>OX016540.1:18250000-23250000 GCA_943590905.1 Sphaerophoria taeniata | reverse complement strand
TCAGCCTTTTCCCCAGATTTTGTGCTTCTTCTGGTATGACTCTCCCTGCAGTGACTGAGGATTCTCGAGTACCTAAGTCTCGTGGACATTGTCCTCGTGGAATGGTGTGAATTCGCAGTTGAGTTCATAGCCTATGACCTAGGACCAGAAGTCACAGCTGACCTGTAAGTAGTTTTTAGCTTCAATGTTTAAAACTCGAGGTTTGAAAGAACTTACGCTATGCTGGGATTTGGTCAATCTGCAGGTGGAAATTGTCTCAAGCAGTTCTGGAGCAATGTAATCAGGAGTTCCAACCGGCCGGCGAGGAATTGTAAACATGCCCGTCACCATTCAAGGCAGCGGGATTTCCATATAATCTTCCAGTTTGATATGGCCAAGGCGGTCGATCAGAATGTTTTCAAGATTGATGACGCGATGTACTTAGCCCATGCATGAATGGCAAGAGTCTCCTCGACCAGATAGGACCGAACCAAGTCTTCGTCGAGAGGTCCATTGCGACTCATCAAACTAAGCAAATCTCCTCCAGGGAAATATACTCCATAACCAAGTAGAGGTATTCATTGTCCTGATTGCAATTGTAAATGATGTAGTTTATGCTCTTACTTCAAAAGACTTACCTGAAAAGCGTATTGAAGATTTGTGATCTATTCCGAACTCCGTTCATACAACGTTCGCAGATATTTGTCTTCCAATTTGGCGTGGGCATATTGATACAGTTTGAGTTGGTAAATATTGAGAATGATTTTGGACATTACTTGGTTGAGATTGGCAAATACTTTCTTATGGCGTTTTTAATTGAGAATCTGGAAGTAAAGCATTCTGAATGCGTTCGATTGGGAAAAAGTTTCAATTCTGATTCTGAAGAGAAGAGAATTCCCTTCTGATTTTAAAACTAGAATGTTTTTTTTAGACTCCAGATTGCCAATTAAAGATGCCATTAAAAAAAAAACAAAATCACTTTGACACATCAACCACTTTCAACTCACCTCCTGAGATGAATTAAGAATAGTTAGAAATAGTTACGATTTGACACATTAATACTTCATGCTTCGACTTTAATTTTAAAAAACTAAAAGGGAGTTACATAGGCCGTCCGTTCTTTGAACGTTAGTTAGCCTCATTTCCGCACCAAATTGCGTTCACTTTAGTGGTGGTTGCTTCATTTGACCGATTATCTGTTAAGATTCCAAACCGTAAACATTTGCTGTTTCAAAATTATCTCCTTCTATTTTAAAATAAACGTTTATAATATTTTTCATTCCTTGAATTTCTATTTATTTGTGGTCTTAGAATAAATAAAACAGTTTTAACTTGACATCACCTGAAAAATTTCCAAACAAAGCATATACTCATATTTTATTTATTTCTCTACTTTCAGGTAAGCCTTAATTGAAACAAACATATCCAAAGAGTAAGATACATTTTCCTAAAAATTCTGAAACCAATTGTAAGGATTTCCTTTGAAATCTCGAAACCCAAGTTGCTTTGTTCATATTCATTCAGAATTAAATTCCAAATTCGACGATACAAAACTTTGCTTTATCTTTACTGTTAAAACGATATATTACCTACTGTAAATCAAATTTCATCTACAATAATTATTTTCTTTGTTTTATTTTCTCTGAATTCTGTTCAGTTTCAAACTATGAAGCATTCTCCATTTTGTGTTATTCATCAGCATCATCAATTAAATAACTGTAATTTCAGACGAACAAAAAACAGAAACCATTTTCAAAATTAAGAAGAAGAACTTTTCAATGTTAACACTTCTTTCTTATAATTTTAATGCTCAATAAAACTGTCGAAAACATATTATTTATCTCTTCTTTTTCTGCTTATCTGAAGCTATTTTCGTATATCGAGCATCATCATTATCAAGGCAAATAAAAAAAAAAAAAAAACACCAGATATCGGAGCCAAATAGAAAAAAGTAGTATTTAACAATAATAAAGTTTGGGTTAATTTGTCCTATCTCAACCGGCAGCTATCTTATCTTAAAAAGTGCTCGAGATTTAATTTTGTGTGTTCTAGGCATATCTAAGAACTTACTATCGACAAAAAATGATAACAGACTGCTGCCATGAAATAATTAATTAACTGACTAATCGAAATCTTTGTGACATAAAGTTGACCTTATTTGCTTTAACAGAATGAAAAATTAATGTTTTTTTTTGTTTTTCTTTTTTTAAATTTTCTTCTAAATTTATTTCTGCAATTGAAGAACTGGCTTTTTGAGACTGTTTGAGGGATTCGTAAAGAAGTCCAGCAAAAAAGTTAAATGTTATGTCGAAATCAAAACACCAATACCTTCTCCTGTATAATTTCGTTGCTGAAAATGAGTTTATGAGTTTGAATGAACTATTTTTTATTCGCTTTACATCTTACATGATGCACATCAAATCATGTGTTGCTAACTTATCTGGATTGGTTTCGTATCGCTGTACAGTTCTCGGGGAAATTTTCACCTGCATTCTATCATCATCATTTCATCCGCGAGAGTTTTTTTTTCAAATATGATGGTGTAAGTCTGAGGACTCTATCGTCACCTTTGAAAAAAAAAAAAAAACTAGATGTGCTTGGAGTTGAAACAACAAAATGCTTTCTATACCACGCCATACTGCCTTTAAACCGATTAAAATATGGTAGGTGTCAATCTGACGCTCTTGAGTATTCAACTAAACATAGTGATCGTTAAACATCGATAGTCAGGGACTTCGATATTATCGATAGTTTGAAAAAAACTATCGATACTATCGATAGTTTCCTTTGAAAAAACTTTTAGCCATTGGAACCACAAAAACAGGTTAAAAAATTATATGGGTCTTCAAGGTCACTAAAAATGGGGAAATGCCTGATCTGGCGCACAAACTTGCATTTTTATTCTTTAAATAGAAACTTTGTGTGAAATCGTTTGATTCACTTTAGAGGAACATGACATTTCTAAAAAGAAAGTATTACCACAGATAATAAATTTATACAGATGTCTCACCCTTTTATCGAGAAATGATATATGAAACTGAAAGCTACCAAAAAAAGAAAGCTTTTTTTCAAAAGCCTTAACAGCTTTAAAAAGGTTTTTCCAAAAGCTTTAACATATTCACCAAATGCATTCAAAATCTATTTTCGCTCACCTAATTGCCTATAAATGAATAATTAGGCAAGGAAAAAAGCTTCAGAAAGCTCCTTGTCTGTTAAGGCTTTGTCTGTTAAGAGCAAAAAATGTTTCATTTTTTTCTGCAGGGATGAGACATCTGTATAAATTTATTATCTGTGCTCAGACTTTTTGTATGCTGCGTGTTTCGTATATTTTCTTTTAATCACTCATCCCGACAGTCCTGAACCCACATATCTGCGGGTTGAGACTTTTTAAAGTATTTCTATTTCACCTACTCTCTCTCTTTTCCACTTATTTGCGTCTTCCTAAAAACGTCTGAGTGTAAAATAACTCACTATTTGCTTGTTGTTCTAAAGAAAGAATCCTTTTTTTACTGGAAATGCAAACTATCGATAGTACTTTCAAAACTATCAATACATTCGATAGTTTTTTACTATCGATACTATCGATAGACTATCGATGTTTAACGATCCCTAATCTAAACATGTCCTTGACTGTAAACTGATCGATTTTCACGATGGGCCGTGAACCGAAGGTCTAAAACGTCTGGGACTATCCTAACTATATCCTATACTAGCAGTTGCCCGCGACTTCGTCCGCCTCTCCCTCGTCCACCGGCCAGAGTATCATCTCGACTTGTGCATCATGCGCGCGTGGGAATTTCGTTCGGAAGTTATTGTAAAATTGCATTGCAGTCAACTCTCCCTTGGTCGTAATTCTCTTGAACTTGAAAAATTTGAGCATTTTTTATGATTCCCTTCAGTTGTTCATACTTAAAGCATTCCCTTGGGTGAACTCTCCCTAATTCTAATATCTCTCTTACTTCTGCATCGTTTTTTTCGTTAAGTAATTTTTTTTTCTTTAAACTGAGCATATTTTTTAGTTAAGAAGTACATAAAATGATATGGTTTAAACACAATAATCTGCACAAATAGTGCAATCAATCACATTCACAAATCAATTGAACTCTCAAAATTCTAATTTGAGCAGTTATTAGGCCAGTTCCACCTAACAACATCTCACTGAGATCTCAATGTCACCTAGACTGAGGCAAAATCATTTGGTGGAACATAATTCTCAGTTATCATTGAGATTTAATGGTTACCTTACTAATTGTTGCTGCACATATGTCAGCCACGTCAAATAGCTGAGTGAGAAATCGAATCCAAAATAATTTCATCTCAGAGATCTCAGAAAAAAATCTCAGTTCTCACATTTCCACAGATTCTTCGCTGCTATTGGTCGCAGTTTAATTTTAAGTAGAATAAATCCTAAAGCAGTTGCCCGTAGCTTAGTTGGTAAGTGCGTTGGCTGCTAAGCAGAACGTCGTTGGTTCGAGTCCTACTCAGGCCAAGTTTTTATTTCATCTTTCACGGGTACTGCCTCTTGCGAAGACCTGACAAATCTTCCAAGAGTATCAATCTGTAATGAAAAAATGCTTCTCAACTTTGCCGTTCGGAATCGGCGTTAAATTGTAGGTCCCCTCAATTCTTCACACGCACTCAGAGAATTGTTGATTAGAGTAAGCCACTTAGGCGTTGGCTCTTCAAGAGCTGTCGCGCCACTCTATTTATTTATTTTATTTTAAAGCCTTCATCGATTAATGGACTATCCAACACAAAAAGAATTTTACAATTCGAAATAGTAGTTCGTGAGATTACCGCGTTCAAACGAACAAACTCTTCAGCTTTATATTGTATTAAATTGTATTGTTTGCGGTTTTTTCCACATTTTACACAAATTCTTCGCTCCTATTGGTCGCAGCTAAATTTTATATAGCTTCAAGCCTTCCTTGATAAATGGACCATTCAACATTTAAAAAATTGTTCAATTTCATAAAGCAGTTCTTGAGATAAGCGCGTTAAAACGCAGAAAAATGTATGTTTTTTGCCGTTTTTTTTCCATATTTTCCACAGATTCTGCGCTGCTATTGGTCACAGCTTAATGTTAAATAGCCTCAAGTCTTCCTCAATTAATGGACCATCCAACACAAAAAGAATTATACCATTCGAACCAGTAGTTCCTGAGATTACCGCGTTCAAACAAACAAACTCTTCAGCTTTATATATTAGTGTAGATCTATAGTGAAACACACATACTAGGGCGAACAATTTATAAAATTGTCTAACCACATTTTCTTCACTAAAAATGGTGTTTGGGAAGCTTTAAAAAAAAGCACCCCTGTGGTTTTTTGTGACCATGATGACAGCTTCTGTAGTTGTTGTCAGTTTAAGGACTAAACGCCTGCTGCAGCTACCAGATTATAATAAATAATGATGCTTTAGCTGGATACATTATAAATTCCAAAATAGCATGAATTATTCCAATAAAATATAATTCATATGGTACCACAAAGACTTCTATGAAATTTTACATCTCGACCGAATATAATTCACACCCAGTTTTTGTTGGAAATGTGCATTAGGGAGCGAACCGTAATTGACAAAATCAGGTTGAAGAGTGGTAACATTCCATTCCTCCTAAGATACGGAAGCCAATCATTCGGTCAAGGTGTAAGTCCCGGACCTGTCCGTTGATACACCGGTTAATCACCGTTGAAAGCCGGAAGAAACTCCGTTGATAAACCGGTTCAAAGCCGTTGATGAGCCAAGGGAAACCTTGTTGATAGCCGATTGAAAAATCGTTGATAGCCGTAGGAAATTCTAAGGGATGCATGCACTTCGTTCTCATTTTTAACTCATCACAAATCCGAAAAGTACATGAAGTTCCGAGCGGTGAAGGAAGAAGGTATCACCCGGAAGAACTCCAGTCAACCTAGTCTGATACCGCCAGTAAAACTTTTTTACGAAGCCAAATATTTTCAAGAAAACTGATTTTTCATTCATCGAAAAACTCTACAAATAAAAAACTGACAAATAAACTTTTCTGAGGATTCATCGGTCGAATAAATAAGAGCGTTATTCGTCAGATAAAGTCTATCTGACGATTGAAAAATCCAATATTTTGTTATCTGTCGAATAAAAACTATCTGCTTGTTTATCTGACGACTGAAAAATCGGCTCTTAGTTTAATAAATAGAACTTATTGATATTCGGCTGATCTTCTCTACTCCACAGGCTACGGTTAGCGTCCTTAAATCTCATTGCTTGTGTTGTACAGAATTGTACGAACTCGGTTTCCCATGTTGCATCTAACTTGAGTTATCGCGGGTAATTTTGTTTTCTTCAAATCGGGAATCAAATTTTACTGGTTTCAGCTTGAAATGAAAGTGAAGTTTTTTAGTTAAAATCGATTTGATAAAAGCTTCTTTAATTTTTCTTTTTTGTTCGATTACAATCTCGACTTCAAATTTGTACGTCGCGTCGGGGGAAAGGTTTTATAATACTCTATATCTATAGGTAGGCTATTGAATTTTAGAGTGATATTAGACTCATGTGACGAAGAATTGGTTCTTACTACTTCTTGGTGACTTGGATGTTGATGGATAAACAAAAGCAACAATCTATAAACAAAATTGCTTCGAAATCTGTATTTTAATTTTTTAAATTCAATCTTTAGATTTGCGAATGCATTTGTATTCTACGCTGTACGAAGCAGAACTGATATATTCGAACAAAAATTTCGATCATAAATTGACTTAAAGCCTTATTCGTACATTCCACTTTGTATTAATTCTTCGTGCATTAGGTAAAGAAGATCATGAGTTCTGTCTACTAAAAATGAATTCACCACCCATAATTATGTACATACATTTACAGAGATCATGAGTACAATCTTCTAATGCTTTGACTATTAACCCTCCATTCGTACTATTTACGCAAGTTTACCACATTCTAAGAAGCCGTTGTTTTTCTACTCTTGTGTTTGTAGGCTTCGTTAGCAGCTCGGTTATTTAATTTGGACTTTATTTTTAAATTGCTGTTAACAATGTTATCATAGACATGTAGTTTTTATTTTTAACGGTAAATAAAAATACATTTAAATCAACTTTTATGAGAGGTTATCACACCAATTAGGTTTACAACTTTTTTTGAATGCGTAGATCATAAAAAAATTTCCATAAATTGTCTAAAAAAAACAAAAATCACAATTGTGAGAAACTGTTGCTTAAGATTGAGTAAAGCCATATTCATAAAAAATTTAAAAAAAAAATGTTTGGCAACTTTATGACAGTAGTGAAATGATCAAAATAATGTTTAATTTTTCCTTGCAAACAACATTTTTTCTTATTAGTTTTCTTTTTTTTTCATTCATTCATTCATTCCAAGTTTTTGATTAAATAAAGTATCTATTTTCGTTATGATTTTTTATTGCCTTGCACTCAACCAAAAAAGTACATAAATACAAACAAAAAGTTTATTGGGACAATTAATTTAGTGATGGAATTTGTCCAATAAATAGGTTTATTGTGACAATAAATGGCCGTTTATATTTTTTAATTTCTGCAGAAACCATGTTTGGAAACATTACTAACCCTTAATAATTTTGTTTATAACCACAATAAACAGAGTTAATTGATTTTAATAAATCCGTTTGTTAATACAAACAAGCGTTTATTATTTTCGTTTATTATATTAATTAATCCGTTTGTAGCACCAATAAACAGAATTTATTGATTCATAGTAATAATCAGAGATTTCTGTATCTATTTACTTCTCTGGTTCTTATTCTTATTTATTGATGTTTGTTTTGGTTTCTTCTGCAAGTGTCACTGTGTGTATTTTCTCGATATACACGGTCCCTTTCTTTCCCATAATGCACCGCCGCGCGCCTTAACTTTTGCTTGATAACTTAAATTCCTTGAACTGCTAGCACCTTGAGTTGTTATTTAAGTAAGCAAATCCATTCGTATTTATACAAGCACAGTAAAGAAAAAAAATCTGTGAACTCTAAGAATCACAAGAAAATGATGGTTGGTATATAATGCTTTAAGATTCCTTCTTAATAATTTTGTTCACTACCACAATAAACGATTTATTATTTTAATTACCAACGTTTATTGTTTCAGTGAATAAAGTTATTAAAAAAAATCAACTATTTGTAAATTTAAGATTTGGTTGTGGTATTGGATAAAGGTTGAGATAAAATCTTTTAGAAAACAATCTTAAAAATTTTGTTTATTATCGCAATAAACGATTAATTATTTTTAATAACTGAAATGTTTGCGGCAATTAATAAAGTAACTTATTTTCAAAAACGGTGATTAAGTGCTTTAGTTTTCATTTAATAAATGGTCATTCATAGTATTAACAAACGATTATCAAACGCACATATTTTTTAATAAACCGTTTATTGTGACAAGAAAACCTTTGTTGTGACAATAAATAACAAGTCAATAAACGCCGTTTCTTATATTAACGAACGTTTGTTTTTTCAGTGTGTGCATAAACCATAAATTTGAAATCATGTTTTCACTATGCAATCCTTTTTGGCAACTCTATACAAGTTTACATCTTGTTAAAAAGAAAAAGAGAGAAAACATTAATTCAGGGTTATTCGTCAGACTTTTTAAAAAATATGATTTGATGAGGAATGTAATTCCCTCTTTTTCTCTTTTTGAGTTACTTTCCTAATGCACCCGAAGATGTACATAAAAAGAAAAATTATTCGCCTTTCAGAAATTGTTGCATCCCATATTTGCAGAACTTAAAGCAAATGTACACAAATTTAATAAAAGAAGAGAAAAGGCGACCTCGACATGCACCCTTAAAAGAATAAGAAGAAACCTCCAACGTGCAGGAAACTAAGTACCAACCAAGTTCACAAAACTACCAGGTGAACCGAAAGTAAAGTTTACAACAAAGGTCTAGGAGCCACTCTTTAACCAAGCATAATCGTCTGTCTGGAGAACTTTACGTTTTGGGGCACGTACAATATTACGAGAACGTGTGGTGGAAATTAAGTATAGGTAGTGGAGTATCGTGTATGGGTGGGAAGTTCAAAAAGCTATTTTATCGTTTCTGCAACAAAGTCTAAAGGCTATAAATTTTCGTTGGTGCAAGAAACAGTTTGCAACATTTTACTTTTATGTTCTTTAAAAATCAGTGTGTGACATCTATGAATTTCAGTTTTTATGCTATCTTTTATGTAGAGACTTTTCCATAGAATTCGATTTTAAATAAATAAAATTATGAAACAGCACAATCTACGGGCATATTAATTTGACATTCACAATGCCTTTTTTGCCGCCTTTTACAAATATGTTTTGCGGTACGTTTAACTCGTTTGTGTATTATTTACTGACAATACAATAGCCTTGTCACAATATTCTCAACACAATTCAATATTACTTTTGAAATATTCTGTTTAAGAAAATGATGAATGTGCTTTGTTGACATGTTATTCAGTGAAGTATTTGCTCAGATGCTGGTTAAGACACTTATTTCATAAGAGTGATACAAACATGTCCGTAACAAAAGTGATGAAAATGCTTCAATTTGGAGTCACTTGAAAAAATTAAAGTCATGCAAAACGACGCCGACACGACTCAATGTTTGTTTCATTAGAGATCTTTCAGAGCTTTGATTGATACTCATCTATATCGCTTGTTTTACTAAGAGAATGAATTAATTACCTAACAATTCTTGAACTCAGAAAACTGTGTGATTTGTTCCGTGTTTGAGTTTGATCAGCTTGTGAAAGTTGCTGATTCAAAATTATTAACTATTTTCCAGTAAAAATAAAAAAAAAAACTTTAATTAAGAAATGAAACGTAAAACACTCTTCGTTTAATTAATTTATTATCACTTGTTCTGTTGGAAATTAAACTTAGCCAGTGAGACCATACGATCCAAAGCGCTATTTAACTGTACGAATTCAGGCTTTTTTTCGAGGTGGACCCCTAAATAGTATTTGCCACACTAACCAAGTCAAACTCTGATGGGTTCTTGGACATAGCAATATGGATAGAAGGGAAAGAAATAGCAGATGAACTGGCCCTTTCCTTGGTTGAAAAAGAGAAGCAAATAGAAGTAGTAGCAGCCATCCAATAAGGAGACCATACGTCCCGATTGGCATGCTCAAAAGGAAAATAGACCTTAGAACAAAAGAGCAGATCAAGAACTCTAGAAGCTTATGGCCTAGAATTAATGAAAAGGAAACTCAGTTCATCTTCTCTTGATAGGTGTACTAACAGGTCACTGTCCCATAGGTGCAATGGCCAATAGAATGAAGCTTTCGCACCCGACTTCTGTAGGAGCTGTCAGTTTGAAGAGGAAACAAACCATTAAACACCTGCTCTGTGAGTGTCAAAACCTCCAAACAAATCGACACCGATACCTCGGAAACAGGTCTGTTGGAGAACTGGACGATCTAGCATGGATCGCAATGGCAAATATGAAGAAATTCATTGATAGCACAGGCTGGTTCCTAAACCAACCAGTCTATGT
The DNA here is from genome assembly GCA_943590905.1 of Sphaerophoria taeniata. Lineage (NCBI taxonomy): Eukaryota > Metazoa > Arthropoda > Insecta > Diptera > Syrphidae > Sphaerophoria > Sphaerophoria taeniata. The sequence continues at coordinate 23,239,536 of OX016540.1, read as the reverse complement.
TAACTAGCAGGTTTAGGAGCATCTTTGCTACCATATTTGAATAGGGGATCACAATGGACCAATAGGCAGTGGCGCCGCATGCATGTGAACATCAATCACTTAGCCACTGTCGATCTTTTACCAGTCGATATTTCAAAATCGACTTTATAAGATTCGACATTTTTATCAGTCCGTATTTTTACCGATCGACATTTTGAAAGTCAACACTATGAAAAGTCGAGTTTTTTAAATCGACATTGTAATAATCGGCAAATCGTACCCATAACCCGCTTCCGTAACAAAATACTCGCTCCTCCAGAAATACCCATCAATGTACTCATAAACTAAACTGTATTCGTACTTCTAAGTACACAGAATCGTTTTCTAGTTGCACTATGTGAATGTGGGAGAAATATTATATCGTCTCTAGGAATTACTGCTTTTGTAAGAAATTGCTCAAAGCCAACAACAACTTGAGCCTTTTGGGCGGCTCTTTAAATTCGAAAATCTGTACCTCTAAACTGCTGCTAACCAGTACTGGATCATAGATCCGAGATTTTAACGCTGACGAGAAAATTCTGATCTATTAGCGGGCGGCGTTTGAGAGAATAGTTCTAATGAGAATAGTTGGCCGCATTTGTTAGAAAAAGACGATTCCGGAACTTGAGACAGGAGCTACATCAAATCTATCGCAAAGGAAATTTGTTGAAAAATATAAAACTTGTTAGACTCCTGTGAGGCGCGAAATTGTATGGCGCGGAAAAACTTGTTGAAGGAGCTGCGAATCTCCACTAAGCCACTAAGGTGTCGTTTGTGGGATTGATGTTTGTTCCCAGGTAGGTGAACTCCTTAACTATCCTCGAAATTGTTGCTACCAACAGTGACGTTTTGTCCTAAGTGGTGGACAGAAGTATGAATGAGCTTAACGTCAGTACCTGACAACTAAGTCTTACCTGACGGTGGAACTATCCACACTATCGTCGTGCAATTTCCAACCGAAGTTGGCATTGTCACTATGCTTCTTTTAAGAGGGCACTAAACCTCTTCCTGATGATCCACCAGAATACAAAAGAACACCTCAACTTTCAAAAGAAAGAAGCGGGTACCCTGCATCTAGATCCACACCAGTACCAATTGAATTAGTGCCAGCTCTTATTCATCTTGGTTTGATTCTAGACTACTATTCAGGCAATACACGGAACTGCACTCAACCTTCAGTCACGCGAAAGAAGAGCCGTTGTCCGGACACGGAAAAACTGCTCAACCCCCCGTTACATAGGAAGAGCCGTTAACCGTGCTTTGCGAACAGTAGCTGAGGCCAAACTCAGACAACCACAACCCCCGCGAAGGTCCATCCCACTAGTGAGTTGCTAAAGCTCACTACCCGCGGTACCCAATTGCCCCTGGGTGGAGGGTGGTCACATATATTTTTGTATAACAATTAGTTATACATATTTTGTTTTCGTGACATCTTTTTTGTTTTTGCTGCTTTTGTCCTACTGGCGGACGAGGGACACTGCTCACCCTCTGTCAAGTATATCCACATTGATCGGAGGAATGGACCAGCCAATCAAGGGACACACCCAACATTTTGTCTAACTTCCTTGGCGTTTATCCACATTCGGTATTCATTAATCGTATTTTCTTCCTTTACTACGTGTGTTAACATAGTATCTGTTAAGGATCGTATTCATCTTCATTATACTTCCTGCTTCAATTCGCCAATTCCATTAGACTAAAGCTGTCTACGTTCGCAAGTTCAAGCCAATAAATTGCCAAGAACCTCTCGGAGGCCCCACGAGAAGGTGTAGATCAGCACGTTCACTTCAAATTCTCACAATATTTACTTGGAAACCGTGTTTCCTTTCTAAATCGCCAAGATCCATGATTCCACCCCCCTAAGTGGTGGACAGATGTTGCTTTGTTTGTTGATAGCATGTACTTTGCTTTGGCCTCATTCACTTCAAGACCAACGAGTTTTGCCTGTTCTTCAATCGCCGCTGTGAAGGCCTCAAACACAGCTCTCTTGGATCGACCGATGATGTCTATGTCGTCCGCATAGCCGAGGAGCTGGGTGGATTTGTTGAAGATAGTATTTTCCAGCGCACACCTGCCTTACGCAATATCTGCTCCAGGACTATGTTGAATCACGTTCACGTCAGAGCGCATCTCCTTGTCTAAACCCTGCGCATATTTGAAACAACTTTGATGAGCTGTTATCCATTTGCACACTGCACTGCGTATGGTTAAGCGTCACGCGGCACAGCTGGATTAGTTTGTTCGGGATCCCGAATTCAGACATCGCTATCATAAGCTCTTGGCGGTTGATGCTATCATAAGTAGCTTTGAAGTCGATGAAAAGATGATGGGTTTCGACTTGAAATTCGTTGGTATTTTCCAGGATTTGCCTAAGTGTGTATTTTTGTTCTGCCTGGTCTAAGACCAAACTGATACGTGACGATTATTGTGTAGCAGAACGGTTTAAGACGCTCACACAGTACGTTGGATACGATTTTGTATGCAACATTAAGAGGGGATATGCCTCGGTAGTTTTTGCGTGACATAGGATCGCCTCTTTGTAGTTGGAGCATATGGAGCTTAACGACTAGTCAGTGGGCATGTCTTTAGCTTTTAGGTGGCTCTTTCTACCTCTTCTGTGTTGGGGACTGGGACTGGGTCTTCATTGACTGGTCTTTCTTCTCTTTCGTCATTGGCTGGCTCGACATTATACGCATTCAGCAGCTGTTGGTAGTGCTGCTTGAAAATTTCTACAATTCCCTGTGCTTCGGTGACTAGGTTTCCCTCACTGTTTCGAAGAGCCTGTGTCCCGGTTCTGAAACCAGAAGCTTATGAACTTATAAATGTACCGACCATTTAAAGAAACACCGGGCACTTTAAATAAAAGCCATTTCCGTATTTTTTTCAAAAATGTTTGTCAAGCTGTCAATGGAAAACAATATATTGCTAACACACATTAGTTACAAGATGAAACCGATAAAAAAAAAAATTATTAAAATTTATTACGATCTCTTTAATTTCGTGTGAATCATTTCGACACTACAACGAAATCTTTTATTGCTTTTTTAGTGAAAAAAAAAACAATAAAATGAGAAATGACATTTCATAATGCCGTCTGCAACGCCCCATTTTAAAAATAAAATACTGCATTCTGTCTATTGACTCAGCTCGTCCCGAGTCCCGACTCAACATCATTATAGATGTTTTACTAGACGAAAAAGTTTCCGAGAAGCTTCTTCTTTTTGTTTTTTGTTGGATGACGTCCAAGTTTTCGTTTGACGGAGCACCTTCTGTTTGCGATTACATAAATTGATATTTTATCTTTGCATGCTCTTCGATGTGTTTTTATTGTGTGTGCATTTTTGAGGAAGATGAGTCTTTTGTGGAACAGAACCATATTGCATTCTATAAACACTGTGGATTTTATTTTTGTGCCGAAACTACTTAAACATTTCATTTGGGTATTTTCAATATTAATTTTAAATTACATTTTTGACTGTTTTATTGTCAACAAAAAAAATTAAATTGCTATAGGCGTAGCCCCAAAATTAAACTTGAGTTTTTTTTCTGTCCCATTGAATTTTGAGCTCTCGAGGGGGAGTTATCTTGTGAAATTCAGCATCCAGTATCTTTTCGTATACATATTTGATAGTTTATTTGTATTTCATTTTTTTTTCTCTCTTTCTTTTTGTGTTTAACTTCGGGACCGCAAAGTCACTTGAGAAAATAAACCTACACATTTACGGGAAAAAAAACCAAATCCATCTAAGAAGTTTGTCAATTTTCGTTGTGGGCACTTTTTATGTTTATTTACTTTTTTTTTTCTTTTTCTACGATAACAAGGTTTCTATAAGTTTTACACAAACAAGGATCTACCTACAAAGTAACTCAATATTTCCTGTGCGATTCTTTTTAATCAAGAACATTTTTTTTTCACTCAAGGGCGATTCCATCGTGCTATATTTGATACTTTCATTTTTTTTCCTTCTTCACACTGAATGTGAGATAGAACAAAAAGAAGAAGAAAAAAGAAGCAAATTACCCGCATGTAGAAGTATCCATAAAATATTTATTATGATATCTAATACTTATTGTGTAAGGTATCTTATTTGAACGATTTTTCGGTTATGTCCCTGCTGTCGACCTAGTTTGTATCGGTTTTTGTCGGTGTTTGAATCAGGGTCGGAGGTTGGTTGACATTTACGTTAAGCATTTAAAGGCTAAAATTTTATATGAAAAACGCAAAAATTTGCATAGGTATCGGATTTCAATTTTTTCTCAACTCTTAGACCTATTCCCATTTAAACTTAGGAAAACTTCTGGCTTATTAGAATTCTCATAAATTAATTTATCAAAGGGCACGGTAGTGCCCAGCCAAGTTCTAGCACTACTCCCTTTTTACAGGATCGAACTCAAGCACATTTTAAACCCCCTATAACTTTTGAACCCATAATGTTAGAAGCTTTAAATTTGAATTACGTATTAACTTCATGGGCACAAAGGCCCTGTAAAAAAAATAATTTTGTAGAACCACTACTTCCTGAGATATTGAACAGTAAAAATTTCAAAAACCGTAATTGACTGACTGACTCACTGACTCACTGACTGATCATCAAAATTATGAAGCACTTCTAACAATAGCAGAATCTTGAAATTTGGTACTATGGTAGGTTTTCGGCTGTATACAAAGGAAAAAATCGAAAATTTCAATTTGCTCATTCAGGGGGCGTGGTATCCGCCCACTTTCTAAAACTGGTCGTAGGATCTTGAAATTCGGAATTCTAATAGGGTTTTGGTTAATTATAAGGAAAAATATAAGTAAAATATTTTGGTTTCATTTAGGGGCGTGGTTTCCGCCCATTATCTTAAAACCGTCGTCGTAGGATGTTGAAATTTAGAATTCTTGTAAGGTTTTGTTTGAATAACATGAAAAAAATGAGAAAAAAATCTATTTCCATTTAGGGGCGTGGTATCCGCCCACTTTGTTAAAATGGTCGAAAATGTTTAAATTCGAAATTCTGAGAGGGTTTCGGTTGAGTATAAGAGAAAATATAAGTACAAAATTGCAGTTTCATTACAGGGGCGTGGCTGCCACCCACTTTCTTAAAATGGTCATAAGATGTTGAAATTTAGAATTCTGGTTTGTTTAAATTTATAAAACTCCATGAATAACTTTCCTTAGTGGTTTAACAATGGACTCTCGATGTCCAAATGTGGTATCTAGACAGCCACTCTAACCTAATCTACCTATTATTAACTTATAAAATGGCAGAGCAATTCCAACTATATTGTTAAAGTTTGCAAATTGCTAGCTTGTTAAGTTATTTCGAGGTTCATGCTTCCATAAAAAAAAAAACTTTGCAAAAAGATGTGAAATCAGAACAAAAACATAAAATGTAAAAAAAGAGCCAAGTTCTCTTATATGCGAACAACACTGTGTAAAAAGTCAGCCACCAAAAGTAATGAGATCTAAAAGAACGCCAAGTTCTCACATGTAAAAGTGTTATATTGAATATTTTAAATCATAGAAGATAATACAACAATAGTAAAAGAAAATAGAAAATAGTTTGGATGAAAATTTACAAGTTCACTTGGCAAGTTTTAGTTTGAAACGTGATTAAAAATATTTTAAAACTTGAACAGTGAACTTTTAAATTTTCATCCAAACTATTTTCTATTTTCTTTTACTATTGTTGTATTATCTTCTATGATTTAAAATATTCAATATAACACTTTTACATGTGAGAACTTGGCGTTCTTTTAGATCTCATTACTTTTGGTGGCTGACTTTTTACACAGTGTTGTTCGCATATAAGAGAACTTGGCTCTTTTTTTACATTTTATGTTTTTGTTCTGATCTTATTTTCACAATTGAACTTTGGAGTGATTTTGCGAGAATAATCAGTTGAAATTTCAGAAACTCAGTAAGGTACTTTCTCAATATGGCCACTAACGCAAAGTTTCTGGTTTGTCGCTTTTCAAGAGAAATATTAAGGTTGCATTCCTCCCCCTAAACAATTCAGCCGTACTATTGGCACTTCTAGGAATGTTCATCAATTATCCTCGAACTTAGCTTCTGTCGTACTGTTGGGTATAGTTATTCGTTTTGTAACCGTACTACGTGAATATGAATCTCACGGAATGTATCGAGGCTTGAATGAATCGATCCTCGAACGAGTCGAGTAAAACCGAGTCTCGAAAGCAGAAGAGAACCGAATCTCGAAGTGATCAAGAGTCGAAGCTAACCTACCCTCGATATGATGGAGTGATTCGAAATAAACCAACTCTCGGAATAATCAAGAGTCAAGCGGACCGCCTCTCGAAAATGTCGATTCTCGATTCAACCAAAATGAGATTATACTCTGTTCAACTTTAATTGTCAGTACAGAAGAAATAGGGATGTTTGCATCTCTTTTTCACTATGGCAAATTTAATTAATGCTATATTCTTTCAAAAGCTCCATCAGTGTTGCCATACTATACACATTAAATTATTGAAAATTGTATTGAAAATGATAAGTGTTGCCATTTTGTTTATTATTTATATTATATATTCCACAAAATAAAAGCATACATTTTCGCTTTTACTGATTTATCTTTTTCCTCACCACCCATGGGGTAAGATATAAGGTGCGTTTTTTAAATGGTTTCCCCAGTAGGCCTAGTCCCTAACAATCTAAAAATTAACAAAAACATAAGAAACGAATGCATTGATAAATTATAATTAAATATGTAGGTACATAAAAATTTACAAAGCGATTTGTCAGGGCATATTATGCAAATCGCCTTATATGAAAAAAAAATAAATAACTCTTGTTTAATGATGAAACGTTCTAAAAAGCATCGAAGGACCACAAAATTATTTAAAGATGAAACGTCCATGAACCATAAAAATCAAGTCAAAATTCAGTGTAATAATAAAGAACAATGTTTATTGATAGTTGTTACCCTCTCGATGTCTGCAATCCAAATGGACGAGAAAATGCTTGCATCAAAATTGAGTTAAACAAAAAAACCAGTATTTGCAACTCTCTCGATTTCAATGCAAAACAGTTAAACGAGTTTATACATAAATTAAGAAAAAGAGCATAATTTAAACAGAATGTTGAAGTTCTTCGTGCTCTCGCAGAGTTTTACGAGTTCCCAATAAAAAAATTTCAATTTTTCTATTTAAGAATCAATGCACTTTCTATTTGCCATTGGAAAACCCATTCCGAAACTTTCCAGTTTTCCATTTGAAAATCAATACACCTGCAATAATATGCAATTTTCCCAATGAGTTTTCCGAGTTTTTCATCAAGAACTTTCTGTTTTTCCATTCGAAAACCCATTTTGAAACAAAAAATTCCAAGCAAAAAAAATCTAATTTCCGACCTTTGTTTGGTTTTTCCAGTTTTCCCACTCTTCCATGAGGTTTTTCCAATTTCTTTTTTCACAGAAATTATCACTGAATGTAACAGTATGAACCATGAAAATTTCACAAATATCTGTTGGGCCATTTCGGAGTCTATAAGAGACATACAAACAAACACACATCCATTTTTATTATATAGAGATAGAGAAGAAGAATTACAAATCTGTATCAACACAACCTGATTTAATTTAAAAAATTGGCACGTATTCCCGTTTCTGGTATTTTAAAGCAAAACTTACTACAAAATACAAATATTAAATTTGTGTGACTGACTGATTACCTATTGCTTCAACAAATCTGTGGCAACAGAGTACATGCTGACTTATTTATATTTTCCCGCGTCCATAACTCATACACCTTTAAAGCTTAAAATACCAAAAAAATCGAAGTTTGAAAACCTTGGATTTAACGACATTATAAAACAAATACTTTTTTCAGAAAAGTGTGTAATCAACATACTAAACGAAGCGAAAAATGAAAAAAAGATCAATGTCAACACTTTTTTTTTGTCAATACAATAGATTTTTCTATTCATAAAAGCACAGCTTTCAAGAGCTTTCATTGAAATACAAGCGGTTGAAAAGCTTTTCACATTGTTGTGTTCGTTCTTTACCAGGGCTGATAATGAAATTATTTGCTCCGAAATACCACAAAGGGAGTATGTTGACGTTCGAAAGAACCATGCTAAAAGAATTTTTCTCCTCATATTTTAATAAATTATGTGGAATATAACATTAAGAAATAATATGTAAGTTCTTTTGTATTAAAGAAAAATATTTTCGAGAGGATAACCGCGTTTGAGTAGCACGAAAACCACCTTCGTACTCATTTTGCCAGCCCCGTTTTTTATACATGATAAGGGTAGTGTATAATGAACAGAAACCAGTCTGCGCTGAGATGTGCAGAAGACATGTTGTGTGGGGTATACTCTCTGCTCAAGGAAATTACAATAACAATTTGTGTGGTGAGTTCAAGGGTGTGACGTCGTTTTCAGTGGCAGTTCTGCCTTTTTTATATAGACAGGCACCTTTGTAGATGAAAAAGCTCTGCCATAAGAGAAATGCTGACAATTATTTGTGAACGAAGTATAGAGACGAATCGACTCGAAATAATAGGGATCGAATTGAACCGGCTCTCGAAAATATTTATCTCGATCTGGTCGAGATCTTGTCATAGATGGGTGAGCTAACTTCGCACCAGGGGTTAATTTAAATAAAATAAAGGGTCCGCCAACTAACTTTTTTTTTTTGAAAATGCTATAAAAAAAAAAACGACTGAATATTTTCTCAAATTTCTTTTTTTATTTGAAAGTACAATCCTTCCGGTTAGTAATGGAATTCAAATGGCTGCCTCGGCTGGCCATGCAGTAGCCTACACAATCGGTCCAATTTTTAAGCACATCGATTGTGTGCAGCTGTATTTCACCGTAACACTTATCTTTTACGGCATCCCACAAATAATATTCCAACGGTGTCAAATCGCAGCTCCGAGGTGGCCAAATGACATCAGCTCTGCGGCTGATAGTTCGATCTGTGTAGCACGCAGCGCCGTCCTGTTACACCAAATGTTGCCTCCTTCTCTTCAATTTTTGTGAACAAAAATTCGTTCAACATGGCCCGATAACGATCTCCATTGACTGTAACGGCCACTCCTAGCTCATTTTCGAAGAAAAATGGCCCTATTATGCCTCTGGACCAAAATCAACACCAAACAGTGACTCTTTTTGGGTGTATCGGGTTTTCAATGTATGCGTGCGGGTTTTTTGGGCCCAAAATGCGACAATTTTGCTTGTTTACATACCCGCCAAGATCAAAATGAGCTGCATCTGAAAAGATCATTTTCTTGGAAAAATCGGCATCTTCTGTAAGTCGATCGCAGGCCCACTTAGCGAAGCGAAAACGCATTGGATGGTCAGTTGGCTTCAACTCCTGAACCAATTGAACTTTGTATGGCGTCATACAAAGGTCTTTATGCAAAATTCGTCTCAATGATGTCTCCAAAATGTTCAATTGTTGAGAATGACGGTGAATTGATGTTGATGGCGCTTCACGGACACTTTCTGCCACAGCAGCAATATTCTCGGGTGAACGCACTGTTTTTGGCTTTTCACGCTTTGGTTTATCGATGAGGATGCCAGTTTCTTTCACTTTTTTCACAAGATAACGAACATACGGAGCAGATGGTGCTTCACTTCATCCAAAATCCGTACGCAATTTTCGCACCATGGTTTTCAAAGTAATGTTGCAATATTTCCCAGCGTTGTTCAAGCGTATACACAACCATATTCGTTCAGCGGAAGGATAAAACTAATTATCTGTCAAATCAGACATGAGCTAAGTGTTACCATTCACGAAATAAGCACTAGTTGAACAAAAAAACGTTAGATGGCGGACCCTTTAGTACCTACATACGTGACCAATTTTTTTTTGCTTACGACAAATTCAAGTTGATTGCATTTTTTCCTTTTTGCGAATTCCTTTATGTTAGTTCGAACTAGATGGACCTAATTCACTGGAAATTTCACAAGGGTTAACCCTTTTGTTGTATAAGCAACAACAGGTGGATCCGCACTTCATATATCAAGATGTAGGTACCTTCTGGTTATTATTTTTCAATAAAGTGTTACACACCAAAAACAATGATATTCTCACGAAGATAACGGTTCTTTGTTGCAAACTATCAAATAAAAAGGGTTCTAACAGTTCTTAAAGATCATAAAGTAACTTCATAGAATACCATATAGTCCCATATAATAACCTTTCTTTTTGTCGGTTCTTCCAGACCCACATTTTAGTGGTTTTTGGCACCAAAATTGAGTAGCCAAAATAATGTTCAAGCTCACAAAAGCCTTCAACTCATATATGTAGCTATTTGTTGTATAGATACGATGTTCGCACGCACAATGTTATGTTGTGAAGTCATAATATGATTTCGAAGGAGTGGAAGAAGGAGGCAGAGTGCGAGTGAATATCAGTCAAAAGGATGAATTAAATTTACATTTTTAGGACCGTCACGAAGATGGAAAGGCTCTATAAACAATTTTTGTGTGAACTTTGCCATACGCTCGCTCGTTCAATGGCAATGGCGTAAATCCGGTTTCTGGGTGTGTATTTTTTATTAAAAAATACTCTCTTTTTCTCTTTGTTTTGGCTAAGAGTTATTGCTTTTTTTTATTTTTCTTGATTTGATTGGAACAAGAACATAAGCCACATTCAGGGATTTAATTTGTTTTTAAAGCTTGTGAGACTTTTTCAATTTTTTTTTCCTAAAAGGTGAAAATACGACAGTGAAACTATTTCTAGAATCTGTTTCTTAACTCTGCGAAAACCGTATCATCCCTTCTGTCTGTGTGTAAATCAAAATACCGGTTAATCGAAAAAAAAGAAGAAAAACAAATCCATTCAAAATTGACAATTCCGATTTTCATTTTATCCCCGAAATCCGTTCACAATACACTTTGTTATGCAAATGTTGTTTCCAGTGAAGCAAAGTCTAAACATCAGGGGCGAAAGAGAAACAACCCCAAGCGAATTTTCCGAATTGCTTCGGCTCCGGCAAGGCCAAAAATCATTAACTGATTCGCCGAAAGCACGTTTGTTACAACGATGACCACAATTTGTTGCTCTGTGAACATCATGTCGACGTAAAACTCTATGGCGCGCCATTGGCTATACAAATTGCACCCGACACACAGAAGACAGAACCATAGAACGCAGTTTGTTGCTGCCCCATACAAGTCGACTAAGGATTTAAGAAAAAAAAAATAACAGAAGCTAATTAACAGCCTGCAGTGTTTTGCTGCCTTTTTGAGAAAACAGAAAAATTTAATTTCGCGAGAAAATTCGAAATGAAGAATTACAAAAAAGAACTCCGCTGGAAGTCCATGAGACCGCAGGGGAGAGGTAAGAGCTGACTACTCCAAGTGATTTTATTTAAAGACAAGTTTAAGGCGATTCTACAATTTACAAGCTAATTGAAATGTACACTTTTAAGCTTGAAAAGATGTGGCAATAGACTTTTTATAGAAACCGGCTCCATGACGGACCAAATATTGCATGAATAAAATAGTAGAAGTTTAGACTTTTCTCACACTATAGATGAGTTATAAGACTAGACATAGTAAGAGGCTTCTAGTATTGTTTTTTATTTTTTTTTTTTAATACAGTTTGTTTGGTATAAATTATAACTGGGGCCTACGAGATGAAGTTTCGGTCAAAGAGACGACAAAAATCAAAAGAAGCATTTTTTCGAGGCCTAAGGCAACGCTGCATTTTCTTTTACATTTTCTGGAAGCCCTTGTGCTGTCGGTGTGGATTATATCAGTCAAATCATTAGGATATTCTGTGTTATGTGGTCTCTTGACGAAGACCGATTTCGCCATGACTTACTGTTTATTATCAAAATCCAAAAAAAACTAAATAGAGCCATCTTGTGATTTCTTTTATATGATAAGTGGTTTTTGACACTGACAGGAGGTTCTCGCTCTTGATAGAAAGTCGATTGGATATATTGAACATGAACACTTTTCGCTAAGTGATTGAGATGCTTTTAAGCCCAAATAGTTCGTTGGTGCAAAAAGCTTGTACGATACATGGCTCCCTTTATCGTAAGATGCACACAGACGGGAGGTTGGCTGTTATGTGACTCAATCCACGATCTCAACATCCAACAACTAACGCACTAGTTCAAGGTGACATATGTACGGATTTTTCGCTTAAAAAGTTCAATTGACTCAGCATTTGCCCCACCCTTTACAACCGGAGAATGGTTATTAAACAAAATCAAAAAATTAAGGAAATTTGTTTAAAACTATAAATTAAAACCCTTTCTGACAACGCAGCAATGGGTCCATTTTAAGGACCTGTTGTTTACATGAAGTTTACCTGCATCTGAAAGGTTTTTACATGGTGGCTTTAGCTTTGGGTGTGAATCAAAAACAAAACAAACAAACCAACCAACTTTTTCTAAATTCTGTTCAGGTCACAGCACTTACAAAAAAAAAAAACTCTGAATTTCATTGCATGCAAATGCTGCAAGTAAATGAAAATGTACCAATATCAAATACATTTTAACAGGAATCTAGATTTTGTCGGTTCATCTCTGTGTTTTTTTTTTAACTTTCATTTTTTTCTTAACTTTCCTTGTGAGCATACATAAATTCATAGCAAAATTAAAATGGAAAAACCTCAATTAAATGTTTGGGGTTTAAGTCAGTCGTAAACTGAAAAGAAGCCATCAAAATGGTCTCGGTTATTTAGGATCTCAGCTTCAGGTATAAATGGAGAGATTTGTAGAAACAGTTTTATTATTCTTCAATATGACGTATAACTACTTCCTCTATAGATACCAATCCTTGACAACGTGAATTGTTAGGGAAATAATATTTTCCATAATGGAGCCCGATGGCTTTGAACTTAAAATACCATACCATCAACCACCATGCCGTTTGTTGAAAATGGAAATTGAAATGGATACATTTTGGGTTTTATGGGTGTCGGAAAGAAAAACAATTCAATTCGAAGGGCGTACTTTTTTTGTATTTTTGATGTTTTCAATTAGTTGAGGTTGAGTGAAGAGAGTTCAAAATAAAAAAAGGAAACCAGCAAAATAAAAACCTGGTGACCCATAAGCAAGCACAAAAAGAATTCAGTTATGAAAATGAACCATTTTACATCATTTGATGTCCTTTTGAATGTTTCCTGCTTTCATGAAAGGTAGTTGAAAGGTCTTGACGTAGAAAATGTAGAATGTTATTTTTCCATTAATAAATAATAGGTACATACGCATATTTTTTTTTTTTTTTTTTTGAAGTTCGAGTATGTAGTTTTAATTTACACAGACGATTTAATTTTATTGAAATTCTTAATTATATTGTAATTCACAAACCTTCTCATGTGCATAAAAAATAATATGTTTTTCCTGACTCAAAGAACTCTTGATGATGATTTACCATGAAAAAAAGAAGCCATTGTGGTTTTGTTCTGCAATCAATGTGCAGTGCAGATCGGATGAAGTTTTCATTGCCAATACGTTGAGGTTTTTCATTTAGAAATGTAGGTATATGGGTTCCTGCATGCATACCTATTTATTTAACATGTGGATTTTAAACAGCTAGCTGATAGCAAGTTGGGTGTGAAGAATCAGAATGCGAAAGCCATGTCTTCTTTCACATCACGTGAGTACTTAACCTTTGTGATTACTACCGTGTACACCGCATGTTGTTCCGAAACGGTTTGGTAAACTTATAGAATGCTAAGCACGGTCAAAATTTAGAGATTGAAAATACATGTCCTTGCGGTAAGTTGGATGGGTTTAAAACTCTTTCACAGCAAACAAACAGTCTTGTTATGATTAAGACGTGAAACCCCCCTTCGAAGAACAACCATACCCGGTACCTACCTCAACGGAAAAGGCGATCGCGTAATAACATTATAGCTGCACATATTTTAATGCGGTTTTATTGTGGGAAACCACTTGGTTTCTGATTAAAGAACAAGAGCACACCTTGAGAAGAAACCAAAATTTACGCACCTAGATGCGTTCTGAAGAGCCATAAAAAGCTCCAAAATAACAAATCTGTTGGCGGCACTCCAAGTTTGTTTTGAGAAATCGCATGTACCCACTCATCACTCAATGGAAATATGCATGTCCGATGACTGGTCTAAAGGTTCTATGTGTCTCATTCAAAAAAAGTCATGCGAAAATTACAGGGACATAGCCGTTCATAATGTTCCCTTCCCTGATGCAAACTCCTATTCAGTGGCCTCTTGCTATTGTTTGAAGCACTATCATCAGCAAGTACCATTTTGGCCCTAAGCCAGACAATTCAACCAAATATTCAAATTCAGGGAAATCTTAGAAAACGCCAACGAATTCCAAGTCGTTATTCACGGCATTTAGCCGCATGCTTAATCCTATTGATAGTGTTGTCTGAAATAAAAACCCATAAAAACAACTGATCCAACTGTGTTCCATGATGTTACCTACATGACTATTAAAATGACATTGACACCATTGGCCCCTGAGAAAGAACTTTGCCTAGGACCCTCCTTGGTGACTGAAGAACAGATGAAACCCGACTTGAAGTGAATGAGAACAAAACAAGGTATGTGCTATCACCAAACTATGCATAATTCCTTACCATGGTCGGAAAAACCCTAACGGACGCATTTGATGTCAAAAAAGGTTTTAGACAAGGCGATGAGCTGTCATGCGATTTCTTCAACATCATTCTTGAAAAGATTGTGCAAAACTCCAACGTCAACACACGCACAATCTTTCAAAAGTCCGTCCAGCTACTAGGATACGCAGACGACATTGACATAATTGGAGGAACACAGAGTGATTTCAGTGGAGCGTTCGTGAGTCTTGAGACGGAGGCCAGGAAGATAGGTCTAGCGGTTAACGAGGGCAAGACCAAGTTAATGCTGTCAACAAGAAAGGACAACCAACATCGAAGTCTTGGAACCAACGTCAGTATAGACAGATTTAACTTCGAGACAGTTAAGGACTTTATTTTTTTGTTTCATCTTTCACGGGTACTGCCTCTTGCGAAATCAATCTGTCATAAAAATGTGCTTCTCAGCTTTGCCGAAATCGACGTTAAATTATAGGTCCCCTCAATTCTTCACACGCACACAGAGAATTGTTGATGAGATTAAGCCACTTAGGCTTTGGCTCTTCAAGAGCTGTCGCGCCACTCTATTTATTTATTTATTTATTTAGTTTAGGACTTCGTCTACCTAGGGTCCGCTATAAAATCAGACAACAACACCAGCGCTGAAATCAAACGAAGGATTACTATTGTCAATCGCTGCTTCTTTGGACCGAGACTGCAATTGAGTAGTAAAGTCCTCTCTCGAGCAACTAAAGTGTGACTGTATCTATAGGTAATGAAAATTTATGATCTTTTTCATAAAATTGCTCTTACTTCGAGCTAAACTTTAATTTATAAGTTACGTTTAAAAACGTCGAGAAATTAATAAAAAAATCGAAAAAAGCGAAAAAATCGAAAAGGAGCGAAAAAAAGAGAACACTGCGGATTGTACTTCGAATGGATGGAATGGGACATACAATAATGTATGATCCAGGGACATACATAAATGTATGATCCAGGGACATACAATAATGTATTTTTCAAAGTTTAATATATAGCTCATTTGACAGATGAGTCCTGTGGTGCACCAATCGGCCTATGGAAGCACTAACTTGCTAAGAGAGTTACGACATTTATCAACTAGCGCCATATCGGTGGCCAGAGGCGACTCTAACTCTTACAGAAAATATAAGTTTAATATGTAGCTCATTTGACAGATGAGTCCTGTGGCGCACTAGCTGACCCGGCAGACGTCCTGCCTTGATTTGAAGAATTAAATGAAACTCCCGAAGGTTTCTGGGATGGTACAATGTATTTTCAGCTGTTGGCTCCATAGTCATTCCAATGAATTTCAAAAACTCCTTGACGGAGTTTCATTTAATTCTTCAAATCAAGGCAGGACGACGTCTGCCGGGTCAGCTAGTAGTGTATAAAATCCTCATCATCCCGATCCTAATGTATGGTGCAGAGACAGGAAACATGACAACATCGGATGAAAACGCTTCGACCTGCTTCGAGAGAAAAATTCTCGAGTGATTTTTAGTCCAGTCTTTATAAATGGAGAATGGAGACGAAGATTTAATCAAGAACTGTACAAGCTGTTCAGTGACACTGACCTTGCTAGAAAAGTTAAGGTCCAACGACTTAGATGGCTAGGCCACGTAGAGCGAATGGAAAACAATGCTATGACCCGTAGAGTCTTCGAATCCAATCCTTAAGGACGTCCCAGAAGAGGTAGACCGCGACTCAGGTGGAACACACGGGTGGTAGAGGACCAACTTGGCGTGCAAAACTGGAGACAGCTAGCTAGGGACCACAATTGACAACTGAATAAAAATCATGCGAAGAATTACTCAAGCCAATTGTAGAATGTTTTTTTAAGCCGAAAAAAAGGTTTCAAAACTCGATACTCAAAAAACCAAATAATATAGTTCAAGTTGAGTCAGGATGTCCGCAACGAATGTCAAAAAATAGTTTGTTTTTTTTATTCAAATAAAAATTGCTGTAGGATGTTTAACACTTTTTTAATGAGAAAACAATGAATCCAAATTTGTCTCCTCCATTAGAGTATTTGCCCCTTTTTTCTGTCACAAAAACTGTAATTTAGTTACAACATTTCTGGAGAGACAAAACACGTGTTAAGTTTTACCAACAATTTGTGGTTGATCCTGTTTTATGAGACTGTTTTGTCTTTCTTCTATTTTTATTACACATTGTGTATTTAGCTTCTATAGGTATATAGGTACATATGTTGCGAAACGTGCAATTTATTTTTATTGACGTTAGACAGAGTCATAAAACTCAATCACTCGAATGAGCTAATAAAGTGTTTGTCACAAAAGAAAAAAAAAACAAGAGATTTATGTTGTTTCATAATAAATTTTCATAAGCCATGTTAAAAGATGACAACATATTAGTTTTTGTTTTTTTTTTTACTGAACAGCACAAACATGAGTGTGTAAGCGTCAAGGATAACCAGGAATATAAAATACATCGACTTGTCGCCAACCTGAATGTATTTAAATCATAAACAATCACTTAAAAGTTCTTGAAACCCATAATTTAAGAACCCTCTTAACGTCACCTCTTTCTGGTTTTTGAATAAAAAACATAAAAAATAGTTCTTTAAACTTCGTCCTCTTGGAAAAACTACTTCATTACATTATACTGTCTGATGACGTCAGAAAAGTTTCCTTCTTGTTTCGCTTGGCATCCAATTTAAGGACATAACTCCAGCGTCAAACGCCGTAATAGCTCTTTCATTAAAACTTAAAAAATAATGCAAGTTCTGCTTCTGCGAGGACATTTCCTTTTTACACAAAGTGTAACTCAGACTAATGATAAAGACATAACCAAAGGCGTTTATTAAGCCCTTCTTTGCTTTTCGATCCAAGTCAGCGGCAACGTTCGCATGAATAGAAGCAAATTTCTCCCGAAACCCTTGAGCGAAACAAAAACTTCTTTACACTCACAGGAACACACATACACACACAATGATGGAACTGAGCAGAAAATGAAAATGTAATAAATTATGTCACACATCCTTTGACTATAAGAGTCTGAAGATTCTGGGACAGACAAACTTTTTTTATATTCAATTTTTGTGTCATTTTCGAACTTGTTGGACACACCATTTAGTCACCAGAGATCTAGGATAATGACTTGATTGATATTCATGATTCATGAATAAAAAAGAACTTCAAAGTCAGCGGAGTGTTTTTATTACCATACTCCAGGACATGTGTTGGGTTAAAAGTTTTCAAACAATGACACTTAAATAATTTTGTTTTATGTTTTCGTTTTATTGTTATTTAAGTTGGGTCTTCTTGTGGCCATTGATTGGAATACATTTCTGATGTCAATGAGGACATTAAAAGAAAATGAAGCCATACGTTTTCTTTTTGCTTATAAAGGTCGACTTCTGGAAATGTTTTTGAAAATTATAACTTCAAAACTTTGAATTCCTTTCATTTTTTTTTTGTATATTTTTAGGATCATTGATTTTAAAACCAAATTTTTTGTTTATATTTTCAGAAATTGTTCACAAAATGTCTGTGTTACAAAAGCAAAAAATTCAAGTTCCGGAAGCTTTGAGAGAAGTCCTTTTGGAATTCTCTATAGCATATCTTATAGAACAGCCTGGCGATGTTGTTAATTACGCTGTGGAATATTTTACTAAATTGCAAGAAAGACGTAGTTCGGGAGCTGCTTTATTGAAACAATCTACTGATATTCCATCGCCTGATGAAAGTGTTATGTCCCAAGATGAAGGTAAGTCAGAAGAATTATAGAAATCTTATGAGCATATTAGTTACTTTTAGAGCCAAGTTAGAGCTGTTCCGTTTTGGTTGATGAACTTAAAAGGCGAAATTTGTAGTGATATGCAATTGCTATTGAATTTTCTCATGATGCCTAATATTACTTAGTGACAAAAATGAACTCAAATTATGTACTATTTACTTCTTGAGATAAATCCAACTTTGAATACTTGGAAAGCAGACAGACTGTTTTGTTGAAGTTTGTCCTCCAAACAATTTGCTTATTTTACACTTTTCCTGATAACAAGAAGAGCATTGAATGAAACAAATGTCAAAAGTAAATTCCTAAGAGCTTTATGGGAAAGAGATTGACAATATTGTGTTACGAGCCAGCGGAGGAAAGAAGTTTGCCAATTCAAGGCTTGCGGCAGCCGTTTCTCGCTTGTATTTTAAGGACCGAAAATAAAATTTGTTTTATTCAAATTTCTCAAATTAACCTTTCCGAGAAACGGTTTCTATTTTTTCGGTGTTTTTTTTGGCATTTAGACTTATCACGGAAAAATTCATCACCAGATTTGTTTTCTCGAGGCATAATATCCAATCAAACGATTTAGCATTTTTCAAAGGAGAACATCCGATATTTTTAGACCTAAGTTCTTTTTGGAGAATTCTAAGTGATTTCGATTGATGCAAACTGTAGGTACATATAATTAATTTCAATTTACGATGAAAACCTCAATGCTTGGTGGTAAAACAAAACTCTCAATTACCACGTTATAAAAAGGTTTATTAAATAAATGATGAATACTTATCGCAGTTCCAAGGTGTGGTGTGCTCTGTGGTCCAAATCGAAATGGAAGAGCTAATCTGTCGATTTCAGTGAAGATTACAATAATTTCTAAATTTCCTTTCACACATATTCGCGAAACAATAGTTTGTTGTTGCGATCTGTGGATGCTGTCGCAACAGAACAGCAGAGAGAGAACTCACCACACCATGGACCAGCATTATAAAACAACAAATTGATTGATAACATTTGAAACAACAAAAAAAATCTACTTTACAGTAATTTTAAAGAATAGCAAAGCTGATAAAGATAATGAAAATGTTAATGTTAATATGAATACGTACACTGTACGAAATTATAAGTGAGAATTAAATAATTGATCAAGAACTATTGAAATGTTTTTAAATTATAATAGAGTCTTTTAAATAATCAAAGCTAGGAAGTTGATGGATGACGATTGGCTGTAGGTTTCCAAACATACCGCCCCCCCTGGAACTAGTTTCAGGATACCGGTAACAACGCCAATTTTGATATGGGCCGAACAAATGTTCCTGTTGCTGTTCGTAGGCTGGCAACTCTTACCCTCTGGTCAGCACCAGGGTTGACTGAGACGATTCGTCCTAAGACCCACTTCGTTGGTGGAAGGTTCGGTTCCTTTATAACCACTAGGTCCCCAGGTTTAAAATTGTCTGTAGGTTTTTGCCACTTTGGTCGCTCTTGCAGTGAGGTCAAGTATTCTGTGTGCCATCGTTTCCAAAAACCCTGAACCATGTTTTGGATATGATTCCAATTTGAAAGACGATTGCTTGGAGTATCCAGGTGGCTTGGTTCAGGAACGGCCGTGAGTGGTTCGCCTACAAGAAAATGTGAAGGGGTTAAAGGGTTTAAATCAACATCGGACAAAGAACATAAAGGACGTGAATTTAAAATGGCTTCTACTTGTGTAAGATAAGTATATAGTTCTTCAAATGTTAGAATTGAACTTCCAACAACACGACGCAAATGAAGCTTGACTGACTTCACGCCAGCCTCCCATAACCCACCAAAATGTGGGGCAGATGGAGGGTTAAAATGCCAAGTTATGTTGTCCATTGCAAGGGCGGCAGTAATCATATCATTATTGGTTTGGTTCATCATCAGGGTATGCATCTCATTTAAGCATCGACGAGCTCCATGGAAGTTTGTACCGTTGTCGCTGTAAATGTTGGCGCACTTGCCGCGGCGGGATACAAATCTACGCAGAGCTGCGATGAAAGCGTCGGTCGTGAGGTCGCTTACCAGCTCCAAGTGTATGGCTTTCGTAGACATACACACGAACAAAGCGATATAGGCTTTAGACATCTTAGCCTTACGACATCGAGATAACCTGATGGTAATAGGCCCCGCGTAATCACATCCTGTGTTTGTAAACGGGCGATGAGGTTGGATACGGTAGGACGGAAGATTACCCATGATCTGATGGCTGTTTCCTTTACGTTGCATGAAACATGGTTTACATTTATGGACAATTTTGCGTATCAGGTTCCGACTGCCCAAAATCCAAAACTGTTGACGAACGAAGGCAAAAGTTTCGGAAACTCCTGCATGTAGATATCGGCGGTGAAAATCTGTAATAATTAGACTAGATATTGGATTAGATTTGGGCAAAATGATTGGATGTTTGATATTGAACGATACGCTTGCGTTTTTTATACGCCCACCGATGCGAAGAAGCCCATTACTGTCCAAAAAGGCGGCATACCTCCAAAGTTTCGATTTCGCAGGTAGTTGATTTTTGGTTTGCAAATGGAGGATGTCATCTTTGAAGAAGTTAAACTGAACGAATTTTAAGATGCTGATTCTTGCGTTTTGGAGCTCAACACATGTCAGGGCATGAATATTCCGTGGTTTTAATTTTGGTCGCAGGTTGGAAATGAATCTTAAGATGTATGCTACTACACGTTGCAGGCGATTCCAACACGAAATCTTTTCTATCAGTGCTTGAAAGACATGTCCATCAAACGACGTGACGAGTGCATGCCTTACAGCTGATTTTTCTTCCAAGTTAGCTGATTCCGTATCCAAAGAATAAGAAGAAATGTTCGATTTTGGCCAGTGGTTTTCTGGATCGGACAGCCAAGATGGACCCGTCCACCAAAGAGTGTGATCGGTTAAATTTGAAGGTAGCACGCCACGTGACGCACAATCAGCCGGGTTCGATTCAGAGGGAACATGTCGCCAAGCTGATCTGGGTAAAGTTTCTAATATATCAGCGGTTCTGTTAGCGACAAAGGTTGCCCACCGACGTGGAGGCGAAGACAACCAATGGAGAACAATTTCTGAATCGCACCAAGCGACGCACGGTTTTTTGAATGTTTTTATTGAATGATGATTGTACCAATTTTATTAACCGCGCAAGCAATACCGCGCCACAGAGCTCGAGTCGGGGAATAGATACCGGTTTTAAGGGGGCTACTTTAGTTTTCGCGGAAACGATTACCACGTTCACTTTTCCATTCGCACTTTTTGAGCGGGCATACACTACTGCAGCGTAAGCTAGAGATGATGCGTCTGAAAACCCGTGAAGCTCGATATTGTCTAAAGATGAAAACACATTTCGCGGCACACAAATCCTTTCAAAATATTTCAATTGTTCACGATAGTTCAACCATTTGTTTGCGAGATCAGATGGAAGGGGGTCATCCCAACCAAGATTCAAGTTCGAAGACCAAAGGCTCTGAAAGAGCATTTTGAAAAGTATAACTGAAGGAGCTAATAGCCCTAAAGGATCAAAAATACTGGACACCTCAGATAGCAAGGTCCGTCTTGTTACCAACGCGGAAGATTTTGAAATTGTTAGGCGAAACGAGTACACATCAGACGCCGGGTTCCAGAACATTCCTAAGACTTTTACGAGTGACTGCGAGCGTTCAGGATCGACGAAAGAGTACTCACAGTCTTCTGGATTTTGTTGAGCTAGTAGAGCCCAACAATTGGAGCTCCATTTACGAAGTTCGAGATGAGCCTTTGATAACAACGAAATAAGTTCATACTGCAACTCCAGCAACAATTGAATGGAGTTTTCACCAGTCATGACGTCGTCAACGTAGACATCACTTAGCAAAACACGGGCTGCATTTGGAAACATCGTTTTATAATCCTCTGCGAGTTGTTGCAGTACGCGTACCGATAAAAATGGAGCCGATGCGGTACCGTATGTTACGGTTCGTAAACGGTAATGTTCAATTGGGTTGTTTGGATTTTGAAGCCACACGATGCGTTGATAATCACGATCCGTTTCGGTTACCCATATTTGTCGAAACATTTTAACAATGTCCGAGGTGAATACATAACGATGCTGTCTAAAACGAAGACAGACACCAATAAGATCGCGTTGTATAGGCGGCCCGATTAACAACTTGCTATTTAACGATTGTCCCTGAGAGTCTTTGACGGAGCCATCAAACACGACGCGAAGCTTCGTTGTCGAACTACCGGGCTTGAACACAGCGTGATGGGGTAAATAGAATAGTTCAGATGTATTTCTTTGAATTTCACTTTGAGGAATAAGTTCCATATGGCCGAGATCCAGGTATTCCTGCATGAATTTTGAATATTGATCTTTCAATTCAGGGTTACTTCGGAACCGACGCTCCATCGAATACAGACGAGAAACCGCCGAATGTAGTGATCCATCGAATTTTGGTGATGCAACTGTGAACGGAAGTGAGACCTCATATCTTCCATCAGAAGCCCGTTTGAATGTTTTTTGAAAGTGTTTTTCAGCTGGATCGTTAAAGGCATCGAAAGTATTATGAGGCGAAATTTGTTCTAGTTCCCAAAATCGTTGGAGAAGAACATCCACATCATTAGTGGAATGGAATGAAGATAATTCCAAATTGCTAGTATTTGAATCGAGGAAACCTCCAGAGATAACCCAACCGAATAGCGTGTTTTGAGCAATAGGTTTCCCTTGAGGCCCAATAATTTGTTCTGGTTTTATAATAGACCAAACCTTATCAGCCCCGAGAATAAGATCCACGGCACCAGAGACATTGAATAGAGGATCTGCGAGATCCAAATTGGAAAGATAGTCCCATGTCGATATATTAAATGACTTGGATGGTAGATGCGATGTCAATTTATCCAATACATGAGCATCTATCGTTAAATGATTGGTATTATAACGAGACCGAAGTGTCAGAGATACAACCCCCTTAGTGTGCCCAGCGTCAGTAGAACCTATTCCCAACAATGGAATTCTAGAGTGCGAACGCCGAAGTCCAAGTTTTTGAACTAGAGATTCTGTAATAAGTGAGGCTGCAGACCCTGTATCCAATAAAACGCGAACATAGATGAGTTGGTTTTGATTATTTTCTAGTTTAGCAAGAATTGTTGGTAACACTGTATGTTTTCGACAGCTAAGCTCACGCGAAAGGTTAGTAATCAAGGGTGCAACACTATGAGGATTAGATGTCCCTGAGTGCAAGGCTTCAGCCACAGCTGAGGACGAAGTTTGACTTCTTGGAGTAGTTTCTACCGAAGCACTATCATTTGATTCATCTTGATGTACTAAATAGTGATGACGAGCTTTGCATACGCGACAGCGATAGGTCGAACGACATTTTTTCACAGAGTGGCCTGACCGAAGGCAATTGAAACAAATTAAGTTGAGTTTCGTAAAGTTTCTACGCGCCGAAATGTCTAATTCGAGAAAGTTTGCACATTGATACAAATTATGGTTGCTTGTAAACATAGGACACTTCGAATTACTTTCCATCGGCTTAGCTACCAGAGCTCGAATTGGCCCTGCCAGCTTCCCACGAGATGTTGACGAACGGGTTAGTGGTTGGCACGACTCTAATGCATCGCACCGTTGCTCGAGAAAGTCAATTAGATAAGTTATTGTCATGTCTTCGCGAACACCGACTTCTTTTGCCCAAGCCTGCTTTGTCTCGCTATCCAATTTATTTAATAAAATATGAATTAACCACGGATCACGTTGGTTCTTCGATAAAGCATTAAGACCGCGAATAACCTCATCTGCACCATCTGTAATCTTTCGAAGAGTTTGTAGATTTGGAGCATTCATTGTAGGCAACGACAAATATGTCTGGACAAACGATTGAACAACTAAGTTCCCCTGATCGAAACGCTTTTCCAGCCTGTCCCAGGCTTCCGTGTAGTTTGCATCTGAAACCTTTATATGTTGGACAAGATCGGCGGCAGTTCCACTGAGAAAAGATTTCAGATACTGAAACTTGTGAGTGGATGATACATTTTCTTTTATATCCACCGAGCCCAAAAATAGATCGCGAAAGGACGGCCAGTCCTTATAATCACCGGAAAACTTTGGAATTACGATCGGTGGCAAGTTGATCTTGCCAGGAGTCTTCGCAGAAGAATCTAACGAATTTAAGAAGGCTTTTTGTTCATTTGCAATACGTTCTAACACCTCATTATTGGTTGGTTGATTGGCCTTTCTTGCGCGTATGGCTGCAGTCAATCCCGCATGTGCCTCGAAATATTTATTTTCATATACCGCGAAATCATTATTAAAATCTTCGACCTCATCTTCCTCTGCATGCTGCAGATATTCGTAATGCAAATTAGTGAACTCTGTCCATGCCTCATCTACCCTTTTCAAACGAATCTCTAGCATCTCCAACGGTATCGATTGTTCTATGGTTATTACGAACTCAGCCGCCCGAGTTAAGGTGGCCTTTGCCAACCCACGCTTTTGCTTTATGACGTTCATATTTCACAAAAAAGAATATATATGAAAAGTTCGACGGTGAAATATGAAAAAACGAGAGAAAATTCTATTGAATAACACGTAATGTCATTAACAATAACTAAATTGTTCACGAATATGTATAGTATATTAATTATGAAAGTACATTCAATTCATATAATTATAATGTGGTTATATGTCGCCACGAGGAGCACACGAGTTCGAATATTGATTTATATATATGAATATACGATACATATATATATGAAAACCACACGATGTCAAGAAATTGCACTTTGTCAGTCTTTGCGATCAAGATTTAATTTGCCGATCCATATAATTAAATTCGGCTAATGTGAAGGACCAATATGATTTCGATTGATGCAAACTGTAGGTACATATATAATTAATTTCAATTTACGATGAAAACCTCAATGCTTGGTGGTAAAACAAAACTCAATTACCACGTTATAAAAAGGTTTATTAAATAAATGATGAATACTTATCGCAGTTCCAAGGTGTGGTGTGCTCTGTGGTCCAAATCGAAATGGAAGAGCTAGTCTGTCGATTTCAGTGAAGATTACAATAATTTCTAAATTTCCTTTCACACATATTCGCGAAACAATAGTTTGTTGTTGCGATCTGTGGATGCTGTCGCAACAGAACAGCAGAGAGAGAACTCACCACACCATGGACCAGCATTATAAAACAACAAATTGATTGATAACATTTGAAACAACAAAAAAAATCTACTTTACAGTAATTTTAAAGAATAGCAAAGCTGATAAAGATAATGAAAATGTTAATGTTAATATGAATACGTACACTGTACGAAATTATAAGTGAGAATTAAATAATTGATCAAGAACTATTGAAATGTTTTTAAATTATAATAGAGTCTTTTAAATAATCAAAGCTAGGAAGTTGATGGATGACGATTGGCTGTAGGTTTCCAAACACTAAGAAAAGTGTGATTTTTTCTTTTCTCTTTTGTTTTTTTCAAAAATCATTGGAGCGACTTTTTCCCAAGTCAACTTTAAATCAACTTAAATCATTTTACTTACTTACTTACGTACTTACTTAAGGTGAGGCTACAGTCCG
The DNA here is from genome assembly GCA_943590905.1 of Sphaerophoria taeniata. Classification (NCBI taxonomy): domain Eukaryota; kingdom Metazoa; phylum Arthropoda; class Insecta; order Diptera; family Syrphidae; genus Sphaerophoria; species Sphaerophoria taeniata. Next base: position 23,213,671 of record OX016540.1, on the reverse strand, counting down.
TTGTGGACTTGGGCCTCAATTAACAGTCTCCGCCAGCCAGCTCGTTGCCTAGCTAGCTGTCTCCAGTTTTGCACTCTAAGTAGATTGTGGTCCTTCCTCTTCCACTTGTGTTCGCCAGGCGGTCTTCCTCTACTTCTACGTGCCTCGGGAATAGTGTCGAAGGCTTTCCGGCCCGGTGGTTATCCGCTCAAAATACCGAGCCATCTGAGTCTCTGGACCTTGACTCTTCTGCCTTGGTCCATGTCGTTGTACAACCCGAAAAGTTCGCTTCTTCTCCATTTCCATTCCCCATCAATGCACACGAGGCCAAAGATGACCCGAAGATTCCTCTCAAAACAGCCCAAGGCACATTCATCCGATCTTTTCAAGGTCTATGCTTCGAGAGAGGCCTTTTCCACTCAATTGCTTTCTTAGCCCAAAGAAACAGTGATTAGCAAGAGTTATTCTTCGGCGCTGGTGTTATTGCCCGTGTTAATAGGCTTAGGTAGACAAACTCTTATACTACCTCGAAGTTGTATGCGTCTATTGTGACGCTTTGTCCGAGCCATCGCGACGGTGTTGGCTGTCCTTCACCGAAGACAGCATATACTTCGTTTTTCCCACATTTACCGCCAAACTCATTTTTGCCGCTTCTGTCTCAATTCTCACAAAGGCGCCATTGACATTCTTCCCATTACATCAATATCATCGGCGTACGCGAGAAGTTGGACAGATTTTTGGAAGATAGTGCCTCTGGTGTTGACGGTGGAGTTTTGCACTATCTTCTCAAGAACGGTTTTAAGGAAATGGCATGACAGTTTATCGCCTTGTCTGAATCCTTTTTTGACATCGAAAGATTCCGTAAGCTCGTTGCCAACCTTGATGGCGCAGCATGAGTTCCCCATGGTCATTTTACACAAGGGGACGAGCTTGGCAGGGATGCCAAAACTAGTCTTAGCTTTATAGGTACAGTTAATCTCTGCAGATGCTGTCATACGCGGCCTTAAATTCGACGAAAAGGTGGTGGGTATCGATTTGGAGTTCATAGGTTTTTTCCAGGATCTGCCGTAAAGTGAAAATTTGGTCGGCGGTTAACTTTCCTGGTCTGAAGCCACATTGATAAGGACCAATCAGATTGTTGGCGAAAGGCTTCAGACGTTCACATATTACGGCATGCAGCGAGAATCTTGTAGGCGATGTTGTAGACTGATTCCTCTGTAGTTGGCGCAGTTTAGAGGATCTCCCTTTTCCACATAAATACGGCATCTTACAGAAATGTTATGGAGATATCATCAAAGTCGGGAAGCCTAGCCGATAAAGTATTTGTCTTCATCTTCGCCACAACCGGAATCCAGTGCAAAATTGATCAGCCTCGGTGTCGGTTGTCTCCAGTCATGAAGTGTACGGCTTTCCGGGTCGGTTCGTCTTCGATCTTGCGAGCTAAGCGTCCAGCCCACTCAGGATTATATCGTCGCCTTGGCTTTTGGCTAAGCACCCAAGGCTCGGATCCGTCTTATACGACAGCAGTTTCGAAGTAAAGATTTTTGATTAATACAGTCCTAGGTTTTTCGCACACCAGTCAAATCTAGATAAACAGGATTTTTTCAACTTGTTGGTTTCTCCAACAGACTTCGTCTGCATAAGCCAATAAATATGTGGGTTTGGTTACGGTAGACCCTCTTGTACATGCCTAATAGTCACGGATTGCTTTCCTCAGAGTCCATTGAAAATTTTGAGGGGGTTGGATATTGATCCGGATACCTTAATTTGGCTTGAAATGTTGGACATGGTCACTCTTCATAGCCTTATTAGTTAATTTGAGATGTTGAATTATCCCACTTCTTTGTAAAGTTCTTGTGTTGTTCCCATGGTGTATGGTTATAATTATAATTTGTGATGTTCTTTTGTTTTTCCCAGCTAAGGTAGGTCAGCGGGTCCAGGATTTTCCGAGGAAAGAACAAGTAAAACTCGGTTTTTAAAGAAAGTTAAGGTTCAATTTTATTTATTCTATTAATAGAGTATAATAAACGGCGGATTCCTAGAACAAACGGCGGCGGATGGGATTCAATCCCTAGCTCTAGGAATTTAACGGAGGGATAGCTTCCCTAGTCCCGACACGGTAAATGGGATTCAATCCCTAGTCGGAACAATGCCTAAACTACCTAGCCTTGACGGAATAATGGGATTCAATCCCTAGTCAAGGCGATACCTGCTTAAAACCAAAAATAATGGGATTATATCCCTAGCCTTGACAGAAAAGTGGGATTCAATCCCTAGTCAAGGCGATAAAGCGAAAAAAAAAACCAAAAAGTTAATTTGAGATTTCTTCTGGCGTTTACCAAGAGATGCCTCATCTCAGGAATACTTGTTTAAATAAAATATTTATTAAACCAAGCACCTAAACGGTCGGAGACCGAAAGAAGTCTGATTTTTATGATCAATATCACTCCTACTTGATAAATTTCGAGTAACAAGTAGGAGTGAATTGAAAGAATACAGAAAAGAAACAATCATGTAGTTGCACATGCGGATGCGACCATGCTGCCTCTCTATTCTCGTTGTTCGTGTGTTTGTTGTTGTTTCATTCTGCACTCTTCTGTTGACGGCTGGCGTGGCGGTTGTTGTTTGTATACTTTATCTTGTTGTTGGTTGTTGTTTTATTTCGGCGCTATGATATGTGTTGTTGTTTTGCTTCTATTGATGGTTGTTGTTGGTTGTTATTTTATTTCGGCGCTTGTTGTGTGTTGTGAATTTATAACTTCGTTACAACGTTGACCAGTAACTGCATAAGATAGCGTAGGCGTAGTTTCGAATCCTACACGTGATAAAAAAAAAGTTTTAATGTAATTTTTCATAGGTATTGCCTCTTGCGAAGTACTGAAAAAGCTTCGAAAGTATCATGTGCATTGCAAAAATGCTTTTCAGCTCAGCCGTTCGGTCTCAACATAAAATTGAAGGTCCCACAATTCCTAACATGATCTTGAAGAATGTCTTTTTGATTCGGAAATTTAATGCCTTTTTACCAGTCTTCCGAAATTTCATGTTCCCATATGTACACACACTTCAACAGAGAGACAGACGGACGCTATTGCCGAAATCCCCTTCTACCTCTTCTGTACCATGACAGACAATGCCTTAAGTAACATCATGTATGAATATAGTACTCCTCAAAGAATCAGTGACTAATCAAAATCTCATATCCAAATCAATTTGTGTACATCATCTAGCTGTTCAGTCACGCTTACGAAGTGCTTGTTTTGCATACAAATTGATTCTATAAAACGTTTTTGTGCATCCGTAACACAATAAAAACACAAAACGAAAAAAATCGAATAAAAAGAAAAACACCTCGAAACAAATAAAATCAATTGTGTGACTGATATCAAAGGCAGACAGCAGCGTCAGCGCGGGTGTCAAAAGGTAGACGCTTGGTGTTAGATGAACCAACAATTAGCATTGTTTTGATTATAAATCCAATGCTCAATGTTGAACACGTTCAAAATCGAAATTAAACCAGAACAGAGAACAGGGTTAAGTAGAGGCAGAGAGAGAGACAAAATGCGAGTCCTTGACCCATTTGTCTTGCGTTTAGTTATTGAATCTTGCGCTATTTGAAATTTGTATGTGTATCAATGACTCTATGATTATTGAGTTCTTAAAATAGAATACGGTATGTGGTGCGTTCTATCTAGTGGCGTCCCCCGATCTCATTCATATTAACTTCGAGATACAGAGAGAAAGAGAGAGTTGAAGGCGTAATTTATGCAAAACAACTTGCATTGTCACGAGACAATAACCACATAATATACTTTTATATTCAACAGGAATTTTAATAAGTTTGTCTTACTCCAAGGCGGTCGGTAGGGAGTCCTTGTAGATGTCGTGGGTGTGGACACAGCAGTTTTTCGGATGCGTAGAGAAGTGCGAACGTGCAAACAAACAAAATGACTTACACCAAACAATTGATATGTTTTTGTGTGTTTGCGTCTTGAGAACTTGAGATAATGGCTATTCTAACATTTGCATGCGATGACTATCAAATTTATTTGGCTTCGTTAAGTGTTGGATTTTGTTATCGTTCCACACAGAATTTGTGTTTCAGTTTTATTTATCGGCCCACTTAGTTTGTTATTATTTTGTATAACAAAAGGCCTTTGAATAATTTTTGGTTCGAGGACGAATTCAATCTACATGTATAATGGTGGATTTCGAACATTTTCGTACCGTAGCAGTAACGACCTCTCAAAATTGGTTTAGATTGAAGGTTGACGTGGTTGAGACGTTTGGTGACTCAACAATTCGCTTATGATGTCAAAATGTTTAGAACGGTCTAGTCGGATGACAGAGAATGATGACTGAGAATTCTATTCAGAAAGGTAAAGTCGCGTCAATGCTGACTGTTTTTTTGTCATTTAGCGTAACGTTATATGTCCTGAAATTCGAGTCCATTGATCTGTGAGCTCTAGTTTCAACAAGACGGTGGCGGTTCAAGCCATACATGGCGTGAAAAAATGGACTTGGTGAGAAATCATATTGACTAGCACTGAATTGGACGTTTTGTTCGAAAAAGCTGCTATACTTGAAGGCTCCCTTACAAAATCCAAATAAAAGTAAGCATTATCATTTCCACGGCAGCGCTGGTCTATATGCGCTTGTTTTTGACAAACAAAAAGAGGGTTTCATCTTGCATTGTAAACGAGCATATGAAATACGATCAGTATGTCTTCAGCCGTTCGAAAAGCAGGTCATAGTGGATGTACGCTTGCTTTGCGAAAGAAATCAAAGAATATTGTATGAGAAGACAGTAGTTTTGTTTATTTTTTAAGGGAATATTAGATGTTTTTTCGTGCAGCAGGCATCCTTTGTAAAAAGCTCTTCCATAAGGCCTGCACTGCAAATTTAATTTGGACGAAGTACAGGTACATATACCATGTCCATATTTTGCAACTTTTAGACGGACTCTTACATGAACAAATCAAGTTTTGTATCCTTATAAAATGTAGTCTTTTGCAAAAGAGAAGGGCGCATGGACATGAAACAGAAAATAATACGAATATTTTTTTGAAATTGGAAAACAGTTTCACTTTTGTAAATAACAATTATTTCCGACCATAGCATTTTATCTCCAACACAAGAGAAGACAAAATAATTACAACTTTGGTTCCAGCCAGAAGATCTAGGGCAAACAAATGTGAACGCAAAACGAGGGTCCATCAAGGCCTATCATGTATTGTTGTTGTTGCCTCCCTTCAGTCATCTTAAAATACACTCCGCTTCAACTGAATAAGAACACATTTTTTCAAAAGTTTGCTGTCCATTTTTTCTTCACTTTGAAAGTTAATGCATCATTTGATGATAGTAACCGATAGCTTATGATGTTAAGAAAACAAATCAAAAAGAATAATTTAAAAAGGACCTCTAGTTTTTCCCTGGCTCTCATGCAAAGCTTTCCAGATTGAAAAACTCAGTTGTTTTTTGCGTCAACTGAATAAGCACACAATCTTTCACTCTCATTATCTTCATTGGTTCTTAGAGTTTTAAGTTAATTGGTATACCAAATCAAAAGTTGAAGTGTTCTTAGTGACATTTAGCCGTTTAATTAAAATTAACAAAAAAAATGGTTAGATCAGAAGCTTTAACAGTTTCGGAAGAGCTTAAATTGATTCGTTAAAAGAATAAAGACTGACCGTGCGTGCTTTAGCTACCAACATTGATCGGAGTCTTAGTGTCGTCTATTCGTACCTCAGAAACATAAGATTGTACGAAAAAAACATGAAAGGTGGTAAAAAAACGGCAACATTCGAAGTTGATCGACGAGCAATTTTGAGATGTGCTTCCAGTTCATGTGCCTCCGTGGTAAAAATTAAACAAAAAGTTGGTTTAACTGCAGGTGTTTCAACAGTCCACAGAGTACCAAATAGCGCAGATCATTTAAATCGATTGCAACTCCAAAAGAAACCACCACTATACCAGCAACGAAAAGATATTCGTTTAAGATTTTCTAGACTCGATGTGAGTTGGAAAAATGTGTGGCACAACGCGGATTTTTTGGATGAGAAGAGTTTCAATTTTGATGTCCTTGATGGTTTTAATTATTACTTTCACGATTTGAGAAAAGAAGAATGATTTTTAGCGCGGCATCATGGTGGAGAAGGTGGAGTTATGATATGGGGAGCAGTTAGCTACTTTGGGAATATTGAGCTTGAGTTTGAAACGTTAAAAACGACTGCAATTACCTACAACAGAATATTGGAAAGAAAGTTTCCTTCATTTTTGGATATTTGTGGATCCGGTAAATGGATTTTCCAATAGGACAACGACCCTATCCAAACGTAGCGCACTGTCAAAAGTGGGAAACAGGACCAGAATGTTGAATTGCTTCAATGGTCGCCCTATTTACCTGACCTGAACCTTATAGAAAATGAATGGGGATGGCTGGTACGTAAAGATTATGAGTCAGGCCGTCAATTTGAGGACAGAGAATTGCTTATTCCAGCCATTAAGTTACCATGGAGAGAAATTTCGCTGGACTACTTAAAGAGTTTATACGATTCCATGCCAGCCCGAATTTATGAAGTAATCAAGAATAAAGGTGGTAGTACCCAATACTAGAAATAACCAATACAAAAAATATTTAATGAAAATCTTGTTCATTTCTTTCTGTTAGATTTTATTTGCATTTTTAAAAGTTGTGCTTATTCAGTTGACGCAAAAAAAACTGAGTTTTTCAATCTGGAAAGCTTTGCATGAGAGCCAGGGAAAAACAAGTGGTCCTTTTTAAATTGTTCTTTTTGATTTGTTTTCTAAACATCATAAGCTATCGGTTACCATCATAAAATGATGCATTAACTTTAAAAGTGAATAAAAAATGGACAACAAACTTTTGAAAAAATGTGTTCTTATTCAGTTGAAGCGGAGTGTACAAATTAAAAAGTTTTCTTTTCTACATATTTTTTTTTCAAGACACATATCTATCTCTTATTCTATAGGAGACAATATTGTTTTCTTTTTTCAACCATCTGACGTTCAAGATAGCACATCTTCTTGTTTTTCAAACCCACTTTAAATAATGTCATTAAAATGATTACATTTTTTCAGTTTTCTTATTTTTTTGTAAAGCCAGAGTGTGCCTTTGCTGTTGTATTTTGTTATTCACAGTGCATCCACTTTGTCCAGGTAAAGGTCATAATCAACTAAAGTCTAATTAACTAAGGCACCAGCAAATAATAAACAACCTCATAACGTAGATTGCTAAGATATACCGACATCTCTGCCCCGTGTGTCGTTCGTCAAGGTATAGAGATACAACGTGCACTTTAGAATTCTTTGCTCTTGTTTTTATTTTTCAAACACAAATTCAATTTAAAGGAAAATGTGTTTTAGTGGCGTCGAATGGATCTGCTCTTAGAGATGATGGTAAGCAATGGAAAAATAAAGATGTCAATCGAATGAAATAAGAAAAATAAATGGTTAATCATTTTCAAGCATGCTAAAATCGAGTCCTAATAGCTTTATGCAAAGGACAACTTTAATGTGTGTAAAATATCAACTCAAAACAAAAAAAAAGGCGAGTAAACAAAATTTTGGAAACAAAAACTATAAAAGTTTATTTTTTCTTCAAAAAGTTTGTTCAAAAGAAATGATTTATAGAGCAAAGAAATTTTCTAGCAACTTTTTCTCCACCGTGACGGTAATATTTTTCTTTTTAACAAATTCATAACTTGCCCTTACAACACCAATTTACGAGAAAAATAAAGTTGAGCTCACTTTCCATAACCGCATATAGTTGCTATAATAAATATAAGGTTTTCTCAAAAACAACAACCAAAAAAGATCTGTTTGACGATGCATAGGGCGGCATGATTAAAAAAAAAAGCTTTTACACCACCTGGCATGGTGTTCTTTATACAGATATCTTGAAGTTCTATCCAAACTACAAAAAGAAAAAAAAACAGGGATGGCAACATATTCAGACAGTATCTCGAATGAGATGTGCAGGTACACAGGAAAGGTGCCTTCTGAATCTACATTCAACATTTATACGAACAAAGTGTTTCAAAGAAAAAAAGCAGAAAAAAGTCTTGATGAAATGAAATGCAATTTGCAATGACATCATTTAGATTGAAGGGAAAGTGTATAGACATCAAGTTGAGTAGGAGAAAAATGTATTTTCGAACACTAACTCGTAGATTTATTGCTGTTAAGAGAAAACTTATTGAGAAAGGTGATATTTTTTCATTTAAATTTAGTAAATACGAAAGTCTGTGATACTGTCAATAAAACTTCTTAGTTCTGATAATTTCATAAAAATTAAAGAATGAGATGACATATCGTATGATTAATAAAAAAGATGTTCTGACGATTCTGGATGCGAAGTGCTTGCCTTTTATTTGAGTTTTTCTCTCAAAACCGTGCAGAACCCCTTCCTTATATTTCACAAACTAACCTCTCAAACTTCAATATTCTTAAAAGATAACGATTTGCCCTGCACTGAGTGTAACAGACAGCCTTGTCAAAGCGATATGCTTTTTGGCAGAACTATATTCAATGAGTAAAGCTTAACTTTTGACCTACTCCAAATCAATTCTTATGCCCTCAATACGAAATTGCTTCTGGCTTTCAAAATCGAATTGACTCATATGCAGCCAATGGAATTTTCAAAAAATAAGTCCCCAGAGAGACACACAGAGTAGATGTAAAATGCTTTGCCGCATGAAAATACCAAAACGCAAAGTAGAACAAAAACAGACCTTTTCGTCGTGTGTTTTCAAGTCACAAGTCAATTTTCCGTATGACATGGAATTCATCGATGTACCCAAATATTTACCAATTAATTTCTTGACCATAACATTCAAGCAATAAATGTACATTCGGAATACTAATGCTTAGTACACTAGGTGTCATTTGATTGATGTTGAATTAATTCAATTGATGTTTATTTACTTAATTAATTTATTTTGTGTTTAGTTTAGTTTAATTTTTTCTTTTCAGACTATTAATGTATTTCAAACACAAAGCAAAGAACTGACTGACGACAATTAATATCAAAGAAGCACAAAAGTGTCTGTTTCAAAGCTACCCAGCGATGCGTAGTGTAAAACGTGTGTAGTTTGTGATCGAGATAAATAAACGTTTTGGTCTTGTCCTAAATGTATGAAATTCTTTGCATTCACAATTCTTTTAGAGTTTAGAGAACTCAAACAATACCCTTGGGGGAGATTTGACAACAGACGATAACAATAATGAATTAATGATTAAATCCAGAGTCGATTGTGTGTATTGACGTTTGGAGAAGTGTCAATATCATAGTCACATTTCAACTTGAAAGCGGTTTTTTTTCATCGAGAAATTGCATCTTGTCTGGCGTCAGGCACGTAGCCAGAGGGGGGCTAGAGGGGCTCAAGCCCCTCCCGAAATGATTTTTAAAAAAATATTTGAACAAAAGTTTGTATATTCCCTTATTAGTTCCTCACTACTTATGTAACCACATCGTAACCAGTTCAAAAAATGCAACCTATATAAGCCCAGATATCATCTTGGATATATGCTCTGATATTGTCACCAGAAAAATATCTAACCGGGTTATAAGATCGAGTTGTTTTAGCATTCTGGCTGATGAAACAATGGATGTTTCTGGCACTGAGCAACTTTCAATATGTGTCTGATATGTTGACTGCTGTACAGAGCCCACGAAAAGTATGCTTCGGGAAAATTTTGTAGGTTTTATTCCGACACCGACGTCTTGGACAAAACGTCACGATAGACGCATATAATTTCGAGGTAGTTAGGGACTTTTTATACCTTGGCTCCGCTATCAATACGGACAACGACATCAGCGCCGAGATCAGACGAAGAATAACTCTTGCTAATCGCTGTTTCTTCGGGCTAAGAAAGCAATTGAGCAGTAAAGCCCTCTCCCGAAAATCTAAGGTGACGCTCTATAAGACCCTCATCATCCCCGTCCTGCTATATGGTGCATGGACCTTGTCAAAAACGGATGAGAACGCACTTGGCCGTTTTGAGAGAAAGATTCTACGTAAGATCTATGGTCCTGTCTGCATAAACGGTGAATGGAGGAGAAGATTTAACGACGAACTGTACGGGCTGTACAGCGACACTGACTTAGCTAAAAGAGTGAAGGTCCAAAGACTCATGGCTCGGTCACGTGGATAGGATGGACACCAATACTCCGGCCCGTAAAGTCTTCGAATCCACCTCAGAGGGAAGACGCCGTAGAGGAAGACCAAGGCTCAGGTGGCGCGCGCAAGTTGAACACGACCTCAACCAACTCGGCGTGCGAAACTGGAGACAGCGAGCTAGGGACCGAGCTGGCTGGAGAGGTTTGTTGGTTGAGGCCCAAATCCACCCCGGACTGTAGCGCCACCTTAAGTAAGTAAGTAAAGTAAGTAAGGATCCCTCTTCCGATGTTCTGAAACTGCTAGATATATGTGACAAGACCTACTTCAGGAGCATAAGCTACTTGCTTACAATTTTGGCCACACTACCAGTTACAACAGCTATCGTTGAAAGAACCTTTTCAACGATGAAAAGGATCAAAACAGTATCCCGAAGCGTTATGGGCCATCCAAGACTAAGCGCACTTGCAATGCTGTCTGTTCACTCAGGTATTGATGTGGATCCAGATGAAGTGATCGACATTATGTCTAAAAAAAAGACAAGGCGTTTATTGCTGTAAAAATCCAAACTATTTATTTAATTAAATAAAAAAAAATACAAACAAAAATAAAACATTTACATTATGTAGTTTTTTTTTTTTTAATTTTTGTATAAAGAATTACTTCTTCGAAATTGAACAAGCAAGTGTGATATAGCACGATCTAGGCGGCCAATTTCTATTTAACATATTGGCACACTCTTAATGCTTGAAGTGCTCTGAAGCCAAATTTTTCGTTTGGAAGAATGTCAAAATATTCAGTAAATTGTATTATTCTTGTTTTTAATGTCTTTTCTAAGATCTCGCTAAGATAACTAAGCACTAATTGATTAACTTTGAGGGAGTTTTGAATTGTTCCCTGGTTTCGGGAACCCAATATGGGTTTTTAGACATGCATTCACCAAAAAAACAAAACAAAAAAAAACTAAAAATAGAAGACCAGCCTTGGGTAACTTTTTAATGTATATGTTTTTAATTTTATGGAGCCCATCTGACTTTAGTTTTGGGATTAGAAACAATATGTCTTACATCATCTAAGGTGGCCAGTAGATCTATTTTGCAAGTGTAGAATGGTTATGGTTTGGCTTACTAAATGTTCGGTTACATCCCCACTGAGATGTTGGGACCCGGAATGATTGTTCAAAAACGTAGAAGCTAACATATTGGCCTTTTGTGAGTCTTCGTAAACCAAGTCGTTACCATTTTCAAGGTTAGAAATTCGACGGTTTTTGTTTTAATTATTTTGGCATTACAATTACGATTTTTTTTTATTTCTTCTGTTACCTTTTAATTCTATTAACTTGAATGCGGAGTTCAGGTAGTCGATATCGTTGCCATTGTCTTTTAAAAGAGTTTCTAATTCGAATGTACTCAAGAATATATTCCGGCATTTTACAGACGAAAGATTTACTTTGTTTTTCGGAGGGCAAGATTCAATTGAATCTAAAATATGACTCGAAAATGCATTGATTTGCGTATCTACATATTGTACTGAGTTTGGCTCTAATTTCCGTTTAAAAACGTCTCCAATTTGCATTTTTAAGATCCAGATAGGTAGTAGGTACATGTTTGCTCTTTCCGGTATTTTAAGCATTTTACATCGGAACATAATCTGAATTCAGACGTTGCATAGTTTTAGGCTGAGTAAAAAATTATGTAATATTAGTTATAAAAAAATCAAGAACGGAAGGACTAACTCTAGACCCAGACGGAAAGTTCGTAGGACTGAAGGGAAACAAAATTAAAAACGGAAACAAGCTACACATATCAGAATTAATGCGAATTGTATGAATACGAAATACATTTCTGCATAATTCTCTGTACTTGACTTAACAAGTGCAAAACAGACGAGAATAAGCTAGACTACTGGGTAGTGATGATGAACAGATGCGAGATTCCCTTTATATAGGATTGCCCAGAGGCGTCGTAAACAAATTAATCATTTCAGTTCAAAAGCATATTCTTTGTGAAAGTATTTGTATTTATTCTAACCTTGATCCAGAATTTCTGAATTTAATTAAAAATCACTTTAAAAAAAATTGAACTTACATAAGTTGAACATTCAGATTTAATGATCTAAAATTTTTTCAATGAAGTTTTCAATTCATCCAAAGTTGAAGTGTTTTCGGTTACATTTTTATTTTTAATCAAACAATCCAGTTCGAAATTTGTCTGAAGGTCACTGCAAGTATTTCCGGAGACCACTTTGATCTAATTAAAACTGAAAATGTTTATCAAGAAAAACCTATTCTCTTGAACTTGTGCAGTCCATTCCATAATGACATTTGCGTTTAGTTCTCTAGTTCGTTCATACCTGTTCAAGCAAAAAAACGTTTTGTTTTCCTTCTTCAGTTCTTCGAAGAATTCAAAAAGAGTTGGCTGCATTCCTATTTCTATTGCGTCACAATTCCAAATAAAATAGGGGTTTCTTATTTTATATTATTGTTTATTCATTACGAGGCTGCAAAAACTTTCATATTTAATTCCTTAACATTAAAGAATTTTTCCTTCTTCACATTGACTCAAAATGTCAATATTAGTTTGACATGTTTACATAAGTTTCAACCACAAATACTGACGTTGCAATGGAAGGATCTTCCCGGACAAGACCAACTTTCACGCAAAAAGTTTCACTTCAAATTGCTTAAAAGCCAAGTCAGGAAATCTCTTTGAAAACATTATGCTTTCAGTGTACTTTACAGCTTTACCAAACTCTGACTCTAAGCCGGTTTAAAAGTATGTTTATTTAAATTTTGGCAGTGCCATCAAATTCGCTTGCAACCGAAATATTAAATTAACTTAAAGTTGACTGGCAAAATTTTGATGATAAAATAAAATAAAATTTAAAGTTTACTTAAGTCAATTTTAGCAAATTTCAATTTATTTGGTTAAGGTCCCGTTCACTACACTGGCTGTACTGTACAGTATAAATGCACAATAAACCACAGAAAATTTGTTCAATAAAAGGTGAAGAGAGTGTGTCTTTAAAATTACGTACCGGTCAATCAAATCATTGCTTAAGTTATGTTGCTAATTGTTTGTTCCCAACAATTAGATGCAATTTCATTGATTCATTGATAAGGAATTCAACATGTTTGATCCTCATAATACTCAAAACAAGTAACAAAAAACCACGAAATTCGAGTTGCTTAACTTATTGTTTGGTGGAATGAAAACTAATTTCTTCTCTCCGACCCAATCTAACCCAACCACACTCCCATTTCATATCATCATCATTTTCTATTTACCCACGTCATCATCAACAAATCTCAGTTCATTCTATCTGGCAACTGCCGCTGACGAACAGCCAAACCCAACCCAATAAATCAACAACATGTTGAAAAGCTGATAGAACAAAGAAGCTCCATCCGAACTTTTGATCCTAAACCCAGATATCCTTTAAACTGCATTAAAGCTATTCACCAAAATTCTATTTCCAATATAAAGGATTTACCAATATTCAAACAGCTTCCACACACATTGCCGACTGCCGGGCGATGCTTAACACTCAACAAGCTTTCAGTCGAATGTTTTTTTTTTTTTTTTTGAATTCTGTATTCTATAACTTCCTCCCAAAAATTGAAAAAGGTGGTGCCCCCTGTCATGTTCAATCCGAACGAAAGGATTTCATCATATTCTTTTTTTTTTGTTTTTGCTTCTGCTAAAATGGTTTTCCTGTCCAACCCCACACGTGTTCCCGGGCGGATAAAATGCCCAACCCCTTCTTTTAAGAGCTTCCAGCAAGGATATGTCTTTGTTCGATGATGTTGTTCTATATAGCCATCCGTTCGTGTCTCCATTTGGTTCTTCAGCACCCAGCTTCCTTGCGATGCCGCACTTGTGGTTTTTTCCTTTTTGAGGGTATATGTTGGTAGAAGCATTCTTTGTTTATTAGATTATAAAGGTTCAATAATATAATAATCAAGTCAGCTGAAGTGCTGGGCGGAAGTTGGGATGGGGGTTTACTGAGCGCCCAGGGACGGATTAACTGCCTACAATGCAAATGTGGTTTATGCGAGCATTAAGAAATTTGAAGCATTCGATGTTTAAGCCCTCAAAAACCAAGTTGTTGGTTGTGGATTTTGTTTGAACAAATTTTTAAATCTTCCCACAAAAAAACATGTTTTGGATCTCTTCAAAGCCGCTCCTGGCTATTTACTTCTGTCCTCAATGTTCATTGATGAGAGAAAGAAAGTGGTCCAGGAATATCTAGAATTCTAGAGAGACTTTTGTCTGTGCCTGTCGTTGTGAATTTTGTCGCGCCGACCGACCGACCTTTCGACATTCCGTCCGTCAGTCTCCCAATGATATGTTGACTATGATGAAAAGATGACAATGAAGGGAAGAAGAACAACGATATTCTCGTTCATTTATCGACATCTACATACATCGCCCCAGCGCAAGAGAAGAGAGTGGTTGGCTCCTGGCCTGGTTGTCATTCCATCTGGCATTAGTGGTTTTTATTTTGTAATTAAAGGCGCTATGCCACCAAGGTGTGTCAGTCAGTCAGTCAAGATCTTCCTTCTTGGATAGGTTTTGGCTTCGCTGTGTTCGTTAGATTCATTTTGCCGGTAGTTTTCAATTTTTTTTTTGCTAAGTGTTGTATTAACCTGGAACGAAGTAATGTCAACAAAAATTGGTCAGATTGTGTTGTCGGAAGGATTTGACGGGAATAATAAAATAATTTTTTGTGACAAATTTGTGGGCAATTTAGCTTTTGAATTAAATTTCAAGTCTAAACGATTTTTAAACAGTCAGTGTCAATAACTTAAATCTACTAACATTTATTTTCTAAAGTGTGTGAAAAACAAAGTGATGATGACATAATAATAATTTTTAATTAAAATGAAATATCGAATGAATAATATAGAAAGCGAATTTTGTGAAAATATTCGGCCAACAGTTAAAATCCGTTATGAAGTGCAATTTTGAAAATTTTAAGTAAAAGCAAAAGCCCTTTAAAGGAAAATTTCTTGGCAAAATAAAATCTTATAAATGAAGTCATTTCAGATGAAATTCCGCCCAAATAGATTTAGTTAAAATAAAATTGCTTTAGTTTAAAAATGTTTTTTTTTCTTATTTCATTTATAAGCAGCCACCTCCTTTAAAAAAATAATATTGTGACAAAAAGGCGAAACGGATAACAACAATCATCTTCATCATTTAAAAGATGTAAATTTTTAAAATTGGTCTTAAACAAATAGCTTCAGATTATCTTTCTCCTTTTTTATACAAAACATTTAAACATGTTTTGAATACCAACAAAAATTAAAAACCAATCAATCGTACGACTTGAACTGTAGACATTTTCGCACGCACTAGGCACTAGAAACGTATCGGACCACACACCTTGTTGTCGTCGTCGTTTTCGTATTCGTACAAATTAATTTCAAATGCTTGTGGTGTGGAAGTTTTATTACGAGTTTTAATTTTTTTTCTCCAAAAAATAAGCAAACTACTTGTGTGGCTTAGAAAACAAGGAAAATGTTGACATTTAAAGTTTCAGGTTCTTTTTTTTCAATTATTGCGGGTGTTGGCTTTCCTTTTTTTATCAAGATACTGACTGTTTTTCTTTTTCCTTTTTTTGTTTTAATTGACTTCAAGCACACACATGCGACAAAGTAAAATTTTTCAATTAGATAATGCTAGTTTCTCGGCAGAAATATTACAGAACTAGAGTTAGTATGATTTGTGGTGTGTTCGAAGTGGATGCTTTTTTTGTGACTTAGAAATCTTGTGGACGTTAAAAGTGATGAAAAGTGATTAAACAATCTGAACTGCCAAAATGAGCATGCAATATTCAGTATAGTTTAAACTTGGAACATTCTGTTAGTGCACATAGAAAGGTTCATACTTTGCACATTCACTTGCATTTGATTGGTCTAATAGTATCAACACGTGTCTTCACTGATTTGTATTTTTGTTTTTTTGGTCCCTGTGGCGTATACTTGCTATGTTTTTTATTTAATCATTTTTAAGCAAACCCTGTCAATCGAACTGTTTTAAATGTTCATAATGAAATGACAAAAGCAAAGAGTGACCCTCTAGTACGGCTATGAGTGATTTAGCAGGAGGTTCGATTTATAATGTAAAATAAAATACATTGCTTCATTGAAAGGTCCAAATTGATCACACGTTCGAATACAGCACTGGTATTTTGCGAATAATACGACTTATGTTGGATTCCAAGGCGTCTATTGTTTTTGGCACATTTCTACAGGCCTGATAGTGTTTTGATCCAAGGACAAGATAACGTCTAAGGGGCCAGTTTACCGTTGCAAAACGTGAAATTAAGTGCTGTCTAGTTCAAACTAGACTTCATAGATCATGGGCTTGAATTTTAGGAAGCACATAGTCCGTTAGTGATGAGAGTCTTTCCATCATGACGTCCTAAACGCTGTTCAACAAAAATGACAAGCCTTTTCGAAAATCAATCCTCACCTTGAATTATCCTGTCTTCACTGATTTTTTTTTGTTTGGTCACTGTTGCTTATACTTGCTATGTTTTTTTTATTTATTTTATTTAATCATTTTTAAACAAATCCTGTCAATCGAACTGTTTTAAATGTTTATAATAGCTGAGGAATAACCCGATTATCAACCCTTAAATGTGGGGACCTCATAGTTTGAGGATAGTTTGATTAGACGAGATTTTGTGGGCCAGTATAAAGTTGGAAATCGACGTATAACGTTTTTTAATGTTAATTTTTATGTTTTACAATTTTAGTCGATTATTTTACTTACGAAATTGAAAGAAATATTCTCAATATTCGTTTGCATACAAAACACGTTCATATGCACTTAATTGCACAAAATAATTCGGATCTCATTTTTCTTATTTTTCAGTTTAAAAAAAGCAAATCATTTGCAAATATTCTTTTATCACAGCCCACGCTGAAAACAGATTAAAGAAAATTTAAGCTTTATGGATATTTTTTTCTTAATTTATACCAACGCCGCCGTATTTATCTATAATTTTATTTTAAAATAATTCCCTGATTTAAAACGGGCAGTAAATAGTCGGCACGTGAATATTTTTGCTCTAACAAAACTTCTCATATTTGAAAATCAAAATAAATAAGTTCTGAGTGAAGAAAAAACTTAATCCCCTGCAATACGAATTCTATTGAAAATAAAAAATCCCGGATTAACCCTTTATATAGCAAGTCAACCTGATAAAAAGGATTTAATTCCACGTGTGATTCCCACACAGTTTCAAGGATAAAGTGTTTCATCAAATCCGTGTAAAATAAAATTTATTCTCAAAGCCCGTTGTTTATTTTAGTTCGTACCTACACTCAAAGAAAATTTAAGTTTTTCATAAAATTGTATCAATAAAAAAGTTGATAAAAAATGTGTAACTTTTTTTGATTGATGGGATAGGTAAATTAATTCAGAAATACTTATCTGCTTATAAATTTTTGTTTTAACTATTATAAAACTAAAATATTCAGGAGTAATATGGTATGGATTTTATGACTTGCTGACCCAGGAAACGTTGGTTTGCCATATATATGATTTTAATGGAATTTCTGAGGAGAAAAAATAACTTAAGTCCTTGTAATAATTTTGTGACGATAGTATATCTATACAGGGTGATTCACGAGCGTTGTGCCAAAAAGCTAGAGCACTTAGGTTGAGTTGAGACAAGAAAAAAATCGTATGGGAGGGGGGGGGGGGTCTATTCCCCCCGTTTAGCCGGGAGGGGCAATTTTCTAAAAAATTGACTTATTTTGTTTAAAAAAATACTTAAAATCAACGGCTTCGTTTACAACACCGTGCTATACCTTTCTGAAAAGCCAAAAACTTCTTCTTTCACTTTGTTTTTAAATTAAATTGTTTAAACGAATAGTTTAAAAAAAAAATTCAAACTAAAAATTTTCAAAAAAAAAGCAAAAAAAAAATTTGAACTAATTTTTTTTCAAAATTTTATGTAATTAAGTACTAATTTTGTTTTAAAAATTCAACGTGTTTGTTAATTTTTAGTCGAAAACAGAAAACCGGATGCAAAAATGTCTTTTCGTTTTTGAGAAATTAAGAAAAAACCGAAACCACTTTTTTTCTAAAAAAATCTTTGTTTTTATTTTTACCTATCTGGACTTTTAGTTTAATTTATTGGTTTATTTTATAAATTTAATTTTTTGTAATTGGAGTTTTATGAGAACTCAATAAAGTATAAAAGTATTAAATTATCCCTGGATTAACCATTTTGTTCATTGATAACGTCTGAAAACTGACCTGCAATTTTTTCTTACTACACCTGGGGCGGCGGCCACTAACCGGCGAAGAGTTCTACCTGCAAGTGGCTTAAGATAATTTTTCTTGAATAAAAAAACAATTAACAACCTAAAGGTAAATAAAAGGCATCGCATATTTACTAAACAACCTATTACAATTAAAATATTAACTCATCAACACATAACAATAACAAACTCATACGCTCGAGAAAGTTAGCGGACAGGAACTTCTGCTACGGTTTAACTTATTGTCGAGATCGGTAAGCTGAAAGACTCTACGCTGAAAGATATCCCAATAGATGGCGCCCAAGTCGTAGCATGTTTTCAAGAATCCGCCGACGAGAGCACGGAGAGCTAGAAGTGAAAGGTCAATGGCAGACGTTATCAATGAAAAAAATGATTAATCCAGGGAAAATGCAATACTTTTCTACTTTATTGAGTCCTCATAAAACTCCAATCACAAAAAATTAGATTTATAAATTAAACTAATAAATTAAACTAAAAGTCCAGATAGGTAAAAATAAAAACAAAGATTTTTTAGAAAAAAGTGGTTTTGGTTTTTTCTTGATTTCTCAAAAACGAAAAGACATTTTTGCATCCGGTTTTCTTTTTTCGACTAAAAATTAACAAACACATTGAATTTTTAAAACAAAATTAGTACTCAATTACATAAAATTTTGAAAAAAATTAGTTCAAAAATGTTTTTTTTCCTTTTTTTTTTTTTGAAAATTTTGAGTTTGAAAATTTATTTTTTTTAAACTATTCGTTAAAACAATTTAATTTAAAAACAAAGTGAAAGAAGAAGTTTTTGGCTTTTCAGAAAGGTATAGCACGGTGTTGTAAACGAAGCCGTTGATTTTTAATATTTTTTTAAACAAAATAAGTCAATTTTTCAGAAAATTGCCCCTCCTGGCTAAACGGGGGGGGGGAATAGACCCCCCTCCCATACGATTTTTTTCTTGTCTCAACTCAACCTACACGCTCTAGCTTTTTGGCACAACGCTCGTGAATCACCCTGTATATGTGTACATCTAATACATACATAAAATTCTTATATCACAGTTTAAGTGTTTGTACTTGACGGATTTTGATGAAATTTCATCTGTATATTCAGTAGGTATGAGAATAGGTTTATAACTAATTTTACACCCCAAACTTTTTTTTTTTTTTAAACATTTTTTTTGTTATGTTTTATCTTGTGGAATTGAAAAATACATTTCGTCCTAAATGTTTACCCTCCTGCCACCGACCCCTATGTTTTTATAGCATTTTATATTTTTCAACCCTGGTCGATAGCTGATCAGTGGGGTTCCATTTTGCCCCTATAAAACGTTAACTATGCATTTGGCCATGTGATGGTCCTTAACAGAGTGGTTGTGCATGAGCCAGCGAAGGTTTCTGAGCTGTTACGACCTTATTAGCTTACAGAGCAAACGTATACAAATTTCATGCAATTCATATACCAGTGGAGTGTTTCGCACCAAATTATTATGGAATGTTCGGCTAGTGGCGTAGATGGGTTTAAATTTAATTTTGTACAAAATCGACCAAGCCGTTCATTGGCCGGGGAAGTGAGTTGTGGGGTAGCGGAAAGCAAAAAG
Source organism: Sphaerophoria taeniata (assembly GCA_943590905.1). Taxonomy (NCBI): domain Eukaryota; kingdom Metazoa; phylum Arthropoda; class Insecta; order Diptera; family Syrphidae; genus Sphaerophoria; species Sphaerophoria taeniata. The sequence goes on along the minus strand of OX016540.1, from coordinate 23,193,680 downwards.
CGGGTAGTGCGTAGAAGTGGTGGGTAGCGCGTAGTGGGGTAGCAGATAGTGGGGTAACGGGGTAGCTGGGTAACGGGAAAGCGAAATAGCTGGTTAGTGTGAAGCGCGTAGAGGGTATGGGGGTAGCGGTTAAAAGGTAGCGGGTAGTGTGGTAACGGGTAACAAACGCTTAGGACTTTTATTTATCGATTGAGGCAGTACGAAGTCTGCCGGGGCAGCTAGTATGTATATAAAAATCAATTGCTGTTCGTTAGTCTCGCTTAAACTTGGGAACAGCTGGACTGATTTATTTGATTTCTGTTTCGAATTATCAGTGGAAGTTCAGTGAAGGTTTAAACAATGAGAACCTTTCGAAAAATGCACAAACAATCGTCTTATGAGCAAAATTAATTTTTCCATACTTTTTGAAGAATAAAAACAAAGTAATGAAATACATTTGCCATGGAAAAAAAATTAAAACTAGCTTCCCCGACTATCGTTGCTTTGCAAGTCAACAAATCTTTCTTAAAATTTAACTTATGTTTATATGTACCTGATTTCCTTCATGTCATCAATGTCATGAAATGTTGACATTGACATTGACTTCACAGTACTTCGTACTACAGACATATAGCAGCACTGGCGACTGAGACTATCGGCTGGGACAGAACAAGACATTAATGGTGCAGGGAATCTGGTCCCCAAGTCAGAAGTCCCGAAAATGGGTTTCGGGACTAATGACCCACTGTGGTGGGTCATAAGTACCGAATTTTATTTTGGGGCTACTGACCCACTCGGGTGGGCCATTAGTCCAGAAATCAAATTCGGGGGTTCTGACCTTCGCGATTAATTTTAAATATTTTGTAAACAATAAATTGAGTGGACAGTTTTTGCATACATATTTTCAAGTTTTTTTTGTGCATTACGGTCGAAATTGAAATACGAATCATGATCTAAGTTTATGTGACGTAAATGAAACGTTCTTCTGAAATTTTATAGGATTTTAAAATTCGTTGAGAGTAGGGCGTTCTACAAGCACACTGTACTTGAACCCAGTTTCATCTTATGTTTTCATTTTTCACGGGTTATGCCTCTTTCGAAAAACTGAAAACACTTCCAAGAGTATCTGTCATGAAAAAAAGTGTAAATTGTAGTTCCCCTCAATTCTTCACACGCACTCAAAGAATTGTTGATGACTGTAAGCCACTTAGACCTTGGCTTTTCAAGTGCTGTCGCATTACTCTATTTATTTATTTTTTTGATTAAGTACCTATTTGAAGGTTGAACCAAAACCATAACAGGTAAAATTTGTATAGCGAGCGTAGCGAGCGGAAAAAATTTTGCCCAAAAGAGAATCAATTTGGGGTGTAAAAATGAAAAAAATTCGCGCGAATTTTTTTATTTTCACACCCCAAATTGATTCTCTTTTGGGCAAAATTTTTTCCACTCGTTTCGGTCCCAATCAAACCAAATCGATTTTGGATATTCCGGATCGTTATCATCCTCAGACGAAAGTGGAAAAAGGTGCTTAAAATGAATCATTTAAATGCAGCATCTGCTCTCCAGGCACTAGCATGCATTACAATATGTATGGTGGCTGCTTTTCCAAATTAAAGGAAAGGGCAACAACTATGAAAAATTAATTGCTCTGTCCATTTTGTAGACAAATAGTAAATAAAAATGGTTCTATTTAATTTTATAAGACTTTTTTGTAGTTGTTATGTGTATACGTAGGTACACGAATTAAAGCTTTTTGTTTTATGTTTTCCATGAACATTTTTTTTCCACATGTATCCAAATAAATAAAGTGATTCCCATAAAACATATTTTTTATCATTTGGGACTTTTGTCCCAAAGAAGACAAAATAAATTTGGGACTACTGACCCTTCATAGTGGGTTAATAGTCCCAAAATCTTATTTGGCACTTATGACCCACCATAGTGCGTCATTAGTCCCGAAAACCATTTTCGGGACTTCTGACTTCGGGACCAATGTCACTGCGCCGACATTAATACTACAGAGAGAGACAGATAGACACATAGAAATAAATCACACATAACAGAAACCTACATGGCACAGAGGAGGAGACTTAGATTAATATTGTCTCATGTTATCGCACAAGTGGCCTTAGGCGATTTTAGTAGTAAAAAAATGCTGTCGAAGCTGAGGCTTGCCCCCGTAACGTTCGGCTTAGCAATCAATTACTCTTTCCTCTGAGCCATGGCCACCTGTCATGAAATGTTTTTAGTTTCATGTCAACTAAAATAGATACGCATCCAGGTCCAGAGCGCTTGTAAGTTCACATACTAAATTCAAAAGACCATTGAGTATGTGTTATAGGTATGGACAGTCCCGAAATTAACAAAAGCCAGTTAACGAAGTTACTATTCCAATGAAAAAAAAAACGGATATTTGGCAGTTATGGTTTTAATAAATAATAATAATTTGTATTACAAAAAAAAAAAAAAAAAGTTTTGTTATAAGAAGAGTAAAAGATGTACATTTCTTGCACAAACAAAACAGAAGACATTGGCCATTTACAAGAAACTTTTTTTCATTGACGAAAGAACGTATGTCGGGTCGGCTAATAAGTGATAATCATTGCAAATGGAACGTTTAAATTCAACTGGTATATTTAAGGATTCTTATTAATAGGTATATTTTTACCTCGGAACTTGCCATTTAAAATGCTTGTGCCGTTGTAGAGTAGTCGGGTTCAAGTTACGGAGATCCGCCCTTCAGTTGTTAATTATGCGGTGGCATCACTGTCAAATCCAATGAGTTCAACAACTCTGTTCGATAGTTTACAGCTTTAGTCATTTTGCAAACTGTATCAATGGATTTGTATGACAAAAACTCCCCTGGCAACAACTGTTGTATCTTAAGATTTAAATCAATGACATTCACATATGTATGTGAAAAAATGGTAATTCGTTAAAAGAGGAACACTGGGCTGATTTGGCTCGATTTACGAGAAAAATCGAGGAATTTAGGACAGTCGTGTATTGAGCATGCATAGAATTCGCAAACAGTTCAAGCATTTATAGATTAATTGAACTCAGTTTCTTTTGTTTTCCTATTTTTTTTCTTTACAGCCAGCCTTTTTTTACCATATTCAATTTTTGATTTAAAAAAAAAAAAAAATGGTTTCTGGAGTTCAAAGAGTGAGACTAAGTTCACTGGGTTCGCTAGTACAAAGGACATTTTTTTTTGAAAAGAAAATCTCGCACATAATCCTGCTTCACTCATCCCTTACCTTTTTCATTCTACGGTAATACATTAACCATTCACATAATGTATAATTTATTGCACCTATGTGTAAGCATATATTATGTATGAGAGAGCGTATGGGTCGTGCCTCATTTTTTTAATACCATCCTTTTTCCATAATCTAATTTTAATTAAGCATGTGCTTGTCATGTAAATGAGTTGTAAAAGTCCTTTTTTTCCTGCTTAACCATGTGGGTGCGCATGTTAGAGTCTCCCAGGGGATTGGCTACTTAAAATGCATTGTTTGTACAGAGGGATATAACGTATGGTACCTTTGTCTATGGAATTACCTTTGTATGCTCTTTTGGCTGTTTCTATATTGTTGACTTTTCCAAAGTACTTAAAAATTACAAAATTGCAATTAACGAAAGTTCTTTTTTTCTTGTTTTCATGATTTTTTTTCAAAATGCTTTCATGTTTAAATTTTAAACTAAAATATCGCTTAGTGAACAAGAACTGAAATACCTTCAATTGTTTGTGTCAATAGTACGTGCGAAGAATTTTTTGATAAATTAACATCATAAACAAACAATTTTATTGGATAAGATGACTTTACAGCCTTCGATTGCCTTACTTATTGGTAAGTTTTGGAAGTTTGTATGACAAACAACAAATTAATATGAAATTTATTTATGTGCCACACACGTTGGTGAGGTTTTTTATTTGTATATTTTATTAAAACTACACAGACGTGTCGTAAATAAATTAGTACAATTTAGATTGAAGAATTATGCTTATGAAGGTTTGCTGAAATACACAGTTAGTTTTTATTTAATTTAAGAAACTTGAAACTGGGAATCAGTGTTAATTTTCATGCACGGCATGGTTGCTTCTAATTGTGTTAAGTCAAAAAAAAAAAATAGACGTTCAATAATAATCTTCTCAATTATATCAAAAAGCAAAGCAAAAATATTGAGAAGGACGGTCTTGAAATATTGAAAAATTTAAATGACAAAGCATAGAGAGTCACATTCGTCTAGTACGGCTATAAGTGATTCACAAAGAGGTTCGATTTATAATGTAAAATAAAATACGTAGATTGAAAGTTCCAAAAACACGATCTAGGGCGGCAGTTTACCGTTAGGTTAGGTTAGGTTGTAGTGGCTGTCTAGTTGTTGTTGACTCACTTAGACCTCAAGGATCCGTTGTGATACCACAAAATACTCATGGGAGAGTAATGAGCTTAAACAAACCAATTCGTGCTTTTAATGAAGTTAGAGAGACATTTTGTGTCGATCGTTGCCAGTTCACTGGTATTATCGAAGAAGGGATTACCGAGAAAGTTATTCCTTCTAATGGAGAGTGCTGGACATGTACATAGAAGGTGTTGGACTGTTTCCTCTTCCTCCTCGTCCATGCAGCTTCTACAGAAGTCATTTGTGTAGACCCCTAGCCTCAGAGCATGTCTTCCTATGAGGCAGTGTCCTGTTATTACTCCAATTGTAGAGCTTATACTTTGTCTGCTCAGGGATATCAAGCCTTTTGACCGTTTTAAGTCTATGCTTGGCCATAATTGCTTGATCGCTAGGCAGGTGGTACCCTGTGACCATCTAGCATTGGTTGATTCTAGAGCATATTGTTTGAGAAGATATTTGCATGTAGCAAGTGGTGTTCCTATGTTATGTTTTTGTCTAACATTGGGCAGAAGTGTTCCGTTTTTGGCGAGCTCATCGGCTTTGCAATTTCCCGGAATGTCTCTGTCACCCAAATGAGGTGAATATTAAACTGTTCCGTCATCTCATTCAGAGATGATCGACAATCGTGGACTATTTGAGAGTTTGTGGAGACAGACGCGAGAGATTTGAGAGCGGCTTGGCTGTCCGAAAAGATTCGTATATCCTTGCAAGATATAACGTTTTCTTTGAGCCAGGATAGTGCCTCTTTAATCGCCATTACTTCTGCCTGGAATACACTACATTGATTGGGAAGTCTGTATGATAGACTGAGATTCAGTAGTTCCGAATAGATACCACTTCCAACTCCGCAGTCGGTCTTTGAACCGTCTATATAGAAGTGTACCGCGTTGTCTTCCAGGGGTCTTTCTTCTTCCCAGGAGGATCTTGAAGGGATGGAGACATGGAAGCTTTTACCGAATACCATTTTTGGGGTGGTATAGTCTAAGCGATCTGGGATAGATCTGAAATTGTCTAGAATAGTAGTATGACCAGTATTGTTACTGTTCCATTGAGAGGTGGCTCTAAGCCTCACACATGAGTTGGCTGCCACCATTTTGGAGAAGATGTCGAGAGGTGTTAGGTTTAAAAGCACTTCCAGAGCTGCGGTTGGTGTTGAGCGAAGTGCTCCTGTGATGCACATACCTGCTGACCGCTGAACTCTGATGAGCTTATTTAGATTTACCATCTTGTCCAGTGCGGTCCACCATACGACAACTCCATAAATGAGTATCGGTCTGATTACCGAGGTGTATAGCCAGTGGGTTATTTTTGGGGAGGAATTTGAGGAATTTTGTACCTTCTCGAAAAGAGTACTAGTTCTGTTTTATGTGGATTAACGTCCAAGCCACATTGCTTAGCCCAATTTGTTAGCCTATTTAAGGCATTTTGTAGGAGTTCCGAGAGAACTTGGGGATGTTTCCCAGATACAGATATTGCAACGTCGTCAGCATAGGCAATCACCCTGGAACCTTCTGCTTCCAATGATGTTAGTAGGTCGTTTACTACCATGTTCCATAAAAGAGGCGAAAGGACCCCACCTTGGGGGGTACCCCGATTCACCGATCTGGTGGTAGTAAAACTTCTCATGCTAGAAGTTATTGTCCTGCTTTTGAGCATGAGACTTATAAGATCTATGAGTGATTTCTCTAATTTCAGCTTGTCCATTGCTGTTGTGATCGCCTGGTAACTGACGTTGTTGAAAGCTCCTTCAATATCTAGGAAAGCTACTAGGTTATATTCTTTGCCAGTTTACCGTTGCAAAACGTGAAATTAAGTGCGCCGTATAGTTAATACCAGACTTCATAGACCATGGGCTTGAATTTTAGGAAGCACATAGTCCGTTATTGATGAGAGTCTTTCCATCATGATTTCCTAAACGCTATTCAACAAAAATGACAAACCTTTTCGAAAATCAATCCTCACCTTGAATTATCCAACTTCTACCAACAATAAAAACGACCTATAAAACACGTCAGAAATAGAAAAAAACATAACCTACCTATTGACCAATATCTCCTCCCACTATCAATATTCTATGGCCGCATAACCTCGTGAGGATTTGGAGAATTTCCTATCTCTGGCCAGTTCATAATTGTTTCTCCCGTTGGCATGGCTTTAATTAAATTATCAAATACCTTCACATACAGCTATGCGGTAGTTTGTGCATGTTTCATAGACCTCATACCATTCATATCATAAATCTGCTACCATATTCAGGTAACTGACCCATTTCCGTGGAAACGTTCCCACATCAGCCTCAAAAAAGGAAGACAAAATGAAAATACAAACCACACTGCACTGGAAATGAAAGAAAACCCTGAATAATCTTTTCCGAAAACAGACCCACAGTCTTCTCCCTTCTCGAACTTGAAATGAATTTTGTTTTTTTATGGAATATCCCTTATTCCAGGATGTCGTCGAAATAAATAAACAAACAGTTCTGATTCTTTTTTTTTCATTGGAAAAATGTGCGGCCAATTGAAAGTACATATCATTGACGTATAGTTTGAACGAATACAGCCGCCGCGGATTTCAACAAGCTACTAAAATAAAAAGAAAGAAAACTTCTACCCGGAATTGGTTTGCTTATCGAAATATACATTTGGCTGCTATTTAGTGATGAGGATGACATTGTGTGCATTGAATTGCGCACAAATTATTTTCATGGAAATTATTTGTTTTCGCTTGATGAAATCCTTTTGCAACGTTTTTCCTCTTGCAATCTATTTTGGGGGTCGATATGCAGTTTTTGGCATTGTAATTGATCGTAAAATTGAACTGACTCATTTCATTGCACAAAATTAATTAACTAATCGTTTTTGTTTGAGTGTTGAACATTGTAAGTTTTCAAATTAGTATTTTCTGATTTCTTCCCTTGTCAGCTTATATCAAATCATACCTGGAAATGAAGGTATTTTTTATTTCGTTTACAAAAAAAAAAAAAAAAACAACAATCGTTTACTACTGTATTTGAACGGAAATATTTCGTTGGCAATTTGGCATCTCTGAACAGCGAAATACGTCACTCAATGATTCCATCAACATAAACTATAGAATTGCTTTTGAACTACTATGCCAAAATGTCACTTTTGATGTTATTGAAACAGAATTGAATTTGTTCTAAATCGAAAACCACTCAAATATTTAATTCATTTTTTAGAATTTACCCAACGAATAAGTTATACATATAAGAACTTTTTAAAATTATAATTGAGTAACAAAACAACAATCAATTCATTTTTTTAATTTATTTTTAGAACCCGTTGTACAGAGATTTTCGGGAAGACGTAAATCTGTGTTCGCCGAAGCCTATGATCCCGAAAATGATGCCGATGAAGATGAAGGTCAGACTGCTATTTTCCCAAAAACAGATGAACAGCGATCACGATTGATCGATTCCGTTAAAAATATTTTGTTATTCCGTTCTCTAGATAAAGAACAAGTAAGTACTGTTTTTTTGTTGGTAAAGTTTATAAGGCCTTTTACCTATTTACAAACTTAAAGTTCTTTGTGGATTAAGTAATGATTATGGAAAAGAATTAGAACATAAGACATGTTGGGTTTTTTGTTTGGATTCATAATTTTTTTTACTAGAATGTTTATCATCATACGAGGTGTGACAATTAAGTAATGAGACTGATTTCATAAAAACCGTATATTTCAAAATTATTCTACAACTCTCCCATCCCCTTCAAACTAGTCCCCTAGGCAGCTATACAACGATTCCAGCGCATTTTCCATGCTTCGTAACATTTCTGGAACGCTTCGACTGGGATGTCCGCGAGTACCCTCGTCACGGCCGCCTGGATGTGCTCAGTCGACTCAAAATGGGTTCCTTTGACCACCGATTTTGTTAGGGAACAAAAAAAAGTCACAGGGTGACATATCGGGCGAATAAGGCGGTTGTTGCAACACGGCGATCCCTTTAGGGGCCAAATACTGGGACATCTTCGCGCAAAACTTTCTCATGCCAAAATCGTCGGTTAAAATTTTTCCGACTGTTTCACGGTTCATACCCAGTTCCGACGCCAACATTCGAACTGTTAAACGTCGATCTTCACGGATCTGGGCGCGCACACGCTGCGCATTCGTGTCAGTTCGCACCTCGACTGGTCTCCCGCTCCGCGCCTCGTCTTCGACGCTTTCACGCCCTTCCTTAAACTCTTTATGCCATCGAAACACCTGGGCACGACTGAGAGCACTATCACCATGCACTTTTACAATTTTAGCATAAGTTTCCGAAGCTATTTCGCCCAATTTGACGCTCTTGCTCTTGATGCTCTTGATATCGTTTTTCTATTTTCGTGACGAGCACCACGAACACACATTTATACTCAGAGTTGGGCAAAATTTATTCGAATAATCATTCGAATAATAAATAATCATTTTATTCGTTATTCACGAATAATGAATAATTTCATTTATTCGAAGAAAATTTATTCGAATGACGAATAAATGATTTTATTCATTATTCGAATAACGAATAAACGAATAACGAATAAAATAAACTCAAGCAATTTGGTAGAACAAATAATATTTCAATTTTTTTATTTTATTTTTTTATTAAAAGTTATTTACATAGTTATTGGTTAAAGCTCCTACGATTGGACTTCTTCACTTGTCTTTGTTTAAACATATTGGCAAGTTTATCATGGTAGCGTATGAAAAAACTTTTTCGACTGATGCAGATGAAGGCATGATGTATTGTCACTTACCCTTCTGGATAGCAATCCAAGACTTTCAGCCTACGGTTTGGGAATCCTTTGATTTTTACAACTTTAGGTTCACACTTTGTACATTTCATCACAATGCTTTAACCACTAGAATATGAAGAGTCGTACTTAAAAAAATGTTCCATTCAACAAAGTCAATGTCGGTTTTGCACATATTTGATAAACAGACACATTTGTAGCACATTCATTAGAAATTGTTAAGATGTTCGAAATGTTTGGATTTTATAGAGATATATCAATATCAGTGCCCAATTTTCATTTCCAAATCCATAACTTCATTTGAGGCTCACTCATTTAAAAAAAATCAAAAGTACACCACAACACAACTTTCATTAATAATGGTACCAACTGCTATATATGCAATATATTAGAATAAAATATTACTAGATTTTTTTTAAATTTAATCACTTCCCAGGATACTTCAGGGGATGGGTTGAAGCCGTTTTGCATTGGGTTGGAAGGTGCAATTGCTAGGTAGAATTGGTAGAATTCGTTCAAAAAAAATTTCTCAGCAATAAAGAATGAATGAAGGAATTCGAGCGTCTAATTCCAAAGGAAACGTAAATTAAAAAAAAAATTAAGATAAACAGACAAAGAAAGAAGGAATAAAGTCAATTTTATTCGTTATTCAGAATAACGAATGAAATTACGAATAAATTACGAATAACGAATAAAATCACGAATAATTTATTCGCGAATAAATTATTCGTGAATAAATTAGTTGCGAATAATTTTTTATTCGAATAATTATTCGAATAACAATTTATTCGAATAATGCCCAACTCTGTTTATACTTAACACGACAGAGCAGGCGAACTAAACAAGCTAGAGCGATGGCAAATATATCAATGGAGAGGGGAAGGATGCCGGGAGAAGAGAAAGGGAATTTCAAGGTCGCAGGGTTACTACAATCGCGGCAATATAATCAGTCTCATTACTTTATTGTCATACCATGTATCAGTATCATCGTCGGCCTGGTCAATGAAATTTCTCCCTTCAGCTGCGTTCTTCGCCACACAAGTTTGTCCATGTATCCAGATTTTTGGCCGACCGACGACGCTCTCCAGTTCTGCATCCCAAGGCCTTGCGCGTCCTGGTCTACACAATTCTTATAGTCTGCCAACCTTAATTTTTCTCATAAAGTATGATTCGCGGTAGATTTATATAGCTTGATTTATATAACGTGGCTAAGAATTCAGAGAGAATAAGCACCAAAGTCTCGTAGTTTCGAAGTAGTGAGATTTTTGCATTGGATTGGATTAGCTTTGAGCAGCCATAGAAGAGATCTTCCTTGTTGTTATCGGCTGCTACTTCTGACCCAAGGTAATTGAACGTTTGCACTTCTTCGAATTCGTGCTCCTCCACCTTAATAGTTGTTCTTCTACAATTGCAATTTTTTTCAACATACGGGGCCACCATATTCATATATGATTAGTTTTTTCCTAACTTATATGAACTCCAAGTTTGGATTGTACAGCTTGAGGATTTCTTCCAAAGACGTCAATGTCGTCTGCGAATGCCAAGAATTGGTTGGACGTGCCTTTGATATTTGTTTTAAAAGTCACGGATTGGTTTCTCCTACCCCATGTTGAAGAGGAGGTAGGCCATGTTTACGGGTCTGGATAGCAATCCAGATACTTTAGTTAGGCTTGAAATTTTGTTCATGGTCAGCCTACAGAGTCTTTTTAACTTATTAGGGATGCCGGCTTGTTGTTATAAACTAATTACTTAACAGTGCCCCAAAGAAAATAGTATAGAGGCGGCCCATTTCTTGAGAAAATACGCTCGTTAAACTTACTATCCAATAAATTCATCTTGTCTAAGTCCAATTTGGCAAAAAAAGTAATAGAAACGAGAACGCCGCGCCGCTGCTATGATATTGACTGATTTGATACATTTGCGACGAACGCCTGATCGACAATTTGACCAACCCGTTGTCTCACTGACACGGCAACATCACACAATGAATATTTTGTAGCATAAAATGTTTGCGCTAAACTTGTTATTGCCTCTCTAGTCTCTACTAGAGTGAGAGTTAAGACCGAAAATTTAAGCTACCGCTCTTAAAGTTGCGGTCACCGACTTCGAATTTCAGTAGAAAATTTGTATAGTTTGCAGACGTTGCTTATTGCTGTACTCTACCATGATGAAAATGTTGAGTTAACTGAATAAATTGACAGTGAAAATTCGATATATTATAAAACTATAATAATTAAAAACTTGTTATTTTCTGGGGGTAAATTTTGAAAACCACAACATTGTTTTACATATTATCCTCCTCCTGTTCATAGTTGCAAATTGTGAAGACATTTCAGTCGTACATTGTGCTTATATCCTTGATTCTCAGACGAAAAAAAAGTGTCTTAAATCCCAAGGGATCTGCCAAAATAAATGGCATAACTTACTTCTGTATCATAATTTCTCATCACATCTCCAAGGTTTAACCATAAATCTGCTAACTATGTACCAAGACCGTCTTAAATGAGACTTCATTAATCAGTTGACATAGAGTGTAAGTTCTCAAGGTTCCCCACCTCCAAACATCGACCAACCCATTTACAAAAACTAATATCCGGCAGACATTTCCTTCTGCATCGCACTCTTTCTCCCTAGCTGTCTTGCCTGCCACAGAAAATCTATGAAAAAGTTAAACCCTCTTTCCTGTTCATATTCTTTGTCTCTTCCTGGATATACCTACAGTACTTGTCGTAGATAGTAGATACCTCTACCCCTCACTCAACATCATCTTTATAGTTTTATAAATTTGTTCTTGTCTTAAAAGTTTTGAAAAGTCAATTGAGACAGACGTGCGTAGTTGTTACCCATAACTGTATCCTGTAGCGAGCAGACAAAAAGCGCATACCATCCCTTTTGAACTATGAGAGCCCAGTGGCAAATTTCCCAATTATCACCAAGGAATCACCATGCGATTCACCAAGGAATGGAAGCTTCACTCATGAATTTGAAGGTGAATCATTTGGTGAAATTAACACGGGGCTGTCATTGGAGTTCACCAAGTGAATATCTTGGTGAATATGCATCAGTGAAATCATTGAATAAAAGTATTCAGTGTTTTCATTTGTTGTCTAACTCCAATGAAATGTTAAATGATAGTTCATTGGTGAACTCATCTCATTTTTGAAAGTTGAATTTTCCACTACTTTTTTCATGAATGAAAAATATCATGAAAATGTAGCTGTGAAATCTTTATATATTCGAATATAAGATGGTGAAACCTGCCAAAATGCCAAAACACCAAATGTAAATATCAAAACAAATTTATAATTTTTTTTTTTATTGAAATTTTTCTGAAAAGAACACAATATTGTTGTAAATAATGATAGGTATATACAAAAACAATTAAAGGGTGGATCTTCTACTTTTTTCTAAATTTTTACCGCTAAACGACTCCTTTTGGGTTGCTCCACATTCCAGATTCCAGAATACCTTTAAAAAAATGTTAAGATACTTATTTAATTTCATTTCTATACAAGTCGAAAACGAATATTTATATTTGAGTACCTGGTAAATATTTTCGAATACACTCATGTTTTCTTCTGAGGTGTTTGTCATTATTAATTCACTTTGAAAAATTACTAACACATTTTTCACATCAACTGTCCTTAACCAAGATTGTGATTGCACTGATTTAACATAGAACAAAACATTTTTTTAACGATCGCAGTCGCAGACAAAAAAAGATAGAGGAAAAAACCAAAACCGTTGCGTCGTCATCGGTCGTCGCGTCGTTCAAGATCAATAAAGGTAGAAAGTAAATAATATTTATATACACATTCTTGCAGGATTCTTGCAGGTCATTTCCACCCTTAAAAGAAAACAAAAAATTATCAGCTGCGCTAGTAGATAGAAAATATTGTGTTTCTTTTTTGTTCGTTTATTCTTCTTTTATGAAAACAACACACAGCGCTCAATGCCAATTACCAACTCGTGAAGCTGTGCAGGACTTTTCCTTACTGAAATCACAACGTTTTGGTATGCGAAGAAACGAAAGCGTTAATAGAATAGAGAAAATGTACAGAGGAAAAAGGGCATTACTATTTTCCTATGAAATCATTTCCTTATTTTTCCTCTTAAAAGTGTGGAATGAATTCCTTGCTCTTTTCACCAAAATTTTTCATTGAGGATGAAATTTGCCACTGGGAGCCATGACGTTCGAGAGATGTAATGATGTTTACAATTATTAAAACATCCAACATGGGAGCATAAATAAATCTACCCTGGATGAAGATTGAGGAAATTAAATTAATTAGAAGAGCTTGAGCTCAGAGTTCGTTTAAGACTGATGATGGTTAAAATAATTTTCAATATTTCTCTCTGAGGGACGGACAAATGACGTCAGACATGAAACACACTGCAGCAGTGGGTGCATATACAATTTGTGCATTTTGTAGATTATTTTATTACTTTGCTCGGGTGTACCTACTAAACGAACAAGTTTTGCGTATGAAAATTTAAATTAGTGGAGATTGTTGTTTGCAATCGAGACACAAAAAATAAATTATAAAATAGAACATGATGCATGAACTATAGTAAACATTGTCTTGTTCATGGTCAGATAATTAAATTAGTTGTATCGCTGAGAGATAGTGAATTTTGAGATTAAAAAAAAAACTACACCTGTGCTTTAATGCACAAAAAAAAAAAACAAAAAAGAAAAGTACTCCATATTTGATTTATGCATTAGTTAGAATGATTTTGAAAGATCTCGACTATTGTAATGGGTTTGATTTTCAATACACTTTATTTGCCAGATCAGCGTGGAATACCATTTGAGTGAATCGTTGAATCGAATCGTCACTTTTTGCGACTTAAAATCAACAAAATTGAACTTGTACAATATTTGAATCCAGGCGACTTCAATTTGTCTAGTCTTGGCATCCCTGCTAAGCCAAGCTCGTCCGCCTGCGAAGGATGACGATGGAAAATGCACGCTGCTGTGTTAGGGTCGGCAAAGACCTCACCGATACCTTTGATGTCAGAAAAAGTTGAAGATAAGCAGGTGGCCATGGTTCAGAGGATAGAGTAGTGGATTGCTAAGCCGAACGCTACGGGTTCAAACCCCAGCTTCAGCAGCATTCTTTTTCTACAAAAATCGCCAGCTTATCTGAGGCCACCTGTGCGATAACATGAGACAATACAAATCTAAGTCTCCTCCTCTGAGTCACGTAGGTTTCTGTTATGTGTGCTTTCTTTCTATGTGTCTATCTGTCTCTCTCTGTTGTATGTCTTGTTCTGTCCCCAGCCGATGGTCTCAGTCGCCAGTGCTGCTATGTGTCTGTAGTTCGTTACATTTATGTGCGAAGTACTGTGAAATGTAATGTAATGTAATGTAAGTTGAAGATAAGGCAACGACACGCTGTCATGCGACTTTTTTAACATTATTCTTGAAAAAGTAATACAGAACTCAAACGTCAACACCAGAGGCACCTTCTTTTGAAAGTCCGTCCAGGCAATTGGCCAGCAATGTCCTCTCTCTAAAAGTGCCAATATATAAGACCCATATCATCCCACTCCTGCTGTATGGGGCAAAAGCATGGACTTTGACGAAGGCGGATGAAAACACCTTGTATTGTTTCGAGATAAAAGTTATTCGGTCGATTTTTGGTCCCGTTTGGTGACTGGAGAAGAAGATACAACATAGAACTGTACGGGTTGTACAAGGACATCAACCTACCCAAGACAGTTAAAGTGCAGCGCTTGAAATGGCTTGGTCATGTGGAGCGCATGGACAGCCCCCAAAAGTTTTCGACGAAGTAGAAGAAGACCTTGTCTCAGGTGGCGCACGCATTCGGAAACGGACGCATGTACGAAACGGAGCAGCAAGTTAGGGAAAAAGAGCTAGCTGGAGAAGCTTGTTAGTTGTGGCCCAAATCCGCAATGAATTCTAGCCGCCTTTAGGCTCTGGTAATCCTAAGTAAAGTAATTAAGATGAATCCCACAAATATAGCCAAGCCTAGGCGTCAAGCGCTGGAAGTGCTTGATTTTCCTGGAAAGACAAAACAGAAGCTCCACAATTGGAGTCAAAAGGGGATTCTACCTCATAGGAGAATAGATTCCATGAGGCTGGGGATCTACTCAAATGACTTATGTAGAAGTTGTATGGACGAGAAGGAAAAAGTTCAACACCGACACTTTCCAACAGAAGGAATCTCGGTAACTCCTTCGACAATACTAATGATCTGGCGACGATTGGCGTAAAATGTCTCTCCCAATTTATAAATAACTCCATAGTGGTGCCACAATAAGTAATGAAATGACCCATCGGGTCCACTCTGACCTTACCATACCGACACCCATTTCTGACTCGATGGATTCATTAATGAACAAATTGTACCAATAGCTACGATTGTCATTAGAAACAACGATATGATGTAGCTAATGAGCTGGTGGAATCATTGGACCATATTTCTTCAAAAATGAGACAAAATAGAATGTTGCTGTCAATGGTAACCGTAATTTTGCCATGATAACCCACTATCTGCTTTTTGACATTCATGGTTTCGAGGAGCTCTGGTTTCAAATAGAGAGTGGCGTTACGATAAAACAATCAATTTTGAGAAATCTTGATTAACGCTTTGAATGCCAACGTTATTCGGGTTATTCATAAGATTCCTAGTCGCATATTGTTCGAACGAGTCCTTTAAAATTAGACCTTTCGAATGGACCATCTCAGGTGTAGCCATGGCCAACATTTACATTATATTATCATTTTCAAAGGGATTCTACTGTCTGCCTTTCTCTTCAAGTAGGAATCAGCGTCAAATTAACCTATGATTTTAAGTACCAGATGGTCTTTCCTGAAAAATGGAATATCCCCAATCTGAACAATCTAACAAGCCATACAATTAGCCTGTTTAAATGTTATTCTTCGAAACCCATAAGCTTTTGGAGTTATTCTTCAATAATATTCTTAATTGAAATTTTGTCGAAATTTGTTCTTGATTACTTTCGTAAATTCTTACGAAATTAAAATTTCCAAAAAAATCCTTAACCTTTAAATAACAGTTAAAAAGAAAATAAAATTTGTAAAAACACTTATTTTCCTTTTAAAAGATGGAACGCCATTGCCATTCGCCCATTCATTAAGTAGAAAAGTTATAAATTTTTGGTCTCTCTTGATGCCTCCTTCGAAAACTCAAAACAAAAATGTTTTTACTCCTAATTCCCAATTAAGAACTTTATTTTTCTGTAACATTTCGTTTCGTTTTTTCTTCTTATTTTTCTTTTTTCGTTTGAAGAACGTAGATAGTGTTAAAAATGGGATCTTAATGGAAGATACTTTGAACATTTACGACTGAAGAATTTTCGGAACAGAAACAAAATTAAAAAAAGTAAAAGTAGGAAAAAAACTGAACGAAAAAAACAATCTAATAAAAATTAAATAAATTATGATGTGAAGACATTTTAAAGGTTTTGCTATGAAATGTTTGAGATTGTTTATAACTTGCGAGAAGAGATTTTCGTTGTTTGTTTTTAACGGAAATTGATATTAAATTCTTCTGTTTTTTTCTCTTTTTAGATGAACCAAGTGCTGGACGCAATGTTTGAGAAGAGAGTTGAACCTGAAGAATACATCATTCGACAAGGAAGTGATGGCGATAACTTTTATGTTATTGAGTCGTAAGTATTCTTTTATTTATTTATCTTACAAACCGTGTATTTTTCCTCTTGAATGAAATGTAAAACATGTGTTCAGTTCATGCTTTAAAATTCATCCAGTTTGGCAATTAAAGAAGAATCCTGAATAAACCCCAAGTTTCAATCTTTGATGTCTAAAGTATCCGTTTTTACCCAAACTAAATTTGAACACAAAGGAGCATGCTGTTTTGGAATTCCAATTCAGTTAACACTGAAATCTACTCAAGTGTTTTATTTTGATGCCATAAATACATATACATACATCGTCCTTTATTCACTTGTTCCTTATTAATATTAGGATCGTTAGAATACGGAATCCACTCCAACTCAATGTCGTAAGCAACTACACAGGCGTCAATAGTCCTAGTCCATAAACTTAAGTCGATGCGATATGACCCCTTTGCGTGTGACTCATTTGTAATAAGGACTCACGTTCAACACATTTCGAATATATTTACTCTTAAGTTGCAAGCATCTGGGAAATTGTGTTTCTGTTCCGTTTATTCACAGAAATCTGTTGGTCACGTTTCAGTAAACTTTGCTGATTTATTTGTGTGTGTACATATTAAAAAGTTGAACTCGTGTCTAAGCGTTACCTGGTTTATTTACATTTGACGTCAAAAATAAGAAAACAAGTCCTTGAATAGAGTCAGGGTTATAAATTGGTCAGGATTAAAGAGTAATACAAAAATATGAAAATGGACAAAACAATTGAATAACGATGAATAGGCCGGGCAAGATGTTGTGGGAAGAATAGATTTTGTATGAGATCTCGAGAGAAGGTCAATATATATTGTTTTTCAAAGGCCAAGATGTGTGCTTAGAAACATTACAAAAGATAATGATTCTTATGCGATTAGAACAAGGAAACAATTGAATGGTCCTGAAAGTGGCTTACAATAATCAAGTGACCAAAGGGTTTATAGCCTTAAGTCTGTAAGTTTTTTGGCAATTTACTAACAATATATGAAGCTTAAAAGTATCTGAAATGGAAACGAAATGAGATCTCATCGAATAGCCTTTTTTGTTTGCTTACACGCGTGTTGTTTGTAAACATGGAGAAAAACATGGTTTTTCAGTACAAGACTTTTATGAATATGCGGTTGCCCAAACAAATTAACAGAGATGCTCAAATTTTTAAAAGAGAAATTTTTGAATCTTGAAAACAAAAACAGCAATGTAATCCCAAAAAATTTAGACAAAATATTCAATGGTTTAATCCATTTGTCAATTATTGTCAGCAGTTGCTTGTCACCAGTTGATTCAAATGAGGATGAAGCACTTCAAAATGCAAAAAAGAAATGAAATCTGATAGCAAAAGAGTGAAAATAGATGAATGAATGAAAATAGCTGTATGAGTAGCCGACTAGCTAGAAACTTAGTTAACCTTACTAAAATCGTATTTATTTTCAATAGAAGAATACTAAATTACCTTCAAGACAACGTGAAGAATCTTTTTAATACTACAATGATACATTAGTTGCACTCAAAAATTTTCATGCATAAATAGTACGAAAATATGAGTGAATCGTACGAATTTTTTTCGTAGTTTTCAGCCACGAATAAATTCGTACAATAAACTCATATTCGTATATTAAATAAAGAGCTTTGTTCATTGTACGAATGGAATGACAATATTTACGTTTCCTTTCGTACATTTACAAGGAGCGTTAGTACATTCTACTAATATTTCGTACTATTTACCCTCAATTTGTAAATTAACAGAGAGCATTAGTACATTCTACTAATACTGCGTACTATTTATTCCCCATTTGTAAATTTACAAAGAGCATTAGTTCATCCTACAAATACTTCGTACTATTTACTCCCTATTCGTAAAAACAGCATAAGCATTAGTATATTCTACCAATACTTCGTACTATTTACTCTGCATTCGTAAATTCAAAACAAACCATTCGTTTATTTTACTAATACTTCGTAATATTTACTTGCCATTCGTAAGTTTACCAGAAGCATTAGTTCATTTTACTAATACTTCGTAATATTTACTTGCCATTCGTAAGTTTACCAGAAGCATTAGTTCATTTTACTAATACTTCGTAATATTTACTTGCCATTCGTAAGTTTACCAGAAGCATTAGTTCATTTTACTAATACTTCGTAATATTTACTTGCCATTCGTAAGTTTACCAGAAGCATTAGTTCATTTTACTAATACTTCGTACTATTTACTTGCCATTCGTAAGTTTACCAGAAGCATTAGTTCATTTTACTAATACTTCGTACTATTTACTTGCCATTCGTTAGTTAACCAAAAGCATTAGTTCATTGTACTAATACTTCGTACTATATACTTACCATTCGTAAATTTACCAAAAGCATTAGTTCATTGTAATAATACTTCGTACTATTTAATTACCATTCGTAAATTTACCAAAAGCATTAGTTCATTGTAATAATACTTCGTATTATTTACTTACCATTCGTTAGTTAACCAAAAGCATTAGTTCATTGTACTAATACTTCGTACTATATACTTACCATTCGTAAATTTACCAAAAGCATTAGTTCATTGTAATAATACTTCGTACTATTTACTTACCATTCGTTAGTTAACCAAAAGCATTAGTTCATTGTACTAATACTTCGTACTATATACTTACCATTCGTAAGAGCATCGCAGTCGTTTGTTTTGAGATCGTGATTTTTATAATACAGAATTGTAAAACAGCCTCGACCAAAACTTTCCGCAAGTTGTCTGTTAATTTGGGTGTCCTATTAAATTTCTTCAAATACAACTTACCTACTCGTTCTTTCTGTCATCAAATACTTAGCACTCTTAGCACGCTTTTTATGTTATTTTAATTTTATTTAAAAAAAAAACTCACAAACCAAACTAAACACGATCAAAATCACAACCAAAATGAGCCATTGCC
This sequence comes from Sphaerophoria taeniata, assembly GCA_943590905.1. Lineage (NCBI taxonomy): Eukaryota > Metazoa > Arthropoda > Insecta > Diptera > Syrphidae > Sphaerophoria > Sphaerophoria taeniata. Next base: position 23,173,966 of record OX016540.1, on the reverse strand, counting down.
ATGATTTAAAAACAATGACGCAATCCGATTCGAGTAACGGCAATGTACTAATGCTCTTGGTAGATGTACGAAGTATTAGTAGAATCTACAAAAGCTATTGGTAAATGTACGAATGGAGTGTAAATATTACTTAATAATAGTACAATGTACTAATGCTCTTGATAAATGTACGTATGGAGTGTAAATAATACGACGTATTAGTAAAATATACTAATACTCTCGGTAAATATACGAATGAAGGAAAAATATTACGAAGTCATTAGTAAAATGTACTAATGTTTCGCTTAGTGTTAGAATGGAGGAAAAATAGTACGATGTATTAGTAAAATGTACTAATGCATTTGGTAAATATACGAATGGAGGTTATGATATACGAAGTATTAGTAGAATATACAGATAAAGAAGTTGCATTCTACTTATAATGAGTAAATCCTACGAATTATTCGTAAGGTCAATTTTCGAGACTAAATTTTTTACGAATATTAGTTTTGCTTCGTACATTTAACAAATGCATGAGTAAATCTTACGAATGAATTTGGAAAAATTACGAAACCATTCGTACACGATGACTTACGAATTATTTAGTTCAATACACGAATAAATTCGTACAATGTACTCATAATTTTGATTTACGAATAATATTAGTACATAGAACGAAAAAATTCGTGTATTTTACTAAAAATTTAATCAAAATTTACTAATACATTCGTAATTTCCTTATTACAGAAAAGCTTCGTACAATCTACGAATATTCGTTCAATGTACGAATTTTTCTCGTACGAATGCTATTCGTAGCAATTTTACTAATAAAATTTTTCAGTGTGCATGTATTACAAATTATAAAATAACATAAATTATACCAAAAAAATGTTATTATTTACATCGACTAAAATCCCAGAACTAATGAGTAAGTATATTTGTATGAACTATAACAACTCAGTTATTTTTATAGTTCACAACCAGTTAACGTAGAAAATATGCATGAAAAAGCGAACCATCGACGACAAACACAGACTGAAAATTATTAACACTCCATGCCTTCGTTGAAACACCGATTAATCGCCGTTGATAGCCGGAGGAAACTGAGTAGATAAACCGGTTCAAAGCCGTTATTGCATAAACGGAAACCTAGTTGAGAACCGGTCGAAGGACCTTTGAAAGCCGGAGCAAGCTCGTTTGATAACCCAAGGGAAACCTTCTTGAAACATGGATTTAATCGCCCGCCGTTGAAAGCTGGAGGAAACTCCGTCTATAATCCGGTTCAAAGCCGTTCATGACCCAAGGGAAACCTTGTTGACAACCAAAAAGTCGAAAGCCGGAGAGAGCTCCGTTGATACTCAAGGGAGGCCTTGTTAACGTTAACAAAACAAAACCGTTAAAAACTGTTTTGTTATATAAAAGCGGTTAAATCCAAGGTGCATTTTAAGAATGTTGACAAGGATTTATTCTGGACCTTAACGTTGCCGCGAGTTTAAAAGTTCTTCCTCATCTCAGACCAATGTACACCGATAACTTTTTTTCAACCCTTTCCTTTCTTCTCAAAGCAATCCATGTGTCTCTGGCATATAAGGGGTATAAAATGACCTTGAGTGAATGTAAGTTATACAAACGATATCTCAAAAAGTACGCAACACATCTCAAATTTGTGCATCAAATATTTGGGAAGATTTTGAGAAAAAAAATACTTTCATCCCAAAACACAAGTTGATTAGAACAAAATATATTTTATTTCAATGCAGGTGGCGGTGACGTGAAATAACGCCCGACGAAATAAGGCCCCATAGGGCTTTATTTCCATTTCTTATGGAAATAAGACCCTTACAAGGGTTGCGGTCTTATTTCCATTGCAACTTAGAAATAATGGCCGTGGGGCCTTATTTCGGTTTTTCTGTTTTGATTACAAAGTTGGCGCAGGGAAACTCGTCCCGAGGTCAGAATTCCCGAAAATTGTTTTCGGAACTTCTGATCTACTATGGAGGGTCATAAGTGCTGACTTCGATTTATGAATTATTAACCCACTATGGTGGGTCAATAATCCCAATTAGATCTTACTTTTAGTGGGACAAAAGTCAAAATTAAAAAAAAATGAAACAACGAATGTGCATGCTAAAAAAATAAATAAAAACTGTAAATTCCTGTATCTATGTATACTACACTACAAAAAAATCTTATAAATAATTAGGACCACGTTCTTTTATTAGCCGTCGACAAAATGGTCAGAGAAATTCATTTTTCAAAGCTGTTGAGGTTTCCTTTTACTTGGAAAAGCAACCACCACACATCCCGTAATGCAAAGAAGGATTTTTGCAAGCATTTAAATTGTTCATTTTCAGCATCTTTTTGAATTTCGACTGAGGATGAGGCCGAAACAAAAAATTCATGATCGATTTGATTTAATTGCGAGCGAAGCGAGCGGAAAAAATTTTGCCCAAAGAGAATCAATTTGGGTTGTGAAAATAAAAAAATTCGCAAAATTTTTTTCGCTTGTGTCCATCCATTTTTCTGATGCAGCTTTTAATGTAATTGAAACAGGTTATTTTAGGTGATAGGTAGATGCGATAAGATGAAATTGGCTTCAAGTATAGTGTACTTGTAGAATGCCGTACCCTCACCGAACTTTGACATCCCAGAGTACAGAAGAACGTTTGTATTTGATAATGTTTTCTTAACGTCATATAGACTTAAAGCATGCGGTATGTTTCAGCTTTATGCACAGAAAAAAACCTTGAAAATGTAATAAACTTATTTTAATCGCGAAGGTCGGAAACCCTGAATTAAATTTCTGAACAAATGAACCAGCATAGTGGGTCAGTAGTCGCAAAATGAAATTTGGCACTTATCACCCACAATAGTGGGCCATTATTTTTATCTTCTGGAAATACGGCCTTATTTCCATGTAAAATGTGGCCTTGTTTCCACAATTCAATTGAAATAAGGCCTGTCGGGTGTTATTTCGATTTCTTCATGGAAATAAAGCCGCATTTAACGTGGGGCCTTATTTCGTAGGGCGTTATTTCACGTCACCACAGGTGGCCTTGGTTCAGAGGATAGAGTAGTTGATTGCTAAGCCGAATGCTACGGGTTCAAGTCAATGTCAATATTTTATTTCAAATGACTTAAGTCGTGAATTAAGCTGTTTTTGCTTGTGGAAAAAAAGAGTGGTGCGACAGCAGAGCCAAGGCCTAAGTGGCTTACACTGGTAACGTGAAATAAGGCCCCACCTTAAATGCGGCTTTATTTCCATGAAGAAATTGAAATAACAACCGAAGGGCCTTATTTCAATTGCATTACGGAAATAAAGCCGCATTTTACATGGAAATAAGACCGCATTTCCAGAAAAAAATAAAAAAACTGAAATTGGTCCTAGTTTCCAAGACAACAAATTAAAATAAAAAACAAAAATTTGTTTTCCCTCTATAGTGAGTCATAAGTGCCGAATTTGATTTTAGGACTCCTCTCCCATTATGGTGGGTCTTCGACACTCTGGGATGTCACACACGGCACACTTAAAGCCAGTTTTATCTGATTGCATCCTTGTCCCCTAAAATAACTGAGCTGTTTATTACATTAAAGGCTGTATCTGAAAGATGGATGAACACAAGCGAAAAAATGTGCCCAAAAGATAATCAATTTTGGGTGTGAAAATAAAGCCATCAATTAAAAATTGTCATTATGATGCAGCTGTTAATATAATTGAAACAGCTCACTTATTTTTTAGGTGACAAAAAAATGCAATAAGATGAAACTGGGTTCAAGTACCAAGTGCTTGTAGAATGGCCTACCCTCACCTCACCGAACACCAAAGCTCAGAAAAACGTTTGCATTAGAAAAAGTTTCCCTCTTTTTTGACCTTTAGAGCATGCGGTATATTTCAACCGTTATGGACTGAAAAAACCTTGAAAATATGTAAAAACTGTCCACTCAATTAATTGTTTTACGATAATTCGCGAAGGTCAGAAACACTGAATTTAATATCTAGACTTATGACCCACCATAGTAGGTTATTAGTCCCGAAAAACCATTTTCGGAACTTCTGAATTGGAAACCAGATTCCCTGTGCCTTTCCCTGGGAATTCAACAGATTGTATTTGAAACCTTCGAAGTCGAGTTTTGAACAATTGAAATTTTTAAAAACTGAGTTTCAAAAGTGATCACTTTTCAGATTGTGTTTGAGAAACTCATTCCTTTTAAAATTAAAATTTTTCTAAAATCACAATCTTACATATTCAGGTATCTACATATTTTAAATTACAAAAAATGACTTAAGCTCCTTTAACTTATTGGCACATACATATTTATACATACTATTTTGTATATTCATTTATTCCTCTTTTCAAACTTTGACAGCGATTTTTTTTCGCGTTAAAAAGTAGCATTATGTCCTCTTTCAGGCTCTAGATTATATCTGAAAAAATAGAAAAGGAGGAAAAAAAGAATAAACTTGAAAATGGCCTAAATCAAATATTAAAACTTTTTCTTTATAAGTGAAATTCTACATATATCTTTAAATTTTGTTATTTCAAATTCGTGCGTTCCTAAAAAAATATTTCGCAATTTTCCTACAGTCTACATACTTTTATTTCTTTTGGCTGTAAGGATACAATCATACATTACACACGGATTGTCCATAATCCCTTTTCCTATATTTGCCTGTAAGGAAAACACATTGATCTAAATAAGTTGTATTCCACGAAAATCGAACATTAAGTTTTTTTGGCAAAATAAATAATTAACAATCCGACGCCAATTCTGACTTCACTATGTATTAATTATTGAATCTGCCTGAAACGTCAAGTTCTAAATAATAGAAAACCCGATTTATGAGCTAATGGCATTGTTTCTGAAATCCCAAACAATCCATTACTGCATAATAAACACGAAACAACAATTTTTCTTCTTGGAATAGGCTTAACCAAAATCCCAAATACACTGGAAATCCCAGCAAACTGTTAATCAAAGTATTATTAATTAATCTCGAGCGAATCATTATCATCATCCTAACTGGCCACCTTTCCACCATTAGCATCTGGTAACAAAAAAAAAACAATTATTCAACAACTCTGAATTTATCGTAGTGAAATAATATTTTCGAATTGAAAATTCCTCAATTCAGCGATAAATCCTTTCAATTAAAAACTTAAGGTGAGATATAACCCTCAATTATTGGGTATAAATTCCTCCGGTAGATGGAGTTGATAAAAAACCAAATAAATTGCCTATCATTAACTCTATCCTCTAAAGTAGTCCTTTGTCCTAGTAATTTTACATTTTCTCTTTTATTCGCTATTTTGTTGAAATTCTCACCCATGCTGCTACACAATCCCAACGGGTTTATATTTATCGCTAAGCTATTAAGTCCTTTGTAAAGAATTTTAATGTTTATGGTCTGTGAAACAAGCAAGCTATTAATTAAAATCAATAAATAATCGATGTTTTTTTTTCTTCTTATTGTTTTATTACAGTGGGACCTATAACGTTTACGTCAACGATAAACAAATTCATTGCTATAACGGCAGTGGAAGCTTTGGAGAGTTGGCGCTTTTGTACAATATGCCCAGGTAAGTGAGAACAATAAAAACAAAAGAAGTTAGATCAAAAAGAAAATTAAAAATATGTGTAAGGAGAGGGAGAAGGGAAAGAATGTATTGGTACATTTTTTATCGCGTGTCTGAACTCACACGTGCAAAAAAATTATGAATCCTTTTTGCATTTACCTACTCACCTAGGCACAGATCACATTAAAGGGATTGTCATCCCTATTTTTTTTCCTAAAAAATATTTAAATTCATGCATAATTAATCAAAAATTTGAATTAAAAACAAAGCATTTCGTTAAAACAAAATAAAAAAATAAAAAAAACTGATTTAAACATTTTATACATAACTTTCGACATAAGCACAAGTAATGTTTAAAAATAAAAATCTGTTCACACTGAATCCTAAATGCATCCTTTCTCTATCTCTCAACAACGTACATCGATATTTGAAAGCCTTAGTAGTATTATAAATTTTCCCGGGCAGGCGGCTATCTATAGGTGGTTGAAGCAGTAGAGCGTTGCTCTCAATAACTTCAACTTCCTTCCTACTTCTATTTTTTTTTAAATCTCGTTCTTTTTTCATGTTATCGAACGTATTGCTTAAAATAGAGCTGCTTCCATACAAGCACAAACAGAAGGACGACTATGGGCAATGGACCGTCAAACGTTCCGCCGTATCCTCCTGAAATCCGCATTTAAAAAGCGAAAAATGTATGAAACACTGCTGGACAGTGTTCCTATGTTAAAGGCATTACAGGTAAATTTATATATTCAACGGCCAAAGTGCTGATGGTTGTGTTATCTGTGCATTCGCATATTATATAAATAGATTTTTTTTCCTTTTATATTATGCACACATAAACACATCTGTCTTTATATACCTCACCTGCCTACCTACTTTGTTTTTGTATTTGTGTGTATAGCGACCAAGTTGGAAATCTAAATCTATTCTATTTGTCGTTTTAGAATTACGAACGAATGAACTTAGCTGACGCTCTTATCACAAAGCATTACAAAAAGGGCGAGAGAGTTATTAAGCAGGGTAAGTTGTTCTTAATTTTGGTGTATTTGTATCGTGGGTGCGTTTGCTTGTTGTTGTGGAAAGAACAAATGTTACAGATAAATGTAGACTGTTATGAAAATTTATGGCGACACGACAGGTGGGCAGTGTTAAACTGTCTGGTTTCATTTAAATGCCGTTTGGGAAGAATTATCGGATAATTTAAGTAGAAATTGGTATAAATTTAGGGTTAAACCAGCTAAATCAAGGGAGATCTGATATTGTTCATTAAACTAAAAATATACGATTTTAAATTTGTTTCAATTTCAATTCAATGCATATTTTGCATAGGGTAACGGTACCAGTCTCCGGACAGAGAACTTTTTTTTTTGAGATTCAATGTAAATCTGTGTTTTTTTTTTATTTGTGTTTCATTCAAATCTAAATATTTTGCTAAGACTATCGATATTTCTCAGTAGTTTGATGTACGAATGAATGCAAATTAACTTTAAACACTAATTTAAAAGGATGAATTCTAAAAAAGGGCGCTTTTTGGAGTCTCCAGACAATAGTTCTAGTCTCCGGACGATCTTAGATCTTAATCCATTAGAGGGATGATAATGGAACATTTTTATTCTGGATACAAATAAGTACTTTTGACAAGAAAATTAAGGGTTTCAAAAAGAATTTGAACATTATAAAAAATAATAGTAAAATAAAACCTTGGAGTTTTTTTTTGTACCAGTGTCCCGGACACTTCAAAAATCGATTAAAGAAACGCAAAACTCAATTTTTTTCTTTAGTTATTGGAAGTTCATTATACACTAGTCAAAACAATTAAAGGAACACTTGAAAAAACTCAAAAATGGAGTGGTTTTTTATAAGGCTGTATCTCAGTAGAAAAAAGTCGAATTGAAGCGAAACAAAAAGTTTTTCAAAGGTTATCATTTTTTCTTTTCAAATTATTTTGAGTTAAGAAAGTACCGTTAGTCGTTTTCACTTGAGCGTAAAAAATGTTCACTCAATTTCAAAATCGAAAAAAAAATAAACTTTGATTGTTCATAAAATGAGCGGAAATATTTTTTCAATCCAACCAATCTAAGATTCAATTTGTGAATTTTGTTGGCTTTAATTAACTGTTTAATTCAGATCGCTACGATTGTTTTTCTAATAAAAAAATGGGTTTACATGCAAAAACACAATTTTAACTTTGGACCCTAATAACTCTGCTAAATATTGGCTTACAAAAAAAAATAAAGGCAGATTTGAAAAATTTATTAAATTTTCTACACAAAAACATTTTGAAAAAATAAAAATATTGTTTTTTTTTTCAATTTTTTCTATCAATTTGAAAAAGGGTCCAAAAAACGCATTTTTCAACTTTTTCATAAAAACTACCGTTATTTTGTGGTTTTCAGTGGTACAACTAATCTAAGGCTTAATTATTAAAGCTCATAAAATTTCCTTGATTTTGGTGAAAATTTCATATCAATACGATTAACCGTTTCTCTGCTTCGATCAATCAAACTTACGAAACACTTTTTTTTCAATTTCAAGGAAAGTGTTGTTTTTTCTTATTTTTCTGTTCTTTTGAATTTGTTTATTTTTTTTATTTTTTTTATTTTTTTATTTTTTCCATTGTCATTATAATTGTGTGAAATTCGGACGAATTTCCTTGATTTTTATGAAAATTCGTCCGAATTTCACATAATCATAATGATAATGAAATTTTATGAGCTTTTATAATTAAGCCTTAGATTAGTTGTACCACTGAAAACCACAAAATAACGGTAGTTTTTATGAAAAAGTTGAAAAATGCGTTTTTTGGACCCTTTTTCAAATTGATAGAAAAAATTGAAAAAAAAAACAATATTTTTATTTTTTCAAAATGTGTAGAAAATTTAATAAATTTTTCAAATCTGCCTTTATTTTTTTTTGTAAGTCAATATTTAGCAGAGTTATTACGGTCCAAAGTCAAAATTGTGTTTTTGCATGTAAATACATTTTTTGATTAGAAAAAAAATCGTAGCGATCTGAATTAAACAGTTAATTAAAGCCAACAAAATTCTCAAATTGAATCTTAGATTGGTTGGATTGAAAAAATATTTCCGCTCATTTTATGAACAATCAAAGTTTATTTTTTTTCGATTTTGAAATTGAGTGAACATTTTTTACGCTCAAGTGAAAACGAATAACGGTACTTTCTTAACTCAAAATAATTTGAAAAGAAAAAATGATAACCTTTTAAAAACTTTTTGTTTCACTTCAATCCGACTTTTTTCTACTGAGATACAGGCTTATAAAAAACCACTCCATTTTTGAGTTTTTTCAAGTGTTCCTTTAATTGTTTTGACTAGTGTATTTTCATTGAAACAAACTCCATTTGATAACAAAATCTCCCAAGACCAACTATTATCAGTATATTTTTATTTTTCAAGGTCTGCCACTAATTTTTTGCTAAAAAAAAAAAAAAATAAACAGCAGAACAGCAGCGGCTGCTGCTTAAACGACCCATAACTTTTCCACAATCGGGTTGAAACTTCTTGTAAACTATGTGTATGTGAAAAATGTTACTTATTCTGTATATTGTTGTTTTTTGCAAATTCTGTGTTTAGTTTCTCTTTTATTCCCTATTAAGTGAAAAATCGTCCGGACTTGGGAGAGTGTCCGTTGATTGGTGCCGTTACCATACATGTATAAAAAGGGTTATTAATTTTCGGTTCCGAAAGTAAAGCTAAATAAAACGCACTTTGGAATGAAAATCGTACTTCATTATAAAATTTGGACTTTGCCCGAAGTGTGAATAACAAATGGCCGCTTCAAAAGTTTTCGTAACATGCGATTCTTTTGAGGTAATTTTTAACCAGTTTTTCGCACATATCTCGGGCTCTCGGCCAAAACTTGAGTAATGTTTGCTTTAAATGCGTAAAAACGGTCTTTTGCGTAGCCCCACACATCAAATCGCATGATATAGATAGATATGGACCAATGACACTTTTTGACCATAGAGCAAACCAAACAGTCAATTTTTCTGGATGCAATGGCAGTTGCCCGTAGCTTAGTTGGTAAGTGCGTTGGCTGCTAAGCAGAACGTCGTTGGTTCGAGTCCTACTCAGGCCAAGTTTTTATTTCATCTTTCACGGGCACTGCCTCTTGCGAAGACCTGACAAATCTTCCAAGAGTATCAATCTGTCATGAAAAAGTGCTTCTCAACTCTGCCGTTCGGAATCGGCGTTAAATTGTAGGTCCCCTCAATTCTTCACACGCACTCAGAGAATAGTTGATGAGAGTAAGCCACTTAGGCCTTGGCTCTCCAAGAGCTGTAACGCCACTCTATTTATTTATTTATTTAATGGCAGCTCTCCGGTCACTTGTGGGTTCTTGAGCCCCATATACGCCAATTTGTTTCTTTACATACCCACCGGTGTTACTGTTTGTTCTTCCAACACCCGTTCTCCGAATGTTAAGCCATCCATTATCGTAAATGTCAAACATTCAACTAATATTATGAGACCATGAAATAAAATGACCTATAAATCTTTGTTTTACTCAAACTGAAAATGTGTTCGTTCACTGTGGCGTATACGTATCTTTTTTCAAATGTGAAGAAATTCAACAAAAATTCTTGGCATAGCTTTTGTGTTGAATCAATACTTCCAATATATGTAATTTTGTTTTACGGTTTTATTTTTACTTTTGCTCTATGGACTTTGTACGCTCACGATAAATTATGTTGGAGCTGATCTTGAAAACCACAATATTATTTCTTTACTACAGATCTGGCAAAAACTTAACATCTCAACCTTTTTTTTTAGGTGATGCTGCTGACGGCATGTACTTCATCGAATTGGGCAAAGTATCTGTTCGAATAGAACAAGAAGGAGGGGAAGTTGAAATATCTCAACTAACCAAAGGCCAATACTTTGGTGAATTGGCTTTGGTTACACATCGACCCAGGGCAGCATCTGTTTATGCTATGGATGACATTAAAGTTGCATGTAAGTTCCAATTCTTTATTCATTCACATACAAAAATATTTATAAATGCTAAATTGTCAGAATGTCAAAATATTACAGCTTGTTATATTGTTTTGTGAGCGTTTCCCGTTTGCGTCTCTATTTTGTAGTTTTGTGTTAGATGTGGAGTTATTATTATTTTTGTTTGAACTGAGCACATTTAACAAAGTCAAAACAATACCTTCATATTACCGGAACAAAAAACTCCATATCCACGCAGATTACACTATAATTACACTTTTTTATTTATTTTTTATTTAACGCTTTTAAATTAATTTTTTATTTGCTTTAATCCTATTAATTTTGTTTTGTTTCTTCCTCCCCATTTTTATTTATTTTAATTTGATTTGTTTTAATTTACACCCTTTGTAGTTTTAGAAACTGGCAGCTTCGAGCGACTTATGGGAAAATGTATTAATTTAATTAAACGTTGTATTCGCGATTATCCTTACATTGACGATGAATTACGCTTGGATATTGCAAATAACCGAATATAAAACAAAATCAGACATAATCCTTTATAAATTTTTTTTTTAAAGAAATTAAAGTGCTTAAATATTTACATTTTTTTTTGTTTAGTAAGTGCAGATTTTAATTTATTTTATTTTTAATAATAAACCAAAAATACTAAAAATTCTACCAAAGGTGTTCTGTTCAACAAGGAATTCAAGATTTTCATTTCCTTACATATTTAGGTGCATCGCGTGACACCCCGTTTTTAAGGAAATTTGAAAAAAAAATATTGCTTATTATATTGCTTTGTATGTGCTTTTTGTGTACCGAGAAATAAAATTTTGTGCTCCATTGCAACATTTTTTTTTTAACAAAAAACCGGGGTGTAGCACGATATCGCTTCAAACCCCGCATGGTGAAAGCATTAAAAAAATTCATCAAGAATACTGTCAAAATTATGTGCTATTTATGTGCTTGCGATAACTGCAAAAATAAATCATGCACTACGTATATACATTTAAATAAATAATTTTTTTATTCTTAAGCGGGTGGGTGTGGCTCCAAAATGCTTAGAAATAAATAAGGACTCTCGGAAAATATAAAATTTTGGCACTAGAGTTATGTGCTAATTATGTGCTGGCAATAATAGCAAAGAAAACCGAGCGCTGACAATGTTCAATTTCAAATTTCAAAATTTATAAAAAACTTCAAACGTAGCTCACATTGATGAAAAAAATGAGAGAGAAAAATAAGGGGGAAGGGAGAAAATCTTTCTTAAAAAGGTAAAAAATTTTGATTCCTGCATGTTACCACCATGTTGGAAATTATTAAAACAAAAAATGCTGAGGACGATTAACGTCAATTCAATGTTTCTAAAAGTCACTGAAAACCAAATTAATTTTAAGCGTTTGGTTACTGAGTAATGTGGTCAAACCTTATTTTAATGAAAGATGCCGCTAAATCCAAATAATCATTTTAAATATTCAAAATTACATTTTTATACTTGTTTTGATATTTTATTAATTTTTACATACTGTAATATTCGGCTTGGTCCGATAATTAAAACTTATTCACTTTTCAAATAAAACACAAATTTACTTTGTTCAAACCACTCACAAACGTATTTATCCAACACTTTCAATTACTTTTCAAACACAGTATCTTTACTTAATCGCAGTTCACAATCAATTAACTGCTTCGCCGCCAAACGGGCTATTTATATAACACAAATGACTGGTTCTAGAAACTACTCTACTATATTGGTTCTTGGAGAAGCTTGAATGTTCGAGAAGTTCTCTCCTTAACCACTTAATGCTAAAACTATTAGGATTTTTGTAAGAGCTGAATCTGAATGCTAAACAAAAGTTTTCTCTTAATCACTATGTGTTGCCCCTCATTTTAACTTTCCTACACAAGTGTTTACTACTACAATTAAACTTTTTGCTACATACTTATTTCACTATAAAACAATATTAGAGTAAAAGAGATAAAGAGTAAGTAAAGAGAGTAAGAGTAGTATGTACATTAAATATAGAAAGAGATACAGAGCGTAAGAGATAAATAAAGTGTATACACATTACAATACGTAAGGCTTTTAATTGCTATATGTATAAGAAAAAAATGATAAAAAAATAATCAAGTTATGAATGTTTAAGTGAAAACTTGTATCGTGCACTTTTTTCACTGTAGTAGGGTTGGCTAGTGGTTTGCTCCGGTTTAGACAAGGCAACCCTATAATATACTCGTTAAGAGTTCATTCAGACCTTGAATCGGATCCAAATTTAGCCATTTCCCTGATGGGTTGGTTTATGGTTAAAAATCAGTGGCTTCGAGGCGGTTGCCGACCGGTTCGCCACGGTTTGAACTATGCAACCCATTAATATTATGGGTTTCGTCTCGTCGAGGTCTATAATTGGACACTAATGTTATCCATATCTTTGATAGGTTAATTTTTGGCCAAAGAACGCACCATCAGTGTCCCGTTTTACCCCCTTTGCTCCGGACTTTGACTGGCAACCTTGGCGCTGTCTTTGTCTCCAAAAACTCTATCTAATAATGGGTACAAATAATGAGTTAATGTTGAATGGCGTGAAGTTCTATAAATTAACAATTACAATTAAAACACCTTTAACTTCACTTGAGTCGATGCACCACTTTTGTTCACAAATTACATTTAACAAAAACAAAATTATTATTATTATTGTTAATGGGTACAGAATCCATATCCAGATTAAGTAATTTGACGGTCGCCTCTTGGACTATTATGCCACCAGGGGTTGAAAACAATATTTTTCACCTGTGAGAATAACGTTTTAATACCATTAGGATTGTACGAGTTTGGTTCAAAAAAATTCAAATTCCAAATTTTCAACAGAAATCGCCAGTTAGTTCCAAAATTCAAATACGGACTTTACAACATAGACCTGGCGATCAGTTCCTTGCATGTCTTAAGCTTTTTTATTTTCTGTTATTTTTCTTTCTCATTTTTTTCATCAATGTGAGCTACGTATGAAGTTTTTTATTAATTTTGAAATTGAACATTGTCAGCGCTCGGTTCTCTTTGCGATTATTGCCAGCACATAATTAGCACACAACTCTAGTGCCAAAATTTTATGTATTCCGAGAGTCCTTATTTATTTCTAAGCATTTTGGAGCCCCACCCCACCGCTTAAGAATAAACAAATTATTTATTTAAATTTATATACGTAGCGCATGATTTATTTTTGCAGTTATCGCAAGTACATAAATAGCACATAATTTTGATAGTATTCTTGATGAATTTTTTCAATGCCTTCACCATGCGGGGTTTGAAGCGATATCGTGCTACACTCCGGTTTTTTGTAAAAAAAAAAATGTTACAATGGAGCACAAAATTTTATTTCTCGGTACACAAAAAGCACATACAAAGCACTATAATAAGCAATATTTTTTTTCAAATTTCCTTAAAAACGGGGTGTCGCGCGATGCACCTTACATATTTCAATTTTTTTTTTTTACTGTAATGATTGCATTCCTCTTAATATAAAGTTTTACAAATTACTCTATTTACTTAGCATTTTTTTAAGTTTAATGTTGATGAAATGCTTTTTTTAGTTGTAGATAAATATTCTTTTAATCGTGTCCTTGGATTCCTTGTGGATGTAATGAAAAGAAATATTGACATTTATGAAGAGACATTGGAAAATTTATTGATGAAAAACACATGTTGTTGATTACGAATTTAAATTTATATATTTTCAATTGGATTTTTTTTTTAACTTTATAAGTCTGTTGAATAAAATTTCAAAATTTATAAGAATGTTGACTTTTCTTCTAACGTTTTATTTGACAAGAAATAAGAAAAATATTAATCTAAAATTTGGACAAACAATTTCGAAAATTCAAGACTTTAATTTGGCCAAACAAAAACAGAATAAAATGAAGATAAGATTCAAAATTTAATTTGGTAAGAATTCGACATTTTATTTGATGAATGAAAGAACGCATGACAAAACGCATGGGACTCGGGCGTAAAAAACAATAAATGACAATTAAATGAAGTAAATAACAATTTTTATATAACGACAGAACGGAACTATTTCTTTTTAGTGTAAATACAAATATTTCTTTTTTACTTTTGTATATATCATACATTCATGGATACTATATAACCAACGAACACAAATGTACATTGCACAACTACACATATTGCATGTTACACCTAACACCTCTTTAAATCCCACTAATACAGTTTTATTTTTATTAAAGCACGTTTTTATTTTTATTTTTTACTATTCTAATCTTAACTCTCCCGTCAGCATGTGTTTGTCAAATGTCAATTGTTTAAATATATGTACATACAAATATGCCACTAATTAAAATACAAGCTTCGATGTGATATTTATTTGAAGCTGTAATTTAAATGTTATAGGTTCGTATAACTAATTATTATTATTAACTTTTTTAGAACAAAAAAATTAAATGTTGTAAATATGTATACTCCAGTCATTTTAGTAATTTATAACTCGAATCTGCGGAAAAATGCCTTACTTACTTACTTAAGGTGGCGCTACAGTCTGGTTCGGACTTGGGCCTCAATCAGTCTCCGCCAGCCAGCTCGGTCCCTAGCTAGCTATCTCCAGTTTTGCACTCCAAGTTGATTGAGGTCCTCTTCCACTTGTGTGCGCCACCTGAGTCGCGGTCTTCCTCTCCTTCTACGTCTCTCGGGAATAGTGTTGAAGGCTTTCCGGGCCGGAGCATTGGTGTCCATCCGCTCTTAATGACCGAGCTACCTGAGTCTCTGGACCTTGACCCTTCTGGCTAGGTCCATGTCGCTGTTGTATCTTCTTCGCCATTCCCCATCCCCATGCACTAGGGGCCAAAGATGACCCGAAGAACTTTCCTCTCGAAACAGCCTAAGTCACATTCATCCGATTTTGTCAAGGTCCATGCTTCTGCAACATAAAGCAGTACTGAGATGATGAGGGTGTTGTACAGTTTTACCTTAGTTGCTCGAGAGAGGGCTTTTCCACTCAATTGCTTTCTTTGCCCAAAGAAACTGCGATTAGCAAGAGTTATTCTTCGTCTGATTTCGGCGCTGGTGTTATTGCCCTTGTTAATAGCGGAGCCTAGGTAGACAAACTACTCTACAAATTTCACGATTCACCCACTGTAATGTAGAAGTCTGGTCTCTGGTTGTCGAAACGCTTCAAGAAGTTTTACCAAAGGGTTCCCAAATAGTTGCGGACAAATGGCAATACAATGCCTTTTAATAAAATTTGCATTGGATGGATATAAGCCTGAAACCCAACATAAATGCTGGTGTGCCCCTGGGCTCCGTTATGATTCCGACACAGTTTCAGTTTCAGTCGATCAATCAGTTAAACTGATGTGTAAATACTCGTTTAACTGAAACGGATGAAATTCCCGCCAGTTCTCGGTTCAGTTTTCAGTCTAACTGAAGTGTAAATAAATTTCATTTGAGTTTTCAGTTCAATCTTTCAAATTCGTGCGGAAAATGTCGATACGAACGGGCAATATGGTTGAATTTCTGGAAATTTATCGCGCATGTCTATGTTCGTTTAAAAGAGAAGGAGCATATGATATGTTGCTTCGAAAATTAAAAGATGTAGATGCATAAGCGACGAAGGCAAAGGTCAGGGGAAAGATAGCAATCGTTCTGCGTATAAAAAAAGATCTGGAAAAAAAGCGAACGCTCAATTAAGAGCGGAATAGGGACGATTGAAGTGTACGTCCCCAATCAGGTATAATTGCACTCACTCCTTTTTCAATGTCTCCAGTTTCGCACGCCGAGTTGGTTGAGGTCGTGTTCAACTTGCGCGCGCCACCTGAGCCTTGGTCTTCCTCTACTGCGTCTTCCCTTCGGGGTGGATTCGAAGACTTTACGGGCCGGAGTATTGGTGTCCATCCTCTCCACGTGACCGAGCCATCTGTTCGTCGTTAAATCTTCTCCTCCATTCACCGTTTATGCAGACAGGACCATAGATCTTACGTAGAATCTTTCTCTCGAAACGGCCAAGTGCGCTCTCATCCGTTTTTGACAAGGTCCATGCTTCTGCATCATATAGCAGGACGGGGATGATGAGGGTCTTATAGAGCGTCACCTTAGTTTTTCGGGAGAGGGCTTTACTGGTCAATTGCTTTCTTAGCCCGAAGAAACAGCGATTAGCAAGAGTTATTCTTCGTCTGATCTCGGCGCTGATTTCGTTGTCCGTGTTGATAGCGGAGCCAAGGTATACAAAGTCCCTAACTACCTCGAAATTATATGCGTCTATCGTGACGTTTTGTCCAAATCGTCGGTGTTGGGTGTCCTTTCTAGATGACAGCATATACTTTGTTTTGCCCTCATTGACCGCTAAACCCATTTTTTCAGCCTCTGTCTGTATACTCGCAAAAGCACTGTTGACATCACGCTGTGTTCTCCCAATGATATCAATGTCATCAGCGTACGCGAGTAGTTGCACAGACTTCTGGAAGATAGTGCCTCTAGTGTTGACGTGGGATTTCTGCACTATTCGTTCCAATATGATGGTGAAGAAATCGCATGACAGTGCATCAACTTGTCTAAAGCCTTTTTTGACATCGAAGGCGTCGGTGAGGTCGTTACCGACTTTGATGGAGCAGCGCGAGTTCTCCATTGTCATCCTGCTCAGGCGAATGAGTTTTGTAGGGATGCCAAAACTGGACATGGCTTTATACAGTTCTTCTCTATAGATGCTGTCATACGCGGCCTTGAAATCGATAAAAAGATGGTAGGTGTCGATTTGGAGTCCTTGAGTTTTTTCCAGGATCTGCCGTAATGTGAAAATTTGATCGATGGTGGACTTTCCTGGTCTAAAGCCACACTGATATGGACCTATCAGATTGTTGACAAACGGCTTCAGACGTTCACATAGTACTGCAGAAAAGATCTTATAGGCGATGTTTAGGAGGCTGATGCCTCTGTAGTTGGTGCAGTTTAGAGGGTCTCCTTTCTTCAGGATCGGGCAAACAATACTGAGGTTCCATTCATCGGGCATGCTTTCTTCCGACCATATTCTGCAGATGAGCTGGTGCATGCTCCTGACCAAGTCATCGCCGGCTGCTTTGAAGAGTTCGGCAGTGATGCCGTCAGCTCCCGCGGCTTTGTTGTTCTTAAGCTTAGATATTGCTATCTTCACTTCTTCAAGGTGGGGTAGACGGAAATCTTGGCTTGCGTCGTCTTCATTGAATGGTTCATTCTGCCTGACAGCGGAATTTGATTCGTCATCGCCGTTGTACAGTCTGAAGAAGTGGTCCTTCCATATCCTCAGCATTAACTGTGACTCTACTACGATATTACCCTGTTGGTCTTTACAGGCCTCAGTTCGTGCTCGGTAACCTTGAGTCTTTCGTTTTACCTCTTGGTAAAACTTCCAAACCTCATTCCTGTTTTTTAGTCTCTCAATATCCTCGAAAGATCGCTTTTCATGCTCTCTCTTTTTTCTTTGGATGGTATACAAAAAAGAACTTCTTTGGCACACCCTCGTAACGTTTCTTGTCTCTTTCTGTTTTATCGTTCCTTCTTCGTTCAATTCTCTAGTGAAGTAGCTAACTGAATGATTCTTTGAATGCTCATCATCATCAGTTAATCCTCCAGCCTAATTTCGCACCCACTGTCATGTACAGAGAGTCGTTCTTCAACCGTACTGCGCGAATGTAGATCTGTCTTCCACACTCTGTGATTCCCAATCATTGCAATACTCAGGAATACAACACCTTCACATTATTTCCAACCCCTTCCTTAATTCCTAATGCACTCACTGTGTTTCTGACATAACAAAGGTATACAAAACCCATTGAGTAGGCGTAAAAAAATAGTACTATTCCTTTTTTAAGACAATTCAGTTTACCAGCCATCGAAAAAAAAGCCTTCCGAACTTCATGTCAATGTTTCCTTTACTATGCGTTGTACGGGAAGATTGCAATTGCAATTATCAAAAAAGATTAAGTTTTTGTATGTTTTTCAATTTTTTAATCAGCATGGAAAATATTCTGATGCACGTTTATTTTTTTTAAGCAATCGTCAATTAAAAAACTAATGATTACAACATTTTCTTTGTTTGTCTTAAAATTCTATGTTTTTATGAAAATAAATCTTTTGGAACAAAATGATTTTTATTTGCTGCTATTTATTCAGTTAATTTAATAAAAAAAATTAAAATTATTTCAGTCTTGGACGTGGACGCATTTGAGCGTCTCTTAGGACCATGCATGGAGATCATGAAACGCAGCATTGATGACTACGAAACACAGCTGATCAAAATATTCGGCAGTAAAAATAATATCACTGACACACGATAAATATCTTATACAAAATCGTATTTCGATGAAAAGTCTGAAGAATAAATAGTAAAACAAAAAAATTAACACACAAAGCAAACAACAAAATCACACAACTACAACAAAACAGTATGTCTCTTGAACAAAACCAAGAAAACAACAACTTTTCACATACATTATACATAATTTTTATTAAGTGTAAGTTAAAAACAAAAAAGTATTTATTACAATGTCGCGCAAACAGAAATCTTACTAAGAACAAAGTTATTCACTTATTCACGCATCAAATAGCAAAGATATACTGACACACAAAATATATAAATCCGAGGATCAAAGGAAGAATAAATTATTATCATTCAAACACTTTTTAGATAAAGCAGAAACAAAAAGAAATATTTACAACGCTTTTTAGTTACAATTTCGATTTGAAGGGATGTAAATTCAATTATCAGTAAAAAAATCACTTTTAAAGTTATTAAAAAAAGAAAAAAAAAAACATAAAAATGAAGATGTTCCAAAAAGAAACAAAAAATATGCTTAGACGTGGGAACAACAAATATTGAAAACAGGTGGGATTGAATTTTGCATGAGTAACAAATAAAACTAGTTACTTGTATTTATTTTCGTTTCTATTATTATTTTCTTAATTTTTATTTAAATAAATTGAATATTAAATAAATCACACCTTATTTAATTTATTCAAAGTGCAAGAAGATATCTTATATAAAAAAGAAAAAGAAAATGGTATTTGTTTATTATATTGTAGAACAAAATAATAGAAAACTAATGTTGAACATTTTTTCTGATATTAAATTAAATAAAAGAAAACTAAAAAAATAAATATAAGGCAAACATATTGACTAATTTATTAAATAAATGTGAATTTCAAGTAGAATAAACAGCAAGTGAATATACATATTAAAACTTAAAAAGGAAAAAAGAAAAATTAACTAATTATATGTATAGAAATATATGTATAAATATTTAAATAAAGAGTTTTTTTATGGAAATTAAGAAAAGAAAAAAAATAGTGTAAGCATTCATTTTACCTGAATATAAAATATATAATATGATTTTGCGTTCATATGTTTTATTTTGTTTTGCATAAATGTAGCTAAGAAAAAGTAAATGTTTTATATTTATGTTTTTTTCCTTTTGTTTTTAAAACATCATTGAGAAAAAAAAACAAACCAACTGAACTAATTAAAAAAAAAGAGTAGTCCTATATTGTTATTAATGTCTAATTGTTATATTTAACTGAAAGAAATCAATACATATTTATATTCAAAACAAAATACAATTAAAAATAATTTTTTTGTTTAAGATTTAAAAAAAGCAATGCAAGTTAAAAAAATGTATGTTTTGTATAATTTATTTATTATTTCTGTTTTGTTGCTTAGCACAAAAAACGCAAAGATTTGAACATGTTATTAGAGATAGCAGGAATTGTTGAAAGCGGATGTAAACAGAAATGCCACCTCGCCGTGAAAAGGCTGTTCAATAAAAATTGTCAGATGAAACATAGGACATTGTCGCTTAAGTATGATTGCCTTGGCCAAGTTCAAAGTATGTAAAAGTTCTCACTGAGTCTAAGCGGCCTATTCAGAAATACACATTGCAATGTGCAAACCCTTGATTTGAACCTCGATAAACTTCTAGCAAACCAATCAAAACCGAAAAAGTTAAAGTTTTCTGTGATCTGTTATTCGTTCAAGGTTCTATATGTTTCTCCCTCCTCCAAACAGCAAGATAAGATTGGTTCACAGCAAATTGTGACAGTTGATATAGGGTTGCCATCGAAGCATACAAAAGTCAAAATGCAAACGAATGGAAATATGCAATGAAAAAAGAATTTGATGTGTTAGTTTCAAACGGCACCTGGGAACTGGTGGATCTTCCTAAGGACACTGTAAAGCCATTGATATGCACTTTGGATGCATTTGATGTAATTTTCTTGTATTTTCTCGTTTCTGGGCCCAACTTCAACCAGTCTCTCTATTAAAGCACGTTTATTTGTTATTTTCTCCCTCCCTATTTCCCTACTTTAGGAGCTCCCAGAGATTTTCTAAAGGATTCAAGTCCGGGGAGTTTCCTGGCCACTACGAGACGTCCACACTGTGGTCTTCCAAAAAGGCAGTCACTTTTTTGGCTTTGTGATAAGTTGCAGAGTCGTGCATGAATACAAAATCACCATTTGGGAACCATTACTTCAACATTTTCGACTTTAGAACCTCAATGTTCTGTTCCTGACGCATGGCTCCTTCAACAATGTACAGACGCCCGCTTCCTTTTCCACTAATAATTAACCAGACCATTAGTCTTAAAGGATGTTTTACGCATTCAACTACACAGTCTTTAAAATATTTTTCATTGAGTCTTCTATTCACAAACTCGGCCTTATCCGACAAATTTGAACCGTCGACTCGTCAGAAAAACAGATCTGAAGGAACAAAATAAGTCAGGATAATCGTAAAATTATCAATTCTCAAGTTATGAAAGCGAAGTAAAAAGTCAAATAAACGCCTTTAACCAATCTTCTGATGTCCAGTCTTTATGTGCTTTTGCTTTTTGGTTGGAAATTGGGATTTCTGATTCCTGAGTCAAATTTGTCAGGATATAACGCGGTTTGTTCATATTTTGGACACGTATATCTCTTATTTAGCGTTCATCCCGTGGTGTTGTAACTTTTTTCTTCCCGATTTACCGGTTCTTACTGGGGAAAGCTCAACATTTTCGTTAATTTTCTTTTTTTTATTTTGTCAACTGACGACTTCGCAACGCCTGCAATTGTTGCAATTTTTCTTTGCGATTGTTGAGTATGCAAAAGAAGAGTTAATTTCCGAAATTTTCGCCGGCGAGAGGTCTTTTCATCTTCACATTGATTACAACACGCTTTACCATAAAACACTCAACTGAACACAAATTTGAAATAAACATTAACTACAGAGCACATGTTTATCAATATACCGATTTTCAAATAGTAGGCTTTGATTTTTTGCAAAAAAAGCCATTCAAAAATTTAAAAAAGTAAAAAGCGCAGCCTACGCGATATAAGACATCCAATTTGAAATATGGATAAGACGAGATATCTACATACTGTTTGAATTACCGCTATACATGCCTTTTAAATTTTATTGGTTAAATAATAGTTGACAAGTCCCTAAATAAGTAAACAATTGAAGTACATTCGTTTTTATATAAATTTTTTCGAACATAATCGTGAAAATAACATTTTTTTAGGGTAGCCGTAATAATTTGGCCACCCACTGTAGATGGATTTTCAATGCAATTCAGAACGCCTGGGCCCATATCCTGATAAAAGTAAAAGATAAACTTAAAACTTCGATGTTTTGTGAACAAAAACTTCTTTAATAATTTAATTTAACAGTTTTCTCTTTTTGAATAGTCACCAAATTGCTTACACCATGAAACAAACAGTATTACTAAAAAAGGGACAAAGCACGTCTAGGTGCTGCCTCTGCTGTGCAATTATTCATTTTGTATTGACAGTCAAAATTGTAAATTGTTTCAGTCTGTTAACAGACAACAGTTCCTGCAGGTATAGCGACAACCCTTCTTTCTCTTTTTAACATCAAACCTTTGTATATGGATCTACCAGGTAATATCAAGAATGGTTTTCTGCTTGGTTTGACAGTTTTTTGACAGTTTTTTACATAAGTTTGTAATGTGTGTACTGTGCTTGCTTGCTTGAAAACTATTCTTGATAGTACTAGGTAAATCCATATACAAAGCTTCAAACTAAACCTTGCGTCAATTCCTATTTTGAAAAAATATGAACTTTTATTTATAAAAAAGAATAATTTACTAAAGTAACCGATATAAAATTGAAACGAAAACAATCATGGCTCAAAACATTTTGCTGTACCAATTTTTTGTAGTATAGATATAGAGTTGCCATACCTTAAAAAAAAGAAAATAAAGAAAAGATAAATGTATGTTTGTATTTTTATATTGTTTAAAACATGTTTCGTTAAAAATATATGCAAGTATCACCCAGTGTTAGTTGTCCTTAATTTATTGCTTTTGTCTTGTAACATTTAAATGTTTTTATTATAATTTATTTATTTTTTAAAGGGTGGAATAATTTGTTAAGTTCCTCTTTTTTAATCGATCGAGGCATATGTAATCCTAACCTTAAAAATTAAAGCAATATTTTAATTATTATTATTAAACCATTCCCCTAGTGGATTATGTTTTTTAATTTACATACATTGAGGTACATATTTTTAGCAATGAAATAAATTTTCTAAAAAAAAAAATAAAGAAAAGTCAAACAGAGCAAGAAAAGGATAAAGAAAATAAATTTAAGTCACATTTCTCTAGCCTTACGGTATGTGTATAGTTTAAGGAATAGAAATATGTATGTTAACTTTTCCACCCTAAACAAAAAGAGCTTAACCATCAATAAAAAAAATCATACAACTTAAATAAATAATAAAAAATATTAATTAATATGTAATTGGTGCAAGTGTTATTTTTAAAAATAAATTATGTTGAATCATGATGTATTATACATAAACAAAAAATATTTATATAAACAACAAAAAATACTATTCTTTGATGTCTAGTCTTTGTGTGGGACTTTAAAAATGAAAAAAAAATATTACAACAACTTAAGAATTAAAATAGAAAGTGCTGGACATTTTCTGCAAAATTCACTTTAAGTAAAAATAAAATAAACAAATGTAATTACACTTACATAATCACATTTGAAAAAAAAAAATCGGTATCGTTATATTTAATTTTATAAGCATTCAAACAAAATCTGTAATTCTGTATTGTAGTGTTGTCTTAAACAATAATACAGAAAAAAATCAGCAAAATGTAGAAGCTAAAACTAAATAAATGTTTCTTAAAAACAAACAAATCAATACCCTACACAACATAAAAAAAGAAATAAAACTACAAAATGATGCTATTTTCACACCCTCCATTAAATCATCAATAAACAAATAATCGTGTTAACATACCTTTCATAAAATGAACATGGTATTGAATATTATGTTTTTGAATGTAAAATGATTATCATGTCCACCTTGCCATTTAGAATTAATTAAAAAAAGAATTAAATAAAAAGAAAAATTCATTTTTATGAGAAAAAAAAATCAAATCATAAAAACAAAAATATCAATTGTTTACTATTAGTGTAATGAAGTAAAAAATAAAAAAAAAAATAAAAATTATGTTTTAACAAAAAACAAAACTATTTCAAGATTCAAGTGCAGAAGAATTATTAAGAGAACAAAAATGTAATGAAAAGTAAAAAAAAAGCGCAAACAGATATATAAAAATATAACCTTACTGCCAACCAGCAAAATTCAATGCACTTTCAACTTCGACACTTTGAATGAACCTAATTTTTTTTTTCCAATCGCAATAAATAATAATATTATGGTTTACATTAATTTTAAATGGAAAACTATGGATGTTTTGTTTTTTCTTAAAACAAAAAAATACATAAATGACTAATATACCAAAGTGTTTTATTTCTGGTAATTTTTTTTTCAGATGGCTTACGGATAATTTATGCTTACTGATTTCAAGCATCCTCATTTTTTTATAATTCATCCGCATTTAAGAAGTAGGCACCAGAGATTAAAATGAATCAAGCTTGCTCACGAATACTGAGTATTTATTTGAAAAAAAAACAAGTTTGAACAAACTGAGTCAACGCACAAGCAAGTAAACCTGAACATTTTTATTTATGAATCAAGTAACTCTGAGCAACCCCTATTTTCAAATGAATACAAATGAGTATTTTTGTTTTCAAGTCAAAATGAGTTTGAATAATTTTGAACTGAGTTTCTGTGAGCAAAATGTTCATGAACAAGCAAGCTATTCATGAGCAGGCAAGGGTTCTTGCCAAGCGTAAGCATTGTAGGTATCTGTTTGTGATTTGTCTATTTGATGGTGCGGTTTGATTTAAAAGGAGAAACAATATTAAAAGTTGGATGATTTTTTGTTTGTTTAGATAAAAAAGTGACAACGATTTAAAGGGGATAAAATAGTTTTTTTATTTAATGATTCAAACTCAAAGAAGGTACAATTCAAATTAAGGAAATAAAATCACAGCAAATGAGAAAAAAATTAAAATGTTGGATATATGTATTATAAAAATTAAATTTTGTTAATCTAAAGATTTGAATAAGACACGATCAAATCATTTACTGTTTCTGGATTAAGCCTGGTTCGTTTTTCGGTGATAATTTTTCCGGCTAGGGATAAAGCTCGTTCTGATGGGGCTGATGTTGCAGGATTTTTTTTTGTGATATACGAGTACCTATAACCGCGAATAACAACAATTTTTTTTTTTCAAATTCGCATCCACAAACAACATAAATGCATTTTTACCTTCTTCTTCTTCTTTGACGATCTTTAAATTACCTAACACTTTTATGATACATACTGCCAATTAACAAACAACTTGCTCACGGACATTCAAATTTTCCAGTATTTAACCCTCCAGTGGGCGCGTGGTCTACGGTCGTAGACCAGTCTTTTTTAAAACGCCGCGGCACAGTGGTTCCACTTGTATGAGGAAGGTGGCCAAAATTCAAATTTTGATTTTAATCTACAGAAAATCAAGCAAGCAATGAAAAAAAGTGGTTTATTTATTATTTAATAAATGTTTTGTTCAATTTCATTCAATACTAGCTGACCCGACAGACTTCGTACTGCCTCAATCGATATAAAAAAGACCTAGACTTTTGTAGCCTGCTACCATACCACCCGCTACCATCTCCCCGCTTCTCCGTTACCATACCACCCGCTACCCTCTCCCCGCTTTTCCACTATCATCTACCCGCTACCCCGTTATACCCAATTAACCTGTTACCCGCTACCCAATACTTACACACGCTACCCGCTTAACCGGTAATCGCTACCTACTACCCGCTACCCCACTACCCTCTACACGCTATCCTATTATACTCAGCTACCCTGTTACCCGCTACCCCACTTCCCGTTACCCAATACTTCTAAACGCTACCCGCTACACCAGTAATTGCTATCCACTACCCGCAACCGTATACCCCACTACCCTCTACACGCTATCCTATTATACTCAGCTACCCTGTTACCCGCTACCCCACTTCCCGTTACCCAATACTTCTAAACGCTACCCGCTACACCAGTAATTGCTATCCAATACCCGCAACCGACTACCCCGCTTCTGTGTCATGACAAAATAAAAATAAAAATCTTGCCAAAAAATATGGTCCATAGCCAAAGTCTTCCACAAAATCAAGCCAAGCACTATTCGTAGACAAAAATAAGTTTTCTTTTCTGGAGCAAGTTTCCCACCTTCTTTGAAACGATTTACAAAGTGTGGTTATCTTATTTTTGGCTCCTAAGCTTTCAATGTCATATATTTCTTTAAAAGTTGACCATGTTTCGATAATTGTTGTAGCACTGCAACCCTTCGCGGTATTCCAAATATGAAAAATGTCAATTCGCTTAATCATATTGATAGAATCTGTTTTAAAAAAAGTGCAAAATAAGCATTTCTTCAAGGTTAAAATTTCAAAATTTGCGCAAATTTGCGCAAAAAATGTCATATATGCTCTTAAAGAGGAAAAGTAACCCAAAATTATGGTATATAAATTATCGTGGGAGTTTGTGGGAATTTGATGTTTTGGCTCTTCCGAAAAACAAGAAATTTTGAAAAAATCTCATTTTCTACTATTTTCCATGAGGCCAAAATAAAAACATAAAAATAAAAATTGATAAAAATCAAAGAGAAACTGTCGATCAACATTATTTTATAATTATCATCACCTTTTTTCAAAAATTTGAACTTAAAAATACACCTAAAATAAAAAAATATGTACTCAGTATTTTCACTCTGCGATTTTTTCAGAAATGGCAAAAAACACTCAACTTCTTGGCACGGCTGACAAGTTATAAGTAATATTTATTGCATTAAAATAAAATTATTAGCTTAAACTTGAAATTTTGAATTTTGGCCTATGGGAGGAACCACTGTGCGCCGCCGTTCGCGGAAAAACAATTTTTTTCCGCCATTGTTCACAATAGCTGTAGATAATTAGTTGCTCTACCTAATTAATATGCTATTTTTGTTTGGATGGGGCATACGAAAGCGTAAAAGGTATTCAAAGTCTCTTGGTCTACCATCGTAGACCACGCGACCTCTCGTGTAACAAAAAAAAGTTGTCTTCAATTGTATTATTATAGGTAAGGGATTGTACATTATTAGCTACATACTTTTAGTAAAAAATTAATTATTTAGTGAAGAAAATTGCTTCTACTATCTCAGGGACCCATTTTTGGGTCCGTGAGCTGACCACTAGAGTGAGGTGCGAAAAAAGTGTTAAATTTGCTTGTAGGTTCCACTTGAAATGTATATGCATTTATTGTGATTTGTAGTGCACATTT
This sequence comes from Sphaerophoria taeniata, assembly GCA_943590905.1. Taxonomy (NCBI): domain Eukaryota; kingdom Metazoa; phylum Arthropoda; class Insecta; order Diptera; family Syrphidae; genus Sphaerophoria; species Sphaerophoria taeniata. The sequence goes on along the minus strand of OX016540.1, from coordinate 23,146,746 downwards.
TAATGCTTTTTTTTTAACTTATAAATGAATTTGGGCTCTATGTTTTTTGAATAGTTTTTTTTATTTTTGCTGTACTGTTTTGTTTGATTTTTTGTGAAAAAAGACAAAAAACGTGAACACGTAAAACTGAATTTTTCAAGTCTTATATTTCTTTTGTTTTGTGTACAATTTTCCTTTTTTCTTATTCATCACTTCATTTGGTTAATCATTTATTGAAAAAAATATGGTTTTTTTGTTATTAACTTTTTTAAAGTATTCATTTATTTTTTATAAAAAATGATTACGAAAAATCGTAAAATTGGGATTGTTTTTTCATTTCGATTATTTTTTTCAGTGTATCAATAACTTTTTATCTTTGAGTGATGAATATGAAAGAAAATATGTTCCTCTATGATTTGACCACGATTTGAATACTTAAAACGCTATAGTATATATATTTTTTTGCAAAACAAAATGGTCTACAGTCGTAGACCACGCGACCACTCGTGTCTCTCTTAACCACGCGCCCACTGGAGGGTTTTAATAAAGTGCATCGTCGCTAATTTTATGGTGGGTAAAAAAAACTGTATATGAATGCATAATGCATCTATAGCAGGTACTAATTCACACAGGACACAGTATTTAAGAACTTACCCAATCAATGCTTATCTGTCCCTGAATTTTAACTACCTGCTATTATGAAATACGAAAACGTATTTTCCAAGAGTTACCCATTCATTAACCCTCTGATATATTATTTAAAATTTAAAATCTTTCCTTAAAATGCAACAAAAACACATTTTCCTAACTACCTAACATACCTGCATATTATGTCGGTTATACTTTTATAATTGTAATCCATTTAATTTTTGTATGGCCGGAACTATTAAAAAAAATAATAAACAAATTCTCCTTCAATAGTTCACGTCAATCTAAAACATTCAGTATATAATTACGTAATGTGCATATTTATGTTCATATTCATATTCATACCATTATATACCTAACCAACGCTCATTCATTGATAAATCCTTTATTTCATTATGCACATCGTAACAAAAAACAAAAAAAAAAAAACTTACAATAAACAAGTCCTCATTCATAATCACCCTAATTTTTTTTTTCTAGAATCAAGTTAGAAAATATTCATCCAAGTTCACAATTATTCAATCTGTTTGAACATTTGAATATACTCAGACGGTTTGAATATACTCAGTCGGTTTGAATATACTCAGTCGTTTGAAAATGTGTAAATTCACAAACGCATCACTGCAGAGATGATTAGGAATCATTTCTATAGCACGTTCATAAACGCAAAAATTGGCATCACTTAAAATGTCAAGTGTTCATTATTGCAAAGTTCAATAAACTGATGCGCAAATATAAAACAAAAAAGCATCAAGAATTTTCTTGATAACTTGTTGATGCCGACGGGAATTGGAGTAAAAATGGAGCAAAAGGACAATGAAAAGTAATTTATCAAATTCTAAGTTGTTTATAAATGAATTAATTTGATGAATTTCAGGTATTTCGGGTATTTTTCAATTATTTTGAAAAAGTTTTTTATCTTCGGAATTTTCCTTCTGGATGAAATTTGTATGAATATTTGCATTTTCTTCAGACGTTTTACCCTCAAAATTCGCATTTTTTGAAGAAATGTATTGTTTTTCGATTCAATATTATCAATGAGAATTTTTGTTAGAATCACGTCCATCATTTAAGCAAAAATTGTTTTTAAACGTAAAACTTTTTGTCAATCAGCATCGCATCGTAATCAGCTGAGCAACGATCAGCATCGCAAAAAAGCAGTGATGCGTAATCACTACCAAAAAATTTGACGTTTGTGAATTTACCCTATATTTGAGTATTCAAACTATTTGAATATGTTCAAGTAAGTTCAAACAAATATTCAGCTCACAAGTCTTTTTATTTGTGAGTGAAAAAAACAAAAATGACTTGTGAATATAATATACTCATTCTGCTTGCTCGAAAACATTTGAATGTGTCTGAGCAAAAATGCTTGTGAGCACTTTGCTTGTGAATAGGGGTGGAAAACGATCAAGTCTGAGCGATAATTGAGTAATTTTGTGATGTATTTGAATATATTTGAACGTATTCATTTTAATCTCTGGTAGGCACCATTACGTGCGAGGTTTGGTTACAGAGTTATGATCTAAAAACAATTTTTAACTTCCCAGAGGAAGTTATTGTAATGGAGCCGATTTTGTGAATCTCCAGTTTTTGCATATCTCCATATTTCGAGGTCACTAGAATTCGAATCAACCGTTTTTATGATGATGTCTCTGTGTGTGTATGTATGTTCGTATGTACGTATGTGCGTTACGTTTTTCCGGCTCGATTATCTCGCGAACCAATCATCGTATTGTCATTCGACGCGGTATAGTCTTGTTAAGAGCTGATTAGGTTTTGAGCAAAATCCGCTCAGCGGTTTTTTAATGGGAATCAAAAAACTAAGACAACCCTAATATAATGAAAATGATGATAATTTCTGCAAAAATTTCAACAATAGTTAAAAAAAATCTTATTTATCAATGAAATAAAATATATTATTTATTAATAATTTGTTATAACTTATAAGCAATTGAATATTAGTTTAAGCGGATTTATTTTCGAGGTTTAAAGGAAAAACAGTCCATATGAGTGCAGGAAAGGAATATTTATGAATGATGACTTTCAATCGGTAAAAACTCATTAGTATGTATGATAACTAGGGCAACCAAAAATATGCTCGAGCATGTTTTTTTTTTGGAATGTCGAATTTGCTAATTGACAAGATAGAAATACGTTTCATGAGAAAACAAACATTTTGGACCCTATTCGTTTGAGCATATTTTAGCATATTTTGTTATAAATGCATATTTTTGCATATTTTGCTTTAAAATGCATATTTTGGCATATTTCATCATTATTTGTAATTTTTGTTGTAAATGTTACAGTAAATACTTTTTTTAAACTTTTTTTTTTCGAAAAATTCGCGATGATATTCAAGTATTTTATCCAAAAGTAGCGCATGTCACTTGTGAGGCCCACAGGCTCCATAGAACTTGTGAAACACTTCGAGGTTAATTTCCAGAAGTTGATATTTTCATCGCAAACGTGAAAAAAGTGTTTAAAAGCTCCGTCAAAAATAAGGGTATTCAAGGATATTGCACCGGAAACACGGTGCCGTGAACGAAGGCCATATGAACTAACGCCATAATGGCCTTAGTTCTCAATCAAATGTGAACTAACGCCATAATCCGATTATGGCCTTAATTCACAGTCGAATGAGATCTAAAGCCATCACTTGAATGAGAACTTACGCCATATGGGGTAAGTTCACATTCAAATGAGAACTGATGCCATAACATGCTTTGAGCTTTGAAGCAAAGTTAGCATAGCAAGTAATTACCTAACAAAATCTCATCGAGATCTCAGGGACCTCAGATATTTCTAAAATGGAACAAGAGATCTCACTCTCAGCGAGTGCTGATATTTTCTTTTAAAATTTCTGAAAGAAAAAAATGTGTTGATCCGTTTTCTTGGTCAGCCATTTGAACGTAATCATGAGTTAACAATATTTATTTCAAGGAATCTCACTGAAATTTGAAAATTGTGCTACACCTAATAATTAGGTGATCGTAGGTGCTTCGTTCGGAAAACTAGTTTTCTAAACTCTGAAGTAATAAAAAAAATCGCGTTCTAAGAGCCGAAATTTTTTTTGGCAAACAGAGAAACAATTTGGGGTGTGAAAATAAAAAAATTCGCGCGAATTTTTTTATTTTCACACCCCAAATTGTTTCTCTGTTTGCCAAAAAAAATTTCGGCTCGCTCCGCTCGCTTTCTAGTAGTACTGCAGTACGCGATTTTTTGATTACTTTCAAATTCTGGAAAACTAATTTTCCGAATGAAGCATCTACGAAAATATTGAGAAACTTAGGTACCTACTCATTCTGAAAATATGAAAAATCATTATTTTTGTATTGATTTTTTTATTCGTTTAGAAAGCAACTTCATTCGATTACTTTGCAAAACATTATCAACAATTAAACGATTTCATTTGTTTTCCATCCTCGTAAATTTGTGCATAACTCCGCCAAAAAAACGAAGATTTAAAAAATATCATCGAAAACGGATTATTTTCGATTCTGGAGCCAAAAACTGAGGGGACCGCGAAAGTATAAATAACAAAGAAATTTTTCCAAAATTTTTAAGTTATGAGCGTGACGAAAAAAGTTAAGAACAAGGCAAATGTGGGACTATTGGTTCTTATATTTGATTTATAGTAAACCGTGTTTAAAATATTTGTGTTTACGCCAGCTTAACTAATAGAGCGTTCATCCTTTTTTCGTTAAACCATATATTAACCTACCTACATTATGTTCCAATATCATATTAAAATTATTTTGATTGCTGCGAGTGGCTTTAATTCACATTGAAATGAGTACTTGGGCCACTTCTTAAAATGAACTAACGCCATATTACTTTAGTTCTCATTCCAATGTGTATTTAGGCCATAATCGGATTATGGCGTTAATTCACATTTGAATGAGAATTAAAGCCATTATGGCGTTAGTTCATATGGCCTTCGTTCACGGCACCGGAAACACCACTTCCTTTGCAAATGATTACGACTCGTTGGGTATCTTGGAGGGAAGCAGTTTACTGTGTAGAAATTAAAAAAAAAAAGTGGAAAGCCTTTTCGAAACACTACCTACATGAAGAGGAATCAGCTGCAATACGAGTTATTAAAAAATTGTTTTAATGAAGTGGCATTAAACGTGACTTGATATTTCTATCATCAAATTACCTATACATTTTTATTGAAATATATTGCACAGCTGGAAACAAGCGGCCTTCAGCTAACATAAAATTATTGATCGATGCCCAAGTTAAAATTAATACCATCGACTCCAATATCGGAAAAATTAGAGGGCTCAAATTGTTTATTATGGCAGAATTTATTCGTAGAAAAAAAAACTGAATCTGAAATAATGGCATTAAAGCTTGCACGTATAACTGGCGGATGATGTACCTACAAAAATGTTTTCAGAGAAATTTTTTTAAGTAAAACTGTTTTCCTTTATTGCAACAAAAATTTAAAAAAAATTTTTCTTTAATTATATTTTCATTTTTGATTTTTGGTATTTATTTAGCTTTTCATGTTTTTTTTTATTTTTGTTTTTTTGTTGAAAAGTCAATAAACTTTAAAAAAAAAACACGAAGTAAAAGATTTTTGGCTATTTCAAAGTTTTTTAGGGCATATTTTTAGAGCATATAATTGGCTTTTTAGAGCATATTTAAAGCGCTATAAATGGTTTTTATAGAGCATATTTTTGGTTGCCCTAATGATAACTTTTGGATTTGTTATGAACAATTGAAAATACTTGTGAGTTTAAATCTCCCTTTATATAAAAATGGATTCATGTTTGTTTGTTTGGATGTCCGGTATGGACTCCTAAACGGCCCAACAGATATTAATGAAATATTCATGGTAGATCCAGTTGTATTCAGGGATAGTTGGTGTGAAAAAAAAACAATATTCAGGAGTATCATATACTATATTTTATTATTAGCTGACCCACCAAACGTGGTTTTACTATATAAATGTTAATCTTCGGAAATACTATTCAGTAATCACTAATGGAAAACTACAATATCAGCACTAATAATAGGCTGTATTTTACTGTGCAAAGTATTGCATGAGTCCACGAGTTGGTACGATCCACTTTTGACAGATGGCGCCACGGTTATTCAATGAACATGTCCTCAAATCATCATGGATGCATCGGCTGGAAATTTTGCAATACAACTAATGTTTTAACGTATTTTTCTACTCTGGGAAGTTAGTCGTGTGGACTACATGGGTCGCACTCATATTTTTTTTTTTTTTGTCCTTAGGTTATGGGAATACACCATATAAAGACTATCTGATGCAAATATCTCGGCAACCAGAGCTCGGAATTGAATTTGGCTTTCAGGATAGAGACTATGAAATATTTTGAATTCAGCGGAATCGATTTTGTCATGATTCATCATGGGCTAACCCCTTGCGAAAATTTTGGACAGAATAAAACACACTCCCATTTAAATTTTGTATCTACTTCTTAAAATAGTGGAAGAATCCTGAACAAAATGGTATCAAAAAACGCAGAAAACTAAACAAAAAATTAAGTTGCTCAAAAATAGCCTAAAACAGCAGGTTGATGTCGTCTTCAACTTGCGCGCGTCGCCTGAGCCTTGGTATTCCTCTACTGCGTGGTCCCACTGGGGTGGATTCGAAGACTTTACTGGCCGGAGTTATGGTGTCAATCTCCTCCACGTGACCTCTTATTTAGATTATTGTCGCTGTACATCCCGTACAGTTCGTGGTTAAATCTTCTCCATTCACCGTTTATGCATACAGGACCATAGATCTTCTTCTCATTTTTGTTTGACAGAGTCCATGCTTCTGCACCATACAACAGGACGGGGTTGATGAGGGTCTTATAAAGCGTTACTCAATTGCTTTCTTAGCCCGAAGAAACAGCGATTAGCAAGAGTTATTCTCCTTCTGATCTCAGCGCTAATGCCATTGTCCGTGTTGTGCGTCTATCGTGACGTTTTGTCCAAGACGACGTCGGTGTTGGGTGTCCTTTCTGCGGCCTGATTATGCAATTCGCGGCGGATCGTTTTCAGTTCAACCTTTCATATTCGACTCGCGTCGTATTTCCTTATTAACGAATTCGTTGCGCAGCGAAAATATTTCTTCCAATATTGTAGTGATTTGACACGAAATCGAACAGTTAATAATATTAAACACTCTTTCACCTGTGAATCCGCCAAAAAAAAGCTGTCGGATTTCAAGTCGCCAGCACACATTATGACGTTTCAAATTTGCCTTCGAATTCGTTAATTGGTCGAATTCAAAACGAAGAAGGCGAAAGCGAAAGCAATAATTGAAAAATATCAAACTCGCTAGCAAAACGATCCGCCGCGAATCCCATAATCAGGCCCCTGTTTCTTGATGACAGCGTGTACTTTGTTTTGCCCTTATTGACCGCTAAACCCCTTTTTTCAACCTCTGTCTGTATACTCGCAAAGACGCAAAAGCACTGTTGACATCAAGCTGCGTTCCCCTAATGATATCAATGTCATCAGCGTACGCGAGTAGTTGCACTGACTTCTGAAAGACAGTGCCTTTAGAGTTGACGCAGGGGTTCTGCACTATTCGTTCCAGTATTATATTAAAGAAGTCGCATGACAGTGCATCACCTTGTCTAAAGCCTTTTTTGAGATCGAAGGCGTCGGCGAGGCCGTTACTGACTTTAATGAGGCAGCGTGAGTTCTCCATTGTCATCCTGCTCATACGAATGAGTTTTGTGGGAATGTCAAAACTGGACATGGTTTTATACAGTACGCGGCCTTAGAACCAATAAAAAGATGGTAGGTGTCGATTTGGAGTTCTTGAGTTTTTTCCAGGATCTGCCGTAATATAAATATTTGTCGATGGTGGACTTTCCTGGTCTAAAACCACACTGATATAGACCTATGAGTTTGCTGGCAAACGGTTTCAGGCGTTTACATAGCACTGCAGAAAAGATATTATAGGCGATGTTTTGGAGGCTGATGCATCTGTAGTTGGTGCAGTCTAGATGGTCTCCTTTTCTCAGGATCGGGCAAACAATGTTGAGGTTCCATTCATCGGGCATGCTCTCTTCTGCAGATGAGTTGGTGCATGCTCCTTACCAAGTCATAGCCGGCTGCTTTGAAGAATTCGGCAGTGATGCCGTCAGCTACCGCGGCTTTGTTGTTTTTAAGCTTAGATATTGCTATCTTTACTTATTCAAGGTCGAATACAGGGAAGTCTTGGCTTGCGGCGTCTTCATTGTTCATAGTTCATTCTAACTGACAGCGGAATTTGGTTCGCCATCGCAATACAGTCTGCAGAAGTGGTCCTTCCATATCCTCAGCATGTACTGTGATCTGTGACTCTACTACGATATTTTCCTGTTGGTTTTTACAGGCTTCAGTTCGTGCTCGGTAACCTTGAGTCATTCGTTTTACTTCCGAACCTCATCCCTAATGGCTTCCTGGCAATTCTGCCACTGGTTCTCAATACTCGATGCTGCGGTTACTTGACACTCGATCGCAAAAGGATCTGGCGATCTCTTGCGATTGTAGCCGTCCGACGTCATACTTTCTTCTACCACTACTGTTTTTGGCCTTGGTCGAGATACCCGCTGCGCTGCCTTGGCTACAACGAGGTAGTGGTCCGAGTCGATTTTGGCCCCTCGGAAGGTTCGGACATAAATAATCAAAACACATCGAATGATACATCAAAAGAAAGGTCTGGTCGAACTGTGTACATCGAAGGTTTCAAGTTTCAAAAAGTTTGCTGAAGGATCCACTCCCGAACGCACAGCGTATTGTTAAACTTAAAAAGGAACTCAAAAACACGTTGTTTTCTTTTGTTTCTCAAATGAAATAATTTATTTTACCAAAATGTGTTTTCTTTTTTGCTTTGTAATAATTATATAATATTTTATAATTAAAATTATTATTTTCCATTTGCATACCAAATGAGAAAAGGACAATCGCAATTGAATTTTGTTGTTGTTTATTGCTGGTAGTTGTTTGTTGTTGGTCTCAGCGCGCTTTCGGATGATTGTATGCCTAGTAGAAATGTGTTGTTTTTGCAGAATGTATTTTGTTCCGTTACTTATTTTACTAACAAATATTTGTTTTGCCTTTCAATGACCGCCTTGCCACACACAAATTATTTTTTCGTTTTTTTATTTTGTTTTTGTTTGTATTCAATTGGGATTACTTTTACTTGTGTTTTATTTAAAAAAAAAAAATTATAAACTAAGAAAGAATCTAACTGTAGAGGTCATCGTCGCCATTGTCTCCTGGCGGATTCACAGGAGCATTTGGTCCAGCCCCTTGAGACGATGGGCCCGAGCTAGATGGGAATCTACAAGCGAAATCATGTTAGAAATCGAAGGAGTATAAAAAAAGTGGCAGTCTCACCTAAAGTTTGATCCAAAACCACGAGATTGTTGAAGTGTCTGGGCAAACATTTCATACTTTCTGATGTCGTTGTCGGACACCGACCTGCGGGCGAATTTCATTGCCTCCTCGAAATGGGCCCGAGTGATTTCTGGAACTGGATCGTCCTCGTCCATCTGCTTAACGTAGAACCAAATCAGTATCAAAAAACGGTTAAAATTTAATAACTTACATCCATGGCTGAGCTCTGGTTCTCAGCTCGATCCTTTTCTCTGCGAATCTCGGCTTCGATTGCTTGCCGGATGGCCAATTTGCAAGCACGTTGGCAAATTTCAGTCAAATCAGCTCCCGAAAATCCTTGAGTCACTTTAGCAATGTAGTTGAGATCGACCTCCTTGGCAAGAGGGGACTTCCTAAGGTTTGCCTTGAGAATAGCTTCACGCGATTTATCATCCGGAAGTGGAATATAGATGAGTTGATCCAGACGGCCGGGACGCAAAATTGCCGGATCAATGATATCGGGCCTGTTGGTTGCACCGATGATGAACACATTCTTCTTGGCTCCCATGCCATCCATTTCCGTTAGAATCTGATTGATTACACGATCGGCAGCACCACCAGCATCGCCAACATTTCCACCTCGAGCCTTGGCGATAGAGTCCAATTCATCAAAGAACAAAACACACGGAGCAGCCGAACGTGCCTTATCGAAAATGTCACGCACATTTGCCTCGGACTCACCGAACCACATGGTCAATAGTTCGGGTCCCTTGACAGAAATGAAATTTGCCTGGCATTCATTGGCAATGGCCTTGGCCAGCAAAGTCTTACCACAACCAGGTGGCCCATAGAACAATACACCACGACTTGGTTGCATACCGAACTTCAAGAACTTGTCCGGATGCTCGACTGGATATTGCACAAGTTCCTGCAATTCCTTCTTGACATTCTCCAGACCACCGATGTCGGTCCAGGTTGTGTTTGGAACCTCGACAACTGTTTCCCTGAGTGCAGATGGGCTTGATTTTGTCATCGCATAGCGGAAATTGTCCATGGTGACGGCCAAAGAGGCCAGCACTTCGGCGTCGATCTTGTCATCTTCCAGATCGATCAGATCCATCTTCTCACGGATTTGTTGCAAAGCAGCCTCGGAGCACAACGACGCCAAATCAGCACCGACATGACCGTGGGTCTCGGCTGCGATTTGTTCCAAATCGACATCATCGGCCAGGCGCATGTTCTTAGTGTGGATGCGTAGAACTTCCAGACGTCCGGTGGCATCGGGAATGCCGATATCGATTTCACGATCAAAACGTCCGAAACGACGCAGAGCCGGGTCAATCGAGTTTGGCCTGTTGGTGGCGGCCATCACAATCAAATGTGAACTCTTCTTCATGCCGTCCATCAGGGTAAGCAACTGCGATACAATACGACGCTCGACTTCACCATGAGTCTTGTCACGCTTGGGGGCAATCGCATCGATTTCGTCGATGAAGATGATTGCAGGCGAGTTCTTCTCAGCCTCCTCGAAGGCCTTTCGTAAGTTGGATTCGGATTCACCGGCCAATTTGGACATGATCTCCGGGCCGTTGATCAGGAAGAAGAATGCACCGGTTTCGTTTGCTACAGCTCGGGCAATAAGAGTTTTACCTGTACCTGGTGGACCGTACATCAGAATACCACGAGGTGGCTTCACACCGATGGCCTTAAAGAGCGATGGATGCCGAAGTGGCAACTCAACCATTTCCTTGATTTGAGCCAGCTGTTTACGGCAGCCGCCAATGTCGTCGTAGCCAACGGCATTGAGGGACTCTTCTTCTTCCTAAAATATCCCAACGTTAGAATTTAAACTCTACGTTCATCAACATTTGTACTTACTTCACGCTTAATTGGATCTCCATCGGAGAAGATAACAGTCTCCGGTGCAACAATGCAATAAGGTTCGGGATCTGTTAGGACCACTTTGAATTCAATTGGACGCATAGCAGTGCGTACAATGAAATTATCGCCCATGTGAATTGGACGATAGGCTTCTAGGAAGTACGGTTTCAAGTATACTTCAAACAAGTTGCTGAAAAGACATTGTTAGTCCTGAGTTCTGTTGTTTTTCCTTTTAGTTTTCTGACTTACCCAGTAACGCCTTCGGTGGTATCATCAAAAGGCAAAATGCGTACACGCTTTCCGTACTTAACATCGGGACATGATTGAATAGACACAACATCGGAGAGATGAACACACAAATTGTTTCGGACAACACGATTCATGCGGATCTTCTCATTGGGACAGCTGTCGTCGGACAACACAATGCAAACGGTTTCCTTGCGACGTTTGCCTTTCAGGAGGACAGTATCGCCACGGAACAGTTGCAACTCGTCCATTTTAGTCTGGAAATATATGAAAAGATATAAAATTTGGGATTTAGCCACGATTCCAGGCTAGCTACTACCACACTGAGGGTTTAGTAAGCAAATTTTGATAATGATAACAAAAGAACTTTCATGAAGCTCCCGGAGACGAGCTCCAGTTTCGGGTTATCTGAGAAGAACGTATATTCATCGTAGATACTACCCTTTCTCTGAGCTAAAACTACCTTCATTGAAAGGATTTCTGCTTAGCATATAACAATCGAGTGGCAGTTGGCTCAACAACTGAAGAATGATCGTGTGATCTGCCAGGTTATTGTTCCATGTCAAGCAGAAATCCTCCTAGAGGCGGTTTTATATTGGTTGGAAATAGTGTAGTGGTTATGGATTACATCATCTTTGCTCCATGCCCTTACGTGATTACGGTATCATGAAGAATTTCGTTGTGGTGGAGGGCGCAAAAGCCACTTTTAGGTATGAGATCATGTCTTTGATCTTGAATTCTGAAAGTTCCTCAATACCATTGAAGAGCTTTACCTAAGTCGAGTGCTCTTTTCCTAGCCAAGGCCGGGCAATGGCAGAGAAAGTGTGGGACCGTTTCCATTTTATCCTGGTCCTCACAGCTACGGCAGAAAGTGTTATATGGCATACCCAATTTTGCCGCATGCTCCTCTATGACCAGTGCCCTGTTCGAGTTTGGAAATTAAATTGATTTAGTTTGTTGTGCCAGATTTTCCTATATATAACGCAACTGGTTAAGCTATTCCACCTATGGTTTACTTCTGATGTGTATTTTGCCAGGATATTGCCCTTCACAACTCCAAGAGGGGCACATACTCTCACTGGAAATGAGTTATGAAGGGCTGATCCTTGCCTAGCTAGCTCGTCTGTGTTCTCATTTCCCTCATAGCCTCTATGGCCTTGTATCCAGATTAGAAAAACGCTCAGGTCTAGTTCCTTGAGGGCCTCTCTGCATTGCTGGACCAATTTAGAGGATGATAAAGCTGAATTAATGGCTTTAATAGCTGCCTGACTATCTGTTAGAAGAAGATTCAACCAAGAACTGTACGAGCTGTACAGCGACACTGACTTAGCCAGAAAAGTTAAGGTCCAACGACTTAGATGGTTGGGTCATGTTGCGCGAATGGAAAATAATGCTCCGGCTCGTAGAGTCTTCGAATCCAACCCGGAAGGATGTCGCGGAAGAGGAAGACCGCGACTCAGGTGGAGCACACAGGTGGTAGAGGACCTGAACCGGCTTGACGTGCGTAACTTGAGACAGCTAGCTAGGGACCGAGCTGGCTGGAGATGTTTGTTGGTCCGACCTGGACTGTAGCGCCGCCATAAGTAAGTAAGTAAGACTATCTGTTAGTATAGCTTCATTTTGGTTATGTTGGGGCTATACAAGCTTCTTTTATAGCTAACAATTCTGCCTGGAATACGATGGCAAAGTCTGGAAGTCAATAGGATTTTGAAATCTTAGGAGATTCACAGAAGACACCTGCACCAACACCGCAACCACCCGTGAAGATAGTTGTGTTGAAGTCTTTCGTCAAATCGCCTTCCTCCCGGTCGGTTCTTGACAGGTGTTTAGGGTAGAGTTGCAGTAACCGGTGGTTGTAGAAAGGATCTCTGATGGTATCAAGCTTGTTTGATTGCAGTGCCCGTAGGATTTGGTTTTCCAGCAGCCTATTTCTTTGAGTCTCAAGATACTGAAGGACACCTGATATTTAATGAAGACGTCAATCGGAAGAAGGTTCAGGATGACGTTAAGTGCATCCGTTGGACAGGACCAAATTGCCCCCGATATCCGTACACAAGCATTTCTCTGCACCTTTATGTAAGCTTTTTTACTATTGTAGATTTGCTGAGAGAGTCAAAGGTGGTACTTTGGTTTTGGTGGTGAAAAGCATCAACTCGGTTTTGTTGTTCTTAACACCGCACAGCTCGCAGCCCAGGTGCTTACTTTCTTTAAAGCAATATAAGTGATTTGACTGATCACGCTTGGGAATTTTCCTGAAACTAGAATGACCAAATCATCGGCGTACACAAGAATGCTGTTCATGGCCAAAAGCCATAAAAGAGGAGACAGTACACCTCCTTGAGGTGTTCCTCTGCTGGCATATTTGGTATACATTGGATATCCTAACTTTGATTGAATCCTCCTATTACTTAGCATGGACATAATCTACCTTCTAATGTAGTTTTCAACATCCAAGTCTGCAAGTAATTCTGCGATGGATTCAGTTAGGACATTGTTGAAAGCTCCTTCTACGTCTAAGAAGGTAGCTAGGGTATACTCCTTGAAAGGAATCGTGTTTTATTAACCATGGAGCCATCTATTGCCAAGCCTCGAATTCAAAATGATAGGAAGTTCTTTAATACAAACTGGCGAGGAGATGCATTAATTTAGGCCCAGCTGTGTATATGGTCTGCTGTCACTATCATCACTTGCACTTAAGTGAAGAATTCAGGTAATTCCGAACAAATAAGTTGAGAAGCAGTTTTTTCATGACAAAGCGAACCCTAGGAAGTGTTGTTACTTTTTCGCAAGAGGCAATCTTCACGAAATATGAAACAATATTGGAACGATCGAATTCAAACGGACATTACCGCAAAGCCAAACGGAAACATACTGGCTACTGACTTGACCTTTTTTTCGCAACGACGCACAGTGGAGCGCACGAGATCAAAAAAAGACTTTTCGCTTTTACTTCTGCAGTTCATTTATTCCATACTAAAGTGGTTTAAATAAGAAAAAAAGTGTTTTCAGACTCAACAGTTATCCGTTATAGATAAGAAATTGAATTCTTTGTAGTTTATGTCATTTACTTTTTCACGTCTAATTATATGGAAGCGATCACTGTGCGACGTTAATTTAAAAGTTTTGCTACTAGAAATTATGGAGTAAAAGTTTTGTTCACTAAATTTATGGGTCACGGAGTTTCACTCTTTTCTAAAAGACCAATTCAAGTGTTTATATTATATGAATAAAATGGGGATTCCCGCTTTGAGGCATCTTAGTATTCGCCTGGAGAGAAGTGAAAGTTGTTTTCATACCGAAGGCGGGAAAATGCTAGCAAGTTAACCCTAAAGATCTCAGACCCATAATTCTATCATTATTCCTTCTTAAGACATTAGAAAGACTGGTTTATATACACACCTTAGAGCAAACATTGACACAAGACGCATGTCTTGGTCTCAACATGCCTACTGTAAGGGCAAATCGGAGGAAACGGCGCTACACACTTTAGTACGCGCCATCGAATACTCCCTCCATCATAAAGAGTATCCTATGGTTGCATTCCTTAATATAGAAGGCGCTTTTAACAACGTAGACACATCTGCACTGTCATCTCTGAATGTGGAGAGTTTGCTTGGTGAGTTAATTCATAAAATGCCAACTAGCAGAATAATTAACTCGGAACTAAGCGGCTGTTCCGCTAGAAGATTTGTCCGCAGAGGTACGTAGTTAACGAAATTTTTACCTCTCTAGATAGGGAGGGTTTCAGAGTGATACCCTATGCTGATGACGTTGCTATAGCTGTTTCAGGGAAGCATCTTAATACCTTAAAAGGACTCTTATAAAACGCTCTAAATAAGCTATCACTTTGGGCTAATCGGTGTGGTTTAAGCGTTAACCCACACAAAACCGATTTGGTCCTATTCACTACGAAATATAAAATTTCGCACATCGACCTTCCTTCTATCGGTATCCAACTAAAGTTTTCAGAGGAAACAAAATATCTGGGTCTTATTTTAGACAGAAAACTAAATTGGAAGAAAAGAATAAGAAAATCTACGGTAGCTCTTTTCACCTGCAACAAAGCCATTGGCAGTAAATGGGGTCTACAACCCAGAATCACTCACAGGCTATACACATCGGTAATCAGACCGATTCTTCTTTATGGTGTGAGAGTATGGCGAACTGCCGTGGACGTAAAAATGAACTGCGATAAACTTAGTAAAGTCCAACGCTCAGCATGAACGGATCACTTTGTACAACCTTATCTGCGGCACTAGACACCCTACTCTATCTGACACCTCTGGATATAATAGGTCCGTTCTTTTACTTTTTGGGCAGTTTGTGTAAAAACTGTCAAAAATGGAGGAGTGGGGATGAAATTTTATGATTTGCCCAGAAAGTAAACGAACGCTTTACAGGCAAAATCTGCCCAATGCACAAAATTATGTCAAACGTCAAAAAAATTCAATGTACTTCTTATGGTTTGACAGAACTTACACAAACTGCCACAAGAAATTTTTGTAGCTAAAATCGGCAGGTAGGGGAAATATTTTCTCCTTCAAAAGTGACAGATTTTAGGATTAGTGGCAGTAAACGAACGCAAAAGTGGGAGTTTTGGGCAGTTTTGGGCAGTTTTATGAGGTAAACGAACGGACCTAATCAGCAAACAAATAGCTGCTAGTTCTGCTATTCGCTTGAATGCGTGACTAACAGTACCATTGGTCACTGTATTATTCTTAATTATCTAGAATCAATTCCACACACAAGCACACAGACTACACCACTTCCCAACTTCACTTCGATAGAAACTTCCAAATTTCTATACCTGCCAGATCGTTCTAGGAATATAGAACATTTCTGGAAGACGAGTGATGGGGTTGGTGGAGGTGTGTACTCCGAACGACTAACACTAAGTCTCTCATTCAGCCTTCCAAGTCATTGTAGCGTGTTTCAGGCAGAACTTTTGGCGATTAAGGAGGTCCTCTCCTGGCTCAGAGAAAACGTGGTATCCACATCTGGTATCCGGATTGTCTCAGACAGTCAGGCAGTTTTAAAATCCCTGGACTCTGTCTCTACAAACTCAATAACGGTCCAAAACTGTCGATCGTTTCTAATGGAGATGGCGCAACAGTTTAACATTCACCTTCACTGGGTGCCGGGCCGTAGAGACATTCCAGGAAACTGCAAAGCCGATGAACTCGCCAAATATCGTACAACATTACGCATTAAACCATACATGGCTAATGTTGGAATACCAATCCCTACATGTAAACTTTTGCTACAACAAGATGCTATTAAGAGAACTAACATCATGTGGAATAACATAACCACCTGTCAGGCAACGAAAAACATTTGGCCAAATTTGGACTTAAAGAGATCTAGATGCCTGATGTCTCTAAGCAGATTGCATAATTAAGCTCGTTAATTGGTGTCATAACTGGACACTTTCTAATAGGAAGACATGTCGCGCAACTGGGCGTATTGTCAAACGATTTCTGCAGAAGCTGCATGGATGAGGAGACAGTTCTTCAATTCCTCTGCACCTATTCTGCAGATTCACTTAGGAGAATTCTTTTATAATGATTTAAAGGATCTCGAACACATTAATATAATTAATCTTCTACGTTTCGTAAGGAACTCTAATTGGTTTCATTGAGCTTTCGAAGAAAGCCTTTTAGATTCATGTGGTATCACAATGGGCCTCCAATTGGCCTAAGTGTGTCTTTTTACATTCATGACAGCCACTTTAACCTAACCTAGTATTCGCCTAAACAGATAACATTAAAATCTCACTGTCGGAAAATTTGTACTGAACTTGTGAATGACATACAGGCGGAATTAGAACAAAAAGATGTATGCGAGCTAAGTTTGGTTTTGGACTGAATTCACAATGTCTTCGACTGACACAAAAACATTTGTTGGAATTGGAACATGATGCTCAGTTCGTCGAAAGGGCTGAGTGAGAAATGGAATCCAAATTATTTTTCTTCTCAGAGATCTTAGAAAAAAAGGCTACAATCGCAAGATTGCTAGATCCTTTTAGGATCGCGTCTCCGAAAATCTCCTTATAAGTCCTTTGCTGTCAGCACAAAATGTAGAGAACCAGTGGCAACACTGCCAAGCAGCCATCAGAGATGCCGCCTTAGAAAAACTCGTCCGTCTGTGTAAGATGAAAATGGAAAACTCGGGCTGTTCCATCATGGTCGGAAAAAATCCTAACGGGCGCTTTTGAAGTCAAAAAAGGTCTTAGACAAGGCTATGCGCTGTCATGCGATTTCTTCAACATCATTCTTGAAACGATTGTGCAAAACTCTAACGTCAACACCAGAGGCACAATCTTTCAAAAGTCCGTCCAGCTACTAGGATACCTACGCAGACGACATTGACATAATTGGAAGAACACAGTGTGATGTCAGTGGAGTGTTCGTGAATCTTGAGACGGAAGCCAGGAAGATGGGTATATCGGTTAACGAGGGCAAGACCAAGTTAATGCTATCAACAAGAAAGGACAACCAACATCGACGTCTTGGAGCCAGTCAGTATAGACAGATTAACCTTCGAGATAGTTAAGGACTTCGTCTACCTAGAATCCGCTATCAACTCATGCAACCAAACCAGCGCTGAAATCAGGTCCTCATGTATGGTGCAGAGACATGGACCATGACAATATCCGATGAAAACGCGAGAGAAAAATTCTTCGAGCGATTTTTGGTCTTGTCTGCATTAATGGAGAATGGAGACGAAGATTCAATCAAGAACTGTGCGAGCTGTTCAGCAACACTGACTTAGACAGAAAAGTCAAGGTGCAACGACTTAGATGGTTGGGTCATGTAGAGCTCGTAATGTCTTCGAATCCAACCCGGATGGACGTCGCAGAAGAGGAAGACCGCGACTCAGGTGGAGCACACAGGTGGTAGATGACCTGAACCAACTTGGCGTGCAAAACTGGAGACAGCTAGCTAGGGACCGAGCTTGCTGGAGACGCTCTTTGGATGAGGCCTTGGTCCGACCTGGACTGTAGTGCTACCATAAGTAAGATCTTAGAAAAAATAACAGTTTTCAACTGAGAATTGCAAACACCTTAAAGCAGTTTTAATTAGTTTTGTTAAAAACAAATTCTACAGTGAAATTATTACTAGTGATTTCGATGCTAGCAAGAAACTGTGCCTTTATTGAAGGACTGAACTTTAGCTAGTACTTATAATGATGACTAAGAAACATGGACTTGCAGTTATTTCACAGAAGATATGTAGCGTCCGTCACCACTATATTCAAACCATATTGGAACGAGTAGCATGGAAGATGAGATAAGAACCAGCATTTTCAAGATTTTCATTTAATTTTGACTGATTTGCAATATTAAACACACACATAACATATTGGTTGAACATAGTAACAGTCCACAAAGGTTCTTGACCTAATTTCCGATTCCCTTTACACGCCATAAAGGTATACCCAAATGTAGTCATGATTCGGACAGAAAACAATCTTCATTTTACAATACACACGGATTATGAAAATTAACAGCAAATCAAGTCAATAATTACCTGGGACAGCGAAACAACCGAATTGTCATCGTTGATGGCCTCCTCGACAATCAAACGGTTTGGGCGATCCTTCCTCTTCAAAATTGCGGTAGCTAGATCATCACTAGAAAAAGAAATAAAAAAAAAGAAATTCATTTAATTTCACTGCCTTCAACAAAGAAAAGTAGCCAAAGTGTTCACAATAAATGAAGAAAAAGCCTCCAACCATCTATATTCTCGGTTTAACAATTCGTGTTCGGTGAACGCCATTTTAGTTCCTACTCAACACAGACGTCTTCAATGAAATAACCAAAAACCAAGTGAAAAAGAAAATAAAACAGCGGCACGAAAGTTGTGAATAATTTTATTCGTCTCCAAAATTTAGCTAAAACTATTTTCAAGGATTACTTTGTTTAGGAAATTGAGTGCCGAAAAACAGTGTTTTTTCGTTTTTTATTTTTTGTCAGTTAATCATCGAAGAAACACAAAGGCCGCAGTTGTGAGTTGCAGAAGATTCTAGTTGCTCGTATTTGCCAGTGCAATTTCACAAACAATGTTGGAGTCGTCATGACCAATAAAATTACCTTTTATTGATTTCAACAATTTAAATTAAATTCAATTTGAAATTTCACAATTGATGTTCAAAGAAATTTATTCTTCTTTGTGCAAAGTTGGCTATTGCTGAATACCGAATTGAACGAAGACGATGACAAGCAAAATTGAAGGTAGTTCTGGGGCTTTCGAGTGTCGGCTTTGTTGCAAAGTGGATTTTCTGTGATTTTCGGTATCAAATTGTTGGGAATTTACTTACTTCTTCGAATCGGCCATAATTGGTAATGTTTTATTTAAATAGAATTAATATAATTTATCACTTTATAACTTGATTAAATGGGATGCAGAGAACTTTTTGAGTTTGCTGAACTATTTTACTTTTTTCGTTGTCTCGTCCGTCCACCGCGCTGAGTCAAGAAGTCTGAACAGAGCTACCAACCGATAAGATAAGTCGATGGTGTCGTCGGCAATTTCGAAAATGGTGGTATTCTCGGTGTTGGTAGAAGTGGTGGTGTTGAGGGCATTGCCATCAATTCGTGGATAGTGCTCGGTGAGGTAGATACTTAAATTATTGTTAAATACCAACATTATACATATTTTGAGTACGGTAGATATAAAATAATTAATATATTTTTGTTCCGAATGGTAAAATCAGCCCTAATCTTGAAGAAAAACGAACTTTTAAGATTTGTTCAAGGGAAAGAGAGAATATCGAGGCCTACGCCACTGCAACTGTGTAACGTATTTCCAATTTCCACTTCAAGTACAATCACTGTACCTGTTATTTGTTAGAAGTATTGACAATTGACTACTATACTTGGAACCAGAGTTGGGCAAAATTTATTCGAATAATCATTCGAATAATAAATAATCATTTTATTCGTTATTCACGAATAATGAATAATTTCATTTATTCGAAGAAAATTTATTCGAATGACGAATAAATTATTTTATTCATTATTCGAACAACGAATAAACGAATAACGAATAAAATAAACACAAGAAATTTGGTAGAACAAATAATATTTCAATTTATTTATTTATTTATTTTTTTTTATTAAAAGTTATTTACATAGTTATTGGTTAAAGCTCCTAAGATTGGACTTCTTCACTTGTCTTTGTTTAAACATATTGGCAAGTTTATCATGGTAGCGTATGAAAAAACTTTTTCGACTGATGCAGATGAAGGCAATGATGTATTGTCCCTTTCCCTTCTGGATAGCAATCCAAGACTTTAAGCCTACGGTTTGGGAATCCTTTGATTTTTACAACTTTAGGTTCACACTTTGTACATTTCAACACAATGCTTTAACCACTAGAATATAAAGAGTCGTACTTAAAAAAATGTTCCATTCAACAAAGTCAATGTCGTTTTTGCACAGATTTGATTAACAGACACATTTGTAGCACATTCATTAGAAATTGTTAAGATGTTCAAAATGTTTGGATTTCATAGAGTTATATCAATATCAGTGCCCAATTTTCATTTCCAAATCCATAACTTCATTTAAGGCTCACTCATTAAAAAAAATCAAAAGTACACAACAACACAACATTGGGTTGGGAGGTGCAATTGCTAGGTAGAATTGGTAGAATTCGTTCAAAAAAAAATTCTCAGCAATAAAGAATGAATGAAGGAATTCGAGCGTCTAATTCCAAAGGAAACGTAAATAAAAAAAAAATTAAGATAAACAGACAAAGAAAGAAGGAATAAAGTCAATTTTATTCGTTATTCAGAATAACGAATGAAATTACGAATAAATTACGAATAACGAATAAAATCACGAATAATTTATTCGCGAATAAATTATTCGTGAATAAATTAGTTGCGAATAATTTTTTATTCGAATAATTATTCGAATAACAATTTATTCGAATAATGCCCAACTCTGCTTGGAACACATCAAAAACGGAAGATTAGAAACTAACATGCGTTTTATCCCCTCCAGGCCTCACATATCGCAAATTTTACCTTAAGTTCGTGTTCGTGTATGTGAATAAATGAGAAAAAAGCAGCAACAAAAATAAAAATGAGGCGAGGCTTAGCGGAATATTGAGAAAGTATTAGTGAAAATACCAATATTCTTACAGCATTCCGCTAGATGTAAATTTATTTTGACAGTGGTTTATTTTCTCCTTTTATCTCTGACATGAACCGCCAGTAACCAACTTCAAGATGGTTCCAGTTGTAACAGACAAAACGTCAACCCTTGAAATTGAGAGTGGAAACTGGAAACTGGAAAGTATCTGAACGTAGTCGTTGGAAATATAGGGTGTTTGCATTATTTATTATGTGTGTTCGATTTTATTTCGTTTATTGCATACTCACTGGCCCTCTCCCTGTTCAATTTGAGATCAAAATAAACGAGAAAATTACCTCTTAAGCATAATGGATGTAAAGGGTGTTCTTTTTCTAGGTATAGAACTTTAAGTTCGCATTACTTTTCAAGACGGCGACCGATTTAACAGCTGTCAAGTGATTTATTCTCAATTTGGTTTGGCGATTCATCATGAATAGACTCACGCCTGAACAACGCTTGCAAATTGTGAAATTTTATTTCGAAAAAAATATGAGTGCGACCCATGGAGCCCACACGACTAACTTCCCAGAGTATAAAAATAGGTACGTAAAAACATTAGTTGTAATGATGGGTAGGACATGAATTTCAAACGAGTTTGTATGAGGTACTCATTTTACGAAATGAGGTGGTACTTTGTCCCACCTCAAATGTCCCATGGGACAAAATTATTAAAATCGAAATTTGAAATAAAAATTGAGATTTAAAAGTTCAAATGGCTGTCATACTTGACTAAGACTTTAAAAACTTGAATCTACCTATACCTAAGCCACGCGTAAAACAAGTGATTTTTTCCCCATATTTTCAGTTAAAAAAATGAATGCAATTGCACTCGTAAAAAAGTATCCTTAAAAGGTCAAACATAACAAAAACTCCCTCATTCAATCCTTTCCTTTTGGCAACGATCTTGTGTTCTCTTCACATTTTCTTCTCATAACTCATTTCATCATTCGACATTCATCTCTTCAATCGCAATCCTTCAAACAGAAGTACACAAACACAATTCAAATCAAATATCAAAGGGCACGGTAGTGCCCAGCCAAGTTCTAGCACTACCCCCTTTTTACAGGATCGAACTCAAGCACATTTTTAACCCCCCATAACTTTTGAACCCATAGAGTTAGAAGCTTCAAATTTGAATTACGTATTAACTTCATGGGCACAAAGGCCCTGTAAAAAAAATTATTTTGTTGAACCGCTACTTCCTGAGATATTGAACAACAAAAATTTCAAAAACCGTAATTGACTCACTGACTGACTCACTGACTGACTCACTGACTCACTGACTCACTGATCATCAAAATTATGAAGCACTTCTAACATTGGCAGAATCTTAAAATTTGGTACGGTGGTAGGTTTTCGGGTGCATACAAAGGAAAAAATCGAAAATTTCAATTTGCTCATTCAGGGGGCGTGGTATCCGCCCACTTTCTAAAACTGGTCGTAGGATCTTAAAATTCGGAATTATTACAGGGTTTCGGTTGAATATAAGGAAAAATATAAGGAAAATATTTTGGTTTCATTTAGGGGCGTGGTTTCCGCCCACTATCGTTAAACGGTCGTAGGATGTTGAAATTTGGAATTCTTGTAAGGTTTTGGTTGAAAAACATAAAAAAATTAGAAAAAAATCTATTTCCATTTAGGGGCGTGGTATCCGCCCACTTTGTTAAAATGGTCGAAAATGTTTAAATTCGAAATTCTGATAGGGTTTCGGGTGAGTATAAGAGAAAATATAAGTACAAAATTGCAGTTTCATTAAAGGGGCATGGCTGCCACCCACTTTCTTAAAATGGTCATAGGATGTTGAAAATTAGAATTATGGTTTGCTTAACTACATAAAAGTCCATGAGTTATGGGTTTCACAATGGACCCTTGACGTCTGAATGTGATATCTAGACAGCCAGTCGAACCTAACCTACATATTATTTATTTATTAATTGGCAGAGCAATTATATTGTTAAAGTTTGCATAATGCTTCCATAAAAAAAAAACTTTGCAAAAAGATGTGAAATCAGAACAAAAACATAAAATGTAAAAAAAGAGCCAAGTTCTCTTATGTGCGAACAACACTGTGTAAACAGTTAGCCACCAAAAGTAATGAGATCTAAAAGAACGCCAAGTTCTGGCATGTAAAAGTGTTATATTTAATATTTTAAATCATAGAAAATAATACAACAATATTAAAAGAAAATAGAAAATAGTTCGGATGAAAATTTACAAGTTCACTTGGCAAGTTTTTGTTTGAAGCGTGATTAATAACATTTTAAAACTTGAACAGTGAACTTGTAAATTTTCATCCAAACTATTTTCTATTTTCTTTTAATATTGTTGTATTATTTTCTATGATTTAAAATATTAAATATAACACTTTTACATGCCAGAACTTGGCGTTCTTTTAGATCTCATTACTTTTGGTGGCTAACTGTTTACACAGTGTTGTTCGCACATAAGAGAACTTGGCTCTTTTTTTACATTTTATGTTTTTGTTCTGATAATAACCTGCGAAATTGTAACGAAAACGAGTTTTGTTTGAGTCAGCAGAACATTTGAGGTAGCTGGTACATTTGAGGTCGCTGGTACATTTGAGGTGGTTGGTACATTTGAGGTGCCTGGTACATTTGAGGTGTTTGGTACATTTGAAGTGGCTGGTACATTTGAGGTAGCTGGTACATTTGAGGTTCTTGGTACATATGAGGGAAAGGGACATTTGAGTTTATTGAGACATTCGGACTTTACAAAAACTCCCTCACTCAATCTCGTGTTCTCTTCACATTATCTTCTCATATCTTATTTCAGTGGCGTAGATAGGGGGGGGGATCAGGGGGATATATCCCCCCCATTGGGATTCATAATTGTTCAACATAACCAGTCATGCCAAATAAGTTAAAGAAACGCATTGTACATTCTATACCTCTACAGTCTACGGGGAAAACACAAAGTCTACTTCATCTGAAAGAAATTATTACTTCTGCAAATCACCTAATTTTTTAAATTTCTTTTTTATATCGATTTTTAAAAAGAATATTTTAACGTCTCTCACCAATTGATAATAGGTAAACGTGCAAGAAAAAGAGCTTAAATCCAGCTTTCCACATCAAAAGCCCACACGGACACAAAAATTTAAAGTTATTTAGATTTCTTCTCACCGTATGTCATTGTTAATTTGGTGTAAGAAACCGCCCCAAACACGCAACACACTCATCCACACGAACACAAATGTTTGCATAACTGCGGTGAAGTTAACTCGAATCCTAACGGTAACGATAACTCACACTAATTCATTTAAACCAGAAAGCAAAATGCGCTATTACCCATTAGCGTTTTGGACGAAGTAAAAAAAAAAAATCTGAGAAAATTGATACTTTTGGTTTTTGGCAAAAAAAAATTGTTTGGTGGCTTCCCTAAATTTTGATCTTAAAAAAAAAAATAATAATAAAATAAAAAGAAGACCAACGCGAATTCGCTGAGACCTCAATTTTCAAGTTTTAAGTCAATCGGACCAGTGGTTAAGGCTGGGTGCGTTTACACTTTTACAGAAAGACAGACAAACATCCAAAACTTTTCATATATTCTATACTACAGGGTGCGGCACGAAAACTTGCTGATTTGTTTTTGGCGCCAAGCGGGGGGGAGTGGTCGGATGTGGGTGGAGAGTGTCTCATTTTTTAGAGGACTTCCTGAAGTTTCATCTACGCCGCAGTCAGTCGACATCATGCATTGGACGAAAGAGCAACGCACATTTGCCTCCACTCAACGTGCTTTCCGTACTCGCTTCAACATCCATCCCACGTTCCTGGCCGGCAGTCGATTGTTTCGTGGGTGAAAACATTCAGGGAGAGCGGAAACGTGACGAAATCCCATCCAGCACACCGGAGAATCAAAGAGGAAAACATTGAGAGGGTGAGAGTTTCTGTCTTGCGATCTCCCCGGCGTTCGGCGCGCAAACATGCAGTTGCTTTGGGCATATCTGATCGCACTGTGAGACGAATTCTCCACCAGGATCTTCATTTCCATCCTTACAAATTGGCTTTGGTGCAGGAGCTTCGTGAACGCGATTTTGTTGCACGTTGAGTGGAAATTATGGAACGACTGTTGGAAAAGTAAGCCTCGCAGGCAAATGCGCGTTGCTCTTTCGTCCACCACTCCCCCCGCTTGGCACCAAAAACAAATCAGCAAGTTTTCGTGCCGCAAAGTTATTTTAAAATTGTATATTAGTCGACTCTCCCTAAGTCAAAATTCTTCTTAACTCGAAGCCTTTAAATATGTATTATTTTCCCCGCTTTAGTAAGACTTTTCACTGAAGCTTTGCTCTTATTATTCGCAGCGTAACTTTGTATAGCTTAAAGCCTTCCTCGATAAATGGACTATTCTCCACAAAAAAAAAGAGTTTTTCAATTTGATTTAGCAGTTTCTGAGATCTTTCCGTTTTTTCCACATTTTCCACTGATTCTCCGCTCCTATTGGCCGTAGACTAATTTGTTATGAAGCCTAAGATTCCTCTAATTTTGGAGAATGGACTATCCAACTCAATTATAATTCGAACCAGTAGTTTCTGAGATAAGCGCGTTCAAACAAAACAAACAAACTTTATATATTAGTATAGATGTCGGAAGTAAAAATGAGCGAAGTAGATCCATCCCCTCCCATAGCGAAAAGCTATCTACGCCACTGTCTTATTTCATCATTCATCTCGTCAATTGTCATTGCTCAAATAGAAAAACATTATTCAAATATAATAACCTGCGAAATTGTAACGAAAACGAATCTTGTTTAGTTAGTAGGACATTTGAGGTGGCTGGTACATTTGAGGTGCCTGGTACATTTGAGGTGCCTGGTACATTTGAGGTGTTTGGTACATTTGAAGTGGCTGGTACATTTGAGGTAGCTGAAACATTTGAGGTTCTTGGTACATATGAGGGAAAGGGACATTTGAGATGATTGGGACATTAGGGTTGTTTTTTCTATTGTTGCACTTGTGTTGTGGTTCTAGTACATTTCCTTTGTATTTGTATTCTACTTTTCAAGCAAAAGACAAATATTTTAGCTACTAATTCTGGTCCTATTGGTGAGAAAGAGAGAGATTGTCTCACAGCAGTGAGCATGAAATAAATGCACTGAAAAGAAGAAGAGTTTTTCGTTTTGTGTGAGGTGTGAGGCAATACATTTTTTTGCTTTGAGGTGATGGGACATTTGAAAGTGATGTATGCGACATTTGTACCACCTCATGTATGAGGTTCCCATCACTAATTAGTTGTCTTGCAAAATTTTCCGCCGATGCATCCCGTTGTAGTTGTACACGCACGTTGGTTCAAAGTCAAAGTCCATAAAACTGATGATTTTAGGAAATACATTAAGTTTATTGAATAAGAGTGGCGCCATCTGTCAAAAGTTGGTGGTACCAACTCGTGGACTCATGCACAACTACTTTTCACAGTAAAATACAGCCTATATTGCTCCTGAATATTGTAGTTTTCTATTAGTGAAGCAATTTTTCTAATCGGATTATTTCCGAAAATTAATATTTATATGGCAAAGCAGCGTTTGGTGGGTCAGTTAGTATTAAAATGTAGCTTATGATACTCCTGAATATTGCTTTTTTTCATTGATTCATTGAATAAATTGATATACATATAAGATTTTTTGCACTATTGTTGAAATTATTGCAGTAATTATCATAATTTTCATTATATTAGGGTTGTCTTAGATTTTTGGTTGCCATTAAAAACCAATAAGCAGATTTCGCTCAAAACGTAATCAGCTCTTAACAACACAATACCGCGTCGAATGAGACCAATTTCATGACAATCGCCCATGTTCTGCATTTCACTTATTGTGAATACACTTTGCGAAAGTGAAATTGGGTGTTCCACAACTTTGTATATTTATTTAACAGGTATGATCGAAATGGTATTCGACTGTAGCGCCAACTGGTTACAAGCCGAGAAAGCCATTTTTGTTTACATAAGTTTGTATTGTGTGTTCTCTGCTTGCTCCTGTCAAAAAACAGTCAAACCAAGCAGAAAACCAATCTTGATAGTACCTGGTATTTCCATATACAAAGTTCCACAATTCGTTATTGTGAATTGGATTTTCTAACATGAAAATTGATGGTCTTTATTTCGGTTTGTTCCATTTTTTGAACGCATTCAAATCACATTTTTTATTTTTGTGAATTGTTGTTTTCTTGGTCTTCCTGCAAAATGTAAGAAAGAATTTGTGTTTTTGTCGTTTTTTTGGTATTATTATTGTTTTTATTTAAGGGGAAAACATAAGAATATAAGGCAGAAGAAGGTATTCCTGAAATGGATGGAGGATCATCCGATTATAGCGAGAGGCCTCTCAAGCGGAGACAAAGCCCACTCCGAATCATTGTGGGTCAATCTGTTAACTTTCTCACACTCACATTGTGTCTAGTAAATCTAATATTTGATTTGTCTCGCAAAACTCGTCTTCTTATTTTTTCTCTAGAATTCTGCTTCCTTTTTTCATTTTCATTTAAAATTGCCAATAAAATTGCATCCATCTTCAAAACAGCAAAAATTATACTTCAGAAACAAAATAAAAATGGATGATCCTTCAGTTGTGACAGTTCGAAACAATTTCGAAGTTTTCGAAATCGATCGAATTGAAGAACATGCAATTTCATTTCACGTGAAAAAGAAAAGTGATTTCAATTCGGAACATGTGCGAATACGATGAGTTGGTCGCGAGATAATCGAGACGAAAAAACGTAACGCACATACGAACACACATACACACACACAGACATCATCATAAAAACGGTTGATTCGGATTCTAGTGACCTCGAAATATGGAGATATGCAAAAATTGGAGATTCACAAAATCGACCCCATTGGCCATTACAATAACTTCCTCTGGGAAGTTAATAATGGTTCTGTGCGGAATACGTATCGCGCAGTACGTCCATTTTATCGTCGACAAAATCGTCCATCAGAGCAGTTAATTCGATTAACCATGGAACGTTTTCGCACCACGTTTACTCTAATTGATAACTCGCATCCCCAGAGACGCCGTACGGTGAGTACAGAGGAAGCTATTGCTACTTTAGAGCGTAGCATTGAGGAAGACCCGAATGAGTCCATCCGCCATCGAGCACAGGAATTGGATCTGTGTCCATCCACTTTATGAAAGATTTTGCGGAAGGATCTTAGTGCTTACAAAATCCAACTCGTCCAAGAATTGAAGCCAAACGATCATCAAGCAAGGCGTAGATTCGTCGAATGGGCCCAAAACGTTTGGTGACCGCCTAATTTCACGTTTTGGACCTGTGAATTGGCCGCCAAGATTTTGTGATTTAACACCGCTAGACTATTTTCTGTGGGGTTATGTAAAGTCATTGGTCTATGCGGATAAGCCACAAACGCCTGACCATTTGGAAGACAACATTCGCCGTGTTATTGCCGATATACGGCCACAAATGTTGGAAAAAGTCATCGAGAATTGGACGTCCAGATTGGACTACATCCTAGCCAGCCGTGGCAGTCATAAGCCACAAATCATATTTAAAATGTTATCTTTCGAATAAATAAAAAATTATGTCAATCGAATATTCCATCGTTGTTTTATTGCAATTTAAAGTTCTATAAAAAATAAATAAATAGAGTGGCGCGACAGCTCTTGAAGAGCCAAGGCCTAAGTGGCTTACTCTCATCAACAATTCTCTGAGTGCGTGTGAAAAGTTGAGGGGACCTACAATATAACGCCGATTCCGAACGGCAAAGTTGAGAAGCACTTTTTCATGACAGATTGATACTCTTGGAAGATTTGTCAGGTCTTCGCAAGAGGCAGTATCCGTGAAAGATGAAATAAAAACTTGGCCTGAGTAGGACTCGAACCAACGACGTTCTGCTTAGCAGCCATGCACTTTCCAACTAAGCTAGAAGCTACGGGCAACTGTTCTATAGGTTGCGCTTAAAACACCTTTTATATGAATAGGGGGGTTCACATGGTCCAACATGCTCGACAACATAGCTCGTTGGCCATCAATGCTCGATCATGTGAACACAAAGACAACTGCTGGACCAACATGTTGGACGGTTTTCAAAATTTTTTGATAACTTGGGTGGCTCGTCCCACCAAACAACTTGTGTAAACAGATGCTCGACAACTTCGGTATTAATTTTCATTTCGTAAATGTCTCGGTCGCGTTCACATCATGCGGGAATAATGGAAACAATTGCAAAAAACCTCCACCCCTCCGTCCCACATCTATTTCCTTATTCTTAAAGGTTTTTTCTAGTTTTCTTTCGTTTCCCTGTCTTCCTCTTCTTCTTCCAGAATTCAATTTATGATTTTAATAGCCCAATTTTTTTTCCACATATTGCGTCTGTCTGCTACGAAAATTTCAAAATAATGATGTTCGACAACATCAGCATTCATGTGAACGGAAAGTCGGATGTTCGGTTTCTTTTTCATCGAGCCAATGTTGTCGAGCATTGTTGTAAAACAAAAGCACACACTGTTAAGTTAAGTTAACATTTATTTTATAAAGTTATTTTAGGTTTACAAATTTTATGTTTAATATGTATTTTAGTTAATTCTTATCTACGTTTTAAAATTGTATGTTGATGCCGATACACTTCTGACCACCGCTGCTGACTTTTGCCGACTACCACGAGAATTTTCCATTAGTTTCAGTTAACGAATATAGCACAAAGAAGAAAAGGATTAAAAAACCTTTTTTGATTGGCTGGCCAATCAAAGGGCTCGTTTTAAATTTACAAATGATCGAGAGTCGTTCGATTGTCGTAGTAGTCGGCAAAACCCTTGGGTGGAAACAGTTGTCAACAAGCATGTTCATCCATGTGAACCCCCCTAATTATGAATTTAGCTTTTTTCTTAAGCAATGAGAAGTTTATGTTTTGAATTGTTGAATGTTGACTCAGACTAAACCAAATTACAATGACAGGAATGAGTTCTTAAGTGAGGCTGTTTTTTTGTCCGTTACAAATGGGACGATCGTGTAGTTGGTTACTGGCAATCTATTACCAGGTTTACAAGAGGCATTGAAGCGAGCTTCAAACTCGCTTCGCACCTTTGTATATCTGTGTTGAGTTGAAAAGAGCTTCAACCAACTCGACTCCGCTTCAGGAGATGGAGTCGAGTCGTAATGTGTGCTAAAAAACCTAGGTTGAGGAATTGGTATGGCATTGACAAATTGTCTGACGTTTGTGTGAGTGCAAATGATTTGAACACAAACTTTTTTTTCACTCGTGTTTTGTCCGTCTAACTAAAAAAAAATCAATATTGCGATGATCTGCGATCTTTTCAACTAAACTCCATCTGGAGTAAGTACTCAATTCAAATGACTTAAAACCTGGTTCAAAAATTCAACCCTAATCCAACTAGAGCTTTCGATTCTGCTTGCAAACGTGGTATATGTATAAAAAGTAAATGGGTGGGTATTCCGTGTTTTTTTTTTTTTGCTGTGGGTCAGATTCTGCGGACTTGCGTGTTGCAGAGAAATACCAAGTTTTGGTATCCCAGCTCAAAATGTCAGAGGTGCCTAAACAAAAATTTTGAGAAAAGTAGTGTGCTGTCATACTTCTTCTGTAAAATAATTCCTTCAATTGATGAAGATGGGTTTTTAGATTAAACAGAATTAATTATGCTAACAAGAAAAATTAAACAAATTCCTTTGTTGCTGAACAAAACCTTGACGCAGATTCTAATAAATAATAATAAATTCAGACAACAACACCAATACCGAAATAAGAAAAAAAAATATACTCGAATGAATAAACTGCTTATTTTTCTATGCATATGAAAACATAAAATTAAAAACCAATATTTGTGTTATACTTACTTATAGTCCGGTCAGCTTGCATTTTATTATGTTGTAACTGTCCATAATTAAAGTGTTAAGGTGAATTCCAATATAGTCAGTTTGACCTAATGAACTACCCGTTTAAGTTACGTAAACATCAACGCCATTAATTTATATTTTAATTGAATTCCATCCAAACCCTGCCGACAAGATCATAACAAACACTTTCTTTCGAACCTTTCGAACATTTTTATAACAAAACCCCAACAATCAAAATCCAATCCAACATAAATTAAACAAATTTAATTAAACTTGTTTCCTTTTGAATACGACCACGACGCTACTGCTCCAGTTTAAAAACCAGAAAATTACATCGAAGAGGGGTCTCTCAGTGATCATGAAGTGTGTTTTAATTAGATACGACTCCGGCTTTATCAAAAACACAAAAAATAGCTCATCATCCAAACAAGTCAAAGGGCGTTTTGGTGTTAAAAAATTGTCTGCATACATTTTTATGATGGATTCCGGTGATTGTCATAGTTTTTTTTATGACAACAAAAGTCACACATTAAAACAAAAATAAGACAAACACTCTTGGAAAAACAATTATTCTCCCAGAAGAGTGATTTCATGAACTTTTGTAAATAAAAGGCGTTGAAAGTTATTCAAATGCCCATTCGTCAAACTAGGTTTCAAAGAGTGAAGAAAAAATTTAAAACCTAAAATTTTATTAGCAAAATAGAAAAAGAAAGCGAAGAAGCATTCAGTCTTTTGTTTGTGTTGTGTCATTTCTCATTTATTCAAATTTAAATGATATTTTGATTAACACAGATACGATACACAGACTAAAGCAATCATGTGCGGTTTTCTATTTTTTAGCGTCAAAATATTTATGCTGTTAATTGGGTTACAACTTTTTGTTATTGGAATTACATAAGATTATGAAAAGGTTATAGAAAAGACAAGTTCAGAGGGTTTCGATAGTGACACATAGGGTCGTATGCAAAAAGATGAGATCAAACTCTTTACTCACTTTTTTGAGAACTTTTTTAAGGTGGTATGCAAAAAAAAAATTACTAACCGAGTTTGATCTCAGTTTGTGAGTTCGATCTCAGAGGGATGAGATCGATCTCACAATGAAAGCTCGCCATGAGATTGAGCTCGTTTTCATATGCAAAAAGATGAGAAAACACTTTATTACATGAGATCGATCTCACAAATTGTTAAGCATGGCATTTCTCGGACTCAGTTCACATAAAACTGTAAGGATTGCCGAGTTTATTGTAAATTATGTTGAGCAAAGAATTTATAAATAAAGAAGCGGTGTCCAATTGGTGAAGATTTTCGTCGGTTGTATCGATTTTATGCTTCTTGTGCAATTGTCGACTGAAGATTTTTTGGAGCCGAGCTCAGAAACACGGGTGCTCTCACAAACGAAGAAAAAATAGGAATCTTTCTGCGATACATAGGAGACCCCGGGTTCCAAATTGGAGTTGGTGAAGACGTTGGAGTTCATCAATCAACAGTCTCTTGAGTGTTGCAGCAAGTTTCTGCAGAAATATCAAACCATGCACAGAATTGGATTATTTTCTCCCATACTGTGGGAGAAATAGAAGAACAAGAACCGCAAAGGTTATGGAGCAGGAAGTACGAGTTTCCTTATGCAATTGGTGCTCTAGATTGCACTCATGTCCGTATAAGGAAACCTTTGACTTATCATGAGGAGTACATTACCAGATTACCTAATCGTAAAGGATACTGCTCAGGATACTACTCTATTAATGTTCAAGCTTCATGCAATGCGGAAGAAAAGTTTACAAGTGTTGAAGTTTGCTGGCTAATTATTTGTTTGTTGGTGATGTCAATCCAAATTGGCTTTTATAGGATCTAATTATTTTGAGCACAGCATCACTCTTCTTCGCCTTATGAATTGGCAACTGCTTAAAATGACTTTTGAGTCATGACTGAAACGTCATTTTAAGCTGGTATCACTCTAAATTCTCTTAAAATTGTTCCTTAGCGGACTATAATTTTGCGGCATTGTTTTTTAGTTCCTTTACTAAAACTTTATAAAATTTTCCGATTCACTTTTTATATACCTATGCATCATTTTCACTTTCAGACGAAATTTGTTTCTTTCACACACTTCACATAAAGTATAATCATAACGAAGCCACGAAAAGAGCTTTGAGATCGATCTCAATTTCAACGAGTAATAGCTGTTGAGCTTGAACTCGTTTTTTTGCATACAAAACTGAGTTTGAGTTCCGCCCTGCTCGATCGATCTCACAGGTGAGTTCAAGCTCGTCAGCCCAGACTCTGAGCTCTTGCTCATCTTTTAGAATATGACCCATAGTCTTCATTATTCTTATTGCAAAAGTGACAGTTCTAATTCTGAAAAAAAGAGAGAATTCCCGTCTGATTTTAAATCCAGAATGCTTTTTTTAAATACCAGATTGCCAATTAAAAACGCCTTAAGTCCTATATTTGTTTGCAAAAAAGCACAAAGTACAATCTTACAGCTAAAATACCTTGTCTTGTCAATAAATTAATCGTTCAACAAATTCATTAAGATAAACACCATTAAACATGTCAACATATTGGTCGGTTAACAAATTATTTTACCGCGTTTTCTTTTTTTAGACCTCAGAGGCAAGATAATGCTGCGTGGGTGTTTAAAATTCGTGAACGCCTGCAGCATAAACAAAATGTTTTGAATAAACGTTTAGGAAGATCTAATGGTTTCATCGGTTTTTTGATAAATTGATCTGGCTATTTCATATTATTTACGACACATGTTTAGTGAAGGGTCCAGATAAGATTAAGTATAACTGAAAGTGATGTTAACGTTAAAGAGTAATCATTGTACGGAAATTGGAAGAACCGTATTTTTTGTTGAAGGTTATAGTGTTAAAAGCATAAACACAATGACGCTTTGCCGTCGATTTTGACAACTGCGAAAAGTTCAGCTATAGGAAATCTGTGTAACCTCACTCAATGACGCTTTTCCTACGTACGCTTTTTTTGGCAAACGTAAGAAAACGTAAAGAAGCCACCATCTGTCAAAAAAAAGTTCAACTTGGTTGAACTTTTGCTTTGTCTGACAGCTCAACAGCTGTTTGTTCATTTGTTGTTTGGAGCAGCGTTACCACTTTAAAAAAAAAATGGAAGCGAAGTAAATTTGGGAATAAAGCGAAGTAGATTGAGAAAAAGCGAAAAAAGATTTTAAAAAAGTGTATTTTATATTGACCATGAATACATAGACAGATCTACAATTAGAGCCGTGTGTGAATTGTGTTAAAATGTGTATACAAACTTGACTTTCGATTTAATTTTGACACTACATGGCGGATATGATGTGTTAAAATTTAACTAGCAAGCTAAAATATGACACTAGTGCTTAAATTTAACCAACATTCTAACCCGAGTTGCGAACGGCGTAAAATATTAAACACTTTAATACAATCACGTAACTCATACTTTGCGTATATGTATGGGTTGACATTTCGTGTTTGTAAAGTGTGTCCGCTTATTGTTCGTGTATAAGGATAGAAACTTATCGATTATATAATTTTCCTGATGAAAATAAGAGAACTGTAGGCATAAAATTACTCAATGAGTTAATCGAAGCAGATTTTGGAAATATCAAGTAAAATCGAGTGAAGTAGATTTCAAAACATTCTTGATGGTGCGAAGTTGGAATAGATATTCAAAGTTTTTCAAAAATCGAAGTAGACTACTTCGAAAGGAGTAAAGTGGCAAATCTGTTTGATGATGATGGAGGGAGAACTGTCATTCAAAGCACACGTGAAGCGGGTGCATCGTAACGCAACGACGCGTCTGCCTAAAGCGCCATTGTGTTTCTGCTTTAAAGGTAAGATAACTGTTTTGTAAACATTGTAAGTTTAACATTGCGTAACTTTGTCTTTTTTCGACACATAGAGAAATTGCAGTTGCCAAATTAAATTTTAAAAAACCTGCGACTCATAGTACTTTCCCAAGAATAACCTCCGACTCACTATACTTATTTTTGTACTTTACCTTACGTCCTTACGTATCGATTTCACGAAAAAGTCTAACATAAGTTTTTATACTCTTCGTTTTTTTATTTATGTTTGAGATCGAAAATACTTTGAATTATTTTACTTGAACGTTTAGTGAAAATTTGATCGAAATTTGATTTGGAAAACAATTCTATTTTTAATGTCAAGCAAAATTGGTATAAAAGGGAGAATCCGTGCTTCTGGAGTTCAGAATCGTTTGGACTGTGAAAGAAGCGAGCCAGGACTGTTGGCACATAATTTACTAACTATCATCAGAAGTGGGATTACCATACAAGCTGATTTCCTGAATTTGATCCTGATCATTCGAGAGAGGACATTTTAAAATGGTGTTCTGACATTGACTCAAGAATTGAACGTGGATTTACGCTCATCTCTAATGGGTCGAACCAAAATTTGGTAAGATAAAAATGGGTTTAGGGTAAATGAGGAAAAACGGTGTATATGCTGTCTTCGAGGAAGGACACCCAACACCGACGGCTCGGAGAGAACGTCACAATAGACGCAAACAACTTCGAGGTAGTAGAAGAGTTTGCCTACCTTGGCTACGCTATTAACACGGGCAATAACAACAGCCCAAGATCAGACGAAGAATAACTCTTGCTAATCATTGTTTCTTTGGGCTAAGAAAGCAATTGAGTGGAAAAGCCCTCTCTCGAGTAACTAAGGTAAAACTATACAACACCCTCATCATCTCAGTCCTGTTTTTATGGTGCAGAAGCATTGAAAAAAGCGGATGAATGTGCCTTAGGCTGGTTTCAATGGGAAAGTTCTTCGGGTCATTTTTGGCCCCGTGTGCATGGGGATGGGGAATGGCGAAGAAGATACAACAGCGACATGGACCTAGCCAGAAGGGTCAAGGTCCAGAGACTCAGGTGGCTCGGTCATTAAGAGTGGATGGACACCAATGCTCCGACCCGGAAAGTCTTCGACACTGTTCCCGATCGACGTAGAAGGAGAGGAAGACCGCGACTGAGGTGGCGCACAAAAGTGGAAGAGGACCTCAATCAACTTGGAGTGCAAAACTGGAGACAGCTAGCTAGGGACCGAATTGTCTGGCGGAGACTGTTGTTTGAGACCCAAAACACACCGGACTGTAGCGCCACCTTAAGTAAACAAGTAAGTAAGTAAACACGGGTATCAGCACTATAGTTGGTCTGACCTTCGATCATCCATCATTCACGCGTTTTAAAGTGGTGCGGACATCATTGCTCAACTTAAAAAGTGGCTTACACTGAGAGTATTGAATTTTCATCGTATCCCGATTTTGTAAGTAATTGAAAAAGTCTCACAAAATAAATCGCCTACCCTTCGATATATTTACCTGAAGATAAGGTTATAAGGATTGTGATAGGTTCCATTTCAAACACTGTATTGAAAAATTCGTTGATGTTTGTCATGCCTACTTCCGTTCAATGTTTAATCTCGCATTTATCGTCCATTAATGAACCGCCTAGACGATTTTCATACCAAATCGACGAGAGGTAAATGATAAAGTTATAACAGGTCGAGTGAAGAAGCATACGTTGGATTTTCAAAGAAACGCCATCGTTTACAAACTGAAAAAAAAAATGCTTTGAATGCGGAAATGAAGGCTTATTCGTTTTTATTGAAGGAAATATTGAATATGTGGTTTCATTGAGAGCGATGATAAAATATCAAGCAAAATTTGTATAAAAAGGAGAGTCTGTGCTTTTGGAGTCCAGGGGTGGAATCGGCTGAATTCAAAAATGAGTATCACATTTGTGATAGTCACATGTGATGAATTGAAATTTTCCTTCTGCGTAAAGTAATCACAAAAAAAATCGTATATTTGAAATCACTTTGCCAAACTGACGTTTCTCATATTCTTTTTTTCAAGTTTGATTTTATTTCGGTGGAAAAAATCATTTCATTATCTGTGTGTTTTTGGAATTTTCATGTGGCTACAACAAAAAGTTTCAATTTTCATTGAGACAAATAATAAAATAAATAATGTAAGTTCCGTCAGCAAAATCTTCCCGGCAGTATCCGAAACCGAAAGAAAGTCTTTGTTGAACCAATTGGTAAGTTCTAAATCGTCTTTAGGGTGCTGTCCTTGCTAACTGTGTGTTTATTATTAGAGGAATGGAGTTACTTCCGTGGAGATCGTATTGAAGTACATACTCATAGGCAAAGATAAGGGCAAACAAGGCATCATTACCCAAGTGATACCCGAACGGCAACGGCAAAATATGATAAGCTCATTTAACTCTGACCTAAACAGCATTGTACAATGGGGAACACAAAATCGCGTAGAGTTTAATGCTTCGAAAACACAATGCTGTCTTGTATCGTCAAAGCGTGACATACCCCCCTTGCCACTGTCCATGAGTGGCACTTGCATCAATGAGACCCAACATCTCGAGATTCTCGGTATGTGCATCACAGACCACCTCTTGTGGATCGAGCACATATGCGATGTCGCCAAAAATGCCGCAAGATGTTTAGGTTTCTTAAGGCGATGCAAGAAATTTTTTTTCCCCTTCTGATCTGGCTACCATCTACAAAACCTACATACGTCCTAAGCTTGAGTACAATTCTCACGTCTGGGCTGGTGCTCCAGTGACGTACTTAAGTCTTCTGGACAGTATTCAAAATGATTGGTGACAATACCATCGTTGAGTCATTTACGTCTCTAGAACATCGGCGCAATGTTTCATGCCTCACCCTATTTTACCGATACTTCAACGGTTTATGCTCTAGTGAAATAGCCAGTTGCATTCCTCCCCTTAAACAATTCGCCCGTAATACCCGCGCTTCTAGAAATGCCCATCAGTTTACCCTCGAGCCCAACTTCGGTCGTACCCTCAAGTATAGATAATCGTTCTTTAGCCGTACTACGCGAATGTGGAACTCCCTTTCACACTCTGTCTTTCCAAATCATTGCAATGTCCAGGAATTTAAGATCAATGTACACCGGCACCTCCTTTCCAACCCCTTTCCTCCTTCCTAAAGCACTCACTGTGTCTTTGGCATAATAAGGGCATAAAAAACCCCTTGAGTGTGTGCTAATTATAAAAAAAAAGGCAAACAAGGCATCATTACCCAAGTGATATCCGAACGGAATTGGGTAATATGCGAGGGCACCAACTGGCATTACGGAATTGTAGGCAAGGAAAAGGATTTTCCAGGAATATACATCCGATCTGAGGCACCACTGCGAGTTGACCGAGACATCCGATTAGTCGACCATCAGACTTAAAGGGAACCGATTTTGAATGGCGTTTCACAAAAGATGGTGAAAAGGTACGTGTTTTGATTCGATCCGGCAGGATTAAATATTCCAATTCTTGAAGCCAATAAACAAACGCACGATTACAAAACAAAAGCTGCTTATTTGGAACGTGAAAAAGACACTCCTGGTAAGATTGAAAGCATTAAGCAATGTCTGTGAGAATCTATTGAAACTTTGACTTCTCTTTTCAGCCTCTGTTGTTGGTGAAATAACGTTTGAGCCTAAATTGTGCACTTTCGAAATGGACATTATGGAACAGATGAATATAGCGGAGAAGGCGTTCCCAAAAAGTCGTATTGGTATTTATTTGTAAAATATTTTTCTATAATATTTCTTAAAGAATAGAATAAAATTAAGAAAAAAATCTATACTTCCGTTCAGTTTCCTTAATAAACAACTCGTATTAGTGATTTCGCAATTTCCCCGACAACGCCTTAACCGAAGATTCTGCTTTGTCAAAGTCTTTTCGTATTGTTGAATTGTACGTCTTGTGAAGCCAATTGGAAGCCTTTTGCATTTTATCCTCATATGTTTCAAGAACTGAGCAAATTTTGTATGGAAGTGATAACTAAAAGGCTGTCACAGAAAAAAATTGCAAAAATGTGATTGTAACAAGTGATAACTACCTTACATTACACAGACAAAATGTGTGATCTATGATTATCATTTATCACAAATCACCTTAGCCGATTCCACCCAAGAATCATTTGGACTGTTAGAAGAAGCGAGCCAGGACTATTCGCATAAAATCTACTATCATTTATGCCATTTTTACATCTTAGTTGATAGTAAACTTGAACTGAATAAACCCCTATTAACAAACAAACAGAATCTGAGGAAGGCAACTGCTTACGTAACTTGTTGAATCAAAAGGCATTGATGAATGCAAATGATGCGAACAGTTGTCCTCAATTTCTAGTCATTGAACTAGGAAGCACGTCAGTAACATTATTTTTTAAAAGTACTAATTTTTACAACGTCTCTTAAGACACTTCAATTAAAATTGATAACTGTTTGCCATTTATTATTAGCCAAAGCGATATCGGTCAATTAAATCGATACAATCTGTCTACAACCATGCTTGACTTGTGTTTCTGGCTGGCCACTTTGTGTTATGTTTTTATGCAAGAAAATTTATTTCATTAAACGTTTGGCTGTGAAATTGAAAAAAGGACTTCCTTCATATTAAATTGACCATCTATCGCTAGAAAACAAGATATTGTAATGGTACCCTAGTTGCAACTTACATATTAATTGCTGTTTCAACGTAACAACCTTTTCAAAGCTTACACAATATAATTTGCTTTGCCAAAAGAGTTTTTCCATCCTGACCAACGGCAACGTCAAAGAAGCGAAGCACGCATCAATTTATTGTTACGGTTAAGTTCGTGTCAAAGTCATTAGCGAAAGTAAGGCCAATTCCATTACACGCTCGATGTTGGCAAATTAGGTTTGGCAAATTTTCTGCTGCTCTTTAATGGCTCCTTAGCTTGAGTACACTTCTTAATGATGCTTTCAAATTACATTGCGAGCGATGTCAGTGGAACGTCCACTATAAACTATAATATAACTCTTCCAAAGGTGCAAAGTGAAGAAGCATCAACGAACTTTTCGTTAAAATTTTGTTTGGCATATTATCACCAACAAAATATGAAAACAAAAATATGAAACAAAAACAAGTGGGTCGAGAGTGTCGACGACTGTCGAGTCGAGATGAAATGCGATTGCATAACATCATAGTTCGGTCATGGGAATCATTCACACCGACTTGCAGATACATAAGAAAGGAGAAAAAATTAATGGCAAATTGTTTTGTCGAATGTTTATGAGTAATTAAATGACTTTTACCCCAGAGCTCAGAGCAAGGAAATCTTTGGCTCTTTTTTTCTGTCTGTCGACTTTTCAAATTTTGTAAAGTTATGTTATGTTAACGCGGCTTGGCTGGTTCCCATCGGCAGCAGTTTCTTTTTTTGTTTGATGGATTGCATTTCTCAGCAAAGAAGTTTTATAAGAAGATATTGATTAAAGTGTTACATCCGACTGTCTAATTTACACCACAAGCGATAAGGGACTTTGAGTGGTTTTGACGTTTTGGAAAACACATGTATTTGCTTA
Organism: Sphaerophoria taeniata; assembly: GCA_943590905.1. Taxonomy (NCBI): domain Eukaryota; kingdom Metazoa; phylum Arthropoda; class Insecta; order Diptera; family Syrphidae; genus Sphaerophoria; species Sphaerophoria taeniata. The sequence continues at coordinate 23,106,292 of OX016540.1, read as the reverse complement.
TGCTTGGACCTATGTTTGAATTAATTATGGAATATTTGTGTCAGGAACAATAAATACCTGCTGTTTTTATCATGTTTTAAATTTTGCAATGGTAATAAATTACCAATCTCTGAGGCCCCAGGGAAGATTTTATTTTAATAACAGTCCATTCGTTGCAACAGGTAATTTAAGATCATTAAATTTAGTATTAAACTTAGTTTTATGCGAGGGACCGTTCACGATGGAAGGCTGCAGTATCTCAGGCTGAGATCCTTCATGGATTGTGAGGGTTCAATCGTTATCGCTTATAATGCAGTTTTCGTTTCTTATTTTATTTCTATCACGCACCCGTCATCGTGATCGTCAATAGGATATGCCATGGAAATAGGCTAAAATGTCAAATCAGGGCGCTCACAGGAGCAGGTGGAGATTAAATAAACGAAAAATCAGCTCAATTTCTTTTAAAAAAAACCTTTTTATCGAATGCTAAGACGCGTATGAAGTAATCATCGTCATAATGATCTCTTTAATGGCTGAAACACAAACACCCTTTAGCGTCGCCTGACGTTTACGAGTTCAACCATAGGAATTCAATGCATGCCATCACAATGAAGCTTCGACCTCACGTTTCGTACGTAATGTGACTCCAACGAAAGCTCTAGTTCAAATATGCCGAGCATTTACTTTGTCAGACAGCTGTAAAAAGTCAACAAACAAAATTCATTTGTTTTTGAAGGGATGATGATGTTTGACCATGGAAGGAGAAATATAATTCAAAGCAAACTCGAAGCGGGTGCATCGTAAAGGCTAAATGGACAACAGAACTAACCAACATTAGAAAAGAAACAAGAAAGCTTTTCAATGCTGCTAAAAGAACAAGACTCGAAAGTGACTGGGACTGTTATAAGACCAGTCAAAGAAAATTCAAAACAGAAACCCAACGAGCCAAACGAAGCTCGTGGAAAAATTTCTGCAGCAATATCGAGTGCACCAACGAGTCCGCTAGGCTCAGGAAAATCCTTTCGAAAACCTCCACTTCTGTTGGTTCTCTAAGGAAACCCGACAATAGCTGGACCGAATCAGGTCGTGAAAGTCTAGAACTCCTGGTTGAAACACACTTCCCAGGTAGCAAACCTAGCCCTGAACGCGAACCAGATAACTCTTCAATCTTAGAGTATGAAATCCCTACGGATTTTATAACGGAGGAAAAGTTAAACTGGGCTATTAATTCTTTCTCCCCTTATAAATCTCCAGGCCTAGTCGGCATTTTCCCAATGATGCTGCAAAAGAGCACTGAATTTATCACTCCACACCTGATAAACATCTTTCAAAGTAGCATTAAATGGGGGTATGTTCCCAAGACATGGCGTGAGGTAAAAGTCGTCTTTATACCAAAAGCCGGCAAACCCAGCCACATTGAACCTAAGGACTTCAGACCTATAAGTCTCACATCTTTTGTACTTAAAACACTAGAAAGACTTATCGACATATACATCCGCAGTAATCTAAAACCGGAGACCATTTCACCATTTCAACACGCCTACACAAAAGGTAGAAGTGTAGAAACGGCACTACACTGCGTAGTTAGAACTATAGAAAAATCACTTGACGTTAAGGAATACACTCTTGCTTCATTCCTGGACATTGAAGGAGCCTTCAATAACGTCCACAGTAATGCAATCGAGAAAGCACTTAATGATCAACGTATAGAAGAAGTAGTTATCAAATGGATCATGTGTATGCTGAAAAACAGACAAATACATAGTGAGCTTGGTAACGCACATTTAGAGATGTACGCATCTAGAGGAACCCCGCAAGGTGGAATTCTCTCACCATTATTATGGATCTTAGTGATGAACGAGATCCTAATAAAACTTAGGAATTACGGTATAGTAGTGGTAGCCTACGCTGATGACTTAGCGCTTTTGGCGACGGGTAAATACCTTACCACTATTAGCGAACAATTACAAAGCGCATTATCAAGGGTCAGCAACTGGACCAAGAAATGCGGTCTTAAGGTAAACCCCCTTAAAACAGAACTGGTTCTTTTTACAAACAGGAGGAAAATCCCTCCGTTTGAAATACCAAAAATAGATAATACAACACTGAAAATCTCCGACCGAGCTAGATACCTCGGAGTTATATTGGATAAAAAACTCAATTGGGGTCCAAATATCCAAGAAAGATATAAGAAAGCCACAATCGCACTCTACTCATGTAACAAGATTCTGGGTAGAAATTGGGGACCGAACCCCAAAATAGTCATGTGGATGTACACTGCCATTGTCAGACCGATTCTAACTTATGGCAGCTTGGTTTGGTGGAAAGCGCTGGAGAAATCCACGAATCTAAAAACACTTACTAAAGTACAGAGAATGGCTTGTATCTGTACTAGTGGTGTGATGAGGACTACCCCAACTGCGGGTTTAGAAACGATCCTCAATCTCCCCCCAATAGATCTATTCGTCCAAGAATCAGCAGCTAACAGCGCCCTCAGACTCAGCCAAACTAACATCTGGAAAACTAGCCAGAGTGGCCACGCAGCTATTCTTACGAAATGCGTAGACAACAATATCTGCACAGATTATATGACCCCTTATTTAGATTTCAACAAATCTTTTAGTACTAGGTTCCCCAACAGACTAGATTGGGAAAATAATGTGCCCTACACTAACGACTCAACCATTACCATCTACACCGATGGTTCTAAAATGGATACTGGAGTAGGTGCAGGCTTCTACTCTGAAAGCCTCAACCTTGCCAAATCATTCAAGCTCCCCGACCATAGCAGCGTCTTCCAAGCTGAGATCTTGGCAGTGAAAAACGCTGCTGAACAAATATCCATGATGGCGATATCACACGCGGACATCACTTTTTTCATAGATAGCCAAGCAGCAATAAAAGCTATCTCTGCCACCCAAATCAAGTCGAAGCTTGTCTCTTGCTGTCGCGAAGAGCTAAAGGTTCTTGGCACACAGCATAACGTAAGACTCTGCTGGGTTCCTGGCCACAGTGATGTACCAGGCAACGAAAAGGCGGACGAACTTGCTAGGGAGGGCTCCACACTCGAACCCTCTCAGATAGACCATCATATAGGGATACCGTTATGTGAACTGAAACATAACGTCAGTAAAACCATCATCCAAAAATGCAATGATAGATGGAATCTCCTAGAAACCTGTGTTAACACCAGGAAGCTATGGCCTAGATACGATAAGAAAAGATCCGATTGGATCTTAACTCTTAATAAACCCTCCTTAAGATCCCTTATCGGCATTATTACAGGACACAACCTACTCGGCTACCATAAGAAGAAGATGGGGCTCAGTACTGATGACCTTTGTAGAGGCTGCGGTGATGAAAACGAGCATGAAGACACTGCTCATTTTCTCTGTCACTGTCCTTCGCTCTGTCTTGCTAGGAAGAAAACTCTAGGCAACTTCTTCTTTAATGAACTAGAGGAACTATCAGAACTGCCAGGCAAAAGTTTACTAAACTTTGTCAAGACCTCTAAATGGTTAAACGAACCACATGATTCATAGGTTATTATATCTTTTTTCAGGAAGTTACAACACTTCGGGGTACCACAATGGATCTACATTGATCTAAGTGTGATGGTAACAACATCAACTATCAGCCCGTTCAACCTAACCTAACCTAAAGGCTAAATCACAAACACGCTTCAGCTTCGGCTTCGTCTGCGTTACGATGGACCCGCTTCGAGTTTGCTTTGAATGACAGTTCTCCCTCCATCATCATCATGCTTACAAAAACAAATGAATTTTGTTTGTTGACAAAAAGAAGACAAAGCTATAATGTTCAGCATATGTATTTGAACTAGAGCTTCCGTTTGTAGTCACGTTACGTACGAAACGTGGGGTCGAAGCTTCACTGTGATAGCATGCATTGGGCCAGTTCCACCTAACAACATCTCACTGAGATCTCAGAGATTTTTTAAGTGGAAAAAAAAGCTGAGATTTTTTCTGAGATCTCTGAGATGAAATTATTTTGGATTCGATTTCTCACTCAGCTATTTTGACCTGACTGACATATGTACAACAACAATTTGTTCGGTAACCATTTTATATCTCAACTAAAACTGAAAACTATGTTCCACCAAATGATTTTTCCTCAGTCAAAATGACATTGCGATCTCAGTGAGATATTTTTAGGTGGAACTGGCCTATTGAATTCCTATGGCTGAACTCGTAAACGTCAGGCGAAGCCGAAGCTAAAGTGTGTTTGTGTTTCTGCCATAAGCTCTGAACTGCACTTAATAAACTAGAAATTGAAATTGGAACCATATTTCAAATCAACTAAAACAACTTTCTAAAAATTAAAGCTGTCATTGAAATGATTTGGATGCTCACCTATTTTTAAGACTTCATATATCTTTTATTGCTCAACTATTTAGCTTAAGCAAAAAAAGGACGGAAATCGATAATTATGATAAGCTCCAAAGATTTGAATATGCATAATGACAATACGTTAATCTGGGGCAAACGCATCTCAAGCGTCATTCAACGGATCAATCGATGTGTCATAATATTCACTTCTTTCCATCGATATACTTGATTTCGATTAAAATAAATTCAAATCAAACAAAGCATGTTAAATGTTCAAAAAATCATGCAAGACCGCATCCAACGCTGTTCAATATGCAAATTTCCAAATCGCCATCATCATGTTACAGTTTCCATCAATCACTTTGCTTTATGGCGATGCTGATGATGAGCATCACCAAGCATTTCAAATTAATAACGAAGTGTGGCAACGATGAATGTCTTTTGTGTCAAGAAAACATTTGAACTCCTCTACTTTCAAACTGATAATAACTTGACCATGAGTGCACCAAGGTTGTGGTAAAAATATTGCTGTGTATAGCAAATGTCTTGATGCAAAAAAACATAATATATCTCAGCCGTCAGTCCACATCCATAAATTGACTACAAAATTGAACGTGATTGAATACGCGCCAAGTAATTACGATGGGCTTCAATTTATTTATTTGATCTTCGCCACTTTCATCGTCAATTATCTCATGGAGACTGAAGAATCGATTTTGAAATCAGTAAAATTAAGTTGATGCTACTTCACTGTCTCGCATCTATATACAATGTAATAATTTATTTCTATTATCTTATTGAATGTATCTGTTCAAACGATCATGCACTTGCTCACCTACCAGTAGCTTAAATGAAAAACAAAATTGAGATTGTCTTGAGTGAAGTTGCACTTACAAATCCGCAAGGTTATAATCTACAACTGATTTACAATTACTATAATATTTTCGAAGACGAAGAGTCAGTTTAATTCAGGCGACTGCTTCGAGATTCGAAAGGCTTGAAGTATACAACAAAATCTCCTTGACAGCCAAGAAGATGATTCAAATTGCGTTGTCGCGTCGCGATGGTTCATTCGGTAATCGGTACCACTGGGGAAGGAACAGTAGGGCAATGCTTTGATAAAATTTGAGCTATATTGACACTATTGACGTATTGGAAAAATAGATTTTAATTTTTTGCTAAGAAATACACTTTCAATTCACAATTTTTGAATACATACACAAACGTAACGACTTTCTTTCGTTGCATTTTAAACTGAAAATTATTCAACTGCTAGACGTACATAGAATTTCAACAAAGATAAAAGAATACTAAAATCTATTATCTTTGATTTCAATTTGACAGGCGTTAATAATGACATGAAATTCTAAGACGACTGATTCACCAATCAAATATACTTTGCAAAAATAAACACCCCGCTGTGTTCATAGCGGCGGTGGTGGTGGTATAGAAATAGGAACATAGGAGTGCAGTCACTTGTTATAACAATAAATGGCTCACTAAAAGTCATCTATGGAAGACTAAGAAAATTGCGTAAAGCTTTTCATTAAATTTGTCCATGAACAACCGTTTTTTTGGCATTCGAATGCAGGTGGATAGGAAAGGAAACTGCACAGTTGACGTAATATTTGTACCACTATCATAAAATCCGAATAGTCACCTTTTAATAACAGTTAATAACACCATGCCTGTCTATCGCTGAATTCTATTAGAAAAAATCCTGATTTTTCGCAACTTTCGATGTTTATGGCCGATGATTCAATGAAAATAAAAAAATATTAAACTTTCGTGAATGTTGCAGAAATGTTGAGTGTTTCGAATTGATGAACTGGGTGGGATGTTGAAATCTAGTCTTTTATTAAATTTGTTATTTTAAAGTTGGGTCTTGTACGCGAAATTATGATTAACTATTCTTTGTTGAGGGAAAGGGAGGGAAATTTCTGAATACTACGCAGAAAAGTTGGCTAAATGGCTAAATTTGATCCCATTTCTAATCAAACGTCAAATTTTTAACGAAACGTCAACGCAACGGAGGTAGTGGAACTTACTTACTAATTTATGGTGGCGCTTCCGTCCAGGTCGGACCATGGCCTCATCCAAGCGTTTCCAGCAAGCTCGGTCCCTAGCTAGCTGTCTCCAGTTTCGCACGCCAAATTGGTTCCGGTCCTCTACCAACTTTGTGCTCCACGCTACCTTCGCGGTCTTCCTCTTCTGCGACATTCTTCCGAGTTCGATTCGAGGATTCTATGACCCGTGGCATTATATTCCATTCGTTCTATATAACCCAAACATCTTACTCGTTGGACCTTAACTTTTCTGGCTAGATCAGTGTCGCTGAACAGCTCGTACAATTCTTGATCGAATCTTCATCTCCATTCTCTATTTATGCGGACTGGACCAAAAATCACTGATGTGACACTTTAGTTGCTCGAGAGAGGCGGGTACCCCGTATCTAGATTCACACCAGTACCAATTGAATTAGTGCCAGGTCTTATTCATCTTGGTTTGATTCTAGACTAACTACTCATGTAACACCACGGAAAACTGCACTCAACTTTCAGTCACCGAAAGAAGAGCCGTTGTCCGGTCACGGAAACTGCTCAACTTTCGTCACCGAAAGAAGAGCCGTCAACCGTGATTTACGAATAGCAGCTGAGGCCAAACTCAGATAACCACAATTCCGCGAAGGTCCATTCCACTAGTGAGGTGGCTAAACCTCACTACTCGCGGTACCCAACTACCTGGGTGAGGGTATCACATTTTGTATACTCCTACGTTATACTTTTTGTGATGTCCTGCAACGCTAATTTATTGCATACTTTATAAGATTATGCTTTTATTAGCTTTTCGCAGTTTCTCCAGCTGGCGGAAGAGACACACTACTCACCCTCTGTCAGGTATATCCACATTGATCGAAGGGATGAACCATCCAATCAAGGGACACACCCAACAATTTGTCTAATTTCCTTAACGTTTATCCACATTCGGTACTCGTTAATCGTAATTTCCTCCTATACTATATGATAGGCTATATAGTATCTGTTTAGGATCGCATTGATCTTCATCATACGTCCTGCTTCAATCCGCCAATTCCATTAGACTAAAGCTGCCTACGTCCGCAGGTTCATGCCAATAAATTGACAAGAACCTCTCAGAGGCACCGCTTGAAGGTGTAGGTCCAGCACGTTCACTTACTGGTGAATATGTACTAGGAAACATGTTTCCTTTCTAAATTGCCAAGATCCATGATTTCACCTCCAGTGGATCCTAGGTAGACGAAATTGTTGGTTTTACTTTCTTGTTGACAGCATTAATTTGCTCTTGCCCTTGTTAACCGCTAGACCCATCTTCCTGGCCTCGCCGTCTGAAGACTCACGAACGCTCCACTGACATCACACTGTGTTCCAATTATGTCAATGTCGTCTGCGTATCCTAGTAGCTGGACGAACTTTTGAATCATTGTGTCTCTGGTGTTGACGTTGGAGTTTTGCACAATCTTTTCAAGAATGATGTTAAAGAAATCGCATGACAGCGCATCGACCATATTTGACATCAAATGCGGTTTTTTCTGACCATGATGGAACAGCGTGAGTTTTCCATTTTCATCTTACATAGTCGGACGAGTTTTTCTGGGATGCCAAAACAAGACATTGCTTAATATAATTGGTCTCTATAGACGTTGTCATACGCGGCCTTGAAATCGATGGAAAGGTGGTAGGTATCGATATGGAGTTCCTGGGTCTTCTCCTAGATCTGCCGTAGAGTGAATATTTGGTCGATGGTGGACTTTCCATGTCTGAAGCCACACTGATAAGGACCTATCAGGTTGTTGACGAAGGGCTTCAAACGTTCACACAGCACGGCAGACGTAACTTTGTAGGCGATGATAAGGGAAACTACTGTAGTTGCCGCATTTTAGAGGATCTCCTTTCTTGAGGATCGGGCATACGATGCTGACGTTTCATTCGTTGGGTATGCTTTCCTCGGACAAAATTGATGAGGTGGTGCATGCAGCATGCTCCTTACCAAATAACCTTCAGCTGCTTTGTACAGTTCGGCGGCTAGCCCGTCTGCTCCAGCGGCTTTGTTCTACTTAAGTTTAGATATCGCTATCTTCACTTCGTCAATGTCGGGTGGGTGGAATTGTTGGCTTGCTTCAACCAAAATGAATGTTCTGTATTTCTGGTGGAATTTTGCTCGTCATCGCCATTATACAAAAAATAAAATTACCGGATGTTATCATTAATTAGGTTTAACCCGGTACAATCTTCTATTTAACTGTGAAAAACCAAACAATATCCGATCAGTTAGTTATGAAAATAATGTTACAAAACCCAACATAACTCATCGTCATCATTATACTAAGAAAAAAAACTACTCATCTTTTTTAGCTTAACAATACAAACATCAATTTCAAACCTTTCTTTTTAGCCCAAAAAAGGTTACATACAAAATATTTACGAAACAAACTTCATAGTAAAGAATGATTAATGAAAACATAGCATCTAAACAAAATCTTTAACACATTACTTTCGGCTTCACATTAACATGGACACTCAGTAGTAAGAGTGTTAATTTTGAGATGAATGTGCGTGACAACCTGACAACATAACAAAGCCAACAAGTTGCACGAGCGCATCACATTGCTTGTTTCGTGGTTTGGTGTTATTTGCGGAAGGAAGAATCAAAAGTAATTGTTGCTTAATCGTTTGTTTATGATGGTGTATACCTGTTACCTGGTAGCACAAAAAACAATTATTGTTTCTTTGCACGGAGTCAAGTAAATTTGAACGGAAACAAAGTAGATAATGTAAAGCCTCACATTTAGCTCACATTTTTTAAGTTTTGATTGAATATTCACATATTAAATTGTATTAATTTAAGTTTATGGATTTGGCTACAATATTTTTAGAGTAATCAATCCAAACATGGTTTTACATTTACGGAAGTTTACAGTGTCAGTCAGTCTGCCCACTTAAACAAATAGTATATATAAAGACCTTTTCAGAGAGTTTGATTTGAACATTAAAGAACTCATCACTATTACCGTTGCAGCTTGCAATGGTCTGAAATATGAATGATTGATGTGTCGGCCATAAGTACCTATGCATCGGTAAAAAAAAGTGTGAACGATAAAAGATAATATCGATATCGATAACCGGGAAAGGAGACGGTTGCAAGATGCACTTGTTGTTGGAATGCCACTCTGCATGTTAAGGTCATTTGAATAGACTTAAATATTGTGAAATCGCACTTTGTGCGTTGCTTCTTGAAGATCAGTTCATTTTTTATGTTTTCATATAAAAGGTAAGCAAACTTATTATGGAAATGTCGCTGCAATTATTTGTTGGAGTTACACCGTTATCTGGCGAATGCATTATCGTATAAGTATTATGTTTCCATTCTGTCTCTTGATTTCGTGAAGGCACTTTCAGTGGGGCTTTTCATAATAGCCTTCCAATTATTCTTTCTAAAATGGACTATGGTTTAGTTATGTACCTACTGAAAATCTGCTAAGTACAACATCCAGTCTCATAGCATTTACCACAACTCCAGTAAAAAACCTACTAGCAGAAGGTGGGAACTCTGATTGAAGAAAGAAGAGAACTTCTCGACTCCAAATCAAAATATTCGATTCCTAAACAAAATATTCGACTCATCTTGCTCACCAATCCTTTCCGACGTAGTCAAAATAGTTAACCGGCGCAAACTTCCAAAAATACCGTCCACTTTGTGCAACGCTTTAGAATATGAAAAGGAGATTGGTCTTCCCACCAAATGTAAAGCAAGAACCTTTGAAAAAAATCCCCGTCCCCCTTGGGCACTCGATAAACATCGATCTCCCTAAACACAAAAAAGACTCAAAATCGAATGAAGAATACATCCAACTTTTTTACCATCTGATAGATCAACACAAAGAATGGGAAATGTTTTACACTGATGGTTCTAAAAGCGAAGAAAGAACAGGAACAGAGATTACAATAAATAAAGAAAAAGACATTAATCTGTACAGATAGTCTTTCAACTCTAAATGCGATACTACAAACCGCTCAACAATCATAGGCAAAATAAGAGACATCGCTATAAGGCTAGGTTCAAACTTAAAAATTGTTTGGGCTCCAGGACACATTGGAATAAGAGGTAATGAGTATGCTGATATGGAAGCCAAACTGGTTTCCAATAACATTGATCAGGAAATCTCACATCACCATCAAGCATCAATCAACTAAAAAAGACCTCCTAAAGCCTCGTTAATTCCAAATGGAGAAGAAAAATATTGTCGGAGTCGGATTAGTATGAATACAATCATTTTTACACCACCATCCAGTGGCGGATTAAAGGTTGAGGGCGCCATAGGCAAGCATCTCACTGGCGACCCTATATGGAAATATCTCGTAGTATAGTTTGACCGAAATCGCTGCACTGCGCCTAAAGAAAAGGCGTTGAAATAGGGGCCAAGGAAAAAGGGACTTAGTCAACATGAGATCTATTAGTATTGTCCGAAAGATCTTACGAATTTGGTTAATTAATGATCTGCCACAACGTAAATTTTGTAAACCAAGTTACATAACTCGAGTTGGTTCTTATGCAAACCGAGTGGCAACTCGGTTTTCAAATCGGATTTCCCCGAAAATCAATCTAGAAAGAACTTAAAAAGCAGAAAAACTAGGTTTTAAATCCGTCGAAATTTTTGCCATCCGCTGATGAAATTCGACCATTAGGTTATTTGCCCCTACAATAAGTAAAAAAATACCTATTCAAAAACGCATACAAAAATAGAAGAAAGCTAAGTCGATTTCCGAGTTGGCAAACCGAGTTGACTCTGTACTGTAAGAGTAATTGCTCAGGACCGATTTTTATTTTAACAAAAAACGCAAGTGCAATTGGAGTTCACAAGTTTGTTACTTTAACAACCTCGTATGAACTCACATTATTTGCCACTTGTAAGAAATACTGCACCCGCGCGCCCCTTTTTTACCGCGCCCCAAAAATTCAAGAAACATGCAACCATAGGTATATCTAACCAAAACTTAATCTCCTTGTTCCCTCCGAACAAAACATAAAATTTCTCTGTTCTCCTGCACCTTTAGATTATAAGTTATAACCTTGGAAAATTGGGGCGTCTTACTTACTTATGGTGGCGCTACAGTCCAGGTCGGACCAAGGCCTCATCCAGCAAGCGTCTCCAGCAAGCTCGGTCTCCAGCTAACTGTCTCCAGTTTCGCACGCCGCCAGGTTATTTCAGATCCTCTACCACCTGTGTGCTCCACCTGAGTCGCGGTCTTCCTCTTCTGCGACATCCCTCAGGGTTTGATTCAAAGATTGAAGATTGGGAGGTCTGGCGATTTGAAATCGAGGAAACGTGTGAGTTATATCGATTTGAAATTGCGGGAAAATGTTTGCGAATAATTAACATTTTAACCAATACCTCGGGTTCCAAGCCTTTAAAATACTTGAAACCAAAATTTTGGCAGGAGCCCATGATATTTTTCGAAAATCATGAAGAAATCAACAAATTTCATAGTTCTCAATATCCTGAGCTTATTCTTGAAGGCCAAACTCAATTCCGAGCTCTGGTTGCCGAAATTCGGTAACTAGAGGACGCATGTAGTTTTGGTCCAGTCACTGATAGAGGGTGGTGCCCATGGCCTATGACAAGCTTTTGAACAAAATAAGAATTCCAGGAAAATGCGATAAGATATGGCTTCGTTTTTTTACGTGTGGTTAGTTAGTGAAGTCATTTAAAAGAAAACTTACGACAATTTGCGAGGGAATGAATGAGCTAGATATTTCAATTTAATCTTCTCTTTACAGAAAAACTGAGTTTGCTTTAAGCTACCTCCGATCAGAGTATATCTGATAATGAGTAGGGAAACTCAGAAAAATTCACCTGTTGATTTACACATATTTTCACACAGATATTGGAAATAGATGCCAAATGAGAAACTTGTAGGAAGGAAAGGGAAACAACATACGTTTTTTTATTGAATAAATTTTTATTTTTACTTATGACAATCAAGTATGATCGCCTTTGAAAGTCTATAAGGGAAAAAGGGAAAGAAACTAGTGATGAATGTGTAGTCATTTCTTCTTGCTCAGGCAGTTTGGCACAACGAATTGATTTTTATTTGAAAGAAACAAAAAATATAAACTCAAATCGCCGCCTTTGAAAATCTATTAGGGAAAAAGGGAAAGAAGCAAGTGATGAACGTGTAGTCATTTCTTCTTGCTTAGGCAGTTTTACATAAGGAATTGATTAAACTATTTTCACTTATGGCATTTTTGTTGTGTTTTTTTTTGAAAATTTGTGGTTGTAGTAGTGTCGAACACATTTTCAAAAGAGTTTCCCTACTCATTATTAGATATACTCTGCCTCCGATCAATTCTGATAGAAACTTGCTGTACAAAAAAGCACTGATATAAAAACAATACTTTTACACACCTTTTTTAAAAAAATCTACAAATATTTTTGATAACTGAATTTATTTATCATAAAAACTAATTTATGTGCAAGTAATTAAACATAAAGATAAACTTGAATCTTTATAACATTATCTAAAAGTCTTACTAACCTAAATTCGATATAAACTTTATGGCTCATCTGGCTTAAGAAAATAAAAACCTTCCCTTCCAACAATACCGTTAAATCTTTTTTTTACTTTTCAGCTTGAAATAAACTTTCTAGAGCATCTTCGTGCACCAACTACAAATATGGTGCATTTCCGTCAGCATTAACCATCTACGGAAAAAGGAAAACAAAAAATTGTAAAATTTTCCCACATCATGCCACATACTACTTTTATATTATTACACTTTTGACACGCTCGTGATTTTCTCTCACCAATTAAAGCCAATAATCATCCCACTTTCCATCTACGCTGATCTGCCACCGATTCCAATTCCAATTCAACAATTCAATCCCAATATCATAACGACCAAGGCAATGAATTAATAAAATATAAACGCTCTCTTGGCCGCCAATATATTGCCTGTGCGTTACACTGCCACTGCCACAAAAAGACACATACATTGTGTGCATTGGAATTTTGAACTTCCGAATATGGCGTCGGAGTAGAAATAAATTTAAAAAAAATTCAATCGCTATGTAACACCAGCGAAAGTTGCTGCACGAAGTGCAGTACGATTTTTATTTCTTTATTTCATGCTTCCTTCCCTTACCCTTTGAAGTGCATAAGCTCACTATTCAAGCTTGTATAAAGACGATTTATATAAATTTTATTGTGAAGCACGAAAAGAAAAACGAGCTCTTAATTAACGCGGTCATCCGTCGATGTTGATGAGGTCAACTTATGAGAAAACCTTTTTCGTTGGGGCATGTCATTGCATTATATCCGTCTTGACATATTTCACACTCATTTAAGGGCAAGCAAGTAGCAACGGCTTTCGGAAGACCTAACAAAAAAGGAGTTGCTCACCTACAGAACTCAAGCTTCCAGAGATGAATTTCTGCCTGGCTGTTCACACGATTGTGTTTTTATTTTCATAATTTTGTAAGTCACTGTTAATGCCAACAAAAGACAGAAATACTTCTTATGAGCTCGTTGCGTTTTCGCGTTCGTTTTCGTACCTTTCTCCGGCATAGTGGCGTTGGTGGCACGTCTCGTGAGTTTTATTCGATTCGTTTCATTGTGTTTTGTTTACTTTTATGTCTGGGCTTAGGACCCTTCCAAGAGTCGGATAAATGTCTTGCATGAGACAATTATGGAATGCTAAGCGCTTGTGTTTCGTGGAAAGAAAGTAAAATCGGTTCGACGGCAACGACGAAGACGAAAACGCACGAGACTGAGATTGAAGATGAATAGAGGAATGCTTATTGTTGAGATATACCGACAAGGTAATGTAATGCACATCGACTTGGCTGATATGGGCAACTGGCGCAAAGCTTCCGTTGGGGATCTCGAGCTGTACTGTGATTGTGTTTTGCTTTTTTTGTATTATGTCTTTCTTCTTCACATTCTTCTTTTGAGCAACCATCAAGCTTATTTTGCTGTCACTATGCCCAACAGCATTTCACTTGATAGTTTGTATTGTGGCTGCGGTTTGAGTTGGGGATTTGGAAAAGGTAAATCCACTCTTTGGGATCGGATCTTCTTCGTCGGACTGTTGACTTGATCGGTTGGTTTTGGTAGTTTGTCTTACGCGTTGCATATATTTGTTTATAATTGTTTCATTTTGGCAACGAAAAAGTGTTGGAAACTTGGGTTTTTCGATTCGAAAATTATTCAGTATACCACTAGCTATACCGTCGAGCGGTCGGAATTTCTGGTTGATTAAGTCGTGACATTTTATTGTCTTATCGTGGGTGTGAAGAATATGTGACGGAATTTAATAAACGACGAACAAGTGTTTAATAAAAGCAAAAGATTATAATAAATGGATAAAGAAAGTGTCTTTGCTTAGATATTTTAGGCGAGATAGTTTAAACTGAATCTGTGATTTTTTAAAACACAAAAATTTGGATACCTATAGTTAAAACTAAATAGTAGTTATTTTAGCACAAGGGATTATTTTGGATATTTTTCGACAAGATGAGGATTTACGTCCTATTGGTAAGTTAAAAACCTCCTGCTCGATTTTTTGAGTGTTTAAGAAACTGGATAACTCATTCAATCTTGTTTTATCTGCTATAAGTCTGAAGAAGATTATTTTTGAAAGATTATTTTTGAAAAAAAAAACAATAAAATAAAAAGAAATGTTCTCTATCTGAAAATGATTGAAATTTGTGACTTGTAAAAATGAGGTACCTACTTACAATTTTTATATGAAAATTTAATTTCGAGAAAAAAAATCATTTTGTTGATTTTTAAAAAAATGATGCGAGTTTGGATAAAATTGTTTGATTATTATTGTTTAAGCAATAAATCGTTTGCATTTGTAGATATTAATTGTGAAGATTCGTCGATAATTATAAGGATTAACAAAGATCAAGGAATCAACCAACAAAGATAATATATATTTTTTTGAATTAAGAAAAATGCTATAGCAATGTTTTTTTAAACATTTAATATTTACGATGTAGAATTTATAAAATTTCGAATAAGTTTCCTAAAAAAATGACTTGTTAGATATTTGACAAAAAAGTCTATTCCAGTTATTTTTGCATTAAGAAACTGCTTTGAGAAAAGTGGTCGATAATGTGGAGTAGTGAATGGTAGAAAATGTTTGATTAATATTATCCTCATATGTTTTTTATCACAAGGATCCGGTTTTGTGGAAATATTTGAACAATATTGCTACTTCCCACATCACTTGTTTTTTTGTTTTTTTTTTTTTTTTTTTTTTGGTAGATATTGGGAAGAACCTATTATTTCAAAAACTACATACTTTGATAGTGGGTTTGGTCGTACACTCCATCATTATACGGCTTGATTGATGCACTTGAATTTTTTTGAAATATCGAATTGCTACTGTGCTCATCCGTCTTAAATTTTAAGGCAAATGAGATACTTCTATGCATTTAATTCTGTTTTCATAAAAATTTGAAGGGTTGATATATTGAAAAAATAAACTACATAGAACTGTACCTCTGTTTTTCATAAAGCGGAGAGTAGAGATATAGGGTACCCATTTCAAATTTAAGGGTCTCATGCAAAAATCTTGAAAACTACCAATGATTTAACTGTAATATTTTATACCTACTTATTTTTGAAAGACTGCATCTTTAGTTCGTCCTTAGGTTAAGGAAAAAGAGAAACGGGGGTACCAATTTTAAGTGAAAAAGTATTTGTTTCGAGGAAGCTATTGAAAAAATATTGAAAACAGCTTTCAGCTCCATGTTGAAACTAAAATTTCAACCACAATTTTGCAAAGAAAAATTTCTTGAGTAAAAAACATATATCTATATATTCTTCCTCAAAAGTCAAACTATCAAGAACCAAAATTTCCAGTTAATAGATTCTTATAATCCCACTCACTACCATTTCTCGAAGGAGGATAAATACAAAAATTGTAACCAAAATCCATAAATTCAGCAGTTTAAAGTTAAACATGAAATAGAAGGATCCAGATAACTATATAAATTTATAAAGTTCTTTTCTTATCGTGCGTCGCACAGTGGCCCGTTTCGGCTTTTTTGGTTCCAAAAATCATAGCTCCTAAACGAGTTGAGATATTTCCACAATTTTTTTTTATTTTGAAGGTTACATCCAACGCTATGAAATTGGTGAACGCGTCGGCTAAAGATGCAAGCCTCGTAAAAATTTTTCCCAAAAATAATATTTTTGAAAATAAAAAAATGCAGAAAATAATAAACAAATTATAACAAAAACGATAGTAAGAATTTGGAATGCAAACAGCTGGTAGATTGAAAATTAGAAATTGCTCTCGTGTAAAACTTACAAAAATGGAGATACAAGGTTTGCATCTTTATCCGACCGACGCCGACGTTATGTGATTGAACTCCTGTGAGTTTAATTCGAAAAGATTCAGATTACGGTTTGTTGTCTGGTATAAACTTTATGAAATTTCAACAACGATAACGAAATACTGTCGCAATTAAATTACTAACTGAAGTTGTGAAGACTCAGTTGCATCATAGAATAAGAAACTTTTGTAGAAAAATTAAGCATTAACACCTTGTAGTTACATATTTTATTTAAAAAATCACCCTTCTGTATTGATTCAATCAGAAAAAAAGCCTATTTCACGAGTTTGCTTATACTACTTAACCGTGGGTCAATTTATTAGCACTAAATTAAATTAGCAATAATATGCTGTTAGGTAAAACAGCTTTGAATTACTACCTCCATTACGATTCCTTAGTTAAAATTTCTTTTTATTCAACCCCTATTAGTCAAAAACCCGGTTTCTGATGATACTTTTAAATATGACAGCCTTTTAAAAATATCCCAAGGATTTACGCCTGTTTTTGAAAAAATTAAAATGTCAAAACAGTTTGAAGAATTATTTGAATGTGAATTGAAATGACTTTTTTTAATTGGCGTCTCTAACAATAATGTAGTCTCCGTATGTAGCGCGTTCTATTTTCATTTTTATTTGTTAATTATTGAAAATAGATTGGTCATGTGATGAAACTGGCTGAACAAATTGCTTCCACGTTAAAAGAGTACCATCCTTTTCTGTAGCGTAAATTCTAAGCCCACCTGCAGACTTTGACGTGATTGTAGTCAACAGAACAGCTCCGATGGTTAAACAAAAACTCTCCACTAGCTGCAGTCATTTGGGAAATAGTTTCAGGCATGCGAATTAATCTAGGCCGACTTTTAGCAAAGACCCAAGAAACTTTGGGCATTACGAATATTGGATACTGACGAAGTGCTAACACCAGCAAAATCGGAAAAATTTGCAATAACCCAAGAACATAAAAAAGAACGCAATCGCTCTTATAAACGTAAGTTCAACTTGACGTATCTTCTAGGTCACGAGATCCGTTAAGTTGAACTATACAATCCATTCTTTTATATTTCTCTACCTTTGTAGAGGGTATTCCAAATCGTTTAGAAAGATCCCAAGTACTCTCACCACATTGGTTTTGACTACCCAAAATCTTTGGAAAAAATCTTTATTATCCCAAATCTAAGCTTGCCATCATTCTGTATTGTCTTCTTTCTGTTACTTAAGGATTTTTACTCAAATCCAACAAATATTCTTAACTAAGTACTTCTACTCACGCAGAGATATTCGAACAATTAATAAATTAAATGAAAATTGGCATTTAATGCTAACGGGGAGTGAATAAATAGAAACCTTCTTTAAAAGCTCCATTAGTTCTAAATTACCCTCTTAAAAAGTCGAATTTGACATTTTAGCTAAGAAACACGTTTAAATTTAATGTCCCATTACTTAATGTGATCAACTGTTATTAAAATCCTTAAAAGAGAATCAATAAAACGATTTTGCGTTAAATTTTAAATTTCTCTTTTTTAATTCCGATTTTAAACTTAATGGAGAGTAAAAAATTGGCTCTAAGCAGTGATCCTTTCGTAAATTGTTGGCCTACAATCTTAACATTTTAAAGCCCTTATTATCCAAAAATTTTATCATTAAAATTGTAAACTTTATCTTTTCTAAATTATTTCTTTTTTTTTCTTTTTTTAATGGTAGGCCTACTTACAAAATTATTAGATAAATTTTATTCTAATAGAAAGTGAGAAATCATAAGAAAACAATAATGTTTGTAATATTTCAGCAACATAAACAATGAGGCATAAACTCATTTTCTTTCATGTCAAAAGAATAGTAAAATGTTTATGACTCATAAAAATGTAAAGAACTCAAAGTTTTTAATTTATTTAACTGGAAGAAATGTATTACCTTTTTAATATACACAGTGAAGAACTTGACTTGCTGCTATATTGACATACTGTGAAAAGTTGTTATAGCATTCTAGAAATGAAAGTACTTGCAGATTTTCATCAAAGATAAACTAGACACAAACATATGTGTCATAATGAGTATTTACATTTAAAATGTGAAATTATTATTTAGGTTTTTAAAGAAATTTGTTTGTTACTAGGCACATGTACTTGATTTTTTTTTGTACAGCTATTTGACCCTTTAAAGACCCGGGAATAAGAAAATCCATAGTTTTAAAGGCCAATTTACGTGGAAACTGTGATAATCTTGTTTTGTTTTTTTTTCGATAAAAAAGACAAACAAAGAAAACCCGAGTTCAACCGTTCCTTAAACATTTTTTTTAAATTATTATTATTTAATAATTCGTGTAATTTCAAATAACGAATATTTCCTTCTTTGAATTAGTTTTTAATTTCCATTTATACCTTCATAAATTAAGTAATGAAAAAAAACTTAAATTATCATCAGTTATTAATTATTATTAAAAACCTAAAGATTTTAATTAAGCAATTTTATTCACACAAATTAAAATTTAATTACTTCAAAAAATATAATTTTGTAATTATAAAAATGTTGATGATGATTTTTCATTCCTTCTTTCAACTGTTTCTTTTTGTTTAACAATAAACCACAGCGAAGATGACCTAAATACATCTTTCAAACACTGTCATTAAAATGTCTTCACAGACAAGCTACTCAAGGCTACTCTGATTTTGCTCGATTAGATTAATTATAAGAAATCAAACGACTTGACCTTATGATTAAATGTCGACTTAATCTGGTCAAAAATTAACCAAATCAGATTTTCAACAACGCAAGGCCGAATGGACAATGCATCCTAAATTGTTTATAAAAACAACATGTCACAACAAATCTCATGAAACAAAAATAAGCTTTCACACCACAAACACAGAAATTAATATTTCTAGGGTATAATGAGTTGGTTAGTCTGTTACAAAATTGAATTAAAAAGTAGATTATTTATGCATTCTTTGCGGTCAAAAGAGCTTATAGTTTCTGTAAAAACTTAAAATACCCAAATAGGGTAAATTATGGTATCAACAGAAGCATGTTTGCAATATGATTTTTGTGTGTTTGTATTTTCAAAATAAATTCGATTCCAATACGTGTAGTGTATTAAAAAGTCAAAGTGGAATCTTCTTTCTCACGAGTCCACATTTAAACGAGTAAACAAGAAATAAAAAATCTTCTTCCACCATATTTGCCATCATTATCCATCGTTATAGACTTTACTAGCACAGTCGAGTCGGCCGTGTCGTCGAAGATACCTTTCACTTTTTTTTTGGACATCTGTTTTACGTGGTGTTGGCATCTGAGAAGATGAGCCAAGCTCTTTAAATTCAGATGGCCAAAGAGTATTATTTCACTGGCTGCAGTGATTGTTGTTGATGATGGGGGCGCTTGCAGGAATGGGAGGGGTTAAGCTGGGGAAGTTGTAGTCGGCGACTTGAAGAGTTCATTCAAGTTACACGTTTTTAAAAGTGGCTTAATTGGAAAAAGCCAGCTATTAATCGAATTTCATTGGATTAAGCAATATCTAAAAAAAAGAGTCCTAGACAACACACAATTCGTCATGTTTTCTTGGGATATAAAAATTGTGTTTATACTGTATCGGATTAAACGGCGAAATCTATTACTTTATTATGGGAAGAGGAAACAACAATCGTTGTTTTGTTAATCCCTCAGGACGGGTTTTATAGGATATCTTTCGTGGGGAGAAAGTTTGCAGGTACATCTACAAAATGTGTTCAGCATTGCACATGCTTAGCTTGATGGTATAGCACAATGGCTCACAATTGTTAGAGTTAAGTCTGTCGGAATTCGACATTTAATGTTTATCAATGCAAGGTGTCATAAATCACATCTTAACTATTAATAAAAAAAAAATGCTAAAGGGAGTCAAACAAAATATTTTATTAGTTTGAACTAAATAAAACTTGATCACGATTAAACAATATTCACCTATTGCTTTCAAATAATTTGTTTTAATAAGCATTTGAAACGTTTTCAAATAATTTAGGAATACTAACAATATGCATTCGCTGGCTGGACACACTTGTTTATTTATTTATTTATTTATTTTCCAATCTACGAATTTGCATTCAATAGATTTTTAAATTTAGATATATGTTCAATTATAAATTAAAACTAATACTTAAATTAATTTAAAGAACTTTTCAATTTAATAAAGAAATTAATATATTTTTAAACACAATTCTGGGTAAAGATATATCTAGATTTTCATAGTGAGCATTTAGTAAATTGCAACTTGCGGAATTAGATTCCTGCTTCCCGTACAAAGTTTGATGTGCCTCAATTGTCAGAAGCGGTCTAGTTCTTAAAGAAGTTGATGGAGCATAAAGTGTACTCTCAAAATCTATAACACCTGACAAAATGTCACGAACAAACATGAAACTATACATTTTTCTTTCGCTTCTAGGAATTGAATGCCAAGAAATAAGCATTAAGATTTGTATGAAAGATTACTACAATTATTGTTTTCCAAAACACCCCGAAGAGCAAATCTATGAAATTTCTTTTGGAAATTTTCAATTCTTCTTACATTAAAGTCAGGTATAGAGCTCCAAACGACGCAATTGTATTCAAGAACCGGTCGAACAATGCTACAAAACAAAGATTTTATCGAATACCGGTCCAAATTCAACAGAATTTCTCTTAATGAAACCCAGAAGTGAATTTGCTTTGAAACAATATAATTGATGTGCAAATTAAATTTTAGTTTCGAATCAAAAATGACTCCTAAGTCCTTCAATTGCTCTACAATTTTCAATGGCACATTATTTAATGAGTAGTTGGGAGTAATATTAAACAGTGTTCTGTTATAAGCCATACAAGCGCACTTTTCAACATTGAGCAATAAATAATTTAATTTACACCAGCCAACAAAACTATCAAGATCCTTTTGAAAAAGTTGGGAATCATTTATAGATGTTACTGTAGAAATAAATTTGATATCCTCTGCATACAAGAGGCAGTGAGAATTTTTAATAGAACTTGGAAGATCATTAATGAAGAGAAAAAATAAAGAAGGACGTAAGTGACTACCTTCAGGAACTCCAGAAGTCACTTTAATTTCCTTAGAATAAAAGTCTCCAATTCTCACGTATTGCTTTCATTCAAATAGATATGAAGAAAACCATTGAAGAATTGGCCCATAAAAACCATATGCTTTAAGTTTTGCCAAAAGAATCTCCAGATTAACTTTATTAAAAGCTTTAATAAAGTCAGTGTATACAACATGCACCTGTTTTGTACTATCCATAGCTTTCATACAGAAGTTAGTAAAATCAACTAAATTGGAATTGGTGGACCGACCTTTCCAGAAGCCATGTTGATGAATACTTACTTGTTGCCTTATAACATGACTTTTGAACATGACTATCCGAAAGCTTAGAAACAACTGATAATTTTGATATCGCTCTGTAATTCGATTCTAAATTTTTTGAACCTGATTTAAAAATTGGATCAATTACGGAAATCTTCCAATCATCAAGGAAAATGCCTTTGAAAATTGAATCATTGAACAATTCCAGTAAAGGAATACAAAGCGATCGTGCACAGTAACGAAGAACAATAGGATAAAAACCCAAGATGTCTGCGGTCTTCTTCGGGTTCAATTTCAATAAAGCACTTTCAATATCATTTAAATCAAAACATATGCTTGAACAATCAAACACACATTGGATTGTGTTAATGTAATGATAATTAATTGTTGACGATGAAGAAGAACCGTAAACATTTTCAAAAAGTGTAGCGAAATTACGAAATCGACGATTACCTACTTTAACTATTTAACTATTACCAGAACTATTGCGTTTCGTATTAAAGAATTTCCAAAATGATGTTGGATTATGTTTTAAATCACTTTCAACCGAATGGACATAATAAGCATACAAGAATTTGGAAAGAAAAACAAACTCTTTTCTGAGACCAGAGAAATATGCATAAGAATCGTTTGAAGGCCCTGGTCCGACCTGGGCGGTTCTACAGCCATCACGGATTCTATTTTTGTTTCTTTCATTACAATGTGTTTTATTATAAACTACAGTAATTTAGTTTTTTTTTTTTTATAATTTGCACCCACTCAAGGGATTTTTTATACCCTTTTTATGCCAGAGACACAGTGAGTGCATTAGGAAGAAGTGAAGGGGTTGGAAAGGAGGTGTCGATGTACATTGGTCTTGAATTCTTGTACATTGCAATGATCGGGAAAGACAGAGTGTGGAAGAGAGTTCCACATTCGCGTAGTACGGCTAAAGAATGATTCTCTATACTTGAGAGTACGTCCGAAGTTGGGCTCGAGGGTAAACTGATGGGCATTCCTAGAAGCGCGAGTATTACGGGCGAATTGTTTGATGGGAGGAACGCAACTGGCTATTTCACTAGAGCAATTACCATAGTAGTAACGGTATAACAAGGAGAGACACGCTACGTTGTGACGGTGGTCTAAAGGGGTGAATGAGTCAGTGATCTCTTTATCACCAATCATTCTTACAGCTCTTCTTTGTATTCCATCTAAGAGGCTTAAGTAAGTAGCTGGAGCACCAGCCCAGAGATGGGAATTGTACTCAAGCTTTGGACGGATATATGTTTTATAGATAATAGCCAGATCAGAAGGGGAGACAAATTTCTTGCACCTTCTTAAGAAACCCAAACATCTTGCGGCATTTTTGGCGACATCGCATATGTGCTCGCTCCACAAAAGGTGGTCTGTAATGCACATACCGAGAATCTCGAGATGTTCGGTCTCATTGATGCAAGTGCCACTCATGGACAGTGGCAAGGGGGGTACATCTCGCTTCGACGATACAAGACAGCATTGAGTTTTCGAAGCATTAAACTCGACGCGGTTTTTAATTCCCCATTGTACAATGCTGTTTAAGTCAGAGTTTAATGAGCTTATCATATTTTGCCGTTGCAGGTCCACATCCGAAGTGGAGGGATGTGAGTCTGGGAACGAATATGAAAAGCTAAGGGTACTATCGTCGGCGAAACAATGAATTGGATTAGAAGTTACAGACAAGAGATCATTTATGAAAATGAGAAAGAGGGTCGGAGACAAAACGGAGCCCTGGGGCACACCAGCATTTATGTTATGGGTTTCAGACTTGAATCCGTCCAATACAACTTGTATTGAACGGTTCGAAAGAAAGTTTCTAATCCATCGAAGAAGGGATTCATCGATACCGAAAGCACGCATTTTCGATAAAAGAGCAAGATGCCAGACTTTATCAAATGCCTTAGAAATATCAAGTGCAACAATCTTACTTTCTCCAAAACGATGTAAAGATTTGTTCCACTGTTCGGTGAGATAAACCATCAGATCACCAGTGGACCTGTTGCTGCGAAAGCCGTACTGCCGGTCATTAAGAAGCTTTCGGTCTTCGAGATATTTCTTGAGCTGATAGTTTATTAGCGTTTCCATGACCTTAGAAAGAAGGGACGTAAGTGCAATCGGACGATAGTTGGAGGGAGAAGAAGATACGCCTTTTTTTGGGATTGGCTGGACAAATGCTGTTTTCCAACTGCTCGGAACGAGCCCAGAAGAATAGGATAGATGGAAAAGCTTACGCAAGGGTTTTGCCAGCGTGGAAGAACACCTCTTCAGAACAATAGCGGGGATACCATCCGGACCAGCGGATTTATGTATGTTGAGATCTTTGAGGACTCTTGCCACAGCACGAGTGCGAAAGAAGATTTGCCCCATGGAATCATTGACGCGCTCTAGAGCTGGGGGAGTCATGACACTATCTGGCAGCGAAGAGTTGGAGGCGAACTGCCTAGCAAAAAGGTTAGCTTTCGCGAGAGAGCTAACAACTGGAGTGTCATTGTCAACGAGCGTAGGGACCGAGGAAGAAGAAGAATTCTTCATATTTTTCACAAAAGACCAAAAATTCTTACTGCCTTTGGGACATTGCAGTATTTTTTGCCTTAATTTTTGGTCATGCAAAAACTTAGTCCGTCGAATATGGGCATTGCAGGCCTTCCTGGCTTGTTTAAACTTGTTCCGGTTTTCCTCAGTTGGGTTGGCTCTATAACACCGGAACTTTACTTCTTTTTCCCTGATAACCTCTTTACAGCTTGAATCAAACCATGATTTTTCCTTAGGTTTGATGCTTTTAACTCTATTCGGGATAAAAGTTTTCATTCCCAAGATAATCATATTAGTGATCATATCTGCGCTGGCGTCTACGTCACTATCGAGGAAGCATAGTGACCAGTTAAAGATCCGGAAGAAGTTATTGAGACCGTCCCAGTTGGCTTTCTCGTATTGCCATACGGTTCTCTTCGGAGCTCTTTCTTTAACTGGATTAGTTTGGCACGAGAAATTTGCAGATATTACAAAAAAAAAAATTCATAAAAAAATTGGTTTGCACGATACTTTCGGCAGCTTGAAAGCAAGCAACCCAAGGTATTTCTACATCTAACATAAAAACGCGTGTAATGAAAGAAACAGAAATAGAATCCGTGATGATGGAGACATTTCACCGTCATTCACCTCGTTGCAACAGGTATGCGCGGCCTTTCCGACTATAACTAAATTCACGCCGACCGACCAAGCGGATCTTATTCGTCTTGGCTTTATCTTTTATTCCTCATTAAAAATTTAAGTTGGTGCGATGACGGGAATTTAATATAGGGGGCTACTGTGCTATTAGAAATAATAGTGAGTATTGCCGCCGTTTTTTAAAACAGTTTCGAAAATTCGATTTGGAATATAATTATATAATTTTTCGATATATTCTAGCGAAATCTCTGTGCAGGCTTTTTTATTATTGTCCTTGAATATTGTTTCCCTGACTTTTATACTTTTCGTGAAAGAAGACCCCTAACTTTCTCTATATAGGTTCGGGAGAGTATGGAGGCCATATACCAACACCCTCATATTTTGGCTCTCATTCGGTGTCTTACAATTCTCGCTGTATAGATTGGGGCATTATCTTGTTGGAATGATCATTGTTGTATTTGCATTCATTCTTTATGTGAGAAACTGGAGTTGAAGGGTTCCGTAGTATGAAATTGTTCCCCACACCATGGCACTGCCTTCACAACTTTACTCTGTGCAGACGCCTTTATTAACGCTTATCCTTACGAAGATTGGGAAAATAATACGGGTAGCCATCAGGATCAGATTAAGATTCTTCTCTATCGGCTTTTGATGTGAATTCTAAGTTCCCCTTTCATATTATTTGAAGTAATTTTAATCTATTCAAAAAATGGCCCAGCCGGACACCAAAGAACCAAAATTAAGGGTAGCTACGTATTAGCAACCATACAAATTCTTTGCCCAAAAATGTAAAGTTTCTCGAAACCCCCAACTACGGCAACTTTGACGCCTCGTCATATCGCAATGTCATTTGAAATGTCGAATGCACATTGTTGCACTATCGAGATAGATGAAGTTATCGAGAGCAGACAAGTAATTTTGCTTCGTCAATAATAATATCCTTTTTTAATTTCATCAATATTACAAATGATGACAATTCTGTGTAACGACATTTTAATAATGACCAAAAAACAAAAATTACACAAATAAAAGTAATCAGTTCTTCGGTCTTATAAAATACCGGAAAGACCTCGTACTGCCGATTAGCGAGTCCAATGCTGTAACCACTCCTCGGTTTTCATTGATTTTAAAAACTTACATTATCCTAAATTATATCCACTTTTTTTTGTCTTAAACAAACAATTCTCTTAATGCTGGTCAGCCATGTTTAAACTGCCCGCATAGTAGACAGATCTGCGCCTTTAGACGAAAGTAAAAGTTCATCTTGAGGCAATTTAACCAATCACCTTTTCTTCTTCATCTTCTTCTCATAAGATATACAAAACTATTTCAATATTTAATTCAGATGTATCTTTTGTACCTATACATACTTTTGTTGATCACCAACAAATAAACAACAAAACAACGTTATGGGTCTCACACGGATGTGATCAGCTGACGCGACAGACGACGAAGGGGAAAGCTTAAGACATGAAACCATTGCGTTGAAGCTTCAAGGCTGAAAGAAAGTATACTTGCGAATCACGATGATTAATAAATTGATTTACATAATCATGTATGAATAATAATGCTGGTGTGAGCAATGTTGAATTCTTGAAAACAAGTTTTGGTTGAATTTTTTGTTGTCTTGTGGCTATGAATGAATTTATTCTTCTGCTGGGGGAGATCAATGCGTTGCATCACACTTTCCTTTTCAAGAATTTTGTTTTATTAATTTAAGCAGGTGTGTTCTGTGTTTTAAGTGAAATACCTTCATTTGAGAGCCTGCGACACAAAGTTGTTCTTTTTTTTTCAAGATCAAAAACCAAATCATCCTATACAAATAGTTCTGTTTGTGTCTTAGTTCATTCAATATTCAAATGAGACAAACAAAATCCACAAGCTACCGTTTTACCATCTCAATTCCATGTCAATATCAATAGACTCCAAGACGTATCGTTTTAATTAACAGTCTTTACGCAGATTCAATTTCATGAAGTGCGACTACAAGAAAACTACCTCGAGCTACAGGCATAAGTTTCAAGTTACCCATTGTTGTAGCAACAACAACCATGGTATCTCTATCTGGTTAAATTTTGTACCAACGCAACGATTTCAGGTAATAACAAGCCTTCGTGATCCAATTTAGTTTGCGTGGGGACCGCAGCTTGTTGCCCCAGAAAGGAACCTGCACCAGCTAAGCATTAGAGCGGTTTTGCTATGCAATTATTTATTTCGTAACCATGTCTCTTTCTCCACCCATCACCCAAATGACGAGCTTTGCAGTTGCACCTTCTCAGAAAAGCGGCCCTGCTTAAACTCAGATTAAGTGCAGCGACGACATCTCGACGTACGCCACATAGATCTCGCTGCAGGCCAAATAGATGGTTAATTCCGATCTTCTTTTTCTTAGAGCTGCGTTGACGTATTATAAGGCCTTATGTAACTCGGGAGTTGCGGGTAAAGAAGTCGGTCTCAAATGAATGCTAATGAACCGAGGTACATGCTGGTAACCAAAGTCAAATCAAAATGAAGAAAAAGTGACTGGTTTTCACTTTTTCTTCTTCTTCGTCATCGGGAAGATGCAACCTGCTGCAGCAGATGAACACTTTACAGGGTGCGCGCACAGTGGTTTAACAGGTTAATCGCCCCTCCGTGCTCTGTCGCGGTCGTTGTTTGCTGACTCCCAACCACAACCACAACCCACAAACGTACATCACTTGCACTTTATGGTCTTTAATCCTTTTTGCTTGTGTTTTGTTTTTTGTGTTTAAAGACATATTTGCTTTGTGATATTTATTAGTAAAAATTGTGAGTTATGCAATGGCGACATTAGGTGATCGGAGAGTTTCTTTATTTTACTTTGCAGGAAGCGTGCCGTAGTGATGCTGGGACGTGTGATTGTTTGAATGTTGGTTTACGTCTGTTGCGTCAGAGAGCATATAAAAAAGCAAAACCGATGAGGCGTTAGAGACTATAGTCGATTGTCATAAGTGTGCCATTTCGTTGTTACAATGTGAGGTTTTATGTTTTATTGGATTTGGAATAGGTAAACAACAAGAAGAGTTATGTCTATGGGTCTGCATAAAGTGTTACGAAGATTTTGTTTCTCCCTTGGTAATTTTATTAAATATTAAATTTTTAACTTGTCGATAAGTTCCGCATTACACCGAAAGTAAAAAAATCAATTAGAGAGAATTATTATTTGCTGTTTTTTCTCTTAGACTGTTTTCCTTCTTCAAACCACAAATTGATGAATTACTCCAAGCTGTTAACCCCACAAACTCGGGGCCCAGGTCAAGCTCCGTTTGTAGGGTTAACAGATTTCGGTAGGCAGCTGGGAGTTTTTATGGCAAAATCTCCGATTTCCGAGAGCTTGACCTCGCAACGCTCTGGGTTTGTAGGCAAATAGCTTCGGGAAGAGCATGGTCTTCAGGTTATATTGGGTTTCGGGTTAAAGAATTCCATACCTCCTGTTTTAAGGAAACGACTGGCAGCACCAGTCTTAGGAACGCCAAATTTTTGGACCTAAAGACCATTGCATTGCATAGAAAACCTGCTTTCCCAAAGAAGCAACTGCTTATTTGAACGAAGAATTTTAATGCTTCGTTCTCCATGATTCTCAGCATTTGGTGTCTCATAAAATTGCTGTTTTTGAAAAAAGGGTGTAGCGTAATTCAGGGCTGTAAGAAAAACCGAAAAACGTAGCAGATTTCGATCTTTTTAGTTCGTATAACTTTGAGTGACGAAAAAGAGCAGATTCTCATGAATAATTGTATGATTTTTTCCAGGCAAACGTAACACTGGCAAAAGTATTGCGGGAAAGAAGTTTGCGTGCAGATTGCTTGCAGTCTTGATTTGCGGGATTTTGATTTTAGGTTTTTCGACCCCATACCTACCTACCCGGTTCACAGCAAAATTAATTCCATTTGATTTTTGTTAACTTTCCGTTATAATAAAAAATAACAGTTCTCTCTTCTGTTTGAAAACTCTCATTTGCATAATACGATTTTTTTGTTTCCCTTTCAATCTGATTTCAATTTGAATTAATGAACTCTTCCGGAAATTCAACCTGCCAAATGTAAGGCATTTATACATAAAAAAAGTGCCAAACCTCTATTTATATGCAAATGCTCACTTGAGTGTAAAAAAGAATAAACAGAATAGACAGAATAGACAAAACAAAGACTAATAGACTCATCAATCAATTTCATCAAACAAATTTCACTTCAAAGAGCTCACTTTGTCTTAATTTCAATTCAATTCAATCAATTACGAATTCACAGTTTTCAATTATTCGGTAATATCGAGTGTTAATCTACACCAGACAAAGGCTCAAACTTGATTTACGTTTTATTATGCCAGTTATGACATTCCTCACAAAAGTAATTGTACGTATAATCATTTGAATGGTAGTGAAATTTCTACAGTCTTTCAATCATATTTTGTCAGTCTGTCTGTTTTCTATAAGTTAATGGTGTGGCTGTCTCATAAACTGCCACCAAACTCAATAATTGACCCAAAAAAGCAAGCAAACGCCTTGTAAACGCGTCACGTCTTCGCTGGAAGAAAGTTTACCCATTAAAAGCAAACAATGAAAGTAAAGGTGCAGTGCCCCATTCAATGCTCAAATAGAAGTCACTTTTCAGAACGTGCCGAACATGTCAATAAAAAAAAACTATCTATAGGTTTTCCCCTTTTTTCCTCAAATTTAAAATGTTGAATTTTTTGTTGAGTGTTTAGCAAAATATTTTCTTTTCTTTCAAGGTTTTTGTGATTTCCATATCAATAGCAGCTGCCAAAAAGGAATCAAGTAAAAATAGCACATTAATAGCGACGCCCAGTAAAACAACTCGAACAGCAAAAAGTCTTGATGCAAACAGAGGCAAGAGAACCTTGACCGATTTTGGATACCCTGGCTATTCATACAGTCTTGATTTTGCTAACAGAAGACAAGGATTTTCGGATTCCAGAGCGTTCTACTCGCCTGATGGGGTTTATAATGGCCAAACTTCAATTGGTGAGTTTAATAAGATCTAAAATCGTTGAAATAATCTTATATTATACTTTTAAAGGTCACTATCCTCTTCCCGATACTTCAAATCATCTACCGGATTACAGTCAATACTCTCAATACCCACAATATTTTGAAGCCCCCGAACCAATCATTGAGATCATCATAAAAGACAGCAACGAAACGATTCCAACACAACCCCCGCAACCAATTATCCAGAAGAAGAAAAAAGAAAAAGTCCACGTTTACTATGTCAAGTACAAGAAGGATGAGAACAATAAACTTCACTTGGACGAACCAATTGCATCCTTGAATGAAAACGAATCATCAAACGATGAGAGTGAAGAAATAATCCACTATCCAAGTATTGTAACACCAATTCCTCCATTGAAAACAACCACCCTGCGAACTGTCATCCATCCCGACTCGGAAAAATTCCACAGCAACAGTGGAATTCATGTGACATTCGGGTCCGAGGACAAATCTCAATCGGGCCACGAGCTACAGGAGCACAATGCAGAGAGTATTCAAAGGGCTGTTGTAGCATTACCACAAGGTGGTAATTTCAATTCAGGACCAACACCAACTGCAAATGTCCGAGCGGATTTCGATAGTCCACGGGGTGCAGGACCATTAGACACGTATCAGTCGTTTTATCAGAATCAGAATCAAAACAACCAACGCGAGTATAAGCCAGCAATTCAACAGCAACAGCTGCCTGAAGCACAGGCTCTTAACGCATTCCGCCCCCAGTTGCCATTACAACATCAAGCACAATCCCAACACGAGAACCATCAGCAACAGAATCAGCAGTTATCCGAAATTCATCAAAATTTCCCGAACTTCCAGCAAAACCATCAGCAACAGCAACACCATCAACAACAACAACATTATGATCATCAACAGCAGCAACAACAAAGGCCATTCTTCAATCAGGGGCCTGTCAATCCTCCAAACTACCCCAAGCCCCAATACCAGCGACCACCACCGGTTACAACACCCGCACCTCAACAATATCCCAACTATCAGCAACAAAGTGCCTACCAGCAACAACAGAAACTGCAACAACAGCAATACTACCAGTTTAGTCAGCAACCCAAGCAGCATCCTGTTCCTCCGGCTCATCCACAGCAATACCAACATCAACAACACCAATCGCAACATCACCAACAACAACAACAACAACCGCAGCATCACCAACAACAACAACAGCAGCAATACCAACAAAGACCCTCAGCTCCAGCTCAAAAACAAGGCATTTTCTTCCCAACACCCCCATCGACAAACATCAACCAAGACCTTCCAGCGCGACAAAGTTCGACGTCCTACCAGCCTGTGAAATTCCGTCCAACTCCGGTTCCCAATGTTCAGAAATTAGAAAATCGGCCTCCGCTAGCTCAGGCCCAGCAATACAATCGTCCTCCGTCATACGTGCAACAACCAACTTACTCAACATTGCAACAATCACTGGGCTCTCAACAATACGATTCGGTGAATCGCTATCAGAAGCAACAAAGCCAAAAACCTTCAGGCCAACAACAGTATCAGTTCAACCAGAAGCATCAACAATCACAGAGCAACTCCTTCGGACAGGGTCAAGCACCTGGTCTCAGCCAGTTGCACAGTCTGTTCGACGTCAGACCTTCAAAGGAAACCGAGCTCTTGAAGGCTATTCCGAAGTTTGAACAACACATCACTGAGACTGTGAATGGCAACCGTTACAACAACTATCAAACCTACACCGGATCAAACCAGGTGATCCATGATATTCCAGCTCCCAATCTGGGCCCGACAACCCCTACATCAGGCCATTCACCAAGTTCTGGACAATACAACACCGCATCAACAAATCACAACCAGCAGCAATTCAATAGCTTCGTCACATCGCCAAACCCGATCCAATACCAGTCTTCAACGCCAGCACCACAATACGTGAAATCCGAGGACGGACAACAAATCCAAATAGTCACGCCCATGCCTTCGTCGAGCTTCTATAACCATCAAGGCCAAAGTCAGTCTCAATTTATATCATCAGGAACCGGCTCTCAGCCACAAATCATCCCCAACTCGCAACCCAAACAACAGACCTTCTATAACAATAACCAACAGCAACCCCGTCAATCTCAATCGTCCAAGTTCAGTGTGTCAACTTTGCACTCGGATGTCTTTAAAGAACTCGAGTACAGAAAAAATTCACTGACAAATGAAAATTTCAACATCCCACTGAAGCAGAACTTCAAAACCACTCAAGCCCCCACAACTACAACGACAGCAGCGCCATCAACAACGAGCAAAAATGCAGCCAAAAATTCCCTCCAACTTCCCGATGAGGTACCCGATGATCTCCGACAACAACTTCTGAGCTCCGGAATATTGGACAATGCCGACATTAGCATCCTCGATTACGACAAAGTAGGTGATGTGGCTCTGGAGAATCTTCCAGCTGAACACTTGCAACATTTCTATGGTGCAGGCGGTGGAGCACAAATCTCCGAGTCCAACAAAGTTCTGACAGTTGTCAAGCCAAATGGCGATAGTGTAGATTTCTCAAAGAAAAACATCGATCGAGTCAAGGAGTCGACAAGTCTTCCACGAAAACAAAACGTCGACCTGAAAGTTGTCCATTTCAATGCCAACAATGAGAAAAACATCACAAACAAACACATCAAGACTGATTCGACTGTGGTGCCACCTGTTGATTTGGCTGACAAACAGTACAACAGATATTTGCCGCTGAAAATAAACGGTGCTCAATTTCCAATTCCAGATGTAGAGGAGTTGCAGGGCAAGAAGATTGCTATTGTGGTGGTATTGGCACCAGTTGATAACTTGCAAGGTCTTGAGAATGGTCACACCAATGATGATGAGAGAATCGAACGAGACACGACGGATTCGAAAGAGGTGAAATTTGCAAGCGGGGATATAATCAAACAGTTGATTAAGAAGCCAACGAAGGAGAACTTCAAGAAATGGCTGGAAAAGGAGTCCAGGACCGATGTGGATAGTCAATCGGTGGTACTCTTGGTTGCGAAGTAAGTTTTGTTTTTACTTCGTTGGGAAACATTTTTTTTAAATATCGTTTTTTGTCTCTTTAGATCTTCATCAGATGACCAAGAAATCTTTATGTACGATATCGCAACCGGTGCAGTCAACAAACTTAATGGAGAACTGTCGACAGCATTTGTGAGTGTTGCCGAAGAAAATGCCAGTGCTGAAAACCTGGATCATGCCTCAACATTGGACCCGAGTATTCTCGAAAATATGATGGAAAAAATGAAAAAAGTGTGACTGAACTGAGAAACTACTAAAACACTACGAAACGAATATTTTCTGCTACTAATACACTACGCTCATTTTATAACACTCATAGACAAAAAAAAAAGAAATAAAAAAAATTCGCCATGTAATGTACCATAAAAACTTCAGCTAGCTAAATTAAATGTTAGTTTTCTTTTTCTTTTTAATTTAATTGTTTGAGTAAGAAAATGTAGGAAAAATGAAAAATTAAAATTTTTAGTGAAACTTTGAATTTTTAATTCAATCGAAATTAATTATTTTGCTCTATAATATATGAATTAGTTGAAACTTTGTAAATTTATTTTTAAGAAATTCGAGTAGGGTAAAATTTGCTCAAAACATGTTTTTGTAAATATTTAAAATTTTAGCGATGTAAACAAATTTAATAAATATTTTTGTATATTAAAAAAAAAATTCAAATAATCTTTTTATTTAAAAAAATTACACATTGCTATGTTCACTTCAAAAAAGAGGAATTTAGTATTATCATTGTCCCTGGTGTTTGAATCCGTGAATCCCAGTCTTCCTGGGGTCAGGGCAACATCTTGCTCTCTTTAGTAGACATCTGGAAGGCAATAGTTAACCTGAGCTGATTACAGCTTATCCGCTGCTATAAACCGGATTAGCTATTGTTTACTTGTAGTCTGACTCAGAATTATGTTCAGAAGAGGACTTGCGAATACCTGATGGGACTACAGAAAATCAACTTGTAATACTCCAAAAGCAACTTGAAAAGTACTTAGTAGCAACTGACAAGGTGTCATTATATTATAATTATATATTATATATTATATTGTAAGCACCCAAAATCAATGGGGGCGCGAAATAAGGCCCCAGGAAAAAAGGTCCCAAAAAATAAATGAAATAAGGCCCCCAAAAAAAAGCACACAAAACAACAACAACGAAATTTCTCAAATTTTGGGGTTTTCTTTCATTTTTTTGGGGCTTAATTTCAGTTCAAAACTATTTGGAGCTTTATTTAATTTTTCAAAATTAGCATGAAAATGCATTACCAAGTTTGTCTAATCGAGGACCCAAAGCTTGTTGGAGCTAATTGTGTAATTTGTGAGGATTTGCTGCCTTGTTAAAATCTTAAGATTTGCAATGAATGCAACTTTAAAATTCAAGCCAAGTCCATTGCAGATGGACAGGAGAATTACAAGTGTCCTTGTTGTAGGGAAAATGTTCAAGATACAGTTCAAGTATTTGTTTAAAAGTTTGTGGTGACATCACCTTAAATAAAGTTTGTTATGAAGAAAACAAGTTGTTACCTATTCCTATTTTGGCAATTTTGGTAGTAAGGTACAATTACGGAAAAAAATTTGTCCAAAAGAGAATCAATTTGGGGTGTGAAAATAAAAAAAATTTTAAAACATATTACACTGATTTTGGAGTTAAGGATTAATAATAAAACAAAGTAAATTGTTCTTACTGTTGAACACACTATGAAATCAAAAATTAGATATCTGATGAACTTTCTATCAATAAAAAAAGGTCTTTCTGGTGGAGCTATTAATGCAATTAAAAGAACTCAGTAAAATGAAAGTGGGTTCAAGTATAGTGTTCTTGTAGAATTCCCAACTCTTACCGAAAAGTTCGGTGAGTTTGCATTTTTACGTTACGTCACATAGACTTTAACGGTTTATTTCCGTTATGCAAGGGTAAAAGCTTGAAAATGTTAAAAACTTTCTACTCAATTTATTGTTTGACAAACAATTATCTAAAATTAACCACAAGGGTTAGAAGACCCGAATTTGATTTCGCAACTTATGATTCACCAAAATGGGTCAGTAGTCTCAAATTCAAATTCTGCCCTTATGACCCACAAGTCTGTGGTCTCAAAGAAAAAACGCCAAAGTCGATTTTCAACATTTTTCAGGAGAGAAGTTTGAAGTTTTTATGAAAAGTGCGACATTAAAAATTTCTAAAGAATATTATTGGAGATTTAATCGCCTTGAAGCTAGCATAGAATTGAAGGTTTTTTAGCTCGCAATTAATTCAAATTCGCCCCTTATGACCCACCAGTTTCTATTCTACTAAGAGTCCTTGTTACAGGGAAATTGTTAAGGTCACATTTCAAGCATTTGTGTAAAAGTTTGGGTGGTATTTCATTATCTTACTAAATTATTTTTATGAAAAAGACGAATTGGGATTTAATTGCATTTTTCCAATAAAAGTAAAACAAGTTGGGGCCTTATTTCATTTATTTTGGGGTCTTGTTGCAGGGAAATTGTAAGGGCCACCATTTGAGCGTTTTTGGAACAGTTTGTGGTGATATTTCATTATCTAACTAACAGTTTTTTTATGAAAAAGACAAATTGAGGCTAAATTTCACAGTTTGGGGCCTAATTTCATTAATTTTGGGACCTTTTTTCATTTAGTTGGGGCCTTATTTTTGGGGTATAATTTCATTATGAAAATATACCCCAATTTGGGGCCTTATTTCATTTTTTCTTTGGGGCCTTTTATCCTGGGGCCTTATTTCGCAGAGCCCTAGCATGTACCTAGTTTGTAAGAAATGAAAAACATCTTGTAAGTATCCAAAACCAACGCGAAGTACTCTAGCCCAATTTCAATTACCCCGAATGAACTTTTAAGTACCCAAATGCAACTTGCAAGTATCCAGAGAACCAAAAGTGACCAGAAATAGCGTGGAAGCGCTTTGACACCACTTATTAGTAGCCAAAAGCAACTTCCAAGTACATAAATGCAAATTGTAGGTACCTAAATGAAATTTTGATAGTAATCAGACGCAATTTCAAGTACCCTGCAGCAACTTTCTAGTACTCAAATTTAACTAGCAACGAAAATTCGAGTTTCCAGGAAAAACCGGCAAGGACTCAAATTCAACTTGCTAATACCAAATGTACCAAATGTTACTTTCAAAGTACCCAGGCGCGATTTGAAGTACCCGGAAACAACTTGTGAGTACCAAAACACAACTTTGGAAGTAACCAAACATAAATTCAAGTCATCAATAAACTTGCAGCCAGGGGCAGCCAGAAGTATATTGAATCTACCCAGATGCAAATCCAAGTACCACGAAGCTACTTACAAGCACTCAAATGAAACTTTCAAGAACCCAATTATATCTTGCAGGTATGCAGAAACACATTAGGTTAGGTTAGGTGATGAGGGGTGTGCACAGCGTGAAACTGTTGCGTACTCGGGGGCCTAAAGGTCCATTGTGATCCCCTATTAGAATAAGGGTAGCATCGATGCTCCTCAAAATTACCTGTTAACGAACTAGCCTGGCTATCTATAAATTTCCTCATGTTTGCCATTGAGTCCTGTCCTAGATCATCCCAGTTCCCCAACAAACCTGTTCCCGAAATTACGGAGTTGGTTAGTTTGGAGGTTCGGACACTCACAGAGCAGGTGTTTAATGGTTTCTATTTCCTCCTCATCCTGACAGCTCCTACAGAAATCAGGTGCAAATGCCCCTATCTTGTTGGCCATTGTGCCAATAGCGCAATGACGCGTTAGTACACCTATCAAGATTTTAATGTTCCTTTTACTCAGCGATAGAATATACCGAGTTTCCTTTTCATTAGTGTAGGCCATAAACTTCTAGAGATTACGCAATCGTTCCTGGATTTCCAGGAGTTATTGTTTTTCTCTTTTGATTTAAGGTCTATCTTCCTCTTGAGTTATCCAATCGTGTGGTTCCCTCTCTTAATGGTCGCTATTATTTGTATCTGTTTCTGACCCTTTCCTAGCTAGTTCATCTACTATTTCGTTCCCTTCTATATTACTATGTCTAGGAACCCAGCAGAGCTTAACCTGGTTAGTTTGGCAAATTCTATTTAATTTCTTCCTACAGTTTAAAACTGCCTTTGATCTTATAGTCTTACTGGCTTAGGCTTTGATAGCAGCCTGCCTGTCCACGAAAAAAGTAATCTCCGAGGAGTTAAGCTTTTCATGATGTGCCACTTCAGCTGCTTTTTCAATGGCATAGATCTCAGCCTGAAAGACAATACAGTCAGCTGGGACTGCAATATATTGCAACCTGTCTTCTTTTCTTCATTATTTTTCACTGTTGACGAATTTTTGTTGACAACTTTTTTTCGCTTACCTTTCAATACCTCAACTTTGTGAGCACTATTAATTAGTTATTTGTCTTCGCAATTTATATTTTCTACTCTTATCATTTCAATAAAGCTATGGGTACGAAATCCACATAATGATTCGCCAAAAGCAAAGTGTTAATGACAAATTTTTCAATTAAAAAATTCAATAGCATAATTGTGTTTATATTTGGAAAGTGAGGTGAATTTCACTAGATAAGGTGACTATCGCCATAGACTCTATCATTTGACATAGTTGGGGGGAGAGACCATCGCTCAGAGGATAGAGTAGAGGATGACTGCTTAGCCAAACGCTGCGGGATCATGCCCCAGCATCGGAAGAAAGCATTCTCTTTCTACAAAAATCGCCAGCTTATCTGGGGCCACCTGTGCGATAATATGAGACAATATAAATCTTAGTCTCTCCCTGTATAAGCGTCTTGTTCTGTCCCAGACAATGGCCTCAATCGCCAGTTATTTGTCTGTAGTTCGTTATATTCATGCGCGAAGTACTGTAAAGTCAATGTGAATATCATTTTATGAGTATAAAAATAAGCTCGTAGTCCTTGCCTTTTTTAAACCTTTCGAATTCTTCATTGGATAAAATTCTTAAAGCCTTTCTCCCCGGACATATTTTGGTGAAATTCTTAAACACAAAATTAATCGAAAAGCTTTATCGTGTTGAACCAATAACTGAATTGATTATATTTTTACCACGCATGTGTCGGAAGCATTCCACAAGTGTTCACATCGAATAACAATAGTGCCATAATGTCCTTCGAGTTGTTAACACGTTTCAAGTTTCCGGTAGAATATCTCTCTGGTCGATTTGCCGAAAATAATGTCTGGTTTGTTGTCTACCCCTTTTTCAAAATATTCAAGTACACCGGCTTTTGTCCGGTTGGAGTTAGCCTTGACAGCTATCCCGATGTGAGTTTCAAATCTGACCGCATTATTGTTTTCCTTACTGGCGTTTGCTTTATTGGATTCACAGGTATAATTAAGTCAATAACCCTCACATTATTTGTTGTCTTATCACTTTTTGTTTGTTTTTGCAGTTGGATTCTGCCGCGGAGTGCATGTCCTGAGTCATCTTGAAAGTCTTGGACTGTACGACGCAAATACGATCATATCGTACATCACCAACTGGGCACAAGTGTTTTCGCTCTTCTTGCTTGCCTGTGTGTCCTTAGTGACTTCATGGACAAATTTAGTCAAATTGAGAAAATTCTTTGTGAAAATTCGTCAAATTGATTTTGCTCTAGAAACAACAGGTGTCGACATATCCTATCGCTCAATGCGACGAAGACTATTTATCCAAACAGCAATATCCTTGCTCGTACCCACTTGTTTGTCGATGGTCAATTGCATGATGATTAATACCAAGTTTCGAATATCTTCGCCTTGCTTCTGGTTCATCTGTTTCACACCCTTGCTTCTGTTGACACTGAAGGAGCTTCAATTTTACAATATTATGTTTCTGCTGAAGGGAAAATTTGCGTCGATTAATAAGCAAATAGATAAACTATGTGAAAGGAAGATGTTGCTTAAGGAGGAGTCAATGGTTCTGATGGTGAATGGAAAAAAGTGCTCTGATGAAAAAGTGCTGTTGATTGAGACTGACGTGCAATTAGTTGAACAAATGCGCATTCTGTCGGAAATTTATTCTGACGTTGCAGATTGTGTTGACGAAGTGTTGGAAATATTTGCTTACCATCTCCTTATGACAACTTGCACTTCATTTGCTGTAATAACAATTCAAAGTTATAACCTCTTTGCTTTGATTATGCACTCGCTGGTTATGCAACTTCATGAGATTTTCTTAACTATCTTGTGGATTGTGGTGCAAATAATGGTGATTGGGGTGAATGTAGTCGCTTGCACACAGACGTCAAATGCGGTGAGTCCTTCAAGTGTATAGGAGTCTAAACATTTAAATGACGTGGTTTGGAATCAATAACTGAATAATCATTGCTATAAATGTAATTTTTTTCACTAAGTTACAATTAGAAATCATTTTGCAATAATTTGGTAAAACAAAAATGATAGCGAACATTGCGAAAGATCGTCAAAACTCTCGACTGTTTTCAGTTTTAGGTGCAAGAAAATCACTAAGATTTTTTAAACATATCAAGGAAATGTGGACTTGTTTTTATGGGAAATACATAAGTCCACGGGAATCCGCTCCACACGGGAATTTTCTCCACTCAACGCGGGAATTTGCTCCACTTTTAATAGTGGAATACATGCATAATTGTGTGAGAAAGTAGTCCACTATTTTTGAAAAGAAACGTGATTTTTTAATACCTTTTTTTGAACATGGACTCAGAATGTGATTTTTTTCATAAATAAATGTATATGCTCATTCGGAACAGGAATTTATGTTCTACATAAAGTTCATCATTAGTATGGAGATTTTATGTAGAACTTATCGCATTCCGGAATGTCCCATTTAAAAAGGAAAACTTTAAGCTGAACATAAATTTATGTTCTGAATGAGAAAACGGGTCTTAATCTCATTTTGGATTTAAGAAAAAATCACATTTTGAGTCCATGTCAAAAAAGAAATTTCAAAAAAGCGCGCGATTATTGAAAAAACAAAAATTATGTTTTAAATTGCGAAATAAGATAATTGAAGGGGCCCAGGGAAAGTGGTCCCGAAGTCTCTACTTATTTGGGCCACTATGGCGGGTCAGTAGTCCCAAATTTATTTTATCTTCAATCGGATAAAAGTCCCAAATGAAAAAAAAATGTGTTTTATTAGAATCAATAAATGTATTTGTTCTCGTCACTATTAATGGAAACAAAAAATAAGAAAAAAACAAAAAATCGAGTATACACATAACTACAACTATAAAAAAGTCTTGTAAATAAAGAGGACCATTTTTATTTACTATTTGTCGACGGAATCGACAGAGCAATTCATTTTTCAAAGCGTCTGCCGGAAAAATTTTACCCAAAAGAGAATCAATTTAGGTGTGAAAATAAAAAAATTCGCGTGAAATTGATTCTCGCTAGCAATTATTGTACCTGCTTCATATTTTGGTTCAAGCTCCAAAATAATATTTTATGATATGTGAGACTGATTTAAGGTATAGTATTGCAAAAATAGATTTTTTTTTTCAAAATTCATTTTTTTTTATTCAGTTCATCTTAAATCTACTTACATGCTAGACAAAAATGGGAAACTAGCCTAACTATTACTACTTATATATAACTTACTGGCCCTAATCGGGCGCTCTAAGCAATTCATGGATCTTAAAACCAAATGCCTTTCGGCCTACGAACTAAGGATGTTTAATTTTATTAATTTTTTTTCATTAGAAAATTTTAAAAACTAATGCCATTGTCTTTATTTTGATTGTTATTGTAGTATTCATTAAAAGACGAAGCTCTCAAACTTGTTGATCAAACAACTCATTGGCTTAATTTTTTACCGTAGTTCTTAAGAAGTTAAGAAGAAGTTTTTTTTTCGAAAATTATGTAAACTTCATGCAAGAAACTGCAGTTGCCCGTGGCTTAGTGGTTAGATGCGTTGGCTGCTAGGCAGAACGTCGCACAGTGGCCCGTTTAGGCTAAAGTCATTCCAAAATTCATTTTTTTCGTTGTTCCAGAATTCAAAATTTGTTGTTTCACTGAATTAACAAATATTTGAAGTTCTTGAAACCAAAGTTTTTTTTGAATTTTCCCAACGGTTTGGTTTTGAGAGGGGGTCAAAGTTGAACTTTTTTTTCCAGTTTTAATAACAAACAATTTTTTTTTCTTTTTCTTGACTTTGAGAAGCTATATTACGAACGTGGGGAAAGAATTTTTGTTTTTTCTTTCTGAAATTAACAAATACGGTAAAATATATGTTTGGAAAAAATATTACAAAAAAAAAAAAATGTCTATATATATATTTTTTTTTTTTTTGGACACCACTTTTTGTACCTTTTTCTGACTTTACATTGCATGGAAAAAAAAGCTTCAAAAAGCATTAAGCAAAACTCAACGCATAATGAAAGCTGAAGTATTACTTAATATAATCCTGAAGAAATAATTTGCGCCAACTTGCGCCCAACTGAGCTAGAGCGATTTTATTAATCGATGGCAGGCACTTTTTTTCAATTTTCTGTTTTTTCAATGGCAAATTAATAAAATGTTTAATACTTTAACTTTTTAACTAGTTGAGATATCACCACAATTTTTTTTTTATTTCGAAGAAAATGTTCACGGCTAACAATATGATGAGTTTTAAATTTATTACATTTGCAGGGTGTTCCAGAATTTTCGAACAAAATTTTTTTTTTTTCAAATTCAAAAAATTATCTGAAATGGGGAATGAATTCACCACAATTTTGTTTTTGATGACGGAAATATTTTTAAATACGATATGTCATAAATATTACATAAATCGGAGGCAATAAAAAAATTAAATTGAAGGGTTTATATTATATCCATAATAAAATATTAGCAGTTACTTTTGACTTAAGGAGATTAAATGTTCAGTGATTATTTATGTAGGTATTAATTTTTAATCGGATTAAATGTTTATTTTTTATTGC
This sequence comes from Sphaerophoria taeniata, assembly GCA_943590905.1. Lineage (NCBI taxonomy): Eukaryota > Metazoa > Arthropoda > Insecta > Diptera > Syrphidae > Sphaerophoria > Sphaerophoria taeniata. The sequence goes on along the minus strand of OX016540.1, from coordinate 23,064,179 downwards.
TCGATGTCATAAAATTTTAGGTAAAAAAAGGTTTTTATGCTAAGGAAACTGGGGACCTTATTTCTTCTACTGTCAGCGACATCAAAAAACAAATTTCTGAAATTCAACCAACCATTTACAAAGTTAATGAAGAAGTAACTTTGATTGTGAATCACGAGTTTTTTTTAACTATGATTGACGGAAAAGTTTTAAATGAACTTACAGAAACAAAATCAACGCGGTCATGCCCAATATGCAAAAGGACACAAAAGAGTTTCAATAGCCAAGATGAATCCAATGCAAACATTGACGAACATAACTACCAATAAGGAATATCTCCACTGCATGGTAGAATCAGATGCACGGAATTTATATTAAAACTTGCATATACACTTCGACAGGATGGAGAGGATTTCGGTGAATCGATTGGGATCAAAGAAGCACAAAAAAGAAGAAAGGAAAGGATACAAACGTGTTTCCGTGATCAGCTTGGACTCGATGTAGACAAACCAAAGCAGGGATTCGGAAATACTAATGATGGGAACACTTCGAGAAGATTTTTCGAGCAATCGGAGATAACAGCTCAAATAACTGGAGTAAACATAGAGGTTATTTCCAGGCTGAAAATAATACTTGATGTTTTGAACTGCAGGGAAGTTGTGAACGCAGTTAAATTTGGGGAGTATACTAAAGCAACAGCAGCTCTGTTGACTCAAAAGTATCCTGAAAAACAACTGACACCTACTCTTCACAAAATTTTGGCTCACAGTCAAGATATTATAGAGTATCAATCACTTCCCCTAGGAGAATTATCTGAAGAAGCCCAGGAGTCCAAAAATAAGGACTACAAAAGGTATAGATATCAAAATACCTGCAAGGTTTCGAGAATAAGGCAGAATAAAGACTTATACAACATGCTTGCAGCCTCATCTGATCCGCTTATTTCTTCTCTGAAGCACGTCAGGACCCAAAACGATATGAAAGCACTTTATTCTCCGGAAATGTTGAGTTTATTGAATATTACCACGGACCAAGATGATAGTTTTCAAGAAATCTAATGTTTATACGTACATTTCAACTGTTTTTATTGTATAATCTGCTGTTCAATTTGTTATTTATTATTATTCTAATGTCAATTTACAAAAAAAAAAAAAAAATTAAAAAAACTTTTTTCGCCACTGTTCCTCTAAAATCGGTGTTTTACTTTTTGCGCTACTGTTAAACGTCAATTCCTTTTGTTTTACGCCAGAAAATGAATTTTCTTGTTTGTTTAATTCACATTTAATCATTTTTATCTCACTTAATATAACTAAGCTTTTTGAAAGCTATTTCCGAAACACCCTGTAATGTTTTTATTTTGAAATTCACCAATTTCATAGCTTTGGGTGTAACCTTCAAAATAAAAAAAAAATTGTGGAAATATCTCAACTCGTTTAGGAGCTATGATTTTTGGAACCAAAAAAGCCGAAACGGGCCACTGTGCGTCGTGGGTTCGAGTCCTACTCGTGTCCATAAAGTTTTTATTTCATCTTTCACGGGTACTGCGAAGAACTGACAAAATTTCCAAGAGTATCAATCTGTCATGAAAAAGTGCTTCTCAACTTTGCCGTTCGGAATCGGCGTTAAATTGTAGGTCCCCTTAATTCCTCATACGAACTCAGAGAGTTGTTGATGAGAATAAGCCACTTAGGCCTTGGCTCGTCAAGAGCTGTCGCGCCACTCCTTTTTTTTTATTTCATGCAAGAAACTAACTAGCTGGTTTGGTTGGGGTAGTAGACACTTCTGAGGAGATGGTAACTTCCGAAAATTGTCACAATTATTGCATGAATATGTATGTATATAGAATTACCCACTGCAGCTGCAGAAGAAGATTTAAAACAGTATCAACAATATTTTTGAACAAAAATGAATTCAATAACGTTTATTTTTTTATCTTACGTTAAAATGATCAGTTGGGATTTTATTTTTACAAATACTGAATTTGAATTTGAGTTTGATTTGTAAAATGGTGAATTTGATTTGCAAATGGGTGAATTTGATTTGTAAATGGGTGAAATTGAAGTAAGAAAACTACTGTATTAGTAAAAATGAAAAAAACTCTTTATTTTGACATTTGACCTTGGATCAATTTTCCATAAAAGGGAACTTTAAAATTTTATTATTTATAATTATGTTTTGAACAATTGTACCAGCTTTCAGCTTGTTGGGAATTTATGTTACCTTGAATGTCTAAATTGACCGGACTAATATGAAATATGGCTACACTATTTTGTGAATAATTTCCCTTGAAAATTGAATGACACAAAAAGGGTTCAATAAAAAAAAAATTTTTAGGAAATTTTGTAAAAATCGTAAAAAATCCCAAAAACTTCAAATTTCGATATATGTTGAATGCAAAATATTAACTTGGAAAAAAAAACCTGAAAAGATTAATAACTTAATTTTCATTGGTTCTTAAATTTTTTTTAATTCGTTGTATAGAAAATTGCAAAAGTGTTCTAAAAAAATTGAAATAATAAACACACAATTAAAAGCTTTTATTACATTCCAATATTATTTCAATAAATGTTTTGAAAAATTGTATATTCTAAAAAAGAATAGTTGAAAAATGAATTGACCGGCCTTTAAACTTCTACGGACCATTTTAAGTTAGATTTACATGTAAGGTTATTGTTACGGCATTTTTCCAAAATTTTAATTAACTCGTTTTATAGTATTTATATTTTAAATGATCTGGACGCAAATGCTAATATAATTTAGGGATAAGATGATTTGTATATTTACATTTTTGGCCAAAACTTTAAATGCTCTTGAATGTGGGACATTATTTCTCTCTTCTCTGTCTTAAGCGTTTTAAAATACATATAATGGGAAATGGATTGCAAAAAAAAAAAATAAAAAAAATAAAACACAAACTTCAAACTTAAACAACATTTATTGGTAAGGCATACAAATTTATTGGCTAGACAAGGTTCAAATATGATTGCATTAATAATTACTACCACACCAAGAACATTTATGGTTATAATTGAAAACTTCTTTTGTTTTCGTCAGCTAATTTCTATTCATAAGCAACAATTATAATAAAAGAACATAATTGCTTGAAACATCCCCAGTAAATAAATAATTAAAACCTTCAACACTCTTTCAAATATGGGGATTTACAGGGAACAGTAGCTAGCTAATAATAAACTACTTGCACAGTAATTGGCGTACATATTATTCAATTAATAAAAAGAATAGCTTTAATTTGACAAATTTTATCCACAAACAATAATTAATTAAGTGATATGAAATTATAGATAAGCCAAATTGCTAAATTGCTTCAATTGCTTGAATAAACTGTCAAATTACATATCAGGAAAAAAACTTTTTCAAAGGACTAATAGAACTTTACTATGTCTTGCTAAGAGATTAAACTTCTTTTTCATAAACATACTCCGCTTTTGACTATAAAATCCCACAAAAGATACTTATGTACACTATAGACGAAGCAACATGCATTTAAAACTAAAAATATGTATATTGTCACTGTGGCGTATACTTACCATTTAATGCAATGAGGATTTTCTTTTGTTAAACTCTTAATTTTGAATATCTTAAAGACTTAAACAGTTAAAAGTATTAAAAAATATTTAATTTTTCAGATGGCGGATACAGGAATCTTTTTACATAAATTAAAGCCTAGGGATAACTACGAATTATTTCTTCAAATGGTAATCTATCTTCATCATTCTTAGTACGAGACAATTGAAATTTAAATGAAAAACCTTTGCATATTTTCAGGTACAAGTCTTTTCCATGGAAGTTTTGCATCGGAGAAAACCATTCACAGCTGCTGGATTCTTTGAAATGAATTTTAAATTATTCACATCCGTATGCAATACCTACAATTTATCAAACTGAAATAATTTAGTGAAATTTCATTTTCAGATTGTAGCTGCAGTCACAACGTATCTCATCATAATCATCCAATTCCACTTGGCAAATTTGGAAACAAATTCAAACTGTAATCAAACTGCTTCGAAAGCAGATTCAAAAAGTCTTACGTTCTGAATTTGGTTCCTGTCCACGGAATGGAGACACAGAAAAGCTTTTCATATAACTTTAAGCTTAATCGAATTATTTAAAACCGAATTTGTTGAGCAACGGTTAAATAGGACTGTCTTCATTAAATGTGATGTAAATAAAGTTAAAGACTTTTACTTTCTTTGACGATGAATATTTAGGCACAGTGTTGCAAATGAAATAAAAACATAAAAAAGCTGAGAATATAGCAACTTCTTCAAATTTTTGTATGGGGCACCCAAAAATATTTCTATTAAAAAATCCATCATTATTTTTCAAAAACACAATTGAAGGTGACCTATTTACTCCTTTTTTTCTCAACCCCACCCAAATTTGTTTGTAAAAGCCATCTAATCCAAAATTAGAAAAGATGCAACTTGCCTTATCTTCTCAAACAACTTCAAGCCTTGCAGCAACTTATCTGGGCTAAACTCATTAGTATCTCAATGTTGTTCTCATTTTTTTGAATATAGATAATAAAAATGATGAACGTGATCGTGGGCATGTTTATTCAATAGAGAGAAATAAACTAAGAGAAATGCTAAGCTCTTTACATTACCAATTGATCTTTCTTGTAAGAAGCTTCTCTTTGATTGACATCTTCGTTTGGAATAACAAAAAACAACTTTCCACCTATGTAAACACGCCAAGCGACAAACTCACAATCGAATCTTGTGCAACATCAAAATCGTGGCAGTTGTTTTGTCTTGTCTCATACTCTACTCTATTTATAGCCTCAGTCTCAAGAGTAAACCGGCTTAACGGCTTCACACTGCAATGTGTTTTGAACTCACAATTTCTTGTTTGATCTTCGGTCTTTGGTGTTTTGTTGATGCGTGCGTAAAACGTTTGTCTGAATCTATTTATTAACTAAAAAAACAAAAACACACATCTGTAACGAGGAATGAATAAAGACGAGGCGAGAGTGAAATAAAAGTTCAACTTACATGTTAAGACTTGACAGTATTTTCGCGAAATTTCACAATGTTAACCACCAATGGACAAAGGAAGCAGATCGGGAGGATTATTTATGTTTGTGCCGTCAGAGTAGCCTTTGGCAACTTAAATTGCAAAGTAACCCAGAAATAAGATTTTATAAATTTTAAGATCAGAAGAAGGAAAGAAATTTTGTTGGCTTTAATTTTCAAATTAAAAAGTCTGTAATATTTAATTTAAATAAAACATTAGTGTCCGTGTATTTTTAACATTTGGTAACAGGTGTCATTTTTTTTGCATTTCTTAAAGTGTTACCAGAGTTTGAAAATACATATTTTAATAAGCATTGGAACCAATTTTACTAAAAAAACATTTCCTTAGATTTTTAATAATGAAAAATTTGAACAATATGATCTCAACTAGCTGACCTGACTGTCGTCGAACTTTAAAACTGTTCGACTGTAGTTGCGATAGAAACATGTCTGTTAATTTCGAGGCGTTTGATTTTTCAAGGGTTCCGAAGCTTAAATGAAATGTCTACTAGTACGAATCGTGGATAAGAAAACTCTCCACGTGAATCACGAAAGCCCGATAATTTGTTTGTTTCTCTCCAATTTCACTTAAAATACCTATTTAACCTGCTTTAACTTTTCAAATATTGACAATGACACATTCAAAAATATGGTACTTCCACCTTAGAGAAGTTTAATTTGGTTCTAAATCTCGGGCTCTTAGCAACAAAATCATCTAATTTTATTTATTTAACAATTAACTCTGCTAGGTGTTAACCATTCATCAATTTAAGATCCGAAAATAAACTTATCTTTTTATAAATGCTTAAGTGATAAAACTAAATTTTTTAGAATTATTTAAGATACCAAAATGAGTAATGAAATAAAATGACAATACATATTTCTAAACATCGACACACTCATAAGGTTACTATAATGCCACTGTTTGATTCGCTTTCTCTTCTGAACAAACAGAAATGCAGAATTGTTAAACAAAGCTCGGTTTGACGTAGGTATGACAAAAAACCACCTTCCTTTCATATATATTTAAATTTTTATTTTATTGACGGCATAATTCAATTTAAGATCAAAATCCTAAGCAAATAAAAAACATGTTTGTTATCTAAAACTTGACGTACCTACGATATTTACATTTATAAAAATACACACGTGCTGCAAAAATAGTAACTAGCCAAAAGATTGAAATTGAACAAACACTAATCAACGCGTAGTATTTTGATTCTTTTTATTATTTAATTAAAATATCAATATCTAAAAAGTCTCTCAATCAATGCTGAAATTATGACTCAGATCTTGATCTAAAAAAATAAGACAATTAAGAGAAGTGTAATCTATTCGCTTTTAATACACAAAACTTTCTATCTGGGCTCCTAACACTCTTAAGAGAGGATTAAAGTTGCTTCGAGCTGCTCAATACACAATGCCGATCCCCTCTTAAGTGAATATGGCGATCCAACTTTGAATGGAGCATGACTTTTTAACAAAGCCGGAGTTGATTGTGTAAGAGCCTCGAAGATGATTGAGATAAGGGCACTTCAAAGTTATGTTTTCTTTGTTATGAAATTTCTAAATGTCTTAGTTTTGGAACTAAGAACTTGGTAGATTTTGTGTTACTTTTGATTTGAAGTGAAAACTACAAGTCTTTGACAATTTTTATTTAATAAGTAAAATTACTCTCAGCGCCTTCAATTTTATTTAAGCCCACTTCAATCCTAAGTCCGTCAATGTTCAAACCAGCAACACTCGTCTCTGACTTAAACTCGGATACCATGATTACTCCCAACCTACACCAATCGAGGGAGATCAGTTCATATTCGAATCGCACGCAAGTAAGAAGTTAGACGACACACGCTTCTTCGGGAGTGACCGATCATACAAAATTTAATTCTTGTTTTAAACACAAACAAATAATCTTATTTGAATCATAATTAAAAAAAAAAAAAATAACCTGTTGTCTCGAGTTTTATTTGCTCAAAAAGTGGCCTTAAAAATATAATTTTTTTCTGTCCCTGAGGTTTCGAAATTGAAGGTGTCAAATTCCGTATTGAAGTGAATCAATCTCTAATTTCGTTTGGGAAAAAAGTGAATTTATTGGGTGCCAGAATGATTAGCTTAGCGCAAGCCAAATCGACGAGCTCTCGATTTGAAGTTTCGCCCACATTAACACCCTGAGTATAAGCCACAATCGCAAGCATACAACCGCGACCAATCGCGAGAGCATAAAAGTGATAAGTCCCATCCGGGAAAGCGGGCGTTCTGTGATATCAAATCAAATTAGAATCAATAAAACAAAAATAAAGAAGTTTGACAATTCCAAATACATACACATTCATGCTTATAGTTACGTCGCGTCGATTTATCGATTTTTGAGGAATTATTTTAAAAGAATCTGTTTGCGGAAATTATACAACATCTACATCATCACCAAAATGGATATCCATGGTGTTAGGTTAACGATCGCTTGTTGGTCTCTATTGACCTTATGCGTTGCAGTCCGTTGCAGCTCGGTTTATCCAAGTAAGTAGTACCGTTTAATTTTGTTGTCTGAAGCAATAACTGTTATCGTTAGAAAACCGGAGATGGAGACAAGCATTATCGTCTTTTTCTCTATAACCCTCTCGTGTGTCAAACTTACGGTTCGAATCGGGTCTTGTCTTATGGTGCTCAGAGACTCATAGAGGATTTTGTTGTTTGCATTTTGGCCAAATAAGTGGTAGATTGTTATTGTTGCAATGCCGATGACAGTTTAAGTAACAAATTTATGCAGTTAAACTGGTTAAATCACAATCACAAATGCATAAAATCAAAAGAGAAAAACGCAAACAACAAGTAGGATAAGGGGGGATTGTAGAAGAAAAAAACCTACTTACTAATAATAAACCGAAGTTAAATGCGTTGCCAATTCCGGATTTTGAACTGTTTTCTATTTGGTTTTACCTGGCCCGCAAGTGCCTATAGTTCGTTGGAATCATAAATTGACTAAATAATAGTGACTGATGCGAAAAATCGCCTAACTGCATATTTAATTTGACGGCTTCGCTAATCGCGTGGTAACAGTGAATAACTCCGGTTGTCTAAGAAAGAAAGAAAAGAAAACAACAATACAATCTGGTTTCGATGAAAGGAGGTAAAGGCACGGTAGGTACGGTCGGGAGATCGGGGCACATGTGAATGTACCGTGATATTGTTTTTTCTCTTCTGTCTATGGTGAATGTGCCGGTAGGAATTATGTTGATGAAAAGTTTAAAAAGAAAGATTGATGGGAATTGTTACAGATTATCTTTTTCGTCTGATTATTTTCGCCGTTTTAACGGTAGGTTTGGCGAGTGCGAATAGGTGTAGATACCGTTTGCGGAAGATAAAAATTGATTCAATATTCATGAAGGAGTTTAGAAAAAAGTTGTTTGCTCTTATTCATTTTTATTCATATATTAGTAATGTTCGAAATATATGAACCGGATTTAATGAATATTGAATGGAAGATGGTATGACACATTTTCGACGGTGATTGAAAAAGCTTTCTTCTGTTTCTGTGACCTATAGAACAAAAAGCGAACGACGAGGCTGCCGATCGATGTCAAAATCTTTGGTTTTTGGCATTATTACTCAAAGTCCTTAAGAGTGTTCCGGAGCAAAACAGCGTTTTTTCAAATGATATTATGAAGCGACTGTATGTCGTATCGAAATGATTTATGTGTCATTGTGTAGGCAAAAACTGTTTCTAAATAACCATTGGAGCACAATTTCAATTTAGTACTTTGTTACTTAGTAGTAAAGGCTCAAAAACGCCAAAATTGCCAAAAATCGTACTTTTTCAAAGAAAATTCCATCAAAATAAAAACATTTTTCGCTAACATTTCTTAATGAGCATAAAATTCGACATGTAAACTATAACTATTGGAGAAAAAATTAACTTTTTAAACAAAAAAGAATTAAAAAATTATGAATAAAATTTGTACTATTGATAAGCAATTCTTCTTACGATGCGATATTTATTTTTTGTTTAATCTCTTCATTTATTTAGCACGTACTTGTTCTCAACACATAGCAATCAAAACATTTTGAAAAAACTTTGATCAAACACATTTTATTTCAAAATTAAGAGATAGCCAAATCTGCCTAAATTTGAAAATTCAAATCAGTAACGGCTGGCGGAAGTCATGATTCTCATAGGAAGGCGATTTTCTTTCTCTTAGCAAGATGCATTTAGTTCAAAATTTGTCGTGTGGCGCTTCAAGCAGTAAGAAGAAGTAAGGATTTTCAGTTTCAGTCCGGAACACTCTTAATGTTATGTTTTGAACAAATGAAAACCACTTGATGGTGGTTAGGTACTTTTTGCACTAGAGATGTAGTCTCAGAATCTCAGCTAGAGTTGCTATAGATAGCATTAAGTTTGAAAATAAGTTTTGAATATATTCCAAGGCTATTTGATATAGACCGCCTCGGAATCGTCTTCAAATTTGAAGCAAATGCATTTAAGCACAAATGATAAGAAACTACACACATAAATTAATTCACCACATATGCTATAAAAAACTTTTGAAAACGAAATTCTGTTAATGACATGAAAAACAGAAGTTACGAGTGAATACAGATTTTTATAAAAATTGAATTCAACCATAAAAGTAAGACAATGCATATTCATGAAGGCTTAAGTTGATTTAATTGAAATTTAATCCTTCAAACTTGACTTGATTTTATTCATTACCATCAGCCATTGCCCAGTCTTTCTTAAACTTGCCCTTCACAATAATTGACCTGAGATAAAAATTCGAGGTGGTGTCCGTGAAAGAAATAAGCGGTTGAGATAATTTGTTTATAAAAAACTATTCACACCATTCTGTGTTGGTTTTTTCACCATGGGAAGATTCACTTAAATACAAAATAAATAAATATGTTTTGTGATAAGAATCCTCATACCTTTGTAAGAAGAAGACTAGTCTTGTTTAAAAATAGTGAAATAAAATACAAAACAACATTCCGATTTAGTGGTTGTGTTGGGGTGGGGTTTTTAGCCTTTTAAGTTTAGTTTTGAATTTTAAGGAGAAAAAAAACAAAGTGGATATGACTAACACGATTCAATTGAATTGAACTTTTCAAACAAAAAAAAGAAGAACTGACAAAACTTCTCGCAATTCTTCACATGCAATCGAAGAAATGTCGATAATTCTTATAGGTCTTCGCTTTCCTAGAGCTGTGGCGCTATCCTTTTTCTTTGTCTTAATAGCCAAACATTAGTTATAAGATCTAGAATTATTTTCATCTGAAGGCCTGTTTTTTTTTCTTTAATTTATAATGTTTAAAGCCGATACCCGATAGTGTTTTGTTTTTCATGGAGACTTCGATCCCAACGCAGTGGCGGATTAAACGTTGAGGGCGCCATAGGCAGGCATCTCATCGGCGCCCCTATATTAAACATATTTCGTACGTATATATATAGTTTGACGGCAATCGCCGAACAGCGCCTAAAGAAAAGGCGTTAAAGTAGGGCCAAGGAAAAAGAGACTTTGCTTAGATGAAATATTTTAATTAATGGTGTGCCGAATCACAAATTTTGTAAACCAAGTTAATTCGAGATGGTTCTTATGAAAACCGAGTTGCAAGTCGATTGCTCCGAAAATCAATCTAGAAAATACTTAAAAAGCAAAAAAATCAAGTTTTTAATCCGTTAAAATCCTTGCCATCCACTGAAGAATTTCCACCATTACGCTATTTGCCCCTACAATAAGTAAAATCAATAGGCGTGTTTTTTTGGCATAGCTATCCGTATCTGCAGTGGGAGCTTCCATGTATTACAAATACAACACGCTGCTGCGGATAAAACTTAAACTTAAATCTGGCTGCGGATAAAAAATTGAAATTTTTTCGAGTATCGATACTCGATCGGAGTAAAATTGAATTTCTTATGGCCTTTTCCAAAACTACTTTTGGGAGTGTACTCCCTGTCAACGAATTTGGAATTCATTTTGGGAAATGGAGTGTTTTAACGTTTAGTTTCATGTATTGTGTTAATCACTCCTTCACTCCAAGAAAAAGTAGGGAGTGCCGATTTCACTCCCTGGAGTGATGGGTAAGCACTCCTTTTCTATTTTGGAAAAGGCCATTAGGTTGGTAACTCGGATAATCGGATAACCCAAAGAGTCTCGAAGGCTGTGTTCGCAGAGTGCAAAATACTTTAAGTGCGTTCTTTTATTTAAGTTTATTTTGAATTAAATTGGAACGCACAAATCAAGGAACGACTCACACATAGTTGCTCTATGGTGTTTAATATTTTTCTTCTGTAATGTCGTTTTCTATTTGCGAGATTTAAGGTATAACTACAACGGTCACTTTTTGCAAAAAGTGCGAAATTTACAAAAGTAAAATTCTTGTTTCTTTGTAGCGCCATTTGAATTTGAAAAATAAAACTTCAAAAATTGTTTTTGACATCAAAAAGAAGCTTTCTGCGTCATTACTTTTAATTTTGGGGTGGAAAAACTGTCACAAAATGAGTTTGAAAATTTTCAATTTTTGACTTTTTGCAAAAACTGCTCGTTGTAGTCATACCTTTAGATTCCAGTCAAATTTGTGAATCTGACAGCTAAATAGAGGTGGTGAAGTGAGGAAAAAGTGGAAAAATCTCAGATTTCATAATCTATTTGAGACTTGATATTCAAAAAAATGGATTCGAGATTCAAAAATCTGAATCTCCATTTTTATCAAAATTCACACATAGGTACAAGCACACACACTTTCAAACACATTTCTCTGTTTGACATTTGTCTGAACATTTGTTATTGTTGTATTTCTTTGTTCATTGAACGACGACTGACCAAGTCTACGAACATACCCCAAAATGTCAAAAACTTATCCGAAAGCAAAACCAAAATAACGAATCAAACTTTGAACAAATGCAGATGGATGCACAAATGGAAAATAAGGGAAAAAGGTGAATCTTCCATTTTTAGCAATTTACTTTGGTTTATAAATTAATTATACCTAAGTAAAAACAACACAAAAATAATCTTGCATAAATTTCGTTTTTTTTTTGTTTTTGTTTTATTATCCGACAGCTAGACAAGTCTATCAACTTAAAAATAAAATAAAACAGCTGCGGATGGGCAACTGTGGATACGTGTTTTTGGGAAATCGAATTTGGCTGCAGATAGCGATGCCAAAAAAACACACCTAATATTGAAAAACACTTACAAAATTAGAGGGGAGAAGGAACCTAAGTTGAATGCCGAGTTGGCAAACCGAGTTGACTCTGTACTGTAAGTGGAATTGCTCAGGACCAATTTTTATTTTAACAAAAGTGGCTAGTGCGTTTTGAGTTCATAATTTTTCTACTTTAACAACCACGTATAAACTCGCATTATTTGCCACTTGTAAAAATCACTGCACCCGCGCCCTTTATTGCCGCGCGCCCCTAGGCACGTGCCTAGTTTGCCTTTAGGATAATATGGCACTGTCCCAACGCATTGTTTGCTGTCGTCTCAGTTCTTATGTCGCACCTTCAATTCGTTTGTGTATACACAAACATATTTAAATTGGAATCTATTAATTTGATTTCTAACAACTTCTTTTTTGTATGTGAAGGTGTCATCACCTTTTTAAACACATATAATATAGGTAAATATTTCAATGTAAATTGAACTGTTTTTAGGTTTCATTTCATCGTCCTCCATTGAAAAAAGCTTAGAAAGAAGTTGGCCTTGTAAGTATAAATAAAACCGGCAGAATTTTATTATTTTTTGTTCTTTAAAAAACATGTCCAACAACAACAGCTTAAAAGCAATCTCTTGCCAGGCCTTTTAAATGTGTTTACAAATGAATGGGTTTCAAAACTTCTTTTAAAAAAATCAAAATCTTGTTTACGTTATCTTCTTCTCACCTTCAAACATAAGCAAAATTAATTATATTTTCCTTATTAGAAAAAAGAATTAATATCTTCTCATAAATAAGCAAAAAATGGCGAAAAGCTATTGCTCAGTCCTCCTCCTCAAATCAGTGACTGTCACAGTTTTAATTTCATTGCATCTGAGATTTTTGATCCAAAATGAAGAGGCAAACACTTTTCGATATTTACTTTCGTTTTCACCATTTGTTTTTTTGTTTTTTGGTTTCGATGTCACGTTTTGAATCAAACTTTGAAGGACAACCAAACGAATATCCGTTCGTCAGTCATGATAAGTGTTTTTTGTTTTGCATATAGGTAATTGCTATGCCATTTTAAAGGTAATTTATTTCGAACTTTCAATTTGTTTAAGCGCATTTGCATTTGAAAAAAAAAAACAAAAATGATAAATTTTCTAATTGCTAATAGCGTTCAAACAAAACTTTAAAATATTTAAAATAATTTCAAATAATCTGGGGGCACGGCTGGCAGTGCCCCCGCCAAGTCGAGCGCGAAGCAAACACCGCCGTACCATATTTTACAGGAACCATTTCGCCGCATTTCAGGCCCCTATTTGAGAACCTTTGGATAAGACCAGAACGCTGAAACTAAGAAACTAAGGAGCTGCTTGTTTATCTCTAAAAAGTAATGAAATCTAGACAAAATCGTGCCAAGTTTAAGGTTCCTTACTGCGATTTCTTTATTATTATAGTTAACGTTGTGTGACACAACAGTTGAGGGGCTCCTGTTCGGCAGCACGCGGTCTATTAAGGGACCTAACATTCCACGTGTATATCCGAAATTCGTTGTCTATAATACATTTGCTTGGGTCGTCATCAGTGTATCCGTCCGTTTCTGAGGCCTGTTGTTGCTTCGCAACTAATTCTTTTTCTACGTAGTCGGGAAGGGTTGGGGTCGAAATTCTGTATGGGCCAAAATTCGGATTCCAAAATTCTGTATTCCAAAATTCTGTATTTTAAAATTCTGTAAATTCAAAATTCTGTATTTTAAAATTCTGTAAACACAAAATTCTGGATTTCAAAATTCTGTATTCCAAAATTCTGTACTCCTAAATTCTGTAAATGATAAAAGAAAAATTGTTTTGATAATGAAAAAAAGTGCGCACTTTTTTTCATTATCAAAACAATTTTTCTTTTATCATTTACAGAATTTAGGAGTACAGATTTTTGATGTTTTCTATGCAGAACCTTGAAGCATAGATTATAATTCTAACGTAACGGATCTCTCTCCAATTAATTTGCATATTATAATGTAACGGACCTCTCTCCAACTGATTTGCATATGGTTTACATGAATCACATACCTTGATAACACATTTTGCGTTTGACAGCTTAAGTTAAGTGTTATAAGTTAATCGTGATAAATTGAATTCAGAAAATGGCAAATATTAAACTATTAAAATCTAATAAAGGAAAGGATAAATTGTGTGTCGATGGTTTTATGTTCTACAACGAAAGAACAACGAAAGAACAACGAAAAAAACATTTATTTGGGCGTGCGCTAAGCGAATAAAAAATAAATGTTACTTAATTTGTTAATTGAATAAAAAATTTTCTACAGGCAATTAAATTTGGAATTACAGAATTTCTAAAAGCAGTATAATGGATTTGCAGAATTTTGGAAAACAGAATTTCGATTTACAGAATTTTGAAATACAGAATATTAGAAAAGCAGAACAATGGAATACAGAATTATGTTCATACAGAATTTTTTCTTCAGATACAGAATTTTGTTCATACAGAATTTTGGAATACAGAATAACGACCCGTTCCCAGTCGGGAAGTCACCCCGACGTACAATCCCCAACCTGGAGTACCAGGCACTTGAAGTGAGTCCAAGTACAAGAGCCGGAAAAAACCGCTCCTTTTACCGCCTGGGCTTCAAATGAGTCGAAGTAGCTCGTAAAGGTATTCACCAAGTAGTTCGGCCTAACTGGAACTGAAGACGCCACCGTTGATTCCAAAAAAGAAATTCATCCGCTGCCGTCCCTCGTTGGGAGTGCCTTGGTGGGAACACTCCTTCGTTGTGGAGTAATTAGTAGTAACAGCCTACTCCACTTCGACCTGTCGACCATGGGAGGCCCTTCTGCGAAAACAAGTTTCGCGATCGCATAGCTCTAAGCATCGTAGTAGTAGTTACCGTAAGCCGCTCCCCCACGTCAAAGTTTACCCCAGTACATGCTTCATGTACTATTATTTTTTAATTTAGTTTTAAAAACAACAATTTTCTGTACAACGACTCTCCTAAGCAACAACTGGTTCTCAGTATTTTAACACAGCCTCATAATTTTTATTAAATTTATTATAGCCATTTAATTTGAACAAATCAATGATTGACATATAAAGAAAACCAGTTATCATAAAAATGTTAAACAAATTTGGATCTTAAAACGTGATTCTGAAATAACTTATCAATATCCCACACTAAAAGAATTATGATGACACAAGTTAAACTTGTTTATGTGTCTGTCTTTGTCATCAAAACAACAAACCTGAATGAAAAAGGTGATTGCTGGGCAACAGCTAACAAAACAAAAATAATGATCCAGCTGCAGTAATAATGTCAAAGAAATAGTCCAACTATCCCGACAAATAGCATCAACCCACTTTGTAACCAGAATCCAGTTAGACCGGCAAAAACGAAATTGAGGTGATGTACCTGGTTATTAAGAGTGTTGCATTATCTGACCTACAAAGGAACAAACAAAATTCTACCCACACTGGTTGTTTTTTTCCGTGCATCCGTGATTCAAATAATATTCACGTATACATACAGGCTTTACCAATAATGATGTTTTTTTTTTATTTCTTTGTGTGTCTCCGGAAGATATTTATGTGGTTTAATTACTCCGGCATATGGCGAAATTGTTTTACTACTACACTTTGGTGCTGTCATACCAGCGAAAACGATTTCTTGATAAACTTGATGTTGTTGCAGCTTGACGGTATGAAGATCTGTGCAACTTGAATGAATAATCTTCGCTTGACCTCAGAGCTTAGTTGAACTGGTCTAATTTTTCTGTTTGTTGTAAGTTTTGAAATGCGCTTCAAACTATTTTTAACTGAAATTGTCTTCTAAGTAATAATGAATATTATTTTATTTGAAGCAATTTGATGTTGTAACAATGACAACGTTACAATAGTTTTAAAGAAAAACATTCTTGCACCTCTCTTTTCTTTCGACAAATTCGAATCCCTTTGGCATTTTTTGTTTTTATCAAAACCGGAAAAATTGTTTTTAATATGAAATTGTGAAATTGAGCTTTTTCTGTTCTAGAAATTGGTAATCAAGTTCGGATTAGCTTGCTTTCTTCGCACACAATGAAACAAAAATCAATCATCTCGAATTGTGAAAAAAGTGAAAACCTATTTGGGTTACTGCCATTAAATACTCATTATATTACTTGTTAACAATCATATTTTGGTCTTTCGTTCAATCTTTAACAATTCTTCTTAAAGCCGACTCACCGATTTTCAAAAAAAAAAAGAAAATAAAGAAACGGAAATTGAATAACTTTGTAAAACCAAAAAACCGAGTTCAAAATGAATCACGAGATCTTCCATGAAACACGAAGCATCTTTCATAATGAAGCTCATCCTGTTACTATGCCGGCATCGTTATCTTCATCGGAATTATTATTTGTTTTGACAATGACTTGTGGTAACACCTTTGTATATAAAAGATGATGAATGAATCAACAGTTAGAGGAAGATGTTTGCGACCAAACAATGTGGGTCTAATAATAATAATAATAATAAAAATTAATGCGCTCTAAGCAAACATTTGTCTTTTTATAGATTTTAAATGCTGGGTTGACTACATACATATATCAGCGCCTTGTGATTGTAGGTAATTCGAAGATGTTCTTATCAGATTTGAATAAGACATTTTCTGTAAACTTCATTTAAAAACAAACTGCTTCTTTTTAAATGCCCATCAAATACGACAATCGATATCATTTATGACCTACATATATTGTAAACTGTGTAACGAAATGCTCTGACCTCAATTATTTATGATACGACGGACGCTTTAAAGCGTTGATAATTCAAACATTAATTTGTTTTGTTTTTTGTTCAAAACTTTAAATTCCTCGAAATCGGACTGTCTCTCAAACCTGTCAACACACTACAGTAACCCCTTTCAATGTCAAACTTGAGAAACTGGAATCATTATAATAATTTCCATTGTGTCGCCGATGAATGCCGTAGGCATTTTCTCGGTTTTGTCTAGCAATTTGACAAGCAATAATAGTTTTGGTATAACGACAACAATCATCTTGGGCTCTTGAGGGCACAAAATTAAAATTACTGTGTGAATTATTTTCTTAAACTGAATACGTCACTCATTAGGATTGTAACTAGCTTTCGAGATTCCCCCTGATGCATTTTCAAGATCTAAGGTCAGACTTTGGTTAGCGTTGGGAATGACGCATCATTAATTCACAAAAGCATGTTGACATGTTGACAAAGCAATTGCTTGTTATTGCAAAATAATGAGAAAAATACTTCTTCTAGACATTTGTTTGCGAATTGGCAGCGCTGTGTGTCAATATTTTATGTTTTTTTCTTTTTGCCTCTTAAAACTTAATTGAGGTGGTCGTAAAAGTAAATAAGTTAATTGACGTTCAGCACAAGGTGGTTGCTGATTGTTATACACCTCATTGAAATAGAAATCATTTTTGCAACCCAACTTCTCTGACTACGAGGCGCTTGACTCTTTTTTATCAAGCAGGGCGTTCAGAGGTGTTACCTTGTAAAAATTAGAGGTTCCCATTGTGAGTTCATGCTCTTCCTCAATGCCGTTCAGCTTGTGCTGTAAAACACTTGCGAAAATCACTCATTGTAAAATTGGCTTATCGTTTCGCTTGAATTGAATAGATAACGCTAATTACAAATTTTGCAACTGGGTCAGAAAGTGCATGTTGTGCTAATATTTAAGTGTTGCAGTTTAATGTTGCGATAATGACAAATATGAGATTTTTTTTTCCATTTTTTTAAGGAAGTGAGTTTTGTTATCTTTTTCAATCTTTGTGTTTGCCTATACGCTGTGTATGTATGTATCTTTCTTGGAATGAGTGTATACTGTATATGTTACGAGAGTTTTAACCTATTAGCTCTTATAAATTTTGGTTTGTTAAATAAGAGTGTAAGAGCTCTGAAGATCTAAGGTTTGATCGCGTGACACTAAAACACTATTTGGAATTGAACCCACACCTTCTGTGTGACATGACAGATATTAAGGAAAAAAGTGCCATGTTTTCACTCGGTTCCTTCCTTCTTCTTTTTCGCTACGGTACTCTTAAAAGTCAATGCAGTGTTGTTTCATATGGCTAATTATTAAAAGATAAAATAGCACGTATACGCCCTAGTGAACGGGGATTGTTCTTTTTTTTTACTATAACTTTTGAAGTTACTGTGGAAGGCAGTGTATAATTTATATATCAATCAACATATGAAATATATAATTCAGTTCCTTATGCGTGAACACTAAACAAAATAATTACATATTCGCTTCTATTCGAATATAAAGGCTACATTTTAAAGAACAGCGAACGGAAAGTAAAAGTAATTTGTGTCCAGCTGTAAAATTATTCTCATTATAATAATTTTAAAAGTAGAACTCAGAAACTATACAATCATAATCAACATCACATTATTTGAAATTAATCCATCCCGAACGGATGCAGCAAATGACCGCTTTCTCCGCAGCGCAAAATTTTAATAGACAGAAATAATGGCCATTTAGTGTGCTCTTTGATCCAGATAACTTAAAAATTAAATAATTGTAAACTAGGCCATCGCTTCGATTTTGTTATTTACCTCCGATAAAAATAATAACAATTAAGTGGACCCTATTTATATCATGAAAAAAAAAATTCTAAATTACCCAACGACACACGTACGGTTGGTATGTGGTGAAAAAAAATTGTTTAAACATTGTAAATTCAATATATCATGCTACTTTCAATTAACTTACCCTGCTCTCAGTTTTCGTTCAAAATCATTTAACCTTAACCCTGTCAATTGAGCGTTCTCACGTAATGACCGTCTTTGGCTCTTCCCTGTTATGCCAAACATTGCTCAGTTCATCAGAACGTAGTTAGACAAAAAGCCTGTCATGTCATAAATCGACTTCCACCCACGCCAAAGAATAACCAAATCGAAAATAGATTCGAAAAATTAACTCGCCTTCTCGAATTCCTGTTAAATTAAAGTGTCCATGTTTCATAAAGAGAGATAGCGCCTTGTTCTGCGTGTGCCTCGTTAAGAGTGCTCCTCAACTCTATCTCCATTCCGTTTTGCCATAGAAATGATCCATTTATCACTCAAACGTTTGCTGTCGTGGTAATTAAATTTATACAGCAGAGATAGCGACTTGGCGGGCCTGAGGTCGCTTGCCAATGACCCTACATTGTCGCATGCTTCGTTTAAGCATCACAATCGAAGCAGTGGGACGTAAATGTAATTCAGTTTGTTCAATGTTCATCATCGGCAATAAATTGGTCAGGCGAAACATCATATTTGCCCTCTAACAGTCTAGGAGCAGCGATTCAGTTTTGTAAATCACGCGTTGAAGAGAGGAGATGGTACACTGACAAAAATTATATCGAAACCGAAGAAATTGAAGTTTTGTGAGAGGCCCAACTGTTCTTGGTTGGATTGATTCAAGGCTACGCACCTTTAGTATTATCTCTCATTCTATTTCTCAGTTTTTTCATCATCTTCATAAGGGTTCAAAATGTGAGTACGTTTTTTCTCAGTGCAGTTATTTTAATCGCTCAAACAACAGCGATACAAAAACGGGCACTGATTGAGAGCTCATAACAAATTGATGTTAGATATTATCAACGCACTCTCTAAATGATTTAGGAGGGCATAAACGATGGGCCTGTGCGTGTTATGGGGCCTTTGCACTCAACGCCATCGCCGTTGGCCACGCATTAATAGCTTTAATAAAAACACTGCCTTGATACACTTCCTTAAGCCAGTATTTGCCAACTACAGCTGCTCTCTAGCTATTAATTACACCTGTCCGAGTGTACTTGAACCATTACCGTTTCGTTGTAATGTTCGGCGAGAGTAATTCCAACGCGTGACACCGTTTAATTTTGACCCAATTACACGAGTGCAGCTAGACGGATTCAATTAAAAGATCAATTGGAATTATTGCATTTGACCGTTTGACCATGTGGCTCGCCGTTAGATGATGATAGTCGTTTGGAAACATTGAAAATTTTATATAGATATCAATTATGTTTCGTTGGGTAAACACATAAAGGTGTGTAGTGTATGTAGAATGCAACAATAGAATGTGTAGATTGATATCAAATATAGCGGCCATTACACATATCTTGAGCCAACAACCACTGAACTGTGGTTGGTCGTGTGGTTCAGTAATGAACGTGTGGCTTTCAATTAGGAAGTGAATAGATTTATCGATTACAATATGTACGATCTGCCTTTGAATTTGAGGCTGGTTTATTTGTGTACACTATTGTCTCCTTGATGGTGTTAAATCAATGAGTTGGTCGAGGTATTACAAACAAATGCCATGTTAGTAAATGGGTGGTTTTTAAGGTTAATTGCTGGAGGAGAGCTTTAAATTAATTGTGAATTGCAATTTAAAGAATTTAATTAAGGTTTTACTGAAAATTGTTCACAGGTTACCAGTTAGAACAAATAGAATCCGTTTAATTAAGGGAAGTAAATCTATTAAGCAATAATCATAAATTAAGAAAACAGGAAGCATGTTTCTGAGTTCTGACCGCAGTGAACTCTTACTGATTTTTTTGTTTAAACTACAAACCGATATTTATTTGAATTTTTTTGTCTTTCTAGATGTCAACTTCCTGTCAAAACCCAACTTCGAGCCAATGTGCACAGCCCAACAGGAGCGATATATCGAGAGTGACGGCAAGGAATCTAGTCTAATATTGGAATTCAATCCAGAAACAAAAAAAGAATCGTGCTTGCGAATATTGAGCGCTCCCGATTTGCACGGATTCATAGTGAGATTAATTCGGCCAAAAATAAGAACCAATTTTCACAATGCTCACGCTGGTCCACCGCTTATGGATGTGGACAGAGTCAAAAAGAATCGAACATGTCCTCTAAAAATTGTAAGTATTTAAACCGTACGCTGAGCGCGAAAAATCTGTAGAAAGCCATTAGCCCATAAATCACGAACAATTAGCTCTATAATGATATAATCAGTTACTGGCCTCTGTCACGGTTATAAAGTTATTTGCCAACGAATTTCTCTTTGTGTTATTCTGCTGTTTGAATTTTAATTTAGTAAAAATAATAAAAATCTTTATTTTTCCGTTTGGCTAGACATGACGCCTCACGTCATAATATTTCCGGGTACGTCGCAAACTCTGAGTAGGTAATGAAAAAT
This sequence comes from Sphaerophoria taeniata, assembly GCA_943590905.1. Classification (NCBI taxonomy): domain Eukaryota; kingdom Metazoa; phylum Arthropoda; class Insecta; order Diptera; family Syrphidae; genus Sphaerophoria; species Sphaerophoria taeniata. Next base: position 23,042,867 of record OX016540.1, on the reverse strand, counting down.
GTAACTGCAGACTTAGATTTTGTAACTTTGTCGGACCATGGCTTTGAGTTGTTGACCTTGAGCTTGACTATGAGTTTAAAGTCGGGGCAATACTCGAAGCAGAAAAGAAATATAAATCAAGTCGTGCTAGATTAAGATTTCATTGTTCATATAAATGACTATAACCATTTGCCCCGAACCGTGAATCGTAGTACAGGTTCGTAATTATGTTTGCTGCCTCAATGAGGTCATTATTATGTCTTGGGTTTCCCAGAGAGATTTCACAAGTGTGGTTAATTCGGTGCCAATAACCTCTTTCAAGGCAGGATTAAAATGTTGCTTCACAAAGGTTATTGACGCTATGAAATGTGGATAGACGAAAAAACTTCATTATAAATTTTAATAGGCGTGGGATAGTTTGCTGATGACCGAAGAATTGCCAAAAAAAATATCAGATGTTAAGAAAAATCAGTGTAACAAAAATTAAAATCAGATTCCGACATTTTTTAACAGACAAATATTTGGCACATTTTCTAAATAATTTACATCAGATGAAATGCTTCCCACATATTGCAAATTGTCACATTAGTATTCACAGCGAGTTTACAGGAAATCGAATTTAATGATTTGACGCATTCACATGTGTCGTTTAGTCGAGCGTTGGGCGCACACTTTTTTTGTATCAAAAGCGTGTGCAGAGTGCTCTGCGAATAGTGAACACGTTTTCTAGCGCAAGGTTTTCACATATCGCCATTTCGCTACTAATATGTTACATTATGCATAAGTTCAAAACTTTTATGGCGCTTAAAGTTATTTCGAATGATTATCATATAATTTGGCAAATTGATGCACGCGTCTAATTGAAGACAGCTACCATATTTCCTAGAGCATTTTTTGAGATTTTAGTCACGATCAATTCAAATTCAATCCACATTTTTTTTCTTTTTGAAATCAAATATTTTTATTTTTATTATGACGTCAAGCTCAATAAAATGTTGAAATTGATTTTGGAGTAATAACTACAAATCTTAAGTGAGATTGATTCTTTTAGAGAATATTTAAGGTAGACTTCTGACGTGAGAAAAAGGCATTCAACTTTCAAGGACAATAAAATAATTATTATGAATGTCGCAGTCTTTTGAATTTTTATGATATATTTCTGCATATTTAGAAATAAAAGAAAATAAATGTCAATCAAGTAGAAAGTTATTGTTTTTTTAGTACCTACATAGTTTGTTGTTCAAATTCAGAAAAATCAGTGATACAAGCATAAAATGACGTTTCAGTCATGACTCAAACGTCATTTTAAGCTAGAATCACACTAAATTCTCTTAAAATTGTTCACTAGCGGAGTATAATTTTGAATACGTTTACTTTCACGTTCAGAAATGAAGTTGATAGCGGCGTTGTGCACTTACATTGGAAACCGTGAAAAACTGTATTTTGTAAAAAATAAGTTATCGCGGTCAGATCGAAAAGCGCAAGACTCCAGGCTGACACTAATGGCTTAAACACAAACACGCTTCAGTTTCGTCTTCGTCTGCGTTACGATGTATCTGCTTCGAGTTTCCTTTTGAATGACAGTTCTCCCTCCACCACAATCATCCCTCCAAAAACAAATGAATCTTGTTTGTGTTCTTTATTTTTTAACAGCACATTACGTACGAAACGTGAGGTCGAATCTTCATTAACCATGTTTACAAGCAGAATCAAGTGAGTTGGATTAGGGTAAAATTTTTAACCCAGGGTTTAGTTGAAAAGATGTTGAGATGACAATTGCTGGCGTATTGTTTTTTTGTTCACTTTTGTTTTAGTTTTTAGTTTAGAAAATGCACGGACGAAACACGAGTGAAAAAGAAACCTAGCTTTAGCTTGTGTTCAAGTCATTTGCACCCACATAAACGTCAGACAATTTGTCAATGCCCATACTAACTCCTTAACTTAGGTTCTGCAGCATAGATTACGACTCGACTATGCTCCTGAAGCGGAGTCGAGTCGTTTTAAGCTCATTTCAACTTAACACATCTATATAAAGGGGCGAAGCGAATTTGTGTTTCAGCCTTCAGAATTCAGATGCAAGATGCTGATCGAATATTCGTAAGGTATCAGACTGGTCGAAAATGCGTAGAATATCAGGGTTGGAATCGTGTAAGGTGATAATTGACTATCACATTTTTGACTATCAAATGTGATAGTCAACAACTTTCCATCTGTGTAAGGTGATCATTCTGAAATCAAATTTGTTTCTTGGATTCTTAGCATCACTCTGTTTAGTTCACTTTTAAACCCGATTGTTGTTGTTGTTTTACATGCTTTCAACTTTGTAGAGACACAAACAAAGAAATAAAAATAGAGACGGGAATATGAATATTGTATCTATGTGTCCTTTTTTTTATTCTTATAAAATCAGCTGACTGTGTGTCAAGAAGTTTTTTTTGTACAATTACCTACATTTTTTTCTTTAACTGGGAGCGATGAAAATATTGCTAGGGTACAAAATAATCAATTTATTTCTGTCTTTTGGGGAAATATTGGATAGGCCAATGAATGAGTGTAATGTGAAGTGAATGTCTTTCAGAGGATAACTAAAGTGTTGGTAGGTACAGTACTTGTTTCTTGAAAAATAATTTCTCTGTCTTGTGACCAAAATAAAGGTGTGAATTTAAGTTCATCTTGGTTTAGATTTTCGTTGTTTTGGAATTGCAAGATTATTTGCACCTGCCAAAAAATATTCATTTTTCCCAAACGAGAAAAAAACACCAAGAAATAAATACACCAAAAATGTCCAGTTGTATCAAATTGACACCTATATAGGTGTCAGCTGAAAAAGTAAAAGAAAAAAATGACAGTCACTTTTTACTATCATCTTACACAGACGAATTTGCTTCAATTTGACTGTGAAGTAGGCTGAGCGTTAGAGACAGCTCTCTTTTGTCACTGGGTGCCTTAAGTGAAATTATGAATCATATGGAAATGAATTGCTTGAAGTGAGCTGTCAATTTCTATATTACAGCGGTTATTTTAACGAAAAAAGAGATGACAAGAAATAGGAGTTTAAACAAAAACAGTTTGATTTTTCGTCTCAGCTAAATTTGAATTTAATTTGAATTTTAAGTGCTAGGAGACATTTCTAATTTTGTGGATTAATTTATGGAAACAAATTCATTTATTATGGAATTTATTTGTTTAGTTTGTTGTGACAATTTATCTTGAATTTTTTGAATTGAAGAAAAATTCAATTAATTGGTTAAAACTCTACACTAATTACAAAATATTGATAGCATCCATCAGTGGGGATTGTAATATATGTGACGGAGATAGTTGGATGATTTATTATGCACGAGCTGACCCTTCGAACCTTGTCTCGCCACCCTTCAGATCAACTCTAGAATAATTATAAATTAACACAGATATTGTAAAAATGGAATGTGGTTGGCTTAGGTGCCATGACATTTGGCCATATGCCATAAGGCCATATTTCAAAATATGGCCATATGACACTTTTGAATTGTGTCATATGGCCATATTTTAATATATGGCTATTTGTCGCTTTGGTTATGTGTCATTTGACCATTATGGCCAAATGACACTTTCAAGCTTGCAGTTTACTGCAAAAACAAAAACAAATATACAATATATTTATGAAAATATACAATATCTATATTTATGAAAATATGGCAAGTAACCAGTATTGCCGATTCAAAAAAAAATTTATCATGATTTTTTATCATGAGATCCTCAAAAAAATCATGAGATTGCTTATTCTTCATTGGGCCCTAATAATAAATCTTAGCTAAAAATTCACCAGAAAAATTTTAAATAAAAAAATACATATGAGATTTCATTTTATTTTATTAAGTTCTAAAATAAAATTTACATCAAAGGGCTTGGTAGTGCCCAGCCAAGTTCTAGCACTACTCATTTTTAAAAAGCAAATTTTTAACCCCCCATAACTTTTGAACCTATAGAAATAGAAGCTTCAAATTTGAGTTACGTATTAACATCATGGAGACAAAGGCCCTGTAATAATAATAATTTAATGGGTAGAACTACTTGAACAGTAAACATTTCAAAAACCGTAATTGACTCACTCACTGACTGATCATCAAAATTATGAAGCACTTCCAACAATAGCAGAATCTTAAAATTTGGTACACTGGTAGGTTTTCGGGTGAATACAATGGGAAAAATCGAAAATTTCATTTTGCTCATTCAGGAGCGTGGTATCCGCCCACCATGTTGAAATTCGGACTTCTAATAGGGTTTTGGTTGAAAATTAGGAAAAATATAATTAACTTATTTTAGGTTCATTTAGGGGCGTGACTTTTGCCCACTATCTTAAAACGGTCGTAGGATGTTAAAATTCGGATTTCCTTTAAGGTTTTGGTTGAATGACATGAAAAAAAATCAATTTCCATTCAGGGAGGTACCCGCCCACTTTATCAAAATGGTGGAATACGTTTAAATTCGAAATTCTGATAGGGTTTAGGTTGAATATAAGAGAAAATACAAGTATAAAATTGCAGTTTCATTAAAGGGGCGTTGTTGCCGCCCATTTTTTAAAAATGGGCATAGGATGTTGAAATTTAGAATTCTGGTTTGTTTAAGTTCATACAACTCCCATGAGGAACTTTCTTTAGTTGTTTCACAATGGAAACTTAGGGTCTAAATGAGTTAATAACATTAAGACAGCCGGTCTAACCTAACCTACCTTTTATTTATTTATAAATTGGCAGAGCAATTATATTGCTAAAGTTTGCTAATTGCTAGCATATATAGTGTATTTCGAGGTTCAAGCTTCCATAAAAAAAAAACTTTACAGATACGGAAAACCAATACACGCGAACACCTGGCTCAAGGCCCTAATTTCGCGGTGGATTGGATTCCAATCCACTCTATTTTTATATGCATGAATTACATGCATATTTATAGTGTATGTTGCCTTGTAGTTTAAAGGAAAAGGCACAAGATTAATCTTGAAGCATCGGCCCCATAGCCATAAAATTTACCTTCCGTCATTTCCATTTATCTCAAGTACCAGTTTGCTTCACCGTAATGAAAGCCATACTGGAAAATGTGTTTCTATCTATATACTGAGCATTGAGGACGTACACTCAGTTACCGAGAATGAATCTCTCGTCAACCACAGCCACTCTGAAACTCCCACAAGGGGGCCAACCGCAACTGTAGTTGACATTCAAAGGTCATAAAGACTCAATGAATCGGGCATTCAACTACCCCAGAGCACCAGTTTTTTCAGAAGACCTGGTGGTCTCTTTTGTTATATTGTACTCTGTAAATGTATGAAATTATCATACATTCTTTGCGAATCTGTGAAATTATCACACATTCGTACAAACCAAAAGGATAATTTTCCAGCTTCGTTGAGTTACGGCTCAACAGGAACACTGGTGTCCATTGTCATGAAGTCTCTAGTCAGTTGTAGTTGCGGTGAACCAAACTGGAAGACTGCATGACACATTGTCATGCAACACCAAATTTCTAAGGAACACTCATTAGTGCCTTATTCTATCATATTGATTTCAAGTACAGTCTCATTAATCACCGTGTATCCATAAAAATTTAATGATCCCTTTACAATGAAAACGTAGGTTCATTCGCGCTGACCGAAGTCTGGTTACCGCTCTGCACCACTTGGAGGTCGAACCTCCCGCACATGAGCGGCAAGAAATCTGTACTCGAAATTGCAAGCAACCCTTTCCAAACCCTCACCCACTCTTCGCAGAGCAAAAAACTTTACAAAAAGATGTGATCAGAACAAAAACATAAAATGTAAAAAAAGAGCCAAGTTCTGTTATGTGCGATCAACACTGTGTAAAAAGTCAGCCTACAAAAGTAATGAGATAAAAACGCCATGTAAAAGTGTTGTACTGAATATTCATCAAATCATAGAAGATAATACAACAATATTAAAAGAAAATTGAAAATAGTTTGGATGAAAATTTGGGAATATTTGTTTTAAAATTAAGTTTTCAACAAATTTATTGGTTTTCTTATTATTTTTGAAGGAAGATTTTAAAAATCATGAGATTTTCAATAAATTCATGAGATCATGAGGTGGGGGTGAAAAATCATGAGAATCATGATAAATCATGAGATTCGGCAACACTGAAGTAACTGATCTCAAAAAGTTTATTGCAACGTTTTAATAAATTAAAAAAAAAATCAAACAGAAAGAAACAGACAGAGCAATTAATTTTTCAAAGCTGCTGCCGTTTCTTTAATTTGGAAAAGGAACCACCACGCACCCTTGTAATGCACGATTGTGTCTGGAAAGCAGGTGCTGCATTGCAATAATTCATTTTAAGCATCTTTTGTCTGAGGATGATGACGATCTGGAACATTCAAAATTGATTTGATTTGATTCGCGCGAATTTTTTTATTTTCACACCCCAAATTCATTCTCTTTTGGGCAACATTTTTTCCGCTCGCATCGCTCGCTAGCAATTATTGTACCTCCTTCATTTTTTGGTTCAAGCTCCAAATCCTTTATAGAAATAATATTTTAAAACACGTCAGACTGAGTTAAGGTTTAGTATTGCAAAAATAGTACTTACGTCTGCATCCACATGATGCAAGAAAACTGAACATACCTTCAATACAAAAATGTCTCTCTGATGGAGCTGTTAATGCAATTGAAACAACTCAGTTATTTGAGGATTGAGGTGACAAAACGATAAAATAAGTTGAAACTGGGTTCAAGTACAGTGTGCTTGTAGAATGCCCTACTCTGACCGAACACCAAAGTTCAGACGAACGCTTGCATTGGGAAGAGTTTCCTTGACGAAAACTGATAATGTTTTAGAAAATCTCAACAAAAAACTTAACAACTTTGCATATGTTTTCAAAATTATAAACATCATCAATGATTCTTATTTATAATTTCTCAACCTAAATTGGAACAAAATGTAAATTAATATATCTTTACTAACGTGGTTATCATGAGCGAAGTGCACAATTCACAATTATTTGTAGCCGCAAGCTCTAACAACACTAAAAGTACCATCTAAAAGATAGTTCCTGCTCGAACCATTTTGCATATTTTGTGTCAAATGACGCTTTGAAAATCTGTCAAATGACAATATTAGAATATATGGCCATTTGTCAGGGAGTCGTACGAAATCCCCAAAAGACAAAATCACCATGGGGACAAAATCTCCAAAAAAAAAATCCAACTTGCCAATATCTCCACGACAAAATCCCCACGGAAAAAATCCCCAAAGAAACAATACTTTTTGCCAAAATCTCCTTGAAATCTCCAAATCTCCAATATTCAAGTACGTCTACTTACACCGTTCCTCTCACGACATGTTTTGTTTTATATTCATTCTTTATTTGTTTAAACACTAAACAAAGTTCTTTAAAATTGATTTTTTATTTATCTACACTAATATATAAAGCTGAAGAGTTTGTTTGTTTGAACGCGGTAATCTCAGGAACTACTGGTTCGAATGGTATAATTCTTTTTGTGTTGGATGGTGCCTTAATCGACTTAGACATTAGGCTACTTAACATTAAGCTGTGACCAATAGCAGCGAAGAATCTGTGGAAAATATGGAAAAAACGGCAGAAAATATACATTTTTCTGCGTTTTAACGCGCTTATCTCAAGAACTGCTTTATGAAATTGAACAATTTTTTAAATGTTGAATGGTCCATTTATCAAGGAAGGCTTGAAGCTATATAAAATTTAGTTGCGACCAATAGGAGCGAAGAATTTGTGTAAAATGTGGAAAAAACGGCAAACAATACAATTTAATCTATATATATAAAAGAACAGCCTAATTTTTGTGTTCGTTCGCTAACCGGGCACACTGGTTGACCGATTTTCCTAATTTTTTCTCGAAATGCAAGAGGTATTAGGGTAGAAGGTTTAGCATAAATAAAATGTATATTTTTCTTATGCAATGATATGAAAAACGGTGCCAATGATAAAAAATAATGAGTTTCTCACTGTAGTACAAGCCGATCGATTCGATTGATATTTTTGCCAAGTTTTTAATATTTCCAAAAAAAATTTCAAAAGTCAAATATTTCATTTCATAAACAACAAGATATATACATAGATACATAATATGTACATAGCTACATAATATACCTACATAAATGCTAAAAACCGTAATGAAATTCTTTATATTACGTACCTAATTTCAGTTTTAGTTGCATTTGCATTGGTGAGTATAGCTAGGTACATAAATAATTATTGTTCACGAGGAACATTCAAATTTCATCTCATTTTTTAGGTATCAGACAAATAAATACTGCAATTATTTCCCGTTGTAAACTAAACAGGCCGTAAAATGTGTAAAAGCGGTCGGGGTGGAACCGCCGATGCCCGGCCGGAGGTAAATTCCGTATCTCCCTAGGTCTATCTGTTGGAGCCGTCATGAATTGTGCATACAGGCGGTAAAAATCTGTATGAAATTGCTGTCCATGGAATTCGTTGTCGTTTGAACCGTCTTCGGCTTTACTTTCCTTTACCAGATTCTGAATTTACAAAAATCAAATTCACCCTTTTACAAATCAAATCACCCATAGAATCTGGTAAAGGAAAGTCGCTCCCCGTCTTCTGCCAGCCACTGGTTGTTGATACAGTCAAGAAGGGAAAGCTTGAACTCCGCAAATAGTTAATGTCAGCTGTTGTTATCCGGCAAAGGAAACCTTTCAGAAGGAGAGACGGGGTGTTTATATATCTTGAAGGATAATCCGGGCGTGATAGTAAACAATAAAGGTGAAATGAAAGGATCCGCTATCACAGGCCCTGTTGCAAAAGAATGTGCTGATTTGTGGCCCCGTAACGCCAGCTCCATCGCTTAAGATATGAAATAAATTTTTTCTTAAACATTCAATGTTCCAATGAAAGCAATTCAAACGGCCAGATTGAGAAATATAAGTATCGCCAAATAGATATTCGATCCTTTGTTGTGATTTGCGTGGTGTTTAACGTTGAAGGTTGGAGGGATACAAATGGTTTTTCAATTGATCGGTTGATGCTCGCTTTTAGAAGTGTGGAGAAAGCCAATTTCACTGAAAACATTTCGCGAGAAGTCTTGGAAAATGCGTTGATAATAATTTTAAGAGATGTCTAGACTCAAAATTTTATTAACGGTCAGAGGAAAAGATTATATTGTAAAAGAATGGAATTGAAAAAGAATTTAACTGTTATACCTATATACAAATGTCACCAAATAAAAACAATTGGTTTATTTTGAATTGAGTGAAAGTTTTTTTTGTATGTTTGTATATTTGTCCGGTGTGGACTCTTAAACGGCCCAACAGATATTTTTTATGAAATGTTCATGGTAAATACCTACTATTTCATTCAGGGATGGTTCCTGCGAAAAAAAAAATGGAAAACACATATGGAAGAGCGGGAAAGACTGAAAAAAAACAACATAAATATACATAGATCGAAAACTTTATTTTTTTCCCAGAATGGCGAAGCGGGCGGGGGTTTCAAAATCCTGTTCGTGTGTAACCGCATAACTCACAAACGGCTGGACGGATTTGGCTAAATTTTTTTTTTATTTTGTTCGTGTTAGTCTGTAGATGAAACTTTATTTGCATGTTATTGCATGTGCATTGGTTTTCAAATGGAAAACTGAAAAATTTTAAAAAGGGGTTTTCGAATGGAAAACAAAGTTGTTGATGAAAAACTCAGAAAACTCATTGGTTTTCCAAGGGAAAATTGTTATTGGAGTTGCTCTGAGGGGTGGCGAGACGAAGTTCGCGGGTTCAGCTAGTTTTGAATAAAATGAATTACATTTAAAATGAATTAAACATTTATTTCTTAAACAACCTTAACTGAATACAATAATATCTCACTACTTGAACATATTTGTTTTGGAGATTTTGGCATGGAGATTTTGTCCATGGGGATTCTCTCTTTGGAGATTTCGCTGCTGGAGATTTCAGTTTGGGGATTTTGGGTTTGGAGATTTTCGTTTGGAGATTTTGGCTTGGGGAAAACGTCACCAACCCCATTTGTCACTTTAAGAAAGCGTCATTTGACCATATGGCTGAATGACACAAGAAAATATGGTCAAATGACACATTACCAAAGCGACAAATAGCCACATGGCCATATGACACAATTCAAAAGTGTCATATGGCCATATTTTGAAATATGGCCATATGGCATATGGCCAAATGGCATGGCACCGTTGGCTTATAATCCAATTGAACTACCAAGAGAACTACATATCTGAATGTTTACAAGCTTTACACATCTATCTTATAAAAACTCATATATTATCAAATATGCCTATTTGGGAACATAATATTTCCACACCAAGATTAATGGTTACAATATTTTCATTAAACAAAAAATTATTAATAAAGAAGCATTACAACAACATCAATCATGTTGAAATGATTTACAACATTTCATCATTATCATATTCATAACATTTTCACGACTGCAATAATATCCAGGACAGTATCTACCCTCTTAAAAACAACTTCTTAGTCGTTAATAAAAATGCAAATTCTGTTTGATGCAAATTTCGTTTGAAATAAATAATTTCATCTGTTTAAAATCTCTTCTCGTATAGGGAATTATTTTTATCTCAATTAGTCTCATCAAAAACAAAATAAAAAATAAAAACAACAACAAATCCAAAAAGAGTGAAACAAAACAAATTATAAAATATTTTGTGGCCAGGAGAACAAAAAAAAAAAAAAGAAAACATAACACACATACCTAAATATTTTTTCCAAGTTGATTCGTATTCAGCGACAGCAACAATATTGTTGTTGAAATTTTTTTTCTGTTTTTGTTCAATAAATTTATTCCGCTCATCTTGCTACGTGATCTGGCTGAATAAAATTGAATTTGTGTTTGATTCGGTTTACATAAAAAGTTTTAAGTCAGGCCAGGAATTTATATACGGTCTAATTTTGCACGGTTTTGTTTTTTATGCAAAATTGTGCTGTTTTTTCAATTTTGTATCAAAAGTTAGCAACAGAAACCAAAGTACCTACTATTGTTTTCATTTTATTTATTTTTGTTTTTTTCTTTATGTTAAATTGCAGTTTAGCTCGTTGGAACCACAAATACCATCATGGCAAGTGGATCCATGTCAGTTAGAAGACAGCTCAGTGGATATGGAGGATCCAGTGAAATTATTTCAAGGACGATTGCGTGTAGTTTGGGAACACGGCGGACATAAATTGTCATCAAAGTTGATGATTACAGTTTTGGGAAAGGGTTATGCATGTCAGCAGGAAAACAAACATCCCTGTTTGAAAATTGGGTAAGTTAATGTGACAACCCCCGTTAAGCCAATCTTGAATAAATTTTACTCTACTTTCAGTCAGGAACCACTTTTGTGTATTTCAAAGGCCCTTGTGTGTGATGGTATACGCCACTGCCCCTACAGCAATGAATATGACAGTGACGAAGACAACGAAATGTGTTGGAATCATAAGAAAATTGACGACGGTGATATTCTCGAACAATGGACATTGGAAATTTTCCGGAATCTCTTCGCCTTCGATGTACCGCCACCGGTTGTTGCCGAAGTGAATAATACCAAAAGCCTATCGAATGAAAAGTCCGATGCCAGTGTGAAAAATAAAACCCATATCGCCGGCGGAAGTGGTTACACAAGACGCAATTCAACACGTCTCGGTTTAAATAGCGATCTCTCCAAATACGGTCCCTGGGGCTATCTCATGTTGGGAATGCTACTTTGTGGTGGAGCTTTACTCATCTGTGGTTTGTGGGGTAAGCTGTTTGTTTTTTATTTATTTTTCGGTAAATATTCTCTGGCTAAGGGTACTATTATCTTTTTCCTATTCAATATCAATTAGAATGCTGTTTCCTTAACAAATCCGATCACCCAATTACAGCTTCCGCATCGCAATCAGCCCACAATGAGTCTGACGCCTCTATGCAGCAAGGCAACATCACAATTGAACATCAGTCGACCCCTCCCAACTACGAGGAACTCGATCCTCCACCACCCTATTCTGTTCTTTTTCCCAATCAAAAAGCTACAACACCAGAAACGGATGCTGCCGCAAACACTGCACCAACAGCATCAGCACCCACTTCGCCAACAAGTACAAGCTCCATACCCACATCAACAACAGCTTCAACGACGGCAGCACCACCTACAATAATTAATGCAATATCAATTCTACCAGCCACCGAGATATCAGTCACGTCCTAGCCTACTGCCTAAATAGTTTTTAATTTTTTTCTTTAATTTTTTTTTTCTGTTATTAATGATGATTTTATACAACTGACTGTTTTATGCTTAAATTACGCTCATCAGCTTTTCTAATGAAACTATTTTAAAAGTTATTTTAATTTTTGTATAAAAAATGAAGAAAAAAATACGCTATTCGTAATGTAGGTAAGGTAGATTGTAGCTGTGCTGCGCCTTGATGTATGGATGTTGTCTTCTTGATTTGTGAGTCTGTGAGTGAATGTTATGAATTTTAACGAACATCGAAATTGTGGCTCTTCTCAGATGCTTTTCTAAATTTTCTTTTATTAAAATTTGAAAAAAAAAAATATGTGATATGACTAAAGTGTCTGGGAGTGAACATTTCGGTTTTTCTTATTTAACAAAAAATTAAAAAAAGAAAATAACATAAATTGTGTTCTCTAGTTATAAGTTATTTTTTTTAAACATTTAAAGTGACCTGCATTTGTAAGTCGGTCTTTATGGTTAAAATTCTGTAAAGTGTTTTCAAGGACAAATTAATTGGTTTTTTGAAAACATTCAAATGTTATGAAATTGAATGAATTGTAAAGATTAGAGTATCAAAAAAAGAACTTATTTATGTGAAATAAATTTATTTAAGAAATTCAATAATTGTTTTTTATTTGAGCTCAGACCGAAAATTGTATTTGATCAGGAGGTAAGGTGCAGATTTTTCCAGAAATAAATAGTAAATAATAAACAAAACGAAGCTAACGAAAGCAAATAGCTTTTATGATACAAATTAAACAATCTGATTAAATAACACTTAGCACAAGATGTTTCAAATGAAACTAGAAGTTTACACTTTTGGATTCCAGTAGTTCAGAAAGTTCAGAAGCAATGGGATTGAGGGTTCTGATAGTCTAACTGATTTCGGAAAATTTATTCTTTCAGAATCATTGTTTATTAAATTTTTTTTAAGGAAATGGAAAGTTCGAAAATTTGCTATTTTCAACAGTAGATAGCTCATAAAACTGAATTGTATTAAAATGTTAGTTCGCTTTAAAATCTTTGGCCTACCATCAAAACGATATGATAACCCCACCATGTCATCAGTTTCCAACTAACGGATCTAAAAGTCAAAATGTCAGTCTTTTATTCGAATTTAGAGTTTTGAAAAAAGCTAGTTCTGGCCTTGAGAAAATGCTGGAATCTTAACAGCTAAATTTAGCTTTTTTTTAAATTTATTTATTTTGAACATTTTTTACTCGAATCGATTTCATTCGCAACACCCTGTTTTAAAGGTCAAAATCTAACTGAGTTGTTTGAACAATTGATTTTAATATTGATTAGAAACAGTCTAAAAATATTTTTTCATTATCACTTAAGTTAACAAATGGTTATGAATATAAGTCGTACCTGGGTGTTAATTTGTCAATTTGATCAATTCGTTTCAAAGCAAGCAAAAATGTGTTAAATTTTAGTACCTGAGTATTTTTGAGAGATGATTGAAAATTAATTTTAATAGAAATAGATTAAATTATGAAGAAATAATATTGTAAGAATTAAGCATCGCATCGTCTTGGACAAACGAATTTTAGTAGGAAAATGTTGATATTAATTATTTTACCATTTAATTTATTTCATTGATATACTATTCATTTGAATACTTGTTTTTAACAAAACAAAAGCCAAAGACAATGTTTAGTGGAGCAAAAAAGTGTCTGGGCAACTTATTTGATCGGCTAAGACTAGAAGAAGATAGATTAAATGAATGTCACAAAAGTCTACATCTCAAAATGCTTTTACATCGAAATACAAAAACAAGTCAGATATATCCTCTGGAAGTCAGAAGAGCAAGCCTCTGGAATGTTGCAAATGTGGAAAGACTGGCCACATGAAGTCACAATTGAATACCTATTGTAAAAATACATCGCGCTCGACTTGGCGGGGGCACTAAAAATGCAAATGCAAAGGACATTTCGCGAAAGACTGTCCGAATGCAAAATCTAGTCATCAAGAAGACAGATCTGATAAATGCAGCAAGAATGGCAGTAATAAACGTACACTGATAATTGTTTATACTTGATCTGCTTCTACAAAAATTCTGAAGACTGTTATTGCTACCAAGATTGCGCTGTAACTCAACATATTATGAGCTCACTTAGAGAATGGTTCAAGAACTACATAGCTCTTCAACAACCGTCCATGATTACCATTGGTGATGCAACCGAACCAGAAGGCATCGGTATAGGTGACATTGAACTTGAAGCTTTTGACGGTCAGATCTGGCAGAAAGTAGTGTTACAAGACGTATTATACGTACTACAAAAATGGCTTTCAATTCATTTATAGAAAACAACATAGAGTATCATATCCTCTAAATCCAAATACTTCAGAACAATAGCTTGATTATACATGTTGTTTTGTGTATTTCCTGTTCTGATTGACTCCTCTCATTTTAGGACTGCGTATTTTTTTTAAACATAAAAATGAGACAGCTGAAAAGCTGGAAATTTTCCTGAAACTAGTTGAGAATTAATTTGATAGAAAAGTTAAGACATTACGGCCAGACGAGTTTGAGTTCTACTCGCGTCCATAAAGTTTTTTATTTCATCTTTCACGGGTACTGCCTCTTGCGAAGAACTGACGAAACTTCCAAGAGTACCAATCTGTCATGAAAAAGTGCTTCTCAACTTTGCCGTTCGGAATCGGCGTTAAATTGTAGGTCCCTCAATTCTTCACACGTACTCAGAGAATTGTTGATGAGAGTAAGCCACTTAGGCCTTGGCTCTTCAAGAGCTGTCGCACCACCCTATTTATGTGCGTGAAAATTTTGTCGTCTCCATTATCACGTGAATCACTCATTATATAGACACGAGATTTGACGTGGAATCCCTTTTTTGAGAACTGACCAAGATCGGGTTAGTTATTTTTTAAAAGAAATGAAGAAAATTAAAAACAACCTAACTAATAAATAAACAAACAAACAAGTAAAATTCGTCATCCATACATAAGAAATATGACGATTTTAGCGTACATTGCAACAATAGTTCGAAAAATTTTAGGAAAATATAATTCGTCAATAGTTTGTTACAAACAATGAAAATATTTTTTTTTTTAATTTTTCTTCTCTAGTAAGTAAGTCTCGTGGACCGCAGGATGAAGTTAAGTTATATTCCTCTAAGTTATGCTCTCGCTCCCTATGCGATACCATTTCGACATGTTCTAATTACTTATTATGATGTTTATAAATTTAGTGTTTGAATACAGCCTGATAGGTATGGATGATAGGAGAAACGATTTTCTTCTGGAAATATTTCTTCTAATTTTTTTCTTCAGAAAGATATATCCTTTTTTTCTCTTATCATATAAGATCAGGTATCTCTAACCTCAATACTTACATATATGACGAGTCGCACGCGCTGTGCAAACTCATTCAAATAATTAGGGTTAAACAAAATCATTAGGAGCTCTATTATTATATTACGCAATTTTTCGAATTTCTTATTAATTCTTTTACTATTCTAAGTCATTGTCTCCATGTCCCCAGCAACTTTTGACAATGACCTGATAATGATGATCGATGATGACTGATGTTTTCTTAATCAAAAAGACATCAAAATATCCTCGGTGAGTTAGTGACTTATTTAGGTTAAGTAAGGTTAGGTTAGAGTGGCTGTCTAGCTGTTATTGACTCTCTTAGACATCAAGGGTCCATTGTGATACCACTAAAGAAGTTACTCATGGGAGAGTTATGAGCTTAAACAAACCATATTGTACTTTTAATGAAGTTAGAGACACATCTTGTGTCGATCGTTGCCAGTTCACTGGTATTATCAAAGAAGGGATTACCGAGATAGTTATTCCTTCTATTGGAAAGTGCCGGACATGTTCATAGAAGGTGTTGGACTGTTTCCTCTTCCACCTCGTCCAAGCTTCTACAGAAGCCTCAAAGCATGTCACCTCATAGTGTCCTGTTATGACTCCATTGCGGAGCTTATACTTTGTCTGCTTGTTAAGTGATTTAATTAGAGCCGATTTTTCAATCGTCAGATAAACAAGCAGATAATGGTTTATTCGATAGATAGCAAAATATTGGATTTTTCAATCGTCAGATAGACTTTATCTGACGAAAAACGCTCTTATTTATTCGGCCGATGAATACTCAGATACGTTTATTTGCCAATTTGTTATTTGTAGATTTTTTCGATGATTAAAAAATCGGCTCTAAGTTCTTAAAAAAAACGAATGAATTAAATATAATTTTCGGTAAGAAAAACACATGAAGTTGTTGATTTTTCATTTATTCTTTCTTTCCATTTATTACATTTATTTAGCACTTAACGAATAATGATGTTGTTGATATTTTGTTTTTCTTTTTCTTAAATATCTTTATTTTTGATGCTTAGAAATAGATATTCATTTGATAATTATTTAACTATTATTTTTATTTCTTGATTTTGTTGTGTGTGTAAAGGTTTGTAGTTGCACAATGCACACAATAAAAAGATCGTCTTGTCATCAGGATAGTATATTATTTTGTTCTGAGTGTGAATAAATTAATCTTAATTAAACAACAAATTAGTTTTCAACAATTTAAATGCACATTTACACATTTATACACATACATATACAAAAACTTGATAGAATTTGCTATTTACACAATTACATAAGCATTTTGTCTAAATAAACGTTCTTTTTTCCTAGGTATAACAAAGTGTGAAAACTTAACAATTATTAATTACAACAAATGTCTGCATACATTCAAAGCTGATAATAAATATTTTGTCAATGTGCATAAATTAAATTTCGTATAGCTTAATCTTTGTGAGGTGTCAATTTTCTCAATTCATAAACCATGATTTTCTCTATTATTACAAATTACTTAAAATATAAATGATTTCAGCAATAATCGATATCAAATATTTTTTAAACTTTTTACAATCATTCCAAAGGATGAAGATGAAAAGAGATATTTTTTTCTGTAAATGAGATTTTCATGTTTATAGAAATTTTATTTTGTTTCTATTTCCTTTAATGAATTTAGTGAATGATTGCAAAGTTGATCATTTGTAATCCTTAGGTGTAATAACTACCATTAATACTAATTTTATTTCACAAATATACTTTGCAGCAATTTTATTTAAATCTGTTAATTTTGTTTTCATAAGATTTGGGCATGTTTTCTTAAAATGTTTATGCATTTAAACATAATCCATTTTGTTTAATATTTTACCTATTTTAAACAATTATTTTAATATGGAATCAAAAATAAGTATTAAATGTTTTTTTTTTCTTTTAAGATAACAATAATGCACTCTATATCTAGGCTTATATAAAGACACACTTTTTTCTCGTTTTCTATTTTTCTAGACTGTAGAAGCAATTTTTTATTTCAAATTTTACTATTCTTTATTCGTTTTAAGCTACTTAACTACTTTTCATTCAACTCCTGTTTTATAAAAAAATCTTCCTACCTAACTAATTTTGTGTAAAATGTTAAAAATACAGAATACGATTTCGAAATTTTCGAATGATACTTTGGAAATAAACCTTAACCCTGAATATGTTGTAGAAATAACCAAAAGACTTTTTCTGATATATCCAAAATAACAAGATTACAATCTTGCGTTTGTAAGAGAAGGGGAACAAAAGCCGCGTTTTATTATCCTCACTAACCCATATGGGTTACCCCGTGATAATAAAACGATCTGGGTTAAAAAGGTAGAAGTTTAAGCTATGTTTTTATCCGAGACGCAACCCTCAGCTAAATTTTATTTTCCTTTTCCGCAAACAACTTGTGTTTATTAATTGGATTGACTCTTATCCTATGGCTTTATAAAACTGTGGCTAAGAGTGGAATACGCGTTATTTTTTATTAATACGAATGATATTACTAAATCTTTCTACAATAAATTCTTTTTTGTCTCACACTCGCCATCTATCCGCCATATTTAGAACATAGTTTTTGAGTTACAAAATAAGGGGGGTTTACATGGTCACACATGGTGTGACAACATGGTTGGACAACGGCATGACAGCATTGCGTATTACACGAAAAACGATGTTGTACAACATCAGTTTGTGATTTTTCTTCTAGAGTGTGGACATACTATGGCGAGTAAAATTTAAGCTTCAATTTACTTTCCACAATTCCGGATGACTTTTGTAAATTTCAAAAAATTCCCTCCAAAAAACATTATTGCAAATTGACAACATTTTCAACCAAAATTTCAAAACGCAATGAATTTAACGTCGACGAAATTGCTTCAGTTGTACAACATGTGTTTATAAAGGTTGGATGGTGTGACACACCACCAGGTTTTCCAAAAAAATGGAAAACCATCCAACATGGTTTGTCAAGCGGTTGTTTTAGCGTTTACATGATCAAAATCGTCATATTCACACCATGTTGTCACACCATGTGTGACCATGTAAACCCCCCTATAAACCCTGATAGCTATCGGGGTCCCAGGTTGTTGTTGTTTTGTGTACAAAAAATAAACCCATATGGGTTAGTGAGGATAATAAAACGCGGCTAAAGATTCCGTTAAAATTTGTACAACTGTAATTTGAAAATAATATTCTGAAAACCAATTAATGAGTTCATACTTTTAGGGGCCTAGGGCTAAACACAATGGGTGGTATGCAGAATGCATTTGCTCAGTCTCATGAGATTGAGACCTGAGAATGAGCTGAAGATAGTGAGATTGAGAATTTGCAATGAAACAAATCTCAATTTGGTATGCAAGAGGTTTGTCTCATCTTCCGATCTCAGTCTCAAAAATGTCCTCTTCAAGTAAAAGCAGTGATTTTGACAAACCTAACAAAAAAAAAAACCGAAAATGAAAATTATTTGTTTCTTAAGGCTAGTACGCAGATCGCGCTAAATTTTAGCTCAAGAATTTCTCTCCAAACATCAGCTAAATTCCTGGCTAAATTTTGACACATATATATTTTCTAAAAAATCAAGCGAATAATCTTGCATTGTGGCTAGTCAAAGAACATATGAACCAAATGTCAAAATTTAGCTCGAGAATAATGTACCGGACATTTATTTCGCTCGCTAAATTTTGACAGATGATTATGTAGAGTTACGAAAAAAAATATTTTTAGCTAGAGCTGCTTTTCTCTCCGCTAAAAAACTCAGCTTAATTTTAGCTCTGCTAAATTTTGGAGAGAATTTTGTATGGCAGCTAAAATTAAGCTCGATCTGCGTACTAGGCTTTGATAATTATATTAATAAAAATACAGTTTTCTTGACAAAAAGTCAAATGCCAGATGTAAAAATAGAAGAAAAAATACTTTAAATAGCGTTTAAGAGTGAATACGAAAATAAAAAATAGAGTGGCGCGACAGCTCTTGAAGAGCCAAGGCCTAAGTGACTTACTCTCATCAACAATTCTCTGGGTGCGAAGAAGAATTGAGGGGACCTACAATTTAACGCCGATTCCGAACGGCAAAGTTGAGAAGTACTTTTTCATGACAGATTTATACTCTTGGAAGTTTTGTCAATTCTTCGCAAGAGGCAGTATCCGTGAAAGATGAAATAAAAACTTTCAACTCACCTAACCACTTAGCTACGGGCAGCTGCGAATACGAAAATAGGTTTGGAAAAAAACATTTCAATCAAATTTCAAAAAAAAAATACTAATATTAAATTAAGATTAAATGAGAAATGTGAACGAAATAAAACGGAAAACAAAAAAATTAAATTACAACCATGGGCAAAAGAATTATGGGATTTGATAAATAGAGGGCCTGAAAATCCAAACCCAGTGCTAAATAATTTTTTGCTTCCTCATTGATATCTATTTTATTACATGGGCAGAATCGGCAGCCATAAGTAGAGATGAATCCTCTAATTTCGTTTTAGATCCAAGAACATTTTGAAGGATTTGTTTCCAAAAAAGAAAAGTAATGTAAAGTAATGCAATAGGTAGCATATTACGAAACTGATTTGCAAGGCTAGTTTAGTTCTACCTAAAAAAATAAAACTCCTTGAAAACAAACATATGCCACAAGAAAATCGAATTTTGTTTAAAAACTTTTAATTTCAATAGTTATAAATAAAACGCGGGCAAGGTATTTGTTAATTTGTTTTTTATTTCAAAAGAACTTATCAACTGGAGCAAAAACTTTTAAAAACTCAGTCATTGTGATTCCTGAGACAACAAATTTCCAGTCTCAACATTTAAAGAGCTTTACGTCATTTCAGTGAGGCAAGGCTTTTTTTTGTGCATACGAAATTCTCTAAAATGAGATAGATCTCTAAACTGAGACCGATCTCATTTGTGCGAGATAAGTCTCAAAAGTATTTTGCATACAAATGCTAGCAAAAGTTCAAAATAATGAGATTTGAGACTGAGATAAAGCGTTTCGCATACGACCCAATGAAATCTGTGTAGGCAAAAACAAGACAAGTCAGTGCAGTTTCTTTAACACTAGAACTAATAAAGGATTCAAGAATACTGCATGCTTCTTCTTTGAAAAAAGGAAAAAAATAAAAACCAAGCCTTTTATTTTGTCTGTTTCAATACGTCCTTATTCTTTCGTGTTAAAAAAAGACAAAAATTAAGTTTTTTAAAAATAGTAGTGAAAAACAAAAAGATTATTATTTACTTTATTTCTTATGAGAAATACTATTTAAATTTTAAATTAAATGACAAATTATTTTTAAATTCCCAAAACTGAAATACAGGAGTTGAATAAAATGACAAAACCCTTTTTCTCTTCTTCATGTCTCCTCATTAAAACTTAGTTATGTCCATTATCTTAAACATTTTATTTAAAGAAAATTTTCATTGATTCGGATGTATTAAGTCGTCGTTAATAACATGTAAATGTATGATAAGTCAAAATATTTCGGTTTTGTTTTGTTTATTTCTTAATGGTTCTAATAAAGTGGTCTCTTGCATTTCAATATCAATTTCATCTTCCATTTTCTCTAAATATATTTATAAATATTTTTATTTATATATACCTTCAACATTTTCTTTTTCTATCGTTTAGTTAAATAGTTGTTCAAAGGCTTTTATTTTGTTTTACTAAAATTGTATAAGTTAATAAAATTGTATTTTCAATCAATTTTTCATTATTCTCCGATACAATGCGATAAAATGTTTACTTTATATTTCTTTGCTAAGTAAATAAATTCTTAGATTCTTTTTTTTTCAAGTGTTAAAATAAAATAAGGCCCGTGGATATACTATATATTATTATTTAGAAAGCAGTACATACATTTTTATCACTTTCTGTGATGCTTAAACAGTTTTTGCATTTTAAATATTTATTTTTCTAAATAATTGTTTTACTTTCTATTTGATTTGGAATGGAAATAATATATATATGTCCGGGGAATATTTTTTCAAATTATGTTGCCTAGCTGAAATGCGGTATAGTAGTGTTTTCGTCTTAATTTTTAATGTGATTTTAAATACAAAATTTCTTATAAAATTCAAGTATGCATAATACTTTTGTTATATGCATTTAATTTTGTTTATATTTTTTTTTTTTTGGTATAAAAAATAGAAAAGAGGTTTTATTTTTAAAAAATTACGAAAGGTTATTTATATTTTTCTTCGTATAAATATTTGTATTTTAAATTTTATGAATAAATAGAAAAAAACTGTAAACATTAAAATTTAGGTTAAAAACAATTGGAATAAAATGTGTTGAAAATTACAAAAAATCATCAATCAGCATAGCCTTAAAGACATTTTTTCTCAATGTATATGAAGCAAACATTTTGTTTTTGTTTCGCTTTTAAAGAAATTACATAAATGTATTTGTTTTATCTTATTTTCTATAGAAACGAATGAAAATTACTTTAGTTGAATGCTTCGCACCAAAAGGGAAATTTTAAAAATCGGGTGACAAGTTGCTTAAAAACGGACTCAAATGCACGTATTCTTCCTCTAAGCTAATTCATACCCAAAATTTGATAATACACAATACAAACAGGATATTTGTTGAGATACTCTCGTTTGCTTTTGAGAAGGTTTACAAAAAGATTTGTAAATAGTTCCTTCCTCAAAAGAGAGTTCATATTTAATTCCCACAAAAAGATTTGTGTGCTTAAGTGAAAAATAAACAACAAAATCCGAAATGAACAAATGAAAACAGGTACCTCTTCATATAGATTTAATCCTTTTTTTTCATTTCTTTCAAAAAGAAATAAAAACCTCACAAAGTTGCAGATTCCCAATGTGCAGTGACAGTGAGCCATATCAAAAAACCATTCACTTATGTCATGGGGGAATGGGGAGCATTTAACGTTGCAAGGGCTTTATCTAGTAGGCTTCTCTTCATTCAAGAGTTTCGTAAATGAATGCTCTTTGTGTTTCGTATTTTTTTGTCTTTCATTCATAAAATTAGGGGAACCTTTTTTCTTTTTAGTATATGAATGCGTCTTAGCATTCAAATATTTAAAACAGTTTTTAATGACATAAGGAGGATAAAGAGGATGTTTAATTATTTGACATTTTCACTCAGTCAGACCAGTGAGATGCCATCAAAGCTTGTGAAGTAAATAGATCCAAAACAAAGAATAAAATGCTTCCAACTGGAAGTTGTACACCTCTTACAAATCTATACAGAGATATTTCGACGTTTTTGAAGAGAAAAAAGGAAACAAATAATACTCTCATGCAATTCGAGTGCTTGTCCATATCCGTCAGACCACCAAGGCACCAAATCCAATCAATGACGAAGCATTCAACTGTCCTCTCTCTGAGAATCACCGCTAAATCAGAAGAATGTAAGACCCCTCAAAGCCAAATTTCCAACGCACCGCATGCATTCTCCCCCCAGTAAAAGCAGCCCCACATTCCCACAGAACCACAGGCATACCCTACCAAGGAAAGGTCCAGCACCATCAGTGCGGAAACATAAGCGGCCGAGCCGTACTCGTTAACTTGTGTTTTCGCTTATCGCCGAAATCAAAACGATACAACGGCGATATCTTCAGACCGGTTTTCTCCGGTATAATTTTAAAATGTGGCTGTTCGGTGCTCACAATCAATGGCCGTTTCATTGAATGCATATACTCACTATGCGGTGCACCCAATGGTCGCCTAGTACTGGGGACATTCATTTTTTTGCAAGGCTCGGGCTTGGTCTCGTTAAGTTGGCAGTTAAGTGGTGAATATTTGTTTGGTTTGTATATCGAAAAGATATTGTTGATAAGGCTCAGTGCACTGTGACCACCGCCAGCTTGATGATGGTGATGATGGCCACTGGAACTGTGTTCGGGATAGAAGTTATTGTACTTGTATGATGGGATCGTTTCGGGATAGACTTTTTGGGAGAATCGATGGAGGGGCGAGCCAGCATGTTCAAAAAAATGATATTCACTGTTGTTTTGTTGGGGTGGCGAGGGCATACCGTCGAGCAGATTCTTCTTGATCATCATACGTTCTTGTTCACGATCGTGTGAGTCGATGGGAGCGCCATTGTTGTAGCAGCCTACATTGACATTCTTCACTTTCAGATTGCTATTCATGTTGCGCTGTTGCATGTCGAGATCGATGGGACTTGGGGGCTTCTCGAGCTCTTCCCAGTACTTTTCTAGGTCGATATTGAAGTCTTCTAGGTCCATTTCGGTGGAATCCGAACAAGTGTCGTCGTCATACCGACTAGGAGGTTTCACCTCCAACATCGATTTGTTGCGCATGGGTCTGTAGGCGTTTGTGAGATAGTGCTCGTCCTCGTCAAGGAACTTGTCCTGGCACATCAAGCGCTCGCGCTCGTCTCGAATGAAATGATCTAGGTCAGTGTCGTATGGATCAGCTCTGCAATGAAAGTGGTCCTCGAAATGATCAGAATACCCTGGGGCAGAACCAAAACATTGTCTACGTCTCGATGGCTGGTGATGGTGACAAAACTCATCACACACCGGATATCGGATTGATGGCCTCCGATTTCGCTCCTCCCACTCTGCGATCAAATTACGCCGACTAGTACTCGGCCCTCGATCTAAAATACGCCGCTCCCGACCAGGGCGTCGATTGAAATTGTAAATTTCTTCCAGCAGACACTTCGAACTCGTGCATCGCTCGCGAGCGCAGCACCGTGTATGCGGATCAGTCGCACAATGATAGTCCATGGATTTGCGCATGGCTTTCTTGTCCTTCCGCGTAGGCGGAGGCGGTTCATAGTCGATCACATCAAAAGGCATAGTCTTCGAAGTTCCAGCACTGAATGAAAATGATTTAGGCACAGCCGGAGTCTTAGCCGCAGCCACCTGGTCATAGCCCCCAAAGCAGCAACTCTTCGACTTGGGATACTTGAACTCCTTACAACTCGAAGACCGCTGCAGGCTGTGACCAGCTCCACCATCTTGACTGTCGTACGACTCATCTAGTTCCCGAATATTTCTCAATTTTTTGTACATGCCATATTTGAGACAATCGGGCACATAATCGTCGTCCAAGTCCTCGGAACGATTCGAATAGATATTATCAGTATACCAGGACGGATCTAGTGACTTGGGTTTCGGTTTGGCATTGAGCAGTTTTTCTTTCTTCGATTGGCGATAACTTTCGAAGCAAATACTTTTCATTCGTTCTAGCTTTTGTTCCCTTATTCGTTCCCAGTTTTCCCAGTTCTTGTCGTTCTTGCACTTATTGCTACTACTTAAACTCGTATTATTTAAGCTATACTCGTGACTAAAATTATTATTACGACTAGTGCTAGTGTTAGTGTTGTTAGTTGATTTACCATTTGTATTGGTATGATTATAGCTAGTTGTGCTGCCACCGCTATCGGTGACAACAATTCTTATTCTACGTTTGGTCTTATCGAGCAATTTCGATGATAGAGATGATTTGGGTTTGTCGCGATCGCGATCGTAAACCTCTGGCGGCTCTTCTGGCTGTCACACCTCCTGTAGATATTTGATTGGACAGTAGCCTTGGCGATTGTCAGCTGAGCGTACCATAACCATGCCATTGACTTCGTCTCCAGTCTTTGGTGATAAGACATTTAGCAGAAATATTTGCGGTTGAAACATTTTTAAATTACCTGAATGACAATTTGATCCCGTAGTAAAGTCATATTTTCGCCACGTTCGCCATCCGATACTTGTAAATTGTGGGTAACTTGAAGGGGCTTCTCACCGGCGTTCAGACGAGCACAGTATTTCGATGGAAAATAGCCCACACGGCCAAGAAGTTTGCCCTTCCACCAATCGGGATCGGATGTTTCAATAACGGTTACCTGAAAAATTATACAAAATATTTAAAATTAATGTTCAAGAAGTAAGGTTAAGTGAATTAAGAAATAACATTCTGTCTATATGTTAATTTTGAACAAAAAGGCTGGGTGAAGAAAAACACATTTAAAAATAATTTGACAAGCCCCTTCTGGTTATTAGAAAAAGTGTTCAATATATCTTGTCTGCGAGCGCATCAAAAGTCGCCAAATAGTCAGCATTTATTCGTTTACACTTCAACAAGTTGTGTAAAGTCCATTCCCTAAAACTAATTGCTGCCAAGTTTGGTGACAACTGATCCAACCAATACTTTTGTATATAAAGTTTCCGTGCTGTAATTATTATGTGGTTGGCCTTGGTCTACTTGTGCCTAAAATCCTCTTCTTTCATGAGCTTGCTCATAAACCAAATTTATTTAAAATTTAAAAATTATTTTTTTCTTTTTTCATTTTCGTTTACGGATACGTGGCGTATGTAAATATGAAAAGATTAGTTTGGCTTAAACAACCATGGCAGATTTATTGAATGAAAAATACATTTGCTTCGTTCTCCATGATTCTCATCATTTCGAGTCTCCTGAAAATTTCATTTTGAAGAAAGGGAGAAAGAAATTCACCCGAGAAAAAAGAAATACCCTGTGTTTACAAAATATTAATTTTCTTTAACATAAAGGAAGGTTGCATTTTCTTTTATAGACCCACATTTGAGTTTTTGAAGAACAATTCAGGTTGAGAAGTTGGCTTGATTTTTTGAATCGATGGTTTATAGAGCCACTTGCTTTGAATATCACATCACTCAATCGAGTGTGGTCTTTGTGTGTTGCTTGGCTCAATTGAAAGTTAAAAGCACACAATACTTGAACTTTCCTCAATCACTGTATTCTGTAAAAAACAAATAAGAAAACAGTTCTGAAGACACTCAAGTAACGGGAGTAGAAAACTTTTTGCTGCCACCTTAACTACTTCAATAAAATATTTGTTGAACTGACCAAAAGACGCATACATTAACCGTTTTTCTTATTTAAGATTAAGGATATCGGTCGTGAAATTTAAAAACGTGTTTTAGTTATGGCCGCAAGAATATTTCAATTTGTATATTGTTGAGTAATAACTTGGTTGAACAGAGACATCACCACGCAAAAACTTTAAAATAAGGGAGTACGAATCATGAAATAAATTAGTGACAAGAGGAAATAGCATTTCCTTTCACGAAAAATGCCATTCACACATTATGTGTTGTGGTCTTAAACCTTTCTATAAATATGTCAACAGCAAAATTGTCAACAGACGACACCGTCTTCATGTCAAAATATAAATTTTTGAAGTGAAAATGATCAAACTATTTCAATTGAACTCTGATGACACGTTTAACAAATTGCCAAAAGTGGTTTGATGGCGTGTTTCTTTTTTTGTACTCAAGCGTGAATTCGTGTTTCGTACTTCAACGTACTACAGAAGCGTTTCAATATATTTTTATCAAACAAACTTTCAAAGACTTCTGATGTTTGAAACAAAAAAGAACAAAAGGAACGTGTGTCAATGTGCAGAGATGGCATCTATGGGTCAAAAGGACTTTTCACTTTTCTTCTCATTTTGGATTTTACCATGCATCTTGTACGATACACAAAAGCTTGTAGTTTTTGTATATTTTTATTAGAATAGAATGCAATTTCAGACATAAGAAATTGTTTCCCTCTGTATCTAATGTCTGTCAGAATGATTTATATAAAATGCAGTTCCGAAGAACTTTTTTTTTATAATTTTTGTATTTTTCCGGTCAGGACATACTCATGAAAAATAAAATGAAACTACACTTTCAATTGTGATCCGGATGCAAAAGTGAAAAATGTGCACGAAAGTCATTTATCATCGGATTGTATTGGTATCTTTTGAAAGTTTTGATATAAAAAAGCGTACCTCTATTGTTCAAAGAGAAGACAAATTGAGGGAAATATTTTGTGGCCAAAAGTTCAGTTTTGCTTTTGGCTGCATTGGAAAAGTCTTTTTGTTGCTGTTGTTGATTGTTTTTAAATTTTATTGGAGATTCGTTAAAAATCGATCGAATTTGTGAATATTTTAAGTAGGTATATTCCATAAGTTATTGGAATGACAATAAATAAATAAACTTACCTTGTATCCGGCTTTTAAGTCTAGTTCATCGGCATGTCTGGCCTTAAAATGGTAAAGGATCACGTACAAATTTGTGGGCAATAATCGATGAGATTTCTGTAAGGAAGAATGTTTTTTTTTTTTGGAAGTGTGAGTTTATAAAAAAGAACATTTAATCAATGCCTGCAAAGCTAAGCCCCAAGTGCACTTGTAAAAATTACAACAAGCTTACAATCGGGAGAGGGTAAATACCTTGCTTTTATAATGTAACAAAATATACAAATTTGACATTTAATAAAAATAAATGGAAGGAAATTTGCGTTTGTAGTGGTTTATCAATATATTTAAACGGACACATTTTTATGTTTAAATTAAATGATTAAAATACATTTAAGATTAATCGATAAGAAATGAGAAGGGATATAACTTATACAAATATTTAGTAATTAAGTTCACGATCTTTATTTTAATGAGACAAGAATTGCATAAGTGATGTTAAAACTTGAGATTTCTGTAAAATAATGTTTGAGCTGCTTAGCAGAAAGAGATTATAAAATGAATATTTAAACGTGCAACAGCTGTATTTTAAAGTATACTCGTATACGCCTTTCTTAAGACCGATATTTTGTTTGATTAAATGTAAATGTGTACTGTGTGTTCTGTTTGTATGAATCGATCTCACTATCGTATAAATATACTAGCTGACCCCGCGAACTTCGTCTCGCCGCCCTTCAGAGCAACTCCAGAATAAGTATGTATAATTAACACAGATATTGTAATAATGTGATTTGCTTGAATCCAATTAAAATAGAGAACTAAATGTCTGAATTTTTCCAAGCTTTACAACTAACTTTCTACTTTCATTAAGCATGCAGTAAAATGCAAATTTCGTTGTGAAATTCAACAAATTCTCGTTCTACCGGTTTATTTTGACTATTTCACAAAAATCAGAATTCCAAACAGCTTGCGATTTTCCCCTTTATTTGCTGAATTTCCTGTAGGGTTGTCCCAAAAATTTGTTTTTATTCCGACTATATCCATACAGTGAAAATTTTATAAAAATACATCGAGGATTGAGCGTATAAGGAGTCCCTACGGGACATACAAACAAAACAATGCACCTTAAATTCCATGCAAAAACTTGATTCTAGGTCTTGAAGTTATTCGTGCTCTCGCAGAGTTTTCCGTATTCTCAAAAAAAACATTTTCCATTTTTCCATTTGAAAATCTGTGCACCTACAGTAACAATTTTCCCTATTTCCGAGTTTTTCATCAAGAACTTTCTGTTTTACATTCGAAAAGCCATTTTGATTTTTCTAGTTTTCCATTTGAAAACCAATGCACCTGCAATTATATGCAACTTTTCCTTTGAAATACATTGAGTTTTCCGAATTTTTCATCAAGAACTTTCTGTTTTCCATTGGAAAAGCCATTTTGAAATTTTCCAGATTTCCATTTAATAACCAATGCACCTGCAATATAATGCAATTTTCCCTTTGCAAACCAATGAGTTCTCCGTGTTTTTGATCAAGAACTTTCATTTTTCTTTTTTAAAAACCCATTTTGAAACAAAAAAATTCCAAAGCAAAAATAATTATTAAAATAGCTTTTTCAAAGACATAGATATGTATAACAACAATACATACATATGTCAAAACGTTGCAAGGAACTAACTCGACCTCAGGTGGGAAATTTATATTTACTTTTTTCTGGGGAAGTTATATCCCAACTATGGTGGGTTATAACTTTACTTTTCTGAACAACAGCAACTTAAAGAAACAATTGCCGATGTTCTTACCTATACAGTATACATAATATACTAAATTAAAATACAATTTTTAACAAACTTTGCAATTTTATGAAATTGAGGCTCAAGTTAAGTTCTACTCGCCTAGTGACAAAAGTCTTGTTCTGAGATCGATCGGCAACTCCAACTTCAGAACAACAACAAAAAAACAGATTTGACTTCGTGAAATTGGAATGAACATTACTGGTGTGGACATCAACAAAATTTCTGCAATCAACATTATCAATCCCTTACACTGTGAAATCGCTCTCTTCTTCAACATGCACTCAAACTAAAGCGTGAGAAAATTCACAGCTGTCGTTGGAGAAAGCAATCCGTGACTCTGGAACATCTATCAGGCGGACTATCGCGTCAGAAGAACAACAATTGGTGGAAGAGCATGGATCCAAGAATCCAGACCGGATCCTGGTTGTGGCGCAGACGAAGGGGGAAACTTAACTCACCAGGCCGACAATGATGATGATGATAAAACCATCAGCAACTTTTTGATTACTCTTTTGTTTCGCCTTTATCAGAATAAATTTTCAATAAAAATTTTTAGATTTGACAAATAATAATTTTTAATAATTTAACATTGATCACTTGATCAGATTTGTTTTTTTTTTGTGTAGTGAAAAAAATATGTTTTTTTACCATTGGCACCGTTTTTCATTTAATTTCATTTCAAAAATATACATTTTATTTTTTCTAAACCTTCTACCCTAATACCTCTTGCATGTAGAGAAAAAATTAGGAAAATCGGTCAACCAGTGTGCCCGGTTAGGAAACGAACACAAAAATTAAGCTGTTCTTTTATATATATAGATATTGCCTTGTATTTTTTTTAAATTTAACAAAAATCTCTGATAACCCGTGCAGATTTTAGTAAGCAAATTATCAAGGAAAGACTTAATAAAGACATCAAAGAGAGGTCTAAACAAAATCTGTTAACAAATATGAGAAATACTTTTTTGGAGATGTCAAACAAATCAAAGAGTAGTGCTATTTCAAATTCTTCACAAGCTTAATAGTAGGTTTTAATATAGTATTTGATGAATTGACTCAGTATCTTTCAGGGTATTTGATATATGATGAGAGAACCGGTGGCCTTTTTTGTGTTTTTTATTTACATAAATAAAATACAAAAATGGCCTTAAAAGCTTAGGAGCTGTTTTGAGGCAAAATTAAGAACGTCCTTGTGAGCCTTTGTTATGTTTAATATGTGTTTCAAATAATCTTAAACAAAACTAACTAAAAAATGGTTTTTCTCAAATGTTATTATTTAGTTTTAACACAATCAACTATTTTCGAAGGGTGGCACTGGATTAACTATAGGGTCAATCATTTCGTGGTTTCAAGTTGGTAGCGCTGGCTACTTTGATACTTGATACTTTTCAAACTCAGCTGTTATTTGAAGTGGCATAATATTTGTTGAGGATAATGGATCGCTAAACAACGCCTTATATACGCTTCTTGAGTTTTGGAACAACAGAAAATAAACACCGATATTTCCAACAATATTTCCATCAGCGATGAGGCAAATCCGCACTTTTCTAACTCGGTCGGTGGGTAAACAAACAAAATTGCCTTATAATGGGGATCAGAAAACCAACAAGTGATCGAAGAGGTGCAATTGCATCCAGAAAAAGTGACTGTTTGGTGCGCTCCATGGTCGAAATGTGTCATGGGTCCGTATGCCAATGGGCGGACGGTTACAGTCAATTCAGAGCGATATGGTCGAATGATAACCGATTTTTTTGGCTGGCGATTGAAGATCATGACTTGGACAATACATATGTGGTTCCAACATGACGACCGGGGCAACAAGCAGCACAAGACGACCAATTATGGCCGCCAAGATCTATTTGACACTGTTAGATTTTTCGCAAAAGACGGTTTTTACGTGAATAGTCCCAGAACTCTTACCGCTTTAAAAACCAATATTACTCAAGTTGTGGCCGAGATACTAAGCGCAAAACTCGAGAACGGGTGGACCGTTTGACACCAAATTTGGAACGGAATATTCCTATGTACTTCACCATGTGATGTTGATGTTGTTGGTATGGTATGTTGTATTGCGAAAGCTTCTTATTTGTAACGACCTTACCAGCTGACCCAGTGTACTTGTTAACGCACATCACTCAGCTAAATATTTATATTTTAAATCTAAGAAATTATTATATTTAATGTTTGTAAAATATTTAGTTTGTCAATTCATTCTATATTGTTCTCTAGCTTCGTTCATATCATCATTTAATTCTCGTTATGTAATAAACGTAATTTTTATAATAAGTCGTTTTTGCTACTTATTACATGGTGTCAAAACGAAAGGAACCAACAAGTTTGAATTAAAAAATCAATATTAGTTAATTGGATCAGTGTTTTTACGGATTTTGGACTAGCAGATTGTTCTAAATGGCGAACAACGAACGTGCTATAGCGGAATTGGATTGTGGCAATCTAGTAAACGATTGGCCGAATTTCAAACGGAATTTTACCGTGTATATGATTGCAAATGGAAAATCAGAGTCTCCAGAACAAACCAAAATTGCAACATTTATTTGGTTAATGGGAACAAGTGGTGCAAATATTTATAACACTTTATTTCCCAACGATAGAAGCAAAAATTCCCTTCTTGGAACTATGCAGAGTGGTGATGTTGTTACTCAGCGTTCATTACAAGATGTCTTAGACAAATTTGATGAATTTTGTAAGCCACAACGTAACATTGCCATGGAATCTTACAAATTCAATATTCTTTCTCAAAAAGAACGACAGTCTTTTATGGAATTCGAAACTGAACTGCGTGCACAGGTTCGTCTATGTGATTACAAGTGTGAATGTGGCGCATCTTACGAAAATCGATTGCTTCGCGACAGACTAATTGTTGGAGTTTATGACAAAAAATTGCAACTTAAGTTGCTTGATGGTCGTGATGAACAGCTGGAACGCGTTATTGAGACCTGCAAGACATATGAAGCAGCTAATACCAACAAAAGTATTCTTGATGGAAGAGTAGTTCTTCATTCTATTAAAAACGATGTTGAAGATGAATCTATCAATTCAATTCATCGATCTTGCTTTAATTGTGGTATGCCATGGACATTAGGACACATAAATCAATGCAAAGCGAAGGATGTTATCTGTCGTTCGTGCTCAAAGAAAGGACATTTTCAAAAGATGTGCCGCAAATCAAGAAAATCATCATATGAAACAAAAGTTGATAGCAGAAAGCAAAGCGTTTCTAATATATAGCTGAGTGATGTGCGTTAACAAGTAGATATTGAAACATTCTTATTCATATTATTAGTATTAGAAATAAGATTGTTAAATTTAAAATAGATACAGGTGCTGATGTTAATTGCATACCAATCAATTTAATAAGAAAATTGAATATTAAATATCATAGTCACCATAATGATTTCTCTGTTTTCGATTATAATAACAACAAAGTGCCTATTTTTGGAGTTGTTGAACTTAAATGCTTAGATGTAGGTAATAGAACTGAAAAAAGTGCCAAGTTTTTGGTTGTTGATGACAAATGTGAGCCTGTTCTTGGATTAGATACTTGTGAAAGCTTCGGATTAGTAAAACGCTTGGATGTGAGTAATTTAGTAAGCAAGGACTTAAAAGATTTGTTCATGGATAGATATCGTGATGTTTTTCATGGAATTGGTAAGTTTCCAGGAACTTTTTCAATAAAACTTAAGGAAAATTCAAAACCAGTCCTTCATTATAAAAAAAGAATTCCAATTTCACTCATTGATAAATTAAAGTCAGAACTTGCGTCAATGGTTAAAGATGGAATCATTTCACCCGTTGACTACCCAACTGACTGGGTTAATAACTTGCAAATAGTTGAGAAGCCTAATGGTCGTCTTCGAATTTGCTTGGATCCGAAACCTCTTAATGAGTGCATTAGACGAGAGCATTTTTTAATTCCAACTATTGATGACTTAACATCTAAACTAGCTAACAAGTACATTTTTACTGTTATTGACTTGACAAGCGGTTTTTGGCATATGGAATTAGATAAGGCGAGCTCAGAATTAACAACATTTATGACTCCTTTTGGTAGGTACAGATTTAATCGTGTGCCGTTTGGTTTGAACTGTGCACCGGAAATGTTTCAGCGAAAGATGGTTCAAATTTTTGGAGATATACCGGGAGTCGTTGTTTATTTTGATGACCTAGTTGTGTGTGGAGAAAATGAAGAAAATCATGATGAAGTTTTGAATTTGGTTATGGACAGAGCTAGAAAAAACAATATTAAACTTAATCCGGAAAAGATTCAATATCGTCAACGGGAAGTAAAATTTATGGGTAATATACTATTCGAAGGAAAAATCAAAGCAGATTTAAAATATAGAGATGCGATTTTAAAAATTAAAAAACCAGGAAGCAAAGGAGATATTTTGAGATTTATGGGTTTGCTCAAGTATTTAGCAAGGTTCATTCCAAACTTATCGAAAGAAACAGCGGAATTGCGAAATTTGACACGGAATGATGTTGATTTTAACTGGACAGAAAAACACGAAAACGAATTTAACAGGTTGTTAAAAATAGTAACATCGGAACCAGTTCTAGCAATTTATGATCCAAAACAGCCAGTAGTTATTCAAACTGATGCATCGAAGGATGGGTTGGGGTGCGTTTTAGTTCAAAATGGACATCCTGTAGCTTTCGCTTCTCGAACACTCAGTAAAAGTGAACAAAAATGGGCCCAAATCGAAAAGGAACTATTGGCAATTGTATTTGCATGTCAAAAGTTTCATTTATTTTTGTATGGCCGTGAGTTTTCAGTTGAAAGCGATCAAAAGCCACTTGAAACATTGGTTAAGCGTGATATTGACGATGTTACAACCCGTCTTCAGCGAATGTTTATGTTTCTATTAAAATATCCGCAAATGACTATTATCTATAAACCGGGTAAGGAATTGCTAGTAGCTGATTGCTTATCACGTGCACAACAAAGTGAAATATCGGAAATTGAAGGGCTATCGGGAGTAGTTCATTCAATCACAAAATCAGTTTGTTGCACCGAAAAGAACTACAATTTGTATCAGAAAATATTAAATGAGGATGAAAAATATGCTAGGATTTGTAATTATGTAGAAAATGGTTGGCCAGGTTTTCATCAGTTAGATGATCTTAGTCAGCATTTTTTTAAACTAAAATCGGAACTACATTTAGAAAATGGATTACTGCTTTTTAATCATAGACTAGTTGTACCATCAGAATTGCAACGAAAAATATCTATTTGGTTACACCAACCACATCTAGGGATTGAAAAAACTCTTTCTCGTGCAAGAATGTTGTATTATTGGCCTGGAATGAATTCTCAAATAAAGGAACTAGTTTTTTCCTGTAATATTTGTGAAAAGTTTAAACGGAATATGCAAAAAGAGCCATTAGTCCAAGAAGAAATTCCTAAATATCCTTTTCAAATAGTTGCAGTGGACTTGTTTGAATATGCAGGCAGAGACTACATTGCTTTATTTGATGCTTATTCAAACTATTTAGCTGCTGCAAAGATTGAAAACAAAACATCGAAACACATAATTGATGTTATTTCTCATATCTTCGACAAAATTGGATACCCAGCAATTCTAAAATGCGATAATAGTCCTTTCGGTTCGGCTGAATTTGAACGTTTTTCAATTGCATGCAATATACAACTAAGATTTTCAAGCCCTAGATATCCACAAAGTAATGGGTTAGCAGAGAAAGGTGTGGCCATCGCAAAGAATATTCTGAAAAGGTGTTTTGAAGTTAATGATGTAAACAATTTTCAATATCGAATATTAGAATACAACACTTCACCAATAGCAAGTATGCATCTTACGCCATCGGAATTATTCTTCGGTCGACTTGTTAAAACAAGGCTACCTGTTTCAGACTCAGTTCTTGTTAGAAACAACCTAAATGAATCGGAAATTCAAAACAAATTAAAGAATAAAAAAGAGAAGCAAAAATGTTATTATGATCGGAACTCAAAATCACTTTCTTTATTAAATGTTGGTGATCTAGTTATATTTAAAAAAACTGGAAAAGAATGGCACTATGGAAAAATAATTGGTATTGTTAACAACCGCTCGTATTTAATAAAAGAAAGTTTTAATAATTATTTTAGGCGCAATAGGCGATTTATTGCTAAGACTTCCAATGAAGATTTTTGTTCTAGTGATTTACTTTATGAACAAAATGTAGAACCCTATAAAAAATTTGATTGTACAAAAGAAATTCAAACAATTAATCCATCTCAAGAAGATAAAAACGAAAATAGTTCAAATGTAAACAATGATATTAATAATTGTAATGTGGACGAACCCATTTCTCCGGATATTACTGATAATGTCTTAAGTTCACAACCTATCAACCAACCAATTTCAGATATATCTGGTTCAGAAGCAATTAATCATAATGTACCAGTTATTACATCTAAGGAACGAATAGTAACTCGAAGTGGTCGAGTTGTTAGAAGACCACAGAGGCTTGGAATAGATTATTAAGTATTCTAAGACTAGGGCTAAGAGTTAGATTAAAAAAAAAAGGAAAGCATGTAATAATATGAATAAGAATGTTTCAATATCTACTTGTTAACGCACATCACTCAGCTAAATATTTATATTTTAAATCTAAGAAATTATTATATTTAATGTTTGTAAAATATTTAGTTTGTCAATTCATTCTATATTGTTCTCTAGCTTCGTTCATATCATCATTTAATTCTCGTTATGTAATAAACGTAATTTTTATAATAAGTCGTTTTTGCTACTTATTACACCCAGCAAACGTTGTTTTCTTTTAAGCAGGTGGCCTTGGCTCAGAGGAATGAGTATTTGACTGCTAAGCCAAACGCTGCGGGTTCAAGCCCCAGCTTCGGCAGCATTCTTTTTCTACGAAAATCGCCAGCTTATCTGAGGCCACCTGTGCGATAACATGAGACAATATAATATCTATGTCTTCTCCTCTGAGCCACTTAGGCTTCTGTTATGTGTGTTTTCTTTTTTGTATCTATCTGTCTCTCTGTTGTATTATTGTATTATTGTATTATTGTCTTGTTCTGTCCCAGCCGATGGCCTCAGTCGCCAGTGCTGCTTTGTGTCTGTAGTTCGTCACATTCATGTGCGAAATACTGTAATTTCAATGTTCAATGTTTTCTTATAAACATACAAATCTCATGCAAATCCCTTGGGGACTATCTACTTTTGTGCCAGTTGAGTGTTTTGCATCAAATTTTGAGGGAATGTTCTGGTAGTAGCGTAGATGAGTTTTTTTAGTGTTTTGTACAAAGCCGTTCATGAGACATTGTCAGGGAAGCCGTTAGTGGGATAGCGGGAAGCGGGTTGTGGGTAGCGTGGTGACTGGTAGCGGATTGCGGTTAGCGAGTAACGGGGTTGCTGGGTAATGGGGAAGCGGGTAGCGGGTAGCGGGAAGTGTGGTAGCCAGCTGCAAAATTGTGGGTCTTTTTTTATATCGATGGGGCAGTACGAAGTCTGTCGGGTCAGCTAGTAATGAAATAAAATTTTCATTGAAAAATGTATCGAAACCGAAAAATAAATTACCCTGTTAGTACAGATTTTTGAATATGTTCGGCTGATCTTAGTATTGAATTATAAAAACCACTACCTAGTTTTTCGACAGCAATTGACCGACGATTACGGCCTCAGAGACAGATTTACTCGTCGTTCCCAAGTTTAGGTATCTCTCTTCTGTCATTTTATCAAGTTTGATAAAATTTTCCTTTTAAAAAATTGAATGCAATAATTATAATAGATGAAAGTTTTTGTTTCGAAATAGCTACTCCTAAAATTTACAATGCGTTAAAAAATCATCTACAGTTATCTCTTTTACAGTGTATTAACATCCTCATCCTCAAAACACACAGACCCTAAAATTTTCGTATGTTGTTTTGCAAAATATAGCAACTTTGTATTTAGTTAGTATTGAGAATGGAAAGTGATTTGCAAAAAAGCCACTAAGCTACCTGAAAATGTCTTACGGGTGATGGGCACGGTGAAGTGCTGGCTGATGACAATGACTTCTCCATATCGTCGGGTAGATCCACTGATCCAGTTCTCATTCCCCGATTGGCATACAAGAGCTTACGCTGATGCGATGGGCTAGATGGAGCTGTAAGAAAATTTCATTCAATTTGTTAATATTTTGTTCTTATCATTTAACTGTATAAAATAAAAGTTAAAAAGTTTGAGATCAAAACAAATTTTATAAAAACCAATATTAATTCTCTAGGGAAGAAAACAAAAACACTATTTTAACTCTTAAATAATTTTCTAAAGGATAACCAAATTCTAAGTTTGTGAGTCGTGCAAAATCTCTAAATTAACGCGGCTTTTTCAATTTACTACCATTACGAATTTTTGAACAAACTAAATGATTTTTTAACTCTATGCTATTTATTTTTTGCGCATTGTTTTGTTTGCTTAAAGGATGTTTTCATTAAATATTTTTTTTATGTAACTGAATCTCGTTTGAAATGTTGGTATTTACAAAAAAACGAGGATGGGGAACTCTACAAGTAAACACAGTGTATGTATTTTAATGAATAAAGCAAAAAAAAGTTGTTTGGATGTTGTAGGTGGAACTGTCCTAAATTTATTCGTCTATGATAGTTTTGAGGGAGGGTGAGTAGTGGCGGATGACGTTGGGTGTGGATGTAAGGGTACTTTGAAGAGACTTTTTGAAGCGGGTCTGGTGAATAAATGTTAAGTTTAGTTCTTGTTGTTGTTTCTGCTGTTGTTGGAACTGCGTTGTTGGAGCTGGTGTTTCGCTTGGAAAAATATATTCATTTGGTATACCATTTATAGTGGTACCAAAGTATATAAGTTAAAATAAAAAATGCATGTACTTCCGTTTCCGTTATGTAATTCAAACAAATCTTAACAATTCTGGTGGCGGAAAAAATGTAAATTATAGTCCTTAAAGTTTAAAGATTTTTTTCGTGTTCATAATGGCGGAATCGCAACCTAGCTAGTGCGGTTGACCACCATCAAGACATTCTGATATTTCAAGCTTGAAGCATCCTCCACCTTTGAGCTCAATGTTTTTATATGTTTTAATTTATTTTCTTCTTTTCTTTTTGTTCTGTTTATTTATATCTCTGCTCTCGTTACTTGAAGGATTTACAGGACACAAGAGGACACAGAAGAGAAATGCAAAAAATAAAAAAAAACAGAAAAAAACGAAAAAAAATATTTCCCTTGTTAGGATGTACTCACAATGCAATCGACTGTTGTTTGACGGTGGTGTACTATGCTCCAATTGACCTCCAGATCCTCCATGGTAGTAGGATGATGTCCCCGGCATTGGTTGCCGTCGACGCATTTGGCCATGCAATTCAGTTGACTCGGGCGAGTCCAAGCTTAATGATTTCATGCGAAGATTAAGTTTTTGGCGTCTTGGTGAATGGGGAGCTAGATTTTATATTTGTGAAGGTTCAATGTTATTTAAGAATTTCATTTTGTTTTTTTAGTTTTAGTGTAGAATTTAGTTACAGACATACAAAAAATCATGTTAAGTGGAGTGTTTCTTTTTTATGTTGTTGTTAAGTTTTTCAAAGTTATTTAGAATTTTTTTTGTTAAGAGTTGAATTGATTTTAGTTTGGTGAAAGTAATCAAAATAAAGGAGTGAGTGAGCCGTGAGTGTTTGAGTGTTTCATTTTTGTTGGTTTTCATTGGGTTCAAGAGTTGTGAAAAAAAGTCTCGGTTGTATAGTAAGAACAGGCGAAGTGTGTTGGGCATGCTATTTATCAATAAACGCATTCAAGACTCAAAAAGCGTTGTGGGTATAATCATTCCATAAAATGCAGTGTTTGAAACGAAGTAAGTGGTTAATTGTGTGGTTATTGAAGCAGAAACAGTAAAGACTTGGCAAACACTAAACATTACGAAATTAAATTAAAGACATTGAAAATAAATTATTTTATTTACATTTTTGTAGATAGGTAAGTTTAGTTTTTGTTTTAAAAATTTGACCCCCGAAAAATATACAAAATCGCGAACAAACAATTTTACTTACCATAAATACACAAAAGGAATAAAAATACGATTTTTTCTTTTCTTGGATCTGTATTCGCTTTAAGTTCTTATAAACCTAATACAAATTTTATTGAATTAACTTTACAGCTTATCATAAGAAATAGATCTTTTAGACTGATTTGTTCATTCGAAACATAAATTCATGTTCTACATAAAGTTTTAATTTTATATGGGACGTTCCGGAATTCTTCAGTTCCACATAAAATTCCCATACAAAAGAAGAACTTTTACTACAACATAAATGTATATGTTCCGAATGAGTAAATGGGTCTTAATCGATTTGAATTAAACAACTGGTCGAAAAAGGAATCCAAAAAGAACTAAATGACAAGCAATACTTTTTAAGTCACATGTATTAGGTCGTATGTCGTCAGCAAAGGATTTTTTTTTCTTAATTTTAAGGAGCAAGAAGTAATAAAAGGAATGACGTTGTCTAACAAGTAGTACGTTAAGAAACTAAAATTCAAATACCTACGTGCTAAAATGTTTTCATTATTATTCGTCTTATAAATGGATTTTATAGGCGTAATCGAATTTTTGTTTTGTTCGATAAATCCATCGCTGCAAACAATAAAATAAGACTTTTTACCTTTTATTTAAAAATAATAATATGGGGAGAGCAATACACGACTCTCTTAGTACAAGCAAGCCAGAAAAAGTAGAAACCGTTAACGTCGTTTTAAGTTGTTTGGGATTAGAACCTCGACAAAGTGATTTTTTTATCAAGAGCATGTGTCCTATTTATATATCCGCTGTATGATCATAAAAGCAAGTTGTCAGTTTATATAGAATTGGAATACATTTTCTCAAAATTCTTAGAACTGTTTTAACATCATCAAAATCGGGCATCCTATATCTCCAGATTCTAAGCTTTTAGTAAAAAATGTTTTATGCAGTTCTTTAAAAAACAATAAGAACATATTTTATGCAAGTTTCATATGGTTTATCTTCGCAAACAAAGCATTTTTGTCGAATTTCAAGTAAACCGCTAAATCAAGACTGACGCGCATTGACGAACGGTTTTGATAAAATTGTGAAGTTTCTCTACCTCTGTATCAAAGGTATAACATATTGACTGTTTAACTCTTCCAAATTTTTGATTACTGTCATTTCATTTTTAACATAATTTGTTAATACAAAAATTAAACCTTCATTTATATGAAATTCAGTTAATTTAAACATTGTTCAATTCGTTATTGCGAATATGTCAATTTAATTGGAATACGAACTTAACGTGTCTTTATGAAGCATTTTGCTTCCAATTTACACTTTTTGAAATGCGTACATATGTGTATGTATGTAATATATACGATATACCTAATATATGGGTACAAAAAAAATCATCGCAATATCAATAATATTCTAGAAAACCAAATTAAGTGTAAACATTACGTAGAGCAATTTTATGCAATTTTTGTTTAAGAATCAGAAATTATTCACAAACCCGCCGGAGACACGGGACATTTAACAGCAAAGTCATTATTTCCTTAGCCATATACGGACTCACCGATGCAAAAAAAATGTAGTGATCGTAAAAAGTCTATTTTATATTCATAAAAATATAAAATATTTTCAATAGAAATAAATCAAAAATATATATAAGCAATTATTTTCTTTTAAAACCAAGAACAAAAAATCTAGCTCACAAAATTTTCGTTGGACTTGGATTTTTGAAAGAACAGTCTGTTATCGAGATATTCGGAATTTCAATTTAATTTTTGTTTACTGAGCTGTTGCCCGTGGCTAAGAGGTTAGCTGCATTGGCTGCTAAGCCAACGAGTCCTACTCGTGACCATAAAGTTTTTATTTCATCTTTCACGGGCTCTGCCTCTTGCGAAGAACTGACAAAACTTTCAAGAGTATCAATCTATCATGAAAAAGTGCTTCTCAACTTTGCCGTTCGGAATCGGCGTTAAATTGTAGCTCCCCTCAATTCTTCACACGCACTCAGAGAATTGTTGATGAGAGAGAGAGAGCTGTCGCGCCACTCTATTTATTATTTAATTTTTTATTTACTCATCCAAATTTCGGTAGTAATCATTACTTTGTTGTACTTATTCAAAATGGAATAAAAATGGGTCATTCACTTTCTGTTAAGCCACTGTTCATCGTAAACTAAGAAATAATAAAATAAATTCACAAATAAAATTCAATGATTTAACAAATAAAGAATGTTTTTATTGCATTCAAATAAGAAAAGATAAATTTAACAACTCAACTTAATGAAAATTTAAAATGAAAACTTAATTTAAAATAAAAATGTTCGCAAAAGAAATAAAATAAACATTCTAACGCAAGCAACTAAAATAAAATTAATTAAATAAAATTAATTAATAAAAATAACAGAATAAATAAATCATATATGTATATTATTAACATTAAATAATAGACTTGGCTTTTCGTTTTGAGTTTTTACTGAGCTAATTTTTACACAATTCTAATATGTCGTTAAAAATCTAGTTT
The DNA here is from genome assembly GCA_943590905.1 of Sphaerophoria taeniata. NCBI lineage: Eukaryota > Metazoa > Arthropoda > Insecta > Diptera > Syrphidae > Sphaerophoria > Sphaerophoria taeniata. The sequence goes on along the minus strand of OX016540.1, from coordinate 23,001,078 downwards.
GAGATTCTTTTTGAGTCAAATGTAAGACATAGGTAGTATTTAAAAATGATTTTGATTTTCTATAACATTTTCTTCTTCATATAACATCAATTTTTATTTTTTTAGGATCCATTTTGGCAGTAACAAAAATAAAATAAGAGTACAGTAGAAAGAGTATAAATATGTGGGTTAAGGTCATCAAAATATTACTTATAAAAGAGCTGGGTGAGTATGGTTTAATTAAAATTTATGGTAGGATGATTTTTAGAGAGCTTTATTTATGTTTTTATTTCGGTCGCTTTTTACGTGCTCCCTTGTTGGTGGACGTTGATTTACTACTATTCTCTTCGTAATTAGTTTCTGGTTGCAGGAAAAGTGGCTGACCGAATGGTCTGCTTCGTTTCGTGTCATCTTCTGAAACTATTGATAATAAAATTCGTATAAAAATTTCTGCCACTCAAAATGGTTTATTTTCTTTTTTCAAACACACACTTTTTGCTTATTTTAATTCTATAGTTTCTTTCTGTCTTTTAGTTTTGTTTAAAAAAAAAAAACATGCCAAACCAACTCACCAACATCATTGCATTTTTGTTAATTGCTTATAAGAAAATCTTAGATATTTAAAAATAATTTACGGTAGCTTGTTAAAAAAAACTTATTACATGAGTTTCTTCCATTTCAATCCAAAAATCAAACAAAAAAGGATTTTTCAACGAAAATACAATCTGATATTCACCACAGGCACAATCTTTTCATCATCATCATCACAGGTAGAATTAAGGTAAGAAATTAAAGTTTATTTCTTCTTCGTTTTTTTTTTTTTTTTTGAGAACGGTAGAGAGAGCTAGTTAAGGGTTTTTTTGTTTTTGTTATCCAAGGTAAGGTTCGAGTACCAACAAACGATTCAATGAAAGATTTCGAAAATTTAATCTTAATAATACCTTCATTTTGACTCAAAAGGACCAACAACAATTGACTTACGACTTACCAGAGAAATACCATACCAAAAACCTTTTGTTATAAATTGACCTATTCTTTTGATGGAACCTATAACAACTCAACAAATGTACACAAGGCAACTTGCAACTTTTTGTGTTTATTTTCTTTCATTTTGCTTTTTATTTATTCTTTTTTTTTTCTTTTGTTCATTTCGACTTGGAGTCTTTTCGAACTAAAAAGGGACAATTGCCTTGATTTCTTGTTGTGGGTGTATGCTTGGATGTTAAACATGTAACAGCTTGGCATTTTTACACTATATTTAGGCATTTTATCCTTCTTGATTGTTTTTTTTTTCTTTTAGTCAAAGAGTAGAGAAGGAAAGATATGGAGAAAGAGGACAGGGGAGGTGTTAGTTTGGTCAACCTAAACAATTGAAGTTGTTGAAAATCGGGCTGATATGTTTTGCTGTATACATGTCCTCAACAGGATTTGTAAAACAAAAGGGGTCTGGAACCGAAACAAAAATTATGAAAACAAAAGGACATAAGATATTTGGGGTTCTTGTTTACGGGCAAAATTAAATAGTTGTCATTATTGCCTTTGAAGGTCTGGAATTGGCAGGTTCATTATGTTTGTTTCTTTGTGGAACAAAGTGTTTTTTCTTTCTTTCTATTTCTTCTTTTTGTTCTCTTAATGTTTTTGGCTTTTTGTTATTATATATGTTAAAAAGGGTTACTACGGCAATCTAGGACTGACATTTTTTAATATTTAAGAAATAGAGCTCAATTTTTGTACTTTTTGCTTCTTTCAAGGTTAAGGTAATTTAATTTTGTGAAATTGGTTACTTTTCCCGAAAGTAAAACTCTGTTTGTTTTTGTCAAAAACGTGTTTTTAACTCAAATCAAGTAGGTCGGAGGTCACTACTTTCCTCATCTTCTTTTAACTTTACTTAATTTAATTGTTGTAGGCCACACTTGAAACAATGAGAATCAAGGAGAACGAAGTGAAAAAAACCGGTGTTTCATATTGCTTAAGTTATCATCAATCGATAGGTACTTTGGAAAACTTTACCAGTTTATTACCGCTTTTGTTGTAGTAAACTGAGCGACAGCTTATCAAACGTAATTAATAACATCCTTCTCTTTAATTCTCATTTAATGGGATGGTCGAAGGAAAGCTTATTCCTCACCCGACACAATTTCTGTTCAAAGCAATATAATTGGAGAGAATGTGTCTATAAATGGAGAGATGGAAATCAAGTTTGGGGATCTATCATCTGTCATCTATTTTTTGTTTCAGTTATTATAAAATTAGATCAAGCTTTATATATATACCATATACGTGACTCCAACTCTCCCACCCACCGAATGTACTCAAGATACATTCAAATTTATCTACAAAATAAAGAGCCACTGTTTCTGGCACCAAGTAAAAACAAATTTATTCACACATCGACAAAAATAAGTCCAATGCAATTAATTTAAAATAATTACAATCAGTTAAAAATTTCAAACACTTATCACACCAACATTCACAATCCGCAGTTTGAATCTCTAAAATGAAATAATAAAAATGGTGCCATTAAAACAGAACAAAAAATTAAATAAAAATTAATTTAAACTATAATCATTTACGCTTTCAAAACAAGTGATTCCTGCCCACTCGAAGCTCTTTTCAACACTTCAAACTCGACTTCCGTAAGGTCACCGTGTTCAACAATGAACCAAAAATAAACAAAAGAAATAGGACAAAAAAGCAAACAGCCCTGCATTGCTAAGGATAAAAAAGACATCTCTGTTGCATAATCCGGAAAGTGTAAATGAGCTTTTAAATTACTAAAAAAAAAAAAATAATCATGGCAGGAAAAGTACGAACAAAAAATAATAACGAATAAACATTAATCCAGGATAATGACACGGCAGAAGGACACAGTTCTCCGCTAGTGTAGAAAATATATATTTTTCTATCGGTGTCCTCTTTCACTTCCTTGCGCATTTTTAAATTACTCTAATAAAAAATAAAAAAATACGAAATAAAAGCGAGCTAGGAATGAATTTCACTTAAAAAAAGAAAAAAGGAAATCAAAATTGATTCAATTAAATAATAAAAAATATAAATTTCAATCTAAATGAAATCAACATCAATACAGTGATAGATAACTATTAATGTTTCAGTGAATACAACTATTTTTACATCACTTCTGCTCAGCTGTATAAAAAAAATCGGTGTAGAGTTTTTTGTGGAGAGTTTTGATATTTTTGTCTTATCCTTACTAATACAAAAGTTTTTACCACTTTGATGCTCAAGGCTTATACAACTTTTTTGATATAAAAAATGACATTTATGAAAAATTTCATCAAAATACGAATTTTAAGAAAACAAAAAAGAAGAATTAGTATTTATACATTTATGATATATTGAAAAGAGTAAAAACATTTATATTTGAAAAAAAAAATCGAATTTGACAAAAAAATTGTTTTCATAGAGCTGCATCAAAATTATGGTAAAAAACTGACGACAAGGAGATTTTTCATAAATATAATACATTTATACTCATAAAAGAGAAAGAGAGAAGAGAGATAGATAGAAAATTATTAATTGCGTTATTACAATTATCGTAAGTGGACACGTAATTACTTTCTGGCAATGATATAGATCGATGTTGAGATGATCGGCTGCGCAGGCGTCCAAAGCCAGACAATGGTCTAAATCCGGCAAACAAGCGACGTCGTAGTCCCGTATCACTTGGATATGCCACCGATTGGTTGTGTGAGAGCATTGTTGTTGCAACACCCGCCATCGATGGGATGCGGCAATCTTAAAGTAATATTATAATTTACAACAGAGTTTAAAAACAAAAAATTGCAATGAGTTTTGATGATGGTTTGTAGGTTTGGCAATTATAATCGATTCAACATTTAAATAGATAACTTACAAATTGGGTAACATTAGTTTTGGTTGTAGAGAATATTAACGATAAAGTATCATTTCAGAAATTAATGGATACCTTTTACTTTGCTGCTTAATTATGAATGTTATTTTGTTACCTACAATAATTGGGTGCAGGGAAATTACTCCACGGGAATCTGCTCCACATGGGAATTTACTCCACTCAATGTGGGAATTTTCTCCACTTTTTAAAGTGGAATAAATTCCCACTACAACTGGGAAATGACTGCATAATTGTGTGAGAAAGTAGTCCACTAAAAGTGAAAAGTGTGAGAAACAATATTATTGCACTTCTTATTAAAAAAATTTTCAGAATGTGATTTTTTTCTTTGAATTATAAAAAGTCTTAACAATAGATAGGACCATTTGTTTTACTATTTGTAGACAAAATTGACAGAGCAATTCATTTTTCAAAACTAACTGCTGCCGTTTTCTTTACTTTTTAAAAGAAACCACCACGCACCTTTGTAATGCACGCTTGTGTCTGCAAAGCAGGTGCTGCATTGAAATGATTCATTTTGAATATCTTTTTTCACTTTCGTCTAGACTCGACGATCTGGAATATTCAAAATCGGTTTGGTTTGGTTGGGAGCGAAACGAGCGTAAAAAATTTTGCCCAAAAGAGAATGAATTTGGTGTGTGAAAATAAAAAAATTCGCGCGAATTTTTTTATTTTCACACCCCAAATTCATTCTCTTTTGGGCAAAATTTTTTCCGCTCGCTTCGCTCGCTTGCAATTATTGTACCTGCTTCATTTTTTGTTTCAAGCTCCAAATCCTTTATTGAAATAATATTTTAAAACATGTGAGACTGAGTTAAGGTTAAGTATTGCAAAAATAGTACCTACTTACGTCTGCATCCACATGATGCAAGAAAACTGAACGGTGAAAATCATATCTGTTGATGTAATAGAAACAGTTCAGTTATTTTAGGTGACAAAAAGATGCAATAAGATGAAGCTGGGTTCAAGTACCGTGTGCTTGTAGAATGCCCTACTCTCACCGAACACCAAAGTTCAGAAGAACGTTTTCATGGGGATGAGTTTCCTTAACGTCACATAGACTTAGAGCATGTGGTATGTAAACCTTGAAAATATGTTCAAACTGTCTACTCAATTTATTGGTTTACAAAATGTTTAAAACTTATCACGAAGAAACCCCGAATTTAATTTCAGGACTAATGACCCACCATAGTGGGTTTATAGTCCCAAAATAGAATTCGGCACTTATGCTCAACCATAGTTAGACTGTGCGGAAAAATAAATAATTGTTTAATTTGTAAAATTGTAAAATTGTGTTCATAGTCAATAAATTGGTTGAATTTATTACATAAATTGATTGCATTATAATTATACTAACATTCCTCGTAAAATCCTGTAGAGCTCAGTTTCATGCTGGGAAATAATTCCACCAAAAAAATTGTGCAGTTATTTCCCACTTGCAGGGGGAATTTATTCCACTTTAAAAAGTGGAGAAAATTCCCACTTTGAGTGGAGTAAATTCCCATGTGGAGCAGATTCCCTTGGAGTAATTTCCCTGCACCCAATAATTGTAAACCGTAACATCTAAGCACTTAGGTAAAGAATGTAAAAAGTGTTCTATAGAAAAAAAATTCAAAAATATTGCTTAAAATGTTAAAAAATAAAAAATAAAAAAAAAGTTTTTTGTGAGAAATAATTCTCGTATACACGATTGGAAGATCTTCCAATAATGCCAATTTTCTATCAAATGAAAATTTTCTGTTTATACGGTTGGACAATTTTATCCAAAAATTAATCAATTTATTGGAGGAAAATTGGATGTCAATTGTCGAAAATTTTTTGTCATCCAATTACAAATTGCCTGTTTAAACTATTGGAAGACTTAAGAGAACAAAAAATTGGTAGACTCATTGGAAAAAAATTTTCTTGAAAAATTATAGAAAATATGAAACACAATTTGAAGGCAAGGATATACAAGAAGAATTATTGAAATCATACTTTTTCGATAAAGGTGATTAAAGAGTGGCTTATAATAATAAAAACAATATTTAAATAGATAATGAAGATGAAATCTCTAAGTCATAACCTAACACAATTGGTTTGGAATTGCATTTAAAAGGATGCAAAATTCAATTTGGTGTTGTCGGTGCATATTTTTTTCATCAAATCTACCGATATTTCTCTTATGTCATGTTTTTCCTCCAACGAAGATTAAGGTGTTCAAAATGCAACACTTCATCTGTCCCTGACACCCTGTTGTCTTTGTTGGATGCTGTGTCTTGGTCGCCCAATTCTTTAAGAAGAGACCGATCTTACACGACTTTAAAAATCAATAAAAAAAAGCCAAGCCAACAAACTTAACAGTTCTAAAGATAATGTTGATTCGGTCGACTGCACGATATCGTTGGCAAGCACTTCAACCAATTATCAATTTGTCGACAACCGTCTAATTGTGTATTAAGATGCGTTCACACGATTGGAAGATATCGGCCAATTTTTTGATAGAAAATTGGAAGAAAATTAGCTGCCAATTTTTTCTGTCACTTTTGAGGAAACAAATTGGGTGTTTACATGATTGAAAGAAAATTGGAGAAAATTTGTTTAGGAAAATTGACCAAAATTGGGAGATCTTCCAATGGTGCATACTTAGCTTAAGTAAATATGAGTAAAAAGTGTTTAATTGCTGTCAAAGAAACATGAAAACGCAAGACGAAAATCAGAAATACGATCTCTTATCAAAATCGTCTAAACACTTTTTAAGATACCCAAAGTGTATGAAACGTATAAAAGGGCTCAAAACACCTATAACATTATGTAAAAGAGAGACATTGATACTTCCACTTTCCAAAAAAATTTCATGAATTTATTACAGGACCGCGATTGTTGAAATACCTAGTACGCGGTTTATTATATAATTAAGAAAGCACAGCATTTGAATTCCAAAACAGAAGAGAAGTTATGTATATCGTTTCGATTTACCTAGTACAATTAAAACGAGACCCAAAAAACCTAATTGCAAATATATAGAAACATTTGTCTGAGGGAATAACTGGCCTTAGGGATTAATGAGCTTGTCACTTCGTTTAGTTGGAGAAGTGTTCCAATCATCTAATTTTTTGTGTAAATTTATTTAAATACGCAAACCGTTGTCAAAATTGAAAACCACTAATTTTCTTGTTGAAATAAGTAAATACGAGTATAAATACTCACCCATCCTATAGAAAACTATGCAATTAATACCTTTAAATATTGCATAACGTTAGGTAATCGTATTAACCCAATTACAAGTCGCCCGCAACCGCATTATTGTTCATACCCATTATTAAAAGCAAACATCTATGTTTAAAACGTAAAAGGTTCTAGGAGCAGTCAGTGGTTTGAGAAGCTAGGAGGTATGTTTGCAATTTCAATTTTGTTCTTTTCACTAAACGAATCAAAGGAGAGCTGTTTATTATAATCATTTATAGACCACGTGCATGAACCTATTTTCAATAAAATACGTTTACCTATGTGGTAATTGTGTACACTTGAAATGCACACAAGGATTTTATTAAAACAAAGGACGAAGTGTTTCAGGTTATTATACCTGTGCAATCAGGTTCAAAGGATATTAAAATCGAAAATAAATTATATTGTGTAGAATTAAATATTTACTGGACATTTATAAATATAAAAGGGGAATGTACAGAACATATTGATTTTCCATTTGGCTTCATTAAACTTTTCATGATTTAAACTGCTTTTAAATTGAATAGGCTTACCCTATTGCATGTTCAATTAATTATGCCGGTGTTTCGGAAAAATGATTAAATGCAGGCATGAATTAAGAAACTATTTTTGTAAATGGGTTTTGAGACTACTTATTGTGCCTCAATTATGTCGCTAATTAGTTCTATTGTTTCATTGAAATTGTTGTTTTTCAACAATATCTTATAAACCTCTATTCAAGTAATTGTTTTTTTTTTCTTTTGAAATAATTTTGCAAGGTGGTGTCTTTGGATAAGAATTTTTAAAACTGAATTAGAAGAAATGAAGACAAAATTTGCTTCTTTCATTTTGAGTTGGCTGAGTAGCGATTGTTCGAAAGTTTCAAGATCGAACTTTTTGATTTTGTGCAATTTTCCTTGCAGGCAGGTACTTCATATCTACCTTTTTCTGATTTGATGAGAGCCTAATATTCCTTTAAGACACTTAAAAAAAAGGTTTAAAAACAAATATAGAATTTAACTCAAGTGATTGAGAAATAAGGAGGATGGTTTTTTTTCATTGTGTCTCCTTTAATATTCGAAAGCTCTTTATTTTGCCCTTGAACATTTTTCTTGCTTTTAACTGAAAATTTTGTATTTATTTTATATTGTTCATAAGGAAAAAAAATTATTTTTATGTAATCTCTAATCTCTATCACGAAATAAGCAATGAAATAGAATTAATTGTTCTCCTTGATTCTCATCGTTTCGACTGCCAGACCAGGTCTGTAGTGGATTTTAAAACAGAACATTTATTTCACGGTGGTGTTCTGTGTGCAATTCCTTATTTTCGATATCGCTGCAACCCTCGATTTTTTTAGAGAGTTTATTTTTACATATCGAAATAAAAATCAACAAAGCATTCTACCAATTACTGAAAAATTAACTAATTTCATATTTCTTGTCGTTTATACGACAAAAAGACAAAAAGTTAATAAAAGTTGGAACCTCTGTCATTCATTTAAAGGTTTAAACGCTAAAAATAACCTTCCAGAGGTGGCTACTTTAAAAAAATCCATTTAATACCCCTTAATCGAATTTTTAAAAGTTTAGAAATTTCTTAGATTAAGAGACCGAGAGAGTGAAGCAAAAGCAATAGAGAGCTCTGTTGTAGAAGTCGATAGAATGACGACTTAGAAAAAGTTCGGCCTCAACAGATCCCAGAATTCTAAGAATAATGGATAAACTCGCGGATCCCGTTAACCCTGAACTATTGAACATTTTCAAATAATACGAAATTAGCAACAATATTAATTTAATATCAATAAAACATTACTATTTACGAATAAAAATATAAAAATAAAAGAAATTACATGCGCAATGACGAAATAAGAAACAAAAAGCTGCTTCAAAAAATTTAGAACATTAGGCTAAAAACAGTGGGATACTACTACGAAGGAGAGAGTTGTTGAAAACTTTGTGGTTGCATAATGCGTGTGTCGTAAAATTTCATAAAACTAACAAATTATCAGAAAAAAGGAACAGATTTACTTTGTCGAACAGAGAAAAAAAGGAAGTAAAAATTAATATTCAAAAGACAACTGTTTTCTTGCTGTTTTTTAAAGAAATCGTTTTTGGTGTCGGACCTGAAGAACTAGAAATATCTTGAGCTGGCGCAGCGAGACCCCTCGAGCCACAAGGAGCACTCGGTGCCATCGATGTTGGCCGATGTGAAGAAGACGATCCTCCGCGCCGACTACCAGCCAAAGATGATACCGGCAACGTTGATCTTTCCGGACATTCGGGTACATTGACAATTGGTATCTCATGTTGAGATTGAACATGCTGGGCAACACTTGGATCCAATGCCCCAATGGGTTTTAGCTGGACGGATGATTTTTCTGCATTGGATTTGCCAGCGTCCCCGGCTTGCTTAAGGACACGATAGATTTGATCGATATCCGTGATTTCTATATAAAGCGCGCACACACACAATTATTTTTTCAAACTTGTTATTAAGATAATTTTTTTGTTTTTATTAAGAAAGAAATTTTATTTTATTTAATTCTTCAACCGAAAAGAAAAAACATAAATTGAAAATAAATCAAAGTGTGCTAAGAAATTATTGTTGATCATATTCTAAGGATTTGAACGCATCCTTAACAAATTACTTGTGTTGATAAGTCTACTATAAATGTGTCTGGTGTGATGTGTGTGGCCTACGATAAAACAAATGCCTGCCTGAAATGCGCATGCACTAAGAGACAGACTTTTATTTTTTTAAAACATTTTGTTTATGTATTTTTTTGGTTTATTAAAGTTTTGTACATTTATGTTTATGTAAGCTCTGTAGAATGCAATTTTAAATCAAATTTATTCGAATAAAGCAGTTTTGTGTACCTAATTGCTCTAAACGCTCAACCCGTGGGAGGTTCTGACGAATAGAAACACTCATCGAACTGGCTTCGTCTCCTAAAGCAGGGAGTGGACGTTGGAATAGTTGGAATTTTGATTAAAATTATTTTATGATCGAATCAAAATTTCATACGTTTGCAGATTGATTTTTGAAAGATTGAAAGAAAGGCAAGAAGCTTAGTTGTTTCTTTTTTTTTTTTTTTTAACCAGAGATTGTTATTTGGGGGAATGTTGTACTGCAGTTGGGTTGAAAAAATGAGCCCACTCCATTTTGGCTACTCGCAAGGTTCGGACGTTCATGATTATTAAAAAGTAGGTACATTTTGTCGATCGATGGCTGACATCGCCGCAACAAGAAAATTCATATTATTAAAAAGAAAATCGTTGCATAGTTCTATAGAGCTTGCGGCAAGTAGTACAGCAGAGCTGTGTTACAGTGAAAGACAGGAGCATTCCAGGAACCATCGACATAGGATGATGAAAAGCATAAGATATCAGGAAAGCAAAATTACTTGATCGATAACATCAGCTATTACCAGCATCGAAAAGTGTTCACAAACAACTTCCTCCTTTTTTAAACATTGAACGAACGTGTTTACTTCACAGACTCCAAGAGACATTAACTCTTTTTTCCTTTTCCTTGCTCTCAGGGTCACTCAACCTACTACAATTACAATATAAATTTACATCGCTTAGTTTATGGTCATATGTCGTGATTTTTGAAGTCCTTGAAAAATTACAATAGTCTAATTTTAACCATGCCATCATTCTTTCTATTTTGATACTCAAAATTCAGACACATGCCTCTTTCCTTTCTGTTTGGTATAATTTTCCTGTTCGTGATTTGAAGAAAAATGATAGGAAAGGTCAAATTTTATTTTTTTCTTCCTTTAATATTTCAATACATTTGATTTTTGTATGTATCTCTGTAAAACGGATTAAAGTTCGTGCGGAGCCTTAAAGCACTTTTATTTACTAAGCACCACGTATCAGGTCATTGGCAATGCCCAGCCCTGAGAGCGATTTAAATTCAGAGGGACTGTACGTTTTATGAACTCCGATTGGAATGGTTTACAAATACCCTTCGGGAGCATTTTAACATTTTCGGTATCGTTTCGAATCGAATTAGGGAAATCATGAAAAATGTATCGATTTAAGTTGGCAGGTATTTGATTAATTTCAAGTGGCGGACATTGACAGTCACAGCCACGAAATGTAATGCGGGAACGGGCTATCGATTTAGGAGGACGTAAATAAAATATAACATTTTGACGAAAGACTTTGTTTCGAGTTTTTTTTGAGTTTCTGTATTATTTTTTAAAAATAAGGTCTAAAAATAAAATGTAATACCCACCATAATATTCAAGGATTTTCCTATAAAAAATATGATCGAACGTGACTACGTCAAACAGGAAAAATCGTTTAATCCAAATCGAAAATAAAACCTCATTCACAAGCGGAATAATTTATTCAGAATCTGTTCCTTCTGTTCAATGGACCAAATTACGAAGCGTGATATCCCTAACCGAAGAATATTCCAACGTTGTTCTCCGACAAAAAATTGAAAAAGTGCGGTGCGGATCACAATCGATATTAATACCTCAACCAAGATTAGTTAATGCTCAAATGAATAATAAATTATTCTGGGTGATAAATAATGGAAACAATCTTTGGTTTAGCTAGGAACGTGTCCGCACAAAACTTTGATCTAGTTTTTGTTTATATTGAAAAAAATAATGTGAATGATTTCGTGGTAGAATCTTAGGATATTGTAAATATCAGGGGACAATGATGTCATAATCCCAGAGGAGGAGCAAATTAGACATTGACATTTTGATAAAATATTAAATGGGACTAGTGTTGTGGCTTAGAATATTCTATGACAACAAAATGTTTGCATTGTTAATCGTTGAGTTGTTGTTCATTAACGCCTTATCTGAGATCTGAAGGTCTACAGTTGAATCTCTTGTCCTTATAAAGAAGATTCTTTATTTTCAAATTCAAAAGAAATTGAGTCGCGTTATTTGTGAAGCAATGAGCCCGATGTTTCGCATCGGTTTATCGATTTATTGTGCATGTTCCACTTTTGCTTGAAAAATTATAAATAAATTTCTGAAATCCCCATTGACGAAACATAAATCAAATTCGAAGGAACATCAAACATAATCCCACACTGATGAAAAAGCAAATAAATACGTCTTATTCCGTCACAAAAGTTGGAAGTTTCTTTTTTATATTTCCTCTTTATTGGACTAAAATAGAAACCGGAATATCCACGAACAATGTCACAATGATTATCAATTGATCCCCAGGCGGCAATTTCAAGGTACATTTTCCAATCCCTATTGAAAAGTATAAAAAGTGTAAAAAGAATAAAATGTCTTCGTACTCCAAAAATCAACGAATGTCTTTGTCGTCTTTGTCTGGCATCAATTTCTGGTATGGTACTATCTTCGATCTATTTTTTTTTTATTTCCGCTCTCGTTAAACGAAAAATCCTATTCACAGCGAAAATTCAATTCAACCCAACATAACACAACATTTTTTCCCCGAGTAAAACAATCTCAAAAAATAAAAAGTTTCTTTTTTTTCAATTACCTCTTCTTTTATTTTGTTTTATTAAATCAAAGACATTGACTTTTGGAAAAAATATATATAGACAGAGAGAGATAAAGAGAGAGAGATTTATCCATTTATATGCATTTTTTTTTTCGAAAAAAAAAATACAAAACAGAAGAAAGAATAATAAAACAAACGATTTGACAATCTGATTTTTTTCAGATTCCACAAGGACACTCAACCGAAAATACAAGAAAACAAATTTAAAACTAGCGAAATAATAGCAAAAAAGACAAAAACCAAAAACAAAATCCTCTGCATCCGTTTGAATGGAGGGGCTAAAAACTTTCAACTGTTAGCAACCATATGCACTTTTGGAGTTTTTTCGGCAACTGTGCCAAAAACAAAAGAAAACATTGAAAAAAGCAAAAAATAAAAAACAAAAATGAAAACGAAAACAGAAAGAAATCTTAAGAATATACAAAAAATAGTAAGTAGTTTGTATGCTTTTAGGAGCAAAGTATTACATATCCTGCTCTCAAATAAATAATCACAAAGTCACTCACACATGCACTGCACACTCAGAGATGAATTTGATACAGGGTGATGCAATTTGTCTATAAGTTAGAGAAAAAATTGCCTAAAAATTAGGTAAATACTACATTTCTATGCAAATATGATTTCCATAATATGCAGCAATTGCTTGTTATATATTTTGAAACTTTCATCTTGTGAACTATGTCTCAGTTTTGCAGTAGAGACGTAACTTTCGAGACAAGGCTACTGTGCATTTTATTAGACATACACATTTTTTGTCAAGTCACCATGAAAAGAGTCGTTAATGGCAACAAAAAATGTTCTGATTTCTTTGTTTGTATTCCTACAAACAGTTTGTATTCCTACAAACAGGACCATGGACACTTTCCAATCAATCTGACCTTTCAGAGTTATAATCCTTGTTAAAACTGGCAAAGTAACGAGATAAGATATCTATACTTTGGACACTAAAACATGCGTAGGACTTAGTGTATGTAAAATTAAAAGATCTTCAACTTCAATCCTTATCAGGGTTTGGTGCAAATTAACCAAGAGATTTAAAAATTTCAATTTTATGTTGATTTTTATTCTCTACATTTTGGATTTTTATTTTTTAATTTTCTTTGTTAATGTACCTATTTTAATTATCACCTACACCCTGTATCACATTAAATTTACAATTGCACACTCATACAACCACATTCGCAGAGATAAAAAAAATATAAATCCTGCAAGATTTCAAACAAGAACAAGATACACTTCTGAAATAAACAAAACGAAAACGGAATACAACTTACTTTCTTCCTCGACATCAACACGATTCTCCAGTTCTGAAGTGCTCTTCTGGCGTCTTAGGAGTTTCTGCTTAGCTTGGCATCGTGGTAATTGAGATGCACAATCTCCATGTGTGTTCAACTTGCATATCCTGCACCGCAATCCCTGTCTTGTGTGTCCTATTGCAATAGAAGATGCAATATGAACACAATCATTCGCAGTCGAAATATTTGAAAGTAAGAAAAAAACATTTTATCATTATTTAGAGGGAGTTTGCAGTCAGTTGAAACAAAAACCATCAAGATATACAAACAAGAATTGATGTTGGCGAAAGCGAAAGCAAGGATCTCTTAGAACGGAAAGCAATAATGTCGACGTTGACGAGGTCTGAACCGGCCCGATTGCAGATGTTCGACAAAAAAGTTGAAAAAAAGCAATCATACGGGAATAAATTTTCTAACTTTTAGCATTTCATGAATGGCATGATGCGATGGAAGCCTTGGCATCACACCGAACACTCACAGCCATAAATCTGGCCATAATGATGGAACAAATTTCGAAGGCGTTTATGCAAAAGCTCCTTGGATTTTGTTGCATTTGATTATGGCTGATGCATTTTTTAACGCATTGCATTAGGGAGAAAGCGAAAGCAGCATGTGCACATTAGGGTGAATATTTTTTTGACGCTTGCGAATAAAGTTGAAAGTTTCACAGTATTGGTGGTAGCGATTTTGTGCATGCAGAAAGATTTTATTGATTTGAATTGCATACAAATTCGATTAAGGTTGAAAACGCGTGCGAGGGCCTTGTCCTCAGGCTACCGCTTCGATCCTTTAAAAACTTAACTTGAAACGTCTTATCCAAATATAGGGTAGCAAGGTTTTGAAACAAATTCACTAATCCTTGATTTCAATTCCATTTGGATTTTATTCAACAATAATATAATTCTGACAATGAAATAACTACAAGAATTCGTAACTTGTTCAAAATTCTAATGACATTTCAGAAAGTCGAAAGTTCGACCTCTTTCCCACAAAACTTTCTTCAATCGGAACTAAATTCCTTCCGTTTATCCAGAAATTTCATTCCAAAATCGAGTTCGAAAGAGAAAAAAAACAAGTAATAGTCACCAGTTACTACTGCTGAAACTTTACCCCTTTCAAGCTTTCAACTTTATTCGCATTTCTCGTTAATAGTAATTTTCATCGTAAAACTTTTATTTTATTACCACTTCAATTTTATCACACAATGACAAAATACATCAAAGAACATAAACCAACGTAATTTACCTCGAAGTATCTGTGAACAGACATCGCATGCGGTGATTTTCTTGTACGTGTACTCTTGCAGGTGATGACTTCCGTCTTCGTTGGGTCGCAATGGTTGAGAGGGTGCACTTCCGGCACCATTTCGCCTAAACACCAAATAGTAATAACAATTTTATTATTTTTTTGTTTTTACTTTTTAATGGGATCAACTTGAAAATCCACACAATCTTTTTTTTTTCTAAACAGAAAATAATAAAAAATATTAGCAGATACTTGTATACACAAAGAAAAAGATAGATTTACATTTTTATGTAGTTTCTCTCATAGTCGAGCTGAAAGGTGTAAATTTATGTAAAATAACGGGAAAAGTTGAACGATAACGAGAAGAGTTTGTGTGGAATGTAAAAAGGATAAATGGATGGATGGATGGATGTATGAACAAAAATGGCTCTTCACTCTTCAGTTTGGAAGCATAAGGAATTCGAAACATTTAATTACGTATTAAAACCGTTCCTTTAGATGGCGATGCGATGGTGGGCGGGTTGGAACTGCTGTGGGTGCAATTGTTGTCAGTCGTTTCTTTGGTAAAAAAAGCTCAACTAAAAACCGAAAGGAAACACTTAATCTGTTTTAATTGGATTGGATGGAGCTTTAGCAAAGAAAAATTCTGATTACAGCGGAGATAGCGTTGCTTCGTGTGCATTTTCTAGAGCGTGGGAGAGGTCCTTTCATTGCATAAAGGTATTTTTGTATTCGTGTGTGGGAATTTGTCTGTCGAAAGGATTAAGCTACCGCATGCTGTTTTCCTGTTTTTCCATATGTGAATTGGATCCTTTTTTTTCAATAGCTGACTCTTTGTCCAAGACGAACGTGGGCTTATCTGATTTTGTATTCCAAATAGGATTTGTTTTGGACAAAGGACATGCTGCTGTATAATAAACCTAACAAGCCTTCCGAATCGGACAAATGAATAAATGAAAATTATCCTTTGGGAAGTCCTGCTGAATCTTCGATATATGCACGTATGTTGATGTCTAGCAGTTTGATTTGTGTCATGTCATTAAGTGCCTCTTAAGGAGGTGACATTTGTTACTTAAACTGTCACTCTTGCAGGAATGAGTTT
Source organism: Sphaerophoria taeniata (assembly GCA_943590905.1). NCBI lineage: Eukaryota > Metazoa > Arthropoda > Insecta > Diptera > Syrphidae > Sphaerophoria > Sphaerophoria taeniata. The sequence continues at coordinate 22,984,869 of OX016540.1, read as the reverse complement.
GACATTCATTTACTGTGTTGATTCTTGTTGTTTGTCAGTTAAATTTAGATGTGTTGAGGTATGAGTTGTTTTTCAAGGCAATTAAATTTGGAATCGATTCGTGGTTCAACGAAGTAAACAAAAGGATTAATCAGTAACAAAGAAGAACGAGACTGTGTATAGATTTTGGCGATAGAATCATAGAAGCTTAAAAATCAAATAATTACTCTTTTTTTTAACGCGCACTCAAGGGATTTTTTTCATTTCCCTTTATATGCCAAGAGCACAGTGCGAGCATTAGGGAAAGGATAGAGGATGTAAAAGGAGGTGTCGGTGAACATTGGTTTTGAATTCTTCAATATTACAATGACTGGGGAAGACAGAGTGTGGAAGAGAGTTCTACATTCGCGTAGTACGGCTAAAGAACGATTCTCTGTACTTGACAGTACGTCCGAAGTTGGGCTCAAGGGTGAACTGATGGGCATTCCTGGAGGCGTGGGTATTACGGTTGAATGTCTTAAGGGGAGGAATGCAACTGGGTATTTCACTAGAGCAAAAACCGTTGAAGTATCGGTAAAACAGGGTGAGACATGAGACATTACGCCGATGTTCTAGAGATGTAAATGACTCAACGATGGTATTGTCACCAATCATTTTGAATGCTCTTTTTTGGATACTATCCAGAAGATTTAAGTACGTCACTGGAGCACCAGCCCAGACGTGAGAATTATACTCAAGCTTAGGACGTATGTAGGTTTTGTAGATGGTAGCCAGATCAGAAGGGGAAAAAAATTTCTTGCATCGCCTTAAGAAACCTAAACATTTTGCGGCATTTTTGGCGACATCGCATATGTGCTCGTTCCACAAGAGGTGGTCAGTGATGCACATACTAAGAATCTCGAGATGTTCGGTCTCATTGATGCAAGTGCCACTCATGGATAGTGGCAAGGGGGGTATATCTCGCTTCGACGATACAAGACAGCATTGAGTTTTCGAAGCATTAAACTCTACGCGATTTTGTATTCCCCATTGTACAATGCTGTTTAAGTCAGAGTTTAATGAGCTTATCATGTTTTGCCGTTGCAGTTCCACATCCAAAGAGGAAGGACGTGAGTCTGGAAACGAATATGAAAAGCTAAGGGTACTTTCGTCAGCGAAACAATTTATTGGATTAGACGTAACAGACAAGAGATCATTAATGAAAATGAGGAAGAGGGTCGGAGACAAAACGGAGCCCTGGGGCACACCAGCATTTATGTTGTGGGTTTCAGACTTGAATCCGTCCAGTACAACTTGTATTGAACGGTTCGAAAGAAAATTTCTAATCCAACGAAGGAGGGATTCATCGATACCGAAAGCACGCATTTACGATAAAAGAGCAAGATGCCAGACTTTATCAAATGCCTTTGAAATATCAAGTGCAACAATCTTACTTTCTCCAAAACGATGTAAAGATTTGTTCCACTGTTCGGTGAGATAAACCATCAGATCACCAGTGGAACTGTTGCTGCGAAAGCCGTACTGCCGGTCATTAAGAAGCTTTCGGTCTTCGAGATATTTCTTGAGCTGATAGTTTATCAGCGTTTCCATGACCTTAGAAAGAAAGGACGTAAGTGCAATCGGACGATAATTGGAGGGAGAAGAAGATTCGCCTTTTTTTGGGATTGGCTGGACAAATGTTTTCTAACTGTTCGGAACGAGCCCAGAAGAATAGGATAGATGGAAAAGCTTACGCAAGGGTTTTGCCAGCGTGGAAGAACACCTCTTCAGAACAATAGCGGGCATACCATTCGGACCAACCAACGGGTTTATGTATGTTGAGATCTTTTAGGACTCTCGCCACAGCACGAGTGTGGAAGAAGATTTGTCCCATGGAATCATTGACGCGCTCAAGAACTGGAGGAGTCATGACACTTTCTGGCAAAGAGTTGGAGGCGAACTTTCTAGCAAAAAAGTTAGTTTTCTCGAGAGAGCTAACAACAGGAGTGTCACTGTCAACGAGCGTAGGGACCGAGGAAGAAGAAGAAATCTTCATATTTCTTACAAATGACCAAAAAATTTTACTGCCTTTGGGACATTGCAGAATTTTTTGCCTTAATTTTTGGTCATGCAAAAACTTGGTCCGTCGAATATGGGCATTGCAGTCCTTCCTGGCTTGTTTAAACTTGTTCCGGTTTTCCTCAGTTGAGTTGGCTCTAAAACACCGGAACTTTACTTCTTTTTCCCTGATAACCTCTTTACAGCTTGAATCAAACCATGACTTTTCTTTGGGTTTGATGCTTTTAACCCTTTTCGGGATAAAAGTTTTCATTCCCAAAATAATCATATAAGTAATCATATCAGCGCTGGAATCTATGTCACTATCGAGGAAGCATAGTGACCAGTTAAAGATCCGGAAAAAAATATTGAGACCGTCCCAGTTGGCTTTCTCATATTGCCATACGGTTCTCTTCGGAGCTCTTTCTCTAACTGGATTGTCAAACTAAATTTGCAGATATAATACTACTATGGTCTGATCTGCCTAGAGGCGTTAATACACAGATAGTGTATTTATCAGGGTCGGACGTAAGGAACAAGTCAAGAGTATTTTCCGCTTGGCCATCAATGTCCGATATTCGAGTAGGCTCAGTGACAAGCTGAGTCAGGTGGTTAAACTCAGCAAAGATCTCGGCACACATTCCTTCGGGTGTTGTCGGGCCCGAATGGAGAAGCCAAGAAGAATTGTGTACATTGAAATCGCCCGTAATAACGATTTCAGTGTGAGGATACAAGGATACAATTCTTTGTATGGAGTCAAACAGAGCGTCAAATTCACGAGAAGTTGAAGCTCTGTGCAGGTTTGGGCTTCGATAGAGAAAACAGTAGTGAATGATGTGCTTATTGACGGAGAATTTAAACCATATAAAATTAAAAAAAGAGTTGGAGCAACGTCCATATTGAGGCAAGAACTGGTAAGCTACATCACTCCTAATGTAAACGGCGAGACCATGGTGGGGAAAGAATAATGGCACTAAGCTATACCCATGAATGAGAAATTCAGTAGGATCGGAATTCTCACCTACTTGGGTTTCACTTAGCGCCAAAACAGCTGGCCTGTTGGATACAGTGTGGATGTATGCAGCCAGAAAATTTATTCGAAGCCCGCGAATATTACAATAATCGACTCTGAAGTCTTCAGTCATTGCAATTTAAAAAAATAAAAACCAAAACAGACGAAAATCTAAGAAAAAATACCCTATGAACAAAAGGTATCTTTTCGACTTAACTTAATTTTTGACACAAATAATATTTTGATTCGCAAAAAAGCTATAAAAAGAGCGTTGCCCGTTGCATACATAAATTAACTGATTGTTTTCAAATATAAGAAATCTCTTTCTATTGGAATTCTTTGAAAAACATCAAATACAGCGAATTTAACATCGAAGACTCTTTGTTATCTTCTCTAATCCCTTAAATTGCGTTTACTTTCGATTTTGCTTCCAGAATTGATTGTTATAAAAACGATGGATTCAAAACGTCTTCTCCTTTCAAACATCAAATGTTCAATTCCTTGTTATATTTATTTGAATAACATTACAAACTTTTAAAGGATGTTCCCATTCTTCATTCTTGAACAAATCCTTTTTCTTCCTCCTCGTCTATTTTCTATTCATGTTTAATGCATTATTCCAATTAAGGCTGAATTATTCATTTCATGGAGTAAGAAGAACTAAACTCCTTCAAGTACTTACTATAATCACAAGACGTGCTACAACGACAACGATACTCTACAAATTTATGTAGGTTCCCCAAGGAAAAGGTAGCTTGAAACACACACCCTTTGCTTTACACTACTCCAAATTTGTTTTTCATGGAAGAACAGATTGAGAAAAGAATTAACAACACAGTTAAACAAGGCTTTGTCGTTAACAACAGTTGCTTGATTGCTATTTGATTTTTTCAAGCTAAAATAGAAGGTAAGGAAAAAAATATTAACACTTAACACGACTGAAATCCTTGAAGCGAAATCACTCACTCAACACAACCACCGGAAGAAGTGTTCTTTCATTTTGTGTATAATTTCGCACACGCAAATAATGAGTCGCACCTTACAACATCCACTTGAAACCACCCGCACCATCATCAAGTTGCAATACAAGTCACAAGTCGCACCGAGTCGCCATTACCATCCATCGTAACGGCATCGTCGTCCTGTCGTCGGTCGATTTAAAGGAACAGTAACAAAAAACAAGGCGAACGAAGGACAAAAGGAAGGAAGGAAAAGAGGAAACTCAAAACGAAAGAAAAAACAAAAAAGAAACAAAGGTTTCATTCAAGTTAACGGTGGCAGGTGTCTAATAAAGTGTTGCATACTTCAAGTTTGCTTGGGTTAATGTAGTGTAGATGTGTAGAAAAGGAACTTTTTATTGTGTTGTGAAAAATCATTTCCTTTAATGTTTTGTTTGAATTGTTTCAAAAGGACATACAGAATGTTTATTGTGTGTGTGGAGTTATTTTGTTCATCTACAGAGTACTTTTTTATTTCTTAAGACATTTAGGAATTTTTCTATGTTAGTTTGTTGAAAATTAAAAATATGTAGGTATATATAGAGTGGCAACACTAATTGTCTTTTATTTAAAACAATTACTTGCTTAACTAGGGCGACAATACAAAACAAAATTTACACCGGAAATAACCTGCTAATATATATAAATACAAAAATACAAGAATGAGTGCAAAATGAGAACAAACTACACATTAATGAAACAGTGTTGACAGTTTTTTTTAATGGTTTATTACAGGGAGTTAATTATTTTTTTGTCTAATGCTCCGCTTACGACTTAAAAATATATTCAAATTATAATTAATAAGGGACTTAATTAATTCTACACATTTATTTTAATGAATAAGAGCTAACGGTTAAATCTAATAACATATCCAGCAGCTACATAAATTTCAATCCTTTAATTATACTGGGTTTTGTCGTCTAATTAATTTATGGGTTTTGTTGGTGATTAGATGTAATTAGAGTGCTGGGGAGGGCTAGGATGAATGTGAAATGTAGAATGGAGGCTTTAAATTTTGAATAAATACATTTTATATGTATTCATGGTTGTCATTTAACTTTAATTACCGTTTTGAGGTTAAATGTAAATTTGTAAAAAGCATGGTATAAGAAGGATATTAACATTATTTTTTTATTTTTTTCGTATGACAAAGCATTGGTAACTTGGCTAAAGTTCAGAGATCTGTGTTTTTGACGGTGGATGTTAAAAACAAAGGAAAATTGTATGTTTTCTTACTTATTTTATTATTAAACCATGGAGAACTTGAACCGTTTTAATTTAATTGGTTTGGCTCAGAGACAAGCGTTTTTGGAAATAATAGATGGTTCTTTGACGGATTTTTGCAGTGTTAGTGGTTAGGTGCGTTGGCTGCTAGCCAGAACGTCGTGGGTTCGAGACCTAATCCTGCCCATAGTTTTTATTTCATCTTTCACGGGCACTGCCTCTTGCGAAGAACTGACAAAACTTCCAAGAGTGTCAATCTGTCATGTAAAAGTGCTTCTCAACTTTGCCGTTCGGAATCGGCGTTAAATTGTAGGTCCCCTCAATTCTTCACATGCACCCAGAGAATTGTTGATGAGCGTAAGCCAACTAGGCCTTGGCTCTTCAAGAGCTGTCGCGCCACTTTATTTATTTATTTTTTTTGTTTTTTTTTTTTCTTTGACGGATCCTTCGTGAACAACATTTAAATTGTATCATTTTCAAACCGTGAATGCTAAACTTGTGTTAAAATAAGTCAAACAACACGATGTACTATTCCCTTTAGGCACTCAATAAATTCAATTGAGTGCCTAAAGGGAGCACGAGGTTGTTATTATTAGTTTGCAGAAAGTTGTACTTCTGCAATCGAAAACTCATTTGATAGTCAAATCGAGTAGCAAGAAAAAATGGTGTTAACATCAACATATGGAGATTTTAAAACAAATAATGTTTTTAATTGATATATCTCCAACCTCGCTTACACAATCGCCTGGGAAGAATAAATTGAACGGAGAATTAATTGGCTGCGTTCTCCATGATTCTCATCGTTTCGGGTCTCCTGAACTTACTGTTTTGTAAAAAGCTGTTGACCAATGAAGAATTGGCAAGAAAAATTAAAGAAAAAAGTATAGGTATTTTACCATCTTGATTTGAAATACTACCGTTGTATGATTTTTGCAATCCGTTGTAGTGTGGGTAGTTGTCCTGCTTAGTTTTTTATTTTTTAGAAAATCATTTACTGCATGTAATTTTTCTAGAACAATTTAAGCTTAAGGTTGTATTCACAACAAAACGATTGAGAAGAAATAAAAGAAACAAATAAATAAATTCCTTCGTTCTCCATGATTCTAATGGTTTGGAGTCTCCTGCAATTTCTAGTTTGAAAAAAGGTTTCGCCTTATTCATCGTTTCTAACTATTAATAAGAAACAGGTTGTATTATTTTTGCTTCAAAAGAATGAACAAACAGTTTTACGTGGATTTTTAATGTTTTCTATTTCAATCGACCAATAAAATAAAATGAATAAGCTTTTTTAAAACCTTATGCTATACTTTTGAATTTTTAAATTTGCCAATTGCTGGTGGGTGTTGAAATGAAAATGATTTTGAAGCGTGTTATTTCTCTTTCATGTAAGGTTTACATGCATAATACACATGGGATATTTTCTATCAGGACATGATTAAGCATTTATGAACAAAAATAGCAATTAACGTATTTTTTTGTTATCAACAAAGCCTCGATAGTACTTAATTTGGTTATCTTTTTTAAATATTTAAAAAAATGAAATGCAAAACAAAATTTCACACATGTGGCTTGTCCAATTCAAAAGTGACAATACTACTGGGAAATGTGGGGCAAATTAAATGAACGAATCGAATCTACACAGAACCAACATGTCACCAGAACCCAACCGAACTGAACAAAACAAAAAATAATGTATGAAAGCTATAAGCACTACGATACTATGTGAATTGTTTTCTTTTTTTGAAGCAGTTGTGATATCATTATGCAAACTTATGAATTGTAATAATATTATTTTCTCTTAAAAATAATAATGTTTCTTTTTTTAATTTTGCATTGCATCAATTTTTCGATTTCATAAAATATAACGAGGAACAAATGCAGCAATGAACAATTATAGCAAATATGATTGGAAAATAGCAATGTATCAATAGGTTTTTATTTTTGTTTAATTTTTTTTATTACGAAAAAAAGCGAAATTAATTCGATTGTTACCTTAGGGTTAAAACGGTTGAAACGGCGTGATACATTTGGTTTGATCGGGGATGACTATTTTTTAATTTTTATTTTTTTTTTAATTTTTTTTTTTAACGAATTTGAATTGATTTTGATTTTGTGGCAAAATGATGTGGGGTGAGATTGAATAAAATTAAAATTTTATATAAATATTTGCATCGAATATTGAATGAGTTAAATTTTATAGTTTTTAAGGCATAAAGGATATATTATTTATGAGAAATAAAATAAACTCACATATTTTTACATTCTTAGTTTCAAAAAATAAATATATTTTTTCCTTAAACTCATTGTAAAAGCTTCAAATAATTTCTAAAGTGCAATTTGGCTAGTGGAACTATATAAATTGTTGTTTTTTTTTTATTATCAACATTCCTATTGGGTAAATTTTTTTTCAGAATCTTTAAAGTATCATAACTCAATTGATTCCCCTTGAAAAGAACAAAAATGTTTATTTTTTTTGTGCATTCAACTAAGGCGTTTTTATATACTACATCTATCTCGCAGTTCAACAATAACAAAAAATGTGAATATTTAATTCCTGCTCTAAAATTTAACATTTATTTTTGCTCTTTAATACACACCTACAAAGTCATATGTACATATATGGATAAAAAAATGTTTCCACTTTGGACGAACCGAACAAAACTCCCAACTTCGTCTCCATTTGCAAATATTTAAATTTCCTTAAAAGTTTTTCGTTTAAACCACAATTAGGAAAAGTCGTTAGCAAGAATTTGCATGGGTGTACATTTTTATATTGAGGACACAGGTACAACAAGCGAGTGAACTCGAGTGAGTGTGCAAGTTATTTTATTATTCCAGGTAGAAAAATAAAACAAACTCTCAACATTTAAAACTAAGAGTCTGTAAAGTTTGCTGCAAATTAATTAAACGAATTAAGAGACAAAACACCTTCTTCATTTCTTTTTTTTTCCCAAAAGCATATTTTAGCTTGAGAAATGAGACTCTTACACATTCATCATGGATTATTATTTCATACCAGTTTCGTAATAATATTAAAAATAAAGATAATGAGCTTTTGTGGCTACGGCAAGGTAGGTACCGTTTTTTGTGAAATGTATAATTTTGTCTTTCACCTCAATTTTTTTTACTTTTGCTTTTTTTTTTTTTAGAAAAGAGCAATAAAACACACTGGCCCATGTTATGATTTACTATCCCAATGGATTAATGTAATTATTTTAGGGAAAATCGTTGCAAAAACTTTTCTACCTTCTTTTTCTGACATTGGGATAGTTTGGTGTTTTTTTGCTGTTTTTACCGCAAAACAAAAAGGTCATCCTCATCATCAGAATCCCACCAACATCATTATGAAACACTCGGATATAAAATTCACATAGGGTTCTGACCTGAATGTAAAAGCTCTTAAATAAATTACATTTACCGCGAGAAGAAATCCAAATGGAGAAAGATTATATTTTTTTCTCGTTTTTGTTTCTTTAGTAAGTGGGAGTTGTGTTTCTTGTTTTAAATAATAAAAGAGGGTCAGGGAAGATGATGTCGGCGATGGACTTAAATAGAATAAACAATTTATCGAGTAAGCAGGGATTTAAAAGAACACATTTGTAAATTAAAAGAAAAGTCCAAGGTTTGTTTATGGGATGGGAAATGGTAAACATAAGTGGTTTTTTTTATACCCTCACTGTGACCAAAGTCCGCTTGATTACACAACTGAAGTCCATCAACGTGTCTCACCAAATGTTCCTAGAACTCTCGGAAGCAAGTTCAAACGGTTTGATGATTGACTTGGAATTTTTGTGAAATTCTTTTTTGTAGCACCAGTTAACACCTTCCGTAGGATTAAGAAATGATTTTCTCAAAAATTTAGTTCCAAGTATAGGGGGCTTAAGCGGAACTTAAGGAAGCACTAAAGCCCGGGTTCGACTAGGGTCTAATCCAAAAACTTATTCAGATTTGCAAACAAAGTTGGTCGAGGTTCCTTGAAATTGTTTGTGTTCCAACTGAATCCACTTTGTCATGAATTGGGGTTTGAATTGAAGTCGTAGGCCCTCTTTAAGAGCCCTTATGTATATATTAGTGCCCGTGGCTTAGTGGTTAGGTGCATTGGCTGCTAAGCAGAACGTCGTGCGTTCGAGTCCTACTCGTGCCCATAAAGTTTGTATTCCATCTTTCACGGGAACTGCCTCTTGCGAGGAACTTCAAAAGTATCAATCTGTCATGAAAAGTGCTTCTAAACTTTGCCGTTCGGAATCGGCGGCGTTAAATTGAAGGTCGCCTTAATTTTTCACACGCATACAAAGAATTGATGATGAGAGTTAGTCACTTAGGCCTTGGCTCTTCAAGAGCTGTCGCGTTATTTATTTCTTTATTTTATTTTATGCATTTTGGAAATGCATGGAACAATGCAAACAAGTTAATGAAGATGCCTTGGACCGCCCCGAGACAAAAGTTTAAAAAAAAAGTATTTGGAATGATTTGCGGTTCTGTTTGTTATACAATACCTTAAAATAATGGAAATTGACCCGGAAGGACGGGTGTCGTAGCAGAGAGGGCCCTAAAAGATGGTAATGTTTAACATCAAGCTCGCATCTTTGATCACACTACAAATTTGTTCTTTAGCTGTACTACGTGAATATATACAACACCTTATAAGGTTCTGTCTCATCCCTATATCAATACCAAGGCTTAATAATCTAATTCTGTCAATGTGACTCTGCCATAATTAAGGATATAAAACAGACGAAAAAATAAAATATACAACTGCCAAACTTGCTTCTAAGCTAAGCGAATGCACAAAAAAATAAATCGACATTTCGTTTCTTAGTTCAATTGGGTTGAAAATAAAAATTGTATGCACGATTCCCTGCAAATAGTTAAAATGTATTCTTTCCTCTCTTACCATTAACTCACTTAATTGAACTTTTTCATTAAATTTCTTAATATTTAATCCAATAAAATAGATTAAATTCAGTCCACTTTAACTGTCCTTATTCATTTTTTATACACTTTTATCGTCTGTACTCGTATAACTATATACAAACAAAAAACTATTGAAAGAATGACAAGTGCACTGGCTATGCACGCTTTTAAGGCGATTAAAAACAAAAGAAAAACACAAAATTGAAAATGAAAATGAAATAAAATTGAAAACGTTCAAAATCGATTTTCCATTTGGGGATAGACAAAAAATCGTACGTGGGCACAATTTAAACTCCTATCTGATATGTTTAAAACAAAAACTTAACACGTTTACGATATGGACGATAAAACTATCAAAGAAAGATTAAGCGAACATGACTTACCTATCTGGCTGTGCTGCGGAACCAGAAGCCGGCTTTAGGCTTCTAAATGCTTTCAGCCACTTTGTTTTCATCGAAGACGCACTTGCCGCAGAAAGTTTACGCTCCCCTCGTGGTGAACCTGGATCTAGTTTGCTCAAGAATAAATCTTTCTGTAAAAAAAAGAAAAAAAAACAATTATTTAGGTTTTCCTTAAATTTTTAACCTTACCACATACACAAAAATGCATGCGAGTAGAATATGTGTCTGTAAAGTAGGTTGGGTAAGACTAATTACAGCAACCGATTAACGCTAAGGAAACTTTTCAACATCTCGAAAATTGGTTTCAGCCAACCAACCGACCGACAACGATTACGACGAACGATGACAGTTTTAGTTTTAAAGTTCTTAGAGCACCAAAAGCATTAAGTTTCAAGTCAATTGGTGGTACTAATGACATCGTATCGACAACGTCATGCTGGGAAAATGGCAGCTGGAAGTGGCAAAAACTCAGAGAGGTTAGTTTCAAGTGGTGTGAACGTCGAGGACGAGCAAGCAGTTGCTCATGGAAAGCTGGAGTGTGCATCATATGTTGGAAGAGTATGGTGGTTTTTGTGGGTTGGATGACAGTTTTATTGGTTTTCAAGGAAATTAAATTCTGTCCCCGTAGAGGTTGACTGACTTTCGGAAAATTTATGTTGGTAAAATAAATCGAATGTTTAATCTGGACATTTCGAGGTTGTTTCATTTTATTGTATTGCTCTCTTTTGAGGTATTAACTCACGGGATTTGCAGTCGAATGCAGTGGTTTAAAATTTTTGAGACAGAATAAATGGAATAAAGTCATTCTATTTAAGGAACTTGAAGGAGAAATTTTTGAAATGCCATGAAAATTCTATGGTGAGAAAAATATTTTGAGACGACAATTAATGTCAATACACAATTGATATACCAAAATAGCACGTATACGCCACGGTGACCTGTTTTTAACTTTGTTAAAGGAGCGCACAAGAGCGAAACGGGAGGAGCGCAAATGGGTTATAAGTCATAAAGTCGAAAATAAAAGGCATTGGGAATTCAGCAGATAGCAACAAGGAACAGATTTCTTGGTTGCGATGAGTGAAAGCTCAGATCGAATTAAAGCTTTGGACAATTGAATGAATTTAAATTTTTCAGCAGCATATCGAATTTGCCTCAATGAAAAAAACCTAAGCTCCAATTAAATTAGTTTCAAATGTAATTTAAAGCGTTAAGACGGCAAAAATCAACTTCTCAGAAAAGACTAATTGCATTGTCATCATTCGAAATTTCACCCCACCTATACATGTGCAATCCAACAAATTACAATTCAACTTTAAACCCATTCAGCCAATTATATTAATTTTAATGACAACCCACTGTCCCTCAACTTATCCAAAATATTTCTATGAGTACGTTTGGTCTTTGGTACGGTCAACTGCAAAATTGCAACAGTATAAGAACAATTTACTAAATTTGCGCCATCAGCAAAGAAGCAATACCCTCAAAACGATTTTGAGGGAAAAAAAAATAAAATTCACACCCAACTTATCTCCTTCGTTCGAGAAACTTTAACTTGAACTTAAACTAAAACGAAGATATCAGTAAGAGGGAAAAACAACTTTCAAAAATTTCTAATAAAATCTAAGAGATTCATGTGAACTTTCTCAAAAGTTTTCTTAATTTCAATATTGAATCTTAACTTTTCTGGGTGCTTTAGAGCAGACAAAAGATAAACTTAATATGTACGTAAAAATGGATAGAAAATGTGGACTTCTGTGTAATATCCTTCCGGTATAGCTTAGCTGCTATTATCGTAGAACTCCAGTCAAGTATGCCAAGCAGTTTATGTGTTTATGTTTAACTCTGTACTTTACGCTTTCCCGTTTGCAATCAGGATTTTTCATCAATTTTTACTATACCTACTACGGAGACCTGCAGCAGAAAATGAACAGTTTTTTTTTCATTTCATGGCTGATTGAGCACACAATGGCAAATGTAAAACCAAATCCCTAATGCGAGCACAAAATCAATGAGGAATCGAATCCAACCTCAATTTTTCAATTCATTATTCTGCACAACATTTGGGTTTTTGATTAATCATTGAATGTTTTCTTTTTGTTGGGATTCACGAGAAAAGGATTAGAGGTAATGAGGGGGTTTTAATTTGGTATTGTTTGTCGTTGAGCAATGGTCTGGAAAATTATTTGGTTTTAGGTAGCGGCAAAAAACTTGGATACCGAACATTTTTCACTCTTTTGTTTTCTTTCGTGTAGTACTGAAGTTAGATATGTGTATTAAAACAACCCAGATCGTTTAAAATAACAGAAATTAATGGTTGTCAAACCCTAAAATCAGAGTTAGAGACAACTAATTTGTCACCATAAGAACATAGTGTATATAATTTGAGGACTTGTGTATCCAGAGACAGAGATAGTGTGAGCATCAAACAAGAATCAAGGGATTAGAAAGGGGGTACTGCTGTATACGGATTTAGAATTCCTGCAAATTGCAATGACCGCGGTTAGCTATTCCATAATCGCTTAGTTCGGCTGAAGAACGAATCTCTGCACTTAAAAGTACGACCGTCATCAACTTTTATATATTGGGTTTCAGACTTGAATCCGTCACTACAACATGAATAGCACCATTTGAAAGAAAGTGTATAATCCAACGAAATGAGGATTCATGGATACCGAAAGCACACATTTTCGATAAGAGAGCAATTCGTCGGTGCAGGACGTAAAAAAAGAATATCAACTAGGCATCGTCCTTGTGATTAACACTTCGCAGCTTGGACCTTGAGTAGCGTGAATAGGACTACTTGAAGTTTCGAAGGATTCACTAAATGAAATGAATCCTGCGAGTTAACTAACCCATTCAGAGAATAAACTTTTGTTGTTCTTCTTGGTTTTCAGTTAGAAAACAATTCAAAAAATTATGTGCTTTGTTCAACATCCTTTCATCTCCATTAACTGATTCACATCCTCCGCTAAGTAATTTAATTCAAAATAAGCTGCCATCACTTTACTGTGATTGTTTGGTCTAATTAATTTTCCTGACTGCATATGTTATTACGATTCATTAATGAACAAAACCGATGTGCCCTTGCCACAAACACAACGCACTGGTCGGGAAGTAGCATTCATTAGCTTATATTAACGAGGTGGTTTGGTTTGTCGTCAATCTTCTCTCAGACTCATCAAAAAATCGGGATGCAGAAAACACAGATGGAATTTAAATAAATAATTAGAAATAGCACAACCTTACTGTCGCAAGCCACACACAATTTACCATATTTTCCAACTGGCCCGCCAATTATTCCACTTAAAAAAATAACAAAATCAAGCCACAGAGAGAGAGAGCTCGATCACATTTTATAAAGCCACGGTCCAGCCTCACTATTCTCCTGATAGTTCAATTAACATCTGACATGATAAAACTAACGGAATCGATCAATTCCCATCAGGGCCACATTGCACAGAGTCATACCGTCAATTTCAAGAATATTAACCTAACCTAGGCATGTCAAGCATTTCGTGATTGTATGGAGCTGTTACTGTACCTCTGGTTTGTCCAATGGGATGCGGCAGCGTGTTGGTTTAAAGGTTTTGTTTGATTGAATGGCGATAACAGTGAGTAAGGATATCGCATACAAAATGCATGCTTTCTGCTCGCTGGTTCCATGCGTGCCGTGGGTCCTCTAAACGGGATGTGGTATTTATGGGAATGACCAGCACGATACGTGTTAATTTGGACGTCGATTGTTATTATTTCCATCACAATGCGGTTGAATATATCAATACGTGAGGAAATTATAAATCTATCTGTGATGAGCAAAGTTGCAGTTGACAGGATGAAAGGATGCATAAATCGGTTAAAAGCGCTGCATTTCAAAATAAACGCTGATGGTTTGGAGGTTTTTGCATGTATGCATGCCGACTGAAATTTATGGACTTTAGAGTGCTTTTCGGCAGGCATAATAAATAAAATAGTTGACATCATTGAGTGAACGTTTGAAGTTTTTTTTTTTTTTGAAAAAAAAATACTTTGCTTTAAGTGGAATTCAGAGAATAATCAACCTGTGTCCGAGAATTAACAAATTATGGCGTTATAAGGATCAGTTCGAAAAAAAGAACTTAATTTTGTAATCCCAAGGATTTTCCAGTGATATGTTGTTGGCAAAACGGATAAAATTTTATTGGGTTTTTTCATTACATCATTCAGACTTATTGATTGCGTGGCTGCGAGATGGTATTTTGTTTGGGAACTCCAAAAGAAGCGATTAATATTGAATACAATAATGGAAATTGACGTGAAATTAAGGTAATTATAATGTTTGAAACACATTTTTCATTCGTTTTTGAAAAGGTTAATAGAAACGAAATAATAAGGGCTTCTGTGGCGTATACGTACTTTTTTCATTGACTGTTTCTACATGATAGAGCAAGTTTTGTGTGAATAAAAAAAAATTCGAACCAAATCAACATTATAGATAACTAGCCGACCCCGCGAACTTCGTCTCGCCACCCTTCAGAGCAACTCCAGATTCCAAAATAATCATTATGATTAACACAGACATTGTTAAAATGTGATTTGCTTGAATCCAAATGAAATAGAGAACCACAAAAATCTGAATTTTTCCAAGCTCTGCAAATAACATTATACTTTCATTAAAGCATGAAGTAAAATGGAAATTTCGTTGAAAAATTCAAAAACTTCTCTGTTTTGACTATTTCACAAAAATCAGAATTCCAAACAGCTTACAGTTGTCCCCCTTATTTGCTGACTTTCAGATTTTCCCAAAAATTTATTTTTATGCAATGAAAATGTTATAAAAATCCATTGAGAATTGAGCGGATTAAGAGTCCAAACCGGACATACAAACAAACCAATGCACCTTTAATTCCATAAAAAAAACTTGATTTAAGGTGTTGAAGTTCTTCGTGCTCTCGCAGAGTTTTCCGAGTTCCCAATCAAAAAATTTCCATTTTTCTATTTGGGAATCATTGCACTTTCTATTTGCCATTGGAAAACCCATTCTGAAATTTTCCAGTTTTCCATTTGAAAACCAATACACCTGCAATAATATGCAATTTTCCCTTTGAAAACCAAAGAGTTTTCCGAGTTTTTCATCAGATCTTTCCATTTTCCATTGGAAAACCCATTTTTATATTTTCCAGTTTTCCATTTGAAAACCAATGCACCTGCAATAATATGCAATTTTCCCAATGAGTTTTCCGAGTTTTTCATCAAGAACTTTCTGTTTTTCAATTCGAAAACCCATTTTGAAACAAAAAATTCCAAGCAAAAAAAAAACAAATTTCCGACCTTTGTTTGGTTTTTCCAGTTTTCCCACTCCTTCATGAGGTTTTTCCAATTTTATTTTTCACAGAAATCACCACTGAATGCAACAGTATGAACCATGAAAATTTCACAAATATCTGTTGGGCCATTTCGGAGTCTATAAGAGACATACAAACAAACAAACAAACACACATCCATTTTTATATAAATACTAGCTGACCCTGCAGACTTCGTACTGCCTCAATCGATAATCGATAACCCTCTTCCTCTATCGTTTGCATTGTTTTTTTGTTAATTCGTATGTATGGATCCGTCTTTAAACAAATAAGCGATATCAAAAAAACAAAACAAAATGGTAAGTATACGCCCCGTTGCCTGCGGTTTGTAAAACGCGAATCATTTCGGTTTCACTTCGCTCCTCATGTTGCTGTTGTGTAAACATTTCGAGTTCTTCGACCCTAATTGTTGTGTATAAAACACATTGACCATGATGTTGAATGAAAAAAGGATTTTTTATGATTGCTCTGAGAGTTACCGTTATGGAGCATACAATACAGCAAAATAATTTTTTTACATTAAAAATATCAGTGTTTCAAAAAAAAAAATTACCAAAATCACGAATTCTCTATTTTCCCATTGTTTAAAATCCATTCAAAATTTGACTTGGGATTTTCTTGCTCTTCTGGAGTTTTCCATTTTACCACAACTAATGCATTTCATATGAAAGTGTTTTTGAGATTTTTGTTTAGCCAATTTTTTTTTTTTTTGCATTTCAAATTTTCCATTTTTCCAATTTTTTGTTTACTTTTTCTTGCTTTCCAGTTCCCCATCACAAATTTTCCAGTTTCCCTTTGTAAACCAATGAGTTTTCCGAGTTCCTTTCGAAAACCCATTTTGAAATTTTCCAGTTTTCCATTTGAAATTTTCCTGTTTTCCATTTGAAAACCAATGCATCTTCAATTACATGCAATTTTCCCTTTGAAAACCAATGAGTTTTCCGAGTTTCATTCGAAAACCCATTTTGAAATTTTCCAGTTTTCCATTTGAAATTTTCCAGTTTTCCATTTGAAAATCAATGCATCCACAATGTCATGCAATTTTCCATTTGAAAACCAATGAGTTTTCCGAGTTTTTCATCAAGAACTTTCTATTTTTCCATTCGAAAACCCATTTTGAACCAAAAAATTCGAAGCAAAAAATATCTAATTTCCGACCTTTGTTTGGTTTTTCCAGTTTTCCCACTCTTCCATGAGGTTTTTCCAATTTTTTTTTCACAGAAATCATCACTGAATGCAACAGTATGAACCATAAAAATTTCACAAATATCTGTTGGGCCATTTCGGAGTCTATAAGAGACATACAAACAAACAAACAAACAAACAAACAAACAAACAAACAAACAAACACACTTCCATTTTTATATGTATAGAGAAGAGATAGAGATATAGAGATAGAGATAAGGATGGGTTGTGATGTTCCTTGTTATCAAAGGCTGGGGTATTCTCAGGAGATACAGGGTTTACTAAGGCAGTAGTAAACCTTAGTTTGGTCCGATAGAAAGAAAGATAAAAGTTTCTTAATTCAAAAATTCTATTTATTCAACTAAGAGCCGATTTTTCAATCGTCAGGTAAACAAGCAGATAGTATTTATCCGACAGATAACAAAATATTGGATTTTTCAATCGTCAGATAGACTTTATCTGATGAAAAACGCTCCTATTTATTCGACCGATGAATACTCAGATAAGTTTATCTGCCAGTTTGTTATTTTTAGATTTTTTCGATGATTGAAAGATCGGCTCTAAGTGTTATTTTTAGTTTTCTTAAAAATATATGGCTTCGTATAAATAGTTTCATTTGCGGTATCAGACAAGGTTGACTGGACTTCTTCCTGGTGATGACTTTCTTCCTTCACGTCGCGTCGTCTTTCTGGTAAGATATGAATTATGTTTTGTTTGTATAATTCATGCCTTTTTGGAATTGGTAATGTATGCAGCTAATGCATCATTACAGGATGTACGCTACTAATTAATGGCTAAGGAGGATAGACACGGTATTTTTTTAAGCGCTTTTTATGACTTAATAGAACTATTTCGCTCATTCCATTAACATCATAGAAAAATCTCTATCGTTGTCGAATACCATGACCTTGTTTACCAAAATATGTTGCCAAAACGTAAAATAAAGTGGCCATTAAACTCAATAAAGCCATGATTGAAACTTATTCGGGGTCACATTGCGAGAGCCATGACTTCGACGAATAATTTGATCTTTGGGGCGTTCTATCCGAACGACGAATATTTTGATAGTGCACGCTCGAGTGGCTTCATTCCACCAGAAGCATTCCTCCATTTAGATAAATGCGGTCTGATACAGGACAGATTGGCGATCCCGCTAATCTACCACGTCAGGCGGAGAACCGTCGATCGGCGGCTCCTTTACCATCGCGAAGTCCTCGCACAGCACGGAGCAGAGCTCCTTCGGTTCAGTAGGGCTGTGTCCGAACGGGACCGAATCGATAGGGTGAAGCAGGAGCACCAGTTCTGGTGGCTTCAGTCAGCACTTGATAATGGGTAGTCGGTGTGGGGTTTTGAGCCTTGGCCGGCTTGCATACTTGTTTTAGTCTAAGGGTTTTGGGTTTAGGTTTAAGTAGAGTAGGAATGGTGGCACACACATTGAAAAGGACAACAAATACAAAATACAAAATGAAGAAAAAAAAAGAAATAAAAAGAAAAAATATAAAAAAAAATATAAATAAAAAGAAAAAAAAATATGCAAAAAAGTGAAATGAAAAAAAAAGATAGAGATTTGCTGCTGTGGCTGTTCTAGTTTGTAAGTAGTTGTAAGATAGAATAGGTAGCTTTAGTTAATTTTAAGTTTTATTTTTAAGGACCTAATTTTAAGTAGCATGTAAGGAAAAAATTAAAATGATATGGTGTTAGTTTTTTTAATTTTTCTAACGTGAAACAAAAAATAAAGTTACACAAAATAGTTCATAGGCCGAAAGGCATTAATCTTAAGTAAATCATGAATTTCGTAGAGCGCCCGGCTGGGGCCAGTAAGTTAAATATAAGATTTTAGATAATAAGCTAGTTTGAGTTCATTGTCTAGTATTAAGTAGTCATAAGTGAATTGAATAAAATGAATTTTGAAAAAAAAGCCATGATTGGCTTATTGACCCATTTTGTTGGAAATATGATCAATCCCAATGCCTGGCATAAAAAGGAAAAAGCAAAAAATCCGACTGAATTAATTAATTCCAAACTTCAGGAACACTGGATCTTCGGCCATTAGCAACACCTAAACTCTCTTTAAATTAAATAAAATTCGGTGGTGACGAGAATTATCGCAAAATCGTGGAAAGTGGCAGTAGTCAGTTTTAATAATTTTGATGCTCCCTTTGATTGCTGGCGATTCATTATCAAAAATTGCAAATATTGAAGTAATATCTAAAATAAAACTTAAAATCACAAGAATTCTATGTTCTAAAATGTCAGCGCTATGAACCAAGTAGCCAAGAATCGAATGACCCTGTAGTAAGAGTTTTTTTTTAATGTCTATGCCCAGAATATAATACATTAAAAAGAACCAAATTCAGAGCCCTGTGTTTAAAATTCATAGGTACTGTTGAAATATTTATTCATTTGTCCACAAAAATACTCCCTTTTCAATCTATAGAATGTTGTCGAAACTAATAATGTAAACATTTTCTTTCTTCAATATTAAAACTCAAAAGCATTTTTGTGTCATAACTTAAAACAAGCAGATTATTTTTCCCACAACACAAGCCAATCATCAAACTAATACTTTTTTAAGCTCTTTCATGCTCCAAGTCAAACTGTGTCATTTTCATGACAGGATAATGGAGGATAATCCAAAAATATTATCTCCTGATGATTGGATAGAACCGATGATTTTGCTTTCGTTCATGTTTTGATTGAGTGCAGTTTTTACTTACCCTCGAGGTCAATTTCAGATATTAAAGAAATCTCTTTTGAAATGAGTTTTAAATTGGAAAAAATAAAATAGCCAAAAAAAGAGAACACACTTTCCTTGTTTTAGCAACATGTTCCTAAGAAAGTGAGATACAATCATATAAATGTTTTTAACTTGAGGCAACATTTTAATGGAAGAACTATTTTAAATTACTCTTGGCATACAATGTACAAATCTTTTAACATCTATAAGCTGTGTTCTAAATAATATTAGGCGATAATCATTTCTTAAAATTAAAGTGTTTTTGACATAATTAAACCCAAGCTATAGTCATCAACATTATTCACAACTTATCATTCTTCGAAGGACTTAACCAAAACATATTCTAACGATTTTAAAATAAAGACCGACAGACAATGCGTCTGTTTATTCAATTCTAAAATCTGACAAATTGATGTCAAAGAAGTCGACAAACTCGTGACTTTACTCATTATTTTAACATCAACGTTGCGAATGTTCCAAATTTTATAATACCTCCAGTCAAGAAATAATCCTTCAACGAAAAATACACAAAAATCAAATGCCAAAAGCACAAAAAGGCAACAAAGCTTTCTTCCCTTCTATTAGGAAATTAAATTAAGATTTTCGTTTAAAATCTCCTCTCAGATTAAGTTAAATCATCTCGATTCAATTTAAATAAATGCCATCAACAAAGATTTAACCTGATTGTCAGTACTTTAATGCAAAGAGCTTCAATCTCCATCTTGAAAGCAGCAAAGAGACTGTGATTCAAATCGGTCCATGGAACGATAATCGTTTTTCTACTTGCACCATTGTTATGCACAGTTGTTGTTGGTTTTTTGACTACACATTTGATTGCAGTGAAGGATTCAAAATGAAAATGCAAACAAAATTGTGTGTAAATTTATGGAGCAGGTGAACAGTTTTATTGCACCTGATGGCTGAGTTTGTGGTCTGGTATGAGTGCGGGATATCATGCGTCGGCACAGATAGCACTTTGGCAAACTAAGGTGTTTGCTTGATTTCGGAGTTATTTCAAGGGTCCTCGAGCTTGAATAGTTTAGAGATGGAAGATATATGGTAAAATTAGTAGTGCTCTATTTTATGGCTCAATTAGTTAGTTGGCACTGTTCTTGAAATACTGGAGATTTTGGAACACGTGTGATAAGTTTTGATATGCATTTAACAAGATTTGCATGAAATTTGGTTTCATGCTAAAACAATTTTGAAGCTATTACGGAAAGATTGAAAATTATGTGGTCGGAAGTATCAACATGGAAGGAAGAGAGGTAACATCCTATTGTTAAATAGACTGAGTAACATATTGCATACATAACTACACTATTGCGTCGGAGTCTTATCAGGCCAATAGTCATTGCAATGGAACTAAAAACGATTTTCTGGTGGCTTTTATTTTGCAAGATTTAAATTTTGTTTTAAAGCTAATCTAAGCCAGGTTTGCATTCCCGAAAATAAAACGATTTATCTACTTTCATGACTGAAGGAACTGACTGAACTGTGGCACTTTCCGTTCCCACTGTCTTGATTTTGAACGTGACAATTAAAACAAACCTGTTGTGTTTTGGTTTTCAACAGAACCTAGCGGCTTACAAGTGTACACCCTCAAGCTATACAACACCTACTTAAGTTGAAAAGTCGAAAGAAAGTCGCTGGGTACTTTTCAATGCAGCTTTGACCTTTTTAACATAACCGAGTATGCATGTCTATTAAAACAATAAGCTTAAAGGAATGAGGCCATTCTTGTTGATGGCAAGTCATGAAATCCCATCATCTCTTCCCATGCCATGTACCAACCGCCTGAATTCACCTAAACACGTCATATCGCCACTATTCCCCCTCAGTAATAATACCAGAAAATAATGGCGTTTATCATTTAGTTGTAGTATGTACGAGAAAACGATAGAGGGAGGATGAAACAACAACAGAAACAACTGCCGGAGTTGTGTACAGAGCACAAAATTCATCTTCACTTTTGGTATTGAGTGCTTAACCCATTTTGTTCATAAATTTGCTAGAAGGAAAAAAATATCCTTTTTACCCACTTATGAATGTGCTGGTGCATACGAAAGGGAAACCTGTAGCGTAACGGTGGCGGAGGCAATGGGTCGGTGGCGGGCAGAGATATTGCATTAGTGAGAATCCATCACACGGGGCTTTGAAAAGCTGAGACCTAGACCGACCGGTCGTTGTTTGGAGTATGTTCGCAGCACACAAACACATGCATGACATTATTGTATTCGCATTACATTACAGCGCCATGCAACATTAAACGTGTAAGAAGAACCCTCTTATAGCTTAATGCACTATGTGTGTGCTGATATTGTTTCTCTTTAAAGGACTACGACACAAAAACATAAAAAACGAGATTTTAATGGCAATGGCAACGCTGTGTTGGGTACTTTCACTAAAAAGGTATTTTTGCTTTATGTATAGTGCCATGGATATTGTGAACATAAGGTAAATCATGTCTTGAGAATTTATAGTGTGTTAATGAATCCTGACACTGAAAGGCTTTTTCTATAAAATTATAAATTGGAGCTAAAAGAGAACCTTGCTTTTAGTTCAAGTTCTATAATGTTGGTTGCACACTGCTTGAGTACGTAAGTGTACAGCAACAATCCAGGTTCAATGCAGTGTTTTATAAACGAACAAGCTTATTATATTTCTTGCACCGTATTTAATTCATGCGATATAAAATATAAAAGAATTTTTGAAATTAAAATCACAATGATCCTTCTTGCATAGTGGTTTCACCACTCTTACCCGGAACATGGTTTCTAGTAGAGGTTTTAGTTTTAATATTAGTAGAAAGCCATTATGGCGTTAGTTCATATGGCCTGCGTTCTTTTTCTTTATAAAGGGGATCGAAATGGACCAATAAGCCCCCATATTTGCAACAGCTCAGTGATGTGCAAACCCCTCCTTACCTAGCCTATAGCCTGGACTATAACTTTGTATTTCACTGAATCTTTCTATCCTTATGCTACCTCATGTCAGCTTATGTGACTGGGTAAGGCAACATTTTTTTTTCGCGTGAAAAAGATGGCTTGCATTTTTCCTGCATTAAGTTTAATATTTCTGCATAACTTCAAACTCATTTTTAAATACGTCTCAATGTTTGAGTTAGTCCAGCTTAAAATATTAACTAAGTCTTCATTATACGAGCAACGCAATCATCCATTAGACCCAAATCACTAAAAATATACAACAACACATCATCCGCATACATATGAATGTTACGATTTTGAACAACTGAAGGAAGATTATTAATAAAGAGGGAAAACAGAAGTGGTACTAGAATCGACCGTTGTGGCACACTGCAGTTAACATTAAACCGAGCTTGAAACACCTTGATTTGTTTTTATTATTTGAGGTCTGTTTAACAGATAATTTCTCAAAAACTTTAGAGCAGTGTAAGAAAAGTTGAAATAGTTACAAGGTTTTTAAAATAATATTTGATGATATATGCGATCAAAAGCTTTTGAGAAATCTAAAATTACCATAGTTCCAAGCTTATTTCTATCAAGAGCAACACGAAAATCAGATGTTACTTTTACTACGGCAGATTCACAGCCTCTGTGATTTTTGCGAAAACCAGACTGCCATTTGGAAGTTCTGTTATCAGATTGAAGAAAAACAAGAACTCGACTAGCCATCAACCGCTCAAAGACTCCAAAGAAAGGTAGCAAACTTATTGGTCTGCAATGAGAAGGTTCACATGGATTACTCTTTTTTGGAATAGGAATAACAATAGCATCCTTCCATACATCAGGAAACTCACTTCTATAAAAACAAGCATTAACAATATGTTTCAATGGTGGAAGAACAGTAGGTTATATTAAGCGAATTAGTCTAGGAGTAACTTTATCAGAACCAACAGCATAAGATTTCACAGCCTTTATTGCACATAGAATATCATTTTCGTCCACACAGTTAAATGTAAATAATCCAACGTTATTTTCAGGCAAGCTGATATGAGGACTCAAGTTGAGTAGAGGAGGTGCATTAAATGACCTCATTACCTCTGGGTTAAGAGCACACTCTGAAGCATTTTTATTGTTAGCAACACCAATTTCTTTTAAGTTTTTCCACAGTTCTTGCAAAAAGTAAGCTTTCTTACGAGTGCGAATTAGTAACACAACTGTATTTCTTGCAAAAATATATTGACGCCGATTGAACTCAGAAGGACATTTTTTAAATTTCTTGTAAGAACGTTCTCTTTCTTTGATTTGAGCTCCAATGTCCAAGGACATACTCTGTTTTTTTTTTTTAACTTTTTTTACATACAATCGGAACATGAACATCGAAAAGAATATGTAACAATTGATTGAACAATATAACTTTATCATTTACATCAATAGAGTGGCACGACTGCTCTTGATGAGCCAAGGCCTAAGTGGCTTACTCTCATCAACAATTCTCTGAGTGCGTATGAAGAATTGAGGGGACCTACAATTTAACGACGTTTCCGAACGGCAAAGTTGAGAAGCATTTTTAATGACAGATTGATACTCTTGGAAGATTTGTCAGGTCTTCGCAAGAGGCAGTACCCGTGAAAGATGAAATAAAAACTTTATGGGCACGAGTAGGACTCGAACCCACGACGTTCTGCTTAGCAGCCAACGCACCTACCCAATAAGGTACGGGAAACTGCATCATTAACATCAGCAGCGTATAAAATATCGTTTAAGAAATTAGCTCCAACAAAGCATTGAACATCTTTAATGTTAAAATTACGATATGATCTGTAGCTAAAAATTTTAGAGGAACACAAATTATTCTTTTCAAATTGAAAGCAACAGTTTGTTTGCAATGTGTTTTCAAGCTCATATACATTATCCTCTTTGAAATAGCAAGGAGGAGTGATGTGAAAGCACCTAAATCCAAATTGTTCATCAGCGAAATTGTTAAGATAACTTATATGTAACAACTTTCAAACTGAGCGGATGATGCTTAACAGATTCAAATTGAGCGGATGATGCTTAACAGATTAATAGGTCTTTTATTATATTACGATCTAAATAGACCATAAAAATTTGAATTAGAGTTGTGGGTTATCGTCATCATGCTTACTAACCACTAGTTTTAAGTTCTTAATTTTTTTTAAAGTTTAAGAAGATGCATCTAATTGGATCAAAAGAAAATTCGACCAGGATAACAAAGAGAAGACCAAGCGAATGGACCTCTCTTCTGGGTCCCGAAGACGCCAATATTTTTTTGAAACTGCAATTTTTCTTTTCAGTATCAATCCCAAATTAGATATTTTCAGCCGGTAGGTACTCCATACCCTGCCCTTTGCAGTTTTAGAATATAAAAACTAATGAACAGATCTCTAGATGAAAATAATTTAGCCTTGATTATTATTTTCTTTTTAAATACAGGTAGCCACCAATGAAAATTAACTGAATGAGAAAATTTGCCGACCTTGTCACGAGAAAAAAAAAAGACTTTTTAACGACATTTATTCATTTAAATCACGTCAGCCGCGAAATATAAACATAATTAAGTTTGTTGAACAAAATTAGTTAAAGGCCATTGAAAACGTCATTCATGTAAGCCGTCCTATTAAGACTCATCAACAAGGTAAACAGAAAGAAAGAAAAAAACCCTTAAATGCGAATTTCTATAACATGCCTGAGTGCCATGGTAATGGCCATGTGCTGAACCGAGTCATATTAATAAATTCAACAACTACTCAAAACGGGACACTCACAAAACCAAGAGCAACAGCTGTTGGTTAAATATTATTTTTTTTTTTCATGTTCACATAAAAAGTCTACTTCAGTCACAAATGTATCCTTTATATCCAGAATTCACCATATGAGGTCCTTTTTTCAAAAAAAAAAATCAGTGCGCGCCTAGGAAGCAATGAATTCACGTAAGCTAATTGGGTCCTTTATGGTTTCTATAATTTTTGTTCTTGTTTCGCTTTGCAAATCTGTGATGAAGGTTTTCTCGCACACACATTCCTAATGCTGTTAATAAAATAATTTCCACAACACATATTCCTACATTTACAATCCTTCCAAACCTTGTTCATTCTATTTTTCATCAGTAGTGGTAGTAGTTGAATGGGAATTTTTCCACGTCCCCACATAATTGCGTACGTAAGCGTACATGACTATTAAAAACGGAATTACAAAAAATTGCTTTGAAATTATGCAAACTCCATTACGGTCTTATGAGTATTGAGTAACCCGAGTACTAGTCGGTCTCTGTAACCCACTACCTAGAATATAGTGAAATAGAAAAAAAAATAACACATCACGCTCTCCTTGCAGCAAATAGTGTAACCAAACTAAGCAAGAGCAATAGGGAAGCCAGGGCAGATGGTATCTGTAAATATCACTTGACAGTGATTAATGAAATTTTTGGAGCGAAAAGGGAAGTCCTTGATCTTTTGTAATGTAACTAAGCTTTAGCAAGTAGTTATCTTCATGCAGGAGTTTAGATTCATCACATACTGCAGATACGGAGAGACAGACAGAAAAATACCTCATCATCCGCAAAGCTTTAAGAATCTCCTCTATACACAAAGAATTGAGGATGTAAGTGCTGTTCCAATGCTCCTCCAGCTCCATGTGGAGGATTCGTGTTCATGAATACGAATTCTTCACGAAGAAGAAGGTCGTCGCGTCGTGCGTTGGTTGTCGTCGCGGAGCTATCGTTAAGTGCTGATGGATTATTTCTACATATCAGTAGAGTGAGGATGTATGGGCTTCCTACCTTTGTTGGAATTTGAATTTATGTGCGATGGTTGCTATGCACCGTCTCATCGCCATCATCATCAAAACATCCCCCACTCGTCACTTTGAATGAAGGTCGACTTTGAAGGAATTGATGTAATTGCCTAGATAATTTTATTCCACACCATCGCCTTTGATTTTATGGAACAGAGGCAGAGAAAGTGAGCAGTGTAAACTACAAGTGTAGTGGAGAAGGATATTTTCTCCTTGATGGTAGTATCTTGTATGTGTAAGGATAAGGGACTTGAGATGAAATTGACTGGAATGATTTGTTGTTTTGCGTCTTAACACGCACATAAAAATGTTAATATATTGCGAGAGACGCATTAAGGAAAGGTGAAGTATGCTTCAAGTCGATTGAGCAATGGCATGTGAGATGAGATAAAAAACATATGTATGCTGAATATAGTCTGTGGTGGGGAGTGTTTTTCGGTATGTAATTCGTATTTAAGTTGAAAGAAGAATTCTAACACCACTCGCCGAACTATAAGACAGACGTAAGAGTTTTATTATGTTCGTAATGGGACCTCGATGAATAAAATAGGAATTAAGATATATGTGTCATCGGTATGGCGAAGAGAGTTATCATCCTCTTAGGATTGAGTAAATTAAATTATGGCAGAGTTATCACCTTGTAATCTAAATTGGATTTTTTTTTTGTAAATGATTAAGGCACACTTTGAATCATTGTGAAAATGTAATTATTTTCAAGCAACACAATTAAGATTTTGCTGAATGTGTGAAGTATTTACACTTCTAACGCATCCAGCAAAGTACTTTCCCGTACGACATTTGCCCACAGGAAATCCTGTTTATTTTTAATAGTATCTATACTCTTTTTCGTCACTCAAACTTATTAGAATTAAGAATACCTATCGAAATAAGGCACCTCCCTTTTGAAAAAAAAACAAATTTTAGGAGACACCAAATGCTGAGAATCATGGAGAACGAAGCAAAATAATTCTCCGTTCAAATAATTCCATATGTTATTTTGGAAGGAAACATTTTTCGTTATACGGGATTTAAGTTTGCAGGCTTTCGACATGAACCGAGCAAGTGATAGACAATGCTAATTTTATTACTTCTCCTCACTTTGAATATTTCTACAGTGACTTTGTGTTTAAAAAAAAATCAACTTTTCGGTTGGTTGTGAACAACTTGGGCTCTGGGCAACGGGAATTGAAGACAATGACGACCACTTCTTGTTTTTAAATGACGCTAGATGCCAAACAGTCCTATTTACGATCGATCTGTTGTGCACCAATTTCCAATTTTGTATTGGCGATGTCTATTGGCTGCGTCTTTAGCACTTAAGATCCACTTAATCAACCAAACAATCTATGAGCTACCACCCGAAAGCATCAACACGTTCTTGGAAAATTTTTGAAATCCTTTTTTAACTCATATAAAAAAACAAAGAAAAAAAGTCCTTAATTACCACAGATAAATCTTTCCAAAAGAATTTCATACTTGCCTGAAGTGTCTCGAAAAATTCCCCCTTAAAAAATACCAAAGCAAAGCAAAAAGAAATAAAAACACCGATTATGAGTTCCGTCCTGTGAAAATGTAGCCCCTGGTGGTGTGCAACGTGCGCTGTGTGGTGTGAGTGTCAATAAAATCATAATTAATTGAATTGATTTTCCCTCCCGACCGTACCCCAAAGCAGTTCCAGTTTTCTAGCTACGTGTTCGAAGCGTTAAATGACCTTAAAAATTGCCGGTCATATTAATAAATCACGATGTAAAAGAACAGCAAAATTGGGTACTTGTATTTTTAAGTAGCACACTTCACCTACCCGCTTTTGTTTATAATTCCAAGAATTCTCCTCCGAACCGTGGTGTTTGGTGTTATAATTTTCCTTGCAGCTACATAATTCTTGTGATGGTGGACAGGAGAGAGCAGAAGAGGAGGAAATAATGAAGTTCAGATTGAAGTAAATATTAAAACAGTCCAAAAAAAGAGTAGCAAAACAGTACGCCCTAGAGGTGTGCTCGATATTTAAAATGGACAGGAAGAAACTTCCTTAGGATGCTCTTTTTTTAGTTCTCGTAACAGATTTAATGTAAACTGTTATAGATTACCCGTTTGGCGATGAGTTGTTTTCAAGTAGTTTGAGACAGGACAGAGTCAACAAAATAGATTTTCTTTCAAAGATTTTGAAGAGACAGGAAAATCGTTTTAATTTTAAAATTTAATTGATATCGAAGAACGGAGGGAGGAAAACCTTTTAGAAGTCAAAGGCTTTTGTAAACATAAAACTTTGCAACACATCAACAAGGTTAAGTGATGAAGGTTAAACAAGCTGTTGAAAGTTTGTGTGTTTTTTGTCAAGTTTGTGTCCATAAAACTAATTTTAAAGTAGTTGTCTTGTTGGTGAATGATTAATATTTTCTTGACACCAGATTGATGTTATGAGTTCAAGATTGACTACTTTTTCTTTAACACTAACACTTTGTGCATTTACATGACTTTTACACTTGATAATGAATTTGGCAACAATAGGAAGGTTCTAAGAAAAATTGAAAAGATGCTTGATTGGTTTGTTTTTTTTTTCAAAAGAGTTATTTATTTAATGGTGCTCATCATAAACATCTCGAAAACGGCTTTAATGATTTCTGTTGAATTTTACATGAAGTAGAAGCATTTGACTTCTACCAGAAATGCATTTAAAGTTTGTTCCGCGAAAAAAATAACATTTAGCTTGACAACTCCTTGAACACAAAGCTGCTCTGATACCGCTTAAATAAGAACATCTTGCCTATTTAGGTCAGGCATCCATAAAGACATATATATGTACCTCCCCCTATACACTACCAACAATGTCACTTGCTCGTTGCTTCCATATATGCGCTGAAAGAGAAACATTTTGGCTGGCTAGCTTCTTCTCTTCTTGTTCTTAAATAAATTCCACTTAACCGTTTGAAAGGAAACTTGCCGCGAGGATACACCTCTAAATGCGAACGTCGTCGTCGCGCGGAAATTTTCTTAAGAATTTCTG
Source organism: Sphaerophoria taeniata (assembly GCA_943590905.1). Taxonomy (NCBI): domain Eukaryota; kingdom Metazoa; phylum Arthropoda; class Insecta; order Diptera; family Syrphidae; genus Sphaerophoria; species Sphaerophoria taeniata. The sequence goes on along the minus strand of OX016540.1, from coordinate 22,955,299 downwards.
CACAGAAGGGAAGTTTTTTTCTCAACTATGACTTTTTGTTTTTTTTCCAATCCCATCTACCAGCCCTAAGTGTTGTTTTTCTTTTTTTTTATCCTTTTGGATGTTTGGATGCAATGTGGATAGATATTTTTGCAAATTTATATCCCATGTCGACTTAACCTGGGGTGAAATATTTTTTTCTTCTGTACACCTACAACTCGTTCCATTGTCGGCCTGGTCGTCGTTGGTCGGTTGGTCGGTTTCGTGATTTTTTTTCTTCCTGCTTCTTTTAAGGTTTAGAATTTTCTTGAATTATTATTGTCCTCGAAGAATACTTTGTTTTCGTCTCGGGGGGCTTTGTTTTTTTGACCCATTTTTATCGTATTATCCTAAGCTCATAGAAAAACTAGGATTTATATCACTTCATAAGAATATAAACGAAACGCCATCATCCAATAAACTTTGCTGCGGATATAAGATCCACAGATCCGCAGATCCGCCAGGAGGAGCAAATTCTTGTTGTTTGTCTTGTTCCATGTCAGCCGTGATGTTGTCTCGGATTAATACCTTTGGCGCTATAGGGGCTGTGCTTTCTTAGCTTCTGTTTTATTATTGTTATTTTTATTTATTTTTTTTATTTTTTTTTCTCCAAAGAGACAGACAAGGTATGGTTTTTGGGATGGAGGCAAAATGAAAATTGTTGATGATGACACGTTTTATCTTTTGCACCGCAACAGTCGTGATGTTTTAAAACAATCTGACAACGTATGCGGTTTGTACGACATCTGAATGGTTGACGACTTGAGGAGGGATTTCTTAATGAGTTTATATTCACCTACTTATTTCTTTATTTTATCATTAATAAAGTCGTTATTTGTATCTTTTATTTTGTGTGGAATGGCAAAGAGAAAAGTTTTGAATTCAAAGTTTGTTTAAATGTTATACGTTCATAATTGTATCGAAGGTATACCTACACAAAAAGAAACTTTATTATATTATTAAAAAAAATTGAAGTTAACTCAACCTTGTTTTTAATTTTCAACCCACACAGAGATCAAAGATAAATGGTTGTCGTCAAGTCTTTGCAAGGTTGAAAAATGGCAAAGTGTCTAACAATTTAAACTAATTAAAGAATTGTTTTTTTTATACAAAATCTAAAAATTAAGGTTTCACAATTCTTAGAAGGCAAGTGTAAAATTGTTATTCTGCTTTGATGTGGGAGGAGTTTCATAAGTACCAAGAATTTTGCAAAAGATAAGGTCAACTCAACTAACCACAGTTTACATATGAATTTTTAAGTTAGCTAAATGGAAAGTGTTGAAAAAATCTGTAAATTGACATGTGTGAGTGTTTCATATTTTTATGGATCATGTTGTTAAATCAAAGTACTTGAAGTTTCATATCATACACTCCTTTTTGTATAAGTTGTCCTGAATTTCTAAGGGCTTTACTTTAATTGTAAAATGGGCTCGCAAACAGCGTCGTTCGATTAAGACAGTATTTCTTTGCCACACAATGACTGTTGTATGTTTAAGTTTATACCGTCAATATCGATATTTTTTGCAGCTAAAATAGCTCGTAGAAATTATTCATATGATAAAACAATGTTTACTGGGTCATCTTGTAGGTTAAGAAAATATTATATAGCCGTCTCCTGCTTATAATTACATACCCACCAATTTTGAGCCACAGCAGTATACCTGTTCTTAGAAATTGTTTATATGGCAAAACAACGTTTACCAGGGCAGATAGTATGACTGATGTGTTGTTAAACCATCTAAGGCACCACCCGAACGCATATTAAAAAAAACTTAAAAACTTAAATCGGTCCAGTCGTTAAGCACGAGTTCAGTGACAAACAGCCGTTCTTAGAAACTACTTACATATATGGTAAAATAATGTTTGATGGGTTAGCTAGTAGGATTAAAAGTATTAAATGGCTGTCTCCTGGTCCTGAGCTAGTTTCCCACCAATTTTGAGCCAAATCGGTTCAGCCGTTCTTAGAAATCATTTATATGGTACAACAACGTTTACCAGTTCAGCAAGTAGAGTAAAAAGTATCAAACATGGACGAAATTATTGAAATGAATGAATGAATTAATGCATACAAAAAAATGAACTCAAGTCGATCCAGCCTTGTAGTTGCAGTATAGATACCGACTACAGCGCCACCTCCCCGGCTGATTTGTAAATGTAAACCGTCCTGGGCGCTGCCTAAACGTATAGGAGGAATTTAGTGACATACACATACACACGTACAGTAGAATTTTATGTATGTATAAAGATACTTGAATATAGAAAAATCGAAGTAATTTTTTTCTGAGTGAAGTAGATTTTGTGGAGCTGGCGATTGTTAGAAGTTGGAAGCAGACCTCCAAAAATTTTCAAAAATTGAAGTGGATCCATTCTATATCTTTACACAGAAGTTCTGTCAAACCAAGCAGGCAGCTATAATACAAACCTATGTAAAAAAAACTACTTCTGGGAAAGGTTTGAAGATGGCACCATAATCGTTTGCCATCTTGATACTACAATCCAAATATATATACAAAGAGTAGATCTATTTCGAAAGGAGTTAAGTGGTAACGCTGATTGTGATCACCTCTTCGAGATATAACGCTATCGGAAACTTTTCCCGTAAAACATCGACGTTTATGGCACATAGCAGCATCTTGTTGAAAGTAAACCATCCAATTCTGGTCAAACAAAATCATTCGTCTGCGAAATCGTTTTCGAAAAAGTAAAAGGTCCAATTACCCCGGCGGACCATAAACCAAACCCAACAGTTACTTGTTAAGGATGGACGGACTTTTAAACAATTAATCTTTATCTTTCCGAGCTCCAGATGCGACAATTTTGCTTGTTGACGTAGCTACCGAAATTGAAATGAGACTCATCATTCAGTTTTAGTTTTTGGAATCGTCTCTGCCAAATGTTCACTATTTTTGTATATTTTAATAATTTCACTATTTTTGTGTATTTTAATAATTTCCAATTACTTGTTGTATGTTGTTCCATTTTTATTGATGGTGTAATTTCTGTTTGTCAAATAATGTCAAAAAGGTAACGCTACAAAAATGACAGCTACCGAAATAACAACTCTTATTGGAAAATTTGTAAGATGCACTTAACGTTCCATCAAGAACTGAGCTTTACGTTCCAATAAGATTTTTGTAACAGTGTTAGATGGATTGTCCACAAAAAAGACATTCCACGCCATTTTACCAAACTAAGCTACACCCTTTATTATAACCTAAAAAGTTAAAACGAAAAGTGTGTATTATCAACTATTAGTCTAATATAGGGTACTAGCCGACCCTGCGAACCAGAGCAACACCAGAATAATCATTACCTATGATTAACACAGACATTGTTAAAATGCAATGTGATTTGCTTGAATCCAGTTGAAATAGAGAAACACATACCTATCTGAATTTTTCCAAGCTTTACAACTAACATTTTAACTTCCATTAAAACATGAAGTAAAATGCAAATTTCTTTGAAAAATTCAAAAACTTCTCTGTTTTGACTATTTCACAAAAATCTAAATTCCAAACAGCTTACGGTTGTCCCCCTTATTTGCTGACTTTCCCGTAAGATTGTACCAAAAATTTATTTTTATACAATGAAAATGTTATAAAAATGCATTGAGAATTCAGCGGATTAAGAGTCCAAACCGGACATACAAACAAACCAATAACCAATGCACCTTAATTTCCATAAAAAAAACTTGATTTAAGGTGTTCAAGTTCTTCGTGCTCTCGCAGAGTTTTCCGAGTTCCCAATCAAAAAATTTCCATTTTTCTATTTGAGAATCAGTTTTCCATTTGAAAACCAATGCACCTGCAATAATATGCAATTTTCCCAATAAGTTTTCCGAGTTTTTCATCAAGAACTATCTGTTTTTCCATTCGAAAACCCATTTTGAAACAAAAAATTCCAAGCAAAAAAATTTTTGACCTTTGTTTGGTTTTACCAGCTTTCCCACTCTTCCATGAGGTTTTTCCAATTTTTTTTTCACAGAAATCGTCACTGAATGCAACAGTATGAACCATGAAAATTTCACAAATATCTGTTGGGCCATTTCGGAGTCTATAAGAGAAATACAAACAAACAAACAAACACACATCCATTTTTATGAATATAGAGATTAACTACTTTAGTCAAATTTTTCAGTACCTACAAATTTGAATTTCAACGGCCTATTAACATTAATAACAAGAATGCTTCGATTTTTGTTTTGAGATGTTGGAGTATTTTTGCAAAACAAGTTTTTGGTTTGCAATAATTTATTAAGTAATTCAAAAAAGTTGTTTAAAATTAATATTTCAAAGTCATTCCACTTTCCCTATTTAAAGATCATGTTGAAAAAGGCATTGCAAAAAGTGTTTGTTATAATAATTTTGAACGGTCTTCAAAAGACCGTAGATACTTTGACATTTCAATTCACAATTATTTAAATTTTCAAGTTTACTTTGAAAAGAAAGTATTACTGGAATTATTGAAGACCCGAGCAAGACACTAGCCAAATTAATTTATCTCGTTTTTCTAAAACAAATTTTTCTTTCTTATAATGAAGACTCATTTCTATAATTAGGTTTCTTTGTCTCTTTTTTAGTCAAAATTTACCTGTTTTTCAGAAAATCTAATTATAGAACCTTATCTCCAACAAGATGTCTCAAAAAAACAGTTTCAAAATCAACAAAAACTATTTACCTCTTTCTTTAGCTCAGTAAAGAAAAAAGGTTTCACATCATTGGGAACAAAAAATTTCTTATACCTATACGCTCTTCAATATTATCAGGCAGTTTAAATGAAAAGATTTGTCACTCCCCTCCTAAGTAAATTCGTATAAGAAACTAAGACACCCTGTATCTTATGTTCGATGCCAACAAATCAGAGACTTAATCTCCTTAAGATGACTACGTCCAGATATCAACAAAAAATAAGGTTATGCTCATGCAAGTAATCGTTGGAAAAATGTTAATTGCAATGATTCCATGGTTATTAGTCTCAGGAGAATATTATTTGTTTCCTAACTCCCACACATACGAGTTCAGTCGATAAAATAAAATACCACCCACTCGTCAAAATCAATCCCCATGAACTTAAAGTGGATTTGGATTTAGATACAAAAGTCAAAGTTAAGGATCCTTTCTCTCTTCTGAGAATCCAATAGCAAAGCCATATAGCAACTCTCCATAATGAAAGTATCCAAGCAAAAAAAATCAATCTTCTGTCCTTAACCTTGGATCTCAAACAAAAGTCAAATCGAATTTTTGTAATACAACAATCTGACAGCTCTTAATTGATTGAAATGATCAATGTCAATTTTTCGTCTTTGGTCTTCTAATTTTTGTTAAATTTTCGCCCTATAAATGTGGAAACTTCTGTTGGTGTGGAAAAATTCACACAGAAAATGGCAGCATGTCTTAAGATAAATCATTCTGAGTTGTTATAGCCATGGGCTATGTGACAGCTACTTAATGTTTCGAGAGGAAAAAAAAACCATATTCTAAATATAACCATCATGGTCAAAAAGGTTCGCGTCATGAATTCCTATTCGTGCGCCAGTTACCAATGTGGCAAGTAACACCTAAAAAGTCCTAAGACTCAGCTTACCCGATTTCTGGTGTTGTGGAATTCGAACCGCAACTCGAACCCGAAACCAAACCCCAGATCCGGGGCCAATATGATTGATTAATCTCCGAAGAGGTTTTCATTGAATGCCTTTGAAAGCAAAAGCAAGAAGAAAGAGCAAAAACGAAAGCCCTAATGCCTCGATTTATCTTCGTTGGGGGGCTTTTGGCATTTTTATGCCTATAAAAATGTGCCACCCCCAAAAAGGGAAATGACTGACTTTTGTGTAGGTTTCTCGTTTTCTGAGACCCGAGCCCGAAGAAAAATAAAGTGAATCAAAAGATAATGCGATGATAAATTTTCTAAGAATATTGAAAGGGATCTTAAGAGAAATTAAACGAGGCCTGAACTGGCCTTTCTTCTGTGTGATTTGCACAAAGGAGACAAAATTTTGTTGCCAAAAAAATTATATGGAAACCGAAATCTCAGTGAATAAATAGAGGTCGAGATTTTTCCAATAAGGAAATGACAAATTTGGTAAAGAAAGAAAGCAAAAAAAAAAACAAATATTCGAGATTTCGAATCGACATTTATCGAAGCTATAAGAGAGATCATAAACCACCTAAACCAGAAAAAATAAACAAAATTCACCTGAAACAATAAGTCCAGCTAAAAAAAATTCAAAACAAATTGAATCAAAAAAAGAAAAAAACAAAGTTGGAAACCCCATCGATACTAATATTTCTGCCAAAACGGATATTCCAATTAAAGTCCCAAACATCCCAAAACTTCAAATTCATAGATTCATTCGAGCTTTTTTTAATTCCCAATGAATTTGAAAAAAAAGTAAAAAATAGTTTTAAAAAAACGCGAACACTTTTTTCCAACTTTTCAGATATAACCTAAAAATCTTATGAATTCCTCAGACATACAAAAACACATTATAACAAAAAAAGTTCTAAACAAGGACGTATCGATGCGTCGTCGTCCATGGCATTTCCATTCCACATTGGTTTTAACCATGCTCCGAAAATGTGGCAATTGTTAGCAACATATTTTCCATTTCAATTTGAAAATTTCACCACTGTATGCCTGGGTTGTTTTATTGCATTTGCGGACAGACACGGTATATGGCAACAATTTCGACGAGAAAATCTACCAACGGCTTTTTTTCTATTTGTTACCATAAATTTTACACTCAAGGTCGATTGATAATAGTCGAGTATTGGTTCTGAATTTCTGTTTAAGAAATATTGCTAAGGGTTTTCTTAACTTCAAATTTGTGTGGAGACTGTGAAGCGCATAATTTTTTGACATTTCGGTATTTTCAAATTTATTTTTCCAAGGAGACATTTTTCAATTAAAAGTGAAAAAATATCGTTGCCAACATGAAGTTTAAGTGTATAAGAATTCCGAGTGTGAGTATGCAAAGTGTTAGATAAAATACTGTCCCTTGTGTCGCCGGGTTATTTCGGCATTTTCTTTTATTCTTTTTATGCGAAGTTATTTTTTCCCACGTACAAACATATTTTTTTTGCGGTACAGAAAAGTACAGTGAGACTTCTTTCACTTGACGTTCATGTTCACATGGGAACAGCTTGGCTATATGCACAGAAAATATTCCCATTTAGATGAGAATACCAACTGCTACTACCTTCCTCATCTTGTCAGCTCTGGGTAACAAGATAAAAGCATCCAATCGTGAACAACGTAAGCTTTCGTTTATGTATGTATTTTTTTCATACCACCCCCACAACTCTAGTCTTTATTCCACTTTGTAGGCGAAATGCATGCAATATGGCGATGGTTATAATTTTGTGTTGTTGGCGAGTATAAGTCGAGTAGGGCTAGAAGGTGTCACGGGGGATTTCAATCTAAATGTGAAGTTCCAGTGGCTGCAGCAAAAATTCTGCATACAATGTTGTGGGAGAGTTGATGCAGGATTAAACGATTTGACTTTATGACTTTGATGTGCCGGGAGAAAATCAAACTAAAAAATCCAAAAAAATTACACAGAAATGCGGAAAGTGCATATATCTGCAATATTTTTTCCTTGTTGAATTCAACTCAACTTGTGACTTGATTTTATACTTGTGAACAAAAGTTCGGTTTCAAAAGATTTGTGGGAGGGAGCGCTTTTTTTTTTGCTGGCAACAAATCACAAACTGAATGTTACAAATTGTTTTTTTTAAAGGAATTTGTTCATCGTTTCTTTGCAGATATTTGCCTGTCGATTTTTCTTTTGTGTTTGCACAAAAGAATGAAAAATCAAACATTTCGCATTTGCAATTGTAGGAGTTGATGTATTGGATTACATTTGTTTCGTAGAAGTGACTTTTCTATTTTTGTGAAGAATGTCTGAGATTTTGAAATGCCAAAGTTGACTGTTATTGTGTTGAAATTGTTACAATATCTTTGAAATAACATTTTTTTTTTCAATTAATTTCGCTTGTATTTTGTACCTTTCGCTTTTTACTGACAAACAAAAAAACATCCCTATGCTGTTATACTATGAAGAATTTTAATTTGGTTGTTTTCATGACTTAAACAAAAAGTGTGCTGTTGAGTTGAAAGACAGGATTTTTGTTTCATTTATTTTTTATGTTTTACAAAATTTTTATAATTCTTATTCAATATTACCTTCGAAAAAAATTCCTAAGCAAACCTTTCCTGTGGTAGTTATTCTTCTTCTTTTTCCACAGTCATCGACTACCTCTCGAGCCAGCTTCATCGTTTTCCGATCGTTATATCTGCTCTCTCAATTAGTCAGTGGCTTTTTCTCACCTTCCCTCCCTCCATCTCCATTCCGCTTTTTCCCTATCGCATTCGTATCACGTGTGAACTAAAGTGAACAACAAGTGCACAATAAAAAACTATCATGGCCCAAGGGCCATCAGTGCTTTCGGGAAATTGGTTTGGCCTTTTAGACCAAAATGCCGAGCCCCCTAAGAGAAAAAAGAAAAAAACTAATTACTCCTCCATCGACAATGATATCAACTTACCTGCCCATTCCATCAACTCCAATCCTAAATTCATCCTAATTTCCCCTTCTGACCCTTCTTAGCCCATAACCTCCTTTAGTGTTTTTTAATAAAAAAAGCCATTGATAGTATTAGCACAGCATATGAATACATCACACAACTCCGTGATGGAAACTATTGCTACTCGTCAAATCCCAAAAAATTGCTGATCTATTTCTTTCAAAAACAACGTTATCAAACTTATGCCCAATTTCAGTCTCTCTACATCATAACCTTAACTCCTCAAAAGGTACAGTCTACGCACCTTGCTTTATCAACGTAGCAGAAACAGAAATAATAAATGAAATGAAAGAGCAAGGTGTAACAGAGGTTTACAAGCTTACGAAAAACGAACACAAGATGAGCCACTGGTCTCGTCTTATTTACTTTCGACCGCTTCCGCCCCCCCCCCCCCCACTTCAGTAAACGTTGGCTGGTACACTCTTCATGTAGAAGAGTACTTCCCAAATCCAATGAGATGCAGAAACTGTCAACGCCTTTGCCACACAGCTAAACGTTGTACTTTTAATCTAACATGTGAAACCTGCAACCTCCCTCCGAATGCCCCTATATATTGCACCCGTACCCTCTGTGCTAATTGTGCAGAAGAGCACGCTGCCTCTTCAAAACTCTGTAAACGGTACCTTCAAGCCAAAGAAATTTTAAAAATCAAAACCATAAAAAAATGCAGCATGAGTGAAGCTAAACAAATTTTCTCTGAGCAAAATCCTCAACCATTCTCTCCCACAGAATATTCCTCTGTATTAAAGAGTGCACCACAATCAATCCCCGTTACTGAGTCTCTTGTACAAAATAAAAATACTCTCTCGATCTCAAATAAGCAAACAACTACTCATCAGGGATGAGAATGCTATGCCCTAAAAGTGTAGCGTTTTGCCTAAAAAAACGAAGTAGATTTGTAAAATATGTAGCAGATAATGAAAAAAATATATATACAAACAAAACAAATTTATTTTCATTTTATTTGATACTAGCTGGTACCCGCGGCTTTGCCCGCGTTAAGTGAAAGTTAATTTATTTTTTAAATATGGTGTTGAACAGGATATAAGGTGAAACAATGAAAAGATTCTGGGCATTGGACACCCACGAACAAACATCGCATATAGCTGTCCATGGGAGAAGCACAGCTATTCTAGATTAGAGAACTACATGCATATCTGAAATTTTCCAAGCTTTGCAACTTACTTTCTACTTTCATTAAAGCATGCAGTAAAATGCAAATTTCGCTGAAAAATTCATTGAGGATACATTAAGTAAACATAAGCGTTCTTAATTCGGAGTTAAGAGTTTCTATGTGGAAGATTTGTCGGATATTTTTCAAATTGTATTACTTTGGGATCCAAAAGCTCTAACAATTCCAACTTTTTGTCGGTCAAATCAAACCGAAGTTTCAGTTGACCGCACAAGACCACGAGCACACGTTTCCGCAAAATGTGTATGTGTCTTTTCAGATTGAAGTAGTAAATTTTTGAGTACATTCACATCTTGAAAATGACTTTTAGGATTAACAAAAAATGAATCAATACAAATACAACACATCTTGAATGAAATATTGTGCTTTAGAAAAAATTTATGAAACGAAGTAGAAATAGGTTGCTACGTAGCAGATACATAAAAATAAATTAATGAAGTAGATCTGCTACATATGAAGTAAATACTCATCTCTGCTACTCATCAACAAAACTCGATTTCCGACCAAAACAATACCCCTGCCACCGTCTCACTTAATTCCAGCACACCCAACTCTCAAACTCAATCTCCCAATGCAAAACTACATTCTCTTATTACTAAAGACTCTACACAAGTTTTTAACTCCACCAAAACAACAATAACAGAAAAAACACAAATTCCAAACGCACCTTCCACTTCGCATCATCACCCCACAGAACAAAATATAACTCAAACTAATAACTCAATCTCTAAACCCTCATTCAACTCAACTAAATCATTAAATAATCCCGCAATTACAGTAGAAACCCCAACTCCAATGGCAACGGACATCATTTCTTCTGGCGATGAAAATGATGAAATACAATAATCAGCCACTTTTCCCAAAAAAAGCTCTGCCGTCCGGGGGTTGAATCGTCCAGACACTTCTCTGTGTCTGGGCGATCCAACCCGGGGGCGGCGGCGGAGCCATAACCAAAACAACATACAATCCCACACCGCAGATTTTTCTCAGTATAATCCAAATTATACTGTCCAAAAGTCGCAAAACTTTAATAATTCTATCCTTAAAGTTCTACAATGGAACCTTAACGGATATACAAACAATTACCATGAACTTGAGATTCTAATTAAAGAACTCAAGCCATCAGTAATATCTTTAGAAGAAACACATGTGAAACCCAACACCACCTTCAAAAAACCAAGGGAATATGCAGCATACTTCCATAATTTTGACTCAAACACTACGGCATGCCAATCTACACTAATATATAAAGCTGAAGAGTTTGTTTGAACGCGGTAATCTCAGGAACTACTGGTTCGAATGGTATAATTCTTTTTGTGTTGGATGGTGCCTTAATCGACTTAGACATTAGGCTACTTAACATTAAGCTGTGACCAATAGCAGCGAAGAATCTGTTTAAAATGGGGAAAAAACGGCAAAAAATATAAATTTTTCTGCGTTTTAACGCACTTATCTCAGGAAGTACTGGTTCGAATGGTATAATTCTTTTTGTGTTGGATGGTCCATTAATCGATGAAGGCTTTAAAATAAAATAAATAAATAGAGTGGCGCGACAGCTCTTGAAGAGCCAACGCCTAAGTGGCTTACTCTAATCAACAATTCTCTGAGTGCGTGTGAAGAATTGAGGGGACCTACAATTTAACGCCGATTCCGAACAGCAAAGTTGAAAAGCATTTTTTCATTACAGATTGATACTCTTGGAAGATTTGTCAGGTCTTCGCAAGAGGCAGTACCCGTGAAAGATGAAATAAAAACTTGGCCTGAGTAGGACTCGAACCAACGACGTTCTGCTTAGCAGCCAACGCACTTACCAACTAAGCTACGGACAACTGCTTTAGGCTTTATTCTACTTTAAATTAAGCTGCGACCAATAGCAGCGAAGAATCTGTGGAAATATGAGAACTGAGATTTTTTTCTGAGATCTCTGAGATGAAGTTATTTTGAATTCGATTTCTCACTCAGCTATTTGACGTGGCTGACATATGTGCAGCAACAATTAGTAAGGTAATCATTAAATCTCAATGATAACTGAGAATTATGTTCCACCAAATGATTTTGCCTCAGTCAAGGTGACATTGAGATCTCAGTGAGATGTTGTTAGGTGGAACTGGCCTAATAACTGCTCAAATTAGAATTTTGAGAGTTCAATTATTGATTTGTGAATGTGATTGATTGCACTATTTGTGCAGATTATTGTGTTTAAACCATATCATTTTATGTACTTCTTAACTAAAAAATATGCTCAGTTTAAAGACAAAAAAATTTAATTAACGAAAAAAACGATGCAGAAGTAAGAGAGATATTAGAATCAGGGAGAGTTCACCCAAGGGAATGCTTTAAGTATGAACAACTCAAGGGAATCATAAAAAATGCTCAAATTTTTCAAGTTCAAGAGAATTACGACCTAGGGAGAGTTGACTGCAATGCAATTTTACAATAACTTCCGAACAAAATTCCCACGCGCGCATGATGCACAAGTCGAGATGATACTCTGGCCGGTGGACGAGGGAGAGGCGGACGAAGTCGCGGGCAACTGCTAGTATTACCATAAACTCAAACATTTCGGCTATTGCAGTAGAAATTGACCTAAAAATTAAACTAGCAATCATTTCAACCTACATTCATCCTTCACAAACTTTTACATCTTCAGACATCGAAAATATTGCTAATCATTTTCAAATACCAATTTTACTAACCGAGGATTTCAATTCTTGGAACACCCTATGGGGGTCTCCTGTTGATAACACCAGAGGAAAAATCGTTGAACAATTTCTTAACAACTCCGGCCTTTCCCTCCTTAACGACGGAAGTCCAACACATTTTTCAACCCATAAAACCTTTACACACGTTGACCTCACGTTTATCTCCCCTCAACTTTTTCCTCAAACCTCTTGGAATAGAAACGACTTTCTTCACGGAAGTGATCATTTCCCTATCCTTACCACCATTACCCTTGGTCCTATGCATCTCCTTCCTAAACCCAATGCTAAATATAAAACTGACTATGCCAATTGGAAGCGCTTTCAAAACGTAACTAGTAATTTGCTTATTACTATACCTCAATCCAACAATATAAATAAAGAAGCTGCAACATTAAAAAAGAGCATTCTATGCGCAGCTAACATTTCAATACCCCAAACTAAATACAAACCCTACAAAAAAATGGTCCCTTGGTGGACCCCTGAGATTGATTCACTTCAAAAAAACAAACAAAAACTTTGGAAAATTTTCAAGAGATTCCAAAACGATCAAAATCTCATCAATTACAAAAAAGCCAACGCTGTTTTTAGACGACAAGTGAAATTAGCCAAATCCGAATCCTTTAAAAAATTCACGGAGAAAATCAACCCCAACACTAGTTGTAAAAAGATGTGGGCTGACATCAGGACACTGACAAGCAACTACGTCCCCCGTTTTATATCAGTGATAAATACAGACAACGGTACACTTAACCAAGGAGATGAAATAACAGAATTTTCTGCCAAAAATTGGTCTTCTTACTCCTGCGATTCCAATTTCCCCCTTTCTTTTCCTGCAGCCAAATCACAAGCATTAGAAAACTCAAACATTTCCTACAACATCTCAGCCAGTGCAAAATTATTTGAACTCCCTATTAATGCAATTGAATTCGATTCCTGTCTTTCCTATTGCAAAGGTAAAACACCAAGCTACGACCGTATATCATACCCAATGCTAAATAATTCTCCCCCATTATTCAAACAACACTTACTTTCACTCTACAACAGGGTTCGTAAAATATCGATCGCAATCCGAAAAATACCGATACTTCTCACTTTTTTTCGATCTTTTCACGATCCGAAAAAAATAAAATTCTCATACAGATAATTTTCTCGGGATCCGAAAATTTTCGATCTCTCTCGGCACGAATTGAAATTTTTTTTTCTCTTTTTATCATTCGTGAGAAATCGGAAAAATAAAATTCTCCTCAAATTTTGTTCTCTCACGAAGAGAAATGAAAAAGGATCCGAAAATGAAAAGAACGAAAAAAAAAAATATTCTTTGAATGTGTTTTGCGGTGTATGGTTGTTTCTTGTTTTTTGTTTTGTTTGATCTCGGTTGTTTAAAATGGGTTGAAAAAAAGAATTCGAAGTGAATAATTATGTTTTGTATGAACAAGAAAATAATCGATTGTTTAAGGTGTGATAAGAAATTGAAAGGACTATATAGTGACTGGCAATATAAAAAGATATTTTACAAAAGTAACTGCCTGCATGGCTCTACATGATACACAACATGCTATGTCGCGACATGCGTTGTCGTCACAACAATGGTAAAATATCGATCGCGATCTGAAAAATATCGATACTTCTCTTTTTCCCATCTTCTCGCGATCCGAAAAAAATAAAATTCTCATTTCTTATGCAAATATTTTTCGCGTACCTGAATGCATGGCTCTACACTACATGATGCACATTGCCCATCGCACATGCTCACGTCGCGACACGCGTCGCCGTCGTCGGTCGTCGCAACAACAAGTCAAACTAAACAGCGAACTAATGGAGTTGTTAAAAATATAAAAACATTAAACTTTTCATATTGTATGTTAATTATGTTAATTTGAGTATATTTCAATTAAATACATATGCACACAAACAACAACCGAAATTTGTTTATATTTTATTTAACGATCGGTTCGTGAATGGATCTTTTTTGGATCTTCTGTGATAAATTCGTGATCGAATTTAATTTTTCAGTTACCGAAAAATTTAATTTGATCGTGACCACAAATTTTATTCTCTGAACCGAAAAATAAAATTCGCGATCGAATTAAAAATTAAATTCCTGGTTGAATTTATCGATCGCGATCGAATTAAATTTTATCGTTTTACGAACCCTGCTCTACAACAACATTTTCGATAAAGGCTCCCTCCCCCAGGCATGGAAAACCGCTACCCTTATCCCTATCCCCAAACCAAACCAAAGTATGACATCCGTCAACGGCTATAGAACAATATCAAAATTGATGGAAAAAATCATTTCGAAAAGGTTAATTTGGTTTTTAGAAAATAATAATTTTATAAGTCCAAATCAGGTTGGCTTTAAACAAGGTCGTAGCACAACTGACTCCTTACTCCATATAGATGAATACATTTCCACTGCCCTCTCTTGCAAAAACCACGTTTCTATACTCTCTATTGACTTCGAGAAAGCATTTGACCGTATTGGGATTCACATCGTTCTATAAATAAACTCATAGAGTGGAAAATCGGTCCAAAAATGCTTAATTTTGTAAAATCCTTTTTAATACATAGGAGATTCAAAGCCAAAATTAACAACTATTTTTCCAACACCTACAAACTTGAAAATGGCATCCCCCAAGGATCGCCACTTTCTGTTGTGATCTTTATCATTGCATTTGACGAAATTAGTAAAATCATTAACCAATTCAAGAACGTAAGTCACACTTTATACGCAGACGATTTATTCATACTATCCAAATGCAATGATAAAGATCGTACAGAAAATACCTTAAATACAATTTTGTATAAAATAAATGATTGGTGCAACAAATCGGGAGCTTTAATTTCAAGTTATAAGAGCAAACACCTACACATCTGCAGGAAAATGAATTGTAGTATACCGGAAATTGAACTTGCATATAATATTATACCATTAGTTAGTAACTTAAGAATTCTCGGCATAATTTTTGACAACAAATTTAATTTTAAGGAACATTGTATATTCTTAAGGAAAAAACTAGCTATCAGGCTTAATATAATTAAGAACCTTGCATCTAAGAAAAGCTTAATACATGTAAATAACCTTATTATTTTAACAAAAGCTATTATTGTATCAAAACTTGTTTATGGTTTAGTCATATATGGCAAATGTGGTAAGACAACACTTCAAACTCTTCACTCAACATATCATGCAGCTGTAAGATCCAGTCTCAGAGCGTTTAGAACGAGTCCAATAAAAAACTTGTTAACAGACGGAGGTTTTTCATCCATAGAAAATAGAAAAAATTATCTCACTTCTCGGCTTCTAACTAAAACCTTCCAGCCTTTTAGATCGCCAATTATCGAAGACATGAACAAAATTTTGAAAAGAAAGAAGACACCGAAGATTCCATCAGCCCTCTTCAATGCACTAAAATTCGCTAACAATGTAGGACTTAATACTACTCCCATAGAGCCATTCACCTACACACATCCTCCATGGCTTTTGCCAATTGAGGCAGTTAATTTCGAATTATCCAAATTTAAGAAAAACAACACCTCCAATGAAGTATTTATTCAATCTTCTTATGAAATTTACAATGATTTTCTACACAATAATTGGGAAATTCTTTTTACTGACGATTCAAAGGAAAATGACAAAGTTGGTTTTGCAATTGGAAACTCAAACGAACATGTTATACTCGCCGAAAAGATTCCCTACTACTTCTCTGTTTTCTCAACAGAAGCTCTAGCAATTTTAAAAGCTTTTGAAATAGCAAAAAACAGCAAGAAAAAAACTATTGTATGCAGCGACAGCCTATCGACCATAAAAGCCATTCTGAACATAAGAAATCAGACACCTTTGGTAAACAAAATCCGCAATTACCTGATCAATGACAGCAAACATTTAAGATTAGTTGGGATCCCAGTTCATACAGGCATCAAAGGCAACGAAATAGCCGATAGGGAAGCAAAACTTATATCACTGGCCAACGACTCCGGCATAAAACACTACCAACCCGAAAAAAAGGACTTTTTAAAGATATCCAACAACTATTGGAAACAATACAAGGAAGAGGATTGGAAACAATATGTACATCACTACTCATATCTGAACCCACTTCCAACTACTCCACTCTACCCAACAAACGCAACACCAAGAATGTTAAACCTAAGACTGAGAATTGGACACACAAACTTTACACAGCCACCTGATGAATAAAGATCCGCCCCCTACTTGCCACTTTTGCCAAAATAACAGCATTCTAACGATTAAACACTTAACAGTCGAATGCACATTCATTCAAAATCTATCAACTAACTTATTCAACAACAACTTTATATCTCTACTTTCTACTGTATCCCAACAAAACATCACGCATGTAAATATACTTTTAAAACAAATCGACCTAGTGAATAGCCTATGACAAGTTCAATTTCCAAAACCAGACAGTGGGATGGTTGGGGTTTTGTGACGCTAGTTACAAACCCCTACAACCACCCCATAGACTTGTATTTTTTATTTACATTCTAACTTATCTAAACACTATATACTAATTATATACATTAAGCCGAAAGCCCTGGTAGCTAGTGCTTGACTTGTGATATTATACATTTATGTATAGTTTAATAAATTATACTAATAATAATAATAATAATCTTCTTCTTTTTCATACATATTTTTGCAATTAAAATGTTATAAGAGTTTGAAATGAAAACTTGGCTCTGGAGGGATTTATTAACATCTGCCTCTTCCCATAAGACACCAAAGACATGTTCTAGGAACTCATTGAAAAGGTTTATAAACTCTTGCCTTAACTACTTATAGCATCGTTATGATGGTTTGCAAGCTATTTACCTGCACCAATGCAAAAAATGGTAAAATGCACTTAAATTCATTGAAATTAAACATGATGAAAGTTTGCTACCATTTTTGACTTTGTAGCCATCCTGAATATCGCCAGGCTATGGTCTATCCTCTTTTCCAAACAGAAAACCCTGGAGACTCAAAACCATGAGAATCATGGAGAACGAAGTAGGAAATTCCATAATTTTTGTGAACTTGAGGAGGCCCCTTTAAAGTAAGGGATGCATCGATCTCTTTTCTTCTTGTTAATAAACAAAGTATAGAATGTAAGCTTTTTCAAGCAAAATGTTAACCTTAAAGCTTTGTTTTATGGTTGTTCTCGAAACGTCTTGATGTTTCAACGATTGTCTCAATTTTATTATTAGATATTGTTTTTTTCAGCAAAATCCCGAGCCAGAACAACATTATTCCAAATTCATAAAATAATGAATTACATTCATAAACTTTTATCAGACTGGACATCAGTGTAATAATTGATATTAAATCTAGAATTATTCTGGGCTCTGTCCTAGTGACAGTAATTACTGAATGGAATGCCTTTCTCCCAAAAATTAAAATCATTATTCTTTTACAGACTGAAACTAATGAAAAACTCATCTATGGATTCTCCAGTAGCATAAAACTTATAGGTCGTTCGAGGACATTTACCTCCAGCAGCACAACACGGCTCTGTGTCAACTTTTGAGAAACAAAAAAGGTTTGCCATGATGTTAGAAAACTCGTGTACTGTATTTCAATGAGCTTTTGAATACAACTTTTCTAATCAATTTTCAAAAGACAAAGTTTCAATTTCAAAGGAACAAAAAAAAGTATCGATTTATTCATATAACCGAAGGCTTGTGATCATAAATTGGCAGATAGCATCATAATCCACTTTTGTCAACTATGCAAGTTATCGAAACATCGACTGCTTAAAATTTTAAACTCGATGCAATTTCACCCTCTCGAGAAAAAAAAACAATGCAGCACTCTAAAAAATACAGTAACCTCTTCGATAGTCAACAGCACAGACAGCACAATCAGTGCACAGGTATAGCAACCTTACAACAATCAAAGCCGAGATAAAACACACAAAAAATTGCCTGAGCCATATTGCTCGTATAACAAAAGAGAAGGCATGTGAACAAATTAAGTCTTCAATCTGTTCGGTCTAGGCAACTGGGGGATTCACCTGGGCTGCATATAAAGTGTAAGTGTTGTACGTTAAGCCCCATTCTTGCCAACAACCACATTGCCCGACGCCGTCACCCTCAAAAGGACCACAAGCCACTCATGTGAATGCCATCACGATAACCACCGGAAGCCCTACTCATACCCTTATGTTCGGGCGAGAAGTATCATCAGAGCTCTACACCTCCGCCCCTTTGAAAGAATAGAGAGTCGCAAAATCCATGCATGCATAATGGTACAACCGTATATAAATTGTATATAGGCAACGGGAGAACAGGGAATTTTAATCACGCCTCACCAAACAAAGAAATTTACTAATAGACGATCCATTCGGTCTTCGGTGCCCCACTCTTTTACAAGCTCTCGAGAGGTTTCCTTTGTGTATAAATGTGCTGTTCGATGTAGCTGAATCTACTGGCAGAGTGTCCTGTGGCATTTTTTGCCTTGGCATTGGCATCAGCACGGCATCGGCATCGGTACAATAAAAGTAATGGTCGTTCGTGTTCGCTCCTTGAGCCCCTGTGTGTCATCCTTGCTGGCCTTCATGTGCGAGAGCAGTCGTTAACTTTTTTAATTTGTTGTTTACTTCTTCTTTTTTTCAATTCAAAAATAAAACACGAAAGCAAAAAAATCTTAAGCTAGGATTGCTCCTCATGGTGGAAATCCATTTCGCTGATTGTGCGAGCAAGGACCAAATTGCTATAAGCCCAAAAGCACAGCACACTGAAGTAGGCGTGTAGAGGTACTGTATCTCTGTGTGTGTTCGTTTTTACAATAGTGCGCCTTCGTCGTCGGCGGCGAGGCTTCTACGATAAAGATAACTTTTTTGCATTATTCGTTGGACTGTCGGATTGCGATGGACTTCAATTCTGTTTTTAGATGTTTAATTGTCCTCACAGCAGCAGCGTTATCCTGTTTTTTTTTTTATTATTATTTTCTTTGTTTTATTATTTTTTCTCTTTCTGTTGCAGAATCTAATCTGGGAAAAGATTAAACCACAATTTAGTTAAAAGCCTGATGACAATTTTATTCTTGTTCCAGTTTTGGTGTTTTGTGTGCTCCCTTGCATTCCCACTGCTGCTTTGGGTATTCGGGATTCAAGTTCTTCTAAAGAAAAAGAAAAAATGCAACTCAACACGGAGAGCTGTTGATATTATTGTTTGTCCTTCTCCTTCTGTTGTTTTTGATACGTTGGTGTGAAGTTATCTTAAGGAGTAGATTATGTTTTGTATGTTATAATCTGTGTTATGTGGAGTATTTCATATCTCTGGAGCTGATGTTGAGTGAGAAAGCTGAGAGCTTCTTGAAATATCAAAAGCAATTCCTTTGCCCATGTGATGCCAAATGGGATTGTGAAATTTTTCGAACAAGTGTGCTTATAAAATGTATGTTGGGAAAAGTGAGTTCTTGTGAATTGAGATGGAAATATTATTTTTTGCTTTTTGTCGAGCATGTTTCCCGTGTTTTTGATGTATGGAGTAAGTGGTGCATAAAGGAGTTTAATTTGAAAGGAATAAGTTTTAATTATTTTCGTGTTTTTTTTTTTTGTTATATAATATTCTTTGGGAATAACAGAGTTTAAAGCTTATTGCATTGAAATTTATTTATTTTTCCATTACCTCTTAAATTTTTGAAGAATTTTAATTAGGGCATTGAAATCAATTAATAGTCGCATATGATGCAAAGATACCCTTTTCTCATTTGCTTCTTGAGCTAGAAATAGACGTGAGTCAGAGA
Source organism: Sphaerophoria taeniata (assembly GCA_943590905.1). NCBI lineage: Eukaryota > Metazoa > Arthropoda > Insecta > Diptera > Syrphidae > Sphaerophoria > Sphaerophoria taeniata. The sequence goes on along the minus strand of OX016540.1, from coordinate 22,935,052 downwards.
CTTGGCTGCTATAGTCGCATTCAAGAGAGGAAGTGCGATGTGGTAGAGGACAATTCACAGCAGACCGAATTAGCGTTAAAGGGATGACATAGGCCAAGATGTAAGAAGCCTTGTGGCAGGTGATTTAGTTGAAACAGCCCGACTGTGGCCTTTGATTTAATAGGAGGTTGAGTGCAAAATCAAAGCAAACCATATAAATATAAAACTAGAAAATTGAAAAGCAAACCAAATTCACTTTTCATGGCTAGTTGCATATCTTTTTATTTCTTATTTTCTGAGTCTGTCCAAATTAGGCTGTCGAATTTTTATTTTGGTTCTGAACATTACAATCAGTGCGACTTTATTCCATCAAATAAATACCTCTTAAAAATAAATCCAACAAATAAAGTAAGACGTCAATTTTCAATCAATCAACGGACAGAAAATCATCTCTTAACCGACAGGCTTTCAAAAAATCATCAAAATTCTCCTTAAAAAGCTTTTCATACCCTCACAATCTCCATATTGTATTACTTTAATTTTCCAAGAAAATAAATTGACTCTCACACTATATAGCCAGCAAACAAACTTCGTAAAACCTTTTGAGTAATCAAGTCAATTTGCGTTTCGTCTCATAAGCCAACTTCCATGCTCCCTCCAGCTTAAAACATTATTTCATCAGACCCAAGGTTTTATTATTATTATTATTCGCAACGCAAACTCCGTCAACTAATTTGCAGAGAAAAGATGATAAAGATAGTTTAAAATAATGGTGAACATTTGTGAAATTAATTTAAAGTATCCTCTCAACATTGGCAGCACAAATGACGGCAAAAATGGCAAGAAGTTAAAGCAGGATCCATCCCTGCACGTGCTTGTATAGAGAGCATCCCTCGAATTATAGTTTTGTGTTCTATAGCTGAGCATGTTGTGGTTTAAGTATGTCTGCCTCTGTACAAATATGTTCCTTATCATAACATTTGAATTCAAAATATTTTTTTGTCTCTGTAGGGATCTCTGTTACTAAATACTTAGTGCTGAAATATTTGAATAGAGTAATATTCATCTGTTTGGGCGTAAGTTCATTTTAGTAGTTGACTATATCGTGGTTGTGGCCATAACTATTTGGAGTGTTAATTAAAAGTTTGAGTAACTTTGTCAGGGTTGTCAGTGGTTATTTTATTTCTTTGTTTGGTTTTTTTTTTTAAGTAAAAACTTTACCCATCATGAAAGCCAATGCGCCAATTAGCACTCACTTTATTTGTCTATGGAAATAGAAGATGGAACTCAAATACAAATGTTTGTCGAGTAATGACATCGTTTTGCTTGTTAACAAAAATGTTCAAATACATTTGCAGGATACAATGAAAGATTATAATGTGGAGGTTTGATGTTTTGTTTTGTATTTGTCCTTGCTGTCGTTATCTAAGTTATCGAGCTACTGCGGGACCAGGCACCACGCCTCTAGATGAAATTAAGAAGCTTTTCAAACCTAACCGACCGACGACGACGCACCCAAAAATAAATTATGTTTGGGCCTGCAAAAATGTTTTCAGTTTCCTCGAAATTATCGAAAAAAAAATCAAGGAAAAGTATTGTACTTGTAAGAAGTGAAGTTAAAAATGAAAAAAAACATGACGAGTTATTGAAAAGAAGGATGACAGTGTACCTACACTTGCAAAGTTTTCTTCCTTTGTCGAAGGAGCATTAGATGATAACAATGGAGAACATATTGAACTTAAAACTAAAGGAAATTGAGTTTGCTCTAGCAAAACCACATTAGTTGACGAAACGCTTACATAGTAGATAAAAATTTTGTGCAATACCGATTTGCAATATCTCGGCTACCTGGCCTTCAAAAAACGGAAAACCCATTTCGATGAATAGAGTTTGACCAGACCTTTCTTTCGATATATCCGATGGGTTGCATAGCTGTATTTAGGGGGAGGGTTACGGGGTTTAACCCTCCCCGAAATAATTTTGTAAAGCAAAATCAAATAACTATTGATAATAACTTTTTTTTTAGTCTTGCTAACACTGAATTTATAACTTTTCCATTGAAGCTTAAGGGTATTTTTCTATTTTCTTCCAGAAACCTTTGCATTTATTCGGTTATCATTTACTTCTCTCGCCATCTAGTTACCTACAAGCAGAGATAACCATATTTCTTTTACATAAGTCGTTACATAACCAAAAATTAAGGCAAAAAATACTGCAATGTCTCAAAGGCAGAAAGAGTTTTTGGTCTTTTGTAAAAAAAAATGTGAAGAATTTTTCTTCTTCTTCGGTCCCTACGCTCGTTGACAATTAAAAACTCTCGCGAAAGCTGCTGGATAGTAACATGATTCCCCCAGTTCTTGAGCGTGTCAATGATTCCATGAAAAAAATCTTCTTCCGTCCTTGTGCTGTGGCGAGAGTCCTAGAAGTTCTCAACATACATTAAACTGCTGGTCCAGATGGTATCCCTGCTATTAATCTAAAGAAGTGTTCTTCCACAGTGGCAAAACCTTTGCGTAAGCTTTTCAATCTATCCTTCTTATGGGCTCGTTCCGAGCAGCATTTGTCCGGCCAATTCCAAAAAAAGGCGAATCTTCTTCTCTCTCCAATTATCGTCCGATTACACTTACGTCCCTTGCTTGTAAGGTCATGGAAACGCTGATAAACTCTCAGCTCAAGAAATATCTCGAAGACCGAAAACTTCTTAATGACCGGCAGTAGAGTAACAGGTCCACTGGTGATCTGATGGTTTATCTCACCAAACAGTGGAACAAATCTTTCGATATCGGTGAATCCCTTCTTCGTTGGATTAGAAACTTTCTTTCAAACCGTTCACTACAAGTTGTATTGGACGGATTCAAGTCTGAAACCCACAATGTAAATGCTGGTATACCCCAGGGATTCTTTTTGTCTCCGACCCTCTTTCTCATTTTTATAAGTGATCTCTTGTCTGTAACTTCTAATCTAATCAATTGTTTCGCTGACCCTAAGCTTTTCTTTTTTTATTAATTTCCAGACTCACATCCCTCCTCTTCGGATGTGGAACTGTAACGGCAAAATATGATAAACTCATTAAACTCTGACTTAAACAGCATTGTACAATAGGGAATACAAAATCGCGTAGAGTTTAATGCTTCGAAAACCCAATGCTGTCTTGTATCGTCTAAGCGAGATATACATCCCCTGTCACTGTCCATAAGTGGCACTTGCATCAATGAGACCGAACATCTCCAGATTCTCGGTATGTGCATCCAATGACCACTTTTTGTGGAACGATCACATATGCGATATCGCCCAAAATGCCGCAAAATGTTTGGGTTTCTGAAGACAGTGCAAGAAATTTTTCTCCCCGTCTGATCTGGCCCTTATCTTTAAGACTTATATCCGTCCAAAGCTTGAGTACAATTCCCATCTTTGGGCTGGTGCTCAGGTTACACACTTAAGCCTCTTGGACGGTATACAAAAAAGAGCCCTAAGACTGATTGGTGACAGAGACATAACCAACTCATTCACCTCGTTAAACCACCGTCGTGTCTTTCGGTTCAGGTATTTAAGACCAATGTACACCGGCAGTCCGGCATCTCCTTTCCAACCCCTTTCTATTAATAAAGGGTAATAGATACACTAAAGAATTATTTTTAAACTTTTCATCAAACATTGTTTCGTGAACAAATGAATTGGCTTCGGCGATTTGAAAAAAATGTGGTAAATATTTTTCCTTTTTTATTAAAAATTTGAAAAAATTATCATTTATCTTAACCCCCCCTGAAACAAAATCCTAGCTACGGCTATGATGGGTTGTGATATTTTTCGAAAATCATGAAAAAATCGATTTCACTGAATTCAACATGTTTGATAGTTCTCATTATCCTGAGCTTATTCCTGAAAGCCAAACTCAATTTCGAGCTCTCGTTACCGAGAAATTTTGCGTCAAAAGATAGTCTTTCTATGGGATTACGATAAGCTAAGGAGAAAACCCAAAAAAACTAGTTGTTTGATCATGACTCGGTAACCAGACTTTGCATGCATGAATGGTGTGAAGTAGGAAGTAGATTTAAAGTGGTAACGCTGACTGACCCTCGACTTCACACTCACAATCTCACCTGAATACATTTAATTTTGTAACTACACAAAATATATATGTGTAGGTATATTAATGTTATATTGTGACGCAATCTTTTCACAACTTTTGACAGTAATTGAAACTAAACTCAACGCCGAAATGTTTACAAAATTCAATTTAATTTTAACCTCGACTTAACATCATTGTCCAAATAAAATCTACGTAATAGATATAATATAAGGATAGCCAAAAAGTTATCCATTTAACTTAATACTATGGCATTAACCGTAATTCAATCAAAAAAATTACTACGAACACAAAATCCAATATCCTGAAACTGAAAATTGGAAAACTTTTTCAAAATACATCCTCCCAACCCGCCTCCACGGACACACACCTCATACACCTACACAACAAGCAACATGCATGCGATGGTCCACGAACGAATATTCTATTTATACAAATTCGTTCATTCAGCAATTTGAAATTTGAAATTTCCGAAACAACACTGACAGCATAAACCACATAAATTACATTTTGCTTCTGATGTCTATTCACGCAAAAGCTCCTTTGTTCAAGGAATCCAAAATAGCAAACAAAAAAACCAAATTGAATTAAAGAGCAAAAAAAAATCGATCGTTTTCATTAACATCCCTGGGCTTGATATTATTTCCTGGTTCATCCGGTTAGAAATGTTTTGCTCTTGAATCGCAATCATTTCGATTGGGAATTTGAATATCAATGGATCGACCATTTGGACACACATTTAGCCCACACACGCATCATCATATAAGACGAAATAATGGGTTTTGTGTGGGTGTAAAGGGCAATGCTGCGAAAACAAAATAAAACAAAAACCAAAACCCAAAATGAAAATGTAATCAAAACAAGTGAGACAAAAGTCACGATGTGTGTTTTTTGTCGTGCCATTAGAGCTCATAGATGTACATTATATCTACTTAGGTCTGTTCTTCTTTTGGTGTCACATCCCCATTAATGGTTTCCAAGTCCGTATCGTCGTACTTGCACACAGCTTGGTCCGTTCAGCTCAACACACTTCGTCACTATTTTGTGACGGAGAGTGATGCCACTACACTTGAGCTGGATGTGGTCGTGCGGTGCTTCAGCACAACTCTGAGGGATATGCCAAACTGTCTCTGGTTGCACAGGGTGTACATTGGACAGATGATGTCGTCCAAAACACAGCATAACAGAGAAGTATATTGTTTTGGCAAAGTTCCCAACCTTAATTGGTTGGCAAATTAAACCTAGAATTGTCTGGACAGTTTTTTTCTTTTCCTTTTTTTTCAAGTTGTGTACACAAGGTGCATCTTCGGGAAGAACTTGCAAATTCATTTGATTGTATTTAATTTCTTAGTCTTAAAGTTGTCAAGATCTTAATTGGGTGTTCCTAAAATTTGGCAAGTAAATTAGACTTTTAATAGAAGAAATGTCTCGACAGGGAGTGAAGCAGAATTTGAATTATTTTGTAAAGGAAACAAGCGAGTACTTTAGCTTGAATATTTCAATGAACATCGAAAGTTTAATTTGCAAATCTATGCTGGAAAATATAAGACTCCTTTCTTAAACAGAGTGCGCCACCTTATGATTTCTTTTTTCTATGATATTAAGAAACTGACAGCTGCTTCTAACTCGAAAACCTAACAAAAAATCAGTAACACACCTTTACAGAAGAAAATAAAATAAAAACATCTTCGATAAATCACTCACAAGGCCAACTGACTATTGAAGGCGAACAACTAATAGCTTCGTTATTGTTTCAGCAAATAATTATCTTTTTGAAAAGTCTCAGCGCGTACAGTCAACATCGAAATTGCTTCACCTTGCGCTCAAAACTCATAACAATAGCAGTGTGAATAGAATACCAGCACAACAACAGCCCAACCGCATTGTTGATTGCTGCTGGACAATGTTCTGCTGATTTGATACCTAGACACTTGATGTTGGTGGAAACGAAGCTATAAGCAAAAAAAAACAAAAAAAAACAAAAATCTTTCCCGAGATCATCAGTGAAGCTGTGAACCAAAATGATAAAATCATCTTATGGAATGAAAGTTTTTTACCTAACCCTTACCCTATTTCTATTTGATAGGGCACTTCATTTTAATCCCAGGAAAATATAAAAGATTAACAGCAATCCTTTGCTGTCGAATAAATTAAAACTTTTCAGTTTTTCACCTCTTAGGGCTAATTTATTGACACTCAATTAAATTTGAAATAATACGCTCTTAGTTAAAATCGCTTTTAATTACTGCCTCCATTACGATTCCTCAGTTAAAATTTCTTTTTATTCAACCCCTATTAGTTAAAAACCCGACTTCTAATGATAAATTTAAATATGACAGCCTTTTAAAAAAATCCCAAGGATATTTGTTTGTTTTTGAAATATTCAAAGTGAAATGTCAAAACAGTTTGAAGAATTATTTTAATTTAACTTCAATTTGAAGTGAATAAAAAAAAAATGAAATGTGAATTGAAACGACTAGTTAGAGAGACAATGATGTTATTATTTGAGTAGTACTTCACATTGATTATAAAGGCGAATTTACTTAACCTTTACCATAATATTTTAATATAACACCCTGAGTCTCTAATGAATGAATGATGTCTCCGTATGAAACGCGTTCTAGTTTCCTTTTAATTTGATAAATTATTGAAAAAAGATTGGTCATGTGATGCACCGGGCTGAATACATTTCATGCACGTTTTAAGGGAACCATCTTTTTCTGTAGGCGATATTCTAAGCCCACCTGCATACATTGACGTAAGTGTAGTCAATAGCTCCGATGGTTCAATAAATACTGTCCAGTGTCCACTAGCTGCAGTCATTTCGAAAATAGTTTCAGGCGTGCGAATTAATCTAGATCTAGTTTTCACAATGGGCCAAGAAACTTTGGGTATTACAAATATTGGATTTTTGACGAATATTGACGAAGTGCTAACACCAGCAAAATCGGCAATATAAATTTGCATAGACCAAAAAGCAAAAAAAAGTAATTAAATTACTAACTGAGCAATCGGTGTTATACACCGTGACCTAGAAGATACGTCAGGTTGAGCTATACTATTCATTCTTTCATATTTCTTTACCTTTGCAGATCAAAACGGCGCACTCAGCGCTAATTGTGTCCTACACGGAAGTGGGGCAGCCATTTCTACCTACCTTACCTTTGCAGAGAGTATTCCAAATCGTATAGAATGATCCCAAGTACTCTCACCACACTGGTTTTCACTAGCCGAAATCTTTGGAAAAAAGTCTTTATTATCCCATATTCAACCTTGCCTAGCCATCATTCAGTATTTTCTTCATTCTGTTGAAGGATTTCACTCAAATCCAACAAATATTCTTATTTTTTTTTCGAAATTCATTTTTTTATTGTTTGAAACTTAAATCTGCTTACATGCTAGACAAAAATGGAAACTAGCCTAATTAATTCTACTTATATATAACTTACTGGCCCTAATCGGGCGCTCTAAGCAATTCATGTATCTTCTTAAAATTAATGCCTTTCGGCCTACGAACTACGTTTATTTCATTTTAATTCATTATATATATATTTTTTTTTTATTAGAAAATTGAAAAAAAAACTAATGACATTAACTTTTTTGAGTGGTTAACTTACAAACTAAGGTCCTTAAAATAAAACTTAAAATTACCTAATCTACCTACAAACTACTTAAAACTAGAACAACCACAGCGGCAAAACAACTATGTCCTTTTATGTTCTCCTGGAGTTTGTAATTGTTTTTTTTTTTTGCATAAATGTACTTTTAATATCTCTTGTTTTTGTTTATTCACTTCTTTGTTTTTTTTTTTTTTTTTTTTTTTTTTTTTTTTTTTTTTTTTTTTTTTTTTTTTTTTTTTTTTTTTTTTTTTTTTTTTTTTATGGTGCCACCAATCCTGCTCTACTTAAACCTAAAACCTTAGACTAAAACAAGTATGTAAGCCGGCCAAGGCAAAAATACCCCACCCCGGATTACCCATTGTCAGATGCAGTTTGAAGCCACCAAAACTGGTTCTCCTGCTTCACCCTATCAAAACGGTCCTTTTCGGACACAGCCCTACTGAACCGAAGCAGCTCCTCTCCATCACGAGCGAGGATGCCTCGTTCATACAGAAGCCGCCGGTCTACGGTTCTTCGCCTGACGTGGTAGATAAGCGGTACTGCCAATCTATCCTGTATCATGCCGCACTGGTCTAGATAGAGGAATGCCTCTGGTGGGATGAAGCCGCTCAATCGTGCATTGTCGAAGTAGTTGTCGTTCGGATAGAACGGCCCGAAAATCAAATTGTTGGTCGAAGTCATAGCTCTCGCAATGTGGCCCCGAACAAGTTTTATCACGAAATTGTCAATTCTATTGATTCGAGCCCCGTTGTATAGAACCTCGTTTGAATAATAATGCAGATAAGAAGATTCCGGTGTCCGATACCAACCGAGACAGCGCCGAAGACACTGCCTCTCGAACACCCGAAACTTCTCCATTTGGGAAGGGGCAATATTGAACCACACTGGACATCCATAAACGATCATCGGCCGTATGAGGGCCATGTAGCAAATTACCTTCACTCTGGGGTCAAGCCGACTGCTGCAAAACAGCCGTTTCGTCAGAGCGAAGGCTCCTCTGGCCTTAGTCAGAGCAGCATCTATATGTCTGTCGAAATACAGAAACTGGTCCAACCAGATACCGAGGTACTTCACTACACTTTTGTTCGTCAATGGCTGTCCGTGAGGATCAACAATGACCATCTTGCGCCAATTCTTACACGTATCTCGCGAGGCTTTAGCCAACGGAGTCCGGAACAAAATTGTCTCCGACTTTTGGACATTTATTTTCAGTTTCCAATCGTCGCACAGTGGCCCGTTTCGGCTTTTTTGGTTCCAAGGTTACACCCAACGCTATGAAATTAGTGAATTTCAAAATAAAAACATTACAGGGTGTTTCGGAAATAGCTGTCAAAAAGCTTAGTTATATTAAGTGAGATAAAAATGATTAAATGTGAATTAAACAAACAAGAAAATTCATTTTCTGGCGTAAAACAAAAGGAATTGACGTTTAACAGTAGCGCAAAAAGTAAAACACCGATTTTAGAGGAACAGTGGCGAAAAAAGTTTTTTTTTTTTTTTGTAAATTGACATTAGAATAATAATAAATAACAAATTGAACAGCAAATTATACAATAAAAACAGTTGAAATGTACGTATAAACATTAGATTTCTTGAAAACTATCATCTTGGTCCGTGGTAATATTCAATAAACTCAACATTTCCGGAGAATAAAGTGCTTTCATATCGTTTTGGGTCCTTACGTGCCTCAGAGAAGAAATAAGCGGATCAGATGAGGCTGCAAGCATGTTGCATAAGTCTTCATTCTGCCTTATTCTCGAAACTTTGCAGGTATTTTGATATCTATACCTTTTGTAGTCCTTATTTTTGGATTCCTGGGCTTCTTCAGATAATTCTCCTAGGGGAAGTGATTGATACTCTATAATATCTTGACTGTGAGCCAAAATTTTGTGAAGAGTAGGTGTCAGTTGTTTTTCAGGATACTTTTGAGTCAACAGAGCTGCTGTTGCTTTAGTATACTCCCCAAATTTAACTGCGTTCACAACTTCCCTGCAGTTCAAAACATCAAGCATTATTTTCAGCCTGGAAATAACCTCTATGTTTACTCCAGTTATTTAAGCTGTTATCACCGATTGCTCGAAAAATCTTCTCGAAGTGTTTCCATCATTAGTATTTCCGAATCCCTGCTTTGGTTTGTCTACATCGAGTCCAAGCTGATCACGGAAACACGTTTGTATCCTTTCCTTTCTTCTTTTTTGTGCTTCTTTGATCCCAATCGATTCACCGAAATCCTCTCCATCCTGTCGAAGTGTATATGCAAGTTTTAATATAAATTCCATGCATCTGATTCTACCATGCAGTGGAGATATTCCATATTGGTAGTTATGTTCGTCAATGTTTGCATTGGATTCATCTTGGCTATTGAAACTTTTTTGTGTCCTTTTGCATATTGGGCATGACCGCGTTGATTTTGTTTCTGTAAGTTCATTTAAAACTTTTCCGTCAATCTAAAATTTTATGACATCGAGCAATAAAAATAAACATTTAATCCGATTAAAAATTAATACCTACATAAATAATCACTGAACATTTAATCTCCTTAAGTCAAAAGTAACTGCTAATATTTTATTATGGATATAATATAAACCCTTCAATTTAATTTTTTTATTGCCTCCGATTTATGTAATATTTATGACATATCGTATTTTAAAATATTTCCGTCATCAAAAACAAAATTGTGGTGAATTCATTCCCCATTTCAGATAATTTTTTGAATTTGAAAAAAAAAAATTTTTGTTCGAAAATTCTGGAACACCCTGCAAATGTAATAAATTTAAAACTCATCATATTGTTAGCCGTGAACATTTTCTTCGAATTAAAAAAAAAATTGTGGTGATATCTCAACTTGTTCAAAAGTTACAGTATTAAACATTTTATTAATTTGCCATTGAAAACCCAGAAAATTGAAAAAAAGTGCCTGCCATCGATTAATAAAATCGCTCTAGCTCAGTTGGGCGCAAGTTGGCGCAAATTATTTCTTCAGGATTATATTAAGAAATACTTCAGCTTTCATTATGCGTTGAGTTTTGCTTAATGCTTTTTGAAGCTTTTTTTTCCATGCAATGTAAAGTCAGAAAAAGGTACAAAAAGTGGTGTCCAAAAAAAAAAAAAAATATATATAGACATTTTTTTTTTTGTAATATTTTTTCCAAACATATATTTTACCGTATTTGTTAATTTCAGAAAGAAAAAACAAAAATTTTTTCCCCACGTTCGTAATATAGCTTCTCAAAGTCAAGAAAAAGAAAAAAAATTGTTTGTTATTAAAACTGAAAAAAAAAGTTCAACTTTGACCCCCTCTCAAAACCAAACCGTTGGGAAAATTAAAAAAAAACTTCGGTTTCAAGAACTTCAAATATTTGTTAATTCAGCGAAACAACAAATTTTGAATTCTGGAACAACGAAAAAAATGAATTTTGGAATGACTTTAGCCTAAACGGGCCACTGTGCGTCGCAGTATCGCTGAATCTTCTCGAAGTCACGCTGCAAGAGAATTCTAATAACTTCAACCTTTCGAGCCGTTCTGTACGCAATCAGGTCGTCGGCATACGCAATTGCGTTAGTTAAGCTACCTATCAGATCGCTGGTGTAAATGCTGAAGAGGATCGGCGAGTTCACCGCTCCCTGTTGAAGACCGTTTTTAATTTCAAAGGTGGTGGTAGAAGTTACATTGCCACTTTTGACAACAAACTTCCTACCGTTGAGCATATCATAAATCATATACAACAATGGTTTACTGATGCCTAGTCTGGTGAGTTTTAGGTACAAACCTTCTAACCATACGGTGTCGAAGGCCTTCTCTAAATCCACCAGAACAGCACCCGTGCATTGTTTCTTGGACTTGTTCCATTGGATATCAGAAACGAGCTTAGACGCGGCATGAATAGTGTCATGTCCTGCCTTCTTAACTACTTCTACTCACGCAGACATTTTCGAACAATTAATAAATGAAATAAAAATTGAAAATTAGCGCTAACGGAGAGTGAATAAACAGAAACCTTCTTTAAAAGCTCCATTAGTTCTAAATATCCCTCTTAAAAAGCCGAATTTGGCATTTTAACTTAAAACACTTTTAAATGTAATGTCCCATTAGTTAATGAAAGCAAGTGTCAAAAAAATCCTTAAAAGAGACTCAATAAAACAATTTTGGGTTTAATTTAAAATTTTCCTTTTTTAATGTCGATTTTAAAGTTAATGGAGAGTCAATAAATTGGCTCTTAGTAGGAGAGCTAGTGAACTTTTGAGTAACGGTCGTCCTGTAAGGTTGGAAATTTGTACACTTATGATTCATAGCATGCTAAGAGCAATAGCCATGACCTGGCAGGTGTCACCCCTGCACATCACCCCCCAATATATTTTTCAAATTATCAAATAATTTAAAAAAATAAACTTGTTTCTGTAAGCACCAAAATTTAATAGCATGTAGTTTTTTCATTGTAAACCCTAAAAAAAAATTGACAGGCGATTACGATGAGCAGAAACATGCGACAGGTGTATTCAAAGTAGCACAGTTGATGAGGAAAAATAAACTTTCTCCTGTAAAGTTGAAATTTGGGTATGTTTTTCCGTAAACATTTTAGAACACATTTGTAAAATGACAGGCGATTTTGAACAGCCGAAGACCTTGACAGGCGAGGGGAAAGCTGATAAAGGGCATGCTGATAAATACATGAACGCCTATGGTGCAACTGACATAAAACAAACATAAAAATGATAAATACAATAAATTTTATTAATTTTTATTTAATCCACATAAAATAATAATAAATAAATAAAAAATGATAAATACAATAAATTTAATAAGTTTTTATTTAATCCACATTTCATTAAAAAAAAATGATAAATACAATAAATTTTATCAATTTTTATTTAATCCACATTTTAGTTATCCGACACTTCACTTCTGCTGTTTTCATCATCATCTGACTCTTCTATAATGTTTTCTTCTTCTAAAGTAGAATAAAATATACACTAGTCAAAACAATTAAAGGAACACTTGAAAAAACTCAAAAATGGAGTGGATTTTTATAAGGCTGTATCTCAGTAGAAAAAAGTCGGATTGAAGTGAAATAAAAAGTTTTTCAAAGTTTATCATTTTTTCCTTTCAAATTATTTTGAGTTAAAAAAGTACCGTTAGTCGTTTTTGCTTGAGCGTAAAAAATGTCCACTCAATTTCAAAATCGAAAAAAAAATAAACTTTGAGTTGTCATAAAATGAGCGGAATTTTTTTTTCAATCCAACCAATCTAAAATTCAATTTGAGTATTTTGCTGGCTATAATTCACTGTTTGGTTCAGATCGCTACGATTTTTTTTTCTTATTAAAAAATGGGTTTACATGCAAAAACACAATTTTGACTTTTTTTCAATTTTAAGGAAAGCTTTGTTTTTTCTTATTTTTCTGTTCTTTTGACTTTGTTTATTTTTTAATTTTTTTTCTTTTCAATATCATTATGAATTTGTGAAATTCGGACGAATTTTCATCAAAATCAAGGAAATTCGTCCGAGTTTCACAAATTCATAATGATAATGAAAAAAAAATTAAAAAATAAACAAATTCAAAAGAACAGAAAAATAAGAAAAAACAAAGCTTTCCTTAAAATTGAAAAAAAAGTGTTTCGTAAGTTTGATTGATCGAAACAGAGAAACGGTAAATCGCATTGATGTGAAATTTTCACCGAAATTAAGGAAATTTTATGAGCTTTAATAATTAAGCCTCAGATTAGTTGTATCGCTGAAAAGCACAAAATAACGGTAGTTTTTATGAAAACGTTGAAAAATGCGTATTTTGGACCTTTTTTTTTAAAGTGATAGAAAAAATTGAAATTTTCTTTTTCAAAATGTTTTTGTGTAGAAAATGAATTTTTCAAATCTGTGAACCAAACAGTGAATTATAGCCAGCAAAATTCTCAAATTGAATCTTAGATTGGTTGGATTGAAAAAAAAAATCCGCTCATTTTATGACAACTCAAAGTTTATTTTTTTTCGATTTTGAAATTGAGTGGACATTTTTTACGCTCAAGCAAAAACGACTAACGGTACTTTTTTAACTCAAAATAATTTGAAAGGAAAAAATGATAAACTTTGAAAAACTTTTTATTTCACTTCAATCCGACTTTTTTCTACTGAGATACAGCCTTATAAAAATCCACTCCATTTTTGAGTTTTTTCAAGTGTTCCTTTAATTGTTTTGACTAGTGTATATTTTATTCTACTTTAGAAGAAGAAAACATTATAGAAGAGTCAGATGATGATGAAAACAGCAGAAGTGAAGTGTCGGATAACTAAAATGTGGATTAAATAAAAATTGATAAAATTTATTGTATTTATCATTTTTTTTTAATGAAATGTGGATTAAATAAAAACTTATTAAATTTATTGTATTTATCATTTTTTATTTATTTATTATTATTTTATGTGGATTAAATAAAAATTAATAAAATTTATTGTATTTATCATTTTTATGTTTGTTTTATGTCAGTTGCACCATAGGCGTTCATGTATTTATCAGCATGCCCTTTATCAGCTTTCCCCTCGCCTGTCAAGGTCTTCGGCTGTTCAAAATCGCCTGTCATTTTACAAATGTGTTCTAAAATGTTTACGGAAAAACATACCCAAATTTCAACTTTACAGGAGAAAGTTTATTTTTCCTCATCAACTGTGCTACTTTGAATACACCTGTCGCATGTTTCTGCTCATCGTAATCGCCTGTCAATTTTTTTTTAGGGTTTACAATGAAAAAACTACATGCTATTAAATTTTGGTGCTTACAGAAACAAGTTTATTTTTTTAAATTATTTGATAATTTGAAAAATATATTGGGGGGTGATGTGCAGGGGTGATACCTGCCAGGTCATGGCTATTGCTTTTAGCATGCTATGAATCATAAGTGCACAAATTTCCAACCTTACAGGACGACCGTTACTCAAAGGGTTCACTAGCTCTTAGACTATCTATGCATCCAGTCAAAAAATCAACAAACATGCATTTCATCATTGCTCAAAAATTTAACTAAACTGTCTATCCAATAGCAAACACAGGCGAACGCCTTCAAAGATTAGAATCACAACATGGTGTTCAAGAGCATTTCGTTCATTTTCACTTCACACCATAAATCTCATCCACAAGAAGTTGCAGAAAAATATCCTCCGGAGGAACTTAGCCATTGAAAAGTTTTATTTACTTTTGCCAAACTTTTCCCGCATGGATAGACGTTTGGAACTTCTCAAAGCTCGTTTTCAGGCAAGCGATGAGGATGAGGGTGCTGCGCTTGAACGCGTTCTCCAAAATAATTTTATCGTCCAAAAATGAACTTCTTCTCTCATCATAAATCCAATATGCGGGATTTAAGACTGCAAAAGATATTATGTGATTCGCGCCTTTGCGAAATGCATTTCATCGTTCAATCAGTTAAATGCGTTCTATATTTTGAAATAAATGAAGTCGAGTGAAACGAAGTTTCTTTATCGTTTTTGAATAACGATTTCTCTTGCCATACTAGCTTGAAGCGACTTGGCAGTGATATGCCAATAGAAAAAAATGTCTGCAACGCTCTGGTTGTGTCTGCGCGTTGAACCGGAATACCCTGCATTTCAATAGCAACTCGCTATATTTTTGAATCTTTCTAAAAGGCGTGTGAATCGTTTCTTGAAAGTCTGCGTCATCCTCTCACGCTTATATTTCAAACAGTCAAAGCTGTAGCAATTTGAAAGTTAAATTTCAACAAGAACATTTGCTCATGCATGGAAAATAAGCTGAAAAGAAAAAGGTTTCTGATGTTTGTCCCAAAAGTGAAGTTTCGCGACAAGAAATGGAGCTTGCAAGGCAGCAAGCGTCTTTTTGTTATATCTCTTAACGACGCAATGGCTGTTGTCGCTGCTGGCGGGAAATCAAGGACCAATTTGAATGAGTGTGACAATATCTCACTTCATATTGTGTTTTGGGTGCAGCATTAATTTTTACGATTGCTCAAAATGCTTTTATGTGTTGTACGAGTATGTTCCCGAAGATTGTTTTGTTTAAAAAAACATGCGGATGTGTTTTCTTTTTTGTTCTCCTTTTCATGTCCTTAGGTTTCATAATAACTTTAAAACATATGAACCGAACACATAGACGCTCTGGCAGAGACAGACAGACAGAACGAAATGTTTGTTTGCTTAACCATAATGATTGTAGAGAATTTTACTGATATTAGGTGCTTCTTAAGAACGTGGAACTTTCGCAGTAAACTAGTGTATCACTGTGCAAGACCTTAACCGAAAGTAAACTCCTGAATTTTTCCAAGAATTCCCATTCTTGGATATGATTATAGACCGTCTAAAATATACGTAGATCAATAGTCATTGAAGCTTACTAATAATAACAGTCAGTTGGCTGCAATCCGCATCAAGAATATCTGTTTCATATTTGCACAGATCTCTACCGATCATGATGAGAAATCTAGCAAGGAGGATTTCTACGACTTAGTCCAAAGTAAGTATGAAGCTTTAAGACAATAAACGAAAAGACGGATTAGTTGCATACCATAGCATCCATAAAGCATGATGCATAAGCACATAGTTTGCTTCGGAAAATACATTCGAGTGGAATAAGAGATACTGCCCTTTACATTATCTTAATGTTATTTCTTTCCATTTATTGAATTATTAAAGTTGAGTGTATCCACTTAAAAGAAAGTCCTCAAAACAATAATTGTGCGCATAATGACCGTTGTAAATCTATACGATTAACAATAAACGTTTTTGTTTTGTTCACATCCTAGACAAATTTAAAATTCAATTGAATCGCTTATGAACAAAAAATTCTCATCCATTTTCAGAAAAAATAATAAGAATAATAAACATAATTTTCTTTTCTTCGAGAATACTTATTGCAAAAAAGAGAATGAACGAAAAGCAAATATTTTTTCCTCTGCTGGGAGATAATGGTTGAATATTTTTTTGTCTATGTTAAGAGAACATTGCAAATAGGGAAGGATAACATTTTCAAGGTCTTAAGACATTTTTGTTTCTTCTTTTTTCCTGTCATTTATGTAAATTACACTTTGGTCTTCGCGCAATAACACCATTCACTTCCTTTTTTGTTGTATAAGGCTGAACTCAATTTTTGTCTCTCTGTCTCCATGCTATAAATAGTAAGAGATTTAAAGATGACACTGCCATTGCCGCATAACACCACCAAAAGAAAAGGGTTTCTTTCCTTTCTATATTATCTTTAAAGAGCCGAGAACAGAGTTTATGTAGGTGTCGTTGTGTTGTTTACCAGAGAGTATCGTTTTGTTAAAGGCCTCATTCGTTTGTTGGTAAGAACTTAATTTGGGATTAGACTTCCAAAACAATCCCTTCTGACTCCGAACGAGTATATAAAACTATACCCACCTACGTGCTAGTATATCTTGAATAATTAATCTCAACTACAAAACGGTCCTTACCATGTGAACATGTTTGGTTCGTCGTTCCATGACTATATACGTATAGCAAGTACTAGCACTCTATCGGTCGGCCTGTCGACTATACCCTGTCCTCTTTTTTGTCACTCCGCATTCGCAGGATGTCCTTTTGACATGGATTCCTAATTCCTATATTCCAACCTACGCGCAACCACTGACAACCCACACACTCTCTCTGTGTATAAGTTTGCCGTGTGCCTGGAGTGCATCTTATCTTTGGATTGCAAGCGCATCACACAAACAAACTTTGTTAAAATTTTTTGTCAGTTAAGCCTTATGCAGAGGATATCCCTAGCTCAGGGTTGAATTTATTAAACCGCGTCGCGGGCTGGCTAATGGGTTTAAAATGGACTTGGAATTGAGATAACTTTGGTAAATGTGTTTTTTTTTCTAAGAAGGTTTCTGGTGGAACAGGTAAAAATGACTGTTTTAAAAGAAAATCTAGAGGATGGTTGAGGTCCGTAAAAATACTGTGAATTTAGTTTTCACAAGAATACAAGACGTTCAAAATGTTAACAGTCTTAGTCTACCTACTCTCACAGAACAATTTACAAAGGATTGGGGGAGTATTACGAAAACACTTAAAATCATGTTTGAGTTGAAATAATTGCTTTCTGTTAAAAAAGAAAGTAATTGGTATGCATACAGTTTCTAAAATGCTGGTGAAGAAAATGCTTACTACAAACTCGTTGGAAGGATACTCAACACCTTCGCTGCTTGTATTAACGCAAGGATGGGGACATAGCGTAAGGACATCGAGACCAGATGCCACGACATCATTCTCATCACGACTCTATAGCCTGATCCATCCTCGACTTAGAACTATTTATTTCGTAGCTTATCTCGAAGGAGGATTGCAAGTGCTAACAGGAGACACACAATTACATTTCGCAGTCTTGAATCAACACGGCTCTCTTGCGTACTGAAGGCACCAGCAAAACCTTCAATCGCTCTTGAAGAACGTGATGAAGAAGAGTGCATAAGATCTTAATCCAGACTGCCAGGCGTTGAAGAGAAATGAAATTTCCTCAAAAATAAATTCTTCTTTTCCGTCAGCTCCGTCTTATAGAATGAACGTATGCCCGCAGACTTTAAAGCTGCCCAAATATACGGAAAAGACTGTGAAGACTGATCATGACCAACGTGTAAAACAGTCGTTGAAGATTTTAATGCCTGACCCTGGACAGTTTTTAAGGTTAACTATAATGGGCTCAGGCGGAACAACAAGCTATGCAAACTGCATTAATTCGGATCCGTAGTGAAGGAAAACCAAGAAGCTGACTTAGTCTGCTGAAAACGTTCACAGAAGAAGATCAACAATAAAATTCTCTTCACCTACCGATCCAAGAATGAAGTTCTTGGCCAAAGGAATTTTGAGAGAAAAGGATTTAGTGAAATTGTTGGTCCCGTTTGTAAAGAAGGACAAATCTGAAAAAGAACAATATAACGATATAAGTTAAGTAGACTTCGGTAGGCTAGGCATCTTGCTCGTTATTTGCTTGAAGGAGACCAGAATTATGCTGGAATAGCGTACTCATTAAAAAACCATTTTGTGCTTTCTGCAAATTGTTTCTGCAAAAATCATACATTATAAGAACATAGACGACACTTGAACCAGTTTTTTCGAAATGAAACGAAACACTTGTAAACACTTTTTTTGTGTTATACACATATTTCTACCTATCGTTATAATACAATCAAATCTACCCTTGAGCCTTGAACTATTTGACTACCATGCAACCTGCTCATTGCTCTATTCAACAAAACACTTACACTCCAAACATACAATCGTTTTTCCACACGTTAATTGCGAGAAAACCCAAAGCCACCAAGGCTCGAACGATTGATTGCCAGCAGAAAACACAATTTCCCATAAATGTGTGAAATTTTCCCTTTGACACGTAAAAATTTGTCATTAAGCTTGCCCTCAAGCGATTTTGTGTAGCAGTCTTTCCGCCTTGTTCGACCTGATTTACGGTGTTATAGTGTTGTTTTTAAATACACACAAACTAATATTTGTTTCAACACGCCACTAACAGAATACTTTTCCTGCGCCCCCTAGACATCAGCCGCCTATAAATTTTGTAAATGGCAAATGCTCGCATAGCTACAATTTAGTTTTGCAAAGTGCACTAACGCATAACCGAGGTTAATAGGATGCATTGCAAGAGCCTCTAAGGTGTTTAGTAGGAAGAAGGGGTGAGCATTTCAATTGGGTGACCATGGCATGGGGTTGAAAAAGCACTCACGTATGAGATGGTTTTACATATTTAAGCTACATAGATGCATTTTTTGAATAACACTCGAGAATAATCAGTTTGAATACTCAACGTTCCCCGTTCCTCACTTCCGTTGATCCAAACCTCGTGTCGTCTCGTCAACTGATAGTCGTTTTGACGACGATGTTGACAGTCGGTTGTGTTGACGAAGGTATTGAAGAAAAGTTAATTAGAGGCGCATATAGGAGGACGAGGCTAGTTGGGGTTTAATCTTGGGACAACATCTATTTTCTAAGCATCAAGCTGCCACTTGGAATTTTAATATGTTAAGTGGTGACTTCGGATTAATGCTTGACATTTAAAATGTTGTCAGTTACAAGTGGAATGCTCACCTTGTTTACATAATTGAATTGCATATCTTAAGTAAAAGTTTCAACCCTTTTCTCATGCGATGATGTGATGGGCTGCTGAGGAGCACCCACCAGTAATTGGAGGTCAATTGGAAATTTGATGTTGCCATAAAGATAAAATGTTGCAGTGTGTTTCTGTAATTATGCAATTTTTTATAAACGCTCCACTTAACTGCATACGATAAGTTCAAATTAAAAATGAATAGCTTGTCTATCTGTCTTTCAGTCACTTACAGATGATATCGACCTCTTTTTATTTTTAATTTACGTAAGAGCAGGCTTAGCATGTCAAAGAAGACAGACAGTAAATTATAGGGGATGGAGAATCTATACCTTTGAATAATTAAGAAGGGTTGCAGGCAGCACAGCGCATAAAGTTTGTAACGAAGAAGTTGTGATGTATAAATTTTCAGTGTCTTGAATCGAAAGGATGGTAGATTTTTAAGAACATGTGAGGTAAACGAGAGATGCATGAGATATGTAAAAAGTTGTTGCCTCTTCGTGAGGAGGTGTTCTTATAGTTTTTTGAAGAAAAAGTTCTTATGGATGTTTGCGAAGAAGAAATTTTGCAAGACAACATATCGAAAGGTGGAGGCTTGATGTAGAAAGCCGTTTGTGAAGCTAGTAGAGTTATTGCACGAAATTAGTTCCTTAAAGGCTATTGCTGTAGAGTATCGGTGGTTATAAAGTATGAAGAATAATATTGCACATGGTTCCCGTAAATTTGGTTTATTGCAGGGCTTTTACAGCAGGAAGTCAATTTGAGAACAATTTTGTTAACTTGAAGAAAGGATGCAATCATGGGAATATTATTTTAATATTATATGAATGAACTTTTAGAACTACCGATTAGTTAGAAGTTTTATGACAGCTTTTGGAATAATGACGAGTGTCTGCAGTTAAAAAAATATACAGAATATGCACGTTTGTAAATACTGCAACGGAAAGTACGATCAACTCAACGTTCCCGAGGAGTCCCATGCTTACAACAACATCTGATGTCCTTACAAAAAAGGAAAGTAATTGACTTCTTACTCTAGAATGGAGTCCTTTCGATATAGTGAAGGAAGCCTGGCCATCGATGCAAGGTAATTGGATTAAAAAATTACTTCTCAATTGGCACTATTTCCAATCAGAAGAAGAAAACGATGGATTAGAAGTAAAGATGTACGTTCCTGCTTAATTTTGCTTAGCAAATGCTATACAACTTTTTGAGATCGCAGCATCTCTTTGTACTATGCTATCATAGGCAACTGCGATCGTGATTTAAGGCCGGATAGATCAACTCTCGAACAAATAATCAAACTTATTCAAATTTTAGAAAATGTCATTGAATTCCAGGTCAAAATCCATCATCTTTTCATCCACTTCAAAGTCGAAAATTACAAATTTCATTACTAGAAGTTTTTGACGTAAAACACTATGTTCATGCAGCTTCTTCTTTATGCCGACGAAATCAGCCATTTACTTACGAAAATAAGGCTGGGAAAACGCCGTTACACAGGCATGTTAAAATGTTAACCGATATTTTCTTTTACTGAAGTTGATAATATGGATTTTGACAACACATCTGGTTAATTTAAGAAGACAACTCAAGTAACAATCAGGTTTTGCGCCTTTCATCCGTTCTATAAGTTTTCTTGAAAATATCAATGTCATTTTTCATTTCATTTCATTTATTGACTGGAAACTGTACACAAGATTCTTAATCTTTAATAGTACAATGTAAATGTGGAGTAATCATAAGAGGCAAGAGACGTAATGATTAATTAAAGAATTTATATAAAGCAAATTGATAACTAAATAAGATGAGAATAATCACAAATTAAACATAAATATTATTTATTACATTTATATAATACATGCATGAAGAAATAAAGAAAACAATAAATAGATAAAAAAGTTAGATAAATAAATCGATCCAAATATAACATGAGAAACAAAAAAAGGTCAAAAGATTACGAAGTCAAATGAGACCAGATACGAGTCTTAAACAATGGGATGGTGGGTGACAGTTGAACTTGTGGTGGAAGCGCATTCCACATTCTTATAATTTGGACAGAAAAGGAATTCTCCATAACAGATTTATTGAAACGGGGCAGCAAAAAATGTTGATTTCTAGATGACGTTGTACATTGAAAGAAATTGCAAAGGTAAGAGGGTTCACCAGCTGTTAGAAGCTTGTAGAGAAATAGGAGTAATCTATATTTGACATATGATTCCAATGAGCACCCGATCAGGCGGAATTTAAACTGTGAAACATGACTAAATCTAGGTAAATCAAACACATAACGAACACAATCATTAAATGCAACAGTCATCCTATGTTCACAGTCATAATCGAGCCTAGGGTAGATTAAACGGCCCATAGTAAAATACGGCCGAAGTAGACTTTTAAACAGCCTAAGCCTTAAGTCACAGGGAATAAGGTATAAGCAGTTAAACGAAGAGTTCGTAAACCAGCATATATTTTGCTTATCATAAGTTTGATACCAAGACTTGTGGCTTTATTAACACAAGGAAGAGGAGAACCGTCTAAAAGAATTGGGGGGATATTACAAAGGGCAGGGTTCTTGGAGAATAACATATATTTTAGACTTCTGAGGATTTAGTAACAGTTTGTTGTTATGAGCCCATTCGTTAATAAGTACCAAGTCTTCGTTCATTCTTGTAATTAAATCCTCCGATAAGCCAATAGGCCGACTCAGGTAAAGTTGTACATCATCGACGTAAAGGTGAATCTGAGCATTAAGGTTGATACCAGTCAAATCATTAATAAAAATAGTAAATAACAAGGGCCCTAAGATAGAACCCTGAGGAACACCTTTGGTGAGAGATAGTACATTAGATACAGAATCTTTTATACGGACTCGCTGAACACGACCAGACAGAAATTCTCTTACTAAAGTTACAGCTGAACTGCTAAATCCGAAGAGTGAACTCAGTTTACTTTCTAAAATTGTATAATTAACATAATCAAATGCCTTAGAAAAATCTAAGAGGGCAAGAATTGCCAAATTATCTCTGTCGACCTGAACTCTTAAATCAGATGTTATTTTGAGCATAGCAAAATCACAACTATGATTTTTGCGAAAACCAGATTGCCATTGAGTGAGAAGATTGTGCGTTTCAATAAAGTTTAGCATTTGTTTATGCATAATTTTCTCAAGAAGCTTAGACAAGAAATTGAGAATGCTGATTGGACGGAAATCGCCTTGATTTTCAGGTGAAGTCTTTTTTGGGAGGAGAATAACTATTGCCTCTTTCCATTTGATTGGAAACATGGATTTAGTTAGACAGGTGTTTATAATAAACAGTAATTGATTTGCAACCAAAGGAAAAAGGATTTTTAGAAACTTCGGAGAAAGCTCGTCAGAACCAATACTAGAACTTTTAAGGGAGTTGAAAAAGAAACACAGTTCTGAAATGTCAATATTACGAAAAGAAAAGCGATTATCGTGTGAAACGTGCGTATGCGTAAGCGGCTGAGGCCTCGGAGGTGTAGCATTAAAAGTTGGCTTTGATGAAACAAAAACCGAATTCATAACATCAGGATGAAAGGGACAATCAACACTGAGTTTGCCACGAACACCATAATCACGAAGATTACGCCAGAGTAAACGTGGCTGAAGATCTAAGTTAAATTTAGAACGGAAGAAATTATTTTGGCTAACCGTATCTCAGATCTTACATTATTGCGCGAAATTTTGAAAAGTCTTCTGGTATCAAACGTTTTTAAGTGTTTTTGTAGAGCATAAGGAAATTCACGTTCCGCAATAAGTGACGTTGTTGGAGACTGCATCCAATGCAATGTCGCCTCGGTTCTGTAATTGAAAGAAACCTTGAAGGACCGATTACCGAAAAAAATTAATTAAATAGTAAGTATACGTCACAATGAACAAATATTCGTTTCTAAGTTTAGTTAAGTGAAAATCTTATTGGCTGGCTTGGAATTAAATTAAAAGGTGAACGAAATTAAACCTGTTACAACTAGTACTTTCTTTTGCAATAGCAGTTAAGAACAACCTTTAGTGTGACTGAAAAAAAGAATTATTCTTTTCCAGAAAATTTCCGATCTTAAAAAATTGTTTAAGATGGTTGTATTAATGGTGCTTGGATAGTCAAGGCACATTATATAGATTTTCAAGTTAATTAAGGTTGTTTTCAGTTTCTTACAATTCTATTACAAACATCTTCAAGGCAAAACTAAAAAACGTTTCTTAAAAGTACTAGGTTCTTCACACAAATACTATATACAGGAAAACTTTTTCTTTTTTTCATACTAAATATTCTGTTTATTGCTCTCAATTTTTTAACACTAAAAGCCCTTACAGCTGCCTTGTTAAATATCCTAAATTGACCATTTTTTAAAATTCAATCAAGAGATACATTACATTCATTTTTAATGTGTGCTCTATAACTTCTGTAATAATGATGGCTGTATCAATCCATTTATTTACAAAACCACTATCGTCAGAGTATGTTGGTATCTCTCAATTCTCTAGTATCGAACACAACAAGAAGTGCAAAAATATTTATTTTCATTTTTGGTTCTTGCTTTTACATCTCGTTATCCATATAAATGCAGAAACATGAGAAGGCACTTTATTTTAATTGAACACTTCGTTTCGATCGGAAAAGAGTAAACGGGGCTGGAGCGAACATTTAGGCAGTTCAAGAATAAAATAATATATACACATGCATCCCTCTCAAACCCCATTTAATGGCATCCTTTATCGGATTACACATATTTTGTATATAACCAGAAGGGCAGGCCATCAGCCTAAACTGACTTTATGATTTTGCAAATGCACTTCGAGAATATTATATCTTTGCGTTCTAGATACTCTCAAGCTCCTTCCGCACAGGATTTTCCTCAAACAGGTTTACATCCTCGCATCCATCTGTCGTCTTTGTCGTCGGTCAGTCGATGTGTAAATTTCCCAGGTAACCATATGGTACAGTGCGAGCCAGAGCATGAATGGCAATACTTTAACTGCCCACACCTCTGGTTCGATGTACAAGTTTATGTTCAGAGCCAGGCGAAACTCAACCAATCACCACCTACGTGTGTACTGCACAAGCACACGTATTTAAGCTTTATATGCATCACGTGCTGGAACTTTAACCTGTAGAGAGGTGGTACTAAATAAATACAAAACGATGGTCTTGTGGATGTTAAAGGGAAATTTAAATGTGAAGCGTGAAAATTGACTGCATCCTTCGTTGCTTGCTGGGTTCTTTTCTCATATTTTATGTTTATTTGGAAAATAAATCCAATGAAAAGATTTATAACTGCATTCGCTTTTAATTATTGAACTATTATTTAATTTATTTGGTGGTAAAATTTGAGGACATTTTATGTTGAGACTGTAAAATGCAGAAATAATGTTGTTACCTTGTCTCGGGGGTATTTTTATTTTAAATTTGAGGTGTTGAGATGGTTTTAATCAGATGTAATTTGGTGGCTGTAAATTTTCATTTACAATTATTGTAAATTTATTTTATGGGAAAAATACCACTGAGAAATACCTAGGGCAACATTTTTCATCGCCAACATTTTACAAGGTTACGGGGCTTATTGATGAAGAATAATAAAATGAAAATTTATTATTATTGAGAGCAATAATTGTACTCACCGCAGTGAGCTTTATTTTTATTATCTGACCATAGAAGCTTACCTGAAAGAAAAATAAAAATTGGTATTAAAATTTGTTTGAAAGAAGATAAAACATAAAAATACTAGCTTCAAATTTGGACAAAGTTCGATGTTTAATTCATTATGTTCATTATACACTGAAGACTGAACTGTGTTTTTTTATCTTGCCACGTAAAGAATAATTATATGAAAAGCATTGTAATTATGTACCTATTCGTAAAAACAACTTGAGACTTCGAAAGTGGATCCGGCGATTCCGTCCGTCTGTCTGTCTGTAAACAAACTGGTCCCACTGGTCACTTTAAACACAAAAAAATAAGAGGTTTGAGCGAATTCGCATGGGTGAGTTTCTTACTTTTCTTTAAGATTAAAATTAAGGGTAGACACCATACAATTTTTTCGGCCAAAAAGCAAAAGTTTCAATTTTCTCAAAAACGGCTCCTACAATTTCTTTAAACAACCTTGTACATTTTTTTCCGGATCACTGATGTTCTTAATTTAAAAATAAAAAATGCTTGTATTGCTCCAAAACGATACCTCTCGTAAAAAAGTTTTTTTATTATAAGATTTTCTCGAAAAATAATAGTCCGCTCAGAGTATTTTTTTTAATTGTATGCATGCATGCCCACTGACTGGTCGATAAGCTTCATATGGCCCATCCACAAAAAGGGCGATCCGATGTCATGCAAATCCTGTTCAACGTACTGTGTGAGCGTCTTTATCCTTTCTGCAACACAATAATCGGTACGTACCAGTGTGGTTTTAGGCCAGGCAGAACATCGATAGAACAAATATTCACTCTGAGGCAGAACCTGGAAAGCACCAACGAATTTTAAGTCGAAACCCACCATCTTTTCATCGACTTTAAAGCTGCTTATGATAGCATCCACCGCCAAGAGCTTATGATGGCGATGTCTGAATTCGGGATCCCGAACAAACTGATCCAGCTGTGCCGCATGACGCTAAACAATACGCAGTGCAGTGTGCAAATGCGTAACAGCTCATCCGAGTTATTTCAAACATTTGCATGGTTTAGACAAGGAGATGAGTTGTCATGTGACTTCTTCAACATAGTCCTGGAGCAGATAGTGCGCAAGACAGATGTGAGCACGGAAAACACTATCTTCAACAAATCCACCCAGCTCCTAGGCTATGCGGACGACATAGACATAATCGGTCAATCCAAGAGAGCTGTGTTTGAGGCCTTCACAGAGATTGAAGAACAGGCAAAACTCGTTGGTCTTGAAGTGAATGAGGACAAAACAAAGTACATGCTTTCAACAAACAAAGCAACATCTGTCCTCCGCCTAAGACAAAACGTCACTGTTGGTAGGAACAAGCATCAATCCCACAAACGACACCTTAGTGAAGATCCGAAGAAGAATTACCCTAGCTAACCGCTGCTGCTTCGGTTTGGTCAAACAACTGGGTACAAAACTCCTCACTGAAAAGACAAAGTGTCTGCTATGCAAAACTTTGATTTTACCAGTCCTACTCTACGGCGCCGAGTGCTGGACGACAAGTAAAAAAGGGGAATTGATACTGGGCACTTTCGAAAGAAAAATTCTTCGTCGGATTTTCGGTCTCGTAGGCGACGATGGAGAATGGAGAAGAAGTTTCAACCGAGAACTGTATGAGCTGTACCAAGATGTGGACGTAGTCCAGAAGGCCAAGAAAAGACGACTTCATTGGCTCGGCCAAATCGAGCGAATGGACGACAACGCTCCAGCCAAGAAAGTCTTCTCATCCCAGTTCCCAGGTTCGAGACGACAAGAAAGACCGAACCTACGGTACAAGGACCAAATGACTTGGTTTCGGCGACTGGAGAGTGCATGCGAGGGACCGTTCACGATGGAAGGCTGCAGTATCTCAGGAGGAGATCTTTCATGGATTGTGAGCCAGATAAGTAAGTAAGTAATATATTGCCCCAGTAATATTTTGTGTTCAAACAACTTTTAAAAATTTTGTTTGGATTTTTAAAAAATATTTAAAACATTTTTCTTCAAAATTCTATATCTTGAAAACGGATTAGTATTAAAAATCTAAATTCATAGATAATACGTATATTTACATTTTCTTAAATGCTGTAAATCCGAATAGATTTTAAAACATTTTTAAAAATTTGTATAAATAGGTAAATAAAAAATAATTTATAAAAAACCGCTCCAAGGATTTTTTATTATGTACATAAAACAAATCAATGATTTTTAAAGAAATTTCATACCATCAATTTTTTTTTCAGATAACTGAGTTTTTTAGGTAAATTTTTCAATTTGATTTTTTTCCAAGAATTTTAAATTTTGGATTACAGAAGCAAGTTCGTGTCACCCATTCGTGCATAATTTTTTTATCAACTAAGGTAACTTAGACCTTAGACCTTGACCTTATTGGTAAGATGGTTGCTTTGGAAAGACGATGACGACGGATTGGAAAAAATCAATTTTTTTCTTTCATTTGTAGTACTTATTCCGTCTTAAATATTAAGTTGTTAGAATGTTTAGTCTAGGCACTTAATTGAACATGAGGCGACACTTAATTGAACTTGAGCTTACAAGTCAAGCGAATTCTAGAATTCAGTTGGAAGTTGACAATTTCATGTTGATTCACCACAGTATCGATGGGTAGTTGTAGCTTTAAGTGCATGTTGGTTTTCAACCTCAAACGCCATAAAACTTATGCTTTGAGACATATATTAAGTTCGTTGGAATGACACTGGTGCCATCTATCGAAAATTGGTAGTACAAAATCAGAAACCTTCCTGGGCTTATACGCAATGGGCCATATTCATAAAGAATTGCTAAAGTCGTTACTTTCTAGTCCACAGTTTAAGCCAAACAATTTAGAAAAAAACATCTTCTATTCATAGATGAAGAAATCTACTACAACTATGCTTCAAATAAAGACATTAAACTTCATTATGTCAAAATAAAATACAAAATTAAAATATTTTGAAATTGAATAGTGAACATTTCTCCAGCTGTTTACTTTTATTTTATTTTTTTTTTTAACCGTGGAACTATGACATCGTGAATCTTGAAAAACTTATCGGACGAGGTTTCGATTATGTTACACCAATCGTGGTCACGGGTTGAACAATGGCTTGTGGGTGGATGTTATTTTCTGTTTTTTTCTCTTAGTGTTTCCTCTCAGTCGTAGATTGTACCGTTGTGTTTGTGCTAGAGTTTAGGACGGTCCAAGATGTTGCAACTGCATTGTTTGTTGTTGTTGTGAATTTGTTTTTTTTTTCAAAATTCTTGTGAACATGCAAAACTAATGGCATCAGCTGTCAGGTTCTTGAAGATTCGTTGGCATTTATAGCTGTAAAAGTTATTAACAAACAAGATATATAGGAAGCCCACACACACCGACAGATATTTAAAAGCAACTTCTCATCACCAGCTTCTCATTCGTCAAATTTCACTTCCGTCAAAGGTATCCCTAAAGCACGAATATGCTTGTCGAAAATGTTCGTTATTCCCTGCACGGCTAACACAGTTGGCAAAAATCATTTCGTTTTCATTTTTTGAAGTGTAAGGACGTGTGAAAAAGAAGCGTAATTCGCTGTGCTTATGGTTATTTCCTAGGAAAAATGATATTGCTCGAGTTGTCCCTACATGGCGAACAATGCACGAGCATGTTCGTCATTTTTAATAAAGCAAATGCAATATTTGACAATGACCACTGTGAAGAGGAATTAAAACTTGTTGACGCAACTCTTTTTAAAATGTTAATACATAATTCCAAACAGCGCAACGTTTGTGGAAATCAAAAGAAAAAACAGTTTCAGAAAATTCAACTCATGGAAATGTAAAGTGTTTTTTTTTTGCCATATAGAAAATACACTAGTCAAAACAATTAAAGGAACACTTGAAAAAACTCAAAAATGGAGTGGTTTTTTAAAAGGCTGTATCTCAGTAGAAAAAAGTCGGATTGAAGTGAAATAAAAAGTTTTTCAAAGGTTATCATTTTTTCTTTTCAAATTATTTTGAGTTAAAAAAGTACCGTTAGCCGTTTTCGCTTGAGCGAAAAAAATGTTCACTCAATTTCAAAATCGAAAAAAAATAAACTTTGAGGTTTCATAAAATGAACGGAAATTTTTTTTTCAATCCAACCAATCTAAGATTCAATTTTAGAATTTTGTTGGCTATAATTCACTGTTTGGTTCAGATCGCTTCGATTTTTTTTTCTTATTAAAAAATGGGTTTACATGCAAAAACACAATTTTGACTTTTTTTCAATTTTAAGGAAAGCTTTGTTTTTTCTTATTTTTCTGTTCTTTTGACTTTGTTTATTTTTTAATTTTTTTTCTTTTCAATATCATTATGAATTTGTGAAATTCGGACGAATTTTCATCAAAATCAAGGAAATTCGTCCGAGTTTCACAAATTCATAATGATAATGAAAAAAAAATTAAAAAATAAACAAATTCAAAAGAACAGAAAAATAAGAAAAAACAAAGCTTTCCTTAAAATTGAAAAAAAAGTGTTTCGTAAGTTTGATTGATCGAAACAGAGAAACGGTAAATCGTATTGATGTGAAATTTTCACCGAAATTAAGGAAATTTTATGAGCTTTAATAATTAAGCCTCAGATTAGTTGTATCACTGAAAAACACAAAATAACGGTAGTTTTTATGAAAACGTTGAAAAATGCGTATTTTGGACCTTTTTATAAATTGATAGAAAAAATTGAAAAAAGCAATATTTTTATTTTTCAAAATGTTTTTGTGTAGAAAATTTAACAAGTTTTTCAAATCTGCCGTAATTTTTTTTGTAAGTCAATATTTAGCAGAGTTATTAGGGTCCAAAGTCAAAATTGTGTTTTTGCATGTAAACCCATTTTTTGATTAGAAAAAAAATCGTAGCGATCTGAACCAAACAATTTTTTTTTTCGATTTTGAAATTGAGTGAACATTTTTTTCGCTCCAGCAAAAACGACTAACGGTACTTTTTTAACTCAAAATAATTTGAAAAGAAAAAATGATAACCTTTGAAAAACTTTTTATTTCACTTCAATCCGACTTTTTTCTACTGAGATACAGGCTTTTAAATAACCACTCCAATTTTGAGTTTTTTCAAGTGTTCCTTTAATTGTTTTGACTAGTGTACTTTTCTGAAGCAATTGTATCAACCTTGTTCAAACAGATCATTTATCAATATTTGAGCCAACAGATAAAATCCACCAACTACTAAAACCTCCAAATGATTTAATTCCCTTACAAAATGAACATACATTACATAAAAACATATTTTATTCAAAAACAGTCATTTATTTATAGCAGTGAATGATATTTTGACATTTAATAGAAAAGTAGCAACTTAAACATAGCATCACCCATGTTTAAAGTTAGACTCCAGTTTAATGCTTAATCCTAGGACTAAATACGACTATGAATAGCTTAAACTCCAGTTTAAGTTAATAACAGCTTAACAGTAGTTTAAAAATGTCTATGAATATGCCCCAATAACTTTATACAGTAAAACACAGCTTTTAGTAAAAGAATTTTCTTATCGGAAGCATTCTTATGGTAAAATAACGTTTTCTGGGTCAGCTTGTAATAACATTCAGCACAAAATTTTAACTTTTTATAAAATTTAAAAATTATAATAGACATTTTTTTTTTGGATTCTGTGCATTTATATGGGGAAAACAGTGTGTCCACATTTTTTACACACTTCTTAAAAACCACCTACACCATTAACTAATTGCCGCTCTTAACACAATTTGAACTAACATTTGACAAAATATTGTTTATACATTTATGCCTCAAGCCTTTCAATGACTAACCTTTGACTGGAAACGATACAACAACCTTAATTAATTTTCGACAAAAATGAACAAATTCCTCAAAGTAATTACAATGTCACCAACATTCGATTCTGAACCAAAGCTTGATATAAAGCCTTTGACAGAAATATTTTTTTTCAATGGAATTTTAAATAAATATTATGTAAATGTTTTGACTTTGCAGAAAATTAATTAAATATCTGAAAATGTCTCTATTTGTTTCAATGGTATATTTTTTATTGCGTCAATCAGCAATGCTCGCAATACAACATTTCCTTAATGCGGCTTCTCGTTTATATGAAAAATTATTCGAGTTGAAAGAACTTTTATATGGAAGTTCAATTTGCACCAAGTCCAGCAACAGCCAACAGCAAGACACTGCAACATTTGCAGACTTGGCTAATTGCCATCGTTTATTTCAAACCACTGAGCCAAGGATAATACCTGCAATTACGCTGTCATAATGGCGTAGTATAGGAAGGATGGGTTAAGAGGATCATTGTAATGTTAACTCATACAGACAAACACGAAATGCAAGCCCACACAGACAACGGGGTATATTAAGTGAACGTATGTATGTTGTTTGTTTTGTGTACAAATATTTTGAGCTAAGCAGTATGTCACTGGAGAACTGTATATCACTGTATCTTCACTTTGATTCCGATCAATGCTTACAAAGTAACTACAATCGAGAATTACTCTCATTTACTTGCTTTTTATATTTAACTTTAGCCGAGACAACAATCTTATTCCATGTGCACTGACTGACTCGTTTGTATAATGTTGTCAATATGTGAGTAAGTAAGTAGGGCAAATAAGCCAATGTTAAAAGTGCTGAAGCCTGAGGGACTAATTTGTATGCGAGGCGAAGGAGCAGCCTTCGAGCCAAACAACCCAAGAACAACGGAACAGTGCCCCAGCACCATGCATCCTCAATTCTCATTCCGACCGCATAAAAAGGCAAACAAACAAATAAACGAAAAAAAAATATAAACAGCCAGAAGATGAATGTCGAAAGAGATGTTTCGTATACAATACGGATGCTGGGACTTGGTAATTTTATTTTCATTCCGGATGATAACGATTGTTGATATTTACTGCTGCCGTTCCTGTTCCTTCGAGTTATACCGACGAACTGACACACTGAAAACCAATTCGCAAATAAAGCAGGATATATGAACTTACAATCATGGAATATCAAGAAACTACTTGAAAAGAAATAATATCATTGTTCGACGTCGTCGTTTGTTTCGAAATCGACAAATTGTATTGTTTGAAGGGATTTATGGCATTGATTGTGTATATTTTGTGAATTGTGCTGGAAGGTAAATCTAAGCAGATAATCAGGTAATCAGTAGGTTATAAATAAGTCGATCTGAAATCGAGATTTAGTTATTAATTTTCTTCGGAAAAATATGAATTCAATATTTGCTAGATGTGTATAGGAGACAACACAATCAAAAAAGGATCTTACACAAAATTCAATAGAAGTTAAGAGAAACAACCTACACATATAACCTTTTGACGCACGTACTGGGGTTTGAAAGCTATCGGGTAATGCAACATAAAGATGAGACAGCAGAAATGGCAAATACGTACTTCGTTTCGGCATCCGCAGTTCTTTTGTTATAGAAGCAAAGGCCCGGCCTTCTTTGTCGTCTCAAATAAAGGGGCTAGGAGGGAAAGGTTTTCACGGTCGTCCGCTTGATGTGTCCCAACCATTCAAATCAAAATCCTGGAACAAGTCTTATAATTATTTATTAAATCTTTCAACCCAGATTTGAATCAGCAGCTGCTGGAACAGCTTCCTCGATACTCCTTTAAATACCCAGTGCTTCGGTAATAAGGTTACCTCTACTGTATTAAGGCTCATGATTTTATTGATCAGATATTAATGCAGCTATTACAGCATTGCCAGCGTTAGTCTCTACAAAGCCTTGAGATAATTTGACATCCTTTATTACTTGTTATACATGCTGACCTAACCATGACCATTGTCTTAAGCCAAATTAAGGTATCCGTATTGCTTTTTTGATCTGGCAATATTTTTAATGGACTGCGACAAAGGGATGGACTGGCCTGCCTCCTTTTCAACCTGACGTTATCGAAAGAAATCCAAAACCCTGAAAAACGTACATGACGAACGATCATCACCAAGTCCACCTTAATATATGTTTGTGCAGAAGTTTGTGAGGAAGACAATTCCGGAGAGGATAATAAGCATGAGAATATCAAATCTACCGTCAGCAGATTCGATTACAACTAAAAATCGAGCTTAACTGGTAAAGGTGAGTTGGACACCTAGCTCATATGAGCGAAGAGCAAGTCCTTCATTTGCGCTCGATAAAAGGGATAGACTAGAACACTCAAAGCCCAAATGCCAGCCAACGAAAAAAACTTGCTGTTTGACACTTTTCTTATCGCAGCAATAATTTTTTTCAGATGCCTCAAAGCCCTAAAGACCAGGCAAAGTTTATTTCTGTTTTGATTTATTCTTTTAGACACCAGTTGACACATTTATCATTTCATTCGTTTCCCCAATTTAACATTCAAATTTTCGAATCCTCAACACTCTCGCTGCAACCTGAAATACTACAGTGCAACAGAGCAACAGATGCATTTTAAAGAGAAACTTCCTTCAATTCGTGCTAACATATTTTTTTGCTGTTGTCATTGCTATTTTGAAAAGCAATAATGGTATCCAACAAATTGGCTTGAAGTCCCCTAGGGACAGTCAAGGCTTGGCTATATCCTTCTTTTTCGTATAAACATTCATACACCCAAAGCCATATCGAATGATTTCCAACATTCTCTCACTGTCAACAGTGATTGCCATCTCGTAACAATTTTGTATTGTATGTGCTTGCATCTCCATCCAAACCGAATGCATTGCTATGTTGAAGCTTGTTTCCAGAACATTGTGTCAACAGTGAACATCAGCCGTCAGTCATCCACATCAACCGACAACCGAGAACCGAGAAGCAACACTAATATTATCCATTATTATCCTTCATGGCGTCACATTCGTCTCTATACGGAGTCTTTACAAAAAAAATGTGTCCTCTAGTTGTAGATTCCTCGTGTGGATTATTGCTATTTTTTTTTCAAAAATATTGAAGGATTTAAAAAAAAAATCACCCACTGGCTTTAAAACATTTTATTTCGCTACCAACAGAAAACGAGAAAAAGAAAACAATTTTCCGCAGAGGAAAAAAAAAGACACAAAATGCATCTTCGGTGTCATCTACGTTATACATAATAGATGCTCGTAGATGGAGACAGGTATGGATGTGCCTCATCCCCACATCCTGGCATTCATGCTTCCGACCGACATACATCGACATGAGTCGTGTGGAATCCAGGTGAACTCGTACCAGCAAATTTATTGTTTTTTTTTCTTCTTTTTGGTTTAAGGATCCAGGCTCAGCCAACCTCGATTAATATAGAAAATGGTTAATTGGAAATAATTTGATGCTTGCTGCAGTTGCAATATAGTTTTCCAACACCAACCAATTAGAATGATATATTTTTCTGTATCCCTAAATAACATTGAGATGCTATTTTTTTATCAATTCTATTTATTGATGGATGGTTATTCGTAATCCTTTCGGAATTGTTTATCCTAAAACTTATCTCAGGACGGAAAGAAGGAAAAAAAAACTCTGGAATGACTAAAAAAAGAACATTGATTAATGAGAGAATCCACGTGCATTAGATTAGTTCCTTTTTTCTGAAATTCTTTTTTGTACGACTGACGAAGAGTAACCAGGGTGACCAGGTGTTGGTGTTTCAATCAAAGGAGTAGATACATGCTTTTTTCTTCTTCCTTCTTCTTGCATTGAAACACTATTTATCTCAAAGATATGAAAACAACATATTTGGATCACAATTGTATTATAGAACATATGTACCAAATTTCATTGCCATCAGCTAAGCTGATTTTTAGAAATAGTTTCCGAAAGATGAATGAACGAAAACGAAGTGATCTTATAAGGTTCGGTTTTATCCCTTACTAAGAGGGTTTCGTTTCCATCTTTTAGTACGAAACCCTAAAAATGAACCTTTGTAGCTGAACGCCAGACGGCGGGCGTGAGAAGAAGAAGTCATCCAGTGCAACTAGCCAAATTTCCGTATCACAAACGATTTCATCACAAGGACGTGTGGCAGCAGCGGCTTAACGTCCCGCTCTAGTCTCATTCTGATGCCGTTTTGTAAATGGGCCATGATACATACCCTTTTACTATTTCTATATAAAGGTTCCGCCATGTAACGTTCCAACTAGTGCTTATTTCGTGAATAGTAACACTAAGCTCATGTCTGATTTGACAGATAAATAATTAGTTCTATCCTTCCGCTGAACGAATATCGTTGTGTATACGCTTGAACAACGCTGGGAAATATTGCGACATTACTTTGAAAATCATGGTAATGTTCGAAAACGAGCAAGGAGTGGCCGTTAGTCAATGGCGATCGTTATCGGGCCAAGTTGAACGAAATTTTGTTCACAAAAATTGAAGAGGAGGATTTTGGCAACATTTGGTTTCAACAGGACGGCACTATGTGCCACACAGCCGAAGCTACACTCGATGTTTTGCGCCATGTTTTGAAGCTCGCATTATCAGCCGGTGAGCTGATGTCGTTTGGCCACCTCGGAGCTGCGATCTGACACCATTCGACTATTATTTGTGTGGCGCCGACAAGCCAGAGACAATTGACGCTTTAAAGGACAATATTTGTGAAGCCATTGGTGAAATACAGCTGCACAAAATCGATAATGTTCTTAAAAATTGGACCGATCGTGTAGGCTACTGCATGACCAGCCGAGGCAGCCATTTGAATGAAATTATTTTCCATTATTATCCGGAAGGATTTTACTTTCAAATAAAAAAAGAAATTTGAGAAAATATTCAGTAGTTTTTTTTATAGCATTTTCAAAAAAAAAAAAAGAAAGTTATATGGCGGACCCTTTAGAAGAAAAGTATGTAGAAACAAATTCGACGAGTTCAATGTTCTGATGTCACAATCAAACAATTTTGGAAATATGTATTGTAATAATAAATGTAGTTCCAGAAATTGAAGCAGTAGAAAGTAAATTACTGCTTCAATTGCATGCATTGATCATAATTATATGTTCTTTCCAGCTAACCCCGCGAACCTCAACTTGCTTCTCTACGGATGATGATGACACACTGTGGCGTATGAGTACTTTCTTTTTATTTGTTTTTTTTTTATCAATCGTATTGTGAGTTTTTAAATTTCATATTCTACGTTTCGCTTGGATGAATGTTAAGTTTGTTCAAAGATTTTCAGTTTCATATCATATTGAATTTTGTATAAGTTGTCCTCAACTTCTAAGGGCTTTTTCTTTGATTGTAAAAATGGCTCGGTAATAGTGTCGATCGATTTAGACCACATCTCTTTGCAGCGCAATGACTGTTGTAATTTTAAATATATATCGTCAACGACGATATTTTTGCAGCTAAAATAGGTCGTAGAAATTATTTATATATTAAAACAACGTTTACCGGATCAGCTAGTAGGATAAAAAGTATTATATAGATGTCTCCTGGTTCTAAGCTACTTTCCCACCAATTTTGAGCCAAATCGTTTTAGCCGTTTTTAGAAATAATTTATAAGGCAAAACAACGTTTAACGGGGCAGCAAAAGTAGAATGAAAAGTATCAATCATACACAAAATGATTGAAATGAATGAATGCATAGAAAAAAAATCAAGTCGATTCAGCCTCGTAGTTGCTGTATAGATACCGACTGCAGCGCAACCTGCAGGACTGATTTGCAAATCTAAACATTCCAGGGCGCCACCTGAACGCATACAAGAAAAACCATTCAAATTGGTCCAGCCGCTTGATAGGAATTCGGTGGCATACACAAGTGCAGAAGAATTTTATATATAATGATTTTACATCATGTCTGGTCACTCTGAACGAATCTGACAAAGAGACGATATTGATTGAAAAAATCCTTCTCAAAGCAAGGATGCAGAACGAAATTTCAATCGATTAGAAAACAATTTTTAATCCTCCAGACATCACAATAAATCAGAATTTCCGCATTACAATCACAATCATAAATGATTTACTCTTTTGAAGGACATGTTCGCTTTCATACAACACAAACCGTCCTTTTTTGTTTTCATTCGTACATATATCTCTTTTTAGGAAAAAAAGTATCATTAAATGTAACAAGCTTTTCAACGTTACGTTACACAATATAAACATTCAAACACCCATCAACACGAGTACATACATGCATGACGTGTTCGACACCGAGTTAGAGAGAAAACGAGGGACACAAAAAGTGTATTCCTTATTCAAGCAGAAATAATGGTTAGGAATCGTACCTATATCACTTTATCGATGGCGGCGGTGCACGCATGGGAGCGTAATTGCCTAGTGAAACGGTTTCTTACTGGAATCATTAATTATTACGAAAAAAAGGAACAAAAAAGACAGAATTCGGTGGTTGATGATATCGTCGTAGAATTCTTTTTTAGTAAGCAATGACTTGGAGTTATTTGTCACGCACGAATTGTTTCTTGACGGTTCAAGGACACACAAAAATGAATTTATTGAATTTTTTGTCGAAGGTCAACACATGGAATTATTGAACTGCTGTGTTCTGGTATTGTCTCTGTCAGTTAACTTCGTTTGAAAGGAATCGATATTTTCAAATACATACGAACTTTTCCTTTTTTCTTAACATCTTTGGAACTTTCAAAAGTTCTCATACAATCCAAACTAATGACCACAAACTATTGCTTTTGCCATTTGACACATTTTTCCTTATTGAAGTCGAACTTTGAAGTTGAAATTATGACAAGGCATCTCTTGAAAACTTTTCAATAACTTCCTGTCTTCTCCACGATTCCAAACTTTATCTCATATTTTCAAAAAACTCATTAATAACAGTATCCCATTCAAATTTCATAAAAAAGAATAACCATATCGCGTTTTTTACTACCTTCATATTTTCCTCTTCAAACTAGAAATCGT
The DNA here is from genome assembly GCA_943590905.1 of Sphaerophoria taeniata. NCBI lineage: Eukaryota > Metazoa > Arthropoda > Insecta > Diptera > Syrphidae > Sphaerophoria > Sphaerophoria taeniata. Next base: position 22,896,833 of record OX016540.1, on the reverse strand, counting down.
ATGCTCCAAAATTCCAGCCATTAATCTTTTTCGGCAACACGAACAAAATTCCATAGGCAGTGAACTCCAACAAAGCTCCAAAGTTTAAATCCTTTTTCATGTCATTTGCAGCTCTAGTATCAACATTTCTCACAGTTTCCTTCGGAACAGCTAGGACTGAACGATGCGACCGACCGACGCGAAGTCTTCAACGGACGAGGCAACTGAATCGTAAACTTTCTCCGAATGTGTTTTCATGAATTTTTCCAAGTAAAGAAATATAAAAGCAAAAAAGCGAACAAGAACAGGAAAAAAAGTTCAAACTTGAATAGCGGAATAATCCGAAACATAAAGCATACAAAAAGATCCCGCATTTTATCCTCTCAGGTCCTTCCATATTTTCGACAAGGAAAAAACTTTACAATTTATTATATCAAATGAGATCCCGTGCATTTGGCATTGCCATTCACATGTCCACATTTGAACAGTTTTCGAACAAGAGAGAGAATGCGATTAGTGCTTTTCTAATGCATCATTGAAGCATTCTGCTAATCTGCTTAAGAGATATAAAGCAACCAGCTTTTTTTTGCCTTCTAATTCCTCCTTATACTTTCCAATGAATTGAATAGTTGCTTGGAAGATATATTTAACAAAAAATTGCTAAAGTAGGTCCTTCAAGACTAACAAGGACCGTTTGACATGAAGTTTGATAAGAGCTCGCACAAAAGGGAGGAGAGGTTGTACGTCTTTAAGAAAAGATTGCTGTCACAAATGTTGAGATAGTAAATTTTACGACACGACAGGATGAAAAAACGATGACGTTTGCGGTGTAAATTACAACACAGACTTGCTTCAAATTTGTATCTCTCAATAATGAAATCACATGAATATTTTATTTGGTGTAATAATAATTCTGCTACCGTTGCGTTGCTCGGGAAGCATGCTGTAGATGGGCATTGAGGTGTAAGGAGGCGATATGGTTTATGGCTGCCAAGGAATGGACAGAAAAGGAGGCAATTTCGAAAATTGGATTTTGTTGGTAGAATCGTGTTTGGTCTACTAAGTTCAAGACAAGTGTTTTATATTAATTGAGATTTTGAATACAGGGTGACACAGCTTCTCTATGGGGCTAACTAAAAATACTAATTTGCTTGAGGGTTTCTTAATACTAGAAAAAAAACTATGTAAGGGGTGTTTTTATGGAAGTCCATCAGAGCATTTCGATTAAATTTGAAACGTTTTCACGTCATCGTAGAGCGCTTACCAGCGTTACCACCTTACTCCTTTCAAAGTAGATCTACTTCGATTTTTGATTTTTTTTTAATCTGGTTCCTACTTCGCATCAGCCCTAATTTCACGAAATCTACTCCACCCAGGAAAAAAATTCTTCGATTTCTCAAAAAAAATGGATGTATAGACTCCTAAACGGCCCAACAGATATTTATAAAATTTTCATGGCATAAACTGTTGTATGTATTCCGGGAATTCCAATGGCTAGGTCTCTCAATTTTCTGAGCTAGTCTATATCAAATAATACACGAAAACAAAATATATTATATCAGTCACTGAAAACCAAAACTATCTACGAGGTCTGGCTACCGAATTAAGATGAAAAACTATTTTGTTTTGGGTTTTTTTGTGTATGTTATTGTAATCCCATAGAAAGACTATCTTCTGATGCAAATATCTAGGCAACCAGAGCTCGGAATGGTGCAGGGAAATTACTCCACGGGAATCTGCTCCACATGGGAATTTACTCCACTCAAAGTGGGAATTTGCTCCACTTTTTAAAGTGGAATAAATTCCCACTGCGAGTGGGAAATAACTGCATAATTGTGTGAGAAAGTAGTCCACTAAAAGTAAAAAGTGTGAGAAACAATATTATTGCACTTCTTATTAAAAAAAATTTCAGAATGTGATTTTTTTCTTTGAATTATAAAAAAGTCTTAACAATAGATAGGACCATTTTTTTTACTATTTGTGGACAAAATTGACAAAGCAATTCATTTTTCAAAACTAACTGCTGCCGTTTTCTTTACCTTTTAAAAGAAACCACCACGCACCTTTGTAATGCACGCTTGTGTCTGGAAAGCAGGTGCTGCATTGAAATGATTCATTTTGAACATCTTTTTTCACTTTCGTCTAGACTCTAGAGATTATGACGATCTGGAACATTCAAAATCGTTTTGGTTTGGTTGGGAGCGTAACGAGCGGAAAAAATTTTGCCCAAAAGAGAATGAATTTGGGGTGTGAAAATAAAAAAATTCGCGCGATTTTTTTTATTTTCACACCCCAAATTCATTCTCTTTTGGGCAAAATTTTTTCCGCTCGCTTGCAATTATTGTACCTACTTCATTTTTTGTTTCAAGCTCCAAATCCGTTATTGAAATAATATTTTAAAACATGTGAGATTGAGTTAAGGTTTAGTATTGCAAAAATAGTACCTTCTTACGTCTGCATCCACATGATGCAAGAAAATTGAACAGTGAAAATCATATCAATACAAAAATGTCTTTCTAATGGAGCTGTTGATGTAATAGAAATAGCTCAGTTATTTTAGGTGACAAAAAGATGCAATAAGATGAAGCTCGGTTCAAGTACCGTGTGCTTGTAGAATGCCCTACTCTCACCGAACACCAAAGTTCAGAAGAACGTTTTCATGGGGAAGAGTTTCCTTAACGTTACATAGACTTAGAGCATGTGGTATGTAAACCTTGAAAATATGTTCAAACTGTCCACTCAATTTATTGGTTTACAAAATGTTTAAAACTTATCACGAAGAAACCCCGAATTTAATTTCAGGACTAATGACCCACCATAGTGGGTTTGTAGTCCCAAAATAGAATTCGGCACTTGTGTTCCACCATAGTTAGACTTAGCGGAAAAATAAATAATTGTTTAATTTGTAAAATTATGTTCATATTCAATAAATTGGTTGAATTTATCACATAAATTGATTGCATTATAATTACTAACATTCCTCGTAAAAACCTGTAGGGCTCAGTTTCATGATGGGAATTAATTCCACCAAAAAAAATTGTGCAGTTATTTCCCACTTGCAGGGGGTATTTATTTCACTTTAAAAAGTGGAGCAAATTCCCACTTTGAGTGGAGTAAATTCCCATGTGGAGCAGATTCCCGTGGAGTAATTTCCCTGCACCGCTCGGAATTGAGTTTATGGCTCTAAGGAATAAGTTCAGGATATTTAGAAATATGTCGAATTTAAAGACATCGATTTCTTTATGATTTTCGAAATATATCATGGGCCCTTACTAAAATTTTGAACAGAAAAAAAAAATTCTTCCAAGACCCATCGAATGGAACTTCAGAAGAAAAGTCAAAATTGTTAAGATGGAATGATATTACTTTGAACAGTAATCCGTAATCCGCCATGGTTTGATTCGCATTCAAAAATATTAAATAATAAAAGAAATAAGGCCTGGTTGAAATTCAATCTTTCGATGAATGATGAGACGTTTCGATTCTACCAAGAGCTGCAATCCGACTTTATGACCTTTTCAAACTGTATGTACTCTATTTCGAAAACAGAATTTGAATTTGAAGATATGTTAAAAGTAAACTTAAATGTGACGGCTATGCAGCACGTATGACCTTTCAAAAATTGTCTAGCCATCTTCCAGAGACAATTTCGAACATGTTCGCAGGTTATTTTAAGACTGCCTTTGAAGGTTTCTCTTCTGCAAAGACTGTTTCTCATATTACTCCCAACACTCAAGAATACAGTCATCTTTCATCAATTAATTTTTAAATTTCTGAGACTTCTACAATATGTGACAATATCTTAAAGCTTAATGAATGTTTTAGTCCTGGTCCTCATGGAATCCCATCTTTATGTTGAACAACTGTGTGTCCTATATTTCTTATCCATTGTTTGATTGTTTCTTCTTTTCAATGAATATTAGAAGTTCTAAGTTCCCAGATCTTTGGAAATATTTATACTTAACGCTGGTCCATAAAAAAAGATTCTGAAAATTTAGTTACTTATTATCGTCCTATAGCGAAATTGTCTGCTATTCCTAAATTTTTTGAATCCCTTGTCTGTGACATAATTTCTCTTAATTGTTCTGTTATATGTGAAAATCCACATAACAAAAACCTACAATAACTAATTTGTTACAATTCTCTACTTTTTGTTTAGATGCATTTGAAGAACACTCTCAAGTCGGTTGCATCTTTACAGACTTTAGCAAAGCTTTTGACAATTTTAATCACGAGATTTTTCTTAGTAAATTGAGTAAAATTGGACTTAACGACCGTTTTGTTATGTAGATTTCGTCATACCTTAAAGATGGATATTATAGCGTTATGTTCAGGTGTAACCCTTCATGTCAATTTAAAGTCAATTCTGGTGTACCCCAAGGTAAGTCACCTTGGTCCATTGCTGTAATTTAAATCACACCAAAAACATAAATGTAAAAAAAGAGCCAAGTTCTCCCGTACAAAAATTCTGCCTAACAAATCAGCCACGAAAAGTAATGAGATCTAAAAGAACGCCAAGTTCTAAGATTCAGCAAGTACTCGTAGGTGCATTGCAAATGTTTTAAGTGGACTTACACCGAATCAACTATTAGTTTTGAAAGAAACTTGTAAACTAATGTAAATTAGTTATTTTTTTTTACTTAGCAGGTTTTCCAAACTTTTTTAATAGTAGGTTACTAAGAGAAAACCCGCCAAGTAAAAAAAATTAACTAATTTACATTAGTTTACAAGTAACTTTCAAAACTAATAGTTGATTCGGTGTAAGTCCACTTAAAACATTTGCAATGCACCTACGAGTACTTGCTGAATCTTAGAACTTGGCGTTCTTTTAGATCTCATTACTTTTCGTGGCTGATTTGTTAGGCAGAATTTTTGTACGGGAGAACTTGGCTCTTTTTTTACATTTATGTTTTTGGTGTGATATCATTACTTTTTGCAAAGATTTTTTTTTTTTTGATAAGCAGAAAAATCTAAAAATTAATTTTATTTCTTTATATTGACTGGCAGAATTGCTAGTTTGCCAAATTACAATATTCTACGATGATCAGAGGTGCCCCATATATTTTATAAAATTTATTTTTAAATGGGTGGGTACCACGCCCCCTCAGTTGAAAATCATAAATTTCATATTTTATTTGTTTTATTGCACGATGTACTTGTATGCCAAATTTCTTGATTCTACTGCACTCCAAAGTGCTCCATATAATTTAAATTAATAATGTAAAAGTAGGCGGCTACCACGCCCCCTAATTGAAAATTTTCAAATTTTCGATTATTTCCTTTGTATGTACCACATGACCTACCACTATGCCAAATTTCAAGTTTCTAGGGCGACGGGAAGTGCTTCATATAATTTAAATTAATAATGTAAAAGTAGGCGGCTACCACGCCCCCTGACTAAAAAATTTCAAATTTTCGATTTTTTTCTTTGTATGTACTTCATTACCTATCATTGTGCTAAATTTCTTTATTCTACTGCACTCCAAAGTGTTCCATATAATTTAAATTAATAATTTAAAAGTAGGCGGCTACCACGCCCCCTGACTGAAAAATTTCAAATTTTCGATTTTTCCCTTTGTATGTACTTCATGACCTATCACTGTGCAAAATTTCTTGATTCTACTGCACTCCAAAGTGCTCCATATAATTTAAATTAATAATGTAAAAGTAGGCGGCTACCACGCCCCCTGATTGAAAATTTTCAAATTTTCGATTTTTTCCTTTGTATGTACCACATGACCTACCACTGTGCCAAATTTCAAGTTTCTAGGGCAACGGAAAGTGCTTCATATAATTTAAATTAATAATGTAGAAGTAGGCGGCTGCCACGCCCCCTGATTGAAAATTTTCAAATTTTCGATTTTTTCCTTTGTATGTACCACATGACCTACCACTGTGCCAAATTTCAAGTTTCTAGGGCAACGGGAAGTGCTTCATAATTTTGATGATCTGTCAGTGAGTGAGTCAGTGAGTGAGTGAGTCAGTCAGTTACGGTTTTCGTGATTTTTGGAACATTGTATCTTAGAAACTACTTATGCTAAATATCTGAAATTTACTGAGGTGCTTCTTCTTGACTAGCTTAACAAATGATGTGAGTTTGAAACTTTTGGCTTCTTTGGTATAGAAGTTAGAGGGGTGTGGAAAATGCCCTGAGTTGTTTCCTGTAAATAAGGGTGTAGTGCCAAAGTTGCTAGAGAACTTGGCTGGGCACTACCGTGCCCCTTGATTTATTAATGATTTGTCTTCTACAAGTCTTTTCAGCCATTGAAAGCGAATATTTTTTTTTAGCACTCGGTTAACAATAGAGTGGCGCCAGCTCTTGAAGAGCCAAGGCCTAAGTGGCTTACTCTAATCAACAATTTTCTGAGTGTGAGTGAAGAATTGAGGGAACCTAACAATTTAACGCTACGGCCGATTCCGAACGGCAAAGTTGAGAAGCACTTTTTTCATGACAGATTGATTCTCTTGGAAGTTTTGTCAGGTCTTCGCAAGAGGCAGTGCCCGTGAAAGATGAAATAAAAACTTTATGGGCACGAGTAGGACTCGAACCCAAGACGTTCTGCTTAGCAGCCCACGCACCTAACCACTAAGCTACGGGCAACTGCAGCACTCGGTTATAGAGTTTTAATCTTTCGATTTCTGCCTTCAGAACTATCAAAAACTATCCAATAACGTAAGAAAAAAAACGTTTATCACGTCGTCGGCTAGTTTCCAAATATAATAACGATTTTTTAATTACGTAGGTAATTTGTCTATGCGTCAATCGTCAATGTACGAGTATCTAGGGTTAATATAAAATATACTTTTTTTAAGATCTACTTCCCGATCTACTTGAGAAATCTACTTCTGTACTTTTTTTTAAAGTGGTATCGCTGGTGCTTGCAGAGGAAGTCTTTGGGGCAGAAGATTGTAGCGTAGAGGAAGACCCAAATGCGTCTCTCCGTCACTGTGCACACGTGCACTGGATGATTTTGCGGAAATGTCATGGTTTGCGTGCTGACAAAATCCAACTCGTGCAAGAATTGAAGCCACAAGATCACTTACAAGGCGTAGATTCGATTAAAGGTCCAAAACAAGATTGCCGTTGATCTTCGTTTTAATAATCGATTTTTTTTAGCTTGGTTGAATGGATAAGTCAATAAACAAAACTGCCATATTTGGAGTTATGATAATCCTGTATGTTGACACACATTCCCAAAACCGCACAGTTTGGAATGTTTTATGGGTTAGTGGCTACAATTGATTAGATGAGGGCATAGTTTAACGTTTGAAAATAAACTAATTTTCAAATTGTTAATGTTTCGAAAGAAATTTCTTTAAACTTAACTCCATTCCAAATTCTCGTTCCCGAGATATTCGCGTTGGATCCTAGTTTTTTGTCAAATTACATTAGATACTCTTATACCGGTACTGGTTGACAAAAAAAAAAATATCATAGTTCTATGAGAACGCTTTTGGTTTTGAAGCCATTCCCTAGGTCTCAAGCTTTTAAAACTCTCAAACTTTACACTTGACACCCTGTTAATCGTTAATGTGCCTACATTAACATTTTCCGACTAAAGTTAGTACATTAAATTTTTAATTCTTTGGCAAATTTGTCGTCTCCTCTAAATTGGTCTTCCTTCCAAATTATTATAATTAAAATAATAATGAAAAAAGCCACCAAGTCTGGAAAACATAATTTCCAACAGAACGACAACAAAAAAGTGAAACAAAAATCGCGGATTCGATGCGGATAAAGAGCTTTTAATCAGAATACCCAGTTTCCCCGACACGGTTTCATAATCCTGTTACAAAAGGCAGGCAAGAATTAATTTGAGATTTCAGTTTTTCGTACACAATTAATTACAGGATTTAATTTTGTCTGAGACAAGATAAAAGAGAGATGATGGCGGGTGTTGAGACACTAGGAATACGTCACTCTAGCGTTTGGCAGACTCTGGAAATGGCGGCGGCAAAGCTCTAAACTAGAACGCATCATCTGCAACGGGTTGGTTGTAACAATGTTTTCATATTCAAATTGAGTGTTCTTTGTGCAGTTGATTCGAAAGCAAATCCAAAAACAACACACAAAAATTCATTGCAGAACCAGAAGCTGCAAAATTCTTCCTCTACTGTTTAAAATTAAAAAGAAAAAAAATCATCCAGTCAAAAGGAGTTGGAAGGAAAATGCAAACAGCAAAAAACCAAGGAAAAATAAGAAACTGAAGCAAATTAAAAATGTAATTAATCTTGCAATTTTGAGTTTGGACGAGCAAACGGCAGCCATTCATTTTCTGCCGAATGCAACCTTTAGATTGAAATTCTTTGTCAATCTATTGTTTCCATTCAATCAGGAGAGTGAATCCATAGGCAAGACTGCTTTGTTTTATTTATTGTTATAGGCTGCAAAATATATTTGCGGCTTTTGCTCGCATACTCGTATATAGCCCGCCATTTTTGTTAGTTTTTTGCTATTTTAAAGATGGTCGGTGGTCTATTGTGTTGAAAAGTATTTGTGTTTCTATTGTGCTTCGCTTGTTTCGGTTCGGTTCTGGTTGACTCTATTGTTTTCTGAGACAATAAACAAAATTAAATTTTATCATGCTTTTCGCATGATGAAGCAAACAAAAAATTCGCATAGGTATGTACTTCTTAAAATTTTTAATTATGCCTCAATTTGGGAAAATTCACAACAGGATTGAAACATTTGTTTTAGTAGACAACACCAAGAGCAACGTTGATATGAAACAGCACGAAGGAAAATTTAATTAAATTTTTTGCTTCTGTTTTTTAATGTTTTTGGGTTTTTTAAAGAAAAAGGAGCAAACAATTTCCTCCAAACAAGGCTTGCAGTAATTCATAACTTAATTAGGAATATTTTCTAATATAGTTGGGTATATTTTACAAGACACAACTTTGTTGGTAATGTTGAAATTATGAAAAAATGTAAACGACCGACGCGACGGTGAATGCGGACGTTCTGAAATATGAAGGTTTCTGGACTAAAAATGATTCAATTGTGAAGCAGAAAATAAATAAATTATTTTGTGCATTTTAATCATATTATTGTGCTTTTAAAACAAACTTCTTTTCCATACGGCCGAAGGTAAAGTAAGCTGAAAAAAATGCACAGACTTGTGACTTGTTTAGATGCCTGAAATTCTTAATGAGTAAACCATTAAGCCAGTTCATCCACAGTGCCCTTACGAATTTATTGTTGCTCATAATAATATAAGTATGTATTATGTATGTCGATTCGATAATAGCACTGTTTAATGAAGAAAATACATATCAGAACAGCACAAGTAAATGAAAACTGTCAGAACAAGTAAGAACAGAAAAAATCAGCTCCCTGTTTAATCTTTTTGACAGAATAAAGTCAGCCGTTAAATAAATATTCCAAGTCAAATCAAATTGAATAATATTTTCATTTGTTGGAAACAAGATACATACTGAATAGCTTATTCGATTTTTGATAAAATTTTTTACTCGGGAGTATAGTAGTAACATTTTTAGTTGCTCGGAGAACTTCACAATCGAGATAATTTCAAAAAATTGTTTGATTGGAAAATATAAAAATAATTTGGCATTGAAATTTTGACATTTGATAGTTTTCACAAAGCTGCACCACCAAAAAAGTAGGGGCAGAAAAAATTGTACTAAACTGATCTGGACAACTTCATGGAACACAAAATGACAGATTGTAGAACAGTTTGGGCAAGGTTTTTCCCCATGGAACACACAAACTTGTACTTTTTGGATCTTTTCTGTTCTTCTCTGTGCGGAACAGATTCATTAAACAGACCTATATCAAAATACTAACTGAAAAATCGGATCCGCAAAAAAATTTCATTTCAGAAATCTCAGAACAAAATTTAAAATCTCAATTCGCAGTATTTTTTTTTCGACATGTTTAAAAATTCTGCTTTGACCAGGGTTAGAAGAGCCTTTTCTCTGACTAAAAGGCTGTTTTACAGCAGTTGGTTTGAACCTAAGTATAGAGATCGGCCGATAGTCGTTTTTGGTGGTTCAAGGCAGTCGCGTCTGGAATGGAGAAGATTTAGGTAAAACTTGTTTGAGTCACAATACGAGTATGATTACGGCCAATAACAATTCATCTTTCTTTGGAATGATATATAGGAACGATAAATATATTCAACTAGATGTATTCCTTTTTTAAGACAGATGCAATCTGATAGAGGACAGCATTTGCTTTTCTAAATATACCAAGTCAGTCGAAAATTGAGGATAAGCGCCTTCTTTACAGACGATTCGTACTCGCGCAGTGAGGATGACATTAGGAAATAAATAATGGCCGCCACGACAAGACGGTTGTTGCATTTTTCCCTTTTCCTTGGCCTTTTTAAGTGAATTTTAATACCTACGTTTTTGAAGTGTTAATAGTTCTATTTTGATATGAAAAAAGTATAAAAATGATAGGAGAATAAAGTTTTCTACCAAAACTAAAATACAAAAGGCTTCCCTCAAAGGCGCCCTAATCAGTAGGTACTTTCAAAAATTATATTCATATAGGGTCCGCCATCTAACTTTTTTGTTTTCAACTAGTGCTTATTTCGTGAATGGTAACACTTAACTCATGTCTGATTTGACAGATAATTTTTGTTTATCCTTCCGCTGAACGAATATGGTTGTGTATACGCTTGAACAACGCTGGGAAATATTGCGACATTATTTTGAAAATCATGGTAATGTGTCAGAATGTGTGCGAAACAAAAATCATCTTTTCAGATGAAGCTCATTTTGATCTTGGCGGGTATGTAAACAAGCAAAATTGTCGCATTTGGGGCACAGAAAACCCGCACGCATACATTGAAAAGCCGATCCCCCCAAAACGAGTCACTGTTTGGTGCGGATTGTGGTCCAGGGGCATAATTGGGCCATTTTTCTTCGAAAAAAAAGCAAGGAGTGGCCGTTACAGTCAATGGCGATCGTTATCGGGCCATGTTGAACGAATTTTTGGTCACAAAAATTGAAGAGGAGGATATTGGTAACATTTGGTTTCAACAGGACGGCGCTACGTGACACACAGCCGAAGCCACACTCGACGTTTTGGGCCCTGTTTTTGAAGCTCGCATTATCAGCCGCAGAGCCGATGTCGTTTGGCCACCTCGGAGCCGCGATTTGACACCGTTCGACTATTTGTGGGGTACCGTAAAAAATAAGAGACAATTTACGTTTTAAAGGGCAATATTCGTGAAGCCATTGATGAAATACAGCTGCACACAATCGATAATGTGCTTAAAAATCGGACCGATCGTGAGGCTACTGTATGGCCAGCCAAGGCAGCCATTTGAATGAAATTATTTTCATTATTAACCGGAAAGATTGTACTTTCAAATAAAAATAGAAATCTGAGAAAATATTCATTAGTTTTCAGTATTTAGTAGCATTTTCAAAAAAAAAAAAACCGATGTCATTATCTCAGCAACTAGAATTCAGATTAAAGTCTTGTTTTCATAAATTAATTTACATGTATTGGTGAGCTCTATTAAAAATTTGAAAATTTAATCTTTATACTAAAGAATAATCCATCGATAAGCCCCTTGTAATTTTTTAAAAAGTTTATCAAAAAAGAAAGTCCAAGTATTCGAGGCCTCATTGATTATCTTCAAAATTAAGATTAAAAACTTTTAGGCAGTCAAATATAATTTTTCTGCTTTTCGAATTTCGCAGTCAAAAGTGGTAAGAGCAGAAAACTTGGAATCAAAATTTTTGGTTTTTCTTTTTTTCAAACGTTGCGTTGGCTTAAAGTACGACGATAAATTTGACTGCGTTTTTTCCTCCTCTGCAATGAGGTCAAAAAACAAGAAGAAATAAAATGCAGGTAAATGATAAAATGAACTAACGTATTATTTGCTAGACTCACCTTATTAATGAAACAGAAAACCAAGTTTTATTTACTTTTCGAAGTTCCGTCTCAAAAAATTCTTCAAAATTTTAAGATATTATCTGTATTCACAGTTAATTCATCTAGTTTCGATTCTGAAGCACTTTCACTAACTTTTAAGATTTCTTAATTTTAAATTTATGTATGTGTTTGATTAAGAATGACTTTTTTGAAAACTACCTATGCTGTAATTTCTGTAATTCTAACTCCACTATTGACACTTAAAAACACTATTTTCTAAATAACTATGAACAGTTTGAAAAGTGACAAATTTAATGATTTTTCTAAAAGTCTTAATTGGTATTCACTAATTTGATAAAATTTATTATTAACACTTAAAACTAACTAGTTTGTTTAACAATCACAAATAGAAACAATAAAAAAAGATTTATTGCTTTTGTGCGTATTTGTTGTCTTCTGGTATCACAATAATCTTTGGAAATCTAATGATGTTGTGTTTGGGTATTTTTTGTTTTTAATTGCTTTGCTTGGATACTAAATCAGAGTATTTATCTTTGAGAAGGATGTAAACAAATTTTAAGCCATACATCAAGAGTTGTTAAGGTATTGGCACGTGACTCCTGTGACACTGTTAGGAGGGGTGGGTTCATATGGCAGCTGGCAGCTTTTTTTTAATGAGAACTAAGCTCTCTCGCTCTCTCGAAAAAATTTGACAGGATGATATCTTTTATCTCTCTGCATGTAATATTTTTTTTTATTTTATTTTGTCACTCGTCACTGATTTTGTCGGAAAATTGAATGCCTAATTGCGAATAAAATCTATAAGGACGATAGAGGAAACTTGAACAGTATTTTTCGTTCATAAAGGACGCGTCGTAAATAACTTCTAATACTGTGGCAAAATGAAAAGAGAGTGGTTTTCCAGTGAACACGACAAGAAAAAAATTAACTTTTTACTCAGCACTCAGTGTTCAAGTCGAGGACATGTATTATTTGTATTTCCCAACTCTCACTCGACCTACACTTTTCGCGAAAATCAACAATTCAGTATTTCTCTTTTTGTTTTTTAACAATCCGTCCGATTCGGATGTTCAATTTTGATGATAAAATTTTAAATATTTATCTTAAAACAATTCGAATAAAATTGATATTTCTTAAGAATGAAGTTATCACTTTGTTGAGCCCGCTAGACAAACTGACAGATCCGAGAGTTGAAATTTCTTTGGCAAATGTGAAGAAATATTTTGTTGGCATAGGTGCTGCACTATGATATTATTCATGCTCAACTCCTCATATCTGCGATAAGTTTGTTGAGGTGAAAAGAGACAAATGTATGTTTTGGAAGGATTTCGGAAACATGCGCAAAATCAACAACTTTCCAGTTGAAGTTCAGCTGTACTCAAAGACCTACATTGACAGATATGTCCTTATGAAAGGGTATTTCCAGGATTTCAGTTTCGTGCGGGGTGAAAGTGAATCTATGGCGAGCCGTATTAGTAAATGGGTCAGTGGAATAATTTGATAACGAGAGCAAGCAAAAGGAAAAGGAAAATAAACAATTTTTGTTGAATAAAAAAAGAACAGGGATGTGATTGGGAGTGAGAGTAGGCTAGATTTTAAAGGGGAAAAGCTAGTGCTTGAAGGAGCTTTTTTATGAATTCGCTTTTTGAGGCTTTTAATGGTTTTAATAAGCTTTTTTGTTGAATGTTATTTCTTCACTTATTTTGAAATTAAGCTTTTCGAAAGTCTTAAGGTTAAGTACCTATTATAACATTCTTTGTTAAATACGTCCAAAAGTTTTTGTTTTATTATTTAAAAGTAAAAACTTCTAACTTTATTAAAAAAGCATGGAAATATGAATCCATGTTAAATGTACACACATACTCGAGTCCTCTTATTCTCGAAGTTCTTTTGTGAAACAAATTGGAACCAAAAGCTTAATAAAAATATTGCTCTCTACAATAATAAATCTAATTGAAGAGGTAGCTTTCTTTTAGGAACTTGTGATTTCGCTTTTGTTAACTTTTGAAGAGAGCTTTTTCGGTTGGTTTCTAACTAGCTTTCTGTAAGCATTATTTAGTTTTAAAACCGAAAAATCTAGTACAATCTTCAAAATAAGGACTTTTAGTCAATCAAAAATAAATATTAGAAAATATATAAATTGGTAAGATAAGCACCACCTATAGGAAAATTTGACGGAATATTTTCGTGGCGTTGCGTTGGTTTGAATGTTTGAGAACTCCGCTCCTTCCTTAACAGATTGCCCGATTGACTGGCAGTTTGGAAAGGATAATCTTTTTGCGAAGTTGTTATCTTTTTTTTTCTTAGAAGACACTTTAAAACAACTAATCGCACTACGAGAGTAAGTATGTGCAACACGTTTAAGCACTAATCCAACTATTGTTGAGTTTCCGAAAACTGTTTTAGGACTGGTCACTATGTCGTATACTTGTTTTTCATGGAGAAGAAAACACAAAAACAGCAAGCAACAAAAGTGACTCAATGCTTGAATTTTTTTTAATTGGTTTGCGGCGTTGGTCTTATTATAAAGGAACTTATTTTGCTTTAGGCTGATGGCTTATTCTCATTTTAGGATGCAGGTAGTATAGCATTTTAGTCTTCTGGTAAGTGAACAAACTTGGAAGAACTTTACCATTATTTTTTGTTTGTTTACACTTTTTTTACCTGAAAAAATCCGCTTCCTTCGAAAATGTATTCTGGATTCCTTTACAATTTTCTTTTTGAGGGGAATCATTATCAAATATGTTAACGGAGTGAATGGACGCAGTGCCTCACATTATGAGGGAGCCTCTTTGTTTAACTTTTCCGTTGTTGTGTAAGTTTTTAATATGACATATTTCCCATACAACATCTAGAATACATTTTTCATAATCAAAACGAAAATCCTTGAACAAACAGCAAGTAACATAATTCTCCAAGCCGAACTATTACCGATGAATAATGAAATCCTTCTAGATTAAATTTTCCCAAATGCCCCATAGTAAACATAAAAATACCCTTAAATACATCTTCCTTCTCTGTCTTGGCAATTGGCAATATAACATGTCTTGTACATTGGAAATAAATTGAATGTCTAAACCTCCTGATCGCAAATAAAAACAAACCAGTGCAAACATAAAGATGGTCCTTCATTTATCTCCTGAAAATTCATTAAACTTTGTCGGTAGTACATGTAGATAAAACGATAAGTCAGTGATGCTTAAAATTGAACAACACATAGCTATTGAAGAGCCTGGGCTTGTCATAAATTAACTCTGAGGTGATTTCATTTCAAAGAATAACATTGATACTCTTGCTGTAACATTTTCCCCAAACGATGTGTTTTTTTTTCAACAAGCCTTTAACCGGGCTCTCTCATGTAGCCACATTTTAATTACCACTCTAAGCGTTGTCAACTTTGTGTCGATCCTAAGTAAATTCAACCTCTGCCTCTGGGTTGATGTTCTTTTTTTTTCTAAATTAAAGGATCTCCGGGTTCAGGTCGTTGTATTTTCTCCGAATAATTGATTCATTCATAATTCAATGATATACTCGTATAAGGCGAAATGAGTCCATTAATAAAGTGAATTTGGAAATTGTCCTTTTTTGTCCTTAGTGATGATGTCTTTTCTACATTTACGAGTTAGCTACCTTTGTTGGAAAAATAAATATAACCAAACTACCTTTATGAGCCAGGTTGAAATGAGATTTTATGTGACGTGTGCGAGCAGCAAGGGAAACCTTGATTTAATCTTCACATCAATGTCCTTCCGTCTGTCCATTTGTGTGATGTTGTGATATTGTTTTGTTGTTACCGCACATTCTCTCACATATACAGCCAACACCACCGCATATTCGTCTGACGATGTCTACATATTTTGACGTTGTGAAAGCCACTCTATGACTCTGGCAAAGCATCAAGGCAAATACAAATATGGTTGGGGTTTTGGTTTTATGGTGGAACGTGGAAATGTAAGTGAATATGGAAGTCAGGATAAGAATACCCACCTCACTTGGATTTATTCAGATATAAATTAAATATGAAGGTAAATAAAACATGAGGTGAAGAAAAAATGTTTTACTGAATTTTTAGAATGCAATATAGTTGGATGTGCTTTAAGTGATAGCTATGATTCTATACTAGTGGTTGTTTTAGAGGCTACTTTTTTGGTTACGAGGTTTTGTAAATGAAAAAAAGAATATGCATTTATTATGGTAATTAAAGTCACTTTATGCCTTTAAGATTTTTTACACTTAGCAATGAGGTATCCGGATGAGCACGAGTTTTAAAAATCTTAATTTTACATAAAGAAAAGAAAATGTGTTATTCTATTAAAATATTCGGACTGTCTTTTCTAACTTCCAGGTTCAATTTGTGTTCGTTCATTCGTTAATTTCGTGGTTCGAATCGAAAGCGCTGACACTTCTTGTCTCCTGTCAAAGTCGGTTCAGCTCGATCGCTAATCGCACCACGTGTACAAATTTTTAAAGTCGTACCACGAAAGTGATGATTTTTCAACTAAAGAAACATATTTCTCAATCAATGGATGAGTTAACATAACAAAATTGCTGCATATGGGTAAAAAAGTTACAAAGCAACGCAAAGATCGTGTTCACGTGAAGATGCCATAAACCTTAGCAAATTCGAACCCGCCCAATTTGTGCAAAAAAGTGGGCGAAAATCAAATCAAAAGAATTGCTTGCTTTTAATCTTTCCAAGGAAGATAATTGAGTGATATTGTTTTTAACACTTGATGTCAGAGTTCACGAGAAAAGAAATAAAATATCCTATTTATATCTAGCTCATCTAGCTCATCTAGCTCATTTAGAAGCCTTTTGCTCTGAATGCATTCGTTTTCAATGAACAGAATTTTAATAAATTCAATTGAAAGAGTTTGAACGCAATCCTACTTTTCAAACATAGGATCGAAAGAATAATGGTGTTTTCAATTGACTTTTCTGATACGACAATCTTTGTTGAAGGGAAACGTGCAAGAACTTCTGGTGATGGATATGATTTCCCTTTTGATAGTGAATGGGGTGAAAACAGTAGAACCGAACCGATTTTAATTTAAAAAAAAAAAAAAAAAATCGAACCTGCTTTTCTTTACTTCCTTAAGAGTATATTTTTGTAAACAAAATTTATTTTCAGTTGTAACAAAAAAACAAGTTCAATATCTAACAATATCTGATTCAAAAGTAGCATGAAAAATCTACAAAAGAGTCAATCTTGAATAGTAACCCAACGAACCATGCCCTGTAACAAAGATTACCCGAAATTCAATACTTATAAAGAAAAAAACAATTTATTTTTGAATATTTACTTTAACAAGGCTTAACAGTTTTGAAAGTTCAAACAAACACAAATGAGAAATATGAAAATACCACCCAACGTATATAATGTTTTAAAAAAGTAAACAATAAATGGTTCCACCATGGCATGAAAACTTCTAAATCAAAACACAGCTGGTCGGAAAAGAGGTTTTGCTCGAAGTTTTCTCGACTTATTGCAAAGTCTTTAATTCTCAAAACTCAGATACTCATTGGCATGTCATGACCAGCGCTGCCACCCTTCGAACAATTGAGCGCAGTATATTCAACAAAAAAGCGCAGTAGATTGAAATAAAGCGCAGTAGATTTTAACATATGCAATACCTATGGATTCCACTATAATACCTTGGCGTTGCAGACCTAGTTACATTACAAATTTGTCCAATAGCCAATAGCGGGGTTTACATGGTCCAACATGGTTGGACAACATGGTATGACAACAGCAATGTTGGATCATCTAAACGCTAAAACAACCGCTTGACAAACCATGTTGGATGGTTTTTAAAATTTTTTAAAAACTTGCTGGTTTGTCATACCATCCAACGTGTGTAAACAGATGTTGGACAAACCTGAAAAATGAAAATATGGGAAATTCCTCGCATTCACTCATTTTTCATTTCTATTATATGCGTTTACTCTGAGATCGAGTCGGAATGTCGGAAATTATCAATAATAAGTTTTGGAGGGAGTTTTTTCAACTCTATAAAAATCTCCCAGAACCAATAACCACACTGATGTTGGACAACATCGTACTTCGTGTAAACGCAAAGTTCATTTTTTCATCCAACCATGTTGTCCAACCATGTTGGACCATGTAAACCCCGCTAATAGCGAATGTAGTTTGAAGTTTTCGATGGATGCATTCAGAGTTTAGAGTTTATTTTGAATGAAAGATTCGTAAAGCCGTTTGGAAACGAATGACGACAGTATTTTTTCAGAATAGAAAAAAAACGTCACAAAAACATTTGAGTTATTGTTATCTGCACTAAAAGCAGACACTTGTTGGAACGACAAACCATATCTATCAAAACAACCCTTTATCATTTATCATATTAAACATACCGGCTGCGGTTTCGTCGGGGTTTTCTATGAAATCCAATAATTTGTTTTCAATACCATTCTGTATTGAGAAAAATTGTACGCATATTGGAAACATTTTTCTGTTTTTATGATTTGATGCGTCTATTTTTGAGTAAATGGCACCTTACTTTCTTTTAAAGAACGCAAACACACATTCCAAAGCTTGATCTCCAAGCACCATAGCTGCGGACTCTGCTTTTGTGGTTCCGCATGATATTTTTCAACATAAGGATGAATCGGAAGCTGTCTTCTTTAATAATATTAAGCCACATTCCAGGGAGTTGTGAGAAAGATTATGTTTAAAGTTGTGGAAAACATGTGAAACCTCGAGTGCCTCGAGTGCAACAGTAGCAATTTCTTCATTTAAACATTTACTTGGAAAATGAACGAGTGCAGTTTAGTAAGTTACAAGGGATATAGTTTTGCGAACGTAAAGGTGTGAGTACATTGGCATTTGTTTTTCAATGCAAAATATTTGTATGAATGTAATGTATTCGTTTTAAAAAAGGAGGACTTTTAAAAGCTTAAGAGGACAGGAGGACAAAAAAGTGAAAAGGAGGACTGTCCTCCCAAAAAGAGGTAGTATGTGCAAAATTAATGATTGATCAATCATACCTTCACTTTCGCCTCATTCCCAATTATATGTTGATGAAAAAAGCGTAATTCCAATGGCGATGTAACAATCGTCTGTGTCGCTCATTGTAAGCACAAGCAAATAAAACAAATAAGTAACCTAAAAGTTAAAACGCACAACTCGAATAATATGTTCTGTCACAAAACAGTCACTTCAATCCAAATTTACTAATACACTTTGAACTGTGTATATCCCGCTTAAAGTTGTGTAGAAAATATACTCTTTTTCAAAATTCTAAAAAAGCAGTAGATTGGTTTTGCTGCGCAGTATATTTTCGTTTGGGGCAAAACGCAGTAGATCTACTGCTATAGGAGTAAAGTGGCAGCGCTGGTCATGACCTTTTGTGTATTTTATGATTTTCCTTGTGTGAATGCAAATGACACAAAGCATATGTATTGAACAAGTTAAGACCAACACTACGAGCAGATGTGCGTAAAAGAAGGAACCAAAATGCAAAACATCAAATTTTACATATTCCTTATTCTTTTTTGTGTGAGTCAGAAAAATTGTTAAAGAACGAAAAAGGACCCTTGATTTTGTTTGGATTGTGTGATTCATTGTGAAGAGTATTTTTGGGAATATTTTTTATGGGTCTGGGACAAGATTTCCAAACAAAATGTGTTTCTCAAGTATAATTGTATCTTGTGGCTGTTTGGATGAATATGAAATGTAAATACGTGACTTCTGAAATGTAGATTGACGCTGGCCCACATACAAAATTACTTTCAGGGATTTTTGAACTTTTTTCTTTCTGCTGTCTTGTCTGTCAAAAATTGTTGAATCTCTCTGTTTGGTGAGATAAAGCAATGAATAATGTTTTGATTCTTGCTTAAAGTCAGATAAAACCAATTGATATAAACTTTAAAGATGTCGTTTGAGAGTTTTATGTACTTTCACTCAAGAAAATGTTAATTTATGTTCTTGTTCTTTAAGATAAGAGTGTCTTAATATGACTTGCAAATATATGAAATTTGAATTTTTAAAGCCCATAAAAGTTGTAATTAAAATATATTTTTGAACTGTATTGTGATTAAAAACACAAGTTCACCATAATCAAACCAATATGAGAATATCACACTATAATAATTACTCCTCTGGCTTCTGTTACCATGATAATACAGAACAACTATCCCCCAAAACCCCTCACACGTTCACTAGTTACCTCTGTACGGAAATTTGATGCTGTTCATTAATTAAATAAAGCCAACAAAGTCGATAACAATGGCAAAAATAAATTAGATACGGGCCTAGAGTCTATATATAAGCCTGAAACCGAAATAATTTTGAAACTTATGCTGTTAGTAGGTGAAAAAATACCACAGGATTTTCTCAATAGGCTTACACTTTGAAATGAAACTCATTATTTTAGGAGTGGAAAAAGAATCTTTCTGAATTGTTCACCCGCAGATAAAGTCACTGGACCGCAGAGGGGAATTATTTTAGATAATGAATGAAGGTTCATTAATAATAATTTCCCATGGTCCAAAATATTTGCTATCATAGTTCAAGCTTCTAATTTAAAAAAAAAAATGCTATAAATCTTATTTATAACAAATGGCTTCACGATCCCTTCCGAAAGAAACAAAACAGACAAAGTAAACAAAGACCAATTTCGATAATGAAGCAATAAACGCTCAATCCAACAAAATTAAAACGGGAAAACACAAGGAAAATGAAGCACATTTTGCAATTAAGAACTTTTGCACGTAGTGTCTTAGAAACTTCCTCGACATTATGAAATGTTTCTCATTAAAATTATAACATCAGAATCACTCCTTCCCACCACTCAATCAAGTTCTCGAAAGGAAAACAATGAAGGAGCGGGAAAGGACCACGAAATACCATATCAAGTAATTTGGCTGATTAATGCGAAATGAACTCCATTTGATTTTTTTTTTATTCGTGATCGAAAAAATTACTATGAATAAATGATAGAATGTTTTCTAAAAGGTTTAATAAGACCCACTTAAGTGGCCGATAGAATGTTTTCTAAAAGGTTAATGATCAAACATATTTTTGTGTGTTCCAAATGAGTTATCGTTTAATAAGACCCAATTAAGTGGCTGCTCTTTACTTTCGAATATTTTTCAGTTTTCTGAAAAAACACTTACAGCCAAAATGATAAACACAGAATAGCGAAAGAAAGAAATAAGAAAGATTAAATTATTCTGTGGATGTGGATTATGTGAAAAATGCTTAAATTTATCTTAATTGACGTTGACTAACGTATTCCATCGTGGAAGTTGGCTAAGCGAAGGCGTTGAATTAGTTACAATCGCCTTTCATTTGTTTCTAAAGCTTTACATTTCAAATAACCCTTTTTTTATTCTACCCCAATATGCCTCTATTTTTTGAGAAAAAAATATACAATGGCACTCCAAAAAAAAAGCCTACTTTACGACCACCCTAATTTCACCTTTTCCTTCTTTAAACCTTAAAACTTTGTCCGCATTTTGATGCTAATAATAAAAAGAAAACATAAACTTAAAATGTACTTACCTGTGCTCGAACAGCCGCAAAATGAATTTGTTTCGCTCGCAAATCGAATTTTTTCATCGAAAGGTCTTCCTGCAGCTCATTAACTTTATTATAAAGTTGGCCCTCAATACCTCTTTGTTGAGTTCGAGTCAGTGAATCGACGGAATCCTTTTTACAAAAAAAAAAAACACGGATTTGCACAAGAAAGAACTTTTATTTGTCATAACAAACCTGAAGCTGACGTATTTGCATTTCTAAGTCGGCGGCCTCTCTTTTCAGAGACTCCAAAGCTGGACGCAATTGTAAGGATGAGTAGCGTTCGAAAACAAGTTCATTTCGTAGTGCTGGCGTTATATCCTGTAAGATAGATTATCAACAAAGGATTACAAGGAGCAAGAACATTTTTTTGTTGTGTTTGTGTACTTACATTATACTCGTTAACGTCTTCTACCTCGCCTGGGGGCTGAGGTGGAGCGAATGGTCGTTTAGGAACTTTTTGTACATTCGCTGGCGATGGTAGTATTCGAACAAAATTTACAAGGTCCTGCTGTGGTGCAACGACATGGCATTGTTGTGTGAGGCTCGAGTAACGTTTTGATTGTTCTGATGCCTGGTAAGAAAACACAACAAAAATTATCAATAAAACAGCAAATAAAAACGCCTTAAGAGCTTGCTAAAAATGTGTCTCCCTGATTTGTTAAATTATTTTGATTGTTTGGCAGTTTCTTTGTAAATTAAATTCCAAAACTTCGACGTTGTCTTTTCTTCCTGTCCTTCGTATAAAAATGCAATTATCACTTTTTATTACTCTGGCCTTAAGCGAATCAGTATTTAAAACATCACAACCTCCATTAACCCTAATTGATAGGAACAACCCACCCTGGGTCAGCTTTTTATTAAAAATGGCATATTTTTATTTAAGTTAAATTGATGGCATCAAAAGTTTTTTTTAATTACACAAAACAAAAACGAAAAAAAATGCAATGAATAAAGTAAAAACCTTCATCAGCAAGTAACAAAGTCTGTGATGCGTTGATTTATGACTGCAAATTAAAACTTTGAGGCGCCAGTCAGCATCAGCATCTTCCACGTCTCACCTGACAGTCGAGTCGGGCATGAAAAACTTGGTATGCAAATTTTATAATTTACCGTTACTGAAAATGCGTAAAACAATTTTTTTTTTGTATACTGGATGGAATGCTGCCAGACAAATTGGAACTGAAAAACCGTTATATCCCTGTGTTACGATTTTTTTCTTTCTTTTTTGTTTTTGCTGAGTTTGGTAAGTTTTTGTATTCGATTTTTTTCTTTCACTTTTTTGATCCATTAAGCTCCTGTATTCGGTGAGATGATGTGGGATAAAAAGATGTACATTTATTTAAGTCCTTTGAAATGGATGGGATTACGTTCAGAATGTCCTTGTTGTTTCATGGATATATGCAAAAGATTCTTTGACATCGGGATACTCATACTCAACTCGACTATCACACTCTTCGTTGTTTACCTGTTCCAGGAGCAAACACAAAACAAAAAAATAAGTACCCTTGTCTGCCACTTAACCTACAAAAACAAAAATAAATTGTTTGGTAGTTGTGGGTCAGGAGCGTGATTGAGATGAGATTCCACGTTATGGTGTCAGACTATATCGTAAACAAGGTGCGTGTTTTTTGCGTTCTTTGAAAATAAATAACATCCGATATTCTTCACATAGTTACGAGACATCAACGTCATGTGTGTGCGACAGTTTGTTTTGACTTTTTCCATTATGTTGTTTGGGTGATACGGGGAAACATATTGAGATATAAAGGTATGTTGCGCAGATAAATGCCGTTGAAAGTTGAATAAAAATAAAGAAAAAAAATTACCGAGGATTTTGTGATAAAATTCTAATGAATTTGCAATTTAAAATTCATTAAATTATTTTCTTGGTTGTAGTACCTATTCATAAACTTTTTTAAAAGTCAAGATTGTGAACGATTTTATAATTTGTTTTTTGTCGATTCAAAGAATTTGACACTCCTTACAGGCAACTAATTATTCAGTTCGAAAGGCTGACATTTCAATTCATCAATTCGGTGGGGTCACGATGGTAACTGCACTCTACGCTGATGACAGTTGAAGTATTTAATTTGTTTAACAAGATCATAAATAAGCTCGCCAACGAATTGTATTCATTCCGTGTAATTAAACAATTTAGTTTTGTGATAAAATGTGACCCTTACCATCATCGCAGAAGTACTTCCTTGTTGATAGTACAATACAAAACCTCTAACGACAGTAAACTTAATTGGGCAAGCCGAAATTTCAAAAGAAGGACTTTGACCAAGAACGCAAACGGTACGTCCACGGAGATAAATGTGCATTAGGTTTGCGCTCGCAAATGTCTAACAACTCAACAACTCACTACAACGCGATCTGCGTCTTGGTAAATCGTTATTCGTCCCAAACCAGGATATACAGTCTCATTAAATTATCTAATTGATGTTGAATTATACTCGCAAGTACCATGAAGTTGGTTTTGTTGTCATTCTATTTTAACTTCAATACCTCTGGGACAGGACAGTAACCATTCCTGTCATTGTCAATGTGTGTGAATAGAAAGATTTTTCTAACCAACATAATTCAGGAGAAAAATGTCTTTTATCCACGAATGAAAAGAAAACGGAAACGGGTCGAAGGATACTCTCCTAAAAACCTCGTTGTGCAACATATTGAGGTGATTTGGTGCATATTGCTGGTCGGTCACACGAGTTCTGTGCACATCATTGTTGTGCATAAATGATCAACGATGACATTTGAAAGGTTCTTGCAGTTTCTTTTACATAACACTGTAGTCAGAGCCGTAACAGTAAATCTTAAGGGTTTTGTCAAACTCAGAACTCACTATCCCATCTGAAGAGAATCTCTTCCCCTCACAAACAATATTTTTCTATACGGCTCTGATTATTGTGCGAATGTGTATATGGATACAAAAAACTCAAACTTACCTTGCTTGCAATTACATCTGCACCCTGCAGAATGGACTCGGCAATAATACTGCTAAGGTCATTGTGTATCTCCTCCAACTCCTGCATCAATTGTGGAACTGTCTCACAATGATATGTCTCCAGCATGGCATTTGTGGCATGTAACTGCTGCACGTATGCATTGTGAGCGTCAATGTACTCAGTTAAGGACATCTGAGTTGGACTCTGTCGATGCGCCACATAGCACTGCTTGTAATCCTGGCGACACTGCAGTTGTAGAAACAGAAAAAAAAACATTGTAAAAGAACATTTCAAAAAAGTACACCAAACTATTTGGACAAAAGGATTCAAATCGGTTTATCGACTGAACACAAACTATCGCAAGTATTACGAACAAATATCCTTCAAAGTACTGAGCGTCTGTGACTGTCATTCAAAGGAACATTTAACATATCTTTAGGGTATGGATTTGAAATCGAGGGAGAGGGGGGTAGAAAAGTGGGGAGAAAAAAAAAAGAAAACAACTTACCTTTGATAATTTCTCTTCAGTCTTTGCTATAATGGTTTCAAAAGACTCCCTGTGGGTGAATATTTTCCTGCTTTGAACTTTACGATGAAAAGATTTATCAAGCATTGGCCTTGACACCTGAAATGATGTTTAAAGGAGCGAAATTAAATTTCATGTCAATGGGAGTTTGTATGATGAGTATATTCAAAACATGACATAGATTTCTTAAAGGTGCTTTGAAATTGTAAATGGTTTGGTAACATTGTGTCTGCAACTGAGTGTAAACGATACTATTTGAGTGAGTGAACCTAAACACTGGTTTTTTGATAAATATGTGATTGAATGTTAAGTAAGTGTTGGGGAGGAAGCAGACAAGACAACTCAATTATGAAATATTCCTTTTTTGTAAGAAAATTATGCAATGCAGGTCTTGGAGCGTACTTACGTCAAGGAGATATAGTAAAAGCTCAAAGATATAATCAGATGCAACTATTTTTCCTACCTTTGATTAGAAGTATTACAATTTTCAGATGATGTGTTTCTAAGATTTGAATTTTCGGTGTAAAAATTTGAAGATGAAAAATATGGATAGGCATTTGTTGGGATATTGTAATTTATAAATCTGAATACACAAATATGAATAGGATAACCTGATAAAGCTGGCAGAGGAAACAAATTGAGTTTTAGAAAGTAGTTTTTTCAATTAGCCATTTCTCAAGCAGATTTTTCAATTTCATCTCTTCAAAATGCATTGTAAAACTTTGCGATAACGTATGTTCAACATTTATGTATGTTTTCAATTTTTTTAAAAATTAAAGAGTATCACAAGGTACCAAAAAACAAGAAAACCGAACAAATTGTTAATAGTATGGTTTTTTACTGATTTCTATTACATATAAATAAATCGCATGGAAATTCAATTTTTTTGTTTCTGGAGTCTTAAATGAGGCGAGACGAAGTTCGGGTCTGCTCCTTTTTTGATAAGATATCGAAATAACATTTAAAAAGGACAAATTTTGCACTAACGTAGGAGCATTGGAGCAATCAACAACAAAAGAGCAAATCTGCATAACGAAAAGACAAATCAGAACAAAAACATAAAATGTAAAAAAAGAGCCAAGTTCTCTTATGTGCGAACAGCTTTGTGTAAAAAGTTAGCCACCAAAAGTAATGAGATCTAAAAGAACGCCAAGTTCTTACATGTAAAAGTGTTATATTGAATATTTTAAATCATAGAAGATAATACAACAATATTAAAAGAAAATAGAAAATAGATGGGATGAAAATTTACAAGTTCACTGTTCAAGTTTTAAAATGTTATTAATCACGCTTCAAAAGAAAACTTGCCAAGTGATCTTGTAAATTTTCATCCCATCTATTTTCTATTTTCTTTTAATATTGTTGTATTATCTTCTATGATTTAAAATATTCAATATAACACTTTTACATGTAAGAACTTGGCGTTCTTTTAGATCTCATTACTTTTGATGGCTAACTTTTTACACAAAGCTGTTCGCACATAAGAGAACTTGGCTCTTTTTTTACATTTTATGTTTTTGTTCTGGGGCCGAATTACGGCATCCGTTATCGAATAATACGATACTGAATTGTGAGTGTTTGTGTGCTTTTGGCATTACCTCTCACGTTATCGAGTTCAGTATCGAGCTTCTAGTACAAAAATTTTAAATTCTCTGCTCAGCTATCGAGCTTAATTTCATTCGACACACAAACAGCTCACTGATGGGAGGAAATTTCTAAGAAAAAAATTAAAGTTTACTTATTTAGAGAACTTGAGTTATTTTATTATAACATTCTTTGCCAATAATCTATTTAGGTCGAGTTATTCTGCTCCAAACCTTCATCAATCTCATCTTCTTAACATTCAAACTTTGTTTTTTTCAAAAAATAAAATTCATGAAACAAAATTAATATTTTTGCCTTCACTTTTTCACTCAAGTTTTGTTTTTTATTTGTCAAACCTCTCAAAATTCCTTCAAAATAATCGAGACTCGATAAAAACTACTACAATTTTATATTCTCAAACGATACGTGACCTATCGAGTGTCATAATCCCAATGGGGTTACTCGTTCGTTCGATAACGGATGAAACTCACTCACTCGATAGCGGAAGCGATAATTCGGCCCCTGATCTCACATCTTTTTGCAAAGTTTTTTTTTTCTTTATGAAAGCATGAACTTCGAAATAACTTAATAAGCTAGCAATTTGCAAACTAACAATATAATTTCTCTGCCAATTTATAAATAAATAATAGGTAGGTTAGGTAAGAGTGGCTGTCTAGATGTCTTATTTAGATATCAAGTGTCCATTGTGAAACCACTAAGGAAAGTTACTCATGGAGTTTTATGAAGTTAAACAAACCAGAATTCTATATTTCAACTTATGACCATTTAAAGAAAATGGGTGGCAGCCACGCCCCTGTAATGAAACTCCAATTTTGTACATACACCTATTTTCTCTTTGGGATCGGGTCAAAATTCTGGCTTCAAAATTCTGCTTTTCAGAATTCTGCTTTTTTAACGAAAATTCTGCTTTTCAAAATTCTGCTTTTTTTTTGTCTGGTTTACAAAATTCTGCTTTTCAAAATTCTGCTTTTCAAAACTCTGCTTTTCAAAATTCTGGAAATTTATATTAAAAAAAAATTCTGCTAATTCTGCTAATTCTGCTTTTTTTTTAATAGTATATTTATTAACGGAAAAGTCAATTTAACATGGTTTTTGTTTCAATTTTAACAAAAAAAATCAAAATTTTGAGCATGCCCAATTATAGTTTTTACATTTATTTAACTTTTCAAAATAAAACATATATCCATCCACGCACAGCTTTTCTTTTCCTTTATTAGATTTAACAAGTGAAACGTTCATTTTTGCTTTTTAATAAGAATAACACACTATCACGAAGGGATAAGAAAAGACACTAACCATTGTCTAAGACCCTGACTTAGTTAAGAGAGCAAAAATTAATTGCGTCTAAACATCTCGCTTATTCAAGCGAGAGGATAATTTTACAAAATTCTGGAAATAATAAAAATAAGCGCGCGCTTTTTAACATTTTCCAAACCTTATTTTTATTATTTCCAGAATTTTGTAAAACAGAATTTTGAAAAACAGAATTTTGAATAGCAGAATTTTGAAAAACAGAATTCTGAAAAGCAGAATTTTGAAAGCAGAATTTTGAAAAGCAGAATTTTGAAAGCAGAATTTTGACAAAAGAATTTTGACCCCGGCAGAATTTTGACCCCAACCCTTCTCTTTTACTCAACCGAAACCCTATCAGAATTTCGAATTTAAACGTTTTCGAACATTTTAACAAAGTGGGCGGATACCACGCCCCTAAATGGAAATAGATTTTTTTTTATCATTTTTTTCATGTTATTGAACCAAAACCTTAAAAGAATTCTAAATTTCCACATCCTACGACCGTTTTAAGATAGTGGGCGGAAACCACGCCCCTAAATGAAACTAAAATATTTTACTTATATTTTTCCTTATATTCAACCAAAACCTTATTAGACTTCCGAATTTCAAGATCCTACGACCAGTTTTAGAAAGTGGGCGGATACCACGCCCGCTGAATGAGAAAATTGAAATTTTCGATTTTTTCCTTTGTATACAGCTGAAAACCTACCATTGTACCAAATTTCAAGATTCTGCTATTGTTAGAAGTGCTTCATAATTTTGATGATCAGTCAGTCAGTCAGTGAGTCAGTCAGTCAATTACGGTTTTTGAAATTTTTACTGGCCAATATCTCAGGAAGTAGTGGTTCTACAAAATTATTTTTTTTACAGGGCCTTTGTGCCCATGAAGTTAATACGTAATTCAAATTTAAAGCTTCTAACTCCATGGGTTCAAAAGTTATGGAGGGTTAAAAATGTGTTTGAGTTCGATCCTGTAAAAAGGGAGTAGTGCTAGAACTTGGCTGGGCACTACCGTGCCCTTTGATAACGAAGAATTAACTTATACTTCGTTCTCCATGGTTCTCATCGATTCGAGTCACCTTGGTTTTCTATTTTAGCTTGTAGTGGAAATAATATTTATGGGAAAGCAGACAGTTAAGTGCTGTACTGCTTTTTGCGTTGCATTGATTCAAGTAAACAAGTTTTTTACAGAAAAAACACTTTTTGAAGATTATTGCTTTGCGGCAATCGTAGTGCGGCAAATAGTAATTTTGTGCCTTGTGCCTCCTTTTTATTAGTTGTTATTATTAAACGACAGTGTAAAGTAAATATTTTAATTTATATTATTGTTATGTGTTTATAGAAGCACTTATACCATTTTTTTATGAAACCCAGACTTATCAAAACTGATGAAACATTTACATTTTTTTAATGAGAGTTTATACAGTGTCTCATGTATTTTTGATTTTCTTTTGAATTTCTATTTATTCCCAAAACTGACTTAAACCAAATTACAGAATCAATCGGTCTTTGGAGTTCTTAGACAAACAATCACCATCTCTTTTTAGATTAAAAGACAACACAATTTCATTACATTAATTGCGGCCAACCATATTCCGCTTAACATTTTTCCTCTTAACAGATCAAGAAATGTCTTCTCCTTTGAAAAAATAAACGTTTCTTTTAATTCCTTATTAATTAGAAACCTCGAAAATGAAATCACTGATTACAAAAGCACTAGAAGTGAGTTAAATTTATTCATCCACCAGTTAATCGTTGACAATTTCACAAAACGTGACATTATTCGCACGACTGGATATTTTCAAATCAACGCCATTGAAGTTAAGGATACGACTTCATAATATTAAACTGCGAAAGGAAATTTTCAATTTTCACACAGTAAACACCAAGCAAACAGTGGCAATAAAGACGTGATTTATCTCTGTATTTTGGTTGAATCCATTTAGGTCATGAAATCTTGATTTCTTATTTTGTATGTGCGTGGCGGGTGCGAATTTGAAGGTTTTCAAACTGGTGAACTTGGCGGGTGGGAATAGTATTAAACTTGACTCAACTTTGGTAACAGTGAGACTTGAAGTGCTTTAGTTGGAAATTAAAATATGTTTCAACTCCAATTCATTTGTTTCTCTTAAAAAAAACACCATTAATATTTAACGTGTGCATTTTCCCTAGTGGATGTCCTTGAATTATTCCGTGTTTAATTCATACATAAATTTCTCATATCCCTCCTGAAAAATCGCAGACACAACAAATATTTATGGTCTCCCTTAATGTACACAAAATCCATAAAAGCGATTTTAATTAGTTTCAAGCTTGTTTCTTTTCACATTACTCCTTGTTTACCCACCAGCACCACTGCCGTTGGGCCCTCGGAAGCCCAAATACCGAATAATTTGACCCTTCAAATTGCCTAGGGAATATTTTCCTTGTCGTTTTTAAACATTTCCTTTCAGCCAAATAAAAACAATTTCCGGTGTCAAATTGTTTGCATAAGGACAATAAAACGGACCCTTAAAAATACTCTCTCAAAAGTTGATTTATATATTTTCTTTTTCTCACACTATTACGACATGTTTATCTGTAGATAAAAATATAAAAGAAACATTCTCACTCATCGCATAGTGTTTTATATTTTGTTTTTATACGAAAAGGAACTACAAAACACCCTGCTAATAGGGTGCCTTACCCGAGAGCATATGAAATTTTCTTCGAACGACAGCTATTTGCATGGTGTGTGTAACGGTGTTTTAAAGATAATGTAGATTGAAACGATGTGTAACACTTTTCACTTCCATTAGCAAAATTCAGGAGCGGATTGATAATGCCATACAGATAGTTCCACTCTGCATGGAATGACAAATTCTCAGAAGCAGTTTTGCTCTTAAGGATTCAGTACATCAAGTTATATTGAAATTGATTCTAGTATAGGACATTATAAAATACGAATAAACTGGTTGAAAAATTTAAATGGCCGAATCTGTGACAGGAGCCTTACAACAAAATGTCACAGTTCATCCCAGTCTAGTAAGTTGATTTGCATTTTCACGTTTTTGACAAATAGCATTAAAATTCCGAAAGGTGAAAGGACGAAAAAGGAAACCCTAACAAGCACTTAGCTTCCTGTTTCTAGGTTTTGCTTTATACATACATATGCACGTTTTTGTATATGTGTAAAGTGTATAGGACAGGTATATATTTTTATTTTTTTTTAAAAAGGGGATTCATATGGGATTTCATTTTCGTAATGGTTTCAATTTCGGGATGAAAACAAAAAGCATCTTATACTCGGAAAGCTTTGGGTTTTATTTCATTAATGATGGCGACTTACCTGTCTGGAGAGCACACTAGCCACATCATTCGATGCTTGAACGTCACTTTCAACTTCCTGAAGGAATTGTTCCCATGCTTGGAATACGCTCGAATGGCACGCAGGTCTAAAAATAAATGAGGATGCGGGAATAGAAAAAAACACACACATAAAAGAATGAATTGTTTACAAAACTTATTATTAAACACTCTGCGCCTTTTGATTGAGGGAACTTTTTTATTATTTTCGTACTAAAATTGAGAGATGAAGAAAATCAATGTTAACGTAAATGTAACATATGAATGTTACGCTATTACACAAAAACTACTAAGCCGATCATCATGAAACTTTGTAAATATGTTCTTGGAAGAAGTAACATAGGTCATTTATATCCCGATAAAATGCCCGACAAATGATTGATTGATTTTTTGCATAGGTATAGTAATAGTTTAGGGGTCAGAAAATGACATAGGCTACTTTTTTATCCCGGTCATCGCGGGTAACACCGCTAGTAAACAATAAATATGTATACATGCTTCTCTATATACCTTAACTAGGTATGTAAAACACATAAAATCGGGTTGGTTTCTGTTTAAATAAAAGCGAAATACTCGATTTATCCAACAAATTAAACAGAAATCGATTTTTCATATTTTTCACTATAACTTGGAATCCGTTGAAGCTAGAGGGTTAGCCCTATATACATTTTCAATCAGACTGATGCCATCTACCAAAATTTCATCGAATTTGACCGGGACACTTTTTTCATACATTTAGTGCGTGGGCCTTTTTATTAATTTCATGGTCTTATGTCAGCTTTAAGCTATATGTTTCATAAATCAAAACTAGAAATTATCGCCAGAGTCAATCTGACTGGGTTTTGCATACAACTGTACAGCAGGTATGAAATTTGGTCACTGTGGCGTATACGTATCATTTTTATTTACGTATTTTTTTCAAACTAAGAGCTGGAAAATGTTTGTGACTAGCTATCGCAAACGGAAGTTGGTAGAATAAAATTTCATATAAGTTTGTATTTCGTTCGACGTATTCGATCGATTCATATAGCAAAGTGTTAAGAAAATTCACCATCTTTCGCTTTGCACGAAATAAATGTTTTTTTTTTAAATAGCGTTATTACCTTAAGTCAAAATTTCCTTTAGTTTATTATTTAAAAATATTTACCATTCGATAACTGCCTGCACTGTTATGCCATTACTAGTGCAATAAAACGAGAGCCCTTTCACACCTTACAACGAAAAATTGACGAAAGTGCGTTTCGTGTGCCCTGGAAGTATTTATTATTTCTGAATTCCGATATCTTACAAATAACAACTTGTGTTATACTTGAACTTCTAGGAGACATGTTTTTGTTTTAAAAGTTCACACCGCAAAGGCCAACCGGCATTTTGGCCTAAGAACCAATAACGACATGATATATATCAATGGAAAGGTTTTTTTTTGTCTACTTTAACTTTTACTATGGCAGTAAGTCCCAAATCGCTGTGTGGAAAAAGTTATTGCACAATAAAGTCATTCACAAGTAATAATTGATTTCTTGTTTTCATCTTGACCTTGGAACCAATAACGACATGATCTATATCAATTGAAAGGTTTTTTTGTGTACTTTAATTTTTGTATTGGCAAGAAGTCCCAAATTACTGTGGGGAAAAAGTTATTGCACAATTAAGTCAATAAAAAAAAAGTGTTTTCTTGCTTTCATCATAATAGAAAAGCTTTACAAAAGAAAACAAAACATAATTTATTTTTATCCTCGAATGAATTAATTGTGCAATAACTTTTTCCCCACAGTGATTTGGGACTTCTTGCCAATACAAAAATTAAAGTACACAAAAAAACCTTTCAATTGATATAGATCATGTCGTTATTGGTTCCAAGGTCAAGATGAAAACAAGAAATCACTTATTACTTGTGAATGACTTTATTGTGCAATAACTTTTTCCACACAGCGATTTGGGACTTACTGCCACAGTAAAAGTTAAAGTAGACAAAAAAACCTTTTCATTGATATATATCATGTCGTTATTGGTTCCTAGGCCAGCTTCCATACATTTTTGCCGGTTCTCCTTTGCTGTGAGTTCTTAAAAATTTCTCTCTTCTGTTTAATTTGTGTTCCTAAATAAAAAAAACTTTCCAAACAGCATATCCTGGCTACTATTTTATCGAGTCTTCTTCCCGGTACTAATTCTCTAAGCAAATCGTTCTATAAATATTGATTGTTTCAAGCATTCAAAACTCAAAAGAACAGGTCCAAATCCTCCTAAATCAACTGTAAATATTATAAAGTTGACCATAAAAGTAAGTACCCTTTTTCTCTTAAATCCATTCAAAACAAGATCAAAAACATTGGTTTCCAAAATGTTTTATGAAGCTTCGTTCTCATATACGTGTTCCGATTTGCTATCATAAAATTTCTATCGAATTTCCATTTTGATAAGAAAAACAAACAAAAAAAAATGTGCACGACTCGGTCGTACGAACTTGCTCCTGTATTCCAAATTTTATGTTGATTTTTCAAATTAAAAAAAAAATTAAAATTTGAAAATGTACCTCGTAAATACATTTAATTCCAAAAATTTAAATGCCAAACAAATTCAAACCTTATACTTGATTTATTGAATTTTTTTTTTGAAAATCGTCGGAGCCGTTTTTTTTTAAATTAATTTTTTATATATAAAATTTTTCGAAAATGTCTTAAAATTAATTTGGGTATGCAGTATTTAAGAATATGTAAATATACATTTTATAAGTAAGTTTCGATTTTTAATATTGATCCGTTTTTGAGATACACAATTTTGAAAAAAAAAGTTTAAAAATATTTTTTAAAAATCCAAAAAAAATTTTGAAAATTTTTTGAATACAAAATATTTTTTAGGCAATATATGCGTACTTTCAGAAAAAAAATTACGCTGATCAGACTTTTATTTTTCGAGAAAATCTAATAACAAAAAAACGGTTCTATGGGAGGTACCGTTTTCGAGCAATACAAAAATTTTTTGTTTACATAAAATATATGAGTGTTTAAAAAAATAAGATTCGAGGAAGTTTAAAAAAAATCGTAGGAGCCGTTTTGGAGAAAATTAACAGTTTTGGTTTTTTGCCATAAAAATCGTATGGTGGCTACCCTAAATTTTGATCTTTAAAAAAAAATGAAAAAACTGGGATATGAGTTTTTGCTCAAACCTCTAATTTTTAAGTTTGAAGTCAATCGGACCAGTGGTTAAGGCTGTAGGTGCCTGTAAACTTCCCGACAGACAGACGGACGGAATCGCCGGACCCACTTTTTTCGACTTCTCTATCATCGTAATGTCATATCTCATCATCATCTCAAATTTTTTTTTTTTACGAATTCAATACTTGCCATATATTCTATATGTCGCAAGTAAAAAAGAAAAAAAAATTTACTCAACCTCAAAGCGCAGAATGTATTTTTTATTTCGTGTTAACAACTGGATGGGTTCGGGGTGGCTTTCGGGTAAAAATCAAAGGAAATGTTTCTCGTTGAAAGCGAAAGACATTCGCAATAATATACCAATGCTCTTTTCTTGTTTCTTACCTTTCTTTTCTTAGCTCTCCGTTTTTCTTTCTGTAGTTGGAAACCAACGTTTGAAGTGCGGTTGCATGCTCTTCGTATAAATGGGAAAGGGTTTCGTTGAAATCGGATACTGAAACGAAAAAAAGGATAAATATTTTGCTTCTTTAATATCAAATAAAGTCAATATATTAATATGATGTATATACACGGTACTTATTAAAGAAAATGTGTTTTTTTTTTTTCTAGAAAACCTTTATTAAATTTGATTGAAAGGAACAATAGCATGAGAACAAAAAAGACAAAGGTTATGATAGAAATTCCAGAGTCAATATTTACTGAGCATGGAATATTTTTGCAACTGAATAAATGGAAATTCTTCTTGGATTATGTGGAAATCGCATATGATTTGAGAGGATCTATTTCTCCCCCAAGCAATCGAATGTTAATTTTTCGATTTATTTTTTGATTTTTTTGTTTGCGATATGAATGAACATGAAGGAATAAAATTCATCATATTTGACGTCAGTGATGTTTTTGTTTCTCTAGTGCATACAGTTCTCATGACAACATGAGATTTGGTGCAGGGTACAAAAAGGTTTGAATGAATTGCAGGAACAAAATAATCTCCTGAAATATTTTTGATTTAAATTTCAACAGAATTGTAGGAGTACCTTGTACTTTAAAGTCTTCAATTTATAAGAAAAAACAAGTGTTAAAACTCACAAAAATAGATGCCATAATGTGAAAAGTCATAGAATT
Source organism: Sphaerophoria taeniata (assembly GCA_943590905.1). Lineage (NCBI taxonomy): Eukaryota > Metazoa > Arthropoda > Insecta > Diptera > Syrphidae > Sphaerophoria > Sphaerophoria taeniata. The sequence continues at coordinate 22,861,447 of OX016540.1, read as the reverse complement.
ACCACATTGTGTGGGTGAAGTCTACTAACTTTTCATAAAAGGTTACAGAGGTTACAAAAAATCATTATTTATTTTTTCAGTTTTTTTGGTAGAAATTGAAAATTGTATAAGTATTCTTTTCTTTCTTTCTTTATTTGAATTAGGTCTTTGAAATACGTAGGTATAGAGATAAGAATGTTTATTATTTCTTATGAACGATTAGTTTGAGATGGAAAGTTACTTTTTTGAGTTTTTTGTAAAATACAAGAGTGGAGAAATGGGTCCGCCCTTGCTTGATTTTATTTCATTGATTGCGGACAATTCTTGACAAATTTCGAAAAAAATATTTATTTCGTTCAAGAAACGTTGATTCTATTGGAAGACTATTTTTCAAGAGGTTTTGTCTTTCGACTTATGCTTCCTAAAAACTTTCTCACACAACAACTTAAGATTCTTTCAACTTAAATGTGTTTCCTTTACTAGAGCACATTAAACACTCTAAACCACACATTAAATTCCTAAGATTAAAGAGAATCATAGGCTTTTGTCCACAATATGTCATTAAAGTGATGGTTACTTTTGCTCCTCAAACTTCCTAAACAAAAGTTGCTCCAACAAAAGAACAAAACGAAAATAACACCATAAAAGTCCCATTGCACAATCTCATCCAATTGTCAAACAAAAAAAAGTTAAACGAATCAATGTTTGATAAACCTAATTTCCTTCTTGCGTCCCAAAAGAAATTCCTCAAGGCATTGTAATAAATAATCTTCCCTACGCAACACAAAAATCGTCCCGTGACCATAATTTGATTTCATACAAAATGAGCTTTTCAAATAACCATTCCAAAGAGTCAAACAAAAGTGACTGAAATTGTCAAGGGAATTTCGTTATGTGTTTTTTTTCCTAGTATTCTGAAACTTTATTAAGATTAAAGTAGCCTGACAAAAACTTAACTTTGCACGAAAATATTTCTGTCGAAGTAAGCAATGACGATATTTAGCTACCCAAAAGGCGGAAAATGACACTCACGTAATTTTCACTTGAGAGTCTGGCAAAATGGCATGAAGATATTTTATCTGACATGCAGAAGTTGAATTCGATACTACTTAAGAAGCATGAAGGTATTTTAAGTTAAAATAACTCGACATGTGAGCAACACCCCGTAGGGTTAACAATTTTCCAAGAAATGAACGTAACTTTATCGAATTTTTTTCACTCATGAGATGGAAAGAAATATATGTATAATAATTTCCTCTAGATAAAACAATGACGTATGTGTTCACTTCTCACTACGGAATTAAAAAATAAGTTGTATTTAAGTTGAATATTTGAATCGAACAATCGCACTATGGGCACAAGGTGTCTCAAGAGAGGGCGAGGAGAAGAATTATTCATCTGGAAAAAAGAAAACAAAGCTGTCATTGAAATAAACAAAACAAAAACCTTTAATGAAAAGAATTTCGAAAATGAAAATTTTGATTTACTTAAGTAGGTACTTAAATGGTCTTTGAAAAGACCCTTCTTGAATTAGTTATCACGAGAATTGGTTGAGCAATCAATTATATACTTTCCACAACTGAAATTAATAAAGAATTTCAAGAACACTTTTCTTTGAGAAATGTTTGTTGTGTAGTCCGATTTTCTTGGGTCAAAAGTCAACAAGATTTATTTAGAGCTGAACTTGAGTTTGAGTAAAATTTAAATTTCATAAAGAGAAAATAAAATTATTTATGGAGAAGCTGATGATAAGAATGTCTTGATTCAGTTTGATCAAATGAAGGGCACTTGAATGCTCTGATGAGCATTTAAGGATTTTTTTGGTTAGAGGGACAGCTTATGGGATTTATGTCCTTTGAAAGTTTTCATTTTGTTTTAAGTTTACAAAAGTGGAAAAACTGAAATATTCTTGTTCCCAAAGGAAAGGTTAATGCTCTTAAAATATTTTCAAAGGACGATAGAGTGTTAAAATAGCAGGTCTTTGCTTTAATTAAAGATGTTTCAAGATTGTTATTAAGAGGTGTTCAATGTTAAATTGAGTTTCAAAATGTTCAGAATTTGGTTATGTTCATAATTGATTGATTTTGCGTTAAAATGCAGACTATTTCTCGGAAAGAGGCGGTTGCTGGTTATGATGATCCGGTTCATAGTTTATACTGAGTGGAGTAAGGCCTTCCCATTTCAAAGAAAAATAAAAACAACGATTCCGGAAAAGTCTCAAATAGAATAGAAAAAAAGTGATATGACCAAAACAATTGCATCGACTAAGAAATTTAACAACTCCCATATTGTACGATTTATTTTGTGTATGGGTTCTTTGTTGATAATTTAATTACTCAAGATTGGTAATTTACTGGATATAATACAACTTGTTAATTTTTTATAACTTTTTGCTACATTTTTTTTTAAAGAAAACTCGATGTGAAGACAAACCAATAGCGTAATTTCCAATTTAAGAAATGGAATCGGCATTCAATTGTAGGTGTAGGGCCCCATAAATTTTTTGGAACTCTTCCGCGAAATTTCTTGAATGTGTAAGTCACTGAGGATTTGGTTCTTCAGACCAGTCACACCTCTCTTGCTGTCATTTTTTATCTTCCAAAGAATTTCGTCTAGCTAATCAAAAATATGTTTATTTTACATTTTTAAAAACCTTCAAAATTGACGTTGAAATTGATCCTTCATGCCAAATGTCATCCATTTAATTTGATATAAATTTATAATTCCTAGGAACGTTATTTAAGTAATTCAATTCAATTTTGATCCACCAAAAGGGACATCCCACCACCACTCCTGTTTAAAAGAAAAATATTTACGTCCTTGTTTGTTTGCCCTGGTCCCGTTCAAACCCTCCCATTTATTCGAATGTTTTATGCAATGCGAAATGTTTGCTGATGTATTAAATTCATTCATAATAATATTGATTGGGTATCGGTTTGATATATTCACACAGACATACTCGAGTCGACCCTAAGCCTCAGGGAATTCGGAATATGTTTAACAACCAATATATTAGATACACTCTTGTTATAAGTCGAATTCAACTCAAATAGATTTGTGGCTGTGTTATTTTGATGGAAAACCCGGAAAAAAACCACAAATATTGCTGGGGAGCAGTGTGAGGTTTAATGTGTACAACCAATCGATTTATTAAAACAACTCGGGGAGTTGTCACATTCAAAATGGTAAGGCAGGATATGTGGGGGAAATCATTTAATCTTATTAAGGTTGTTATTTTATTTATTTATTTTAACCACAAATATGTGCAATAATTAGAATGTTCAGTAATATTAATTGTATAAGGCTCGATGTTGATTTAATTATTTTTGGTGAAGTTAATTTGATATGGAAATTAATTAAATTTCAGTCAATTTTGTATATTATGTTGAATTCTTATAAATAGGGATGAGAACAGAGAATTTAAGAAATAGAATATTTTGTTGATAATTTATATTTGTAATAAATATTCAGGCTTTTTTGGTCAATTTGATGTTAAATGACAATAAAAAACTTTATCTCAACTTTTTCCCAACGTTTCGTTGTTATTCACAACTTCTTCAGGGGTTGTTTTTATTAGATCTTTAATGAAAGCATTGACACACAGGAAAAAATATTAACTTTGTTGTTGATTATGGATTTGCTTAATTTTAATTATACTAACATATTGTTTTTTGTTGCTGATTCTACATTATTGATTTTTTATATATGTTGGTTTTAAATAAGACTTCACAAGATTAATAAATGAATAACGTTATGCATGTTTCTGTGTCGTATTTGATTTTAATGTGTTCAAAGAATTGTTTCATGATGTTAGTGATCTATAAAAGCTTTATTCGGCGGGCCCTCCAATGATGTTTATATATGGATTTTTTATGTGACCAATTTTTTGATACGTATATTTTTGTTGATAATTTATATTTGTAATAAATATTCAGGCTGTTTTGGTCAATTTGATAGATCACTAACATCATGAAACAATTCTTTGAACACATTAAAATCAAATACGACACAGAAACATGCATAACGTTATTCATTTATTAATCTTGTGAAGTCTAATTTAAAACCAACATATACAAAAAATCAATAATGTAGAATCAGCAACAAAAAACAATATGTTAGTATAATTAAAATTAAGCAAATCCATAATCAACAACAAAGTTAATATTTTTTCCTGTGTGTCAATGCTTTCATTAAAGATCTAATAAAAACAACCCCTGAAGAAGTTGTGAATAACAACGAAACGTTGGGAAAAAGATGAGATAAAGTTTTTTATTGTCATTTAACATCAAATTGACCAAAAAAGCCTGAATATTTATTACAAATATAAATTATCAACAAAAATATACGTATCAAAAAATTGGTCACATAAAAAATCCATATAGAATATTTTGTTTTTAGAAGGTGGCGAATAAATGCAGTCTCTTAAGGATTAAAAGCTCGTAGTCTTAGATCCAACAACTTAGGCGACATCAAATATGATAGAAATAGAACCGACGAAGCATGACCTACGGCCAAGGAGACCCAACTTCATCCCAAAGACTAAGCAAAACTGTATAGCTATGACACAGCGATTGCTTTCGATATCAGTAGGAAGAACTCAACTCGGGATGTTTAGTTGAATAGGGTGGAATCGTGTAAGGTGATTTGTGATCGGTGATAATCACAAATCACAAATTTTGTCTACGTAAGGTGATAGTCACAAGTGATAATCACCAATTTGCTACTTTTCCTTGTGACAGCTATTTTGCTATCACATTGATATAAAATTTTTCATTTATTGATACTTGAACAGTCAAATAGAATAAATATGTATATTCGAACTTCAAATTTCAATTTCAATTTCAAAAAAGAAACTTTTGCGATTCCTAATTCTCTGCTTTCCTAATTCTCTGCCCCGCCGTTCCTTTTTCAATACAAACTCATGTAATAAAATGCTTGCAAATAGTGGCGCTACAATCGGTTGCCAGAGTGATTGTGCTAGTCATAATATGTAATTTGTTTTTTTGGGAAATGATGCCAATTTTCGATATATTTTTGGTGATCACCTTACACAGAAGGAAATAAAATGATCACATTTTATAGTCACAAAGGTGATAATCACAAATCACCTTACACGATTCCACCCCAGCTTTCTATTACATTATTCGATTTTATATCTTTATATCAGTAGTCTATAAGATGTATTGTCTAATTGATGAATAAATAAATAAAACATATACCTATACAGAATTGAGGTTATAACTTCTATACCAGTCAGAAATTAGTTTGACTTACAATGTCAAGGTTTCCACGCTGATTTTGACTTGCATCAATTAATTGACGGTGCTTAGAAACTAACTGTACAGGAAATAATGTTTTGCCCATTGTTTCGACAACCAAGTCAACAAAAAACAAAGCGTGTGTTCCTTTGGTTTATTTCCTTGAAATTAAGTATTTCCAAAACAAATGTGTTTATTTGTTCAATAGATATTGTCTGTTGATTGAAAATATAAACTTTTCCACGCAAAATATCGACACTACTTGGAATTAGTATCTATCTCCAATATGCAATATTTTCAATTATTAAGATATTCGAAAGCTGTTCAATGCTTCTAGACATTTATCGTGTGCTGTGCATTCTGTAAACAAATCAAAATATTCATGCGGGGGAGTGTTTAAAGAATTATTCACTTGCACTTGCTTTTTTTTCAAAGCTGATTCAAAATCAAAATGACTTATCAGAGAGAAGGAAATTACGGAGAAAAATATTTACACAATCGAATGCGTTTAGCGAGTCGATTGTAAAAAATAATTTGGCATTGCGCCACAAATAACACATCGTAATATTGATACCACATGGGATATCTTAAACAAAAAGTTAGCTCGATGCGATCGGTCGGTTTTTTGATGTGGTGTTTGAGGATTTATGATTTTCCAAACTGTATGATTTTTATTTGGAAATTATTTGATGGTCTATTGGACGGGGCAGGGTATGGAGTGCGGAGTCATGTTTGTTTGTTCAAATTTCCATGATCGATGATTTCAATTTGATTTTCAAAGAAAATTACGGGCAAAAGAGATTATGATGTGATAAACCGCACAATTATTTCGAAATGATTCATTAAAAAGCTTAGTTTTTGAGTGTATTATTTCTTTTTTCAATTCTGTTATGATCGTTTTAACAAATAAAAGATGTGATTTGGATTGGAACATATTTTGTTTCCTTTCAATTCAGTAGTCTGAAGAAATGCTTTTGCACTTGAGATCACACAATTTTTCAAGAGAAGTGCAACTACGTTGGCTAGATTCAAGGCAAAAATTAAATTGGAGTTTGCTTTTATAAGTATTTTTTACAAATGAATTTATTTTGATGATTTTCTTAGAAATTGTCGGTCAAAGTCCAACCCACACGAAAAAAGGCCAAATTAATTGTCTTTTACATGAAACCACATACATCATTTTTTGAAAAGGCAAACATTAGAGCTGTGATGATGGACATGCCTTTCAATTGTGTTCCTAAAACTTACAAGGACCTTCATTTGATAATAAAACAAGTGAACATAGCTTTTAGATGGAATTTTACCTCAAAGCAATATCAAACAAAGGACTATAGTAAATTGTTGTGGTTGCCACATAAAAGGAAAAAACTGTTTTCTGAATGCCATTTAATGTGGTTTCAATATAATTGGATTTTCTATTTTTTTTTTGTCTGGTTTTTATTTTTCATTTGGAGAATTATCCAATGCTAGTTTTTGATAAGTTACAGAAAATTTATCATTTCATTTCATTTTAGCATATTTAAAAACATTTTGAAATTCCAAAAATAATAAAAAAAAAACTTTGAACTGAACACAAAATTTCAAAGTAAATAGAAAACCATCTGTTGTCAAGAAAGCAATCGTTTTAGCCCAGATTCCGCTGATTTTTGAAAAGACAACTGTTAACAGATGCATTAATGATCAATATCACTTGAAATGTTCGTGTTCATTAACTTTCTACTTGGAATCACGGAGCCGGAGAAAAATTCTTTCAGTCTCAAAATAGTTTTATGAGAACATGTTGCATTCTATTGTTATAAATTACAGCGCTTTAAAGAGGACCAAGCTGCAAAAATCTATTTTGAAAACAACCACTGAATTTTTATTGTAAACTCAGAAAACTTATTGGCATTATTTTAATGTTTCATTTCAGCCTTACTACCCAAATGTATAACACTATACTGGATGTTCTTTTGTTTTTCTCAGCTGAGGTAGGTCAGCGGGTCCAGGTTCCTCCGATGAAAGAACAAAATAAAACTAAACTCGGTTTTAAAGAAAGATTCGATTCAAATTTATTTATTGAAGTAAGAAAGATTATAAACGACGGATTTCCAGAACAAACGGCGGCGGATGGGATTCAATCCCTAGTTCTAAGAATTTAACGGTGGGATAATTTCCCTAGTTCCGACAGTGTGTAATACTACTAATATTACAATGGGATAACTTCCCTAGCCTTGACGGAAAGACGGGATTTAATCCCTAGTCTAGGCGAGCCTACGGTGGGGTATTCTCCTAGCCTCAACAGTATCTACATGGGATTCAATCCCTTGTCGAAGCGTTACCTACAGTGGGATAATTTCCCTAGTCTGGACGGTTCATGGGATTTGATCCCCAGTCGAGACGAGTCTACGGTGTGGTATTCCCCTAGCCTCAACAGTATATGGGATTCAATCCCTAGTCGAAGCGATACCTACAGTGGGATAACTTCCCTAGTCTCTACGGTACATGGGATTTAATCCCTAGTCGAGACGATAACGAAAACAGTGGGATAATTTCCCTAGCCTTGACGAAAAATTGTGATTAAATCCTAGTCAAGCCGATAAAGGCCGAATCAAAACTTTATTCGAGGCTTCTTATGGCGTTAACCAAAAGATGCCTCAGGAATACTCTGAATAAAAAATATTTATTGTACAGAGCACCTTGACGGTCGACGACCGAAAGAATTCTGATTTTCATGGTCGATATCACTCCGACACTCCTACTTGATATATTTCGAGTAACAAGTAGGAGTGAATTGAAAGAATACCAGAAAAGTACCAATCATGCAGTTGCACATGCGACCATGTAACTTCTGTGTTGCTGCTTGTCTATTTTCGTTGTTCGTGTGTTTGTTGTTGTTTCATTTTGAACTCTGCGATTGACGGCCGGTTGTTGTTTGTATACTTTGGCCACAGATAATAAATTTATACAGATGTCTCACCCTTATGGCGAGAAATGATATATGAAACTGAAAGCTACCAAAAAAAAGCTTTTTCCAAAAGCTTTAACGCATTCACTTAATGCATTAAAAATCTATTTTCGCTCGCCTCATTGCCCATAAAGGAATACTTAGGCAAGGAAAAAAGCTTCAGAAAGCTCCTTGTCTGTTAAGGCTTTGTCTGTTAAGAGCAAAAATGTTTCATTTTTCTCTGCAGGGATGAGACATCTGTATAAATTTATTATCTGTGCCTTGGCTTTGTTTTCATTTTCGTTTTTTACTTCTATTGATGGGTGTTGTTGGTTGTTGTTTTATTTCGACGCTATGTTGTGTGTTGTTGTTTTGCTTTCGTTTTGAATTTGTAACTTTGTTACAATATCTCACTCTGTCTTTCCAGGTTATTGTAATATTCAAGAATAAAAAACCAATGTTAACCGACATCCCTATTAAGCCCTATCCATCTTCTCATAGAGCTTTTTCAAAAACAGAAATTTTATGAGACACAAAATGCTGAGAATCATGGAGAACGAAGTAAAATAATTTAATTGCTTATAAACAAAATAAATTAAGGTTTAAGTATTTAAATTAATTCATTTACAAAAAAATGTCTTAAAGCCCATCCCAAACATTTATTGATATTATACAATTTAAAGAAAAATTAAACAATCCTGCACTATATCTGAATTTGTACATTTCAATAAATCACCGCGAAGCGTTATGATCGCGGTTCTCAAAATAAAAAAATAAAACAACCACAAACTACCTAGCTAATGAAAAATATTCTCTAATGAGTGGTTCGCGTTCATGCCTACTTAAGAACTAATTGAATGTAAATTTTAATCTCTTCAAGCACCTACTCTCCATAATTGATATTGATACTTCCTTTTTCCAGTTTTTTTTCTGTTTTGTAAGTATAATTCTCCCCCTACAGAATCCCACACCATCACTATTGATTGGCTCATTGAATATGAAAGAGTGCAGCTAGACAGCTAGCTATACTTACTCGATTAATAATTTCTTATTCATTTTTCATTCCAGTTGCTGGAGGAAACAGATGATTCCAGCACAATTGTTCGACAGACAAATCGGTTTCCGTTTTTTTATTTTCCTACTTTTTTTATGTTCTGAATCTCTTTCGATTTTTCTCATCGAAGTCAAGAAGAATGAATAAAAAATTTCAACGCTCAATCAATAGCAAAGTCTCGAGATATTTGTTTTTCATTTTGCCTTCATTATTGATGGCTTGAGCTATCAGAACTCAAATGTAATTGACGGGCAAGTACCATTACCGTCAGATGTCTAAAATTAGTGCACACACGTTGGCTTATTTCACACACACAAAACTCCTGTCCCCTGTTAACAGGAGTGAACATACTTCCATTGAAGAAAACCAACCGAATCTATTATTCACATTAATGGTGCTGTGATTTAAGTCTGACATGACATTAGACTGGCTATACGTTCTCGGTGTTTGGAAAGAGAATCGAATATCGTTTGGGAGGTAATGATTTGTAGAAATTGGAGTACTTTGTTGCGAACAGTGTTTGGTATTCCATTATGTTTATTAGGTGGGTGCAGAGATTACTTGTGTGGTTGTCAAATGACATTTGATTACACGGTCGTTTTTCAATAGAAGAACTCCACATTGACCAGTATGTTCTGTGATTTTGAGAATATTGGTTTCAAATTATTCGAGTTTTGCCGTTAGGAAATGTTTGATATCCAAACTCTAACAAAAAGTTTCCTTCAGGAGAATAGCTGGGTACTATTAAAAGCTCACCAAGCTTAGTTTATTTGGCATAAGTCAAAGAAAAGTTGCAGTGGATAAACCGTGCAAAAAAGTGCTCAGTGAAAAAAAAACCTTTGAAACTCTGCCAGACTTGGACGAAGTTTTGTCCCATATCTAACGGGCATGTTTGCATCCACTAGTAAAGCCAAAATACGTGGAAAAAACGTTTGCATTGCTTATTTTAATTGGCAATGTTTTCATTGGTACAAATTCCAACAATCGGTTCGAGTGTGTGTATTGATTACAAAAATTTCGATTTTCAATTATCCTCAAGGCTCTCAATTCGGTACAGATTAAAGTGAAAAAAAACGTCAATACCTCTGCATGTATCGTTTTCGGTTCCAAGAACTTTGTTTATACCAGACGAGAAAATATACACTCCTCAAAGAGGCAGTGTTCAGTTCATGTTCAACAACCTAAAGGCTTGTCTTTGTTGAAAGAGCATGCCACAAGCAGAGGTACAATGTATACATTTTTCTCTTAAGACACAACCCTCAGGAGTTTTTCATGAAAACTGTATTCCATGAAATATTGAAAACACTATCTGAACATGCAGTATGAGTTTACCTATTTATTATATCGATTTGATTGCTTATCGAAGTGGTTTACCTTTTTTCCACATGAATTTTTATGCCGCTCAAAAGCTTCAAAAGTGTATTGAATATTTTAATACAAAAACACAAACTTCAAAGTTTGGCAGTATAGCATTGGCGTCTAAGGCGCATTCATGTTTTTATCATGCTGAGAGCCGAACTGCTGCACAAGACGTTGAACCTTTAAGTTATCAATGCCTTGGTTTTATAACCCCTGCCTAAAGGCAAAGGAGGAGGCGTATCCGCCTTCATATACCTACTATTCCTCGGAAAGTTATGCTATGTGCAGGGAACTACAGGGATGACAAGCACACAAATACACTTGACCCAGAAAAAGAACGAAAGGCATACCGGAAGTGTAATGAATATGCCAAGCTCATTCAGGTCTGGTAGACAAAATTGTCCACATTCACTCACGGAAGACTCAAGAATCAAGAGTAGTATTTTATGTTTTTAAATAAAATATAAGTACAATAAAAAAAGTCAGGAAAAACAAAACAAAATGGAGATCTCTTCATGACTGCAATACTCCAAAAGAGTCACAGTAATTGCATGCCTGCTATTTCCTTTTTTTCCAAAGTATGGTATAGGCCAATTAGCCAGTGAATTGAAACACTTGAGCAATAATAACAATAATACTGAATCATTATTTTTGATGGTTTGTGTGTGTCTGAACGAGTGCGGGAGCAATAACAGTATACTCATGTTGACACAAAAAAAACACCCTTTTACTTTTTAGGGTATTTTGGCGCGTAAATGTTGATTGCAGGTCGTTTTGTTGATTGGCCCTTCAGTTAGAGTTATAAAAAGAGGTGATAGGGCCTCTTTGGGAACCGAAATGGATATTATGATGAGAATTTTGCGACCCACTTCAACACTTTGTAAAATTTGTCATATAGTTTTTGAGTTTGAAAATATATATACCTATCTATATCTAAATTGAAATACGAAAGAGCTTAAAATATGTAAATTTTGTCATAAATTTGTTAATGCTTACCTGTTTTAATCAATTTAAAGGTAACATTATTTTGGGATTTGAAAGCCTCAGTCATATTAGGATGTCCGTAATCCTTTAGCACCCCATTGTAGGAAGCCATACTGGCCTGGGGGCTAAGGGAACCACCGCGTGGTCCCCTCCACCCAAAGAAACTACGTCCTTTTCGCCCACCTGAAGATTTTCCCAAGAAGCCTTAACACGCACGAAATGTCGATGATTGTTTTTGTCGCATATTAAAGATGAAAAGAGAAAAAGAGACGAAAAATACACTTCATTATAATTTAAGTTTGCAAGAAAATTGAACAAAATCAAACTCATAAAACAAAACTCAAAAAAAAAAAAATTAAAACCAAAGCAAAAATGAAAAGTAAACATTGTCTCTGATATTAAAATGAAAACATGGTCATTCATTAATTCAAAAGTTGAATTTTCGCGTTTTGTGCAATGTGAAAAATGTGAATGGATTTAATTTGTTTTACTCTCGAAAGCTCAATGAGAAAAACAAAAACAAGATAACACACATTTTAAAGTTTGATATTCAAATTGGACAGCACAATTTTTTGTTGAGTGGCATAACCTTTATCTGAAAAGCAATTAATTGGGTTCACGAAATTAATACAATACTTAACTTAAGAGCTCTTTATTTCAACAATAAGTGCCAAAGGAGTTTATAGTAAAAGAAAGCATGATACTCAAAACAATGGTTGTCCTCCAAGAACTTCAATTTGTCGAATTAGTTTTCGGTTGAACGAAAATAGTGTTTTCATAAAGGTGTTGGTTGGTAGTGCACCTATTCCTAGCATATCATGCGGTGAAGAGTGTTTTGTTTTTTATTAATTTTTCGAGATTGAAGTTGTTGAAGTCCGAAGAATGTATAGCATACCGTAAAAGCTGAAATTTAGAAACTTACTCATAGAAGAATAGCAAAAGCTCTAGGCAAGCTTTCTTTAATTGAAGTCTATAGAAAATAAGACTGGGAACTAAGTTTCTTGTTTCTGTCGCTCGTCAAATATGGCAAAACAGCGTTTGCTGGGTCAGCTAGTCTACGTATATTAGGTTGGATTGATTTTTAATTGGGTTGCAACTAAATTTTAATTTGTTTTATTTAATTCAAAAACTGGCATTGCCTGGACATTTACCTATATGGGGAAAATGGGGTGTCCACATTTTTGGCCATATCTCATGAACGGATAAGCCAATTTTGTACAAATTTCTTAAGAACCATTTACCCGAAAATTGCCTTAAAATTTGTTGCCAAACACTCTACTGGTACAAAAGTAGTGAGTCTTTAACGGATTTGATTTTTATATCAGAGATTCAAAAAACAACAGTACTTTGGTAATGCAGTCAGTACAGTCGCAATTAATTAACTTAAAAAAAAAGTGACTTAAAGCTAATTAACTAACAAAAGTAGCTAAACTGGAAAAGAGCAGTCACCACTCAGTACTTATTTTTAAACTCGAGTCAATTGAAGAAAAGTCAATTGACTAAAAGTTAATTAACTGCAGTACTTTTTAACTGGCTTTAGTCAGTTAAGTCCCTAAAAAGTCATTTAACTTAAGCGAGTTTGGTTTTAGTCAGTAAATCTTTTGACTGCAGTCAAATAAACTTTAACTTAAATGTATTGAATAGAGTTTGAGTCAATAACATTGAGTCAATACTATTGAGTCAATAGTATTGAAGATATTAAAGTACACATGGATTTTTTCGCACAGAATCCTGTGTAATTTACCCCAGTGTGGGATATGAACGTACGCATCTGCTGTCCAACTTTCAGAGGCCAGGGCCGTAGGCTCTACGAAATTAGGCCCCAGTAAATAAGGCCTCAATGAAAAAATTAAATATGGCCCCAAATTGGGGTATATTTTCATAATGAAACTATGCCCCAATGAAAAAAGGCCTAAACGAAATGAAGTAAGGCCCCAACTTGTTTTACTTTTTTTTGGAAAAATGAAAAAAGACCACAATTTGTCTTTTTCGTAATAAACTTAGTTAGACAGTGAAATATCACCTCAAAGTGTTACACAAATGCACACTAAGTTGCAGGGAAACATTACCTCCTACCCACTATGGTGTTTCATAAATCACGAAAGCAAATTCGGGGCTTCTGACCTTCGCGGTTGATTTTAAACATTTTTTCATTTTTTTTTTTTTTTGTCAAACAATTAATTGAAAAGAAAGTTTTTATATTTTCAAGGTTTCTTGCGTGCAACGTTAAACATAACGTAAATTTAAATTTTTTTCGTTCGCGCGAACTTTTTTATTTTCACACCCTTTGGGCAACATTTTTTCAACAACTGTACCTAATTACCAAAATTAAGGTAAACGTTTTGCCCTTTTCACTTTATTTAAGGTGATGTCACCGCAAACTATTAAACAAATATGTACTTGAATTCTGTACTGCACAGTTTCCCCGCAATAAGGACACTTATAATTCTAATGCCTGCAATGGACTCGGCTTCAAATAGTTTTATGACTTAAATGAAATTAAGCCCCAAAAACCTTATTAACTTCCCATAGGAAGTTATTGTAATGGGTCCGATTTTGTGAATCTCCAATTTTCGCATTTCTCGATGTTTTGAGGTCACTAGAGTCCGAATCAAGCGTTTTTAAGATGATGTCCGCGTGTGTGTGTATGTGTGTTCGTATGTGCGTTACGTTTTTTCAGCTCGATTATCTCGCGAACCACTCATCGTATTGTCATAAAATTGGTCTCATTCGACGCGTTATTGTGTTGTTAAGAGCTGATTAGGTTTTGAGCGAAATCCGCTTAACGGTTTTTAAATGGCAATCAAAAATCTAAGACAACCTTATAAAAAATGAGTTATTTTTATTATAAACTAGCTGACCCGGCAGACGTCGCCCTGCCTTGATTTGAAGAATTAAATGAAACTCCCGAAGGTTTCTGCGATGGTACAATGAATTTTCAGCTGTTGACTCCCAAGTCATTCCAATGAATTTCAAAAACTCCTTGACGGAGTTTCATTTAATACTTCAAATCAAGGCAGGACGACGTCTGCCGGGTTAGCTAGTGCGCCACAGGACTCATCTGATAAATGAGCTACATATTAAACTTATATTTTCTGTAAGAGTTAGAGTCGCCTCTGGCCACCGATAAGTTAATGCTTCCATAGGCTGATTGGTGCGCCACAGTACTCATCTGTCAAATGAGCTATATATTAAACTTATATTCTCTGTAAAAGCTATAGTCACCTCTGGCCACCGATATGGTGCTAGTTGATAAATGTCGTAATTCTCTTAGCAAGTAAATGCTTCCATTGGCTGATTGGTGCGCCACAGTACTCATCTGTCAACTAAGCTATATATTAAACTTATATTCTCTGTATGAGTTAGAGTCGCCTCTGGCCACCGGTATGGCGCTAGGTGATATGTGTCCAAATTCTCGTAGCAAATTCTTTCTTAGGCCGGTTGGTGCGTCACAGTACTCATCTGTCAAATGAGCTATATATTAAACTTATATTCTCTGTAAGAGCTAGGGTCACCTCTGGCCACCGGTATGGCGCTATAAACAAAACAAATCAAATTCCACTGAATTAAGATGCAATTAAGTTTTAAATGCAAAAATGAATTTATTGAACAATATTTCCATTTCGTTGTTTTGAATTTTTGTTCATCAATTTGTGAACTTAAAATATTTTTAAAGTGGCATCACTTTCGCACCAGAATTCGCTCTATATCCGCCATCTTGGATTTTATTGGACAATTCGAATTTGACAATCTTCGGGAGTATATTACCTTTGGTACTTGTATCATGGGTTTCCCCTCTTTATCTAGTCTGTGGCTTGTGTAATCTGTTTTTGTGGTATTTTTGTTCGTGTAATTACGCATGCATTCTCATATAATCAGAATCAGCTGCGTATATGTATGCATACATGTACGTAAGTGTACATTTAAAGCGTGGCCCGTCAATTTGCCTAGCTTCGCGGCAAAATACCTTGCGAGGTTTTCTCTCTGTATCTGTTCTGTGGTCAATATATCGACCGAAAATATCGATAAATCAACGAAATTATCGATAACAATTAACAGGTACTCAATTTTTATTTGCGTTTTTCTCGCACGTAATTCAATAAAAATTAGTTTTTCCAACTCAGGAACCATCCCGGGTTTATGTACAACAACTTTTCCAAAGATTATTACATGATCAAATGTGTAGTTTATGAGTCTATAGGTAATATACAAACCAACATTCATTTTTATATATGTACTAGCTGACCCGGCAGACGTTGTCCTGCCTTGATTTGAAGAATTAAATGAAACTCCGTCAAGGAGTTTTTCAAATTCATTGGAATGACTATGGAGCCAACAGCTGAAAATTCATTGTACCATCCCAGAAACCTTCGGGAGTTTCATTTAATTCTTCAAATCAAGGCAGGACGACGTCTGCCGGGTCAGCAACGCGCACACATAGTAGTTAATTATTTATTATATCATGTAATGATTCTTAGCAAAGTTGTTTGAAAACCAATGCACCTGCAATAATATGCAATTTTCCCTTTGAAAACCAATGAGTTTTCCGAGTTTTTCATCAAGAACTTTCTGTTTTACATTCGAAACCCTATTTTGAAAATTTCCAGTTTTCCATTTGAAAACCAATGCACCTGCAATAACATGCAATTTTCCCTTTGAAAACCAATGAGTTGTCCGAGTTTTTCATCAAGAACTTTATATTTTTCATTCGAAAACCCATTTTGAAATTTTCTAGTCCCAATTTTTATTTGCGAAAATATCGATAAATCAACGAAATTATCGATAACAATTTACAGGTACCCAATTTTTATTTGCGTTTTTCTCGCACGTAATTCAATAAAAAAATAGTTTTTCCAACTCAGGAACCATCCCGGGTTTATGCATAACAACTTTTCCAAAGATTATTACATGATCAAATGTGTAATTTATGAGTCTATAGGTAATATACAAACAAACATTCATTTTTATATATATAGAAGAAGAAAAGGGTTTTCCAATATGAGGTGTTATTTTGAATAGCCCGCTATTTCGGTAGTTGTCACTTTTGAAGCTGTCATTTTTTGGCATTTGACAAGTAGACACTACGCCATTAATAAAAATGGAACGATACAACGCATTGAAAATATAAAAAATGGTGAAAATTTGGCAGAGGCGGTTCGCACAAATAAAACATTTTTGGGTCGTCGTGAAGCACCTTGTCGGACCGCAATACAGAAATTGGTGGACAAATTCGAGCTGTTGGGACAAGTTAGTGATGTGAAGAATAAAACCCGTGCACGTCGCTCAAGAACAACTGAGAATATTGCTGTTGTAGCCCAAAGTGTTGAAGAAAACCCAGGTTTGTCCATTCCTCGTCGTTCTTTGGAATAAGGCATTCCACAAACGTCATTACACCGTATTTTGCATAAAGACTTGAGTCTTAAGGCTTATAAAATTCAGTTAACACAAGAACTCAAGCCGGCTGATCATCAATAACGTCGTGTCTTTGCTGGTTGGGTCCTTGAAATGCATGAAAATGATCCGGAATTTCATCGAAAAATCATCTTGACTGATGAGACCCATTTCCACCTCGGAGGCTACGTCAACAAGCAAAACTGTCGCATCTGGGGCTCGGAAAACATAAGAGTTATTGTTGAAAAGCCTCTCCATCCTCAACGGCGTGACTGTTTGGTGCGGTTTATGGTCCCGCGGGTTCATTGGACCTTACTTTTTCGAAAATGAGGCTGGAGCAACAGTTACGGTCAATGGATTGCGCTATCGAGAGATGATTAATGATTTTAACTTCCCAGAGGAAGTTATTGTAATGGGGCCGATATTATGAATCTCCAATTTTCGCATTTCTCGATGTTTCGAGGTCACTAGAATCCGAATCAAGCGTTTTTATGATGATGTCTGTGTGCGTTACGTTTTTCAGCTCAATTATCTCGCGAACCACTCATCGAATTGATTTCATTCGACGCGGCATTGTGTTGTTAAGAGCTGATTAGGTTTTGAGCGAAATCGGCTTAGCGGTTTTTTAATGGCAATCAAAAATCTAAGACAACCCTAATATAATGAAAATTATGATAATTTCTGCAATAATTTCAATAATAGTGCAAAAAATCTTATAGTTAGTGGGGAAAAAAACACAATATTCAGGAGTATCATATACTATATTTGAGTACTAGCTGACGCACCATACGCTGCTTTGCCGTATAAATATTAATTTTCAGAAATACTAATCCGATTAGAAAAATTGCTTCAATAATAGAAAACTACAATATTCAGGAGCAATATATGTAGGCTGTATTTTACTGTGCAAAGTAGTTGCGAATGAGTCCACGAAATGGTACGATCAACTCGGCAGTGGCAGATGGCGCCGCTGTTATTCAATAAACTTAATGTTTTTCATAAAATCATCAGTTTTATGGAATTTGACTTTGAAGCAACGTGCGTGTACAACTACAACGGGATGCATCCGCTGAATATTTTGCAAAACAACTAATGTTTTTACGTATTTTTTTACTATGGGAAGTTAGTCGTGTGGACTCCATGGGTCGCACTCATATTTTTTCATAATGAAATTAGACCCCTATAAAAATGAAAAAAGGCCCCAAAAAAATGAAACAAGGCCCCAAAATTTGAGAAATTTCGTTGTTGTTGTTTTGTGTGCTTTTTTTGGGGCCTCATTTCATTATTTTTTGGGGCCTTTTTTCCTGTTGCCTAATTTCACCCCCAGGGCCGTATAGCTAAGGACTGAGTGATAACCTGACCAAAGCCAGTTAAAAATTACTGCAGTTTATTAACTTTTAGTCAATTGACTTTATTCAATTGACTGCAAGTTAAAAAATAAGTAGCTACTGTCTGGTGACTTCTCCTTTCCAGTCAAAGTACTTTTGTAAGTTAAAAGACTAATTAAAAAAAGTCTTATTCGTGACTTTAAAACTCTGATTGATATTATGGGCAAAACATCGGAAGAGAGTCTTATTAAATTTTTTTTGCTGTACCAACTTGACAGTCCATTAAATCAATTTTGCGGTTCATGAAATCTGTTTGTCATTATTTTACTAAACGTGCATAAATCGCTTATGATTCAAAAACAAGTAAATAAACAAGTAAATCTGTTCTACGTCCTTGCAATATTATCAATGTCCAATTTTCGGCTTGATTCTTCGTAATATGAATCCACATATGATACATACATTTTGAGATTGTCCTTTAACTTGAAAATTATATAAAATTCAATTCTTCTTAACATAAACGCATACAAAAAATTATTCTAAGAAAACATCTTAAGCAATATTTTCACCAATTGGCTGGAAAGCGATATTTTATCATAGGTAATCTTGAAATAGAGTCAAATCGTAAAATTACAACTTATTAATACAAAAATTGATTTACAAAACCAAAACACTCCCTAGGGTAGAGTTACAAGCCAAAACCAAACAAAGTCAACTCAAACCAAACCAAACACACGCTTGCTGTTGTGTTAAACAAACGCCATTTTCCACGCCAAGAACGTTGTAAAAATTACAAACTATATCCGTTTTCAGTTAATTTGATCATTTTAAATTTTAGTTGAACCACAAGCTCAGTAAAAATAAAGCTGAAAAAATGTCCAAACTAAGTTTTTTGTAAAAAATCTTTTGGGGGCACCTGTCACCTTTCTGGGGCACACCAGACGTCTTTTTCTCACTATCAAAGTCGGCGCTTTTCGATCGTGAACTCAGTGGTTCTTTCGAACGTCCAAGGCCCATACCCGACGACGAACTACCAGGTCGTGTCGATGATCCCATTGTATCAAATCCGCCATCGAAACTGGCCGACGGCGAAAGTGAATCAGCTGTTAGATTCGTTGATGACGCTGGTTTCGGATGTAGCTTATAAACTGGCTCACCGGACTGGAAGAAAGCATCGAAATTTCGCTCTCGAAGGTTTTCGCGGGTGAACGTTGGATTCTCGACGTGCAGATGAAGATCTTCGCGCAGTCGCGCCGACTCGTTTGTCTCACGCTGCTGTCGACCTAAGCGACCCAGGGAAATATTGAGTTTCGGACGGAGTTTGCTTTTTGTTTGTGGGGACTTGGGTTTTGCCGACGAAGACGACGACGGCGATGTCGGACGATTGGCCGATAGATCGGGACTTGGAGGTTCCAAATATATACTGGGGCTGCGTTCGCGGGAGATTCCATAGTCATCAAGATAGGGATCATCGACGGGGGTTTCGGGTTCGTTTAGGCCATAGGGTTCAACAGCGGAATTGGATGAACTGGGATTGAAGCGATTGGATGAGGGACGGGAACGAGATGGCTCATCATGTGCAGAGGTGTGCATTAGTGGCTGCTGTTTTGTGGTTCGCGGCGACGGCGGTGGTTTTTGCAACAACTGTGCAGGTGGATTAACTTTTTTCGAAGTTGACGGAGACGATTTTTGCTGAGGAATATCGTTTGGGGATAAGGTTCTGCCGTAGTTCAATACAAGTGGATCGTGAAGGCAGTCCAAGGTTGGTCTCGGTTTTATTCTTGGCAATGCTGGACCGTATGTCATTAAAATGAGTTCGTCAGCTGGAAATATTACATACATTCCTGGCCTCCATGTGACATGGCGACTTTTGACAGCAGCTTTCGATAGTTTTTATTATATTTATTGGTCAAAAGGATCTTTAACGAGTTTATGGCAGACAATTTGTAAATTGGAAATTATTCTAAAATGTCTTTTTTATGTTGGGTCTTACATGAACTAAACTTTACTTAACGAAAAATTTAACTTCAAAAATAAATTTTATGCAATTTTAATAAAAATAAAAATTAAATTAATTGTCTTTTTTTAGTCCTTACACGTACTCTATTGTAAAATATCACAATCTCTTTAGATCTCTTTTGGTGGTGTGAGGGTCAGAAAAACAC
This sequence comes from Sphaerophoria taeniata, assembly GCA_943590905.1. Lineage (NCBI taxonomy): Eukaryota > Metazoa > Arthropoda > Insecta > Diptera > Syrphidae > Sphaerophoria > Sphaerophoria taeniata. The sequence goes on along the minus strand of OX016540.1, from coordinate 22,841,003 downwards.
TGACTTCATGGTGAAATCTGCAAAAAAAATAAAGAAAAATAAAGTAAACGTTTGATATAAATTGAAACATTTTTTTTTAAATAACTAATTTTTGTTTGTAAGGCACACATTTTAAACTAATTAATCAAACATAAAAAAAATATTGGTGCGACAAATGGTAAATATAAGTGCACTCATGAGGACCCAACCGTCCTCAACAACCTCTGTCTACCAAGTCCTACTGTCACCTCCACGTAGTGACCACCGGGTGTCTAGTACCTCAGCTGGAGATAGGGTGAAAACCCTATAGAAGGCTGTTGGCGACAGCTAACGAGGAGGGCGGGGGGAGTGTTTTGCACTGAGGCTCTACTCCTTTTTTGAGGCAGATGCGGAAGAATTCCCAAGATGGAGTCAACGATGGCGTCTACAGTTCCAGTTAAGCTGAATTACTCAGTGAACACCTTATACGGGATACTTCGACATATTTGCAGCTCAGGCCGATAAGGAGCGGTTAATCCTTCTAGTTGCCTTTGGAGTTAAAATAAGGACCTGGGCCTCTAGGTTTGGGGTCGTGCTTTGGAGTTCCTTCCCAATCACGTAAAGAAAAGCCAATTGTGAAGCAACAACAAGCCTCGAACGGATTTACTGATGACGAACCAAGCAAACGAAATAAGGACAACGAGATTCGGATCTGGAATGTTAGGTCCCTTGACAGACCACGTGCAGCCGAACAATTAGCGGATATAACCACCATCCAGGAAATGGGATGGACCTGGCAAAAGGAGGACGAAAAATTGCGATATCTACTACGTCGACTGCTACAGAAAACAAGAACAGCACCTGTTTTGATGATGCTTTGCCGTTGGACGCAGGCCTAAGCAGCCAGCGTGTATTAAGCTCTTCAGGCAATCCGCATCAAGGCTTATAATTCAGTTACATTACCCTGATATGTGCTCATTTCCCAACCAAAGACAAGTTATACAAGCTCCTCAAAAATACATACAGCAATGCTCTAGCTTCGACGTAAAAATCATCTTTGGTGGAACAGTCGGAAAACACAGCCTGCCCGAAAAAAAAACCTCCGATATCGGATTCAGGCTTATCGATTTTACAGCGGGGCGAAACATAGTAGTAGAAAGTACGCGTACCCAACTTCTCAACATCCACAAGGGGAACTGAAGGTCTCTAGACCAATCAACTGTCCACCAAATCGATCATATTGCGATCGACGAAAGACACTCTTCAAGCATTATTCATGTGAACCTTCCGAGAGGCCAACATCGAAACGAACCGCTACCTCATTGTAGCCAAGGTATAGTGCAGTGGCCAGCGGATATTTCGAAACAAGCCAAAAACAGGAAGTGCTAGAAGAAAGTATGACGTCGGACGTCTACGATCGCAAGAGATCACCAGATCCTTTTCCAATCGAGTCTCAAGTAAAAGTGTCCTCATGAGAAGTCCGCTACAGCCAGCATCGAGTATTGCCCTCAGGGATGCTGCCTCTGATGTGCTAAGTTCCACGCGGTCACCAACATGAAATCCCTTGTAGGATGAAGAATGCAGGCAGGTACATGCAGCCAAGGCAAGAAGCATATAAAGCAGCGCTGCATAGAAGGACAAGAGCAGCTCAGGAGCTGTACGAACAGAAGAGGAGAGAAGAACATAAGCTTTCCAGAAAGAAAAAGAGAGAGCATGAAAAGCAATCGATCGAGGATGTTGAGAGACTAAAAAACAGGAATGAGGTTCGGAAATATTACGAAGAGGTAAAATGAATGGCATGGACCCTGTCAACAACGAACTAGGCCGGTTCGAGAGAAAAGTTCTACGGCCCAAGTCCACCCCGAACTGTAGCGCCACTTTTAGTAAGTAAATAAGTAAAACAAAAACCGATTAACACTTGTTTGCATAAAATAAAATATTATACGCTGTAATTTTAAAATGGCTTTCCAAAAATTTCTTTAATCCTCGATAAAGTACCTACGCGCAAAAATTAAATAACCAGCATCATAATTTCTCAATAGAACTGTGCACTAATACGAGCTATATTTTCTGCAAAAGGCAACAAAATGGTTAACATTTTCAACTCAATTAACTTAGAATAAACAAACATGCAAATTTTAGGGGGGCACGTGCTCTTTACTTGCCTCACAGTCTACGTCTGTATGGCAATGACACGGGTCTATTGGGGTTTAATTTTGTTTTTCTTTTTTTTTTTTTGGAAACGTGAGTACCTATAGCAATTTCAGGATAACCTGGTGCCGGTGCCTACACAAAACATAACAAGGGTTATTATTATGAAGTTTAAATCAAATTACACAAAAGATTTCAAATCAAATGGATTTGTCTGGCTTGAAAGGTTCTCATTTTTTACCTTGGGGACTTAATATTTTGTTCGCGCTGAAAAATCAATTATCCGTAAAAAAAACACACACACCCTCATACTAACTTTTGAAAAAAAGTGAAATAACAACAAAATGATTAATTTTAACGTATCAAACATTGAAATGCACTTAAGCATTCTAGCGTCAATCAAATCTAGTGGAATAGGTACCTATTGATATTTTTGAAAAATAATTACGAAGACATTAAACCGTTATTATGGCAGCACCTGCGAGGTAATGAACTGTGCGAGCATATGACATATATTGAGGTTTTGTCGGTGGTGCACTTACTGACTAAGCGCTTTTGTGATAGATTCACTTTTAAAAGGGCGACAATCCCCTGATGGGCCTACATTCTTCGATAGGAATTATTATGATCAATTGTGATATAATAATGCTTTTATAAGCTTGGCGCTTTGTTATGAGTGAAAGGAACCCATACACTTTCAAAAATTGTTGTCTCCAACACAGTCAGAAATAAATATTTTGTATGCAGGTGGCCATGGTTCAGAGGATAGAGTAGTGAATTGCTAAGCCGAACGCTACGGGTTCAAACCCCAGCTTCAGCAGCATTCTTTTTCTACAAAAATCGCCAGCTTATCTGAGGCCACCTGTGCGATAACATGAGACAATACAAATCTAAGTCTCCTCCTCTGAGCCACGTAGGTTTCTGTTATGTGTGCTTTCTTTCTATGTGTCTATCTGTCTCTCTCTGTTGTATGTCTTGTTCTGTCCCAGCCGATGGTCTCAGTCACTAGTGCTGCTATGTGTCTGTAGTTCGTTACATTTATGTGCGAAGTACTGTGAAATGTAATGTAATGTAATGTAATAATTAATAAAACTTTTGTCCTAAAAATCACATTCCAATTCCGCTCCTGGTAACCTCATTCTAACGTGTCCTGACTATAAATTTGCTTAAGCGAGTAAGTTAATTATTATTATATTGTGTCCTGCACATTAAATAAAGCATGTTACTCGAAGCACCATAGACATTATGCTGCATTAAGTAATTATTTAATAATATGTTAGAGATTTTGAAGGTTACATATTACCCATCCATCAACATAAAAATACTGCTATTAACGGTTATGCTGGTATTTTAAAAGCAAACGGTCTTTATGGGAAGAAAGCACTTAAATATGACTTCTAATGACAAATAGATGTTCATATTCTGCTATGATGGATTTTATAACTAAAGTTTATTATCAACTTCTGCAACTGTTTCTCTTTTATTTTATTTCCCTTTGACAGTGTAATGATTCCACTTCGATTTCTTAGTAGGGGTAACCGGGAATAGTTGGCCTCAGGGGTAAGTAGACTAACTGCCAATAACTTCAAAACAAAACAATTTCTTTCTTGTTTGTTCTTGTTATTACATTAAGCACAGCAGCCTGGTTAGTTAAATGTTGTCTTTTGATAAAGTCTAGAGGCGTTCGAGAGTTATCGCGAAAAAAAAACACTTTTTTTGCTTTCGTGAGTAATTTTTTTGTTTTTGGGAATTTCCATTAGAAACACAACAAGGAGGCGACTGAAAAATCAGTTTTGGAGCTTATGTCCAAAAATTATTCTTGAAAACGGAAAAATCATATACGATCTGTTGCTCATGACATGAACATGTTGCTTTCAAAACGATGCCCAAAACGGCAAAAATTTAAGAAGAAGAAGTTGGAACATCCTTTTATCCCTATTGTCGTGCTGTATCTTGAATATTAATTTTTGTTTCAAATAAAATTAATGTATAAGTGCATATCATATTAATGATATCAAAAAGCGGAAAAAAAGGATAAAATCAACTGACCCCATAGACATAGTCTACTTATCCCGGGTTTGGGGATAGTTGACCCACCTGAGATCGTTTTATAAATTTAGGAAAAAAAGGTCTTAAAATTCACCAATTTCAGAAGATATATTTTTTTTTATAAAGCACAAAAAATGGTTAGTTAAAACACATTTAATTCTTGTTGATATCTTCTTTAGTTATTTTAAAAAAAAAGATAAGTAAATTTTCAGTCTACTATCCCCGGTCTCCCTAATAAGGAATTAAGGGTTTCATTTTTAATAGTTCATTTAAGGAGCAAACTGAAATTTTCTGAAGTTTGATAAAATAGAATCTTACACGCTTCTAAAACTTTCAAATTGTTATATTTTACGAGTAATCTACGAGTTTCTCGTATGCAGAGGATATCAAGGGCAATCACGGAGTTATTTTTATGTAACACTTATGGGAAAGTTTAGAGAAAATAGAAAAAGCGTTTTGCTAAGATATGTGTATGAAGTCTTCCGCGTATTTTGTCATGCCACTAATGTCGAAATTTAAATTCTATCAACCTGGTGATTAAACAATTAAACATGTATCCCCAACCCCAAAGGAAGACAGACTTTTTTCTCCCTCTTTGTCATCGTACTGTAATTTTTTGAACAAAATCTCAAGCTACCCTCACGTAAAAAAACCCAGACACATGTCGGATACAGAAATTAATCAGTCAATCCTTAACAATGTAAAGGTTCCCTTTGAAATCAAATAAGCTTGTGTTTTCTTATTTACACGATAAAACTTTAACCATTGCAAACTCAATATTCTCTTATCTTTTCCGAAAACAAAATTTGATTCTACATCACGTTGAAAAAAAAAACTGTTATAACACAACAATTCCTCGAACAATACCAAAAAATTACCTCGAATTGGAATGAATGAAAACTTGTTGAGTTTTCAACTGTTTTATTTTTTGTTTGACTAAAAGAAGCAACAACAAAAAAATTAACTTTTTCTCTAAATTAAAAGAACCAAGAGCCAAATGAAACCAAAAATAAAAGAACCTCATTCATATGACACAATGCAGAGTGCCTAGCCTTTGGCGTTTAAAGTTTGTCCTCATTCATGCTTTGAAGGGGAGAACTCGTTGTCGCGTTCTTGTTTTGTTTTTCACATCAAAAAAAAATTAAGGTGTGATTGTGAATGTGGGTGAAAACTCAAAAGTTTTTTGTAGCTTTTGTTTGAGTTGAAATTATATTCATGATTATTTTCCTTGTTTTCTGTTTTTCTTTCATTTCAAAAGCTACAGGAACCTTTACCTTTAAGTTGACGTTGTCGTTGTTCTGTTCGGCGTACAGCTGGACAAAAAACAAGAAATCCCTAACATTTGCATCCATGTAGAATTTTATTACGCTTTGTTGTTGTCATGGTTTCGTGTGACAAACAAAGCATTGCATTGCAGTACCATAAGAACTTTTACAATTAGAAACCAACTTGCTTGTTCGTAATTTTGTTTGTATTTTTTTCTTGTTAATGTTTATTTTAATTTCCCCTGAGACATGGTTGCATTCGTATATGAGACGTAAAGTTGGCAAGCGAATTATTGAAATTACAACTTCCTCAGCAAAAAGAAAGGAACCCTTAACAAACAGAAATGAATACTAATTTCCACATACTTCAACAATTCTATTGGATAAACTTAGTTTTATGGAAATCCAATTGGTTAAGCACGAAGAAAACATTTTTTTTTTGTATTATTTAATGTAAATGATTCTTCAAAGTTTTAATTAAAACCTGAGTCATGACCGATTGCAGAACGATTGCTTGTGGAACAATAATTGCCCGCAAAACAATTTCCGGCTGAATAGTTTTCCAGCAAAACATTAAATTAATGAAAACATCCCTTTTATCTTATTCCTAATATTAGTTAGCGCAGGTCACTTCTTAAACCGAAAATTTCATGAGACTCGAAACGATGAGAATCATGGAGAACGAAGCAAACGAATTCTTCTTACAAAACTCACCCACTATGGATGTGCTTGCATATTTGTGATTTTTGATTTGGTTTTTTATGGGTTGATGGTTTCACTTTATTTTCGGGTTTTCGGAATTTTGATTTTTCGAATTTTCTATCACTTCCTGGTAAGTTCAGAATTTTTAAGTATCGGTGTGCAAGGGTCTTAAAAGCGACATATCTTGCATGATTTTCAATACGAGAAGTCTTAACAAAAAGTCTTACTGCGTTTCTAAGTCACCAATAAAATATATTTAAGAAGGTTAGACCTAAAAAAAAAAAAAAAACATTTGCACAAGCAACAATTATTTTTTCAGCTTAGTTTTCAATGTTAAAATTTCGAAGGGGAAATTATTTTTCCTTGTTTCTTAATTAATATTTACAAATTAATTTATTAACAGATTTGATGAAATTATGCTGAAAACAAAAGCATTTTTGAGGTCATCATCTTCGGCGCTTTTCCTCTTTCCCCATTTGAAACATTGATTTGGCAATCACACAAGCGGCAAGGTATTCAACAAGGAAGAATTTTGTTTACAAACATTATACTGTGTGATTGCACATCAACAACATTCAATTTACTTGGCTTCACCAATGATTTTATTTTTAGACACCAAATTTTATTTTCTCATTTTGTCATTTTAAGTAGGTACCTTGACAATGCTCTTTAGATTGTAAGCATCATCTAAGAGGCTCACATTTTATTAAAAATAGCATGGTGCATATATGTTCTTTACTCATACAACATGATTGAGGTTTTTGGGCGAGTCATCTTGAGCTTGAGAGGCCTTACCCTTCAGACGCGGAAAGCTTTTGCTGCAGCAACTAGTTTTATTTAAAAATATTGATTCAAAGACATTAATGTGACAAAATCGCATTAAGAAGGTGGGGCAAGGCTGATTTCTACACTTTCTAATTTGTATGTGTACAAATTAAAATTGATATTTTTATTCAATGACGAGGGCTTCTTTTTGTAGTTAAATAAATCATTTTGATATTTATGCGAATTTTGATTTTAGAATTGTTATTTTGTGCATTTTTGATATTGAATTATTATAACTAGCTCTTGTTGAACACATTATTATGATAAGATTCTAACGGTAATGGAAAGTAATTGCCAAAAAAAATTCCTATGAAAGTACACCAAGAAAGTATGTGTAAATAAAACCAAGCCAGAGTGTGGTAGCATCTTTCCAGCTCCACGTTCACAATATAGGTAAACATTCTTTTTTATGTCAAATTGCATATTGCCAACTATAAATACTCTTGTGTACACAATACACATAATTCGTATTCCATCTCCTTGTTTGATATAAATCATTTGCCAGTGGGATCGGAAACAGTCATCGCACACGTAAATTTTATTAAAAGAATATTATAGTGACACATAAAAATATTGACCTTCCTGATTTAAATCGTATCTGTAGAAGAAAGCTTCTGCGGGAATGGACGCAGTATTGCGAACAAGAAAAATCTGTAACAATACCCTAAATAAATGATTTGTTTGGTGTATAATAAATTTATGAACAGCATTTTTATTTCTCAGAAAGGGTTATGTTGTCGATTTATCTATGAATTGGTTAAAGAAGATTTATTGGGAACTTTCTGTCAGAGGGTAGCAACAACATGTTTTTGAAAACAGAAAGAAAATGTGCCCTCCGAAAATTCCTTCGGTCCTCTCAGTATTTTCGAATTGATTTCGTTCGCTTATTGTATTCTAGGTTGGATATTATTCAATTTTGTTTGTTTGGAAAATTCGATGTACCTATATTGAAAATTCTTTTTTATATGAATTGCATATAATTTTGTTCAGAAGCATGCATTACCATTTGGTACATTATTCATAAGACATTATGTGTAGTAAATTTTAACCCATATTTTATGTTTTGTTGTGAAAGCATATTGGGATCAATTCACTGCGTATTTTGCTTCGAAAAAACTGAAAAGATTTTTAGGGCAAAACAAACAAATTTTTCTGGAAGCATTCAAGTAAAATGACGGAAGTTTATTTATGTATTTGGATTTGCATTTGTTTTTTGATCTCCTTGTTACCTTTTTTTTCAATACTGTTTCCGATATTTATTGAACAGAAATGGGACAAAAAACGTTCACCTTTAATTTGTTTTCAAAAATGCATTTGAATGAAACAAAAAACCACTGGTTCAGAGTTAAATTGAATCTTTGAAGAGGCTCAAATAGGTAAAATGAACTTCAAATATGACACTTAACATCAATGGCACATGATTTGCACCAACACAAAATAAAAAAGTGCTCCTCTTTCGTATCACAAAGCGAGCTTTGAACTGTTTCGCAAAGTTAAATTGAACCACCAGTTGGAAGAAGGGAATAAAACACAAAATTTTCAAAATTGACATTTTGATGAAATTGTCATCTCTATACGTAGACGCATCTTTTAGGTGAAAGAAAGAAACGAAAATCATTTCGATCACCGTAAATAAAGGTGATTTTGAAAGCATAAGTTGGAAGAAGGGGACAAAACCCGATTTATTTCCTTCTTCCAACTAATTAATTTTATTGCATTAGAAGAAAACACGTTCAGTCGGTTTTTATTTCCTTCTTCCAACTGATTATTTTATTGTATTGCAAGAAAAAACGAACTATTATTTTTTCATCAGTAGGATGAAGACAAAAAACACTCCAAAACCGTATTTATTTAACAACAATATCTATTTTTTTTAAGGTTTAAGCTTTGTCTTTAATGAATAAATCCTTTTTCCATTAACTTTGTTTTTTATTTCGAATTTCAAATTTTCAGTTGGAAGAAGGGAATGAAATCGAACTTTTTCTTATAGTCTGGGAGGCGACCGTAAGATTACCTACCTCATCAGCAGAGTGGAAAATTTAGCCACCATCTAATGCTAACTGATATGAAATCTTCAAAACCAGTAGTCGGACAGACTTTTCCTGGGCCTTTTGGTGGCTATATTGCACTTCCGGTTGCGTTTTTTGGTGCTACTTATACCATGGGGAAATTGGAAAAAGTAAGTATGGAGGTCAATAGACATTTCGTCGAAGATACCAAATCATATGGTCGGACAGAAATAACGTGGGCCGTTCCCTCTATCCGACCATTTAAAAAACTGTATTTTTGGTGTCATCCTACCTCATCGGCTGAGTGGGCAAATGGGGTATCAAATGAAAGCTTGGAACGTCTACATTAAGAATCTACTGGTCGGACAAACTTTACATGGGCCAATCATGCGACCGACCGCATTTTTCAAAAAAATCTGTTAATTTCTTTAATGCTTTTCTCAACTCAGCATCAAAGTTTGTCCGACCAGTAGATTCTTAATATAGACGTTCCAAGCTTTCATTTGGTACCCCCATTTGCCCACTCAGCCGATGAGGTAGGATGACACCAAAAATACAGTTTTTTAAACGGTCGGATAGAGGGAACGGCCCGCGTTATTTCTGTCCGACCATATGATTTGGTATCTTCGAGGAAATGTCTATTGACCTCCATACTTACTTTTTCCAATTTCCCCATGGTATAAGTAGCACCAAAAAACGCAACCGGGAGTGCAATATAGCCACCAAAAGGCCCAGGAAAAGTCTGTCCGACTACTGGTTTTGAAGATTTCATATCAGTTAGCATTAGATGGTGGCTAAATTTTCCACTCTGCTGATGAGGTAGGTAATCCTACGGTCGCCTCCCGGACTATTACTATATTTAAAGCTATCAGAAGGCGATAGAAGAAAAAAAATTATCTCATCCGACTCAGAAAGTCGAGAGCAATATTTTATTCATATGTCAAAAATCTCAGAATCGTCAAATAAAAAAGTTATACAGTTTTTTGCTCTTTACCAAAAATAAGGTCAGATGGTTTTGTTCCCTTCTTCCAACTGGTGGTTCAATTAGTTTTCCATGATATGGAATAAAACTATTTTCTACATTCGGTGTTAGTGGCTTCAAAAGGCTTTTTTTGGCTTATGAAATCAATTCAAAATAGTGACATCGTCTGTTAAATGAAAATTGGTATTTGTCAATTATTTCATGCACACACATTATGTGGATACCGAGTCTACAGAGTTCATGAATCAAGTTTGATTCAAGATTTAAGGTTTGTTAGGACGTGTATAAAAAAATCGTTAATCGTGTAAAAATATCATTAAATGCAGAACTTCAAAAACAGCTGGAAAAGACTTAACTGAACACATATCTTCCGTTAAATGCTTGTAATTTTAGGAACAAAAAATGCATCAACAACAACGAGAAAACCCTTGCTAACAAGGACAAATATTTTTGTACACGTGACGCAAATTGCAAATTGCATCTTTAGATATCAAAATTCCTTAATCGGCTGTAGAGAAGGAGACTATTCATTCTTGAGTTTAGACTTGCGATTGCATTGCCTTTGGTGTCTTGTCTAATCAAAATTAATATTCGTTTTCCATCAATCTATCAAAATAAAAGAAGAAACCCTTACTATCGCTACATCATCCAAGAAAGCATATAGGTTTTTCTTTATAATTATGTACGTTGGACAAGCAGCAGACATTAGATAATCTGAATGCCTGTAAGATAGACATTAGGCCAGTTCATCTAAAAACATCTCACTGAGATCTCAATGCCACTTGGACTGAGGCAGAATTATTTGGTGGAACATAATTCTCAATCCTCATTGAGATAGCTACGGTTGTTGTTTTGCATAAATGTCAGTTACGTCAAATCGGCCGAGTGAGAAATCGAGTCCAAAATATTTTCATCTCAGAGATCTCAGAAAATAATCTCAGATATCAACTGAGATTTTTTGTTCCACTTAAAAAGTCTCTGAGATCTCAGTGAGATGTTGTTAGGTGGAACTGGCCTATTGGATCCTCATTTAATAATTAATTTGTCATACATCATTCCCTGGCATAAATAATTTTTGCTAACAATTGTATCGTTAATTTTCATCATGAATCATATCTCATTCAACACCTACCTCGGCCATAAGTAATATATTTATCTTAATTTTAAGCAAGGATAAGTTATGAATACTGGATTTCATAACTTACGCAGAGATAGCTGTGGATCAATCAAGAATTTGGGACATACGTTTTAGTGTAGGTACACCTTTATTGTATGGCCAGAGATCGGACAGACTGACAGAAGAATGGAACTGTCAAACTTAACTCCATCTGTATTATCGTAATACATATTCAAATTTGTCTTTTGTTTTAATAAGAAGTCCTTACGAATGAGTTAAGTGAATCAAAACTCTTCCCCAAACACAATGAGAGTCAACCAAAACACGCTCACACTTTAACTGAAAATATCCTCATTGCCACTTTCACAACTACACAAAATATTTTATTTTTTATTTTCAAAATGCAATCAATTCGAATTGAAAAGTCTCTATGCTCTTTGAACGAAAATAAAAAGTCACCAAAGCAAATTCAATTACCAAGTCTATGCGACTGTAACTATAAACGTATATATGAGTTATGTTTTGTTTTCAAAGTTACTCTTCAAGCGCTTTTTTCTCATATCAAACCCTGCAGACGTACCAACATGTTCAAAAGTCAACTCGCACACCCTCAGGCAAAAAAAAAGAAAAACTAACAGAATAACAACCTTCAAGTTTCTGCAAATAGTCTGTTGCTTTGCTTGCATGCTTCTTCCGCCACCGGAAGGCACTTTAAATCAAGAGCAAACAAAATAAAGAAAAAAAACTCAACTATATGTGTGTTTTTGATTTCCCTTCAGAGAAGCATTCGAATTATAAGCTTTGATGTCTTGAACCTCTAAGGAATAAGCACACACATTTGAGAATTCATAAAATAAAATTATGTCTATTTTTCTTTTTCTTTCAAATTTGATTTGAAAACCCTTTTGCAAACGAAATAACATTTCAATAAATTTTATTCGAGGAACAAACAACATTTTTGTACTCACTTCGTTCAAAATGCATGGAAACGTTTTAATAACTTATGCAAATCCGAGAATCTGAATCATCCCAAAAGCATACAGCACTAGAGTTGAATGTGTTTTTGACCTTTGAAAAAAATATTTATCAGCAGCTGCAAGATTTGGGTATTTTCCTTGTTAATATGGGAATTTGAACTTTTTTGAATATTTCTTTAAAGTTTTTTCTTCTTTTAAACTAAAACTATTTTTCTTGGTCGTTTTGTTTTCCGAGGAAAATTAAATATCAATGGCACTTTGATTTAGAACTTTTTTAGTATTTTTTTGTATTTAAGAGAATTTAATTTCTCAACACAATTCAATTTTAATATTTTCGCAATAATTTATGTCGACATAAAAAAATTATTAATTCGCACTTAATTTTTCATGATCAGATCAACAGGCTTTCGAATATGGGAAGAGGACCGACCGACCGACACACGACACAACGACTATTAGAACTACACTTTGCGTCAAAAAAAAAAAAAAAAACAAATTCGAAAATTTTAAATCTCTTTGGCGACCGACCAGTATAGCAAGTGTCTTTCCGGCTGACCGTTCGCTTTCTCTCTACTAAAAACTGTAAGCTGCATTCAAGCTACATAGCTCTGGTTTGTTTATATTTTCAGGGCGCCCCGAAAAACACTCGGTCGGATACGTAATGAAAGCTCTTATGTGTTGATGTTGATGATGATGAAGGGGTAGAACTTTTTTCGTGTGAAACTGCAAAGGCTGACACGAGTGCTGACCATGCTATTATGTGCGTTGGTTATTGCACTATGGTGCTCACTGGGAATGCAAGAAAGTGTTGTGCATCGATGAAGCAATCTGCAAGGAGATAAAAAGAATTGTTCTCAAGAATATTTCACATAGTTTATTGTTTTAATTAAAAATGTTGTTGTTGGAAGCCAAAAGTTAATGTTTTGTTTTTTGCTTTTTATACTCAACAAAAATTATTATTTCTGATTCTTGTTACTTCGAAAGTAATGAAAAAATATTAATTCTGCCAATCAGCCATAGCATGAATTCTGCCGAAAAAAAAACTTTTTCCTCTTCCCTTATTGAGAATTCCGGGTGCAAAATGTCTATGTTCGAAAAATTCCTCTTATCGGCGTCAATCATTCCGGGCGAAATTGAACGATATATTACAGCTTAAAATTTTAACTTTTGTTTTGTTGGCGAAAAGATAAGCCATTTCAAGATTAGAGTTTAAACATCCATATACATAAAAGATCAGCTTTCCGATTTTCTTATTTCTTTTTTTTTGTAAACTAAAGAGAAATAAGGGTAGAAGGCTTAGGACAAACAAAATGTATGGTTTAAACTCACAAATGGTTCCAATGTTAAAAAATAATAATTCTTCGTACAAATAAATGATTTCATTGAAGAAAGAAGACATTTATTTATTCAACTCATTAACATGTCCGCTCTCCGCTTAAATGACAGGAGCCAATATTTTGTCTTGGGCTCATCAAATTGAGCATCCGAGGAGCAGAGGTACAACATAATATGATATCTGTATTATGAATATGAATACAACAACGCTCATGAAAAAGTTATTGAGTATTAGGTTTGTTCGATGTGCACTCTGGGTCGCTCTGTGGCTCTCAGCTGTTCGATTTCCCTCTATTTTCGCTCCGGTACATTTCCACCGTGTTCAATGTGTATTCCATACTCGCGAACCAACCCAAGTTTTTTTTCGGGGTGAGAAGTTCGGGGCTATTCGAATCAGCTGTTTCTAAACAACAAGAGAAAAAAGCAGTACTTCTAATGCGTTCAATATGAACCCAAACCCAGAGCAAATTTTACGTTTTTGAGAGATCCGTTCAGCAGTGACAAGCACCGAAGCGACCCGGCTGAATACATCAAATAAACCGATTAAAAGTTTAAAAAGTTGATCAGAAGTTTTAAACAGAAAATCATTGAAAAACAAAAAAAAAACGAGGAAGTAAGTTAGGGAGAAAACGGAACCATGAGGCAAACCAGAATGTATTTTATAGGTATCAGCCTTGATACCACTACAAATTGTACGGTCCGAGAGTCTACAGTCAAGCCTTATTAATAACCTTAGAAATATCAAGTCTAATTAAGTATATATTACTTTTGTAATACCTGTCGGATTAATTCCACTGTTCGGAGTAATAGCACATCAAAATCAAATAACCAGTGGATCTATTACTGCAGAAACCGTACCGGTCAAAGAGTTCCGTTAATGACATTTATCATTAGGGACGTGATTGCAATAAGTTGGTAGATAGAGACTTTTTTTGGTGTGGGTTGGTAAAATGAAGTTTTCCACCAGTTTTATATGAGCCATGAAGTGTTGGATAAGTGGAAAACCTTACGCTGTGTGGAAGAACACCTTTTTGAACAAATATCCGAAACTGTATCAGGACCAGGCAATTAATGTATGCATATATTTTGACAACTTAAGACTCGCGTCATAGCTCGATTGTGGAAGAAAATTAGATCGGAGGCACCGGACTGCCTCGCAAAAAGATTAGCTTTTTTGAGAGAAGAAAGGCCTTTTTTGTTTCAGAAACAAAATTTTTTGTGAGTTAGGTATGAAGGGGAAACTGGGGCACATTTGACAATTAATTTTAAAGAACCTGTATTTTTGTATTCGGTTGATGGATTTCATTTTTTTTTTTTGTATTCAATACGTTGCATGTTTGAGATAGAACTGGCATGCCGATGTTCCGTTTTTAACATTTACGTATTTTTTACAAATTAATTTTGTAAAAAAGTCATTTTGTCAAAAGTGACCCGAGCACGGGGCACCCTTCGTCGCCTGAGAAAATTATTGTCGTATGTGAAAAAATGAGATTTTCAGGTTTTGATGCAGTTTTGACAAACAAAAAATAATCTTTCAAATGCTGTTTTCCACGTTTTAATATCTATGTTAGTTTCAGAGAAAATTTGTAATAATTTTGTCGTATGTGCAAGGTCGAATGCGTTTGGGTATTTATTTTGTCGTATTTGTTTAATTTTTGCACATACGACATTTTTTGTATTGGAAACTCGGTTTTTGATCCTTCAGTAAATTATTGTCGTATGTGTTAAAACTCCTTCACATACGACAATTTTTTACTCAAGTTATGGTAAATTATTGTCGTATGTGCTATGAGGATGTGTACATAAAAGAAAAACTTCAGTCGACTTCAGGATGTCGTTCGGTTCGGATGAGTCACCTCCGCCGGAATTACCAACAGAACTTATTTCGTAAGCATTGTGACTAATAACTCAACTAAAATTATTTTTTTCACTTGCGAGATATAAAATATATGGCAAGTATTGAATTTGTAACAACACGATGATAGAGAAGCCGAAATAAGTGGGTCCGGCGGTTCCGCCCGTCTGCCTGTTTGTAAACGCACCTACAGCCTTAACCACTGGTTCGATTGACTTCAACTTTGGAAATTGGTTGTTTGAGCGAATTTGGGTGGGTCATTTTTTTAATTTTATTTTAAGGATCAAAATTTAGGGTTATAATTTGTTTGGCCAAAAACAAAAAGTTTAAATTTTCTCGAAAACGGTGTTTTTAATAAAAATAAATTATTTTTGTATTGCTCCAAAACGGTGTCTCTCACAGAACCGTTTTTATGTTATAATCTTTTATCGAAAAATAGTAGTTCGATCAACGTATACTTAATTTTTGGGGAGTACGTATATATTGCCCAATTAATATTTTGTATTCAAAATATGTAAATTCTGTACCTACCTTGAAAACGGATCAATATTAAAAATCGGAATTCAAACATAATATGTATATTGCATACTGCATACTGCATACCCAGCTTACTTTTATGCCATTTTTGAAAAATTGTATGCTTAAAAAATTAATTTAAAAAAAAAAACGCTCTAAGGATTTTTTTTCAATTTAGAAAATCAAGAATTTCTTAAGAAATTATTTTTTTTTTGTCCGTTTTATAACGTGGTGAAACTGTATTATTTGGGTAAATGTTTGTCGAATGTGCATATTTTTTGTCGTATGTGTATGAAAGACAAACGTTTTTAGTAAAAATGTAACATACGACAAAATGATATTTTACTAAATTGGCTTCAATTTTCGTTATAGTGGATGCATTCTTTATATTTTGCTTTAAAAATAAAATTTAATTCGTTCTGAACAAATGGTTCAAATTTCAAACAATTTTGAGTAGCCATTTCAAAGAAATGATTTTTTAAACTTTGATTGCGATTTCCCAAACTTTACGAAATGCGAAATACGACAATAATTTTCTCGGGCGACGCCTTGACTTTGTAGTGGGGAACATTTGACAATACCAGTTTAAGCTCAATAAGTCTCACCAAATGTGGTCTTTTTGATGTTTAGATGGAAAGAAAAGTCAAACTTAGGGCTGAATGAATTTTGTTCATAAATTTGTCGAAGATTCTGAAAGAAGTTATCAACTGCTAATTTAAAAAGCCGTTGAGCCTGGCTAGGCTCATTTGTTCGGGTTTTCTTAGGGAGAGATTTGGATTTCGTTTTAAAAATCCGTAAAGCCAATCGTCTGCAGCTTTTTTTGAAACTTCCCAACTTGCTGAATGTTATTGGCCTTGTTAAAAGTTTCTTTTGATAAACCATAAGCATAGAAAGAACACAAATGTACCCCTAACACAAGTCAAATGTGCCCCATTTGAAAAAGTCAAATGTGCCCCAAAGGCTGTTTACAGCTATTTTTTAATTTTTTTAAAATAATGTTACACTTTCACAATATTTACTTTAATTTATAAATTTTAAAGGGAAAGCACTATCAAAATAATGTTTCACAATAAAAATACACTTTCACAAAACCCACAAAATGCTTACGTACCGTTGGTGGAAAATTACATCAAGTATCTGGAAATCACAAAAACGCGTGTTGCTCGTAGAAAAGTTGAATCAAGACTGTCAAAGTTTACTACATTGTTTTTTAAATTAAATAAGGCGCCGTTTTCAATCCCAATTTTTCTTCTTAAAGGCTATGTTCACACTTAAAATCGCAAAGTCAAATGTGCCCTAACGTCAAATGTACCCCAGTTTACCCTACATACAAAACTAAATTTTGAGAAGCTTTGGAAGATTTTCACTCAGATAACGAATGAGCTTCGCTCCCAAAAATTATTTAAACTGACTCTAAATCAATGAATATAAATAAACATATATGCAAAAATAACTAATTTTTGTTTGAACCAAAGCCCTGCGAAGCGGACGGGGAAATTGCTAGTTCATTCATAACCGTTTAGACGTTTTGTAGAAAAACACATTGTATGGGAGTTACACTTCTACAAGAATGCAATAAATGGAAAGCCATTGGTTGGATCCCCGCAACGCACAGGTCAAAGAAAACCTAAATAGCTATTGTCATAGCACACAATTGCAAGTGAATACAATTTCTTGAAACCATCGGTAAATAACCACTAACATAAATATCGATATCACTTTTTGGACAGGAACTGAGATCCACACATAATTTGGTTTAGCGAATAAATCCTTGGCTACAATAACTCTCGTGTACACTACACATCCTAAACAATACCTACCTATTCTGTGAACCAAAAGAGCTTGTTTGTTTGAAAACATATCCTTGACATGTTCTATTATGAAATATCAACCATCAAATTCCTCTCAACCGCACATTATGTCTGGCAACGTGGTACACCTATTTTTGTGTTGACATTTAAATATTCCAAAGCACCAATTACGTTGAATTTATTTGGCAGGATCAAGTCAATTTTTTCTCCATTATGTGGTCAGGTAGTTAAACCAAAAATATCGGCTAAGCTTAATACTATTACCACGCTGTTAAAGTAACATTGTTTTCTGCTATCAATACCTTTATTTTATAGACTTACACATTTCGTTAAGCAGAATTCAAATGCACGTTATAAAAAATCATATCCTTTAGTTTACAAACAGTAATTAAACGTGATTTAAAATCCAAGCGTGATTTAAAAGTCAAAGAATTTGTTTTTGTTGCTCTTCGAATCTAAACCAAAACCAAAGAAAAAAGAGAAGGTTCAAAGTAGTTAAAATATTCAATACGATAGGTATAAACTGACATTCATTAGTGTTGCAAACACAATAATGAATTCACTGATCATTTGTTTTCAATTACTTATCGAGTATTTACAAAACGCTCTTCATTATTCATTGGATACATTATGGACGCTGCTCATTGGAATGTAAACATTTAAAAACTGCATAAGGATATCCTCTCTGAGCACCAAATAGAGTAGCTTATTTTCGGTGAGTTTAACTACACTACATTACTTTGACTTCATGGCTTCATGGAATGGAAGTGTAATATAAATAGAGTAATTGAACTTAAATAGCTCAAATAAACATGATGTGCAATGCTTGTACCTAATAATAATAAATATTTGAACGAAACTCAGGAAGAACGTAAGTAGTATGCAGCAGAAACATTTGTTTGCATAGAGAGCAAATAGATAGCCCCGGCAACCTTACATCATTCCTAAATTTTCTTATAACGATTGTAGAGGAAAAGGCTTTAAATAAAACACTGATTTGCTTACAAGGAACCAAGACCTTTCCCATGAATCTTGACAAATACTTTACTGTGAGGAGCTACCCACATTATTGCCCCACTTCAATTATTGTAGGTACCTACTCATAGACCGAGAGATCACAAAATCTGCCATTTATCTGCGATTTTAAATGGTATAGCATTAAAGCATTAAAGCGAAGTATAAGTATTCAATAAAACCAAACAAACCCTCAAAACGACCAGCCATATAAGCCCCGAGGAAGGATCCCGACGATAAAACTGACTTTCAATGTTCATTGCAATCCATAATAAACAATCACACATTCCATTTTATAAGATTCCAGCCGTTGAGTATGAGAGTGTTGGCGTTCTTTCGCAAATGCCTGGCATCATTCCTGAAACTATTGAACTAGAGATAAAACCACAACAAATTTTAGTTTGGCTTTTTGCGTTGAAGATGTGTTTTGGTGTCGGAAAAAGAACTATGTGATGGTTATTTCGTTTAACGCGAAGAGTACCTAATAAATAAAGCTTTTTAGTTTTGAAAAAGGGCAAAAAAAAGGATTCACTTTTCGTTGTACATCGCATTTATAGGGACGACAATAAACAGATAGCGTGATGAGGGAGTCGGGTTTTTCAATAAAGAGTTTGAAAAATTTAAATACCATTTTATTGCGTGACTGTTACTCCGGCTTTTCCAGGTCACGAACCATCAGAGAGACACCAAGGACGGGCAAAAGTCTATCTTCTATTATCTTATTAAGGATTAAAGTTTATGAAGCGGTATAAGCTCCATTGGGATCTGGCACATGTGTATGAAAATGCAGTTAATAATTCAAGAGTCACGGAAACACTCAAACATTTATGTGTAATATGAGTCGTGTCAGAATAAGTCAATGACAATGAGTGCAGTTTTGTTTTACCCAGAGCCAGAGCTCCGATGTATAAATAAGTTATTCTCCGGATAGTAGACGTTTTTGTCAGTTGCCATAGTAAACAATAAAAGTGGTATTATATTAAGTCTACTTATTTCTTTTTATTTCAATTTTCAGCTTAGCTTTTTGTTAAATGGAAAAGAGTCAAATATTTGAACTCTGTATTTTGTAGCACAGTTTTAAGGGTTTTAATTGAATACAGTATTCCCCGCTTAATTGCACTGATCATTTTGTCAGATTTTTCGGTCAATTATCCGGGTGGTTCAATTAACGAAACCCCGCTTAATTGACATATCTGTTCAATTAAGCGAAACCCGTTTAATTGCACGAGTAGGTCAACTAACAAATAAAATATTCATCCCAGAAATTCACTCTATAAACATTTCAGTGTCAACTTACGAAAACCTGGAAAAAAATCGAAAAGAATACACACACAAATATGTTAAAATATCTCGTATGACAAAAAACCATTGAATAAGAAGTACAGGAAGGGGTCTTATGAAAAAGAAAAGAAGCATTTATCAAAGTAGTGTGAGTTTCACAAACACAAATGCATTACAACAGGGCTGACCTACAGTTGAACGGTTAATCTCTGGGGCGCCAAGTGAAATTTGATCGAATCAAGATTATATCGATTGTGCTTCAATTTTTTTTTCAATTTCAATTCTTTTTTTGAATTAGGTACATGGTGTTATAAAGCTCAAGGTGCACACGCACGATTTGTATTGTTTTTTTTAATTCCTCAGTACATTTTCTTAATTTTTCATCCGTAATTCATCACATTTATTGCACCTTTTTGGGTGGTATTTGAAAGCGGTAAAAAGCACAAGAAATTGTACAGCTCCTTACGATCACCAACATAAATAAATGCGCCCCTGAATTCGAGTTTTTGTTTTTGTGACAGATAAGACTAAAGATCAAGATCAAATAAATTCTATGGACAAAGGATTTTTATTTTTGAGAAATTTAGCAAAAACTTCACTATTTAAATTTGTTTAACATATTTGTTAAATAAATTTATAGAAAATGACAGCACAGGAAAAAGTTTGACAGCACAGGAAAAAAATTTGACATCATCAGAAATGTTTGTTGCTTCACTCACGTACACTGTACATGTAACTAACACCGCTTTCTGTACTTCTTATTCAATGCAAAAAAAAAAACAAAAACAAACAATAGCTATAGCTGTCATTTGTTATACAGCGAACAGTAGGTACTGACAATTTAAGCGCTTCCACTAATGTCGATTTTCATTGGTCGGTTTTTGACGTTTCTTCTTCTACCTCCAATGGAACGGGTTATGATATTTGTGTCATTCTTCTTGTTTTCAAAACAAAAGAGTTCTGCTTTTCTCAGAAGCATTCCGTCTGTCAAAGTCAGTTCAATGGAATGGTTTCAGAAGACTTCTGGATTCTTCCGAAATCCGAAGGCTTCTGGACGACCAATGGAAAACGACATAAGAGAATTTGTTTTTAGGTTTGTTTCATTATAATTTTTTTTTCCGTCCAATTATCCGAAAAATTTCCATGTATTCAGTTTTTCTGCTGCATATTTTTAAGATCAATTAAGCGAGTTATTCAACTAAGCGGGGTTCAATTAACCGTCTAAAAAGCCTTGCTACTAAAACGACACATTTTCGAAGCCAATTTTTTCGATCAATTAAGCGGGATGTTCAATTAAGCGAGGTGCAACTAAGCGGGGATTACTGTATATTGAATTTTTACTCTGGTGGTTGCGTAGATTAAGCTCATTTTTTTCATGGAAAGTTAGGTCCAAAACCTTTTGTTGGTTCAAATAGCAAACTTTTAAAGAAAAATGTGTTGGTAGATACTCGTATTTGAACGAATTTGTGTATTTTGAACCATTAATGCAAGCAAAATAAAATGAGAAATCTCTAAGTTGAATCATTTCAAAGGTCTTATTTCATTTATTGTGAACATTTTTAGATCCTTAATCAATTTTCCTATCACACTCCTAAAATACGGGTGTCCCATTTCAATTTTATTTATTTGTCTTAAAGTTTAAATTGAATAAAAGTTCAGAGGAGTAGACTTCAAAAACAATTAGATTAGTTTCTATACTTCTGTCGAAATGATTGATATCCTTTTCAATTTTGCGTCCTTTTCAACTTAAAACCACTCCAAAAATTATATACACTTAAGTGTCTGTTGACACTAACGAGCAGTCACCCTCACCATTCAACACTTCTCAGAACTATACTGCGTCGTGTAACTTATGTGTCCATGCCTTTAATTTATAAAAAAAAGTCTTACGAATATCGCCATTGTTATCTCTCTTAGGTTTCTGAGACAATAATGGAAAAGAATTTTATTTGTTTTCTCGAACACTTTATCTAAATGTAACGATCTTCTAACTAAGCCACCTTTCAAGATGCATTATCTCACACTTGATTTCTTCAACAATTTCCAACGCGTTTATGTGTGTACACTGTACACAAGGGAAGGATGCATCAAGAGTAAGGATATACCACTCTGTTTTTGAACACACTTGTGCAATTTCACAGTCTGGAACGTAGTGTTGTTTGTTTTCTATTTGAACTCTATCAAGAGGTTGACTGATTGTTTTAATCTTAAGGAAAAACTATGCGAAACTTGGTATTTTCGAGATCAACATTGGAGAGAGTAGACAGGGTCTACATCTCAATTCAAGGATATCTTATTTCCTTTTGTAAATCCTTCAATGTAAAAGGGAGACACACAATCACACATGCCTTCCAACCATAACACCTTAACTATTCACCACTATCACTGAACAAAGAAAAAAGAACAAAAGTATCTCTATTCCATTAGCCACATTTCAGTTCCTGTCAAACTGGTTATTAAATTCCTTTTAGATTTAAACTGAAAGGTGAGTGAAATTGACATATCGGTAGGTATAGAAAAACATTTTCAAGGTCAATTAAAGTGATTCTTCTCTTCGTAAGTATTTTTTTTTATTGAAATATGACAAACGAGCATAATATCGTAGCTTTACTTTTCAACTTTTGACATTTACCACAGAAGCCATTCCGACTCAAATCTAATTTAATGATTCCCATTTTATCCTCTCGCTTTCTTTCTCATTCAAGCAATGAAAAATAGCAGTGCAACTGTAAGGACCGAAGTAATTCTGAGCATGAGGATAATTTGATAAGACAAAAGTATTCCTGTAACCTTCAAAGCTAAGCTGCTCAGTGAAAGAGGGTAAACGTAATCTTTAAAAGCTCCTTACTTTTAAATAAAAGTGAATAAAATTGGAATACCTACGGTCCTACGGAGTAGCAATCTTATTTTTCCAACACATTAGTGTATTTATGAGGGTGATGTGATGATGATAATTTGCCTTAAATTCAAGAAGGGGCAGTTCTTAAATAAGAAAACAATATTTCACAATATTATTAGCATAATTTATGGTCATTAAATAGAATGTGCAGTAGGAAATGAGGACATGAACTTACCCACAACCACAACTTTCTTAAAATTCAGAAAAAGAAATTGCAAATACATGCTTATGTTAGCTGTTGGAAGTTGTTGAAAGAAAGACTTTTCCTCCACCTTTTATTAGTGGACAACGCTCCGCTTATATTTTTTTGACATGCTCAAGGCAAAAATGATGGTAGAGAGTAGAAAATTTTCACTCACTGGTTTAAACTGCAAAAAAAAATCAAACTTGGCAGTGTTGAGTATTGATTTTGAGAAGGCTTTAGCAGCGCCAGGGGAAAGAGAAAAATAACCCAAACCAAGATACGTTTGTTCCCTTTAGATCTAGCGGCTAAATTTTTAGTAAGCAAATTTTCAAAATAATTGAGAATTAATTAA
This sequence comes from Sphaerophoria taeniata, assembly GCA_943590905.1. Classification (NCBI taxonomy): domain Eukaryota; kingdom Metazoa; phylum Arthropoda; class Insecta; order Diptera; family Syrphidae; genus Sphaerophoria; species Sphaerophoria taeniata. The sequence continues at coordinate 22,817,721 of OX016540.1, read as the reverse complement.
AAATCCAAATGTTTTTTTTTTGAAATTTATTATTATTGCCAATCGATTAAACATTAAACCGCAGGAAATGTTATTAAATTAAAAAAAAACTTTCATGCGAATACCCTTGAACCGTTTAAACCAAACTTTTCCACGAAAATTTAATCAGGTTTCAATATTTACTTAAATCCCCAAGGTATTTTTAAATATTTAATTTTTTATTAAACTTTATTTTTAATGTAAAAGTCTGGAGGCAATATACGTGTTTGATGAACAACTCTTTTCTTCTTCAATTCACAGAACGAAATAACCTTTAAAGCGGATATTCATCGCTTTAACTAAAATATCCTGTTTCCTTGCACGCCAAAAACAAAAAGCACAAACGAATGAATATTTTATTGAAACTCTTTTCATTCTTTTTTATTTCATCGAAACCAGACCCTAAAAAAAACACATTCAGACTGGTATTCCTTTGAATGTGTTTTTCTTTCTTCTTTTTTTTGAAACACAAAAACTAACCAACCCTGCGCCAGAATCAGATCACATTGAATAACCTGTGCCTACAATGTTTCGTTTCAATTTTTATCTGTGCATTAGGCACTTTAATAATTGAAATTTCCATTCAAAATTTAACCCTTTTATATTAAAAATCGTTTAGAAATTGTTGTTCCTTTTTCTATAACGATAACTGAGGGTAAAGGTATCTCACAAGAAATTACCCTCAGGAAATTGTTCGCGTGAATTATTTAAGACTGGGTTTCCTTTTTTCTTGAACTCCGAGTTCGTGTAAAAGCATGCACGAGTGTTAGTGAATATTTCCCTTTCTTTTTTTTATTTCCGTCTCACATAGCCACTTGAAATTTCTAGTTTTCTAGTTTTTGTTTTTTTTTCTCACTCAGAATTCAGTTTAAGTGAGCGATATGTAAGAAATGAGTTTCGCTTACGAAGGTCCACAAAATAGGGATGAAAAAAAGAGGTATTTTCGCAGGTATCTATTTACTATGTGGAATTATGGACTGTGGTGTGGACATGCACAAAAATGCAATGTAGATGCATATGTACGTATTATGTTATGTGCACTTAGAGTAGGAGTAGCATTCATGAATTGTTGTTTTTCTTTTTTCTACACAAATTTTGTAATTTGGGATTATGATGGTTTTGAGTTTTGCTGACATTTGTGTTCGAATTGTTTCTTTTTTGGGGTCCTGGCGAACGATTTTAATTTTTCTTTGATTTCATCTTTGTATTTATCTATAAAAAGACGAAGAGGTACTTTTTGACAAGCTATGAACATTTAAAAAAGTTCAAGACGATATTTTGATCAAACATGATTTTATGATGATAGAAAAATCAAAAAAGTGATTGCCTCAATTCTGTCTTTCCTTGGGTATTTAGGCAAAAGTTTCCCGATTGTCTTCAACTACTACGATTGTTCTTTAACCGATTTGGGTCACGGATGGGAGATTATTTGTTTTTTTTTTTTAAATAGGCAAAAAATTACTCAAACTATTATTCCCAAATGCATTGGGGTTTATTTTCCTAAGGTTTCAAGGAATATAATATTGACATTGCCTTTTCACAGTACTTCGCACATGAATGTAACGAACTACAGACACATAGCAGCACTGGCGACTGAGGCCATCGGCTGATGAATATAATATAATATAATAAAATTTATTTTTCTAAACCTACCTACACCTGCAAGTAATAATATATGAAAAAAAATGATTCCAAGGAATCAAAAATTATTTTTTGTCATCTATGTAGTTATCTTACAAAACAAGATTAGGTCAAGATTAGACACTAGATTGATTTTTATAATTCTATAAAACAAAGAATTCGCAAGAATTCGATTTGAAATACAATAAAATAACCATAATTCAAATCATCGGCTTGTTCTTCTTCAAAAAAGAATATTACGATCCCACCAGCACAGCATAGAGAAACGATAGGCTACAAAAACAAAAGCAAAACAAAAACCAAAAAGAAACAAAACCCTTTACATAATCCTAAGAAATGGCACACACCACCACGAAAAGAGATCGTTTCCTCATTGCGTAACAGGATTTTACTTCTCAAGCCCTTGCACATAGAGAATATTATTACCTTGCCCTTACTCATTTTCAAAAAATACGCGCATTCACATACATATTCGAAATGTATGCCTGCAAATATGGCAAATGTAGGGAGGTATTCAAAACAACTTTTTCATCGAATACCTACAAAGTACATAGTGATCACAATTGCCTATCTACATTTATATGTCTGCATATCATAAACATTCCAGAAGTATAAAAAAATTAATTTTCATTCTCAAACGAATTCTATGAGAACGTTTGGTATGAACATTTTTTTTTCTCTATCCTATAAAAATAAAACGAAGGAGAAGAGAATGAAATATAAAACAACGCCACCTAGTTCAATTCGTTTGAACTGAGTACCTTAGTGTGTGTGAGCAAACGCGATTTTTCTTGTAAAAATCTTAAAAAAATACCCATTTTCGAATATTAATATAAAAAAAACAGGATATCGTAAAATTATTTTAATTTCTGAAATATATAAATATGAAATAAAAAATATGAAAAAAATTTAAAAAATATTTTTGAAAATATTGTTTGCTGCATTCTCCTCATAATTGATACACAAATATTGACTTTTTTAAATGCATTTTTAAATATGTTTTCATTTTTTTCTTTTTTTTCTAAGAACGTTACTGAGTCGCAGAGATGTTCAATTTTCATAAAAAAATACTTTTGTTGTTGAGTCAAACTAAATGGGGCTGGAATCTTGTTCGCCGTAGAATATTCTAAGAAAAACATGCATTTTTTTACTTTGCACTTCAAAAAAATCTAGTAAAATATTTTATAAAAAAATTAAAAAATTATTGTGATATTATGTATATTTCGATAGTATAAAAAAAAATATTTTCAATTTTTTATCTTTTCTAATTTAGAAATTATTCCAAAAAAATCAGACCTACTTTTGCTAAATTTCACCCATTTTTCGTGATTTTATTATTTTTTTTTTACGAAACTGGACAAAATATTAAAAAAAAGGCCACGTTACTGAGTCGTGAGACATTTTAAGAATAGATAAAAAATATAAAAAGAATAAAAAATAAATTTTTAAGGCAACAAAACTTTTCCCCTGCAAACGTCTCCAAAAATTTCATAATTTTTCGTTACGCATGACCATTTTGGGATGAAATATATTTTTAATATTTTTTTTTAGCTAAATAGTTTCTTAGCTTATTAAATGTATAATCTATACCCGTTAATTTCATTTAAATATTCGGAATATTTTGGGAGCTACACAGTTTTACGCAAAAGACCAACGAAATTTTCAATGGGAAACCTAGCCTTAAGATGTTACACTTTAGTCCCTTTCCATCTTTTGTTTCTCTTTTTTTTTCAAATAAGCGAACTGATGAGCTGTGTCGGCGGCGGCGGGGGCGGCGGCGCGGCGGGCGGCGGCGCGGCGGGCGTGCTTTAAATATTTTCTTCCCAAAGTTATCATATTTTTGAAGGCAAAAAAAAAGTTCCCAAAGGAACCAAAATGATGACAACAAAAACAAAGCTTCACGAACAGTGCACGGCGCAACCCTTCATCTTGAGTAAACACTTAAATTGGATTATTGTTGACATCGGAAATTCAAATTTAAAACTGACAAAGAAAGGCAACGAAAGAATAAAAGTAAGAAATTGGTACTGTTTAGTTTAAAAGTGGAGGTCTTTAATTTAAAACTTTAAATTGTTTCAGTTTGCCTGGTGGACAAATCAATTGTGTACAATTTGAATTGCGTTTATTTTTACAAGAACTGCAAATGAAACAAGTTTCTACAAATAAAAATCAATAAACTAAAAAATGTTCACTTTCCTTCTTTTAAAAGTAGGTACCAAGTGTACTTTGAAAATAAGGTACCTAAGTGGAGAACGTTCTAGGTCTTGAGTAAAGCTATGGAATAGTATATTTTGTGTGCATAAATTAGTTTGGTACTTCTTTCTAGACCAGCTGGTGTAATATTCGTGTTTTGTTTTATGCAGTAGCTTTTGTGGTTTTTTTTTTTTTGTAAAAGAAAAGAGAAATAAATTCAGAAAACTACTCAAACCTTTCCTCAATTGAACTTCTTAACGTTAGAAAATAATTTGCATACGAACTTGGTCAGCTGGAAATTTAAAATCAAGACAAAAAGTGAAAGATTTCTTTTAAGGTTAAGGATGAGTTTTGGCCTTTTACATTTTAAAAATGAATTTGTCACAATCGATTGGACATGAGAAACATGTCCGCTTAACAATTGCCCGCTGTGCTGGATTGCACAAAAATCCGTCATCAAATATGACACTGGTTTAATGACCCAAATGTATGAGAACCAAAGTGATGGAAAAAAAAGTACCTTTTGTTATATTGAAGCAGCCAACACCTTTCACCATACTCTTCAAAGAAATTCAGGAGACTCGAAACGATGAGAATCATGGAGAACGAAGCAAATGAATTCTCTTTCCGTTTTTCTGCTTAAATCTTGAGCGATTGTTTTTTGAGGATCGAGACGGGACTTCGTTATAAATGAAGGCGGTGACTTCTTTAATAGTTTTTGAGCAACATGATATAAATTTTAAAGAGAAACAAATCAATTAAATTCTGCAAAACTTTAACTTGATATACCATTCAAATTCAAATCCTAATTATTTCATAAAATACACAATGCAAACTATAAAAAACATGGCAAAAATGCTAATTATACATAAAATTGTTTTGTTCTATGTCAAGAAGACCAAAATACAACGCAAATCATTCACCTAAAATTTTCAATTAATATTCAACTTTTAAAACAGGAAATTGGGTTTTTATAAGAAGAAAAAAATCGGGATTTAAATTTAAATCCAAGTCACGTGTCTTCGAAAGCTAAAAGAAAAATATGTCATTATTTTTTTCTTTCTCTTCTAAGTCTGGAACATCTACTGTAAAACCAACTTGGAAATTCCAAATTCAATAAAAAAATAAATTCAGTTTTTTTTAATCTTTGCCAAATTTGGTTATGACTTTCAGCCTTAAATCTTCGAACCTATTTTATTCAACATTTACTTGTATCTAAGGCCGACAGAATTGTGACACCAATCCCACCGCACCCCTCAATACTTAATACACACTCAAGCAATTGTGAAGATGTCATTCCACCCTGTTATTATTATTATTGCTTAAATTTTCGCAGAACGCACTTCTTAGACAACGGTCTCCATGCTCTTACCCCACATCTATCAAATTTATATTCTTCTTTTAGTTGAGACTGCTTGTTTTACATAATTGTTCCTTACGTTTAAACCCATTAGATTTGTTTCGATGCGCACACTAATCTATTGCTGATGTACGAGTTTCAAAGTTACATGTAAGTAGCTATAAAAGAGCATATGGCCCTAATCACACTCTTATCTTATTTCAACAACAAAAAATAAAGAACAAGCAAAAAAACAGTAATCAATATAACGATGGATTTGTAATGACAAAGCAAGAGAAGTTCTTTGCAAATACGTTTTCTATATCGATTCTATCGACAGTTCAACACAAAGTAGATAAACGATAATAGCTAATTAGGTAAAAGTTGCAAGCTGGTTGACTGTAAAAATTGACAAAGAGAGAACAAAAAAATAAGCTAACCACATTTTAACCCCCGACTTGTGGGCCTATTTTGTCTGTTTTTATTGGACAAAATCCCGGTTTATGGATAATAAACGAGCTTCTTAAATTTTATTTTTCGGCTGCAAAAGAAGATGACAGACTGCTTTATCACGGCCTTATAAAAATAAGAAATCAAAATGAATCCTTAAATATGTTTCGAACCGTTAAAATCTAATTTGAGTAATGATAGTAATTTTATAAAGCTCGTCAATTTGTGGTGTTGGATCACGTTGGTTGTAAAAAAGAAAACTAAGCCTCGAAAAAGCCTCCCGAACTGTTTGTCTTTATAGCGATAGTGGCAAAATGGTTCAAATGGTTTTTTTCGGATGACGTCAAAAGTAGGGCGAATAGTGAAATAAATTCAAAGTCAAATTATCTGTAGCACCTACTAAGTCGGAAAATCTAAAGGCCGTAAAGTATGAGTTATGAGACGGACGGATAACACCGCTTGCAGAATTTCAGCCTTTAAACTGTTTTACATTTAGGTCCACTGCAATTCATTCTTTTTTTCTACATACTATCAGAATTCAGAATTGGTCGTATTGGCTTATAGCAAACACCATATCACGACCAATGGTTTGCCAATACAGGGACTGTGTTATACCACCGGCTCATCACTTGTGTGGTGTTAATTGTTAGTAGGCACATAATGAAACTAAAAGAAATAACACAACACACATAAGTAATTAACATAAAATAAAGAAAAAAATATGACAAAATCAACATAAAACATTTAAGATAAGGAAGTGGAAGTGGTTTTTAAAATTATTTTAAGTTGAATTTTACTTAAATTAAAATCAAAAAGTTTTGAGTTCCAATTAATAAGTTTACCCATACGTGTCAAAGGCTCATGCATTCCATAATTATTTCGGTGAATATGGATCTTAGTCAAATCCTGAGTACGGAGATTATAACCTCCCCCTTGATAGCAAAACAAAATTTTACAGCGAAGGTCAGGAGCATCAGAGACTCCAGTTAAAATTTGATGGAAAAATACAATATCATTATTATTTCTTCTCTGTTGTAGAGTTTGCATATAAAGGATTGACAACCGATTTTCGTATGGAGGGACATTAAGGGGATCAATCCACTGAAACCCTTTTAACAAAAAACGAGTGAAATTCCGTTGCACAGATTCCAGTCTTTCAATATAACTAAACATCATATAAAGGAGACTTCACCTGCGATGCATACTCTAGATGGGGACGAACCAAACTGTTGTATAAAACACAGGTGACATTAGGATCCCGGGATTCTTTTGACCACCGCTTAATAAATCCTAACATAGAACTGGCTTTTTTGGCTATGCCGTTAATATGCTCAGAAAAATCTACGTTATGTGTAAACTAGTCCTAGGTCCTTAACAGTAAAAACGCGACTTAAAATGTGGTTTGGAATGACAGAGTCATAAGATGAAGGTGATCGTTTTTTAGAGAAGGTCATTGTTTGGCACTTCATGGGGTTAAGATTTAAAATTTTCTTTTCACACCATAATGTAAAACGGTTGATATCATTTTGAATTAAACTCTATCATTTGCAGAAGTTATATGTTCATATATCTTCATATCATCTGCAAAGATGAGAATTTCACTATTATTTAATATAAAGAGAAGGGACCCGACACCCGAGATGGCTCACCTGCGGAACACCTGATTTGGCTAAGTATGATTTAGAGTAACTAGTAACTATTTCTGAATTTAACTTGATAAGATCTATCCTCAAGGTAAGAGACAATCCACGTTATCAAAAACAGGGGGAATCCGTAAGAGTTTATTTTAAACTTGATAATGTCATGAGATAGTTGATCAAAAGCCTTAAAGAAGTCCGTGTAAACACAATCTACTTCTTAGCCACATTCCAAAGCATGTAAACATTTATTTTAAAAAAAATTGTCAGAAAAGTAACCGTGGATAGTTTTTGCATAAAGCCATGCTGTTGATTGCATATAATATGTCTACAGTTGAATAACAAACTGTCACACAGTACTTGCTCAAACAACTATGGCCTGTAATTACAGATACATATTATAAACAGGAGTTATAAAGGCAGTCTTCCATACTGCAGGAAATTTACTTGATTGAAATATCGAAAATAATACGCAAGGGAAGAGCTAAGACTGACCTACACTTTCTTAGAACTACGGGTGGTATTCCATCTGGTCCAACAGAATAGTCTTCTTAAGATGATATATTGTAAAATTTTATAATATTCTATTGTGATGCTATTAAAAGTCACTTGGCGACAACTTTGCAAATAATGGAAATAGGTTTCGTCCACAACAACAGGAGATTCAATGAAAGATTGACTAAAATTTTTGCAAAACCGTCACAAATGTCAGAAGTAGTGGTAGTAGTCCAACTTCAGGACATTTTTCGAATAACTCACAACTTTTAATCGTTGTCTTCTGTACACTTACGAACAGGTTAATTTTGCCTGAGAAAATATAACAAACTGAAAATTGCTTAAAATCCAAATCCAAAAGTCCAAATAGTTCAAATAAAGTTTCAAAAATATGCGTAGGCTTATATGTAGCTCTGATCAATATTGTGTTATGACTTTTTAATCAACAAAGAAGTCCAATTCATGAAACCATAAGATTAAATCACGTCGGTTTTCAATCATAATAAAATTTTCTAAAGAGTCCCAATATTTCCAAATTAATTAATTAAAAGTCACTTCTTTTTCAAAATTCAAACTAATACAATACTATCAATAATAATCTCATTTAAACCATGACGTCAATTTCCTTTTAGTTTTTCCATCAAAATACAAAAAAAAATATTTAAATCAACAAAACAAAAAAAACTCAAGAACAAACGAAACGCAAGAAAAAAACAAATCAGGCATTAATAATAATCCCACGAAATTCGTTGAAAACATTTTGTCTAACGAAGACAGTCAATCGTTTTCTTTTTTCAATTTTTGTTTTAATAGAAATAAATTTTGAAATGAAACAAAAAAAAGAGTTTAATCACCATCAACATAAAACATTAAAAAGTCCATCAGTTCAATCAAAACAAAATCCTCAAATCTATTAACATAAATAATGTAATTTTCTTTTATTTGTGTACACATGTGCGGATGGATGAAAGAAAACAAAATTTAGAGAAGAGTTTGAGTTTATTTTTATTTGTCCACGGACGTGACATTAAACTAAATTTACACCAAGGGTCTGTTGTGACGATTTAAATTATTAGATTCTCGAAATAAGTGTTTATTTTTAAGTTGATTTGACTCTTTGCGTGCCTGCAAGAGAAATGTTTATGTTTCTTATCTCAAGAAAGTTTTGACATATAGGAATGCAAACGGGATCTTATTTTATTGTAGCCGAGAGTTTGAAACTCAATACACGAACATCAACTCCCTATCGATCTCAACAGCTCAACTTCTTAGGCGCTAGCCTCGGGCGAATTCTATGGGGATTGCATCATTCGAAAATTTGTCTTCGCAAAATGAGTCTGGGAGCAAAGTTTCGAACAACATTGGGTGTTACAGAGCCCGCTGCCGTTTTCGGTTTTTTATTACTACCGGACCGGGCAAGCTACCTGAACGTTGTTGTGTGCAATAATTGAAATGTTTGTTCTTACTAACAAAGCGAAAATAAGTTTTATATATTTTATTATATTAAACAAAAAAAAACTTGTATTTTGATTCTATATAATATGGCTTAGACTTTAGTACATTGACATCATGGCACAATAAAAACCTTGTTTGTGATCACTGATGATGAGGATGACTTTTAGCAAATTTGTAAAAGTTTTTAATGTTTAAAACTTTTAATTAATGGCTTATCATTTCAGAATATGTTTCCATTGTTGCAATATTATAATTTTTCCACATAAAAAATGTAAATAAAAGTTCCGATGCTTTTAAAATTATGTTTATCTTATTTAACAATTATTGGGTTTATGGATCATAAAACGATAATTCGAGGTAACAAAATTTGTTTATATGTGGCAGCCCGCATTTCAAAAATTTTCATTTTCTTCTGTTACCTACCAGAAACAAATAACAATAATTTTCTATTTCCCCGATTGTTTACATTACAACCCACATTTTTTTTTAATTACTTGCCTAAATAATTAAACTGTACCTAATGGCTTTTCCATTGCGGTGGAAGTCCATCCATTTAGTCCATTGAAGCTACGATTTGTTTTAAATCAAATAATACCTAAATGTCGAGAATTCATCCATAAATTATTAAATAGCAATATTCTTCCAGTGAAAATCATTTTGCTATTTTTTTCCATTTTCTTTTTTTTCCAAAGATTTTATTTGGCATTGATTTTGACTTTGACTGCTATGAAAAAGAATTTATTGCTATTTTTTATGTCCGATTTTTTTTTTTTGATTCTGTTTTCTTGGAGCTTATTACTTTGCAAAAATGTAGAAAATTCAAAAGCGAAAAGAAGATTGGAACGTAATCCTATTTACAGGTCCATTAAAGACTAAGGATGTCGTCTCTCAATTTGATAATAATGCGGGGATTGTATTTTTTCTTTCTCGCATTCTTTTGAAGGAATTTTTAGATGCAAATTGGCGTATTATTATGTTCATTTAATAGGGCTGCATTTAGGTAATATGAGCTTGGAATTTTCGAATTCTTGGGAATTGTTCATGATATAAGATTTCAAAGGGAAAATGTGAGATTTTTTTTTTTTTCAAACCATTTCATAAAATACATAGGTACATTTGGAATAACAATTACTGTACTAAGAATTCGATTTGTATCAAAAACAATAAAAAGATACTTAGTGCGAAGAGAGACAGGATCTAAGTGACTTACTCTCATCAACAATTTTCTGAGTGCGTTTGAAGACTGGAGGTGACCTACGACTTGACGCCTATTCCAAAAGAAGAAAATTCAACCGAGCTGAATTGGACTAGCAAAATAGCCCCGTAGAAAACCAGGGGCTAAGGGGGGCTTTACCCCCCACGCATTTCGCCATTTTATTGCATATAAGGTTAATACTAGAAAACAAAACAAAAACAGTATACCTACCTAATATAATATCATTTTTTTTTTTTAATTAATTGGACCTTGCGATTTTTCTGCGTATTAAACAACAAAAGAACCGTATCTAGGTTAAGTTCATCGAGCCTTTTTTTCTTGAAAGCGAGAAAAGATAAATTGTTTAGTTTGTAGTTTGTCAGTAGACATTTTGATGCGCTGGGGCGCATGACTTGCCGTTATATTGAAAACGACGATTCACATACAGCTGTTCCAGATGGAAACGTTTCTATGGCAGCGATAAGATTGTAAACGTTTTCCATGCCTTGTCGCACTTTATAAAATTCTGCTAAAATGTCGGTTTTAATTTTTTTATGTTCTTTTCCTCGTCTTGCCCTTAAAATATTTAGCTTTTCCTGGTCGGCTCGAATTTCATTTATATATTCCTTACCGATCTCGAGTTCGATTTTACTTGACATTGTGATGCCTAACTCAGTAAATGGATGCAATTTTTCAACATCCATTTCGTCTCCTGTTTCGATGGCCATGAGGATATTATCATCTTTAACGAAACGGTTTGACATTTCCGTTATAACTATGTCGATTGTTTCAAAATACGCTGATTTAAGGTTGACTTCTGTTTCAGACCGATTTCCAAGTGTGAAGTACACACCTGTAAGTGTTGAGCATTTTCGACTGTCTTCGATGTCGTTTTGGGCGGCTTGAAGCAAAATCTCCGTCTTCAGAACGTATTTTTACTTGCGACATGTAGAATATATTATGGCATGTATTGAATTCGTAAAAAAAAATGAGATGATGATGAGATATGACATTACGATGATAGAGACGTCGAAAAAAGTGGGTCCGGCGATTCCGTCCGTCTGCCTGTCTGTCTGTAAACGCACCTACAGCGCCTTAACCACTGGTCCGATTGACTTCAAACTTGATAATTGGAGGTTTGGGCAAAAATGCATGTCTAGTTTTTTTGATTTTTTTTTTTTAAGATAAAAATTTAGCGTAGCCACCATACATTTTTTTGGCCAATAATCAAAAGTTTTAATATTTTCGAAAACGGCTCCTACGATTTTTTTCAAACTTCCCAGAAATTTTTTTTTCAAAACATTGATGTATTCTGTGTATATATTGCCCAAATAATATTTTGTTTTCAAAAAAATTCTCAAAAACTCAAAAAAAATTTTTGTACTTTAAAAAAATTATTTTAATTTTTTTTTTCAAAATTCTGTATCTCAAAAACGAATCAATATTAAAAATCAAAATTTACTTATAAAATTACATATTCTTGAATACTGCATACCCAAATTAATTTAAAGACAATTTCGAAAAATTTTATATATAAAAAATTAATTTAAAAAAAAAAATCGCTCCAAGGATTTTTGAAAATAAATTTTGAAAAATCAACAACTTCTTAAGAAATCATATTACATTAATTTTTTTCAGATTGAATCTATTTTTGAAGTAAATATTTCAATTTAAATTATCATTTATGAATTTTTTTGTTGTATTTTTTTTTAATGTTTCTTATGAGTTATAAAACAGGAGCAGGTTTGTACGATCCAGTCGTACAGATTTTTTTTAAAAGTTTTTTGGTCTCATATTTCATATCTTTCAAAATTGTTCTGTGATCTTAAATTTTGTATTGTTTGTTAAACGCTTTTACAAGTGCGATCGAATTGATAAGTATTATCGGTCACTCTCTTTTGAAGTTCTTTTTACCAAAATATGCAACTATATAGACACTGCTGGAAAACCGAAAAAGCTTACTGCATAGTATTATTACTAGGGCAACCAAAAATATGCTCTATAAAAACCGTTTATAGCGCTTTAAATATGCTCTAAAAAGCCAATTATATGCTCTAAAAATATGCCCTAAAAAATTTTGAAATAGCCAAAAATCTTTAATTTCGTGTGTTTTTTTTTTTAAAGTTTATTGAGTTTTCAAAAAAAAAAAAAAACAGAGGTCAAAATATCCTTAGACACAAATAAAAGAACATAAAAAAAACAAAAAAAACAAAAACATAAAAAGCTTAAATAAATACCAAAAATCAAAAATCAAAATATAAACCGGAATAATTAAAGAAAAAAAATTTGTTAAAATTTTTGTTGCAATAAAGGAAAACAGTTTTACTTAAAAAATTTTCTCTGAAAACATTTTTGTAGGTACATCATCCGCCAGCACGTATAAGCAAGCTTTAATGCCATTATTTCAGATTCAGTTTTTTTTTTCTACGAATAAATTCTGCCATAATAAACAATTTGAGCCCTCTAATTTTTCCGAAATATCGATATTTTTTTTTATTTATTCGATATTGGAGTCGATGGTATTAATTTTAACTTGGGCATCGATCAATAATTTTATGCTTGCTGAAGGCCGCTTGTTTCCAGCTGTGCAATACACTTCAATAAAAATGTATAGGTAATTGGATGATAGAAATATCAAGTCACGTTTAATGCCAATTCATTAAAACAATTTTTTAATAACTCGTATTGCAGCTGATTCCTCTTCATGTAGTGTTTCGAAAAGGCTTTCCACTTTAAAAAAAAAAAATTCTACACAGTAAACTGCTTCCCTCCAAGATACCCAACGAGTTGTAATCATTTGCAAAGGAAGTGGTGTTTCCGGTGCAATATCCTTGAATACTCTTAATTTTGACGGAGCTTTTAAACACTTTTTTCATGTTTGCGATGAAAATATCAACTTCTGGAAATTAACCTCGAAGTGTTTCACAACTTCTATGGAGCCTGTGGGCCTCACAAGTGACATGCGTTACTTTTGGATAAAATACTTGAATAGCATCGCGAATTTTTCAAAGTTTAAAAAAAGTATTTACTCTAACATTTGCATAAAAAATTACAAATAATGATGAAATATGCCAAAATATGCATTTTAAAGCAAAATATGCAAAAATATGCATTTATTACAAAATATGCTAAAATATGCTCTAACGAATAGGGTCCAAAATGTTTGTTTTCTCATGAAACGTATTTCTATCTTGTCAATTAGCAAATTCGACGTTCTAAAAAAAACATGCTCGAGCATATTTTTGGTTGCCCTAATTATTACATATAACAATTAATACGAATATTTTCTGCATGGACTGACATTTTGTGTTTATGCCCGCAATCCGTTGAATTGGTGACGCTACAATCCTATAAGATTTTAACGATAGATACTTTATTAGTGAATGCAATAATATAGATGGCGCCACTTCCGCGGAGAACCATGCACTTAATATATGAAATTGGTATACCAAATAACTATGGATTACTTTTGTATTCACTCAATACGACATAAATGTATGTTATTTTTCGTACTATTTTGAACTTTCGGTGTATAAGAATTTTATTTCTTTAGTGTAAATTTCTTTTTATCTCTATTACCTTTTACATTTAGAATCAAAATATTATTATATTTATTAGATATTTAATGGGTATGTGTTTAATAAAACTAATGAATCTTTTGATTTTTTATTGTTATTCGTTAATTTAAACAATTAAGACAAATCGTTATGTTTGAGTAAATTTTTCTTTTTGCGTTCGGGTTCGTTACGATACAAAAAATCGAAAAAAAACAAACTAAAGATGTTTTGAAAGGTCATCTGGAGTTTAACAATAGATAGTCACTCTTACTCACCTGTATCTTTTTGTTGACATAATTGTTGTGTTTCTAACGCATTTGATTTGAAAAAAAGGTTATCGTTAAAAATATGTTTGCCCCCCCCCCCACGCAAAACAGTGTTGCTACGGCACTGTGTTGTGGTCAAATTTGCTGACATTTCCCTCTTAATTTACTAATGGCATTTCAATTTTACTATTTAAAACGATTTTAATTTGCGCACCAAATTAGGTTATTTGATCAAATAATGTTGTTCTAGCTACGTTCTCAAAGTCAACTCACTAATAAGTAAAGTGTTTCAGCATACATAATACATTTATAACTTACGAGCTTCGAGCTTCGACCCTGAAAAATGGGAAGTGGGAACGCAATTTCATTACCACACAATTTGAACGCTGAACTTTATTCATTATAAAGTTAGTAACGAAGGGACGATTACCAACTCTTATACAATTCACAAAGTTTCTCAGGCAGCTTTATTAAGTTGTTTTTTTCTGAGTGGTTAACTAACAGTCTTCAACAAACTGAAAGCTGTCGTCGTTTCGGTCAAAAGTGCTTCCCCAAATTTAAGATGAACCAACGAATATAACTCAAACACATTTACAAAGTGAAGAATTTAAGATGCAGATGATTTGGAGTGACTGACTCGAATAGGCGTAACGAATTGTAACTAAATATTATAGCAGTGTAAAAAGCAGTCAGCAAGTTTAAACATTAGAATCGCAATTCTTAGTGTCAAGCGTTTATAAGGAAAATACTTGCGGTAACCTTAGATACTATGAGCACAATAATAATGAGAACAATTATGAAAAAAGAAAATAATTCATATTTGTTTATTATTAACTAGAAAAATTAAATATTTAAATAAATTATTCTTCAAATTATAATATTTGTTGAGAAAAATAAAAGAATCAAAGGAAATATTCTTTAGCCTAAAGCTTAGGTACACCAGGGCTAGAAGCGAATGATGCACTGAAAAACAAAATAATAGCTTAAAAAAACAGTACCAGTACCTAGTGTGTATTTCAAGAGTGTTGCTAGGGTGAACTGTAGAAAACAAAAAATTTAAGAAAAATATAGGTATCCTGTCCAAGAACATTATATGAGCCATTTAATTGACACAATCCGAAATTGAATATTCTTCACTATTTTTATCTTAATTCAATCAAATAACGAAACCCGAATTGTAGATATAACGAGACAAAAAAAATCTCATATATAATTTACTACCTTCTGATCGAATTTCTTTAACAATTTATTTAATTAATCTTATGTTCAAGAAGTTCAAGCAGTTGAATGACGAGAATGAAAGAAGATATTTTATTTTCTCATGTTATCCTCGAAATTCGGAAGCGAAAACTACCAGCATATATGGGTGTTCTCTTACAGAAAGATAAACATATGATCTTAATGTTTCCTGTTCTCAGAAAGCATAAGGTTGTAAATTAGTCATATTAAATGACAGCTCTTCGGACTATGTTGTAGAATACATAGAGAATAAATTTGTAAGATGCCAGAAATGTGTAACATTTGGCTTTCTAAGTAAATTCAGAATATATCAAATGCTAATGCTATGGAATAAATTAATTCAAATGAGATGACAGCCAATATGTCATTTCATCAAATGTTAATGTTGATACCATATCAATAATTTTATTTTATGGTTATGGAATTGAATTTTGCATGAACAGCTTTTTTATGGAAAGTTGATAATTTGAATAAAATATTCTATAAATCCAGTTAAATAAAACAAATCATAAAAAGCGAATTTATTTGAAATTTATTGAATTAATTGCATACCTGTTCCAAAATATATGTTGTTATTTTTGTGCAAGTGAATAATAATGTTTGAGGGGTTAATAATCTGATGATAAATTGTTCATTCTTTAAGTGTGTTCATTAAATTTATGACGTACTAGCAGTTGCCCGCGCCTTCGTCCGCCTCTCCCTCGTCCACCGGCCAGAGTATCATCTCGACTTGTGCATCATACGCGCGTGGGAATTTTGTTCGGAAGTTATTGTAAAATTGCATTGCAGTCAACTCTCCCTAGGTCGTAATTCTCTTGAACTTGAAAAAATTGAGCATTTTTTATGATTCCTTTCAGTTGTTCATACTTAAAGCATTCCCTTGGGTGAACTCTCCCTAATTCTAATATCTCTCTTGCTTCTGCATCGTTTTTTTTTTCGTTAAGTAATTTTTTTTTCTTTAAACTGAGTCTATTTTTTAGTTAGGAAGTACATAAAATGATATTGTTTAAACGAAATAATAATCTGCACAAATAGTGCAATCAATCACATTCACAAATCAATTGAACTCTCAAAATTCTAATTTGAGCAGTTATTAGGCCAGTTCCACCTAACAACATCTCACTGAGATCTCAATGTCACCTTGACTGAGGCAAAATCATTTGGTGCCTTGGTGGAACATAATTCTCAGTTATCATTGAGATTTAATGGTTACCTTACTAATTGTTGCTGCACATATGTCAGCCACGTCAAATAGCTGAGTGAGAAATCGAATCCAAAATAATTTCATCTCAGAGATCTCAGAAAAAAATCTCAGTTCTCACATTTCCACAGATTCTTCGCTGCTATTGGTCGCAGCTTAATTTTAAGTAGAATAAAGCCTAAAGCAGTTGCCCGTAGCTTAGTTGGTAAGTGCGTTGGCTGCTAAGCAGAACGTCGCCGTCGTTGGTTCGAGTCCTACTCAGGCCAAGTTTTTATTTCATCTTTCACGGGTACTGCCTCTTGCGAAGACCTGACAAATCTTCCAAGAGTATCAATCTGTAATGAAAAAATGCTTCTCAACTTTGCCGTTCGGAATCGGCGTTAAATTGTAGGTCCCCTCAATTCTTCACACGCACTCAGAGAATTGTTGATTAGAGTAAGCCACTTAGGCGTTGGCTCTTCAAGACCTGTCGCGCCACTCTATTTATTTATTTTATTTTAAAGCCTTCATCGATTAATGGACTATCCAACACAAAAATAATTTTACAATTCGAAATAGTAGTTCCTGAGATTACCGCGTTCAAACGAACAAACTCTTCAGCTTTATATTGTATTAAATTGTATTGTTTGCCGTTTTTTCCACATTTTACACAAATTCTTCGCTCCTACTGGTCGCAGCTAAATTTAATATAGCTTCAAGCCTTCCTTGATAAATGGACCATTCAACATTTAAAAATTGTTCAATTTCATAAAGCAGTTCTTGAGATAAGCGCGTTAAAACGCAGAAAAATATATATTTTTTGCCGTTTTTTCCATATTTTCCACAGATTCTTCGCTGCTATTGGTCACAGCTTAATGTTAAGTAGCCTAATGTCTAAGTCGATTAAGGAATCGAACCAGTAGTTCCT
Source organism: Sphaerophoria taeniata (assembly GCA_943590905.1). NCBI lineage: Eukaryota > Metazoa > Arthropoda > Insecta > Diptera > Syrphidae > Sphaerophoria > Sphaerophoria taeniata. The sequence continues at coordinate 22,800,128 of OX016540.1, read as the reverse complement.
GAGATTACCGCGTTCAAACAAACAAACTCTTCAGCTTTATATATTAGTGTAGATGAATCTTGGTGACAGGCTATGTGTGAACGTTCCATATAGGAAGTGGCTATAGAGTGATACAAAAACCGAAAACCTAAAAATGTCGGGAATGAATGCAATTATCTTACTTTTTCTCCAAAAAGATGTACAAATTTGTTCCACCGTTCAGTTCAGTTTGGATCAGCGTTACCACTTTACTCCTTTTGAAGTAGATCTACTTCGATTTTAGAATATTTTTGAAAATCTACTTCTAATTTCGTACTTTCCCTCTGAAAGAGCACGAAGAATTTCAATTTCAACACCGATAATCAATTTTTTGCACAGCGCTTTGGATACAATTGTTCACAAATGACTTTTCGAACGGAACAAATATTTTACTGAAACATTGGGAGAAATCGTTGTTCAAACAATATAAATGGAATTGACGGACGCAGCCTAACTGCAGTGTTAAATAACACAAAAACAAAACTACGAGCATTTGTTTATTTTTTTTTTCAACGAAATTCTGCATTTAATCGAAGCTTTGAAAATTCATATCCTTCTCTATTTCCATTGGATCCAAGTAAATCACAAAGCATTTTGACAAAAACATGGTATGATTATAATTATTTTGGAGTTGATCTGAAGGCTGGCGACACAGCGAGACAAGGTTCGCGGGGTCGGCTATAGTACCAACCCTGCTAATGCGATAATTAGGCAACCAGAGCTCCGAATTGAGTTTGGCTTTCAGTAGTAAGCTCAGGATAAAAAGAACTTAAGAATATTTTGAATTTACCGAACTCAATTCCTTCATGATTTTCGAAAAATCATTTTTGGACAGAAAAAAAAATTCTCCCAAAACCCGTCGAATGATAGGTACATCAAAAAAAGGTCTGGTCGAAGTCTATTCATCGAAATGGGTTTCAAGTTTATTGAAGGCCTGGTAGATGAGATATCGGTCAAAATGCTAATTATTCGGAAAGAAGAAATCATTCGCAGTTCCAAATCGAAATTACTCACAATTTTCCTCGGGCATATAGGTTTACTATGTGCCATTGAAAGCGAATCTTTTTTCCAGCACTCGGTTATAAAGTTATAGTCAAAAAATAATATCTTTCGATTTCTGCCTTCAGAAAATTTCCAGCGTTTTCAAATCGCCATATCTCTCAATTTTCCCAGGTTGCCTGCTATATCACATGATACACGGGAACAAAAGTAATTGACAAAAAATTCTGTTTTCCAACCATAGGGTAGATAGAAAGTTTACGCAGGGGTTTCGTCATCAGAATAATAGCGGTAAAAAGGTTAGATTCTTAAGAATGGAGTATCACTGTCCATTAGCGTAGAAAACAATGAAGAGAGCGAATTATTCTTTTATTTATTTTCAAATGACCAAAAATTTTTATTGTCATTGCAAAATTGCAAATAAATTATGCCATCTTATATAGATATAGACATATTGCCGGCCTTCCTGACTTATTCTGGATTTTCTCAATTGGGTCGGCTCCAAAATACCGTGAACTTTATATCTTGAACCAAACCATGATTTTTTTTAGGTTTGATAATATTACTACCCTATTCGGGAAATGAGGCAAAAATATCTGCTCTGCCTGATATAATACTGTTGATTGAGCAGTTGAAAATTCTGAAGAAATTAAGACCTTGTTATTTTCAGGAAAACCTGGGGACCAAACCCTAAAATTATCAGATGGATGTATTTGGCAATCATTAGACCAAAGCATGAACCTCAAAACTTTGACAAAAGTACAAAGATTTAAGTACACTGGCATTACAAGGGCAATGAGATCCCCCCCAACTGCGGGACTGGAAGTTATCCTCAATTTAAGACCCCTAGATCTCTTTGTTCAAGAATCTGCAGCTAAAAGTGCCTTTCGACTTAATCAAAATAAAGTCTGGAAAAACAGTTCCATATGAAATGCGCAGATCCTTCATAAAGTTATGGATCAGAGTACTACGATCTACGACAGACTATAATCTATAAAACACCCGAACTTGACTTTCACAAACCATTACATGCTGCCTTTCCAAGCAGAGGGGAATGTATAGATAACATACTATACTCCAGTGCGTCGTCAATAGCTATCTATACAGATGGCTATAAGATGGATACTGGTGTAGGTGCAGGCCTATATTCTGAATCTCTCAAGTTAACCGATTCGCTTAGGGTTCCAGACTACAACGATGGCGTTACCACGGGCTGATATCACCTTTTTCGTTGATAGCCAAGCGGCAATAAAAGCATTACAGCAACTGAGGTAAAATCGAAGCTTGTTTCATGCTGCTACGAAGAGCTTAATGTTCTTGGCGCACAGCATAACATTAGACTCTGCTGGGTCCCAGGCCACAGCGGTATACCAGTCAGTGAGAAATCCGATGAATTAGCAAGATTAGGATCTACGTTTGACGTAAGCAAAGCTCAGCTAGTCAGCACTCCACCCTGTCAACTGTTACAGCCGATGAAAAGTTTAATCTTCTTGACACCTGCGGCACAAGCTTTACAAGAAAGATCTGGCCCTGTTTAACAAACAAAGAACGGAAAAATTATGCAATTAAAATCGATCTATTGTTAGTATGATCACCGGAGATTATCTGTTAGGATATCACTAGAAAAAGATGAGAATCAGTTCAGATGTCGAGGATGCGGTGAAGAGGAGGTGCATGAAGACACTTCACACTTTCTATGTCACTGCCGGCACTTTCCCACCAAAGGAAGAAATTGCTCGGCAATTACATATTTCTTACTAACATTTTGAACTTCGTCAGTGCCTTCAAATGGCCTTATTAACTGAACACATAGGTTTTTATTAGCTTGAGATTGAGTAGCAATACTCACGGGTATCACAATGGATCTACATATATTGATCATAATGTGACGGTAATGACATCAACTGTCAGCCCCTCAACCTAACCTAACCTAACCAAAGACCTCTTAACTCATTAATGCACTGATGGTGGATCCATCACGATCAGAGAAGCAACTCAAGAATGTTTTCTGGCCTTTAGCGTCCCAATTTGTTTGGTGACACACTAAATAATCTGCTTAAACACGGCCCGAATTTAAAATATTGATCAGCCTGGTGAATTTATATTTTACATTTTTACTTAATTTATCTACAGGGTGTAAACATATTCCAAAATAAGTGTAAATTGATTTCCGGCGGAAGCCTTAACACCTTATCCGATTTACTTAGAATAATGTTCTCGTAAGGAATATTTAATATGTATCTATTTTAAGATTGTCTTTCGTCATTATTGTGTTCACCTACACTTAACCTTTTGTTAGACATTTTCCTTGGGATTAAGAAGATAGGTACCTATGTGAAGAACCCAGCTACGCATTTTGAACATTTTTTGCGTAAGTCTTCATATTTTGTAAATTCATTTTATAATTCTATCTCCGTTGGAGTAGGTACTTATTCGTTTTCGTTATGAAAACAAAACTTACGCAATTACTTGCAATGTGTCGCACATTAAAATTTAGTCATACATGAAGGACCTTAAATACCTTTTCCTGATGTGAGAATAAATACATCTGTGTACAGTGCGAAGATAAGGAGCAAACTTATATCCTTGATCTGCCTAACACGTTATTTTTGGTGGAATGGTTTACAAAAACAATTTTCCATAGGTTCTGAATTTATGTAGAATAAGAGAAGAATTATTATTCTCATCTGAATACGAGAGCTGAGAGCTGCAGCCTGCAGGTGCTATATCTTGAGCCCGAAGCAAAGCATGTGCTTGTTAGAAATTTGAATTGTTACCAAAGAACTGAAATTTCCTACCAATGAAGTTAGGCTTTAGTTAACAAAAACTCCTTACATCTAGCCATAGCAGAAGTAGTCCTACTTCAAACTTTGAGTTCAGTTCCAAACACGCCCAAATTCTTGAAAGCATAATTCAACCAGGTTTGAGTCATTTCAATTTTTTCCTCCATATGTTCATGATTTGAATAGCAATCAAAGTTGATTCAGTTCGGGACTCAGCAATCGGCTGTTTCGCTTGGAGTTTGGTATCGTAAATGAAATTAGGTCAAAAGTGCATGTTTCGCATGTATTCATAAAAGGGCAAAGGTGAATGAGTACAGTTCACAATATGCACATCAATATTAAAACAAAACTGAACTGAACGCAACCGCTGCAAATAACTTTAACGACCGATGACGTCGCTACAGGGAAATGTGTGTAATGTTGTGCATGTGAAGTGTAAGAAAAGTTTCTATTCGCAAGTTTTTTTCTTTATTTAAGTTTTATCCAGGAGCACGTACTTTGCTTGAATAAAATATGAACACGATATTCATACAATTTCATAGGACTGCTTCATTTAATTATTCAACACCAACACTATAAAGTATTTCGAGTTTAGAGTATAGACGCTCGAAGCAGCAATGGATTCTGGATGAATGGTTGCTCCATTAATACGTGTTTACTGTATTGGATAGGGAATTGTTATCTGAGATGGTTCAAAATGCATCGACTAGGTCTCTCTGGTGTAAATAATTAAATTATTGATTTGGAATATCAGGAAAGGAGTAGAGGATGAGATAATTGTGTGCTTTAAATAATTAATTAAATTCAAACGGTTTGGTAAATTGGTAATTTGAATTGATGCGGGATTCTGTCAGTGGTTGATATTCAAGCTTGAATAGTAGGAAAGGAAATATGTTTATTTATTTATTTATTTTTTTATTTGTTTATTTATCTACCGATTATGAAAATCTTACAGATTACTAACAATTTCTCGGTTTAATGTATAAATTCAATATATATAGTGTACAATGTTTATGTTTTTGAATAAGAAGAAAAAAAATAACTTAAAACTAATTTGCCAAATTTTGTAATTCCAATCTATTAATGGAGAGATCAAGTTTATTACATAAAGAATTAGAAAATTTAATACATCTAGAAAAAGATTCATTGCACCCACAATAACATCTATGCATCTGATTTTAAAAAAATGACGTAGACGCAATTGTCTTTCCGGAACATATAAAAGAAAATAGATAAGAACTTGTGGACATGTTATACGATAAGAAAAAACATCATGCACAAACAGAACGCACTGAACAAACCGTCTTTTTTCTAAAGATTCAAGTGCGATCAAGGTTCACCTAGATACATAAGAAAAGGAATCAATTCTCCAACTTAACTGCTTAACTACAAATCTTGTGAAAATCTTTTGAACTCTTTCGATTCGAGATATCCAAATGGACGCTGATAGACACCATACAATTGAACAATACTCCATAATTGGACGAACTAGGGACATTTAAACAGATTTCAATGCATAAGGCTTAAAGCATTCGTTGCAGTTTCGCTAAAGGAAGCCAAGCATTGAATTTGCACTTGCAATGATATAGTCAACAACGAAAACGACAACTTTCGATCGAAAATGATACCAAGATCACGAATCTCTGATTTGTGATCAAGAATCTCATTAAACAGTGTTTAATTATGAATAATAGGGTCTAAAGTACGGTGTGCAGTAAAAACATTATATTTACGTATATTCAACGGTAGAAAATTTTGTTCACACCAAACAGATAAAATACTCAAATCATTTTGAAGTTTTTGCGGATCATCACTGTTTTTAATACATAAATATATTTCTATGCCGTCAGCGTACATCAAACATAAAGAATTTTGAAAAAAGAGACGGGATATCATTGATGAAAATGTTAAAAAGAAGTGGTCCTAAGTGGCTTCCTTGAGGAACTCCTGCTGAAACTTTAGCCACAAATATCTGTGTAGCAGATGGTATCCACTTGGTAACCGGATTCAAAAGTATCAGTGATATACTTGCAAAAAAGCATGAGATTAGTAGCAGTTGATCTACTACTTTGGAGTGTGAACTTATCCTTACATTTAAACCACCTTTACTTCAAAATGGTTTATTTTAAAATCTAAAAAAAATCAAATTCTAATGCGGAGCACAAATGTTAGACTTTTTAAAGTTATTCCATATTTGACAAATATCTTGTTTCTTCTTGTCCGCTAAAATATTGATTTTGAAGCTTCATAATTTCAAGAAAAAAACACTTGACAATCCATAAAACAGATTTCATTATGCATAAGCCTTAAAGTCTTCGACTGCTATAATGATAGAATAATCTTTACCAAAAATTGATATTAATTTTCATTATAATATTGTCTTAGCATTACAAAAATGATTTATGGTAACGACACCAGTCTCCGGACAGACCCCTGTGTCCGCACGATTTTGCACTTTATGGGGAATAAAAGAAAAACTCAGCACAGAATTTGAAAAAAAAACAACAACAAAATACAGAATCAGTAACATTTTTCACATACACATACGGAGTTTCAACCCGATCGAATGTATAATAGCAAAACTATGGGTCGTTTAAGCAGCAACCGCTGCTGTTCTGCTGTTTAGCAAAAAAATAGTGGCAGACCTTGGAAAAATATACTAAGAAGTTGTAAAATCTTGTAATCATACGGAGTTTGTTTCAATGAACTTCCAATAACTAAAGAAAAAATTGAGTTTTGCATTTTTTGAATAATTTTTTTAAGTGTCCGGGACACTGGTACCAAAAATAGCGAAAATCTAGTCTCCGTACAGCTCACAAGTTTTATTTTATTATTTTTTCTATGTTCAAATTCTTTTTGAAACGTTTAATTTTTTTGTCAAAAGTAGGTACTTATTTGTATCCAAAATAAACATTTTCCATTATCATCCTTCTATGGATTAAAAATGAAAAAAAAAACTTTATAAATTGTATTATCATTATTTATTCTCTGTCAGACAAACATACAATTTTGAAATCAATGTGGTGTTAATCGATCGTGAAATATCTACAGCTGGAAGGGAATATTTTCCTTTTCACCGAAACTTGAACTTGAGAATAATAAAAGCAGTTTCTTCCCCCGCCTCTACATTTCTGTTTGTTTGAAACCAACCAAAACCACCACGAGTACTATTTGAATGTGATGTTTACAAAAAACAGTGCATCAGTTAAGAGTTGAAGGATGGTTTGACTTTCAAGTTTGGAGTTAACCTTGAAACAAGTAAGTATTTCGAATACATTAAATTGCCATGCTTTAGTTGTGTAGCGTAGATAGAGAGGATATGATTCTTCAATTCAATTATTTTGAGCTGTTTCAATTCAATTATTTTGAGCTGTTTTTTTGTTTAAGGTGATGCAAACAACTTAAAGCAAGTCTAACACGACATTAAGCCGAAGAAATTTGGTGTTAGGCAAGCAGCAATCAAGTATGACGAAGTAGTTTCAAAATCGTCCGGAGACTGTGTTTTGATCGTCCGGAGACTGGTCCCGATATTGGCTTTTTTATATTTCGTCTAAAATAACAATAACTAGGCAATATTTTTTAAATTAATATGTAGATGCCAAACAATCCGGAAGTAATTATAAATGCAGAAAATGAATTGCTCTTTACCCAACACTTAAGAGAAAAAAGATATTGAGTTTTTAAGTGGAACTGTCCGGAGACTCCATTTAAGATCGTCCGGAGAGGCGGAGACTAAAACTATCGTCCGGAGACTCTGTAAAATCGCCCTTTTTTTAAATTCATCCTTTTAAATCAAAATAAAAGTTATCTGTCCAGCGACTCGTACCGTTACCCTAAGTGCCTATTTCGAAATTGTTCATTAATAGTTTTTAATATTTTTACTTTTTTTTCATGAAAAAAGAATTTCATCAATCCTCACACTACACAGTTCGATTAAAAGGCTTTCTAAATTTCTGATGATTTTTCTTTGAATAAATCAATTAACACTCAAAATATTTTCGTCAAATTTCCTCGCATTCTTTAAATGAAAAAAACTTGAACTGAAACACTATAAAACTAGAAAAATAAAATCATTATAATTTTTTGTTAAATATGAAAAGAAAAATCTTAAATCCACCCGAAAAAAATATTAAATCATTCATAATTATAATATGAATTCCAGAGAGAACTTAAAAACACAAAAAAATGGTGAGAGAAAAAGTCACAATTTCCAACATGCACCCAAACAACCAACGACGACGTCAACAGGTTGATTGATCCCAATTTTATACCCAACCACCCAATTCAGCACACCAATTCACAATTTTAAGTTCACATACCGTTGTCTTGTATGATGTGATGGAAATGGAAATCGTCTCGGGCCAACAGCTGAAATAATCCTTGCGACAAATTAAGTGTAGAAGCGGAGCGCAGCGATGCTGGTGCGGCGCGGACACGAATAATAATTATTATTTTCTTTCCCAGCCTCAAATATCTATTTTTAGGCCTTGAACAAGATTCAAAATTTTCGCTTGACACATAAATTATAAATTCCCCCCACCACGCACACTATTCGAATGCGAATATATGCTCAAGCGTACATTATATGTATAATATTTGTTTAAGTATATTAATATTATATTTATTTTTTTTGCCTACTTCTTTTCAAAAATCACATGAAATTTTATAAATTTGCTAAAAATTTTCAACAGACAACACAATCATGAGACGCTTGCCGAGAATATCTCAATAACGTCAACGACAACGAGAGACCGTTTTCAACATCACACTCATTCTTATTTTTTTGTTTCCCATCAAGCACTATTGAATAAAATATCAGAATTATTTATTAGCTATTTTGAAAATAGCTTTTAGCTCTTTTTGTCTCTCAAAGAATTTTTTTTGTTTTGAATTGACTGTTATCAGTCTACACACACTCAGGCTGAGTGAATTCACTTTGTCTGAGGAACCGAGACGGAAACCGTTTTTGACATTGATTTGGATAGCACAATTATTTAAGAGGCACACACTTCAGGTGACTGAAACAGAAGGATTCAATAATTTCAATGGCGCAATCAATTCGACATCGACATGGACCACACGGACGTACACTTTTCGCACACGCACACACATAGAACGACAGAACAATTGAATTGGTCTCGACAAAGTGTCACACTCTTCTCATATCTTGTGCACCGAGGGATTTGAATTGACAATGACAATAGCTACGACACTTTCACGATTGAGATTCGGTTTGGATGGATAGATGAGAGAGATCCGTTTCCGTGACCAATTTCATTCGAGGTAATAACTCACAACAAAACAAGAAGAACAACTGAACGAAATCAAACGGTATTGTGTGGTTAGTGATTCTGCTGATACAATAACGAAAAAAACTGACTTGTCCCGGCGCCAGTGCCAAACAGACTGAGGGACACTCTGAAAGTCTGGATGTATGAGCTTTAGTCAGTTTACTCAGTTACCTCCGGATATGTCGACTGACACACCGACAACGGTGGACGAGGTGGAAAAGTTTTGCTTCAATCATGGAGAAATGGAAAACGATTTGAAAATTTGGCTGCATTTTGTTTTTCTCACCACTTTTGTTTATGATTTTGGTAATTGTTTACATGCAACTGCGCATGCTTTGGGGTGAGCTTTCAAAACGGGGAGAACATCAGCTGTACGACGCACGATGTCAGAGTTGCCATTGGCATTTCGAAACAATATATAGCTGTATGTTACCGTTTTTCAAAGGAAAAAGGCTAAAAGAATTTGACTTATACTGTCCACAGGCCCATTCGCTTAGTCCGATTTTTGTTTGTGTAAGTATGTCAGCTGAACATGGATGAGGTTGAAGGAATCCAGAAAGACCGAACTTTAGTTAAAAATCATTTGGTTCCAACGACCAGAGGGCGGCCATGCATGCTCACTCTTTTCTTTGATTTGCAATTCCAACCACTTTTAACGAAAAAATGACGAACAAGAACAACATTTTGAAGAATTCGCTTAAAATTTCTCAAAGCAGGAGGAACGAAAGTTAATTACAGCATTGAATTCTTAAAATTTCATTTTGCTCAATTTTTTAGTACTGCCATTAAGGACCTTTCATTTAAAATGGACACAAGATGACTTCCTGAACAATCCTTGTTTAACTCCTTTTTAAAATATGAAAGGGTGAGTTCGGTGTGAGCTTTCTCGAAAAATTTACTGACTTTTTTTTTGGGTTTTCTAAAATGGACCTCGTCATTAGTCAATGGAAATACGACTCTCGTATGTACATTTTAGCTTAAGTGGAAAACGGAATTATATACAGCAACTTTTTGCGACATACCTTTGTTTAAAAGAATAAAAACCGATAAAAAAAATCTTAAACAAAAGCACTACTTCTAATAAATAATGTATGTAAAAATGAAAATCAATCAAGCCAAGTCGAGCGCGAAGCAAACACTGCCGCACCATACTTTACTGGAACCATTTTTGGCGCATTTTCAGGTCTCTATTTGAAAACCTCTGGATAAGACCAGAATGCATAAATTTTTGTCATCCAGTAAGCTATATCACACCAAAAACATAAATGTAAAAAAAGAGCCAAGTTCTCCCGTACAAAAATTCTGCCTATCAAATCAGCAATGAAAGTAATGAGATCTAAAAGATCGCCAAGTTCTAAGATTCAGCAAGTACTCGTAGGTGCATTGCAAATATTTTAAGTGGACTTACATCGAATCAACTATTAGTTTTGAAAGAAACGTGTAAACTAATGTAAATTAGATAATTTTTTTACTTGGCAGGTTTTCTCTTAGTAACCTACTATTAAAAAAGTTTGGAAAACTTTTTGCAAAGATTTTTTCATTAATATGGGCGGGTACCATGCCTCCTTAACAGAAAAGCAAAAAAAAAGTAGAATTGCTAGTTTGCCAAATTACAATATTCTCTACGATCAGAGGTGCCCCATATATTTTATAAAATATATTTTTAAATGGGTGGGTACCACGCCCCCTCAGTTGAAAATTTTTCAATTCAATAGTTCTATTGCACGTTGTTCTTGTGTGCCAAATTTCATGATTCTACTGTACTCCAAAGTGCTCCATATAATTTAAAATTTATACTTATAATGTAAAAGTAGGCGGCTACCATGCCCCCTGACTGAAAAATTTCAAATTTTCGATATTTTCCTTTGTATGTACTTCATGACCCATCACTGTGCCAAATTTCTTGATTCTACTGCACTCCAAAGTGCTCCATATAATTTAAACTAATAATGTAAAAGTAGGCGGCTACCACGCCCCCTGATTGAAAAATTTCAAATTTTCACTTTTTTCCTTTGTATGGACCACATGACCTAACACTGTGCCAAATTTGAAGTTTCTAGGGCATCGGGAAGTGCTTCATAATTTTGATGGTCTGTCAGTGAGTGAGTGAATCAGTCAGTCAGTCAGTTACGGTTTTCGTGATTTTTGGAACATTGTATCTTAGAAACTACGTATCCTAAATATCTGAAATTTACTGAGGTGCTTCTTCTTGGCTAGCTTAACAAATAATGTGAGTTTGAAACTTTTGGCTTCTTTGGTATAGAAGTTAGAGTGGTGGTGAAAAGGCCCTGAGTTGTTTCCTTTAAAAAAGGTTGTAGTGCCAAAGTTAGTAGAGAACTTGGCTGGTCACTACCGTGCCCCTTGATTCACATACTTATAAAAATCAAAAATTTCAAGTCTGTAGGTCATTTAGTTCCGAAGTCAAGCGAAGCAAAGTTTCACATTTATGACACTCACTCACTCACTCACTCACTCACTCACTCACTCACTCACTCACTCACTCACTCACTCACTCACTCACTCACTCACTCACTCACTCACTCACTCACTCACTCACTCACTCACTCACTCACTCACTCACTCACTCACTCACTCACTCACTCACTCACTCACTCACTCACTCACTCACTCACTCACTCACTCACTCACTCACTCACTCACTCACTCACTCACTCACTCACTCACTCACTCACTCACTCACTCACTCACTCACTCACTCACTCACTCACTCACTCACTCACTCACTCACTCACTCACTCACTCACTCACTCACTCACTCACTCACTCACTCACTCACTCACTCACTCACTCACTCACTCACTCACTCACTCACTCACTCACTCACTCACTCACTCACTCACTCACTCACTCACTCACTCACTCACTCACTCACTCACTCACTCACTCACTCACTCACTCACTCACTCACTCACTCACTCACTCACTCACTCACTCACTCACTCACTCACTCACTCACTCACTCACTCACTCACTCACTCACTCACTCACTCACTCACTCACTCACTCACTCACTCACTCACTCACTCACTCACTCACTCACTCACTCACTCACTCACTCACTCACTCACTCACTCACTCACTCACTCACTCACTCACTCACTCACTCACTCACTCACTCACTCACTCACTCACTCACTCACTCACTCATTCACTCATTACATTTTAGAGATAAGCAAGCTAGAGACTTGGCTAGATTTTAACAGAATGTTTTCGGTTGGATTCTCTTATTATCATTGCTTATTAGTTATTATTATTAAAAATGCAAATTGCTTGTTTAGAAACTAAAAAATAATCAATTTGACACTTTTTGATAATAATTGCTTCGGGGTCAAACAGTTTTCCTTACCTCTATCACTTGACGGACCCCGTTTGAATATTTAAAAAAGTAGCGTGGAGCATTTTTATCGATGTATGTTCATGTTTAATTATTCAACCATACTTGGGGTTATAAGTGCTCTCTAAAACCTTCCAAGCTATTGGAGTTAATTTTTAATTGAAAACCTTAAAAACAAACTTTGGAAGTCAATTTTTCAGACTGTACACACACACATTTCTGGTATGTATTTACAAATTGTCTTAAAGAAATAATTTATCCAAATAGACTTAAAAGCAAAAGTTTAAATTAGTCAATTTTGATAAGTAGATACCCTAACCGTAGATACATACCTTCGCTTGACGTTGACGTATGTGAATAATTTACTTCCCAATGTTAATGAAAAATATACTCCACTGAAACTTGTGATGGGAAGTTTGGTAAATTGATATACCTACACATCCGTAAACAAATACCAACTTGTTCCATTATACCGATGTCTTACAATCAGAAGTTCTATGTTTGGCAAGAAAACTTCGACTCCCAACAAAAAAAAATCAAAACCATCCAAAAAGTTGTTTCGAAAACCCAATAACAAAGAAACTTTACAGACCAGACGTTTGAACAGTTCACTCACCTGAATTCGAAACCAAGTTTTTTTCTACTGTCCGCATAAAGTTCGTAACATATTTTATTGATTTTGAAAGAATCTTTTTGTTCGATCCAGTGTGCTCGTAGAATGGATAAAGGAGAAGTTATGAGCTGACGAAACCGGAAACCGGATAAGTAATCAAAAGACAACATTTGTGGCAAGCAGATTATAAACCAATGAATATTATTCTCAAAATTATTCATGGAAAAGAGAATAACAAAACTAGAGCGAGTAGACTTTTGCAAATAGAATATATTCAAATTTAATTTTGTCAGTTGAATAATAAAATCGTTGGGGAGTTTTGAATTCAAAATTTATATTGCTTTAAATTTGCATGAGTTCGCTTTAAGACGTATGAATTAGGTACCAAGTTGGACAGAGATATAAAAATGCAATTCGAGGGTAAGCTCATAACATAATTTTGTTCTAGCGATTTTTCTTACTTTTATTGCTTATACTCTTTTTTTACTCAAGACGAACAAAATATGGGACATGCAAACCTTTTCCGTTGAGTCCCACTGACTGTTCTCGACTTTTGGAATGAGTTGGTTGTTTGGCTATACGCTTATGAAAGAAGATCCTTTTCTTGTTTAACCTCCAATTTGAAGCTCTCAAGTGAAAAATGAAGCCAAGAAATTGTCACGACAATTTAATTTATTGATTTGTGCATTAATTAATGCATTTTATTTGATTAGCAAAATTGAAGTCTTACAAAATTGAAATAAAAAACAATTCCTTCCCTTATAAGGAATGTAGGAATACAAAGTTGTTTTGTTGGAAGTGTCACTTTCTTATCTCAAGAGAATACTTCGAGCACAATTCATGAATCAACTTGTCACTCTATTTTAAGCAATTCAACACGATTGTTATCGACCGGATGTTGTCGAGAAATTGCAGCGAACATGTTTTCGAACAACTCCCGCAACCGCTACGGAATCAAAACAAGAAGGGAGGAGATTTTTTGTACGCACCAACCTATGTGAATGGCGAAGTGATGGATTACTTTTAAAGTGTGCTGTGTTTCACTTTAAAAGTAATCCATTGTTTGTTCATTAATTTGAAATAAAAATGTTTTGTAAATGTACCTATGTATATTGAAATAGGAATAAATATAGATATGTTTTTATGTATAAGGCCGTGTGCGAATTCAGTTAAAAATGGGTTAAAACTTGACGTTTGGTTAAATTTTGACACTTCGCATTATTTGACTAGCTGCTGAGCAGGTTAAAATATGACAGTAAGTAGTGGTTAAAAATTCATCCATTTTTATTTTTTAGGCCGTGTGCGAATTGGATGAATTGTGGTTAAAAAATAAAAATGGATGAATTTTTAACCACTACTGTCATATTTTAACCTGCTCAGCAGCTAGTCAAATAATGCGAAGTGTCAAAATTTAACCAAACGTCAAGTTTTAACCCATTTTTAACTGAATTCGCACACGGCCTTAACCACAATTCATCCAATTCGCACACGGCCTAAGTAATTTCGAAATTCGAAGGACAAAATAGGGGTTCACAGCAATATATAGATATATGCGAAAATTCACTACAAAATTTCAAAATGGCACAACTGCTGGGAGAGCCTACTGAGAAAACCTTTCTCATAGTTTAAAAATACTAACTTACCTAGGCCGTGTGTGAATTGCGTTAAAATGTGTATTAAAACTGAACGTTTGGTTAAAAATGGGATCAAATTTTGCCATTGGGGGAGGGAATTCCACAATCGAATCGCATGTACAAAAAATTTACGACTGGAAATAAGGTATGAGTAGCGTACAGGAGTCAGATCACTGACTGCTTCAAATGGAACGAGGAAACTAATTTCTGTTATAGAGGTAGGTATTGCGGTTTATACGTGTTTGCAAGATATTATTGAGCATTACAAGAGTTCTAAAGGCACATAAGTTATCAAGATCATGCCATGTATCATTTTTGAATAAACAGAGGTCCCAATAATGATCCCTGAGGCACACCTCTGTTAATTAGAAGCAAGGACGATTTTTGATTGTTCGCAACAACTGCGAACAATCAACGATAAATAGGAGGAAACAAGTTTTATTACAGATGATGCGAATTGAAATTTGTCCCTTAGTTTGCAACATAGAATTCGGTGGTCTACTGTGTCAAATGCTTTTGAAAAATCTGAGTATGCGGAAAGTGACATCGTCCTTATCAACCACTCTCTTTTATTTCTTAAACTACATTTATTAGAGCTGTCGTACAGCTATGATAAGGGCGAAAGCCAGAATTATTTGGACATAACATGTTGTTTTGATCCAAATGTTCCCTTATTTGTGTGATTTTGATTTTGAGAACATCTTCTTCGCTGACGTTTGAAAAGCTAAAGCCATCAGAATTAACACTATTAGGTTCCAGGTTTGATAAAATTTAGGTATCGTTTGTTTCAAAGGATGAAAGAGACGTAAGCATTTCATTGGCCTTGTTCACGCGTGAAGAAAATCGAAACTTTTCTTTGATTAGTGAAGGCGAGCGGGGTTGCTTGCAGAAGACGTAAGGGGAAGGAAATTTTTTTAAAAGATTAGCTGCAGAAATTTGACGTTTTTCTTTATGTTCTTCTCTAATCGTCCCGCATATGCCAAAATATATTCATATTTTCATATTCTTTTTGTTTCTGTTTTCTGCGCTTAAGCCTAGTATACAGTTCTTTGCGAAAAAATAAAAAATAAGAGGTGAAACAAAAATTTTTGTTAATGAAAAAATTCTTTGGGTGCGTGCGAAGAATTGAAGAGGCCTACGATTTAACGCCAATTCCGAATGGCAGAGTTGAGAAGCACTTTTTCATGACAGACTGATACTCTTGGAAGTTTTGTCAGTTCTTCGCAAGAGGCAGTGCCCGTGAAAGATGAAATAAAAACTATGGGCACGAGTAGATCTCGAACCCACGACGTTCTGCTTAGCAGCCACGGACACTACTAGTCAAAACTGTTACCTAAATTATTATTCATGTGTTTACCAACACGGCAACACCTATCTCTCTTAAATTTTTCCAAAGCCTATGACCAGCCAAGGAAGGATTAAGACGATGTCCGTTTCGTTGCTGACATCTGTCTTGTTGCCAAGTTCTATCAAGACATTATTATGGTAAGTAATCCTTAAAGTATATAACGTCTTCGAAGAAACTTACATCTCGACTGATGATTATCTTCTTAGATTCAGGATGATATAAACGGTATCATTTCTTTTCTTCGCTATACCCAACCATAACACACTTTGAAGATTTGGAGTCCCATTTCTGTCGTTTTTGTTTCGGTATGTAAACCATTGCTGTCGATCCAAAAACTCTAAGATGTTCAACATTTGTTCTTCTTCCTGTCCAAATCTCTTCTGAGGACTTTGATAATTCGGATGTTCTTCTCACTGTAGGATTAATTAAGTATGCAGCTGTCGACACAGCTTCTGCCTAAAACTGCTTATGCATGCACGCATCTATAAGTAAGCATCTCGCATTTTCGACTATTGTGCGATTCAATTTCTGTTGCGGCATATATGCATTTGTTGTCTCATGCTTAATGCCACTGCTACGTAGCACATTTGCGAAATGGTGATTACAAAATTCTGTGCCATTATCCGAGCGGAATTCTGAATTTTATATGATCTTTTGATTTTCTTACTTATCTATTACCTGACTCTTGGAATGGATTAAGTAGACAAAAAACTTCCCTGAGAAATCATCCAGAAACAATAGAAAGTATCGTGAACCTCCCATCGATGTATGCTCCATAGGCCCGCCCCCGCATACATCTGAGTGGAGTGTACCAACTCAAGTGGCCTACTTGTTGTGGATTCGGACAATTTAAACTGTTAGTTTAGTTTCACCAGAAGCGATCAAGCTGATATCTTCGTATCTAATTGGAAGAAAGCAAGCTGTATCTACAGGAAACCAACTTTCCGAGTTCTTACCAATCGAACGGGGTGTCCCTCAGGGATCAATCTTAGCTCCTCTTTTATTCTCGCTCTACATCAATGAAATAGCCTCCATCATACCAAATGTATCTAAGCATTTCTATGCTGATGATATACAAATTTATAAAAGCTGTCCTCTTGGTCTTATAGAAAATTGTGTTCACACTATAAACGAAGAGCTTGAACGTATCTCTACATGGGCACATAATAATAGCCTGAATCTTAACCCAACAAAATGCAAGTGCCTTGTAATATCCAAAAAGTTATTAGATCTTTCTTATTTTCCATCGATACTTCTCAACTCTATTCCTTTAGAATTCGCAACCACTTCAAGAAATCTTGGAATGGTTTTCAACAGAACACTAACGTGGAACGATCACATTAACTCTTGTGTAGGAAAAACCTTTGCGGTCCTGAGATCTTTATGGACAGTTCAGCAGTTCACCCCCCTCAAAACGAGAATGGTTCTTGCCAAAACACTTGTCATTCCAGTACTAACATATGGATGTGAAATATTTAGCAATTGTGATTCTAACAGCAGGAAAAAGTTGAAGGTAGCCTTTAACAGTACAATTCGTTACATATTCGGCCTAAGAAAATACGATCATGTCTCACACCTATCTTTGAATCTCCTTAATATGTCTTTTGAAAACTATATCGAGTTTAGAACTTTAAGTCTACTTTTTAATATTATAACAACAAGGCAACCATCTTATTTATACGAAATACTTCGATTTTCAGCATCAACCCGTAGTTTAATACTTCCAATTTTCTCGTGTCTCACATCTGAAAGACAATTTTTCATCGCTGCAGTCCGTCTATGGAATTCACTCCCCCAGCCCTTAAAAGATTTGAGCAGAACACATGATATTCGGAATAATCTGAGATCTTTCTTTATCAGTCAAAGCAACTAGCTTCCTCGCCTTTTTTTTCTATTTTTCTTGTTTTTCTTTTCTTTTTTCTCTATCCTTAAAACTTTTTTCATATCTCTTTCATCTTCTGTTAATTTTACCGCTTTCATTATACATCTACATCATTTTTTTTTTTTTAGTATTTAATTATTTTTTTTTTCTCTCTTGTAACATTTTTTGAATTAATATCAATGAAAATTCAATCAGAATATTGTGTATTTATAAACTATCACTAGCTTATAAGATATATCTTACTGTGTTAGTCTTACCCGAAATAAACTAAACTAAACTAAACTTATAGCTATTATTGAAATGGATCCGGAAAAATGTTTGAATGGATATTTAACTACGTTTTCTTTTGAATAGAAAGGCAAATTATATACCATTCGATCGGAAATCATTCCAAGAATTTCTTTTAACATAAAAAAGCTCAATTGCACACTTGTTTTCTCATTAAAATGTGTTTTTCCATTTTTCGGTTGTAAATACATTTTCCTGATACCGATTGAACAACCATTTTGCTTAGCCAAAAGTTTTTACGGCAACAAAAATTTTAAAATTGCTTACCTACAGTTATTTGTTTTTATTTTCTTTTCGTTCAGGAAACGGTTTTTTCTCTCTATCTTTCACCGTTTCATTGAAAATGGAAAAGTGAATCCGTTCAGCACAGTTCAAATCAAGTAAATTAATTTGAATCGATATGATTAACTTTTGTATGAGAAAACATACAGCCAAATTAATAAACACAAACTAGCAAAGGACTAAGAGTTAGTCTGCGAACTAATGGAAAATGCTATTAATAAAATAAAATTTCTCTTAAGTGACGTTTCTTATTTTAGTCCACCTTGAAGGCTGGATTAGCAAAGGACTAAGCAAGAAATGTGTCAATCGTGAAGGAAAAAAAGGAAAATGTCTGTGTGGTGTATTGTCAAAACTGATATAACTTCAATTATAAAATATTGAAATTAAAAAATCAAAAATTTGTTCTACATATGTATGTTTGTGCTATGTATATGTAAGAATAGCAACAAGATGGCAGAGAAAATGGCACTATATTTCAGGGCATAATGTTCTTTTCTTGTTATCTTTCGATTGGGTGAGGGGTTGGAATTCGAAAAGGCAATGAGAAATAGAATATGTACATTATGTACAATTAAGGCAACAATTTAATAATTCAATTCCACTTTATTGATTGCTTAAAAGTTAGTCTCAAATTTAAACACTTGGGGCAGCTGCAGTTGCCGCTTGTATCCTTGATGCGGTCTTTCTTGAGGGGTCCCATGAATGTCAATTTGTCAGCGGCACATTGGAACCAATTCAATATCCCTTCAACATAACGAAGTCATTGTTTACTTCGCCATAATGAGTTTCCCTCATGGGCGTGATGCTTTTATCCGTCAAATCGTATTCAGTTGAAGCATTGTTCTTGATGACCTTTCCGTCTTTGGTGTAATTCCAGCTCCAAAACGGTAGATCTTCTAGTTGATTTCGGTACGATGATGGTGTGTAATGACACGAATCACCCTGCAGTAACGGGTCATCTTCCTGAAGTTGTTTTCAATGCTCGTTTTGCCAACATCATCGGTCCATTTCTTGCTAGCCTTGGCAAATGCCTTCTTCTTGCTCTTGTACCAGTTCTTATAGAAGCGACAACGGCATTCTTCAGACAAGTGCTGGGCCCAAACGTTAACCAATGCGCGAAGACCAAATGGTGTCTCGATGTAGCCCACAGCTCCAACAACGATCATTGGTGGAGTTTCCAAGACAGTGAAGGCTTCAACAACTTCATTCTTGTTGATGTAGGTACGCTTCTTCGGGTAGAAAATCATGGAAACATGGCGAGGTGCCGAAAACTTACGATGAGAAATAAATTAAAGTTATTACAACGCGTCCTATTTGCACAGACGACGATGATAGCAATTTGAAAATAAAACATTTTTGTTTTTAATTTTCAAATTGGTTGTCAAATATCAACAAAAATGAAAATTCCCAAAGGGGAAATTTTGGTAAACGTCACTTTACTATTCTGGGATCAAATTATTTTTATTAATGAGAAATTTTAGGCCATGGACTAACGCTTAGTCTATGGACCAGTTAGGCTGTGGATTAAGAGTGGACTAGGCGTTTTTTATTAATACAGCTGCTAGTGATTTCGAAGAGATTTCAAGTAGATTTGAGTTAATCTCAGATTATCGTTTGCGAACTTATATGTTTTTCTCAAAAAAAAATCTTTAAGTATTTTCCGGTCGATTGGTATATAAATTGCATTAGTAATCAAAAGAAAACTTAGGCCGTGTGCGAATTGGATGAATTGTGGTTAAAAAATAAAAATGGATGAATTTTTAACCACTACTGTCATATTTTAACCTGCTCAGCAGCTAGTCAAATAATGCGAAGTGTCAAAATTTAACCAAACGTCAATTTTTAACACATTTTTAACTGAATTCGCACACGGCCTTAGTTAAATATCCATTCAAACATTTTTCCTGATGGATTTCAATTATCGCTATAAATGACCCCTTAACCTGGGCTGGAATCACGTAACGCGATAAGCGATAGTTGATAATCAAAATCAGGGTTTTCGCTCGATGTAAGCTGATTATCAAATTGATAATCAGTTATTTGCGATAATTTCATTCGACACCTATTTAGGTGTCGTTTTCAAATATTTATGTCGTTTTAATAAAACCTCAAATAAATATTGACATTGTATATGCTTATAATATATATTTAAACAATATCTGAAAAGTTTGAAGCAAAAACAAATCAAATAATAAACCAAATCCGGTGCAACAAAAGGGTGTAAGATTGCAAAATTTTATTTTTGTCTGTAAATCGTGAACATACCTTTTCTAATCCACAGCAACGGTGGAGTAAAAATGTCAAACTCAAACATTTGTGGCGGAGAATGACTTTGTGTACTTTTATTAGTGAAAAGTGTGACCTGGTCCTTAGAAAATATTTCATTCCCAGTCTGAATCGGGGTTAGGAAAAATGTCAAAACGGACGAATTTTTTTTCTCCGAAAACAGTTATGCCAACAAATAAAAGTTTTTTTTTGATCAGCTTACATGGAGCAAAGTAAAGTTGATAATCAAAAACGATAAATAATTTTTGATAATCAACTATCGCGTTACATGATCCCGGCCCTGAATTCTCTTTAAAAAAAAAAATAAAAAAAATGAATCGACACCAAAATAAAATAAAAATCATCAAAAATTATAAATTAGAGAATTTGAGACCAAATTAATACTTGATGTAAACAAATATCCAGTGTTTTGTGTGACGCACAAGGCACAAGTAGTTATTTTCCATTTCACTGACATTTTTGTTCAATGACATAACATTTCAATGAGAGCTATGCCAGACCTGTCAAAAAAAAATCCACTGATTTGTTTCAATGATTTAAACCAATGAAAGCTATGCCCTGACCCTAGGGTCAGTGGAAACAGCATATTAAACTACTATAAATCCCTGTTTAAGGAGTCAGTTTCGGCTATAAATAAAAACTCATAGTATACGTTTTCTTCTCTTCTCTTTTTGAACCCTCTTTTTAATGTGTTTTTGCATAGATATTTTTCTAAACAGTCCACTGTATTCTAAGAAAATTAAACGAATTGGTTTAAATATTATTAAAAATTATTGAAATGGAAAATCAAGTAATTGCTGAGATAATACTAAATGAAAATGTTAGTGGTTCAGACACCGATAGTGATTTTTCGTCGGATTCTTCTTCAGATGATTGGAATAAAAGTGTGACCACAGTCTTTCCTTTCTCGGACGTCAATTCAATTTGATGCATTTTTTTTCAATTTATTTTATAATTATTTAATTAAACAAATTTGCAAAATAAGTTTATTTTAATTTTTTAAAATCACGAGAAAAAAAACACAAAGCACAGCCAAATCAAAACGTAGACAAAAAAATTACAACTTCGATTTTGACATTTCTCACGAGTCTGCTTAACCTGATCTGACTCAAAAGCAAGAACAGAAAATCCTGTTCTAAACTGTTCTAGGTTTATCAATGAACAGGAAAGTAGAACAGTTCAGCACAGAAAAAACCTCAATGAACACAGTGATCACTTATACCAAGATTGGAAAGCTTGCTGTCAAAGTGACATTTGCCTACAAGCTAAGGGAGCAGGTTAACTGAAACAGTATGCGTGTAATACAAACTAAAGGAGCAGGTTAGCTGTAAGAGTATGCGTGTTTTTTTAATAAAGATACAGTTGCCTACATAATAAAAAGCAAGTTAGCTGCAAGAGTATGTGTGCATGAAAAAAATAACTTTTGCGGAATTTGGAGGGTAATACTACGTTTTCACCTACACCTAAATCACCTTTTTCGAGATTAAGAGCTAAATCTTCTTCTAAATCTCGAGATTTACCATACAAATTTTAAATCTCCTTACGAGGAGATTTAAAATAAATCTTCTATAAATATCCTCGATGATTCCAGGCTGAATAATTCCATGCTGTAATAACGAATCAAACATACCTAATTTTGGGAACTTATTCAGTTGAATGTCTTTTTTTTTTCTTGACAATCAAAATTCAATTTAAATTTCAAATAACACAGCCGGACGAAAGTTCCTCAAGTTTTCAAAAATGTAAGTGGATCATAAAAATTACGCTTGTATTATTATTAAGATTTTTTCAACTTAAGGCCGTGTGCGAATTGGATGAATTGTGGTTAAAAAATAAAAATGGATGAATTTTTAACCACTACTGTCATTTTTTAACCTGCTCAGCAGCTAGTCAAATAATGCGAAGTGTCAAAATTTAACCAAACGTCAATTTTTAACCCATTTTTAACTGAATTCGCACACGGCCTAAGGAATTATAATAAGAAATATAATTTTTAAATTGCAGATGCTGGCGAATAAAAAAAAAAAAAAACAGAAAGTTGTGGCGGCTGGAGGAGGAAGAGTTATTGATCGAGTTTGGGCGGACAAGATATTGCAACTGCGTCGGCAAAGAAAAAACTCCCACATCTACAAGGAGATGGCTGAAATTATAAGAGTACATTCGCCAGAGGAATTAAAAATAAAAATACATAACATAACATAACATAACAATACATAACAATACATACAAGAGCATTGCTAATTACAACAGCACTACTTTGAAGAGTCAACAAATGTGATAGCAATAGTTTCAATACCATTCTTTTAACAAAATTTGCAAAAAATTTGAAAAAATAAGTATTTATTTTTATAAAATCCTTTTTTCCTTTTGTGAATTGTGAAATGTCATAAAGATAACGAGAAAATAAATCTTGCAAAAGACAAGCTAAATCTTGTTGGGCCAGTGAAAACACTTCGAGATTTATTTTAAATCTTCTTCGCTAAATCTCGGATTTAGGGTAGGTGAAAACGTAGTATTAAACGTAGGTAGGTTTCCAATCTTGTTATAAGGCCGTGTGCGAATTGGATGAACTGTGGTTAAAAATTGATGAATTTTTAACCACTACTGTCATATTTTAACTTGTTCCGCAGCTAGTCAAATTTTATTTAATGCGAAATGTCAAAATTTAACCAAACGTCAAGTTTTAACCCATTTTTAACTGAATTCGCACACGGCCTAAAGTGATCACTGAATGAACAGCAAAAAGCTGTACTTTTCTGTCTAGAACAGTGCAGCACAGCGTCAGTGAACACAGCTCATGTATGGTGTGCCGTGTGCTTTGCGTATGGCATTGAATAAGAAGTACAGGAAGAGGAAGGGGTCTTATGAAAAAGAAGTGAAGCATTTTTCTAAGTAGTGTGAGTTTCACAAACACAAACGCATTACAACAGGGCTGGTCTGCAGTTGAATAGTTAATCTCAGGGGCGCCAAACGAAATATGATTGAATCAAGATAACATCAATTGTGTATCAATTTTATTTTTCAATTTCAATCCTTTTTTTGGACTACATGGTGTTTTAACGTTTAGGTGTACATGCACGATTTTTATTTTATTTTTTTTATTATTTTTCGTTACATTTTCTTCATTTTTCATCCTTAATTCATCATATTTATTGTCCTTTTTCGGGTCGTTTTAGGAAGCGCATTCTGTGAACAACTTGATCAAGTGTTAAAAAGCACAAGAAATTGTGTAGCGCCTAACGATCACCAACAAAAATAAATGCGCCCCTGAACTCGAGTTTTTATTTTTTTGACAGATGAAACAACAAAACAACATTTGACCAATCACAGCTCGGCAAAATGACAACAAGTCAAAGTTTGACACTACAAAATCCAAAAATTGACATTACAACTTCCCAAAATTGACGTCATCAGAAATTTTTGTTGCCTCACTCACGTACACTGTACATGTAGCTAACACCGCTTCCTTTACTTCTTATTCAATGGCGTATGGCAATGATTCTAGTAGTTTTGTAATAGTTTGGCATTACTTTTTTCAAATGTGAAATTATCAGCTGTCAGCTGTCACTGTCAGCAAGGCAAGATGGTTAAAAAATAATTAATTCATTAAGAGCTGAACAGAATGCAGTCGCCGGACGACTGGCGACTAATATGACAGCTGTCAGATTAGTCGCCTTCCAAATCGCCAAGAAATTTGTGAACACAATAGTCGCGCGACGGGCTCAGCGTTGCCGAAGTGTTGAAATTTCCCGGTTACCCCAAAAAATTTAAAATGGCCATCTAAAAAGTGTTAGAACCAAAAACAAAACATTTTTGTTCAATTCTTCAGTGAGGATGACGACTTCGATTTTTTTTTTATTTTACTCAAAACGTTAAACAGTTTCTCATCTGAGAACTGAAATTTATATGAAAGAATAACAAGAATTTGTGAGTTAACCGAAGTTTTCTCAATGACGAGTGAGGTCTGAGATTTTGCCTCAGTCAAAGTGAAATTAAGATCTCAGAGAGATGTCGTAAGGTGAAACTGGCCTATTGTATATTAAGTCTGCATTTCTGCAGTATCTCACTTCTCACTTCTCACTTGGTCATCTGACATTAAAAATGGTTAAACTAGCGCCAACTTGCTCTCATAATTTCTATAGGTTATGACTTTTGAAGTCCATGTGATGAGTTACTATGAAGTGCAAATACAGACTCAAAACTGGGATTAATGGCATTCAAAATAATTTTACAATATGCAGTAGTGCATTATGGCCCTGCCAAAACGAAAATGGCCCGATTTTTTTTTCAAGAATGACCCGTTTTCAAAAACAAAATCGGCAACGCTGGACGAAAAGAATACAAGGAAACAGCAACACGATATAAAAAAACAAACGTCAAACTCGTCGCGCGACTAAGTTGAACAAAGTTCAACTTTTGGGCGACTAGTTCGGCGACGAACGACGCATTGTGTTGCTAATGGGCGACTGCCATACAAATTTCACATTTTTGACAGCTGTCAGATTAGTCGCCAGTCGCCCGGCGATGCATTCTGTTCAGCTCTTTAATCATTATTTCGATTTTGTTTATCAAAGTGTTAAGTCTATCCAGCAGCCAAGAAAAATTGTGAATTATTTGTTAGTTCTCGTTTCTATTTCTGTGTTTGACAACTATCCAATTTGCCTTTTTTATTTGCATTCAATGAGAAAAGGTAAGTAACAAAGTATTCTATTCACCGACAATGTAAACAACAATTTGTTCTGTGGTCTCCAAAGTTCATGCATACGTGTCGTGTTATCAATAATTAGCAGCATGTAACAATTTAAATGCATCTAAGACGAGTTGGGAGGGTAAAGAAAGTCTAAAAAGCTGAACAACCCTCTGGTTAACCAGGGGGATGCCCCCAATCAACTTGATTCGTCAAAACCCAGAAAAATAGGGAAATACCCATTGCAACTTTCCCTTGATTAGAATTGGGTTTTGTAAGTGAAAAAAACTCGACTTTTATCTAAAAATAAATTTGCAGAATGCAAAATGCATTTGCAATGAAGTCATCTCCACAAACACCTTGGCTTATTTTATGGATATTCTTAAACTGAATTCCCGCACGTACATCCGATGTTTACGGAATCCTAATCAAAACAAATCAAACAATTTTAACCAGAAAGAACTCAATAAATAACAAACAACCGATATTCTTTCATAATAAGCATCACATTCAAAGTTCAATGCAAGGTATAACTCTTAGTTAGTGGGATAAGAAAATTCTCTCCAGGGGCGTGGTTTGTACATGGGAGTCACTTCTTTCCCTTATCACCAGGAGACAATGTATTGCAGGCAATCTTTAAGGCATTCGTGCCCCTCTTTAGTTGGTGCTGTTCTTTTTTTTCCATTAAATAACAGTCGAATGCATTTATTTTACAGATGGAAAACGTATACCATTCAATCAGTAAAGCCATCAATATTGACGAGGACCGAAAGGAGTACACCAGGCTATACGACTTCGTCAGGCAATCCATAATAAACGGCCTAAAAGAAAACGAAATTTTCAAAGCACTTTTTGCAGACTTGTGTTTATGTGGTAAGCCTGTTGCAAACCAGTTCCCGAATTGTATTCAATCTCCCAAATTCATTCACAGGAAGCTATGCAGACAACTTAAAAGTGTCCAAGCCCGACGAATTCGATCTCGTTGTGAGACTCAAACTTCCCTACCACGGCGAAGTCTATCTAGAAGAGGATCTCGTCAATTTGGGCAACGTCTGGTTGAACTTGTCCAACGTCATTTACCGATTGCAAAATGAAAAGCCCCAAAGAACCTTCCTGTACACTTTCCTCAACAAAATCGTAAACGATGACGATTTTCTGCTACTGGACAAATTCCAAAACTGGTTCGAAGGAATTCTAACGCGCTATCTAAACAACATCAGCCACCACCTCCTCTATGAAGATGAAAAAGTACTGCTGCGATACATAAAACAAGGACCAGCCCATACAATTAAGGTTTCTCACTCCATTGGCTTGATATCAATTGATGTTGTTCCTGGATTTCTCTTTACAAAATCGCAATCAATATCGCCAGCGAGTGATCAAATTGATCAGGCTGACACTTGGGAAGCTATTCCGAAGCCAGCAATTGGAAGATCGAGCAATCCATCGTTTCAATGTTCGTACACGGAATCGGAGAGGCGACTTTTGAGTGGGCGCAATCAATTCAAGAATGCCTTGCGAATGATGAAGAAGTTTCGTGATATGCACCCGTCGATGGTGAATTTGAAGAGTTACTTCATAAAAACATTGTTCTTGCTGAATAACGATACTAGGAATCGGTGGGATGATTCGAATGTTGTCATTATGGACGAGGTGAGCGCTCAATTGATCCTTCAAAGTGCTAATGTGACTAGATTTTCTCCAATAGATGTTCGAAGTCCTCGAAACGGCTCTGAAAGACAGAAGGATACCGTTTTACTGGGATAGGCGCGTTAATCTCCTTAGAAATTTGTCCAATAATCAAATCGATGTCATGTATTACGAAGTTAAAAACGCAAGAAGTAAGCTGGCCAAACGATCTAGTCTGGAAGATCTAAAGAATATCAAGGATCTCTTCTGTAAGTTGAAAAGCTCTGCGATTTTTAAATTTTCATTTCAAACCTACGCAATTTTGGTTGCAGTAACTCGAAGTGAACAAGAATTTATGCCGGCACAACTTGAGCAAGAAATTGAAAGGAATTTCTTGGAAATTGCAAAAGACGTGCTGGACGCAGCTACGCCTTATCTTCCGTGGATTGCAGGTATAGCAGCCGGGGCACTTGTCATTGGTGCAGCTTTCAACAGTTGGAATAGAGGAAATAATAATAACTGATTGTAGTTCATACTATCGTGCTAAGTAAGGAGGGAAGTCTGTAAAGACGATTCACATTCATTGGCTTTTGGACATTGAATTACAAATGGTATGGCTTGGTTGGCCATACCAAGAGAGTTTTAAGTTTAGTTGAATTTATAATCATTTTATGCTGCGTAATTTATATTTTTTCACTTATGAAATTGACATTATTGCTTTACAAAGCAAGAACATGGGGACTAACGTATAATACATATTGCTAACTTTTATACTAAACAACAATGTAACATTGTTGGTATTTCTTAATCAAAAATACATTTTATCAAAACTTATAATCAAAAGTCTTTACTTTTCTCTGATAAATATAACTCGTTTTTAAGTTCCAATCTTTTTTTGTCCAAAAAAAAAGGGGATAAGGGTAGTGGGAACTATTGGGTGGTGTGTCAATGGTCAAAGTTGTGAGCAACAGCGTTATTCACTTTAGTTCATTTGAATCTTTCCAATAGCCGGCAGCGGAAGAACTTTCCAGATCGAATCAACGGTGGCGTCTACAGTTCAAGTCAAGAAGAACTACTTAATGTACACTTTATAGGGCTAATACGACCCGTGACTACTGTAAAGCAGATATAACTGCCATCCAAGAAATGCGATGGGATTGTTCGGTCCTACGTAGAATCTTTGTATATGGAATTTATAGTAGTTGCAGCCTCGTGAATCGACAACAGCGACGTCCGCAAGGCGATACAGAACTAAAATCTTGTATATAGAAAAACTGAGCGCCAAGACGGGACGAGGCTCCAACCAAAAATTCTCGAGGCTGAAAATACTATAAATTCCATATACAAAGGTAGAATGAACAACTGTGTGATGTGCTTTTTGTTTCCCAGCCGGATTTCGCTCGTCGGTCTTGCCAAGGTCTATCGAAGAAAACACGAAAATCCAATAATAGGTCTTCTGAACACTGAACCTAATAACAAATCCTTTATTGGAAACACTTAATAACTACAATAATTATGATTAAAGGAAATAATTCAGTTTTAACTTGATTCTTCTTAAATTTGATAAAAACGGGTATCCACTGTTGTCACTTCCGGTGTGCTAGTTCTAGCTTCCGCTTGATGGATATCCGGTTACTTGCTGTCTTGACTGGCGGTAGGGCTTCCACTACTGGGCTTCGTGTTCCTTTTTCCGTTTGAGCGTTTAGTAATTCTTACTCGACTGGTTTATTTCCGGAGAATCAGCAGGTACGTTTACGGCCCCTGGTGGCACGTAGCACGGCAGGCAATAGCTCTGGTCGATCGGCAGGTTTATTTACGGCCTCTGGTGGCACGCAGCACGGCAGGCAATAGCTCTGGTCGATCAACAGGTTTATGTACGGCCCCTGGCACGCAGGACAAATCTCCTTCAATATTTAAAACCCCTTACCACTGGTGGGGGGGATAAAGAAATGGCGGCTGGCGGCGGAAATGACCAGAAGCACTCAATTCGAAACCCAAAGTTGAAATGACAACTAATAGTAGTGACGAAAGGTAGTGATCCTAATATGAACTTTACTACTAAAACCGAGTGTGAATTGTACGAATGCGAAAGCTAAACTTTCATGTGTTTCGGTTTAATTTGCTTATGTTATGTATCAAGAATGTTATCGATGATGAATGTAAACACGCCATGTGAGTTTGTATTTGTATTTTGTATTTGTATTTAAAAATAACTTGATACAGTAAGATTCAATCTTGTAGTAGTATCTACATAAGTTTAACAAAATGAAAAAGACCATACAACTATAAGCAATAACTATGTTATAAAAAAGAAGAAAAATAAGCGGAAACAAAGATATGACAAAGCCATTTTAAATGAAAATAGAAATAAAGTAACAAATTACAATAAACATAGATGTAGCTAAAAATGATAAAATTTTCGTTTTAAAAGCAGCAGGTGGGACAGTTCTTTGAGTATCAAATGGAAGAACATTCCATGTTCTTATGGCAGTAACAAAAAAAGATCGTTCAGCAATGGTATGTGTAAAGCGAGGGAGCATAAGCCGGAGACCTCTATTAGACTGAGCATAATGTAGCAATTCCTCCAAATACCCTGGACACCTTCCATGAATAATATTATGAAGAAGGATAAGATTACGAAAGATTAAATATTTGTGGAGACATAAACCGGTCAATGAATCATGGAAACGTGAAACACTTTCATACTTAGGGCAGTTATGAATAAAACGAAGGCAGTCGTTAAAAGCAATATCAAGTTTACGTTTACATTCATAATCAAGATTCGGATAAACAGCACAGTTGAAAGTGAAAAAAGGTAGAATTAAACTTTTCACTTAGTGTTGTTTCAGGCCAGGGTTCAGAATATTGGAAGACGACCTCAAGGTACGTAAACCAAAGTAAATTCGCCTAATAGAATCGGAAATAGCGTCACAGCAGCTCAATTTATGATTGATATAAAAACCTAAGTATTTAACCTTACGCACATATTTAAACACTTTGGTATTTAGTACAATGCAAGGTAATTTTAAATGATTGATTTCATGTCTCGAACAGACCATACTCAGTGTCTTTTCAGGATTTAGTTGAAGTTTATTTGTGTTAGACCAGATCTGGATACTAACCAAGTCTTCATTTATCCGGGCAACGCAATCATCCATCAAACCAATTTCACGAAACGTCATATACAGCAAAACATCATCAGCATACATATGGACGCTACAATTTTTAACAACTTCTGGGAGGTCGTTGATAAAAAGCGAAAATAGAAGTGGACCCAAGATTGAACCTTGCGGTACCCCACAGTTGACGATGTACGGGCTCGATGTACCTTTTTCGGTTGTTATTTTTTGAACTCTGTTAAAAAGATAGTTTTTCAAAAGCTTAAGAGCAGTGCCAGAAAAGCTGAAACTATGTATAACAGAGTTTTGAAATTAAAATTGAATGATCGATACAGTCAAAAGCCTTTGAAAAATCTAAAAGAACCATAGTTCCTAGTTCGTTACGGTCGAGTGCGAAGCGAAAATCAGACGTTACCTTAACTACTGCAGATTCGCAGCTGTGTTTGTTGCGAAAGCCCGACTGCCATTTAAACAACATATTGTGAGTTCGAATATACTCCAAGATCTGATCAGCCAGAAGCCGTTCAAAAACTTTACCGAAGAAAGGCAATAAACTTATAGGCCTGAACTCAGATGGTTCCGATGAATTGCTTTTTTTGGGGATGGGAACGACGGTTGCATTTTTCCACACATTAGGAAACTCACTACTATAGAAACAAGTGTTAAAAATATGTTTCAAAGGCCCAATAACAAGAGGTAGAATTAGACGAATAAATTTTGGAGAAATATTGTCTGAGCCAATTGCGTTGGATTTGACTAGTTTTATCGCATTTAAAATTTCAATATCACCAATACAGTTAAAACTGAAGAGACCGACATCGTTTACTGGCACAGTTGCGGATAAATTCATGTTATCAAGAGGTGGTGCAAAAATAGACTTCATAGTTTCAGGGTCTAAGCAGCATCTAGAAGAGTTGTTGTTATTGGTAACACCAATTTCTTTTAAATTTTTCCAAAGCGTTTTGGAGTTTAAGGAAACGTCAAGTTTTTGCATAAAGAACAATTTTTTACGACAACGAATAATTGAAACAACTTTATTACGGGCAAAAATATATTGACGCCTGTTATATTCCGAAGGGTTCCTTTTCTATTTTCTATAAAAACGCTCTCTTTCATTAATTTGAGTTTCTACATCAGTACCAAACCAGGGACAGGCTCTAGATTTTTTTTGCGGAATAGATCATGATTTTGTTTTGTAAGACGTTCATACGCTCTAACAAATTTATTGTTGTTATCAAATCCAAGTTCGTGAAGAGTGACAGAACGAGACTTCGTTTTGTAGTGTTCATTTACTTTTTTCAAAACAAAGTTTTTTTCATTTTCGTGGGGGAGACTAACGATTATCGAACTGGACGAGTTGTTGTTTTTTGGAGAAGTGCGAAGAATGTAAAGCGGTTGAATCGACGGCAGGCCAAGTTGCATACAAAATTTAATAAAAACATCGTGGAGGTTTTCGTTACGACGGACGGGGATTCCATGTAGAACAAGATCACCAGCAATACTTTTTCGTGCCAACGCGTCAACCTGTGATTTTAGATGAGAGTTATCGTTTTCTAAGATTTGTGCTTTTAACAGAGACAATTCATTAACTTGGTCATTCATCTCGTGGCAGTGATTTTCAAGACTTATGAGCTTAGTTTCACAATTGAAAATGAGATTGTTAATAGAACCGACACGATCAGTAAAATCTTTCTCGAGTGATATTATTCGGGTGGTAAAACTAGTTTCAAGTTCATTAAGAATTATTGTGTGATGACTTTTAATTCTTTTCTCAAAGTAGATAAAATGGTATCCGACAATGTTTTGGTTAAGTCATTTAAACGCGATTCAATATTGTTCCACAATTTTGACGAAGAAGGCGCTCCCAAAGGAGAATAATGAGGAGAGCCAGTGGAGGCATCAATAGAGTTAGATCGTAAATTTCTTTTCGCGTTTATGAGGTTATAATTATTATTATTTTTGGACATTTTTAATATTCAATTTTAAACGAAATAAAATGAATGTCTTTCACAAATTGATAGATAATGATAAACTTTATAATTTACTGACAAATAAAACAACTTTTAACAATTAATACTGATTTTAACTAGTACAAATTTGAAGTTTAATGTGGAGCAAAATACAAGAACTACTCTTCGTTTGACATTTGAAAACGAATTATATAAGTTAATAAGTCATCCGAGATGTTGTGCCTTGTGCTTATGCATTGTCTGGTATGGATTCAAGGCCAAATAAAATGTATGTAAATTATGCTTGAATTAGTTTTGCCTGCATATATGTGATTTTTAAAGCGAGCGTGAATTATATGAATTCGAAATGTAAAACTGACCGTCTATTTAGTTATTTGTTGGAAAAATCGATATGGCTGTATAAGAGGATGTAACACTTCGTTACAACTGTGATATCTACTTTGGCGACTGCTACCTGGAACAAAATCGCCGTCTATTTGGATGTGGATTCGTAGTTGGGACTCGACGGACTCAAGAGGAAGGTCTTGAGTCACGACAATCCGCATCAAGGCTAAAGGATGAAGACACCAATGACAGGTTCTATGAGGTCCTCGACAAGACCTATAATTGTCCTTGGAGATTTTAATACTAAGCTGGGTAGAGCAGAAATCTTTGGTGTAATAATCGGCTGACATAGTCTACACTAAACCACCTCCGATAACGGATTAAGGCTAATCGACTTCGATGCAGGGCGAGACGTAATGGTAGCAAGCACGCGATATCCACATCTCGATATCCACAAGGGGACATGCAGTGATGCCAGATGAGATTTCGAAAATCCCACCAATTCAACAAAAAGAAACCACTATATTTGTACTAGACAAAACAAAAAACCACCATGTCGTTATCTCACTTAAGATAACCTTTATTTACAAATAAAGCAAAGCATTTGTAGGTTAATAGATATGTATTTCAAAAAAAATGTTGAATGTTTAGGTTAAATTAATATTTGACATTAAATTAAATTCATGTGAAACAGATTCTAAAGTTGT
Source organism: Sphaerophoria taeniata (assembly GCA_943590905.1). NCBI lineage: Eukaryota > Metazoa > Arthropoda > Insecta > Diptera > Syrphidae > Sphaerophoria > Sphaerophoria taeniata. The sequence continues at coordinate 22,766,913 of OX016540.1, read as the reverse complement.
TTTCTTTCTTCATCTTCATTGTCCATTTCCGAACGCTTTATTTTATAAACATTTTCGGAATTGAATTTTGACAACATAACTTTTGAAGGCTCGAAATTGACACAGCCTTCGTTGCCTAAGCTATACCGAACCCTCAAAACTGCGTCGGCTGTTCCTATTTCCAGTCGATTCCTTTATTTGGTTGTGACTATGTTTACTATGGAAAACGCCCTTTCCTCTGAAGCGTTTGAGATTGGAAGGCACAAAAAAGCCCGCGCGAGAGTGGAAATGTTGCCATATTTTTTTCTCCGCTAGCAGTTTTCTTGCTTGAAACTGCAGCCCAAAACATGCAGTGGCAAGGTCAGACCAATCGGATCTGTGAATTATACTTCACTCACTCACAACAGCATCCACGTTTTCACAAATGTTTGGGAACCTTAATGCGAATGCAGAAATGTCTGGTTTTACTTGTGAGGTTGCTATTTCCGGTGAAAAAATACTCATATTTTCAAGGATGTCAATATTATCCGGAATTCTTGATTGTAGCTGTTCGCAAAGGACAATAAGAATCTCTCTGCACCTTTCCTTGCATAGTAACAGCTCTCCCCTGTTTACCTGATCGCTGGCTTGCAAAAAGTAATGTCCGAAGTAAATGCAATCGGATCGCATAACTAAGTCTCGAAACGCTAATTTGTGCAAATTCTTTTTTTTAGAACGGTTTGTAATCTTGCCGATGGAATTATCATATTTAATACCAAATATAATAATCCATTTAAATCCATAAACATTTTTAATGGGTCGGCATTAGCCGACTGAAATATTTTGTTATTTTGTTGCCATGAATGAAGTGCAAAGGAGTATAAACTATAAAGCAATGAAAGCTGAGGGTAGGTCGAATTAACTGGCATGTTTTAAGAATAAAATCGCTGGTTCTACGGAAGGAACTCGTAAGAAGAAAAAATCAGTTCTTGGAAATTAGGCTCAAAAAATGCACAAAAATCAGAGCCACCTTTTGGCATTTTTGGTTAAATGTGTTTGTTCTAAAATATTTTAGAAAACTCGAAAATACAAAACCTCGAAAAAAAATGTTTGTGAAATGAAAATACAGTACCTCGTTATGTCGTTTTCGATTGGTTTCACTCAAGAACTCACTCATTCTGAAATCGAATGGAACAGGTCAAATCGCTTCCACTGAGTTCTGTTTTTTTGTATTTGTGTGAAATTTCAAAAGTCAAATATCTGATTTTTCTTTCAAAAATCCTCATTAAAAACAAAAACAAAACTGATTGAGTATTATTTTTGACTTTTTATTATTCAAGTATTAGTGCTTCTTGAGTGGATTCTGATTTGAAATCAAGAAGAGAATTTCTCTTCTAAGAAGCGTTCTGTCTGTCAGTTTCGTGCGAATAAAACGCTTTCAGAAGGCTTCGGAATGATTTTGAGTCGTTTTTTTCTGTGAAGATTTAATCGAAAAATATTAAACTTAATTATTCAAATTAGTGTTTGTTGGTTTGTATTTATTCTCAGGCAAACAATGAGATATAAATTTTTTGAAAATATTTTATAATAAATTAGCTACAAGAAAAATGTAAGTTGAGGCAAATACATACGAGGTCCTTTCGGTGTTTTAGTTTCAGAAAATTTTTGAAACATACGAGGTACTGTAAAAACAGTTTTTTAGTGATTGTGGAAAACACCCCAAAAGTTCTAACGAGGTCCTTCCGTAGAACCAGCGAAATGTTAAAAGATATAAATATTTTTTGTACTAAAACAACAGCATTTAAAACTTTTTCCCACCATAAATCCCACCATGATTTTTTTCCCACTATTAATCCCACCAAACAGATGATTTCCAACCATTTTGGTTGGAAAAACCACCAATCTGGGAACACTGTCGTAGACCTTGCGAGGTGCTCGTGTTTTTCTTTGCAGCACCGTTTTGTATGCCTCTTGTTTAGCTCCATATGATCGCTGGCACTAGCATTTTCACGTTTGGCCTTGATCGGGATATCCACATTCGTACCTTGGCTACAACAAGGTGGTCTGAGTCGATGTTGGCACTTTGGAATGTGCGGTCATCTTGCATGCTAGAGAAGTGTCGTGCGTTGATCGCAATGTGATCAATCTGGTTGACGGTTGATTGATCAGGAGATTTCCATGTCCGTCTACGAGCAGAAAAGGAAAGAGGAGCACAAACTTCTCAGAGAGAAAAAAAGGGAGCATGAGAAGCTCACGATCGAGGAGATAGAGGGATGTCGCAACAGGAACGAGGTTCGAAAGTTTTACAAAAAGGTAAAAAAAAACCACCAGGGGTTATACACCCCGAACCGAAGCCTGTAGACACCATCATAGGAACATCGTAGTAGAATTAAAGTCAGTGCTGAGGATATGGAAACACCACTTTTCCAAGCTGTATAATGGCAATGACGAGCAAAATTCCGAAAGAACCATTCAATTTGGGAGAATCAGACCACCAATTCCACCCACCCGACATTGACGAAGTGAAAATAGCGGTATCTAAACTAAAGTCGAACAAAGCCTCTGGAGCAGACGACCTAGCCGCCGAACTGTACACAGCAACTGGAGATGATTTTGTTTGGAGCATTCACAAACTCATCTACAAAATTTTGTCGAGGAAAGCATTCCCGACGAATGGAACCTCAGCATATCGTATGCCCGATCCTCAAGAAAGGAAATCCCCTGAACTGCACCAACTACAGAGGTATAAGTCTCTTTAACATCGCCTAAAGTCCACAATCGATCAAATATGCACTCTACGGCAGATCTAAGAGAAGACCCAGGAACTTCAAATCGATACCTACCACCTTTTCATCGATTTCAAGGCCGCGTATGACTGCGTCTATAGAGACGAACTATACATATACAGCAATGTCTAGTTTTGGCATCCCAGAAAAACTCGTCCATAAGATGCGATTTCCTCATCATCATTCTTGAGAAGATTGTGCAAAACTCCAACGTCAACACCAGAGGCACAATATTTCAAAAGTCCGTCCAGCTACTAACACAGATAATAAATTTATACAGATGTCTCACCTTTATGGCGGGAAATGATATATGAAACTGAAAGCTACCAAAAGAAAGCTTTTTCCAAAAGCTTTAGCACATTCACTAAACGCATTAAAAATCTATTTTCGCTCACCTCATTGCCTTTAAATGAATACTTAAACAAAAAAAAAAAAAAATAGAGTGAGAGCTCTTGAAGAGCCAAGGCCTGAGTGTCTTACTCTCATCAACAATTCTATGAGCGCGTGTGATGAATTGAGGGGACCCACAATTTAAAGCCTATTCCGAACGGCAAAGTTGAGAAGCACTTTTTCATGACAGATTGATACCCTTGGAAGTTTTGTAATTTCTTCGCAAGAGGCAATACCCGTGAAAGATGAAATAAATACTTGAAAAGAATACTTAGGCAAGGAAAAAAGCTTCCAAAAGCTCCTTGTCTGATAAGGCTTTGTCTGTTAAGAGCAAAAAATGTTTAATTTTTTTCTGCAGGGATGGGATATCTGCATAAGTTTATTATCTGTGCTACTAGGATACACAGACGACATTTACACAATTGGAAGAACCCAGCGTGATGTCAGTGGAGCGTTCGTGAGTCTTGAGACGGAGGCCAGGAAGATGTTTCTAGTGGTTAACGAGGGCAATACGAAGTAAATGCTGTCAACTAAAAAGGACAACCAACGACGTCTTGGAGCCAACATCAGCATATACAGATTTAACTTCGAGGTAGTTAAGGACTTCTTCTACCTAAGATCCACTATCAACTCAGACAACAACACCAGCGCTGAAATCAAACGAAGGATCACTCATTTCAATCGCTGCTTCTGTAGAATTAGAAGGCATTTGAGTAGTAAAGTCCTCACTCGAGCAACTAAAGTGTCACTGAATAAAACTCTCATCATCCTGGTCCTAATCCTAATGCAGAGACATGGTACATGGACCATGTCACCATCGGATAAAAACGCTTTAGGCTGCTTCGAGAGAAAAATTCTTCGAGTGATTTTTGTTCCTGTCTGCATAAATGGAGAATGGAGACAAAGATTCAATCAAGAACTGTACGCGCTATTCCACGACACTGACCTAGCCAGCTAGGGACCGAACTGGCTGGAGACGCTTGTTGGATGAGGCCCTACCTGGACTGTAGCGCCACCATTAGTAAGTATGCTCATATATCGGGTGTCCCATTAGTAATGATACATTTTCCGATAAGGATATCTTGGCAACTGTCATGGCTACCAATGACATTTAGGTGTCAAAATATTCATTATTGTTTGAAGTTTCACCATGCAACGTTTTGCGCTTCCCGAACGTTTAGAAATAATTAAAAAGTATTACCGAAATTCCGGTTCGGTTGTAAGTACGCAACGTGAATTTACTCGTGAACTTGGCGTACATCATGGCTACAGTAGACAGGCAATTCAACGCACCGTAGAAAAGTTTGAACGTGAGTACACTCTTTTGGACCTTAAGAAACCAACAAGAATGCGAACTGGTCGAAATGAAGAAAATATTGCCGCCGTAGCAGCCACTGTTGAAGAAGATCCAAATGAGTCGGTTCGACGACATTCAGCTCAATTGGGCTTGTCCAGGATGACCACACATCGAATTTTGCGTTCAGACTTGGGCCTACATCGATATTACCGACATGTGGTTCCAACAAGACGGTGCCACGAGTCACACAAGTGACGCAACGCTCGAAGTTGTGCGAGAGAAATTTGGCGACTGGATTATCACACGAAGAGCATTTGTCGATTGGCAGCCGCGATCGTGTGATTTGACCCCACTGGAATTTTTCTTTTGGGGATACATCAAGTCATTGGTCTATGCTAACAAGCCAGCCACTTTGGATGCACTTGAACACAACATACGGGTCGCCATCAACTCAGTAACACCGCAAATGTTGGATCGAGTCATCATAAATTGTACTGAACGATTGCGTCAATGCAGACGAAGCCGAGGCGGGCATTTGAATGATGTTCTATTCCATACATAACTTCATGAATGCAGCTTCAAAATAAAGCAAAAACCAATTTAATATCTAACACCGTTTGTGTTTTATTTAATTTTTTTTTTTTATCGTTCTTATTGGGACACCCTTTATATAGAGAAATCGAAGTAATTTTTTTTCTGTGTCCGAAGTGAAAAGTAGATTTTTTAAAATTTTCAAAAATCGAAGTAAATCTACTTCGAAAGGAGTGAATTGGTAAAGAGTGAAGTCCTCAACTCACAACATAAGTGCTGATGTGCCCTAAGGCTCCATATTGTCCCATAAATTGTTCTTAAAATAAGGAACAAAACACTATTAATTTTATACGACTTTATTTACAACATTTTAACTAGCAAAACAGTTTTTTTTTAATCTATTCAAAATTTTCTTAAATTACTTCATCACTAAAACAGCCTTTTCTGGTTCCGAAACATATTTAGTCTTGTGGGTTTCGAATAGTTTATTCAAGTCATCCATGAATCTCTGATGTATTTTGTCAACAACCTCCTGATCTGGATCGTCAGACTGTGGAACATCGATTGGAGAACCAACTTTTTACAAAAAATAATAAAATAATTGTAAATAAATATACTCCCTTCTTCAATCGATTTTTCTTTTCAAAAACAACTTACCAACTTGAACTATACGCCTGCGCTGTGGCAACATACCGATATTGTACTGGAAAAACCCTCGTCCCAAAATAATTAACGGCGAAATTCCAGTAATTTTTTTAACCAATAGTTGTGCCTTCCGCACAAATGAATTTGGCGGATTGTCAAGTTGATCGAAAACATCAACTTCACCAAATGAAAACACCGGAACTATGGTAGCCCTGAAATTATCAAACTTTAGCTTATTTTGAAAATTTATAATCAAGCTCAATCTTACCCAGATTTCATCGCTAATTTAATGAAACCTTTTCTCTCCTTAATCGTGATGATATATTTTCCGGGTTTGGAATCGAGAGCCTCTCGAGCACCGCCCACAACAACAGCGACAGCAGATGCAGTGTATCCGTCAGAAGCATTTATTGGATCATTAGGGTCATGAGATATTGTGAGATTGTTGTATAGAGATTTTCTCGTAACGGAAATCAAACCCCACATTTTGACAATGTGCCGCCAAAATGGTGTGCTAAATTGAAACGCCAAGGTTGCAGCTTTGGGACGAATTTGAGGGAACAATTCGTTCCATTTTGAAATGTCCGCAACCATGTTGGTAAAAATACCAATTCTATTAAGAAAAGAAAATGTTAATGCCTTCAAGACCTGTTAATTAGATTTGATTGTTACCCTGCTACTCCATGGGGATAGCATGCTAAAAGGTAGTTTTTGGTTGGCGGGAGGTCTTCTGTTTTAACAAGTTCCACTGGAAAGAAATCCCGGAAGTGTTTCCAAAAGAAATTATCACGCATCCAACGTACTCTGTCAAAGAGATGCATAATATTTGTTTTTTGAAATGTAAGCGTGAAATTGAACATACCCTGAGCCTCTGGCTTCATTTTCAGACTTTTCTCTATCCAAGTATATCCAAATACCATATGCAATCAAAAATGCCTTTAGGTAATAATTTACAAAAATCTGAAAATTATCACAAAAATAACATTGATGCGGAATTTGAGCAATTTTTAAAGATATAAAAATAATATCGGTGGTGTGGTAAAATTTGATTAAATTCATTTCATCCTTCAAAAAAAAGTTGTATGCAAATATCAAACTTGTTGCGCGACCAAATTAAACGAAGAATTATTTTGCTTCGTTCTCCATGATTCTCAGCATTTGGTGTCTCCTAAAATTAAGGGTCTAAATAAATGAGGGTTTTTTTACGAAAACTTGACTTTTACTTGTTTTCAAATAAATATTAATTTTAAATACAAAACTAGTTTTTATTTTTGTTTATTTCACAATAATACATGCTCCTCACTTTTTTTACATACAAATAACTTTTTTCCTAAGACCACACTGTCGGGGTTTGAATTTGATCTTATTGAAATTTGACTGGTATTGTAGGTACCTATACAAACATCTTTCTTAAGACAAACAGTTGATTACAATCATATAATCACGTGAGAAAATCAGAAACTTTAAGCATTTCACATACACATTTCTAAAAGTAGATTTGTATGCGCTGTATATACACAGTGACAGTGTTTGTGTCGTGGGGTGCACATCTCATTTAGTCTAAGAGCCGCTGAAGGCCGACCTTCACCGAACTGTTAACCGGCTGAAACTTTTTTTTATGAAATTTAGTTTGAAAACATATATGAATATGATAGCTTGCCTAACGAAAAGTGTGCCAGGCTATATTAAATTTGACTTTAAATTTTAATCAATAACTAACTCCTCCTTCACCCATATGTTAAAATAAAACGTTGTGCCACATAGCCATATGTGTAAGTAGGCTTGTGACAAGAAAAAAATTGTTCGGGAGTTTTCTGAAAAATTGGCTTATTTAAAAAAAAAAATATAAAAAATGAACGGCTTCATCTACAACAACGTGTTATACCTTTCTGCAAAGCCAAAAACTTAGGCTTTCATTTTGTATTTAAATTTGATTGTTTTAAATAATAGTTTTAGAAAAATTAATTTTCAAAATTAAAATTTTGAAAAAAAAATTTTCATAAATTTCGAACTATTTTTTTCAAAATTTTATGTTAGTAAGTACTAATTTTGTTTTCAACATTCAATGCTGTTTTTAATTTTTAGTCGAGCACAGTAAACCGGATTGAAAATACCTTGCCATTGTCGAGAAATAAGGAAAAAACCAGAATCACTTTTTGCTTCAAAAAAAACTTTTTTTATTTTTACGTTACTGTTTTTTATATTCAAAATTATTAACAGTATTGAATGCTGAATGCAAAATAAGTTCTTAATCACATAAAATTTTGAAAAAAATTAACTAAAAATTTAACAAAAAATTTTTTTTTGCAAAATTTTGAGTTTGAAAATTATTTTTTCCAAAACTATTATTTAAAACAATCAAATTTAAATACAAAATGAAGGTCTAAGTTTTTGGCTTTGCAGAAAGGTATAACACGTTGTTGTAGATGAAGCCATTGATTTTTAATATTTAAATTTTTTTTTTAGAAAACTGCCCCTTCTGGCTAAACGGGGGGAATAGGCCCCCCTCTCCCATACAATTTTGTTCTTGTCTTAAGCCTACTTACACATATGGCTATGTAGTAGTAGTAGTAAGTAGTAGTAAAGTGTTTTTTTATTTCCAACTTAATATTTTATACATTTTTGAGTTTAACTTGAAAGAAAGTTATGTTGAAAGATTTAAAAAAACATACGACAATGACATAAAGAGTCGTCTGTCGGGTAATTGAAAAGATACAATTAATTTTACATTTAAGTACATTTATAAAAAAGATACAATTTTTGATTTTAGATAAATTTAAAGAGAAATAAATTTTAAAGTTTTAAAGTGATGTGTACACGTTCATATTTCACACTATTTTCAAATCGTGTGAAATATGAACATATGGCTATGTGTCACAACGTTTTATTTTAACATATGGGTGAAGGAGGTGTTAGTTATTGATTAAAATAAAGTTAAATTTAATATAGCCTGGCACATTTTTCGTTAGGCAAGCTATCATATTCATATATGTTTTCAAACTAAATTTCATAAACAAAAGTTTCAGACGGTTAACAGTTCGGTGAAGGTCGGCCTTCAGCGGCTCTCCTACTAATTGTAACCTTTAAAAGTAATATCGTTCAATATGAATTGCGTAGTCTGTTCGGAAAAAATAGATCGAAATTCCGTTGAGAAAATATCGTGCGATGACTGCAAAAACTTTTTTCATCTATCTTGCGTCAATATCCAAAAGGAAGATGTCGATTTTTTTAAATCAAGCGGTACACCTTTTAGATGCGATAAGTGCTCAGTGTTAAGACGTCGATCTCTTCATATGCCTGAACAAAATAAATATAAAAATAACAACAAACTGGCTTCAGCTCCTAAAAATTCACAAAAAAACAACAAAAACAAAGAGAATAATTCCAGCTCAATGCCAACGAGCGACAATAGCAGTGCGCCCACAACATCACAAAAGAACAACACACTTGATGAGGGTGGAGACGGAGAGATGCTTACGCTGAGGATGGTGTATGAAAAACTCACTAGCCTAGAGAAAATCAATCAACAATATCTAAACTCTATGAACGAATTGCGCAAGGAGAACGAGCTTCTTAAATCTAAAGTTGATATGTTAGAGAACAAACTCAATTGGCAGCAGCAACTTCAACTAAGCAACTGTATTGAAATAACTGGTGTCCCCAACGTCAACAAGACAACAACAACACAGCAAAAGACATAGCTCTGAAAATATTTCACGATGCTCTAGCTGTTGAGGTTCCCGACAACAACATCGACAAGTGCTTTGTACGAAAAGTTAAGAGCAAGAATGAGAAAGTAGGTGACAGTGACAACTATTCAAGCGAAAATTCGATCATTTGCTTAAGGGGGGGTTTCCCATGTAAAAAAAGGTTGGGTTTTTGCGCGAAACTGTGTAGCGTTCGCAATTTTTCGAATATTTTAATAAAACAAACGGTATTCGATTGATATTAAATAGGGTCAAATGTTTGTGCAATTAAAAAAAATAAATAAAAATTCGATGTACCTCAAAACCGACAAGCAAACGGAAAAACTATAAAATTTTGAAAGACGCTTGCGCTTACTAATGGGAAATGGGTTAAATATTACATTTTTATTTATTTTATATTTTTTTTATAATGACAATATATCATGTTACTTAACGTCGGTGTTTTTTTTTTTCGATTATCGTTATAATTTTTTCCACACAAAATTCGAAAAACAATGAAAAATACAGCAAATTACGTAAAAAGTATGAATGCATTTTTTAGTATAACTTCTAAAATATAAAAGGTAGTGAAGTCAAATCAACTTTTTTCAAAGTTTTAAATATGTAATTTCAACGGAGTAATTTTTTTTTATTTTTGTTTTTATGTTTATCAAATGTTTTTGTTAACACAAACACAAAGAATACCTATTTTTTGTCTAGCATTTTGCACGTTTGCCCGGGAAATTGATTAATATATTTTTGAATTTTTTGAAATATTTTTTATATGAAAGATTAATATATGTATTACTTAACGTCGGTGTTTTTTTTTTAATTTTTAACCTGTAACATATTTAAAAATAAACTTCAAAAGGTCAATATTTGTAAGGTTATTGTAAGTGATATATAGGCAATAAAACTAGCACATATTTTTTATATTTTTTTCTGTTTTTTTTTTATTTAAATCAAATAACAAAATAATTTGTTTGCTAATGGTCTTTTTTATTTTTATTTTTGCGTTTTTTGTCAAAAGAGAATGGTCGATTACACACACAAAGAAGCAGGGTTCAAAGGAATGCCACTAGGTGGTGCTGCAATTTTTTTTGCTTTCTCTTCTCTTTCTTACAAAAGATTTTGTTTTTTCTCCTCAACAGAAAATGTACTTTTTGTTCTTCAATTCATAGAAGTGTGAAGAAAACTCGATATTGCTTTACATAGAAGTAGAAGAAAGATGCAAGATGAGAAAATAGATATTTGCAGATGACATAATTATAGAAGAAGGGTTAGAGCGGGAGATAGAGAAAGCGCATTAAAAAAATGCGGTAAGTAAGTGGCTTCTTTTTGTTTTTTGTTGTTGGACATGACAAAATAAGAAAATGAATGAGGTTCAAAGCATATCGCACATGTGCCATAATTTCTTATCATATCTTTTTGTTTTGGTGGTTGCGAGGGAGATTTGCGATTTATTAGAATATATGACAAATGCAAGTGCAATATGTATTATTTTTTTGCGACACCTTGTATAGCTCAAAAATGTTGTGTAAGTATACTTCGTCCAAAACAAATCTGCAGTACAGGGAAGATAGGACATTCATCTCTCACTCTTTCTGTAGAGGAATTCCATTACGTTGTGTGAAAGAAAAAATTGGCAAGGGCTACCGTAGGTTATATACTAAAACTGTAAAAAGCTCTCCGAAAAATCGAAAGAGTTGCCTTCTATATTTTATTAGCATTGTCTTTAACAAAGATTTTCATTCAGAAAAAATATTTAATACGAACATGAAATAAATTTGAATTTCTGGCAATGATTACCTAAGAAAAAGCTACTATTCTTGAAAGCTCCCTTACAGAATCGAAATAAAAGTAAGCATTATTATTTCCTGGCAGCGCTGATTTATGTGTTTGTTTTGTCAAACAGAAAGAGCTTTGCAAAAAACGAGCACAAAATCAGTATGGCGTTAGCCGTGCGAATAGCAGGTCATAGGGGGATGTACGCTTGCTTTTCAAAATAAATCAAAACAAATTGTATGAGGAAACAGTGTTGTAGTATATTTTTTATAAGGGGATTTTAGATTTATCTCCTGGACAGGCACCCTTTGGAGTAAAAAAGCTCTCCCATAAGGCCTGTACTGCAGATTTGTTTTGGACGAAGTATAGGTAGGTAGTAAGAAGTAAGTCCGTAGGTATGTACTACAAATAAATGGGAGAACCCAATTAATTTTTTAATTCGTTTGGAACAAATAAGTATAGGGTGCCTCAGTAAGAGTGCACTTTTTCATTTAAAAATAAAGACAAGTATTTTATGACAGAGTTGTGACATTTTTATTGTATTGTAAGAGGCCAGTTATAGCTATCATTGAAATGGATCCGGAAAATCTTTGAATGGATATTTAACTATTGCGGTTTTCCATTGAACCAAAACATTGATGTGTCGTCGACGGGCCGGCAATATTTTTTTCATAAACGTTTTCCAATGAGAAAAGTATTGATGTTTTTTCCCGACGAATCGATTCGTTTTGAATTCGTCTTTTGAGACGAATCTACACAGATTTTCACACTGATTTTAACACATCCTAAAAACTTGACAGTTTTTGCAAATGGAATAATTATGTGTTGAAAAAGAAAATAGAAGAGAGTGCGTTTTTGTCATGTTCATGTTATAATTACGATAAATAATAGAATAGTGAATATTATAAATAATAATAATGAAAATAAAGAATAATAATGAAAATAAATAAGGTTTATCGTTGTGTTCTCGAGAATAGGTACACATAACATTGACATCATTACAAGCATTCCTCATCCGAGGACGAAGATATGCTAAAAATTTTCAATTTGATCTTTGGTAGAATTTGACGATTGATGAAGCAAGTAATGCATTGCTATCCAAGAACAAAAGGCACTCCATTTAAAATTTCGAAAATTTTATGAAAAATTATAGGACGAAGAATAAATAATTGTTTCTCTTGCTTATTTATGCTAACAGCTGAAACACTAATACACTTACAAAAAGATATTGCTACGTTTTTCCTTTCCATTGAAACAAAAAATATTGATTTTTAATAGCGACGGGCCGTCCATTTCATGTGGTTCAATGGAAATCGACATACCTATGTTTTCTTTTGAAAAGAAATTATATACCAATCGATCGGAAATCACTACAAGAATTTTTATTGACATGAAAAAGTTCAATTACATACTTATTTTTTCATTAAAATGTGTTTTTCTATTTTCCGGTTGTAAAATCATTTTCCTGAACAGCTGATTGTATTATCTCAAAAAATTAAACAAACGATTCCAATGATTTTCGTTTCAATTTTGTACAATTTTAATGATCTACATAAATGTTCAACTTCTCACAGTTCCGATGATTGAATTACGTCAGGAAAAAAATTCCTGACAGAAATTTTCAATGATTGCTATAATAACCGACCTATCAGAAAAATTTCAATGATGTGTTTCAATGATGAAAACCAATTAAAGCTGTAACTGGCCTCTAAAGAAGATATATTCCGATTAAGTATGGAATAAAATATGTTTTTTTTTTTAATTTTCTCGGCAGAAAATTTTGCGAAGTTTGCGAGAGTAGATATTCACAAATATAACGCGTTGTTCTTTCGAAAAGCATTCCATTTTTAATAGTCAGAATAAACAGAGGTGGCAGATGTCAAATTTCAGAATTGCCACTCGCATGAAAAAAAAGATTCCAATGTTAAAAAGAGCACTCTTACTGAGACACCCTCTACTTGCATTGTTTTATTGCGTAAGGTCAAAAATTTCAATAATAGGTTCATGACTCTTTTGAATAAACTGTTCATCTGTCTAAAAGATGAAAGGTACCTGCCTGTTACAAACGCAATCATCGCCCAATAAAAGAATTTCCATTTCATATAAAATAGTTATCCTGCCTCTTCAAAAACTATTTATTTACACCTCGCAAGAGGAAACATAAATAAATAATCTTCTCATAAAGGTTCATCTTTTTTATATTTCTTCAACTAGACAAACACAAAAAGAAATAAGAACCTAACCGTTTATCACATCGCGATGTCTCGTGCTGCAACAACAATATCTATGATACCACTTTTCTTGTACCTACTTACATGCATTGTTTTCATAATACATATTCCTAGCTCAAAAAAAAAAAGGAAAAAATGTGCACATTTCTTCACTTGATACCTATTTTTTTGGGTCTTTTTTATTGCATTGCATGTACGTATATGAATTTGCTTCCTTTTCTACCTAGACCTAGACGTGAGTCGTCTGCGTATATTGCCTTTTTTTTCTCCTTCATGTGCCTGATCGTGATCGTGGAAACTGGTTCTTGCAAATTCTCGTCTGAGATTAGGTCTGTTTGGTAACTCCAACTTTTTGCAACGAAGTACAACGAAGTAAAACGTTTTTCATTTTCCTGTTTGTTTACTCGAATTAGTTGCAGAAAAAGGGGAAATCGAGAGAGCAAAAAATTTCCCCTCCAGAGAAAATTTTTCAATTTCTTGCAACAGGAATTTCTTGTTGCAATTTGTTTTTAAATGTATCTTGCTCTTCGAATTTGAATTTGAATTGAAACGGTTCGTAGAAATTTGGAAAGAACATGCTTTGTGTTCAGCAATTAATACATATATCATTTATGTTACTATTTTTTTTAAGGACTTGATAAGCAAAGCAAAGAAAAAGGTTTAATGCTTGGTTCAATAATTCTTTTGTCATGACGGGAGATAAGTATACTTCTCCGAAGTGCTGATTTTTTCACAAAGCTGATCGAAAAATAATATACATACCTATGTATATGAATGTGAATGTGCATTTTTATTTCCAAATCGGTATACTGACGAACCACTCATTCAAAGTATTTGTCTACAAAGTTTTGCCTATTTCGTTGTCCTCTTTCCATAATGAAATTGAATAGCTCGTCATCGCTGTCTTCAGGAATATTAAACATTTACGCTCAAAACTGCACCACAACCACAATATTCTTCTTCACTGAACGAAGAATCATATTTCATCAACTCTATCACCAAAATCAAAAATTCATTATTTTTCCATATATGTACATAAGTAATGTACGTACACTCTATTGTCAATCGTTTTGAAAAAATTAAAACAAACTGCAACAAATTACATCAACGCGTTTGTTTACTTTGTTGCAAGTTTCTCTCTTTCTGAGAGAATTTTACTCTCTTCACCTAATTTGACAGATTTCAAACAAACTGCTACAAAAAGTTGCCAAACAGACCTAAAAAAAAAGGAATCGGTGAAGAGTAGAGGCCACTAACACATATAAATTCATTTACATGAAATCTGAGTTCGCTATTCTGGGACACATACCCTTAAGCCTAACTGATCCTTCTCTCAAGCAACGTATTGTTTTGTAATGTGTATACCTTTATTTATCTCATACGCTCTGTTTCTCCTTCTATTGTAATGTCTAATGTGTATACTTTATTATCTCTCACACTCTGTATCTCTTTCTATATTTAATGTACACACTTTTCTTACTCTCTTTACTTACTCTGTATCTCTTGTTTATTTAATGTACATACTCTCTTTACTTAATATCGTTTAATTGTAGTAGTAAACACTCGTGAGGGGCAATAATTAATTAAGATTAAGAGAAACTTTTTGTTTAGCATTAAGAACGTTAGCCCCTACAAAAAATCCCAGTATTTTTTTTATTTGTAAATAGAGAGCTTCTCGAACTTTCAGCTTCTCCAAGAACCAATAGGAACCAATAGTAGTTTCTAGAATCCATCATTTTTGTTATATAAATAGCCGTTTAGTGGCGAGATGAATTGAATTAATTGTGAACGATAAAGAAAAGTACTCTGTGTTTGCAAAGTTATAATTGAAAGTGTTGAATAAATAAGTTTGTGAGTGATTTGAATAAAGTGAATTTGTGTTTTATTTAAAAAGTGAATAAGTTTTAACTGTCGGACCAAGCCGAATATTACAGTATTATGAGAGCCAAGGCAGTAAAAAAGAATATGTTGAAATCGACAGTGCTTGTTAACCGAGGAGGCAATGACCGTGATCGTGATGGCAGTGGCAGCAGTGATGGTAGCGGTAGAAGCAGAGATTCTAACATTTACATTAACGATGCATTAACGAAATACACACGAGCATTGTTCATGAAGGCCAAGGAGATAAAGAGGCAGTTGGGGTTTAAGTATTTATGGTACAGAAACAACCAAATTTTAATTAGAAAGATAGAAGGTGGAAAAATCATTAAAATACAGTCATTCAATGATCTAAATGCGCTTATTTAGTGCAATTGCATATTTATTATAGCTTGTTTAAATGGATTTTAATAATTTTAATATTTTAAATGATGATTTTTCTACCTACGATCTGAAAAACACTAATTGTGAAGAAATTTATTCCAACCATTCTTTTTATTTAAACTCTCCTCTTTTTGTTCACCAAAATATCAGAAGCTTGAGGGAAAATTTTACTTCACTTGTATTACATATAGATTCTTTTGCGCGTTTGCCTGATTTTGTTGTGGTTTCGGAATAATGGATATATGATTTCGAGAAAAGTGATTTTGCGTTGCCTGGGTTTAATTTTTATGCTGTTACCAATGAATCTTATGCAGCTGGAGGAGTTGGCTGCTTTGTTAAATCTAATTACAATGTGTTTGATGTTTCAAAATTAGATGTTTCTAGTGCCGACATTCTAAAATTGTCTTTTGAGCTTAATAATGAGGTCTATATCATGCTTTGCGTTTATAGACTCCATATGTTTAATGTGAATGTATTTTTGGATGAATTCTCAGCCATTTTGGACAGTGTAAAATCTAAGAACTTTATAATATTAGGTGACATTAACATAAATATTTTGGAAAATAGTGACATTGCTTGCACATATTTAGATTTACTGGCTTCGCATGGTTTAGTGTCTTTCATTAATGAAGTCACCAGAATTGAATCAGGAACCTGCTTGGACCATATTTTTGGGCGTTTTTCATCGTCGTCAGTTTCTTTCTGTGAGAAATGTGTTTTTGATCTTGATATAACTGATCATTGTATGACAGGATTATTAGTAAGTCTTTTGAAAAGTAATAACGTTAAAAGAAACGAATTAAGTAGTCCTAATATGATTACAAGAATTGACTATCATAAGTTAAGATCTTCTCTGGCTTTCGAAGTTTGGGATGATGTATTAAATGAAGTCGATGTTTCGAAAGCTTACGATCTGTTTATAAGTTCTCTTAGTAAACATATATCTCGTTGTTCTATCCAATACTGTCTGAAAAAATCGGAAAAAAGGCTTAAGCCTTGGATTACAAGAAACTTAGTTCATAAAATCTAGAAAAAAAATAAACTTCGCTTTAAATGTCGTCGAAATCCTGCCAATTTACAACTAAATCAAAAATATAAGATTATGTGTTCTGAGTTAAAAGTAGAGATCTCTACATGTAGAGAAAATTATTTTAGCAATAAATTCAATGCAGCTGAAGGAAATATAAGACGCGAATGGCAGTTTGTTAACGATATTCTTAAGCAAACCAAAACTGCTAAAAGACCATCGGTTATAATTTCTAACGGTTCACCAATTTCTGAGAAGTTAGGTATTGCTAATGCATTTAATGATTACTTCACCGCGATAACAAGCAAAAGTGTGTTGTCTAATCAGGTAGGTACTAAAAAACATTGGTTGCTTTTTAGTTGACATTTTGTCACATATTTTTAATAAAAGTATTTTTGACGGAGTTTTCCTGATGCTCTGAAATGTGCTGATATTCTGCCACTATTTAAAAAAGGTTCTATTAATGAACTCTGTAATTATAGACCAATCTCCCTTTTACCTTCAATAAGTAACATTTTTGAGAAAGTTATAAAAAACAGGGTAGTGAGATGTTTAAGTAAGACAAATTACTTCAGCTCATGCTCAGTACAATTTGGTTTTCAAAAAAATAAATCTACAGAAGATGCATTTTTTTTTTTTTTTATAATTAGCACGCACTCAAGGGGTTTTTTATGCCCTTATTATGCCAGAGACACAGTGAGTGCTTTAAGAAGGAGGAAAGGGGTTGGAGAGGAGGTGCCGGTGTACATTGGTCTTAAATTCCTGAACATTGCAATGATTTGGAAAGACAGAGTGTGGAAGGGAGTTCCACATTCGCGTAGTACGGCTAAATAACGATTGTCTATACTTGACGGTACGACCGAAGTTGGGCTCAAGGGTGAACTGATGGGCATTCCTGGAGGCGCGGGTATTACGGTTGAATGTCTTTAGGGGAGGAATGCAACTGGCTATTTCACTAGAGCAAATACCGTTGTTGAACTTTTGCTCTCAAATTTTTATCAACTAAGATAAAAAGATGTTTACTGCTGGGTTGTTTGTAGATATTACAAAAGCATTTGATATGGTTAACCATGAACTTTTGCTTAGTAAAATTGAAAAGGCTGGTTTTCGGGGATTTGTGTTGGAGTGGTTTAGGTCTTATTTAACCAATAGGACTCAAAGAGTAAAGATGGATGACACTAGAAGCGAAAAAATGTTTCTTAATATTGGAGTACCTCAGGGCTCAGTGTTGGGCCCTATACTTTTTCTGATTTATATCGATTTGTTGTTCAGATTGCCTTTCAAAGGTAAGTTGATAGCTTTTGCGGATGATGTGGGGTTTGCTTTTGGATCGACGAGTGTTTTGAATCTCACCGCGGACATAAATTACGAGATTTACTTGTTACGTTTGTGGTTTGCTGAACATAAATTGTTGATTAGCTCAAAAACTAAGATCATGTTTTTTAATTTGGCGGGTCAAAACAGTTTTGGAGCCGATGTATTCTTTCATGCTACTGACTGCCAAAGATTCGAATTATCTCACTACAGCTGCAGTAATAGTTTGTACAATTGCTCCTTTCGGAGCTGTCTCAATTGCCCCGAAAAATGTTTCAAAATTGAAAAAGTCGAAGAATTTAAATATTTGGGCCTTACGATCGACTCTAGAATCAGCTTTGTTTATCATATTGAAAATTTGAGAAAATACTTTCGTAGTACACTTCGAAGCTTCTATTTTTTGCGCAATATTTGCTCTCGTAAGCTGTTGATGAAAGTGTATTATGGTGTTTTTCATTCGAAGTTGCAATACGGGATAATTTGCTGGGGAGGAGCTTATTTGAATAGAATTCAGCCTCTGTTTATATTACAAAAGCGTGTTTTAAAATTGATTTGCAGGAAGCATCGTCTGTACTCCAGTTTTCCACTGTTCAAAGATCTGTGAGTTCTTCCGGTGCATCACTTGTATGTGTTTAAGGTGCTTAAAATTTTCTTTAGAAGGTCGGGGAATCTTAATTGTAGACTCGTCAATAATTATAGTCTACGGACTAATTCTCATCATTTGGTATCCATACCCAGGTATCGCACTACTGCTTTCCGAAACTTCTATGATATCGTGTCGTGTCGATTGTTCAACAAACTTCCATATGATTTGAGACTTCATACAAATATCAATTCTTTTGAAAAAAACGTGAAAAGGTGGCTTTTTAGTCATGATTTTAAAAGTATTGAATTGCTTCTCAATGTCCTTCATTGATATTTTGGTTTTTCTCTTTTGACTTGCTGTTTATTGTTGTTTTTTCTGCAGATTTTATTTAACAATAATGAAATGTATAAAAAGAAAAAAAAATGGTTTAATTTTTGAGGGTCACCCCACCCATATGATATTATTTACACATATACGTTTTTTTTTTAAATTTGATGTGGCATTACTTCTATTTCTCTATTTCTATTTATGTCACTATTATTTCCTAGTTACTTATTGATAAATTGTTACGTATATAATTTTGAATTGTTACCTAGAAATAATAAAATTAAATACTACTACTACTACTACTACTACAAAATGCGTCTCCGTTTTCAGCAATCAATCAGAACAATATATCTATCGTTATCCTTATCACCAATTTTTTATTCTCACCAGTAACAATAGGAATGCAAGATGTGAACACAGTCCGACACCAAGCATTAGGAACAAATAGAAGCCGGCTACAAAAGTTTGTATTCTCCTTTTCGGTGGAACATTTACCGGTGCCCATTCTATTTTAACCGTTTTTAGACTTTTCGACCAACTAGTATTTTAAACGTTATATTTTTGCGGGGTTAATATCAGCACTAAATTAACATACCTAACGGATTATGTGAAACAAAGCCTTTTCTTGGGTACACTAACTGCTTGCGACTGCGCCATATTGACGCATTTATCAAACATTCAAAATTCAGCTGAAATTAATTCGCTAAAGTGATATCAGTATTTTGCGATATGCGTTCAAGTTTGATAAGCAAAATAAAGGATGACTAATGAAATGAGTGTGAAAGCGATTAAAACTATTGGCATACATACATTGGTATAACTTGGTTCCACAATCACTGCCAGACACGCACAATAACGAAAACGACGACGATCAATGTCCAATTCTGAAGTGTTGTGAATTGTGAAACATGATCGTTATCAGTCATACCTGGACTTGGGCAATGTCCCCTTTGTTATTACGACACTTACACGTTGCGGCGGTTATCTTTTTTCATATGTACTTATGCTCCTTCTCTCGAGATAACATTTTCGAATTTCCATTTTTAACTCACATAGAAAGTGATACACTTGAGACATTTTTATTGGCATGGAAACGAAATAAGAATTTCAATAAAAACTTCAAACTGACAAATGGATTCACTTTTGCAAAGATGCACGTTTTGACCATTGTTTTGAATATTGTTCATCCATTTTTCATTTGCATGTTTAAAGAAAAAAAAAAAAAACGAATGTTCATTAAAAGCTATCCCAAAGCTGAACTATTCTGAAGCCTTTACTATTTTTAACTCTCACATGCCTTATAGCCTTTTTCTAAGCTTTCCATATACAACTGTCAAATTTTGCCTTGAAAAATTTGAAAAACAGACTGTCTATGATGATCGCACTTTCACTCTTTAGGTTTTGTCAAAAACTGGTGTTTTGAAATTGAACCCCGGGGCTGTCACAAAAAACTTTGTCTAAATTTTGTTCTTAAATCATAACTATTGAAGGCACAACGTTTTCTTCCGCAAGAAATTACATACCCACTTTGGTTTTGGTGCATGCATTCACTTACATCCGAAGATCGTTGCAAAAATTCACTAGATGTTGAGATTTAAAAGAAGTCTCACTCAATAGATGTGCAACAGAAAATCAAACCGATGTTACTTCTAGCCCGAAATTAAATTTAAACTTCCTTAAAAACTGTTGGGTATTGCTATTGCCTTCACTAAATATGCACTTGTTCAAAATTGAAATATGTTCGTGTAAGATCCTGTTACCAAATGTAAATCATTTTGTTTCTTCCCTTACCTCACCACTTCCTACAATTCAAGGACGTCCTAGAGGTTTTTGTTTATAGTCTAGTTATACCGTACAACGCACATTTATTAAACAAAAGATTAACTAATTTTAGTCCACATAGAAATTAGTCTTGTTTTTGTATTATTGAGATTAATTTTAAAGTCTATCAAGAAAAAGATAAGCAACAACTGATATCAAAGCAGATCTGCAACTATTTCGTACTCTGCGCCGAATTTTAAACTAAATTAACAATCACCTGCAAGAAATAGAAGCAGTTCTCTCACCAGCAATAAAATATAATAAAAATGGGATGCCAAGCAAACACCAAATGCAAGAAACATATGAACACCGGTTGTAAAAGTTTCCATACGCCTCCGAAGGGGTATATTCAGTGGAGCCCACTCAATTTTTGTCATTTTATTGTTATCAAAAATAAATAAATTAATATTACGAGAAATGTGAAATGGATTCGGCACTAGCGGATGGTCAGACTTCCGTTCGTAACGCGTGTTCAATACTAACAGACAAAGTGTTCCACTCGATTATTTAATCATGCTGAAAGCTGAATGAAGAAGCCTATCGCAAAATGTGTCAGCATCGATATCGACATTCATTTTGCGAGAAAAATCTTTGTCAAGCTGATAGAGAGTGTGGAAATGAACAATGAGATTATTTCTTTTTTACTGCATTAAACAAGATGTTTAGTAAGAGTGATGACTTTTATAATCATCAGAACGGGGAAATGCTTAAGGGCAGTAGAATTCAATATTATTAAAAGGAACTACAATTTTATCAAAGTTTGAAGTCTGGTCAAATTAGACACGAAAATAGTGGCAAGATCACTGAAAGTAGTAACACGAAATCAGAAAACTTTCAAAGTGTTTGAAACACGTTTAAAAATACATATTGAAAAGTCCCCATCGACACGACTGTTGTCAACATTTGTATTCTATTTGAAAGCTAGCAACAATCGTTTTCATTTCAAGTATTCAATTATTATCTACTGTTCTTATTTATTCCTATTTCAGGAACGCTATACCAATCATTAAAACAAGTAAACACTTCTTTTGACCTTATAGTTAACATACAACCACTTATACTATTTTAATTTTTGATTATAAAAGTTAATAATTCTTACAAATAACAGTATAAAATACAAGTGACAGGATAATATGACTCCGAAAATATTAAACATGAAAACTGCAGTTGTAAAGGTTTGGAATCTCCTATGAGGAGGGATATGTGTTGGCGCCCATTCGATTTTCACCATTTTATTCTAATTTTGAGTTATATGTACTTCTTCGACGAAATTAAAAAAAAATATATATATATTACTACACTAAACCACGAAATCGCACTTCTTTATAAAATGGAGGACCGAGACACTATAAAACCAGTCGGTTACTCAGCAAAAAGTAGGTACCTACTTATAGTTAGTTCATTGAAAAAGGCCAACAGAATGATTATCGCAAATGTTATATCTTTGCTGATAAATTGTAGATTTATTTTCCTGAAATTCTATTTTTGAACTTGCTTTTTTGGTTTAATAATAACTAGCCGACCCTGCGAACTTCGTCTCGCCACCTTTCAGGGCATCTCCAGAATAATTAAAATTAACACAGATATTGTAAAAATGCAATGGTATTTACTTAAATTCAAATAGAGAACTACACCTGTGTGCAAAAAAATAGCAGTGCTTCCCAAAGTTGAGAAATATGTAATAGGTAATCGTAATCGTCTCGTTCTTGAGCGTTGCCTGTACAAAATTTAAATTACAGTCTTTGTCTAACTAGTCATTGTCATTAGATTCATAAAGCTTGCAGATTAATTGGCGTTGGTTTTCATTGAAAAAACCGTTACTCAAAGTCACAAAGAACGAAATGACCTGTGAGCTAAAATAATTGTTTGAGGTTGTTTTTCCTACTACGAAACAAGGCCTATCTTTTGGATAAAGGATATCATGGACGCCAAAATTTATATTGATATCCTGCAGAACGTATCATCCTTCCTTATGCCGAATGGCACATGCCAATAACTTGTACGTTTCAGCAGGATAATGTCCCCAAACACACCAGCAGGTTAGCAAAAAATTGGTTTGCGACTAACAAAATTGATGTGCTTGAGTAGCCTGTGCAATCGCAGGACCTAAACCCCATCGAAAACTTGTGGGCGAATGTTAAGGAAAGTGTTGCGAAGGAAAAACCAAGAAATGTTGCTGAATTGTGGAGCGCAGTGAAAAGAACATGGGAAAGCATTCCACAAGAAAGATGCATGTGTTTGGTTAATTCTTCGTTGTCGTCGTGGTGCTTCTGACCTCGCAAATAAAGGTCACACAAAAAAATATTAAATCGTAATGAAAATTTAAGTGAATTATTGTTTTTTTTAAGTTCTTATAAGACATTATCTGGAGCACTGCTATTTTAATGCACAGCCGTTTTTAATTTATTTTCTTAATTTTGTAATATTTATCAACTAAGCTATTGAAATATTGTTTTTAATTTTTTGTATATATTAAAACATAAAGTATGGAATAATTCAAAACCAATAAATTAATTAATAAGTCAAAGGGAAACTTGTTTTTTTTTCATTAAAGGAAAGATAGTTGAACCACTGCTATTATTTTGCACACAGGTATACATATCTGAATTTTTCCAAGTTTTACAACTAGATTACTTTCTATTTTTATAGTTGCATGTAGTAAAATGCAAATTTCGTTGAAAAATTCAACAAATTCTCGTTCTTCTGTTGTGTTTTGACTATTTCACACAATCAAAATTCCATACAGCCTTCGATTGCCTAACTTATTTGCTGACTTTCCCGTTAGATTTGCCAAAAAATTTGTTTTTACTCATGAAAATTTAATAAAAATGCATTGAGCGAATAAAGAGTCCCTACCGGACATACAAACAAAATAATGCTCCTCAAATTTTATGCAAAAACTTGATTTAAGGTCTTGAAGTTCTTTGTGCTCTAGTGGAGTTTTCCGAGTTCCCAAAAAAAAATTTTGCATTTTTACATTTGAAAAACAATGCACCTACAATCACATGCAACTTTCCTTTTGAAAACCAATGAGTTTTTCAAGTTTTTCATCAATAAAATTCTATTTTCCATTCGGAAACCCATTTTAAAATTTTCCAGTTTTTCATTTGAGAACCAATGCACCTACAATTAGGTACATGCAATTTTTCCTTTGAAAACCAATGAGTTTTTCGAGTTTTTCATAAAGAGCTTTCTATTTTCCATTTCATAATTTTCCAGTTTTCATTTGAAAACCAGTGCACCTACAAATACACTAGTCAAAATAATTAAAGGAACACTTGAAAAAACTCAAAAATTGAGTGGTTTTTTATAAGGCTGTATCTCAGTAGAAAAAAGTCGGATTGAAGTGTAACAAAAAGTTTTTTTAAGGTTATCATTTTTTCTTTTCAAATTATTTTGAGTTAAGAAAGTACCGTTAGTCGTTTTCGCTTGAGCGTAAAAAATGTTCACTCAATTTCAAAATCGAAAAAAAAATAAACTTTGATTGTTCATAAAATGAGCGGAAATTTTTTTTCAATCCAACCAATCTAAGATTCAATTTGAAAATTTTGTTGACTTTAATTCACTGTTTAGTTCAGATCGCTACGATTTTTTTTCTACTCAAAAAATGGGTTTACATGCAAAAACACAATTTTGACTTTGGACCCTAATAACTCTGCTAAATATTGACTTACAAAAAAAATAAAAGCAGGTTTGAAAAATTTATTAAATTTTCTACACAAAAACATTTTGAAAAAATAAAAATATTGCTTTTTTTCAATTTTTTATATCAATTTAAAAAAAGGTCTAAAAAACGCATTTTTCAACTTTTTCATAAAAACTACCGTTATTTTGTGGTTTTCAGTGATACAACTAATCTGGGGCTTAATTATTAAAGCTCATAAGATTTCCTTGATTTTAATGAAAATTTCACATCAATTCGATTAACCGTTTCTCTGTTTCGATCAATCAAACTTACGAAACACATTTTTTTCAATTTTAAGGAAAGTTTTGTTTTTTCTTATTTTTCTGTTCTTTTGAATTTGTTTATTTTTTTAATTTTTTTTATTTTTCCATTATCATTATGATTATGTGAAATTCGGACGAATTTCCTTGATTTTGATGAAAATTCGTCCGAAATTCGTCCGTATCGCTGAAAACCACAAAATAACGGTAGTCTTTATGAAAAAGTTGAAAAATGCGATTTTTAGACCTTTTTTTAAATTGACATAAAAAATTGAAAAAAAGCAATATTTTTATTTTTTCAAAATGTTTTTGTGTAGAAAATTTAATAAATTTTTCAAACCTGCCTTTATTTTTTTTGTAAGTCAATACTTAGCAGAATTATTAGGGTCCAAAGTCAAAATTGTGTTTTTGCATGTAAGCCCATTTTTTGAGTAGAAAAAAAATCGTAGCGATCTGAACTAAACAGTGAATTAAAGTCAACAAAATTTTCAAATCGAATCTAAGATTGGTTGGATTGAAAAAAAATTTCCGCTCATTTTATGAACAATCAAAGTTTATTTTTTTTTCGATTTTGAAATTGAGTGAACATTTTTTACGCTCAAGCGAAAACGACTAACGGTACTTTCTTAACTCAAAATAATTTGAAAAGAAAAAATGATAACCTTTGAAAAACTTTTTGTTTCACTTTAATCTGACTTTTTTCTACTGAGATACAGCCTTATAAAAAACCACTCAATTTTTGAGTTTTTTTAAGTGTTCCTTTAATTGTTTTGACTAGTGTATATGCAATTTTCAGTTTGAAAACCAATAAGTTTTTCGAGTTTTTCAGCAAGAACTTTCTATTTTCCATTCAAACACTTAAGGCTGAACTACATCGAAACACAAAGTGTAAAAAGTACAAAAAAGTACATAGCGATAAAAACATAGCAAACAGACGTATACTGGTGTGACATCTATGAGCAAAATCTGAACTAAAAAAAGCCCAAAAGCTCTTTTTGACTTTGCTCATTTCATGTGTGAAAAAAAAACAATATTGCCTATACTTCGTCCAAAACAAATCTGCAGTACAGGCCTTATGGGAGAGCTTTTTTACTCCAAAGGGTGCCTGTCCAGGAAAAAAATCTAAAATCCCCTTAAAAAAATATACAACAACACTGTTTCCTCATACAATTTGTTTTGATTTATTTTGAAAAGCAAGCGTACATCCCCCTATGACCTACTATTCGCACGGCTAACGCCATACTGATTTTGTGCTCGTTTTTTGCAAAGCTCTTTCTGTTTGACAAAACAAACATATAAATCAACGCTGCCAGGAAATAATAATGCTTACTTTTATTTCGATTCTGTAAGAGTGCTTTCAAGAATAGTAGCTTTTTCTTAGGTAATCATTGCTAGAAATTCAAATTTATTTCATGTTCGTATTAAATATTTTTTCTGAATGAAAATCTTTGTTAAAGGCAATGCTAATAAAATATAGAAGGCAACTCTTTCGATTTTTCGGACAGCTTTTTACAGTTTTAGTATATAACCTACGGTAGCCCTTGCCAATTTTTTCTTTCACACAACGTAATGGAATTCCTCTACAGAAAGAGTGAGAGATGAATGTCCCATCTTCCCTGTACTGCAGATTTGTTTTGGACGAAGTATAGGACGAAATTTTTTGAATTGAATTTAAAATTTGATTTGATTTGATTTGTCAAAAAAATGTCTAATCTCCAGGTAAGTAAATTGATAAATTATTTAAGAAACAGTGAAAATAAAAGTAAGTTTTCAGAATCGCTTAAACAAACTTAAAGACGCGGCAAATGCAATTTTTCAACTGGTGCAAGTTGTGGATGTTGTTGATAGGACAACGAAAATCCAACGTAGGTGGTGAGTGCATCCTATCAAACAAAATCGAACCACTCAAGGTGACTACAGCAACCTGTTGCAGGAAATACTTGAGTACGATATCCGTTGGTAGATCCTTTGTTTTTTTTTTAATCTCTGAAGTAGTACCGACGGTTGTCCCAGAGCGTTGGATTTTCCTGGATGATCCCAATTAGCGCTTCATCATCAGCTTCCGCAAGAATAATATTTTGTATTGAAAACAATTTTATTTAATTTTGAATAAACAAACCATTCCAAGTCCTTTCCAAAACAGTATCCATTTTTTAAATATTGCACTGCACTTGATAAAACAAAAACGAAGCAATGAAATTTGCAGGAAACAAACAGATTATGAAAACAATTACACACGAACACCTGGCCCGAGGCCTTAATTTCGTGGTGGATTGATTTCCAATCCACTCCATTTTATATGCATGAATTACATGCATACTATTTTGGTGTATTGCCTTGTAGATAAGGGAAAAGGCACAAAATTAGTCTTTTACATATGTCCCATTTGCCATAGACTTTGTCTTCCACCAATTCCATTTTTCTCAAGTACCAGTTTGCTTTTCCCGTTAAAAAAAGCCATACTGGTAGATGTGTTTTTATCTATGTAACTGAGCTTAAGGAACACCATCACTCAGTTACCGAGAACGAATTTCTCGTTAACCACAGCCACTCTGAAACTCCCCCAAGGGGGCCGACCGCAACTGTAGTTGAGATTCATTTAGAATCCGGGCATCAACTACCCCAGAGTACCAGTTTTTTTCAGAAGACCTGGTAGTCTCTTTTGTTATTTTGTACTCTGTGAATGTATGATATTATCATCATACATTCTATCGGATGTGTGAAATTATCACACATCCGTACAAACCAAAAGGATAGTTTTCCAGCTTCGGGACTTAACGGCTCACCAGGAACACTGGTGTCCATTGTCATGCAGTCTTTTATCCAGAATGGAGCCGGGTCGACCAAACTGGAAGACTGCATGACATATTGCCATGCACCACCAACTTTCTTAAGAACACTCATTAGTGCCTTATTCTATCACAATGATATTCAAGTACAGTCTCATTAATCACGGTATCAAAAGAAAATGATTATGATACATGTACAATAAAAACGTAGGTTCATTCGCCCTGACGGAGTCAGGTTGACGCTCTGCACCACTTGGAGGTTGAACCTTCCGCACATGAGCGGCAAGAAATCTGTACTTGGAATTGCAAGCAATCCTTTCCAAACCCTTACCCACTCTTCGCAGAGCGCAGGAAACAAACAGCAACGAAGCAAAACAAAACAATGATCAGAGAAAGAAATATAATATTTGCACGAGCTTTAAGCACAGGAAGTAAGAGTTTGTAGCGCCATCTTGTGGAATATATATAAACTATTGTTTGAGTGTATTCGTTTTCAGAACTTTGTGCACAATGAAAGCTCGGTCATAGTCAAGCTTTTGTTCACGCTCACTTTAAAAAAATGAGAGGGAGATATTCAGAAATTAATTTGTAGAAGCAGTATAGCACATAATTTCTACTGTTTTGTACTTTTTGGCACTTTGTGTTTCGATGTAGTTCAGCCTATATTTTGAAATTTTCATGCACAGAGATTTGAAACTTTTTAAAATATCGATTTTAAAATTTTCTTTTGCGTGCCCAAAAATTCGTGTGTAAACATTGTCTTGGTGCAAACGCACCTTAAATATAATATAGAAGAATGAATTGGAAATGAAATGAAATGAAAAATAGAGAAATATTTCAAAAAATTGATGTCGGCTGTCAGTTTCCTAAATTTCTAAATAAAATTTTCGAATAAGTACATTAAAATCAATGTTTTTTCCTTTCAATAAATATTTCTTTTACTTTCAGAATATCCTATTGCACATTCAGTGCATCGAAGAAGAATTCGGCTACATTTGTAAGGTAAGACTTTTGTTTGTTTATTGGTTTATCGACTACAAACAAACAAACGACAAACAAACAAAAGTCATACTTTATATATTATTATAGACTCCGAAATCTCAGGAAAAAAATTCAGTTAGGGATACATCAGACCAAGGTGCAAATACAAAATAAGGTCAACTGTGGACACTATGACGTATACGTAACAATTTTGTATTGCATTGCGTTATAGTGAAAATAAAAAGTTTTTCATGAAAAACTCGGAAAACTCATCGGTTTTTAAAGGGAAAATTGCATGTTATTGCAATTGCATTGGTTTTTAAATGGAAAACTGGAAAATTTCCAATGGGTTTTTGAAAGGAAAATAGAAAGTTCTTCATGAAAAAACTCGGAAAACTGGAAAATTTCAAAATGAGTTTTCGAATAGAAAATAGAAAATCATTTTAAGAATGAAGTCATGAACATTATTAAACAAAGCAATTTTGTGGTAGTATCCGTGGCTTAGTCGTTATGTGCGTTGGCTGCTAAGCTAAGCAGAACCTGGGATTCAAATGTAGAACTGGAAAGTTCTCCCATAACCGGACGCTCTCATAACCGGACACGGACACAAATTTTCATAACCGAAATTTTCCAGTTTTCCATTTGAAAACCAATGCACCTGCAGTTACATGCAATTTTCCGATTCTTCATGAAGAACTTTCTATTTTCCATTCGAAAACCCATTTTGAAATTTTCCAGTTTTTCTATGAAAACCAATTTTCATAATCCGAAATTTTCATGCACAGAGATTGGAAAATAAAATCCATGCTTATTTTTTGAATATCGATGTTAAAATTTTCTTTTGTACAGAAAGTCGTGCCCAAGAGTTCGCATGTAAACATTGTTTTGGTCCAAAAGCTTAAGTAGGAGTTCAGCCTTAAATCTACACTAATATATAAAGCTGAAGAGTTTGTTTGTTTGAACGCGGAAATCTCAGGAACTACTGGTTCGAATGGTATAATTCTTTTTGTGTTGGATGGTGCCTTAATCGACTAAGACATTAGGCTACTTAACATTAAGCTGTGACCAATAGCAGCGAAGAATCTGTGGAAAATGTGGAAAAAAACGGCAAAAAATATACATTTTTCTGCGTTTTAACGCACTTATCTCAGGAACTACTGGTTCAAATGGTATAATTCTTTTTGTGTTGGATAGTCTATTAATCGAGGAGGGCTTTATTCTACTTAAAATTAAGCTGCGACCAATAGCAGCGAAGAATCTGTGGAAATGTGAGAACTGAGATTTTTTTCTGAGATCTCTGAGATGAAATTATTTTGGATTCGATTTCTCACTCAGCTATTTGACGTGGCTGACATATGTGCAGCAACAATTAGTAAGGTAACCATTAAATCTCAATGATAACTGAGAATTATGTTCCACCAAGGCACCAAATGATTTTGCCTCAGTCAAGGTGACATTGAGATCTCAGTGAGATGTTGTTAGGTGGAACTGGCCTAATAACTGCTCAAATTAGAATTTTGAGAGTTCAATTGATTTGTGAATGTGATTGATTGCACTATTTGTGCAGATTATTGTGTTTAAACCATATCATTTTATGTACTTCTTAACTAAAAAATATGCTCAGTTTAAAGAAAAAAAAAATTACTTAACGAAGAGATATTAGAATTATTAGGGAGAGTTCACCTAAGGGAATGCTTTAAGTATGAACAACTGAAGGGAATCATAAAAAATGCTCAAATTTTTCAAGTTCAAGAGAATTACGACCTAGGGAGAGTTGACTGCAATGCAATTTTACAATAACTTCCGAACAAAATTCCCACGCGCGCATGATGGACAAGTCGAGACGATATTCTGGCCGGTGGACGAGGGAGAGGCGGACGAAGGCGCGGGCAACTGCTAGTATAACATAAAAGAATGAATGAAATGAGATGAAATGAAATGAAAATAGAAAGACGTTTCAAAAAATTGATGTCGGCTGTCAGTTTTTTGAATTCCCAAACAAAATTTTCGAGTAAGTAGATTAAAATCAATGTTTTTTCCTATTAATAATTATTTCTTTTACTTTCAGAATATCCTACTGCACATTCAGTGCATCCCAGAAGAATTCGGCTACATTTATAAGGGATGACTTTTTTTGTTTGTTGGTTTATCGACTACAAACATACAACCGACAAACAAACAAAAGTCTTACTTTATATATTAGTATAGATTATACGCCATATTAGCTGGGCATTCCTCACAATACTTTCTGTCGTAGTTGTGGGGGCCAGCGAGAAAAGCAAACTGTTCTTAACTTCTTGTGTAAGTGTCCTGTCCTAGGCAAAACGAGAACCAAATCATTGGGAAAGTTCTTCTCCAATGACCTTAATGAGCTTTCCGAACTAAAGATCAAAGATTTGATCTCCTTTCTAAACGCAACAAAGTGGATTTGAGGCGTATTTTAAACTAATTGTTTCAGTTCCTCTTCGAACTTGAGATCGCCAGCTAGCGAATTCAAAACAAAAACTCAGAATTTTATATAATCCCACTTTTATTTTTATAGGTCAAATTAGTTTTTATGGTGTCAAAATTGCGCAACCCATACGATGAGAAAAAAAATTAACTTGTAGCCCGGAGTAGCGTTACAAAACTATCAATGTGGCCCATTAAAAAAAAGGTTGAGTATGGCTGCTGTAGAGACCATCATGGGATCATCGTAGTGGAACCACTGTAAGTGCTGAGGATATGGAAAGACCACTTTTCCAAGCAGTAATGGTGATGACGAGAAAAATTCCGCCAGCTATATAGAACCATTAAATTTGGGTGAAGCAGGCCACCAATTCCACTCACCCGAGACCCGA
Organism: Sphaerophoria taeniata; assembly: GCA_943590905.1. Taxonomy (NCBI): domain Eukaryota; kingdom Metazoa; phylum Arthropoda; class Insecta; order Diptera; family Syrphidae; genus Sphaerophoria; species Sphaerophoria taeniata. The sequence continues at coordinate 22,735,712 of OX016540.1, read as the reverse complement.
CATTGACGAAGTGAAGATAACGATATCTAAACTTAAGTCGAACAAAGCCGCTGGAGCAGACGGGCTAGTTGCCCAACTGTACAAAGCAGCTGGAGATGATTTTGTTAGGTGCATGCACCATATCTCATCTGCAAAATTTGGGCTGAAGAAAGCATGTGCCCAAAGAATGGAACCTCGGCATTGTATGCCCGATCCTCAAGAAAGAAGATCTCCTGAACTGCACTAACTACATAGGTATAAGTCTCCTTAACATCGCCTACAAGATCCTGTCTGCGGTGCTGTGTAATTTTGTTTGAATGCTTTTGTCAACAATCTGATAGGTCCTTATCAGTGTGGCTTCAGACCCGGAAAGTTCACCATCGATCAAAGATTCACTCTACGGCAGATCTTGCAGAAGACCTAGGAACTTCAAATCGATACCTACCACCTTTTCATCGATTTTAAGGCCGCATATAGAGACCAACTATATAGAGCAATGTCTTGTTTTGGCATCCCAGAAAAACTCGTCCGTCTGTGTAAGATGACAATGTAAAATTCACACTGTATCATCGGTCGGAAAAAAATCTAAAGGATGCATCTGATGTCAAAAAAGGTTTTAGACAAGGCGATGCTCTTTCATGCGATTTCTTCAACACCATTCTTGAGAAGATTGTGCAAAACTCCAACGTCAACACCAGAGGCACAATATTTCAAAGAATGGAAAACAATTCTCCGACCCGTAGAGTCTTCGAATCCAACCCGAAGGACGTCGCAGAAGAGGAAGACCGTGACTCAGGTGGAGCACACAGGTGGTGAACCAACTTGGAGTGCGAAACTGGAGACAGCTAGCTAGGGACCGAGCTGGCTGGAGACGCTTGTTAGATGAGGCCCTGGGCCGACCTCTACTGTAGCGCCACCATAAGTAAATAAGTATAAATATTGTATAGGTAAGGTACATATTATAGAGAAATCGAAGTAATTTTTTCTGAGTGCTAAGAAGAAAGTATAGATTTTCAAAAACCGAAGAAAATCTACTTCGAAATTAATAAATTGGTAACGCTGGCTATGGACTTAAACCTTCCTCTAGAATCTAGAGTCTAGGTCTATACTAGTTGTACAAGGAAAATTGAAGAAAGAAGTCCTCAACTCTCAAAATAAGCGCTGATTTGCCCCAGAGCTCCATATTGTCCCATAAATTGTTCTTAAAATAAGGAACAAAACACTATTAATTTTATACGACTTTATTTACAACATTCTAACTAGCAAAACAGTTTTTTTTTTTAAACTATTTAAAATTTTCTTAAACTATTTCATCACTAAAACAGCCTTTTCTGGTTCCGAAACATATTTAGTCTTGTGGGTTTCGAATAGTTTATTCAAGTCATCCATGAATCTCTGATGTATTTTGTCAACAACCTCCTGATCTGGATCGTCAGACTGTGGAACATCGATTGGAGATCCAACTTTTTACAAAAAATAATAAAATAATTGTAAATAAATATACTCCCTTCTTCAATCGATTTTTCTTTTCAAAAACAACTTACCAACTTGAACTATACGCCTGCGCTGTGGCAACATACCGATATTGTACTGGAAAAAGCCTCGTCCCAAAATAATTAACGGCGCAATTCCAGTAATTTTTTTAACCAATAGTTGTGCCTTCCGCACAAATGAATTTGGCGGATTGTCAAGTTGATCGAAAACATCAACTTCACCAAATGAAAATACCGGAACTATGGTAGCCCTGAAATTATCAAACTTTAGCTAATCTTGAAAATTTATAATCAAGCTCAATCTTACCCAGCTTTCATCGCTAATTTAATGAAACCTTTTCTCTCTTTAATCGTGATGATATATTTTCCGGGTTTGGAATCGAGAGCCTCTCGAGCACCGCCCACAACAACAGCGACAGCAGATGCAGTGTATCCGTCAGCGGCATTTATTGGATCATTGGGGTCATGAGATATTGTGAGATTGTTATATAAAGATTTCCTGGTAACGGAAATCGAACCCCACATTTTGACAATGTGCAGCCAAAATGGTGTGCTAAATTGGAATGCCAAGGTTGCAACTTTGGGACAAATTTGAGGGAACAATTCGTTCCATTTTGAAATGTCTACAACCATATTAGTGAAAATTCCAATTCTACAAACAAAAGAAAGTGTTAATGCCTTCAAGACCTGTTGATTACATTTGATTATTACCCTGCTACTCCATGGGGATAGCATGCTAAAAGGTAGTTTTTGGTTGGCGGGAGGTCTTCTGTTTTAACAAGTTCTATTGGAAAGAAATCCCGGAAGTGTTTCCAAAAGAAATTATCACGCATCCAACGTACTCTGTTAAATTGTCAGTAAAAACTGTATAGTATTTGGTTTTTGAAATGTAAGCTTGCAATTTAACCTACCCTGAGCCTCTGGCTTCATTTTCAGATTTTTCTTTCTGCAAGTATATCCAAATACCATATGCAATCAAAAATGCCTTAAGGTAATAATTGCCAAAAATCTGAAAATTAACATAAAAATAACATTGATGCGGAATTTGAGCAATTTTTAAAGATATAAAAAATAATATCGGTGGTGTGGTAAAATTTGATTAGATTTATTTTATCCTTCCAATTTATAATAATTCATTTTTGCTATTTATTTGGTGCGTTCTCTTAAAAAGAATATTCAAGTGCAGTTGTTAAGGAGCTGAACAGAATGCATCGTCCGGCGCCCGACGACGAAAACTTGTATGGAAATGTCAATCCCTTCGCACGACAAAATTGAACGAAGAATTATTTTGCTTCGTTCTTCATGATTCTCAGGATTTGGTGTCACCTAAAATTTCTGTTTTGGGATAAAACCACACTGTCGGGGTTTGAATTTGTTCTTATTGAAATTTCAGAGGTGGTCTCAAACTTTTGACTGGTAGTGTAGGTATACAAACATCTTTCTTAAGACAAACAGTTGCTTACAATCAGAATCACGTGAGAAAATAAGAAACTTTAAAGATTTCACATACCTACACATTTCTAAAAGTAGATTTGTCAGTGATGTATGTAGGTACCTACACAAAATACGTATCCGTTTTTAACAATCACTCAGAATTTACTTATCACCAATTTTTTATTCTCACCAGTAACAATAGGAATGCAAGATGAGAACACAATCGGACACCAAACATTAGGAACAATTTCGGTAGGAAAACTGATATCAGTACTTTGCGATATGCGTTTAAATTTGATAAGCAAAATAAGGGATGACTAATGAGTGTGAAAGCGATTAAAACTATTGGCTTACATACATTGGTATAACTTGGTTCCACAATCACCGCTAGACAAACTACTTTTTTTTTTAGTCTGACCTCCAGAGAAGATTATCGTGATAGACACGCACAATAACGAAAACGAAGACGATCAATGTCCAATTCTGAAGTTTTGTGAATTGTGAGACATGGTCGTGTCAGTCATACCTGGACTTGGGCAATGTCCCGTTAGTTATTACGACACTTATACGTTGCGACGGTTATCTTTTTTCATGTGTACTTATGCTCATTCTCTCGAGATAACGTTTTCGAATTTCCATTTTTAACTCAATAGAAAGTGAATTACTTGAGACATTTTTATTGGCATGGAAACGAAATAAGAATTTCAATAAAAACGTCAAACTGACAAAATGGATTCCCTTTTGCAATCTTACCAAAATATAACTTCATTTTGAAAGATGCACGTTTTGGACATTTTTTTGAATTGTTCATCCGTTTTTCATTTACATGTTAAAAAAAAAACGAATGTTCATAAAAAGCTATCCCAAAGCTGAACTATTCCGAAGCCTTAACTATTTTTAACTCCCACATGCCTTTTTCTCTCTATTACTAGAACTTTCTTACTCGTCTTATAGACTTTTTTCTAAACTTTCCATACAGGTACAACTGTCAAATTTTGCCTTGAAAAATTTGAAAAACAGACTGTCTGTGATGATCGCACTTTCACTCTTTAGATTTTGTCAAAAACTGGTGTTTTGAAACCCGGGGCTGTCACAAAAAACTTTGTCTAAATTTTGCTCTTAAAACATAACAACTGAATGCAAAAGCTTTCTTCTACAAAAAAAAAAAAATAACTTTGATAACCTCATTCACTTAAATCCGAAGATCCATGCAATAACTCTCCATAGGTTGAGATTTCAAAGAAGCAAAATTGGAAACTATTCATAGTGAAACAATAAATCAAACCAATGTCTAGCCCAAAATTAAATTTGAACTTCTTTAAAAACTGTTGGGTATTGCTGTTGCCTTCACTTACTATGGACTTGTTCAAATTGAAATATGTAAGAAAGTGTAAGATCCTGTTGCCAAATGTAAATCATTTTGTTTCTTCCTTTACCTCACCAATTCCTACAATTCAAGGGCGTCCTAGAGGTTTTTTTTATAGTCCAGTACAACGCACATTTATTAAATAAAAGATTAACTAATTTAAGTCCACATAGAAATTAGTCTTGTTTTTGTATTATTGAGATTAAATTTAAAGTCTCAAGTATAAGATAAGCAACAACTGATATCAAAGCAGATCTGCACCTATTTGGTACTCTGCGCCGAATTTTAAACAAAATTAATAATCACCTGCAAGAAATAGAAGCAGTTCTCTCACCAGCATTAAAATATAGTAAGAATGGGATGCCAAGCAAACACCAAATGCAAGAAACATATAAACAGCGGTTGTTAAAGTTTCCATACGCCTCCGAAGGGGTATATTTAGTGGAGCCCACTCAATTTTTGTCATTTTATTGTTATCAAAAATAAATAAATTAATATTACGAGAAATGTGAAATGGAATCGGCACTAGCGGATGGTCAGACTTCCGTTCGTAACGCGTGTTCAATACTAACAGACAAAATATTCCACTCGATTATTTATTCATGCTGAAAGCTGAATGAAGAAGCCTATCGCAAAATGTGTCAGCATCGACATTCATTTTACGAGTAAAATCTTTGTCAACTGATAGAGAGTGTGGAAATGAACAATGAGATTATTTCTTTTTTACTGCATTAAACAAGATGCTTAGTAAGAGTGATGAGGTTTATAATCATCAGAACGGGGAAATGCTTAAGAGCAGTAGAATTCAATATTATCAAAAGGAACTACAATTTTCTCAAAGTTTGAAGTCTGGTCAAATTAGACACGAAAATAGTGGCAAGATTACTGAAAGTAGGAACACGAAATCAGAGAACTTTCAAAGTGTTTGAAACACGTTTAAAAATACACTTTGAAAAGTCCCCATCGACATGACTGTTGCCAACATTTGTATTCTATTTGAAAGCTAGCAACAATCGTTTTTTTCTCTTAAATTAAAATTGTGGATCATTCAATTATTATCTACTGTTCTTATTTATTTTTATTTCAGGACCGCCATACCAATCATTAACATACCGATACCACCACTTATACTATTTTAATTTTTGGTAATAAAAGTTGATAAATCTCACTATTAACAGTATAAAATACAAGTGACAGCATAATATGACGCCGAAAATAGTAAACATGTAAACTGCAGTTGTAAAGGTTTGGAATCTCCTATGAGGAGGGATATGTGTTGGCGCCCATTCGATTTTCACCATTTTATTCTAATTTTGAGTTATATGTACTTCTTCCAAAGTTTAAAGACGAAAAAAAAACATATATTACTACACTAAACCACGAAATCGCACTTCTTTATAAAATGGAGGACCGATACTTTATAAAACCAGTCGGTTACTCAGCAAAAAGTAGGTACCTATAGTTAGTTCTTTGAAAAAGGCCAACAAAATGACTATCGCAAATGTTATATCTTTGCTGATAAATTGTTGATTTATTTTTCTGAAATTCTATTTCTGAATTTTTGTTTTATATATGTATACGCCATTTTAAAAACTCTCAAAATTTCTTGCACGTCAGGTAAGAGTGTACGTGAGTTATGAATGCAACTTTAAAAAAGTGATGAGGATGACCAATGCGAGACAGCAATTCGTGTTTGGATGGCTAAGATAAAAAAAATTGATTCATAGAAGTTATGATCTGTTTATGTTTAAGGAACGTTTGAAAGTTGGTTAAATGATAATTCCATCTAGGCATAGTTAATCATCTCAAATATTTATTAACTAGCTGATTCAGCTATTCGAACAATTACACGCGCAATTCATGCTATAGACATTCGATCTAGAGCAACTACTTCGATTCTTTATTAAAAAAATGTTTAAACTTCCGTTTTCCTGTCCGAACTACTTTAACTAGATTATTTTATCCACTCTTAAACTTCATTTGGACTACCTCTTAAAAGTATTGAAAATGAATGACGCTCGGCTTCCCAAAAAGATTGCTTTATATGCGCTAAGAAATAAAATACTTTATTTAACTGAATGGGAAAGAATTGCAAACGAGTGTGGGATCTCATTAGAAGTGAATGAAAATAGGTTAGATGATTTAAAAATACAATTATACGGTTTGCTCCAAAAATTCGATGAGAAACAACGGATGTTATTTCTAGAAGACGCAAGGTCTTAGAGTGAACGATTAGTGTACCGAAATCTAACGCACAACTTGGAATTAAGAAACTACTTTAACTCTTCACATAATATTTCATTGATATATCTACTATTTTCAAAGCAAGAGTGGGAATGATTAATTTTATGCCCCACAGAAGTGACCTCGCTCAATTGTGCTAAATGTGCAACCTAAATGAACGCGAAGATGTAAGGCACTTTTTAGGACGATGCCCGATTTTGAACTTCGAAGAGTTAACTATAGTATAAGATCGAGTTAAGTGACCTCGAGACGTAATATATTCTGAACGGTGAAAACTGGAAAATACTTTTTGAGTTCTGTAAAGAAGCATTAAATTACAGAAATACAGTAATTTTTGAATTATTTTAAAATAATTGATTAAAACAAAATATTATTTAAAATTAAAATAAGAAATATGAAGAAAAATGTTAAATTTAAATACAAAAATATTAACAAAACAACAATTTATAAAAATATAAGGTGCCAATCTGGCAAGCGACAACTACCCATGTCATGCCTATAATGTTATTTTGTAAGAAACAATGTATGTATGCATATACGTTTTGAAATTTTAATAAATGTACATCTATCTAATCGCTCTTAAAATTCTTCGTGCTTCTATAGAGTTTTCTAAGTTTTCCATCACATATTTTCCATTTAACCATTCCAAAACAAAAAAGTTTTTAATGTTTCAAATAAAGAACTTTCTATTTTCCCTTTCCATAAGTTTTTGGAACAAAAATTTCCCCAAAAACTCAAGTTTTTGATCTGTGTTTGGTTTTTCCAGTTTTCCCATTACTTCGTAGGGATTTTCTATTTCTTTTTCTTTCACAAGAACCATATCTACATATTACACCTGTATTTACCATGAAAATCTCACAAACATCTAGGTTCGTTTAGGAATCCATAACTGACATAAGTTTACTTTCACAAAATCTATAGTGTTATCTTCCACAATTTTCCTCCCCAATTAAACCGTACACCACTTTTATTTTATTTTTAGAATTTATTAAAAATAAGAAAATACTTTTAATGGTTAACAGGAATTCCGTAAAACTTAAACTAGTTCATTATCAGAATTGCTTCTTCAGGTTTCTCAATATATTTAGTTTTGTAAGTATCAAAGATGTCCTTCAGATCATCCATAAACTTCTGATGGAGCTTTTCGACTTCCTCTTCTTTTGGTTCATCACATTGAGGCACGTCAATAGGTGCTCCAACTAAAAATATTTAAACAAATATTTTAAACTCGCTATATTTTGACAGACCAAAAATGATTCCTGCTTACCAACTTGAACGATCCTTTTACGCTGTGGCAGCATCCCAACATTGTACTGAAAGAATCCCCTTCCCAAAATTACAAGAGGGGCAATGCCAGTAACCTTCTTGACAAAATTTTGCGCTTTTCTTATAAACGAATCGGGTGGATTGTCAACTTGATCGAAGACATCGACTTCTCCAAATGAAAATACTGGAACAATAGCAGCACTGAAAATAAATAAAATTTATCTCTCGATTTTTTTAAAGTCATCCAGCTGTATTCTAACCCAGTTTTCATGGCTAATTTAATGAATCCTTTTCGATTTTTAATAGTCAGAATATATTTCCCAGGTTTCGAGTCCAGTGCTTCCCGAGCTCCGCCAACAACAACTGCCACAGCAGTTGCTGTGCAATCATCGGCTTGATTAAGTGGATCCTTGGGATCGTGCGAGGTTGTTAGGTTATTGATGAGGGAAGTTCGAGTAACTGAGACCAAGCCCCACGATTCAACAAGATGACGGAAAAAGGGAGTGTTAAAGTGCAGGGCAAGAGTTCCTACGTTGGGGCGAACTTTGGGAAAGAGTTCTCTCCATTTGGAAATGTCAACCCCCATGTTTGTAAACACTCCAACGCTGGAAATGTAAGTCACATTCATGTTTTTTCTAATTAAGTCGTTCAAAATGTACCAACCCTAAGACTCCATGTGGATAACATGCTAATAAATAGTGTCGATTTGGTGGGAGCTCAGCTGTTTTGACCAGTTCAATGGGGAAATAGTCTCGGAAGTGTTTCCAGAAGAAATTGTCTCTCATGAATTTAACGCTTTTCAGAAAAGGGAAAATTCAAGTTAAATAAATTTTAAATGTCTTTTTAACAACTATTTGTATACCCTGTTCCTCGAACTGCTTCTTGTGCTCTTTTTCGGTCAAAGTATATCCAAATTCCATAAGCTATTAGAAGGGCTTTTATGTAAATGTTTCCGCAGAGCTAAAAAGTGAGAAAGCAAATTATTATGACAATTTTATTTCAGATACAAACATTTTTTTTTTAAACAGAACATCGTTAATACGTTTTAAGAAACATTAACCTATCCTGAGGGATTTGATAAATAAAAGGAAAGTTGTCTGAAAATCAAATTAACATCGCAATAACTATTTTCAAGAAAGAAAAGATTTGAATCAACAAAATAAATAATAATTATTATTTGCTTTATCACAGCTAGGCCTCAATTGTTTTGTGACTTAACAATTTGAATCAAACAATCATTGATAGCTATTTCACTTCCTCTGGCGAAGTGCAAAAATGTCTTTATTGCTCAATAGTTAAGATAAGTTTTTAAATAGATTTGTCTACGATCCTCGTTTAATAGTCGCTGGTGACAACTTAAGTTAGCCAAATTCTGTAAATGACCTCTTCTAATTACTTTTCTCTGTATTGGTATACAAAATTTAAGTTATGAATTCGTAAAACTAAAAAGTGTAGAGAAAATGCATTATGTTTAATTATTATTGTAACTTTGTGTTCTTACTGAAAATAAAATAAAGGAAAAAATAAATTTCTTACAAACATTATAGCAAAAACAAGGTTTGAAAACGTCCCCATTCCTAAAATTAGGAATAAATAAACTCCAACTGTAAAAGTCTCAAACCGCCTATGAGCAGGAATCCTGATCGGTGCCCACTCAACCATTTTTCAATTCTTTCAACTTTCACTTGAACAAAACAGAAAAATACACGAAAAACTAAAAATCTGAGCCGGTTCGATGTAAACGAAGCACTGTTACCGAATAATATGTTGAGAATTTCTTTAGATTTCATAACACTCAATCGAATAGTGCTATCGCAATATTTGGGGTATATTTTTATAAATAACTTCTAAAGCGAATGTGATAAGCGTGTATTCTTTTGAAATCAACATATTGATAGAGAAAATCAGTAATCTTTGTTTTTACAAATACAATTTTAACAAGAACAGGGCCCAACACATGAATTGAGTGGACGTGCTCAAAAGGATGAAACTGAGTGCATTAACATAATTTCAATGTATTTCATCGAATTGAAATTGAATCAGATTGAACTAAATGTGGTAAACTTTACCTTTGACAGCAAAATTATCTTTAAAATTTAGGTCTTAAGGCTATAATAAATTCATTGGTTGGGTGAACGTACTTTTGAAATCGCGTTTATTTCTAAAATCCAGATTCAAATCGATTTCTTCTGAAAATGCAACTAAATTAAACCATGAAAAACGAAAATTGGAACATTGAAAACATTGAAAATTGACTGCGTGATACAGTTTTTCTTATCTCTAAAAAAAAGGAGATAAGACAAGCGAATGCGTTTCTGAATAGAAATTCCAAGTGTGTGTGTACTCTTTAAATGTTTGACTTTGAATAGTGATTTTTTTGCTCTGTTTTGTTTATTTTAATGTGGCAAGCGATATAAGAAATTATAATATTAAAAAATAAGGTGAACTGAATTTTATTTTTTTCCGAACATCCAACTTACACCTTAATTAATTTACCTTCCAAAACACTCTGGAAAAATATACGTGATCTTGGAGTAGGACCACTGAAAGGAAAATATCCTGAAAACACTAATCCTGATGTTCTTAATGCTGACTTTGCGAAAATCCAGTCTGAGTGCTTTAATGAGATAGAAACATCAAATGTCATGGAACCAGTTGATCCGAGCTTAAACTATTTTGAATTTAATGCAGTTGTTGAAGCTGACTTAGTAGAAAACATTTTAAAAATAAAATCTAAAGCCATGGGGTTTGATGAAATTCACCCCTTGTTTATTAAAATTATACTACCTCAAATACTTCAAATACAAGCTCTTATCCTCATTCTTGGAAAGTTGCAAAAGTTATTCCAGTGATTAAAAAATCTGCTACGCGCCTAACACCTCCCGAATACAGACCAATTTCGATTCTTCCTTTCATTTCAAAAGTTTTAAAAAAAATTTTACATAGCCAGATCTCGAATTTTATAAAAAATAACAATCTTTTATGTGCTAACCAATCTGGTTTTAGAGTAAACCACAGCTGCGTGTCTGCCCTCATTAAAGTAACTGACGATCGAAGATGTGCTATTGACCATGATCAAGTATCATTTTTAGGTTTACTTGACTTCTCGAAAGCTTTTGATACAGTTAATCACAGTGTTCTTATATCCAAAATGAAAACGCTGTTCCATTTCAAAGATTCAGCTTGCAAGTTAATGTTCTCATACCTTTCTGGCAGAAAACAAGCTGTCGTAGTAGACAAACATGTTTCTGGATTACTGGATCTTTATTCTGGGGTCCCTGAGGGATCAATTCTGGGACCATTGCTATTTTGCATGTTTATTAATGACCTTCCAGCCCAGGTGCATAATTCGTCCATTGATTTGTATGCAGATGATGCACAGATTCGGCTAAGTTGTGAATTGGGCATGATTGAAAACGGTGCTTGCCTATTGAATGAAGACTTGGATAGAATTTATCGGTGGTCTGAGGCGAATAACCTGAGGTTGAACCCAGAAAAATCCAAATGCTTGGTAATCTATAAACAAAAGCTTGATCTCGGTTATTTTCCACCCATAAAAATAGGCAACCAGGTAGTCGAGTACGTTGATAAGCCAAAGAACCTTGGTATATGGTTGAATTCCACGCTTAGTTGGGATTGTCACATACAACATATTCTAGGAAAAATTTACGGGTGCCTACGCAGTCTTTCCTTTACACAGAAGCATACGCCACAACATATCAGACTTTACCTAGCAAAAACTTTAATTATCCCGATAATTACCTACGGATGCCAGATATTCTGCAGACTAAGCTCAGAAAGTAAAAGATACCTAAATGTTGCATTTAACAACATAATTCGATACGTGTACAACCTAAAGCGCTATGATCATATTTCGTCGTATAAGAAAAATTTACTTGGATGTACCTTAAACGCATATCTAAGTTACTTTACTCTAAAGACTTTAAATGATATTATAACAAAAAAGGAGCCAGTTTATCTTTATAACAAAATTGTGTTCTCTAATTCCATCCGAACTTTTGTACTTATCCATCCTAGATTCACTTGTAATGCCTCTGAGCGCCAATTCTTTATTTGTGCTGTCAGACTCTGGAACTCCCTACCCTTAGACATACGAGAGCTTCGCGGACGTAAGCATCTTGATCGCGCTATCTTTAGGTACTTGGCTGATAATTCCTAATCTTACTTTTTCTCAAATAATTTCTTTTTCACTGTTGTATTTTTAAGTTCATACCGTCATCATCGATAGCTTGTAGAAATTATTTATATGATTAAACAACGTTTACTGGGTCAGATAGTAGGATAAGCAAGTATTATATAGCCGTTTCCTGCTTATAACTACCTACCCACCAATTTTCAGCCAAATCGGTATACCTGTTCTTAGAAATTATTTATATTGAAAAAAAAACTTTACCGGGGCAGCTAGTATGACTGATTTGTGGTTTTAAACCATCTAAGGCACCACCCGAATGCATACAACCAAAAATCACTTAAGTCGGTCCAGTCGTTAAGGAGGAATTCAGTGATATACACACGTACTGCTTTGTTTTACTAAAGCATGGGACCCCAAATTGTATGAGTAGTTTAAATAAATAAATTGTTCTACAGCAAAGTCTGATTTTGAACTTTGACATCACTTTTTGACGATTAAAAAAGGCTTTTTTTGGGTCAGGGACCCATGCTAAGATCAATTTTTCTGTCAGTACTAACGTTAGGGACATCATTTTGGACTAATCTTTAGTAGAAATACTAACATTTAAAACATTAATTAATTAACATTTTTTTGGTAAAATACCAACTTCGTGCATGTGCGAAGAGGGTTAAGAGTATAGGTACTTTAGCCTACCTGAATTGCTGTCAAATCCTTAATTATTTTTTTCTTCTCAGGAAGAGTTACATTTCGCCTTCGGGTATGAATGTGGTATCAAAGAATTGAAGAAAAAAAATCCGTTCATCAGATTATTATAAAGCAAAGTCACGATATATCCGACATTCTTTTTTAATTTTTATTTTTATTTATGCCTTAAATCGGTGTTTGCTGTATTTATTTGTTTTGAAATGAACTGAAACTGAGATATTTTTTGTTTGGGTTAATATTGTTTTTTGTTTAAGTATATGAACAGATTTTTTTGCGTTAATCCAGTTAAGAACACTCTTTAATGTCTTGAATCTGTTATTTTGAAATTTTGTTGAAGCATGTTTAATACTTTCAAAAGATTAACAGATCGAATTTAAATTACACCATATTTCAATTAACCTCGTAATCACCATAAACAATTCCTTCTCTGTGTCTATATAATTAGAGACTTAACCTCACAGTAAAAAGCTTTACTATGTATTTTAAAATAAACAAAAGAGTAATGAAGCTTGGATAATAAACAATTGAAATTATGACAAGTTGTGAGCAATCTAAAACTTACCAAGATCTTAGTACACAATAGCGATAGTAAAATTCCAATGACTGGACCTCCGTAAATGTAAACGCCAACGATCATTGTTTGAATTTTTCTCTTCCGTCGATAATTGTAATTATCATTATTATTATTTGCCGGTTCAATGTGAGCCATAATTAATTATTACTAGAATGTTCTTATTTATAATATCACACTTTGAATATGTACACTAATTTAGTCAAGGGTTGATTTTGTGTTTAGCTTTTGTTCATATTCCGATCTTGTTCAAGACATCCCTCGTGCCACTGAGTGTCGACGACTCAAGCTTTGACAGAACTAAAAGTTTGTCGGGTTATACAGCCGTCACTATCACAAATCGAATCACAAGTCGCGACCCCTGTGCGAGCTTCCGTGATTGAACAAAATAGACTTACAAAATTTGTAAAAATCTGGGTCAATGTTTAGCAAGTTTAATTATTGTTATTGGAACTCAATTGGCCGACCGACCGTTCAGATTGTGTTGCTCGTCCGAACTAGACATTTAATTATTTTGTGTAGTTTGTTTATTTCCAAAGCATAAAAAAAAGCATTTCAACGCGTTTAACATTTTTTATGACGACTTGAATTTTTTCCGATTTTTCCAAGTTCTCATACCTACTACTGGCACACAATTCTGTTGCAATAAGCTTATGTATGATTATGCAAACAAAGTGAATTAAGTTAATTTAATATAACGTTCTAACTCCGAGTAGACACTTATCTGACTGTCAGTATTAAGAAAAGTATAAACGCTTCTTTAGGGAGAACTTGTGCCGCTGAAATGGCATCATGCATAAGTCATATCTCGATGTGAGGAATTAAAATAATAATCAACTTGCGTGTGGAGTGATTCACTGTGAACTTAAAGCAATTCTACTGAAAATCGCATGATTGTTTACATTGCAATTGCTATTTCAGACTTTATTTCGCATGACATAGGCAACATTTCTATAATCTTATTTTTCGTAATGGCGTATTGGGTGGTTTTGTGGAAGAATATCCGAAGGCAAATTTTGATATCAGTATATCACAAGTCATTGACCATTACGAATCTCAAATCAGTCAAACCAATTACTTGGCCTTATATTTTGAGACAAGAAATCTAAAAAAAGATGGTCACAAATACACTCTAATGGGATTTACTGCATAAAGACCGATTTCAATTACAATACCGACGCGACGACGCAAATATAGGCTCTATTGGCCTTAAAAGGTACTAAATTCTTAGGTCACTTTGGTTTTATTTTTTATCTTCTCTCTTATAACGCAGAACATTCAACAAAGTAAAACGCTATAAAGTGACAAAAACGATAATTCCAAGTTCTATGCATTTCTGATAGTATAGCTTTACTTGCTTAAGAATTTCGAATAAGCCAAATTTTCTAATTTTTTTAATCATTTTTTAAATTATAAACAATTTACAAAAATTATATATTACTATGTTCTTCAGCTTAGTACACTAACAATTTAATCATAAATTAAAGAAAATCATCCTTTCATTTAAAAGTTAACACAACATCTTCAGAGTTTTGTATGTACTTTGCCTTATGTGTTTCGAATAGATCAATTAGTTTTTCCTTAAACAGATTGTGATATCTATCAACGTCTTCCTGCTTCGGATCACTACAATAAGGAACATCTATAGGAGCACCAACTTGGAACAGACAAAATATGAAAAGTTAAATAGTAAAAAAGAAGAAAACAAGTGAAAAGACAACTTACCGACTTGAACTACACGCCTTCGATAGGGCAACAGACCAAAACTATACTGGAAGTATCCTCTGCCCAGCATCACTAGGGGCGGAATTCCAGTCTTCAGCTTCACGAATGTTTGAAACTTTCTCAATGCTGTTCCAGGACGATTATCCACTTGATCGAAAATGTCGTTTTCCCCAAACGTAAATACTGGTACTACGGCAGCTCTAAAACATTTTAGGATAACGTACATTCCTACTTAAAATTTAACGCTTTTTTTCTAAATACATACCCAGTCTGCATTGCGACTTTAATGAAACCCTTACGGTTGTTGAGAGTCAATATAAGGCTGCCCGGCCTGGCATCCATGGCTTCTTCCACTCCACCAACTAAAACTCCAACTGCTGTGGCAGAATAACCATCTTTGTTCACTGGATCATCGGGATCATTCGATATTGTGAGATTTTTAAATAGAGAATTTCGAGCAACCGAAACCATTCCCCATGCTTGTAATACTTCACGCCAAATTGGTGAGTCAAATTGCATAGATATAGTTGCCACATGAGCTCGAACTTTTGGAAATAATTCATTCCAGTTGGTGATGTCGAAACACATATTTGTGCATGGTCCGAAACTGTTTGGATTCAATGTTGTTTTTTTTTTTTATGAATTGTAATTTTTGACTCACCCTATTAAACCGTGTGGAAAACATGCCAGAAGATAGTTTCTACTTGGTGGTAAATCAGCAGTTTTCACCAATTAAACTGGGAAATATGTACGGAAGAGTTTCCAGAAAGCATTATCTCTCATCCATCTAACTCTGAAATTTTTAATTGACATTGAGAGTAAAGATCTTGTTAAACTATTGTAGCATACCCTGGACCTCTGATCGAATTGTGTGCTCTTTCCCTGTCAATGAAGATCCACACGAAGTAAAGCAGCAGTAATGTTCGTATGTAAATGTTGCCAAGGTACTAGAAAGAAAACATTAAAGAGATTTGTTAAGTAACTAAGACAACAGACCTGAAATGCTAAGAAAGGCATCTCAAGTTTTTTTGTTTATGAAGTTTTAATCTGAAGACACGAACATTTTTTTCCGAAATTGCAATATAAACAGGTAAACACTCTTTTCAATCTTGCAATCTTAGTACCTACTACTTAGAATATCCTTAGCTGACTAAAACTATTTATTACAATCAAAAGAAATACCTTATTAACTTCATTCTGATCAATTAGCAATTATAAATTTCTTACAAAGATAATTAAGATGTAGGGCTTTTATTTTTATTGCTATGAATTTAAACACGCATTGTTTCGTTGACGATAGTACCCTTATCTTTTCATATTCGTTCCAAGACTCACATCCCTCCCCTTCGGATGTGGAACTGCAACGGCTAAATATGAAAACTCAATGCTGTCTTGTATCGTTGAAGCGAGATATACCCCCTTGCCACTGTCTACGAGTGGCACTTGTATCAGTGAAACCGAACATCTCGAGATTCTCGGTATGTGTATCACCGACCACCTCTTGTGGAACGATCACATACGCGATGTCGCCAAAAATGCTGCAAGATGTTTAGGTGTTTTAAGACGATGCAAGAAATTTGTTTCCCCTTCTGATCCGGCTACCATCTATAAAACAGCTTGAGTACAACTCCCACGTTTGGGCTGGTCCTCCAGCGACGTATTGAAGTCTTTTGGACAGTATTCAAAACAGAGCGTTTAAGATGATTGGTGAACATACCATCGTTGAGGCATTTACATCACTTGAACATCGACGTAATCGTAATGTCTCTTGCATCACCCTCTTTTACCGTTATTTCAACGGTTTATGCTCTAGTGAAATAGCCAGCTGCATTCCTCCCCTAAAGATATTCAACCATAATTCCCGCGCCTCTAGGAATGCCCATCAGTTCACCCTCGAGCCCAACTTCAGACGTACAGTCATGTTCAGGGAATTATTCTTTAGCCGTACTACGCGAATGTGGAACTCTCTTCCACATTCTGTGTTCCCCAGTCGCACAGTGGGACGACCCATAGTAAAATATAAAAAAATCAACTATTTTAGCGGTACTTTTAATTAATTGGTAAGTCATCCCAAATATATAAAAGCTCAAAATGCACTTAAATTTTTGGCTTTTATTTGTTGGTCCGCAAGTTATAGCCACGTGAACCTGAACATTTCCTTTTTTCCGCTTTTTGTATAAAGAGTTATAAGGTGATTTTTTGTGACTTATTTAATTGCTGTGCAAATATATTCCGCGTTTGAAAATTAAATTAATAATGGAGAGTATTAATAGTGAAGGTATTTTAATTTAAGAAACTTTTGTAAGAAATAGATTTTGTTCGTGTTTTTTTTTAGTAGCGATTTTTGATGCGTTAGTTTGGTACAAGAAAAAAAAAACCGAATGTCGAATTTCAAGTTGAGTTTTCTAAAAATGGTCAAAAACGGCTCTTGAGATCTTTTTTGTTTTATAATAAGCAATGTGTCAGTAAACTAAATCACGAAAAAAATCTTGCGCAAGTTTGCGCTTTTTGAAAAAATTGACATTTTTACGTTCAAGCGTATTCATCAAGCATGTGGTGACTTTTTAGCAAACATTGATGAATAGTGCATATTCCAGGAAAGTTTCAAACGTTGCTAATAAAATTCAGCAGTTACTCGGCTTGGAAGAGTTGAATGAAGGAGAAAACGAGGTTTTACAAGAAATTTCGAGGCTTTTTTGTGTAAATTTAAAGCAAAAATCGCAGTGTTGCCAGAGAAAGAAAGACAGGTTTATGAAGGTTCACCAACGGTGACTTAACCTTAATTCGTCCTTACCAGACGTGTTTTTAAATTCCGTTAGTAATAATACTAACTTTTATGCGAAATTCTTAAAATAATGAAGTAAAGAGCCTCCTGATAAACCTTTGCTGTTTCCGAGTTCACTTGAAAAATCATCCAGAATTCTAAAACAAACCTTTTTTCTGTTAAGTGTGGCAATTCACCTGGAACAAGCAAAGGGAGAACTCTTAAACGTTTTAAGAAATACAGTCAACAAACCAAAAGTTATCGAAAAGTTACCTAAATATAGATCAGTATTTGGTAAACAATAACGAAGATCCAGAATTTCTAAGTAATATGAATAACTCATCGGAAAGCGAAAGTGATTAATTTTTCTTAGTCTTTATTATTACAATTATTTATTTTGCTATCAAAATCATGTAATTTATGCAAAAACCATAAACAGAAAATGATAAATAAAAAAAAGTAAGATAAAAAAAAGTTCGCTGCTCAACTCTTTTGAATAAAATATCCTGAATTCATAAGTTTTAGTGAATCAATTTTCTTTTTTTTAGGTTACAATCATAGATATAAGCACTAAAATACTATTTAAGGCATGTTTGGTTGATATCTTTATTTTATTCAAAAGATATTAATTTTGAAGTGTTTTCTCATACACTCGTCCCACTGTAGTCGTTGCAATATTCAAGAATTCAAGACCAATGTTAACCGACACCTCATCCTAAACCCTCTCCATCTATCCTCCGCATCTAACGACCGCACTGTGCTTTGGCATAAAAAGGGAATAGAAACCCCTTGAGTGCGTGCTCATTATAAAAAAAAAATTAGTTAAAAAAAAAAAAATGCAATTTCCGTTTTTTTTTTGTGAACCAGTTTGAAAACATTTAAATTACAATTGAAAAAAAGGATAAAGTGATTATATGCATCATATTGACTTCCACACTTTCTTATACATATGTATGTATTTGAATAGTCGATGTATCCACTGCCCTTTTTAAGTTCAGATTGAATATTCACATTTCATCGACTTTAGTTAACAATTTCAGTGTTTAAAGTTTTTATCCTTTTTAAGTTTTAAATTTCAAGAAAGAACTTGGCACCATTTTTGTTGTAGTTTGGAATTTTCAAAAGCTTACATAATGTATGTTGTATGTAGGTTCATTATGTATGTATGCATTATATGTTTTTTCAACTCACAAAAATTAATCCACAAACAAGGTACGAATACAATCCAAGACAAAATAAAATTGTCATATAAATGCCAACTGTTAAAGTTTGCAGTCGCCTTCGCAGCGGTATGTTAAGAGGAGCCCATTCAACTTTAAACATTTCTAATCATTTAAAACACCGATATAAAAAATTAAAAAATAAAAGACACGATCTGATAGAATTTGAATACCGTGAGAGTATGTCTGACACGTCTGACGAATTGCTTTCAAATCATTGGACAAAACGCTAAAGCACTTTTTCATTCTTATAATTAGTCGTTTGGTCTTTCTGACCCCACTGCTATCGAAACGACAATAAAATAATACAAATATGAATGAACCAACACACATTTCCAATTACAAATAAAAAAAATAAAACTTTTTTTCAAAGTCGTCGCAAGTCGTACGCAATGTTAAACCAGCAATAGGTAAACATAAATAATTTTGTGTAAGAACATTTTTATAAAATTCATGATTTCGGAATCGTTTCTACATAAATAGCGGTGTTTGGAAATAATTCGTTTTTTTTCAACTTCATATTTCAACGATCAACCCATTCATTTCAAGGCTTTGAGACACTGACCCGAGTGATTCAAGAATCTGAAAGCAGATACTTTAAGAGTGTTGTTCTAACATGTATAAGCTATAACCAGGTAATTACTTATTGTTATTCCTGTTTACTTAAAATTATTGAAACCGGTTACTACATGTTAATTACACTTCAACTAAGCAAGTTAATAGCTCGCCCTGCATCAGTTTTGCAATATGAATCAAATCATAATGCAATGACGAATACGAATTAACAACTTTTGATGATAATACAAATTATTGTATTATTATTTGCTTTCCTTATTTAAATATTCACCAAATATTAACAATAAAAAAAAGTCTACAAATGCACTCAAATAGGATTTACTGCATCAAGAACGATTTTAATTACAATACCGACGACGTAAATATAGGCTCTATTGGCCTTAAAAGGTACTAAATTCTTAGGTCTCTCTTACAACGCAGAACATTCAACAAAGTAAAACGCTATAAAGTGACAAAAACGATAATTCCAAGTTCTCTGCATTTCTGATAGTTTCTGTAGCTTTACTTGTTTAAGAATTTCGAATAAGCCCAATTTTCCAAATTTTTTATTTATTTTTTAAATTAAAAACAATTTACAAAAATTATATATTACTATGTCCTTCAGCTTAGTACACTAACAATTTAATCATAAATTAAAGAAAATCATCCTTTCATTTAAAAGTTAACACAGCATCTTCAGAGTTTTGTATGTACTTTGCCTTATGTGTTTCGAATAGTTCAATTAGTTTTTCCTTAAACAGATTGTGATATCTATCAACGTCTTCCTGCTTCGGATCACTACTATAAGGAACATCTATAGGAGCACCAACTTAGAACAGACAAAATATGAAAAGTTAAATAGTAAAAAAGAAGAAATCAAGTGAAAATACAACTTACCGACTTGAACTATACGCCTTCGATAGGGCAACAGACCAAAACTATATTGGAAGTATCCTCTGCCCAGCATCACTAGGGGCGGAATTCCAGTCTTCAGCTTCACGAATGTTTGAAACTTTCTCAATGCTGTTCCAGGACGATTATCCACTTGATCGAAAATGTCGTTTTCCCCAAACGTAAATACTGGTACTACGGCAGCTCTAAAACATTTTAGGATAACGTACATTCCTACTTAAAATTTAACGCTTTTTTTCTAAATACATACCCAGTCTGCATTGCGACTTTAATGAAACCCTTACGGTTGTTGAGAGTCAATATAAGGCTGCCCGGCCTGGCATCCATGGCTTCTTCCACTCCACCAACTAAAACTCCAACTGCTGTGGCAGAATAACCATCTGTGTTCACTGGATCATCGGGATCATTCGATATTGTGAGATTTTTAAATAGAGAATTTCGAGCAACCGAAACCATTCCCCATGCTTGTATTACTTCACGCCAAATTGGTGAGTTAAATTGCATAGATATAGTTGCCACATGAGCTCGAACTTTTGGAAATAATTCATTCCATTTGGTGATGTCGAAACACATATTTGTGCATGGTCCGAAACTGTTTGGATTCAATGTTGTTTTGTTTTTTTTGTATGAATTGTAATTTTTGACTCACCCTATTAAACCGTGTGGAAAACATGCCAGAAGATAGTTTCTACTTGGTGGTAAATCAGCAGTTTTCACCAATTCAACTGGGAAATATGTACGGAAGAGTTTCCAGAAAGCATTATCTCTCATCCATCTAACTCTGAAATTTTTAATTGGCATTGAGTGTAAAGATCTTGTTAAACTATTGTAGCATACCCTGGTCCTCTGATCGAATTGTGTGCTCTTTCCCTGTCAATGAAGATACACACGAAGTAAAGCAGCAGTAATGTTCGTATGTAAATGTTGCCAAGGTACTAGAAAGAAATCATCAATAGGATTTGCTTAGTAACTAAGACAACAGACCTGAAATGCTAAGAAAGGCATCTCAAGTTTTTTTGTTTATGAAGTTTTAATCTGAAGACACGAACATTCTTTCCGAAATTGCAACATCAACAGGTAAAAACTCTTTTCAATCTTGCAAACCTTGTACCTACTTCTTAAAATATCCTAAGCTGATTTAAACTATTTATTACAATCAAAAGAAATACCTTATTAACTTCGTTCTGGTCAATTAGCAATTATAAATTTCCTACAAAGATAATTTAGATGTAGGGCTTTTAATTTGATGGCTATGAATTTAAACACGATGTTAGAAATTTGTTCCCCCTTCTGATCTGGATACCATCTATAAAACAGCTTGAGTACTAAACCCTCTCCATCTATCCTACTTTTCCTAACGCCCGCACTGTGCTTTGACATACAAATATATAGAATAGAAACCCTTTGAGTGCGTTAGGTAAGGTTAGGTTAAAGTGGCTGTCATGGATGGTATAAGACACACTTAGGCTAATTGAAGGCCCATTGTGGTACCACATGAATCTAAATAGGCTTTCTTCGAAAGCTCATTGAAACCAATTAGAGTTCCTTACGAAACGTAGAAGATTAATTATATTAATATGTTCGAGATCATTTAAATCATTATAAAAGTATTCTCCTAAGTGAATCATACGTTTATGAGCCAGAGCAGGACAGGTGCAGAGGAGGTGAAGGACTATTTCCACCTCCTCCTACCCATCAGGGGCGGATCTAGAATTTGTGGGGCCCTGGGCTGAAACTACTTAGGGGCCTATCTAAGTACTCAACTAATAGCCATGTCAAAAAACTGTTTCTATAATAATATATTATTATTATATATTCTTTATTGCACAAAAAAACATAAATATTACTTAAATCTACGCAAGTATTAGTTGTACAAAAGGCGACCTTATTGCTGTGGTAGCAATCTCTTCCAGGCAACCTTTGGGTGAGAGAGAAACCGAAATAGTGATATATATATATATAAGAATATAAAAAAAAAACAATAAAATAATTTTATTTATTTATTATGAATTAGGAAAAGAAATTGACAGGTTATGTGTGTGACAGTTATGTTATAGAAATTATAATTTATAAATCAACCTTTCTGCATTTTTGTGCTGCAAATTCTTTTATTTGGTCATCACATTGTAAGTCTTTTGTTAGATCACAATTTATGGAAAGAAGTGATTAATTATTTAGTCGGTGGTTCGGCATTGTTGTCCTATATTTATTTTCTACATAGGACATCTTTGCCAATCACTAGCTATGAAGCAGAACGCTCCTTCTCCAGCGTTCTGCTTCATAGGTAGTGATTGGCAAAGTTAAAAAAATCTTTAAAATGATATAGCAGTTAGGGAACACGTCAATAAGTTTATTTTCATACATGAGCATAAAAATGTGAAAGGAAGTAGATTTTAAGGATGTTTGTCCAGTAGATGTGAATTTTTTTTTCATATTTGAACATTATAAAATTATTAGTCTAAGAGCCGCTGAAGGCCGACCTTCACCGAACTGTTAACCGGCTGAAACTTTTTTTTATGAAATTTAGTTTGAAAACATATATGAATATGATAGCTTGCCTAACGAAAAGTGTGCCAGGCTATATTAAATTTGACTTTATATTTTAATCAATAACTAACTCCTCCTTCACCCATATGTTAAAATAAAACGTTGTGCCACATAGCCATATGTGTAAGTAGGCTTGAGACAAGAAAAAAAATTGTATGGGAGAGGGGGGCCTATTCCCCCCGTTTAGTCAGGAGGGGCAGTTTTCTGAAAAAATGGCTTATTTTTAAAAAAAATATTAAAAATCAACGGCTTCATCTAAAACAACGTGTTATACCTTTCTGCAAAGCCAAAAATGTAGGCTTTCATTTTGTATTTAAATTTGATTGTTTTAAATAATTATTTTAGAAAAATTCATTTTCAAACTTAAAATTTTGAAAAAAAAATTTTTTTCTTAAATTTCGAACTAATTTTTTCAAAATTTTATGTTAGTTAGTACTAATTTTGTTTTCAATATTCAATGCTGTTTTTAATTTTTAGTCGAACACAGTAAACCGGATTGAAAAATTACTTGCCATTGTCGAGAAATAAAGAAAAAACCAAAATCACTTTTTGCTTAAAAAAAAAACTTTTTTATTTTTACGTTACTGTTTTTTATATTCAAAATTATAAACAGAATTGAATGTTGAAAGCAAAGTAAGCTCTTAATCACATAAAATTTTGAAAAAAATTAACTAAAAATTTAACAAAATTTATTTTTTTGCAAAATTTTGAGTTTGAAAATTATTTTTTCTAAAACTATTATTTAAAACAACTAAATTTAAATACAAAATGAAAGCCTAAGTTTTTGGCTTTGCAGAAAGGTATAACACGTTGTTGTAGATGAAGCCGTTGATTTTTAATATTTTTTTTTTAAAAATAAGCCAATTTTTCAGAAAACTGCCCCTCCTGGCTAAACGGGGGGAATAGGCCCCCCTCTCCCATACAATTTTTTTCTTGTCTCAAGCCTACTTACACATATGGCTATGTGGCACAACGTTTCATTTTAACATATGGGTGAAGGAGGAGTTAGTTCTTGATTAAAATAAAGTTAAATTTAATATAGCCTGGCACACTTTTCGTTAGGCAAGCTATCATATTCATATATGTTTTCAAACCAAATTTCATAAAAAAAAGTTTCAGCCGGTTAACAGTTCGGTGAAGGTCGGTCTTCAGCGGCTCTCCTACTATATTATACATTTTGCGTATGATAATGGTTTCCAATCTTACATCATACAGGAACAACAATTATCATACATGTAGCATAATTATGCTACGAATGGCAGCATATTAACTCTCTATAAAATTGATCATAAGCTTTTTTTTCATATCTCTCATAGTTTGTGAGTTATTGGCAATTAATCGAAAAAAAATGTGTAATTTTTGATATAAATCGAAAACTATTGATCTGATTCAAAAATTGCGTGAGAGTTTTTTCATAGTAAATACAATTTTCTATAAAATTACTCATGACTATTTTATTCGTATCTCTAACAATTTATGAGTTATCAACGATTAATTATTGATTAAAAAATCATAGAATCAATTTTTGTCATGATGAATACTGATCTACTTATAAGGAAGTTCTTGGCGCGACTTTGCAGATTGATATAATTTAATTACACAATTGTGCTAAATATGAACCTCAATCATAAGCGATATTTTTATTTTAACTACTTTTTTTATAGTAAACAGTATATGAAAAAATGGTAAAAAAACATGACTTATTTTAATAGTCCTCTGAAAAATGCAAATTTTTTTTTTTTTAATTGAGGTTTATATAGAAGACACACATATAAAAGAAAGTAATTTTTCAGTGCCATTTATTTCGAATAAAAATTGTGGCTTCCATCTTGTACACCAACTGCTAAGTCGGATGACAAGGACAACCTACGATGTGTATCAGCTGATATCTCCGCTACTTTCTAAGTTAAATTTTTGTAAAATATGAAAAAAACTCATGAATATATGTATAAAATAACCTAATAGTTTCAATAAATAATATTCATTTTTTATACCTTTAAAAATTAATGAAAATCAGCATGAAAACATCCTTTTACACGACATTATTACGTAAAAATATCGTCCGTAAACCGACTTTACAGACAACCATTTTTTAAATTCAAATTATAACCTATTGTTTTTAGCGGGGTCTGGGGGCCCCTTGTAACCCCGGGGTCCTGGGCTGCAGCCCAAGCAGCCCTTAGGTAGATCCGGCCCTGCTATCCATGCAGCTTCTGCAGAAATCATTAGAAAATACGTCCAGCCGCGCGGCGTGTCTTTCTATTAGACAGTGTCCAGTAATGCTTAGAGATCCTAGATCTCTTTGAGTCCAGATTAGGCCAAATGTTTTTCGTCGCCTGACAGGTGGTTATGTTATTCCACCTGATGTTAGTTCTCTTAATAGCATCTTGTTGTAGCAAAAGTTTGCATGTAGCGACTGGTATTCCAACATTAGCCATTTGTGGTTTAATGGGTAGTTTTTTGGAATGTCCCTATGGCCCGGCACCCAGTGAAGGTGAATGTTAAACTGTTGTGCCATCTCCCCACGATACCACGTTTTCTCTGAGCCAGGACAGGACCTCCTCAATCGCCAAAAGTTCTACCTGAAACACGCTACAATGATTTGGAAGGCTGAATGAGAGACTTAGTTTTAGTCGTTCGGTGTACACACCTCCACCAACCCCATCGCTAGTATTCGATCCATCTGTATAGAAGTGGATTGCCTCGTTTTCCAGGAATGTTTTATTTTCCCAGAAGGATTTGGAAGGTCCTTGATTGCGTGCTCATAATAATAAAAAAAATATTTTTTTTTTCAAACGATTTGCATCAGGCCATAGATAAATTTACATTTTAATAAAACCCAATTCAATTATTTTTATTTCTGACTTCATTTCCTGAAGCTGTTCTGCTATTGCAAATGTAGTTTTCGAGTTAAATTAATATTTGCGACACTTGTCAAAACCCAAAACCGTTGCATTTAGCCTACGTAGTGTTAGAACCGGCTTAGAATATTAAAGAATTCCATTTTTTTTTTAAATAATCAACAGATCCTTTTCAATCGATCGTTATAATCATAATAAATTTTCATATTTTTTATTTTTAAAACAGTTTTGTTCTCAACTACTTATTTTAATTTTTAAAGTAAACAAGTGTCGTTAAAATATAACAAGTTGTCCTTCAATCCAAAGTTGTCCTTCAATCCAATTCTTCTATTTCTTGATATATCTAATATCATATGTATATTATTTACAAAAAAAGAAATAAATAAACAAAAATCTATGACGAATTCTTTTTCGTCTTTGGCTGTGTTTTTGCTCGCTCAAACAACATTTGTTTAAGGTTCGATGATCTACACTAATCTTTGTTTCACTTAACAAAAAAAAAAAAAAAAATGAATTTTCTGTTTTTTTTTTTTTTGTTGTGAACCAGTTTGTAAACATTTAAATTACAATTGAAAAAAAGATAAAGTGATTATATGCATCATACTGACTTCCACACTTTCTTATACATATGTATGTAATCGATAGAGGTCTGCAATGAATGTCTTGAAATCAGTTCCAAGACATTCGTTTTATTTCGAGTACACTTCAGTATTGTACTTACTTACTTACTTAGATTGAATGAACCAACTGATATGTGATTACTGATTGATTACTATATTAATTTATGAGTCTTGCACCCATTCTAAAGCAAATATTAACTACAGCCTATTCATAAGGAACGGGTATTCACAAATGGGGTATTCATAAAAAAGTGAAATCTGCACTGAGTACACTGAGTATACGAAATTTTCGTTTACTTACTCTTGTTTTAAGTTAAAGTCAAGTTCCTTAAATGACAAATTAGTAAGAAACAGCTGTTAAGATATAAGAAAAAGCAATGTATTAAGGCAGAATGTAAAATATTAGTAGGTAATTTAAAATAAAACAAACAAATGAAATTATTATATCTTACGTTCGTTCTATTTGTTGCACTCACTATATGTAGGTACTCAGTGTACTCAGTGCGTTTTCTACAATTAACATTGCACACGGTTTGCTCACATCAAGCCATTGCATGCACCCAAATGTGGGAGAGAGAGAAAACAGTGCACTCATTTTGTTAACAGGTGATCGAGCATTGTACAGTAACTGTCTCTATTTCTAGTGATGTGGTACTCTATTTAATTGAACACTTTGTTGAATTATTGCAATGAATAGTGTACACTGAAGCACTGTAGTACAACTTTAGAGTGAGCAAATGAATGCATTCATGCAGACCGAATAGTCGATGTATCCACTGCCCTTTTTAAGTTCAGATTGAATATTTACATTTCATCGACTTTAGTTAACAATTTCAGTGTTTAAAGTTTTTATCCTTTTTAAATTTTAAATTTCAAATATTTTGAACTTGGCAACATTTTTTTTGTAGTTTGGAATTTTCAAAAGCTTACATAATGTATGTTGTATGTAGGTTCATTATGTATGAATGCATTATATGTTTTTTTTCAACTCACAAAAATTAATCCACAAACAAGGTACGAATACATTCCGAGACAAAAAAAACTTGTCATATAAATGCCAACTGTTAAAGTTTGCAGTCGCCTCCGCAGCGATATGTTAACAGGAGCCCAATCAACTTTAAACATTTCTAATCGTTTAAAAACACCGATATAAAAAAAAGACACGATCTGATAGAATTTGAATACCGTGAGAGTATGTCTGACACGTCTGCCGAATTGTTTTAAAATAATTGTTAAAAACGCTAAAGCACTTTTTTATTCTTATAATTATTAGTCGTTTGGTCTTTCTGACCCCACTGCTATCGATACGACAATAAAATAATACCAATATGAATGAACCAACACACATTTCCAATTACAAATAAAAAAAAAAAACTTTTTCAAAGCCCATTCACCGCCGTGCATGTACATATGTATAGTCGTACGCAATGTAAAATCAGCAATAAACATAAATAATTTTGTGTAAGAACATTTTTGTAAAATTCATGTTTTCGGAATCGTTTCTACATAAATAGATAGTGGTGTTTGGAAATATTTTTTTTTTTTTTTTTAACTTCATATTTCAACGATCAACCCATTCATTTCAAGGCTTTGAGACACTGACCCGAGTGATTAACAAAAATCTGAAAGCAGATACTTTAAGAGTGTTGTTCTAACATGTATAAGCTATAAGGCTATAACCAGGTAATAACTTATTGTTATTCCTGTTTACTTAAAATTATTGAAACCGGTTACAACATGTTAATTACACTGTGACTAAGCAAGTTAGTAGATCGCCCTGCATCAGTTTTGCAATATAAATCAAATCATAATGCAATGACGAATACGAATTAACAACTTTTGATGATAATACAAATTATTGTATTATTATTTGCTTTCCTTGTTTAAATATTGACAATAAATGGATTTACTGCATAAAGACCAATTTTAATTACAATACCGACGACGCGACGTAAATATAGGCTCTATTGGCCTTAAAAGGTACTAAGGTCACTTTAGTTTTATTTTTCACAACATTCAAAAAAGTAAAACGCTATAAAGTGACAAAACCGATAATTCCAAGTTCTATGCATTTCTGATAGTATAGCTTTACTTGTGTAAGAATTTCGAATAAGTCCAATTTTCCAAATTTTTTATTTATTTTTTAAATTAAAAACAATTTACAAAAATTACATATTATATATATTATATGTCCTCCAGCTTAGTACACTAACAATTTAATCATTAATTAAAGAAAATCATCCTTTCATTTAAAAACTAACACAGCATCTTTAGAGTTTTGTATGTACTTTGCCTTATGTGTTTCGAATAGATCAATTAGTTTTTCCTTAAACAGATTGTGATATCTATCAACGTCTTCCTGCTTCGGATCACTACTATAAGGAACATCTATAGGAGCACCAACTTAGAACAGACAAAATATGAAAAGTTAAATAGTAAAAAAGAAGAAATCAAGTGAAAATACAACTTACCGACTTGAACTATACGCCTTCGATAGGGCAACAGACCAAAACTATATTGGAAGTATCCTCTGCCCAGCATCACTAGAGGCGGAATTCCAGTTTTCAGCTTCACGAATGTTTGAAACTTTCTCAGTGCTGTTCCAGAACGATTATCCACTTGATCGAAAATGTCGTTTTCCCCAAACGTAAATACTGGTACTACGGCAGCCCTAAAACATTATAGAGAAATGAATATACATACTTCAAATTTAACTGTTTTTTTCTTTAAACATACCCAGTCTGCATAGCGACTTTAATGAAACCCTTACGGTTGTTGAGAGTCAATATAAGGCTGCCCGGCCTGGCATCCATGGCTTCTTCCGCTCCACCAATTAAAACTCCTATTGCTGTGGCAGAATAACCATCTTTGTTCACTGGATCATCGGGATCATTCGATATTGTGAGATTTTTAAATAGAGAATTTCGAGCAACCGAAACCATTCCCCAGGCTTGTATAACTTCACGCCAAATTGGTGAGTTAAAGTGCATAGCCAGAGTTGCCAAATGAGGTCGAACTTTTGGAAATAATTCATTCCATTTGGTGATGTCAGAACACATATTTGTGAATGGTCCGAAACTATTTGGATTCAATGTAGTTGTGCTTTTTTATATGAATTGTAATTTTTGACTCACCCTATTATACCGTGTGGAAAACATGCCAGAAGATAGTTTCTATTTGGTGGTAAATCAGCAGTTTTCACCAATTCAACTGGGAAATATGTACGGAAGAGTTTCCAGAAAGCATTATCTCTCATCCATCTAACTCTGAAATTTTTAATTGGCATTGAGTGTAAAGATCTTGTTAAACTATTGTAGCATACCCTGGTCCTCTGATCGAATTGTGTGCTCTTTCCCTGTCAATGAAGATACACACGAAGTAAAGCAGCAGTAATGTTCGTATGTAAATGTTGCCAAGGTACTAGAAAGAAATCATCAGTGGAATTTGTTTAGTAACTAGACAACACCATTTTGTCCTTAAAGTAATATCAAAACATGTGCACGACTCAGACTTGAGATGCTAAGAAAAGCATTTTTAGTTTTTCTGTTTACGAAGTTTTAATCTCAAGACACGATATTTCTTTTCCGAAATTGCAATATAAACAGGTAAAAACTTTTTTCAATCTTGCAAACCTTGTACCTACTGTTTAAAATATCCTTAGCTGACGCAAACTATTAACAAAAACTATTACAATCAAAAGAAATACCTTATTAACTTCATTTCTGATCAATTAGCAATTATAAAATTTTTACAAAGATAGTTTAGATGTATAGGGCTTTTATTTTTATTGCTATGAACTCAATTTTTTTTCAAAGCTCATAAATTTACATTTTCATAAGACTCAATTCAATTATTTTTCCTCCATGACTTTATTTCCAGAAGCTGTTCTTCTATTGCAAATGTAGTTTAATTTTTAGAGTTAAATTAATATTTGCATGAAACTTGCCAAAAAAAAAATAAATAAACAAAAATCTTTATGACGAATTCTTTTTCGTCTCTGGCCGCGTTTTTTGTTACACAAACAACATTTGTTTAAGGTCCGATTATCTACACAAATCTTTCTTTCACTTAAACAGTTTGTAAACATTGAAATTGCATCTGAAAAAAGGATAAAGTGATAATACGTATCATATTGCCTTCCATATCATTACACACTTTCTTATACATATGCTATGCATGTATTCGAAGAGTCGATGGTTCCGCACTGCCCTTTTTAAGTTCAGATTAAATATTTACATTTCATAAATTTGTAACTACCTACTAATTCACATTTTCCTTCACTACACCCACATCGACTTAAGTTAACAATTTCAGTGTTCAAAGTTGTTATCCTTTTTAAATTTTAAATTTCAAATATTTTGAACTTGGCAATATTTTTGTTGTATTTGGACTTTTCAAAAGCTTACATAATGTATGTTGTATGTAGGTTCATTACGTATGTATGCATTTGCATATACATGTTTTTTCAACTCACAAAAATTAATCCACAAACAAGGTACGAATACAATCCGAGACAAAATAAACTTGTCATATAAATGCCAACTGTTAAAGTTTGCAGTCGCCTCCGCAGCGGTATGTCAAGAGGAGCCCATTCAACTTTAAACATTTCTAATAAAAAAACACCAATATTTAAAAAAATAAAATAAAAGGCACAATCTGATAGAATTTCAATACCGTGACTGTATGTCTGACACGTCTGACGAATTGTTTTCAAATCATTGAACAAAACGCTGAAGCACTTTTCTATTCTTATAATTAGTCAAGCCCGTACTTGTAGAAAATCGTTTGGTCTTTTGACCCCACTGCTATCGATACGATAATAAAAATAATACCAACATGAACATTGTACACACATTTCCAATTATAAACAACAACAAACATTTTTTTTTTCAAAGTCCATTCACCGCCGTGTATGTCGAGTCGTACGCAATGTTAAATCAGCAATAAACATAATTTTGTGTAAGAACGTTTTTGTAAAATTCATGATTTCGGAATCGTTTCTACATAAATAGTGGTGTTTGGAAATAATATGTATTTTTTCAATTTTATATTTCAACGATCAACCCATTCATTTAAGGCTTTGAGACACTGACGACTGACCCGAGTGATTAAGAAGAATCTAAAGAGCGTTTTGTATAACGTATGAGCTATAACTAGGTAATTACGTATTGTTATTCCTGGTTATTTAAAATTGTTGAAACCGGTTACAACTGTTAATTACACTGTAACTAAGCAAGTTGTTAATAGCTCGCCCTGCATCAGTTTTGCAATATGAATCAAATCATAATTGCAATGACAAAATAACAAGTTTTTATATGATAATATAAATTATTGTACTATTACTTGCTTTCCTTATTTAAATATTGACCAAATATTAACAATCAAATAAAACCAGCTCACTATTCGACAACCCCTAGCCAAACATTTTTAACGACCGATTAAGAATATCTTATCGAGTTTGAAAGAACATTTTGCTTTTGGAATGAACGATCTGACATTTAAATGTACCCTACCTACTCTCAACGACAACCCTGTCATAAGGGAAGGTAGTAAAGAGATAAGTAGTAGAGTTGGGATAGTTAGTAAGTTGTCGTGTTGGAAGGTGGTTCCTAGTTCATACACTTTGCTTTTAAATAAAGATCATTAATTTTTTAAGTTAATTTCTTTGTTTTATTCTTTGACACTTTATTTTTTAACATTTAACATGATGTCAAATTCATACTACTTAGCCACTTAACTTATGAAACCCACTCACATGCAAACTTTTTTCATTTTATTTCGCATAAAAAAGGTCACATTGTTGATAACTTTTTGACAGTGATTAATGGCCAATTTGCAAGTACAATAATAATTGTTAAACGATGTTCTGAGAGGATGGCTCTTTAGCTATGAACCATCGTTAACATGAGCTTTGAGTAAGAACAAACTAGTATAAATGAAAATGGAGATAAGGGATTTTTTAAGTGTTGAATCTGATTAGCTCGCTAAATGATTTATTTGAAAAAGACATGAGGTTATCTATGTTTCTAAATCAATGAGGACAATGGAAGCTCCCTAAATACACATTCAGGCTTTAAAAAATCTTTTTTTCTTCCCTTATTCCTTCTGCAACTATGCAGAACTGTCAAACTGTCAGTCAAGATTGGAAATAAATAGGTATTCATGCAAAACTAGCAATAGCTTTTAAAATTCCGGGTGAACACAAATATTTCGAAATAATCATTTTCCGGGCAAAGCTCACAACTAAGCTGATTAATTAAGGGAATACAACGTTGAAGAAGTTTCCTTAGCGACCTTCGCTGTAGCCCATTCTGCCACTCAAAGTTTCCAAGAACTCGTGGGACTTAAGAACAACCTCGCCATTTAATTCCAGTCGTGACTGATGATGATGAGTAAAATATGAGAGCAATGAGCTCGAACATCCCATATTATGTTTGCTCAAAATGCAAGAAAATCTAGTTTAATATTTACGAATACATATTTATATTATGACAAAAAGAGTTTTTGGCGTTGACTTAGATGCCTGAAAACAAATACATTTTTTTTATGAGAATAAAGGAGATCGAAATAATCTTTTAGGTTTTTCGATTTTTCTAACAGTCCTGAATTAGTACACACCCTTTGTCAAAAACCTTAATTTTATGAGACACCACAAACGCTGAGAATCATGGAGAACAAAGCTTTAAAATTCTTCGTTCAAATAATTCTATGTAGGCAATTTCATTTTTATGTGTTCTTTCTTTTATTTTTTTCAAAGTAAAATAGGGTAGTGGCACCTGTTACCGAACGTCCCCAGTTACCGAACACTTTTGAGAAACATGGTTATAGTTTAGTTATTTTAACGTTTTTCGTAATGAAAACTTCACAAAAACGTGCGGGCATTCTTTCTTTACAAATAGGTTAAACGTTTCATTAAAACTAACACATCAAGAGAGAGCAAAAAATTCAGTTCAGTGGTAGGCTTACCTCGATACGTTTTTCAGGAAAAAAAAACTAGATTAGGACTTCCTGAAAAGTTGTTTTGAAGGAAAAATATTTGAGTAAATTCTTTTCCCTTTTGAACGCTATTTCTTTTTTTTTTCAATAATTAAGTATGTCAGATTATTGATATTTTAAATTGCATAATGAAATAAAGTAAAATTATGCTATAAGTTTTGACTGTTCGAAGAAAGGAAACTAAATATTACCGAGTTGCCTTACTCGAACTAGTGTGTTCGGAAATTGGTAACAGTGAAAAAAGAAAGAATCCTATTTTCGAACACCCTTTCCTTTCATGTTCAAGATCGGGATTGGAATCTGTAAGTTTAAATTAGAGGTTTTTTCAATATGTGCTTTCAAATTAAGGTCATTTTTTCTGATGAGAAGTAACTAAACCTAGACGATCCTGAAGTGTTACATGGATTCTTGAGTGATTTACGAAAGGAACCGAAATATTTCGAATGGCCTAATTTTGGTGGAGGTTCACTGATGATATGGTGATTATTTTTTTATATATATCCCACGCCTCTTTCCCCCCCAGATACCGCACGCGCTGGGGTCCATTTTCACCGAGTACGATTACAATTACGGTTGCAAGTCGTATCGGCACTTTATTTGAAATTATTTGAAATAATTAAAATAATAAAAAAAAGTGATGGCGACACGAATAGGTACCAGGACGACAAGAGTTTGGAAATGCTTAATACAAGCAGGTACAACAAGAAAAACAAAATAAATTAAAATTTTATATTAAAATATTACAAAAAGTAAAAAAAGAAAAAATGCAAAATTTTAAAATCAAAAATTTAAAAAATTTTAAGTCAAAAAATTTGAAAAATATAAAAAACAAAGAAAAAAGTAAATACGCGTTTAGAAAACACTTGTCAAGTTCGTAAACAATACAAGAAAAAAAGAAAAAAGAGTCAGTTTTTTTTTACAAATAATAAAAAAAATACAAAAAAACACACTGGTTTTTAGTATAATCTTTAATTTATTCTTATTAATATGAAAGTCAATAAGATCCGTATCATAATTCAAAAGCCTACTCATCCTTGTCAAGGGCTCATGCATTCCGTAATTGGTCCTATGTCTTGGGACTTTAATTAGATCGGTGCTACGAAGGTGATAACCTCCTCCCCGATAGTGAAAAAGTATAGCACTAAGAATGTCTGGTGCATCTGTGACGCCTGTAATAAGTTGATGAAGGAAAACTATATCATTGTTGATCCTTCTTTGAGACAGCGTTTGCATTTGAAGAAGTGATACTCGATCCTCATAAGATGGAATATTTCGAGGATCATGCCATTGAATACCTTTTAATGCGAAACGAGTAAAATTACGTTGCACCGATTCTAACCTGTCAATATGAACGTCATAATAAGGACTCCAAATCTGTGAAGCATATTCAAGTTGGGGACGAACAAGGCAATTATAAAGAGAAAGGGTGACATTAGGATCAAGAAATTCTTTTGACCAACGTTTCACGAACCCTAGCATAGAATTAGCTTTATTAACAATGTTGTTAATGTGCTCTGTAAAATCTAAATTCGGTGTAAAAAGAACCCCTAAGTCCCTTACTTTAAAAACACGAGAAAGATTTTGCTGAGATATATAGTACTCATAAGTCGAAGTTGCTCTTTTTTTTGAGAATGTCATTGTCTGACATTTCGACGGATTAAGATTTAAACTATTCTTATTACACCATACAGAAAACCTATTAATATCATTTTGCAGAAGAATGCGATCATCTGCAAAAATAAGAATTTCACTGTTTAGAACACATAACGGTGCATCATTTATTGATAAAATAAATAGAAGAGAGAGAGATGATGGCGAGCTTTCTCTTCAGTAGGGTGCTTCGAAATTCGATTTACGTCATCAAAAATCAACAGTTGGGATTATGTTTAAGTGCTGCGCATTGGTTTCATACCTGTTTTGCTGATCACTATGATTTTTCTCATAAAAAAAACTCATTGGTTGGAGCCTAATTCGATGACTTTGATGCAACTGTCCGATTTTAATCTCATAGATACAGAATCTTTGGGTAATCAAAGACAGAAAATTTATGGAGAAGGAAGAAGCTTCGGATCTGTAGGAGAGCTTAAGAAGCTCTGCGAAGAGAATGGCTTATAATTTATAAGTCAGTTTTAACAAACTTGGTCAAATTTATAAAAATTTCAAATAAAATCCTGCTAAGAGATGTATAAGAAAATAAACGTTCAAAAACTTTTTAATTAACAAAATTAATTTTTTGAAAAATGTTGTTTGTTTTAAAAAGCTCCCAAGCCCCTCACTATTATTTTACTTTTTTTTTCTCGAAACTTGATGTGACAACTACTACCTATATTGAAGATTTTCAAATATAAATCGCACTGACTGTTTAAAAAATAGATAAAACTAAGTACCTTTAAAGATATTTCAAATGAGATTTTTATTTATTTTATTTTTGCCAACGGATCATACTATTATTTACATTTTTATATACCTAATGAAAAATGTACAAAAATAAGGAAAATTTTGGCTTTAAAATGGTTTTCTAACCACTAACGCCTTTTTGGTTCTAGTGTTCGATACTAGGAACCTCCGTGTTCGGGTTTAGAAAACAATCAAAATAAGGTGTTCGAGAATAGGAAAAAATACTTATTTTCAATATAATCTTTTTTTTAATATTTACTGATAATGTTTATGGAAAAAAAGAGTATCAAACATGAAAATATTTGAGATAATAATTCAGAAAAAACTAAAATTAAAATACTAAACTCAGTTAAAGTATTTTTTGCAACATGTTCTTTCCTCATAGTCCGTTAACTGTTCGGTAACTGATACCACGACCCTATTGTTAATAAATCCCAAGAATTTGTCCTTAACATAATGTATGCCTTCAATTTTATATATAAAAATTTAAATTTTAACTAAAACAAAACACGCGAAAAAAATTGGATGTATAACGAATCCAAAAAAGTTTTATCAAATTAAAAAAAAAACAACGTTAAGAATTCAAACGACGTTACGTCAGTTTTGACGGCCTACGTCATCCAATTGTTGTCTTATACAGCTGTATACAATGTTCTAGAATCCCAGACATCAATTTTTTCCTACTAAAATTAAAATTTTTTCAAAAGGAATGAAAATAAATGTCGATTAAAAAACAATTTTTTTTCTATAAAGAACTGAACCCAAACTCTAATCAAATCCAAAAAAAATATTAATCTCAACATAAAATAAATTAATAAAACAACTATTTTGCATATCATCCCTTCTAATGCAAAATAATATTTTCAGAATAAAAATCCAAAATAGTGCTGAGTTCCGTAGGTTAGGTTAGGTTAAAGTGGCTGTCATGGATGTTAAGAGACACACTTAGGCCAATCAAAAGGCCCATTGTGATACCACATGAATCTAAGAAGGCTATTCTTCGAAGCTCATTGAAACCAATTAGAGTTCCTTACGAAACGTAGAAGATTATTTAAGTTAATGTGTTCGAGGTCGTTTAGATCATTGTAGAAGTATTCCCCTAAGTGGATCCTACGTTTATGAGCAAGAGCAGGACAGGTGCAGAGGAGGTGAAGAACTGTCTCCTCCTCCTCCTCATCCATACAGCTTCTGCAGAAGTCATTAGAAAATACGCCCAGTCGCGCAGCGTGTCTTCCAATTAGACAGTGTCCGGTAATGACACCAATTAAGGAGCTTATATGCAATCTGCTTAGAGATATCAGGCATCTGGACCTCTTTAAGTCCAAATTTGGCCAAAAGTTTTTCGTTGCCTGACAGGTGGTTATGTTATTCCACCTGATGTTAGTTCTCTTAATAGCATCTTGTTGTAGAAAAACTTTACATGTAGCGATTGGTATACCAACATTAGCCATTTGTGGCTTAATGGGTAATGTTGTACCATGTTTGGCGAGTTCGTCGGCTTTGCAGTTTCCTGGAATGTCTCTATGGCCCGGCACCCAGTGAAGGTGAATGTTAAACTGTTGTGCCATCTCCATTAGAGACGATCGACAGTTTTGGACCGTAATCGAGTTTGTAGAGACAGAGTCCAGGGATTTTATAGCTGCCTGACTGTCTGAGAAGATCCGGATATCAGATGTGGATACCACGTTTTCTCTGAGCCAGGACAGGACCTCCTTAATTGCCAAAAGTTCTGCCTGGAACACGCTACAATGATTTGGAAGGCTGAATGAGAGACTTAGTTTTAGTCGTTCGGAGTACACACCTCCACCAACCCCATCATTAGTTTTCGATCCATCTGTATAGAAGTGGATTGCCTCGTCTTCCAGGAATGTTTTATTTTCCCAGAAGGAACGGGGAGTGATAGAAGTTTGAAAGTTTCTATCGAACTCTAGTTGAGGAATGGTGTAGTCTGTGTGCTTAGGAATTGATTCTAAATAGTTAAGAATAACAGAGTGGCCAATGTTGTTGTTAGTCCACTGTGAAGAGGCATTCAGGCGAATAGCAGAACTAGCAGCTATTTGTTTGCTGATTATGTCCAGAGGTGTTAGATAGAGTAGGGTGTCTAGTGCCGCGGATGGGGTTGTACGAAGTGATCCGCTTATACTTAGGCATGCTGAGCGTTGCACTTTACTAAGCTTATCGCAGTTCGTTTTTACGTCCAAGGCAGTCCACCATACTGACACACCATAAAGAAGAATCGGTCTGATTACCGATGTGTATAGCCAGTGAGTGATTCTGGGTTGCAAACCCCATTTGCTACCAATGGCTTTCTTGCAGGTGAAAAGAGCTACCGTAGATTTTCTTATTCTTTCAAGTATGTCGCTCTTCCAATTCAGTTTTCTATCTAATATAAGACCCAGATATTTAGTTTCATCTGAAAACTTTAATTGGACACCGTTTATAGAAGGAGGGTCGATGTGCGGAATTTTATATTTCCTGGTGAATAGGACCAAATCGGTTTTGTGTGGATTAACGCCTAAACCACACCGATTCGCCCAAAGTGATAGCTTATTTATAGCGTTTTGTAAGAGTTCTTTTAAGGTATTTAGATGCTTTCCTGAAACAGCTATAGCAACGTCATCAGCATAGGCTATCACTCTGAATCCATCTCTATCCAGACAGGTAAGAATTTCGTTAACTACCAGATTCCAGAGTAGAGGGGAGAGAACGCCACCTTGCGGCGTACCTCTGCTGACAGATCTTCTTGCGGAAAAGCCGCCGAGTTCTGAATTAATTATTCTGCTGTTAAGCATTAAGACCCATTTGCTGATTCGAAACATAAATTTATGTTCTACTTAAAGTTTATATTTTTATATGGGACCTTCCGTAATGCTTAAGTTCCACATAAAATCCCCATGGGAATTCCGGAACGTCCCATATATAAATGAAAACTTTATGTAGATCATAAATTTGTTTCGAATCAGCAAATGCGACTAAATGAATTAAATCTCCAAGCGAACTCTCCACATTC
This sequence comes from Sphaerophoria taeniata, assembly GCA_943590905.1. NCBI lineage: Eukaryota > Metazoa > Arthropoda > Insecta > Diptera > Syrphidae > Sphaerophoria > Sphaerophoria taeniata. Next base: position 22,696,894 of record OX016540.1, on the reverse strand, counting down.
AGAGATGACAGTGCAGATGTGATTGCAGATGTGTCCACGTTGTTAAAAGCGCCTTCAATATCAAGGAATGCAACCATAGTATACTCTTTATGATGGAGGGAGTATTCGATAGTGCGTACTAAGGTGTGTAGCGCTGTTTCAACCGATTTTCCCTTACAGTAGGCATGTTGAGAATTAGACATGAGTCTTGTAGCAATGTTTGCCCTGAGGTGTATATCTATCAGTCTTTCTAATGTCTTAAGGAGTTCCGTAAAAACAAGTACAATTTCTTCCTCAAAAAAGGAGTAAATCTAAGTAAAATTTTCCCATATTTCAATAACTGGGACTTTATTTTCCCGGCTAAATCCATTTAAAAAGACAAAACACTTTCTGTATAAATAAAAACAATCAATAACTTCCGCAACCGAATTATAAATTGTTTATTTTATTATTAAATTGTATATATATACAAAAACAATGATTTTATTATTTTTTTTCTATCTCATTATTAATATTATTAATAAAATATCGACAACCTACGCTATAGTAAATGGGGGAAAAACATAACAATTTCTTATAGATTTTTTTTTCTTGTAGTTTTTTGCTAGTTCTTTCAGCTTCTAATAATTTTTGTTTTTTTCGTTTAAAATTTATTTTGCTTTGTTTTAATTAATTTTGTTAAACACATTTTATCTAGGAGGTACGCATTATAAGAATGAAAACGTGCAGAATGAAAGAGATTAATTTAAGAACACGACTAAATGGTTTGTAGGGGAAAATTTACAACAAAATAAAAAAGTTTTCTTACACTCAAATGTTTGTTTTGTTTTGTTTTCCAAAAATATTCCTTTAAGGTATTCATTTGGAATCTTTTTTTAAAAGATTAAAATTAAGGTTATGTTTAACAAAATTTTCATCAACAGCTACGTTTTAGTTATTCTTTTTTTTGTGAGACGATTAAAAATGTTTCATTTAAAAAGTTTATTTTTTTCTGTCTTTTAAATGATATAAAATATTTTACAATATAAGTTTGTTTGAATGAGAACTTTGATAGTACAATTTTGTTTATGTTCAATGCAAATATAGTAACTTTACTTTATTATTTACGATTTTTTATCATATTTTCTTATTTTGTTATTGTTTTATTTTAATACTTGGTGGAACGAGTCATTACTACCGTTTAATAGTATGCAACAATAAATTCATTATTATCAAATTAAGGTTATTCTATGCTTTTTTATATTTTTTGTGGTTTGTTTAATTTAGTTTTGTTTGTGTCTATTAACGTTGGGATTTGTATTTATTTCTATTTTATGCTTTCGTAATATTTCTATTTAAGGCCAATTTCGTAATGATTATAATGTTTTTTTTCTATTTGCATTGTTATCTTCTTATTTATTAATTATTATGTTTCCTTACAGATAGATTGGCTTTATCGAATTGATGTTATTTTTTTAATTTTCTTCAATAATTATATTTGTAACCGAAATTTTATAGAAATATTAGAAACTAAAATGAGATTTTAAGGAATTATTGACTTGGCACGCTAAAGTTGTTTTCTTGTCTTGAATTTGAATACTTCTTTTCTTAACAAATTACTAAAGCAAAGCGTTTTGGACAAGCATTGATTGGGTATCCTTAAAAGTGGGTCGAAACTGTATTTAGCCCGTTTTAGTATGATGTTCAAGCAATTTACTATTAGTTATCAATTCTCAACTTAAAAAAAATGACAAAACAGTTTAAATGCCTCATTTTCTTAAGAATACTTCAAAAACCAGGGATTTAACTTCTGACACATCCATTAGTATTGAACAGGGAGGACTCAGTTTCAAAAAGTGTACAAGAAATAAAGGTTAAAAATTCGATTAAAAACTCGTTTTTAAGCGTTTTTTAGCCAAATAATGGTGGACTTATCACAAAACTATACGAGACAGAAATTAGACATCATTGTGGTCTACAAAAATTGAATGCGGCTATTCTAATTACTTAGCAATAGTAAGAGGGCTGGCGTTACATCTCCAAAAGTCAAGCTATAAGTGAATTACACTCTTTAATTTCCATGAGTGCGTGTCAACACACAATTACAGCCGATTATAAATGGCTATGGTGAGAAACACTTTAGGCGACAAATAATAATCTTGACATTTCTTCGCAAGATGGCAGACACGTGTCTGATTTGGATACACACCTTCTGTGAGTCTGCGGACAACTGATAAGTGCCAGAATAAAGAAAAATTGAAATTCGTCTTGTTTATAGTACACATTTGTCTACATATTGCCGCAAGCCTTTAAAAAAGAGTTGCTTTGCACCTACTCACTATCCCAACATGCCATCCAAGGAAATTACATTTGTAAATGATCATCAAAATCGTTGCGGCAGTTTTCAAGTGGCATGTTACTCTTTCAACATTTTTTTAAATGAAACTGTCATAAAAAACTGTTTTCGCATTCCAGGTTGTGAAAAATGGCCAAACACGAATTCAGACCACAACGCTCTGTTTATATCAATGAAAAAGTTTTGCAGTTGAGTCTTGAGTGACAGCGCTGTCCTGCCCTGTTAAAAAAATTATCTGTGAGACATTTGGAGAACGAATCTAAGAATTTGTTCTTCAAAGTTGTCAGCGAAGTTTCATTCATTCATTTTAATTTTCCCTTGCCCTCTTATTCTACTTGTGATTCCAAAGACTTCTCCATGGGTTTCTTTTTAGATTTAAGGCCAACCAATGTGAGAGCTAAATACAAAAATATGCCTGCAATTTGTTTGAATTTTAGAAAGGATGGTTTTGTAAAAACATGAAATTTATTTTCGTATTAATTTTTTGTTTTATTAGAATTGCAATACGCTTCCTAAAATTTGGTTATTTTACTCCAATAATTTTAATAATTTTACTAATAAAAAAAATCAATCGCCCTGAGTGTTACTGCGGTAATTGATCGTTCAGATTTTTGTGTGTTTGATGTTTTCTTAGTTTTCAAATTTATTTACATTTTAGTATGCAAGCGAATTCAGGGATCGGGAATCTTTCGTTCAAAGTTCAATACAATGGGAGGGTTTTTCAAGTTAGTTTTTTTGAGGAGGGGAAATCGGGAAGTGTGGAATCCAACAATATAGGTATTGGGTTTGTGTTGTTAACTTTGTTTTACAATATAACATGTTTTTTTTTTAATTTTACTTTTGGGCTAATTTCAATTCGATTGTATGGATCCGTATTTAGCAATAACAATTTTTTTCAATATTTTAATAATTTTTTTTTTTAATAATTTCATATAACGTATTAATTTTTTTGTTTGTTAAATTAGTAAGTACTCTCTACCATCATAAGAATGATTTATCACCTACATAATCTATTGGTATTCACTGTTCCTAGAAGCATATTGTTGTTATTCTTTCTTTTTTTTATCAATATGTATTAAAAGAAACAAAAAAATTGTTTATCCAAATCAAATGATTATTATTATTTATAATTATTTTTAATAAATTTTCAATTCACAAAAATAAACAAATAACTTAAAATTACAAACAAGAAAATTAACATTTTAATGAAATGATATTTAATTTTTAAAACTACATATTAAATTTTTATGTTTTGATTTTTTCAATAAAGTAGTCTGGCCTATGTGGGCGTTTGAACGGGGGTAAAGTAGTGGAGTCCGTTGGTCTATAAAAAAAGTAAATAGGAATGTTAAGAAAATTGTACAGATTGTGAAATAACGCGCAACTTACAGCCATGTCGTATTCGGTGATATATGCAGGAATTTCTAACTGATCCTTAGAGATAGCCGAATACAAGTGCTCAACGCCAGGTAAAGAGTGAACTTTTGCTTTGATTGCTGGAGCCATAAATGTTGTGAACCACCACGTCATCATCTAGAAATGAAGTAGAATGGATTTTGAATAATAAATAACAAATTTTTTAGCTGTTCTCTCAAATCAATATCAGGAAAGTGTTATTCAATTTTTGTTTGCGAAGAATTTCAAGGTGCATCATTATTAAATCCAAAAACCATTTAATCAAGGCCCACGCTATTTTGTTACAAATTTAAGCAAACAGAAATATTCCAATTTATTGACGTACGTTGGAACTCTTCAAGCCAAAAAGAAAAATTATTTTTCCTTTTTTGTACATTTGAACTTATTTCAAGGCAATTTTTCTAAAGCCATGGATTTATTTTTGAAAATTTCAATTAGGTTTATTTTTAGATTCACAATAAACAGAACAAAAATAAAACGAAATTACTCGCTTCACATTTACAGCGAAATTTGCTTTTATGAATGAATATTTGATTGGAAACGCAACTTGCAAGAAAACAACATCGTGCGAGGCAACTTACCATTACTCATAGATTATTCTTAGTGTTTTTAGGGAATACAGATAACGTGTTAAAAAAAAAACTTATCTAAGCTGTCAATGTCCTGTTCACGACAAAAGGGGCAATATTTTTTCTCGTGTTTAAATGTAATTTTGTTACAGGGTTATTTTCTTACAACAATGCAATTATCAGGGACATTTAAGGAAATTCTATTCGGGTCAGCAAGACAGCAAAACGACTTTTAGTGACTGTTTTATATCTAAGAATTGGCTTTGGCAACGCTTTGTGAGTTTCTTAAAACCGAAACAATGAAAATTTGATAGTGCGAAGTGTCTCGATGAACAATCATCAATGAATGAAAGTGCCTTTTGGCTTTTGTACAAGACTGGTTCCTTAATTGATTTAGAAATTGAAGGCCTGCACCATGATAGACTATCACTTTAACTTGAGAGAGAATTCTTGTGGTATAAGATTGTCATCTTTCGCAGTGACATATCAGGCAAAATGCAATGGTATTGAAGGTGCAAGTCACCAATATGCTCAACTTCAGAAATGTTCCGAAAATAATTTCTTCCTATGAAAATGTCTCAAACGCAAGAATTCTATAAGCTATGTTTGGGTTCCAACAGGAAACACAGTTAAGGTGGGTAAGTCGAATAGTTTTTTTTTTAAATTTTAAAGAAAAAGAGTTTCCAAGCAACTGGTGATCAGACTCGTTTGCTGTGGAATGTGTGTGACTTTTTGAAAATAATTTATTTAATGATCTGTCAAAAATTTGCATATTTCCAACGGGTCCTATCCAGAATATCCCTGGGAATTTTGTTTCCCTCGAATAATTTTTGCGATCGTGAATTTTCTTCGGAACTTATTACCCCGAAAAAAGTACATGGTACCAACACATTAAAAAATTACACTTCGAATTGTTTGCGTTTTCAATTGAAATAAATCTAGAAAAGCGAAAAAAAATGTTTTTTTATAACCAAATAAAAAAAAATCCAGGGAAATTGTATTCACGATATCAATAATTTGTACGGGGAAATTTCGAACTTCATTCACAATTCCAAATATGTATATAAGAAAAAGGGAACAGTTCCTTGTAAATTTCTATTGAACCATTTTTTCATACCAACTGATCAAGTGAGCTTGATTCGGAAAATTAAGAACGCTTTTCTACACTTTTTCGTGAAAAAGTACAAGAAAAGGTACAATTAATCATTTTGTAGAACTAAACGACTTGAGTAATGGTTCAGTGATTGGATCTTAAATATAAAATTTATGCATACGCCAAACAAAATTCGCCATCAAGACAAATTTTAAACTCACCTTGGTCCAGAACGTTGGATGGACAATATAGAATGCTTTCAAATTCTTTTTGTATCTAAAAATAAAAAAAATTAAAAGAAAACAAGAATAAGCAATAAATCTTTTTGTTTAAAATAAAAAATAATTGTATCTTACTTGTATGGCAGTACACTGTAAACCTCACGTAGCCAATGCAGTGAGGGATAATTGTTTGTTGAAGTTAATGTGTGGAAGTACGCTATTACATAATCGCTTTTAACAATTGGATCCAGAAGTTTTATCAGGTACAAGAGTGCCTACATTGAGTAAATGAAATGTGAGTTTTCGTTAATACATTTAGAATAAAATCGCTGAAGGTGTACCTTTTCTAAGTCAATATCTTGAGCAGGGAACCATTTCCCGCAAAATACAATCACAGGCCGGCCAAGACGATCAACACCGCTTTGGTAAAGGCATCCGATTCCAGATACTTCATTTAAGTCTTCTACTTGCGCGCGACGCAGTAATCTTTCGTATCTGGAAAAATAAATAATTATTTTACTTTTAACTTAAGAAATGTAATGGAAAATACATTTTGGCATTTTCTTTTTAAAGAATTGTCTGTCTTTTTGTATGGCGACCTTTTTTTCAATCACATCTCAATACCAGCGATACATCTTTAATGCCGAAATTGAATTGCAATCATGCAAGTTTGCATGATAATCATTAATTCATAATTCATATGAGTAATAAATTAAAAAAAAAAACATGTTTTCTGTGTCCATTGAAAGGTTCTTCACTATTATTTATAGGACATTGTTGATTTCCTTCTACTGATAAATTCATGCACTTTCTGTTGTTATTTCATATTTCGCTGGGTGTGCGTGTTCTTAATTTAAACTCAATAATGCTTATGTCACGTACGAAATATTTCTGAAGGACTCTACCCAGACCGAAAGTTTTTTTTTTGTGTGGTCGGTGGCCTACTTTTGACAAATTCGAGTTTATCAAAACAGAGGAGGTTTATTAATTTAAACATAAGCAAACACACAGTCCGAAGAATTTTGATGTTTTTTTTTGGCATTTAGTACAATGTTATTTATTTTTAATATAAATGAAATATAGGACCAGTCCTTGCAAATATCTCTGGTTCTTGAGAATCAAACGTAGATATATGCACTACATTTATCTTCTTTTATACTAACACAATTTTGTTTAAGCGAACAAACACAAAAAAAAAACAAGCTTCTGATAAAAACAAAAAACGAAGGATTTATCAACTTATTTGAATAAAAAAAAATAGGAAATGGAAAAAACCATGGAAACTTGCATACAAAGAAGCAATTTGCTTAGATACACTTATCGACCTCATGAACAAAGATTATCATTTTCTACTGCAGCCAATACAATACAAGCCTTAAGACTTCAGGGCCATCAGTGTGACACACTGCATTCATTAGTTACATGTCTGACAAACCGAATTATGTTCTATTTTTTTTGTGAACAGTGTAGGTGGATTGGATTTTTAATAAATGTTTTGCTGATGAAGCAAATTTGCTCCAATAGTTGCAGCGGAATAAGTCTAGTCTTTAAAGACAGTTTCGTTTATTGGATTTGATGAAAGAACATTCTCGTCCTGATTTAAAATTAATAATAGGTTAGAACGATAGCCAACAATTCAACAAGTACTTCAATTTAAGGAATTGAGAAGACCATCAGTTTTAATGCCGAGTTGAGTTGCCGACCGCCTGAATTGAGAAGCACTTTTTCGAGACATGTGAAGCTAATGAGCTTTTTTAGTAGGTAGTACCTACTACTGTACCTCGCAAGCAACCAAATAAAAACATTTTTGACGAGAAAAGGATTTGAACTCACGCCTTCTATGTTACAGGTCGACGTACATAGCCATTACGCCACGGGCAATACTGTTTTAAAGCTATAATTTTAAGTTTTTAAAGTTTATTTTTAAAGGTGTAAACAAGAAGGTACATTCTACAGGAAAACATTAATTATTGATTTTTGTGTGTTGAAAATTAAAAATTGAGCTTATTACTTTATTTTAGTCAACAGTAATACATAAAATAGAATAAAATAGCTCGAAAGAGAGTCGTGAAACTATTAATGGGCACTGTGGCGTATACGTGCTTTTAACCAAATATACGAAATATTTTTTTTATTTCTTTTCCTCGTATACCTAATTATAAATACGGACAATTAATTCATCATCGTTCTTCATTTCGTGTGTTGAAATGTTGAACAGGTGTTTTTGTTTTATTAAACAGTTAGATTGTGCAATATTATGTGCTGCAAAGATATCTTATTCTAGATTAAGAAACTGCGTTTGTTTTAACATTTTGAAAGCAAAATTGTGTTTGAGCTTATTCAACTTATCATAAAACTAAAGTTCAAAATTTCAAGTACACTGAGTAAAAAGAAAAATTATGCTCTTACATTTTAATAATTTTATTACCATTCCAAATTTCTTTGGAAAGATTTCAAATATTTTCTTTTTGTCCTGAATTGCAGCAAAGAGACAAAAGTTTGTTAAAAGGTGATTTAGCTTGCATATGTTTTTTTTTTGTTTGTTAAAGAAGTTAAAGGTAAATAGCGTCAGGGATTTGATAAAACAATACGCCCGAATGAAAATCACGTGATAAACATTCTCCAGGTAGATAAGGTTCGGTAGTAGGTTATAATGCAAGGTAACCATTTCCCTGAATGGGCGAAACCAAGCTGCTGAAGAGTCCTTGAATTCGATCTAGTTTTTTGCTGATATTTTCTCATTTAAAACAGAACTTTTCCTAGGTTATAGGTTAACCTATTACACACACTTTTAAGAGTTTTTTTTATTTCTATAAGTTAATGTATTTGCCAATGTTACCTAGTTTGCATTGACCTTAAATTCTTCTTTTTTTCCTAACCTATCAAGTCACTTTCTGATTATTATTAGTACCCAAATGCCAAACCAGTTTCAAGGAGTGACTAACTAAAATTAGAATTATGCCAATCATATTCATCATTATTGAGCCATTCTCATAATAATTAATTAATCATTCAAAGAACTTGAACTTTTAATTTCTACAAATCCAACGATTGTGCTCATCAAACTGTAAAAAGAAGCTACTATTTCGAGCGTGCTGATTACTCACTCAGAATAACCTCCATATGTCTCTTAGCTAATTAAAAGCAATTTCGGATGTTAAATACAAAACAGGCAAAACGACGAAAGAAAATATATCAAGAACGTGTAAACAAAACTGGCTAAAAACTGTTTACAAACAGCACAAGTGTCATCTAGTGATTTATCAAATTAGTCAACCAGTAACTTCTGTTTTGTTTTTTATTGTTAAACAAACGAACAGAATTTATTAAAATATTGCAACACGCTTTTGTTAACTATATAGATGGCATAGCTATATGTACGGATATGGTATTACTGTTGTGCTTTATTTTTAGAATGCCATTCAATCTTCTTCATTTTTTCAACTTAAAGAGAGTCTAGGTGAGGGAGGCGAAAACAGCGTATAATCTCTTTTTGGAGCAAACTGTCTCCGGAATGATTAACCACTGCACCATATCATATTTAAAGCTCGTGAAACGTGACGTTGTGTGTTTATTGTTTTACTAAACAATTTAATTTATCTCTCTAAGCTTATTATGTGACAAAGAGCACTGAAGATGAAATTGTTCGGAATTTCATAAATTTTAACTTGAATCGTTTTTCTGCACACTTGAATGTGCTTGTTTTTGTTTGGACAATGATTCGCGATGAGGTGGTTTTTAATTCACTTTATTTGAGAATAGGAATTGTGATTGACTATGATAAAATTAGCCAAAACTTGATAGAAGTCAATGGCCCATATCCATCACGGTTTCATTTGTTACACTTCTATCGCAAGACCGAATAAGTAAAGTGAATTAATTCCAAACTAGCTACTAATTGCTTGTGATATTGTGAAAAGCAAACAACTATAAGCGTTGATGCGTGGGAATATCAATACCAAATAGTGTTCAATTTACAATTGGAACATTGGAAATTAACTATCTTGGAAAATTCGTTGCTTTTTACACTTTTTTGACAACTTACCCTTGAGAAATTACAAGCAAAGAAATATCATACAGATAGTTAGGTAAGTTTTGAATAAACCAACGAAGGACGCTTTCAGTATAAAAAATTTGGTTCTTTGATCAGGAATATCCAAAGATATCCAGTCAACTTTTTCCATGAAATCAGTAGGTATACGAGAGGTCACCGGTTATTTTTGCAGTTCATGAAGAGTGACGGATTCACTCTTGAATTAGGTAAATTAGCGATTTAAATTGTTCGATGTTAGACAATTATTGTAGCGCAACATTCGTTTCAAAGTAAAAACCATGCTAAAAAGTATGTAAGATCCTGTCGGTCAAGGTCTTTACTTATTTATTTATTAAAGAGTCATCATCAAAACCACCAACAAGGACTTTTCCAATCGTTTTATTTAGAAACACGACATTTAATGGTCCCTATTCCCTATAGTAAGTCTACTATCCGAACATCAATTTGGGACAAGGTTAAAAAAATTAAATGCAACTAAACTGGATTCTTGCGTGGCCTTTTAAAGCCTGTCACGCGATTGTCTAGGGTTTGAAATCTTTAATAAACTTGAACAAGTTAAAGGTAAGCCATTAATAAAATCGAAAGAAGTAATGAACTTTATTGAAGTACCTATATAGGTTTTTTTTCGAAGTAACGAGATTGGCAAATGGAATATTAAGAACTCAATGTAGACGTTTACATTACTTTTAAGCGTTGCCAAAAGAACCTTTCAATCAGTTTCTAAAGGACACAGCAGTTATTTATAATTTAATTCATACTGATTAAAACTGTTATTGTCAAGAGCCTTGTAGTATGTTGTATGCATGTGCGATATGTATTTTTCGCTGTTTTTATTTTGGTCTATAATTCACATTTTGTTGTTTTAACTCATTTTCTTTTTCACATCAAAAGTTCATATCAAACTGTCATTTCCTCGAAATGATTTACTACTCCTGAAAATATGTATTTTTAGTACGAAACTAGGTCAGTAACAAGTTGAATGCATTTCGCAAAAAAAAATGTAGGTACATTGCCGAACCTAAGAGGTTAACTTGAAATTGTATTCATTTCCGAATTATACACGTAGAAAAATTTAATTTGAAATGCAACTTCACGGAAAAAACTGTCCCATAAAATTTTTAAATAAACAGGTCGTAATTTTTAATAACAAGTAAAATAAACATATTGGTTTATCGATGAACACAAAGCAACAATAATCCAGATATGGAAAAATAACACATATGAACCCAGAAAAACTAACAGTCACTACAAAACTAAACAAAATTCACATCGCATCAATGAGTAATGTATTGCGAACAATGAATGTTAAAACTGCGAGTTTAATTTTAATTGATAAAAACACATTGTGAGTGAATGGTTCGTTTCATTGAACAGAAAGAATCCACAGATGGAAACTATTTTTTTAACTAGTGAAAACCAACATTGGACTACACTAAAGGTTGGGCTAAGGAATCAATGACATAAAAAAAGGGTTCGGCACTTGATTTCTTAAATTTCACTAAAATAATCATTTTTTTTTTCCTAAAATGATATGAAATAAACCTCGAAATTATATAAAAGACGATGACACACACCGAGTTAACTTCATTGTACTCTCCCAACTGAAATGTCCTTTCAACTTAATATATGACATCACTATCCGAGCTACACACCCGTTTTGACACTGACAAACGAGGATACACAATGGCAAGAAGACGGTCGGGTCGCGGCGTATCCTTAAAATTGATAAAAACAACTCCACTCGAACTCGAAGTAATGACGCATTCTTGAACACACACTCTAGAGCGCACATATTATATTGTCTGCTGTCATTCAGGCCATTGAGCGCGCCGCACAGCACGGCCAACAAAAACTATGAACACATTCAGAATTTATTGAGAGTAGGCACCTACAGTTGTAATTTAAGAATAAATCGATCAGAGTTTCTTGTACAAACACATAAAACGTCACCATTAATTTTCTGTTTTTTTTTCTTTCTCTTCAATTTAATCGACCTCCACAAGGCAACAGGATCAGGATGAGGAAAATGGGGGCGAAGGTGATGTTTGAGTTTTCGTAATGCAACCAAAATTGACATATTTCAGATTTGCTAAAGCATATATGACCATAAAATGAAAACAAACCTCTCCTCAGGTGTTTCGATGTGTTCTTCCTGTAGACCAGCCTCCGTGCTGGTGACACTAGAGTTTTCTGGTGTTGTCGGTGGGATAGGCCCTAAATCGATAGACGTCATCCCTTCCACCATGGCCATGCTCATGTGTGTTTTTTTTCTGAGATTTTTTTCTTTTCTGAACTATGAACTTAACTTCCAAGCGCCAAGATTTTTTTCAGATATTTATTTTGTATAAAAAACTATCAAGACCGTAAAACAGATTTGTTTTTCGTTAATCGAAAAATCGAACTAAAAGCACTGTAATTCGTTGTTGAAGAAAATTTATTTTAATTTTCACACTATTTTCTTGTAGGTATCGAGGGATAAATTTCGAAAACGAAAATGTTTTCGAGTTTTCAATTCTATTTTATTTTTTTCTTTCAACAAATTCTACGTCGGCGTGGCGTGTTGTTTCTTTCACTTTGGATGATTTTTGTAATCTAAATTTAAATGTATTCCGAAAAACAAGGAGGAAAAATATTGTTTTTTATTATTTTCTTATTGTTACAATTTTTCTCTTATTTTTTTACTATTGACCGCTTCTAAACTTTCGGTTTCATGTACGTTTTCTTGGGATCACACGTCGTCGCGTTGACTTGAACATTTAAACTGAATCGAAATGCCGTCTGCTTGTAGTGTAGCAGCACCCACAATTTTTTTATTTCGATTTTTCTTTCGTACCAGAATCAGAAGCAGAGGCATGCGATGATGCTTCTTCTCTCTTTTCTTGTAGTTATGATGGGCAGGCAAACGGGTGGTTTTGTGGGGGACAAAGCTGGCAGTCAGTGGAGTGATATCATTTCAAAGGGGGATGAAATTTGTTTACTTTTATGTCTTGAACATGTAAATACTTTGATTGTATTTATTTTTAAATTTTTAAACAATGCCAAATTGATAATAATTTAATCAAGCAAATTTCTTGTTTTAATTGGCTTTTGTGTTTTTTTTTGTTTTTTTTATAAAAATCCTCTTTGAAGAGAGTCGAATTATTTATACGCAAGCTCGACAAAAGAACATACGATGGCCATTGGATTCAAAGTATTGCCAGGTTAAAAAAAAGAATGAGTAAGTAAAGAATAATCAAAATTAACGATTTGATAGAATTTGATTAATTGCCAAAAAGTTTAATAGAAACCGCAAATTGATTCCCGATTTCAAGCGAATACTTTCAAATAAATTTATATTTTCGTAAGTAGGTTTCGTTTTTATTTTCTTCATTCGTTTTGGGTAAGTTGGTTTAAGGAGGGGTCAATTTAATATGCGTCCTAAAAGTGTTCGATGGTTTTGAAACTCAAGTTCTGAAAAACGCTACTACACAATTTTTAATTGATTAAAACTCCTTGCAAACCCTCTGTGTCATTCACATAAACGGGTGTTTATCATGAGCCCATATTGAGTGCGCTCATGAGTTTTGTTCCTATTACTGTGAATTGAAGAGAAAAAATCGCAATATAAGGTATCTTTTATCAAATCTCGTTTTTTAAGATCCAAGCATATAATTATGACAATGGTAATAAAACTATATTAAGTTGAAACGCTTTTGTGTTTATGTACAAAACTTAAGTTCCGAAAGCAATTCTTAAGAAAAAAAAACTTTCAAACGAAAATAGAATGGAGGGTGTGAATGCCCTTTCCGTTATTAATGTTAATGTACCACAAAATATAAATGAACATGTACATTAAATATATATAAATATCAAATCAAGTTGAAGACCTTTTTTCTCCAAGAGCTTTCGTCAATAAGTTCAAGAACCTAATCACCCTGTTAAAACAAAGAAAGAGCCAAAATGAGCATTTCAAAATTTATTTTGGTTTAAGGATACTAGTAATAATAATAGTTTGAGGGTGGTAAAGCGTGCCCTTGGGGACCAACATAGCATTTCATATGTTTCAAGGTTGAAAGTAAATAATTTTTCTACGACGACGGGAAAACAAGGAGGTAGGTTATTGTTCGTGCTTGTTAGCCGAATAAATAGATGACGTTACTTCGATATTAATGACGTAAATTTATTATTATTTTCCTACAACTTCGGGCACACTAAAAACTTGAAACCAAATTCAATAATTTTGAATTTAAAATTTCATCAGAAGCAACGCTCTCATCGACCGGCCGGCCGTTTGATTAAGACCCTAAAATTGGAAGCCGTAACTGTCCATAAGAAAAATGCTAAACTTAAGGGTTTGACATTTAAATTTTTGAGGAAATGAAAAGATTTGATTCGAAATGTATCCTTTTGGAATTTTGAACATAAAAAAATGAATAATTTTGAAAAATTGATTCTTTTTTGTTTATTTTGGAATTTTTACTGTTGGAGTAAATAAACTTATTAAAAAGATATAAAAATAAGAGTAAACTTTTAATGGTTCTTGTGATGCGTCATTTTGAGACATCGACCCGGTCGATATACACTCCTTTTGTGGGATTACATCAGCTATCTGTCAATATGAGCTCATTTATTTACACATTTTGCAGATGAATCATTTGGATGAGCAAATACTTCCATATGAGAAGAAAGGACTTAGCTGCTAAAATGTTTTTTATTGAGAAGATAAAAGGGCGTGAAAGTCTAGCATTATAAATTAACGGAAGGAAATTTTCAGATTTTTATGCTTACTCGCACAGAAAAGTTATATACATAAGAAGTAATGATCCTTAAACTTTCTTTTAATAAAAGTCAGATGAGTGTATATGTACTTAATGTAAAGTAAATATTAATTTTGCTTTAATTAAAATGCGTTTTAATCGATTAATAGTTTCTTATACGGACATATTTCACATATACACATTCAAACTTTTTTGTTTCACTAAATAAACATATTCGTCATATCAATGAGCACGAAAATTATTTTTATGATGGCGATAAACACATTAATGTATGTTTTTGTTTATGCTTTCAATTGTATTTCTTTGGCCTAATGCCACGCATTTTGAAGGCAATCGGGAATCCAACAAAATATAAATTTTCCACGATACATTTTCCTTTCAACATTTTATTGATTTCACATTTTCTTTATCTGCTATAATTCTAGTAATTTTCCAATATGAATTGAGGTTTTCAGGAAAATACATAGAACTTCGGATAGGGATACTAAGCAAACTAGCTACAAAAAAAAGGGAAAAATTGGATTGACAGGACTGGATGGTGTTTATAGAGAGCAGTGATAGTACACTTTTAACACCCAGTTCGTTACTGAAAAATACTAATGGAGGGCTCACTGCTAAACCGAACAAAGTCATAAAAATGCAATTCGAAGAAAATACGAGTTTAGGTTCGTGTTTGCTTCGAAAGAATATGAAAATACAAGTCACTGACTTGATTCTTTTACAGTTTACTAAGGAACGAAACACTTTCTGACTAAGTTCATTACAGTTCACGCAGAATTTAGCAGTTATTTTGCAAAAAAAAATGTGACTTGGTTCGGTACAGCTGTGAGCCCTCCATCTTAAGAAAAAAAGTACAATTAGCCTCCTACGAAATGTTTCTACTGGTTTTGAATAAGAAATACATAAATACTAATTTGGGATCGTTGTCCCGTGCAGCATTTTCCCAAGATATTTGCTCGAACATCTGCAAAGAATGAATTTCCTAATCTTCCCTATGTTTGGCCATGAACGGCTACATTGTCACTAAAATTAACGAGAAACTTTTCCAATCGTTTCCCACCCCTTGATGAGACTCGAAACGATGAGAATCATGGAGAACGAAGCAAAACATTAATTCATTGAACTGTTTTCTCTTAAGCGATTGCTTTGAAAGAAAAAAAAAACTGCACAAATATTCAGTCAGCTTAAGAATGGTTTTACCATCACAAATATGACAAGACATATCGGAATTGACAAGTGAATTCGAAAACTTAAATTACAGTTCCTAGGAATAGGAAACAGGACTAGGTTTTTGCTTATTTTTACATGATTCAATTTATAGGTATATTTTTATACTTGCATATCTTTGATCTATTAAAAATAATTATTATGCTCAACATTTTGCTTTTGAATATTGGTTTACTATTTTGCAGGTTAAAAGTAAATTTCATGCACTTAATTGGTGTAATTAACTTAATCAGCTCGATGTCAAAGTCATCGTTAATTTCAAGGTCACATGTATAGGTATGTTCTTTTTATTCTGACAAATAAATCGATCCTGATCTATTTAAGCAATTTACCTTCAATAACTACGTTCCTAATACATATTAAATCGTGTTAGTAGAATAACATTCTCTGGGGACTCAGACTATGTAATAACCATGATATTACATTGTAATCTGGTAATTGGACATATTCAAATCCATATAATTTAATGCTAGTTAACACTTCTATTAATCAGAATAGAACATGTGGTTTAAAAATTATTTGTGAAAAAATCAATAAAAGAAAATAAATGTTTGTATACTTCTTCTAGCATTTTAATTTTGTCTTTTTGGAGTAAAAAAATATGGTATTGAATTATTATTATTATTTTTAAATAGTCTTAAAAAATCTCTGTACTTATCACTAAACACTGTGCCTTATAAATTGAACAATAAAGAAGAAGCGCAATTGAATTTCGCCTTGAAAAAAAAAAAATGTTTATATAAATTCCACAAAATAAACAACATCATCAAGGATTTTTTACATATTTATAAGAATCGCATTTTCTCATATTTACAGAAGGCGTAGAAGAGCTGCGAAAATAGTGTGCCATGGCTTGGATGTGTTTATGTTTATTTAAATTTCTTATGTTTGTTTACTGGATTTATTTATTTGTTTTTGCTTTTTAAATATGCCATCCAAAAGGCTTCCGAGAAAATATTTTGCTATTTTTCACCTAAAGCAAAGCAGCAGAAGATAAGAACCACAAGCAGTGTAAAATGAATGAAATATATATTGTAATTGCTTCTTAAATTTTGCAGGAAAAATTAAGCACATTTCAGGTCGATTGATTCGGAACACTGAGTATTAAAAATTATCTAGCTACAAGCGTTGTGCTCATCATCATCGATTGTCATAGGGGAGTAGGAACAAATAAATACTATTGGGAAAGATACTCAGTTACAGGCGGTAAAATTAATACAGAAATTCACATTCAAATTTCTTATTGTAAAATCGATTTCAAAAACATTGGCGCAAATTTTGAAATATTTAAAGTCTACTTTAAATCCAATTTGAAATAGGAGTCGACTCTAAAAACAAATTTTAGATTCAGGGTCGACTTTATCTCATTTTTGAACGACTTAAAGTATACTTTATCGTTAAAGTGGTCGTCTAACTTTAAAAGGGAGAAATCATTCGTTTAACTCTTTAAAGTGTAGTTTTGAGGAAGCAGATTTTGAGATTTTCGAAGATTTTGTATATATAAGAAAGCAAAGAGTTTATCAAAATTCAAATATTCATTTATCATTTTTGTAAAAGAAAAAACCTATGAACCACGGGACTACCAAGCTGGATTTGCTGCTTGTTTTTTGACACTTCTTGCAGTTGTGTGTGTACGTTGTTTGCTTTTAATTTTATGACCATGTGCCTTTTTTGAGAGTTCTAATAAACAAATTACACTTGTAGGGAAATTTATTCCTGTTTTTAAGGAATATTTTTAACCCATTTCAGAGCACTGTATTCCACCTTCACTATGACAAATAAAAACAAAACAAAGTGGAACATCATTTGGATGTTTATTTAAACACATTTTCACAAAGAAAAACATAACATTTGTTAGAACTAAATATGCAAACACTAAATAATCACATTTTTTCCTGTTTTGGGGAGATATGTAAATGTAATAAAAACTGATAAAAACTGCAAGCGTAGAATGACAGTTTACTAATCAATTTATCGATGTGTCTTATTTAGGCGAGTTCACACAACGTTATGTTTAAAGTCCAATCTAATTAGAAGACTAGTTTAAAGTGTTTAAAAATAAGAAAAAGTTAGAAGTGCTTTAAGTAGAGTAGACTTTATTGCTTAAACGAGGGCTGACTTAAAATTTGCACCATTGTTTTTTGTTTTAAACGTTTATGCATAAAATTCAATGTCTCAATCAAACTATGTTGACTGTTGGTTGTTGAAATTTCCTTCTTCTTCAATGCCTAAAGCATGCCGGCAATTAATTAAAATAATAATTATTTCTAGGCGATGAGTGAGCTAGAAAACGTGCTTTAAATATAAAACTAAACAATATGTAAAGTGTGTACTGCTGGGTACTGGTAAGAAAAAAAAAAACAAAGCAATGTAAATTCTGCCCAGGTACCTGTCCTCAGATGTCTTCTTGAAAGTTCATTGAGCTTTCATTGAGTATTTGCATAGGTAGGTTGCCAAATAAAATAACCTGATTTCGTATTTGTATTTCAGCAGAACAATTTATTTATTTTGATTGTTTCATTGAGACTAATATTAAAATTCATCATATTTTCGCAAATTCTATTTCTTCAGAAGTAGGACAAATTTAAATCACAAATAAAACCAAGCAGTACTTAAATGAAAACGTGACTATTAGAAACTGAAAAAAAAGGCGGACAAAAGCAAAATATTATTTTATTGAAATCAAACGTTACTGCATCAAGGCTTTTTTAAAACACTCTTTTGGGAAAAGAGTGGCTTGGGGAACATACTTCAAATTCAAATGAAATAACACATTTCAGTTATTGTGATATCTAGAAAGCAAATCCAATACGTTTTCAAAAGATTAACAAACTGTTTTTTTTTTTTTTTGCGAAGCAAATATCGTTTCCCTATTTTTTAGAACACCAGAAAAGGGAGTGTGCACAAATTTACAAGATAATTTATCGTATAGTCGCTTTAATGACACAAATACGCTGTTGGCATAATATTTGATAAAGCCAAACTAGTGACATGTGTTTTGAACAAGTCATTTAAAGTAAAACCATATTGCAGTAAATCGCTGCTTTGAATAAAGACATTTTAAATGAAAAATATGAGGATGCATGCTTATCAGGGTTGCGAACTGTCGCTCACTTTGTGTCACATTAATTCTCCAGAAAATTAGATACAAGACTTACAAGTTAAGGACGGACAAACAATAATTTTATTACAACAGGCAAATTACAGTTCAAATTGAAGTTTTATTTCCTTGTTCGAGTTGAAATTTACCTTAACATTTTGTTCAGAAATATAGTTCTTTAAGAATCAGTCACGAATATTGAATCACAAGTTTTGCATTCATGAGTATACTAATTATTTTTGTTTTAAATAAAATAACCTAATCAGAACACAAAAACAATTACGTGCATACAAACCTACATATTATTATATGTATAAGGTTTCTTTTTAGTCACTGTTGGGTAGTTTGTAATTATTGCTTGAAATATTGTCTTACCTTTCTTGATGTTCTAGACCTTCAAGTCCATCTTCTATTACACTCTCATAAACACCACTTCCCTGTCGGTCTCCAAGTAGACGTTGTCGATCTAAGTCACCATGCTGAAAATAAAAGAAAAATATTATTATAATAATTAAGTTAATTTAAAACAAAGAAAATTAAAACTAGTTTGTCTGATTTACACACTAGAGCAGAAGATGAAAGGTATTGACGTAGTTAGGGTTGTAGGGTAGCGGTATCTAAAAATATAAATGCAACTCAGTGAAGTTGAAAACTGCTACTTGAAACGAATGGAGAATCATTTGGACATAAAAGGAATGAATCTGTTTTTGATTCAAAAAACAAAAATTGTTTATTTTTTCAGACGGAAGTAACATACATGTTTGCAATGAAAGTATATTTTGTTTGTATTCTTTTTATGTATGTAGGGTTGTTAAAATGGTGTCAGAAACCATAGTTTCAAAACTCCAAACTGATAAATATTTGGAATATAGGAATAAAAGTAAATTAAAAACATGCAATCGGAAATTTTCTTTGAACATACCCATGTATTTCTAAAAAATTAAAGGATAAACCTTCATTTCAAAATTTATAAACCTTTATGCCTGAGTTAATTGGGTGCCGATTGAGCAAGTTTTACTTAATTAAGAGATAGCATCTAATAATTTAGCAAAGATTCAAACATTCTAAATCTCTCTCAAAAAAGACAAGTTCGATCATCTGTGCACTTTCTATTTTTTCGCTTGCGACATCTACAGAATATAGGTATGGCAAGTATTGAATTTGTAAAAAAAAAGTTAATATTTTGATCAAATATGACATTACGAGATAGTAGTTGAAAAAAGTGGGTCAAGTGATTCCGTCCATCTGTCTGCCTGTATGTAAACGCACCTACAGCCTTAACCACTTGGCCAAAAACTCCTACTCCTATACGATTTTTTATAAACTTCCTCAAATTTTTGTTTTTTCAACACATTGGTGAATTTTTGTATTGCTCCTAACGGTACCTCTCATAGAACCGTTTTTCTGTTATAAGATTATCTCGACCGCAGGTGGCCATGGCTCAGAGGATAGAGTAGTTGATTGTTAAGCCGAATGCTACGGGTTCAAGTCCCAACTTCGGCAGCATTCTTTTTCTACAAAAATCTCCAGCTTATCTGAGGCCACCTGTGCGATGATATGAGACAATTAAAATCTGTGTCTCCTCCTCTGTGCCACGTAGGTTTATGTTATGTGTTCTTCCCTTCTTTGTATCTATCTGTCTCTCTCTGTTGTATTAATGTCTTGTTCTGTCCCAGCCGATGGCCTCAGTCGCCAGTGCTGCTATGTGTCTGTAGTTCGTTACATTTATGTGCGAAGTACTGTGAAGTCAATGTCAATGTCAAGATTATCTCGAAAAATTAAAGTCCGATCAACGTCTTTTTTTTTTGAAAGTACGTATATATTGCCCAAATAATATTTAAAAATATTTGTGATCTTTCTCTGTTCTGTATCTCGAGAACGGATCAGTATAAAAAATAAACATTACATCAAAAATGTATATTAACATATTCTTGAATACTGCATACCCAAATTAATTTTAAGGTATTTTTTTAAAAATTGTATGTACCTATAACAAATTAATTTAAAAAAAACAACGCTATAAGGATTTAACAAAAAAAAAACATTGAAAAAATGACAATTTTTTAGAAATCTTATGACTTCTTCTTCTTCTTCTTTAGATAAAAGATGTTTTTGAGGTACATAATTCAATTTAAATTTTTATTTATTTTTATTTATTTTTTTATTTTTTTGAGTTATAATTCGGAATACAGGAGCAAGTTCGAACGACCCAGCCGTGCCATTCCATTTAATTTAGAGAAGATTCATTTTTGTAGGCAACTATTTATTCAAACTACGTATTTAACTACATATCTCGAAAATTAATGAACACGCTTTTTCTTGGAAACCATTTTTATTGCATAGATTATACGAAATCATACCTAATGTTTTTATAAATTTGTTATCCCACAAACGAGTCAATATTTTATTGCCAAAAAACCAAAGTTATTAAAAAAATGATTTGAAACAAAACGGTACCTGTACCTTACGATATTCGATCAAAAATAAAAAAAACAAACTAACACTTATTTGAGAACCTTATTAATTATTGTTATCTGTTCTGTTAAAAAAAAAAAAAATAAAGGAATATGGGCTATCTATTTGATATCGATTTTTATTACAAATGCAAAACCTTCTGTTCTGTTCTGTATTGAACAATTAAAATTTAAAACTTGATTTAGAAATTTGGTAAGCAAAAGATTATGGCGCAAAATGGTCCGCTAATGATTACTAGCTTAAAATGACGTTTGAGTCATGTCTGAAACGTCATTTTAAGCTAGAAAATAAAATTTATATTTGTTTAAATCGAATTTGTGTTCGAATTCTTAACGCACGCTTCAGGGAAATAAAATTGAAAGTACACATTTTAAAAAATCGAAAAACAAAAATGAGAAGGAAAATGGCCTTGAACCTTCAATCAATGCCCAACAAAACATGTAATATGAGTGCCTTTAAAATGAAGGGAAACGTTAATAAGGCAACTGGGTCAGAAGCAAACAAAAATTAATTGAGGCCACTTTTTGAGAATGGCGATCATGGAAGGTTGAAAAAAAATACAAAAAAAAAGTCTGATCAGTTAAAAGTATCATATAAGGGGTGTAGTCAAAAGAGAGAAGAGAGAGAGAGAGAGAGAAAACAAGACCGTCATTCCTTTTTATAAAAGGTATTGTTGTATTTCATAAGATAAAAAAAAAAACGACTCACCTGCATCTGGGCAAACGTATTTGGTCCATTGCTATGATATGAGTTCAAACTTAATCCATTCAAGTCAGACAGGCCGCATTCTAGATCTGAATTATTTCCGTCCATTTCATGTGGATTTGAATCTGATTCGTCGTCAGCTATAAAAAAAAGAAAACAAAACAAGATTTTTATATGAATAACAAATTAAAACTCAAAATCAATAATTTTATATGCATGTATGTATGTATTTACAAGAAAACTCAAACGAATCATTAATCATTGTTGTGATGTGATATTGAAGTGTCGGCAATCATCTAAGAAGGTTAACAAGGAGAACCTGATACCCGGTCACGGCAACTCTCAATGGAGCCAATTTTTTGCCTTTTTCGAAGTTTTGTTTGTTGCTGAATGCAACAACTCGATGCCCTTCTGACTTCTTCGAAATTATATAAATCTGTGAAAATCACAATTCGCAACACAGCCAGACAATCGAGAAGAATGATAACTGCGAGATGTCCCTGCCCCTGGGTGCAGATGCTGTTAAAAAACGAGAATCAGAGCACCGGAACACACAGAGTGAGAAAGTATAATCATTACGCGTGTAAAACCTTTTGCCATAAGTTTAAATTCACGTACACTCGAGATACGAGTTCGTATACGAACAACTACATAATTAGAAGTTTATCTTGCTTGAGTTACGGAATGCCCGGATGGATGTTACTAAAGACGTTGGGACATAATTGCTTTAAGTTTGGCTTAAAATATGAATGTAAATATGAACGTGTTTCAAGAAGTTTAAGTATAAACTTCGACTTACACACAATGTAATACCTACATATTAAATTTCTGTTTGAACTCCGCTTAAAGTAAAGTTGTGCTTAGGATACTTTAATGTTCTACAAACGCATTGTGATAGCATTTCGAACCACGTTTTGGTCATACGTTCCCAATATTTATCAGTTTAATACTCCGACCATGGAACTCATCATGGAATAAAGACTGAAAGATGAATTTCTTATCTGGATGACAATTCGTCTTAAAAATGTTTGTAAGCTGCGCAGAGCTGAACAAACTGATAAGAAGTTATCTACAACTAACACGGGAGGTAGAGCGATACGGGTAAACAGAACTCTGAGCTTATTTAGATCAGGTGAAAACATTAACAAAAAAAAAAAAAAACATTTCAAATTGAACTGCACAACTTGGTCGGAAATACCTACGTCCTAAAGACATCAAAAGTCAAATGGCGTTATTGAATGTAAATATTTCATTTTGGAGCTCTCGAGTACTTCTAACTGATTGCTTCCGAATAAAAAATGAGGTCAAACTTTTTTAACAGAGTCATTGTGTTATTAATTGTTATTACATAATATTTAACATAAGATTTAAGTTCAATGAATTTTTATAAGAATTTCAAAAATTTATATTTTTTTATAAAGTTGCAAGTTCATTGTCAGGAAATTGAATTTAATCAATACATAAATTAACATTTTATTGCATTTGGAAGAGAATTGTTATTTATTTCTGTGATTAAACTCATTACCATATTTGTGTTAAAGAAGCATTAAAATCGATTGATTAATTTATGATGAGAACATGAACGCAACAGTCGAAGTCGTTTGATTGTTATAATTCAAATTGTTATTAAAAGTATTTGTTTAATACACAAATTACTAAAGAATAAACAATAAACAATAGGTCTTAAAGTGTAATATTTTAAAAAGTTAAGACATTTAAAAACAATAATTATTTATTTTGTGTGTGGTTCATGTCGACGATGCGGCCGGCGCATCTCGAAAGCAAGAAAATCTAATGCCCCCATGTCATTAGACCGTAATTTTTTTCCTTGCGAATATTTTATAACTTCGTATTTTATTAAAAAAAAAGCGACTCTCCGCTCCCCTATCCCTAACCCTACCATGAACTGACGGATTTCCCAAAAAAAGCTAATATACATATACCTATAGGAATATTTGAACGAAGAATTTTAATGCTTTGTTCTTCACGATTCTCAGCGTTTGGTGTCTAATAAAATTTCTGTTTTTGAAAAAAGGTAATAAAAAAGCTAGGATATTTTTTGAGCGGGCTAGAATTGGCGGAAAGTATTTTGCCGGATTTTAATTTCCAGTCTTTCGACCCCAACCGACCATTAAGTAAGTATTAATAGAATTTTTGAAAACTATAGGATCACTATGGAAAAGAAATGTTGTTATCACCTTAGCAAGGAACTTCCTTCTGCAAACGAATAAGTGAGGCGTATATTATCTAAGCATTTGTGCATATAACATACAGTGCCTTGAATACTTATAACCGCACCTGAAAAAATGCGTTTTGTAGAAAACCTACAATAGGAGTGACTCCTTACTATTTTTTTTTATTGAGTTGCATCACTGATCAAGCAAATTGAGAAGAAAATAAAGTACCGATATTTCCTCTCCTGGTGTTCAAAAATTAAAAACAGATTTTGATGTATTGCAAAAATATAACCGCACAATGCAAATATCTTTGAAGCTGCATTCAGTCGAGTGCTTTCAAATAAGAAACAACAATGCCACGTGGTACGCATTTAAGCGAAATTGAAAAAAGCAAAATCTTGGCTTTTCGGTCAAGCGGCCTAAGTCTTAGGGCTATTGGAAGACGAATTTCACGATCGGATCGTGTTGTTCGAAATTTATTAAAAGATCCAGAATTTTATGGGACAAAAATAAGACCCGGGCGCCCGCAGAAGCTGACACGTCGCGACAAGAGGCGTTTATTTAAAGCTGCATCCAATTCAGTGCATTCTTTGCCGGAATTTCGTGACGAATTGGGTTTAGGAGTTTCGGTTTCAACCGTTTCTCGTGCTTTAAAAAGCAGTGGAGTGATTATTCGGGGTAAAATTGTGCCAGCTCCAAATCTAACAGCAGCCCACAAACAAAAAAGATTGGAATTTGCCCGCCAAAACATGAGTCGCTATTGGAAAACCGTTAAGTGACTTTCTATTAATCTACACTAAAATCTCGTTATTCCAAATGACATACCCGAATAACGGTAATAACGGTACTTTATTTTCTTCTCAATTTGCTTGATCAGTGATGCAACTCAATAAAAAAATAGTAAGGAGTCACTCCTATTGTAGGTTTTCTACAAAACGCATTTTTTCAGGTGCGGTTATACTTATGCAAGGCACTGTATTACATTAATATTATGTCCCGAAATTTGGGCATATTTCCGGACCTTAAGATTGAACTGTTTTTGCCAAACAAAGCCCCTTCTCACTTTTCATTGAGAGTATGTATGTACATATACTCAGTGTATTTTCACAAAATCTAAGAGAAAGTCGTGTTAGTTACCCCATTTAAGACTTAAGAACGTCAGAACCGATTTAGCTGAAAATAGGTGGGGAGGTTGCCTACAAGCAATAGACGTATGGTTAAAAATTTGACCTGTTGATTAGTTTTTCTCGTGTTTCTATTAACTTACTGTTGCTGATCTGTCTTTAACCTACTGAGCCAATCTTCTATATGTATAAAAATGGATGTATGTTTGTATATATCCAATGAACTCCGAAATGGCCGAACAGATATCTGTGAAATTTTTATTGTTAATACTGTTGTATTGAGTGGTGGTTTCTGTGAAAAAAAGGAAAAATCTCATGGAAGAGTGGGAAAAGTGCATTGGTTTTCAATGGATAACTAGAAAATTTCAAAATGGATTTTCGAATGGAAAATAGAATAACTCGGAAAACTCATTGGTTTTCAAAGGAAAAATTGCATGAAATTGTAGGTGCACTTATTTTCAAATGGAAAAATGGAAAATTTTGGATTGGGAACTCATAATACTCTGCGAGAGCACGAAGAACTTCAAGACCTAAAATCAAGTTTTTGCATAGAATTTATGGGGCATTGGTTTGTTTGTAGATATGTCCGGCAGGGACTCTTTATCCGCTCAATCCTCAATTAATTGTTCAACTGTATTTTACTGCATGCTTCAATGAAAGTAGAAAGTTAGTTGCAACGCTTGGAAAAATTCAGATATGTAGTTCTCTATTTCAATTAGATTCATAAGCAAATCACATTACAATTTAACAATGGGTCGTATGCAAAAAGATGAGATCAAACTCTTTACTCACTTTTTTGAGAACTTTCTTAAGGTTGTATGCAAAAAAATAATAACTGACCGAGTTAGATCTCAATTTGTGAGTTCAATCTCAGAGGGATGAGATCGATCTCAAAATGAAAGCCATGAGATTGAGCTCATTTTCATATGCAAAAAGATGAGAAAACACTTGGTTACATGAGATCGATCTCACAAATTGTTAAGCATGGCATTTCTCGGACTCAGTTCACATAAGACTGTAAGGGTTGCTGAGTTTATTGTTAATTATGTAGGTAGGACAAAGAATTTATAAAGAAAGAAGTTGTCCAATTGGAGAAGATTTTCATCGGTTGTATCGGTCTACCCCAATAGAGAAGATTGGGAAAACAGTGTACCTTACACTAATGAATCGAACTTTACCATCTTTACTAATGGTTCGAAAATGATTACTGGAGTAGGGGCAGGTTTCTATTCGGAAAATCTTAACCTTGCCAGTTCATTCAGACTTCCCGAACATAGCAGTGCTTTCCAAGCCGAGATCTTGGTAGTGAAAAACGCTGATAATTAAATATCCATGATGGCGATATCACACGCTGATATCACCTTTTTCAATGATAGCCAAGCAGCAATAAAAGCAACCTCTGCCACGCAAATCAAGTCAATGCGAATTAAAAAGAAACATCAGTAAAAATATCATTCAAAAAGCAAATGATAGATGGAACCTACTAGAAACCTGGGGTAACATCAGAACTCTGGCCTTATTACGACAAGGAAAAATACTAAAGGTTTCTACTACTTTAAAAACCGTCCCTTAGATCCCTTTAAAGCGTGATAACGGGACATAACCTACTTGGCTACCACAAAAAGAAGATGGGGCTTAGTAAAGACGACATATGTAGAGGCTGTGGCAATGAAGTAGAGCACGAGAACACGGCTCACTTCCTATGGCACTGTCTAGCACTCTGCCGTACTAGATATAAATTTGTAGGCAACTATTTCTTTAATGAACTAGAAGAACTATCGGAACTCCCAGGCAATCGCCTACTGAACTTTGTCAAGTCCACCAAATGGCTCGACCAACCATAGAATTCATGGGTTAAAACACTTCAGAAGTTACAATACTTCAGGGTATCACAAGGGATCACATTGATCTAAGTGTGACGGTAACAAAACAAATTGTCAGCCCATTTCACCTAATCTAACCTGTATCGGTTTAGTGAAGAAGGTGTGCGATTGTTGATGGAAGAATTTTTGGGGCCGATCTCAGAAACACATGGTGGTGCTTTCAAAAACCAAGAAAAAATAAGAATCTTTCTGCAATATACATAGCAGACCCCGGGTTCCAAATTAGAGTTGGTGAAGACGTTGGAGATCATCAATCAACAGTGTTCATCAATGGGCGCAAGTTTCTTCAAAAACATCAAGCCATGCACATAAATGGATCATATTCCCACATACTGTGAAAGAAATCCAAAAGCGCAAAGGTTATGGAGCAGGAACTACGAGTTTCCTTATGCTATTGGTGCTCTAAATTGCATTCATGTCCGAATAAGGAAACTTTGAATTATCATGAGGAGAACATTAATCGTAAAGGATGATGCTCCATTAATGTTCAAGCTTAATGCAATGCGGAAGAAAAGTTTACAAGTGTTGAAGTTTGCTGGCCAGGACCCTTACACGACTCCCGTATTTTGAAAAACTCTTTACTATATAGTCACATGAATAATAATAACTTCCGATCCACTAATAATATATGAATCTTTTTCACTTTCAGACGGCAATTTTTTTTATTCATGCACTTCCCATAAAGTATAATCATAACCAAGCCACGAAAAGAGCTTTGAGAGATCTGAATTTCAACGAGTAATAGCCGTAGAGCTTGAACTCGTTTTTTTGCATACAAAACTGAGTCTGAGTTCCGCCCTGCTCGATCGATCTCACAGGTGAGTTCAAGCTCGTCAGCTCAGACTCTGAGCTCTTGCTCATCTTTTAGAATATGACCCAATATCTGTGTTAATCATAATTATTCTGGGGTTGCTCTTAAGGTTCGGTTTAAAATTTGTTGTCAAGCTAGAAAAACTTCATATCTTTGAAATTGGAAATATCTGTGTCTGTGTTAGCTAAATATGTAAGTATAAACAATAAAATGAATGTATGCTATTTTGTTTGTATGACCGGTATAGACTCTTAAGCCGCCCAATGTATTTAAAAAAAAATTTTTTACAGTACGCATAGCTTAGCCGAGTCATGGTTCGTGTGAAAATTAGTTTTGTGAAAATCTTAAGAGAAAAGGATAAATGGAGCAAAAAAATGGTGGTCGAAAATTACACTTTTGAATTGGATTCTAGGTGCAACTGTTCAGAAATTGCTTTTCTAACGAAACGGTTATTTTTGTGAAAAATTCGAAAATTCCGGAATACGTTAATTTTTTTTTAATTTCTTTTAGATTTGATTTGTAGTCAGCCGAGACGAGGTTCGCGGGGTCAGCTAGTTTTAAATAAAATTTGAAAAATATCGTCTTTGCATAAAAGCCTTGTCTATGCTTTGCAATGACCATAGGTAGCATTGAAATCTATATAATTAACTAGTTATAAGTTCCTTGTTTTAATATTTAAACACATTTAAGTTTATTTTAACAGCTAGAGTTTTGTTTATTTTAGTTTAATTTGTTAACTTAAGTTATAATAACATAATTAACATAATTTACAACGATTTCTTAATTTTAATTTGCATGTTAGGTTTAAGTATAGGTTTTAACATTTTATACAAATACGACTAATAGTCTTAACCGCGCGCTGGTTTGAACAGAAGTGAGTAAAAAGAACGAAGTACAGAAAAACAAAATTAATAGAGCTAAGCAACTGGATTAACAGCTTAACTAGTATGCTTGGCGTCACTTAGTTGCTAAGCCAAGTACATAAGTTTACATAAGTGATTGTTCTCCAACTCAGTCTTAGCAGAAGATGGAGTTGGAGAAATGTAGACGCTTTTAAAATTACACACAGTGGTCTTTGCTTGTGCAAAAACCGCGAGTGGTGAATATAATGGTTTTGGAGTTTCAAAAATGTGGAACCTATCTGTTATATAACAATATAGGTAACATAATGAGCATATATAACTATACAAAAACTCTTTCGGGTGGGCGCACAACTACCACAAGGCCTAACTGGCTTACACAATAACTGGCTTACACTCTTAAACAATTAAGCTGACGGATCAGCTAGTTGGTCATAATTTTCGGATCTCTAGTTCAAAATGTAGAGGGGTCAATTATTCTTGAATCTTTTGACTTAATCGAAAAATGTTACAACACATGATATTTTTAACGACCGTACGATATGCAACACGATAATGTTGAGTAATTTTTAGGCCCTCCTCTACGAATACTTTTTTTTTTAATTTTACTACAAAACTAATAGGCGGGGAGCCCTCAATCCTAAAAGTGCACTTACACGGATTTCAAAATTTCTTATATTAAGAGATAGTTTATAGAAATACCAACAAATTAAGCCCGGTATGACGAGGCCTATCCTGGCACCAGTATTTTTTTTGCAATTTTTTGCATTGTTAATAATTATTGATAGTTTGCACTTATCATGGATTTTTATTTTAACTAGCGCATATTATTGGAAATTTAATGTGCTTTCAGGAAAAAATGGTATGAGAGCTGCCATCCTGGCACCAATGTCTCTCATACCTATTTTAAAATTTTGTCACTCATATGTTTTTAAAATAGGTATGACAGACATTGGTGCCAGGATGGCAGCTGTCATACCATTTTTTCCTGAAAACACATGAAATTTCCAATAATATGCGCTAGTTAAAATTAAAATCCGCGATAAGTGCAAATTATTAATAATGCAAAAAATTGCAACAAATACTGGTGCCAGGATAGGCCTCGTCATACCGGGCCTAATTTGTTGGTATTTCTATAAACTATCTTTTAATATAAGAAATTTTGAAATCCGTGTAAGTGCACTTTTAGGATTGAGGGCTCCCGGTGTATAAGTAAATTGACCCAAATAAATCTTTTATATTTTTTTATCAATGTTCGCTCTATATTTTACAAATCAAACAACTGTGGCATACAGACAGACGGACATGACGAAAGCATTCGATTATACGGAACCCTAAGAACTGGAAAATGTATAGGAAATCTGGTTCAGCATGAAAAACGCGTTTCTGATTTATTTTTCTCTCTATCAGTTCAGTTAAGTGAGTGATCCTTAACTATTTTCTAATTGAATAAATTTGTTCAAGGTTATACAAAAATTTTAATGAACCAATAGAAAAAAATAAAGTTATTTGTCATCATTTTAACTGTTTATTAACCTAGAAATAAATGTACATAATAATCTATGAAAACTAGCTATATTAAAGGCTTTAAAACTGTCAAATAAATCGGTGATGGAGAAATACCCGAGAATGTTTAATGAATTTTAAGAAACTATTTTAAGTGAAAAACTGGTACTGACGATCAACACGACAGTGAACTAAGAACAAAGGTTGCCCAAAAAACTCCTGGCACAACGTAAAGCAACTACACCGTCCGCAGAAATACAAAACAGAAAAGAAAGCCGCTGGTTTCTAACCAACCAGAGACCAGACGAACCTCACAGCCGGATTACTAGTGTGAAGCAAAATATCGGGTGAGTTATGATGACCCTCTTGCTGAAAAAAGGAAAAAGCAAGAAGTTGGAAATTTGTAATGATTTTCGGACAATATTTTTGCAGTATATACCTATTTGTGTTTTTGTATCCATTTCGAGTCTCTATTAAGTATTTAAGATTTTTCAATCGTCAGATAAACAAGCAGATAGTGTTTATTCGACAGATAATATTGGAGTTTTCAGATTGACTTTATCTGACGAATAACGCTCTAATTTATTCGACCGATTTTTTCAAAGAATGAAAAATCGGCTATAAGTTTATTTATTCTGATTTGAAAAATTGATTTAGAGCCGATTTTTCAATCATCGAACAAAAATAAAAATAAAAAACTGGCAAATAAATTTATCTGAGCATTCATCGGTCGAATAAATCAGAGCGTTTTTCGTCAGATAAAGTCTATCTGGCGATTGAAAATCCAATACTTTGTTATCTGTCGAATAAACACTATCTGCTTGTTTATCTGACGATTGAAAAATCGGCTCTTAGGGTCAAGAATTTGATTTGCTATTCTTGAAATTCTAAACGTTCAACAATTAAGAAGAGAAATAATCTGAATATTCTAAGATCTGTCAAGAAAACAAAGGATTAAAAGTGAGCAATTTTTAATAAAAAGGGAGTGAATAATAGATTTGATGGGGAGAAATTTTTAATTTTCAAACAAATTAAGATTCTTGTGTTTAACGTAACGTAGCTTACTTTTAATGTTCGTATTTTGTCCGTCTTTGTCACATAATTTTGCTGTCCTAGTTTGTTCAATTTTTTTTTAGTTTCAATTGTAGTTCTTTTAAATAATTATAAAACAGGCATGATTTAAATCACGGTAGTCCAGTCTGGCGGACCAAGAACCCACTCCCACATCTGTAACGGTATAAAATTTATCTTTAACTTTTCCATCCTGTAGGGACAGATCCTACACGAAAAACCTTGGATGGAAAAGTGTCCAGTTGGCAGCGACCAGGCCAGGCATGCTTTATTTTAGCTGAGCTCGTCCACATCCGACGAGCGTTCGTGAGTGGGTTCTTGGTCCGCCAGACTGGACTACCGTGATTTAAATCATGCCTGTTTCGAAATTATTTATAAGAACGACAATTTAAACTGAAAAATTAAACAAACTAGGACAGCAAAATTATTTGACAAAGACGGACAAAATACGCCTAGAATGAATGTATAAATTGCTGAAATCACCAAATAAGCGGCGCGGTGGTTTTTGAAACAAAATAAATGCTACTATTTCCTAGGGTAATAATCGTGGTGTCAAAAACTAGACCTATAAGAAAAGAAATAAAATTTGCAGAAATTAAAGAAAAGTCGTAATAAGTCGTCTTGAACAAATAAAAAAAACCTCTTTTTAAATAATTCAACAAATTCGGATACGAAAGATTGGGAACTGCTATACCGTACATGTTTTAAAGTGGAAGTGTTAAATTAACCAGCACAAATGGTATATAGGGAATATCTGATACACAACGAAATTAACCAACTTTTGTTGCAGTCTGTTTCATAAGGCTGTCGTTAAAAAAATGGGCAGAAAATTTTATTTTTTGTAAAGAAATAACGAATAAAAATACTAACTATCCAAAACTCAAGCACTTTAAAGTGGAGAACTGAGCACCTCAAAAATATTAGCAAGATACTTTAGTGGAAGAAAATTCAACTTTTACACATATCCCAAGGAAATTGAAGTTGTTTGAAATAGTGTTTATTTTTTTAGTGTTAAAATGTGTTTTCTTTGTGCAAAGATAAGAGATAAGAAAGACAATTTTCGTATTATCTTTGGAATGAGATCATCGCGGATGATTAACTGATTTGATTCACTTTCTCTGCAAATAAAAGGAATGACACATAGGTAAATTATTGTCAAATAAAACTCACTTATTATGTTAACTTCGTAATTTTTTTCAAACCAATTTAAACAATTTTTTAATGCAACAAAATAAAAACAAAGCCTTCTATATTTGAATCACAGGCAAACTGAACTGTTTTAACTAACGCAACTCTGCAACTTTAACTTCTGATTCAAGAGTATTACTTTCTAGGTATACCTACCTTTCTGCCAATCGTTAAACATCAATAAATCTTATCTTATCGAAACAAAGTTTGATAAGTTAAAAGTGTGAATAAAAACAAAAACAACTTACTGTGTCTCATTTTGACAGTATGCTGAGGATTACGTATAATACGAATTTGTCGATCTGGATGATGAGGCTCACCAAATTCACCACCGATGTCTTTTGGCAATTGCCAAAGGGCACTGCTCTCTTCTAGTTGATCCCGTGGAAAGTATAATGGGGCTAATACTTCATAGATACCGCGTTCGTGTGCATCAACACACAATATCACAATTTCCGATTGAAATCTTTCTAAAAATCTACTAATAGTGCCTGAAATATAAAAACAAATGATTATTATCAAGTTTTATTTGACTATGAGCACATTTACTAACGTAATGCTATGTGAGCTTCTAAATCCGCTGGAAAGTTCCTTTGAATTGTACTTATATTACATAAAGCGATTGTTTTAAGATTCAGTTCTTTTGCTTTGTATAGAACGTTTCTGAAAATAAAAAGAAATATTATGATGGAGTAGGAGTTTTATAAAATACTTGATCCGAACTAAGATAGCTTCAACTCTACTATGTATGATAACGATCATATTTGAATATAAATTGCATATAAAGGTACTAAGGCCTAGGTGGCTTACACTCTTCTTCAATTCCTTTCCTTGAGTGGATGTAAGGAATTGAGTTTTATGCCTATTACGAACGGCTGGGCTGGGAATATTTTTTCCGTAACAAACGAACTGGTCAACGTTCATGCGTACACCACGGATTTATGTTAAGTAATTTACTTACGTAGCTGTTTAATATCAAAAAGTTGAAGAGCAGTTTTTTTCACGAAGAAATGTTTAGTTTTTCGTCATAATGTTTTGTTAAAAGTAAGAACGGAAGGAAACACAATAATTTATTAAATTAAAGCTTGTTTTTTTTAAAACTATAGTCCTTCTAAGGGTTTTATTCACTTCAGAGAGTAAAAAATTGATTTCACAGTATCGCATATTGCAACTCCAATCTTCCAAGAACTAGTTGATGATTTTAGAATATAGCTCTACGACTATTTGGATGACACTTCCTTGCTTAAATCGTTTTACTAACGTTCACCAAAAACAAATACCAAAATAGTTAAAACACAACAAGAAGTGGTACATTGACTACATAGCCGTAGCTAGGATTTTGTTTCAGGGGGGGTTAAGATAAATGATAATTTTTTCAAATTTTAAATAAAAAAGGAAACATATTTATCACATTTTTTCAATTAGCCGAAGCCAATTCATTTGTTCACGTTACAATGTTTGATGGAAAGTTTAAAAATAATTCTTGAGTGTATCTATAACCCTTTATTAATGGAAAGGGGTTGGAAAGGAGGTGCCGGACTGCCGGTGTACATTGGTCTTAAATACCTGAACATTGCATTGAATTGGAAAGTCAGAGTGCGGAAGGGAGTTCCACATTCTGGAAGTACGGCTAAAGAACGATTCTCTATAATTGAGAGTACGTCCGAAGTTGGACTCGAGGGTAAACTAATGGCCATTCCTAGAAGCGCGAGTATTACGGGGGAATTGTTTTAGGGGATGAATGTAACTGGCTATTTGATTTGAGCACTTACCGTAAAGAAACGATGGATAGAACCGAAAGAGACACGACACAATACGACGGTGGTCTAACGAGGTGAATGAGTTGGTTATGTCTCTATCACCAATCAGTCTTAGGGCTCTTTTTTGTATACCGTCCAAGAAGCTTAAGTATGTAACTGGAGCACCAGCTCAAAGATGGGAATTGTATTCAAGCTTTGGACGGATATAATTCTTAAAGATAAGGGCCAGATCAGACGGGGAGAAAAATTTCTTGCACTGTCTTCAGAAACCCAAACATTATAATATGTGATCGTTCCACAAAAGGTGGTCAGTAATGCACATACCGAGAATCCCGAGATGTTCGGTCTCATTGATGCAAGTGCCACTCATGGACAGTGGCAGGGGAGGTATATCTCGCTTTAACGATACAAGGCAGCATTGAGTTTTCGAAGCATTAAACTCTACTCGATTTTTATTCCCCATTGTACAATGCTGTTTAAGTCAGAGTTTAATGAGCTTATTATATTTTGCCGTTGCAGTTCCAAATCCGAAGAGTAGGGATTTGAGTCTGGAAATGAATAAGAAAAGCTAAGGGTACTATCGTCAGCGAAACAATTGATTGGATAAGAAGTTACAGACAATAGATCATTTATGAAAATGAGAAAGAGGGTCGGAGACAAAACGGAGCCCTGGGGTATACCAGCATTTATATTGTGGGTTTCAGACTTGAATCCGTCCAATACAACTTGTAGTGAACGGTTCGAATGAAAGCTTCTAATCCAACGAAGAAGGGATTCACCGATATCGAAAGATTTGTTTCACTGTTTTGTGAGATAAACCATCAGATCACCACTGGACCTGTTACTGTACTGCCGGTCATTAAGAAGCTTTCGGTCTTCGAGATTGATAGTCTTGAGTTGATAGTTTATCAGCGTTTTCATGACCTTACAAGGAAAGGACGTAAGTGCAATCGGACGATAATAGGAGGGAGAAGAAGATTCGCCTTTTTTTTGGAATTGGCCAGAGAAATGCTATTTTCCAACTGCTCGGAACGATAGATGCAAAAACTTACGCAAGGGTTTTGCCAGCGTGGAACAACACCTCTTTAGATTAATAGCAGGGATACTATCCGGACCAGTAGATTAATGTATGCTGAGAACTTCTAGGACTCTAGCAGCTTTCGCGAGAGAGCCTACAACTGGAGTTTTTTATTGTTAAATAGCGTAGGGACCGAAGAAAAAGAAAAATTCTTCATATTTTTTACAAAAGACCAAAAATTCTTACTGCCTTTGGGACATTGCAGTATTTTTTGCCTTAATTTTTAGTCATGTAACGACTTATGTAAAAGAAATATTGATATCTCTGCTTGTAGGTCACTTGATGGCGAGAGTAGTAAATGAAATCTTGATTATACCAAAACAAATAAAGCTTCAATGGAAAAGTTATAAATTCAGTGTTAGCAAGACAAAAAACGAAAACATTAAGTTATTAATCAATAGTTATTTGATTTTGCTTTACAAAATTATTTCGGGGAGGGTTAAACCCCGTAACCCTCCCCCTAAATACGGCTATGCATTGACATTACTTATAGTATAGCATTTTTTTTTTTGGTCGTCCGAAACTGTTCCGAACAGTTCTGTACTCGTTCACTTGGCACAAGATGACAGTTCTTGTTCTGAATAGAACAGAAAAACGATTCCGAATTTGAAGTCAGAATCAAAAACAGAATCACGCATACATGCACACACTCGCATATACGTACTCGCTGCCATGTTTACAAATAAAGAAATTAAAAACAATGTCATGTCATCTGCAATTCTTCATATGAGGTTTCACAAATACACAACCATTCAACCCTTAGAAGCAAAAAAATGTGTTTGCCTGTTCGTTTGGGATCCGGAATTGGACAGTTCTGTGAACAATTCCTGATTACCAAAAAAAAAAACGCTATTAGACGGCTGGTAAAACGATTTGGAAACGAGAAAAAGTCTTCCGAATCTCTGTCTTCAATTTCAATAAAAAACGTTAAAAGACCAACTGGTGACTGAAACGTTGTTCCAAGTCATTACCAAGGAAAAACTGGTGCAAAGATGCGAAGACTGAACAACGCGCACCCAACTAACACTTCTTGTAGATGCAATTTCGTCTGTGAATGTGGCAAGTGTATGAAGAAATGATGAGTTGTTGAGATCAATGTCACGTTGTTGTTAGTGAATTGAATGTTAACTATCGGCTATAGCAGCTACATTCGTATTTTCTTACACCCTACGATAACAAAACTATGAATGTCCTCAGATAGGTACAAGTCTCACTAACTTTTGCAAAAACCTGGGACTGACTTAGTTCCGGCTGGCCGTAATCATAATTTGAAGCTACATTTCAGAACTGGAGTTTAATAACAGGCGCGAGAGCTCTTGAAGAGCCAAGGCCTTAGTGGCTTATTCTCATCAACAATTCTCTGAGTGCGTGTGAAGAATCGATAGGACCTACAATTTAACGACGATTCCGAAGTTAAGAAGCACTTTTTTCATGACAGATTTATGTGCACGAGTAGGACACGGCACCACAAAAAAAAGCTGAACTATTTATGACAAATCGTCCTCGGGGGACTTCAATGCAAAAATAGGAAATGGAACTCGGGTAAGCTTGAAAGAACAGACTCCATGACGACATTCAAACAGCATCATATCCGTAACCTACAAGAAAATCCATTACGCGCATGCATCGAATATAGAAGGATTGCAAACTTTTCGAGAGAGGAACAAGTATCGAAAAAAAGGACGAGATGTAGGTTCTGAGCTCATAGATCTTGAGGAATAATTTGCTAGTAAGAGCATCAGAAGGACATCGCAATTGGTTACATCATCAACGTTATATGCCCCAGCTACAAAAAACAGGCGAACCTAGTCCTGCCATATGAGTAAACAGAATACAAGTTGCAATATGCAATAAGAAGGAGATCATCGAAACAATTTAAAAATTGGGCAGAGAAATTTGCTTCAGACCTCTTAACCATTTGACTTGAAGTGAATGAGGGCAAATCAATGTACCTACATGTTGTCAACAACTAAAGCAAATGGCAAGGACATGGGTTAAAAACTCCTCACTTGAAACACAAAGTGATAAGTTTCAGTTTAAATCTTTGGCATCGAGCGTTAGACCGTATTAGAAGAGGGTAAATATTGATACTGGAAACTGGATGCTTTGAGAGAGAAAAATTAAGGAATTACTTAGATATAAGCTGTACTATGATGTCGTTGTTATCCAAAAAGCAAACACTACATTGACTCGCTCTCATCAAAAATGTGGATAACAACGCTCCAGTCAAAAAAAATCTTAATTTCTCAGTCAACAAGTGAGATGGCTAAAATAAAATAAATATAGTGGCGCGACAGCTCTTGAAGAACCAAGACCTAAGTGGCTTGCTCTCATCTTCAATTCTCTGGGTGCGTGTGAAAAATTGTGGGGACCTCCAATTTAAAGCCGATTGCGAACGGCAAGGTTGAGAACTTGAGAGTTTTGTAAGTTCTTCGCAAAAGGCAAATTGGCACAAGTAGCACTCGAACCCACGACATTCTGCTTACCAGCCAACGCACCTAACCACTAAGCCACGGGCAGCTGCAGTGAGATGACTAGATGCTTGATTTGGGACATTGCCCAATAGCCCAATGAAGGACTACTCCTAGTCTGAGACCATTATAAGTGCATTAGTATTAAGGATAAGTGCATCTACAAATGCAACGCTTGGTAACAATTTGAATAAATTGTATAGATTCGCAATTGCAGTTGCCCGTAGCTTAGTTGGTAAGTGCGTTGGCTGCTAAGCAGAACGTCGTTGGTTCGAGTCCTACTCAGGCCAAGTTTTTATTTCATCTTTCACGAGTATTGCCTCTTGCGAAGACCTGACAAATCTTCCAAGAGTATCAATCTGTCATGAAAAAGTGCTTCTCAACTTTGCCGTTCGGAATCGGCGTTAAATTGTAGGTCCCCTCAATTCTTCACACGCACTCAGAGATTTGTTGATGAGAGTAAGCCACTTAGGCCTTGGCTCTTCAAGAGCTGTCGCGCCACCCTATTTATTTATTTTTAGATTCGCAATTCGCAGACTATAAAAAGACAACTAAATATAAAGTACATTTAGGTTTTCAAAAAAAAGAGCTTAAGTGGAATAACGCCCTCTATGTCCAACCTGTGTTAATGGCAATATAAATAAAACCCATTACCTTCGACAATCGCATTCAAACTCTAATGAAAGACCAGTATTTTTTGAATGACTACAGCAAACAAAGCAACTTAGTGAAAAGCTTAGGCCCAACTGCACCCACATACAGCACGGATCTAAGAATATGAACAAAAACTGCAAATGGAATTTGCTGCGGGCAACAGTGAACATCATTTCTGAACTCAACCGTAAACTTTTCGTTATGCATCAAAGTTCATGAGTTTTTGTGCGACGAACACATATTTTGTGGACTGTGCAACTAGGGCGTCTCCAACAAAAGAAAATCTCCTCTTTGGTGTACCTTCAAGCTTCAACATTGACGTCTGTCCGTTTTCCATGAATACCATGCACAAAAATAAAAGCAAAAAAAGAAGTAGAGCAAATGGACACCCAACACGACTTTGAGCTAAATAGAGCGAATTTCAAAGATATGGTATTCTCTTGAAAACATATAAAAATGACTTTTCCAAGACTGACTTAGTTAAATAGATTTTTTTCACATCATCAAACTGAAAATATTTTAATTTAAAAACCAATTAAGTTTGAAAACCAAAATTTAGCTTCTCACTCAATTTTTGATTCATTAAATCAAACCACACACATCCCTCATACACAAGTACTTAAAGAAAGGTTGATTTTTTGGTTTAATTCTCACCTATAACAATAATGCAATGTGGTTTCTGCAGCAGTTTTAAATTTGGTTTTATAAATGGGCCCCACAGTATGAATGATATAAAGCGCTGGCAAATTGTAACCCTTTGTTACCTGAACTTCCCCAGTGCGGCACTCTGTGAAAAGCAAAAGCAACAAAGCGCAAAATAAATGTTAATGATTCAATCTAGCCGTTTACAATAATATTGCTTTGGTACTACCAATAAACAAAATTTGAATTTTTTTTGTTAAACCTTTAATATGATTTTGGATTTCGTCCTTGAGCTGGTTACCGGCCGCAGCGAATACTCGATCTGATATGATGTTGCTTTCGGTCAGAGTTTCATCTGTTGTATTTGTGATGGCATCGACTTCCAGAAGTGTTATATCACCATCCCTGAGAAAATATTCAAATTTTCATATTTACGGAAAAATGAGAAGAAAAAAGATGACGTTATACCAAATTATAAAACGACTATTAATGCTGTCGGATACAGGAAACGGACTGGTGCTATGACGTGGCAGTACAACGCTTGAGTAATTGGTTACAGGCAATCTGGTTGGGTTCTTTTCCAATCCACCCCACTTTGCTAGACTTTCAAGTTTTATTTTCTGCGTTCCAAACAACCATCCAAAGCAGAGAAGAAAATTGATTAAAAAAATATTTTGTACAACAATTTGAATAAATATTTGAATAGTTACGTTATTTTTAGCACCTAGGGATTTAAAATCTTCATTTGAGTTGGAATCAAGTCGCATCGCTCTGCAATAAAAACACATTTTTTTTTTTTCGTTAGATATGGGCGATTTAAAAGGAAAGACTTAAATCTACGTAATGGAAAAAGCTAATGGCTTGTAGTAATGGAAATACACAACGGGGTCGACCGTACTCGTAGGTACTTCGCGAATAACTTCTCTAAGAATAGGTACTTAGAAAATATCAAAAAGTTAACTCGGGCATTATTTTTATCAATAAAAAAATTATGTAAATGAAATTTAATCACCGAAATGTGCATATATATTCACGCATATTGCTCAGAAATATAATTCCTTTTCTTTTGAAGTAAAACTCAATTCAAATCCTAAAATTTTAGACAGGAAACTGACGTTGCTAGTCGGTTTCCTGAACAATTTATCGTTTTACGAAGTCACTAGTTGTCAGTTGACAAAATAATTTTTTTTTGGATTTGTTGCGTAATTGTTTTCCTATTTGTTTGAAAATTTTTGATTTTTAAGTTCTGTTTGTTGTTTTGGGATTGAAAAATTATTCGATTGTTTGCACATATTTTCATATGTGTGTACGTAGGTTTATGTTTTTGGCGAACATAATTTTTCGTGGGATCGGGTGGAATAACCGAAAACCAAAATCTCGTAAATCAAAACACGCCAAGCATTATGACGACTTCCTTCCAATACTTTTGACGGCATAGGAAAGTAGAGCCGGAGATCGAAATATGCTACGTTTTTCGATTTTTAACACCTCAAAGAAGTTAAGAGTCTTGCTCCCGTCAAGAATCGACTGAGAGGAAGCGATGCGATGTGATGAATGACTTCGACACAACTATCTTCACGGATGGTTCGAAGATGGAATGCGGTGTTGGTGCAGGTATCGTCTGTGAATCTCTTGAGATTTCAAAATCCTATAGACTTCCCGATTTTGCCAGTGTATTCCAGGCAGAATTGTTAGGGATAAGGGAAGCTTGTATAGCCCTTTAAAATGTCCGAACCATAATGTAGCTTACTAACAGACAGTCAGGCAGCTATTAAAGCCATTGATTCAGCTTTATCATCCTCTAAACTGGTCCAGCACAGCAATGCGAAGAGGCCCTCAAGGAACTTGATATGAGCGTCACTCTAATCTGGATACCGGGCCATAGGGGCTATGAGGGAAATGAGAAGATAGATGAGCTAGTTAGGCAAGGATCAGCCCTTCACAACTCATTGGAAGTTGCGAGTATATGCTCCTCTTAGAGTTGTGAAGGGCTTATCCTGACCAAATACACATCAGAACCAAATCATAGGTGGAGTAGTTTAACGAGTTGCGATATATCTAGGAAAATCTTGGCCGGCCAATAACAAATCAAAATCAATCAAATTAATTTCCAAGCCAAGGCATGACATAGCCAGGGTTGTCGCTACCTGCACAGGGCATTGGCCTGTAGGGCCATGCATGTGGCAAAATTGGGTATACCACATAACTCTTTCTGCCATAGCTGTGAAGACCAGGATGGAAGAGAAACATTCCCACATTTTATATGCCATTGTCCGGCCTTGGCTAGGAAAAGAGCACTCTACTTAGGTAAGGAATTCTTCAACGGTATTGAGGAACTCTCAAAATTCAAGATCAAAGACATGATCTCTCACCTCAATAACACAAAGTGGCAAATGGCCGGTCACACAGGTAATTATTCAAATAAACAAACAGAAGATGGACGGCACGACAATATAGGTTTTAGTGGTAAAAAAGCGTAATGTTTTGTAAGTGGCTTTTAAGTGTCAAAAGGAAATTAAAGCACTTTACACTGCCATTAGTATGATTTTTAAAGAAGATTATAAAAGTATATGAACGGGACATGTTCGACTGCTATAACGTTTATGAAAAAAAAACCTTTTTCATGAAATTTGTTTTGTGTTGCAAACATTTATGTTATCAAAGAAAAAATGTCTATAAGAAACACTTTTAATGGCTGCCATGGTCTTACCACTGCGGATGATAATTTGAACACAAAAACTACTGCATTCTGTCAATGAACCCACCCATAACAAACGACTTTGTATACCTACATAAACCTACTTAAACTTTGAAACAATCATAAGGCACAAAGCAGCTCAATTAAAGCCAAGCGCAACTTTCTGAATATTCATGTTGTTTTCTACAGACAAGCCAAAGAAGTTTTATGTCAAACTTTATGAAGGTCAAATTCGTAGGTGCTGCCAAGGACACATTTTTTATTCAAATCGATACAGAATGCAGCAAAAAACTTCTTCGTGTTTGTTTCTTTTTTTTCAATAAATTGGTAACATTCTTGTCTACTATTCCATATCTTGATGAACTAGGCACAATTGTGTCGATTTATATGAAATTTTGTTCAAAACACGTACAGAAGTTTTTGCCAATCGAATTGTACTTTAACAAGAGGCTGAGGTTTCAATTAGATCGTTATATTGCATATGTGCACTGTGCGCTGCACCATGGCAGCCATTTTGAGTGGGCAGAGAGGAGGGGGGATGTCGTGATGGCATTTCTCCTATTTTTTTTTTCGTTTCCAGGTTTACAGAGATGGCTTGTTTTGGATGCATGGATTGGATGGTGGCCAAATTTTAGAATGTCGAATGTGCCTTGACACCTATAAATAACAAATATGGTTGGTAGGATGCTTTGGGTACATATACAATAGGTATTGCTGGGGATGCATGGAATGAAAATGGTTTTAATTTAAGGTAGGTACTCGCCATTTTTGTTCATAATATTGTGAGGTTTGGGTTAATTGGAATTGAAAATTGAGGTTGGTGTCAGTTTAATGACAATAAATTAGATTTAAACTTTTTATTTTTCTGTTGTATAACGGCTTAACCAATTATGCTGCAATATTAGTGATTCAAAATTAATATCAGAAACGCTTCATACAGGGTGAGCCAACATGAAATTCCATTTTAAATTGCTTAGGCCGTGTGCGAATTCAGTTAAAAATGGGTTAAAAATTGACGTTTGGTTAAATTTTGACACTTCGCATTATTTGACTAGCTGCTGAGCAGGTTAAAATATGACATTAGTGGTTAAAAATTCATCCATTTTTATTTTTTAACCACAATTCATCCAATTCGCACACGGCCTTAGAGCTATTTTTCGCTCGAAATTTAAACAGAGAACCGAAAGCTTAAGGCTATGCATATGTATCCACAAATCATTTTATCCCTAGTCACCACCAGGATCGTAAGACCAAACATTCGATTTTGAAATTCATTTAGCGTGAGGGGAAATCGGTTTGGCGATGAACTCCGTAAATGGGGATACTTTGCGAGCTTATAAATTTTCTTAGGCCGTGTGCGAATTGGATGAATTGTGGTTAAAAATGGATGAATTTTTAGGTGCCGTGTAATAACGCCAAGCGAAATAAGGCCGACTTGAAGAAATTGGTCTTATTTCACTTTCTCAAAGTGAAATAAGATCGACTTTTTAAAGTTGGCCCTATTTCGCTTTGAGAAAGTGAAATAAGGGCAACTTTTATTGAGAAATAAAACCAAATTGGTCTTATTTCACTTTACGGAAGTGAAAGTAGGCCAACTAATGTTTTTAGTCAAAAACACTTTTTCAAGGCTTCTAACATAACAGTTAACTTACTCAAAACAACAAAACCTTACTATGCACCGTACTTTGCTTGCTGATGTCTGAGTTGTAACGTCCAGGTATACCGTTCAACGATCTTGAAAGCTGATTTTTCGTAAACAATTTTTAGTAATCCAAAATTACTTTGTATATCCTTTGTACCTAAATCAACTCTTCGACAATGCCCCATGTCATGTTCTGAGTTCTGATTGACGGAACTTCAAGCGTTGTTCCCGCATGTTACTTCAAGCAGTTCCTGATAATACTTTCTTTTTTCATGAACATCTAAGTAAAATTGGTTCAATGCAAAAACATATTTTTTTAGTGAAAAAATAAAAACTTCGCACGAAATTGCAACTTCCTTTAATTTGGAAAAGAAATTATTACATATCTTGTAATGCATTAAATTGTTTTGAAAGCAGATGTTGCATTACCATGATTCATTTTGAACATCTTTTTTCACTTTCGTCTGAGGATGATGCCAATTCGGAACATTCAAGATCCTTTGGTTTCATTGGGTCATTGGGAGCGAAGCGAGCGGAAAAAATTTTGCCCAAAAGAGAATCAATTTGGGGTGTGAAAATAAAAAAATTCGCGCGAATTTTTTTATTTTCACACCCCGAATTGATTCTCTTTTGGGCAAAATTTTTTCCGCTCGCTTCGCTCGCTAGCAACTGCAGCTACTATATTTCTTGTCTTAAGATCCAAATACTTAATTATTTTTATCTGACCGAATTCTTAAAAAAATTAATGTTACCTGAAAGGTAAGATCATATATTACTATTCTTATTGCAAACTTCTTTTCGCACGAAATTTTTAGTTTTTCACAATCTTTCTCCGAAAAAAAGTTTGCCGTATCAATTCAGACGAAATTCATTTTAAGTGAAAATTGAATGAGGATCAAAACGATGTAAGCATAATTATGTGTTATAACTTGCATGTCTTAATCCACGCGCAATCGTTCTGCAGCCATGTTACTACTTTAAACTTTGTTTATACTGTTTTACAAAAAGATAACAATTTACAGGCAAACTGTGAACAACAGAACTAGGATCTTTTCTTAAACAATTGTTTATTATTTTGTAATTTTGTTTGACATTTTGTTTCTTATATTCTCTTATTTATTTTCTGAACAATACTAATTAAAATAAAATTAAGTATTGTAAACAAATTTTTTTCTTATCAAAAATGTTCCTTTAGATACAAGAGTATGTAGTATATAAACACATCTGTTGAAAGTGAAATAAGGCCAACTTGGCCTTATTTCAGTTTCGGAAAACGAAATAAGGCCAACTTTAAAAAGTCGGTCTTATTTCACTTTAAGAAAGTGAAATAAGGCCAATTTCTTCAAGTTGGCCTTATTTCGCTTGGCGTTATT
Organism: Sphaerophoria taeniata; assembly: GCA_943590905.1. Lineage (NCBI taxonomy): Eukaryota > Metazoa > Arthropoda > Insecta > Diptera > Syrphidae > Sphaerophoria > Sphaerophoria taeniata. Next base: position 22,652,025 of record OX016540.1, on the reverse strand, counting down.
ACACGGCACCTAAAATATGACAGTAGTGGTTAAAAATTCGGTGCCGTGTAATAACGCCAAGCGAAATAAGGCCAACTTGAAGAAATTGGCCTTATTTCACTTTCTTAAAGTGAAATAAGACCGACTTTTTAAAGTTGGCCTTATTTCGTTTTCCGAAACTGAAATAAGGCCAAGTTGGCCTTATTTCACTTTCAACAGATGTGTTTATATACTACATACTCTTGTATCTAAAGGAACATTTTTGATAAGAAAAAAATTTGTTTACAATACTTAATTTTATTTTAATTAGTATTGTTCAGAAAATAAATAAGAGAATATAAGAAACAAAATGTCAAACAAAATTACAAAATAATAAACAATTGTTTAAGAAAAGATCCTAGTTCTGTTGTTCACAGTTTGCCTGTAAATTGTTATCTTTTTGTAAAACAGTATAAACAAAGTTTAAAGTAGTAACATGGCTGCAGAACGATTGCGCGTGGATTAAGACATGCAAGTTATAACACATAATTATGCTTACATCGTTTTGATCCTCATTCAATTTTCACTTAAAATGAATTTCGTCTGAATTGATACGGCAAACTTTTTTTCGGAGAAAGATTGTGAAAAACTAAAAATTTCGTGCGAAAAGAAGTTTGCAATAAGAATAGTAATATATGATCTTACCTTTCAGGTAACATTAATTTTTTTAAGAATTCGGTCAGATAAAAATAATTAAGTATTTGGATCTTAAGACAAGAAATATAGTAGCTGCAGTTGCTAGCGAGCGAAGCGAGCGGAAAAAATTTTGCCCAAAAGAGAATCAATTCGGGGTGTGAAAATAAAAAAATTCGCGCGAATTTTTTTATTTTCACACCCCAAATTGATTCTCTTTTGGGCAAAATTTTTTCCGCTCGCTTCGCTCCCAATGACCCAATGAAACCAAAGGATCTTGAATGTTCCGAATTGGCATCATCCTCAGACGAAAGTGAAAAAAGATGTTCAAAATGAATCATGGTAATGCAACATCTGCTTTCAAAACAATTTAATGCATTACAAGATATGTAATAATTTCTTTTCCAAATTAAAGGAAGTTGCAATTTCGTGCGAAGTTTTTATTTTTTCACTAAAAAAATATGTTTTTGCATTGAACCAATTTTACTTAGATGTTCATGAAAAAAGAAAGTATTATCAGGAACTGCTTGAAGTAACATGCGGGAACAACGCTTGAAGTTCCGTCAATCAGAACTCAGAACATGACATGGGGCATTGTCGAAGAGTTGATTTAGGTACAAAGGATATACAAAGTAATTTTGGATTACTAAAAATTGTTTACGAAAAATCAGCTTTCAAGATCGTTGAACGGTATACCTGGACGTTACAACTCAGACATCAGCAAGCAAAGTACGGTGCATAGTAAGGTTTTGTTGTTTTGAGTAAGTTAACTGTTATGTTAGAAGCCTTGAAAAAGTGTTTTTGACTAAAAACATTAGTTGGCCTACTTTCACTTCCGTAAAGTGAAATAAGACCAATTTGGTTTTATTTCTCAATAAAAGTTGCCCTTATTTCACTTTCTCAAAGCGAAATAGGGCCAACTTTAAAAAGTCGATCTTATTTCACTTTGAGAAAGTGAAATAAGACCAATTTCTTCAAGTCGGCCTTATTTCGCTTGGCGTTATTACACGACACCCATATTTTAACTTGCTCAGCAGCTAGTCAAATTTTATTCAATGTGAAATGTCAAAATTTAACCAAACGTCAAGTTTTAACCCATTTTTAACTGAATTCGCACACGGCCTTCTATATAAAAATGAATCACAAAATGTGTTGGTAAGCGCATAACTCAACAACGCCGGGACCAATTTGGCCAATTCTTTTTTACAAATGTTCGTTGAAGTTGAAGGCGAGAAAAAATCGAATAATTGCCGGAAAAACCCTTAAAACAGCCCTTTTGTTTTTCCATACAAACGTTTTCTAACTAAAACGAGCTTATGGAAAACTGGAAAATTTCAAAATGGGTTTTCGAAAGGAACTCGGAAAACTCATTGGTTTTCAAAGGGAAAATTGCATTTAATTGTAGGTGCAGTGGTTCTCAAATGGAAAACTGGAAAATTTGTGATGGGGAACTAGAAAGCAAGAAAAAGTAAAAAAATGGAAAATTTGAAATGCAAAATAATTTTATTAAAAAAAAATCTCAAAAACACTCTTTCAAATGAAATACATTACTTTTGAAATGGTAAAATGGAAAGTTCGAACTGGGGAACAAGGAGAAGTCCTGGAAAGCAAGTATAATTAAAAAAAAAAGCATTGCAAAAGCATAACAAAAAAAATGGAAAACTCCTGAAGAGCAAGAAAACCCCAAGCAATATTTTGCATGGATTTTAAAAAATGGGGAAATTGACAATTTGTGATGGGAAAATCTCCTTAAGAGATTAGACCATAGTAATCGCGGCTTCAGGAATGCCTACGAACCCAACTTCGGTCGTAATGTCAAGTACAGACATATGTTTATTAGTCTTACAACACGAATATGAATCTGAATACCACACTCTGCTTTTCCACTTCATTTCAATATTAAGGAATTCAATACTATATGTAAACCGAAAGCACTTTCCGTATTTTCCACCTTTCCTTATGGTCGCATTTTGAACAGTAAAAACATAGCAAGTAATGTGTTTGCTTTAATAATAAAATAAATCAAAATCAAAAAACATCTGGGAATCAAATAATCAAATAATATTCGAAAACTAGAAGCAACCGAATTTTCTGGAGCATCATAAGCATACCTACGTGTTCAGATGAGTTTTACTTTCAAAAAATAAGTACCTACAGCAAATACGTTAACTTTTTTCGTGGTTTCTTAAATAGGTCACAATTTGAAAATCAAAAAAACTGCGAATCAAATACTATTGAAAAACATTTTTTAAATGCTTATTTTTAAATGCTTACCTATATATGTTTTATTTAATTATATATTTTTTTTTAATTATATTTCTTATTCACAATGCCCTATCACCAGGGTGACAGTTCAGTTCAGGAGAATTTTTTGCCCCCACTATAAAATTTGTAGGAACAAAAAAATGTTTCATTACACATCATTTTGACAGAACTTTATTGCAATTTAATTAGGCAGTACGAAGTCTGCCGGGTCAGCTAGTAATAAATAAATAGAGTGACGTGACAGCTCTTGAAGAACCAAGGCCTCATCAAAAATTCTCTGAGTGCGTGTGAAGAATTGAGGGGACCTACAATTTAACGCCGATTCCGAACGGCAAAGTTGAGAAGGACCTCCAACCCACAACGTTCTGCTTACCAGTCAACGCACATAACCACTTAGCCACGGGCACTTGCAGGTTTGGCAATTTTTATTTACCACACTAATATTATAGAAATTAAGATAGATGGATGGATGAATAGATGTGAATATGTTTGTTGCTCAAAAACTCCAGTACGACTGAACGGATGTGGACAGAATTTAGCACTCAGATAAATTATAGTCTGGAATAGCACAAACGGTTCCCGTGGGATAGATTTGTCTTTTTTTCTATATGTAGTGGTAGCTTATAGGTCAGAAAATGACAAAGGCTACTTTAAATCGCGGGTAAGGCCACGGTACTACATAATAATCAATTTTTTTTTTCTAAAACATCATCTTATTTTCAAATATTTTCTTTGCTGTTTGCTGCAATAAGTCATAGAAATTTTCGAAACACACCCATTGTTTCAAATGCATTGACTTAAATGAAGTAGGTACTCATCGTAATAAGCCCACAATGCATTATTATTATTTTGAAACTCTCGATAAACATTGTTAAAAACTGAATGTTAAATCAGAACTATCATTGACATGTCCACTACAAACAACGAGGTCGTTAGGCACCTAGTTAATATTTCTTGTTCTCATTTACTATTTGTCATAAGGTTAACCTTGGCATGCAAAAAACAATTTTAGGTCAGACTATAAATAATGCAAATTGTGCACGAAGGTAGCTCTTCTAAATTTGTGTTATGTTCTATTTACTGAGATAAAAAATGCAAGCCTCATTAAATCTATCTTATCATCATATATGTTTGTACATTATACTTTTATAGAATTTTGATTTAAGGTAGGTGCCTTCCTTTAGAGAATACATCCATTTCAACTGAGATTAGATTTTTGCTAATGTGATGGTTTTAGGTTCAAGTGGTTATGTATTACTTTTTGTTTCCTTCTAATCATTTTTTTCATAAAGAGAAAAAAATCAAACTAGACATTAGTTTTGCAGAAGGATGTTATTAATACTACATTTCACATCATTCATCATCTGAAAACTTCCCGAGAAGTATGTAATTAGCAAGAAGGATGTTATTTTTCGTCTCCTCGTTTTGTGGAACCCTCAATCACTAGTTTCTTTGATGAATTAACCTTTTTACTGACTAGTGATTACATTCAACAAAAAGATAGTTAATAATGAAAATCACGAAACTATTTCTTTACCCATTTTTTTGTCCTTATCTTTCATGTATAGTTTTGGTCCTAATTTATTTTTAATGGTAATCGTCGATCAGCTTCTTTAATAGCTACATCAACATTGGAGCCCAATGAACTTTCTTGTATTGAACAGAATATTATTGCCTTGTCTGTACAGTGACTCCATGGCGGCACTGATTCAATAAATTGATACTATAATAGTCCGTGATGTAATTATAATTGATTTAGCCAAAATGAGTTATTAAATGTGACATTTGTGATAAAAAGAACCAATTAACACTTTTTTTGTTGGAAATCAGTTTGGGGATATGTTAATTGATACTATTGTTAGTTTGAAAATTCTGCACAGCGGCTGGGCTGGGTGCTACATGAGTAACTTTTTTTATTGAGTAAATTACCAAATAGTTTTCTTCGCTCTAATTTTGTGTAATTTGGCGTTCATTAAGACACATTTATTGGAAATAGTCTAATAGTTTGCGTTTTAAGAGTGTTCTATAAGATGAGCAACATTTATTATTAAGAAAACCTCGACCATCAATTTCGAGACACAACGTCGTGGGTGTCTCCAATTTCCGCAAACTTGGTGGAAGATGTGCAAAACGTGGATGAATTGAAACATTTTCGTCTTAAGAAGGTATAATAAACGACTAGGAAAATTGAACTTTCGTTAGAATAACCAAGCAACTGCAGGTTTTATGTAGGTATATGAATCGAAAGACAAATAAGAAAGCAAGACAGTTTCTCTAAATTGTGTTACCGTCAGGACTCTTAAAGCGGAGTATTTGCAATTCTACTATGACAAACTTACTAGTCATAGAGTGTGGTGGCATTCGTTCAACAATTTCGAGCCTCTAATAAATCTGTGAAAAAATCTGACGGAAATTAATACAGAAAGGTCACATACTCAAACAAATGTGACGTATATGTTCCCAAAAATTCCACATCGAATGTAGTTCAATTGAAAAGAGTGATTTATCATTACTCCAAAAAAGCCTTAACTTGCATTGGAAATGTAATATGTGCGTTGCAAATCCCTTGTCAAACTGCATTAGTCAAATAAATTTGCTATACACGTTGTTAAAAGACTTAAATTTTCCTAATAACCCGATTTGTAGTGATGTTATAAACTCTGAACTCTTAACACCTAGAAGAATCACTCGGTCGGGGGGTATACCTAAATCGACTGCTGCGGTATCTATCAAATCTCGTGCTCGCAAAAACAAAAATCAAAATGTTGCGACAAATAAAAAATCACCACTTGTTAATTCGTCTAGCACTCAAAACTCTCCTTCAGGAGCTGAAACACTTGGTGATAAAAGTGATAATTATCAAATTGAATCTGGTCAGGAGGTGTTCTCAAGTGCTAAACAAGACACAAAATTAGTCGGTCATGATAAACCAGAGCAAAAACCACGTAAGCAAAATTTTTTTATTGGGAATCATGTGTGTGCTGAGAACATTGAGGTTATGTCGCACAAAGAATGGTTGCATTGTCAAGCTTTAAACCAACACAAAACACTCAATCATTGATTGATTTAATTTAAAAATTAACCAAAATGAAATCGAATGCTTTAAATTAATCAAGAAAGGAGAAAATGATGAATTGCTAAGCCATGTTAACTTTAAGATGGGTATTCCAAGTGAACATCTTGCTGCTGCATTCAATTCAAACTGTTGGCCGGCTGGCGTTAGAGTGAGACGATTTCGATTCATTCCAAGAAAAGCCGATTCTTAAACAGTCTAAGGAATCCCGTTCAATTAAAAATTCACCAAATGTTGTTCTAAATGTTTACTATCAGAATGTGGGGGGTATTAGAACAAAAACTAATGCCTTCTATGCTGCTGTTACTTGCTGCTTGTATGATGTGATTGCTTTGACCGAGACGTGGCTCTGTGATGGAATCTTCTCTTCCGAACTTTTCAACGACGACTTCCAAGTTTATAGAAGAGATAGAGCGTCTACCAGCCAAACCGTTGGAGGTGGGGTATTATTAGCTTTAAGATCCAAATTTGTTAGTCGCCAAATAGTTTTGGACTACCCAGATGTTGAACAAATTTGCGTTGAAGTTATCTTTCCCAACGTTAATTATATTATTTATTTTATGATTTCATATATACCACCTAATAGTAATTCTCTTATTTACGAATGTCATTTAAAGAACATTAAAAAAATAGCTGATATCTTAGAACAAAATATGCATATTGTCATTCTAGGTGATTTTAATTTAAGTCAAGTTAATTGGATGTTCTCTAAAGAAGAAAATTGTTTAATACCGTTTAATGTTTCAAATAACAGTGTTTATGAAATTGTTGATACTTTTTTCTCAATGAACTTAATTCAAATTAATAATGAACCTAATACAAATGGTCGTAATTTAGACTTAATATTTGTGAACTCGGAATTAGAAGCTAAATTAGAAGCATCATATTTGCCAATTCTTAAAAATTGCTCACATCATAAGGCTTTGGATATAGAAATATCATTATTAAATTTTGATAAACTTAATTTTAGTAACAACTGTGTTGAAATAGAATTGAATTTTGATCAGGCTGATCATAAAGGATTAAATGAATTTTTCAATCAAACTAATTGGGAAGAAATTCTTGATGATGAAGATTTAGAATCGTGCTATGGTAAATTTATTGCTAAAATTAATGAAGGATGTAGTATATTCGTTCCGACAAAACGAAGAAAGCAGAATGGTCGGCCAGTGTGGTTTAATAGTCGCTTAAGTAACTTAAAAAATAGACTCACAAAATTACATAAACAGTCCAGATCTGATCTTAAATTGAGCAGTGATTACATTACATGTAGAAAGCAATACGAACAGCTTAAAAACTTTTTGTATAGACAGTACTTATGGTCAATTGAAGGAAACATTCAATCAAATTCTAAAGCTTTTTGGACATTTTTGAACAATAAAAAGAAATCACATAGCTTGCCAAATAATATGGTTTATAACAATGAGCATTCTAGTGATGAAAGTGTTATATGTAATATGTTTGCCACATTTTTTCAATCCAATTTTGTTGAAGAATGTTCGCAAAATAAATCCAATTACTCGAGTCAATTGCAGCTTGATTTAGGTAGTTTAATTCTTTCCGAAAATGATGTATCACGCGAACTCTCTTCACTTAATGATAAAAAGGAATGACTTATCAAATAAATTTATTGAAAAATTGTTGCCGTTCGTTGAGCATTGAGCTTTCCCTTAACAAAGATCTTTAACATATCACTTTTTACGGGTGAATTTCTTGATGATTGGAAAGTATCTTTCATTACACCAATTTTTAAGTCTGGTTCTAAGCAAGACGTAATAAATTATAGACCAATATCTAAACTAAAAATTATCCCAAAATTGTTTGAATCAATCGTTAAAAACAGGATTTATGTCGATGTTCAAACTGTTATTTCAGATAACCAACATGGTTTTATAAAAGGAAGATCTACAAGCTCAAATCTAGCATTGTTCTCGAACTATTGCTTAAAAGGTATAGAACGTGGTAATCAGGTTGATGCAATCTATACCGACTTTGCAAAAGCCTTTGACAGAGTTCAGTTCAATATTCTCTTATGTAAACTTGTATGTATGGGGTTTCACTCAACCCTACTTAAATGGCTCAAAAATTATCTAACTGGTCGGAAACAGTTCGTCAAAATTGGAGACCGAATATCCGAAATTATATTTAATCATTCAGGAGTACCCCAAGGAAGTCACTTGGGCCCACTCCTCTTTTTACTATTTATCAATGACTTACCTGATGTTTTCAAATTTGCAAATAGTCTTCTCTTTGCTGATGATTTAAAACTCTATGCTCAAATTAGTTCATACAATGACTGCTTGAAACTCCAAAATGACCTCAATAATCTGCACCAATGGTGTAAGGCTAACGCCTTCATTTAAACATTCAAAAATGTAAATACATTCGATTTACAAGATCTAGATTCCCTATAATGCATACGTACAATATAAGCCATGTAGATCTTGAACGCGTTCATTTCCAAAAGGATTTAGGTGTAATTTTCGATGAAGAAATAAATTTTAATAAGCACTATGACTATATTATAGCAAAAGCAAATAAATTACTTGGTTTTCTTAAGCGCAATTCGTATGAGTTTAGTGACCCATATACATTAAAAAGCATTTATATTTCAACAATTAGAAGTGTGCTGGAGTATGCATGCATTATATGGTCACCAAAATATGCAATGCACATAAATCGGATTGAATCAATCCAAAGAAAGTTTACTAGATTCGCTTTGAGAAAACTTAACTGGACTGACAATCTTATGCCTCCTTATAGAGAACGATGTTTATTTATAAATTTGAAATCACTTGAATCTAGAAGAAAATACTATCTGGTAATGCTGGCTAGAGATACGATGTGTAACCATATACAGTGCCCCATGCTGCTTTCATTGTTTCTAATATATGCCCCTTCTAGACCAATTAGGGAAAGAGATTTCTTTTACATTTCGCGATCTTATACAAATTATGGAAAAATGGACCCTAATTCAACATCTTGTTCAGAATTCAATAATATTAGTCAGTATATTGATTTATCATATGAGAGACAGAAGTTCAAAGAATTAATATTAACAATTTTGTAAAATTAAGTGTCTACTAAATTTATTGTTTTAATATTTATACCAATGTTTTAATGTAACTCATGTTTGTATTATTATGTATTACTTAATGTTTATTATTATATTATTGTGTAATTAAATTATAACCATTATGTTATTTCAATAAAGTTGAAGGACTTAGTCTAAGAGATTAATTGTAATCGATAGATGAAATAAATAAATAAATAACTTCCATATATACAGTATACCACATTGTAACGTAATAGTTCTTTTCTTTTAAAGAACAATTTTGAAAAAAGAAAGCTCTTAGATTTGTTAAATGGGGTGCTCTTAATTTGGCATTTAAAGCCGAAAATTCCAATCCTTTTTCAATGCTTTTACGAAGACAGTCAAGGCTAAGCTTTTAACGTAAAACCCGGCTTTAATAGTTAACTATTCCTGACTACACAAAATACACGTAAATAATCGATTAACTCGTTTTAATTTCTTTTAATAAATGTCAATCAAACTGCTTACCAATATCAGTGGATCGATAAATTTCTCACGTTTAATTTTTTACAAATGCTTAGAAGGCAACTCAGAAGGCGCAGCGTCTGAATAATCTATACCTACTTTTCAGCAGGACAACTTTGTATTGTTTATTTATATTTTTGTGAAAGTAGGTAGTTTTTTTTTTTTGAAAGAAGAGAACAAAAAAAAGTTTCCTAATGCTTTCCACTATCAATCGCTGTCGGCCAGTAAGAGGGGTTGGCAGCAATCAATATTACCTGAATGTGTGATGAATGAATATGAAGGTTCCTGTCGCTTTTATACATACCAGCCCACAACCTTTAACCAACACGCCACTAAACAAACCAATCCAACTCCTCTCTCCCCCTCTCGACCCACAATAATATACCCAGTCAAGCGATGACTGGGTGGTAAATTTGATTAAGCACCCTTTGTTGTTGGGTCTGCTTCGCTTTGAGTTGTATAGTTGGTTTTAATTGTTGTATTTGTTATATGGTACCACATCAGGTGGTATATAGTCTGTTAACTGAAAGCTTGCATAATTGAAAAAGAGGCTTTTATTGTTGCGGTTATTGAGATTTTAATAATCATTAAAAAGTCTTCCACTCGTCTATAGCCATAAAGCAATTCATTTCACCTTCCATAGTTTTTGTTGCTTTGTTAAACAAAGTCGTCATTCCAGGAGTCAGAGTAGAGAGACGGTGTTTTTTTTTTTTTGTTAATTGATAAAAAAACATCTGGGTGGTTTTTCAAGTGTAACTTTAAATAAAGTCTTTGAAACAGTTTAATGGATTTGCTAAACTTCAAAAGAAAGCACTCAATTTTGTGTTTTTTTGATATCGATTGTTAAATGAAGCAAAGTGTTTTCTGCATTTGTGCAGAGAGGTATCGCCTGCAATAAGCAGACTAACGAGAATGCTACTAAATTTATGAAAGGGTGGACACATGGATGTGCATCATGTTCGTAGGCAGATATGAAGAAAAATTATATTTAACATTTGAAAATTTTTTTATAAGGACTTCTAAAAAATAAATAAAGAAAACATTAAAAGTGATATAAATTCGAAAATATTGGCTAACTTAAAGTTGGCACTTCATGTTTTTCGAAAAAAAATTCGTTTAAGACAATGTTCTTAAGACGTTTTTACTAAAACTGACTTGAACATAATGAACTAAAGTTTGAAAACACTTCCAGTCGAAATATATTTAGCAGAAAGGCAAGAACTTGAAACAAGTAAACTTAGACCCACTCAGATGAGTTTGAGTGTATGCAAAGTTATTTACGTCAAATAAGACTTCGTTTCAGGTTTATAAACTAAAACAATTTTCGTTTACGTAAAGCGAATCTATTCAATTTCGATATTATGACAATGGCATCTAAGTGTGTATGATACACAAATTGCTTCAGTAAACAAAACAAAAATAATATGAACGTATACACAATACACATTGTGTCTTGACATCATCCAACGCTATTTAATCGTTAATCCAAATTCGGAAAAAATCTGGTGGTGCGTCATTTTAAATTAACTTGTGTCAAAATGACCAATAAATATTTGGCTGTCTTCCCATAGAATTGATATTTGTGTTACTATTTTTAATACCTACCTGTAAAGTTGATATTTTATTTAGTTGGCTTATTAACACCGACAAACATCAAGCAAATTGATGTGTTGCTAGTTTATAGCATGACACAACATTATGTCATCATCGGCTCGATAATTGCGTATTTTGTGCACTGTAAATTAATTTTTAATTGAAATTTGATTTGCTTCAACTTTGAAAGTAATATTTATGTTTTTTCCAATAACAATGGTCAGCAGAAAGTTAGTTATTTAAAAAATAATTCTTTCAAGCAAAGGAAGTGCAGTACGATTGTGGGTGTGATTATGTACGTTGGGCAGTAAAATTTATTTTATCATCTTTTATAGTCTCATGGGTAGGTTCTGCTTATTATGAAGAACTATCAAATCTTTCATGAAGAAAGGTTTTTCTAAATGAAGCAGTTCGCAGAACTTAAAAAAAAAAATCAAAATTTTAGAACTAGTGTGTGAGGGTTAGTATACCACATATAAACATAATTTAACATATTATTATTTTAAATTATAATATTTTATCCTTTCTCTCTTCTTTCATTTCAATTTGATAAGTGTTGAAACTAAAAAGCTAAGATTTTATTTTAACGAGAAATACTTGTAACTTCCTTAAACGTCGAATGGAATCAGGTAATTAGTTAAACATTGTAGGAGCCACTACTGTTAAGAACTTTTTGAAGTGAATTTTATTATGAGAAGGAAAATTGACATAATTGCTGTAATTACTACGCAAATCATGTAAGTCATTCCTTCTTAAACATAGATGACCACTTCTTATAAAAAAATATTTGAAGAACTTTATAGGAGAACGAGAAGAGATGCCTTTCAGACCCTAAAAATGGTAGAAAATATCACAATCCAATAATGGAAAACCTGATAAATAGAAATGCATCAATTTAGTTTTACAACTCAAAATAATTTTATGGAAATAAAACGCGTTGATGTCAGCAACGAAATTAATAGGAGTCTTACAACCATAGGAGAAGGCTATGTCATCAGCAAAAGCCATTGGTTTACCACTAAAGTTTTGATCAATACAATTGATAAAAATGATAAAGAGCAAAGGACCTCAGATTGAACCTTTAGGGGCGCCTATATTTATGTTACATAGTTCACTAAAAGAAGCATTAATTTCTACCATTTGCGTCCGGTAAGATATATAGGAAGCCAACCAATTATAAACAAAGCCACGAATTCCCGCTCAATAAAGCTTATCCAAGAGGATATCTTGATCAACTAGATCAAACGCTTTGGTAAGATCAATAAAAGTCCAGCAGTAAACAGATTATTACTTATACAATTATAAGCCTCAGATCAAAATTTCAAAATTGCATCTTCAGTAGATCTAACAAAGCGAAACCTAAATTGGTAATTATTGAAATTAGCCGTGTTTTATTGAGAACTTAGCTCAGCTCATTAATAGGACTTACATGTCAAGCAACAACAACCGAAAACTGAGTAAAAATAAGTTAGGAATTTCCTGAAGATAAGGTTTCAGTAATTCGACACTTTAGTTTTTCGTTGTTTTTTTCGTTAATCAAATGTCAAAACATTTTGGAAGAAAATAGTTTTTCACCATAGAAACTAATTTAAAAAAATTGCTTTCAGATAGGTCTCAAGATGGCGTTTGAAAGCTTTCGATATTTGATATTCTGGTCAACGAAAATCAGTTTAAAACTGACTATAGCGTTTTATTGGAATTCCTATTACTGAGCTAAGCCAAGTTCCCAATAAAACACGGCTAATATTGTTATTTCTTTTCTTCATACACTTTTCACTACTTACTTGATAGTTGTTCTGAAGGCAGAATTCGAAAGAAGATATTTTTTGATTAAAGAATACCTACTTATAGGCCCTTATTTTGAAGTACAATAATGGTTGTCGAGGGAAATAGTGAGTAATTTCGGGAAAAAAGTTTCTGAATAATTAACATTTTATCCAATATCTCAAAAATCTTGAAACTCATTTCGATGAATAGATTTCGACCAGTATCATCCGATGGGTTTTGGAAGAATTTTTTTCTGTCCAAAATTTTAGCAAAAAATTAGAAATTGCGGGAAGTGTTTGCCAATAATTAACATTTTACCCAATATCTAAGCTACCATGCTTTCAAAAATCTTGAAAATCATTTCGATGAATAGAGTTCGACCAGACTTTTGCTTTGATGTATCATTCGATGGGTTTTGGAAAAACTGTTTTCTCTGTCCAAAATTTTGGCAAGAATATCATGAAGAAAATGATTTCGCTTAATTCGACATATTTCATAGTTGTCGATATGCTGAGCTTATTTCTGAAAACCAAACTCAATTCCGAGCTCTGGTTGTCACTCGACACTCACTTTAACTATGTTTGATCAAAATCTCTAGATTAAATGCGTTGGCTTACATAAAATGTGTGGGTTGGAATCCGACTCACGCTTATTCTTTTTCTATCATGATTACTGCATCTTGCGAAGAATTTACTTAACTTCAAAGAGTATCACAATTATCCATGCTATATGTATGTAATAAAGTAAAAGTATATATAAGCCACTTGGTTATTGCTTTGAAAAGGCTGCCGGGTCAGTCTATTAATCTGGGGGCATGGCGCAGTGCCCCTGCCAAGTCGAGCACGAAGCAAACACTGCCGTACCATCCTTTACAGGAACCATTTCGCCGCATTTTCAGGCCCTTACTTGAGAACTTTTGGATAAGACCAGACAGCTGAAACTTTCTCCATCCAGTAAGCTAACTTAAAATACTTAAAATCTTCAAATTTCAAATCTGTAGATCATTTTTTTCCGGAGTTAAGCGAAAGCAAAGTTTCGCATTTTAGACACTCACTACTGATCATCAAAATAGAACAAGTACTTCCCATAAACTCAGAGAGTTGAAATTTGATGCAGAGTTACGGTTTAATGGTCAAATAAAGGGAAAACTATAAAAACTAGGATACTCGGAGATCTGGAGTACCTGGTCTTATGGCACTCACTCACTAACTCATGATCCATAATAAATAATAAATCAATATGCCCACGTTTCTACAAAAAGAAGTGAAATCCCACCAAAAACATTCTGTAAAAAACTAGGCAAGTCTCGATGGAGCTGCTCGTTTATTTCTAAAAGTAGTGAAATCTAGACAAAATCATGCCACGTTTAAGGTTCCTTGCTGCGATTTCTTTATTATTAAAGTTGACGTTGTGTGACTTGGTCGTTGAAGGGTACACAAGGGTACAAAACCAGGTGCTCCATGACACCATTGCACCAATTTGTCGCCAGAACAGCTGACGATGCAAAACTGCTTGTAGGCTTGATAAAGCTGCGTATTTCAATAATACTTATGTATAGGCGAGCCTCAAACGAACAGTATAAAAAACTATTTCCAGTACAGGTGGACTTCTAATCGGTCACACAACGTAAACTATAATAACAAATAAATCGGAACCATAAGCTTGGCACGACTTTAACTAGATTTCATTACTTTTTAGAGATAAACAAGCAGTTCCATCGAGACTTGGCTAGTTTTTTACAGAATGTTTTTGGTGTGTTTTATTTTACATAAACATGTAAATTAACAAAAAAGTTCATGAAAGCAGCTTTTGAGATTTTACTTTAAAAAATCGGAGATTTCGACATTCCGCATACCCATTTTTGATAAAAAAAAAAAAATAAAAAAAAACAGCACAAGGAGAGAAAGTTTAACTTGTAGTGGAATTAAAGTGATGCAGTTCTTGTGACCATGCAGTATTGTGACCAAGTAGTGTATTTTGTCTTCTTTTGTTATTAAGCCCATTTTTTAAATTGATTGGCCCACTTTTGAACATCCTGCACATTTAATGATGAATAATTTAAGCAAAATAACACTAAGCACGAGTTTCCCAATTTTGGCAAGCATGTGCGAAACTTCGAACTTTGCCTGATTTTTTCTTTTTTTGTAAGTCAACATTCAATTCTTAAAAAGGAAAACCACGAATCTTTAATGGCTTATTTGCCTATATATAGAACTTAAATATTCTTCGAAGTTAAAGGTAGTTGATAAAGAATACTTTAAAGTTAACTCACACTCGTTATTTATACATTTCAAATGACTTTTAATGATGCAAGATTTTGTTTACCTGCATTTTAACCGTCTTATAAAAAATCAACTTCTTTGTATTACAATCACGTAGGCAAACATTATAAGCTAATGCACAAAAGTGAGCATATACTTAGTCAATTGTGGGTCTACTTCTTAAGAAAAATAAGAACCTGTTATATATTTGTTCAGTTACCGTGCGTCGCACAGTGGGGAAAACGTGGAAATAAGTCATTTCCAAAATGTTTTTTTTTTTTTTTTGGTAGCGCATTTGAATAGTCAATTATTGGTATGATCAAGTTACAACTTTATTTCGTCAAAAAAATATACATATCTAGAGAATTTTTCACTCAAAGTTGATAATTGATTCAAATGAATAAAATCGGAGTCATTTTTAAACCATGTTTTCTCAGTCAATTATGAGCCGATTTGAAAGATTTTTTTTTTATTTTCTTAAGGTATTCTTATAGAAAATTTTAAAAATAAATAAATAAATTTGATGGAAATAACCATTTTACATTAAAAAAAAAATAAAGTAATCAATTTTAGTGCTCTTCCATTTTCTCTGAATTATTTTAAAACTAGCGCCATCTGGCGCTGCTTTATTTTAAGTATGAGCATATAGTGTAGCCTCTAAGCTACAATAATCAGCAAAAACCGTATCCGGATTCGTCCGGATTCGATTTTTAGAGCAATTTGAAGCTAAAAATGTGTGAAAAACGTGTTTTAGTGTTTTTTTTTCCTCTTTTTTCAATAACTTCGAAACTGTTTATTTTATAAATATTAAAATAACATTTTAAGATAACTATTGAATTCTTAAATATGGGTACCAAATTTTATTGCAATCGGCTTAGCAGATTCGAAGAAATCGCTTGTGAAAGACGAATGAACAGGAAACGCAGTTATGTTATAAGGATTTCGTTTACACTCTGTGTACGGAACCTTATTACATATTCGTAATTGTGCTTATTTACATCATCATTGTAATTTGTTGTATGTTTTCTGTTATCTACACATTTAAACTATATTTCAAATTTTTTTTTTAATTATACGCCCAGCCCTTTCGGAGATGAGGAGGGGGTAAAATTGAGTGTTTTTAATATTCCTTTTTTGTTGGGTTTTCTTGAATAACTTCAAAACCATTTATCTTGAAAATATATTCTTATTTACATTATGACTGCAGTTTTTTTCAGTTTTTCTGTAATCCATACATATGAAACTATTTTCTGAATTTTTTTTTCGAAATTCCAGGCTTACCCTTTTCGGTGAGTAGGAGGGGGTAAAGTTTAGTTTTTTGTATTTTCGACCTTTTTTGTTGTGTTTTCTTGGATAATTTCAAAACTATTTGTCTTAAAAATACAAAAAAAAATGTGTTTGTCAATTGCAGGCAATTGCTGAATGATTGTACTTAATTTGAAGTCAATAGGGTTACCACCTTTTCAAAAAAATGGTTTTAAAATTAAATGAATTGGATATTAGTGTATCGAAAAATTTTCTATGTTACATAGATAACTGTGACTTCAAATTAATTTCCGGTAATATTCATGTTATAGACGTTTAACTCAAATTTTTTTCACAATTTTAGGTCCACTAGTTTCCGAGATTAGGGAGGGGCTAATGCCCTATTTTTGATATTTTGGCATAGTTTTTATATATTTTCTTAAGTAACTTCAAAATTTTTTCTCTTAAAAATACATATTTAAAAAATATGATTGTATTTCTACTAAACACGTTCAATTGAACTTGAATAAGTGAAGAAGCTAAGCTAAACACTTGTTAATGTAATGATAAAGAAAGCAATCATTACAAAGTATCTAAGAAAGATACATACATACAGATACAAATAAGATTTCAATTCCATAAAAAAAACATAGAATATGCTTCTTTTATTTTTTTTTTCAAAAATTTTAACTGGCAGCATTTTACTTTTTTCAAATATTTAAAAACTGACTAAAAAAGTTATTAGTTTCAAAATAAATTTAAAAACTTTTAAACATTAGTTGTTAAGGTTCATAGTCGTTTTTATACTCCAGTTTATCTTAGACTGGGGTTAATCCTATTTTATTTGAATAGGATAAGCCCGAGTCTTTCTTATTAACGGTCTAGACAGCCTCTATGAATACGGCCCATTGTATTTGCCCTCTTCAATGTTGGATTTAAGAAAAAACAAGTTTTGATTTTGGTTGAAAACCATTTTCTTTTCTTGTGGGCGTGGCAGCTTTACTTTAAGCAATCTTTTCTGAAAATTTCATCAAAATCGGTTCAGCGGTTTGGTTTTTACAGAGTTTTTTCCACTCTCCCATACAAGTGTCCCCACTGTGCGTCGCACAGTGGTTTCAAAGTGGAAAAAACCCCAAAAGTGAAATATTTCTTTCAGCAATTTTGATCCTATATTTCGATTGTATACATATACAAATGCGAAATAAAAAGAAAATTATGTTCTTTTCTCACTCTGGTTCTCCATACCATCAATTCAATGTTGAGTCTATTATAATTTTCAGAATTCGGAAAAAAATGGAAGCGGTTTTTATGTGTAATTTTTTTTGAATGAGAATCAATTTTAGGCAAACAAAAAGTGATTTTTATGTTGAATATAACATTTTGCATTCATAATCCGTTCAATATTTCTTAATTTGATTTTCAATAAAAAAAATTAATAGCTTCTAATCAAGGTACTTCGAGAATTAGGCTTAAAAGTTGTTTATTGGACATATTTTTATAGAGCTAAGCGTTGCTAACTTTTGGCACTTACATTTTTTGGCACAACATTTATGAAATTTTTTGGTATGCAACATTATTAAGACTTTGCATATTAACGTGTTGAAGAAATTTCCAAAAAATTGGTTCAGCCGTTTTTGAGAAATCTAGAAAAGAGTGTTATAAACCCAAAAGGTACTACAAAAATGGATCTCTTTTCCTATTTTTTTGTTATTGAAGAATATATTTTAAATAATATCTTGGAATGCAATATCATTAAAGATAATGTTAAGTATAATTGTAAAAAATTTGAACAAAATCGGTAAAGCCGAAATGGAGATATACGGTAATAATCCAAAAAACAGCCTCAAAGTCCCTGGTTTTAGAATTTCACTTCGATACAGGGCCAGTAAGGGCTATAGATAAGAATCTTAAAAAATAGAGGATTTTTTTAAATTTATTTGGAGACAATTGAGCGGATGTCTTCATTAATTTTATCTTAAGGACCATCCCAATGTATATATATATAAATACAACGTTCGTTTTTAATAGCTTTTTTTGAATTAAAATTACAAAAAAAAAATTTGTTTAAGTTCAATAACTAAAATTCACAATATTTATTGAACATTTAAAATTTCAACAAAATCGGTCCATCCATTAAGTTTTTATAGGTTTTTTTCCATAATGTCCATAGAATGGAACCACTGTGCGTCGGTCGGTCGTCGGCGGTTTAAATAAGAAAAGCAAAATTATAAATTCATGGCCATAGAAGCAACTGTAATCAGTTTTGGTGGTTTGAATAAAAATTTTAATATTTTGAATTCAGAAAGTCGTTTAATTTAACATTTGTGAGAATTGCAACTGAGTTAACCTAAACAATTAATTCCATAGTCAAAAAGGGTCACTTTTTAGGGTTCCGTACACAGAGTGTAAACGAAACCCTTATAACATCACTTCGCTACTTTTATCATTTGAATCTAGTTTTAAATAGCAAAAAATCAACTATATCCAAAAGTGCAAACAAGTTTATTTGAGCTGTTTACTATGTCCAATTAAGTAAAGAAAAAACTTTTTCAAATTAAAAAAACCAAGTTTGTAAGCAATTGTTCCACGAAAAATTGTACCAAATTGTCTTTTGTTTACCTATGAAAACAAGAACAAAGGCAAAGGCACTCTCAAGTATTCCTTAAGTCATCCAAAAAATGTTGTTTGTTTATTTAAATAAGTTGAGTGACACCTAAAAATGTTCAGTGGATACTCAAAATGTGCTTTTTGCTTTTCTTTCTGGCCCGGTAACCATCGCATTTACAACGACAATAACCTGTTGACGCACATTCTTCTACGATTACAACAATAAAAACACAAATACACAAAGTAAACATACACAAGAAGCTATAACTCTTCTATTTTAATCACGTTTATAAAAGTAGTAGCCGTATAATTATTTCAAGCACGATAGGTACTTACTAGCAAGTAAAAAAATGTTTGGCATTCCAAAATATTTGCTAACTTTTAACATTTTAATGAGAATTGTTTTGTATGTCGGAAAACATTTTTCGAGTGGTTTGAGTCCGGTGAGAGGTTGCTTGAAAAAATAATGAGGAAACAAAATGTGCAGAAGAGATTATCTTGTGCAATGAAACGTTGTCCATTCATTTTATAGGATAGCCCTTGGACAAGGAGTTTTTGGTGTGTTGGTTGGTTAAGCAAACGTTTCTGCATTTTTATTTTCCATTTTTTTGTAATACTTTAAATTACTAGAGGCAAGCCTTAAAGTTTTCGTTAAGATGAGAAGAAAAATACAAAAACCATAATTGCAAGGCAAATAAATCTTTGATGGATGAATGGGTATTAAACCTTGGAAATATTTTTAACGAAAAAATAATACTGAAGACAAGTCCTTGAATTTTTTGTTCTAGTTTTTTTTTTTTTTTTTATTCCAACCAACAAGGATGTTTAATCAAGCTTCAAGCAAATTTCTCATAAAAACAGTTGCTGTAAAGTTTTAGGAAATGTTAAGAAGAAAATGTCTTCTAGAGGTTCTTATTCGATATTACTCACTTGATTTGAATTTATTCGAAATTGAAATGTTCTACTTTTTTTCAACATGGAATTAAGAGACTGCACACACAAATAAACCCATCTCTGAACCACAGTGAGCGAACGACCCGCTACGCGAGATGCAGCACATTGCAGTTTACTCTCAAAAGTGCATCTTGAGACTACACAGCAAAAGAGTATTGAAATGTACACACTACTTGGAAAACTACTTAGACACCATCTAAATAATGTTCAAAGTACCTTCATTACAGAGCGTGCTTAGAAAATATACAAACTTTTTTTTTAATATCTTAGTAAAACTTAACCGCCCTTATGTGCGACTTGGCGCAGTGTCCTCATGTTCCTTGTAAGTGTAGCACTTAAAATTAATAAATGTTTATGTTATGTTTAAAAAATTAAAGGAAACGAACTGAACACAACAGTAGGGACTCTCTGTTAACTCTATTTGGTTTCTGATGGTAAAAAAAAAGAGTTGGTAGGTGTGCAAAGATTCTTTTGAAGTCAGCGAAGACGTCTACAGTTCCAGGTGTAGAACTCTCTTGTAAGTCGAAGCCGAAGGGTTACTACGACGTATTCGGAGGTGATCCATATTGGGGGTCGTACATCAGGGTGACTTCTGATGGTTCTGGAACACCGATATATTAACAGATGGCGACACTTGCAAACGATATAAGGATAGCATTTAAAACTCCAAGTAGAAGACTAGCCTGATACTTATAGAACATTGTAGCATTGAAAGAAAGTAATTTTCAACCGAAGCTTCCTTTCACCGACGCAAAGGGTTTGGTTTTCAAGAAGTATAGTCCTACTTGCTGATCCGGCAGACTTCGTACTGCCTCAATCGATAAATATGCTTTTGTATTCCGCTATCACACTACCCACTACCCGCTACCCTCTACCCGCTTCGCCACTACCCGCTACGCTCTAGCCACTTTATGTACACGCTACCAGCTAGCCCACTAACCGCTACCCGCTACCCCGTTACCCCACTACCCGGTTCTGAACGGCTTGGTCAATTTCGTGCAAAACAATTAAAACTCATCTTCGGCTCTAACCGAACATTCCCTCAAAATTTGGTGTCAAACAATGAGTCCTCAACGGATTTGCATGAGATATTTATATACACACTTAGAAGTGCCACCAGGGGCCATTGCACGCTGGCTGGCTGATCTATCAGAACTTCGGGCAGCTGTATTCGGAAAGACGTCAGAAAGTTTCTTTACCATTAAATGCGAGCGAATTAATTCTCCAAGGATGTCGTTGGTAGGGGTAAAAATAATTTGTTCAGAAAAGATAAGCTTATTGAAATGTCAAAGAAGTTGTATGACCGTTCACAAACAGCATTATAAAACAATAGGAAAAACTGCCTTACGTGTGAAGAGGCAGTCTATGAGAAAGTGAAGATAAATAGACAAACGGAATTTCCGGTCCATTTTTTGACTTATTTTGCAAGGGTTAAAGTTGTTATTGAAATTATTTCTTTCAAATGAAAGTGAAGCTTTACTGTATAGTATATTGAACAGAAGCATTCTATTGATTTTGTTCGTGTGTGCCTTTTTTGTTATCCAATAACTTTATAGCAACAATTAAAGCAATTGCTTTCATCGACAATTATTAGTATAAGCCAAGGTCGAAGTCGATTGTAATTAACTGATTTTCATACAAAATGCTTTAATTCCAGGATAGCAGTGAGTGTAGCTTTAAGAGTGTTTTTCTACGGTATTCACTCAAAACTTTCCCTTTTGCTTTTGTACAGTAAATTAAATTATAGTTTCAATTGAAAGAATAGAATTCACTTTGTCAATCGACAAATGAGCTTAAAAAATTGTGACTTTCAGCACAACAATGCAGCAGTAATAAAACAGAAAGAAAGAAACAACACAAATCAAATGGCTATATCCGCCCAGTAGAAACACAATAAAGAACCCCCGCAGTGGATAACGTAATCGATTGTAATTAAAAGTTTGACAATGCACCTTTACGCAACATTGTTTTCAACTCTTAATGGTCAGCTATAGTCCAATGAATAATTAATTTATCAATACTCTAACTTACGACAAAAACAGCACGACACACAAAAAATAGAAAAAAGAGCTCAAAGTTGATTGAAAATAAACAAAAAAAAGGAAACAAATTGCTTATCGATCAGAAAAACGTTACAAGTCAGTTTCACAGTGGAGTCAGCTTTTCCAGGAAATGTACCTGTGTAGTAGGTGCAATACACTTCGCATCGCTATACATTGAGGAAAATTCGAGAGATATCTTCGCTCATAATTGCCTAAACGTTTCAGTTGATTGTGAGTGGTTATTAGTCCCCTTTTGCAGACCAGGCCTGGCAAAATCTTTCCCAAGCAATGATGTTGATGATCCAGCTTTAGATGCAAAACTTGACTGTCACCAATATTAACATCGCTTACAATATTTCGTAAGAGACAAAACATGAAACAGGTTCAACGCCCTTAAAAGTAAATTCTCCAACGCACCTGTGAACAATTTTTATGGAAAATAGAGTGTAACTAGTTTCAATTCAATTTATTATGCAAAAATGAAGGCACACAGCAAGGCGCTATCATCAAACCATCATGTTGGGCGGCTAGAAACCGAGCATGAATAAATATGAAAATGAAGTCACTATTCACATCAGACTTATAAAGTTTTCGGGTTTTTGAGTGCTCTAGCGGCATCATCGCATCATCCAATTGACTCTTATAACAAAAAAGTATAGAAGAGCTTTTTGCGAAAGCAAAGAGTGATAGTTTACTTTGTTGCAAAGAGACTCATAGGTACGTTCGCCACAAATACCGGTCTATTAAAAATTGAAACGTATTTTACATGCAAACTCTTGAGCTAGTACATTCAATTATTTTCAATAGCAACTTGTTTTGTATGAATTCCATTACCAGTTTTAATTAATATAGGTTCGTACAAATTGAGTTAAGACAATAATAATAAGTCAGCGGGTTGTTATGAGTAGGTACCTGTTGATGTAGGAACGGAGAGTTTTTTGTTGCAAAATGTCATGATTAATGACAGGGAGGTGTATATGTAAACTCTTACACATGTCAACTGAACGATAACTATGTGAGGGGTGCTATTTTAGAGGAATACCAAAATAAATTAAACAAACAAGCGTGTAACTTGGATTTCTCTTGAAGAACGTGTTCGAGCACTATCGACCAACGGTTTTTGGGAGACGAACGGCAGAGAGACATGCAAATAAAAGGATGCAATCTTAGGATGAGTTTGTTCTTAATTTTCAATTCTTCATCTTCAGTGTGAAATATTTTACGAATGCAATTTTATAGTCGGTGGCATCCGCAACCTTAAAACTAGGATCTCTCAGGGGTTGCATTTTTCAAAATCGTTAAAACCGCATGACGGATTTTGATGAAATTTGTGTGTGTATGCGTGGGTTGGAGTATCGTTTAAATTCACATTCCAGTCCACTGCTAGTTTACACGCAGACGTTCATCCTTTAAACGGGTTTTAAATCTTGAAATTTTTAACTTTCTCAATACAGACAACGTTCGTCGGGTCCGCTAGAATGTACGTAAGCAAATATGTACTCTAAACTTTGTTTTTAAACTAATTCTGCAATGACAGACTATAAAAAAAAATTGTCTGTGGGAAAATGTTTAAAAGTTGAAGTACATACGATGCATTGAAATATTTGAAACAAAAAAGTGTACAACAAACATAAAACGTTATTTGATCTCTCGAAGACACCCACAAAGTCTTGTTTAGTTAAATAAAAATCAATGGAGTGGCGCGACAGTTCCTGAAGAAACAAGGCCTAATTGGGTTACTATCAAGAATTCTCTGGGTGCGTGTGAGGAATTGAGGGGACCTACAATTTAACGCCGATTCCGAACGGCAAAGTTGAGAAGCACTTTTTCATGACAGATTAATACTCTTGGAAGTTTTGTCAGTTCTTCGCAATAGGCAGTACTCGTGAAAGATGAAA
Organism: Sphaerophoria taeniata; assembly: GCA_943590905.1. NCBI lineage: Eukaryota > Metazoa > Arthropoda > Insecta > Diptera > Syrphidae > Sphaerophoria > Sphaerophoria taeniata. Next base: position 22,628,110 of record OX016540.1, on the reverse strand, counting down.
TAAGAACTTTATGGGCACGAATAGGACTTGAACCCACGACGTTCTGCTTAAGCAACCAACGCACCAACCACTAAGCCACAGGCGACTTCTTAGTTAAATATAAGCTAAAAAAATATCTCAATTGTTTAATGAGGAATAAGATTTCTAAGCATTTTAGCCAAAATAAATGCAAGCAATGACATTCTCAAACCTTTCCACGATTTTTGTTACTCCCTTTCTTTGTAAAGAGCAACTCACATCTTATTTTTCTTTGTTGATAATTTTAAAATTAAACAGAGAAAGCTAAATGCTGATTCACCATACCAAAATACTTCCTACATTAATTTATCCATAATGTTTCTTTATTTCTTTGTTTTTGTTTCGTTTTTATAATAACCTGTTCACGAAATAGCAAGCAAAGTAAACGAACAACAAAATAAAGAGCTCACTAGGTAAATCTACACTCAGTCATTCACCAAAAAAAAAGAAACCTGATTTTAAGTTGTTAAAAAGCTGTTTGCAACTTGAAAGTAAGTCAGCAACTCGTCATCCATTTAAAGCATCAATAAACCAGTTGCAGTACGGTTATTATATATAGTATATAGTAATGGAATACGGTGAAAACACTCAGAGGACTCCTTTTACGGATTATTTAATTTTTTTTTTTCTTTTTTTAAGAGCAAATATTATTGGAGGATCAAAATTCCACCAGATTAAAAAATATAAGAGATGTCAATGTCGTTTTCTGTGCAAATGCAAAACGAAATGTTTATCTTTTACTCGTTAGAAACGGAATTGAAATGAGCTAATACTTGCTTTAGGGTGCGACAGACACTTTTAAAAATCACAGACGGAGTTTGTTTTTCAATTCTTTTTTTTTGTTCACAGCTCTATACGTTTGTCAACTTTGCGATTGCAAGCTTTTCTCTAGTCATTAGCAAATGAGCAAGCATCACAAAAAGAAAAAAACAGCAAGGTGTCTTCATAACACTTCCAATTCTTAGCTTAGCTATATATTATACATATGTATTACATGTTGATGGTTTCAAGAGCCAAATATTCACATACCCATGTTTATTTATTTACTTTTTAATCTGTTTTTATTTTACCGGCACAATTGCGCTTCAGATTAGACCGGATATTTCTAGGTCAAACTAGTTTGGGTTGGATGTAAGGCAAAAGACGACATTTGGAATAGAAATTCAACATGGAGAAAATGCCGAAGCCAAACTAAAAAATGTGGGCACATTATAATGTTTTGACTAAAACAACTTGAAACCTAATAATAAAATATTACGACTTGTTTAAAAGAACTAAAAATCGAAAATCGAGGACTCTAAACAAACTTCACCTCAAAATAAATGGCATTATCTCACGTAAAACTAAAAATAAAAGGTATTATTTTTAATGAAAACTGAAGATGCTGTTTTGTGTCATTATTGCCATTATTATTATTATTGTCAACTGATATAGTCATTTCTTTTCAGGATGCAAGTACAGACAGATAAAAATGGATGGACAGAATCATCGCATCCAAATATTTGGACTTCAACATCAACACAAAAATCATATTCTGCTTAAACTGCATTCATTAATTTTTAATTTTAGAACAAATTCAAAAGAAGAATACCTAATCTGAGTGGGGTTTTGCTTAATATAATGTTTGTATAACTGATACGTACATTTTGTTGTGTGTTCTTTAATTGTACATAGAAAGGTGTATAAGACACTCAGACAACGGTTGCCGGGTTGTTTTTTTGTTCGGTAATTTTTACAATGGGGTGACTAGCCTTCATTTAGTCGGAACCATAAAAAAATGTTAAGGGAATGCGAAACATTCGTGGTAAAACAATCGCATAAAATGTGCAGCTAGTTAGATAGTATTAAAATATTTTCATGGTTATAAAATGACATTTCTATTCTTTATGCTTTTAGTTTTATAGGATGGTATTTGAAGCACATATTCAAGCTTTCCTATGTGCTGAAATGGCTATTTCTTTCCCCTATCTAAAAGGTTGAGGTTGTAATTTTTCTTGTCCTTTCGTGAAATTATCGTTGAATGCTCCAAGAGGATCCGAGTTTTAGTGCTGGCTGACCAAAAGGCACTCTGCCCTCCTAGTCATGCTCGAGAGAAAAGTCGTATGAAGAATAGTTGGCCCCGTTTTTAAGCTTTATCAAATCTAACGCGAAGCAGTTGATTTGATAAAGCTCAAACACTAGAACCAAAATTAAGTCTGGGAAACTCTGGGTAGCTGGACACCTAGCTCGTATGAGCGAAAAGAATTTTTAGTACAATTCATGGAACAGGACATGGGTGAAACTGCCAAATTTGGCCTGGTTGTCCGTAGGTTTGAGGTGCAAAATTTGATGGTGTTGGTCACATCGCGATGACAATGATGAATATATTAAATGTTCTTGAATTTGCCACGCATTAATTTCTTTGAAGAGAATCAGCTATCAGTTAAAACTGAATGAAAAAAAAAACAAACGTTGAGGTAGACATAACATGTATATGTATATTATACCTCCTCTGAATCAGTTGTTATGTGATATTCATATTGGAAGTGTTCCAAATCCGAGGGTTTGTTCATATTGCGGTGAACGAAATTTGTAAGGACCAAAGACAGTGGATATTCACAATCTATATAATCCCACCTGAAAACGTAGGTCGTTGACTTGACGAATGTCTTGCCCTCTACCTACATACGTTCTTTTTAAAAATAAACCTAGAAGCGGAATGAAACTTTTGAAAAATATAATAATACATACCAGTGGCGTAGATAGCTTTTCGTTATGGGGGGGGATAGATCTAGTTCGCTCATTTTTACTTCCGACATCTATACTAATATATAAAGCTGAAGAGTTTGTTTGTTTGTTTGTTTGTTTGAACACGCTTATCTTAGAAACTGCTGGTTCGAATTGTAATTGAGTTGGATAGTCCATTAATTGAGGAAGGTTTAAGGCTACATAGCATTAAGCTACGACCAATAGGAGCGAAGAATCAGTGGAAACTGTGAAAAAACGGCAAGAAAGCATTAATTTTTTTGTTTGTGTGAACGCGCTAATCTCAGGAACTGCTAAATCAAATTGAAAAATTCTTTTTGTGTTGAATAATCCATTTATCGAGGAAGGCTTTAAGCTATACAGAGTTACGGTGCGAATAATAAGAGCAGAGCTTCAGTGAAAAGTCTTACTAAAACGGGGAAAAAATACATATTTGAAGGCTTCGAGTTAAGAAGCATTTTGACTTAGGGAGAGTCGACTAATATACAATTTTAAAATAACTTCGCAACCGAATTCCCACGCATGATGCACAAGTCAAGACGCACCTCTGGCCGGAGCACGAGGGAGAGACGGACGAATTCGCGGGCAACTGCTAGAGTGCTAGTATAGAATATATGAAAAGTTTTGAGTGTTTGTCTGTCTTTCTGTAAACGCACCTGCAGCCTTAACCACTGGTCCGATTGACTTAAAACTTGAAAATTAAAGGTTTGAGCAAATTCGCGTTGGTGCTTTTTTTATTTTTTTTTTAAGATCAGAATTTAGGGAAGCCACCATACAATTTGTTTTGGCCAAAAACTAAAAGTTTCAATTTTCTCAAAAACGATTTTTTTTTAAACTTCCTCCAAAACCTCTCATAAAATCGTTTTTTTTCTTATTAGATTTTTTCGAAAAACAAAACCCTGATCAGCTCCTTTTTTTCTGAAAGTACGTTTAAATTGCCCAAATAATATTTTATTTTCAAACAAATTTTAAAAATTTGTTTGTATTTTTTTAAAACATTTATAAACTTATTTTCAAAATTATATACCTCGAAATCGGATCAATATTTAAAATCGAAATTCACGAATAAAATGTTAATTTACATATTCTTGAATACTTTAATTTTAGGAAATTTTCGCAATATTATATATATAAAAAATTAATTTTAAAAAAAGCCACTTCAAATAATTCGTACAAATAACTCGCAAAATTACGATGAATGATTGTCAATCTGCCGCTTGTGTAAGGCATGCTTTATGTAATGGGTAATAGCGCATTTTGCTTTCTGGTTAAAATGAATTAGTGTGAGTTATCGTTACCGTTAGGATTCGCATTAACTTCACCACAGTTGTGCGAACATTTGTGTTCGTATGGATGAGTGTGTTGCGTGTTTGGGGCGATTTCTTACACCAAATTAACAATGTGACACACGGTGAGAAGAAATTTAAATAACTTTCAATTTTTGTGTCGGTGTGGGCTTTTGTGGAAAGCTGGAGTTAAGCTCTTTTTCTTGCACGTTTATCTATTATTATCAATTGGTGAGAGACGTTAAAAATAAACTTTTTAAAGATCGATACAAGAAAGAAATTCAAAATATTAGGTGATTAAATAAATAGAGTGGCGCGACAGCTCTTGAAGAGCCAATGCCTAAGTGGCTTACTCTCATCAACAATTCTCTGAGTGCGTGTGTAGAATTGAGAGGACCTACAATTTAATGCCGATTCCGAACGGCAGAGTTGAGAAGCACTTTTTCATGACAGATTGATACTCTTGGAATATTTGTCAGGTCTTCGCAAGATGCAGTGCCCGTGAAAGATGAAAGAAAAACTTGGCCTGAGTACTCGAACCAACGACGTTCTGCTTAGCAGTCAATGCACTTACCAACTAAGCTACGGGCAACTATATTAGGTGATTAGCCGAAGTAATAATTTCTTTCAGATGAAGTTGACTTTGTGTTTTCCCCGTAGACTGTAGGTATAGAATGTACAATTTATAATGCCTCTAGGAATCCTGTGAGTACTAATAAGACTTGATTCACGTAGGAAGTAGGTACTAACATTCAGAGTGCGTTTCTTTAACTTATTTGGCATGACTTAGTTATGTTGAACAATTATGAATCCCAATGGGGGGGATATATCCCCCTGATCCCCCCCTATCTACGCCACTGATACATACTAGCAGACTCAGCGAACTTCGTCTCGCCTTATTTTAGACTCTATCTATACCAATATATAAAGCTGAAGAGTTTGTTCGTTTGAACGCAGTAATCTCAGGAACTACTGGTTCGAATGGTATAATTCTTTTTGTGTTGGATGGTCAACTAATCGACTTAGGCTTTAGGCTACTTAACATTAAGCTGTGACCAAAAGCAGCGAAGAATCTGTGGAAAATGTGGAAAAAACGGCAAAAAATATTAATTTTTCTGCGTTTTAACGCGCTTATCTGAGGAACTGCTTAATGAAATTGAACAATTTTTTTAATGTTGAATGGTCCGTTTATCAAGGAAGGCTTGAAGCTATATAACATTAAGCTGTGACCAATAGCAGCGAAGAATCTGTGGAAAATGTGGAAAAAACGGAAAAAATATTTATTTTTCTGCGTTTTAACGCGCTTATCTCAGGAACTGCTCAGTCAAATTGAACAATTCTTTTTGTGTCTAATGGTGGATTTATCGAGGAAGGCTAGAAGCTATATCATACTACGCTGATACCAATAGGAGCGAAGCGTCAGTTAAAAATATTGCAAAAACGGCCAAAAATATTCTTTTCTGAATGTTTCTGTTGTTTGCTTGAACCCGCTGATCTCGGGAACTGCTAAATCAAAATGAACAATTAATTTGCGTTGAATAGTTTATTCATTATGGAAGGCCTTTGGCTATATAACATTAGGCGATATAAGCGATATATCAGTGGAAAAAGTGGAATAAACGGCAAAAAATTATTAATTTTTCTTGGTATGTGTTGAAAAAATTACTGTGCAGTGTCCACTGCTCAGCACCAACTGATTTTAGAATTAAAGTACCAGAATTTCAAAAAAAAAAAATACGAGCGTGTATAAGTGGATATAGGTTACTAATTTTCCCATTCAGTAGCAATGGCTTTCATAGCGCCGCCCCGCGCGCTTTCGTCCGTTTTCAGTTCAATAACAACATAGAAGTTAGAAAGATGAGAACGAAAAATATTGTGTTGGCTGTATCAAACTTAAGACAGGCTGGCCAAGCAAATTATATAAAAAAGGCCAGTTCCACCTAACAATATCTCACTGAGATCTCAGAGATCTCAGAAATCTCATAGATTTTTTAAGTGGAACAAAAATTCTCAGCTGCGAACTAAGATTTTTCTCTCAGATCTCTGAGATGAAATTATTTTGGATTCGATTTCTCACTCAGCTATTTTGACGTGGCTGACATATGTGCAACAACAATTAGTAAGGTAACCATTATATCTCAATGATAATTGAGAATTATGTTCCATCAAATTATTTTGCCTCAGTCAAGGTGACATTGAGATCTCAGTTAGATGTTGTTAGGTGGAACTGGCCTAATAACTGCTCAAATTAGAATTTTGAGAATTCAATTGATTTGTGAATGTGAATCATTGCTGTGAATGTGATTGATTGCACTATTTGTGCAGATTATTGTGTTTAAACAATATCATTTTATATATTTCTTAACTAAAAAATATGCTCAGTTTAAAGAAACAGGAAAAAAAATTGACTTCAGGAAAAAAAAACGATGCAGAAGTAAGAGAGATATTAGAATTATTGAGAGTTCGACCAAGGGAATGCTTTCAGTATGAAAAACTGAAGGGAATCATAAAAAATGCTCAAATTTTTTAAGTTTAAGAGAATTACGACCTAGCGAGAGTTGACTGCAATGCAATTTAACAATAACTTCGCAAAAAAATTCCCACGCGCGTATGATGCACAAGTCGTGACGATACTCTGGCCGGTGGACGAGGGAGAGGCAGACGAAGTCGCGGGCAACTGCTAGTTAACAATATGTTTGATTTTTGTTTCTCGACGCAAACATAAACAACACAGATAGTATATCAATACACGAAGGAGGAATTGACAATTGTACTTTTCTTGAAAATTTGGAAAAATTTTAAGTGATGAGGAAATGAAGTTAGTAACGATTGGGTGTGAGTGGTAAATAAAAAATAACTGATCAGCGTCTGGTTTAAGCTGTAGGAGGTGGACGTGTTTCTTTTTTTTTTGTCGGTCGATCTAATTTTAGATGGTTAGTAATTCGAGTGCAATTTCTTTAGTTCTAAGCTCTTGATACTCTAAATGTAATATTGTGGTGCTCCTGTATTTGAGTAAAACGTATAAGTAGAAAAATTAATTTTCTGTGCGATTTTATAAGTATCATTTAGAAAAGTAGATTGAAAAGAGGTTTTGATATTTGTTTGTAGGAGCAATTGATATATCCAAAATCATGGAATGTAAACAAACTTCCTGGAAAAGCTTAGCTTCCGGGTTTTATGCGACAAAACAGTTGCCTAAGCTTAAGCTAGCCAGAAAATACGAGTTTGGTACGTTTTATTGCTTAGAAAAAAAAATGCAACTTTTTTTTCAAACCCTCAGAAGATTGTATGAAATGCTGCAAAGGTAAGGCAACTTTTATTTCTCTTAGAAACTTTACATAAATTCTCATAAATGCTATAGAGAAATGCTCCTCTCTCTCTGTTAAAACTTCCCAATGTCAGTGTCAAATCATTCTTACCCGAAGGAGGAATTGACAATTTGGAAAGGGTTCAGAAAAAAGTCTATAACTCAGATTAAAACATTTAAATCGATACTTAAACGATTTTTTTATATTGAAATGATATTTTAACAAATGCAAATTTCTAAGACATGAAACTGTATTTGGAATTTGAGGTATTTTGAAAAGATTGTTAACGTGTCAAATCATCCCGACTTTCCCCTACTTCTTTTTTTCTTGATTTCATTTTTAAATATGTAAATAAGAATGCATACATAAATATTGAACCTCGTTTAAATTTCTTTTTGGTACACGTTTAAGATTAACATGCAATTAGCGATAGGGACCTCAAATAATGGTCGCCACTGTACATCTTCAGTGAGTAAGATATCTATTGAATTTCACTGTATTTTACATTACATTACATTTCACAGTACTTCGCACATAAATGTAACGAACTATAGCAGCCCAATATAATAATAGTAATGGTGCTTGTTTTCTTCTTCACTGATATTTTATTAATGATTTAGTAATTTGATTTTTTATTTTCCTACTTACCGACAGCTCGATAAATTTTATTTCAGTACAGTAATTTTTTAAAACACTTAACTTATCTTAACTTAACTTAACTACTACAGAACTACAGACACATAGCAGCACTGGTGACTGAGACCATCGGCTGGGACAGAACAAGACATACAACAGAGAGAGAGACAGATAGACACATAGAAAGAAAGCACACATAACAGAAACCTACGTGGCTCAGAGGAGGAGACTTAGATTTTAATTGTCTCATGTTATCGCACAGGTGGCCTCAGATAAGCTGGCGATTTTTGTAGAAAAAGAATGCTGCTGAAGCTGGGGTTTGAACCCGTAGCGTTCGGCTTAGCAATCCACTACTCTATCCTCTGAACCATGGCCACCTGCTTCACTGTATTTTTTAATGCGTATTTAGACAACGTTAATTTTAGGTCGCAAAAATAAAAAATGTTCAATAACGTTTTCGAAAGAGCAATGAAAAGAAGGTTTTGATTAAAGATCAAGTTTTTGGCTTAGGTATAAAATTAAAATGCAACGATAAGGTCGATAGAGAACATAGGTTTGTCCAGGCGGAATGTTTATTTTTAACACATTAATTCATGTCTTAAATCACTTTGTGAGCTTCGAAAAACAATTTGTTTGGCAAAATAACCAACTTTTTTAAACACTTCACTGAATGAGAATCAAGGAGAACAAAGGTTTTTTTGGTGTGAATTCTTTTCCCTTTTAACTGAAAAAAATATACAATAGGCTTAGGCGGCAAGATGAACTTCGAATTATAAACTTAAACTTTGTTCAGTTTCAAAACAGCCGCTGAATGCTCCACCCTTTTTTTTACGAAGACAAGCATCAGTTGTTCCTCTGAAATGTATTATTTTGTTTTTGTAAGTTTACATATTATTTAAGTTATAATCAGTCGTGCAAGCAACACTGTATTTAAATGAAAGAGCAGGATAAGTTATAAAAAGAAACAAAGTGGAGTCAATGACCCAACCACAACTCAAAGAACAACTCTTCTAAGCTTTCAAAATAGCTTCAAGTCACGCTACAGCGAAAAAGTGAATAAAATCCAATAAACCGGAACCAGTAATCCGGAACCGGCGTTTTTCAGGTTTTCTCCCTCGATGACAAAAATCATTTACGACTCTAAGAATCTCAACTATAATCACCGGAGCTTCAAATTGCATTGACTTGTGTTTCAACGGAAATGTGGAAAAAAATAAAAACCCAGAGACACAATTTCTATGGTCCTGACCTTTATTTTTGTTGTTGTTTTGTTCTAATAACCTACGCGCTAAGCTGCATATTAAGGTCATCATAATGTTGACACTTTATCCCTAGAGGGAGAGCAAGCTATATAGAAGGCAGTTCCTACTTAAAAAGAAACAAAAAAAAACACATAATACAATTAGCAGTGATTCTTTTCAAGAGCTTCGAATTGTTTCCAAAATACAAAACATTAAAGGTAAGAATAATGACTATTGTGCGGTCCCTTCCCTCCTCAAAATTATATGGGCCTTTGTTAGATAGTAAAATCATACACGTCGTCAAACGTCAGCTCGTCGCCAGCAAAAGCGAAGAGCAATAGAATGAAGCAGGTGGAAAGTTAATGGGACCTACTCGGTTTACCTTGAATTTTTTTGTTCTTTTATTCTCTGTCGTGAGTCGTGACGTTTTATGTATTTTATTTTTGAAAAAAATAATAATTGTAGCAGGAAAAAATGCGACATAGCGCGAGAAACAGACAGGCACACGATGACACTGAAAATTGCCTGATACCGACCTAGAACCAAGTACATTTCCAAAAACCACGATTCTCATGCTCCTCATCCGAGACACACATAATTCGCATCCCACACTGCCTCTAGCCAAGTGGCAATAATTAATATGGCATTTCCCATTCCCAATCGCAAGCAATAATAGATAGATAAAACCAAGTTCCAGCACACCGGAACACCAGAGTGACATTTCGAAAGATCAAAATATATCTTTTATGTTTAGAAGACATATGAAGGTGTACTCACATTCTAGGAGAAAAAAAGTTGGTATTTCCGCAAAGTTTTGTTTTATTTTACGTTTTTACTTTTCTTGTTTGATCAGTGTTGATGAGGTGTTTTTTTTATGTTTGAGCACTTTTTTAAACACAAAAGTAAAAATTTAAATATTCGAAAATCAGAAAACTAATCGTATGGGGTTAAATGTGCACACAAATTCTTTAGTAAATTTCATTGAGCTTGAGGGGAAATGTAAATTTTCAGTTTTCGTAGAACCGCGCTTAGCACCACAGAGTGTTGTTTTTAGTCACTTTTTAACAAAACGCAAATTAAATTAATGCACCGTCAATATTTTCACTTTTATTTTTTGGAAAGAATTGAAAAATAAGAAAATTAACAACAATAATTAATTATTACACGATAAGTAAACGAAACACCGTCACTGAGGACTGAGCGAGCAACGAAATGAATAGAGTTTGAGTTTGAGAAAAAGTTTAGGTTTTACTTTCCCAAGTTTTTTTCTAGTACCTTTTACCTTTACTTTTGCTTTTGTGGACAGATGATTTTTTTTATCATTATTTGTATGAATTCTGAACAAAACAGACGAACAAAATGTATCTGTTGGCTAGCGGCTAAGAGATTGTAAGCTTCGCAGTTGCTGTCAAACTGTTTGTGGAGAGCTTTTCGGATAAAAGCTCAATTCTACACTTCTGAGGCAGTTGTAACACTTCAATGGGGAAAACAATCAAATGACATTTGATTTTAAATTTTCTTAAACTTGTTCTAGAAAAAGTCGGTTGGAGTTGTAAGCAACTACACTTTTGAGGAGTACTTTTGCCCACAAAAAATCGTACCCTATTTTCATGACAATCTTTTCAGTCACTCACAGTTATGAGAATTACGGAGATCGACATCTGGCCTGAATTAGGCCACACCCTTTTTCAAAAGCAGGAATTTAATGACACTCGAAATGGTGAGAATCATGGAGAACGAAGCAAGTTAATTATTTGTTCATATGATTCTACACCTACACCTGATATAGTGAGGCAATGTCTCCTGTGCCTACAAAAGTTAATTGTACTTGTTCTTCCAATATGTGAAAAGTGCGGCAATACTTATTTTCGAACTAACCCATTCTTTATCTAGAAGTTTTTCATACCATTTTGAAATTTTAAGACGAGAATATTGTCAAAGATCATTTTTGTTCGAAAACTGAATGTTAAATTTTTATGATTTACTATGGAAAAAAAAGCTTGAAATACCAATAAAATATTTGAGACCACAAAAAATTGAAATAATCAAATCTATAAAAAGTTATCAATAGGCACCAATCCAAAATAAAAAAAAGAAAACCTAAAAAAAACAACAATTACATATCATATGTACATTCCAATTTTCCAACACGAAATAATATTTGTACTTGTAAAAAAATTAGGGAAATTAAAACACTTATGAAATTTTTGGGTATGCAACGTTATTAAGACATTGCATATAAACGTGTTGACGAAATTTCCAAAAAATTGGTTGATCCGTTTTTGAGAAATCTAGAAAAGAGTGTTATAAACCCAAAAAGGTACTACAAACATTGATTTCTTTTCCGATTTTTTTTGTTATTGAAGAATATATTTAAATAATATCTTGGAATGCAATATCACTAAGTATAATGTTAAGTATAATTGTGCAAAATTTTAACAAAATCGGTAAAGCCGAAATGGAGATATACGGAAATAATCAACAAATCCCCAGTATTAGAATTTCACTTCGTTACAGTTACTGGCCCTGTATATAGGGGTATAGATAAAAATCTGAAAAAATAAGAGGATTTTTTTTTTATTTATTTGGAGACGATTGAGCGGATGTCTTCATTAATTTTATCTTAAGGACCACCCTAATATATATAAGTTTATCTCTGCTTGTAACTAGATGGCGCCACAACCCACAATCAAATGTACTTGCCATGCATATAGCAAAGGCTGTAGCAATAAGTACTATACAATTTTTCGACTACGCATAGCGGTTTTCGTTGACAAAAAAGTATGTACTTTCTTGTTACTTGTGTTCTATTACTTCGTTCCTTTGTATATGGATTTACCTAGTACTATCAAGAATGGTTTTCAAGCAAGCAAGCAGAGAACACACATTACAAACTAATGTAAAAAACTGTCAAAAAACTGTCAAACCAAGCAGAAAACCATTCTTGATATTACCTGGTAAATCCATATACAAAGTTTCGTTCTGTTATAAACATTTTTGAGGAAAACTAACGTTGCAAAGGCGGCGGAGGCGGCGTCGTAGTAAATAAATGCATACATTGGAAGCTTAATGTGCTTCTGAGCTTCGGCATTTGTAAGAAATGTTTACAGAAAGCTATGAATGCTTTAAAAGCCACCTTCTTAAAGCATACAAAAACAATGGAAAGCGATGTGTGTAAAAGCCACCAAAAATTATTTAGAATTTTTTTCGTGGTGCTTTTGCTTCACAAATACCTGTCTCAGAAACTGTTAAATGATTTCAATGGCTCTAACTACATTTGAAATATTTTACGCAATTACTTTTTATGCAGATTCATGCTAACAGTTATTTTTTTTTCAAACATAATAAACCTGGATTGAAAAGATGATTTAGTGGAGACAGTAGGCACTTTTTCTTTTTTTTTTCTTTGTCCATCGTCCTTAATAGTGGTTCTCCATTGCTTAATCAGCTGCATACAAGTTGTTCATGGTTGGAATATATCCCGGATTCGAGTTCGAGGTCAAAATGTTTTCCTAACAGTGATGAAATTCAAAGAAGTCAAACGGCCATTTTTTTAAATAATAGCATGTCTAATATTCTAAAGATAATATTTCCCTAAATTCAATGTGAAAGTCAAATTCAAAGATCCTCAAGCATTTTTTTTATATAAAACGAATTTTAATTTAAGAAAATATGAAGTTCTGCATATTGAAGTGATGGAATCGGAAGCTTAGCTGGATTTTTTCAACGTTTACAAGTTACATCGATCCAAATAGCAATTTTTTGAAAGTGAAGTTTTATAATATAGGTAATATCTTGCAACTTATATAAATAGGTATACCAGTCGTTTTATATTCAAGTGTGATATGTGATGACAGTGCGCGACACGTGTGGATGCGGTCGTTGTCTTATTAAAAAGTGCAGTTAAAGGGTCCAATATATCATATTGAAAGTCTTCTTATCCGATTAAACCGCGTTGCACCACTTATTTTTCCCACTCATATGGAGCTTAGAAAATTGTAAACGAATATCTTTTCGTTGCTCGTTTAGTGGTGATTTCTTTTTGATTTACAATCGTTTTAAATGACCCGCGCTGTTTTTATTACTATGTGGACTGTTGAAACACTGAATTGGAAGTACGTGTCAAAATTGCTGATGTTTTGGATCAACATCTAATGTTGCCGTTTTCTTACATCCTTTCATGTTTTTCTCGTACGAACTTTTATTTCTGAGGTACGAATAGACAACACTAAGACTCCGATCAATTTGGGTAGCTATAGCACGCCCGGTCAGTCTTTGCTCTTTTTACGAAACAATCATAGCTCTTCTGACGCTATTTAAATCTTCAGATCTAACCATTTTTTTTTAATTTTAATTTAAGGGCTAAATGTCACCAAGAACACTTTTGATTTGGTATGCCAATCAACTCAAAACTCTCATAACCAATGAAGATAATGACAGTGTGCATATTCAGTAGACGCAAAAAAAATTATTTTTTCCATATGGAAAGCTTTGCAAGAGAGCGAGTAAGCAAATAGCGGTACTTTTTAAATTGTTCTTTTTGATTTGTTTTCTCAACATCATAAGCAAACAGCTAGCATCATCAAATAATTCATTAACGCTCAAAATTAGGAAAAAATGGACAACATATTTCAGTACCTACCTGATACACCGGGAGCCCTCAATCCTGAAAGTGCACTTACACGGATTTCAAAATTTCTTACATTAAAAGATAATTTATAGAAATACCAACAAATTAAGCCCGGTATGACGAGGCCTATCCTGGCACCAGTATTTTTTTGCAATTTTTTGCATTATTAATAGTTATTGATAATTTGCACTTATCGCGGATTTTAATTTTAACTAGCGCATATTATTGGAAATTTAATGTGCTTTCAGGAAAAAATGGTATGACAGCTGCCATCCTGGCACCAATGTCTGTCATACCTATTTTAAAAACATATGAGTGACAAAATTTTAAAATAGGTATGACAGACATTGGTGCCAGGATGGCAGCTGTCATACCATTTTTTCCTGAAATATGCGCTAGTTAAAATTAAAATCCGCGATAAGTGCAAATTATCAATAATTATTAATAATGCAAAAAATTGCAAAAAAAATACTGGTGCCAGGATAGGCCTCGTCATACCGGGCTTAATTTGTTGGTATTTCTATAAACTATCTTTTAATATAAGAAATTTTGAAATCCGTGTAAGTGCACTTTCAGGATTGAGGGCTCCCCGCCTATGAACAAAAATTGGAATTTCTATTAAAAAAAAAGTACGTATACGCCACAGTGTTCATAATTATTCAATCAAAAGAAACAAAGTTGGCGAATAAGTTTACTGAGCGTTATCTATTCTTTTGAAACAAATATAAATGACAATTGTTAGTTAATGCATAGTTTAAATAAATAAATACATTATGCTCAATAGTTCCTGTCCATTACTCTTTCAACTCTCTTCCTTTTGTTTTTATAATAACGATAAAATAGGTATCTCTATTTTCAGAAGCTGGACATCAATTAGTATGTTATTTTGAATTCAGTATCCTAAGGTACAGTTAAGTTAAGTTAAGTTATACAACCCTACTCAAAATTTAACGATTTGACGTCCTAAGTACGAAGAACCATTCGGTTTTAATTACTTTATTTATGTTGACGTATGTATGTAACTACCTACCTCTTACGTTTTTTTTTTTTTTATTAAAATCAAAGCCATTATATATGTAAAAAAAAATACCTTAAATTAAACTTGCGACGAAAACTATAAATGGCTTATAATTTTCCAAAAAAGTCAACCAAGCACAGGCCATTTAAAGGCTTGCCAAATAAATTAATATTTCAACAAGACATGATGAAAAGAAGAAGTAAAAAAGAGTATTTTTGATCGCGTTTAATCTACGCCGTCATCGAATAAAAGTCGAAAGTAAGCTTTGATATTTAATCGCAATAACTCTAATTGCTCATGCTTGGATTAAACACTGCTGTGGTAAAAATTATTAACAGTCATGTTTTGTTTATAATCAAATAACCTGCAGATTTTGTATCCTCTTTAAATTTTTTTTTTTTTTTTTTGGTTACAGTTAAGATTTGATGAAGCAGAATTTTTAAAAGCTAAATACCTTTTTAAGACCTTAAAGGAATAATCAAAAAACTGTCATAAATGAGAAATGCATTTGCACATCAACAAATTTTTGTGCACATGCAGAGATATTCAATGATTTGATGAACGTGCATCTTACTGACCATCATCAGTGTCTCCGCTCCCCAGAAATTCATTATAAGCTGAGCCCGAATTAAACCAGTCTTCCAAAACATCAGCCAATTTATATCCCTCCAGTCTCCACTGATGTTTATTTGCTTGGTGTGTTCAATCTAATCGGTAGAGGGCAATAATCATCCTCTGGGCATGCATTAAGAAACAGAAGACATTGCAATCGACCGCATCATCAGCAAGTCTTAATCCAACAACAATAAACACTTAGGCCAGGCACTAGGCAGTATAGTTGATTGTGTCATAAGCAAAACGGCTCGTCGAATCTCTATTCCATTCGAAAGGAGGAAGCCACTGATTATTGAATGTCCATACGGACCAGAGCCTGATCCACCAGCCAGCATCAGTATTTGCCAGGAACCACAAAGACCAAACCAGACCCATGATTGGACATTTTTATTTAACCCGCTGATAGTGGTGCCTCCAAGCTTAAAGACGACCAACCAGTATTTATAATCAATTTCTATTTCTATGCTTAGAAAAAAGTGAAAGACTTCGGTGGCACTCTAACTCTGATGATGATGCTTCGGACAAATTTTTGTGCACACAAAGGAGGAAGGGAATTCTTTCCTATCGGCGGAGTGGTGGCACAGTGTGGTTTGCCATAGAAACCGTATCATTACTGAATAATCAAAAACAATTACATGGGTGCAGGTTTCGTTTTTACCCACAATGATGAAATAATAGAACAATTATGTAAAAAGTTAGTTTTTCTAGGAACATAGGGGAAAAGTTAATTTTGATAAACTCTGTCCCTTAAAAATGTTGGTAAGTTTTGCTCAAATTCATGGTGATAATCTGTCAGACATATTATTATGTACCTTCGGCATTATTAAATGTTATGAGGCAATGGTTGTTGATACATGTGAAATCATGAACGTCACATTTCTTTTATTTTAGAAACTTAAATGAATACCAATTCGACTGGTGGCGTAAGTAAGGCATTTGTTAAATTAATGTTTTAAATAAAAAGAACCCATAAAACAATCAATCGAAAACATACTCCTTCCTCCTTATTTTCAGCTTAATTTATTTATCTTCCATTATTTGTATGCATGGGAAAAGGAATTATACGAAAATCAAAACGACTCACACGAAATTATGAAAATCAAGGAGAACAAATATAAAAACAATACTTTGATCAATTTTAGCTGTTGCCTTTATGTCTATTGTTTCAAAATTCCTTGGAACATTTTTCCTTTCCTTTGTCCCGGTTATCCGTTGCTGTTTTCAGTTTTGGGTTTCAAATTCCGGCAGCCCACACCACAAAAAAGACTGTTGGCAAATTCAACGTCAAATAAATACGAGTTTCGTTGAGCCAATTCCGAATTACTCTTCATATTACCAGTAGAAAATTTCGCATTGATATTCTTTGACTTTAATTTTCATTCCTCAATCAACATTTTGGCTGTTCAAATTTTTTTGGCTTATTGATGAATGAGTTCTTTCCAATAAATAACCGATTTAACATTAAAATTTTAACTAAATCCTTTGACCTTTGTTGAATGGTGCTCACTACATTGTGAATACCATTCACTTTTCCGTCGTTGAAAAGAATCATTAATTATAAATACCAAAAAGTAATTTAATGGTCATGTTGTTAGAAAGTTGTTAGGACGATAACTCGCTTCAAAATACCTTTACTTATCGCAATTTTATCTTTATGTTTGGAGATAAATGCAGCAATTATATTCTATTACTTTTTGCCAACATTTGTCATCATAACATTATCCCCAGTCCAGTGCACAATATTGCCAATGTTAAAACAAGAAAATCTATAATCTCCTCAATCAGACAATGATAGTTAGCAACCAACAAAAATGTATTCCAGGCTCCTCGAACCAAGCACAAATCAAATTTTATTTGACAACCACTGTTACATCATTTCACGATAAGGCTTCTGTCAAATTATCCACACTCAAGGCAATTTGTAAAAGTAAAAGATGCACAAGGACTTAGACTGGACAGTGGGACAATGGGCAGCGGGCAGTCTAAAAGAATGTTCATACTGACAAAACTGTCATTAGAAAACCACAAGGATAAACGCCACTCGGTTAGTGAGTTGTATGAATAAAACCCTCAATAGGCACTTAACTCAACATCATAATTAACTCATCACTTTCGTTTAATTTAGTAGGAGCGTTCCTTGTGGACGTTAGGCTGTACGTACACTGAAAACACCGCTGACGCGGCTGATAGTGTAATGACATGGACAGCCGTTTAGCGTTACAGTGAATGGAATTAGATAGCCATAGCCACCAGTACCTATCTGAATGTTTATCTCGGTTTACGAGCATTGCGATTTCATTGGCCATAAATAAGGCATTTCTGAGAATTAAGTAATGTAACACAGGTTATTTATTGTAGTTAGTTTGTAATCACACACAAAAATGGGAAAGGAGTTTTCGCTCAGCCGACCGATGACGACCGACCGGCCGACCAACACGCCGACACGGACCATGGGACATTCGGATTCAGCTTTTCGAAATCACTATGGAATGGTGTTTCGATTGTCGATTATATGACAAAGTGCGGAAATGAAAACAATGTCTGCAAAAACAGGCTGGCCATTGTTTTGGTACAAGTTTAAATACCAAAGATTTCTACCCAAGTGCAGGTGAGGCTTACAACGATATTGTCGCAAGCACATCGAAAACTAAAATGATTTATTTTTAACCGCTCAAAATTTTGTGTTCCATTAATTTTCGGGTTGTTATAGCTACCGATTGTAAAGAAAGTATTATGAAATGAATTTAATGCAGGGTGGTTGGGGCTAATAAAAGAGGTACTGGTAGAGGAAGATACACTCTTCAAATGTTCCTTGAATGTGTGTGGCCAGTTATTGAGAGGGCCAACAATTCATTGCCGTTTTCGAACTACTAAATAAAAAAAAGTAGGTTGTTGTAAGCAAATAGATTTTGCGTGTATCAAATAGGCGTTTTATTTTTTAAAATCAAATTGGACGGCACCTGAAGTCTCTCGTAAGCTAACCAGAACCCCACTGAAAAAACCAGCGAAATAAACTGTCTAAACTTGAACAAAAACCAGGTTAATTGAAGTACCTACAAGAAAATATTACATATAACTTAAAGCTTATGCCCTCAACCTCAACACACACGAGCTTAGCTTAATTCCATATTATGTATGTAAATTATTGTGGATCACCTCCCTAAATCCATCAAATAAGAAGAATTAAGTAAATCTTAATTTTATTCATGATATCGTGCATAAGTGTGGACTAGTCAAATTATATAGATATTACCCTGTTTTGACAAGTTAGGCTTCGGATAGTTTCGAATAATTAAATGGCAACTGGTTCTTAAAAGAATTTGAATGCTGAACACCTTGACGAAGTAACTAGTTTCTTTTGATTAGCGCCATTAAAGCAGCCCGAAATCGATCTAAGTCATCATGATCATATCGCGTAAGACTTTGGCGCCAACTATTGTTTTGATTTTTGCTCTCAATCTGATTTGTTTGAATCCAAAAATTTATTTAACTTACAAGCCAAAAAAGAAAAAACACACTAAAGACCACGTAAAGCTATTGGGTATTTAGGCGTACCCTTAATTTCTAATCAAGCATTTATTATGATTCTCTTTGATGAAGCCGGCTCTAAGAGAATGAATGCCTTTGGTGTGGCTTGGTCGAATAAGATTTATCTGACTGCAGTTATTTGAGGAATATTTTTCTTTACTTCTTTTTCTTCGCTTTAAGCTAATGCAACAAAAAAAAATGACAATCACATAGTGGACACACTTCTTTTTGGGCAAATAGAAGTCAGAATCCTCTGCTTCAACGACACAGGTCAACATCAGTAACAATGTCCGTTTAACTTCAAGGTCCCAAATATCTTGCCTCGGTGTATTTGTCTACTATGCTTTATGAACGTTTGATACCAACGTGCACCGTTCACTAGCTAATATAATATTCTTGTAAGTGTAGCTTCATGCTTTTACGATATACTTTGGGAAAACCTCAGAGGAATTAAAATTCTCACCTGTGGTAAATGAGGTCTTCATTGGCTTTAAATCTGCGAGCTAAATATAAAGAGGATTGTCTTCTTTTGGAATCACGGTGAAACTCATCCGTTAATATGCACGTTCGCCATGGCCATACAAAACCTCAAGGAAGAATTTGATGTCAACAAGTATAGACAAACCAATAAGTCAAAAAGATGTTGAGGACATTGTCACATAATTAAGATAATGGGTGGGTTCAATCATGTAACCAAAAGGTATCGGATAGCTTTTTGTTTTGGTTTTCCATAGTAAAAATAGCAAATAAAAAAATAAATAGAGTGGCGCGACAGCTCTTGAAGAGCCAAGGCCTAAGTGGCTTACTCTCATCAACATTTCTCTGAGTGCGTGTGGAGAATTGAGGGGACCTACAATTTAACGCCGATTCGGAAAAGCAGAGTTGAGAAGCACTTTTTCATGGCAGATTGATATTCTTTGCAGATTTGTCAGGTCTTCGCAAGAGGCAGTGCCCGTGAAATATGAAACAAAAACTTGGCCTGAGTAGGACTCGAACCAACTACGTTCTGCTTAGCAGCCAACGCACTTACCAACTAAGCTACGGGCAAAATAGCAAATACATGAACCATTCTCTGTCAAAGAAAAATCCAAAGGTATCTGAGAATTTTTGGTATTCCTCGGGTATCCAAGTGATCAGCTGATCAACACATGATTTTTTTTCCTCTCTTTTTTTCCACATTTTTATCAGCTTCCAAATTAAAAGAAAATTGAAAGAAATATAGACAAAATGACTATCGATGTGATTTTTAACAATACTTGTTATAATTTAGATGACTCGGAAGAAGTTTGCCGACGGTTTCATAGTCATAAACAATTTCCTGTTCTCAAGCGCTTAATTTGTTGTTTTTTTTTATAGACGTTTTGAGAGCTATCTGGATACAGGTATCTGTCTTGTCCAAAAAGATATCCCAGATACGGGTATCTCAGATATAGCCTATCCGATAGGTGATTGAACGCAGCCAATGTCGAGTAACGTCAGTGTTGTTATTGTACTGCCTGGATGTCATTCTATTGCTCACGGACTGCTTGCAGCTCTAAAGTCAAGTCGATATAGCAATTTGGTGTCCGAAATGTCAACCGGATATGTGGCATGGCTCACCATCCTGTTTGAACCAGTCCAAATCCTGAGTCTAGTCTACTCGAATATGCTATTCAAGCGATTGGCTCGTCCACATCATCCTCCAAATTAGTTCAACAATGCCGAAATGAGCTAGCGGGCATGAGCATTGGACTCGCTCTTGTCTCTATTCCGGGTCATAGTGGCTTTGAGGGCAATGAACGGGCTGACGAGCTGGCAAGGCAAGGATCAGCCCTTCATAGCTCACTCGCGGAAAGAGTCAACATTCCTCTTGGTTCTATGAAGGGCAAGATCTTCTCAATTTTTCTCGCTACCACAAACCACAGGTGGTGTAGCCTGAGCTACTGTATCATATCTAGAAGGATATGGCCCACCTACAATAGATCCCGTACTAATAACCTTATTTGCAGACCCAGGCAAGACATAGCCAGGGTCATTGCAACATGCACCGGACATTGGCCGGTTGGGGAACACGCATTTAAGCACAATAACTTTGTCGTAGTTGTGGGGACCAACGAGAAAAGGAAACTGTTCTGCACTTCTTGTGTAAGTGTCCTGCCCAAGCCAAAACGACAGCCAAATCATTGGGAAAGTCCTTCTTCAATGACCTTAATGTGCTTTCCGAACTGAAGATCAAAGATTTGATCTCCTTTCTAAATGTATCTTTCACAAAGTAGATTTGAGGCGTATTTTAAACTAATTGTTTCAGTTCCTCTTCGAACTTGAGATCGCCAGCTAGCGAACTCAAAACGAAAACTCAGAAGTTTATATAATCTCTCTTTTAATTTTATAGGTCAAACAAGTTTTTATGGTATCAAAACGGAGCAACCCAGCGCTAATTGTGTCAACGAGCTAGACTGCTCGTGGCCGCCATTTCTACTTCTACTATGGGGCACAAGATCTCTTATAGCGAGGGCTTAAGGTGCTTTATTTAAGGCCAGTGTTTCTTTTCACGCTTAAAAGCTACACAAAACTTGCTTTAGAAAAAAGTTTTCTTCTTCAACGTTTTTTAAGTTTAATGGCCCACGCAGACTGCAGACTTTTTATCGGCCGATAGTTTAGTCGGGTTGGGCTGAAAGTGCGCACACCGAGCCAACTAAACAGTTTGGTTGGTGAACAGGGCGCAGACTATCCAACAGCCGGCCGACTATTCTCGAACTAGTTTGTAACTGACTGTTGAAGCGGTCGCACAATGCAGATATTGTCCAGAAAAATTATTGCTCTCATCATACTCCGGGCTGTAGGTATCGTTGGAGTTGCCAGGTGATGAAATGTTTTAAATGGTTGTCGGTTGCGAAATTGGAAAAGAGTACAAGGGTTGTTGTACTCTGTTGTTCGTACATGTTGGCTTAGAAGAAGACTGAACGCACCTAGCTAATCTTATGTTTAAAAACGTTAAGAATACTAATTTTAGCATCAAGTTTTTCTTCTGCGGTGAAATTTTGGAGTGCGGGGACCAGTGACAAAGCAAAGTTCTCATCTTCATCAGTATTAGGCTCATTTAATGCCTTTAATAATGCTTCATCCACGTCCGTCTGCTTCGGTACATTAGGTCTCTTTTTCCGCTGACGAATAGGGGTGTGTGGTGGGAGTGGATGAACCAGGGGCCCTACTCTGTAATGCGTTTCGAAAGCAAATATTTTCGAAAACGAATATTTTGCACTCTCTATTTCTAATTCGGATAAGAAATCTAGTACTTACGGATTGACAAATCCGCATTCGGATTTTTCGTACCTGGCAATCCGTTTCCGAAAGTCATTAGCGTTCGAAAACGGAAATTTTGTTTCTACACCAAAAGAGGTAACGGATTGCAATTCGAATGCCGTTTTTAAAGGACACAAAAGGAAAATTGTGTTTAGCTGTGTGAAATAGATAAAATGCAAGTAAGGAAATAATAATTTTATTCAAAATTTAAGCAAATAAATTTCATTACAGGGAATCATCAGCCAAAAATGTGCTCATCTTGATTTGGCCAAGGGACGTTTGAACGCCTCGGACGCGAGAAACACTTCCAACAATTTGGGACAGGTTATCGCCATTTTTTAATGCGGAAGGACCACCAATGAGAGACGGTGTTCTTCTCTATTTTCTTCATATATTCATAGAGCAACCGAGGCCATTTTATTAAGTTTTTATTGAATTATATATTTTTTCTTTAAAAATTAATTTGAACATTCTCGCCTTGTTTGTTTCGAACATTTTAAAGAGTACGAATTGATAAACGAATCGAATATCAGATTCGAATCGGATTGGCTTTCGAAACGCATTACAGAGTTGGGCCCCAGCTTGATCATCATCCTCATCATTTGATAGAGAATTGTCCTCTTCCAGGTTACCTTTTTTTATAAAGCGCAGGTCTTTTCTCGACTTCTTCAATCAACTTTTCGACGGAACTTCCTACAATCAACAATTGTGATTTGGGCGACGCCATATTCAAAATACACGCACACGACGCCAAATCACAGAGCGAACTAAACTATCGGCCGACTAAACAATCGTCATGTATGCGCAGGCGTGTATGTGTTAATACTGATTAAACAGTCGGCCGATAGTTGGCCGACAGATTAGTTTGAATGTAATCGGGTAGCCCATCAAACTTTTTTATCGGCGATACTGAATCGCTGTAGTGTGCGCATATGAATTCCTCTACATACTGATTAAGAAGCCGACCAAACTATCAGCCGATAAAAAGTCTGCAGTCTGCGTTGGCCCTAAAAATCATTACTTTTTTCAAGATTTCAAATGTGAAACAGCTTTGTTTCAAAATAACGTTATAAGTATTCAAACAAATTAATCAGGTGGCCCACCACGTATATTTTCTCCCCAACTTATAGAATCTGTATTGTTGGATTTAAGATATTAAGAAAGAAAGAGAAACCCGGCTTCACTTGAGAGCTACCCCGTAAAATATTATTTTTGGTAACAAATTATTGCTCCCAAAATATAAAACTGTCTCTATTCCAATCTCAAATTTTCAATCGGTTCAGTTACCTTAAAGTTTAAAAGTCACACGGATTTTCAAAAGTTGAAGATGTCCTTGCAATTTTTGTACATCAATAGAGAGGTAACAGTGGTCTATGCTCGAGAAACTGACCAAATTTAATGTTCCTCACTTTTTCGAAATTATTGAAACCGATATCCAATACCATATTAAAACACAGTTTTATTGTTTTTTTGTTTTTAATTTTTTGTGGTATGACTTCAATTCACAAAAAATTATATTTTATTATAATTCTCAAGAAATGTTTCTTTTTTTTGTGTTTATTTATAGGTTTAAATAATAATAATAATTATAATGGTAGTAATAACTAGTTGATTTTTTTGTTTTATTTATTTATTTACTATTTATATTATAACAATATCAAAAAAAGGAGAAAATACAAGAAATAATATAGAATTAAATATTTTATTTATTTACACATACACATAATATATATTTTATTTTTTATTTATTTTTTATTAAATATATGAATATATAAGCTCTGTATGCATGCTCTTGATTTTCTAAGAAAAACTAACACAAAATTTTAAAATAAGGAAACGAAAATGGAAGAAGAACACGAGAAAGAAGAAGATCGCAAAATTCAATTAAAACAAAACATATTTATACACTGATTCATACATTTATTTATTAAAAATTTCAAGCATTGAAATAAAGAAGAAAAAGTACATTTTTTTGTTTTTTAATTATAAAACTTAAAGTACAATATATTGTTATGATAAAGTAGAACGTCAGTAATAAAAAATGTGTATTTTTTTTTTCGTTTTCAAAAATTAATTTGAAACTTTTTCTATTTCACCAAATTTTGATTTTTAATATTTTTTTTTCGTTTTATGCAGAATACATACTTAAGAATATTGTTTTCTATTTTCTCCATCTTCTTTTAATTGAAAAAATAAAATAAAACTTAGACAAAAAGTATTGTGTAGTCATTATTTTTATCCGATAAGATAGGTTTTAAAAAATGAATTTATGATTATATATAATTTTATCACCACAATAATGTTTTTTTTTCTTGTTTTTTGAAGAGATTTATTTTTGTCTAGTTAATTTACTATTAAGAAGTTCCCGTTGCTGTGAATTTATAAAAAAAAATAAACAGGAATTCTTTTAACATTAAGGATTATCCATATGAACTTAAAGATTAATTAAATTTAAAAGAAAAATATAAGAGAAAATACAATCGAAAAAAAAGCAAAAAAACAAACAAATTGTTTATTACCTGTTTGTTTTAAAATTCATGATTAAGTCATTCACCTTAAGATTTAAATAATTTTATTACAATATTTCATCTACATAGAGATTTTTGATTTACGAAAAAAAACTAATAATTAAAAGAATCGCAAGACAAATGACAGTCTGTATAAGATAATTATCATATCATATAATGTTTTTTTTTTTGTTAATTTTAAATACAAATAGGAAGATTTTTAATTTTATCTCTGTTAAACTTCAAATTAATATCCAATATTTTTATTATTTCTTAAATTATTTTTTTAATGTGAGTAGTTAAATTTTAAATATATTTTTAATCTTTTTCTTGTATTTTTAAGTTAGGTTAAGACTTCAAATATTTTTTTTTATGTTTATGTATAAATTTAATAGGATCTCACATTAAATTAATTTTTTTTAGGTTATAAAAGTTTTTTTTTAATTTTTTTTGTTATTATTTTGTTTTTTTATTTTTTAACAACATTGTTGACGTGCATTTTGTTTATAATATGTGGGTGCATATTGTTGTTGTTTTTTGTTTAAATTGTTGGATTCGATGATCACCTGGATGAAGCTTGAAGCAGAGTAGTAGAATAGTGAATCTCGGAATTTGCACAGAGGCTTTCAATTGTCGTCGTCGTCGTTGTAGAAGATGAAGAGGAGTAGTAAGTAGTACCATTATGATGGTGTTGTTGGTAGTCTGCAGGGGTGTTGTTGTTGTTGTCGATCGATGTTGTTGTTGTATTTGGCCAAATATAGTAAGGAAGAAGTAACTCCTCGTTGCAGTCACAGCTCATACAGGGAAGTGTTGCATAAGAGCAAGCATTCACTGAAATATTATTTTCTGAAATTGACGAAAAAGATGATTGACATGAAATTAATGAAGATGATGTGGATGCAGATGATGTTGCAAATGAATTTGATGATTGTGGTAATGTTGCTGCTGTTGATGATGCGGCTGTCACTGCTGCTGCTGGTGTTGCTGTTGGTAGCAGTGATAATCACGTGCTTAACCAGGTTGAGTTGCATGTGCAAATTGTTGCTGGGATCACAGGTGCGTAATAAACTCCATTGGCATAGATGAGACCAGGTGGACCGGCTTGGATTTGTATCGTTTGAGGTATGTTCGCTGAAGTCTGTTGTTGTGTTACGGTCAACACTTGTTGCTGCTGTTGGTGTTGTTGACTGTCTTGAGACGGACAGCATGAAGTGGATGCTTGATTTGACTGTGGCGATTGTTGAACCAATACGTGTTGGCTTGTTGATGGATTTTGTTGTTGAGCTTGCATATCAACGACAATTGCTTGTGTCAATTGTGGCTGTTGTTGTTGCTGTTGTGCTTGTTGGTGTTGCTGCTGTTGTTGTTGCTGATGATGTTGTTGCTGTTGCTGTTGTGGATATTGCTCTTGTACTTGTGCATTATGATGTTTTTGTGACTCCCGACAGAGCACTTGCATTGCTAACGACTGTATTAGCAACAAAGTCTGTCGTCTCTCGTGTCCCATTAGGCACACGGTTGATGTCTCAACTACTTCACGTAAATGCATCAGGTACTGATATTGCAGGGGCTCCTCAACAACGCCCCAGAAATGATTTCTCAGATATGCCTCCAATTTGACTGTCTGTGTATTTATATCGGGAAAATCAATGAAAAATCTCGAACACATGTATCGTTCGAGTGTCTTGATTCGTTGTGTATCGACTGGCTTATAATTTCTAACCAGCAAATTGCAATATTTCAGCAAACCACCACCACGTATCTCCTCCGGCTGTCGTGTTGAGATCAATTTCTTTTGCAAATGATACAAAGCCTCTTGGAAGTCACCGTAAACAGATTCACCAACAACAGTTGGATAGAAATTCTCCGATATTGGCAAAGCAGCACAATCATAAAACAATAAAAGCGAGTCCAAGACAATTTGGAAGGAATCAACACTGAATTCGAATTGACGACGCATCGTATCGACAAATTTGAGTTCGACATTCTTGTGGCCTGGCGAATTACCTAAGGAGATCAAGCTCCATCGATCGCCGTCATTATTATTATTGACCTTGACCATTTTGCCAACGTAGGACTCCTTCAAAGCGCACGGCATAATGCGACGTTTCGATACACCCTCTGGCAAGAGATCAAGCAGTGTATTGAGAACTGCTGTCTTGACTCGATCGAAATGACGATTCGAACTGAATTCAATGGCATAAATAAGATCCAAATCATTGTATGGCTGATCCTCGGATGCTAAGACATGACTAGCTGCTCCACCATTCAAGCGTATGTCTTTGACTATAACACCAGCTCCACCGGCGGCAACATCTGTTTCGAGTTTCCGACGCACGGAATTGACTAAGTCTTTTAGTTTAACCTCAAGTGTGGGAAAATTACCACGGCCGTGTATGGCAACTGTTTCGTCCATGACATCATGTAATTTGCGAACTTGTTCGAATGACAATACAGCCAAACGTTGTGCTCCTCCAGTATCGACGCTCTCAAGTGAGCCATGATCTGATGTTGAGGCGATTGAACTGCCCGAACTGGGACTGGGTGGTGGGGTTTCTGTTCCACCATCCGAATGGAAGCCATCGTCAATTTGAAAAGCGTCCATTCTGGTTGATCTTTGATGGTGATACGAATCGGGTGCTCCTAATGTCCCGCACTGAAAAAAACAAAAAGAAAATGGTTTAATAAAAAGCCTTCTTTCGTTTTTAAAAAGGAGACAGAAAAACTAAGTTGAAGATAAGCTAATAATTTTTCAACACCATTTTTTAATGAGGGTCGTTTCGTGGCTCTTTCATTGCTATGCAACAAAATTTCGATTAAAGCGGAAAATTCTCAATTTTCCTACTTTCAATATTTTTATGGCAGATTTCAGAAAATTTCAAAGAACTGTCACATGAATTTGTATAGTTTTAAAGTAGCCAAATAGGGCTTAGAATAAGCTGAACAAATTTATGGAATCTTATCTTATCTTTTACAAATTTATATTTTACCCTCTGCGACTGACGTGGTAGTCTGATAGACACCACCAAACATAAAATCTGGTATTTTGCCGTTATTTTTTTAAATTTGACCTGTGCGTTCTCAGTACCTTCCTGTCGTATGGTAAAGCACGTGTTAGTATATATTGTGAGCTGTCGTGGCATGCGCATCATTTGTTTTGTGAAGGAAAGTGTCTACGAGACCACCACGTCAGGATTAAGGTATGTGTCTGTGAGACCACCACCTCAGTGTTATTGTTTTATTTTCATAGTCTCTCCGAGACAATGTTCATAGAGTGTCTCGTAGACCACACGTCAGTAAAATTGTTTGGTTGAGGTTAGGTTGTTGTTTGTTTTTAGATGGCTCACTCAAATAACAACAAAGAGTCCTCATAAAACTAAAAGGAACACTGTATATTGTTGCTGTGCTTGCTTGAAAGCAGTCTTTCTGCAATGCTCAAGGTTAAACTGTGAAGACTGCCAAAAAAGTTTATGATTTTTCTTTTCAATATATTTTTTTTTTAAACCGATGAATTGATCTCTTTTTTTCATTTTTAAGTACCGTAACTTTTAATTTTGATAAATTAATAATTTTAATGAAGAAAATATTTATGTGGATTTTTTATTTATTTTTTCTAATCGTTAGTTTTTGAAGAGCTATTTATGCTGTGTCAATAAAACTTGTTAAGCCTTACATATGTATTTGTATTTAACATATATGAGTAATTAAAAATAGTTATGGATAGTCTGAGCTTTAAAATAGAATTGTTAAGGATGTCAATATGAGACAAGTTTTTGAGATACAAGCTGTCCAAATGGTGTCTGGTGGACTACCACGTCAGTGGAATTGCAACAAAAAAGTCACGTCAGTCGCAGAGGGTTAAACAAAACTCTCCTAAACAGTATCGCAGTATTTAAATTGTTTCAAAGAGAACTACCAATTAAAGTTTTTCTTACAAGGCTTAAGGATATTTCTCACACTGTTTGATCGAAATATATGGAATACTTTTTCCGATTAACTTGAAATGAATACCTCGAATCAGATAATGTCGAAAGAAGCTTATAGCAAGCTTAATCTTACGATAAATGTCGCATAACTTAGTGAAGTGTTAGTTGTAAGTAGACTAATCTAAATAAATTATTTTATTTATTTATTTATTTTATTATAAAATAAAATTACAATGAGACAAAAAATACAAAAAATACAAAAAAACATTTAAAAACGTGGAACACTGGTTTTAAGAATTAGTTTTAGCTTGTTTTTATTGATATTTAAGTCAAATAAGTCTTCATACGTATTCAAAAGCTTACTCATTATTGTCATGGCTCATGGCTCATGTCTTGGCTCATGCATTCCGTAGTTAGTTCTATTTTGGGGAACTTTAATCAAATGATGAGAACGCAAAATATAATCTCCACCTCTGTAATTATAGAGGATAAAACTCAAAATATCTGGAGCATCAGTGACACCAGTAATAATTTGATGAAGGAAAACAATATCATTATTTGTTCTCCTTTGACACAGTTTTTGCATCTGGAAAAATACAAGTCGATCATCATAAGAAGGGATATTATTGGGGTCAATCCATTGGAGCCCTTTAAAGGCGAAACGTGTAAAATTGCGTTGAACTGATTCTAGTCTCTCAATATCTATCTTATAGTGAGGAGACCAAATTTGTGAAGCATATTCTAGATGGGGTCGAACCAGACTGTTGTACAAGGCATAGGAAACGTTAGGGTCAAGGAATTCCTTGGACCAACGCTGAATAAATCCTAAGATTGAGTTAGCTTTATTGACGATGCTGTTAATGCGTTCTAAAAAATCTAAATTAGATGTGAAAAGAACTCCTAAGTCCCTAACATTAAAGACACGGAATAATATGTGTTGGGATATAACATAATCATAAGATGTAGGATTACGCTTTTTTGAAATTGTCATTGTCTGACATTTTCTTGGGTTAAGATTCAAATTATTCTTTTCACACCGTACAACAAATTTATTTATATCATCTTGCAGTTAAACGCGATCTTCATTTGATAAAATATTTTTGAAGATCTTCATATCATCTGCAAAGATAAGAATTTTATTATTTCGAACACTAAACGTTCATCGTTAATAGCTAAAATAAATAAAAGAGGTCCTAAGTGACTTCCCTGTGGTACACCCGATTTGGCGATGAAAGGTTTTGAGTAAGAGTTTCTGAATTTTACTTGGTAAGATCTATTATCAACATAAGAAGAAATCCAATTAACGAATCCCGAAGGAAAACCATATGAATTCAATTTAAACTTGATAATAGTAGGTACATATGCGAAAGTTGATCAAACGCTTTGGAGAAATCTGTGTAAACACAATCAACTTCTTCTCCTCTTTCTACAGAATTCAGACATTTATGCAAAAAAACAAGAAGTCCAAGTTGTTCAAAGCATATAATATTTTTGCTGTAAAAGGCTAAATTTTCACAAACAACTTGCTCAAAAAGCTTAGACAGTTTAGATATAGGCTTATAATTTGTAATATCGAACTTGTCACCTTTTTTGAAAACAGGTGTTATGTAAGCGTTTTTCCACATGCTAGGGAGTTTTCCTAGTTTTGACGACAGTTCAAAAATATTAAGTAAAGGCATAGATAAAACCGTTATACATTGTATAATGGGGATGGGTGGTATACCATCGGGTCCAAAAGATTAATCTTCCTTAAGAAGGCACATTTAATTTATCAAATTTTTTTGATCAAAAACGGATACCCTATACACTATGTCACTCTGTTTACTTTTATTTTTATTTACTTGTTATTAAAATCAATTAATAGTTTTTGAAAAAGTTCAACGTTTTACTAAAACAACTCATATTAAGAACAAAACTAAAACGCAATATACAACGTTTACAAGAAATTGCGTCTTAGAAAACTGAAAACAAGTAAATTGCAACTATTGCACTATTATTCGTGGTTTGAAGTGTTTAGGTCTCTGTTCTCGGCATTTCATTTTTGCAGATCTTATCAAATTTTCAATCACTTCCACGAGGAAGCTCAATCAGATTTACCAAAACTAAAAAAAACGAACGTGCTCGAAAATCAAAATCCCCTGTTAAACCGCAAAATGCAATATTCATTTTCACACGATATTATGATAAAAAAAAATTTATCTTGAAAAAAAAAAATTGTGGCCAAGCAAACTCACACACACTACAGTCTATAAACTTTGATTGCACGTTTTAATTACTATTTTTATCCAATTTTCAACGAAAAATGCGTCAAATTGTACCTAACTGTATAGATATTTAATTATTATTATTTGTTATTTTTTCTTGTTCCACTGCACGTTTCAGCTTAAGCCAAAAATCTACTTTCTGATTTTATTACGCAATTATAATAACTAGTTTCCATAAGAATACCGTCAATTTAGGTACATAAATATATATTTTTATGTGCACTACAGCACATACAAACAAAAATTAAGTACACCAAAATATGCAGAATAAAAAATCAACAGCCAAAAACCAAAGAAAAAAAACCCACCGAAACAGAGAAGAACTTTTAATCGAAAGTCCAACAAGTCAGTCCCACTTACCACAAGCAAACAAACTAAAATCGTAAGAAAAAAAAATAAAACTCACCACAGAAACCAACTTAAAGACAAAACGAAAATTGAACCAAGACAAAAAAAAAAAAAACACACTCAACTAGCTGCCACATTCATGGAGGAATGTGCAATAATATTATAGTAACACAATTAAAAACCTTGAGAGTTTGAAAAGTCGACTGTATTGGCTTGGATTGGACTTGCTAGTTGCCTTTCCCTTTTTTATAAAAAAAACGAAAAAAATTGTCGGCCATAGCTGCGATATTTCAGCCGCTAGCTATGGCAGTTAAAGCCAGCTATTTGCTGGTATACTTGTATCAACATACAATATCTAGCAGCACTTACATACAGGCATACAATATACTCAGAAAACCTCTCTTCGTCAGAATGGTACTGCTAGCGATTTTTTTTTTTTTACTATGAAATTTTTTTTAAGATCACCTGCTTTAATGTGCAACAAAGTTTAGAGGCGATTGAGCTCTATGAAAGAACAGGAGTGGATTTCAATGAAAACCTTGCCTTTTGGGTTCATATAGTTTTCGAGAAATGAAAGCTTAAGCTTTTTGAAGGTGAGTTTTCGATTTTTCGTGTTGTGGGAGTATGGATGTCTAATCAAGGATTTGAATACTATGTAATAATGGAATGTAGACAGTTTTTGCTTAGCATATTTTCTGTTTCTGCAGACAGAAGACTTGGGTTTTCAAAGATCATCTAAACGAACCTTTCCTTTTACAAAAAAAAAAAATGAAAACAGTCGAGTTTGAACATTTTTGGATAATTATAAGGTTTCAGAGTATGTAAGTGCGGACTTGAAAGAAACTCTCAACAAGTGCTCTTTAGCAAACGATAGTATCGAACAAACTCATGGCTAGTCGTGCGTCTTCGTATCTATGTACGAGTATATGTTGCTTTCTGATCTGAAAATACTTCCAAAACAAGTTTAAAGTTTTTAAAATGATTCTTGACTTTTTTATTCTTCGCATTTGTATTTTTCTTTAAAGTTACTCTCAAATACAAGAACGAAGCTATTTTACAAAAAATACGAATAAACAAATACACAAATAACTACTGACACTTCTTAAGATGTAGTGCATGTAGTAGTTGTTTATGTTGTTGAAAATTACCTCAATTCTCCTCGCCCAACTGTAATATGATATCTTAACGAAAGTGAAATACCTGCTTTTCATCTCAAAAGTGCATCTAATGGAGGAGCAACCTTTAGTGTCTTACTTCAAATAGCACCCTATCCTATGCCCCTCTAGTAGCACTGTCTAACTCCATCATTATTTTCATCATCAAACAGCTAGCAGCCGTCTGTATTCTGTATATCTCGAAACTCAACTGGTGAGGTATACAATTACAACCACCTTTGTGGTAACAATGGCAACACAAAATGACACGAAATTCTACCAACAACAAACAAAAAAGTAATAACAATATAACAAATAAAATATATTCGCATACTCGTAGGTACAATAACATATCCCTGATGGTGAATGACTGAGTGAGATGTTTAGTTAAAGACAACGACAACAACGACGACGACTTTAATGGCCTTGACCCAATAATTGCTTGTAATCGAAAGCAACCATGGAGAGCATGTTCCATTCATGACGAGAACAAAAAGGAACGTTCCATCTAGATAGATAGGTTCGCATATAGGTAGGTAGGCATTGTTGAAGCTTTTGTTTTATGGTCTTGCCAGCGAGGCTATATTGTCAGAATTATGAGAAAAATTATTCATCCAGTCGGTCATAGTGCGGGTTTTATTGAGAATGAAATGACTTGTGAACAGGATAATTAAGAGTGTATAGTTGCAAGTGAAGTGTGGTCTTAAGTGGGTGATGGTTAAGACGAATCACTCAGGCCAGGCCCTGGGGCGCAATAAAAGATGAAAGTTTGTATTTATTGCGCAAAAGGTCATAAGTTCCTGTTGCTGCTGACATGGCTAGGAATGTTATGTCGATGGAAATATCAATTATTTGGGATTTCTGTGAATTGTTGTCAGCAACAAGCTTTTTCTCTATGACATACAGCACAATGACTCTACGTCAACCTGAACTATTAGAAATGTCACTTGTTTACGAAATTCCTGGTAGTAACATTTTTTAATGATGAAAGTTTAGCAGTTTACAGTCGTAAAAAATGTTTGAGTTAAGTTTGACACACACGTAATTACTTAATGTCAAAAAAGCCATAAAATTCCTTGCTGACATTTCATCTGACTGTCTGTTTGTCAGTAATTTTTTTCTTTAAAAAAGTATTAGAATTAGAAACCAAGAAAATATTTCCTACACTACCTCATTTGACCACAATGGAGAGCCAAAAAAAATGTCCGAACCCTAAATGAACCTAATGAAATGCGGAACATATCAACAGTCTAAAAGTTATTTTGTTTAAAAACAAAATTCGAAGTCATTAAACATTGCACAGACATGTCAATAACATGGATTAACGATCGCAACAACAAAAAAGTAAAAACAAAAACAGATATGTGTAGGTATTCAAATTTTTTCAATGAACTGAGTTGACATTCAAGTTCGCACTATATTTTTATGTTTGTTGTTAGAAAAATATTGCAATCAATTAGGCTAAGCAAAATATGCAAAAAATGCGACCTTCAAATCGATGAATGAGTAGCCAGTATGTTTGTTTTGAAGCGTACGATACTATAAATTAGTAAATTTTGTGTTCAAAGTGAATTCCAAAATGATAGCATGAACAAAAGATTTTTGTTTGCCTCAGGCAAATAAAATAAAGATTTTATGAGTTATAAACCCAATTAACGGTTCCGGTAGAATGGAAACGGAAATACCTTATCTCGCAATTTTTCATATTTGCTAGTTTTATGGTTGAAATAAATTTAATTTGACTTTAATGGATTAAGAAACAGTTGATGAAACGTTACTAACGAACTGTTACTTAAATCCTTGTAAAACTTATTCTTTAAAAAAATACTATTGCTTAGGAATTTGTTGCAGGAACAAAATATAGGCAAAAATAAAAATTTAACAACAAGGTCTGATCAATTTTTTGATTCAAACATCGACAATTGTTCAAAACGTTGATGTATTTGCATCTTAAAAGAAAAAAGTCAAACCTTTTATGAAATTAAATGAAGTCCACCCCTCGCACTTGATTCATATTCTTAGCACGAGCAAATTATTCTACAAGAATCTAATCAAGAATTTTGAGTTGCTGATATTTTTGCATTATTTTAAGCTACAAGAATTTCTCAACCCCTGAGCACGGACGGTCCAGTCCAACCTGACAGTCAAGTCATGTCGTCTTCTTAGTCGAGTCGCCTGTACTTACAAAAAAAAATGTAATTTTAAGTGGTTATTGAGCGCTTTTCAACCCTTATTTTGGTATTCAAAACACGAATTGAATAAAAAACTGGGTTAACAAAGTGTGTGACAAACAAGAAAAATAGAATTATGCAAATACGAAAAAAAACTAACAGAACAGAGCAAAGATGAATCACCTGTGTTATTATCTGAATAAATATAGAAGGGACACTAGCACCAGGAAACATCAAGGCGAGAAGAGATCTCCTGGGGCACTTCAACTAATCTAAATTTAAAGAGGTGATGGCGAGTATTTTGATATTTTGAAGTGTCGTTTTTATTGTAGTAACATATCAGCGTCTTTTGCGCTCATAAAATTCAATTGAATTCTTTTTCATTTTATTTTGGTGTTTTTGAAGGTCTTGACCCTTGATGAATAAACTTGAGCACAATCGTAAAATCACAGTTTTAATGCGACTTTATTGACTGCAATTCGAAAAGTTCAATGAACGTTAAATATTTAAATTGTATTTATTTAATTTAAATAGTGACTTTTTTGTATTTTATGAGAAGTTTAAAAGCAATTTGCAAAATAACTTGTCTGTGGACGAAAATGCAACACATAATACACAAACATTTTGTTTTTTTCTTCTGTTCCTCTGACTTAAAGAATTAGTACCTCGGGAGTGTATATTAGATTGAAAGATTTGAGGTTTAGTGGTACACACACATTAAAATGTTTCAAAACAAACTCAAAACTTAACTTCTTACAAGTATAACGTTGAAAAAATGATTGCTGAATACTCAATGCACTTCAGGTATTATAGAATGTTAATGGTAAAGAAGCCAGTGCCAGTAGTACCCACGGCTTAGTGCCCAATCGTATACTCGTGCGTAAAATGTTCCATGACAAGTAAAAACTTTATCATTGTCATCAATTTTGCAGTCATAGTTCGCAAACCAAAGCTCTTTTTGGTCGTCGTGAAGCATCATATCGGGCAGCAATAGTTAAACTGGAGAAACAAACAAGTGATGGGAGCAGTTGGAACTGTGTCTGATCTGATTGAGCTCGTATTGTAATTGTATGTGGTGATAAAAACCAATCCACAAACGATATATTTAAAACTGTATTCTGCATGAAATTTTTAGCTACATTAATATAACTATCCGAAGTTTATAAATAAATAGAGAAAAATAAAGTGGGTCTACTATCGACCCTTGAGGCACACCACAGTTCAAAATATTCGTTTGGAAATTTTTAACAAATAATTTCTCAAAAACTGTGAGGTTATTATAATGTTTCAAGATCAAAATATAATCTTCTCGTTTTGAAAATCTAAGTCAAGTCATGTCCTCTCCGTAGTCGAGTCGCCTCTAAGTTAAGAGCATTTGTAACTTCATTGATTAGAAAACAACTTTTCAAAGGGATTAAAAAGGGCAGTTTGCTTTAAAAAAGGTTCAGATCAATCATTTCTATCAAACTAATTATTCAAATCCATTTTTTTCAAAGGCAGATGAAAAATTGTAAGGCTTGATGGAATTAAAGATCACTAAGAATTTGTAAAATGAAAATTTTTCAATTTCGCTTTTTAGCAAGAATCATCCAACTTCAATATCATTTTAATTGGTGTTGTTTATCCTTGAATATAGATAATGCTATACGTCGTCTAGTATCTAGTTTCTGAGGTAGACATTATGGTTCTCATTGTCTCAATAACGCGTTTATTTGTAATTTTGTTCCTCAATTGTTTTTTGATTTTCCAAATCCACTTGACTGATCATCAGAGAACCACTTCTTGTACAAATAAGTATTTGTTAATCCAGATAAGTTCTATGAAGGTCTTCTTAAAAATCTCTATAAAAATCAAAATGTAACCTTCATTGAGATCGATCTTTTACTTCCGAAATAAAAGAGGCTTACTAAAAGCAATACGAAGCAAACAAAAGAGATACAAAATCAACCAATTGAGTCATCTTATTCAAATTAAATTTTATAACAAGTTTTATTGGACGCTTTATGCAAATATTATTCCACAAAATATTTGCTTTATTTTATTTTATAATTTTCTTTGTTGAAGACGATTTGTATGATAATGACTTACAATAAAATCTCAATTGATACTCGAAACATACCTGAAACCAAAGAGAAGAGCAAAATAAATATTTATAAAGCTTATGTTATAATAACTTGGATATACAATTCAAGTTCATGACTAAGGAAACCGATTTAAATTATATCAACGAAAAGTGGTTTTGCTTTCATTGAATTTTAAGCAATGTAATCTATGGTCTTTGGTCAAACTTTGTTAGCAATTTGTTCACAGAAGACCTCTCTCATAGCCAAAGCTAGGATTTTGTTACAGGGGGGGTTAAGATAAATGATAATTTTTTTCAACATTCTTGAAGTGCGGATAAAGAACGATTCTCTATACTTGAGAGTACGTCCGAAGTTGGACTCGAGGCTAAACTGATGGCCATTCCTAGAAGCGCGAGTATTACGGGCGAATTGTTTTAGGGGAGGAATGCAACTGGCTATTTGACTTGAGTACTTTCCGTAAACGATAGAATCGAATGAGACACGACACGCTACGACGGTGGTTTAACGAGGTGAATGAGTTGGTTATGTCTCTGTCACCAATCAGTCTGAGGGCTCTTTTTTGTATACCGTCCAAGATGCACCAGCCCAAAGATGAGAATTGTACTCAAGCTTTGGACGGATATAAGTCTTAAAGACAAGGGCCAGATCAGACGGGGAGAAAAACCCAAACATTTTGCGGCATTATTGGCAACATCGCATATGTGCTCGTTCCACAAGAGGTGGTCAGTGATGCACATACCGAGAATCTCGAGATGTTCGGTCTCATTGTTGCAAGTGCCACTCATGGACAGTGTCGGGGGAGGTATATCTCGCAAGACACAAGACAGCATTAAGTTTTCGAAGCATTAAATTCTACGCGATTTTGTATTCTACATTGTACAATGCTGTTGAAGTCAGTGTTTAATGAGCTTATCATATTTTGCCGTTGCAGTTCCACATCCGAAGAGGAGGGATGTGAGTCTGGAAATGAATAAAAAAAGCTAAGGGTACTATCGTCAGCAAAACAATTGATTGGATTAGAAGTTACAGACAAGAGACCAAAAATTCTTACTGCCTTTGAGACATTGCAGCATTTTTTGCCTCAATTTTTGGTCATGTAACGACATATATGTAAAAGAAAAAGCTATGGTTATCTCTGCTTGTAGGCAACTAGATGGCGAGAGTAGTTAATGATATCTTGATTATACCAAACCAAATAAATATACAAAGGTTTCTGCATGAAAGTAGAAAAATACTCTTAAGCTTCAATGGAAAAGTTATAAATTCAGTTTTAGCAAGACAAAAAAGGAAATCATTAAGTAATTAATCAATAGTTATTTGATTTTGCTTTACAAAATTATTTCGGGGAGGGTTAAACCCCGTAACCCTCCCCCTAAATACGGCTATGTCTCTTGAGCAAAATCTATAAGAACCGTAATTTGTTTTCTAATCATTCAAGTGTTACAGTTTCCATAATCAATTTTCTCGAAACCCCAGAGTGACAAAAATTGGGGGACATTAAAATTAGTACTTCTTTCATATAAAGAAACCGGGGATATTAAAAAGTGAAAGACAATAATGACGTTTGAATGCGAATAGTCATATCCATGTGCATTGTACTAAGTCTAACTTCTTTAATCAGTGAAAAATATTTAAGTTCAATTTGCAAGTGACTCATATCAACACAAACTTACTAGGTACCTAGATTTTCCTATCTTACTACGCAAGTACATCTGATTGATAAAAAATATAATCATGGAAACAAAGATACGGCGTCAAGTACTTCCTGTGTCTTCTTGCAGTCATTCAAATTCTTAAATAATTGTGCACAAATACAAAATCAAAAAAAACTGACAACAAATAGGAAAAAACAAACAAATAAAGTGAGCGGCAAAAATAGACTAAAAAGAAAAACAAAATTAAATAAATAAACCGCCAACACGTTGGCATACATTATATACAAAATTGCAGATATCAACGACACCAGAGTGAAATGGTTTGCACAAAATGACTGACTCTCTTGTAGCTACTTCCGTTGCTAACGGAAAATTTCATCTAATTACGAAATTCAGCAGCAGATAAGACATTTTATTTGGTGAAGTTTTATTATTTTGTAAGTTGTTTCGTCCGCATTTGAAGTATTATGGTATGATGCAACTGATGGATCTGACGTAGGTCATGGAATATTGATGTCAGACATGTGACTGATTCAAATGGCGGGGTAGTTGCTCAATCAATGTGACACTGGCACTGACAATTATGGGCGAATAAGTTGAATTTCTTTAACGATATAATTTAATTTGTAGACATTTGGGGAGTGAATGTTTTTTTTTGTAATGAAAAGAAAATAGAAGAAACCATAGAAATGTTGTTTTAAGTTTGTTGACCACTATTTTCAGATTAATTTTTTTTGTTCGTTTAATTTGTAATTAAATTTTTGTTACAAATGTAGGACACGTGTTTGCTAATTATTATTACACTTGTATCTTTAGAAACGTGAAATTTGTTTTGAATAGTTTAAAAAAAATGAAAAAATCGATTAAAGACTT
The DNA here is from genome assembly GCA_943590905.1 of Sphaerophoria taeniata. Lineage (NCBI taxonomy): Eukaryota > Metazoa > Arthropoda > Insecta > Diptera > Syrphidae > Sphaerophoria > Sphaerophoria taeniata. Next base: position 22,588,821 of record OX016540.1, on the reverse strand, counting down.
TGTTTACCAAACAGCACCGATGAAACTTTGCTTAACAAATTGCAACTCATTTGTCTGAGGTTCATGGTTTGCTCATAGGTTTGTCTATCCGGGGATAGTTGAGAAAGGTTTAATGAAATTCAGACAAAACTAGTCTGATAGAATTGCCTTCATCTCTTCCATCAGTTTATCTGTTTTTTTAAGGCTCGTGTTTTGATAATATGTATGTATTTACAAGATAATAGCAAACAAATTTCAAAATAAAATCAAAAATAGCAAAAGCACTTAAAAAAAATCAAATTCAGAACATGTTTTGAAAAATTTATTTTTAAATAATTCTGCATAATTTAGACCGCCCCGACAAGCAAAACAAAACAAACAAAATAAAAATATTCATTCATATACTAAACATTAACATTGAATATTTAAAGAAAAAATAAATAGAAACAAAATAAGATCATCAAAGCTGCAACAAAAGTTGCTCGGCCATTTTCAAACTGAGATAACAATTCGCGACATAAATTAAATTAAAATCAATTTGTTGGATGTCACGAGCTTTTGTGGTTCAAAAAAAAAGAGAAGAAAACACAAACAAACGAATATCGCAAACAAGATAAGAGACACGATGGGGAAAATAAAGTAATTTCTCGAGATGAACTTGTGATAGTGATTCATCAGTCTCAATCTCTCAATCAAACTAAAACTCTCCGTCTGCCTTGTTGCATTAACAAGTTTATGAAAGTCTATCCTAAAGATGAGTCATATAGTCTCATAGACTATGGTCTATTGAGCAAAAGCCGCAGTGGGGCGGCGGCGTCGCGTCGTTGCGTCTATCAACTACAACAACAACAAATACTTTTGAAGTTAGGTGTTTCAAAAATAAAAACCTTATTTAAATTTCGGCAACTTAAAAATTTGCATTCAATTGAACATAATTTATTTCAACTGAACCGCAAAACCCCTAATAATCCTAAGGCTTTATTTGTAATTCACCCAGTTCCAAAATGCAGTGAATAAATCAATCGACTTAATGGACCGCTATCGTCGCAGAAAGAGGAAAACCCTTTTGCCACAATTCAAAAAATTTATATTCATATTTTTGTTTCACCACACACGTACATAGATATGGAGGTAGGTACATATGTTTGTGATGCAAAAACACTCCAGTCAAATTTCATTTTCCATTTCATTTGAATGAACAAAAAAGTTATAGTAAACGCCATGAAAGAGACAAGAAATGGTCGTGAATATCTGTGAAATTTTTTATGTTCAGTTTCAGGGTTTTTTTTTTTTTTTAAGCATCGTAAATCGTACTTAATGGGGAAGTTCATGTTGAAGAGAATTTCACACGTTTTTATTTTATTGTTTTTTTTAAGAGGATAAAAAACATCATACTAGAAGCTAGACGGAACAAAATGGAAAGTTGTTTAACTATTTTTTATTTATTTTGTTTTTCTAGATTGATTGCTATGGTAAGTTTCACACTTGATTGAGGATTGAAAGTAAATAGAATATAAAATAGATTACGAGCTGCTTAATGAATTTATTATGGCCATTGTGTTTTATTTAAACACGTATTACGCTAGAATCTTCATTTTATAAGCCCGAATCGTATTTACAGGGTAAGGGGTGGTACACCCCCGTGAAGGGTTATGATTCTGACTTATGTAGCTGGCCTATTTCTCAGCAACAAATAAGCAACAAAATATGGGGTCGGATTCAAATCGATAGGTGCTTTCATTGTTGAGGTATAGTGCAGGGAAATTCTAGCGTAATATAACGTCAGCCCCTCAGCCATTCCTCGCAAACTAAAGGAGGTACAAAATCAATTCTTTCGGTACAAAACAGCAACTAATTAGCAACAAATTCCTATATGGTCCCCGAGTCTGGTTTATAAAATGGAGATTCTAGCGTAATATACGTTTAATTTAAGCAAACAAAAAATAAAAACAGCAATAACACGCTCCCTAAATAAGTTACTCCACAAAGTGTTTCAAACCACGGCTTAGTTGGTTTTTAAATGTGGCGATTTTTTTTTTGTCATTCCATGCACTTTATTTTTGAAGCCGTCTAGTTGATAATTGAAAGATAAATATTTGGCTTCATGTGTAAATTAAATTCCGAGCAACTTTGTAACCAAAGAGTCTCATTAATTGTTTTCCAACGTCTTTGTTTTCTAGATCAATTGGTTTGTTTTGTTACTTCAAAATATTGGAAAAAGGCGAATTTTAACGTTTATTGAATTTTCAAAGAACTTCAACATTCATCAAATCTCCTTGAAGTCATTTCCTTTCAAAAACTACATCGGAGTTTTTAAATCATTCAAAAACGAATGAAAAACAGTTGAATTTTGCTTTGTTTTTAACATTAAGTAATATTTAAAGAAACAAATTTTACTGCATTGATTCTGTTGAAATTCAAATTTTCTGAATTTTTAGAAATAAAAATTCATCAAAGTGTAGGTACTTGGTACCTCATTTAATTTGTTTGCAAACAGCTTTGGATTATCTCAAAGTAAAATTTTATTCATGAATCAAAAACCTTTTGTAGTTAATTTGGCGATAACGCCAGTAATTAGAAATGTGTTCTATTTATCTGCACAACCGCAACAAGTCACAAGTTTAACATTCACACACGTAAGAAATTCTAATTTATTTCTTATCACAATGCTTTTAAAAACATTTTTGGTTTTAATTTATGAAATTTGTCAGCACTTAAAAAAAACACACACACACAACAGCCGACGATGTGTGTCAAACGATCACAAAAACTAAATAAAATAGAGAAGTAAGTAGGCACAGCAGGTGTGAAATGTGTATAGTTAAATTTTAATTAAAAATGTATCGCATGTGTTGATTATTTATTTATTCGCAATTCATTGCAACTTGTTTAAAATTTAATTTATCGCTATCACCGATGTCTTGTTGCTTTGCTGCTGCTGCTGGTCGCATTTAATACGAGCAAACTGAAATTTAAATTTATTTTTTCGTTTTTTTGTTGTCTTTAAAAAAAAATACTTAAATCGATTTGAGGTTACGTTCTACTTTTGGCGGTGCGGCGCGTTGTTCTTGTATATTCATGCGCAAAGCGCAATGCGCACACCATTCGTTGGTTTTGTGTATAAAATTGAACAATTTTATTATTTTTTTTTTGCAATTTTATTTATGCACATGGTAACACGAGAGATATTGATATTATTGCTTGTGATGTTTACTGTATCATAGCCAAGACATCAACCAAATGCGCATGCCTTGATGATGACAATCAACAACGTCAGCAGCAACAACAAATCAAGATATCTTGTCTGTGATCGAAATAGCTTTTTTGCTTTGAATTTTTGCATAAATTTTGTGTTATGACCATTGCATTGAAAATTATATTTTGAAATTTTGATATTGAAGAGTGTTTTGTCACGTTTTGAGGTCATCAGATTAATTTCTCAGCTCATATTATTCAAGGGATGCAAATTGATCTAGTTGTTAATTCAGTGTGTCGAAATGAGAGAAGTATTGAGGAATAATATTTTTAGAATGAAAGTTCTGGCTTATAGGTGAAAAAATTCTCTGTGAGCTTTGACTGATGTCACGTCAGCTGTTTTGTGGCGTAGCATTATTCTGTTTTTGTAGGATTGGGTTCGATATTTATACGATGACGATCAGTGTTGTAAAAATAGATGTTTCATGTATCATGAGAACATAGACATTCTTTTAAGGTTTTAATGAGATATTTTGTTTGAATTATTTACAAGATGATGGTCAATTTGTTAATTAACATTTTTCAACACCCAACGATAGTATTTTTAGATGTAATCATGCGCGATTAGAAGTTTGTTTTAATTCATTTTGAACCAAACATTTTTTTTTCTTTTTTTTTTGGGTTGTTTTACAAATATGGCATTAAAAATTTAAAATCTTATAACTTTGTTGCTAGCAAAACTGCAATAATTTGACTATAAAAGTAAAATCGACGTTAAAACGAATATTAAAATTAATTTACCCTTCAGTGTATGTGAATATTAGGGAGCATACGTAATTTTGCAAACAACTTTATAGCGGCGATACCAGAACTCGGAAATTTTTTTCCAATTTTGTTTGATCATTGAACCGACAATAATGAAAAAAAAATAACACGCATACGCCCGAGTGACTGAAATATACTATACCCAAAAGAACAAATTGAAAGGCACAGTTTTCGATAAATTTTTGTCGCTAATGGATAATGTTCAAATTTATATCAGAACAAATCTATGTCAAGGTCTGTAAGTCAAGGCTCAGATGAAAGTTTCGTTGTTTATTGGTTTAAGTTTTTATCTACCTAGTCATTCGAGAAGGTATAGGAATGAATGTTTACTTCAGAAAGTAATTTTCTTATTCAAGTTACCGCATTTGAAGTTAAGTCATAAGCAAAAATTGGTGCGAGACAAAATAATGGTCTCGCACCAATAAAATGCAAATAAAAATGGCGATAATGTCTGACAAGTGGTTTAGTTATAATTGTTTAAGGATTTCCCTTAGATTTCGATAGGAAATTTTCTATTAGCATACCAGAAAGACAGGGTTGGGATCCTAGTACTCTTATTAGTAAACAGGGTATCCCTTTCTACACTGACGGTTAAAAAATGGAATCAGGAACAGATGTTGGAGTGTTTTGCCAATCTCTCAACATCAGAGAGTCTTATAAACTCCCAGCTGACTGCAGTGTCTTTCAGGCCGAGATCTATGCCATTGAAAAAGCAGCTGCATTGGCACATCATGAAAAGCTTAGCTCCTCGGAGATTCCCTTTTTCGTTGGCAGCCAGGCTGCTATCAAAGCCTTAGCCAGAGAGACCATAAGATCAAAGGCAGTTTTAAACTGTAGAAAGGAATTAAATAGAATCTGCCACACTAACCAGGTTAAACTCTGCTGGGTTCATGGACATAACAATATACGAAATAGTAGATTTCCGAATAGAACGAAACAGTAAATGGTCAGAAGCAGATACAAGTAGCAGCAACCATTCAGATAGAGGACCACTCGCCCCGATTGGGGTACTCAAGAGGAAGATAGACCTTGAATCAAAAGAGAAAATCAATAACTCCTGGAAATCCAGGGACGATTGCGTAATCTCTAGAAGTTTATGGCCTAACACTAAGGAAAAGGAAACTCGATATATTCTATCGCTGAGTAAAAGGAACATTAAAATCTTGATAGGTGTACTAACGGGTCATTCCGCCATTGGCACAATGGCTAACAAGGGGCATTTGCACCCGATTTCTGTAGGAGCTGTCAGGATGAGGAGGAAATAGAAACCATTAAACTCCTGCTCTGTGACTGTCCGAACCTCCAAACTAACCGACTCCGTCATATCGGGAACAGGTTTGTTGGGGAATTGGATGATCTAGCACAGGTCTTAATGGCAAACATGAGGAAATTTATACATAGCACAGGCTGGTTCGTTAACGAGTCAGTCTACGTTAAACGGCAATTTTGAGGAGCATCGATGCTACCTTTTATTTTTATAGGGGATCACAATGGACCAGTAGGCCCCCGTGTATGCAACAGTTTCACGCTGTTCACACCCCTTATTACCTAACCTAACCTAACCTTAAGGATTTCCCTTAACTTTTGGAGATACAATTTTTTTTTTTACTTTTATGCACCCAAACACCTTTTTGCTTTTTGATTGAGAAATTTACGATGTCAGTTTTTGAAGTGCAGGACAAGGTACAGGTTGAGCATCTTTTCTTTTTGATTTATATTGGGCCTGCCTGCATGCCAATGTGTTCAATAAGTTTCTGCTAATGGACATCACTCTTGGTCCTTTCGACTATTTATCTGTCTGTCTGCTAACGCAACAATAAAAACGGTAATAACGGCGTTTTCAACATAAAAAATTGGCTATCGAACATTGTTGAGGATGAAACTGTCTGTAAATGTTAGCAATAAATAACTACTTTATAAATTCATTTTAAATATTATTTCGCAAGTAATCTTACAATTAAGCTGTCCCAAAATGAAACATTGCTTAAATGATTTTCAAATACTCGCAATCATAATAAATAATCTCGTCTTAAAAGCATCTACAGTCAAACCAATACAGAATATGTATGCACTTGAATTGCTTCTATTCTGAACGACCTAACACTAAATTCTCATTAATTTCAATTGTTTTTCATTACTTCGACATAAGATTAAAATTAATTAAAATATGAAACACAAAATAGTAAAGCATTTCCAGATCTTGCATCCTCCATTTAGCGGAGTGGCTTTCTTGTTAAATCCCCTCCCATACGTTTACTTCGGTTTACATGTAGTTGATTGTCTGTGCTATGTAAATAAAAAAAAGGAACAATAAATTATAAGTTCCACCCTGTAGACTACCGGATGCAAGAACAAGTTATTTTTTCATTCGCCTTCGAAAGAAAAAAAATCCCAACGATTGAAGTCTCTGTTAAGATTTATAAACTAAATTCTCAGTATCCTCCTGCGATCAACAAACAGGTTCTAGAAAAAATAATGAGACTACAATATTTTTCATTTGCTGCACAGAGAAATAAATTTCAGACAGATCCTGTTTGATTACAAAAAAAGTCTTACAGAAAAAAATAAGAAATAGCCATTCATTGAATTTTAAAGCAAAAACCGAACTGCAACCAATTTCGGTCTAAGCACAAATAAAAAAAAAATAAAAGAGAAATTTGTTTAAAGAAAATAATACGCGTGGCGGATATAAAACTATTTTATTTAAAGCCGGATGTCACCCGCCAATCGCCAGAAATAGCATTCCGCCATAATTAACACGACTGCCAGTGCCACGACCGACAGTGCTGCAGCGCCATGTGGAGGAGGTTCACTTTGTGTCCGCATTCGTGTACTTGGTTGAATTTGACAAAACTCTCAATTGAACAGCATGCCATCCATATTCAATGGTATGCTGATTGGGGGGCTCTTCGTGTCGGTAGTGTAAAGTAGCCTGTTGGCCCACGTGTAAAATTGTTAACCCCGACTTACGAACAACGACTTACAAGTACGTCGCGTCGTCGAAAGGGAAATTGCCAAAAAACTAATGCTGCCGTGTTTGACAGCACCTGATGGCGTTTCTTCAGATCCAACGCTGCCGCTTCTGTCGAGAAAATACAACGATGTAATCGAGCCACTTTTGATTTGCATTTTTAATTTTTTTTTTATGAATAAATGTTTTAGAGAACAGACAGTGTCTGGCATAATTTTTGCCGGTCAAGCAACCGTCTCCAAAAGTGTTAATAAGAGCTTCAAATGCGAGAAGGGAGCAGGAGATATGTATAAGGCCGTTTTCCTAAACTAACGATTACTCGCATTTCAAGAGGGAAATCGGAAATAATAGAATGACGGCCCGGGTCGCATCTAAATTATCAACATTGATTGTCATGTTGCTAAGGGGGTACATATATATTTTTTATTTTTTTTGGAGATGTACCGTTAACGTTGTGTGAACAAAAATGTTGGATGTAACTGTTGTACTTGTCACATCGCAAGCAACAATTGGAAGTAGTCAAATGCTATGCAGCAAAAGTTGCGAGGTGATGTTGTAGTTGGTTTATGTAGTTTTTATTTATTTTCAACTTTCACTTTTGTTGGGGCAGAGATCTCGCTAACGACTTGAATGTTCATCACGTTTATATGCGGCCGTTAAGTCTGGTGGTGTTTCTCACCACATATCAACGACCAGCAACAAAGAATAAATTAAGGTTTTTTTAACTTATTTGTTGACGTTGTTGTTGCTGTTGTTGGTTTTAATTTTTTTGTATGGAGCTTTTTTTTTGTATACATTTGGGTTTTAATGCAAATGTCTGTGGGCAGTCTGTGGTGTGTTGTGTTTTTTTTTATCAGTCAGTGAAGCAATTTGATTGCTATCGTGATTAGGAGGATTGGTTATGCATAAGTTACAGAAATGGTTGAAAAAAAATTGAAGATATTTCATGTTGTTGTTGGAATGCAGGGAAGTGAAGAAAGATAAAACGGGAGTATTAAGTACAAGCTATGAATGCAAAAGTACATAATTGGTGTTGTAATTTAACTATGGTATTATCGACATTATATAGACGCCTCAATGGTTTGGTTTGAGTGATGTTTGCGGTACATTGTTAGGAAGACAGTCTTGAAGAGATGCAAGATGAATGCCAAGGGAAGATAGGTTTCCAATTATTTTTATCTCTTTTGTATTGGCCTGGGAATCCCATAAAATTTTTATATGAACATAAAAATATTTAATATTATATAGGATGGCTATAAAATTTGCTTGAAAAATTATAAGTTCATCCGAAATATCGGAAATGTTTTCATATTCTTAAGAAAAGTTTTCACTGTCTATTTTTTTAATAAATATGAATCAGTTGCAATATAATCCCTTTTTCTCTGCTAAAATTATTCACTTCAATAATATAATAGGACTATTTCTAGAAACCAATATTCTGGTGCAATGTAGTGTAGTGGTTTCAACTCATCTTTCTAGCTACCTCTTGAAAAAAAACTAGCAAAAATTCTAGAGCATCGATCTGTCATGGATAATTTGCTTTATGAGCGTTACTCAAAAGATATTCCGGATTAAAAGACTAATCCCAGAATCATACGAAAAATAGCACCTGTTCAAAAGTTCGGGAAATAGCTCACTCCTAGTTTGGCCTGTAGGTATTTGTGCTGGATATTTTGTTGGAGGATTTCAATTTGCCAACACAGAAATCGACTCAACATCGATCTGATCAACCACCACAATCTGATAACCTGATTACAGAAACAATACCACCAGATATTCCAACTTCTGCAGATTTTACGTCAGCATTGACTTGTCCATCTACCTCAACAGATACAGAAGAGCTTCGGAAGTCAACAAGGCAACGGAAACTAACAGTTCACTTAAAAGACTATGTCTCACTAAAAGGGGGAGATGTTTTAGCAACGAACAAAAATCTGTTTAGCCAACAAAACTCAGGAAATTATTTAACACCCCTTTTTTTCTATTACCCAGCTGGTATTGGCAGCTTATAAAGACTATCATAAAACTTTTTTAGCGTGCGTCATTTCAAACAAAAACTACGTCCAAAATCTTGTGAATAAAATAAACTCTCAAATTCTTAAATACCAATTTCATTTTTTTCTTTCTATTGATTTTGAGTTTTGTTGTTTCAACAGCAGTTTCATTATTCACAAGACTTTTACTTAGCTCTCAATTTGTTAAAGAACAAACTTATCCCTGTAAAGTAAAGAGTAACGTTCCTGGTATTAGCAAGGAATCATGTAATCGGAACCGGAAGAAAAATAATTTCATTTGATGGTTATTCTTGCAATTAAAACTTTTTACTGAAAACTTATCCAGTAACTAGTAAAAATCAATGAATATCTGGTAGTTCTGAGTATTTGCTTTAATATATGTGCGATATGGCATCAATCATACTTCATCATAAAGATAATTCAATATAGGTATATAAAAAAATTAAAGCAACATTAAAAAAAACGTGCACTGATCTTTGTTTTATACCATTAAAAACCTTAAGTGCTATTTTTACAAAGGTGTAACGACAATTTTTTGCACTTTAAGCAAACTAGCAAACTCTGTTGGTTTTATCGTATTTCATCTCTGTGCTAACCTCTTTTTTGGGATCACATTGTGAGTCAATGTATGTTACTATTCATAGAGAACCGCAAGTACGACAAGACCGATTCGGAGGACGGTACAGTGATTTAACAATTGTAAGTCTTGTGAAACTAAAAGAAAAAGTGAAAGATGAATTTTATCCGCAGGTTGTTGTAGTTGTTTTTATTTTTTTCTTAACCACAATGAAGAAATATGAAAAAAAAACGTGTACCTGCACATTTTGTGTGAAAATGAAATCCAACTTATTTTTCGCACAATTATTTCGCAAAGAAATTTGAAGACAAACCAACTTCAACCAGCATGTTTAAATGTGAATATCTCAATTATTAGATGCAAGTAACTCAAAACTCGAAATACGAGACTGGAAATGAAATATGAAGCTAATGTAGCTACACAAGAAGAATTGCAAAACGGTTTGTCAAAATTGGTAGGAACTTTGAACTTTGCTCATGTCAAATACCTACTTCATGTCGATTAACAGTTGAGTTATGCTCACTGATGGGGTTATAAGTTAAATTCGATAATATATTTGTTGCATTTTTGTTCAATGAAAAATGAAATCCAATGATTCAATCAAACAATTTCATAATAAGAAAATAAACACAAAAATTCCTATACTTTCTCTTAACTTTCAATATTGTGAATTTCATGAATTTATGAAGCACCGGTCCCAAAAGTCAAACAAAAAACTTGCCAAATTCTTAAAATTTTCGCAAAAGAAGGGTTCATGTAGATATTCATATTTTAGAGGAATACAAAATTCAAACAAAAGCTAATAAAATCTATAACCGAAAACCCGAATTGGAATGTTAACCTTTTCAGAAAAGTTCTACAACTATTTTGTGATGGAAATATTTGTGTGCATGCGAATTTGTGTACGCCGCACAGTGGCCCGTTTCGGCTTTTTTGGTTCCAAAAATCATAGCTCCTAAACGAGTTGAGATATTTCCACAATTTTTTTTTTATTTTGAAGGTTACACCCAACGCTATGAAATTGGTGAATTTCAAAATAAAAACATTACAGGGTGTTTCGGAAATAGCTGTCAAAAAGCTTAGTTATATTAAGTGAGATAAAAATGATTAAATGTGAATTAAACAAACAAGAAAATTCATTTTCTGGCGTAAAACAAAAGGAATTGACGTTTAACAGTAGCGCAAAAAGTAAAACACCGATTTTAGAGGAACAGTGGCGAAAAAAGTTTTTTTTAATTTTTTTTTTTTTTTGTAAATTGACATTAGAATAATAATAAATAACAAATTGAACAGCAAATTATACAATAAAAACAGTTGAAATGTACGTATAAACATTAGATTTCTTGAAAACTATCATCTTGGTCCGTGGTAATATTCAATAAACTCAACATTTCCGGAGAATAAAGTGCTTTCATATCGTTTTGGGTCCTTACGTGCCTCAGAGAAGAAATAAGCGGATCAGATGAGGCTGCAAGCATGTTGCATAAGTCTTCATTCTGCCTTATTCTCGAAACTTTGCAGGTATTTTGATATCTATACCTTTTGTAGTCCTTATTTTTGGATTCCTGGGCTTCTTCAGATAATTCTCCTAGGGGAAGTGATTGATACTCTATAATATCTTGACTGTGAGCCAAAATTTTGTGAAGAGTAGGTGTCAGTTGCTTTTCAGGATACTTTTGAGTCAACAGAGCTGCTGTTGCTTTAGTATACTCCCCAAATTTAACTGCGTTCACAACTTCCCTGCAGTTCAAAACATCAAGTATTATTTTCAGCCTGGAAATAACCTCTATGTTTACTCCAGTTATTTGAGCTGTTATCTCCGATTGCTCGAAAAATCTTCTCGAAGTGTTCCCATCATTAGTATTTCCGAATCCCTGCTTTGGTTTGTCTACATCGAGTCCAAGCTGATCACGGAAACACGTTTGTATCCTTTCCTTTCTTCTTTTTTGTGCTTCTTTGATCCCAATCGATTCACCGAAATCCTCTCCATCCTGTCGAAGTGTATATGCAAGTTTTAATATAAATTCCATGCATCTGATTCTACCATGCAGTGGAGATATTCCATATTGGTAGTTATGTTCGTCAATGTTTGCATTGGATTCATCTTGGCTATTGAAACTTTTTTGTGTCCTTTTGCATATTGGGCATGACCGCGTTGATTTTGTTTCTGTAAGTTCATTTAAAACTTTTCCGTCAATCTAAAATTTTATGACATCGAGCAATAAAAATAAACATTTAATCCGATTAAAAATTAATACCTACATAAATAATCACTGAACATTTAATCTCCTTAAGTCAAAAGTAACTGCTAATATTTTATTATGGATATAATATAAACCCTTCAATTTAATTTTTTTATTGCCTCCGATTTATGTAATATTTATGACATATCGTATTTTAAAATATTTCCGTCATCAAAAACAAAATTGTGGTGAATTCATTCCCCATTTCAGATAATTTTTTGAATTTGAAAAAAAAAAATTTTGTTCGAAAATTCTGGAACACCCTGCAAATGTAATAAATTTAAAACTCATCATATTGTTAGCCGTGAACATTTTCTTCGAATTAAAAAAAAAATTGTGGTGATATCTCAACTATTTCAAAAGTTACAGTATTAAACATTTTATTAATTTGCCATTGAAAACCCAGAAAATTGAAAAAAAGTGCCTGCCATCGATTAATAAAATCGCTCTAGCTCAGTTGGGCGCAAGTTGGCGCAAATTATTTCTTCAGGATTATATTAAGAAATACTTCAGCTTTCATTATGCGTTGAGTTTTGCTTAATGCTTTTTGAAGCTTTTTTTTCCATGCAATGTAAAGTCAGAAAAAGGTACAAAAAGTGGTGTCCAAAAAAAAAAAAAATATATATATAGACATTTTTTTTTTTTTTTTGTAATATTTTTTCCAAACATATATTTTACCGTATTTGTTAATTTCAGAAAGAAAAAACAAAAATTCTTTCCCCACGTTCGTAATATAGCTTCTCAAAGTCAAGAAAAAGAAAAAAAAAATTGTTTGTTATTAAAACTGAAAAAAAAGTTCAACTTTGACCCCCTCTCAAAACCAAACCGTTGGGAAAATTAAAAAAAAACTTCGGTTTCAAGAACTTCAAATATTTGTTAATTCAGCGAAACAACAAATTTTGAATTCTGGAACAACGAAAAAAATGAATTTTGGAATGACTTTAGCCTAAACGGGCCACTGTGCGCCGGCCGGACACAAAACTTTCACTACATTGTATCTACCTAAATAAATTATTGATTTTGAAAAATATAATTTGCCTATTGCCTTGGAGTCTAGCCAGCTGTTATGTAGGTCATATAAAGGCCATTGGACAAAACAAAAAATTACAAAAAAAGGACTTTGAACTAAACAACAACAGAGAGAGATATACTTGGAAGCGGTTTTAGGTGTTTTTGTTAGTTCTGGTGGCGTCTAGTTTACCTTTGTGGAACATTTTCAAAAGGTTTGCTTTACAATTTCATAAAAAAATATTTGCACAAATTCCGTCTAAACTAAGTCATATCAACGACTGGAAAATAAATTGAAATAATTTGAGTTTTCGTTTCAAGTTACTAAAACAATTTCGTAAGGACACCCTCCCACAACCACTGTCTTTTTTCATCACAGGTTCACGAAGCAAAATAAATATGAAGTCAAAGTCACGCTACATATTTATGATACAAACTTAAAAAAAAAAAAATAGAACGAAGCTCAGTAAATCCAGAGGCAAGTTTGAACTAAAATGCAAAAATTGACTGTAAATTCAATAAAACCTGAACGACTTTTACTTTTTTTCCTACCCCAACACTAAACCAACAGAATTATAATTAAGCTTACACACACAGAATAACCTACATACATTTTTATCCAACTAATAGTCATCCATTATTATACACATTTCGAGGAGAAAAAAAACTGTTATCTAACATTTACAAAATGTGGGCAGGTATTTGTGAATGTATCCAGCACTTAATTCATTGCTACATTCAGCCCGTCTCGTCTCCCCTGGTACTCCTACCACCCTGCTCTCTTGCACCCACTGTGCATTTATGCCTCTAATAGGTTATGGTTTTCTCATTAATTTCTATTTCAATGGACTGCAGTTGAAGTTTTGCTTGTTTGCAGTTGTAATGCGATTTTTTTGTATGTAGTTCTTCGTTTGACTTCAAAAAGCCAGATATGGAAATCTTGACGATTCGAAACTGAACTGAACACGTAGAATTTTTGTATACTTTAAGGTCATTGGGTCGGTATTGCTTTTTATTTACGTTTTTGTTTGTAATTTGTTTTTGTATTTACTGCAGGTTCAAATAAAGAATGCAGACTTCTTTATAAAACTAACGAACATCATTATGAATGAAAATGTGGTTAGGTTCCTCTGTTTTTTTTTTGTTTAAGAAATAAAATGAATTAATTTTTTAAGCAGGCACCTAATACCTATATTTCTGAATTAAATGAATAACAGTTTCGCTCTCTGAAAAAAAAAAATAATAATAAAATAAAACAGAAAATTTCTATTTGCTAGTATCGCGGAACTGTATAACAACCAAATGTTTGGTTTTCCATTGCCAGACAATTAAAAAACACCGTTTGGTGGCATTTAAAGTCTTGCAAATTTTATTTTTTTATTATTTTCCTTCCGATTTCAATTTTCAGAAAATTATTTCACGCAAACAATCTGATAATAAAGCAGAGTTCAACTCAAAAAAGAAGAAAGAAAATTAGAATTGAACGAAAAATTATAATGCTTCGTTCTCCATGATTCTCATTGGTTCGAGTATCATAAATATGATTTATATTGCAAACAAATAACAAATTCAGCGGTGGTGGCATAATGGAATTTTCATCCCTTTTAGTTCTTATTAATTTTAGTGATATAAAAGGAAAGGAGGACCCTTTTTTAAAAAAAAAATATTTGCAGGCAAGATTGAAATCCACAATTTTATTACGTTATAAAATATTGAAACCTAATTTTCAAAAACGAAAAGCAATTGCTTTTGATAAATGGAACGAAGAACCATTATGCTTCGTTCTCCATGATTCTCATCGCTTCGAGTCTCCTGTTTTTGTTTTAAATTTTTGAAATAGATTGTGGCCTAATTTAGGGCTGGCAACAAAACTTAAAAATAAACAAAATCTCGTTATCTCGGTATGGTAAAAAAGGAGGGAAAATATTTAAATAGAATAACATTTATTTATCTTTCAAAAAGAGACTTCATGTGTCTGAAAAGCAGTTTCTGTAACCTTTTTGACAATCAAGGATTCACAAATCAAAATCAATTACAAAACCAATTTAAAAACATGCAATATTTCAATGTACGCATCTTAAACTGAAGCATGATTTCTCATTTTTCTAAAAATATTCAACTACTTTTAATTTCTTACTCACTTAAATTTCGAAAAAAAAGATTTTCATTTTTCTGATCATACCTGAAATAAAAAAAAATAAAACTCAAATTAATTAATTGTTTAAAAAACAAAAGAAATAAAAAAGAAAAATACTTTCGCACATGAAAATGGCAAACAAATCAACAACATGTGGGGATTGTATGCTGTTATAATTTTCGTACGGCAAAATATATTCGCTGTGAGATTCTATTTTAAACTTTCGTCGACTGTGAAAAACGAAAACAACGACTACGATGAAGACGACTTTCTTCATAGAAACAATCCAACAAAAAGCAAGCAGAAAAAAAAACTTGAGGAACTCGTTTCTAAAGAATTAAAATGGGAACATGGTATCGCCCGCCATGCTTCCTTAAAGGTCTTCTGTCTTCTCTTAATAAAATGAAGAATACAAAAAACAATAATAATAATAATAATAAGAAAAAAAGAGAGAAACGCATTTTGGTAAGGAGGAAAAGTTGTAAATAATAATTACATATATGAAGCATACAATATTTGTTTCTCTCTCTGGGAGCTCAGACTCCAGACTTGAGAGACTTAATTAAAATATATGTAAGTTTGAATGTAAGTAAACCACAGAAGAATTCCCTGAGCAAAAATCGGTGAGAGTTTAATTTTGTTTTGTGGGAACGTACAAAAATAGCTCCAATTCTGGTTAAAGGTAATTATGGCAACGAGACGCACAAGAACAAAAAAGAAATAATCAAAAATAAGAAAAGTGATTTAACTCATTCGCAATTTTGTGTACCTCGCTGACGTGAAAAATTGTATTTATATGATTTTTTTTTATTTTAACAAAAAATTAAAATAGAGGAAAATATTCATCAGAAGTATGCAGAAAGTGGGTGTGCTGGTGACTGTGACTGCGATGTACAGAAGTTTTATAATAATTCTAAATTTATAAGTTTTGAATCATTCTTAAATGCCATTGCCATGCCGATGCCATATAGAGTTTGAGAGGGTGTGTTTCGAATTTGCATAAACTGTTGAGGTGTAGAGTAAGTGTTTTTTGGTACATTCTATTGTGTGTACCTTGTTTTCGTCTGAAAATTGTGTTTTTCCATTTTAGAATTTATTACGAAAAAACAACAACCAACAAGGGGGATGTTATGGAATTGTACATGAACAAGGTACACGTGTTGGAAAAATTCTAAAACATGGATGCTTCGTGTGCTTATGTATCTATACACTTTCCTTAAACAATAAACTCGAATGTTATAAAATTAAATATTTAGGTACTTTTGAAACTTTTCGAAGAGGAAGCCTTAGACATTTGACAACGTTTTCTCTTTAAAAAAGTCATCAGACAAAAACAATTTAAAATTTAAATGTCTGTAGCGAAATGCCTATTAAATCAAATCCACCAGTCTTCAATTCAATCTTAACAATTTTTAAATACCCAAATTCTGAAAATTGCCTTGTCACTTCCACTTGCTGTTTACTTCCTGTTGACTTTCCTTCTTTATTTCCAAATCCCTGAGGCTACACCCGAAGGCGCCTTGAACAAAACAACCAAATATTTAACTGCAAAAGACAACACTCAGACGACAAAACAACAACCATTAACACACACCATTAAATGTAAATTAAATTTCGACATTGCAAAACAAGCAATTCATCGATTTTATCTTTAATTCAAACAACAACGATCTGATCTAATGTGGCATATTGCAAGACAAATCAAACATCAATAAATTAAAGATCACAAACCAGAGGCGAGTCAGTCATAAGGATTAATCAATGCGATCGACATTTTGTTTTTAACTAGGTCGACCTCAGACTCAGGTGCTTTGCCTTTCGATAAAAATATATTAAATCCACTGCAAGAAAAACCGAGTATGAATTTCATCGAAGACCAATTTACTTATTTTTCTATGAAAATGTACAATTAAGTAAATTTTTTATTCGACTCTTTGTGGCAAAAGTGTCTGTTACCACCCAAAGAGATTACGCCAGTATAAATCAAATTTCAAAATACATTTTTGTTTTGCCATCACAGACGACGACCGACGATCGAACGATGGGGGACGACCGACGACACCATGCAAGCTGACATCGGTGTTCGGTGCATCCGCAAGCGATTTTGCGGTTTTGTAGAAGAGAGAAAAACCAAACGACCGACCGATGATGATTGTGGTGCAGGCCGCACCATACACCACCGCCCCAGATAATTCGATGGCAAGGGGCGAGATTTCATCGTTAATTTGCTGTTCGTGCTCTGTTTTAGCGCGAATCGATGCATAACAGGTAGATGAACGCTCACGTGTCGTGTCGTCGTCTTTGTCGATGCAACTGCAGTATGAAGTACAAATACTTCAAATCAAACTGTTCAATATCGAAACAACTATAACCAAAAAATTATAGAAGAAAAATATATATAAAAAAAAAAAACAGTTCCAAAAGGTTAATAACTTTGCAACCAAGAAAAAACAGTCTAAGTAAGCAAATAAATTGTTAACATGGGTATATACAACTTTTATGTAGGGTAGGTAAGGTATAGCACAAGAGTAGTGTACCCGCAGGTGAAAATAAAATCATGTTTCGAGATATTTATCATTCTGCAATTTTGTTGTTTCTTTGCTTTTGTGTTATTTTTATTCAAGTAGGTTAAGCGGGCTCAAGACAAAAGGTTGATGACTTTTAAAGTAAAACAAAAAAGAAACATATATAAATGCTTAATTGTTATACATTTTATTAGGATTGCTCGATTTCAGTTATTTTTTGTTTTAATTTTAGTGTTTTGTTTTTGTTTGAAAACGTTATGCAGTGCACACGCAATTATGGCATATTTTTTTCGATCGATAAAAGTGTGCCATGGTGTTAGGAGTGTTGCATGGGTGCTTTTTTGTGCTTGCAACACATAGTTTTTTATGTGCTTGAAAATATTAAATTTACGAGTTGGATTTGGAAATGAAGAAATGAAAGGAGGAATTTTATTGTATTTTTTCGTTTGCTTCCATTAAAAATCTGCATTTTCATAATTGAAATGGATAGGAATGTATTGCAATGTACCTTTAAAAATTCATATTAAGACATTGGACTGTTTGAAAAACTCGTGTACATATGCTATCGACATAAGTTCCGATTAAATGATAGGGATAGCCGCAGATATCGATAAGAGCACGAAAGAAACGTTTAAGAACCTAGTTTTCTTCTTAAATTATTCCTTTACAAGAAAATGTCAAAGGTTATCATGTACATTTTTCCAAGGAACGAATGATGGCAAATTTATAACAACATCTTCATGTGATTCATCAAAATGTATATCCATGTTTTTAAGACAAACGATGACGACACGTGACGTACGCTTACATCGTTCTTCAAGAAGAGATATAAAACCCAATGACATGGCATTAAAGAAGAAAAGTGATTTGCCTCGCTTCATATGGCGACTAGAACAAGTATTTATGATAAATCGAATCGATTTCAAAGATGTGGAGCTCTTCAGACCTTGCAATATCCAACAACTTTGTATCTTTGATTTATATAAATGTGATTGAATCAATAAAACAGATTTTGTATCTACCGAGGACACATTCCAACAGACAATACAAATCGGAAGTAGAAGACAAAAACGAATTTTCTATAGTTACCAACAAAAAAAAAACATAAATTCCTCGTCTAGTTCAACCTTGTTCCACAAAGGCAAATCCATAAAGGGGTTGATTATGATCTTACTGTCTTACGGTGTAGATATGGTTCATCAATTTTCACACTAACTATTATTATTATTATCGTTGTTTTTATTTGGTCAAGTCATGACCCGGACCCTGGAGTCGAAGCCAAATTGACCTTAACGCAATGCCCATGACCGTACTTTTTATGAAGACAATAAGCTGCCAGTCTGTTATATGGTCAAAAGTTTTATTTATTTGATTTTTTTTTCTAAGTTTCAAATGCTGTTATTGTAGTGTTTCAATGGGTTTTTTTTGTTTTCAATGTCGATCTGAATGAATGGAGGAGATGGATGTTTTTTTTTTCTAGGAATTTAGAGAAAAAAGCTTGCGTGATTGAATATAATTATAGAGCTGCCAAAATTATGTCTGATAGGCAGGGAGGGTACCTACCTACTGATTGCAATTGATGGTGAAATGAAATTACGGTTGTGGTTGATGTATCTTTTGTTGTCTAATCATTTTGCGTATTGTGGAAAAAAATCAATTACGTACAAAAAATTGCAAGTTAAAGCTTGTAAATGCAAAGTGGGAGAGGTTTGAGATTTGAATTATTACCTTTTTGTTTCGGTTTTTGCCCGAGTGCCCAAGTTCAACGTCAATAAAATTAAAAAGGGGCTAAGATGTGCAAGGGACCACTTTTCTCACGGAATGAGAAAAATCTTCATCACAAAGTATGACGAAATCGATAACTACTCAACTAAATGTTATCATAATATAGGTGCTGACAGATAAGGCTAAAAACGCACTAAATCCAACAAAACGTTTGTTTACTTTTCCCCGGACACAAGTCCTTTGCTCTTATGACGCAACACACGCCAAAACCGACATGCCACGATAAAATGATCTGTTCCCTAGTCGCGGTTGCAGTAAATTAACGTGATTGTATAGGAGCAATACACACCGAAGCTGACAAAAAAATCCGAAACAAAATGTCAGTACCAATGAACCAAACAAAAAAAAAACATCAATCGATAAAAAAGGTGTCAGTTGTATAGGTAGGAGCAACACACACAGAATCCGACAAAAACAAAACATCTTTTTTGTCGGACAGAAAAACATTTTGTTGGCTTCGGTCTGTTTTCAGCCTTAGGAGATTCAAAGATAAGCTTTCTTAAACTGGGCTAGCATAAGCAAGAAGAACATAAAAGCAGGATAATCAGCAGAAGAAAACTGCGAGCTGGGAAAAAAAGAAAGGTTTACGTTGGTGTTCGATGAAACAAGCTTTGAAACTGCCAAAAGATGTAGATGACACTCTCTTTTTAGTTCGGGTGACAATCAAATCAGAAAACTGTAAAAATGTCTAGCTGAAATTTTTTGAATTGAGGGAATCGACAAAACAAAACTCACACCTTCTAATAGATATGACAGTATGACCACTGTCTTCAAGTTGTGATACCTATAAGCAAAGTTGTTAATGCTGCATTTAAGTCCCTGGCAACAAAATAAAGCAAAGATTTTTGTTTGAAAAAATTAAGGAACTCTTGATGTGACTGAGTTAAAGTTCTTCTGAATTCCATCTTTTGTTATTCTTTAAAAAATTTGTTACAGTTGAAGAATAATTAGGTTTACTAACATTCTTGTGTTTCTTCATCTGCGACAGACCTTCACAAGCTTTATCATCTTTCAAACATCGTCATTCACATTATATACAGAAGTTCAGATTCTTTTTCAAACAACAAACACAAGCTTCATACTGATTTTCGTTTACTTTAATGATTCACATGCATTTCAAAGAGCGAGCGAGGGAGAGAGAGACCAAACAGTTCCACATTCTATTGTTCAATCTGAATAAATAGATAGCCCACTGACCTCAGTCATCTTGTGTGTCACTATTCACATCACAAAATGTGGTCAGATCTACATTTCAATTCAGACTGGATCACTTGTGATCTCTCAAACTCATAAAACGCAGACATGTTCACAAATTTAAAAAAAATTAAATGTTTAAATCATGAATGGAATGAGGTAGTGCGATAAGTTTTATGACTGTTCTTGGCCGAAAAAAAAAAAATTAATACTGAAAATTACAGATGAAGATAATCTTCATTAATATGTCTCGTGAAAAGAAATATGTAGAATTATTTCATGTAAATTTTTGTTGGACAGATTGGGGCAGTTTTATTTGGTTTGTTTTCGAAATGTGAATGATGAAGCCTTCAATTTAAACAGTAATGAAAAACTTGAGTGACAATTAATGTTCAGTCGGATTGTTATTAGTAATTTCATGATTAAGGATTAAGTTTTGATCAAAATGAGACAATCTAATTTTTGCACACGGTCAGTGGGTGATGATAGAAGCTACAATGATAAATTACTCATAGATGGCTAAAAATAATTTGTTTGTTTTTCACGAAGAACAATATTTCAATGGAATTCTTGAAGGACTTCAAACAAAAGATTATAAGGCAATGACTTTTGAATGAAAGAAAGTCTCAAGGTTTTTTATCTTCTTTTTTTTCGAAAAAAGGAAAAAAAACTCTTAAAAAATTCTTAAGATTTTGAAAATCGTATAAAACACAGAATTGGATGGCACAAAGTTGATAGGCTACCTTGAAGCTTTCAAGAAAAAAAATATTGATTTAAATTGAAATAACTACAATTTGCTTGCGAAAACCATTGGAGAGATTTTTCGGAATACCTAAAGTACTTTTTCAACTTGAATTTCGCAATTTCGTTTTCAAGATTAAAATTTGTTGAATACAAAATATTGTTGAGGCACTTTAAAATTGGTCTATTAATTTCAAAGAACCTATTTCCTTTTATATTTTTTCAAACGGCTTCCTCAGAAAGACTTACAGTCTACTTAAAATCAACCCGAATTCATATCCCAATCAATCAGCTGGAAAAATTCCCCTTAATCCCAAGATTTCGTCACAACAATACGTTTATCAATAATAGAATAACATTTGCCACAACATAACTCAATCCAAACCCAGCCCACTCTATTACCATCAGTTAAAACATTCCAATTCAATTTGGATTCAATTCTCTTATTTCAAACGAACTCAAACAAAAAACAAAAAAATGTGAAAGGAAAACATATCCTCTCGGATTATTTTCGAATACCAAAACCAAAAGCTTCAATTCAAAATAACATAAGTCCTTTGATATTTGAACCGGGAGGGGGCGCTTGAGAAGGTCTAAGGTCGTTTGGATGTTGTCTTTATCATCACACAAGAATGTTATTTGATGAACAAGAAACAAGATACAAAGTAACTCAGTTACATATATGAATGTATCTCTGTCAAATCATAGGATTATTTTCACAAAACGAAAGAAAAAATCGAAATTAAATGATGCCTCATTGGGTATTTGAGTGGCAGTTACATAAACGTGCGGTTTTTTCTTTGTAAAAAAAAAAAAAACATATCTTACGCAGGATTGAGCACATCCACATAAAAAAGTCTTCAAAACGCAACATTTTTCATATCTTTGGTTCCATTGACAACATTGTACCTACGCCAGCATGATTATGAAATCAATTCTACGCCTTATTGTCGACAAATTGGCGTTGTAATTACATATAATGTCAGAAGAACATAACCTACAGAGAAATAATCGATATATTGATTTTGGGTTTTATTGCAGTGATGAGTTGTGCTTTCATGGCGGTTAACAAGGGTAATAGGTTCTTATACAGATTATTAGCATATATGCACCCGGAATCAGCCCATAGGGAAATGCATTTTAACAAGCGATAAGAAGCGTACTTTACTTTGGATATGTCCTTACTGATTGATGCAAAATTGCTAATGGCTGGGGCAAATTGATTTAAAAAAAAAGTCAAATTGAATTAGTGTAACGTAAGCAATACTACTAATCCAATACAAAACAAGTTGGACACACAAAAATACAAAAAAGGAAAGTACAATTGAACTTGCAAATACGTTGTTCATTGTTTCTATTTTTTCTGATGCAAAAATGTAAATTGCAATACCTAATTTGTTCAGGTGCTGATATTTATTGTTTTGTTTTGATAAGGAAACACCTTTCAAAATATAAACTTCGAAATATGAACAAACAATTATTATTTTATTTGCATTTTGTGTTATTTTTATGTTCTATGACCTTAAACAAGAATTCTGCCAGAGCATTGCGTTTAGTACCCTACGAACATTCGTCATAAGGAATTAATTTCTGAGTGACGAATGCATTTCTCAAAACTAACGTCAGTATGTCAGAATGCAAACAAAAAATTCCAATAAATTCAATTTTCTGTAAATCAAAGGTGCAACGTTGAATTTTACAATAAATTATATTCAACTGACAATAAATTACACGTCGCGTGTTGAGTTACTTAAATGTAGTGTAAAAATAACTTCCATTTATATTTCTTTTTTTCTCTCAATTGGACACGCAAACGTAAAAATCATTTAAAAGTTAAAAAAAATATCAAAACAATAGGTATCCAAATGACAGCTATGAATCTATTACATTCACTCATTGCATTAAGCCATTTCAGATGCCAAAATAATAATAATTCATTAAATGATTATAGAAAAGCTGGTTCGTGATTCTTCGACAGTATTTAATATTTTTTAATAAATTACTATTTAATTAGAAAATCATTTATAACTCTATTCATTTGTCATAAACTCACAATCGTGAAGAGATTTATGCATATTCCAATCTCTGTCTTCACACTTTTTTGAACAGGGTATTAACTGTGACTCAAGACAATGTTAAACATGAAATAGTTATTAATCATCATTTGTCAATAATTCTGAGTGCAACTCAATAGTGTACCTAGATGTCTACAGAAATAATAAGTGTTTAACATGAATGTTACACAATATCACTTTTAAAACATCATGATGTCTTCTAATTACAACGGTAATTATCTGAATTGATTTAAACATAAAGTTTAATTTAATTATAAATGGAATGAGGAATTAAAAAAGTGCTTAATGAAATTGAAGTGATGTAGAGTGCGATCTCCGGTTGAATCTCAATGCTCCTACTTAGTGATGACGATGACGATGACGATGAAGATGAATAACCTGCTTGAATAATTAAGTGAGGAATACAAAATTAACCAATAACTTTTGGTCACACTCGTACAGCAGTTTATAAGCGTTCCTAATGGGTTGGGACATAAAAATAATCTAACGAACCTGACGGCATAACACAAATTTTGAGCATATGGAATGACCTTCACTGAAAAAATGCATTTTTCAAGAATTTTGCTATTGATGTTTTAGTTTTGAAGAAATTTGAGTAAGAGTAAGAGTAAATTTTGAGCCTTGTAATATTTAAGTTGCGACACATTCAGTGTCCCAATTGTTGATCAACCATAAGTCCATTACCTACATTAAAATGGCCTCACAATTAAGTATAACGCTAATAGACTACAAGCTTGGAAATAAGTGGTTTTAATAAAATTGCTATGTTTTTTGGACAGAAATAAGAATCCGAGTTCGAAAAACGACTCCTACATATTTTGTCATTGTTTTGTTTTCAACGCCCCCCCCTCCCCTCCTAAAACCCTTTTTTGATTTCCTTTTTTTTAATGTTTTATGTACAATCAAACTTTTTTTTAAATAAGAAAGTTTCTCCAAAAAAATTGGTTCAACGATCTCGAAACTAAAAATGAGAAATGTAATTACTTTTGAGAGGAATCTTGGTTCTTGGTCGAAATTTCAATTTGAAACAGCTCGCTGGCTTGAATTTTAATAAGTTTTGATAAAAGCAAGCTAGGGTGAAACGGCCTCATTAGTAATCAATATTTTACATCAATTTGACCAATAAAATCTCGAAATACACAATTTAGGTTCGATTTTTTCCTTCTACAACACCCTGGAGAAGTGTTTATATTTTTTTTCTTAAACAAGTGAAGTTTTTGTCAAATTAATCTTCTTAGTTTAGGTAAATACTTGACTGTGTTAAAATTTTCTCAGAAGTAAAACAATACTTAAAAAGGTTCTTGCTATTTCATTTGATAAACATCATTCCGACCTTTCTTGCTTTCGTGAATTTATATTCTATGGTTCCGGTCCAAAATTAAATTCCTTTTCCAAGGACTTCATCTCCTTTCAAATCATATCTTCTCTTACTTGTCTTCGTTCATCTGCATACACTTTACTTCTGCATGAAGTCTTTGTTTCATCAATGTTTTGTCTGCGTGACCTTCGTGTGCTGAATTAGAGCTTCAGGTAAATTTATAAGTTTAATTCGAATACTTCTCAGGTTCGCGAAATGTTTCAGGTGTTTAATAAACATAATTATGTTGTGAAATATCATTTATCTCCTTTTTTCTTCATTTGACAAATTTTAGTTGTTTAACAATTAGCTGTGGACCTGTTCAATTTTTTCTAAACGTTTACACTTACAGCTTGTAGGCCAGTGCAAATATTTTGTACTCGTTCTGTCAAGTTGTAGTCCACGTTTTTAACTGACCAAATTAAAAAACCAACAAACTTCTTGAAAATTCCGTCATATACACAATTATTGTTTCTTACTTATCAGTATTTGAAAAAAAGGGCACTCTTCAACTCCAGAAAAACACTTGTTTAAATTGCGTGACACAAAACGTTTTTAAGCGTATCTAGAAAATGTTCTCATCTTGGGTAATAAAAAATAAATAAATAGAGCGGCGCGACAGCTCTTGAAGAGCCAAGGCCTAAATGGCTTAATCTCATCAACAATTCTCTGGATGCGTGTGAAGAATTGAGGGGACCTAGAATTTATCGCCGATTCCGAATGGCAAAGTTGAGAAAAACTTCTTCATGACAGATTGATACTCTTGGAAGTTTTGTCAGTTCTTCGCTAGAGGCAGTACCCGTGAATGATGAAAGAAAAACTAAATGGGCACGAGTAGGACTCGAATCCACGATGTTCTGCTTAGCAGCCAACGCATCAAACCACTTAGCAACTGACACTACCATTTTGGGTAATACATATTTAAATGTTTAAGCCATCCCTCACTTGCGTCTTTATTTGATGTACTATTGAACATAAACGATTAATTTTATGTTCAACTATTTGCTTGTAATCTATAGATTTATTTAGAATATGTTTTTTGTTTTTGATTTATGAAGATATTGTAAGTACATATTTTCTAAATCTTACTTGAATCGTCATAACTTCAGCATTAAACACATGCAACTATTAAAAGAGTAAACAAAAGAAGGTATTCAAACGTAAAAACTTAAAATTTCATTTAAGAAAGCGTCTTTAAGCTGGTATATGTACTCAACAAAAAATCAAGTCATAATTTGTTTTTACAAAACAACAACACGGCTCATGAGAAAACGAATACAATTTTATTAAGACTTCACGAAATAGTGGGAACAATTTAAATATTCGTTTGGCTTAAGTAATTTTGTATCAGAATCAGGAACCGGATCTAAGGAGGTACATCCAAAACTTTGCAAGTGGTAAGGAGCGTTGACTGCTAAGCAGACTCTCGTGAGTTCGGGTCCTACTCGTCCCCATTAAGTTTTTATTTCATCTTTCACGGGTACTGCCTCTAGCGAAGAACTGACAAAACTTCCAAAAGTATCAATCTGTCGTGAAAATGTTTTTCTCAACTTTGCCGTTCGGAATTGGCGTTAAATTGTAGCTCCACAGAGAATTGTTGATGAGAGTAAGCCACTTAGAGCTGTCGCGCCACTCAGTTTATTTACTTTTTAATCAAAACTTTAGGGCAAATAAAAATGGTCATGTTAAATGTTCTTAAACATTTCTGGACGATATCAAAACATTCGAAAAAATGTCATACAAATTTTCTATTATTGAATATTTTCCTACAATCTGTTGAATCATTCCCAAGGCTGCTCCATGTGGGCATGTATATAGCTTTCTACTTTTCGTTTTTTTTTTACGCATTCACTACAAAATTATTAAAAACGAATTCTAGAATCATGCTTCAGTTAATTTAACAATAAAAACCAAGCAGTTTCAGTCTCAAACCCGTCTTTAAAGGCAACCATATGTTTCACAAAAGAACACACTTCCCTCAATCCGAACACACCCTAAACAATTTTGTTTTTGAATCCTCCCATTCGCACATTTTAAATTGAAAACAAAAAGAAATAAACAAATAAAAATTGAAATTTAAAAAAAAAATTTAAAAGTACCTTTTCATTGTAGGATGTGATCCAATTTTCCGATTTCATAAGAACGCTGTTTTATTTATCACGTTTCTCAAATGGAGACAAGAAGATACGATAATTATATATTCAACAAAAACGAAGAATATAAAAGAAAATTGTTTTTCTTTTATTTTTGTTTTTTATTTTATATTTTTGTCGTTGTAGTTAATTTTTCTGTTTTATTTACTGCGCCTTGTGTTGTAATGTTGTGTCCCAAACACTAACTACACAAACTGCCTGTTGTGAAACTCACTCAATTATGATGTATCTAAAAAAGCAGAGAGTGTATGTTTGTTTGACGCAAAAAAGTCACGATGATGAGGAGGTACGAGCAAGTATGTGATGATAATAATTGTTATAGAGTTTCTATACTATTCGGGGGACTTTTAATTTTTTTGTTTTGTTACAAAAAATTGTTGCAAATTTGTTGAACAACACAAAATGCGTTTCAACACACAATCAAATCGAAAAAGTTCTCGAAACTACACTTTAGCTCATTAATTAGATTCACTTTGATTAAAATTTCCTTTTTTCTTTCCGACAAAAATGCACTTTTCTAATCACAATATGTTTCGTTTACCGCGAATCAGAAAACCACGCAATTAATTTTTTTTATTTAAAAAAAAAAAAACGTAGAGAAATAAATTTCTATGTACGGATGCGCATTTATACGCCAGTGGGGTAAGTATACGAACGAAAAATGTCCTCCTTGTGTGGTTGGGGTGTAAAGTCGTTTTTCCTTGGTAGAAAACTTGGCACTTGAATTCGACAAGAATTGATTTTGCTTATAGTGTCACTTGTATGAGTTCCCTTAATTTTGTTTTTTTCTTGCTGGCTAGCTATTTGTATATTGAGGAAACACAATAATTCTAGTTCGTAATATCACACGTAAAAAATTCTCTAATTACACCAGCTGTGTGCTCACATTTGTCATAGGTATATTTGTAAACGTAATTATGCGATAAAATAGTCAAAATGCGGATTTCAATTAAGTCGGCTTTCTTAAAATAGCTCACAATACAACGGTTTGTTGTTTTTCTTTTCGAATGGTTGTTGTCCAATTGGATTTGGTTATTTTGTGGCTGATAAAAATAACTTCAAGCTTGACCCCGTGTCACGTCACTTAAGAAGAAGATATACAAAAATAAAACAAACAAACAGAACTGAGAAAAACCAAAACAAAAAGATAGACACAACCAAATGGTGCTAAATTGTGGTTTAGTCAATTTTCACTTTGCGATTTTCGAGTGGACATACACCATACAAAAATAAAAAAGAAAAAAACTTTTTCCGAATACTTCGAGAAAAGTCTAGAGAATGCCTGATGGTGTGATTGCCGTTTGAATGACAATTTTTCTTCTTTCTCGGTCAATTTGGGGCAAATAACTTGGTTTTTTCTGACTAATTTCTGTTGTCGAAATTCAGGACAAAATATAATTTTTGTTTTCAAATGTATATTTTGGAACAACACGAACGATCAACTTGTGAGTTTTATTAATCTGCAGATTTTTGTGCTCCTCATCAACTTCACTTTCGTACGCGGTCACACTCACTGAACGACTGGTTGCTTGCCAGTTTCATTATTCCACTAATTGAGTGAAGAGTGAAAACGAATATTTTGTTCCCCGACTGTGACTCTAACTGCAGTTGTGTGTGTATTTCAAAAGGGGGGCTAATACACACATACTCATGCACAAACGACACGACACACAGCCCCATCAACAGAGTATAAGAAACTTGTAACGATAACTCGCATGATGGGGCCATTTTGAATGGGGGTGTGGGGGAGGCGACGGCGGCGTCGCGCTGCCGGCCATGGCAAAGCCACCGACCGACGACCGACGATACTTTTTTTCAAAGATACAAATGTATCTCTTGTTGTATTTCGACGCGCTATAAAAGAGCTACTAGTAGATATTTCCCCAACTTTGATCTACTGAACGACTTCTTGTTCTGTTTGGTTTGGATGAGGGGGGAATGGTGGTTTGGCCTGGTCTGGCGTTGGTATTCTAGTGACCACCACAACAGACGAAGTGACATGAACGAAAGCTTTTTGTTAGTAAGTTTTTCTATCGAAGGGGAAGACCTGCAGATATAGGTACATATTTGAATGGCCCCCTCTAGTGTCTTTGAAAACACTCTCTCTCGGTGTTTATTAGAGCGGTTTTTTTTTTCTTGTGAGCGTTGTCTTGATGGTGGGGTCTGGGGTGTGTTGATGTAGATATTAAAATTGTTGCTGTTGACATGGTGAATGCAGTAATTCTTTGGCAAATTTCGTGATGTTTGTTAAGTCATACACAGAGTTGAAGGGTTTTGAACGGGGGGCCAACAAACCACCTCGCACTGTCAACCCTTTGTATTGGAGCTTTATCTATTACGTCAGTCATTATGGTTCTTACCCCAGGCTGTTTGACTTTCAAAAGCTCAATTTTTTTGTTTCGTGAGACGCCAGTGCCACAACGAAGACGCAGGATGGTACTGTCTTTTACACAAAACTTATATGCAGAGTTGTGTTGTCGGTTTTGTCCCACTGTTTTAGTGCCGTGCAGCTTTTAGAGAAACTTAAATTTTGTTTGTTTTGTTTTTCTTGTGAATTTTTGATTTCAATACAAGTACTTGTGCTTGTAGTTGGTAAGCGACAAACAAGCAAAAGCTTTGAATGGCATTCAGAGTTGGTTGGTTTGGTTTTTAAATTTGGTGGTCTGAATTGTATTTCTACAAAACACACACCCTGTCGCTTAGACGTACTTGGTATATAGCTTGGCTTCGATTTATGTGAATTAAAGAATGGTTTTATGGCATATGGAGAGAATGGCATAAAGTTGTTTGGTTCATTGAGTTTTACTTTCAAACAATTTTTTTTTTTTTCATTTATAAATTCTTTTGTTCTATTTTGTCAATCCATAAACAGATAAACTGTCAAAAATGTTGATAAAAATTGAATTCTTGTTCAGAATCGTTTGTCGCGAAACTAGCTTAGCTCAGCTTACACCTGTTTGTGCTTACCCACTTTTTTTGATAAGACAATAATTAATCATAAGACCATGGATCGGATCCGGTAGATTTTCTTATAGAGGTGCTTTAGATTTAAACCGGATGAAAATTCCATGTTTTTAATCTCAAATCTGGAGTGTTGATCTTAACCTTGGTTTCGAGATCTTAGAATTGAGAAAAAATGTGTTTAGCAGAAACATTAAAGTGCTACGTAGTAAATTAGTCCGTTTGATTGTAATTAAAATGAAGTACTGTGCTTTGTTGAAAAAATAATATAATTAATTTATTTTTATTGTTTTATGCTATTGAAGTCTTACTTACTTACTTGTTGCAGCTTATGCTAAAACGATGATACCTATTTTCAGAGATTGTTAGGTTGTTTTAGTTTTTTCATTCCTATTAAATAACCGCTGACCCGATTTCGGTGAAAACTTTAGTTTTCAATCAATCATGTAAATATCACGTGCACATACGAACAGACGTTAATGCACAGCACACAAACAGGTATCACGATAAAATGGGTTGCTTCGTATTCTGAAGACCTTGAAACATGGAGATATGCAAATCGGGCCCATTACAATAACTTCTTTGAAGTTGCTTGATTGGGAACTGTTTAAGTTTTCAGCGAAATGGCTTAGGGGTTTTTTAGTAGGAATGAAAAAATAAAAAAAACCTAACAAAATCTGAAAGTAGTTAGGATTCATCATTCATGAGAATTAAGATCATTGCAGCATAAATTGCAATGATGGTTCGAAAAATCTTATTTATCAAAGCAAGAAAGCAAAGAATAAAATAGACCGTACGAATTGACGCAGCTAGACTATTTTTTTTTTTTTTTTGATAAACCTGAAACAATTGACCACTTTGAGGAAAACATTCGCCGCATTATTGCCGATATTCGGCAGTCTTTGGAAAACTACTTCCCTACTAGCGCAGCGGGGCGTAAATATGCTAGAAGATTATCTTTCGAATAAAGTTAATTTCACCCTTATTGCGATTGTCAATGATCAACGGATTAAACATTGGAAAAATTCATCAATCAATTTCAAATTTGGTATTGTGTAACTCAATTGACTAAATCATTTTCGATTGTGAATAAAATTGATAGGTGTGAATGAGCATATTTTTTGTCGTTTAATATTTCAAACAAGAAAGAAATAAAAAAAAAACAAATTCAGTATTTTAATTGAATGCAAACATAATAAGACTTTCAACAGCTTTTAGATTGTGTGCACATGGATCATTCTAGATTAACATCGGAAATGAGCATTTTATTGGTCTTGGACAATCTACTGTGTCATTGATTATGAAAGACACATTTAACATTCTTGAAACGTTCATTTGTCCAAAATGGATAAGGTTCTACTATTCTGAAGCTGATAAGGTTCGGGCAAAAGCGTTTTTCTACGAGAGGAGCGGTATTCCCGGTATTATTGGGTGCATTGATGGGACAAACATAAAAATAGCCGCTCCTTAAAAGGCACTCCTGCTTATTACAACAGGAAAGGATTTTACAGCCTAAATGCTGTACGTTTTGTTAATTTTTCTTGTTAAAAACTTACAATTACAACTGGATATGTATTTAAGAGTGCATCAGATTTTTTTTTTTGTCAAACTCCAACACACAGAGGAGGTATACCTAGAGTCGCAACTCAAGGCATTTTACTCTCTTTCGACTAAAAAAATTAAATTTGATAAAATATACTACCCAGTGCAAATGTATTGGTTTTTCAATGCATTTCAAATTCAAATGGGAGGCCAAACCAATACATTTGCAATGGGTAGTATATTTTTCTCTTATTCCAAAATTTTTGGACAGTGAATTTTTAAAAAAGAGAACGAGTTGCGACTCTAGGTAAATAGGTTCTCTATGCTCCAACATTTGAATCTTTTTTTTTTTAATAATGAGCACGTACTCAAGGGGTTTGTTTTCCCTTTTTATGCCAAAGCACAGTGCGAGCGTTAGGGAAAATGATATAGAGGGTCAAGGATGAGGTGTCGGTTAACATAGGTTTTGAATTCTTGAACATTGCAATGACTGGGGAAGACAGAGTGTGGAAGAGGGTTCCACATTCGCGTAGTACGGCTAAAGAACGATTCTCTGAACATGACCGTACGACCGAAGTTGGGCTCGAGGGTGAACTGATGGGCATTCCTGGAGGCGCGGGTATTACGGTTGAATATCTTAAGGGGAGGAATGCAACTGGCTATTTCTCTAGAGCATATACCGTTGAAAAACCGGTAGAAGAGGGTGAGGCATGAGGCATTACGCCGATGTTCAAGTGACGTAAATGTCTCAACGATGGCATGGTCACCAATCATCTTAACTGCTCTTCTCTGGATACTGTCCAAAATACTTAAGTACGTTACTGGAGCACCAGCCCAAACGTGGGAATTGTACTCAAGCTTTGGACGTATATATGTTTTATAGATGGTAGCCATATCAGAAGGGGAAACAAAATTCTTGCATCGTCTTAAAAAACCCAAACACCTTGAGGCATTTTTGGCGACATCGCATATGTGATCATTGCACAAGTGGTGGTCAGTGATGCACATACCGAGGATCTCGAGATATTCGGTTTCACTGGTGCAAGTGCCACTCATAGACAGTGGCAAGGGGGGTATATCTCGCTTCAACGATACAAGACAGCATTGAGTTTTTCAAGCATTAAACTCTACTCGGTTTTTTATTCCCCATTGTACAATGCTGTTTAAGTCAGAGTTTAATGAGCTTATCATATTTAGTCGTTGCAGTTCCACAACCGAAGAGGAGGCATGTGAGTTTGGGAACGAATATGAAAAGCTAAGGGTACTATCGTCAGCGAAACAATGAATTGGATTAGAAGTTACAGACAAGAGGTCATTTATGAAATTGAGAAAGAGGGTCGGAGACAAAACGGAGCCCTGGGGCACACCAGCATTTATATTGTGGGTTTCAGACTTGAATCCGTCCAATACAACTTGTATAGAACGGTTCGAGAGAAAGTTTCTAATCCAACGAAGGAGGGACTCATCAATACCGAATGCACGCATTTTCGATAAGAGAGCCTGGTGCCAAACTCTATCAAATGCCTTTCCAAAAACGATGTATAGATTTGTTCCACTGTTCGGTGAGATAAACCATCAGATCACCAGTGGACCTGTTGCTGCTATTTTTCTCAGTTTCTTTGTACACCTTCAACTTTTCCTTCTTTATATTAAGAATTTCTTCTATGTTCTCAATACCTACTCTTTTTGATATCCACCATGAGGCTTGTCATATTGCCGTAAAATGTATTTTGTAAAGAACTTTGTTCCTGCAACATAGCCTTACGATCTTCTTGAAATTTTTCTCTCCTTGAATACTTTTTGGCAAATTTTCTTTGTTTTTTGAACATTTTTTTTTATGCAATTACTTCAGATGCCTAATTACAATTCGAACCAACGAAATCTTCCAAAAGGTTTTGGGAAATGCATTGCGATGTGTCCATGTTGTTTGAAGACACGTTGTCGTCCAAGCCAAGTTCTTGACCGGGTGGATCAACATATTTATTTAAGTCCATAATGCGGATTATAGTTTCTTTTGTATCGTTAAAGTGATGAAGTCTGTTGGGCCCTCTTTTAGTTGCTGATATTTCAAACTTGTTTTCTATTTTCTTCTATTTCTCAGTCGCCCGTAGCTTAGTTGATAAGTGCGTTGGCTGCCAAGCAGAACGTCGATGGTTCGAGTCCTATTCAGGTCAAGTTTTTATTTCATCTTTCACGGGTAGGTACTGCCTCTTGCGAAAAGTCTTCCAAGAGTATCAATCTGTCATGAAAAAGTGCTTCTCAACTTTGCCGTTCGGAATCGGCGTTATATTGTAGGTCCCCTCAATTCTTCACACGCACTCAGAGAATTGTTGATGAGAGTAAGCCACATAGGCCTTGGCTCTGCAAGAGCTGTCGCGCCACTCTATTTATTTATTTATTTTCTATTTTCTTCAACTCTTTTTCGTTTCCCAAAATCGCTCTTAGGTCGTGACATTCGTTTCTCAAGGTTTCGTTTTTTCTGCCGTTCGTTTCGTATTACACAATAAGGGCCCAGAAAACTTCCGCCGTAACGCGTTACGTAACAAAGCAGTTTTCCCTCCTATCAGAAGTCATCACTTCAAAAACGGGGTAACAAAAAAAAAATTATTTGGAGTGAAACACTGGATGTTCTGTACTATGAACAGAAAAGAAAAAGATTTATTTAACCTTGGGTTGCTGTTTTGTGCAGTTTCCGTTGTTGTTCTTTTCTAATCTCAATTTCTCATCACTTATGTAAATATTATATTATTTTTGAAAAATGTTATAAAAAATAGAAGAAATAAACGTATTGTGTTTGCTTTTTTCTTGATATAACAGTTGATGTAACTTGTTTCTTGTGTTACACACTCGTCTGTCTGAATTTGCATGTTTTCGTCCACGTGTTCTTGCTGCCGATTTTTTTCGGACGTCACACGATACATAAGCTGATTTGCCGGTGACAAATTTCGCCAATGTTGGGCTAAAGTCTTCATTGCAAATTTTGAATCCGGGTTGTCTCTTCGATATTTTTTGGCAAACATCAGGAACGGATATTTTATTTTGTTGCTCTTTCTTACCCCCATTTTCATTTGAACAAAATATTTAATACAATATAGTTTTGACTTTTAAAACACAGGCATGTAAAAAAGTCTTAAAAATAATAATAACAACATATTATGTACATAATTATTTATGTACTTAAGAGTTATGTCAAATTCAAAGTACTTTTAATAGAAAGCTATATCCAAATCGACATGCTATTACGCAAACATCCGAGAGCAACATTGTAAATCGATGTCAAAAGCCACAAGTGGTTCCTCTAGAAAAGTTCTTATGTGGTCCCCCTATTGCACATTTGCATTTCCTCAATTTCCCTCTTTCATCCGGCATCGCTATCATCATAATCATCGTCAAGGAACATGAAAACCATTTCATGTATGTACACACATTTATAACATAATCCAGAAATCCATGGTGATTTGAACAAATAAATCCATCCATGAGGTTGGATGAACTTTCAAAGTTTAAATGGCTCTTTAACATATCCATTGAACACTCACTTCTAATCTTTCGACATTTTGCACATGAAACCCATCGACGCCAACAGCACTGCACGACATCATTACACAGTCGGGCACATGTCGCCTCTTGTCTTTCCCTCAAACCATGGCTGCCAACCGTATAGTTCCAATTCCATGGTCCCATGTTGCTTCTACATTGCCTGTGCTACAGAGACAAATAATTAGACACTTTTGTAGAGTCTTGCGATTTTTGAAGTCTATAGACTTCTTGCCACTGCCAGGAAATCGATGAGCAAACGAATCCACCGCCGGATCATTTTCCTTACATTTTCATTTCTTGCCAGTCCGTATATAGTGATGATATTGGTTGGTAGTGTATTTCGCATTTTCGACACCTCAAACATACCACCCACTTGTTTTGTGGTGAACTCGAATGAACGACCCACTGACACGACAATCGACAACAACGACGAGGACGACGGCTTTCGTC
The DNA here is from genome assembly GCA_943590905.1 of Sphaerophoria taeniata. Taxonomy (NCBI): domain Eukaryota; kingdom Metazoa; phylum Arthropoda; class Insecta; order Diptera; family Syrphidae; genus Sphaerophoria; species Sphaerophoria taeniata. The sequence continues at coordinate 22,553,548 of OX016540.1, read as the reverse complement.
ATCCATGGCGTGTTCTAAAAAAAAACCTCGCAATCAAGGAATAGTCATAGAAGCGCAATTCTAAAAATAGCTAACAACGTACGCCCACGAAAATCATGGCTTCAGACGTCAACCCATAATGGAGATGGTGCGATGCTGTGGAAATTATAATCATCGGAAAGTATATCTGCATCAATTGCTGCGCTGAGCTGTGGGTTTGGATGAGGGTGGTAAATTCGTGTGTTGTTGTGTTAGGACATACTCTGTTTCTCTTTCTCTTTCTCTATGTTTTTTTTTTCAACTGAAGGTTGTTCCTGCTGAGTTCGGAGACACGAGTCCTCGGTTAGCTTAAAGCTTCCATTATAATTGCTGGCAAGAAATTACGACGCAGATTGTTGTATTTTTTTTTTGGTATAGGAAATAAAATGTGCTCAAAAACAATTAATTATTCAAAACCTATTCAGTGGTTCTTAAGAGACTGAGAGGCTGGAGGCTTTGACAGATTTTACTTAGTTAAACATTAATTTTCTAATCAGGACTAAATCTAGGTGACAGGATATTGACGGATTTTTAATTGATCGCGGCGCTGTTCTTTTTATCCTCACAATTACTTGAAACAAATAACGGAAAAGGGAAGACACAATTCTGAATAATAATGAATAATAATGAATCACTTTTTGCGTTAACTGTTGGTAGTGTCCAAGGAGAGTATGTGATTCGAAATAAGAATAATGTTAAGAGTTGAATCGCTTTTACTTCATGATTGATAATAATCGGGCTCCAATACAAAAATCATGTGCAGTGCTGCCTAGCTTGAATGGAAGTTTTGTGGATTCTTAAAAAAGACTGCTTGAATCTCAGTCAAAACCACGCTTTTATAAGAGATTCCTAGGTCTACCTCGGTCCACCATCATCAAGTGTAAGTAACCAGTTTTCAATGGATACCATTAGTTTGACAACGATCGCCGGCGAGCACTTATGAAGTAGTAGATGAATGGCTTAGGAGAATGTAACAGATATTCTAAAGGATACTACCATCATGGACAGTTTTAACTTAGCGGTTTTGGGGACTTGTCGAAGGTATCGTTGTACTCCAATTTCCTTTTTTCTGTCGCACCGGGCAATGGCAATAGCTAATTTTTACAAAAGTAAGTCTGCGATCAACCGTACTTTTTTACGAAAGACCTTCGACTTACTGTACTTCTATGTCACTCCTCTATGTCTATTATTTAAGGGGTTTCATCTTCATTCTTTCTTTGGATAACGTCGTTAGCAAAGCTCATTTCTATTTCACCAGAGGTTTTTTCAGTTTTAGTTCTTTATTGCTCTGCAAGAGATTCTTTGACCACTTGAAGTTTCCATAATTGATTATGGATATCCACAGATCCAACTACTCTTTGAAACCTTTTATCATTTGTTAGCTCAACCTTGTGACGAAATCAAACGATGAATCATTTTTGCCAATCGCTGATTTTTTTAAAATCCGGATGAAATTGAGTAATTAAATCCTCTTCCGAGCTACAAAAATGTCTGAAGTGAACAAAGTTGAGTTTAAGTTATATTAATAAGAACCTATCTTAAAGAGTGGCAGTGTAAAACAATTTTTGGCACTATTCATAATGCGCAACAAGTCAGCACTTCAAGGAGAAATAACGACAATCCCGGGACTTGTTACACAATCCAATGTCTTTACATTATGTAAACGTATCCTCCATCTACCAATATACTTTCCTTCAAAATAAGAAAAAAAAACACACTATCCTCCTATTCCCATGCCTTCAAATAAAGTGGCCAATAGATCTATCATCCACAATAGCCATTTATCCACATCGACAAGCCCGAACATCATTAAAACTCCCACGCTTCTATTATATCTGCGACCATTTTACTGCGCAGAGCGTAACAATGACGTTTATCTTTTTTACTTTTCAATCAAAAAGGAGCTTAACATACTATACGAAATAAAAGCTCTTCGAATCCTCATTGACGTCAGCTACATGGATATGAAATCCACTGGCAGTAACCCTACGTCATTCATTCATTAAAAACGTTCGGTGGGTTTGAATTTCAATTCATTCATGGCGCGTTTTAAGGATACACTCGACATACAAACACAAATTACACAGATACTATCGAACAGTTCCTCGCACCCACACAGAATTGTATGCGTATTGTATTTTGCGTTGTACGTATAGTTTAATTGAGGAAAAGGAAGAGCGTATCAAAATTTCCCCAGTCAAGTTTTTCGATAACCTTGGCCAATGGAGAACAAAAAACTGGGGAAAGCTCTGAACCTTCCAGAACATTTCTAATTTAGTTATGGTTTTTTATTTCACCTGACGACCTGACAAGTGAAATCGTTTTCGACTTTCTTAAGGAAGCCATAAAAAATGTTTGAGCCGGAAAACCCTTTTTTTTGTGAGAAAAACGACTTCCATATGGTTGAAGAGTCCTCATAGTAGATGACGATGACCGGCGCGGCGCTAATATCGTTTTATCAACATAATAATGTTGCTTTGAGTGTATTCGTGTACATGAGTGGGAGTGCGGAAGAGTTTGAGTGATTTTCCATTAGATTGGCGTCGTCGTCGACGTTTTTATACTTTTTTTTCCCTCATCTGAATCCCAGTTCACATCATGGAGTTTGATTGTAATTATTATTCAGTAATTACAGTTCCATACGACACTGATGAAAATGTGAATGAATAACAGGGTGAGATTTTGTTTAAAAAGAAAAAAAAATACAACATGGCGCCAGATTAAATCAATGACGGGTTCATTTCCTGTTGAATCCGCTGTTGCGTTGTTGTGACATTCCACTTCTGAATAGAGTGTGTTGGGATAGTCCTTTAATATTTCGCCCACGAATTTTTTTCGATCGCCCACATTCTGGCGTATTTGTATAATAAATATGGAGAGTCTTGTTCTTTTTTTAGAACTTGTGAAATAGTAAGGGTTGATGGTGGTTTTGAGTGGTTTGACGTTTGTTTTTCTTTTTTGCTTAACTTATTTGCATATATTTGCGAGCATGTTCGGTTGATTCCTTAATGGCGTTTTATTGATAAGAGGGATTTTAATATATTGTAGACGCAAAAACACATGGACAAAAGTATTTGGTGTGGTTTGTTTTTCGCAAGTAGAACAGCTTTTCTTATCAACATCGAGTGATATAGAAAATTATGTCCATAGCAACTGACATGCACAAAAGTGCTTACACATGAGTACTTTTGAAAAAGGCGGAGAATCCGTAAAGGATTTCGAAGTAGCTAGAAAAAAAGTTAACATATGGAAAATTTCTTTTGTGACTGAGCTTAATTAAGACCTTCATTTTTGGTCCATGTAACGTTTCTAAGAACTTGCAAGGTGAAAAAAAGTCTAAAAGAAAGCTATTTAAAGATAAATCAAGTTTTAGACGGAGGCGGACGTTTCATTCAAGTTTTCCTTTCATTTCTTACTTGCGACGACGGACGACATAAAACATTTTTTATATGACAAGAACGCCTACAAAAACCTTTATTACGTTATGGTTATGAAAAGGTTAAATGCTTCATTTCTAAATAGGTATGAGAAAAACTTATTGCGGCATAGGGTAGTTATGGGAGAAGCAACAAACTCGTGTTTGTTTGTGAGCATGAATATGATCCATTATTGCCTATATTTAATAAACAGAAGAAAACACACATTATCTAATTTTTCCAACGATTGTGAGGGAAAGAAGATTCAATAGTTCTTCACGTTTTAAAAAATAATCGCCTTAGCAACTATGCAAATAATAATTGAGATAAAAATGCTATCGAAGATTCTGTCAAGCTTAAGCCGATTAGTTCGATTGCTTTAAAGCTCGGTTAATAGTCGATTATAGAAAATTCTCGTAAACCAATGCGAAGAAGAAGAACTAAATTCAAAATAATGTTTGCGTTAGCCCATTCGCTTCCCCAGACGTTTGTTTTATTTTGTTTGCAAATAACGTAGGTAAATGCCTTTGACAGCCTGTTCAAACATATTGTTGGCTCTCACGAAAGTAGACCAAAAGTAAATTGCTTTTTTAGTCGAGAATTTATGAATATATAGTAGTAGTTTCAACTAATAAAACAAAATTGTTCACTGCGGCGTATACGTACTTTTTTTAATTTTAAGTTTAATTTGAAACAATTTTCACGGTTTCAACCAAAACACACGTTTAAAGGTTTAACACCCCTACCCATGTATTTTCTGCAAGTCTCTAAGTCCTTCTAGATTTATAAAGGGTTTTCCAATAAGAGGTGTTATTTTGATATTCAAAGAAAAATGGCATTTTTTGAGATAAATGATCGGATGTTTATTTCATTATAAAGAGGAAGGTATGCCGTTAATAATGGAACACAACATCAGCCAAATGGCCGCCACGACCACGCTTACAGGACCATATCCTTTTCATGAAATTTTCCTTAACCAAATCGCAAAGTGGCTGCCCTATGTCCTCGATAGCCTCACGAATTCCATCTTTGAGATATTGAATCGACGCTGGGCTGTTGGCGTAGACCTTATCTTTTACGTGGCTCCAAAGGAAGAAGTCGCAAGGTGTTAAATCAAAAGATCTCGGTGGCCAATTGTGATCACCTCTTTGAGAGATAACACAGTCCGGAAACTTTTCCCGTCTCTGCCAAATTTTCACCATTTTTATAGTGAATTTTAATAATTTCAATGCATTGTTGAAGCGTGTATCGTTCCATTTTTATTAATGGCGTAGTTTTTACTTGTCAAATGTCAAAAAATGACAGCTTCAAAAGTGACAGCTGTGACAGAAGTGACAGAAAACCCTTTACAACAATCCATGTTACTGTGAAATTAATGTGGATTAATATTTAAATTTTATTACATTTACAAATTAAAGACTTGAAACTTTGTACCCTTTTTTTCGACAATAAATAAACATTTTTTTTTGTATTCCTGGAATTCCACAGTTCTTATTGCCTCTAGAGGAGATCCTAAAGTTCTACAGTTCTTCGTCTATTTCTTGATTCTACTGTTTTAGCTTATAGGTCGATAGAATTTGCATAGGTTTTCTTATCTGTGATTATTTTGAAGACCCAAGTTGAGTCTATTACCTTAAAAAATGTTGCTGGGCATAACTCTAAACTGCACCAACTACAGAGGCATCAGCCTCCTTAACATCGCCTATAAGTACTATGTGAATGCCTGAAGCCGTTTGTCTAAAAACTAATAGGTCCATATCAGTGTGAGTTTAGACCAGGAAAGTCCACCATCGACCTGATATTCATGTTACGGCAGATCCTGAAAAAAAACTCAAGAACTCCTTCTTTTTATCGATTTTAAGGCTGCGTCTATAGAGAAGAACTGTATAAAGCCATGTCCAGTTTTGGCATTTAGGATGACGATGGAGAACTCACGCTGCTCCATTAAAGTCGGTATTTCGGTAACGACCTCACCGACCGACGCCTTCAATGTCAAAAAAAGGGCTTAGACACGGTGATGCACTGTCATGCGACTTCTTTAATATCATACTGGAACGAATAGTGCAGAACTCCCGAGTCAACACTAAAGGCACTATCTTCCAGAAGTCTTTGCAACTACTCGCGAACGCTGATGACATTGATATCATTGGGAGAACGCAGCGTGATGTCAATAGTGCTTTTGCGAGTATACAGATAGAGGCTGAAAAAATGGGCTTAGCGGTCAATCAGAGTAAAGTATATGCTGCCATCAAGAAAGGGCACCCAACACCGACGTCTTGGACAAAACGTCACGTTAGACGCATTTAATTTCGAGGTAGTTAGGGACTTTGTATACCTTGGCTCCGCTATCAACACGGACAATGATATCAGCGCCGAGATCAGAAGGAGAATAACTCTTTGTAATCGCTGTTTCTTCAGGCTAAGAAAGCTATTTAGCAGTAAAGCCCTCTCCCTAACAACTAAGGTTACGCTTTATAAGGCCCTCAGCATCATCGTCCGTGCAAAAGCATGGACCCTGTCAAAAACGGATTAGAGCACCCTAGGCCTGCCGGTTCGAGAGAAAGTTTCTGCGGAAGATTTTGTTTATAACAATTTTGTTTATGTCTTCAAAATAGCACGCCCTTCAACCTTATTTCAGTGTTTACGTATTCTCAGAATTTAAAACTAATTTGTCTGCCAGTCTAATGCGGCTTTTACAGCCGTCATTTCAGTTTTTGTCACCCCAGACCAACTGTTTATAGAAAATATATAATCAAACTGAAGGTCCACTACTTTTTTGATATTCTTTTAATTAAAATGCATTCGGGTAAATTAAAATAAACAACAAATAATTTCGAATAAAATAAAATCAACAAACAGCATAAAAATCCACCATCGCTTTAAGGTAGGTACTTGGGCAAATTATAATCAAATAAAAAATAATAATAAAAATCAAATCCAGTTCCAAATGAAATAACTTCTTTAACAACGACATTATATGTTTTTTTGTATTTTTTGTTTTGTTTAGTAAAACCAAACCCGTTTACCTACATCATTATAAAAAAAAAAAACTTTAGTTGCTGGAGGAATTTTAATGTTGTTCAGTTCATTTTTCTCGTTTACACTAATCCAACATCCGTTCCGCCGCCACCATCGATCGTCCGGTTCGTCCAATCAAACTGGAATACCATTTATGACTTAGTGACAAGATTTCAAGAATATTTTAATCATATTCATACACCGACCGCACCACCGCCGTTATGAGTTACTCAATCTAAAAATGCATCAGAAAAGTATCGGTTTTCTGTAATTGCCTAATTTACATTTTTCTTCATTTCTACCACTGACTGACAATTTCGAAATTCAAAGAACTTCAGCTTGAGATGTTGAAAAATTGAACGCACGCCATGCTACTTGGGGCATGTTTAAAGTGATGCCAAGATCGGGTTGCATGTTGCAGATTGATTTCAAAACTGCCACTGAAGGGAAGGTGCGCAAATGCAAATGTGGTGTAAGGCATTTGAGTTTTTGCAGATCAGCGCTCACCGAATGGGCAAAAGAGGGTTGTAACGCAGTGGCTTATTAAGTGCTGCCACTTTGACTGGAGGTGCGCGCCAAATGCAAATCAAACCTTTAAAAGTCCGACTTGTCATGTGACCTGTAGCTGTCATTCCGAGGCGTCGTCGTTGTCGTTTATAAACGAATGACAATCGACAAATGCAACGTTTTTTGTTTGTTTGCTTGTTGTTGTTAGCCTAAGGCTGGTGCTAACTTGAGTTTCTGGTTGGATTGGATGCGGACCGATTAAGCCAGTTAACTATCACTCTTGTTGGTGCTGCTGCAATCCCAATCACACACATTATAAGAAAAAAAGCAAGACAAAAAAAGAATAAAAATAAATTCGAGTTCGTGTTGCTGGCCTCAGTGGTATGCTGTTGGTATGGTTCTGGTGCAGTGGGAGCTGCTCTGGGGGCTCCAGCTTTGGCAGCTACAATTCAGATTCAGAGTCTATGGCAATCGCGCATTCAATTTTGAAAGCACGGTATGCCTCTCTATGCGCCTAACTGGTAAGATTGGTTTTGATTTTTTTTAGTTTGTGTTTTTTTGTTTCAAGGACTTTCGGTGGACATTCACTTTTGGGTCTGCTATTAAAAATATAACCTGAGCTATGAATAACAAACAAGCAAAAAGAAACAGATTAGAAAGAGAGAATAAAAAGCAGAATAGATTGCATAAACTTGCTTTGGAACTATCGCTTTGCGTTGATGGTGTTGCCTTGGCGTTTTGTCGGCAGCACGGGGCGGTGGCGGTGGTGGTGGTTTGGTGCATCGGAGGCAACTCTAGCATCCTCAGCACCAGCAGGGAGTGATTGTAGTTATTTCAAAGACAGCTGATTTCTTAGAGGTTGTGATGGTGAAGATGCCTTTGCTCTTTTGGATAAGATACACATTTCGATTCACTTTTGTATGTTGTAGTTGTTCTCGTCTTCGTGCGTTGTGCCATCGTTTGCATTTGAAGCTTGTTTGCATCTTCATCGTCGTCGTCGTAGTCGTCGATGTCATCTGGAGTGAATGTATATTATCGCGTTCTCCCTTTCTGTCTCAACACACTTGTTGCATGCAACAAGTCAAATTTTTGTGTTTAAGTGTTTCAGCCAAAGGTTTGAAGGAAAATCAGAGTGGCTTTTGGGTGGGGTATTTTTTTTTTTTTTAATACAAGGTTCTTCTTTGTCAGCATCAAACTTGTCTTTACACAGACACAGAAATAAATGAATATCTATAATTTGTGTATTATGACTTCATATCGATCGGTGTTTATTACCATGGTAACTTGAATTGCTGTTAATTGATCAGATGAAATAATGTGATCGCTTTTGGCCTTTAAGTTCTAGTTTGGCCGGCATATTGGCATGCCAGTTCAATTTGGTATTACTTTAATCGGCTTAGTGGATTGGAAAATTGCAGATCATTATAAATTATGTGTAACACGTTTTGAATGTTATGGTAATTATATGAAAACAAGGTTTGTCTTTTACAGTCAAAATTATGGCTCTGAATCTTATTGCAAGACATAAAGATCAACAGGCGAAAAATGTTCTTGACTTTTTTTAAATTCACAGTTGTTATTATGGCATCATAAAACGCTTTCGAATGGGCATATCCATATCACTAGTTTCGAATTTAAAATATTTTTTTGTATTTTAGCAGCCGAATTCTTTGGATTGAAATTAGACGATATACAGTTAAAGCCCGTTTGTTTTAAAGTTTGAATCTAAGCATTCGGTGTAAACATAAAAGTTTCTCCAGTAAGAGATTTCTAAAGCTGTCATTATTTGACATTTGATGAGTTTCCAAGAAAAAAAGGATTTAAAATTATTATCTAAGTTTTGTACCAAATTGGCGAAAATGTATATCAACGTGAAAACTCTTATGCGAGAACCCTGTACAGTGTACATATCACACAATTATTTCTTCGGGAAGTTAACGACGCACGCTAGGACAATCAGGATTCTTCTTCAGCATTCAAAAATTATAGCAACTTTAAATGAGTGCACTTTCGTATAACCATTTAATTTCTATTAAATAAGACACTACTATAAAAACTACTTAACTTGACGCCCAAATAGGCACATAATTTTGGTTATCGTCATATTTTCGTTTGATAGCGATGCTCAGGAAAATTTGAAAGCTAAAGTGATTTGAAAATGCCAGCAATCTTCTTATGCGAAATTTCATCAAAATCGAAAATTCAGCTGAAATCTACTTGGGTTATGATTTTGACATGGTTTGTGGGGTTCGAATCTTACTCGTGTCTTTAATGTGTTTCTTTCTTCTTTCATGGGGTCTGTCCTTGGTAACGTACAGACAAAGCTGCGTACAGGAAAAACTGACCCTCCCTCTCCTCAACGGTGAAACTCTTTCCTTGTCTTCCTTCAAGAAAGCCAGCATAGCTTTCTATGCCTGCAGTAAAACTTTTGGGAAGAAGTGGGGCTTGCAATCGAAGATAATCTTGTGGACGTATACAGCCGTGGTACGTCCAATCTTGATCTACGGTTCGATTGTTTGGTGGCCCGCACTCAGCAAAGCCTACAATATAACTAAATTAAAAAAGGTTCAGAGAACAGCTAGTGTTGGCTCCACTGGAGCTTTGCGCTCATGTAAATCGGACGCCCTTAACGTTTTTCTTTACCTCTTACCAATAGACCTGCATATCAAATATCTAGTATCTTGCAGCGCGTTGAGACTTAGGGAATCGAATAGTTGGTATTCTAAGCCCTACGGTCATAGTAATATTACTAACCTCATTCCAGCGGACATCTTTTCGACAGAAACCGACTACTGCACCCCTACTTTGGACCTCAGTGCGGATTTTAAAGTTATCATCCCATCTCGAAATGAATGGGATGATGACTTAGTGACGAGAGGCTTCGACACAACTATTTTCACTGACGGATCGAAGATGGAGTGTGGGGTCGGTGCAGGAATTTTCTCAGAGTCTTTAAATGTTTCCAGGTCTTTGCGACTTCCTGACTTTGCTAGTGTTTTTCAAGCTGAACTACTCGCGATCAAGGAAGCATGCAAGTTACTAAAACTAGATCCAAATCAAAACCGCAATACAGCTATTTTTTCGGACAGTCAGGCGGCTATTCAAGCGATTGACTCGTCCACTTCATCCTCCAAATTAGTTCAACAATGCCGAAGTGAGTAAGCGGGCATGAACATTGGACTCAAGGTCACTCTCATCTGGATTCCGGGTCATAGAGGCTATGAGGGCAATGAACGTGCTGACGAGCTGGCTAGGCAAGGATCAGCCCTTCATAGCTCACTCGCGGAAAGAGTCAACATTCCTCTTGGTGCTATGAAGGGCAAGATCTTCTCAATTTTCCTCGCTGAATCAAACCACAAGTGGAACAGCCTAACCAACTGTATCATATCTAGAAGGATATGGCCCACCTACAACAAATCCCGTACTAATAAATCTTATTTGCAGACCTAGGCAAGACATAGCCAGGGTCGTCGCTACATGCACCGGACACTGGCCTGTTGGAGAACACGCATCTAAGCTGGGCATCCCCCACAATACTTTCTGTCGTAGTTGTGAGGACCAGCGAGAAAAAGAAACTGTTCTTCACTTCTTATGCAAGTGTCCTGCCCTAGCCAAAACGAGAGCCAAAACATTGGGAAAGTCCTTCTTCAACGACCTCAATGAGCTCTCAGAACTGGAGGTCAAAGATTTGATCTCCTTTCTAAACGCAACAAATTGGATTTGAGGCGCACTCAAAACTCAGTATTAAATATAATCCCTCTTTCAACTTTACAGGTCAAGCGAGTATTTTATGGTATCAAAACGGCGCAACTCAGCGCTAATTGGGTCACCGAGCTAGATTGCTCGTGGCCACCATTTCAACTACTACTACTACAGGAAAAACTGACAACTTTAAAAAAAACAAAAAAAAAACAAAAGAGTTCTTCCAAAACTGGTAGAAAAATTTTCCCGCAATTTCGATATTACTCAAAATTTTACATAATCTTAAATCAAATAAAGGGCTTAGTGGTGTTCTATTTGCTATTGAAAGCTAATCTTTTTTTCAGCACTCGGTTATTATTATGGTCAAAAAATATTTTTTTTTTATTTCTGCATTCAGAAAATTTCTCGCGATTTCAAGTCGCCATATCACTCAATTTTAAAAAGTAGCCTATATCAAATGATGAACGAGAAGAGAGGTTTGTTTGGGTTCTATTAGTCACTGAAAACCAAATCTTCATGCAAGGTCTGGTTACTGAGTTATGATCAGTTTTGTTCTTAGGTTATTGTAATCCCGTAGAAATACTATCTTCTGATGCAAATTGATTCATTTTCGAAAAATATCATGCCCAAATTTTGGACAGAAGAAAAAATTCTTCCAATCATATGATACATCAAATGAAAGGTCTAGTCAAACTCTATTCATCGAAATGAGTTTCAAGATTTTTGCCGAGGTAGTGGTTTCGAAATATTTTCCCGCAACTTCAAATCGATATTTCTCACAATTTTCTTCGACAACAGCTATACAATTTTACATCAAATAAAGGGCTCACTAGTATTCTATCGAAAATTGCACTAAGATTTAAAATTTTAATCAAAGTAGTAATAGTAGCTATTTTCTTTTAAAAAGTAGTGTATTTGTCAACGTCTCTCTATGCGTCAATATACTGATTGCTAATATAAAATACACTTTTTTAAAACCTACTTCCCTTTTTCCAAATCTACTTCGGTTCCTTTTATTCAAGTGGCAACGCTGATCGCAGTAGCCCTCATTCACAAATTTGCCGACCATTATCTGCTAAGATTTAATACTAAGAAATAGGGGGAATATGTTGTTTGATCACAATTTTGTTCAAAGGAGTTCGCATCTTGAATATTGCATAATCTTGACAAAGAATCTGCTATATTATATTCCAGTCTGACAAGCAATTTTAAATATAAGGTAATGAAGCAGAGGAATCCATCTTTCGATTCTAGCAGCTGATTTTGAAGTAGCCCTTAAAATTAAAATTATTAATCTAAAAACAACTTTGAACAACTGAAATTCACAATCGTGACTGTTTGATCAAATGATGACTAAACTAATTCGATGTTTCTTAAGACACCAACATCGCTTTTTCAGAAATATTTTAAACCAATTTCCTTTTTAAGTGAAAAAGCTGTTAAAATTCGTTGAAGATAAAAAAAAATTAAGCCATTAATGTAAAAAAATTAATCTTCCATTTAATTTTTAAAAAAGTCGTTAAAGTGCTATGAACTAAATTATTACCAAAAACCTATTGCCGTAATAATATTAAATCTATTTTCAGTCAACTAAGCCATATTCACAATATTATGTTAGCAAGTTAAATATAAGGTACTTTTTTGCAAAAGGAATGATAAATGAAAGGTTGCCCCCTTATAGAATTTATATATGAGAGACAGTGAGCTGGTCTTGAAAGGCAATAGTCCATATGTATAAGTTAATCCGATTAAATTGAATTCTAACCATTAAACAGATATAACCATGGCAAGTGGCCATTGGTCTGCTTTCAAAAATGTGCTCAATGTCTTTTATTGCAGTTGCCGCACCCAAAGTGTCTCTATCCGTTCTTTTAGCTTTTTTTTTGCCTTTCAATAATACCACGCACCAACTTGAGAACTGTGTAACAGCTTTTGATCTTTAACCAAGATCGAATCTTTTAGTAAAACAAAAAATATTCATCAACCAAGCTTACCTGCAAATAAATTGCCAACGCCCTGGTCATAAATTTGAAAAAAAAAAAATGAAATGCAAAATAAATGTGATACTCTGATGGCTGCTACTTCATTTCAATAAAAATTAGCTGCCAATAACAAATCTGTCCTAATGGCCTCCAATTTGCAGTTAACTCCATTCGAACAACTAATACCACTGTCTTTAGAAGTTTTGACAAAAAAAAATAGTTCATCATGGTCTGGTGTCGAAAATGCACAAAACAATGCACATGCGCAATACATTCGGTTAACCTGAGCAGTAGCAATGCGCGATTGCTGCTATCGAAGTTGAAGTAGCGTAAACTGATCGCTTAGCAATTTCTTAACAAGGTAATTAATACAATAACCGCCTCTGGGTTACTAGGCAACAGAGCACTGCACGCGTCCGTCCACATCCGCAACCTGAAATCAGAAAATACGAAACAAAAAACAACACCGCATACCGCCGACTTAGTGACTGAGACCACGCGCGCGAAAATGTTGTTTTATTTTCTGTTTAAGGTTTTAGTCGATATACTAAGATCTTACATGAAGAAAAAAGAGAGCATTCTGATTTATATAACATTAATGTAGTAGGTACGTGCTTTGCTAAGAGTGCACTTTGTTACCACACCTTTTATAAGAGCCTCACCTTTGATGATGTTGCGGTATAACGCGACGGCAACGGTGTGGTCGCGGTGGCTATTGACCATCAAGAATCAGCAGCAACCAGCTAATAGCAAACAAAACCAGCTGCAATTTGCTGCTGAAAGGGATGTTGGATTTGAAAAATTATTGAAAGTATTTTGTGCTGGTTGGTTTTGCGGACGGCCTTGCCGAAGGCAGTCTTTGAGCCCCATTTAATGGGATCGCTCTATCTAGAGTGTTATGCGGGCAGCTGTTTCTGTGCAGCGACGACGTTGACGATGGACATTGTGCACTTGTTTTATCACACTTAGGCAGTCATAAAGAACCTGTGTGATTTTGTGGTATGTTTGTGGAGGTTGAACATTTAAATGCAACATTACCTTGCTTAATCAATTATTTTGGGATTTATGTTTGTGGTGAATGTACAAAGGAATATTTGGTTCAGCATATCCTTTTAGTAGTGTCCGGTGCGTTGACTGCTAAGCAGAACGTCGAGTCCTACTCGTTCTCATAGTTTTAATTTCATCTTTCACGGGCACTGCCTCTTTGCCTCTTCCGAAGAACTGACAAAACTTCCAAGAGTATCAATCTGTCATGAAAAAGTGCTTCTCCACTTTGACGTTCGGAATCGGCGTTAAATTTAAGGTTCTCTCAATTCTTCAAACGCACCCGGAGAACTGTTAATAAGTGTAAGCCACTTAGGCCTTGGCTCTTCAAGAGCTGTCGTTCTATTTATTTATTTATATCGAACATATTTCTTGAGATTTTTATTCTTAGAGTGTTTGTTTGTACCGTGGCATAGTGTAATCCATAGGTTTGAATCTTACCATCTCGCAAACAGAACCACAATCAGCATTTTATAATTAGAAAGTCTTTTTTGACAACACAATTCATAACAGCCTTGTCATAACCAAAGACTATTAAAAATTTTTACTGACGATGTCGAAATGTCATATTCTTGCGACCATGTCATTTGCGCCCGAACGATTCTAGAATTAAATCAACAGTGGTGACTTGTGATTGCGTTAAAATATTTATTTTAAAGTCCAACCACTTTGCTGAAAAGTAAAGGTTATGGTTGGTTGCTAGGCCGAAAGTTGACTATTACACCACACCACCCACGACGACGACGACGGTGTTAATGCAAATTGAATTTTTATTACATTTGTTAAACTCAAAGTGACGTGCCATGAGGGCTCACCAAGTCACCACACAAGTTTGGTATAAACAGGATCGACGTACAGGTCGAAGAGTCAGCACTAATAAAAAAATATCAATTTAATAAAAATACGTTTTCATAAACCAGTTGGTGGTGTGCTTAAACAAAATTATTTGAAAAAGGTCAAGGCCAGTTATCATTGTACAGTTCTCTTCTTTGATAATAAACAAAAGAAGGTTATACAAATAAAAAATATACATTAAAAAGTCACACACCTTGTTCAGTTGCCAACACGATTTTTCGATACAAAGTTTGAGTAGCAAAATTTACCTATTCTAAATGGTTATTTGTCTTGCATTTCTTAGAACGTCACAAACCCAACATACAAAATTTTGTATGTTTAATTCTTAAATTAAACATCTCCCACATGTGCCAATAAGCAAGTTAATCGCGTTCGGTTTGTCTTGGTTTTTAATGGCTCAAAGGTTTTTTTTTATTTTTATTTTTTTATTTTAATAAAAACAAAATTTTATTTCTTTCAATTCCCTTGATCTTGAAAAAAAAGTAAACAAAAATCGAAGCATATTTTTGATTTTTATATATGAGGAACGAGTTTGTTCAGAATTCGAAAGGAACTTAAAAGTGTACCGACTTATCAGGTTTAAATTAATTTTATTGTTTACCGTTGCATATAGACAGATTTCTTATGCCACATGGCGATAACATTGTTTAACAGTCAATAAAAACGAAAAGACACCAAAGGACACGCCCTAGCGAGAGAACTCCGTTCGAGTGACATAGCCCCACCAAATAACAGAAACCTAACGAACAACGAAATAGACCAACATCTACAACAGATGGACGAAACGATAAAACGAACTATGGAACGGACAATACCGAAATACAAGGAACGCGACCAAAACGACGTCTACAGAAACGCGACTATAGACGCACTTCACAGACATAAAAGTGGACTACTGACAAGACTGAAAAACTTGTACAGACGCTTCACAGACCCACACGACCTGGAGATTAGGGCACTGAAGTCGTCGATCAAAAACATCAATCAACTGATTAAAGAAAACTACAGACTTTCTATCAATTCGGGCCGTTAATTCTAGCGACCCGAGCATGTTTCCCCAAATCAATAAAATATTCAGAAAAAATAATCAGAACGACCTTCCGTGCCTTAAACTCCAGAGAACAGTAGAGAACAGAGACGTACTCCTGACAGCGCAAATTGATCCTGAGGAAGCCGTCTTGGACGATGACTTCTTTGTGATTGAAGATCCGCAGGAGAAAGTGGAGACAGTTGGTGCTGCTTTCCAGCAAGTGTATAAGGTGAATGCTTGCACTCTCCCGAACCACGACCTGGAGAACAGAGCTTTACTTCATCACTTCTACCTGAGGAATGATATTTCGCATTGGCGATCCGAGAACCGTGGTTTTACCCGGTTTGATGACGACTTCTTAGCAAACGCTATAATCGCCGAGCGAACGGGCCCATGTCCCTTGCTCATCACGAAGGTAGAACTCCAGCTCATCTTCGATTCAATAAAGAATAAGAAGTCAGCAGGTGTCGACGGTAGAGTTGCGCAAAACAGTTCCATGACCGGAACGAACATGGAACGGTTCTTTTGGTAGTCGGAACTAGTTCCTGGAACTAGTTCCGCGGAACTGTTAAGGTTCTGTAAATGCATAAGAACTTGAACATGGTAACATGAACTAATAAGCGAATGGCAGAGTTGTTTTCTTGGTTGGTTTCTTTCAATCCACAAACCACAAACAAAAACCAACAAAACAATAACAAACAATCAAAGATACACTACACATGCTTAATTGCTAATACCAATACGAATAAAATGACAATCATTTTTCATTTTCATCTTTCATGAACGAAATAAACTAGAATCCAAACCAGTTTTGTCTTTTAATGTTCATAGTTCCTACTCCGATCCAAAGGAACTATGTCATACGCGAGGAACTACGAACCTTCGGAACTATGAGTATTAACAGAGATATCAGACATCAGACCGATCAACGTTCATTTCGTTCTAGATCATATTAACAATACAAACACGCTTCAATCCATCTTCAACCTACCTACACATGCTAATACAATGGTGGTTGGTTTGGTATTTCACATTCATTCGTTCCATTTGTGTGTGAATAGTGTTAGTGTATACCTACAAGCACAAGAGCGCGATTCTTTCTTTCCACTTTCATATCATACATATCCATATCCAGTCGGAACTATGAACTGCTAAACAAACATGTGTTTTGTTCTTTCTCTTTCCACTTTCATACCATATCCAGTCGGAACTATGAACGAACATGTTTAGTTCATGCTCTTTCCACTTTCATACCATATCCAGTCGGAACTATGAACGAACATGTTTAGTTCGTTCTCTTTCCATTTTCATACCATATCCAGTCGGAACTATGAACATGTTTAGTTCTTTCATGTCCATGTCCGGAACTATTTAGGTTCAGACTTCGGAACGAAAGGAAATGTCTCCGGGAGAGGACATAGTTCCTGGAACTATACATGTCCGGAACGACTCATGTCTAGTCGACGGTATATCCAACATTGTACTAAGACACTTACCGATTGAAGCCATCGACATTTATACCACAGGAAGACAGCTGTGGTTCATCCTCTCCCGAAAAAGGGAAAGGACAACTCCAATCCTTCAAATCTCCGGTCAATAAGTCTCCTTCCACGGATCAGCAAGGTATTCGAAAAGATAATCAATAGGGCTCTGACTGAGTGGGCTGCGGACAACAAAATAATTCCGGATAACCAGTTCGGGTTCAAGGCGGGACATGACACCATTCATGCCGCGTCTAAGCTCGTTTCTGATATCCAATGGAACAAGTCCAAGAAACAATGCACGGGTGCTGTTCTGGTTGATTTGGAGAAGGCCTTTGACACCGTATGGTTAGAAGGGTTGTACCTAAAACTCACCAGACTAGGCATCAGTAAACCATTGTTGTATATGCTTCATGATATGCTCAACGGTAGAAAGTTTGTTGTCAAAAGTGGCAATGTAACTTCTACCACCACCTTTGAAATTAAAAACGGTCTTCAACAGGGAGCGGTGAACTCGCCAATCCTCTTCAGCATTTACACCAGCGATCTGATAGGTAGCCTTTCCCAGGCAATTGCGTATGCCGACGACCTGATTGCGTACAGAACTGCCCCAAAGGTCGAAGTCATTAGAATTCTCTTGCAACGTGACTTCGAGAAGATTCAGCGATATTGCGATGACTGGAAACTGAAAATAAATGTCCAGAAATGCGAAACAATTCTGTTCCGGACCTCGTTGGCCGGGGCCACGAGGGATACGCGCAAGAATTGGCGCAAGATGGTCATCGTTGGGCCTCACGGACAGCGATTAACGAGCAAAAGTGAAGTGAAGTACCTCGGTATCTGGTTGGACCAGTATCTGTATTTCGACAGACATATAGATGCTGCTCTGACTAAGGCCAGAGGAGCCTTCGCTCTGACGAAACGGCTGTTTTACAGCAGTCGGCTTGACCCCAGAGTGAAGGTAATTTGCTACATGGCCCTCATACGGCCGATGATCGTTTATGGCTGTCCAGTGTGGTTCAACGTTGCACCATCTCAAATGGAGAAGTTTCGGGTGTTCGAGAGGCAGTGTCTTCGGCGCTGTCTCGGTTTGCATCGGACACCGGAATCTTCTTATGTACATTACTATTCTAACGAGGTTCTGTACAACGAGGCTCGGATTAACAGAATTGACAATTTCGTGATAAAACTTATTCGGGGTCACATTGCGAGAGCTATGACTTCGACGAATAATTTGATCTTTGGGGCGTTCTATCCGAACGACGAATATTTTGATAGTGCACGCTCGAGCGGCTTCATTCCACCAGAGGCATTCCTCCACCTAGATAAATGCGGTCTGATACAGGACAGATTGGCGATCCCGCTAATCTACCACGTCAGGCGGAGAACCGTCGATCGGCGGCTCCTTTACCATCGAGACGTCCTCGCACAGGACGGAGCAGAGCTCCTCCGGTTCAGTAGGGCTGTGTCCGAACGGGACCGAATTGATAGGGTGAAGCAGGAGCACCAGTTCTGGTGGCTTCAGTCAGCACTTGATAATGGGTAGTCGGGGTGGGGTTTTAAGCCTTGGCCGGCTTGTATACTTGTTTTAGTCTAAGGGTTTTGGGTTTAGGTTTAAGTAGAGTAGGCATGGTGGCACACATTGAAAAGGACAACAAATAAGAAATACAGAAATATAAAGAAAAAAAAAGAAATAAAAAGACAAAGTTAAAAAAAAAAAAAAAAAAAAAAAAAAAAAAAAAAAAAAAAAAAAAAAAAAAAAAAAAAAAAAAAAAAAAAAAAAAAAAAAAAAAAAAAAAAAACAAGTGAAATGAAAAAAAAGTTAGATTTGCTGCTGTGGCTGTTCTAGTTTGTAAGTAGTTGTTAGGTAGAATAGGTAGTTTTAGTTAATTTTAAGTTTTATTTTTAAGGACCTAATTTTAAGTAGCATGTAAGATAACATAAAAATGACAACGTGTTAGTTTTTAAATTTTTCTAACAAGAAACAAAAATAAAGTAAATAAAACACATAGTTCATAGGCCGAAAGGCATTAATTTTAAGTCAATCATGAATTCCTTAGAGCGCCCGGTTGGGGCCAGTAAGTTAAATATAAGATTTAGATCATAAGCTAGTTTGAATTCTTTTGTCTAGTATGTAAGTAGATATAAGTGAATGAATAAAAAATGAATTTTGAAAAAAAAACACCAAAGGACGATTAGCTACAGCCGTAAACCATTACTAATAACTTAGAAAATTGAAAGACAGAATTCGCTAAGACCTTTGGCTCAGCCTTAACAATTATCCAATTGCAAGGATAAAACAATCAAAGTTAGTCGGGTTAGCTAGTAAAATTTAAAAAAAATGCACCATATGGATTTTTTTCAGTAGCTTTCTTACTCAATATAAATAAATGGATATAATTCCTACATCCAAAAAACTTAGCAATTTGTATAAAACAATTCCAATTAAATGCGATTTAGAGAGATATCGATTTTTCGATATTTTTGTGTTGAAACAAAATTTAAATTTCTTGCACTAATTGCCGAATCTTAATTGATTTCAATCACTTCACAATTAACGTGCAGCAAGCAATGGTAATTAAATAAAAACCAAAATAAAACAAAAGTCTGCAAAGTGACGGCGCGGCGTCGGTCGATAGTGTGTCGGCTCCAGCGGCACACTTTAATTTCAAAGAACAACACCATATCAGTCTTCACAAAAAAATATGTATATTTTGCCTAACCTCGAAGCAACAAACTGCATTGGTTGTGCACTATTCAAGCACACCCCGCGACATCGACTTTGACAATTCAAAATCAAAAAATCATAAAGAATCGAAAAATATTTCTCATTACCACAAATTAAAAATGCAGAAATAAGAGTTTCACCTTTTAATAAATTTTGTTATTTAAAGTTTACTAAGGCATTTATCATAAAATTTGCCGTGAACGTGAAGAATTAAACTGATCAAAAGTAATTTGTTTCGTTATCGACATGGTGAAGGTGATGGAGACGGTATACGGGAGAATTCATGGTTGAAAGGAAGAAACGGAGGAGGAGGTGTGAAAAATCAAATGGAAGGTACACAATAAATGAATAAAGAGAAAGGAAAAACCAGAAAATCCGCAATAGATGTGCAACGTGATTATGCACAAAAATCCATTTGCACATGAAATAATGATTGGAGTAAAAAAAAAAAAACGGATAAAACAAAAATTAAAATGCAGACGAAATTATTGCAAGCATCTTCTGATGAATTCAATTCGCAAAGTGGTTTTCTTGAATTTATTGGTTGTTGTTGACCTATGGCGAGATTCCGTTGGAAAAGTGGTTGTTGAATTTTTTAGTTACAATGTATAAATATATGAATATGCAAATTGGAATTGAATTTTGAAAATGTTGAGGAGCACTTGTTCTGCAACCAGATTTTGTTGCAGATCACATTCTGTATGATTTTTGCTATTTTACCACCTCTGATGAGTTGAATAATTGGAAACGTGTTGTTTTAAGATCATATTTTTTTCTATACCATCTCTCGTCACCATCCCTTATCACAAGTAACATTAGAACTTTTCTTATCCTCTTGCCTCTCTTTTCATAGTTTAGCATTTTAAAGTATCAAAATTATCAGGTTCACTTATTTATTTAAACAAACTAAATGCTCCCTTCACTTAGTAACATTTTAGCAGCGGAAATGAGATTCAATGATCTCTAAACATCAACTAATCGTTTGATTACAAAAAAATAAAAAAAACAAAGTCATTATTGAATAAATCTGCAATCACGAGTATTATTTAACGATAAGAAAAGGGTAATGTCCTTTAACGTGTGTTCGTATGAGCTGTTTTGAGCTGTTGTTTCAATTTAAAACTCGTATGAGCGAAAAAAAGTGATCCTAATAACCACCTAATGGATTTTTTGAATCCAGAAATAAGACGAAAACAAAAAATATAAGAACTTTTGTCAATAGAAACCTTTAACTTAATTCTAAATATTTATTTCAATTATTGTCTAACTACTTAAAACAAGCTCTTGTTGTCATTTAAATGACATGAAATGCAAGTTAATCGTCCATTAACCCCTTTAGCTCTAGGTTATTGGCGCACGATTACGTAAATTCTAAGTGTTCGAAATGAAGAGCGCACGATTTGCAATATCATTCGCCTCTCGCTCAGGTTATTGATAATGTTGAAAAAAAGCGTGCACGAGGACACTCAATCTACGTAGAATCAATAGAATAAAAATATTATTTATATTTTCGTTGAAATTTAACAAATTGATTGACAACCGCTGTAATGCGAATGCAGCAAGTCAGATTGACAGTTTGAGCAAAATGTTAATCGGCAAATTCTAAGCAAATTGATATAATTGATAGTGCTCGTATTAAAAAAAAAAAAATATTCCTTGAAGACACTGTTCTATCAAACTGCTTTAAGACTAAGAGGTGGCGCTGAGGCAACGTTTGATTTTGACAAATTATAATTTAAAATGGAAAGTTCTTGCATTCAATTTTAAGTATTAATATTTGCTTTAAAATATTGATAAAAGAGTCTGGAATTATACTACCAATGGAATTTTCTTATCCTTTCTTAATTGTAAGAAATTGCCACAATCCCTGAACCATTATAAAATGTCATTCATACGAAACTATTGATACCCTTCGAGGACTTTCCTCTTTATTAAGAAGACCCGGGTAGTAATCTCTTGAACTTCTTCATAGTACGGGCTGTTGACTGCACACATATACTTCGCTTCAACTGAATAAGCACACTTTTGATCTGTAGTTTGTTGTCCATTTTTTCTTAACTTTGAACGTAAATGCATCATTTGATAATGCTAACCGATAGCTTATGATGTTGAGAAAACAAATCAAAAAGAATAATTTAAAAAGGACCACTATTTTTTCCTTGGCTCTCATGCAAAGATTTCCAGATTGAAAATCTCAGTTTTTTTTTGCGTCAACTGAATAAGCACACGATCTTTCACTCTCATTATCTTCATTGGTTCTTAGAGTTTTGAGTTGATTGGTATACCAAATTAAAAGTTGAAGTGTTCTTAGTGACATTTAGCCGTTTAATTCAAATTAACAAGAAAAATGGTTAGATCAGAATCTTTATTACTGTCGGAAGAGCTTAGATTGATTCGTTAAATGAATAAAGACTGACCGTGCGTGCTATAGCTACTAACATTGATCGGAGTCTTGGTGTTGTCTATTCGTACCTCAGAACCAAAAGTTCATACGAGAAAAACATGAAAGGTTTAAAAAAAAACGGCAACATTCGAAGTTGATTGACGATCAATTTTGAGGTGTGCTTCCAGTTCGTGTGCCTCCGCGGTACGAATTAAACAAAAAATTGGTGTAATTGCAGGTGTTTCAACAGTCCGCAGAGTACCAAACAGCGCAGATCATTTAAAACGATTGCAACTTCAAATGAAACCACCACCAAACGAGCAAAGAAAAGAAATTCGTTTAAGATTTACTAGACTCGATGTGAGTTGGAAAAATTTGTGGCACAACGCGGTCTTTTCGGATGAGAAGAGTTTCAATTTTGGCATCCCTGATGGTTTTAATTATTACTTTCACGATTTGAGGAAAGAAGAACTTTTTTAGCGCGGCATCATGGTGGAGAAGGTGGAGTTATGATATGGGGAGCAGTTAGCTATTATGGGACGATACAAGATACATTAAAATGGAGTATGTTACAGCAAATAAAGAGTACAAACGGATATGTAATGAGAAAAAAAGAGCGCATGAACAAGAAATGGCAATTATATTGAGCCAAAGTAGAGATTCTGCGGAGTTTTGGTCGCTGACAAGAAAATTAAATGGGAACAACAATAAAAAAGAAGATGCTGTAATAGCAGTAGATGATCTGCCGGAACACTACTCAACGCTACTTTACTTGACAGAGAAAACAGTATGGTATTATCCCGAACCTTGTTGTAAAGATGAACACCTGGATGCAGATTTTGGAAAAGAAGAAGTCGAAAATGCCCTACAAACTTTAAAAGACGGAAAAGCAGCAGGAACCAATGGTATTCCGGCAGAACTCTTTAAATATAACTCCGAAAAATTCAAAAAGTATCTTACACAAGCTCTGAACGTTATCTTTAATTTTGGCACATTGCCAGAGCAGTTTTACGCATCTTTGATCTGGCCAATTTACAAAAAAGGGGATCCATGTGACCCGGCTAACTATAGGGGTATATCTTTCTTAAACTCGTCAGTTAAAATATATACGACTCTGCTTTATAAAAGATTAAATAACTGGGTAGATGTTAACCAAAAACTCAGTGAATTTCAGGCTGGATCTCGGAAAGGGTATTCTACAGTTGACAATATCTTCGTCCTAACTTCAATTGCTCAAATAAAACTGGATCAAAGGAAGAAATTATTCGCTTTCTTCGTAGATTTTAGAGCAGCCTTTGATACGATTAACCGAAGTGCTTTGTTTTATAAGTTGTTCAACCACGGAATCTCGTCTAAATTCGTGCGAGCGTTGGGAAAGATATACCAGCAAACTACAGCAAAAATATACAACGGTCAAGAGCAATCTGAAAGTTTCAATAAACAGCGGAGTCAAACAAGGCTGTAATCTGAGCCCCCTTTTATTTGCACTATTTTTGGATGATATAGTTGATTGGTTACCGTGTGGAGTTGAAGTTGCAAGTTCAAAAATAAAAGCTATAATGTACGCAGACGACATAGTACTACTCGCAGAGACTCCATGCGCTCTTCAAATGATGATCAATAAACTGTTTGAGTATTGCAATCTATGGGACTTGGAAGTTAATGTCGCAAAATCGAAAGTGATGATATTTCAAAACGGAGCTGGCAGATTAGCAAGAGGTGAAAAATGGAAATTTGGAGAACAAACACTGGAGGTTGTTAAAAAGTATTCTTATCTTGGCATGGATCTGACATTTAATTTAAAAATGGAAAAACACCTTAAAACTAAACTAGAAAAAGCTAAGATAGCAATCTGCTCGAATTGGAAAAGGATCTTTTGCAACAAACTGATAACTTTTAGCACAAAGTATAAAGTCTTTAATGCAACGGCACAGGCCATTCTCTTTTATGGAGCGCAGGTGTGGGGTGCACAGAAATTCGAAATCGTTGAATATCTACTACGTTTCTTTCTAAGAAAAGTTTTTTTCTTACCAATCAATACACCAAAGTATATGTGTAATTTAGAATCTGGTCTGCCAACAATGTTCATCTCAACTCTAAAATTGAATGCTGACTATCTATTAAGGGTGGCAAAAATGAGTAATTCCAGGCTGCCTAATCTGATAATGCGCCAGGCAATACAAAATAAAACTCTCTTTATCAAGGAATGGACAAAGATAGCGGCTGATTGTGGTGTTACGTTGAACTGGGAAGTGAGCAACATAGCTAACTGGAAAAAGGATTTATACGAAGTCATCATGCTCACTGACGAAAATGAAAGATATGCCTTTATTGAAAAAGCTCGTGCGTCGACAGAAAGAGTGTATTACTAAAAGGCTAACCTTAATCTAAAAGAGCTCAACTATTTCAACAGTCGTTATTCCTGCTATGTCATTGGGACGATTTTTAGAATCAAAGGGGAGCTCATCAAGCTGAACGCCAAGCCGCATCGAAACGAGGGTCCAGGTCTTTGCAACTTGTGTAACCTACAAGCACGGGAAGATGTGTATCACTTCATCGGAATCTGTTCAATTCTAAAGGAAATAAGGCGAGTCTATTTCGGAAAAAATGTTTTAGAGGAGGAAGAGGTGCATGATTTTCTGAATGGTGGTGATTGGAAGCTACTTTTTGATTATTATACTGACGCCAGCACATACAGATCCAAAGTAATTAATGAAGCCTTTTAAAATATATAAGAAAGAATCAATTTGAAATCAATCAAACCTTTACAAATCTCAAGATGCGTATTAAGTATCTCTCATTTTTGTTTTAACTAAACTAAAGGTCCTATTAACTATTTAAAAAAAAAAAATATATATATACTGTAAGAGATTCAAGCAATTTTGCCACTCGGGCAGACGACAGATATGTCATGCCCTTAAATATTCAAGATTTTCTCAATGACTTTATGTACTAATTATTATATTGAATAAAGATCTATCTATCTATCTATCTATGGGACTATTGAACTTGAGTTTTAAACGTCAAAAACGACTGCAATTACCTACAAAAGAATATTGGAAAGAAAGTTTCCTTCATTTTCGGATATTTTTGGATTTTCCAATATGACAACGACCCCATCCAAACGTCGCGTACTGTCAAAAGTTGGATACAGGACAAGAATGTCAAATTGCTTCAATGGTCGCCCTATTTACCTGACCTGAACCTTATTTTCTATGAATGGGGATGGTTGGTACGTAAAGTTTATGAGTCAGACCGTCAGTTTGAGGACAGAGAATCGCTTATTCCAGCCATTGAGTTACCATGGAGAGAAATTTCGCTGGACTACTTAAAGAGTTTATACGATTCCATGCCAGCCCAAATTTATGAAGTAATCAAGAATAAAGGTGGTAGTACCCAATACAAGAAATAACCAATAAAAAAAATATTTAATGAAAATCTTGTTCATTTCTTTCCGTTTGATTTTTTTTTTTGCATTTTTAAAAGTTGTGCTTATTCAGTTGACTGAGTTTTTCAATCTGGAAAGCTTTGCATGAGAGCCAGGGAAAAAATAGTGGTCCTTTTAAATTATTCTTTTTGATTTGTTTTCTCAACATCATAAGCTATCGGTTAGCATCATCAAACGATGCATTAACGTTCAAAGTGAGGAAAAAAATCTTTGCTTATTCAGTTGAAGTGAAGTGTATGTAGCGCTACAATTTTTTAAATCTCGAGTTTTCGATCATAAATTGAACACGTTCGAGATTGAAACAAATTTATTAAACCTGTGTATTGAATGTAGGTATCCATGAATTTACAACTTATACGTCATACGAATTTGTTGCAAACAATTTTTAATGGAAAAGGAATGGATTTGTTTTACTGTCGTTCAGTCCTTACACCTACAGCCATAATCAATTGGTCGATGGACTTTAACATAAGAAATCAGTGATTTTTGAGATTTTTTCAAGAACCTAAATAAAAATTATGTTATAACATGGTTTTTTCTGACGAAATTCAAAATAATTTTTTTTTTCGTTATAAAATGTTATCCAGATTTTTTTTTTCTTTTTTTTCCAAAACTGTACCTAATTGTCGGTGAGGATATAAGAAAACTTTCAAAATTCATATCCATTCGGCGAGCTTCTAAAATTAAGATTTTATAAGTTCTTCAAGGCTGAAGACGAAGATCTTATAGGCATACCTACAGGCACAAATAAAATGTACAGCTTGGTAGCACGATATCTCTTTTAAACTTAAAAGCTTACCTATTAAAAAATGATCGCAAAAAATAAAATAGTTTTCTTAGAATTTATTAATTATGTCTTGTAAACATACAAAAAATATTATTTTTGTTCAGAATTCCTATCTGTTGTATGTAATTTGCGTTTAAATTATTTTTAAAATCATTCTGGTGTGTTGAATATTATTTTTTTTAATATTAAATAAAATAAAAAATAAATAATCATCTGTTTTGAAGATATTGAATTTTGAAAAATAAAAATTCAACAATTTTATAAAATCTATCAAGAAAATATCGTGTTTGTGAATGTGAAACCAGCAAATATAATCTTGCTCATTGATAGCTAAGGAAAGGCAAGGAAAAAGAAACATTAATGGCAAATAACGGTATAATAATAATCATAACACAAATTCTTTTAAACACTATACAAGTTTGTTTGGGGACAGAAAAAGAGCCAAAGAATTTTGTGACTCGTTTTCAAATTTGTCAGTGTCAAGTGTTCAAAGAGAGTGGTTGTGCTGTTCAGTGCTTTTGTTTCTTGTAGTTTTTTTTTGTCCCGTCCACGTCCCTCGCGTCCGCTGTTAAAAATCAAAACAAACAAAATCAATAAAAAGAAACATTAAATAAACACCCAAAAATAAATAAGCATAAAGCATACATTATAAAAGACTGGCAAAATAAATTCGTCCAATCAATCATTTAAAACAAGTGTTATCTATACGCAACAACAAATCAACGCAATCAAACAAAAAATTATGCACCCACAATAAAAGGCAAAAAAAAATACCCGCTAGCCACAAGAGCACAGTAAGTACAAAATCCCATCATTCCTTCTCTTTGTTCCCCTTCGTACAATTGCATGGCTTTCATATGCATTACATTGCACTGAGCTTTTTTCTACTCATTCAATGTATGCATATGTTATGTCGTCAATAACGGATGGATAGAGATTTGCTATTTGAATTCCAGGGTCGGATCGATTCACGCTGCCATTAAGGCATAACACTAATGGTGGCGCTGAATCGTAAAGAATTCCTATATTCAACTCAGTATTTCTCTTAGATATCGTCTGTTTTGGTCTTTTTTATTCGTAAACGTGTAATGATTGACAAATTCAGTGTTGATTATTGCAATATTCGTGGGCTAAGAATTAATTTTCTAGCTGCGTACATCCACACTGTTTCAAACAGGCCAGCTGTTTTGGCGCTAAGTGAAACCCAAGTAGGTGAGAATTCCGATCCTGCTGAATTTCTCATTTTTGGGTATAGCTTAGTGCCACAATTCCTCCTCCACCATGGTCTCACCGTTTACATTAGAAATGATGTCGCTTATCAATTTCTTCCACAATATGGGAACTGCTCCGACCCTTTTTTCAATTCAATGTGGTTCAAGTTCACCGTTAATAAGCACATCATTCACTATTGCTTTCTTTATCGAAGCCCAAATTTGGACAGAGCTTCAACTTCTCGTGAATTTGACGCTCTATCTGACTCCATCCAAAGAATTGTATCCTTGTATCCTCACACTGAAATCGTTATTACGGGCGATTTCAATGTACACAATTCTTCTTGGCTTCTCCATTCGGGCCCGACAACACCCGAAGGAATGTGTGCCGAGATCTTTGCTGAGTTTAACCACCTTACTCAGCTTGTTACTGAGCCTACTCGTATATCGGACATTGATGGCCAAGCGGAAAATACTCTTGACTTGTTCCTTACGTCCGACCCTGATAAATACACTATCTGTGTATTAACGCCTCTAGGCAGATCAGGCCATAGTATAATATCTGCAAATTTCTCGTGCCAAACTAATCCAGTTAAAGAAAGAGCTCCGAAGAGAACCGTATGGCAATACGAGAAAGCCAACTGGGACGGTCTCAATAACTTCTTCCGGATCTTTAACTGGTCACTATGCTTCCTCGATAGTGACGTAGACTCCAGTGCACATATGATTACTAATATGATTATCTTGGGAATGAAAACTTTTATCCCGAATAGGGTTAAAAGCATCAAACCTAAGGAAAAGTCATGGTTTGATTCAAGCTGTAAAGAGGTTATCAGGGTAAAAGAAGTAAAGTTCCGGTGTTTTAGAGCCAACCCAACTGAGGAAAACCGGAACAAGTTTAAACAAGCCAGGAAGGCCTGCAATGCCCATATTCGACGGACCAAGTTTTTGCATGACCAAAAATTAAGGCACAAAATTCTGCAATGTCCCAAAGGCAGTAAAAATTTTTGGTCATTTGTAAAAAATATGAAGAATTCTTCTTCTTCCTCGGTCCCTACGCTCGTTGACAATGACACTCCAGTTGTTAGCTCCCTCGCGAAAGCTAACCTTTTTGCAAGGCAGTTCGCCTCCAACTCTTCGCTGCCAGAGAGTGTCATGACTCCTCCAGTTATTGAGCGCGTCAATGATTCCATGGGACAAATCTTCTTCCGAACTCGTGCTGTGGCGAGAGTCCTAAAAGATCTCAACATACATAAATCTGCAGGTCCGGATGGTATCCCCGCTATTATTCTGAAGAGGTGTTCTTCCACGCTGGCAAAACCCTTGCGTAAGCTTTTCCATCTATCCTATTCTTCTGGGATCGTTCCGAGCAGTTGGAAAACAGCATTTGTCCAGCCAATTCCAAAAAAAGGCGATTCTTCTTCTCCCTCCAATTATCGTCCGATTGCACTTACGTCCCTTCTTTCCAAGGTCATGGAAACGCTGATAAACTATCAGCTTAAGAAATATCTCGAAGATCGAAAGCTTCTTAATGACCGGCAGTACGGCTTTCGCAGCAACAGGTCCACTGGTGATCTGATGGTTTATCTCACCGAACAGTGGAACAAATCTTTACATCGCTTTGGAGAAAGTAAGATTGTTGCACTTGATATTTGAAAGGCATTTGATAAAGTCTGGCATCTTGCTCTTTTATCGAAAATGCGTGCTTTCGGTATCGATGAATCCCTTCTTTGTTGGATTAGAAACTTTCTTTCGAACCGTTCAATACAAGTTGTATTGGACGGTTTCAAGTCTGAAACCCACAATATAAACGCTGGTGTGCCCCAGGGCTCCGTTTTGTCGCCGACCCTCTTCCTCATTTTCATTAATGATCTCTTATCTGTAACTTCTAATCCAATAAACTGTTTCGCTGACGATAGCACCCTTAGCTTTTCTTATTCGTTTCCAGACTCACATCCCTCCCCTTCGGATGTGGAACTGGAGCGGGAAAATATGATAAGCTCATTAAACTCTGACTTAAACAGCATTGTACAATGGGGAATAAGAAACCGCGTAGAGTTTAATGCTTCGAAAACTCAATGCTGTCTTGTATCGTCGAAGCGAGATATACCCCCATTGCCGCTGTCAATGAGTGGCACTTGCATCAACGAGACCGAACATCTCCAGATTCTCGGTATGTGCATCACTGACCACCTCTTGTGGAACGAACACATATGCGATGTCGCTAAAAATGCCGCAAGATGTTTGGGTTTCTTAAGGAGATGCAAGAAATTTTTCTCCCCGTCTGATCTGGCTATTATCTATAAAACCTACATCCGTCCAAAGCTTGAGTACAATTCCCATCTCTGGGCTGTTGCTCCAGCTACTTACTTAAGCCTCTTGGATGGAATACAAAAAAGAGCTGTGAGAATGATTGGTGATAGAGAGATCACTGACTCATTCACCCCTTTAGACCACCGTCGTAACGTTGCGTGTCTCTCCTTGTTCTACCGTTACTTCTACGGTAATTGCTCTAGTGAAATAGCCAGTTGCATTCCTCCCCTCAAACAATTCACCCGTAATACTCGCGCTTCTAGGAATGCCCATCAGTTTACCCTCGAGCCCAACTTCGGACGTACTGTCAAGTATAGAGAATCATTTTTTAGCCGTACTACGCGAATGTGGAACTCTCTTCCACACTCTGTCTTTCCCAATCATTACAATGTTCAAGAATTCAAGACCAATGTGCACCGACACCTCCTTTCCAACCCCTTCCCTTCTTCCTAATGCACTCACTGTGTCTCTGGCATAAAAAGGGTATAAAAATCCCTTGAGTGGGTGCAAATTAAAAAAAAAAAAAAAAAAAAAAAAAAAAAAAAAAAAAAAAAAAAAAAAAAAAAAAAAAAAAAAAAAAAAAAAAAAAAAAAAAAAAAAAAAAAAAAAAAAAAAAAAAAAAAAAAAAAAAAAAAAAAAAAAAAACAGATAAGTACACAATTTTTTAATCAATCTGTAAAACAATGAATACTATGCAAACGTTTATTGCTTGTACAAATGTATTATTTCTTAAATCTCTCTTGATCTCATTTGCATTGCAATTGAAAAACACAGGAAAAAATGTTAGTTTTCTCCAAATCCGTACCGATAAGGTATAAGAAAACATAGCGGAATATGTTAAGGCTGTTTAGAAAAAAGGAGCTGGTAGAGCAGCTGCCAAAAATTTCGGAAGAAACAATCTACACATACATGTTATATGAACAATTTCCATTATTTTCCCAGTTTTGTTTGCAAAACAGAACGCAAAACGCAAATTTTCGTTGACCAGGGACCTAAAGAGCTTTAAGAGCAAAAGTATGATAAGATGTTTTGGACATTTTAACTTTAAACTAAAAAAATAAATGAAATAGAAAATACGGTACTTCAAACCCCGAAATGAATTTCTTAATAAAAACTAAAAGGCTAAAAAACTGTGTATTTGCATAACCTCGTGTAGAGAATTCAAAACAAACCAATATTATGCAAATTACAGATAAACTCTTATCTAATCACTTAAGTTCTAATGCAATTACACTAAACAAAATAAAATATTCAAAAATATTGTTATACTGACAGAGAAACAATATTGTTCCTTTTACCTTTTTACTTTTTTATCTTAAAGTCTTATAACACAAAAACAAAAGAACCAGTGTTTTATTTACATATACAACCAGTTGTGTTTACTTAAGTGTTTCGAACTCATGCACCTATTTACATTCGCTGTAATTATCCTTTTTTTAATAAAATTGATTAAACATTTTAATTTTTCAAGTCATCCATCACTTACAACAACTACTTAGTTAACAGCGATTAAAACAGTATTTTTCCAAAGACTGAAAACAAAAATCTACAATGTCAATATTATTCTTTTGCTAATTAAAACGAATACTTTTTCTTCTCCTTACAATTTTCATTCAAGTCTTTGAGAATAAATGAAAAAAAAAACAAGTACTCGATTCGTAATAATGGGCGTTTGAAGGTCGTTGGCTAAGTGTAACAGAATTATGTTAGCCATGGCAGCTGGTTCTTGCTGCTGGTGTGCTCAAAGGAGCGGATCTTTGTTAGTACACGATGGTGTAGAACTTATAGACCTTTGAACACCGGTGATATTAAAGGTAACGTCAAATTTTCATAATTTTTTGTTATTTCCTGTTGTTTCGATGTTGTTTCTCTCTAATTTGACAGATCTGCCAATTCTCAAGAAGTCGCTATTATGATCTATGAAAAGGGCGCACCATCATCCCACTGCGGCAATGGTGCTTTTTTGATTTGGTGAATAGTATTCTAGACTAGTATCAAATAATAATGCTGCAACCTTGAAGGTGTTAGGTACATTGAAAGCCAGAACCAATAGTTTTTAAATGTAGGTTCGTCTATGCATTGCAAGGGGTGCAATAAGCGGGTTCGAGTATGTAGAATACTGTTTTGAGTTCTTGTAAACATCCATATCCTAAGCTGACCGAAAAGAGAAAGGACTTTGGGTATACTCGATAACGTTTTTAAATCATTAGTCAAGGTCAACATTCGATGAAATACACACATTTTTTTTTTTTTGTGATAAGAACAGAAGACAGATTCGGCTTTTATTTTATATTTTTTCTTTCTTTTGATTTTATCTATTATTCAGGCGCAATCAATATTTTGAGTGATGAAGTAATAATTATGTGTATTTTTGGCTTTGAAAAATTGCATATAAATCCCAATAAAGATAAAGGTGTACGAAGATTGCGCATTGCATTATGCAACATTTACAAGTTCGTGTTGTCCGAATAATTTGTTTCGGAATTTACTTAGCCCTTAACTTGGATCGCCTAAATAGAAGAAAAAAAGTAAGAAGACAAATAATTTCAAAATGCTCAAATTTCATTACGTTCTCTTTTATATTCTTTCGTTTGACATATGTTTGAGATTTTTGCCTCTTCTCTATGGTGGACAAAGCACTACCAACCTACATACATCAATCTCAGTAGGTTAATTTTTGTTCAATGATGAACGCATTTATTTCGGACCCCCTGACAACTGCTTATTTATGCTACCTTATCGTGTTTTATTTATTACTTTAAAAAAACATAAACATCTTATCAATAAATTTTGACCATATCTCTACAGTTAATTGCTGTACAGCTAAGCGGCACACAATTTGACTATTTGTTTGGAACCATAGTCATTAATTCGTTATCTGAATTCGTAAAAGAAAAAAAAACACTCTCACAATAACAGAAAATAACATTCAAATCTGTCTATTGAAACGAGTGTCATGAGATAGAAAAATGTCAGTCATCTCGAAGATAAGTAAAAGCTTGCTTTGCACCTGCATTATTATTTTATGTTGCATACTTTTCGGTGATCAAAATTTATTTAAAAAATGTTAGTTGCAAAATTTGTGTAATGAGCAAAATTATTAAAATTGGTCTGCAAAAGTATTTAATGAACGCAATACACTCCACTCTTAATGTTATCAAATAAAAGATTCCTTAGATACAAAATGAAACTGGATTTTTTGAGAACTCACTTCAATAGCCTTTTACCTATTTAAAATGAATTTTCAATCACGTTTTGTTATAAACAAAAGAAATTATAAATGCGATAAGACCAATTACCAAGAAAGTCAACAATTTCGTTAAAGGGTCCGTCGTCGGCCTTATGAGTGTTAATTTCCTCTTTTAAGAACTGATAACAAGACAAGACAGACACTTTGTAGTAAATTGTCTCGCTGTAATGATTTGACACAAAATTGATTGGTCACCACGGTTGCCAGTTTGGTCATTTATGACCAAATCTGATCTTTTTTTTTCCTCTTGGTCCTGTGGTCATTTTTGTTTCCATTTGGTCATTTTTTTCTAGAAGAAAAGACCATTTAATTTTGTATGTTCTAAGAAAAAATTGAATTAAAAAAATATTTCGCGTAATGTGAACAGATCATTAGTGTCAGCATAAAATGTGTGATTGTAACAAATAAAGTTTATGAACGACATTGTTAAAACGAGAAAAAAATATTCCATCTAACCTTGTGGATTCAGTCGTGTAAATCAGCAAGGTTTGGTTCGAACTGTATCTGCATACAAACTGCAATATCTAAGCATCAACTGTTAAAAGACCATAAGCATAATGCGTTGTTGATTTACACCGCATTACCAGCAGACTACCACCTGATAGTAGATGTTTTAGCTTAGTTTTGTATTTTATATCTGCAGAAAACTAAGAGAGCTCAGCTTTATACTAAACATAAAAGAATAGCCAGAATGCAGTAACGGGTGGTGCCTTTTAAATGATAGGTTTTTTTTCACTGACAGCTGTCTCCCTCTCGAAATCTTGATAGAAAAACAGTATCATATCATCCAACTTCTTTTGTACTGAAATTGAAGGCATAGATTTCGACGACGACGCCTGGGTCATGCAATATGGTTAACCATGCCACACAGCCAGTGCCACAATCGATCTTTTACAAACCAGATTCCCAAATCTTGTTTTGGTTATGTCGATTGGCCACTCGGAGCTGCGATTTCACGCCTTTGGACTTTTTTTTGTGGGGAACCGTAAAGGACCGATGTTTTGCTAACAATCCACAATCGATTTATGCATTTCCAAGTGGCAACCGTGTTGGTCACTAGTAGGCAACATTGTAAAATACGCAGAAAATTGGCTTCTCAACACCATCGTTCGATCGCAAGATTTTAACATTTCTTTCACATCAAAGTTTTAAGCTCGTCGCGAAGGAACAACCAAAAGCAAAAATGATTTTTGAGGTAAAATACCAGTGAACTTTTTGATCGTTGGGAGTGTGGATGATGTGGAATGCGAATAGAGCTTGGCAGTTCGTATCGACTAGAATTCTCTTCGCAGCGAAATTTTTTTTTCTCAAATTTACTAACATTTGAGATTAAAAAGTAAATTTATGCAAAACATACACAAACTTTATTTCTATCTTTTTATTCAGAATTTGTTAGGAAATAAAGCTTCAAAAAAGAGAGCTGGGAGTGTCAAAATAACCTGCCAGTAATTTGAAAAGAACATATTAGATTGTCCACTATGTCCACCAAATATAGAAGGATATATAAGTTTCATAAGCATTGAAGGGGAAGAGTTAACCAGAATAGCTTCCCACTAAGTAGATGTCAAGGTCATCTAGAGTGAATGGAAAACAGAGCTACTATCCAGAAAATCCTGAAATCCATCTCCGAAGGATATCAAAGCAGAAAATACGTGAGAAAAATGTAAAGCATATTATTCAACGAGGACTTTCACCAACTTGTACAAAACTAGTGACAGCTGGCAAGAGACTAAGATCTGGAGCAGTTAGTGGCATGTATCCTTTTCTCAATGTCTTTTTCTCTTTTTTTCAAAAAGTGTTCAACATTTATTTTTTGATTTTATTTTCTCAAATAAAAACCACAATACAAATTTTTATTATTGGTAATTCATATCCTAAGTGTCCTCGAAAACATTCAAATACCAATCAAATCGAAACGTTTCACTTCAAATGTAAGGTACTGAAAGTCTTTCATCAACTGATTGATTATAGAAAAACTGTGATTCACAAACACTCTATTATCTGAATTTGCGCATTGATTTCATTCCACTTTTAATTTCAAAAATGTGTTCATGCATATAGACTCAGGTAGGTACTTCCCAAGAAAAATAACAACAACAATTACCAAATTCTAATTATTAATAACACTTTTTCCTTTTGTCTTGAATATCGTTAAGTTGTGAGATAACATTCTGCGGTGCAACAATTAGAGAGCCGATATTGAAGATGTTTTCAATTGGCATTTTGTTTGCTTGAAATTGATGTTTGTTTTTATAAACAACATCACAATCTTGTTACGAAATTCAACGACGCACATGTGTGGAAATGGCAAGTTGCCATTAAAAATAAATACCCCCCTCAACGACGCAAAAAAAAAATAAAAGATCTTGTTTGACTCGTGTGAGGGATAAAAAGTTTATCTAACAAGTAAACACTTAGGTTAGGAATGAGAGATTAGAATGGTCGAGCCAAAATGTTTGTCAAGTGTTGATTTTTATTTTGAAGATAACCCACCTGATTTGTTTTTCTGTTAAAAGGTTTTTTTTAATTCGCTCATTGAGAAGTGATTGTTGCCGGAAGATCTTCCGCATCTTTAATTGAAATGGGGGATTCTTATTTATAGCTATCAAGAACACTTTATCCCAAATAGAAAAATAGCAAAATTTTAATTGACTATTTCGTCGCACATTCTTCGTCATCAAAGGCAAAAATCATCCATGAAACATGTCGCAGCTAACAAACACAAATTTGAACATCTCCGCTCGCTAAACAACAAACAAAAGTTCAAATATTACAAAACCAATTAATTATCATCATTATTATTTTCGGACATACTGAATATGACTTGCACAAATACACTAAGAAATCATTCATTATTATATGACTTGCACAAATACACTAAGAAATCATTCATTATTATACACGCAACCAAACTTGGTAAGTTTCCTCTTGCTCTTACTTTCATTTAAATTTTAAACGAACATGACGCCAATTAACATTGAAATTCATACAAACACATGTACACACATAATTTAAGTTCATTCGAATAGAATTAAAATACAACAAAAAACGCTTTTTGCTTGACTGATTCATAAAATTCTCGAATTTTACTACGTCTCTAGTTTTTCCGTTTCCAGTGGTTTAGCATTAGCAATTGTTTTGTTTTTGGTCGTAAATAAATTCCACGCGAGATCTAGCCAACACAGATCACATTTTCAATAATTTTCTTGTGTCTTTTGGGAGAATACAAAATAATTGAGCTTTCATTTTGCGAATCAGACAGGAAAGAAAAAATCAAACAAAAATAAAACAAAATTAAAATCGACTGCAAAACGAAACGTAACGACCGAAACCGAACGTTAAAAATATTATATCGTGTTAATTTGACTTTATTTGTTATTATTTTTTTTTTTTAAATTTAATGTTTGGAGGTCGGTTAATTTTTGGTTGAAATTTTTGTCGTATGTTGACATTGAAAGCTGGTGCGCTATTTTCCTTGCTCTGAAAATCAAGGCCGGGAGCTATTAACAAACATTACACTTACCTCTTTTTGGAAATAATTATGTATTGGTTGTCGTTAAAAATAAATCATATGCATTCATGCTGCTAAGTGATTTCAATTTAATGTTAATAGCACGAAATATCAATCACAAAAAATATAAGAATCTTTTGTTAATTTGTTATACAACAAAGGAGGAGTAGGTACCTATTTAAACTGTCACAAAATCACAATGACAATCTAGCTGATGGAAAATTCGTAGGATTTTCTTGTCACCCCTGAATAAGGTGAGAAATGAAGTGACTCAAAACGATGAGAATCATGGAGAACGAAGGAAAATAATTTTTTGATCAATTTGTTCTTCTTATTCGGTGCCTGTCGGATGACCGCGAAAGAAATTACCGCATGTCAAAAGACCGCAATTTTTTACTTGCGAGATTTGCTACTATTTGGAAAAGGAAATAGTACTATTTTTTTGCGGGATTTAGCACCATTTTTGAAATTTATTCCCAAAGTGCAATTTCGTATTGGAATGTATGATATGCAAAATTCGGTGACGTGAAATAACGCCCTACGAAATAAGGCCCCACCTTAAATGCGGTTTTATTTCCATGAAGAAATCGAAATAACACCCGACAGGCCTTATTTCAATTGAATTGTGGAAATAAGGCCTCATTTTACATGGAAATAAGGCCGCATTTCCAGAAGATAAAAATAATGGGTGATAACTGCCGAATTTTTTCGGCGTCACCGCAAAATTCTTGTTTTTTTTATTTTGTTTTCTTGACTTTAGGTTGAGGTAAGTACCTAATTTTATTAGATTTTGTTTATGTTTTGAGGAACACTTTTTCTATTTTTTTTTTTGTTAAAATTTTTGTTTTAGTACACAAATTTTGAAGATAGACATACTAATGTTCTGGAAAAATGGTTGGGATTTTGTTGTAAACAAATTACTAGCACATTGTATACAGCTAAAAACAACAATTGGATGACATAGGCCGCGAAAACAAACGTAAGGTAGTTTGAAATTTTTCTTTTAGGTTGAGATCAAACATTTTTTTTATTTGTTTATGCTTTGCGGTACAGGTTCTTGGTTTTTTCCTCTTTCTTTAATAACTTCGAAATTATTTATCTTAAAAACATGAAAACATGAAATTTTTAGATTACTAGTAAATACTTAAATATGTGTACCAAATGTCATTACAGTCGGCCTAGCAGATTCGAAGAAATCGCTTGTGAAAGACGACTTATTTACATCATCATTTTTTGTTTTTTCTGTAATCTACACGTTTTAACTACATTTTGAAATTATTTTGGAAATGCCTGGCCAAGCCCTTTCAGAGATGAGGAGGGGGTGAAATTGAGTGTTTTTCAAAGTCCTTTATTGTTATTTTTTTTTTACACTTCAAAACCATTTGCCTTGAAAATATATCGTTATTTACATTATTAATGCAATTTTTTTTCTGTAGGTAATCTATACATATGGAACTATTTTTTGAATTTATTTTTGGAAATTCCAGGCCTACCCTTTTTGGTGATGAGGAGGGGGTAAAGTTTAGTTTTTTGCATTTTTGACCTTTTTTGTTGTGTTTTCTTGAATAATTTCTTTGTCTTACAAATACAAAAAAAAATATGTTTGTCATTGCAGGCAATTAATGAATGATTGTACTTAATTTGAAGTCACCACCTGTTCAAAAAAATGGTTTTAAAATTTAATGAAATTGGAAACTAAAAGATTGAAAGATTTTGCATGTTACATAAATAACTGTGACTTCTTATTATTTTTTCGGTAATATTCATGTTATAGACCTATATCTCAATTTTTTTGAATTTTAGGTCCAGTAGTTTCGGAGATTAGGGGAGGAATGCCCTGTTTTTGACATTTTTGCCTATTTTTCCATATTTTCTTAAATAACTATAAAACTATTTATCTTACAAATATAAAAAAAATATGATTGTATGTCTACTTAACACGTTTATATATTGGCCAACTTTTAACTCAATCGGTATAACAGTTTTGGAAGAAATAAATTGTAAAGTTGAGTCAAAAATTAAAAAGTTACTCCAAATATTGGGTCATATCTGTGTTATATGTAACAGTACAGACTTCTTATTTGCTTTTCTGTAATCTACAGGTTGTGACTCAGGGGTGGAATTGGCTAAGGCGATTGTTGACTATCACTTTGTTGATAGTCGTTTTTGATTATCAACTTTATTTTGCTCTGTGTAAAACGATCAATAAAACAATTTAAATTTCTGGCAACACCTACAGTAAGCTATGTCGTTTTGCTCAACGTAAGGTGATTATCAAAACGATAATCACTTTTTTCCATACATTTGGAAGTGACAGCTATTTCCATGTCGTTTTCATATATTTTTTTTTCTTTTTCATTTTTGTTTTGCTTACAAAACTATATGAAAACGACACCCAAAATAGCTGTCGCTTTGAATTGTATGGAAAAAAGTGATTATCGTTTTGATAATCACCTTACATGAAGCAAAAGCAATTATTTTGACTATCAACTATCGACTATCAGCTTAGCCGATTCCAGCCCAGTATCTTTTTCATAATTTTAGGCCCAGTAGTTTCGGAGATCAGGGGGGAGAATGGTCATTTTTGTATTTTTTTATCTTTTCTCTTTAATTACTTCGAAACTATTTATCCTAAAAACATGAAAACAACATTCTAGATTACTACTGAATACTAAAATATGTGTACCAAATTTCATAACAATCGGCCTAGCAGATTCGAAGAAATCGCTTGTGAAAACGAATGAACAGAAAACGAAGTGATGATATAAGGAATAAGGATTTCGTTTACACTCTGTGTACGGAACCCTTAAAAGGGAGGATTTTTTCGGTCAAATGACATTCGGTCAAAATGAGTGCGGGAAAGTTGTTTGCGGTCATATGGCTTGCGGTCTTTTGTATTGCGGACATATGGCTTGCGGTCTCAAGTTTTCCAAATACATAAAAGCTTTTTCAAATAAATGCATAATGACTTATACAATATGCAAAATTGTTTATATCGACATAAGTTACTTAATGATCCCAATTTGAAGAGATTTTAAAGGAACTTATGTCGACTTAAGTTATTACTTCTTTTGATTTTCACTAGCCAAAAAGGGTTTAACTCATTTAAATTAAGTCATTTGAAAAAAACATTCCTCACTCACGTACGCATTTCGTCCTTTTTATAGTGTTTCGTCTTGCAGATTTTACAATAAATTACCACTATGGCTCAGGTCAGAAATATTACCGTCTAAATTTTTGAGAGGTTTGAAATTATGGTTGTTCAGTTTTGATCATGCATGTATTGAATCACTTGTGAATTGCTTAAATGCTTAAATCAACGCTTTAATATTTGTATTTCTTTTACAATCACTAAATTTTTAATTGTTATTACCTAATTCCTTTTTTTTTCTTACATATATTTTATCTTTTTTTTTAGCTTAAGAGATTTTTGAAGGGTCACCCCACCCATCTTTATAATAATTATTTACCGAAGGAATGTAAAGTGGCATTTAAAACAATTTTTATTAATTCTTAATGCTTCTAATTTATTTCCCTTTTATATTCAAATAATCTTAAATGAACTAAAATGTTATTTATATTGTTATGAAACCAAGAAACTAAACTAAACTAAAAAATATATTATCTGTTTTTTTTTATCAACTTGTGTCCAAAGAACACATAAGCTGTTATGCAAATGCATTGTTTTTCCATTTAATCATTAGCTCCATAGCTGGGCACCGTTAATCAAAAAGTTAACTTCGTTAATCGCTAATCCAATAATTAAAAATTTAACTTCGTTAACAGTTAAAACGTTAAATTTTAGAAAAATTAACGCAAGTTAACGTTAATCGTTAATCCGTTAACACGCCGTAAAAATTTTATTTTCTAATCAAAATTGGAAGTTGGAAACAAGAAAAGACAAGTAAATTTTTGTTTTTAATATAAGTACTGTTTAATGAAGAAAATCCAGATCAGAACAGCACAGAACAGCACAAGTAAATGAAAACTGTCAGAGCAAGTAAGAACAGAAAATATCAGCTCCCTGTTTGATCTTTTTGACAGAATAAAATCAGCTGTTAAATAAATATTCCAATTCCAAGTCAAATCAAACTGAATAACATTTTCATTTGTTGGAAACAAGATGCTGAAGAGCTCATCAGATTTTTGCGACAAGTTTTTGCTTGAGACTTTCAGAGAATTGTAGTATTACATACTTTTACTTCCTCAGCAAACTCGTCAATTGAGATAATTTCAAAAAATTGTTTGGTTGGAAAAAATTCAAACAATTTAGCATTTGAAATTTTGACATTTGATAGTTTTCACAAAGCTGCACCACCAAAAAAGTAGGGGCAGAAAAATGTGTACTAAACTGAGATGGACAACTTCATGGAACAAAAAATGACAGATTGTAGAACAGTTTGGGGCAAGGTTTTTACTCATGGAACACACAAACGTGTACTTTTTGGATCTTTTCTGTACTTTTCTGTGCGGAACAGATTCATTAAACAGACCAAGAGTAAATTAAATTTTATAAGAGTTTTAGGGCCAGTTCGTTCACAGTGGGTTAAATCTTCAATTTGTTTATCACAGATTCCTCTTAATCCATAATTAAGAACTTGTGATAATCAAAGAGTGTTTGTTCACTTTTTTTTCACCTTGATTAGCAAATCATGGTTTTTCCATAAATCATTCCATTTTCCAGTCTATCACTCAGTTTCATTGTCAAAACTTAATCAAGAATTAAGTTTATAAGTTTCATTTTGTTGTCAATTGTTGTTTTTTTTTTTTAATTCAGTACGTGTTTGCTTTATTTCGAAATTTCAAAATTAAAAACAAAACAATGAGAAAACTGGCAAATAGACGAATGATGTACTTCTTTTTTCCTGATAAGAAAATTAAATGTATCATATGCATATTTCTATAACGTTCATGAAATTGTGATCAAGTGGCCTGTTATCTTTTATGTATAAAAATGTTAATGCAAATCCGTTTAAAACACTTCTTTTGTACCAGTGGAGTGTTTAGTACCAAATAAAGTTCAATAAAGCAAACAATAAAGTTATGGTGTGATA
The DNA here is from genome assembly GCA_943590905.1 of Sphaerophoria taeniata. Taxonomy (NCBI): domain Eukaryota; kingdom Metazoa; phylum Arthropoda; class Insecta; order Diptera; family Syrphidae; genus Sphaerophoria; species Sphaerophoria taeniata. The sequence continues at coordinate 22,511,810 of OX016540.1, read as the reverse complement.
GTTATTTATTCTGGAACAAAGCTCCAACATCTACTTGTTTGGTTAAGCCTTCGGTAAATACATAGGTATCAACAGATTTGAAGTTTCCTATATAGTGTCTATCGTGTGTTATGAATAAGAGTTTTAGTTTGAGGGTATAGAAGTGTTCTAAAACTGAACATTCTGTTTAGTTTTCATTTTAAGCATTAATGATTTCTGATAACATTCTTGCTCGATTTGATGGATATCCACAATTCTATGAGGCTTGAATGGAAAGATAAGCAAATGTCATGTCAGTTGTCAGTACGTAAATCAAGTATGAAAAAACTGAATTATAGTACATCCTTGATTAAATTGCCTTAATCGAGCAAAATTGGATGATTAACAAAATCTAAAATTAAGTGCTCAAATCATAGATTTATTAATTACAGTTTTTGTGAACAAACGAATTCTAGGATTATCAACTGGAATAATCCTTGATTAAAGATGATCAAGCTTGAACGAACTGGCCCTAAGTGTTAAAACAACAATTTATTCAGTCATGTATATGAATGTGATTGTTCCCCTTCATGAACATCAGCATATTGAAATTCTCGTCGGAAAGCGAGGCTCTTTTCAGCTGAAGTATATCCTTGCCCGTGGAGAGGAGACGTTCAACAGCAGCGCTTAAGGGCAGTATTGTATTGGATAAACAGATTTGTCAATACTTGTTCCCCGAGGAATGCCGCTTCATTTAACGAGTCTTTTGACTTCAAATCTAGCCACGTTTTTACGAGACTTTGAGCTTTGCTTCTTAATGATTTGTTGTTCTTAGGTTTTTCTGAAGATTGAGTAACAGAGTTGAAAAAGTCATCCTCATCATCGTCGTTGTTACTTGCGTTGCTGCCTCCGCCACTTACATCTCTACGTCCTCTGACTGACGACCAGTAGATTCTTAATGTAGACATTCTAAGCTTTCATTTGATACCCCATTTGCCCACTCACCCGATGAGATAGGACGACACCAAAAATACAGTTTTTAATAATGGGCGGACAAAGGGAAAGGCCCGGGTTATTTCTGTCCGACCATATGATTTGGTATCTTCGACAAAATGTCTATTGACTTCTACTTACTTTTTCCAATTTCCCCATGGTATAAGCTGACACCAAAAAACGCAACCGGAAGTGCAATTTAGAAACCAAAAGGCCCAGGAAAGTCTACACGACCACTGGTTTCTAAAATTTCATGTCATTTACCATTAGATGGTGGCTAGATTTTCCACTCTGCTGATGAGGTAGGTAATCTTACGGTCGCATCCCCGACTACAATAATCTAATTTGAATGTGTATCTGTATGGTATTTGTGTTCGATTAACGATTAACGGACTTTGGAAAATGTAACGATCGTTAACATTTTTTTGAAGTTAACTGAAAAGTTAATCCGTTAATGGGAATGTTAACTTCGTTAATTAACGATTAACGGATTAACGAAAAAATGCCCGTTAATGCCCAGCTATGATTAGCTCTTTTGCTATTTTTAAATTTTAATAGCTATTTTTTGTCGTAAAGTAACGGGATCTAGCACAGAGACTAAATAAAAGATAAACGAAATGGAAAATATGTTAAATTAAAAACTTGATTTTCGCTTATGTCGACTTAAGTTCTTTTTAACTTACTATTTTTTATTTTATTGATTCTGAAAAAGTAATCTTAACACAATATTAATTTTTCAAAATACTATTTTTTTAACACACACAAAATTTCGAAAATTCTTCGCATTTTAATAAAAATAATAGTGTCCGAAGAGCCCCTTTTTAGAGTTTACCGGAACTGTAAGTGATTAATTGACTTATTTCAAAGCACCCAAACATATTCAAAACATGTTTTCCAAACTTTACACACATTCATTAGCCCGAAAAACTTTGCAACAGTGTACAGAAATGTTTTGAAAAGATTAGAAAAAATCACCAAGTGAAAAAAAGATATTGATGAGCAGTTAGGGAAACTGAAACACTCAAATGTCGTACGACATTCATTTATTTCGAATTTTGGTGTTTCTAAGGCACCCTGTTAACAAAGTTTTATAAAATTATAGATTTGCAAAAATCAAAATAGAATCTTGTATTTCCTGTCAAATTGGTTTCGGAATGTGTCAACTTTTTTTAAAAACTGAAATCAAGAACTGTGCTTTGATATTTTCTTTGTTGCTCTTTCATAATAATCGTTGCAAAATTATTAGACTGGTTTCACTTTTTTCGAGATAATAATAAAAAAAAAACTGTTACTGAAACTTGCTAAATGTGTTAATTTGAATACAATTTCAAGTTTTGCATAATTTATTGTACACAATAATTATGAATTTGCTAACTGAAAATTCATGAAACAAAATATTGTATAAACAAATCGTTTGTTATTGATAGTTCTGATAAGTTGATTGCAAGTAAATTGAAACTCTGTAGTTGGTTTCAAACTTTAAACTTTTGGTGAAAATCGTTGTTTTTTTTTAAGGTCAAGACTTGTTTAATAAGAATACCATAAATTCTAATATCAGCCCTCTCTTGTGGCTTAGCATTAAGAATTTGTATTGTTTAAAATAGAAAAACAAATCAACTTTAGCGTCAGAACTGGCTTTTTCATTTCAAATATTTATTCAAATTTTTAAGACACGAGGAAATACCCTGCAGAACAAGTCAGTTTGGCAAATTGAGCAAATATAATTTACATAATGAACTTATATTTGCTTTTGCTTTCGTTTATATTTTAATTGATCGTTCAAAACACTGTTTGTCTTTTCTTTATGTCATATTGATCTTCAAAACAGACATAGCTAATACAAGTAGACTGAATTTGGCTTAAATGAGAACAAACAAAACAGTGCACTGTTAATTTTTGCTCTTTACTTCTTGAAATTAAACCTGAGCAAAAAATATCACTGAATGCAGTATTAGAGCTTAAAAAACTGATACAAAGAAGCCTGTATTCAAATCCAATCAACGGTCGCTATAGCGTGTCCGGTGTAGGTAAACAGAATTGTTTTGTTACAAGTGACAGTGAATAAAAAAACTTTTTCATTGTAAATAAATTGCAAGTAAACAGTAGCAGGTACATCTGATCAAACGATTCGCACAACACAACAAAACTATTAAATTAACTTCCTATTTAATTTGAAAAAAAACGCTTTAATGAACTTAGAATAAGTTGAATATCATTAAAGTTACTCGTCTTCCCACCCTCGCACGTGTTTTTTTTATTTTATTTTTTTTTTAAACACGATCCTCTAATGATAAGAAATAAACTAGAGCTTTTTTGTTGAGACTACAAAAGCCCTGAACTTTAATAACAAAAAAACAACACCAACAACAATACTAAAATCAATATTAATACAAAACTTGTTTCGTTATACTAATTAAAGCGGTACATTTTTTGTGAGTTGTTGAAACCCCCTTTGCATTTTGATTTTGGGTGTCACACTTCATTCTATACTTTCTGACTTGCATATTTATTGGTATACATAAATTCAGAATGTTAACATTTCCTGCAAAGGCAATTCTAGAAGATAATACATTCTACACTACAGTGCTGTTAAAAAAAAACTTCCAAGCTTTTAAAATTGTTGTAGTGCTATCAAAATTACTTGTCGGACGTCATATCCAAATTAGTGTGATGAAGATGCGATAAAAGCTCGTAATCGACAGATTGTAAATCCTGAAAATCCTGAACAGATAGAAATGCTAACTTTGATCAAGAAGAAACTCTATAACAAGAAGAGCTTCCCACTTCAAGAAAAAAAGAGACAGTGACGCTGCGACAGCGAGTAGCCAGTGATGTGCTCATTACTAGTAAAGGCTGAACTTTAGTACAATTTTGCTCACGCTAGCACGCTTAAGTGAATACACACGAACCCTATGGGCAAGCCATTATGTACTTAAGGCCAAAGCTACGTTCGTTAAATTTTCGTTCAACTTTTACAAGTGCGGTTTCATTCGCTCGTTGCTTAAGTGAATTTGACTGTTTGAAGAAGAGAAGGCCAATCCTACTTCTTTTGCTTACTTAAGCAAATTTTCTTCCGGTTTTTTACATAAGCTTAAGTTCACTTAAGCAATTATAGTTGGGCTTTAAGTTAGAAATACAAGTAAGAACACATTTCGGAATGTTTCATGTGGAAAATTAATCGGTTGGAGAGGGAACTTGAATAATGAAGAACTATACAGCGATATCGATCTTGCCTGAATAGTTATGGCAGAGCTCATTGGGAATATAAGGTACAATAATACAAAACCCAAACTTATTACTTGTCTAACCAGGTCCCAAAATAGGGAGTGATACGAAATCCCCAAAAGACAAAATCACCATGGGGACAAAATCTCCAAAAAAAAATCCAACTTGCCAAAATCTCCACGACAAAATCCCCACGGAAAAAATCCCCAAAGAAAAAATACTTTTTGCCAAAATCTCCTTGAAATCTCCAAATCTCCAATATTCAGGTACGTCTACTTACACCGTTCCTCTCACGACATGTGCATGACATTGTTATGACATGATAACAAATTATGAATGCACTTTCAGTTTGTCATTTAAAATGAATTACACGTTTATTTCTCAAACAACCTTAACTGAATACAATAATATCTCCAAAACAAATATGTTCAAGTAGTGAATCATGCGATTAAATCGCGCGATTCTCTCTTTGGAGATTTCGCTGCTGGAGATTTCAGTTTGGGGATTTCGGGTTTGGGGATTTTCGTTTGGGGATTTTGGCTTGGGGAAAACGTCACCAACCCCCCAAAATATGTAGAACACTGTATTGTCAAACAAGGCAAGTGCAATGTTGGTGTCAATTCTCTGCTTTTAAACTTCATCGAAATCTTAACAAAGCGCAGCCTGTACAGTTCTTGGTTTACAAAACTGTAATACAATCTGAATTCTGAACAATATTATATATTTGCATTTTATACCGTCATGAGGCATAAAAAAGAAAAATTATACTTTTATGCATTGATAGGAAAAAATAAACTGCTCATACAGTTTTTCTCACACAGCACTGTTAACAACATTATAGAAAAACAAAACGATCAACTCACCTGCATAATGGGATACGATGTCCGTAATTTACCCGTTTTTTCAAAAATCGTAAATCGATCCGTATCAGCTATCACTGCAGCGATATTAGACGATGACAAAATCGGCACTTTTGGCTGTTCAATCGGAACAAAATTACTATTCATTGTGATGTTTCTAGGTTCACGTTCGTTGCGTTGACCATTATTGTAGTTGTTGTTGTTCCCATTGGATCCTCTCGAGTACTTTGAGTTCTTCTTCTGGAATTGTTTTCCAGTGAAAATCATCGGGTCAATCATGCTGTAGTTTGTATAACCCGCTGGGGTTGAACATTTGGCGCAAGGGGTAACGGCTGTTTGAGAAGATGACGATGTCTTGGTAGCGTTACTATTGCCATTTATGACAATTTTATCCTGATCGATGCTGAGGAATTCTGTAAGTCTCATTTTACCGAATTGGTTTTTTTTGTGACCCATGGGGTCATTTTTGTGATCTTCGTCACGTGACTTAATGCGACGTGATGTGCCACCCGACGACGATGGCGAATTGTAGTGATTTCGTTTGTTGGACGAATTTTGATGGGTAGAATTTTGAACTTTGGACGAGGGCTTCTTGTTGGAGTAGTTCAAACGTTTAAGGGATGTATTCAATTGATTTGAATTTGGGTCATTCTTTTGAACTGTATTAGGTTTTCGATTGTCCTCTGGGATAGAGTTCTTCGATTTGTTGTTTGTGGTTTTGCTGGCTTCAGTGGTAGAGCCAGTGAGCTCTAAATGTGGTTGCATTTGTTGTCGCTGCACTTTGACATTTTTTTTCGACGCTTGCGGTTTCGGCTGAACCTGCTGTTGTTGTTTTCCCTTCGGTTTATCGTTATTCATCATGTTAACTACTGTTTGTATGTGAACAACAACAATTTGGTGCGATCGTGGCCAAAAAAGCTCTTCTCCTCCTCTCACAGACAGAGAAATAAAACAGCAATTTGCTAATTATTATTGCCAGAGTGAGAATAATTGTGTGCGATAAACCTAATGATGTAATTTTCTCTAAGGGTATTCAAATGTATTTGTATTTTGTTTTTGCTTGCAGTTGTTCTTGTTGTTGTTGTTGAAACGGAACAATTTTCTTTTTATTGAATTTATTTAAATTTAACTTTCAACCTTTTTGAGATAATTATAGAATAGTAGACGAAAAAACAATTGTTTATATCAATTTACGCAGAAATAAAAAAAGAAAGACTGCGGACACTAGACCGGGCACGATATGCAGAGCTAGGGATTGGGGGGAAAAGAAAACGACGACAACGATGAAAAAAAACCACGCGACGAAAATAGGTAAAAGTGTTTGTTATTCTTTCAACTATACTCTGAATAAAATGTTCCTAAATGCGCACAATGATAGGCAAGGCAGTCAAGGTGAGTTAAGTAAGATTTGGGGATTTTCCGATATTCAAAAATTTACCATGTGCGGGGCAAATTTTACAAGTTTCTGGTGATTTCGTGTACAATGCGAATATTGTAAATCTAACAAAATGTTCAATCAGCCATAGACAGAGTATAAGTTTTTTTCTCAAACGAATGTCACAGTTTTTGATTTTTTTTTTTTGAAAAACACGAAAAGAAAAAAAATTATTTCAGAACACTTTTGAAATAAGACGACGAAGACGGCAAGACTTAATGCCGGACTACTTTTAATCACACAGAAAGGCTTTTGAGCACTAGTAGAACACTGCTAACGATATTGTGTTGCGGAAAAGGAAATGTGCCAAACGACAACGACAACGACGACGACGAACAGCGGATAAAACAACGACGAGGACGGTAAAACGTTGGCAGTATTCGTGGTTGTTAAAATGCTTTTGCAATGAGGAGCGCAAAGTGTGAGTGGAAATTTCGCTCGTAATAGGTTCTGCTATAGGTGGTAAAGTGAGAACCTTTTTTTCTTATTCTCCTTAAAATGTGTTAAGTCAAGCCTCTCAAAAACTAAAAACATTCACACGATTAGACGGATACCGTTCGTTTGAAGATTGACAAAAAAAAAACGGTGAGATATTAACACCGATAACAAAGGGTTTTCTTCATAACTTTGTCACCTTTAAGTCTTTATTCGCTTTATTGTTATAATCTTCTCTTTGAACCGTTAGTTAAGTTTTTTTGTCTTATTCCAAAATCGATTTCGATCGGATTAATAATGATATTATTTTCGTAATTAAAACGAAAGAGACTCAAACGTATTGTGTATGTCTAAATAGCCGAACATGTGATGACCAACTGACGACGTCTTTGAAAAAGCTTAGAGAAGTGTTTTTTTTTCGCTGTTTGATTTGTGTTCTTTTTCTTCATTTAATTTTTTTTTTAAATTTATTTCTATTTCTTTTCGGTCTGTGGTTTTTTGTTCGTTTTTGTTGCTTTTCAGCTTTGAGAGTCGTTTGAAGAATATCAGAATAACAAATAAATTCACAACAAATTTAATACTTTTAGAGACTAGGAAAACTGTGAGAGCTTATGAAAGCTTAAGAGCAACGTGGGTAGGCGGTTTAAATTTTTGTTTAAAAACGTAACAAATGAACAGTAGTTTGACGGATCGAATATAATGTTGATGAACATTTTAATTGTTGTTTGAGGAATCCACTGTGGTCGTAAGGACCTGCTGCTTGGTTGATTTTTCTGCTTTCTTTAATAACTTCGAAACTATTTGTCTAAATAAAATATGAAAACAACATTTTCTGATCACTATTGTATTCTAGAATACATATTCCAAATTTCATTGCGATTGGCTTAGAAGATTCTAAGAAATCGCTTGTGAAATACGAATGAACAGAAAACGAGGTGATCATAGGGTATGAGGGTTTCGTTTTCACCTCTGTGTATGGAACTATGGAATTAGAAAAAAACTAAGATTTATTATTTGTTAGTTATTGAAAGTTATATGTATTTAAGGCTAAAATATATACATATATAATTTCATGTAGCTGCCCGTGGCTTAGTGGTTAGATGCGTTGGCTGTTAAGCAGAACGTCGTGGGTTCGAGTACTACTCGTAACCATAGTTTTTATTTCATCTTTCACGGGTACTACCTCTTGCGAAGAACTGACAAAATTTCCAAGAGTATCAATCTGCCATGAAAAAGTGCTTCTCGACTTTGCCGTTCGAAATCGGCGTTAAATTGTAGGTCCCCTCAATTCTTCACACGCACCCAGAGAATTGTTGATGAGAGTAAGCCACTTAGGCCTTGGCTCTTCAATAACTGTCGTGCCACTCTATTTATTTATTTTTAATTTCATGAATCCGGTTTGTGTTCCTAATCAAAAGCAGAAGAAAACAGAAAAAAAAACCTGTCAACTAAAACTTATACCGAAAAAAAATCATAAGGTCTTTTTGGCAGACACATTAGACAAAATCCATGAAGAGCTTTTTTATTTTTGCTTTTATTCTTCTTCAATTTCTTTATTAAGTATTTTTTTCTTTCTTCTGAAAACTTAAAAAGTTTTTGTTTCTCAGAAATAAGAGCTTTGAGTGATCATCAACTCAAAAGACAGACAAGGCGAAAGAGAATGGGAGAGAAAGTGAGAACAACACGATCAGTTTTTGTTTCTGTTTGCCGGCCGGTTTAGAACCAACTGTTTATGAAAATTTCAAGTTAAAAAAGAGAAAATAATACGACACGTTACATCTGAATCACAGTTGCAACTCTAGACTTTGATGTTGCATGGAAGCTTATTTCTGGATTTTTCTGTTGACTTCAACTCAGTCATAATGTTCAAGTTCTATCCTAAATGATTTGTCATGAAACACACACTGATTGCTATAAAAGTATAAAATTTCCATTGGTAAACTGAAACAGTTATTTTGCCTAGGTCGTCGTAGGCGATGGTCTTTGAAGGAATAATTTATATGACGTTTAGCGTGCGTTTCAATTACGTACAAAAAAGCCATGACGCAAAACAAATTGCGAAAAAATCGGAATTGGAAATGTCGATGAACTTGTACAGTGCTGTTAATATTCTATATTTCTGTTATTCATCGTTGCACCTTTTTATATTCCTTAAACTGGAAGACTTTCTTAGCCTTTACGGATATAATGTTGTTCATAAATATCCAAAACTCATACTTTAACAAACTAGTAGACCAAACAAAAGAAATAGAAACACAAAAAATTGAAAAGCGCATTCACACTAATAGTGAATAGTTTTTAAAAATATTCCTGAGAGATATTAGCGAATTTGGTTTCTAAATGATTTTCGAAAAAAAAACTCATGGGCTAACTTACACCTTGCATACTTCCAAAACCAATCAAATGATACATCACAAGAAAGGTCTGCGCGAACTCTATTCATCAAAATGGGTAACAAGTTTTTTGAAGGCCTGGTAGCCGAGATATTTACAAAAATTGTTAATTATCTGCAAATATTTTCGCACAGTTTCAAATCGATATTACTCACAATTCTCCTTGAAACTAGCTATACCATTTTACATCAAATAAGGGGCTTACAGATATTCTGTCTGCCATTGAAAGCGAATCTTTTTTCAGAAAATAATTTCTTTCGATTTCTGTCTTCAGAAAATTTATCGCGATTTCAAATCGCCGGATCTCTGAATTTCCCAGCTAGCCTACATCAATCAAATGATGCCCGAGAACAAAGGTTTGTTTGACGTCTATTACGCTAGCAGAACCATTTCATAAGCCGGCACCAAAAAATATTCAGTATTTTGTTGCTTATTTGTTCCTAACTTTTGCCGCAAAAATTAATTTTGTACCTCAACTATTTCTTGGAAATATCGATGTTCTGCTAGCGTATATTACGTATCTGTACTAATTGTGTATAGACTAATTGTGTTCATAAACTAACCCCAATAAAATATGTGTTTGAATTTCACAAGAAGTAAACAACTTTTTTTATGATATTTTTTGAAAATACCTTCCCAGATATTGAAATTAAAATTTTATAGGAAAGTTAACTCGGGCGTATACTTATTATTATTTTTCAGAAGAGAGAAGAAGAAACTTAACCGCGCTTTTTTCCGAAAACTATTTAGCAACAAAATTAATTTTTGCGGCACAAATTAGCAATAAATATGCAACAAAATAAGCCGTTGGTTTCATGTCGCTAGCTGCATTAGTTCTAATTTGGTTAATTATTATTATTATTATTTATTATTATATCTTTATTTTTTGTTCAAATAAATACAAGCTTAATGACATTTTAAAGATTTACAAGCATAGCTGTTCAGCCGTCTGCCGGTTATATCTATAAAATTTTAACATTGGTTAATATTACGCTAGCAGAACATCGATTTTTCCAAGAACTAGTGGAGCAACAAAATCAATTCTTGCGGCACAGATTAGCAACAAAATACTGAATACTTTTCGGTGCCGGCTATCAGTCCCTCTATCACAGAAAACCAAAACCATCTGCGAGGTCTAGTCACCCAGATCAAAATTTGGTTTCGATACCTGGCTTGCAAGACCCAAGACATTTTTTTTATCTTTATATCTTTATTAAAAATAGTTGTAGTCTGGGAGGCGACCGTAAGAATACCTATCTCATCAGCAGAGTGGAAAATTTAGCCACCAACTAATGGTAAATGACATGAAGTTTTCAAAACCATCAGTGGTCGGACAGACTTTTCCTGATCCTTTTGGCGGCTAAATGGCACTTCCGGTTGCGTTTTTTGGTGTCAAACATGGTATAACCATGGGCGCAATAGAAAAGGTAAGTAGAAGTCAATAGACATTTCGTCGTAGATAGCAAATCATTTGGTTATCCTACCTCATCGGGTAAATGGGCAAATGGGGAATCAAATGAAAGCTTAGAACGTCTACATTAAGAATCTACTGGTCGGACAAACTTTACATGGGTGGAAAACTTGGAAAATTGGGAAAAAATGAGTTTTCAAATGGAAAATAAAAAGTTCTTGATGAAAAACTGTTTAAACTCATTGGTTTTCAAAGGAAAAATTGCATTTAATTGTAGGTGCATTGGTTATCAAATGGAAAAATGGAATATATTGGATTGGGAACTCGGAAAACTCTGCGAGAGCACGAAGAACTTCAAAACCTAAAATCAAGTTTTTGCATAGAATTTAAGGTGCATTAGTATGTTTGTATGTCCGGCAGGGACTCTTTATCCGCTCAATCCTCAATGAATTTTTCAACGAAATTTGAATTTAACTGCATGCTTAAATGAAAGTAGAAAGTAAGTTGCAAGGCTGCGCTGGCCGGTGGGCGAGAGGAAGGCGGTCGAAGACGCAGGGAACAGCTAGTTGTTTATAAAGAGTCAACATATACATAATTAAATAAATAAATAAAGTGGCGCGACAGCTCTTGAAGAGCCAAGGCCTAAGTGGCTTACTGTCATCAACAATTCTCGCAAAGTTGAAAAGCACTTTTTCATGACAGATTGATACTCTTGGAAGTTTTGTCAGTTCTTCGCAAGAGTCAGTGCCCGTGCAAGATGAAATAAAGCTATGGACACGAGTAGGACTCGAACCCACGACGTTCTGATTAGCAGCCAACGCACCAACGCACCTAACCACTAAACCACGGACACTAATAAATAATTAAATAAGCAATTTTATTTGTTTGTTTTGTTTAAAAAATATCTTTTGTTCAAAAATTTAAAAACATTTTTATTCCAGCACGCCGCCGACCGACGTACCTATGTCGGGTTTTTTCATAATTCTGTTATTGATAGAATCCTCCCTAAACGCCCTAAACGGTCATTTCGATTTGACTGATTATAATTAAAAATCATAACTATTCTCGATTCTACTTGAGCCATACGTTTTGATTCTATTCCATGTACAACTAGCCGATCTGATAGAAGTTTTTCTGTACAAAATTTCAATTTATTTTATTTTTCTATTTTAAATTACTACTCATCTCAAAATTCACACAGGTTTCTTGCGTAAAATTAAGGATTTAATTTAAAAGTTGAAAAACCGTAGAGATTTTAAAATATTTGCTCTACATTTTTATTAGTTTTGTTAATACAAAAATATAAGTAGACATTAACAATCATTTTTTTGTTCAAACAATCGACGTCCTTGCTTTCTTAGCGGCATTGAACAATTATGATGCATATTATGTATCCTACTCCCTACGTTCATACATACTAACATACATATCTACATTTGGCTGCTAAATAATACGTGCGTAAACGTTTCTACCTACATAATAATAGTTTCAATGAGACAGCCAAAATTCATTGTAAAATCTTAAGTGACATTTAAATCACAGATGAGCGACAGACATCGTTATTTATAAATAGAGGCAAGGCAAATCGACAGACACATTATTTGTCTTCGTGCGTACAGACTAAATTTATAATTTTAACTTAATAAGAACAAGCAAGGATAATATCGTGCCACCACAAGAAGCTTTATTCTTGATGACGCTGCAAAAACTCAAACTATTGTAGACTAGAAAGAAATAAAAAGAAAAATGTTGGTGCAGGTGTCGACCGACAACGACACCGAAGAAGTTTTTTCTCTATTTCTACTATTAAGACTTAGGGGCCAGTTATAGCGATCATTGAAATCCATCAGGAAAAATGTTTGAATGGATATTTAACTAAGTTTTTGTTTGATTCTTTATGCAATTTATATACCAATCGACCGGAAAATACTTAACGAATTTTTTTTGAGAAAAAAATATAAGTTCGCAAACTTATTTTTCGTTAAAATTGTATTTTTCTATTTTCCGTACGGAAATTCGTTTTCCTGAACAGCTGATAGATTTTTGTCAAAAAATGAAACAAATCGTTCCAATGATATGCGTTTCCATTTTGTACAATTCCAATGATCTGTGTTTCAACTGCTCGCAGTTCCAATGATAGAATTACGGCAGGAAAAAAATTCCTGACAGAAATTTTCAATGATTGCTATAAACGCTCATCAGGAAAAAATTTCAATGATCGCTATAACTGGCCCCTTAGACTGCAAATTTGACATTTCTGTCCAGTTTTCATATTTGTATTGCTTTTGAGAAATTACCTAGCTTCCTCTCTTTTGAACACTTGCTTATACTACTTACATTCATACCAATTGCCAGCAAAACAAACCTTTCTACATTCACGAACATCTTTATATTTTATTTTGAATAATAAAAGTAAACATTAACATTTCAAGGGAATTGGAATAGTTCCTTTCGATATTAGCTTTGGAACAAAAATTACTGCTGCATAGGTAATCCCAAGGACGGCAGTTAGACTTCCAGCTATAACGAATGTCTTGTGAAGTGCCTTTACAAAAATAAACACAGTTAGTAATGATTTGAATGTCAATTTTTTATTGGTGTCTTACCTCGTCCTGCCATTTTCTGTTATCGATACATTTGCGGTAGGGCATATTTGAAAACGAAACACTATTGTACAAGGGTACCCAAAAGTTTGGAAACAGTGTATAGAGCAAATCATCGAACACCTTGCGGCAACGGAATGAAAAACGCTTTGTCAAATCTCGCATCTGAAAAAAAAAGTTATTAAAATATGCTTGACATTTTTTTCTCAAATTTAATTACCACAACATAATTGTACATTGCTAAATCACAAATCGCATGAGCGTCCTGCCATCTTGTTTCGGTAAATTGCGTCAAAACCTCATCAACTGTAATGTTCGGCTGTTCGAAAATTGAAAACAACACACTACAATCTTCAAAGCCGGCATTCATTCCCTGACCGTAATAGGGCACCATTGCGTGGGCAGCATCTCCAATTAAAAGGGATTTTCCATTGTGGTATGGATGACACTGAAACAAAAGAAGTTTCTATAGAATTCTTTCGGCCTTCAAAGAGAAACAAAAACACCTTTATCGAAACCAAATGCTGAGGTTTGGACTTAAAGAAATCCTTAATAAGCCTCTCCTTTCCAATCAACGGGAGCGCATCGCAGTAATTTGTTTTGAAGAATTCAATCAACGAGTCGGCATCGGTGATGGATTTGAACACTGTGAATGGCATTGAAAGTGTCACTGTGAAGGATTTGTCTTGATTTGGCAATGCAATCATCATATAAGAGCCTCTCGGCCAGATGTGAAGGTAGTTTTCGGGCATTTGGAACTAGAAAGAAGTCATTTTTGTTGAAGCCATTAAAGAAAAAAAAATGATTTGTTATACTTGTCCATTTTTAGCAGGAATGCAAAGTTCTAGGTAGCCATGTTCGATGTATTCTTGAGTGTAATTGAAGCCAGGCATTTTGATCATTTGATTTCGAACCGCACTAAAAGCTCCATCACACCCGATTATTAAATCGGCTTCGGTATTGACAATTTCGGTATTTATATAATGACTAAAAAAATGGAAATTATTTTTATGCACATAGGCGTACATGTATAAAATTGGTAAAAATAAAAAATGCATGCCTCCCACAAAAGAGCAATAAAGCGAAACCGCTTCTACTTATACTTATTCTATTTCAGTTGAAAGAAGGCCCTGCAAACATGCATTGATATTTTTATTTTAGGTTGAAATTAATATTTGTTGAGGCTTTGTTTATGATTTGATGATGTTTTTGCAGGCCTAACATTCTGCCCTAAAAGGACGTTTTTCTCTCAACGGAAGAAAAGACATAAAGGAGATACGGCATTTTGGCCTTGGAATCAATAACGACATGATATATATCATTTGAAATGTTTTTGTCTACTTTAAGTTTTGCTATGGCAGGAAGTCCCAAAATGCGTGGAAACAATGACGCGGTGGAATAACAACTAAGTTGCATTACCTACATAAAAAAAGACGTACCTATTGCTTATTGCTTTATCATTTTATTTTGCTTATGTCTGGATTTATTGATACTTTCTCCACACAGCGATTTGGTACTTTTTGACAAAACAAAAGTTTAAGTTGACAAAAAAACCTTTCAATTGATATAAATCATGTCGTTATTGGTTCCTAGGCCAGCTTCCATACATTTTTGCCGGTTCTCTTTTACAGCTTTTATGAATTCAAGCAAATTTTAAATTAAAACTTTGTATTTTATTTAAATACAAAAATAAGCATTCGACATGCCCTTCCAATACACGAACAATCTAGAACCGACTGATATCGATTTCTCCAAAAAGTAATTTGCTTGTAAGAAATAATTTGAACGAAGAATTTATTTGCTTCGTTCTCCATGATTCTCAACATTTCGAGTCTCATAAACTTCTGTTTTTAAAAAGGATGTGGCTTGGTTCAGGGCTGTTAGAAAAGTGGAAAACGGTTCCAGATGTCGAATTCCTTAATTCTCGTAACTTGAAAAGGAGAAGATTGTGGTGAAAATTTTTGGAATATTTAAGAGCATATAGCATTCGGGGAAGAGATTCCGGGAAAGTATTTTGCGGTCAAATGGCTTGCGGGATGTCGATCTGCCTGCGTAATTTTGATTTTCGGACTTTTGACCCCAAGCCATTTGAATTCCAGCCTTCAAAATCTTTGTCGTTTATACTTGCGTCTCATTTCAATGTTGGCATTATGAAAGCAATAAAAAATTATTGATAATTTTGTTTCATGCAATCTGCAGAACAACTAAGTGAAGCAATGCAAGTTATTTCCACTTAAAATTTACCTAATTGAAATATTTACATACTCATTATGTTTCATGCAAAAAAATAAAACTTGTATTACGTCGGACCATCTTACTACAAAAGATCTTTCAACAGAAGCATTTAACCATTATTTTCTCTGGTGTCCAATTTTCAAAAAAAAATAGGCAAATCAAAAAACCGCTCATATATTTCTCTTACAATGGCCTAACTCTCTTGTATATGACAGTTATTTACATTCCTACTCACATGATGTAATCTTGTTTTATATTTTTGGATCCAAAACTAAAAATTTTGCGTAAGCATTTCCAGCGTCTTCGAGTAATTTGTTTTACTAGTTTCTCACTAGTCAAAATAATGAAAATGTTTGATTGATGATGATTTGATGCATATATGTATGAATAAATAAGTTAGTAACCAATTTTTATCCTGTTCTTAGCAAAAATCTTTTTTGAACGTTATTGTCAATTTAAAAAAAGGAAGCATGCGTTTTAATAATATTATCTTAAATTTTAATGTTCAATATATTAAATTGAATTAAATAAAATTTTAAAATTAAGGATTTTCAAAAAATAAAAGTACCTTTTAAATTGCATAGTGCCCTCGACTAAATTCGCCGACACAAGCTTATGCTGGAAATGAAGATGAATATTTGCATACTTTTCACCTTCATTCAAAAGGATTTCATTCAAGTATTTCCTTCCAACTGAATAAAGGCACTAAAAAATTACATGTTGAATATTTTAATTAAAAAATGTGTTTATCAAAAAAGTTTCATAATGCACCTGATGATTACAGGAGTCATAAATAACGACTGTTGTTTTTCCTTTCAAATCATGTAACATTCGTCCTTTCATTGGTATTGCAGTTTTAAGGACTTCATCTTCCAAACCAACAGCTCTCAATGCTTTTCGACCTCTATGAGAAAGAGCCAAATTTATACTTCGTCCTTGAGCTATTTCCGATCCTCGCATATCTTTTGCATAAAAAAATCGTTATAATTTAAATGTCTCAGATGGTGTTTTATAACAATGAATACCTTCACGATACTCGTATAAATGGACCTCATGACCTCTTTTTGCCAAATTCAGAGCTGCTAGAGATCCAACCTGAGAAGACGATAAATGATGAAATACACATTTTTTTATCTTTCAGAAAGGAAATAAATTAAAATAAGATATTTATGTTGTTTGAACAACGATAGCAACTTAGAGGTGCTTCCACCAATGGCTTTTTCCGTCAATTCCTTTGTTTGGCTGGAGTTATAGCTATTTCACGGGTGCCAAGCCGATCATCAGACTCCTTTATTAGTAGTGCTGCCTAGTTTTTTTTTCATATTAATCGAAAAACTTTTTGAGTTCACTTTGGGATTTGAACCTAGACCAGCTAGTTGTGAAGCCAATGCACTACGCACTGCGCTAACAACTCCACTGATTTTTGGTTTCCCATTGCAGACTTTTATTGTTTATCATTTGTAATGATAGGCGCATTTTTACAAGCTCCTCAAAGTATGCTATCTTGTTCCGCTTTCATTTTTTCTGATTTCCTATCTTTGTGTCACAACAATTCGTTGCGTACACCAAGGGTCAGATTATTGAAAGTTTTGACACTAGTCAGTTTATTTGTTATAGTTTTGTTTTTGTGTTATTTAACACTGCAGTTAGACTGCGTCCGTCAATTCCATTTATGTTATATAATAAGATAATAAAAGGACTTATACATGATTCCTTAAAAATCAAGTAACCACTATACTTTTTAAAGGTTAAATCCTCGATCGAGTGAGATTCTTCTCATTGATCACGTCCGCCGTTTTTAAACAAAGAAGAATTTTTATTGTTTATTAAACGTTAAGATCGCATTCTTCTGCAGAATTTTAGCAACATTAACGTAACGTTAAAATTAAAAAAAGGACCTAATGTTTATAGATATTGATGAAATGTTCATGGAAGATGCAGTTGTAATCAGGAGTGGTTCCTTTGAAAACAAATTTTGAGAAAATTCTATGGGAAATGGGAAAACCGAAAAATGTTCGAAAAATACTTTTTTGTGCATATGTGCAATTGTTCAGTAATCGCTTTTCGAATGAACTTCGGAAAAAAACAAGAAAAAAATTAATTCTTAATTCAATGAAAATTTCTTATC
Source organism: Sphaerophoria taeniata (assembly GCA_943590905.1). Lineage (NCBI taxonomy): Eukaryota > Metazoa > Arthropoda > Insecta > Diptera > Syrphidae > Sphaerophoria > Sphaerophoria taeniata. The sequence continues at coordinate 22,494,134 of OX016540.1, read as the reverse complement.
TTAGGTTACGTGGTTGAATTTCTTCGCATTAGGCCGTGCGGGCCCATTGTGATACCACGTGAATCTAGGCTGGTGTCATTGTAATAAGGCTCTCCTAGGTGAGTTTTCTTTCTTATGTAGAGTGCAGGGCATGAACATAGCAAATGAGGAATTCTTTCCTCTTCCTCTTCGTCCATGCGGCTTCTGCAACAATCATTTGAGAAGACGCCACCTTAGACCCATGAGAAGATGGCACCTATTAGGCAGCTTATATGCTGTCTTTTCAGAGATATTAGATCCTTTGTTCTTTTAGGGTTAATACTGGGCCAAATCTATTTGGTGGCCGTATAAGTGGGGATGTTATCCCATCTGCGGTTAGTATATCTGATGGCAACCTATTAAGGTTGAGTTTACACGAAGCGATAGGTATGGCAACCAAGTTCATCATGAATGTCTCTGTGGCCCAGCACCCAAGACCCAGGAGAGATCAATGTTAAACTGCTGTGCCATTTCCATAAGAAATGATCGACAGTTAAGAGCAACTAAAGAGTTTGTAGAGACAGATTCAGTGGATTTTATGGCGGCTTGGCTGTCAAATTTTGAATTCAATGCAAAATTTGTTAGCTCACTGAAAAATAAATAAATCATAACTCATAAATGCGAAAGACATTCTTGTTGTTGTTCATTTTCATACTATATCGCCTTTAAGGCCACCTCTATACTAGAGTTTATTGATCAGCAGAATAAAAAAATCGAAACAACTTGATTTAATAATGACGGACTTAATTCACATGAAATTTAACAACAAATTTAAAAGTGTATGGGCCGCTGATAATAAGAAATTTGATCATTTTTCAAAACAAACAATTCAAAAGATAGGATGAATTTAAAAGACAATTTTCTTCAAGGAGGACATTGGAATTCATTTTGCAGTTCTTTTTTCTTTTTTTTTCAAAATTTGAAACCCAATCTTTCAAATGTGAAATCGGTGGCTTCATCGCGAAGAAAAATTAAAATCCGTTTGACATGTCCTGCGTTTTAATCTCAATTCTGTCCGAGTCTAGTTGCATCGCTAATAAGGCACTCCTTCGAATGCAATCTTTCTTTGATTTTTAATCTTCCTCTGAAGCATCAATTTCCAAAATCAACCACTTAATTATGGAATGCACGAGCCAATGTCTCGATTCTCGAACGAGTAAAAACAAATAAAGCAGACCTATTTAAGATTTCCCTGCTTACGGCTTACGCTGCAATAAATTACGAACTAGTCGGCAACACGTTTTTCTATTTTGGCAGACCCTTGACCGCTAGATGTTATTGTTATAACTTCAACTTATACGTTTTCTTTAACTTTATCTGATAGTGATAATAGTTTTTTAGAACATGGGTTATTTCTATCATTTCATAAAAAGATGTTGTTTTTTTTTTAAATTATTATCTCGCTATTGAATTGAGGCTTATAAAACTTACCAGTCCAGCTCCAACTACTGCAACCTTCATGGGATGAGCACTGTTTCCATTTACATTGACTTGCTTAATTTTTTCCATTTTATTTCACTGTGTGATTGGTTTATCAAAAAATCAACACTTTACACAAATAATTTTAGGGACACAAATAATCGTTGAAACCTAACTAACCAACAATTGAACATCAAATAAAAACAAATAGGAAAACGATATGTAAAAATGAAGAAACAAGACTGAGAAAAATGAAGCCGTAAAAATCAAAAATATATTATCACATTCAACCGCAATTTAAATGAAAACAACACTTAACCAACGAAACGAAGTGCTAGACTGTGAATGAGTTCGATTTCTATCAAGAAGTCAACGAAACGGAATAGGCTGGAGGAGATAACGGCTTGTAAGTGAGTCTACAACGTAATAGAACAGTGAAACCACTCTAACCTACAAACAAAATCTAAACTACTTCCATGTTCATATTTTCTCGACATTTATACATCAAAAAAAGATCTCAAAGTCTTCTTAAGACCAATGAGTTGTTTCTTCACTCTCAACTCCTTAAGAAACATCTCTCCCAATGCAAATGTTCCAGTACATGGACTTAGAGGGCTTCTACTGTTGAAACCTTTTTTTAAACCGTTTAGTATTGAACTGATTGAGATGACAATCTAGTGACAATCAGAAGCGGTGTGTATTTCAAATATTCAATGAATTAAGTAATCTCAAATGATAGTTATTAAAATAATAATAATAATAATTGCGGCTAGTAAAATAAAAACTTAACTTCATCGCAACACTGAAAGGGCAAATCAATTTATTTAAAGAAATCTCGTAATTACAAGCTAGCGAGCATAGTGATAAGAAACAATCAAACAATAAAACATTAAGAGCGAAAATTTTGATAAGCATTATCTACGATCTTTTATAGAAGCATTCAACTTGATCTTGTAAGATTTATAGTCTTTGAACTTTAACTGATGTTAAACTATTACAAGCCGTTAATTTCTTCTTTAAGCAAAAAAAAGTCAAATTTAAAATAACTGACCTCAGAAAATTATTACAATTTTACAAACAGAACAAAAAATTTAATTTTTTTAAACACACGTTTTCAAATAGAGCAGCCTATTTCACCAAGTTAAATAACATTTCTGAAGTCTTAAAAATGTGTCCTACTGGTACAAAACTCGAAGCACATTAATTGAAAGCTAGCTGTCTCAATTTTGCGTTCGGAAAATAGAGTGAATAGGATAGAGTTATTCCATCTCTAGAGTACCATCGCGACGAAATTATACCATGATGCTGTTGGGAGATAAAAATTTGAAAAGTTGAATGAACATGATGACAGCTCATGGCTGCTATCGCATTTTGTGTTATTGTCTACAAAATATTGCAATGTAAATAAGAGGGTTAACAGATTTCGTTCGTAACTAGGTACTTGTAAGCCACTTTTGAAATTAGATGGACATTTTATAGCAATTGAATACTCTTTAAAGCTTGAATTTGTAAATTTCAATCAAAGCAATTTGTTGTCGGTCTGTTCCTAAGAACATACGAATTTTTGGGCAATGTATATAAGCTTTTTGGGTTCTTGGATACTTATTACTGGTTCACTGCTGGAAAGTCAATAGTAAGTATGCTGAATTAAGATTTTTATGAAATAAAGAAAAACCTCTCTGGGAAATCGATAATGTAGTGTATTTTGTTTTTAATGAATTTTGTCTTGTGTTTACTTTATTTATTTTTAAGTTTGCATTTTTGAGGATTAAACCACTTTTGATATAAGAATAAAATCAACGAACAAGAAACTCAATCTACACCATACAATTCAGACAAACAATTTACAGAAAACCAACTGTACCACCTTGACTACTAGTAAATGGAACCCGTAGCGCTGGAATACGAAATACCGCATATTATTACCGCCGCCATTGGTCTAACTATATTTTTTTCATTACAAAATTCAAATGACAATATTTGTTTATAAAGTTGGTATACATTGTTTTTGTGGAAAAAATTAATAAACAAAAATGAAAGAGAGAAGTTCTCCTCGTCCTCATTATCTTTTTAGTGACATTTACATTGTCATTCTCATTACATTTTCATTTTCATTGTATTTATCAGAAGTAAGTAGGAAGACAGATCTGCCGATTTAGGCCCATTTGCTCATTCGGAACATGAATTTATGTTCATCTCTAGTATGGCGATTTTATGTAGAACTTATCGAATTCCGGAACGTCCCATTTGAAAATGAAAACTTCAAGTTGAACATAAATTTTTGTTCTGAATGAGCAAACGGGTCTTAATATTTTTCCACTTCTCGTTAGTTGTGCTTCCCTGGTTCACGTGAGTTCTTGTCATAGAATAATGGGAAGAAATTGAACGCTGATGGACTTTAGGTTTTATTTCATGAAATAAATCATTGGCTAGTAGTGTCCGTGGCTTAGTGGTTATGTACGTTGGCTGCTAAGCAGAACGTCGTCGCGGGTTTGAATCCTACTCGTGCCCATAAAAGTTCTTATTTCATCTTTCATGGGTATACTACCTCTTGCGAAGAACTGCCAAGACTTCCGAGAGTATCAATCTGTCATGAAAAAAGTGCTTCTCAACTTAGCCGCTCGAAATCGGCGTTAAATTGAAGTTCCCCTCAGTTCTTCAAATCTTCACACGCACTCAGAGAACTGTTGATGAGAGTAAAAAATGTCTTGGTTTCAAAAATATTGTTGGGCTTCGGTCTTTTTTCTTATTATTATCGTCGCACCTATTTGCGTTATCTGCTTCTTAAATTCATTCTGCAGTATTTGCCACACTGCGGCGATCATCTTTTCTCTATTCGGTACGAAGTTTCTTCCAGTGGCGATTCCTGGTCCTCATCCTTGGTTTACCTACGACCCTCGAAAAAGTTAAGACAATAATAAAAAAAAACTCAAAACTGTTGTTGTTCAAAAGTTTTTTTTTTTTTAATTTATGATAAAATTTTTAGTAAGGAAAAATGTTAATTTTATATATTTCAAAAAAAAATAAAAAAAATAACAACACATAATGTCCGACAGTTATGATTTAAAACAAATATTAAAATACAAAAATCAAAATAATTAAGAAACTCGAAAAATATTTTTAGTGAAAATTTAAATATAGGTAAAGTAAAAACTGCTTTCACAATTATTGAAATTACAATTTATATTCAGTTTTAAATATTAAATTGAAGTTATAAAAAGAAAAAGATTTGTAAAATCCTTAGAGCTATTTTTTCGTAAAGAATTTTTTTCTTCTTCTAAATAAAATGTTTAAAAAATTCTTAAAAGAAGAAGTTAGTGTTTTTAGCGAATTCATGACGGATGTTTTTTTTTATTATTTTTTTTTTAAGTCAAAATTAACCTTAGTAGCCATTCGATTTTGTTGAGCAAAAATCGACAATGTTTGTTTTTTGTTCTCTATGTTCTTCCTGATTGATCAACGAAAAAAAAATATTTCTTTTATTTCACAATATGTATTAAAAATTTTTGTTTGCTTTTTTTCAAAATTCCAGATTTCACATGTATCTTTATAAAACCTAAAAACTGACATGACAAATTTATTTTTCAAGAATTTTCAAAAAATTTGATTAATACAAAATTATTAAAAAAAAAAATCGCTCTAACGATTTTCAAAACAAAAATTTTTCATAAATTTAAATTTTATACTAGAAAACTCTTTTTCAATTGAAATTTTCAGTTTAAGAACAAAACCTTTTTTGAGTTTCTGATTATTTTATATTAATACCCCGCTGTTGAAGACATGGGCAAGTACGTGCGACCCGAATAAGAATATCTAATTAGAATGTACATAATCTGCCTTATTTATTATCAAATCTTAAAGGTATCTTTAATATTTGGTTTGTTTACCGCTTTGTTTTGACGGTAAGTTTTCATTTTATGACTATTCTTAAGTATACTTAAAATACATATTTCAAGGTCTTAAAAATCTTAAACATAAAAAACGTCAAAAACTGAAAATTTGTCACCTAAATAAAGCCGTAAACAATCGGCTTTAATATATTATTTAAGATTTGAGTATAGGTACATAAATAAGAGGAATTATGTACTAAATACTCAAAATGAAGAAATTGATTTACCTAAGTCAAAACAGCGACTATGAGCATAATCGTTTCGTGTTGGCGAACACGTGCGTCATCGTACGTCGTCGTGCTAATTGATATAGAAACATTAGAAACACTACAACTACGACCACGAAAGTTGCTTAAGAGTTAAAAATGTGTATCTGTGTGCCTTCTCAGTCGAAGGGAATCGCTTTTTTTTGCGCTCAACCTTCTCTTTATTTTTACAGGCGTTTAGTGGAATGTATGCGTCTATCTCTCTCTGAAGATTGTATGCAAATAGTGACCGCAAATTTTTACGGTATCAGAGATTTTTGTGTATGCCAAATTCTCATCAAAGGGAAGGGAATCGCTTTTTTTTGCGCTTAACCTTCTCTTTATTTTTACATGCGTTTATTGGAATGTTTGTGTCTACTGTTTTTGAAGATTGTATGAAAATAGTAACCGCAATTGTTTACGGTAGCAAAGCGGTGTATCAATTAGATTTTCTGCACAAGTTATTTCTTGTGTATGCCACGTTCTGCTTCAAAGGGAATCGCTTTTTTTTGCGCTAAACTTTTTTTTTTGTGTTCAGGCATTTATTAAAGTGTTTGAAACTATAAATTTTTGAACTGTTGATTTGCGGAAGAATATTAAATATCTGAAAATATGTACATTTATTTTTTGAAATTCTTGGTTTACCGCCGATATACTTGGTTACTATGAGGAATCGCCCCTGGTTTCTTCTCGTTCATTGATCCTTGAAGAAACTTAATTATTCTTCAGACAGAAAGGTATGTTTTTTTTCAACTAGTGCTTATTTCATGAATGGTAACACTAAGCTCATGTCTGATTTGTCAGATAATTAGTTTTATCCTTCCGCTGAACGAATAAAGTTGTGTATACGCTTGAACAACACTGGGAAATATTGGGACATTTCTTTTAAAATCATGGTAATGTTGCAGAATGTGGCGAAAATTGCGTACGGATTTTGGAAGAAGAAGCACCGTCAGCTCCGTATGTTTGTTATCTTGTGAAAATAGTGAAAGAAACTGGCATCCTCATCGATAAACCAAGGTGTGAAAAGCAAAAAACTGTGCGTGCACCTGAGAATATTGCTGCTGTGGCAGAAAGTATGCGTGAAGCGCCATCAACATCAATTCACCATCGTTCTCAACAATTGAACATTTCGGAGACATCATTGAGACGAATTTTGCATAAGGACCTTGGTATGACGCCATACAAAGTCCAATTGGTTCAGCAGTTGAAGCCAACTGACCATCGAATGCGTTTCCGCTTCGCTAAGTGGGCCTGCGATCGACCTAGAGAAGATGCCGATTTTGCCAAAAAAAATCATCTAAACAAGTAAAATTGTCGCATTTGGGGCACAGAAAACCCGCACGCATACATTGTAAAGCCGATACACCCAAAACGAGTCACTGTAGAATCTACACTCGATGTTTTGCGCCCTGTTTTTGAAGATCGCATTATCAGACCTAGAGCTGATGTCATTTGGCCGTTGGACTATTATTTGTGGGGTGCCGTAAAAGATAAGTGTTACGCCGACAAGCCGGAGATAATAAAGGACAATATTCGTGAAGCCATTGGTGAAATACAGCTGCACACAATCGATAATGTGCTTAAAAATTGGACCGATCGTGTTGGCTTCTGCATGGTCCAGCCGAGGCAGCTATTTGAATGAAATTGTTTTCCATTACTAACCGGAAGGAATTTACTTTCAAGTAAAAACAAAAATTTGAGAAAATATTCAGGTAGTTTTTTTATAGCATTTTCATAAAAAAAAAGTTATTTGGCGGACCCTTTATATTCCCTAGACGAAAATCTTAAACAAAAGCACATAATATGCAGAAGCGGTGCAACCTAAATGCTCGAAAATCAAAATGACCGTTTTCCTGCAAAATGTACGAACAATCTGGAACTGACTAATTTCACAAAAAAATTATTGCTTATACAGAATAATTTGAACGAAGTATTCATTTGCTTCTCCTTAAATCTCATAACTTTCAGTGACAAAAAGGAATAAATTGTCATCTAAAAAGGTCAGAATATCCGTAAATGGCACTCGGGCAAAAGTACTGTGGGAAAGTACTTTGCGGTCAAATGGATTGTTTCAACCCCATCCAATTAATTAAGTTACAAAGCCAAAGTTTGAAAAGTTAACTTTTTTTCAATTTGGCTCAATATTGCTACATAAGATAGAATCATCGTTGAAAGCCGAAACAACGTTAGAATAATTTCAAAATTTAATTGGCAGCAAACTAACGCAGACCACCCACCCACATTTGATATCAAACAATCACATATCAAAATTTTTAACCGTTCCGTAATACTAACAAAAAACAATGTTTCCAGATTCCAATAAAAACGAACGCCAAACAAAATTTATGAAAATAAACATTCAACAAAAATTGAATCATTAAAATTAAATTATTGCTCTGTTTCCCCTTTTTACAAAATCGACGTCCATTGCGAATATCAACACGTTTGATCTATTTTTATAAAAAAAAGTTTTCAAAATAAAAAAAGAAATTAAAACAAAAAGAAAACATAATCAAAATGTGGCATCAACAAGTTGGTGTTGCGCGGCGGAGTTCTCTTTAAACTCAATTTTCCTGATGTGGAAAAGAGCCAACCCTATAGATTATCATTTTTACATCCATTTCCTTGTCCGTTTTAAAAATTTGAGAAAACCACTCCACAAAATGCTCAAACTCAACAAACCGATACACACGAACTTTCTTCGCCTTAAATTCTCAGAGAAAAATATACATTTTCGCCGCTGTTCAATTATCCAAACGCCGAAAAGAACAGAATTTATTTTAAAATACTCGAAAACCGAAATCAGAAAAAAAAACCTAACCCAAAAAACCAACGTTCCCCAAGAAAAATTCGAAAAACGGTCAGTTGCGAGCGGACCTCTGAAAAAAGCGGAACTTTTGCCAACCATAGTCCGCGAAAAAAAAAACGTTCAGAATTTTTTTCACTAAATTTAAGTTTAAGATTTTTTTCGTTTGAATTATTTTATGATTTTGCTCTCTCAGTGTGAAGAAAATATATTTTTTCGGGGGTTTCCTTTTGATCGTTTCTCACGTTCGCTCAGTTTTCTTCATTTTTTTAAAATAAATTTTTTAGTTGAAAATATTTTTTGTTTAAACTTAAAGTTAAATACAAATTTTTGCAAAACGATATGACATTTTCGCGAATTAAAGTGATAACTATATTAGTGTGCTCATTTTTGGCACTTAGTTTTCCCGGATATGTAAACTGTGCTAGTAAAAAAGGATCACAGGGTGGTGGCTCATCAATTCCACCACCATCGCCAGCAGTTCCTCTTGAACCAGAAGCTGTAATCGAGGAGGTCAATGCAAAGCAATTGGATAAACTTCTAGCCGAAAAGGATTACGTAGCTGTATTTTGGTGTAAGTCCAAAAAGGATTCAAATGAAAGTGGAATTTAAGAAAAAAATTAATCCGAATGTGAATACAAAAGTGAAATAAAATTATTAATTTCACCAAAATGAAAAGTGAGAGTGTATCTGAGTGCTTGAAAAGAAAAAAAAGAAAGAAATAATAATTTTTTACTGTGTATCTGTGGGCTTTTTTTAAAAATAAAATAGACGAGTTTCCTTTGTATTTGTGCGGTTATTCTGGTGTTTGGCCTATGCTCCTACAAGATTTTTAGTCATGGTGCACTCGAAATTTTATTTACAGCCCACGCCCGCCCGTGTGTGTCGTATAATGGTCCGTCGTCAGTGTGATTGAGCGAGTTTCCCAGGAGCTGCAGGACCTTCAAATCGACTTTAAAAATAAAACACTTGTGCGCATTTTTGAAACAATGACAATTTTTGAAAGAATTCATTAAATTAACATTTCCGCTAAACCAATATGGCTGCTGACGTCCGACGTAATTCATTTCCTTTTATCTAATTATATAACCCCGCACCAAAAACAACAAAAAATCATTCGGCAGTGGCTGTCAATTTTTGGCAAATATTCTTTTCCTATTTTTTTTTTATTTGAACGAAAAAAAAACTCATTCTGGGAATATCAGACATCCACTTTCAGAGCATAGCTAGCTACATAGCGACCCGATTCGACATTTTTCTGACAATTTTATTACTTTTTTCTGTATTTTTTGTTCGTGCTGAAAATTTAGAGAATCATGAAAATTTTTTCGTCGGTTCTACCGACGCACTGCCCGTTCACTTTTCCTATCTCCTCGGTTCCTCTCTTTGGTCTTTCATACTCACAACTACCAATTACTCTGCATTTTACACAATTTCAAATGTAAGACAAACAAAAAATACCTCTTAAACTATTTTCTAGAAATAGAATTTTCTTGCTCTCTGCCTAGCAGAAGTAGACGAAACAGCAGAAGCAGAATCTTGTTGATCTAGCCCGCTCTAACCACACTTCTTTTAAAAATATTTTGAGAAATTTTCGAAAACGTTCGGTTTTTTTTAACATTGTTGAGGTTGTATTTGCCATTGTGCTTTAATGTTTTTCCATGACTTCAATAACAATAATATAATAATCATGAAAAAGAAAAAACCGCTCAATAAATAAATTTCATGGTTGTAGATATTAGATACTTTTCTTCGTTTGCTGTTGTTACAAAAATTGAGAAAATTTTTTGAAGAAATCTCAAAAGATAATTTTCCAAAAATAAGTTTCAATGGTGACAGTAAACAAAAAAAGCAAATAAAACTTATTTTCGGAAGGTGAATATCGAATACAATAAAAGACAAAGAAATACGTTTGTAAAAATTGAGAAAAATAAATAAATAAATTCTTGCTAATTATTTTGTTAAAGTATTTATAAATCTTTGTTTATGTCTTAGATATATTTAAATATTAAATGAATCTTAAACAAAATCGGGAGTCTGTCGATCTTTAAAAATGAACAAATATCATAAATTAACAATTCAATTCAATTGAAATCATTATCTTCATTTTGGAAACGTCTTAAACGTTTCTTAAAATTTTGATAACAAATTATCTTTGTGAGTCTGAAAGACTGTTTAAAATGTATCTATATTATTTAGTTGTATAAATCTTTTCTGTTTATAAATGTAGAATGGGGTAGATTTGGAAGTCATGTTAACAAGACAAAAGATTTTAATCAAATGATAATTGAATATTGTCCTCTTAAGTTATCATAACCCGACATGCAAAAAATAACATGTTATCCATGCTGCAAACCATCTTGGCCATGTCGCAGAGGATTACGTAGCTGCTTGCTAACTCAAGCATATAATGATGTCAAGTCCTAGCAGTATTTGTTTTTTCAACATAAATCGCCAGCGATAATTTTTCATTTTTTTTTCCAGCTTGTAGTAGCTGATAGTATGTGCCAGGTAGATCTCAGTTATAGTATGTATACACTTTATGTACCTATGTACTCACTTTCTACGTCTATCTGTCTCCTTCGATTTTTCTTAGTTCAGTACTGTTTCTGTTTCAGAAGCAAAACGGATACGTTTGCATAAAATGTGCAGTCAGAAATATAATTGTTATCTTGTTAAAACACTTTCTTACAAAATAATAATGAAGTAAGAAACATTCAAACAAAGTTGTTAAGAGTTTTAAATGTTAGAAGTTTTCAGGTATTTTTTATTCCTAAATAACTTTTTTTTTAAATTCGTCACCTTTCAAACATTTGATATAAAGTGGGTTTGAAGTACATTGAAATTTTTTAAAAAGGTGTATTACTACACTGAAACATTTCCTTGCATAAATAGTACTAAAATATAAGTAGATCGTACGATTTTTTTTTTCGTAGTTTTCAGTCACGAATAAATTCATACAATGAACTCATATTCGTATTATTTAAGTATATTTAAAAAGAGCTTTGTACATTGTACGATTGAAATGCCAATATATACGTTGCCATTCTTACATTTACAAAGACCATTAGTATAATCCACTTATATAAGATAACAGGTCCTTATTTCCGATTGTGTAGCTTTTCACTTAATTTTCGTAGAGAAATGAAGTTTAACGCACAGTTACTGATGCCCCATAGTACCATAGCCAGTATACATGTCTCTAAGAAAGTTTTTATTTCATAATAGGGATTCATAATAGGAATAGGGTTCCTTGATCCTTTGTACGGGCTCAAGGATTTGTTGCAGATTGTAAACCTTGGTTTTTCGAATCTATAGTGCATAAATATTATTGCATAAATATTGACATTATTAATAAAACTATACAAATTTGTTGTAGAAATTTAATGGGTTGATTTCGAATTAAAAATTTGAAAAATTGTTTAAGAAAACAAGAATACAGTCCATTTTTTAAATTAGTAGCGGTAGTAAAAACTATTTTATCACTTAATAAGTTAAATATTTTTTTAGCATCATAATAACGAGTTGAATTTAATTATTTCAATCCATTATTTTGATTATCTTTCGGTTTATACAAAAAAAATTAGTGACAACAAGATTAACTTGTTAGTACTTTCTCAATCTAAATATTAAATTGCAACTTGTTAACTCAGAAAAAAGAACATAGCTACATGATTTGAAATGATTTATACATATATATAAATTTATCTGAATTTAATAAGGGTTTGTTTAATGAGCATGAAGGTTTTCAAAATTGCCTCCTTAACATAATATTTGTTGACATAAATTATTATTAAATGATCCAATTTGCGTAGGTTTAAGATAACTTTTGTCGACTTAAGTTAGCAATTATCACTTCTTCTGGTTTCCACAAGCAAAATGGTTTTAACTCTCTACTTAAGCCATTATTGTAGAAAAATATATTTTCTAAGTTTTTCTATCAATTTGTGATCTAAATAGACATGAGATGTTATGCAATTGCATTTATTTTTCCATTTAAACATAAGCTTTTTTTTATTTTTTGTCGTAACGGAAATAATAGAACTGAATGAAAAACAAACCTAATTTGATATTAAAAATATGATTTTCGCTTATTTCGACTCTTTTAAACACCAGCACAGAATTATTTGTGGCATTGGGGCAGTTCAGTTAAATCTGTTTCAGGGTCTGTGCAAATTCAACTCAAAACGCATCAACTCCTCGACGAAAAAAAAATTCTTCCGTCATAAAAAAAAAGACTTTTTAAGAAATAAATCTACCACGACCTATCGCAATTAAAGTCTCCTTCCACGAATTTCTAGTAATTATACGTTAAGTAAAAGAAAACAAAGAGCATATTTCTTTCGCTAAATCCAGGCGTTGCATCTCCAAGTTGCAAGGGACATTGTGTCAACTCATCTTTGTAGTCCCATCTGCATTTCCTTGCAATTGCACTTTCACATACCTTTATACTTCTCAAGAATACTACGTCATTAATCGAATGATTTATCAGATGTTAAACTAATTTGATTTTAGGTCTTGAAGTTCTTCGTGGTCTCGCAGAGTTTTCCGAGTTCCCAATCGAAAACTTTCCATTTTTCAATTTGAAAATTTTCCCTTTTAAAACCAATGAGTTTTCCGAATTTTTCATCAGGAACTTTCTATTTTTTCATTCGGAAACCTACTTTGAAACAAAAATTTCAAGCAATAAAAATCAAATTTCCGACCTTTGTCTGGTTTTTCTAGTTTTTCCACCCATCCACGAGGTTTATCCATTTTTATTAATATACAACAGTATTAACCATGAAAATTTCAAAAAAATCTGTTGGGCAATTTCGGAGTTCATAAAGGACATACAACCAAACAAACATAAATACATCCGTTTTTATATACATACTAGCTGACCCTACAGACTTCGTACTGCCTCAATCGATAAATAAAAGCTCTAGGCTTTGATATCCCGCTAACACTCTACCCGTTACCCTCTAACCGTTAACCCAATACCCTCTACCCGCTACCCGCTTTGCGTTACCTATCAACCGCTACCCACTAAGTCTACCCATACCCGCTACACCGTTACCCCGCTTCCGATTACCCATCACTCACAACCCGTCACTCTGCTACCCGCTACCCGCTACCTGACCACCACTACCAAGGCCGCCCTCTACCCCGCATTGGCATTGTTTGCTGTTTAAATTTTCATGAAAACTGAAAAAGAAATGATAAAGCTCTTAAAAAGTAGGGGTAAGTGATAGGAAGTTGAAAATTAAGGAATGAATGCATTTCTTAATGCCACACCATACAAAAATTATAAAAAAAACTGCCAATAAAATGCAAAAACAAAATGTGTGAGTGAGCCATTTTTAGCGGTATAAAAATTAGTTAATAAACCTACTTAATACACATATAAAATTTCATCAACATCGGTCAAGCCGTTTGGGAGGAGTATGACCACTAAAACTGTGACCGAAGAATTTTATATATTAGATATAGAGATTTTAATTAAGGATCAAGCATTTCAAATAAACACAATTAAGTATTATTGTGGATTTCATTCTGCATGCTCATAAAGGGTCATTCATATTTCTATTTCGAAAGGAGAGTTAAATAAAACACACACAACGATACATTTTCAATGAAAATTTTATTTCATTATAAAGTTTGGAATCTGACTTTTAGTGCGAAAAACAATATATCATTCCCGCCTCGGGAGTTTCTGCAGCATGCGATTCTAACGAGGCAATTTTTAACTTGATAAATGTTGGTCTTTAATGCGTTTTGAGTTCAGGGAATATTCACGTAAGCACGGTCTTTTGTGTACCCCAACAGAAAAAAAATCTAACCTTGTCAAATCCTATGATCTTGGTGGCCAATTGACGTCGCCAAAACGTGAAATTACGCGACCAGGAAACTTCTCACTCAATAAAGTCATCTCTAATTAGTCGTGTTGTGTGCTTCCACCCTCTCCGTATTTCTTCACGATTTTACCGATTGTTTACGTAGTTGGTCGATTATAACTACCATATCAACGCGTAATGCACATTGCAAACACTTACGTATCAGATGTTTTGAGAATTTTATTTTATTTCAAGAAACATGATAGTTTAATAATTTTCATTTGCATAATTCTTTCAAGAAACTTCGACAAATTTTTGAAGTAATTTCGGGGGAAATTTGTGATTGAAGTGTTCGACTCTCGGGAACAAAAAAAATCCGAGGGAGAACAAATTCCCTCGGAATTGGCGATAAGGCTGATAATGTTCTTTAATCTAAAAACAGTAGCATAAATGTTTATAAAATTAATATGGAAAAACAACCAAATTCAACTTGAGTTGTTATTGCTCAAGTAAAGAGGAAAAAAGTATAATCTTAAGTAAGCTTTAGATCAGTTTTGATTAAGTTTAGTTGATTTTCCTTGATGAGGATGTAGAAAATTTACTTTAATTGTTTTGTTTTTAGATAATTTGATCTCTACATACTAGATTCGGACGCGTTAAATTTGATGACATCAAAATCTTAATTTTGTCTAAACTTGACCATAGCGGTTTTGTTTTTTAGGCAGAGTTTTGTGAGTTTAAGCGATGGAACTGCTAGGGTTCATTTCTTTTTCGAATAACACTTCCAAAAAATCAAATGTTGTATATGGTAAGAATTTTTTTTTTTCAAAATTCAAAATCTTATGGAAAAAAGGGGACATTTTCTCAAGCATTAAAAAAAATACTTGTAGAGATTTTTTAAATTTTAAAATTTTTTAAATTTTCCCTCACAAAAATTCTTAAAGAAAATATATAACAATCAAGACAATCGACCTATAACAGTAGTTATCTTCATTTTTGAATTTTATAATAATAGCCATATACTAGCTCAGAAGAAGTACAGGGTGCGCCAGAGAAACTTACTTATTTGAAAAAATTCCAGCGCGGTGAGTTGGGCGGGTAGAGGGGCAAGAGGGGGCGCATCTGGAGGGTGAAGTTCCCAAGTTTGTTTCTCCCTCCAGTCAGTTGCCATCATGCTCTGGTCTAGAGAGCAGCGGGCCTTCGCAGTTGAGAGCTTCTTTTCTAATGGTCGCTCACTTGTTGCTACGGAGCTCGTTACAGGAACATGATCGAGGAATTTTTTCTTCCAAGACTCGAAGAAATGAACGTTAGGAACGTGTGGTTTCAGCAAGATGGAGCCACAGCACACACAGCACGAGACTCAATGAATTTGTTGCGACAACATTTCCCCGACCGCCTCATCTCTCTCAGAGGCGATCTCCAATGGCCGCCTCGCTCTCCAGATTTGACTCCATGCGATTTCTTTTTATGGGGTTATTTGAAATCCCTGGTTTATGTCGATCGACCATGGACCATAGCACACCTCAAGAACAACATTCGCGACGCCATTGCCAACATACCGATTGATGTGCTGCGAAGAGTGGATACGAATTTCAAAAATCGACTTCATCAGTGTATGCGCAATGGGGGTCGCCATTTATCCGCATAAAAAAAAATTGGGATATTGTATTCTCAAAAAAAAAAAAAAATTAAAACAATAACTGAAGTACTTTTTTTTTATTGACCTTTCAAATAAGTAAGTTTCTCTGGCGCACCCTGTATATTCTTATTGTACCTATATGTATACAATCAATAAATAAAACTAACTAACAAACTAAAAAAAAACTAACTTACTAAATGACATAGGCACAATCGAGCCCTCGAACGTAGAGAAAGATGGACTAACCGATTTAGTGTAGATATCTCAACTTCCGTCAGGTACTGGTGTGAAAAAGCTGTAAAATATGATATATGAACTTCCAGGAGTGAAGGGAAAAAAATTTATAGTTTTAAAAAGTTTTTAATATAACAATACTTTGTGCCCTGGTATTTCTCCTTCTATTTTCTTTTCTTTTGTCTTTTGTCTTTTGTCTTTTGTTTTTTAGAAAAATTTAGATAAAAAAATAAATATTGCTCAAATCTCATCGCATCTAAGACCTCTCTTAGAAGCTATTTTTGAAATATAAGCAAACTTATCGATATGTCGAAACATTACTTATGCTTGTTAACGCTTTCATTATGCCAGCCCCTTAATGTAAAATAAGGTACCTACCTATCACATGTTCAAATTTTGTCATGCCTTTACATTAGACTTTCTTTCATTTTTGAATAGGTACAAATAAATGTTGTCAAAAATTAAATACATTGTGTTGTTAATACTAAGTTGCCCTTAGTTGAACTGAATTTATTTTTAAACAAATTTTGAAAAATAAACAACAAAAACTTCTATTTCGGTGACAATTCAAAACTAAGAAAGTCGAACAGGAAAACAACGCCACAAGAAACTGGCAACACAGCTCTTGGCAGACTGCAAAAAATCATTCGTCTACCAAAAAACCAAAAAACAACACAAAAATACGAAAAAACACACAAAAAACTTTCTTGCATTTGAAAAATCTAATCAAGCGCAAAACTGAACGAAACGAAAAACAGCTGTAGAAATCTGTGTGCAGCATTCTTTTAAGATATTCACTTTTGCATCAGTTTGATTTTATTTATTTTTTCTACGTGAGGTTAAATGCTGATAAATTTGCTATTTCTACCTGCTCGCTATGTTCTATCAGTTTTGATCGTTGACAGCAGGATGTTGTGGGAAGTTCACATGCATAGTTTTTATTTTTACAATGAGCCAAAACTGCAGAATTATTAATAAACTTTTTTTCTCTTTTGTGTTTGTTTATTTTATTCTTCTTCTGGGTTAACTGTGGACTTTAAATGCGTTATGGGAGGACTGGCCTTTGTTGAACTTGGCCGACACGACGCGACGCACGACGAAGCAATCATAATTCATTTAATAATAATAATTTTATTCGGGTGACACGAGCCGCGCAGGGCTGTTTACGTCGTCGTCGTAGATTAAATATTAGCTCTTTTACGTTGTTTTAGGTTTTCATTAATGTGTTTTAATTCAAATTGCCATCGAGTATTTTTTAACGGAAAAGTTAAAAAATATCGAATTCCAATGTTTCAATAATCATATTTTCTTATTTTATGCCACTGTTTACAATTTTATAAACAAACGTTCAATCCGTTTTGAAGAAAAAATAAAAACAGCTCAAATCAATTAAAACTCGATATTTAAACACACCTTGAATTCCTGCCGGAAAAAAATACCTATAGGAAATGGAAACGATCCCTGTTTGTTTATTTACAAAAACTAGAGTGATTGTTTGTTTATACAATAAAAGAGTTCCATTTTCGCAAACCTTGTCTAAATCATCACTTCAAGTTCAAACATTCACGTATCCATGAACATTTTGTTTGAAAAGTGCAAAAATTATTTTATTGGTGCTTTGTTATTTTTCTTTGATGAGTTTTGACATGTTTGTTTTGAAGAAAAGTGAATTTAAACGTTCCTTAATGGTTAATTTCTTTTGGAAAAATAAGAAAATATTTAGAACAAATAATTGCTAAGCAATTTTACTGTCCGTTCAGCTTAGCCGGTTTTTCATATGATTCTTATTCTTATTTTACGTTGCTGACGATTTCCGGTGGCGTATGAGCAATATTTAACTTGAGCAAAACACTAATAAATATAAGTGTTAGTAAGAGTATCTATTTGATTGCTCATCAATAACCCTGTAAAGATTCTTGAGACAAAAGAAACTAAAATCAAGACATCTTACTCATAAGTCATAACTAATCACTTAATTCCTTGCTGCAATTTCAATCAGTTAGGTACACTTTCCAATATAACAAAGGCTGAGTTCGTAATTGCAGGCTTTGTTGCCCATGCCCTGCCGAAAACATGCTCAAAGACTTTTATGAACTCAATTACAACTGCATGTGTGTAGTCATCATACTTTATTTAAAATGAGTTCACAAAAGCAAACATTGACAAAACTAGAAACAAAGTTTATTTGTTCTTGATTTGATTTGTAGTTCATTCATTTAAAAAATGGCTTTCAACTAAAATATTTTAAAACACATTGTTCTAAGCTTTGTGGAAGAAACCGTTTTCGAAAACACGGTACACAAAGTTGCGGAAGTAAAAAAAACTGAAAATTTAAGTAACAGGAAACCCCTTGGACTTTTCGTATGATTTTATGTATGATATTCAATACGTAATTTTTCATGAATGTTGTATTTTGTTTATCAAGAATGACGTAACATCCATACAAACTTCGGCCACCTATTTCAACCGCTTGCAAACTTTTAATCCCCCTTTTTTAAAATTACGTTCAAAAGTCCTATGTGTCCTTTCTTAAGCTCAGTACTGTCTTTGTAACTGAAATATTTTTTATTTCAATCGGTTCAGCAGTTAAGGCGTTATAAAGAATCGAACAGACTGACAGAGCTATTTTACATTCGTAAATCGTGAGCATGCTAACTAAACTAGTTATACCCGCGATGTTATTCGCGATAAACGGGTTTAAAGTAGCCTTTGTCATTTTCTTACCCCTAAACCACCACTACCTATTCAGAAAATCATGTCAATCACATATGCTCTTTGTAAACTTAAAACAAATGTTTCCCACGGGTACCCTAGATTTTACCGGGATATTAAGTAGCCTATGTGATATTCTATCTATATTATCTGTCTGTATACTAAATTTCATCCTGATCCGCTTAGTACTTCTGGAGTTATTGAGCAACAAACATCACATTTGCTCCCTGCCATTTTCCTGCAAATTCAGCAACAAAATAAAAACAAATTCCGACTCGACCGCAAAATGACAGTCGTTATACTTTTATGAACACAATTGTTGCCATGCTCATGCAGAACTATTGCTGTTTGTTTACATTGACGAACCCAATTTTGGCAGTACTGCGGAAGTTTTACAATTTCGAACTCAGCCAAAGTCATAAATCAATTTATGAACGTAATGAAATTTGGAATAGTTTCGCACATCTTTTGACAAGAATGAAATTAAACAATTTTTGCTTTTGCATGCATTCAGAATGCGGTCTAAATATTATAATTTTTTAAGATAATTGTATGCAATTGTCGTGACTTTTGGAAATATATTGATGGAATAACACTCTGTGAGAAAGTATATGCGTAAGTATTTCTCACAAATCATTTTCGAAATAGAACTTGAGAATTTGGTTGTTTGAATCTTCATTCAGATATTCACCGTTCATGAATTTTCGGAACATTTTGAAATAACAGCTGACGAAGTTATTTGTATATATTTCTATTTATTTGGCAAACTTCCAGTTTAAAAAAAAATCTCAGGACTATCAATTTTCATTAGCTTTTGGGGTTTACGCCTAAATTATTTATTTTTCTTTTTCTTTTGTTTTCGATGATCGATGAATGTTATTCTATTTGAGGTTTGATTCAATTTATTCTTTAAATAAGTGCATACACCTACAAAATGGTGTATATGGCAAAATTTACAAAAGAAAAAAATATGCTTATGATTCAGTAGAAAAGAGTTTTGACATAGCTTAATCCCGAAAACGTAAGTCTCGAATACTTACTTACGCCCGATTTCTTGACAAAGTTCTAGCCCTTAAAACTCGGTTTAGTGAAATTTTAGAACTCATTTGAGTTCTAAGTCATTTCTTCACCAAGTTCTAACGCGTTAGAACTTCGATTTAGAACTTTGTTTTAGTTAGAACTTCGATAAAATTAGACCCTCGAATCCAGGGGTCTAGTGCCTTAGAACTTCGATTTATTAGAATTTTGTTTTTTCAACGAATTTGCTGATTTCGTATTGGACAACGGCGTCGACCGTACGTTGGGAAAAATTGGTATTTACTTTGTAGCATTTGTTGGTAATGAATTATTGTTGGTGTTGTCAGACGACCGCAGCACCGTTGTTTCGGTGGACAAAGCTGTAGACACATGAGCTGTCGGTGGAAAATTGACGGTTTGAGACGGCGTCATTAGGGTTTTTTTCAACCAGAGAGCATGGTATATGGGAATCGTCTGCAGGAGTCATATTTAAGACGTCGGAATCTGGTGGCATTGCATCAGAATCAAATGATACTAATCTTGTTAGCAAATGGTCAGTGAAGTATACTTCGGCGATGGCGACAGCTTAACGAAAGCTAAACCCTAAGTGTAAGCCACTTATCATCAACAATTCTCTGAATGCATGTGATGCACAATTTAAGGCCGATCCTATATTCAGTAAGGGGACCCGATTGGGGTACTCAAGAGGAAGATAGACCTTAATTTAAAAGAGAAAATCAATAACTCCTGGAAATCCAGGGACGATTGCGTAATCTCTAGAAGTTTATGGCCTAACACAAATGAAAAGGAAACTCGGAAATAGAAACCATTAAACACCTGCTCTGACTGTCCGAACCTCCAAACTAGCCGACTCCGTTATTTCGGAAACAGGTTTGTTGGAGAACTGGATAATCTAGCACAGGTCTCAATGGCAAACATGAGGAAATTTATAGATAGCACAGGCTGGTTCGTTAACGAGCCAGTCTACGTTAATTGGCAAAATTGAGGAGCATCGATGCTAACTTGTATTTCTTTTATTGGGGATCACAATGGACCAGTAGGCCCCCGTTTACTCAACAGTCTCACGCTGTGCACACCCCTTTTCACCTAACCTAACCTAACCTAAAGGCCGATCCTGAACGGCGAAGTACTTTTTTTGACAGTTTATGGGATATGGGCACGAGTAGGATTCGATTCTGCGTAACAGCTAACAGCCAACACACAAACTAATGGCGTTTTCAATTGGCAATCTGGAATCTAAAAAAAGCATTCTGGTTTTAAAATCAGAACTGTCACTTTTGCCAAATTGAGCGCATTCAGAATGCTTTTTTTCACTTCCAGATTGCCAATTAAAAACGCCATAACACGCCACGGACATCACCAAAATAAACATACATAGCTACACCGTACACACATATGTACAAAAACAAAAACAAAAAATTAGCGCAACTTCAAAAATTATATTTATTTTGTTTTGAAATAAAGGAAATATGTGTCAAAATTTACTGCCGGGTGACTCAAAAATTTTAAAAACATGCAAGAACTAGGTTCTAAAAATGACAAGTTCTAAGCACTTAGAACTCAGTTATGATTTTAGATCGAGTTCTAGGGAAGTGAAGAAATGCCCGAGTTCCAACTATTCTAAAAACTAAGTTCTAAAGTTAGACCGAGATTCACTAGATCGGGTTTTAAAGGCAACTTAGAACTTTGTGAAGAAATTGGGCGTAAGAATCACATATTTGTAAGAAAATCACACTTTTGAAATCCCTTAATTAAAGGTATAAATCTTTTCGGATCCTTAACTTTCATGATTTTGAGTTTTCACTTTTTTCGACTTGAATGCATTGAACTTCTCAAGTACATTAATACCTGGTCCTTCTTCTTTTTTGAATTAAGAACAAGTAAATCGCCCTCTCTTGTAACTCAATACATTCTTGTTATTATTGAAATGACGTGTTTATTTTGTATCTCTATGCAGATCACAGAACTGTGAAGGCAAAGCTCTGAGCAGATCATATTCAAGTCCACTGATTTAGTAAAGAAACACACCTGACCTTTTTAATAATATTGATTAGTAAATTTTTGTTTACCTAGAGTAGACGCGCGACTGTCATGGAAATCCATTTTGAATTTAGAGTTACTTTTTTTCTTTAAAATCTGAAAAAAAAGTGAAGTTATCTTCTCTCAGCTATACGCTCAATTTGCTCGGTCATTTTATCCTGAGCGAAAAAACTACTGAATATTTTCTCAAATTTCTTTTTTTATTTGAAAGTACAATCCTACCAGTTAATAATGGAAAAAAATTTCATTCAAATGGCTGCCTACACGATCGGTCCAATTTTTAAGCACATTATCGATCGTGTGCAGCTGCATTTCACCAATGTCTTCACGAATCTTCTTCTGTCTCTGGCTTGTCGGCGTAGTACTTATCTTTTACGGCACCCCACAAATAATAGTCCAACGGTGTCAAATCGCAGCTCCGAGGTGGTTAAACGACATCAGCTCTGCGGCTGGTAATGCAATCTTCAAAAACAGGGTGCAAAACATCGAGTGTAGCTTCGGCTGTGTGGCAGGTAGCAGCGTCTTGTTGAAACTTAATGTTGCCAATATTCTCCTCCTCAATTTTTGTGAACAAAAATTCGTTCAACATGGCCCGATAACGATCGCCATTGACTGTAAATGAGCTTCATCAGAAGGGATGATTTTTTTTAGCAAAATCGGCATCTTTTCTAAGTTGATCGCAGTCCCACTTAGCGAAGCGGAAACGCATTGGATGGTCAGTTGGCTTCAACTCCTGAACCAATTGGTACCTGTATGGCTTCATACCAAGTTCTTTATGCAAAATTCGTTTCAATGATGTCTCCGAAATGTTCAATTGTTGAGAACGACGGTGAATTGATTTTGATGGCGCTTCACGCACACTTTCTGCCACAGCAGCAATATTCTCGGGTGTACGCACTGTTTCTGGCTTTTCACGCTTTGGTTTATCGATGAGGATACCAGTTTCTTTCACTTTTTTTCACAAGATAACGAACATACGGAGCTGGCGGTGCTTCTCTTCTTCCAAAATCCGTACGCAATTTTCGCACACATTCTGCAACATTACCATGATTTTCAAAGTAATGTCGCAATATTTCCCAGCGTTGTTCAAGCGTATACAGAACCACATTCGTTCAGCGGAAGGATAAAATTAATTATCTGTCAAATCAGACAAGACCTAAGTGTTACGATTCACGAAATAAGTTGAAAAAAAAAACCTTATAAGGCGGACCCTTTAAAAGGTGTGTTTTAATTAATACTGGATAGGTGGGCCAGCAGAATATCTCTTGCTAAACAACAATTATTTAATTGTTGGCCAAAAAGAAATCAGTAAATATATGATAGCTGTGTTAGAACTTACTTACTTAAGGTGGCGCTACAGTCCGTTGAGGCCTCCATCAACAGTCTCCGCCAGCCAGCTCGGTCCCTAGTTAGCTGTCTCCAGTTTTGCACTCCAAGTAAATTGAGGTCCATGCTTCTGCATTATACAGAATTTTGGAACATAGTGCCTCTGGTGTTGACGGTGGAGTTTTGCACGATGTTATAGAAATCGCATGACAGTGCATCGCCTAGTCTGAATCCTTTTTTGACATCGAATGATTCCGTTAGCTCATTGCCAACCTTGATGGCGATGCGTGAGTTCTCCAACGTCATTTTGCACAAGCGAACGAGCTTGGCAGGGATGCCAAAACAAGACATAGCTTTATACAGTTCGTCTCTGTAGATGATGCTGTCATAAGCGGCCTTAAAATCGATGAAAAGGTGGTGGGTATCGATTAGGAATTCAAAGGTTTTTTCCAGGATCTGCAGCAAGGTGAAAATTTGGCCGATGGTTGACTTTTTCGGTCTGCCACATTGATAAGGACCAATGAGATTGTTGATGAAAGGCTTCAGACGTTCATATGTGATAGAGCAAACTTGAATTCTTAATGGCCCAAGAAATTTTATTTCCCATGGAAAATTTCATTTCCTAGAATTATTTCTAGTTATCGTGAATTTCCTTCGGAATGAAACAAGATTTTTTTCAAAATTCAATTTGGAACTGTTATGACAGAAATATTGCTTTCTGCTTGAAATAATTTTTGTTTTTGTATGATGGAACTTTAAATCTTAAACAATTTTAGTTTGGTTTATCATTAAAATTCAGTAAAGTATGTCTAGGATGAGGAAGAAATACAAATAAATGAAACCGGTAGGATCGAAGTTTGTTCTTTACTTGTTTTGGGGAGTTTAATTACGACCATATAAAATTATCTGCTTCCTTTGCAACAACGAACTCTATCGCCTCTCACTTTTTTGGTTTGCTAATCTTGCCCAAGTCTCTTGCCTCAGTATCTAAACAAATTCTTCTAATGTCTTGTAAAAAGGTTATTATATTTCTAATTGATCTGTGCAAAAGAAGCTCTGAAGGTGATTTTGTTGTCATCATAATCTATGTACATATGTAGTTCTTTCTTATAGTCTGCCCATAAAAATCCGTGGACTTTTTGTTGTCGCTTTATAATTGCTCGATATGCATATTCTGAACTTCACCATTGACAATCTCGACACAGTATCACGAATGGAATGATTTGACTTCTCTGTCCATTATTAGCTTTTAACCGCACTCTTCGTTTCATTGCTGCTCTCCTGGATGACCCTTGGGTTCTAACTTCAATACTTTCATTCGCAAAGGCGTTGGTTTTAAGCCTGGAATCACAAAGTAGAAAGTTCCCCAAGGTACACAGTTCAAATCGAAATAGAACTAACTTATTTTTGTTAATTGCTGTCCAATCATCTTTCTTGATGTTTCTAAAGCTTCCATAACCTCTTGGTCATTAGCGTTTTTGAATTCACAATGTCTATGGAAGGAGTATGCATGTTGAATATTGCTTAATCTCGACAAAGAATCTGCTAGGTGTAAGAATTTTCAACCTGATAGACAGCCCCAAATTTAAAAAGACTGAAACCGAAGAACCGATCGTTCGATTCAACCAGGCCGTTTTGAAGTAGGCTCAAAGATTGTTTCCAAGGATTTGTGGACCGTTCGACTTCGAATTCTATTCCAGCAAGGTAACAATAATGGCGTCCTACTCCCAAAACTGAAGTCCCTGAATACCTTTTTCAACTGCAGAAAGGCTTTTGCTGTCAATTTTTTCATCAAAACAAATGGGTAAAAATTCCAGAGAAATCACGAGAAATTTCTCATGAGGAAAGTGTTCATGATCGCAATAAATTTCTAGGGGAATTCCCAACACTATTCACGATACGAATTTTTCACGAAGATTAGAAATTAATAAAAAATAGTAATCCCTTAAAAATATATTCGCATTTGATTTTCTTGTATGCTAGTGTAAGAAAATGTTTTAGAATTTGTTTAGAAACTTTATGACAAAATAAAAAACAACTATTAACTACAACGTCTCTTAATATTCATTTAATTTTTCCAGATGCCAGAAGCTGTGTGACCTGTGATAAAGTTTTGTCTGAGCTCGAAAAAATTGACGATGACACTGATTCGTTTGGTGTGGATTTTGTGAAAATTAACGATAAACGACTAGCAAAACAATATGGAATCAAAAATTTCCCAGCACTCACCTATTTCCGGTAAGTTACATCCAAAAAAAAACAAACTCTCTAAATCAAAATCACAACCAAACAAAAAACCAATCTCCAATCGAATTATAAAGAGAAAAAGAACCAATTATCTACGATGGCGATCTCATGGACGAAGAAGGCGTTCTCGATTTCCTTACATCACTCGAAGCCATGGACCTGCCCGATCGTATTGAAGAAGTTAATGCAAAGATCTTACTCAAAATCATCGAGGATACAGATTTCGTAGCTGTTCTTTTCTGTAAGTCGCAAATATTGTCTTTGGTGTTTTTTGTTAAGGGTTTCTTATTTTTTGTTGTTTTTTTTATTATTACTATTAAAAAAAACAAATCATACAAAATGTATGTAAATAATAATTAATGCAGTTGCAGTTGAAGACAACTTGACTTCATTTTCGGGACTTTCATATTTAAACAAAAAATTTAACTCATTTCCGGTTAGATTCGTGAAATAATGATTTGTATAAAGTGTTTTAGGTTTATTAATCAAGGGTAACTAATGAACGTAGTTTAAGTGGTTTTGTTCATTTTTTATAAATTGATAGAAACGTACAAAAATCTACGCTGTCCAGACTGAATGCTCAGTCGTACCTATATCGAATAATTTTTTAAGTTAACTGTAGATAACAATATATTTGAATTGAGAATAGACTCGAATAACTTATTTGTGACTAACATCATTGTGGAGGAAAACGCAAATTATGTCTTAAAAATGAGGCTTCTACATTATTTTAATTTGTTAAATTGACTGCAGGTCCTGATCACGCGACATGTCCTCCAAGGGTAATGGGTAAGTTATGGCTCCAAAAATATATTTCATGCCCTTATTAAATGTTTGAAGGACCCAACTTTCCTCCACTCCATGTATTTTTTTTTTCTTTGTTTTATTTTGTTTTTGTTTTTCTCTATGTATTTCTAAAATTTTTCTGTTTTTTTTTTTTTTTAATAATGTTTGACTAATTTAAAAAAAACGTAGGTATGTAGTTACATTATTTTGTTGGTATACAATGTAGATAGTTTGAGTAAACTACTTTAACGTTTACACCCTTAATGTTTAGTGTATCCACTAAAAATAACCTATTATTTTCTCCGAATTATCTACACACTCAATGTTTCTAAAAACAAAAACAAAATTCTTAGAAAACTAGTTACAGGAGTTAAATGAAAAATGTATCACTTTATAACTCACAATAGTGATTTTTGCTCAAATGCTTTTTGTGACTTAAACGATAAACTGCGCACACGATCGATACAAATCTCGTATTTACGACCGTTCTGGGCTGTATTCCGATAAAAATGCAAATTTGCGATTGCCTTAATTCATTTATTAATTTTTACTGACTTCTATCCACAAAACAAAAAAGAACAACACCCCAGTTTTTTTTTTTATTTTAGGGCTGAAATTATCGCTGTTGAACTTATGTAGTTTCACATTTGTTTAAACAAATAATTTTATATTTGATTCCTTATTAGTAAATGAAGAGCAAAACAAAAATTGAAATTGCGATTGTACGAAGAATTATTATTTTTTCCTTCGTTCTCCTTGATTCTCATCATTTCGAGTGTCTTGTTTTGAAAAGAAACTAATTGATTTTTGATTGCCATTCCTGATCAGTGGAAAGAGTGTGCTTTTTGGGAAAGTTGTATTTCAACTGGAAATTTAATATCGAATAAAGGGTCAAGAAAGCCAACATAGCTTTCTATGCCTGTAGTAAAACATTTTTCTAAAAAGTGGGGTTTGCAATCGAAGATGATTTTGTGACGCATACAGCCGTTGTCCGTCCAATCTTAACCTTTGGTTTGATTGTTTGGTGGCCCGCATTTAGTAAAGCCTACAATATAACGAAATTAAAAAGGTTCAGAGAACAGCTAGTGTTGGCTCCACTGGAGCTTTGCGCTCATGTCAATCGGACGCCCTAAACGTTTTTCTTTACCTCTTACCAATAGACTTGCACATCAAATATTTAGTATATTCCAGCGCGTTGAGACTTAGTCATAGTAATATTACTAACCTCATCCCAATGGACATCTTTTCGACTACTGCACTCCTACTGTGGACCTCAGTGCGGATTTTAAAGTTATCATTCCATCTCGAAAAGAGTGGGATGATGACTTAGTGACGAGAGGCTATGACACAACTATTTTCACTGACGGCTCAAAGGGGTTGGCGCAGGAATTTTCTCTGAGTCCTTAAATGTCTCCAAGTCTTTTCGGCTTCCTGACTCTCCTAGTGTCTTTAAGGCTAAACTACTCGCGATTAAGGAAACATGCAAATTACTAAAACTATAGATCCAAATCAAAACCGCAATACAGCTATCTTTTCGGACAGTCAGGCGGCTAGTCAATCAAGTGATTGGCTCGTCCACATCATCCTCCAAATTGGTTCAACAATGCCGAAGTGAGCTAGCGGGCATGAACATTGGACTCCGGGTCATGGAGGCTTTGAGGGCAATGAACGGGCTGACGAGCTGGCAAGACAAGTATCAAGGTCCCTTCCTAGCTCACTCGCGGAAAGAGTAAACATTCCTCTTGGTGCTATGAAGGGCATGATCTTCTCAATTTTTCTCGCTGAATCAAACCACAGGTGGAGTAGCCTAACCGACTGTATCATATCTAGAAGTTATGGCCCACTTACAATAAATCCCGTACTAGTAACCTTATTTGCAGACCCAGGCAGGACATAGCCAGTTTCGTTGCAACATGCACCGGACACTGGCCTGTTGGGGAACACGCATCTAAGTTGTGGGGACCAGCGAGAAAAGTAAACTGTTCTTCACTTCTTGTATTAGTGTCCTGCCCTAGCCAAAACGAGAGCCAAATCATTGGGAAAGTCCTTCTTCAATGACGATAATGAGCTTTCCGAACTGAAGATCAAAGATTTGATCTCCTTTCTAAACACAACAAAGTGGATTTGAGGCGTATTTTAAACTAATTGTTTCAGTTCCTCTTGGAACTTGAGATCGCCAGCTAGCGATTTAATTTTATAGGTCAAATGAGTTTTAATGGTATCAAAACGGTGCAACCCACAGCGCTAATTGGGTCACCGTGCTAGACTGCTCGTGGTCTCCATTGCTACTACTACTTCTTCTACTATGTACAGAAGCCGCAACAGCGAAAGCTTGGAGAGTCATTTGTTAACTGTCCTTAAAATATAAATACCAAATATATAAAAGGCTTTCCTTGTCGACTTTCAAATTAAAGTTCAAGTTGTGAATGAAATATCAATAACATTTCATTTTTATTTGAGGGCCCAATCAATGACATTATGTGTGAATATAACATCGATTGTTCAAATGGCTGCAGCCGGCAACGGCTTAGCTTGGTGTTGCGCATTTGAAAGGTCCAGTTTTCGATGACTTTAGCGCTGAATTTGACCGATGACATGGATTATGTAGTATTTGAGGGCCGGGCTTATTCGCATAGATCTGCAACTTAAGAAAGCCCCACAAGAAATAGTCTAAAGGGTTCAAATCACACGATATTGTTGGCCAACTCACGTTGCCTCAGCCGGCGCGAGATGACGCCTTCAGCCCAATATCCATACAAAACATTTACTTTATTTGGATGCATTGGCACCTCGTGAATCTCGCGTGGATTTGTGTAGTCGTAAATCCGGCAATTTTGCTTATTCATTTACGCATTCATCCAAAATGGGCCTTGCTTAACATGATTTTTCGGCCTTAATTGGGATCAACTTCAAAAACTCAATTAGCGATCACACGACGCTTCGTATGGTCGTTTGATGTCAGCTTCTGGGTCAGATGGATTTTTAATGGGTTCAGGCCCAAATAACGACGTTGTGGGCTGCAACAGGCCAAATTCTTCTGAGCGACTTCTGATTCTGCTTCCACGAACAGCGGTTATGTTTTCAGCAGATCTTGCGATTCGTTGATGTACAGGTGTTGGCTGATTGTCCACTCAGCCGGTAGACTTGAATTTTGCCACTAAACATGGAATAGTCGACTTGGAAGGACCAATGCCTCATAAAAAGGGCGCAACGAGTGCATCAGAGGACACCCATGTTGATAATAAAGTTTTATCATTTGCTCGATGTAACTTGACACAGTGGCATATTATCCTTAAGGAAAACTAGGCACGTGCCTAGGGGCGCGCGGGCGCAGTAATTCTTACAAGTGCGAGTTCATACGTGGTTGTAAAGTAAGAAATTTGTAAACTCGAATTGCACTTGCATCTTTTGTTGAAATAAAAATCGGTCCTGAGCAATTCCTCTTACAGTACAGAGTCAACTCGGTTTGCCAACACGGAAATCGACTTAGCTTTTTTCTAATTTTGTAAGCGTTTTTGAATTATTGTACTTATTGTAGGGGCAAATAACCTAATGGTCGAAGTTCATGAGCGGATGGCAAAGATTTCAACGGATTTAAAACCTAATTTTTCTGCTTTTGAAGATCTTTCTTGATTGATTTTCGGTCCAATCCGATTTGAGAACCGAGTTGCCACTCGTTTTGCATGAAAACCAACTCAAGTTAACTTGGTTTACACAATTTACGGTTCGGCAGATCATTAATTAACCAAATTCGTAAGATCTTTCGGACAATACTAATAGATCTCATGTTAAGTCTCTTTTTCGTGGCCCCTATTTCAACGCCTTTTCTTTAGGCGTGGTGCAGCGATTTCGGTCAAACTATAGTACGAGATATTTCTATAAAGGGGCGCCAGTGAGATGCTTGCCTATGGCGCCCTCAACGTTTAATCCGCCACTGACTTGACATAATAATTTTTCTTTAGTAACTGAAACAATTCGGTCCTTATAAGCTGTCGAACCCTATTGGAAAACTCTCTACATATTCCCAGACTCCACAATTTCCTCACTTTTAATTAGTTATTGTACAAAATCAGTTGACTAAGGTCAATGTCTTAGTCCTAATCTATCTACTAATAATTTGAAGTTGTAGGTGGAGAAAATCTGTTCGTCTAAACTTTTTTTTTTGATTTATGATACAAATTCTTAAAATATGGTTTCATATCGTGTTGCATTAAGAAACAAAATTGTTGAATTTATTTTAACACAAAAATCACTGTTGGACTTTCCTTTACCCAATCGTTCAAAATATAATTTTGATTTTCGTTTCTTTTTTACGTATTCATAAGAAACTGTTTACAGATCTCTTTCATGATTATCAAATGTGGCAGTGATTAACGAGGCTGTTGAATAGAAAAAAAAAAACACAATATTGTCACTTGCAGGTGTTCTTGTTCTCAATTTTCGAACATAAGGATATGTTTTAAAGTCTTCCTCTCTAAGCAGGTTTGAATACATAATAAGACATTAAGTTAGAAATGAAGAAATAAAGAATTAAATGTCGAAATTATTCAAAGGCAACTCTACCGTAACCGTGACCAACTAATAAATGAATAATTTTTCAAAAGTGGTGTGATCTCAAATATTTCAAATTCATATTAAAAAAATGCCTTCAGATTTGATTTATGAATGGATTTTTTTGAAAATATTGGAGAGGAAAAAAAGTGTTAAGAGTGTAGGTATAGCAGCTGGCTTCGATAAATTTTGTGGCAGTTCTTTTTTTCTCTTCGAATAAAATAATTAAAATTCTGTCGATGAGTCATGTGGAGAAAATTTCAAAAATGTCTAAATTCGTGCACGTGTAATTATTCTCTAGTATATTTCTGAAAAGAAAATGCTCTTTAGAAAGTCAACAATTTGCTGAAATTTTACATGCACTATACATTATGGCTACATATCTAAACTGTCTGGGCCCGGATCCAGATTTGTGCCAGTATTCTAACTTTTTCAGCATATATTTTCAATTTCTCTGCCCGGCATATGACAGTGGCATTTTTGTTTCCTTTCTTTGCTTTCCCTTTTGATGTATTTTATTCGCATTCAAATGTATCTAGATATACGTCTCACTGTATGAATATAACCATTTCTCTATGCGCTTTCATTTAAATAAAACCTTCCACCTACAATTGCTAATTTAAAAATAGCATTCGAAAACAAGTCGTTGTCGGTCGCGCGGACAGACAAATATGTTATATTGTGTTTCAAGTTCTTTTTTCTTTTCTCATTAAATTTGAACAAAACATTTTGCAGAAACTTCTAGCGAAGTGAACTTTTTTAACTCTAAGCCATTTGTTCAGAGATCCTCGAAAATTCAAAATGTCTATGCAAAACGAAAAAAAAAAATTAAAATCCTAAAAATAAAATTTTGATTTTGTTTACAATTTTACAAAAACCACTGTTTGATGGCTTGTGTGTGTTTTGGGGGGTTTAAAAATTTGATTTTTTGAATTAGCTTTTACAAAATCCCATCAATTAATTTTGCATTTTTTTTTCTAAGTACCTCCTTTTTGATTCTCTTTTGAAAACAATAAAAATTCCTGACGAAACAATAATTGTGTTGCTTTTTTTGGGCGCCATCTGAATGTGATGTCTGTGGATGAAGAGTGAATAAACCCAGAAAAATTAATTGCAGCATTGAACATAGGCAATTGAAAATCATTTTTATTTTATAATTTTATTTTCTAAATTTATGTATGTATTTTAAGAGAACACACACACTCATAATGTATAATATACAACTCGTCTTTTCGGATGATAGAAGAATTAAGAACCAAATTGGCAAAATTCCAAAAATACAGAATCGAAGCAAAATAGTATTTGGCAAAAAGTTGACACATTATCGCCGCCATGTGGTAACAGAGAGAAACAGTTTCTTTTTTATTTCGTCAGCTAAAAATGATTTTTATTTTTTTTTAATTTCAAACTAGAAAAAAAAGTTGTGGATTACGATTTATAAAATTAAAATTTTGAACGTTTAAATATAAATTGTGCCTCGTTTGTATATGGCCATGACCCCGATATTGATTTTCATTCGTTAAAAAAAATCACGCACACATCTCTTTTTTATTTGTAGCTATTCCTATTTTCTTGAACCTCATGTACGGTTCAAGACAGTTGTTAAAAATGTCAACGTTTTGGAAATAACGCCTTACTTCAAGCATAGATTAATGATTAGAATAACTGGTTTTTCCTCTATTATTGAATTCTGGGATAATATTTTCAATATTTTGTTTACATTGGAATATTCACTGAACAGGAATCGGTATTCGCTTCTATGAAAAAGTTATCGTTTGAAATTTTATTGGATTCAAATTTTTAACTATTTTTCTCGCACCACAATGAAAAGCTGGTTTATGTCGTCCTGCAGAAGAGTTCAATAGTTCTTTGAACTTATATTTTTGAACATTTTCATTATTAATGACTACCTTGAGGGACACCAGATCTAGGTTAGGTAAGGTTAGAGTGGCTGTCTTTATGTTATTGACTCACTTAGACCTCAAGGGTCCATTGTGATACCAATAAAGAAGTGACTCATGGGAGAGTAATGAACTTAAACAAACCATTTCGCACCTCCGGTGGAACAACGACGTAAGTGCAAATTTTAAAAATTCTGAGTTAAGTATGCCCCTGCTCTTAAAATAGGTATTTAATTCAAATAGAAGAAAGACCTAATTCATTGTGTAATTTCTAAGCCAAATATACGCATCGTTTTCTGTATTAACGCATTGATACAAAATGTGTTAACGTGGAAAAATGCTTGCAAAACTTTATTTATTCTAAAATTATTAATAATACTGCTTGAAGCACCAAAAAATGTCTTAAACTGTCTTAAACTGAGTTTGATTTCCCTTAAACAAAAACCTTGTTCCATAAAAAAAATAAACAAATCGTATGTTTTTTTAATAAAAAAAAGGTATCAAAATGTTAAATCGCGTTTTCTGAGGGATGGACTTCTCTGCACTAAGGTCATTGTACACCGGAGGTGCGATTTGTACTTTTAATGAAATTAGAGAGACATCTTGTGTCGATCGTTGCCAGTTCACTGGTTTTATCGAAGGAGGGATTACCGAGATAAATATTCCTTCTATTGGAGTGTTTCCTCTTCCTCCTTGTCCAAGCAGCTTCTACGGAAGTCATTTGTGTAGACTCCTAGCCTCAAAGCATGTCTATCTATGAGGTTCTGTTATGACTCCAATATGTGGAGCTTATACTTTGTCTGCTCAGGGAAATCAAGCATTTTGACCGCTTCAGGTCCATTCTTGGCAATATTTGTTTGATTGCTAGGCAGGTGGTACCCTATAACCATCAAGCATGTGTTAATTCTGTGTTCCTATGTTGTGTCTTTGTCTAACGGTATGCACAGTGTTCCGGTTTTGGCGAGCTCATCAGCTTTACAATTTCCCGGAATGTCTCTGTGGCCCGGCACCCAAATAAGGTGAATGTTAAACTGTTTGATCATATCATTCAGAGATGATCGACAGTCGTGGACTATTAGAGAGTTTGTGGAGACAGACGAGAGAGATTTGAGAGCAGCTTAGCTGTCCAAGAAGATACGCATGTATATCCTTACAAGATATAACATTTTCTTTGAGCCAGGATAGTGCCTCTTTTATCGCCATTACTTCTGCCTGGAACACACAACACTGATTAGGAAGTCTATATGATAGACTGAGATTCAGTTGTTTCGAAAAGATACGACTTCCAACGCCGTAGTCGGTCTTTGAACCGTCTGTATATCGTGTTTTCTTCCCAAAAAAATCTTGAAAGGATGGAAATATGGAATTAATTATCGAATACCATTTTTGGGGTGGTATAGTCTAAGCGATCTGGGATAGATCTGCTTGTCTTAGATAGTATTATGGCCTTTTTTTTACTGATCCATTGAGAGGTGGCTCTAAGTCTCACGCATGAGTTGGCTGCCACCATTTTGGAGAAGATGACACCAGATCTTGAAATCAATGATTTAGAGACACTATGTCTGCATTTCACCCGATAAGAACTGTCTTCAAGATATATGAATAATTTTAAAAAAAATTGGTTTGGCAATTCCGCTCATTGTTGTTTTTCTCTTTTTCGAAAGATCAAACCATCAACTCCAAAAACCATTAACTTGTAAGCTCTTCTTTGAAACGAATGAGCCGGAAAAAAAGGCTCAGCCAACACAGAAAAAATGAAAGAGTTGAGCGATTGTCCAATTGCCAATCAAGGTGTTGCTTCAACTCTCTAACAGCAAAATCGACTTTTGGACATTTAATTTTTACATTTTGCATACGCTTAAGATTTGTTGATATTATCAAGTTCGTCAAATATATCTCTAGTTCGGTGTCTCCAGTTTTGCACGCCAAGTTGGTTCAGGTCTTCTACAGCCTGTGTGCTCCACCTGAGTCGCGGTCTTCCTCTTCTTCGACTTCCTTCCGGGATTGGATTCGGAGACTCTAGGGGCCGGAGCATTATTTTCATTCGCTCTACATAATTGAGCCATCTAAGTCGTTTTACCTTAAATTTTCTGGCTAGGTCAGTCTCGCAACTCGTTGATTAGCTCGTACAGTGCTAGATTGAATCGTCGTTTCCATTCTCTTTTTATGCAGATTGGACCAAAATCACTCGAAGAATTTTTCTCTCGAAGCAGCTCAAAGCGTTTTTATCCGATGTTGTCATGGTCCATGTCTCGCCGCACCAAACATTAAGACCAAGATGATGAGGGTTTTGTTCAGTGACACTTTAGTTGATTGAGAGAGGACTTTACTACTCAATTGCCTCCTAAGTCCAAAGAAGCAGCGATTGGCAAGATTGATTTTTCATTTGATTTCAGCGCTGGGTGTTGTTGTCTGAGTTAATAGCGGATCCTAGTTAAACAAAGTCCTTAACTACCTCGAAGTTAAATCTGTCCATACTTACGTTGGCTCCAAGACGTCGATGTTGGGTGTCTTTTCTTGTTGACAGCATTAATTTGGTCTTGCCCTCGATTCTTGACTATCGTATCAATTAATATAGCTTATGGCTAATCAGGTTTAACGTACAATTCTATTTGGTGCAAGAATTGTTGGAATAGACGCAGTAGTTGTTGAGATTTCAGGTTCCGAACATAAAAAAGTAAATCTTTCATCTTTAGATAAGATTGTAATACCGTAGGTATATGCATTATGCACAATGTAAAGTCTGTTGTGTCCGCTATGTGTATAAGGATTTCGTTTAAAAAGTGGGTCTTAGGCTTTATTCGAAAATATTGTCTTATCACTTGTTTTTGTTCCATTTCAAAACACCGTTACACACAAGTTAGGGCTTCAAAGTGTAATAAAAAAGTCTGTTATGAAATTATGTTTCCTCTTTTGAGGACCTCATTTTGTTTCCTATGTTTAGTAACATTCTTAAATGGAAAGGATTGCAAACCTCTTATAAATCGTAATGTATGTATGTATGTATATGTATATATTCCTTAAAATAACTGTCCTCTTGGTTATGTATATAAACTGTAAAATAAGCATGATACGTGTCGCGTTATAGTATATAGTCGTAGTCATAGTTTTAGTCTATGGATATTGTATATAAATACTTCTTGTTCCTTAAAACAAACACACACATACAATGCACTCCACACTACACACTTCCAAATAACACCACTACACTTGAATCAGCATCCACGTACGCCCGAATTTCCTCCCAAAAAATCGCATGAAAAAGTTGTTTAAAACTCCAAACAATCCCAAAAAAAACCAAACATAATCCGCACGAATACTATTGAATGCCAACCCTTATCCCAACAATGATCCTTCAAAAAAAAAATAAAACAAAAATAATATTCAACCAAAGCCTGACGAATTCTTCTCTATGCATATAGATAAACCGGATTGCCGAAAATGCGCCAAAGCGCTACAGGAACTGGAGAACATTGACGACGAAGCTGATCAACTAGGAATTGGATTTGTGAAAATTCACGATGAAGCACTGGCCGATGAATACAATCTAGGAGGCCTACCCGCACTGGTCTACTATCGCCATCAAACACCAATTATCTACGAAGGTAAATCCAAGTACAACCATACTGATGACCAATCAATCCAACACAATATATCAAATTCGCAGGTGAATTGTCCCGCGAAGAAGATGTCCTCGAGTGGTTGGTTCAAAATAAGTCGACAGGTGATGAGGATGATGTGATCGAAGACGTCACTGCCAAAACACTGGGAACCCTGATCAGCAACATTGACAACTTGGTTGTATTGTTTTGTACGTAATATTACTGTTTTCACCAAAAGAGAGATTTGTTTGAATTTGTGATTAAACAACCTGCAGATGATCATGGTGACGATGACTCCATGACCGTATTGGAAGAGCTAGAAAAAATTGACGACGACTGTGACAAACATGGCATTCAGTTTGTTAAAATTGATGACGCTAAAGTCGCAGCTGAATTTGGAATTGATTCGGTGGGATTGTCATTGTTTTGGTGAAGAAACAAAATTCTGATCGACTGTTCTTTTGTAGATTCCGGCAATTGTGTACTTTGAGAAACAAGTTCCAAATGTATATGACGGCGATCTAATGGATGAGGATCAGATTTTGCACTGGTTATTGGGACAATTAGAAAGTGACGAAATAGAAGATGTTACAGACGAAATGCTCGACAAGCTGGTCAAGGAGGGCAAAGTAATGGCAGTTCTCTTCTGTAAATATTATACTTATATAAACATCTGCCAATTACATATATGACTTTTCGATTTGATAAACACAACACAACAAACAAATTTTTACGTCTTCTTTGACAGATGACAACAATGACAAAAAATCACAAAGAGTTCTCGAAGAATTAGAAAATATCGATGATGAATGCGATTCGCTGGGTATAACGTTCGTTAAAATCGATAATCCCGAGGAAGCTCTCGAGTATGGCATAAATAAAGTTCCTAAACTTATCTACTTTGAAAAAGGCATTCCGACCATATATGAAGGCCATTTAGAGGATGAAGAGAAACTGCTCAAATGGCTTGAGGATCAAACTAGCTCCGACCAAATTGAAGATGTTACTGATGAGATGCTGGACTTGATTGTCGAGAAAATGGCATATGTAGCGGTGTTGTTTTGTAAGTGTGATTTATTTTTTTCAAATGGCAAAGTGTGTTTTTGAAAAGGTAGAAATACATCAACTGGAGTTCCCTTCGTCGTTCTTTATCTACAAGATGAAGTGTATTTTAGGCTTTCTTATTGCTTATCTACTGATTATATATAAGTGCTTTTTATTAACGAAGAACAATTTAATGAATTCATTCATGAATTCATGTATTCATTCAAGGATTTCATTGAATTAGTTTCAAATCTTCAAGTAAAGTTTACAGATTCAGCCTTGGTGTTTAGTAAAAGGGTGAGTTTGATTTGCAAAAGAGTGAATTTGACTTGTAAAAGGGTGAATCTGACTTGTAATAGGGTGAATTCATGAATTCATTCAAGGATTTCATTGCATAGGTTTCAATTCTTCAAGTAAAGTTTACAGATTCAGCCATGGTTGCAAAAGGGTGAATTTGATTTGAAAAAGGGTAAATTTGACTTCTTTCAAGGATTTCATTGAATAAGTTTCAATTCTTCAAGTAAAGTTTACAGTTTCAGCCATGGTGGTTTGTAAAAGGGTAAATTTGATTTAAAAAGGGTGAATTTGATTTGAAAAAGGGTGAGTTTGAACTGTAAAAAGGTGAATTTGATTTGTAAAAGGGTGAATTTGACTTGTAAAAGGGTGAATTTGACTTGTAAAAGGGTAAATTTTACTTTTAAAAGGGTGAATTTGGTTTGCAAAAGGGTGAATTTGACTTGTAAAAGGGTGAATTTGATTTGCAAAAGGGTAAATTTGACTTGTAAATATGTGAATCTGACTTGTAATAGGGTGAATTCATGAATTCATTCAAGGATTTCATTGCATAGGTTTCAATTCTTCAAGTAAAGTTTACAGATTCAGCCATGGTTGCAAAAGGGTGAATTTGATTTGAAAAAGGGTAAATTTGACTTCTTTCAAGGATTTCATTGAATAAGTTTCAATTCTTCAAGTAAAGTTTACAGTTTCAGCCATGGTGGTTTGTAAAAGGGTAAATTTGATTTAAAAAGGGTGAATTTGATTTGAAAAAGGGTGAGTTTGAACTGTAAAAAGGTGAATTTGATTTGTAAAAGGGTGAATTTGATTTGCAAAAGGGCGAATTTGACTTGTAAAAGGGTAAATTTGACTTGTAAATGGGTGAATTTGAAGTATAAAAACTGTATTTATTACATTTAGTTTGAAAAAAAATGTTCAACATATTTCATTTAATTGTTTTAGACGACAAAGATCAAAAGAAATCGCAAAAGATCCTCGCCGAGTTGGAAAACATCGATGACGAATGCGATCAAAATGATATCGCTTTTGTGAAAATCGATGACGATAGCGAAGCCAAAGAATGGGGTATCGATGAAATTCCATCAATCGTTTTCTACGAACGTGGTATTCCACATATTTATGAAGGCGATCTAATGAAAGAAGATGAACTTCTTGGCTGGCTGATACATCAGAAGCGTTATTCGGAAATTCCTGAAGTCACTGACGAAATGAAGGACAAACTAATCGAGACCACCGAGCATTTAGCTGTTATATTTTGTAAGTTCTCTGATCTTGCCTTGATCTTAAAGTGGTTATTTTATTAAACATTTTTTTTTGTACAGACGACAAGGACGACAAACAAGACATTCGTGTACTGAACGAGCTCGAAAATATCGATGACGAATTGGAAAAAGAAGGCATAGTCATTGTGCGTATCGATAATGCTGCCGAAGCCAAGGAATACGGTCTAGATCATTTACCAGCTCTTATTTACTTCGAGGAGAAAATCCCAGCCCTCTACGAAGGTGATCTGATGAATGAGGAGGAAGTCTTGGAATGGCTTATTCTTCAAAAGAGAACATCGACAATCGAAGAAGTCACCGATGAGATCTTGGTCAATTTGATTAACGATCATGAGTACGTTGTTGTCTTCTTCACAGGCAATTGTGAGCCTGGTGAAAAATGTGAGAAGACTCTCGATGCTCTTGAGAATATCGATGATGAGTTAGACGAGGCGGGAATTATTTTTGTAACGACCGAAGACACAACTTTGGCTAAGAAATACGCTATCAAGACATATCCACAATTGGTGTTCTTTAGAAATCGTGACCCAATGGTATTCCCTGGTGATTTGGATGATGAAGATGAAGTTTTGGCATGGGTGACGGATGAGGAGACTTTGGAAATCCCCGGAAAAATTGAAGAGGTCAATATGAAGATGTTGGAGAAGATTTTGTCAGAAAACGAGCATGTTGTTGTGTTCTTCTGTAAGTAAAGTTAAAACGATTTATTTGAAATTTTATTTTACTGAATAAATAATAGATCGCGAAGGAGACAAAAAAGCCCAAAAGATCTTAAATGAACTTGAAAACATCGACGACGAATGTGAAGAAAAGGATATTAATTTTGTCAAGACATCCGACGAAGGTATTGACAAGGAATACGATGTACAAACACTGCCTGCTCTTGCATTCTACAGAAATAAATTTAGAACATTCTATCAAGGTTTGCGGTTCTATTAGAAATATTTAAGGACGTTTCAACTTAATCGATTTTTTTGTTAAAGGTGATTTAATGAAGGAAGAAGAAATTCTTGAATGGGTTATCGATCTTTATGAATCGACTGCCGATGTTATCGAATCGGTTGATCGCAAAACACTGCAAGTGTTGATTAACGATGTTGAACATTTGGCAGTATTTTTCTGTGAGTTATTTAGTCCCGAAATGGAGTATTCAATGTACTAATAAGAAATTATTCTAGATGATGATAAATGCACCACCTGTGCCGATATTCTTGAAGAATTGGAAAATATTGATGATGATACTGACAAACATGGCATCCAGTTTGTCAAGTCAAATGATGTCAAATTAGCTCATGAAATTGGAATTTTTGCTTTCCCAGCCCTGGTTTATTATGAAACAGGAGTTCCGATCATGTATGATGGTGAGTTTTACACTTTTGCTTATTAAATTAAAGTCAACGTCGTGGTAATCTGTTTGATTTTTTCTTAGGTAATCTCAAAAACGAAGAACGTGTTTTGCAGTGGTTGGTCAATCAAAAAAGTGAGCATTCCGTTTTTAATTAATCTTGATTTGTTTTTTTTTTTTTTTTATATTAACCTTTAAAATTAAAAGTTACTTTTTAGGAAAATTATTTAACAAAAGTATTATTCAAAATAGAGTACAGTGTTAACTCTGTGGCAGGTTCGCAGTCAAATTGATTGAAATAAATATTTGAATGTTAGGGCCGAGGGGCGTTTGAAAATTATTTTCTGTGATATTTTTAAATATTTCAAATAATTAAATATTATACTTGATGCAATAGGAAATGATGGGAACGGAAAGGTAAACAAAATTGGAGGTATTCGAATGAAATACAAAAAATCAAAGGAAGATGATGACGATGATGACGATGATGACGATGATGACGACGATGACGACGATTACGACGATGACGACGATGATGACGATGATGACGATGATGACGACGATGACGATGATGACGACGATGACGATGATGACGATGATGACGACGATGACGACGATGACGACGATGACGACGATGACGATGATGACGATGATGACGACGATGACGACGATGACGATGATGATGACGATGACAAAAACGTCAAAAAAGCCAAAAAATTATCCGCCAAGAAAAATTCCAAGGGAGCCAATAAATTCAAGGCATCAACTTTTTTCAAAAAATTCTTAGGTAATAAAGATTGCTCAACAAACTCGAAATTAACTCTTCCACTACCCTGTTCATTCACATTCACTAATTTGACAATGCAACCCTTGATTTAATTGAATTCATTCAATTCGATTTGCTTCTTTCCCAACGACATTTATACAAATATCGTGATTGGATGTTCCTCTTCAAAAATTTTAATCAATTCAAATGAAAAAATTAAAAGCATATAAATAAAAATCATTAATGGTTTTTGTTCTCATTAAGCGGTTCTAGAAATATAATTTTCTTATTTCTTGATATTTTTATTTATTTCAACAGATCCCAAAAAATCTAAATCTAAACCTTCGTCGAAAGGTAAATATTTGTTGTCCCTGGGACAGACAAACTATTAGTTGTTTTGTAGTTAGTTCAATGTTACTGATAGCTGATATTACTACTTCTAAACACACCACTACAATACATTAACAAAAATTTACATGTTCCCCTCCCTACTTATATTCGTTAATATTTTTTAAGACGTTAAAGGTATGAATAATGTTTCGGATGACATTAATATCTATAAATACAAGATTTTGACACAGACAATGTGAATGCTAAAAACTACTTATTAAATATGATACTATGATCTAAGAGAAATTTAAAATAGTCGGTCCAGCATGTTGTTGTTACCGCTGTAGGGAGATTATTAATCTTTACTTAAAGGTTGAGTGTGCCCATCACTTAACAGAGTTGCCGCAATTTGTGATATATTGCGTAGATTTTAACTGGGTTGGGGTCAAAATTCTGCCGGGGTCAAAATTCTTTTGTCAAAATTCTGCTTTTCAAAATTCTGCTTTCAAAATTTTGCTTTTCAGAATTCTGTTTTTCAAAATTCTGCTTTTCAAAATTCTGTTTTTCAAAATTCTGTTTTACAAAATTCTGGAAATAATAAAAATAAGGTTTGGAAAATGTTAAAAAGCGCGCGCTTTTTAACATTTTCCAAACCTTATTTTTATTATTTCCAGAATTTTGTAAAATTATCCTCTCGCTTGAATAAGCGAGATGTTTAGACGCAATTAATTTTTGCTCTCTTAACTTAGTCAGGGTCTTAGACAATGGTTAGTGTCTTTTCTTATCCCTTCGTGATAGTGTGTTATTCTTATTAAAAAGCAAAAATGAACGTTTCACTTGTTAAATCTAATAAAGGAAAAGAAAAGCTGTGCTTATTCAAGCGAGAGGATAATTTTACAAAATTCTGGAAAGACGAAATTTTGATTTTTTTTTTGTTAAAATTGAAACAAAAACCATGTTAAATTGACTATTTCGTTAATAAATATACTATTAAAAAAAAAGCAGAATTAGCAGAATTTTTTTTTAATATAAATTTCCAGAATTTTGAAAAGCAGAATTTTGAAAAGCAGAATTTTGTAAACCAGACAAAAAAAAAAAGCAGAATTTTGAAAAGCAGAATTTTCGTTAAAAAAGCAGAATTCTGAAAAGCAGAATTTTGAAGCCAGAATTTTGACCCGATCCCTTTTAACTCCCTTGTTTCCAAGAACCATTGATTGTTTTGCAAAATTAACATTTATATGGCAAAACAGTGTTTTCTCGGTCAGCTAGTAATAAAATATATCCCATGTTGACTCCGACTTCTATGGAATTTTTTCTGCGCAAGAAGTTTGTGCAAACTTAAGTTGTTACGATTTTATAACGTCTATTGAGTTGGCAAACCAATATGAGCACAAGCGAATGGGATCTTAACGATCATTATGTGCTCTTTATATGTGAAGTTCGCGATTTTTGTGCTAATCAATTTTTATATAATATAAAATTATGCCTCCTTAATATTAAGCTAGCACATCTTCTATATTTTTCAACCGAATTCAACGAAACCTAGATAATAATTATGTGTTATTTATGTGCTAATTATGTGTGAAGTTCGCGATTTATATTTATATATAGAGAAAGAGATTTCGTATATTAACTACGGATGCAATGAAAATGTACACTCGGGCGTATACGTGTTTTTTTTAACGCTTCATTTTACTTTTTGTTTGAGAGCCTTACGTTTTTTGTATCAATTGTTATCTTGTTATTTTTAACAACCTCAAGAGTAGAGTTTTTGGTAATGAAGACGATGAGTAAGCCGAGTTCTTCGGAAAAGTTTAAAATTCAAGCTTAATTTCTTCCCCCACACAAACAGAAAAATCAGTTCGGCAATTTATTTGAACTTTATCGGTCATTATTCATCTTAGTTCTTATTCTAAGCCCTAAATGTTTCATTTTTCATCATTTATTGACACAAAATTCATTTTTCTTTTTATGACTTATGAACGTGTATGAGAAATCAGGTACAGAAAATGCGCAATATTCTGCACAAACCAAGTAAATATTAAGTAACTTGCCTTATAGTTCATTTTGCATAAATTATAAAGTTCATTCAAAGGAGAGCATACTCGTATTTGGAATAGTCGTATTAGTTTAGTCGTATTCGTATACGAGAAACGAGACTCATATAATGGTCTGCGTACTGCGTCTGGTGTCGTGTCGTTTGCGTATCTCGTATGTCGTATAAATCTCGTAAGAGTTATCTTTATCTGCCTGTCGTTGTCGTGCTCTCGTTTCATAGTAAGATCTGTTTCTTGCATAAACCCATCGGTTCATTCTTAAAGATATTCAACTTTATTCATTTTATTCATTATATCTGTTTATGAAG
Organism: Sphaerophoria taeniata; assembly: GCA_943590905.1. Lineage (NCBI taxonomy): Eukaryota > Metazoa > Arthropoda > Insecta > Diptera > Syrphidae > Sphaerophoria > Sphaerophoria taeniata. The sequence goes on along the minus strand of OX016540.1, from coordinate 22,450,434 downwards.
ATCATATGAAATCTGCGCAGACTTTTGCGATAAAAATAGTTTCATGATAGATTTTTGCATGAGAGTTTTGTTTGTATGCAATGAAAATATTTGTAGGAAAGTCTCTTTCGTTGCAATTATGTAGCTACAATTTTCTAATTTAGTCGTTGTTGTTAGATTGACAGATATGAAACAATCTTGAAAGACAGTTATTATATTACTAACTCAAGTATTCAACTACACAAGTTCGTCCAATCATAAACCAAGGATTAAATTAATAAGACCGAAGGTATCACAAAAAAAGCACATTATTATCGTAAAGGTCCCAATCGTTTGTGCTCATATTGGCTTGCCAACTTAATAGACGTGATTTTATACATCATTAAATGAAAGTCTGTACAAACAAAAGTCTGAAAGTCTGTGCCATGTGGACCTTACAAGATGAATATAGCTTGCCAATGGTGAACAAAATTTTGAAATCAGAACAGCAGTTCTTGAGTTTATTCATTTTAAACCTACAAAAATAAAAATCTTTCTTCTTTATGATATTAGCTTGGATGTTAGTGGTTTGAAACAATTCTCTTTGGGCTTTTTTTTATTTTTCAATGCAAAGGTGAGGTCAAGTACAAATTTGTCGGAAAAAATCCATAATAAGAATTTCTTCAAAAACAGCTCCTACGATTTTTTAAGAAAAGTCTGCAAACCAGCATAGATATGAATTTGAAATTTTATAGCGAATTAGGCCCTCCGCACACGAAGCAACTGTTTTGCAACTGTTTTGCGACTAGAATCGCAAATCAGTTGCTCAAGCAACTTTGTATATGAAGCTCTATAGGAGAGCTCACACGCTCGACTGAAATGAAACCGGTTTGCAATCGGTTTCCAACTAGTCGCACGCAACTGATTTTGTAGGTCGAATTTGAGTTGCTTAAGCAACTTTTTTTGTTTTTGTTATTAAAATTATATTATTATATATAAAAACAGATGTGTTTGTTTGTTTCTATGTCTGGTATGGACTTCTAAACGGCCCAACAGATATTTATGGATTTTGCATGTTGTATTTTTGGAATTTTTTTGGCATTGGAAAAACCATACGGAAGAGTCGGAAAACTGGAAATATGAAATATGATATGATACATAGACGTGAATTTGGTTTCTTGCATGTTCTTTTTGTTAAAGAATCGCTTATCGAATAGAAAAATAGAAAGTTCTTGATGGAAAACTCATTAGAGTTGTAGGTGCTTTGGTTTTCAAATTAAATATTGTTGGATATAAGACCGCGAATTTTAGGTGCATTCGTTTTCAAATAGAAAAATAGAAAATTGTTGGTGGAAAACTCGGAAAATTAAAAAAAAGAGTGAATCATTTGATGGTTGGGTTGATAACATTTAGGATTTTGATTACGTAAAGGTAAACGATATTGGTAAGATACGTGGTGTTTAATCATTCAAGGAGTTTATCTGAAGAAGTATAATTTGGATGAAAAGGGCTTGGTTTGTTTGTATGTCTGGTATAGAGACCATGCCATAAAGTCTGCATTTCAAATTTTTCTGTATGTATGGATGGGTCCAATGTTCTCTTCGTACAAGTTTTCTTTGTCTTCAGTACTGGTAATAGTCAATTAAATCGTCTTCATCAGTACAACTGTTTGACATGTTGAATAGTTTCTTAAAAAATTGTGAACAAAAAATTCAAAAATCAAAATTCGGTCGTACTCGTGTACGGAGAGAAGTCAAAAATCGATCGCAAACTAGTTGTAAAACAGTTGCTTGAGCAACTGATTTGCGACTCTAATTGCAAAACAGTTGCTTCGTGTGCGGAGGGCCTTAGGCTTTTCGATTTATAAAAAAATATAAAGTTCTAACTGGAAATCTCGAGAAATTCTGGAAAAGCGTGAAAAATTGGTTGAAAATTTCAGCGGAAAAGCTTACTAAAACAATTTTCCTGATATTTTGGAGCACAACAGAAATGGAAGTTCCCAAATCTGTGCAATTCTGAAATTTCGGGTGTTTTGATTGTCAGAGCGTGAAAGATATTTTAAATTTCTTTTTCTCAAGCCGATGAACGGATTTGCATGAAATTAGGAAGATAGTGATTCGAATAACGCGACAGAACATAAAAAAGAAATCATCTGTAGAGGGGTGAAATTATGTTTTATGTTTATATTCTTTTAGATTTTCAAAAAATAAATCAACCAATCTTTTGTTATAGAATTAAACACAAAGTAAATTAAAACGATGTTACTTCAGTTTTCTAGTTCCAAAGTAAATTTTTAAAAGTGTGTTTCTTCAACAATTACAGTCTACAGTGAGTTAATATTACAATCTCTATTAGAAATTCAGAAAGCAAATACATAATAAGGAACCAGATATTTATTCTGGAGAGATCCACAAAGAGGCTGTTTTTGAGAAATACTACAAATGCTCATGTTATCCGAACGTTGATTGCAAATTGAAAGTGGGTTAGAGAAATAACCTAGTTATAGTTAAGAAAAACAATTAGTTTCCGCCTCTCTGAATCTAAAGTACCTATGCCTTATGTATGGTATACCATAACTATGTGCAAGAGATTATTCAACGTTGAGGGTTGTTAATGTGCTTTAAAGGTTTAACACTCCAAACTAGAAAAAAAAACCGTTGCAAGTTCTTGTAATATTGAAATTGTGAATTAAAATGAATTGAATTGAAAGAACGACCATTGAAAGGCTTTTTTATTCAAAACTATGTGTCCCCCATTGCTTATGCTTTGAAAAAATAGAGTTACCCAAAAACAAAACGGAGGTAAAAAATACCCAACGACTTTATTGCTAATTCAAAAGAAAACTTTATGAAGAACTCATAAAGTCTTTAAAGTCTTTCGTAACGCAAGTGAAAAATAAAACTACGTTTCAGGACAGGGACAATTTACAACACCTACCAAAATGTTTGTTCTACTATAAATTTGACTATCTGAAAATAATTGTATTTCTTAAAGGCAATTTTGTGTGAACTTTCTAAAGGACATCCGTCATACTAATCTGGGTAAAACTTAAAAAAAAATATACTTTGTTTTTGGTTTTCCATCCCAAATATCGGAAACATCACCCAACCTAAAGGCTTTAAACATTACAAAATATCTGCTTCCAATTTTCAAGTTATAAAGTTATAGTACTGAAGAGTATATACAGAAAAACATCTCCTTAGCCACCCGAAAGAAAATATTCGAACACAGCATCATGATATGAAAGCTCAGTTTTTACCCCAAAAAATTTATTTGTTTGACCTCCCAATCGTTACACATACATTTAAATAAACAAAAAAAATCCAATATTTAATCGTTTAAAAAATTTTTCCAAATATTAACCAAGAGTTTAATCAACCAAAAATATCATAGCTGACACAATGTTTAATAAATTATCTATTTTTTGAAAAATTTATTCAAATAAAAATAAGTGTTCATTCCAAAAATAAAAATAAAAAAAAAACAAATGCAATTCCGTTTCTATATTAAATAAGGCTACACTTTTTTTAATTTTTTAATGTACCAAATACTGAAAAAAACCTTAAACAAAAGGTTAAATTTTTATTTATGTAGAAAAATCTATATCAAAATCAAAAAGTATCCATTACATACTGTGTGTAAATTATAATTGTAAACAAATATGCACAAAACTTAAAAAAAGAAAATCAGCATCAAAAACATTTTGTCAGTTATAGGAATGAAATTCAATTTTTTGAATGTAATATTGTGTTTTGTAGAATCATTTGCAACTACAACAGCACGCTTATATATTTTAATGATAAAGTTGGAACAAAAATTATACTAACCATTTTTTGTGGTATAAGATCATTTCTATGTTTTACTTTTTACAACCAGCAAAAAAATTGATTGAATAGTTATAATAACAGAAAAAAATTGAGAAATTGTTTTAATTCTTTGTGTTATAAAAAATGATAAAAAAAAAAACCAATCTGACAAAATGTTTTTGTTTGTTACATACAGATGACGAATGTTTCTATGTTGGATTGGGTCATGGCGGCCAATCAGCAAGACAGGGCAATATCTACGTTCCTAATGATTACAAACCATTCCAATGCTGTCCAACAAAACTCGAGAAATCAACAAAAGTTCCTCATATGACAGCCCAGCGTATTGGTCATGAAACATCCGATAAAGGTGGCAATTTCAAATTCAGTCCATCGTCATCAGATTCTTCATCGAAGAAACCAAAGTCAACATCATCATCAGCAAAGAGGTCCGCATCAATGGCAGAAGAATCAGATCCACCAATGGTTAAGGTCTCGTATACATCCCCCAAAACCGGTGCCTCATCCAAAAAACCCTTAACCCCATTGCCTACATTGAAAAAAGACACTAAATCAAATTCGAAATCAAGTTCCGTGGTCGATGAGAAACCAATTGGCAAAAGCGGCAAAAAAACATTTGATCATAATGGCGAAAAGATCAACGTCAAATCCGGTATGTTAGGAATTGGCAAATACATTTTCTGGTAGACAGTAAATCGATGAAATTTATTAACACTGTTATCCGTCTTTTGTTTTCCTCACATTCTTTTCTCTCTTTCTGTCTTTCAGGAATAAATTATTTGCATAATCGAATTAAAAATTTATATGACCTTATGTTTCAGGATTACTCTCTGTGGGAATAAAGAAGCAATATAGTAATTGATTTTGTTTATAAGAAAAATAAAAGTTGCTATTGAAAATAAATACACAAAAACACACACAAAACATAATTTCAAAAATTAAATTTCCAAAAAAACACACAAATCAAAAGCCTTAAGCCACTCGGTCCACCTGAATCAGAATCAATTTTGAACAATTCAATACAAAATCCTTGAAAAACAGGACACCAAACATGCGTTTCGTTTCCTCCCCCCAAAAGAGAGAAAGAGAGAAACGAATATTATAGCAGGAGCTTGTTCGAAAAGATTTGAAAATTGCTCCTTCCCAATAGTGACATTTACCATCACCTGAACTACATACCTGTCACTGTCACTTTCGTCGACACCGTTACCGAAAATGTCACACCACACCACGTCCACGTCGTTATTCGTCATATCCCAGATGCATGATCCACAAATTTACATACATCATACAGCCCGAAAGGTTTACCGCTACTCCCGTCATGAAAATCACAATTATTGTTATTAACAGAATTGTCCTATACTAACTGTTTTATTTTATATCCCTGTCAATATAAATTTTTGCATAACATGTCAAACCTTTCAAATGTCAAACTTCAATGTTTCTGTTAACAAAGTGCATTTCGTCATTTACTGGATCCTATTTTGTAAAGAACAAGCGTGCAGTCAATCTTTTACTTAAGTCATCTTACTTTCTGAGATATTACTTTCTAGAACAGTTTATCTGATTTTGATCAATTTTTCTCATGAATTTTGAAATATTCTTCTAAGGCTGCACGCTTTTTCAGAAAAAAGAAAATATATATTTTTTGTATATTTTAATGTTTAAATAAATTAGAAGAAAAAACAAATACAAATAATTTTTGATACTATTGTTTACAAGTTTGTACATTTTTAATGCTTTAAAATCGATTATATACATAAATTATGTAGAGCAAAATATTTTTGTTTTCTAATTTCCAATCTCGACAAATCTCGCCAAAGCTGAATAATACAAAACGAACTTTTTCTGCACAGTTATTGATTTTGTTAAATTTGTTATATAACTTTAAATGTTTATTAATTTATTTTCATTAGTTTGTTAAAAATATGTTGTTTTTAAATTTTGTTGTTAAAAATTATTAGTTTTGTTATTTTGTTAGTAGATTTTAAACAATAAGTTTTTATTTGTTTACATTTTTTATTTAATTTAAATAAAAATTAATCTTTGAGAAGACTTGAAAATTTAGTAAATAATTCGAAAATTATAAAAACAGTGTTCAGAAAACTATTTTAAGAAAAAAAAATTACAATAAGTTTGTTTAGTTAAATTTCATTTAAATATTTTTTTTCTAGCTTGGTTGTTAATCAAATAAAATTGTTATAACTCAAGTGAACATTTTTATTTTGTTGCAAAGAAACAGGAACTTTTTGGCTGATTTGATATTTTTGATAAAATGAAGAAACAATATTTTGGAATTGCAATTGTTGTTTTGGAAAAGAACATTTTACATTGTTTGTGTATTCAAAGTCTTTTAAATAATAAACAAGTCGAAATTCAAGGGAGTTTGTTGTTTTATTATTTATAAGAAATATTTGCTAAATGTACATACTGAAATAGACAGATGTACACAAAACTATGAAGTTACAAGCTTTGATGGTTGGTTACTCAAATTGCAAAACATGCAATCTTATGAAAAACTCTTTAACAATTTATTTATTTGCTTTTAGAAGGGATTTCGTGCATCTAAGTATTTTTAAATATTTTCTAAATTATCGAACATTTCTATACGCGTCTCTTTGCATTAGATACTCGATCGAGTAAAATAGAGAAAGTGGGGCTAAGACAAAAAAAAATCCTAAAAGCAATTCAAAAAATACATACATATATACACTTTACTGAATTTCCGAAAATCGTTTCGAACATCCAATATTCTTTCACCAGAACCCTTAACACTGTGTTAATTTTTATTTTTTTGGAAATGAAAATTGTATGAAAAAGTACTTTTCCGAAGAAAGTATTAAATCGTGTACAATAAAATCACGTGTGAATACCCTACCTACGTGGCTTAACTCTTGACCAACTTATTCATTGATTGTTCAGTTTCCAAATAAAAAATGAAAAACTCTAATAATAGGAAAGAAACAAAGTGGCGCAACAGCTCTTGAAGAGCCAAGGCCTGAGTCGTTTACACACATCAACAATTATCTGAGTGTGTGTGCAGAATTGAGGGGACCTACAATTTAACGCCGATTCTGAACGGCAAAGTTGAGAAGCACTTTTTCATGACAGATTGATACTCTTGGAAGTGTCGTCAGTTCTTTGCAAGGGGCAGTACCCATGAAAGATGAAATAAAAACCTTATGCGCATGAGCAGGATTCGAACCCACGTGTTCTGCGTAGCACAAAACGCACATTCCTACTTTTCTACTTTGGAAAAACCATGGTTCCATAAAACTTTGATTTTGATTTTTATTTTTACCAAATACAAAAAATTTTTAATTTCTATACTATAACCATAAAACTTTCTTATAAAAATGTTAAACTTGCTTTCATAAGCATTTAACAGACTTATTTTTAGGGTACTCTGAAGTAAAAACGATCCTAAAAAGTTGTTCTTACATATTTAAGATAAATAAAGAAAAAGAAAAAAAACAAACACGAAGAAAATGAGATATCATATGCATATCTTAATCTTTATATTAAATTTAAATAAAAATTAAAAACTATAAACAAAATAGGCTCGGATGAACGAGCTAGTTTATCTCGCCCTTGTCCAGTTTTTTTTAATTTTTTTTCAAACATAGGTCAACTTTAAATGTCAATTTGTTTGTTCAAACAAACATAAATTTGAAAAGACTATTTTTAAAAATTAAGAAATCTTGAACATTTATTTTTTTATAAAGAACGTGTTTTAAAATAGCGTGTTTTTTCTTAATACAGTTAGCTTTAGTAGATAAATTATGAAAATTGATACATTTACACGTGATTTTGTCTTTAGACATCGTACACTGGGGTGTTATTTCTTAACTTTTACCTGACAGGAGTGTACCGTACCTACACATTAAGAACCCTGTTTGCTTGCCCCACGATTTTACTACGTATAGATTTTTTTTTTCATAATTTGTGCCATTTAAAGTTTGCATAACACTCAGAACTTCTTCTACGTTACTCAAAAAATCGTAAGGCAAGCAAGGCTAACCGTCAAATGAAGGAATTTCTTTCACTACATCTGGAATTCTAACAGCATTAAATGCCCATGAAGCAATGTCTTCAATACTCATTTCAGGTTCTCTATTTGTAACAAAACTATGTCTTAGAACTTAGATAATCAAAACCAGTCACCAACGTATTAAAATCACTTATATCTAATAGTATGTTCAAACTTCCACTTGATTTAGCTAAATCACATCCCACCAAAACATTCTTTAAAATAAGTGGACAAGTGCGAGATAAACTCGCTCGAGGAGGGTTCCGTACTTGATTATCCGACCCTACTTTCGTTCAGTTTTGAAGGATTTTTTATACAAGGATTAAGATTTGAAACCAAACATTTTCTTGGAAAATAATTTGAATAGTCTTTCTGCCTGGCCTATTTCCTTCAATGACTTCGAAACTGTGTATCTTAAAAATCTGGTAGCAGCATTTTCGGATCACTTCTATCTACTCTAGAAAATGTGAACCAAATTTAATTGCCATCAGCTTAGCAGATTCTAAGAAATCGCTTGTGAAAGACAAATAAAAAGAAAACGAACTGATCTTATAGGTTTTCGTTTTCACCTGTGTAAGAACCCTAAAAAGAAACAAAAAAAAAACGAAACACCACAGTAAGAAAGGAATAAGGAACTTTATTTTTTCTTCAGCAAATAAACAATTGATTTTATTGCAATATTCAAAAATAAAAAAACTAATTATAACTCGAATAGGTTGTCTCTTCTTATATACCAAACAAGTGTTTAACTTATAATAAAAATTAAGTCTCATTGTAATACGAATACAAAAAAAAAAAAGAAAAGCAATCCCCCGACAAGGGAAATTTTTTTCGTGTTTTTTCCTCTTTCTTTAATAACTTCGAAACTATTTAGATTACTACTGAATACCAAATTTCATTGCAATCGGCCTACCAGATTCGAAGAAATCACTTGTGAAAGACGAATGAACAGAATAAAGTGATGTTATAAGGGTTTCGTTTACACTCTGTGTACGGAACCCTAATACATATTCGGATTTATGCTTATTTACATCATCACTGTAATGTTTTTTGTATTTTCTGTAACCTACATGTTTTAACTACATTTTGAAATTATTTTGGAAATGCCTGGCCAAGCCCTTTCAGATATGAGGAGGGGGTGAAATTGAGTGTTTTTCATAGTCCTTTTTTGTTGGTTTTTTTTTTTTGAATAACTTCAAAACCATTTGCCTTGAAAATATATCGTTATTTACATTATTACTGCAATTTTTTTTTGTTGTTCTGTAATCTATACGTATGGAACTATTTTTTGAATTTTTTTTGGAAAATCCAGGCCCACCCTTTATGGTGATGAGGAGGGGGTAAAGTTTTTGTTATTTGCATTTTCGGCCTTTTTTGTTGTGTTTTCTCGAATAATTTCAAAACTATTTGTCTTAAAAATAGAAAAAAAATATGTTTGTCATCGCAGGCAATTAATGAATGATTGTACTTAATTTGAAGTCAATAGGGTTACCACCTGTTCAAAAAAATGGTTTTAAAATTTAATGAAATTGGAAATTAGTATATTGAAAAATTTTGCATGTTACATAAATAACTGTGACTTCTTATCACTTTTCCGGTAATATTCATGTTATAGACCTATATTTCAGTTTTTTTAAAGAATTTTAGGTCCAGTAGTTTCGGAGATTAGGGGGGGGGAATGGCCTGTTTTTGACATTTTTGCCTATTTTTCCATATTTTCTTATATAACTACAAAACTATTTCTCTTAAAAATAAAAAAAAATATGATTGTATTTCTACTTAACACGTTGATATATTGGCCAACTTTTAACTCAATCGGTATAACGGTTTTGGAGGAAATAAATTGTAAAGTTGAGTCAAAAATTAAAAAGTTACTCCAAATATTAAGTCATATCTGTGTTATGTGTAACAGTACAGACTTCATATTTGCTTTTCTGTTATCTACAGGTTGAGACCTTTTCTCAGTATCTTTTTCATAATTTTAGGCCCAGTAGTTTCGGAGATCAGGGGGGAGAATAGTAATTTTTGTATTTTTTTATCTTTTCTCTTTAATAACATGAAAACAACATTTTTAGATTACTACTGAATACTAAATTATGTGTACCAAATTTCATTGCAATCGGCCTACCAGATTCGAAGAAATCACTTGTGAAAGACGAATGAACAGAAAACGAAGTGATGTTATAAGGGTTTCGTTTACACTCTGTGTACGGAACCCTAAAAAACTAGCCAAGTCTCGATGGAGCTGCTTGTTTATCTCTTAAAAGTAATGAAATGTAGACAAAGTCTTGCCAAGTTTAAGATTCCTTACTGCGATTTCTTTATTATTATAGTAAATGTTGTGTTACTTGGTTGATTAGAAGTCCGTCTGTACTGCACATAGTTTTGTATATTGTTTGTTCCAGGCTCGCCTATATATAAGTATTATTGAAATACGCGGCTTTATCACGCCCACTCGCAATTTTTCATCGTCAATGGGTAGCGATTCTGGCGACAGATTGATACAGCAATGCTGTCATGGAGCACCTGGTTTTGTACCCTTGTGCAGAGATGAGTATTTACTTCATATGTAGCAGATCTACTTCATTAATTTATTTTTATGCATCTGCTACGTAGCAACCTATTTCTACTACATTTTTTCTTACTCACAAAATTCATTTAAGATGTGTTGTATTGATTCATTTTTTGTTGGTCAATGTGGGATTTGTTAGAACTTTTGGATCCAAAAGTAATAGGTTAGGTTAGGTTAGGTTGGAGTGGCTGTCTAGATGTTATTGACTCACTTAGACCTCAAGGGTCCATTGTGATACCACTAATGAGGTTACTCATGGGAGAGTAATGAACTTAAACAAACCATTTTGTACTTTTAATGAAGTTAGAGAGACATTTTGTGTCGATCGTTGCCAGTTCACTGGTATTATCGAAGAAGGGATTACCGAGATAGTTATTCCTTCTATTGAAGAGTGCCGGACATGTACACAGAAGGTGTTGGACTGTTTCCTCCTCCTCCTCGTCCATGCAGCTTCTACAGAAGTCGTTTGCTTAGACCCCAAGCCTCAAAGCATGTCTGCCTATGAGGCAGTGTCCTGTTATGTAGAGCTTATATTTTGTCTGCTCAGGCAAATCAAGCCTTTTGACCGTTTCAGGTCTATGTTTGGCCATATTTGTTTGGTTGCTAGGCAGGTGGTACGCTGTGACCATCTAGCATTTGTTGATTCTAGAGCATATTGTTTGAGAAGATATTTGCATGTAGCAAGTGGTGTTTCTATGTTATGTCTTTGTTTAACAGTAGGCAGAAGTGTTCCGTTTTTAACGTTTTCTTTGAGCCAGGATAGTGCCTCCTTAATTGCCATTACTTCCGCCTGGAACACGCTACATTGATTGGAAAGTCTATATGATAGACTAAGATTCAGTTGTTTCGAATAGATACCAACTCCGTAATCGGTCTTTGAACCGTCCGGTCCGTATAGAAGTGTACCGCATTGTCTTCCAGAGGTCTCTCTTCTTCCTAGGAAGATCTTGAAGGGATAGAAACATGGAAGCTTTTATCGAATACCATTTTTGGGGTGGTATAGTCTAAGCGATCTGGGATAGATATGAAACGGTCTAGAATAGTAGTATGACCAGCATTGTTACTGTTCCATTGAGAGGTGGCTCTAAGCCTCACACATGAGTTGGCTGCCACTATTTTGGAGAAGATGTCAAGGGGTGTTAGGTTTAAAAATACTTCCAGGGCTGCGGTTGGTGTTGAGCGAAGTGCTCATGTGATGCACATACCTGCTGACCGCTGGACTTTGATGAGCTTATTTAGATTTACCATCTTGTCTAGTGCGGTACACCATACGACAGCTCCATAAATGAGTATCGGTCTGATCCAAAAGTAATACAAACTGAAAAATATCCGACAATTCTTCCACTTCTGAATGATTTTCCTTACTATGGAATAGCAAGCATAGAAGCTCTAAGCTCAAAAATTAGAACGCTTATGTCCAAATGAAGATATTTTTACGGTGTTGCTGTTGCCTGACTATATGCTTACACTAGCCAGCTTACCGCATAGCAGTGCAGCAGCCAAAAGACGATTTTCTTATTTCAACAACGTCAAAACAAAAAAAGAAATAAACTGGATATAAGTACCGCTTCTTCCCTTTTACTAATAAGAGAGTTTGTGGCTGGGCTAGAAGATTATGAACCTCCCACGAAATTAAAATTTTAAATATGTTCAGGAGGGCTATGTATTAAGAACCGATTAGAATTCGTATCACATTCTTATACTTTATAATATTTTATGAATTAGTGTTAGATATGTTTCCCTTAGCGGAGAATCAGATTTCATTTAAAACAGAATGTACCTTATTTATGAATTTGTGAGACTTATTCTAGTCAATGTATAATTTCGTTACATGAATGTAAAATAACATGAAAATTAATTTGTTTTGTTTTTAAATTTTTTTTCATTATCTGCTACATATTTTACAAATCTACTTCGTTTTTTGGGCAATCTGCTTCATTTTTCGGGCTTAGCATTCTCATCCCTGCCCTTGTGAACCCTTCAACGGCCAAGTCATTAACTATAATACTTTGTCTTTTTTTTCAGAATGTTTTTGGTGCGATTTCACTTCTTTTTGTAGAAATGTGGGCATATTGATTTATTTTATTAGATTTTCTTATTTGACACAGTTGCTTTCTTTTTAAGAGTAGTTTTTTTATTAACGAAAATCTTTCTTTTCTTTTTCTTTCGGTTCTGATTCTTCTACTGTAGTAACAATTTTTGTATTGCCCATTTGCGTTCATAATTTATTCTTAAGACGGTTAAGACGGTTTAATTTCTGAAAGTTCGACGCGTTATTTGCGCCTAAGCTGGTTGTATTCGGTGATCGCTGAAACTTGAGTTTTTATACTCTTGACATCAACATATATGAGGTGCACCCCATGAAGATTTATTACTCGTGAAAGCGCCACGTAGGCTTGGCCACAAAGAGAACAAGTAGGTGCCAATGTCCATGAGAATATTTTTTTAGACTTAGACCTTGGCTCTTGTGAATTGTTAGGGCATAAGCCACACAGATTGATAATTGTTATCTTTACACGTATTCCCGGAGTATGTCGATTTCTAATAGTTTACTTGTGCTTTTGCATTTTCTAATCAAGGTTATCACCATCAGGTACTCCAGATCTTCGATTATCCTAGTTTTTATAGTTTTCCCTCTTTGTGGTCAAAAGCCTAACTCTGTACCAAATTTCAGCCCTCTGAGTTTATGTTAAGTACTAGTTCTATTTTGATGATTTGATGATTTCTTACTCTAATCGATGAAATATTCATATGTACAATGTACATATTTAGTTTTGAGTAAGCTCTAAGTAAGTAATTTCGAATTAGTCTTCTGTTTCTTCATGTAGGTAACTCATGCTTCGTCCCACTTTCAAATTAAGCGTAGGTACAAATACAAATAAACTCCAGAGTGATAATAGAACACAGATTTTTTCAAAATTCAATATGATTTATTAGGATAGAATCGTTTAACAAACTACTTTTATTTGATTTGATTTTAATTAAATTAAAAATGTTATCCTTTTCTTCTGAAAAAAATAACAAGTATACGCCCGAGTGAACTTTCTCATAGAACGATTAATCCAATCTGAGCAAAAATAAGTTAATATATCTCTATGTTTAGGTTCATATATAAAATTGCAATAATTATATAATATACAAAGTTATCGCTAAGCCGTAAGGGAAAATAGAGTTTTTAGAGTGAGGTTAAGAACAGAATAGGAATACAAATTTTCTTTCCCTTTTGAGATTGAGATTGTTTTGTGTTTTTTTTTTGTGGTTTTCTATATATTTATTCGATATAGGGTAATAAGATTGGTTTTCTAAAATTGAAGACTAGCATTTCCGCCTGCGCAGCTATTCTCGTTGGCGCTTCCAAATAAGAGCAACTATCGCCTCTTGTTGTTATCTGCTGTTATAAAAAACCCTCTAATGTAAGCGCATCGCTTTACCTGCATAGGAGTGCATTCAACATCGTTCCGCTGCAGTATTGCTATTCCCAACTTTATCTGAAAATGCGTTTGTTAGATTTTGTTTAAATAATTTTATTCTTAAAATTATTATGCTTGACTTAGAGTGTTTTTGCTACAATCAAAATCATTAGAGAACCATGCGATTAACTACAAAATGTTTTTGAATAATTTGTCCCTTCGAAAAGCATTTCCGGAACAACTCTACACAAAATCCAACGCAACAAACAAACAACAAATTTTAATTCTTAATATTTTCGCATTTTTTTAGGATTTTTTGATGTTTCGCCTAAAATTTTGTAGTTTTCCATTGGAAAAGTAATTTTGGAACAATTCCAACAACTTTTTTCGAATTTGAGGTTTAAGGTGTCTAAACATGGCAGCCAAAAAAGTTTTCAAAGTATGCATAATTCATGATATCAACTTAGAGAAGAGACCAACAAAATGCTTGTATTAGTTTTGAACGTATTTCAATGTAAGATGTACAATGCCCTTCCAAATACAAAGATTGTTTTAAGGCACATCCGCTGTTCTCAGTTCGATGTTCCATAACATCGCATTCATTAAAATTTTTGAAATTAGCGAACAAATCCAACATTTACACTGATTTAACATAGGGCTTTTTGATTTTGAATATGAATGCTCCACTTTTTCCAAAAATGTTCGTTTCTGAAAAAAAAACGGATTGACGTTACCACTGCAAAACACAGGTATAACTGATCTTTCCAATTTTTTAAAACAAGTAAACTGTAGATCTTGTAACTTAACATACAATTTTCCTCTTTTTCAACAACACGCATACAGGATCCCTTTCCGACAACCAAGAAGTTTTCCAATGGATTCTTGAACAAAAAGCCGACGAAACCATTGAAGAAATCGACAGAAATACCCTTGTCGATTATATTGCCACAAAAGATTTCCTAGCCGTTGTGTTCTGTAAGTATTGATCATGTGCCAATCAAATGAAGTTGCAACGAAGACTTTCAGAGACTTTTCTTGAGAACAGCAAAACAGCGGTCAGGGATAGCAATTGCGAAAACTGTAACTGCTTAGTTATTATTTAAACAATTTGATTTTCTTCACTGAATTCAATGAATTTTTTTCTTCAACTCATGAAATCAATTTTCAATTTTTAGATAAGGAAGAAGACGCAGACACACCGAGAATACTTCGTCACATTGAACTGATCGATGACGAGGCTCTTGAATATGGAATAAGTATTGTCAAAATGAAGGATCGTTTGATGGCGAAGAAGTACGGTTATCGGAATCCTCCTGGAATTACATACTTCCGAAAAGGTTAGATCTAGCTTCACTTTTTGAGTTGATACCACATCTTTCGATTTTTAGGAAAGTACATAAATTATGATGGCGATATCGATGACGAGGAAGAGGTTCTGGACTGGCTTACAAGTCCTGCCAATATGGAAATGACGGATCACATTGAACAGGTCAATCGAAAAATGTTTGAGAAAATTCGGAAGGCGTCCGATTATTTGGCTGTTATTTTCTGTAAGAGTGTTCCTACATGAAAAATTCTGAATTGAACTTGAAACGACATATTTTTTCAGACAGCGACGAATGCAAGCAGTGCCCAAGAGTATTGGCCGAGGTTGAACACATTGATGATGAAGCTGACAAAGAAGGTATTGACTTTGTTAAAATCGACGATCGACAGATGGCGAAAGAGTTTGGTGTCTTTGCGTTGCCAGCAATTGTGTTCTTTAAGCCAACGTCCAAGGAACCTGTCATTTATGCTGGTAACGTCTCATTTTTGTTTCAACTTTTGATGAACATTAAGGACACATTTTTTTTCATTCAGGGGATCTGTACGAAGAAGAACAAATCCTAGCCTGGTTGCTCACACAAAAAGATCCCAGTGGTGATGTCATCGAGGATTTAGAAGGCGAGCGATTGATCCATCTCATCGAAGAGTCCGGTTCGATAGCTGTTTACTTCTGTAAGTTGAACTCTTTTCCAAAGTCTCTAAGGACACAAATTTGAAAACACTTTGTACAACAACAACAACAACTGCTGCTCTGTCAATAATACTCAAAATGGATGACATAAATCCATTTAAGTTACTAGATATTCAGATAAGATTTCTGGAAAAAAAATGTGACTAATATTTTTCGATCACTTTAAAATTTATTTTTTTCTGGAAAAAAAACTAACAATTTTTTTTAAGTTTACGCAAAACAAAAATATCTTTACTTTTAAACATACTATGCAAATTAGGGAACAAAATACAATGCGACATTTGCAGCTCGAAGGCGATGCGAAAGGCGCGCATGAAAAAAGAGCGCGAACAACAGCAGGAAGGTGGTGTCGCTAGTGCTGCTGCCGCTTTTGGGGGCGAAGAAACAATGGAGGCAACCGAAAAGCCAGCTCATCACGAAGAGGGTATTGTTTAAAGTAGAACACAATCATTTAAAACCAAAAATGAAAAAACAAAAATTATGCCGTTTACCCCCGGACATTCGAACCGTTTTTACCCCCAGTTCAAAAATCACCTGCTCCTCCAGCCCCTTACCAGAATTGTGTTTTTTTAAATTATTGTTTTGCATTATGTTATTTTTAAGTTTTGTTAAATAATGTTTTTGTTGGAATTTTTAATTAATCGATATCCAATAGAAAGTTTATGTTAGTCAATCCTTATTTTGTGATGCTATATTTCTTGCTTCATTATGTTTGCACATATTTTGCACAAGATGATTTTACAAACATTTTTCCTTTATGTTTTTGACATAATTATGTAAATAAGAAAAGTAATTTAATGAAGTTGTGTTTTTAAAATTTAGATACCGATGGATGTGAACAGTGCACAAAAGTATTGGAAGAATTGGAAAACATCGATGATGACTGCGATAAACATGGAATAACTTTTGTGAAAACAAAAGACTTCTCAGTTGCGGATGGGTATGGAGTTCATGATTATCCGGCACTGGTTTATTTTGAAGGTGGAATTCCAAATGTTTTCGAAGGTGAGTTTTTGCAATGTGATATCGATTTCTCGATTTATCGAAAATAACGAATTCGCTACGATCTTGTCCCAAATAGGAGAGGCGTAGTAATAACACCCCTCCATTCTTGAGAAGAAATGTAACCCATTGAGCAATTTTTTTATACCTACTTACTTAAGGTGGCGCTACAGCCCGGGGTGAACTTGGGCCTCAACCAACAAACCTCTCCAGCCAGCTCGGTACTTAGCTTGCTGTCTCCAGTTACGCACGCAAAGTTGGTTGAGGTCATCTTTAACTTTCGCGCGCCACCTTAGTCTTGGTCTTCTTCTACAGCGTCGTCCCTGGGGTGGATTCGAAAACTTTACAGGCCGGAGCATTGGTGTCCATCCTTTCCACATGACCAAGCCATCCGAGTCTTTGGACCTTCATTCTTTTACCTAGGTCAGTGTCGCTGTACAGCCCGTGCAGTTCGTGGTTAAATCTTCTCCTCCATTCACCGTTTATGCATACAGGACAATAGATCATCCGTAGAACTTTTCTCTCGAAACGGCTTAGAGTGCTCTCATCCGTTTTTGACAGGGTCTATGCTTCTGCACCATATAGCTTCACCTTAATTGTTCGGGAAAAGGCTTTACTACTCAATTGCTTTCTTAGCCTGAAGAAACAGCGATTAGCAAGAGTTACTCTCCTTCTGATCTCGGCGCTGATGTCATTGTCCGTGTTAATAGCGGAGCCAAGGTATACAAAGTCCCTAACTATCTTGAAATTATATGCGTCTATCGTGACGTTTTGTCCAAGACGTCGGTGGTGGGTGTCCTTTCTTGATGAAAGCATATACCTACATGGTTTTGACTGCATTGACCGCTAAACCCATTTTTCAGTCTCTGTCCGTGTACTCGCAAAAGCACTCTTGGCATCACGCAGCGTTCTCTCAATGATATCAATGTCATCAGCGTACGCGAGTAGTTGCACAGACTTCTGGTAGATAATGCCTCTAGTATTGACGCGGGAGTTCTGCACTATTCGTTCCAGTATGATGTTAAGGAAGTCGCATGACAGTGCATCACCTTGTCTTAATCCTTTATTGACATCGAAGGGGTCGGTGAGGTCGTTACGGACTTTAATCAAGCAGCGCGTGTTCTCCATTGTCATTGCCTGCTCAGACGAATGAGTTTTGTAGGGATGAAATCTTGGCTTGCGTCGTCTTCATTGAATGGTTAATTCTGCCTGTGAGTGGAATTTGATTCGTCATCGCCGTTGTATAGTTTGCAGAAGTGGTCCTTTCATATCCTCAGCATTGACTGTGACTCTATTACAATATTTCCCTGTTAGTCTTTACAGGCTTCAGTTCGTGCTCGGTAACCTTGAGTCATTCGTTTTACCTCTTGGCAAAACTTCCGAACCTCATTTCTGTTTTTGTACTTTTTTAGTCTCTCAACATCCTCGATCGATCGCTTTTCATGCTCTCTCTTTTTCTTTCTGAAAATCTTGTGTTTTTCTCTCCTCTCTCCTCTGTGCAGCGCTGCTTTATATGCTTCTTGCTTGGCTGCATGTGCCTGCCTGCATTCTCATCAAACCAGGGGTTTCGTTGTGGTGGCCGCGTGAATCCCAGCACATAAGAGGCAGCATCCCTAATGGCTTCCTGGCAAGTCTGCCACTGGTTCTCAATACTCGATGCTGGCTGTAGCGGACTTCTTATGAGGTTACTTGACACTCGATCGGTAAAGTATCTGGCGATCTCTTGCGATTGAAGCCGTCCGACGTCATACTTTCTTCAAGCACTTCCTGTTTTTGGCTTTGGTCGAGATATTCGCTGCACTACCTTGGCTACAACGAGGTAGTGGTCCGAGTCGATGTTGGCCCCTCAGAACATTCGGATATCAATAATGCTTGAAGAGTGTCTTGTGTCGATCGCAATATGATCAATCTGATTGACAGTTGATTGGTCTGGAGGCCTTCAGTTCCCCTTGGGGATGTTGAGATGCTGGAAACCCGTACTTGCCACTACTATGTTTTGCCCCGCTGCGACTTCCGACTGTTCCACCAAAGATGTTCTCTCTTCCTAGTTTGGCGTTAAAATCTCCTTAGACGATTTTAACGTCGAAGCTAGGGAATTGCTCGTATGTCGTGTCCAGGAGCTCGTACAACTTGTCTTTGGTGTCGTCATCTTTCTCTTCAGTGGGGGCATATTTGGCTTTTGTTGCCGAATTTAGCCTTTATGTGGATTGTCGTGAGGCGCTTGTTGACAGCTCTGAAGCTTTTGCCTCCAACGACAAAGCCGCATCCAAACAGACGCTGTTGTTGTTCTCTGTAGCAGTCGCGGTAGTAGATATCGCAGTTTTTCATCCTCCTTTTGCCGGGCCCATCCCATCGCATTTCCTGGATGGCGGTTATATCCGCCTTATAACGATCTGGGGCTCCGCTAGTTGTTCAGCTGCTCGTAGTTTGTTAAGGGACCTTAAGGATATTCCACGTGCAGATCCGAATCTCGTTATCCTTATTTCATTTGCATATGGTTCGTCATCAGTAAGTCCGTCCGTATCTGAGGCTTGTTGTTGCTTCACAACTATCTTTACGTGATTGGGAAGTCATCCCAAAGCACGATGCCCAACCTGGAGGGCCAGGTACTTATTTTAACTCCAGGGGCTTAGCACCGAATAAACCGCTCCTTATCGGACTGAGCTCCAAATATGTCGAAGTAGCCCGTATAAGGTGTTCACTGATATAGGGAAAAGTCTTAAGCCAAAATTAAAACACTTTGAGTCGAGCTTGTACAGTTTGACATTTATTCGAAAAAGAAGAAAGAAACAGCTAGCGAAAGCTGTATTTATAGCTTTAGTCATGTTATGTATAATAATTGCATACGGGATAATCATACGATTAGAGCATAGAGATTTGTGTATCGGTTTCTATGTACTCGATAGACGCTGAGTTACACTACAGGGTGTTCTTTTTTTTTAATGCCTACAGCTCGGCCATTCTGACCGTAAAATCGTCCCGATTGCAATTTCTTTCACATTAATCACTTACGAAAATATAAAATACATACATAAATTATTACATAATATATCATTTAAAAAATCTCTTTGTATCTCAATGAGGTATATAAATTACCTTGATTTTGGAAAAAATACATTACAAATACGATATTACTATTTTAGAAAAAAGATATTTTTAATACACAAATAAATTTTCATTTTCATGCAAAATGGTACAGACAATTAAAATTTAAACAAAATAAAAATTAAGACATTATATTCAAAAATATAAAATAATTTTTAAACATTTTCTTACATAGCAATTAACTTAATTTGAAATTCTAATTTTTATCTTTAATCGAAAAGTTCATTGCATATAAACTTCATCGACACAGTGAGTATAGGTGCAAGATTATAATTGAATTAAATTTATAAATGTTGAACGTTTAAACGAATATTTTGAAACACCGTTTTCATATCCTTCATCTTACGAGTCAGTGTTCGGAATCGCATATAATTTCATATTGTCAGGTGAACTTATCCCTTTATATGGCAACCTTGTCAACTGCAATCCTTCAATGTCACCTATTGCGTACCTGTGATTTGGTAAAATCTTTTTTATTTCATATGGTCCACGATACTTTGCTAAAAGCTTTTTATTTGTACCTGGCGAGGTGTCCACGTTTTTAATCATAATATAATCTCCCTTTTTATATTCTGTTGGAATCTTATGACGATTATCATAATAATTTTTGTTTTTTATCTGTTCTTTTTCAATCTTTCCCTCAGCTTCTTTTCTAATTTCATTCAAATTTAATTGTTCACATCCTAAATTGTTAGCTAAAAACTCTCTAACCTTGTCACAAAATGTTCCCTTCTGATCTCTACCAAAAAGTAAAGTGCTAGGTGTAAATCCGGTACTTCGATTAACGGAATTATTAATAGCAAATTCAACCTTTTCAATGTTTTTGTCCCAACCGGAAGTTGTGTGTGCTTCGCATTCCTTCGCAAGCATCGGAGTTATTATGCG
Organism: Sphaerophoria taeniata; assembly: GCA_943590905.1. Taxonomy (NCBI): domain Eukaryota; kingdom Metazoa; phylum Arthropoda; class Insecta; order Diptera; family Syrphidae; genus Sphaerophoria; species Sphaerophoria taeniata. The sequence goes on along the minus strand of OX016540.1, from coordinate 22,429,628 downwards.
GTTTAACCTTTCCACCTGACCATTAGATTGCGGAGAGTGTGTGGCAACCTTAACATGTTGTATATTGTTGTCATGCAAAAAATCGGAAAACTCTTTGGATGTAAAACATGTCCCGCGGTCAGATATAATACGGTTAGGTCTGGAAAAATTAGCGAAATACGTTTTTAAACATTCAATAGCTTCTTTACTTGAAGTACTTTTTGTGGAGTAAAGCTTGGTGAATTTGGTGAAGCCATCAACCATAACCAAGATGTGCTTCTTATTGGAATGTGAACTGGAAAATGGGCCTAGATGGTCAATGTGAAGCGTGTCAAAAGGTAGATTTCCTTTTGGTATGGGGTGAAGAATACCTTCTTTTTTCCCAGATTCAGGAGAAAAGTAAATGCATTTAAGGCATTTTTTAATCACAGTTTTTATTTTCTCCTTCATATTAGGAAACCAATAGATTTTAGCTATATGCTCAAAACACTTGTCAACACCTAGATGACAAAGTGCCTCGTGATGAGTCCTGATTACCTGCTCTTCCATATGAGATGGGACGTAAAAAATTATGTTGTCTTTTGACTTTCTATAAATCAGACCATCGACCATTTCATAATATGGACTTTCAGATTTTGTCAGCTCAGAAGCAATCGCGATTATCTTTGGGTCTTGTTTTTGGGCGGCTGCGAGCACAAACTCAAAAGACTCATTGTCAACATACAATATATTGAATGATCTGCTTAGTGAATCGACGTGTGACATTCGATCACTTTTTCTGTGTTCAACAGAATAATCGTATGTTTGCAACTCTAATGCCCATCGTGATATACGAGGGTTTAAGGTTTTTTTGTTTAATGTTAAAACAAGAGCTTGACAATCTGTAACGATTTTGAATGGAATGCCTAATAAGTAAACTCGGAATCGCCTAAGAGCATAGACTATGGACAAAGTCTCAAGCTCATAGCTGTGGAATCTGCTTTCTGCTTCAGTCGCACGCTTAGAAAAATAAAACACAGGATGGAATTTTCCATCGCTCTGTTTTTGCAACAACACGGCTCCAAATCCATGCGAGCTGGCATCACAATGCAACTCGGTGAGACAATGCGGACTATAAATTGAAAGTACTGGCGCTGAAATCAGTTTATTTTTTAAAAGGTTAAAAATGGCTATTTCTTTTGGACCAAAAATAAACGTAGCTTCTTTTCTCAACAAGTCATAAAGAGGCTTTGCTATGTTAGCAAACTGATGAATAAATTTCCTGAAATAGGAACAAAGTCCTAGGAAACTATGGATGTGTTTAGTTGAGGTAGGTAACGGAAAATTTTCAATTGCTTTTAAATTAACCTCGTTTGGACTTACACCTTCTTTTGTTATTCTATAACCTAAGTAAGTTATCTCACTTTTTAAAAATGCACATTTATCCAATCTGAGTCTTAAACCTTTAGTAATGACTATATTAACGACTTCTCTGAGTATGTCTATATGTTCCTCTATGGTTTCTGTCGCGATTAGGATGTCATCGAGGTACGTCAAAACTTTTGATTGGGATATCAATTTACCAAATAAATGCTTCATATACCTCTCGAAAACTGAGGGGGCGTTCTTAAGCCCAAACGGCATTTTGGTAAACTCATATTGTCCAATCGGAGTGGTGAACGACGTGTACTTCATCGATTCCTGTTCAAGTGGAACATGATAGAAACCATTTTTCAAATCTAGAGTAGTATAAAATTGTTTATTTTTAAGTCGGTCAATATTATCCTCAATTAAGGGCAATGGATAGTTATCGCGCAAAGTTATTTTATTGAGTTTCCTAAAATCAATACAAAGCCTAAGCTCCTTATTTTTTTTCTCAACGAGGACGATCGGAGATGCATATTGTGAGCAAGACTCTTGTATTATTCCCTTGCTAAGCAAATCTTTAAGAATCTTCTCTAGCTCGATTTTATGAGAATATGGTAGTCTTCTTGGTGGACAATTGAATGGAACGTCTTTGGATAAAACTATCCTCATTTTAAATTGGTTATCATTAGAAATAAAATCTAAATTTGAACTAAAAGCTGGCTTTACTACGTTTTTAATACTTTTCTGTATATTATACGGTAAATTTGGATTAATATCTATCTCTAAAGATTCGTCATTTATATCAATATTACAAATTTGATAAATAAAATTGCACTCTTCACTTGACTTACTTACATGCGAAAAACAACACTGACCTGAAGACGATAAATTCATGCAAACATGCGTTTCTGGACACGGACTTGATGATGACAATGAAACATTTGTAGAACGATTACACTCGACGTTGTTTGACTCGGACAAATTAACACTTTCTTGAATCTCGGTTCTATTTTCGGGTTTCTTAAGCACCATACCAACTTTGTCGATGAAATTTCGTCCAAGAACTGCTGGATAACTCATTGAATTATTATTGACAACTAAAAGAGATAAATTCGTGTTTAAATTTTCAAAAAATATAAAAGCATTAACACTTCCCAACACTTGGAGCGGGCTGTTGTTGACTCCACAATACGATTGACTATTTTGATCCAACGGTATGATCATCGACGGTGGCAAACACTTTTCTTTTATGAAGCTTATTGGGCTCCCTGAGTCCAAGAGCGTTGTTAGTGCACACGAACAATCGAAATCGTCACCAATGAATCGATAACAAATCTCCTTCTCGAAGTCGTTGGACTCGCTGCTCTGAGATTGGAAACGGCCGGTCTCTCGATTAAAGCTTTTATCAACATGATCTGAGCGAATTTGTTGTGTATCGTTGTTGCTGCTGTTGTTGAGTTGAGTGTTGAGTGTCAGAACTGGTTTGTTGTTTGCGCAATTTTTAGCAATGTGACCACGTGTGCCACATTTAAAACAAGTGAATTCTTTTTTGTGATTGAATCCATTAACAGGTGAATTGGCAGGTTCTCTCACTTGATTTGGATCATTTTTCTTCAATAGCATATTCTTATGCTTGTCTCGAGCGATGTAAGATGAATGGGGCTTTTGAGTAAAATTGTCACGTTCTCGGCTATTGTTCTTAAATTTTTCATATTTTTTCAATGCGCTTTTGAGTTCTTCTATGCTGTTGGCATTATAGAGCATACTTTTGTTAATCTCAGCATCACTTATGCCTTTGATTATGAATTGGATTAAATCCTCCTCTTCAATCGGATTATGTGATGCAATTTCTTGCATCGATAAAACGTACTGCTGTATAGTTTCATCACGTCGTCTTTTTCTCGCATTAAGCTCATTGAAAATATCGGCTTTTGTTACGACACGTTTAAACTCACCCAAAAGAGCGTCTCGAAGTTCAATCCAGGTTCGTGTTTTCAAGGACCTTATGAAAAGTCTCGCAGTTCCACTGAGGAGTCTTTTTCCAAAAATGAACTTGGAACGATCATTTAAGTGAAGAGTTTCTGAATACTCCTCAAATTGCTCTATCCAACGGTCAATAGGAAAATTGTCATCCCCGGTAAATGGACATAGTAGGTCTTCGAGATCTTTGAAACAATTTGAAACTTGTGGAATTGGACTAGGATTTTCGTAAGCGTCTTCCATCTGTAGCTCCTTAAGCTTGCGTTTGAGTAAAATAATCTCCTCTCTTTTCTTACATGCTTCGCGCAGATTATTTAGCTCCTCATCGACGTCGTCATTTTGTACCTCACCTGGTTCTTCCTTCCTCCAACTCGGACTCATGACCTTCTGATGATTCTGACTGGTTTTCACTAACATTCGAGAAATTCTGTACAAGATTTTGCAGATCTTCCTTGGCATAACCTTTGACTGCATTTTGCACTCGCAATTTTAACACCGCTTTAGTTCCATCGGTTTTTTCGTGAATGGAACGTAAAATGTCTTTTAGTATAGCAACAGTTGCTTTATTAATAAAATTGTCAAATTCTTGCGACATATTCACGAAACGACTTTAAATATTCAACAAAATTACACTTAATTTTTTCTTCAAATACTTAGGGATCAGATCTCACTTCTGAATTTTATAGGGAAAAGTCTTAAGCCAAAATTAAAACACTTTGAGTCGAGCTTGTACAGTTTGACATTTATTCGAAAAAGAAGAAAGAAACAGCTAGCGAAAGCTGTATTTATAGCTTTAGTCATGTTATGTATAATAATTGCATACGGGATAATCATACGATTAGAGCATAGAGATTTGTGTATCGGTTTCTATGTACTCGATAGACGCTGAGTTACACTACAGGGTGTTCTTTTTTTTAATGCCTACACTGAGTAGTTCAACCTATCTGGAATTGAAGACGCCACCGTTGAATTCATCCTGGGAATTCTTCCGCTGCCGCCCTTCCATAGGGGTTTCCACCCTATCTCCAGCTGAGGTACTAGACACCCGGTGATCACCACGTGGAGGTGAGAGTAGGACTTGGTAGACAGAGGTTGTTGAGGACGCTTGGGTCCCCATGAGTGAACTGATATCTACCATTTGACGCATAGTCATTTTTAAAAACTGTCAACAGGAATTTGATGGAAAAATAAAAAATATGTCGATAATAAGAAAACTGTTAAGCCATTTTGAAGATAAGATGTAAATCTATACTAATATATAAAGTAAGACTTTTGTTTGTTTGTCGGTTGTATGTTTGTAGTCGATAAACTAACAAACAAACAAAAGTCCAACTTTATAAATGATGCAAAAATCTTCTTCCATGCACTGAATGTGCAGTAGGATATTCTGAAAGTAAAAGAAATAATTATTAAAAGGAAAAAACATTGATTTTTAATTTTACTTACCTGATATTTTGTTTTTAAATTCAGAAAACTGACAGAGTGACAGGCGACATCAATTTTTTGAAATGTCTCTCTATTTTCATTTAATATCATTTCATTTCATTTCCTTTTCATTCTTCCTTACTATATTTAAGGCTGAACTCCTACTTAAACTTTTGAACCAAGACAATGTTTACACGCGAATTCTTGGGCACGATTTTCTGTGCAAAAGAAAATTTTAACAACGGATATTTTAAAAAGGAATGGATTTAAGTTTCCACAATCTACGTGGAAAATTTCGCATTGATTTTCAAATGGAAAATTTCAAAATGGGTTTTCCAATGGAGATGGAGAGTAGAAAGTTCTTGATGAAAAACTCGGAAAACTCATTGGTTTTCAAAAGTAAAATTGCATATAATTGTAGGTGCATTGGTTTTCAAATGGAAAACTGGGATTTCAAAACGGGTTTTCCAATGAAAAACAGAAAGTTGTTAAGGAAATATTCGGAAAACTCATTTTTTTTCAAAGGGAAAATTGCATATACTTGCATATAATGCACCTAGCATTGATTTTCAAATGGAAAATAGAAAGTTCTTGATGCAAAACTCAGAAAACCGATTGGTTTTCAAGAGGAAAATTGCATTGTAACTGCATTGGTTTTCAAATGGAAAACTGGAAAATTTCAAAATGGGTTTTCGAATGAAAAATAGAAAGTTCTTTATGAAAAACTCAGAAAACTCTTTGGTTTTCAAAAGGAAAATTGCATGTTATTGTAAGTGCATTGATTTTCAAATGGAAAAGTTTTTGAATATAATTTGAGCTGTATTGTTAAGTTTGTAAGTCCGGGAAGGACTCTATATCCACTCAATCCTGAATGAATATTATATTATATATATATATATTATATATAGCCTGAGTAAAATCAAAGTTTTGGGCCAATCTAACATGGAAATCAGCAAATAAGGGGGACAATCATAGCGGTTACGAGGGTAGCGCAAAGCTGGGTATTGGGTTAACGGGTAGAGGGTAGCGGGTAGAGTAGTAGCGGGATACCAAAGCCTAGAGCTTTTATTTATCGATTGAGGCAGAACGAAGTCTGCAGGGTCAGCTAGTATTTCATAAACAATTTCATTTTCGACTATAAATAGTTCCAAAGTTCAGGAAAATTGGAATGAGTATCAACAATTTTGCATTTCCATCAAATTTTCTTCCATTGGCCCTTCAAAGTTTTAACTTTTTTTCGTAAAATTTCCAGGTGAATTAAATGAAGAGGAAGAAGTACTACAATGGCTTATAACTCAAAAAACCGAAGATCGAATAGAACTTATCACCCGTCAGATGTTGGAAACTATGGTCGAGGAAACCCAATACCTAGCCGTGTACTTTTGTAAGTTTTTGAACAAAATCAATACTTTTTAACTTTAACTCACTTTACTGGCTCCTCCTTTCACAAAAGTCCTTACCTATTTATTTTGTTTTTTCATGTTATTTTTTTTTATTTTGTTGAAAACTATAAATAACAAAATTCCCGAAAAACAAAAAATCAAAAAAAAAAAAAAAATATATACCACTATCCTACTCAACAAGTACCCCCAGATCGAAATGGAAAGCCACCTGCTTATTGCCGAAGTTTTTGCGCTCCTATTATGTATTCGACCAATATCACCACCACCAATCCCGCTAAAAAAGCCTTTGTACAGAATTACATCACTCAAAAAAGAAACCGTGTCTCTAAACAAGGTATTCTAGATGGTACAAACAAAACCAGAAAAGACTGTGTCGTGTTATATCTCTCACTTTCGTTATCGCTCGCTCTCTCTCTCTCTCTTTCTCTTTTTCTAATAGCCTTTTCAAATTGAGCGCTTTAAAGCTTCGAAAATTTGTTTTCACCACGGCGAACAAAAAGAAAAAAAACATTAGTCTTAAGATCTTATACTAAAACCCAACAAAAGCCGTTTAAGTAATCTGTATATAACTTGTCAAAAGTGACGTTTGTAATGTCAAAAAATAAAATTAAACAACAACAACAAATAATGCTATATGATGCGTGTTCTTGATTGTTGATTTGATATTATCATTGGTTTGGAAATAAAGAATACCTGTGTTTGGGCGGTCTTCTTCGGCTTGACTTACAAAATGCACACAAAAGATAAAACAACCTAACAGAAAACTTAGCATTTCTAACACTCCATTGTTCCTAATATTTTGTATTATAAAATTCGCCTCGCTTTTGCCGAATTAAATTTTATCATCCCGTTTGACTTTTTCTCTTTCTTTTTTGACGCAATGGGAACGGAATGGTATTAAAACGATTTTCTTTTAGACAAGATCAACTGCAACATCTGTGATCAGATTTTGGAAGGATTGGAAATGATTGACGATGAATGTGATGTTTTTGGCATTCATATGGTCAAAATTCAGGACCCTCAATTGGCGAAACGTTATTCCATAAAGACGTTCCCGGCTTTGGTATACTTTAGGTAACGTTTACGTTTCTTAAAAAAGTTTAAATTTCAAATATTTTGATTTTTTATTTGTTGTCTCGAAAACGGGTCCGTAAGCCTTAAAAAATACCGAAACAATTTTCATGTTTGCTGATTATAACACCAACATTTGAATATTCTCAAAAACCACTGCTAGGATTTCTATTAAAAATCACAAACTTTTGGCAGGTACTCAAGAGAGTATAACAGTTTTATTTTTATAATTCTCTTAGGAATGGTAATCCTCTTCTCTTCGAAGGCGATCTACAAAACGAGCAATCTGTTCTCGAATGGCTCATTGACGATGACAATCGCGAATTGGCTGATGAGATCGAAGAAGTTAATGAGCGAATGCTTGATCGTCTTATGGCTGAGTCTACACTTTTGGTTGTATTCTTTTGTGAGTCCATTCTTGTATACACTTTCAAAGAAAAAATTGTTCCAACCACAAATATTCTTCGACAGATGATGAAGACTGTGCGGAATGTGAAGAAATCCTCGAAGAATTGGAAGAAATCGATGGGGAAGCTGATATGTTTGGCATTGATTTTGTCAAGATTGCAAGCGTCGACGCTGCCAAAAAATACGAAATTGTCAATATTCCTTCTCTAGTTTATTTCAGGTAAACGTAAGAACCAAAAAAAGGTAATCAAACAAGGTATTCACGTTTTTTACAGAAAACAAGTTCCTGTACTATATGACGGTGATTTACACCAACATGACAAGATCATAACTTGGCTAACTTCTCAAGACGTGTTCGAAATCAAAAACGAGATCGAGGAAGTAAATCGAAAGATGTTGGATAAACTCCTTGAAGAAAACGAATTCATTACCGTCTTTTTCTGTAATTTCAAAAACAACATCCAAAATTTTGTGTTTTTTTATAATTAAAATTTAATTTAGACGAACATAATCAACAAGACAGTACAGCAGCTTTGGAAAAACTTGAAAATATTGACAGCGAAACTGACAATCTTGACATCACTTTTGTCAAAATGGCTGATTCTAGATATGCTAAAAAGTGGGGAGTAACTAAGCTTCCGGCTATGGTCTATTTTAGGCGAAGATTCCCCAGTATTTATAGAGGTAAAGCCTGTCTTAATGGATCACAAAAGAATTTTCTAAAGCTTTTGTTTCAATATAATTACAGGAGACCTCCTATCGGAAGATGAAGTCTTAGAATGGCTAAGAAAAAATCGTTTCCGACAGCCTGAACTAAATATTTTCATGTATGCCCTTATCGCGTTGGGAGTTGGCTTTGTAATGTATACGGCGTTCCTTATGCAATGTTTCAAACCAACACCTCCACCGCCCGTTCAACATCCTAAACAGACGTGATAGACTAAACTAATCGTAATTTTTTTTCTTTTTTTTTAACCAATATGCACGCTATGAAATCACATGAAAAGTTTAAGGAAAAAAATAATAAAAATTCGATGACATGATTATAGTCTAAATTAGACAGATCAAATTTAAAAACAAACAACAACAACAACAAAAAACAGTATAAAGTTAAATTTAAACAAAAATAATAAATGGACGATTTAAGGTGTATATTTTTTTCTCGAACTAATTTTCATTCTTTTGTTAAAAGTCTTATTGTGAAAGAAAAAAAAACACACTCTAGAAAACAAGAAAACTATAAACAAGGGCATTTTAAGAAGTTAAATCTTAAAAGTAATTTTTGTATAATAAAAAAACTCAGTGCGTTGTCTAACGTATAATAATTATAAATAAATTAATTAATAAATAAATTATAAAAAGTTTTTCCTATCTAAATAAATTGCAAACAGATGTCATCTGAATGCCTTTCTTCGAGACTAAATTCTGTCTTAAGTTGTGACTTGCTATTAGCTCTTTCAGAACCGTATTTTTGACAAAAAGTTTTAAAATCCCGAAATCTCGGGATGTCTGTCCACCCCAGCATTTCCGCTCGAAAAAAAGGAACCGAAGTAGAATTTAGGAAAAATTTAAGTAAATGGAGAAAAAGGGAAGTAGATCTCAAAATAATATATTTTTTTATTGACATTCGCATGGAGGGGCATAGGCAAATAATAGATAATATAATAGGAAACTAGCCGACCTGATAAACGTTTCTTTATCTAACGTTATAGTGATCACTGCAACCAGAGCTTACAGATAGTTTTTGATACTTGTTTTAAAGAACTTTATAACCGAGTGCTAGAAAAAAAGATTCGATTGCACTGGCGGATACCTATAAGCCTTTACCTTTATTCGATGTAAAATTGTATAACTGTTGTCTAGGAAAATTGAGAGTAATATCGATTTGAAATAAATCTCAGCGAAATATTTACATTTTAAGCAATATCTCGGCTACCAGGCCTTCAAAAAACTTGAAGGGTAGAAGAGGTGGTGGAGTGGCGATGTACCGTATAGTAAGCAGGTTAGAACTGGGTAGTAAGCTGGACTACTTATTAATGAAAATCATAGGATGTGAGTGTACTCTCCTTCTAGGGGTAGTTTATCGTCCCAATAATAATATGTATTGATATTGATCCCCTATTAACTCTTTTGGAAACAATTTCGTTGGATTCAACTAAAATAGTGGTTTGTGGGAATTTCAAAAGTATTTTACTGACACAAAGCTCTCTAATTGATAATTTCCGCCCATTCGATCTGTTCCCAGTCAACTCCACATATTCTACGCATTTCAGTACTAAATCGAGTTCTATATTGAGGGTGAAAAATCACATCACAATAGTACTATTGTTCAACATTATGGAGTCGCAACAACCCAGAGGCCTTTTTACTCATAACACACAGAACTCTTCACCTTATTTTGTTCCGTTATTCTTGCCTAGTTTCAGAAAGACAATTTTGTATCAACGCACACAGGTAAATTTTCCCAAAAAGCTGGCCATAACTATAAAAAAAAATTTGCGATTTGTTGTAATTTTTTAATGCAAAGTTGTTTACAAATAGTGTAAGCATTAAGCCTCATATATCATTCGATGCAGATTATAACGGTTTAATCAGCAGATGCTTTCAAAGTGCAAACTTTAAGGGAACAAATGCAGTAGCTGTTTTGATCTGGCGAGAAGAAGTCATTTTGGTTTTTTTTTTTTTTGGGTGCTTTTAAAATTTATTAAACATGGATTCTGTTGCTAGTGGTATGTTTTATTGAGATAATATTTTTTTTGTCATATTTTAAGTTGATAATTAATTTTGAGGCCAATTAAGGCAGAGTATTTTATTGGTACAATATTTTTATCATTTTTTAACTTTAATAATGCAAAAGTTAAGTTTTTCTGCGGATTTCTGTAATGAAAACAGTCTTAAAATTTGCTTTTGCATTTCCTCAATCAGAAACAGTTCAAATATTTTGCGTCATTTTGCGTTCTTTTTAAATATTCGCACTTAAAGTTGACGCGGAAGGGCTTTTTTTGTTTTTTTTAATATAAACTTTTTTACTTTTTATGCAAGATCGCGATCAAGTTTCACTTTTCTTTTTAAAAATCAGCTTTCTGAATGTTTGAGAAGATGCACATCTCGTGACATAGCGAAAAAAATCAATTTTTTAACAGAAACGTAGGAAAATGAAACTAATGTTGACATTTAAGAGCAAACAAACAATTTTTATGTCCGATTTTGTTTATGACCATAAAAGAAGGTGGTTAGTTGCCAAAAAAAACATAAAAAATAACAAAAAAATATTTCTGAAGCTTTTCTTCCAATTGGGCTCCGCAAAGAAGCACAAGAGTCTCGAAACAAGGACATAAACCGTAAAGTGTTGCATACATACTGATTTTTTTTAAGGAAATTAAAACACTTATGAAATTTTTTGGTATGCAAGATTAATAATAAATTGCATAAAAACCTGTTGATAAAATTTCCAAAAAATTGGCTGAGCCGTTTTTGAGAAATCTGGAAAAGAGTGTTATAAACCCAAAAGGTACTACAAAAATGGATCTCTTTCCGATTTATTTGTTATTGAAGAATATATTTTAAATAATATTTTGGAATGCAATTTCACTAAGAATAATGTTAAGTATAACTGTGCAAATATTTAACAAAATTTGTAAAGCCAAAATGGAGATATACGGGAATAATAAAAAAATCAGCCGCAAAGCCCCTAGTATTAGAATTTCACTTCGATACATGGCCATTAGGGGTATAGATAAAAATCTAAAAAAATTAGGATTTTTATTTTATTTATTTGGAGACGATTGAGCAGATACCTTCATTAATTTTCGAAAAAAAGCAAATAAGAACCACCCTAATGTAGATAATTACTTATTTATTTATTTATTAATATATTTATGTATTTATTTATATATTTATTCATTTATTTGAGTATTTATTTCTTAACTTATTTATTATATAGGTCCTAATTAATTTATTTATTATTTTCTAAAAAGCAATAAGCATGCAATGCAATACAAAGAAAATACCAAATTTAAAAGCACCCTTTTTCATCCTTTTTGCATGGTCTTTGGCGAATTTGGTTGTATATTTGGTTGAAAATTGTTGTTTCTTTTGAAAATTAACTTTTTATGAATTTCCATGCAACAATAAAACAAAAAAACCCAAAAAATAATTTTGGCCAGCTTTTTGGGAAAATTTACCTGTGTGCAACGTCGTTCGCCAGTGGAACTCACTTCCTGAGGCCCAGTTTCGGAGAGAGTTAAAGACTTATTTTATTTTATTTCATTTTATTTAAGCTTAATACATACAAGCGTTAACTTAAAAACTAAACTTAAAAGCTAACAATTGTTTTTATTTTATTTTTTTTTCGTTTTTTTTTATTTTTTTATTTTTATTTTTTTGGTTTTTTGTTATCGAAGCAGTGGAGGTTTTTGAAAAAGGTCAATTGGCCCACCCACGGTTCCTTTTTACAAATGAAGGGTATTTTGAAAAGCTGATTTAAGTGCGTACTTGTTTATAGGTCAAAAGAGTGCATCGCATCGTTCGAGTACCGTAGTATTCTAGACATTGGTTCAGAGTGGCCATAATTAGTTCGATGATGGGGGATGTAAAAAAAAAATGGCCGGGAACGGAGATAGCGGGGATTAATGTTAAGGTTGACTTCGCGTAGAAGGGGGTAAAATCGATATTTCCAAGGATAAATTGATGAGCAAAAGTAGTGTCAGCTATTTGACGCCGTTGCGTTGCCTTAATGATTGTAACCCGATTAGTTTCAGACGGTCAAGGTAGGGAGGTAAGGTAAGTTGGTTCTGTCGTCCCAAGGAAGGGCCCGAAGGCCCTTCGTTGAACATCTTCAATTCTACGTGAATGACATTCATAGTGAGGAGGCCAAGCCTGACTGCAATATTCTAGAATGGGTCGAACGTACGTAATAAAAAGGTACTTCTTCACATAGGGGTTATTGAATTCCTTGGACCAACGTTTAATAAAACCAAGCTTCAGACCCGAATTCTATAAGGTTTGTATTTGTTGACCTACCTTTAAGGAAGCCATGTTAGGCGGAGGAAAATATAGACTTGCAATAGAAATAGACTGAATCATGCACTAGACTATCAAATAGTTTAGTAATGTATGATAGTTTCGCTATCGGTCTATAATATTGTCAACTTTATTTTTGGGACCTTTTTTATGAATTGGATTTATATAGGCGTCATTCCAATAATCGGGGAAAACGCTTTGTGAGAGAGACAGAAGGAAAAGATTAGTGAGAGGTTTTGATAAGGCATACACACAATTTTTCAAAAGAATCGAAGGGACACCATCAGGACCGGGATTAAAATTATCTTCAAGTTAATTTATTTTATCAATAACTGAATCATTGGTATTTTCAAAATACCAATTGAGGAAAGCAGTGTACATCTACTTAATTCTTATATATTTGTACTTTCTTTTTCTATTTTTTGTTTGTTTCTTTTTTCTAATATTGAAAACTCAGTCAATGAAATAATGTAATAATTTTCTTTTATTTTTTTTTCCTCCAAATTGATTTCCTTAACCTTATACTATTTTTTAAAAGTGTCCTCCAGAATAAATATTTCCTTCAGAAATAAAACAAGAACTTCCTCTTAACAGGAACAATTATGATAAACAAGCAGATAGTGTTTATTCAACAAACAACAAAATATTGGATTTTTCAATCGTCAGATAGACGATCCTCTGAAGAAAAACACTCTTATTTATTCTACCGATGAATACTCAGATAAGTTTATTTGCCAGTTTGCTATTTTTATTTTTGTTCGATGATTGAAAAATCGGCTCTTAACAATATTTAATTTAATTTTCACAACAAATATTTTGAGAAAATTTTCTTGAAACGAAATGAAAATGTTAAGTAGAAAAATTAAAAGTAATAAACAATCTGAAAACTTATTTTCAACACTACACTAATATATATATATTATATATAAGAATTATTTTCTTACTGCATAGGTTGAGATTGAATAAATAAATAAAAATAAAAAAATAGATAAATAAATGAATGACGAATTTTTACTACATTCACATTTGTCATTCCTTTAAAAAAAAAAACCTGAACCGTTATCGCGAAAAATCTGTTGTTATTGACATTGACTACACAGTACTCCGCACATAAATGTGACGAACTACAGACACATAGTAGCACTGGCGACTGAGGCCATCGGGCATTGGCACTGATCAGTTATATATACTGGCAATGATTAGTGCCATCGGCTGGGACAGAGCAAGATATACAGACATCAAGGTAATATATTGCGCATGTGTCATCCTATCTCTTTCTTTAATGTGACGTCACTCGTATCGTGTTTTCAATCCAATTGGTGCAAATTACTATGGAAAAGTATTTAATTACTTGACTCAGCCTACATAAAAATGAAAAATAAACCCAAATATTGTGTGAATGATTTAAATATATCTCGGTTTGTAATGACTAATGACATAAAAATCTTGATGTGTAAAAACGCTAATTGTAATCATTAGAAACCTCTTTATTCCTCTGGGCAACTAAGAACTACGACATATTCAACTTATCTATATTGTACCTTTTTGAAACTCAGATATTTTTAATAAAAAAACTGTGCTATAATTTTAAGAACAGGTTTTATTTATTTTTCTTTTAAGCTTTTCGTTTTTCTTCCATATATTATTAGTTAGATTTTTATTTTGAAATCTTATTCTAAAATACATTTTGCATCGAAAGAAATTTTTTATGATGTGAGGCTCCAAAGAGCAGTCGGTAGCGAAAGAAAAAAGATGTTGTATGTACTATTCAGATGGCTTGAGGGCAGATTCTTTCTTTTCACCATTAACTGCATTAAAAATAGAATCTTACTTCTTAAGTTCTATTATAAATATTTCATTCGGCTTCTGAAGACCCCCTTCATTGACGACATTTTTCCGTGTTAAGCCGGTACTATCCTCTTTATCAACATAATTTTGAATGGGTATCTTTCATTTACACTTCTTCAAAATGTATCCACTGAGGTACTCTAAGGCATCATATTTAACATCGAACAACTCTTCATCTGCATTCGTGGAAACATGGCTGTTGTTGTTGGCTGCATTTGTTGTTTCTTTATCAGAAAAATGGAAAAGAAGCTCCGAAGTGAGAAGTGGTGTTTCCTCGTAGATGGTTAGCGAGTCATGGCCATGGTCAACGTCAACATCCATTTTTACTTCTGGCTCTTTAAAAGACTGCAAGTTTGAATAATCGGATACTATGCCTTCATTTCGACCGAGTATATAGAAACGTAAGCGATATTTGAATTCAAGTGGACTCGGATGGTCGTGAAGTCCACCTTTAGCACGTATCACTCCGAAAAACATTTCCAAGAGGTCCTGGTTAAGACGGTAGGTAAGGATGTAAGAAGAATCATGCCATGTCTTTAGGTAGTCATAGAGCATTTTAAGAGAATTTATGCTCATTAAAATTCCTTGCTGAAAAGGTAACAAACCAGCTTTTTTACCGAAGCGCATCCTTAGTACAATGCTTTCCATTTTATCTGGGATTTCTTTTTGAATATCGAGTTCAAGTCCATATGCTGCTTTTCTTGGTCGAGAATCTAACCTTCGAGCTCTTGAATTAAATATATCAAACCATGCATCAACCTGCAGTAAATAAAACACATTAACAAGACTTTATTTTGCTTAAATTGGTCTTGACACTTCAACTATTGTTTTCAAAATGATCTAGAAATTCTTCTTTTCCTTTTTTAAGTAGTAAGAATAGGCAGCTGTCAAACGACAACGATACGGATGACGTAGATGCGCAGAAGATACACAAAATGTTGCGCCGGAATATATTACCTTTCTATTCTGTATATCTTGGGGACAGAGCAAGAAATTAATACAACAGAGAGAAAGAGAGAGAGACAGATAGACACATAGAAGGGAAGAACACATAACATAAACCTACGTGGCACAGAGGAGGAGACACAGATTTTAATTGTCTCATATCATCGCACAGGTGGCCTCATATACGCTGGCGATTTTTGTAGAAAAAGAATGCTGCCGAAGCTGGGGCTTGAACCCGTAGCATTTGGCTTAGCAATCAACTACTCTGTTGTTATAAAAGCAATTCCGCGTCGAATGAGACTAATTTCATGTCAATGCTATGAGTGGTTCGCGAGATAATCGAGCCGAAAAACATAACGTACATACGCACCTACACACATACGCAAATACGAACATACGTGCATACATCATTATAAAAAAGGTTGATCCGGTCCGGATTCTAGTTATGTACCTGGAAACACGGAGATAAAATTGGAGATTCGCAAAATCGGCCTAATTACAATAATTTAATCTGGAAGTTAAAAACTGCTAGTAATAAGAATATAACTGCTCTTATTTCTCATATGAAGCTAAGATTTAACTATCCAAGGAACGTATTTACCCTTGAATCAATTCCTTCAGAGTTGTTTCCTCTTCTTTTGAAGATCAAATGCAGACTCATGATATTATGAATCCGATAAAAGCTAATATTTTAAAATTTAAATATTCAAATAAGTGAACCAAAAAATTCAAATAATGTAAGCTGAACCTAATTATTTTTCTAGCACCATCTACCATTTCAACACCATTGCACACATAAAAACTAGATTCCGGATAGTTCCGGATAACCATACAACAACAAAACACAAACAACAAAAAACCCAGATGTTTTTGACATTTTGCATTCTCCTCTATTATTCCCATTCCCTCTTCTTGAAATTCTTCCTTATCTTCTCTTGGTTTGGTTGTTTCAGAAAAATTTGCCGTGCAGAAGAAAAGTGTTTAGATCTCTCTTAATTTTTTTGTTTCTTTATAAAATTTTTGCTTGCATTTAATTCCAAATTTCATTTCAATTAAAAATCGGAAACAAACAAAGTTAAAGGCTTTCTTTAGTTTTGCCCAGGTAACGAAACAAAGTGAAGACTTCCCATTAATTATTTAATGATGGAAAAAAGTGAAAGCAACTTCCATGGTACCCAAGTACACATAAAGAAAAGTGCGATAAAATTATTTCCTTAGTTTTTTATTCATCGATTAAACAAGACATTACCGTTGTTTAGTCTTCAAATTATTGATAAATAACAAGAACAAGTTGGACATGTTTGTTTATGTCAGGTTACGTGTTTTCTTTATTTAATAAACCAAAGCAAAAAGTACCCTTCGATTCCTCAATAGAACGTTTGCTTTTTGTTAATTGGCTTTGTTCATTTTGGAGTTCCGTAATTCGAAGAAAATGTAACCTCAGGCCAAATCAATAGATGCTTTTTGTTTTTGTGGAGCAATCTATTTCAAGGACATTTAAATCAAGTTTGAATGGTGTGCTTTTGGCATAATGGAAACTGCACATGTCTGAGTTACAATTCAACAGATGGGTTTGTCATTGAAAGAGATAAAGTGTTTCTCCTTGACCCCAGACAAAAATTTGAATGGTTCACGCATTGCTGTCCAATTTCTAAGGCAAGGAACAACAAAGAATACTAAATTGAATGCCTCATGGTATTCTTACATGGAAGCTTCTGAGGAAAGAATGAAAAAAGCACTATGTGCATTCTACACATGCAGAAAGACCTTCGGTGTACGTTGGGGTATGTGACCGCTAGTCATCCAATGGATGTACACAGCAATTGTCAGACCCATTCTTACCTATGGCTCTATTGTATGGTGGAAAGCGGTGGAAAAATCCTCAAGAACCTGAATAAGGTACAGAGACTAGCCTGTATAGGAATAACAGGGGCTCAGAGATCCACACCACAAGCTGGGTTGGAAATGATCTTCGATCTCCCGGCCCTGGATGAGTTCATAAGGTGCACGGCAGCCAAAACTTCAATTTGTTTAAAAGGACTGAGTTTTTGAAAGCACAGCACATGGGTCAATCTTACACAGATATGACACGATTCCAGGACTGATGGAGATGGAGACCACCGATTACGTTCCCCCTTTACTAGATTTCGATAGGAACTTTTCTATTTGCATACCAGAAAGACAGGGTTGGGATCCTAACTCACTTATAAGAGAACAGGGTATCCCTTTCTACACTGACGGTTCAAAAATAGAATCAGGAACAGGTGCTGGAGTGTTTTGCCAATCTCTCAACATCAGAGAGTCGTATAAACTCCCAGCTGACTGTAGTGTCTTTCAGGCCGAGATTTTTACCATTGAATTGCCACATCATGAAAAGCTTGGCTCCTCGGAGATTACTTTTTTCGTAGACAGCCAGCCAGGGTGCTATCAAAGCCTTAGCCAGTGAGAACATAAGATCAAAGGAAGTTTTAAACTGTAGGAAGGAATTAAATAAAATCTGCCACACTAACCAGGTTAAGCTCTGCTGGGTTGCTGGACATAGCAATATAGAAGGGAACGAAATAGTAGATAAACTTGCCAGGAAAGGGTCAGAAGCAGATACAAGTAGTAGCAACCATTCAGATAGAGGACCACTCGTCCCGATTGGGGTACTCAAGAGGAAGATAGACCTTGAATCAAAAGAGAAAATCAATAACTCCTGGAAATCCAGGGACGATTGCGTAATCTCTAGAAATTTATGGCCTAGGTGTACTAACGAGTCATTGCGCCATTGGCAGAATGGCCAACAAGATAGGAGCTGTCAGGATGAGGAGGAAATAGAAACCAGTAAACACCTGCTCTGTGACTGTCCGAACCTCCAAACTAACCGACTCCGTCATTTCGGGAACAGGTTTGTTGGGGAACTGGATGATCTCGCACAGGTCTCAACGGCAAACATGAGGAAATTTATAGATAGCACAGGCTGGTTGGTTAACGGGCCAGTCTACGTTAATCGTCAATTTTGAGGAGCAATGGACCAGTAGGCCCCCGTGTATGCAACAGTTTCACGCTGTGCACACCCCTTATCACCTAACCTAACCTAAATTGAATGCCTCTCTTTTCAGGTCATTAAAACGATAATTTTGATGTTACTATGAGACTGGATGAAGTCGTTAGATGGTTCGTAATAATTGTATTACCTGCAAGCAATCCTTCTAAACATATTTTTCTCAATTTAAAGGTATCAGAAAAAGATCGGCACCTATGACAAGCAACAATGGGAGAAAACAGTTGAACAAAAAATTCTAGATGGCGCTAGCTTCACACTCAAAAATGCTAAACTCAAAACCGAGTACATCGATGTGGATTTAGTAAGAGGTAATCCGAAGAATTCCTCACCTCACAAGCAGAGATAACCATAACTTTTCGATCTCCCGTAGGTTCTACATTTCCCAAAGCCAAGCCAAAGCAATCTCTATCGACGGTTATAAAATTGGCTATATTCCGATATTTCCTACTTCCGGTATATGCAAAATGGTGGGTCCAACAGACGTCGCACAAGGTCTTTGGATTGCTTCTGTTCCTCTACATAACCCAAATGATAAGCTGGGCGGTGTACACATTCAAAATTCTTCATCGTTTGGATAGTGATGTCGAGGTTGGTGTAGAATCCTTGTTTAAAACACAAAGTAAATTGGAACTGTCATTCTAGCACATCGTTTCGATATCGGAACTACTAATTCCAATGGCCCTGAGTCTAACTCTGAGTTTCATCCATTCGCAAATTGTTGCAACCAGCTCTGGCAGTGGAATCTCATCCAAGCAAGCTCGGTTCACAAATGCGACGGGAAAGCCACGAGATCGTGTCAAACGGCGGAAGAAACTTGTCAAGTAAAGTCCCATTGACCATTCCTATCGATTCCTTTTTAATCGTTCAATTTTTCAGAATGCGAAGTTTTGAATCGGAAGCTGCAACATCAGCTGGAAAGCCATCGCGCAGCAAGCCCACAACCCCACAAGAGTCTACCACAAGTATTCATTCGAAAACAACTTTTGTTCCTTTGAAAGACAGCAAATCGTTCTTGAAGTCTCCAAAGAATTCCCTCATAGAACTACAAGAAACTAAAAAATCACCATCATCGACATCATCATCCTCCTCCACCGAAGTTAACTCCCCATCCAAATCGGCACTAGATTTCACCTCAAGTTCGAGCTTGTTGCTGCCGAAAAGTGCCAGTCCAAATATTACTGAATGTAAGAAGCGAAATGTGAACTGGGACACGCCAATTCACAATTTCGCATCTGAAATTGAAGTCGAGAAGATTATCGGCCACCAAGTCAGCACAACTAGCAACAGTAGTGCAGAAAATTCAATTCGAGAACCACAAATTGATGAAGAAAAGGCGGTAGCAAAGGAAGATGTAAAGGATTTGCCGAAGAATGATGAAAACGAAGGTGCAATCAAACGTAGTCTCGGTGAAGATGACGGTTTTGAGAGTTTGAACGGCAAAAGCTCGAGTGGAGAAGAAGTAGCGGGACCATCTCAGCCCATTGAGAAGAATCAGCTGCGTTTGAGATTGAATTCAAATATTCCAAAAGCAAGTGATGAGAGCACGCAGCCGACGCCACTTATGGCTGCATTCAGACGCAAATATCCACTGTCATCCGAGTCGGATATTGAGAGACTGGGTCCATCGACTGAGATTTTCTCCAAGAAAAGTTCAAACCCGAGCACCGATACCGATGGAGAACTTGAAGAGGATGAAATTATTTCCAGTCCAGCATCAATGGCTGCTTCCAATTACACCGAATGCACAACATCGGCCACCGAATGGCTGGGAGTGACGACAAACAGTAAGATGGATTTTCAATTGTTTGGTCTGTTTTGATTGATCGAATTTGTTTTTAAGGCGAGGAATGCAGTTACAGCTCGGAATTGGAGAATTCTGATTTCAAGCAATTGTCCGAAGATGAGGGCTATGACATGGACTTTACCCCGACGACTATTCTCTATCCTAATGGCAAAACTGGTCGAAGTAAGTCGATGAGTGTCCCATTTTTGGATTTTCCTGATCATTGCTTTGCTTAATTGCAGTCAGCTGTACAATTTGGGACCACCGTGACATCAAAAAAGCTCAAATGTCCGTTTTGGATATATCCACTTGCATAATTGAACGTGTCGAAGCCATGCCCGAAACCTGCGACTACATTTACTTTGGGATTTGTTTCTCCATCATTCTCTCAATGATCCCAACTTTCTGTCGATTATGTGATGTAAGTTGTACATTGGGACAGGCCCAAACCAAGTAATTCTTATTGATCTTCCAGAAAACGATCGATTCCGAGGACAGTGAAATCAATTATTTCGATATGCCAATGCTGCTATGGGAGAAGGCTTCGTTTTCGTTTATTTCCATACTCCACTTCGCTTTTGGCAATTCGCAGTGGGAACGTGCTCTATTGCTTATTGGATTCATGCAGCGTTTGATACTGACTTTGATATTCTTCATGCTGTTTGCAGTAGCCGAAAGAACCTTCAAGCAGAGGTTGGTCGATTCTAAACCAATAGCCAACTAGTTTTCATCTCTGTCTTGTAGATTCTTGTATGCAAAGCTGTTTTCCCATTTGACGTCGTCGAGGCGAGCGAGAAAATCCGATCTGCCTCACTTTCGACTGAACAAAGTGCGAAACATCAAAACATGGCTGAGTGTGAGATCATACTTGAACGTAATCTATTCCTTATTTGCCAAGAGCTATCGAGTTGAATAAAATGTTGTTTGCCTTCTAGAAACGAGGTCCACAACGTTCGGTTGATGTCATAGTTTCGGCAGCATTCCTCTTGACACTGCTCCTGTTGGCATTCCTGAGTGTCGAATGGCTCAAGGATTCAGTGCATTTGCATTCGCATTTGAATTTGGAAGCTTTGGCATGGTCAATGTTTATGGGCATTTTCCTGTTGCGATTCATGACCCTTGGGAATAAAATCAACCGGAAATACCGAAGTATCTCGGTTTTGATCACAGAGCAGATAAATCTCTATTTGCAGGTAAGAAAAGTTGGTTCTCATCGCCATTTTGCTTCTAATGTTTTCCTATTCTGTTTAGATTGAACAGAAACCAAAAAAGAAAGACGAGCTTATGGTGTCGAATAGCGTTTTGAAACTAGCCGCCGATCTGCTCAAGGAATTAGAGCTGCCCTTCAAGATTTCCGGTCTAAGTGCAAATCCCTATTTGTATACCACAATCAAAGTTGTTATATTGTCGGCCCTGTCGGGCGTTCTTAGTGAGATGTTAGGCTTTAAATTGAAGTTACACAAAATTAAGATTAAGTAGAACCTAGAAATGAATATTATTTTCCGTAGTACAAACAAAATTACTGAATGTGTAATGATATTTTATGGATCTTATTAAAACAATGAATCAGCATATTCTTAGAATGAAAACCGAGTAATGAATTTGATATTGAGGTTTTTTCCCCCTTACGTCTAACTCATCAGCAATCCAGCTGCGGAGAAAGACAACTAAGAAAACCACCAAAAAGCAGAGATGTCAATCAAAATAATGGAGAAAAGTTTACATAATGAAAAAAATCGAGCGGGGATATACGTTCAAAAGTCGGCAGAAGTCACGGCTGCCGGTGAGGACTTGGCTTCGCAAGAAGCTAAGTCGCCAGTGACAAAAGTAAACAATGACAAAGAGAAAAGAGAATTAAAAAGACAATCGGCAATTCTCTCAGTAGATCTTCCCGCACTAGATGGTTTTACTATCAAAAGTACGGAGACCTCGGACAGACCTCCTTCTATAGGTAGTTAAACCGAGGACGAGCTACTGATGTACCCGAGTCAAGAATAGACTACGCTGAAGTCTGCTGCATCCCTCAAAGCTACGAGGCAACGCAGCAACTACAGATCCTCTAAAAGATTCGTGAGAACTACCGAGTTGAAAGACCCTGCAACGCTCAGTTCGAGAGAAAAGGCTCTCCTAAAAAAGCACAGAAAGCTAGTTAAGAACTTCGAGTGGCAGCTGGCAGAAACTGCCAAGGAAACATCTGAAGAAGTGAACACCAAAAAGTCGGAGAGCAAAAGAGTAGATGCTGCCAAATCAAGGTCTGTTCCTTAAAAGACAAACCGTGAACAGGCTGGTAATAACTCGACTGCTCGGAACGACAAGGGAAAAGTTCAGGCGACTTCCTGTAAGAAACAGCTAGCTAACGCTAATAAAGAGCAAGCACCTCTTCTGGAAGGAAACCAGGAACATCCAAGAGAGTAAGATCGGAGGAGACAGTCAAGCAAGGCGATGCTTAGAAACAGAAACCCAGCAGCTTCGACACTACTCCTATTGACCTAAAAATCACCATCATAAGCCGTGGCGACATACATGGGAAAATTTCGGCAAAAAACTGGCTTCTTGTTGAAAACGAGATTTTTAAAGCTTTGATGGCGGCATCAAAGAACAATAGTTCTGAGGACTATATCTTTGATGGTACCGGATGGCGGCGAGTAGGCACAGTGGTCTGCTGCGGTAACAGAAATCACGGGAGTTCCTAAACCGTACAATCGCCAACATTGGCGTACTATGGGAAGGTTCCTCCCTTGAAGTTCTACCCGCCGCAGCTCTACCACTCCGCCAGCAGTTCAGTATTTGGATCCCCCTCCTGCAGAACATGAGGACGCAGCCATTATCAAGCTGTTGGTGAAGCAGAACAAAAAGCTTCCCATTTAAGAATGGAAGCTTTAACATTCAAGGAAAAGCCATGGTGTCGAATGGAAGGACCTCTTGTTTGTGGCAGACAAGAAATCTGACCTTCTGCTCAAGGAGAAAAAGGACGTGTTGATGTAATACCGAGGTTAAGAGGCATGAAGGCAAAGGGGAGTCAAAGGCTGCTAGTGGTGCAAATAAACCTGCGCCATTGGCTCAATGGCCAACAAGATTTACTATTTTATTGACGACGCTGGTTTCTAGTTTTAACCAAACACTTACTTAAGGTGACGCTGCAGTTCGTGTTGGACTTGGGCCTCAATCAACAGTCTCCGCCAGCCAGCTCGGTCCCTAGCTAGTCCCTAGCATTGGTGCCCATCCGCTATAAATGACCGAGCCATTTGAGTCTCTGGACCTTGACTCTTCTTGCAAGGTCCATGTCGTTGTACAACCCGTAACGTTTGCAGTTGTTGTATCTTCTTCGCCATTTCCCTTCAATGCACACAGGGCCAAAGATGACCAGAAGAACTTTCCTCTCGAAACAGCCTAAGGCACATTCATCTAATTTTGTCAAGGTCCATACTTCTGCACCATACAGCAGGACAGGGATGATGAGGGTGTTGTACAGTTTTACTTTAGTAAAGAAGAAGATAGTGCCTCTGGTGTTAGGAGTTTTGCACTCAGGTACGATGTCGAACAAATCGCCTTGTCTGAATTCTTTTTTGACATCGAAAGAATTCGTTAGTTCATTGCCAACCTTGACGGCGCAGTGTGAGTTCTCCATCGTCATTTTGCACAAGCGAACGAGCTTGGCAGGGATGCCAAAATAGACATAGCCTTATACAATTCGTCTCTGTAGATGCTGTCATACGCGGCCTTAAAATCGTTGAAAAGGTGGGTGACGATTTGGAGTTCATAGGTTTTTTTCCAGGATCTGCCGCAAAGTGAAAATTTGTTCGATGGTTGACTTTCCTGGTCTGAAGCCACATTGATAAGGACCAATCAGATTGTTGACGAAAGGCTTCAGGCTGATTCCTCTGTAGTTGGCACAGTTTAGAGGATCTCCATTTTTCAGGATAGGGCAAACAATGCTGAGGTTCCATTCATCGGGCATGCATTCTTCCGACCATATCTTACAGATGATTTGGTGCATGCTCCTATCTAGATCGTCGCCTGCTGATTACCATACATACAAATTTAAATGTTAGACTCGTGTTTATCAGCAGATTATTGAAACCCTTATTTTCCTCTGGGTGTGAACAGCAACCTAACAAAATAATGTAAGCAAACCCTCATCCAAAACCTAGCATACTGGCATCACTTAATTGCTTTTGACACTTTCTTGACAGTTGAATTCATTTTTTTGACAGTTGCAGAAAAATCGAGTTGTCTCTCTTCAATGTTCGTTCCATTTCAAAAAATGGATAGGTCATTTTTTGCAGACAAATTGTTGTTTTCTTTTGTTTTTTTAATTACAAAATAGACAGTCGAGCTTTTTATACCGTTGTCGGAGGGTGTTGCCGAGCGGTTTCCGGATAATCATAAAGAATAATTATTTTAAAAATAAAAGAAAAGAAAATCCATCTTCATACAGTTTTTCAAGCATCAACAAGTAAAACTTCTCCGGAAGTTAAATAAATCCTTATTCGCTGGCAGCGTTTGAAGTTTGTGTTGTGTGTAATTGCAGTGAAAGGGCAAATTACCATTGTTTCTCAATAGCCAACCGGGTGTGGCGATTTCTTAAACAAAAATCCATCCAAATCGAATATCATCTTTTCATTGAACTGATTTTGCTATACAAGAAGAGCCAAAGTCAGAGAATTATCCTTCACTCGGGGGAGTTCCTTTGAAAGACAGCAAATCGTTCTTGAAGTCTCCAAAGAATTCCCTCATAGAACTACAAGAAACTAAAAAATCACCATCATCGACATCATCATCCTCCTCCACCGAAGTTAACTCCCCATCCAAATCGGCACTAGATTTCACCTCAAGTTCGAGCTTGTTGCTGCCGAAAAGTGCCAGTCCAAATATTACTGAATGTAAGAAGCGAAATGTGAACTGGGACACGCCAATTCACAATTTCGCATCTGAAATTGAAGTCGAGAAGATTATCGGCCACCAAGTCAGCACAACTAGCAACAGTAGTGCAGAAAATTCAATTCGAGAACCACAAATTGATGAAGAAAAGGCGGTAGCAAAGGAAGATGTAAAGGATTTGCCGAAGAATGATGAAAACGAAGGTGCAATCAAACGTAGTCTCGGTGAAGATGACGGTTTTGAGAGTTTGAACGGCAAAAGCTCGAGTGGAGAAGAAGTAGCGGGACCATCTCAGCCCATTGAGAAGAATCAGCTGCGTTTGAGATTGAATTCAAATATTCCAAAAGCAAGTGATGAGAGCACGCAGCCGACGCCACTTATGGCTGCATTCAGACGCAAATATCCACTGTCATCCGAGTCGGATATTGAGAGACTGGGTCCATCGACTGAGATTTTCTCCAAGAAAAGTTCAAAACCAACAAACCCGAGCACCGATACCGATGGAGAACTTGAAGAGGATGAAATTATTTCCAGTCCAGCATCAATGGCTGCTTCCAATTACACCGAATGCACAACATCGGCCACCGAATGGCTGGGAGTGACGACAAACAGTAAGATGGATTTTCAATTGTTTGGTCTGTTTTGATTGATCGAATTTGTTTTTAAGGCGAGGAATGCAGTTACAGCTCGGAATTGGAGAATTCTGATTTCAAGCAATTGTCCGAAGATGAGGGCTATGACATGGACTTTACCCCGACGACTATTCTCTATCCTAATGGCAAAACTGGTCGAAGTAAGTCGATGAGTGTCCCATTTTTGGATTTTCCTGATCATTGCTTTGCTTAATTGCAGTCAGCTGTACAATTTGGGACCACCGTGACATCAAAAAAGCTCAAATGTCCGTTTTGGATATATCCACTTGCATAATTGAACGTGTCGAAGCCATGCCCGAAACCTGCGACTACATTTACTTTGGGATTTGTTTCTCCATCATTCTCTCAATGATCCCAACTTTCTGTCGATTATGTGATGTAAGTTGTACATTGGGACAGGCCCAAACCAAGTAATTCTTATTGATCTTCCAGAAAACGATCGATTCCGAGGACAGTGAAATCAATTATTTCGATATGCCAATGCTGCTATGGGAGAAGGCTTCGTTTTCGTTTATTTCCATACTCCACTTCGCATTTGGCAATTCGCAGTGGGAACGTGCTCTATTGCTTATTGGATTCATGCAGCGTTTGATACTGACTTTGATATTCTTCATGCTGTTTGCAGTAGCCGAAAGAACCTTCAAGCAGAGGTTGGTCGATTCTAAACCAATAGCCAACTAGTTTTCATCTCTGTCTTGTAGATTCTTGTATGCAAAGCTGTTTTCCCATTTGACGTCGTCGAGGCGAGCGAGAAAATCCGATCTGCCTCACTTTCGACTGAACAAAGTGCGAAACATCAAAACATGGCTGAGTGTGAGATCATACTTGAACGTAATCTATTCCTTATTTGCCAAGAGCTATCGAGTTGAATAAAATGTTGTTTGCCTTCTAGAAACGAGGTCCACAACGTTCGGTTGATGTCATAGTTTCGGCAGCATTCCTCTTGACACTGCTCCTGTTGGCATTCCTGAGTGTCGAATGGCTCAAGGATTCAGTGCATTTGCATTCGCATTTGAATTTGGAAGCTTTGGCATGGTCAATGTTTATGGGCATTTTCCTGTTGCGATTCATGACCCTTGGGAATAAAATCAACCGGAAATACCGAAGTATCTCGGTTTTGATCACAGAGCAGATAAATCTCTATTTGCAGGTAAGAAAAGTTGGTTCTCATCGCCATTTTGCTTCTAATGTTTTCCTATTCTGTTTAGATTGAACAGAAACCAAAAAAGAAAGACGAGCTTATGGTGTCGAATAGCGTTTTGAAACTAGCCGCCGATCTGCTCAAGGAATTAGAGCTGCCCTTCAAGATTTCCGGTCTAAGTGCAAATCCCTATTTGTATACCACAATCAAAGTTGTTATATTGTCGGCCCTGTCGGGCGTTCTTAGTGAGATGTTAGGCTTTAAATTGAAGTTACACAAAATTAAGATTAAGTAGAACCTAGAAATGAATATTATTTTCCGTAGTACAAACAAAATTACTGAATGTGTAATGATATTTTATGGATCTTATTAAAACAATGAATCAGCATATTCTTAGAATGAAAACCGAGTAATGAATTTGATATTGAGGTTTTTTCCCCCTTACGTCTAACTCATCAGCAATCCAGCTGCGGAGAAAGACAACTAAGAAAACCACCAAAAAGCAGAGATGTCAATCAAAATAATGGAGAAAAGTTTACATAATGAAAAAAATCGAGCGGGGATATACGTTCAAAAGTCGGCAGAAGTCACGGCTGCCGGTGAGGACTTGGCTTCGCAAGAAGCTAAGTCGCCAGTGACAAAAGTAAACAATGACAAAGAGAAAAGAGAATTAAAAAGACAATCGGCAATTCTCTCAGTAGATCTTCCCGCACTAGATGGTTTTACTATCAAAAGTACGGAGACCTCGGACAGACCTCCTTCTATAGGTAGTTAAACCGAGGACGAGCTACTGATGTACCCGAGTCAAGAATAGACTACGCTGAAGTCTGCTGCATCCCTCAAAGCTACGAGGCAACGCAGCAACTACAGATCCTCTAAAAGATTCGTGAGAACTACCGAGTTGAAAGACCCTGCAACGCTCAGTTCGAGAGAAAAGGCTCTCCTAAAAAAGCACAGAAAGCTAGTTAAGAACTTCGAGTGGCAGCTGGCAGAAACTGCCAAGGAAACATCTGAAGAAGTGAACACCAAAAAGTCGGAGAGCAAAAGAGTAGATGCTGCCAAATCAAGGTCTGTTCCTTAAAAGACAAACCGTGAACAGGCTGGTAATAACTCGACTGCTCGGAACGACAAGGGAAAAGTTCAGGCGACTTCCTGTAAGAAACAGCTAGCTAACGCTAATAAAGAGCAAGCACCTCTTCTGGAAGGAAACCAGGAACATCCAAGAGAGTAAGATCGGAGGAGACAGTCAAGCAAGGCGATGCTTAGAAACAGAAACCCAGCAGCTTCGACACTACTCCTATTGACCTAAAAATCACCATCATAAGCCGTGGCGACATACATGGGAAAATTTCGGCAAAAAACTGGCTTCTTGTTGAAAACGAGATTTTTAAAGCTTTGATGGCGGCATCAAAGAACAATAGTTCTGAGGACTATATCTTTGATGGTACCGGATGGCGGCGAGTAGGCACAGTGGTCTGCTGCGGTAACAGAAATCACGGGAGTTCCTAAACCGTACAATCGCCAACATTGGCGTACTATGGGAAGGTTCCTCCCTTGAAGTTCTACCCGCCGCAGCTCTACCACTCCGCCAGCAGTTCAGTATTTGGATCCCCCTCCTGCAGAACATGAGGACGCAGCCATTATCAAGCTGTTGGTGAAGCAGAACAAAAAGCTTCCCATTTAAGAATGGAAGCTTTAACATTCAAGGAAAAGCCATGGTGTCGAATGGAAGGACCTCTTGTTTGTGGCAGACAAGAAATCTGACCTTCTGCTCAAGGAGAAAAAGGACGTGTTGATGTAATACCGAGGTTAAGAGGCATGAAGGCAAAGGGGAGTCAAAGGCTGCTAGTGGTGCAAATAAACCTGCGCCATTGGCTCAATGGCCAACAAGATTTACTATTTTATTGACGACGCTGGTTTCTAGTTTTAACCAAACACTTACTTAAGGTGACGCTGCAGTTCGTGTTGGACTTGGGCCTCAATCAACAGTCTCCGCCAGCCAGCTCGGTCCCTAGCTAGTCCCTAGCATTGGTGCCCATCCGCTATAAATGACCGAGCCATTTGAGTCTCTGGACCTTGACTCTTCTTGCAAGGTCCATGTCGTTGTACAACCCGTAACGTTTGCAGTTGTTGTATCTTCTTCGCCATTTCCCTTCAATGCACACAGGGCCAAAGATGACCAGAAGAACTTTCCTCTCGAAACAGCCTAAGGCACATTCATCTAATTTTGTCAAGGTCCATACTTCTGCACCATACAGCAGGACAGGGATGATGAGGGTGTTGTACAGTTTTACTTTAGTAAAGAAGAAGATAGTGCCTCTGGTGTTAGGAGTTTTGCACTCAGGTACGATGTCGAACAAATCGCCTTGTCTGAATTCTTTTTTGACATCGAAAGAATTCGTTAGTTCATTGCCAACCTTGACGGCGCAGTGTGAGTTCTCCATCGTCATTTTGCACAAGCGAACGAGCTTGGCAGGGATGCCAAAATAGACATAGCCTTATACAATTCGTCTCTGTAGATGCTGTCATACGCGGCCTTAAAATCGTTGAAAAGGTGGGTGACGATTTGGAGTTCATAG
Organism: Sphaerophoria taeniata; assembly: GCA_943590905.1. NCBI lineage: Eukaryota > Metazoa > Arthropoda > Insecta > Diptera > Syrphidae > Sphaerophoria > Sphaerophoria taeniata. The sequence continues at coordinate 22,400,114 of OX016540.1, read as the reverse complement.
GTTTTTTTCCAGGATCTGCCGCAAAGTGAAAATTTGTTCGATGGTTGACTTTCCTGGTCTGAAGCCACATTGATAAGGACCAATCAGATTGTTGACGAAAGGCTTCAGGCTGATTCCTCTGTAGTTGGCACAGTTTAGAGGATCTCCATTTTTCAGGATAGGGCAAACAATGCTGAGGTTCCATTCATCGGGCATGCATTCTTCCGACCATATCTTACAGATGATTTGGTGCATGCTCCTATCTAGATCGTCGCCTGCTGATTACCATACATACAAATTTAAATGTTAGACTCGTGTTTATCAGCAGATTATTGAAACCCTTATTTTCCTCTGGGTGTGAACAGCAACCTAACAAAATAATGTAAGCAAACCCTCATCCAAAACCTAGCATACTGGCATCACTTAATTGCTTTTGACACTTTCTTGACAGTTGAATTCATTTTTTTGACAGTTGCAGAAAAATCGAGTTGTCTCTCTTCAATGTTCGTTCCATTTCAAAAAATGGATAGGTCATTTTTTGCAGACAAATTGTTGTTTTCTTTTGTTTTTTTAATTACAAAATAGACAGTCGAGCTTTTTATACCGTTGTCGGAGGGTGTTGCCGAGCGGTTTCCGGATAATCATAAAGAATAATTATTTTAAAAATAAAAGAAAAGAAAATCCATCTTCATACAGTTTTTCAAGCATCAACAAGTAAAACTTCTCCGGAAGTTAAATAAATCCTTATTCGCTGGCAGCGTTTGAAGTTTGTGTTGTGTGTAATTGCAGTGAAAGGGCAAATTACCATTGTTTCTCAATAGCCAACCGGGTGTGGCGATTTCTTAAACAAAAATCCATCCAAATCGAATATCATCTTTTCATTGAACTGATTTTGCTATACAAGAAGAGCCAAAGTCAGAGAATTATCCTTCACTCGGGGGAGGATAAGTATAGCTAATAAGAAAAGGTGAAAACGTTCACACGGAACGCATTGAAATCGAGTGTCCTACTTTTTATTTTGGTTTTGTGTTTTTGGTGTTAATCTAACAAGAAAGTGCACGAAATCGAAACAATTATTCTGTAGACCAAGAAATAACTCTTGTCTGGCCATTTTTGGAAGAATATCGCGTTCGCGAATCCCACACACGCAAAAATGCTGGACGAGTATCCTATCCCAACAGCCGCTGCTCAATCAGCTGCGGAGGAGGAATCTTACTACCTTGGCAGTCGGGCTTTTCTTTGGCTGGCCGACCTATCCGGCCTATCTGTTGATCTGGTAAGTGTACACATATTTTTTTCTGCGTCCATCTTGCTATCGTCTTCTTTTTGTTGCCCTATTAATGATTTACCGAAAACAACTTTTTCACGACGAAGTAATTTTCCAATTTCCAACAATGAGATTGTCTTGATTGCGATTGCGAGAATGTTGAGGGTGGTTCGGAATGTGTAGTTGTGGTTGCCAGAGCAACACCATCTCGCCGCAATCTCACTCCGCCATCAAACCAAAATCAAGATATAAATCGGCTGATTGGTTTCGCTTCGTGCCTTCGTTGTCTGTCTGCCTCCGCATTCTCCAACCCCTCAGCACATATTTCACAATAATGACACTTGTTTGGGGGGTCGTCTGATTCCTGAACTCCAAATGGAGGCGTGTGTAGCATCGAAATCTCAATTAAATTTTGATTTTGCCTTTGGCTGGTTATTCATTCATTTATTCCAATGAATGCCAACAACTGATTTAACCAAAAACAAATAATTTCTGTCCAACTCTTCAACCTTGACGTGCGTCTGTCGCTTCGGCTAGGGAGCGTGTGCTTTCGTTTAGTCAATTATGGAGGCGCACTCCCTAGAACTTAAAAGAAAGAATTGCATTTCAATTGGACACGAAACAAAACAAAAATTCTCACAAATGATTTCAACTCTGATGTCATGATGATCTTTAGAATCCGGTCCGGTCATGCGGTGTTTTTATTGTACAGTGGGCCAGTCGATGGCATTTTTCCGGTTGGTTTTCTTGTGTTTCTGTTGTTGTATGTTCTTCCATTGATTCGCTTGCTTTGACTTCTTGCTCTTCTTAATCGAATTCATTAAATTAAATTTCTTGCTCGTTTGGTATCTTCAAATAGAAAGAAGAATTCAAAGTAACTTGGTGTGGCAGTGGCTGAGTGGCGCTGACGATATGGCGTGACGTTGGCGTGTGTGAGTTTTTTGGGGTTTTCGATCGCCTGTTCGCTTGTTCTGCTTTCAATCACTCGAAAGAAGTGAAGAAGGTGAATTAAATAAGCTTTTTTTCTCGAATTGCCATGTGGATGTGATGCTTTTTTCTTTATCCAATTTGTTACACACGACGTGATTTTGTTTTTGTTTGTTTGAATTCAAAATGTTGTTATGCAAGCAAATCGATCAGTCGATAGTTTTTCAATCAAAGAAATCAAAATAAATATCTGGTTGTTTTGGGGTTGCGAAAAAAAGAATGAAATTAGAGGTCACACGTCACACACAATGCGAGTGCTCACTACAACTCAGCTGGGCGAATCTAATTTGGCTTTTGAACAAATTGATCATAAAAAAGTTATAACTTGTTGGATTTTAATTGATTTTCATTAGAATTCAATAACGTTTTGTTATTTATTTTCATTTGGTAATAAAATTTTAAACTGTTTTCATTAAAACATTCTCAATTACCTTGTTCCTTATTAAAACGAACATTTACAGCCCGATTCTCCCCATCATCACTGATACCTACCTCATAAGTCACAAGAAGAGGTAAAATTGATTTTGTGACTTTTTCGGATTCTCCCCCAAAGTCACAACTTGTGAGGCCGTGTGCGAATTCCTGGCTGAATACAATGAGATGTAGCTGTAGCCGGAAAAATTCGCTGTCGCCAAAAACGTCATTAAAATCGCGTATTGTGTAGCAGCAGTGGAATACAATGTGTAGCGCAACAAAATAGGTAGCTGTCAAAATTTATTAAAAAATTAAATTCAAAACTGAAAATTTGACTGTGTTGTGAAACTATTTAGCTTGTGTTTGGTTGAAAAAACTTAACAAATGATGAACGAAGAAGAAGAAATTGCATTTATTGCAGTAGATCCGATGAACTGTCAAATTTGTAGCCCAAAAAGTTGAAGTTCGCTCAACTTTTACTACACATCAAGCTACAAGCTACAGCTTCAGCTGCACATTGTATCGCACTTCATTTATTTTGTACCTTTTAACTTTGACAGCGCTACAAACTACGACTACAGCTACACCATTGTATTCAGCCAGTTCAGTTAAAAATGGGTTAAAACTTGACGTTTGGTTAAATTTTGACACTTCGCATTGAATAAAATTATTAGACTAGCTGCGGAGCAGGTTAAAATATGACAGTAGTGGTTAAAAATTCATCCATTTTTATTTTTTAACCACAATTCATCCAATTCGCACACGGCCTGAGAGTCACAAAAACAATCGATATTGTGATCTCCTTCAAAGCAGGTCATAACTAGAAAATTGTTTGAGATTTTGATTATTAATATAGTGAAAAAAAGGAAGGAAGAGAAAAGACATACGCTCTTTTTCTGTTTTCTTTATTCTTTTTCTTTGTTCTTTGAAATAACACAACAGTAATAAAAGCAACCCAAAACCAAATACACAACCTCTGTTTGCGTTGCCAATATTGACGAAATTGCATCATATGTTGCGTTGAAAAACATATTGCAGTTACAAAGAATCCAGTGTGGCAACGCATTTCCATATTCACATTGGCTGTGGTGAGTTTCCTTGTGACTTTAGTTGTGAGGATTTGGGGAGAATCCGACAAATGTTATCGAATCACAACAATCCTCACAAGAAATAGTCACAAGGGCTTATGACTTGTGATTCCTCACAAGGGGGAGAATCAGGCTGTTAGTGCCTCCGAAATATACCTACGTTGCTACTCACAACTTAGGTATACATTCGCTACAGTTAGGTACGCCTGCTTGATCCAGCTTGTTGGTCTTATGTTAGACCCACGAAGGTGTACAAGAAGAGGCACTAAGTCAATGCTTGTAGGATTTTTACATTTAATGAAAAATGATCAAGAACGATGATGGCTTGGTACTCCACTCTTTGTATTAAACGATAACGCACTTATAAAATAAAATACAATAGGCATGCTATAAGCTATAATAATACAGCAAGAAAGCATTATGGCTGCAACACAAACACGCTTTAGCTCTGTCTTTGTCTACGTTACGATGCAACCGCTTAGAGTTTGATTTAAATGACAGTTCTCCTTCCATCATCATCATCCCCCTCAAAAAAATTATTGTAACGGTACCAGTCTCTGGCTAATTAAACTAATTAAAAAATATGAGTGCGACCCATGTAGTCAACACGACTAACTTCCCAGAGTAGAAAAATACGCAAAAACATTATGTATGTAGTTGTTTTGTAAAATTTCCAGCCGATGCATCCCGTTGCAGTTGTACACGCACGTTGGTTTTTATAGTCAATTTCCATAAAACTGATGATTTTAGTGGTGCCATCTGTCAAAAGTTGGTCGGACAAACTCGTGGACTCATGCACAACTACTTTGCACAGTAAAATACAGCCTATATTACTCCTGTACCCATGTTCTGTAACTCGGTCGAAAACTTTCGGAGTCGAGAAACATAGGAAATCGAAACAAATTGTGTCAAATTTCATACAAAAAAAACTAGTTACGCTCCGTTTACACTGTTTTCGGTATGATTTTCTCGATGTGAGAAGTTACAGAACATGGGTACTGAATATTGTAGTTTTCTATTAGTGAAAGAATTTTTCTAATCAGATAAGTATTTCCGAAGATTAACATTTATATGGCAGAACAGCGTTTGGTGGGTCAGCTAGTAATAAAATGTAGTCTATGATACTCGAATATTGTTTTTTTTTCTCACACTTACTCTCCCTGAATACAACTGTATTTACCATGAAAATTTCATTAATATCTGTTGGGCCGTTTAGGCTTCCATACCGGACATCCAAACAAACAAACATGAATGCATTTTTATATACAGACAGATTTAAACTCAAAAGACTTATATTTTCAACTGTTCATAAAAAAAAAATCAAGGAATTAGAACATTTATGAAATTTTTTGGTATGCAACATTATTAAGATATTGCATATTAACGTGTTGACGAAATTTCCAAAAAATTGGTTGAGCCGTTTTTGAGAAATCTTGAAAAGAATGTTATAAAACCCAAAAGGTACTACAAAAATGGATCTCTTTTCCGATTTTTTTTGATATTGAAGAATATATTTTAAATAATATCTTGGAATGCAATGTCACTAAGGATAATATTAAGTATAATTGTGCAAAATTTTAACAAAATCGGTAAAGCCGAAGTGGAGATATACGGGAATAATAAAAAAATCAGCCGCAAAGTCCCTAGTATTAGAATTTCACTTTGATACAGGGCCAGTAACGGGTATAGATAAAAATCTGAACAAATTAGAGGATTTTTTTTTATTTATTTGGAGACGATTGAGCGGATGTCTTCATTAATTTTATCTAAAGGACCACCCTAATACACACACAGACATCATCATAAAAAGGGTTGATTCGGATTCTATACTCTGTTCGATAAAAATTGGCAGCACAGGGAAGATAGCGATATCTGCATCTCGATCGCACTCTTTTCCTACCCATAAGTACTTTTCTCAAAAAAGCTCTTACAGAGTTGCCGTAATGCGCATTTTGAATTCGAAAAAGCTAAAAGAAATAACTGCAGGGTTGCCATTCTTCCGCTGACGACTGGCAAATTTAAAGCCTAGTTTTCTTGTCAAAATCGTATGCAAGTAAGACCTGCTGATTTTGTTGATGTTCACATTGAGTTTTACCTCATTCAGTATTTTATCCAGCGTCGGTAATTCATTATTTGAAAAAAAAAAAACTGGTGAACAATTTGTCTGTTTATCAATTTATCAAAATCATCAATTTTAATTCTGCGACCAGATTGGTTTTTCTTTTTTGGTGGTGAGTTGTGGCTTTTGGTGCTATTTTCCTTTAGAAGTCTGTACACTGTTCCTTCAGATACAGAAAATATATCAACAGCCTGCTTTACAGCCTCGGTTTTACTTTGCAGGTTCTTACAAATTGCTTTTGTCGCCTCAACTATCTCTTTTTTTTCGGCACTCAAGTCCTTTGAGCATTTTGATGTCGAAGCCATTTTAAATTTGCACAACACAACAAAAGCACAACAAGAAAAAACAAACCAAACAACAATAGAACAACAACAGCACAATAATATTATCACAATAATGCACAAAAATACCTCGCAAAATCAACAAAGCTACCGCCCGGTACGAGAATCTACGCAAATAATATTCTTCATCAAATAAAATGGCTTTGATTTTTATAACTGGATTTTAACTGATTTTCAAAACTTTAAAAGAAATGCAAAAGTCAAACACAACTCGATAACACTCATCGTTAAGAAAGCTCTCAAAGCAAAAGCTCCTCAACAGAAATCCATTGAAAAAGTAAGAAAAAAATACGAAGTGAGTTACGAAATAGAAAAAGGCAACTCTGAATATGTGTGATTTAATGAGGGTTGAAAACAGCGATGCCAACCTAGGCATTTTCATGCCTTTTAGGCATTATTTTACCAGCTAAGGCTCTAAGGCTTATTTTTTTGCAAAAAGGCATTTTTTTTTCATTTCAGTTTTAAACTACTGGCTTTCTTTATTTTATTAAAGCATTCTTAAAATATTAAACCTATTAGATTGTAATATGTAAATTCGCCCTTAGAAATGAGTTTCCACTTTCAAATTGTTCGAATTTTCCGAACAATTTCTTCTGGTGCTCATCTATCTCACTGTCTAACCCAGTTAAGCTCTGATGTTAGACTTTCCCTATTGCTTCGTTTTTTGCACTTCTTGTCATTTAAACTGAAAGTAAAGTGTTTTTGTATTCATTGCGAATTGCGGTCTGTTAATTTACTTAAATATGCATTCGACCTCGCCGTTTTTAACTGAAGAAAAGTGAGTAAATCCACTTATCTGCTTATACGATTTTCAATAATTTGAATCGAATTAGAGGTTTTAGTTTTAAGTTGTAAGTTTTTAGCAAAATATAAGAAAAAAACTATTTTTTAGGTTTTTAGGCCGTGTGCGAGTTGAGTTAAAAAGTTGTTAAAACTTGATGTTTGGTTAAATTTTGACATTTCGCATTGAATAAAATGTGTTAAAATTTGACTAGCTGCGGAGCAGGTTAAAATATGACAGTAGTGGTTAAGAATTCATCCATTTTTAACCACAGTTCATCCAATGCGCACACGGCCTTAGACCTAAAATTAAAAAAAAACTTTGAATTTTTTTTTTTTTGTTACTTCCACTGACAAACTCAAGAAAAGGCATTTTTTTAATGAAAAAGGCATCTTTTTTCCAAATGTAGGCATTTTTGGGCTAAAGCGGTTGGCAACGCTGGTTGAAAAGCAGCAGAGAACGATCAGTGCATGCTCGATGCTCAAGTGTGTGCCAGGCAGGTCGTTGTGGGTTCTACGTCGGATGCCATCAAAAATTCATGGGTGTTTTATAAAACTTTTTAAAGGAGTTCCCTTCAATTGGGTATGGTGTAGAGAACAGTGCGCCACTGATTTTTAAAAAGCTCTCCCATAAGGCCTGTACTGCCAATTTTTATCGGACAGAGTATAGTGACCTCGAAACATAGAGATATGCAGACATTGGAGATTCACAAAATCGGCCCCATTACAATAACTTCCTCTGGGAAGTTAAAAAAACAGTGTGTGGTCACACTAAATCCAATAAAAATGTCAAATCATTTCAAACAGCTGATCTAGAAGATAAGGTTCATTTAAGTTCATTTTGTGCAATCAATATTTTTCATTTGAAAATAATTGGTTCCACAGCCCTCGAAATTGTAAGCGGAGAGTAGAATCGAAAACAACAGAAACAACAAAAGGTCTGAAGCAACATTAACGACATAAACTTCAAGTTGTTTAATAGAATGTAAATGTAGAATACAAATAATTCATTTATTAATGCTGTTGAAGTAATATTCGGTTTTAGGAGCAGAAAATGGGAAAAAATATTATCTTATTTCCGTATTCAAGTCGTTAACTCCAATTATAAATTGAACAAGGCCATTGAGAATGCAAACGAGAGAACAAAATAGAACGCATACTTTTAACGAGTAAAGTGAAATCATCGTTAAGTTGGCTACTGGCAGACAATGACTTTCAATGATCTAGGCACTCGAATTAACGTTTCATTCGAATCTCAAAATAAGCATTACAATAATTTGGCAAGCAATTACAGAGCTATGAACGTGATAAAAACTTTTCAAAGAGGAAGAAACGCTTTTCCAAAGAACCTACAATATCTTCGTTTAACACAATGACCTACAATACAGGGTGATTCACGAGCGTTGTGCCAAAAAGCTACAGCGTGTAGGTTGAGTTGAGACAAGAAAAAAATCGTATGGGAGAGGGGGGTCTATTTCCCCCCGTTTAGCCGGGAGGAGCAATTTTCTGCAAAATTGACTTATTTTGTAAAAAAAAAAAAATATTAAAAATCAACGGCTTCGTTTACAACACCGTGCTATACCTTTCTGGAAAGCCAAAAACTTTTTCTTTCATTTTGTTTTTAAATTAAATTGTTTTAACGAATAGTTAAAAAGATAAAAATTTTCAAACTCAAAATTATCAAAAAAAAAAAAAACAAAAAAACATATTTGAACTAATTTTTTTCAAAATTTTATGTAATTAAGTACTAATTTTGTTTCAAAAATTCAATGCCGTTGTTAATTTTTAGTCAAAAACAGAAAACCGGATGCAAAAATATCTTTTCGTTTTTGAGAAATTAAAAAAAAAAACCAAAACCACTTTTTTCTAAGAAAATCGTTTTTAATTTATTTTTACCTATCTGGACTTTTTGTAAAATTTATTTATGTAACATTAACCTTGCTTTTACTATTTGTTTTGTAATTGGAGTTTTATGAGGACTCAATAAAGTAGAAAAGTATTGGATTTTCAGTGGATTAACCATTTTGTTGATTTTTAATATTTTTTTTTACAAAATAAGTCAATTTTGCAGAAAATTGCTCCTCCCGGCTAAACGGGGGGAAATAGACCCACCTCTCCCATACGATTTTTTTCTTGTCTTAACTCAACCTACACGCTCAAGCTTTTTGGCACAACGCTCGTGAATCACCCTGCATATCGAGAACCTCTTAAAACAAGCGCATATAAAAACTAGAAAAAAAAACAAGTTTGTCGATAGGTACTTTACTCTTTTAACATTCATTGTTTGCATATTGCCTGATTTTTTTCAAAGTTAAAGCATAACATTAAATGTCTGCATGCATTTCTAAAGGTGAAGGTTGTTTGTTACATTGCCCTGATACGGCCGATGATAGTTTTTGGTTGTCCAGTTTGGTTCAATGTTGCACCATCTCCAATGGAGAAGATTATAGGGTGTTCGAGAGATAACTAAAATATTTGTTGGGGAGCACGTTGGACCGATGGCAATTTTCTTAAATCTGGGTACTCTTGTCTTCCTTCCTTCTTTCTACGATGTCTCGATGTGTGGGAAATATGGAATACCATCCCCAACGTCAAATTGTCAGGTGGATTAACATGCGAAAAAAATGTTTGGTAAGTTTGATTGATCGAAACAGAGAAACGGTTAATAGCATTGATGCGAAACTTTTACTGAAATCAATAAAATTTGATGAGCTTTAATAATTAAGTCTCAGATTAGTTGTATCACTAAAAGCCACAAAATAACCGCAGTTTTTATGATAAAGTTGAAAAATGCATATTTTGGACCTTTTTTTAAATTGATAAATAAGATTGAAAAAAGCTAAAAAAAAATTTTTTTTGTGTATAAAATTTAATAAATTTTCCAAATCTGCCTTTATTTTTTTTGTAAGTCAATTTTTAGCAGAGATATTAGGGTCCAAAATCATAATTGTGTTTTTGCATGTTAACCCATTTTTTGATCAGAAAAAATATCGTAGTGATCTAAAACAAACAGGGAATTAATTCCAACAAAATTCTCAAATTGAATCTAAGATTGTTGTTGGATTGAAAAAAAAATTCCGCTTAAATTATGACAAACCAAACTTTTTTTTTTAATTTTTAAATTGAGTGAACATTTTTTACGCTCAAGCGAAAACGACTAACGGTATTTTCTTAGCTCAAAATAATTTGAAAAGAAAAAAATTATAACCTTTGGAAAACTTTTTATTTCACTTCAATCCGACTTTTTTCTCCTGAGATACAGCCTTATAAAAAACCACTCAACTTTTGAGTTTTTTCAAGTGTTCCTTTAATTTTTTTGAATAGTGTATGTATGTATGCATGCAAATCGTTCAAACATTGTTTTTGTGTTTTTTTTTTTTTTTGTAAAAACTCACCTTTTCACGATGTTGCATGTATTGACAGTAGAAAAGCAAAAATTACTTTAACATTTAACTTAATCAACGAATTCCTAATTGGAAGTCAGTAAAGTAATATAACGATGCTTTCAAATAAATTCAAGCATTAGTCTGTCACAGAAATTTTTAATTTAAAAAAGGAAAAAATCCCTAATTAATTCAACTTACTTCAAGAGCTCAAAATCAATCATTCAAAAATTCAAATAATGCAAGCAGTGTTGTTGTTTGATAAAATCATACTGAATTGACGTTTTAGGAATATTGCTTACATGTTATAGTTACAGTTATTTAAAATGAGACTAAGAATACTAAATGCTGTGCACATCCGTGCCAAAAAAAATATACAAGAAAAAGAAAAAACAAAACACTTGAAAACTTCCGACAGTGAATTGACTGAACTTGACTGAACTTGAATCGCTTGCCGGCTATATCGACTTGGTTTTTCTTTTTTTATACTTAAGTAAAAAGGTTACACAAATACACACTCATACACACATACGAATTCGCACAGGGTAGTCCGATAAGTTCTTATCCTACAAAAGAAAAACCTATATTTTTCAACATATCCTAGTCTCCTTTTAACTCGATACACTTGACCCAGCGATGCTCCAACATCTTTAACTGACTGAAAAATACGTACTTTCGTAAGCTGCAAAGTTGAAGGCCATTCTACTAAAATTCCTGCCTTTCGAATGACTTTTTCAAGTTTTGAAACAAAAAAAAAGTCACACGTGGTCCATCCATTTTGCCCTTCTCTAAGTAGTCGATGGTGTATCATACTTTGGGCATCCGAGCACGTTAGCCGGCTGTTTCAACTATTGGTCTATGGTGTTAACTAGGGGATCTTTTTTTTGTCGACTGGCATGAAACGAATATGTGAGCTCACGGTTACCTTGTTGTGCGAAGTGAGCACACTTGGCACACATCGCATCTACAGCATTCTAAGGCCCAACATTTAATGCAGGATGTGACCCACGTCAACTTTTGAAATTCCTACTGTCTCAGCTATTAAGTAAACGCATTAAGTTTGATATCAATGAATTTCAAACAGTGTGATTAAGGGTGAATATCAACACTCATAAACAGATACTAATGTGAATGGTCACACGTCGGATAAGGCTTAATCGCTAGGTGCCGACGTAAAACTACTCACACATATGTCTCAGCTATCATTCGGCGGTCTGCCAATACGAAATCCTGGATTATGGTCACATACGATGACGTTAAAACAATTTTCGACGAACGCTATCGAAGAAGAAGAATCACCGTACTGAGCATCTAAACGCCCTTTAATTTCGCAGTGTGATATCCTTTCCAAAAACAAGAATCGAAACACCGACCGTGTTGGTCTTTTCCATGTTTCCGTGGACACTGCAACTTGCACTAAAAAAAAAAAACAAACCAACGAATCCGATCCGACTGAAATTTCAACAGTAGCCATTTTGTGAATATACTATACGATAGTTAATTGTTCTTGCGATAGGGGTGCCATCTAACGGTGAAGCTCTTTAGACGTGAACTCGTAGGGATTTGAAGTAAATTCAACTTCCCCAACCAAGATGATGTAAATTCGATTAAAATTTTCCAATAAGAAAAACCATCAAACTCTACTGACATCGAAAAATTGTTTCAAGAAAACTTTCCCCTTAGGGTAAATTTATTTTACTCATCTAAAAACTTGCCCTTCAATATGCCTTGCATATTTTTCACTTGAGTTACAAATCACATTAGAAAAAGGAAGATAACTGTGACTGCACCAATAAATGAACTGAACGTTCCCAACCCACTAGTCATTTAACCCACGAACAGCCTTGAATAATAATTATTTTATCTTGTTCTATTTATTTTCAGAGATTTTTTGTTTAGTTTAATTTTGATAAAATAAAACTGCAGTCTTCTGTTTTATGTGCACAAAAACATTGTCTGTAAGCATGTCAGAGGTTGGTTTATGGAAGGTTTATTTTTGTCAAATAGTTCTTCAAGGACTTGTGTCTCTTATACAACAATTTCGTCCTTCTTGAAGATGCCATTTCGAGTATTTCCAGTTTGGGGATTTTTCCTTATCCCTCATACAGAAGAAATTATGTTTTTCTCTCTTATTTAAATATCTCTTGGCGAGGGATTAAAAGAGTTTTTATTGCCTGTTGGGAACATTTCTCAGTATCCGTTTTCTGGATCTACTTTATTCGAAATGACACTTAAAACATACGCTCTAGTTGATTTATTTCTTGGGATTAGAAGAAAAGAATCTCCTAAATAAAAAAAAACTGCAAGAGCACTTAAAGCATATCGATGGCATGGAAGCCGTTTTCATTATTAGATTGTGTGCGTAAAGGAGCTTATAATAAACACATGCGACTTTGACTTTCGCTTATATTGTTAATGCAATAAGAGCCTTAATACAGGACACACGCGATACTCTGAGAGAAACTAATTATAAGTGGAAAATATTCAGCTACGCTGTAATAAAGTACATACATGCTTGTGGTCTTGTGGAGTGTGTTACATTAACAATAACCTTTGTGAACGTACTTTTTCTTTATTGAGATCCAAGATAAATGAATTGAATGAATGAAATATCGAGGTCATATTATGATATTTTCATTTCCCATGAAAGTTAATAATTTTGTATGCGAGTTTTTACTGTGCAACAACAAAGTTTAGGTGACCGGTTACCTACTGCCTATATACCACTATGACTAAAGAGTCCGCCAAATACCTTTTTTTTTTTTTGCTATAAAAAAAACTATTGAATATTTTCTCAGATTTCTTTTTTTATTTGAAAGTACAATCCTTCCGGTTAATAATGGAAAATAATTTTATTTAAATGGCTGCCTCGGCTGGCCATGCAGTAGCCTACACGATCGGTCTAATATTTAAGCACATTATCGATTGTGTGCAGCTGTATTTCACCAATGGCTTCACGAATATTGTCCTTTAAAGCGTCAATTGTCTCTGGCTTGTCGGCGTAACACTTATCTTTTCCGACACCCCACAAAAAATAGTCCAACGGTGTCAAATCACAGCTCCGAGGTGGCCAAACGACATCAGCTCTGCTGCTGATAATGCGATCTTCGAAAACAGGGCGCAAAACATCGAGTGCAGCTTCGGCTGTGTGGCACGTAGCGCCGCCGTCCTGTTGAAACCAAATGTTGCCAATATCCTCCTCTTCAATTTTTGTGAATAAAAATTCGTTCAACATAGCCCGATAACGATCGCCATTGACTGTAACGGCGACTCCTTGGTCATTTTCAAAGAAAATGGCCCAATTATGGCTCTGGACCAAAATCCGCACCAAAAAGTGACTCGTTTTGGGTGTATCGACTTTTCAATGTATGCGTGCGGGTTTTCTGTGCCCCAAATGCGACAATTTTGCTTGTTTACATACCCGCCAATATCAAAATGAGCTTCATCTGAAAAGATAATTTTTTTTTTTGGCAAAATCGGCATCTTCTCTAAGTCGGTCGCAGGCAATATTTCCCAGCGTTAATCAAGCGTATATACAACCATATTCGTTCAGCGGAAGGATAAAACTAATTATCTGTCAAATCAGACATGAGCTAAGTGTTACCATTCAAGAAATAAGCATTAGTTGAAAAAAAAATCGTTAGATGACGGACCCTTTATAACTCCAGTGCAACTGTCTTACACCTTGTTTCCTTGGAAATTGTTTGCGTTCAATATTTGAAGAGAAGAAAGAAGCTTTGTAAAAAAAGAAAGACGTAAATGCTTTTGAAAATTGTATCTACTCGTATTGACAACTTTTAAAATTCTTTCAAATTGTTTTACTCAGACGAGAGAACAAAAATCGCACCGTTATCTAAATTGAATGTCATTCATTCAAGTATTCATAAGTACATTCGGATTTTGTTATCACCTCCAGCGTATGCACGTTTTCACAAAACAATTCAAACAATTTACCCTGTTTAACTCAAAGTTAATCAAAATAGAAAATAATAAAAAAAACGATTGAGTTCCGTTCATCAATCTTAGGTATTCTTACCCCATTTGGTATGAACTTCAAAAGTGTGTTTATCAACATAAAGGAAGCCCACAAAACGTGGACCCCATTTTTTAGGTACTGGTGTATGCGCACCGATTTTATTATTAGACACGTCAAACGCAGTTCTATCGCTCAACACAATCAATCAAATGACTTTGAACTTGACTTTGTTTGTCTTGGTTACATCAAATAAATTGTGTTTATGTTGAAAATTTCTTAGTTCATAGAACCCTTAATAGATATTGATAGATTGATCAGTTGGGTTGCCCTATGATTGGAAGTTAAGCGGAAATCTGTAAGCAAAGTTGATTTTATGATTTAGAAGATAGTGTGTTCTTGGTCATATTAGTCAGAATCTTAACGCAATTCTTTTTATTATTTTATCGTTCATTATTTTGCTTAAAGATTATGGCAGGGAAGACCAAACAAAAAATAGGACATACATTTGTGTTTGCTTATCCATCTGTTTGATTCATCAACTCTCTGGACGATGAATAAGTGTGCCACTTTGTACGATGGCCATACGAAACCCTAATCTCAAATAGTTGCCTGAATCGATTATAATCGATTAAGTCATTCGAATGTTACTAGACAATATTGTCAGAGAAACATCTTATTTGATAGAACATTGTAGACAACCGATCGAAGGCGGCGCCCTTGAGCAACTTTGAAAAACATTGTTCATATCCAACGATGGAAGGATTCCTTGTTACTGAAAGAAACGAAAGCAAAGTGCCAAACTTAATTAAGTGCTTTTTCCTCAGCAAATGCAATCTTTCATTCTCTAAAGTCTAAAACAATAAAAGATAAACCATCATATCGCCAATGAACCATTTGCTACGAGATCTGCACGTCAACTATGCATTTGATATGTGATGGTCCCTAACAGAGTTATTGTGCATCAGACAGCAAAGGTTTCTGAGTTGTCACGACCTTACTAGCTGACCCAGCAATCGTTGTTTTCTTATATATATATACAAATCTCAAGCAAATCCGTTGAACAGTAACTCCTTTTATACCAGTGCAGTGGAGTGTTTGGCACTAAATTTTGAGGGAATGTCTGGTTAGTGGCGTAGATGGGTTTTAAGTATTTTGTACAAACCGACCAAACCGTAGCGGGGTGACGGGTAACGGGTAGAAGAAGCGTGTGGCGTAGAAGTAGGTAGTGGGTAGTGTCTAGCGTGGTACCGGGGCAGCTGGGTGGTGGGGAAGCGGATTAGCGGGAAGCTAGCTAGCTAGCGGATTACTAAAGTTTAGGTCTTTTATTTATCAATAGCATTTGCCCGTGGCTTATTGGTTAAGTGCGTTGGCTGCTAAGCAGAACGTCATAGGTTCGAGTCCTCCTCGTGCCCATAAAGTTTTTATTTCATCTTTCACGGGTACTGCCTCTTGCGAAGAACTGACAAAACTTCCAAGAGTATCAATCTGTCATGAAAAAATGCTTCTCAACTTTGCCGTTCGGAATCGGTGTTAAATCGTGGTGCCACTCTATTTTTTATTATTTTTATATTGATCGACTGACGCAGTACGAAGTTGCAATGGCCTTCGAAAAATGAGACGTGTGAAAGAAGGCTGGTAAAGGTTAAATATTAGAAAGGTGTGTCGAAGTTTCAACCCTAACAAATCATATTAACGAACGCGTTTGGATCTGCACCTAGTTGGTCAATAGCAGGGTCAAGTTTTCGCATGTAATTGTGCTAAACTGTATTAAAATGAAACAGTAGTGTTGGCAATACTTTAAAAATGTTATTTGATTTCAGTGCAAAAAGAAAAACAAACATGCAAATATGCATTTTGGTCAAATATTTGAGGAAAAAATGTTAACGCATCTTATGCAAATACCATGAACAAGTGCAGCACAAAAACAAGTTCGTGCTCTCCGCTTTTACCTTAAACCAGTCTTTAGAGTTCTGAGAAAACAACGACAATGCTTGATGCACATTTGGCGTGTTTGTCATACATTTAGTTTTCTTTCGTTGACGAGAACCATTATGTATGCCTCTGCGTTTCTTAAGAAAACTAAAAAAAAATTGCAGTAATCGCAAAAAAAAATCAGTCCTCTTTCCCACCTTCGTACAGAATAAAGTTCAAACTACGAAGTGCCTCAATCCAATTTTTGAGAGTTCCATTACTTTCTTGTTATATCTTACAGCTACAACTTGTCCCCCACAAATACACTAAACTAGTACACGAAGCCAATACCACAAGTCCAACAAAATAAGTCAAAAAAAGTCACCCGAGGGTAAACAAAATTCAAGTATTGTTATCACAACTAACAATTACACAATTATGAATCATGTCGAGTGTATTACAGAATACCGAGAACCCACCCAAAACCAATAGGGATGAATTGCCTTGTTGACTAAACACTCGAATTCTCATTAATAAATGAGCAACAAGCACCCAAATTGAATGGCGCTAAACTTCTATTTTTGGTTGTTTTTGTCTGTCGTCGGACTTTGGGTTTAAACTAAACACGAAAGCCTAATTTTGTTCGTGTTTCATTATTGACGTTGAAAGCATATTTGAGGAACCACCTCGTGTTTGGGTTAGTTGTTGAAATAGTTCTATTGTCTTGAGACAATTTTATTCTAATAAAATCATCTGTCCCGAAATTTACCTCAAATACGAATGAAACTTTGCTATGCAACCGGCCAGGGGAACACACACACACACACACACACATAAAACATGAAGATTCTCTACTGTGATATGACAAACGAATTGCCCTTAGATCAAAGTAAAGCGGCTTGTGACAGTTAACAGTTAACTAGGGGGATATATGTATGAAATTCTATTCGTTAATTGTTCGCACGCTTTGTTTGGGTTGGGCTTTTGACATTAGTCTTGTACATAATTATTTTTTTCTGTTTGTTTTAAGAAGTTAAGTAGGGAGGTGTTTGTATAGTTTTTATAACGGATGGCTTAATTAGGCTTATTTACCCCAAAATGATAGTATCTTGACTTGTCACACCTACGATGGCCTGAAGAGTAGTTTAATTTGAAAATGATAAGGGTGGCAGTTTGTAAACAGTTTGACAGCAAGTGAAAAAATAATTTGCTTGTGGTTCCGTGTTCTTTTGTAGGTTATTAATGAAGCGCAAGGACAAAACTAACCTTAATTTTTGTCTTTAGGTCTTGAATCAATTCCGGATTCGAAAAAGATCGATATTGGTTTCTTCCATTTCAGATGAAAAGAAGTCGGTAAACACGACCCTATAAAACATGGTACACTGATGCCACTACTCCAAAATTCGCACGAAACTGGCACGTACTCTCTGGTGATGCATTAGCTTCTTCACGAAGGTTTTTTGAACTCGTAATGTGGACATTTTGTTTACTTACATTTGCTAGGAAACAGCTTTTACACAAAACTGTTATCCCACTAAAGGTTTTCTGAGACCGAAACTGCGAAGCCAAAGTTGTGCACATTCAGCTGACAATTCCCTTACCCTGCAACAAAAACATAAATAAAATATTATGCGCAGTCAAGTTATAAAATGACCAACCAAGTAACTTACTTTAAACAAAATGACAGAAAAAGTCCCCTAAGTGCACTACGACGTATACTTACTATTTTTATCTACAAATCAATATTTGATTCAAGCTGTAAAGAGGTTATCAGGGAAAAAGAAGTAAAGTTCCGGTGTTTTAGAGCCAACCCAACTGAGGAAAATCGAAACAAGTTTAAACAAGCCACGAAGGCCTGCAATGTCCATATTCGTCGCGGTCGGATCAAATGTTTACATGATCAAAAATTAAAGCAAAAAATACTGCAATGTCCCAAAAGCACTAAGAATTTTTTGGTGATTTGTAAAAAATATGAAGAATTCTTCTTCTTCCTCAGTCCCTTCCCTCGTTGACAATGACACTCCAGTTGTTAGTTCTCTCGCGAAAGCTTAGGTTTAGGCAATTCGCCTCCAACTCTTCGCTGCCAGAGAGTGTCATGACTCCTCCAGTTCTTGAGCGCGTCAATGATTCCATGATACAAATCTTCTTCTGCACTCGTGCTGTGGGGAGAGTCCTTAAAGATCTCAATATACATAAATCTGCAGGTCCGGATGGTATCGCCGCTATTATTCTGAAGAGGTGTTCTTCCACGCTGTCAAAACCCTTGCGTAAGCTTTTCCATCTATCCTATTCTTCTAGGCTCGTTCCGAGCAGTTTGAAAACAGCATTTGTCCAGCCAATTCCAAAAAAAAGCGAATCTTCTTCTCCCTCCAATTATCGTCCTATTGCACTTACGTCCCTTCTTTCTAAGGTCATGGAAACGCTGATAAACATCAGCTCAAGAAATATCTCGAAGACCGAAATCTTCTTAATGACCGGCAGTACGGCTTTCGCAGCAACAGGTCCACTGGTGATCTGATGGTTTATCTCACCGAACAGTGGAATAAATCTTTACATCGTTTTGGAGAATGTAAGATTGTTGCACTTGATATTTCAAAGGCATTTGATAAAGTCTGGCATCTTGCTCTTTTATCGAAAATGCGTGCTTTCGGTATCGATGAATCCCTTCTTCGTTGGATTAGAAACTTTCTTTCGAACCGTTCAATACAAGTTGTATTGGACGGATTCAAGTCTGAAACCCACAATATAAATGCTGGTGTGCCCCAGGGCTCCGTTTCGTTTCCTACACTCTTTCTCATTTTTATAAATGATCTCTTATCTGTAACTTCTAATCCAATTAACTGTTTCGCTGACGATAGTTGCCTTAGCTTTCCTTATTCGTTTCCAGACTCACATACCTCCCCTTAGGATGTGGAACTGCAACGGCAAAATATGATAAGCTCATTAAACTCTGACTTAAACAGCATTGTTCAATAGGGAATACAAAACCGCGTGGAGTTTAATGCTTCGAAAACTCGATGCTGTTTTGTATCGTTAAAGAGAGATATACCTACCACCCCTGTCACTGTCCATGAGTGGCACTTGCATCAAGTAGACCGAACATCTCGAGATTCTTGGTATGTGCATCACTGACCACCTCTTGTGGAACGAGCAGATATGCGATGTCGCCAAAAATGCCGCAAGATGTTCAGGTTTCTTAAGGCGATGCAAGAAATTTTTCCTTGTGATGAATTTCTTCCTATACGGCTCTGAACTTCATGTACTTCTCGGATATGTGACGGGTTAAAGATGAGCACGACGTATGCGTGAATCTGTTAGGGTTTCACCTAGTGCATCCTCTGGCTATCAACGGCGGTTAACCGGTATTTCAACGAACAGGTCCGGCAATTATAATTTAACCGACTGATCGCCTTCCGTATCTTAGGAGGCAGGGACTGTTACCACTATTCAAGCTTGTCGTCGATGGCTCGCTCTCTTCTCTTATCCACATTTCTTACAAACACTGGGTGTGAATTATATTCGGTCGTATTGTAAAATTTCATACATGAGTCTTTCTGGTACAAAATGAATTATGTTTTGTTCGTATAATTCATGCTATTTTAGAATTTGTAGTATATGCTGCTCATGCATCATTACAACACTTGGTTTAAACTGTAACAGCAATATCTTGGCAAAATAGCAGCTTAAACAATCGATCGTCCTTTTTTCTTAACAACCAAAAACGAGTTTACAAATTTTCAAATGCAAAATAAACATAGCATAGCAAATTATGAAACAATCCGATAGTCGAAATTTTACAAAAACGAGTTCTAGCTACCCCAAGGAACATTAATTTGTAAATGTACCTACATAGTATTTATATTAATCTCTTGTAAGACTTTTCAAATGCCTAACTTTTATGCACCCGACATTGCAATGCCAAAGCTGTCTCTCTGGATTTTAACCGTTGACATTCTCTTTTCATCATCCACGTCACTCAAGCTAAAATAATTTTGTTTAAATTTGCATTAAAGTGACAGTTTCCATCATACATTTGGTTTTTAATGAGTTAATATTTCCTTAAATGTCATGATTCATGCCACAAAAAAAAAACCGAACTTGAAACAATGAATGTTAGCAAATATGACGCAAAAAGCACAAATAGTTGAAATTCATTTGAACAAAAACAAAATGTTTCAACAGCCAATCTGTGTCTAGCTCGTGGCTAACATCATAGCTTGTATCTAAATACATAAACATATATGCCTTTATTTACTTAAGGGAAATTGGTGTTCGGGTTTATCGCGAACAAAAATCGAAGCTGTGGAGATTAGTCATTAAGTGCGCTCATGCTTGAAATTGTAGTGATATGCGAGCTTCGCAAAGACACGTGAGAACAATTCGATTGAGTAATAAAAACAAAAACATTGATAAGCTATTGTTTGGATTTTGTTTTGTTTAAGAGAATTCATGAATATTTTAAAATTCACTGTTGAACGAGGCAAAATAAATCAACGAAGAAAAACAAACTATCCCAACTGAACCGGAGATTTTTGAATTTTTTTATTCGACCGTAAAATTGTATTTCTCCAAAAAGACTCAAAATAAGTGACAACCGATATGTGATAGGATCCACTATTTATTTTTATTGTGGAAATTCATTCCGCTTTTGCGTCGCGTCATAAATTGAAACTTATTAACAATTCAATGCATGATTAGTCAAGCATCAAATGTGGTTGAAATTTTGAGTTATTTTGCTTATTTTTGTTCGGTTTGTTTGTTCAAAATACCCAACATATACCTGTAATAGTTTTGAAGAAGACTTTTTGAGATGCCTATTTTAAAAGAACTACAGCAAGTTCAAACCGAGTTCAAAAAACATAAATTAACAATGTTTCCAAATAACCCATTTAAAAATAAATTTAATTAGTTTGAGTCAATCGCGAGCTTAGTAGTTAGTAGATATCAAGTTCAAAGTTTACTAGAACAATTCTTGGCAGTATTGAACTTTGTTTACCAAAACAAGGTTACTGAATAAATAGCTACCTGATAACAAAGTAGCATATGCGTTTTTGGTTCTAAATACTTTTAAATTAGGTTTTTATTAGAAAATCGGATGTTAATTGAGGACATTAGACTCTAAGAAAACCTCAAGTACTTAGTTGTTTGGAATTGTCTTAAGTGGGTAATTAAAACACGATCATTTTAAGGTAATAGCTTTTGAATGCTTATTTAAGTTAGGACATATGAAAAAATAATAAACTAAATTGATACTTCTAGTGCAAATGTAGAAAATAAAATAATAAAAAAAATGTTATTATTGTTTGGGAATTCGAAAGTTAAACTTAATAAAACAAACAGCGATGCATTAGATTTCCTTTTAACGACTTAGAAAGGCTCGCAGCACATGATTCTTTCGAAGTAATTTTAAACCAAATGGTATTGTTTGTTTTTAGTTCATCTAGAATGCAGTGTGTGGCTTGTTGATCAAAAGTAGGTAGTATCTACCCGTAGCTTAGTGGTAATGTACGGTGACTATAAGGTAACACAAAATGCGGTGCCGTGAACGAAGGCCATATGAACTAACGCCATAATGGCTTTAATTCTCATTCAAATGTGAATTAACGCCATAATCCGATTATGGCCTAAATTCACATTGCAATGAGAACTAAAGTAATATGGCTTTAGTTCATTTTAAGAAGTGGCCCAAGTACTCATTTCAATGTGAATTAAAGCCACTCGCAGCAATCCAAATAATTTTAATATGAAATATATGGTTTAACGAAAAAAGGATGAACGCTCTATTAGTTAAGCGGGCGTTAAAAAATAAAAACAATTATTGACATTGACATTTCACAGTACCTACTTCGAATATGAATGTAACGACACACAGCAGCACTGGCGACTGAGGCCATCGGCTGAAAAACAAATATTTTAAACACGATTTACTAGAAATCAAATTGAAAACACGCTCATAAGTTAACTTATATTTATAACTAAAATTTCATTGTTGTTTTATACTTTCGCGGTCCCCTCTTATTTTGGTTCCAGAATCGAAAATTACCCGATTTCGATGATATTTTTTAAATCTTCGTTTTTACGGCGGAGTTTTACCAGGATGGAAAAAAATTAAATCATTTAATTGTTGATAATGTTTTGCAAAGTAATCGAATGAAGTTGCTTTATTAACAAATAAACAAATCAATACAAAAATATTGGTTTTTCATATTTCTAATGGTTTCAGAATGAGTACGTTTCTCAATATTTTGCTAGCTTCAATCGGAAAATTAGTTTTCCAGACTTTGAATTAAAAAAAAAAAGCGTACTGCAGTACTGGAAATCGAGCGAAGCGAGCCGAAATTTTTTATTTTCACACCCCAAATTGTGTCTCTGTTTGCCAAAAAAAATTTCGGCTCTTAGTACGCGATTTTCTTATACTTCAGAATCTACAAAACTATAGTTTTGAGAACGAAGCATCTACGAAAATTATTAGGTGGAACACAATTCTCAAATCTCAGTAAGAGTTTTTGAAATTAAAATTGTTAACACATGATCTCTGACCAAGAAAACGAAGAAATTTTAAAAGAAAATATCAACGCTCGCTAAGAGTGAGATCTATCTGAGAAATATCTGAGGTCCCTGAGATCTCGATGAGATTTAGTTAGGTAATTACTTGCTGCTAACTTTGCTTCAAAACTCAAAGCATTTTATGGCGTCAGTTCTCATTTGAATGTGAACTTACCCCATATGGCGTACGTTCTCATCCAAGTGATGGCTTTAGTTCTCATTCGACTGTGAATTAAGGTCATAATCGGATTATGGCGTTAGTTCACATTCAATTGAGAACTAAGGCCATTATGGCGTTAGTTCATATGGCCTTCGTTCACGGCACCCAAAATGCTTGGGTTTGATTTCTAAAAATAAATAGAGTGGCGCGGCAGCTATTGAAGAGCCAAGGCTTTAGTGACTTACTCTCATCAACAATTCTCTGAGTGCGTGTGAAGAATTGGGGGGACCTAAAATTTAACGTCGATTCCGATAGGCAAAGTTGAGAAGCACTTTTTCATGACAGATTGATACTTTTGGAAGTTTTGTCAGTTCTTCGCAAGAGACAGTACCCGTGTAAGATGAATAAAAACACGAGTAGGACTCGAACCCACGACGACGTTCTGCTTAGCAGCCAATGCACCTAACCACTAAGCCACGGGCAGCTGCATAGGTTTGATTTCTACCCGTACCTAAAATAAAATGATAGGTTCCCTCAATTTCTTACACCCACTCAAGAAATTTTCGAGGAGCATAAGCCACTTACCTTAGGTTTAATTGGCTGTCTGGATGCTATTGGCTAACTTAGAACGTTAGGGTCTATTGTTATACCACTATGAAAAATTACTCGTGGGGGAGTTGAAACCATTAAGTGCTGTTTACAAAACGGTAGAGACATCTTATGTCAATCGAAAGCAATTCATTGGTATTGTCGATGAAGAAGTTACCGAAATAGATATTGCTGGTGTTGGAGAGTGCCGGACACGTACAAAATGGTGTTGAATGTTATATTTGTTTCTAACAGTAGACAGAATTGTTCCGTTTTTGTTACAATTTCCCGAAATGTCTCTATGGCCCGGCACCCATATGATTCAGAAATGATTGACAACCGTGGATCGTTTTGAGATTGTGGAGACAGGGGTGAAAGATTAGAGAGCGGTTTTGATGTCCGATAAAATACGTATTTCCTTGCAACTTATCACGTTTTCTGTGAGCTTAGATAGTTCCTCTTTTATCGCCATTACTTCTGCTTGGAATACGCTTCATTGATTAGCGAGTCCTTAGGAGAGACCCAGTATAGAAGTGTACATACCGAGTTATCTTCTAAAAGTTCACTAACTTCTCAAAAGGATCTGAAAGAATATAAATCGGGAAATTTTTACCGTGACCTGGGATGAAACTGATTATTGTGACCAATGTTGTTACTGATCTATTGGGAGGTGGCTCTAAGCCGTAAGCAAGAGTGTCTGGTGTAAGGCTTAGAAGTATTTCTATGTCGTTGTTGAGCGAATCGTTCTTAGGCCTTGGTTCTTAACAGCTATCGTGCCTATTATTATTACTTACTTATCCGGCTCACAATCCATCCATGAAGGATCTCAGCCTGAGATACTGCAGCCTTCCATCGTGAACGGTCCCTCGCATGCACTCTCCAGTCGCCGAAACCAAGCGCTCTGAAATCTTGGTCCTTGTACCGTAGGTTCGGTCTTCCTTGTCGTCTCGAACCTGGAGGCTGGGATGAGAAGACTTTTTAGGCCGGAGCTTTGTCGTCCATTCGCTCGATTTGGCCGAGCCAATTTAGTCGTCTTTTCTTGGCCTTCTGGACTACACCCACATCTTGTTACAGCTCGTACAGTTCTCGGTTGAACCTTCTTCTCCATTCGCCATCGTCGCAAACGGGACCAAAAATCCGTTGAATAATTTTTCATTCGAAAGTGCCCAGTATCAATTTCCCTTTTTTACCGGTAGAATCAAAGTTTTGTATAGCAGACACTTTGTCTTTCGAGTGAGGTTGTTTTGAACAAAGTTGTTTGGCCGAAGCAGCAGCGGTTCGGTAGGGTTATTCTTCGTCGGATCTCCACTAAGGTGTTGTTTGTGGGATTGATGTTTGTTCCAAAGTAGATGAACTCCTTAACTACCTCGAAATTGCTGCTAACAACAGTGACGGTTTGTCCTAGGCGGTGGACAGATGTTGCTTTGTTTGTTGATAACATGTACTTTGTTTTGTCCTCATTAACTTCAAGACCAACTAGTTTCGCCTGTTCCTCAATCGGTGTGAAGGGCTCAAGCACAGCTCTCTTGGATCGATCGATGATGTCTATGTCGTCCGCATAGCCTAGGAGCTGGGTGGATTTGTTGAAAATAGTGTTTTCCGTGCTCATACCTGCCTTGCGCACTATCTGCTCAAGAACTATGTTGAAGAAATCACATGACAGCGTATCTCCTTGTCAAAACCCTGCGCATGTTTGAAACAACTTGGATGAGCTGTTACACATTTGCATACTGCACTGCGTATTGTTTAGCGTCATGCAGTACAGCTGGATCAGTTTGTTCGGGAACCCGAATTTAGACACCGTCATCATAAGCTCTTGGCGGTGAATGTAATCATAAGCAGCTTTGAAGTCGATGAAAAGATGGTGGGTTTCGACTTGAAATTCTTTGGTCTTTTCCAGGATTTGCCTCAGTGTGAATACTTGGTCTATCGTTGTTCTGCCTGGCCTAAAGCCACACTGGTTCGTGCCGATTATTGTGTTGCAGAACGGAACAGTCGCGAATCGGATTAGAACCCATTCAATTTGCTGAATAACCAAAGCATTTAACTTTTACAAGAAAATTAAATATTCTTCATAGGGGCCGTCCATAAACTACGTCACGCTGAATTTAGCTGTTTTGACCCCCTCCCTCCCCCGGTGTCACGCTTTGTCACACTTGCTGTAACCCCCCTAAAATATTACGTCACAAAACAAAGACCCCCCCCCCCCCTTAAACAAAAAAAAATTTAATTGATAGAACACAAATTTCCAAACATAAAATATGTTTTATATTTTTTGTTTTAATTCCATTTTTTTTAATAAATAAAGTGGCAATAAACTTAGGTTTTTTATTCTAACTTTGGCGAACGTCACGTTGACGAAGACACCCCCCTCCCCCCTTGTCACATCTTGTCACGCTCAGCGTGACCCCTCCCTCCCCCCTAAGTGCGAACGTATTTTATGGACGGCCCCATATTCGTGAAAACCAAATTTCAGGATGACAATTATGAACATAAATATGATGGAAAATGTGTTTCCTTCGTCTATCCCTATGCGACTGGGCGTTTGTCTGCATATTCCTCCCCTTTTTCAACGGCTTCTTCGACTTTTTTGCATATCTCATCATAATACATGCTTATTGCTAACACCGGCTCTAACCGATTAGTAATCGGTTCTTTTTAAAGGGAGACCACCCACAAGGATTGTTCGCTTAACTTCTTGAGAGTTATCTTTGGGTTGTTTACCATGGAAAATTACTCGAACGAATAAAGTACAAAAGTTAAAAAAAGTGCTCTCACTTCGGCAGAGATATTAATTTTTCAAAAACAATTTTACATCACACCGTAAAACATGGAAAACAATAATTATTTCCTTATCTCTGGAGTAGTCTTCTTTAATAAGCAAATGAAAAACAGCAACAATGTGAGACAATTACTACTCATCAGTAACAAGAATAAAAAACAGTATATTTTTGTATAATTGTTTACTCATTGATTTTTCGAAAACAATAATAAACAAAAATAAAAAAAAACTTTCTGGCATGTGATTATCAAAATCAGAGTAGTGAAAAGTCATCTCGCCAGCACATTAATCTAGGCCAACTCGAAATGATTGAAGAGACTACTCCTTATCGCCCTCATCCACAAGTACAAAACAGTGCAGCCTCCAGGCAGCGTTTCCACTGTTTTTTGTCTTTTCCTTTTGTCTTATTTGCTCGAACCAACCGTGTGGTTGGCATACATTTCTATATGAGATTCAAACTAACTTCTTCTTATTATAGCAAAAAACCAGAAGCGTAACTAAATTGGCAATGAACTGCATTTGCAAGTGTTGCACAATGCACAAGTTTTTCTTAACTACCAACCTCTATTTATGGCTGTTTGGAGAGCTTTTGTTGCAAAGTTTGCCATTAATCTGTTCACTCCCCTAACAGAGAAAAACCTGTTCATAAAATTAAAGGATACGGAGAAAAAAGTTTGATGAACTTTTTTGTAAAAAGCGATAGTCCACAGTCGGTAGTTTATCATCAACTAGTTTTCAACGCTCTCAGGCAATATAAGTGGCGTTAGACACTAAAAAAAAGATCTAAGAAGGAACGACAAATGTTCTACACCCCATGTCGCTAGCAAATGGACATTTGTCGCAAGCTTTATCATTTTTAAAGCATTTAAAGGCAACATGTTATTTTTGTAGTTCTGTCACATTTCGAAAGCTACTTTAACGCGTGATCATCGTAAAATATAAATAGTCGACCGTTTCTTGACAAATATATAAACTACCTATCGTACAGTATTGTTTAAATAGTGAAGTTTATATCAAAGAACATTGATCGTAGATTCCTTCGGTATGCTGTTACCTCTCAAACCTGTTTAAAAATATTATTTCTATGCGAAATGCGAAATTGTATTTCACCCAAGCAGCAACTAGTTAAGTGAACGTTGACTACTCTATTCAACGGCATCTAAAGTATTGAACCGCTTGATCCAAGAACCTTGTAAAAAAGTTATTTATACTCGATCAAACTTGTTTTGCCCTGATGTGAAAGAAATGTGGTGTGGAATAGCGATCCAGTTTGCCGAAATATGAATGATACATGTATGTATATAATATAGGTACCGTTAATGATAACTGTACCTAATATATAAATAACTGACTTTTAGCCGCGGCTTCGCCCGCGTTTTACGTTCAACAAGCATCAGACCTCATTAAAACAGAAAAAGCTAGATTTCGAGTTTTTTTGACAAATTTTTGTTTATTTTTCGTAAAAATAAAAAGTAACCATGTCATTTTCTGAACCCTAAAATACCTACCAACTAAGCAGAAAATCATGTCATTCCTTTGCCCTATGTAAAATTGAAACAAATTTAGTCCACGGGAACCGTACATCTTATCTGGATAAAAAGTAGCCTATGTTACTTCTAATACCTCCAAAAAATGTATGCATAAGGTTTCATGATAATCGGCTTAGTAGTTTATGCGTTACACCCTCACAGAAACAAACTTACGTTCAAATTTATTATAATAGCAGGGATAATATTGTAATGATGCATTAGCTGCATACATTCAAAATAGCATGAATTATACCACCAAAACATAATTCATATCGTACAAGAAAGACTATTGTTTGAAATTTTACAACTCGACTGAATATAAGTCACACTCAGTTTTTGTAAGAAATGTGCATAAGACAACGAGCCGGACCTGTCCGTTGAAACACCGGTTAACCGCCGCACACTGGGGATTTTGCGGAAAAAAGTCTTAAAAATAAAATTTTTAAACAAAATTTATGAGGATATTTTCAGATTCCAGAATAAAATTTGCACCTAAATCAGAAATAATTTTTGAAATCGGACCATTGCATTGGTTTCGTTTTTATAGCTTTTTAAAGACATAACTTGTGAGTGGTATTGATAACATGGTAAAAAAGCACTTAGACAAAAGTTTTTTTTTTTTGGTTTCGCCCCAATGTTTTTCTTTATTTTTTTTCCTTAACGAACTATATTGTCTCAATATTAAACCGAAGAAAAAATTGATTTTGAAAATTTGGTTGCCTTTGTATGATTATTTAAAAAAAAAGCACTCAAAAATTTGTAATTTTTTTTATACTTTTGGACATACAATTTTAGCTGCATTTGCCTACAGTCAGAGACTAGTGTCATCATAATCCTTTCAAGTTTATCTTTCGATAGATACCAAATTTAGGTGCCACCAGGTGCCACTCTGTATTTAATTGCAGATGGAAAACTGCAATTAGTCACAAAATAAACTAAAAATTCTTATAATTTGAAAAAAAAATTTATTTTGCGTTACAAAATCTATTTTAGTAAAATATATTTGCTTTTTTGACCGAAAATATGGAAGTACATCAATAGTCAAACAAATTTTTTAAAAAATTTCACTAAAAATTTAACCGGATGGACCGCTATTTTGTTTTTTATGAATTTAAGTAGCTGCTCGTAGCTTGCTCAATTTTGATGATAGAGAAAAATCACCTTCGACAAAGTTGTAGAAAATTTAATTTCCTATAGAATTTGTGAAGCCTTTTTTTTATTAAAACTTATCGTTAACGAGCTATGGAACATGTTTGGCTGACGATCATATATTTTTCTTAAATTTAACCAAAACCTCTCTTATCTATGCTAATGCATTTGTATGCAATACGATATAAGTAAAAAATAATAGATTTGTCAAAAAAAAATTGTTAAATGAAAAATTATTATTATTATTTTATTATTATGTTCACTTTGTTTCATTATTTTTTTAGATCTACTACAAAAATTAAAAAAAATTAATTAAATTAAAATTAAAAATTTAATTAAATTAATTTAATTCACTAATTAATTTCATGATAATTTGACACAAAGAGAAAATTATCCGCTTTTTTTGCATACACGTTTATTGACATCTTTTGAAGTCAATGATTTGTAAAAAAGTGATCTTAAGATTTTCTTGATTAAAAATTATTAATCCATTATGGAAAGGTTTGCAATTTCATTTTCATACAAAGATTTAAGCAATAAGCTAATAGAATGTGACACAGATAAAATGAAATTTAAACTTTTCTTGGTAGATTTAAATTATCTATTAAATGATATCCAAATTGAATGTGTTATGGACCAAGTGTACAATCGTTTTTATTCTCAATTTCAGAAAAGGTTCATTGCAAAGTAGTTTTTAACTTTTTTTTATTTAACTAATCAATAAATAATGAATTATTTTACTGACAAAAGTGTATCTGCTATGAATAATATTTCTATATTATCATTTTTGACATTTTAAAGGAATTCATTACAATTCTTCATGATTCTGGGATAAAAATATTTTTTTTTTAATTTTAAGGGGCGTGGTAGTGGGCGGTAATTTATTCCATCGATTTCTTTCGTGTCAAGTTATCATTCCTGAAAATTTCATTAAAATCCACCAAGTGGTTCAGTTTTTATAGAGTTTTTTCCGCACTCCCATACTAATTTTCCCAATGTGCGCCGTTGATATCCGAAGGAAACTCTGTTGATAAACCGGTTCGAAGCCGTTGATGAACCGAGAGAAAAACCTTGTTGATATACAGGTTAATCGCCATTGAAAGCCGGAGGAAACTCAGTTGATAAACCGGTTCAAAGTCGTTGATGAGCCAAGGGAAACCTTGTTAATGTTTGCTCTATTACGATGATTTTAAATGTTTTAAGCCAATTAAGTGTGTATTGGATCATGATCGACTTCGAAATTACTTGAATAAAGTTTTAGCTTGGTATTCTTCAAACTGTATGTTTTTGAGTTTTGCTAAATCAAATAAAAAGCGTAGACTCGTCTTTTGGCACTTGACTTACCTACTTACTTATACTTAAGGTGGCGCTATAGTCCTTTACGGACTTGGGCCTCAATCAACAGTCTCCGCCGTAGCTCGGTCCCTAGCTAGCTGTCTCCAGTTTTGCACTCCAAGTTGATTGAGGTCCTCCTCCACTTGTGTGCGCCACCTGAGCCGCGGTCTTCCTCTCCTTCTACGTCCCTCGGGAATAGTGTCGAAGGCTTTGGTATTCATCCGCTCTAATTGACTGAGGCATCTGAGTCTCTGGACCTTGACCCTTCTCGCTAGGCCCATGTCGTTGTACAACCCGTAAAGTTCGATGTTGTATCACCTTCTCCATTCCCCATCAATGCACAATGGGCCAAAGATGACCTGAAAAACTTTCCTCTCGAAACAGCCTAAGGTACATTCATCCGATTTTGTCAAGGTCCATGCTTCTGCACCATATAGCAGGACTGGGATGATGAGGGTGTTATACAGTTTTACCTTAGTTGCTCGAGAGATGACTTTTCCACTCAATTGCTTTCTTAGCCAAAGAAACAGCGATTTGCAAGAGTTATTCTTCGCCTGATCTCGGCGCTGGTATTATTGCCCGTGTTAATAGCGGAGCCTAGGTAGACAAACTCCTTTAATACCTCGAAGTTGTATGTGTCTATTGTGACGTTCTGTCCGAGCCGTCGGTGTTGGGTGACCTTCCTCGAAGACAGCATATACTTCGTTTTTCCCTCATTTACCGCTAAACCCATTTTTTCCTCTTCTGTCTCACATCTCACAAAGACGCAAATCACGCTGTGTTCTTCCCATTATATCAATATCATCGGCGTACGCGAGAAGTTGACTTTTGGGAGATAGTGCCTCCGGTGTTGACGGTGGCGTTTTGCACTATCTTCCTAAGAACGATGTTAAAGAAATCGCATGACAGTGCATCGCCTTGTCTGTATCCTTTTTTGACATCGAAAGATTCCGTAAGCTCGTTGCCAACCTTGATAACGCAGCGTGAGTTCTCCATCGTCATTTTGCACAAGCGAACGAGCTTGGCAGGGATGCCAAAACTAGACATAGCTTTATGCAGTTCGTTTGTGTAGATGCTGTCATACGCGACCTTAAAATCGATGAAGAGGTGGTGGGTATCGATTTGGAAAATATGGGCATATTTCCTCAACAAACATTTTTTTGGATATCACAGAAATGGTTAAAAACTTTTTTTCCAGTCCCTCTAAAATGGACCGTGATGGTATTGGGAAATTCAATTAAAAAGTCAAAAATAAGCGTTTCAAACAATGACCTAATCCTGAAATATTAGGTAACTTTTATCTACCAACCTTTTGCCATGGTGTAAACTCATAGTAAACTTCAACAATGTCGTGCTTGAAATTTTGTTCATTAAAACTATAAATAAAAATATTTCATTATAAGAGCAGGGAAAAAACTGAGTCCCTTTGTTTTCCATACTAACCAGATTAAACTAGCTGTATCGCAGATAAAATCTTTATACTACAACACTGCCTTTGTTTTACTCTCAAGCAAAGTATCCACTATTAATTCAGAAGCATGGAAAAAAATAGAAAATAATAAAATAGAAAAATATGATTACGAATATTTCTTCCTCATAGCAATTTCAGTGAAGCATCTTAAAAATTAAGTATCTGTAGCAATTTTAACCTTGGACTAAAAATTACAACAAAAATTGTAGCTATGGAAAATATTGAGCTTATTGCATCGTAAAATCGTGTTGTATGTGTAAATTTTTTATATAAATAAATAAATTTGTTGGTATGTAAACTCAACGATTGCTTCAAGATTAAATCAGAGTGATCGCACAATAACAATATCAACGCATTTCAAGTAGTCTTCGTATAGTTAAATTGTTGATGGTTCTTCTTCTCGCTTGTTTTAGCGCGACTTTAAACTATAAACTTTAAACATCGATTAAAGATTTATTTTTTGAGGTCATCAGCCGAAAAAAAGTACGACGCACTTGTGCATTTAATTTTCAACTAAAGATAAGGCTAGTGTTTTGCATTTTTATTTTATTGTTTAATTTTTAAATAATCAAGTGTCAATGACATGATTTCAAATGAAAATTGTTATAAATAGAAAAATAAATAAAATAAATCAGCACAATATTTTTGGTTAACTGTGGCGTATGTGGAATATTTTGTTTTCCATCCTCCATTAAACATTTGTTTCTATTTTCGTGTCACATAAAAAGCAACTGGTTAAATGACGAACGTGCGTTGCGATGTGTAGAAAAACATAGTAATTAGGACTTGTGCAGTCAAGGTGTATTAACTATAACTTTCGATTAATCGGTGACACACACCTAAGGGGTATTTTTAAACAAAACAAATTACGCGAAACAAATTAAATCTGCGCCAAACTAAATACCCCACAAAGAATTTCTGTTGAAAATTCAAACTTGTCACTTGACAAATCATGCATTTCGGTAGTGACAATTTGATGCAAAATCAAGCTTGAAATGAAAATAAGAATCCAATAGAAATTCTATGCGCCATTGCTAATTATCGGCAAATTATGGTCCAATGTAAGTAAAAATGTCTGTGGGTGAGTTTTATTTGGCATTTGTAGGTTTCTCTTGGCGCTGTTGACTTCATCGTCGTCGTTGTTGTTTATAAACATGTTCGGCGAATTTCTGACAGTGCAGAAAATTCGATCTATAATTAGCTTGTTAGTGTCAAAGAGAAGAAAATCGTTTTCATTGAGATAAAAATGGCTAGTGCATTTGATTCATAATAAAATACTATAGTTTTGTTTAAATGAAAAGGGACTCAAACTTATTCGAGTCTAGAGTCTTGATTATGTACTTCAAGTCGATAATAAAATATTTGATTTATCGCAAATGAATTTGGAAAACCCTTTATAAGTAAATATAAGAGTAAGTTCATGCGACTCAGTCATGCATTTGATTCATGACAATTGTTGTTGATATTCGGAAAACAAATACGAAAAAGACAAATCAAGATATTTAACTTTTAGCGTAAATGATAAACGACTACGTAGGTACAATAACGAGATATTTATTTATTGAGGCTTTTCATACCATCCGCACATCCGTCTAATTCAATTTTATTAAATTGCAACAAACTCCCACGCCGACTACACTACGTCGTCGGTCGTTCAAATTGGAAGAGTGCTTCAAAATGAAAACGTAATAAAAATGGGCATGTACAAAAATTAAGTTGGCGGAAACTTAAGCATTTTATTTCGGCACGTGGCAAGCATAGGTAAGTTTTTTTTTTATCTTTGTTTGCCTTTTGGCTGGCTGACAGCGTTAGACAAGTCTTCGGAGCCTTAACACTCAAATCAATATAAATCCAGAAAATACTTCAATGTCACGACCAAACATTCGTACAGCAAAAAGAAGGCCCAAATTCATTGGAATTTTTTGTGCAAGGTCAGTTTGTTTCGAATTTGCAATGTTTTCAGACTGTTTGAGTTGGTGTATCATTTGGATATTTCGATTTGGAGAGCCTTTAAAACCATCTTATTGAAAACAATAACCATGATGTTTTTTATTTTACTTTGAAATTTTAACAGTGTAGTTTATTTGAACATTTTGCAATTTTGTTTTGAGGACTTTTCCTGTTGTGGGTCGTTTCGATATTATGTGCATGCTCTCAATCTCATGAACATCACACACAGATACACCAGATTCGATTGACATGCTTTTCTATGGCTGTAAGAGCACAACCTTTGAAGAAAAATGTATTTGCGGTAGTTTGTTTCCTCATTTTTATTTATTTTTTATGAGAAAATAAATAATGATGTGTTCTTAAACGAAATGCATAAAATGCAGGACTTGTCCGTTCACGTGCTGTTCTTATAGTTCAAGGCTATTGATCTACTTGTATACAAAAAAAAAAGCATGAATATTGTTTATTTTTGTGTAAGAGGATGATAAATATTTAAAACTAGCTGACCCTGCAGACTTCGTACTGCCTCAATCGATAATCGATAACCCTCTTCCTGTATCGTTTGCATTGTTTTTTTGTTAATTCGTGTGTATGGATCCGTCTTTAAATAAATAAGCGATATCAAAAAAGCAAAACAAAATGGTAAGTATACGCCCTGTCGCCTGCGGTGCACGGATTTGTAAAACGCGAATCATTTCGGTTTCACTTCGCTCCTCATGTTGCTGTTGTGTAAACATTTCAAGTTCTTCGACCCTAATTGTTGCGTATAAAACACATTGACCATGATATTGAATGAAAAAAGGATTTTTTATGATTGCTCTGAGAGTAACCGTTATGGAGCAATACAGCAAAATAATTTTTTTTACATTAAAAATATCAGTGTTTCAAAAAAAAAAAAAATTACCAAAATCACGAATTCTCTATTTTCCCACTGTTTAAAATCCATTCAAAATTCGACTTGGGATTTTCTTGCTCTTCTGGAGTTTTCCATTGTACCACTCATTTTACCACAACTAATGCATTTCATATGAAAGAGTGCTTTTGAGATTTTTGTTTAGCCAATTTTTTTTTTTGCATTTCAAATTTTCCATTTTTCCAATTTTTTGTTTACTTTTTCTTGCTTTCCAGTTCCCCATCACAAATTTTCCAGTTTCCTTTTGTAAACCAATGAGTTTTCCGAGTTTCATTCGAAAACCCATTTTGAAATTTTCCAGTTTTCTATTTGAAATTTTCCAGTTTTCCATTTGAAAATCAATGCATCCACAATTTCATGCAATTTTTCATTTGAAAACCAATGAGTTTTCCGAGTTTTTCATCAAGAACTTTCTATTTTTCCATTTGAAAACCCATTTTGAACCAAAAACTTCCAAGCAAAAAATATCTTATTTCCGACCTTTGTTTGGTTTTTCCAGTTTTCCCACTCTTCCATGAGGTTTTTCCAATTTTTTTTTTCACAGAAATCATCACTGAATGTAACAGTATGAACCATGAAAATTTCACAAATATCTGTTGGGCCATTTCGGAGTCTATAAGAGACATACAAACAAACAAACAAACACACTTCCATTTTTATATATATAGAGATTGATTTTTAATGAGTGTGTGTCTTGAAGAGCACAAGGATAGATTTATGTGGCATTGGTGGTAAGGATATATGCAAAACGTGTGTGCTTAAAAGACTTCCAATGTTTTGGGACAAATTTGGGATTAAAAAAAAAAGTTCATAGAAAAATTATGGAAAAGAATGTGTAATATGAGGTGAGTGAGTGAGGTGAACACATTCAAATTTGTTTCATCTTTTGAGGGCGATTTCAGAAGAAACAGAATTTCAAACAATCTATTTTTAGCTGTGACACTCAGACTCCTAGTTTATTACTTGCATTACCTTTTTGTTTGCATTACGTCAACGCTACACGTCAAAGAACCCACCCGTGACCATTTTCAACCACTTTCAATTGACCTTAATTAAAAGCAAATCATCGTTCAAATAATATTTATTGCATTCATGATTTTCGTTTTTCATTTTTAACATTCACTTAATTTATATGCACCTAGTTAAAACGTGATAGAAAAATAAAGAACATTGAAACTATTGCTCTGAGCGCAAAAACTGAGTAAAACAGATGGTTTGCGGTTTTTTACTTAGTTTACATTGCAGCAATGAAATTAAGTACCTCTACGTGATTCAATGCTTATTCATAATTCAATTAAGAAATCTTGCAAACGATAAGGTAAAACTATCCGTCTGGTCACTAAAGTAAAGTAATGATGGAAATCTTACATAACTGAAGTCAACAAGTCGCATGCGATCTTGGATGACCTTATGGGAATTTTATTTGTAATAAATCTTAAAAAGGAAGTAGAGAAAAATACATCTAACTCGTAGTTCAACTGGGGGTAGGGATACCGTACAACAAATATCTTTTTATGTTTTAAGCTTATTTACACTCTGCATCAAAGTTTTGGAATTTGAAAACAAAGTCTTTTCAAAGTCTCTCTTTTTTGTTTCCACTGTACCCTTTCCTCCGCATAGAACATGTTGTTGACTTTAATTCTTTCAATATAAAATATGTTGGTTTTTCATAAAAAACGAAGATGTTGTTGTTTTTGCAATGTGCAGGTGTTCATTTTCCTGTTCGATGTTGGGTTACAAAATGGCTATTATTTGGGTGTTGTGTTAGGCTCGGCCTTCATTGAAGCCTCAATTGCCTCGCTAATCTGAAAGTTTGTTGATATTAGGCATCTACAAATTTACCTCGTCTTTCAGAAATTGTAATTATTGACATTGACATTGACATTACAGTACTTCGCACATTAATGTATCGAACTGCAGACACATAGAAGCAGAGGCCATCGGCTGGGGCTGAAACAAGGTATACAAGATACGACAAAGAGAGACAGATAGACACATAGAAGGAAAGAACACATAACATAAACCTACACGTGGCACAGAGGAGGAGACATAGATTTTTATTGTCTTATATTATCGCACAGGTGGTCTCAGATAAACTGGCGATTTTCGTAGAAAAAGAATGCTGCCGAAGCTGGGTTTTGAACACGCAGCGTTTGGCTTAGCAGTCAACTACTCATTCCTGTGAGCCGTGGCGACCTGCAAAAATTTTAATTAATTTACGGTTGTTATTTAAATTTTGTTTACAGCATTAAAGTATTACTATTTTGTCACGACTTTATATGGAATAGGTAGTTCATGAATTTACCTGAAAAATAATAAGAATAGGAAGTCCCCTATAATACAAAAGGAATAAATATGCAACACTGCCCTTAAAACCTCCAAATGTAAACATCAGTTATCATTTATCAATTACTAAAAACAAAATTCTATTTAAAAAAATGACTGAGTCGCATGAACTTATGCTTATAAAGGGTTGTCGAATAAGGACTTGTCCTTTTTTTTTTAAATAAAACGAAAACCATTTGAAATATTTAAAAATCTTTTTAATCGGCTTAAAGTAAAATCAAAACATTTGTACTTCATTCATTCGTTGTACCCTTTTCTCGTTAACTTGGCCACACATTTCAATCGAAACAGCCGAAATTTTGTGTTCGATGGCGGCCCTAGGGTGGGGCCTACACCATTGAGGCGTTAAGTCGCACGAACGAGACGGCAAAAAATTGTAAACCATTTTGATGAATAGAGTTCGGGCAGACCTTTCTTTTGATGTATCATTCGAGCCCATGATATTTTTCGAAAATCATGAGAGAATCGATTACGCTAAATTCTATTTATTTTATAGTTGTCACTATCCTGGGCCTACCACTGAAAGCCAAACTCATTTCCGAGCCCTGGTTGCCGAGATTTTGCATAAGCAGATATTCTTTCTGTGGGATTACAATTAGCTAAAAGGACAAAATCCAAGAAAATTAGTTTTGTGAGCATAACTCGGTAACCAGACCTCGCAGATAGTTTGGATTTCCAGTGACAGATTAGAATTCAATTTACGTGAACACCTGGCGTTGAGCCCTTATTTCACGGTGGATTGGATCCAATCCACTCTATCTATATATGCATGAATTACATGCATATTTGATAGTGTTCTTGCCTTGTGTTAACAGAACCTGCACAAGATCAATTTTGAAGCATATGCCCCAATTAGCCAAAAAATTTACCTTCCGTCAATTTCCATTTAACACAAGTACCAGTTTGCTGAACCATAAATGAAAGCCATACTGGTAGATATGTTTCTATCTATATAACTGAGCTTAGAGACAGTACCACTCAGTTACCGAGAACGAATCTCTCGTCAACCACAGCCACTCTGAAACTCCCACAAGGGGCCCTACCGCAACTGTAGTTGACATTCAACGGTCATAAAGACTCAATGAATGGGGCTAACAATTACCCCAGAGCACCAATTTATTTCGGAAGACTTGGTAGTCTCTTTTGTTTTATTGTACTCTTTGAATGTATGAAATTATCATACATTCTTTCGAATGTGTGAAATTATCACACATTCGTACAAACCAAAAGGATATTTTCCAGCTTCGTTGAGTTTATGGCTCAACAGGAACACACTGGTGTCCTCAGTCATGCAGTCTCTAGCCTAGCCAGTTGTAGTTACGGTGAACCAAGCTGGAAGACTGCATGACTCATTGCCATACACCACATACTTTTTATAGAACACTCATTAGTGCCTTATTCTATCATATTGATTTCAAGTACAGTCTCATTAAACACGGCGTTCGGGTATAAAGTGATAATGATACATGTACAATGAAAACGTAGGCCCATTCGCCCAGACCGAAGTCTGGTTACCGCTCTGCACCAGCTTGGAGGTTGGACCTTCCGCACATGAGCAGCAAGAAATCTGCATTCGAAATTGCAAACAACCCTTTCCAAATTCCTCACCCACTCTTCGCAGAGCGGATTTTCAGTGACAGGTAGATTGCGAATAGCCCTTTGCTCTCTGGCATCATTTGATATAGGCTTTTTGGGAAAATTGAGAGATCGCGCGATTTTAAAACGCTGGAAATTTTCTGAAGGCAGAAATTGAAAGAAATTAATTTTTTGATTATAACTTGACTAGCAGTTGCCCGCGACGTCGTCCGCCTCTCCCTCGTCCACCGGCCAGAGTATCGTCTCGACTTGTGCATCATGCGCGCGTGGGAATTTTGTTCGAAAGTTATTGTAAAATTGCATTGCAGTCAACTTTCCCTAGGTCGTAATTCTCTTGAACTTGAAAAATTTGAGCATTTTTTATGATTCCCTTCAGTTGTTCATACTTAAAGCATTCCCTTGGGTGAACTCTCCCTAATTCTAATATCTCTCTTACTTCTGCATCGTTTTTTTTTCGTTAAGTAAATTTTTTTTTCTTTAAACTGAGCATATTTTTTAGTTAAGAAGTACATAAAATGATATGGTTTAAACACAATAATCTGCACAAATAGTGCAATCAATCACATTCACAAATCAATTGAACTCTCAAAATTCTAATTTGAGCAGTTATTAGGCCAGTTCCACCTAACAACATCTCACTGAGCTCTCAATGTCACCTTGACTGAGGCAAAATCATTTGGTGCCTTGGTGGAACATAACTCTCAGTTATCATTGAGATTTAATGGTTACCTTACTAATTGTTGCTGCACATATGTCAGCCACGTCAAATAGCTGAGTGAGAAATCAAATCCAAAATAATTTCATCTCAGAGATCTCAGAAAAAAATCTCAGTTCTCACATTTCCACATATTCTTCGCTGCTATTGGTCGCAGCTTAATTTTAAGTAGAATAAAGCCTTCCTCTATTAATGGACTATCCAAAACAAAAAGAATTTTACAATTCGAAATAGTAGTTCCTGAGATTACCGCGTTCAAACGAACAAACTCTTCAGCTTTATATTGTATTGTATTGTATTGTTTGCCATTTTTTTCCACATTTTACACAAATTCTTCGCTCCTATTGGTCGCAGCTAAATTTTATATAGCTTCAAGCCTTCCTTGATAAATGGACCATTCAACATTACAAAAATTGTTCAATTTCATAAAGCAGTTCATGAGATAAGCGCGTTAAAACGCAGAAAAATGTATATTTTTTGCGGTTTTTTAAATATTTTCCACAGATTCTTCGCTGCTATTGGTCACAGCTTAATGTTAAGTAGCGTAATGTCTAAGTCGATTAAGGCACCATCCAACACAAAAAGAATTATACCATTCGAACCAGTAGATCCTGAGATTACCGCGTTCAAACAAACAAACTCTTCAGCTTTATATATTAGTGTAGATAAATTTTGCCAAATTTGGGCTAGGAAATGAGTTTGGCTTTCAGTGGTAGATTCAGCACTCGGTTATAAAGTTATGTATAGTCTAGTCAACAGATAATTTCTTTCGTTTTCTGCTTTCCGAAAATTTCCCGCGATTTCAAATCGCCATATCTCTCAATTTTTTCAAGTAGCTTATATCAAAGTGATGCACGAAAACAAACAAAGGTCCGTTCGCCGTCTATCAGTATCGCGAGTATATTGCGTAGAAAAAATGTTACCCTTCAGTTTTTGTTAACGTTTGATTTTATTACTCATCTATTTTTCACGCCGTCCGATATTCTAAAGGCTTATAACCTCTAAAAAAAACATTAAACCAGTTACATCATGCTGCTATTCCCAATTATCATTTCTGAGTCCTGCGAAGTGCGAACCCACAAAAATAGAATGCGATTAAAACGTCCCGGGGGTTGGCTAGTTTTTAGAGAAATTGAAGTAAGTTTTTTTCTGAGTGAAGTAGATTTCAAGAACTTAGGGATGGTGCAAAGTAGGAAGTAGGTTTTCAAAAATATTTAAAATCGAAGTAGATCTAGTAGGAGTAAAGTAGTAACGCTGGCTATAACATTGGCCATTCACAGTAACGACACGATCGTTATTGTCGACGAAAAAATATAACATCAAACATGTATTTCTTGTGGATGAAGTGGTTATGCACGAAGCAAATGTAGATTTTCTCCCGACCATTATACATGATCATTATTGACGAATCCATTGAGCCAAAAATGAGCTTCGTCCCTGAAGTTGATTTGACGATGAAATTCATCATCTTGGCGCATCTTCTCCAGAGCCCAATCGGAGAACCTACCTGGCTTCAAATGGTCCATCGGTTTCAATTCTTGAGCCATTATGTGGCCCAATTCTTTAAAAAGCCGTTGTGAAATTGACTGATTTGGATCGTTGGGTAGAACATTTTCATAATTTATTGATGTTCCTTGTTCATTGAAATCAGAATCTTCGCCTTACGTGATAGATTAGCGGAACTATCAGAATGTCCTGTATGTAAGACAATATTTTTCTTAAAAGAGTTTGCTTCTGGTGGAATGAAGCCGTTTCTTTGATGAAAAAGCTCCATCTTTTTCGAAATACAATTGCCGATCCAACCATATACCGAGGTGCTTTACATTACTTTTGCTCGTTAATCATTGTCTGTGAGGCATAACATGTGTCCCCTAAAGCTCTAGCCAACCGTAAACTTGTCGAAATCACGCTGTAGAGAGTTCTTATGACTTCTACTCGCTTTACGGCAATTCTCTTCGCAATTATAACGGGTGATTTTTTAAGAGGTTTAGAACTTCTTTTTTTTTTTAAACACAAAAAATTCGAAAAAATGAATGAAATATTTATTTGAATCGATAGTTTGAACCTTGCAATTTAATGTTTAAAGATAATTTCATGCAAATGTTGACCGCGGCTGCGTCTCAGGTAGCCCATCCGCTGAGTCCAATTTTGGCATACTCTTTCACACATATCGGCCGGTATCTCACGAATGAATGCATGGATGTTGGCTTCCAGTGCGTCAATCGAAGCGGGCTTGTCCCTATAGACATTAGCCTTGACATACCCCCACAAAAAATAGTCTAATGGTGTGAAATCGCACGATCTAGGCGGCCAATTGACCGGCCCGAAACGTGAAATTAACTGTTCACCAAACTCGCCTCGCAATTGCGCCATTGTTTCGCGTGCTGTGTGGCATGTGGCACCGTCTTGTTGAAACCACATATCATGCAAGTCAAGAACTTCCATTTCGGGCAAAAAAAAGTTTGTTAT
The DNA here is from genome assembly GCA_943590905.1 of Sphaerophoria taeniata. Lineage (NCBI taxonomy): Eukaryota > Metazoa > Arthropoda > Insecta > Diptera > Syrphidae > Sphaerophoria > Sphaerophoria taeniata. The sequence continues at coordinate 22,358,320 of OX016540.1, read as the reverse complement.
CATCGCTCGGTAGCGTTCACCATTGACAGTAACGCTGCGATTCGCATCATCTTTGAAGAAATATGGCCCAATAATGCCGCCGGCCCATAAACCGCACCAAACAGTGGCTTTTTCGGGATGCATTGGTAGCTGTTGCAATGCTTCTGGCTGATCTTCACTCCAAATGCGGCAATTTTGCTTATTTACGTACCCATTCAACCAAAAATGAGCCTCATCGCTGAACACAATTTTTCGATAAATAAGCGGATCCTCGGCCAGCTTTCCAAGAGCCCATTCACCAAAAATTCGGCGTTGTGGTAGGTCGGCTGGCTTTAGTTCTTGCACCAGCTGTATCTTAAAAGGCTTTACGCCCAAATCCTTCCGCAAAATTTTCCACGTAGTGCTGTAACAAAGGCCTAACTGCTGGGAACGGCGCCGAATCGACATTTCGCGGTCTTCTGTCACACTAGCTGATACGGCCGCAATATTTTCTTCACTACGCACAGTACGTAAACGTGTTGGTGGTTTAATGTCCAACAAAGTAAATTTGGTGCGAAATTTGGTCACAATCTTCCGAATAGACTGCTCAGAAGGTCGAGAATGCCGATCATAAAATGGAAGCAGCGGGCGATGAACATTTCGAACCGAGCACGAATTTTGATAGTAAAATTCAATAATTTGCAAGCGTTGTTCATTTGTAAGACGATCCATGGTTAAATTGCAAACCAAACTGAAGCTGTTTGACAGTGACACAAGGTACTAAACACACGTCAGCTGTCAAAACCAGTGTTGCCAAAACCAAACCAGCTAAAAAATCACCCGTTAGATCATCAAGTCAGCATACGCAATTGTATGAGTAAGGCCGCCTATTAAATCGCTGGTGTAAATACTGAAGATAATCGGTAGATTACCCGCTCCCCTCCTTCATGCAGACCATTTTTAACCTTTTGATGCTTTCAATTCAACTTGATATTACATTTTTTAAGAAATTCCCACCCGTGTTTTTTTACAAATTTTCGAAAATTGGGATGAAACTTTTTCAACGTTCTAATTTTCTGAAAAAAAAATTGTTATCTTAAGTATGCTCAACATTTATGCTTATTTTTCTAAACTCTAAAGCAGTTATGTTTACAAATTATTTACAAAACAATTTAGGAACTATCTGCATTCACCCAACAAATATCCATAATGGATAAGGAAAAACCCTCATGTACACAAGAACTTGCATATATTAAGTTAATCTGACAAGTGTCTTCTACACGCTTATTTATTATTTTTTTTCCGTGTTTTTATAATTTTTTGACTTTAAAATTTTAAAATTTTTGATTTTAAATTTTGCATTTTTACTTTTTTTGCTTTTTGTAAGATTTTAATTTAAAACTTTGATTTATTTTGTTTTTCCTTTTTGTACCTGCTTGCATTAAGCAGTCAAAAAAAAAAAAATAATCTTCATTTTTAAAAACACATTAAAACAAAATAAAAACTACAAACTTTAACCCAATCTTTCTCTTTGATTTACTTGCAGATAAACTTTATACTATGCCAAGTGACAGCTCTATTCCTAGCATCGCTGTTTCGAACAGTTTTGCATCCTTCAAGGGTGTCTTCAATTGTCCGTCACACATTTGGCCTTTCAATTGGCCTTGTCTTCGGATACATTTGCTTCGGACAACAGGCCATTCACATCGCTGGACTTCCGTCAGTATGTTACGTCGTTATACGTACACAAAATCCATCAGTCGTTCAAAGGTACCGTTACAACCATATATTTTTTTTTAATTGCCAAACGAATTTTTGTTTTGTTTTGAATCCTAGAGCCGTAATGATTGTTGCATTGATTTATTTGCTGTGCATTCATTTGCATCGTCAAATCTATGACTACGGCTCGTGCTCGCTTGACATAACCGGACCACTTATGGTTATTACCCAAAAAGTTACTAGCTTGGCCTTCAGTATACATGATGGCTTTGTTAAAGAGCAAAAGGTAATTATTTCCTCGAATAAAAAGAAACAAACTGACAAAAAAAATAATTTCAGGATATGACTAAAGCACAGCAATATCATTCACTACAAAAGCTTCCATCTGCGCTCGAATACTTTTCGTTTGTTTTGAACTTCCAAGGCCTGATGGCGGGTCCCTTAGTGTTCTACCGGGACTACATCGAATTCATCGAAGGCTATAATTTGCTTAAAAGTCCAACATCAAATGTAAAGTCACATCAATTTTGAAAACAACGTCATTTATTTAATATACAATTGCAGGGCACTTTGGACAGTGGCAATACAAAGGAAATCATAATTGAGCCATCACCAACAAAAGCTGTTATTAAAAAAGTTATTGGCAGTATGGTGTGTGCGTTTATATTTATGAAATTCGTCAAAGTGTATCCAATCAAAACGCTCAAGGAACCCGAATCTATAGCCAATGCTTCAATTGCTTATAATTTGTGGTATACGATGATGGCAACAACGGTTATACGTTTTAAGTATTATCATGCCTGGTTGTTGGCCGATGCTATATGCAATAATGCTGGGCTGGGATTTTCCGGCTATGATAAAGAAGGAAATCCCAAATGGGATCTCATAACGAATATTAATGTGCTATCATTTGAGGTAAGTTGAATGGATTTTCCAATTTGCGTGAGATCTGCGGGATGTGTGGAAATTTTCAAGGCCAAAAAATCTATTCAAAATTAGTTCTTTTTTTTTCTAAGTTTAATTTTTAAATTGCTTATTAACATGGCTCTGGGCTTGTTTCACAAAGTTTCAGTTTATTTATTTTTATTTATTAACGAAAAAAAGGAACCCATAATCTGCCTAGCGATGCAGCACTTACGGGGCGTTACAGATGGTAACTAAGTACTTTTTCGGACGGAAGTAACATTCATGGTATTACTTATTGGAAACCGAAGTTAGAAAACATTTAACTTGAAATTAGAAACCAGAATTTCATAGTCAGAAAGGAACAGGAAATTTATAACAATAAAAAGTGGAAACCTGAAAATTTCGGAAATTACTGTGTAGGTTTAGTTACGAAATCGGAATTCTCGAAAGGAAAGGTTGAGTTGAGTTTATAAATAAATTTTACGAACATTAAAAACTGAGATTGGTGGACAAATTAAACAGCGGAATTCCAAAAAAAAATGTATCACATCGTGAACTAAAGAGCGAATCATGGTTCGATTTCTGATGCCGCCGAAAGCAAATCAAATAATAAAACGGCTAACACTGTTTAAAACAATGAACTAAAATTTAAAAAATGTGAGGTTATTACAACAAAAACAATTGGAAATGTCAAATCACAAAGGTGTCAAACAGCTGAGCTGCGTTTTTGCGCTGACGATAGTTGACTATAGTTTTTATGTCAAAAAAAATGGTTGATGTGTCATAGTTAAAATAGTTGAAATCATCCAAAAACGCTTTTTAGTAAGGTTTGGTTGATCTGTCAAACAAGAAAAAAAAAAACAAATCTTTTGAGGTTACATTTTTCTTTTCTTTTGATCATAAATTCATAATAATTGAAATCGATAAAGAGACAACAATTTTCATTCCTCTAAATTTATTGCAACAATTCAAGAATGATCTTGATATGGTAAGTTCTTAAAGACAATTGAAATAAGAACATATTTATTTATTTTTGAACAACCCACAGCAAGAAAGGCAAATGGAATATTAGAACTAAAGACCACCCTCCATAAAAAAATCTTCAAACTGTTCCAGGCAAGCCAGCTCCTGATATTCTCCTAATTGCTGCTTCCAGATTCGCTGAAAAACTATCAATTCCATATCTAGTTCGTGCTTTTATAGAGTGTCCCAATAAGAGTGCACTTTTTAATTTGCAAATAAAAGCAAGTATTTTATGACAGAGGTGTGATGTTTTTATTGTATTGTAAAGAAGACATGTTCCGATTAAGTATGGAATAAAATATCCGGTAAATGACCCCCCGGCTCCGATGACAGGCCATTACTCTCTTTATGAAATTTTCAATGACTTTTTCACAGAGATCTGGCTGTATATCAACGACAACACGTTGGATTTCCGATCTGAGATCAGTAATTGTTTCGGGTTTATTCGCATAAACCCGAGATCTCACAAAACCCCAAAGAAAAAAATCGCACGGCGTTAATTCGCACGATCTTGGTGGCCAGGTCATATCAGAATTTTTTGAGATAATGTGTTCTGAAAATCGTTGCTGCAATAAGTCGATTGTTTCATGCGCAGTATGGCAAGTTGCGCCGTCCTGCTGAAACCACATGTTGTCAAGATTCATGCCGTCCAGTTGAGGTCACAAGAAGTCCGTTATCATGTTCCTGTAACGAATGCCGTTCACAGTCACTGTCGAATTGATGTTTTCGGGTTTTAAACAACACTGTCGTTTACAGCAGCAATGTTTTCAAGAGACCGACCAGTACGTTGACGCAAAGGATTCTTATCATCCATAATTGACCCAGTTTCTTCAAATTTTTTGACCACTCTTTGAATGGTTGACATTTAGGTACACTCTCTCGACTGAAAATTTAGTGAAGTTTGCGAAGCGTAACTATCCCCATTATTCTAATGAGTTTTTAACATTATAATGTGTTGTTCTTTCAAAAAGCGCTCCATTTTTAGTAATTGGAACAAACAGAGGTTACATCTCTCAAATTTCAGAGTTGCCACTTGCATGACAAAGAAATTATTCCAATTTTAAAAAGTGCGCTCTTATTGGGACACCCTATATATAAATAAACAGAGAAAGTATTTATTTTTTGAAACCAATGAACAATTTTTTTTATTGCCGACAGAATACATTCCACTTCCATTTCTTCTTCTTGTGTCTCGGATTCACCCTCCTTCGGCGACGAGTTTTTTCGCATGTTTCTCGTTGATTATCTTCCTCAGCTTACTGATGGCTATGGCTTCGTCCTTCTCCCGGACACTCTTATACAGCGCATCGATTTTCTCCTGCGACGATTGACTGCGCTTCTGTTCGGCTTCCAGCATTGTCTCGACTTCGGTCAGCTGGTTGTCGGTGATGTTGCATGCTTACTTAAGTCGTTCGTAGTTGTCTTCGAGGTTTTTGAGCTTGATGATTTCGATAGCTGAAGCCGCATCGATGGCGTTTGAGGACTTTTCCCGCTCTTCGTTGAGTTCATGAAGGAGTTTCTTGTTCTAAAACGATGAGTAAGTGAAATTTGTTCGACGACCTAAAGAATACCATAAACGTTATATAAATTCTATTTGGAGATGAAAAACCTTACCTCAGATTTCTTCTTCATCCTCTGCTGCTCGGTCTTTTCCCACATTTTGTGCTCCAGTTGCTTCTCCACCTTCTACAAGTTTAAGTTTGCCGTTCGTTCCGACAGACGTTCGACAATCATCTGCTCAGGGGCAGCGGCCAACTTATCCTCCAATTTTTCGTTCTGCTTCTCGAGTATATCGCCGACGCTCTTCGCTCCTCAAAATAAAGTCAATTCGATTGGAAGAGTTTGTGACCAGAGAGAGATTGAGATTCTTGAAATTGGCGCTGGCTTTAAAGTCACTTGGAAAGCGGTCATTTCCTTGGTGTGACTGGAATTTGGTCAATCTGCAGTTGGAAATTGTCTCAAGCAGTTCTGGGGCAATGTAATCAGGAGTTCCAACCGGCGAGGAACTGTACACATTCCCGTCACATTTCAAGGCAGCGGCATTTCCAATATTTTCCAGTTTGATATGGCCAAAGCGGTCGGTGAGAATCTTTTACGGTTTGATGTTGCGATGGACATAGCCCATGCAATGGAGAGCATGAATGCCAAGAGTCACCTCGGCCAGATAGAACCTAGCCAAGTCTTCGCCGAAAGGTCCATTGCGAGTCATCAAACTAAGCAAATCTCCTCCAGGGAAGTATACTCCATAACCAAGTAGAGGTATTCATTGTCCTGATTGAATTTTAAGCAATTGTAAATGATTCAAACTTCAAAAGACTTAACTGAAAAGTAACGACCAGAATGTTTTCTTTAGATTCCAGATTTTAAATTATTAAAAACGCCATTAAACAGAAAAAAAAAACACTTTGACACAATAACCACTTTCAACTCACCTCCTGAGATGAATTGGGAATAGTTAGAAAGAGTCACGATTTGACACAATAACACTGACCGCAAAAACGACAATTGTGGTTACGAATCGTAACTTGGCGTGCAATAGAAATAGTCAACCATAGTTGATTATAGTCAGCGCAAAAACGCAGCTCTGTTGTGTGCAAGGTGTGTTCGCGAAATGTCATTAAGAACCGAACCAAAACATTAGGGTGGGTTCACAGTGGTGTAAATGTTAAACGAATCAGCCAACACGACAAAAGGGGAATGGCGGTATAACGTTACAAAATCAATGATTGATTAATTGAAAAAAATGAGAACCTAAGTAATGACTCTATGAACTGACAAAAAATTTGGTTAAACCTTGTGAAACAAGCTCCTAAGCAATTGGATATTTTAACTTTGAAAATTTTATAAATAGTTTACTGTCTTCTTTTTCAGAAATCGATCTCTGCCTATGTGTGTGTATGTTTCTATTATTTTTTTTCTTGCACTGATGGCGGTATCAACTTGACTATAAACAAACACTTTTGGGCTTGAAAATCGTATTCCAGTGGTTTTCTTTTCGTTTTCGAAGTTGTTTTGTGAGGTGACTGGACTTGTTTTAAGTTGTTCGCTTAATAATTTTAGTACCGACCAATAGTAAGAACAATTTTTGTCAATTCAGTTTTATAAATTCGTTAGAAGGGAAGAACAAGCTGATTTTCGATTCAAGTTATCAACAATGCGAAGTACGGTTGGCGTGATTTGCAAATTATTTTTTAAACAGCATTTCTGCGTTTCCAAGACATATTTCTTTGTTTTTTGTGTTAATCATTTTTCACTCATACTCTTAGCCCTCAAATTGAAAAGCGAAAGAGTAAGAACGAACTGTCAACTGTCAGAAACCTTCCGGATCACCATTTGAAAATGATACTCAATTTTCAAGATTAAAAAAAAAAATCGTATCAAGTGGAAAATACTTTATGAAGAAGTTAGAAGAATTGTTTGTTTCTGATGTGAGTTTAAAAAACTAGTTCTAATATTGTTCGAAGCGGAGGAAGAGGCTTGTTTTTTTTTTAGAAAGCACTTGAAACACTGAGAGGTGCCTTTTGATCAAGCCTTTGTGCCGAGTTCTAACACCATTTTCTTGAAACAGCTGAAGATTTGGAAATAATGGGTGTCCAGCGGAAAATGTTCAACTTTAAAGGTCAATATAAAAAAAAACTCCATGGAATGTCTCTGTACTTGCTGATAAGTTTATTCGGAAAAACTGTCCTTAACCTTTCCATCGACACCCTAGCTGTGTGCGGAGTGGCACCGTCCTGTGGAAATTGCGTTCGGTTGTTGTACCCTGAATAAAACTGCAATTGCGGTGACTGAAACTCATCAATCATACGGCAATACACCAGAGCAGTTACTGTCTCATTTTGGTTAGAAAAATTACACCGCTCCCTGAAATGGCACACAAAACTGTCGTTTTTAAACAATGTAATCGATATTGATGGCGTTTTCTCGGGTTGTTGGGGCACCAGTATCGCATATTTTGTTTGTTTGCAAATCCATCAATATGAAAATTTGCTGCGTCACTGAATAAAATGTTTCCAAGCGTAGATGCAGTCCGAAACCGTTCCAGCAATGTTCTTGCGAAGGTTTCTTGCAAAGAGTAGTCACTTTCGTTGCGATACTGAACAACTTGCATTTTGTGAGGGTGGAGGTTTAATTTCTTCTTCAAAATAACGTGCACCGCTGATTGTTTCATTCCTGTAGAGGCCGAAATCTTCCTTATTTACGAGGATTTATTGAAATGAGTACAAAAAGCGCGACGCGCAATTATCAATGATTCGGCGCACTTCAAATATTGCTCCACCGCAAACGCCCGGTAAGCTCACGACTAATGACTCATAGCGATTGACATTTCCGCAAGTCCTATGTTTTGATTGATCCGCCGCGCCGCCTACTTACCTCAACCCACTAGAATTTCGATAATCGCAATTCAAAGTTCAAATATTCCCGCTGGACACCCTTTACTTTCAGGCTTGTTCTAATTCGAATCCACCTAAATATATATTTCTTTAGTTTTTGAAGTGAAATTTCTTTCGAATCATTGCAATTTGAAATTTTATGTAACGGAAATAAAAAACCAGCTGACACGATTCCCAGCAACTTTTTTCTTCGTTTTCTTGGGAAACCCACCTGTTGCCGCCTTTTGTTCAGTTCTCTTTTGTCACTCGTACAAGACAGACATTAAATATTGCTCTACACAATTAAAACCATTCCGTGTTTCATTATATTCTTTATAGTCCACTCAAGTTAACATCGAACATTGGTCCTTCGAGCCGGATTTGTATTTAATATTGCCGGTCGGTTCTGTAATTAATGAGTGTTCCTCTCAACATGTAGTTGTTTATGATTTGAATTCTAGAGCGCAATCCGATATGCAGTAATCCCATTTGTTGGCTGTAATTTAAATGGCTTTATTTTCAGATTTTCTTACGATAATAACCGAAGGTTTTATTTTTTTAAATATATTTTTACCTTAGTTTGCATCAAACTTCCGTGATGCTATTAACAACTGGAATATTGGAACTAATATTTGGCTCCGAACACTAGTTTATGACCGGGTTCCTAAAAAATACGGCACCATACTTACATTTGCTCTAAGCGCTGTCTGGCATGGCTTTTACCCGGGTTACTATTTAACATTTGCTACTGGTGCAATTTTTGTCACAGCTGCTCGATCGGTGAGTTTCTCTTTATTTTTACACAAATTTCCTTTGATCACATTTTAATTTTCAGGCTAGACGTATGTTCCGACATAGATTCCAGAGCACCCAATTTACACGAATGTTTTATGATATTTTAACGTGTGCAACAACTCGTATATTTATGGGTTATGCAACTTTTCCATTTGTACTTCTAGAGTGTATGGTAGGTGTTTATGAATTTTCGGAGATCTTAATGATGAATGATGAAAATATTGAATTTTCAGGTCAGTGTAAGATTGTACCTGAAATTGTTTATGTGCCTTCATGTTTTTGCGATTGCTACTTTTGTCATATTGCCAAAATTCATTCGTGGCGATAAACACTCAAAAACCCCATCGAATGCAACATCAATTGTTACCAATGGCAATACAAACCAAAATCATCATCATCATCATCAAACAAACAATGATCTCATCATCCAGAAGAAATTGTCCAACACACTAGCTGCAGCAACCAATTCCAATGCTTGTCTAGTTGACGACATTTCAAACGACTCATCAGCATCACATGCAATTGCTACAAAAAATCGATTTATTATATCTCCTGACCTTCGCCGGCAAACATCTACAACTGTACCGACAGCATTGGCTGCAATTAGCGTTGCCCACGATCAATGCGAAATGGATAATTTGTCGATTAAAATTAAAGAAAAAATCGACATGGAGACTAAAAATATCGAGGAATTTATTGATAAGACTGTTAACGAAACGGTGTCCGGTATCGTTGAGTTTAAAAACGATTTAATGCGCGACAGCGATAAGTTATTCATATCAAAGGAGGGTATTCGTAAGCGTATCAATGGTGCAGCAAACGATAACAAGGGTTCCGAACGTGTCGATGCATTCCTTAAAAAGGAAATCGATGCTATTGTTCAACAGGCTAATGTTTTGCCAGCTGTTTTAAGCAATGGTCATGCCAAATAGTAATCAATTGAGCATGACTCTCTTTATTTTGCAAAATGATTGACAACCAATTTTTTTACAAAATATATGACGACTCTCAATGCGAAGATTCAAGAACAAACCTTAGTTGTTGTTTAAGCTACCGCGCCGTTTTACCAATTTTATTATATAAACATTATTCACAAACGCCTTTTGCCACACTAAAACAAAAATACCTTTTAACAAAAGAAAAAAAACACAATTTACTTACGCACGAATATATTTATATTATACAAGATTTAGAAGAGGGTAAAACTATCACACACACTGATTTTAGAACAAAATGTCGTCGCAGCAATGTTTTTTTAATATACAAACCTTGAAGACACAAAACAAAAACGAAATTGCTATTAATGTTTATTTTTTAAAACATTATTCACACTTTTTTGAGATTAAAGTTAAAAGTAACAATTTTTTACGTAAAATACAGTGCCTTGCATAAGTGTAACCGCACCTCAAAAAAATGCGTTTTATAGAAAACCTACAATAGGAGTGACTCCTTACTATTTTTTTTAATTGAGTTGCATCACTGATCAAGCAAATTGAGAAGAAAATAAAGTACCGTAATTATTACCGTTATTCGAGTATGCCATTTGGAATAACGAGATTTTAGTGTAAATTAATAAAAAGTCACGGGCAAATTCCAACCTTTTTTGTTGTGGGAGCTGGCACCATTTTGCCCCGAACAATCACTCCACTGCTTTTTAAAGCACGAGAAACGGTTGAAACCGAAACTCCTAAACCCAATTCGTCACGAAATTCCGGCAAAGAATTCATCGAATTTAATGCAGCATTGATTGAACGCCTCTTGTTGTGACGTGTCAGCTTCTGCGGACGCCCGCGCCCGGGTCTTATTTTTGTCCCAAAAGATTCTGGATCTTTTAAAAAATTTCGAACGACACGATCCGATCGTGAAATTCGTCTTCCAATAGATCTAAGACTTAGGCCGCTTGACCGAAAAGCCAAGATTTTGCGTTTTTCAATTTCGCTTAAATGCACGTGGCATTGTTGTTTTTTATTTGAAAGCACTTGACTGAATGCAGCTTCAAAGAGATTTGCATTGTGCGGTTATATTTTTGCAATACATCAAAATCTGTTTTTAATTTTTAAACACCGAAATAACGGTACTTTATTTTCTTCTCAATTTGTTTGATCAGTGATGCAACTCAATAAAAAAATAGTAACGTGTCTTTCCTATTGTAGGTTTTCTATAAAACGCATTTTTTCAGGTGTGGCTATACTTATGCAAGGCACTGTATGTTTTAATGAGAGAGAGAAAACGAGAAATTTGTGATTAATGAGAATGACGAACAGAATAATCAAAAAACAAAATACTTGTATCGTGTAAAATTGTAAATTTATTTAAAACCTTTTAATTTAAGTACAAATTACTTTGATTTTGTTACAGTAAGATCCTTAACTATTTAGCTCATGCTGTTTAACTGTATGCTTTGATTTTATGTATTTTAATTTTATTTCTATTTCCTGTCCATTTTCTCACCTGAATAAAACAAAAAAAATTCGTGTGTGATCTTAAATCAAAGTTAAGGGGCCTCCAATCTCCAAATAACTTCTTTTTTTGTTTGAAAATGCTATAAAAAAAATACTGAATATTTTCTCAAATTTTTTTTTTATTTGAAAGTAAAATCCTTCCGGTTAAAGCCTAGTACGCAGATCGAGCTAAATTTTAGCTTCCATACGAAATTCTTTCCAAAATTTAGCGGAGCTAAATTTTAGCTGAGCTTTTTAGCGAAGAGGTACGCAGCTCTAGCTAAAAATATTTTTTTTTTTTCGTAAATACATACCTAATCAAAAATCAAAATTTGTCAAAATTTAGTGAGTGAAATAAATGTCCGGTACATTATTCTCGAGCTTAATTTTGACATTATTGTTTTTTTGTAAATAATTTATTTATATTTCAATTGCATACGCCAACGGATGTGTTTTATGAAAATTGGCTTCTAACAACTTTTTGTTTTCAAAAGAATTGTCTTAAACCTTAAGGTTACGGTGGCGAATAGATATGTTATTAAATTTCTAATGAAGACAATTTGAAAATTCTACTATCACCAGCCTACCATCAAACGAAATTGAAGTGCAAACAGTATGAAATTTTTCCTTTGCAAGCAAACGACCGTCTTGTTGGTTTTTCCTTGTCTTCAGCTAAGCCAACATCCGCCCACTGTTTTCGCAAATTATCTTGCCAAATGGATAATAACTCGTTTCAGGCTTTGATTTTGAAAACTAAAAGTTGTCACACAATTCACTCCCTTGCAATAGTCGAGTGTCAAATTTTGTTCAAGTGACAAAAAAAAATGCAACGAATATTCGGGAAGCTGTTTTTTATCAGCTTTTTGCATTGCATGCCGTTAATGGGGCTGTGAATTTCTCTCGAATGATTCAATTGTCCGACCAGATTCGTCAAACCGATGAAATACGTTCCTTGGTTGTCTTCTCGCAGAAAAGTCTCCAAAATAATCTTGTGTCAAAATTTAGCCTGGAATTTAGCTGATGTTTGGAGAGAAATGTGTGAGCTAAAATTTAGCGCGATCTGCGTACTAGGCTTTATAATGAAAAACAATTTCATTCAAATAGCTGCCTCTGCTGGCCATGCAGTGGCCTACACGATCGGTCCAATTTTTAAGCATATTATCGATTGTGTGCAGCTGTATTTCACCAATGGCTTCACGAATATTGTCCTTTAAAGAGTCAATTGTCTCTGGCTTGGTGGCGTAACACTTATCTTTTACGGCACCCCACCAATAATAGTCCAATGGTGTCAAATCGCAGCTCCAACGACATCAGATCTGCGGCTGATAATGCGATCTTCAAAAACAGAGTGCAAAACATCGAGTGTAGCTTCGGTTGTGTGGAACGTAGCGCCGTCCTGTTGAAACCAAATGTTCAGCGCTATTCTGCTATCCACGTGAATTGTAAATTCGATTCACCCATTCGATTCCCTCGAACACTGCCTTTACATTCTACTATCCATCGGGTGAACAACATTATCCAAACCAATTTGACACTACAGTGCTTTGCAAAAGTATAATCGCACCATATAAAATAACAGGCAGTTTGGTAGTGTTCCTGAGCTCCAAGAGACAAAACTGCACGAATGGAACTCGTTGGACAATTCCTAATTAAAAAAACTGGTCGAGAGTAATCCCAATCGAGTATTTTAACTTGATTGAAAATCGGCGTAGTAAGAATCCATACTAATCTTTAAAAAAATAGAAAAAAAATAAAAAAAATGTTGAAAAAATAAGAGAATGCGATTATACTTATGCAACAAAGAAAAAAACTTGTTTTCTTTTCTAAAAATTAGAGGCGAAAGTAACGGTAATTTTTTTTTTCTCTCAATTTTCTTATCTAATGAGGGTCTTTAAAAAAAAAATAGTTTAGTATTGCTGCAGTCCTCGGTTTTACACAAAACCATTTTTACATGGTGCGATTATACTTTTGCAAAGCACTGTACTTCCGAATTTCGATCGAAAGTGAATTGAAATTACTTTTCAATTTCACGTGAAATGAAATTGCATGTTCTTCAATTCGATCGATTTCGAAAACTTCGAAATCGTTTCGAACTGTCAGAACTGAAGGATCATCCATTTTTATTAATTTTTCTGAAGTAAATTTTTTGCTGTTTTGAAGGAAGCAGAATTCAAGAGAAAAAAATAAGAAGACGAATTTTGCGAGACAAATCACATATATTGGATTTACCTGACACAATGTGAGTGTGTGAAAATTTTGTAGAATTGTTCTGATAAAAAATAAATTCTTGATTTCCTCTTTTAAGCTTTCATGGTCCATCCATTTCAGGAATACCTTCTCCTGCCTTATATTCTTATGTTTTCCCCTAAAATAAAAAAAAAAAACAATAATAATACCAAAAAAACGATGAAAACACAAATTATTCTTTCTTACATTTTGCAGGAAAACCAAGAAAACATGCAAACGCCAAACACAATGATAGACAATTAACAGAAATAAAAAATGTGATTTGAATGCGTTCAAAAAATGGAACAAACCGAAATACAGGGGCCTGATTATGGGGTTCGCGGCGGATCGTTTTCAATTCGACCTTTCAAATTCGACTCGTGTCGTATTTCCTTATTAACGAACTCGCGGCGAAGCGAGAAAATGTCTTCCAATATTCTAGTGATTTGACACTTAATATTCCAGTTAATAATGATAACAGTGTTGCCGCATGTTCAAATTTAAATGAGTCCCCGCAGCTGAAAAAATTAGTCATTTTGAAAATAAATGAGTCCCTCAAAAGGAACGAAGTAAAAGAACGTTCGATAAATTTTATTTTTCAAACAAAGGTTCTTCTAATGGAAGATTCTGAACTTTGGCAGTTGATAGCGGCCTTTTTTGAAGCTACATCTGTTGGTTATCATTAATTCAGTCTGTTTTGCAAGAGTATTGTTTACATGTTATAATTTGCATGAGAAGAAGAATGTTAATAAACATTCAGAAATGAAAATAAACTCTTTTTTCATTCACTAACTGTAGAATACTTAAAGAGATGAGTCAAATTTAATAATATGAGTCCCTGATCCAGCTTATCAAAGGGCACGGTAGTGCCCAGCCAAGTTCTAGCACTACTCCCTATTTACAGGATCGAACTCAAACACATTTTTAACCCTCCATAACTTGTGAGCCCATGGAGTTAGAAGCTTTAAATTTGAATTTTGTATTAACTTCATGGGCACAAAGGCCCTGTAAAAAAAATAATTTTGTAGAACCACTACTTCCTGAGATATTGGCCAGTAAAAATTTCAAAAACCGTAATTGACTGACTGACTGACTCACTGACTGACTGATCATCAAAATTATGAAGCACTTCTAACAATAGCAGAATCTTGAAATTTGGTACAATGGTAGGTTTTCAGCTGTTTACAAAGGAAAAAATCGAAAATTTCAATTTTCTCATTCAGGGGGCGTGGTATCCGCCCACTTTCTAAAACTGGTCGTAGGATCTTGAAATTCGGAAGTCTGATAGGGTTTTGGTTGAATATAAGAAAAATGTAAGTAAAATATTTTAGTTTCATTTATGGGCGTGGTTTCCGCCCACTATCTTAAAACGGTAGTAGGATGTGGAAATTTAGAATTCTTGTAAGGTTTTGGTTCAATAACATGAAAAAAATGAGAAAAAAAATCTATTTTCATTTAAGGGCGCGGTATCCGCCCACTTTGTTAAAATGCTCGAAAACGTTTAAATTCGAAATTCTGATAGGGTTTGGGTTGAGTAAAAGAGAAAATAGGTATATGTACAAAATTATAGTTTTATTACAGGGGCGTGACTGCCACCCACTTTCTTTAAATGGTCATAGGTTAAAATATAGAATTCTGGTTTGTTTAACTTCATAAAACTCCATGAGTAACTTTCCTTAGTGGTTTCACAATGGACACTTGATATCTAAATGTGACATCTAGACAGCCACTCTAACCTAACCTACCTATTATTTATTTATAAATTGGCAGAGAAATTTTACTGTTAGTTTGCAAATTGCTAGCTTATTAAGTTATTTCGAAGTTCATGCTTTCATAAAGAAAAAAAAAACTTTGCAAAAAGATGTGAGATCAGAACAAAAACATAAAATGTAAAAAAAGAGCCAAGTTCTCTTATGTGCGAACAGCACTGTGTAAAAAGTTAGCCACCAAAAGTAATGAGATCTAAAAGAACGCCAAGTTCTTACATGTAAAAGTGTTATATTGAATATTTTAAATCATAGAAGATAATACAACAATATTAAAAGAAAACAGAAAATAGTTGGGATGAAAATTTACAAGTGCACTTGGCAAGTTTTCTTTTGAAGCGTGATTAATAAGATTTTAAAACTTGAACAGTGAACTTGTAAATTTTCATCCCAACTATTTTCTATTTTCTTTTAATATTGTTGTATTATCTTCTATGATTTAAAATATTCAATATAACACTTTTACATGTAAGAACTTGGCGTTCTTTTAGATCTCATTACTTTTGGTGGCTAACTTTTTACACAGTGCTGTTCGCACATAAGAGAACTTGGCTCTTTTTTTACATTTTATGTTTTTGTTCTGATCAAAAATTACACCATCAGAAAATGCCGGAGAGCTTATAGCAAGCTAAATCTTACGACAAATGTGTCATCACTTAGTGCAGTGTTAGTTGTTAGTAGACTAAACTAAAACAAACCAACACGTACGCAATAACAAACATAAAAAACATAAACAAAAATGAGTGCCGGTGGTAACTCTGAATAAACACTCTTTCGCCTTTGAATCCGCCAATAAAAAGCTGTCGTATTTCAACTCGTCAGCAAACATTATGAAATTTTAAATACGCCTTCGAATTCGTTAATTGGTCGAATTCAAAACGAAGAAGACGAAAGCGAACGCAATAATTGAAAAATGTCAAACTCGCTAGCAAAACGATTCGCCGCGAATCCCATAATCAGGCCCCAGAACATCCATTTTCATGTTCGAAAATCCAATTCATGTAAAAATCACTAACAAATTTTCTTTCAATGGTAGACCCAGGAGGTTTACGCTATTTTTAACATTATTCCAAAAACCTTTAAGGATTTCGGGTTGGCTTTTAGCATTACTTTTGGTAATCAGCCCTATTCTGCTATTCATCGGGGGGGATTTTTCTTCAATTTTCACTTCAACTATCCTACTATCCGTTCGAATCGAATTTGGATTCACTTCATTAACGTCGGTAATACTGCGCAAATGTTTGGATTTAATTTCATTGCGCAAAATGTTGCCATAATCTATTCTCTATTCTTTGTTCTTTCTCTGAAAGTGTTAAAAATCTTTCTTTATACAAATAATCAATCAGTAAATTACATTTTATTGACCACCGACCAGATAGAAAATCCATTGAATGAAAAACCCGCATGAATAACAGAATACCGCGACGTATTATCGACGTTACCGACCGACGCACGTTCACGAGGTGAGTCCAGATTCGATTCGAATGGGTAGTAAAATAGTGTGAAGTGAAAATTGAAGAAAAATTCCCCCCGATGAATAGCAGAATAGGGCTGGTTGCCAATATCCTCCTCTTCAATTTTTGTGAACAAAAATTAGTTCAACATGGCCGGATAACGATCGCCATTGACACTGGACAGTAAAGCCACTCCTGCAACATTACTATGATTTTCAAAGTAATGTCGCAATATTTCTCAGCGTTGTTCAAGCGTATACACAACCATATTCGTTCAGCGCAAGGATAAAACCATTGTATATAAATTACCTAGTAGAATCAAGAATGGATTTTTCGATTTTTTGTGCCAGATCTAAACCAAAAAAAAAACTACCAAAATTATGTAAAAAAATTAGCACTGCGCTAGAACTCAAGATGGCACTACAGTCGATTGCCAGGTCGCGGGTACTAGCTAGATAGAAATACAATGGATAAAACTAATTATCTGTCGAATCAGACATGAGCTAAGTGTTACCATTCACGAAATAAGCACTACTAGGTTGAAAAAAAGCGTTAGATGGCGGAACCTTTAAATTGCTTGAATTTAATTTTTTCATAAGGAAGTCGAAAGATCAAATTTTAAAGATTATTTTTATTTGAATAAACAGATAAAGCATCACAGATTTTTCGTTAATTTATTTTGTTTTTAATATTTCGAGGATATAAAACTAAATAAGAACAAAGACCTTTTGTTCACTTATTCAAAAAAATTTAAAAAGAAAAACGAAAAACAAGGGACTCAAGCTTAAAAACAAAACAAATGCATAACTTAAATTATAAATCATTCGATTCCATTTGTCCCTACTATAATCATTATGATTGCAAGAAAGGAACAAATTTAAAATAAAAGTTGATATCACTATTTTGCCAATAAACAGAGAGAAAAACAAAAACCAAGTAAATAATTCTAAAGCATATTGTATATTTAGTGTAGGCACTTCAAAAGTACCGAAGCTATAAACAAGCAAATTTCAAAAACTATTGATGTATAGAATAGTAAAATATAAATGTTTGATTCAAAATAATAAATAGCTTAATGAGCTTAATGCTTTATTTGTGGGAAAAAAGTTTAACTTAAAAAATACAGAAGAGCATTAAAAACAAAACAAAATAAATTTATTGCAATTTCGTAAGAACAAAAATAAAAGAAAATCCATTTGAACAAATCATTGACTGAAAATCGTTTTAAATGAAAAACATACAAAATATTAAGATTCTGTAATTATTTTTTTTTTAATTTTTGAATAAACGTCTTCATGTGTGTTAGTTAATAATACCAAAATATTAAAAATTGACTTTGGAATATGAACAAATTATTACAATTTCCTTTCTACTTTTTTTCAAATTCCTGTTGGGTAAGTAAGAATATCAGCAAAACTATGGAAAAACACAAAAAGGACGGGCAGCCCAAGCCCAAGCAACAACATCCCGAGAAAAGCTACTACCAGCTACTAAAATATGGTTCAAAAGCGGAGTATCAGCCAGTATTTCTACAGACCGAAGGATAATAAAAAAAAGAAACCTGGGCCCTATTGCACCAACCACTTTTCACTTTTCACTTTGCAACTTTTCACTTTTACTTTGCAAATTCTGTTTCACACAAACGCTAATTTGCAAAGAGGAAATTAATTTTTTGATAAGCAAACAAAAAAATCCTTCTTTGCAAATTTTGTTTCACCAACCGCAAATTTGCAAAGTGAAAAGTACTTTTCTGAAAAGTGAAAAGTTTTGCAAATTGGCAAAGAATTGTTTGATTTCGTTTCACCAAACGTAAAAACTTTGCACTTTGCATTTCAAATACTGAAAAGCTTTTCAATAATATGCAAAGCAAAAAATTTCATTTGCGGTTGGTGATAAGTTCGGTTATTTTTGGTTTATATTCAATTTTATATTTAACTAGCCGACCCCGCGAGCTTTGTCTCGCCGACCATTCTGAAATTTTCCAGTTTTCTATTTGAAAAACAATACACCTGCAATAATATGCAATTTTCCCTTTGAAAACCAAAGAGTTTTCCGAGTTTTTCATCAAGAATTTTCTATTTTCCATTCGAAAACTTATTCTGAAATTTTCCAGTTTTCCATTTGAAAACCAATGCATCTTCCATTACATGCAATTTTCTCTTTGAAAACCAATGAGTTTTCTGAGTCTCATTCGAAAACCCATTTTGAAATTTTCCAGTTTTCCATTTGAATGAATGAATCCAAAATTTCATGCAATTTTCCATTTGAAAATCAATGAATTTTCCGAGTTTTTCATCAAGAACTTTCTATTTTTCCATTCGAAAACCCATTTTGAACCACAAAATTCCAAGCAAAAAATATCTAATTTCCGACCTTTGTTTGGTTTTTCCAATTTTCCCACTCTTCCATGAGGTTTTTCCATTTTTTTTTCACAGAAATCATCACTGAATGTAACAGTATGAACCATATAAATTTCACAAATATCTGTTGGGCCATTTCGGAGTCTATAAGAGACATACAAACAAACACACATCCATTTTTATATACACTAGTCAAAACAATTAAAGGAACACTTGAAAAAACTCAAAAATGGAGTGGTTTTTTATAAGGCTGTATCTCAGTAGAAAAAAGTCGGATTGAAGTGAAATAAAAGGTGATCATTTTTTCTTTTCAAATTATTTTGAGTTAAGAAAGTACCGTTAGTCGTTTTTGCTTGAGCGTAAAAAATGTTCACTCAATTTCAAAATCGAAAAAAAAATAAACTTTGATTTATCATAAAATGAACGGAAATTTTTTTTTCAATCCAACCAATCTAAGATTCAATTTGAGAATTTTGCTGGCTATACGATTTTTTTCTAATCAAAAAATGGGTTTACATGCAAAAACACAGTTTTGACTTTGGACCCTAATAACTCTGCTAAATATTGACTTACAAAAAAAATAAAGGCAGATTTGAAAAATTTAAAAATTTAATTAAATTTTCTATCCAAAAACATTTTGAAAAAATAAAAATATTGCTTTTTTCAATTTTTTCTATCAATTTAAAAAAAGGTCCAAAATACGCATTTTTCAACTTTTTCATAAAAACTACCGTTACTTTGTGGTTTTCAGTGAAACAACTAATTTTTGAAATTCGGACGAATTTCCTTGATTTTGATGAAAATTCGTCCGAATTTCACAAAGTCATAATGATAATGAAAAAAATTAAAAAAAATTAAAAAATAAACAAATTCAAAGAACAGAAAAATAAGACAAAAAAAAACTTTTCTTTGAAAAAAAGTGTTTTGTAAGTTTGGTTGATCGAAACAGAGAAACGGTTAATCTTATTGATGTGAAATTTTCACCAAAATCAAGGAAATTTTATGAGCTTTAATAATTTAGCCTCACATTAGTTGTATCACTGAAAAGCACAAAATAACGGTAGTTTTTATGAAAAAGTTGAAAAATGCGTATTTTGGACCTTTTTTTAAATTGATAGAAAAAATTGAAAAAAAGCAATATTTTTATTTTTTCAAAATGTTTTTGGATAGAAAATTTAATTAAATTTTTAAATTTTTCAAATCTGCCTTTATTTTTTTTGTAAGTCAATATTTAGCAGAGTTATTAGGGTCCAAAGTCAAAACTGTGTTTTTGCATGTAAACCCATTTTTTTATTAGAAAAAAATCGTAGCGATCTGAACTAAACAGTGAATTATAGCCAGCAAAATTCTCAAATTGAATCTTAGATTGGTTGGATTGAAAAAAAAATGTCCGCTCATTTTATGACAAATCAAAGTTTAATTTTTTTTTTGATTTTGAAATTGGGTGAAAATTTTTTTTACACTCAAGCGAAAACGACTAACGGTACTTTCTTAACTCAAAATAATTTGAAAAGAAAAAATGATAACCTTTGAAAAACTTTTTATTTCACTTCAATCCGACTTTTTTCTACTGAGATACAGCCTTTTAAAAAACCACTCCAATTTTGAGTTTTTTCAAGTGTTCCTTTAATTGTTTTGACTAGTGTAGTATTGTTATGTACACTGCCAATCACTAGGATGAGGTCACATATTTTTCCACCGATTTTCGCTCTGTATATCTGTTGGAATTTGTTTAACCCGGAAAGTTTTACTACATGAGATTAGGTACATATTTTCTTAAAATAAAGTCATAAAATTATAGGGTTAATTAGAAAAGACCGTTGGAATTTCTCTACATTAATGAATGAGCTACTTGAAAAAGATATAAAAAAGTGCGTCGTTAAAATGAGGCCATTGCGAATATTTCATTGTAGGAGTTCACATCAGCGATTTTTTTTTAAAATTTTGGTTGCAATATTTAACAACGTTTTATAAATAACTCTTTTTATTTAAAGTCAGTCACAAATGTGTTCCGGAAAGACTTTGACAGTTGCAGAAAGAGGACAAATCGATGCTTTCAAGGAAATGGGACTCTAGAGCCGAGAAATAGCAAGGAAGCTGAACAGAAGTAAGACAGTTGTAAACAACTATCCTGCTGATCCTCAAAACTATGGAAAAAAAAAAACAAAAAGGACGCGCAGCCCAAGCAACAACATCCCGAGAAAAGCAGTTTATACTACGTATTGCTTCAAATTCCACTCAACCAGCTACTAAAATAAGGTTCAAAAGCGGAGTATCAGCCAGTATTTCGACGGTCCGAAGGATAATAAAAACAGATAATACTATCCAGAGAAGAAAACTCAAAAAGAAACCTGTCCTAAAGCAAGTACACAAGGAGCTGCAAATGAACTTTGCAACAGAACATGTCGCTTGGATCAGTCAATGGAAACGCATTGTCTTTTCAGATGAAAAAAAAGTGTAACCTTGATGGGCCCGATGGTTACAACTATTATTTCCATGATTTAAGAAAAAAGGAACTAATTTTGGGAAGATATCACAGCCGTACATCAGGTGTCATGGTGTGGGGAGCTATCGCCTACTATGGCAAAATCGAGTTGGAGTTTCTTTCTACAACAATGAACGGAAATAGCTATACATTTTTATTGGAACGGTCATTTCCAAAGATAAAAAATATTTTTGGACCTCTACCTTGGATTTTCCAACAAGACAATGCCCCCATCCACACTTCCAGGGTTGTCAAAAGCTGGATTTTATCAGAAGACGTAGAACTTTTGCCTTGGCGCCCTATTCACAGAACATAATCGAAAACGTAGGGTCATGGCTATCTCAAAAAGTTTATGAAGGCGGTAGACAATTTGAAGACAAGGACATCTTAATTGAAGCTATCCGTGATGCCTGGGACGAGATTTCACTTGACTATTTAAAAAAGCTTTATGATTCCATTCCAAACCGTCTAATAAATGTTCGAAAACCTTCTTCGGATGTGGAGACTGGAGACGGTACTCTGTTCGTAGACCGTCGTAAATTCTGCCTGGGGTGTTCTTGGGATTTGGTCAGGTAGAATTGCATAACATTTAATCAATTCATTGATTCTTTCCGAAAATTCGTTTGCTTTTCATTATCCATCAAAATGAAGACTCCATTTTCTTACCGTGTTCAAGACTTCATGATTTACAGATTCTGGTGATTGAATCATACGGTAATGTACCTTTGGTGGCAACAATAAATTCTCAGCTATTTCCGGCCTCATAGCATTATGAACGGGTTCGATACTTGGTTGATTGACGATATGATTTCCAGAGTTTGGAGGCGATGATGCTTCCTCATCGTCAGAGTCTAGTCGATCACTTACGATTACTTCAATTTCTTTCCATAGCTCTCTGATATATTGCATTAAGAGAGTCTTTCATAAATTCTCTAACTCTTTTCCTCAACATGGCCAAAGATCCACTTGTGTCTTTAAAACTAGAGCCTTCCATACTGGTAACCAATTGACTCGGTTCGGATTGGCTTGTTGAAACCTCAGGATTACTTCCTTGGTTTTTCGACATGATTTGCTGTTTTCTCTCTTTTATTCGAATGCTTCTTCTTATCGGAATATTTGTTGGTCTAGCGATTCGCTTAGACATAAGTTAGTACTGTTTTTTTTTTTAGATGAAGTTCGGTGGAACATTTTCAAGTTTGATAAAATGAACGAACTCGTAGAACTTCCAGGTAAATCACGGTTGATATTGCCTCTACGTTTAACAGCGGTCGGAATTGATAAACTTCAAAATCGACCCTGCTCGGGCGCCAATTTGTAAGAGTGTGTTTCTCTTAAGAAACCTCAAACCTTTTTTCTTTTTATCGAAGGCTGGGGTAAAACACCACGTAGATACAATGGTGGGGTCACAGATGAGTTTAAAAAGGAGATGGGAAACCAAGCTGTCAAAATCACAATGCCTACAAGTTTACTTCAAGAGTATGCGTGTTTTTACCAATACTATCTCAGTGAACTTGATCATACCACCTCATTTTTGTTGCTGTTTTTTCTCATTTATTCACATACACGAGGTAACGCAACGGTAAAATAAAATTTGCGGTATCCGGAGAGTAAAATGTAAGTCAGTTTTCGATCCCTTTTTGTCTCTGGGTGTGGTATGGATTTTTTTTTTAAATATGTAGATACATCCTCGCTTCTTCCCTATGAGGGAAGGATAGTATAGAAAAAAGACAAGGCTTTTATGTCATATTAAAAGAATTGTGTTGGAAAATAATGGCCTGAAAGATTTATACGTGTAAATTCGTCGGGTAAGTTTGTCTTGTGTGCACGGGGTACGACGTACGACCATAGACATAAAATAATAGAGCACTTCGTACAAGGGGAGTTATCACGTTAAATCGAACGAAAAAGAATGTCTAAATGTTCTCCCTTTCTCTCTCTGAACTTCAATCACGCTGTAAGGTGGAATGGACAGAGCAAAATAAATAAAGGAAAAGTAAAAATCAAAATTGTTGTTATTTTACAAAGGAGCTCAGAGAGAGAACGAGGGAACATTTAGGTCTTCTTTCTGACAGTCCGACGGGTACGACGAAATAGCTTGCAAACATACCTTATGTTTAAAAAGCTTTCGCCGGTTTGACACTGACATTTGTTGAAAGCTCACAGCTGACTGTCATACATACGTAATGCATTTCCACAGTGATTTTTACAGTATACAAATCCAAATCTAATGAAATTGTATTATTTATAAAACCAGCCTTTATTTATTAATTATTATAAATTAAAAACCATAAAATGAAGTTCCCTTCCAATGCTACCCTAGGAAAAATATGTGTTTATGGTGCAGTAGCATCCATATCCGGTGTCATGTACATGCGACATAAAATTCAAGAACGAATCCGTAACACACAGTATTTCAAAACAGCAATGAAGACTCTTCGCCAGCATAAAGGTACATCAAGCCCTTCTTTCAATCACCCATCATTCCATAAATCGAATTGGTTAGTTGGTTTTTAGGTGCTGTTGGTCTTTTAGGGGAACCCATCAAGGAAACCGGATTCGATTTGGCTGATGGCGAGAAGAATAAATGTGACGGACAGACTGCACAATTTGAAGTTTCAGTCAAAGGACCTAAGGATAAAGGTAGATTGGTATTGTTTTCTTGCGAACAATCAAAGAGATAAAAACTTTATGTCAATCTTTTAATAAAGGAACAATTTTCTTCTGGGCAACACGAAGCGATGAGCTCGGTTGGGTGTTGGACAGGTTAGACTTGGAGGTTAAGTCGCAGCCGGACAAGCGATTTCTAATCAAAAAAGCCGCTGATAATACTTCCTCCTAGTTGTTTTTTTTATTGTTCACTAATTAAATTTAAAACCTAATTACATTGATTTCTTTTCAATATTGTTTTTAACTGACTCTTATAACTTAGTTGCCTTAATTAAGAGTCGTTGATGCACATTTTCGGACCTAGTAGTCTACGTACGTCGACATGCTACATGTACGAGAATACTGCGGAAGTTTTAACAAGGAACCATTCGGGCTCAACAGCAGCATGAATCTAGCCAGAAAAGGACTCGGATGATAGTGATTTAGAGCGAATGAATTAAAGTCTGGGAAAACAGTTCCATAGGACATGCTTAGATCCTTCATATTACTACAACAGATTACAAAATACCCGAACTTGATTTTCATACACCATTCCAAGCTGCCATCCCAAGCAGAGAGGAATGGATATATGACATACTCCAGTCAGTCGTCAATAGCTGTCTATACTGATGGCTCTAAGATAAGGATACTGGTGTAGGGGCAGGCTTCTATACTAAATCTCTCAAATTAACCGCCTCGCTTAGGCTTCCAGTCTCCAAGAGTCTTCCAAGCGGAGGTCGTGTCAGTGACAACAGCTGCTAAAAAGGTATCAATGATGGCGATACCACGGGCTGATATCACCTTTTACATTGATAGCCAAGCGGCAATAAAAGCGATTACTGCAACTGAGGTAAAATCAAAGCTTGTTTCATGCTGCGGCGAAGAGCTTAAGGTTCTTGGCGCACAGCACAACATTAGACTCTGCTGGGTCCCGGGCCACAGCGATATACTAGGCAATGAGAAAGCCGATGAATTAGCAAGATTAGGGTCAATGCTTGACGCAAGCCAAGCTCAGCTAGTTAGCACCCCTACCTGTTATTTAAAACAGGAAATCTCAAAAAGAATAACTATTAAGGGCGATGAAAGGTGGAACCTTCTTGACACCTGCGGCACTACAAGAAAGATCGGGCGCTGTTTTAACAAATAAAGAACGGAAAGAATTATGCAACCACACAAGAGATCACTTCGATCTCTTGTAAGCATAATTACCGGACATAATCTGTTAGGTTATCATATGAAAAAGATGAGAATCAGTTCAGAAAATCTATGCAGAGGATGCGGTGACGAGGAGGTGCATGTAGACCTAACCTAGAGCGAATGAATCAGACCACCGCAGCCGCCGCGCCGCTTTGAATTCATCTTCGAAGGGCAGCAGAGTTCGAACGAAATTCACTTGTAACTAACAGGTGGTAGAGCACCACCTCAACCAGAACTTGGAATGTGACATGCTTGTTAGGTGAAGTCCTGGTTCGACCTGGACTGTAGCGCCAACCCAAACAAATAGAGGAATTCAAAAATATGTAAGTTCGGTAGATAGTAAAAATACTGTCTAATGGTATCGGCAATGCTGGTTATAAAATGTGAGTTGTGTTTTCGGCCACAGCACTGTCAGCCTGGGAAGAAGTGTGATGTTCTTTTGTTTTTCTCAGCTGAGGTAGGTTAGCGGGTCCAGGTTTCTCCGAGGAAAAAACAAATAAAACTCGGTTTTAAAGAAAGATTCGATTCAAATTTATTTATTGTAGTAAGAAAGATTATAAACGGCGGATTCCCAGAACAAACGGCGGCGGATGGGATTCAATCCCTAGTTCTAGGAATTTAACGGCGGGATAATTTCCATAGTTCCGACAATGTATGGGATTCATTCCCTAGTCGGAACAATAAAAATACTACTAATACTACCCTAGCCTTGACGATAAGGTGGGATTTAATCCCTAATCTAGGCGAGCCTACGGTGGGGTATTCCCCTAGCCTCAACATTATATGGGATTCAATCCCTAGTTGAAGCGATACCTACAGTGGGATAATTTCCCTAGTCTCGACGGCACATGGGATTTAATCCCTAGTCGAGACGATAACGAAAATAATGGGATAATTTCCCTAGCCTTGATGGAAAAGTGGGATGTAATCCCTAGTCAAGGCGATAAAGGCCGAAGCAAAACTTTATTCGAGGCGTCTGCGTCTTATGGCGTTAACCAAAAGATGCCTCAGAAATACTCTGAATACAAAATATTTATTTTACAAAGCACCTTGACGGTCGACTAGTGTTAATAAAACATCGATAGTTTAATCGATTAATCGATTGTTTTGAACTATCGGGACTATCGATAGTTTCGAAATTTAATCGATAGTTTATATATTCAATGGATGTGCTAAAAATGAGGTCTTAGCCAACGAGTAACGACCTACCTATTGAATATCCAAAGGGAGTTACATGTTCATGTGTGTCTTTTTATTTTTATACTACATAATTGATGTCAAAGTGCGTATTCTCTTGTCATATTCAGAGATAATATAATAGAGCACGGGAGCGGTAGCACTTCGTACAAGTGCAGTTGACCCCGAAAATTGTGAGAAAGAAGCTATTAGAGAGTTCCTTTCTCTCTCTCTCTGAGCTCCTATGTAAGACAACAACAATTGTGATTTTGATGTTTCTATTACTTTTTTTTCTCTGTCCATTCAGTGTTGCCAGACTTTCAGCTGACATTTACCCACGATTATGGTAAAAAATCCCCTTTTTACCCACGCGCATTAGAAAAAAATCCCTCAGTCATCCCCACAAGGAAATGAATTGAATTAAAACAACAACATTTATTAAAACTAAACGAAATTGATAATTGGCGTTTTTCTTTTTACCTCTGAGCAAATCATAGCTGTGTCAAGGCAAATGTCTAAGCAGATCGTATTCAAATTCTTCCAATTTAATAAAGAAACAAATCTGAATCCTGAGCACTGAAATGTAATTTTTTGCCTACAAAATCAGAAAAAAACGAGTAAAATTGTTTTCACTCCGCTATTCGCATTTTTTTCTCAGTCATTTTGTCCTGAGCGAATAGATTATTTAGCTCCGAGCGTAAACATTTTTAGCTCTGATACAACTGAGCAAAAACGTAACGAATTTTTTCTTTAACATTTCTGTGATCTGCTCAGAGGTAAAAAAGATGTTAACATGATGTTGACTAAACGAAAAACAAAAATGTATTTGTGAAAAACAAGCATACACTCAAACCGCTCGTAAATTTGAGCGTGTAGCACAGATAATAAATTTATGCAGGTGTCTCATCCCTGCAGAAAAAAAATGAAACATAATTATTTTGCTTTTAACTGACAACGCCTTAGCTGACAAGGAGCTTTTGTAAGCCATTTTCCTTGCCCAATTATTCATTTATTTATTCATTAAGTGAATGCGTTAAAGCTTTTGGAAAAAGCTGTTTTTTGGTAGCTTTCAGTTTCATATATCATTTCTCGCCATAAGGGTGAGACGTCTGTATAAATTTATTATCTGTGCTTGTAGTATACGCATACAAACTAGCCGTTTGTCAATTTGAGATTGTGGGCAAATCCCATTTGACATTTCCTATCTCCTTTTATATCTGGGCTTGAGTCAAATAAAGATTTCAGGAAAGTTTAAATAGTCGCATTCACTCAGAGAATCTGAATAAATTCGTTCCAGGCTTTGATTTTTTAATAATCATCCACTTAGTTTGTAGAGTTAAAATATCCCTTTTTTTTTGTTCTACAAGGTACGAAATCGCTCTTTCGCCCTTTTAGCTAATTTTTATACTTGAAATACCCACGAAATGGGTAATTACCCACGATCTGGCAACACTGTGTCCATTCCACCTTACAGCCAATCAGCAACAAGCTCACAGAGAGAAACAGGAACTCCCTAATGTCGTCTTCCTCATAATTTGAGGAAACACGTTTTACAGCCTGATTCTCCCCCTTGTGAGGAATCACAAGTCATAAGCTCTTGTGACTATTTCTTGTGAGGATTGTTGTGATTCGATAACATTTGTCGGATTCTCCCCAAATCCTCACAACTAAAGTCACAAGGAAACTCACCACAGCCAATGTGAATATGGAAATGCGTTGCCACACTGGATTCTTTGTAACTGCAATATGTGTTTCAACGCAAAATATGATGCAATTTCGTTAATATTGGCAACGCAAACAGAGGTTGTGTATTTGAGTTGCTTTTATTATTGTTGTGTAATTTCAAAGAACAAAGAAAAAGAATAAATAAAACAGAAAAAGAGCGTGTGTCTTTTCTCTTCCATCCTTTTTTTCACTATATTCATAATCAAAATGTCAAATCTCAAACAATTTTCTAGTTATGACCTGCTCTGAAGGGGATCACAATATCGATTGTTTTTGTGACTCTCACAAGTTGTGACTTTGGGGGAGAATCCGAAAAAGTCACAAAATCAATTTTACCTCTTCTTGTGTTGTGACTTGTGAGGTATCAGTGATGATGGGGAGAATCGGGCTGTTAGGCTAGCTTCCGTGCTCTATATCTCTATGGTCGTATTTTGTATGGAAGACAGAGGGGAAAAAACATTGACAATGATGAAATACGTTTTGTTTGATTTTGTTCTTGACCTGTAAGCCGTTATACTGAATCTTATTGGCGCAAAATTATAGTCGCTAATGAACAACTTTAGTGTAATACTAAGCTTAAAATGACGTTTGAGTCATGTCTGAAACGTCATTTTAAGCTAGTATCACACTAAAGTTGTTCATTAGCGGACTATAATTTTGCGCCATTGTTTTTTTTTTTTTTTTAATACTATCGATTGTTTATCGTTTAGCTCAACAATCGATGTTTTATTAACACTGCGTTCGACGACCGAATGAAGTCTGGTTGTCATGGTCGATTTCACTCCTACTTGATAGATTTCGAGTTACAAGTAGGAGTGAATTGAAAGAATACAGAAAAGTTCCAATCATGCAGTTGCACATGCGACCATGTAACTTCTGTGTTGCTGCTTGTCTGTTTTCGTTGTTCGTGTGTTTGTTGTTGTTTCATTTTGTACTCTGCTATTGACGGCGCTGTGTGTGTTTGTTGTTGTTTTTATTTAGTTCTATGCTTCTATTGATGGCTGTTGTTTTATTTTGGCGCTATGTTGTGTGTTGTTGTTTTGCTTTCTGAATTTGTAATTTCGTTACAGAAGGTAGGGGCTACTGCAACAAAAGACAAAATCAAGTATATTTCTTTAAGATTAACAAATTGACGACTTTATTAACTAGAGCTTTCTTATTTTTCCATTTTATTTTAAGTTGTAAGCATTTCATTTCAAATTCTGTTGTTCTACTTCCTTTTCGATTCAGTCAGAACGACAAACAAACAAGTCCCTCGAATCTCAGATTCTATTCCTAAATACGCAAAAAAATACTCGTAATACAAAAGTAATATTCACTAAAAAAAAAAAAAAAATGCCAAATTGAATGCAAATAAATAGTGTCCGACCGAAGCTTAGGCTTCGGATTCGGTCGAATTCGGCCAAACCTTCGGCTTCGGTATAAAATAGGACGAAGTTTTGGCCGAAGACGAAGAATTTGTTTCTTAATATCGAGCATCGTAGTAGGCGCCGAAAAAATATCAATTTTTGAAATTGTTGGACACACAAGTGTGTGTTTATTTGTGTAAAATCGTAGTAGGCGCGGAAAAAATATCCATTTTTGAATTCTTTAAATTGCCAATTGCCATACACATTTTGTTATTGAAAGATTATTGACCAATTTGAAAATATTGTCGGTTTGTCGTCGGCTGTTTTGCCGACGGAAAACCCAATTTCCATTCAACATACACATTTTGTCACATCGTTTGTACTTTTATTTTATTCGAAATGAGAATTCTTCGCTTTATTAAACCCTTGGCATCGGCTTCGTCTTCGGCCGAAGGTTTTCTGTTAGCCTTATATTCGGCTTCGGCGGAAAATCGACCTTCGGTCGGACACTAAAAATAAATGTTGTTCCATCTTCAATTGATTTTGTCGTATGATGAATTTCTTTATTATCTACCGATAAAAATATATATTTATAAAAATTTATATATACGTAGTTATACAGTTATTTAACGAATCCAAAAAAATGAAAATTTGCAACTGAAAACAACGCGCGAACGAACAAAAGAACGATGTACATTAATGTCTAGCCAACCAATGCAGATAACGGAATCGTTAGAAAATATACAGTTATGTAAAATAATTTAATACAAAAAGAGTGTTTTGTTTTTTATTAATTTAATACAATTTTGTTTTGAACGGCATACTTTTGAAATACTTAATGCTTTTGTATAAGCCAGCCACTATTTGCACAACAAAGTATATATATAAGTTGATAAATTTTCTTTATTTTTTGTTTTAATAGTTTTTTTGTTTGTTTCGTTTTGTTTTTTGTTTTTGTTTAAAGAAAAAATGAACAATAATTGTAATTTATAAATGTAAATGCCTTATTGCGTTTTCAGTTCTTTACCGATGCTATAGGACACGATTTTGGTCCAATCGATTTTGGTTCGAGTGATTGGAAGTTGTCGGCGCATTGCCTTGAATGTTGTGTCCGACATTGTTTGGTAGTTTTCGGATATTGCCAGTTGGTATTCGTTTTCGGCTTCTTCGATTAGTCGAATTATCTCTCTGGCTGTTTGTTGTTCGCTAGTTACTATGAGTGCGTCGCGGCACTCTTTCGATGACACTAATTGTACGTTACCGTCTTCATAGTAATGTACCTGAAAGGAAGATTTGTATTTGATGTTGTACCGCGTGTGTTTTGAGACTAACCTGCACTTTTAAGACACCTTTTATTTCCGCACTCCCACTGCCGGACTGAAAGGTAACATGCCACTGAGATCGCCATCGGCCGTTCCAATAGTTTTTCGGCTGAAATTGATGGTCTTCAATGCAAATGGTTAATGTTATTTGACCAGCTTGTGACTTTCCAAATACCGAGCACACCTGCAATGGACATATTTGATTAGAGTTTCGATTTGTCGTCGAATTTTGAGAGCGATATAACTTACGCCGTGCCTGTAGTGGTTGGAAGTGTATGCAAGTGCTTCAATGTCAAGTGCCGAACGCCATGACTCGGCGAGTGCATCGCTTTCTAGATTTTGGTAGTCAGTGGCTTCTTTTCGCAAGTGGTCGTATTTAAACGATTGCTTGGTGCGTGGATCGTAGAAGCGTCCACTTCCTGCAAAAAAATGATTCATTTCAGTAAAGTGATTTTGTCAAATTTTCACATCATCAGCTCACAGAAAGCCACATCTAACGACCTAGAGGACGAAGCAAGCAGCTTCACTCTTTCTAGAAAAAACTTGAGTGTGGGTCAATGAACCAACATTTTTGAAGACTCACATAGCAGCTGCTAGTGGTGAAGAGTGCTGGACAAAAGGGAATTGATACTAGGCACTTTCGAAAGAAAAATTCTTCAACGGATTTTCGGTGCCGTATGCGACGATGGCGAATGGAGAAGAAGGTTCAACCGAGAACTGTACGAGCTGTACCAAGATGTGGATGTAGTCCAGAAGGCCAAGACGACTACATTGGCTCTGCCACATCGAGCGAATGGACGACAACGATTCAGCCAAGAAAGTCTTTTATCCCAGCCCCCAGGTTCGAGACGACAAGGAAGACCGAGCCTACAGTACAAGGATAAAGTGACCGTGGATGCCAGAGCGCTTGGTTTCGGCGACTGGAGAATGCATGCGAGGGATCGTTCACGATGGAAAGCTGCAGTCTCTCAGGCTGATATCTTCATGGATTGTGAGCTGGATAAGTAAGTAGTAAGTTAACGCAACACTGCTAATTTTAGCCAGATTAACCTCCACCACTGTTTTATCGGCGTTTTCATCGTCTGAGAAGGAATGAAGTAGGACTTCCTCGCTTCGAGTGTTGCCTGGAGTAGAGTCTTTAGTTTCCATGTCGGAATTACTGCCGACTGCGAGATAAGCTTTCACGTCGGATGATTTGTAAGAGGCTGAGGAGATCGATGGTTCCACGTGTGGTCTTACATCGACCTCCATATTGGTGTTCTTTGAAGCATTTCCATCCGCTGAAGGGGCCTCTGGAGGGGTTGCATTTAGCGAGTGTTTTTCTTTTTTTTTGATTTCGTCAAAACCGTACTAAATCCCGCCTTCGGTCACGGCCAGTGGAGGTAGTGATTCCCTATTGATCACCAAGAGAGCTGATCTTTAGCGACCCACTGTCTCCTTCTCAACCTATGGGACTTTCCAGTCGGGAGTAAGCTCGTTTGGATTACATACTCATTTTAATCGATTTCATGATCATATTTGGGCAGTTGTGTGGAGCCGGACTTCTAGCAAGCCATTGACAGCAGCCCTGTACAGATTGAAAGATCTGTTATCTCCACAGGCGATGAGTTTGATACGATTTTGGTACCACCCTGCATCGGCTGTGTCTGGGAGAGGTCCCGAATTCTTCTTGATGACAGATAAAAATCAGAAACTGAGATGAGCCTTGACGTCTGCCTATTGATCATGAGAGATGCTACCATCCACATGACCCCTGTCAATGACCGTGGCTATGATCTTGCCTTTGAGCGCGTCGCTAAAGAAAAGATCTTTATTGAAGGCTGTTGTGCTGCTGGAATTCACCTTCTGCCTTTTCGCTTCAGACTTGTCGCCCTCAAGAGAACTATTACGCTTTGACGTTGATTCGCTGCAGGTTGGTTTGGCGGTTCTGCTAAGGAAGCCACTGGCCCACTCGAGTTTTCGCATTTGCTCCGGGGTTCTTTCCACCGCTAATAAGGTACCCACTGCGACTAGAATTCGTGTATCATTACGCTGATCTCGATCGCATGTACCTTCGTGGACCTCTTTCTGGCTGTTCGTGTCCGCGTGACACAGTTGTGGATCCACCTCCAGAGTTAATCGCAACCAATACCAATTGGGGAGCGCCCTCACACGGCGAGTCATTCCCACATGTCGTGGAGCGGCTCCCAAAATGGCCCTGCTGCCGAGTGCATGCGATAAGGCATCGCTGAACTCAAATTAATATGCTGCTCAATGGTTGCAGTAAGTGGAAAGCCACTTCAGATGCCACTGAAACCTTTCTCATTCAAAGTACATAAACACCTCCATTTAAGCTGCCCATTAGCATCGAACAAAGCGTTTCTCTTAGTCATTTTCTGCTTCTCTCACGGTTAAAGCAATCAATTTAATTAAATCATTCAAACGATGAATAACACAAAAGCCTTCAAATATCCCAAATTGCATCTGCTTAATCTTGGCCTCAATAATTCTCATGCAAAGTCTACGTCGCTTTCGCTCGAAACCGAAGCTGTAACAAGAAAGTCGTCGACCATAAAACACAGTTTAGAGTCGACCAACCAAAAATATACAATCCTAATCGAATGATAACCATATATGGGCAAAGCAAAACTCACAACTTGTCCTAATTTCAAAAACAGTGTATCTACATAGCTATGTAGCTGTGGCATTTGTTGTGTATGTCATACGAAAGACGGACGGAAAGCAAATTCTTACCCAAATCATTGTGTTCCGATATAACAGCATTATGATCGCTTCCCTCAATCCTCACCGGTGTCAACTGATCTTTATTATACTGAGCAAACGCTGAGCTAGCACCTTCTTTAAGGAGTGCATCGTTCTTGAGCAATTCACGAACATCGTTGAACACTTCATTGAATTCTCCAGGCGGTGCATGCAAAATAAAATCCGATACGATTCTCACTTTTTCACCATCACTGATATTCGATTGTTCCATTGTTTGTTTGTGTGTTTTTGATTTATTGAATAAATTGTCTCCACAATCGTTCGATCTAGTTTAAAATATGATTGAAGTAGCGTTAGAAATGTTAATTTTTCATTCAAGATATTTTTGAGAAAACAGAAAATTAATTCCTTATTTTTTTGTAGGTAGGTGACGATATATTGAAATTGTACTAGATTTCGTAAATATGATTCATTATGGGCTTTCAGTAAACATAACGAGGGAAGAATGAACTTTTTTGGATGGGTAGAAATAGAAAAAAAAAACTCCACTGAACGAGTTTTGAAGATTTGCTTGTTCAACCAACACCCTCTTGAAATTGTCGGTTTTGTTCAAGAAATGCACTGTTAGTAGATGAGGTTAGTAATGTTGCGGTGTTCGTTTGGTTTTTGGCAATAAATTGGAAGGAAAATTTGGGATTTGGTTATTACTTTGTGGCAAAAAAAAATTTGTTAAAACTCCGTGGAAAAGCGGCTGTCAAAATCAGTCGACTGATGCAAAAGCAAATTTACAAAAACCTGGCGATAAATTTTGTACTAGATTGGTGGGCGATATAAATTGAATTTGATTTTGTATTCTGAATGTTGGCTAACGTGGTGGATTGACAGGGTGATATTGAGTAAAATGTTTTTGGTTTTATTTTTCCGAACATACATTTGGCATAACATCTCTTTAAATACTTCCTTAAGGTGGCGCTACAGTCCGTTTGGCCTCAACCAACAGTCTCCGCCAGCCGGCGCGGTCCCTAGCTAGCTGTCTCCAGTTTTGCACTCCAATTTAATTGAGGTCCTCTTCCACTTGTGTGCACCAACTGAGGCGCGGTCTTCCTCTTCCTCTACGTCCCTGAGGAATAGTGTCGAATCATCAAATCATCCGATTTTGTCTAGGTCCATGTGTTAGAGGATCTCCCTTCTTCAGGATCGGAGAAACATTGCTGAGGTCGCATTCATCGGGCATGCATTCTTCATGCATGCTCCTATCTAAATCGTCGCCTGCTGCTTTGAACAGCTTGGCAGCTAGACCATTTGCTCCAGCGGCTTTGTTGGATTTCAGCCATGATATTGCTGTTTTCACTTCTTCAAGGTCGGGTTCACGGAATTGTTGGCTATCATCGTATCCGGTGAAAGGCTCCTGCCTGACCGCGGGATTTTGTCTGTCGTCGTCGTTATACAGTCTACACAAGTGGTCTTTCCAAATCCTCAGCATTTACTGCGATTCTACTATGATGTTCCCTTGTTTATCTCTGCAGGCATCGGTTCTTGCTCGACATTGAGCCAGCTGTTTAACCTTCCGATAAAACCTCTGAACTACATTCCTGCTGTTAGCTCTCTCAATATCCTCGATCTGGCGCTTCTCATGCTCCCTCTTTTTCTCCTGAGAAGCCAGCGTTTCTCTCTCCTCTTTTGCTTGTAGAGCTCACGAGCAGCTCTTGTCCATCTATACACCGCAGCTCTGTATGCCTCCTGCTTGGCTGCATAGAACTGCCCTGCCTGCATTCTTCGTCAACCAGGGGCCTGATTATGGGATTCGCGGCGAATCGTTTTGCTAGCGAGTTTGATATTTTTCAATTATTGCGTTCGCTTTCGTCTTCTTCGTTTTGAATTCGACCAATTAACGAATTCGAAGGCGTATTTGAAATGTCATAATGTTTGCTGGCGAGTTGAAATACGACAGCTTTTCATTGGCGGATTCACAGACGAAAGAGTGTTTATTCAGAGTTACCACCACTCGGCATTTTCTGATAGAGTGATTTTTGATAAGCTGGCTCAGGGTCTCGTGTTATTAAATTTGACTTATCTTTTTCAGTATTCTACAGTTAGTGCATGAAAAAAGAGTTTATTTTCATTTCTGCATGTTTATTAACATTCTTCTTCTCATGCAAATTATAAAATGTAATCAATACTCTTGCAAAACAGACTGGATTAATGATAACCAAAAGATGTAGCTTCAAAAACGGCCGCTATCAACTGCCAAAGTTCAGAATCTTCCATTAGAAGAACCTTTGTGTGAAAAATAAAATTTATTTTTATTATATGACTATTTTTTTCAGCAGCGGAGACTCATTTAAATTTTAAAATGCGGCAACACTGTTCACATTATTAACTGGAATATTAAGTGTCAAATCACTGGAATATTGGAAGGCGTTTTCTCGCTTCGCCGCGAGTTCGTTAATAAGAAAATACGAAGCGAGTCGAATTTGAAAGGTCGAATTGAAAACGATCCGCCGCGAACCCCATAATCAGGCCCCAGGGGTTTCTGGCAATGTTGCCACTGGTCTTCGATTCTTGATGTTGGCGGCATAGGACTCCTTAAGAGGTTACTTGACACTCGATCAGAGAAGGATCTGGCGATCTCTTGCGATTGTAGCCGTCCGAGGTCGAATTTTCTTGCAGCATTTCCTTGTTTTGGCCGTTGGTGCGATATTCGTACCACTACCTTGGTTACGACGAAGTAGTGGTCCGATTCGATGTTGGCTCCTTGGAAAGTTCGAATTTCTAGAATGCTGGACAAGTGCCTTCCGTAGATCGCAATGTAATCAATCTGGTTGACTTTTGATTGATCAGGAGATCTCCATGTTCCTTTATGGATGTTAAGATGTGGGAACCATGTACTTGCTACCACATTTCGCCCCGCAGAAAAATCGATTAGCCTGAATCCGTTGTCGGAAGTGGTGTCGTGTAGGTAGAGCTTTCCGACTGTTCCACCAAAGATACCCCTTTTTCCCAGCTTTGCGTTAAAATCACCGAGGATAATTTTAATGTCATAGCTAGGGCATTGCTCATATCTTTTGTCGAGGAGCTCGTAGAACTCGTCTTGGGTGTCGTCCTTTTTCTCTTCTGTAGAGGCATCCGCGCATTTAAGCTAATGTTGCCGAACAGATGTCGCAGTTTTTCATCCTCCTTTTGCCCGGTCCATCCCATCGCATTTCCTGGATAGCGGTAATGTCTGCTTTGTAGCAGGGGCCTGATTATGGGGTTCGCGGCGGATCGTTTTCAATTCGACCTTTCAAATTCGACTCGCTTCGTATTTCCTTATTAACGAACTCGCGGCGAAGCGAGAAAACGCCTTCCAATATTCCAGTGATTTGACACTTAATATTCCAGTTAATAATGTGAACAGTGTTGCCGCATGTTAAAATTTAAATGAGTCTCCGCTGCTGAAAAAAATAGTCATATAATAAAAATAAATTTTATTTTTCACGCAAAGGTTCTTCTAATGGAAGATTCTGAACTTTGGCAGTTGATAGCGGCCTTTTTTGAAGCTACATCTTTTGGTTATCATTAATCCAGTCTGCTTTGCAAGAGTATTGATTACATTTTATAATTTGCATGAGAAGAAGAATGTTAATAAACATGCAGAAATGAAAATAAACTCTTTTTTTCATGCACTAACTGTAGAATACTGAAAAATATAAATCAAATTTAATAACATGAGACCCTGAGCCAGCTTATCAAAAATCACTCTATCAGAAAATGCCGAGTGGTGGTAACTCTGAATAAACACTCTTTCGTCTGTGAATCCGCCAATGAAAAGCTGTCGTATTTCAACTCGCCAGCAAACATTGACATTTCAAATACGCCTTCGAATTCGTTAATTGGTCGAATTCAAAACGAAGAAGACGAAAGCGAACGCAATAATTGAAAAATATCAAACTCGCTAGCAAAACGATTCGCCGCAAATCCCATAATCAGGCCCCAGCAGTGGAGGGTCTCCGGAAGTTGTTCGGCAGCTATTAAGGGACCTAACATTCAACGGGCATATTCGAAATCCGTTGTCCTCTAAACATTTGCTTGGGTCGTCATCAATGTATCTGATGAAAAACACGTCCTTTGTGTTGAAGATATTCGGAATGAAAGAACATAAATTTTATTTTTCTCAATTAATAATATAAGTTACATAGAAGAGCCAGCTAATATAAAACAAAACAAGTAAATTTAATTTTCAATTTCAACATCCTCACTAAAATTAAATTAATTAGCAAAGTCCCATTAATTTCAATTTTAGGTCTTGGAAAAGGTTTTGTTAAAATATCAGCAATCATTTTATCTGAAGAAACTGTTTTAATTTTGATTTTATTATTAATGATAGCATCTCTAATAAAATGATGCCTGACATCTATATGCTTTGTTCTCTGATGATAATTTTCATTAATTGCCAACTGAACCGCTCCATGATTGTCACAAAAAACATCTGTTGCTTCAATTGGTTTATTAAAAATTTCTTCTTCTAATCCTTTGATCCATAATGCTTCTTGGACAGCAGTGCCTATCGCCATGTATTCTGCTTCGCAGGTTGACAGTGCAACTGTTATTTGCCTTTTTGATCCCCAGGAAATAGCAGCATTTTGTTTTAAAAATATATATCCACTTACAGATTTTCTTTCATCTTGGTCATTAGCAAAATCAGCATCACAATAGCCCTTTACTTTACAGTCTTCATTTTCATCTTTCTTGTAAGTTAATTTTAGGTCTAATGTCCCCTTCAGGTATCTCAGAATTCGTTTTGCTGCTAACCAGTGTTCATGTCCAGGATTATTATTAAATCTGCTTAACATATATCTGGTCGTGTTAACTGAGCTGCAAATAATAAACTCCCAATGAGCTCTTGGTAAGGAAATTTCGACATTTCAAATTTATCTTTATCATTTGTTGGACACTGTTCTTTTGATAAATTAATATTGACATCCATTGGTGACGAAACAGGATTGCAATCAGTCATTCCAAATTTATCTAGTAACTTTAAAATATATTGTTTTTGGTCTATTGAAATTTGGTTTCCATAATTATATTGAACATGCAAACCCAAAAATGATTTTGCCTCTCCAAGTTCTTTCATTTTAAAATTTTTCTTTAGATGCTTTATCAATGAATTTCTTGTATTTTCGTTAATCCAAAATATTAACAAATCGTCTACATAAACCGTTAAAATAAGCATTTCTTTTGGATTCTTATTCAAAACATATATACATTGGTCGGTTTTTAATTTTGTTAATCCGAATTCTAACAATACTTGATTTAATTTAATGTTCCACATTCTAGCAGACTGCTTTAGGCCATAAATAGGTTTATTCAATTTTAAAACCTTTCCTTTTGGAACACTAACTCCATCTGGTACGTGTAAATATATTTCATCGTTAAGATCACCTTGTAAAAACGCTGTTGTTGCATCTAAATGATCTATATGCATTTCTAAGTTCAAAGCTTGAGCTAAAAGGTATCTTAACGAACTATATCGCATTACAGGTGAATATGTTTCCTGAAAATCTATACCAATTCGTTGCGCACAACCTCTCGCAACTAATCTTGCCTTATATCTTGATATATCCCCTTTTTCATTACGCTTAATATTAAAAACCCATTTAGTAGTTAGAGTTTTCTTACCTTCAGGTAAATCGGAAATAGTCCAAGTATTATTCTCAACTAGTGACTTATGTTCATCTTTGATAGCTTCTACCCATTCTGCTCTGTTCAGACTCTTTATAGCTTCATCATAGTTCGTAGGAAGATTTTCAACATTTTGGCTTGCCATAAAAGTAACATAGTCCTTCATCATAACTGGTGGTTTAATCAGTCTTTTAGATCGTCTTAAAATT
This sequence comes from Sphaerophoria taeniata, assembly GCA_943590905.1. NCBI lineage: Eukaryota > Metazoa > Arthropoda > Insecta > Diptera > Syrphidae > Sphaerophoria > Sphaerophoria taeniata. Next base: position 22,318,826 of record OX016540.1, on the reverse strand, counting down.
TGATTTTCGTTTTCATTGGTATCCTCACTTGAACTGCTTTCTAATGATTCAGATCTTTGTAATAATTCTTTTTCTGCTTCAATTATTGTATCATCTTCTTCATCCGAGTTGTCAATATGATTTCTTTCTTCAATAATAGGATTTCTTGAGTTATCAATAATAGGATTTTCTTCTAAACATATCCTCACTAAATCCTTATTATTTGACTCATGATGCGTTTCACTTGATGTTTCTTTATTTTTTAGATTTGAAAAATACATTTGGTCTTCTAGGAATATAACGTCTCGGCTTATTTTTATCTTTCTTGTCAATGGATTATAAAGTCTGTAAGCTTTGGTATTTTCACAATATCCCATCATCATAAATTTTTCTGATTTTGGATCCCACTTTTTACGCCTTTCTTTTGGTACTAAGGCCATTGCTACACATCCAAATACTCTTAAATGTTTTAAGTTCTGTTGAGTTCCAGACCATAGTTCTTCTGGGATATTATTGTTTAGATACTTTCGTGGTGTCCTGTTTAAAAGATATGCAGCTGTATTTGTTGCTTCTGCCCAGTAAAACTTTTTTAAATTTGCATCAGCTAGTAAAGATCGTGCTTTTTCGACTATAGTACGATTCATTCTTTCTATTTTACCATTTTGTTGTGGACTGTACGGTGCTGACGTTTGATGAATTATTCCACTTTCTGTACATATCTTTTTCATATCATTGTTTATAAATTCTAGTCCGTTGTCTGATCTCAATTTCTTGATTTTCTTGCCTGTTTGATTTTCTACCATTGTCTTAAATTTCTTGAAAATACTCGAAACTTCAGATTTATTCTTCATCATATATACGAAAACTTTATTTGAAAAATCATCCAGAAATAAAACAAAATATAGGGCACCTCCCATCGATTTTTGTTCCATTGGACCACAAACGTCTGTGTGAACTAACTCCAATATTTCTGTTGTAATACTCTCAGATTTTTTAAACGGTAATCTTGCTTGTTTTCCTTGAATGCATGAAATACATCTCTTGTCTGTAGAATTTGGGTCAATTTCAATTTCATATACCTTTTTTGAAGCTAAATTTTCTAAGTTAATATCTGTTGTATGCCCCAAACGTTTATGCCAGATTTCTTTCGAATTAACTTGAAATCCTTTATGATCATTTTTGACTTTTAATTTATTTTGATATATCTCACATTTATTTTTGAAGAATTTAATGTTTAATCCTTTTCTTGTCAGTTGGCTTACTGATAATAAATTCATGCAAATGTCCGGCACAAGTAATACATTTTGAATAACAACTTCTTCTACAGTATTATTAATAATAACATGCACTGGAACATCACCCCTTCCAATTGCTTTCATTTTTGAATTGTTCGCAACAGTCACAAATTCATTAGTTGAAAATTCTTTGAAATTAATAAAATTTTCTCTTCGCCTTGCCATATGTGCAGATGCTCCTGAATCAATGAGCCAATCTCTGGATTCAATATCAAATTCTGCAGCAAATGTCAATGCCATAGTTCTGTTGTAATTCATCTTAGGTTTTTCCTTGCAATATTTAGCTATATGCCCTTCTTTCTTGCATTTGTAACAAATAATCTTCTTCTTTTGGCTAGCTTCTCCAAAATTGTTTTTCTTATACTTACTGTATAATACATTGTTACTGTTTTCGTTCAAATCATTTTTATTATAGCTGTCATAGTCTTGAAGTAATTTAGTTTTCACAAGATCTCCACTAATTTCTTTACCACTGCTTTCTAGAGCCATTATCATAGGATTGAACCGTTCCGGCAAACCACTGAGTAGTAGACTTCCAACCCATTGTTCATCTACCTTCATTCCAATTTGATTTAATTTCTGAGCAGTATCAATGATCTTATCAACATATTCTCCAATATTTGCACAATTATCCAATTGTGTTGTCGTCAATTTTCTAAGTAGCCCACAACGTCTAGTCAAACCAGAATCGTCATATGTAGAATTGAGCTTTTCCCATATTTCTTTAGCTGTTGTACAACCTTGAATATGCCCATAGAGACTGGGTGATATATATAAAACTAATCTTGATGTTGCTTTCTCCATCGTATCTTCAACGGTTTCAGTTCCTAAAACTGACTTCCAATACCCTTGAAGTTTCAATGCGTGCTCCACGGAAAATTTCCATTTGTGGAAATTATCTCTTCCCGTTAATTTTTCAAAATCCGTAAATTTCTCCATATTTTATTCTTTTATTCAAAGGCGCTGCCTGGGCCCATAACCTGATGAAAAACACGTCCTTTGTGTTTAAGATATTCGGAATGAAAGAACATAAATTTTATTTTTCTCAATTAATAATATAAGTTACATAGAAGAGCCAGCTAATATAAAACAAAACAAGTAAATTTAATTTTCAATTTCAACAGTATCCGTCCGTTTCCGAGCCCTATTGTTGCTTCGCAACTAAATCTTTTTCTACGTAGTCGGGAAGTCACCCCGACGTACAACCCCCAACCTGGAGTTCCAGGCATTTGGTGTGACTCCAAGTGCAAGAGCTGGAAAAACCGCTACTTTTACGACCTGGGCTCAAATTAGTCGAAGTAGCCCGTAAAGGTGTTCACCAAGTTGTTCGGGCCTAACTGGAACTGAAGACGCCACCATTGATTCCAAAAAAAAAGTCATTCGCTGCCGTCCCTCATTGTAACTTGGGAGTGCCTTGGTGGGAAAACTCCTTCGTTGTGGGGTAATTAGTAGTAACAGCCTACTCCGCTTCGACCCTTCTGCGTAGTTTCGCGATCGCATAGCTCTAAGCTTCTTAGTGGTAGTTACCGTAAGCCGCTTCGCCACGTCAAGGCTTACCCCATGGAGGGACCGAGCTTATTGCAAGGATTCAAACTTCTCAATCACGTTCGAATTGTTCATAGTTTCAAATAGAAACCATCCTTAGATAGATTTTCTTTTAATTGAACAAAAAAGTGCTTAAACTAGGTGAACTTAAATAATACCAAGAATGAAAAGGGCAGTAGTTTTAGGCTTCAATAGCATTGGTAGTTTTTACATTTTTTCATAGGTCTCCGAGTACTCACAACTCACACACGAGTGCGAATAGTTATCCTCTTCCTCATTGTACGTTTCTGGACCAAACTCATGGACATGCATTGGCTTGAGTTTCTTAGTATACAAACTACTCCTGACATCCATTCGCAACTGTTTCATTTGTTTGTTATAACGCTTGACTTTGGTAACCAAGCGTTTTTCATCTCGTTCTTCTTGCTGCTTCATGACCTCTTCTTCGCTTCCCCAAACTTCAATTGCTCTTTTCTGGATCTAAAATTAATATAAATCGTAAATATCGTAGGTTTAATCCGCGACTAAGGAAAGTACCTGAAGCAGAAGGTAGAGTTTCATTTCACCCCACTTGGTGTATCGTGCGTTCTTTTTGCTTATAAATTTTAGCACCGGCTCTCGTCTATCAAAATCGCAATCCTTCAACAGATACTCAGCCTTGGCTTCTGTTTTGGGGATTAGGGTATGCTTTTCCTCTGGATCTCGACATTTGTCACACACAGGATGGTCAAAGTTGTCCTGCAGATAGGAGCCACAAAACTTGTCACCACATTCTAAGCATTCGGTGTACGTTAAAGGAAATGTGAGCGGAGGTTCTATGTAGGGTTTCGGAGCTGCTATATTAATCGCAGCAGATTGACTTGCCGTCAATGGAGCTTCGATTAGAAAACCCCCGCCACTGTCGATTAGCCTCGTGCTTTGTAATTTATGAACTGATGTCCCAGGTATCCCAGGTACAATAACATCCCTAGAATTAAGAATGTTTGATATTGCTGTTTACTGTGCTTAGAAATGGTTTAGATTTGGCTTTAAAAATACGTTTTATTTGTTCCTACTATTTTTCCTTTGCGCAAATTTTCTGCCTTGATGCGATTTCTTTCGATTCGAGATAATTGGGCGGCTGTAAGTTTGGTTTCTTTTTTTGCCGGTGGTTCTTCAATTTCGTCTAGATTTTCCATGCTTCTATTCTTTTAATAAGCCGGTGCATGAATTTCACAACAAAACAAAACTAAACAGAAACAAACAATAAGAAAATGAATTCGATTTTCGGTTAGAAATTTTTATAAATTTTGATGAACAATTTACAATTTGCAAACAAACGGTGTGAATAGCGGAAAGTGGAATTTGTTTTGTGTGTATTTGTTTTGATGACACACTTGTCAAAAATTGGAACGTTATGAAAAGAAAATGGGTTTGAACAGAGCTGACCTCGTTTTTGTTTGCTACTAATAAGAAGTTTACCTCGTACATCGTACTTTTTAGGAACAACGTTGTTAGTTGTGAATATTGTAAATCTAAGCCTAGTATGCAGGCTTTAACAACATGAACGCGCCAAATCGAACATTTGTATAACTAATGTGGTTTTTCTTACAAACAAGACGAATTTCTGATAGAATTCAAAACTTTTTGGCGTGTAAGAAATTTTTAAAAACGTAGTAATCCCTTTTTTGAATGTGAGTGTTGTTGGTAGCTGTAAAATCGTTTTGTGCATGATAATCAAACGATAGAAAACTCAGTAATGTCAAACTCGAAGGACATGTATAAATCCATCTCCAAAAAGAGTTTCAAGAGGATGCAATTTTCAATCTTTCGAGATATAAATTCAATTTTTTTTTGTGTAAGAAATTTGTTTAAGGAAGAAAACATGTCCACTGATGCGTCACGGATCAATTCTTTGGTTGTAAGGGGCCACGTCTGAAATCCAACAAAATGGCTGGAGCAGATGGTCTAGCTGCCAAGCTGTTCAATGCAGCAGGCGACAATCTAGATAGGAGCATGCACCAAATCATTTGTAAGATATGGGTGGAAGAATGCATGCCCAATGAATGGAACCTCAGCATTGTTTGCCCGATCCTCAAAAAGGAAAATCCTCTAAACTGCGCCAACTACTGAGGAATTAGGCTACATAACATCGCCTACAAGATCCTCTCTGTCATAATATGTGAACGTCTCAAGTATTAAGTCAACAATCCGATTGGTCCTTATCAATGTGGCTTCAGGCCAGGAAAGTCAACCATCGACCAAATTTTCACTTTGTGGCAGATCCTGGAAAAAACCCATGATCTCCAAATCGATACCCACCATATTTTTATCGATTTTAAGGCCGTGTATGACAGCTTGTGCAAAATGACGACGGAGAACTCACGCTGCGCCATCAAGGTCAAAAAAGGATTCAGACAAGGCGATGCACTGTTATGTGATTTCTTTAACATCGTTCTTGAGAAAATAGTCCAAAACTCCACCGTCAACACCAGAGGCACTATCTTCTATAAATCTGTTCAACTTCTCGCGTACGCCGACGATATTGATATAATGGGAAGAACACAGTGTGATGTCAATGGCGCCTTTGTGAGGATTGAGACAGAAGCGGCAAAAATGGGTTTAGCGGTAAATGAGGGAAAAACGAAGTACATGCTGTCTTCGAGTAACGACACCCAACATCGACGGCGCGGACAGAACGTCACAATAGACGCATACAACTTCGAGGTAGTTAAGGAGTTTATTTACATAGGCCCCGCTATCAACACGGACCATAACACCAGCGCTGAGATAAGACGAAGAATTACTCTTGCTAATCGCTGTTTCTTTGGGCTAAGAAAGCAACTGAGTGGAAAAGCCCTCTTTCGAGCAACTAAGGTTAAAGTGTACAACACCCTCATCATCCCTGTCCTGCTGTATGGTGCAGAAGCATGGACCCCAACAAAATCGGATGAATGTGCCTTAGGCTGTTTCGAGAGGAAAATTCTTCGGGTCATCTTTGACCCCGTGTGCATTGATGGGGAATGGAGAAGGAGATACAACAGCGAACTTTACGGGTTGTACAACGACGTGAACTTAGCCAGAAGGGTCAAGGTCAAGAGACTCAGATGGCTCGGTCATTAAGAGCGCATGGACACCAATGCTCCGGCCCGGAAAGTCTTCGACACTATTCCCGAGGGACGCAGAAGGAGAGGAAGACCGCGACTCAGGTGGCGCACACAAGTGGAAGAGGACCTCAATCAACTTGGAGTGCAAAACTGGAGACAGCTAGCTAAGGACCGAGCTGACTGGCGGAGACTGTTGATTGAGGCCCAAGTCCACAACGGACTGTAGAGCCACCTTAAGTAAGTAAGCAAGAAAGCTATTGAGTGGAAAAGCCTGAAGCAACTAAGGAAAAACTGTATAACACACCCTCATCATCAGAGTCCTGCCTTGAACTTTACAAAATCGGATGAATGTGCCAGGCTGTTTCAAGAGGAAAGTTGTTCGGGTCATCTTTGGCCCCGTGTGCATTGATGGGGAATGGAGAAGAAGATACAACAGCGAACTTTACGGGTTGTACAACGACACGGACCTAGCCAGAAGAGTCAAGGTCCAGAGACTTAATTGGCTCGGTCATTTAAAGCGGATGGACACCAATGCTCCGGCCCAGAAAGCCTTCGACATTATTTCCGAGGGACGCAGGAGAGGAAAATCGCGACTCAGGTGGAGCACACAAGTGGTAGAGGACCTAAATCAACTTGGAGTGCAGAACAGGAGACAGCTAGCTAGGGACCGAGCTGGCTGGTGGAGACTCTTGATTGAGGGCCAAGTCCACAACAGACTGACGCCATCTACACAATCAGCTGTTCAGGAAAATGAATTTACAACCGAAAAATGGAAAAACACATTTTAATGAAAAAATAAGTGTGTAATTGAACTTTTTTATATCAATAAAAATTCTTGGAGTGATTTCCGATCTAGTTTATAATTTGCACTTCTATTCAAAAGAAAACATAACTCAAACATTTTTTCGGATACATTTCAATGATAGCTAGATTGAAAGACCCTAAATCGATATCGATAATCGATTACAGTATTGTGATTCCACCCTTGCTTTTTTTTCATTACAGCGGTTTCATTTTATATGTATCGATATGAAGATATCGATTATCTCTTCCTTCCAACGAAGAGAGAAAGCCAACAAGTGGTTGAAAAAATCTACAAAACTACAGAATGCACTCGGCCAGCGTTGTTTGTGGTAAAAGAACCGGTTTCTTGCATTTGAGTGTATTGCCAACAAAAACAAAACTCACAAACACCCACACGAAATTATTTCAAATTTTATACTCATACATCCAAAAAGCTTTGATTGTGTACGTTTCATTCCATGCGTTCCTAAGCAACGTTGTTGTGTTTTTATCAGAGATGATATAAGGTAAGGAGATGGGAAACAAAGCTGTCAAAATGACAGTTGCCTACAAGCTAAAATTTACGGATTGCTAAGATGTGTGCGTGTTTTCACTAATACATTCTTTCAATCCGTCTATTCACCAAAGGGGAATAATTTTGGCAGTTAAATTTGAATGTTTTTGAAAAAAGAGGTGAGTTAATGGATATGTTCACAAATAGAGTAAAAATATTAGGTAAGTAAAAGCTATTAAATAAACACGCGTAGGAATTGTTCGTGAAATTTCATTTTCAAAGAGTGACGGTAATAGAAATTGTGCACAAAACGCAGACACGCTAAATCAGAACAAAAAAAATTCTATATTTTTTGGTAAAGTAGGAGAAATATTTTTCTTGTTTTCATTCATACAAACAATCAAAATTTTTTAGTATTTTTATTTTCCAACACTTTTTTTTACTTTTTGTATGAAGCTAAGTACATATATTTTATTAACACAGAGATGCTTGCAAAAAAAAAAAAACTAATAACAAGAAATAATTTTGTTGTATTCGTTTTTGGAAACGGTGTCTCGGCAACTTATGACACGTACTTAAGATTAAACGATGGAAAATGAAGTATGAAAACACGGAATAATTTTTCGGTTCATTTTTGTTTGTTTTTGCTGCAAATAACAAATGTAAAGTTTTTTTCACTTTTTGAGTTGTGAGACAAGAATTTGATTATAGAATGCAATAAAAAATGACAAATACATATTTTAATTTTTTGTTGAAGTTAAAACAAAAACAGCAACCCTGTTCGCCATTATGCCCTTTTTTCCAATTTTTCGAGAAAAAGAATCAAATTGACCATGAAAATTGCCTGATATTTCCTAAATTCAGTATATTATGTATGTATTTAAATATTTGAGTGTGCTTCTGCCTTCAAACATATCTTAATGTAAGGCACAAGTAAGTTTTCAGCCTAAAGCTTCGGAACGCATCCTTCAAGTATTTTCGTGGTGAGTTTAAGAAAAACGTGTTTGACAATTTGAAAATTCAATCTAGTAATCTCATTGAATAAGAAGTACAGGAAGGGGTCTTATGAAAAAGAAGTGAAGCATTTTTCTAAGTAGTGTGAGTTTCACAAACACAAACGCATTACAACAGGGCTGGTCTGCAGTTGAATGGTTAATCTCAGGGGCGCCAAACAAAATATGATTGAATCAAGATTAAATCAATTGTGCATCAATTTTATTTTTCAATTTCAATCCTTTTTTTGGACTACATGGTGTTTTAACGTTCAGGTGTACATGCACGATTTTTAATATTTTTTTTTCTTATTTTTCGTTACATTTTCTTCATTTTTCATCCTTAATTCATCATATTTACTGTCCTTTTTCGGGTCGTTTTAGAAAGCGCATTCTTTGAACAACTTGATCAAGTGTTAAAAAGCACAAGAAATTGTGTAGCGCCTAACGATCACCAACAAAAATAAATGCGCCCCTGAACTCGAGTTCTAGTTTTTTTGACAGATGAAACTACAAAACAACATTTGACCAATCACAGCTCGGCAAAATGGCAACACAGTCAAAGTTTGACACTACAAAATCCAAAAATTGACATTACAACTTCCCAAATTGACGTCATCAGAAATGTTTGTTGCCTCACTCACGTACACTGTACATGTAGCTAACACCGCTTCCTGTACTTCTTATTCAATGAGTAATCTACGTTAAATTTGAAAATCCGAAAACAAACAAAAGAGAACTGCAAAAATATAAGAATCCCACCTCATCTCTTTGTTTTTGTATTATTCATGTACAAGGAAAGAAAATAAAATGAAAGAATATGAAAATTGCGGGATCTAGGGAGTGAAACGTAAGTCAGTTTCCCATCTTGTTACATAATTAATCTTTGGTTTTTATCCGAATGTTGGTTTTGTTAATTTCGAATTCGGAGTGTTGCTTGAGTACGAGTTTGGCTTTCGACGTGTACGGATAGTTGAAAGTTGGTCGCGGCATTTCGTTAACCCGACGATCGTGTTTCAAAATAAAGTGCTTATTTTTATTACAAAGCAATTTCAGTTCTAACTGTTGTGCATTATCTTCTTATTCATTTAAATTCTTCTATATTTTTCTAAACTATTTCTCTATAAAAAGAAAAAAAAATCACCGGATATCTCTCTTTTGTGTCAATACACTGCCAATTGCCAATAGGTAGCTCTCTTTCACACTCTTGGATTTACCTGAGTTCTACCTGTGGTTTGGTGTAATAAATAAAATTATAAAAAAAACGTGAAGAGAAGGGCAACGAAAGCAAAGGAAGAATGAAATTATCGTTATTTGGCGTCGTGTGTTCGTGTGTGTAAAGCAATTCAGGTTTTGGATTTTTTTTCATCCATCGTTCGGTCGTTCCATGAAATGCATTCGAAAGCAAAAATGCCGTGTTGCCTCCTCGTCCTCCCTGCCTTTCACAATCACGATCATCTTCAGCTGCAGCTTCAGCAACAGCAGCAAATAATGCAGCATCCTCATCAACACTGTGGACTTGGTCTGCGTCTGTGACTCATTTTATAAAATTCATTCGAATCCGAAAATGATTCTATTGTGAGCAAAATACATAGCTCGAGGATTTATCTATAAAAAAAAAAGATTTTCTTTGTTCAATTCCAATACCTTTTCAACCGATCTCGTTCCCCCTATCGCATTAGTTGGATACGTGAATAAAGAACCGCACTGTGGAACGCGACATCATTTTAACCTATCAATCTACCTGTGTTTCATTTCTGCTCTTAATTAAAATATCGGTACATAGTGTTCGATGTACATAGAAAGATAAATAAGCGAAAAAGAGTTAAGTGCTAGTTTAAGTTGGAGATACATACCTTGCCAATAATTGAAGTGGTTGTTTGCCTTTTTTTTCTAAAATTTATCAACAAATGAAAAGAAAATGTCTGTCGCTGCATTGAAATTACTTTTAACGGTCGCGTGGTGTTGCGGACTTCTGATCGCTTTTGTCAGTGGCGTTGGCGATGGCGGTGAAAACAAAAAAATTGAAGTGTCGGGAATTGGTTACAAAAACGACACCCGAACGACACAGCAGCAACAGCAACTTCGAATGAAACGTGAATCGAATTCGGTTTATCAAAATCCACCTACGACTTTACGAAATGGCGGTGACAGCATATTCTTCGGAAATGGTGGCTCGTCGGGTGAGGACTGGAATTTGTTGGACAATCGAAAGCCAGCGTTTAAAAATTGTCACGATTATGCTCCTTCGGTTAAGGAGGAACAACCGGAAAATACTTTTGTAATCCAAGTGCAGGCCGAGGATCCGGATCCCGGCCAGACAATTAAGTACAGCTTGACACAGTCGACAAGTGAACGGCCAAAATTTCATATAAATTCGGATACGGGTGTTATTGTGACGGCCCATACCTTCGATCGTGATGAACCGATTCACGAGAAGACGGTTTATGTGACGGTGCAGGCGACCGACGATGGTCGGCCGGCTCTGGACGATGTTTGTACGTTTAAGGTGACCATTGAGGATATAAATGATAATCCGCCAGTATTCAATAAGGCCAAATATGATGAGTCAATGTCGGAGGATCTGCAAGTAAGTATTTCCGGCATTTGTTTTATTTATGAATTTTCCGGATGTTTTTGATGAGATTGGTGCTATTTGTTGCCATTTTCTGCTTATAAACTCATTGGAAAATGTCCTGGAATCTCCAAATTCTAAGTAATCGGCCCTACGTTCTTCAGAGCAATTAACAAGATGTCCAGTCATACTAAGGGCGGTAGCTTACCAGCTTGCCAGTGGAGGTGTTACTTTGGAAATTAGGTTCCTGTTAACAATTTCGCAAAGCCTAATCTTCGAAATGCAAAATACAAGCATATATTTAAACATTGGCTATCAATAGTATCAATTAATACGAAATGATAAAAATAAATGACTCATACAAACGAATTCGGTAAAATAGATTGAGATCAGCGTTACCACTTTACTGCTTTCGAAGTGTATCTACTTCGATTTTTTAAAATGTTTGAAAATCTACTTCCTAGTTCGCACCATCTCTAATTTTCCACAATTTCAAGTCTGTCGAATTTTTCAGGTAGCCTATATCAATCTATTCGCATTCTATCAGTCACTCAAAACCAAAACAATCTACGAGGCCTGGTTACCGAGTTATGATCAAAATACTACTTTTTTGGTTTTTGACCTCAGGTTACTGTCATATAGGGTTTCTCAATTCTCAGTAAGAGTGAACTTTTTAAAATTGGATTTTTTTTATGCAAGTGGCAACCCTGAAATTTGACAGCTATCACCTCTGTTTATTCCGATTATCAAAAACGGAGCGCTTTTCGAAAGGACAACGCGTTATAATTGTGAAAACTCATTACAAAAATGGGGAAAGTTACGCTGAAACCGCTCACAAACTTCGACAGATTTTCAGCCGAGAAAGTGCACCTAATGTGTCAACCATTTGAAGAGTGGTCAAAAAATTTGAAGAAACGGCGTCAATTATTGATAATAAGAATCCTTTGCGTCAACGTACAGGTCGGTCTCTTAAAAACATTACTGCTGTAAACGAGAGTTTTGCCGAAAACCCGAAAACATCAATTCGACAATTGATATGATAACAGAGAACAGACTTCTTGTGGCCTCAACTGGACGGCATGAATCTGAACAACATGTGGTTTTAGCAGGACGGCGCAACCTGCCAGTTGCCACACCGCGCATAAAACAATCAACTTATTGCAGAAACAATTTCCAGAGCACATTATCTCACGAAATTCTGATGTCAACTGGCCACCAATATCGTGTGATTTTTTTCTTTGGGGTTTTGTATTTTGTCGAAAAATTACTGAGCTCAAATCGGAAATCCAACGTGTCATCGGTGAGATACAGCCACATTTCTGTGCAAATGTCATGGAAAATTTCATGAAAAGAGTATTGGCCTGTCATCGGAGCCAGGGGGGGGGGGTCTCCTTTACATGTCTCCTTTACAATACAATAAAAATATCACAACTCTGTCATAAAATACTAAACTTGTCTTTATTTTAAAATGAAAAAGTGCACACTGACTGAGACACCCTATACCTCGATTTTTGAAAATCTACTTTCTAGTTTGCACCATCCCTGATTTTCCACAATTTCAAGTTTGTCGAATTTCAAATTATACACATCTATTCGCATTCTATCAGTCACTCAAAACCAAAACTATCTACGAGGTCTGGTTACCGAGTTATGATCAAAATACTACTTTATTTGGTTTTTGGATCTCAGGTTGCTGTCATATAAAGAAAATCTGCTAATGCAAGCAAATATCACGGCAACCAGGGCTCAGTCATAAGCTCAGGATGATGAGAAAACATTTTGATTTAAGCGAGATCAATTTCTACATGATTTTCGAAAAATGATGGGACCCTTGCCAAAATTTTTGACAGAAAAAAAATTCTTCCAAAAACCAAAACCTATCGAAATCTATTCATCAAAACGGATTACAGGATTTTTGAAGGCCTGGTAGCCGAGATATTAGCATAAGTGTAAATAATTGGCAAACATTTTGCCGGAATGTCAAATCAATATTTCTCACAATTTTCCTCGACAACAGCTATACAATTGTGCATCAATATAAGGGCCTACAAGTAGGTATTCTATTAACCATTGAAAGCGAATATTTTTTAAAGCACTTAGTTATAAAACTTTAATCAAAAAATAGTTTCTTTCGATTTCTGCCTTCAGAACAACTAGGTACATTATGTACCTGTAAGGTCTGTTTACCGACTTGTGATCCCAATTACGTTAGCTTGAAAAACGTAAGTCGGGTCGGCTAGTTTTCTAGTTTGGTTCGTAGTGTATTTGTCTTGTCTATGTCCATCTGTGCGTTAATGTATCGAGGTTCAATATAAAATATCCTATTTTAAAATCTACTTTTCTTGTTCTCAATCTGCTTCGCTTTTCTCCCAAATCTACTTCGTTTTTTTTTTCAAGTGGTAACGCTGGTTGAGATCATCTCAAAAAGTAAGTCAAATGTCAAGGTCACCTTGATAAACAGGAAATAGAACAGACTTTTCGTGCCACGTGTCTTACGTCTATAAACTTGTATAAAAGGATTAAAATTAACATAACTAGGTTCATAAATAGAACTGGTTCCTTTATTTACATTGAAATAAACATCTAACATGCATACTCTACACATTATTATACAGATTGTAGGTATATGTACTAAGCATGAAGCAGAGTTCCTCTTTTGTTACAAGGATGGAAGTGAATACATTTTCACTCATTAAAAAAGTTAAAGTTGACGAATTTCTTTTTATTGAAATACCTCGAAGTCCTATGCGTCTATTGTGATTTGTGACGTTCTGCCCGAGCCGTCGTCGGTGCATATACTTCGTTTTTCCGAGGATAGTGCCTCTAGTGTTGACGTTCTTCTCAAGAACGATGTTAAGGAAATCGCATGACAGTGCATCGCCTTATCTGAATCCTTTTTTGACATCGAACGATTCCGTAAGCTCGTTGCCAACATTTATGGCGTAGCGATAGTTCTCCTTCGTCATTTTGCACAAGCGAACGAGCTTGGTAGGGATGTTAAAACTGGACATAGCTTTATACAGTTCGTCCATGTAGTTGCTGTCATACACGGTCTTACAATCGATGGGTATCGATTTGAAGTTTCCAGGATCTGCTGCAACGTGAAAATTTTGTCGATGGTTGACTTTCCTGGTCTGAAGCCACATTGATAAGGACCAATCAGATTGTTGACGAAAGGCTTCAGACGTTCACATAATACGGCAGAGAGGATCTTGTAGGCGATGTTGAGAAGGCTGATTCTTCTGTAGTTGGCGCAGTTTAGAGGATCTGCCTTTGTCAGGATGGGGCAAACAATGCTGAGGTTCCATTTATCGGGCATGCATTCTTCCAACCACATCTTACAGTGTTGGTGCATGCTCCTATCTAGATCGTCGCTTGCTGCTCTGAACAGCTTGGCAGTTAGACCATCTGCTCCAGCGGCTTTGTTGGATTTCAGCCGTGATATTGCTGTTTTCACTTCTTCAAGGTCGGGTTCACGGAATTGTTGGCTGTCATCGTGTATGATAAAAGGCTCCTGTCTGATGGCGGGGTTCTGTTCGTCGTCGCCGTTATACAGTCTACAGAAGTGGTCTTTCCAAATCCCCAGCATTGACTGCGATTCTATGATGTTCCCTTGTTTATTTCTGCATTCATCGTTTCTTTCTCGATGACCTTGAGCCAGCTGTTTTACCTTACGATGAAAGCTCCGAACTAAATTCCTCCTGTTGGCTCTTTCAACATCCTCGATCTGACACTTCTCATGCTCCCTCATTTTTCTACTGAGAAGCCGGCGTTCCTCTCTCTTTCGCGATTGTTTCGATTCATTTTGAAACAATTGAATTATCTGCACTGAAACTCTTCAAACCTGTTCTGCACAGGAACAGGAAGCAGAATTTATGTTCTTTGATAATTCTCCTTTAAGAACTCTCTGATACATATGTCTGAGTTGAAAAAAAAACACGACTTTCTTTGTTTACGTTTCTGAGATCTGCTCAGAAGTGAAAAAGAAAAATGCCATATGTTTGAACTGCAAACTATAGGTAAGGTACCAAAGGCTGGGTCAAAAAAAGAAACAAAACATTATGGCAAATATAATTTTTAACGTTCCATAACCAAAGGGTAAATCAAGACTGTATTACCAAGACTCCTCTTGTCCGCGCGCCTGTCCGTAAAGACAAGTCAAAAGCCAATAGCAAACCCAATGAGTTCATCCGGTTTCAGATCATATTTGTGGAGGTTGAAGGACATCTCGAAACAGAAAAAAGCAATATGATAAGACAAACAGAGGAAAAGTCTATCAATTTAAAAAAAGAAACAAATTGCATTGAAAGAGCAAATGACA
The DNA here is from genome assembly GCA_943590905.1 of Sphaerophoria taeniata. Taxonomy (NCBI): domain Eukaryota; kingdom Metazoa; phylum Arthropoda; class Insecta; order Diptera; family Syrphidae; genus Sphaerophoria; species Sphaerophoria taeniata. Next base: position 22,303,736 of record OX016540.1, on the reverse strand, counting down.
TGAAGAAACGCATACTATTCAGTTTTCTTGTTGATAACATATTTTGTAATACCAAAGAAAAATCAAAAACTGTTATTGATTATGGAAATTCATATGCAGCTTTGTACTCGTGACACCCTACTAGACAGAACCATGTCTCTTTCTACAAAAGAGACCCTGTTACTTTAAAGAATGATTCCCCTGTAATATGCGCGGACATTTCAGGTAACAGACACTCAAGGTAACATAAAATGTGCTGTATCTGTATGTAGTTTTTATTATTTGGGAATAAGGTTCTTTGTTGTACGATTGTTACACATACACACAGAAAAATGGAATGACCAAATAAGTGGTTTTCTAATAAGGGCTTGACAATTAGAGGTTGGGCCCAATTTTCTACAACTCGTTCAGACATTTCGGCCGAAAGGGCCGCTTATTCGCGTTCAATGCTTGCTCTGAGCTCTTCGCACGTCCTCGGCTTGTTGGCATAAACCAATGACTTAACGTTCTTCTAAAGATAAATCCCACGTTCTAGAGGCGATAAATGTCATGAACGGGGCCGATCGATTGGCCCATTTCTTGAGATAACGCGCTCTTCAAACATATTCTTTAGTAAATCGATCGTAAGGTGTTCTGTTTGGCTTGTGGCAACATCCTGTTGAAACCAGATGTCATCAAGGACGATATCTTCCAATTCGAACCAAAAAGGCGATGATAAATTCTTGAGAACACTGTGGAAATGACTGATTGCCGATTTTTTTTGTTTTAACTCGGGCCAATAAAAAAAACCAAGAAAAAAAAAACGGGCCATTTTCGTCTTTTCAAGGCCACAATCAGAAATGAAGTAAATGCACTACTGCATGTCTTTTTAAATTCGTTTTGTGTGCTAGTTTTGAATAATCAAATAATTCATTTGATGATGAAGTTAGCCAAATTTGTGTCTGTGTTTGTTCTTTCTAGAATGTAAAAACATGGGCTCAGATGAGCAAGTGAGAAGTGAGAATGCTGCAGAAGTGCAGACTTAATATACAATGGTAGGAAAACTCAACTGTCAATTGATTCTACCTATCCCTATCGAGCCACTTCGTCAACGCTGATTTGGATTGCTTGTTACGGACACCTGAACGGCAGCGATATTTTCGACACTTCGACCAACTGAATGCCACTGACACAGCAACATTACACAACGAATACATAGGGTCAAATTTTTGCACTAAACTCTTTATTGCAGGTCTAGAAGGGCGAGAAATACGACTGAAAATTGGAGTTTACGCTCTAAAGTTAGCGGTCACTGAGACTGACTCAGAATTTCGGTAGAATATTTTTATAATTTGCAAACGTTGCTCGCTCGTGTGCTTTACCATGATGAAAATAATGAGTTTACTGAATAAATTCGCAATGAAAGTTCAATGAATAGTGACAAGATGCGTTCACAAATTATACTCAAAGTTTTCAAGTCCCTACCCACAAAAAAAAAAAAAGCATTAGGAATACTATTGACTATCTCACTCGCTTTTCCACAACTTCAAAAAGAGTTAAAAATAAACGATGCATTTATTTTCACACTTTCAAGTAATAATCTGTTACAGAAGTAGAAAATTAAAAAAAAGTCTTTGCTGTGTTCAATAAAGTGGTCAGCTTGCATTGAAAATACATGTTCAACTCAAACATCAAGAAATTCAATTTAACGTTTGGTTTTTATTGCAAAGAAACTTTCTGAGGTAAAACTTAACTTGTTTACTGGTGGCTAAAAGAAAGAGACAAAAGAAGAAAATAACACTTTAACATTTTTCGATGTAAATTAATGACTCAATTATTTGTCGATTCAAGAATTTTGCAGTTGAAGTGGTGCTGAGGCGAAGGCAAAAAACCCACATTCCTTACGTTGCTATGGTTTTGTTGAAATAAACAAATTATTGCTTGGTTGGTTTGGAATATTGTTGCAATTTTGCTTCAGTAGCGTGTTTGACGTTAAAAGTGAAAACAAAAACTGCTGTAAGCCACTATTACCCGCTTTGTCTGCTTTGTTGCTAAATTTAGCAAAACTAGCGTCCACGCTTTCAAAGCTTAGCTCGAAAATTCTTTTATAAGCATTGTTCTGTAAAGTCTTATTCGACAGCTTTTTCCTTTTTGCCTTTGAAAAACTAAAATAACAAAAATAGCTTGCAAAAACAACTGTAATGCGATTTATTGCCTTAACTTGAACTCACGTTGGCGGTTTCGCAATAAAACACGTTGTTGAATGTCTCAGTCTCTCTTTTAAGGGGTTATTTGGGTTGTGTGTGTGTGCTTTCTTTTTCTTTGCCACAATCCTGTTCTGGACTCACAGCAAAAATACCACAATAAACCCATTAAATGCGAGAGTCTTATTTCTGCAGGCGTTAAAAACAGTTGTGACTTTTTGGAAACTCGAAAAAAATTAATTTTTGTTTTGTTGCCAATTTATTTGGAGTAGTTCGGTTCTTGACTGTGAAAATGTGCTTGGATTATATTTTAGCATCTGAATTGGAGGTAAAAGCATTTAAAAACAATTTATTTATATATGTATGTACCTAATCCATTGATTGTGAAAAAATTATGAATCACCTACCTTCTTAGCTTAACTTTATTATTGTTTTTGTGAATAAGAAGTGCTAATTAAACACAAAACTGAAATTGTTCATCACTTTTTTCAGAATAGTGAATTAAAGAAACATCGTCCTAAGGGCTTCTGAATTAATTTAATTAATGAATTGGGGTGCTTCCCAGAACAAGGGCAAATATTATACTAATGAAGGGGAACAATTTATTTCATTAAAATTTGATACATACCTAAAATAAAATAATATGGTAAAAATGCAGTCAAAATGCTAGCAAAATTGCCTTAGCCCAAAAAAAAATCAAAAATTGCTGAAAGATGTCACTCTTGTCAAGGGATTATCCAGTAATGACGGGAAACGAATTCCAGCATTCTACATGGTAGTGAAGAGAGGCATTTCACATAATTTCTAGATTTTCAATTAAATCTGAAAAAAACTTAAATAATAAAAACTGAAGCTTACATTACGATTACGACGTACCTACATTCTTATATATTGAGGTTTTTTTAAAGCTTTACAAATTTAGATAGTTAAGTTGTCAATGGTTTGACAGTTGAGAATGTCAGAGTTTTTGGACGCTTCCAACTTGTTGAAGTTTTTATTTTCAATTTATGCTGTTTGCATAACGTCCATTTTACCATCGAGGATTATCCTGTCATTTCTGGGTTAACGACTAAGTCAATAAACAGAATTGCCCCATACAGTGCGAAGACAAGCTATCTAGGATTAGGAATCACCATTAAATCCATGATCCGATATTCAAAATAAGGCAGGCGATAGAAGGATGTCTAGAATTTAACATCAAAGCATACGCATACCATTAAAACAAAATACAATAATAGATACAGCATAGCTATGGTAGAACTGTACAGAGCCATGAGAGAATTCGACATTTCAAATAAACTTATAAAGCTATGTAGACCGACCATAACCAACGTCAACGTTTCAAGCCAAATTAGGGTATCCGGACTGCTATCCAGACCCGTCAATATGTTCAAATTATTCTGCCAAGAGGATGGACTGGCCTACCTCTTCCTTAACATGGCATTGACCTTGGAGAAAGCAATACGTGAGTCTGGACTATCTGCAACATGGATGTTCGTCACAGAGTCCAACCATTGACATTTGCATGTCATTGACATCATTGGAAGGAACCCACAAACTATACAATCCTCTTTTTTTAGGTCGAGCAGTTGGCAAAAAAATCTGGGGCTGCATAGAAATGAAAGATATACTAAGTTCATGGTGGCTCCGTCTGCAGAAACTGTTGGCAGTAGAAGATCAACTATTATGAGGTGGAGGAGCACGAGTTCGTACTCAATTATCTCAGGGTCAGGACTGCTAATAGCAGTCGATAACAATGTAAAAGAAGAATGCGCGGGCGGCAAAGGCCAAAAGAACCTACATTAGTCTTTCAAGGCTCTTTAAATCCAAGAATCTTACCATTACTTCGTAACTGCTGCTGTATAAGACGAAAGTTTTACAAGTACGCACTTACGGTTCGGAGACTTGAGTGGATAGCAGCGTAACCACTTAAGAAAAAGGAATCGAACTAGACTTTAGGATAAATCGAAGTAGATTGAGATTCGTAATTTAAAAGAAAAATCGTTATACTATATTTTCATCTTAAGTTATTGGGATTACAGAAAGTTGTTATGAATGTAGAGATTGAAAGAATACATATCGTCGGCTAAGAGTGCAAACCTGCTAACTCCATTTCTTAACATTTTACAGGAGAAAGAAAAAACTTCCCATAACTGTTTGTTGACACTTTTTGAAAAAATCCAAAACAACATTTGTGTGTCCTATAGAGCTCTACTTTTATGTACATAAAAGAATTGAAATATGGTTATAGTTTTGTATTTATTTGCATATTTGTGAGTTATCAGGTTTTCCTATGTGGATTATGTAAAAAATAAAGGACTTAGCAGGTTTTCCTTCAACAATCAAAAATACACAAATATAGTGTTAAAAACTTCTTTTTATGAGTTTATTTTGTTTATACGTATGTAAAAAATGAAAACATATTCCTATTGTTTAGAGAAGTCTTGAGAAAGGGAAAAGGTCGATTCGATTCCAGAAATTAAAGATATTGGTATTTTCTATTTTATATTTATTTATAAAAGATTTTGATTCTTCAGTTGCTAAGTATCGGATGAAAAAATAATTTTATTTGATTGAAATTTACAAACTCATTTCCTGCTTAGAATTTAATTTACTAAAAAAACCGAGCTATGAAAAAGCTGACTGATTTTGATTCAACCCCTAGGTACAGATTAAGACGATATTTTTCGTAAACACATGAAACAGAAAAAATTAAATCAAGCAGTTAAAAGACTTTAAAGCAGTTGAAAGACTTCAAGCAGTTAAAAGACTCCAAAAGCAGTCAAATGACTGCATTACATTGAATGCAATCAAAAGAATTAATGACTGCAAAGAATGTAAAAGATTTTTACAAGATTTCCAAGAATGCAAGCTTTTTACTGCTTTCATTCTTTTGACTTCACGTCTTTTAACTGCTCTAAATGATTTTTGTACAAAAGACTTCAAAATTAACTGCGATTTTATTTTCGAAGTTAAAGTATTGCAATAAGGAATGTAAATGCATTCCCAAAATTCAGTTAAATGAATAGGACTTTTGACGATGCAATACAAAAAGGTTTCATTCTTTCACAACTCTGATACAAAAGTTAATCATCTTGATTCGAGATTTCAAATTAATCTACTTGATTTGAACTGTACTGAACGGATTCACTTTCCCAGTTTTTTATTGATTATTATTGAATTTAAAGTAAGACGAGGCACAGACAATGGAAGGAGAGCGTTTGATTGACTGGAAGATGGCTCCAACTGGCTCACATGGAAATTCCTCAATATTTGGAAGCAGGGGAGTTGTGGGACGTGGCTAATGGGGTTGCTGCCGCTCCGGCGGGCGGAGCGGCTAGCGCAACGAACTATGCAGCGAGTATTGCTGGTAGAAAGCTGATGACAAGGCACGTCGTGCGACTTCTGGTGCATGTTATAAGCAGCCCTTTTTACAAATCATGAACTTTGAAACAGCTAAGGACATGTGGGCAACATTGAAGAGTACCTACGAACTGGCTTTTAAGTCAAATATTCTCTTTTTACAACAAAAGTAATACAATTTTTCAAAAGATACGGCTAATGATATTGCTTCGTTTCTGTCGAAACTAAAAGAAATCGTACAAAAGATGAAAGACGAAAAAAGAAGTCATTTCCGGTTCTATGGTAATGACGAAATACTGATGTGACTTCCAGCGGAGTTCAATCATTTCCACAGTGCCTAGGAATCAATTAGTGCGTCTGAACAGACGATGCCGAACTTGCGAGCAAACTTGATGGCAGAGGAACTTCGATTGAAAGCCCAGGGTGTAGTTGAAAGTACAGAAGCATTGGTTGTCAAGCGTAGTTCTTCGAAAAACGGCAATTCATTCAATCGTACCAAAAACAATACAAAGAAATTTGTTGGAGTTTGTTTTTCTTGTGGCGAAAAGGGTCACTGGAAGAGAGACTGTCCCAGTAAGCAAAGCCAACACAAAACTATATCGACTGGTGCTTTTCTTGTCGAATTTGTATTGGGTGCGATTAGTTCTGGTGGAGTTAGCAGTTGAATTCGGCTTAAATGGAGTTAGCAGTTTTGCTCATCAGTCGTTTTGATCAACTTAAAAGAGGAATTAAACGTAAATAATTATATCAGTCGACGCGTATTGGCATTACGTATCGAACTGTATACTTATCTCAAATTTGACAAAAAGTGGAGTTAGCAGGTTTGCACTCTAAGCCGACGATATCTTTATTTTTGTTTAAAACTCTATAACCGATTACTTGTATTTGTAAGCCTTTATTTTTATGTACAATTGTATAACGCTTGTCGAGGGAAAATGTGAGTAATTTCGATTTGAAGTTGCGGGAAAATGCTTACGAATATTTATCATTTTTGTCAATATCTCGGTTGCCAGGTCTTCAAAAAACTTGTCACCCATTTTGATGAATAGAGTTCGACCAGACCTTTCTTTTGATGTATCATTCATCATGTTAGCCCATGATATTTTTCGAAAATCGTGAAGAAATCGAAAAAATAGTCCCTGGTATTGCTTTGAGATCAAAACCATCAAATATAAAACTTCATCGGCCAAACTCACGATGATGATGATAATTTTTGTTTTGCTTATGTAACGGCATCCTTTGTTATATTATGCAAGTACTTTTAAGAAATCTTAAGAAATCTTATCACTTCAATTTTTTTTTTCAGATTGAATCTAATTTGAGGTATATATTTCAATTTTAATTTAATTTATTTATTTATTTATTTTATGTTCTTAATTTTTTAATGTTTTTTATGAGTTATAATTTGGAATACAAGAGCAAGTTCGTACGACCCAGTCGTGCACATATTTTGCCTTTTGGCTGTTAGATTTTAGCAACTATTTTGAGGATCTCACAGTTTGTTTACTGTAAAAAAAAATCTTTGTTAATTTTCGTAAAGCCTTTTTTTTGTCAACGAAAATGGATCTCAGTATCTAATCTCAGTTCTTTAACATCAGGATCAAACCGCCATGAGCCACAACAATTGGAATAACCCTTTGTGTCAATTCTTTTTGATGTGCCACCGAATGTAAAGGGTAGCCGATACCTAAATAGCAGTACAAATTAAAGCGATTTCCAATTCATAAAACGCGGACCCTCCACTTAGCGAACGAATCAAATTTTACTACAATATTCATGATAAGAAAATTACTAACAAATGGGCTTTCTTATGATTCAAACGAAATGAAAACCAGTTCGTCGAATGAATTAAGTTTCGTATTGATTACTATCCACACAACAATCTCACGAAAACAATAATACAATTATGTAGTCTGGTCGTGTTTAGGTATCAAGAGACATTTATCTTAGCCTTCAATCTTTAACTGGATAAATAAGTCTACCTACCAGTTCGTTGCATCAAATTTAAATAATAAGGGAAATATTTTTGTTTGCTTGTTCATATTCTTTTGTTTGCAAAAATTCAAAAAGAAAAATCTGAGATAAGGAGACGTGAATTTTAACATAGAAGATGTCTGCCGCTAAATTAGATTTCATCATTCTGTTTCTGATTCATTTACCTGAAGGACGCAGTTCTAAATTCCAAAATGGCAGAAGCAGACTGAAAATATTGGGGTTTCCAATAGGAACTTGACAAATTTGAATTTGATTTGTGAACGCACTCTTTCACTAATCATCGAACTGTCACTGTCAACAGGGACGCTACAAAAGTAGAGCTACAAGGACAGCAAACGACGCCATATATCTTGCAGCTCTTTTGACATTTCTCTTCAGTAAGGTTTGCCATTTCATGATGGAAAGCTATACGAGTCAACAACGAGGCGAATCTATTAAAATTTACTACCGAAATTCGGGGTCAGTGGCCTGGCCACTCCGTCCAATATTAATGTTCGTCATAATCGTCCTAGCAGATCAACAATTGAGCGTCTAGTGGACAAATTTGAATCCACAGGCACAGTACAAAATGTTCCCGTGCCAGTGAGACAAAGAAGAGAATATTGCTGCCGCTGAGGCTTCAGTGCAGAAAGCCCAAATGTGTCTCTCACACGTCTTTCTCAAGCGTTGGGCATCTCTGTGACGTCGTTGTGGCGAATTTTGCGAAAAGATCTTGGCCTTCATGCTTACAAGATTAAAGTGACTCAAGAACTGAAGCCGCTTGACCACCAGTAGCGTCGTATGTTCGTGAATTGGGCTGAGCAACAACTTGAAAATTATTTGGATTTTCATCGAAAAATCATCTCCAGCGATGAGGCTCATTTCTGGCTGAATGGCGTCGTCAATAAACAAAAAAATGCGGTATTGTTCAGGCAGCAATCCACACGTAGTCCATGAGTCATCATTGCATCCCGAACAAATTACGGTTTGGTGTGGTTTATGGGCCGTGATGATCCGTGATGATCCGTGATGATCGAGACCGACACGTTACTGTGAATGGGGATCGCTACCGTTCAATGATAACCGAATATTTTTGGCCCCAATTTAATGATATGGACCTAGAGGACATGTGGTTCAAACAGGAAGGCGCCACAAGCCACACAGCGAATGTCACAATCAATTTACTGGAAACCAAGTTTGGAGAACGTGTTATCTCTCGAAATTGTCCAGTCGCTGTGCCGCCTCGGTCGGTCGATTTGACGCCGTAAGACTATTTCCTGTGGGGCTACGTTAAGTCTGGTCTATGCCAATGCCAACAAGCCAGCGACGATTGATGAACTTCGTACGAATATCGAACGTGAAATTGCAGCAGTATCGGCCGATTTATGCTTGAAAACCGTCGAAAATTGGGTTCATGGTCTGGATTTATGCAAGCGTGCCCGTGGTGGCTATGCAAAAGAAATCGAGTTCCATAAATAATGGCACCAAATGTACTTTCAAAGAAATAAAGAATTTCGTTGATGTCCAAAACCGTTTTTGTTTTATTTAAAAAAAAAAATTTGTAGCGCTCTTATTGACCTCAACTTCAAGAGCGATAATTCCAATTTTCGGTTGTGATTCTCGCCCTAGTAGACAAGCAATAACAAGATTAGTGCAAAGATTTGAGTCTACATAATCGATGTGTAATGTAGACGTGTCAGTGCGACAAGGGGTTGATGAAAGTGTCGCTGCCGTTCAGGCGTCCGTAGAAAACGATCTAAATCAGGCAATTCCACGGAGTTCTCAATATTTGCGGGCATCGCTCAGACCACATCCTAGGCCATCCTTTTATCTTGGAACAATGAGAGCCCAAGACCCTTAGATCAGCTTTTGTTACCCTGATCACAGGACCTCTGTGTTTGAATCGTATTCATCCAATCTTTTCTATCGGGGGAGACATTTGTAAACACATTTTCAGAACTAAAGCCTTCTCACTAGCTTATAAGCTTATCATTTTGAACAATCGGTATCTCGAACACTTTTGTTGAACTTTTCCTAAAAACCATCTCTTAAATTGTTTTTGTGACAAAACTAACAATTTGTTTTCTCTTTCTTTTCTTGCAGCCCGATGCTATCGTAATGCGAATTTCTGCAACCGATCTGGACGATGGCGACAACAGTATTATCGAATATGAAATTCTAAGCGAACGCGATTTTCAATATTTTCGCATCGACAAAGCCGCAGGTATTATCTATCTCAATCGAGCCATTGACAAACGTCCCGGCCAATACTACACCATCACAGTGCGAGCCTACAACATCGTTCCCGATCCACCGCAAGATGCCCAAATCGAAGTCCGAATCCGAATAATCGAATCAAACAAAAAACCACCATCATTTATAAACCCAACCGAAACCCCCATTTATCTTAAGGAAGATTACACAGAGTATTCCCAGCCAATAGCCACTCTCAAGGCCGTATCGAATGTACCTGATAAACCTGATGTCATTTTCGAACTGATCACCGGACGGACGGAGCAAACAAATAGCAAAAAAACATTTGTATTCAATCAAATTGGCAATACTGTATCGATAAGTTTGGGTAAGACTTTGGACTATGAATCCATCACCGATTACACCTTAACGATGTCGGTGAAGAACACCTATGACCTGGTGGCCGAACATGTTATCAAAATCAAGGTCGAAGATGTCAACGATAACATTCCCTATTTCACGGAAGTCAAGACGGGCACCATTTTGGAAAACGAACCAGCGGGAACACCAGTCATGCAAGTTCGAGCCTTCGACATGGACGGCACCGAAGCCAACAACATTGTTTCGTTTGAATTGGAAGACAATAAGGAGTTCTTTACCATCGATCCACATACGGGTAACATAACAGCCCTCACCACATTCGATCGCGAGGAACTGGACTTCTATAATGTTAAAGTGGTGGCAAGCGATAACTCACCATCGGCACTCTACAAGAACGGTGAACCGAATCGTGGATGGCAAGTGTTTCGCATTGCAATTGCCGACAAAAACGATCACAAACCCCATTTCCAGAGGTCGGCTTACGTGGCCGGCAAACTACCCGAAGATGCCAATATCAATTACATTGTTATCGAAGTGACAGCCGACGATGAGGATAATGCCTCGCAGATTGTTTACACCATCGAAAGTGGAAATGTCGGTGAATCGTTTAAGATCGAAGCTAAAACCGGAAAGATTACCGTAAACAACAGACTGGACTATGAGAAGATCACCGAATATGAGCTGAAGATTCGCGCATTCGATGGCATCTACGATGATTATGCAACGGTGGCAATCAAAATCGAAAATGTCAACGATAATCTGCCGGTGTTCAAGGAGAAGTACAGCAAAACTATTCAGGAGGAATCAGTGCCGAAAGAGTGTATTCTGGAAATCGAAGCCTTCGATCCCGATATCAAAGATCCGTTGGCCGATCAGAGAATCAAATATTCGATAACCAAAGAAGAACAGAAAAAGCTGCTTACAATCGATGACAAGGGTTGCTTGAAACTGATCCAACCATTGGATAGAGATGCCCCGAACGGTCACAAAAACTGGTATGTCCTTATTACGGCTGTCGATGAAGACGGAAAAGGCCTTGAATCACAAACAACAGTAACGATAACTCTGCAAGATATCAACGATAACGCACCGTTCCTAACCAATCGAAACACCTCAGTTATATGGCAAGAAAACCGAAATCCCGGACAAGTGGTGCAGTTGCAAGCGACCGACTACGATGAGCCGCAAAACGGACCGCCATTTACATACGGTATCGATCCCAATTCATCGCCCGACATCAAAACCAAATTCTCCATCGATAACGATTACTTGTTTGCCAATGTTCAGTTCGATCGCGAAGAGCAGAAGGAGTACTTCATACCGATTCGTATCAGTGATTCGGGCACCCCGAAGCAGAGCAACGTAAGCATATTGCACTTGATCATTGGCGATGTCAACGATAATCCAATGAGTGCTGGGTCGAGCAGCATATTCGTCTACAATTACATGGGGAAAGCTCCGGACACCGATATCGGACGGGTGTTCGTCGATGATCCAGACGACTGGGATTTGGACGATAAGAGCTTCGAATGGCGTGACAAGGCCGAGGAGGGAGAACGATATTTCTATCTGAATCCCAGCAGTGGAATGATAACAATGCGCGAAGGCATACCAAGTGGGCATTATGATTTGTATTTCAGAGTCACTGAAGAATCGACTTTCATTCCGAGGCATTCGGTTGAGGCCGAAGTGTCGATAATAGTGCGGGAGATTCCCGAAGAAGCCGTCGATAAGAGTGGTTCTATTCGATTTGTGAACATCAGTCCCGAGGAATTCGTTTCGGTGCCACGGAATGCGGGACCCAATGAATTGAGTCTGAAGGATCAATTGCAGAAGAGCCTTGCTAAACTTTTCAACATCTCTGTGGAAAATGTCGATGTGTTTACTGTTCTTGGACATGCCCCCGACTTGGATGTGAGGTTCTCTGCCCACGGTAGTCCGTACTATGCGCCTGAAAGACTAAACGCAATGGTGGCTCAAAACCAGCGCAAAATTGAGAATGAACTCGGATTGGAAATGCTTATGGTTAACATCGACGAGTGTCTGATCGAGAAGGCAACCTGCGAATCATCCTGTACGAACATATTACACAAGTCACATGTCCCGTCTATGATTTACTCGAACACGACATCATTTGTCGGTGTGACGGCATTCACCGAAGCCGAATGTGTATGCGAAGAGAGAGTTAAGAGGTACTGTCTGAACGGGGGCAAGCTGAACGATGACGAAATCTGCCAGTGCTTGGACGGTTTCAATGGGCCGCACTGTGAACTGGTGTTGGTTGGTTTCTACGGCACTGGATATGCGATGTACGAGCCCTTCTCGCCATGCGACAATACTAAAATTTCCATGGAAATCACACCTCAAAAAGAGGACGGATTGATCATGTACGTCGGACCCCTGAACTACAATCCACTCCTACCGCTTACAGATTTCCTCTCATTAGAGCTTATCAGAGGCTATCCGGTGCTGACTGTTGACTACGGTTCCGGAGCGATACGAATCGAACATCGTCACATCCAGCTACAGGGCGGTCGAACCTATGCCCTGGATATTGTTCTGCAGAGCACCAGTATCGAAATGACAGTTGACAACTGCAAATTGTCGACTTGCATGAGCCTAGGCGCCCCGCAAGGTCCAAACGAGTTCCTGAACGTCAATGCTCCGCTGCAATTGGGTGGAACCCCAATCGATCTCGACCGACTGGGCAGACAACTCAACTGGACACACATCCCCAAAACAACTGGCTACTATGGATGCGTTCGCAATCTCACCGTCAACGGTCACACATACAATCTGGGAACGGCGTCAGTGTTCAAAAATGTCGATCCAGGCTGCCAGCCATTTGTTGCGGGAGCAGTGTCATTTGGCATCGATCGAAATTTCATCATAGCCATTCTGACGTGCATCCTCCTGCTGCTGATAATAATGCTCGCCTTTGTTGTCCAGAAGAAACAAAAGAACGGATGGCACGAAAAAGACATCGACGACATTCGAGAAACAATAATCAACTACGAAGATGAAGGTGGCGGCGAACGAGACACCGACTATGATCTGAATGTCCTGCGATCGCAGCCATTCTACGAAGACAAAATCTACAAGGATAACATGCATCCTAATCATATGCAAGACAACAACGATATACCCGACATTGGGGGCTTCTTAGGTGATAAGAAAGAAAACTGTGACAAAGATTCGGGCGCGTATCCGGTGGACGATGTGCGACATTACGCGTACGAAGGTGATGGCAACAGTGACGGTAGCTTATCTAGTTTAGCGTCGTGCACCGACGACGGCGATCTCAATTTCGACTACTTGTCGAATTTCGGGCCGCGATTCAGAAAACTGGCCGACATGTATGGCGAAGAGCCCTCGGACACCGATTCAAATGTCGACGACGACCAGGGCTGGCGGATATAGTTAAAATGTAGTTTTTTTTATTTTATAATTTTTTTGAGATAATTAAATTTCACTAAGGACAAGTTCTAAATAAATAAAAATAATTATTAACAATTTAAGATTAAAGATGGAATTAAAACACTATGTACATTAAGGTTAGGAATAGAGATTCTACAAATCGGAGTGGAAATATATTATTGAATAGTATTGCCATCCAAGTGAAAAGATGAAGAAAAAAAAAATAAAAGAAGAATTATTTTTTTAAAAATATTTTATACAAAAAAGACATTTTTTTTTTTTGGTTTTGGAATAAAACTTCGTTGTTGGCAGTTATGAGTTTTCGGTTTTTGCATCGGTTCGTTCGCGGTGATGGCGAATTGTTGGCCTTGAGAAACAAATTGAGAGATTTATCAGCATTTTGGATGGAGGAACGGCTAGCTGTTTGCATCCTGTCCAGTTGCCTGTAAGTATTATTTTATCTGAGAATTTGAAATATTATGTTTTCACTCCTAAATCCTAATGTACCTTTAAAAGCAAGAACTTTGTTTGAGGTTCATGAAAAGGCAAACACATCCTGAAGTAAACGATGACACCTCGAACGCTCCCAGTTTGTTATCGATAGTTATCGATGTCATCATCTTTCAGTATCTTTGGCTTCGATTGTTTTTAAGTTTGATTTTCCTGTTCAGGCATTTTTTAGTTCTTTCTGGAATCAAGGCAACATCGATCTGATTTTTTTGAATAAAAGTAAAACGTTTTGTTAAATTTGGTTTTCACGTTTCTTGATTGTTTTTGGTTTCATTTGATTTTTGAACAAACTTGTACCTGGAAAATTTACGAAAATTGTTAGGTATGGGGTATATCCATCATCGAATTTAAAGCAGTAGCTTCTTTTCTACAATTAATAATTAATTGCCTTGTTTGTAAAATCACACCCCATAGCCTTAGGGCCCCCGCAGACTGCAGACTTTTTATCGGCCGATAGTTTGGTCGGCTTCTTAATCAGTATGGAGAGGAATGCATATGCGCACACTACAGCGGTTCAGTATCGGCCGATAAAAAAGTTTGATGGGCTACCCGATTACATTCAAACTAATCTGTCGGCCAACTATCGGCCGACTGTTTAATCAGTATTGGCGCATACACGCCTGCGCATACATGACGAATGACGATTGTTTAGTCGGCCGATAGTTCAGTTCGCTCTGTGATTTGGCGTCGTGTGCGTGTATTTTGAATATGGCGTCGCCCAAATCACAATTGTTGATTGTAGAAAGTTCCGTCGAAAAGTTGATTGAAGAAGTCGAAGAAAGACCTGCGCTTTATAAAAAAAGTTTAAAAGAGTACTCCGACGCGATAATAGGCGATAATTTTTTTCGGGTAATCAAGTAACTTGGAATGCATAGTGTAAAATTTTCCACTAACTAATCTATCACTGAGAATGGGATGCACCCAATACTCTCGGAATCTCTTCTTGATTTTCCTCCTCCGGAGTATGATGAGAGCAATAATTTTTCTGGAGAATATTTTCATTGTGCGACCGCTTCAACAGTCAGTTACAAACTAGTTCGAGAATAGTCGGCCGGCTGTTGGATAGTCTGCGCCCTGTTTAGTTTAGAAAGTGTGCGCACTTTCAGCCCAACCCGACTAAACTATCGGCCGATAAAATGTCTGCAGTCTGCGGGGGCCCTTAATGTCTCTTCTTTGTACATTTATATGACATGTACGGTGATATGAAGGTTAATTGGAATTTTCGTATGTCAATGAGTACCACGGCTACAATATAAAACGAAAACAGACACTGATATTTCTCACTCGGTAGGTTTGGGCACAATCAAACGGAACTAACGCATTTGGTGTTCAGAAAGTCCACAAGTTTTAGAAGAGGTGTTGCATTGAAACAAAGAGATTGTTTGGTCTGCTATTTTACTAACAAATACTTTCAATAGCAGGCTGTCCTCTTAAAATCTATGATCATGCAAAGTATCTCGGTGTGATCGTAGATAAAAAACTAAACTGGGGTCGGAACACCAAAGATAGATACAAAAAGATGTCGATCGCTTTTTACTCCTGCAATAGAATTTCTGGAAAAACCTGGGGACCTAACCCTAAAATTATCAGATGGATGTATTCGGTTTGGTGGAATGCTGTAGAAAAGAGCACGAACCTCAAAACATTGACAAATGAAATCCACTCCAACTGCGAGACTGGAAGTTATTCTCAATTTAATACCCCTAGACCTCTTTGTTCAAGAATCTGCGGCTAAAAGTGCCTTGAGACTTAGTCAGACTAAAGTTTGGAAAAACAGTTCCACAGGACATGCTCAGATCCTTCATAAAGTTATGGGTCATAGTACTACAACAGACTAAAAATTACCCGAACTTGATTTCCATTAACCATTCCAGGCTGCCATCCCAAGCAGAGAGGAATGGATAGGTAGCATACTCCAGTCAGTCGTCAATAGCTTTCTATAGTGATGGCCCTAAGATGGATACTGGTGTTAGGGCAGGCTTCTATTCTGAAACTCTCAAGTTAACCGCCTCACTAAGGCTTCCAGACTACAGTAGTGTCTTCCTGGAGCTCCTGGCAGTGACAATAGCTGCTAAACAGATATTAATGATGGCGAATCGACGGGCTGATATCACCTTTTACATTGATAACCAAGCGGCAATAAAAGCTATTACTGCAACTGAGGTAAAATCATAGCTTGTTTCATGCTGCCGCGAAGAGCTTAAGGTTCTTGGGGCACAGCATAACATTAAGCTAGGTCCCAGGCCACAGCGATATACCAGCAACGAAAAAGCCGATGAATTAGCAAGATTAGGGTCAACGCTTGACGTAAACCAAGCTCAGCTAGTTAGCACCCCTACCTGTTATTTAAAACAGGAAATCTCAAAAAGAATAACTATTAAGGCCGATGAAAGGTGGAACCTTCTTGACACCTGCGACACTACAAGAAAGATCTGGCTCTGTTTCAACAAACAAAGAACGGAAAGAATTAAGCAACTACACAAGAGATCACTTCGATCTCTTGTAATCATAATTACCGGGCATGATCTGTTAGGATATCATAAGAAAAATATGAGAATCAGTTCAGATGATCTATGCAGAGGATGCGGTGACGAGGAGGTGCAAGAAGACACTTTCTATGTCACTGCCCCGCACTCTCCCACCAAAGGAAGAAATTGCTCGGCGATTTTTTCTTCGGGGATTTAGAAGAACTCTCTATAGTACTCCAGGTACTAACATTCTGAACTTCGTCAATGCCTTGATTAACTGAACACATAGGTTTTTTATTAGCTTGAGTAGCAATACTCACGGGTATCACAATGGATCTGTATTGATCTAAGTGTGACGGTAATGACACCAACTGTCAGCCCCATAACCTTACCTTACCTAAACTTGGTCTGTCCATGTCCTGTACTTGAGCCTTTTGGATGCTAAACAAAGACGAATCGTTTAAAACCTTGAACGTCACTTATCTAACTCTTCTCTATCGTTCCTTTTACAGTTAGTCTACTAGTAAAATTTGCAGTTGCGTCCCTCCTTAAACAATTAAGTCGAAATACTTGCGCTTCTAGGAATGATCATCAGTCAATATAAGACTCGAGTCCAACTTCAGTGGTGCTATTGAGAAGAGAGATTCGTTTTTCAACCGTACTAAGCGAATGTGGAGGACTTGAATAAACTCTGCCTTTTCTATTCATTTGCAATATCATGAATTCAAGATCAAAGTACATTAAGTCCACCCTCTCCCCGTTCCCTGACGCTCGAATTGTGCCTTTGGCACAGACATGATTACAATTAACCTGGAGATTCAAGATCAAATTGGCTAATTTTATATTTTTGATTTGCGACCCTAAAAAATCTAAACATTTTCATTGTTTTGCGAAAATCCCTCTTCATACTCTTAACAACATTAACTTCAATAAAAAAGAAACATGGTCCCCGTTTTTTTAAGATTTTAATTATACCGTCACTCTCGAGTGCATCATTGGTGCGGACAATCAAGAACTTTTTAATTAAGTAAAGATGATGTTCCATGCTGTATCGCTACTGCTACCGCAGCCGTCAAAGATATTAATGCAAGTCATTTGCTCAATTAAATTGTTTCAAATACATTTCAGTTCTTTAGTTTTTTTTTTTAATGCGTTTGTATTTAGAACACACAAAAAAACAAACTTCTTTATCATCATTGAAACTCCCTTCAGAAGGGAAGATTTAATTTTTGTTTGTTTTTTTGTTTTCTTTAAATGAACTTGCTGCTATGCGCAGCCCATGCCCAACGTCAAGTTGCATGTAATCTTAAATTGGTTTATCTGAATTGCTTTGACCCCGTAGTGATGTAAAGTGCACCAGCAGTATAGGTCTCTTGTTTGCATCTTCTTCAGACGTTCAGTGATTGTGGGGAACAAAAGTGTATTAAATGTGATAAGATTATACTAATCTGTTTTATTAAACTTACTCACAAAAGATAATCACTTAAATTGATTGAAATTGTAGAAGTTTCCAATAATAGAACAACCAATTTTTTTAGATTGTGATACGCATGGAGATTCATGAAAAAAAAACTGAATGTCCTGGCTTTCATTTGTTAATAGTTAAATGCATTAAAAAATTAGGTAGTCAAGTCATAGAGTCAGTCTGAAGCAGTCGAAAAATTTGGTTACCTTAAATGTTGGGCTTACGCCTAATTTCTTCACAAAGTTCTAGCCCTTAAAACTCGGTTTAGTGAAATTTTAGAACTCATTTGAGTTCATTAGAGTTTTGGTTATTATGGCTTTTTCAACTAGAGAGTATTGGAAACTTCTGAAGGCTTATCTTCATTTTATGGGCTGGGAAAGCAAAATTATGCTATCAGCAACAATTGAAGGCTTTTTGCGGACGTCGGAATCTGGTGGCATTTCATTAGAATCAAATGATTCTGATCTTTCTAGCAAATGGACATTACGCCCATGTTCCGAATTTCGATCGAAAGTGAGTTGAAATCACTTTTCAATTTCACGTGAAATGAAATTGCATGTTCTTCACTTCGATCGATTTCGAATACTTCGAAATTGTTTCGAACTGTCAGAACTGAACGATCATCCATTTTTATTTTGTTTCTGGAGTACATTTTTTGCTGTTTTGAAGATGGATGAAGAGAAAAATAAGAGGACGAATTTTGCGAGACAAATCAAATATATTGGATTTACCTGACCTGTGAGTGTGTGAAAATTATGTAGAATTGTTCGGATAAATAAAGTGTGTTTTTTGTGTGATAAATAAAGTGTGTTGTTCCATTTTGGAGCTGAATGATTAAAAGATGTACCAAAAGTGGAAGTCCCTTTGATGCCATCAATAACACTGTAAGATACCCGTACCTAAGTTTTGCAATTCCATCTTCTATGGCAGAAATTGGAAGAACATTATTTTCTCCTACACCTATTGCTTTAGCTTCCCTTTTGTTGTGTGCGAGGTTTTTGCGTATACCTATTGGATTTCCAGTCGGACCATACCTGGAAGATGTTTTGAACGATAAATAAATAAAAAAAAACACGATGACAGGCAATTCACAGAAATAAAAAATGTGATTTGAATGCGTTCAAAAAATGGAACAAACCGAAATACAGAACATCCATTTTCATGTTCGAAAATCCAATTCACAGTAACGAAATGTGGAACACCCAAATTCACTTTCGCAAAGTGTATTCACAATAAGTGAAATGCAGAACATGGGAGATATATATTTTAAGGTGAAGTCTACTTCGCCGGTGGCGACAGGTAAAAAAAAGCCCAAGCCTCAGTGTAAGCAACTCTTCATCAATTTTTGAGTGCGTGTGAAGGATTGAGTTGACCTTCAATTTATCGCCGATTCCGAACTGCAGAGTTGAGCTTTTTTTTCTGGACAGGTTATGGTGACGAGTAGGATTTGAACCCCACGTTCTGCGGAATAGCCAACAGTCTAAACCACCACACCACAAACCACAGGCATCACAAAAACAATCATACGCACATACACAGGAACACAAAAAAAGGGCAAAGTCAAAAAATTATGTTTATATTGTTTCGAATTGACGGAAATACTGCCGGGAGTGCCGGGTGACTCAAAAGTTAGAACTCAATAATGATTTTAGATCGATTTCTAGAGAAGTGAAGAAATGCCCGAGTTCCAAATATTCTATAAACTAAGTTCTAACGTTAGACCGAGATTCACTAGATCGAGTACTCATGGGAATTTAGAACTTTGTGAAGAAATTAGGCTTTAGAATTAAGAAACGAAAACAAGAATGTTGCAATTCATGTTTACTGCTCGTCCCAGCTCTCGAAACTCAAGTTCGTTGATTCTTCATTGAGAACACCACTGTAAACCCCTCTTAATTCTTAATGACATTTCTATACGGCTGCGGGCTGGCAGGACCGGCAGGTATAATGCCCCTGGTAGCATGGATCTGCAGGTACAATGTCCCTGGTGGCGCGGATCGACAGGTATTATGCCCCTGGTGGCACGGATCTGGAGGTATGCTTTCCCTGGTGGCACAGATCGGCAGGTATAATTCCCCTGGCGGCACGAATCGGCAGGTATAATGCCCCTAGTGGCACGGATCAGCAGATATAATGCCCCTGGTGGCATGGATCTGCAGGTATAATGCCCCTTGTAGCTCGGATCTGCAGGTATAATGCCTCTGGTGGGACGGATCTACAGGTATAATGTCCCTGGTGGCACGGATCTGCAGGTATAATGCTCCTGGTAGCTCGGATCTGCAGGTACAATGCCCCTGGTGGCACGGATCGGCAGGTATGATGCCCCTTGTGGCACGGATCAGCAGGTATGATGCCTCTGGTGGCACGGATCTGCAGGTATAATGCCCCTGATGGCACGGATCGGCAGGTATAACTCCCCTGGTAGCACGGATCAGCAGTGTAGTGAAACACAATGTGTATGGTTGGTTATTACAGCAGGCTTAATGCTTCTGGTGGCACGGATCGCCAGGTAGGAAGCCCCTGGTGGCAATCAAAAACGGACTATAGCTTTAATATTGAAACCCCTTAACGCTTGCTGGTGGGGGGAAGTTCCAAGTATGAAATGGTCAGACCTTTTCAGACTAAATCTTTGACCAATATTACTAGTTGATACAATAGTATCATCCGGTAGTAGAAGCCCATTTTAGCACTATCGTACTAGTCTACTTATAATATTTTCCGAAGGGAGTGAGTGCGAATTGAATAACGAAATTCAATTCTGTATGGAAAATTATTTTATATGAAAAAGGTATGTGACTTTGTTACAACTTTTTTTTAAATATTAATTTATTGTTTGTACCAATTTTGGCACAGAATATTTAAATAATATACGTGACTACTGCAAAGTGACACCAAAAATGCTTAATGCTTTGGTTTGATATGCCATTCATGCCCATTTGGTTTTTCTAGGCCGAGTAATATGTACCGTTTGATTACGTCATTTCAGTGATAGAAAAGTCGAAAAAAAGTGAGTCCAGAAAGTCCGTTCGCCTGTCCGTGTGTCAGTGCACGCGCTTAGAGTCTTAACCAATGGCTCAAAAGTCTCAAGAACGGCTTGCTCGATTCCTATAAAACTTTCTCATAGGGGCCGTCCATAAACTACGTCACGCTGAATTTAGCTGTTTTGACCCCCTCCCTCCCCCGGTGTCACGCTTTGTCACACTTGCTGTAACCCCCCTCAAATATTACGTCACAAAACAAAGACCCCCCCTCCCCCCCCTTAACAAAGAAAAAAAATTAATTGATAGAACACAAATTTCCAAACATAAAATTGGTATGTTTTTTATTTTTTGTTTTAGTTCCATTTTTGAATAAAAAGATAAAATAAAGTGGCAATAATCTTAGGTTTTTTGTCTAACTTTTGCGAACGTCACGTTGCTGTAGACCCCCCCCTCCCCCCTTGTCACATCTTGTCACGCTCAGCGTGACCCCTCCCTCCCCCCTAAGTGCGAACGTATTTTATGGACGGCCCCATAGGTAAATGCATTTTAAGAAAAATTTCGAAGAATGGAAAAGGGGTTTTTAAATGTCATTGAGTCAATTGTCAATAACCCTTTCAGTTTGTCCGTAAACCCACCACTTGATTTCGCCAGTGAAGCAATGCTTCATCAAGCGTTCTTCAGAATTTCATTACCAACATGAAATTACTTTTAAATTCTTGAACAACGTTGTTTCCAAAACAAAATAAATTTTCAATTTTTAAAGAAACAATAGTGTTCGGTTCGTATTGTCGGTATGTAGGTACGTGTGCTGTGCATACAAAATCCTTTGTGGCCTTCGCGGAATTCTTTATATTCTACGTCGCCTTATCTTTCTTCCATATATTATTGTTCCTTCCTATTCCTACATACTTCAATATACATACATAAAAGTTCACTTGAAACCCTTCAAGTGAAATATGAGACCAATATAACCTCCCTTATGCTGATGGTAACGGGCAACGGCAATGGCAACGTGGTCGGCAAATTGAAGTGTTTTTCAAACGAACCAAATAACACGCTTACTCGAAATGCATTATAACTGTAATAATGTTCGTGTAGTGTACCGCAAAATACCACTATCCAAAAGGGACTCTTCAAAAACTCCCCTCGTCTGTTCTATATATTAAACAGAAAAAAAAAAAAACATCATAAAGAGTTCCATAATAGTTGTTGCTGTAGCAATAATATTTCCAAAAAAAATGAACCGTCAAAAATCCATGCACACACGCAACGCGCATAATAAATGTGAAAAACCTGCACACCCAAATAAACAGTCTATTTGTGTGTGTGCATTTTTGTATATTTTATTGCAGAGGACGCAACGTAACGTTTCCCGAAATGAACATATGGCGTGCAACATCAAATCAAACTGGGATAATGATTCGGGAAGACGGAAAGTAATTTTTTCCAAAAAAACCAAATCGAATAAAAAGAAATGGAAAAATGATTGGTTCTTCGTCTCCGAATGGAGACAAAAATTGCAGTTTCCCTGATTCAAACCAAATGTATGTTTTGGAACAAAAATAGATTTAAGTGAATGATGCGACGACCGACACGCTG
This sequence comes from Sphaerophoria taeniata, assembly GCA_943590905.1. Taxonomy (NCBI): domain Eukaryota; kingdom Metazoa; phylum Arthropoda; class Insecta; order Diptera; family Syrphidae; genus Sphaerophoria; species Sphaerophoria taeniata. Next base: position 22,281,223 of record OX016540.1, on the reverse strand, counting down.
AACCAATGTTTGTCTAAAGCCCTCTAAGGCACCATGGATACATTCGAAATTGGCTACAACTCTTATTTTATTAGCATGCCAAGGCAATGAATCACTTGAATCTACACACCACAGCCAGTCGAGAGGAAATACCAAAGTCAAATGCTCCAACCAGATCGGGAGCCCAGCCATCGGGAAAATGCATCTAAATCTGATCGGAAAACTATCTCGTTTGAGTGACATAGGCTAGACTATATTAAGAAGTTGTATCTCTTTATCTTCCTAAGACGCGACGTGACAAAATGTCTGGGTTGTTTTTTGTCTTAATAAATTCTCCTGGTGGGCAAATATTTCAATTCATAGAAAAACGTTGTTTAATAGGATTTTGTTGAGCTATTTTGTTTTTCTATTTATGATTGCTTTTATTTTTCTTGATTGTTGGATCGATCACTTATGCATGTTCTCAAAATAAGGAAAATCCTCGTCTCTCGTGATCAAGAGTTCAAATTCAAACCCTCAGGCCTCAGGTAGACCGAAAATGTTACCTGTACAAAACTACCTGTCCAGGATGATCGGAACATAGTATAAAACGAAAACAAAGAACTAACAGGGAATGTACTCTAAAACCGGTCGGATGAAATTTTTTCATTAGAAATAAAAATTAAAGAAGACCAACTCACTGAACAAACAGATGGCATAAACATAATAAAAAAAAGAAGAAGGAAAAGAAATATATTCACCTGAGGCGCAGGTGCATTTAAGGGCATCACAACGTTCTGTTGTCTTTTGTTTGTCCACTCATGTCCGGATGTAAGACAAAAAAATGAATTATGGTCTCAAAAAAAAAAGGAAAAAACTGTTGGCTGGGTAGATCCTTCATTCGCTCATATGAGTGTGCCTTCTAACAAATAAGCAGAAAGAGTCTAGTTGCTTTTCGAATACATTTAGGATTTATTTTGTCGATCTTCATGACGTTTTGAGAACGTTGATGAAGTTTGAAACTGTCTAACCCTTCATTTACTCTTTTAAGCCCAACCCAAAACTCGGATTTATGTGGGCTTTGAGGCCACTACTAGACTGATTAAAAAAACTTATGAATGTAAAAGTGTTCCGTTATGGTTATGGTACATGATACTAACTTTTAAAATTTCACTACTTTTTTCAAGGCAATACCTTGTTCCTTTCATTCACGGTTGTTGGTGTTTTTCAGTTGAAGTTTGATACAAATAGAAAATCAAAGGGCCCGGTTGTACACAGCCAAGCTCTAGCACTACCCCTTTTTTACAGGATCGAACCCTCCATAACTTTTGAACCCATAGAGTTAGAAGCTTCATGGAGACAAAGGCCGTATAAAAAAAATAATTTTGTAGAACTACTTCCTTGAGATATTGAACAGTAAAAATTTCAAAACCGTAATTCAGTGACTGACTGACTGACTGATTGATCAACAAAATTATGAAGAACTTCTAACAATAGCAGAAATTTGGTACAATGGTAGATGGTTTTACAAAGCAAAAAATCGAAAATTTCAATTTGCTAATTCATGTGGTGTGGTATCCGCCCACTATCTTAAAACGGTCGTAGGATGCTGAATTCTTGTAAGGTTTTGGCTGAATGAACTGGAAAAAATGAGAAAAGAATCTATTTCCTTAATAAAATTGTTGTTTCATTAAAGGGGCGTGCTTACCGCCCAATTTCTTAAAATGGTCGTAGGATGTTGAAATTTAGAATCCTGGTTTGTTTAAGTTACTAACACTCCCATGAGTAACTTTCTTTAGTGGTTTCACAATGAACCCTTGGGGTTTAAATCAGTTAACAACATTTAGACAGCCCCTCTAACCTAACCTACATATTGTTTATTTATAAAATGGCAGAGAATTAATTTAGTAAAAGTTTGCAAATTGCTAGCTTATTTAGTCTATACCGCGGTTCCATAAAAAAACTTTGCAAACTTTGCAAATGTTAAAAAAGAGCCAAATTCTCATATGTGCGAACAACACTGTGTAAAAAGTCAGCCACCAAAAGTAATGAGATCCATGGTTGCTTAACAGCTCAAAAGTGAGCTTAGCTCAGCTCACAGCTCAGCTCAAATTTTGAGCTAGCTCACTTTTGAGCTATGTACAATAGCTCAGCTCACTTGAGCTGAGCTGAAAGTGAGCTGAGCTGAACTAAAAGTGAGCTGAAAGTGAGCTGAGCTGAAAGTGAACTGAGGTGAAAGCGAGCTGAGCTGAAAGTGAGCTGAGCTGAAAGTGAGCTGAGCTGATGGTTGAGCTGAGCTGTCGGTGAGCTGAGCTGTTGGATGAGCTGGGCTGACGGTGAGCTTATCTGAGCTGTAGGTTGAGCTAAGCTAAAGTGAGCTAAGTGATAGGTAGGTTACATCGATTTGAATTCGAATTTGGAGTATGTTTTTGTATACTTATTGTATATAAGGGCAATCATCATCAGCGGATGGCAATGATTAAAACCTAATTTTTCCATTTTTTATGTGTTTTCTAAACCGATTTTCGGGGCAATCCGGTATTTTTCAGAACGAAATATGTATATATATAGCGACCTAGATTCATATCTTATCTTTCTATTGAGCCATCAACATTCAACTTTCATTAGCGGATGGCAGAGATTTTGACGGATTAAAAATATAATTTTTTCCGTTTTTTAAGTGTCTTCTAGATCGATTTTCAGGGCAATTGGCAAACCGAGTTTGCGAACCTAGTTGGCAAACCGGGTTGGCAAACCGAGTTGGAAAACCGAGTTGGCGAACCGAGTTGGCGAACCGAGTTGGCAAACCTACCTCTCACTTAGCTCACTTTAGCTTAGCTCAACCCACAGCTCAGATCAGCTAACCGACAGCCCAGCTCATCCAACAGCTCAGCTCACCTCAACCATCAGCTCAGCTCACTTTCAGCTCAGCTCACTTTCAGCTCAGCTCACTTTCAGCTCAGCTCACTTTCACCTCAGCTCGCTTTCAGCTCAGCTCACTTTTAGTTCAGCTCAGCTCACTTCCAGCTCACTTTCAGCTCAGCTCAAGTGAGCTGAGCTATTGTACATAGCTAAAAAGTGAGCTAGCTCAAAATTTGAGCTAGCTCAAATTTGAGCTGAGCTGTGAGCTGAGCTGAAATGTGAGCTTTTTGCAACCCTGATGAGATCTAAAAGAAAGCAAAGTTCTTACATGTAAAAGTGTTATGTTGAATATTTTAAATCAATAAAGGTAATACAGGGTGCGGCACGAAAACTTGCTTATTTTAAAAGGTAATAAAACCAAAAGTAGTGGACGTACAGTTACGAAACTTTTTTATTCTTGTGACAAATAATTTAAATTTTCCATTACATGGTTTTAAAGTGGTGGCCTCCGTTTTCAATGCACTGAGATATCCGATTTTCGAAGGTCTGCTGAACTCTTTGAAGCATATCCATGGGTATGTTCGCTATTGCTTCACAAATGTTGTCCTTCAAATAATTTAGGGTTCGAGGCCGATCAGTGTAAACGATAGGTAACCCCATACAAAAAAATAGCACGGAGTCAAATCAAGTAAAGTCGCCTCTCAAGGAGATTAGACGATCGGGGAAATGTTCTCTCAAAAGATCCATTGATGCTCGTGCTGTGTGGGCCGTGGCTCTCTCTTGTTGAAACCACGCGTCACCAAGGTCCAGTTCATCGAGTTTTGGGATAAATATTCTTCAATCATCGCAAAACAGAAACTCTCACCCTCCCAATGTTTTCTTCTGTTCTGAATCTCCGGCGTGCTGCATGGAATTTCGTTACGTTTCCGCTCTCCCTGAATGTTTTTACCCATGAAACAATCGACTGTCGGCCAGGAACGCGACCTCCGGGAATGATGTTACAGCGAGTACGGAAAGTACGTTGAGTGGAAATTATGGAACGACAGTTGGAAAAGTAAGCCTAGCAGGTAGCAGGCACATAAGCGTTGCTCTTTCGTCCAATGCATGATGTCAACTGACTGCACCGTAGATGAAGCTTTAGGAAATCCCCTAAAAAACTAGACGCTCCCCACCCACATCCGACTATTCCACCACTCTTGGCGCGAAAAACAAATCAGCAAGTTTTCGTGCCGCACCCTGTCCAACAATATTTAAAGAAAATAGAAAATAGTTTGGATGAAAATTAACAAGTTTTAGTTTAAATAGTCGTACCCATTACCAGCGTTACCACTTAAAAAAGGAAACGAAGTAGATTTTGGAGAAAAGCGTTTAGGTTTTGTCTTTCAATGGCTGATGAAATACTTGTAGGCCCTTCATTTGATGTTGTTGTCGAGGGAAAATGTGAGTGTTTTCGATTTGATATTGCGAGAAAATATCTGCGAATAATTTGCATTTTTACCAATATCTCGGCTACAAAGCCTCCAAAAAACCGGCTATGTGAACCTGGCACCCGACTTTTGAAAAAAAAATTTCATTATTTATTTTGATAGGTTAGGGTAGGTAGTTGATTGTAGTGAATTTAATTTTTTTTGTAGTTGTACAGAAAAAAAAAAATTTGACCATCAAAAAAATGTCAGCCCCCGAAAATAAAATTTCGAACTTTTTTTGCTTGTTTTCCATAGATATACGCTTGTAGATGATTGTAGTGAAGTTTTTTTTTTAAGTGAGACAGAAAAAATTATTAAAAAAAAAAAAAATTTCGACCAAATTGTTCGACCACTACCTTTTTCATACTTTTCTCATACAAAAAAAGTACTGAAATTAATTAACTTTAAAATAGAAATTACTTCACTACAATAGAAACAAACCCTCATAGAGGTTTGTAGTGAAAAAAGAATTTTACTACAAACGATAAAAATGTCATTTTAAGCCATATAGAGGTTCGTAGTGCAAAATACTCCTACTACGAAACTTCAAAATCCGTTAACAAGCTAATGGACGTTTGTAGTGAAAAAATTACTTCACTACAAACGAAAGCAACCCTCATAGAGGTTTGTAGTGAAAAAAGAATTTTACTACAAACGATAAAAATGTCATTTTAAGCCATATAGAGGTTCGTAGTGCAAAATACTCCTACTACGAAACTTCAAAATCCGTTAACAAGCTAATGGACGTTTGTAGTGAAAAAATTACTTCACTACAAACGAAAGCAACCCTCATAGAGGTTTGTAGTGAAAAAAGAATTTTACTACAAACGATAAAAATGTCATTTTAAGCCATATAGAGGTTCGTAGTGCAAAATACTCCTACTACGAAACTTCAAAATCCGTTAACAAGCTAATGGACGTTTGTAATGAAAAATTACTTCACTACAAACGAAAGCAACCCTCATAGAGGTTTGTAGTGAAAAAAGAATTTTACTACAAACGATAAAAATGTCATTTTAAGCCATATAGAGGTTCGTAGTGCAAAATACTCCTACTACGAAACTTCAAAATCCGTTAACAAGCTAATGGACGTTTGTAGTGAAGTAATTTTTTCACTACAAACGTCCATTAGCTTGTTAACGGATTTTGAAGTTTCGTAGTAGGAGTATTTTGCACTACGAACCTCTATATGGCTTAAAATGACATTTTTATCGTTTGTAGTAAAATTCTTTTTTCACTACAAACCTCTATGAGGGTTGCTTTCGTTTGTAGTGAAGTAATTTTTCATTACAAACGTCCATTAGCTTGTTAACGGATTTTGAAGTTTCGTAGTAGGAGTATTTTGCACTACGAACCTCTATATGGCTTAAAATGACATTTTTATCGTTTGTAGTAAAATTCTTTTTTCACTACAAACCTCTATGAGGGTTGCTTTCGTTTGTAGTGAAGTAATTTTTCATTACAAACGTCCATTAGCTTGTTAACGGATTTTGAAGTTTCGTAGTAGGAGTATTTTGCACTACGAACCTCTATATGGCTTAAAATGACATTTTTATCGTTTGTAGTAAAATTCTTTTTTCACTACAAACCTCTATGAGGGTTGCTTTCGTTTGTAGTGAAGTAATTTTTCATTACAAACGTCCATTAGCTTGTTAACGGATTTTGAAGTTTCGTAGTAGGAGTATTTTGCACTACGAACCTCTATATGGCTTAAAATGACATTTTTATCGTTTGTAGTAAAATTCTTTTTTCACTACAAACCTCTATGAGGGTTGCTTTCGTTTGTAGTGAAGTAATTTTTCATTACAAACGTCCATTAGCTTGTTAACGGATTTTGAAGTTTCGTAGTAGGAGTATTTTGCACTACGAACCTCTATATGGCTTAAAATGACATTTTTATCGTTTGTAGTAAAATTCTTTTTTCACTACAAACCTCTATGAGGGTTGCTTTCGTTTGTAGTCAAGTAATTTTTTCACTACAAACGTCCATTAGCTTGTTAACGGATTTTAAAGTTTCGTAGTAGGAGTATTTTGCACTACGAACCTCTATATGGCTTGAAATGACATTTTTATCGTTTGTAGTAAAATTCTTTTTTCACTACAAACCTCTATGAGGGTTGCTTTCGTTTGTAGTGAAGTAATTTTTTCACTACAAACGTCCATTAGCTTGTTAACGGATTTTAAAGTTTCGTAGTAGGAGTATTTTGCACTACGAACCTCTATATGGCTTAAAATGACATTTTTATCGTTTGTAGTAAAATTCTTTTTTCACTACAAACCTCTATGAGGGTTGCTTTCGTTTGTAGTGAAGTAATTTTTTCACTACAAACGTCCATTAGCTTGTTAACGGATTTTAAAGTTTCGTAGTAGGAGTATTTTGCACTACGAACCTCTATATGGCTTAAAATGACATTTTTATCGTTTGTAGTAAAATTCTTTTTTCACTACAAACCTCTATGAGGGTTGCTTTCGTTTGTAGTGAAGTAATTTTTTCACTACAAACGTCCATTAGCTTGTTAACGGATTTTGAAGTTTCGTAGTAGGAGTATTTTGCACTACGAACCTCTATATGGCTTAAAATGACATTTTTATCGTTTGTAGTAAAATTCTTTTTTCACTACAAACCTCTATGAGGGTTGCTTTCGTTTGTAGTGAAGTAATTTTTTCACTACAAACGTCCATTAGCTTGTTAACGGATTTTAAAGTTTCGTAGTAGGAGTATTTTGCACTACGAACCTCTATATGGCTTAAAATGACATTTTTATCGTTTGTAGTAAAATTCTTTTTTCACTACAAACCTCTATGAGGGTTTGTTTCTATTGTAGAGTAAGTAATTTCTATTTTAAAGTTAATTAATTTCAGTACTTTTTTTGTATGAGAAAAGTATGAAAAAGGTAGTGGTCGAACAATTTGGTCGAAATTTTATTTTTTTTTTTATAAATTTTTCTGTCTCACTTAAAAAAAAAAAAAAATTCACTACAATCATCTACAAGCGTATATCTATGGAAAACAAGCAAAAAAAGTTCGAAATTTTATTTTCGGGGGCTGACATTTTTTTGATGGTCAAAATTTTTTTTTCTGTACAACTACAAAAAAAATTAAATTCACTACAATCAACTACCTACCCTAACCTATCAAAATAAATAATGAATTTTTTTTTTTCAAAAGTCGGGTGCCAGGTTCACATAGCCCAAAAAACCCCATTTGATGAATAGGATTAGAGCAGACCTTTTTTGATGTACCTATCATTCGATAGGCTTTGGAAGACTTTTTTTCTGTCCTTAATTTGACAAGGGGTTAGGCCATGATATTTTTCGAAAACCATGAAGAAATCAATTTCGCTAGGTTCAACATATTTCATAGTTCTCATTATCCTGAGCTTACTACTAACCGCAGACTCAATTCCGACCTCAGTAACCTGAGGTCAAAAACCAAAACGAATAGTTTTTTGATCATAACTCGGTAACCAAATCTCGCAGATAGTTTTGGTTTCCAGTGACTGATGAAAGATGAAGAACAGACCTTTGGTGGTGCATCATTTGATATAGGCTAACTGGGAAAATTCAGAAATCTGGTGATGTGTCGCGCCGTTTAGGAGTCCATACCGGACATGCTAACAAAAATACAAACATACGTCCATTTTTAAATATGCCCATCATTAGTAAGTAACCTAGAGAAAATTCTATGGATCTCCAGAGAGGAATCTTAACTTCTGTAGAGAACCAGACCTTTAGTAAAGAAAACTTTCATAGAAAAACCAATGCGACCGATTTCGATAGATAAAACCATCAGAAACCAAGGCAAATGTTCCTATGACACTCGTTCCGAAATTATGGTGCAGTGTTTTCAATCAAGTATAATGCGGTCTTCTTTTAATCTATACGTTCAATATTGAAACCACTAAGGAGGTTTAAGATTTTCCTTGACAAAACATACCCTAGGAAGATTCGTAACAAAAAATAGAGAGAATTGGCGCTTATTGATTAATTTTTACTTTAGTACGCCATTGCAATGTTGTGAGTTGCAAAAAGCGAATTCAGACATACTAATTCCTAATTGATTCAAATCAAACTCCTAGCCAAAAAAATATATTATGCACTTGATTAACATAAAGTCTCCGCCACTTCAATCAAGGGTAAAGCTCCTAAACAACTTTCTCGTTATTGTTTCTAAGCCCTAAAGAAACGCCTCATATCCCATAAATGCCTTTTATTGACTTGCCCATGACTTAGTCAGTTAACAAAAAAGAGTCATCATGCGAGTCGAATCAAAGTGGGATAAAACTTCGACAAAAGGCAAACAATTACATATTCCGAAACGTGTTCCGAATCAATTAGTTGGTTCTTTCATGTGAAATTCCTTTGATTTGTTTTGAGGTGTGTGCTGAAGGCATAGACATATAAATGGAAACTTTAAATAACATAATATTCATCTGCCCTTATTCGTTATTCCATGCAGGTGCACCTACTTATGTAGGCAATAAATTTATAAAATGATTTTGTGACTCTTTCCCCTCTTCTTTCCCTAAGAAGTCTAATGTGCAATGTAGCAATGATAATAATTATTTATTGAACGAAATTGCCATATAACACAACCCCAAAGATGGCAACAAGAATCAATCGAAGGTGATAGAAAGGCAGTGGCTTACTTTTAACCAGCAACAATAAAGTGCATAACTAGGTACAAGGCGATAATTACTTTCTTCTCGCTGTAGGAATTTATGTCACGTAGTGTGGCGGTGTATGATGGCAATTGAAGCGTTTGATGTGCTCTAGAATGTGCAAATCTGCTGTCAATGGAAAGCGCTTTTTTTTTTGCAATAAAAGCCTACCATACCATTGGGGTATTCGCATTGATGTTGTAGCGTTTGTTCTTTGACGCTTTGATGGTATCTAATGGACTGGAAATGATAATTATAATGTTCAAAAGAAAGACTGCTTTAACATTGCGTCGTGCGGTGTTGGTAGCCGGTGCGTTTGAATAATGCAGGCGACTTTGACTGTTTCGCTCAATTTGCTTATAAGCTCAATTTAAATTGGTTATGTCCGAACTATTTCCGTAGTATTGTTCCACTAGGAAACAGTAGATTCATACTGATATCGATTCAAAGCAAATTTGAGAGAATAGAATTTGACTCAAGCGGATGAGAACGCTTAAGGAGCATGGACAAGAAGCTATAATGACCAATAGTTGTATTGGCGACATTGATCCAACCAGAAATGTGCAGTTCCATCTGTTAAGAAAGCTTGGTCAATTGTCATGTAGAGGTATCAATTCGTTGGCCCAGAAAGTCATGGAATGTCAACCCTTAGAATAATGAAATTGAAAATGACCTCAACTCAAGTGGAATATGGAAGTTATAGAGTATCCTAAAACAATTTTTTCCAGGCGAGAGTCCTAAAAGATCTCAACATACATAAATCCGGTCCGGATGATATCCCCGCTATTATTCTGAAGAGATGTTCTTCCTAGCTGGCAAAATCCTTGCGTAAGTTTTTCTATCTATCCTTTTCTTCTGGGCTCGTTCCGAGCAGTTGGCATTTGTCCAGCCAATCCCAAAAAATGCGAATCTTCTTCTTCCTTCAATTGCACTTACGTCCCTTCATTCTAAGGTCATGGAAACGCTGATAAACTATCAGCCCAAGAAATATCTCGAAGACAGAAAGCTTCTTAATGAACGGCAGTACGGCTTTCGCAGCAACAGGTCCACTGGTGATCTGTGGGTTTATTTCACCGAACAGTGGAACAAATCTTTACATCATTTTGGAGAAAGTAAGATTGTTGCACTTGATATATCAAAGGCATTTGATAAAGTCTGGCATCTTGCTCTTTCGGTTTCGTTGAATCCCTACTTCGTTAAATTAGAAACTTTATTTCGACCCGTTCAATACAATATAAATGCTGGTGTGCCCCAGGGCTCCGTTTTGTCTCCGACCCTCTTCCTCATTTTCCTTAATGATCTCTTGTCTGTAATTTCTAATCCAATCAATTGTTTCGCTGACCATAGTACCCTTAGCTTTTCTTCTTCGTTTCCAGACTCACATTCCTCTTCTTCGGATGTGGAACTGCAACGGCAAAAAATGATAAGCTCATTAACCTCTGATTTGAACAGCATTGTACAATGGGGAATACAAAATCGCGTAGAGTTTAATGCTTCGAAAACTCAATGCTGTCTTGTATCGTTAAAGGAGTGGCACTTGCATGAGGCCGAACATCTCGAGATTCTCGGTGTGTGCATCACTGACCACCTCTTGTGGAACGAGCACATATGCGATGTCGCCAAAAATGCCACAAGATGTTTAAGTTTCTTAAGGCGGTGCAAGTAATGTTTCTCTGATCTGGCTATTATCTACAAAACATATCCGTCCAAAGCTTGAGTATAATTCCCATCTCTGGGCTGGTACTCCAGCTACATACTTAAGCCTCTTGGACGGTATACAAAAACGAGCCCTTAGAATGATTGGCGACACAGACATAACCAACTCATTCACCTCGTTAGACTACCGTCGTAACGTTTCGTGTCTCTCCCAGTTCTATCGTTACTTTTACGGTTAGTGCTCTAGTGAAATAGCTAGTTGCATTCCTCCCCTTACACTATTCGCCCGTAATTCTCGTGCTTCTAGGAATGCCCATCAGTTTACCCTCGAGCCCAACTTCGTACTCTCAAGTATAGAGAATCGTTCTTTAGGCGTACTACACGAATGTGGAACACAATTCCACACTGTCTTTCCCCATCATTGGAATTAAAGACCAACGTAGACCGGCACCTCCTTTCCAACCTCTTTCCACCTTCCTAAAGCACTCACTGCACAAAATTAGATAACTGATGCCGCCGCCCGCCGTTACAATTGTCGAACAAATGTCAAATTTAACTTCTCCGAAAAGTTAATAGTTTTCTGTCTTTTTTCTGAGCGCTCTGGCATGTTCTCGTATGTTTTGTCTTGCAACAGAAAAACTTGTGAACTCAAAAGATTCTTCAAACGGTTAAATATGAGAACTGCATTTTTCAAGTGTTTGCTTCTTCTTTTCGAAATTGACAAAAAAGACGAACAAACCGCTTTGAATTCCTTTCTAGTTGAGAACGAAACACTTGATAGAAAAGTTCTTGAAAACAAAAAAAAAACTTCACAAGTAACTTGAACGTTTAAAGGTTGTGACAATTTATGCATATCTTCTGCAACCGTATCTATTTCAATCAGTACATCTATTTGTCAGAATTTTCCCACAGAAGCACAAAAGCAACCATTAGAAGTGTTTACATTTCTCACGAAAACAACAAGTTGTCATATTTCAAGCTATTACAACTTCACCCTATGAAACTGAAGCCCCATCATTTAGAAGAAAAAAAACTACAACTTGGTCTTCTTCTGAATAATGTTCAACTTAAGGAAAAAAAAATCAACTTACTTGCAGTATTGCAAACATATTCGCTGTGTTCATGTTGTTGCAACCAACCGAACTCGAACCAAATAATCGTTTTTTCTTTTCTTTATTAAAATTTTATTTTGAAAGCATTAGCTTCATTAGTTGTAAATATACCAGAGGTAATCGCCTTAAGTCTGATTGGGTCACTTGGATACATTTCCAATGAAACTAGGTAAGCGGTCAGAATGTCTGCACCCTATGAGCCCTGAAAACAACTTAAGGCAAGCGAAATAGTCATCCCAGAGTTAAAGAAAAAAAAAATTGCCAAAGCAGCAATGTCGTCGACGTATAGTCATACGTTCGACCGTTGTCCAAAAGAATATCCAACACAACCTGAGAACCTATGTCAGTTTCACTGATGCATTCACATTTCGATAGAACTTCAGGTATTTTTTTCTTGCAATAAAGCATAACCTAGTTAAACATTTCACAAGCTCTACATTTTAGCAGCGAAATTGATGACACACTCGCGCTTAAGCAAAACATTAAACACTGCATGGAGCGAGTGCGCGCTGCAAATGCAGGTGATGCATTGGGCGAGGATTTTTCGACTGGCTGCTTCATGCTGTTGTAAGAGTTAAGCTCTAAAGGGGGCCAAACCCAATGTGGGGAAAGTAACAAAAAATACAAGCCGAAAAAAGACAATGAAACAATTAATTTGTTAACTCAAATTTCAAATAGGATTATGGTAAGACAACCCTGCCGCTGCCATGTTGTACTGCCTTAAGGTCCCCATATGCATCGACGACTTCAACCTCAGCCACAAGTTGGGCTACCAACCTACTGGTGATTTGATCCATTTGAACTTTGTTTGAAATGCATAATTATGTGGAAATGGATAACGATGTTGATTTCTTTGTAATTTGTAACCATGGTTCATAAGTCGGTTGCTACCCTAATTTTCTAATCAATAGATATTTGAAGCGTTTGTAACCTTATATCAGTTCGCTTTGTTGAATCGATTTGAACTGAATTCGGTTTAATATATCAAATTTTGTGTCTTTGTTTTGAGCCGCATTTCTTGTTGTTTTGGTAATTCTTGTTTTGTGTGGATGCTTCATACATATTTTGCTGCTTTTGATTGTAGTTGCTTCCGAACTTTGACAGTTGATAGCTTCCATCTTTTTGAAGCTAAATCTGTCAAATTGGCTGTCATCTATTTTTTGTATGTTTTCCCTAGTCATCATGGACGGGGATAACGTTCAGCAACGCGTTTAAACAATAAAATTCTTTTCTCAAAATCAATGCTCTGTTTGGGGCACTTTTTTCCCATTGTACGGTCGCCGTTATTAAATTTTCAGCTATGCGTCCTATTACCATATAAAGGGTTTTCCAATAAGAGGTCTTATTTTGAATAGCCCTTTATTTCGGTAGCTGTCACTTTTGAAGCTGTCATTTTTGACATTTGACAAGTAGAAACTACGCCGCTAGTAAAAATGGGACGATACACGCTTCAACAACGCAGTTTACTTTCAACAAGACGGCACTACGTGCCACACAAGCAATGAAACCATCGATCTTTTACGGGAAAAGTGTCCGGACCGTGTTATCTCTCGAAGAGGTGATCACAATTGGCCGAGATCTTGTGATTTAACACCTTGCGACTCCTTCCTTTGGGGCCGCGTGAAAGATAACAGCCCAGCGTCGATTCAAGACATCAAAGATGGAATTCGTGAGGCTATCGAGGACATAGGGCAGCCACTTTACGATTTGGTTATGGAAAATTTCATAAAAGAGCTATGGTCCTGTAAGCGTGGTCGTGGCGACCATTTGGCTGATGTTGTGTTCCATTATTAACGGCATACCTTCCTCTTTATAATGAAATAAACATCCGATCACTTATCTCAAAAAATTCCATTTTTCTTTGAATATCAAAATAATACCTCTTATTGGAAAACCCTTTGCTAATTAACATGAGATCTAATTTCGTTTTCCATTGGTCGTCAAGAAGCATTCGGTAGAGTCCAGAAGTCTTCTGAAAGCATTGCATTGGACTGACTTTGACAGACGAAATGCTTCTGAGAAGAGCAGAACCAGAACTCTTCTGTTTTGAAAACAGAATCGTCCGAAGAATGACACATACGTCATAACCCGTTCCATTGGAGGTAGAAGAAGAAACGTAAAAAAAAAACCAATGGAAAACAACATAAGATCGTCCAAAAACTCCCAATGTCATTATTTGGTTTTCATTTGGCTTGCTGTGTTATCGATCTTTTTTCGTTAGTTCGGATAAGGGCCACCAGGAAACCGCTGTATTATTACACACGTAACGCAATCAAAAGTCTTTTTAAACGAATTAAAAATTTCAGTTTCAAATCCAGTTTTTTGATTTTTTAAGTTAGAAAGCCCCTGATGAAAGACCCTTTACCATCCCCCTATCCCTCGCAACAAAAACAAATGCATTGAAAACATTTCGACTGAACATGATTTGTGTTGCGCTTCTAGGTTAAAGGAAATTAAAAAAAAGTGTCAAATATTCTACGGAAAAAAGTTTGTCGGGCTCGCTATTATCTTATCAAATCCACTTGTACACATACATAAAGTTAAGGATATTGTCGGAACAACGCATGTGGGGTCTCCTAATTGCGAATCCTAATTATTCCATTTCGAACACAACATTTTTCAAAATCGATCGAGTCGTCGAGGACGAGTTCAGTGACACACAAAATTCGAATTTCACTGAACGCTAAATTGAAAAACCCTTTTATTTCTTCTAAATAAACTTCTCTTCAAGTCAAGGTGACTGATTTGGAAACACCCTATTTTGAAAGCACAAAGAATGGACCCTCATAAACGTTAGTGTTTATAATGTTTTAATAAAAATATCGAAAATATTTGCGAAATGCCATTTCCGATTGCATTCATCAAAAGAATTCAGCGCACGCATCACGCACATTGATCCCTTTCAATAAATGTTTATGTACTCGAAGAGTAACAAACGTTTGAATGCATTGTTCGACTCAAATGGCCAGGAAACATATAAGGCAGCTGTGCAACTCTCCAGCTCTGATAAATCTAACTAAGTTCTCGTTGCAAAAACAAAAAGTCTTTCATATCTCCCCTTGCCCTTTTCTGATCAGTTCTGCACGTTGGCATACGTCATCGGAATTAACACGGCTGCGATATGGCGAAGCGATTGCAATATCTTGTGAACGTCAGTCGGTTGTCCTCGTCGTTGTTTTTCAGAGTTTTCGAGTTTTCATACCTTCTCTTTGTGTCCGCATGGTTGCCCCAGGCCCAGGCTAGGCCAGGCAGAGCAACCACCAAACGAACCCGAATTGTTGCAACAATGTGCAAAACAAAACAAAAAAAATTAACTTGGTTTGGACATCCATTCGGTGTTTCGTATTTTCAAGAGTTCTTTTGTTTCTTTTTTACAATTGGTAGGGAAGGTAAGTAGTGTTGTTGTTCTTGCTTTATGGCACAAAAACAGCCCAAATGACCCTATGAGGCGAAGATACTGTTTGCTCCGAATTTAATGCTTTGGACACGTTTTGCGTGCTCCGTCCGAGGAATGAGAGATATACTTACTCCAGCTATAGTGATAGTGATAGTGTTCACAGTTGTTGAAACCTGAGGTCTATTTTAGAAGAGCTTAGGGTTATGCGAGGTGTGAGGATGGAGAAGGTTTGCTTATTAGTTAGATGTCGTGCCGCTATTGGGTGGAGTCATTGGACGCCTTTCAGCTATATCCGGTCTTGTTGAATCAAGTTGAACGTGACTTTACACATTTATAGTCCGCATTGAAAGTTGCTCGGGGTAGACAACAAATACAAAATGCAGCAAAAATATATTTGAATTTGAGGATAATTTTATAATCTTCTTCGCAAAATTTTGTAGAGGAAATAAGTGAGAAACGTAATAAAATCTCTATGTCTGGCAATGTGTGACTAAATACGAGAACATAAGATTAAAATGTGCTATTTTTCAACAAAAAAGTCACCGTTTTATGTACATGGTCGTGCATTATGGCTAAAACACAAACACACTTCAGCTTCGTCTTCGTCTTCGTCTGCGTTATGATGCTCCCGCTTCGAGTTTGCTTGGAATGACAGTTATCCTTCCATCATCATCATCCCACCAAAAACAAATGAATTTTGTTTGTGTACTTTTTTTAACAGCTGTTGAGCTGTCAGACAAGTCAGACAAGCAAATGTTCAGCATATTTGAACGAGAGCTTCCGTTTGGAGTCACGTTACGGAACATTACGTACGATGAGTGCATTGAATTCCTATGGCTGAACTCGTAAACGAAAGGCGAAGCCGAACCTAAAGCGTGTTTGTGTTTCAGCCAGAGCTTGTTAGTTTTTGATTTTATTTTGTTCATCTTGCATGGATACTTGCTATTGCGAAGTGCTGACAAATCCGCTGAGAGTATCATTTGTCACTGATAAGTGCTCAGTGGCATATTATCCTAAAGGCAAACTAGGCACGTGCCTAGGGGCGCGACAACAAAGGGGCGCTCGGGCTCAGTAATTCTTACAAGTGGCAAATAATGTGAGTTCATACATGGTTGTTAAAGTAACAAACTTGTGAACTCGAATTGCACTTGCATCTTCTGTTAAAATAAAAATCGGTCCTGAGCAATTACTCTTACAGTAGGTACAGAGTCAACTCGGTTTGCCAACTCGGATATCGGGTCATATTCTAAAAGATGAGCAAGAGCTCAGAGTCTGAGCTGACGAGCTTGAACTCACCAGTGAGATCGATCGAGCAGGGTGGAACTCAGACTCAGTTTTGTATGCAAAAAACGAGTTCAAGCTCAACAGCTATTACTCGTTGAAATTGAGATCGATCTCAAAACTCTTTTCGTGGCTTAGTTATGATTATACTTTATGGGAAGCGCGTGCAAAAAAAAATGCCGTCTGAAAATGACAATGATGATTATATAATTAGTGATACGGAAGTTATTATTATTGATGTGACTATATTTATAGTAAAGAATTTTTCAAAATACGGGAGTCGTGTAAGGATACTGGCTAGCAAATTTCAACACTTGCAAACTTTTCTTCCGCATTGCACAAAGCTTGAACATTAATGGAGTATCATCCCTTACGATTAATGTACTCAATACAATAGCATAAGGAAACTCGTACTTCCTGCTCCATAACCTTTGCGCTTTTGGATTTCTTTCACAGTATGTGGGAATATAATCCAATTTTGTGCATGGCTTGATATTTCTGCAGAAACTTACTGTCCAACGATGAACACTGTTGATTGATCAACTCCAACGTCTTCACCAACACTAATTTGGAATCCGGGGTCTCCGATTCTTATTTTTTCTTGGTTTGTGAAAGTACCACCATGTGTTTCTGAGCTCGGCCCCAAAAATTCTTCCATCAACAATCACACACCTTCTTCACTAAACCGATACAGGTTAGGTTAGGTTTGGTAAAATGGGCTGACAGTTGGTTTTTTACCGTCACACTTAGATCAATGTTGATCCCTTGTGATACTCTGAAGTATTGTAACTTCTGAAGTGTTTTAATGGTTAGTCGAGCCATTTGGTGGACTTGATAAAGTTCAGTAGGCGATTGCCTGGGTGTTCAGATAGTTCTTCTAGTTCATTAAAGAAATAGTTGCCTAAAAATTTATATCTAGTACGGCAGAGTGCTAGACAGTGGCATAGAAAGTGAGCCGTGTTCTCGTGCTCTTCTTCATTGCCGCAGCCTCTACATAATGTCGTCTTTACTAAGCCTCATCTTCTTTTTGTGGTAGGTTATGTCCCGTTATCACGCTTATAAGGGATCTGAGGGACGGTTTTTTTCTTGTCGTAATAAGGCCAGAGTTTCCTGTTATTACCGCAGGTTTCTATAGTAGGTTCCATCTATCATTTGCTTTTTGAATGATAGTTTTACTCATGTTTCTTTTTAATTCGCATTGACGGATTCTTATGTTATGGACCATGAGAGAGGGATCAAGTACCGAGCCTTCTCTTGCAAGCTCATCCGCTTTTTCGTTTCCCGGCACACCACTGTGACCGCGAACCCAGCAGAGTCTTACGTAATGCTGCATACCAAGAACCCTTAGCTCTTCGCGACAGAAAGAAACAAGCTTTGACTTGATTTGCGTGCAGAGATTGCTTTCATTGCTGCTTGGCTATCAATGAAAAAGGTGATATCAGCGTGTGATATTGCCATCGTTGATATTTGATTAGCAGCGTTTTTCACTGCCAAGATGACGGCTTGGAAGACACTGCTATGGTCGGGAGTCTGAATGAACTGGCAAGGTTAAGATTTTCCGAATAGAAACCTGCCCCTACTCCAGTAATCATTTTCGAACCATCAGTAAGGATGGTAAAGTTCAATTCATTAGTGTAGGTAAGGTGTTTTCCCAATCTTCTCTATTGGAGTAAACCAATACAACCGACGAAAATCTTCTCCAATTGGATAACTTCTTTCTTTATAAATTATTTGTCCGACATAATTAACAATAAACTCGGGCATCCTTAAGGTTTTATATGAACTGAGTTCAAGAAAGGCCATGCTTAACAATTTGTGAGATCGATCTCATGTAACCAAGTGTTTTCTCATCTTTTTGCATATGAATACGAGCCCAATCTCATGGCGAGCTTTCGTTTTGAGATCGATCTCATCCCTCTGAGATTGAACTCACCAAGTGAGATCTAACTGTTGAACATTTCAACTTTTGATTCTCAACTCTCAAGTTACTCAACTTCCGATTTTCTCAACTTCCGAAAAAAGTAGAAGTTGAGAGGCAAACTTGAGAGTTTTCTCTCAAATTAAAATTTTCAAAAAATGTTGATGACTATCCCCTGTCAAAATTTCATACTGAATAGAAATTATTTGCAGCTTAGATTTTTTCGGGAAAACTAGCCTTTACCACTAGCACTTCTAATGCACACACACACTGCATACAACAAATTTTCCGCCACCAAACTACCAATCAAAAAGAATCACATTTCAATTATATTCTTGAACGCTTGTTCTGGCCGCGACTTAGGCATAGAATTCTAGCGATTCTTTGCAAGTGCTTCTTTCCCAGTAAAAAATGTTGCGTCTTCCATATACACGTACAAACAAATTATAAATTAATGACAATTAGGTACTCCGGATATGTAAATTTTTTTTTTGACATAAACTCAAATCGAAAGTTGAAACAAACGTAATTGTCAAAAATATCCCAGGGAAATTTTGAAAAAATTAGAGAATCCAACTTTTGAATTTAAACTTTCGAGTTGAGATTTAAAGTAGTGAAGAAAAAAGATTTTCAACTTGTCCCTCAACTCTAAAGTTTCTCTCAACTCTAGAGTTGGCCAACTTGAGAGTTTCCTACAAGTTGAGAAGTAGTGAAGAAAATGGCTCTTAGCTTTCTTCTATTTTTGTATGCGTTTTTGAATAGGTATTGATTTTACTTATTGTAGGGGCAAATAACCAAATGATCGAAGTTCATCAGTGGATGGCAAAGATTTCGACGGATGTAAAACCTAATTTTTCTGCTTTTAAGTTCTTTCTAGATTGATTTTCGGGGCAATCCGATTTGAGAACCGAGTTGCCACTCGATTTGCATAACAACCAACTCAAGTTAACTTGGTTTACAAAATTTAATTTGCGGCAGATCATCAACTAACAAAAATCGTAAGATCTTTCGGACAATACTAATAGATCTCATGTTAACGAAGTCTCTTTTTCCTTGGCCCCTATTTCAACGCCTTTTCTTTAGGCGCGATGCAGCGATTTCAGTCAAACTATAGTACGAGATATTTCTATATAGGAGCGCCAGTGAGATGCTTGCCTATGGCGCCCTCAACCTTTAATCCGCTACTGTAAGTGCTTCTTAACGCTGTCGTTTGGAATCGGCATAAAATTGTAGACTCTCAATGCTTTACAAGCAGTCTAGGAATAGTTGAAGAATGTGTAACCAAGGCTGTTCTTCGGAGTTGTCCTGACACCCTATTTATTATTATTATCATTGGACTTTGGACGCACTTGGACCTCATGTAGATTCCTTTCTTCCCAAATCGCTGAAAATTGTTTTTCGCAAAAAATTAGAAACAGAGGAGTTCTTGTGACGGCATGACAGGAAATCGATGATATAGGATTCTCCTGTACAGTCCTCACAAAGGACAATTAGATATGGGACGGAACATTGCCCAAACCAATTTTGATCAAACTAATTTATCATTTGCACCTTGCGAACGCTTTATCCGTCCATGGTGTTTCAAAACAGACTGAATAATTGACAGCCTATTGATAGATGTAGCTTCAACAAGAAGGCGGCTATCTGTCAAATTTTGACGGTCCCTTTACTTTGAATGGCTGAGAAATGTTTGATGCTCTTTCATACACTTCAAGGAACTTCTCAAAAATGTTACGACAGCAGTTACTACTGGGATATCAAAGTATTGGAAAAGAGAATTTTTCGTCTACTAACGAACATGCCGAATCACCGAAGTAGTTTTCAAAGTCGTAGAAGATCAAAACAGCTAGTACAGTAGAGTGTACACCGCTGAAGTTTAAGGCCAAATTGGAAGCTGAAACTAGCGGTTCCTTGCACAGAACAACAAACAGCAGACTGAACTATCAAATTTCAAAACCCACTTCTTTCGATTTTCCTTTTATCTGAATGTCATGTTTGGTCAAAAGGTTGAAGTAAAACTACTTGATATAAATGCCTTCTAGTATTCAAGACTCTTAGTAGGTATTTTTTTGTCAGCATGAAAATCTTCACAGTGAACTGATAAAATATTTTACCCGACAAGATGAACAGCGAGGTACAGTCCTCTCTTCTTCTGACTCTATCAGAAAGTTTCTTGAAACACTTTTGCTGCACAAGCAGAAAGTTCAGTTAAAGTCCATAAATATATTTTTTTTTTGCTTATTTTTGTCTGTTTGTGTTTGTGAATAGGTAAATGTTTATTGACCGATCCATTCTGCTGGCTTGATTGACTCGCATAAATTTATTGATTTTTATTATGAAAATAAAAATAACGCTCAAATGCAAAAATTTAAATTGATTCTCAATTGAGAACCTATCAAACTGGGGTTTTTCTGTTTTGAATTTTTGCCCATGATGCATTTGATCGTCAGAAATGTAAATTACTACAGTCAGTACTTCTAGACGATAAAGAACGATTTCCGCATGTTCTAAAAAAAGACTGTCGTCCCTTTCAATACCCACAAGCGAACATAATTGAGGAGCCTCTAGATCCACAACAATAAATTCCATTCTTCTGGCAGAGGGAAAGTCTTATCTGTTTCTCTTTGGCTCTAGCTACGCATGGTTTATTTTTTCCTCAATTTATTATCACTTTGTTGATGTTTGCTCATAATACAAACATAAATACGAAATTATTTATCGCTAAGCGTTAGTTGACGTTTACTATCGCAGAGAGATAAAAAATTAAAAATATCTTTTGTACACTGAATACAGGTAGATAAGCCATTGAGACTTGAAGTTTTTAAATTGAGATCTTATTTCAACTAAGATAATGGGAGCTGAATGCATTGGGCGCAAGTGGTATACCTTCCTAAAAAGTGTTAGGAAGTCGAGAAGAACACTGCTATAAAACACTAATTGTTTTGCCACAAGTTTTCTAATTTCAAGGACTCCGCAATGTAAAACCTATAAAGCATTATAATTAAAACCGGAAGTACTTGACATTTTTTGTAAAAATTACAACGCTAGAGTGCACAATGCACATTTTCCCTCAATTTTTCATTTAATTTCATAGAAATTTTGCCCAAATGCATCCACAATAGTACTAAAGCTAGACCTTCAAAAATAAATGAAAAAAAAGAACAAGTGATCACTCTTCCATGACATACAATGAGTTAGGCAGTCAGAGTGAAGAAATTTCCCACATTATTTCCCTCCATATCGCTGCATTGAAAATGGTAATTTTTATTATATTCAAAATTGACCGGGCAAAGGAGTGCCATCTCCGAACATCAAAATGAAGGACGTATTTTCTGTTCAGCAAGAAATAACATCAGAAAATTTAACAAATTGGTGGTTTTTCCAATTACTCTAAGAACTTCCCCTTCCCTGCGTTTCAAAAATATTTATGTAGGTAAATAAAACGATAACGCGTACATGTAGGATTGGTAGCATTAATCTTTGTTTGTCTTTTTTGATAGTAAAAAGTGTGCAATGCTTCAATGAATTCATGGGAAACGAAAATGAAAACAATTTTTGGTTTATTGTTGTTCTGTACTTGAATTAGCATTGTAGCTCACGCACACGATGTTGTAAACGTTGCTACGCGGTACGTAACAACGTAACACTCCTACACACTGTGTTAATAAAATTTCCTAAAATGTATATTTTCAGAAAAGACAACATTTTCTATAGCCATTTAATTATGTTAATCGAAATCCAATCAAATCGTTTTGTGTTTCTCACTACAAACAGTAATGATTTCCGGAATTCAATATACACATCAAACCACTCGTAGGTTTTTTTAAAGAAAAATTTGAATAGCAAGCAAAATATGCATCTACACTAGACTTTTTTTCATTTTCATTTATTCGAGGAATATAACAAAAAATCTTTTGAATTATTACGACGACAACGCTGACGGTGTAGAAGGAACCGGCCGGCATCGGCTAAATTAATAAACAAAACCATGAAGAGCGGCAGGGCATAACGATTGGAATTCATTGGGGCTCTTCAAACAGTTGAAACACGAAAGAGCACTGTGTCCGCTTGAAGTTTGTTTACCATTTAAAAAAAAAAACGCTATTGTAAACAGGGTCAATTCAGTCGGTCTGAATGCAAATGAAATAAAATACTTAGAAGCGAAAGCACGGCCAAGGATTTTTGTTATTACAAAAATATTCTTTTTTTATGAAAGCTATCAGCATAATGATTAAATATTGCATACATACATGTATAATTGTATATGTATAAGTATGTGGCTTCTATAACACTCATAGTGTTCTTGTTGTTGTTCATAACTGCCAACAAGTTTTTGGATTTTAATCGAAAAGTTTACTTTTTTGATGTGCTTGCTGATTGTCATTTTGATGACACATTTTTAATTTGGGAAGCAAACATTTTTTTCTGGGATATATGTAGTTTTGTGTATTTGCACCGATTTAATTCTCCAAAAAAGTAATGAATATGAGACAGTTGAAAATTCTCTTCGAATGTTCTAAAAGCCTTTTTGTCAAACGACAAACGACACCCTTTGTTAGTTCGATCTACATGCCATGGTACTCGAGAAAGGTAAAAAAATTGAGGCCAGCTTAAATTCCACCGGTCTGTCACTCCTTTTATTTACAGACTTAATTTTTTATTTGTTAAACTAGCCGACCCGGCAGACTTCGTACTGCCTCAATCGATAAATAACAAACAAAAAATTTGTACCCCGCTACCACACTATTCCTACCAGCTATCCGCAACCCAAAGCTACCTTACTACTCTCTACCTGCTATCCTGGTACCCCGTTATCACCTACCCCACTAATCGGTACCCGCTACCCATTACTTCTACACCTTACCGCTTCCCGCTACCCGTCACCTTGCTAACCGCTACCCGCTAATCCTCTAATCCACTACCCGGCGCCCTGGCCATATGTCATTAGCGGCTTGGTCGATTTTGTAATACTTAAAACCCATTTACGACACCACCTGAATATTCCCTCAAAATTCGGTGCAAAACACTCCACACTGGTACAAAAAGTAGTGAGTCGAACTCAATACCACAAACACATAATATAATCCGGTAAAAATTAGAAATCAAAGGGCTCGGTAGTGCCCAGCCAAGTTCTAGCACTACTCCCTTTTTACAGGATCGAACTCAAGCACATTTTTAACCCCCCATAACTTTTGAACCCATAGAATTAGAAGCTTCAAATTTGAATTACGTAGGTACTTACATCATGGAGCCAAGGGCCATGTAGAACAACTACTTCCTGGGACATTGAACAGTAAATATTTCAAAAACCGTGATTGACTCACTCACTGTACAATAAAATTAAACATTTTCAGTCATGCAAAACAAAAGCAACAAATTAAAAAAATCTGACCCAGCAGACTTCGTACTGCCTCCACCAATAAAAAAGACCTTAACTTTTGTACCATGCTACCACACTACTCGCTACCCTTCTACACTACAAAGCTACCTGCTACCCACTACCCGCTACTTCTACCTGCTAACCGCTACCACCTTACCCGCTCCTCGCTACCCCGCTACACCTCTTCCCGCTTCCAGGGCCATATCTCAAAAGCAACAAATCTAAAAAAGGAAAAATATCGACAACAACAAAATATCAAGTGTAGGTTTTTTTTCGATGAAAAATAATTTTTGACGAATATACCTATATTTTCTTCACTGACATTTTTATTTTTGTGTTGATGATAATAAAAATATTTGACAAAATTTTAAACGAAATTGATTAATCATAGGTATATTGATATATTTTGTTGTAGTGAGAAAAGCATTGTTTTTTAACATTTGCACCATTTGTGATTTGAAAAATATACGTTTTTTTTGTTATAAACCTTCTACACTTGTTCTTCTTTAGTTTAAAATAAAAATTTAGAAAATCGGTCAACCGGTTGTCAACTGAAAAGATAACAGGAATTTAACGAATTCGTCTTTTATATGTATAGATTTGTATTGTTTTGAACTGATTGGTGGCTAAGGAAGAATCTCCTAACAGTTTCGATAAAAATCAAAATATGAAAATGAAAAAATTTTGGAATTGAATTTTGGTTTTAAGGAGCCGACCCATAGAATCCGTCAATCCAGCAGAGTCGATGAATACGTTGTTGCCAACGTATTTGCCGGAAGGAACCGTCCCATAGAATACGTTGTATACTTTGAAAGTTTCATTTTCTTGGTGTAAAAATTATTCACAAAACCGCAAATCCGAAAAAAAAATTAAAAAAAAAATTAAATTAAAAAAGTAAAATTGTGTCAAAATGATTCTTTTGCACAATGCACAAAGTTTTGATCATTCATTGCTTTTCCTTGTTGCTGTGGAAACACATTAAGTTGACTGCTCGTCAAACTTATTTGTCAACGGATCAACGGACGCAAAAAGTAGAAAGTTAACCAACTCTATCCGTCGTATCCGTCACATGCGTTGCTTATGGGACGAGTTCCATAAGACGCTGACGGACTGACGGATTCTATGGGTCGGCCCCCATAAGTTTTGGGGAAAATTTTAAGTTTCCAGTTTTTTTTTTAAATAATTACCATATGTTTGTATAAAGGGTTTCCAGCAGGAATTTTTCAACTTTGAATTGCTAGTGGGTTCAGGTAATTATGTGGCAGATCAATCAAACGTAGGATTTGCAGAAATGTCAATCGCTGAGTCACTGATCGGGAGCTTACCGCGCGTTTGTGGTGGAGCAATATTTGAAGTGCGGGCGGTGAATTATTGATACATGCGCGTCGCGCTTTTGTACTCATTTGTAGTCGTTTGTACGCACACAACCTATCTGTCTGTCGTGGGTACAAAGATTTAGGCAAAAAGGCACAATGATCAATACACCTCTTCCGGGACCATTAATGTCAGCAACAACGCCAGAACATGTGTCTCAAGTTCGAATCGAAATGAAATTATTCGAAATCCGCGCAAATGAGACAGAAACTACTCCGGTGTATTGCCGTATGATTTGGTACAACAACCGAACGCAATTTAAACAGGACGGTGCCACTCCGCACACAGCTAGGGTGTCGATGGAAAGGTTAAGGACAGTTTTTCCGAATAACCTGATCAGCAAGTACGGAGACATTCCATGGCCACCTCGGTCACTAGACCTTTACGCACCTTGCGATTTCCTTTTATGGGGATCACTCAAATCAAAGGTTTACAATAACAATCCCCGGACAATTCAGGCCCTTGGAGGAAAATATTCGCTATGAAATCCAAAGCATTACTCCAGCGCTTTGCCGTAGCGAAATCGCAAATGTAAGGGTTCGACTGCAAGAGTTCATTGAAAAAACGGCCACCATTTGGATGATATCGTTTAAAAAAAAATAATAAAATCCGCATTGTTAATCTGCATTTTATTTAATTAATATACGATCGGCATTCCGCATTCCATATGTAGAAATTATATCTCCTGATCCTTTGACTTCCTAATTTTGCAGTCGAAATTTGATGACTTGAACCATCACTTGCCAAAAAAGTAGGACATCAAGACTTCGAGTTATCAAGTATATCATAAACGAATATAAAGTGGGTACGTTACGTATGTATTTTTGAACACAAAAAAGCACAGCAGTATCCATTATTTAAAAAAGTCTCTAATACTGGACTGATGAGTGGATTTTTTAGTACGGTTTAAATTTTTTAACCGACCTAATTCGTATAATACCAACACTTATATTATTCACAGATAACAGAATCACAGCCCACGAACGCGAAAAAGAAAATGTTATAATCTACAGAATTTGGGAATTACCCTAAAAAAATGGACTTATCGAAGATGATGCCTCATACTCGTTTCGAGTTATCGAGATATTCGAGTTATCAAACAAAAATTACATGTAAACTTGAGGCTTCGCGCTATTGCCATTCAATTTAATTCGAATTATCAAATATTCTGAAAAAAATAAATAAAAGAAAACACAGATTTTTGGGCAAAAGTGAATAACTATTATCTTTTTTAGGGTTCCGTACACAGAGTGTAAACGAAACCCTTATAACATCACTTCGTTTTCTGTTAATTCGTCTTTCACAAGTGATTTCTTCGAATCTGGTAGGCCGATTGCAATGAAATTTGGTACACATAATTTAGTATTCAGTAGTAATCTAAAAATGTTGTTTTCATGAAAGATAAATAGTTTCGAAGTTATTAAAGAAAGAGGAAAAAACATGGTGTTAGCCGGATAGTAGAGTACTCGCCTGATGCTCTTGATGTGCCTGGTTCGAATCTTGTCGGGGGATTGCTTTTCTTTTTTTTTTGTATTCGTATTACAATGAGACTTAATTTTTATTATAAGTTAAACACTTGTTTGGTATATAGGAACAGACAACCTATTCGAGTTATAATTAGTTTTTTTTTTATTTTTGAATATTGCAATAAAATCAATTGTTTATTTGCTGAAGAAAAAATAAAGTTCCTTATTCCTTTCTTACTGTGGTGTTTCGTTTTTTTTTTCTTTTTCTTTTTAGGGTTCTTATACAGGTGAAAACGAAAACCTATAAGATCAGTTCGTTTTCTTTTTATTTGTCTTTCACAAGCGATTTCTTAGAATCTGCTAAGCTGATGGTAATTAAATTTGGTTCACATTTTCTAGAGCAGATAGAAGTGATCCGAAAATGCTGCTACCAGATTTTTAGGATACACAGTTTCGAAGTCATTGAAGGAAATAGGCCAGGCAGAAAGACTATTCAAATTATTTTCCAAGAAAATGTTTGGTTTCAAATCTTAATCCTTGTATAAAAAATCCTTCAAAACTGAAAGAAAGTAGGGTCGGATAATCAAGTACGGAACCCTCCTCGAGCGAGTTTATCTCGCACTTGTCCACTTTTTCGTTTTGCGAATGCAAATTATTTCATATGAAACCATTTTTATAAGTTTTTTGTATTCTTTTAGTTATAAGACTTATAAGCATTACTTCTTATGGCCTGTATAATAATTTTTCTTTTTCTATTCTTGTTTCAGGGCCAACAGTAACGGATCATTTAAGAAGGTAAATGGCACTTTTAAAATTTATTATTCACAAAATATTGAAATAAATCAAGCACCAGAGTTTTGTTTACATAACCTATTCGGGTCGTAAAATTATCCTTAAATATTTAATTTTAAAATCACTGTTTTATTATTCTTTTGTAAATCAGAATTTATTGCTTTACGAGCATATTGTTTTCAAACCTCTGCAAAATATCCTTGTTGCTATTAAATTTCTTCCACGACCAAATGGAAGGGAAAGATAAGACATCTTCCAGCATAAATCAACACAGAATCCAATTATTTTGTCATTGTGTATTCTCAGTAACACGTGATTTCGGTAAATCACATCAAAAAGAAAGAAAAACGCATCACACATAAATTGCAATTTATAGAAAAACCCATGCGATACAATAGAAAGCCCACAGCCCTCTTTATTACGAGGGTTGCACCAAACAATTCACATTTGAGGGTTTGAGAAGGTAAACAAAAATCAAATTTTATTTTCCTCGTTCAGGAGTCAAATGGACGCCCAGCGGCACATCCGCCGTCTGGTTCAAATCGATGGGGGAACAAAAACAAGCTGCAGGATATTTGGGGTGTGCAAAACATACCCGTAAAGTGCTTAATGAGAAGATAACAAAAGCAACCAGACATAGATTCCGGAAGGGAGTGAACTTGTCCAAAAAATTGACAAAGCTTTGTCAGAGCTAAACCTTTTTTTCGATTTTCTCTGCCATATGCCAGATGCCATTTAGTTGTGTAATCACGATGATCAGAATATGATGGCTATTCTTTGAAGATCTCCCCTCCGGAATGAGAGACATTAAATTACATCACACGACCAAGCTAGCGTTTAGGCATTTCCACGAGTGGAGGGTGGAAGCTCCAAGTTTTGTTTGCGGCACATGCAATAAGATGAATGTGAAGAATCATAAATTAGTTAGATTCATAAATTATGGTGGCAGTTGCTCCAAAAAAAACCTAATAACTGTACTAGAAACCTTTCCCCAAATTTTAAGCCATACCTGTGCATGCGTGGAAAAAAATGATTAATTCAACTAACTGACAACTAAAATTTTAACACACAAAAATGGAATTCCATAGGACGTCAAACAAAATAATTAACAAGCATCCCCAAACCTCCATTCATACGATCTACAATTATTATAGCAACGAATTCCTCTGTGAGCTCTGAGCCTCTGACGAACAAAACAAAAAAGAGGTTGAAATAATTTTGCTTGTTAATTTTATTTTAATAAACCGGCGAGACCACTGGGCCTGACAATGAGGTCAACATACGAGTACCGCTGCCGGTTGCTTGCTGATGTCGACTTGATACAATTAATTGCTGCGTGCGTTCCAGATGAATTGAATATTACGTAAGCCCTTGACACAGTTGTGGTATAAAATTCAATAATTATATCTCACACGGTAGAACATCAATCTACTGATGTTATATTTTAAGAACAATTGAGTTGGTAGGAACAATGTCTGAGACGATCACATGTTACTTAACGAACCGATACCGAGCTACCGTTTACAACAGACAGGCGGTAGCATCGGAAGGTGCATTTTTTGTTTCCATTTTACAGTAATGCACAGTTTATTTATTCCGCTGGCAGACAGTGGGTTAGGAGTGCAGAAATATAAGGCAATAAGTGCTTTTTTGGTAGACTATCCATAGTGAAGTAAGATTCTACACGCATTACAAATACAAACTCTTTACTGTGGATAAAAGTAGAAGTAGGATCCAACTGTGGATAGCAAACGCCAAAACTTTTGTGTATCTAGAAGGCATGTTCGTAGAATACGATAAAAAGCTGGTTGCTTAGCATATTTTATTTTTTATTTTTTTTATTTTACCACCCACTCAAGGGGTGTTCTATACCCTTTTTATGCCAAAGACACAGTGAGTTCTTTAGGAAAGAGGAAAAGGGTTGGAAAGGAGGTGCCAGTGAACATTGGAAGGACAGAGTGTGGAAGGGAGTTCTACATTCGCGTAGTACGGCGATTCTCTATACTTTAAGGTACGTCTGAAGTTGGGCTAGACGGTAAACTGATGAGCATTCCTAGAAGCGCGAGTATTACGGGCGAATTTCGTAAGGGGAGGAATGCAACTGGCTATTTCATAAGAGCACATACCGTAGAAGTAACGATAAAACATAGAGAGCGACACGAAACGTTACGACGCCAACGGTGGTCTAAGGAGGTGAATGAGCTGGTTATGTCTCTATTACCAATCATTCTAATGGCTCGTTTTGTATACCGTTCAATAGGCTTAAGTATGTAGCATGAGCACCAGCCCAGACGGGGAGACAAATTTCTTGCACCGCCTTAAGAAAGCCAAACAAACATCTTGCGACATTTTTGGCAAATAGCATATTTGCTAGTTCCACAAGAGGTTGACCACCTACCGAGAATATTGAGATGTTCGGTCTCATTGATGCAAGTGCCAGTCATGGATAGTGGCAAGAGGGGTATATTTCGCTTCAACGATACAAGACAGCATTGAGTTTTCGAAGAATTAAAATCTCCGCGATTTTTTATTCCCCATTGTACATACAAAACAATGCTGTTTAAGTCAGAGTTTAATGAGCTGTTCATATTTTGCCGTTGCAGTTCCACATCCGAAGAGGAGGGATGTGGGTCTGGAAATTAATATGAAAAGTTTAGTTTACTATCGTCAGCGAAACAATTGATTGGATTAGAAGTTACATACAAGAGATCATTTATAAAAATGAGAAAGAGGGTCGGAGACAAAACGGAGCCCTGGGGCACACCAGCATTTATATTGTGGGTTTCAGACATTGAATTCGTCCAATACAACTTCTACTAAACGGTTCGAAAGAAAGTTTCTAATCCAACGAAGGAGGGGTTCATCGACACCGAAAGCACGCATTTTCGATAAAAGATGCCAGACTTTATCAAACACCTTTGAAATATCAAGTGCAACAATCTTACTTTATCCAAAACGATGTAAAGATTTCTCCCACTGTTCGGTGAGATAGACCACCAGATCACTAGCGGACCTGTTGCTGCAGAACCCGTACTGCCGGTCATTAAGAAACTTTCGGTCTTCGAGATATTTCTTGAGCTGAAAGTTTATCAGCCTTTCCATGACCTTAGAAAGAAGAGACGTAAATGCAATCGGACGATAATTGGAGGGAGGAGAAGATTCTCCTGTTTTTTTTTTTTTTAATTTGGTGGAGAAATTCTGTTCTCCAACTATTCGGAACGAGCCCAGAGGGATAGGATAGATGGAAAAGCTTACGCAAGGGTTTTGTCAGCGTGGAAGAACACCTCTTCAGAATAATAGCGGGGATACCCTCTGGACCAGCGGATCTAGGACTCTCGCTACAGCACGATTGCGAAAGAAGATTTGTCCCATTGACGCGCTTAAATCTGGGGGAGTCATGACACTCTCTGGCAGCGAAGAGTTGGAGGCGAACTGTCTAGCAAAAAAGGTAAGCTTTCGCGAGAGAGCTATCAACTGGAGTGTCATTGTCAACGAGCGTAGAGACCGAAGACAAGGAAGAATTCTTTATATTTTTTTTTTTACAAATTACCAAAAAGTCATACTGCCTTTGGGACATTGCAGAATTTTTTGCATTAATTTTTAGTCATACAAAAACTTGGTCTGTCGAATATGGGAATTGTAGGCCTTCCTGGCTTGTTTAAACTTGTTCCGGTTTTCCTCAGTTTGGTTGGCTCTAAAACACTAGAACTTTACTTCTTTTTTCCCTAATAACCTCTTTAGAGCTTGAATCAAACCATGACTTTTCTTTGGGTTTGATGCTTTTAACCCTAGTTTTGAATCCGACTTTACTATGGATAGATTTCATGCACCAACGAATTCTTTGGGTCAAATGTCAAAAACAGTTTGCCCTTTTACAGTCTAAAAATAAAAATAAATACATTTATTGCTTTTTGACTAATTTTTCTTGGCACACTTTCCCATATTCAAAGCCTGCCTGCTTACACCACGCTCTGTGGTTACTAAACGGAAAACAGCTGATATTTATTTGCTCCAGAATCGGAAGTATAGGATAGGTATTGTTATTCTTATTATAAGGTCAATAGGTCTATTCATTTGATCAATTTCCTGAGAATAGAATTTTTCATTTGAACTTTCTTTGGGATTTTTAGATTCTAGTTCACTTAAGCCCCAACAAATTATCAGTCTGACAGCAGCATCAATATTCCAGACATAAAAAAATAATTACTTTTCCGTTTAGCAGCTCAGAACAGTCTGTCTCTGTCCGAAGTCTGAAGAATTATTCGTATCCGATTTTCGAATGCAAATGAAATAAGTTCTCTTGCGTGCAAAACATTTTAAATGGCTTTGATTGTAAACACAGTAAATAAGCGTGTGGTGTGACTCACATTTACACCATTAAACTCCTCTTACTGTCGCTATTCCACAAGCACCAACTGTACATAAGCTTGAACCCAGCAGCGCCAGCGTTAGTTTCTTATGCTATCAGTATTGCAGTCGTACATAAGAAGGTACCTATGCACGTAGGTATTTCGTTTTACTTACAGTATAAGTAGCACTTTCGGTGACTGCGACTATGGCTACTGGACTACTACAATCTTTCTACACCCGAGTCGTCTATGCACAACTACGAGCTACGTTCTTGACAATTGATTCTTTTATAATGACAAGGCGAAGAGAGTGAGAGCTGCTCTATCGTTCTTGTCGGACTCTGAAGTGAAGTCTAAAGATAAAGTTCGATGTTTACTTTATGCTTTACCTAGTGGAATCGAAAGAACACATTTTTTGTCATGAGATCTGTGTGTAACTAGAAGGCCATTGACTGGATAAATTGAACTACAGACGAAGACCAGTTTAAAGAAAATATACAAAATTTCTTCAATTGCTTTTGTCATTTTGACATAATTAGCTTTTACGCTAGGAGTGTTTTGATGTTTCTCTTCAAATTCTATTTGAACACGTTTTTCGTGAAAAGAACGATGTTTTTCTATGCATTGGCTTCTGCCATTGCGGTGCCATGCCTTGCCTTGCCACGCACGAGCAGTCGAGCACACGTCTTTTGTCGAAAAATTCTAGCACCGGATAAACTAAACTGTTTGACAAGTTTTATAGAGCGGATAGGTTTCTTTTTATGACAGTGTAACAACTAGAGTTGCCAGATTTTTGTTCACATCATTATTTGATGCATGGACTGTTAATTTGGTTACGGACGGCAAGTCGTTACCTTGTTTAAAGTCTGGAGACAGGAATTTTATGGGTTTGTTCACATTTGTGTGTGGCTTACTTTTTTACTTGCGACATATAGAATATATGGCAAGTATTGAATTCGTAAACAAAAAAAATTGAGGTAATGATGAGATATGACATTACGATGATAGTGAAGTCGAAAAAAGTGGGTCCGGCGATTCCGTCCGTCTGTCTGTCTGTCTGTCTGTCTGTCTGTCTGTCTGTAAACGCACCTACAGCCTTAACCACTGGTCTGATTGACTTCAAACTTGAAAATTAAAGGTTTGAGCGAATTCGCGTGGGTCGTTTTTTTAATTTTTTTTTTAAGATCAAAATTTAGGGTAGCCACCATACGATTTTTTTGGCCAAAAACCAAAAGTTTCAATTTTCTCAAAAACGGCTCCTACGATTTTTTTTAAACTTCCTCGAAAATTTTTGTTTAAAACTTTGATGTATTTTATGTAAAAAAAATATTTTTGTATTGCTCCAAAACGGTACCGCCCATAGAACCGTTTTTTTGTTATCAGATTTTCCCGAAAAATAAAAGTCCGATCAGGGTAATTTTTTTTTGAAAGTACGTTTATATTGCTCAAATAATATTTTGTATTCGAAAAAATTTCAAATTTTTTTTTGGATTTTTAAAAAATATTTTTAAACTTTTTTTTTAAATTCTGTATCTCAAAAACGGATCAATATTAAAAATTGAAATTTACTTGTAAAATGTATAGTTGCACATTCTTGAATACTGCATACCCAAATTAATTTTAAGACATTTTTGAAAAATTTTATATACAAAAAATTAATTTAAAAAAAAATCGCTCCGACGATTTTAAAAAAAAAAAATTTGAAAAATCAACAATTTCTTAAGAAATCATACGACATCAATTTTTTTCAGATAGAATCTTTTTTTGAGGTACATATTTCAGTTTAAATTTTATTTACGAATATTAATTTTTTTTATGAGTTATAATTTGGAATACAGGAGCAAGTTCGTACGACCGAGTCATGCACATTTTTTCATCTTGAAGATATCGTGGTAAACCGCATTATTAAAATACATTGACGTTCTGATATGCCGTGCCTTTATGTATAAATTCGATCGATTGATTACAGAAAAATGATTAATTTTGACATCGTATTGAGAATGATACAGTTAGCTATAAATAATTTGGCTTTACTCAAGTGAGTCAGTTTTATTTTCAGCGAAAAAGTAATATTCCCCTTTGAATGAGGTAATATCAATGTTCAATTATTTACTTTTGCTTGTGGAGGAAGAATTCATGGAAAAATGCATTTGCAATATGTGAGTCGCCTCTTGTGATAAAATTGCTGATATATTTTTAGATAAAGTTTTTTAGCATGTAAAGTACAGTTAAACAATAGTGCCGATATCCTCTCGAAATATTTGCATTTGGTGTGTGCAATTTTTAAAAATTTGCGTGACAGTAGCAATACATTCAGCAAAAGAGATATTGCACAGCAAGTTACTTTTAACACTTGAAGAAATATTTGGAATCTTCAACACATACGGGAACAATGCTTGCTGAAAGAACTTCTAGACGTTACGGAGTATTTTCGAAAAAGAATTCGAATATCGAAACAGGCCTAACAATAAAGACCGATTTTTGACAGTAAAAAGCGGATATCTTATTGAGACTATATCTGTCAAATTGAATGTCATTTTTTCCGTATGTTATGTTTTGACAAATCACCGTTTTCGGATTGTTGTTTTTTCAAAATAAATGATCTGATCGAGCAAGCAATCGTCATGAGTTCCCAGAACTTCCAGTGCATCCCAATTTACTGCCTGTGCGGCTTTTCTGCCTGTTGCAGATTTTGTGCTGGCGAAGTCATCAAGATCGTACAAAACGAAAAAAGGAGAAGAAAAAAGCTAAAATCACCAAACTTCTCGTAAAGCCCGTGCTAACAACAAAGCACGTACGTTCTACAAAAGTGTTTTTTAATTCTGGTTCGAGAACCGGAACACAAGCTCATCGAAATCGGGATGGATTACAAAGAAGCGTTTGGATGAAGAAGGGGGTAAGTGACATTTTTGGGTTTTTCCGTGTTTTTCCACAATGAAGACGCTTAATGAAAAATTAAATTTTCTGTGTCATTGGCATCCCTAGTTTACAAAGTACATACAAGTAAAAAAATGGTATTAAGAAGGTAATGCAACACAGAATTTGCAAATTAAACGTGGAAAAAGGAGTAAAAACCATTAAAATTGGTCATGTCACTCACCCCCTTCTACATCCAAACGCTTCAAAGTATTCTAACAGAAACAAGGTTAAATGAATCAGAGACCAATGATAGAGGAAACTGTCGAACAGTGGAACGAACCCTCCCAGACAATAAACCAAGTGTGATGTGTCAAATGCATGTCTGTGGAATACACTATAAGCTCCAAGTAAAAATAGCGATCTTTTCGCTTACACAAACTACCGGAAGAAATCCCTGCTTGCGTTTCGGGAAAATTCCCAAGCGTGATCAGTGAAATCACTATTATGGCTTTGAAGAAAGTAGCACCTGGGCGGCGAGCTGTGGACTAGGTGTTAACAACACCTGTAATACTAGACACCAAATTAATGTGTAAGCTTCACATTGAAGCACGGGTGAGAAAGGCGTGCGTTGCCTTCTACGCCTGCAGTTGTGAGATCGATACTTTTTTACGGAACCATTATTTGGTGGCCCGCTCTCAACTAACCTTACATAGTTAACAAACTTACAAAGGTGCAAAGAATTGCTTGTGTTGGGATATCAGGGGCAATTAGGTCCTGTGCAACAGATGCACTTAACGTCATCCTGGACCTTCTTCCAATTTACCTATTCAAATAGGCTGTTGGAAAACCAAATCCTTCGGGCATTGCAATCAAACAAGCTTGATACCATCAGACATTCTTTCTACAACTATTGATTACTGCATCCCTTCCTTAAAAACCTCAAAGAAGTCTTGCTCCCGCAAGAACCAACTGGGAGGAAGGCGATGTTACAAAAGTCTTCGACACGACTGTTGGTGTTGGTGCAGGTGTCTTCTGTCAATCTCTTAAGATTCGAAAATCCAACAGACTTCCTGACTTAGCCAGTGTATATTCCAGGCAGAATTGTTAGCGATAAAGGAAGCTTGTATAGCCCTCAAAAATATCCAACAGAACCAAAATGTAGCTATTCTAACAAATACTCAGGTGGCTATTAAAGCCATTGATTCAGCTTTATCCAGCAATGCAGAGAGGCCCTCAAGGAACTAGACCTGAGAGTTGCTCTAATCTGGATACCGGGCCATAGGGCTATGAGGGAAATGAGAAGGCAGTCGAGCTAGCTAGGCAAGGATTAGCCCTTCACAACTCATTGGCGGTGTGAGTATTTGCTCCTCTTGGAGTTGTGAAGGGCAATATCCTGACAATATAAACATCAGAAGCAAACTACAGGTGGAATAGCTTAACCAGTTGCGTTATATCTAGGAAAATCTGGCCCACCTATAACAAACCCAAATCAATCAATTTCATTTCCAAACCAAAGCATTACATAGCCACGATTGTTGCAGCTTGCACAGGGCACTGGTCTATATAGGAGAACATGCGGCAAAAGCGGGTAAACTACATAACACTTTCTACCGTGACGACCACGATGAAAAAGAAACAGTCCCACACTTTCTCCGGTCTTGTCCAGGAAAAGAGCAATTCGATGGTATTGAGGAACTCTCAGAATTCAAGATCAAAGACATGATCATACCTCAATACTACAAAGTGGCTTTAGCGCCTCCCCCCCTTCGATTCCCAGTTCCCAGGAATATCGAACTTCGACTACACAGAAATACTTAATGTAAATGCCAGAGTTTTGATTTCGATAACTCAAGAACGAATACGGAATTCAGAGCCGGTAAGCCATATTCTTCTGGCCCAAAATCAAAAGAACTTGAAACTTCGGTGATTATCCACCTTGAAAGTTTTTGTTCTTTATCATAAAATTCTTCATTGATTAGGTTAAGCTGCCATATTATTGAAAACCTTCCACTGGAAACAACAGTTATGACCACTTGCTGTGAAATTGCTTATTTCTATCTGCAATTTGTTGTATTATATTAAACAAAAAAAAACTCCCATGTTCATTAAAAATAACCGCTAATTTTTCACACGCTGCGTTGTGGACTTGAAATCAGTTTAGGAATAACCCTTTGATCGCCCCTTAGACGCAACATGTTGCTCTGTGTAGGCATTTATTGTTTATTATTTCTTTGTTCCATCCACTCAACTAATATTAAAAGTAAATAAATGTTCGTCCACAAAAAAAAAATAAAAATAATAATTAACCCTCTTCTGACCTATGGACCAAATTTTACGAACCAAGATCATTAAATTAACTTAAGAAAAATACAACAATAACATTTCTTCTTCCAAAAAATCTCAGAAAAGTCTAACGTACCAGCATAGCTTAAGTACTGCATTTGTTGACAGAAGCTCAACAGATTTACCCATTCCCCTCGCAAGTGATCGCTCACAATAATAATAATACATGATTTGAATAGAACCCCGATTGTAATTTGAGATCTAGAAAGACAGAGGGAGAAAGAGAGAGTATTGAGGTTGTGTGAATGTGAATCTGAACCCTACGATATATGAATAATAAATTAATATCCGAAGCCATCATGTTTTTAAATAAAGTTCGTTGATGGATATGTTGCGCGTGTAGTCGTGCCCAGGCATCTGAGTAATATTTAATTAACACTCTCCTTCGAGTTCTCGTCTCGCGCTTCCCATCCCGATCCCTAGTTTTACACTTTACTGAATATTCGACGGCGGCGACAGAATGGACGCCACCACTGGTTCGATGCTGATGACGATGAGGACGCAGAAGTCTGCTCAATTTCAAGTGGGTACCACACGACGAACGATGGATTTATTACACTACCCTACAGTCTCCACTCCCCAAGCTAAGTCGTCATTCTCATTGCATGTACATTTCGTTTTGTGCGCTATTCATTTGACATGTTGCGTTCACTCTTCAAGATGCAACAATAAGAAGAAGTAAACAAATCCAGACCGTATCTGAGATTTAAAGCGTCGATGTCGTCGTCATCATCGCTGCCGCGGCTTTTAGACGACCCTAAACTGCAAATAAAGCAGCCACGAATGCGATGTCACTTTTAAGGGAGAGAGGGTGATTCTTGGAGGACGCGGTCGTGGCAGAGGCATTGTGTTGAGTTTGT
This sequence comes from Sphaerophoria taeniata, assembly GCA_943590905.1. Lineage (NCBI taxonomy): Eukaryota > Metazoa > Arthropoda > Insecta > Diptera > Syrphidae > Sphaerophoria > Sphaerophoria taeniata. The sequence continues at coordinate 22,243,490 of OX016540.1, read as the reverse complement.
CATATTGGCCCTTTTCTTCAAAAAAGCTGAAGAGAGAGGGAGGAATATGTACGTTTGTCGTGTTGGCTGCCACCATTCATAATAATCAATTCGTCAAGTCAATTAAAAAAAAAGAAGATTGAAATTGAAAATGCGTGATTGACGTTTCGTTAGATACATGACGTTTTGTTTTTGTTATTTTTTTCAAAGAGTTATTCTAGGAGCAGGGTGCACACAAGAGACAACCAACAAAATATTAACATTTAAATCCATCGACAACAAATAAAAATGAAAAATTGAGTTCTAGATTGAAGATAATGGGGTTTCAATCTAATGGCTAACATATTTCAATCAATACTGTGTGTAGTTTAAATTGAAAGCAATAAGCAATTGACAGTGCAGATGTGCATGTAAAAGGTCGTTAGAAGCGTAATTTTAGGGAAACAAGTGGCAATGCTCCCCATCGATTCAAAAAGAAAAAAAAATATGTGTGAATTTGGTTGAAAACACTTGCCATTACGAAGCCTTTTAAAGTTTTCATAGGACGACCGACACGTCTATCAGATTAGATAGTCGGAATAAACTTATTATCCTACTACTTACTTTTCCAAGTCACAATCCATGAAGGATCTCAGCCTGAGATATTGCCCCTTCCATCGGGAACGGTCCCCCGCATGCACTCTCCAGACGCCGAAACCAAGCGGTCTGGCATCCGCAATCACTTGGACCTTTTACCGGAGGTTCGATCTTCTTTGTCGTCTCGAACCTGGGGTCTGCGAAGAGAAGACTTTCATGGCTGGAGCGTTTTCGACCATTCGCTTGATGTGGTCGAGCCAATATAGTCGTCTTTTCTTGGCTTTCTGGACTACATCCACATCTTATTACAGCTCGTATAGTTCTCGGTTGAACCTTTTCTCCATTCGCCATCGTAGCATACGGGACCGAAAATCCGTCGAATCCTTTTTAGGGTTCCGTACACAGAGTGTAAACGAAACCCTTATAACATCACTTCGTTTTCTGTTCTTTCGTCTTTCACAAGCGATTTCTTCGAATCTGGTAGGCCGATTGCAATGAAATTTGGTACACATAATTTCAGTATTCAGTAGTAATCTAAAAATGTTGTTTTCATGTTTTTAAGATAAATAGTTTCGAAGTTATTAAAGAGAAAAGATAAAAAATACAAAAATGACTATTCTGCCCCCTGATCTCCGAAACTACTGGGCCTAAAATTATGAAAAAGATACTGAGAATAGGTCTTAATCTGTAGATTACAGAAAAGCAAATAAGAAGTCTGTACTGTTACATATAACACAGATATGACTTAATATTTGGAGTAACTTTTTAATTTTTGACTCAACTTTACAATTTATTTCCTCCAAAACCGTTATACCGATTGAGTTAAAAGTTGGCCAATATAGTTTAAGTAGAAATACAATTATATTTTTTTTATATTTTTAAGAGAAATAGTTTTGTAGGTATATAAGAAAATATGGTAAAATAGGCAAAAATGTCAAAAACAGGCCATTCCCCCCCCCCCCCCCCCCCCCCCCTAATCTCCGAAACTACTGGACCTAAAATTCTTTAAAAAAACTGAAATATAGGTCTATAACATGAATATTACCGGAAAAGTGATAAGAAGTCACAGTTATTTATGTAACATGCAAAATTTTTCAATATACTAATTTCCAATTTCATTTAATTTTAAAACCATTTTTTTGAACAGGTGGTAACCCTATTGACTTCAAATTAAGTACAATCATTCATTAATTGCCTGCGATGACAAACATATTTTTTTTGTATTTTTAAGACAAATAGTTTTGAAATTATTCAAGAAAACACAACAAAAAAGGCCGAAAATGCAAATAACTAAACTTTACCCCCTCTTCATCACCAAAAAGGGTGGACCTGGAATTTCCAAAAAAATTTCAAAAAATAGTTCCATACGTATAGATTACAGAACAACAAAAAAAAATTGCAGTAATAATGTAAATAACGATATATTTTCTAGGCAAATGGTTTTGAAGTTATTAAAAAAAAAAACAACAAAAAAGGACTGAAAAACACTCAAAAATCTTCTTACACAGGTAAAAACGAAAACCTATAAGATCAGTTCGTTTTCTTTTTATTTGTCTTTCACAAGCGATTTCTTAGAATCTGCTAAGCTGATGGCAATTAAATTTGGTTCACATTTTCTAGAGTAGATAGAAGTGATCCGAAAATGCTGCTACCAGATATTTAAGATACACAGTTTCGAAGTCATTGAAGGAAATAGGCAGAAAGACTATTCAAATTATTTTCCAAGAAAATGTTTGGTTTCAAATCTTAATCCTTGTATAAAAAATCCTTCAAAACTGAAAGAAAGTAGGGTCGGATAATCAAGTACGGAACCCTCCTCGAGCGAGTTTATCTCGCACTTGTCCGCTTTTTTACTTATCGTCCGTCAGCGCCGTAGAGTAGGACTGGTAAAATCAAAGTTTTGCATAGCAGACACTTTGTCTTTCGAGTGAGGAGTTTTGAACCCAGTTCTTTTGCCAACCGAAATTGCAGCGGTTCGGGATTGCTGTTTGTTCCAAGGTAGGTGAACTCCTTAACTACCTCAAAATTGCTGCTACCAGCAGTCACGTTTTGTCCTAGGCGGTGGACAGATGTTGCTTTGTTTCTTGATAGCAAGTATTTTGTTTTGTCCTCATTTACTTCAAGACCAACGAGTTTCTTCAATCGCTGTGAAGGCCTCAAGCACAGCTCTCTTGGATCGACCGATGATGTCTATGTCGCTGGGTGGATTTTTTGAAGATAGTGTTTTCCGTGCTCACACCTGCCTTGCGCACTATCTGTTCCAGGACTATGTTCAAGAAGTCACATGACAACGCATCTCCTTGTCTAAACCCTGCACATGTTTGGAATAACTCGGATGAACTGTTACCCATTTGCACACTGCACTGCGTATTGTTTAGCGTCATGCGGCACAGCTGGATCAGTTTGTTCGGGATCCCGAATTCAGACATCGCCATCATAAGCTCTTGGCGGTGGATGCTATCATAAGCAGCTTTAAAGTCGATGAAAAGATGGTGGGTTTCGACTTGAAATTCGTTGGTCTTTTCCAGGATCTGCCTCAGTGTGAATATTTGGTCTATCGTTGTTCTGCCTGGCCTAAAGCCACACTGGTACGTGCCGATTATTGTGTTGCAGAAAAGTTTAAGACGCTCACACAGTACGTTGGATAGGATTTTGTATGCAACATTAAGCAGGGATATGCCACGGTAGTTTTTGCATGACATCGGATCGCCTTTTTTGTAGATGGGGCATATGGAGCTTATCGACTAGTCAGTGGGCATGCATTCTTCCTCCCACACTTTGGTGATGACCTGGTGTATGCGGTTCATCAAAACACCTCCTCCATGTTTAAAGAGTTCCGCGGGTATGCCATCCGACCCGGCGGACCCGAGACTCTTCTAGATCTTTGAGCTGAGAAACTGCGGATGCTCTTTTCTTCCTTCGCAGGGTCTTTTTCTCATTTCTCCTTTTCGTGCGGTACCCTTCCCTTGCTGCTCTTGTTTTCCGTTGCAGCATCTGCACACGTGCATTTTCCGTCTCTCTTTTCAATATCACGCACTCATCTTCATACCACGGGTTCTTTTTCGGGGGTGGCTGGTAACCTATGGTGGTCTCGGCTACATTTTTTATTATTTCGCGATATTGGTTCCACAAGGTGTTAACGTCTGTGGTATTTGGGAGGGCGGCGGAGAGTCGCTCGCTCAGGCGCTCACTGTGATCTCTGGCATTCTCCTATGTGCTAAGGCAACCGATGTTGAACTTCTTTCTTTGGGCCGCACAAGTTTTTTTGTCGTTTGATATTCGAGCTCTAAACTTAGCCACTACCAGAAAGTGGTCAGAATCGACATTTGCTCCTCGGAAAGTGCGCACGCTCAGGATGTTGGACGCATGCCTTGCGCCGATTAGCACATGGTCGATTTGGTTGGTGGTTCGACCATCCGGTGATCGCCAGGTTGCTGTGTAGATCTTCCGTCTTGGAAACCTAGTGCTACTTATCACCGTATTACGAGCTGCAGCAAAGTCGATTAGTCGGAAGCCGTTATCTGTTGTTTCTTCGTGGAGGCCAAAGATGTCTTCCTTCCCGATTTTTGCATTGAAGTCTCCGAGTACAATTTTGACGTCGGACAGGCTCCGTAGGCTCTATCCAGGAGGTCGTAGAAATCCTCCTTGCTAGACTCCTCAGCATCATCGGTAGGGGCGTGTGCACATATTATACTGATGTTTTGTAGTGTGGCCTTGATGCGGATCACAGCCAGGCGATCACTTATTGGCTTGAAATCCATGACTTTCGATCTAAGCCGATTTCCCACGACAAATCCGCATTCTTTGATGACAGCTGTAATAAATGTCACAATTTCTCATTTTTATTGTCCCTTATCCTATCCATCGTATTTCCTGGATCGCAGCTATGTCTACCTTATACTGCTTGAGGACAGCTTCAAGTTTTTGAGTTGTACCTGGAGTGAAGAGTGTCCTTACATTCCAGGTACAAACTCTCAATGCATAGTCCGTTGTCATTCCGGGTCTGGTTACCACAAGAGGGGGATCATTTCCCGAGGCTCTGCCTATCTCTCTCATAACTTCATGTTTTTTACCGTGGAGGGGTTGTTAGCCCCTCGCACTAACCTCCGAATTTGTAGGGCCGTTGTTAAAGTGCTTCCATTTCTCCGTTTTGCACTCGCGCTTACAAGTCTCGCAAGTTATATCTAGTGATATAACCAGTACCCGGTGGTTACCGCTTGGAGGGAAAGTAAATACTTGGTGTGTAGGAAAAGATACAGCATATGCACCAGATCCTACCATCAGGTTATATAGTTTGAATAAACTTATTACCTATAATTATAAATTCCACTAACCCTACATTTAAACTTATTTAATTATGAAATTTTACTTTCTTTTCAGATATTTTTCCTATGGAAAATGTTTAACGAACCTACTGTTACAAACGATAGAAAAAAAACATATCCCTTCCAATGATCACCTTCTGTGGATCAACACAATAAAATAATCCGTTTGTTAAGTATGAATTTTTGAACATATCTACCTTTATACAAACAAATTAAAAACAAAAACAAATCTACAAACCTGTTTAGATGTTAAAATAGCAAAATAAAGACACAAACTAGTGTACCTTTACGTTAAATTTTAAACTAACTAAACAAAAAACCAAGCTAAGTAAGCATTTAATTGTTGTTAAACAAATGTTCGATGTATATGTGCACCTACTTCATCATTTAAAGAAACTTTGGATTTTCCTAGAGTGAAAATAGGTGAATACACCTCGATCACATAATTAACTTTTTAAAGAAACAAAAAATTAAACCTTAACAACGATGTTTCACCATGTGCCTCTTGTTGTAATAAGGTTAACAGAAAAAAAACAAGCAACAAAACACTATATTCTAAATTATTTTCTCAATCTGTCGCTGGCGAAAATAAGTAAACAAAATTAATTAAGAAACCACAGTGTAAATTTCTTCACAAAATGTCATCAATGTAAAAAGTACATACCAATATTTATTGTTATTCGTTTAAGTGCTTTTTTCCATAAATAAATAAATATTAATCTTTCATGGTGGCTAATTTAATTTAAACAAAACAAAAAATATACTTTGATTGGACTTCCATATTTTTTTTCTTTTAGACTAAAAAATTGCTTACATTTTTATTTTTAAACACAAAAATGTACGCAAACACACCTTTATATTTAATTTTTTTTTTTATTTTAACCTAAACTTAAAAAATCAAACCAACAAAAAAGACTAAAACATAATCTTACAAAAACAAAAAAGATCAAAATAAAATGTTAATAACATTCGAGAATATAAGCGAATAACAGTTATGACAACAATTGCAAGTTACTGCCTTAAAGAAAAGTATTTACATAATTCCTAAATATACTTATTTGTCTTTTTAATATAAAATTATTAATAAGATTAAGTGAGAGAATAGAATAAAGTTTTATAATTTCTTTTAGGGTTTTTTTTTCGTCTTCAAGAGCTATATAAGATATTTATACGTATATTATATTTAAAGAGAAACATGAATCGTGATTCGTATTTTGTAAGTTTTGTACGTAAATTGTTTAAATAAATGTGAAAAATATTTAATGCAAACAAGAACTTTAAAGAAAATAATTTTTTGTTCATGATGAAGATGGTGTAAATTTAATATATTTTTCTTTAAATAAAAACAAACAAATTAAAAATAAAATAAAATTATCGATGGGTTATTTTCTTTTTCTCCATTTGAACCTTGGTTTTCAAGCAGAGTTCCAGAAATAAATAGTTCTCCTACGATTTCAGGAGAACTTTCGATCGATCTATAGACAAGGTTGAAGGACAACATGCTCAACTAGTAGTAGTAGAAATGGCGGCCACGAGCAGACCAGCTCGGTGATCCAATTAGCGCTGGGTTGCACCGATTTGATATTGATACCATAAAAACTCGTTTGACCTATAAAATTAAAAGAGGGATTATATAAAGTTCTGAGCTTTTGTTTCGAGTTCGCTAGCTGGCGATCTCAAGTACAAATAGGAACTGTAACAATCAGTTTAAAATAAGCCTCACATCCACTTTGTTTAGAAAAGAGATCAAATCTTTGATCCTCAGTTCGGTGCCCAGCGAAGAGTGGGTGAGTTATTTAGAAAGAGCTGCTTTGCAATATCGAGTAAATATTTCTCTAAGCTCAAGTGCGGAAAACTATCCTCCGCGTGGTGCAGTGTGGAAACTAGATGACGATCTAGCCTAGGCGAATGGTTTACGCTAAAGTCATGCAGTCTTCCAGAATTGTTCAACCGCCCTGACAACTGGCAAGAGGCTGCATGACAAGGACACCAGTGAATCCTTGTTAATCCATGATAAGAACGAAAGCTGGGAATTTCCTATTGAAAAAGTGTAACGTCAAGAGTACATATAATAATCAATAGAAAGACTACCAGGTCTATTGAATAAATCGGTGCTCTGGGATAGTTGAAGCCCCATTCATTGAGTCTTTATGACCTTTGAATGTCAACTACAGTCGCGGTAGGCCCCCTTGTGGGAGTTTCAGAGTGGTTGTGGTTGTCGGGAAATCCGTTCTCGGTAATTGGCACTGATTATTCTAATAGCGTTTTTTTTTTTGGTAATCCGGAATTGTACACAGAACTGTCCGATTCCGGATTCCAAACGAACAGACAAACACATTTGTTTGCTTCTTAGGGTTGAATGGTTGTGTATTTGTGAAACCTCATATGAAGAATTGCAGATGACATGACATTGTTTTTAATTTCCTTATTTGTAAACATGGCAGCGAGTACGTATATACGAGTGTGTGCATGTATGCGTGATTCTGTTTTTGATTCTGACTTCAAATTCGGAATCGTTTTTCTGTTCTATTCAGAACAAGAACTGTCATCTTGTGCCAAGTGAACGAGTACAGAACTGTTCGGAACAGTTCCGGACGACCAAAAAAAAACGCTATAATAAAATAGAATTCTAAGCAAAAATGGCTCATAAGAACCCGAAGGCTACCAACTGATTTTTCCGACGACTTTTCCAATTCCAGTTCCAGTTCCAATTATATAGATAGAAAAACATTTACAATTATGGTTTCTTCATGGAAGAAATAAAATGGTACTTAAAAACACAAAAGAAATTAATTATATTAAAAGCGATAAAGAATAACATACGCAAAAGTTTGATATCGATGAGTTTTAAACAGTGTTATTAAGGGAGAGTATCAACTCTAACAAACAGATACCAATGTGAATGGTCACACGTCGGATAAGGCTTAATTGCTAGGTGCCGACGTAAAACTACTCACACTTCCTCAGTTCGGCAAGCTCATTTAGGTCATTGAAGAAGGACTTTCCCAATGATTTGGCTCTTGTTTTGGCCAGTGCAGGACACTTACACAGGAAGTGAAGAACTGTTTCCTTTTCTCGCTGGTCCCAACAACTACGACAGAAAGTATTGTGTAGAATGCCCAGCTTAGATGCGTGTTCCCCAACAGGCCAGTGTCCGGTGCATGTTGCAACGACCTCTTAAGCCCGGTCAACCAGTGATATTTGAATGGGTTCTGTAAGGACGTTGTTGAAGGCTCCTTCAACATCCCGTAAAAATTATCTTCAGCCATGGTATTTCCAGAAATTGCGCTTACTGAAGCATGGTCGGCATTATGCCGTTCAGGCCTGGGGGGAAGGTATTGATTGCACAGTCAATATTTTCCTTATTTATAAGGGTATCGATGTGTTCTACGCCAGCCGTCGACAAGTCATTAGAAATAAGCGGTTGAGGATTGCTGTCCTCACAACCCGGAAAATGCGTCGCCAACAGCAGTTCCAGTGACTCTGCAGGAGAGGCTGCCCACAGGAATCGCCAGACATTTTAAGAAAAGAAGGACAGCGATGGTCTTTCGATAGAACCCTGCTTAGCCTGGCAGATTCTTTTATGTTTTCAATTGAGTGCCAGTAATCCTTCCAGCTTTGCTGTTTAAAATTGGCAATGGCTCGCGTGTACGCTCTTAGTAATTTTTTGTACGGTTGGTAGAATTTGTGTTTGTGGCAAATGTTAAAGATCCTGAGACTAGACCATTCTTCATTTCACCACGTAGAGAGTGATTTACGGCTGTATTTAATTGGGCACGAGACTCTGAAAGCCGTGCTTAAAGCTGCCTCGAAAGTCTTAACCTTTGACTCGAGATCACTTACCGACTCGGTGTGTTACGCAGTTTCATGCTAATTACTTGATTGGGATTACTGTTGGGGGAGGAATTTCAGATTCAAAATTTATATTGAAGAGTATTTGATAGTGCAACATTAAGTACATTTTCGGTCGTGGCCACAGTAAGCTGATTCCAGAAGTAAGCCAGCATTGGCAACTATCAGATTGGGGGTACTAAGGTTAGGACACAAAAAAAGCTTTTAGGTGCGTTTCTTAGCTAAAATGCAAGTTCTAGCCATTGTAGTGATTAAGAAGGCCTCGAACTCTCAGGCCATTCACCCAATGTTCTTGTATAAGCGCTACGTCCAAGTCTTCCTGACTCTGGAAGGCTAAGATTATCTGAGGCACATTTCGAGTGCTTCAGATTAATCTGTATAGAAAGCAGCGCGTTTTTAATTGCCTGAGGAAGGGCCTTTACCTTCAGAGCCCGTGTCGTCCGCCGGGGACCTCGGCAACAATGATGTCATCATTTGCCATCATTGTTGTCGCAGTGATTCCTGACTCTGTAGGACCTTAATCTTGGCATTTCTAAAGCTGAACCGTAGCTTAAATTCAGCTTTCTCGACGGCCCACACTGGGAAAATTAGTATGGGAGTGCGGAAAAAACTCTCTAAAAACTGAGCCACTTGATGGATTTGGATGAAATTTTCAGGAATGATAACTTGATACGTAAGAAATCAATAGAATAAATTACCGCCCACTACCACGCCGCCCCCAAGCTTTCCTCTATAATCTTCAGAAGATAACTGGTAGGGACTTTCGCTTGCCGAGATTGTGTAGGAAAACACCATCTCCGAGAGCTTGGCCTCGATGGAACTCCACACAGCCAGCACACCTCTGCTATTTGTGAAGAGCTCATCCACAACCGATACTTGGAGGTCATCTCTGACAACCTCACTTAAACTACGTGATTGCGCCGCTCTGGAAGATGTTGCCTTGTAATCTTCGTTAGCCATTGACGCATTTGGTTTCGGATTTTTAGAAGGTTTGACGGTCTTTTTGCGCGACTGATTTCTTTTTTAGCCAAAAGACTGTTGTATTTAGCAACAAACTTTTGGTACATGATCTTGTCCTCGCGATCCTGCTCCAGCACACTTCCAGCCTTCTCCTTCCCAACAATCTTGCCAAGAATGAAAGAAGCCTTCTTGAACTGGTTTTTGAAGCAAACGCCATGGCAAGAAATAAGACGAACCTGCCAAGACATCCAAAATACTCAAAGTAACACAACCTCTTTGACTACTCTACCATATTCAAATATCATAAGGCTAATAAAAAATTTGTTCCTATCAAGATTTGAATTTCAACTGTAACAGTCGACTGAACATAATTGGCGCCCAATGAACATAAAATTGAAGTTAAAGCTCCATAAACTATTTTTATTGCGCCAATTTTCTCTTCATTGTTAATTTTTTTGGTTAAATGTGGCCTAATTCTACCATCAGAAAGCTTATACAAGGTGTCTCAAAAGTAAGTTCACATTTGCTTATCTTATTACGCAAAAGCAACTATTCTGAGGGGCGCGGGGGGTATGTCAGTCGGTAGTCTGGCTCTTGGGAATTTAGTCGCTATGGAGCGTTTCTCTGGTGCGGACCGTGCGTTGTGCGTACGTGAGTTTTACAAAAACGGTAATTCGGCGACTGTAGCGCGTAGAATTCGACATATTCGTCACTTAAATGATGCGCCTACCACTCGACTCATTGCAAAATGGGTTGAGAAGTTTGAAGAGACTGGGTCAACTCTGGAGAAACCAAAATCTGGGTGGCCAAGAACATCAAGAACAGCCGAAAACGTGGACAGTGTTACTCAGTCTATTCGAGATGATCCAAACCTCTCGATTCGGAAGCGTGCTGTTGCTTTAAATGTGCACAGATCTTCATTATGCCGCATTTTACACAAAGATTTAAAGCTGCACCCGTACAAAATTCAGTTAGTGCAAGAACTGAAGCCTCAAGATGCTGGTCAGAGGCTTGCCTTTGTAAATCAGATGATTGAGCGCGAGGTGACATAAATTGGCCTCCACGGAGTCCCGATTTAACGCCTATGGATTTTTTCCTGTGGGGTTATGTCAAATCAAAAGTTTACGCTAATAAACCGACTTACCTGGCACAATTAAAAGAAAATATCCGTCATGAAATGGCAGCCATCACGGAGACTACCTGCCAAGCTGTCATAGGCAATTTTAGTGCCCGACTAAATGAATGCCGAGAGCGCAACGGTTTACATTTGGACGATGTTATTTTTAAAAAATAAATTCCCAAACAGTGTACTTCAATATAAAATAAACATTTTTTCAATAAAGCTAAGACTTTTCTTTTAAAAAAAGATTTAAATGTGAACTTTCTTTTGAGACACCCTGTATTAAAAAAAACAAATCACACTTAAAAGCTATTTTCTGTCTTCTTCACATTCTTGGAATCGAAAAAAAAATCAGATAACGTTTCATAGTCGCCGTTTGTCTATTAGGTTGATTTTGGAACACCTTGTGTAGATGGTGTCTAAGGTGATTCATTGAACCATGATTACCATTTTTCAACAGTCATCATCATCATCATCACCTTTCTGGCTTTCTTCGCCATTAAAATCAGTTCAAGGACCATTCCCCAGTTTTAACACACAAGAAAAAAATTATGACTCAGGTTAACGTCTTATACTGAAAAAGCCAAAGAAAAAGTAACTGCCATGATGAGCAGAAAGTATTTCCGGTTGATATTTGTATGTATATCGGCCGTTTTCTCTCACGTTTCTCACCTGGGCTTAAACTCTATCGTTTTTACTGGAAATTGGAAGACTGACCATTTTGCGTTTAAACTTTAGATGATGTCATGGATGTCAACGTTTAACATTTCACAAGATAAATAGCCAGAGTCACACTCTGTCAGCAACAAACCGAGACATACTGAGATTTATAATCCCAACTTTAGACAGTCTCGAGATTAACTACCTATAACGTAGACATAGCACTAGGCTAAGCCAACTAACTGGAAACGGAAAGCAACTGACATAAACTCGATCACTCACCCGCATCCATTTACCTTATTTCTCTCTAATTGAAAAAATGGTGGAAATAACTTTTAGAGCAATAAAAAAAAAGTGTTAAGCCAGGAGGTCAACTTAAAGTTCTGAACTTCTGAGCAGCATGCGGAACTTACGAGATACGAGTTCTCGAACAAAGCCGCATGAAGTTCTTTGTTTGAACATATTTTTTCAAGCTGTGGTCAAAACAACATACATACGACATACACAAACAGGTAATACAGCGTTGGATGTCTATATGCGATAGCGAATGCTTTGGAGTTTTTGTTTTTTGCTTAGTGTAGGTAGTGGTAGCTGGTAAGAAAGTGACGCAAGACAAGTATTCAGCCGCTCTTGGATTTTCATGGATTTAAAACCACAATGCCAATCATACCGAACAATGCAAACGGGTACACTAAGGATTGTGAGATTAGGCTCATTATTGACGGTTGTATTTTCGTGCATGGTGTTTTTCGTTCTAGTGGTGTTTTTGTACGGCTCCGATGAAAGTTCTTCTGGCTTCTCTCCGCAATGAAGAGACTTGAGGTCTGTGTCAACAGACAAAGTCTCATGTCGTTTTCCATTGGTCGTCAAGAAGCATATGGAAGAGTCCAGAAGTCTTCTGAAACCATTCCATTAGACTGAATTTGACAGACGGAATGCTTCTGACAAGAGCAGAACTCTTCCCTTTTTAAAAAAAAGAATCGTCCGAAGAATGACTCATGCATCATAACCCGTTCCATTAGGGGTTGGTGACGTTTTCCCCAAGCCAAAATCCCCGAACGAAAATCCCCAAACCCAAAATCCCCAAACTGAAATCTCCAGCAGCGAAATTTCCAAAGAGAGAATCCCCATGGACAAAATCTCCATGCCAAAATCTCCAAAACAAATATGTTCAAGTAGTGAATCATGCGATTAAATCGCGCGATTTAATCGCATGATTCACTACTTGAACATATTTGTTTTGGAGATATTATTGTATTCAGTTAAGGTTGTTTAAGAAATAAATGTTTAATTCATTTTAAATGTAATTCATTTTATTCAAAATAAATAAAAAAATCAATTCATAAGAACTTTGTTTAATGTTTAAACAAATAAAGAATGAATATAAAACAAAACATGTCGTGAGAGGAGCGGTGTAAGTAGACGTACCTGAATATTGGAGATTTGGAGATTTCAAGGAGATTTTGGCAAAAAGTATTTTTTCTTTGGGGATTTTTTCCGTGGAGATTTTGTCGTGGAGATATTGGCAAGTTGGATTTTTTTTTTGGAGATTTTGTCCCCATGGTGATTTTGTCTTTTGGGGATTTCGTACGACTCCCTTCCATTAGAGATAGAAGAAGAAACTTCCGATCCGATTTCTCCGCCGTTTCCACATGTTGAGATATTATGAACGCTTACTTACTTACTTAAGGTGGCGCTACAGTCCGGTGTGGAATTGGGCCTCAATCAACAGTCTCCGCCAGCCAGCTCGGTTCCTAGCTAACTGTCTCCAGTTTGATTGAGGTCCTTTTCCACTTGTGTGCACCACCTGAATCGCGGTCTTCCTCTCCTCGGGAGAAAAGTCGAAGGCTTTCCGGGCCGGAGCATTGGTGCCCATCCGCTCTAAATCACCGAGCCATCTGAGTCTCGGGACCTTGACCCTTCTGGATAGGTCCATGTCGTTGTACAACCCGTAAAGTTCGCTGTTGTATCTTCTTCGCCATTCTCCATCAATGTACACGGGGCCAAAGATTACCCGAAGAACTTTCCTCTCGAAACAGCCTAAGGCACATTCATCCGATTTTGTCAAGGTCCATGCTTCTGCACCATACAGCAGGACTGGGATGCTGAGGGTGTTGTACAGTTTTACCATAGTTGCTCGAGAGAGGGCTTTTCCACTCAATTGCTTTCTTGGCCCAAAGAAACAGCGATTAGCAAGAGTAGTTCTTCCTCTGATCTCAGCGCTGGTGTTATTGTCCGTGTTAATAGCGGAGCCTGGGTAGAAAAACTCCTCTACTACCTCAAATTTGTTTGCGTCTATTGTGACGTTCTTCCTCGAAGACAGCATATACTTAATTTTGCCCTCATTTACCGCTAAACCCATTTTTGCCGCTTCTGTTTCAATTCTCACAAAAGCGCCATTGACATCACGATATGTTCTTCCCATTATATCAATATCATCGGCGTACGCGAGAAGTTGAACAGATTTTTGGAAGATAGTACCTCTGGTGTTGACGGTGGAGTTTTGCACTCCAAGAACGATGTTAAAGAAATCGGAAGGCAGTGCATCGCCTTGTCTAAATCCTTTTTTGACATTGAAAGCTTCCGTAAGCTCATTGCCAACTTTGATGGCTCAGCGTGAGTTTTCCATCGTCATTTTGCACAAGCGAACGAGCTTGAAAGGGATGCCAAAACTAGACATAGCTTTATACAGTTCGTCTCTGTAGATGCTGTCATACGCGGCCTTAAAATCGATGAAGAGGTGGTGGGTATCGATTTGGAGTTCATAGGTTTTTTCCAGGAAAATTTGGTCGATGGTTGACTTTCCTGGTCTGAAGCCACATTGATAAGGACCAATCAGATTGTTGACGAAAGGCTTCAGACGTTCACATATAAGGGTAGAGACGCAGAGAGGATCTTGTAGGCGATGTTAAGTAGGCTGATTCCTCTGTAGTTGGCGCAGTTTAGAGGACTCCCTTTTTCAGGATCGGGCAAAAATGCTGAGGTTCCATTCATCAATGCATGCATTCTTCCGACCATATTACATTACATTACATTTCACAGTACTTCGCACATAAATGTAACGAACTACAGACACATATCAGCACTGGTGACTGAGACCATCGGCTGGGACAGGACAATACATTAATACAACAGAGAGAGACAGATAGACACATAGAAAGAAAGCACACATAACAGAAACCTATGTGGCTCAGAGGAGGAGACTTAGATTTGTATTGTCTCATGTTATCGCACAGGTAGCCTCAGATAAGCTGGCGATTTTTGTAGAAAAAGAAGAATGCTGCTGAAGCTGGGGTTTGAACCCGTAGCGTTCGGCTTAGCAGTCCACTACTCTATCCTCTGAACCATGGCCACCTGCATTCCGACCATATTTTACAGATGATTTGGTGCATGCTCCTTTCTAGATCGTCGCCTGCTGCTTTGAACAGCTCGGCAGCTAGACCATCTGCTCCAGCGACTTTATGAGCAACAACAGTTCTTAACGTCACCAATACTCTTGCGGAGATCTTTAAATTATTTTTCACACTATTATTTTTTCCTCATTTAAAGTGACATTCAAATCTCAGTGAGGTAGAACTGTCTGAAATCAAAGGAACCAGACTGTAGAAGAGTTCTTTGTCAATTTAATTTTCGTTATTCGTTATATGCATGGAAGTTTTGTGGAGTAGGTCGCCAGTCGTGACTCACTTAAATTGGAATGTAATGCTAACAAAAACGCTTTCAACTCGACTGTAACACAAATAATGGATCAGATTCAGGCATCAGGCTAAAGCTGCTGACTGGACTGGTCATAATTTTTTAAATGCTTGTAACGGCCTCTTCAGTTATTTTTCTTTTGAAGAGAAACACAACAACAAAAATAAAACAAATTATAACAAGAGACTCATAATTGAAGACAAAATTTCGCAAATTGTTGAATAATAAAAATATCTTCTTGAGCTATTAAATTTGAAAAGGTACTTTCCTTGTACTTGTGCTGTTGGCAAATTGAGCGACAATCTTAACGCATTCACACTCCATTCCAAATGATGTGTCTAGGTGTCAATGAACCATCTGAAGAACAGAATATCGCATCTCTAGGGTCTTCTTTGAGTTCTTTCTTGAGGTTGCAATAAGTTTCATCTTGTGGTGGCTTTGTTGCCTATATTTGCTTATATTTATTGAAGTAGTTTCGTTCAGACATTTATGTGTGAGTAGATTTTTGTGGTCAGTAGAGATATGTAATGCTGACTGCATGATGCATCTGTGATGTTGAATGCTAATGAGGTAGGTCTATGATATGCTAATCTAAAGTGGAAAAACTATACTCTGTAAGTATCTCGACTTCATTTTGTTGCTGCAAAATTTATCGTTAAATGAGATAAAATTTAAATTAAAAGTATTTAACGTCGATCCTGCGTCCCGCTAGCAAATTAATTGGAATAGTGTCACATGAATCATTTATGCTTAAATGCATTACATTAATGTCCACACAATAAAAACTATAATGGGTTGGCACGACAGAAACGAAGAACCTAGGCGTAAGTGGCTTCAACAACTCCTTGATTGAGGGTTAAGAATTGAGCGTCATAAACCGATCTGCAACACAATTATCGGCACGTATCAGTGTGGCTTTAGGCCAGTCAAAACAACGATAGACCAAATATTCACACTGAGGCAAATGCTGGACCATCTTTTCATCGACTTCAAAGCTGCTTATATATGATAGTATCCACCGCCAAGGGCTTATGATGGCGATGTCTGAATTCGGGATCCCGAACAAACTGATCCAGCTGTGCCGCATGACGCTAAACAATACGCAGTGCTGTGTGCAAATGGGTAACAGCTCATCCGAGTTGTTTCAAACATGCGCAGGGTTTAGACGCGGAGATGCGCTGTTATGTGATTTCTTCAACACAGTCCTGGAGCAGATAGTGCGCAAGGAAGGTGTGAGCACGGAAAACAGTGGGAACATAGTAGATAGATAGATAGAATTTGATTTATTATCTTTTTCCAAAAGTACAATTTACATAATTTTTTTACAAGAATCTTTAAAGCATGGCTTTGCCGTCTGCCCGATTGACAATTATTAATTAATGTACAGATTTAACTGGATTTTTGATAAAAAAGTGAAAATATTTCAAAAATAAAATTATCTTATAATGTATATATACATGATTTTGTTTTTATATAAATATTTATAAATAAGTATATGCATGTGTTTATTATTATGTTTCTTAGAATTCCTCGTTCAAAATTTGATTTCTATATGACATTGACATTGCTTTTATATAGTAGTTGTAGAGTTTGGTAACATCTTCTTCGCAGTTCAGCATCGCTAGCACTTCCGTTTTCGTTTTCATGTCACTGCCAAAAAAATTTCTTCGTATTTCCTTCAGGATAGGACATATTCCGATGAAGTGTATGACATCTTCTCTTACTGCCAGGTTACACAGACTGCAAATAACTGGCAAATCTGCGCGATGTGGCATGAAGTTCAGTCTAACCAATTCCCCTCTCATTTAAACATTGCTGATATTAGTTTTTGACTGTTTTCAGCCCGGAAATATGTTGTAGGTTGCTCTGTGCACCGAAGAAGTTGCCTTGTCGATACAATTTATTCTATATTTTTCATCAACTTTAGACACTAGGTGATAGAGGGAATCTTCTACAATCTTTCTGTCAGTTATCTCATGGCTAATAGCGTTTTTTTTTTTTGGTCGTCCGGAACTGTTCCGAACAGTTCTGTACTCGTTCACTTGGCACAAGATGACAGTTCTTGTTCTGAATAGAACAGAAAAACGATTCCGAATTTGAAGTCAGAATCAAAAACAGAATCACGCATACATGCACACACTCGCATATACGTACTCGCTGCCATGTTTACAAATAAAGAAATTAAAAACAATGTCATGTCATCTGCGATTCTTCATATGAGGATTCACAAATACACAACCATTCAACCCTTAGAAGCAAAAAAATGTGTTTGCCTGTTCGTTTGGAATCCGGAATCGGACAGTTCTGTGTACAATTCCGGATTACCAAAAAAAAACGCTATAAGATTCAGGTTAACGTCACAATAGTCTGCAAGCTCCTTGAGTTTATCATACCAAAGTCCTTTTCTTCTTATAGTATACAAGGCTATTACTTTTGGCAATCTTCCGTTTGGCATCTTAAGCACTTTCAATAAATAGTCAACATGTAGCTTCAGTGTCTTGGTAAACAGAGGTGACAGTCCAGTTTCGATGTTTATCATGTAGTTTGGTGTGTTGCTTGGTAGCTGGAAACATCTTTTTACATAAAATCTCAACAATTTCTCAACAGTTTCGTTTTGTTCAAAACCCCAAGTTTGCGCCGCATACATCATCACAGATTCCGCAACTGCGCTGAAAACCTTGTACTTTACAGTGTGGGAAATTAGGTTGTTCTCGAAGCATTTCTTCCATGTCGCGCTAATAGCGCTTTTAGCTTGTATAAGCTTAGCTTTTAAATGGTCTTCCATGTTAAGATTGCTTGTTATAATGACACCAAGATATTTGTAAGATCTCACAACTTCGATCGGTTCTCTATTTAAGTGCCACTGCTCATTCCTTGCCATTCTGGGAGACCCCTTTCTAAAAATCATCACTTTGGATTTACTCAAATTGACCGTCAAATTCCACAAGCTGCAGTATTCACCAAGCCGATTGATCATTAATTGCAATGTTTCAGGTGAATATGCGAAAAGCACAACGTCATCAGCAAACAATAGGGCTTTGATCACCGTTGCAGCACACTCTATTCCACCTGGTAAACTATCAATAAGGTCGTCGATAAATAGAGCAAATAAGTTGGGACTTAGGGGACATCCTTGCTTTACTCCCATTGCCGTTTCGAACCATTCAGACATTTCCTCTCCGTTCCATACTGCTGCCTGATTTCCGTCATAAAGGTTTTCCAAGACTCTGCCAAACTTTGATGTCATTCCGGCGTTATAGAGTTTAAGAAACAACCCTCTTCTATCAATTGTGTCAAAGGCTGCTGCGAAGTCAACGAAGAATACGTATAACTTTTTATTTTGCTCTAGAAAAGTTCCTGCAATGCTTCTTAAGATAAAGATGTTATCACTTGTAGAATAACTGCTTCGAAAACCTGACTGAAATTCTTTAAGCTTCGAGTTACTCTTCATCCAACTACACAGGCGATTATTCAAAACTGAGACAAAAACTTTGTATGTGGAATTGAGAAAGGATATTCCACGGTAATTTTTTGGATCTGATATGCATATGCACGGAAAACAATATCTTCAACAAATCCACCCAGCTCCTAGGCTATGCGGACGACATAGACATCATCGGTCGATCCAAGTGAGCTGTGCTTGAGGCCTTCACAGCGATTGGAGAACAGGCGAAACTCGTTGGTCTTGAAGTGAATGAGGACAAAACAAAGTACATGCTATCAATAAACAAAGCAACTGTCCACCTCCGCCTAGGACAAAACGTCACTGTTGGTCTTGATAGCAGCAATTTCGACGTAGTTAAGGAGTTCACCTACCTTGGGACAGACATCAATCCCACAAACGACACCTTAATGGAGATCCGACGAAGAATTACCCTAGCGAACCGCTGCTGCCTCGGTTTGGCAAAACAACTGGGTTCAAAACTCCTCACTCGAAAGACAAGTGTCTGCTATACAAAACTTTGATTTTACCAGTCCTACTCTACGGCGCCGAGTGCTGGACGATAACGATAAGTAAAAAAGGGGAATTGATACTGGGCACTTTCGAAAGAAAAATTCTTCGACGGATTTTCGGTCCCGTATGCGACGATGGCGAATGGAGAAGAAGATACAACCGAGAACTATATGAGCTCTTCCAAGATGTGGATGTAGTCCAGAAGGCCAAGAAAAGATGACTACATTGGCTCGGCCACATCGAGCGAATGGACGACAACGCTCCAGCCAAGAAAGTCTTCTCATCCCAGCCCTCAGGTTCGAGACGACAAGGCAGACCGAACCTACGGTACAAGGACCAAGTGACTGGACTGCGGATGCCAGAGCGCTTGGTTTCGGCGACTGGAGAGTGCATGCGAGGGACCGTTCACGATGGACGGCTGCAGTATCTAAGGCTGAGACCCTTCATGGGTTGTGAGCCGGATAAGTAAGTAAGTAAGTCATCGATTGTAACTTGGTTTTTATTTTACATTAACTTTAGATAAATGATTAAATAGAGTTTATTCTTTGCCTGTGGTCCAGTTCCTTGGCCTCTCTGCCATGAGAGTGTAATCGTGGTTGACTCCGTGAAGAGATCCATATTCTCGAGTTGCTGCCGGTGGGAAGAATTCCCATCCTTCTTCGATGGAAAGTTTTTTTAGGAAACCAGCTGCGGCTGCAATTCAAAAATAAGAATTATTCAAATTCAAACAATTACGAGTTAATGATTTGTA
This sequence comes from Sphaerophoria taeniata, assembly GCA_943590905.1. Taxonomy (NCBI): domain Eukaryota; kingdom Metazoa; phylum Arthropoda; class Insecta; order Diptera; family Syrphidae; genus Sphaerophoria; species Sphaerophoria taeniata. The sequence continues at coordinate 22,223,616 of OX016540.1, read as the reverse complement.
TTACCGAACACCATTCCCATAAAAACACCACCAGGCACTGTTCGCTTCCACGATCCAAACACAGCTCCGGCCATCATACCACCGATCACGTAGTTCCATCTAAGAAAAACAAAAAAACCATTTAAACCTGTTATCATCCATCAAAAACTAGATCACGAGTTTTTCTCATACTTATCGTCTACACCACGAATATTATTGGCAGCATAACAACCAAGTGTAAATGCAGAAGCCATACCAACTAGAGGTCCAGTATTGTAGCCATATCTGCCAATTGTAGCTAGATATCCTTGTGGTTTCGACACCATCAGAACATCAATTGTGGAGTAGGCAAGTCCAGCACTGACTGCATATTTGTTTATGGCTACCATTTTTCCGAAAGCATCCTTGCCTTCCGGATAGGCGTAATAGTTGGCCTTTAGAATTGACATCTCTTAGCTATAATTTGGAATAATTATAATTTGGTTTAAAGGATAGGAGGTTATTTTTGTGGACTGTACTATTAATTAGTATTTTTATTAAAGTCTGAATTTATTTCATTTAAATTAATTGTTAAAACATCTAACCTGCTATTTACGTAATTTTTGACAACCAACTGCAGCTTACGTCAAAGTGACATCTGTCAATTGTCCCAAAAAAATTTTACTTATGAGCCAGATGAGCTTAATTTGAAGTTTTTAGTTTTGCATTCTTACAGGGTGTTGGAAGAGAAATTCAAGTCCGTGTCGATGGTGTACTCTATTTTATTACCTTTGCTAGCCAAAGTTGGAGTTTAGTATCTATCATGCGTGACACGGTCCGCGCTTACATGTACTATCATAATTTCTTCTTGCAATATCAAGAATTATAGATTCCTAATCTGGAAGTTCGTATTGACATTAACCGATTTGAGTGAAATTTTTGAATATTTCGGAAAGAATCACAAGATAAACTAATAAAATAGAATTCTAAGCAAAAATGGCTCATAAAAACCCGAAGGCTACCAACTGATTTTTCCGACAACTTTTCTAATCAGATATTCCAAATAGATCTAGTGTAAACAGTGCTAACACATTGACGTTTACCGTCTGGATGCTTCCGTTTCTATGTTGAACTCATTCACCGTGACTCAATTTTTGATTTTTGTTGAATGGGTGTGTTTTCTTTTTGTCACTTCTGTGTTATCTATTTTTCTTTGGAAAACGCCGAAGAAAAGTTGATTTTATTTGGGTTACTGAATAAAAAAGCCTAGTTCTGTAAAATAAATTCGTGTAGACTGACCAGAGTCCACGAGTGATAATTAAAATAGTTCAAAAACTTAACCAATTAAGAAGAAAATGATGGAACGCTATACGTTTGGGGGTTCGCTTAGTGCAATTACCTGTCACGCTTGGAACAAGGATCGTTCACGTTGGTTACTCATTCTGTACAGTATACTTGGCCTTCTTACTGATTAAATTGTATTTTCCAGAAATTGCACTCTCTCCAAACAACAATGAAATTCATATCTATTCCCGGGAATCCAATTGGAAGCTAGTCGACGTCCTAAACCAACATGATCTCCGTGTTATGGATATCGATTGGGCTAGAAACACCAATCGTATTGTTAGTTGTGCCGCCGACCGGAACGCCTATGTGTGGTCTCAAGGTGAAGACGGCAAATGGAAGCCTACTTTGGTGTTGCTTCGCATTAATAGAGCAGCTACGTGCGTGAAATGGTCACCAAATGAGAATAAATTCGCTGTTGGTTCCGGTGCGCGTTTGATATCGGTTTGCTACTTCGAATCGGAGAATGACTGGTGGGTTTCGAAGCATATTAAAAAACCAATTCGATCGACCATTACATCTTTGGATTGGCATCCAAATAATGCTCTGCTTGTTGCTGGATCGACTGATTATAAGGTGACTCAAGCTCTTGATCTTGATATGAGTCATTCTCTCTTAGGCCGAATTAATAAGACAAACTATGTTTGATTTTAGGTTCGCGTATTTTCAGCTTACATTAAGGACATCGAAGACCAACCAACTCCGACTCCATGGGGTAATCGCATGACTTTGGGTCACTTGATGGCTGAATTCAAAAATGCAGCCAATACCGGCGGTGGCTGGATCCATAGTGTCAGCTTCTCTGGCGATGGTAATCGTATATGCTGGGTTGGCCATGATAGCTGCATCAATATTGCAGACTCGACCAATTTAAACGTGGTCCGTTGCAAGACCGAACATTTACCATTCCTAAGCTGCGTTTGGATTAGTTTAAATTCAGTTTTGGTAGCTGGACATAGTTGTGTTCCGCTTGTCTTCACCTTGGATGGCAACAAAATCAATTTCACTGCTAAACTTGACCAAACGCAGAAAAAGGAGGCCAGCGGAATTTCAGCCATGAAGATCTTCCAGTCGTTGGATCGTAATTCCCGCACTGAGAATTCAGACTCGTTTATTGAGTCTATTCACCAGAATGCGATTTCTTGCGTACGCATTTATTCGGGAGATAAGCTGTCGTGCAAGAAAATTAGCACTTCGGGCACTGATGGACAGCTTGTTATTTGGGACTTGGATTCCAAGTTGATCAACTCTTTTAAGGGTTTGAATCTAGAGAATTAAAATAATAATTCTTTGGAACTGTCTTGTATTCGAACAATAGATTTAGGAGTCGTATTTTCCGTGTTGTGTTCTCTTGTACTTTGAATGAATTATGTTTAATTTTGTTTTAATTTGCTAAAAGAGGAATAGAACAATAAAATTCAACCAGTTGTTTCATATTAGCGGTAAATCAAAAGAATATCTGGAATTAAGTTAATCTCTAGGACTGCCAACACTCGATTCCTTTCTTGTCAGTGGAATTACCGAATGTAACTCCCAGTAAATAGGTTGAAACGCCGCGCCTCTGACACTCCTTGTTATCCAGGAAAAATCAACCCACCCTTCGATGCCCAAATATTAAACTTTTCTGTGGACATACCTATCTCAAGCTTGTCTTCACCGATAAGCCAGAAAATCGGAGATTTGGGCGCCACTTTGGCCACGGTGGTCCTCTTTTACGATGATCCTCGGGTTTTTCATTCTAGATTTTGATAGCTATAGTTCCAAAGTTCCAATGTTGTTCTTTCTCTCGATGTGACCCAACCATCTTACTTACTTATCTGGCTCACAATCCATGGAGGATCTCAGCCTGAGATACTGCAGCCTTCCATCGTGAACGGTCCCTCGCATGCACTCTCCAGTCGCCAAAAGCAAACGCTCAGGCAGTCACTTGGTCCTTGTACCGTAGGTTCGGTCTTCCTTGTCGTCTCGAACCTGGGGGCTGGGATGAGAAGACTTTCTTGGCTGGAGCGTTGTCGTCCATTCGCTCGATGTGACCGAGCCAATGTAGTCGTCTTTTCTTGGCCTTCTGGACTACATCCACATCTTGGCACAACTCGTACAGTTCTCGGTTGAACCTTCTTCTCGATTCGCCATCGTCGCATACAAGACCGAAAAATCCGTCGAAGAATTTTTCTTTCGAAAGTGCCCAGTATCAATTCCACTTGTTTAATTATCGTCCAGCACTTCGGCGCCGTAGAGTAGGACTGGTGTTTCGAGTGAGGAGTTTTGAACCCTGTTGTTTGGCCAAACTGAAGCAGCAGCGGTTCGCTAGGGTCTCCACTAAGGTGTCGTTTGTGGGATTGATGTTTGTTCCAAGGTAGGTGAACTCTTTAACTACCTCGAAATTCCTGCTACCAGCAGTGATGTTTTGTCCTAGGCGGTAGACAGATGTTGCTTTGTTTGTTGATAGCATGTACTTTCATTCACTTCAAGCCAACGACTTTCGCCTGTTCTTCAATCGCTGTGAAGGCCTCAAGCACAGCTTTTTTGGATCGACCGATGATGTCTATGTCGTCCGCATAGCCTAGGAGCTGGGTGCATTTGTTGAAGATTGTCTTTTCCGTGCTCACACCTACCTTGCGCATTAACTGCAAGATAAGTTGAAAAAATAAACAACTTTTTCTTCTTGGGAAAATTAATTTGGCATCACTTTTCCACTTGCAATATGCGATATTTCCACAAAATGGAAGGCAATATTTACAAGCCATCAAAATTGAAAGCCATTGGCAATTTGACATTTTGACGTTTAACATATCGATATTTGGAAATAAGAAATTGTTCATCTGAAGAAATAACTGAACTATTCCTGAGTAATAGCGTTTTTTTTTTGGTAATCCGGAATTGTACACAGAACTGTTCGATTCCGGATTCCAAACGAACAGCCAAACACATTTTTTTGCTTCTAAGGTTTGAATGGTTGTGTATTTGTGAAACCTCATATGAAGAATTGCAGATGACATGACATTGTTTTTAATTTCTTTATTTGTAAACATGGCAGCGAGTACATATATGCGAGTGTGTGCATGTATGCGTTATTCTGTTTTTGATTCTGACTTCAAATTCGGAATCGTTTTTCTGTTCTATTCAGAACAAGAACTGTCATCTTGTGCCAAGTGAACGAGTACAGAACTGTTCGGAACAGTTCCGGACGACCAAAAAAAAACGCTATAAATAATGAGCGAGTTAAAATTGAATCGAGCCGACGTTATAAAATTGATTGACATGTACCGACAAAAGGAATGTCTCTGGAACATCTATTGTCCGGATTACAAGAAATTCGATATCAAACAACGTGCTTGGGAGAAATTGGGAAAAGAATTCAATGCAACTGCCGAATTGGTTAAGAAAAAGATAAAATTTTTGCGAACGGTCTTCACAGCCGAATTGAAAAAGGTCGATTTTTCGAACAAATTAGAGCCGCCATGGGAACCGTACGTTCCAACTTTGTTTTATTACGACAAAATGTTATTTCTCAGAGGAATTATAATGTCCAAGGATAGGGATCCAATTGAAAATCCATACATCGAGGTGAGCTTCATAAATTTCGAGTTTTTCTACATTTCTACAATTTCGTATATCAGAACAGTTTTGAATGCGCCAAGGCACAACCGATTGCAATCCCATCACTCTTCGCTTCGTCGTCAACTGCCAACAAAACGAAAGAATCCGATCAGGTGCCTGCCAAAAAATCGAAAATCAGTCCGATAGCAAAGTACGAAGAAGCCTTGGAAGCCATAATTGCTTCGACCAAAGAGCCAGGTACTGGCCATGGCGACATGTTCGTAGCTTTCGGAAACAGTGTGGGCATGCAGTTGAAGCAACTGCCAATGTACGATGCTGCGAGGATTATGTCTGATATTCAAAAACTCTTATCAGATGCGTTCGTTTATCATTCTGTGGCATCAAGCAGCGCGCCTCCTTCCCCTCAACAAAATCCATCACCGTTTTACTATGCCAGCCACAATAAACGTCTGCAAGACAGACCACAAACCGAATGTGCCAACACTTCTGATATTAATCTTGGTATAGTGAAGATGGAGAGCTGCGAATGAAGCAAGACCGACTGTTTCAAGTCAGTGGAAGGACAAACCTTGAATTCTTATTATTTTTTAAACATAAACTGAAAATAAACAAGAAAATAATTCAATTGAATTGTATGCTTTTTGATGCGCTGTCGAGCGATTTCTTTAACATCGTTCTTGAGAAGATAGTACAAGACTCCACCGTCAACACCAGAGGCACTATCTTCCAAAAATCAGTTCAACTTCTCGCGTACGCCGATGATATTGATATAATGGGAAGAACACAGCGTGATGTCAATGGCGCCTTTGTGAGAGTTGAGACAGAAGCGCAAAAATGGGTTAAGCGGTAAATGAGGGAAAAACGAAGTATATGCTGTCTTCGAGAAAGGACACCCAACACCGACGACTTGGACAGAACGTCACAATAGACTCATACAACTTCGAGGTAGTAGAGGAGTTTGTCTACCTAGGCTCCGCTATTAACACGGGCAATAACACCAGCGCCGAGATCAGACGAAGAACAACTCTTGCTAATCGCTATTTCTTTGGGCTAAGAAAGCAAATGAGTGGAAAAGCCCTCTCTCGAGCAACTAAGGTAAAACTGTACAACACTCTCATCATCCCTGTCCTGCTGTATGGTGCAGAAGCATGGACCTTGACAAAATCGGATGAAAGTGCCTTAGGCTGTCTCGAGAGGAAAGTTCTTCGTGTCATCTTTGGGCCCGTGTGCATTGATGGAGAATTGAGAAGAAGATACAACAGCGAACTTTACGGGTTGAACAACGACGTGGACCTAGCCAGAAGGGTCAAGGTCCAGAGTCTCAGATGGCTCATTTAGAGCGCATGGACACCAATGTTCCGGCCCGGAAAGCCTTCGACACTATTCCCGAGGGACGCAGAAGGAAAGAAAGACCGCAACTCAAGTGGCGCACACAAGTGGAAGAGGACCTCAATCAAACTGGAGACAGCTAGCCAGGGACCGAGCTGGCTGGCGGAGACTGTTGATTGAGGCCCAAGTCCACACCGGACTATAGCGCCACCTTAAGTAAGTAAGTAAGTGTATGCTCTTGTACTGAATGTTCGTTCGCACTGGGTTTTATTCATAAATTTTGTTTTTAAAAAACTTTTACATTCGAGAGGCATTTTTTCAATAATACAAGTTTTTTGTTGAGAAATTGAAACAAAAAATTAAGGAAAATGGTAACATTTGCTTTTTGTTCTTGTTTCAAATTAAAAAAAGGCCAACAACCCGTTTACGAATAAAATCTCCATCAATCTCCTTTGAAACAATCAACACCCTCCAATGCCCTGCTTTGTGTTGTTTTGTTTTTCTTTGATAAAATTACATTTTAATCATCCAAAAAGTCGTTAGATATCTCGGAAAATTGCTTCACATAGGCCTCATGGATTTTCCTCACAAACTCCGAATCGGTTTTGATTAGATAACAAATAGTCTTTACGAGTTGTGATTGGGTAAGTGGTTTAACAGGATTACAAGTTACACTCATTGGTTCGTGTTGAAGTTGATGAAGTGAAAGAGGAAGAGGAGTTTGGTCTAGTTTTGTAGACTTTTCAAACATTGTTGGCGGCATTAAAGCTGGCTTGGGGGCACTTGGTGGCTCCACCGGATGACATACATCCCTCAAAAGTTCCGATTCTTTATTGATGGTTGATGGTTTTGAAATCGTCTGTTTGCTAAGGAACTTTGCCAGTGGCGACATTTCCAAATCACATTTAGGCTGTTCGACTTTCTTTGCCAAGTTCAGTTTGCTCAATGTTTCGGCTTCCAATTTGGGTAGTTGCTGTAAGGTTTCGTTAAGTGGTGCCTTAACTTGTTGCTTCTCCAATTGTTCAACAGACAGGGTATTGGACAGCATACGCCGGTACAATGGTAGTTCGGATGATGGTGTCGGCTTGGCGGCCGCAAAAAAATTCATAACATTACGAGAGCCGAGATCTTGTAAATTATTATTTCCGCCACTATTTAGGCCACTCTGGAAATCTTGTTGTGCTTTGCTAAGCATATTGAATATGTTGACACTCTGATTGGCTGCCGATCCAGATGTTTTTTGTTTGACAATACATTCCTGAATCAAATTGCAAACAAGGTCACCGATGCGATCACACTCCGAACTGTTGTAGAACCAAAACCCGCGAATTCTGGAGCGTTCGTTGCGATACAAGAGGAATGGTGCTTGTGATTGGATTTCTAGTTGTCCAGTTATTGGTTCGACAAATGATGTTGTATTTAGGCGATTATTGATGAAAATACTATTGAATGGTTCGGCATTGCGACTGTAGATGAAGAATGCACCTTCGACGTCCGTCTTTTCCCATTCGTTTTCGTCCGAATTGAAGGTGTAGAATGCCACATGTGCTGTCGAGTCTACGATGTCTTTTGCATATGGATCGACCCTTTTGATGGCCGCTAGGTTCATACGGTTTTTACTTTGATCAGCCATTATTTTGTAGAGTGTTTTGCGAATTGATTTAATTGAATATTTGTGTTTGGATTAAACTTTTTAAAGTACGTAGAACATATTCGGATTTTGGTTTACTATTTTGGTGACTTTTGTGTGACATCTGAAAAGTCGGTGGCCATGTTCAGCGGGAAAATAATCTTTTCGGTTGAATGGTGGTTGTCATGTTATCGATTTCATATTATCGATAAATCAATAGCAAAGTCCGCTTTTGAAAGCCTTTTACATTTTTTTAAAGCAAAAACAACTTCACAGTTAATTTTTACACATTCCTTTTATATTTTCATCTTTTCTCATGCTAAATCTTAAACAATTTTACCGCAATGAAAAAATATACATGAAGATTTCCTTTTCACCAAGATGCGATCACATGAACCGGTTAAATCCGACTGGTTATAAAGTTTTTCTTTCAACGTCACATACGTAAGAATTCGTTGGGTTCTTCGCTTTCTTGCAGTTGCCCGTGGTTTAGTGGTTATGTGCGTTGGCTGCTAAGCAGAACGTAGTGGGTTCGAGCCCAACTCGTGCCCAAAAAGTTTTTATTTCATCTTTCACGGGTACTGTCTCTTGCGAAAAACTGACAAAACTTCCAAGAGTATCAATCTGTCATGAAAAAAGTGCTTCTTAACTTTTCCGTTCCGAATCGGCGTTAAATTGTAGGTCCCGTAAATTCTTCACACGCACTCAGAATTTCTGATGAGAGTAATATTACGTTTCCACTGAACGATAATCTAGATTATCTTCCAGTTTGATTTAAAATAATCTAGTAGTGTTTCCACTGGATTTTGTTAGATTAGAGCTGTCAAAATTACAATGCCTACAAGCTATGGACCATAGTAACTGCGATAGTATGTGTTAGAAAGCCCCGATGTAATCAGCGCCTAACTAAAATTTCTGATGTAATTGGTGCCTAACTGGTGACGACGGCGACCTCTGCTCACGGATATAAGTATTTGCCAAGATGTCAAAAGAAAGAGCGAGACAACCGAACATGTCTCTAAAATTCAAAATAACGAGTTTCTATTTGTTTTGCTGATTTATTCATGATTTATCAAGCAACCGGAGCAGAGGTAGCCGCCGCCATTAGTTCACCAAATAGTGAGTAAATTTTTATTTTACATGAAACCAATGTAATTAATTTTCCCTTTTTAAAGAAAATAAAACGTTCAATATTCGTCATACATCGTTCGCATTCGCAACGATTCACAATAATAGTCGAATTGTTTTATTGAGAACTCTCTGCTCTGGCAGGAATTTTGTCGCCAACAAAATTTTTATTTTTATTTGGCGATTCGCCATTTTGCCAAACACTCGAAGCCGCCCAGTCCTTTGGAAAATTTTTATTTTTATTTGCCAATTCGATTTGCCAAACACTCGAAGCCGCCCTGCCCTTTGAAAAACATTTTTATTGCCATTTTGCCAAATTGAAAAATACGATGTCAGTGTCAGATGGAGAAACCGAGTTGCGCCGAAGCGAAAGGCTAAAGGCAGCCAAGGAAGACAAAGCTGGAACTTCAGGTGAAGTCCAGCGACAACTCGAAGAAATGCGCCATCAACTCGAAGCCGCCCTTTCCTTTGCAAATAAGGAAAAAGCCGAACGTGTCCGACTCGAAGAAATGCTGGCCGAACAAAATAAATTCACGACAACAACATCTGCTGAAACAACTTACAGCTACACATCAGCCCAGTCCAGTATATTCGATCCATTTGCCACTGTTGTGACGACGACAACTACGGGCGGAATAAGCTACACGTCAGCCCAGTCCAGCTTACTCAATCCATCTACCGCAATTGTGACAACCACTACCGCTACGGGCGGTATAAGCACTGGATCGAAGAATTTAAATACAGCGTCCAATCAAGCTATGCCATACCTTCATCATGTTCCTACATTCTTGCCGCCGTTGCCAGGAACACCACACCAAGGTTTTACTGCTCAGCCGCCAACAATATTACCACCCTATCCGACAGGCAGATTTGAGAGTGTTCCAACTGGGTTTCAAGTTGTGCGTGCGAAATTATATGACCTGCCGGAATTTACGGCCAGGCCCGAGGATTGGCCGTTGTTTAGCACTGCCTTTCGAGACTCCACTGCCATGTACAACTATTCCGACGTCGACAACTTGTTCCGACTACAAAAATGCCTAAAGGGACAAGCAAGGGAAGTTGTTGAGTCTATGCTAATCCACCCAAGCAACATCAACCAAGCCATGGCCGCACTTGAGTTTCGTTTTGGACGCCCAGACATTTTGTTGCGAAGCCAAATCCTCAAAGTCAATGAGATACAACCGATTCCAGAGGACAAGTTGGAGCTACTAGTCCCATTCGCAACCAAGGTACAGAATCTGGCCACGTTCTTGGAAGCAAGTATGATTACTGCCCAACTGGCCAATCCTACGATTCTCGACGAGCTCGTCAGCAAACTCCCTATGAGCAAAAAATTGGAGTGGATTGAGAGAAGCCTACACTGCCAGCCGTATCCAACTATAAGGCAGTTTGAACAATGGCTGACTGGAGCTGCGAGACTTGTTTGCCTGGCCATACCGATCGCCCCGCGCCACGCTTCCAGGACTGTCTCAAAGTCAACATCAAGAAATGTTTTGCATGCCGCCGAACAACGAGTATCGAACACTACGCACAATCAGAATTGTCACCTGTGTAGAAAATCGCCACACAATCTTGCCGATTGCTGTATGTTCAGACAACTTAACACTTCAGCGAAATGGGACTTCGTAAAAAAACAGAGGCTGTGCTTCTGTTGTCTCAAGTATGGACATTCTGTTCGTTTTTGCCGAGCCAGGAAGACTTGTGGGAGGTATGAATGCGAAAAGAAACACCACCCCTTGTTGCACGAAGAGAATGGTGAAGCGATAGTGTCGATGGTACGAGAGTCGCCTGTAGTGGGAAAGGTCCTAAGTTGCAGCAGAGGCAAGAACAACAAGATTTTGTTTAAAGTGTTGCCAGTTCGACTTTATGGAAATGGTGTGATCATACGGACGTATGCCCTCCTCGACGAAGGTTCTTCCGTAACAATAATGAGCACAAAACTTGCCAAAGACTTAAATCTGAGTGGATGTCAGACAGACCTGAAGCTACAATGGTTCGGAAACGAGTCCTTTACGAGCAAGTCGTTCGTAGTTGATTTGCACATCAGTTCTGATGCCGATGACGCCGAGCAGTTCCGAATGGAAAGAGTTCACACAGTGGATGAGTTAAGCCTGCCGACTCAGACATTGACCACTGCCGATTTGGATGCCGAGAGCGTAGCATGCCTTCCAGCAATTGAATACGACAACGCCCGTCCTCAGATCCTTATTGGGTTAGACCACTGCCATCTGGGTGTCCCGATACGAATGATAGGATCGAACAAAGCTGGACCAGTTGTAGCTGAAACCAGACTGGGCTACGTTGTGTATGGTAAGTCAAATCAAACGCCTAAGAACAATCCACTCAGAATTTTAGCCGCATTCGGTCGAGGTGGGAGTGAAGAAGAAGATCATCAGCTGACGACCCTTGTCGAGAATTATTTCAGCCTAGAAAGCTTCGGTGTCCAGAAGCCTAAGAAAGAATTGCTTTCCAAAGACGACAAGAGGGCTCTTCAAATTCTTTCCGAGACGACAAAGGAAATTGGGAATCGTTACCAAACGGGTCTCCTATGGAAGGAAGATAACATCGAGTTGCCGCCCAGTTTTAGTTTGGCTCATCAACGATTTTCCAGCTTAGAGAATAAATTCCGTCGAGAACCAGAGTTTGCCAAGAAATACAAATCCGTTCTGTCAAGTTACGTAGCCAAGGGGTATGCCAGACCTCTCAACCAGAACGAAGCCAAACTAAGCAATCCGAAGACCTGGTACCTTCCTCATTTCGGTGTGAGTAACCCGAACAAGCCCGGGAAAATTCGTCTGGTATTTGATGCAGCCGCAAAAGTGAATGGAATCTCGCTGAATTCAGCGCTCTTGAAGGGACCCGATGAATTAAAGCCGTTGATGACGATTCTCTACAATTTTCGAACGGGACCCATCGCAGTGACTGGTGACATCAAGGAAATGTTCCACCAAGTTGTGATTCAGCCCAGCGACCAAAACAGCCAGCGATTTCTGTGGAGAGAGTCCGAAGACCAGCCACTTGAAGTTTTCGTCATGCAGTCAATGACATTCGGAGCCAGCTGCTCACCTTGTTCAGCAAACTACGTCAAGAATTTACACGCCAAGAAGTTTGTAAGTGAGTTTCCGAGAGCCGTCTCAGCGATCACCAACCATTACGTAGACGATTACGTCGAGAGCTATGATAGTGTCACAGAAGCAATCGACGTCACAAATGCCGTGATATCCATACATAGGAGCGGAGGGTTTGAGCTGCGTAATTTCGTCTCCAATTCAAAAGAAGTCCTTAACAACATCACAATGACAGAAGAAGAACCACCCAACCAAATTGTCAACATGAATATAGAAGCTGCCATTGAAAGAGTACTGGGAACATTTTGGGATCCGGAAGATGACGTCTATCTCTCCAAGCTTAATTTCTCTCGTATTCCCAGAGACATCATGAATGGGGAGAGATGCCTAACCAAACGTGAGCTTCTAGCCATAACCATGTCAATTTTCGATCCGTATGGCATGATTGCAAATTTCGTTATTCATGCCAAGTTGTTATTGCAATCAGTTTGGAATCGTAGTATTGAATGGGATCAACAGATTCCTGATGACATCTTTCGAAAGTGGTGTTCTTGGAGAGCCGAACTTCCCAACGTCATGCAGCTTAAGGTTCCAAGGTGTTATCATCCTTCTCTTTACGCCGCCACAAGAGTAGTTCTTCACACTTTCGTCGATGCCAGTGAAGAGGCCTTCAGTTCCGTGGTGTACATGAGAATAGAGTACATGGAAGAAGTCAGCGTTGCATTCGTTTGTGGGAAGACGCGATGTGCTCCAAAGAAGTTGACGTCTATACCGCGACTGGAGTTGTCAGCTGCGGTCTTGGGAATTAGACTGTGTGAGTCCATCATCGAGTGTCACAGTCTGAAACCGGCCCGTCGAGTGTTTTGGAGTGATTCGAAGACAGTGCTTAGTTGGCTACATTCGGATCCACGCCGCCATAAGCAGTTCGTGGGATTTCGCATTGCGGAAATCTTGGAAAGTACGCAGCCGAGTGAGTGGCGTTGGATTCCCACGAAACTGAATCCAGCCGACGAAGCAACAAGAAGCCGATATCCACCAGCCTTTAGCAGTGACAACAAGTGGATAAAAGGACCCTCATTTCTCAAGTTTCCCGAACTTCAGTGGCCAGCGCAACCAGACGACTACTCCAATCACATCTGTCGAGACGAAATCAAGTCAAAGTTTCTCCTTCACGCTTCGGTGAGTACGCCTATGTTTGAGTTTGATAGATTCTCCAGGTATTTGAAACTGAAAAGAGCCGCCGCTTGGGTGCTTCGGTTTGTCAATGCATGTCGCAGACAACCAATAGAGCTGGGTGAATTATCCGCTACCGAACTAAACAGTGCGGAATTGCTGCTCTGCAGAGAAGCACAGAGAGATGTTTTCATGGAAGAAATATGCCAAATAAGCAGCGGTCAGCCTGTGGATAGATCAAGTTCGATCTTCAAACTGACTCCCTACCTGGAGGACGATGGCCTACTACGCGTGTATGGACGTATCAACGCCGCCTCTTCGATACCATTTACGTCCAGACGACCCATCATATTGCCAAAAAATCACGCTCTGACAAATTTAATCGTCGCTCACTTTCACCGCCGCCTTTGCCACCAAAACGACGACACAGTTGCCAATGAAATACGTCAGACCTTTTGGGTGCCAAGTTTACGATCTGCAATAAAGAAAGAACGCAGCCGATGTTCGTTTTGCATCATCCGATCTTCCCGTCCCTTGCCGCCGTTGATGGGACAATTGCCAGCTGATCGCGTTACGCCGTTTGTCAGACCATTCAGCTACACTGGTCTTGACTACTTCGGACCAGTCAATGTAACAATAGCACGCCACAAGGAGAAACGTTGGGTGGCCCTCTTTACCTGCTTGACGGTAAGAGCGGTGCATCTGGAGCTGGCTGCTGATTTGTCAACGGACGCCTGCATACTGTGTATACGTAATTTCGTCAACCGCAGAGGAGTACCAATGTGCATCAGAAGTGACAACGGTACTAACTTCATTGGAGCCAAAAACGAACTATTAACAGCAACCAATGTTTTCGACATCGATGCCATCAAGAAGGAACTCTCCGCAAGAGGAATCAAGTGGATTTTCAACTGCCCGTCGAATCCACATGCCGGTGGCTGTTGGGAGAGACTCGTGCGGTCCGTAAAGAGAGTTTTGTCCGTCACATTGAATGAACTTGCGCCTAGGTCAGAAACATTAGTCAGCGCTCTTATCGAAGCGGAAAACATAGTCAACAGTCGTCCGTTGACTCATCTGCCTGTGACATCCGAAGAAGCCGAGCCACTAACGCCCAACCATTTTTTGATTGGAGGCACAAATTCCACGCAGACACCTGGACCTATCGACGAGCGAGCTCTATGCTTACGGAAGCAGTGGAAGATAAGCCAGCAAATCAAAGATCGCTTTTGGCGTCGATGGATCAGAGAATATTTACCCGAACTGACTATGAGGAGTAAATGGTTCGCCCGAACCCCAAATATTGAAGTTGGGAATTTGGTCCTCATCTGTGATGGAAACGCTCCTAGAAGTCAATGGGCACGAGGAAGAGTCATCAAGGTGTTCATCGGACCCGATGGTCAGGTCCGCTCAGCCGACGTGAAAACAACAACAGGAATTCTACGAAGGCCAGCAGTAAATTTAGCCGTTTTGAAGCTTGTTGGTGAGGCTTCGGAATCTCCGGGCGCCTCACGGGGGGCGGGATGTTAGAAAGCCCCGATGTAATCAGCGCCTAACTAAAATTTCTGATGTAATTGGTGCCTAACTGGTGACGACGGCGACCTCTGCTCACGGATATAAGTATTTGCCAAGATGTCAAAAGAAAGAGCGAGACAACCGAACATGTCTCTTAAATTCAAAATAACGAGTTTCTATTTGTTTTGCTGATTTATTCATGATTTATCAAGCAACCGGAGCAGAGGTAGCCGCCGCCATTAGTTCACCAAATAGTGAGTAAATTTTTATTTTACATGAAACCAATGTAATTAATTTTCCCTTTTTAAAGAAAATAAAACGTTCAATATTCGTCATACATCGTTCGCATTCGCAACGATTCACAATAATAGTCGAATTGTTTTATTGAGAACTCTCTGCTCTGGCAGGAATTTTGTCGCCAACAGTATGCGTGTTTTTACCAATACTATCACAGTAAATATGGTCCTACCACCTCATTTTTGTTGCTGTTTTTTCTCATTTATTCACAGACACGAAGTTACAGTAAAATGAAATTTGCGGTATCCGGAGGGTAAAACGGAAATCAGTTTCCGATCTCCTTTTGTCTCTTCTTTTTTTTGTCTTTTCTTCTCTCCTTCTTCCACCGATTCCTTGGAAATTGGAAAGTGAGTCCGTTCAGCACAGTCCAAATCAAGTAGATTAATTTGAAATCTTGAATCGAGATGATTAAATTCTGTATGGTAAATCTAGTGATTTCGAATAGATTTCATGTAGATTTGAGATAATCTCAGATTATCGTTCAGTGGAAACAGCTTATAAGCAACTTACACGCAGTCTCCATTGGTCATAATCGATGGCAAACATCTCATCTTCAATCCAATCAACAATCTATTAGTTTTCTTTCTGTGGGCAAATTATGTCAAGTTTCCTCATTTCATCATTGAACGCAGCAGAGAAAATAAACAACACCACAATGCTACAGGCCAACGTAAAATGTCTCATTCAAAGGAAAATATATCTTTCTTTTTTCCGCACGTACACGATGACAAGATTTTGATCCGCTCGAAAAATCCAGACTGCGATTACCGAATCATGGTTTGGATGTTGGATTGTTGGTCTCTATTGGATTATCTGATGACAGGCCGATAGTCGTGTCATTGGAAATGTTCAATGGAGACCCCAAGTTAGGCCTTGGCCCTTCAAGAACTGTCGCGCCACTCTATTTATTTTAATTTTTTTTTACTCGCTTTCTTGTACGAAATCCAATCAAGCTTGAAATAAAACTTTGTAGCGCTGCATTCATTCATCAACAAAAGCTGACTGTACGATTTCATGTTTGCCCAAGTAGAAATCTACTACTAAAACAAACTGTCACTTTGACGTTTGATAATTTCCAAGGAAAAAATAAAATATTTGGATACAGAAAAATTGACCAACTTACGTCGTGTCGTTATCGTTGCCTTTTTGTCAAATGTTGTACTCTAATTTGTTCTTCGATTTTAATATTATTAAAATAAAACATTAAAACAAAGTAATGATAATGCAATCACACTAACTATAAGTCAATCTCCCCCCTCAAAAACCAAATAAATTCAACTTAATTATAAACACCATAGTCTGTGCGGTATAAATTAGATTTGCACTAAAATGGCGGATCTCGAGGCTGTTTTGGCCGATGTCAGCTATTTAATGGCAATGGAAAAATCTAAATGTACACCCGCAGCAAGAGCAAGTAAAAAGTTAATATTACCCGATCCAAGGTAAAATATAAACAAAACAAATTAACTAACTTAATCATGCTACGTTAGTCGCATTTATCATTAAAAAACTAGTGCCAATAAGAATTTTCCAAACAAAGACATAAATGTAGGTACATTCATGCACCCCTGTGTACATACCTACGTATGTAGGTACTTCCAAATCGACAAAATTAGCCAGTGAAGATTCTTGTGAAAAGAAAAAAATCCTATTCCGTTTTTGTTTTATTATTTTTGCACCTAAAATTCCACTTCGGACTTGGAAAAATTGAAATGAAATTAAAAGTTCCCATCAAACAAATCCAATTGGCAAAAATTTACATTTTCCAAAATCTGTGTATTCTAATTGGATTTAAATATTTTTGTTTATATTAACTTGGTATAAATTTAGCCAGCCGGCCACAATAGATTCGGTTGGTCGTTTGCGTTTCGGTACTCGGTGTCGGTACTCGGTATCGGTGGGTAGGTACTTGCTTACAAAAACATTAAACACAGGAATTTATGTTTCGGTGAATAATGCGATCAAAATAATTTTTAGGTAGGTACCTGGTTGGCGTACGGCTACGGATGAAACTTGTTGTTGGATTAAGATATTGGCGATTTTAATTGAAGTCGATTTTGTTTAATGTGGAATATGTAAGTTTTGCGTCGTTGTTTGGATTTCGGATGACACATGATGGATACATTTGTTTTCTTTAAAGAGGCGAAGAGAGAAAAAGAAAAGGAACTGTGAAACGGTTGAAGTGAGAGATTGGTTTATTTTTTTTCGCGAACGGAAATGATTAAAATAAACTTAAAATTCAAAGATTATTTGAATAGGGTTTTTTTTGGTTTCTTTGTCGTCACGCCAGTTTCGCAGATGTTAATTTTGGAGACTCGAGGTTTGAACTGTTTACAACAGTGGAATGTACCTATGTATGCACTTCTTCGCTTAGCCAGCTGATTTTTGAATTGCAAATTAAGGGTATCTACTTTTGTTAGTAGTTTTTAAAACCGAATATGACGTTACGATAAAAAATAAGTCGGAAAAACTTGGTCTGGTAATCCCATCCGTCTGTAAACCAAACCAAGAGGCGAACTGCGGCGGACTTCTTACTTACTTAAGAATACAATACAGTCCGTTGTGGACTTGGGCCTATATCAACAGCCTCCGCCGGCCAGCTCATGCCCTAGCTGTCTCCAGCTTTGCATTCCAAGTTGATTGAGGTCCTCTTTCACTTGTGTGTGCCACCTAAGTTGCGGTCTTCCTCTACTAGTATCAAAGGCTTTCCGGGCCGGAGCATTGGTGTACAACCGCTCTAAGTGACCGAGCTATTTGAGTCTCTGGACCTTGACTCTTCTGGTTAGGTCCATGTCGTTGTACAACCTGTAAAGTTCGCTGTTGTATCTTCTTCGCCATTTCCCTTCAATGCACACGGGGCCAAAGATGACCCGAAGAACTTTCCTCTCGAAACAGCCTAAGTCACTTTCATCCAATTTGTCAAGGTCCATGCGTCTGCACCATACAGCAGTACTGGGATGATGAGGGTGTTGTACAGTTTTACCTTAGTTGAACGAGAGAAAGCTTTTCCACTTATTTGCTTTCTTAGGGCAAAGAAATAGCAATTAGCAAGTGTTATTCTTCGTCTGATCTCGGCGCTGGTGTTATTGCCCGTGTTAACAGCGGAGCCTAGGTAGACAAACGCCTCTACTACCTCGAAGTTGTATGCGTCTATTGTGACGTTCCGTCTGAGCCGTCGCTGTTGGGTGTCTTACCTTAAGGATCGGGCAAACAATGCTGAGATTCCATTCATCGGGCACAGATGATTTGGAGCATGCTCCTATCTAGATCGTCGCCTGCTGCTTTGAACAGTTCGGTAGCTAGACCATCTGCTCCAGCGGCTTTGTTGGATTTCAGTCGTGATATTGCCGTTTTCACTTCTTCTAGTGCGGGTACACGGAATTGTTGGCTTTTCCCAGCTTTGCGTTAAAACCGCCGAGGATAATTTTAATGTCATAGCTAGGAAATTGCTCATATTTTTTGTCGAGCACTTCGTAGAACTCGTCTTTGGTGTCGTCCTTTTTCTCTTCTGTGGTGGCATGCGCGTATATTAGGCTAATGTTGCCGAATTTATTTTTGATTCGGATCGACGTGATGCGTTCGCTTAGACATTTGAAGCTCAAGACTTTTTGCCTGAGTCTGCTTCCCACGACGAATCCGCATTCAAAGAGCCGCTGTTGTTGCTCTCGGTAGCAATTTCCAAAGTAAATGTCGCATTTTTCATCCTCCTTATGCCCGGTCCATTCCATCGCATTTCCTGGATAGTGGTAATGTCTGATTTGTAGCAGTTGATGGTCTCCGCTAATTGTTCGACAGCACGCGGTCTAATAAGGGACCTAACATTCCACGTGTATATCCGAAATTCGTTGTCCTTAATACATTTGCTTGGGTCGTCATTAGTATATCCGTCCGTTTCCGAGGGCTGTAGTTGCTTCTAAACTAAATGTTTTTCTACGTAGTCGGGAAGTCACCCCGACGTACAACCGCCAACCTGGAGTACCAGGCACTTGATGTGGCTTCAGTGCAAGAGAGCCGTAAAAACCGCTCCTTTTACGGTCTGGGCTTCAAATTTGTCGAAGTAGAGCGTAAAGGTGTTTACCATGTAGTTGGGCCTTACTGGAACTGAAGACGCCACCGTTGATTCCAAAAAAAGAAATTCTTTCGCTGCCGTCGTTTGTTGGGACTACCTTGGTGGGAACACTCCTTCGTTGTGGGGTAGTAACAGCCTGCTTCGACCATGCGAGGCCCTTCTGCGAAAACAAGTTTCGCGATCGCATAGCTCTTAGCTTCATAGTAATAGTCACCGTAAGGCGCTCCGCCACGTCAAGGCTTACCCCATGGAGGATTTTTGTCACATTAACCTATAAAATAATAAGTTACGAAATTTGTAGGACACTGAAAGTCGAGTAGGCAAAAGGTAGTCACTGCGTAGTGCGTACCTCATTTTCTCGTTACCATCAGGCTTCCCTTTGGCACGACAGCTCCGAAGAACTAAGGAATAAGGCGCTTAATTTAAAAAGAACTCATCATTGCTCTTTAACACCATTTAATAAACCTCTTTCACCATTTCATATCAATCCTTATACACAATTTTTATCTTTTCATCTCCCAATCCAGTGTTCGTAGTGTTATGTACAAATATATGGAGAAGGAAAACGAATTAAACTTCCATAAAATTTTCAATCAAGTTTTTGGTAAATCCAATTAGATTTCAATTCCTAACTACATTCCTAATCGAATCTAATTTTCATTCCATCAACAGGATATCTTCTATACAAAGAGTTTTGTGAAGGTGACTTCGAGGAACCAATTCAGCATTTAAAATTTTACGAACAAGTTAGGTTCCTTTGCAATTCTGTTCTCAAAACATTTCTCATTTATTTTTAAACACACAGATCAAAGCGTTTGAAAAAACTGAATGCTACGATGATCGAAAGAGTTTGGCACGTGAAATTTACGATAATTTTATTATGAAGGAAATGCTCTCGCACACGCACGTAAGTTTTATGTCTTTCTATTTTGGACGTTGTTTGTTTAGCTCTGCAGCGAATGCACTTTTTAATTTGTTTTCTTGTTTAATTTCCAAGGAATATTCGAAGGAGGCGGTTGCTAATGTTCAGAAATATCTATTAAAAAATGAAGTTCCAATTAACTTATTTGAGGTAAGTCTTGAGCATATCGAATTCGTCCTAAACTCCTAATATGCTTCTTTTACGTCGTAGCCTTATATCGAAGAAATATTTAGTCATCTCAAATCGAAGCCTTTCAAGAAATTCGTGGAAAGGTAAGTAGAAACACGTTAAGGTGTTCATATTCCTTAATGTAATTGTTAGAAGGTTAAATCACAATACCTGCGATGTGGGTGTGCCATTTTTTATGTTGTTGTGTGTACTGCATAGACGAAAACATGACTTCAGTTAATTACGACTAAGTGGTCCTCTCCTTAGTACAATGCCCTTTGTGCTGTAGTTTCGTTTAAATTGTTTGCCACTAACCTTTGGACTTGTGTAATCGAATGGTTATGTTTTTCGTAATAAATCCCAAACTTGTCAATTGTGATAGTTGGGGATGTGGGTTGCAGAAGCTATAATTCTACAATCTGCAGTTCGCGTCACACACTTGTGGATATTCCCATAATAGAGAAAACAGCCATCGGTTTCGATTTGAATTGTCCACGCAACCATGCCAAGCCTTAGCAACTTCCGCGCGCCACCTGAGCCTTGGTCTTCCTCTACTGCGCCTTTCCTCTGGGGTGGATTCGAAAACTTTACGGGCCGGAGTATTGGTGTCCATCCTCTCCACGTGACCAAGCCATCTGAGTCTTTGGACGTTCACTCTTTTAGCTAGGTCAGTGTCGCTGTACAGCCCGTACAACTCGTCGTTAAATCTTCTCTCATTCACCGTTTATGCAGAAAGGACCATAGATCTTCCGTAGAACCTTTCTCTCGAACGGCCTAGGGCGCGGGCGCTCTCATCCGTTTTTTTACAGGGTCCATGCTTCTGCACCATATAGCAGGACGGGGATGATGAGGATATTATAGAGCGTCACCTTAGTTGTTCGGGAGAGGGCTTTACTACTGCTTTCTTAGCCCAGCGATTAGCAAGAGTTATTCTTCGTCTGATCTCGGCGCTGATGTCTTTGTCCGTGTTGTTTTCTTACCTAAAATTGGTAAAAGAGGGCATGAACCTGCTAAAGATTCGACCTATAGGGGCCCCCGCAGACTGCAGACTTTTTATCGGCCGATAGTTTTGTCGGATGGGGCTGAAAGTGCGCACACCGACCCAACTAAACAGTTTTGTTGGTGAACAGGGCGCAGACTATCCAACAGCCGGCCGACTATTCTCGAACTAGTTTGTAACTGACTGTTGAAGCCATATTCAAAATTCACGCACACGACGCCAAATCACAGAGCGAACTGAACTATCGGCCGACTAAACAATCGTTATCTATGCGCAGGCGTGTATGCGCCAATACAGATTAAACAGTCGGCCGATAGTTGGCCGACAGATTAGTTTGAATGTAATCGGGTAGCCCATCAAAATTTTTAATCGGCCGATACTGAATCGCTGTAGTGTGCGCATATGCATTCCTCTCCATACTGATTAAGAAGCCGACCAAACTATCGGCAGTCTGCGGGGCCCTAAGCCTTACATCCTTACTACTCAAAACCCTGGAGATAATCGTAGAATCTCACATAAGGGGCATTCTGAGTAGTTGTCGCAGCATGCCTACATGAGGGGTAGATATACTGAGACTGCTCTTCATGAGGTAGTGAGAACGATAGAAAACACGATCCATTTCAAGGAATATACCCTAGTTACCTTCTTAGACGTAGAAGGAGCTTTCAATAACGTCCTAACTGAATCAATCGCAAAATCACTTTCAGACTTCGGTGTTGTGGACTACATCAGAAGGTGGATGATATCCATGCTAAGTAATATGAGAATTCAATCAAAGTTAGGATATTCAATGTGTACCAAATATGCCAACAGAGGAACACCCCAAGGAGGTGTACTGTCTCCTCTTTTATGGCTTTTGGTCGTGAACAACATTCTTGTGAAACTCGAGAGTAGTGGAGTGAAAGCGGTTGCGTACGCCGATGATTTGGTCATTCTTGTTTCAAGATAATTTACAAGTGTGATCAGCGAAATCACTAATATGGCTTTGAAGAAAGTAAGGACCGAGCTAGGTGTTAACAACAACAAAACCGAGTTGATGGTTTTCACCACCAAAACCAAAGTACCTCGGTTAAACGGGCAATCACTAACTTTGTCTTCCAGTGCTTAATATCTGGGTGTAATACTAGGCACCAAATTAACCTGGAAGCTTTATATTGAAGAACGGGTGAGAAGGGCGTCCGTTGCCTTCTACGCCTGCAACAAAACTTCGGCAAAAAGTGGGGCCTCCAGTCAAAGATGATCAAGTGGACATACATGGCAGTTGTAATAACGATACTTGTTTACGGATCCATTGTTTGGTGGCCGGCTCTCAGCAAAGCTTACATAGTAAACAAAAATACAAAGGTGCAGAGGAATGCTTGCATTGGGATATCAGGGGCAATCAGGTCCTGTCCAACGGATTCACTTAACGTCATCTTGGACCTTCTTCCGATTGAAACTCTTTATTAAATATCAGGTGTCCTGCAGTATCTTGAGACTCAAAGAAATAGGCTGCTGGAAAACCAGATCCTACGGGCACTGCAACCAAACAAGCCTGATACCATCAGACATCCTATCTACAACCACCGATTACTGCATCCCTACCCTAAATACCTCAAAGAAGTTTAGAGTCTTGCTCCCGTCAAGAATCGACTGGGAGTAGGGCGATGTGACGAAAGACTTCGACACAACTATCTTCACGGATGGTTCGAAGATGGAATGCGGTGTTGGTGCAGGTGTCTTCTGTGAATCTCTTAAGATTTCAAAATCCTATAGACTTCCCGACTTTGTATTCCACGCAGAATTGTTAGCGATCAGCGACAGAACCAAAACGTAGCTATACTAACAGTAAGTCATCCCCACACTTTCTCTGCCATTGTCCGTCCTTGGCCAGGAAAAGAGCACTCCACATTAGGTAAAGAATTCTTAAACGGTATTGAGGAACTCTCAGAGTTCAAGATCAAAGACATGATCTCATACCTCAATAACACAAAGTGGCTTTAGCGCCCCCCTTATTTCTCCTATGGTATGGTATCAAAATGGCGCACTCGGCGCTGATTGTGTCCTACACGGAAGTGGGACAGCCTACCTACCTACCTTGCAATATATGAAAGTGCAGAGATACAAAAATGGTTCACTCACTGTCTATATCCACTTTTGAACTTTATTTCTTATTTCATTCTTTTCTGAATATTTGCAGCGATAAATTTACCCGTTTTTGTCAATGGAAAAACTTAGAACTTAATATGCAAGTAAGTATCCATCGAGAACCAAGTTGCGTTTGAATAGCTTGTGTAATTATTAATTTAATTTCAGCTTACCATGAACGACTTCAGTGTTCACAGAATAATCGGACGTGGAGGTTTTGGCGAAGTCTATGGTTGTAGAAAAGCCGATAGTGGCAAAATGTATGCAATGAAATGCTTAGACAAAAAGAGAATAAAAATGAAACAAGGTGAAACCTTAGCTTTGAACGAAAGGACAATGCTCTCGGCAGTTAGCACTGGGGTAACTATTTCAAAACATTTCATTGAATAGCCCTAAAGGTATATTTCTATCTATTTAGGCTGATTGTCCATTCATCGTTTGCATGACCTACGCTTTTCATACTCCAGATAAATTGTGCTTCATTCTGGATTTGATGAATGGCGGAGATTTGCACTACCATCTGTCACAACATGGAGTTTTTAACGAAGCCCAAATGAAATTTTACGCAGCTGAGGTGATTTGAATGTTTTTCTTCTTGCTGAAGAAATAATTTGTTTGATTTGTTAATCGATTTCAGGTTATTCTTGGCTTAGAACACATGCACAAACGTTTTATCGTATATAGAGACTTGAAACCCGCCAACATTCTCTTAGACGAAAACGGTCACGTACGAATATCCGATTTGGGTTTGGCTTGTGATTTCTCAAGAAAAAAACCGCACGCGTCTGTGGGCACACACGGCTATATGGCTCCCGAAGTACTGTCAAAAGGAACACCATACGATTCAAGTGCTGATTGGTTCAGTTTTGGTTGTATGTTGTACAAGTTGTTAAAAGGTCATTCACCTTTTCGGCAACACAAAACAAAGGATAAACACGAAATTGATCGCATGACATTAACAATGGTATGTTTTTTTTTGTTTTACAACAGCTTTTGCGACTTAGACAATTGTTAAGGACTTGAAGTAACGTTTATCTAATTTAAACTTAACTGTGTACCAAGATAAGAAAAGCAGAGGTCTTACATCTCACGGATCTTTGATAATTCAAAGCTTTTGAGACACTGACGAGCTGCTAGAGACATACAAATGTTGTAAAGGGTGTTTTTTTCGAGGTATAGAACTTTAAGTTGGCATTACTTTTCAAGACGGCGACCGATTTAACGGCTGTCAAGTGATTTATTCTCAGTTTGGTTTGGCAATTCATCATGAATAGATTCACGCCTGAACAACGCTTGCAAATTGTGCAATTTTATTTCGAAAATAATGCTTCTGTGCGGAATACGTATCGCGCACGTGTCGTTCATTTTATCGTCCATCAGAGCAGTTAATTCGATTAACCATGGAACGTTTTCGCACCACGTTTACTCTAATTGATAACTCGCACCCCCAGAGACGCCGCCGCCGTACGGTGCGTACAGAAGAAGCAATTGCTACAATAGAGCGTAGCATTGAGGAAGACCCGAATGAGTCCATCCGCCATCGAGCACAGGAATTGGATCTTTGTCCATCCACTTTATGGTAGATTTTGCGGAAGGATCTTGGTTTGCGTGCTTACAAAATCCAACTCGTGCAAGAATTGAAGACAAACGATCATCAAGCAAGGCGTAGATTCGTCGAATGGGCCCAAAACGAGATGGCCGTTGTTCCCGATTTTCATAAGCGAATTTTGTTTAGCGATGAAGCGCACTTCTGGTTGAATGGCTACGTCAACAAACAAAACTGCCGCATTTGGAGTGAAGCTAATCCTCAAGTGTATGTCGAAACACCGTTACATCCAGAAAAACTGTCTGTTTGGTGCGCTTTATGGGCTGGTGGAATCATTGGTCCGTACTTCTTCAAAAACGATGATGGCCACAACGTTACAGTCAATGGTGATTGGTATGGGGCCATGATTACTACCTTTTTCATTCCTGAACTGCACAATCAGGATGTCCAGGAGCTGTGGTTCCAACAACATGTCACACAGCTCGTGCCACAATCGATTTATTGAAAGACACGTCTGGTGACCGCCTAATTTCACGTTTTTTGGCCTCCAAGATCTTGTTATTTAACACCGCTAGACTATATTTTCTGTGGGGTTATGACGTTATGTCATTGGTCTATGCTGTATGTATGTATGTCATTGGTCAAGCTGCAAACGCTTGACCATTTGGAAGACAACATTCGCCGTGTTATTGCCGATATACGGCCACAAATGTTGGAAAAAGTCATCGAAAGTTGGACGTCCAGATTGGACTACATCCGAGCCAGCCGTGGCAGTCATATAAAAGAAATCATGTCAATCGAATATTCCATCGTTGTTTTATTGCAATTTAAAGTTCTATACCTCTAAAAAAACACCCTTTTTATCATTAAAAACGTCTTGAGATAATCATTTTGACGGTTTCCTATTATGATTAGAAACAAAGCTAATCAGTAGGTAAACACAAGCTGAGCTACACTCACTGTGATTCATAAATTTATCACTTGCTTATCTCAAACACAACCCAGCCGCTTTAATTATGTAACAAACACACGCGTCAAATAATAAGATAAACAAATTTCGATCGCAATTATGACTTTTATTATATTTTATGGTTTGTCGCTTAATAAAGCTTTAAATTTGCATTTCAGAATATCGAATTTCCAGACGTATTCAGTGAGGAATTAAAAAATCTTTTGGAGTGTCTTCTGCAGAGAGATACTGAAAAACGTTTGGGTTGTATGGGCAGAGGGTATGATGAGTTTCTTTCTTACTTTTATTAATAGTTTTACTTGCATGGTTGGTGTGAATGCTTTTTTATTTCATAAAAATACCTAATGCCAAATAATTTCAAAGCCTCTTTTATATATCGCACTAGAAATGCATTTTTTTCTGATTTTCCATGGCAAACTGAAACGCCCTGTAGGCACATGCTTAAGACTGGGTTTCCGTTTTTCTTGAACTCCGAGCTCGTGTAAAAGCATGCACGAGTGTTAGTGAATATTTCCCTTTCTTTTTTTTTATTTCCGTCTCACATAGCCACTTGAAATTTCTAGTTTTCTAGTTTTTGTTTTTTTTTTCTCACTCAGAATTCAGTTTCAGTGAGCGATATCGATATGTAAGAAATGAGTTTCGCTTACGAAGGTCCACAAAATAGGGATGAAAAAAAGAGGTATTTTCGCATGTATCTATTTACTATGTGGAATTGTGGACTGTGGTGTGGACATACACAAAAATGCATCTACATTCTACATATGTACGTATTATGTTATGTGCACTTAGAGTAGGCGTAGCATTCATGAATTGTTGTTTTTCTTTTTTCTTCGCAAATTTTGTAATTTGGGATTATGATGGTTTTGAGTTTCGATGACATTTGTGTTCGAATTGTTTCTTTTTTGGGGTCCTGATGAACGATTTTAATTTTTATTTGGTTTCATCTTTATATTTACCTATCTATAAAAAGACGTAGGGGTACTTTTTGACAAGCTATGAACAATTAAAAAAGTTCAAGACGACATTTTGATCAAACATGACTTTACGATGATAGAAAAATCAAAAAAGTAATTGCCTTCTATCTTTCCTTGCCTAAGCAAAAGTTACCCAATTGTCTTCAAAAAACAAAACCCTTTACATAATCCTAAGAAATGGCACACACCACCACGAAAAAAAAGATCGTTTCCTCATTGCGTAACAGGTTTGTTCTTCTTCTAAAAGAATATTACGATCCCATCAGCCGCATCAGCATAGAGAAACGAGAGGAAAAAAATGTCATTGCTACAAAAAACATAAGCAAAACAAAAAAAACAAACAAGAAACAAACCCCTTTACATAATCCTAAGAAATGGCACAAACCACCACGAAAACAAAGATTATTTCCTTATTGCGTAACAGGTATTTACTTCTCAAGCCCTTGCACTTGACTCATTAAAAAAAAAACGCGCATTTCCATACATATTCGAAATGTATGCATGCAAATATGACAAATGTAGGTAGGTATTAAAAACAACTTTTTCATCGAATACCTACAAAGTACATAGTAAGTGATCACAATTGCCTATCTATATGTCTGCATATCATAAACATTCCAGAAGTATAAAAAATGAATTTTCATTCTCAAACGAATTCTATGAGAACGTTTGGTATGAGGAATTTTTTCTCTATCCTATGAAAAAAAAGAAGAAGAAGATAATGAAATATAAAAGAACGCCACCTAGTTCAATTCGTTTGAACTGAGTACCTTAGTGTGTGTGAGCAAACGCGATATTCCTTGTAAAAATGTAAAAAAAATTACCCATTTTCGAATATTAATATAAAATAAACGGGTAATCGTAAAATTATTTTAGTTTCTGATTTCAATATAAAAAATATGAAAAAAAATTAAAAAAATATGCTTGAAAATATTGTTTGCTGCATTCTCCTCATAATTGATACACAAATATTGACTTTTTTAAATGCATTTTTAAATATGTTTTAATTTTTTTCTTTTTTTTCTAAAAACGTTACTGAGTCGAAGAGATATTCAATTTTCATAAAAAAATAGTTTTGTTGTTGAGTAAAAATAAATGGGGCTGGAATCTTGTTCACCGCAGAATATTCTAAGAAAAACATGCAATTTTTTACTTTGCACTTGAAAAAAATTTAGTAAAATAATTTATAAAAAAATTAAAAAATTAATGTGATATTATGTACATTTCGACAGTGTAAAAAAAAATATTTTCAATTTTTTATCTTTATTACTTTAGAAATTATTCCAAATAAATCACACCTACTTTTGCTAAATTTTCCCCATTTTTCGTGTTTTCGTTAACTTTTTTTGACGAAACTGGACAAAATATTAAAAAAAAAGCCACGTCACTGAATCGTGAGACATTTAAAGAATAGATAAAAAATATAAAAAGAATAAAAAAATAATTTTTTAGGTAACAAAACTGTTCCACCGCAAACGTCTCCAAAAATGTCATAATTTTTCGTTATGCATGACCCTATTGGGATGAAATACATTTTTAATATTTTTTTTAGATTATTAACTTCTTAGCTTATTAAATGTATAATCTATAGTCGTTGATTTCATTTAAATATTCGGAATATTTTGGGAGCTGCACAGTTTTGCGCAAAACACCAACGAAATTTTCAATGGGAAACCCAGCCTTAAGGCCCCTTTAAGACGATCAGTTCAGTTCTCAGTTTCAGTTGAGCAATCAGTTAAGCTTTCACTTCGGTTAAAAAGTTTGTGTATTTAGACGTCAGTTCAGCTTTCATTTTACTTGTGAGCAGTCGAAATTCGGAAGAAAGAAAAACTTTTGCTTAATGGATGATGAAAGCCTTATTGCAATAGCTCTAGTTTTGTCGCTTGAAAAACCTTCTTCTTCTTCACAGTCACAACTATTTAGTGTGGACTGACTTGGACGAGTCTGTTGTTGGTCACTGAGGAAATAAAATAGCAAATCATCCGTCCCTGTTCCGCTCTTGAGCATTCGACTTTTTCCAGTTGTTTGGTATACGCAGAACGAATGCTATTAATCTTTCCCCTGACCTTTGCATTCGTCGCTTCTATCAACATATCATATGCTGCTTCTCTCTTAACCGAATTGTGGTAAAAAGCGTAATTTTTTGTACAAACACGGACATGCACGATAAATTACCAGAGATTCAACCATATTGTCCGTTCGTTTCGACATTTTCCGCACGAACTTGAGATCTTCACTCACCGGAAATTATTGCTTAAATGAAGATTGAACTGAAAACTCAACTGAAACGTATTTACACATCAGTTTGACTAAAAGCTTAACTGATTGCTCAACTGAAACTGAGACTGAAATTATAGTCTAAATGGGGCTTAACGATATTTAACTCTTGGCTCTATGTAACTTGTCGACTGCATGATTATAAAAAAAACAAATAACGATTCAAGCCTTCATGTTTAGAACTGCTTTATTCCTGAAAAATATAAACCAATCGATGGAAGGAAAAGTTTAGATTGGAGCAACCAATACGGTTGGTGCGAAGAGAAATGGCCAAGGTAGCTTACACTAATAAACAATTCCCCGAATGCGTGTTGAGAGCGTTCTCAATTTCATGCCGATTCAGATGGCTGAGTCTTAGGAGGCAGTGCCCATGAAAAATGAAATAAACGCTTAATAACACGGGTCGAAACGAGTTAGAGCCTATGCAAATAACCACTACGTCACGGGCTGTGATTACGATCAACAAAATGCGTCTTCAGAAGCAGTGTTAAAAAGGTTGAAAAATAGCGAAACGTAGATTTGAAGAGAAAACTTAAAGGCACGAGTTTCTTACTTCACGTTTCATTTTAGAACATTAAAGAATAAATTGACATTTTATTACACATGTTGAAATGAGATTTAATAAAGAGAGCCAGTGCTGCTACTTGTTGTTTTCGGTTTAAGTACTTCTTAACATTCCGCCCACTTCGTCCAGTTGCGACGAAACATCTGGCCGCCCACTGTGTTCATCCGAAGATTCGATTTCAATTTGAAGCACGACCAGTTTTGAAATAGCTCCCTTTATCTTTGATGAGTGGGTACGGATCGTTGCGACCCGAACAAGATTGTCTTCTCCAGAATGGATTTCTAAAACACGACCTAGTAGCCATTGACTAGGTGCGCGTTCATCCCTTATGAGAACCTAGGTTGCCCACTTTAATGTTGGGTTTTGATGTTTGCCACCGACTTCTTACTTGAAGGTGGTGTAAATATTCACAGCTCCACCTTTTCCAAAAATCCTGCTGCATCTGCTGGAGTTGTATCCAACGGAAGAGTCTTAATGTCGAGCTTGTCCGGTTCCGGAGTGGCAGTGATGGGACCGCCCACCAAAAAGTGCCCAGGAGTCAAGGCAGCAAGATCATCAGGGTCAACTGAGAGGACTGAAATCGGCCTGGAATTAAGCACAGCTTCGATTTTCTTTAAGACTGTGTAAAACTCTTCAAAAGTCAACGTTGCTTCCCCGATGGTGTGCTTTAGATGGTGCTTTATGCTTTTGACTCTAGCCTCCCATATACCTCCGAAGTTTAGAGAACCCGGTGGGGCGTGCCGTGAACCTGCTTCCAACTGCATTCTATAAGCTGAAAGATCTTCCTTCAGAACTGCATTGGCACCAGCAAACGTGCGTCGTCGCGCAGTTTCGCAGGCTCGAGCTGTTCCCTCGTTGAGCAAAAAAACGCCGTAAAGCTGCAAGGAATGTTTCGGTTGTCATGTCGCTCACGAGTTCGAGATGAATAGCTTTAGTGCTAAGACAACAAAAAGGTCGACCCATCCCTTGTAACCACGATCCTTTGTTGTTCGTATTGTGTAGGGTCCAGCATAGTCCACTCCGGAATGCTTAAATGGAGCAGCGGCTGTGCACCTAGGTGTGGGGAGAATTCCCATTATTTGTGCTCTGCTGTGACGGCAGCACGTCAAGAATCGACGGATGAACTTTTGGACAGGAGTCCGACTGTCGATGACGTCTTCGAATAAAGCTTATTGTAGTTTGTTTACCACCATGCATAGTGGCATTATGTGCTTGATCAATAAGCAAATGAGTAAGTCTACTTTCCTTAGGCAGGATGACGGGAAATCGTTCGGATACAGTGAACAAGACATTTTTTAATGTACCATTTAGTCGTACGATGCCATTAACGTCAATTATTGGATTCAGTTTCCTTAGTTTGATTTTTCCGGCGACAGGCTTACCTTGAAGGAACAAACCGTATCCAAAATTGTAGAGCAGCTAGTCTTTCGGAAGTTGTGCACGAGGATGATGAAGTACGTGGTAGTTTGAGTTTAATTGTGATAAAACGATAGTACCAACACGTTACAGCAATTAAAGTGTTGATGTTAGAGTACTTGCAGAGAAGCCCTAATGCTCCCTTATCCTCTGTAAGCTTAGGCGGTCCATTCATCGAAAAAAGTGCTGTTACCTCACGCACTTCAATGAATATACAACTTTGTTCGGGCCATTTACTTTCATCTTTTAAGTACTTCTTATCAAGCTGCGACAGCATCTTCAACAAACACACTGCCTCCATGCTTTGGGACGAAAGAAGAAAAACTTTATTTTTGATAACATTTTCATTATCATCTCAACTCCTCAAGTCATGCATCATTTACAATTATGATCCTCGGCTTCTCTGTTATTCAATTTATTAGTAGTAAAACAACAAACACATAAATTATCGCCACTAATTGGAATGTTGTATAAATGCCAATTTGGATTCGCTTTTACGGGCTTTTGTTTGTGCTTTGGGTTGTTCAAATATTTATTTGCCTTCAAATAGTTCATAAATCTATTTTAAAATGCTAATAACTCAATTTGTTTCCTCTCGTAATAGAGCTGAAGAAATAAAACAGCATCCGTTTTTCACTGGAATCGACTGGAATCAAGTTTATATTCAAAAATATACACCGCCACTAATACCACCGAGAGGCGAAGTAAATGCTGCTGATGCTTTCGACATAGGATCATTTGACGAGGAAGATACAAAAGGAATAAAATTAACGGAAGCCGATCAGGAGCAATACAGATATTTCCCCCTAACGATCTCTGAAAGGTGATATATTCGTGTTTCGTTGTCATCAAATGCTTCAATTAAATGAATTCCTCATTCCTCAGATGGCAACAAGAAGTAGCCGAAACTGTATTTGACGCTGTTAACATTGAAACAGACAAAATTGAACAGAAACGCAAATCAAAGCAGAAAATGCATTTCGATGCTGACGAACGAGAATCTGACTGCATTTTACACGGTTACATTAAGAAACTGGGTGGTTCGTTTGCATCCGTGTGGCAGACAAAATATGCAAAATTATATCCCAATAGGTACATAAATTACCCCCCGTATGCTTGTTAAATAAATTAAGCAAGCGTTTTTTGCAGACTGGAACTTCACACCGAGAGTGGCAATAACAAACCCGAACTCTTTTTTATGGATCAAGTTGAAGAAGTTTCACCAGATTTTGTTCTATACAAAGGCGAACAATGTATTCAAATTCGTATAAATGATGGCATCCGCGATGGGAGGCTTATTTTAACCAATTCAGTAAATTTGCTTTGTTTTAAATTATGCAGTAGTGTCCGACCGAAGGTCGATTTTCCGCCGAAGCCGAAGCCGAATATTAAGGCGCGTCCACATTATGCCGAATGATATCGATCGGCCTGGGCTGCGCGGCACATTCTGGTCGGCACATCCGGTTTGGTATGACGTCTACATTGATTTGCAGTGTGGACGGTGCCGAGCAAAAATACTTTGAACAAAACTCACGAGCTGTCAACGAAAAAGTGAAAAGATCGGTTCGGCATCGGCACGTCCACACTTTATAATTCGGTTCGTGTTTCCGTCATCGGATCCATTTGATTCGGTTTGAAATCGGTTCGGTTCGGGCTGGCTTTCGGCATGAACCAAATGCCGATCGGGACGTCCAGACTCATTCGGTTTGGCTGATCGGCATGGGCCGATCGGCGACATTCGGCATAATATGGACACGCCGAAGTCGAAGGTTTAATAAAGCGAAGAATTCTCATTTCGAATAAAATAAAAGTACAAACGATGTGACAAAATGTGTATCGCAATTTAAAGAATTCGAAAATGGATTTTTTTTCCGCGCCTACTACGATTTCACACTAAAACTCAAAAATTCAATTTTTTTTTTCGGCGCCTTCTACGATGCTCGATATTAAGAAACAAATTCTTTGGCTTCGGCCAAAACTTCGGCCTATTTTATACCGAAGCCGAAGGTTTGTCCGAATTCAACCGAAGCCGAAGCCTAAGCTTCGGTCGGACACTGTTATTCAGTTTTGAAAGTAAATTTGAAATAATTATTATTCGTATTCGTTGTTTTTGTTTCAATAGGATGAAATTGGTTTAAAGGAATGGGCATTCTCATTGCGTTCAGCACACAAAGTATCGCAACAGCTATTGGGGAATATGGCTCGTAAAGCTGGTAAAATATACGGAAGCGAGAGAGAAGCGGCCAAACCATTGTATATAATCGGCAATCCATCACCAAAATCAAATATATCCAATTAGCGTAGTAAACAACGTGCATATTTATTTAATATTTACATTATAAATTATTTCATTTGAAACCACATAAAAAAGAAACAAAAAAATCAGCTTGTTTAACAATAAACATTTTAAATAGTAAGATCTTGAATGGTGGAACAAAAAAAAGGACAAAAAATCATTAAAAATGTACAAAAAAAAGTAATATCTGCCCAATTCAATGTGAACATTTAGAACATTTAAAAAAGAAGAAAATTATGTTTTCTGTTTATGTTTTTAATTTTATTGTTATTTTTAATTTTTAATGTACCGGTTTTATGTTTAAGTAAGAAAAAGTAAAATAAATCGTAATTTAAAAGTAAAAATTACAAAATAACTAAAAAATAGGAAAAAATAAACAGTTGCTCGACACAGAAATGGTTTTTTCTTCATTTATCGGCATGGGCTTTCAGTATTTTGAAGCTGCGGCAAAAGAGCCAAACTCAATTCCGAGCTCTGGTTGCCGAGATATTTGCATCAAAAGATAGACCATCTTCAGTTGGATCAAAAGAAGCTCAGGACAACAACCAATCATAACTTGGTAACCAGATCTCGCAGACGAGCATACCTTTTTTCTCATCCATTATTTGATATAGACTACCTGGGAAAATTGAGGAAACTTCCATTAACAAGAAATATGAACCAAATTTTTGAAAATAATATTAAATCTCTTACTTCATTTCACGCTCTTTGTTTCGCGTAATAAACATTATGACGAATATTGCTTTATATAAATGAAAGGACACTACGGCGTATACGTAACAAAAATAATGAGCAAGGAAAAAATTTAATGGTGACACTCTATAATACACGCGTTTATATCACGGAAAGGTCGAAATTAAAATCACTAAGTTGCAGCTATTATCAGCACATTAGATCACCAACTAGATATGCTCGCCTAGAACAATTGAGCCGAAGTGCATAACATGAATCCAAACATGGTTTCCAAACGTTTTCTTTAGTAAATCAATTCTGGCCCGAACTGTGTGAAATGTTGCGCCGTGCCATCTTCTTAAACCACAGCTACAGATCTGGCACATCACGGTTGTTCAATCGATGAACAAAAAAACCAGTAATCAGTTGTCGAGGAAAACTGTGACTAATATCGATTTGAAATTGCGCGCAAATGTGGTGCCGTGAAATAACGCCGAATTCTGTAATTCGGCCTTATTTCACTTTACCAAACCCAAATAACGCCGAATTTTCGCACTCGGCTTTATTTCACTTTGTCAGTTTTAATTTTTTTAGATTTCATCAGGTTGTTGCGGGCTTCTTTGGTTCCGTCGTGATCATTGCTGGTATGCGTTCTCCAACCTCACGCTCGTCCAGGGCCGGATCTACCTAAGGACTGCTTGGGCTGCAGCCCAGGGCCCCGAGGTTACAAGGGGCCCCCAGACCCCGCTAAAAACAATAGGTGATAATTTGAATTTAAAAAATGGTTGTCTGTAAAGTCGGTTTACGGACGATATTTTTACGTAATAATGTCATAAAAAAACATTGATGAAAAATTGCATACTTCTATAAATTGAGTTAAGGGAGTAAATACGTGTAAAAGGATGTTTTCATGTTGATTTTCATTATTTTTTTAAGGTATAAAAAATGAATATTATTTATTGAAACTATTAGGTTATTTTATAGATATATTCATGAGTTTTTTTCATATTTTACAAAAATATAACTTAGAAAGTAGCGGAGATATCAGCTGATACACATCGTAGGTTGTCATCCGACTTAGCAGTTGGTGTACAAGATGGAAGCCACAATTTTTATTCGAAATCAATGGCACAGAAAAATTACTTTCTTTGATATGTGTGTCTTCTATATAAACCTCAATTTAAAAAAAATAAATAAAAATTTGCATTTTCAGAGGACTATTAAAATAAGTCATGTTTTTTTACCATTTTTTCTTATATTGTTTTCTATAAAAAAAAGTAGTTAAAATAAAAATATCGCTTATGATTGAGGTTCATATTTAGCACAATTGTGTAAGGAAATTATATCAATCTGCAAAGTCGCGCCAAGAGCTTCCTTATAAGTAGATCAGTATTCATCTATGATCTTTTTAATCAATAATTAATCGTTGATAACTCATAAATTGTTAGAGATACGAATAAAATAGTCATGACTCATGAGCAATTTTATAGAAAATTGTATTTCCTATGAAAAAACTCACGCAATTTTTGAATCAGATCAATAGTTTTCGATTTATATCAAAAATTACACATTTTTTACGATTAATTACCAATAACTCACAAACTATGAGAGATATGAAAAAAAGCTTATGATCAATTTTATGGAGAATTAAATTTTCTAAAAAAAAAATCGAATACATTTTTTCGCTAGACTAATAGTTTCCGAGTTGTGTTAAAAATAAAGCTTTTTTATTTTTTCTAATAACTTCAAAATGGCCGACTATCGTACTTGCTCCAATCTAAGCCAGAGTTTTACACCTCTTGCAGTGACATTTTTATGCTCATGTATGAAAATAAACTTATTGACGTGTTCCCTAACTGCTATACCATTTCAAGATTTTTTTAACTTTGCCAATCACTAGCCGTGAAGCAGAACGCTCCTTCTCCAAGATGTCCTATGTAGAAAATAATAATAGGACAACAATGTCGAACCATCGACTAAATAATTTATCACTTCTTTCCATAAATTGTGATCTAACAAAAGACTTCCAATGTGATGACCAAATAAAAGTGAGTAAGTAGTGCAGCACAAAAATGCAGAAAGGTTGATTTATAAATTATAATTTATATAACATAACTGTCACACACATAACCTGTCAATTTCTTTTCCTAATTCATAATAAATAAATAAAATTATTTTATTGTTTTTTTATATTCTTATATATATATCACTATTTCGGTTTCTCTGTCACCCAAAGGTTGCCTGGAAGAGATTGCTACCACAGCAATAAGGTCGCCTTTTGTACAACTAATACTTGCGTAGATTTAAGTAATATTTATGTTTTTTTGTGCAATAAAGAATATATAATAATAATACAGGGTGATTCACGAGCGTTGTGCCAAAAAGCTAGAGCGTGTAGGTTGAGTTGAGACAAGAAAAAAATCGTATGGGAGGGGGGGTCTATTCCCCCCTGTTTAGCCGGGAGGGGCAATTTTCTGAAAAATTGACTTATTTTGTAAAAACAAATATAAAAAATCAACGGCTTAGTTTACAACACCGTGCTATACCTTTCTGAAAAGCTAAAAACTTCGTCTTTCATTTTGTTTTTAAAATAAACTGTTTTAACGAATAGTTTAAAAAAAATAAATTTTCAAACTCAAAATTTTCAAAAAAAAGCCAAAAAAATTTGTTTGAACTAATTTTTCTCAAAATTTTATGTAATTAAGTACAAATTTTGTTCTAAAATTTCAATATCTTTGTTAATTTTTAGTCGAAAACAGAAAACCGGATGCAAAAATGTCTTTTCGTTTTTGAGAAATTAAAAAAAAACCAAAACCACTTTTTTTCTAAGAAAATCTCTATTTTTATTTTTACCTATCTGGACTTTTAGTATAATTTACTAGTTTAATTTATAAATTTAATTTTTTGTAATTGGAGTTTTATGAGGACTCAATAAAGTAGAAAAGTATTGGATTTTCCCTAGATTAATCATTTTGTTCTAGCTCTCCGTGCTCTCGTCGGCGGATTCTTGAAGCTACGACTTGGGCGCCATCTATTGGGATATCTTTCAGCGTAGAGTCTTTCGGCTTCCCGATCTCGACAAGAAGTTAAACCGTAGCAGAAGTTCCTGTCCGCTAACTCTTCTCAAACATATGAGTTTGTTATTGTAATGTGTTGATGAACTAATATTTTAATTGTAAATGGTTGGTAAGTAAATATGCGATGCCTTTTATTAACCTTTAGGTTGTTAATTGTTTTTTCATTCAAAAAAAATTGCAGTTTAATTATCTTAAGCCCCCAGCAGGTAGAACCCTTCGCCGGCGAGTGGCCGCGGCCCCAGGTATAGTAAGAAAAAATTGCAGGTCAGTTTTCAGACGTTATCAATGAATAAAATGGTTAATCCATTGAAAATCCAATACTTTTCTACTTTATTAAGTCGTCATAAAAGTCCAATTACAAAAAATTAAATTTGTAAATTAAACTAATAAATTAAACTAAAAGTCCAGATAGGTAAAAATAAAATCAAAGATTTTCTTAGAAAAAAACAGGTTTTGGTTTTTTTTAATTTCTCAAAAACGAAAAGACATTTTTGCATCCGGTTTTCTGTTTTCGACTAAAAATTAAAAAAGATATTGAAATTTTAAAACAAAATTACTACTTAATTACGTAAGATTTTGAAAAAAATTAGTTCAAACAATTTTTTTTGGCTTTTTTTTTTGAAAATTTTGAGTTTGAAAATTTATTTTTTTTAAACTATTCATTAAAACAATTTATTTTAAAAACAAAGTAAAAGAAGAAGTTTTTAAATTTTCAGAAAGGTATAGCACGGTGTTGTAAACTAACCCATTGATTTTTAATATTTGTTTTTACAAAATAAGTCAATTTTTCAGAAAATTGCCCCTCCCGGCTAAACGGGGGGGAATAGACCCCCCCTCCAATACGATTTTTTCTTGTCTCAACTCAACCTACACGCTCTAGCTTTTTGGCACAACGCTCGTGAATCACCCTGTATATTATTATAGAAACAGTTTTTTGACATGGCTATTAGTTGAGTACTTAGATAGGCCCCTAAGTAGTTTCAGCCCACGGCCCCACAAATTCTAGATCCGCCCCTGCGCTCGTCGGAGGGTGTGAATCCTTGATTCCTATCAGAGCCTGAAGACAAAAAAAAACATACCAGTCTTTGCGTAATAGTTGTTTTGACGCGTGAGAAATCAC
The DNA here is from genome assembly GCA_943590905.1 of Sphaerophoria taeniata. NCBI lineage: Eukaryota > Metazoa > Arthropoda > Insecta > Diptera > Syrphidae > Sphaerophoria > Sphaerophoria taeniata. Next base: position 22,185,417 of record OX016540.1, on the reverse strand, counting down.
TTGTCTTCACCAACCCTGCCATGGTTGCTACTCTCGACTAAGCAACCTCTTTTCTTACCATCTTTCACCTTTCCTTCACTGACCTCTCTTTAACCCTGCCAATCCTCATCCTTTATCATTTAATTTAAAGATCCATCATCAAATAAACACGGACTTCAATAAATATATGAGTTTGTTATAAAATAGTTATTCATTTTTGCCATTGTTAAAATTAATAATAATTATACATCTTAAACTAGCGCTTTAGCGTTGGAAACAAATTTACATCAAACAAATATGAACAGTAAAATATAATAAAAAAAGAAAAGTGAATAAATTATTTTGTCAAACTGTAGTATTACTTTACATTGATGAACATAATATGACTTGACTTCAGTTGCCATTTTAGGCCAAAAATATTTCTCTTTGACTCGAGCATAGGTTTTTCAGAACCCGCGGTGGCAATTGAGTCTGGTGCCATGATGCAGCTTCAATTATCTCCTGGGTTAAGGTGCAAGGTATCCACAATCGCCATAGCGCATCTTCGCTTTCACGATGTTCATTCCTGAATCTAACTCTTTTGTAAATATACTTTCCGGAAGTTTGATTTTTGATGATTTCTTCTCTCTTAAGGCTGTAATCAGATGAATTGAACTCTTCTGAGTCAAGGTCAACGTAGTCCTCTCCGATTGATATGATTGAAATTTCCTCCATATCTGCCCTGGAGAGCGCATCGGGAACAACATTTAGCGACCCCTTCCGGTGCTCAATCTTGAACTGAAACCCTTGAAGTTCCAGGCTCCACTTTACCAAACGACCGCTTAGATCTTTCAAAGACATCAGCCACATGAGGCTTGAGTGGTCAGTTATGACTCGGAAAGGCATGCCTTCCACGTAAGCTCGAAACTTCCTTATGCTGAGGACCGCAGCCAGGCACTCCAGCTCCGTCACTGTATAATATTGTTTGGATATTATATTGCATCAACACCGGAGCTGGAACAAGAGCCTCCTTGAGTTTCTCGAACCCTTCCTTAGCTGCTTCGGTCAATTGAAAGCCTTTGTGCTTTTTAAGGCAATCGGTGAGCGGTGCTGCGAGATCTGCGTAGTTTTTTATGAAACGCCGGTACCGGTTTTAGGAATAGGAACGTTCATCGTTGCTTCGACCTTTTCAGCGTTTGTTTTTATGGTTCCGATAACATATCCAAGAAACTTTATCTCACGCAAGCAAAATTTCGACTTCTTGAGATTAATTGTTAGGTTGGCTTTCCTTAGACAGCTGGTAACATCTGAAAGCACCCGGATATGCGTTTCAAACAACAATGATCCCAACGGAACCAAAGGAACCCGCAACAAGGTGTCAATGCCATTTTCTATACTTTTTGATAAAAAAAAGACAGAAAGGTAGCCTTCGTATGTTTTGAAATAAATTCGCCTTAAACAAAATTATGCTTTTGCATGTTAAAAATATCTTAGAATTTCAAGTTAATCGGTCAAGCTGACGCACAGAGGCACAGAGATGAGACACACATCTCAGAAGTATAACAATATACTAATTGGTGGTGACTTTAATGTCAACATCTTAGTAAATAACAGGGTTGTTGAACTTTTTCATTATTTTTGTGATAGGATGAGCTTGTCTGTTGTAAACACCGAACTTCCCACTTGTTTTCAATCAAGCGATAATCCTTCTTTGATTGATATGTTTTTGACAAGCTCGAAGTCTAAGGTACTGGGATCTCATCAGGTTCGTCCTACTTCGGAATTTATTCATGATTTCATCTTTTGTTCAATTCAGTTTAACATAAATATTTTTAGAAATGCAATGACTATTACGTATAGATCTTATCGAAATCTTGATTTTCTTGGACTTGAAAGAGAGAGTTCAAATTTACAATGGAACATAATTTATAGCCTTATTGATGTTAATGATAAGCTTCATCTATTCAATTCATTTGTACTTAGTCTATATGATAATTTTGTTCCAATGGTTTCAAAAGTTATAAAACCTAGACCCAGTCCTTGGTATACCCATCAAATTAAGAAATGTATACAAGAGAGAGAACGTTTTTTCCGAAGATATAAAAGAAATCCTACTGTATTTAATAAAAGACAATACACTTTTGCTCGGAACAGGGTGACTGATCTAATACGCTCCTCTAAACGGTCTTACCTACTTCAAAAACTTGACCCATCACTTAGCTCAAAAGAGCTTTGGAAAAATTTAAAAGAAATGGGGGTGGCTGTTGAGAAAAAATCTCAAGTGTGTCCCTTTAGTTATGAAGTTATGAGCTCTGTTTTTTCACCAATTTCTTCTGAACCCAATGATATTGATACTCCCTTTAGTGAACGTGATGTTTCTGATTGTTTTCGTTTTGATTGTATTGATTTAACTGAGGTGCAGTTTGCTGTTCGTTCTGTTAAATCGAATGCTATTGGATGTGACGGTATTTCGCCAAAAGTCTTCAAACTAGTTCTTCCGATTGTACAACAATTTATGCTTCACATTTTTAATCATTGCATTATGAGTTGTCAGTTTCCAGAAAGCTGGAAGTCTGCTAAGATAGTGCCTGTTCCTAAAAAAGTGAGTCCTTCAAGTCCATCAGATTTTAGACCCATAAGTTTGCTGCCATTTATGGCTAAGGTTTTTGAAAAAATTATAGCCAGTCAAACAATCATACCTGATTGTGAATAACAAAATATCTAAATGGCAGTCAGGGTTCAGAACTAAACATAGCTGTGAAACAGCTGTTATTAAAGTAACTTCTGACATCCGTGTTGCTTTAGATTCTAGCTCTATCAGTCTGTTGACACTCCTTGATTTTTCCAAGGCATTTGATAGCATAGACCATTCAATTCTTTTGGTGAAACTAAAAAATAAATTCAATTTTTCAAATAATGCTCTTAGTTTGGTTAGTGAATACCTCATGAATCGTTCTCAGATGGTTGAAACGCGGATGGGATTGTCTGAAGCATATTGTGTGAACTCTGGTGTACCTCAGGGCTCGGTGTTGGGACCTCTTCTGTTCTCCATATTTATTAATGACCTTCCTGACCAAGTCATTGATTGCAGAGTACATATGTATGCTGATGATGTACTTCTCTATATCTCCCGCAGAGTCGGTTTAATGGAGGATCTTGTCTTTAGAATGAATGAGGATTTACGAAGAATTCAGTTGTGGGCTGATTTAAATAAACTAAAACTTAATCCATCCAAAACAGTTTCAATGCTATGCTCCCGAAATCTAATTAATCCTGTCGACTTTCCACCTGTTATTCTTAACAATGAAATTATTTCTTATGTTAATAGAGTGAAGTACTTAGGGTTTAGCTTGAACAGCTCTTTGAGTTGTTGCGATGCCATCTCTGATCCCATAAGGAAAATCTATGGAATTCTTCGTAGTCTTAGATGCTCTTGTGGTCTTCTGTCTATAGACATAAAAAAACGTCTTCTTCAAAGTTTAGTTTTGCCATTCTTTAGTTATAATTGTTCTGTTTACCCCAACCTAGATTGCGTTTGTAAACAAAAAATGAATGTTGCATTTAATGATTGCCTGCGTTTTATTTATAACAAACCTAGGTACACTAGTGTGAGGCAATATGGCAATTCTTTGTTTGGTATGAGTCTGGAGAAATACTATGATTTCAGAAACGTTTTAAAATTGCATAACATTATTCATAATAGGTGTCCTGAATACTTGAGCGAACAACTTCAGTTTTCACAATCCCCTAGAGGTTTGAGACTTAATTCACCACACTTTTTGCATTCGGTTGGAGAGCGTTCATTTTTTGTGTCAGCAATTAGATTATGGAATAATCTTCCATCCGAACTACAGAGAATAGTTCCTTCATCCCTTTTTCAGAAAAAGTTATTCTCACACTTCACTTCAAACTTATAAATTGTCTCAAAAATTTAAAAATTTGTAATTACTAAATGATAAAAAAAAAAATTATAAATCTTGTGTAAAAATTTTTAATAAACCTTTTCTCTAAAAATTATGTCATTATTTATATAACTGCTTATTGTGTTAAAATTATTTTATTTATTGTTAATTTATTCTTTTTGTTAACTTTGTTGTTTGATACTTAATCATAAGATTTTATCTTGTAGTATCATTGTAATTTCAATTAAAATAAATAAATACAAATACAAATACAAAAAAAAAAATACAAATACATCTCAAAAACTTAAATTGATCGGTCAACTTTGAAAGTTTTAATCCAAATACTGAGGTTGGGTTCTTTTTATTCAAACAAGTAAGTAAGTAAGCCAGCGTCATCTAGGGGACTAGGAATGCATACTACATCGGCTGTACAAGTGTATGTCTTAAAACAACAGCGAAACATGTAAAGACGTTTTTTTTTAAAGAAAATAGTAAGTTCGTTACAGAATAAAGAAAACTTAAGGCTTATGTGCATGGAACGGGAAATCCTATACTAAAATTATAAATGTGAAGGTCACCTTTTCATCGGTTTCAAGGCCGCGTATGACAGCGTCTGTAGAGACCAAATAAATAAAGAGCAGTGTCTAAATATGGCATCCCAGAAAACCTCGTCCGTTTGTGTAAGATGTTGCCCGTAGCTTAGTGGTTAGGTGCGTTGGCTGCTAAGCAGAATGTCGTGGGTTCGAGTCCTACTCGTGCCCATTAAAGTTTTTATTTCATCTCTCACGGGCACTGCCTCTTGCGAAGAACTGACAAAACTTCCAAGCGTATCAACCTGTCATGAAAAAAGTGCTTCCCCTCAATTCTTCACACGCACCCAGAGAATTGTTGATGAGAGTAAGCCATTTAGGCCTTGGATCTTCAAGAGCATCACGCGAATTTTTTTATTTTCACATTTGTGTATCATTTGATATAGAATACCTGGGATATTATTGCATTTAGCAGATATTCTTTATAATCACAAATTGAATTTAAATTTGAAGTTTGTAACCGGCATTTAGAAACTGGAACTGAGAATTAAGTTGCGTTTAGTTCTAAATAAAATAAAACAAGTTTTAATTTTTTAAACTTGAATTTGCGAATTTATAGTGCCTCTAAAAAAACTGCTATGGGATTTGAAAAATATTAAAATGAAGATGAGTATGAAATTTAATATTTTTATGTTTAAATCGAAAGGGAATTGAGTTGTTCGGCAAAAAGTTACTTTAAAACGTAATTTCCCACCCAAGAAAAGACCCATCTACACTTATAGCGTTTTTTTTTTTGGTCGTCCGGAACTGTTCCGAACAGTTCTTAACTTGTTCACTTGGCACAAGATGACAGTTCTTGTTCTGAATAGAACAGAAAAACGATTCCGAATTTGAAGTCAGAATCGAAAACAGAATCACGCATACATGCACGCAAGAAGCAAAAAAATGTGTTTGCCTATTCGTTTGGAATCCGGAATCGGACAGTTCTGTGCACAATTCCAGATTACGAAAAAAAAACGCTATTAGAACAGTCACAATTTAAATTTCTAACAACTTTTGAATTTGAAACGGAAAGTGTTATCCACTCAGCTAAGTGTAGTATACAGCCCTCCGAGTAACGGTCTTCCTGTTAGGTTGGTAATTTGTACTTATGTAATATGATTTATAGCATGCTAAGGACAATAGCCATGACCTGACAGGTGTCAGCCCTGCACGTCACCACCCCATTTATTTTTCAAACTGTAAAATTAAAAAAATAAACTTGATTCTGTAAGCTTAAATCTATAAAGGACGTAGTTTATTCATCGTAAACCTTTAAAAAAAAACGTGCATGGCTATTGTCCTTAGCTGGCGCAGGGTCATAACCATAAGTCCACAGGCCAAAAGTCCATAATGGACACAAATCAACTATGGACTTTTAACCCACCTTACTGGGTTAGAAATTCACAAAAAAATGTGTGTGAACTTCTGACCCAAACTTATTTTCTTATTATTGTAAGAAAAGCAGAAAGACACACAACTTTTTTGGGTTTTTACTGATCGAAATTCTGCAGAATAGTGGGCTATTCTGCTTTTAGAAATTCTGTAATTCCGAATTTCAACATTAAAACTCACAGTTATAAATCATTTTTTTAATTGCCTGTTGAACAATTTTTTTTCAATTAACAAAATAAGAAACAGTACCTAGGCATTATTGGATTTTAAAAATTTAATACTGGCCATGTTTCTGCCTTACATTTATTTCACGATTAACTCTTTACTTTAGCTATCGAGTGCAAAATGTGTTATCATTTATCAAGGTATATCATTTATGTAAATCATATGCAAATTAGTTGGGTAGAGGTCCGTTACGTAACAATTGGGAACTGAACTTCTACAAAGTTCTACAAAAAAGAACATCAAAAATCTGTACTCCAAAATTCTGTAAATGATAAAAGAAAAATTGTTGTGCGCACTTTTTTCATTATCAAAACAAATTTTCTTTTATAATTTACAGAATTTTGGAATACAGACTTTTATACTTACAGAATTTTGAATTTACAGAATTATAAAATACAGAATTTTGGAATTCAAATTTTGGCATATACAGAATTTTGACCAAAACCCTGTTTTGTACCTAGGTACTAATTGCCAGCGAGCGAAGCGAACGAAAAAACTCAGCCCATAAGAGAATCAATTTGGGGTGTGAAAATAAAAAAATTCGCGCGAAACTCTGTAAAGAAGAAGAATTTGAAGTTCCTTTATGAATTATAGGCCTATCCTGTTCTCTTTTTACATTTGAATTTATCGAAACTTAAAGCAGAGTATATCTAAAAATGAGTAGGGAAACTCTTTTGAAAATGTGTTCGACACTACTACAACCACAAATTTTCGAAAAAAAACACAACAAAAATGCCATAAGTGAAAATAGTTTAATCAATTCCTTATGTAAAACTGCCTAAGCAAGAAGAAATGACTACACGTTCATCACTTGCTTCTTTCCCTTTTTCCCCAATAGATTTTCAAAGGCGGCGATTTGAGTTTATATTTTTTGTTTCTTTAGAATAAAAATTAATTCGTTGTGCCAAACTGCCTGAGCAAGAAGAAATGACTACACATTCATCACTAGTTTCTTTCCCTTTTTCCCTTATAGACTTTCAAAGGCGATGTTACTTGATTGTCATAAGTAAAAATAAAAATTTATTCGATAAAAAAACGTATGTTGTTTCCCTTTCCTTCCTACAAGTTTCTCATTTGGCATCTATTTCCAATATCTGTGTGAAAATATGTGTGAATCAACAGGTGAATTTTTCTGAGTTTCCCTACTCATTATTAGATATACTCTGACTTAAAGTTTCAGTTTTTTCTCATTTTTTGTGACAAAGTAAGAAATAAATTTCTGTTGGTTTTTTCTTTACACTTTGTTGATTTTATGGACGACTGACCCATTTTTTTGTGGATTTCTGACCCACTATGGTGGGTTAAAAGTCCGTAACGGGGTCAAAAGTCCATAACGGACTTTTGGCCTGTGGACTTATATGACCCTGCGCCTCCTTAGCTTGCTATAAATCATAACCATAAGTGTACAAATTTCCAACCTCACAGGTAAATCGTTATTCAAAACGTTCACTAGCTCTTGGACTATTACTCTGAGTGAGCTGTTCGTTCCAGTTTTTTAGTTAATTTTAATCAACTCAGAGTTAACTCATTAACAGAAGCCAGTGGCATATTATCCTAAAGGCAAACTAGGCACGTGCCTAGGGGCGCGACAACAAAGGGGCGCTCGGGAGCAGTAATTCTTACAAGTGGCAAATAATGTGAGTTCATACGTGGTTGTTAAAGTAACAAACTTGTGAACTCGAATTGCACTTGCATCTTCTGTTAAAATAAAAATCGGTCCTGAGCAATTACTCTTACAGTAGGTACAGAGTCAACTCGGTTTGCCAACTCGGAAATTGACTAAGAGCCGTTTTCTACACTCGAAGTTGAAGTCAACTTGAGGATATTTTTTCTCAACTCCTGATTTTACATTTCTTTACTCAAAGTTGAACATTTCAACTTTTGATTCTCAACTCTCAAGTTACTCAACTTCCGATTTTCTCAACTTCCGAAAAAAGTAGAAGTTGAGAGGCAAACTTGAGAGTTTTCTCTCAAATTCAAATTTTCAAAAAATGTTGATGATTATCCCCTGTCAAAATTTCATACTGAATAGAAATTATTTGCAGCTTAGAATTTTTCGGGAAAACTAGTATTTACCACTAGCACTTCTACTACACACACACACTGTACACAACAAATTTTCCGCCACCAAACTACCAATCAAAAAGAATCACATTTCAATTATATTCTTGAACGCTTGTTCTGGCCGTGACTTAGGCATAGAATTCTAGCGCATCTTTGCATGTGCTTCTTTCCCAGTAAAAAATGTTGCGTCTTCCATATACACGTACATACAAATTATAAACTAATGACAATTACTCCCGATATGTAAATTTTTTTTTTGACATAAACTCAAATCGAAAGTTGAAACAAACGTAATTGTCAAAAATATCCCAGGAAAATTTTGAAAAAATTAGAGAATCCAACTTTTGAATTTAAACTTTCGAGTTGAGATTTAAAGTAGTGAAGAAAAACGATTTTCAACTTGTCCCTCAACTCTCAAGTTTCTCTCAACTCTAGAGTTGGCCAACTTGAGAGTTTCCTACAAGTTGAGAAATAGTGAAGAAAATGGCTATTAGCTTTCTTCTATTTTTGTATGTGTTCTTGAATAGGTATTGATTTTACTTATTGTAGGGGCAAATAACCAAATGGTCGAAGTTCATCAGTGGATGGCAAAGATTTCGACGGATGTAAAACCTAATTTTTCTGCTTTTTAAGTTCTTTCTTGATTGATTTTGAGGGCAATCCGATTTGAGAACCGAGTTGCTACTTGGTTTGCATAAGAACCAACTCGAGTTAACTTGGTTTACAAAATTTACGTTGCGGCAGATCATTAATAAACCAAATTCGTAAGATCTTTCGGAGAATACTAATAGGTAGATCTCATGTTAACTAAGTCTCTTTTTCCTTGGCCCCTATTTCAACGCCTTTTCAACGCACGATGCAGCGATTTCGGTCAAACTATAGTACGAGATATTTCCATATAGGGGCGCCAGTGAGATGCTTGCCTATGGCGCCTTCAACCTTTAATCCGCCACTGACAGAAGCACTCAACTTCTTGTAACGGTCAAAATTAAGCACAAAAAATCAATCAATGAGAAAGGAAAATGAATTCAAACATTTGTGACCCGAAAGCCGAAACACATTTGATTTATCATTTGATAACTTTTTAGAAAACATTTGATGATACTGAAGTTAACTCTTCATTGAAAAAAGAAGAGTTTTCTCCTGGATTAGAACAGCCAAACCTATAGTTGACTCGGGTTTAACTAAACAACGAATAACTGCAACTCTCTGCATCGTACAGCAGTCCAATAATATGTTGTTCAAGCTTCAAGGTATTTCTTGCAATGCACTTGCACTTATAAATTAATTTTTATGGATTCACTTTTACGTAACCCTATTTAGGGGCATTTAAAGACTCTCTCTCTCTGAACTAAATACCTTCATTATCTATACTTTGAGGAAACGTTTGTTGCATTTTTTTCGCATTGTATCCGAACAAGATAAATGCATATTTTAAAGTCACGAAAATATTTTGTTTTGTGTGTTTATTTGTCGAAATGAAAAATAAATAAAGTGAAAAAAGCTCTGGTGACAAAATTTCGTTCGTTCTTTTTAAGCTATCAATTTTATTATTAGTCGGAAAAAAGCTGGAACGAGCTTTATTTTCAGTTCTCACAGGCATAAGGCACAATAAATTTACAAAACTGGCTTCATTATTTTCCAGTTCCAGTCGTCGGCAGAAGCAGACGTTTAGAACGCCTTCCTCCACTTGCCTTAACTATAACTAACCTTACCCTTGCCAGACAGTTTACAGATACAAAGCACCCCTCGTTCTTTTGTTTTTGTTTTATCTAAGCGGTTTAAATTGAATTACAAAATTAAATTAAGTTACTCTTTCGAATTTTTGTTTTACAAGAGTGTTTGATTCTATCATGAGTTGGGGATACGATACTGAAAATGGTAAGTCCATCTGTTTTAGACTCAAAAATTACGAAAATCCGTCCAAAAAGTCATATGATCGGTTCTCTCATCTCATAAGTGCAATGAACACCTATTGCTGTTGGCTTGTGCTTAGATAACACAATTATAATTTAATGAAAGGCTTGGGAAACTGTCAACTAAAAATAATGAAAATGAAAGGAAGAATAATAATTTATGTACTCGTCGTTTGCCGCCGCGTGCTGATTGATGATCGAATTAAACTGTCCACAAATGCGCACCGCACTCATCCATTCAATTTGAATCGATAAATATTGTTTTTTGATTTTTGAAAAAAAGGCCGAAAATTTATCACGAGACTTTGGTATTCAATTCCAAAACCAATAATAAATATTGATTTTGATAAAAACAAAAAATTGATGATTTATGGCTCCAGATTTTGAAATCAACTGACACTGTTCCAAAACTTAATTATTTGTCATTGTTTCGATACAATTACGAGATACAATTCTGTTATTGTTTGTCAGCGTCACAGTTGGGACTTAGTGTAGACGACTGCTCGTAGAATTTAGATTTATCTTCCGGCTTCCAATGGAATTGTCTATCTGCGCCAATTTAAAACTATTAAAATCCATGTTTAAGCTGGTTATGTGACATCCAATTGAAGTGACTGCATGTAAAGTACTTGTAGCTGCTATATCCACCAGCAGAGTGTTTAAGCTTAATACAAAATGCGCATATTCATAAGACGGTTTCATAAAAATAACAAAAGGAAAAGCGGTTAAAATTAACGATATTTAATTTAACAAAGCGATTAATTACTGAAAAGTATAGCATTCGAACTGTATTATGTCAGCACAAGTAATTATTAAAGTTTTGTTTGCTAGTTAATTAGTTGGTAACATTTATGTGAAAGGTGTTAATTATAATGCGTCAACAGTATATGTCACTGCATGCGATATAATTAAGCAGACAAATAAATTAACAATATTTAATCACGCGCGAATTTGTGCACAAATCAGACGGACATGAAATTGTTGCAAAACTCATGCGAGTGATTCGATTAAAAGTGTTAATTAAAAGTATCTACATACAATTATTATGATGCGGGAGCTGGTATTAAAGCTATGACGGCGGAAAGATTTTTAATCACGTTTGGCCAAATTCTTAATTGAATTACAGAAAAAGCTTTATTAGGAATGAGTAAAAAATTAAAACGCGCGAATATCGCTCAGAGCAGCAGGCAGTATTAGGAATCCAGGGATAAGAAGGTGCAACAAAGGCTTAATTTACACTCGAAGATTTCTATCGAATAGAGATGATTCCCCCAATCCTTTCTAAAGCGTTCGCCCTTTTTTTTTGAAAATGCTATAAAAGAAAAACTACTGAATATTTTCTCAGATTTCTCTTTTTATTTGAAAGTACAATCCTTCCGGTTGATTATGGAAAATAATTTCATTCAAATGGCTGCCTTGGCTGGCCATGCAGTAGCCTACACGATCGGTCCAATTTTTAAGCACATTATCGATTGTGTGCAGGTGCAGCTGTATTTCACCAATGGCTTCACGAATATTGTTCTTTAAAGCGTCAATTGCCTCTGGCTTGTCGGCGTAAAACTTATCTTTTACGGCACCCCACAAATAATAGTCCAACGGTGTAAAATCGCAGCTCCGAGGTGGCCAAACGACATCAGCTCTGCGGCTGATAATGCGATCTTCAAAAACAGGGCACAAAACATCGAGTGTAGCTTCGGCTGTGTGACACGTAGCGCCGCACGCCGTCCTGTTGAAACCAAATGTTGCCAATATCCTCTTCTTCAATTTTTGTGAACAGAAATTCGTTCAACATGGCCCGATAACGATCGCCATTGACTGTAACGGCCACTCCTTGCTCATTTTCGAAGAAAAATGGCCCAATTATGCCTCTGGACCAAAATCCGCACCAAACAGTGACTCGTTTTGGATGTATCGGCTTTTCAATGTTTTGGTTTATCGATGAGGATGCCAGTTTCTTTCACTGCACAAGATAACGAACATACAGAGCTGACGAAAAGTAATGTGGCAATATTTCCCAGCGTTGTTCAAGCGTATACACAACCATATTCATTCAGCGGAAGGATAAAACTAATTATCTGTCAAATCAGACATGAGCTAAGTGTTACCATTCACGAAATAAGCATTCGTTGATAAAAAAAACGTTAGATGGCGGACCCTTTACTTTATCAAAAGTCACATCAGATACCTAGTTATTCGGAAAGCTATGATGAATCAAACAACATTACGTCGACACAAAAACTAATGATCCTTTGTATCTCCTTAAATAATGGTTCAACTGATTCATTCTTACCTCACTAATAGGTTTCAGGGAGTTTTAATATGGTAACCTCCGAGCGAATTTTCGATAAACAATATAAAGCACTATTCACATGAGCACGACCAACGAAGGAAATGAATGAAGAAAAGTGATTTTAGATATGTTTGGAGCCGTATTTCCATACATATTCTCAACAAGACGATAAAAGTATAGTTTATGTTTGATTTATGATGCATAAATTAACTTTATAATCTCAAATGTTAATAAAGTTGAGAAAACAAATTTATTCGTCGCGAAAAGAATTGAAGTTATACGAACTGCCAAATTCTATTCGCGTTCCACATCATCCGCACTCCCAACAAACAAAATATTCACGCGCGTCTAATTTCAAAATTCATTCTTGCCTTAATGCCTTGTGTTTTGGTTGTTCATTCGCTATGAATTAAAAACTCTCATGTGAAAGAAATGTCAAAATCGACGAATTTTCATTAATTCGTTGGTCGTTGTTCGTGCATCGTGCTCATTTGAATAGTGTTTAAAAGGTTTTCGATTTTTATCCGTCACGGATACATGCTTTTGTCAGATTAAAACTTTGATTTCATTTTTGTGTTACATACACTCCTCGCCATTTGGTCTTTTAGTTTTCCATCTGGACCTTCCAAATTGGATAGGTATTGCTACATTATTTCTATGGGGCCTTCCAAATCAATTTTTTTTAATCGGAGAAGACCACACGATGCCACTCCAAAGTATAGGTTACATGTGCGCGACGAAAATTGAGGCGTTGCTGTTTCTAACCACGTTAATACCTGGCTTCTTCTCGGTCTTTTTAGATGTTAAGCTTTAGAAATAACACGATGCAAAGTTGTAAGACTTGCCATAACACGACACTTTTCCCTGTTTTTTGTTAAGTTGTGAGAATTTGGGGCTTTTCTTGTGTTTCCGGCCTTTCATGTTTTTTCCATCTTAACGCTAAGAACTTCAAAAATGATGAAATTACGTTTTAATTCTCTTTTTTGGCAATAGATTATCCCGCATCCTTGTAACCTTTTTCTGCTTCCTCGACCCTACGTTTTTTAAAATAAATAAAATAAAAGTCCGGGTGTCAAAGACAACCATCAGACTAAATACATGTTGTATCCAAGTGACGCAAATTTAAACTCAGTTTTACATAAAGTAGAAAAAAAATATAACGGCTCTTTTCCAAAATTTAAAATCTTGTCATAGAGAAGGAAGAAGAGTTGGACAAAGATTACGGGCATATAATATCATTATATAATCATTTCGCTCTTATGTTTTTAGCAGATAGCAGTTGAAAATAGAGTGTACAGGGTGTCGTATTCAAATGGCGAGGAGTCTATATCAAAATTAAAACCGCGAATGAATTCCATCCTTATCGCGGCTTTGTAACGTCACAGGGGCCTGATTATGGGGTTCGCGGCGGATCGTTTTCAATTCGACCTTTCAAATTCGACTCGCGTCGTATTTCCTTATTAACGAACTCGCGGCGAAGTGAGAAAATGTCTTCCAATTTTCCAGTGATTTGACACTTTATATTCCAGTTAATAATGATAACAGTGTTGCCGCATGTTCAAATTTAAATGAGTCCCCGCTGCTGAAAAAATTATGTAGTCATTTGGAAAATAAATTAGTCCCTCAAAGGAACGAAGTAAAGGAACGTTCGATTAATTTTATTTTTCAAACAAAGGTTCTTCTAATAGAAGTTTCTGAACTTTGGCAGCGGCCTTTTTTGAAGCTACATCTGTTGGTTATCATTAGCGGGGTTTACATGGTCCAACATGGTTGGATGAAGTTTTTAAAATTATTTAAAAACCAGCCAACATGGTTTGTCAAGCGGTTGTTTTAGCGTTTAGATGATCCAACATTGCTGTTGTCATACCATGTTGTCCAACCATGTTGGATCATGTAAACCCCGCTATTAATTCAGTCGGTTTTGCAAGAGAATTGTTCACATGTTATAATTTTCACGAGAAGAAGAATGTTAATAAACATGCAGAAATGAAAATAAACTCTTTTTTCATGCACTAACTGTAGAATACTTAAAAAGATGAGTCAAATTTAATAATATGAGTCCCTGAGCCAGCTTATCAAAAATCACACTATCAGAAAATGCCGAGTGGTGGTAACTCTGAATAAACACTCTTTCGTCTGTGAATCCGCCAATAAAAAGCTGTCGTATTTCAACTCGTCAGCAAACATTATGACATTTCAAATACGCCTTTGAATTCGTTAATTGGTCGAATTCAAAACGAAGAAGACGAAAGCGAATGCAATAATTGAAAAATGTCAAACTCGCTAGCAAAACGATTCGCCGCGAATCCCATAATCAGGCCCCAGTATTTGCATTATCATTTTTTTTTCAATGCAGACTATCCATTCAAATACATTTTTCAAATAACTCGAAATAATATTCCTTAAAATAAATAATATGGTGACATGATAGCTCCGATGAACCAAGGCCTAAGTGCCTTACACTGTTCAACAATTCCTTGAGTGCATGTAACGAAGGAGGAGTTTTATGCCGGTTCCGAACGGTTGAGTTGAGAAGCACAATGGGAGGGTTTGTCAGTACTTACTAGTATTTCCCTATTTAACATGCTTGACTTTGTTAGAGAATTGTACGATTGTGATCAGCTTAAAGAATAGCTTAAACTAACACTTCGCTTCAACTGAATGAGCACACAATTTTTCTGATTGTTGTCCATTTTTTCCTAACTTAGAGTATTAAGGTTTTCATTTGATAATGCTTACTTTTTCATTATGATGTTGAGAAAACAAATCAAAAACAACAAAGACTGACCGTGCGTGGTATAGCTACCAACATTGATCGGAATCTTAGTGTTGTCAATTCGTACCTCAGAAATAAAAGTTCGTACGAGAAAAACATGAAAGGTGTTAAGAAAACGGCAACGAAGTGGATCGACGAGCAATTTGGAGATGTACTTGCAATTCATGTGCCTCTGTCTTAAGAATTAAACAAAAAGTTGGTATAACGGCAGGTGTTTCAACAGTCCGCAGAGCACCAAAAAGCGCAGATCATTTAAAACGATTGCAATTTGCAACTCCAAAAGAAACTTCCACTAAACGAGCAACGAAAAGATATTCGTTTAAGATTTTCCAGACTCGATGTGAGTTGGAAAAATGAGTAGCACAACACGGTTATATCGAATGAGAAGAGTTTCAATTTTGATGGCCCTGATGGCTTTAATTATAACTTTTACGATTTGAGAAAAGAAGAACGATTTTTAGCGCGGCATCATAGTCGAGAAGGTGGAGTTATGATATCGAGCAGTTAGCTACTATGGGACTATTGAGTTTGAGTTAAACAAAAAAAAGGACTGCAATTACCTACAAAGGAATATTGTAATGAAAGTTTCCTTAATTTTCGGATATTTTTGGACCATTCAAATGGATTTTCCAATAGGACAACGACGCCATCCACACGTCGCGCACTGTCAAAAATTGGATACAGGACCAGAATGTTGAATTTCTTCAATGGTCGCCCTAATTACCCGACCTGAACCGTATAGAAAATTAATAAATTAATTAAAAAACAAGCCATCACCGATAGACCTCACTGACTAGGATAAAGTAAACGGACAACGTGTTATTTGGCCTATTTAAAAAGAGAGAGAGAGAGCACTTTTTGGTTTTCGGGTGAGTCAAATTGACGTCCACCGCACTGTTTTTAATTCCAGGGTTAATAAACAACGTTTATGTCAATAACGATTTAACAATTTTTCATTTGGATCTAACCCTACGGCCGCACAAGAGCAAGTTCTGGCTTGCCAGAGCCTACATTTATCATCGTCAAATCTCTATCTGTGTTTTTTTTTTTTTTATAATTTGCACCCACTCAAGGGATTTTTTATACCCTTTTTATGCCAGAGACACAGTGAGTGCATTAGGAAAAAGTGGAGGGGTTGGAAAGGAGGTGTCGATGTACATTGATCTTGAATTCTTGTACATTGCAATGATCGGGAAAGACAGAGTGTGGAAGAGAGTTCCACATTCGCGTAGTACGGCTAAAGAATGATTCTCTATACTTGAGAGTACGTCCGAAGTTGGGCTCGAGGGTAAACTGATGGGCATTCCTAGAAGCGCGAGTATTACGGGCGAATTGTTTGAGGGGAGGAACGCAACTGGCTATTTCACTAGAGCAATTACCATAGAAGTAACGGTAAAACAAGGAGAGACACGCTACGTTGCGACGGTGGTCTAAAGGGGTGAATGAGTCAGTGATCTCTCTATCACCAATCATTCTTACAGCTCTTCTTTGTATTCCATCTAAGAGGCTTAAGTAAGTAGCTGGAGCACCAGCCCAGAGATGGGAATTGTACTCAAGCTTTGGACGGATATATGTTTTATAGATAATAGCCAGATCAGAAGGGGAGAAAAATTTCTTGCACCTTCTTAAGAAACCCAAACATCTTGCGGCATTTTTGGCGACATCGCATATGTGCTCGCTCCACAAAAGGTGGTCTGTAATGCACATACCGAGAATCTCGAGATGTTCGGTCTCATTGATGCAAGTGCCACTCATGGACAGTGGCAAGGGGGTACATCTCGCTTCGACGATACAAGACAGCATTGAGTTTTCGAAGCATTAAACTCGACGCGGTTTTTAATTCCCCATTGTACAATGCTGTTTAAGTCAGAGTTTAATGAGCTTATCATATTTTGCCGTTGCAGGTCCACATCCGAAGTGGAGGGATGTGAGTCTGGGAACGAATATGAAAAGCTAAGGGTACTATCGTCGGCGAAACAATGAATTGGATTAGAAGTTACAGACAAGAGATCATTTATGAAAATGAGAAAGAGGGTCGGAGACAAAACGGAGCCCTGGGGCACACCAGCATTTATATTGTGGGTTTCAGACTTGAAACCGTCCAATACAACTTGTATTGAACGGTTCGAAAGAAAGTTTCTAATCCAACGAAGAAGGGATTCATCGATACCGAAAGCACGCATTTTCGATAAAAGAGCAAGATGCCAAACTTTATCAAATGCCTTTGAAATATCAAGTGCAACAATCTTACTTTCTCCAAAACGATGTAAAGATTTGTTCCACTGTTCGGTGAGATAAACCATCAGATCACCAGTGGACCTGTTGCTGCGAAAGCCGTACTGCCGGTCATTAAGAAGCTTTCGGTCTTCGAGATATTTCTTGAGCTGATAGTTTATCAGCGTTTCCATGACCTTAGAAAGAAGGGACGTAAGTGCAATCGGACGATAGTTGGAGGGAGAAGAAGATACGCCTTTTTTTGGGATTGGCTGGACAAATGCTGTTTTCCAACTGCTCGGAACGAGCCCAGAAGAATAGGATAGATGGAAAAGCTTACGCAAGGGTTTTGCCAGCGTGGAAGAACACCTCTTCAGAACAATAGCGGGGATACCATCCGGACCAGCGGATTTATGTATGTTGAGATCTTTGAGGACTCTTGCCACAGCACGAGTGCGAAAGAAGATTTGCCCCATGGAATCATTGACGCGCTCTAGAGCTGGGGGAGTCATGACACTATCTGGCAGCGAAGAGTTGGAGGCGAACTGCCTAGCAAAAAGGTTAGCTTTCGCGAGAGAGCTAACAACTGGAGTGTCATTGTCAACGAGCGTAGGGACCGAGGAAGAAGAAGAAGTCTTCATATTTTTCACAAAAGACCAAAAATTCTTACTGCCTTTGGGACATTGCAGTATTTTTTGCCTTAATTTTTGGTCATGCAGAAACTTAGTCCGTCGAATATGGGCATTGCAGGCCTTCCTGGCTTGCTTAAACTTGTTCCGGTTTTCCTCAGTTGGGTTGGCTCTATAACACCGGAACTTTACTTCTTTTTCCCTGATAACCTCTTTACAGCTTGAATCAAACCATGATTTTTCCTTAGGTTTGATGCTTTTAACTCTATTCGGGATAAAAGTTTTCATTCCCAAGATAATCATATTAGTGATCATATCTGCGCTGGCGTCTACGTCACTATCGAGGAAGCATAGTGACCAGTTAAAGATCCGGAAGAAGTTATTGAGACCGTCCCAGTTGGCTTTCTCGTATTGCCATACGGTTCTCTTCGGAGCTCTTTCTTTAACTGGATTAGTTTGGCACGAGAAATTTGCAGATATTACACTATGGTCTGATCTGCCTAGAGGCGTTAATACACTGATAGTGTATTTATCAGGGTCGGACGTAAGGAACAAGTCAAGAGTATTTTCCGCTTGGCCATCAATATCCGATATTCGAGTGGGCTCAGTGACCAGCTGAGTAAGGTGGTTAAACTCAGCAAAAATTTCAGCACACATTCCTTCGGGTGTTGTCTGGCCCGAATGGAGAAGCCACGAAGAATTGTGTACATTGAAATCGCCCGTAATAACGATTTCAGTGTGAGGGTACAGGGAAACAATTCTTTGGATGGAGTCAGACAGAGAATCAAATTCGCGAGAAGTTGAAGCTCTGTCCAAATTTGGGCTTCGATAGAGGAAACAATAGTGGATGATGTGTACTTGGTGTGATGTAGGTGGCAAGTCACTTACTAGTCAACTTGCTGGCAAGTTCTCATTTTTTTTTATTTGAACGATTTTTTACACGTTTAACTACTTGTAACATCCAATTTTGAATTTCGAAGATGTAGCCAACAAAAAAAGAATTTAAAACTCTCGCTTCAACTAATATTTTTGTTCATTTAATTTTGTTCATTTTGATATATTTGGAAAAACCTGTCAGATTACTTGCCTTTCTACTTGCTCCTTGCTCTGGACTGGCCAGTACTAAAGCAAGTACTAAAAGTTTGAATGTGTGAGTAAAATATTTGATTGTATGCCAACTTGCTAGCTAGAGCTTGCTCGTGTGGCCGCCGGGTTATAGAATACCTTTATGCCCTTACAGGCCGACTCCACTAGAGATAATTTCTCTCAGAATACTCATCCTGACATGAAAAGTCTAATGGAGTCGCGTTGTTTGTTGTTGTTTCAACGCGACTCCATTAGACTTTTCATGTCAGGATGAGTATTCTGAGAGAAATTATCTCTAGTGGAGTCGGCCTGTTATTTTGATGTACAATTATGTAACGGTTGTTGAGGAAAATTGTGAGTTATATCGATTTGCAAATCGCAATAGCGAGAAAATGTTTGCGAATAATTTACATTTTTGCCAGACTTTCAAGAAACTTATAACCCACTTCAATGAATAGAGATCGAACAGTTCTTTCTTCTCATGTATCACTTGAAATAGACTAAATTATGACGAATTTTGCTTTATACAAATGAAAGGACACTACGGCGTATACGTAACAAAAATTACGAGGAAGGGAAAAACTTAATGGTGACACTCCATAATGCACTTTGAACGAATTTCAAATCAACAAGTTGGAGTTTAAATCAGCACATGTTTTTTTTTATCACCAACTAGATATGCTCGCCTAGTACAATTGAGCAGAAGTCCGTAACATGAAACTATGCGGTTACCAAACGTTTTCTTTAGTAAATCGATTCTGGCCCGAACTGTGTGAAATGTTGCGCCGTGCCATCTTCTTATACCACAGCTCTGGCACATAACGGTTGCTTGATCGATGAAAAAAAGCTAGTAATCAGTTTTCTAGGAAAATTGTGAGTAACATCGATTTGAAATTGCGGGAAAATGTTTGCGAATAACTTAAATGTTTGCCAATATCTCGGTTACGAGAGTTTCAAGAAACTTGTACCCCATTATTATGAAAATAGAGTTCGGACACACCTTCCTCTTGATGTATCATTCGATGGGTTTTGTAAGAATTTTTTTTCCGAAAATTTTTTGGCAAGTTAGCCATTAATATTTTTCGAAAATCATGAGAAAATCGATTTCGCTAAATTCTGCATTTTTGATAGTTCTCACTATCCTGAGCCTACCACTGGAAGCCAAACTCAATTTTGAGTCCTGGTTGCCGAGATTTTTGAGTTGGAAGATATTCTTCACATATGACTAGCAGACCCCGCGAGCACCGTCCCGCCCAAAAATTTAAAGCCTTCAAGTAAACTTCAAACAATAAAACACAGATATTATGTGTCAATATGAAGTGTGATTATCTTGAATCTAATGGAAATAAGGAAGAATAAGAATTTGTCCGAGATTCGTAACTAACCATTTAATCATGATATAAAATGCAAAATTTCTTAAAAAATCTGGATTTTCTTTATATTTCCATCTAAACTCCTTTTTCTTCTGTTCGAAATTTAATTGATTTTAAAGTTCACAATTTTCGCTTATTTTTTGGTTTATAGGCCCAAAGGAATGGTTTAAGTTATTTCCACAAGCATCAGGTCACAGACAGTCACCAGTTGATATTCACACAGCAACCGCTAAACGTGACAGTGATTTGAAGGAAAACTCTCTTCAATGGAAATATGTAGGAAATGATTCCCGGAGCTTGGTCAACACTGGTGAGTGATCCATTCTAACCTTTTCAAAGTTGCTTGAATAGAAATTCTTTTTAAAATTTAGGACACGGCTGGAAAGTGGATGTCATCGGAAATGATAGTCTTCTTACTGGTGGACCTCTTGGAACCGATCAATACCGTCTAGAACAATTTCACTGTCATTGGGGATGCTCCGACGAAGAAGGCTCCGAGCACACTGTCGATGGCCAATCGTATTCTGGTGAACTTCATTTTGTTCACTGGAACACTTCCAAATACAGCAGCTTTTCGGAAGCTGCTGCTTATCACGACGGACTAGCTGTGTTGGCCTTGTTCTTAAAGGTAATGATCAAATTAAGAGTCATAAACCTCTTTCGTTAACATTCTTATGAATATCACCAGGCAGGAAGTTATCACAGCGAGTTGGAGAAAGTAACCAAATTATTGCCTTTTGTTATGCACAAGGATGATCGCATCACCTTGCCAGATGGTTGTGACCCGAACAATTTCCTACCAACAGAATGCACATACTGGACCTATGAGGGCTCTTTGACTACACCACCTTGTTCGGAATCAGTGACATGGATTGTTTTGAAGACTCCAGTCGAATGTGCTCATGAACAACTCGATGCAATGAGAAATCTTAATTGTTATGATGTCAAATCTGAATGTCCGGCTAATGAAATCAAAGGAAAGCTCGTTCTCAATTATAGGCCACCATTGCCGTTGGGAAACCGCATATTGAGAGAACCTGGAGAGCATTAAGCAGTGCACGTGAATGCAAAGTGAAATCTTTACGAGAACTGTATTATTTACTCGCATTATTAAAAAAGTATTCGCAAATGAAAATTATTTATTTAAATAAAATATGGAAGGTGTTTTTTTAAGGAAAGAAGTTATTTTGAATCCCATGAATTACTTACTTACTCATGGTGGCGCTACAGTCCAGGTCGGATCAGGGCCTCATCGAACAAACGTCTCCAGCCAGCTCGGTCCCTAGCTAGCTGTCTCCAGTTTCAAACTCCAAGTTGGTTCAGGTCCTCTACCACCTGTGTGCTCCACCTGAGTCGCGGTCTTCCTCTTCTGCCACGTCCTTCCGGGTTGGATTCGAAGACTCTACGAGCTGGAGCATTATTTTCCATTCGCTCTACATGACCCAACCATCTTAGTCGTTGGACCTTAACTTTTCGGGCTAAGTCAGTGTCACTGAAAACCTCGTACAGTTCTTGATTGAATCTTCGTCTCCATTCTCCATTTATGCAGACAGGAACAAAAATCACTCGAAGAATTTTTCTCTCAAAGCAGCCCAAAGCGTTTTCATCGGATGTTGTCATGGTCCATGTCTCTGCACCATACATGAGGACCATGATGATGAGGGTTTTGTAGAATGTCACTTTAGTTGCTCGGGAGAGGACTTTGCTACCCAATTGCCTTCTAAGTCCAAAGACGCAGCGATTGGCAAGAGTGTTCTTCGTTTGATTTGAGCGCTGGTGTTACTGTCTGAATAGAAAGCGGATCCTAGGTAGACGAAGTCCTAAACTACCTCGAAGTTAAATCTGCCTATGTTGACGTTTGCTCCAAGACGTCGATGTTGGTTGTCCTTTCTTGTTGACAGCATTAAGTTGGTCTTGCCCTCGTTAACCGCTAGACCCATCTTCCTGGCCTCCGTCTCAAGACTCACAAACGCTCCACTGACATCACGCTGTGTTCTTCCAATTATGTCAATGTCGTCTGCGTGTCCTAGTAGCTGGACGGACTTTTGAAAGATTGTGCCTGTGGTGTTGACGTTGGAGCTTTGCACAATCTTTTCAAGAATGATGTTGAAGAAATCGCATGACAACGCATCGCCTTGTCTAAAACCTTTTTTGACATCAAAAGCGTCCGTTGGCTTTTTTCCGACCATGATGGAACAGCGTGAGTTTTCCATTGTCATCATACACAGACGGACGAGTTTTTCTGGGATGCAAAAACTAGACATTGCTCTATGTAATTGGTCTCTATAGACGCTGTCATACGCGGCCTTGAAGTCGATGAAAAGGTGGTAGGTATCGATTTGATGTTCCTGATTCTTCTCCAAGATCTGCCGTAGGGTGAATATTTGATCGATGGTGGACTTTCCGGGTCTGAAGCCACACTGATAAGGACCTATCATGTTCTTGACGAAGGGCTTCAAACGTTCACACTGCACGGCAGAAAAGATCTTGTAGGCGATGTTAAGGAGATTTATACCTCTGTAGTTGGTGCAGTTCAGGGGATCTCCTTTCTTGAGGATCGGGCATATGATGCTGAGGTTCCATTCGTTGGGCATGCTTTCCTCCGACCAAATTTTGCAGATGAACTCGTGCATGCTCCTTACCAAATCATCTCCAGCTGCTTCGTACAGTTCGGCGGCTAGCCCGTCTGCTCCATTGGATTTGTTCGACTTAAGTTTAGATATCGCTATCTTCACTTCGTCAATATCGGGTGGGTGGAATTATTGGCTTGCTTCACCCATATTGAATGATTCTGTATTGCTGGCGGAGTTTTGCTCGGCATCGTCATTAAACAGCTTGGAAAAGTGGTCTTTCCATATCCTCAGCAATGACTACGATGTTCCCATGATGGTCTCTACATGCTTCGGTTCGGGGTGTATAAGCCCTGGAGGTTTGTTTCACCTTTTTGTAGAACTTTCGAACCTCGTTGCTGTTGTGACATCCCTCTATCTCCTCGATCACGCACTTCTCTTTCTGAGAAGTTTATGCTCCTCTCTCCTTTTCTGCTCGTAGAACTCGCGACCTGCTCGTGGCCTTCTTTGCAGCGCCGCATTGTATACCTCTTATTTAGCTGCATGTGCTCGCCGGCACTCATCGTCAAACCAGGGGTTTCGTTGTGGTGGCCGTGTAAACCCTAGCACTTCAGAGGCGGCATCTCTGATGGCTGCTAGGCAGTGTTGCCACTGGCAAAGGACTTCTGAAGAGATTTTTGGAGACACGATCGGAAAAGGATCTAGCAATCTTTTGCGATTGTAGCCGTTTGACGTCGAATTTCCTCCTAGCATTTTCGCGTGTTGGCCTTGATCGGGATATCCGCATTCGTACCTTGGCTACAACAAGGTAGTGGTCCGAATCCATGTTGACACCTCGGAATGTGCGGAAATCTTGCATGCTAGAGAAGTTAGTGTCGTGCGTCGATCGCAATGTGATTAATCTGGTTGACAATTGATTGGTCAGGAGATTACCATGTTCCCTTGTGGTTATCGAGATGTGGGAAACACGTACTTGCTACCATTACGTCTCGCCCCGCAGCGAAGTCGATTAGCCTAAATCCGTTATCGGAGATGGTGTCGTGTAGGCTATGTCGTCCGATTATTCCACCAAAGATGTCTTCTCTACCCAGCTTAGCATTAAAGTCTCCAAGGAAGATTTAAATGTCATAGCTAGGGCATTACTCATAGGTCTTGTCGAGGAGCTCGTAGAACCTGTCTTTGATGTCTTCATTCTTTTCCTCAGTAGGGGCGTGAGTGCAGATGAGGCTTATGTTGGTGAATTTAGCCTTGATGCGGATTGTCGTGATACGCTCATTCACTGATTTGAAACTCAAGACCTTCCTCCTGAGTCGAGTCCCAACTACAAATCCACATCCAAATAGACGCTGATTTTGTTCCCGGTAGCAGTCGCCGTGGTAAATATTGCAGTTGTTCATTTTACGTAGGCCCGGACCATCCCATCGCATTTCTTGGATGGTAGTTATATCTGCTTTATAGCAGTCAAGGGCTTCCGATAGTTGTTCTGCTGTACGTGGTCTGTTAAGTAACCTAACATTCCAAGTGCAAAACCGAAATTCGTTGTCCTTAAATCGTTTGCGTGGGTCGTCATCATTAATTCCGTCCGTATCCGAGGCTTGTTGGTGTTTCGGAAACATGTCTTCTTTATGTGGCCGGGCAGTCACCCCGACGCACGACCCCCAACCTGGAGGGCCAGGTCTTTAGTTTAATTCTAAGACAAAGAGCTGCCAAACCTCTCCTTATAGGCCTGGGCTGCGAATATGTAGTAGTAGCCCTATAAGTAGTTCATCCTGACAGGAACTGTAGACGCCACCGATGATTCCATCTTGGGAGTTCTTCCGCTGCCGCCTGTTGAAAAGGAGGTATGCCTTAGTGGACGCATACATCCTCTCCCTCTCTCTCTTTGCTGCCGCCAACAACTTTCCACTGGGGTTGGAACCCAATCTTCGGTTGAAGGTACTGGGCACCCGATGCTCACCACGGAGGAGAGTAGGAGTTTATAGACAGAGGTTTTTGTGGACGCTTGTGTCCTCTTGAATGCAGGTGTCTACCCTTCGAACCCTTCAAAATCGTACTCTAATTCCAAATTGAAATCAAATAAACCATCGAAAGTTTTTAGCAATTATAAATAAATAAACTCAGTTTTATTTGCTTAATTGGTAAAAACAAAGTAATGTGTTTAGGACTAGAACTTAAATATTTGAACATGGAATATGGGGGGTTTCAAAACCAAGTGAAATGTGCTAACACTTTGCGGTTGGTTAAAATATTCAAGCTCATCATTTTGATTGCGAAATTAATCTCTTTTGACTTTGCTTGCAAACATATCTTCACATTCATTAAGTTTCTTGGCCAAAAAGTAGATTTCAGCCAGAGCGATTATAAGTGCACACATGATTCCCAGGAGTAAACGGAATCCGAAATCCAAATTTCCAACAATTAACTCGACTCCCAAAAATCCAAACACGAAACCGGCTATTACCGAACAAACAAACTGAAGAACTGCAATTATTTGGCGATTGACTTCCTTTACTGCAAGGACAAAAGCAAAATGTAAGAAAATACGGTTTTAAGCAGAATATCTTCTTATACTCACGTTGATACCCAAACGAATCTTCGGTCCTTTGTTTTATACTCAAATCAACGTTTTTCGTTATGTGCATGTACGCCGTATTGGCTTGAGCAGCTCTGAGCTTCTCGCAGCGGGCTTCCAAGACTTCATTGCGTGCAACAATTTCGTTTTCGGGTAAAATTATTTCGCAATTCTCCAAAAACTCGTAAACATAACGATCGGTTTTGTTTTCGGTCCTCAGGTCTTTTAAGAGTTTTTTCAAACAATTAAAGTCATGGAGGCTCAAGGTGACTGGATTTTCCTTGTCCTGGCTGTCATCCTTTGGCAAGTCCTCAACAAAATTGTTTTTGTTTTGTTTTTTGTGTTGTTTGGGCTTTGGCTTTGTTGGTGTTGAACAGAGTGATTTCAAAGCTTCTGGCAATTCTTTGTTATCTTGCAAGTGGAGTTTGATGAAGTCTACCAATTCAGTTGTTGGTATTATCTTGACTTTTGCGGATTTGATTGTTTCTACTGGCATTTTTGCTTATTTTTCAATTATGTGTTGCTGAGAGACGATCAACAATCAGCATCTTAAACGGCAGAAAGAAAAGGTTTAAATGCTGACAAGACAAGTTACTTTTACGTTAAGACTAAAACAGATTTCATAGTGCGACCACATTAACAAAGTGTGGGAGGAAGAATGTATGCCAACTGACTGATCGATAAGCTCCATATGCCCCATCTACAAAAAAGGGGATCCTATGTCTTGCAAAAACTACCGAGACATATCCCTGCTTAATGTTGCATACAAAATCCTATCCAACGTACTGTGTGAGCGTCTTAAACATTTCTGCAACACAATAATCGGCACGTACCAGTGTGGCTTTAGGCCAGGCAGAACAACGATAGTCCAAATATTCACACTGAGGCAGATCCTGGAAAAGACCAACGAATTTCAAGTCGAAACCCGCCATCTTTTCATCGACTTCAAAGCTGCTTATGATAGCATCCACCGCCAAAAGCTTATGATGGAGATGTCTGAATTCGGGATCCCGAACAAACTGATACAGCTGTGCCGCATGACGCTAAACAATACGCAGTGCAGTATGCAAATGGGTAACAGCTCATCCGAGTTGTTTCAACAAATCCACCCAGCTCCTAGATTATGCGGACGACATAGACATCATCGGTCGATCCAAGAGAGCTGTGCTTGAGGCCTCAACAGCGATTGAAGAACAGGCGAAACTAGTTGATGAATAAGGACAAAAGAAACATCCTATCAACAAACAAAGCAACACCTGTCCACCGCCTTGGACAAAACGTCACTGTTGGTAGCAGCAATTTCCAGGTAGTTAAGGAGTTCACCTACCTTGGAACAAACATCAATCCAACAAACGACACCTTAGTGGAGATCCGAAGAAGAATTACCCTAGCGAACTGCTGCTGCTTCGGTTTGGCCAAACAACTGTGTTCAAAACTCCTTACTCGAAAGACAAATTGTCTGCTATACAAAACTTTGATTTTACCAGTCCTACTCTATGGCGCGGCGCCGAGTGGTGGACGACAAGTAAAAAAGGAGAATTGATACTGGGCACTTTCGAAAGAAAATTCTTCGACGGACTTTTCGGTCCCGCATGCGACGAGCGAATGGAGAAGAAGGTTCAACCGAGAACTGTACGAGCTGTACTAAGATGTGGGTGTAGTCCAGAAGGCACATCGAGCGAATGGACGACAACGCTCCAGCCAAGAAAGTCTTCTCATCGCAGCCCCCATGTTCGAGACGACAAGGAAGACCGAACCTACGGTACAAGGACCAAGTGACTGCGGATGCCAGAGCGCTTGGTTTCGGCGACTGGAGAGTACGTGCGAGGGACCGTCCACGATGGAAGGCTGCAGTATATCATCCTGAGATCCTTCAAGGATTGTGAGCCGTATAAGTAAGTTTTAGTTAAATGAAAAATGGAATATAGAAATATGGTATTCGACCGCAGAGAAGTGAGAAGCTGGTTTTAAGAGCTTACACAATGCGTAAAATGTTGTTTAAAGGTTTTAAAATTATAATTTATTTCATTGACAGTTGTACAACTTTTTTAAATTCTAATTTCATCTTTAAAAGAATAAAATACCTGATTTTTGTTTATCACGTGAACCAAAAACAAATGCACTTTATTTTGTATCGACTAGTGACAAATGATGAGTGATAAAAACACAAGAATGTCAAAAAAAGTTCTGTTTGTGTCAATTCTCTGCAAATATTTTGGTGGATGTTAATAAGGACTTATATGGGCTGTTTTTGTGTGCAGTGTTTGTTTTATAGATGTGTTGCTTTTCAGCACAAAAAAAAATGAAAATTGTGTAATTTATAGGTTTCGTCAGTGTTTCCCTCCAGAAAAAAAAACTGAATTTCTAAGGCCAATTTATGTTAAACAACAGCAAAGTAGATATTTTACAAATAAGATATGTCCTGCCATAACGAAATATGTCTTGACAGGAGCTGTACTAGTGAGTCAAATTGAAGTGAAAGGTCATCGAAAAATTAACAAATATTTTTTCACACATCTGTTTTTTGCTAATTAAATCAATGTTCAATGAAAACTTACCATTTTACAAAAATTATGAACAAAACAGATGTATTCAAATTTCAATTCCCTTCAAAGAGCAATTGATGTTAAAGCCCATGTAAACTCTACATTATCAAGCATTGGCTGAATGCATCCACTTACAATTTTTTTGTTACAAAAATCAAGCTGTCGAATGTTTCGCGCCAAATATTTACCAGAAACCGCGAATTGTAGTGTCAATTCTCTCTCCTGCATCGTTTTTATTTTCATTGTGCTACTTTTGTGTGAATATATTTTTTTAAATATAAATTTATTCTTACATCCTTGACATCATTTTTAATTAAAAAATATGGATGCAGGACTTAGCAAAGCTTTTAGCGGAGTTTATAGCTCCTCCAAAGAGATCATAAAAAACAATCAAAGGCATTTGTTTTGCAACGTAAGTTAAAATTTACAAAAATAGCTTACGTGATGTAATTTCAATAAATGCACGATTTACAGATGCTTGATTTGTTGGCTAGAACAACAAAGACCACTGGCAACAAATATCTGAATACTGATGATTTTATTCAATTCTGGACCCAAGAAATTCTGCCCCTCATCTTTGACGAAGATAAGGACATTCAGAAGAGTGCTATTGCCGCTATGGAAACCGTGGTGCAATGTATAGATTTTAAAATGCTTCACAGTCTACCGGACTGGAATGCTACCAAAATGAAAATTGTCCAAAATTATTCCAAAGAAATTCCGAAGTACCGTGAGGTATCGAATTCGAGTTGGTACAAGATTTGGTGTATCCTTATACGGATTCTCGATAAGGAGATTGTTAAGGGAGCGTCTACGATAAATGCTTTTCTGTCGGTTGTAGAGTTGGGATTCCGTAGCCCGGACTACAACGTTCGCACCGAAGCATTCTATTGCTGGAAGGTTTTGATTGAGATATTTGCCAACAATGGCGAACTTTGTTCTCCAAAACGCATCCGGCTGATTTATATTCCCCTCAAGTCTTCGCAATCGAAGACACCGTTGGCTGCGACTGTTAAGCTGAGGGTCTGGTGGTATTTGATTTGTAAGTTGGAGAACCACATTGAACAGTATGTTGATACGATTTTGGAGACATTTTTGGCTAATTGCTACAATTCTCTCGCGAAGGGAGGTTGTGGCAGCGTTGAATACAAGGAAATGTCTATCCTCTGTTTTATATCAATGCTCGGGGGCTCGAAACCAAAGCTCGTGGCTAAGCGAATGGAACATTTCGAACTCCACCTAATGCCAGAAAAGAACATCAACCAGAATATCATTACCAAATTCTGGAAGCCACTTATCAACTATTTCATTGACGCTGTGAAAGACTGCAACATGATTCAGACGACTGGTGGCGAATTGTCGGAGCTGCTTTTGCAGAACTTGCTCTTGAATATTGTTGCTATTGAAGACTGCGAATCTATGAACTATCTGTTCAGTAAGCTTCACGACTGTCACGAACGCACTGTGTCCCAGAACATGCAAAAGATTGTCGAGAAACATCAATTCACGTCTTGCGTGAGTTCTGTGAAGAATGACAGCTTCCTCGCCAGTGCACTTGCGGAAATTTGCAAACTTACCATAACCGATGAAACTAAACACCAACCGGTTGAGGAAATAATTAAAGCGATCTTTGTCCTGAAGGACGATCGATTCAGGCAAGTTCTTAATGAGTTCCTTTCTAACGTACTTGCCGAGGACCTAACCCGGGTTCGTTCTCTGTCTGAGATTCTGATCACATGGAAGTTGGTGACAAAGAGTCTGCTTAAGCATTTCAATCGATCACATCAAGGTGAATGTGATTCCAAATTCAACACCATCAATAACTGGATTATTTGGCCATTGAAAGCCTACTCAGAGTTCCGGAACGATAAAGTGTTCGACGATCAATTCGAAGGGCTTCTTCACATGGCAGTGGATAGACTCAGCAATGCCATCGATAATAATGCTTTCCTCAAGGATGTTTCGGTTGTCTTGCAGAAGATGTACAACCTCAGTGGGTCTTACTCAGATCTAAATGCCTACTTTGCTTCCTTAACGCGAGTTCTTCTGACGTCTGCGAAGAGCTTGGCTCCCGACGAGGACTTAGTTTTGGGAATTTTCAATATTCTCAAACTCAATTTGGCTAGAGAGTTCAACAAGGGCAATTTCGAGTTGTGCATGAAATGCCTGAAGGGTCTTGTCATATATTTGGGCGACAAAGGGCTGGAGAAGCATTTTTCGGACGTCAAAGATGTTTGGTCGCAAATTGTCAACAAGAAACGAAGCAACAACATCGAAGTATCGATGTTCGATGATTACAAAAGACAATTGCTGGACGATGTGCGACAAATCACACCGAAAGCGCAGTACAATAAGATCAAGAACTATTTGGACAGTGACGATTTGTATGTGATTATTCCAACTGTCTGGAGTTTGAACCCGGACAAGCTGACCGAACGACAGAAGGAGAAGTTCTATGAAAAATCTGATATTCCGGCGCTGTACAATGACATGAGTCAGTCGCAGGATGCTTTTATAAAGCCATGGACTCCCAAGAAGTTAGTTATTGCCAAGGGGGTTGCTGAGGAGATATTCATCGGAGAAGAGCAAAGGGCGGATAAAAACGAATCGACTTCTGAACCACCTACCGTCATCGTGGATGCAAATGACATTAAAAAAGAGAAACCACCGGCTTCGCCGAAGAAAAAAGTACAGCAACCCTTGGTTCAGACAAAAGAAGAGAAGAAACCTCTGATTGATGAGAAAATTACACCTGTCAAAAGTTCAGCTCCAACAAAAGTCCTCGACGATGTGAATATCCTGTCGAATGTCCGTTTATCGAGAGGCAAAGTGTCAGTGACTCCAATCGAGGCTGCGGAAATTGAAAACAACGGACATCTGGAAGACTACGTTGAGCCGTTGGAAGCCATTATAATGAAGGATAGTGTAAGTTAGCACTTTTTCTATAAAAAAACAAAGAACCGTTTAATCAAATTTCCTTTTCCAGTCGTCGCCACCGGATCGCAAGCAGACAAACAACAGCACCAGCCCAGTACTCAAACCCAAAACAACCCACCTAACCGGCCGAGGAGCTCAGCTTATCAACATGATACGCAACAAAAAGCACGAGACAGCGAATTTCAGTCCAAGGCCAATGGAGACCAGTACTCCAGTGTCCAATAAAATGGAAGGCAATCGAGATAGGACAGAGACCAGTCTGAACTGGGCGAATGGCGACAACGATTGCAAGGCAAGTCCCATGAGTTTGTTGGTATTCTCCAAGACTCTGCCATCGCCGTGTGCTAGTCCGTCTGCGAGTATTTTGAAAAGAAAGTACCAAAACGATAGTATGGAGGAAATTTACGACTCACAGGCATTCAAACGAAAACGCGTCAGTTTCCATGATCCGCCAGTGTCGCTAACAAAGGAATACCTTAAAGACGATGAAAATAAGTCGAGTTCCAAACGGTATGTACAAACAAAATCAATAAATACGAATACTTCTAACTAAATGAGTTCTTTGAAGGTGTCTGCAATTGGACCAGGAACACAGAGGAACAACAAAACACATGCTGAAGAGAAGCACAAAAATGGATAACTCCGCTCAAAATGAAAACACAACCGCCGACATGTCATCGACTCCCACTTCAGCCAAAAAAGCCAAATGCAGTCTAATGAAATGCCAACCAAACAGTACAAACGATAACATCGAAGGGGCTGCATCCGAAACCGAGAAATCTGCTTCGTTCCCGTTCTTGTTCCGCACCGAAACAGACGTTCTGAATTATGTTCTCAAGCAATTCAGTATCGAAGACATTTGCGAAAAGTACCTTTCCGGTGAGCAATCGGAAAAAACTGGTGTCAACTTCAGTCGATTCATATCCAACTACATGAACGTGAGTCCAAAATTCAAATCGACCCTCTTGGAAACACTTTCGGAGAAACATCCTAAGGAATTCCTTGACTATGCCATTCAAGAGAATTTATCCTCTGTTGTTTGTGATCGATTGAATTCGAATACAATAATTGATTATATCTGCAGCAAGTCACAAACGAATATTTCGTGTCGATCGAGATTGTTCCAGGAAATGCAAGACATTTTGAATCATGACAAATTCAATGACGAAAAATACGAATTCATACAAAAAGTTTTGACAGCAAAGAGCATGTCGGATCAGCAGTTGTTGAATTTGATTGAGTTGCTGTTCGAGAGTAAGAGGAAACACCAAAGAGCGGTGTCCGAATCGGCAATTGATTCGTCTTCGACTTTATAACTTAATTTTTTTCTTTTTTAACAGAGGAAAATGTATTTTGTTATATATTTTTTTTATTGAAATAAATTGATAAGATGTTTTAAGGAAATCAATTCGTTTAGGCTTTTTTTCATTTTCATTTCGAGCACAGACGCATGCGAAATTTGTTTACAATTTATCTACTGTAATGGGCTTTCATCAAAGCTAGACATTTAGTGTCGACTTCATATACCACCCTGATTCGGTTAAAACACCTTTCAGCCATATGAAATAAAGTGCTGAGAAGTTGCATTAGATGACGGCATAACTCAGTGCAAAAAAGTTGCCCAATTTACATTTTAGGACATTTAGAATCAAAAGAGGAACATGTATGTAAACAAAAAAAACAAGTATACGCCACAGAGGCCACTGTTCTTTCCAGAATAAAAAATCTATTATTTGATCGATGGAGTTCGCCATTATATTCAGCCCTATCGTCGTATCCGATCGTAACAAAATTCTTTCCGATTTATACGAAATATACGAATTTGGTATCGTCCTTAGGGTTCCGATTGTTAATTCGTACTTCAGAAAAAAAATTAAAATTTGCGTTGAAATGTCACTCAGAGTAACGCATCACGATTTCATGCGACAAAAATCAAAAATTCAACGAACGCTAGGCGATGCATAGCGATTATATTGTTTTATGCGTCTCCGATTGTTCTAACAGCTAAATTGTGTCGGAACATTTGCGGAACGGCCTGCGTTATTACATGTCAATATTTCCTTTACGAAACGGATACCATGAACAAAATAAATGTTACTATCGGAACTTTTCTACGATCGTAAGTTTCTCCGAACTGATACGACGATAAGGCTGATTATAATCAACAGACATTAAGGAGCAGACATAACTAACCGACCAGAATTCCCCAACAAAAATGTAAAAGACTACGTTATATTTTGCCTACAAGGATTTACCTCGCCGCCACTAACACCGATATACTCCAACTTCATTTGGTCGAATGCCATAAGCAATTCTTTTGCAGTGGTTATAAAGCTATCTGTATCTACAAACGAAGAAGCCTAATCTTCAGTAGCATGATGGAAAAGTACAGGAATGGTTGCTTCTGAATCGAATATTGGCACTGGTTTGGAAATTATCTTTGAGGCAGGACGCAGGACACACTTTACTTTAATGAATAGAAAAAATGTATTAACCGTTTCTCTGTTTCGATCAATCAAACTTATAAAATAAAATAGAGTGGCGCGACAGCTCTTGAAGAGCCAAGGCCTAAGTGACTTACTTTCATCATCAATTCTCTGGGTGCGTGTGAAGAATTGAGGGGACCTACAGCAGCGCTATTCTGCTATCAACGTGAATCGTAGATTCGATTCACCCATTCGATTCGCATTCGATTCCCTCGAACACTGCCTTTACATTCTGCTATCCGTCGTGTGAACTACTACTACACTATCCAAACCAATTTAACACTACAAGTTAAAGCTGTTCATGTAAAAATCACAAACAAATCTTCCACAAAGTCACATCTTTCAATGGTAGACCCAGAAGGCTTGCGCTATCTTTAAGATTATTCCAAAAATCACTAAGGTCCTCGGGTTGTCTTTTAGCAATTTTTTGGCAATGTTTTGATTTAATTTCATTTCGGAAATTATTACCATAAATCGGTCTCTATTCGTTGTTCTGCCCCTGAAAATGTTTATAATCCTTATTTATACAAATAATCAATCAATAAATAACATTTATTGACCACCAACCAGATAGAAAATCCATTGAATGAAAAATCCGCAACATTTAATGTGGGGATTTGAATTGTAAAGAATGAACGGGTTCGCATGAATAACAGAATACAGCGAAGTATAACCGAGGTTACCGACGTTCACGAGGTGAATCCAGATTCGATTCGAATGTATAGTAGAATGGTGTGAAGGGAAATTTGAAGAAAAATCCCCCCCAATGAATAGCAGAATAGGACTGCAATTTAACGTCGATTCCGAACGGCAAAGTTGAGAAGCACTTTTTCATGACAGATTAATACTCTTGGAAGTTTTGTCAGTTCTTCTGTATGGACTAGAACCCACGACGACGTTCTGCTTAGCAGCCAACGCACCTAACCACTAAGCCACGGACACTACTAACCGTTTCTCTGTTTCGATCAATCAAACTTACCTGACAATATCACGTTGGGGATGGTATTCCATATTTGTTGGGGAGCACGTTGGACCGATGGCAATTTTCTTAAATCTGGTACTGTCGTCTTCCTTCCTTCTTTCTACGATGTCCCGATGTGTGGGACATCGTAAAAATAAAATATGCAATATCATTCCCAACGTGATATTGTCAGGTGGATTAACATGCGAAAAAAATGTTTGCTAAGTTTCATTGATCGAAACAGAGAAACGGTTAGTTGTATTGATCTGATTTTTACTAAAATCAATTAAATTTTATGACCTTTAATAATTAAGCCTTAAATAAGTTGTATTACTAAAAGCCACAAAAAAGCGGCAGTTTTTATGAAATAGTTGAAAAATTCATATTTTTGACCTTTTTTTTTTAAATTGATAGAAAAGATTGAAAAAAGAAATATTTTTATTTTTTTCAAAATGTTTTTGTGTAGAAAATTTAATTTTTCAAACCTGTCTTTATTTTTTTTGTAAGTAAATTTTTAGCAGAGATATTAGGGTCCAAAGTCAAAATTGTGTTTTTGCATGTAAACTCATTTTTTGATTACAAAAAAAAAATCGTAAAGATCTTAAACAAACGGGGAATTAATGCCAACAAAATTATAACCTTTGAAAAACTTTTTATTTCACTTCACTTCACTTCACCGACTTTTTTCTACTGAGATACAACCTTATAAAGAACCACCCAATTTTTGAGTTTTTTCAAGTGTTCCTTTAATTTTTTTGACTAGTGTAGAATCGCAGTCAATGCTAGGGACTTGGAAAGACCAGTTCTGTTGACTTTATAACGGCAACGACGAACAAAATCCCTCCGTCAGGCAAGATCAAATGGTCTAGCTGCCGAGCTGTTCAATGCAGCAGGCGACGATCTAGATAGGAGCATGCACCAAATCATCTATAAGATATGGTCGGAAGAATGCATATCCAATGAATGGAACCTAAGCATTGTTTGCCCGATCCTGAAAAAGGGAGATCCTCTAAACTGCGCCAACAACAGATGAATCAGCCTACTTAACATCGCCTACAAGATCCTCTCTGCCGTATTATGTGAACGTCTGAAGCCTTTCGTCAACAATCTGATTGGTCCATGTCAATGTGGCTCCAAACTAGGAAAGTCAACCATCGACCAAATTTTCACTTTGCGGCAGATCCTGGAAAAAATATACGAACTCCTAATCGATACCCACCACGTTTTCATCGATTTTAAGGCCGCGTATGACAGCATCTAAAGACACGAACTGTATAAAGCTATGTCTAGTTTTGACATAACTGTCAAGTTCGTTCGCTTGTACAAAATGACGATGGAGAATTCAAGCTGAGCCATAAAGGTTGGCAACGAGCTTACCGAATCCTTCGATGTCGAAAAAGGATTCAGACAAGGCGATGCACTGTCATGCGATTTCTTTTACATCGTTCTTGAAAAGATTGTGCAAAACTCCACCGTCAACACCAGGACCAGAGGCATTATCTTCAAAAATCTGTTGAACTTCTTGCGTACGCGATTATTATTATTGATATAATGGGAAGAACACAGCGTGATGTCAATGGCGTCTTTATGAGAATTGAGATAGAAGCGGCAAAAATGGGTTTAGCGGTACATGAGGGAAAAACGAAGCTGTCTTCGAGGAAGGACACCCAACACCGACGGCTCGGACAGAACGTCACAATAGACGCATACTACTTCGAGGTAGTTAAGGATTTTGTCTACCTAGGCTCCGCTGTTAACACAGGCAATAACACCAGTGCCAAGATCAGACGAAGAATAACTCTTGCTAATCGCTGTTTCTTTGGACTAAGAAAGCAATTGAGTGGAAAAGCCCTCTCTCGAGCAACTAAGGTAAAACTGTACAACACCCTCATCATCCCTGTCCTGCTGTATGGTGTAGAAGCATGGACCTTGACAAAATCGGATGAATGTGCCTTAGGCTGTTTCGAGAGGAAAGCCCTTCGGTTCATCTTTGGCCCCGTGTGCATTGATGGGGAATGGAGAAGAAGATACAACAGCGAACTTTACGGGTTGTACAATGACATGGACCTAGCCAGAAGGGTCAATGTCCAGAGACTTAGATGGCTCGGTCATTTAGAGCGGATGGACACCAATGCTCCGGCCCGCAAAGCATTCGACACTATTCCCGATGGACGTAGGGGAAGGCCGCGACTCAGGTGGCGCACACAAGTGGAAGAGGACCGCAATCCACTTGGAGTGAAGAACTGGAGGCAGCTAGCTAGGGACCGAGCTGGCTGGCGGAGAATGTTGATTGAGGCCCAAGTCCACAACGGACTGTAGCGCCACCTTAAGTAAGTAAATATTGCCCAAATAATATTCTGTTTTCAAAAAAATTAAATTCTGTATCTTGAAAACGGATCAATATTAAAAATCGAAATTCACTAACAAAATTGTTAAAATTACACTTAGCTAGTTTAATTTTAGTTATTCATATGTTATTTTGTTTTCATATGTTAGAAAATTATATTTTCAATTTTCAGTCACATTAAATATTTCAAAACGAAAAGAGCTATTTTGTTTTCAATAAGGACCATTTTAAAAGGTTATGGGCCCAGCATTGTGTCTGGAATTTATGAAGAAATTGTATTGGGAATAATAAATAATAAATTTTGAAAAGAAAAATGGAATTGAAAGCAAATATTTCTCTACTAAATGGTGGTAACTACATGTTTTGGAAAACGAAGATGCAAGCAATCCTAATCAGGGATGAACTTTGGGATGTGGTTTGTACAGAAAAACCAACTGAAATTTCCGATGAATGAAAGAAGAAAAATAATAAAGCTAAGGCGTACATTACATTGAGCGTTGAGGATGCTCAATTGATTCATATTGCTCATCTGGAGTATGCATGCAATATTTGGGAAGCTTTATCGAAGAAGTATGAGAGGTCAACATATGGAAGTAGACTTTATTTAAGAAGAAAGCTCTACAGCATCCATTATACTGAAGGTAAAATGAGTGACCACATTGATTCCATAATGCGAATAGTTGGTCTACTCAGAAGTTCAGGAAAACCTCTCGATGATGAAGAAGTTGTTGCAGTTTTACTTATCAGCTTAGGCGAGTCATATTCTGGGCTTGTTACCGCTCTTGAAGGTAGAGATGAAGCCGATCTAACAATCGAGTATGTGACAGGGAAGATGCTAGATGAATATCAAAGACGAGTCGAAATTAAAGGGGGTTCTGAGGAACAAGAAGTTGCAATGGTGTCAAATGGTTACCAACGTGGAAGTCCTAAATTCAAAAGGCAGTTCAAGAAAGAAACAAGAACATGTAATTTTTGCAAGAAACCAGGTCATTTGAAAAATGATTGTTTCAAATACAAATCGTATATACAAAAAGGAAATATAGTGAAGTCGTCAATTGCAGCAATTTCAAAAGGAGGACGTACTGGAACAAAAGCTAAATCCATTGACTGGTATATTGATTCCGGAGCTACAAGTCATGTGACGAATGACAAAGAATTTTTCACGTACCTTAAATATGACAACACAAGAATATATTTGGCAGATGGATCATCAGTAATGGCATCAGGAATTGGATGTGGTTGGCTAAATTGTTTACAACCTGATGGAACCTCACAGAAGATAAAATTACAAAATGTTTTATATGTACCTGGACTTGATGGAGGGCTCCTTTCTGTACACCGATTAGCTGATTGTGGACACAAGATTCTTTTTGAAGAGAATACATGTCAAGTTATAAAGGAATCACAAACGATTGCTCAAGCAAAGAGTGATGGCAGTTTGTATAAGTTGCAAACTGGACATTCTTTTGAAACCATTCGTGTTGCTGAATGTTTGTCATTATCTCTTCATCAATGGCATCGTCGACTTGGACATAGGGACCCTACAGCTATCGAGAGGCTTGTTAAGGAAGGACTGGCAACTGGCATCAACATTAAGAAGAACAATGACAAAATTATTTGTGAACACTGTATTAAAGGCAAGTTGACACAGTCGAAATTTCCAGTACGACTTTCAAGAGAAGAAGAACCTTTGACATTGATTCATTCAGATGTGTGTGGACCTATGGAGACTGCTACTCCTAGTGGTAACAGGTACTTCTTAACTCTCATTGATGATTTCTCTCGTTTATACAGTGGTTTACTTAATGAAGTCCAAAGCTGAGGTTACTCTAGCAATTAAGGATTATATTGCATTTATGTCAAACAAGTACAAGAGAACCGTACTTTGCGTTCAGATAATGGTAAGGAATACGTTTGCAAGGAACTAGATTCATATTTGCGAAGAGAAGGTATTCAACATCAAACCACAGTTCCTTACACACCACAGCAAAATGGTGTGGCGGAGCGAAAGAATAGGAGTTTAGTTGAAACAACAAAATGCATGCTTCTTGACGCCAACCTACCTGATCGTTTCTGGGGAGAAGCAATTTTGACTGCAGCTTATTTGCAGAACAGACTACCAAGCAAAAGTATTGAACGAACTCCAATTGAGTTATTTACTGGACAAAAACCAGATTTAAGACATCTCCGAGTATTTGGATCCAAGGCTTATACTTTTGTCCCTAAACAGAAAAGGAAGAAATTAGATGACAAAGCGGAAGAGGGGGTTTTTGTCGGATATGATTCGAATTCCAAAGGATATAGAATTATAAACCCAAGAACAAATAAGCTTTGGATATCAAGATCATTAAGAATAATTGAAACTGAAATGAATCAAGGAGTGAAGACTTTTAATAACCGAAATTTTGAAAATGAAGAATCTCAATTGAATGATAAAGATAGTATTCAAGATAATACACTTCACTATATCAACGTCGATTTATCGGGTGACTCTGAAGACAACAAGGTTGCAGATCAAGAACAAGCTTCAAATAGCCAAATAACAGATGAAGTCATTAGTATTGAAGATCAAGATGAAGACATAATTGAAGAGCAACTACAAGTAAGAAGATCTCAGCGTTCAAATAAAGGTATTCCACCCCAACGTTTATTGTACAAAGTGAAAAGTCAAACTGCAAAAGAGCCTGATTCATGGGAAGAAATATTACATTTACCTGCAAATGAAAAGCGTAAGTGGACCGAAGCCGCTAAAGATGAAATCAATTCCATGAAAGAGCTTAATGTCTGGACTGTCGCGGATTTACCTGTCGGAAAAAGAACTGTGAGTTGCAAATGGGTCTTCAAGGCAAAACGAGACGTTGATGGTAAGATTAGTATATACAAGGCACGTTTGGTAGCAAGAGGTTTTAGCCAAAAATATGGTGAAAATTATGACGAAACCTTTGCACCAGTGGTGAAACACGAAACGATTCGTACACTTCTTGTTATAGCACATTCCAGAAAATTACAAGTGCAACATTTTGATGTAAAGAACGCTTACCTAAATGCAAACCTCACCGAAGAAATATACATGGATCAACCTCCAGGCTTCAAAATCTCAGGTCATGAAGACAAAGTATTAAGACTCAACAAGAGCATTTATGGTCTAAAGCAATCGGCACGGGAATGGAACAAGAGAGCAAATTAAATTTTAAGTGAAATTGGATTCAAGTCTGCCGAAACAGATCCATGCTTGTTTTCAAGAAAAGAAAATAATGGTAATACAACTTACATTTTACTATACGTTGACGATATGATGGTGGCTGGATTTTCTCAAGAAATTATTAATAACGTTTATGAAGACTTGCAAAAGAATTTAAAGATAAAGGACTTGGGACCATTAAGACATTATCTAGGTGTGGAGATTCAAAGGGAAAAAGATGGTTCGTTTAGATTGAGTCAAAAATCGAAGATCAAACAATTAATTGAAGCTTATAAACTTGAAGACTCCAAACCGGAAATAACTCCAATTGAAACTGGGTTTTTGAGTTCAAATGATGAATCAAGTCCCAAATTACCAAACAACAACCTATATCGTCAAGCAATTGGATCGTTGCTATATATAGCAACAGTTTCAAGACCAGATATATCTTTGGCAGTGAGTGTCCTTAGTAGAAGAATAGAAGCACCTACTGAAAGTGACTGGAAAGCCGTTAAGAGAGTTATCAGGTATCTTGGAACAAGTATCGACAAATCACTTTGCATTCATTCGAATGAAGAAAGAGAATTA
This sequence comes from Sphaerophoria taeniata, assembly GCA_943590905.1. NCBI lineage: Eukaryota > Metazoa > Arthropoda > Insecta > Diptera > Syrphidae > Sphaerophoria > Sphaerophoria taeniata. The sequence goes on along the minus strand of OX016540.1, from coordinate 22,144,832 downwards.
GTTTGTTATGTGGATGCAGATTGGGCCGGCGATACAAAAGATAGAAAATCAACAAGTGGATATGTGTTCCAATTTGGTGGTAGTAGCATTGCTTGGTCAAGTAGAAAGCAAAATTCGGTAGCAATGTCATCAACCGAAGCAGAATATGTGGCAGCTTCATTTGCAAGTAGAGAACTCCTTTGGTTAAGACGTCTTTTAGCTGAATTCGAAGAAAATGTTAAAAACCCAACAGTTATGTATGAAGATAACCAAGGATGCATTAAGTTGATCGAATCCGATAAATTTGGAGCACGCACTAAACATATAGACATATGCCATCATCACATAAAAGACTTACGAGAGAAGAAGATTATCGAAATCAAATACTGCCCATCAGAAGAAATGATAGCAGATGTTTTAACAAAACCTCTTTCAAAAGATATTTATTTAAAATTTACAAAACAACTTGGTATTATAACAAATGTATCTATAATGTAAACTATCTGGAGCGAGAGGGGGTGTTAAAATTACACTCAGCTAGTTTAATTTTAGTTATTCATATGTTATTTTGTTTTCATATGTTAGAAAATTATATTTTCAATTTTCAGTCACATTAAATATTTCAAAACGAAAAGAGCTATTTTGTTTTCAATAAGGACCATTTAAAAAAAATGTATATTAACATGTTATTTAATACTGCATACCCATATTTATTTTAAGACATTTTTGAAAAATTTTGTACATAAAAAATTCATAAAAAAAAACGCTCCAAGGATTAAACACAAATTTTTTAAATCAACAATTATTCCTTAAGAAATCTAATGACATCATTTTTTTCGGATACAATTTATTTATTTATTCAATACATTAAATTCTAACGGTTACATAAACTTACAAATTAATTTAAAAATAATAAGAAAAAAAAAATTTAAATTCAGTTTTGAACATTATTAACTTCATGAATTTACAATATTAAATCGTGATTTGAAATTGAACGTTTTTACATTATCATCGATTGAATCGATTAAGTCATAATTTTTATTAATAAGACGATTAACAGGGCTATTCATACCGTAGTTTGACCTACTAAATGTATTACAAAGTGGTAACTGTCTTCTTAGTGAATAGTTACTGACGTTGAAATTTAATTGAAAAAGAATCGTTGAAGCTGAAATTGAATCATTTATAACACCAACAATAAAACAAAATTACAAATAAGCTCTATGACAAGATAAAGTCGGAAGATTAATTAGTTTAAGACGATCTGTATATGGTGGTAAGTTATACATATCAGGCCAGTAATAAATCCGAAGACAAAATCTCAGTAACCTTCTTTGGACAGACTCCAATCTATTAACATGTACTGCATAGTAAGGGGCCCAAATAACACATCCGTACTCTAAAATAGACCTTTTACAAACATAAGGGTTATATAGAACATAAGGGTTATGAAATTCACGTGCAAATCTTTTTGAAGCCAAGAGTCATGTTAGCTTTATTAATTACATAGTCAAAGTGATTACTGAAAGTAAGTTTAGAGTCTAATACTACACCAAGTACCAAGATCAGAAATACAAGAAACTTTACAAAGAGTAGACAAATTTAATAAATAAGAATAGTCAATAATATTTTTCTTACGAGTAAGACACATAGCTTTACATTTATCAATATTTAAGACAAGACCATTATTATTGCACCATTCCCCAAATCTATTGAGATCATCTTGTAGAAGATCAGAGTCATTTACTGAAGTAATACTTCACGTCATCAGCATAAATAAGAGACATAGAATTTACCAACACAGAAGGAGGATTATTAATAAATAACACAAGTAATAGAGCACCAAGATGGCTACCTTGCGGAACACCAGAGTTAACTGAAACTTTTAGAGCTTTCTTTTTAAAGATAACACTATACAGCCTATAATGAAGGTAAGAGGAACGCCATTTGAGAAATCGCTCATTAAGACCAATCACACTTAATTTATTCAAAAGAACATAATGGTTTAGTTTGTCAAAGGCTTTAGAAAAGTCCGTAAAAATACAGTCAACTTGTTCTTTCTTTTCAAATGCGTCAATACAGTATTTTGTAAATTGAATTAAATTCGTCACAGTAGATTTTTTTTTAACATAGCCATGTTGGTTTTCACATATAATAGATGAACAATGAAATGTCAGCGTATCACAAATAATTCATTCAAATAATTTTGGTATGGAGAATAGTTTGGCTACAGGTCCATAATTACTCACTTGGTTTTTGAGCTACATATTTGAATTTAAATTTTTAATTATGAACTTTTACTACATGCTTCTATTTTTTAATGTTTTTTTATTAGTCATAATGTGGAATACAGGAGCAAGTTCTTACGACCCAGTCCTGCACATATTTTTTTAAATTTCAAACCAAAAGTTTATTTCCCCTTTTCCTATTTCCTTTTCCAAAAAGATATTCTAAGAAAATTAAAAAAACTACTGAGTGTGTTATAAGCTCTTTTGAACCCCCAAGTGAGATTTCACTTTTCTCTGGACAACCTCAACAAAGATAAAACCAACAAAAACAAAATTATCTGTGCAAAAGTTCATCAATTTTACACATCCAAAAATAAATAAATAAATTAACAACAAAAAACTAATTAATCCAACCTACCTTAATACACTTTCATTTACATTTTCAAACAAAACAACAACGAAATCTCATCAAAGCAGATGTACAACATGTTCGAAAACACCACTTGATTGTACCTCATTAACCACTTTGGTCTCTCTCATATTGAAAAATGCATCTCCCAAACATTAATTAGAATTGGATAATTTCTGAATCAGTATTTGCAACTAATTAAAAGATCATCTTATTAAAAGTCAACCGAACAGATGATCTCTATTCAAGAATGGCAAGAATGACTTTTCGATATGCTGTGTAGTGTGATCATTTTTTCTCAATTCCTTTCGATTTTTTCTTCAAAAAGTTCGTTCGGTACAAACCGGCAATTTATTTTTAGATTCTTGAACATTCGAAAGCTCCAACCGTTTTCGAGTATGAAGAAAATCAGTCGGTTTCCTACATCGCGAGGGATAAGATCGTGGCAATATTCGAAAAAAAGTCAAAACGTTGGTTTTTAGCGAGCGATTATAGCAAATGTGAGAAAAAAAATTGTGTAACAAAAAAATTTTGTGAAATTCATATGAAATTTAAGATGAACGTTGACTGTAAAGAGTCAACATCTGTGTGTGGATATTCGAAATAAGTTAATTTCGAAACTGTGATGACAAAGTTATAGAAAATATTCAATTATTTCAGAAATATTCTTTAAAAAAAAATACATATATCTGAAAAAATATATATAAAGTCCACATATACACCCACTCGAAATCTCCCAAAATTCGCATATTTACATGTATGTGTGCTATGAAATGTGCTTGTGTATTGGTCCCTAACCTACAATCAATACATATGAAAAAAATTAAAGTTTAAATACGTGTGTATTTTAGCCAATGGTGAAATATGCGACCTTAAGCTTGAGTGTATATCTTTTTTGCTTAATCAAATCAAATCCGTTTAGGTAGTATGTCAATCTTTCTGCACTTCAATTAAAAGTGAGAAAATATTTGCTTTTTGAAAATCTAAATTTTTGGAATACCCACAACATTCGTAAGTATGCGATTTGATGTTTAATCAACCGTCTTCACCGTGTTGCAGTTTTTGCTGAACACGAAATTCAAATAACACTCAAGAGTGTTTGATTGTAGAATTTATGAAATTTAATACACCCAAACACTGATAAATATTATGTATGGTCGGAAACGTTTTATACGACGAGTTTAAAATAATTATTTTGCCAAATTAGATCCATGAAAGTCTGGGAGGTTTTTTATTTATGTGATTTGTGTTTTTTGTTATTCGTGATGTTAATAAAAAAGACCCACGTGGAGTGTATTCTTTTTTCTGTTATCACTCGAAAACGGTTTTTTTAAAAAACTCAAAAATTGCAGGCATTTTCGAAACTTTAGAAAATAAACAAAATCAAAACTTACATACATACGTATAGGTATAAATATTGGTGGTCTTGACATCAAAGTTTCTTTTACCTGTATATTTTCACGCATTCAAAGGTGTATTTCCTTTTCCAATACATATACAGACAACCTGCTGATGAGTAAATATTTTTTTTTTTCAAAACCAATGGTTTATATTTTTGAATTTGACATTCATAAATAATTGTCGAGCAATGATGAAGTGACAATTAAGAAATTTACCTTAATTCAATTTAACCGCTATTTAAAATATTTATTTAAAAATAAATATGTGGGCTTTGCGTGTGTCTAAATATATGTACCTTAATTGCAAAATGTTCTATTTTTATTGAAGTAAAAATAGTTTTTTGTTTACTTAATTTCCGCTGTTCGTTCGGATTTGCCAATAATTGCTGGACAGATTTCGAAAGATTATTTTTGTTTTATATATTGATCTTGCACATTTTCGAAAAATCAAAAGCTTTTATTAGTGACTGTTGTTAGAATTTTGCAGATGTCTTTTTCCTTTTTGTTTTGCATTGGTGGAACATTGCAATTTTGTTTTCTGTATTTTGAACTGTAGAACTGAAAAATAAATTTCGAATGCTTTTAAGATTCTCAAATCAATAAAGATATTTTCAAAAAAATTAAAAGCCGATCAGTGACTTCATAATTTCCTATCCTTGGATGCATTTTTTTTTAATTTTATTTGTTTTTTAAAATAAAAAATATCCGCTTGTTTATCTGACAATTGAAAAATCGGCTCTAAGGCCGTGTGTGAATTGCGTTAAAATGTGTATTAAAACTTGACGTTTGGTTAAAATTTGACGTTTGATTGAAAATGGGATCAAATTTAGCCATTTGCTGTGTGAATAGCGTTAAAAGGGATATTTTTAACCAACATTTCTGCGTAGAACTAGGAAATTTCCCTCAACAAAAAATGTTTTTATACACCTAGGTAAAATAATTTTGTGTACAAAACCAAAATTTAAGCAATAAATTTCATGAAAAGCCACATAAGATAACAAACAAACTCTGTTATATTCATTTTTCTCGATTTTGAAGTGGGAATTTGATAATTTGAGTAAAATATCTTCAAACGAAAATTTCCATTTTTGGATGATTGGTTCCTTCCATCTGGTAACACTGCAAAACATGCTTTCACAGCTGACATGTTATAATTCTCAAAAGAAATAATTTCTTTTTTCGATTTGAAAATATTATGAATTCATAGAATTTTATTTATTTTATTGAAATATCAAAGCAATTTTTAAATAGTCATAACAAAGAACTAAATAAAACGGAGAGGAACAGAACAAAACAACAAAACAGAAGCAAACTTCTCTTTCATTCATGAGAAAAAAATACACGTCAAAATTTTAACCCATTTATCCTGCTCCACAGCAGGATAAATTTTAACCCATTTTATTCACCACGCTAGTGTCAAGTTTTAACCAAACGTCAAGTTTTAATACACATTTTAACGCAATTCACACACGGCCTAAAACGATAAATAAATATCTCACCTGTCTGATTCTTAGGACCGAAATATGATCGACTAGTTTAATTACAGCCCATAGTGATTTTTGATAAAAAAGCAAGTATACGCCACAGTGAACTATTAAAAATGGACCAACATTCAATGATAGACTGGGGACAATAACGCTTCTTTCTTAAAACTTAACTTAAGGAGTTTTTGTTTAAAGATTTCTTTCTTTCTTCAGTCAGCTTAGTGGAACCCGCAACAAAAAAATATTATTGATTTTTGATTTCCTCGATTTAGTTGAATCATTTTTAACATCGCTATAACCTCGCATAATGACGAACGATTAAGTGAGATGATCTTAAGAAGAATTGAGGGAATTGGAGGCTGACTTTTCGTTAAAATTGCATGCATGACAGTTTCAAAAATAATATTTGTTGAACTTAGGTTCATTTTGATGAAGAATGACCGCTTTTCATACAAGTCAAGATCCAGTGCGTCAACAGATGTGATATTGATTTTGAGATTGCAAGCTAATTAAAAGTAGAGTGTAAAACTGAAATATTTTCGAAACCCGATTTGGATTATCAGAGGTATTTGAACTTGAAGTTTTCTTATTAACTTCGAGTACGTTTGAAGCATAGAAATAATAGTACTGTTTAATGAAGAAAAACCAGATCAGAACAGCACAAGTAAATGAAAACAGTCAGAACAAGAAAGAACAGAAAAGATCAGCTCCCTGTTTAACCTTTTTTACAGAATAAAATCAGCTGTTAAATAAATATTCCAAGTCAAATCAAAATTGAATCAAATTTTCGAGAAATTTTTGTTTCTTGGGCTTTGATGATCAATCAGTTGGATGCGATTAATAATAAAATAAAACTAATCCATCTTGGTTTTACCCTACGTTTCGCCAGTTGTTTTCCAGCTTCTTCAGGGGATTTATTTAGGTACTATTTTATATTAAAAAACCATGATTAAAAATTGCACAAAAAGTGCGAAAGAATTTAAATATCGACGATGAACCATCAGGAAGCCGTCGACAACATTAGTTCTTTGTACAGTGTTGCCATACATTAGTTGTTAAATACTGTGATACTAGTGTTGTCCATATTTAAATTCTTGGCGTTCTTTAAGATCTCATTACTTTTGGTGGCTGACTTTTTACACAGTGTTGTTTGCATACAAGAGAACTTGGCTCTTTTTTACATTTTATGTTTTTGTTCTGATTTCACATCTTTTTGCAAAGTTTTTTTTTTTTTATGGAAGCATGAACCTCGAAATAACTTAATAAGCTAGCAATTTGCAAACTTTAACAATATAATTGGAATTGCTCTGCCAATTTATAAATAAATAATAGGTAGTTTAGGTTAGAGTGGCTGTCTAGATGTCACATTTAAACCCCAAGGGTCCATTGTGAAACCACTAAAGAAAGTTACTCATGGAGTTTTATGAAGTTAAACAAACCAGAATTTTAAATTTCAACATCCTATGAAAGAAAGTGGGCGGCAGCCACACTCCTTTAATGAAACTACATTTTTATACTTATATTTTTTCTTATACTCAACCGAAGCCTATCAGAATTTCGAATTTAAACGTTTTCGACCATTTTACCAAAGTGGGCGGATACCACGCCCCTAAATGAAAATAGATTTTTTTTCTCATTTTTTTCATGTTATTCAACCAAAACCTTACAAGAATTCCAAATTTCAACATCCCACGACCGTTTTAAGATTGTGGGCGGAAACCAAAATATTTGACTTATATTTTTCCTTATATTCAACCAAAACCCTATTAGAATTCCCAATTTCAAGATCCTATGACCAGTTTTAGAAAGTGGGCGGATACCACGCCCCCTGAATGAGCAAATTGAAATTTTCGATTTTTTCCTTTGTATACACCCGAAAACCTACAATTGTATCAAATTTCAAGATTCTGCTATTGTTAGAAGTGCTTCATAATTTTGATGATCAGTCAGTCAGTCAGTGAGTGACTGAGTCAGTCAATTACGGTTTTTGAAATTTTTACTGTTCAATATCTCAGGAAGTAGTGGTTCTACAAAACAATGTTTTTATGGAGTAGTGCTAGAACTTGGTTGGGCACTACCGTGCCCTTTGATAATTTGGCATTTGAAATTTTGACATTTGATAGTTTTCACAAAGCTGCACAACCAAAAAAGTAGGTGCAGAAAAAAATTGTACTAAACTGAGATGAACAACTTCATGGAACACAAAATGACGGATTGTAGAACAGTTTGGGTCAAGGTTTTTACTCTTTTTACTTTTTACACAAACGTGTACTTTTTGGATCTTTTCTGTACTTTTCTCTGGGGAACAGTTTCATTAAACAGACCTAATGTGGGTATCCAACGAAAGGCCACAGAGGATGCTTACATCCTGAACATCCAGAGAATATATAGCCACACTTAGTTGAGATTGTTTCCCTCTCACATGTGTGACCGCGGTTGTTGGCAATTTGGTGATAGTTTTTTTTTATATGGTGGCAGCAGTCAAAGTGAAGCCGTAATTGAACGCTGCTTTTGAGTTCGCTGATGAATCTATCCTTATCCAGTCTGTAAATGAACAAATATTATCTTCAAGCGAAACACTTATCAACAACCTCAAGAACCCATCCCACATTCCTATATAGTCCAAGAGGCGACCGTCAAATCACTTAACCCATCTGGATATGGATTTTGTGCCCATAATTAGATAGAGTTTTTGGAGACAAAGACAGCGCACCAGAGTTGCCTGTCAAAGTCCGGGGCAAAGGGGGTCAAACGGAACACTGATGGTGCGTTTTTGGCCAAAAATTAACCCATCAGGGATATGGATAAAATTAGTGTCCAACTATAGAGCTCGACTAGACGAAACAGAATATTATGGGTTGCCTAGTTCAAACCGGGGAGAAGCAGTCGGCAAACGCCTCAGAAGCCATTGATTTTTAACCATAAAAAAAAACCATCAGGGAAATGGATAAATTTGGTACCAAATTCAAGGTTTGAATGTACTCTTTACGAATATATAGGGTTGCCCTGTCTAAACCGGGGCAAACCACTCGGCAACCCTACTACAATGAAATAAATGCACGATACAAGTTTTCACTAAAATATTCATAACTTGATTATTTTCTTATCAATTTTTGTGTTTTATATATAGGAATAGAAAGCCTTATGTATGTTAAAAATAAATAAAATATCGAAACCTATATAAAAATGTTATTTTGAATATTTAAAATGATTATTTGGATTTAACGGAATCTTTCATTAAAATAAAGTTTGACCACAGAACTCAGTAATCAAACGCTTTAAATTAATTTGGTTTTCAGTGACTTTTAGAAGGATTTCAAGCCTTTTTTCACATATCATTTCATATGGGCTACCAGAAAAAATTGACAATAATAGCAATTTGAAACTGTGCAAAAATTCCTAAAGGTTGAAATCACATAAAATTTCATCACTGCTATGCAAATTCATAATGGATGCTTTAAAACTGAAATGGGCTTTCAATAGTGTTTCAGGAGTTTCAGACCTTTATTTTGATATATAATACTACATATATGGTATTTCTGTGGAATTTCCGAAAAACAGCAATTTCAAAGGGAGGAAATCTTGCTTTTAGCATTTTGTTTATTATTTTTTAAGTTTAAAATTAAAAGGTCTAACAAATAGGCAACTTAAAAGCAGTGAGATCAGAATATCTTCTCATGCCCTAAGAGAATGTTTGATTCATTAATTTATGCCCGAAATAATTTAAAAAGGTTTTAAGGGAATCAAAATCAAAAGTTAGACCTCCACAAAAGACCAGTTTTTTGGTTTTAAGATCATGAAGGGAATACTTCAGAGATTGGAAAAAGAAGCATATGTTGTTTTGTTTCTCTTTCTAATACAGGAAAACAAAAAGACTTAAATTGTTTGTTAATGAACAAAACTTGCATACCCTTGAATCAGAAACAATTCGAAAACACTAACCTCTAAACTCAATTTACTTAGTTTGAAGGCTAAAATTTGAATAGAATTTTTGGTCAAAAATTACATTTAGGTGTTGAAATACAACATTGAAATACAAAACGACCCTTAAGTATTTAATTTGAAGTATTCTTTATTTTCGAACTATGTTTTTGTTCGTCAATTTTTGTTTTTGGTCTTGGAATATTCAAAAAAATTAATTGCTGAGATCTACTGTTTCACGATGTTGAATTTACGGCCTATATTTTACCAAGAGTTGGGCAAAATTCATTCGAATAATAAAAATAATCATTTTATTCGTTATTCACGAATAACGAATAAGTTCATTTATAACCGATTTTTCATTCACTGAAAAAATCTACAAATAACAAACTGACAAACATCGGTCGAATAAATAAGAGCGTTATTCGTCAAATAATGTCTATCTGACGATTGAAAAATTGGCTCTTAATTGATTCGAATGACGAATAAAGCATTTTATTCGTTATTCGAATAACGAATAAAATAAACACGAGAAGTTTGGTAGAACAATTAATATTTTTATAATTTTTTTTTTTCAATTAAAAGTTATTTACTTAGTTACTGCCTAAAGCTCCTTACATTTGACTTCATTACTACCTTTTGTTCAAACATATTGCCAGAGATTTTGTTTGCTTTTGGCAAGTTTATCATGGTAGCGTATAAAAAAACTCGTTCGACTGATGCAGAGGAAGGCAATGTTGTATTGTATTTTTGAAATATCCTTTTCACTTCTGGATAGCGATCCAAGACTTTCAGCGTACGCTCTTATTCTTCTGGCAGACTATGTCATCAGCTCTGGTTGTTTGTTTTGTTTGTGTATGCTGCAATTGTAGTTCTATGTCATTTTAGCTTCCCGATTCTGTTTCGAAATCGAAATATGGGTTTTCAGGATATGCAGCCATGAGCAGCAGACGTCGAGTTTGGGAATCCTTTGATTTTTACAACACTAGGCTCATACTTTGTACATATCATCACAATGCTTTTACCACAAGAAGATAAAGAATGATACTTACAAAATTTTCCATTCAACAAAGTCACTGTCGTTTTTGCACAGATTTTATTCACAGACACTTTGGTAGCACATTCATTAGAACCAGTTGAGATGTTCGAAATGTTTTGATTTGATTGAGAATCATCTGTGGCCAAATTTTCAATTTCTAAGCCCACAACTTCATTTAATGGCTCACTCATTTTAAAAATCAAAAGTACACCACAACACAACTTTCATTAATAACATCACCAACTGCTTTATATGTAAATATATAAGAATAAAATATTATTAGATGTTTTCAATTTAATCACTTCCGGGGATATTTCAGGGGTAGTTTTAAAGTTTAATTGGTGAATGAATTTTATTACGATGCTTACCTGTGTACTATTATGTTGATAACAAAAAAGAACCAATTGTTATTACTCTCTCTAATAATTTCAGAGAATTATCAACCGTGGATGTGTATTTTGTTTTCTTTTTTCAATATATTTAACAAGAATTCGTTGAAAGAATTTTTGTCAGCAATAAAGAATGAATTAATGAATTCGAACGTCTAATAAAAAAAAAATGTAAATATAAAATTGAAGATAAACAGACAAATTAATGAAATCACGAATAAACTACGAATAACGAATAAAACCACGAAAAATTTATTCGTGAAGAAATTAGGGGAATATTGCCCGACTCTGATTTTACCTAAACTATTTATATATACTTATTTGCTTTTTAATTCAAATTTCAGAAAAGATGAATTAAAATTTTTCAAAATCAATGCTGTATTCCCATAATTCGGTGCTTGTGTGCAAATAGTCTTTTTTCTAACTATCATTTTTTTTTTGTGCAGTACAATACAATTTTATCATCAAATTGATAGTGATTTTGCTTTGATTTGCAGGAACAAGCGTTAAGAATTGTTTCATGAATTTAATTTAAGAAAACTTGGCAAACATCTCTTGTATATTTGATTAATATTTTAATAATGTCCAATGTCATGTATCAACTTTATCAGCATCTTCTTAAAACAAGATTAAGAATGTTTAAAAGTTGAGTCCTGTTTATAACAAATAAATGTCTTTTTTATTGCCATACATTTGACGTATATATGTACCTTAATTAATTTCTTTAAACAAAATGAGAAAATAAGTATCTATTAAAAAAAATCAAAGTGCTCTTAAAAATAAATGTATGTATCATACAACCAACATACTATGCATTGCAACATTAGTACACTGTGGCGTATACGTGATTTGTTTTTTTTTCTGCACATGCTATAAAACTTAAGTCAAGAACGCAAACTCTCTCATATCCATTCGCTCAAAGCTTCTCAGAGCTTTTTTAAGTGTATCACATAAGACAGGTAATAATTTACAAGTACATGCATGTCAACTACACAAAAAAAAAAACAATACAAAATTAAAGATTCACTCTTGAATCATTCGTGTCTCATAACCAAATATATGAAACAATTAGTTTCTCAAAACGAAGTATGACAGAAATATGATAAGAACATGAATTCTGTGGTAAACTTGTTCACGATTGACTTTTTATTTAATAAAATTACTACTTTACACTTTAAATTAAAGATAGAATCCTTTCTTTCAATTATCAATAAATAAAGGGTCCGCCAAATTACTTTTTTTTTTGAAAATGTTATAAAAAAAACTACTGAATATTTTCTCAAATTTTTTTTATTGGAAAGTACAATCCTTCCGGTTAATAATGGAAAATAATTTCATTCAAATGGCTGCCTTGGCTGGCCATGCAGTAGCCTACACGATCGGTCCAATTTTTAAGCACATTATCGATTGTGTGCAGCTGTATTTCACCAATGGCTTCACGAATATTGTCCTTTACAGCGTCAATTGTTTCTGGCTTCTCGGCGTTACGCTTATATTTAAGGCAGCCCACAAATAATAGTCCAACGGTGTCAAATCGCAGCTCCAATAAAATAATGCGATCTTCAAAAACAGGGCGCAAAACATCGAGTGAAGCTTCGGCTGTGTGGCACGTAGCGCCGTCCTGCTGAAACCAAATGTTGCCAATATTCTCCTCTTCAATTTTGTGAACAACATGGCCCGTTAACGATCGCCATTGACTGTAACGGCCACTCCTTGCTCATTTTCGAAGAAAAATGGCCCAATTATGCCTCTGGGCCGAAATCCGCACCAAACAGTGACTCGTTTTGTGTGTATCGGCTTTTCAATGTTTGCGTGCGGGTTTTTTTTTTGGCAAAATCGGCATCTACTCTAAGTCGATCGCAGGCCCACTTAGCGAAGCGAAAACGCATTGGATGCTCAGTTGGCTTCAACTCCTGAACCAATGAATCGTTCAGCGAAAGGAAAAAACTAATTATCTGTCAAATCAGACATGACACATGAGCTAAGTGTTACCATTCACAATATAAGCACTAGTTGAAAAAAAAAACGTTAGATGGCGGACCCTTTAGAAACAAGATAATCTTTCAAATACTTTTTGTCTAAGCCAAAAAATAATTTCTTATTCACAGATTGACGAAATTTCAACATTCAGCGTTGGATCAAATCTCTATCGAAATAAAAGCAATTCTTTTCGGATTTCAACTTTTAAAATTACAGATAACACATCACTTAAAAACTTGTGTTTGACACGAAGTGAACACTTGACACCTAAGGTAAGTCCGAATATTTGTGCTCACCCCAAACCAATACATATTTTGTGTGTTTGATTTATTTATACGTAATTTTATTAGAAGATTTAAATATCATAATGAAATAATCACTCCAAATCATAGTTTTTTCTTTGGTTTTCAAGGTTTTTAAAATAACATAAAAGTGGATCAATCAGCAGCACAAAATCCCCAATACGGTATAAGATTGACTCCAGAACGCTTACGCATAAAAAATCTAACGCTTCAATAACGCTTTTACTTGCTTCTAGATCATTATGACATCGATGCGGAAAGCACAACGCCAATTAATATGGCTCATGATGGCCAACAACAATTTTCTAACATTACTAACATAACAGATAATGCTTCCCTAATGCTTTGGAATACTAAAATTTCGGATATGATTGAACAAAGTGAACGCTCAGAGACTCCCTACAGAGCTCCGCAAAATACCTTCCGCATGCCTGGCTTTTTCCAACCATTGCCCAGAATTAAATACGAAACAACATTCGAGATACTACTTGTTAAAACTACTTATCCCCCACCACCACCACCGCCCATAATTGATAAAAAAGTCTTAGTGCATACTGAGAGCCTTGAAAGAAAGTCTCGCGAATTAATTCACGGTGTATTCACTGATTCACTTGGTGTTGATAATGCCTTGCGCACGGCTAGACAAAAGATGCGTTCAATTAAAAACACTGTTCTCAAATCAACCGAAACAACAAATTATGCTGAAGATACTGTACAAAAAGCTAAAGCTAGAGATTTTTTGCACATTTTCACCCCGCCCATGTCAAAAAAACCAGTTTATGAATTAATCGATGTACCTTTAATAATTGAACCCGAAGATTCTTTGGCAGGTGATTTCAGAGAGCACAGTACTTTAACTTCGAGAGACCCCAGCGTCTGTGCTATGGACGAATATTCATCTTCGAGATACTCCAGGCGATCAACCAGAGAAAGTAAGTTTGTATTTTATTATTTCATCATCTTCTTAAGAGCATGTTTTTGAACCTTCTGACATGGAGTTTTCAAGGATAAAACAAAAATTCGAAATTTATTTTAAGGGGACGACGAAATCTAAGGGTAAATGTATTTTGGTGTTTTTTTATGAATCTATTTGTCTTTATTTGTTGTGAAATCTTATGAAATCTTCAAGAAGGGTTTACGTGTTATTCTCAAGCGGAAACAAAGTTCTGTCAACCTTATATACTTTCTTCAGCTGAAAAGTGTCTAAACTAAACGTCAAAATTCGCAAATACATACACAATGACAATTCAATATTCCAATCATATTGAAATTCCCTTTTAAAAGTAATTTTTTATCTCTTTATATATACATAGCTGGACAAAAAAATAGGTGTGACATTTTTCAGTAGAATAATAAATGTTTACGGTTTTAATAAAACTTCCATATCAAGTAAAGGACATTAAAAGGATCTTAAGCAAATAAAAAATATAAATAATAAGAGGCTCTGAAACTGTCGATTGACGCTTTTAAGCTTGGTCACAAAAAATAGGTGCGTTTTAGTGTTAAAAATATAATTTTATTGGCATTTAGTAAGAGTTATTTCAAGGTTTGGATCAACCAGAGTAGGTGTCCTCCAGTGTTAACCTGAACTTTTTGGATTCGGCGCGGCGTTACCTTTGTACTGCTTCCACAATTGGTTTCTATTTGTAAAATATTGCCCGCCTAACTTTCGCTTGAGTTCATACCACTAGTTCTGAATGGGATTGAGGTTAGCGGAAGGACTTGGCCACAGGATAATAGGTACTTCCTTCTCTTAGAACCAATCTCTTACGAGATCCACCGTGGGTTTTGGATCGTTATTTTGAAAATGCCACCGGGGGAATATAGGAACGACACCATACCAGGAAAAAAATCTTCACACCTTAATAGTTCCATCTCCGTGTTTGATTGCTTTTTGTGTATCACGGGGATGGTATTGAAAACCTTATCTCCATAAGAAATGCCACTTTCAAAAGATGGAAACGATATAGGCTTCCATCTTTTTACTATAGTTACAAATATTTCCGGAACCTTGTAAACAAAGAAATTAGAAAGTCCAAATGCTTATTCTATCGGTCAAAATTTAATAATCTTTCATCAAGACAGCTTTGGAGAAATATTAAATCTTTAGGCATAGCCAAAAAACCAAGCAATCTGGGTGTTGATTGTGACGTGAATGAGCTCAACAAATTATTTGTTGGTCCGATCTCTCACTAGAATGACGATTGATATAGTGATATTAACCTTAATAGATCTGCATTTGATCGTTCAATTGATTTTAGTTTCTGCAGGGTAAATGAAATTGAGGTTGTCAAAGCGGTTCAGGCAATCAAATCAGAAGCTATTGGATTAGACAACATGCATCCAAATTTTTTTTAAATTATCTCACCACACATAATCCCTTTCCTTACCCATATTTTCAACTCCATCTTAACCACCTCTTCCTACCCTAAAATGTGGAAATCTTCTAAAATTATTTCAATTTTGCCTTTTATTTCTAAGGCCTTTGAAGAATTCATGTTTAATCAAATGTCTACATATTTATCTCTGAACAAGCTACTCTCACCCATTCAAGCGGGTTTTAGACCACATCAAAGTTGCTCGATAGCACTTTTAAAAGTAGTAGATGATGTGCGTCAGGAGATAGATAGAGAAAATGCTACTACGCTGGTGTTACTTGATTTTTCAAAGGCTCTGTATCCCATGCCATCTTGTTGAAAAAACTGAGCGAAAACTACAACTTTGATATAACTGCGTTAAATCTTATTAATAAGTATCTATCTGGAAGAACTCAAGCTGTATTTTTTAATTCTAAGCTTTCTGATTTTCTCCCAAACAATTCCGGTGTTCCATAGGGATCAATTCTTGGACCACTGCTCTTTTCGTTTTTCATTAACGATCTTCCGGAGGTTCTAAAATTTTGTAAGGTACTTATGTACGCGGACGATGTCCAAATGTATCTAAGTTATCCAATTGGTATATGGTGGAGGATGCCACGCATCGATTAAATTTGGTGAGAGTATTCAATTGGGCCAAAAATAATCAGCTTAAACTTAATCCAAAAACAAGTCAAGCCATCGTTATAAGTAAGAATGCTATTGATACTTCTTGCTTTCCTTACGTAGAATTGGGTTGTTCAAGGCTTCCTTACGTAACAACTGTGAAAAACTTAGGCATCACGTTCAATCAAACCCCAACTTGGGAGGATCATCTGTCTTGTGCAATCGGTAAAACCTATGGTGCGCTCAGGGTCCTCAATACCACAGGTGGCTGTCTTCCATTCAAAATTAAAAACCTTTTGGCTAAAACTCTTCTTCTACCTGTGTTACTATATGGAAATCTTCTTTTCTGCAAAACTGATAGTAGGAATCAAAGAAAACTTCAAGTTGCTTTCAATAACATCGCTCGTTTTATTTATAGTATCCGTCGGTCGGTTCGATCACATCTCACAATACGCAAATAGGATTTACAACATGCTTTTACAAAGTTACCTGCATAGCAGGGTGTTAATGTTTTTGTTTAATTTGATTCAGACCGGTACACATGACTACATATACGAAAAGATTATTTTTCCGCAGTCGCGTAGAAGCAACGTCCTTTTTTTACCAACATATAGGTACGTTGTTTCTAAACGACAACATTTTGTGTACGCCGTGGGTCTGTGGAACTCCGTACCTGCCGACTTGAGGAGAATCAACAACTGCGTTCTGTTTGAAAACTCTATTGAAAATTTTCTTTGCTGCTAGCTTCATTTGGTTTCTTCTGAGTTAAAGTCTTTGATAATTTAAAATTAAAATTTCTCTAACTGTTTTTATATTGTTTTTTCTTAGGTATATTTAATATTTTTGTATATTTTTAGTATATCAAGCTAATTTTGTTGGCCACTCGATTATGTATCTTACAACTAAGTGTTACTTATAAAACAACATGTTTTACAACGCTTATGTTAAATAAAATAAAATTACAAATTACAAAAATGGTATATTCTCTTCTTTTTGAGTGTCTTAAACTTCGCCAGGAGTCCGATGAAAAGAAATGTTTTTAAGTCTTGTCCTTCCGCAGGATATATCGCAATTTTTACTCCTTCAGGTCCATTCCAATTTGCGTACCTAAGCGCACATTCCTTTCGCGCCCTTATGTTGTTAGCCTTAAGCAAAAGAACTTCCATGGTGACTCTACCTGTGTTGATTAAGGCTTTGATGACTTCTTCGGATAGTGCTTAATGATAATGAAGGGATTCCACATCGCTATAACTAGTACGCGAAGGTATAAGTGATAGGTGTTGTTTTTTTCGGTCTGCCTCTATTTTCGCGCACTATTCTTGGCCTCAGAGCATTTTCGACCATATTTTGAGACCGTCAAAGAGTCATTGCTATAAATTTGGACGTTTTGCTTTTACGGCGTAGATGATTGATAAGTCTTTTTCCTTCTGGCGAGCAATGAATTCTTCGACTCATATTGAGAGACTTAATAACAACAAATCTTTTGTTTGCAGCTCTTAATATTATTAAAAACAACCTACTCTGTAAGTTAATACCGTAATAAATGAATTAAAAAAGAAATTTAAATTTTATGTGGAGCACTCCTATTTTTATGACCAACTTAAATTACGCTCCAAAACTTTTTGCAAAGTAAAAAATTTACTGCTGGTCATTGCATTGCTTAAATGCGTGAAGTTTAGCGTCATTCTCAAGAGAATAAGCGTCCTTTTCTTATAGAAACTTGTTTTTGCATTTTTTCAAATATATTAAAAATTTCTTCACGCCTATTTTTTTTTGACCAGCTGTGTATGTTCAATTCGAAATACTTTTTGGTGTTTTAAATTTTGTCTGTGTTTTTTTTTTTTTAGTTATAGTCCTTTAAATTTTTTTTCACAAATATTTTTGTTTTTTGTTTCAAAATTTTGATTTTTCGATACTCTTCCTTATAAAAATCGTACTAGGACGATATTTTTAAATGTTTAATTTTATAGACAACATTTTGTACGAAATTAACTGTTGTTTTATTTTGAATTTGTCAACCCATCCCTTTTTTTGTTGTTGTTAAAAATAAAAATTTAATAGAGTATTAAAATAAATTGAGACTTTCTCGGGGCAAAAATGTTCCCTGAGAAGCAAAGTTATTAAAGCTTTGATAAAACAGAAAATTAGTTTTTTTTCTCTTTTTTAATGCGTGAGTTTTTTCAATAAATAGATTTTATCAAAATTTATGTACATAAAAATACTTATTACTGCGACTTTTTTATCAATTTAAATTTATTTTTACTATTTCAGAGTTATATATTTCCAATAGATTGACTTAAGCTTAAAGAGGGCGAATAAACTTACATATTTGAAACGTATTTTCATGTTCGTTAAACTCTTTTTAACCGGACAGTCTTAATTTTAAAAAAATATTACACATAAGCAAGGTGGTCTTTTTTTTAGTAATTGTGATAAACATTATCTGTGTTTGTTAAAAAAAATCCTCATCACTTGAAGTAGAACGCACATTTTATAACATCTTGTAGTTGTTTTTAACATTAATTAATCGTTTACCTATTTTGACTTATCCACTACTTCTCACTAGTGAGTTTTTTGTCCCTTACAAGGGAAGATTGAAGAAAAGCAATGAAGTAAATTTTAAAATTATTTTTCATATCAATAATGAAAAATAAATTTATAATTTTATCAAATTTACTTACTAATAAGTGTTAACTTACAAATTTAACAAAATATTCATGGCCTAATTTCAAAAGGGGTTTTCATTCCTCTCAAAATGTAACTAGGCCACAGTCAGTAGTCCCATAAGTTTAACAATGGTTTCCCTTCTAAACAAACTCCTCAGCCGTGTAAATCAGTTCTCGAATTTTGCTTAAATCAATTTAGGTTGTGGACGAACTATTTAATATTTGATTAAATTCGCTTAGTTGCCTTATGTTTTAGGTTGAATTGGTATATGTAGGTAGTAACTTACATGTATTCAAAATATGTTTTGTAAAAATAATTTAATGTCAAGCTTGATTGACTTCAATCTGCTTCATTAAAAATGATCTATTCGAACCTGGCAGCCGTACATCTATCAAATACGAAAGTCTATACAATTTGACTTTAAAAATAAACAAAACACAAATTCAATGTACACTAAATAAAACTTGCTGATTTCTTGTATGATTTTATAATTAGAGCAAATATTTTGGAATCGGTCTAACACATCCAACTTTGAGTTCTTTTTTTAAATAAATCAAAATTAAAAAAGCGATTAATCTGCTTTGTGTCTCTAAAGACAAACCCATTTGCATTTACGCAAGCAAGGCGAGGGAATGGGTGGACGACGACCAAAAAAAGAAAACAGATGATCTCAAATTCATTTTTAAAATTATTTTTGTATATAAATTCAAATTTGAAAAAAAAACTGTCTGGATCATCAGCGTAATGTAGTTTTTTTTTACATTTATGGCATTAACCTTTTACATTTTCTTACTTATATACCATATGAAATGTTCTTTGAACTTTAATGGCTGTAACTGAAATCTTGTGTGACTATGCCAAGTCATCGACTTATTTTTGTATCTTTTTGCATTTACCTCTTGTCATAAAGAGCTCAGAGATTTGGCACATTAATTGGCAGTAAATTTTTACAATTTAGGTTTATTTCCGTAAGTAAACGTTATTGCATAGATTAGGTCCATTAAATATATGAGAATTATAAATATATACTAGGCGATCCAAAAGATACCTTCCATCAAACACA
Source organism: Sphaerophoria taeniata (assembly GCA_943590905.1). Classification (NCBI taxonomy): domain Eukaryota; kingdom Metazoa; phylum Arthropoda; class Insecta; order Diptera; family Syrphidae; genus Sphaerophoria; species Sphaerophoria taeniata. The sequence continues at coordinate 22,124,990 of OX016540.1, read as the reverse complement.
ATTACAAAATTTTGAACTAAATATTGGGGAAATTCAGCCCTATTGTGATTTTTTCGGGTGGAATGCTGTTCACGTGAAGCTCGCAATAGGTGTGATGTTGCCATAAGGAATTTGTTTATGTTTGCAGAATAAATTCAGCGTTGTTATATATCGCTCTCAATCGTATGTTCATTGAAATGCTTGAGCTACTTTTGTATCATAAATAATTGGCAGGATTGTTATTCTAAGACATAAGAACTTAAAAACTGAATTAATTTACAATTACCAGGACTATTATTATGCATTTGTTCTTAAAATGCAAAATGTTGTAATCTTGTATTGCAATTATTCAGACAGCATTACACCCGAAAAAAATTACTTTTTTCGTTTCGCCTATTGTGAGTTTCGGGCGAAAAAAGTTCATGTTCGAAAGATTTCCCGTATTGCCAACACTCAGTTCAGGCGGAATTAAATGTCATTCAGGGCTAAAATTTTCACTTTCATTTAGGAAGCGAACAGAAAAAAGTAAGCTATCCACGGGCAAAGCTACTCTTCAAATATGCCGATAACTCCTGACAGCACCAGACTAAAAGTGCTTTGCGATGACTCAATTTCATAGTCCTTATCCACTCCTTTCTGATACTCACCCTCTGCAAATCGCAAGCAAGCGACAAGCTTAACAATAAGTGGTATAACAAATTTTTGTTTCCTTGGAAGCAAGGCGTTTGTCAAAATATCGAGCAGAAACTTAAAAGCTGGTTTATTGAGTCTATATTTCTATAATGTTGTTGAAATCTGGAAATAATACACGCAACTCCCTTAAATGTCTTCTAATGTAGTGCAATTTTAATTTTTCTTTTTATATTTCATTTTATTTAAACTTTAAATGATTTGTTTTGGTTTTGGTGACCTATTTTGTTGCAATGATGATGATGGGGTTAAATGGGCTTCAGGTCAATAAAACAAAAATTATCTGTTTTGTCACAACGTTTCGTCCATGTATATGGTCATCTTCAGGTGAACAATGGTTTCTATATTAGCATTGATAATAATGTTAAAAAATGTTTACAAAAGTATTCGCAATACAGAAATTACTTACAATAATAATTGTTACATTAAACTTAACAAGAAGTTTCTGTTGCGTCTAAACAATAAAAAGTAAAAATGACAAGTAACATTTCTAACAAATAAAACAATACAAAAAGTGAAAATTATATAAACATAATCGCAGAGATCATATTGCAGAGCTTTTTCTCTTTCTCTTCTCCACCAAGTGTTTGTAGTGGGGGCTGACATCTTCCATATCAGTTCGTCTGTTGATTGTGTTGTCAGCATTGATGATATGTAGCGTTTCAATTATCATCCTTTTGTTTTGGTTTTCTTCTCGCTGCATTATTTTGACGTTGTCATGATTGGGAGGGTGCTTGAAAGTTATGCAATGTGATGCCAGTGCTGTCTTCTGTGGTGCGTTATTTTTGATATCGGATTTATGTCCTGCCATTCTATTTCTTAATTTTTGTTTTGTTGTTCCTATGTATATTTGGTTACATTCTTCGTCTGGATTTCCGTTACAATTGATTTTGTAGATTAAATCTGAATGATCCAATTTGTCTATTTTTGTTTTTAGGTTAGTGTAGAGTTGTGAAGTGGTATTCGTTGATTTCATGGTAAGTTTATATTTGTCTGTGTCTAAAAGTTTTGCATTTTTGAACCGATCTGCTATTTCTTTTACGTACGTGAAGGATTTGTAAATTTTGATTTCTTTATCTTTTTCTTCTGGTGGGTGTATAGTTCGATGTTCATATTGTTGTATTAGTGTTTTTATTATTTGTTGGGGGAAAGCGTTTTTTTGTAATATGTCTGTTATTTTTATTTTGTTGTTGATGTGGTATTCTGTATCACTTATTGAAAGGACTCTATGTATCAGGTTTTTGGCTGTGTTGAAAATTATTTGCTTCGGATGCTGGGAAAAGAAGTTGATCAATCTACCTGATGAAGGTGGTTTTTGGAACCAATCCATTTTTAGATTTCCTTCTTCGCGGATGACTACTGCGTCCAGGTAAGCTAGTTTCCTGTTTTTTCCCCTCTCAACTGTAAATTGTATTTTTCGATGGAAACTATTAAGGGTGTTAAGGGTTTGTTCGACGTCTTTCGCTTTTACAATGGCAAATATGTCATCCACATACTTTGTCAAGACCTTGGGTTTGTTTGTCAAGTTTTCAAGGCAGTTGTTTAAGACTTCTTCGAGAACGATGTCTGCAATTATGGGTGAAGCTGGATTTCCCATAGGCATACCGTCTTTCTGTTGGTATGTTTTGTTACCATAAACCAGATAGTTGTTCTCAACTATACAAAATCTCAGTAGTTCGAGAAATTTTGACTTTTCGATGAGAGTATGTTCCTTTATTTTTTCCCACTTTTTGCTAATTTTTTTGTTAGACATGTTACTTGTCATTTTTACTTTTTATTGTTTAGACGCAACAGAAACTTCTTGTTAAGTTTAATGTAACAATTATTATTGTAAGTAATTTCTGTATTGCGAATACTTTTGTAAACATTTTTTAACATTATTATCAATGCTAATATAGAAACCATTGTTCACCTGAAGATGTCCATATACATGGACGAAACGTTGTGACAAAACAGATAATTTTTGTTTTATGGACCTGAAGCCCATTTAACCCCATCATCATCTTTAAATGATTTGTTTCAATCCATCCTTGCTGGTGTTAAAATATGTATGTATCTTCTCAAAAAAAAAAAAAATTATTAAAACTGATAAAAACTTCACCTCGACGTTTTCAATACAGTGAAAACACGCTGAGCAAGCATTTCCTATATGTTTAAATTTTTGTTTTTGAATTGAAAAAAACTGATATCTTTTACATAAATTGCGTGTCAATAGCCTTAAAAAATTTAAGCTTTGAGTTTAAAAAGAATACTTTTGAATGAACTAGCCATTTGGATTGTAAGTTAAGAAAAATATAATAATCTTGTAATTTAAGTTTTCATTTGCGGCATAATTCCTAGTGGGCTAGATTTTTGTGTACACCTTTATTACGGTGCTCTAATGAAGATGTGAAAAATAGAGATTGATATCGTGCCGGCTAAAAAAAACTTTAAGTGGTCAAAAGGTCGCGAAATTCAGATTGTCGTAAATATTTCGACCTTTCACCCATAGGTTAAAAGTGGTCAAGGACAAATTGTTCGATTATGTTGTTGTTGAAAGCCATATTGGCTTGCAGCTTATTCGAGTAGACCCGCGTATTAAGAAAGCCGCACGGAAAAAGTCTAAAGTGGCGAAATCACGCAATGATCTACTGAATATTTTGTAATTGTACAAAAGGTCGTGGCAGCAAAGATGGATGCAAAAATAAAAATGGATTATGATGTTCACAAATTAGTGGAAATTGTCGTAGCCAATCATACTTAACCACAAAGTCAACCAATGACGAAGATTTCGATGTGTCAGACACTGTTAATGAAATCGAAACTGGAGATTTTCATATGAAAGAAGAAAAAACAATAGAGCAAATGTGGGCGCGTTTAGTCCCTCTACTCCGAAAACGGTTAATTTAAGAGAAATATGGCTGAGGCATTGTTCTTACATAATCTTAAGGCAACAGTCGCGAAATATTCACGAAAAGCTGAATTTCGCTTTTGACCACCATAACAGGCCGACTCCACTACAGATAATTCCTCTCAGAATACTCATCCTGACATGAAAAGTCTAAAGACAAGTTTTCATTTGTTGTTGTTACAATGCGACTCCATTAGACTTTTCATGTCAGGATGAGTATTCTGAGAGAAATTATCTCTAGTGGAGTCGGCCTGTAACTTTTTTAGCCGGCACGATATCAATATCGGTTTTTCACATCTTCATAATAGCACCGTAATAAAGATGTAAAAAAAATCTATCCCACTAAGAATTTTTCCGCAGATTCGGGTTTTATAGTACTAAAATAACTAGATTAAAAAATGTTTAATAATTTGAAAGGGAAATATGTATGGGATATTTTCAATTCACTGAAAACTGTGTTTTTCTGTAAACATATTTTCACTGTCTGTTTCGAACTGTCAATACTGATTCGAAGTAAAATTCTGTTCGGGTGAAATTCAAAATAGCTCTTAGAATTCCGGACGAATAAAAATATTCCGGGGAATGATTTTCCTGGCGAATAAGGCTGATTAATAACCAGAAAGACTTGAATGATTCCCATATTCATCTTTTCTACATTGCGCAAGAGCGATCAGAATACTAAAAAGTATAATGAGAAAAAATTGAAAAAAAATCAAGATTCATTTGTTTGTATCATATATTTGATAGAATATTTAACACAAATGGTTTCGAGGTCTCAAGTTATTGCAACCACTGATGGTTAAACATCTCTCATAAAATGAACTTGCTTAGGCTTCAAATTTAAGGAGTTCGTATTTTTTTTTTAAAGCAGATATTTAATCAGGCGAAATTCATGTAGATGACACATGCGAATATTCGCAACTAAATCTTTTTGATCTCAAAGGTATGGAAGAACAAAATTTAAACTGCTGCTTAGTGCCCGCAGCATTCAATGAACACTACTTAAAAGCAAACCCATTATCCAGGCACAAATTTAGTTTCCGTGCCACCTTATCCTACCTACCTCCTTATCCTCATTGCTTGCTAAAATTTCAAGCGCATTTTATTTGATCTACTTTTTGTTTTAATTTTAAGTTAGTCGGTTTTAGAATTTTTCATTTCTCTTTATTTTTGCTTTTTTTAAATTTGGTAGAATTTGATTTATTTAATTGTTAATTTTTCCATTTGTTTTAGTTTACTCGTTGATGGAGCAAATTGTTGAAAAACGCTCGCTTTCATAATTTTAGTTTCACAAATTTTCTTTTCTTTTCAAACTTCACAGGCCTATGATTTGCTTATGTCCTTGAACACGATCAATGTTGCACTCATAGAATTATTTTTGATTGAATTCGTCAAATAGTTTGATGATTTTTTTTTTTTTTAGTTGAATATTTTTTTTTTAAAGAACGATTTGATAATGTAATTCAAAAAACTGTTCACAGGAAATTACCGAGAAGCTTCACAGAGCAGCTACGCCGGCTCGGTATCACATTCGACAAGATTAGGTGCAAGCCGAACGGAAGAACGTTCATCCATATTTTCATCAAAGGATAACCGTCTTCAGTCGGGTCACGAAGATCGTTATTCATCAAGAGCAACATCCAAAGCTCGAAGTGAGATTCATGATGAGCACCAGCAGAGGTCGCTCACCAAGCCAGTAATTACCAAAAACCTAAAAAGTGTTCATGTTAAATGTTGGTTCGAACAAAATTTTGATGAAATTTATGTGCATTAACGAATCTTTTCAACAGCTGGTGAGAATGCAGTTTTTGAGATTCAATATGAAGAGAAACCAGGTCTTGTAACTTGGCTAAAGGACAATAAACCATTGACAGATGCATTAGCTGATCGTATAGTTCAAACAGACAACGAATTGAATTATCATCGATTAACTATTAAACATTGTTGGTAAGTTCTAATTCTCCAGACATGAGGAACAGGTGATGCTGGCAACAAAGGATGTTTTGTTTGGAAATTTGGCCACATTTGTTTTTTTCTCGCACTTTTTTAAACTCAGAAACCACTCTTATCCCTCGTCAGTGAAGATTGAGTGTGCCACATCCCATTATCCGATTTGCTTGTCACATCGGCTTTATATTGCTTAGGGATGTGACCACGCAATCTTATGACCGATAAGCTTTGTTTCTGAGTTGCTTTTTGCCGTGTCCTGAGATCAACACTTTATCCTAATATTCGATTTCAAAAAAATCTTAGTGAAAGTGACTCAGGGACGTACACTGCAAAAGCAGTATCAGGCATTCACAGCACTTCTAGTTCAAGTCAACTTATTATTGGTGAAGGTAACTAGTTTTTTTCGTCAAACATTTTTGAAAACACTCGCACTCCAAAACATTTTGTCTCCAGATAAGGCAGACGGAGTTAAGGACATGGATCAGGAACCCGTGTTTTTGGTTAGGCTCAAGGACACCGAAATGCTGGAGTTTTCGTTCTTCAGATTTCTGGTTAAAGTTCTTGGTGATCCCAAACCTAAAGTTCATTTGTAAGTCTCTTTCGTCATACCATGAAAAGTACATATTTTAAGAAACAAAAATTAGCTTCAAGGATGGCGTAGAAATAGCGGAAACAGAAAGAGTACAAATTATTCGTGATAAGGACTATCTTGGATTCTATGAACTCGTCATAACTGAAGTCCTCTCATCGGATGCCGGAATCTATTCGTGTGTGGCTGAGAACAAATTTGGCAAAACCTCATGCGAAGCTACTGTCACAACAATTGGTAAGACACTTTTCTAAAAAAAATTGATGTACTAGATTTATGACTTGGTCTTTTTTTAGAGGATAAAAATGTGTTTGGTTCACTAAGTGGACAAATCCTGCCAGCTGGTGAGAAAGCAGCATTTACATGGAAACGAAACGGTGTCGATTTCGATCCAGAGGAACGTTTCAAAGTGCTCTTCGGTGAGGACGAAGATTCTCTAGCATTAGTTTTCCAGCATGTTAAGCCTGAAGATGCTGGAATTTATACTTGTGTTGCACAAACAACCACCGGAAATATCTCTTGCAGTGCTGAATTGTCAGTTCAAGGAGCAATACAAACCTTGAATCGAGAACCAGAGCAGCCAACTCTGATAATTGAACATAGGGAAGCAAATGTAGCGGTTGGAGGAACTGCTATTTTGGAATTGCAATGCAAAGGTTTCCCCAAACCAGCTGTACAAATGATGCATGATGGTGAAATTGTTGAAGCCGATTGTCGTCATAAAATATTGTTTGAAGATGAGGAGACCATGTCGTTGCTTATTAAGAATGCTAATACGGAAGATGCTGGGGAGTATACTATCAGTGCGAAGAATGAACTTGGAGAAGCTTCGTCACAGATAAATCTTGTTGTTCAAGGTATGGTTACTTTTGTGTTTTGATGCTTTATTTATTTATTTCGTTAAATGCTAACAGTCAGGACTTATTTTAACTACACATATATAAAAAATATCTTAAAACTAATTATAATTATAAGTTTTAATTTTGTACGAAGAAATTGTTTTTAAAATTAAGTGATTTTATATTGTCATTTACAGAGTCTATTAAGTTAAAATTTTTATTGAAAATATTTATTCAAAGATTTAAGGGACTATGTGTACCATATTTTGACCTACTATTAAAATTACGAAGTGGCAATTGTCTTCTTAAGGAATAATTACTCACATTAAAGTTCAAGCGACAAAGAATTGATGGCGCTGATATTGAGCCATTTACTACAACGATCATAAAGCAAATTTGTAAGTAAGATCTCTGGCTGGCAAGAGAGGGAAGGCTTATTAGTTTGAGTCGATCGATATAAGGAGGCAAGATGATCCTGTTCGGCCAAGGAAAAAAACGAAGACAAAATCTTAAAAATCTCTTTTGAATACTCTTCCAATCTATTTATGTGGACTTCATAGTATGGAGCCCAAACAACACATCCGTATTCTAAAATTGACCTTACAAAAGAGGAATAGAGTCTTTAGTACATACGGATCCCGAAATTCACGAGCGAATCTTTTAATGAATCCAAGTGTCATGTTAGCTTTATTAATAATGTAGTAAAAGTGGTTAGTTTGTGTAAGTTTAGAGTCCAACACTATTCCCAGGTCAGTAAAACTAGAGACATTACATAGAGGCGACGAATTAAGCGAATAGCTATATACAAAGACATTTTTCTTGCGTGTAAAACACATTGTCTTACACTTGTCAATATTTAAAACTAAACTATTTATATTGTACCATTCCCTAAATCTATCTAGGTCTTCTTGTAGAAGATCACAGTCATGCATAGAACTAATTTTTCGAAATAATTTCACGTCATTGGCATAAATAAGTGCCATGGAACTAACTAAGACAGAAGGAAGATCATTAATAAATAACACAAACAGCAATGGACCAAGATGACTCCCTTGTGGTACACCAGAGTTGACTGTAAAACATTTAGAACGTTCATTTTTAAAAACAACACTATATAATCTATCACGAAGATAAGACGACAACCACAAGATGAAACACTCATTAAGACCAATAATTCTTAATTTCTTAAGAAGAGTTTTATGACAAAGTTTGTCAAAAGCTTTACTAAAATCAGTAAAAATGCAGTCAACTTGTTCTTTAATTTCAAAAGCGTCGGTACAGAATGTAGTAAATTGCAATAAGTTTGTTATCGTGGATTTCTTTTTTACAAAGCCATGTTGGTTGTCACATAAAATAGATGTACAGTGAAACGAAAGGGTGTCACAGATAATAGACTCGAGCATTTTTGGAATGGCGGATAATTTAGCAATTGGTCTATATTTGGAAACTATGTTTTTCTTTCCTACTTATGAAAAGGTATTAAATAGGAGTTTTTCCAAAGGGTAGGGAATACAGAACATTTTAGGGAATTGTTGAAAAGTAGGAAAAGAGGATAGGATAAAAATATTGCACACTTTTTTAACATATAAGATGGTAAACCATCAGGACCGGGACTAAGACAGTAATCTAAGTTATCAATATATTCTAGGATAGTTTCCTCAGAAATTTAAAAATCTATTGAATTAAGGTGTGAGAATTCTGCTAGTCTAAAATTATTATTGTTTTCATGAGTAGATATATTACCAAATGCACTTTGAAAATAATCCGAAAACATGTTTGATTTCTTCAGTGGAATGGCTGGTGGAGTCCAAATAACTCATTTTAGATGGGTACCCATCAGATTTGCGTTTGCAGTTTACAAATTTCCAAAAATCACGAGGATAAGATTTAAGATTATTTTCAGTTTGTATTATGTAGTCAGAATAAAGAAGATTGGAGTAGTTAAGAAATTCATCTCTCTGTATGATATAATCATGTAAGGCCTCTTCAGTCCATGACCGATTCAACTTAGCCCATGACTTATTTCTTTTATTTTTTAGAGTTTTTATATGTAGGTCAAACCATGGTGGAGCGTAATTCAAAAGTTTTCTTTTCCTTAAAGGAACAGTTTCTATAAAACAGTCAAATAATATTTTGTAAAAGTGCAAAACCATTTCATTGCAATTAACGTCCTGACGTAAAATATTCCAGTCAATATCAGATAAAAGTCTATAAAGTTCATTAAAATTACATTTTTTTAAATTGAATTCATGCTTATTCTTACAATGACTTGAAACGTTAAGGGTGTTTAAACTTAGTGAAATTGAGAGTGCAGGATGGTTTTTGTCTTCGCATGCTTGTACAGTTCCGTCAGAGTAAATGATGTCAGAGAAGTATACAAGGTCAAGAATTTTATTATTTAGATTTTTAATCCCGTTTAGTTGACTGAGGCCTAGAGAGGCCATTCCATCGATGACAATAGTTTCATTTGTAGTAGATACATGAGTCGCAGATAAGAAGTCATATTCATGTGAAGTAGTCCATTCGATATTTGGCAGATTAAAGTCCCCAGCAACAAGTAATTCATCAACATCGTCCATCATAGCATTGATTGATTCCAGGCAATCGTTAAACTTATTATATACGTCATTGTTCGAGGATGGAGGAATATAACAAACAACCATATACAAATAACAAGACAACAGTTTCAATCGCACACACATAATTTCCAGATTAGTGTCCACAAAGTCATCGACAAGGTTACAACACAAGTGAGTACGAACAGCAATCAGCAAACCACCTCCAACAGTAGTCACGTTTGATTCTCTATGGCAGTCGCGTCGGAAGATTTCAAATTGTTGATCAAACAGCTCAGAGTCAGCGATTGAGAAATTTGGCCAGGTTTCTGTCAGTATTACAACATCATGGAGAATATTGTTGTTATTCTTGTAGACCTTGTTGGTCTTCGTCCTAAGGCCGTTCACGTTCTGGTAATACACTGATAGTTTTTGTAGCTGCGTTGGTTGAATTGCATTGTTGTTTGCTTTTGAAAAGGGAGAGAGTTATTTGCTTGATTTCGATTATGGAATTCATGAAAGACTATCCCTTGAGGCCAGAATGAAATTGAGTTAAGTAGATAAAAGATTGAGTCAGGAACTTTTATTTTGAAGGAAGAATATCTTGCGTGATTTTGAATCAGCATTTTTTCGACGATCGTGGAATGTAGTGTACCAATTTTCGATTTGATATGATTTTTGATGCTTAACTCCTTTTCAGTACAGGGCTTTAATTTACTTAGTCCTTTTAAGTATGCGTACAAGGTACTGGAACTAAGACTCGAAAATTCAAGTACCAAATGTTTCCAAGGCTTTTGGTACTTAAGTTAATTGAATTCAAGTACCAATACTCAAACTTAAGAACTTAGAACTTGAATTTAATTTTACTTGTTCCTAGAACTACAACTACTACTACTACACTTTTAACGTATTTCAGTACTTTTGAAGCCCGTAAGCACTAAAAGACTTAAATACGATTCAAGTACAAAATCCTTAAGGACTAGACAATTCGGAAGCAAATTCGAACTTGGAATTCAAATCAAACGTTAAATTTCAATGATTTTCTTCATTTTTTTTGTCCTTTCCAGCACCTCCAAAAATCAAGAAACCCTCCAACATATCATGTTTCGCTGGCGATACAGTTGAAATGGAAATTGAAGTCGAAGGATGTCCCAAGCCCAATATCAAACTCTACAACAACGGCAAGGACATCACAAGTGAGAGTTACGTAAAAATAACCTCAACCAGTGTTGGCAAGAGTAAAGAAAAAATCAAAATAACGATTTCCAAAATCAGTCTATCGAATTCCGGCTCATTCTCTATAACCGCCACCAACGAATTAAATCAAACCTCTGAATTCTGGGAGTGTGAAGTGAAGAGCGGACCGGTAATAGTTAAACATCTCGAAGAGGAATACATTTATGGTGAACACGAGGAAGTTATAATGTCGGTTAGAATCGATGCGTTCCCAGCGCCAACTATCAAATGGTACCAAGACAAAACCGAACTTACGACCAAGGATAAACGATACACAATGTCAGTGGACACAAATTGTTATACATTGAAAATTCACGATGCTACACGCATTGACGCTGAGAAATATTCCATGGAAGCCAAAAACGAACATGGTTCGGTGAAGGATCAGACGAATTTGCGGATCAAGTGTCCGCCGGTGTTTAAGAAGAAACTTCAGAATATTACCGTCAAAGAGGGTGATGTCGATGTGGAGTTGAATGTGAATGTTGATTGCTATCCTCGGCCGGGAATCAAATGGTTTATTGACGGAATTGAGATCGATGAAAAACGGAAGGAATTCCGACGTGTCGAAGAGGGTGATGATTTCAAATTGATCATCAAGGAGGCTACAGTTGCCTTGCAGGCTAGCTACACCTGTAAGCTAATGAATGCTTATGGAAGCTTGGACAGTGAATGTCAAGTTACTGTAAACTGTAAGTGATTCTGTCCTCTTTCTAGAATTTGGTTGGTTTTCTGATTTATCATTGTTCGAATTAGGTGTACCGAAGATCAAGAAGTTCAGCAAAGACTGTGAAATTCTTGAGGGCGAGACTTTAAAACTCGAAGCAGAGATTTACAGCTTGCCAGAAGCTGAGGTCACATGGTAAGACTTGACGAAACTTTGACTCATAGACCCTTATTGTGTATTGTCTTTGTGAAAAGGTACAAGGATGGCCAAGAAGTATCGGCGGACGCACGAATTAAAATAAGTCGAGACTCACACAGATCCGAATCGTACTACATGACATTGAACTTGTGTAAGGTATCTGACGCTGGCGTTTATCAGGTTAAGGCGATGAATAAGGAAGGCTACAACACGTCGAAGGCGGAAGTTGCAGTTCTAAGTAGGATATCTAAAAAATGATGGTGTCGGATAGCGTTCATGTTCTTCTCTTTTTTTTAAAGCCAAACCCGAACTTTTGCATGGTGATTTGTTTGACTCGAAATCATTCGAATCAGTTCCTTTGAAATATGAAGTTATTGCTCGTGGTATACCAAAACCGGAAGTCGAGTGGTTGCATAATGGCAAGCCAATGAAAGCTGATAGCAGAATTATTATTGCAAATGAAGGGGTATGTAAAAAAGGCCCTGTTCCCCTCCATTTCCGTCGGAAATAGAATATCAGAATCATAAAAATAACTTCGTGGTTTTTGTTCTCGATAGGAAAAATACAAACTCGAAATCAAGGCACTGAAACTTGGAGATGAGGGCGAATACAAAGCCGTTATTAAAAACAAAGTTGGAGAGCAATCACAGAAGTGCATGCTTTCGCTCCAAGGTAATTTTATTCCCAAAAAGGTTCTAGGAAAAGTTTGCCCAATGTTGTTGTTTTTGCAGGGGTTGCCGAATATAGAAAACCGATTTTGGTGAAAGGACTTCATGACGTATCCGAAGAGAAAGGAAAGAAACACACCCTCTCTGTCGTTTTCACTGCCGATCCCACGCCAAAGATAACCTGGCTGAAGGATGGAAACGTTGTCCAACCCGATGCCAACATTACTCTTAATGTTGTACCAAAAGATCTCGAACATGGACTTAAAGAATTTACTTGTCAATTGACATTCGCAGAAAGTAAGACAAACACACGTAAGACACGACGAAAAATTCTAATGATTCTCATTTTTAAAGCTCAACATTTCGATACCGGACGTTATGAAGTTCGAATTGAAAACACTCACGGTTCACTCAATTCAAGCTGCTGGCTCGACATCCTGTCGAAACCAGAAATTGTCGGCTTGAAGGACCAATTTTGTATACCGTCCGAAGCTGTTGTTTATGATGTTCTGGTTTATGCCAATCCCAAGCCGAAGGTAACTTGGTCGAGGCAAAACGAGAATCTGTGCAACAACGAAAACTTCGAAGTCATTGCTGATGTCGAAGCTGAAAAATATAGATTGGTCATACATTCTGTAGCTCCAGGAGACGCAGGCGTTTATACAATTACCGCAACCAACAATTGTGGAACAACGAAACAGGACTTCAAACTGAATATTCATGGTAAATACATTGTACTCTTTCGGATGATGTTCAAACTCAAGACAAAATTGAATTCTAGTTGAGAAGCCCGCATTTGTGATCGCTCCAGAGGACCAGAAAATAAGTGACCATCATCCAATGAAGACTGAAGTTCAAGTGCATGGCATTCCCCAACCGAAATTGGAATGGTTCAAGGATGGCCAACCAATCGACTTTAAGGCAAAGAACGACAAGAAGAGGAATACCTATGTTTCCGAGTTCAAGGAAATTGACGAGGACCAAATTTTCTGTTCATTGGCAATTGAAGACTTCCGGCCAATTAACGAAGGAATGGTTGGTGTTTTGAAGTTCTCCAAAGTTTAGGCAATTTTCTTATGATCCTTTTTTAGTACTCCGCCATTGCAAAGAACGAAGTTGGAACAACCGAAGTTAAATTTGAACTTCAACTGGTCCAAACAGCACCTGCATTCACGACACCTTTGAGCAAGTCAATTGAAGTCGCACAAGGACAACCACTTGTTTTGGAAACTGTTGTGTCGGGTAGTCCGGCGCCGGAGGTTAAATGGTTTAAGGATGGAGTTGAGATCTTCCCAGACCAAGGGTGAGCATTAGATTTACTGCCAAACTGTTTCCTTTTAGTCTGTCAAGTCATCATGTAAGCCATTGTCAAAATAACTTGAAGACATACACACATTTCATCAAAATCGGTGGAAGAAGTTCAGTCACCTTTCAACAATTTTACAATAAAAAAACTCAACTCTGCATATTTTAAAACCAAACCTATTTTTAGTGTTAAGATGGAAGTCACTCCCGATGGCCATATTCGATTGGAAATCGAACAATCTAAGCCAAGCGATTCCGGTTCCTACAAACTAGTTGTTAGCAATCCGAATGGAGAAATCAAAACCCAATGTGCTGTTGCTATTAAACGTTCGTCAAACCATTTATTTTCTTTCTAAACTTAACCCATTATAATGCGAACCTCTTCTGTATTGTTTAGCTGAACCAATGGCACCAATATTTGTTGAGCCTTTCCAAGACATCAAAGCTGTCGAGGGCTCACCGGCCACACTGCAAGCCAAAGTACTTGGCTTCCCATCACCACAAGTTTTGTGGTTCAAGGATGGCACACCTCTACATCCGACGCAGTCTCTTAACTTCGTCAATAAGCCTAACGGTATAATCGGTCTTTGGTACGACTATTTCATGTTTTAACGACTGTCATATTAACCATGATTTTCTTTTCTCATAAGCATCGATCCAGTAAAACCCCAAGACGCTGGTTGCTATAAAATTGTAATTGCGAACGCCGAAGGAGAAATCGAAAAGAAAGTCAACATCGAAGTGGTTCCCCAATCGGCGAAGCCTTCATTTGTCGCCGATCTTCAAGACATTCAAAGTGTCGAAGGTTATCCCGTCAAGATGAACGTCAAAGTTGTTGGTTTCCCACCTCCAGCACTCAAATGGTATCACAATGGTCAAGAGATCGGAGCCAATGACAAACGATTTGCCGTTGTTGAAAATCCCGACAAGAGCATAAGTTTGATTATAGAAAAAGCCACTCCAGCCGATTCGGGATTGTTTGAGGTTGCAGCTGTCAATGACAAAGGCAAAATATCATCGAAGGGAAAACTTTGTATTGTTCCAAAAGCAGACGAATCGTCTGTCGAACATCCACCGAAATTCTCGTCTTCGTTGCGTGACGTAAATGCCGATGAGGGACAGGAATTGGTAATATCGGCACCGTTCATTGGCAATCCAGTGCCGGAGACGATTTGGTCGAAAGATAACGTTCCGTTGTCTCCGAACGAGCGAACTCTGATGACTTGCGATGGAAAATCGGTTGCTCTATCGATAAATCCGGTATTGCCATCGGATTCGGGCGTTTACAGTTGTTTGTTGGCAAATCCCTTGGGCGAAGATGTGTCCGAGTGTATTGCGAATGTTCGCAAGATATTCAAAAAGCCAACATTTACACAGAAACTGATCAATTTGCAACAAGCTGTCGGAAAGGATGCTAAGTTGGCCGTAACTGTCTCTGGAGTTCCATATCCGGAATTGTTTTGGTATTACCAGGATAAGCCATTGCAAGATAGTAACAAATATGAAGTTAAGGTAATTTTGGAGACACCTAAGTTGTAGTGGGGGAGAATTTTATTTCTTTCCTTTTAGAATGACGGTGATCATCATGTCCTTCATGTTAAAAACCTTACACACGACGATTCAGGTGCATTCAAGTGTATCGCTAGAAACAGAGAGGGAGAAGACATTACCACCTGTCATTTGGATGTTGTTCCAGAAACGTAAGACATTGAAGGTTTTTTTTAGTCAAAACAATATATTTAAATTGTTTTCAGGACCAAACATTCCCGATCAGAAGCTCCAACATTCTTGAAAAAAATTGGAGATACCGAAGTTTCACACGGAATGTCAGCTAAATTCACAGCCTGTGCCACCGGATTCCCAGAACCCGAGGTTGAATGGTTCAAAAATGGACAAAAACTATTCCCAACCGATAAAATTTCATTTGACCATGAACCAAATGGAATTATTCGTCTGAATATTAGGGATGTCGATGACACAGATGTGGGAAGGTATTCTTGCCGGGTCTTCAATCCTCTTGGGGAAGACACATGCACCGGAGAGTTATTCTATGATGGTAAGTAAAAATTTGTTTTTGGAAAAAAACTTTGGAATATTTAAATGAGTTTAGCAATATGAATAACACCCACTCAAGAAGTCTACCGAGTCTTTCGGACCACCCTTTTTAAACTATCGAATCGTTCAAGAATCAATTAGATCATTTTAATTCACAAATTACTCTTCCATTTACATCAATTCTTCACATTTAATAAATCAATTTTTATCTTCCTATTTGTATATTTAAACTAGACCCGATGAACGTTTTTTCATGTAATTGGGATCACAACTCTGTAAACAGACCTTACAGATAGTTTTTGAAAGTTTTTTTGAACGCAGAAATCGCAATAAGATTTTTGTTTGATTAAAAATATGCAACCGAATGCTATAAAAAATATTCGCTTTCAATGGCTGACATTTAGTGACTGATAGATGTTTAACAGAATTTTGTTCTCATGTATCACTTGATATAGACTGCCTGGGAAAATTGTGAGGTTTGGCGGTTTAAATCGTGGGTAATTTTTAGTAGACTTCCATTAACAAGAAATAAGAACCAGAAAGTGCGTAATAAACAAATTATAACGAATTTTGCTTAATACAAATGAAAGGACACTACGGCGTATACGTAACAAAAACTAAAAGGAAGGGAAAAACTTAATGGTGACACTCTATAATTCACTTTGAACGCGTTAATACACTAGTCAAAACAATTAAAGGAACACTTGAAAAAACTCAAAAATGGAGTGGATTTTTATAAGGCTGTATCTCAGTAGAAAAAAGTTGCATTGAAGTGAAACAAAAAGTTTTTCAAAGGTTATCATTTTTTCTTTTGAAATTATTTTGAGTTAAGAAAGTACCGTTAGTCGTTTTCGCTTGAGCGTAAAAAATGTTCACTCAATTTCAAAATCGAAAAAAAAAATAAACTTTGATTGTTCATAAAATGAGCGGAAATTTTTTTTCAATCCAGCCCATCTAAGATTCAATTTGAGAATTTTGTTGACTTTTATTCACTGTTTAGTTCAGATCGCTACGATTTTTTTTCTACTCAAAAAATGGGTTTACATGCAAAAACACAATTTTGACTTTGGACCCTAATAACTCTGCTAAATATTGACTTACAAAAATACTAAGGACAGATTTGAAAAATTCATTAAATTTTCTACACAAAAACATTTTGAAAAAATAAAAATAGGCCCAAAATACGCATTTTTCAACTTTTTCATAAAAACTACCGTTATTTTGTGCTTTTCAGTGATACAACTAATCTGAGGCTTAAGTATTAAAGCTCATAAAATTTCCTTGATGTTGGCGAAAATTTCACATCAATACGATTAACCGTTTCTCTGTTTCGATCAATCAAACTTACAAAACACTTTTTTTTCCTAAGGAAAGTTTTTTTTTACTTATTTTTCTGTTCTTTTGAATTTGTTTATTTTTTAAATTTTTTTTATTTTTTTCATTATCATTATGACTTTGTGAAATTCGGACGAATTTTCATCAAAATCAAGGAAATTCGTCCGAATTTCACAAAGTCATAATGATAATGAAAAAAATCAAGGAAATTCGTCCGAATTTCACAAAGTCATAATGATAATGAAAAAAATAAGAAAAATAAACAAATTCAAAAGAACCGAAAAATAAGACAAAAAAAAAACTTTGATGGATCGAAACAGAGAAACGGTTAATCGTATTGATGAGAAATTTTCACCAACATCAAGGAAATTTTATGAGCTTTAATAACTAAGCCTCAGATTAGTTGTATCACTGAAAAGCACAAAATAACGGTAGTTTTTATGAAAAAGTTGAAAAATGCGTATTTTGGACCTTTTTTTAAAGTGATAGAAAAGATTGAAAAAAACAATATTTTTATTTTTTCAAAATGTTTTTGTGTAGAAAATTTAATGAATTTTTCAAATCTGTCATTAGTTTTTTTGTAAGTCAATATTTAGCAGAGTTATTAGGGTCCAAAGTCAAAATTGTGTTTTTGCATGTAAGCCCATTTTTTGATTAGAAAAAAAATCGTAGCGATCTGAACCAAACATTGAATTATAGCCAACAAAATTCTCAAATTGAATCTTAGATTGGTTGGATTGAAAAAAAATGTCCGCTCATTTTATGACAACTCAAAGTTTATTTTTTTTTTGATTTTGAAATTGAGTGAACATTTTTTACGCTCAAGCAAAAATGACTAACGGTACTTTTTTAACTCAAAGTAATTTGAAAAGGAAAAATGATAACCTTTGAAAAACTTTTTATTTCACTTCAATCCGACTTTTTTTTACTGAGATACAGCCTTATAAAAAACCACTCCATTTTTGAGTTTTTTCAAGTGTTCCTTTAATTGTTTTGACAAGTGTATATACGATCATCTGCCGTATGAGGGCCATGTAGCAATTTATCTTCACTCTGGGGTCAAGTCGACTGCTGTAAAACAGCCGTTTCGTCAGAGCGAGGGCTCCTCTGGCCTTAGTCAGAGCAGCATCTATATCTGTGGAAATACAAATACTGATCCAACCAGATACCTATAGGTACTTCACTTCACTTTTGCTCGTTAATCGCTGTCCGTGGGGCCCAACGATGACCATCTTGCCCCAGTTTTTGCGCATATCCCTCGTGGCTCCAGCCAACGAGGTCCGGAACAGAATTGTTTCTCATTTCCGGACGTTTATTTTTGATTTCCAGTAAACGCAATATCGTTAAATCTTCTCGAAATCACATTGCAAGAGAATTCTAATGACATCAACCTTTGTGGCAATTGTGTACGTAATCAGGTCGTTGGCATATGCAATTGCCTGGATTAGGCTACCTATCAGATCGCTGGTGTAAATGCTGACGAGGATCGGCGAATTAACGGCTCCCTGTTGCAGACCATTTTTAATTTCAAAGGTAGTGGTAGAAGTTACATTGCCACTTTTGACAACAAACTTTCTACCGTTGAGCATATCATAAAGCATGTACAATAATGGTTTGCTGATGCCTAGTCTGGTGAGTTTTAGGTACAACCCTTCTAACCATACAGTGTCGAATGCCTGCTCTAAATCAACCAGAACAGCACCCGTGCATTGTTTCTTGGACTTATTCCATTGGATATCAGAAACGAGCTTAGACGCGGCATGAATGGTGTCATGTCCCGCCTTGAACCCGAACTGGTTATCTGGAATTATTTTGTTATCCGCAGCCCACTTAGTCAGAGCTCTATTGATGATCTTTTCGAATACCTTGCTGATGCTTGGTAGAAGACTTTATCGACCGAAGATTTGACAGATTGGAGTTGTACTTTCCATTTTTAGGGAGAGGATGAACAACAGCTGTCTTCCAACGCTCTGGATAATATGCATTATTCAGCGCGTTGTTGAACAGAGTGGTGTAGATGTCTATTGCCTCAATCGGAAAGTGTCTTAGTACAATGTTGGATATACCATCGACACTTGCTGACTTCTTGTTCTTTATTGACTCAAAGATGAGCTGGAGCTCTACATTCGTTACTAACAGAGGACTTGCTTCCGTTTGCTCGGCGATTATGGCGTTTGCCAAAAAGTCGTCATTGAACCGCATGAAACAGCGGTTCTCAGATCGCCGCTGTCCCAAATCATTCCGAAGGTAGAAGTGATGAATTAAGGCTCTGTTTTCTAGGTCGTGGTTCGGGTGAATGCTAGCATTCACCTTTTACACTTGCCGTAAGGCAGCTCTCCCACTGTCTACACTTGCTCCTGCGGGTCTTCAATAATAAACAGCCAACGCACATAACCACTAAGCCACGGACTACATTTTCATTTTTCATTTTTATATGTATTGTATATTGTATACATAATAGAGGAATCGAAGTAAGTTTTTTCTGAGTGAAGTTTATTTAAGAAATTAGGGACGGTACGAACACGAAGTAGCAAAGTAGATTTTAAATTATTCTTAAAAATCGAAGTAGATCTACTTCAAAAGTAGTAAAAGGGCCGCTACTTGATTCTAATCGCACAATTTTTTGGACGGAAACCAAAATTCCTCTGTCTAGCTAGAAAACATATTTTGAAGCTAAATATTATTTTTGATCAAATGTAGTGGTTAAAATATTCCCCCTTTCTTTTTAAGGAATATGATCCTTTTCTGTTGTTTTCGAAATTCAATTATCAAAGGGCACGGTAGTGCCCAGCCACTAGCACTACTCCCTTTTTACAGGATCGAACTCAAGCACGTTTTTAACCCCCCATAATTTTTGAACCCATAGAGTTAGAAGCTTCAAATTTGAATTACGTATTAACTTCATGGACACAAAGGCCCTGTGAAAAACATAATTTTGTAGAACCACTACTTCCTGAGATATTGAACAGTAAAAATTTCAAAATCCGTTATTGACTGACTGATCATCAAAATTATGAAGCACTTCTAACAATAGCAGAATCTTGAAATTTGGTACAATGGTAGGTTTTCGGGTGAATACAAAGGAAAAAATCGAAAATTTCAATTTTCTCATTCAGGGGGCGTGGTATCCGCCCACTTTCTAAAACAGGTCGTAGGATCTTGAAATTTGGAATTCTTTTAAGGTTTTGGTTGGTAACATGAAAAAAATGAGAAAAAATGCATTTCTGTTTAGGGGCGTAGTATCCGCCCACTTTCTTAAAATGGTCGAAAACGTTTCAATTCGAAATTCTGATAGGGTTTCGGTTGAGTATAAGAGAAAATATAAGTATTAAAATGCAGTTTCATTAAAGGGGCGTGGCTGCCGCCCACTTTCTTAAAATGGTCATAGGATGTTGAAATTTAGAATTCTGGTTTGTTTAACTTCATAAAACTCCATGAGTAACTTTCTTTAGTGGTTTCGCAATGGACCCTTGGGGTCTTAATGTGACATCTAGACAGCCACTCTAACCTAACCTACCTATTATTTATTTGTAAATTGGCATAGCAATTAGAGTGTTAAAGTTTGCAAGTTGCTAGCTTATTAAGTTATTTAAAGGTTCATGCTTCCATTAAAAACTTTGCAAAAAGATGTGAAATCAAAACAAAAACATAATATGTAAAAAAAGAGCCAAGTACTCTTATGTGCGAACAACACTGTGTAAAAATTCAGCCACCAAAAGTAATGAGATCTAAAAGAACGCCAAGTTCTTACATGTAATAAAAATGTTATATTGAATGTTTTAAATCGTAGAAGATAATTCAACAATATTAAAAGAAAATAGAAAATTGTTTGGATGAAAATTTACAAGTTCACTGTTTTAAAATGTTAGGTTAGGTTAGGTTTGAGTGGCTGTCCAGATGTTGTTGACTCACTTAGACCTCAAGGGTCCGTTGTGATACCATAAAATACTCATGGGAGAGTAATGAGCTTAAACAAACCAT
Source organism: Sphaerophoria taeniata (assembly GCA_943590905.1). NCBI lineage: Eukaryota > Metazoa > Arthropoda > Insecta > Diptera > Syrphidae > Sphaerophoria > Sphaerophoria taeniata. Next base: position 22,104,053 of record OX016540.1, on the reverse strand, counting down.
TTCGTGCTTCTAATGAAGTTAGAGAGACATTTTGTGTCGATTGTTGCCAGTTCACTGGTGTTATCGAAGAAGTGATTACCTAGAAAGCTGTTCCTTCTAATGGAGAGTGCTGGACATGTACATAGAAGGTGTTGGACTGTCTCCTCTTCCTCCTCGTCCATGCAGCTTCTACAGAAGTCATTTGTGTAGACCCCTAGCCTCAGAGCATGTCTGCCTATGAGGCAGTGTCCTGTTATTACTCCAATTGTAGAGCTTATATTTTGTCTGCTCAGGGATATCAAGCCTTTTGACCGTTTTAAGTCTATGCTTGGCCATATTTGCTTTGTTGCTAGGCAGGTGGTACCCTGTGACCATCTAGCATTGGTTGATTCTAGAGCATATTGTTTGAGAAGATATTTGCATGTAGCGAGTGGTATTCCTATGTTGTGTTTTTGTCTAACATTGGGCAGAAGTGTTCCGTTTTTGGCGAGCTCGTCGGCTTTGCAATTTCCCGGAATGTCTCTGTGGCCCGGCACCCAAATGAGGTGAATATTAAACTGTTCCGTCATCTCATTCAGAGATGATCGACAATCGTGGACTATTTGAGAGTTTATGGAGACAGACGCGAGAGATTTGAGAGCGGCTTGGCTGTCCGAGAAGATTCGTATATCCTTGCAAGATATAACGTTTTCTTTGAGCCAGGATAGTGCCTCTTTAATCGCCATTACTTCTGCCTGGAATACACTACATTGATCGGGAAGCCTGTATGATAGACTGAGATTCAGTTGTTCTGAATAGATACCACTTCCAACTCCGCAGTCGGTCTTTGAACCGTCTGTATAGAAGTGTACCGCGTTGTCTTCCAGGGGTCTTTCTTCTTCCCAGGAGGATCTTGAAGGGATAGAGACATGGAAGCTTTTACCGAACACCATTTTTGGGGTGGTATAATCTAAGCGATCTGGGATAGATCTGAAATTGTCTAGAATAGTAGTATGACCAGTATTGTTACTGTTCCATTGAGAGGTGGCTTTAAGCCTCACACATGTGTTGGCTGCCACCGTTTTGGAGAAGATGTCGAGAGGTGTTCGGTTTAAAAGCACTTCCAGGGCTGCGGTTGGTGTTGAGCGAAGTGCTCCTGTGATGCACATACCTGCTGACCGTTGAACTTTGATGAGCTTGTTTAGATTTACCATCTTGTCCAGTGCGGTCCACCATACGACAACTCCATAAATGAGTATCGGTCTGATTACCGAAGTGTATAGCCAGTGGGTTATCTTTGGGGAGAAGCCCCATTTTGATCCTATGGCCTTTTTACAAGTAAAAAGCGCTACGGTAGCCTTTTTTACTCTTTCATCAATATTTGCCTTCCAATTTAGTTTTTTGTCTAAAATGAGGCCTAAATATTTAGCTTGGTCGGAAAAGCTTAATGGTATTCCTTTAATCTTGGGTGGGCTAAACTGAGGAATTTTGTACCTTCTCGTAAAGAGTACTAGTTCTGTTTTATGTGGATTGACGTCCAAGCCACATTGATTAGCCCATTTTGTTAGCCTATTTAAGGCATTTTGTAGGAGTTCAGAGAGAACTTGGGGATGTTTTCCAGATACAGATATTGCAACATCGTCAGCATAGGCAATCACCCTGAAACCCTCTGCTTCCAATGATGTTAGTAGGTCGTTTACTACCATGTTCCATAAGAGAGGCGAGAGGACCCCACCTTGGGGGGTACCCCGATTCACCGATCTGGTGGTAGTGAAACTTCTCATGCTAGAAGTTATTGTTCTGCTTTTGAGCATGAGACTTATAAAATCTATGAGTGGTTTCTCTAATTTAAGCTTTTCCATTGCTGTTGTGATCGCCTGATAACTGACGTTGTTGAAGGCTCCTTCAATATCTAGGAAAGCTACTAGGTTATATTCTTTGTATTTGAGGGAATGTTCAATACTACGTACCAGCGAATGAAGTGCTGTTTCTACTGATTTTCCCTTAGAGTACGCATGTTGAGCTGTGGAAATGAGACATGGTTTTAATTTATGTCTGACGTGAATTTCAATCAATCTTTCCAAGGTTTTAAGAAGGAAAGATGATAGGCTGATTGGCCGTAGATCTTTAGGGTTAACGTGGGAGGGTTTCCCTGCTTTAGGAATGAAGACTACTTTTGCCATTCTCCAGGCTTTTGGAATATATCTCAACCTTAAACAGCTTGTCAGAATGATTTCCAATGGTGGAATGATCATATCTGAGCATTTTTGTAATTCGGCCGGGATGATTCCGTCTGGTCCTGGAGATTTATATGGATCAAAGCTATCTACGGCCCATTGCAATTTTTCCCGCGTTATTAGATCCACTAAATCGCTTGTAGAAGCTTGAGACTCTGATGTTAAGTCGCTAAGTATATTAGAGCTACCTGGAAAGTGGGTGTCTAATAACAGATTAAGAGATTCTTCATCTGTGGTAGTCCACGTACCTGCATCTGTCTTTAAAGCACTGGGTATTGTTGGACTTTTTGAGAGAATTTTCCTGAGTCTTGAGGCTTCTGAAGTATTTTCTACTTTTCCACAGAAGTTTCTCCAAGAAGACCTCTTACTCTTTCTTAATTCTTTCTTATATTGCTTTAGAGCTTGTTTGTATGAGTCCCAGTCAGAAGGAGATCTAGTGTACTTAGATCTATTGAAGAGCTTGCGACAGCGCTTCCTGAATGGTTCTAGTTCTTTGTGCCACCAATGAGGTTTCTTTTTACCCTTTGGAATGGTTGTAGGGCAAGCAGTTCTCATTGATTCGTTGAAGGCGTCGGTGAGATGATTCACAGAAAGGTCTAGTTCATCTTTAGTGGAGGGACTTTTAAGAAGGTTGTGATCAAGCAGTTGTGCTAGTACCTCCCTATATCGTTCCCAGTTAGTATTACGGTGATTGCGGAAACCCGTAGGTATATTTGCCACATCATTGAGCTCAAACTGAATATATCTATGGTCAGAGAAGGAATTCTCCTTTGAGACATGCCAGTTTGAAATCATATTGTGGATAAAGTCGGAGGTTAGTGTAATATCGAGTACCTCTTTCCTATTCTTGGTAACAAAAGTGGGTTCATTACCAATATTACTTATGAGTAGGTTAGTGCTTAAAAGGTAATCAAATAAAGACTCACCTCTCTCATTAATATCAGAGCTACCCCATACCGTGTGATGGGCGTTAGCGTCCGATCCAATTACTAGGCCAACTTTCCTCGTTTGCGCGTCTGCAACTGCCTTCCTCAAGGTGTCTCCCGGAGCAGGGCTGTCGGGGCCAAGATACGAGGATGTAAGCCAATAGGTGGCTATATCCGTTGTTAGAACAGCTGTTGTGGTGTCTTTGTCGCTGTAATTGGGGAGTAAAAATACATTTAAGTTATTTTTCACTAACATGCATGACCTTGATTCACCATTCTCCGATGCATACAATAGTTTATATCCAGGAGTCTCGAGGCCTCTGATGATGGAGTTAGAGACCCACGGCTCCTGTATCAAGACGATGTCTTCCTTTTTACTATGCAGACGGAGTAACAGGTTGTCTGCGGCCATGATGGCGTGATGGAGATTAATCTGAAGTACTCGCAGCATTGCTACTTTTACTCAGATTGACCTCCACCACTGTTTTGTCGGCATTATCATCGTCTGAGGAGGAATGAAGTAGGTCTTCCTCGCTCAGAGTGCAGCCTAAGATGGCGTCTTCAGTTTCCATGTCGGAAATACTGTCGACTATCGGGTGAGCCTCCACGTCGGATGGCTTGTTTGGGGGTGCTGAGGTCGATGGTTCCACTTGTGGATCGACTTCCATTTCTGGGGGTGGTGAAGCGTTTCCTTCCGCTGAAGGGGCTTCTATGGGAGGTGCGTTGAGCGAGTCTTCATCTTTTTTATAGATTCGGACAGTGATTTCATCGAAACCATACCTAATCACGCCCTCGGTCGCGGCCAGTGGAGCCAGTGATTCTCTATTGATCACCAAGAGAGCTGATCTATAGCGACCCACTGTCTCCTTCTCAACCTTTGGGACTTTCCAGTCGTGAGTAGGCAGGTTTGGATTGCTGGTTTTGATTAATTTCATAATCATGTCTGGGCAGTTGTGTAGAGCTGGGACCATTATACGTGCTCTCGGTCGGCAAGGGATATTCTCCCTTGTAACAACTTCGAGCTTGGCACCCGGCCAGACTTCTGGCAACCCATTAACAGCAGCCCTGTACAGATCGAAAGATCTCTGATCACCACAGGCGATGAGTTTGATACGATTTTGGTACCATCCTGCATCGGCTGTGTCTGGGAGAGGCCCCGGATTCTCCTCGATGACAGATAAAAATCTGAAACCGAGGTGAGCCTTGACGTCTGCCCATTGATCATGAGAGATGTTACCATCTACATGACTTCTGTCAATGACCGCGGCTATGATCTTGCCTTTGAGCGCGTCGCTGAAAGACAGATCTTTATTGAAGGCTGCTGTGCTACTGGAAAGCACTTTCTGCCTTTTCGGTTCAGGCTTGTCGCCTTCGAGAGACCTATTGCGCTTTGACGTTGAGTCGCTGCCGGTCGATTTGGTAATTCTGCTGAGGACGCCACTAGCCCATTCGAGTTTCCACGCTTGCTCAGGGGTTCTTTCCGCCGCCGGTATGACACTGACTGCGGCCCGAATCCTTTCAGCATTGCGCTGGTCTCGACTGACCTGTGACTTCCAGGACTTCTTGTTGGCCGGCCCAGAGCTATGTCCGTGTGACACAGATGTGGGTCCACCACCAGAATTGGTCGCTACCGATACCAATCGGGGAACGCTCTCACCCTTCGATTCATTTCCACGCGTCGCAGATTTTGTCTCTCCGGATGGGGCGTCCCTTCTTGGGGTCGCTTGCAACGTCCTAGCAGGGGCGGGGAGGATGTGGGGTTTGGAATTGCCGCCCTTGGGACAGCCGAGCGTCACAGCCGTTCCACTGACGGGTAATTCCTTTAAGTTGAGGTTGCGGCTAGTAGAGGGAGAAGGACTCCCGCTGCTAGTGGCAACCACAGGGTTAACAACTCGCTCACACCTCTGATTTGGCTCGACAGCCTTTCCAGGAGATGTGACCGCATTGTCAGCCCTGGCTCTATTTATGTTTTGTATTTTTTTTCTGTTAGATTGTTTGTTTGTTTTCATTTTTGTTCCCACGAGTGAGGCGGAAAGACAGTCAGCCCCGGCAGAGCCGCTTACCGGGGCAAGGCAAGAAATATGACGGACCTCGCCACAGCATCCGAAAGAGCTCGTTAATGACTGGTTTATCCCCCAGCCTTTCATTCTTCGGCACGGTTTTCGTACAAAGTACGCTCACACCACCACTGAAATTAGGAACCTCTAAACTATGATTGAATTAGGTTTCCGAACGTTGCACTATTGAGGAGTTACAACAATTCAGCGACCCAACTCAACCTTAGCTAATCACCATCCTGCCAAAAACGCACAGGACTCTGTAGTGATCATTGCCCGCCTGGCACCCACTTGGAGGGTTTGAATGAGGATTTTTGCCGGGCGTTTTAAAATGTTACTAATCACGCTTCAAACGAAAACTTGCCAAGTGAACTTGTAAATTTTCTTCCAAACTATTTTCTATTTTCTTTTAATATTGTTGAATTATCTTCTACGATTTAAAATATTCAATATAACACTTTTATTACATGTAAGAACTTGGCGTTCTTTTAGATCTCATTACTTTTGGTGGCTGACTTTTTCCACAGTGTTGTTCGCACATAAGAGAACTTGGCTCTTTTTTTACATTTTATGTTTTTGTTCTGATTATTTTTTTCGAAAATGTTCTTAAATATTATTTTGATATTTTAGTTTTAAATTGAACGAATAATTTATTCTAATTTATAATCAGGGGAATAATATGCTTTGGCTAAACCGTAAGTAGTTTTGTTTTTGTGTTATTTAACACTGCAGTTAGGCTGGTACCGTAAGTACCAACTTTGTCAATCACCTCACGAGCGTTAAGCACAGTTGAGAGTGTATCGTCACAGACATTCTAAAGGCACCAAAAACATCATAAGATTTGCATTTAAGCCTTGAAAATATGTTGAGCCCAAAGATACATGCTTCAGAATCATAATTTCAAAAACTAGCGGTCTAATGAGAATTGTATGCACTCAAGAATATGTTCCCATCACCTATGTGCTTCATAGGAACTAGCCAAACCTGCAGTATGCCATTTCAAAACTTGAGCATTTTGTGTATTTCAGTCGTCTTGAAATTTCAACAGTTCGAAATTTTCATTGTGATCATTAGATTTTTCTTTCACACTTAAACTTCAATTACAGCCACTTTGGATCCTCACCCAGTAGCATCAATTGGTGATCAATATGCTGGATTTGATAAACACAAGCGATCCGGAGTTCCAGCTCCACTTGCCGAAAGACCGTACATTTCTAAACTGACCGAAAGGCGACTTAACTTGGGCTGGAAGCCATCAGTTCCTCTTGTTCCTAGATATCCAGTTACCTATCAAGTAAGTCTTAACTGGCAAAATAACTCTTGTTTGATTTCAATTAAACTGCTTTGGTCCGAATAGGTTGAGGTCATGGACATGCCAGAAGGTGATTGGCGCACCATCAAAACGGGTATTCGTGGCTGTGCTCTTGACATCAGAGATCTCGATCCACAAAGAGATTACAGACTTCGAGTTCGTGTTGAAAATCAATTTGGTGTCAGTGATCCAAGTCCATACTTGCAAACTTACAGGTACCTACATTCCTTGTTTAAAAATTGAATATGTCTCAAATATTGTTGAATTCTCGTAGGAAAAAACTTGTTCCTGAAGCACCAAAGATCTATCCATACCTGCCACCAGGAATTGATTTCAGGCCAGACATTTCACCATACTTTCCAAAGGATTTCGATATCGAACGCCCTGCTCATGATAAATTGGCACATGCTCCTCAGTAATTGAAAGGAAAACATCCTGGTTTGATGTGAACTAAAACTGTTTAATTTACTCAATAGATTCCTCCGACGAGAGGCAGATATATCATATGGAGTCAAGGGCCATGACGCAAATTTGATGTGGTTTGTCTATGGATATCCTAAGCCAAAGATGAGTTACTACTTCAATGATGTCCTGATTGAGTCAGGCGGAAGATTCGACCACAGCTATACACGAAATGGTCAAGCAACGCTCTTCATAAACAGGTAAGCGAGTTACTTGAAGGTTAAACGTTTTGGGGGCCTTAAACCTCGACCCCTCAAAATTCTCGATGTCTAATTGTCTACGGTTTTAACGGCTATAAGCCGTAAATGTGAAATGTTCTATGAAGACAAGGACATATTAATTTGGTACCAAAATTATTAATCCTTAAATCTAGGATGTTGGATCGTGATGTTGGAATCTACGAAGCTGTTGCCAGCAACGAGCATGGCGAAGCACGTCAACGTGTCCGATTAGAAATTGCCGAACATCCGAGATTCAAGAAACGTCCAGACGAACTGTTCATTATGTCACGAAAGACTGGAAGGATCGAAGCTCATGTCCTGGGAGTACCGTACCCGGAAATCAAATGGTTCAAAGACTGGCAACCAATCACTGAGACAAGCAGATTGAAGGTTTGTCTTTTTCAAGTTGAAGATGTGCCTCACTAATCAAATTTTTAACTTTGGCAGATAAACTTCTACGAGCCAGACATCTGTGTTCTTTCCATCAAAGATGCAATTCGAAAAGACGAAGGCCTCTATTCCATCAGTGCCCGTAATGTTGCCGGTTCCATTAGTACATCGGTGATGGTGCACATCGAAGAGGACGAAGATCTGTACATCTACAAAACCTACGGAAGACATCCCTACGTGCGCTCGAAGCCAATTGCCTTCACTGATAAATACGATATCGGTGACGAACTTGGCCGCGGCACACAAGGTATAACCTATCACGCTGTTGAACGCAAAACAGGCGAGAGCTACGCTGCCAAGATAATGCATGGACGATCCGAACTTCGTCCATTTATGCTCAATGAAATCGATATCATGAACATGCTGAATCACAAGAAACTCATTCGATTGCATGATGCCTACGAGATGGACCATGGATACAATCTGATCATTGAGCTGGCATCTGGTGGTGAATTGGTGAAGGATAATTTGCTGAAACGCAACTACTACACTGAGCGAGACATCTGCAGTTACATGCATCAATTATTGCTAGGATTGGAATATATGCATGACATTGGTGTTGGTCACATGGGATTAACGGTATTTAAATTTGTACTCAAAGGCTTTACAGTGGTTTGAAAATTTATTCGTTTAGCTTAAAGATCTGCTGATTTGGGTGCCAGGAGGTGATAACCTCAAGATTTGTGATTTCGGTCTGGCGCGAAAAATTCATCTAAGTCGGTTGTCCACCTTGGACTTCGGAATGCCTGAATACGTTTCTCCCGAAGTGGTGAATCGTGACGGAGTCAGCTTCTCACACGACATGTGGTCCGTCGGTATCATAACCTATGTCCTGCTGTCCGGTTTCAATCCGTTCCGTGGAGCAACTGACAGGGAAACCTTGACCAAAATTCGCGAAGGTTATTGGGACTTCAACGAAACCCTGTGGAAGGACATTAGTCTCGAAGCCAAGGACTTTATCAAAAAACTGCTTGTCTACAATGCTTCTGAGCGATTGGACGTGAAGACGGCCTTGAGGCATCCATGGTTCTTTATGCTCGATCGTAAGGATTACGATGGCTACAAGATCAGTTCGGACCGTCTACGGAACTACTACCGAGGATATTCGGATTGGTATGCCAATGCTTCATGCAACAATTACTATCGCAGAAGATTCTTGCATGATGCGTTCACGCATCCCTCGGAAATGGTTTATCCACCCGGATTCAAGTATACCCCAGACGGGACACCGGAGCGTACACCAGAGCCAAGGAAAAAGAATATCCCATGGAAAGATACAGGCTCGAAATATTTGCATCCTGATTACGAACTAGGGTTGATCGAATCGGAGAGCCAGTAAGATCTCAATCGTTGAAATGATGAACTGGGTTCTTAACTTCTTGTCTTTTTTGTCCTTTGAAGCTATCAATATGGCCCAGACACTTATCTGCTTCAGTTGAGAGATGTTAGCTTCCCTGTGAGATTGCGTGAGTACATGAAAGTTGCTCACAGAAGATCGCCATCGTATGCCATGAACGAGACCGTGGATTGGAGTGTAAGTGTCAAGGTCATCCAGAACAAATAAACCTTTAACCTCTTATTCCACTTCCAGTTACCAGTCATAAGGGAACGCAGACGCTTCACCGACGTTATGGATGAGGAAATCGATGATGAACGCAAGAGTCGAATTGGTTCCTACACAGTCAATGAATCCTACTCCATTCGCCGTTTAAGAACCGAGCTGGGCCCAAGACTCGACCAATATGCCGAAGCTGATGCCCTCATAGAAAGCCAACGGTCAGGCTATCCACCATTCTTCAGAGAGAAGCCCCAAACCTTGGCCATCACAGACAGTAAGCCGGCCTACATTCACTGCTTTGCTGTAGGCGATCCCAAGCCGTCCATTCAATGGTTCAAAAACGACATGGTCCTAACCGAAAACCAACGCATCAAAACCGTCGTTGACGAAGATGGCAGGTCCATATTGAAGTTCGATCCAGCAAGTATATACGATGTTGGTATTTACAAGGCTGTGGCTAGAAACAAGGTCGGTCAGACGACAGCCCGCTGTCGTGTGGTCATTGCGAGCTTGCCAAACGCTCCAGATTCACCAGAAGCATCGTCTGTTGGTGCAACAGAGGTTCTACTCCGCTGGAAGCAACCCCGTTACGATGGAAACTCAGCTGTTCTCTGTTACAGTCTGCAATACAAACCAGCTGCTAGTGACCAATGGACAACAGTGGCCGATAACATCGATCATGAATTTTATCTCGTCCATGGACTGCATCCCAATGAAAATTATAACTTCAGACTTGCGTCCAGAAATCAAATTGGCTGGAGTGAAATGGGAATACCGACAAACGTAAGAACAGGCGGTGATGATGCTCCCAAAGTGACCATCACCAAAGCTATGAAGCACCTTCAGCAAATCACAGAAAGTGGACACGAAATTATTCCCGAAGAACGCAAGGTCCATGTTGACTATCAGCTGGAACGTGAATCCCTCAATTGGATAACCGACTCCGAAATCAGTGATAAGTATAGCTTTATATCCGAAATACATCGCGGCAAGTTCAGCACGGTTGTCAAGGGTATTCAGAAGTCGACAAATGCCCTGATCGTTGGTAAGATTTTCGAAGTCGACAAGAACAACGAGACGGCAATCCAACACGAATTCGAGAGTCTGAGAACCCTTCGTCACGAGCGGATACCTGCTTTGTTCGCTGCCTACAGTCCATCAAATCTGCCCATTAAAATCTTCATTATGGAAAAACTGCAAGGAGCTGATGTGCTCAATTATTTCAGCAGCAGGCACGAATATTCAGAGCAAATGGTTGCCAGTGTCATTACCCAACTCTTGGATGCATTGCAATATCTCCACTGGAGAGGTTTTTGCCACCTCGATATTCAACCTGATAACATTGTTATGGCAACTGTGCGATCGGTGCAGATTAAGCTTGTCGACTACGGATCGGCAAGGAAGATATCCAAGTTAGGTTCGCCGGTGCCTGTGTGTGGCCTTCTGGACTATCAGTCTCCAGAAATGATCAACGAAGAACTTATTATGCCTCAAAGCGACATTTGGTCAGTGGGTGTGATCACTTATATCCTCCTGTCGGGCACAAGTCCGTTCCGAGGAAACGACGACGCAGAGACCAGACAGAACATTTCATTTGTTCGTTATCGTTTCGAGAATTTGTACAGTGAGGTTACACCGGAAGCAACACGTTTCATAATGTTCTTGTTCAAGCGAAATCCAAAGTAGGTTTCTCGAGTTGATTGATTTGAGCTTTTTCCTTAAATAAGATCCAATTTTTCAGCAAACGTCCTTACTCCGAGGAGTGCCTGGAACACAGGTGGTTGGCCGCATCCGAATACATGAACAAGAAACGTGAGAGATCTGTTTTCCTTGGCAATAGACTAAAGGTATTTTTTTCTTGTTGGAAATGTGATTGGAGAATCATTTTAATGGTTTGTGATATTTTTTAGGAGTTCTCTGACGCATACCACGCTGAAAAGGATGCTGAAGCATCTTCGTCGGAGAATCTTGCTGCATTGGGCAGTGGACCGACACCAAGACAACTTTTGAGATCCAATAGTATCCAAGATGAGTTGATGACAACTTTTTAATGAAACAGAGACTTATTTTCGTGCGTTTAATGGAAAGGGCTGTTTTGATGTGTGGATCGGAAAATATTTTAACGAAAAATTGTTATTTAATTTATTTCTTTATTTGCAAATATTTTGTTTTTGTTTTTTTTGGAAATAAAAAACTTATGTTAATTTGTTATATTCTTGGCTATGTATATGTTTGAACGGAAGTAGACACTATCAGGAGTTATAAAACATCTGGGGTGAAATAACTACTTACTTAACCAGCTCACAATCCATGAAGGATCTCAGCCTGAGATACTGCAACCTTTCATCGGGAAGGGACCGTTCCGTTCCGCTTGCATTCTCCAGTCGCCGAAACCAAGCGCTCTGGCATCCGCAGTCACTTGGTCCGTGTACCGTAGGTATGGTCTTCCTTGTCGTCTCGACCTGGGGGCTGCGAAGAGAAGACTTTCTTGGCTGGAGCATTGTCGTCCATTCGCTCGATGTGGCCGAGCCAATGTTGTCGTCTTTTCTTAGCTTTCTGGACTACATCCACATCTTGGTACAGTTCGCGGTTGAACCTTCTTCTCCATTCGCCATCTTCACATACGGGACCGAAAATCCGTCGAAGGATTTTTCTTTCGAAAGTGCCCAGTATCAATTTTTTTTACTTATCGTCCAGCACTCGGCGCCGTAGAGTAGGACTGGCAAAATCAAAGTTTTGTATAACAGACTCTGTCTTTCGAGTGAGGAGTTTTGAACCCAGTTGTTTTGTCAAACCGAAGCAGCAGCGGTTCGCTAGGGTAATACTTCTTCGGATCTCCATTGAGCTGTCGTTTGTGGGATTGATGTTTGCTCCAAGGTAGGTGAACTCCTTATCTACCTCGAAATTGCTGCTACCGACAGTGACGTTTCGTCCTAGGCGGTGGGCAGATGTTGCTTTGTTTGTTGTTTAACAAACACAGCAAGTCAAGCACAGCTCTGTTGGATCGACCGATGATGTCTATGTCGTCCGCATAGCCTAGGAGCTGGGTGGATTTGTTGAAACAACTCGGATGAGCTGTTACCTATTTGCACACTGCACTGCGTATTGTTAAGCGATGTGCGGCACAGCTGGATCAGTTTGTTCGGAATCCTGAATTCGGACATCGCCATCATAAGCTCTTGGCGGTGGATGCTATCATAAGCAGCTTTGAAGTCGATGAAAAGATGGTGGGATTCGACTTGAAATTCGTTGGTCTTTTCCAGGATTTGCTTCAGTGTGAATATTTGGGCCACACTGGTACGTGCCGATTATTGTGTTGCAGAACGGTTTAACACGCTCACACAGTATGTGGGATAGGATTTTTTATGCAACATTAAGCAGGGATATGCCACGGTAGTTTTTGCATGACATAGGATCGCCTTTTTTGTAGATGGGGCATATGGAGCTTATCGACCAGTCAGTGGGCATGCACACTTTGTTGATGACCTGGTGCAAGCGGTTCATCAAACCACCTCCTCCATATTTAAAGAGTTCCGCAGGTATGCCATCCGAATCAGCGGACTTGTTATTTTTTGCTTTTGGATGGCTCTTTCTACCTCTTCTGTGCTGAGGGCTGTGACTACTGACTAGGTCTTCATTGACTGGTCTTGCTTCTCTTTCGTCATTGGCTCGCTTGACATTATGCGCATTCAGCAGCTGTTGGAAGTTCTGCTTGAAAACATTTACAATTCCCTGTGCTTCGGTGACTAGGTTTCCTTCACTGTTTCGAAGAGCTTGTATCCCGGTTCTGAAACCAGAAGCTAATTGCTTCGACCTTTGAAAGAAACGTCGGGTGTTGTTCTTGGTCCAAGGCTCTTCTAGATCTTTGAGCTGAGAAACTGCAGATGCTCTTTTCTTCCTTTGCAGGGTCTTTTCAAATTTCTCCTTTTTGTTTGGAACTCTTCTCTTGCTGCTCTTGTTTTCCGTTGCAGCATCTGCAAACGTGCATTTTCCGTCTCTCTTTACAATATCGCGCATTCATCATCATACCACGGGTTCTTTTTCGGGTATGGCTGGTAGCCTATGGTGGTCTCGGCTACATTCTACATTTTTTTATTATTTCGCGATATTGGTTCCACAAGGTGTTGACATCTGTGGACTGTGGTATTTGGGAGGACGGCCGGCGCAAAGTCTCTCACTCAGCCGCTCACTATAGTATCTGGCATTCTCCGGAGTGCTAAGGCAACCGGTGTTGAACATCTTTCTTTGGGCCGCACGTGTTTTTTTTGTCGTTTGATATTCGAGCTCTAAACTTAGCCACTACCGGAAAGTGGTTCAGGATGTTGGATGCGTGCCTTGCGTCGGCCGATTAGCACATGGTCGATTTGATTGGTGGTTCGACCATCCAGAGATCGCCAGGTTGCTGTGTAGATCTTTCGTCTTGGAAACCTAGTGCTACTTATCACCGTATTACGAGCTGCAGCAAAGTCGATTAGTCGGAAGCCTTTATCTGTTGTAACTTCGTGGAGGCTGTGCTTTCCAACTAATCCGCCAAAGATGTCCTCCTTCCTGATTTTTGCATTGAAGTGACCGAGTACGATTATGCCGTCGTACTCTGGAAGGCTCCATAGGCTCTATTCACGAGGTCGTAAACATACTCCTTGCTAGACTCCTCAGCATCATCGGTATACTGATGTTTATCCGAGTCTGGTATCTCTGTCATAACAAGAGAGCAAGCAAACTATGTTATCTATTAAACACATTGCACCTGCACTTAACACTAAAGTAAGATTTGCCAACTCACAAAATCACGTCTAATCACATCTAAACATAATCTTCTTTCCCATGATTGCTGGGTATTGGATTGCAGCACGTTTCGTTTAGCTTTCCCACGAATGATGGGTGCCGGATAGTAGCATGTGCAGGTGGCAAGATTAAGGTCGCTGACCATGCAATTAGGTATCGAAGTTGGGTGCTAGATTATAAGTTAGGTTTAAGATCAGTTTTGTTTCTACCGTGGACAAATAAAGTTCTTCAAAGTAAACATTCTAATCTTTCAATTACTAAGTCGAACAGTTGGGCCAGGCCCTCAGGTGTTTGGCATTCGCGTTTTTTTTTTAAGGATATCTCAAAGGAATGGAGAATCCTTAAATGATCTAAAAAAGTCAGTTTGATGAAGAATTCAAAAACAAAAACTGTTTTCATAAACAAAGAAAACTTTTTGTAAAACAGCAATTTTTCAAATACAGCCGTTTCCAATCCAAAAACGCATTTCCACGCATTTCGTGAGCATTTATCATTTTTTACAAAATAAAAATGTTCAATACTTACATGATTTTCGAACCTCACTTTTTTCGGAGTTGTTTTTACCATTAAAAGCTCTCTTGCTCATCCCGATTCCCGATGCAGCTCTATGCAGGTAGATTATTTGAAGAAATGTTATGAGGTTGTATTATCCGTGTCCGTGAGGAGTTCCGGAACAATAAACATTAAATAAGGGTCGTGAAACTCACAACACAACAAACAATTCAACCAAGCAGTCAAACTGTGTCTAAAATTCGATCAGGAAGAACAAAAATGCAAATTTCCTATTAACTTTCTTTAATACACTTTAAGGCCTTATAACAAGGGAATCATGAAACTGCATGCCGACTACGTTGGCGTTGGAAAATGCTGTCGATGTTGGCAAACACATCCTTGGCTGCCTTGGCAGCATCAACTCTAAAATGCAAGTTCCTCTTGGCATAGTAGTCAATCAAAACCGAAGTTTGCTTGTGATATGATTCTAATCGTTTTCTCAAAGCTTCAACATTATCATCTGTCCTCTTGATAAGAGGTTCTCCAGTAATCTATTGTGAAATTTCAAGAGGTTTGTGTATGATAGCCAAAAATAACCATTAAACTTACATCGTCACGCATTGAAACTTTCGGTGGATGGAATTCTTCGTGATACGACCGTCCACTTGCTGTATGGATAAGTCGACCAGTGATTCTCCTCACAAGAAGATTATCATCGATGGCAAACTCAACAACGGCATCCAATTGGGTTTTCCTCTTCTCCAGCAATTCGTCGAGCTGCAAATTAACATAAACATTGAACTTTGGTCCCCCACCATCAAATGACGGTGCAAATTATACCTTTTGAGCTTGAACGACTGTCCGTGGGAAGCCATCGAGAAGGAAACCGTTTTTACACTCTGGTTTGTCCAGGTTGTTGTCAATTAAATCGACAACTAAATCATCGGACACCAGCTTGCCTGCGTCCATGACTTTTTTGAGCTCAGCTCCTAGCTTTGACCCGGAGGAGATTTCGGATCGAAGCATATCCCCAGTTGACAAGTGGCAAACACAAAATTTCTCTTTCAGAAGTGGAGCCTTAAGTTGAGTCGTGGACATTTACTTATTGAGTTACGTGATACAAGATAGGTTATCATGATTGGATACATACCTGGGTTCCTTTGCCTGAGCCTGGTGGTCCAAGGAGGACAGCTTTGATGCCAACATTTTCAGGTTCGTAACGATGTTGCGGTATTGATAATCCAGGAGCCATTCTTGATAATAATTTTTGTTGCACTTGCAAGACCTTGTCTTGTGGATAGGTTAAGAGCTTCAGGTATAGAAAAGATTATAAATTACTTTAATCACTGTGTGCAAGTGAATGGCCTCGTCCAGAGTCCAATTAAGTTAATAAATTCACATGATTATGCTGATACGGCAGCACTGATATCAAACTGTCAAATTTGAAAAGCTTGTCAGTCTTTTGACCTTGGGTTGATTCATTTTCGAAATTCATTCATTTTGTATTCGATGAGCTGGTATAAGGTGGAGGTTGCACTAACTGCTTCCGGAGAAGGCTGAAACGACATTCGACATATATTTCTATGGAGATCTTTGCCGTCAAACTTTGATGTGATAGACATTTACTACGTTTACAAGCAGAATCGAGAGCTCGAGTTGGGTCGAATTCTTGACCCAGTTAGAGTTTAGTTGAAAAGATGTTGCGATGACAACTGCTGACGTGCTGACAAGTCATCGCTTGTATTTCTATTTTCTAATTAGAAAATGCACAAGACGGACGAAATACGACTGAAAAAAAACTAGCTTGTGTTTTTGCACTCATACAAACGTCAGACAGTTTGTCAATGCCATGCCAACTCCTCAGTTGCAGTTGCCCGTAGCTAAGTGGTTAGGTGCGTTGGCTGCTAAGCAAAACGTCGTGGGTTCGAGTCCTACTCGGGCCCATAAAAGTTTTTATTTCATCTTTCACGGGTACTGCCTCTTGCGAAGAATTGAAAAAAACTTCCAAGAGTATCATCTGTCATGAAAATGTGCTTCTCAACTTTGCCGTTCGGAATCGGCGTTAAATTGTAGGTCCCCTCAATTCTTCACACGTACTCAGAGAATTGTTGATGAGAGTAAGCCACTTAGGCCTTGGCTGTTCACGAGCTGTCGCGCCACTATATTTATTTTTTTTGTTTTATACCAACTCCTCAACTTAGGTTTTTCCGCTTCAGGGGTGGAGTCGAGTCGGTTGAAGCTCATGTCAACTCAACACAGGTATAAAAAGGGGGTGAAGTGAGTTTGAAGCTTGCTTCAATGCTTCCTGTAAACATGGTTAATATGTCAAAGACAAATACTTCTTTCAATCTTGAATCCGAGAGCTCCGCCGAAATTTCCGAACAGAACCGAAAAGCAATTTTTTAATGGAATAAATGCATATTTTTGACATTTTCTGACTTCCATCATTCAAAAATTTATTTACGCAAAATAAAAATTATCGACGAATATTGTTGGAAATTAAGATTGAATGTGGCAGCACTGCTACAGTTTGTAATCTCTCAACCTTTATATTTGACACAATAAATTCACTTATTTTCATAGAACGACTTCGTTTTTGCTAAAGCTCTGGAATTTTCTTTTTAATAAAATAAATTTCAACAGGTTATGGGCCCAGGCCACGTAAAAGTAATTCAAGCTTTCTGTTAAAGTAAAAATCTTTGAAATCCGTAAAGTGAATAGTTTGGTTTGAGCACAGTTTAATTTTTTTTTTGTTCAACTAATTTCGTCAATGATGGCCGGCATTCTCAGCACCATAGAAAAATTAAAAGGGCGGGAAAACTACGACGACTGGCAATTCGTTGTCCAGAATTATTTGGAACTCCAGGAGTTATGGAATTGTGTTCTCGGAGTTGAGACAGACGCACTGAAAATTTCCAAAGCAAAATCCACAATTATTTTGCTCATCGAAGCAGTTAATTACGTTCACGTCAAGGACGCCAAAACTGCGAAGGAAGTTTGGGATCGATTGAGAGTAGCTTTCGACGATAGTGGGTTGACGAGAAGAGTAGGTTTGTTGCGATGCCTCATAACTACCAATTTGCAAAACAGTGGTGGTGTAGAGAGTTATGTTACCAAAATTATCTCAACCGCGCATAAGCTCAATTCTATTGGGATGCCAGTCTCAGACGAGTGGGTCGGCACGTTGCTACTTGCTGGCTTACCAGAAGAGTATAAGCCCATGATTATGGGAATTGAAAGTTCTGGGGTGAAGATTTCGGCGGACTCAATTAAAACGAAACTGTTGCAAGACGTCAAAGATGATTGCATTTCGAATGAGCAGTCCGGCTCAGCTTTTTATGGTGAAAACAAGAATTTTAAGAAACGTTTTAATAAACCTGCAAAGAAGAATGGTCCTAGATGTTTTGTGTGCAATCAATATGGCCATATAGCAAAGAACTGTTCACAGAAGCAAAAAACAGAAACAGATGCTAGCCGTTCTAAGGTTCTTTATACAAGTTTTGCTGCACAACAAATTGGTGGTGAAGAATGGGTTGTCGACTCTGGCGCTTCTTCACATATGACGTTCAAACATGATTGGCTTGAGAATTCTACGGTTGTTTGCGATGACGTTATAGTTGCAGATAATAATAAATTGAAGGCAACGGCAAGAGGAGATGTGTCATTGAAGGTTTCATGTGGTGATGTCATAGCAAAAGATGTTTTGTTTGTCCCAAGCTTATGCGTGAATTTGTTGTCGGTGGTGCAGATGGTAAAAAATGGTAATCGTGTTGTGTTCGGCTCAGATGGTTGTTCTATTTTCAATAAAAACAACAAGCTGATGGCGACTGCAAGTTTGCACAACAATACATTCAAATTGGACAGGCCTTCTCAAATAGTGAACATTGCGAAACTAAGTTCTGATTTGTGGCACCGACGTCTCGGCCACATCAATTATCAAACATTGAATAAGATGTCCAACGATGGTTTGGTGGATGGAATTTGTAGTGATGCAAGCGATAGATCTGATGGATGTGAAGTATGTCTCAAAGGCAAACAATTTCGGCAACCGTTTAAATTGTCCGAATCCACAACAAGTAGGCCACTTGAGTTGGTACACTCAGATGTGTGCGGACCTATGGAGCATACATCGATAGGAGGTTCACGATACTTTCTATTGTTTCTGGATGATTTCTCAGGAAAGATTTTTGTCTACTTTATCCATTCGAAGAGTCAGGTAATAGATAAGTTCGTCCAATTCAAAAATTTTGTTGAAAATCAAACATCATACAAAATTCAGAAATTCCGCTCGGATAATGGTACAGAATTTTGTAATCACAAATTCGCAAATGTACTACGTAGCAGTGGCATCAAGCATGAGACAACAAATGCATATACGCCGCAACAGAATGGCAAAGCGGAGCGAATGAACCGCACAATAGTCGAGAAAGCAAGATGCTTACTTATAGATGCGTGCATGCATAAGCGTTTTTGGGCAGAGGCTGTGTCGACAGCTGTATACTTAATTAATCGTACAGTGACAAGAACATCCGAATTATCAAAGTCCCCAGAAGAGATTTGGTCAGGAAGAAGAACAAACGTTGAACATCTAAGAGTTTTTGGATCGACAGCAATGGTTTACGTACCGAAACAAAAACGACAGAAATGGGACTCCAAATCTTCAAAGTGTGTTATGGTTGGGTATAGTGAAGAAAAGAAAGGATACCGTTTATATCATCCTGAATCCAAGAAGATAATCTTCAGTCGAGATGTGAGTTTCTTCGAAGACGTAATGTACTTTCAGGATTCAGTGGGAGATACCATAAGAAATAATGTCTTGATAGAACTTGATAACAAGATAGATGTCAGCAACGAAACAGACGAATGGGAAGACGCAGAGGATCAGAATGGCACATATATTGAAGAAATTTTGCTAGATGCAAATGAGACTGATTGCCTTGCCAGCAGCGAAAATGATGGAAATTTCAACGTAGACTCTCCTTCAACTTCCGACTTGGTTCAAGAGAATTCACCGAGAACATCAAAAAGGCAGCCTAGACGACCAGCAAATTTCGACGATTACATATGTTATCAAATGACTTCAGATGATTCCTATGATCCAGTTACATTTGACGAAGCGTGTTCAAGATTTGATAAGACTCACTGGAAGAAGGCTATCGAAGAAGAGTATGCTGCTCTGATTGAGAACGATACTTGGGAAGCTGTTGATTTACCTCCCGGAAAGAAAGTCATCAACACGAAGTGGGTATTTAAGACCAAGAGCGATTCTCAAGGTAAGATCTGTAAATATAAAGCCCGTTTAGTAGCGAAAGGCTGTAGCCAACGTTTGGGAATAGATTATTGCGAAACATATTCTCCTGTCATTCGTTACGGCTCTATAAGATTTTTGATAGCTTTGGCAGCAAGACTTGATTTAAGAATTCACCAGTTAGACGCTATAACAGCTTTTCTTCAAGGCGATTTAAAGGAAGAAATTTATATAGCTGAACCCGAAGGTTTTGATCACAGCAAGAAGGTTCTTCGACTTAAGAAATCATTATATGGACTCAAGCAATCTTCGAAGATGTGGAACGACAAACTAGATGAAGCCTTAAAGAACTTTGGTATGATAGCTTCGAAGATTGATCCTTGTGTATATTATAGAAACTATAATGGTACCTACTTAATTGTTGCAGTCTATGTAGACGATTTATTGATTTTTTATAATAATTCCGAAAATATGAAAGAACTAAAGACAGGTCTAATGAATACTTTCAAGATGAAGGACATTGGTGATGCAACTTCGTTTCTTGGACTACGTTTGACAAGAGATGAGAGTTCCGGGAAGATATGGATTGATCAAGAGCAATATATCAATGAAATGGTCGTTCGTTTTGGAATGAAGGATGCAAACAGCTGTTTAACACCGATGGAAACAAATTTGCATTTGTCGAAAGAGATGTCACCAAAGGACCAGTCTGAGAGAGATGAGATGTCGAAAGTTCCCTATCAGGCGTTAGTTGGTTCGCTACTTTTTGCAGCTCAGGTATCCAGACCCGATATATGCTATGCCGTGAACTACGTTAGTCGTTTCAACAACGATCCTGGTATGCAACACTGGAAAGCAGCGAAACGCATCTTGCGTTATTTAAAAGGAACTGCTCACAAACGACTTTGCTTCCAGCGAGATGATTCATCGACGACGCTAATCACTGGCTACTGTGATGCTGATTTTGCGAGTGACATCGACGAGCGAAAGTCAGTTTCTGGTTACGTATTCATAGTTGGAAATGGAGCTGTATCGTGGATGTCGAAAAAACAATCAACAGTGGCACTTTCAACCACGGAGGCCGAATACATGGCTATGAGTATGGCGATGCAAGAAGGACTATGGCTTCGAGGTTTGGAGAAGGAACTCATTCAAAATCCATCAAAGAACTTCGATCTGTATTGTGACAACCAGAGTGCCGTATTTCTGTCATCAACATCAGGATTTCGCGCTAGAACGAAGCATATCGACGTAAAACACCATTTTGTTCGAGATATCATCAAAGAAGGCGAAGTCTGCTTACGTCACATTGGAACAAACGAAATGATAGCAGACTCACTCACAAAAGCGTTGCCATCAGTCAAGTTCAACATATTCACATTTTCGATGGGAATTCAATCTAGTGGGAGTGTTGGAAATTAAGATTGAATGTGGCAGCACTGCTACAGTTTGTAATCTCTCAACCTTTATATTTGACACAATAAATTCACTTATTTTCATAGAACGACTTCGTTTTTGCTAAAGCTCTGGAATTTTCTTTTTAATAAAATAAATTTCAACAAATATCCTTCTAGACCTTGTGCGAATAGATAAATTTTGGTTAAAAATGGATGAATTTTTAACCACTACTGTAATATTTTAACCTGCTCCGTAGCTAGTCAAATTTGCACACATTTTATTTAATGCGAAACGTCAAAATTTAACCAAACGTCAAGTTTTAACCACTTTTTAACTCAATTCGCACAAGGCCCTACAAATAATAGACACTCGAGAGCACGCGCAATGTAAACTGTCAATCAAATTCAATCACTGAAGTTTACCACTGAACTCATTCCACAAGGAATTATCCACCTTTGTACTCAGCCATTTCGAAATTATAAATATAAAAAATGGCTGCAACTTCCGCCCTTTCAGATTTTCTGTCTTTTCAAGAAAATACGAGTACGAGTGAACACCATGAGGTACGGTTTCCCACAAATAAAATGATAAATATTAATTTTAAACAAGTGCAAAGTGCTTATTTACACTTAATTCATGTGAAATAATGTTATAACAATGTTTTTACCGCTATTTCAGTTCGCTTAAACTTCAGAAGAGGCTTGCAGCCTCGGTAATGCGATGTGGCAAGAAAAAGGTTTGGTTGGATCCAAATGAAATCAATGAGATTGCAAACACAAACTCACGTAAGTTATAACCAAGTAATCCATTTGACAAAATGAACTAATTTCCATGTTTTTTCAAATCAATTTCAGGTCAGAATATTCGTAAATTGATCAAGGATGGTTTGATCATCAAGAAACCCGTTGTGGTTCACTCTCGTTACCGTGTCCGCAAGAACACCGAAGCCAGGCGCAAGGGACGTCATTGTGGATTTGGTAAACGCAAGGGTACAGCAAACGCCCGTATGCCAACCAAATATCTGTGGATGCAAAGAATGCGAGTTTTGCGACGTTTGTTGAAGAAATACAGAGACAACAAAAAAATTGACCGGCACTTGTACCATGACTTGTACATGAAGTGCAAAGGTAATGTCTTCAAGAACAAGCGTGTCCTTATGGAATACATCCACAAGAAGAAGGCT
Source organism: Sphaerophoria taeniata (assembly GCA_943590905.1). Taxonomy (NCBI): domain Eukaryota; kingdom Metazoa; phylum Arthropoda; class Insecta; order Diptera; family Syrphidae; genus Sphaerophoria; species Sphaerophoria taeniata. The sequence goes on along the minus strand of OX016540.1, from coordinate 22,081,766 downwards.
GAGAAACAACGCAGCAAAATGTTGGCCGATCAAGCTGAAGCTCGCAGACAGAAAGTGCGTGAGGCCCGCAAGCGCCGCGAGGAGCGTATTGCTAACAAGAAACAGGAGCTTATGGCCATTCATGCTAAGGAGGATGAAGTTGCAGCTTTGGCAGCGACAGCAGCGACCACTGGTCCAAGCAAAAAGTAGTTTTCCTTGTTTGGTTTGTACGTAATTCCTTTTTAATAAATTAAAAAAACAAAAAAAAATCAACTTGTGTGATTTCTGTGGCCTAAAAGGAACTTGGAAAAGTTTTTTCTTTGTTCGTTCAATTGGGATCTTCCTTGCTGTCAATCTTTATTTTGGGATATTTCGGAAGAAAGTGCAACTAGAATCGAAGAATTTTACGAAATGTAAACAAATATTGGAGGCTTCTTGGTCTTCTCTTATTTCAAAGGAAATTGAGCTTCAGCTTACACTTATTACAAAATAACGGTTATTCATCTGACTTAGGAAATCGACATTTCACAACAATCGTTAACTGTTGATATTTCACAACAAGAACAAATGAACGTTATCTTCAAATTTGAACATCACTACCGTTTAACCAATGATGCGTAAATGCAGACGATACTGACAAAGTGATGATTCTTCAGTAGCTTTAAGGCTTTGGCTTAAGAGTCAGGACAAATTGGTAGCAATCGTTCTCGCTATGAATCAGAAGAACAGTGACTTGGTTTTTCAGAAAAATCAAGGAATCGCTCTTGATGAAACTCGAAATTAAAGATGAAAGAATTTCGAGATCGAAGTGGCGAAATCGACTTCCAAATGGTCAGAAATAACAATCAAGTGCAATTCATGCCTCCTTCCTTATTAATTGGACTGGGAGTGTCAGGTGATTAGACTCCCGAGGTGAAACAAAAGTACTGGAAAGCAATCTTCGCTCTGTAGGGTATTCAGATGACCTAAAGCGGTCAAAAGGATTGTTTTCCCTGAGCAGGCAAAGTATAAGCTGCACAATTGGATACATAACAGGACAGTTCCTCATAGTCAGAGGTAGACATGCTATAAGGCTGGGGGTCTACTCTAATGGACGAGGAGGAAGAGGAAACAGTCCAACACCTTCTATGTACATGTCCGGCACTCTCTAATAGAAGGGATACCTATCCCGGTAATCCCTTTTTAGATAAAACTCGTGAACAGGCGACGATCGACACAAGATGTTTCTCTAATTTCATTGACTCTCCCACGTGTAACTTCTTTAATGCTATCACAATGGATCCTTGGGGTCTAAGTGACTCAACAACATCTAGACAGCCACTCCAAACCTTAATTACTTAGTTAAGTTGGCGCTACAGTCCGTTGTGGACATGGACCTCAATCAACAGTCTCCGCCAACCAGCTCGGTCCCTAGCTAGCTGTCTCCAGTTTTGCACTCCAAGTTGGTTGAGGTCCTCTTCCACTTGTGTGCGCCACCCGAGTCGCGGTCTTCCTCTCCTATGTCCCTCGGGAATACTGTCGAAGGCTTTCGGGGCCGGAGCATTTGGTGGCCATCCACTCTAAATGACCGAGCCATCTGAGTCTCTGGACCTTGACTCTTCTGGCTAGGTCCATGTCGGTGTACAACGTAAAGTTCGCTGTTTTCCACTCAATTGCTTTCTTAGTCCAAAGAAACTGCGATTAGCAAGAGTTATTCTTCGTCTGATTTCAGGGCTGGTGTTATTGCTCGTGTTAATAGCGGAGCCTAGGAAGACAAACTCCTCTACTACCTCGAAGTTATATGCGTCTATTGTGACGTTCTGTCCGAGCCATCGGTGTTGGGTGTCCTTCCTCGAAGACAGTACATACTTCGTTTTTCCCTCATTTACCGCTTAACCCATTTTTGCCGCTGCGCCATTGACATCACGCTGTGTTCTTGCCATTATATCAATAGCATCGGAGTACGCGAGAAGTTGAACAGACTTTAGGTGGATAGTGCCTCTGGTGTTGACGGTGGAGTTTTAAACTACCTTCTCAAGAACGATGTTAAAGAAATCGCAAGATAGTGCATCGCCTTATCTGAATCCTTTTTTGACATCGAAAGATTCCGTAAGCTCGTTGCCAACCTTGCTGGTGCAGCGTGAGTTGTCCATCGTCATTTTCTTGGGGTCTCCATTGAACATTTCCGATGACAGGACTATCGGCCTGTCATCAGATAATCCAATAGAGACCAACAATCCAACATCCAGTCCATGATCCGGTCATCGCAGTCTGGATATTTTGAGCGGATCAAAATCTTGTCATCAATTTGACCTTTGTGTTGTATGTAGTGTTGAGCGTCCATTTTCCACAGACTTTTTGACACATTTACTTGCTGATGGCAAGGCATAATATGCCCAGTAAAAAAAAAAACACTGGATTGCGGATGAGATTGCAGAAGAGAAGTTGGATTGGATTTTACTCTTGTGGAGCCTCAGGGTTAAAATCGATGAAAAGGTAGTGGGTATCGATTTGGAGCTCATAGGTTTTTTCCAGGCTCAGCCGCAAAGTGAAGTGAAGTGAAGCCACATTGATAAGGACCAATCAGTTTGATGACGAAAGGCTTCAGACGTTCACATATTATGGCAGAGAGGATCTCGTAAGCGATGTTCAGTAGGCTGATTCCTCTGTAGTTTGCGCTTTGCGCAGTTTAGAGGATCTCCCTTCTTCAGTACCTTCTTCTAACCCAACCTAGCCTATCAATTTACTGTTTCTTTCTTTATTTGTTTCAACCGACGTCATAGATTCATTTATCCTCGAGTAAGCGCCCTACAGTGCCTTGTATAAGTATAACCGAGTTGCATCACTGATCAAGCAAATTGAGAAGAAAATAAAGTACCGTTGTTTCCTCTCCTTGGCTGATATCATGTAACGCGATAGTTGATTATCAAAATTTATTTATCGTTTTTGATTATCAGCTTTACTTTGGTCTATTAAGCTGATCAAAAAAAAAAGTTTGATTTGCTGGCATTACTGTTTTCAGAGCTGTTTTCAGCCAATCAGAACGAGTTGACTACGTAGTCACTAGGTTTCGGAATGCGCTCAGTATTTCTATTTACAATGTAAATTACAGTGGTGTCAAGAAGTAATGGTTCATTATTAATAACAAAAAAATTAACAAATATTAACAGAATAGATTATAATTAATGTAAAGTAAATACAACTCATATGAATCTTAAACATACACTAAAATCTCGAATCTCGTTATTCCAAATGGCATACTCGAATAACGGTAATAATAACGGTACTTTATTTTCTCCTCAATTCGCTTGATCAGTGATGCAACTCAATAAAAAAAATAGTAAGTAACAGCCCTATTCTGGCGCTGAGAGGGTCTCAAGTCTCAAATTTTTAAGACTAATTTTTTGAGAGGTTTTTTGTTAGGTGATCTCAAATTCGTATTCTGCAAATTCGGTCCTAAGAAACCTCTCAAAAAAATTCACCACAGGAAGGTAAATTTTTTTTGTTTTGGCAGGACTGTTTCTAATTAAAATGAAAAAGAATTCAAAACAGCACCAGATAAGTGGGAAATACAGTTTTAAAACAAAATAAAGAAAACTATGGAATCGATCGGTAAGAAATTAAATAAAACGTTCAATAATTTGTATTTCTATTAATATTTTTATAAATTGTATTAGGCACTCAAAAAAGTAAACGCACAACAAGGGAGCAACTCAGTTATTTCATCGAGTTTGCGAAGAAAAATCCAAAACTCCTTGCGAATAAAAACGATCCAACGAGTCCTCATCGGGTAATGGATCTTTGGAGTCAACTGGCGGATAATAAACCAAACATATAAAAGATAAAATATGATACTCGTACGTACTCGAATGACAAATGGCAAAGAAGATGGTTGTTCGTCGTGCTGCTCTAGGTCATGAATAAAGTCTCAGCACAAAGTTTTGGGCAGCCGAAAAAATTTTGTGAATGTTTCCTCTTGAAGAGAAAATGGATCATTAATTTCTCTCAATTGTTTGAGCATTCTCCTCCGATCCAATTTTAAAAATTAGTTAATTAAAAAATAAAAACACTATTCACTTTCTATAAAATAATAAAATTCTTACTTTTCATTCTCTTCCAAGAGATGTATTAAAATGAACATGTCCATATTTTGCCTTCTTCTTTGTATAAAAAAAAACAAACGCAGTTGTGATGTGCCAAAGAGCAGATCTCAATTTTAAAGATTTTGAGATGCTAACAAGTTGAGAGGCTTTCGCCAGAATACCAAAAAAGTCTCAAAATAAAATTCACCCCGAGTTGAGAGGTCTTTATTTTTTGAGAGGTCGCCAGAATAGGGCTGTAAGAGTCACTCCTCTTGTAGGTTTTCTATCAAACGCATTTTTTCAGGTGCGGTTATACTTATGCAAGGCACTGTATAATACTTCCAACAAGAGACTACGGGCCGGTTCCTATTCGATTAGTATCTAGTATCCAGAAAGAGTAGTGCCCTTTACAAAGCATCCAACATCCAAGTCTCGGATACTTAAGGGAGTAAAATGTTTGAATTTAAAGAGCCTTGAGAGATCTGTTGGGTTTGAGCAGCCTACCGTTTTTATACTGCTATGGCCAGTGAGCTACTATTACTGAGACAAGCATAAAATGCAATTGGAAGATAATATTTGGACACGAGACACGACGCACATAATAAATGTACAAAGTATACCTAACAAAAAATTGCATTATTCCCAAATAATTTTTATGCACTTTTGATAGTCCGAAGTCTGAACTGACCTAAACAAGAAATTCCGATATCAATGTTATCGACATTTCATACTATCGAAAATCGACGGGATGTACTCTCGTTCGAGACTCGATAAGTCAACACTGCACTGGCACTCTGTGACTTGTCTGATTCTGACTGTAAAAGAATCTTGGAAAAATTTTTGTTATGAACATTTTTAATTAAGAATATTTGCATAAAAACTAGTTTGTAAAGAATTTATTTAATCATCAATACAAAATTTGACACTTAAATTATTATCGTGTTATAAATTCAAGTTATTCAATATCAAAATCAACCAAGAAATCGATTCATCTTCTTTCGGTTGTTGGAAACTATTTTTTCTTTTTCTTGCTGTCCCAATATTTGCATGAAGAAAGAACATACGAGACGAACGAAGGAAGGAAGAACTCAATTAGTATCGAAATTATTTATTTTTCTTGTAAAAATTCTCATTAGCAGCTCCGAGATCATATCATTGGTAAGTTCAAATTTCGGCGACAATCCCACATGTCGTCATTTCCTAAGCCTAACACACAAAACACTCGAATTGCTCCAAACTCCAAAATTGCATCCAAAATACCACCATTATTCAGGTTTTGTTGTGTTGTTATTCCTTTGTGTATTTTTATAAGCAAAAAAGAAAAGAAACCAACAGATAGAAGTGTACATAAGTTCTTGTTTTACGCCCATCGTAATCCCCAATGAATTTTGTTTTGCTGCCTACCTAACTCACCCAATTAGTAACAAATTAAAATTATAATTATTGTACATAGTTGTTGCCCTAGTAGATAGTTTTGTTGTTGTTGTTTTGCGTAAACACGATTCCCAGAGTTCTTGCATGACTTACACACATCCGGATTCGATCTAAACCAAAATTTAGCACTAAACACACAGAATAGAATGCAGACTGTTGAATATTCATTTATTATAATTTTAGCTGGTTTTTGTGGAAATAATTGTTCGTTGTTGTTTATGCTAAGAAAAACAAACTTAGTCGTGGTTTGAACAACAAAATCGATTTTTTTAAATGAAATTTCTCCTTATAGACCAAGAAAGTGTCCTTTTTTGAATGTCAACATTAAGTCATTAAAAACCTAAAAAAGAAAACCAAAAAAAGAGCACATACCTTGCTACCTAGAAACCTATCCAAACGCCCGCGTCCGCCAACCACTCGTTAGACATTTGAATAACTTCCTGTGGTCAAAAAGAAACAAAACAAAAAGTAATCCTTAGCATGGATCGAAGCGTGGACTCTATTGGAAGCTGTTCACTTGACGTTGATGCAGATTCAGATGTCTCAGGTACTTGCAATTGTTTTGTTGTTTTTCTATTTGATTTTCTCACAAAATTCTAGATGTTTTATTTGTGTGTGTGTAGTGTGTGTGTGTCTGTGTGTCACCATCGACCTTTTTTTGTTGTTGTTTACTTGTCACTCTTTTCAGTCATTATTGAAGTTGAAGCCAATAGAGCCATCCAAAACCAATATTGACTGATGGTTGGGGAAGTGAAATTTGATTCTGAATTTGGAATCGAAGACTGCACGGAAGCACTCTTGCACTCTCATATTTCACGATAGGTGAACATTTCATTTCTCCAAAGTAGCACACGGCGTCAAAAGTGCCGCAAGGTATTTGGGTTTCCTAAGACGATGTTTTTCCCTTTCTGGTCTGAAGTTTAACTTGTAAGCTAACTTCTCAGGGCTAGTGATCCGGTAACATATCTTGGGATAAGCCTTGACGTGGCGGAGCGGCTTACGGTAACTACTGCTAAGAATTAAAAGCTTAGAGCTATGCGATCGCGAAACTTGTTTTCGCAGAAGGGCCTCCCATGGTCAACAGGTCGAAGCGGAGTAGGTTGTTACTACTTATTACCCCACAAGTGTCCCCACCAAGGCACTCCCAACGAGGGACGGCAGCCGATGAATTTCTTTTTTGGAATCAACGGTGGCGTGCTTAGTTCCAGTTAGGCCGAACAAACTACTTGGTGAACACCTTTACGGGCTACTTCGACTTATTTGAAGCCCAGGCCATAAAAGGAGCGGTTTTTCCGGCTCTTGTACTTGGAGTCACATCAAGTGCCTGGTACTCCAGGTTGGGGGTTGTACGTCGGGGTGACTTCCCGACTGCGTGGACAAAGATTTAGTTGCGAAGCAACAACAGGCCTCGGAAACGGACGGATACACTGATGACGACCCAAGCAAATGTATTAAGGACAACGAATTTCGGATATGCACGTGGAATGCTGCCGAACAATTAGCGGAGACCCTCAACTGCTACAAAGCAGACATTACCGATATCCAGGAAATGCGATGGGATGGACCGGGCAGAAGGAGGATGAAAAACTGCGACATCTACTATGGTGATTGTTACCGAAAGTAACAACAGCGACTCTTTGGATGCGGATTCGTCGTGGGAAGCAGACTCAGGCAATAAGGCGCCAGTTGTAGCTATCATTGAAATGGATCCGGAAAAATCTTTGAATGGATATTTAACTATGTTTTCTTTTGAGTAGAAGTGCAAATTATATACCAATCGATCGGAAATCACTCCAAGAATTTTTATTGGCATAAAGTTTAATTGTACGCTTATTCTTTCATTAAAATGTGTTTTTCCATTTTCCGGTTGTAAATTCATTTTCCTGAACAGCTGATTGTTTTATGTCAAAAAATGAAACAAATCGTTCCAATGATTTGCGTTTCAATTTTGTACAATTCCAATGATCTGTGTTTCAACTTCTCACAGTTCCAATGATAGAATTACGGCAGGAAAAAATTTCCGGACAGAAATTTTCAATGATTGCTATAACCGACCTACCAGAAAAATTCCAATGATGTGTTTCAATGATGAAAACCAATGATAGCTATAACTGGCCTCTAAGTCTTGAGCTTCAAATGTGTAAGCGAACGCATCACGACGATCCGAATCGAGGCTAAAATCGGCAACATTAGCTTAATATGCGCGTATGCCCCCACAGAAGAGAAAAAGGACGACACCAAAGACGAATTCTACGAGCTCCTCGACAAAACATATGAGCAATGTCCTAGCTATGACATTAAAATTGTCCTCTGCGATTTTAACGCAAATCTGGTTTGGTTGGCGGAACAGTCGGAAAGCACAGCCTGCACGACACCACTTCCGATAACGGATTCAGGCTGATCGATTTTGCTGCGGGGCGAAATGTTGTGGTAGCGAGCACCTGGTTCCCACATCTCAACATCCATTAAGGAACATGGAGATCTCCTGATCAATCAACCGTCGACCAGATTGATCACATTGCGATCGAAAAAAGGCACTTGTCCAGCATTCTAGATGTTCGAACTTTCCGAGGAGCCAACATCGACTCGGACCACTACCTCATCGTAGCCAAGGTAGTTCTACGAATATCCCGACAACGGCCAAAACAAGGAAATGCTGCAAGAACATTCGACGTCGGACGGCTACAATCGCAAGAGATCCTTCTCTGATCGAGTGTCAAGTAACCTCTTAAGGAGTCCTATGCTGCCAACATCAAGTATCGAAGACCAATGGCAACATTGCGAGAAAGCAGTTAGAGACCAAAACGAAACCCCTGGTTTGACGAAGAATGCAGGCAGGCCCATGCAGCCAAGCAGGAGGCATACAAAGCGGCGCCATAGAAGGACAAGAGCTGCTCGTGAGCTCTACGAGCAAAAGAAGAGGGAGGGAGCATGAGAAGCGTCAGATCGAGGATGTTGAGAGAGCCAACAGCAGGAATGAAGTTCAGAGGTTTTATCGGAAGGTAAAACAGCTGAATCAAGGTAATCGAGCAAGAACCGATGCCTGCAGAGATAAACAAGGGAACATCATAGTAGAATCGCAATGCTGGGGATTTGGAAAGACCACTTCTGTAGACTGTATAAAGGCGACGACGAACAAAATCCTGCCGTCAGGCAGGAGCCTTCCATCGGACACGATGATAGTCAACAATTCCGTGAACCCGACCTAGAAGAAGTGAAAACGGCAACATCACGGTTGGAATCCAACAAAGCCGCTGGAGCTAGCTGGAGTCTAGCAGCCGAGCTGTTCAAAGCAGCAGGCGACGATCTAGATAGGAGCATGCACCAAATCATCTGTAAGATATGGTCGGAAGGAATGCCTGATGAATGGAACCTCAGCATTGTTTGCCCGATCCTGAAAAAGGGAGATCCTCTAAACTGCGCCAAATACAGAGGAACCAGCCTACTTAACATCGCATCTCTGCCGTAATGTGTGAACGTCTGAAGCCTTTCGTCAACAATCTGATTGGTCCTTCTCAATGTGGCTTCAGACCAGGAAATTCAACCATCGACCAAATTTTCACTTTGCGGTAGATCCTGGAAAAAACCTATGAACTCCAAATCGATACCCACCACCTTTTATCGACGAACAGTACAAAGCCATGTCTAGTTTTGGCATCCATGCCAAGTTCGTTCGTTTGTGAAAAATGACGATGGAGAACTCTCGCTGCGCCATAAAGGTTGGAAACGAGCTCACGGAATCTTTCGATGTCAAATAAGGATTCAGACTAGGCGACGCAATGTCATGCGATTTCTTTAACATCATTCTTGAGAAGATAGTGCAAAACTCCACCGTCCACACCAGAGGCACTATCTTCCAAAAATCTGTTCAACTTATCGCGTAAGCCGGTGATATTGATATAATGGGAAGAACACAGCGTCAATGGCGCCTTTGTGAGAATTGAGACAGACGCGGCAAAAATGGGTTTAGCGGTAACTCAGGGAAAAACGACACCGACACGGCTCGGACAGAACGTCACAATAGACGCATACAACTTCGAGGTAGTAAAGGAGTTTGTCTATCTAGGCTCCGCTATTAACAAGGGCAATAGCACCAGCGCCGAGATGAGACGAAAAATAACTCTTGCTAATCGCTGTTTCTTTGGGCTAAGAAAATAACTGAGTGGAAAAGCCCTCTGTCGAGCAACTAAGGCAAAACTGTACAACACCCTCATCATCCCTGTCCTGCTGTATGGTGCAGAAGCATGGACTTTGACAAAATCGGATGAATGTGCCTTAGGCTGTTTCGAGAGGAAAGTCCTTCGGGTCATCTTTGGCCCTGTGTGCGGTGTGCATTGATGGGTAATGGAGAAGATATACAGCAGCGAACTTTACGGGTTGTACAACGACCTGGACCTAGCCAGAAGAGTCAAGGTCTAGAGACTCAGAAAGCTCGGTCATTTAGAGTAGATGGACACCAATGCTCCGGCCCGGAAAGCCTTCGACACTATTCTCGAGGGACGCAGAAGGAGAGGAAAACCGCGACTCGGGCGACGCACACAAGTGGAAGACGACCTCAACCAACTTGGAGTGCAAAACTGGAGACAGGGTAAATCAGCTTCATTTATCCTTTATGACAGCAGCAATATTTATTTAGGTCCTCAATTCCTGTGAAGGGCTTTTCAACAAACGTTTAGAGCTTCCTTGAAATCTTTTCCTTCTTGATGCGGGTACTGATGCCTTTTCGTTCGGTTGCAATAGGATGTCAAAGCCCCATTTTTGATATCTTACTCTTCGGACTATCTACCTCCACCTAGGTGATACTTGGTCCTTCACATGTTGTTTTGTTTTACCTGTTGACTTTGTCGAACGCCTGATTTAAAAGAGTTGCCCGCGAACTTCTGCTTTCATGTTGCAAATTGTTTCTAATATTATTTAAGGAAATTGACGGACTACACTACCCAAAACTCCTGCTCTTCTAGTCCGATCGGCCACTTACTCTCTGGTAGACGAAGCTAATCTGTCGTTGTTTCAGCGGTGGAAAAAATAACTTAAACATTAACGCTTTAATGCGGATAGTTATTGTCCAAGTGATTCAGTGTAATCATCCTGAAGTATACTCAGGCAAAGAGTGAAGGTATCGAAACCGTTCTGGACGTTTTAATATTCATTTTCCATCGATTACTAAACAAGTTACTTTAACCCTTAACCACCTACCACCTATTTTTGTAACGTAACCACCTTCCTGCGGTCTGACAGACCGCTGGTAAACTTATACTAAAATTTTGAGAATTATAACAAAAATGAAATAATCAACTATACACACTGTTAATATATAGTGTTAACTTTTATTTAAGAGCCACAGCGAAAAGAAAACAACATAAAAATGTTGTATTTTACTCGAAAAACATGAAAATAGCAGTTTTGGCACTTAATAATACCTAATCACAAAAAAATACGCCTGAATTATAAGTCACTAAATTTTTTTACTCCTTTAAAGTTTTTTTTGTTATTTCAATCAATAACCTTTAATTCTACTACAAAAAAATAGATGATAATCCATAAAAAATAAAAAATTGCAATGCCTAAACATTTGCATTTTTCGCAACAATTACAGTACATTTTTTGTTTGAACGTTGTAAACAGGTTGGTATTTCGCTTTATGATACAGTCATAAGTAGTCTTGGGTTGTTTTGGATCACATGTTTTGCGTTCTTTGAGCTTTTCAGCATAGTTTGACTCCTGAATTTTTATCATCTGTCTTGTGATATATGTACAAAAAAGTCACACTACCACCTACCTGCGGTCTCTGAGACCGCTGGCGAAACGTTTTCACCTACTTCGAGCCAACGCGCGCACGTATTATCTTGCCAAGCGCAAGTGCAGTTCTAGGTGGTGTGTAGAAAAGGTATAAGAACGCATACGGTCGTACGATTCGCATTCCCATAAAAAAATTGAATCAAAAATTCGTTGCGGTCTGAGAGACCGCTGGTAGGTGGTTAAGGGTTAATCAAAGAAATATCAAAATTGAGTTGCCTTTAGCTCTAAAGAATTCGACCCAAAGAAGCTTAAAAATCAATTGAATGCTTTTTCACAAAGATCCTTCCAAGTCGACAAACCTCTATTCTATATCATTTTTAATTTCAGATACCAGTGGAAGTTTGAACTTCGCCACCCCACTCTCAGCAAAAGACATAACCCGAGAATTCACGGCTAAAATCAAAGAACGCTGTCAACTATCCCAAAACACAACAACCTATCTGGATCCATTCTCCGGTCAAGTCCATACGATTGTCACACCAAACGCCGCTGCCGGCGACAACAATCCAGCATTAAGTCCCTGCAAAAAGCCCAGCTATCTAAATCTCGCTTGTTGCGTCAATGGCTATTCAAATTTGACAACTTATGATTCAAAAATAAGGCAAGATATCAACAAATCCCGCGAAGTCTCACCCATACGTCCCTCAACAAACAGTATTCAACATTGTAAAATCAATAATTCCCTAGCACCCCCCGTATTTGTGCCGACCATAAAGAGTCCACAAAATTGTCGAATTACAATGACCTCCAATCAGTATTTGAGCGACAGCATTGGCAGCAATGACACGGTTAATATGACTGATGTTGTTGATGCGCAGTATTCACCGCAACAGAGTTTTATACAGCAACGAGTCGAGCGGCTTTATGGGCCCGGTGCTCTTGCTCAGGTTTTCTATAGTCCCAAGAAAATCAAATCGAAGAATTCCATTAATGTCGTCTCGAGTGAAAAATCAACCACAGGTTCACAGTCGGAGTTTTGTCGAAAATATCAACAACTCTCGAAGAGTCGATATTTCAATCAGTGCAATAAGCCTTCGAATGATAGCATTTGTGCTACTGCTTCGTCGACAGATGTCACAGATCACTCGGTGAACAATACAATTGATCTGCCAGTGTTGAGGCATTTAAGTCAGGAGTTCAGGGCTCAATTGCCCTCGATTTCACCCAAACGGGGATATGTCAAAATGCAAGCTTCAAATTTGAATAGCACCTGTTGCAATGGTGAGGGAGAGGACCCGGTTCCAGAGACAGACAGCCAACACAATGAATCGAGTGAAAACAAAAGCTCAACCGAAACGTCAGCCGAGTCACTGATATTAAACGACAAGTGTAAGAACGGAACCCTGGACACACCTAAGACCAGTTCGGAGGAGAGAGACGGAAATCATTTTCTTGATATTCTCAAAAAAGAACAGAACAGACTTCTAGAATTGGCTCATTTGGCCGAGAAGTATTTGTGTTCTTTGAATGTAAGCAACGAATACACAATTTTTGAACCGAACACCTAATGTTGATATATTTCTAGAACAACGAAGATGTTTCGGAGGAAGTTTTCGGCCTCCTGAGGTCGGCATCTGGCAAAGCTCGTCTCTTAGTTTCACAAAAAATGAAACAATTTGAAGGTAATACTATTAAAGTCTAATTTTCTTTAGTTTTATTTTATTAAAGTCTAAGTTTTATTTTAACAATGGTTCTTGCCGGTACAAAAGAAAGAATAAGACTGATTTATATTTCGAAAAAAAGAAAGAACTCTGTGTCGTAAACGTCAAACAGCATCGATGACGTTTTACTCTTCGAACATGAGTCGATGATGTTTGACGTTTCGAACATTGAGGGGTAGCTTACATCAGAACAAAAAAAAAAATTATAATAACGACTTGTTTTTAGGGCTATGTCATAATCACATGAACCGATCGCCAGAGGATGCATTTCCTACCACTTTAGAAGACTTGCAAGGATTCTGGGACATGGTATACCTTCAAGTGGTGCACATCGATACGATATTCGAAGAGATCGAAGAACTGAAGAGCAACGACTGGAAATTGGCAAGCATCTTTTTTCCCAGAGATTGATGGATATAATTGATTTTTTTCTGTTTGCAGAAACCCGTAGCTGACAAACAACCATCGATTTCGTCAGTGAAATCGAGTAGAGTTTCTAAAACTACTGGCCCCAAACAAAAGACTGCACTCAATGGCTCCGCCACCAGCTCGAAAACCAACATTGGACTAGCTACTGCTTCATCGGCAGCTGCGCTCAAGCGTGAAACCCAACGCAAACAGTTCCTCGAGCTGAAAAGAAAGAACAAAATGATGGCCCTGAACATAGCCCAACCCCAGACTAACACAGCAAATGCTATAGAAATCTACATCAACGAAAACAACAGCTGATTGTTTAATCTACTTTGCAAATCGACAAGTTATTTAATCTAAATTAATTGCCTAGTCTGTTGCGCTTTCGACGAGTATAACCATGAAACCCGCTTCTCCCGAACTCGAATACAGCACATTTCGAAAATGATTTAAATTAATGCAATGAAGCTAACAAAAGACATTTTTCTATTTAAGAAAGTTAGTGGTAGGAATGAACATTTATTAGGCATTTAAACAAGAAGAAATCTCACTACTAGACTAAATTTTTAATGTAATTTGTTCACACACTCTCTATGTCTCTCTCTCTATTTGTTGACTTGCGTGTCACATCACTAATTTACTGATATGTTGTTACGTTTTATATTTTGTACATTAAAAAAAAAAGAAAAAATAAAGTTGATAAATTGATATGTTACATTATATAAATTTTGTTAACAGCAGAAATAAAAATCTCCCTAACCATTTGTGAGTGTTTTATTATTTACTTACTTACAGCCCAGGTCGCACCAGGGCCTCATCCAACAAACGTCTCCAGCCAGCTCGGTCCCTAGCTAGCTGTCTCCAGTTTCGCATGTCAAGTTGGTTCAGGTCCTCTACCACCTGTGTGCTCCACCTGAGTCGCGGTCTTCCTCTTCTGCGACGTCCTTCCGGGTTGGATTCAAAGTGTTTTATTGTTTCTTGTTTTTTGGGAATCAGTGCAATAAATGATTTGTTTGCTGAACCGAAACCGATAGTTGCAAAGTTAATCTGAAGTTTACCTGAAGGCTTTAAATTACGGGCGAGACGAGGCTCGGGGGGTCTGCTAGTCCCGTATGAAGAATATCTTCTAAATGCAAATATTTCGGCAACCACGGCCCGGAATTGATTTTGGCTTTCATTGGTAGGCTCAGGGGCCCGATTATGGGATTCGCGGCGAATCGTTTTGCTAGCGAGTTGGACATTTTTCAATTATTGCGTTTGCTTTCGTCTTCTTCGTTTTGAATTCGACCAATTAACGAATTCGAAGGCGTATTTGAAATGTCATAATGTTTGCTGGCGAGTTGAAATACGAAAGAGTGTTTATTCAGAGTTACCACCACTCGGCATTTTCTGATAGAGTGATTTTTGATAAGCTGGCTCAGGGACTCATATTATTAAATTTGACTCATCTTTTTAAGTATTCTACAGTTAGTGAATGAAAAAATAGTTTATTTGCATTTCTGCATGTTTATTAATATTCTTCTTCTCATACAAATTATAACATGTAAACAATACTCTCGCAAAACAGACTGAATTAATGATAACCAACAGATGTAGCTTCAAAAAAAAGGCCGCTATCAACTGCCAAAGTTCAGAATCTTCTATTAGAAGAACCTTTGTTTGAAAAATAAAATTTATCGAACGTTTTTTTACTTCGTTCCTTTGAGGTACTCATTTAAATTTTAACATGCGGCATGACTGATATCATTATTAACTGGAATATTAAGTGTCAAATCACTGGAACTGGAATATTGGAAGATATTTTCTCGCTTCGCCGCGAGTTCGTTAATAAGGAAATACGATGCGAGACGAATTTGAAAGGTCGAATTGAAAACGATCCACCGCGAACCCCATAATCAGGCCCCAGGATAATGAAAATATGTGGAATATAGCGAAATCGACTTCTTGATGATTTTCGAAAACTGACATTCCAAAATTTTGGACAGAAAAAAAAATTCTTCCAAAACCAACGAATGATACATCAATAGAAAAGTGTGTTCGAACTCTATTCATAAAAACGGGTGAAGGCGTGGTAACCGAGATATCTCAGCAATTGCAAATCGATATATTTATATAGAGTGGCGCGACAGCTCTTGAAGAGCCAACACCTAAGTGGCTTACTCTCATAAATAGGGCAACCAAAAATATGCTCGAGCATGTTTTTTTTGGAACGTCGAATTTGCTAATTGACAAGATAGAAATACGTTTCATGAGAAAACAAACATTTTGGACCCTATTCGTTAGAGCATATTTTAGCATATTTTGTTATAAATGCATATTTTTGTATATTTTGCTTTAAAATGCATATTTTGGCATATTTCATAATTACTTGTAATTTTTGTTGCAAATGTTAGAGTAAATACTTTTTTTAAACTTTTTTTTCGAAAAATTCGCGATGCTATTCAAGTAGGTATTTTATCCAAAAGTAACGCATGTCACTTGTGAGGCCCACAGGCTCCATAGAACTTGTGAAACACTGCGAGGTTAATTTCCAGAAGTTGATATTTTCATCGCAAACGTGAAAAAAGTGTTTAAAAGCACCGTCAAAAATAAGGGTATTCAAGGATATTGCACCGGAAACACCACTTCTTGGGTATCTTGGAGGGAAGCAGTTTACTGTGTAGAATTTTTTTTTTAAAGTGGAAAGCCTTTTCGAAACACTACATGAAGAGGAATCATCTGCAATACGAGTTATTAAAAAAATGTTTTAATGAAGTGGCATTAAACGTGACTTGATATTTCTTTCATCCAATTACCTATACATTTTTATTGAAATGTATTGCACAGCTGGAAACAAGCGGCCTTCAGCTAACATAAAATTATTGATCGATGCCCAAGTTAAAATTAATATCTACCATCGACTCCAATATCGAATAAATAAAAAAAAAATTATCGATATTTCGGAAAAATTAGAGGGCTCAAATTGTTTATTATGGCAGAATTTATTCATAGAAAAAAAACTGAATCTGAAATAATGGCTTGCACGTATAACTGGCGGATGATGTACCTACAAAAATGTTTTCAGAGAAAATTTTTTAAGTAAAACTGTTTTCCTTTATTGCAACAAAAATTTTAACAAATTTTTTTTTTTTTAATTATTCTGGTTTATATTTTCATTTTTCATTTTTGGTATTTATTTAGCTTTTTATGTTTTTTTTTTTTTGGTTCTTTTATTTGTGTCTAAGGATATTTTGACCTCTGTTTTTTTTTTTTTAAGTCAATAAACTTAAAAAAAAACACGAAGTTAAAGATTTTTCGCTACATCAAAATTTTTTAGGGCATATTTTTAGAGCATATAATTGGCTTTTAAGAGCATATTTA
Source organism: Sphaerophoria taeniata (assembly GCA_943590905.1). Taxonomy (NCBI): domain Eukaryota; kingdom Metazoa; phylum Arthropoda; class Insecta; order Diptera; family Syrphidae; genus Sphaerophoria; species Sphaerophoria taeniata. The sequence continues at coordinate 22,065,061 of OX016540.1, read as the reverse complement.
AAGCGCTATAAATGGTTTTTATAGAGCATATTTTTGGTTGCCCTACTCATAAACAATTCTCTGATTGCGTGTGAAGAATTGAGGGGACCTAAAATTTATCGCCCATTCCGAACGCCAAAGTTGAGAAGCACCTTTTTCGATATTATTTACAATTTCCCTTGACAACTGATTACAGACTTTTTTGTTCACCGATTGAACAACCAGAGCTGTGGTCTTACAAGATGGCACGGCGCAACATTTCAAACAGTTCGTGCCAGAATTGATTTACTAAGGAAAACGTTTGGTAACCGCATAGTTTCGTGTTACGGATCAAAGATTAATTATGTAACAAGATGGGAAACTGACTTACGTTTCACTCCCTAGATCCCGCAATTTTCATATTCTTTCATTTTATTTTCTTTCCTTGTACATGAATAATACAAAAACAAAGAGATGAGGTGGGATTCTTATATTTTTGCAGTTCTCTTTTGTTTGTTTTCGGATTTTCAAATTTAACGTAGATAACTAGATTGAATTTTCCACAGTACACAGAATACAAGGTATTATATTGCGCATATGTCAGAAATCAAAATGACAGAAGTGAGAAAAGGCACAAAAAGAAATGCCAAAAATTTCAGATCCATTGTCAAATTCGTCAAGGGAAAAAAAATGGCTGATAATTTAAGTAAATGAGACAGACAGAGACAGAAATCTAAAGTTTTGTTCTTTTCTTTTTACTTTTCTTTTATTATGACATTTTGGATCTGAAATTTGACATTATAGACCACTGGCGGGAAACGTCAAACGAGCTGACGTCTTAGCTGTCATTTACTCGTGGAGGGCAAACAACTGCAATTTCTATTAAAAAGCGCCAAGAAAGATTGTAAATTGCTGTTTTTATTCAATAAATATAAAGTTTAAATTGTTCAAACAAAAAGTTTAGTGTGTTGTATTGTGTTAGTTAATACTTTTTTAAGTTTTTGTGTAAAAAATTGTGTAAAATGCCTTCTACGTGCTGTGTTTTTGGTTGTTCCACAAGAGGAAACCGAGACCACACGTTAAAGTTTTTTCGCTTCCCGGCCATTCACCAAAACCCAGCCAAAATCAAAACCTCTAAGGAAAGGAGGAGAGCATGGCTTCATGCTATTAAGAGGAAGGATCTCAAGGAACACTCACTTCCTTACACGAAAATATGTTCCCAACACTTTGTCACAGGTAAGTTGGTATTTATATTTCAATCTACAACACCCAACCAACATGCAACTCGCTCACGTTGTAGAAATGGGCCGAAAGATTTCCGCAAAGCAAATTCTTATGTATTTTTTTGTTTTAGAATCGACATCGATGAAGACAAGCCCAAGAAAAGAGGACCGGGAAAAGCAAATAGATTCGAGGAAGCCGAGGACGATGATGAGAAGGTTAGTCGAGCAAAACAATCGAAAGCAGATAAAACCCAAAACGTCGATGATGATTCTTCAGGCGATGATAATGGAGCAGGTTGCCAAGAATTCTATAAAAATCAGTTACTTTATTTATCTATTTCTTGCAGAAGAAGTTCAAAATGTGTTCAAAGTCTACGGCATCACGGTGGATCCGCGGCATTTGTTGCTAATCGCTGATTACATGACCTTTGATGGAACCTTCAGACCGTTGAGTCGCAAGGGAATGGATTCATCTTCGTCACCACTGCAGCAGATATCATTCGAATCGTGCCTGCAGTTCTTGAAAGCAGCCACCGTAGCTGGACGATCGGATGATTTTAATTCACCTTCCAGTCAAATTATTGTCGGATTACCGGTTAAAAACGGAACGGGCTGTTTTGACCTGCGGTGGAATTTTACGAATAAATAGACGGTATCGAGAGAGTGACCACTTTGTGTACATAAAATTTGTTTTTAATAAAAGAATTTGTAATAAATGCTATTCCGACTCTTCGGAGCTGTCTGAGTAAGCTGAAAGAAGTGATAGACCTCCTGGAGTTTTGGTCGACGTTGAGGTACATTGTGTCTTCGGCTTTTGCAGGTGGGGCTTCCTTCTCGCGAGGCTTGACTAGCACAAGGGGCTGTTTTCGCTTGACTACCAGACCTTTCAGTGATGAGCTGCTCTTTGCAGCGAAACTTGCTTGATAATTTCTTCAACGACAATGTTCTTTCCCTCAACTGATTTGTTTTTGAAATTTACACTCCTGGAATGATAGAACTTAAATCTGATTACGATCTTGTTTGAGAACGAAAGGAAACTCACTTAATAAATTCTTCGTCTTCTCGTTCCTGCCTCTCGAGACGTTCCTTATTCCAGACACTGCTCCGTGCACCTGAGGAGGTAGCGATCTTTGGCGGCAATCCTGGCGACTTTTCAATGTGCTCCTTCCTCCGTTGTTGGTCCAATCCCTTCGCGTACCCTGAAATTTCCATTTTCTCAAAAAAAAACTGTATTAGAAAACTTATTTGATTAAATATCAAGGAAAATTACCAAATTTTGTCCAAATTCAATACAAATTGCGCTCTGTTTGCCCTCCACGACCGAAAAATGACATTTGGCATTTGACAGCTGTCAAAAGGGAAAAAGCCCTATATGCGCGAACTTGAGAAGAAGAAAATCGGGAATATAATACCTTGTATTCTGTGTACTGTGGAATTTTCAAATTGTCAAACACGTTTTTCTTAAACCCACCACGAAAATACTTGAAGGATGCGTTCCGAAGCTATAGGCTGAAAACTTACTTGTGCCTTACATTAAGATATGTTTAAAGGCAGAAGCACACTCAAATATTTAAATACATAATATACTGAATTTAGGAAATGGTCAATTTGATTCTTGTTCTCGAAAAATAGGAAAAAAGGTCATAACGGCGAACAGAGTTGCTGTTTTTGTTTTAACTTCAACAAAAAATTAAAATAAGTATTTGTCATTTTTTATTGCATTCAATAAACAAATTCTTGTCTCACAACAAAAGTGAAAAAACTTTACATTTGTAATTTGCAGCCAAAACAAACAAAAATGAACCGAAAAATTATTCCGTGTTTTCATACTTCATTTTCCATCGTTTAATCTTTAGAACGTGTCATAAGTGGCCGAGAGACCGTTTCCAAAAACGAATACAACAAAATTATTTCTTGTTATTAGTTTTTTTTTGCAAGCTGTTAATAAAATATGTACTTAGCTTCATACAAAAAGTAAAAAAAGGATATTTTAAAAGCCCTTCATCTTGATGCCTCAGTGTTGGAAAATAAAAATACTAAAACATTTTGATTGTTTGTATGAATGAAAACAAGAAAAATATTTCTCTTACTTTACCAAAAAATACAGATTTTTTTTTGTTCTGTTCACAATTTCTATTACCGTCACTCTTTGAAAATGAAATTTGACGAACAATTTCTACGCCTGTTTATTTAATAGCTTTTATGTACTTACCTAATAATTTTACTCTATTTGTGAACATATCCATTAACTCACCTCTTTTTTCAAAAAAAAATCAAATTTAACTGCCAAAATTATTCCCCTTTGGTGAATAGACGGATTGAAAGAATGTGTTAGTGAAAACACGCACACATCTTAGAAATCCGTAAATTTTAGCTTGTAGGCAACTGTCATTTTGACAGCTTTGTTTCCCATCTCCTTACCTTATATAATCTCTGTTACGGATTTGTGATCAATTGTACTAGGCGAGCATATCTAGTTGGTGATCTAAAAGAACATGTGCTGATATTAGCTCCAAGTTAGTGATATGAAATTCGACTTTTCCGCGATGTTAACGCGTTCAACGTGCGTTATAGAATGTCACCCTTATGTTTTTTCCCTTCCTCATAATTTTTGTTACGTATACGCCGTAGTGTCCTTTCATTTGTATTAAGCAAAATTCTTTACAATTTGTTTATTACGCAAAATAAAAAGCGTGAAATAAAGGGAAAGAGATTTCTTGTTATGTTCAAAAATTTTACAAATTTTACACTTCATTTTCTGGTTATTTTTTCTTGTTAATGCAAGTTTACTGAACATTTCCCACGATTTCATACCGCCAGATCTTTAAATTTTTCCAGACAGTCTATATCAAATAATGCATGAGAACAAAGGCCTGTTCATCCTCTATCATTCACTGAAAACCAAAACAATCTGCTAGGTCTGGTTACCGAGTTATGATTTTGTCCTAAGCTTCTTTTAATCCCTTCTTCTGGAGCAACCAGGGCACGGAATTGAGTTTCGTTTTCAGATAAGGAGAACTATCAAATATTTAAAACTAAGCGAAATCGATTTTCCGATGAGAGAAAGGTCTATTCGAACCCTTTTCATCAAAATGGGTTACAAGTTTCTTGAAAGCCGTTTACCATTGCCATTGCCATTGAAGAACATTTTCCCGCAATAGCTAAACGATATAGCTCACAAATTTCCTCGACAACATAACATAATTGTGCATCATAAGAAGGGCCTACAAGTACCAACTTATTCAGTCACCCATTGAAAGCGAATATTTTTTGTAGCCTTCAGAAAAACCATAAGAAACTTTCTGTAAGGTCTGTTACCGAGTTGTAATCCCAATAACGTTACGTGAAAAAACGTTAATCTGGTTTGCTAGTAGTTTATAATTGCAAATCTATTTGTCGTGAAAAGAATTTAAGGTGGTATGAACTGCCAAACTCTATTCGCGTTTCATCATCGATAGAGATAGGTATCCGTTCGTAACAAAATTATATCCGATTTGAACGAAATATACGAATTTGGTATCATCCTAAGTGTTCCAATTGTTAAATCGTAGCTCAGAAAAAATTTAAATTTTGCGTTGAAATGTCAACGCATCGCGATTTCGTACGGTAAAAATCAAAAATTCAATTAACGCCTTGCCGTTATTTTGTTTTATGCGTTTCCGATTGTTCCGACAACTAAATTGTGGCGGAACATTTCTTTTTGCTGAAATGAACTCTGCAAATGACAACATTTAAGTAAAAGTAATTTATTGCTAATTTTATTTCATTTTTAATGAATTTTACATATAATCCAGTCATTTTAGGTTTCATCTGCGGGATAATTGCTAGTGGGCTAGATTTTTGTGTACACCTTAATTACGGTGCTGTTATAAAGATGTGTAAAATCGACATTGATATCGTGTCGGCTAAAAAAGCTCACTAGGAATTTTTCCTCAGATTAGGGTTTTAAATTAACAATATGCAGGGCCCAGATTTATAATCTCTAAAAAATGTAAAATAGGCGCCTAAAAAATGCACTTTAAATTACGAAAAATGCCGTAAAATATAAAAAAATATGCTGCATAAAATAAAACATAAAATACAGGTATAGGCTTACAAGCAAGTTTTTAAGGGGACAATTGTTCAATAAGGGGGACAAAACTTGTTTTTGAAAAAATATAGCAACCAAATAAAAAAAGTAAACAAAGTTTTATTAGATTTTTTATTATAAGAAGAATCACAAAATCTGCAGTGAAGTTGGAAACGTTTCTTAAATGAAGTCAGTTTTTCTGGATGTAACGGTGTTTCGACATATGTACACTTCAGGATAAGCTTCATTCCAAAATCGGGTAGCTCAGACAAAAATAGTTAATAATTAATTCTAACCTTATTAACTTTGTAAAAATGTTTTGTTTGTGTGAATCATAAAATTTTTCTTAAAGTTTGCAAAACATAAACCTTGTCGATTTGGCCTCAAAAATCTTTTGTACGTGGAGAATGACGTCTCCACGTCAACAGAAGTTAGTGGTGCGTTTTAAGCGATAAAATGTCATTAATTGAATATTGAATATTATCGTTCATTATCTCGTCGTTGCTATTTAACGATAAGACTGTGGAGATATTTTTTTATTTTCATATACAGCCCTATCGTCGTATCCGTTCGGAGAAACTTATGATCGTAGAAAAGTACCGATAATTACATTTATTTTGTTCATGGATCCGTTTCGTAAAGAAAATATTGTCGTGTAACTACGCATGTATTTCCGCAAATGTTCCGCAACACTTTAGCTACCGGAACAATTGGAGACACATAAAATTTGAATTTTTGATTTTCACTGCATGAAATTGCGATGCGTTACTCCGATTTTTACATTTCAACGCAAATTTGAAATTTTTTCTGATTTAACAATCTAACACATATGATGACACAAAACTCGAATATTTCGTGCAAATCGGATAGAATTTAAAGTTTCTGAGGCAAGTACTCCCACCACTCCAACACACACCAATAAGTTCAAAAGTTCTACCTAATCTAATCACATCACTTTCGCTCCTTCAAAAACAATTCAGAGTGCAGGTAAGCACAAGCCGATCAATAAGAGGGATCGAAAATAAGCTCATATCGCTCTGCTTCCAAAAATAATGCTGCGCTATCCATTATTAAATTGTTTTTAAAGGTTTAAAATTCAATTTATTTGATCGGAATCTTTCTACGATCGTAAGTTTCTCCAAACGTATACGACGATAGGGCAGATTAAGTCTCAGGTTTTAAGGAATAAGCCAGCTACAATAATTGAGGCTTTGGAAGTCAACATTACTGCTTTTACATCCTCTATCCATTCTCTAATACTCGTACTATGCTCTTGGCATATAAAGAGTAATGAAAAAAGCCCTTGAGTGCGCGCTTATTATACCAAAAAAATCCTCGTATTACTCACCAGATACTAGTTGCTTATCTCGAACGAGTCGCCCAAAAAAGAGACCTTCCGTATGACCTACATCAGACGTAGTCGTGGCCAATATTTACGTCATAGGTTAGATTAGCTTATATTTATTATAAGAAAACAAACAAAAACTAAAAGTTTTGTTCATAATGCTTAAAGACTGATCATCTTTTGTTTTATTTCTAAAACGATTATAAATAATCCATAAGTACAAACGTTTTACAACTATTCTAAATAATTTATTAGCCTAAAATTACACAACTTAAAACAATATGCTTTTTTTAATTAATTTATAATACATTATTGAAAATACTTACATAATTTAATATTTTTTTGTTTCATTTATTTTTTTTTTAACTAAAATTGGGTTACACTGGGATCCCAACAATCAATCTTACACACAGTTTTATTAAGTCAACTTTATTCACATTGTATGTCTTTTTTTTTCTGAAAATTTTGTTCCAACAATAAGTTTTGGAATAGGTTGTATATCATCTGATACAGAAAGTTAAAAAAGAGGCATTTGAATAAAAATTAAATTTAAATAATTTAATAACTATTTTTTGTCATTGATAAACTTTTGAGAGGGTTGATAAAAAAAATTTAAATAATAATTAAAAGAGATCTCAGACGTTTAGTTTTAAGTTTTTAAAAATAATAATTGTTTATGTACATTTTTTTAATTTAACGTTAATTTTATATTTAAATATAAGGAACAGAAAATATCGATTAAGGAATCGAAAAAGAAATTTCATCAAAAGTGTTTAGTCCATATTTATTTCATTTTGTTTAGCAATTGGGTTAATTTTTTATTTTCTGGTTGAAAGTTAAATATTTCGCTGCCTATAAGTCTTTATTTGATTTTCTACTCATGGTTTTCGTAAACTAAGGATATATCTATGATAAATGTTGCACAATCATAATTGAAAAAAAAATAATGCTGAGGTAAAACTGGTTGGTTTGTAAATTTAATCCAAAGTATGAGGACTGGATGTTCCGCCCAACATAAAGGAAGGACTGTGTGCTGAGAAACTGTCTAGATCAAGGGGTCCATCGCCTTTGTCGTTCATTGCCGAGCCATCTTGTTTCATCATCATGCGACGCCATTTTGCTCTTGCATTTTGAAACCAAACCTTATAGTTAAAAGCAAGAATGTGAATTTTTAAGATTAGAAAGAATTTAGTGAATCTTACTTGAAGGACTCTTTTGGGCAGACCAGTTTTTTGAGAAAGTTGTTTCAAATCTTTTGCGTCGGGATTATGATTGATTGCAAAATAGGATTTCATTGTTCGTAGTTGATGGTGTTTGAATGATGTTCGCATTCTTTTTGTGCGCGACGATGAGCTCATGTGGGAGCCACGTCCAAAATCAAGATACTCGGAGTTCAGATCTGTAAAAGCAAACAAAATGAACAAAAATTTAGAGAAAGAAATAAATGTAACAAAGATAATACGATTATTTTTTAACTTATACAAATAGTCCAAGAGGCGACCGTAAAATACTGACCCCATCCGGATATGGATAAATTTGGTACCAAATTCAAGGTCTAAATGTACTCTTTACGAATATATAGGGTTGCCTTGTTCAAACCGGGGCAAACCACTCGGCAACCCTACTACAATGTAAAAAATGCACAATACAAAAAAAATACAAGTTTTCACAAAAACATTCATAACTTGATAATTTTTTTATCAATTTCTGTGTTCTATATAGGAATAGAAAGCCTAACGTAAATAAAAAAAATAATAAAATATCAAAACCTATATAAAAATGTAAGTTTGAATATTTTAAATAATTATTTGGATTTAACGGCATCTTTCATTAAAATTACGTTTGACCTCATAACTCAGTAACCAAACAATTGAAATTAATTTGGGTTTCAGTGACTTTTAGAAGGATTTCAAGCCTTTTTTTTCATATATCATTTTATATGGGCTACGAGGGAAAATTGATAATAATAACAATTTGAAACTACATATATGTGTTCACTCAATTTCAAAATTGAAAAAAAAAATAAAGTTTGGTTTGTCATAAAGTGAGCGGAATTTTTTTTTTTTTTTTCAATCCAACCGATCTAAGATTCAATTTGAGAATTTTGTTGGCACTAATTCCCTGTAACACAATTTTGACTTTGGACCCTAATATCTCTGCTAAAAATTGACTTACAAAAAAAATAATACAGATTTGAAAAATTTATTAAATTTTCTACACAAAAAAAAAATTGAAAAAATAAAAATATTGCTTTTTTCAATCTTTTCTTTCAATCTAAAAAAGGTCCAAAATATGCATATTTCATACAACTAATCTGAGGCTTAATTATTAAAGCTCATAAAATTTCCTTAATTTTAGTAAAAATTTCGCATCAATACGATTAACCGCTTCTCTGTTTCGATCAATCAAACTTACCAAACATTTTTTTCGCATGTTAATCCACCTGAAAAAATCACGTTTGGGATGGATTAGTTGTATCACTAAAAGCCACAAAATCACGGCAGTTTTAATGAAAAAAAGTGAAAAATGAATATTTTGGACCTTTTTTAAATTGAAAGAAAAGATTGAAAAAAAGGTGACGTGAAATAACGCCCGACGAAATAAGGCCCCATATGGCTGTATTTCCATTTCTAATGGAAATAAGACCCCTACAAGGGTTGCGGACTTGAGGTCTTATTTCCATTGCAACTTAGAAATAATGCCCGTGGGGCCTTATTTCGGTTTTTCTGTTTTGATTAGAAAGTTGGCGCAGGGAAACTCGTCCCGAGATCAGAATTCCCGAAAATTGTTTTCGGAACTTCTGATCTTCTATGGAGGGTCATAAGTGCCGACTTCGATTTAGGGATTATTAATCCACTATGGTGGGTCAATAGTCCCAACTAGGTTTTACTTTTAATGGGACAAAAGTCAAAATATAAAAAAAAGTGGAACACGAATGTTCATGCTAAAAAAATAAATAAAAACCGTAAATTCCTGTATGTAGGTATACTACATTACAAAAAAATCTTACAAACAATTAGGACCACGTTTCTTTATTAGCCGTCGACAAAACGGTCAGAGCAACTCGTTTTTCAAAGCTGTTGAGGTTTCCTTTTACACATCCTGTAATGCAAAGAAAGATTTTCGCAAGAATTTCAATTATTCATTTTCAGCATCTTTTTGAATTTCGACTGAGGATGAGGCCGATACGAAAAAATCAAGATCGATTTGATTTAATTGCGAGCGAAGCGAGCGGAAAAAATTTTGCCCAAAAGAGAATCAATTTGGGGTTTGAAAATAAAAAAATTCGCGCGAAGTCAAAATTGTGTTTTTGCATGTAAAACCATTTTTTTATTAGAAACAAAAATCGAAGTGACCTAAAACACACAGGGAATTAATGCCAACAAAATTCTCTAATTGAATCTTAGATCGCATCGGTTGGACTGAAAAAAAAATTCCGCTCACTTTATGACAAACCAAACTTTATTTTTTTTTCAATTTTGGAATTGAGTGAACACATAGTTTCAAATTGTTATTATTATCAATTTTCCCTCGTAGTCCATATAAAATGATATATGAAAAAATAGGCTTGAAATCCTTCTAAAAATCACTGAAACTCAAATTAATTTCAATTGTTTGGTTACTGAGTTATGAGGTCAAACGTAATTTTAATGAAAGATGCCGTTAAATCCAAATAATTATTTAAAATATTCAAACTTACATTTTTATATAGGTTTTGATATTTTATTATTTTTTTTATTTACGTTAGGCTTTCTATTCCTATATAGAACACAGAAATTGATAAAAAAATTATCAAGTTATGAATGTTTTTGTGAAAACTTGTATTTTTTTTTGTATTGTGCATTTTTTACATTGTAGTAGGGTTGCCGAGTCGTTTGCCCCGGTTTGAAATAGGCAACCCTATATATTCGTAAAGAGTACTTTTAGACCTTGAATTTGGTGCCAAATTTATCCATATCCGGATGGGGTTAGTATTTTACGGTCGCCTCTTACTCTAAAATGCTGAGGCAGACTTAGACAGCATGTCCTAAGCTTCAGGGCTGTCAACGAGCGCCTCACGAGTCACGACAATCCGCATAAAGGCTAAATTCGGCAACATAAGCCTAATATGCTCCTCACGCTCCAAGCACAGAAGAGAAAGATGACGACATCAAAGACAAGTTCTACGAGCTCCTCGACAAGACATAAGAGCAATGCCCTAGCTTTGACGTTAAGATCGTCTAAGGAGACTAGGAAGGGAGGACATCTTTAGTGGAACAGTCGGAAAAAACAGCCTGCACGAAAAAACCTCCGATAACGGATTCAGGCTTATCGATTTTGCAGCGGGGCGAAACAATATCAATAAGGGGACCTGGAGGTCTCTAGTCAACCAGATTGATCATATTGCGATCGACACAAGACACTCTTCAAGTATTATTGATGTCCGAACCTTCCGAAGGGTCAACATCGACTCGGACCATTACCTCGTTGTAGCCAACTTAACCCCTGGTTGCAGGCAGGTAAATGCAGCCAAGCAAGAAGCAAACAAAGCAACGCTGCACAGGAGGACGAGATCAGCTCGGGAGCTCTACGTGCAGAAGAGGAGAGAAGAACACAAGCTTTTAAGAAAGAAAAAGAAAGAGCATGAAAAGCGATCGATCGAGGATGTTGCCAGGCTAAAAACAGGAATGAGGTTAGGAAGGTTAAACGAACGACTCAAGGTTACCGAGCACGAACTGAAGCCTGTAAAGACCAACAGGGAAATATCGTAGTAGAGTCACAATCAATGCTGAGGATATGGAAGGAACATTTCTGCAGACTCTACAACGGCGATGACGAATTAAATTCCGCTGTCAGGCAGAATGAACCATTGAATGAAGACGACGCAAGCCAAGATTTCCTTCTACCCGACCTTGAAGAAGTGAAGATAGCAATATCTAAGCTTAAAAATAACAAAGCCGCGGGAGCTGACGGCATCACTGCCAAACTCTTCAAAGCAGCCGGAGCATGCACCAACTCATCTGCAGAATATGGTCGGAAGAGAGCGAACAAACAGAGGCTGAAAAAATGGCTTAAGCGGTCAATGAGGGCAAAACAAAGTATATGCTGTCATCAAGAAAGGACACCCAACATCGACGTCTTGGACAAAACGTCACGATAGACCCATATAATTTCGAGGTAGTAAAGGACTTTGTCTTTGTCAGAAGGAGAATAACTCTTGCTAATCGCTGTTTCTTCGGGCTAAGAAAGCAATTGAGTAGTAAAGCCCTCTCCCGAACATGTAAGGGACGCTCTATAAGACCCTCATCATCCCCGTCCTGCTATATGGTGCAGAAGCATGGGCCCTGTCAAAAACGGATGAGAACACCCTAGACCTAGGCCGGTTCGAGAGAAAAGTTCTACGGATGATCTATGGTCCTGTATGCATAAACGGTGAATGGAGGAGAAGATTTAACCACGAACTGTACGGACTGTACAGCGACACTGACCTTGTTAAAAGAGTGCAGGTTCAAAGACTCAGATGACTTGGTCACGTGGAGAGGATGGACACCAACACTCCGGCTCGTAAAGCCTTCGAATCCACCCCAGAGGTATGACGCAGTAAAGGAAAACCAAGGCTCAGGTGGCCCGCACAAGTTGAAGATCCTCAACCAACTCGTGCAAAACTGGAGCCAGCTAGCTAAGGACCAAGCTGGCTGGAGAGATTTGTAAGTTGAGAACCAAGTCCACCCCGGACTTTAGCGCCACCTTAAGTAAGTAAGTAAATTGTCTTCCAATAAAAAAAATTGGACGATGTCGTTTGGAAGAATTTCATCTAATAACAAATTAGTCGACAGCCTTGAAAACAAGACAAATTGTGTGTTTTGAGTTTTGACTGGTTCACACGATTCGAAGAAGTCGGCCAATTGTTTGATAGAAAATTGGAAGAAAATTGGCTTCGAATGTTTCTTCTGTCACTTTTGAGGAAAAAATGGGTGTTTACACGATAGAAAGAAAGATGGAGAAAATTTGTATCGGAAAATTGGCAAATAAGAAGATCTTCCAATCGTGTATACCTACTCAGCTTTAGCCTTGATCTTTTCATAACTATTACAAAACGTATTCCCCAAACTTCCTTGTGTTGAAACATCTTCGTTTTGCACGCCTGATTAATTTAAAAACACACGACTATGCAACACACCCTCCAAGTTCAAATCACACACACCTTGCCCTTCACAGTCCCCATCAACAGCCAAATAAAAAGTGCATCGAATTTTATTAGCCACGACCAGAACACACAACTAAAATTCATCATCCATACCAATCTGTCAAATTCGTTCCAAATACCGTCAAATCTAGATCTTTTGCACTCTATAACATTGAAAACCGTAAAATTGGCCAGTGTTGCCTTATAGTTCCAATTCCGATGACTTAATATTAAAATCATGAAAAATTCTGCCATAAATTCGCTTCAAATTTCGCAAATATAAAATTTTATCCTGTCTGTTAAAAGCCATAAAACTGATTTAGAGAGTTTTTTTTTACGACCAAACTCTGAAATAAACTGCACGCGAAGTAGTGGAGTGGAAGAATTCGCTGCTTGCTCTGACTATGTTTTGCCCTGGTCGGTGGGTCGGGTCGGTCGTGTCGTAAAGTTACTCTCTCGTATAAACCGAGATGGTGAGACGATTTTTTTCTTGGATCTTATAGGACATCTGAAAAAAAGGTTTATAGCTCTTTTATGGTTATGTTTATGAAGGCTGTTTTATCTCATCTTTCCTCTTCGCCTTTTTTGTTTTAATTTTGATTTTTGAAAAGACTCAAACTGTGCCAGTGTATTGTACCGGTTGAAAACTTTGGCGCCATGATGCGCAAAAATCATAAACTTGCAGCTATACGAAGCCCCAACACCACCGATCTCGATGGCTGGATGCGATGGGCGAGGGAAGGAACCATATTGATCGTTAAAACATCATGAAACTAACAAAGCGCGCTCATAAAACCAAAACATTTACCTCAAATTACACACACAAAACTACATTAAAAACGATTTTCCTTGGAACTTAAATTTCGGGATCTATGTTTTAAATGCCGTTAAAAAAATCCATTATTCATTTAACATAACAATTATTTCTTTTTTTTTCTTGTGTGTGTAAGCCGTTGGCTGGCATCTTATTTGGAATATCTTAATGAGTTGTGGTGGCCGCCCGGTGTAATTCGACTCCGACATCATCGTGGGAACTAGCCACCATCTTAACCACTTACCAAGAAGCTCACAAGTTTAATTATTAATGAACAAAAAATAAATACTTTTTTCCAGTACATACCAATGTTTGCGGTTAGCGAGTCAATGTCTTTTGGCTTTCTTTTTCGGGGCCGGCCTTTTTGTCGTGGCGCTTGAGGAAGTCCCGATATGACGTGAGAAGCTGGCATATACAAACCGGCAGGAACAATTCTATTTGGATCATTAGGACTTGACGAATCGTTGGGTGGTGACCCAAATTGCGAACCATACGAGCACGAATTGGCTAAAGGTGTTGATGCTGCTTGTGCCTCCAAGGAAATTCCATAATGCAATCTGCAATTTTTTTTAAACAAAAACAAAGACAATTTTTAAAATAAACAAATAATGTTGTTTTTTAGGGTAGGTACCTGCAAAATATGACGGAATCTCGTATTCCGAATTGGTCACCTTTGTTTAACGGTGTATTGCACATTGCACAACTGAAACAATTAACGTGGAATACTAAGTCTCTTGCACGCATCACCAGTTCCGATGAACTTATAGACGCCAGACATCGGGAACATCGTCTGGTCCCGAAAAGTCTGAAAAGGTTCAAGAACAAGAAAAATATGTTGGAGGTGAATGAATATAAAAAAAAACATTTTTTGTTTTGTAAATTTCTTCTTATTTTTGGAGTAAAGGACCATCATGTCTGTCTCCATCAAATCGCATGATTCTTCAAAAGTCATCGAAATCAGAAAAAATTACAGTGCACTGCTAATAATGGTCCAATCAAAAGAAATAATAAAAATATATAATTTAGTGGGTGAACGCTGCTGTGTGGCAGTTATTTTAATTTGAATCGGATCGGGTAGGAATTTTTTTTTCTTGAATTGATTGATCTTCAGGAAGGGAAAATTAATATCATTGATTGTGGGGCACACAGAAGCTGCGAGAGAACAATGAAAATGATGCGATGATAATTTTGAAAATCGATGGCGAGAAAACATGAAAATGTTAGCCAAGCAGGAGTGTTATTATCTCTGTATGTTTTTTTTTTGCTTTGTATGTTTGTGGGTAAGAGTAAGTTCTGGTATGATCATAAAATTAAATACGTTAAGTTTTTATGTGTTATTCATGAAGTTCAGATTAAAAATTTTTTTGCGACTGTTATTTTCGCTAATAATTGAATTCGAATTGACACAGCTTTTTGTTGGAGAAAATAATAATTATTAAAGATTTTAGCGAAATATCTTTTTGCTTAAAAAATATCATGTGCGCTAAAACTGGGTTTGAAACAGTTTAGGACACTTATCCTTCAGATAACATGTTGCATGAAAATGCTTTATGGCCCAAACGGATTTTTTGTTTTTCGAATTTGGAGGGCAAAGTTTTTGCTTATTTAAAATTAAGAAATTCGCTAAGGCCGTTCGTTTCAAAGCACAAAATATCATAATTGCCGAGGTAGAGTTAAAGTGTTTATCTGCAATTGAAAACCCATCAAGACAAATATGAGGGAGTCTCAAACAGCTTTTTTTCGAAACAACTTTGATGATTTTGATTAATTTTGTTCAAAATATATGTTGACTACTGGCGTTGTGCCAAAAAGCGAAGGTTCAGAGGTTCAGACAAGAAAAAAATCGTATGGTTAGGATGTGTATTCCTTCAGCCAAGAGGGGTAATAATCGACGGCTATTTTCACAATACTGTGCTAAAGGGCAGAGATTTAAAAGACTGCAGTACTTTGGTAATGCAGTCAGTAAAGTCACAGTTAATTAACTTACGTACGCATCTGCTGTCCAAAGGAGAATGACCACTTTTCATACAAGTCTGGGCCCAGAGCGTACACACATAAGACAGGTATCAATAAAAAGGTGACGCTTAGCTGAATATATATTCCAAATATTTTCAAATTCGGTTTTGTAGTTTTCGAGATATTTGACCTTGAAGTTGATGTTTGTAGAATCACAAAAATGGCTTATTTTCACTATAAACGCCAATAACTTATGACTCATGGGTTTTACAGAAAAGATTTTGGAACCAAATGAAAGATCATAAAAAAATCTTTCTTAGCAAATCAGTATTTTTTATATATATATAGTACATGATCATATACAAGGCTCCGATATTGT
The DNA here is from genome assembly GCA_943590905.1 of Sphaerophoria taeniata. Taxonomy (NCBI): domain Eukaryota; kingdom Metazoa; phylum Arthropoda; class Insecta; order Diptera; family Syrphidae; genus Sphaerophoria; species Sphaerophoria taeniata. Next base: position 22,049,151 of record OX016540.1, on the reverse strand, counting down.
TTAAAAACATATTTTTAAGTTGCTTTTCAAATGCAGATATTTTGAAAATATCAGTGATGACATATATATTTTTATACATAGTTCTAATCCTTATTTCATAACCTTTAATTTGATATATAAATCAACTATAGTTTCTCACAAAAAAACCAACTTATTAAAAGAATTCTTCTGAAAATACAGATTTTTGTTTTCAAAGACAACATACTTACTTTTTCTTCATATTCTTTTTACATTTTTTTCTCCCAAAATTCTATTTAGAAAACTAAAAATCATTCAACGTTTATTTTAAGTCTTAATTTATTTTATTTTTTGTAAAAATATGGTATATATTTTATTTTACGTGTCTTCGTCACCGTTTTCATCAATAAGAACACTATCTAAATATAAAGCTGGTGGTATCGTTATATTTGTACCATGTCCCAATTTCTTCATAGCGGGTATATTCTGGACGTTATGGGTCCATATGCTGCAACGACATCGGATGCCAACATCATGAAAAGCATTTTTAGAGACGAAAACACCTATGCAAGACAATTCTTCAGACAGGACGATGTGTTCATCTTGGATACAGGATTTAGAGATGCAGTTCCTTGCTTAGAATCCTATGGTTACAAGTGTCACATGCCTGAATCTGTGTTGGAAGGTAATTTTCAACTCACAATAGCACAAGCGAATAGGTCAAGATGCGTAACAATGGTTCGATGGGTCGTTGAAGTTGTAAACGGCCGATTTAAAAGAGATTTTAAGCTGTTTCGGCAGGACTTCAACAACTTAGCAGCGGGTCATTTAACGGATGATTTTAAAATTACAGCTGCGCTTCTTAATAAATTCCATCCATTGATAGAAGACAATTCTGATGCGAGCTCCTTGCTGGAGTTGGCATTAATAAACACTCCAAATTATTTGGGAGATTTTGTTAAAGAGCAAAATCTAAATAGAGCAAGGGCTATATTTCTTCGTATTAATGGGCAAATTCCAAGTCTAGACAACTTCCCGCTTCTCAATTTAGAAGAGCTTCGAAAAATATCTTTGAGGAACTATCAAATAAAGCAAGCCCGCTCCTATTGTGGAAAGCATTTAAAAGAAAATGGCGACTACATAATACAAGTCTGTGAACGCCGTGAGGTGAGCGTATAAGCTTAGCTGACCCAAGCCTAGTTGAAAAACAATTTTTTAATGAGGTTAAGAATCAAGTCGCGGCACATAAATGGAAAACTCTATTTCACTTACATACTAGTGAGCAACGAGCCGAATGATGCAAACAGTTGCAATGCAATTAAGGCATATTATTGCAATTGTCTTGTTGGAATGCGAACCGTTGGGTGTTGCACACATGTAATGAGTATCTTATGGTACTTGGGTTATGCACGCCATGTTACAAATATAACGATACCACCAGCTTTATATTTAGATAGTGTTCTTATTGATGAAAACGGTGATGAAGACACGTAAAATAATATATATACCATATTTTTACAAAAAATAAAATAAATTAAGACTTAAAATAAACGTTGAATGAATTTTAGTTTTCTAAATAGAATATGTGATTATTTTGGGAGAAAAAAATGTAAAAAGAATATGAAGAAAAAGTAAGTATGTTGTCTTTGAAAACAAAAATCTGTATTTTCAGAAGAATTCTTTTAATAAGTTGGTTTTTTTGTGAGAAACTATAGTTGATTTATATATCAAATTAAAGGTTATGAAATAAGGATTAGAACTATGTATAAAAATATATATGTCATCACTGATATTTTCAAAATATCTGCATTTGAAAAGCAACTTAAAAATATGTTTTTAAACAATATCGGAGCCTTGTATATGATCATGTACTATATATATATAAAAAATACTGATTTGCTAAGAAAGATTTTTTTATGATCTTTCATTTGGTTCCAAAATCTTTTCTGTAAAACCCATGAGTCAGAAGTTATTGGCGTTTATAGTGAAAATAAGCCATTTTTATGATTCTACAAACATCAACTTCAAGGTCAAATATCTCGAAAACTACAAAACCGAATTTGAAAATATTTGGAATATATATTCAGCTAAACGTCACCTTTTTATTGATACCTGTCTTATGTGTGTACGCACTGGGCCCAAAAATGGTCATTGTCCTTTCTTTCTATACTTTAGGAGCTACAGATGGATTTTGCTTTTTTTTAATTTTGAATTTTGCTGTTTTTTTTTGCACAAGGTAGCATCGTGGTACCCCTATGTAGCTCCTAAAGTATACGGCCCTGGCATCTGAAAGTTGGACAGCAGATTCGTACGTTTATATCCCACACTGTGTTAAATTATTGGACAAATCCATGCACAGGGTTCTGCACAGGGTGAACTCAACCGAAAAACACTGTATACTGAGATAAAATTCTACTTTACAATATGTGTAGAAGGAGAAGGTGGGAATATGGAACCCCATTTTGTTTTTTAGCTCTACTTCAAAAAGAGTTTAAAAAAAAGTCAATTGATTTAAAGTTAATTGACTGCAATCAAAAGACTTATTGACTAAAACCAAACTCGCTTAAGTAAATGACTTTTTAGTGTCTTAACTGCCTAAAGCCACGTAAAAAGTATTGCAGTTAATTAACTGTTAGTCACAATTAAATTGCAGTCACAAGTTAAAAAAAGAAGAACTGACTGGTGACTGACCTTTTCCAGTTAACGTAATTTTGAAAGTTAAAAGACTGAACAAAAAAATTCTTATTCATGACAGCAAAGACTGCAGTCATTAAAACTCTGCTGTAGGGGTGAGTGGGGTTAAAAGTAACAGGAGTAAAAAGTAAATGTGCGTGTCGCTTTGAGAGTTCTGTCGCTAGTTACCTCTCGAGAGTTACTCTCGGGTGCCTGTCTATTTGAGAGGTACATTTTTGAGAGTTCTCTATCGAGCTGACATTTTCAGGTCTGAGAGAAGAAGTTCTGAGAGTTATTTCATATAACCCTGTCCACTTGATATTATTTATTCTGCTAGTGGGATATTGAAAGTGGTAGGAAAAAGATAAATTCTTTCAAGCCTATTTATTGGTCATTGTATCGTTTCGGAAAAAGAAAACGAAGAACAGGAAATGCTGGGTCAAACACTGGATTGACCGCGTCGTTGCTCATTAGGTACGGGGTCTACCCTTTACTTCGCGCATCGAATCGAAGATGCTCAGCAACTTACTAATAAAATAAATTCAACACGAATAATATACAAATTTTATTTCATTTTCCGATCATGAAAAATATTCCTTAAATTCCGTTAGTATTGTTTTTTTTTTTTTATTTCCGTCCTAAGATAACTTCTCCGTTCTTCTGTAGTTGTGTTTCATAAAGTCACATTAATACAACATCAGAACGACTGAACGAATCTGGAAGCAATTTTACATCCTGCTGGCTTATGCATTATGTTGAATAGCCATAGGCTTTTTATCTCGGTAAAATGTACGGTGGGATATTTTTGTTTTAATTTTGCATAGAGAAAAAGATTGACATGATTTTTTGCATGGGCTGTGGTAGTTACATAAGTTTATGAAATGACTACTTTTTATCCCAGCTATGGTGGGTAGCACCGAGGGCATAGCTAGTTGCAGTCAGTTTTTTTTTTAATTACAAAATTCATTTTGTTTCTTGTAAAATCCACTGCCTAGCCATGTTGACCGCTAAGAGTTACTCACAGAAGACGAACTATGTTAGAATTCTGCGAGCTTATCTCCGATAGCGGTAAAAATTGTGTTCACTCACTAGCAACTCTAAAAATACTCGAATATCGAGAGTAGAAAGACAACTCTCAACTAGTTACTCTCAAATGCGGCTTTATTTACATAATGCAATTGAAATAAAGCCGCATTTAAGGTGGAGCTTTATTTCGTAGGGCGTTATATCAAGTCACCATGAGGCACAATTTATGTCAATCCACGGGATAATCGTTAGTAAGACTCTGCCCTCAGCATTTAAGCCAGTATATATAAGAAAAATGGTAAAATAAGGGAATTGCGATCCTCCGAATCCAGATGATCTGGATCCACCAGTAGAAAATCTTGTCGATGAGACAATAGTCGAGATGCCATTACATTTGGAGGAACCAACATCAACAGAACAAAACAAAAGCCCACAAGAATTATGTTATTTTTTATTTTTTATTATAATCATCTAAAAGTAATGTGTAAAGATAAAGCTTTCAAAAGAAAAAATCCTTTTGTTTCAACTTGCCCTGTAATGGGGAAAAATGTAACATAGAGGTACCGGGGTAGGTTGTACCATGAACTAAAAATAGGGAAATAACTACCTCGGAAATCAATTTTGAACTGTTTTCACAGAAATATTTCTTTTTGCTTGGAATAATTTTTGTTTTTGTTTGACGGAACTTTAAATCTTTAACAATTTAAGTTGTATGGGTGAGGAAGTAATACAAATAAATGAAATCAGAAGGATCGAAGGTTGTTGTTTACTTGTTCTGCGGAGTTAAATAACGACCTTATTGCCAATAGAAACATCCGTTTCCTTCGCAACAACGAACTCTTTCACCTCTCTCTTTTACTTTTGGATTTCTATTTGGAGACGCTTTAAAATTGATCGATGCATGTTCTCAACTTCACCATTGGCCTGCGGCCAGTAAGGACGTTATCGAATTATTGTTGTTAATATTAAAATAGCCCTTTACTTCAGCACTCACAATATGCCGACCATTATCTTTCTTGATATTTCTACAGCTTCCATAATCTCTTAGTCATTGGCGTTTGCTTTCACCACCTCAACTATCGTAAGAGCACACATTCACTAATAATGCGCAAACGTTGTATTCATAATTTCTGTCGAAGGAGTCCGCATCTTGAACATTGCTTAATCTAGACAAAAATCTGCTATGTGTAAGATTTTCAGAATTTCAAATTTAAAGGACTGAAGCCGAAGAACCCATCTTTCGATTCTAGAAGGTGGTTTTGAAGTGGGATTAAAGATTGCTTTCAAGGATTTGTAGACCGTTTCTAGTTCGAATTCTATTCCTGCAAAAATGTTTAACGGATATTGCAGCTAAAACATGCGGCGCTTAAGTTTAAAAAAGGTTTGGTTGACTTATTTTCAAAGTTGTAGGAGGACCATCGGTTTAAGTAAAAAGTGTTACATTTCGCCCACGCTCACCTACCTTTCTAAGCTAAAAACTTCATCTTTTATTTGTTTCAAACTCAAAATTTTGTTTACAAAATACAATGCTGTTTGCTGTTATTACTTTTAAGTCCAAAACAGAAAACCGGATTCAAAAAATTTGTCGCTGACGAGAAATTGAAAAAAACAATTTTTTTTTTATTTTTGCGTGGCTGAATGTTAAATTTAACTTATTTATGACACATTAAACATTCTTTTATTATTTGTTTTCAAATCTGAGTTTTATGAGGACATAATAAAGTGAAAAAATATTGGATTCCCCCTGGACTAATCATTTATTATTACTTTTTTTTTTCATTCATAACGTGTAAAAACTGACCTGTGTAGGTAAATTTTTTAAATTAAAAAAAAATTCAAACCTGTTAGGGCAAAAAGACAAGAAAACCGCAATTTGTCTTAAAAGAAAAGAAATTGCAACCCAAAGGTATATAAAAGGCATCGCAGTTTTGAATTTAAATTTAAACTCATCAACACATTACGAACGAGTAAGATGTCAAGCTCATACTCCCGAGATGAGTTAGCGGGCATGCACTTCTGCTATAATATTCAATATTATGAAGTCGAAAGACTCTACGCTGCCTGCAAAATATCCCCAAGAGAGGTGTCCTAAGTAGAACCCATTGGGTAGAAGTATTTTTGTGCCCTTCAAAATGGTATGTTCCTGAAACTTTCTTGCAACGGATCCAGTCGGCAAGGTAATAAAACAAAATCGAATCACATTGCGTTTTCATCGCAAAATTCGGTCTATGCCTCTTTTGTTTCAAATATTAGCTGACCAGCAAAACGTTGTACCCGCTTTTAAGAAATTGCTAGTGGTTACCCAAAGACACCTTTGCAACGATTGTCCTTGTGCTTTGTTGATAGTCACTGCGAGAGTGACATACTGAGCCACTGATGATTTTTGTATTTCTGAAAAATTTCTATTTGCACCACTTCGTCTATGCTTTCTATGATCTTACAGAAGTTTGCTGGCAATGTGATATATTGCGTAGATTTATCATTTTGCATTCGCTCATTTTCAATAACCAAAAATTGTTTTGCAAAATTTCCAGCAAGTTGGTCGTACCAATTCAGAAACCTTCAAGAGCTCATGCACAACAACCTTGCACAGTAAAATACAGCCTAAATTACTCCTGAATATTTTAGTTTTCTGTTAATGAAAAAAAGTTTTTAATCGCATAAGAATTTGCGAAGATTTGCATTTATATGGCAGCATTTGCTGGGTCAGCTAGTAATTAAATATAGCCATAGTCCATGTGAGTACCAGTCTTGATGTTGAATACCGCCTTAAGAGAGCACTTATTGTTTAAAATAATTTTCTTGTTTAATTATCAAAACACCACCTCTTTATTAATCTTCAATCTTGGAAAGTCATCTTGAAAAGGGGACAACGGACGACGAAGAGCGATAACAAATTTTATTTCGCTTCACCAAATAAAAAACCAAAAGAATCAACAACTTTTCAAAAATAATATTCCGCTGAAATAAAAGCGAAATAAATAATAAATTTTTGTAAAATATCATTTTCAGTTTCCTTTGCTAACTGCTCACACAGTCTCCACATCCTCATTCTGCAGTTCTTAACTTCAGACAAAATCTCCAGTCGAGATCGTAATTTTCACGATTGTACTAAAATTTCAAAAAACAAAACCAGAGAAACCAAAAAATGAATTATGATTATTACCATGTAAAAGAGCAAGCGAAATGTCAAAGAGACATGTTTTAATATATGATTATGTTTTTTGTGGGCTCGAAATCTGATACGGTCACATGTTTATTATCTTTTTCTTAACCGATTTATCATAGAGTGCAGAAGGCAGTGCGTATTCTAGTGTTTTTAATGTTGCTTCTTTTATTTTTGTTGGCTCCTTCCTGTATTCATCACATTTTATCTTGTAGATGTGTCGAGGAACACGGTTGCATGGGTACAAAAATTCTGATTTTATAGGCGTACCTATATGAAATCTTTTACTTTTTTTTCTTTTAAGCAAAAAAAAATATTTTTCAGAGATTTTTTTTTTTTAGTTCACGCTTCGGAAATTCTAAGTCAGAGATGTTTGTAGGTAGGCAAGGCACTTTTGCATATATGTTTGTACATACACACTTGTGAATGCACTTGTGGGGCCATTATTTATCTAACATTATCACAGTCACAGTATCGTGTAATTAAAAATGCAATGGACTAGTGGTTAGACTGCAGTGGGAAACCAATTTAAGGTCGAGGTTATTCTGGTGAGCAACTTTTTTAATTTCTTAATATTGATTACAGCTTTTTATAGAAAATGCACTTGAATATTTCGCCGACTTCAACCAGCCAATTCAATCTCTTTACATTGACTTGTCCTCCTTTTGCCGGTTGAAAGCATCTTCATCTGACTTTTGCATTCTTCCGCATCACAATGGTGATCCACATGGCACAAACCTGACACCGGCTTCTATAATTTTGTTTGCACATCAGGTCTGTATGCCAGCTAAACCTGGAAAGTCTCTGCTAACATCCCGGGAAAGTTGCAGGCTTTTGTAAATCGCTGTGTTCGTTCCATCCTAAAGGTTCGCTGGCCGCAAATCATATCAAATCAGGAATTGTGGCGTAGGACGAATCAGGATCTTTTAAATGTTAACGTAAAGAAACGAAAGTGGTGAACTAAGGTGTTTTAGCAGAATCAGAGGCTCAGAGGAAGACGTCGTCACAGCTACAGTATCTAGCAGAATACCGTGAAGGATGGAGGAGATTTGTTGGAGCCCTATGCCCCGATGGGGGTAACAGGACATGATGATGATGAACAAATCCGTGCAAAGTTTTATAATTGATTAAATAAAAGTTTGTACAAACAAAACTGTGAAAATCTGTGCCGTGTGGATGAACCATAAGGAAGGACTAAGATGATTCAAGGTTTCTATTAGTATGATTAGTAAGAGGGAGCTTTTGTGGCTCAATTGTGCTTTCAGCTAAAATTGTAGGTCTTCAATCTCTTATACGAACATTTCTCGGGAATTATTAAAGAAAGTCAAAGTCATTTAGGACCTGGGTTTTAGGGCCTTTTCTATTATGTGATAGTCGATAGACGTACAAAAATAGTTCTCAACTATCTTAAAGTTTTTGTTGCCAATTGTGATGCTCGCCAAGAGTTGGTTGCGTTTTTAGGATCACAGCGAATATGTACTTAGAATTTCCCTAATTGATCATGGCGCTTTCTTCTGGATTTAAATTGTGGCCTCTCGAAAATTTCTGCACCATAGAGTAGACGAGCAGTTGAACAGAATATTAAAGGATTTTTCTCTGCTGTGTGGTGGAATTCCTCTCCAGTAGTTTGAAAATTTGATAGATGGTCTAAAGCTAGGTCTTAAACATTTCCGATTAGAGTATGAACAACATTTACTGAGGGAAATGCTTGAATAATTAAGAAAAGAGGTTGTTCTCGTGATATGCTTGAAATTGAAAGCATGCTCTTTTAGGAATGAGAACCAGAAACCAGTTATACATTTTATTGTTAACTAATATCCCAGATTTTAAAATTTGTTTAATGGAGCGACCAAATTTAACTCATTCTATTTTCTATCCACCCTTTCGGACCGCCTCAAATATTTAGATTCCTCAAAACGACTTTCTCTCAAAAATCCGTTAATTTCTTTTGTTCGAGAAAAACATTTTTGTGGTCAGTGAGAAATGCACAAAATATTGACAAGTATGAATATTTTAACCCATCGATAAATTATACACTTCATGATATGATTTCACGGCTTAATTCACAAATCCCTATTCTCTCTCTACCAGAAAAAAAACTGTCACTGTGTCACACAATACAAAGCATGCAATATTCTTTTGTTATAAGTTCGGGATTTAGGGATAAGTACTCGTGAATACTGTTAACATTTCCAACCCCCCTCAGGCAATATGTTACGTATTGCTTTTCTGTTTGTCCTGGGAAATATTCAGCAGACCCTTGCAGTCAAATATCTAAACAAATTCCTGCAAGGATAATTTGTAGTTACATGTTTATTTTTTCTTTTGTCACACAAAAGACCTCATAATGATAGGTTACACGTAAAATTCATCGAAAATGTATCTTTAAAGAGCTCAATAACAATCGGGAAAAGCTAAAGGGAGGTTGCTGTTAAGATGTCAATGAAAAATGTTTTTCTATTGGTTTTCAAAAAAACAAGCATTTAAGTCCATAGACGAGGTAGGTATACTACCTGCAAAAACGAGAATCTAGTTCAATTGAGTTGTTTTGAAAAATATTGCGAAACACATTCCCAGAGAGGGTTGAATTTTTTTTTCATGCATTTATTTGATAGATTTAAGAGTGTCTGATGCAAACTGGATGTGGCGTACAGGCATATGTCAGCATGGTGTCCGCACCGCACCGCCTTGCCGCCGGAAGCGTATGTGGGAACTGAGCTCACCACAGGGGTCAATATTTGCATTCTTTTGACACCGATGAGTGTTTTTAGATTCCTCCTGTCCTTGTGTTCTCGAAATAATTTGAATGAGGTGGCTATTGGCGTTTGTTGGCGGGCGTTGATAGTTGAATGATATTAATAATAATGTAATGCACATATTTTCAGTAATTTTATGGATTTCCAATACTTTCTGCTTTTAAGAAACACATTTTCTTGCAGAGTAAGTCAAACACGACGAAAAAGGCCTTTGTAGAGTACTCTTACAGTAGGTTCATTTTGGCATCGAGATTAGCAGTAGGCTGAAAACAGACCGAAGCCGACAAAACGTCTTTTTGTCTCTCGACAAAAAATCGTGTCGGTCCAACCCACACCGAAGTCAACAAAAACAAAATGTTTTGTCTGTGTCGGGTTCGGTGTGTTTTTCTCCTACACAACCTATTCAACTGTGTGTTACTTCATTAAACGGTGTATAATTTTAGGTGGTGACATTTTGTCTTGGATTTTTTGTTGCTTTCGGTGTGTTTTGCTCACAACCCCACGAATTTGCTGCTACCGACAAGGGAACAGAACTTCTTTTTATCGTGTCGTGTCGGTTTCGGTGTGTGTTGCTTCATAAGAGCAATGGACTTGTGTCCGGGGAATACAGAACAAACGTTTTGTTGGATTTGGTGTGTTTTTAGCCTTAATATTTTTACTTTTCGCAAGTTAAATTTCATTTCATTCTCGCTTTAGCAGCGATCGATGTTGATTTTTATATTACCGATGGCGAGTATGCATATTCACTTACTTGTGATCGATGATGTGCATTGGCAGAATTTTATAGAATTTTATGCGATTAAAAGCAGTTTTCGCCCTCAATCAACGTTGTTTTTCAATAGTCCAACGGATAACTGAGGTGAGCTTCACCTAGGTCAGAATTTACGCAACTGAACTTTAGGCTCGAAGAATAAAGCTTCCGAAATGCAGCCTGATTTTTAAATTTTTTGATTAACTCAATTTAAATAGTAACGAATTTAAAACAAATTTATTTAACTATTTACAAAAAAAAAAATGTTTGTCATTAAAAATAAGTCTCCCAAATTAGCAGTCTGCGGAACCGACAAGTTGAACATTGTGTAGAATTATTGAACTCGTCAGGATATAAACAACTTTAACCCATGGCCGAAGTTTAAAAAAAATCTGTCTAGACCTAATGGAATGGGAAACGTTAATGGCCAAGAAAACTCTAGAATTGCAACCATTAGACGTTTGGTATGCAAATTACCAAAACTAGATCCAAACCAAAACCGAAATACATACATCTATTTTTTCGAATAGTCAGGCGGATAAGACTTTCATAGCTCACTCGCGGAAAGAGTCAAAATTCCTCTGGGTTCCATATGAAGAGCTGAATCAAACCACAAGTGGAGTAAACTTGCCATTTTATAAGCTGATTTGCAAACCCAGACAAGACAAAGTGAGGGTCATTGCAACATGACCCCGACCGACAGTGGGCTGGGGGAACACACAGCTAAGCTGGGTATTCTCTACAATACTTTCTGTTGCTTTTGGAGACCAGCGAGAAAAGGAAACTGTTTTTTCCTTCCCGTGTAAGTGTCCTGCGTTGACCAAAATGAGAGCCAAATTGTGGGGAAGACTTTCTTCAATGACCTAATTGAACTTTCCGAACTGAAGATCAAAGATTTGGTGTCTTTTCTAATTGCAAATGCAACAAAGTGGATTTGAGGCGTATTCCAAAACTACTTTGTAACAGCTCCTCTTCGACCTTAAGCTATCGAACTTAAGAATACAGGAGCTCAGAACTTTTTATAATAATTTTTAAATTACAGGTCAAAATCGGCGCTAATTGGGTCACCGAGCGAACCTGCTCATGGCCGCCATTTTTACTGCTACTACTACTACTTCTACTACTTCTACTACTACTACTACTTGTACTACTACTACTTCTACTACTACTACTTCTACTACTACTTCTACTTCTACTTCTACTTCTACTACTACTACTACTACTAATACTACTACTACTACTACTACTACTACTACTACTACTACTACTACTACTACTACTACTACTACTACTACTACTACTACTACTACTACTTATACTACTACTTATTCTACTACTACTACTTCTACTACATTATAAGTCAGTGGGTTGGGTACTCTTGGAGGATGTACGATGAGTTGCGGTTTACTTTTGAACAAATAAGAATTTGACATTACTGGGAGCGGTTGCATTACTTATCCTCTCGTGTTGGGTTTTGTAAGGCAAGTTTTGTTAGCCCTCAAAATTACTTTAAGGCACTGCCTATGAATTCTATGGTTGGTCGAGCCATTTGGTGGACTTGACAAAGTTCAGTAGGCGATTGCCTGGGAGTTTAGATGGTTCTTTTAGTTCATTAAAGAAAAAGTTGCCTAAAAATTTATATCTAATACGGCAGAGTGCTGGACAGTGGCATAGGAAGTGAACCATGTTCTCGTGATCTTCTTCATTGCCGCAGCCTCTACATTATGTCGTCTATATGCTAAGCCCCATCTTCTTTTTGTGGTACCCAAGTAGGTTATGTCCCGTTATGAAGCTTATGACGGATCTTAGGGACGGTTTTTTAAGAAGTAAAATCCTATCGGATTTTTTCTTGTGGTAATAAGGCCAGTGTTGCCTGGTGTAACCGCCGGCCGGTTTCATATATCATTTGCTTTTGCTTGAATGATATTGTTACTAATGTTTCTTTTTAATTCGCATTGAGGGACTCTGATGTTATGGTCTATGAGAAAGGGATCAAGTACCGAGCCTTCTTTTGCAAGCTCATCCGCTTTTTCGTTTCCCGGCACACCACTGAGACCGAGAAATCATCAGAGTCTTACGTTATGCTGCATACCAAGCTCTTCGCGACAGCAAGAAACAAGTTTTGACTTGATTTGAGTAGCAGATTTCGCTTTTATTGCTGCTTGGCTATCAATGAAAAAGGTGATATCAGCGTGTGGTATCGCCATCATGGATATTTGATTAGCAGCGTTTTTCACTGCCAAGATCTCGGCTTGGAAGAAACTGCTATGGTCGAGAAATCTGAATGAGCTGGCAAAGTTAAGATTTTCGGAGTAGAAACGTGCCCCCACCCCAGTAATCATTTTCGAATCATCAGTAAAGATGGTAAAGTTCGATTCATTTTATTACTTTACTGGAATTTCTCTCTATTCTTAAATCTAAATGTTCCTTAAAAGCGAAAGGGAATTTTCTATTTTTTTTTTTTGTTAAAAAAAACTGTCAGCAAAAATTAAAAAGAAATGTCCTTCTGAAGAATTTCAAGATTGAAATTATATTCCAATATTGCTGCTCGCTACCAATGACGACACTTAATGAATTTTCGATCATTAATTACCAAGAGAATCTCTCTTAAACAAAACTATCCACATCCTCCTAGAAACAAAATCTTTAATGTTTAAACTTATGTCATAGCAAACGATAATATGAATAGCTATTCCTTCCAGTCTAGGAACTCCACACTGTATAGGCTTTAATAGCCCGAGGCTTAGACAGACAGACGTATAGAATAGTGTGCCTGGTGGAAACCTACCTGTCCATATAATAAAAAATAAAATTATAGCCATGTTTTGGAATCTTTGATTGCTCCACAAGAAGTTTAAAATTAAGATCGCTGCCTGATAACGTTTCATCACATTTACGAATTAAAGGCATCTTTTTATTTCATCGCAGATAACAATCCAAAATAAACATACAAACCAAAAAAAAAGAGAAAAGACATCATGAGGCGACTGTGGATAGAACGGAGACCCCAATGTTCTTTTATTATGATTCTGCCGTATACTTCTGAATACATTTTAGTATTTATCGTTTTTTATTTCTTGTTTAGTTTCTGTTTTTTTTTTTTTTAATTTGACTTCCTTCATACCTTACAATAAGAGATGTCTCACCTGAGTCTCAAAAGTGGCGAGATCCAGACTGGCATACTGGACTCTTCCGCTGTTCGGATGCATGTTTATCACACATCTCTTGGGGACACATTATTATTTCAGCAGCAGATATAGAGATGTCTTTAGGTGGCTGTCGTGTCTTGTAATGGTGGGTTATTTTTTTTTTTTTTTTGTTATTCGCTAATGCAAATTTTTTATAGTATTAATAGAGTCACCACCGTTGTTGATCGGGCGATCGACCGGTTTGGAATGAAGGGGTCTGTTCTAAAAAGGTTTTTTTCTTTTCCGATGGGTATATTAAGTTGTAGTTATTTCTGCCTTTATCTTTGATTGACAAAAACATTAAAATTGTTTAATAATTTCTAAATTATGCCATTAGGTTATTGTCGATGGATTCGTAAGGATGTGTTAAATCGATTGTCAGTTACTTGGTCGTTAAACATGTGATTTATTTAGAATTATATTTTATTATTTTTGCTAACGCCATAAATGCGACGGCAATACTGCATAATTTCTTATGGGATTAACTTCTGAAATTTTATCTCTTGAAGCCTTAAATAGTATACGTGGAAAACGCCGCTGTTTGAAGGTTAGTTTTCACCGCCACGAAACTCGTTACATTTGCAATTTTGTTTTGAATCAAAATTTTCTTCACTCCTCCTTTTCTCTTTATTATGCTTTCTTTTGAAAACAAAATCTACATTTTTTTCTCCTGCAAAATAATTTATACATAGATAATATTCTCAAAGGAACCCTCTTTTGGTCGGTCGATTTAATTGATCGATGTTCTTTGCAAAAATGGAAAATTAATGCATTACTGTTTATTAAGTTCATTTAAGATTAGCTGATCGACAAATGCAGACAAATACAGCTGTCCTTAACTGATTCACCATAAAAAGCGACATTATTACCAACATCAGAAATACAAATGAGTTTCCATTGAACGACGATTGTCGGTTCAGCTAGCTTCAAATAGTTTTTCTTTTAACTGTCAGAATTACGTTGCAATTGTCATTGAAATTCAGCTTGAATATCTCGATACTTTTCTTCCTTCCCGTAGCATAACGGCATTGTTCTAATGGACAACTATTGCCGGGTCCGCTAGTAAGCTGAATCGTGAAGTTCTTTTTTTAATTGTCAATTTCTTCAACACTGATCAAGCGATTTAGAAAAAGTCCTTGAATTTCTTAGCTTTCCCTTACGCCAACGACTGTAGAGCTCGCTAGTAATCTGAATTTTTTTGTATGCATTCATTCATTAATTCATTTCAATCGTTTTCTGTATGTATCATACTTTTTATTCTACTTACTGACCCGGTAAACCTTGTTTTGCCATATAAATGATTTCTGAACCGATTTGGCTCAAAATAAGTGGGGAGGTTGCTAAGAACCTCTAGACAAACTTTTTATCCTACTAGCTAACCCAGCAAACATTATCTTGCAACATAACCAATTTCTAAGAACGGATATATGTCACTGAACTCCTCTCCAACGGCTAGACCGATTTAAATATTTCTTTTTTGTATGTGTTCGGGTGGTGCTCTTGATGTTTTTGATTCCCGAATCAGCCATACTAGCTGTCCCTTTAAACGTTGTTTTTCCATATAAATAATTTCTAAGAACGGGTGTTCCGATTTGGCTTTAAAATTGATGGGGAGTTAGCTTAGACTAAGAGACGGCTATAAGATGCTTTTTATCTTAAAAGCTGACCCGATAAACATTGTTTTGCCATATAAGTAGTTAATAAGAACGGCAGAACCGGTTTGGTTCAAAATTGATAGGCATGTAACTTAGAAACTACTATCTGACACGGTTAACGTTGCTTTGCCATATAGGTAATATCTAAGAACAGCCGAACCGATTTGGCTCAAATTGATGGGAGGTAGCTTGAAACTAGGAGGCGGCTATAGGATACTTTTAATCTTACTAGCTGACCCGGTAAACGCTGTTTTGTTATATAAATAATTTCTAAGAACAACTTAACCGATTTGGCTCAAAATTCATAGGGAGTTAGCTGAGAAGTAGGAGACGGCTAAAGGATTCTTTTTTTTCTAATAACTGACCCGATAAACATTGTTTTGTCATTTAAATTAGTTGTTGAAAACAAAATTTCGATGATGATAAACACAAAAATCATTGCGCAGCAAAGAGATGTTATAATCGATCGATACTGTTACCGAGCCATTTTTACCATCAAAGTAAATACTATAATATTAACGGCCTTAACCCAGAAGTTGAGGACAACTTATACAAAAGTGAGTGTATGATATGAAACTGAAAATCATTGTATAAATTAAAAATTTATCCAAACCAAATATAGAATATAAAATTTAAAAACTCAATACCAATAATAATTAAAAAAAATCATTATCGTAATCAACAATTGGATTTAAATACATATGTTACATTGAATTTTGACAAATATTGTGTCACATTATTATTCTAGAGTTGATCTGAAGGGAGGCGAGATGAGGTTCGCGGGGTCAGCTAGTATTAATATGTAAACACAAAATTTGCATTAAAATTGCTAAAAGCGTTAAGTTTGCATGTCTAAGCTTTGGGATTGTCCTCAAAGCAGCGTGTGGCATGTCCGCTAATGAGCTCAGTTCTGAATTTAAACCTTTTTTGAGTCAACTAGAATACAAAAGAAAAAAATCAGGGAAATCAGTCCAGCAGTTTAGGCAGAGTTAAGTCACATATTGAACAGGTGAAAAATCAATTCAGTAGACTATGACGAAATTTGTTTTTGCTCGCGAAATTAAGGTTTTTCTATATCTCACTCTCTTAGCTCACACTTAGATTGTAAGTGTGTAAGTGATATATAAGTGACGTCTGCAGCTATACACAATGACTATACAGTGATGTCTACTTACTCAGACTTTTGGTATTCAGTGTCTGCTAGCTCAGACTCTATTACACACTGGTCAGTTTGTTCAGACTGCTTAGCAATCACTGCTACCATTTAGTTGCGCTTACTCTTAAAATTGTAATTATTTAGTTCTGTCTGCTTTCTCAGACTGTTATTATTTAGAGGTCCGATTTTTAAGAAACCGCTGTACCTACTGATTTCTTCCTTAATTTTTAAGTCGATGAACATCTTCACGGCCAAATAGATCATAATACTTTGTTCATGAAATCTGTTCTTACGTTTATGAATCATCAATCAATTTTAATTTAAAAAAAAGTCTACTGCTTTCTTATTCCATAGTTAAGTTAGAATAAGAGTTATACTGTGTTTAATAATTTGGCTGTTAAAAACTGATTCTACATAATTGGTTTAGGACCATTTACAAACTGTTGAAAAAAAACATGTTTTTGTCTACGGAAACGAAAATGAATCACATTTGATTCTTGTGTAGGTAATGGCATTATAGGATGTGTAATAGTAACATTATTTGAGTCCCCATACCTTCCGATAACCGCTTCAAACTGTCCAAAAATATATTGCTCGTTTTCGGGGTAGACAAAGAAGACAAAAGACATAAGTAACCTGTCAAACTTTTCTATATCCTTGTGAGAAAACACCAGTTTAAGGAAACAAAAAAACACTTGCACACAAAAATACCTACCTTTTTGGAAGTTAACCTAAAACAAATGCATCCAACATTCATTGGTATCGCTACCAAAAGTATTTGGAGTGTAGGTACATTCTGCATCATAAGAGAACCAAACGTTTTCGATACCAGTTTGCCATAAATCAAGTTGTAGATAAATGTTACACTGTTGCATAAAAAAACAAACGCACAAAATCCAAATGAACAAGCATCATTTCCAGTTTGCGTTTTTAATTAGCTCCCCATCCCCATGGCTCTCACGACACAAAAATCATACGCGTACAGATTCAACTACAACAGCGCAACTGGGCTACTGTCATATCGAAGCAGTGGCGTAGATAGCTTTTCGCTATGGGAGGGGATGGATCTAGTTCGCTCATTTTTACTTCCGACATCTATGCTAATATATAAAGCTGAAGAGTTTGTATGTTTGTTTGAACGCGCTTATCTCAGAAACTACTGGTTCGAATTGTAATTGAGTTCAATAGTCCATTCTGTGGTAATAAGTTAAAGGAGCTTAAGTCGACATAAGCGAAAATCGAGTTTTGAATTTCACAAATTTCCCAATTTGTTAATCTTTTATTTGGTCTGGGTCCCATTACTCTACGATAAAAAATATCCCTTAAATTTTAAAAATAGCAAAATAGCTTATGTTTAAATGGACAAACAATGCATTTGCATAATAGCTTATGTCTACTTTGGACACAAGTTGATTAAACAAAAACAGATAATAAATTTTTTTCAAATGGCTTAAGTCATGAGTTAAGCCCTTAGTGCTTGTGAAAATCAAAAGAAGTGATAACTTAAGGCGACATAAGTTACTTTAAAAACTCCGCAAATTGACCATTTAGTTACTTATGTCCACATAAGCCATAAGTTTTTTGAAATGTAGCATAAAGCATTTTTTTGAAACAGCTTATGTTTGGAAAACTTGTTTTTATTAGCTTTGTTGTTGCTTTCAACAAAAAAAGATTTATAGGTAAGTAAAGAGTATTACAAGCATGTGTCTTGAAAAAAAAAATCGTTTGCCTACCACCAACAGTTTTGAAGTTATCGCCAAAATAGTCTTTAAAATCAAGTAACCAAAACTTCATTTCATCATAGCAAAAAATGACTAAAAATGACTTAAGCTACTTTAACTTATTGGCACAGCATTAATCGAGGAAGATTTAGGCTACATAACATTAAACTACGACCAATAGGAGCGAAGAATCAGTGGAAAATGTGGCAAAACGGCAAGAAAGTATTAATTTTTTGGCTGTTTGAACGCGCTGATCTCAGGAACTGCTTAATGAAATTGAAAAATTCTTCTTGTATTGAATAGTCCATTTATCGAGGAAGGCTTTAAGCTATACAAAGTTACGCTGCGATTAATAAGAGCAAAGCATCAGTGTAAAGTCTTACTAAAACGGAGAAAATAATACATATTTGAAGGTTTCGAGTTAAGAAGAATTTTGACTTAGGGAGAGTCGACTAATATACAATTTCAAAATAACTTCGCAACCAAATTCACGCGCATGATGCACAAGTCGAAACGCACCTCTGGCCGGAGTACGAGGGAGAGACGGACAAAGTCGCGGGCAACTGCTAGCATAGAATATATGCAAAAGTTTTGGATGTTTGTTTGTCTTTCTGTAAACGCACCTGCAGCCTTAACCACTGGTCCGATTGACTTAAATCTTGAAAATTAGAGGTTTGACCGAATTCGCGTTATTTTTTTTTTATTTTTTTCAATTTTTTTTTTGGCCAAAACCAAAATTTTCAATTTTCCCAAAAACGATTTCTTTTAAACTTCCTCCAAAACGGTACCTCTCATAGAATCGTTTTTTTTTCTTGTACAATTTTTTCGAAAAACAAAAGCCTGATCAGCGTACTTTTTTCTGAAAGTATCTACGTATAAATAATATTTTGTTTTCAAAGAAATTTAAATTTTTTTTTTTTGTATTTTTTAAAAACCTTTTTAAACTTTTTTTCAAAATTCTATATCTCGAAATCGGATCAATAGTTAAAATCGAAAATCACTTAGAAAATGTAAATTTACATATTCTTGAATACTGCATACCCAAATTAATTTTAAGAAATGTTCGAAAAATTTTATATATAAAAAATTAATTTAAAAAAAAGCCACTCCAAATAATTCGCACAAATAACTCGCAAAATTACGACGAATGATTGTCAATCTGCCGCTTGTGGCTTGTGTAAGGCATGCTTAATGAGTAATAGCGCATTTTGCTTTTTGGTTAAAATGAATTAGTGTGGGTTATTACCGGTAGGATTCGCGTTAACTTCACCGCAGTTGTGCGAACATTTGTGTTCGTGTGGATGAGTGTGTTGCGTGTTTGGGGCGGTTTCTTACACCAAATTAACAATGTGACACACGGTGAGAAGAAATCTAAATAACTTTCAATTTTTGTGTCGGTCTGGGCTTTTGTGGAAAGCTGGATGGAAGCTCGTTTTCTTGCACGTTTACCTATTATCAATTGGTGAGAGACGTTAAAAAATACTTTTTAAAAATCGATATAAAAAAGAAATTCAAAATATTAGGTGATTTATCGAAGTATTAATTTCTTTCAGATGAAGTTGACTTTGTGTTTTCCCCGTACACTGTAGGTATAGAATGTACAATTTACAATGCCTCTAGGAATCCTGTGAATACTAATAAGACTTGATCCACTTAGGAAGTAGGTACTAAATTGCAGAGCGCGTTTTTTTAACTTATTTGACATGACTGGTTATGTTGAACAATTATGGATCCCAATGGGAGGGGATATATCCCCCTGACCCCCCCCCTATCTACGCCACTGTATCGAAGACGAGTGCGTCTGTGTGTAAGTTTGAAAATGTTGTCATTTCCTTTTTTCATTTTACACATTTTTTTCGGTTGTTTTGGTTTAAATGAACTTTCCGAAAAGGAATTACAATTTTGTGTTTTCTCCATAAATGTACAACCGCGTATGTTTGTATGTGGCTGTATATGGTACCTTTCTCCACACCAACATTCATTTACGAAGACTCGAAGATACTAAACATCACATCAATTATCTTCTGTACTCCGCAATGAATTTCTAACATAAATTTACACGACACAATGTCATATGTGACATACCAAACATAAATCATTGGCTGGGGCAAGCCAGCAGCAGCGGTGGCGCGACACACTGATCGCGCAGATCACAGCTCAAACTCTTGTGGCTAAATTTAGTTATGGGAGTTTGTGTCCTGCGACCCAAATGCTTTTTGAGGGCATTTCATTATGTTCTTCCGAAACACCAACACAGATACCACTTATTGAACTCGAAGCAGCAAGTACAATATTTTTGTTTTTAAAATCTCATTAATGATGTCTGTTTTGTGGCTATAGGGGGCGGGGTAGTACGTCACTCTACAAGCATACAAGTAGGTATTTAAAGGAAATCCTTTTAAAAAGGCTGTTCATTTGTAATTATTTCAGTTGTATAGTTTGAGTTATTCTACTTTGAATGCCGATAAGATGTTCCGCTTCAAACTTTAGCTGGTCACAGGATCGCTGCTTCCGGCAATTTCCGGCAAAAATTTGAAAGAGATAGAAACTCATGAAATAAATATTTATTTTAATCCAAATCCGTTGAAATAAAAACCACTAACGTTTGGCTCATCGCAATAAACGATTTGGGCGAAGATGTAGAAGACCATAACCAAGGTATTTATTTGTGTACACAGTAGCCACTGCGAGAGTATTCTTCTTATGGAATACGTTTAGAAGATGAAATGAACACTTGAACCTTGTGATCGATAACGTTCGTTTACAATTGATACCTTCTGATCAGTCTGAAGAAACATTTTCGAATTTCCGAAAAGTCGGAAAGGGGAAACTCACACCTGACGAAGAATATGCAAATTTCCCCGCAGGATTTTCGGGTATTGATCACTCAGTTCATCAAATCCTTTGAATGGTTATCGCCGCCATCCAAGGTGGAAAAACTCTTTTTGCAAAAACCAAGCGACGATTGTTTCACTCTAACGGATGCATTTGCAACATCTTCTGGATAATAAATAAGCGGTCCCTGAGCTTAATTCGAAAACATGGAGATGGATAAGGTAAATTTCCAGAAATGGATCATTATCACGGGAAGGCCTAGTACCCAAAGGTACCCCAACGGACTTAACAGAGTTGAGGACCTAACAGAGTGAGCTAGACTGCTGCATGTTATTTCAATTGGAGAGAACTTCAAAGAAACAGATCTTTACAGTTGCTCCCCAAAAGTTTTTAAAAACATCAAAATCAATCACATTACCCTACCTCAAGTCATAAATTGCTTCAATATTTTTATCATTAAATCAGAAAACATAAATATTTAAAAATGTAAAACCAGAAGTCGGTACATCAAAAACGACACACGAATCCAAATCAGGAAAAAAACTTTCCGCATATAATTTATTTATTTTTTGAGACACTTTTTTCCATCCCCATTTTCGGAAAAAAAAATATGTATGTTCAAACATTCTTTGACTCTTCTCTGGTTTCAAAATTAGATGTGGTTACTTGAAAAAAGAGACGTCGCTATTCGGATGATGTACAGCATGTGCACGATGATAGATGGATTTGTATGGTGGTTGGCGGTTGTGTGTCGTTTGCCGGTTGGTCGGGTATGCGCCATCCACCACCGCCATCACTAGCACTACCCTCCTATATGCCAAGCGTGAAACTCAATTCCTCAAACAAGATAAATTCGATACCTTCCTACTATCCGTTTACAAAACGTACACCGGAATCTTTTTATGGGATGCAGTTATTAATTTTAATTACACTAGCGTCGTCGTATTCAAAGAAGATATTTTTTAAGTTAAATTTTTTGAATTCTTTTCCTTGAGCTTTGAGGTTTTTCCTCAAAATTTAAGGAATTTTTCTTCATGCAAAGGAAAATAAAAAAATCTAGAAACTATGATACATTTCCGATCTCTGGCTTCAGTCTCGGTTGAGTTATGGAAATATAAATCATGCTGATGTGGATGTACTATGTAGTTAGAGGTATCTACTCTTAAAAAGGAAACCAACAATTATCTACACTTTGATGCGCATGTCACGAGATCCCACTTATTTATTGTGGTGCTCGTAAAGTTACATATGTTGCCTAGTAAAAATATTAATGAAGTCTAACATTTTTTTGTTTAAATGCTGTACCTACCTACTGAATTTAAAAATGATTTTCTTGCGATTAGTGGCAATGAAAACCAAAACAGTTTCGAGGTCTTGTTCCCGGTTTGATTTTATTGAGAAAACAGAAAACCTTTGGCGAAATTACATACATATTGGTCATTAAACTTACTAACGAGATTATGAAACATGAAACATATTGACGACTAAGTTCCTATTTTGGTGAAAAACTATGAGTAAAGCAAGACGAACCAAATCTCTAAATAATAATTCTAATTATTTTGCGAAGGTTTTAGACATGACGTGTTCATAGATCCTAATAGAATAACTGCAACACCGGTAACAGTGGTCTTAAAGAATTATGTTATTTAAATATGTAGTTATAAATAGTGTACATATATCGGCCAAACGCGTGGAACTATATTCAATTGTCCCATCATTTAAGAAGTTATAGTCATTTCAGTATAACGTCAGTGACGTCACAAACGTTAAATTTGTTTATATTTTTGCCTTTGAGATGATTAAAGCCTGATCTTACTGCGACTGGGCTACATTAAATTTTGAAATTGAATAATAATTTTTGTATGCATTCATTCATTAATTAATTTCAATCATTATGTGTATGCTTGATACTTTTGTTCTTGCCTTGCTGACCCGGTAAACGTTGATTTCCAAGAAGGGCTGAACCGATTCGCCTCAAAATTGGTAGGGATATAGCTTAGAAGCATGAAACAGCTTTAGAATACTTTTTGTCCTACTATTTGACCCAGCAAACATTATTTTGCCTTATAAGCAATTTTTAATAACAACTGTAAGTCACTGAACTCCTCCTAAACGGCTTGACCTATTCAAACGATTTTTTTATGCGTTCGAGTGGTGCCTGAGATGGTTAAGAATCACAAATCCGCCATATCAGATGTCCCGGTAAACGTTTTGTTGCCATAAACGTAAATAATTTCTAAGAAAAGCTGAATCAATTTGGCGCAATTTGATGGTGAGGTAGCTTGGAAGCAGGAGATGGCTATAGGATACTTTTTATCCTACATGCTGACCCGTTAAACGTTGTTTAATCATATAAAAAATTCTTATGAATGGCTGAAACGATTTGGCCTCTCTTCAGATGATGTTGACGCACTGTGTCGTATGAGTACTTTCTTTTTATTTGTTTTTTTTTTATCATTGTGAATTTTTAAATTTCATATTCTACGTTTGGCTTAGATATATGTATTATTTATTCAGTGATTGAGGGGACCTATAATTTAACGCCGATTCCGAAGCTTTGTCAGTTCTTCGCAAGAGGTAGTACCCGTGAAAGATAAAATAAAAACTTTTATGGGCACGAGTACGATTCGAACCCACAACGTTCTGCTTAGCAGCCAACGCACATAACCACTAAGCCACGGACACTACAATTCTCTCAATTCTTTTCATGCACTCAACTTCTAAGGGGTCAACGTTTAACGGGTCAGCTTGTAGGATAAGAGAGTATTTTATAGCCATCTCCTGCTTCTAACTACCTACCCACCAATTTTGAGCCAAATCGGTACACCCGTTCTTAGAAATTATTTATAAGGCAAAACAACGTTTACTGGAGCAGCTAGTATGGCTAGTTTTTTTCAGGATCCAAAACTTGCCATATTTTCTGTCGCAAATAAAAATCGATAATCTATGTATATCAAAGGACAAATGTGTTTCTCAAGTAGGTACCTTTTAAATTATTTAAAAACATTTTTTATACATGTTTTTGATTACTATTATTTTTTTTGTAATAAGGTTTTCTACATAATACATATGCTATGCAGGTTCGTGCAGTCCAGTAGTGTAAGTTTTTGATATGCAAAATAACATTCTAAGGGATTCGCTTAGAACAAATAAAAACTTTTATAAGAAAAATGACAGGTAGGTATTAGGAAAATTGTGATATTTGAATTTTTGTCAAAAAAGAATTGAATCGGAGCAAAATTTAACTTTCGTCTTCAAAATTAGAAAAAAAAAATACAAGCAAAAAAGAAATTTCGGATCCACTTTTTTCGACTTTTCTATATTTCTCATGATCAAAACCAAAATCTAAAGATCGAGATTGCAAAACTTGTTATAAGTGCCTATTGGTCGCAACGCACGTCTTCTCAATATTTTAATCGGAGCAATCGAGGTAACCGTCGCACAGTGGGACGACCCATAGTCAAAAATAAAAAATTCAACTATTTTAGTGGTACTTTAAATTAATTGGTAAGTCATCCCAAATATATAAAAGCTCAAAATGCAAGTAAATTTTTTGCTTTTATTTGTTGGTCCGCAAGTTATAGCCACTTGAACATTTCCTTTTTTCCGCTTTTTATATAAAGAGTTATAAGGTGATTTTTTGTGACTTATTTAATTGCTGTGCAAATATATTCCGCGTTTGAAAATTAAATTAATAATGGAGAGTGTTAATAGTGAAGGTATTTAAATTTAAGAAACTTTTTTGTGTTTTTTTTTTTTATTAGCGATTTTTGATGCGTAAGTTTGGTACAAGAAAAAGAAACCGAATGTCAAATTTCAAGCTGAGTTTTCTAAGAATGGTCAAAAACGGGTCTTGAGATCTTTTTTGTTTTATAATAAGCAATGTGTCCGTAAACTAAATCACGAAAAAAATCTTGCGCAAGTTTGCGCTTTTTGAAACACATTTTTAAGTCCAAGCGTATTCATCAAGCATGGTGACTTTTTAGCAACAGTGATGGATAGTGCATATTCCAGGAAAGTTTCAAACGTTGCTAATAAAATTCAGCAGTTACTTGGCTTGGAAGGGTTGAATGAAAGAGAAAACGAGGTTTTACAAGAAATTTCGAGGCTTTTTTGTGTAAATTTATAGCAAAAATGGCAGTGTTGCCAGAGAAAGAAAGACAGGTTTATGGAGGCTCACCAACAACGGTGGCTTAACCTTAATTTGTCCTTACCAGACGGGTTTTTAAATTCCGTAGATAAGTAGTCTTTATTATTACAATTATTTATATTGCTATCAAAAATTAAATGATTTTGAAAGCATACAAAAAACATAAAAATAAAATCATAAATAAAAAAATAAAATAAAATAAAACCAAGTTCGCTGCTCAACTCTTTTGAATAAAATATCCTGAATTCATAAGTTTTAGTGAACCAATTTTCTTGTTTTTAGGTTACAATCACAGATATGAGCACTAAAATAAAATATTTATGGCATGTTTGGTTGATCTTTATTTTATTCACAAAATTTAAATTTTTAAGTTTTTCTCATACACTCGTCCCACTGTGCGTCGGAGCGGAATTTCTCCGATTTCCTCCGAATCGGGACATATTGCTTCCAGGAGTTCTCCTCTCCGAAAAGCAAAATGTCTCCGATTCGGAGGAAATCAGAGAAACTTCCGCTCAGACGACGGTTACATCGAAAGGACAGAATATTTGGCTTCCTATTTATTTATTTATTAAATTTGCGTTTATCAAAATTGGAAAAAAATTAGACTAAGTATAGGATTTTATTAAGTATGTACATTTTTCAACAAACGTAAATTTTGGTATGTTTTCAATTTCCATTCCTCTTTACAAAGATAAGGAGTTTGTTTGTTCAGTTCATTTTAAAATGGACTGCAATAATTTTTCGCACACAGCGATTTGGGACTCCCTGCCATAGCAAAACTTTAAAGTAGACAAAAAAAAAAAAAAAACTTCCATTGATATGCATCATGTCGTTATTGGTTCCTATGCAAGCTTCCATACATTTTTGCCGGTTTTCCTTCCTTCTCGGGTTTGATGAGCTTGAAACCGAAAAAAGTTCTGAATTATATCAAGAATTTTTTTTAGAACCTATTGAGTAATTCGGACGTTACGGTGTTTAAATTCTTTGGGAAATCAATTTCTTTAAGGTTTTTCCCAAATTTCTATCAAACTACTCATAATTTGGGAACCAGTGCACTAATACTTTCTGTGTTATTTTTCTTGGCTCCATTGTTCTTAATTTATTGTTATTATTTCGAAAGTTATTTTAAGAGTTCTTTTGTCAAGATCTCGAGTTCGAATTATTCAAAACATATCGTTCGATTGCTCATTCATTAGTAAAGCAGCATTTCCTATCCTTTTAAAATTGTTAAAATTGCAATACCCTTGGTAAATGCAACATCAAAACGTTGCTAACCACAAAACACTTCAGTTCAAAATGGAAAGTCAGTCCACTGCAACTGTTCAGTAGTAAAATACTTCTTCATTCCAAGGATGATGATAAAAATGACCCCGATTCAATTTTTTTAATTATTATTATTGCAACAAAAAGAAAAAAAAAACGATGGAAAAAACACATAGCGTATAATTCAAGACAATAGTAATCTCTAGCCAAACTATCGTCTTGAATTTAAAAAGAATAAAAAAATTGCAATCATATAGCGTGCCGGACGAGCGAGAAGTGCAATTTTATCAAATCAAAATAATATATCAGCTGAGGTGATGCAAGAGAGTGCCAAACAGTAGATTCCCAAACGCCAAACCCCAAGTCAAGTCAGCTTTTGCCTAAGATCTTTCCTTAAATCGGATCGTTTCAGAGTTGCGTGTCAGAAAACTATTTTCTGTGCTTCGCAGACTTGAACATTGCACACATTATGCATGTATTCTTGCGAAGCGAAATATAACCATGAAAAAAATGTGTAATTAGTACGACATGTTATAGTTGCAGTTGTTGTTATTTAGGACTGGGGGGAAATTTCTTGGCACTTCTTGGGCACACACAATAACAGTTTATAAATCAGGAAGATTGAAAACATGAAAAGGCACAAGGTCGTAGTGTGATACAACTATCTAGGAGGGGACTACATTGAGATATTTTAAGTTATTGCTATGCGTTTGGCTTCTCGGCTCCGTTTGACAATGGGAGAGCTACTAGGAGGGTTATATTATATGGAATAGATCGAATCCGATTGGGACAGAAGCCCCTAGTACTCCCTTTGCTATACGGTCCTGATCAGACAGCTAGTTGAAGACGAACAAAACAGCATAGATTATTCTATGATAGGGTATGTTTAACATCCGTGTGTTTTCTCAGATAAATTGTAAATTTTTTGTGAGGTTCGAGACACATCAGTCCGGAAATTTTATTATTCAAAAAAAGACTCACCTATAGTAATCACTTTTGCAGTAAATTTTGCCATCCTTTGAAAAACACGACGACTCTCCTTCCAGTGGTTGTTGGCATGTACAGCATTGCAAACAGCCAGCATGCCATCGTTTTTCAACAGCTGAGAGGTAGAAACGGTCCTAACAATATGCCCATTTAAAGATATGAAGTTTTTTTTTTGCGAAATAAAAATGAAGATTGTGGCCGGCATTACCTGAATAAATCGGCCACACCCGGCACAGTCGTCGGGACCAGGAATTGTTGTCTCGCTGGAGGATTCTGGACTGCTGGGTGGGCCGTAGGGTTCGGTTTTGAGTGAAACTCCAGATATTTGGTCATCGCTGCCATCTGGACAGTCTAGTCTCCCGCTGACGGAATATTTGATCAATGATTCGTCAAATGGAGCTCTATCTGGGGCGTCATAGCTGCAAAGAATGTTTGTTTTTGTTTTGGGGACAGCTTTGTATTTGTTTTGTTCGGATGTGTACCTTCTAAACGAATCATTGTAGATTGGTGCGGGATCAAAGGTCTTATTGCTGTGATCACATGTGTCTGGGCAAGAAGAGCAGGAACGATATAGTATGTGATTGTTGTTGGAAGAACCTCCACACTGGCGACTTATGTGCGTTCCAGGTGGTGTTGGACTTCTGTCCCGTGCCGGCCCTAAGAACCTTGCGCTCTGCTGCTGTAATTTTTAAAAGACAAAAATCAAATTATTTAAATGCAATAAATTAATATTCTTAAAATTTTTAAATACTTAAAAAAAAAACAATAAGCCAAACTTTGGATTTTTTCATATTGATGTCACAGGTGTGACACGCGCCGTGTATAGAGATAGAGAATCAAGTTCTTAATCTTAATATTTGAGAGTTCGCTAAGTTCACGGAGGAAGGGAGCACCTAAAGCAATTGTTTTGGCATTTAGAAGGGCAGGGCACTCACACAAAAGTGCTGGACGAAACCGATGTTACCACTCACCAACCTATACCATCTTTACGACCTTAGTACTACAGGGACCTAAGGCCGGTCCAGGTGGCAGGGTGGAGAGAGTATCCAGGCTATGGCTACGCGGCATGCTCGCTTTGCCAAAGGCTTGCTCGACGGAGG
Organism: Sphaerophoria taeniata; assembly: GCA_943590905.1. Lineage (NCBI taxonomy): Eukaryota > Metazoa > Arthropoda > Insecta > Diptera > Syrphidae > Sphaerophoria > Sphaerophoria taeniata. Next base: position 22,020,766 of record OX016540.1, on the reverse strand, counting down.
GGGGTTCTTGTAGCCGCAGCACTGAAAGGGGTTAAAAAAAATTTCTGGGATCTAAAGCTTTGAATATGGGAAGGGCGTGTTGTAGAAGGGGAGAGTGTAGCTGCTGAAGACCCTTGGAGGATTTACCCACTCTATGTATCACAATAGGATACCACTATGGCTGCTGCTATCTCTAGAGCTTCGTCAAATTTTTTTGCGGTTTCATGGCATGTTGTTCGACTGGCCAGTGGCCTGTGCACATGGCAACAATCCTGCCGATGTCTGACCTAGGTTTATTCAAAAGTTTCTTGGTACGTTTCTGGTCGTAATTTGGCCATATCTGTCTCGAGACAGTGAAGTTGGTGAGATTCTTCCATCTTACGTTGGATTTTTTAAGAAAATGGTTTTGAATTTCCGTTTTCAAGACTCCTAGGGGATTCCTAACTTCCTCAGCTAGGGTTATTGATTTTTTAATACCCAGTTCTTTGGAGAAGACACCAGCCCCAACACCGAGTTCCATAGTATAGTATACTGTGATGTCAAAATCCTATGTGCTATTCATTTTCCAAATTCGCCTAGTTGGGATATCAACCTTAAATTGCTTACCAAAACTTAACGTTGGTAACGTGTAGACGGTTCCAATTTTATTTCTTTAGGTAATAGATTTAGAATTTTACTTTGACCGAAAGACTTCGCAGTTCGAATACCCGATTCCCTCAGTCTTAAAGCACTACAGGAGACTGTTTCGTAAATGTGAAGGTCAATGGGAAAAAGATTCAGAATGACTGTGAATGCAAGTGGCAAGATCTAATTGCTTCCGTAGTTCCAATGCAGGCAGTTCTTTGAACTCTTTTTCGCTTATCGATGTTATATTTTTTGTCTAGGGCAGGCCACCATACAATTGATCCATATGTCAAAATGGGGCGAACTATCACCGTGTAAATCCAAAGGATCATATTAGGTCTTTGTCCCCATTTTTAACAAAGGTTTTATTACAAAAATAGAAGGCGATACTAGCTTTCTTAACTCTTTCTGTATCTGTAAAAGATGAAGTAAAAACTTTATAGCACGAGTAGGATTCGAACCCATAATGTTCTGCTTAGCAGCCAACGCACATAACCACTAAACCACACACACGACGGAGCTAGGATAACTCATAGGTATTTATCTTTTTTGGATAAAGCAAGGTTGCCCATTTAATCTTGGTTGAGGAAAGGAGGGTATTTTATATCTGGTAGTGAATAACATCAGTTCAGTCTTGTTTTCGTTAACTCCAAGTCCACATCTTGTTGCTTAATGGTCCAAATAATCAACAACTTACATTTGATGATTGACACTCGCAATATGGCTTTTAATTCAAAATTAATTAATGTTAATTCAAAATGGGTTTTTCAAAAATTTATTGAAAATTGATAATCGCAATAGCGTTAAATTCCCGAAAAATTTCAACTTTTAATTCAAATTGACAAGCGCAATGCTTCATATTTTTTCATCGGTTGCAAAGCTGCTTATGATAGCATCCATAAGCAAGAATTCGGGATCCCGAACAAACTGATCCAGCTGTGCCACATGACGCTAAACAATACGCAGTGTAGTGTGCAAATGGGTAACAGCTCATCCGAGTTGTTTCAAACATGAGCAGGGTTTAGACAAGGAGATGCGCTGTCATGTGATTTCTTCAACATAGTCCTGGGGCAGATAGTGCGCAAGGCAAACAACAAATCCACCCAGTTCCTAGGCTTAGCGGGCGACATAGACATCATAGGTCGATGCAAGAGAGCTGTGCTTGAGGCCTTCACAGCGATTGAAGAACAGGCGAAACTCGTTGGTCTTGAAGTGAATGAGGACAAAACAAAGTACATGCTGTCAACAAACAAAGCAACATCAGTCCACTGCCTAGGACAAAACGCCACTGTTGGTAGCAGAAATTTCGAGGTAGTTAAGGAGTTCACCTAGCTTGGAACAAATATCAATCTCACAAACTACACCTTAGTGGAGATCCGAGGAAGAATTACCTTAGCGAACCGCTGCTGCTTCGGTTTGGCAAAACAACTGGGTTCAAAATTCTTCACACCGAAAGACAAAGTGTCTGCTATACAAAACTTTGATTTTACCAGTCCTACTCTACGGCACCGAGTGCTGGACGATAAGTAAAAAAGGGGATTTGATACTATGCACTTTCGAAAGAAAAATTCTTCGACGGATTTTCGGTCCCGTATGCGACGATGGCAAATGGATAAGAAGATTCAACCGCGAACTGCACGAGCTGTACAAAGATGTGGATGTAGTCCAGAAAGCCAAGAAAAGACGACTACATTAACTCGGCCACATCGAGCGAATGGACGACAACACTCCAGCCAAGAAAGTCTTCTCATCACAGCCGGTAGGTTCGAGATGAGAAGGAGGACCGAACCTACAGTACAAGGACCAAGTGACTGCGAATGCCAGAGCGCTTGGTTTCGGCAACTGGAGAGTGCATGCGAGGAACCGTTCCCGATGGAAGGCTGCAGTATCTCAGGCTGAGATCCTTCATGGATTGTGAGCCGGTTAAGTAAGTAAGTAAGTATGATATGCTTCATATTTTATTTCAGCGAAAAAATAATTAGGTAAATGAGTATTTCTTCTCTTTTACCTAATGATTTTTTCTAAAGGCGAAAATTGCTACCGCAGTGAAGTGATCGAGGTTTATTGTCTCTATAACTATTGAAGTATAAGTTTCTTCCGATATTCCCCTATTTGATTTCAAGTGGTGGGCTTGTTATTACATAGCGTGCGGTCCGATAACAAAAATCAAATATTCATCCACACCCATCTTGTGAAGTAGGCTGGACTCTCCCTAAGTCAAGGAGAACCAGAAATTATTCGAGTTAGATAGAAAAGATTTGGGAAAATTCGAGTTATAGAGAAACATTTTTTTCCTTTTCTTAAACGATTATTTGATAAAAACATTGCACATGAAAGTAGTGATCTACTATAAAATAAACTATAGGTATTATAATAGAAAATAGAATAAACCCTTGGTTATCTGGCGAGCTAACTTCAGAACTTACAGTGCTTAGAATTGATCTTCTCAAACAACTATTGCCAATAGCAATAGTTGTTAGACCACATCCAGCATGTAGTGGTGAGACAATAGCTGCTGTAGCAAAGACCGTGACGAATCAATACATCGTCCTTCTAAGCAGACAATTTTGCGTTTTTAATTTGAGGATCTCTGCCTAAGAACGTACACAAATTCAACTTGTGCAAAACACCAGGCGACTTCAATTTGGCTTTGGAAAAACACTATGAAAATTCAACAATGCCGTTAAATTTTGTTCAGTGATAATACCAATTTCTAGTTCAATGCATACGGGAATAAGCTAAATTGCAGTGTCATGGCTTATGGTTATGAGCAACTCAGACAGTACCTAGAGCTACCATTAATTCCAATAAAAACAACGGTGTTGTGGGGTTCATGGGCCGGCGGAATCATTGGTCCATATTTCTTTAAAAAAAAAAAAACAAGACGGGCGGAGTTATGAGCCATTCAGCGTAAAACAATGGGTTTGTCGAGAAAGCAAATTGATGTACACCTAATTTCAAGTTTTTCTACTCTCAATTGGCCGACTAGATCTTGTAGATCGTGCGATATCAAACCTCTCCACTTTTTTGGCTTGAAGAATAAGGCACCTACGACTGATATTATTCGCGAGGCAGTTGTTTCTTGAACGAGTCGCCAGAAATTAGACCTTCCGAACGAAAGACGTAGTCGTGGCACACATTTACGTCATAACTTTTCCAAAGAGTAAATGCCATGAATTATTCTTTTAACCGATGATACAAACTTTTAGTTCATTTTTTAATTTATTTGTTTTATTTTATGTTATAAATCTAACTCTTCGATTAATCAGTCTTTACAGTACAAAGTTAAATCATATACATATCGCATCATAGCTAGCAAAGAAAAAAATTTTTTTTTTTTTTTTGACAAACTGCACATCAAAAGCAATGACGTACGAAAAGTCGCTTTCTCTTTATTATTTAAAACTGAAATTGTCTTAATAGGTTGACCTCACAATTAAAGAAAGCACGCCGAATGATAATTTATCAGTGAAAATGTTTGTACAAACAGCAATTGCTTTGCATATTGTAGATTCATAAGCCTACAAAAGTGATACCTTTGAGCAGTTAATAAACTTTTTATTTGCTAGGTGAAGGCCAATTAATCAGCTAAGTCAATTTATTTTCAGGTTCAATTATTTTTTCGAAGCTTTAGAAAAATTGTATTACAACTTTATAAACAAGTCGAAAACAAAAAAATTAATTAAATGGATCTTTTCAGCGAACGTAGAGTGTATTTCATTCTATTCAATTGTCGCATGTCATTTTTGATATTCCTGCGATATTTTTATCCTTGTAGAAAATAAAAATAAAAAAAGAAACAAAATATGTATTTTCTTCGTAATTAGTTGCATTTTGCAGACTCAGGTTGAAGGCACATTTCTGTATGCTGAAAAAAGCCTCTAGTCCCTAAGGCTTATACTGTAGGTATAGAGGAATATGAGCATTTAAAAATAAATTAATTAATTTCTTCTCATAGCCAAGAATATCTGCAGGTTAATAGTTGTTGAAAATTCTTTTTTAAGCTACTTGGTGTAAGAATTTACGTCGAGTTGATTAATTAGTTTTGAAATGTGAGATTCATCAAATTTAAGCTGATGTGTTGGTAATTGAAGAAAGCAATTCAAAACATAAATGTTGTAGGAGCTCGAATAAGGCCTTAAGAAAAATTTAAAATAAAGTGAATGATGGCTTATATGTTACTTCTTTTGTTTAACTATTTTTTTAATTATTATTTTTTTTAATTAAAACAAACTGGTTGTTTACATCGAATGTTATGAATTTGAATAGTAACAAGTCAGACATTTTAGTATTTCATCGCTCAACTTCCAGCTCGGATATCTTGAAAATTTCAATACCGATTCGGAAAACTTTCTGCAATATTAAAAATGGTTGTGTTTGTATGTCATTTATGGATTCCGAAATGGCCCAACAGATATTCGTGACATTTTCATGGTTAATACTATTGTATTCAGTGATGGTTTCTGTGAAAAAAAAAAATTGGAAACATCTCATGGAAGGGTGGGAATTGGGAAAATTGCAAAAACCAAACAAAGGTTGGAAATTTTTTGATTTTTTTTTAAATGGGTTTTCGAATGGAAAAATAGAAAATTCTTTATAAAAAAAACTCGAAAAATCATTGGTTTTCAAAGGGAAAATTGCATGTAATTGTAGGTGCACTGATTTTCAAATGGAAAAATGGAAAAATGTTTATTGGGAACTCGGAGAATTCTGTGAGAGCACGAAGAACCTCAAGACCTGAAAGCTGAAACCAAGTATTTACATACAATTGAAGGTGCATTGGTATGTTTGTATGTCCGGTATAGACTCCTTATCCGCTCAATCCTCGATGCATTTTTATAAAATTTTCACTGTAGATATAGCCTAAGTGAAAACAAATTTTTGTGGACAATCTTACGGGAAAGTCAGCAAATAAGGGGTACAATCGAAAGCCGTATAGAATTCTGATTTTGTAAAATAGTTAAAACACAACGGAAGAACGTGAATTTGTTAAATTTTTCAACGAAATTTGCATTTCACTACATGCTTTAATGAAAGTAGAAATTAAGTTGTAGAGCTTGGAAAAATTCAAGTATAGAGTTCTCTATTTCAATTGGCAAATCACATTGCATTTAAACAATATAAAGGTGGCGAGACGAGGTTTGTAGGGTCGGCTAGTTATTTATATTTGCAGAAGTTTTGGTTTTCTTCTTTGAATCGATGAATTATTTAAAAAGCATATATACTCTCAAGGATATAGCCCGATACTGAAAAAGGGAGATCCTCTAAACTGTGCCAACTATAGAGGAATCAGCCAACTTAACATCGCCTACAAGATCCTCTCTGCCATAATATGTGAACGTCTGACGCCTTTCGTCAACAATCTGATTGGTCCTTATCAATGTGTCTTCAGACCTGGAAAGTCAACCATCGACCAAATTTTCACTTTGCGGCAGATCCTGGAAAAAACCTATGACAGCATCTACAGAGACGAACTATATAAAGTTATGTATGTCTAATTTTGGCTCGTTCGCTTGTGCAAAATGACCGAAAAAGGATTCAAACAAGGCGATGCACTGTCATGCGATTTCTTTAACATCGTTCTTGAGAAGATAGTGCAAAACTCAATCGTCAACACCAGAGGCACTATCTTCCAAAAGTCTGAACACAACGTGATGTCAATGGCGTATTTCTGAGAATTGAGACAGAAAAGGCGAGAATGGGTTTAGCGGTAAATGAGGGAAAAACGAAGTATATGCTGTCTTCGAGGAAGGACACCCAACACCGACGGCTCGGACAGAACGTCACAATAGACGCATACAACTTTCAGGTAGTAGAGGAGTTTGTCTAACTAGGCTCCGCTATTAACACGGGCAATAACACCAGCGCTGAGATCAGATGAAAAATAACTATTGCTAATCACTGTTTCTTTGGGCTAAGAAAGCAATTGAGTGGAAAAGCTCTCTATTGAGCTACTAAGTTAAAACTGTATAGCACCCTCATCATCCCAGTCCTGCTGTGTGGTGCAGAAGCATGGACCTTGACAAGATCGGATGAATGTGCCTTGGCCTGTTTCGAGAGGACAGTTCTTCGGGACATCTTTGGCCCGTGTGCACTGATGGGGAATGGAGAAGACGGTACAACAGCGAACTTTACGGGTTGTACAGCGACATGGACCTAGCCAGAAGAGTCAAGGTCCAGAGACTCAGATGGCTCGGTCATCTAGAGCACATGGACACCAATGCTCCGGCCCGGAAAGCCTTCAACACTATTCCCGAGGGACGTAAGAGGAGGGGAAGACCGCAACTCAGGTGGCGCAGACAAGTGGAAGAGGACCTCAATCAACTTGGAGTGCAAAACTGGAGACAGCTAGCTAGGGACCGAGCTGGCTGGCGGAGACTGTTGATTGAAGCCCAAGTCCACAACGGACTGTAGCGCCAACTTAAGTATGTAAGTATACTCTCAAGGTTAATTACGCGATTATGCCTTAAGCCGTTTAGTAAGCTATGTGTTGCATTTTTCTATCACTACCTATCCTAGGCCCCGTTGCTAAATCAAAACTTAAAAACGTTAAATTCTATACAAACATGCCACTTTGACTTTGTATAGGATTCCGTAGACGAAACGGCAAAACGTCGTAGTTTTTTCATGTCCGTCTGCCCGTTTCGCATAAGCCTGTGACTTGTAAGCCTTTCAAGCCCCTACTTAGCTTTGCAGTAAAATTTTAGTAAAAATATTTTTTTTTAGTGCAGAGGGCGGACCTTTTCTTATCACTTATCTTACTATCGTATATCGGTTTTGTTTTCCTTCAAAAGTCAGGATATTCGTATTTCCTTTTGAGACAAACAAAATTCCCAGCAAGTTTTATTTTATATCGTAACGTTTAATTCTTATTTATTGCATTTTGTATTTGTTTTTATCTTGGATTTCAATGATACTTTGACAAATTTAAATTTATTCTCCCAAATGAAAGTATATAGTCCCCCTGTACCATAAAACCTAAAAAAAAGAAAGAAGAAATACAAATCAAATCTTATCAAAAACTCTTCTCTGACTTTCTTAGATAACCTTTCGGAATCGAAGCGCAATGAATTCAGGTTTTTGAAATCACTCGAAAAGAATATTTCATGTTGTTGTTGTTGTTGTTGTTGTGTGTTCGATCGATGCAGAACCTTATCGTTCGATTAGGTTATCTTTTGGGAGTCTATAACAAAAGAAAAGTTCAATCTTGCTTGAGTCATTTCTTCTCTCTTGTATGTTGTATCAAATACAAAAAATGAAAGAAGTTAAGATTAAGGAAAGTATCTATCTATCTATATAATTCGTTTCATTTTGTGTTCTTTGGTTGTAAATTATTCATAAAACTATTTTGGACATATATGTAAATTATTGAATTTTACATTTAGTGTTGTTTTTTCTGTTTAATAATGAAATTCAAGGTCAACACTTCTGTTTAGTGGTTGGTGATTCGCTTATCGCATTTTACTTAACTGGAATACCAAATCATATTCCTGTTCAATAAATAGGTTCGTTCCTTTATATTTTCAGGAGTTTTGTGAAAACTTGAGGGATTCTCTTTGAAACTTTAAGAACGCACATCGCGGGTGTCTTCTAAGACAATAATTTTAAAATAATTTAGACGAAAACTTTACAGTCGTTCCTGGAGACAAAAATTGGGACCAAATGAAGGCATAACTACATGTTAAAAATATCTTAGAATTTCAAGTAAATCGGTCAAACTGACGCACAGAGGCACAGAGATGAGACACACATCTCAAAAACTTAAATTGATCAGTCAACTTTGAAAGTTTTAATCCAAATACTGAGGTTGGGTTCTTTTTATTCAAACAAGTACGTATTCGATTTGATTAATTTAGATGAAATTGCATGTTAACCAAAAGATAATTTAAAAGAACCTTAATCAAATGAGATAAGTCATGATAATGGTTGGAAGTGATCAGCCAGCGTCATCTAGGGGACTAGAAATGTACCAGTACATCGGCTGTACAAGTGTACTTATGTATGTCTAAAAACAACAGCGAAGCTTGTAAAGACGTTTTTTTAAAGAAGATATTAAGTTCGTTACAGGATAAAGGAAACCTTAGGCTTATGTGCATTACATATAAGCGAATGGAAAATCCTATACTAAAAATATAAACGTGAAAATCAGTTTGATGTCTATTTGTTTGTTGCTCTTTCGTCGCAACGGAGCAATATTTTGATGAGATTTTTTGTGTGGAGGTTGTTAAGAGGCTGGAAAGGGTTTTAAGCTACTTTTTACCACGATAAAATATCTAATTCCCAGTTCATTCGAGTAGAGGGCACTTCTTCGTTTTGATTAATTGGTCGCTTATCATTAAGCGTTTTTTATTTTATTTGGTAAATGCGGCGAAAATATTTATAGTTTCGCTAGCGAGGAAGGGGAAAAGAGGAAGGGTGAATAGTGATGGAGGAAAGAGAAGAGCGAGGGGCGGGTGAAGTAGAGGGAAAAGGGGTACCCTCACAAAAGCTGCCATTGAAATAGGCGTCGCAGTATGCGAAATTTACCTGCGCCTCGATTAAGTAACGGTACAACTTGGGCAAGACATTAATAGTGCTACAGTTTTATCTGGCGTAGATATGTCTGTAGTGTCCGTGGCTTAGTAGTTAGGTGCGTTGGCTGCTAAGCAGAACGTTGTGGGTTCGAGTCCTACTTGAGCCCATAGTTTTTATTTCATCTTTCACGGGCACTGCCTTTTGAGAAGAACTGACAAAACTTCCAAGTGTATCAATCTGTCATGAAATTGTAGGTCCCCTCAATTCTTCACACGCACTCAGATAATTATTGATGAGAACAAGCCACTTAGGCCTTGGCTCTTCAAGAGCAATCGCGTCACTCTATTATTATTAATAGATATGTTTGAAAATGTAATCATTCCATGTATCCCAATAGTTCTTACAGATTAACGTTAATTTCGCTATAATAATTTATAAAGTGCAAGAACAAACACTTAAGGTAACCGGGTAGAACCTATATGCGCGGCGTGTTCGCGTGTGTCCAATGCCCAGAATCTTTTCATTCTTTCACCTAATATTCTGTACAACACCATATTTAATTAGCACCCATTCAAGGGGTTTCTTTATACTCTTTTGCCACAGACACAGTGAGTGCTTTAGGAAGGTGGAAAGGGGTTTTTTGCATTTAGAGTTTGGAGATTGGAGATTGAAAAACATCAACTATTTTGACAACAGACAGCTTTACTTTTTATTGTGGATAGCTACACGCTACACAGCTAATCGTTGATTTTTCTTAACCACGCGGGCAAAACCGCGGGTACGGTTATACAAATGTTGAAGCATAACTCGTGTTTTTGAAAGTTGGAAGTCGTTAAAAAAAGGGATTCTTAGGCAGCCATTTCGAAATTTGATGAATTGAAAAAGCGATCGTAAAAGAAAAAATTGTATTGTATTTTTTAGTTGTGCATAATTGTCAGGCGAAGGGTTTTATGGAAGAAATTTTGGGAAAATCATCGGAAAATTGAAAAATTCAAACATTTTGCTTTTCGGTAATAGCATGATGCTTTGATGGTTTCGGAAGGAAATTCACAGTGAATGTTTTGAAGCATTTTGAAAGCATTTCATTGAAAAAAAAATTAAGAAATTTACGAGATAAGCAAATGAACGCACTGATTGAACTGGAACGAGACTAATTTCGCCAGGTCTGCTGGTGTGAAAATATTTGAAAGCCTTAAGCCTTGTTTATTATTGATCTCATACTTCGGCTACTTTGGTGAAATTTCAAAAATTAAAAACTTATTTCATGCTGCCGCGAAGAGCTTAAGGTTCTTAGCGCACAACATAACATTAGACTTTGATGGATCCAAGGCCAAAACTTATACCAGGCAACGAGAAAGCCGATGAATTAGCAAGATTAGGATCAATTCTTTACGTAGCCAAGCTCAGCAAGTCAGCACTCTACCCTGTCTGCTTTAAGTGACAGGGACAGGAAATTGCAAATAGAAAAACTTTTATGGCCAATGAAATATAGAATCTTCTTGACACCTGCGGCACTACAAGAAAGATCTGGCCCTGTTTTAACAAGCAAAGAACGGAAAAAATTATGCAATTAAACAAGAGATCACTTCGATGTATTGTAAGTATAATCACCGGACATAATCTGCTTGATATCAAAAGAAAAATCTGGGAATCAGTTCAGATGATCTATGTAGAGGATGCGGTGACGAGGAGGTGCATGAAGCCACTTCAAACTTTCTACGTCGCTGCCACGCACTTTCCCACCAAAGGAAGAAATTCTTCGGGGATTTAGAAGAACTCTCTAGTACTCCAGGTACTAACATTATGAACTTCGTCAATGCCTCTAAATGGCTTGATTAACTGAATACATAGGTTTTTTATTAGCTTGAGTAGTAATACTCACGGGTATCACAATGGATCTGTATTGATCTAAGTGTGACGGTAACGACATCAACTGTCAGCCCCTCAACCTAACCTATCCTTGGTGAAATTTAACATTTTTCACATACTCCACATTATGTATCCAACGTTTGATCAGATCTCCGTTTTCCGCCGGCATACTAAACACAAATTTGGGCACGTGTAGAATGTCCAAGAATCTATCTCGTCAAGAACTATTAAATCATGACTAGATTTACACCTACTCAAGTTGAAAATTATGAAAATTTATTTTTCGCGAAATTAACGACGTAGCTACCAATTCACTTTGCTGTTTGTCGGTCATAGTAAACGAACTTCTGAAAACAATCGGGTTTTCGACTGGCATATATGTAGTTCTTGTCGAAAGAGTGGCAAAATTTGATGAACTGTAAAACCTTATTACAAACTTAAGTGGTCTACAAAAGAACAACGATTTATCGCTTCCGTCGGAGATTTCTCTGGAGCCCTATTACGACTCAGAAGGTTAAGACGAAAAAACGACATTTGCACCGTCGGAAAACTTGAAATAAAATGTATTGTTCTGCAAAAGTTTGTCAGTTTTAATAGACTTTCAATTAATGCTTGACTTTTTGTTTACTTGACAGTTTCAGAATTTTTCAGGATTTTGTCTATGCTCAGACCTTCTGAAATCCCAATCTCTTCCTTCTGTTTTGGAGTCTGACCTCAAATAGTTTGCGTTATTGAATGCTTATGTTATATAGTCATTAGCAGTTGAGTCTAATGTATATTTAAAAACGTCAAATTCGGAGACAAGAAACTTAATATCTCACGTACTCTCTGATACATCCTTAAGGTATCCCAATGTCGGTATAGCAGATGGCGATGTCCAAATGCAATGACCGACCCGACGCTATAATACCGATTCGAAATTAAATATAAAAAAAGAAGAAGAACTTCCTGCTGTTTACTTTAACTACAAACTACCGGCAATCAGGTTGAAAAAGGGCAATATTGTTCGTTGCTGATAAGTGATGACACTTACCCAATGCATCACAGGGCGCTCTTCAGTACAGACGCCCATGTGCGTCTGTTGAAGTATAACTCGTGTTGCCCCCAACGATTCTTTTTGAAATGCGTGCACGACTGCTACTCTTGTGTTAACACCTTTTCCAATCGTATTCCTAAAAGGTTAGGTCACCTATGCTAGCTTTCTTGATAGTAGATCCTCTTCAACAAAAATTTATACGAGCTCTACTTTTTTCCCTTTTGAATTTAATAGATCTTCATCCGATTGCAGGAAAGTGAGTTATCAAAATAAGCACTTCTTTAATTTGCACTTTTACGATCCTATTATCACCGTTAGTCGTCGGTCGTTGCCGGTTTCATTCATAGAGACAGATAGGTAGGTAAACGCACTCCTCACTTTTTTTCAATTCTTAATTAATGACTTCATTTATTGGGAACTCGACTGCGAACCGCACTTGCAACACAATTCAAAATGGTTAGACCGAAGACCTCTTGCGATGAAGTGACCTTTACGACTTATGTCTACTTCACTCCTGTTTTTTTCACGATCGAAAAAAACACCGACTGCAGGTAGATTGAAAGAATTGATGGATAAAGTTCACAAGATATTAAAAAAAGACAAAAAAACAAAACTAAAAGTAAATAAATACATAAAACAAAGAAAACTGACGATTATTGCTCCTAAGCACCTCACTGTAGACAATAGTTAAACTTATAATTTATGACCCGGTCGTAAACTAAACGAACAAGAAATTTTAAAGAAAACGAATCTAATCGAGTCCCCGAAAATACTTTGCCGAAAGTGAAACAAAACATTAAATAGATGCCACCAGAGATAACACTGTCAATTGAGGGTTCCTGGACGTCCTCTTAAGATTCTCTGATAAGAAATTAATTTATAGGTTAACTCCGGTGCGACTGCGATCCGTCTCGAAGGTGAAATACACCAAACTCGAACAGCATGCAACCATCGACACGCACCCAAAACAAAAACCACAACAAAATTTTTTCCTGCATAAAATATTATTTATTTTTTAACATTAAATTAACACTGGGTTATTTTTGACATTTACACTTGAAAAATTTGATTCTTTTGACAGCTATTATGATTGGGTTGAAAATTATAGAGGGCACTTCACGCGGTTGCAATCACGGCGCGACAATAAATTGCTGAAAGCCAAACCAAACAACGCAACGTTTATTTTTTCGCGATACGTCGACTTCGACTTCACTGCGACTAGCGGTAGTATGTACAAAAACAAAGCAGAAGTTCAGGGAGAGCGACAGATAAAACGCATGCGTTCTCCACCGGACGTCAAACACGAATACTTTGCTATGCGATGAAATGAACAGAAAATGGGAGGCGTCGCATCGGTGTGACTTTGATTATATATAAATAACTGGCTTGGTGGGAACTATGTCTTTCTCTGTTTTGTCATTCTATTTGTCTCGCTCTTTCAAATGTGAATTGTGCGATTGGTGGCGATTTTTGAAGTGATTCGTCGGGGGAAAGCAGAGACTTCATTGCGATTAGGGCGTGGTCACATTCAATAAGAAAAAAGAAGAGAACACCAACAACGTATAAGAGAAAGACAAAGAGAGACACCGTGCGAAAAAGAAACAACAATACAAACCATGTAGATAATTTATATTGCAATGTTTCATATTTCGATCTGTGTATTGATAGAAAGTCAAAAAGGAAGCAAAGTAAACAGAAAAAAAAAACAAACGAACAAACGAAGATGGTAGTTAAAGCCTGGCTATACAAAAATGGGCATTTCGCCAAACAACATCCAGAGAATCCAGTTTTATTTGCATTTTTCTTTGTAACTCGAATTCAATCCCAATCCTCCCGTGTGCATGTAGATAGTGCTTTTTTACAAAGCGCACATACAGCAATGGCGAACAATGTGCTTGTTAAGCTAAATAAATAATAAAAACACAGAGGAAAAAAAAACATCACACACCGAGCATACCTTCAGTACAGAATAAATAAATCGATGTAGCTGCGTCTGTAGATGGTTATTGGCGAACCGCAGCTACCGCTCCACGCGGGATCTTTGTGAACACAGTCGAGACTGACGACCGACCGTGTTGACGCGACTCTAACTACCGAAGAAGATAGGTATGTAATAGGGGGGTCGATGATGGTAGGTTGGTGAATTCGTACAGCACGCATCTATAGATCGGGTTCGAATCAGGGAGCTATAGGGAACTGGCATGCATCTCGAAGCCAAGAAGCCTAAATAATAACTGTTTGCATAGCCCGGTTTTCTTTGGGAGGTAAGCTTAAGGGTGCCCGTATACCTACAAACGACTTGAAAAAGGTACTTATTGATATTATTGACCTACGAAGGATTGCGAGGAGCTGAACATTGGCTAAAAAAAATGTATTTTTTTGTATGTAGTTAGGTTCCCTTGATGCTATTAATTGATTAAAATGCTCTCTACCTTAGGAAGTAGGTAGGTTTACGACTGTATAAGAGGAGGCATAAGTGGAAACCCACTGATTGGAGGAAGGGTATGCTGTAACCTTTGGAAAGGAAGGAACTCGCGATGTTTTTGAATTTCAATGATGTTTCTTTTTCCTTTGCTTCTTCTATAGGAGTTGACCGAAGGAAGCTATATATTTGCTGAAAAATTCAGCTTCTAGTTTAAGTGTAAAGAGATAACTATGACGGCATCTCAAGGAAGATGCTTGTACGTTGGTTTGGTTATTGGTTTATCTCATGAAAAATGCAGTTTCTTCCTTTTAAATTGCAAATCGGTGAGCAGGGATACGATAGGTGAGGATTTTTAGATTCAGATTGTATTGCTTCTGTTGATTGTGTGAATTCTTCTGAAGCCTTAAATCGATTATGATGACGATGAGAAAGAAATTGAATTCGAGAATTCTAAAACCCAGCTAAGGAAATTCCGGTCTTGGTCCGGATACATCAATTTTTTTACCAGTAGACCCGACAGACGTTGTCTATTAAAAAAAAATTTAAGTCGTGGGGCTTGAGACATGTGATCAACATGACAACGTATCAGTTGAGTGGAGATGGAGTAGTGTCTAGTATTATAGTGGAGCAAATTTATTATAATTCTAGGGACCTCGTGAATAAAAGTTAACACAAAAGAAAAAAAAAATTATCAAAATCGGTCCAGGCGTAGCGTAAGTAGTGCAGTAAAAAAAGAAATATTTTAAGAAAAGTAAAATGGGCCAAGATTGACTATAGTGAAATTATTCATCAAAGGTGATTGGCAGCCGCAATTGAATTCGGAAAACCAGCTTGATTTGTTGGCCCAACATGGTGCATCATCGACAAGTTTTTGTAGGTTTACGTAATTTGTAATCATTGGACGACGATGTTCGGGAAGATAAATATTCCCAGTAACGCTGAATGAATTAAGGCCCAACTATAATCGACATAAGCCAACATATCGAATGTAAAAAACCTAACGAAAATTAGCTTATGTTTGCAAAATTCCCGCGCATACCCATAATTGACTTAAGTGACTTAAAGCCATATGTCAAAACTAAATTCGTAAAATTGTGAAATTTTTGTATTGATTTGTTAAATAAACTTTTCCTATTTTTTTGTCAATCTCGAAATTTATTACACATACACGCTCATTATAGTTTTGAAATAATTCACATGTACAGTGTCTCTGTTTGTTTTTCATGTGTATTTGAACAAACCTGTCAGATTTTACTTATGCGCCGAGCGACTGAGATCGCTCTTGCTTATGTTTGCTTAAGTTAACGAAACTGAGAAAAAATTAACGAAACGGAGCTAGACTCGATTATGGCTATTCAATAAAGCGTGTATGCATTTGCACGTTTGCTAATGCGCGCATAAGCTAGCTTATGTCGATTATAGTTGGCCTTATAATCAATTAAGATAGGGGTTAAAGTACACTGCGATATAGGGATCTATTGTTCCCCTTTAATTAGCTGATGAGTTAGCACCTCAAACTGCAGCTCCTCTAACCCGATATCTTTAAGAATTTTGAGTACTATCTAATACAGATGGAAGATTTTCTGCTAATGCCTATTTGCTACCTTGGGAGATAAGTGCACCACTACTGTCTAGAATATGGTCCAGCCATATTTTCTTTCCAAAGCTCTAGACACAGCAGCATGTGATGTGTTGCTGAAAGCTCCTTTAATGTCTAGAAAGGCACATAAAACTGTTTCTTTTGCATCTTGGGCTATTTGGATTGGTTTGTAATTTTAAAAAGTGCAGTATCTGTGGATCTACCCGATCTAAAAGCGTGTGGTTTAGCGCCATATTTTCCCAAAACTTCTGATCTTGAGGTTATCAATTAATTTCTCTAAGGTTTTTAGTAGAAAAGATGTTAAACTGATCGACCTAAAAGACTTTGGATGGGTATTATCTTTCCTTATTTTCAGTGAAGCTGCCATCAAGCATGCGGAGAGCCTTTTAGGAGATAATGTTTCCTTTTGCAAGAGGCTTGTGAAGTCTTGCTGCCAGTGGTTTAAAAGCTTTAGTTTCGCAAAACCTCCCAAAGCTGTTTTTTTGGCCATTCTTATCTCCTTGTTATAATTTGTCATTTCTGCAGTGTAATTCTGTCACTCCCCCGTCCTTTTTGCTACATTGAACGGTCTTCTTACCTAGATCCAAGTTCCGGTAGCTTTTTATTCCACTATTTGGCTTTTGATGAGCCTTATCTTTGAAGGCCTCAGTGATTGCTCCACTCAGTTCATTAATCATATTATGATCCAATTCTAAATGACTCTAAGGCGCTTTTGTGGGACCAATTGTAGATATCCCAGTTAGTTTCCCTTGGATTCCTTCCAGAGGTGTGCAATTATTTTATGGTCAGACATAGATGGTTAATTGGATACTCTCCAGTCATTTTTTAAAGTTAGGAGTATTCCCTACATTAAAAACATCTAGGCATTTTGCTAGTATGAAATCTAAAAGGTACTCACCGCTTCGATTGATGTCCGTACTACCGCATTTAGTATGGTGTGCATTTGCATCGCAGCCGAATAGCAACGATACCTTTTTCCTTGCAATATTCTGTCAGCAAGTGTATTTCATTTTACGGGATATTGGCTTCATATCGATTGGAAAGTACGCTGATAGCACGACCATCGTTTGAGGGCATCCCTCCATTTTTATTAGGGCTTGGATTGGAATCAAGTCTATCGTCAAAAATTCTGAAAGACATATACATTTTATGGTATTTCATTTTATTTTTATACAAGCTCTGGGCGAGTCATACCTCGTGTCCCACGTTAAATTACTATGCCTCCTAGGTTATTCTTTGACAATTCCTGTGTTATAAGCGGATGCCGCCTTGGCATGGTGCAGGTTTGCTTGGGCTAGTCTTGTAACGATCCAGTGTCTTACCATGGTTGTTGCTTAATATTTATGGTCAACGGCCCCTTCCTCTGCAAGCAGATCTTCTTCTTCCAGTAACGTTAAAAAAGTGCTGTAGTGCTATGGCGAGTGGCCTATCTTGCTCCACCCATGTCAAATAGATATACATGTAAGACAAATTTCAATAGCCCATTAAAAAAAAAAAAACAGAATTTCGATAAAAAAATTAGGCAACCAGAACCTCATTTAAAAATATGAGTAAGTATTCGTATAGTATAATTATTATGTCGGTAGAGCACTGCACGCATAACAAGAACACCATTTAACAACAACAATCGACAATGTAAAGCTTTTGAAATGCGTGAGTGAGAGCCGTAGACTTGATGCGTACGAGAGCCTTTACATACACAGAGATGAGTCAGCGTTAAATGCAGATTTTGGGAATATAGAGTTTTACTTGTTTACTTTGTAATGTTATTGATATTGTAAGAAAATTGTAAAAAATGTTCTCTTTCTCTTTTTTGTCCGATTTTTTGTAATTTCTCTCTCTTAAAAAAGCTTTTTGTTAAAATCATTTAAATGTTTTTATAATTGAAATTTGTATAGCGGCTTTCCCCTCAGTCCTGTTGCTGATGATGGCTAGTAGACTAGCCGAAGTGCATTCAATAAGCTCAGTTCACAAAATAAATGTAAAAATTTTTTGTTTCTTAATAAAAAGTGTTTATTTTAAATAAAGACATTGTTGAATTTAAACTTGTAATCTCAATATAATGGTGTTTGCACTTTTCACATAAAGATAAAATTTGAGAGATTACGAAAATATATTCCTAAAACTACAAAATACAAAAAAAAAGTATTGAATTTTTTTTTTAAAATAATTTAAATTGTTTTTATTTACCTAAAATGACTTTTAGTCCAATGCGTTTCGCCCATGTACAAAAGTTAAGTTGGGCTCATCAGTTAGATGCTAACCTTTCGATGACTAACGACTTACACAAATAAAATTCACAATACAAATGTGATGTGAATTTGATTTAATGTTGTAAAAAGTACACTAAAACAACAACAACAATTTCTTGTTTTGTTTTCGTCACTCAAAGTTTTGAGAATTAAGGAGATCGAAATCTGATACCCGTTTTTTCTAACATCCTTGAATTAGGCCTTTTCAAAAACAGAAATTTTATGAGACACAGACAACAAGCGCTGAGAATCATGGAGAATATAGCACTCGAATTCTTCGTTCCAATATTTCTATATAAGCAATTGCTTTTTTGGGATATCAATCAGTTCCAGATAGTCCACACTAGGGAGAGGACACACCGATGATTTTTCGCGCGAATTTTGCGCTTTAAACCTGCATTTAATTTATTTATAAACAAGTAAATAAAATACAAAGTTATAGTTTAAAATTTGCGCGAACTTTAAACAATAGTTTTGTATTGTATTTAATTGTTTGTAAACGAAATGTCTTCTCTTCCTGCAAAAGAAAAATACGTCCTTTTTAGAACGAAGAATAATCCAAAAAGAGATATGACCTTAAATCTAAATATATAAAAATGGATGTATGCTTGTATATATCCAATGGACTCCGAAATGGCCCAACAGATATTTGTGAAATTTTCATGGTTAAGACTGTTGTATTCAGTGGTGGTTTCTGTGGAAAAAAAAATTGCAAAAACCTCATGGAAGAGTGATTTTCAAATGGACAACTGGGAGATTTCTAAATGGATTTTCTAATGGAAAATAGAAAGTTCTTGATGAAAAACTGGGAAAACTCATTGGTTTTCAAAGGGATAATTGCATGTAATTGTAGGTTCACTGATTTTGAAATTGAAAATTTTGGATTAGGAACTCGGAAAACTCTGCCAGAGCACGAAGAACTTCAAGACCCAAAATCAAGAATTTAAGGTGGAGCATTGGTATGTTTGTATGTCCGGCAGGGACTTTTAATCCAGTCAATCCTCAATGAATTTTTCAACAAAATTTGCTTTTTACTGCAAGTACAAGTACTATTTCTTTTTCCAACTGGTAGTTAATCCTGCGAGCAAAAATTTCGTTATCCGGTATTCTTCTTGCCAGGTCTTTGTTATGAACCGGCGCGCGAGTTCGAATTGAAATTGATATTTCGTGATTTTCGTTGTGACTTCCTACTTAGTTATTTTCTTACTATTTACTATTGCTACTATACGAGTGCAATTCAGTAATTGTTTTGTGTATATTGCGTTCACGAATGCGAAATTTCATTACCTGTTACAATTTCACAGGTATGGTATTTTCATCCATCACTAAGCGTTGCGTCTTAGAAAGGTACGACAGCATCTAATTATGACCCCAGCTGTCGTACCTGGGCGTAACGCATTGGACTACAAGTCATTTTAAATAAAAACAATTTAATATCGTAAAATCGTAAAAAGTCCACTAAAACAACAAAATTTTCTTGTTTTGTTTTTTCCACCATTTTAAAAATAATTTCAGTTAAACTTCTAACTTTGAATGCACATTCAAGTTTTGTTCCAAGTTCCTCACGTACGGAGGTAAAAATTAATGCGAAATAAATGAATTTGCTACTCAGCAACACCTAACAAGTACCTTTTTAAGCTTTTTCGAACTCAAATGATTGTACTTAAAACTGATGTTAAAACTTAATTCAATTTTTTTTTATTGAGTCTCTCAATAAACTTACTTAAAGAAAGAAGTCTCCGGGTTTTTAACAGACCGAACTATCCAATTCGGTACACTTGCGCAACAAAAATCCTTTATAGCAAACAATATTATTGTATTATAATATTCTCACATCACATTTCGATGTGACCAAAAAGAATATAGAACTATAACCTGACTCCTCCAACTGTAACCAAAATCAAACCTATGATTAAAGGGTCGCCTTCGTGATCATCATCATAAATTTTCCAAAATTTCGATTATTGCTAGTTTCATTCATAACATTCGAACCAAAGTTTCTCAAGATCCCGAGATCCACCAGTCTATAACATTCCGATTCTGATGATATAAAATTAAGATAATATTATTCGCATGCTACCGCAAACAGTAGTTTCTTTCCTTCTCACGAAACACAAAATAAAATGCTCTGACTCTGACTGTGTGACCGACCCACCTTTTGTTTTCTGAAATATAGAGCTTCCGAAATTCGGTAGCTAATTGGGTATCGGAAATATAGCTTGTCTTTAATATTTGCTGCCTAGAAGGATGTTCCGATGAAATTGTTTGAATTCTTATTAGAGACGCAAACGAGCTATGGTTTTCCTGTTCGTGTGGAATATTCTGAGAAAAGATCTCGTCGAAGTCGAAAACAGAAATGATGACTATTTTGCGGTCGGAATAGCTTTTGTGTGGGGTCTGGAGAAGTAAAAAGGATGTTTCTTGTTGTGTCGGGCGTCGAGACGTGGGAAAAATGTCAACAAGATCATTATTGGTTTCGCATGAGATTTGTTCATCTCTAATAGCCACGTATAGACTTCGTCAATGTTTTGCAGATTTTGAGAAGAGGTTCGAGGAAAATCAGTTCGGGGATACATTAAATACCCTTTGGGCTATATTGACCAGTAGAAAAGAATATCCATAAAACCAATAAAAAAAATTATCGCTCATTATAATTGACGCCACATGAGACACGAGCATATTCCCGCCCCCACAAACTCCTGTTTCTCTATCAATACAAAACCGTTCATGGAAATGATACTTCCGAAAATATTCTTCCCTCAAACCTTTGTCCATAAAAATAATAGCAGCAATTGACACTGTAAACAGCCTCAGTCTCATTTTCGTTACATAAAAAAATATGTTTATTGTCTAACCCCCTCTGATTGTGCTGTAAATGTTCCTGCCAAAAATATGAAACGTTCAGACATCGAGATGTACACATACACAAAAGAGCGAAAAAACTATACACAAATGCCGGTGTCAGCCTTGTTCGTTCATTGCACCCATCTAATTGGGATAATCCTGTGAAATCTTGTTCCTTTATGGTTCCTGGTTCCTGGTTTCTGATTTCAACCTAGAAATACTATTCCCCTGTGCGAAGTTACGACTTCCAGACATACTGGCTTCTCGACTCGCTCTCTCATCGGCAGAAGATACACGACACAACCTTAAATGCTTGCAATATGTTTTTCTCGAAAATCAAGGGGGTTGAAATCCCTGGATAGATTATATTTTATTTGATGAACGAACACACTTGGTTTCGCGATTAAGTTGTTGGTCCGTAAACATGAGAGAAGCGAAACGGAAGCGGATTAACTTCCATGGAGAATAGAAAAATATAAGTGTTGCGGATTCAAGTTGAAAAGACAGCAAAATATTTGCGTTCAATGTTGTACGGGAAGAGGAAGGCTCAACTGTGATGGAAATTGACCACCAGCAGAGGTTGCTATTGACAAATTTTCAAACTCCTAGGGTTTGTTTTGCAAGAGAACGATTTGTCATTTGGGAGATTTGTCTTCGCTGAACAAACAACATTTCAAAGAGATATTTTCTCGCTGCCTGAAATGGTCTCAAATGTTTCCCTGAACCCGACTTAGTCCCTTAAGCTTGTTTTTTTCTCTTACATAACAAAAAACGTTCATCTGAGACTTGAAAACAAAAAATATGGGTCGCTGTTCGACAAGGAATAAAGTCGAGTGGTTGAACAGCCAACAATGACGTTGACGACGAAGACAGAATTATCAGAACAACCCCTCTAGTGAGATGCTCCTGCAATCGGATTTGAGAGAAGTCAAATTAATTCGTGCAAAAAGTCTTATTCCTGGGTTGCCGCATTTAAGCATCCGCCGCCGTCGTCGTCTATTTGTCTGATGGGCTTTGCTTGGACAGGGAACAGAGAACAGGATAGCAAAAAGCAGCAGCACATGTCTCATTTGCGTTAAAATTATGATGTAAAATGTTGCACACGTGCACAAAACAAAGTTTCCCACTGGGTCTAAGGTGCACGTGCAGGTCCTTAATCCATTCACGATTCGCATTTCAAAGGTGAATATCGCTTTTGTGGGCTGAAGAATAGGCCTCGTATGCCCTTTAGGCTTTTGAGCACGTTTTTTTCTCCTTTCTTGTTTTTTTTTGGTTGAAATAGTAGTAAAGTATAGGTAGGTAAGCTCGATAGATGTCGAGAAATCTGACGAAATTGAGGAAGGATCATGACGTATTCTTTTTGGTTGAATGAAATCAAGTAGCGCACATTAAACATGCCCGTTGCCCATAAGTCCGTGTGTGTTAATTCACTTCAAAAATAAAAAAAGAAAATATATCGGGATCGGGTGCAAGTGTAAATACGATACCATTTACGATTATGATGCATGACGTCGGTCGGTCGGTCGGTCGGTGGATTCTTAGCAAAAATTTAATGAAGTACCTTAAATGTGTGTTGAACGTATGCAGGAAGTTTTTGAGCTTGCATCCAGGCGCGGATTCAGAGGGGGGGTCACGGGGGTCATAACCCCCCCCAAACAGGCCATATTTAAAAAAATAGAGCTGAACTAATATTTTGCAAACTCAATAAAAAAAAACTAAACGAAGAAAACCTAGTTTTTGCAAACTTAAGAACCGGGAACTAACCAAAAGACCAGGATTAACTTACTTTTTTGCCCATTGAAAAAAAAAAAATAGAATAAAAAAATCCAATCTTCTATTTTATTTCGCAAATCTGTTAATGATCGCATCGATGTGCACGATTGGTGTGTAGCAATGCAAAGCCCGGTAAGTCGGTCTTCTGCCATAGTTGATCTCAACCAAGTTTTGAGGCGACGGAGAATTGAAAAACTCTTTTCTGCAGTGGCTCCAGTAACAGGGAGCGTCTCCAAAATCGTAAGCAGTCTATAAATAGCCGGATAAATTACTTCAACACACGCATCAAGTGCGAGAGGAACCGAATCTGGGAGTTCACCGCCGCCATCTTCAACAATTCGGTTCACACACAGGTCAAATTCGGCAATAATGCTCGAAGGGGAGTTCAGAAGCATCATGGTAGCTACGTTTCTGCTACAAGCTGAACTTCTTCAACGTCCTCCGCTGTATGGGAAGTCCGAGGCAGAAACACTGTAAACCCAAAAAGCTTTATCACGTCTGGAAAGAGCCTTTCGTTGAGGTCCGTCACAACGTTGTCCAACAGAGGAATGTAAGTTGCTCTCCAGAAATATTCCTCCGGGGTTTGATTCTGTTTGTGGTTATATCGATGTTTTTGACAAGAAACAACGCGTGGTACTTTCAACTTCACATTCAACTGTATTGCGAGAATTTCATTTTCAGGAAATAGCTTATTTCGTCGGACGTTATTTCACTTCACCGCTATTGATACTTCCTATAATTGTTTGAATATTTTTATTTCTCACTAATAACTTGTTTAATTATGGCACTTAAGCATTTAATTTAATACCACAGTCAAAACCCTTTTTTAAACGACTTTAAACCTTATGACGAACTGGCTCTGGTATAAATATTTGTTTGGGTGCTTAAAACAAAGAAACGGTGGTTCGGGAAGCTAGTTTATTCTTTTCTGTCAACTTTGATTTTTTATTCATTCCAAAGTGTATTGAACAAAAGTAAATACATTACTTTGTTTTTTATTTTTCAAAAACGTAATCCAGTCATTACCTATAGGTTTCACCTGCGGAAAAATTCCTAATGGGCTAGATTTTTGTGTACATCTTTATTACGTACCTCTTATGAAGATGTGAAAATTGACATTGATATCGTGCCGTGCCGGCTAAAAAAGTTATGGTGGTCAAAAGGTCGCGAAATTCAGTTTTTCGTTAATATTTCGCGACCTTTTGCCCGGAGGTCAATAGTGGTCAAATTGTTCGTCTTGAGATTTTCTAAAAATAATGCCTCAGGCATACTTCTATAAAATTAACCGTTTTCGGAGTAGAGGGACTAGAGGGACTTTTATATCAAAATCTTCAGTTTCTGTTTAAAATTACTAAAATAACCAACTCATAAGAGCTACGTAATAAAGGTGTACACAAAAATCTAGCTCACAAGGAATTTTTACACAGATTGGGATTTAAAATTACTAAACTGGACTTAATTGGAAAATTAATTTTGCTCATAACTTCTGAATATGTGAATTTATGAAAAATTTCCAACCGTTTTAACCTTTCCTGCTTTGTTTATTTGGTTATTCTTGTTATTTTTGTTATTTTTGATTCTTTTCTATCCTGTGACCCCCTCCAAAACAAAATTCTAGATCCGCGCCTGCTTGCATCAGGTTGTAAAAAGTATTGGGTTGCAAACAAAAATCAAGAAAAAAACAAAGAATGTTTTAGTCGAATCCAATTGCAGTATGATTTTCAAAGATGTTTTAAGTGTCAGAGGGTGGTATTGGAGTTTCCAAGCAACCGAGAAATTCGACTCCTTAAAAAAATCACGAAGTAGAAAGAAGAAAAAGTTGACTTTCTCTTCATCGAGAAATTATCAAAATTCATTACTGTTTTGTAGGAGAAGCTGTCCCAGATCTAGTGCTGACATTAGCCACCAAAACTATAAATCTCCTGCTTCAAACTATAACTTCGGTCTTCGAAAACAGCCCACGGGGATCTGTTCCATTCTGAGCAATCTAATAGAGCCTCCGACCGACGACGCCGACGATCCCCCGTTCGGCATTCATTCAGTTCATATCCTGATTAGGATTACTGTCTGAATAGAGTTGTGTCTGAAGGATGAAACGGAAGCAGCTCAAGCGAATGCAATCAAAATATTCTTCATGCGGACGAATTAAAGATGAAATTATTTGTTGGTCGAATGCTTTCCGATTCAGCGTGGAAGGCACTCGAATCATCTCAGTTTGAGATAGGACAACGTCACTATGGCCTTTGCAAGAAATTTGGATGTAGAAAATCCGAAGGTATGACTGGCTAACTCTTGGCTGTGGATCTTTTCAAGAATGGAGGATTTTCTCTGATAAGTTTTAAGCAATGGAGAGTAAGATTGCATGTCGACTGATTGGTCTATAAGCTCCATATGTCCAAACTACTATAAAGGCAATTCAACTTACACTTAAATCTTAAATCTTAAATCCTTGCCAAATGAGCTGGTATATGATATAAAAGAGCACTTTTTTCTTCGCCCAGTGGGTCCGTTTTTTCTCAATTATTTGGCATAGTACAGCCATGTGCCCGTTTTGGCCATCTTCAAGTAGTCGATGTGGATCACACCTTGTGAATCCCAGAGAACGGTTACCGTCTTCCCGTACTTCGGAGTCCGTATGCCCGACTTAAGTCCACTATTTCGACTGTCGCTTTGTCTCTGGTATATATGTACCAGCGGATCCATGTTTTGTCGACTGTAACGAAACGCCACAGAACCACCTTCGCATTGCGCTTAAACAGTGTCAAACACTACTCCGAAGTGGTCTCACGGTTGGGCTTGTTGAGCGGAGTGAGTGTACGCCGCACTTTCTCATATCCAAAAGCAGAATATGATCCACGCGATCTTTAGAAAATCCGCATGATATTTTGAAAAATTGAAAAAGTAGCTGTCAAAGCTTTCTCACGCACCTCCTATCGGCGCAGGCGGTGAACCTATTAGTCCAAGAGGCGGACTTTGATAGGCAACCCTGGTGCGCTGTCCTTGTCTCCAAAAACTCTATCGAATAATGGATACAAAATCAATTTACCGCATGGGGTAAGTAATCTGACGGTCGCCTCTTACTCTGTATACCTACAAGATCTTGGATTTTTATCACGTTATCGACTGTTGTAACATTTCGCGGTACCAGAACGTTGCTCTTCAAAAACAGACGTGCGACCCCGTTGGTTTCAACGAGTTTTCGTTAAACTAAATTTTGATTTTTAGCCATCGAAGGAGAAGGGTTACCTGTACACAGCATACCAACGGTCGCGGTGTGAGAATTTTACTAAACTTCCAGAACACTTCCACCTTCATGTCAACAGCCATCTAGGTAAATGTAATAAAAGATCATAAATTGCTTTTGCGATACTGGGTGATACGGTACCTAACCTACTGGACCAACTTCGTAACTAGGAGCTAATATAATCCCAGCAACCGACATTTTATCTTATTGGCAAATGGCAATCCGGCGGACAAGCGAACTCCTGGACTCAGGACTGGTGTTTCTTTTGTCAATATTAAATTTTTATTTTCCATTTTGGAATGCATTTTTAGAAGTTAAATTGTTTGCTCCTGGATCTGTTTTAATTTAATGATTTCCGGAATATTGAAAACATTTTTGTTAAATTATTCATTAAGAAGACCGAAAGCAGAAATTGAAACTTTCCTTCTTTTACTGCTTTTATATAGACTCATTACAGTACCAAAGAGCTTACCGCGCTTAAGGTTCCTTTTTTGTGTAAACAAACAACTTTGTAGTGAATTTTGTTTGTGTTATTTTTATTTGACTTATTTTTATTTGCACTTAACTTAAAACAGCACAAGAAATACAGATAAGTGATAAGTACATGCTCATACTCTCTTACGAGTACACTCAAATTTCCACTGCTCCTCTCAGGATTTACAAACCATATTATTTGCTTAGTTCTTCATTCCTTTATTGTGCAACAAAAAGAAGAAAAAAAGGAACGAGTGAACACGTATTTATTGATCTTTATAATTTGAAGTGGTTGTTATTTTGCAAATATGAAACAAAAGCAAACAATTTGTGTAAGTGTGAGGGGTTTTCTGTGCTCCATATTTAAAAGGCGATGCATTCTCATCCCACTATGGGATACTTGACTATTGCAAGACTTGCATTTTGAGCACTTGTCCAAGGACAACATAATAGGCACGTAGAGGGTGTACCGGGGCACTTGTGCAGCGTTCTTGAGTTAAGATGGGGTAGTAGAAATATAAGCAGCAGGATGATGCTTGAATCAAAGAGAGAAACAATAAGGTAAAAGATGAAACAAAATTGCTAAACCTCAAAACCCTATTTATTTACATTATTTGTATTTTGTATTTGTATTTGTATTTATTTATCAGATAAATTTGCTGTCCAATAAGAAATATAAATTCTTTAAAAGTGAACGGTTAATCAAAGGTTAATGTATACATTGGTTACTTAATAACAATATAACAAAATTTAACAAAATAAAAAGTTTAACATGAGAAAAAGAAGAAAAGTAAAATATATAACAATTATGTTCCTAAGAGTTTAAAATGAGACAACATTAGAATACAAGATAATTTTGTTCCGGAAAAACATCAACGAGAATTGCTTAAGTAAGAGAAAACTAACGACAAGAAGTTTCTTTGCTTGACCCTTGTTCTTATACTGAGCGGAAGTTCATTGTAAAGGCGGATTGCATAGACGAAGAATTGCCTACGAGATATAGTGCAGGTGTAAACATTAGGTCTGATGGTATAGGGTCGAACAGAAAGAGAAGGTAATCTACTAAACAAATAAAATGGTTGTTGTTCATTTAACACTTTGAATACCATAGCACAGGCTCTAAAATTTAAGAATTAATCAAGACTGCATCCAATTATTTGTTGCGATTGAGTCGAAATGTGGTCATATCTGCGCAAGTTGTATACAAATCTTGCGACCGAATTAAAGGCAACGTTTAGCTTACGTCTTGATTTAGCGTCTGTGCTAGCGAACAACTCACATCCGTACGTGATAAGAGGAACTATCAGAGCTTTTGCCAATTTAAGTTTAACTGAAATCGGTAAGATTTCCTTACATACAGATAGTCCCCGAAGAGCACCATAGATTTTTGAAACCACGGAGTTTATATGGTCACTCCAGGTAAGATTACTGTTGAAGATTAAGCCAAGGTTTTTAATCTTGGGCACAACTTGAACTTCAATACCGTCTAATAAAATAGGTGGTAAGCAAGTAGCCAGCGGATGCTTATATATCTGTATCGACTTCGTCTTAGAAGGATTCAACAAGAGCAGGCACGTAGCCAGAGGGGGGGCTAGAGGGGCTCAAGCCCCCCCGAAATGATTTTTAAAAAAAATATTTGAACAAAAGTTTGTATATTCTCTTATTAGTTCCTCACTACTTATGTATATTGTTCTGAAATCATGTTGCTTTAATAAATGTTTATCCCACAAATATTATAAACTAGCTGGAAACCCGTCGAAAACGACGGTGCATTATCTATCATACGCCACATCAGAAAAGCAGATCTACTATCCGGCAGATTTCATGCTTTTTCTATATGCATAAATGCATTTTTTTATATACGCAAGTAGGTATGAATAAGAGTACATACTATTTAAGTTCGAATTGTGTTTAAAAATAACTCTTGCACACCCCACACCGAGGACGACACAGACAAAACATTTTGTCGTTGTCGCACTCGGTGTGTTTTGCCAGCGGAGAAATAAAGAAAACATCCACACATACATCCACACAAAAGAAATCTCTACGTTTTTCTTAATTCTTCTTTTTCTTAATTCTTTTTACCATTGCAACAACATCCATACCAAATTGAACAAAATACAACAAGAAATATCGCAATAAAATACAAATCCAACTATGAGCAACCGACATGTCCGATTATCGAAATCTGTTTGTTTGTCTTGTTCACTTTGGTGTGTGGTTCTTCATAAGACGGTGTGTACTTTCAGGCGTCGACATTTTGTCCGGGACTTTTTGTCTTCTTTGGTGTGGTTTGCTCCTATACAACCCCATGTATTTACTGCAACCGACGGACTGACACGACTTTTTGTCGTGTCGTGTCTTGTTCGGTGTGTGTTGCCTCGTAAGAGCAATGGACTTGTGTGTTGTGTCTGCGATTTTTTGTCGAAAGACAAAAAGTTCGTCTTGTCCGCTTCGGTGTGTTTTTAGCCTGGTTGCAACAGACTTTTTTTTCATCAAAAGGAGACTATTTAGGTACTATGATTTAATAAAGACAAATACACATTAATGTTAAGAGACTATCTAGTCATTATACATAATAAAATTAAAAGGTGTGATGTTAATGAGACTTTATAGGTATAGTTTAATGTATTTAAGATTCCAATTTGTTTGAATTTGCATCAACCTGGTTTATTTTGTGCGAATAAAGTGTTTTAAGTGTCTTAAGTGTTTTAAATAAGTTTTTAAAGTGAGTTTGAGTGAACCTGGTTTATTTTGTGCAAAAAGTGTTTAAAGAAAAAAGAAAATAAACGAAAATGAAAAGACAAAGCTCGATTGCTACTTTTTTTAAAAGAACAAAACAGAGCGACCAATGTGGTAAGTTGTTAATTCTTATGTCTATACAAGGTGTCTCAAAGAAAAGTTATATGTAATATATTTAATATCTACTTATATCACTACACAAAAAAGGGTAATGTCTATCGAGACAATTTTTACTTTGTATTAAAATAGCTACAGTCAATATTAACGTCATCTTGATGCAATGTGATGAATTGTTCACGACACAATTTATAAATAGTTAAATTTCGTATTTCGTATGAATTTCTTATAGGTTTTGATTTTGAAAAACTTTATCCGCAACTTACGTTTTCAACATATTAACTTTGATTTTTGATATTAAGAATTAAGCTGTATTGTTTATATAAAATCGTAAATTACATTGTGTGTTGTCTTGATTTTGATAGATGTACGTATTCTTGAACCAAATTCTGAAGGAACTGTCATGGATTCAGCTATTGAAAAGGACATTCAAAAAGGTAAGAAATAATTTTAAGTGAGCGGATCGATATTTTGTATTTATTTCAAACTGTTCTTATTAATCAAATGGTGTATACACCATTTGTAGTTCTTTAATATATAGTTTCACAAATTCGTTTTCATAATCATCAACCCAAAAAATCTCTGCTCTATAAATTTTATTCATAATTTATTTTTGGGTTTTGAATCCAGAATAAAGATCGCAACGCGAATTTAGTCAGCTAAGAACTAAGGTCAATCTGTGTTTTTATTTGTTTAGATGAGAACAATCCTGAGGCTTCAAGTGCACGTGTAGAAGACACTGCATACCAAATTCAGCATTTGTCTTCTTGGCAGGCGGAACTTTTTGACATAGCGGAATTGCATAAGAAGAAGAACTCCCTAGACGACAACATGAAACAAAAAATTCTGTCTTCTGTCTTGCTTCCCCAAATGCCTTTTGAGTTCCCAATGACAATGCATGGATCTCAAAAAAGGAGCTTTCAGTGCAAGTGGGTTCTCGAAGACTTTCCTTTTCTGGCTTATTCAAGAAGTACTGATGCTGTTTTTTGCAAGCCATGCTGCGTATTTTTTCATGAAAGTGTCGGAAAAGGGGAACATCAACATCCCGGTAAACTTGTGTCAACTGGATTTCGTGACTGGAAAAAAGCTAAGGAGGTTTTCAATAAACATATTCAGCACCAATATCACAAAAAAAGCGTTCTTACCGCTACGTCATTCTTAAATGTTGCTTTTGGAAAGGAAAAAGATATTGCTTCCCAATTAAATAGCCAGCGTGCAAGAGAAATATCCGAAAATAGAGCTGCATTAAGACCAATTATTCAGTCTATTCTCTTTTGTGCAGATCAGGAGCTTCCGTTAAGAGGTGATAACGATAGTGGGGCTTTATCCTTAACTCGGCCTACAAAAAAGGATGGAAAATTAAGAGCACTTCTGCGTTTTAGAATTGAGTCTGGGGATACGAATTTAAAACACCACATCGTAACAAGTTCAAAAAATGCAACCTATATAAGCCCAGATATCCAAAACGAAATCTTGGATATATGCTCTGATATTGTCACCAGAAAAATATCTAACCGGGTTACAAGATCGAGTTGTTTTAGCATTCTGGCTGATGAAACAATGGATGTTTCTGGCACTGAGCAACTTTCAATATGTGTCCGATATGTTGACTGCTGTACAGACCCCACGAAAAGTATGCTTCGGGAAGATTTCGTAGGTTTTATTCCTGTTGATGACCAAACTTCTGAAAACCTGACTAAAAACATATTGCAGCGATGTGAGGAACTACATCTAGATATGAACAAGTGTGTTGGCCAAGGTTATGACGGAGCGGCAAATATGTCAGGCCACTTAAGTGGAGTACAGAGTAGGATAAGGCAACAGTATCCAAATGCCAGATATGTTCACTGTGCAAGTCATCGCTTGAACCTGGCTCTGTCTAATGCCATGTCAACACCCTCGATTCGCAATTGTCTTGGTGTAGTAAGCGAAATAGCTAATTTCTTCCGAAACCATTCAAATGCAAATAAGACTTTCCAAATCGCCATCCAAAAATACGCACCAGAAAGCAGAAAAAAACGACTTTTGCGCCTTTGTGAAACAAGGTTTATTGAAAGGCATGACAGCATTCTTTCATTTGTAGAGCTCTTCAAATGTATTGCTATTAGTCTTGAAGAAATATCCACCAAGACGTGGGCAATGTCTTCAAAAGCATCAACTCTGTTAGCAGCAATTCAAAGAAGTGATTTTCTGGTAAGCCTCATGGTATGCGAAAAACTTTTTAGTTTAACGCTACCCTTATCAATATACCTTCAAAATGAATCTTTAAATTTCGTGTCTGCAATAAATCACACGAAACAAGTCTTAAGTTCTCTTAAGAACATAAGAGAAACTGCCACAGACTTTTTCAGAGACGCTTTTCAATCCGCATCACAACTTGCCAGGGATTTATTTGAAGTCAGCATAACAATTCCAAGGCTTTCTTTGAAACAAACAACGCGCTCTAATCCAGAAACATCATGTCCAGAAGACTATTTTAGAGTTTCTATACTTATTCCCTGTCTCGATTCTCTTATACAAAATCTTACTGACAGATTTATGGTCAACGAGGACGTTTTACCATCGTTTCAAGCTCTGCTTCCAGGTTTTGCTGCAGCCAATCGAGTAAATGAAATGGAAAATCTAACACTCTACTTCGATAACGCAATATCCTTGTCAGCTGTTAAAGCGGAGTACATACTCTGGTGCGAAAAAATTTCATCGATGGACCCCTCTTCCGATGTTCTGAAACTGCTAGACATATGTGACAAGACCTACTTCAGGAGCATAAGCTACTTGCTTACAATTTTGGCCACACTACCAGTTACAACAGCTAGCGTTGAAAGAACCTTTTCAACGATGAAAAGGATCAAAACAGTATCCCGAAGCGTTATGGGCCATCCAAGACTAAGCGCACTTGCAATGCTGTCTGTTCACTCAAGTATTGATGTGGATCCAGATGAAGTGATCGACATTATGTCTAAAAAAAAGACAAGGCGTTTATTGCTGTAAACATCGAAACTATTTATTTAATTGAATAAAAAAAAATACAAACAAAAATAAAACATTTACATTATGTAGTTTTTTTTTTAATTTTTGTGTATAGAATTACTTCTTCGAAATTGAACAAGCCCCCCCCCCCCGAACCGAAATCCTGGCTACGGGCCTGAACAAGAGCTTATTCTCGCGAGACCATTTAAAAATAGAAGCTAGATCCTCATTCATTCTTGTGACAGCATCATCCATTAAACCAATAGGAAAACGCTTATATATTTGCACATCGTCAGCGTAAACGTGAAATAGACAGTTACAAGTGGCAAGTCGTTAATGAACATTGAAAATAAAAGAGGACCAATAATAGACCCTTGTGGAACACCACAGGACACAGGTTTAACACATGAAAAGGATTGGTTGTGGAAAACAGATTGGACTCTATTAATTAAGTAAGACAAAATCAACTTAGTGGAAAGGTGAGAAAAATTGAAAAAAGATACAAGTTTATTACAAAGTATAACAGGACAAACAGAATCAAATGCCTTGGAAAAATCCAATAAGGTGACAAGACTAACTTCGTCTCGATCAATAGCTTCCCTTATGTCATCACTCATCAGTCACTTTAAGTAACGCAGTAATACAGCTGTGACCTGAACGAAAACCTGGGGTGGAATCGGCTAAGGTGATTTGTGATAAATGATAATCACATATCACAAATTTGGTCTGTGTAAGGTGATTATCACTTGTGACAATCACATTTTTGTGATTTTTTTCTGTGACAGGCTTTTAGTAGTCACTTTCATACAAAATTTGCTTCAATGTTTTGTATGAAATCAAAAATAAAGTGAACATTTTTGTGTCCATTCAAATGTTTCTGTTTTGCGTATTTTATTGAATAGTTGTTATTGCAATAAGCAATATGTTTTTGATAAACAATATTTTTCGTGGTATAAGGTCGGATGGTTAACCAACACGTTAAATGACTACCCTAGCAGTAGAAACTACTTACATTTGATGCAAAGCCATTTAATCATTCCTATCAACAGTTTCTGCTGCAACGCTAGCCATATAACGTGTTGGTTAATCTTTGCAAATAGATGATGAACATGGATATCCACGACTGGGTTTAATTTCAACTCTATTCAGTTTTAATTTATCTTTTTTATATCAAGATGCCATCTTTCCAGAAACCAGCCCCTGCATTTTCCGGAACTGCTGTTTTGAATGGCCAGTTTTCTGAAATCTCCTTGGTGAATTACAAGAACCAGCATGTGGTTTTGTTCTTCTATCAATTGGATTTCACAAGAACGAAATGATAAAGGGTATGAAATGATTCGAGTTTCCTAAGAAAGTTTTCAAAACATTTTCGTTTAGTGATTCTCTTGGCCATAAAATGTTTAAGTCGCTGTTCGAGTTCCATAACATTGAGTTCGGCTTCTTGCTCGTCGAGCTTATTTGCAACAATTTTTCGCGGTCGCTTTCCCAACTGTTGGCTAAATTGATTGATTCTATTGTCAAGAATCTCGTAGTGCTTCCAGGGCTCTTCGCTAGCCATATAACGCATTGGTTAATCATCCGACACTAAAATATTGTTTATCTTATCAAAAGCATTGCTTATTGCAATAAAAACTATTCAATAAAACACATAACAAACCAAATTGTTATTAATTTTGGTACCGAAACAAAATTAAAAAATAAATAGAGTGGCGCGACAGCTCTTGAAGAGCCAAGGCCTAAGTGGCTAACTCTCATCAACAATTCTCTGAGTGCGTGTGGAGAATTGAGGGGACCTACAATTTAACGCCGATTCCGAACGGCAAAGTTGAGAAGCACTTTTTCATGACAGATTGATACTCATGGAAGATTTGTCAGGTCTTCGCAAGAGGCAGTACCCGTGAAAGATGAAATAAAAACTTGGCCTGAGTAGGACTCGAACCAACGACGCGACGTTCTGCTTAGCAGTCAACGCACTTTTTTTTCAAAATTCATTTTTTATTTCATTTTACTTATTACTACTTACATACTAGACAAAAGAATTCAAACTAGCTTATGATCTAAATCTTATATTTAACTTACTGGCCCCAACCGGGCGCTCTAAGAAATTCATGATTTACTTAAGATTAATGCCTTTCGGCTTATGAACTATTTTGTTTTCTTGTTTATTTTTACTTTTAATTTGTTAGAAAAATTTGAAAAAAACTAACGACAGTAACAGTTTCTTGTTTTCTTACAGGCTACTTAAAATAAGGTCCTTAAAAATAAAACTTAAAATTAACTAAAACTACCTATTCTACCTAACAACTACTAACAAACTAGAACAGCCACAGCAGCAAATCTAACTTTTTTTTTTTTTTTATTTCACTTTTTTTTTTTAATTTTTTTTTTTTTTAAACTTTTTCTTTTTATTTCTTTTTTTTTATTTTTTTTTCTGTATTTTTTATTTGTTGTCCTTTCAATGTGTGCCACCATGCCTACTCTACTTAAAGCTAAACCCAAAACCCTTAGACTAAAACAAGTATACAAGCCGGCCAAGGCTTAAAACCCCACCCCGACTACCCGTTATCAAGTGCTGACTGAAGCCACCAGAACTGGTGCTCCTGCTTCACCCTATCAATTCGGTCCCGTTCGGACACAGCCCTACTGAACCGGAGGAGCTCTGCTCCGTCCTGTGCGAGGACGACTCGATGGTAAAGGAGCCGCCGATCGACGGTTCTCCGCCTGACGTGGTAGATTAGCGGGATCGCCAATCTGTCCTGTATCAAACCGCATTTATCTAGGTGGAGGAATGCCTCTGGTGGAATGAAGCCGCTCGAGCGTGCACTATCAAAATATTCGTCGTTCGGATAGAACGCCCCAAAGATCAAATTATTCGTCGAAGTCATAGCTCTCGCAATGTGACCCCGAATAAGTTTTATCACGAAATTGTCAATTCTGTTAATCCGAGCCTCGTTGTACAGAACCTCGTTAGAATAGTAATGTACATAAGAAGATTCCGGTGTCCGATGCAAACCGAGACAGCGCCGAAAAGACACTGCCTCTCGAACACCCGAAACTTCTCCATTTGAGATGGTGCAATGTTGAACCACACTGGACAGCCATAAACGATCATCGGCCGTATGAGGGCCATGTAGCAAATTACCTTCACTCTGGGGTCAAGCCGACTGCTGTAAAACAGCCGTTTCGTCAGAGCGAAGGCTCCTCTGGCCTTAGTCAGAGCAGCATATATATGTCTGTCGAAATACAGATACTGGTCCAACCAGATACCGAGGTACTTCACTTCACTTTTGCTCGTTAATCGCTGTCCGTGAGGCCCAACGATGACCATCTTGCGCCAATTCTTGCGCGTATCCCTCGTGGCCCCAGCCAACGAGGTCCGGAACAGAATTGTTTCGCATTTCTGGACATTTATTTTCAGTTTCCAGTCATCGCAATATCGCTGAATCTTCTCGAAGTCACGTTGCAAGAGAATTCTAATGACTTCGACCTTTGGGGCAGTTCTGTACGCAATCAGGTCGTCGACATACGCAATTGCCTGGGAAAGGCTACCTATCAGATCGCTGGTGTAAATGCTGAAGAGG
The DNA here is from genome assembly GCA_943590905.1 of Sphaerophoria taeniata. Lineage (NCBI taxonomy): Eukaryota > Metazoa > Arthropoda > Insecta > Diptera > Syrphidae > Sphaerophoria > Sphaerophoria taeniata. Next base: position 21,984,722 of record OX016540.1, on the reverse strand, counting down.
ATCGGCGAGTTCACCGCTCCCTGTTGAAGACCGTTTTTAATTTCAAAGGTGGTGGTAGAAGTTACATTGCCACTTTTGACAACAAACTTTCTACCGTTGAGCATATCATGAAGCATATACAATAATGGTTTACTGATGCCTAGTCTGGTGAGTTTTAGGTACAAACCTTCTAACCATACGGTGTCGAAGGCCTTCTCCAAATCCACCAGAACAGCACCTGTGCCTTGTTTCTTGGACTTATTCCATTGGATATCAGAAACGAGCTTAGACGCGGCATGAATGGTGTCATGTCCCGCCTTGAACCCGAACTGGTTATCCGGAATTATTTTGTTGTCCGCAGCCCACTCAGCCAGAGCCCTATTGATTACCTTTTCGAATACTTTGCTGATGCTTGGAAGGAGACTTATTGACCGGAGATTTGAAGGATTGGAGTTGTCCTTTCCCTTTTTCGGGAGAGGATGAACCACAGCTGTCTTCCAACGCACTGGATAATATGCATTATTCAGCGCGTTATTGAAGAGCGTGGTATAAATGTCGATGTCTTCAATCGGTAAGTGTCTTAGTACAATGTTGGATATACCGTCGACACCTGCTGACTTCTTATTCTTTATTGGATCGAAGATGAGCTGGAGTTCTACCTTCGTGATGAGCAAGGGACTTGGGCCCGTTCGTTCGGCGATTATAGCGGGTAAAACCACGGTTCTCGGATCGCCACTGCGAAATATCATTCCTCAGGTAGAAGTGATGAAGTAAGGCTCTGTTCTCCAGGTCGTGGTTCGGGCGAGTGCAAGCATTCACCTTATACACTTGCTGGAAAGCAGCACCAACTGTCTCCACTTTCTCCTGCGGATCTTCAATCACAAAGAAGTCATCATCCAAGACGGCTTCCTCAGGATCAATTTGCGCTGTCAGGAGTACGTCTCTGTTCTCTATAGTTCTCTGGAGTTTCAGGCACGGAAGGTCGTTCTGATTATTTTTTCTAAATATCTTATTGATTTGGGGAAACATACTCGGGTCGCTAGAATTAACGGCCCGAATTTTGTTGTCCCAAAACAAATTGATAGATAGTCTATAGTTTTCTTTAATCAGTTGGTTGATGTTTTTGATCGACGACTTCAGTGCCCTAATCTCCAGGTCGTGTGGGTCTGTGAAGCGTGTACAAGTTTTTCAGTCTTGTCAGTAGTCCACTTTTATGTCTGTGAAGTGCGTCTATAGTCGCGTTTCTGTAGACGTCGTTTTGGTCGCGTTCCTTGTATTTCGGTATTGTCCGTTCCATCGTTCGTTTTATCGTTTCGTCCATCTGTTGTAGATGTTGGTCGATTTCGTTGTTCGTTAGGTTCCTGTTATTTAGTGGGGCTATGTCACTCGAACGGAGTTCTCTCGCTAGGGCGTTGGTGAAACGAGGCCAGCGCATCTTACTGTAATTGTAAGAATACGTTGGAACGTATTCATCCAATTCCACGCGCTCGTTCGGAATCTGAATTACAGCAGCCAAGCCTCAGTGATCACTGTCGTACTCGATTGTCTGTAAACAGTTTCGAGGGTGATTACCCACTTTGTCCGTTATTGTCAGTCTGGTATCGTACAGCAAAAGGTCCAGGAAGGAGCCGCTCCTTGGGAACGATGGCCTTTCAGTAGCCAGCAAGTCGACACCATATTCAACACTGTGAAGATTCATCAAATTAAAAAGATGATTACCTCTTGGATTATTTGTTTGATTTCCCCAATCTTCATGCCTTGCGTTCAAATCTCCGGCCATAACGAAGTAGTTTTCTTCCAAGCTCAGTTTTAGTACCCTGAAAAGAATCTCGAGCTCTGAAATAAAGATAGTAGCCTGCGGAGCTTCAGCCGCATAAGCCGCAATCATATACATCCGCTTCCCTTGAGTGAGAGAGATGCATACGACGCAAACTTCTAGCGTCCTGAGCTTTCGCAAATCATTATTGTATATGACTTTATAATTAATGCCCTTTCGTATGAAGATGGCAACACCGCCTCCTTGAGTAGAGTCGGGTCGATCCCTTCTTACGATATTGTAATTGTTGTTAGTCAGTTTATGTTTCTGGTTTAGCTTGGTTTCGCTAGCCATGAAGACATCGGGACTGTGGTCTTTCAACAACTGGAACAAATTAGCTCGGCGTTCAATCCTAATCAGTGAATTTACATTCACAGCTAGGATCTTTAGGCGCGTCTCCGGCAGCGCGCCCTTAACCGTGAATTTGCGCTTGGCCAGCCATCATAGAGTAGAGTTTATCTACTCTTCCGGCTTGCTCCAAGATCTGACTTTGCAGTCCTGCTAGTTGTCCTTGAATGGCAACCAACAAGGCCACAATGTCTGGCTGCCCCTCCGGTGCCTTAGGCACTTGGGCCTGTGGGGCGACCGGTGGTGGAGCCTGTTTCGTGTTACCCATTCCTTTCGCAGAGTTCGCGTAAGAAATATCGGGCCTTACGAGTGAATTTGCTTTTGGAGCTTGTCGTAGTGGTCGACTTTCTACGGCCTTCTGACTGGCCTGTTTTTCTTTCATTTTTTGGACCTTAGGGCAGCCCCTATAATTAGCAGGGTGCCCCTCGTTTCCACAGATAATGCACTTGAGCTGGGCTAAGTCTTCAACCCGCTCCGTACCTAACCTGCATTCCCCTCTTATGTGGGTTTCTGCGCACTTGACGCAGCGCTCCTGCATTTGGCAGTTGGCTCTGGCAGCGCATGCATTGTAGCATGTCGTCGTGCCTCATTAATTTTTCCCATCTTACAACTTGGAAGTCTAGGACGGAAATACTCCTTAGACTTTCCAGTTTGCTTTGGGGCGATAATGTTACTAGGAACATTGGGAGCTTGTAACCCCCACGCCTAGACTTGACCGTTGAAAACGGCTTGACCCCGATAAACTCGAGATCGTTACCCGCTTTTTGACGGAGCTCATCTAAGAGCGCCTCAGGTTCCGTGCAGGAACTGATGCCCTTTAGAAGGACCGTCTTCAATTTTTCGCTTCGAGGCGTGAAGCTGAAGAACTCAGCTGTGGCCTCCGTCAAGAAATCTTTAACAGTGTTGTATTCGGGCAATGTGAAGCATTGCACTGAATACCTTTTTTCTTTTTCATTTATGATCTTAATGTAAAAATTACCATTTGTGGCCGACTTGCATACCTGTTTTACGTCGTCCAGGTCTATCTTGTGGGTCCGGATAGGTGGCACATTCTTATTATTCCTTGTGAGCTGTGGCTGCTTCTGGTGTTGCTGCATTGCTGCTGCCGATGTTGATGCTGCTGGTGGTGGTGATGTTGGTCTTGCTGCTGGTGCTGATGCTGATGCTGGTGCTGTAGCTGCTGCTGGTGTTGCGGGCAGCTGAGGTGCTGCTGCCTCCAATTGCTTGGGGGCCCCCGATGTGCTGGGGCCAGATGGTGCCGCCCCTGTGTTGTCTCTCGGCGGTTGCATTTGTGGTTGCTTAGCAACTTGCTTTTGCTGTTTCTGCTGCTGTGGTTGTTGTTGTTGTTTTTGCTGCTGTGGTTGTTGTTGTTGTTTTTGCTGCTGTAGCTGTAGCTGTTGCTCTCTCTGGAGCTGCCTCCGTTTCAATTCGGCTGCCTCTTCTTCGCGGCGCGCGTCTTGCTTTTGCTTCAGGCGGAGCAGCAGGGGCTTTATTTCCTCCTTTAGCGTGTTAATTATTTGCTCACATTTGTCGATGCTGGCTTGTTTTGTGAGAAGGACTTCTTCTACCTCCTCATCTGTGAGATCAGAGGACATCCCCTCGAAACGATTACTGCCGCCGGACCTGAACAGTCCCTCCCCCTCTCCGGACATGTACTCTATTGTATCATCAGAAGAAGAGTATTCTTCCAACTGCTGTTGGATCTTCTTCGATGCCGTTTCTTTTGCTGCCCTTGACGTGTCATCCACCTCAGATTGCAGCTTGTCTGAGATGGTGGCTTGCCTTTTTGTGGCCAAATTCGGCGTTGGATTTAGTCTCCGCCTCCTTTTCTTACTTTTGTTGCTGCCGCTTGCGGGATTTTTCTCCTTTTCCGCTACTTGGTTAACCGATGTCTTCGTCTTCGCCTTCTCTTTGATTAAGTTAATCATTTCAATTTGTAATTGAAATAAAAAAAACTCAATCTATGCTGGGACTCGAACTCACGACCCTGAGTTCTCGAGCCTACACACTACCACTGTGCTATTCGATCAGTTGAAAATATAGCAACTAACTAGCTATTTAACACTTTCTTACTTTTCACACACTTGTAAATAATACTCCACTGCCAAAGTCTTTCCTGCTCGAAAGTCAGAGATCGACTGAGTCAACGCACTTACCAACTAAGCTACGGGCAACTGGTACCGAAAGGAAAGAAAAAAACAAGACCTATCAACTTTATAAAATAATATTCTCTTTATTTAATAAAAAGCATAGGTACATTCGACCACAATGTTTAGATTTGCATTGAATTGCTATTTTCGGTAGGTCAACACCCACGTTCGAAATGTTCTTCTTCAGAGCGGCCCAATCGCAGAGGTTGGTTGGAGTTGTATTCTACATTTCTTATTGCAGGATTCCCTTGCACTCAAAGCGATCGACGCCAAATTGCAGACAGCTATTTCATCTGGAGCTGAAAACTCGACAATTTCTGTGCACAGATTACTGCATTTGATTGTTTCGATATTTTGTTGATTCGATTTGCGATTGCAGACGTCCTTGTAGAGCGTGTAGTGTGTTCCGGTCTCGACCGCGACCCTCCTTCTTGGAGGACACATGAACTACCAATCTCCGTCGGCCACGACACGTTTCACAAACAAATCAGGAATCCGGGGAGCATAGAAGAGGTCACGTGCGCGAGTTTCCTCCTTTCCGGTGTTCTTCTTTAAGTCAAGGAACTCAAAAACGTCCGAATGCCAGGGTTCTAGAGAGAAGGCGAATGCTCCTAGTCGCTTGCCAGATTATCCACCTCCTGGGTTGTTATTCTAGCATAGAGATAGAGTTACATTGAAGGTAATTGCTACAGGATCAACGAAATCCATGTTCAAGTTGTAGCAAAGCTTTTGGATGCGAGATGTGATTTTTCAAAAATGGATTTCTTCTTTGCGGCCATTCCGCTTGAAAACGTTCATTTTTTCGGCGTTCATCTAAAAATACTAAAGGAAATTTTGGTATTTTTCTAATATGTTTAAATTTGCGGATTAATTACCTTTTAAAAATCAATTGACCAAGTTCTGCTCAGCAGATAATTTGGTTTTAAATTAGAATTCCTTACGTTTGTTTTAATTTTCCAAGTTGAAATAAAAATCAACTATCAACAATTACAAACGTCAGTTTGGCCAAGTGATTCCAAAACTAAAAAAAAATTTTGTGATAATTTTACGCAGACGGAAAATTTCATTTCATCACATGTGACTATCACAAATGTGATAATCATTTTTGATTTTAGCCGATTCCACCCTTGACTGCAAAGGTGTCAATAAATTATTATTTGATTCTAAGTAATTTGTACACTAATAATAGTTTCAAACGCCTTAGAAAGAAAAGGAAGAATCGCAATAGGTCGAAACTCTGTGCTATTTTTGTTTTTGGGAATCGGAATAATTTTTGCTTGTTTCCATTGAACCGGATAGGTGGAGGACATAAGAATAGAGTTGAATACAAACGTTATATATTTGAGGATGCAAGGCAAAAGTATTTTCAAAAACTTTGGATGAATGTTGTCCAAGCCCATGCTGTTTGATTTGATAGACAAAACAGCTTTTTCAACCGCAAGCGAATCAACAATATCAAATAAAAACGCATTATCCGATGTATTGTAAGTTATATTGCTATTAAAAGAGGCACACTATATGCTGTAGGTTCTTGAATAAATGTCCTGTTCAGTTCATCAATATTAACGTTTGCATCAATAAGCATATTATTACTTTTATTGCACACACCAATTTTTTTTATCTGATTCCAGAGAAAAGACGACGAACGATTTAAATTAAATTTGTTAGTATAGTAAGATGACTTAGCTCTTTTAATCATTAAGTTTACTTTACTTCTAATCCTTTTGAATTCAGCAAACATTATCCTGTTATTTTTTTCATGGCAGGTAATTTAGAATTTCTGCTAGGAAGACTTATCGATTTTTTTTTGTTTTTTGTTGAAGGATATCAGAAAAACGTATTTTTCCCAAAATATCTGAAATTTGTTTTTCGAGAAAACAAATTCATTCGTCTCGAAAAGAATTCTAGTATTTTCAATTTCAATTTGAGTTCCACATAATCCACATTAACCTGGTTCGCGACGAATTAAAAAGAAATGTCGTTTTTCGTGCTCATATAAATAGTCCTTCCTCCTTAACTTCAATCGTCTCGTCGGTCGTGATTCCCTCCCTTGTAGACAGGCAATTACAAGTGCAATCAGGGAGACAACGAATTGGTCGACGTGTCGAAAATATCACTGCCGTTCAGTAACCGATCCAAATCAGTCAGTTTCAACACGATAACCGATTAATTTTGGTCGCAATCGGAAGATATCGACTTGAATGATATGTGGTTGCAACAGGATGGTGCCTTTCCTTTCCTGAAATTTGGTTGTCGAATTTAATATTTTCTGAAGCTCGCCTACTTAAGGACGTAACTTTACCAATTATTTGTCCTAGCATCGTTTGCTACAGTCATCATCAATATGTCCGTCAGTCAGAGGCTTCTTGTTGATTCAAAACAATCTTTATTCCGATCAGGATCTTCGACCTGGAGTGCTTTAGATCTTAAGGAAGATTCCGAAGATAGGGAACCAGCAGATCTAATATTTAAGGCCCTGTGTACCGCGAATATGTCATCGTACTTCTGACAGGAACCGTAGAAAACATCGCTAACTTTTCTAGGAAATTTCTCGCTACCACATGTTGCTGCTTGTAACTGTAACGCGTAATACGTTAAAATACGAAACCGCTCTCTCTCACTCTATATCTATTTTTCCTATCACTAGCAGCTCTTCACTGGGGGATGGGGTTGCTAAGGTTCTATATTGACCGGATAACGACATTCATCGCTTGGAAATAGGGGAAGAAGTTTGAAGACAGATGTTGATTTTAAGAAAAACCAAAACGCTTGTGTCGCTTGAGTTTGCCGATCCCGAAACCATGTACAGCCCAAATTTTCTAATCAGGGAAATTCCTGTTTCAAACTACAAGTATCATATCTTGTAGTTTGAAACAGGAATTTTCCCGAGAAATCTTCCAAGACAGCTTCGAAGTACCAAGACCTAGGTACCTTACACTCTTCAACAATTTTTTAAAGAACTGAGGGGAACTACTATGTAATGCCCGTTCCGAAAGGCTGAATTGAGAAGAACTATTCCGTGACTCTTGGAAGCTTTTTCAGTACTTCAAGAGGATTCGAACCCACGCCTTCTATGCTACTCGTCTAGACGGCAATGCACATAACCATTACGCCATTAGAAAGGTATTGATAACATGGTCCAAATGATGAATGCGGTTCATTTTTCAAATGCTTTTTAAACGTCATTACGTCAAACCGGTATGACAGGTTCTGAATTACCATTAACATTTTTGTTCACTATCACTATTGATTTTAGCGCACAAACATTTTGAAGAATTATGACACCAACTAGAACAGCCCTTACTGTAGAGGTAAAAGAAAGGATATAAGTCGTGCCCAACAAAATCTGAGTGTTTTCCTCAATGATTGTTATCAGTGTTTTGATTACTCTTCCAATCAATTAAGAAAAACATAACGACTCTATACGCTTCACCTGTATACTTCGACAAGCAGGGTGGTTCCGCTTCATCTGCACATATGTCATTTTATCCCACGACAACAAAATCCTCTTCCTAGCAATTGCTACCGGAACAATCGAATTATAAACATGCCAGCTAAACAACTATTATTATTTGTATCATTTTATTTACTCAAAAAATTATTTCAAAGAAGGTTCGTCGCATCGTGTCGACCGAACGATCGGTCGAAAAAATAACAATTCATTTGAGTTGGCGGATGATTGCATTGTAAATCGCATTACACACCGAGCAGAGCCATTACGTTGACAACTCAATGAATTTGACGAAAACCAAATATGACATTCATTTGATTCGGAATCATGATTTTATCAATGAACTTTTGTGTATATTGATCCATATCTACCCTTACTGGATTGACAAAGTTGAAAAAGGAGCAGGGAGGTTTGTTTTGCTTTGCTTTTAAAAGAGACATCATGGCCGAGGGTCGGCCGGTTGTGCCGTGCCGTGACACATGCTTTTTCATCGGAATTAAGCAAGTACCTCAATTCAAGTGGACACAGATGATGTTTATCAGCCTAACCAAAACTATTGCTGACACATGTATCCGTTTATTTTGTCATGACTTTTGTCAAGGGTTACATTACAGAGATTTTTGTGTAAATTGTACAGACCCGCCTAGCCTGGTGCGAAATATTTACATGTTAGAAATTAGAATAGGTAATAATCCGGATGAGGGTTGGGAGCAGCACCAGCGCTGCCAACCTTCACAGAGATTAGTGCAGTATGTAAAAGGGAAACGTGCAGTAGATTTTACATAGCAATAAAAACATGCACTTAGATTAAGATAAGAGTTAAGACGGATTGCTACTAAGATTCAAATATTTTGAGCATGAAAGAAATTTGCAAACAAGAAGCAATCTCTGTTTGACATAAAATACATGGACTGCCAACTTCACTATGATTCCGATTGTAATGAACAAAACACTAGCCCTTGAAATTGCAAGCGTCGAGTAGAAAGTATGCGTTCTATTTTGTTCATTCTGAAACGCATTCTTAATGTGTCAAATAGTTATGAACTCAACAGCATTTATGAATAAAGCTTTTCTGTTAAGCAACTAAAAGTTAGTAACTTAGTTATGATGGCCCTACAGTCCAGGTCGGACCAGGACCTCATTCAACAAGCGTCTCCAGCCAGTTCGGTTTCTAGCTAGCTTTCCCCAGTTTCGCACGCCAAGTTGGTGCAGGTCCTCTACCACTCGTGTGCTCTACCTGAGTCGCGGTCTTCCTAGCAATCTAAGTCGTTGGAACTTTACCACTAGACCCATCTTCCTCGCCTCCGTCTCAAGAGTAATGATCCGCTGACATTACCCTGTGTTCTTCCATTTATTTCAACGTCGTCGTCTGCGTATCCTAGAAGCTGGACGGACTTTTGAAAGATTATGGCTCTGGTGTTGACGTTGGAGTTTTGCACAATCTTTTCAAGAATGATGTTGAAGAAGTCGCATGATAGTGCATCGGCATGTCTAAGACGTTTTTTGACATCAAAATCGTCCGCCGCCGTTAGGTTTTTTCCGACTATGATGGAATAGCGTGAGTTTTTCATTGTCATCTTACACAGACGGACGGGTTTTTCCGGGATGCCAAAACTAGACACACGCTGTCATACGCGGACTTGAAAACGATCAAAAGGAGTTAGGTATCGATTTGAAGTTCCTGGGTCTTCTCTAAGATGGACTTTCCGGGTCTGAAGCTACACTGATAAGAACCTATCAGGTTGTTGGCGAAAGGCTTCAAACATTCACACAGCACAGCAGACAAGATCTTGTAGGCGACTTATACCTCTGTAGTTGGTGCAGTTCAGGAGATCTCCTTTCTTGAGGATCGGGCATACGATTCTGAGGTTCCATTCATCGGGCATGCTTTCCTCTGACTATATTTTGCAGATGAGCTGGTGCATACTCCTAACCAAATCATCTTCAGGTGCTGTGTACAGTTCGGCGGCTAAGCTCCAGCGGCTTTGTTCGACTTGAGCTTAGATATCGCTATCTTCACTTCGTCAACGTCGGACGGGTGGCATTGGTCTATCTCCTAGGTCGCGAGCTTAATGCGAATTGTCGTGATGCGCTCATTCACTGAGTTGAAACTCAAGACCTTCCTCCTGAATCGAGTTCCAACTACGAATCCACATCCGGACCATCCCATGGCATTTCTTGGATGGCGGTTATATCTGCATTATAGCAGTCAAGGGCTTGTGGTCTGTTCAGGGAACTGTTCCAAGTGCAAAACCGATATTCGTTGTCCTTAAATCGTTTGCGTGTGTCGTCATCATTAATTCCGTCCGAATTCGAGGCTTGTTGGTTGTTCGGAACTATCTTTTCTTCATGTGGCCGGGCAGTCAACGCAACGCACGATTCTCATGAGCCAGGTCTTTAGTTTAACTCCAAAGACGTGGAGCCGGCCAAACCACTCCTTACGGGAATGGGCTGCGAATATGTCGCAGCCCTATAAGGTGTTCACCAAGTAGTTCATCCTGACTGGAACTGTAGACGCTACCGTTGATTCCATCTGGAGAGTTCTTCCGCTGCCGCCTGTTGAAAAGGAGACATGCCTTAGTGGACGCATACCCCACCTCCCTCAGCTCTGAAGAAGTCATCAAACGCACAAACAAAATAAATAAATTCACTTGCTCATAGAATTACAGCTTTCCCAGTGTCAATTTAAATTTGATCTCACTGTCACTTAAAACTTTAAATTTGATTGTAAAAATGTATATTTCGTAAAAAGAAAATTCCAAATTATGGATACCATATCAAGCAGTTTAAGCCGACCTACGTTAAGTGCAGCGTATGTCCTTCTCGGTGTAACTTCCGGATATGCATTGAAGCAAGCCATTTTGTCATCGTCAACCTACGCCAAAGGAACGTTCGGCTTCCTCTTGGGTCACAGTTTGCTTGGATTGGCGCATACAACACTTGAAGACCCTCCAGTCAATGTCAAAACCATCGCTCTCCACACAACATGGCTAGCCCAAATATTACCGTTAGCCCTAATTAATGCTGAACTCTACACTTTGACTGGTTTTCCAAAACCATTTGCATACGCACATTTGGCAACAATCATTCCGCCAACCGCTGCTCTTATTCTAAAGGAAGATATGTTCTTTAATGCAATTGATGCAGTTGTTGTCGCAAACATTATATCGATGGGTTTTTTGCAGTTCACCAACAATACCGGAGTATGGAGTGCTGGATTGATAATTTTGCATACATTGAATCATTATGAGCATGCATCAATTGCTCGTTACTTTGAGTTACCGCAGGTGGAGATCTTAACAATTGGTTTAAGCTTATTTGCTGTATTCGCCATGCGAGCCTTAAGGGAAGTTAAGGCTTAAGTTTGGCATTTGCTCAAGCACAAAGAGGAAGTAGTGGCAACGAAAAACAAAGTTTATTTTAAAATCTTAGCGAATAAAGCTTGATATGGACAGTAACTCGTTCAATTACAATGTTTGATTTATGATCTAGAAATTCTTCTTACTAAATACCAAAATCATCATGTAAAGCTTTTCAGGCTTTAGACAAAATTTAAGTTTAGAGTGAAACTGCTTTTAGGTAGGTCCTTTCAAAATGGTACGCCCTTAGACTGAGAGCGCAGTAGATTTGTATTTGTGGCAAAGTGTCGTAGATTCACTGCGATAACAGTAGGGTGGCAGCGCTGGCTGGGAGTTCCTTTGAGTGTTCCTCTTTCACAAGTTGTGTTTTGTTTTTGTTTTCTGCACCAACATTTGAATAATTAAATTATTTTGACTGGGTTAACCAGAAGTGGTGCTGTAATGAGTGTTAGGAATTTTAATATTTTATTAAAGTGAAACAACGTAATGTATCAAAGCAGTTAAGGCTGGAGTAAAGGTATATTGTTTGTGGAAAGCGCTTGAGTTTGAAAAGATTTGGTTAAAGTACTCAATCTCGATCTGTTACTGCTTCTTGGATTTTTTGTTTGACAATCCTCAGGAGGTCCCTTTTATTTTTGGTCGCTGGATAAAGCGCTTTAATAAAACTGCTCCCAATAGTCTGTCAACCTTTTCCCAACATTTCAAGGAGTTACAATTTTTCCACAACGACGATCCCCCTTCTTCCATATGACAAACTTATAAAGGATCAACTCAAAATAACCATAAGGACAAAGCAAATAGTTTGGTCTAAATTCAAGTGCACTTTTGGTTGATTTTTTGTAATCAAAGGAGAACCTGGTTGCTTCCTCATTTTTTTTTTGCAATTTTAACGTTGATTCAAGGTGGAAATACATTATGTCTCAATCTCACTCCATTTCCGGATAGGTACATTGGTCTAATTTCTTCTTCTTTTTTTATTGTTGGTAAGTCGGGAGGATCACATTGAAACTTATTCAAGTGGAAGTTTAATGATGCCGACACGTGACAAAACAATACGGACACGCCCTTAATTTGTTTACAAATCACTTCAAATCTGTTATACGCACGAGTACTTCATTAATGTACATAAACCATAAGTTTACTTAGAGGGTTACGAATAAAAAAAGGAGAAAAAGAAAACACACAAACGTAATCGGAGTAGAAAAAGAAAAACAGTCAAGTTGGTTTTATTGCAGTTACATGCCGCGGGGATCAACCACTAAATCCGATAGTTGAATTGTTTGCCCGTGGGAATACGCAATATTACCCTAATAAAATGATAATCGTGTTTGTAGCATTTTGTTCTTGTTTTTTTTGTTTTATTGTAAATTTATTCAGCAAATGACTGGTGCGTTAATAGCAGAGTAGTTTATTGCTTTCTGGGATACAAAATTTATTTGCTAATTGAAAACCCGGTGATAAAAAAACAGATTTGATAGATTCCAACCCCTCTCGATTTACAATGGTCCTTGCGGTGCGGTCGTTAGTGACCGATAATGGCTATTCAATAGGGTCTCATGGTCAGATTGCAGTCTAGGCACAGATGAGTAAATCCATTTCTTAAAAAGCAATTTAGCGATAGAATATTTTCGTTTCTAGTTGAATACATTTGAAAAAGAACGAAAATGCTTCCCAGGCAGCAATATGCAATAGAAGGAAAATAGAAATCATTGCAATACCTAGGAAAAAGAACATTTCTCGATCGAAAATAAAGGGTCATTAATTTCGTTGTGTCAAATTGGTAGAGCTGGCATTTTTTTTAAATTTTACTGTTGTCTGAAGTGTCATAACATTAGTTGAATGATTTATGATAATGGATCGCTAAACAATCGATTGATATTTTCTGTGAGCCTACGCAAAAGACCGTATTCACGCGAATTGTCCACGAACTTTTGACCATTAAAAACCAAGAGTTCTCAAGTTTTGGCCGAGATACCGCACGACAGCTGCGAAAACTCCCGAGGCGGCCATTTGGTTTTCACACTTAATGGCAAAGTCCAAACTTTATAATGAAATAAAATTTTCATTGAAAATATATACCGTTGTGTGCGTTTTATTTAGCTTTACTGCAAAATGAATGACCCTTTACAATACAAAGAAAACTGTCGATGAATTTCGAGAGCATTGATGTTCCTTATTTGGAAAACCAAAAATAAACATAGCCTTAACGCATTAATGCTCAAGAACGACCCAGGGATACTTCAAAAGTCTGAAAAACTTAGAAAGCATTTTCCAAAGCAAACGTTCTTCTGGTAGTTCGGTGAGAGTAGGACATTTTATAAGCACACTATGCTTGAGCCCAATCAAGGGTCACGGTAGTGCCCAGCCAAGTTCTCTAGCAACTTTGGCACTACACCCTTATTTACAGGAAACAACTCAGGGCATTTTCCACACCCCTCTAACTTCTATACCAAAGAAGCCAAAAGTTTCAAACTCACATCATTTGTTAAGCTAGTCAAGAAGAAGCACCTCAGTAAATTTCAGATATTTAGCATAAGTAGTTTCTAAGATACAATGTTCCAAAAATCACGAAAACCGTAACTGACTGACTCACTCACTGACTCACTCACTGACAGATCATCAAAATTATGAAGCACTTCCCGTTGCCCTAGAAACTTGAAATTTGGCACAGTGGTAGGTCATGTGGTACATACAAAGGAAAAAATCGAAAATTTGAAAATTTTCAATCAGGGGGCGTGGTAGCCGCCTACTTTTACATTATTAATTTAAATTATATGGAGCACTTTGGAGTGCAGTAGAATCAAGAAATTTTGGACAGTGATAGGTCATGAAGTACATACAAAGGAAAAAATCGAAAATTTGAAATTTTTAAGTCAGGGGGCGTGGTAGCCGCCTACTTTTACATTATTAATTTAAATTATATGAAGCACTTTGGAGTGCAGTAGAATCAAGAAATTTAGCACGGTGATAGGTTTTGAAGTACATACAAAAGAAAAAATCGAAAATTTGAAATTTTTAAGTCAGGGGATGTGGTAGCCGCCTACTTTTACATTATTAATTTAAATTATATGGAGCACTTTGGAGTGCAGTAGAATCAAGAAATTTGGCATACAAGTACATCGTGCAATAGAACAAATAAAATATGAAATTTATAATTTTCAACTGAGGGGGCGTGATACCCACCCATTTAAAAACAAATTTTATAAAATATATGGGGCACCTCTGATCATCGTAGAATATTGTAATTTGGCAAACTAGCAATTCTGCCAGTCAATATAAAGAAATAAAATTAATTTTTAGATTTTTCTGCTTATCAAAAAAAAAAAATCTTTGCAAAAAGTAATGATATCACACCAAAAACATAAATGTAAGAAAAGAGCCAAGTTCTCCCGTACAAAAATTTTGCCTAACAAGTCAGCCACGAAAAGTAATGAGATCTAAAAGAACGCCAAGTTCTAAGATTCAGCAAGTACTCGTAGGTGCATTGCAAATGTTTTAAGTGGACTTACATCGAATCAACTATTAGTTTTGAAAGTAACTTGTAAACTAATGTAAATTAGTTAATTTTTTTTACTTGGCGAGTTTTCTCTTAGTAACCTACTATTAAAAAAGTTTGGAAAACTTGCGAAGTAAAAAAAATTAACTAATTTACATTAGTTTACAAGTTACTTTCAAAACTAATAGTTGATTCGATGTAAGTCCACTTAAAACATTTGCAATGCACCTACGAGTACTTGCTGAATCTTAGAACTTGGCGTTCTTTTAGATCTCATTACTTTTCGTGGCTGACTTGTAAGGCCTCGGCCACGCAGTAAGCGGGCGAGCGGCTAAGCGGCTAAGCGGCTAGCGGCTGAGCGGCAGCTCTAAGCGACGTATGGCCAGGCATGAGCGACTGCTTTTGAGCGATTAGTAGTTAAAATGCCGTTGTCAAGAACAGTTCGCCGTATTTTACTGTCGGAAAATCGTTTGCATGTGTACAAATTACTTAAACGTGTAAAAAAAAGAAGACGATTTGGTGTTCATCCGATTAACCAATTAAGATCGGAGTTTGGAGAATTTAGTCATTTATTTTTGAATCTACGAAAATTTCCAGATAGATTCTGGCAATATCTACATATGTCTATCGAATCTTTTGATTTGCTGCTTGAAAAAGTGCGTCCTAGATTAATAAAACAAAGAATTGCTATTTCTCCAGAGCAGAGATTGGCTTTAACTTTAAGGTATGTACCTACATTTATTGTTACACTAGCTGACCCTGCAGACTTTGTACTGCCCCAATCGATAATCGATAACCCTCTTCCTCTATCGTTTGCATTGTTTTTTTGTTAATTCGTATGTATGGATCCGTCTTTAAACAAATAAGCGATATCAAAAAAACAAAACAAAATGGTAAGTATACGCCCCGTTGCCTGCAGTGCACGGATTTGCTACTCATGTTGCTGTTGTGTAAACATTTCGAGTTCTTCGACCCTAATTGTTGCGGATAAAACACATTGACTATGATATTGAATGGAAAAACGATTTTTTATGATTGCTCTGAGAGTTACTGTTATGGAGCAATACAGCAAAATAATTTTTTTACATTAAAAATACCAGTGTTTCAAAAAAAAAATTACCAAAATCACGAATTCTCTATTTTCCCATTGTTTAAAACCCATTCAAAATTTGACTTGGGATTTTCTTGCTCTTCTGGAGTTTTCCATTTTGCCACTCATTTTACCACAACTAATGCATTTCATATGAAAGAGTGTTTTTGAGATTTTTGTTTAGCCATTTTTTTTTTGCATTTCAAATTTTCCATTTTTCCAATTTTTTGTTTACTTTTTCTTGCTTTCCAGATCCCCATCACAAATTTTCCAGTTTCCCTTTGTAAACCAATGAGTTTTCCGAGTTTCATTCGAAAACCCATTTTGAAATTTTCCAGTTTTCCATTTGAAATTTTCCAGTTTTCCATTTGAAAATCAATGCATCCACAATTTAATGCAATTTCCCATTTGAAAACCAATGAGTTTTCCGAGTTTTTCATCAAGATTAATTAATATTAGCATATACCTACATATTTTATCGTTAAGATTCAATACTTGCCGCTCAGAACATTACTAAAAATTAAAACAGGTTTGGTTGCTGAGCGGCGCCGCTTAGCCGCTCAAGATTTTGTTTCGCCGCTCGCTCATAACGTGGCCGCTTCTATGTGATTTCATAAGTTTTATATTTTTTTTTCCGCTCAGCCGCTCGCCCGCTTACTGCGTGGCCGAGGCCTTAGGCAGAATTTTTGTACGGGAGAACTTGGCTCTTTTCTTACATTTATGTTTTTGGTGTGATTTTAATTACAGCATCATTTTGTCAACTAAAATAACTTAGCTAATTTGATAGGACGTAAAGTATTCTTCTATCATGTTTAGAGAAATGTTTTCGAAGACTTTTGTTGCAAAATCGGGTGTTCCACAGGGTAGTCATTTAGGACCTCTTCTATTTATTTTATCTATTAAGGATGCTCCTTTTTGTGTAAGAAGTAGTGAAATTCTTATTTTTGCAGATGACATGAAGATCTTCAAGAAAATTACAACTAACAATGATCGTATTCTTCTAAAAAATGATATAAATAATTTTTCTGTATGGTGTAATAAGAACAGTTTAAATCTTAACCCGTCTAAATGCCAAACAATGACATTCTCTAAGAATCGAGCAACTTCGACATATGAGTATTTTATATTTCAGCTAATTCTATCTCGTGTTTTTAAAGTAATGGAGCTTGGAGTTCTCTTTACACCAAATCTTTATTTTACTGAGCACATTAACAACATTGTTAATAAAGCTTATTCTATGCTTGGGTTCATTAAGCATTGGTCCAAAGAATTTTTTGATCCTAGTGCGACCCTTTCTCTTTATGTTTATAATTGCCTAGTTCGTCCTCACCTTGAATATGCTTCGCAGATTTGGACTCCCTTTTATGAGGTTCATATTGACAGGTTAGAATCGGTGCATCGAAATTTTACTCGTTTCGCATTAAAAGGTATTCAAGGGTATAATCCTCTTAATATTCCATCTTATGAGGATCGAGTATCGCTCCTCGAAATGCAAACGTTGTCTCAAAGAAGGACTAACAATGATATTGTTTTCCTTCATCAACTTATTACTGGCGTTACAGATGCACCAGACCTTCTCAGTGCTATACTTTTGAACTATCGGGGAGGAGGCTATCACCTTCGTAGCATTGATCTTCTCAATGTCCCAAGACATAGGACCAATTATGGAATGCACAAACCCTTGACACGTATGAGTAGGCTTTTGAATTGTAATTCAGATATCATTGACCTGCACTTTAATAAAAATAAACTTTAGACTATACTTTAAAGTTAAAACCAGTATGGTAGGCCAATTAATGTTTTTTGTTTGTCTAATTTTGTATTAGTTTCATATATTTGTATCAGTATATGTAATGTTTTTTGCGAACTTGACAAGTGTCTTCCACACACCATTTACTTTTTTACTTTGTCTTTTTATGTTTTTTTTTCTCAAATTTTTGACTTTAAAATTTTTGTTTTCTAAAATTTTGTCCTTTCTTCTTTTTGTGCTTTTTGTAAAATTTTAATTTAAAATTTTCTTTTTTTTTTCTTTTTCCTTTTTGACCCTGCTTGCATTAGGCAGTCCCTAACTCTTTTCATCCTAATATTCGTATCGCCATAACTTTATTTATTCTTTTAGTAATATTAAAAAAAACTCTAATTAAGTGCCGATACGTCTAGCAACCGTAATTGCCGTCGTGCTCGGTGAAAATGGACCCCAGCGCGTGCGGTATCTGGGGGGGAAAGAGGCGTGAAAAAAAATGTGGTCGCAGACAATAATCTAGATACGGGATCACGTTGTCATTTTCGAGGTAGTTCAGGACTTCACCTACATCACAAACATCAATCCTACAAACGACACCTTATTAGTGGAGAGCCGACGAAGAATTACCCTAGCTGCTACTTCGGTTTATCCAAACAACTGGGTTCAAAACTTCTCACTCGAAAGACAAAGTTCCTTCTATACAACACTTTGATTTGACCACTTATACTTCACTTACGTCACCGAGTGCTGGATAAGTAGGTACAAGAAGGGAAATGGTATTGGGCACGATGGCGAATGGAGAAAAAGGTTCAAGCGCAAATTGAATGTGCTGTATCAAGATTTGGATGTTGTCCAGAAAGCCAAGAAAAGACTAAAACATTGGGTCAGCCACATCGAGCGAATGGACGCCAAGTCTCCAGCAAAGAAAGTCTTCTCTTCGCAGTTCCCAGATTTGAGACGACCAGGAAGCCTGACCCTGCGGTACAAAGACCAAGCGCCAGAACGCTTGGTTTCAACGACTGTCAAACTGCTATGTCTTAGGCTGAGATTCTAAATGGATTGGGAGTCGGATAAGTAAGTAAGTAATATACCAAAAACTCCTTTTTTCATTTGGATTTTAAAGTAAATTGTTTAATGAATAGATATGTAGCTAGTTTTTGAAAAGTTTATTTTCAAACTAAAAATTTTGAGAAAAGGAAAAAAATATCCAATCTAATTCCTTTCAAAATTTAATGTAACTAGCAATTATCTACTAATTTTGTTTTTAAACTTTAATCCTGTTATTAATTTTTAGTCAAAAAGTATAAGATTTACCCTCGATTAATGATTAAATTACCTATTGTTAAGATTGACAACGTTTGACAACTGGATGTTGAATCAGATTTTTCCCGAATTCGCGCGAATTTTTTTATTTTCACACCCCAAATTGATTCTCTTTTGGGCAAAATTTTGTCTGCTCTCTTAGCTCCAAACCAAATTGATCTTGAATGTGCCGAATTGCCATCATCAAATGTCCAAAATGGATCATTGAAATGCAGCATCTGCTTTCCAAACCCTTTAATGTATTAGAAGATGTCTAGTGGTTGCTTTTCCAAATTAAAGGAAGCGGTAATTTCAGGCGAAATTTTTAACTTTTCAAATTTTTAATTTTGCAAAAAAAACATTGTACATGTATTATAATAATCTTACTTATACATGTTCATGAAAACAGATAGAATTATCAGGAATTGCTTAGAGTAACATGCGGGAACAACGCTTAAAATTCTGTCTATCAGAAACTGACACTGGGCATTGTCGGATAGTTGATTTACTTGGGAAGTAATTGCGGAGGACTAAGAACTGTTAACGAAAAATCAACTTCCAAGATTGTTGAACGTTATAACGTTTAACCATCATACCTGGACGTTACAACTCAGACATCAGCAACTCAATGATTGCAAAGTACGCTGCATAGTAAGGTCTTGTTGTTTTGAGCAAGTAACTGTTATGTTAGAAGTCGTGAAAAAATATTTTTGACTATAATCATTTGTTGGCCTAGTTTCACTTTCTTAAAGTGAAATAAGACCGATTTGGTTTCCCGAATTTTGAACTTTTATTCCGAAATACTCTACCTTTTCGTGATCTTCAACAGGGTCGAGAAATCAAGGCCTGAGTTAAGTGTCTATCCCTCTTCAACAATTCCTTGAAGGGACCTACAATTTTATGCGGAAGCCGCGATGTAGCAATTTCCGGGACTGTTCCGATACTCTGAAGCTTTGTCAGTAGGTACTTCGCAAGAAGCAATACCCTTGAATGATTAAATAAAACCATTTTATACAAGAACAGGATGTGAACCCACGACTTCCTTATTACTGACCAACACACATAATTATTACTTGTGTATAACGTTTTATTTATCGTAATCATTTAGGTACAGCTTCTTATTGTAGTCCTTAGTCTTCATATAGTTTCAACAGTTAAAAACAATTAATCAATTCTTCAC
The DNA here is from genome assembly GCA_943590905.1 of Sphaerophoria taeniata. Taxonomy (NCBI): domain Eukaryota; kingdom Metazoa; phylum Arthropoda; class Insecta; order Diptera; family Syrphidae; genus Sphaerophoria; species Sphaerophoria taeniata. Next base: position 21,964,807 of record OX016540.1, on the reverse strand, counting down.
TGAAGTCGCCTGTTTTGATAATTCTATTTACAGATTAAGCTATCCATGATAATTTATAAACCTGCTTGAATTAATTCGTTCTGTCACGAAAATTGTCGCGCCGCGTCTCATCGGCATCTCAGTCAATTATCTTTTTTCTTCTCCTAACGAAAATCGTTAAAATAACCTTTCAAGCACCAGAGCCTTCCGCAATTGACTTATATTTTAATTACAAAGATGTTACCATTTAGTAAGTTCACCAAAATAACAAATTGAACCCGATTTAAAATGAAAAACTCGTCTGATACATTTGTATTAGTTATAGACATGTATATGTAGAAATTCTGCTATAGCAAACGAACCACATAGCTTCTGCAAAGCCATCGAGAACAGTAACAGATCCATTATACCCAACTGAATTCTCTTCAAAATTTCTATATACCTTACAGCGATTGCACTCTCCTACATAAATACAAAGCTCTCCTGAATAATGCATGACACAGCTACCGATGATGTTCGCTCCTGCCTACCATAAAGCTAGCTACACCACCACCGCGACCGCCATACTTGTATCTTTTATTCTTTTTCTTATATACTTTTATCGTGAATCCTTGAAATGAATCAGGTAACCCCATGTCCATGTATATCAACCAACCTATCTTCCACCAACAATTTCTTTAGACTTTCTGTATACATACAATTTTATACGGAAAAAAAGGAAAATGCGATGAAACAGAATGACACCATGAAAGCCCCCCTTTGCCCCCCATTTACATTTATATTTTCATTGAGCGTTCAAATTTTGCCAAGCAACCGTAGAAGGTAGAACACAATAATAACGAAACGAATTGTATCGACAGTACAACAAAAAAAAAAAGCATCCAGCTTCCAGTAGATTCACATCTTTGGTGCTTGCTGAATAATACACAGCCCAGCCCACCCGTAAATTTTTCAAAGGAAATCAATTCTTTCTTTTCTTTTTTTTTACTTGCTTCTTCAGCTTCCATAACGATTTAAACTTTAAGAAGGAAAAAAAAAATATGGTCTGACAGGAATCTTGAGAAAAAAGGAGAAAACATGGACCTACAATATACCCGCCTAAAGCTAGCCTATAGCTATAAGGAGTTGGCATCCTTTGTGCATCTTTCTGTTTAGATAAAAATTATTCAATACTTATTGTTTTTTTTTTCTTGTGAGAGCGATAGCATTCTGCTTTGTTTCGAAAAAATAATGATGAAAGAGCGAAACTCCGTCGGTCGATTTGCAATGACGAACGGAAGAGTAACGAACTGATTCTGAAATGATTCGGAAAATTTCCATGAAATGGTCGGCGTTTTAATGAAATATGAAATCGTCATGATACAGCTGTATTGCTTCGGTTTGACGGTTGTAACGCTTAACTTGTTGAATTTATCACACAAGTTGGGTGATGGTCCTTGGGCAATTATTTATTCGTTAATATGTCTAACAGGAAACATATTGATGTCATGTTTAAAACGTTTTGACTGCCGAAGGTTTCAGAACTCATTAGGCAATATCAAAAATTCCTCAAAGGAAAATCTTACTGGGGAGTTTGAGTCCCAATGTCAGTTTAAGAGAGACTTGATGGAAACTTCAAAATTTGATCAATCTGACTAATATACAACTTTCACATTTTACTATAAGGGATTTTGAAAGAGGAATATTGAAAATAATATAACAACCATTTCCACAAAAAAGTACTCCTCCATTTTACCCCTTACCCCTTACCTTTCTTTTACTGTACGACTCGATGGTAAGACATTTTGGACAAAACATATTTTACATTCTCATCTGATCTTGTTTCTTGTCACTAAAAAATTTACAAAAAACAACGTAAAACTTTTCAGTGCATGGAACACTAGCTTTAAGTAGGGATTTTAAATGATTTTTACAAAACTAAAATCAAAAAGGTTTGCTTTGCAGTTTGAAGGTCTGTTCATTCGGGGCAAGGGCTCACGCATGCCATAGTTTGTTTGATGCCTTGACCTCTTCCACGATTGTTAATGGAAGTCCTGTTAAGTCCGGAGCGTCTTCGGCAACAAAAGTCGACTTTAAGTTCACTAAACGTGATTCATGATTGATGCGACTGAAAGCATCTTGCGACGTCGGTAACAGCATAAGTAGTGATTTGCCGAACCGTAAATTTTGCAAGCCTACTCGAGTTAGCTTTTATGTTAACGTAGCAACTCAGTTTTTAATCCATCAAAATCTTTGCCATCCGTTGATGAAATTTGACAGATAATGGCTCAATAGAGAGATAAGATACAAATTTAGGAACTAGGAGTGATATTTCGTTCTAAATGTTCAATAAAACACTTATGAAATTTGACAATTAGACAATTTACAAAAATTAAATACTTAAAAAATTAGAAACAAGCTAACTCCATTTTTTTTTTTAAATCGATTGCCGAGTCTTTCAACTCGAGTATGCAAATCAAGTTAACTAAGTCAAGTTGAAAAAAAATGATAATAAACCGAGTTAAAGCTAAGTTGAGAAAACTTGAGTTATTGAATCGAGTAGGTAGACCCATTACTAAGCATTAGAGGAGACAGGTAGATGCAAAAAGGAAGACAGAACATATTGACGGGAACCCATATGGCACAGAGGTTGACAAAAATAATTTTTTCGGTTTCTGTTATTATAAAGTTTCTTTTTCTCCATTTTTGTTTCTGTTTGCCTGTTTGGTGGATAGCTTGCTCTACTTTTATTAGGGGTGTTGTTTTAAAGAAAAATAATTTTACAAATTTAAATTCAATACTTTTTATTAATTATTAAAGATTCTTCAAAAAAAAGTGGATTAAAAAATTTCGTATTTTAGGATCTCTTCTTGATGTTTTTTCTCTTCTAGCAATCGCAGTTTTTCTCTTCCTCTCTTTCGTTTTCGCTTTCGTTTTCTTTCCTTTCGTTATTTCCGATATTTTGATTGACAGCTGAGGAGTTAGCAGCGTTGCCAGGTTTGGCAACAAGGGGGTTAAATGTGGTTTCCGTAATACTCTCCGTTTTGAATAAGTTGTTTACTGAAAATTTGAATGATATTTGAAGAAATAAGAAAATTATATCTGGAATTTTTCGTCGGTTCGATACCATGAAAAATTCGAATGCGATATTTTCATTTTTATGGCAATTTTCAACAATGGACGAAACTAAGATTAAAAACTCCGCCACAAGGTTCATCCAAAAGTACAATTCGGATGTGTCTCAAGAGTTGAAAGAAGAAATAATTCATCTGAAACACATTTATGAGGCCAATTTTGAAGCAGAACTTCCGCCATTGAGTTTGCTCAATACTATATTTATTCCCAGAACTTGGGGACGATTTTCCCCAACATTTGTGTTGCTCCCCGTGTATTTTGCACCATACCTGTAACCGTAGTTAGTACCGAATGTTCATTTAGCGTCCTTACCAGAACAAAGAATTTTCATCGTACATGCTCATCACAAGATCGTGTTTCCGGACTTGCTACACTTTGTATCGAAGCACCTTTGGCAAGGTAATTGAATTTTGAAGCAATTATAAGTTGTTTTGCTGCTCATTAAGCTATGAAAGCTCGTTTGCAATGAGAAAATATTTCATTGAATGCAAAGCAACAAACAAAAACAATAAAGAATATTATTAATGCAAACCTTTTAAAATAAGAACATAGTTTTTTTAAAGACAAATTTCAAATACTTGCAATAGATCTTCATGCTAATTTTTCTAATAATTTATTGACCGTGTTATCAGTGGCTAACAAGTCGTTGGCAATATCGAATTGAATGTAGTGCTTGATTCTGTTGGGAATATGGGGTGAAATCGTGTAAGGTGATGTGTGAATATCACATTTGTGACTATCAATTGTGATCACATTTTATTTTCATTCTATGTACCTAAGGTGATCTGATCACTAAAAATTATTCGAAACTTGGCACTACTTCCAAAAATAAACATTTAACGTTTCAGTATTGACCTAAGAACTTTTGGTATGTATATGGCAAGCTAGCAATCGATCATCGCGTCAACTAGTTACAAACTGAGATGGCTATTTTTCATTACATAAGTTTGTATTGGAAAAAAAACACTATACTAGGTATTTCATATATAAAGTAAGTATGACATTTATTTGTTGATTCCGATTTATTCATTGAGAGGTTATATACATAGATATAATTATAATTATAAATTTTGGAGGATATAATATGAAAACCTTTACATACACTAGTCAAAACAATTAAAGGAACACTTGAAAAAACTGAAAAATGGAGTGGTTTTTTATAAGGCTGTATCTCAGTAGAAAAAAGTCGGATTGAAGTGAAATAAAAGGTTATCATTTTTTCTTTTCAAATTATTTTGAGTTAAGAAAGTACCGTTAGTCGTTTGTGCTTGATCGTAAAAAATGTTCACTCAATTTCAAAATCGAGAAAAAAAATAAACTTTGATTTGTCATAAAATGAGCGGACATTTTTTTTCAATCCAACCAATCTAAGATTCAATTTGAGAATTTTGTTGGCTATAATTCACTGGTTGGTTCAGATCGCTACGATTTTTTTTTCTTATCAAAAAATGGGTTTACTTGCAAAAACACAATTTTGACTTTGGACCCTTATAACTCTGCTAAATATTGACTTACAAAAAAAAAGCAGATTTGAAAAATTTATTAAATTTTCTACACAAAAACATTCACCCTTATTATGATAGGCGTTTTTCTTAAACGACAATTCTCACTTTTTGAGTCGAGTCACTTTTAAGGCGTTTAAGTGTCGGTATTATGATACTTAAACGCCAGTCGTTGTCGATCAACTTGCGTTCCACAAAAACAAATAAAATTTGACAAATATAATTTTAAATTCAAATGTCATTTGTTTTCAAAATTATTTTCAATTTTGTAGGATTTCTTCTTCTCCTGGAACTTTTTCTCAGTTTCATGAGCTTTTCCATAACAATTCTGATTTGGGTTACCAAAATCCGCTTCCTGGCCTCGTAGCAGGGACAAAGACGATCGTGCAAGAGCTGCAGCGCTCTATGTTTTTGAAGGTCAGGGTTTTTCTGTGTTCTGGACGTCGTATATTCTTCATAAATGCGCACGCCGGGAGAGATCGTTCGTCTTCAAGGACTGAAACAGGCTGGTGGTGTTGTTGACTGGGGAGAAAGTTGATTTATTGCTTCTTCGGGTTTTTTTTTCTTGAAAAAGCAATTCCTTCGGAACCGTGAGATGCTCTTCGACACGTTTGCCAAGTAGTTATCGAGGATATAGGGAAGGGTTTGTGTTTTTCCACGTAAGATGAATGTCTGCCGATGTCCCCTTCCTTTGCAAGTCCATCAAGTGTAATTGCGAGTGTCCTTTTCTCTTTCAGCGTGAAAGGCTGCATCGATGTCAGTTGAGAGATTGCACTTCGACGCACGGGCTGGTGGAACTGTGACGTGTCCTAACCTTGTTTTCTGAAAAGCGGTTTCGCGACATTTTTTGTTTTTGTTATTAAATTGGCATTGAAAACGTAGCGGCCATCCAGCCTTCGGCTCCCTACTCACGAGCTAAAAAGGGGCTGGAGTCTGGACATCCCTTTATCTCCTGCTGCCCGGACCAGCCTCATACGGCTGTAGGTATGAATTGTGAGTGTGGTTTACGAGGAGGGGGAAACGTGAAATCCCTTATAATTTGATAACATTCATAGAGGTGAATAACCTTTCTAGCCACTCTTTTCCAACCCGTATTGGCTATGGACTCCCATTTGACATCAGCTCGGCGAGGCGCTTCATCTGCTCTGGGTTAGTTATTTTTATGTTAAATTCCAATTCCAATTCCAATTTCGCCAATGAGTCGTTTGAAAATTTGTGTTCGACAAAAAATAGCGTTTTGAGAGTCGTAATAGTCGAGTAAAACGACAGTTATAATACAAATGAGCGCCATTACTCAATTTCTCATACAAAAACTTACGTTCCACTCAGAGTAAGGCGTTACGACTCAATAAACGACTCTTAAACGCCACTCATAATACAAATTTTTGAAAATGAAATTTGTCGTTCAAGTGAAACGACCATTACAATAAGGGTGATTTACAAAAAATAAAAATATTACTTTTTTCGATCTTTTCTTTCAATTTAAAAAAAGGTCCAAAATACGCATTTTTCAACTTTTTCATAAAAACTATCGTTATTTTGTGGTTTTCAGTGATACAACTAATCTGAGGCTTAATTATTAAAGCTTATAAAATGTCCTTGATTTTAGTGAAAATTTCACATCAATACGATTAACCATTTCTCTGTTTCGATCAATCAAACTTAAAAACACTTTTTTTTTTCAATTTTAAGGAAAATCTTTTTTTTTATTTTTTGTTCTTTTGAGTTTGTTTATTTTTTTAAATTTTTTTATTTTTTTCATTATCATTATGAGTTTTTGAAGTTCGGACGAATTTCCTTGATTTTGATGAAAATTCGTCCGAATTTCACATGATGAGGGCATACAAATTTTCAAAAAATTATAATGGTAAACTATACTAGTTGGGTACATTAGGGCCCGTGGTCGAATGGTTAGCGACGTCTGGCATTACTCACTCTTGTGAGTAATTTCATAGCGAACGGTTGTGCTCCCTCTTAAAGTTGCAATTTTTATTTTCTATCATCATGGCTAGTATGGCTAGTAAGAATACATCTCTCAAAAAGTGCTTTGCTTGTAAAAATGCAATCCATGATGAAGGTGTTGTGTGTGGATTTTTTTGTGGCAATTCATTTCATAAAATCTGTGCCAAAATGTCTGATGATGTGCAAAAAGAGGTTAATAAAGAGCATTCAAATATATTTTTTCGTTGCTCTGTTTGCGCCAATTTCAATATGACTCATTTATTTGCCAAAGTCAATGATCTGGTCTCGTCAGTGAACTCACTTACAAATACAATGAATAATGTAAGCTCTCTTCATAATGAGTTACGAAAACTATTTGATGTTGTTGGTGGTATGACTTAGGTGAATGACAATAACAAATCATACCCACTCTCGAATAATAGTGCAAGCATGGAAAGTGGAGAAAAAAACAAATGTACAGCTACTGCCTCAGTTTCTAATTTGGTGTCTTCGAATGTTGAAACAAACTTATCAGAGAAGGTGAGGAGTGATGCAAATGCAAATGGAAATTAAATTTTTGTTCAAACGGGAGAGACGGCGACAAGTATGACGTCGACCAAACATACATTTGTCAACAATGATTTAAACACTGCTAGTGTTAGTACACAAAATTCTGTACATAATGGCTACGTTCAATCATGTATCGGATAGGCTATCTGGGATACCCGTATCTGGGATATCTTTTTGGACGAGACAGATACCTGTATCCAGATAGCTGTCAAAATGTCTATAAAAAAAAACAACAAATCAAACGCTTGAGAACAGTGAATTGTTTATGGCTGTGAATTCGTCAGCAAACATCTTCCGAGTCATCTAAATTATAGAAAATATTGTTAAAAATAACATCCAAAGTCATTTTGTTTATATTTCTTTCAATTCTCTTCTAAATTGGAAGCTGATAAAATAGCGCGCCAAACAATACAAGACAAAAAATCATGTGTTGATCAGCTGATCACTCGGATACCCGAGGTATACCAAAAATTCTCAGATACCTTTGGATTTTTTTTTGACAGAAAATGGTTCATGTATTTGCTATTTTTTACTATGGATTACAATAACAAAAAGCTATCCGATACCTTTTGGTTACACGATTGAACGTAGCCAATCATACAATGCATGTATGTGGTGAAGATGTTGCGGATGGTTTGAATGTGGTTGTAACTCACCAATGGTATCATGTATCCAAATTTGATGTTTCAACAACTGTTGAGGCTTTAACAAAATATGTTGCTGCTAAACATGGAATTGATGGAATCAACAATAAAATGTTACAAATTGATAAAAAAAGATGCAACAAATTTAAGATTTGTCAATTTCAAAGTCGGAATTCCAAGAAATAGTGCCAATCTAAATATGGCTTTGTTGGGCTCTAATTGGCCAAAGAACACTGTGGTTCGAAAATTTGTTCAGCAGAATAATTCAAAAAACGCCAAAGTAGGGCGAATTCCCAAACCAGGGGAATTGGAGTCAAATCATCAATTGTAAACAAATCTGAAATTTCTATTTATTTTCAAAACATGGGTGGCCTTAGAAGTAAAATTAATGCTCTCTATGCCTGTGTGGACTCTTCTGAGTATGATGTTTATGCATTTGTTGAAACCTGGCTCTATGAAGATATACGAAATGAAGAATTATTCAATGCATCTATCTGACTTTAATGTTTTCCGGCGCGATCGTTATGATGTTGGTTCGAGGAGAGGTGGCGGTGTTCTTTTGGCTGTCCGTAATGGTTTTTCATCGTATGCTTTTGATTTGGATTTAAATTCTTCAGATGGTATTATTGAACAACTATGTATTTGTATACAAGCAAGTTGCGATCACAAATTTTTAATTTTTCTATGTTACATTCCTCCTGATTCGCAATTATCTATTTATATAAGACATTTGCATAATATTGAACAAACTATTTCTAAGTACTCTGATTATGAATATTCTGTTTGTGTAATCGGTGATTTTAATTTGGGTGGAATTAAATGGATGCAACAAGAAAGTAAGGTTTTACCAGTTGTTCTATCAACCGAAAAAGAATTTGATTTTATTGATACCATCTTTGCCTTAAATTTGTTTCAAGTTAGTTTCGTTCATAACTCCTTACAAAGAATGCTTGACTTGGTTTTTGTTAATGATTGTTCTGATGTGAAGGTTTCTGAATGCATCCCTTTATTTTCCAATTCCATTCACCATGTTGCCATGTCCATTACTTTGAAAACTATTTGTTTTAATAATGTAAATGCTTACAATTTTGTTCATAAATTCAAATATCATTTTAATAACTCTAATTTAAGTATCTTGAATGATTCATTTCTTAAAATTGATTGGCAACTTAATTTAAGTAATAATTTGGAAGACAATTTCAACTATTTCTTAGCTGTTGTTGTAAGAGAATTGAATTCCTCTGTGCCGCGTTCTTTACTTAAAGTTAACCCTCATCCTCCTTGGTCAAATATTAGATTACGTAAACTTAAAAATGCAAAGAATAAAGCTTTCAAGAATTATAAACTCTCGAAAAGCAATGATGATTTCAATCAATATTCGCGTCTTAGAAAGGAGTATGTATTTCTTTCAAAATTTTGCTACAGTAATTATGTTCATAAAACTGAAATTGAGCTCAAGCAAAATCCTAGAATGTTTTGGAAATTTATAAATTCAAAACGTAAATCTGTTGGTTTTCCTACAGTAATGACTTATAAAAATGAAATTTCAAGTGATTCCAATGTAATTGCAAACTGGTTTGCTGATAGTTTTCAAAATATTTATAATACTTCTGACTTAGTAGCTGAGAACAATTATGTTTTAGATAATTTAGTCTCAACGATTGATTGTGGTGAGGTGAGTTGTGATTTGGCAGAGGTTTCTACCGCTTTGTTTGAACTGAATGCTTCTTATAGTCCTGATTTTCACGGAATTTTTCCGGTAGTATTGAAGTATTGCTTTAATTCCTTAAGCTTTCCTCTACAGTTCATATTTAATCAATCTCTTTCTACTGGATGTTTCTTAAATGAATGGAAGGTCGGTTACATTAATCCAATTTTCAAAAACGGTGATAGAAAGAAAATTGAAAACTATCGTCCAATTTGTAAACAACCTACTATTCCAAAATTATTTGATAAAATTATGTAAAATAAATTATATTCAATAATTAAAAGTATTATTTCAAATAGCCAACATGGTTTTTATAGTGGCCGTTCTACTACAACGAATTTGGCTTGTTTTTCAAAAAAGTGCTTTGAAACACTTGAAAATCGTTGCCAATTGGATGTTGTTTACACCGACTTTACGAAAGCTTTTAGTAGAGTGAATCACCTAATTTTATTTAAAAAACTAAAATCATATGGTTTTGATGGAACTCTCCTTAATTGGTTTTGGTCTTATCTAACTGATAGACTGCAAATTATTAAAATTGGTGACGTAGAATCAAGGCCTATAACTGTTTCTTCTGGAATCCCAGAAGGTAGTCATTTAGGTCCACCGTTGTTTGACTTGTTCATCAACGACTTTCCAACAATATTATCTTCATCTGAGTGCTTAATTTTTGCTGATGATATAAAAATGTTCAAGGTCATTAACAATTATAATGACTGCGTTGCTTTTCAACTAGACATCTGCGAGTTTGAGGTTTGGTGTCAGCGAAATGATTTAAGTCTCAACTTATCTAAATGTTCTGTGTTAACTTACAGTCGTCTTTCAAACCAGGTTATCTTCGATTACACCTTATGTGGATTTAAATTATCCAGAGTCCATGAAGTTAAAGACCTTGGCATAATTTTTGATGCGAAACTAAGCTTTGATTCACATGTTTCTTACATTGTTTCTAAGTCGAACAGTATGTTAGGTTTTTTAAAGCGAAATTCCAGTGATTTCAAAGATGCTTATACTCTTAAAGCTATTTATTGTTCTATTGTTCGTCCATTATTGGAATATGCTGTCGTTATTTGGAATCCTGACTTTAAAAAATTAATTGATCGGATTGAAAACATTCAAAAAAACTTTTTAAGATTTGCTTTAAGACAATTTTCTGCCAATAATAGTGTTAATCTTACCTACAGAAGTAGATGTTTATTACTTTTCATACAGACTCTGGAATCAAGACGGAGAATGTATAGTGTGTTATTTATTCGGGATATAATTACAAATGATATCGATTGTGAATTTCTGCTTTCTTCAATTAATATTTATGCACCAACTCGGTCGCTGAGGTTGAGACCTTTTATTTATGAAAATCCTCATTCTACGAATTATGGTCAGAGGGAACCAATTTCTCATTGCTGTAAATTTTTCAACCTTTATTATAATAATTTTGATATAGTTTATACTAGATCTCATTTTAAAGAAACTCTTTGTCTATTATTAAATAATTAATACGTATAAATTATTGAAATCTGTACATATATTAGGAAATAAGCATAATCTGTAGATTTCTCAAATCGTAGATTGAATAAATAAATAAATAAATAAAGTGATCCAGCTTCAAATCCGATTTTTGAGTGATTTTCAGTCCTTTTTTGTTGTTTTTTTTTTTGAATAACTTCAAAACCATTAGCCTTAAAAATATAACGTTATTTACATTATTACTGCCATTTTTTTGTTGTTGTTCTGTAAACTATACATATGGAACTATTTTTTGAATTTTTTTTGGAAATTCCATTCTCACCCTTTTTGGTGATGAGGAGGGGGTAAAGTTTAGTTATTTGCATTTTCGGCCTATTTTGTTGTGTTTTCTTGAATAATTTCAAAACTATTTGTCTTAAAAATACAAAAAAAATATGTTTGTTATTGCAGGCAATGAATGAATGATTGTACTTAATTTGAAGTCAGTAGGGTTACCACCTGTTCAAAAAAAATGTTTTAAAATTTAATGAAATTGGAAATTGGTATATTGAAAAATATTGCATATTACATAAATAACTGTGACTTCTTATCATTTTTCCGGTAATATTCATGTTATAGACCTATATCTCAAATATTTTAAAGAATTTTAGGTCCAGTAGTTTCGGAGATTAGGGGGGGGAATGGCCTGTTTTTGACATTTTTGCCTATTTTTCCATATTTTCTTATATAACTACAAAACTATTTCTCTTAAAAATATAAAAAAATATGATTGTATTTCTACTTAACACGTTGATATATTGGCCAACTTTTAACTCAATCGGTATAAGGGTTTTGGAGGAAATAAATTGTATTCTCAGTATCTTTTTCATAATTTTAGGCCCAGTAGTTTCGGAGATCAGGGGGGAGAATGGTAATTTTTGTATTTTTTCTCTTTGATAACTTCGAAACTATTTATCTTAAAAACACGAAAACAACATTTTTAGATTACTGAATTGAATACTTAAATATGTGTACCAAATTTCATTGCAATCGGCCTAACAGATTCGAAGAAATCGCTTGTGAAAGACGAATGAACAGAAAACGAAGTGATGTTATAAGGGTTTCGTTTACACTCTGTGTACGGAACCCTAAAAAGAAATGTACCTATTTCTCCAAACTCGACTCATGAGGCAATTCGATTTTGACTTATGTATGAGGTCGAAACGAATTGTTAAGCCATTAAATCGTTGTATAAACGTTTTTGATAATTTTTCTCTTTTTCCAAAAGATATTCTGTCATCTTCTTTATTATAAGACACATTGTCGATAAAGAAAAAGTCAAGTTTTATCTAAGTTGATTTTAGAATGCTTTTAGATAGCATAATTACCTTCATCTTGAGCGACAACATGTACTGATACATATAACAACCTTTCCCAGTGTTTTCAAACATCTTTTTCGCTCGACTGTTAAAAAACTCATAATGTAGTTACACAAATTGCTATTTCTTTGTGTAATTTGTTTCATTTCCTTAGACAACGTTTAATAAATCCTTATACCAACAAAAAACTTTGATATTTCTATCTATTTATTTTCCTATTTAGCATGTGAATCTTAAATACTCTTGAGGTGTTTAAATAAACAATCAAATATAGGCAGTTCATTAAAGGAAACAAAATAATGATATGGACATTATTTCCTTCAAAACTTCAAAGAATTCCTAATAAAACCTCCAAATAATATTTCACCACCGTAATTGCTGGATGTGTGGGAGCGCAAATACGGCAGCCCCTAACCTTAACAACAGTTCTAATCAATAACATAAACACAAAATTTATTCAAGAAGGAACAAGTGCTGTTTGCCAATGAAGAAAAATTAACTTAATAGATTTTTTTTTCGTAAATCGTATCTGAAGTTCACTTATGTCTTGAAGACAACAACAACATTGATTTCAAGTACCTACCTAAGACTCCGGAACGAAGTAATTACATTACAATAAAACTTAGAGCATTTAGAAATTTACGTAATAGCGTAGCCATTTTGAAAAAATTCAACATTTAAATTCATAAAAATGTTTTTGTCTGCATTTGTAAGATCATATAAAGTTGTATTGGACTGTTAGTGGATTTTTATTTAAAATTTTAATTTGAAAGAACAATCAATGTAGTAGAAGACATTATGAAGTTTTACGTCTTCTGTGTAAAATAGATTCCCCGAAGATAATCCTCATATCCTGCCACACCAAACGCTTTTTTCTTCTTTTAACCTGCAGAGGCAAACACATTTTATTCAGTGACACAAAGGTGTTTCGTAAGCTCTTAAACTAACCAAAACAAAAAACCTTCGGACGATAACAAAAGAACAATCTTCTGATTTTCTTATTTCTCTTTGTGGACCCTTTTCAATTTGGCTTTTCTAATTGGGTCGAAATTCCTCTCTAACAAGGTCCTGGCTTCTTAAAATTCTGCGTTTGATATTGTTTGTTTTTGTAGTTAGAATACACATTTAAATGCTACCTGCTGCTCCTGCTCCTGATGCTTTTCAAAAAGGAGGCAGATTAAATTTTTCTTTTGTTTTCGTTTTAAGTTTTCGACCATCGACTGTCAATATAACTTGTTCGATGGTTATTTATTGGGTAAATAAGGTTTCTTTTTTTAAGATTTTGGTTGGTAGCACCTTTCATATACATTTGTTTGTTTATTCTTTTTTTTTACTGCAACCTGAAGTGAACACTTTTATATAAATTGACGATAGCCATCTGACTTTTATTTCTTTTTTTTCGCTACCCTTTCGTTATGCCTATCAAATTCAAAGGATGAGAATCTGACTTCAAAAGTGCTTTTTATTTTTAGAGAAACTCTGGAACCTTTACAAAAGTTTTGGGTTAGGTTGATTATAAAAAAATAATACCAGTTGCTGTGCAGGATAAGTTTTTGTTTGGAAGGATTTTTAATTTGGATTTTTAAATTTGCTGGAAAATTTTGGCGGTGGGGTGGATTCGAAGACTTTATGGGTCGAAGCATTGGTGTTCATCCTCTCCACGTGACCAAGCCATCTGAGTCCTTGGACCTTCACTCTTTTAGTACAGTTCGTCGTTAAATCTTCTCCCCCACCGCTGATGCATAGGACCATAGATCTTCCGTACAACTTTTCTCTAGAACCGGCTTAGGGTGCTCTCATTCGTTTTTGACAGGGTCCATGCTTCTCCACTATATAGCAGGGCGGGGATGATGAGGGTCTTATAGAGCGTCACCTAAGTTGTTCGGGAGAGGCCTTTACTACTCAATTGCTTTCTTAGCCCGAAGAAACAGCGATTAGCAAGAGTTATTCTTCTTCTGATCTCGGCGCTGACACTAAGAAAAAAAACGAGCTAAAATCAAGATTATCGGTCTCAAATCAAGCCGATTCGTTGACGAAAGTCTGTTAAGCTAGAAAATTCTTAATTCAAGACCAAAACTCTTATTTTAAGCTTGTTTTTTTCTAAGCCTTAAATTCTTGTTTTAAGATTTTGAAATCTTAATCTAAGAATAAAAAAGCTTAATTTCAGATTATTCCAACCTCAAATTAAGATTTTTGTCTTACCCTTGAGTTCTTATTTCAAGATTGTGAAATCTTAATTTTTAGAATACAAAAGGTTAAAAGATCATTTCAAACTCAAATTAAGATCACATTTTAAATTTTATCAGACTTAAGAAGAATACATACTTAAAGCAAGATTTTTTATTCTTATAATAAGAACAAATAACCTTGTATTTAAGTTCAATTTTTTTTTCGGATTGTATCTCGATTATTCTTGATTTAAGCTGACTTTTAGGAAAACAAAATGAAATTCATGTTTGATTATTTAATTAGCCCTTTCAGGCTAAATCTTTAACCAATATTACCAACTAGTTGATACAATAGCATCATTTGGTAGTAGTAATAGAGGCGATCTTATCACTATCGTTCTAATAATCCTAATATTTTCCGAAGGGATTGAGTGTGAATTGAATAACGAAGTTCAATTCTGTATGAAAAAGTATTTTATATGAAAAAAGCATGTGACTTCGTTCCAAGACTTAATTTGAGAACAAAGCGGCTCAAATAAAGATTTTTGTTCTTTATTTTTGAAAACGAATTTCAGATCGTTTCGACTTGCTTAAAGAATGTTAAAACTTAATTTGAGAACGAAGCGGCTCAAATTTAAAGTTTTGTTCGTAATTTCAGACTGCAAATCTGTTTTAAGAACAAAGTTCTCGATTTAAGATTGCTTCGGTTTGAATTGAGAGTGTAATAACTTAATTTAAGAACGTGGCAGCTCAAATCAAAATGTTTGTTCTTAATTTAAGAATAAATTCTTATTTTAAGAATAAAAGGTGTCATTTTTAGGATAAAAAAAATAAGAATATAAAAATCTTGAAATAAGCCTACTTGTAGCGGCTATATGCTCTTACCACTACAATAAAGAGTTGATATTTATATAAATGAAAATATTATTTATTTATCCAACTATCAAGTTTGAGAATTACAAGTATAATAATAATTTTCTTAAAGCTGAAAATAAGCTCAAAACACAAGCTTGCGTTAATATTTTCCGAGTGAGCAAGTAGATTTATTAGCAAGTAGAGGTATTGTCATTATGTCAATGCGGCCACATCCACTCCCCCCCGGATGAGATCCAGAGAGAGATTTAAAAGCGACTTTCCTTTGGTAAGTCTTAGCAGGGCGATCCAACGAGGCTTTCCACTGAAGTGGTTGCATTGGTTGAGCAGGAAAATCCTCTTCTTCATTGACCAAGTTGTCAGTTTTGGTGACGAAAGCTGGTTTAAGGCGTTCAATAGAAATTGTTTTTAATTCACCATTCAACTTCACTTTGAAGACACGATCTGATACTCTGTCTTCCACTTTGAAGGGACCAGAATATGGCGGTTTCAATGGTGCTTTGACATGGTCTGAACGTATGAACACATGAGAACAGGTGTCTAGACCTTTTAAAATGAATATCCTGGATTTTGAGTGATGTGCAGTGGGCGTTGGCCTTAAGGCACGTATGTACTCACGATGTTTTTGTAGGAAAATTTCTGGATCAGGGTTCAAATCATTTGAGACGAAAAACTCACCAGGTAGTCTAAGGTTGGTTCCATAAATCATCTCAGCTGGAGTAGCCTTGAGGTCTTCTTTATAGCTGGTTCGAAGTCCTAATACAATTGTGGATAGTATTTTGGTCCATGGTTCGGGTGAACACATTAGAGCAGTCTTGAGTGTTCTGTGCCATCTCTCTACCATTCCATTTGATTGGGGGTGGTAAGGCGTAGTTCGATTTTTCTTAGCCCCAATAAATCTTGCTAACGCTTGGAAGAGTGACGATTCGAATTGGGATCCTTGATCAGAAGTAATTGTAAGTGGAGTTCCATAATGAGCAATCCAGTGATCAAATAGAGCTGTTGTAACAGTGTCCGAAGTAATGTCACGTAGTGGGACAGCGACAGGCCACCTTGAGAAACGGTCTATAATGGTTAGGCAGTACTGATAACCATCTACGTTTGGAAGAAAAATTATATCTATATGTATGTGGCTGAAGCGAGCATCAGGTACTTCGATATGGTTTGGTATGAGCTTGTTATGGCGATGAATCTTGGCTTTTTGACAGGGTAAACATTGTCGACACCACAGTAAAACATCCTTGCGAATGCTAGGCCATACATATTTCTCACGAAGCATTCGAGAGGTACTTCTATTGCTGGGATGTGCTATATTATGTATCACATCAAATGTTGTCTTTCTAAGGATCTTAGGAATGTAAGGTCGCACTATATTGTTTGCAATTTCACAGTAGATTTTAGTTCCTTCAATTTCCATCTGTTGAAGTTTAAGTGCGTTAGGATTCTCTATGAGACCTTTTAACTCTTCATCATCTGCTTGAGCTTCTTGAATAGTTTCTAAAGAGAGTTTCGTAGGCATATCTATAGTATTAATACGAGACAGAGCATCGGCAACTACGTTTTCATTGCCCTTCACGTAAGCAATATCTGTGGTAAACTGCGATATACAGGGTGATTCACGAGCGTTGTGCCAAAAAGCTAGAGCGTGTAGGTTGAGTTGAGACAAGAAAAAAATCGTATGGGAGGGGGGGGGTCTATTCCCCCCCCCCCGTTTAGCCGGGAGGGGCAATTTTCTGGAAAATTGACTTATTTTGTTAAAAAAAATATTAAAAATCAACGGCTTCGTTTACAACACCGTGCTATACCTTTCTGGAAAGCCAAAAACTTCTTCTTTCACTTTATTTTCAAACTAAAAGTTTAAAAAAAAATAAATTTTCAAACTCAAAATTTTCAAAAAAAAAGCAAAAAAAATCATTTTTGAACTATTTTTTTTCAAAATTTTATGTAATTAAGTACTGATTTTGTTTTTAAAATTCAATGTCTTTGTTAATTTTTAGTCGAAAACAGAAAACCGGATGCAAAAATGTCTTTTCGTTTTTGAGAAATTAAAAAAAACCAAAACCACTTTTTTCTAAAAAAATCTTTGTTTTTATTTTTACCTATCTGGACTTTTAGTTTAATTTATTAGTTTAATTTATAAATTTAATTTTTTGTTATCGGAGTTTTATGAGGACTCAATAAAGTAGAAAAAAGTAGAACAAAATGATTAATCCAGGGAAAATCCAATACTTTTCTACTTTATTGAGTCCTCATAAAACTCCGATAACAAAAAATTAAATTTATAAATTAAACTAATAAATTAAACTAAAAGTCCAGATAGGTAAAAATAAAAACAAATATTTTTTTAGAAAAAAGTGGTTTTGGTTTTTTTTTTTAATTTCTCAAAACCGAAAAGACATTTTTGCATCCGGTTTTCTGTTTTCGACTAAAAATTAACAAAGACATTGAATTTTAAAAACAAAATTAGTACTTAATTACATAAAATTTTGAAAAAAATTAGTTCAAAAATGATTTTTTTGCTTTTTTTTTGAAAATTTTGAGTTTGAAAATTTATTTTTTTTTAAACTGTTCGTTAAAACAATTTAATTTAAAAACAAAGTGAAAGAAAAAGTTTTTGGCTTTCCAGAAAGGTATAGCACGGTATTGTAAACGAAGCCGTTGATTTTTAATATTTTTTTTAACAAAATAAGTCAATTTTTCAGAAAATTGCCCCTCCCGGCTAAACGGGGGGGGGGGAATAGACCCCCCCTCCCATACGATTTTTTTCTTGTCTCAATTCAACCTACACGCTCTAGCTTTTTGGCACAACGCTCGTGAATCACCTTGTATAGTCGAGTTGTCTGCGTTGACGTTCAGAAGCTTTGTCCAACTTCTGCTGAAAAGCGTAGATTAAGGGTTTATTATCAGTCTTCACCATAAAATGACGACCGTCAAGTACATCCTGAAAGTGCTTTATTCCTGTGAAAATTGCTAGTAATTCACGATCGTAAGTACTGTAGTTTCGACCTGCACTGCTTAGTTTCCTTGAAAAATGTCCTAACGGTTTCCAAGTATCATCTTCAAGTTGATCTAACGTTGCTCCAATTCCAGTTGACGAAGCATCAGTCGAGAGAACTAGATTTGCAGTAGGTGATGGAAAAACTAGACGAGTTGTTGATGTAAGGTAACGTTGACATGCGTCAAAAGTCTCAATTGATTCTTTAGTCCAAAAATTCTTGTTTTATCGTTTTTCTTAGTTGCTTTTAGATACTCGTATAACGGTTTTTGTAATTTTGCAGCTTCCGGAATACAACGGCGGTAATAATTTATCATACCCAAGAACCGTTGAAGTTCCATGACTGTTTCAGGTCTTGGAAATTGATGAATCTTATTAAGTCGTTCTGCTGGTGAGTAACCTTGGGAGTTTAAGGTATAACCAAGGAAGTTTACTTGCGATTGGCCAAAAAAACTTTTTGATGCATTAATATTGAGAGAATAGTCTTTAAGAACTTGGAAAACTTGTCTTAGATGTTCTTCATGTTGCTTCTCATCAGTGGATACTACCAGAATGTCGTCAATATATACAAAAATAAAGTCCAGATCTCGAAAAATGGAATCCATAAATCTCTGGAATGTTTGTGATGCATTCTTGAGACCAAATGGCATGACAACGTATTCAAAAAGGCCCCATGGAGTGATGATGGCAGTCTTCGGTATATCATCTTGGTGCATCGGGATCTGGTGATACGCTTTGTTGAGGTCTATTGTTGAAAAAATATTTTTTCCATGAAGCAGTGGAAATAAATTTCGGATATGTGGTGGAGGTCGCCTGTAATCTCCACACATTCTCCACGAATTATCCTTTTTTGGAGTTAGATGAATAGGACTAGCCCAATTGCTGCTAGATGGTCTTAGATCACCACTTTCTAGTAATCCATAGATTTCAGCTTTTGCTGCTACAGCTTTGCCACCTGCAAGTTTCCGAGCTTTTTCTGTTACAGGTTGTCCATTGGTAATGATCTTATGAGCATAACTGCTTTTCATCAGGTTAGATTTATGCTGAGGAGTTGTAATTTCGATGAATTCTTGAAGTAGTTTAGCATAAGGACTTGCAGAATCTATTGTAGACACATTATGAAAAGACGTCGCCAGCAATTCACCTTTGGTGGTGAATTTTGTTATGGTATCTATGAGCCTTTGATTTTGCAAATCAATAAGAAGACCATAATTTGCCAGTAAGTCAGCCCCAATTATTGCAGTAGGTATATCAGCAATAATAAAGTGCCATGAAAGATTACGTCGAAGATTGAGATCAAGGTTGATGATTTTTGAGCCAAAAGTGTTGATTCTTGTAGAATTTGCGGCAAAAAGTGTTAAATTATTAAGTGGTTCATTGGTCCGAAAAATACTAGACGGAATAATTGAAACCACTGAGCCTGAATCTATTAAATATGTAAGGTTAGAATTCTTGTCATAAATATGTAGACGGAGCTCTTTAGGTGCTAGATCAACGCTGTCACCAACGGCTCCAACTGATGGCAGCGATGTTAGTTTCCCAAAGCCTTTGAATTTTTATTGTAAGCACATGGCATTGTGCAGTATTTAGCTTCTGTTACAAATCTTTGGTGGTAATAACAAATGCTTTGCTCATTGTGAGTTCGACGGCTTCTTGACCTTGGTCTTCCTCGAAATTGTTGAGGTATTTGAGCTAGCTGTTGATGTGGAAAGATTTGAAGAGATGGATTAGAAAGCTGTTGTAATTGTTGTGTAAACTGCAATTGTTGATCTTTTACTATCTTTAGCTCACGAATACAAGTGGCAAGCATAGTTTGTGTTTCATCGAACTTCTTTTCAAAATCTCTGTAAGACCTGTTAGGAGGATCGATTCTGTCCACACACGCAGCAGTCGCCATGACAAAGGTTCCTCGAGCTTCCATTATCCGATCAGCGACCTTGGCTAATGTATCTAGGTTTTCATTGTCGTTAATAATTAGAAGCGTGCGGATGTCAGCAGGCAAGCAGTCTAGCCAGAGCTGGTGTAAAATGTCCTTGTCAATTGATGTTCCTGCGATGTCTTTCATTTCCCTGAGGAGTTGTGAAGGTTTGCGATTCTCAAGAGTCATGCCCTTAAGAAGTTTACGTATATCTTTCTGTCTTGAACTAGCAAGACGTTCTATAATGGCATTTTTCACTGCTTCATATTTATTGCGTTCAGGAGGATCGCTGAGAATGTCATTTACTTGCTTGAGAGTTCTGTGATCCAGGGCTTTAATGACAGTGCTAAATTTAGTGTTGTCGCTGCATGACGGAAATGATCTAAATTCCGTTTCAACAACAAGGAACCATGTCTTAGGATCATCATGATAAAAGCCTGGAACTTGGGGTTTACTAACAGCAAGAACTTGTCCCTGTTGCCCGCCGTTGCCATTATTGTTGAGGACAGCGTTATAAAATGGCTGAGCTTGAGCTTGAGATTGAGTTTGCTGAATTTCAGAGCCGTGAAAACTACCAGAAAAATCTTGATTAATTGAACTATTTGGGTCGAGCGGGTTGGCTAAATTTTGAAGCTCCTTTAACGCGTCATATCGGTTAGAATCTCCACCTTTTCCAATTGGTGTGTGAGCTAGACTCATGATGTAAAGGTGTAGCCAATTCGACTCCAATGAAAATGTTCTTGAAAACAGGGGTCACCAGAATGTAGCGGCTATATGCTCTTACCACTACAATAAAGAGTTGATATTTATATAAATGAAAATATTATTTATTTATCCAACTATCAAGTTTGAGAATTACAAGTATAATAATAATTTTCTTAAAGCTGAAAATAAGCTCAAAACACAAGCTTGCGTTAATATTTTCCGAGTGAGCAAGTAGATTTATTAGCAAGTAGAGGTATTGTCATTATGTTAATGCGGCCACATACTCGTACTTGAATTTAGCCTCCTTTTTTTCTCTGAGTGGATGTCGCGTGTTGATAGCAGAGCCAAGGTAGACAAAGTCCTTTACTACCTCGAAAAAAATATGCGTCTATCGTGAGTCGTGACGTTTTGTCCAAGACGTGTCTTTTCTTGATGACAGCATATACTTTGTTTTGCCCTCATTGACCGCTTAACCCATTTATTCAGCCTCTGTTTGTTTACTCACAAAAGCGACGCTGCGATCTCCAAATGATATCATTGTCATCAGCGTACGCGAGTAGTTGCACAAACTTCTGGAATATAGTGTCTCTAGTGTTGACGCAGGAGTTCTGCACTATTCGTTCCAGTAAATCGCATGATAGTGCATCACCTTGTCTAAAGCCTTTTTTGACATCGAAGGCGTCGATGAGGTCGTTACCGACTTTAATGGAGCGGCGTGAACTCTCCATTGTCATCCTGCTCAGACGAATGAGTTTTGTAAGGATGCCACAACTGGGCATGGCTTTATACAGTTCTTCTCTATAGATGCTGTCATACGCGGCCTTAAAATCGATAAAAAGATGGTAGGTGTCGATTTAGAGTTCTTGAGTTTTTTCCAGGATCTGCCGTAATGTGAATATTTGATCGATGGTGAGCTTTCCTGGTCTAAGGCCACACTGATTTGGACTTATAAGTTTGTTGACAAACGGCTTCAGGCGTTCTCATAGTACTGCAGAAAAGATCTTACAGGAGATGTTAAGGAGGCTGATGCCTCTATAGCTGGTACAGTTTAGACTTAGAGGGTCTCCTTTCTTCAACATCGGGAAAAAATGCTGAGGTTCCATTCATCGGGCATGCTCTCTTTTGACCATATTCTACTGATTAGTGGGTGCATGCTCACTAGTCGTCGCCGGCTGTTTTGAAGAGTTCGGCACTGATGCCGTCAGCTCCCACGCTTTGTTGTTTTTAAGCTTAGATATGCTATCTTCACTTCTTCAAGGTCGGGTAGACGGAAATCTTGGCTTGCTTCTTCATTGAATGGTTCATTCTGACAGCGGAGTTTGATTCGTCATCGCCGTTGTACAGTCTGCAGAAGTGGTACTTCCATATCCTCAGCATTGACTGTGACTCTACTAAGATATTTCCCTATTCGTCTTTACATGCTTCAGTTCGTGCTCTTGGTAAAACTTCGGAACCTCATTCCTGTTTTTTAGTTTCTCAACATCCTCAATCGATCGCTTTTCATGCTCTCTCTTTTTCTTTCTGAAAAGCTTGTGTTCTACTCTCCTCCTTGTTTGTTGCCGAATGCTGCCTTATCCTGCCGCCACATCCAATCAGACGCTGTTGTTATTCTCTGTAGCAGCCGCCGTAGTAGATATCGCAGTTTTTCATCCTCCTTTTGCCCGGCCCATTCCATCGCATTTCCTGGATGGCGATTATATCCGCTTTATAACGGTCTAGGGCCTCCGCTAATTTTTCGGCTGCACGTAGTCTGTTAAGGGACGTGCAGGTGCAATCGTTGTCCTGATTTCGTTTGCATGGTTCGTCATCAGTAAATCCGTCCGCATCTGAGGCTTGTTGTTGCTTAGCAATTAGCTTTTCTTTACGTGATTGGGAAGTCACCCCAAAGCATGACCTCCAACCGCTAGGGCCAGGTCCTTATTTTAACTCCAAGGGCGCCGAGCCGGATAAACCGCCCCTTATCGGCCTGAGCTAGAAATATTTCGAAGTAGCCCGTATAAGCACTGAGTAGTTCAGCCTAACTGGAACTGTAGACCTAGACGCCAACGTAGAATCCATCCTGGGAATTCTTCCGCTGCCACCTGGAAAAGTAGTAGTGCCTTTGTGGAAAACACTCTCGCCGCCCTCTCTCGTTAGCTGTCGCCAACAGCCTTCTATTAGAATTTTCACCCTATCTCCAGCTGAGGAACTAGACACACTAGGATTTGGTAGACAGAGATTGTTGAGGACGCTTGGGTCTCCGTGAATGCACTGATATCTACCATTTGACGCACAGCACAACAAAATATAACCAAAAAAAAAACTTCTGGTTCGAAAATTAATAACTAATAAGTAATTTAATTTAATTAATTTAATTTAAATAAAATGCGTCGACAAAATAAGCCGTGTACGAGTATAATTCATAATAATATACACAAGGCCATGTGTCGTATTACACGACGACATCTGTGAAAATTGAGGAAATAAATGTAAACATAGTTACTGCAGCACGGGTTGTTGAAAAGGCTACGAGAATTGAGCAATTTTTGTAATGCCTGATAACTCAGCAAGGTTACAAACCAACTGAAGTATGAGCCACGCTTCTTTCGCAGTTCGGCACACTGACTGACACTGAAATATAAAATCAAACTCTGAAAAACGTGAACAAAACCACATGGTTGCAGTACTGGGGTTATTTTCTGCGTGGTTCGGGTATGTGATATCAATAAACGCCCAACGGGATAGTCAATTAAGTCCTCTTGTATTTATAACTAGCCGACCCACGGGACGTTGTACCCGCCCCTAAGAAATTGTTAGTGTTAAGGTTGATTTGCAAGGAATGTTTTCCCATTTACTTCTGGTTTATTTGCAATAAACCGTCATTGCAGATGTCATCATTTTTAGAAATGGAATTTTCGAATGAAAGTACAAGCCAAATGCAAACTGAAAATTGTATTCCTTGAAAGAGGGGGTGTAAGTATAGAGATAGTCAATATTTTATTCTTTTAAACACCGAATTACCTACTAATCTGTAAGTCAGAACTTTGTACTACTTCCTTGTTTCTCAGTTAATTGAAAAATCCTATCTGGCATTGAATGTGTAAGGTTTTGCAGAACTTGTTCGTTCATCACTCATGTGTACTGCTTTCCATTTGAGTAAACTTTTCTGGCCTTTATTCACAAGAAATTTTCGTTTGGGTTAAGGTCAGGACTACAGGGAGATAATGACAAACACTGAACATAACTTGCATTGTGAATAGGAGCAGCAGGAATGACTCCAAATTCGTTGATCGGCCATTCATCTTAGGTTGTACAAACATCAAGGGGATTTTACCAAGCAAACCAAAAGCACCTACACCATAACACTGCCACCTCCAGAGTTCCGACTCATTTTTATTAACTGCTTTTTCGTCAATGAAATTACGCCAATAAACGCTAAAACCGTCGGGACCATCCAAATTAATTTGCGTTCATCACTAAAAATAACGGATTCCCATTCCCTTGTCCACGCCATATAATCGCTTACAAACCTAAATCTTGCTTCTTTGTGCTGCTGTTGTAACTGAATTATCTATCCAACATTCAACTTATTCCACCTTGCTTCGTGACGGTGGGTCAATAAGCTTGGTCGAACAGGGTCGATCTGTGAAAATGTAAAATGAAAAAAAAAATATCATTTCAGTTTTCACAGAGACTTTTCATTTTTTCTTGTTATGATAAATTACTGTAAATGTTTGTACTAAAAAATACTAAATGATAAGTTCTGTCTATTTAAAGTCCATTTTTTATTTTTATTTCTCAAGGCTTTTCACAAACTAATATAGTTGTGATAAGAAATTTATCAAATGAAAAGTTTTGACGTTTGTTTTGATTTTTGTTCACAGATCCAGAATCGAATTTATAGTGAAAGTGTGATAAAACTTATCATTTCACAGTTTCACAGATCGGGAATTATAATTTTCGGTCGAATTAAGAAAATTATACGCGACAGAAACACAGATCGTGGCAATCGATAGATAAGATAAACCATGTACCTTGTGTACACTCTCCATCGTTAAATAAGTTCTACGAAGCATTGCTTAATAATAAATTATTTATCAATATTTTTCAACCTAAATAGTGAAATTTCCAATTTTCCATTTGAAAATCAGTACACCTACAATTTGAAGCAATTTTCCCTTTGAAAACCAATGAGTTTTCCGAGTTTTTCATCGAAAACTTTCTATTTTATTTTTTTTTCACAGAAACCATCATTGAATACAACGGTATTTACCATGAAAATTTCACAAATATCTGGGCCATTTCGGAGTCCATTGGATATATACAAATATTCATTAATTTTTGTATGTATAGTTTTTTTTTACATGATGTATTCTTCCCATGGAAAAGTTGGTACAGTTGTACCAAATTCGATACAATTGAGTTTGTTGAAGTACAAAAGTACAATTTGTCTCTATTTGGTACAATTTGCTTATGTGAAATTTGAATAGTTTTTTTCAAAAAAAGATTTTTTAATAAAAATTACTTTTTTTCTATAGCATTCGCAGGCTTGTTAATAGGTTTTTCTAATAGCTCTGTATGAAATTATTAAGATATTCAAAAGTCTCGGGTAGGTATAAGCCCTTAAAAACCTGTCATAATTTTCTAAACTAGACAGCAGAAGCGTTGCCAAAGAATGTAAGTTAAATTTTTTAGAAGAAGGAGGACTAGCCCTTGAAATTGCAAGCTTCGACTAGATTAACTAATTCATTGAAAGTATGCGTTCTATTTTGTTATCACGTTTGCCTTCACATTGGCATTGTTCCGTTTTTGATTGGGGTAAGCGACTTGAAAAGACAAATCAATATTTCGCCTCATTTCTGTTCATAAAATCGAAAATTACCTCAACAGCATTAATATATTTTTATATATTATATTTATATATACACTAGTCAAAACAATTAAAGGAACACTTGAAAAAACTCAAAA
The DNA here is from genome assembly GCA_943590905.1 of Sphaerophoria taeniata. Classification (NCBI taxonomy): domain Eukaryota; kingdom Metazoa; phylum Arthropoda; class Insecta; order Diptera; family Syrphidae; genus Sphaerophoria; species Sphaerophoria taeniata. Next base: position 21,938,918 of record OX016540.1, on the reverse strand, counting down.
ATGGAGTGGATTTTTATAAGACTGTATCTCAGTAGAAAAAAGTCGGATTGAAGTGAAATAAATAGTTTTTCAAAGGTTATCATTTTTTCTTTTCAAATTACTTTGAGTTAAAAAAGTACCGTTAGTCGTTTTTGCTTGAGCGAAAAAATGTTCACTCAATTTCAAAATCGAAAAAAAATAAACTTTGAGGTTTCATAAAATGAGCGGAAATTCGACGAATTTTCATCAAAATCAAGGAAATTCGTCCGAATTTCACAAAGTCATAATGATAATGAAAAAAATAAAAAAAAATAAAAAATAAACAAATTCAAAAGAACAGAAAAATAAGACAAAAAAAAAAACCTTTCCTTAAAATTGAAAAAAAAATGTTTTGTAAGTTTGATTGATCGGAACAGAGAAACGGTTAATCGTATTGATGTGAAATTTTCACCAAAATCAAGGAAATTTTATGAGCTTTAATAATTAAGCCTCAGATTAGTTGTATCACTGAGCAGCACAAAATAACGGTAGTTTTTATGAAAAAGTTGAAAAATGCGTATTTTGGACCTTTTTTTAAAGTGATAGAAAAGATTGAAAAAAACAATATTTTTATTTTTTTCAAAATGTTTTTGTGTAGAAAATTTCATGGATTTTTCAAATCTGTCTTTAGTTTTTTTGTAAGTCAATATTTAGCAGAGTTATTAGGGTTTAAAGTCAAAATTGTGTTTTTGCATGTAAACCCATTTTTTGATTAGAAAAAAAATCGTAGCGAAATCGTACCAAACAGTGAATTATAGCCAGCAAAATTCTCAAATTGAATCTTAGATTGGTTGGATTGAAAAAAAAATTCCGCTCATTTTATGACAAATCAAAGTTTATTTTTTTTTTCGATTTTGAAATTGAGTGAACATTTTTTTCGCTCAAGCAAAAACGACTAACGGTACTTTTTTAACTCAAAATAATTTGAAAAGAAAAAATGATAACCTTTGAAAAACTTTTTATTTCACTTCAATCCGACTTTTTTCTACTGAGATACAGCCTTTTAAAAAACCACTCCATTTTTGAGTTTTTTAAGTGTTCCTTTAATTGTTTTGACTAGTGTATATTTTTTTTTAATAAAATTTTTTAACTTGTCTATTTTCATTGGAAACTAGTTTTTGGTACAATTTGAAGAACAAATTCAATACAATTATTGAAAAAACCTGATGTAGCCTATAAACCCATTTCTAATAAAAGCAATAGCTTTACACAAACTAACCATTTTTTAAACTAAACTTTACTTAAAAAATTTAGTCTTTAAGTCAGAATGCCCGGAAGACACGAGAAAAATATATCGACTTACCTTGGCAATATTAATATTTCTTTTTCTATTTTCAAAATCTTGAATTTTCAATTTTCGTTTCTTGAAAATAAGTTGCTAGGAATAAATAAAAATTTTACAAAACGTGTTAATTTAAAGAAAAAAAGGAATAATACCGAAATTTTAAAGATGAATGTATTTGTTTAACTTTGAAAATGTCTGCATATTGCAAGTTTGTCAAAGTTCGGCTTGGCCTCCTCTTCTTTTGCTGTAAAATCAATTCAAAATTAAAACTTGGCATCTTATTGGTGAAAAAAAATTTTGTTTTTATATTATGTTTAACAAAACCTACTTTTATTTAGTTTATATTCCTTATATCGATAAAACATAATATATATCAATACACAGTATTTTATAAATAGTGTTCGTAATAATTTCGTTGTATTATTTCTCATATTTTTTATCTTTTTTTGTTTAAACAGTTATTTTCTTTTTTTGTACATTCGTGTTAAATACATAGTATCTACTATAAAAAATAAATGTTATATTTGAAATAAATTTAAGAGGTTATGTACCTACCGTTTCAAGGGTGTACATAAAGTATGAGCATTGACTAGACCTGCCAGATTGTTGCTGTGTTTAAAATTTGAGCAGTATTTTTTGTATTTCTTTTTCAATACAAAATGTTCGAGATATGGATTCGGAAACACGAATTTCATTCTCAACTGTTCTTGTAAGGAATCCTTACAGAAATCAGATTGCGTTGAACCATAAGAATTTCGCTTCCAATCCAGAAACATTTCAATATCGATGTGTGCAGTTCTTTATTTGCAATTGAACATGAGAGCTTGAGTCTTAAGTGAAATCAGTAAGTTGAGGTAAGAGATCTAAATGGCTTCTTGACTTAAAAGGCAGGTCTTATAAAAAAATACGAACTTAGATGCTATTGTAAATGTAAAAAAAGTCTTATTCAACAAAAAGTATTCAAATGTAATATAAAAAAATATTCCTTAAATATTTAACAGGAGTTTACAACTTAATGCACTTTGCTGTTAACCGGATTCCATCAGTTAAAACTTTCAACAAATTTGAAAAAAGGAAAATCATTTAACAAAACTATAACCGAGCTTAAAATTAATGAATTCTTAGCATAAATGTAGTGTTTACGAGAAAATAATATAATTGGTGCAAAATTATAGTCCGCTAATGAACAATTTTAAGAGAATTTAGTGTGATACTAGCTAAAATGACGTTTGTGTCATGACTGAAAAGTCATTTTAAGCTAGTATCACACTAAAGTTGTTCATTAGCGGACTATAATTTTGCGCCATTTACTTTTTTATGTTTTTTGTTTCCTTTCTGTGTTTCGTTTTTTGGCTTAAACAGCTTATGACAATGGGTTTTGTTCGATTATATTTTAAATAAGTTCAATTTCATTGTATTTGTATACAAAATATAAATTAATTTACAAATTCAAACGTGTTACATTTGGCAGTGGAGTTTATGTTTATATGAAAATAATTATGTATGTATATACACTACTCGATAATATATACAATTTTTAGTTTATATATTTTTTGTTTAAATTAAATGTAAAACTTATCAAAAAACGACATTTTCAAAAAGACAAAGAATGGCTTAACAATAAAAATAAACAGTGTTGGCTTGTGGATATATTTTAAAGTAACGGTCTAAAGGTTTTTTGATTAAGATATTTGAGCATTTATTTTATTGCAGCTGTGCTATTTTGGCATTTTTAAGTTTCACTAAAATATCCGTTGTTAGAACAAGAGCAGTGTTTGTTCAAATTAATGGCTTTGAGAATTACCAACAACAGCTCACCCGAGTTGATTCAAACTTGCACAGGGTTTGGACCAGATGATTCGCTGTCATGTGATTTCTTTAACATAAGCTGCTGGCGATGTCTGATTCGGGATCCCGAATAAACTGATTCAGCTGTGCCGCATGACGCTAAACAATACGCAGTGCAGTGTGCAAATGGGTAACAGCTCATCCGAGTTATTCCAAACTTGCGCAGGGTTAAGACAAGGAAATGCGTTGTCATGTGACTTCTTCAACATAGTCCTGGAGCAGATAGTGCGCAAGGCAGGTGTGAGCACGGAGGGCACTATCTTCAACAAATCCACCCAGCTCCTAGGCTATGCGGACGACATAGACATCATCGGTCGATCCAAGAGAGCTGTGCTTGAGTCCTTCACAGCGATTGAAGAACAGGCGAAACTAGTTGGTCTTGAAGTGAATGAGGACAAAACAAAGTACATGCTATCAACAAACAAAGCAACATCTGTCCACCGCCTAGGACAAAACGTCACTGTTGGTAGCAGCAATTTCGAGGTAGTTAAAGAGTTCACCTACCTTGGAACAAACATCAATCCCACGAACGACACCTTAGTGGAGATACGAAGAAGAATTACCCTAGCGAACCGCTGCTGCTTCAAAACTCCTCACTCGAAAGACAAAGTGTCTGCTATACAAAACTTTGATTTTACCAGTCCTACTCTACGGCGCCGAGTGCTGGACGACAAGTAAAAAAGGGGAATTGATACTGGGCACTTTCGAAAGAAAAATTCTTTGACGGATTTTTGGTCCCGTATGCGACTATGGCGAATGGAGAAGAAGATACAATCGAGAACTGTATGAGCTGTACCAAGATGTGGATGTAGTCCAGAAGGCCAAGAAAAGACGACTACATTGGCTCGGCCACATCGAGCGAATGGACGACAACGCTCCAGCCAAGAGTCTTCTCATCCCAGCCCCCAGGTTCAAGACGACAAGGAAGACCGAACCTACGGTACAAGGACGAAGTGACTGCGGATGCCAGAGCGCTTGGTCTCGGTGACTGGAGAGTACATGCGAGGGATCGTTCACGATGGAAGACTGCAGTATCTCAGGCTGAGATCCTTCATGGATTGTGAGCCGGATAAGAAGAAGAAGAGAAACATTTCAATAGAGACTCTAGTTACAAACTATCGCCGACATGGGATCCTCTCATAAACAAAAGTGCATAAAACCGATACAGCTGTAGCCGATGTCGTGAGCTTTGCTCGATCAAACGTCAGTCTCATCCCGTGCAATTTCTTCGAAACGTCGGGTAAGGAAATTAGAAAATATTTCTTATAATTAACGCGGTAAGTTCCGAAAAAACCTTTCTTATAATTATGGAACGTCAAGGTTGAGAAGCACACTTTTCATGACATATTGATCCCATGGAAAAAAGCATCAGACATGAGTAAATTCCGAACCCACCACACCTTGTGTTTCTACGTAGCAGGATCCTCCGATGAATCAACAATCAACTATAGGGGTCCAAAGAATAGAATAGTGTGGAATTAACAAATATCGAAACAAAAGAATGAAGCGAGTTGGTAGTTGCTCTTGCAAACAACACATAGTTTCCGTTCTGCTGGCAACGCTGGATGTACGAAATGCTTTCAACTCGGCCAGTTGGAGTGATATACTTAGTGCGCTCGAACGTAGATTCCAAGTACCAGCATACCTCCTGCGGATGGTAAAAAACTATCTCAGGGATCGAGAGCTGCTTTACGAGACCACAGAAGGCCCGCGAAGGAAGGAAGTCACATCTGGTGCAGCGCAAGGGTCAATATTAGGACCGGACCTCTGGAACATCTCCTATGATGATATCCTCCGCATGGAGATGCCTGACGATGCCTTTCTTGTCGGGTACGCTGACGACATCGCCGCGGTAATCACGGCACGAGACACCGATAGTGCGCAGAGGAAGCTGAACCAGGTCATGCGACGAGCAAACTCGTGGATGGAAGACCATGGACTATGCCTAGTGACAGAGAAAACCGAGATAGTCCTTTTAACAAGGAAGAGGATCCCCACACAAATAGACTTCCATATCGGGACCAAACTTATAAGAATCAGCGTGGCGGTGAAGTACTTGGGATTGAGACTCGATACAAAGCTAACCTATTGGACACAAATAAAGACAGCATCGGAAAGAGCCTCCAAAACTACGGCATCACTGAGCAGACTTATGGTGAACGTTGGGGGACCAACAGCTAGTAAGCGGAGATTATTGATGGCGACAACACACTCCATTCTCTTATATGGCAGCGAAATACAGGCGGATGCACTTAAGCAGGAGAAATACCGAAAGCAGATGGCTGAAGTGCAAAGATGCGGAGCTCTACGGGTAGCCAGCTCTTACCGAACGGTATCGGAACCAGCCGTCCTTGAAGTCGCTGGAGTGATCCCTATCGATCTCCTAGCGATGGAAAGGAAGTACGTGTACGACAATAAGGCAGAAATGGGAATGGCAGCGGCAACTAAGGTAGCTAAGCATCTGACGAAACAGAAGTGGCAAGAGCGTTGGAGCTCGGAGAGCAGAGGACGATGGACAGCAAGACTGATCAGAAATTTGGATGAGTGGAAAAACCGAAAACACGGTGAGGTTAACTATTACGTGACCCAGTTTCTCACCGGACATGGATATTTCAATGCCTTCCTCCACAAGATCGGCAAAACAAGCAATCCCGCCTGCCAGTACGGAGACTCGCAAGTAGATGACGCACATCATACCTTCTTTGACTGCAGCAGATGTAAGTACGAAAGAGAAGACCTGGAGAGAAGCATCGGCATCATAACACCAGACAATATTGTGGGAAAAATGTTGACAAGTGAACAGTCCTGGAACAAGATCTGCACCTACGTCAATCACGTTCTCAGAAGGCAGAAAGAAGAGGAACAACAGTTCCGTGAGATAGTGTAAGCCTTAGATGGCACTAGGTTGGACCCCCCTTGAAGTAATACGAAAGTGGTCCCAAGGGGGTGATCTACGAGACACTTTTGGAGGTTTAGCCGGTATGGCAATAAAATTTATTGGAGAGTCCGGCACACGCGGAGGTATGGATACCTCCTTGTGGTGCGTAACACATTCCTCCAAAAGTAAATCCGTTTAAGTTTAGAAACTTGTGATGCAATTGAATACTGAAAGAATCACAAACTGGAATGCATTTGCTTGGACCGAAACACCCGCTTAGCAAATAACTAAAAAAAGCAAAAACTATTTCAATTGGCAACCAGAAAATATAAAAAAGAACATTTCTGTATCAAAGTATAAAAATAGCCCATAAAGGCTTCAATAACTCCTATCCCTATTCCTGTTTAACTCTAAATATATGTCTTCCGTTATAATTATTGTATACTAAGAGCTACATATCGACTAAAGCCTTTAAATACATCCATATACTGCTTTAACCTACTTATTGTATAATTTTTGGCCACAAATATACAAACTACATAAATTGTTCTTATGCCTTTTGTGTGTACATTAATCTGTTCGTTTCCTTAAAGCTGTTCTCTATCAACTACAATGTGATGTGCTTTTACTTAAAGCCAAATGGGCCCTACACTTTTCTCTATTAACTCCACAACATCGTCCCGCTGCATTTCCTTAAGTATTCGAACGAGATCGTGGACATTTTTCTCGTTCGTGCTCCGACATTCCCACAAATTGAGCAGATTCTCCGTTGGATTCGGTCGCGATGCACCATATTCGATGTATTCCAGTAAATTCAGTTTAATCGACAGAGTCCGCCAGTCGTTCTTATCCAGACGCAGCGGATCCAACATCACACATAAAATATTCTTGATTTCGCGTGGAATCTTCGAGTCTGTGTAGATTTCGTTGATGTAGCAGCCTTTCTTGTTGACGAACACCACTTGACGTTCGTTGTCAGGATTAAGGGGTGCAGGCAGTTTGGTTTGTGGCACCGCAAACGAATTGAAACCCTTCTCGCTGTTGGCTTGTGAGAAATCGATTTCCAAACTGATGTCCATAAAGTGCGACTCGGTGCGGCGCAAATTGAATTCGCAGTGTAGTATGGAATTGTTGCTGAGAATGTGATTGTAGGGTATCACTTGTTCCTGCAAGTGACTCGGAACTTCCCATTCGCCAGTGGAACGTATTCGAATGTTTAGATCGCTCTCGTTCAGACTAAACGAGAATGTATCGCTCTCGCCCATGAACGAACCGCCAAGTTGGGTTTCGATGCGCGAACAAATTTCACAGCTGTTGGGAAAGTCTTTGACTATGTACACCCGCAGACTGCCGACAGCACAATTCGGAGCGACTTGACCAAAAGCTAGCAATTTCATTTCAATCGACAAGTTCGGTGTGCACGGATCGGGTTGAGCTAGAATAGCAAACCGACCCATTCGTTCGGTCATAATGTAAGCAAAGTACTTGTCGATTTTAATGAAAAACTTGGAAGTATTCGTACTGACGCCTATTTTGGTTATAGTTTCCCATTTGACGTTTATGTCATTGTTGCTGGCCTCGGAACTGTACACACTGATGTTCCACAGCGAGGGATCCGTTAAGCAGTGGGGTATTTTGAGTATGCAAGGCTTGAGGAAATTGAATTTGAGTGGTGTGCATGAGACAATTGTACTGGTAATTAGCATCGAATCGAATGATTTGACGTTTATGCGAGAGAATTCCTCGCCGAGGACAGCAACGGACACGCCTTTTTTGTCATAATTGCCGAGGGCGAATTCGGGAACGTAGAGACTAACCTTACCGTCGTAGAGTCGGAGATAGCCGCCAGCTTCGTTGAAGACATCTTTGATGGAACTCATTTTGCAGGATCGTTTCGACACCGAAAGGCATTTTTGTTTGGACGCATAGTCGTAGTCTGTGGAATCAGCTGCAACGAAGAAAACAAAATAGAGTCATATTGGGGGTTTGTTGGAAGTTCTTACATGTACAAGTTGAGGTTTCGGCTGTGTCGCTGATGTAGTCCACGCTGATGCCGTCAATTGGATTGGTATAGCTGAAGAGAAAGACAAACATTTACCGAGTTCTTACCAAAGAAATATGCAAAACTCACTTTGTTGACAAATTGGGAACATCATAATGGTGCTCGGATATCGCCTGTTCGCCGCTTAATGAAGTATGGCCGGGATTCGCGTAGTCGTAGTTGACGTTGCCATCGGCCACGTAGTTTCGGTGAATCATCTTCTTATCGCTACTTCCAACGTATTTCGATTCGAGAACTGTTGAGAATGAAGTGGTTAGTTTTGTTGTTTAGGCTCGAGAGCAAAATAATGTTTACCTGTCCTGGCTATGTTGTAATCCGGACTATTTGTGATTCCCCTGCGAGCACAGCATATAATGGCAACTCCAAAGGCCATGCAAACAGAAGCAATGAATGCTAGGCCCAAATACAAGGCCCAATCAGAGTCTGAAATTAAGAGAACATTATTAGATTAGAAAAGAAAATTAGATTAAGAACAATTCTAAGCCAAGGAAGCCAAGGAAGCCAGCGCCCAAAAAGACCGAACCATCGGTAAAAAGACAAAGCAATTGCGGAGGAGTTCGACGATTGGAAAACGCACACGAGCAAACTTGTGGTGGAACAATGCTTCAGGCTGAGACCCTACATAGATTCGAAACCAGATAGCAGCAGATTAAAAGTACATAATACTCGAATCAGGTGCGTCAAATGGTAGATAACAGTGCACTCGTGATGACCCAAGAGTCCTCAACAACCTCTGTCTACCAAGCTCTACTCTCACCTCCACGATGGTGACCACTGAGTGTCTAGTACCTCAGCTGGAGATAGGGTGAAAACCCCTATGGAAGGCTTTGGCGGCAGCTAACGAGAGAGGAGGGGGGAGAGTGTTTTCCACTGAGGCACTACTCCTTTTTCCAGGCGGCAGCGGAAGAATTCCAAGGATGGAGTCAACGGTGGCGTCTACAGTTCCAGTTAGGTTGACCTACTCAGTGAACACCTTATATGGGCTGCTTCGACAAATTTGGAGATCAGGCCGATAAGGAGCGGTTTTTCCGGCTCTTTGACCTTGGAGTTAAAATAAGGCCCTGGCCCTCCAGGTTGGGGGTCGTGCTTTGGGGTGACTTCCCAATCACATAAAGACAAGCTAGTTGCAAAGCAACAACAAGCCTGGGATACGGACGGATTTACTGATGACGAATTATGCAAACGAAATAAGGACAACGAGATTCGGAACGTTAGGTTCCTAAACAGACCACGTGCAGCCGAATAACTAGCGGAGGCCCTAGAGCGGATAAAACTGCCATCCAAGAAATGCGATGGAATGGGTCGGGCAAAAGGAGGATGAAAAACTGCGATATCTACTACGGCAACAGCTATAGAGAACAACAACAGCGTCTGTTTGGATGTGGCTTTGTCGTTGGAGGCAGGCTTAGGCAGCATGTCCTAAGCTTCCGTGCTGTCAACGCCTCACGACAATCCGCATAAAGGCTAAATTCGGAAACATAAGCCTAATATGCGCTCACGCCCCCACAGAAGAGAAAGATGACGACACCAAAGACGAGCTCCTCGACAAGACATACGAGCAAAGCCCTAGCTTCTACTTTAAAATCGTCCTAGGAGATTTTAACGCCAAACTAGGAAGAGAAGAAATCTTTGGTGGAACAGTCGGAAAACACAGCCTGCACGAAAAAACTTCCGATAACGGATTCAGGGTTATCGATTTTGCAGCGGGCGGAACATAGTAGTAGCAAGTGCGCGTTTCTTACATCTCAACATCCACAAGGGGACCTGGAGGTCTCCAGACCAATCAACTGTCAACCAGATTGATCATATTGAAATCGACGCAAGACACTTTTCAAGCATTATTGATACCCGAACCTTCCGAGGGGCCAACATCGACTCGGACCACTACCTCGTTGTAGCCAAGGTAATGCAGCAGATATATCGACTAAAGCCAAAAGCAGGAAGTGCTAGAAGAAAGTATGACGTCGGAAGGCTACTATTGCAAGACCTTTTTCCGACCGAGTGTCAAGTAACCTCATGAGAAGTCCGCTACAGCCAGCCTCGAGTATTGAGAACCAGTGGCAGAATTGCCAGGACTGTAGCGCCTTAAGTAAGTAAGTAATACTTCAATCAAAGAGCTCCTTGAGTTCAAGAAAATGTACCACCATTTAAAAGCAGCTGTCAATAATCTCCTATGGATCCGAGACTTGGGAGCTTGGTCAAAAGCAGGTCTAAGTCGCGTTCGAGTAAGAAGTCATACGGATAATGTTGAATCTATGTCAGTTCTATGAGGCATACAATTGAATGGAAGTAATTCACCTCTGGCCTTGCAAATGGTGGATATCATATCCAGACTATTTCCATCGTGGAAATAATTTTTAGACCCGAGGTTGTGCTGGAGTAACTTGTAAGTATCTCTTGTAAGGCTCTCTTGACTTTGCCTTCGAGAGACTGCTGCGCTCTGATCCACTCTGCATTGCTTATTTCCATTAAAGTAACCTTGTGTTCTATGCTAAGTCTTGACCACTCGCTGAAAAACTGCATGTTTCGTTCTTGGAGGTGATTGGCGATTTTAAAGGTAAGGCGGTGTGTCGGTCTTCCGGAAGTAGTCGAAGTGTAGCTTTAGCGTGAAAATGTGCAGTGGTGATATTCCCGTTTCGATATGAAGTATGTAGTTTGGAGTGCTGTATGAGAGTCTAAACATTCTTTTGATAAGGTATCTGAGTAGTTTCTCCACTTCATCAAATTGCCAGACACCCCAGACTTGTGCCGCATAACGCATGATTGCTCTCATCACTGCTTCAAAGACTCTATACTTAGCGTCGGCTCAACTTCTTTCTTGTGAAGAATTCCACTCCAGCTGCAGTTTATTGCACGATTCGCTTCTTTTAACTTTTTTTGGAGATGTTTCCTAAACGAAAGTTGGGTGGTAATGAGAACGTCTAAGTATCGGTATTCTTTGACTTTCTCAATTTCTTTATTGTGCCAGGTCCATTTCTCATTTCTTGCGTATCGTCCAGTTCCGTTTCGAAAGATGACCATTTTTGGTTTCGCAGTGTTAAGAGTAAGATTCGACATAGTGCAGTATGCTTGGAGTTTATTGATCATCAGTTGCGTCGTTTTTGGCTTATCGGCTACAATTATTATGTCATCCGCGTACATTAAGAGCTTAATCTTTATTTCGGCGAAAGTAATTCTTCCAGGCAGATGGTCCAAAAACAGCGATAATAAAAGTGGACCAAGAAGGCAGCCCTGTTTAACTCTAGTTTCAGATGCAAACCATCCTGATAGTATGTTTCCATCCCATTACGCTGTAAGTTCCCATCATAGAGCATTTGCAGTATTTTAAGCATTTTTGATGACAAGCCCACGTTGCTTAGTTTGTAGAATAAGGCTTTCCTGTCGCTGGGTATCAAAAGCTGCCTTGAAATCCACAAAGAACGCATACAGTTTTTTCTCACTATCCAGATGGGATCGAGCGATGCTTCTGAGGATGAAGATATTATAAACGCGTGGAAAACCCTTTTCGAAAACCGGCTTGGTACTCACTAAGCAAGTTGTTTTCATGAACCCAATCCGTCAGTCTTTCCAGCAGAATCCCCGTGAAGATTTTTGTGACAGTGTTGAGAAAGGAGATGCCTTTATAGTTGCTAGGTTCCCTTGGATCACCTTTCTTCAGTATAGGAAAGATGATACTTTTTTTTAGGCCTGAAGGTACTTCGCCAGTGTTGAAGATGAAGTCAAAAGCCTTTGTAAGTTCCTCTATGAAGGAATTTGTCGCGTTTTTGAAAAAATTCGTAGGGTAGACGGTCTTCGCCTGGGTCTTTATTTGAGCTACTGCGGCTTATGACTCCTGTCACTACCATCTGTGATATAGGCCGTTCAAGGGATTCTACTTCAAGAAGAGGTGCTGCATATTGCAATGAATCCCTGATGATATTCCTATTCAGGAGATTCTTGAAGTATTCGGCCAGAACCGGCGCTTCCACTTTTATACAACTTCCAAAAGCTGGACTATTTAAAGACCTTGCATCTTCCAGAAGACTGCTATCTTTTGCATTGCTGAGTCTTGATGCAGATGGACTTTTTGTTTCTGTGCACAGGTAGCTTTGTATAATTTGTTTACTTCTTGATATTTTAACTTAGCATGTGTTGAGCATTCTCTTCGTAATAACTTTAGTGTCTTAAACGATTTTTTCCTAGCAGCTTCGCATTCCCAGTCGTACCAAGGTTATTTACCTTTACTTCTTGTTTTCGTTTGGAGAGGTCCAGCAGCTTCGACTATACAATTTGAGGGCCTGTCTATACCTAAGATTGCTTCCATACTTCTTTGGGTAGACCGATTAAATTCGAGATAGATTTAAGGTGTGTTTTTCGATCCATTTAAGCCTAGGCAGCAACGATGCTTGTTCATCAGATGTACTGTCTCTTTGCAGATAATTTGGAATTCCATTTGTGAGGCCGCGGCGAATCAGATAAAATTACAAAACTAAGCTTAACTCTTTTGGTCTCGAATTTAGCAAGCAAGATGAGACAAGAAAAGCGCAAAAGTGGATATCAACGAGATGACTGGAAGGACTTGTTGCCAGAATCGCCGACCGCAATGCTAGCGAAGATGATGATGAAGCTAAAGAGTCGCTTTAAATGAATATATTCTCTGTTTTTAGTTTCGGTCTAAGGCAATTCATAATTAAAATTGCCCTGAAGTCGTTTCTATAAATCTAAGGAAAAATTGTCCTTTTTGACCATTTCCTCTTTTTAACGACTATCCCAAATTCGCCTGCAGTTCTTCCTGTGCTCGTTCGGCGATTAACAACCCTTACGTTGTTCCTTGCAAGCTAAATGCGGTGGTTCGTCTGACATACTTATCGAACAACTGCAATGGCCTCCAACACACACTGTCGTTCGGCAGTTTATGGGGACATAAATAAATAATCTCGTAAAAGCTTAAAAACCAACATTCGAAGAACAGTAAGTAGGCAAACACAAACCCCGCATAAGAAATAAAATACAGCCAGATGTCCTAGAACCCAGCTAGAGAGCCACTTGGAACCTCATTGACCGATGATTCTCGGCCTAACACAAAGTGACACGAAGCATTAGAGAAGGTAGGTGTGGAAAATAGAAACTTTGTAACTTTATTTAAAGTTTAGTGTTTCCCGATAACTTTCAATTTTGTGATGCCACACAACGTGCTATCGCTCAAAAGAGCAATGACAACAAATAAAATGTTCACCATTAATACTTTCGCTTGCATAAACAGAGAGATAGCTGTAGCTAACAACAATTATTATGTTCGCTATAAATCAAACACATCAGTTGGCTCTGGTATAATTTTTTGTGTTCTATACTCACCACTTTTTCCTATACGACAAAGCTCCCCTCGGCATTCGGCTGTTTGAAAATCCTTTCCGGAACACAATGATTTTGCAAAGCCATTGTTTAGCGAGTGTGTACTGCCACTATCCATTAAAGCATCATCCACAGACTGAGTAATACATTTCCTTCGTCGTACTTGTATACAGTCAGCAGAGCATGAACTCCATTCACCCCACACCGACCAGCGTCCTCCTGAAATATTATTTTTTTTTTTTTTAGATACATTTTTTGCCATTTGGTTATGGTTTTAACTGTAAGCAGGATAATGCTAGGAGACGGGTGTATATGAGCAAGAGCTGTGGAAGTGTGTACACAAAGGCTTTTGAAAAGCAGCACACACTTTTGTATTGTTTTAAATATTTTTCTTTTTTACTTACCAGCAAAGGCATCTGAGCTGTCCGAGTTAATTATATGGATGTCTTCTGTAAGATTCAAATGTGTGTGTGTGAGTGTAAGGAATCATTAAAAAAAGGATATTTTTAAAACATAAAAGACTTGAAATGTATTCAAGAACAAACATTGGGGTAAAGGTAAAGTAGGGCGAATTTGGAAGTTGCTGTTTGTGTGAAAGTGGGTCTCGAAAATTTTTGACGGGCCTGAAACAATGCGGCATTGTGTTGGAGGGCCTTGATTTGTGGAATAACAAGCTTTGTATAATGTTTTGCCAATGGTATTTGAATAAATTATATGCAGCTGTAACGAGTGTGCAAAGTTGTGAAGAGATTTCGTATCCACAGGCATATAAATGTGCGGATTTTTTTCCAACTGTTGTGGCACACTTTTGATTTCGAAAAAGTAAATTTCGGTCTAGCAACAATTAACAGTTGAACTCAGCTACAGCCTCAAAACGGTAAAGGCAATACCGAAATAGGCTTACACCATGGCTGACTGGAGCAAAAGTTCTTACTACTGATGAACCCAGATTTTGTCTGAGATCTCCAGATCGATTTATAAGACTCTGAACCTAAAGACAGAATTTTCAATGACTTCCGAAATTTCTAAATAAATCCGATTTTGATGAAACTTAGTACGAATATCTTCTTCCCGGGCAACGAACTTGCCGAGTGAAGAAGCTGAGTAAGGTCAAAGATTCTCGAGAATTTTCTCCAAATGAGTCCTGAAACTAAATGGCGACTCATTTCCCTCTACCCTTCCCCAATCCTTTTCCACTCCAACAAAGTTATGGCGCAAAAGCTAACCTATGTCACCAACTCCGCTCCCACCTCCACGATGGTACGGCGAAAAAGCTGTCCAACGTTCCTTATCCCTACACTACAGAACAAGATTGTCTGGCATTTACTTCCATCTCTCTGTAGCACGGCTAACGCTGTCTACGATTCCTAATCCTCCTCCTTCCTGTCAGATCGATGTCTAGCATTGTCTGACTCCTCACCCCCACCTCTTCGTTCCACAATCACCACTTCCCAACTTGGGCTGGATCTAAGGTGTTATACGACCCATACCGATCGATGATCAGCCTAGCTGAGGGCCTAATTCAAAAATAGCTCAGTCTCTAACGGAGTATCCGCATACCTGCCGAACTCCGGATTAACCAGCCTTAGAGTATATGCGAATCTCTACACAGACGGACCTCCCTCTCTTCTTCGCAACTTGTAGGATTAAAGAAGAAGACAAACAAAAAACAAAAATGAGACCGGTACCTTTTCAAAACCGGGCAGCAGCACGGCTTCAAAGCTGTTTGCCGTTCCTCCTGCGGCTGGCACAAAAGAGGTGGTTGTGGCTACTCATGATCCCACTTCTGTTGCAAGTTGCAGTGAGAGTAGGCAGATAGCGATACCTAATTTGAGCAGTGGCGAGGTTGTGAATAACGACCCCACTACCTACTTCAGGGATTAAACCTCCCGCTTTACAAAGCAAACAAAAAAGACAGAGACCATCCAAGGTCATCTATAATGGAAGGCGTCAGGCAGCGAGAATCCTGAAAGCATCTGGTGAATCACTGGAGGCTGGAGTGAACTCGAAGCTTGATGCCCGAATTAGGTTGGCTCAAAGCGTCCTTTCGAAACCTAAGGCGAATGACTTAACTTCAAAGCGCGAGCGATCTCTGGAGGGGGGCACTTCGTTACCAAAGCGGCCATGTGTGCACCAGCACTCCCCTCAATCTCACAAATCGAAGGCCAGACAGCGACGTTGCAAAAGGCAAGATGGTTGTTGCGGTTTTGGACAGGAGCGATATAGATGGCACGATTTTATCTGATCAGTGGCAGGTGGTGAAGCTGAAACAATCAGCGGGCTTTTAAGCCTTATGAGAGAATTTTCAGATTCACCTCCCTCCATAAGCGATGGAGGTTGGCATCAAGGACATGTCAAACTCATTGTTTGTGACGATCAGAGGTATTGCGATCTGTATAAGCTTGCTGTCAGAAGGTTAGTGGCCAGCTCGAAGTTTTTGCTTAGGAAGACATCCCTAGCAGACCTACAGCCCGCATAAGGATTCCAGCTGAACCTTCATGCATGGCGAACATACTCCAGAAAATCAAAATCAGCAATCCATCCTTGCCTTCGCACAATTGGAAGATCGCTAAGCTGGAGGAAGTTAAAGGTTCTCATAGAAGGTCCATTGTTGTGATCAATAAGGAATCCCTGGCTCCGCTAGCGCTGACAAAAGGTTCAATAAGATAGGGAGGGTTTCAGAGTGATAGCCTATGCTGATGACGTTCCTAAGCTGTTTCAGCGAAGCATCTTAATACCTTAAAAGAACTCTTACAAAACGCTCTACATAAGCTTTCACTTTGGGCGAATCGGATTAAGCCTTAACCCACACAAAACCGATTTGGTCCTATTCACTAGGAAATATAAAATTCCGCACATCGACCCTCCTTCTATTAACGGTGTCCAATTAAAGTTTTCAGAGGAAACAAAATATCTGGGTCTTATTTTAGACAGAAAACTAAATTGGAAGAGCAATATACACGAAAGAATAAAGAAATCAACGGTAGCTCTTTTCACCTGCAAGAAACCCAGAATCACTGACTGGCTATACACATCGGTAATCAGACCGATTCTTCTTTATGGTGCGACAGTATGGTGGACAGTCTTGGACGTAAAAATGAACTGTGATAAACTTAGTGAAGTCCAACGCTCAGCATGCCTAAGTATAAGCGGATCACTTCGTACGACCCCATTTGCGGCACAAGACACCCTTCTCTATCAGACACCTCTGGATGTCATCAGCAAACAAATAGTTGCTAGTTCTGCTATTCGCCGGATTTCTCAGTCAGTAAGACAGCTATCAAATCCCTGGACGCTGTCTCTACAAACTGAATTACGGTCCAAAACCGTCGATCGTCTCTAGTGGAGATGGCACAACAGTTTACCATTCACCTTCATTGGGTCCTGGGCCATAGAGACATTCCAGGAAACTGCAAAGCCGATTAACTCGCCAGATATGGTACAGCATTACCCATTCAACCACAAATGGCTAATGTTGGTATACAAATCGCTACATGTAAACATCAGGTGGAATAGCATGTCCGCCTGTCAGGCGACGAAAAACTTTTGCCCTAAACTGGACTTAAAGAGATCTAGGTGCCTGATATCTCTAAGCAGATTGCATTATAAGCTCGTTAATTGGTGTCATAACTGGACACTGTCTAATATGAAGACACGCCGCGCGACTGGGCGTATTTTCAAGCGTTTTCTGCAGAAGCTGCATGTATGAGGAGGAGGAGACACAGTTCTTCACCTCCTCTGCACCTGTCCTGCTCTGGCTCATAAACGTAGGATTCACTTAGGAGAATTCTTTTATAACGATCTAAACGATCTCAAACACATCAATATAATTAATCTTCTATGTTTCGCAAGGAACTTTAATTGGTTTCATTGAGCTTTCGGAGAAAGCCTTTTAGATTCATTAGGTATCACAACACAATGGGCCATCAATTGGCCAAAGTGCGTCTTATTACAACCATGGCAGCCACTTTAACTTAACCTAACCTTATCTAGTATGAATGTCTTATGGTGTGCTGTTTACTTTGTGGCATCATATTGTTGAAGCCACAGTCGTCGGCCTGATGTGGCCTGAGCGATACCCAATTCTTGAGAAGGCCGTGCAATGTATACTTATTTGGGTCGTTTGCTATGGACGCCTAAACGGCAGCGATATTTTCGACACTTTTATCAACTCGTTGTCTCACTGACATGTCAACATCATAACAACGAATATGAAGACTCAAATTTTTGCGCTGAAGTTGAAATTGCCTGCCTCTTAGGGTGAGAATTACGAAGGACAATAATTGGAGTTGACGCCTTTAAAATTGCGGTCAGTGACTCCGAATTTCATTCGAACATTTTTATTATTTTCAGTTCCACGACTAGTGGAAAGATGCGTTTACAAATTAGATTCAAAGTTTTCAAGTCGCTATTGGAACACCCTCTACATATTTTTGTCTTTAAAACAACATAAAGAGAAGATATGATAAGAAGTTCCGAAATAAAAGAAAATTATTTCCCTGCATTAACTTCTTGATTTCAATGTTGAAAGACGAAGAGAGGAAGCCACCAAAGTGACACTGAACTGTAGGATTAGGAAATTCATTAAATGCACACACACATAGCATACCTGGACAACTTTGACAGTCGGAGGATTTCTGAATTTGTGGTCCGTTACAGGCAATTCCACCATTTAATGGCATTGGATTATTACAGGTTCTTGACCGTTTACGTCCTTGACTTGGCTTTCCAATGCATTTGCAGTCTTTCCATGGACTCCATGTGCTCCATCCGCCATTGACTAGAGAGAGAAAAAAAAACAACAACAACAAAAGCACAATGAATGTATTAGGTTTAGAATTTCCACTTCAAATTAACACTTACCGTATACAATGAGCACAGCTGAATCGGATACTCTTTTTCCTGCAATATTTTCGGCATAACATGTGTAGTTTGCCATGTCCTGAAAATGTTAACTGTAGTTAATGAAATCCTTTAAAGTGACAGAGTAAAACAAGAAACTACCTGTAAAGACACTTTATTCAAAACAAGACTCCCCTCCGGAGTTACATCAATGCCGTCAACATCAACAATTGGGAAATCATTTTTGTACCACTTTATGGTTGGTGCTGGAATGCCGTTTGGTGGTTTGCAATGTAATTCGGCTCGCGATCCGATTTCAACACGCAGTGACGTTGGTGAAACTGCAAATTGTTTTCGAATGTCTGAAGAAAAAAAAATCAGTTCGCCATTATTAACGATTATTCGACTAGCTATATCAAAGAAATAAGATTTTTTAGCAGATTACAATGGCTCATAGATGACACAAAATTCAAACATAACAAGTGAGATCAAGCAAGAAAATAAGACGAAGCGTTTAATATGAGCAGACGGATGTGTACAAAAGCCTGTACGAAACGAAAAAAAGATAGCACCTTGATGAAAAAGATCACACCCCTCAAGACAAATGAAACCAGAGTTCGACAACATAGCCAACGTTTTTTTTAAGGCACCATCCTGTTGACACCACATTTCGTCCAAGTCTATGTCTTCCAGGATCTGCCGCAAAGTGAAAATTTGGTCGATGGTTGACTTTCCTGGTCTGAAGCCACATTTATAAGGACCAATCAGATTGTTGACGAAAGGCTTCAGACATTCACATATTACGACAGAGAAGATCTTGTAGGCGATGTTAAGTTGGCTGATTTCCTCTGTAGTTGGCGCAGTTAAGAGGATCTCCCTCTTTCAGGATCGGGCAACCAATGCTGAGGTTCACTTTATCGGGTATGCATTCTTACGACCATATCATACAGATGGTTTGGTGCATGCTCCTGTCTAGATCGTCGCCTGCTGCTTTGAACAGCTCGGCAGCTAGATCTCCTTCAGCGGCTTTGTTGGTTTTAGCCGTGATATTGCCGTTTCTACTTCTTCTAGGTCGGGTTTACGGAATTGTTGGTTATTATCGTGTCCGATGGAAGGCTCCTGCCTGACAGCGCGTTTTTTTTCGTCGTCGCTGTTATAAACAGTCTACAGAAGTGGTCTTTCCAAATCCCCAGCATTGTTTGCGATTCTACTATGATGTTCCCTTGTTTATCTCTTCAGGCATATCGGTTCTTGCTCGATGACCTTGAACCAGCTGCTGTTTTACCTTCCGATAAAACCTTTGAATTTCATTCCTGCTGTTGGCTCTCTCAACATCCTCGATCTGACGCTACTCATGCTCCTCTTTTTTCTACTTAGAAGCCGGCGTTCCTCTCTCCTCTTTTGCTCGTAGAGCTCACGAGCAGCTCTTGTCCTTCTATGCAGCGCGCACCGCTTTGTATGCCTCCTGCTTGGCAGCACGGGCCTGCCCGCATTCTTCGTCAAACCAGGGGTTTCGTTTTGATGGGTGTGTGAAACTTAGCAAATTAGAGGCGGCATCTCTAACTGCTTTCTGGTTATGTTGCCACTGGTCTTCGATACTCGATGTTGGCCGCATAGGACTTCTGAAGAGGTTACTTGACACTCGATCAGAGAAGGATCTGGCGATCTCTTGCGATTGTAGCCGTCCGACGTCGAATTTTCTTGTTTTAGCATTAGCCGTTGTCGGGATATTCGTAGTACTACCTTGGCTACGACGAGGTAGTGGTCCGAGTCGATGTTGGCTCCTCGGAAAGTTCGAACATTTAAAAAGCTGGACAAGTGCCTCCTCTATCGCAATGTGATCAATCTGGTAGACGGTTAATTGATCAGAAGATCTCCATGTTCCTTTATTGATGTTGAGATGTGGGAACCATGTGCTCGCTACCACAAAATTTGGCCCCGCAGCAAAATCGAACAGCCTGATTTCGTTATCGGAAGTTGTGTCGTGCAGGCTGTGCTTTCCGACTGTTCCACCAAAGATGTCCTCTTTTCCCAGCTATGCGTTTAAATCGCCGAGCTGGCTTATATCTTTTGTCGAGGAGCTCACAGAACTCATCTTTGGTGTCGTCCTTTTTCTCTTCTGTGGGGGCATGCGCGCATATTAGGCTACTTTTGGCGAATTAAGCCTTGATTAGGATCGTCGTGATGCGTTCGCTTACACATTTGAAGCTCAAGACTTTTTGCCTGAGTCTGCTTCAAACGAGTCTGCAGCAAACGACGAGGTGGTTAAATTGACACTTGGGGATCTGTTGCACATGAGGTCGCCCTAATCCATTTCTTAACTTTTAATAAATTAAAAATCGGAACTTGTCTCTGAGATGCTCATCTTTGACCGAAACTTTCTCATTTTCGAGGCAAAATGGTTTAATTCAACAACTCACTAAACTTTCACTTTTTGTCTTTTTGATGATTGCTATTCACAGGCCCTAACCCGGATGTACGTCAGTGATTTAATGCAACCACTAAATGCTTCCCCCCATCCCACCCAAGAACAGCCAAATTTTGAACGGTCCTCTTTCAAAGGCACCACACACACAATCGTCTGATGTTAATCCTTTTTTATTTCCTTAAGATGGTGGTCCGGATCGGATATGGTCGGAGGAATGCATGCCCGATGAATGGAACCTCAGCATTGTTTGCCCGATCCTGAAAGAGGGAGATCCTCTTAACTGCGCCAACTACAGAGGAATCAGCCTACTTAACATCGCCTACAAGATCCTCTCTGCCGTAATATGTGAACGTCTGAAGCCTTTCGTCAACAATCTGATTGGTCCTTATCAATGTGGCTTCAGGCCAGGAAAGTCTACCATCCACCAAATTTTCACGTTGCGGCAGATCCTGGAAAAAACCTATGAACTCCAAATCGATACGATGTCTAATTTTGGCATCCCTGCAAAGCTCGTTCGCTTGTGCAAAATGACGATGGAGAACTCACGCTGCTCCATCAAGGTTGGCAATGAGCTCACGTAATCTTTCGACGTCAAAAAAGGATTCAGACAAGGCGATGCGATGTCTTGCGATTTCTTTAACATCGTTCTTGAGAAGATAGTCCAAAACTCCACCGTCAACACCAGAGGCACTATTTTCCAAAAGTTTGTTCAGCTCTTCTCGCTTATGCCGGTGATATTGATATAGAACATAGCGTGATGTCAATGGCGCATTTGTGAGAATTGAGACAGAAGCGGCAAGAATGGGTTTAGCGGTAAATGAGGGAGAAACGAAGTATATGCTGTCTTCGAGACGGCTCGGACAGAACGTCACAATAGACGCATACAACTTCGAGGTAGTAGAGGAGTTAGTCTATCTAGGCTTCGCTATTAACACGGGCAATAACACTAGCGCCGAGATCAGACGAAGAATAGCTCTTGCTAATCGCTGTTTCTTTGGGCTAAGAAAGCAATTGATTGGGAAAAGCCCTCACTCGAGCAACTAAGGAAAAACTGTACAACACCCTCATCATCCCTGCCCTGCTGTATGGTGCAGAAGCATGGACCTTGACAAAATCGGATGAATTTGCCTTAGGCTGTTTCGAGAGGAGAGTTCTTCGGGTCATCTTTGGCCCCGTGTGCATTGATGGGGAATGGAGAAGAACAGCGAACTGTACGGGTTGTATAACGACGTGGACCTAGCCAGAAGGGTCAAGGTCCAGAGACTCAGATGGCTCGGTCATTTAGAGCGCATGGACACCAATGCTCCGGCCCGGAAAGCCTTCGACACTATTCCCGAGGGACGCAGAAGGAGAGAAAACCGCGACTCAGATGGCGCACACAAGTAGAAGAGGACCCAGTTTCACAAGTTCGAATTCTTCCGCGCATTTGTTGCACTTGAGTTTCGGTTTTCCTCAACTGCACCGGGATTTGATTTTAAGACTTTTTTGGACCGAAGCACTCTCGTTCATACGCTCTTCAAGACCCAGCATCATTATTCGTTAATTTCGGAACCATAAATAAGGACCAGGATGATAATTCATGGCAACTAGTTCCTAGTCGAAGGAAGAAGTTTTTAGCGTCATAAATTTTTCGTTTGAAAACAAAACCGTGGTTCCGATGTCTTCAAAAATGACTCATGGAATCCCTTGTGCCGTATTTTTGCGATTTCATTTCCAACAAGTATTTCCGTTAAAAATAAAAACGTTTGTTTCTGTTGTGGGGCTGTTTGTGCGTTATATCGTTTCCGAGCTTCAGATTTTATCTACAGAAAATGTGAATGAAATTCAAACCACCCCAAACCGTCTCCCACTAAATTGAATAACAAATATTGACTGTTTCATAACCCAGTTCACCTAAGCGGGTACCTCTCTGTAAGACATTTTCTACTGGGAAAAGGTTTTATCATTGCATACAACTGATTGAATTTTTTGTATCGATGCAAATCAGTCGATGACAACGGAGATTTTTGCATTGCATCTTGAATTGTAATGTCAGAATTACAGCTGCATACCGAAGACGACGCGCCAAGTCGCAGTTGTCAGCCATCAGTTATGCGTCGATGGGGCAATCAAAGTGTCTTCAACAGTGACTGGTCGTTGTTTGCGTATCAATTGGATTAAATACAAAAAATAAGACCCGAATAGACTAATAGCATTAAATAAATTCGAGAATTAGTCAAAGTTATGGAATTAGGTAGATTGAGGCAGGGATTCTATTCTTTTATGTGGAACAAAAAAAATTGATCAGAAGCCGCCCAAAAACAATTTTCAATTTACACAAAAGAAAACAAAGAAAATGTAACACAGAAACACACTTACATGCGACATTTATGGTAGCAGCTTGGCTCTTGGTGACTCCTCTGGATGACCAAGCATGGCATTCACATTGAAATGGAGTTTTTCCAAAATACTCATCCACCAAATCCCTATGAATGGTTGCTGTAACTTCTTCCATGTGAACTCCGCTGTGCGGATCAACATGTGACTCGTGAACAGATGGTGGTGGCTGTGAGCTGCCACTGCATTTGAAATGGACCTGTTGTGAAACAAAAAAAAAAAGTTGAATTTTGACATTTGTTGAGGAATAATGTATTTATTGATCTTTAAAAGAAAGTTTAAACACTTCTATGCAACTAACGGGTGTTTTTTTCGAGGCATAGAACTTTAAGTTGGCATTACTTTTCAAGACGGCGACTGATTTAACAGCTGTCAAGTGATTTATTCTCAGTTTGGTTTGGCAATTCATCATGAATTGACTCACACCTGAACAACGCTTGCAAATTGTGCAATTTTATTTCGAAAATAATGGTTCTGTGCGGAATACGTATCGCGCACTACGTCCATTTTATCGTCGACAAAATCGTCCATCAGAGCAGTTAACTCGATTAACCATGGAACATTTTCGCACCACGTTTACTCTAATTGATAACTCGCATCCCCAGAGACGCCGCCGTACGGTGCGTATACAGAAGAAGCGATTGCTACTGTAGAGCGTAGCATTGAGGAAGACCCGAATGAGTCCATCCGCCATCGAGCACAGGAATTGGATGTGTCCATCCACTTTATGGAAGATTTTACGGAATGATCTTGGTTTGCGTGCTTACAAAATCCAACTCGTGCAAGAATTGAAGCCAAACGATCATCAAGCAAGGCGTAGATTCGTCGAATGGGCCCAAAACGAGATGGCCGTTGTTCCCGATTTTCACAAGCGAATTTTGTTTAGCGATGAAGCGCAATTCTGGTTGAATTGCCGCATTTGGAGTGAAGCTTATCCTCAAGTGTATGTCGAAACATCGTTGCATTAAGAAAAACTGACTGTTTGGTGCGCTTTATGGGCTGGTGGAATCATTGGTCCGTATTTCTTAAAAATCGATGATGGCCATAACGTTACAGTCAATGGTGATCGGTATAGAGTCATGATTACAAACTTTTTCATTCCTAAATTGAACAATCATGATGTCCAGGAGCTGTGGTTCCAACAAGACGGCGCAACATGTCACACAGCTCGTGCCACAATCGATTTATTGAAAGACACGTTTGGTGACCGCCTAATTTCACGTTTTAGAACCTGTGAATTGGCCTCCAAGATCTTGTGATTTAACACCACTAGACTATGTTCTGTGGGGTTATGTAAAGTCATTGGTCTATGCGGATAAGCCACAAACGCTTGACCATTTGGAAGACAACATTCGCCGTGTTATTGCCGATATACGGCCACAAATGTTGGCCGTATTGTCATCGAAATTTGGACGTCCAGAATGGGCTACATCCGAGCGAGCCGTGGCAATCATATGCCAGAAATCATATTTAAAATGTAATGCCACAAGATTATCTTTCGAAGAAATAAAAAAACTGATAAACTATCAAGTGAAAAGTTCTACAAGCGTCAATTCATTACAGTTCGTCTAATTTTCGTCAAATTATTCTCTTGAGTTCTTCTGACGTCACAAGTTATTGTAAGTTCAGCATAACGTTTCCAATGTACTGGAAATAATTTAAGTTAAAGCCTTGTGCCAGTCTTAAAGTCGCTTCCTCACAAATTCAAATGTCAATTACCCCAAAACCGAATGGAGTTTTTTTTTTTTGTAACCCCCCGTCCTTCCGTTCTTCTCTTTTGTCAGTTCCGGAACACCATGAATACAACAGACAGAATTGATTTTTGATTTTCTATTATGTGCGGAATAAAGCGATATAAATGTCGAATATTTACAACTCTCGAAATCATCAAGCAATTCTCCAACTAAGCAGCAATGAGCTGCATTCTTTAGCTTTCTTCTACACATCTTCATCCCTAAAACTTGTTCGTACCCAACAAAAGAGACATCCCACTGCTACCGCTGCCACCGACATATACCCAAAGTGGTGATGATGTCATGAATCATCAACCC
Organism: Sphaerophoria taeniata; assembly: GCA_943590905.1. NCBI lineage: Eukaryota > Metazoa > Arthropoda > Insecta > Diptera > Syrphidae > Sphaerophoria > Sphaerophoria taeniata. The sequence goes on along the minus strand of OX016540.1, from coordinate 21,913,799 downwards.
ACCCCTAAATCAACTGGCAACGGCAAGTACAATGCAAAGTGAAATGATTTGTCCCCCCATTTTGCATCTTAATATTAAAAATCTACAGTTATTCGCTTTAGCATCCAATATATAGCGATTGTAAGTTCTTCTTATGTTTCCTTAGAAATTCGCATTGTGAACAACAGACCGACCGACATCGACATTACAAGGGTAGGTAATCGCCGTATTTTATTATACGACAGAAAAAAAATGTCACAGATATAAAAATAAAATACAGACAAAAGCGAAAAAAAAGAAAGTCGTAAGGGAAACATTTTTGAGTGCAAGTTGGCTTGTTTTTTGTTTTCCTTTTTTGAGATTTTTGTTCAAAGCAAATAAAGATTTTTCAGTAAAAAGACAAAAACTCCTTGCAAATAGTTCTGATGACAATCAATATTTTCGATTTTTATTCCGTAGAATTGATTGAAACAAGAAAAAGAGACATTCCTTTATTGACGCTCAAAAAACGATCAAACGATTGACTGTTCATTAAATTTGTCAGCCATTGTTTCTCATTTTCCCATAAATTAGGGAAATTAGATATTGATGCATTTTATGAATACATTTTTTTTTTGCAGAATCTCAAGCAGAATTTGAAGTAAGGTTGATAAACTCCTAAAGGATTTGTAAAAAAAGATGGCTAGCATAACTATCACATTAAGAGAGATAGGAATCATTCCAATGTAAGAAACCTAAAATTTACCTTGTTTCATTTATTACTACTACTTGTTACTAGACAAAAGAATTCAAACTAGCTTATTATTTCTAAAATCTTATATTAATCTTACTGGCCCCAACCGGGCGCTCGAACGCGCTCTAAGGAAGTCATGATTAACGTTATCAACTGTAATGAAACGAATTCATTACATTAATCCATCCACATCGCCATCGTTTTATTTTAGTATATGGATTTGACTTTATGAAATTATAATTCACATTATGTTCCCGTAAGAAAATTCTTAAAGAAGCAGCAAAAACAACTATAAACAGGAACATAAACTTATGTTCCGAATGAGCAAATGGGCCTAAGTATTTTTGACATGTGGCTAGTCCAGATTCCAGAACTGATGTGGACATAGATACATTAAATAGTGTACGGCTGCTTTCTCAGTCTGTGATCATAGTCTACGGATGCTGTTCTCAGTAGCATCGAAGAAAACACTGCCCTGCCATCCTTTACTGGAACCATTTCGCCGCATTTTCAGGCCCCTATTTGAGAACCTCTGGATGAGACCAGAAAGCACAAATTTTGAAATTTCGTCATCCAGTAAGGTACACATACTTAAAATCTAAAAATTTTATTTCCGTATTTAAGCGAAAGCAAGGTTTCGCATTTATGACACTCACTCACTAATGAATCATCAGATTAGAACTAGTACTTCCCATAAATTTTGTACAGAGTTAGGGTTTAATGGCCACATAAAGGGAAAACTACATATAGGTGGGGAGCCCCCATACAAGAAATTCCCGTCATCGCGCCCACTAAAATTTTAAATGAGGAATAAAAGATAAAGCCAAGACGAATAAGATTCGCTTGGTCGGGTGTAAATTTAGTTAGCCGGAAAGGCCGCGCATACCTGTTGCAACTTGGTGAATGACTGTGAAATGTCTCCATCATCACGGATTCCATTTCTGTTTCTTTCATTACACGCGTCCTTATGTTAGATGTAGAAATACCTTGGTTTGCTTGCTTTCAAGCTGCCGAAAGTTCTGCGCAAACAAGGTTTTATTATGACCTAAAACACTGTGTTTTTATTACAAACTACAGTAGTTTTATCTATAAAAAATCTGGTTTGCGCAATACTTTCGGCAGCTTGAAAGCAAACAAACCAAGGTATTTCTTCACCTTACACTAGGACGCATGCAATGAAAGAAACAAAAATAGAATCCTTCATAATGGAGACATTTCACCACATTGCAACAGGTATGCGCGGCCTTTCCGGCTAACTCAATTCACGCCGACCAAGCGAATCTTATTCGTCTTGGCTTTAACTTTAATTCCTCATTAAAAATTTGTGGGCGCGATGACGGGAATTTCTTGTATGGGGGCTCCTGGGCTAATACAACAACTAGGATATTCGAAGATCTTGAGTATCTGGTGACCCTGATACAATCCTACGTGCCATGTGGCGCTTTCACGAGTACCCAATCTGCATGATGCACCTCATAAATGTTGCCTTCAAGATAATTGTGGAGGAATTAGCGGAGTAGCTTAATAAACTTTGAAAATAAAAGATTATCTTTACAAAACTAAAATCCACTTTATTTAAAATTAAATTTCTAAGTTAAAATTGATTCATTATTTATAATTTTGGAATACTTATAAGAGACGTCTGTGTCGCACGAGGCCAGTAAAAAGAAGAAGGTTCGATTCTTTTAAAAATGTCTATCAGCCTTCCGGCATTCGCTTATCAAGTACACTTAGTTACGTCTCAGTTAAATTAGGTAAAGTAAGAACAAAACTATTTTTAGTTTTAGAATGAAATACTAGGGTTCGCTACAGAATAAATGCTCAAGCTTCATTGATCACCGAATACAACCAGCTTAGGCGTAAATACCGTGGCGATCTTTCAGAAATTATACCGTCTAAACCCTCTAAAAGAATAAATAATGAACCAGAATGGGCAATAAGAAAAATTGTTGCTATACAAGGATTAGAACCGGAACAAAAAGAAAAGAAAGATTTGTCATATTAAAAAAAAAAAAACTTCTCTCCTGAAAAGAAAAAAACTGTGTCAAATAAGTAAATCTACAAAAAGTTTCTACAAAAGAAGTGAAATCCCACCAAAAACATTCTGTAAAAAACAAGCCAAGTCTCGATGGAGCTTCTTATTTATCTCTAAAAAATCTAGACGAAGTCATGCCAAGTTTTAGGTTCCTTACTGCGATAGACCGATGTATAATAATTAATAATGTTTGAAAATTGAATAATAAATATAAAAGTAAAATTAACATTTTCAAAAAAAGCTTTCATTGCTTCTTTGGAAAGAGTCCTGGAACCGGTAAGTATACCCCTGCCTTTGAAAATAAAAGCAAAAGGTTTAAGGTTTCTCAAAGAAACACACTCGTACACAACGTTTTCCACTTGGTTCATATAGGAACTATGAAGGTATATCTATGTCAAGTTTATACTACTTCTAAGGGTAGTAGAAGTTTCGGCATTTGCTAACAAAATTTTTAACTCCTTCTCCTAAGTGCAGTGGTTCCAATGCTTGAATATACAATGACATGACAAATTTTATTCCTCTCCATTGCAGTGCTTTTAAAATGTATTGGGGGCTATGGCTAGCAGGTAACAGCCTCCAATTTTTTCGTGGGTGGATTTAATCATCGGCATATATTTCGACCCAGGAATACAAATAGAAGATGAGTCTAAACCTATGTTCCGAATGAGAAAAGATCTCTATCCGCTTGCCGGGAAGGAATTTCTCAAAATTTCTGTTTTCGGGCCTCCAAATACTGCCCTCAAGAAATATCCCGAGGAACTTAATACCTACTTAATAGCAATAGATCATCAAGGGGCACGGTAGTAGTGCCCAGCCAAGTTCTAGCACCACTCCCTTTTTACAGGATCGAACTCAAGCACATTTTTAACCTGCTCCCATAACTTTTGAACCCATAGAGTTAGAAGCTTTAAATTTGAATTACCTACGTATTAACTTCATGGGCACAAAAGCCCTGTAAAAAAAAATTATTTTGTAGAACCACTACTTCCTGAGATATTGAACAATAAAAATTTCAAAAACCGTAATTGACTCTCTGACTGACTCACTGATCATCAAAATTATGAAGCACTTCTAACAATAGCAGAATCTTGAAATTTGGTAACTTGGTAGATTTTCGGCTGTATACAAAGGAAAAAATCGAAAATTTAATTTTGCTCATTCAGGGGGCGTGGTATCCGCCCACTTTCTAAAACTGGTCGTAGGATCTTGAAATTCGGAATTCTAATAGAGTTTTGGTTGAATATAAGGAAACATATAAGTAAAATATTTTGGTGTCATTTAGGGGCGTGGTTTCCGCCCACTATCTTAAAACGGTAGTAGGATGTTGAAATTTAGAATTCTTGTAAGGTTTTGGTTGAATAACATAAAAAATATGAGAAAAAAATATATTTCCATTCAGGGGCGTGGTATCCGCCCACTTTGTTAAAATGGTTGAAAAGGTTAAAATTCGAAATTCTGATAGAGTTTCGGTTGAGTATAAGTACAAAATTGGCAAGTTTTCGTTTGATGCGTGTGATTACTAACATTTTAAAACTTGAACAATGAACTTGAAAATTTTCAGCCAAACTATTGGCGTTCTTTTAGATCTCATTACTTTTGGTGGCTGACTTTTTAAGAAGTGTTGTTCGCACTTAAGATAACTTGGCTCTTTTTTTTACATTTTATGTTTTTGTTCTGATCTGGTTTATCTTACCGAGCTGACAATAACTTATATTTCCAAGGTACATATTTGATGGAATTCCAATAGGGACTTAAAAACTTGACGGCTTTGTCGAGTGTCGAAAAAATCGATGCCGTTAAGGTTGGCGTTCCTAACAATCGGGGAGAGTTTTAGAGACTGCAGTAATTTCGGTACTTTAGTTAAGTCACGAATAAGACTTTTTTTTAAGTCTTTTAACTTACAAAAGTACTTTAACTGGAAAGGAGCAGTCTCCAGTCAGGACTAACTTGCAGTACTTTTTAACTGGCTTTAGTCAGTTAAGTCACTAAAAAGTCTTTTAACTTAAGCGAGTTTGGTTTTAGTTTTTTGACTGCAGTCAATTACTTTAAGTCAATTGACTTTTTTTTAGTCTTTTTGACTAAAAAGTAATAAATTGAGTTTGAGTCAATATTATTGAGTCAATACTATTGCGTATTCAAACGAAAAAACCATCATGTCACCCTTTGACCAGTTAAAAAGTACTGCAGTTAATTAACTTTTAGTCAATTGACTTTTCCAATTGACTGCAACTTAAAAAATAAGTACTGACTGGTGACTGATCCTTTCCAGGTAAAGTACTTTTTTAAGTGAATTAACTATAAGTCTTTTTTAAGTTAATTAACTGCGACTTTACTGACTGCATTACCAAAGTACTGCAGTCTTTTAAATCTCTACAATCGGGCATCACTCTGACCAGATTCTGGGTTATTTTGCGTAAAGATCTTGGTTTACAGCCATACAAGATCAAGCTGACTCAGAAATTGAAGCCGACGGACTATTTGAAGCCACGACGTACGTTCTCCGATTGGCGATTGCTCTGGAGAAGAAGCACCAAGATGATGGACTTCATCGCAAAATCATCTTAAGTGACGAAGCTCATTTTTGGCTCAGTGGGTTCGTCAATAAGCAATATATGCGGGAGAATATCCACATTTGCTTCGAGAATTACCAGTTCATCCACAAAAAATAACTGATTGGTCCGGTTTGTAAGCCGGAGGCGGCGGCGTTATTGCGCCATTTGGCCGAGTCGTGATTACCGATGATTTTTGGCCCGAATTGGAAGACATGAATTTAAACGACATGTGACTTCAACGTCAAGATAGTGCCGCAGCACACCATACAATCGATGTGTTCAAAAGTAAGTGTTATCTCAAGAAATGGGTCAGTTGATTGAACGCCTCGTTCGTTCGTGCGATTTAACGTCTTTAGACTATTTACTTTGCAACTTCGTATACCAACGACCGGCCGATGTTAGAAGAGCCCAGAGCAAACATTCAACGTGAAATAGGGTCCGGTTCGGGCGAAAGTGTGGCCTTGTCGTCGCAAACTGGGTCCATCGAATAGACAGCTGCAGACTTGCCATATGAACGAAGATATGTATTATTAAAGACAAACATGGTTTTCACTACCTTTAAAACATTTCTATTTTGGAAGGATTTAAATCAGATGTCGATAGAATAAATGTTGGTGTACCCCAGGGCTCCATTTTATCTCCAACTTATTTATATAAAAACTCTTTTTCTGAACTCATTCAAACGGCTGAATATACGAAACTTGTTAATTCTTTTTTCCAATCACATTACAACAACAACGACATTTTGTTCTTCATGCGATACGACAACCCGAGAATCTAGTTTACAAACACTCGATTGATAATTATTTATTCCACTCGCGTCTGTCCGCGCCCAATATGAACTTAGTATTTAGCTTGACATTTGAAGAAAAAAACACATTTTCCCATATTTCCTACTCAACCATTTGTTTTTGTTTTGTTCTTGAGAATTTCCATTAAACACTCAAAAATAGTCCAACGATTTTTATTTATGGCAAAGTAAACAAAGCTCGCGAATAGATTGAAAAGTCATCACTTCGCACACAAGAATATTGTGTGTTTGCTTTTACAAATGTTTAGTTTTTCCTCACATTGTTTATCAATTACCCAGCAAACTTAAAAAGTGAAAACTTTAAATCATTCAAGACTCAAAAAATGCTTGAAGTAACAAAAAGTGGACCAAACATTCACTTACAATTTTTTGAAATTGAAAACTTGCGATCTGAATTTTTAATCTCATGAAAACTCGTCAAAATGCAAGAGAAAAAACGAAAATATGTCTTACCTGGAGAGTGTAAGCAGCTTTACACTTCAGCGTCACAGGTCTATTTTTAACAACAAACGAATTTTCTGGTTCGTTTAAAAAAACTGGTAACGTCGATCCGACATCTTTGGCACTAAGTTTCGATCCAAATGCTGCTAGACCCGACCCCAGAGGGGTTTCTTCGTATTCTTGATTTTTGAACGTCTTGCTTTCATCAGTTTCATCGAATCCATCGGGATACTGGAAGAAGTCATGTTTCTCATCGGGATCAGGTCTGGCGATATATTCGTCGTCTTTCAGTTGATCACTTTCGGCACTCTTGGCGAGGGCATCGCCAAAAACTGGATTTGGTTCTTTTGTGTCGCCAAATATTGGATTGATTTCTTTGACTTCATCGAAACTACCATCGTTGAGTAGAGACGATACTGGTTCGGCTTCGGAGAATTGTGTTGAGAAATTGTGATAGTCGAAGGTTTGGAGTTTGTGTCCGGAATTTTCGATGAAATTTGACAAAAGGCACAACGCTACCAGGTAGTAGAGGCTTAGGGTGCGCATTTTGTCGGGTTATTTGTAAGGATTTGATCGTTTTGTTTAAGCAAGGTTTTGAGAGTTCTGAAATGAAAAGAGATAAATGTATAACAATAACAATAACAATGTTAAATTATACCTAAGTAATGAAATGTACAAAAATTAAGTTTGAGGCTGTTTTATCAATTCTAAAGGGATTGGGAGTTTAAGAGAGATCAATTATGGAAATGGTGAAGAGTGTCGGGGATAAAACAGAGCCCTGGGGCACACCAGAATTTATGCTGTATTCAACGGTCCAAGGGAAAGTTTCTTATCTAACGAAGGAGGGATTTGTAGATACCGAAAGCAAGCATTTCAATAAAATAGCAATATGCCAGACTTTATCAAATGCCATTGAAAAGACAAGTGCAACAATCTTACTTCCTCCAAAACCATGTAGACTTGTTCCACTGTTCGGTGAGGTAAACCATCAGATCACCAGTGAACCTATTGGTGCGAAAGCCTTACTGTCAGTCATGAAGAAGCTTTCGGACTTCGAGATATTTCTTGAGCTGATAGAAGGGATTTTATTGTTAATTGTGTACGAAAGCAAGCTAACATAATAAAACAGGCGCGCGTTCAATGTGTGGTCTGAGTTCTTCCGTTGTAGGCTTGTTAACAAAGCCAATGACTTAATATAGCCCCAAAGAAAATAGCCTAGAGCTGTTAAATCATACGGGAGGTGTGATGTGTGGCTTACGGCACCATATCCTGTTGAAACCACATGTCGTTCAAGTCAATATCTTCCAATTCAGTCCAAAAATAATCGGTAATCTTGGCGCTATAATGATGGCTAGTCACAGTAACGTAGAATGGACTAATTTGGGTCATTTGCTACGGACGATATTTTCGACATTTCGATCAACCCGTTGTCTCACTGACGCGACAACATCACAAAACGAATATGCTCACTCCAATTTTTGCACTAAACTTGTTATTGCCTGCCTTCTTACTTAAGGTGGCGCTACAGTCCGTTGTGGACTTGGGCCTCAACCCCAAACGTCTCCGCCAGCCAGCTCGGTGTCTAGCTAGCGGTCTCCAGTTTTGCACTCCAAGATGATTAATGTCTCCTCTTCCGCTTGGGTAAGCCACCTGAGTCGCGGTCTTCCTCTTCTACTTCTACGTCCCTCAGGAATAGTGCCGAAGGTGTCCGGGCCGAAGCATTGGTGTCCATCCGCTCTAAATGACCGAGCCATCTGAGTCTCTGGACCTTGAACCTTCTGGGTTGTTCCGTGTCGTTGCAAAACCCGTTAAGTTCCCCATCAATGCACACGGGGCCAAAGATGACGGGAAGAATGTTCTTTTCGTAACAGCCTAAGGCACATTCATTCGATTTTGTTAGGGTCCATGCTTCTGCACCATACAGCAGGACAGGGATGATGAGGGTGTTGTACAGTTTTACCTTAGTTGCTCGTGATAGGGGTTTTCCACTCAGTTGCTTTCTTAGCCCAAAGAAACAGCGATTAGCAAGAGTTATTCTTCGTCTGATCTCGGCGCTAGTGTTATTGCCCGTGTTAATAGCGGAGCATAGGTAGATAAACTATTCTACTACCTCGAAGTTGTATGCGTCTATTGTGACGTTCTGTCCGAGCAGTCGGTGTTGGGTGCCCATCCTCGAAGACGGAATATACTTCGTTTTTCCCTCATTTACCGCTTAACCCATTCTTGCCGCTTCTGTCTCAATTCTCACAAATGCGCCATTGAAATCACGCTATGTTCTATATCAATATCACTGGCATACGCGAGAAGAGTTGAACAGACTTTTGGAAGATAGTGCCTCTGGTATTGACGGTGGAGTTTTGCACTACCTTCTCAAATACGATGTTAAAGAAATCGCACGACAGTGCATCGCCTTGTTTGAATCCTTTTTTGACGAAAGATTCAGTAAGCTCGTTGCCAACCTTGATGGCGCAGCGTGAATTCTCCATCGTCCCTTTGCACAAGTGAAGGTGGGTATCGATTTGGAGTTCATAGGTTTTTTCCAGGATCTGCCGCAAAGTGAAAATTTGGTCGACGGTTAACTTTCCTGGTCTGATAATGACCAATCAGTTTATTGACGAAGGCTTCAGACGTTCACATAATACGGCAGAGAGGATCTTGTAAGCGATGTTAAGTAGGATGATTCCTATGTAGTTGGCGCAGTTTAGAGGATCTCTCTTTGTCTGGATAGGGCAAACAATGCTGAGGTTCCATTTATCGGCATGCATTATTCCGACCATATCTTACAGATGATTTGGTGCATGCTCCTACCTAGATCGTCGCCTGCTGCTTTGAACAGCTCGGCAGCTAGACCATCTACTCCAGCGGCTTTGTTGGATTTCAGACGTGATATTACCTTTTTCACTTCTTCTAGGTCGGGTTCCCGGAATTGTTGGCTGTCATCGTGTACGATAAAAGGCTCCTGTCTGACGGCGGGGTTTTGTTCGTCGTCGCCGTTATACAGTCTACAGAAGTGGTCTTTCCAAATACCCAGCATTGACTGCGATTCTACTATGATGTTCACTTGTTTATCTCTGCAGGCATCGGTTCTTGCTCCATGACCTTGAGCCAGCTGCTTTACATTCCGATAAAATCTCCGAACTTCATGCCTGCCGTTGGCTCTCTCAATATCTTCGATCTGACGCTTCTCATGCTCCCTTTTTTTCTCCTGAGAAGCCGGCGTTCCTCTCTCCTCTTTACCTTTTAGAGCTCACGAGCAGCTCTTGTCCTTCTATGCAGCGCCACTTTGTATGCCTCCTGCTTGGCTGCATGGGCCTGTCTGCATTCTTCGTCAAACCAGGGGTATCGTTTTGGTGACTGTGTTAAACCTAGCACATTAGAGGCAGCATCTCTAACTGCTTTCTGGCAATTTTGCCACTGGTCTTCGATACATGATGTTGGCGGCATAGGACTTCTTAAGAGGATACTAGACACTTGATCAGAGAAGGATCTGGCGATCACTTGTGATTGTAGCTGTCCAACGTCGAATTTTCTTGCATTTCCTTGTTGTGGCCGTTGTCGGGATATTCGTAGCACTACCTTGGCTACGACGAGGTGTTGGCTCCTCGGCAAGTTCGAACATCTAGAATGCTTGACAAGTGCCTTCCGTCGATCGCAATGTGATCAATCTGGTTGACGGTTGATTGATCAGGAGATCTCCATGTTCCTTTATGTATGTTGAGATGAGGGAACCATGTGCTTGCTACCACAACATTTCGCCCCGAAGCAAAATCGATCAGCCTGAATCGCCGGAAGTGGTGTCGTGCAGGCTGTGCTTTCCAACTTTTCCATCAAAGATGTGCTCTTTACTCAGCGGCGAGAGTTATGGCTGAAAATTGGAGTAAACGCTCTTAAAGTTGTCGTTTCCGACTCCGAATTTCGGTAGAAAGTTTTGTAATAAATTCCAGACGTTGCTCGTTCGTGTTCTGTACCATGATGAAAATGTTGATTTGACTGAACCGATTCACTTGTTACTCCAATACAAGTTTAGGAGTCTTCTTTTCACAAACCGCTCATCCGATAACAATCAAATGTAAAGGTATTTAAATGAACTTAAGAAATGAGACGAAAAGTTCAAATTAAGAAGAAAAGAACCCAATAAGCCACGCACCCATACGCATACTCAAGTGCGTTAAAGCGTTTTCTGTCCAACAAAAAACTCTTAACAATCTGCATAATGGTTAAGAGATTCGTGCTTGCCATTTTTGATGTCCAGTCGTACGTTTTGCATGCCGCATTTTCACTTGACGACTTTTTGTTCAACGCGTTTCTTTCAAAGCGAAAGATTTAAATAGGATATTGCATACTTAACTGACATAATAAAGTAATTTTAAATTTATGTTGAAGATTGCATTTCGAGTTTCGACTCAAGAACTTATGGGAAATCTGATTGCCAATCGTTGTCATTGATTTCCTCTTTTACAAGAAATTCAAACAAATAATCAATTTGTATTCAGACCGCAGTAACAAAAAAAAACATACACGTCCTGTACGCCACAGTGTTCAAAGTGGTCACAGTATCAGAGTACCTTTAAGTCGTCAGTTTAATAAGAAAAATCACTGAGTAATCGTGATTGGTGAAGATTGTTGAGAAGAACTCGTATAAAAATGCCGGACGGCGCGGCGGCCAGCGGCGTTTAGGTGCAAATGAACGTTTCGAATAATAATTCAAAATGCAGAATGGCTTTAAAGGGAATAATGATGCATGTAAGAAGGTTTTTTTTTTTTGTTGAAAATTAAATGTAAGGAAAACTACGTGAGTAAGTAATGAAAATGTTTATTGCTTTTGGCCAACAAGGAATGCAAGTACCTACCCATCGTTTTGGACATGTGTGAGGGTGTGTGTTCATCATTGTGAATGATGTTTGTGTTTTTGATGAATTCAAATGTATTCGCATGTGGTAGTGGATGGAACCGAGTTTTAATGGTTGCAGTGTATAATTATTGATATTTTATTGATATCTTTTACATGTAATCGTTTTTTGATTGGGATTATTAATATTTTAAAAGGGAAAATTTAAATCTGTCTGGGAGAAATTGTTGGAGACAAGTTTCGAAAAAGAAAGGACAGGATACTCAACCGGATGAGAAAACTTATAATTGTATTAGGTAGAAGGGTAATAATTAAAACTCAATGAAGGTAATAATTTAGCTGCACGTAATGTTTGTTTATAAACTTTATGAGTAACATTAAATGAACATTTTAATTTGTGGGGTTATATGTAGTTTAGTTTAGTTTAGTTTATTATTTCATCAAACAAAGATACAATACGTACTTTAGTGATTACTTGATAATTACATATAAATATACATTTTTAATTTTAAACATTACCACCAGCATAGTTATTTAATATTAACAATAAATTCGATTTAAATAAATATCTACTTACATTGAAATCAATCATGTCGCAAACAGTATTTGTTTCTCTTAAACACCTGGATAATGGTTCATTGGCAGCATACACAGTTCTGTGATATGGAACATTAAAAAACGATTGGTTTCTAAGCAATCTCGCAGGAACATTAATTCCAATTAGAGCTAAGATTTGAGAACAATCAATATGGTCTGTTAATATGTCACGAATGAACATAATCTCGGTGAATTTCCAACGAATGTTAAGGGGCAAGATACCAAGCAATTTACATCTTGTTTCATAGGAAGGAAGATTTATATCCCATTGAAGTCTTTTTACTACAACTCTCGTAAATCGTTTTTGGATTTTCTCGATTCTGAATGAATGAATCAAATATGAAGGATTCCAGATTACACTACAGTATTCAGGTTTTGACCTCACAAACGCAAAATATAAACACTTTAAGGTGTGAGGATCAGAAAACTCTTTTGAGTTACGTAATATGAAACCTAACATTGAACTGGCTTTAGCAACTAAAAAATCTATATGCTGAACAAAGTCAAGTTTTTTGTCAAAAATCACCCCAAGATCTTTTTTAAAGGTTATAACGGACAATGGCATATGATTTATTTTATAGATATTATTAATTGGAGAACGGTTCCGACAGAACGTTAAGCTTTGGCATTTGGAAATGTTTAAGTGCAAACAGTTAGCTATACACCAGTTCGATAAAAGATCAAGATCTTGTTGCAAAAGAAAACAATCATTTTCAGATTTTATACAACGAAATACTTTTAGATCATCCGCGTACATCAAGCAGTTTGAATTTAAAAAAATATCAGGAATATCGTTTATAAATAACAAAAATAGAAGAGGGCCCAAATGGCTTCCTTGCGGGACACCTGACTTAACGTATACGGGGACAGAAAGAACATTATTTATACGAACGTACTGAACACGATCTCTTAAATATGAATTTAACCATTTTAAAAAGTTTGAATGAAAGCCTACTTTATTTATCTTCATAAGTAAAGCATCATGATTGACTCTGTCAAATGCCTTAGAAAAGTCAGTATAGACAACATCATACTGATAACCCTTCTCAAGTGCATTCAAAACTAAATTACTAAAAATAGTAAGGTTAGTTGCAGTGGATCTACCAGCTACAAAACCATGTTGGTATGGGGAAATTGTTGATTTGAGAAGAGGAGTTAATTTGTCATAGACTAACTTTTCAAAAAATTTGGGAATCGTAGCAATTTTACAAATTGGACGATAGTTTGAAACATCTTGCCTACTTCCTGATTTGTAAATGGGTGTGATTGTTGAACGTTTCCAAGTATTTAGAAACTCACCATTTGTAAGTGAACGATTAAACATTATTTGTAAGGGAACAGCCAATGCATTCGCACACATTTGTAAAAAGATTGGTGAGATTCCATCTACGTCACGTCGCACAGTGGCCCGTTTAGGCGAGGAACGTGGCAATAATCATTTTTCGCGTGATTTTATTTTGAAAAAGTAAAAATCACATTTTGTTTAGAATTGTTTGAAGTGTAAGAATCCAAAAACAAAAAAATATTAGATGAACGGTTTGGCTTGAGGAGCCGATCAAAGTCAGAAAATATTTAAAAAAAAAAAAATTTTTTTTGTTTTTGTTTTTTGTTGCACTTCAAACTTGAATATTAGAAAAACGGTGCAAGTAAATCCATTTATTTTTTTTTTTGTTGAAAAGTTTGACATTATTTTAATCAAATTTTGGAAACAAAAAAAAAACAAAAAAAAAATGCATCTTTTTTTTTTAATGAAAAAAAAAATCACTTTTTGCACCTATTTTTGAATTTTAACTTGGCTCATAAAAAAAACGTCAAAACCCGTCAAACCAAACTAAGTGAGGGATGAATGCCCACATATTCCTTAACATGTCCTCAAAAACTCAGCTGCGTAAAGTTGCATAAAGCCGAGTTATGGCAATTTAATTGGTTCAAGTCAGTGATTTTTCAATTTTTTTAGTTTTTTTTCATATGAAAAGAATATAATTAATCTTTTTGTCGCAACCTTTGGATTTGCATGACTTAATTTAGGTATTTAAATAAGTGCAATGAGTGGAATAGCTAAAAAAAAAATTATGGTTTGGGGATTACCTATTTCTAAAAAAATAATAAAAAAAACAATCATGATTCCTGCCATTACTTTTTGCTATAAGATTTGTTGTGCACAGGTATTTATTTTTGACAGATTACTGTATTTGGATTATGAATTAATACATATAAGTGTTACAGGTAGATTACAGGTAGCCGAAAAAAAGGATTTTAATCGAAGGGTTATTTATATGGAATTAAATATTTATTCTTATTAGGGTTACAGGTAGTGAAATTAACAGGATTAGGTACGCACAGGATGAAGGAGATATTACGGACTAACATAACTACGAGTATGGGATTTCTCCATTGCATGCTAGAATTAGGTGCATGGAATTCATTTTGAAACTTAGCTATACGATTGCTACGGAAGGAGAGGATAGCTCTATTGGAATCAAAGAGTTAGAAAAAAAGAGGAAGCAGGATATTCAAAAGTGTTTCCATGAAGAACTTGGACTTGATGGGGATAAACCTAAGCCTGGGTTTGGAAATATCAATGATGGCAATACTTCCAGGCGATTCTTTGAACAACCGGATGCAGCTGCCCGAATAACTGGAGTCAATGAAGAAATTATTAAAAGGCTTCAAATAATACTTAATGTCTTAAACTGTCGAGAAAAAGTTAATACAGTAAAATTTGGGGAGTATACAAGAGAAACAAAAGTGTTATTAAGACAACTTTATCCAGATAAACAACTCGCCCCTACTCTTCATAAAATTTTGGTTCATAGTCAAAATATTATGAAGTATCAGTCTCTTCCACTTGGGGAATTATCAGAAGAAGCTCAGGAATGCAAAAATAAGGACTACAAAAGATACAGGTATCAAAATACATGCAAGGTTTCAAGAATTCGGCAAAATGAAGACCTGTTTATTATGCTAGCAATCTCATCAGATCCACTTTTTTCTTCCAAAAGGCATGCTAGAAATCAAAAAGAGCTGAAAGCACACTACTCCCCAGAAATGTTAGATCTCTTAGATTCAACATAGAATTTAGATGATAGTTTTCAAGAAATAATATAATTTATTATTAAGAATACAACAAGATAAAAATCTAACGTTTATGCTTTATTTTTTTCCATATTCGTACTTTTAAAACACTTTTTTCTAATTTGAGGGTTGTTTTTTCATTGAAATATTGAAATTATGGTAATTTTCAGTTAAATTGAAACACCCTGTTTGATTTTGAATGTAAATATTGATGGTTTGATTGGTTGCATATCAAAAATTATAAAACTTAAAAACTTTAACTTAAAAAAAAAAATTTTGTTTGCTTTTATGACTATTCAAGTGTTATTTTTTTTTCTTTTTCCTGCTATACCAAAGCTAATTGTTCTCTAATCATTCACAAAAACAAATTTTTCGCCATTATGGATACATTTTTAACAATTTTTATGACATTGAAAAAATTCAACTTTGGGACTTAATTCTGAAACACCCTGTGAACATATTTTGTTAAAATTTTCACGAAACATAGCTTTGGAAATTCCCTGCTAAATAAAAAAAAATTGAAGCGATATCTTTTTTCGTTTAGGAGCTATGATTTTTGCAAGGTAAAAAGGCAAAACGGGCCACTGTGCGTCGCTTATCAGCCTTAAGCTTAGACAACGCTAACTCAATCTCAGAAGTGGAAAAACTTAAACTACCTATGTTTATGAGAGTGTTTGAGGAGTTAATAATATTAGTCTCGGGTAAATTAGGACAGCTGTCTGAGTAAACTGATTGAAAATGTTTAGCAAACAAGTTACATATAACAGAGATGTCAGAAGATGTAATGTCGTCATGGCGCATACTATTGGCTCGTCAACATTTGTGATCGTATCGTTAGTAAAATCTTTAGGAAATCCTTTGGTACATTTTCCATCTGCCGATCCTTATGTTTTGATAGCATTTTATACTTTTCAACCCAATACAAATCCGTTGAGGAGTCACAGCTTTTGTACCAGTGGCTAAGGACCAGGGTACCGGGTAGTGGGAAAGCGGGGTAGTCGGTAGCGGGTAGTGGGTAACAATAACTGGTGTAGCGGGTAGCGTTTAGAAGTACCTCGTAACAGGTAGTTGGGTAGCGGGTAACAGGGTTACTGGGTATAGCAGGGTAGCGGGTAGACTGTAGTGGAGAAGTGGGTAGAGGGTAGCTGGTGGAATGGTAGCAGGCTACAAAAGTCTATGTCGTTTTTATATCGATTGAGGCAGTACGAAATCTGTCGGGTCAGCTAGTTTTTTTTATAAATTTTGAAATTTGAAATTGAACATTGTCAGCGCTTGGTTTTCTTTGCGATTATTGCCAGCACATAATTAGCACGCAATTCTAGTGCCAAAATTTTATATTTTCTGAGAGTCCTTATTTATTTCTAACCATTTTGGAGCCACACCCCACCGCTTAAGAATAAAAAAATTATTTATTTAAATGTATATACGTAGTGCATGATTAATTTTTGCAGTTATCGCAAGCACATAAATAGCACATATTTTTGATAGTATTCTTGATGAATTTTTTCAATGCCTTCACCATACGGGGTTTGAAGCGATATCGTGCTACACCCCGGTTTTTTGTAAAAAAAAAAATGTTGCAATGGAGCACAAAATTTTATTTTTCGGTACACAAAAAGCACATACAAAGCACTATAATTAGCAATATTTTTTTTCAAATTTCCTTAAAAACGGGGTGTCGCGCGATGCACTTGTTAATTTATTTATTTAAGTCGATTTATGAATAGAAATCCATTTTTTGGCAGCAAGTTCGTGCGACTCAGAAGGACGTTGTTTGAAAAGTGAGAGAGCTTCAAAACATACGTATAAACCCACAGGCTTCAACCAACAAATAATAATTTTAGGTGATTTTAATTTGCCAAATGTTAAATGGTTATATGATGAAGATGAAAAAATATTAATTCCTTTTAACGTTATTTTTAACCATGATTGTGAAGTTGTTGATACTTTTGCACAATTTAACCTGAAGCAGATCAATCATTTTCAAAATTCTTGTAATAATATACTTGATTTGGTTTTCGTTGATGTTGAATTATGCGCAAGCATAAACGACTCTATAGTTCCCCTTTTCACCAATACAATACATCATGTTGCACTCAGTTTGCGTTTAGAATTTTTCAATTATTTCACACCTGAGACTTCAGACTTAAGTTTTAATTACAATTTTGCGGAAGCTAATTTGAATGCAATTTTTGAATTTCTGAATGGTACAAGTTGGCAAACATTGTTCAACAATTTAGGTTTAAATGAGTGTTATGATTTATTTTTAAACGTTCTAAATATTGCGATGGACTTACACATACCCAAAATTAAAAAAAATTAATAGCCGTAAACCAGTATGGTTCAACAAAAGAATCATAAATTTAAATAATAAAAAAAATAAGGTTTACAAGCAGTTTCGCAAGTCCAATAATGATCGTGAATTGTATAAACAATATCGAATTTTACAAAAAGAATTCGATACTTTGAATAAATTTCTGTACAATCAATATCTGTTTTGTGTTGAATGTGATTTAAAAACAAATAGTAAAAGTTTTTGGAAATTTATAAATAATAAAAAGCAATCCAATGGCATTCCCAATATGACGATATCCAATATATCGTCGAATGAATTCCGATAATGGCGGGCAATAATTTACGAAAAGTATCAAAAACATCGATATTGACATTGATAATCGTTGGGTGGTGCCTTATTCACCTCTACTGAGCAAAACATACCAAGCTCATATTAATGTATAGTTTTGTAGTTCAGTGAAGAGTATCAAATATATTTGCAAGTATGTGAATAAAGGCAGTGATATGGCATTGTTTGCTGTTTTAATGATGACAAACAGTATAGTATGAACATGTTTATTTATCTTTTATTATTTATCCTACCTTTCACAATGGGCCCTATCGGGAATGAGATTTCCCTGGAAATATTTCCCACATTCGGAAAACTTGTATCGTGAATAAGAGTTCTCGGGAAATATTTCCCACGTTCGGAAAATTCGTTTCGAGAACGATGTTCGAATTTTCCCTAGAAATTTATTGCGATCATGAACATTTTTCTCTGGAGTTTTTTCCCATTCATTTTGATTGAGAAATTGCAAGAGAGTTTGGATTTATTTTGAGGAGTATTATTATCTTGCTTGAATAGACCACAAAGCACAAACCTTTGGGAGCTTTTTTTAAGGCCTACTTCAAAACCAACTGCTAGGAATGAAAAATTAGTTCTTCAGTTACAGTCCTTTAAAAACTGTCGATCAGGCTGGAATGGTAATATAGCATTTTCTTTTTCCAAGACTATGCAATATTCAGGATGCAGACTCCCCCCGTGTGCTTGCAATGAGTGAGGTGGTGAATGAAAACGCCAATAACAGAAAGATGATTGGACAGCTAGTACTATAAGTTATTTCCATTTCGATTTGAACTGTGCAATTATTGAGAAACATTTTAATTCGTGGTTCGAGATCAACTAAGCCATAAAAATAAAAACCCTTCTATACAAGACAATATTTTACACTCTGAGGCAAGAGACTTGAACAGGATTAACAATCGATAAGGACATTCGTAGTGCGAAGAAAGCGGATGTTTCCATTGGCGGTTAGGAATTACTTCGTAATTATACTCTCCAGAACAAGTTTGTATCCAAGCATCGATCCTACTGATTGAATTTGTTTGTGTTAGCTCTTTCATCGGGAATAATAGAAATCAGAACAAAAACATAAAATGTAAAAAAAAAAGCCAAGTTCTCTTATGTGCGAACAACACTGTGTAAAAAGTTAGCCACCAAAAGGAATGAGATCTAAAAGAACGCCAAGTTCTTACATGAAAAAGTGTTATATTGAATATTTTAAATCATAGAAGATAATACAACAATATTAAAAGAAAATATAAAAAAATTTGGATGAAAATTTACAAATTCACTGTTCAAGTTTTAAAATGTTATTAATCACGCTTCAAACGAAAACTTGCCAAGTGAACTTGTAAAATTTCATCCAAACTATTTTATATTTTCTTTTAATATTGTTGTATTATCTTCTATGATTTAAAATATTCAATATAACACTTTTTCATGTAAGAACTTGGCGTTCTTTTAGATCTCATTCCTTTTGGTGGCTAACTTTTTACACAGTGTTGTTCGCACATAAGAGAACTTGGCTTTTTTTTACATTTTATGTTTTTGTTCTGATTTCACATCTTTTTGCAAAGTTTTTTTTATGGAAGCATAAACCTCGAAATAACTTTATAAGCTAGCAATTTGCAAACTTTAACAATATAATTTGTGAAACCACTAAGGAAAGTTACTCATGGAGTTTTATGAAGTTAAACAAACCAGATATCTAAATTCCAACATGCTATGACCATTTTAAGAAAGTGGGTGGCAGCCATGCCCCTTAAATGAAACTGCAATTTTGTACTTATATTTTCTCTTATACTCAACCGAAATCCTTTCAAAATTTCGAATTTAAACGTTTTCGACCATTTTGATAAAGTGGGTGGATACCACGCCCCTAAATGGAAAAAGATTTTTTTCTCATTGTTTTCGTGTTATTCGACCAAAACCTTACAAGAATTCCAAATTTCAACATCCTACGACCGTTTTAAGATAGTGGGCGGAAACCACGCCCCTAAATGAAACCAAAATATTTTACTTATATTTTTCTTTATATTTAACCAAAACCCTATTAGAATTCCGAATTTCAAGATCCTACGACCAGTTTAAGAAAGTAGGCGGATACCACGCCCCCTGAATGAGCAAATTGAAATTTTCGATTTTTTCCTTTGTATACAGCCGAAAACCTACCATTGTACCAAATTTCAAGATTCTGCTATTGTTAGAAGTGCTTCATAATTTTGATGATCAGTCAGTCAGTGAGTCAGTCAGTCAGTCAATTACGGTTTTTGAAATTTTTACTGTTCAATATCTCAGGAAGTAGTGGTTCTACAAAATTATTTTTTTTACAGGGCCTTTGTGCCTATGAAGTTAATACGTAATTCAAATTTTAAGCTTCTAACTCTATGGGTTCAAAATTTATGGGGGGTTATAAATGTGCTTGAGTTCGATCCTGTAAAAAGGGGGTAGTGCTAGAACTTGGCTGGGCACTACCGTGCTCTTTGATCCTTTGCATTTTAATTATCAATGGACTGCTAGTACTAAACATAAGTTATTTCCATTTCGATTTGAACTGTGTTATTATTGGGAAACATTTTAATTCGTGGTTCGAGACTTGTCAACACCGAGCACCGGCACAAAGGTCATCCAGGAAAAATAGAAATGGATAGAGAAGTCGAAACATTCATGAAACTGTGTTGAGATTTTCTTAAAGTTTCAAGGCCGCACCCACCAGTTCCTATGATTTTTCGGGCCGGCCCCTGACAATGGTTTGCAATGGATTTCAGAAGATTGAGATGTCTTAAATCTATAAATGCAGATAATGGTCGGCAGTTTGTGAGTGTTGAATTTAAGGGCTATTGTGATAGTTACAACATTGACTTGATAACATCACATCCTGATGAAGTTGAGAATATCAATTGATCTATTGTAAAGTGACTACATAATTATAGCCCATGGAAATAGGGCTGACTATAAGAAAGACAAAGAACTGCATAAATTCACTTTAATGTACAACGTGCCACCGCATTGTATATACAACGGGAAAGTCACCTTCACAGTTACTATTTCAAAGATCAACTAGAGATATAATCCCTTCTATGCAAGATAATGTTTTGGACTCCAAGGCAAGAGACTTGAACAGTGTTCACAAAAAGGATGTTCGTGGTGCGAAGGAAGAACTAGAAATGTTTCTTGGGAATGAAATTTTTCTTGGGAAATAAAATTTCTTGGGAGATTCCCGATAGGGCCCAATAATAAGCTTTAATGTCACTATCAATACTGCGATCGATGTACAAACAATAATAATAATCGACAAAATTTTGATGAAAACTCATTGAGAAGTGGCTCTTAAAAAGTAGGGGTAAGTGGTAGCAAGTTGAAAATTAAGGATTGAATGTATTTCTTAATGCCGCACCATACAAAAATTATTTAAAAAAAAATGGCCCAATAAATGCAAAACAAAATGTGTGAATCAGCCATTCTTAACAATTAGATATGAACCTATTCTCATACCTACCGAATACACATATAAAATTCTATCAAAATCGGTCAAGCCGTTTCGGAGGAGTATAACCACTAAAACTGTGACAGAAGAATTTTATATATTAGATTTCAAACGTAGCTCACATTGATGACAAAAATTAGAGAGAAAAATAACGGGGAAGGGAGAAAATCTTACTTAAAAAGGTAAAAAAATTTGATTCCTGCATGTTGCCACCATGTTGGAAATTATTAAAACAAAAAATTCTGAGGACGATTAACGTCAATTCAATGTTTCTAAAAGTCACTGAAAACCAAATTAATTTTAAGCGTTTGGTTACTGTGCAATGTGGTCAAACCTTATTTTAATGAAAGATGCCGCTAAATCCAAATAATCATTTTAAATATTCAAAATTACATTTTTATACTAGTTTTGATATTTTATTAATTTTTTACATACGTAAAGCTTTTAATTGCTATATAAGAAAAAATGATAAAAAAATAATCAAGTTATGAATGTTTAAGTGAAAACTTGTATCGTGCAATTTTTTCACTGTAGTAGGATTGGCGAGTGGTTTGCTCCGGTTTAGACAAGGTAACCCTATAATATACTTGTTAAGAGTACATTCAGACCTTGAATTGGAACCAAATTAAGCCATTTCCCTGATGGGGCCTGCCGACCGCTTCGCCATGGTTTGAACTATGCAACCCATTAATATTATGGGTTTCGTCTCGTTGAGGTCTATAATTGGACACTAATGTTATCCATATCTTTGATAGGTTAATTTTTGGCCAAAGAACGCACCATCAGTGTCCCGTTTTACCCCCTTTGCCCCGGACTTTGACTGGCAACCCTGGTGCGCTGTCTTTGTCTCCAAAAACTCTATAATAATGGGTACAAAATCCATATCCAGATTAAGTAATTTGACGGTCGCCTCTTGGACTATTATACCACCAGGGGTTGAAAACAATATTTTTCACCTGTGAGAATAACGTTTTAACACGAGGATTGTACGAGTTTGGTTCAAAAAAATTCAAATCCAAAATTTTCAACAGAAATCGCCAGTTAGTTCCTTGCATACTTTGAGGTAATATTCAAAAATTCAAATACGGACTTTACAACATAGATCTGGCGATCAGTTCCTTGCATGTCTTAAGCTTTTTTATTTTCTGTTATTTTTCTCTCTCATTTTTTTTTCATCAATGTGAGCTACGTATGAAGTTTTTTATTAATTTTGAAATTTGAAATTGAACATTGTCAGCGCTCGGTTTTCTTTGCGATTATTGCCAGTACATAATTAGCATACAACTCTAGTGCCAAAATTTTATGTATTCCCAGAGTCCTTATTTATTTCTAAGCGTTTTGGAGCCACACCCCACCGCTTAAGAATAAAAAAAAATTATTTATTTAAATGTATATACGTAGTGCATGATTAATTTTTGCAGTTATCGCAAGTACAAAAATAGCACATAATTTTGATAGTATTCTTGATGAATTTTTTCAATGCCTTCACCATACGGGGTTTGAAGCGATATCGTGCTACACCCCGGTTTTTTGTAAAAAAAAAAAAATGTTGCAATGGAGCACAAAATTTTATTTTTCGGTACACAAAAAGCACATACAAAGCACTATAATTAGCAATATTTTTTTTCAAATTTCCTTAAAAACGGGGTGTCGCGCGATGCACCTTAAAATAACATTAAATACATTGGTAATGTCAAATTAGTATTTTTTTAAGGGTTTTTGATTTTTATTTTTTCAAAGTTTAGTTCTCAAATTTTAAAAGTGTTTTTTAGAACGGTTTTTGGGGCAATCCGGAAACATTCAGAACGAAATATCCCTCTGGCGACCGAGATTCGTATCTTATCTCTCTATTGAGGAAAATCAGCAGACGACAAAGATTTTGGCGGGTTAAAAACGTAATTTTTTTTTTCGTTTTTAAAAAGTTTTCTACATTGATTTTCGGTGCAATCCGAGTTGGGAAACCAGTTGGTGAACCGAGTTCTCGTTCAACTCGAGTTGGGCAAATCGAGTTGAAACTCGGTTTACATAAAAACCATAAATGTTAAGGGTTTTGCGGTAGGGACTTCAGAATTTTGGTAGCGGCTATCTTGTTAAGCTAGCATAGACAAATTGGCTGTCAATTATCGCGTATTAGGTGTATACCATATAATGCTTCCTGAATCGATGTCCATATTTCATCAAGATTACCAATGTTTTTTTCAGTTTTATTACTTTCTCCACATCATTCCATTAGTTTTCTATGGGAAACATTAATTTATTTGTCTCGAAGCCATGCTCGTACAGATTTGGCGGTTTGTTTTAGATCATTGTCATGAGCAAATTTCCACGTTAACTCGCTCGAAAATGGCTCCATATGATTTTCCTATATCTTTTTATACTGATCAAAGGGCACGGCAGTGCCCAGCCAAGTTCTAGCACTACTCCCCTTTTACAGGATCGAACTCAGGCACATTTTTAACCCCCCATAACTTTTGAAGAGTTAGTAGCTTCAAATTTGAATTACGTATTAACTTTATGGAGACAAAGGCCCATTGTAGAAGCACTTCTTCCTGAGATATTGAACAGTAAACATTTCAAACACCGTAATTGACTCACTGACTCACTGACTCACTGATCATCAAAATTATGAAGAACTTCTAACAATAGCAGAATCTTGAAATTTGGTACCATGGTAGGTTTTCGGGTGTATACAAAGGAAAAAATCGAAAATTTCAATTTTCTTATTCAGGGGGCGTGGTATCCACCCACTTTCTTAAAATGGTCGTAGAATGTTGAAATTCGGAATTCTTATAGGGTTTTGGTTGAAAATAAGGAAAAAGATAAGTAAAATATTTTAGTTTCATTTAGGGGCGTGGTTTCCGCCCACGAAAAAGATGTTGTCTTAAGGCTTTTTTATGTAAATAAATGAATTGAATTGAATTATCTCAAAACGGTCGTAGGATGTTGAAATTCGGCTTTGGTTGAATGACATGACAAAAATGAGAAAAAAATCTATTTCCATTTAGGGGCGTGGAATTCGCCCACTTTATCAAAATGGTCGAAAACGTTTAAATTCGAAATTCTGATAGCGATAGGGTTTCGGTCAAACATAAGAGAAAATATAAGTATAAAATTGTAGTTTTATTAAAGGGGCGTGGTTGCCGCCCACATTCTTAAAATGGTCGTAGGATGTTGCAATTTATAATTTTGGTTTGTTTAAGTTCATAACCCATGAGTAACTTACTTTATTGGTTTCACAATGGTTATATATAAAAATGAATCGCAAAATGTGTTGGTAAGCGCATAACTCAACAACGCCTGGACCAATTTAGCCAATTATTTTTTTTTTTAAATATTCGTTGAAGTTCAAAGATGGTTTTTACGGCGAGAAAAATTCGAATAGTTGCCAGAAAAACCCTAAAAACAGCCCTTTTCTTTTTCCCATACAAACGTTTTCTAACTAAAACGAGCTTAGATATGCTCGAAAATTTCAAAATGGGTTTTCGAAAGGAACTCGGAAAACTCATTGGTTTTCAAAGGGAAAATTGCATGTAATTGTAGGTGCAGTGGTTTTCAAATGGAAATCTGGAAAATTTGTGATGGGGAACTAGAAAGCAAGAAAAAGTAAAAAAAAAAAAATGGAAAATTAGACCACCCAAAAATTTCAAAAACACTCTTTCAAATGAAATACATTACTTTTGAAATGGTAAAATGGAAAGTTCGTGCTGGGGAACTGGGAGAAGTCCTGGAAAGCAAGTATAATTAAACAAAAAAAAACGCATTGCAAAAACATAACAAATTCGCAATGGAAAACTCCTGAAGAGCAAGAAACTTAAACTTAAAGTTTAAGAATCAGAAAAAATTGTTTATTTACTAAAAAAATTGCAAGGAGTGCTATTTATGTTTCCAATATCCAAATGATTTTGTAAATGACAGCTAGTAATGGCGTCAACATTCAATACTTAAAGGTTGATGATCAATTAGTTATGTGGTCAGGGATGTCTTTTGAAGATTGAAATAAAAATAAATTGTAGTAGTTCCTAGAAGTTGTAATATAGTATTGATTTAAGGGAGCACTATTTAATGGTTCTATTTAGTTTTCCACCACTGTAGGTAGCGTTCATAAACAAAAATGCACATTTTTTTATCAATATGGGTGTTCTATTCGGACACGTTCCGCTCAATATACGGTCGAAATAATTAACTTCAGTGATGAGGCCCGTTTATGGATGAATTGGTACGTGGACATACAAAATTATCGAGTTTGGGACGGTAAAAACCTGCACATGAGATAAATTTTGAAAACCTAAAATTTATTCAGCAGTTGCCATAGCTTAAGTGGTAAGGTGCGTTGGCTGCTAAGCAGAACGTCGTGGGTTCGAGTCCTACTCGTGCCCATAAAAGTTTTTATTTCATCTTTCACGGGCACTGCCTCTTGCGAAGAATTGACAAATCTTCCAAGAGTATCAATATGTCATGAAAAAGTGCTTCTCAACTCCGCCGTTCGGAATCGGCGTTAAATTGTAGGTCCCCTCAATTCTTCACACGCACTCAGAGAATTGTTGATGAGAGTAAGCCACTTAGGCCTTGGCTCTTCAAGAGCTGTCGCGCCACTTTTTTTTTTGTTTTTTTTTTTTATTCAAGACTTATAATACAAGTCGATCTTAGGTTTAATCTAAAATGTAATTATAATCTAGTTAAGACAGTCAAAATCTAATATATAAAATTCTCGTGTCACGGGGTGCGTTATTGAACTCCACCGAAACGGCTCGACTGATTTTCGTGAATTATGCGAGGATATCGGCTAGGGTGGAGATTCAGACAATGTCTATTTATCATTCCTCTCAATGTTAAGGGTGATCCACCCTTTTGTTTTTATTTTTTTATGAAAGATCATACTTAAATACATACAACCCTAAATTTTCACCCCTCTATGATCAAATCTTATTTTTATTTATTAATTAAAAACTTTAATTTTTTTTGGCCAGATTTTTATTTTTATTTTGTCATTGCTTAGGAGCGGGGTAGTCAGTAGCGGGTAGTGGGTAGTGGTTTGCAATTACTGGTGTAGCGGGTAGCGTTTAGAAGTATTGGGTAACGGGAAGTGGGGTAGCGGGTAACAGGGTAGCTGGGTATAACGGGATAGCGTGAAGAGGGTAGTGGGGTAGCGGGTAGTAGGTAGTACCGGTTAAGCGGGTAGCGTGTGTAAGTATTGGGTAGCGAGGTAGCGGGTAACTGGGTATAACGGGGTAGCGGGTAGACGGTAGTGGAGAACCGGGGAGAGGGTAGCGGGTGGTATGGTAGCGGGCTACAGAAGTCTAGGTCTTTTTTATATCGATTGAGGCAGTACGAAGTCTGTCGGGTCAGCTAGTAAGAATAATAAAATCATTTAAAGATAGTTATTGGGAATGGGATGAGATTAAGAAATTTGTATCAAGTCAATTTTTGAAAGGTTAAGATCGTAAGAGCTAGTGTTGTTTACTTCTACAGTCATTCACGTGACTGGTTCGTTTCGACCATAGTCAGTTCGTGGCAGGGGATTCTTAGTAAGGGATTAGATATAAGTCGTCGTTGGTTGGTATAAAATGATAGTTTTGACAGTATGTCTGGCCAGTCAAATAGGCCATTAATAAGCTGATGAATAAGAATAATGTCAGCATTTTTCCTAAGCGTTGATAAGGATTGCATCCCAAGTAGTTTCAAGCGGTCTTCGTAAAAGGACAGGTTTAAACGTCAACCTAGCCTAACCCACTTAGAGCGAACAAAAGAAAAACTACGTTGTACGGCTTCCATGCGTTTAATGTGAATCTGGTAATATAGACACCAAACTTGAAAAGAATATTCAAGAATTGGTCGAAAAAAAGTTGTGTACAAGGATTTTCTAAAAATTCCTTAGACCGAAACTTTGAGCTTTGTTAATGAGGCTGTCAATATGGGAAGTAAAACTGAGATGGGTATCACATAGAACCCCTAAATCGCAAATCAAACTGAAGAGATTTTGGCGATGGGTTCATTACTAAAAAAAAGATATTTTGGGGCCAATATTAGGTTCCAAAAAAAATTTTCGCACGTCGGTCAATTGTAGCAAGAACAAAAATAATTGGGCAAAAGTGGCAACCCTGAGGTACACCAGAAATAACTTTGATTCAGTAGGATATACACGATCAGAAAATGCCTTTATTGTTGCGATTGGTTAGATAAGATAGGATTCAGGAGATAAAGTAAAGTCGAAAATTGAATTTCTCAAGCTTAAACAGGATGAAGTTATGCGATATTTTGTCGAAATTTTTACTTGAAATCAGTGGCGATCGCGTCAATTTCATTACCTTCGTCTAAGATTATAAAGGGTCCGCCAAATAACTTTATTTTTTTGAAAATGCTATAAAAAAAAACTACTGAATATTTTCTCAAATTTCTTTTTTTATTTGAAAGTTCAATCCTTCCGGTCAACAATGCTGCCTCGGCTGGCCATGCACATTATCGATTGTGTGCAGCTGTATTTCACCAATGGCTTCACGAATATTGACCTTTAAAGCGTCAATTGTCTGTGGCTTGTCGGCGTAACACTAATCTTTTACGGCACCCCACAAATAATAGTCTAACGGTGTCAAATCGCAGCTCCGAGGTGGCCAAACGACATCAGCTCTGCGGCTGATAATGCGATCTTAAAAAACTGAGCGCAAAACATCGAGTGTAGCTTCGGCTGTGTGGCACGTAGCGCCGAGCCGTCCTGTTGAAACCAAATGTTGCCAATATCCTCCTCTTCAGTTTTTGTGAACAACAATTCCTTCAACATGGCCCTATAATGATCGCCATTGACTGTAACGGCCACTCCTTGCTCATTTTCGAAGAAAAATGGCCCAATTATGCCTCCGGACCAAAATCCGCACCAAACAGTGACTCGTTTTCGGTGTATCGGCTTTTCAATATATGCGTGCGGGTTTTCTGTGCCCCAAATGCGACAATTTTGCTTGTTTACATACCCGCCAAGATCAAAATGAGCTTCATCTGAAAAAATGATTTTTTTTTGGCAAAATCGGCATCCTCTATGAGTGGATCGCAGGCCCACTTAGCGTAGCGAAAACGCATTGGATGGTCAGTTGGCTTCAACTCCTGAACCAATTGGACTTTTTATGGCGTCATACCAAGGTCTTTATGCAAAATTCGTCTCAATGATGTCTCCGAAATGTTCAATTGTTGAGAACGACGGTGAATTGACGTTGATGGCGCTTCACGCACACTTTCTGCCACAGCAGCAATATTCTCGAGTGTACGCACTGTTTTTGGCTTTTCACACTTTGGTTTATCGTCAGTTTCTTTCACTTTTTTCACAAAATAATAAACATACGGCGCTGACGGTGCTTCTCTTCTTCCAAAATCCGTTCTTCCAGCGTATACACAACCATATTCGTTCAGCGGAAGGATAAAACTAATTATCTGTCAAATCAGACATGACACATGAGCTAAGTGTTACCATTCACGAAATAAGCACGAAAAAAACCTTAGATGGCGGACCCTTTATAAGGCACAACGCGTTGCGCTGTCATCTTACGGTATACACAGACGAGAGCATGGTTCGCACAACAGTTTATTGATTTAGTTAAGTTTCGGAACTGAAAGTCCTACGCCATACTTTTTTTTATCGATGCATAGGTACTAAGTGTGGACCTTTGGATTGGTGCACTAATTGCAGGCATTGAGGAATACCCATTGCTTGAATTGGACAACGATGTTTGCCGAAAATCCGCACCTCCGACTCAGAAACTCATCCGTTTTTATCGGAAGTCATTAGAACAGTTGCACCCAACAACATCTAAGTTCTCAGGTAATTAGGTAGTAGTTGAACAGTACGTGTCAGTCATGTCGAAATAGCTGAGTGAGTGCTACTCCGCCTGACGAAAACAAGAAAAATGTCAAAGGAATCGTTTTTTCCACAACAAGTAGAACCTCTGCACCATTTTGGCTAATTTTGATTGGATGCTTCTGAAGTTCTATTTGCATTATTTTCTATCCAACTTTCATTAAAGTTGAGCTAAAAATTTCAAGATTAATTCAAGATACCTACATAACCGACTGAAGTTCTCGTACAAAAAAAAAATGAAGTTGACGTACAGAATAGACCAGTTTGACAATCAATGCTCAAGCGAAAGAACATGATCAGGAATGTATGTCGATTCACAGAATGCTGATCTCATAAATCTAAAGAAAAGGAATTTTGAAAAAACGAAAAAACAAGTGTATAGAAGCAAATATGTGCATACTGCATACACATGTCCCTTTTTTCAAACTGTCTCATCACTTGATGAATTTTATTTCAAAATGTATTAAAATCCCAAAACCCAATGCTCATCTACAAGATGACACAACAGATGAACAGATGTTGTTTTATTGTCTAAAGATTCTCAATTGGAACCTAATTCAAGTACCCTCCTCTTCTGTCTAATCAAAACTCTTGGCGAACAATTGATTCTGGAATCATTTTTTGATGGAATTAGGAGTGTCTTTGAGACATCGTCTAAGTAAAGTGGCGGCCTCTTAAAACGAACTCTGATGAAACAAACCTACAAGAACCACTAAACAATACCTCGTCCAAGGTTGTTTGTTGCCTGAGGTTGGGTATACCAAGGCAATAGAGGGGCGGGCGCCAAGTCGATCACCAAATCTCTACATTTAAGTGGTTCTTGTCTTGTTTTCGAAATCAAAACATTCTATCCGCCTTTCTGGGAATTTAAACAACGATAAAGCAACATTCAATCTCTCCTAAAAGATCTCCAAACATTTAGGTAATTTAATTAACCACAGCTTCCAATTGTACCTTTTTCAAAGGCAGTCGCTGAAAAATGGTTCATTTTGGCCTGTGCAGACTAATTCTCTATGGGAACATCTCTTTCGATAATTCTTCATTTTTGATACTCTCCCTACCTACCAAACTCTGTTTTCGATCATAAATCATTTTGTATCCTTTTTTCGTCGGTTGCGCAATTTCAGGCATAATCTTCCCTAATACGTCGACAAACACGAAACTCCCTGCATTTAGTGGGTTGAATAATTCAACAACCAGCATGATTCTCGACGACAACAAACAACTCAACATGGAACACGATGTTTTTTCTAAATTTGTATTAAATCAATCAATTAATTATGAGTTGAATATGAAGGCTTCTTCAATAATTATGTTTCGTGTGTGTACTTTATCGGGCATGTATGCCAGGCCAGTGCGCCAGGCCAGCCAGCACATTATCTTAAATTTTTATGAGCTCCTCGATGTAAACAAAAAGACACGAAAGACATAAAAGATGCATGAACTACTGTCTCAATCTGTTTCCTTCTTCGACTACTAAACGAGTTCATAAAGCGTTCGGGGACGTGGACTCTTGAGGTAGACAATAATTCCTTCGGAATAAACTAGCGGTCTGTAATTATTCAATTAAATTATTCCAACTACAATTTTTGTTCTTTTTCTTAAATTAAGGCAATTAATAATCCAGAGGAAGCAATTTAAAAAAGTTTTATAGACAGCAGACGTTCGAGTTCTTGTTGTGAATGTGGACTACTCTTTCGGACTCGGTCGTGTCTTTTCAAGAGATACACATGAAAATTAAATGCGTACATATGTTACAAGATGTTATGTAGGCGTAGGAGTAATTTTTCTGTGGTTTTTTGATTCCCTTTCATTTGAAATAAAAAGATACCTACTTGGGGTTTGAAAAGAAAAGTAATTTAAGGGAGTTCTTGAGTTCAAAAGAAAAAAACATAATTTACCTCCTAGGGAAACATCCTTTTGAGCAAATTTAGAGGAAGCATTTTATGTATAACAGCGATATCACAAAAAATCTTTTTTTCACACGAAAATGCAAAAACTCACAGCACTCCACTCCGCCGAAAACATTCTTCTTCGAATATATATTTTTTTCAGTAGGATTTTCTTGACCGAACGCACGATAACACCGAATCCCGTACCGATAAGCTAGTTTGCGCAAAAAATAAACATCGATTTGAATATTGCATTCATAATTTGTTGCAAATTCCAGTTAAGAATACTTGAGTTTTTTTTTTTATTCACAGAACAATAATAACAAAACAAAACCAACAACACACATCAAGTCGAAAAGTATACAACTATTTGAAGCGAATACAAAAAATACAATGCACTACCCCTACGCGTCTTTGCGACTGCCATGGAAAATCAGTGGCAGATGTAAAACAAAAATGTTTGAGCATGTCAGAAAGAGTGAACAGATGTGGTTGGAATGCGATGGACGATGTGCTTCTTTTTATCTGGTTTTAGTACTTTTTCTTTTTTCAGCGTTGCCACTGAATTCGTTTTCTTACGAATTTTGATAGAAAAACGACTTCTGCAAAACGAGGATGACGAACGATATAATCGAGAGGGAAAGTTTTTTCAATTTTATCAAATTGCTACAAAACATGACCTCATGCAAAGGGAATCACTTTTTTCCTTGCAATAGTGGGCAAAAATGTATTGGTATATTAAGACGCACACCGTAACAAAAATGAATCAGGTGATTGCTTTTATATTTGTTTGACAACTAAAAATTCTTATCTTGGTTATATTCTCCTATTTCTGTTTCATTTAAATTAATAAAAGCTGCAATCTGCAATTGTAGTGTCTGTGGTTTAAATTCCAATTCGAATGCCGAATTTTTTGATTTTCTTTATATGGCAACGCTGATTCAAGCCCTTTGCTTTTGGTAATACAAATACATAATACATATACAAAGCCCTTAGCTTAGTTTAGTACATTCTAGAAAGAGAAAACAGTATTTTTAATATTTGCGAACCACGTTCTTCTCTTTTATACAAGTGTACAAGTGAAGAAAGGGATATTTTTATGTACTAAGAGAAGTGCTCATGCAGGGAAGGATTTAATTTTCTAGTGGATTCGTTCAGTGACATAAGATATAGATATCGAATTAACATCAAACCATTTTCAATTCTTGGCAATATTTTACATAATGCCGTGTGCGAATTGGACGATTTGCTCTAAAAACACTGGTTAAATTTATCCACTTCTGTCATATTTTAGCCTGCTTCACAGCTAGTGTAATTTTGACATATTTATTCAACAAGAAGTGTCAAAATTTAACTAAACGTCAAGTTTTAACACACTTTTTAATGCAATTCGCATGCGGCCTATATGATAGAAAAAAAAACACATATTTGATGTGAATTATATATGATCAGCTCTATTATTTGGCGATTTATGACTAAAAGTTCGTCTCAAACCTACCATAAAATCAAAATCTAACGATGACGGATTTTTTTTTTTATTTTTGATTGAAAATAAATCTGAAAGTGGAAAAATTTGGAATTTAATTTGACTTTGGACAAGTTCTGGTCTACCAAAGAGCACAGATCATAAAAATGAGTTAAGAATAGGGCTGAGGGTCATAAAAAGTGAAGCTTTTGCCATAATACGAAAAAGCCGCAAAGTCGAAAACGCATCTCGTTATGACGTTTTTGAGAGGTATCAATGAGGTCAGCAAAGTAGAGCTGTAATTGAGGATTCGCAGAAAAAGAAAAGTTGAGTTAACGAAAAAAATATTATCAGGAAATACAATACAGCTCATAAGAAAGCAGCTATGAAATAATTATACATAATACCTCAATAAATTTTGAATGTGTAAGCAATACAGGCAAATGACAAATCTATTGCTGTCAAACAAGAAAGTCCATTTTCTTTACATTTCTCTAAAAGTTTTCTATCAAACATAACAACTGACTTGTTATAGGAAGTTACTTAACTGATTATGCTTAATGCAGACACATGTAGTGTCTGTGTATTAAGAGAACTCAAAAGAAGAAACAAGTGCGTTAAGGCGATAGGAGATTATGAAAAATACAGACATCTTCAAAAATGCTGGTTATAGCAAAGACAACTTTTTCTTCAGG
Organism: Sphaerophoria taeniata; assembly: GCA_943590905.1. NCBI lineage: Eukaryota > Metazoa > Arthropoda > Insecta > Diptera > Syrphidae > Sphaerophoria > Sphaerophoria taeniata. Next base: position 21,880,731 of record OX016540.1, on the reverse strand, counting down.
ATTATAGCAATTTCGTCTGCACTTTGAGTAAAATGTGTTTCGGCTAATCGATATGTGTGTCTTGGGTTAATTCCTAATGGCGTTTTTCATTGGCAATATGGAAACTTAAAATCGGAATAGAAATTCTCTTCTTTTCAGAATCAGAATTCAGAACTGTCACTTTTGCCCAACTGAGCGCATTCAGAATCCCAATTTAAAAAAGGAATCAGGTTTTGCTGGGGTTATTGAAAAAAAAAACTATAGAAAACCTATGGAAACATGGTTTCACAGTTATGCGGATCTTTCAACTTTCAATTTACATACCGAGCTTTTCCACTTCCAAAAAAGCTGGAAAAAAAACATAACAAAACAAATGTTGACGAAACGATTTCAAAATGTGTAAATGGTATAAAGCTGAGACAAAACTTCATTTCATTGTAATTGTACAAAGAGAAATCCAATGATTGTACCCATTACCCAATACTCGACTCAGTCAAATATTAAGTAAATAAATAAACCTTTTATTCATTTGTTTATAGCGACATCTATCGTTGGGAAGTGAAACGTGTAGATATAAAAGCGAAAAATCGATATGTAGGTAGGTACGATTCATTTTCGGATTTCTTTCCGATTATGAAATCGAAATCGAAAACCTAAAGACAATTGAATAGTGTCCGACCGAACCTTCGGTTTCGGCTTCGGCTTCGGTCGAATTCGGCCAAAAAAACAACATTCGGCCAAACCTTCGACTTCGGTATAAAATATGCCGAAGTTTTGGCCGAAGCCGAAGAATTTTTCTATTAATATCGAGAATCGTAGTAGGCGCCGAATAAATTCAATTTTTGAATTTTTGAAATTGTTGGACACAGAAGCTTGTGTTTATTAATGTTAAATCATAGTATCGAAAAGTGCCTGGCACTTTTTGTTGATATCGAAAATCGTAGTAGGCGACGAAATAAAATCAATTTTTGAATAAGATAAAATATTTTTGTCTTATTCGAATCCAAATGAGAATTCTTCACTTCATTCAACCTTCGGCCGAAGCTTTTTATTTAGCCGAACATTCCGCATCGGCTTCGGCTTCGGCAGAAAATCGACCTTCGGTCGGACACTACAATTGAAGCATGGAAGTTTGTTTTGAATTGTAATATGACTGTATTGGTTGCAAGAAATCACCTCAAAAGTGTCACTTGTGAGTTGTGACAGCTTCTACTTCTGATTCTGAGGTCGTGTACGAATTGGGTTGAATTGTGTATTTAAACTTGACATTAAGTTTAATTTTGACAGTACGTGGTGAATTAAATGTGTGGAAATTCAACGAGCTGCGGAGCAGGCTAAAATATGACAATAGTAGTTAAATTTAACAAAATTTAACGCACTTCGCACACGGCCTTAATTCGTTATCGAATCCAAACTCTGAAACTCAAAAGTCAAAATCGAGGTTCGTTGTTTTGTTTCTCTACTACCCCACTGCTCTAACGTCAAATCACCGTCGTCTACCGAAAATTCAAATCATGTTCGATGATGGCCTATTAGGCATGCCAGACGTCCCGCCACGCGCGGGACTGTCCCGCAAAACTAATTTTGTCCCGCAAGTGTCCCGCCGGATAATTATGTCCCGCAATTTGATTTAATGTCCCGCTAAACCCCAAAAGAATTAATAACTTAGGCCTCAGTTATAGCTATCAGTAAAATCCATCAGTAAAAATTGAAACATCTGAAATCTGAAATTTTTTACTTATAAGCGTTTATAACTATCAGTAAATTTACAACTTCGCGCCGCAAAAAATTTCGTTTTTACTGTTTTCATCTCATCAGTAATTTTTTTAAGGGACCAGTTATAGCTATCATTGAAATGGATCCGGAAAAATCTTTGAATGGATATTTAACTATGTTTTCTTTTGAATAGAAGTGCAAATTATATATAAATCGATCGGAAATCACTTCAAGAATTTTTATTGACAAAAAAAGTTCAATTACACACTTAATTTTTCATTAAAATATGTTTTTCCATTTTCCGGTTGTAAATTCATTTTCCTGAACAGCTGAATGTATTATGTCAAAAAATGAAACAAATCATTCCAATGATTTGCGTTTCAATTTTGTATAATTCCAATGATCTGTGTTTCAATTTCTCACAGTTCCAATTATAGAATTACGGCAGGAAAAAAATTCCTGACAGAAATTTTCAAAAAAAAATTAGAAATATCCATTCAAACATTTTTCCTGATGGATTTCAATGATCGCTATAACTGGCCCCTTAGTGTAACGTGTGCTCAAATTATAGATTTGGCTTCACTCTTATTCATTAGCTTTGTTCACCGAGAAAAAAGATAGTACAGGACCCATGTTCTGTAACTTATCACTCGCAAGAAAAAAGTGATAAACGCAAGGAAGTTACAGAACATGGGTCCAGTACAGCACAGTACAGCACAGCTTCATGAGAAATGTCAGAACAGTTTGGAAAAGTTTAGAACACAAAATGTGTTCTACTCTTTGTACATGGAACTACCAAGTACTATCAAGATTGGTTGGAGAACACACAATACAAACTTATGTAAAAAAAAACTGCTTCTGTGAAAATTTTTAGGAAGGCACCACCATCGTTTTCCATCTTGAAACTACCCCCCAAATATAGGGGTTCTACCTAAAAAGATGGAACAGAAAATCTTGTCCTAAACTGTTCCAAACTGTTCTAGACAGACTCAATGAACGCCAAATCAGAACAGTTTGCAACAGCAAATGTGTCAATGAACACCAAAAAGCTGTAGGTACTTTTCTGTTACAAACTGTCCCAAAGTGTGCAGAACAGTGTCCATAGAGAATATATAATACCTAGAGTCGCGACCTTTTCCTCCTTTGCCGAAAACACCCTCAAAATTTTTCTGAGGTGAACTCTCACAATCCTCTCTTTTTTTCGTGTCCGTGAATCTGTGTAAGAGGTGAAAACAAAAAGTGAGTACTCAGCCGTGGGCAAAATTTTTTTTCCTGTTGCCCAAAGTGACAGATAAAATTTGTAAATAAAAAAAATTACAAATCAAGCCAAAATCAAATATGTCCGGTCATACCTACTACATAAAAGCTACGCACTGTTGAAATTCAATTAACTGGTAAGTCAAATCACTTAAATTCTTTCAACAAGGCAAAATAAATTTTCTTGTGCTTGATTTTGATTCCAGAAAACCCATATCACTCAATGGCTACGTGAAGCACTTGAAGAAACACGAACCCCCCGGTGGCTATCTCTGCATCTACTGCGATGAGCGCTTCTGCCTCGAAGACCATCTCAAAAAACACAAAGATGAAAAACACAAAACCCTAGCATGTCAGATATGCCTTCAAACGTTCGAATCCCTACAAGACTATCGCGTACTCACATCAAATACGTCCATCAAGGAGTAGACAGACGCATGATTAAGTGTGAAAAATGAAGCATGGAATTCAAAACGGCTCAAGCCGCCAAACGCCACGGCCACACCGACACTCAATGTGGCCAGATAAAGGCGCACAAATGTGATCAGTGTGACATGGCTTTTTATACGAAATATAATTCAGCCGAACATAAGAAGAACCATTCGCGGGAGAAGAAATTCTGCTTCAGTTATTGTGGCAAGAGCTTTTTGAGCAACGGACGATTGGTAATACATTCACGAGAGGAGTCACACCGGGGAGAAACCGTGCAAGTGTGATGTGAGTTTGAAATTTCTTTGGATTCCTCATTCAAACTAATTTTGTGTTTTGATTTCTGTAGATCTGCAGGAAATGCTTTGCTCATCGCGAAAGCATCGTTACTCATTCCTCGATTCACACCGGAGTTAAACTTGTGGTATGCAAGTGCTGTGGCTCAAGATTCTCCTGCCATTCGAACCTTATCAAACACAGACGAAGACGACCCTACACATGTGGCTTGCCAATCTATAATACCACCAAGGAAACAAAGTGAAATGGAAGTTCAAGAAGTAAGGACGAGAATTCACTAAAAATCTTTTCCATAATGAACGTCTATGTGTTTTTTTCAGTTCCTCCTGGTTTAATGACTTCGGAGATCAAAATTGTTCAAGCGAGTAAAGTTATTAAGCCCAGCGAAGAGCAAAATAAACCCAACAAGATTACCAGTTCCAGTGAGGAGTGTCAGAATAAGCCAAAAACCCCCAAGCGACGAGCAAAGCGTAAGAAACAAGACACAGAGTCGGAAGATAACGACGACGACGACAACGATGACAAAGAAGAAATTATAATTATTCGCGTAAGACGGAGTCCTTGCACAAAAGAGCCCAACGCTGATGTTGAACCTCGCCCAGAATCACCTTCTAAAGACGTTGATTCTGACAATTACAGCGACGATCCACTTTTTGAAAGTCGAATGCACTCGATTGATTCATCGGACAGTGAAAAACCATTGGTCAAGCGAGAACCTTTGGAAAAAGTTAACGTCCCTATAGGACCTATTGACCCCCAGCCAGTGAAGGAGGAAGAGGAGATGGGGAAATGAAGCACACTGATAATAAGCCTCTTAAGTGTGAGGTAGGTTCGTTTCATTTGCGTCTCTAGCGGGTCTATAGTTTTGTGTGTTTTTAACTATCATTGCAGCTCTGTCCCAAAGCATATCCTTATCGGGAGAGTCTCTTAACCCACATGACTGTTCATACGGGATTCAAACGGTATTCGTGCAATGGATGTAGCATACGATTTACGTGCAGTTCGAATCTACAAGCTCATCGTAAGGTTTATGCAGATACTTGTGGATTGCAGGCTCTGAATTCAAGCCAAGTACTTACTTGGGTGTGCAGAAGGGCATGCTTATCATGCCTTCCTATTAGAATTTTGCTGAAAACTCTATACTTCAACCTAAGACAAGATTTTTATATTCAAGACATTTTAACATGCAATAAGAAACGTTTTTTTAAGCAATAAAATAAATAGAGTGATGCCACAGCTCTAGCATGGCCAAGGCCTTAGTGGCTTACACTCATCAACAATACCTGAGTACTTGTGAAGTATTCCCTCAATACCTAGATTAGGTAAGATCTAATACAAACCTATGGGTTCAGTTCAGCCATGGACGAAGTTCAAAATGTTAGTACCTGAAGTACTACAAAGTTCTTCTAATTCCCTGATGAGGACGTTGTGTCCATGTTTGGTCGGGAGGGGAAACTTATTGTCGAGGACTGCGCATGAAGTTCGGAAGAATATCTAAAAGTTTTGTGTTTTAATTTTATTGGTTAATAAACGTTTTTTACAATTTAAATCTAATCTACTCCATCTTCTTTCTCTTGGACAATGTGGGCTTGTCAAACACCTGCTTCATGTCGCCGGACTTCTTATTGTGGAATTTGATGTTACTCGTTGATTCGGCATACCAGGGCGAGTCGAATTTCGTCGTATCCTGATCCACCAAATGAGTGTATTTCGTTCGGCCGCAGTGTCCAAAGTTCTTGACTTGCATGACTTTGGGTAGAATGGTTTTGTCAAAGTGATCTTCGAGTGTGGCTTGGGTAAAGTCACACTTGAAGACATCGTTCTCTTCGTCTAGACAGAAGGCACCACGATGGAAGTACTTTTGGAGGAACTTGTACTTGCCCTTGACTGCTTTGTTGGTTATCTGTTTGGGGTTTTGGCGCAGATCCTGGCGACGTTCGTCTTCGGTTATGTTGCGCATTCTTTCGATTTCCAGTTTCTCACTTTCGGCACTGAAATTTAAGGAATTCATTTTTAGTAAGCAACCGAAATGGACGAGGTGGGATACTTACTTCTCTCTCTCCTCGCGATCTTGTTTGATTCTCTTCAGCTCACGCAGTTTCCAAGCCTCATATTCGACCTCGTCATTTTCATCGTCAGTGCAGATATCTTCGATGTTCGGTTCGATGGCATCGGGCTTGATTTTTTCGAGGTCCTTCTTTATACTATCCTCGACCAAGCGCAGAGTGTACCGTGTACGTTCTTTAGCGACCTTTTTGGCTCCGGCTTCGACTTGCTTCTGTTTGATGGCTTCACGTTCTTTTTCAATGACTGTGGCTCGGTCACGCTTGCGGATAAGGAGTGGCTTCATACAAGGTATGTTTCTTCCTCATATTCTGAGCTTTCTGATTCGGAGGATTCGGATTTGTTTTCGTCTTCGATTTGAAGAACCTGCAAAACATACGGTTATCGAGATTTCATGTGTTTATGATTACCGACCTCTTCCTCTTTTTGCTGCTGCAACATGCGTTGCCTGAGTTTCTGTCTCCTCAACTCGATTTCGGTGTCACTGAGATCTCCATCCGAAGCGAGGGTGATCTTCTTCGATTGTCCCTGATTGTCATTTTCCCTATCGAGTTCCTCATCTTCTGAATCCTTCCTCCGACTCGGACTCGACAATTTCTGGTTCGTGAATATGTCGATGATGTTCCAAACGAACTTCCGTTGGTTCATTGTCAGTAAATTCGGTAAATTCTTCAAAACGATCCGCATAGCGAAGAGCATCCGATTCGAGTTTTAATATTTTGATAAATTTTCATATTTTCAAATTCAAATTGTCAAATATTGTTGACATTAGCTGTCAAAAATTTCACCACTGCAAATGCGAGACTTAAGGCACGATTGCATTTTCCTTGTATGCTCCTAGGATGTAAGCATACCATTTCGACTTTTTCTTGTGTTCTTTTTAAGATTTTTTAAGTTTTTGATACAAATATTGGTAAATAATAGTGCAATTATATATAACAAGTGCAAAGAAACAATACAATGTATTTATTTTTTATATTACATGCATTTTTTTGTATGTTTAAGTTTTTTTTGAAAATTTTGAGCTCAACGGAATCTTATTTTTGAAATCTGAGCCCAGGACACCCACCTCGACTCAAACCTGAGCACTGTACCTAGGTCAGTGCGAATGTATTGGTGCAGTCTCCCATTTAAAAAGCATTGGAAAACTAACACATTCTCACTGGGTTAGTATAAAACGAACAAATTTCAGCTTGTAGGCAAAAAGAGAGCGAACACCCGAAGTCGCGACTCTAGGTATTATATATTCTCTATGACAGTGTCGGTGAACATACCTAAAAATTAATTTTTTGGTTGGTACATTTTAAAAAATGTGTCCCGCAAAGAAATTTTTCAAATCTGGCATCCCTATGGCCTATTATTAATTCGGGGTCTCTTGAGAACAAGGTTTTTGTTCAGAAAGTTTATTTCATAGCAGGCATGTGTAGTGTATGGTATATTGGTATCAGAACTTATTACCTGTTGATAATGTTCGATCGCAGACTTTCTTGGAGTTGAATTTCGTTTAAAAGGCAATTTTGCGGGAAGTAAGAAAAAGAATTAAACTATCTAAAATAGTCAAAGTTGTTCTAGCACGCTTCCAGTAGCGTATTATCCTAAGGGCATACTAGGCATGTGCCTAGCGGCGCGTGGCAACAATGAGCGCGTGGGTGCAGTGATTTTTACAAGTGGTAACCAGGGACGACTGGCCACCATTCAAATTGGGCAGACATAAAAAATTCTGTTACTTTCTTTCAAATTTTCTATTTTCTCTTAAGACGCGGAATACATAGATAGCGACTAGAAATGTGAAGCTATAGATAGTCATTTCAGATATCGATATAAATCTTAAAGCAATATCTGAAATCTTGATTTTCTTTAAGGCTCAACTGGAGTTCTTGAGATGAAAATTATAATTATATCTAACCAATACTGAATTACAAAATCATTTTATAATACTTGAAATAAAATAAAAAATTACAACAGTAATCTGTGTTTCAAAAAGTTTCATTAGAAATTACGTTTATAATTTGATATCTAATTATTTATATATTACAAATTATTATATTAATTTGTAATGCAATTTATTAAAGCACAAATTTCTCGGAATAGAAATTACAAAAGTAATTTGTAATTTAATTTTTGGAATAACAAATTACTAATTTTATTTGTTCTGAAATTTATTGAAATATAAATTGCTTTATTAATTTGTAGTAATAAATAATTTGCAAAAATTATAAATTATTAGTACCCAATTTGTTATTTGAAAAATAAAATTACTAATTATTCGAGTAGCTTGTTATCCTATATCAATTATTACAAATTACTAAAGTAATTACAAATTATTATAGCAATTTTTTATTTAATTTAATTTTTAATTATTATTTATTAATTTGTAATTCGTAATTATTACAAAAGTTAGTAGTTAGGAAGAAAAACGCAATTCAAGAAAAGTAAACAAAAAGGTCTTGCTTCAACAATAATTATTTTTGTTTGTATGTTTTTTTATATTTTTTTTATTTTTTAATATTTGTTCGATAATTTTCTTGTTTTGTTTAAAAAAGAAGTAAGTAGATGAATTTTATTCATCGACAAAAGAAATATAAAATTAGTTAAAAAAATCCAATTCAAGAAGAAAACTTTTACTTCAATCAATGTTTTTTTTTATAATCTATTCTTTTTTGTAAAATTTCTTTAAGGATGAGTTTGTTTTTACGATTAACAAATTAAGCAATAAATAATGAAAGGATAAACGCAATTAACAAAATAAATAAAAAAAAATCTTAATTCAACCAATTTTTGTCCTTTTTATTTTTATGTTAATTTTTTCTTTAATTTTTCAATTTATGTTAAATTTGTTTATACGTAAGTTCAAATCTGCGATTTTTTTGTGTTGCAAATATGTCAACTACCTTATTTTTAGAATCTTTTGAGTGCATGAGCTCTTTTAATAGCTCTTTTTCGATTGAAAGGATTGCTAAATTAGATAGTCTTGAATCGGCATTCAGTTTCTTGAATAAGTCTCAACTCTTTTTAATGTACTCATCGATCTCTCACTTGAGGCTGTTGAAAGAGGTATTGTCAAACACAAATCAATCAGAGAACATGTTTCCAGGTCCAGGAGTTTTAAAAGTTTAGATTCGTCAGAATATATAATCTGGAGCTCATTTTTTAGTTTTTCGGGATCAAAAAATTTGTTTTTGAATGAGCTTTTCGTAAGGAGCACTTGGCAACGTTCTATCATACGTGGAAAACCTTTTTTGATCAAGTAATTCTACGAAATCTATATCTTTCAGATCACCAAATCTTAGATCTATCTGCACCAAAATGCAATCGATGATTTCAAACCAAAATCTTTTAAAATTTTCGTCGTTTGCCCTTGAATATCTTTTTTTTTTAACGTTATTTTCGTCAGTTGTCCTCAGTATTTCTTCTGATTCACGAACACAATCAGCTATTGCTTCATCAGTTCTTAATTTTTTTAAATTATTGTGGATGGAAATGGAAGTGTTAACTTCAGACATGCACGCTGTAATGTTTGATGAAACCTTACTTTGCAACACATTGAACAAGTGATCAGTGAATGTAAATATTCTCGAAAGCAAGCAAAGCTTGAAAATGAATTTAAAGTCATTGAAGATACGTTTCAGTCCTATAGCTGCATTAATGGTGTCGTTGTCAAACTTATAATTTTCTGTTAGAAAAGAAAATACTTTGATCAGAACACCAATATGACTCTTAATTGTATGAACAGCCCTTGAACGGTAATTCCATCTTGTTTCTGAAGGATGTGGATTTGGCAAGCAAAACCCTTCATCTTTAAGCAAAAGTGTTCGCGATGTAGAGCGAGAAAAAAAAGAATGGAACGCAGTCAAGTTACATGTAAATAACTTGACGTCTTTTATGTGTTTGGAACCATTCAATAAAACTAAGTTAAGCTGATGTGCCCAACAATGTACAAACACTGTATTTGGACAGATATCCTTAATTAGAGTTTGCACTCCTCCTTTATATCCAGCGCCAGCCATGACACTAGCCCCGTCATAAGTCTGACTTTTTAATTTGTCTTTAATTCGTCTTTCTTCAAGAACGTTTTCAATTATATTGGCTATACCTTTAGCTGTTTTATCCCTTGAAATATTAAAAAAACCTGGCAACTAATTCAATTTCATACGTGGTTGTTAAAGTGGAAGTGTTATTGAATTTTGATTTCACTTATTGTAAGGGTGAAAAACCTAATGGTTGAATTTCATCAGCTGGTGGCAAAAATGTTGACGGAATAAAAACTGCATTTTTCTGCTTTCTGTTTTCTAGATTGATTTTCGGAGCAATCCGATTTGGCGAATCGAGTTACAACTCGGTTTGCATAAAAACCAACTTCAGTTAACTTGGTTTACGAAATTGCGGGTGGGCACGTCAGTAATTTAAATATGTCAAACCGAAATGGTAACATCTTTCGGGCAATATCTATCAATCCATGTAAACTTATTCTATTTTTTCTTGGCCCAATTTCAACGCATTTTTCTTAGCAGTTTTGGTACGTGTTATTTTTTTATATAGGGGCGCCAATGAGATGCTTGCCTATGGCGCCCTCAACGTGAAATCCGCCACTGCACGCTTCTTTTTATTTAACTAAAAAAAGACCGTATGGAATGACAGCTTGAGTAATTAAAAATTTAATAAAATTAATTTATTTTCATAGTAAATTATTTTACAAAGTAACAAAAATTGTTTGCAAAATAAGAACGAGTCTAATTTTTATACATATCACATAACACTTTTTCCATTGGCGTATTACCAATCGTTTTTTGGAAAAAAATTGATTCTATTTTGTGTGAGTTGACCATTCTCAATAAAGGCAGCATCAGTAAAAGTCTACCAAAACGTGCTATTTGTGCTGCAAATTGTGTCCTCGAGTGCTGAGCTAGCATTACCTGTAGATTAAAATACACAAATGTCAAGACCGAAATAAATGTTTTGGAAGCTCTTCCTTACATGTGCTTGGTCTTGAAGGTTTTCAATTTGAGTTGGATCCTTAAGGCCCCGGGTCTCAGGTCGAAATAGAACGATTGCTTTCAAGCAGGCAAATTCGGCTGGATCGACGAAAACGGCTTTGTATTTACAAAAGGTATCGTTTAAGGTACGAATGTCTGCAGCAATCTGGAAGTGTACATAATTCTGTATTTTAAATTTATTTCAAAAGAGTCTACTTATAAATTTTATCCGGGGACAACTGACTCTTACCTCGCCCTTCAGCGAACAATTGAATGAATTGTTGTTGCAGTGTTCTGTTACTGAAAATAAGGAACACCCTGTTGAGTCGAGGGGAAGACACCATTGAATTGCGTTCAAGAGGAATAGCTCAGCCCAGCATTCTTCCAGCAGAATAACCTGTGAAAATGTTGGACGTTAAAAATCTAAAAACAAATATTACAAGCAAAATTACCTGATCCCGGAAAGCTAAACTAGCAAAGCTTGGTAAGTTTTTGGCCCATTTTACGGCCATAAATAACAGCCTGGCACTAGTTTCATAAATTGTTTCTTGTGGATGGCCGTAAAGCGATGCAGACGTAAACTGGGCAATTGGGGAAATTTTAAGTGATACATTTTTTCGGTCTATTGAATCCTCATCGTTTGTGACGTCTATAGAATCATCTGTTTGGAAATTAAAATCGAAAAAAATGGATTAAAGAATTTTGAAAATCATCCTGCAATTTTAAATCTATAAGCAGCATCGTAAATCTGTGTCATCCTTAAATTGAATACTCAGCTTTATTTTGAGAATTGTTCAAAAACAACGGTTGTCGGGTAAGCTAGTAAGCTAAATTGTGAATCTTACTCATACAAATTGTAAGAGAAGCTTAGGAAAAGTTGTCCTTTTCTTTTTTTTAAGCTTTCTCTTAAAACATCTACTGGGTCAGCTAGTTGTCTATTTTTCTCAACGTATAAACCTTCCTTAAATTTCAATAATAAAAATGTAAGCCTGACTCGAATTTTCTCAAAACAATTAACTAATGAGCCGAATGCTAGATATCAGTGCACTAATGGGGACCCAAGCGTCCTCAACAACCTCTGTCTACCAAGTCCTACTCTCACCTCCACGTGGTGACCACCGGGTGTAAAATAAATTGAAATTGAAATTCCAATATTGTTTTCCACTGAGGCACTACTCCTTTTTCCAGGCGGAAACGGAAGAATTCCCAGGATGGAGTCAACGGTGGCGTCTACAGTTCCAGTTAGGTTGAACTACTCAGTGAACACCTTAGGTATACGGGCTACTTCGACATATTTGGAGCTCGACCGATAAGGAGCGGTTTATCCGGCTCTTTGCCCTAGGACTTAAAATAAGGACCTGGCCCTCCAGGTTAGGGGTCGTGCTTTTGGGTGCCTTCCCAACCACGTAAAGAAAAGCTTCAGAACTGTCAACGAGCGCCTCACGGCAATCAGCATCAAGGCTTAATTCAGCAACATAAGCCTAATATGCGCTCACGCTCCACAGAAGAGAAAGATGAAGACACCAAAGACAATTTTTACGAGCGCCTCGACGAGCAATGCACTAGCTTCGACGTTAAGATCGTCTTAGGAGATTTTAACGCCACTAGTTTGGCACTAGAGAAGACATCTTTGGTGGAGCTGTCGGAAAACACAGCCTGCATGAAAAAACCTCCGATAACGGATGCAGGCTTATCGCGTTTCCCACATCTCAACATCCACAAGGGGACATGGGGACATCAACTTTCAACCAGATTGATCATATTGCGATCGACCCAAGACACTCTAAAAGCATAATATTGATGTCCGAACCTTCCGAGGGGCCACCTCGACCAAAGCCAAAAACAGGAAGTGCTAGAAGAAAGTATGACTACGGACGGCTAAATGATCGCAAGAGGTCGCCAGATCCTTCTCCGATCGAGTGTCAAGTAACCTCATGAGAAGTCCGCAACAGCCAGCATCTAGTATTGAGAACCAGTTGCAGAATTGCCACAAAATCGAAACCCCTGGTTTGATGAAGAATGCAGGCAGGTACATGCAGCCAAGCAAGAAGCATATAAAGAAGCGCTGCATGGGAGGACAAGATCAGCTTGGGAGCTCTACGAGCAGAGGAGAGAAGAACACAAGTTTTTCAGAAAGAAAAAGAGAGAGCATGAAAAGCGATCCATTGAGGATGTTGAGAGACTAAAAAACAGGAAGTTTTACCAAAAGGTAAAACAAATGACTCAAGGTTACCGAGCACGAACTGAAGCCTGTAAAGACCAACAGGGAAATGTCGTATTAGAGTCACAGCCCATGCTGAGGATATGGAAGGACCACTTCAACAGACTGTACAACAACGATGACGAATCAAATTCCGCTGTCAGGCAGAATGAACCATTCAATGAAGACGACGCAAGCCAAAATTTCCGTCTACCCGACCTTGAAGAAGTGAAGATAGCAATATCTAAGCTTAAAAACAACAAAGCCGCTGGAGCTGACGGCATTACTGCCGAACTCTTGAAAGCAGCTGGCGATGACTTGCTAAGGAGCATGCACCAACTCATCTGCAGCATATGGTTGGAAGAGAGCATGCCCGATGAATGAAACCCGATCCTAAAGAAAGAAGATCCGCTAAACTGCACCAACTATAGAGTCATCAGCCTCCTTAACATCGCCATAAGATCTTTTCTGCAGTACTATGTGAACGTCTAAAACCGTTTGTCAACAAACTGATAGGTCCATATATCAGTGTGGCCTTAGACCGCAGATCCTGGAAAAAACTCAAGCCCAAGAACTCCAAATCGACACCTACCACCTTTTTTTAATGATTTTCAGGCCGCGTATGACCGCATCTATAGAGAAGAACTGTATTAAGCCATGTCCAGTTGTGGCATCCTTACAAAACTCATTCGTCTGAGCAGGATAACAATGAAGAATTCACGCTACTCCATTAAAGTCGGTAACGACCTCACCTACACGCTTTCGACGTCAAAAAAGGCCTTAGACAAGGTGATGCACCGTCGCGTCGTGCGACTTCTTTAACATCATACTGGAACGAATAGTGCCGAACTCTCGCGTCAACACTAGAAGCACTATCTTCCAGAAGTCTGTGCAACTACTCGCGTAAGCTGATGGCATTGATATCATTGAGAGCACGCAGCGTGATGTCAACAGTGTTTTTGGCATGTATACAGACAGAGGCTGAAAAAATGGGTTTAGCGGGCAATGAGGGCAAAACAAAGTATATGCTGTCATCAAGAAAGGACACCCTACACCGACGTCTCGGACAAAACGTCACGATAGACGCATGTTATTCGAGGTAGTGAAGGACTTTGTCTAACTTGGCTCTGGTATCAACACGGGCGATAAAACCAGGGCCGAGATCAGAAGGAGAATAACTCTTGCTAATCGCTGTTTCTTCGGGCTAAGAGAGCAATTGAGAAGTAAAGCCCTCTCCCGAATAACTTAGGTGACGGTCTATAAGACCCATATCATCCCCATCCTCTATATGGTGTAGAAGCATGGACCCTGTCAAAAACGGATGAGAGCACCCTAGGCCGGCCGGTTCAAGAGAAATGTTCTACGGAAGATCTATTGTCCTGTTGAAGATGACCTCAACCAACTCGGCGGCGTGCGAAACTGGAGACAGCTAGCTAGGGACCGAGCTGGAGAAGTTTGTTGGTTGAGGCCCAAGTCCACCCCGGACTACGGAACTCACACAAATTCACATTGTCATATTTTAAATAGAACTAAGCCTGATTTCAGTATTAAAATATACAAACCTATCAGTTTTGAAATAAAGTTTTACTTTTAAAATAAAAAGAAAATTAAATTTTCGATTTACCGTCGTTATCGTTCTCTGGCATTGGACTTATGGAGCTGATGGAGGACGCACTCCCATTAGTTTGATTGACTTCACCTCCTCCACCTTTTAAAAATAGAAGTGGTTTTTTTATTTTTCTCACCATAGGTACTTTTTAAAAGTTAAAATTGTTTCATAAATAAGCAAACACCATCTTACCAGCTTCTATAGAAGGTAAATTAGGCGAAGTTGAGTTATTGCTTGAGTTTGTTGACGTTATCGCAATATTTGTCAAATCACATGACTTACTACTACCGTTATTGTTGTTATTGACTAGATTATTGTTATTATTGTTGCTGTTGTTGTTGTTATTGTTATTATTGTTGTTGGTGATGTTGCTGAAGCTAAAACTTGAAGCATGATGCGACAAATTATTTGACAATTGCATAGAACTCGGAACTTGAGGGTGATGCAGTAACCTAGATGTTGGCATACCGGTCAAAGCTTAAATAAAATTTAATTTATAAAAAAACAAAACAACATTTACAGGTTTTTTTACATACATGGTGGAGAAAGCAAGGCTGGCCCGTAACACGGAGGCGTAAGCAGCACCGGAGGCCTGAAAAATCAATTACGAAACGTGATAATTTGAATTAAATATATTTTTCACTTTCATTTCGATTCGATTGACGACATTACCCAAAAACGCCGACGGCCACAGCAGCCTCCCTCAATGCACGCCCATGCTCCATATCCCGCAGTGCTTCTGGTCGAATTGTGGCTGTGTTTCTCGGCTGACGTTCATTCTGTACGGCTGCAATGGAAAAGAACAACCCAGCCCACCTCTATATATTAATTATCTCTTTTGTATATTTGGTTTTGAGTTATCATTTAGAAGAATGCATGGAACAGAGAGAAGGTACACGTGGGGATTTCGTTAGTTTTGTTAACAAGTTTTGTGCAAATTGACACGTGTCCGGGTTCGGTCCGTCATCGGCAACATTTTGAAGCCTTTACGGTAACACACAGAGTGCGTGGTTTGGTGTTTAATGGAGTGGCATATGCAAAGCTGTAGGTATACTAAAGGGTCTGGGCCCTGGAGGCATCTCGGAAAGGATGTATCGCCTTTTGTTTAAAGGACAAATCGTGTGAAAATAAATTTAAATATTTGTGTGATGTTCAACCGCACACTTTTGCCTTAACAAGTGAATAAACATGCATATAATTACTCAATAGTCATTTGGATGAATTGGTTACACTTCATAGAAGGTGTGATTATTTTTTGTTGAATGCAGATTTGCGTTAAGAGGCATAATTTGGAAAATATGTATCATACACTTTCTTTGTTGAAATGACAATAGAGAAACATAACTTTTGTTGGGAAGTTGATAGGGTTGAATTCTTTGTTTTCTGTTATTAGAACCGGTATAATGTTCAAGGGAAATTACCGGTCAAAATTGAACCACCCTATTGTGTAACATTTAAAAAGGAGAGTTTTGCCTATTGAAAGCTGTGGGTAATGCAAGTTATTTGCATAAAAGCAAGGTCATCTTAAAGTACAGTCGACTCCCTCTAATTCGAATTTTCGCGGGATGCCAAAATTTGTTCGTTTTAGATAATATTTTTGTTTGCTTAAAAGCATTTATTGAATATAAAAAAGATAACAAAAAATAAATAGATGAATTAAATAAACAAACAGAAGCTTCTAGCTTTTATGGCACATTAATTCATTCTTATACCTTGTGAAATTACTGTTTCAACAAAATTAATTTAAAAAATTTGTAATTTTTGATTGATGCATCAAAATGGCTGGAGTGTTCACTCATTTAAAAAAGGACTCTATTTTGAAAAGGCAGTGTTAAACCTCATCCAATACATTTTCTGTCATTTCAATCGCAGATTGCAATATTCCAATTATTGCATTTTCGATTTCATTTTTTTCTGGCACTTCAATATTTATTGTTCCGACTTCGACTTCTTCATCTTCAGCTCCACTATCATCATCGTTAGCATCAGCATCATGATTTATGATTATTGATTCCAAAATTGATTCGCGTTCAGATAGGTTAAGTAGGTTAAGTGGAACATCATCTTCATCATCCCATATATCGTCCTTGAAGTCGGCTTTTTTTGAAACAATTCTCTATTGTCACTTGTCAGCGGAGTTACATCCTGTATCCACGCCCTCGAAACTTCGCGTACACAGTAGAGCGAAGTTATTTTATAGTCCTCTTTTTTAATTTCCCAAATCTTTAAGATGGTGGTTAATAATACGGGGTTTATAGTGAACTTTTAAATTTTGGATTATACCCAACCATGTCTATAGGTTACACTATTGAGGTCATGTTTAGTAGAAAATACTCAAGTTTAATAAATTTTAATTTACCCTTAACTTGTTTTGGGTGAGCCGGGCAGTTATCGATGATAAACAATACCTTGTGCATTGATCTTCCAAACTTTGCATCTAGCTTCAAAAGCTTCAATTCGTAAAAAGATCTGCCGTCATCCAAGAAAGTTGGTTGGCTAAATATTTTTATTAAAACAGCGAGGATTTTTGTTTTTTCCGATTGTTAAAAACTTTAGCTTTTCCGAGCCAGTCATGTTGCATCCCACAATCACAAGGCATATCACTCTTTCTTTACTGTGCTTCCCTCCAAACTCCAAAACATTTCTCTCCTTTAAAAGCCAAGATACGTGTCGGCAAACATTTAAAAAACAATCCCGTTGCATCAACATCAAAAATGTGATCCGGTTTGAATCCTCTGGAATCTGTTGTTTCCATTCATCGGCCTTAGTCTTATCAACAGAAGCACTTTCACCAGACAAAACTTTCCCAAGGATACTATTTCGCTTTTTATTATTATTTTTTTTTAAATCCCACGCCTCTTTCCCCCCCAGATACCGCACGCGCTGGGGTCCATTTTCACCGAGTACGATTACAATTACGGTTGCAAGTCGTATCGGCACTTTATTTGAAATTATTTGAAATAAATAAAATAATAAAAAAAAAGTGATGGCGACACGAATAGGTAGGTACCAGGAAGACAAGAGTTTGGGACTGCTTATTACAAGCAGGTACAACAAGAAAAACAAAATAAATTAAAACTTTATATTAAAATATTACAAAAAGTAAAAAACGAAAAAATGCAAAATTTTAAAATCAAAAATTTAAAAAATTTTAAGTCAAAAAATTTTAAAAATATAAACAAATAATAA
This sequence comes from Sphaerophoria taeniata, assembly GCA_943590905.1. Taxonomy (NCBI): domain Eukaryota; kingdom Metazoa; phylum Arthropoda; class Insecta; order Diptera; family Syrphidae; genus Sphaerophoria; species Sphaerophoria taeniata. The sequence continues at coordinate 21,863,018 of OX016540.1, read as the reverse complement.
AAAAGTAAATACGCGTTTAGAAAACACTTGTCAAGTTCGTAAAAAATACAAGAAAAAAAAGAAAAAAAGAGTCAGTTTTTTTTTTACAAATAATAAAAAAAAGAAAAAAATACGTTAGTAGACAACAAAAAACATTTAAGAGCGTGCCACACTGGTTTTAAGTATAATCTTTAATTTATTCTTATTAATATGAAAGTCAATAAGATCCGTATTATAATTCAAAAGCCTACTCATCCTTGTCAAGGGCTCATTGGTAATATGTCTTGGGACTTTAATTAGATCGGTGCTACGAAGGTGATAACCTCCTCCCCGATAGTGAAAAAGTATAGCACTAAGAAGGTCTGGTGCATCTGTGACGCCTGTAATAAGTTGATGAAGGAAAACTATATCATTGTTGATCCTTCTTTGAGACAGCGTTTGCATTTGAAGAAGTGATACTCGATCCTCATAAGATGGAATATTTCGAGGATCATGCCATTGAATACCTTTTAAGGCGAAACGAGTAAAATTACGTTGCACCGATTCTAACCTGTCAATATGAACGTCATAATAAGGACTCCAAATCTGTGAAGCATATTCAAGGTGGGGACGAACAAGGCAATTATAAAGAGAAAGGGTGACATTAGGATCAAAAAATTCTTTTGACCAACGTTTCACGAACCCTAGCATAGAATTAGCTTTATTAACAATGTTGTTAATGTGCTCTGTAAAATCTAAATTCGGTGTAAAAAGAACCCCTAAGTCCCTTACTTTAAAAACACGAGAAAGATTTTGCTGAGATATATAATACTCATAATTCAAAGTTGCTCGTTTCTTTGAGAATGTCATTGTCTGACATTTCGACGGATTAAGATTTAAACTATTCTCATTACACCATACCGAAAACCTATTAATATCATTTTGCAGAAGAATGCGATCATTGTTAGATGTAATTTTCTTAAAGATCTTCATATCATCTGCAAAAATAAGAATTTCACTGTTTAGAACACATAACGGTGCATCATTTATTGATAAAATAAATAGAAGAGGTCCTAAATGACTACCCTGTGGAACACCAGATTTTGCAGTAAAAGTCTTCGAAAACATATCTCTGAATTTAACTTGATAAGTTCTATCCTCAAGGTAAGAAGAAATCCATGAAACAAGCCCAGGGGGAAAACCTAATAACTGTAATTTCAACTTGATAACTGAGTGAGACAGTTGATCAAAAGCGTTTGAAAAGTCAGTGTATACACAATCAGTTTCAAGTCCATGTTCTAAACTGTTCAGACAATTATGCGTAAAGGCAAGAAGGCTTGTGACAGTTGATCTCCTTTGCCCAAAGCCATGTTGCTCACTGCATATGATGGTTTTACAGTAAAAGGATAAACTGTCACATACTTTTGTTCAAACAGTTTAGGAATACAAGAAATTTTAGAAATAGGCCTATAATTAACAATATGCGACTTATCTCCCTTTTTAAAAACAGGCGTGATGTAAGCAATCTTCCAGGCGCAAGGAAATTTTCCAAGTCGCAAGGATAGTTGGAATATTTTACTAAGAGGTTTAGCTAAAACTGAATAGCATTTTTTCAATAATATGGGAGGAATACCGTCAGGACCAGAAGAATAATCTTCTTTCAGAAGGGACAAAAATCTTAGGACTTGATCAATCTCGATCGGGACATTATTAAACGTGACTTGTTTGCTATTTTTCAAGTAATTGAAAAAATCAACGTCTACCTACATTAACGGGAGTATCTATGAAAGATTGACTGAAATTATTGGCAAATGCATCGCAGATCTCAGAAGTAGAACTCAAAATTACATTGTTGTAGTTGAGCTTAACTGGGTAAACATCACATTTTCTCTTAGAGTTTACGAAATTCCAAAAAAGTTTAGGGTCTTGCTTCAAGGAATCACCCATAGTAGCAATATAATCATTGTAAAGATCATATGACAATCTTTTAAACTCTTCGAAAACAGATATATAAACCACTTGGTTCTCTAAAGACATAGATCTTATATAATTTTTCCATGCCCTATTTCTTTTATTACGGAGGCTTTTTAACTCTTTTGTGTACCAAGGATGACAAGAGGTGTTGGATTGACTGATTTTTTTCTTAGGTACAGTTTCGTTTATACATCTCATGAGTACAGCATAGAAACTCGAGACAGTTTCGTCAATGTTATTGGAAAATGGTAAGTTTTCAATACCACAATTTAATAAACTATCTGAAAGCTGTTGAAAATTGGCTCTGCGAAAGTCGTATTTGTATGAGCAGTCATGAGAATTACTATTTTCTAGTAAATGACCACTCAAGTCAAGAATAATATCTAAAGGAGGGTGATAATTATCAATATTAGTTACTGAAGAAGCGGATTCAACCACCACTGTACGGGCCGCATTAGATGAAAAAACCAAGTCAAGTGACCTATTCAACGAATTTAGAACAGAGTTTACTTGTTGTAAATCCGCTGAGATTATATTATCTAACATTTGGAGCTCCATTTGAGAAGAACTTGGGGAAGCTTCTATTATATTTATATTTAACCATCGCTTGCCTTGAAATTAGGAAAACCTAAGCTGCCTGCAAATTTCAGCGCTTTTTTTTAAGAATGGACCGCTAACTGGTAATGAATTGCCCCACATTCTGATAATAACATATGAATAAAAAAAAAAACAATACAAGTTGCGCGAGGGTGATTTTTTTTTTTTTTGCAAAAAAGACATTCGACTTAAAGGGATTGGAAATAGTCCATGAATCTAAAGAATTTATTCGAGTTAGAGGGATTTCGACTTAGAGGATGGTTTTTGTATGGAAAATTGAGGGGAATGCAAAAATATGGCGAAAAAATTCGAGTAAGAGGGAAATTCGACTTAGAGGGAGTTTGACTGTATAAGTTGTTTGAAAAAATATTTAAAAAAAATGCTTTATGGTTTTGTTTCTGCAAGAAACACTAATTTCGGAGGCTTGCAATATTGACTGGATAAGACGCTTTATCTATATTTTGAAGAATAATAAATCAACCCGCGCCTAACTGTGTGTCAGCTGTCAGCTTTATGTTGACCATTTAACCATTAATATTTAGGGCATCATCTCCTTTGTTCATACCTGTCAAAACAATAATAATTTCTCTTTTTTCTAGCATTTGATGTTAACTTGAATATAACAGTCGAAGGATATCTTCATAAGAAAAAAAATACATTGTGATTTTCAACAAGTTAAGTTCTACCTTTATTCCAAAAAAAATAGAAATGTAGGTAAATCCTTGTTTTTTTGGAGGTATAGGCATACAAATCCTTTCCTATAAATAACGTTCCTTACATTTCTATGATGTTCAATAATTCAAGCAGAATGATGATATTTGGGCGCGTGTCCTTTTGTTTAAATTGTTAAGTATTCTGTTTTCTCACATGAATAAATGGGTGGATCTGGTTTGGTTTTTTTTTCTCTTCGTAATAGACTGGAATTGTACACACCCCCTTTAGGTTGTCGAATTCAATGTTATTGACAACTTATTTCTGTAATTTCACCTTTTGGGTTTTCACCCCCTTCAATGTCGAGTAGAAATGAGTGAATGACGTTACTTTTCTATCGTGGGCTTTGTTTTTTTTTTTTTTATTCAAACTACCTTACTGCTCAGCTCATCCAACTGGTAAATAATAATATTTATTCAAAAGATAATATCCTCTTGGAAGCGATATTGTTGGCTTTTGAAATGGCATCTTCGGAGAGTGCTATTTATAAATTTTATGAATTCAAGTTTTGGCAGATTTAGGTTTGTTTGGTTTTCAAATATCAAGCTGAATGAATGGTTATGACATATCTCAACAATGAAGGTGAAATTATTTAACAATAAAAACTAAACTCAAACTTTTTTTGAATACATTTTGGACTGACTCACACGAAATAAATAAGTAAAGAGTTTTCATATAAGGACATTTATAAATGGATCTCAACTTCGTATATATAACAGCGGTCGATTAGTTGGTCATAGTTTGCGAAGACAAGGCAACACATTTCGGCCGAAACGGACGCTATTTCTCTTTTCTAGCGCAAGCCGTGCGTCGGCTTGTTGGCTTAAACCAAGAACTTAGGGTAGCCCCTTAGAAAATAGTACAGGATTATCCATTTTGCGGATTCAAAAGTATAGGTCTGGAATTCGACATCTGTCAAACTATGTTGTTAAACCATTTTTTTTTCCAGTTGAAAGTTGACATTTAAGAAAACGGATCGCTTAACTATCGCACAGCGCATAAAAATTGTTAAAACCTACTACAAAAATGGTAATTCTGCCACAGCCCATACCATGCCATAATAAAGGTTTACATAATCGTCCAACTACGCAAGCAATTGGCAAAATTGTGAAGAAATTTGTAGGGACTGGATTGGTTACAGATATTGTAAGGCCTGTGCATCAATCATCGTTTTGCTCGTACTACTGAAAATATCGCTACTATAGGTGAAAGTGTTGCCGAAGACCCGAATGTGTCGATTTCTCGTCGTTCTCAGGAATTAGGACTGTCTTACGGCCCATTATGTTGTATTTTGCATTTCGATCTACACCTACATCCATATAAAGTCCAGCTCACACAACAACTAAAGCCAGCTGACCATTCACAACGTCGTAGATACGTCGAATGGATGCTTGAACAACAGGCGGTGGACGGCGATTTTTCGACTGGCCACCTAGATCATACGATTTGACACCGCTGGACATATTTTTGTGGGGTTACGCAGAATACCGTGTTTATGCAGATAAACCTTTAACTCTTGGGCACTTAAAAACAAACATTCGTCAAGTTATGGCTGAGATGCCGCCCAATATGTGCCAAAAAGTGGTCGAAAATTACCTCAAAAGAATCGATACTTGAAATTTTCGCGTTGTGGTCATTTAAATGATGTCACACATAATGTTAACGTTCAGACTTTAAAATAAAAAAGAAATATCATCAAAAAAAAAAAAATGTGTTTTATTTACGTTTACTTTTGAAACCGCAAAATGGATAATCCGTTATAAGGGCGTTGAATCGCACGAACGAAGCGACCCATCGATTACCTCATTTCTTGAGATAACAGTCCGACGCTCAGCAAAGTTACTCCTCAATAAATCGATTGTAAGATGGGATGTGTCACTTATGGCACTGTTGAAACTACATGTCGCTCAAGTCCATATCTTCCAATTTGATCCATAAAAGCCCAATGCGATGCACAATTCTTGAAAATGGACTGATTTGGACCATTTGATACGGACGCCTGAACGGCAGCGATATTTTCGACACTTTGACCAACCCGTTGTCTCAGTGACGCGGAAACTCTCGTTTTTGCACTTAACTTATTACTGTCTGTCTGCTTTCTACTAGGGCGAGAATTTAACCGAAAATTGGAGTTAACCTTTTAAAGTTGCGAAAACCGACTCCGTGTTTCAGTAGAAATTTGTGTAATTAACAGACTTTGCTTGGACTCTTTTTGTACTACTTGAATTCGTTGTTGCTTTTTCTTTGCCCATTCTACTGTACCTATGTTATTTTGACTTCTAATTTTATTATGCGAATGAAGAGCACTCACACAAGATACATTTTCACAATATACAGCAAAGTTGCCGTGTTAATGAAAAACAATTGAAAAACTTAACACGCTAACAAAATATCTTCATTCACTTGTCTGTTTTCCCGAATTAGTAGAATGAGATAATTGCAATAACTGAACATGCGCTCAACAAAAATGGCTGAAAGCAGATCGATATTGAAAATTTGTAAATTGCTTTCTTTAGGAAGGTATTCTATTTAGAAATTTCTCCAATTCAATTTGAAATTTAACAATCTACATACACACATTCAATGATAACTGTCGGAAAAAACACCTCGATTCATTGCTCGTATTTTTTTTTTTTTTTATCTTAAGCCTAGTATACAGTTCTTCAAAAAAAAAATAAACTAATGTATTTCTTATGGGAGAGATTTTTGCCGAAAAAAAATATTTTTCATTTCACCACTGTGTCATCCGAGCTGTAAACCAAAATCGAAAAAAAAATTTATACTCACCTCGATTTTTTTTCAAACAAAACAATATGAAGCTCATTGTTTTGGCAGAAAAAAATTAAAATATTCGACATAAGTTTCACAGTGACAGCTAATTTATTTTTCAGAAATTTTTTCATGAACAAAAATTTTTGTTTCACCTCTTATTTTTTTATTTTTTCGCAAAGAACTGTATATGTATACTAGGCTTTAGAAAATAATAGGATAAACCATCATTCTGCATTGTTTTAAATACACGCAATAGACAAACAAATTTCCAACTCAGCAAGAAAACTTTTTTATTTATATTAACGGATATCAGCAGGATGCTTTAAAGTCACATTATAACGAAAAGAAAAAAAAAAATGAAACACCTTTTGTAACATTGACAGAAGCATAAAAGTACAATGTAGTACATACGTGGGTATATTGTATACTGATTGATGCTGTTTTAAGAAAGTTTTATATCATTGGAAATCAAATAGCAATATAAATATCTTTTTGAAGGAACGATCTTTTGAAGTTGTTGGGACTGATCATTAAAAGAAAATATAGGTAGGTAAAGGTGTCAACAGTGAATCAGGGTACACAGTGAATAACAAGCTCTCACGCTGTATATTTTTATTTTATAAAACATCTGAAAAAGAGAAAAGAACACCCCTGTACACTTCCTCCCTTCAAACCATCAATCTGCGCGATCCCATGATCGAAGTAGTATTTTTTTTGTTGTTGTTGTGTTTTCTGCATTGCTAAGTAGTTTTTTGTTTTCTATTTGCTTTTCTTCTTATTAAATAACAGTGCATCGTAACTTCATTTGAGTATAATATTTGTATTTCTGCTTACATAGACTTAATAATTTGTGTCAACTTGTTAACTAATGTGAAATATTATACAATTTTAATGTGTTTTTGTTAAAATAGCAACATGGTACACAGTGAATCAATTGAAAAAGGTACACAGTGAATCACTGAATCAAGACTCAAAAATTCAAATTTTTTATTTTCTGTTGATTTTTCTAACATGAATGTTCGCACCAGAAAGCTCTCCATTGTAATCAACTTAATTGCTTTTTTCTTTAATTTTTTCTTTATTTTAAGCTAATAACGTTTTGTGATTTTTTTTTGTACACATGAAGAGTTTTATTTAATTTTTGTTTGTTATAAATGGAGAGAATTTATTTTTGTTTAGTTTCTTATCTTTAAATAAAACATGAATAATAAATATAAAAATAAATATTAATAAATTAATACTTAATTAATAAATTAAAGACTGTTTTTAAATCCCTGATTCACTGTGTACCAGTCACTGATTCACTGTGTACACCCAGAGTACACAGTGAATCATGTGGTAAGATATTTTAAAAACATTTTTTTTTAAATTTTTTCCAAATTAAAAGGTTTTGAAATTTTGTGCTCAAACTAAAGAAAATATATTGAAAAAGCTGTGGAAAAAAAATTTCATGGCTACTATGATAAATGCGAGCTTAACAGCCCAAGAAGTAAAAAGTGATCCACTGTTGACACCTTTACCCTATACTTAAAAGAAATTGCTTTTTTTTTTGTTTTTGTAGAAAACAAATCTACAAATGCTTCATTTTGGTACCAAACACAGCAAGTATCAATTCCTATAATAAAACCTGAAAGCAAGGTGAAAATGGGCATAATTTCTCAATTAATTTTTGGCGAAGTCAGGACATATAAAAAAGCTGATACGGCAATTAATGAAGATGATGTCTTAAACTATCCACCGGAATTTTTAAACTCACGATATTTGCCAGGATTGTCGCCTCACAATCTTCGATTAAAAATTGGATCTGCGGTTATAGTGTTGCTAAATATTAACCAATCGCGACTTTGTAAAGGCACTCGTAAGCAATCATAAAAACCAACAATTAAAGAACTATTAGGACTATTAGGCGGTACGAAGTTCGCCGGGTACATATATAAAAATCTAATGCAAATCCTTTGAGGACTCACTATTTTTGTATCAGTGGAGTGTTTGGCACCGAATTTTGAGGGTGTAGATGGCTTCTTAGAAGCACAAACTCAACCAAGACGTTTATGAGATGTGGTCAAAAATGTGTTATCATTAGCAAAGTTGTTGTGCCAGACCCCACAAAAGTTTCTGATTTGGTAAGACCTTACTAGCTGACCCATCAAACGTTGTTTTGAAAAATAAATATGCAGCGCTATGAAACCTGATCAGTGCTCACGCATCGGTAAACCTTCTGATTTATTCGTTTACGCACCAAATGGAAAAACGGAATATTGTGCATCCCACAGCATAGAATAAATATCGAAATTAAACAAAACGCTGCAATGTCACAATTTCTCCAAATGTACGAAATCAATTAAATTACTCAAAATGAATTGATTAATTGTGTAATTTCTTTCCTTCAAATTTATTTTAGTTGGTGCCGTAGCAACGCGCACAGGGTACAGCTAGTTGAAAATAAAATATTAAACGATGAAAACAAATAAAAAAGTTTAAGCTAGCCACTTAAACAAAATCTTAAAGACATTATAATGCTGCTAAAAGAAAAATGTTGTTTTTCCGCCACTATTGGGTTATTTATTTTAACACACTTAATCAAATGTTTGCTTTAATTTTAATATTTCCTCGAATAGTCTTAATTAATTTTTTTCGGATATGTCGTGAGTTTACTTTTCCTTCACCGATATTTCCTAAACTGAGAAAATTATGACATAAGAGCATAAGCAAATAGGAACCAATGTTTGTAAATTGTAATCTTTGAGACTAGCATCAAGAATTTTAGGAAAAAAAAACTTTGAAAATAGATTTCAATTCAATAGGTATTCTTGTGTTGACGGCAAATTACTGGAAATACAGCAAACAAAGTGAAATCCATGTCATTGTGTGGTCTCTCCTTTAACTTTTTTTGGAATACACAATAGATTCAATTTTTTAAGGAATAGAATCTACGTCGTAAGCATACTGTTCAAGTTTTAAAATGTTATTAATCACGCTTCAAACGAAAACTTGCCAAGTGAACTTGTAAATTTTCATCCAAACTATTTTCTATTTTCTTTTAATATTATCTTCTATGATTTAAAATATTCAATATAACACTTTTACATGTAAGAACTTGGCGTTCTTTTACTTACTTAAGGTGGCGCTACAGTCCGGGGTGGACTTGGGCCTCAACCAACAAACCTCTCCAGCCAGCTCGGTCCCTAGCTAGCTGTCTCCAGTTTCGCACGCCGAGTTGGTTGAGGTCGTGTTCAACTTGCGCGCGCCACCTCAGCCTTGGTCTTCCTCTACTGCGTCTTCCCTCTGGGGTGGATTCGAAGACTTTACCGGCCGGAGTATTGGTGTCCATCCTCTCCACGTGACCGAGCCATCTGAGTCTTTGGACCTTCATTCTTTTAGCTAAGTCAGTGTCGCTGTACAACCCGTACAGTTCGTCGTTAAATCTCCTCCTCCATTCACCGTTTATGCAGACAGGACCATAGATTTTACGTAGAATCTTTTTCTCGAAACGGCCAAGTGCGCTCTCACCCGTTTTTGACAAGGTCCATGCTTCTGCACCATATAGCAGGACGGGGATGATGAGGGTCTTATAGAGCGTCACCTTAGTTTTTCGGGAGAGGGCTTTACTACTCAATTGCTTTCTTAGCCCCAAGAAACAGCGATTAGCAAGAGTTATTCTTCGTCTGATCTCGGCGCTGATGTCGTTGTCCGTGTTGATAGCGGAGCCAAGGTATACAAAGTCCCTAACTACCTCGAAATTATATGCGTCTATCGTGACGTTTTGTCCAAGACGTCGGTGTTGGGTGTCCTTTCTAGATGACAGCATATACTTTGTTTTGCCCTCATTGACCGCTAAACCCATTTTTTCAGCCTCGTATACTTGCAAAAGCACTGTTGACATCACGCTGTGTTCTCCCAATGATATCAATGTCATCAGCGTACGCGAGTAGTTGCACAGACTTCTGGAAGATAGTGCCTCTAGTGTTGACGTGGGAGTTCTGCACTATTCGTTCCAATATGATGTTGAAGAAATCGCATGACAGTGCATCACCTTGTCTAAAGCCTTTTTTGACATCGAAGGCGTCGGTGAGGTCGTTACCGACTTTGATGGAGCAGCGCGAGTTCTCCATTGTCATCCTGCTCAGGCGAATGAGTTTTGTAGGGATGCCAAAACTGGACATGGCTTTAAACAGTTCTTCTCTGTAGATTCTGTAATTCTCGGCCTTAAAATTGATAAAAAGATGGTACCTATAGGTGTCGATTTGACAAACGGCTTCAGACGTTCACATAGTACTGCAGAAAAGACCTTATAGGCGATGTTTAGGAGGCTGATGCCTCTGTAGTTATTGCAGTTTAGAGGCTCTCCTTTCTTCAGGATCGGGCAAACAATACTGAGGTTCCATTCATCGGGCATGCTTTCTTCCGACCATATTCTGCAGATGAGTTGGTGCATGCTCCTAACCAAGTCATCGCCGGCTGCTTTGAAGAGTTCGGCCGTGATGCCGTCAGCTCCCGCGGCTTTTCTTTTAGATCTCATTACTTTTGGTGGCTAACTTTTTACACAGTGTTGTTCGCACATAAGAGAACTTGGCTCTTTTTTACATTTTATGTTTTTGTTCTGATTTCACATCTTTTTGCAAAGTTTTTTTTTTTTATGGAAGCATGAACCTCGAAATAAATTTATAAGCTAGCCATTTGCAAACTTTAACACTATAATTGCTCTGCCAATTTATAAATAAATAATAGGTAGGTTAGGTTAGAGTGGCTGTCTGATGTCACATTTAGACATCAAGGGTCCATTGTGAAACCACTAAGGAAAGTTACTCATGGAGTTTTATGAAGTTTAACAAACCAGAATTCTAAATTTCAACATCGTATGAACATTTTAAGAAAGTGGGTGGCAGCCACGCCCTTTTAATGTGCTATTTTGTACTTATATTTTCTCTTATACTCAACCGAAACCCTATCAGAATTTCGAATTTCAAGATCCTACGACCAGTTTTAGAAAGTGGGCGGATACCACGCCCCCTGAATGAGCAAATTGAAATTTTCCTTTGTATACACCCGGAAACCTACCATTGTACCGAATTTCAAGATTCTGCTATTGTTAGAAGTGCTTCATAATTTTGATGATCAGTGAGTCAGTGAGTCAGTGAGTCAGTCAGTGAGTCAATTACAATTTTTGAAATGTTTATTATTCAATATCTCGGGAAGTAGTGGTTCTACAAAATTATGTTTTTCACAGGACCTTTGTGCCCATGAAGTTAATACGTAATTCAAATTAAAAGCTTCTAACTCTATGGGTTCAAAAGTTATGGGGCACTACCGTGCTCTTTGATTAAAGGAATTTTCTTTGTAAACATAAGTGTCTTTGATTCTAATTGTTGTCAAATATCATAATTGCTTTCTAAAACGGTTTTTGGGGCAATTCGGTAAAATTTAAACCAAAATATTCCTCTGGCGACCTAGATTCGTACCTTATTACCTATTGCGTCATCAAATGTCAAATTTCATCAGCGGATTTCGAAGATTTTGACGGATTAAAAACCTCATTTCTTCCGTTTTTAAGTGTTTTCGAGATTGGGTTTCCGGGCAATCCGCATTGGTAAGCCAAGTTGGCAAACCGAGCTGTCAAACCGACTCGTTAAACTCATAAAAACCAACTCGAGTTAACACTGAGTTCGGTTCGGCACTTCACTTATTTATTTATTTACTTTAATATGTAGTTTGAACAAAGAACATAATTAAATAAATTTAAAATATTTCAATAGATATTTTAAAATTATGGCACAACGAATAGGTACCGTGCGAATTTGATTTAAACAAGTTATTTAATTCTGAGAGGTCGTGTCCTAGTTTTTAATGAATAATTATTGATAATTCCATATTTTGAAATACTAAGGTATATAGCTGAAAACTCGGTTTTGCGTCTGGAGTGAAAATGCTATTAGATATGTTTTTAATTTTAGACTGCAATTTCCTGAATCAACTACAAATAAAATTTCAATTGACATCTAAAAATAGAGCCTGTTTTGTTTAACCTTTTACGAGGATAAATCGTCAATCTCACAAAGAGTATAGGTACCTTTCTATAGCTGCGCTCTTTCTTCTGCTTTCCTAAGATGGGGTGAAAAATTTGACTTTCTTTTACTTCACTTTACTAAACTCATGAGTTTTATTTTTTATTTTTTTTAAGAACTTGTACACTCGACGACTTTCGATATCATAAACACCGTCATAGTCATATCTTCTTAAACGTATTATTGTTTCTTTTAATTTTTAATGTTTGGATTTTTGAAATTTTTTCTTAAAATTTGCTTACCATCCTTATTCATTCCCATTTGAAGGCACTTTCTCAGTCGACAAGCCTGACATTGGTTCCTGTGGGCTTTATCTACAACACAGCGACCTGTTCCAGCTTGACATCTGTAAATTCAATTAAAAAAATCTTAATAGAGTTAAGTTCATCACACAAATGGATAAAATTTGTAATAAGTATAGGAAGATTCATCAACAGAAAAGCAAATCCATCTCTGAAAGAAAAAGTACCTAACGAGTAAAATCAAATTTATTAAATTATCGCCAAATAGTAACAGTTGCCAATGCATGTCCTTATTTTGGATTTACGAGATAATTCCATATTCAAAGGAGCACAGAGAGCAGCACTCTCTCGGGTCAGCAATTGAAGTTCTTTCTATTTTAGGTCGCTTATTGTTGTGCTTGATATTTAATCGAATAACGATTGAAGTTTTGTCGTGCGAAATTAATTCCACTCAAAATCATCCGCAATCCGCAGCAAAGTACACCAGATACAGAAAGCAATGCACTCTCAATTCAGTTGAATATCCATTTGTCGTTTTCGGTATCAAAAAGGCACAGGAGTATAAACCCATCTGCCTGTTTGCCTCGGCGGCATAGCTTAACTATGGGCATTTCAGAGGCACAAATCTTATTTAATCTACCATGCTAGGAATGGCAATATGGAAAAGGCAAAGAACCAAGGCTTTAGGGCGCCCTATAATTTGTATGCTTCTCTTTTAGTCTGATGTCTCTGTGTGTCTGCTGTTTTTGCTTTTGCTTTATGCTATAAAAATCCACCCCATTTATAGAGCATCATCCACAATTTTGTCAGAGTGAAGTTAGTGGGTGGTTTTTGGTTTAGTGTCATGCCGAAGCCGATTTCACAGGATACTTTATAGATAGATACGTGTGAGGGGGTGGGAGGAGGAAATAAAAAAAGATAACAAAAGTGTGAATGAATAAAATGATTGAATGGCGTATGGAGTTAGAAAAGAGACACGAGCACGAGCACAAGAATCCGAGGTCGAGGTGTATCATGTTCATGTATATATCGGGTTTATTTTAGGGGAAAGATGACGCTCAAAAGTATATCCTTATGGCAGAGGCAGAGAGTATAGCGAGGCACTTGTTTTCTTTTCCTCCTTTTTGCCACACACACTCAATAGGGATGTGATTTACTTAATTTAATGCGGTCACATTTGGTCGACTACATCCGACTTAAGTCAATATCGATCTCCTGGGACATTATAGTAGGATGTTGACATTTTTTTCAATTTAGAAATGCATATTTTGTGTTTTGGGAAAGAAAAAATGAATACTAATGCTGTCGTTTATATTATATTTGAGTTTTACGAGCTTCGATTGTAAATCTTCTACGAAAAATATCTTAAACGTTTTAGAGACAACCCTAATAGAAAAAATGTAAATGAATATGACATATCATTGTTTGAGTTTCGGTTGTATTGCGATTAAAAGACAAGCTTTGTCAGGAACGACAGAGATTTGACAATAGGCGGATGTGGCCGGTATGAGCACACAAGATATGAAATTCCGAATAATACATACAACAGGTAACTATCTATTAATTAATGTATTAATTATAAGAAGCTAAATTTTAGGAACTACCAGAATTTCGCATTAATTCTTAAAATTTGAAGTTGAACACACTAACTTAATGTCTCACATATTAGTTACTATACCGACGGCTAAGGAATAAAGTCTCCGTCGGAAGTACCCGTCCTGTCCTAATAGAGAAGACATCATCACCATACAATGATTGTATTTTCTTCCTCTGCAAAACTTATAGAAACTAATTCCAGCCTGTATAAACATACATATTTGGCCTTGAGTCATTACCAGACAATGCATAAGCAAAAACACCGCGTATGACTCATTTGCATCAGTACCATTCACTGCTTCATAGAATACACGACATAAGCAAATTAAATCGAATGCCAGGAATGTTTAACATTCGCATTCCTATAATTCGCACTCAAATTTAGTATTGAAATTCATATGAAGGTTAGCTTTTTCGAAGTAAAACCACCGCTATCACTACCTTTCGTCACTTCAAATTTGTCATTGTCATTTAAACTTTGGGTTTCGAGTGTTTTTGGTAAATTCCACCGCTGACCGCCATTTCTTTATTAAAGCTTCCCCCCACCCCCACCAGCGGTAAGGGGTTTTAAAATTGAAGACAATTTGTCCTGAGTGCCACTAAGGGCCTTCAATAAACCTGAGCTATTGCCTGCCGTGCCTTAAACGTACCTGCTGATCCCTGGGAAATAAACGGAAAACAACGAGACAAACGGAAACGGGAACTGAAGCCCAGTAACGGAAGCCTTGCCACCGATAAAGGCAGCAAGTAACCGGACAGTAACAATAGCGGATACCCGTCTTACCAAATTTGAGAGAATTAAAGCAAAAACTGAATTATTTTCTATATTTTAATCGTAGTTACTAAGTGTTTCCAACAAAGAATAAGTTATTAGGATCAAAAAGACCTATCATTGAAGTTTCGTGTTTTCTTCAGTCTAAAAACAAAAAGTACATCACAAGATCTGTTTAATGAATCTATTCCGCATAGAAAGAACGGAAAAGATCCAAAAAGCATATATACGTTTGTGTGTTCCATTAGGAAAAACCTTGCCCTAAATTGTTTTTCAATCTGTCATTTTGCATTCCATGAAGTTGCTCAGCTAAGATTAGTTCAATTTTGTCTGTTCCTACTTTTTTAGTGGAGCAGCTTTGTGAAAACTCTGGAATGTCAAAATTTCAAAAGCCAATTTGTTTTTATTTTTTTCCAATCAAACTCGGTTGACGAGTTTTTCGAGGAAGTAAAAATATTACTGCCATACTCTCAATTAAAAGTATTCAAATTCTACTTTCTTACAAATGAAAATTTTATTCAATTTGATTTGGCTTGAATTATTATTATTTTATAGCTGAAACTATTCTGCCAAAAAGATAAAACAGTGAGCTGATATTTTCTATTCTAATTTTTTCTGACAGTTTTCATTTACTTATGCCGTTCTGCGCTTTTCTGATCTGGTTTTTCTCCAGTACTTGAGTTTTTAAAAAAGAGCAATAGCTATTTAATTGTCCATTCATACATATATGTATTTCCAAAAAAAAAATCCTTTTTATCTTTCACATATCCCATAGTTAACATCAGTTTGTTGATAGAATTTGTCTTAGTCCACGGAATAACGACTAATTCGTCGCTATTCTGTGTTAATTAATTTGGTTGTGAAAGGGAGAGCTCAAAACTAGAAAAATTTCAAATTTAAAATCTTCCATAAAATAGTTATTCAAAATTTCCCTCCATTAATCAACCTATTCTCCCCCTCCCCCTCCCAATTTTATTTTTCCAGCTGGTTTGGCCGGAAAAATAGCCAATCTGAGAACACTGGCAATATATCCATGCACTGGGGCAAAAATTTATTTTCAAAACAAATGATGAGCGATAACTTAGTTCAAAATCAAATCTCATCTGAATGAATAAATATTTAAGGTTTGCTTTAGTTTTACGTGTATAATCAAGGGGCACGGTAGTGCCCAGCCAAGTTCTCTAGCAACTTTGGCACTACACCCTTATTTACAGGAAACAACTCAGGGCATTTTCCACACCCCTCTAACTTCTATATCTACCAAAGAAGCCAAAAGTTTCAAACTCACATAATTTGTTAAGCTAGTCAAGAAGAAGCACCTCAGTAAATTTCAGATATTTAGCATAAGTAGTTTCTAAAATACAATGTTCCAAAAATCACGAAAACCGTAACTGACTGACTCACTGACTCACTGACTCACTCACTCACTGACAGATCATCAAAATTATGAAGCACTTCCCGTTGCCCTAGAAACTTGAAATTTGGCACAGTGGTAGGTCATGAAGTACATACAAAGGAAAAAATCGAAAATTTGAAAATTTTCAATCAGGGGGCGTGGTAGCCGCCTACTTTTACATTATTAATTTAAACTATATGGAGCACTTTGGAGTGCAGTAGAATCAAGAAATTTGGCATACAAGTACAACGTGCAATAGAACAAATAAAATATAAAATTTATGATTTTCAACTGAGGGGGCGTGGTACCCACCCATTTAAAAATAAATTTTATAAAATATATAGGGCACCTATGATCATCGTGGAATATTGTAATTAGCAAACTAGCAATTCTGCTAGTCAATATAAAGAAATAAAATTAATTTTTAGGTTTTTCTGTTTATCAAAAAAAAAATCTTTGCAAAAAGTAATGATATCACACCAAAAACATAAATGTAAAAAAAGAGCCAAGTTCTCCCGTACAAAAATTCTGCCTAACAAATCAGCCACGAAAAGTAATGAGATCTAAAAGAACGCCAAGTTCTAAGATTCAGCAAGTACTCGTAGGTGCATTGCAAATGTTTTAAGTGGACTTACATCGAATCAACTATTAGTTTTGAAAGTAACTTGTAAACTAATGTAAATTAGTTAATTTTTTTTACTTGGCGGGTTTTCTCTTAGTAACCTACTATTAAAAAAGTTTGGAAAACTTGCTAAGTAAAAAAATTAACTAATTTACATTAGTTTACAAGTTACTTTCAAAACTAATAGTTGATTCGGTGTAAGTCCACTTAAAACATTTGCAATGCACCTACGAGTACTTGCTGAATCTTAGAACTTGGCGTTCTTTTAGATCTCATTACTTTTCGTGGCTGATTTGTAAGGCAGAATTTTTGTACGGGAGAACTTGGCTCTTTTTTTACATTTATGTTTTTGGTGTGATTTACATAACATAAAATTTTTTAGTAGATATACATTTGTTATACAATATATCGGTACCATATAATTTTTATAACTTCTTGCCCATGCAAATTCCTAACATATTTTTTTTTTATTTTAAAAAATTTACAAATAATGGTTATAAAAAACAAACTGTAAGAAGAAATTATAACAAATTTTACATTAAAAAAAAAAACATACCAACCTTAGTGACCACAACGTACATTTTATAAAAATCAAAAAACAATAAATAAAATTAAAAAAAGTAAATTTAATTTTCTCTTTTTAAATTAACGCGACAAGAAAACAAAGAAAAGTTCAATTCCGCTTCTTATTTTCTTTTTCAGGATAATAATTCCGCTGTGTAACAAAATATAGCAGACTTAAATTTTATTTAAATTTTAAATTGATCTACCTAATTTATGACTGAAAATCAGTAAGCAAAACTGTGCAAAACAAAATAACAATAGTTTTTTTCGGTTTATAATTTGTCCCACCTATAACTTTGTTTAAAATTAAATTTAGTTATAAAAATTATCCATGCATATTTTCTTTAGTCTTATACATAACTAGCAGTTGCCCGCGACTTCGTCCGCCTCTCCCTCGTCCACCGGCCAGAGTATCGTCTCGACTTGTGCATCATGCGCGCGTGGGAATTTTGTTCCGAAATAATTGTAAAATTGCATTGCAGTCAACTCTACCTAGGTCGTAATTCTCTTAAAATTGAAAAATTTGAGTATTTCTTATGATTCCCTTGAGTTTTTCATACTAAAAGAATTCCCTTGGTCGAACTCTCCCTAATTCTAATATCTCTCTTTCTTCTGCATGGTTTTTTTTTCCTGTTTCCTTAAACTGAGCAAATTTTTTAGTTAAGAAATATATAAAATGATATTGTTTAAACACCATAATCTGCACAAATAGTGCAATCAATCACATTCACAAATCAATTGAACTCTCAAAATTCTAATTTGAGCAGTTATTAGGCCAGTTCCACCTAACAACATCTCACTGAGATCTCAATGTCACCTTGACTGAGGCAAAATCATTTGGTGCCTTGGTGGAACATAATTCTCAGTTATCATTGAGATTTAATGGTTACCTTACTAATTGTTGCTGCACATATGTCAGCCACGTCAAATAGCTGAGTGAGAAATCGAATCCAAAATAATTTCATCTCAGAGATCTCAGAGAAAAATCTCAGTTCTCACATTTCCACAGATTCTTCGCTGCTATTGGTCGCAGCTTAATTTTAAGTAGAATAAAGCCTAAAGCAGCTGCCCGTAGCTAAGGTGGTAAGTGCGTTTGGCTGCTAAGCAGAACGTCGTTGGTTCGAGTCCTACTCAGGCCAAGTTTTTTTTTCATCTTTCACGGGTACTGCCTCTTGCGAAGACCTGACAAATCTTCCAAGATTATCAATCTGTAATGAAAAAATGCTTCTCAACTCTGCCGTTCGGAATCGGCGTTAAATTGTAGGTCCCCTCAATTCTTCATACGCACTCAGAGAATTGTTGATTAGAGTAAGCCACTTAGGCGTTGGCTCTTCAAGAGCTGTCGCGCCACTCTATTTATTTATTTTATTTTAAAGCCTTCATCGATTAATGGACTATTCAACACAAAAAGAATTTTACAATTCGAAATAGTAGTTCCTGAGATTACCGCGTTCAAACGAACAAACTCTTCAGCTTTATATTGTATTAAATTGTATTGTTTGCCGTTTCTACCACATTTTACACAAATTCTTCGCTCCTATTGGTCGCAGCTAAATTTTATATAGCTTCAAGCCTTCCTTGATAAATGGACCATTCAACATTTAAAAAATTGTTCAATTTCATAAAGCAGTTCTTGAGATAAGCGCGTTAAAACGCAGAAAAATGTATATTTTTTGCCGTTTTTTCCATATTTTCCACAGATTCTTCGCTGCTATTGTTCACAGCTTAATGTTAAATAGCCTCAAGTCTTCCTCAATTAATGGACCATCCAACACAAAAAGAATTATACCATTCGAACCAGTACTTCCTGAGATAAGTGCGTTAAAACGCAGAAAAATGTATATTTTTGCCGTTTTTCCCCATTTTAAACAGATTCTTCGCTGCTATTGGTCACAGCTTAATGTTAAGTAGCCTAATGTCTAAGTCAATTAAGGCACCATCCAACACAAAAAGAATTATACCATTCGAACCAGTAGTTCCTGAGATTACCGCGTTCAAACAAACAAACTCTTCAGCTTTATACAGGGTGATTCACGAGCGTTGTGCCAAAAAGCTAGAGCGTGTAGGTTGAGTTGAGACAAGAAAAAAATCGTATGGGAGGGGGGGTCTATTCCCCCCCCCGTTTAGCCAGGAGGGGCAATTTTCTGAAAAATTGACTTATTTCGTAAAAAAAATATTAAAAATCAACGGCTTAGTTTACAACACCGTGCTATACCTTTCTGAAAAGCCAAAAACTTCTTCTTTCAATTTGTTTTTAAAATAAATTGTTTTAACGAATAGTTTTAAAAAAATAAATTTTCAAACTAAAAATTTTCAAAAAAAAAGTCAAAAAAAAATTTTTTAACTAATTTTTTTCAAAATTGTATGTAATTAAGTACTAATTTTGTTTTAAAACTTCAATGTCTTTGTTAATTTTTAGTCGAAAACAGAAAACCGGATGCAAAAATGTCTTTTCGTTTTTGAGAAATTAAAAAAAAACCAAAACCACTTTTTTCTAAGAAAATCTTTGTTTTTATTTTTACCTATCTGGACTTTTAGTTTAATTTATTAGTTTAATTTATAAATTTAATTTTTTGTGATTGGAGTTTTATGAGGACTCAATAAAGTAGAAAAGGATTGGATTTTCCCTGGATTAATCATTTTGTTCATTGATAACGTCTGCCATTGACCTTTCACTTTTAGCTCTCAGTGCTCTCGTCGGCGGATTGTTAAAAACATGCTACGACTTGGGCGCCATCTATTGGGATATCTTTCAGCGTAGAGTCTTTCGGCTTCCCGATCTCGACAATAAGTTAAACCGTAGCAAAAGTTCCTGTCCGCTAACTCTTCTCGAGCGTATGAGTTTGTTATTGTTAGGTGTTGATGAGTTAATATTTTAATTGTAAATGGTTCTTTAGTAAATATGCGATGCCTTTTATTTACCTTTAGGTTGTTAATTATTTTTTCATTCAAAAAAAAATGCGGTTTAATTATCTTAAGCCCCTAGCAGGTAGAACTCTTCGCCGGCGAGTGGCCGCGGCCCCAGGTATAGTAAAAAAAAATTGCAGGTCAGTTTTCAGACGTTATCAATGAACAAAATGGTCAATCCAGGGAAAATCCAATACTTTTCTACTTTATTGAGTCCTCATAAAACTCCAATTACAAAAAATTAAATTTATAAATTAAACTAATAAATTAAACTAAAAGTCCAGATAGGTAAAAATAAAAACAAAGATTTTTTTTTAGAAAAAAGTGGTTTCGGTTTTTTCTTAATTTCTCAAAAACGAAAAGACATTTTTGCATCCAGTTTTCTGTTTTCGACTAAAAATTAACAAAGACATTGAATTTTTTAAACAAAATTAGTACTTAATTACATAAAATTTTGAAAAAAATTAGTTCAAAAATGTTTTTTTTGCTTTTTTTTTTGAAAATTTTGAATTTGAAAATTTATTTTTTTTAAACTATTCGTTAAAACAATTTAATTTAAAAACAAAGTAAAAGAAGAAGTTTTTGACATTTCAGAAAGGTATAGCACGGTGTTGTAAACTAAGCCGTTGATTTTTAATATTTTTTTTTACAAAATAAGTCAATTTTTCAGAAAATTGCCCCTCTCGGCTAAAAGGGGGGGAATAGACCCCCCCCTCCCATACGATTTTTTTCTTGTCTCAACTCAACCTACACGCTCTAGATTTTTGGCACAACGCTCGTGAATCACCCTGTATATAAGTGTAGATGTAGATGTAGATTGTCTAAAATTCATTTGAAAATAATTCTTTCAAAAGTAAAAAAAAATTCTATTTTCACAAAAATTGTTTTCTCTAAAAAGAATATTAAATTCTTGTATTGCAACATTTTTTTCTCGATTGTAATGAGTTTTTTTTTTGTCAAAATAAATCATGTATTGTAGTAAAATCTACATTTTATAAGAAAGCAATGAATTAATTATTATAGAAAGAACTATAAATATAAACTAATTTATTAAAACGCAAATTGATGATTTACGAACATAAGAAATTATAAATTATCTTGATAAAAAAGCAAAACATAATATATTTTCGGTAACAGAACACAACAAAATATGTATTAATGTGTGTAGGTTAGGTACTTTATGACAAGTTCTTTATTCGTTATAAAATTCGACCTCCGGGTTTTGATCAAACCTAACTGAACCTTTGACATTGACATTACAGTACTTCGCACATGAATGTTGCGTGTCAGTAAGATAACAGGTTGCTCGAAGTGTCCGTTCAGGCGTTCGAAGCATGCGATTCAAATTAGTGAATTCCACGGTTACTTGGTTAACATCCATTCAAGAATTGGAGCCGATGGACATGGACGTTCTCCGTTTAAGCCTGGTGAAGATGCACCAAAATGATGATTTTCATCGCAAAATCATCACATTTGCTTCATGATTCACCACTTCATCCACAAAAAATAACAGTTTTGTGCGGTTTGCAAACTGACGGCGTTATTGGGCCCTAATTTCTGTCGACCAACGATAACGATCGTCACATCACCCAATATTTTGACGCAAATTTTAATGGTATGTATACCTATGTATTGTATAACTTGTGGTTTCAAAAGGATGGTGCCACACAGTACACCTTACCATAACTTATTATAGAGTAAGTTTGATGAGCTTGTTATGTCAAGAAATGGATCAGTCGATTGGCTTCACGTTCGTGCGATTGAGTTAGGCTTATGCCAACAAGCTGACGAATTTGCAGAGCTCCGAGATAACATTTAAAGCGAAATAGCATCCATTTCAATAGCTGCAAACGTGCTCGCGGTGGCCATATGAACGAAGTCGATTTCTATTCATAAAAGTATTGTTTATTTTTCAAAACGATAATAGTGTTTAATTTTTTTAAACCCTGCATCATGGACATTGTCATCCTGCACTTATAATTTGATTGCATTGTATTTTAATTATGATTTTTAAAACGGTTCGATTATGATACTTTAAAATGGTGTTAAAATATCTTAACAGAAAAATGTACATATATTTTTGTCGATTACGCCACTTGTTTTTATAAAAGCCACGGGTGAATAAGGGTTATTTTTAATTCTCATTTTAGGATTCTTCGAATTTTTTATTTTGGTTATTCATTATTCGTAAGAAATATACCTATGCCAAATTTCATAATTGTTAGTTTATTTTTAGGTGAGTACCTTACGTAACTAACTAGGTTTAAATATAATTTTTGTACCGACCTTTCGTTAAATTCATAGAAAATTCTCCCTCCCATCTTAATTCGAAGAAATCATTTCTGTTTTTCTTCTCGTCTTAAAAAAAAAAAAAAAAACAATAAAGCTTCAGGAAAAATGACACTGTTCAAAGCCGTGTGTAATTAAATCAAGTAATATTCCACAAATTTACCGTGTAACAAGTTACAAGCATTCTGACGACAAATTTTTGTTGCCCATTAAACACATTACAATTATTCACATAATCCATAATTTGTATTTATATTGAAATCAGAAAAAAAGTCAATGCTCTTTTTTTGACAAATGTCTCTGTGCATTTAAAAAGGACTTTTACTTGTCCAATTTATTTATTTATACATTTTTGTTTAAACCCCAAGCTCAAAATTGAATTATGTTATAAATTGTTATTTTGCTATCCGTTTTCCTTCTCTATGTTAAACATCAAGAATAATTTGAATTTCAAATGTGCACATCTGATGCCTTCGTCGTCGTCGTAGTCGTCATCGTCAACGAGACGGCATATAAAGGCCATGATTTTGGGTGTGTCGTTTTCCTAGGGTATTTTTTTGTGACTTATTCGCCTAATCCCACTCAGCGGCAAGAGTAAGTCCTTTAAATATAATTATTCAAATCCAACAACGCAAGTGCCTGCCATGACCTTCGTTTTTTTTTTGTTTTTAAAGACCAACTGCTACCCATTTGGCTTCTGCGCTTTTCAAAGGAACACACAAAATCTAAATGTTTCTATTCTTAACTTTTTGGCATGCCATAAAAAGCCACCCCCAAAAACAAGTACAAATTTAATGTTAATTAGCTATAAAAGTAATTTTCAGTCCAGATTTCAATGGTAATCTTATGATAATTCAATTCGAAGGCGAAAAGGCTCACCTGTAAATTAACTTCCTTCGAACGCTCCTTTTGAAAAATCCAGAACATCCGTTGCATGCTAAAATTCCGTAATGCTTCCCTGAGCTCGTATCGCCGCAAACCACACAGATAAGGCCTAGATTCTGGCCCTTTCTGCAAACTGTTGCACCATTCGACTCAATTCCAGATGGCGAGACACCCTGATTTGCCCACGCAGCTAAACGATTATGTGGCGAATAACACATTCCAGGTGAGCTGCGATTATCTGCAAAGAGATTTACCAAATAAATTCCATCAAATTTCAATTTTCCAAATAATCTTAAGTGATCGGTTTTGGAATACCAAAATTGTTTAACGACTTTGCATGGTGAAGTGATTTGTGCCAAAAAAGTCTCTCTTCCCTTGGTATTTACAAATTTATTTATGCATTCGATTAAATTATTACCAAAACCTCACACCATTGCATCGATCGCAACACCAGAAACCAGAAATACCCGTATTAGACTCCTGGGACAATTGTTTGCTCATCACACCCTAATTTGATTGTAGTGATTTTTTGATGCACTTAACCCTCATCTGTTACTCTTATTTTGTTACTGTGTAGACTGTTCGGTGTGTTTTTATTTTGTTAGGGTAACATTAAAAGCTATACCTCGACAGACACCCTGGCTTACTATTTTATGAGGATTTACATCATATGCTACTTTTTGGTATACGGATATTTAAATGTCAATTATATTAATTAGTTTATCGCAATAAAATCTACCCAAATAAATTCTGCATAGATGAAGGGTTGTATTTTGCTGACAAGGTTTCTGGTTTAGAGCTTTTCGACAAATTGAGAATTGATGATGTCAAGTTGTGATTTGAAGTTTGTCAGCTTAAAGTTAAGAATGAATTACTATTCAAAAACATGATTGCATAAGAATGATTATTATTATTTTTTTTTCAAATAAAACTGTAGGACAATTCATTGAAGGGGTGCAAGTTTATTGGCTTCAACATCAACTACAAATGATTTCTCAAAAGACTTAACTCGAAATTAAATACACTAGTCAAAACAATTAAAGGAACACTTGAAAAAACTCAAAAATGGAGTGGATTTTTATAAGGCTGTATCTCAGTAGAAAAAAGTCGGATTGAAATGAAATAAAAAGTTTTTCAAAGGTTATCATTTTTTCTTTTCAAATTATTTTGAGTTAAAAAAGTACCGTTAGTCGTTTTTGCTTGAGCGAAAAAAATGTTCACTCAATTTCAAAATCGAAAAAAAAATAAACTTCGAGGTTTCATAAAATGAACGGAAATTTTTTTTCAATCCAACCAATCTAAGATTCAATTTTAAAATTTTGTTGGCTATAATTCACTGTTTGGTTCAGATCGCTACGATTTTTTTTCTAATCAAAAAATGGGTTTACATGAAAAAACACAATTTTGCCTTGGGCCCTAATAACTCTGCTAAATATTGACTTACAAAAAAAATAAAGGCAGATTTGAAGAATTTGTTAAATTTTCTACACAAAAACATTTTGAAAAAATAAAAATATTGCTTTTTTCAATTTTTTCTATCAATTTATAAAAAGGTCCAAAATACGCATTTTTCAACTTTTTCATAAAAACTACCGTTATTTTGTGCTTTTCAGTGATACAACTAATCTGAGGCTTAATTATTAAAGCTCATAAAATTTCCTTGATTTTGGTGAAAATTTCACATCAATACAATTTACCGTTTCTCTGTTTCGATCAATCAAACTTACGAAACACTTTTTTTTCAATTTTAAGGAAAGCTTTGTTTTTTCTTATTTTTCTGTTCTTTTGAATTTGTTTTTTTTTTTAATTTTTTTTATTTTTTTCATTATCATTATGACTTTGTGAAATTCGGACGAATTTTCATCAAAAGCAATATTTTTATTTTTTCAAAATGTTTTTGTGTAGAAAATTTAACAAATTTTTCAAATCTGCCTTTATTTTTTTTGTAAGTCAATATTTAGCAGAGTTATTAGGGCCCAAAGTCAAAATTGTGTTTTTTCATGTAAACCCATTTTTTGATTAGAAAAAAAAATCGTAGCGATCTGAACCAAACAGTGAACAACAAAATTTTAAAATTGAATCTTAGATTGGTTGGATTGAAAAAAAAATTCCGTTCATTTTATGAAACCTCGAAGTTTATTTTTTTTTTCGATTTTGAAATTGAGTGAACATTTTTTTCGCTCAAGCAAAAACGACTAACGGTACTTTTTTAACTAGAAATAATTTGAAAAGAAAAAATGATAACCTTTGAAAAACTTTTTATTTCACTTCAATCCGACTTTTTCTACTGAGATACAGCCTTATAAAAATCCACTCCATTTTTGAGTTTTTTCAAGTGTTCCTTTAATTGTTTTGACTAGTGTATTAAATGTGAGAATAGAGGTAAACAAATGTAATCTCAATCTCACCAATATTATTTGTTCAGTTGACTTTCCGCGTCTTAACACAGTTGAAAGTTCAAAAGCTACTTGTTCAAATTTTCATCACAATCTATGTATTTGTTCGACATTAGAGGTCAAATTGGAACATTTCTCAGCATTTAGCTTAATGCAATAAATTAAAAGGGCTTAATTCGACATTAAGTTTGGGTCCTAATTATATATCGGTATATCGGCTGGACGTCCAAATAAAAGATCTACAAGCCGTATCCAAAACAATTGTTCAATAGTCTCTCTCATTTCAATGAAGTACAATCTTCGGAAGGACAAGGAATCGAAAACGAATGGCTGATTGATAATGGTAATGGGGCAACGCAGCATGTTAAAAATTCCGCAGCCCATTTTTTCGATTATAAGGAATTCGAGAGTTCGTGCATTATCCAAGCAGCTGGAAAGGAAACATTAAAAGCAATTGGAAAAGGCAGCATTAAAATTAACTCCAAGGTGGATGATCTAGAAATCGATTTTATACTAAGGTCGCTGTGTGTGTAGTGACACATCAGCATGCTTAACAAGATTGCTTGAACAATATTTTTTTACAAGCGTGCTAATTTTTCTATTCGCCTCCACACGCTACAGCATGCTCGAACATTTTTCAGTTTATGTTGCGAAAATGTGTGATTTGGACGACCGACGGCTTTCTTGCTTTGGCTGATTTTTATCTTACCTTTCCGTAAAAAAGAAACGTGATGTGTCATGTGTGGTGTAAAGAGTTGTTACTGAAGAGAAGAAGCTACTCCCATATCAATTTACATAGTGAATTGAAGATATATCCGAATGATTGTCATAATTATCTCAGAATGAGTGAAGAAACATAAGTAGCTTTTGTCACTCGTAACACCTTTAATTCAAAAGCAAGATACGATTATGAGACAAGCTCCCCACTCCCCACGAGAGATTAACACCAACATTAAGATTTCTCGCAACCGGAAGTAGCTATGAAGATCTTAACATTCGACCATAATTTCACCACAGGCGCTTTTTGATAACGGCATCCTTATCGGATTGGTGTCCATTAATGTATAGTTATCAGATCACGTACGATTTTGTACGCTGCACCCCTCTTCATCCTATCATGCTATTCGGAAGATTTAACTAGCCAAAAACACGGCTGATTTTCGTAGGCACGAATAAAATCTTCTAGTAATTCACGATTGGATTGTTCTTCTTCAAATCGCTCGACATGATAATATCGTGACGTAAGCTTATTTAAGACCGGACTACTAATTTATCTGTGCAAGCCAAAAAATATAGGTACACACGTTTCGTTAGCTTGTGCAAGCATAGCTTGCGCAAGTTTGCAGGATTCGAAATCAATCAATCGTCAAGCGGCTTGTACAAGTACGATGCTTGCGCAAAATATCCCTACAAACGTTACATTTTGCTTGTATAAAAAGATTGTACAAGTAAACTTGTCAAGCATGCTATATATACCTTGTGTATGTACCTACCTAATATTTCTAAAAATTTATTTTCTGTGCTAGCAGCACATGATCGAAATCAAGGTAGCATTTTAAAATCATTTTCAACCAAATGCTATTTCAAAGTTAATAATAATCAAATTAAGTTTTGTGGCTATCGTAGCCAACATCGTACTTTATATATACAAGGCCGATATGATAGCATTTACTATCGCTGAAGGTTTTGGGATCCACTGAAGATTATACAACCTTACAGCTTTACCATGAGAGATGGGGTCACCAGGACAAGCGACATGTTAAGGCAAAGTTAGAAAAAGAGTTGGGTATTTTGATCAAGGTAGATGACAAAATTTGCGAGCCATGTATTCATGGATAAATGCATCGTTTACCATTCGGGACACGAAGAAAGGCTACTCATCCAGGAGAACTTATGTCAACCGACGTGTGTGGACCATACGATGCTTCTTTCAAAAACAAGCGATATTTAGTAATATTTAAAGAACGTTTTTCTTAAATTTATGGTTTTGTCATACAATATAAGTCAGATGTTAAGTATGCTTTGCAAGAAGTTTTAGCCCACGCTAAGGATTCTGTATATTTTCTTGGATTAGAAATCGAATCAAAAGACAAATTAAAGATTAAACAGACGGCACATGCAAGAAAAATACTTGAAAGGTTCAGTTTTTCAGGCGATTTCAGCTCCAATGATCAAGACAACAGAAACTACAAAATCAGGGAAAGAAAACACCGAAAGCCGTTGAGGTATTCATGTACCTAATGCTTGGTACAAGACCGGATCTTGCCTATAGTGTCGAATATCTTTCAAGATCACTAGACATTCCATCCGCAGAAGATATTACCAGAGTCAAGAGTGTATTTAGCTATTACGTTGGATTATGGCTTCACATATCGACACGACACGGAAAAAGGACTTTTAGAATGTTATAGTGATGCTGATTTTGGAGGATGTATGAAAACCGGACGTTCAACTCCAGGAGGCGTTATTAAATATGCTATGATTAAGCAAAAGACAAGCCATGGTAGCAACGTCAACAACAGAAGCAGAAATAGTAGCAGCAAATGAAGCAGCCAAAGAAGTAATATGGCTAAAAAGACTTTTCAAGGATTTTTGTGAACTCAAGAATACTTTCCATTATTCAAGTTGATAATTCTGTGGCTTTCAAGCTTTCACAAAATCTTGAATTTCATCGAAGGACAAAATACATCGCAATCAAACATTTCTTAATAAGAGAGAAAGTAATGGAAGGCCAAATAATGGTACAAAAAATTTCAACTGAGCAACAACTGGCAGATATAATGCTGAAACCTCTACCAGGTCCACGGCTCAAAATTTTATGCCAACAAATGGGATTATGTTTTTAAATGTAACTTTCAAGCAACAAGGGATCATCAATTACTTTGCTCTACAAAATATTTTCAAACTGAAAACATGCATAATATCGTATTAATAAGTTTGTTCATCGTTATTTTTAAACCTTGCTTTTAATTAATAAATACAATAAACTTTGCTTCTGTTCTTCTCCGTTTTATTTATTTTGTCATTTTAAAAGATTAAAGTTGACCATATTTCAAAATTGAAATGTAAAATTACTAGCGCAAAATTTTAGTCCGCCTTCTATTAAGAATAATGCGATACTAGTAAGCATCGTGTCAACTTAAGCACGGTGCTAAAATTTTTCCAGCATATTAAACGTTTTTTATAAACTGATAACTAGTATCATACTAAAACTATTTTATTGAGAAATATCAAATGAACGCAGCTAAAAAGTGACAGTTCCTCCAAAAACACTGAACAAACAAACCTTTCAAAAACAAAAATAAATTAGTTGTCAAAATTCGTATTCAGAATAAATCAAAACAAGAAAAGTTGTGTATTCAAGCATTCAAGGAGGAAAAATGTGAATATTTATGTAGCTGATAGTCGGCTATATTACCTATTTTGTGGAAATCTGATGGTAGCAAAGTAGAATCAATGCAGTTTTATGGTTAACATGTTATGTAAAAACTAAACTAAAAAGTTGTTCTTTCAAATCTATAAGAAATAAAAAAATTTTCCAAGTGGACATCAGTGGTCCTGACAAACTTAAGTTTTCCGATTTTTGTTTTTTGTTGAATCATAAAATTAGAATTTGGAGAATATAAGAAAGTTCAATAACATAAGCTTTTCTTTCAAATGCATAACATTCCGCAAAAATAAGCGGTTACGAATTTTACAATAGGGGTATTCATGCAATAAGATAAAATTGTCGATTACGTATTTGCGTAAATTTACGCTCCGCTTTGCATGAACGCACTCATAAAGCAAGCTGTGTAAACTACTTAAATCTTTAAACGAAACTTCAAAATGTCAGTAAAATAACATAAAATAAAATGAGAACTTGATTTCAAATTTGAATTTTGTTCTGACACAGCAAAATAATATAAAATAAAATGACAACTAGATTTTAAATTTGAAATCTGAAATTGTGTAAGTTTACGACCCCGTTTACGCGACAAAATAGTCGCGCAAATTTATCAGCCCTGTGTAAAAAAATTTCCATACAAATTTTGACATTTGAAATACGAGGTTGTAAACTTACGCCTTTTACGAGATTTGCGAGGGATATACGACGTTGCATGAATACCCCTAATATCTTTACAACGGACAAATCTGTTAAAATAGGAGTTTGTCAGAAATGTGGTTTCAAAGTGCTAATGAATATCCACTGAGAATGAGATTGCTTCCAATCTCCAATACGATAGAAAAACACAACAACAAGGAAAAGCTCAGTATAGAATCAGGTAAAGAAAAACCATTTCAGGTCTTTTTTCGAATCTATTTAAATTTAAATTGTCTAGACATAAAATAAGTTAAAACAGTTATTTTCAAGAAATGGTACTCTTTGAAGGCTAGAGTAACTGAAATACACCAACTTATGCAGAGAAAAATTACATGATTACAAAAATCCAAAAGACTAGTATGATACTAAAAATTTTAAATGGCAATTTCATGGTTTTAACTTAAGCATCATGCTAGACGCCTAGTGTAATACTAAAACTCTTTAAAATTTACGGAAACGTCACTTTAGCCTAGTATCACACTAATTTTGATTAAGTATCATACTAAAACGTTTAAAAACGCTATTGTTTTCTTTTTTTCATTTCTTTTGAAAATAATGAAAGATGTCAGCTGTGAAACTAGTTTTTGTGTTACCACACAGAATTTTGTATGATGTGAAAATAGTACGTATACGCCACAGTGAACATGGGATTTAAAAGCATTTTTATTTTTTGTAGTTTTGTTAGCTAATTTTGTTACCAATTGATTTCGGATTCATTTTACAAGATTGGCTCTACTTTAATCATAAATTCAAGAATTTCTGAAATGTATTTTTTTTTATTTATTGAATCTATTTAATTTATTTATTGAAGACTTGTTGGTACCGGCGACTTTGCCTACGTTAAGTTAAAGTTAACTTATAATTTTAATAAGGTGTTGTACAGGGTATAAGGTGAAAGAATGAAAAGATGGAAGAAGCATGGCTTATCTAGGTTGTACCTCACTACCTTAAGTGTTTTAATGGGGAATTGCAGCCTTTTGCATGAGAATGGTAAATCTGTAGGAATCATTCGGATTCGTGGAATGATTACATTTTCACCCATTTCTACGCCAGTTAAATTGTAACACTGATTATATTTCGCCCAAGTTGTGTGACATGAAGTCTTGTACCATTATTTAATCGAGGGGCATCTTAATTTCGCATAAGCAATACTGCGACGCATAATTTCAATTGCAGCTTATGTGAGGGCAAAGAGCAACAAACAAATAGACAAACTTTTTTAAGAATATACCATAACAGTAGACAAAATTAGACAGACCGCCGCCGCACAGTTGTCCAAAATGACTTATCTCGTTGCAAAAATCATAACTTTTGAACGGATTGAGGTAGCGGTACAATTTTTTTTTTAATTTGAAGGAAATTTCCAGGGCTGTTACACCAATGAATTTCAAGAAAATTATTTCACAGGGTGTTTCGGAATCATCGGCCGAAAACAAATTTTCTCAAAAAACTAAGTTTATAGAAAAAAAAATTGAAGTAAAACTTTAAAAATTGTCTTTTGTTTTGCAAATGTTGACAAAAACAAAATGATGGCCCCCTAAGTGTTTATAGGGTGTTCTAAAATAAAATTCATCACAACAGTGGATGCGAAAATTTGGCAAAGAAACTTTTTTTTTTTTTGCTTCAAGCGGTTTATACCTTTTTAAGTGACATATTTTATGTGAAACAGTAAAGGGAAAAAATAAACGGACCAAAAATTAAAAAAAAATCAAGTATAATTAAAAACATATAGGTATACATATATTAAATAAAAAAATATACATAAACTATCTTAAACAATAATTATAAATTTTCAGTAAAAAGTTCACTGCCATCATCATCACTTTTAATATTTAATAGACTAATCAGCTCTGGACAGTAGCTTTTTTTGGGCTCTTTTTGGGATCTAACGTGTCTTAAATATGAAACAAGTGGATCTAATGATATGGATAGCATAATCAATAAATCTTCATTTTGTCGTTTCCTTGAAACCTTGAGAGTATTGGATAATCGATATCGCTTGTAATCTTGTAATTTTCCTTCGAAATATTGCTCGTTGTTTCCATTAGTTTCCTCCTTTTGGTGTATTCCGAACATGCCTGCAAGGATTTCGAAGGCCTTCCTCTTGATGTACTTGGCCCTCACTGTCTTCAATTTCAACCTCTTGCATGGTAAATGTTCCATTCAAAAATTCTTCATTTTTAGTTTGAAAATCTTTCTTTGTGTCTACTACTTTGTGTTCATTTTTGCTTAAATAAAGCATATAACTTTTGAAGTTTCTTTCTAATTCCTTCATTAACACTAATTTCTGAGTATTGATTCTGAAACAATTGTACAAATTCTTCAGAATTCGAAGCATTGTGAAAATGTTCCAAAAGGACTTTGTTTGAAATATTCATATTCGAATTAAATTAACACGATCCGATCTTTAGTCAAACGTTTTGAAAACTAATGAAGTTTATCCATTGTCAGAGTTTATATAACAGATAAACATGCACATGCACAAGGATTATTTTACCTGTGAAATTTAAGCTACCCAAAATACATTACTTATTACTTTATTAGCTCTTTTGGGTAAGTGAAAAAAAAATAATATTTCCCTCTACCTGTTTTATTGGACCATAAAATAATGATATATAATTAAAAATATCCTTCAACCTTAAATATAATTAGTAGGTATCAAAAAATTAATCTCTTGTTTACCTAACTTAAGATTTATAATAATCCTTTTGGCTTAGTAATTGCAGGAATCTACTTAAATAGGAAAATGAAAGTAGGCAGATTATAAAAATTGGTAGATATGGTAAAACATTTTGCAAAACCTATATCAATTTATATTCGTAATAAAATCCGAGATAATATTTTTTTTTATTCTAATGCAAAAAAAAAATTAAAATTTCATCCTCTGCTGGTTTTTACAAGTATCATACATTTTATGATACTTTTGGGTTTTTCGACAACCTTATGAATGACTTTTTTATTCATTATTATTATCATTATTAAAATAAATTAAGAAAATGTTATGTTTACGACGCATTTTTCGAAAAAAACTGACATCAAAGTAAAAAATTAGCACGGACAAGAACAACGAAACATCCTTCAAAAAATAATATCTGACCAATAAAAAAAAGATAAAAAAATTTGTAAATGCAGTTACAATGGATAATATTTCTTCTAAAAATTAAAACCTTAACATCGTTGCTAGCAT
Organism: Sphaerophoria taeniata; assembly: GCA_943590905.1. Lineage (NCBI taxonomy): Eukaryota > Metazoa > Arthropoda > Insecta > Diptera > Syrphidae > Sphaerophoria > Sphaerophoria taeniata. The sequence goes on along the minus strand of OX016540.1, from coordinate 21,830,004 downwards.
TACTATTAACAGAGAACTAAGCGTTTACGTGGATCAAGGTATGCCAAAGTAAGCGTTTTCTCAAGCCTTTATTTTTTCTTCAAAGTACAAAATCTCGGCAGTGCGCAAGTATGCGCAGCTAAATATTTTTCTTTTGGCTCAACAATTGGTTGATACACATACCCTATTCGGCTTAATGCATGGACTTGGATGGATTTTTTTGTAGCTCTATTCAAACTCGATAAATTGTAAAAAAAATGGTGTTTTTTTGTTTCATTTATTAAAACCTTAAAAATTATTTTTTTTGTTTTTCAATTTCAAATTTAAATTTACTTATAAGTAATTAAACCAGGAACTATTAACAAAAAATAAGATTTTTCATTCAATATGCCATAATCGCAAAAATGAAAATAAGGAATTTAGTTTTTTTTTTCTTTTTTTTTCTCTAGAAAAAAATTAACTAACTTTGAAGAGCCCTATAAATTAAACTAGTGATCAAAAAATTATTTTGTTTGCTGTTTTTGAAGCTCTGTCTATATTTCTCTTAGAAATAAAAAACAAAACGATAAAAATAAAACATCAGATTTTGTATTTTTGCCACGACTTTTCCCTTTTTGGACAACTGTGCGCCGTCACCGGCTGAAAGTGTATTAATATTAAGACAGAAGGCATTTTAAAAGGTAGCGTAAGTCATATCCTGCGATGGTTACGGCATTTTCTCACTTCGAGCAACCAGCGTAACCATGAGGGCAGCAGCAGTGTTCTATTCTTTTTAAGCACAATCTGAAAGAGTTTCGACGTGGTTTTGGGACAGTCGACGAAACATGGATGATGGATCCAATGGTATACACATCAGAGACCAATAGACGACCAAAACGATCACATGGCATGGCTGTAGTATGCAGAATTATTCACCGTTTCGAAGCCGAATTGAAAAAAAAAAACGATCCCAGTAGGCTCTCTACCGTAATAAATTAACGGGTTACACCTTCGCCACCGTCAAGTAGAAATTGGTTAAAATGAACTTCGAATTGCTGCCTCTTATTCCACCGTACTCTTCAAATTTGGTCAAGTGCGACTTCTTTTTGTTTACAAACTCGAAAAGGTCACTCACTGGGTAGAAATTTTAGTCAAATGAGGACGAGGCGGCCGCATTGAGGCCTACCTTGCAAAATTGAAAAAAAAAAATATTTTTCAGATGAGTAAAAGAAGTTGAAGTAAAAAGAATGCATTTTTCAAGACCCAATTCCAAAAGCAACTAAATGTCTGTTGAAAAAAGTAATTTGTAAGTTTCAGAGCCGTTGGAAAACTAAGAGGAATGAAGTGGAAAATAAAATTACAAAATGATGGAAATCAGAAAGAACATCCATATAGCGTTTTAAACTAATACATCATCAGTGAATTGAGTTGTTCCCCACTTGATTAACAAATAGAATTAAATCCTTAAATTCGATAATGCTAGGCCGACGGTGCAGTGGTGGTGGCGCATTCAGCTGTTTTCAGTTCTGCATTGTAACTAAAGTTTTACGTTGCGTTGAAGAAAACGATAAATAATCTTGAACAAAACCAATATGACTGCAAGTTAATAGTCAAAATTTTGTGTACTGCAAACCTGTAAGAGGGATGAAAGAAAAGTTCATATACAAATAATAATAGCCGTCGGATTTATTTCGTTGCCTTTTGTGTGGGAACTATCCTGACAAATTGCACCAGCCGCAATTCATCATTTTGACAATGTTAAGGAAATAACATGTCGGTAGAAGTTTTATATTGCACAATAATTCACAAACCACTGAACGGATTTTGTCGTTACTTTATAAGCATCCTTTAAAAATCTGCGTTGTCCGTAAAAGCGTTTGAGGCATGCATTATTTAAAACTGGATTGAAATCCCCACTTTTATGAAACTTTTAAAATTCTCACTTTAAAGAAAAAGAACAAGAGTTTTGGTATAATTCACATTCCCAAAAAAAAGTCGTATTGCTGTTTCTGTTTAAAACTTTTAATTATATATTTCCTGAGACTGTGGAAATCCTAAGAATGGATCTGCTACCTTGCTAGGTTAATATTCTGGTTGTAAAATCCCAGATCTTTATATTTTCATAAATTAACACGCTTTACACTTAAATAAATTAAATAGACTTTATTTCATATAGGACTTTTTTCACTTTTTTTTCTTAAATTAATTGGCTAAAGATAACAGACCTTGATTTTCGGACCGAATAACGGCATTAGTATCCGCAGCCATTTCGAAATAAAATTAGTTAAAGGTAACTGGTATTAAAATATTTAAGCACAATCACGAGCGGATTTATCTTGACTTTTGTCCTTTACTCCAGGAAATCAAACACAATTATGACGCGCCTTGTTCCGCGGCAAACCCCGGAATCACAATTACAGATAACACGGATATACCGAGTAACACAGAAATGTTTAACTTTTCACTTTCGAATGATTCAGGTGGTAGGTATGCTTTGGTTGGTATCCTTTAAACGACGACATATCAAGTGCGATTTATCATAAAACAGCAACACACCAAAAAAAGGAACAAAAATATATAGGTTCACTCCCATATATAAAACAACATTATTATTAAGGGTTGAAAAGCCACACGGCCACACCACCACTACATTATCAAAAAACAAACAACATTTACTGTACTCTTTCGACTCAAGCAGCGTTACCTTAACGTCTTCTCGTTTTGCTGATGGTGTTGCTGTTTGTTGTGTAGCTTGATGATGGCAATGGCGGCGGTGGGCCCAGCGAACGGTCGGCCGCGGCGGCGGGCGGTGGTGTAGCGGTAGCAGAATCAGCATCGTTTCCTTATATTGTAGAAGAGATTTTTCATATTATTTCCTATGCTTTGATTCGTTGTTCTTGACTTGAAATCTTGTGCTTTTACTTTTGCCACATAAGCCGCAGCCTCCAATAAATATCAAAACGGCATGATGTTCTTCTTCTTCACATACAGACTCAGAGAGATGACATCGTTATTTCTCATACTTGCAGAGAGAAATGTAAGGATCAAACTTTTGTACATAGTCAAGTTGGTGTCTTTTGTGTCCCATAGTTTCGATTTTTGCATCGTTACCGCACTCTCTAGCTTGTAATCCTGTATACTGAGTGTTGTTGTTGTTCTCTCCTTATCAAAGTTGTAAACGTGTGCGAGTAAAGTTTATCTACCTGCTTCGATTATTTAGATTTGTTTTCTTTTTGTTTTCTGTTGTGAAAAATAAAAGTTAAGAGTTCAAAACTCTGCATTAATTGGGGTGAAAAGATGGAAGAGTAAGGAGTCTTGACGTTGGGCGCCACTGAATGTGTCTATCCCTAGATCGAGGGTCGCCATCATTATTTTGCTATATAATAACTATCTGAGTTAACTTTTGTTTTTGACTTAATTAAGGTTTTGTACTTTTCATTGAGTTTGATGGGACGATGGGTTTGAGTACTCTGTTAGTGGTTCGTACAGCTTATGTCGTTTTTGTGAAACCATATGATGACTTTTTGTGTATTGCAACTTAACGGTAAGAAAGAGAGTGTTTCATTCAATTAAAAATCAAACTCATTTAAGTATTGGACAACCTCTCTTACCATTCCTATCTGTAAATGTTAATGACAATCAAAATGTGGACCACAAAAAGTAATCATCATCGTTCACAACCCTATTCAAAAAATAAACAACAAACAAACAAATTTTGATAAGTCGTCGAAAATGTAGTAGAAATGGAAATGGTGGCGGAAAGGTAATATGTGAGTATGGAATAGTCCTATTTATTCCCAAAACAGTGGTCCTTATTTAACTCAAAGGGAAATAAATACCCAGTCATGAACTCTGATTCTGTTGTAGCTCCACCCAGATGGGCGTGGCCAAGTGATTATTTGATTTTGACCTTTGCGCTTGTTCATTCTCCATGGAGTAGTAGTCGATTTGTCGATTTCACATCTACAAAATGTTTTAAGCTTATATTGACACTTGAATATACATAAATAATAATATTATTTTAGTTACATCACTGCTTAAAGGCAAGGTTTGTATGAATGTGTGTGTATTTTAGGTATGGGAGCGTAGATAAAATGTCAATGAAGCTTTATTGAATTTATTTCACAGATCATGATCGTTTTTTTTGTGTCTTCATCTTTTTTTCCTTTTGTGACTTTCAATAACATAATCACTGTTTTGTATTTGTGTATGGTGCATAGATAAGTATTCGGGCCGGGAGATGGGTATGTGAAAAGATTTCAATGGATACGTTCCTTAAATCCCTTGGGAGCTGTTGTTGTATTGTGTTTGTTTTGTACCTTTGTATCAGACGTCATACGTTGTGATTTTATTTTATTTGACAAAAAATAATTTCAGATTTTACTGAAAATTATTATTCAAAAGGACTTGCAGATTTTTCCTTATGAAACTAATAAAGCCCCATCTAGGAGTATTGAGTCATCAATAATTTTTTATACCTAACCGAAATGTTAGTTTTAACACTTTTTTAAGCGTATTTCAAATTGTAATAACTGGTGACTTCAATTATTGTAACCCCTAAGGTTAGGTTAGGTTAAGGGGCTGACAGTTGATGTATTTACCGTCACACTTAGATCAATACAGATCCATTGTGATATCCGTGAGTATTGCTACTCAAGCTAATAAGAAAAACCTGTGTTCAGTTAGTCAAGCCATTTAGAGGCTTTGACGAAGTTGAGAATGTTAGTACCTGGTGTACTAGAGAGTTCTTCTAAATCCCCGAAGAAATAGTTGCCAAGCAATTTCTTCCTTTGGTGGGAAAGTGCGGGACAGTGACACAGAAAGTGCGAAATGTCTTCCTGGACCTCCTCGTCACCGCATCCTCTGCATAGATCATCTGAACTGATTCTCGTCTTTTTCATATGATTTATTTCACAGGATCATTGTAACCCCTTGGAAGATAACTCTCTGACAAATGAGCTGAGTTACCTACTCATTTCATTCATTCATTTTTCCCGTTAACACACGTTTTCCAACACATTTTTCGCACTCTGCAAATACTCTTTTGGACCTCTTTTTTGTCAGTCATTCTGAAAATAAGCTTTATTATGATCAACTTTCAGCTTCTTCAGCCTTTTTGAAACATGATCTTTTTTTTTGACTTATGACTTTGGTCTTGTTTGCACTGCTACACAATACCAATACAGGAATTCCAAACAAATTGACTATGTCTCCCTTGACCAAGACTCCCGTTACATAGAATGGCTAATGGCACAGAATTTATAACATGACTTCTTCGAATATTTTGAATCTATTTAATAGACATGACCTTCTTGTGACTAAACTAATAAGACCAAATCAGCGTTCTTGGTTCAAGAGCGAAATTCGACAGCTTATAGCACAACGTAATCAAGCTTAAAATTGCTGGAAACTTCTTAAGCTACATGTTCTTTATGACTGCAAAGATACAGACTTATTGCCAACGTTTCAATTTGTCTCTCGGGGGCCGATAGCTCTTAAGAAATCTACGTGAGCTTAGAGCGGGGAAGCAAAATAAGGCCCAGGCAAATATTGATATAAATAAACTTACCGTATCTTTACTACATTGCCTTCTGATGTTTTTAACGAAGTTCCCTTCAGTGATTCAAATGCACATGTGCCTACCAACGTTCCCTCTGAAACTTAGTTCAATTTTTCGTGTATTCTAATTTAGGATGTTGTGCAAAATGTCATAGCAATAAAATCGAATACCTGTTATACTTCCCTTTGTTACGCACATATGCTTAACACGGTATCTAGCGCTACCCTAGCCAGTGGAAAATGTCAAAGGTTATAGGTACCCATACCAAAAAATTAAAATCGGTTTGAAAATGAATATAGACCTATTTCAACACCCCCATTTTTGCCTTAAGTCTTAGAAAAAATCATGCAAAAACAAATAAACTGTCATCTTACAGATCTAAGAATACTCTCGCCCATTCAATCTGGTCTACCCTCTAGATACAGCTATCGCAGCGCTCATCGTTCTCGTACTGCTTGACTTTTCCAATGGTATCAGACCACGAAATCCTTCGACATCAACTCCCTACCTTGCATTTGTTTTCTCCTAGCTCTGCTAATTTACTTTTCTCATATCTAGGCTAACGTAAATAAGCTGTTTTAGCAGGGAACGAATTATCTACCTTTCTTCCTACCTTCAGAGGTGTACCGCAAAGTTCAATACCACTACTGTTTTCCTTGTATATTAACAAGCTTCCTAAGCAGATAACGGTTCTTCTGTACACATATGTATGTTGATGATGTGCAACAGTTCAAAAGCTGCCCACTTGATCTTAACGAAGATTGCGTAAATGTTAAGATCAATAAATTCAGATTTGCAACGCATCTCTTGCTGGTCAATGCGATTCTAAGAGCACACGTAAAATGAAATGAACGTTGCGTTCAACAACATAGTATGCTAACGATATGATCGCATTTCTCTTTTTGCAAGTAAAATCTAAAATATTTTTTATGTCAATTTACTAAAGTACAGAAGGTGCCGTGAACGAAGGCCATATGAACTAACGCCATAATGGCCTTAGTTCTCAATCAAATGTGAACTAACGCCATAATCCGATTATGGCCTTAATTCACAGTCGAATGAGAACTAAAGCCATCACTTGAATGAGAACTTACGCCTTATGGGGTAAGTTCACATTCAAATGAGAACTGATGCCATAACACGCTTTGAGCTTTGAAGCAAAGTTAGCATAGCAAGTAATTACCTAACAAAATCTCATCGAGATCTCAGGGACCTCAGATATTTCTAAAATGGAACAAGAGATCTCACTCTCAGCGAGTGCTGATATTTTCTTTCAAAATTTCTGAAAGAAAAAAATGTGTTGATCCGTTTTCTTGGTCAGCCATTTGAACGTAATCATGAGTTAACAATATTAATTTCAAGGAATCTCACTGAAATTTGAAAATTGTGCTACACCTGATAATTAGGTGATCGTAGGTGCTTCGTTCGGAAAACTAGTTTTCTAGACCCTGAAGTAATAAAAAAAATCGTGTTCTAAGAGCCGAAATTTTTTTTGGCAAACAGAGAAACAATTTGGGGTGTGAAAATAAAAAAATTCGCGCGAATTTTTTTATTTTCACACCCAAATTGTTTCTCTGTTTGCCAAAAAAAAATTCGGCTCGCTCCGCTCGCTTTCTAGTAGTACTGCAGTACGCCATTTTTTGATTACTTTCAAATTGTGGAAAACTTATTTTCCGAAAGAAGCATCTACGAAAATATTGAGAAACTTAGGTACTCATTCTGAAATTCAATACAAATATGAAAAAATCATTATTTTTGTATTGATTTTTTATTCGTTTAGAAAGCAACTTCATTCGATTACTTTGCAAAACATTGTCAACAATTAAACGATTTCATTTGTTTTCCATCCTCGTAAATTTGTGCATAACTCCGCCGAAAAAACGAAGATTTAAAAAATATCATCGAAAACGGATTATTTTCGATTCTGGAGCCAAAAACTGAGGGGACCGCGAAAGTATAAATAACAAAGAAATTTTTCCAAAATTTTTAAGTTATGAGCGTGACAAAAAAGTTAAGAATAAGGCAAATGTGGGACTATTGGTTCTTTTATTTGATTTATAGTAACCCGTGTTTAAAATATTTGTGTTTACGCCCCCTTAACTAATAGAGCGTTCATCCTTTTTTCGTTAAACCATATGTATTTACCTACCTACATTATGTTCCAATATCATATTAAAATTATTTTGATTGCTGCGAGTGGCTTTAATTCACATTGAAATGAGTACTTGGGCCACTTCTTAAAATGAACTAACGCCATATTACTTTAGTTCTCATTCCAATGTGTATTTAGGCCATAATCAGATTATGGCGTTAATTCACATTTGAATGAGAATTAAAGCCATTATGGCGTTAGTTCATATGGCTTTCGTTCACGGCACCGTACAGAACCCTAATTTTACTTTTTAATTATATTATGCAAACACATGAACCTAGCTACCTAAGTGACAGATTACATATGGCCTCATCAACTAGAACCCTCCAACTAATTCTTCTTCGGTTTTCCTGTCTCATTTCTCATATCGCATTCATAATAAATAAATTAGAAATAAAAAAAATATGAGAAATTATTGATAAAATAAAAAAAACATACACCTTACATTTAACTTTAACTTAACAGAATAATTAAAAAATTAATAGTTCATGATTTACTATTTTATTAATTTATTTAGTGAATAACATGCATAACATTGTATGTAGGTACTTCTGTACAGCATATAATATTTTTAGAACACATATTCTCTGAGTCATCCTCATCACAGTAGGTAATCTTTAAAATTAAATTACAAAAATTTATACATCGAAATTTATGAAATAAGATCAAGGAATATTTTGTATCCATTTTCAATTTAGGTATAGGATTTTGAGAAATAAATGTTTAAATAACTTTTCTCTTAATCCGAAATTTAGTTGATACCATTTTTGATTTTGATTTTAACGCAAGTAAGTTATTTATACAAAATGTTAAAATATACGACTGATGCAGGAGTTGGCTTCGCAGAGTGTTTTAGTGAAATCAGCAAATGTTCAAAGACGGTGGCGTTGATGTTTGTCCATTAATAGTGACAATCATTTAAATGAAGCCGGAAAATATTTGAATTGGTATCAAAAATATAACTAAATTTTCTTTTGATATTTTCTAATCCTGGTTGCAAATCATTTTAAAGGAGCATCCTATTCTATTATGTCAAAAAACAGAGAATTTCACTGAATTGTGTTTCAATCTGTAAATTCCGGTGAAATATTTCTGTCAAGAACAAATTACTGGCTGGATTTTCATTTAGGAAAATCTTTCCCTGATAATATACAATAGGCTACTTCCAACTGACGAAAATCTTACTGAAAGATCAATGTCACTTTAACTGAACATAATTCTCAGTTCTCGTAAGTGACATAGGAATTGTTGTTGTGCATTATTAAATAACATTATGTCTCCATACGTGTTCTCTCGATTACCAAGTAAAGAAAAATAAACAAAAAAACACGATAATTTTGTTTGAAATAAATACAATTGTTTCCAAAAAACATACTGGAAAATTTTCGGTTTTCACCAAATTGAATTAAAGTATCATCATTCCAAGTCCGTTTTATGTATTTTATACAAAAAGCTGAAGTAATAAATGTCAGCCAATGTATTTTATTGCTTTCTTTGTTAAAATTTTACATTACCTAGGCAGGGGCGGACTAAGAGGCAGTGGAACCCCTGAAAAAAAATTTAATAAAAAACACGAACAAAGATCTCTTTTAAATATGCTTTCGAGCTTTTATTGCACTGAATGTTTCGATTATATCATCAAAATCTATATTTTTTGTGTGCTCCTTTTCGATTGAAAGTAAAGCCAGACTAGTCAACCTATTTTGGCTCATTGTTGATCTTAGATAATTCTTAATCAACTTTAATTTTGAAAAGCTTCGTTCACACGATGCCACTGAGACGCTAATTGTTAAATAAATTCTATTCGCCAATGATAGACTCTGTAATGACTAATGAGTGTAAAAAGTCCCACTCAACAATGAAGCTTAAAAATTCAAAGGCTGTCCAAATCCAAACTTCTGCTTCTTTTAAATTTATTTTTGCAGCTCCCTGCTCCCATGTGACGCCGTATTCGCCAGATTTCCAATATGATACTGTTATCTGCTAGTTCTGTAAAGATTGAGGAAAGCATTGGAACAACAGCACGCAGTTCTTCTTCCGTTCCATTCCATACAACAATATTTTCGGTTGAAGAGCAGAGAAAACTGACGCAATGTCCTCCATGGCATTAGACCGATGAATAAGTTCAGTGTAAAATGTATCCTGACATTCAAGCATGGATCTTTGTGTTTCAACTTCCAACGTCAAACCAGCATCTTGAGCCCTTTCGTCAGGCACATAGGACTGTGCGCACAAAAATAGAAAACAGAACAGCGACCGGTACCCCCCTTGCCTGAAACACCCTCAAATTATTTTTTGGTGTCCATGAATACATGTGAATACCAATACAACTCTGCCTGTGCATATGTGGTAAATTCGTGTCAGTTGCCATCCCTGGGAGTGCATTTTATTTTACCCTTCTGATGAATAAAATAAATAGAATGGCGCGACAGCTCTTGAAGAGCCAAGGCCTAAGTGGCTTACTCTCATCAACAATTCTCCGATTCCGAACGGCAAAGTTGAGAAGCACTTTTTCATGACAGATTGATACTCTTGGAAGATTTGTCAGGTCTCCGCAAGAGGCAGTACCCATGAAAGATGAAATAAAAACTTTATGGGCCTGAGTAGGACTCGAACCCACGTCGTTCTGCTTAGCAGCCAAAGCACCTACCAACTAAGCTACGGGCAACTGCCTTCTGATGAACTATTCCCATTTAAAATGCGGAGTGACATACATACCTCATTAAAATAAAATGCATCTTAAGAGATTTTCAGCTTGTAGGCAAAAAGAGACAATGTGGCTTCAGGCCAGGAAAGTCTACCATCGACCAAATTTTCACGTTGCGGCAGATCCTGGAAAAAAACCTATGAACTCCAAATCGATACCCACCACCTCTTCATTGATTTTAAGGCCGCGTATGACAGTATCTACAGAGACGAACTGTATAAAGCTATGTCTAGCTTTGGCATCCCTGCCAAGCTCGTTCGCTTGTGCAAAATGAAGATGGAGAACTCACGCTGCTCTATCAAGGTTGGCAATGAGCTTACGGAATCATTCGACGTCAAAAAAGGATTCAGACAAGGCGATGCACTGTCGTGCGATTTCTTTAACATCGTTCTTGAGAAGATAGTCCAAAACTCCACCGTCAACACCAGAGGCACTATCTTCTATAAATCTGTTCAACTTCTCGCGTACGCCGACGATATTGATATAATGGGAAGAACACAGCGTGATGTCAATGGCGCCTTTGTGAGGATTGAGACAGAAGCGGCAAAAATGGGTTTAGCGGTAAATGAGGGAAAAACGAAGTACATGCTGTCTTCGAGTAAGGACACCCAACATCGACGGCTCGGACAGAACGTCACAATAGACGCATACAACTTCGAGGTAGTTAAGGAGTTTGTCTACCTAGGCTCCGCTATCAACACGGACAATAACACCAGCGCTGAGATAAGACGAAGAATTACTCTTGCTAATCGCTGTTTCTTTGGGCTAAGAAAGCAACTGAGTGGAAAAGCCCTCTCTCGAGCAACTAAGGTTAAACTGTACAACACCCTCATCATCCCTGTCCTGCTGTATGGTGCAGAAGCATGGACCCTAACAAAATCGGATGAATGTGCCTTAGGCTGTTTCGAGAGGAAAATTCTTCGGGTCATCTTTGGCCCCGTGTGCATTGATGGGGAATGGAGAAGAACATACAACAGCGAACTGTACGGGTTGTATAACGACGTGGACCTAGCCAGAAGGGTCAAGGTCCAGAGACTCAGATGGCTCGGTCATTTAGAGCGCATGGACACCAATGCTCCGGCCCGGAAAGTCTTCGACACTATTCCCGAGGGACGCAGAAGGAGAGGAAGACCGCGACTCAGGTGGCGCACACAAGTGGAAGAGGACCTCAATCAACTTGGAGTGCAAAACTGGAGACAGCTGGCTAGGGACCGAGCTGGCTGGCGGAGACTGTTGATTGAGACCCAAGTCCACAACGGACTGTAGCGCCACCTTAAGTAAGTAAGTAAGGCAAAAAGTAGCGCCACCTTAAGTAAGTAAGTAAGGCAAAAAGAGAGAAAAACCCGTCGTCGGTATCGCTGTTCTATTTTCTATTTCTGTGGGACTGTGTCTGATGTGCAAAATAGTTATTTTGCTTTTACTGATGGCACCCCCTTTTAGTCTGCCACCCGGGCCGGACCGCGGCTCCGCCCCCCCCCCCCTTAGTCCGCCACTGTACCTAGGTACTGAACTTGGTTGTCACGAGAACATACCACGTCAAAATAACTGACTCAGAAATTTGGGTCCAAAAGTGAGATTTACTTTTGTAATATGGACATATTGACAAGTCAATCATTTTTTTAATGATTGGTATACACATGTAGCAAATAGAGTTTTGCTAAGATTAACGGAACATTCGGGCAAAACATATCATATGAAAGATAGATAGATTATACCTACGAATATTATAACAGGATTTGCAAAGAATTCGTAAAACCAAGTCATATTCGGCATATTTTAGGTACCTACTGTACAAATGACATTGGGCCTTACCAATAATTATTGACTAATTAAGCGTTTAGATAAACGCCACGTTAAACTTTAGAGACGAGTTTATTTGTGTGTTAAACAATAACCAAATTAAACACGTCTTTAACTAAACTGTTCTCTATTACATTATCTACTACATTTGTTGCCAAACAGACAGCTGCTGTCGAAATGACATTTGTTTTATGCGTGAAACAGATTAAACCAGCAACAGCACCAGCGCCGTCAACAGCAAACAGCACGCTGGCCAGCAAATATTTTCCAAACACATTGCCACCAGCACCAGCGACGTCATTTCATCTGTTTTGACATTTCGTTCTCCTTGTTTTCATGTTTGTTTTATTTTTTGTTGTTTGGTGCCTCTGAATTTTGTACATTGAAAGTTGTCAGCAATGGACCAGCAACAGCAAATTTAGGACTTTGACCAAACGTTGCTGTTGACGTTGCTGGTGCTGGTTTATTCTGTGTCGGACGATTAAAATACATGGGTTCTAAAACAATGGCCGCCGCTTTTGCTGGTGCTGTTGCTGTTGCTGGTTCAATCTGTTTCTCGCTTTATTCTTATTTTTTTTCTGTTGTCATCTACTAACTTGAAACTAATGTCGTTTTCCATTGGTCTTTTTTTGACGTTTCTTCTTCTACCGCCAATGGAACGGGTTATGATGTATCTGTCATTCTCCGGAACATTCTGTTTTCAAAACAGAAGAGTTCTGCTCTTCTCAGAAGCATTCCGTCTGTCAAAGTCAGTCCAATGGAATGGTTTCAGAAGACTTCTGGACTCTTCCGAATGCTTCTGGACGACCAATGGAAAACGACATAAAATTGTGAATGCAAGTTTTATGGACATCTACATCTAGAACTCCTTCGACACAAAAATATTAAAAAGCTTCCAGCAGATTTCAGTGCATAAAAGAATAATCAAGAACCAAAAATTGTATGAAAATCAACTACGAGTTTTTACTTTTATTAGCCTGCTTGTTCTTTTTCTTGATAAATTCACTCTTATCCAAATTATTCTGGAAGAACGAAAGGGGCCGACCCATAGAATCCGTCAGTGCGTTAGCGTTGAAGTTTTCAACTGACAGCACAATAGAATACACACGTTCCTACGAAACTCGTCCAATAAGCAACGTATGTGACGGATACGACGGATAGAGTTGGTTAACTTTCTACTTTTTGCGTCCGTTGATCCGTTGACAACTAAATTTGACGAGCAGTCAATTCAATGTGTTCCCACAGCAACAAGGAAAAGCAATGGATGATGAAAATTTTGTGCAAACAAATAATTTTGACATGATTTTCAGATTTTAATTTAAAATTTTTTGTTCGGATTTGCAGTTTTGTGAATTATTTTTACACCAAGTAAATGAGACTGTCAAATTATACAACGTATTATATGGGACCGTTCAATCCGCCAAATACGTTGGCAGCAACGTACGCATTGACGCTGACGGATTGACGGATTCTATGGGTCGGCCCCTGAAGTCTCCTTCCTGGCTTGTGAGACTTCCGTCATCAGTCGCTGCTTGTGCACAGCTTGTTCATAGTTCATACGCTCTGTCAGATGCACCCACTTGAATCTCGGTAGATACTTAATGCTCCACAGCGAATCGTAGAATTGTGATTTCTTTCTCGTTGAAATTTGGTTGTTATTCAGAAATTCAACAATCTTTAGCTGTTCGTTTGCTCTCGAACTCAACCCAACCTTCGGTGAAGTGACGGGATAAACGTTTCCGTTTCTTTTGTTTTTCGGTTACTGAAATTGAACAATTATAAAAATGAACTCATAAAATCCTAAATGAATGGCAAACCTGGCATTTTTTCAGGTTGCAAGAAAACTCGACCAATTTTGCCATAATTGCCAAGAATTTCCCGGATGCGAGTGACGTTCATGTGTTTAGGTATATTCGAAACATAGATGATACCTTTTTTACGCTTTTTCTTGGGTTTGGCTGGCAGGTCCATCTCGATGTCGGATGGTTCCTCTTGATCTCCTTGAGATCCAGCGCCATCGTTCTCATTTGTAGGTTCATTTTGGTTGCTTGTATCTTCGTCTGAATTACTTTGATTTTCTGTTGTTTCATTTTCGTCTTCGACGGTCACGGCAACAGATAAAAGAAACAAAACATACGAAAAATTTCTTTTGCTACCAACTGTCAGAATGACAGCACAAACATGACGTTTACACTTAATCACGAAGTTAAACACGCGTTTCTCTACTCTTAAATTTAGAGTGACGTTTAGCGTTAAGCTGACTATTAAATTGATTATTGGTATGGTTCATTATTTAGAGTCCACTTAAATATTTAAGTCGTCACTAAATTTGATTATTGGTAAGGCCCATTATGTATGAAGGTATTGTATAGTATTATTTAGGTTTACTATCGCGTACCTAGTAATATCGTTCTTATAAGTATTTTTGTATCAATTGTTATCTTGTTATTTTTAACAACCTAAAGAGTAGAGTTTTTGTTAATGACGACGGAGTAAGCTGAGTTAATGACTCAAAGAACCGTCCGACTGATTGCTTGGTGGTCGTTTTGGAATTGTTTCATACTAGAATATCATATGACGTCATGGCAAGGAGGACTGGATATGAATCCAACGTAAGGTTCTCAAACAAAAAGTAAAAAGAAGCGTTTTTAAATAAAAAAAAACAAAAAATCTATAAAAAACACGTATACGCCCGAGTGTACATTTTCATTGCATCCGTAGTAATATATAAAATCTCCGTATATTTTTAAATATAAATCGCGAGTTAAGTTTACTATTCTAAAGATAAACGCTAGTCGAACTTACCACAAGACTAAGGCGACATTTTCTGGTAAAATTGGATATTTATAAGAATCTTTATTAATAAGACAAAGAAATCCTTTTCTGGAAAATCGCTTATTGGGACAAAACAAAATTTCAGTATTTTCTAAGAATCTAATATTTTTGAAATAGGATTTCCTTACCACCGTTGGGGGTCTTTTATAAATTACGTAAGAGGGCAGCTTGGCCCCATCTTCCCGTACTGCAAGGCATTATAAGATTATGATACGAAATTTTCGTAAGAAAAGGCATGCGCGTAGGAAGGTAGGGGCCAGGGTGGTTGGGAAAATCCATGGCCCACCCTAGAAAGATCGACAGTACTACTCACAACGTGATTTCTCTGATAGGTTTAATTTCATATGAGTTCCAGTTTTTTTAGCTTAAAATATATTTCGTGTGTTAAATAGATTTTTTTTATTTGTTTGCCACAAGTTTATTTTCAAATAAGTTATAGCCACATAATCGTGCACAGAAAACAACGAAATGCCATCGTCAAGGTACAGTTTATTTCAGGGAAGACACAGCACTTCTTGCACTTTCTGCTTGTTTTTATGTACGATTTTTTACAATTGAAATTTATGGTTGTATGTATTTTAGTATGATGTATATCATAAAAAATAAAAACAACAAATTTTATCAAAAAAAACAAAACAAATAAGGGTGGACCACCCTTAACATTTAGGGGGATGAAAAATAGATGGTGTCCGATTCTCCACCACAGATATCCTCGCAAAGATTCACGAAAATCGGTCGAGCCGTTTCGGAGGAGTTCAATTGCGCACCCCATGACACGAGAATTTTATATATTAGATTGTTCCATTAGTAAAGCAATTTCTGAACAATTGCGCCTAGAATCCAATTCAAAAGTATAATTTTCAACCATCATTTTATTGTTTCCATTTGTCCACTTTCCCGTAAGATTTGCCCAAAACTTATTTTCACAGGAACCATGACTCGGTTAAGCTATGCGTACTGTCAAAATTTTATTTTAAACGTTGGTCCAGAAAAATGTTTGTAGGAACAAACAAAATAAAAAAATTGTTTATGTATTTTGTTTAAGTATATATTTCGAATATAATATAACATTTTTAATAAAATCATATTGAAAACTTAACTAAAATTCACCTTTAAAAAAAATTATAGAACATTTATATCACATAAACAAGTGAGCACTTCATTTAAATCTCTCTTTATATCAAATTTAGTATTTCGTAGGGTATGCTTTGGCCTTAATTACTGCCTTCATACATGAAGGCATTGACTTGACTAAGTTTTGAGTGACACTTTGGGGAATTTTATCCCATTCTTCTTTAAGAACCTTTTTCAAATCATCTTTAGTCCTTATCTCATGTGTTCTTACTTGGCGGTCGAGATGTTCCCATAAATGTTCGATAGCGTTTAAATCCGGTGACTGTGGTGGTGATTTAAGTTGAGTGCGGACGTTGTACAGCAACCACTCTTTGACAACATGTGAGGTATGTTTAGGGTCATTGTCTTGCTGGAAGACAAATGACCTACCCATACCCAACTTGCTGGCACTTTCGTGAAGATTGTTCTTTAAAATGTTTAAGTAATCAAACCTATTCATCAAAGAATCAATAAACACAAGGTTGCCCACTCCACTGGATTCCATGCACCCCCACACCATAACGCTTCCACCACCGTGTTTAACCGTTGCCGACATGTTCGATGGATTGAACTCTGTGTTTTTTTTCTCCAAACTTTTTCGCGACCATCTGAACCGTTAATGTTAAATTTACTCTCGTCAGAGAAAATAACGGTATTCCAAAAATCGTCTCTCATACTTTCATGGCTTTCACAAAAATAATCCTCTTCTGTCGGTTAACTTTACTAACATAAGGCTTCTTTCTAACATTCCGTCCATGATAACCGAACTTTTGAAGAACCCTTCTTATTGTTTGTGGGTTGCATGACTTACCCGTTTCGTTAGTAACTTCAGTCGTTAGCAAATGTTTAATGGTTAATTTGCATCACCACGTGATCTTCAGTTCCCACATATAATACTCATTGCACTTTTTTCCACATTCATAACGGTTTTTCGTTTATTTTCAAACTGGCATAGAAAAACTATGAATGCTTACTTTTGTGACTCACGGTACATCCATTTTTATATATACAGGGTGTCCTAAAATTCAACGATAAGCTGGAACCAGGGGGTGGCCCTATTCATGACTGCATGAAAAAAAATATTTAAGAAATCAAACGCCATTTTGTTTCAAATTACAACAAAAAATGTAAATTCTCCAAAAAAATAAATCTCTCTTCACATTTTCTACTACTGTGACCGCAATTTTTCATTAATTTTTGATTTTATATTTTTGTTAGAATCCTTAGTATAGCATCCTTTCCCGATATCCAAACATTCCAAACTTTCAGCGGTTTTTCCACGACAATAAATCAAAAAAATATTTTCCAAT
The DNA here is from genome assembly GCA_943590905.1 of Sphaerophoria taeniata. NCBI lineage: Eukaryota > Metazoa > Arthropoda > Insecta > Diptera > Syrphidae > Sphaerophoria > Sphaerophoria taeniata. The sequence continues at coordinate 21,812,569 of OX016540.1, read as the reverse complement.
CCACTTTCAGTCATCATGGTTATAAAAAATTGTATGGACACTACCATGGCGTCTTTTTTAAAAAATTGGCGGAGCTTATCAAGATTCTTAAATGGTAGAACACTTTGGCAAAACTTGCCAGAAAAAAAAGTAATGTGAAACCAGGCAATAGGAGGGTTTGGGATAGGACGGGGAGGTATAGGGAAGGACGAAACTAGGAAGGGTGCAAGGGCAAGAAAGGGAAGAGAGAGAATGTCCGTTACGGCAGCTGTGGCATGCTTGCAACGCTCGGGCTAGATCGTCGGATTTGGGGGGGGTCTTGCCGCCGCAACAGGGCCTCACCTGTTTCAAAACACACAAAAACATGCCTATTCGATAAGAGATGACCCAAAACAAGAAAGAATCAACAACACTGCCACCACTCGGTTTACCATCCCCGGACGCCGCTGATGACGAGGCGGCTCGGCCTTGTCCCACCCCACCTGGAATCCAGTCGGCCTGAGTATCGGATTCCCCAATCGATTTCGGAACTCAAGTTCCCATCATCCTTCTGCTAGTGCGTTCATGTTCAGCTTACCCGTCCACACTCCCTAAAACTTTCCTTAGTTGACCATAGTGGCTATCCACGTAGGCTCGAAAAACAGAATAACCAAGAAATAATGCACAAAACAGGCGAAGTGTTTGATTCACATCTATACAATTTATTGATACTCTAACAAAAAAACAACAAGTAAGGTAATTTCATATAAGAACCCTAACATTGAACATAGATTTCAAGAAATAGTTCGTTTTCGTAATTAATTTCATGAATTAACATCAAACAAAGGAAAGGAAAAAAAATAAATCAATATTAAACAAAAGAAAAACGAAATGCCTGAACCTCCCAAGTTCCGAGCATCAAATTAGGCTCCTCTCGTGCTCCGGAACAAAAACCTTAAACGCCTTCAATCGGCCTACTAACCGCGTCCCCCTATTTCCCTACCTACAGAGAGCTCTTTGTTGGTGGTTTACAGGGTGATTTGCAAAATATTGCTGCTTCGATCTTCACGATCCCAGCTAAAGAGGAACCCTCTCCTTGCTCCCGAAACCCGAAAGATGTTCAGCACCAAAACTAATGAATATGTACAAAAAAAAACACCTAAGCCTAAATATATACAATTGAAATGAATATAAAAGAAAACATGCATGGACCTTAACACAGAAAAGGATCGTATGAACTAAAGACCCTATCGAAATGAAACTAATTGAATAAATTGAAAAATTTATAAATAAATATATAAATAAATAAATAGCAATAAAAGAAAATAAATGAAGCAAAATGAATAAATAATTGAAAAAAAAAACTAAAGTTAGGTTGGTCTTCCTAGCACACACCAAAAATCCACCTAACAAAGTACACTCATTAAGCACTTTCACCCTTTGCTTCACAAAATTAAACTCTAAAACATACCCCTTATTCTTTGATTCTGGAGAATCTTTGAAAGACATTCACTTGAAACACGAATCTCCAAAAATTTTGATTTTTTCTCTTAATTCCCGGACTCAAATTTTCTAAGGATCTGATTTTTCTCTATAAATTACTGCGCTTAGCAAACTTTTAATATCGCTCAACACAATCGTGGTGTGTCCGACTAATGCACTGGACAAACTTGTTCTGAATTTTGAATTTTGAATTTTATTAAAGACTTAATTCAAGCCATACAAGAATATAAATAAATCTTAAAAACTAAAATACAATACAACAATATAATAAATAGCGGACAATAAAATAAAAAATGTAATAAAACGTCAGGAGAGTATTTGGGGGATTAATTTATTAATAGGTTCTTCAGGGTGATTTTGGACACATTAAGGTCAAAGTGAGGTGAGTTATTGGCTTTAGTCATCATTCTAGTCAATGGTTCGTTACGACCATAGTCAGTTCTGTGGAAATGGGTTCGGAATAAGGGGATAGACCTTAATCTACGGGGATTTATGAAGAGAGAAATCCTTGAGAGCAAGTCTGGGCAGTCAAAAGAGCCAGTTAAAAGCTGGTGTATAAAAATAATGTCAGCGTTGTCCCTTCGCAAGTATAAAGGTTGCATGCCCAGTAATTTAAGACGATCCTCATAAGGAGGGAGGTCAAGAGGATCAACCCAACCTAAACCACGTAATGCAAATAAAATGAAACGGCGCTGAACGGCTTCAATACGCTTAATGTGTACTTGGTAATGAGGACACCAGACCTGGGAGGAGTATTCGAGAAGAGGTCGAACAAAGGTCATATACAAAGATTTTGTAACGTATGGATCATTAAATTCTTTAGACCATCGCTTGATAAAACCCAAAGTAGAATTAGCCTTGTTGATGATTGAATCGATATGCGAAGTAAAATTGAGTTGAGTATCACAGAGCAGTCCTAGATCATTAATAGAATAAACTACAGTTATTGGTTGGGTGTCAAGAAAATAAGATCTTTGGGGTAATGGAGGCCGCTTTCTGGAGAAAGTTATAGCTTGGCATTTGTTGATATTAAGCTCCAACAGATTTGCTTTACACCAGACGAAGAATTTGTTAAGATCGTTCTGAAGTAACTGTGCGTCCTCAAGGGAAGTTATCTTTTTATAGATTTTCATGTCATCAGCGTAAATTAATAGTTTTGAATCTGAGAATATTTGATCGACGTCATTTATTGCTAAGGCAAAGAGAATTGGACCGAGGTGGCTACCTTGAGGAACACCAGAAGAAGCAATAATTGGGTTTGAGACATGATTTCTGAAGCAGACACTGTATTGTCTATTGGAGAGGTAGGATTTTATCCAGGACTTGAAAATATTTGGAAACTTAAGCTTGTCAAGTTTAAAAAGAATAAGGTTATGTGATATCTTGTCGAAAGCCTTACTGAAGTCTGTAGCGATAGAGTCAACTTCATAACCTTCTTCCAAAGCACAAAGAGAAAAAGAAGTAAAGTCAACTAGGTTAGTAGTTGTAGATCTACCCTTAAGAAATCCATGCTGACTAGAAGAAAAGATTTGTCTGGAATGGAAGAACATGAATTCATAAATTATGCTTTCAAATAATTTTGGAATGCAAGAAAGTTTTGCAATTGGTCTATAATTGATAATGTCGTTTTTTGGGCCTTTTTTGTGGATTGGAATAATAAAAGATTCCTTCCATAACTTAGGGAAGATACCAGAAGATATTGATAGTTGGAAGAGAGTAGTAAGAGGAGCGGCAAGACTATCAGCACACTTTTTCAAAATTATAGGTGGGATACCATCAGGGCCAGCAGAATAATCATCTTTGAGAGTTTTGATCCTGTCTGTTACCGAACTGGTGTCAATGTTAATTGATGTTAAAGAAGTTTCAGTGCAGCCGTTCATGTAATGGAAAAAACTATGGTTTATGACGAAACTATCACTGGAGAAGGCACTACTAAAATATTTGGCAAAAAGGTTAGAAACAGTAGAAGAATCGGCAGAAGTTATATTGTCAAACGTCAAGATTGAGGGGTAACCATCACATTTTTTTTTACTATTTATGAATTGATAAAATAATTTTGGATTATGTATAAGGTCAGATTGCATCTTTAAGATATAGTCGGAATATAATGTATCACATAAAAAAGAAAAACTATAGTAAGCGGAAATATAATTGGAGAAGTCGGAATTTGATCTGGATTTAAGGAATGTTTGCCAAAGTTTATTACGTCGGTTACGAAGTGACTTTAGTTCTTTGGTGTACCACGGGGGAGATTGAGAAGTTAAGTTACGTATTGGAATAATCGGAACTGACTGTGAGATTAGATCAAAAATCACTTTATAAAATTTAGTTAAGGTCAAGTCAACGTGGACGTTTTGGTCAGATAAGAAATCGAAGTTAGTTCTATTAATTAAGTCATTGAGTTTAGGAAAATTTGCTTTACGGAAGTTGAATTTGTGTTCGTTCAGAACTTCGGGATTAGTATTAATACTAACGTAAGCAAAGATTATACAAATTGGGGGGGTGGTACGCATCAAGTTTCGTTAAGACTGGGTTTCCTTTTTTCTTGAACTCCGAGCTCGTGTAAAAGCATGCACTGGTGTTAGTGAATATTTCCCTTTCTCTTTTTTTTTTATTTCCGTCTCATATAGCCACTTGAATTGAAATTTCTAGTTTTCTATTTCTAGTTTTTGTATTTTTCTCTGCTCACTCAGAATTCAGTTAGCGATGTGTAAGAAATGAGATTCGCTTACGAAGGTCCACAAAATAGGGATGAAAAAAGAGGTATTTTCGCATGTATCTATTTACTATGTGAAATTGTAAACAGTGGTGTGGACATACACAAAAATGCATCTACATTCTACATACGTATTATCTTATGTGCACTTAGAGTAGGTAGCATTCATGAATTCTTGTTTTTCTTTTTTCTTCGCAAATTTTGTAATTCGGGATTATGATGGTTTTGGAATTGTTTCTTTTTTTGGGTTCCTGACGAACGATTTTAATTTTTCTTTGGTTTCATCTTTATATTTATCTATAAAGAGACGTAGGTACTTTTTGACAAGCTATGAAAAATTAAAAAAAGTTTAAGACGACATTTTGATCAAACATGATTATACGATGATAGAAAAATCAAATAAGTAATTGCCTCAATTCTGTCTTTCCTTGGGAATTTAGGCAAAAGTTACCCGATTGTCTTCAACTGAGTTTGTTTCTTTAGCCGATTTGGGTTACGGACGGTTGGGAGATTATTTGGCTTTTTTTTAAATAGGCAAAAAATTACTCAAACTATAACATTTTTTTTTTTTATTTTTCCCAAATGCATTGGGGTTTATTTCTTCAAGGTTTCAAGGAATATAATATACCTAATATAATAAAATTTATTTTTCAAAACCTACCTACGAAAGTAATAATATTATGAAGAAAAATGATTCCAAAATCAAAAATTATTTTTTTGTACCTTTACCTTTATGTACTAAAGCAAAATAAAATCAATCTTTTTTTATACAAAAACAAAACAAGATTAGGTCAAGATTAGACATTAGATTGAATTTTATAATTCTTATAATTCTAAAACAAAGATCTCAAAGAAAGAACCATAATTCAAATCATCGGCAAAAACAAAACCCTTTACATAATCCTAAGAAATGGCACACACCACCACGAAAAACAATCGTTTCTTCATTGCGTAGGTAACAGGTTTGTTCTTCTTCTAAAAGGATATTACGATCCCACCAGCATAGAGAAACGAGAGGAAAAAATGTCATTGCTACAAAAAAACAGAAGCAAAACAAAAAAACAAAAAAGAAACAAAACCCTTTACGTCATAATAATAAGAAATGGCACAAACCACCCCGAAAAAAAAGATCGTTTCCTCATTGCGTAACAGGTATTTTACTTCTCAAGCCATTGCACTTGACTCATTTACAAAAAATACTCGCATTCGCATATTCGAAATGAATGCATGCAAATATGACAAATATAGGGAGGTACTCAAAACAACGTTTTCATCAAATACCTACAAAGTACATAGTAAGTGATCACAATTATTGCCTATCTATATGTCTGCATATCATAAACATTCCAGAAGTATAAAAAATGAATTTTCATTCTCAAACGAGTTCTATGAGAACGTTTGGTATGAGGAATTTTTTCTCTATCCTATGAAAAAAAAACGAAGAAGAAGAGAATGAAATATAAAAGAACGCCACCTAGTTCAATTCGTTTGAACTGAGTACCTTAGTGTGTGTGAGCAAACGCGATATTCCTTGTAAAAATGTAAAAAAAATACCCATTATTTTAGTTTCTGATTTCTATATAAAAAATATGATAAAAAATTAAAAAAATATATTTGAAAATATTGTTTGCTGCATTCTCCTCATAATTGATACACAAATATTGACTTTTTTAAATGCATTTTTAAATATGTTTTAATTTTTTTCTTTTTTTCTAAAAACGTTACTGAGTCGAAAAGACATTCAATTTTCATAAAAAAATACTTTTGTTGTTGAGTAAAAATAAATGGGGCTGGAATCTTGTTCACCGCAGAATATTCTAAGAAAAACATGCAATTTTTTACTTTGCACTTCAAAAAAATTTAGTAAAATAATTTATAAAAAAATTAAAAAATTAATGTGATATTATGTACATTTTGACAGTATAAAAAACATATTTTCAATTTTTTATCTTTATTACTTTAGAAATTATTCCAAATAAATCACACCTACTTTTGCTAAATTTTGCCCATTTTTCGTGTTTTCGTTAATTTTTTTTGACGAAACTGGACAAAATATTAAAAAAAAGCCACGTCACTGAACCGTGAGACATTTAAAGAATAGATAAAAAATATAAAAAGAATAAAAAATTAATTTTTAAGGCAACAAAACTGTTCCACCGCAAACGTCTCCAAAAATTTCATAATTTTTCGTTTTGCATGACCCTTTTGGGATGAAATACATTTTTCATATTTTTTTTAGCTTATTAACTTCTTAGCTTATTAAATGTATAATCTATAGTCGTTGATTTCATTTAAATATTCGGAATATTTTGGGAGCTACACAGTTTTGCGCAAAACACCAACGAAATTTTCAATGGGAAACCCAGCCTTAAAAGGGCTTGGCTAACAGAAACACTTGTGTTATCAGGGTCAGAACTGAAAACCAGATCTAGCTGCCTACCTAAGTTGTTTTTGATATTGCTCATCTGGAAAAGTCCGGAGGCTTGAAGGCGGTCGGTGAATAAGATTTCTTTTTCGGAAGTAGCGTTATTGGGGACAGAAGAAATTTCATCAGCAGAGACACACCACGACAGACGAGGAAGGTTGAAGTCCCCTAGAACAATAATATCATCCTCTGGATTACTCAGGTTATCTAAATAGTCAATGGCATCAGCAAAGTTAGAATACACTACAACAGGTTGAGTTGGGGGAATATAGCAACATAAAACAAACATGCATCGTTTAGTCAGATTTATTTTTATACATATAAGTTCGAGGTTTGAAGTGTTAGGTATAGATATGGCTGAAGAATGAAACTTGGAATCAATGGCCAAAAGAACGCCACGACCAATAGAAGCTGATTCATTACAAGGGTTCTTATCTAGGATATCTTTGCGGTAAACAACAAAATTTGAAGTAAAAAGTTCACTGTTAACTATGTCGGGAGAGAGATTAGTTTCTGTCAACGCAAAAAGATCGTAGGGCATTTTTTGGGAGTTAATAAATATTTTTGAGGTTTTAGTACGAAGCCCTCTAACATTCTGATAATAAATCGAAAGGCATTGTGTTTTATTGTAGCAACTAGAGGCGCACTTAGGCGAAGGATTTTTAGTAACGAAAAAACTGAGTAGTGGGGTTAAGTGAGAGATGTTTAGAGTTTAAATACGTGGCATAGGTAGAGAGATCATTGACGACCTCGAGAGGACTAAGGTTGAAGAGAAAGTGGTATTGAATATATAATTTCTTAAGTCTTACAAAATCCGTCGGAAGGCCTTCACTAAGAATAAAGAATTCAGCGTTAGTTCTTGTCATACCTTCGATGCATGCGTTATGGGGTTTGTCATGTAAATAAGCTAAAAAAAGTTTTACATTCGCGTAAGTCTTTGGATTGCGTAAGCGTTCAAAAAGAGCTCGATCGTCATCACAATAGTCCGAAGATACAGAGGTGGTTCCAGTCAAGGTAGGTTTATTTGGGTTAGGAGAATTAAACGAGGAAGGAACTGACGGACGTTGGATAGAAGAGGACGTTGAGGGGATTACAGAATTAAAAGGTGACTTACAATATGAGTTACTAAAAGAATTACAATGTTTTGAGTTTAAAAGTAAGTTTTTTTTGCCCCAAGGAACAAGTAACATGGAGCTGTTTTTCAAAGAGAGAGGGTTAGATACATTAAATAGCCATAAGTAAGATTGAGGGATTGCAACTTTGAACATTCCTTTACCGATGCGACTATGTTTTGAAAGTTTAAAGCTTTAGTTATTATTGAAGTAGTTATTTATCCAGAAATTGTTGGAATGAGGTGGGGCTCCAATGATGATGAAATTCGAAAATTTGGAGATGGACGATGGTGATGGATATTCAGGTGAGGCGTGGATGTCGTTGGTACTCTCCGTAACAATGTTAAGATTCGGAGGAGTTTCGAGAGATGGCTGCATAAGTGATGAGTCATTGGTTGGAGGTGATGGAGAATCAGGATGTAGTTGTGCTGGTTCAAGGTCTTGAAATTCCATAAAGACCGCCAATAGTCCAATTCTAATCTCTTCTACCAATAATTAACCTAATCCAACAAAAACAAAATCACACACATAATCCTAATCTATCGCCTCATCATCGGATCATCCTCGATCGACGAATCGCAGGCTCCCAGCTAATTTAGTTCAACGAACTTTGTATATATCTAACTATCTAACTTAATTTAAAATATCTATAACTATTTCCGGCGCTAACCCCAACTTATTCAATCCCTAAACCCTGGAATGTCAGGAATAGGATGGAAATCTTTCCCATAACTTCCAGTCCGCAACTGTCAGATTGACATCCTTGGCAACTGTCATTCGTGATTTTCAAATATTTCTCTTACAAATTAATTTGCAAATTTTTGTTTCTTTGTCGCGCGTGTTTGTTATTTATTCGTCGGTTTTGTTTATTTGGAAAGAAAAATAGTCTTTAAGTGCCTCCACCATCAAGTGGAAACAAAAACAATTATCCCCGTTGTTGTAAACAATCGCTCTGCACCCACAACCACTCAAAGACGCAGACGAGCCGAGCACGAGCCGGTCCCCACCACCTGGACAATCAATTTCGTTCGAACGGACTAACCTGGAGTCAACTACGGTCTTGAACACTGAAAGGCTAAGTTTTTTTCCAATATCTTGTAATTGATTTTCATCCCCTAACCTCATAATGTCTTTTTTTTTCCTTTTCAGCCGCCCCCTTTCCTGGACCTGCCTGCTGCGGCTGCCTGCCGACCCGCAACCTCAGACAACAATACGCAGTATCCTTACTCCTAAGTATCATTTTCCCTTTTAATTCAAGATTAAAGATAGACCAAAAACTAACAAAATTGTTCTTTTATTTGCTGGCAGCCATAACAAATGCATACTTTTTCATGACAACAGCCGATTTTCAATTTTTTTTTTTTTTGATTTAGAGAAATCACTTCGCTTCATGGAAAAATAGGTTTTCTGATGCGCTTTCTTCAAAACTTAGTACGCCCTGTTTCCATTTATGTTTTTATTCCATTTATGTGTTAATTTCAAGTGTGTTTTTGAATTTGTGCACTAATTTTTGAAAAATCATTCAACTTCCATCATTTTTATCATGCCATTGCCGTGTGCCCCTTTGGAATACGCAAGAATGCACATGGTTTACGGAGAATGCCGGTGCAATGCTAATGCTTCTAGTCGAATGTACCGAGAAAGGTACGCAAATGCTGGAAGATACCCAGATTATTGGGTTTTTATAAATGTGCATCAAGCGTTTTCGGAAGGGAGTTTACCCTTAGAAAGAAGAAGTGCTAGAAGACCAATAGCAGATGGTATTGACAAAGTAATCACGGAAATTGAAAACGATTTAACAACATCGTTATTGATGCATATGACAAACAGTTCGAACATTTACTGTAAACAAATAAATAAAATATGTTTGTACTTCTATATGGTGCGTATGCATTTTTTCTTATTTATCATTTTTGTTTTCTAATTGTATGAACATTTTGAAATTCAGTTGTTGTTATGAAAAAGTATGCATTTCTTTTTTGTCTGACAAGTTTTGCCAAAGTGTTATACCATTTAAGAATCTTGATAAGCTCCGCCAATTTTTTTTAAAAAAGACGCCATGGTAGTGTCCCTAAAATTTTTTATAACCATGATGACTGAAAGTGGATTGAAACTAAAAAAATTAAGATTTTATGGAAAAAAAACTTTTTTGATTAATTGTCGTGGAAAAACCGCTGAAAGTTTGGAATGTTTGGATATCGGGAAAGGATGCTATACTAAGTATTCTAACAAAAATATAAAATCAAAAATTAATGAAAAATTGCGGTCACAGTAGTAGAAAATGTGAAGAGAGATTTATTTTTTTAGAGAATTTACATTTTTTGTTGTAATTTAAAACAAACCAAAATTTGATTTTTTAAATATTTTTTTTTCATGCAGTCATGAATAGGGCCACCCCCTGGTTCCGGCTTATCGTTGAATTTTGGGACACCCTGTATAGATAGCTATTTTTTTTTAATACATTTCTATTATCACGCTCATAGATTTTGGGAATTATTAAGCGGTTTTCTTTTTTAGTTCAGTGCCCCGGTTCTGTATCTCAGTCGTTAATTTAGCGAATCGTTAAAAAATGGAACAGATTGTTCCCTCGTTAACGATCCTGGAAAAATTTGTGTTCTGTAACTACAATCGTTAACTCAAATTTGCGTCGTTAATTGAACTGGAATTTCCAGTGGAAATCGTTAAAATTTTTGACATTTCTTTCAAATAAAAATATTTATAAAAAAAAAAACAAAAGCGATTGGATTTTTTTTTCTCATATTTTTTTAACAAATTTCTATTTAATTCTGTGAATTTGCATTCTAAAACGGTGTCGAGAAGACCAAAACATTCAGCACCTCCAGAGATATATATTACGAAGCGAAGAAATATTCAAGCAATTCTCGTTTTATAAAGATTCAAGTTGAAATGGCGGAACGCGCTGTTGAATTTTTAATGCTGCCCGAAGATGAACCATGTCTTGTCCTGGACATTGGTTGCGATTCGGGGTTATCCGCAAGTGTCCTCGAAGATAACGATCATATGTGGATTGGCGATGTTAAAAATAGCCGTGGAACGTGAAGTCGAAGGTGATTTGATACTCACAGACATGGGCAAAGGTGTCCGCTTTAAACCAGGCACATTTTATGGAGCGATATCGATATCGGCTCTCCAATGGCTTTGCAATGCCGATAAGAACTTTGGCAAGAAGCCTGCTGGATTGTCATCAACGCCTATTTCGATGAGAAAGGTCTGGTGCGACAGCAATTGGACAGTTTTGATGAATTCATTCAAATGTCTGTGAAGCGAATTGTTGAAGACTCACCGGCCATTGACCTTCAAGCCGAGGCTCAACACACATCTGGAGAAATCAAAACATCGGTAATTTGCATTATTTTCTCTTATCTTTTCAATACTTTTCACCATCAATCATTTGCAGCCTCGTTTCTTGCTGAAATTTGATCAAATTTACCTTTCGAAGCCAACACTTTGGTTCGCCAAGTCCTATGATGCCCAACGAAGTTCGTCTTCGTAACCTCACCTACTCAGCGCCACTGTACGTTGACATAACCAAGACTAAAATAATTGAAGGGCAAGATCCCCTCGAGACGCAACATCAAAAGACTTTTATCCGCAAAATCCCGATCATGCTTCGGTCGACCTACTGTCTCCTCAGTCAGCTGTCCGATCGTGATTTGACAGAATTAAACGAATGTCCCTTCGATCCAGGTGGCTATTTCATCATCAATGGCTCCGAAAAGGTCTTCATTGCCCAGGAAAAGATTGCCACGAACACAGTCTACGTGTTCAGCATGAAAGACGGCATGTATGCCTTTAAATCTGAGATCCGTTCGTGTTTGGAGCACAGTTCACGTCCCACATCGACACTGTGGGTCAATATGATGGCTCGAGGCTCGCAGAATATCAAAAAGTCAGCAATCGGTCAGAGAATCATCGCCATTCTACCATACATCAAGCAGGAAATTCCCATAATGATTGTTTTCCGAGCTCTGGGATTCGTCGCCGACAGAGATATCCTCGAACACAATCTACGATTTCGATGATCCCGAGATGATGGAAATGGTCAAGCCGTTGCTGGATGAGGCCTTTGTCGTTCAGGAACAGAACGTGGCCTTGAATTTTATTGGAGCTCGAGGTGCTCGTCCCGGTGTGACCAAGGACAAGCGTGTCAAGTACGCAAAGGAAATTCTACAAAAGAAAATGTTGCCTCATGTTGGAGTGTCTGACTTTTTCGAGACAAAGAAGGCCTACTTCCTGGGGTACATGGTTCACAGGCTGTTGCTGGCTTCGCTGGGTCGTCGGGAGTTGGACGATCGGGATCACTACGGAAACAAGCGTCTCGACTTGGCCGGACCACTATTGGCGTTCTTATTCAGAGGATTATTCAAGAATCTCTCACAAGCCTCACAAGATGCAGCTCAAATTGAAATGGTTGTGGAGCCTTCGGAAAGTGTATTGCCGAAGAAGGCGATGATGATCTGCACAGTTGTTCCTGTTTGGGGGGCTACCAAGGAGCAGTAGTAGTTTTTGGAATCATCACTTCAGCACCACTCACCACAACACACACAAATTGAAATCAATCATAGTCCAAAACAGTATAAAAGAAAATATAATTCACGTTTAATATGTATGTAAATACAAAATACAAAATGTAATTTTATAATTAGAAAATAAAAATGAGTTGCTTCTTCAGACTTTTCCTTCAAGGATTTTCTATTTTTGCACTATATCTATATCTCTCTGATATGAGCCTGAGGCGTAAATGTTTAAAGCAGCACACAGACGTATCGGTATTGGAATAAAAGTTTTCCTCTGGCCTTGTTTGAGGTGAGGATGAAATTTTTCCAACAGCATACGTACTGCTTAACGGCTCAGCCGATATGCCTCCCTAAATTGCTCCTACGGCATCTCAAAAGGGTTGGTATTATCCCTGAGATTTCGCCTCTCCACTCGCATCCTATTTCTTCTTTCACGGGCTTCTCCATAACGAAGCAAAACATTATCACTCTCATGTACTTCAAAAACTTGTTGGCTTTTGAAGGTGTGCTAGTTGTTGTTGTTTCAATTGCTATTGTAGCAGCAACAGCAGTAGTAGATGTTTTTTTTTTGCGTGCAGGTTCGGTAGTGTCAACCACCAAGTCATCATCGTCCACTGCAATTGGACTGTTTTAGTTTCGGTAGCTGGTACTTGGACCGGTGGCTGGTGAAGAACGAACAATGCCAATATTGATGCTTGGAAGTTGTTGCTGATTTATTGGATTGAACGATCGCATTAGTATTGCGTGGACGTGATTGGTGGGCAAGGAATAAATTCTCAAGATTGCTGCCATTAGCTGCGCCACTAGTAGATGTTCCACTGCTGTTTCCTGATCCTGGATTCAAAATAGCTGCAAGAGGGTTTAGTTTATTAGAAATGTTCAAGGCTTTTTATGGATTATTCTAATTTACATGAAACAGTGTAGCGAATAATCGGAACTCCGTCGAAACGACGGTAACTAGCTGTTGATCGCGGCTGGTCGGGGGCATAAACATGATGGAAGATTTCAATAAATTGACGTGTTTCCTCGTCAGCATCGGCTTCGCTGCGTTCTTCGCCATGTTACAATCTGCAAATAGAAAAATGGATTTTGTTAGCATTGATGTAAAGGAATCTCAATGAATTTCAATCCTATCCAAAAGCATTTAGAAATAACGCAAGCAAGCAAGTGTGAGCGTTATTTCTTGAATTGTTAAGAATACTTTAGCCATCCTAGCTAGAAAACTTACCATCATCATCACCGTCTCTTTCATCATTGTCCTCCGATGCATTTGATTCCGAATCACTTGACTCGCTGCTCGTCTCAAAATCCACATCTGCATTTGGACTTTCAGCATCGTCATGAAGAGCACGCAATATACCATCATTGAAGTCCTCCGTATCATTGCCGAGGATAACATCAAAAATATTATTAAACTACAAAGAGATGAAGTTAAGAATCAGACAATAACAAGATGCAACAACAACATTCATACCTGCTCGCTAGTTCTCGAATCTCCACTAAAAAAAATCCAGACGCCCTTGGACGCTCGGCCATCACATCCAAGATAATATGATCTCCATCCAAGTCATTTGTTGATCGTCTTGATAAAGAATGTATGGTAGTTGTAACACTTTTCGGACCTTGGGCAACATTCAAAATCACGACCCTCGGCGGCGTTCGCATTGCAATGTCTTCTTCTTTGTTGTCCATCCCGGAGAAATGGTCAATCGCAACAATATTTCCATTGGATTGAGAACAGCAATAAGCGTTATCACTGCATTCGTATTCGAAAAATCAAGATGAAGAATCATATTGGCCAAATCAGTCATCAAGCCTTTGAGCAGAAGTATCAGCAGTATTTCATTCCGTTGATGTGGTGTTATTTTATTCAATGGCAACGGATTGTCAATTGTTGAGACCAACAAACAGCTCGTCATACACGAACCTAAAAACGGAATGGTTAAAATCAATAATTTATCTGATAAAAAATCATTTGAAACTTACTTTTATCTTCATACAATTTTATCTCGCCACATAAAGGCCAGTGAGATAATTTGACAGCTAAAAGCAGTCAAATTAACGATTTGAACAGTTACAGAACGCAATTTAACGAAATCTTTCCAGTGTTTCTTTTAGATCTGTTCCGGTAGTTAAAATTAACGATTGTCAAAGTTACAGAAACAGAACACATCGTTAATTTTCAATATGTTTCAATTCGCAGCGTTTAACGACTGATTTTAACGATTCGTAAGTTACAGAACCGGTGCCCCGGTTCTGTATCTCAGTCGTTAATTTAGCGAATCGTTAAAAAATGGAACAGATTGTTCCCTCGTTAACGATCCTGGAAAAGTTTGTGTTCTGTAACTACAATCGTTAACTCAAATTTGCGTCGTTAATTGAACTGGAATTTCCAGTGGAAATCGTTAAAATTGACATTTCTTTCAAATAATAAAATATTTATAATAAAATAATTTTCTTTATTCTTTTTTCTTTCAATAATGGGGGACGATGTCGTCTTAGTAAAGCAAGAAAATATCGAAAGTTTAATTGACGATACTGAATGTTTAGTTTGCAGTAAGTTAGCTCTGTCATTTATCCCATCCTTACTTATTTTTTCTTTTATTTTCAGAGTCATTCGTCTGTGCAATGTACAAAAAAAAGCTAAGATGCATCCATTCTTCCAACTCATCGCAAATTGTGTGCAACCTCTGTGTCGAGGCATATCCTCATAAGCTAATGCTGCTGCCACCACAGTACCGAGCCCAAAAAAGTAGTCTCGAAAAAAGAAGAAGATTCTTTTCTTCCTCATCTAGCTCGGAGAGTTCTAGCTCTGTGTCGAGTGAAGAGGCCATTCCACAGATGCCCAAGCCGTTGAAATCAAGCAGGAAAAAAATAAAAATAAAAAGGAAACGCTGTTGTCCGTTCAGGAAAGCAAGAAAATATCGAAAGTCCAATTATTGACGATACCGAGTGTTTAGTTCGCAAGCGAACGCGAGAACTATCCTGACTCGGAAATATTGCCAACGTGAAGATTGGAAACGCTATTGCAAGGAATACGCCAACGTGTACAGTTTCGTGTGTTGAATGCGCTGCGACATTGGGTGGATCATCTTTTTATGATTTCGAAAAGGATCCGATATTGCAGGAGACACTGTTGCACTTGAATCCGCACAAGAGGATATCAGCCCAAAAAGCTTTGGACATCCGTTTTTTGAGGAAGCTATTTGTGAGACTGCTGTGTAACCTCGCAGTCTGAGAGGTCCAACGCAATGGACTGGAATTATTTTGTTTTTGTATTTTGAGAAAGCAAGCAAATAAAAGAGAGATGGTTCGAAGATAATTGTAAACTCTTGTTGATTTTCTGAGCATAATCAGACCAGTTACCATGCTTACTTACTTCAGGTGGCTCTACAGTCCGTTGTGGACTTGGGCCTCAATCAACAGTCTTCGCCAGCCATCTCGGTCCCTAGCGCTACCTGAATGGCGGTCTTCCTGTCCTTCTACATCCCTCGGGAATAGTGTCGAAGGCTTTCCGGGCCGGAACATTGGTGTCTATGGGCTCTAAATGACTGAGCCATCTGAGTCTCTGGACCTTGACCCTTCTGGCTAGGTCCACGTCGTTGAACAACCCGTAAAGTTCTCTGTTGTATCTTCTTCTCCATTTCCCATCAATGCACACTGGGCCAAAGATGACCCGAAGAACTTTCCTGTCAAAACAGCCTAAGACATTTGAAAACGTGCACCTACCATTCCATGCAATTTTTAATTTTGGAAGCCAATGCATTTTTCGAGTTTTGCACCAAAAACTTTCTATTTTTCCATTCGATAAGCCATTCTGGAACAAGAAATTCTCTACAGAAAAAAACAAACATCTGTTGGGCCGTTTAGGAGTCCATACCGGACATGCAAACAAAAATTCACTTTTATTTGCAATAATATAAAGCAAAAAGACATTCGTATAATTAAATTTCAGGAGTAGAACCATCTCCGTCTACAGCGGATATGGTTATAATCTCCATAACCTTTTCATCCATCTCGGTGAGATTCGGGTACTTGAAGGTCACCCAAAACTAGGAGAACCTCGGGGCTGATTTCTGCAGTGGTTGATGCTGTGCCAGAACCTGTTGGGTTTGATGAAGGCGATGCTGCGTCACCTTCTTCAGTTGCAGTAGATGTTAATGCACTGTCGGTCGTTGCAGAGGTTGATGCTGTTGCGGCATCAGCTGTTTCATTTGCCGATGTGGAAGTTGCAGCCGTAGCACCATCCGCGTCTGAGGGTTCGGTCGGATTAGTTTCAGTGGTACGTTCTGAGGGATCTGAGCTTGTCGTTTCAGTTGCGCTTTGGGGAGAGGTCGAATAATTTTGCGGTGCAGCCTCACCACCAATATCCTGTGTAGCTGGTGCTAAAAACTACAAAAGAAAAGGGTAAGCTTTCACTAATTCACCAGAAGGTCTCTTTGCTTCAATACCTCTGATAAGACGTTTTGTATTTCAACATCAAAGTCCATGATAACATCTTCTACGTTGAGTTCTTCATCTTCTTCGTTATCGTCTTTATTATCTTCCTGATCTTGGGGTTCATCGGCATCAGCGTCCTCCTCCTCTTCCCCATCGTCATCATCTTCATCTTCGTCGTATTCGTCTGGTAATGGTACCAAAGCAGCTTCAGCCATTTCTTCGGTTATTCGCTGACGCATGCTTGAGCCTATGTAAAAGAAAAAATCATATTAAAAATGAAATGGTAAATCCAATGTTGTCGCCATACTCAATCTCTGGTTGGACTGACGATGACGGCCTGAAGTAGTTTCTTGTGGTGTAAGAGATTCAGCGTCTGAGTTAGAATCATCGCCACTTTCGTCCTCAGCAGCTTCCGGTTCTGAAAGAAATGATTTTATGGACGGCTAACGAAGTGAATCCTCAACTACGTACCTGTGGCAGCATTAGGGCTTGTGACAAGAGACTCCTTCAGCGTTGTCTTGAGTTGCACTTAAATTTCTTGCGCCGCCTAATCACAAACAAATTCAAAATGTATAAAACCAATTTACAAGCTATGCGAGTGCTACTAACTTGTTTCAGTTTCCTGGTTATCCTCATCATTAAGAGCATTTAACTCGACTGCAGGATCAGTGGCATCCGAAGCTGAGTTTGCATCGCGCGAATCTGAATTTCTTCGCAGCAAAATCGGAATTGCACTTCTTCTATTGCTTGGCGACGATGAAGTATTGTGTTGCTGGTGTTGAGATCCTGACACTGGGCGTACTCATTCCACTCGCTTCGGGCCCTTGACCTTTGGGTGCAGATTCATCAGCTGCACCACCAGCTGGGGTTGTAGTTGAAGCTGTCTTCCTCTTTCTGCGCTTTGTTTTGGCTCGTAATTCCTGCAACACAGGAATTAATTGATGAGCCACAGTTAGACAAATATCAGGCTGGGATTCCATATCGGAATGTTTGGCTTCCTCCAGCCACCAATGAAGGGCTGAAAATAAGAACAAATGATATAGAAAGAAGTTCCAGGGGATAGAAACTCTAAGCACCATCTTGATTGAAGAGTTCATTTTGGTTATCATCGGAGTTGTTACATGTGTGTGATGTACAATATTGTTGATCGACTAAAAGCAATCGAGAATCACTTTGCAAACGATTTGTCGATGAGGAACTCCGTCCAAACGGCGGTCACTAGCTGTTGAGCGTGGCTGGTCGGGAGCATAAGCATGATCGAAGATTTCAATAAATTGACGAGTTTCTTCGTCAGCATCGGCTTCGCTGCGTTCTTCGCCATGTTCCTCGATACCATCTGCAAATTGAAAAGTGGGTTTTGTTAGCATTGATGTAAAGGAATCTCAATTAATTTTAATCCTATCCAAAAGCACTTACAAATAACTGGATCGTTTGGGTTGGCCGATTGTGCTGCTTGGCGCTGTTGTTCAATGCGTTGTTGCGATGGTCCTTCAGCTTGAATGCTTGGCGGTAGAGAACGGAGTTTTCGTCGTCGTTTGGCCATTTTCTGAAAATAAAATGTTTTTAAAAGTTTGAAATTTGACAAATATATTTGTTAGGGTTTTTTTTTAAATCAAAAATATTTGATTGCTTTCACACACAAACCTAAAAAAATCAATTAAATCTGATAAAAAAATCATTTGCGACTTGCTTTTATCTCAAACAAACTTATCTCGCCTCCTAAAGGCCAGTGAGATAAATTGACAGCTAAAAGCAGTCAAATTAACGATTTGAACAGTTACAGAACGCAATTTAACGAAATCCTTCCAGTGTTTCTTTTAGATCTGTTCCGGTAGTTAAAATTAACGATTGTCAAAGTTACAGAAACAGAACACATCGTTAATTTTCAATGTGTTTCAATTCGCAGCGTTTAACGACTGATTTTAACGATTCGTAAGTTACAGAACCGGGGCACGGGGCACAGAGCTCTTAACTCTGAATCTTCAGAGCATGCTGAACACACTCCGTACAAATTTGAAATAGGTGCAATTAAAAATTCAGGAATTTTTTATTTATATATTTGTATTAATAAATAATATACTTCACTATTTGTATCATAAAATTAATATTCTCTGCCATATCATAGTTTCATTATTTGTAATGCATCATTACTGTTTAAATGTCGAATTTCATGCTTTAATGCTTTCATGCTTTTTATTTTGTTGGAATTTACTTCGAAAAAGTGCGAATTTTGTCAATTTTGTTATTTTTGAGTCCTTACTTCTAAGTAATTTCAATTATGTATGAAATTGTGCATCCATAGTGCCCTAGTAACAGTTTTTGTCTACCCATTGACACCTTCATTATTTCGATAGGACAACCGATCGCTTCACAATACCATTTGAAAAAATGTGCACGACTCGGTTGTACGTACGAACTTGCTCCTGAATTCCAAATTATAAGTCATAAATAACATTAAAAAAAAATCATAAATAAAAATTGAAATTGAAATATGTACCTACCTCAAAAATAGATTAAATCTGAAAAAAATTGATGTCATATGATTTCTTAAGAAATTGTTGATTTTTCAAATTTTTTTTTTTTAATTCGTAGGAGCAATTTTTTTAAAAATTAGTTCTCTATAATTATATAAAATTTTTCGAAAAATGTCTAAAAATTAATTTGGGTATACAGTATTACAGTATTCAAGAATACGTAAATATAAATTTTATAAGTAAACTTCGATTTTTAATATTGATCCGTTTTTGAGATACAGAATTTTGAAAAAAAAAGTTTAAAAATATTTTTTTCTTTAAATCCAAGAAAAAAAAAATTTTTTAATACAAAATATTATTTGGGCAATATATACGTACTTTCAAAAAAAAATTACCCTGATCGGACTTTTATTTTTTGAGAAAATCTGATAACAAAAAAACGGATCTATGGGAGGTACCATTTTGGAGCAATACAAAAATATTTTTTTTTACATAAAATACATCAGTGTTTTAAACAAAAAAATTTTGAGGAAGTTTAAAAAAAATCGTAGGAGCCGTTTTTGAAAAAAAAGTGAAACTTTTGGTTTTTGGCCAAAAAAATCGTATGGTGGCTACTCTAAACTTTGATCTTGAAAAAAAAAAATAAAAAAAGACCCACGCGAATTCGCTCAAGCCTCTAATTTTCAAGTTTGAAGTCAATCGGACCAGTCAGTGGTTAAGGCTGTAGGTGCGTTTACAGACAGACGGACAGAAGGACGGAATCACCGGACCCACTTTTTTCGATTTCTCTATCATCGTAATGTCATATCTCATCATTCATGCCTATCACAAGATCCCTTCGGAGAAATTCCCGAATGAACAATACCGCTACGAATTACGAAACAAAACAATCACAAGATCCGAAGGGATTTGAAAAAAGCATTGCCTGATTCAAGAAAATTAGCGTCCATTTTCGAAATTAGCTGTTGTATGTCGAAATAAGTAATCAACACACCAAAAACGAAAATCCCTAAAGTTAAACAAAAAATCCCTTATTTTTCCCCAAAAATATTTCTTACCTTTTTTTATTTTGGAAAAAATTTAATTTTGCGCACTTTTTGCGACTAGAATAGAATCTTATAGCACTTTCCATTGGACGAAAAGAAGCGTCCAGAAGCATCCGGAAGTCTTCTGAAACCGTTCCATTGGTAAGAAAATGACACTTCTGACGATTCTGAGAAGAGAATTTTGCTTCTGGATTTGAAGTCAGTCCACTCAAGAAGCACAAATACATGCATAAATCAAATGTCAAAATAAAATGTCAATTTGACGCATTTTAATTTGTTTTTTGTTTTTAGAATTGTTGAAAGGATTTTGTGTTTCAAAGGAATTATTTAATTAAAACGAAAGTGAAAAAGAAATTAAAATAGTGAAAAATAAAATTCATACATTAATAAGTGACAAAATAAAATATGGATATAGTTACGGCTGTAGATGGTTTCTTTTCATCATCTTCATCATCAGATTTCGCACTCACACAAACACAAAACGTCATTATTGAGTAGAAGCAGTTTTGCTTGTTCCATTGGTTTTCAGAATGAGTGGTTCCCCGAGTGAAACCGATGGAAAGTGCCATTAATAACTTGTAATTTTGATTTGATCGAAAATATTATATGAAATTACCAATTTTACTACAGAATATAACTCAAACATTTTCGTCTTCAAATGAAAAATTCCCAAATGAGTATTTTTATTAATGGTCTGGCGGCACTGTCCTTTCTGTCATATAATTGTGTTTTGTTTGTTAAGCTAAATTTGACTTTTGAATTTTTAAAGTTGTTTTTATAAATGGATACCATTGGAATTGCTATTGCTGCAATTGATGAAGAGGCAGTGCAGCAACAGGAGAGAAAAATACGCAGAAGGCGACTTAGGGACTCATGCTCATGCAATCCCTTTGATTTAGATGCAACTTTGTAAGTATTCAACTCCAATTACTTTAATTTTTCCATTTCCTTGATATCTGTTGCAGATTTGGAAAGAACTTCAGGCTTAACAAAGAAGCCTTCAAATACGTGTTGGAATAAATTCTTCCCAAAACAAATTCACTTCTTCTTTTGTTCTTTTTGTGTATTTTTTGGCAATGTCTGGTTTCCGGGGATAGTGCTTCATAAAGTCTATTGTATTGGTGTTTATTTGTTGTTTTCGACCTTTAAAATCGTAAATAAATAAAATTATAAACAAAAAATAACTAGACCATTTTTCAAATAAGTAATACATTTTGTAAGTCTACGAAAGAAAGAACCTGTCGTAGAAAAGGACAACATATTTCAATTTTTTTTTGGGGCTGGTGATACCAAATTCTACGAATTTCGAATTTCGTATCAGATTTTCCACTACGAAGGGAACTTGTGATACATTTTTCGGGGTTCGTAGTCTTTTTTCTATTACGACGTAGCTCGTGATAGGCATGATTATCTCAACTTTTTATTTTTTACGAATTCAATACTTGCCATCAAGTACTTGTCGCAAGTAAAAATGCAGTTATGGTCCGGAACGCTCTTAAGAAACATATCAATAAACTCGTTGCTTGTCTTAGATATTTATAGAAAATTGTGAAAGGTTAAAAAGATGATTCGCCGAATTCGGAATGTTTGGAATAGAGACCTTTCCACTTATTTTGAATTGTTCAAAACCAAAACAGATTATTCGTGTGAAATTTTGTAATTCCTCATAATTGTTTACCCTTCTGAAAATGTTTGTGTTTATTTCTCCGCAATACCAATCAATCCACTCTGTTCTGCTTCTACGTAAAAATTAAATAAAATGAAACACCAAAAATAAGTTTTAAAGAGAAATACTAAAATTATTTATTGTTAAATAAAACATGTATTTACAGTGAATTATTGTGAAATGAACAATTGATTCAATTTTTATTTGCAAATAACAACAAGAAAAGAACAGAATCTATCAAAAAATTGTCGTTATGTAAGCTCAATTTGAATTTACATTAAAAATGTTCCATTTGCAAAATTATTCTAAGAAATTATTTTGCAAAAAACGAAACACAAATTTTGGTTTTCTTCAAGTTCATAAATTCATCCTGCAAAGACATAAAACATGTTAGAAACATAATCCATCACAAAATCATTGATGTACCTTCTAATGAATGGGCCTTCACTTATTTCACTTTCAATGCGTCAACTTCTTCCTCAATCCGTGCAGCTTTGGTTGGCTACAATTTGATAAACAAAATTTTCTGTTATTACAATTTTTGTTGTTGTTCTAATGTAAGCTACCCCTCAATGTTCGAAACGTCAAACATCATCGAATCATGTTCGAAGAGGAAAACGTCATCGATGCTGTTTTGACGTTTGCGACAGATTTCTTTCTTTTTTTTCGAAATATAAATTAAAGCAGAAACACAATGGCGCTTTGCCGTCGATTTTGACAACTGCGAAAAGTTCAGCTATAGGAAATCTGTGTAACCTCACACAATGACGCTTTTCCTACGTACGCTTTTTTTGACAAACGTAAGAAAACGTAAAGAAGCCACCATCTGTCAAAAAAAAGTTCAACTTGGTTGAACTTTTGCTTTGTCTGACAGCTCAACAGCTGTTTGTTCATTTGTTGTTTGGAGCAGCGTTACCACTTTAAAAAAAATGGAAGCGAAGTAAATTTGGGAATAAAGCGAAGTAGATTGAGAAAAAGCGAAAAAGATTTTAAAATAGTGTATTTTATACTGACCATGAATACATAGACAGATCTACAATTAGAGCCGTGTGTGAATTGTGTTAAAATGTGTATACAAACTTGACTTTCGATTTAATTTTGACACTACATGGCGGATATGATGTGTTAAAATTTAACTAGCAAGCTAAAATATGACACTAGTGCTTAAATTTAACCAACATTCCAACCCAAGTTGCGCACGGCGTAAAATATTAAACACTTTAATACAATCACGTAACTCATACTTTGCGTATATGTATGGGTTGACATTTCGTGTTTGTAAAGTGTGTCCGCTTATTGTTCGTGTATAAGGATAGAAACTTATCGATTATATATTTTCCTGATGAAAATAAGAGAACTGTAGGCATAAAATTACTCAATGAGTTAATCGAAGCAGATTTTGGAAATATCAAGTAAAATCGAGTGAAGTAGATTTCAAAACATTCTTGATGGTGCGAAGTTGGAATAGATATTCAAAGTTTTTCAAAAATCGAAGTAGACTACTTCGAAAGGAGTAAAGTGGCAAATCTGTTTGATGATGATGGAGGGAGAACTGTCATTCAAAGCACACGTGAAGCGGGTGCATCGTAACGCAACGACGCGTCTGCCTAAAGCGCCATTGTGTTTCTGCTTTTAGTCTTATTCTTTCTTTTGTACCGGCAAGAACCATTGTTAAAATAAAACTTAAGACTTTAATAAAATAAAACTAAAGAAAATTAGACTTTAATAAACAGAACTAAATTTTATTAGAAATACTTACTTGTGGAGTTGTATCCGTCAAATTGATACAACTTCGACTCAATTTTTCACTTAGGGAACAATTCAAACGGACTTCTTCAATTGATCCTTCCAAAATGTTTGTTTTATTCGCAAACTTGGAAATCTGCAAAAAAAAGATAATTCGTAACAAGGACCAACGACTGTGTGTTATGTTAACTTACGGTATTTTCGAAATTTTCAACTTTGGCATCACAATCAACAATTTGTTGCTTGTATTTGGTCCAATCGTTTTTAATGGAACTAACGTGTGAGGTAATGTTTGCAGATTTGTCTAGCAAGTCATCTATCTTTGTCTAAAAATACAAACACAAATGACATTCATTTCCCAAGAACACTTCAATGAACTCACCTTATGCGTAACCAGTTCCTCGCCCAACATTTGGGTCTTCTGAGTAAATGTGTCATTGACGACACTCACATTGCTCGTTACTCCTTTCAATTGGTTCTCAAAGCTCTGTTGAAGAGTTTGGATTTTTTGCAAGCACACATCTGTATCTTTGCTCTTTTCCGGGATATGATTCGAAATGTCATTGAAACGAACCTTTTCACGAAGAAAATGAAATAACCAACCACTTCGGAATGATTTGAACAGAACTCACCTCCAATTTATCGATTTCGACTTTTAAGCTTGATTGAGTTTTCTGGACTGTTGTAAAACGGTCTTTTATGTTTTCCATGTCGGTAGCAACAGCTTCGAGTTTTGCCCCGAGATCGGCAACGAACTTATCATCTTTCGAATAATCATTGCGATTGTCTGCTTTTGCAGCAAACTTTGTGAGGTTTGTCTTCAAGCTATCGATACTTGCTTGGATTTCGTTTAGTTTTTCATAAATTATACTTTGGTTTTTCTCCAGTAAAGACGACTTCTCGTGCCATTTTTGCATTTCTTCGGGAAGATTTTGGCTTATCACAGAAACTAGATGAAAATGGAAAATGAGATGTTTATTTTGTTTATGAATTGAATTACTTTCTGTTTGTGATTCAAAACGAGTTGGATACATTAATTTTGAAAATCCTCTTGATAAATAAACTTGAACAAAAAAACGATTAGAAAAGATTGAAGGGATCAGGTTTGACAGAACACAGAACGCTTTGAGTACTTTAATAGGTCTGTTTAATGAATCTGTTCCGCACAGAAAAGTACAGAAAAGATCCAAAAAGTACACGTTTGTGTGTTCCATGAGTAGAAACCTTGCCCCAAACTGTTCTACAATCTGTCATTTTGTGTTCCATGAAGTTTTCCATCTCAATTTAGTACACATTTTTCTGCCCCTACTTTTTTGGTAGTACAGCTTTGTGAAAACTATCAAATGTCAAAATTTTAAATGCCAAATTATTTTTATTTTTTTTTCCAATCAAACTATTTTTTGAAATTATCTGGATTGAAGAGTTTTCCGAGGAAGTAAAAATATTACTACTACACTCCCAAGTAAAAATTTCTCTCAAAAAACTAATAAGCTATTCAGAATCTTATTTCCAACAAATGAAAATTTTCTTCAATTTGATTTGACTTGGAATATTTATTAAACAGCTGATTTTATTCTGTCAAAAAGATTACATAGGGAGCTGATCTTTTTTGTTCTTACTTGTTCTGACAGTTTTCATTTACTTGTGCTGTTCTGTGCCGTTCTGATCTGTTTTTTCTTCATTAAACAGTCCTAATATTTTTAAATTCAAATACAACGGTTTAGGAGAACGAAATTCGTTGACAACAGCTGCTAAAACTGGAAATTTTGTTTAAGGCCTATTCTGACGTTCGTCGGCAATTGACAGATATCGCTGGATGTAATTTGATTATGATGAACAGCTTACTTTACTTTCGGTGGAGCCCACAATCCAGGATGGATCTCGACCTCAGCGAACAAGCCTCTCCAGCCAGCTCGGTCCCTCGCTAGCTGCCTTCAGTTGCGCACATTAGGGCAGAAAACAGAACGAAGCTGACAAAACGTCTTTTTGTCTTTCGACAATTTTGTCTCCGATTTTTTGTTGCCTTCGATGTGTTTTGCTCCTAAACAACCCCATGTATTTGCTGCAACCGACGACGAGCGGATCGTGTCGTTTCGGTTTTGGTGTGTGTTGCCTCATAAGAGCAATGGACTTGTGTCCGGGGAATACTGGACAAACGTTTTGTTGGATTTTGTGTGTTTTTAGCCTAAGTTGGTTGATGTCGTTCTCCAATTGAGCGTACCACCTAACATGCGGTCTTCCTCTTCCCCGTTGCCCATATGGGTTGGATACGAAAACTCGACGGGCTGGTGCGTCGGTGTTCATATGCTCCACATGACCCAGCCATCTTAACCGCTGAATTTTAAGCTTTCTGACTTCTGTCGATGTCGCTGTAAAGCGCGTATAACTCGTGATTGTATCTCCTTCTCCACTCTCCGATGCACACTGGACCGAACATATCGAAGAATCTTTCTCTCAAAGCAACCCAGAAGGTTCTCATCCGCTCTTGTCAATGTCCGTGTCTCCGCCCCATACAGCAGGACTGGGGTGATTAATGTCTTATATAGGGCTTCCTTCGTTCTTTGAGAGAGCTACAGCTTCTTAGACCGAAGAAACAGCGATTGGCAAGAGTGATTCTTCGCTTTTCCTCTGCACTGATGTCATTGTGCGAGGTTTTAGTGGGACCCAGATATACAAAGTCTCTGACTACTTCAAAATTGTAACTGCCCATTGTGATGATCTGGCCGAGTCGACGGTGTTGTGTCTCTCTTCTCGATGACAGAATATACTTTGTTTTCCTCTCATTCACAACCAAACACATCTTAGACGCCTCGGTCTCAATCCCAGCAAATGCTCCACTGACAGTTCACTTCGTTCTGCCGAAAATGTCAATGTCGTCCGCGTAAGCCAGGAGTTGAAAGGACTTTTGAAAAATTGTGCCACTGGTGTTGACTTCTGAGTTACGCACAATAGCTTCAAGTACGATGTTAAAGAGGTTGCAACATAGCGCATCGACGTGTCGTAGACCTTTCTTGACATCAAAAGCTTCGGTGATGTTCTGTCCGACTTTGACGGAGTAGCGAGAACTCTCCATGGTCATCCTGCACAAGCGAACGAGTTTGGCAGGGATGCCGAGACACGACATGGCTCTATATAGCTGGTTTTTATTAACGCTAACATAGGCGACTTTAAAATCGATAAAAAGATGGTGTGTATCGATTTGGTTAACAGCAGGTTAAGAAACCCGTTTGTGTTGTTTCTTGGTGTTCTTCTTTTTGCCAATATCGGATATAATGTACATCCATCTTCATTTCCCGCACTTGCGAAGGGCATGGTAATGTTCTAAAGTTCCTTCTCGCGTGGTCTTGCTTACTTACTTATCCGGCTCACAATCCATGAACGATCTCAGCCTGAGACACTGCAGCCTTCCACCGTGAACGGTCCCTCGCATGTACTCTCCAGTCGCCGAAACCAAGCGCTCTGGCATCCGCAGTCACTTGGTCCATGTACCGTAGGTTTGGTCTTCCTTGTCGTCTCGAACCGGGGGGCTTGGATGAGAAGACTATCTTGGCTGGAGCGTTGTCGTCTATTCGCTCGATGTGGCCGAGCCAATGTAGTCGTCTTTTCTTGGCCTTCTGGACTACATCCACATCTTGGTACAGCTCATACAGTTCCCGGTACAAACCCTCTTCTCCATTCGCCATCGTCGCATACGAAAATCCGCCGAAGAATTTTTCTTTCGAAAGTGCCCAGTATCGATTCCCCTTTTTTACTTATCGTCCAGCACTCGGCGCCGTAGAGTAGGACTGGTAAAATCAAAGTTTTGTATAGCAGATACTTTGTCTTTCGAGTAAGGAGTTTTGAACCTATTTGTTTGGCCAAACCGAAGCAGCAGCGGTTCGCTAGGGTTCTTCTTCTTCGGATCTCCACTAAGGTGTCGTTTGTGGGATTGATGTTTGTTCCAAGATAGGCAAACCCCTTAACTACCTCGAAATTGATGCTACCAACAGTGACGTTTTGTCCTAGGCGGTGGACAGATGTTGCTTTGTTTGTTGATAGCATGTACTTTGTTTTATCCTCATTCACTTCAAGGCCAACGAGTTTTGCAATCGCTGTGAAGGCCTCAAGCACAGCTCTCTTGGATCGACCGATGATGTCTATGTCGTCCGCATAGTCTAGGAGCTGGGTGAATTTGTTGAAGATAGTGTTTTCCGTGCTCACACCTGCCTTGCGCACTATTTGCTCCAGGACTATGTTGAAGAAATCACATGACACCGCATCTCCTTGTCTTAACCCTGCGCATGTTTGAAACAACTCGCATGTTTGAAACAACTCGGATGAGCTGTTGCCCATTTGCACACTGCACTGCGTATTGTTAAGCGTCATGCGGCACAGCTGTTTGTTCGGGATCCCGAATGCAGACATCGCCATCATAAGCTCTTGGCGGTGGATGCTATCATAAGCAGCTTTAAAGTCGATGAAAAGATGGTGGGTTTCGACTTGAAATTCAATGGTCTTTTCCAGGATATGCCTCAGTGTGAATATTTGGTCTTTCGTTGTTCTGCCTGGCCTAAGGCCACACTGGTAAGTGCCGATTATTGTGTTGCAGAAAGGTTTAAGACGCTCACACAGTACGTTGGATAGGATTTTGTATGCAACATTAAGCAGGGATATGTAGTTTTTGCATGACATCGGATCGCCTTTTTTGTAAATGGGGCATATGGAGCTTATCGACCAGCCAGTGGACATGCATTCTTCCTCCCACACTTTGTTGATGACTTGGTGCATGCGGTTCATCAAAACACCTCCTCCATGTTTAAAGAGTTCCGCAGGTATGCCATCCGACCCGGCGGACTTGTTATTTTTTAGCTTTTGGATGGCTCTTTCTACCTCTTCTCTGCTGGGGGCTGGGAATTGGTCTTCATTGACTGGTCTTACTTCTCTTTCGTCATTAGCTCGCTCGACATTCTGCGCGTTCAGCAGCTGTTGGAAGTGCTGCTTGAAAACATCTACAATTCCCTGTGCTTCGGTGACTAGGTTTCCTTCACTGTTTCGAAGAGCCTGTGTCCCGGTTCTGAAACCAGAAGCTAATTGCTTCGAGCTTTTAAAACGACGGGTGTTGTTTATGGCCCGAGACTCGTCTAGATCTTTGAGCTGAGAAACTGCGGATGCTCTTTTCTTCCTTCGCAGGGTTTTTTTCTCATTTCTTCGTTTTGTGCGGTACTCTTCTCTTGCTGCTCTTGTTTTCCGTTGCAGCATCTGCAAACGTGCATTATCCGTCTCTCTTTTCAACATCGCGCACTCATCATCATACCACGGGTTCTTTTTCGGGGGTGGCTGGTAACCTATGGTGATCTCGGCTGCATTTTTTATTATTTCGCGATATTGGTCTGTGGTATTTGGGAGGACGGCGGAGAGTCGCTCACTCAGGCGCTCACTGTAGTCTCTGGCATTCTCTGAGGTGCTAAGGCAACCGATGTTAAACTTCTTTCTTTGAGCTGCACGTGTTTTTTTGTCGTTGGATATTCGAGCTCTAAACTTACCCACTACCAGAAAGTGGTCAGAATCGACATTTGCTCCTCGGAAAGTGCGCACGTTCAGGATGTTGGATGCGTGCCTTGCGCCGATTAGCACATGGTCGATTTGGTTGGTGGTTCGACTGTCCGCAGATCGCCAGGTTGCTGTGTAGATCTTTCATCTTGGAAACCGTATCACCGTATTACGAGCTGCAGCAAACTCGAGAGTCGAAAGCCGTTGTCTGTTGTAACTTCGTGGAGGCTGTGCTTTCCAACTAATCCACCAACGCTATCATAGGCGACTTTAAAATCGATAAAAAGATTGTGTGTATAGATTTGGTTAACAGCAGGTTAAGAAATTATCACTGTTAGAGGCATTGCGCAATCAGTCAATGTGAAATAAGGGAACCCGTTTGTGTCGTTTTTTTGGAATTCTTCTTTTTGCCAACATCATTTCCCGCACTTAACCCTTCGCATGGTAATGTTCTAAAGTTCCTTCTCCCGTGGTCTTTGCTATTGCTAAAGCCGCATATGGAGACGAATATTTGACATCCAACAAATGCACGAGCTATATAGTTGCTCTTCTTTTCAAAACGTCGCAGGAGGGATTGACTGCGATTTAGGTGAAACAATTAGTTGAGAGTGGGCCCCAACTTAGAGTGTGGAACTTATTTACTTAATGTGGCGCTACAGTCCGTTGTGGACTTGGGCCTCAATCAACAGTCTCCGCCCGCCAGCTCGGTCCCTAGCTAGCTGTTTCCAGTTTTGCACTCCAAGTTGATTGAGGTCACATGAGTCGCGGTCTTCCTCTATTTCTACGTCCCTCGGGAATAGTGTCGAAGGCGAAGAGTGTGAAACTGAAGACAGCTAAATGGAGACGCTTGTTGGATGATACCCTGGATCGACGTTGTAATATTGCTGCCATACTTCTTAGTTCTAACTTTTTTGTTTGGTCGCTGACGTCAGCATCTTAATAGTGTTCGGTTAGTTTCAAGGAGTTACATTAACTCTTAATCCCTAAATCTGCTGGTCTACCTCTATACCCTCGCCTCCGCGCCGCCAGCCAGCCTAAACTTTGACCTTGTAAGGTGTTTGTTTATCATGCAAAACAATAACAGGAAAGAAAAAAAGAAAATTCGATTAAGGCATGCGTCGTGGTCGTTATGATTATTTCTGTTCGGGACGAGCTTATTAAACGCCGACACGAAATAGACAAATTATCAAAAATGCGCGACGGAAATAAAGTCACCAACATTTTGGAAAAATCAAAATCGAAATAAAATCACAAAAATGTCTAACCTTCTTCGATTTTTTGGCGGTACACTATGAACTGTTGCCTCAAATCAAAATACAACCAATGGACGAAACCGAATAAGATTATTAAAATAATAACCACAACGAGTGGTGCACACATCCGAATTGGAACATTTGACTTTCTCACATGGCATGTCTCGACTTTTTTGTAATTCGATTCCTGCAAAATCCAGACAGACAACATCATCAATTTGTTTTCATAAAAAGAAAGAAATTATACCAAATGACAATCGTCCTGGTCGTCCGTCGTAGTGGACGTCCTAATCAATTTCTCGAGCGAATGTTTTCCTTTTGGATTTATCGGTTTGCTTATGTTGTTTCTAAAACACTCAGAAGGCATTAAAAAAATGTGTACATCTTCAACGATGGAAAACAGGGAAAATACCTTCTGGCGATTGAATATGAAACTAAAGCGTCAAGCTCTCGTCTCTTTCGTATTTTCTTGGCTCCCGGTTTAATGGGCAGACTTATTTGTAAGCCTGATTCCATTTTTGGACTCTAGGGAGATTTAATTCTTAAAAATAACAACAAAAAAAAGCCACACACTACACAACCGTGTCGATTTGTATTCAAAATGAAAAACGACAAGATACCATGGGCTTCTATTGTATCGACTCTGCCAATTGAAATGGGTTCTGCGCACTGTTGTGAATTTTGTTTGAATCGAATCAATTTGTAGGCATGTATGTATGTAAAACTGAAGCACAACTTGAGGGTCATTGTTAAATAATAAATAATAACTCGTTTTGTTGTAAGTTTTGTTTGATTTACCTTTTTTAATTTCATTTTGTAACCGTTGATTCTCTATGTGGATTACTGACATCGTGTAGGATAGAATAAGTAACCAGCACGATGTAATAAAGAACACAGTTCCCAACATTACGATGGCCAAAAGTTGAAGATTCGTGTCTTTGCCTTCCCGTTGTCAATTTTGGTCTTGTTTTTCTATTATTAACAAACAAATTAAATGGATTGTTGCAAATTGCGCTCAATTAAAACTTACCTTCGTACTTTTCGCTTTCTTTGGTGCTCGATTTCTGGGAGTTCCAAGTCGGATAGACTTAAATTTTCAGAATTCTGCAGCAAATTTGAACTTTCTTTGTTATCCATTATGGCTATTTTAGTGTCCAACATGTACATTATTTGTTCAAGAAAGAAAAACAAAGTTTTTGTAAAAAGAAAAAATAGAATATCTCACATTCTAGCCATTTTTTTGTACTGGGTGTTGAGAAGGATGCGTACGCACCTTAATGCGAGTAGTTTTCCCCACCAATTGTGAGAGGGAGCTACAGCCCACATTCTTACCAACATTCCGTCGACAAATTTATCTACATTAACCAACTTAACTTACTTAATTTTTTCTTAATATAATAATTTGCAATCCGCCATTTTCTCCTTTGAAAGCCACGAGGCAACAAAGTATTACTTAAATTCTAACTTAAATATTAAATTTAGATTTGTACATTTTGCCGGCCACTCGGTGGCTATTAAACTAAAAGAAGACTAAGTGAGTTAACCTTTGTATACAAATGTACATTTATAACATTTATTATCTCCAATAAAGGATTTTTAACAAATTGTAAAGCTACCAAACCTGTAGTTTTGCCTCGTTCAAGAATAAGTCTTCGTTGCGACCAAATTGTCGTAACATCTTAAAAATCTTACGCAAATTCAACGCTTGGACTAAAATGCCACCCAAGAAGAAGCCATCTGAGCCAATCGAGGAATTCAACTGCCCCTGCTGTGACAGACCCGATTCCGCAAGCGACATGGTGCAATGCGACCAATGTAAAGGATGGATCCACTTCAGCTGTGCTAATGTGAATGCCAGTATTCGAGATAAATCTTTCTTGTGCCAAATCTGTCAAGGTAAGAGTATGTCTGTTGCTTGCTTTTCAGGAGCGGGATCCGAATCTGTTGTGGGGTGGGGTATTACACAAGCCAATCTGCGTACGAGTGGCCAATTGCTTCAGTCGCCACTAGCAACAACTACTGCTATATTCTCCGCGAATTCTGAAGCCGCTCACGTAAACGCAAACATAACTACGACACCTTTAAATTTGACGGGATCGCTCATGACGCCAATTCGTGGTTCCGTCAACCCAGACGTTCCCAGATTTCCTGCGTACAGTGCGACCGACGTTGCCGCCATGCGTGGGAATCCAACTACAGCTACAACCTTTAGTCCCACTGACCCAATCGTTCCCAGATTTCCTGCACTCAGTGCGACCGACGCTTCCAGGTTTCCTGCGTACAGTGCGACCGACGTTGCCGCCATGCGTGGGGGCCTAGCCATGTCAACACCGATCAGCTCCGTTCAGCCACACACCCTGCGACTTCCTGCGTTCAGTGTGAACGAATTGTTCGCGACGGGTGAGAATTCGGCTCATCAACAAAGTCGATCAACATCCGATCCAGTCACCATCTCTGCAATTTCCGGACATAGTGCAGCCGAGGCCGCTGCCGTGTGTGGAAATTCTTCTGCTTTCATTGCTTCAACAGCAAATTTCCGCCAACAAAACGACCGTGAACATTTCCACTCACTGCTGCCACCGTGTACAGAAACATTACATTCATACGCTTCGACTTCCATGACATACTCTCATAACCTGCCGTTGCCATCCCTCAGGAGTAATACAAACATTCAAGTGATGAGAAAAGCTGCCGTTCAAGAACCTGTGTCGTCCCAGGACTGTGTCATTGAAACGCCACAACAATTGAGATTCAAAGCTAGCAATTCAACGTCACCAAAAGGCTCAGCAAATAAGCGACTCCAAATCGAGCTTCAGAAAATTGAAGAAGAGAGACAGCTGAGGGAAATCCATGACAGAGAAGAACTAAGTTTGCGACGCCAAAGAGATGCCGAATATATATCCAAAAAATACAAGATGATGAGTCTGGTTCTCGGTTCGTCCGACGATGAAGGCGAAATTGCTCACGTGGCGAAACGCATCGAAGAAAATAACGCTGCTGTTACGAGTGCACGAAAGTGGAATGAAGGAATATCCGAAAATGGCTACTTGCATTCTACTACGAACACTGAGGCACACTCGAGCCAGTTCATGCCACCAATGTCTCAACACCTACTTATTTACAAACCATGGAGTGACGCTGCGACACAGCCAATGTTCAACGCAGGTCAACAGCCTTCAGGATTAGCCGCCACAACTTATCATCCTCAATCTGTCAAGGCTAGTGATTCCGCCTCGTTGCCTAATCGCGACCATCAACGACCATCATTTATCCAGGACACAAATAATTGTTTCCAAGCACCCGTCCCGCCTCCTCATCGAATCCAACAGCAGCCAAATGTATGTATCTCGGAATCTCTCTCTCGCGATCGCCAGAACGTGTTTGACAACGCTGAAAGTATGCCCTCCAACTATTTTTTAACGAAAAATAATACAGCAGTGCAACCCTCGGTCCAAAACAACACAGCGTTTATGCAACAACCACGCGCGTACGACAACACGCAAGAAATTATGCACTCGAATAGTTTTTTAACGAAAAACAATTTAGCAGCGCGACAATTGATCCGAGATTTACCTGTCTTTGACGGTGACCCATCGGAGTGGCCACTCTTCATCGCTAGTTTTAACCGGAGTACGGAACTGGGTCGATTTAGCGACGAAGAAAATCTCATCCGACTACACAAAGCTCTCAGAGGATGTGCGTTGGAAGCAGTAAGGAGCCTAATAATTCAGCCTAACTGTGTTGGACGCGTAATCGAGACCTTGAAGATGCTGTACGGCAGACCAGAGTTAATTATCAACACACTAATTCGAAAAATCAGTTCAACGCCACCTCCTAAAGCAGAAAAACTCGAAACCATAGTCACCTTTGCCATTGCAGTGCAGAACCTCTGTGCTACCGTTGAAGCGTGTGGTGTGACTGACCATCTAAGCTATCCGATGCTTACGCAGGAACTCGTGGAAAAGCTTCCGCCAAGCCTTCGCCTTAATTGGGCAATATACAAACAATCACTGACTTCATGTACTCTGGTGCACTTCAGTAGGTGGATGTACTCGCTAGCTGAGGCCGCAAATGGAGTCCTGGCTACTGCTCCTTCTACATACGTGCCCGAAAGGAAAGAACAAAAGCGATGGAAAGAAAAAGCAGTCGTGAACACACATTACATCGAAAGTACAGTGGACAGTGAATGTTGCATATGTGGTGGCGCTTGTGCCTCAGTCTCCGAATGTAAGAAGTTTCAAGAAGCTAACAGGACGGACCGATGGGAAGAAGTAAGGAAGCATAAATTGTGTCGCAAATGTTTAAAACAGCATTTAGGCAGACGATGTCAGTCCCAATCGGTATGTGGAGAACATAATTGCACCCTCAAACACCACCGCCTGCTCCACAACTACCGCACTGGGTACGGCCCACAAGCCAATGGGACTGTAAGCGTGCACTCAAGGGAGCTATCAGACGGTCAAAGCTTCAAAACCGATCCTGTTCTATTCCGCATAGTCCCAGTCTTCCTCTACGGAAAAGAAACAAAGGTTAAGACGTTTGCGTTCCTGGACGACGGATCGTCAGTAACATTGATTGACAAGGAACTGGCTGAACAATTAAATGTGCGAGGAACTCCTCGGTCCCTATGTCTGAAGTGGACCGGAAATACTTCGAGATATGAGAGTGACTCCGAACTAATCAACTTGCAAATATCCAGTACGATGACAAACGCTGAAAAATTCCAACTGACAGACATTCACACAGTAAAGCAACTCTGCTTGCCAAAACAAACTCTTAACCCTGATGAGCTGAAGAAAAAGTTTGAACATCTGAAGGGACTGAACCTCGCCGCGTACGACAAAGCTGCTCCACGGCTACTCATAGGAGTCAACAACGCCCAACTTGGATTTCCACTTAAATCCAAAGAGGGTTTCCGATATGAACCAGTTGCAACCAAAACTCGACTTGGATGGGTAATTCACGGAAGAAACTCTGAAAGAGAACAGCATCCGGATACATCTTTTAGCCTTCATGCTTGTGAATGCAACGGCGTAGACTTGGACAGTCTAGTAAAGAATTTTATCTGCGACGACAACTTCGGAACCCAACAGCTAGCAAAGGTATCAATGTCTGATGAAGACTCCAGAGCTCTCGACCTGCTTCAAAAGCATACCATACGCAAGAACGGAAGATTCGAAACCGCACTTCTCTGGAGATTTGATACTGTTGAGCTGCCAGACAGCTATCCCATGGCACGAAAAAGGTTACTCTGCCTTCAGAAGCGCATGCAGCGCGACCCGGCTCTGACTGATATACTGAACAACAAAATTAGAGAGTACGTCGAAAAAGGCTATGCGCGCAAGATAACCGATCAAGAGAAGATGAAACACCAAGAACGCTCATGGTACTTACCTGTTTTCCCAGTGGAAAATGCCAACAAACCTGGGAAGATCCGCCTTGTGTGGGATGCGGCAGCTGCGGTGCATGGTACTTCGCTTAATTCTCTTCTCCTGAAAGGCCCAGATCAACTCACCTCGTTAACTTCGGTGCTATATAAATTCAGAGAAAACAAGATCGCAATCTGTGGAGATATTATGGAAATGTTCCACCAGATTAGTATTCGCGAAGACGATCAACACTTCCAGAGATTCCTGTGGGGCGGTGGCGAGAACGAACACCCTGACATCTACATAATGACCGTGATGACGTTCGGGGCGACATGCTCTCCATGTACAGCTCACTTTGTCAAAAATACAAATGCCGAAGCATTTGCTACGGAATTCCCAAGAGCAGTCCGGGCAATCAAAGACAATCATTATGTGGATGACTTAATGGACAGCGTGTCGACAGAGCAGGAGGCGATCAAATTAGCGACGGAAATACGACATATACACAATCAAGGTGGATTCTACATCAGAAACTGGGTTTCGAATTCAACCACAGTCTTAAAGGCGCTACAATCGCAACCAACAAAAGAACTGAGCATGAACCTGAATGTGGAGTTAGGGACGGAAAAAGTGCTGGGAATGTGGTGGTGCACATCCCAAGATAGCCTCACCTTCAAGATCACCTCAAATCCAAGTCAACGCGAAATCCTGTTTAATTCAAAGCGCCCTACGAAGCGTGAAGTCTTGAGAGTACTGATGACGATCTTCGATCCACTTGGCCTCATTGCGTGTTTCCTGGTGTATGTCAAAATCCTACTTCAAGAGATCTGGCGCTCCAAGATTGAGTGGGATGATGAGATCAAGGACGAAGAATACGACAAATGGCTTAAATGGACATCTCATCTCTCTAAAATTGAAGAGCTACGAATACCTAGATGCTACATTTCCTCCACTTGGGGATCCGAGATACAATTGCACATATTCGTCGACGCCAGCGAAAATGGGTTCGCAGCCGTAGCGTACATTAGAACTGTCAGGAATGAACAAGTAGAGACAGCCCTCATAGGAGCGAAAACTCGAGTTGCCCCCCTTAAAGCGCTTACGATCCCCCGTCTGGAATTACAAGCCGCACTCCTCGGAGCTCGCTTCGCCAAGTGCATCGTGGACTCACACAGAATCGCCTTCAATAGAAAATTCTTCTGGTCAGACTCAAGAACTGTCCTGAGCTGGCTTCGCTCAGACCACCGAAGATACCGGCAGTACGTGGCATTTCGAGTTAGTGAGATCCTAGAACTCACCGATGCAGCGGAGTGGAGATGGATTCCTACAAGCATGAACGTTGCCGACGAAGCAACCAAATGGCAAAAGCCCCCAGAGCTGAAAGCAACTAATCGATGGTTTAACGGACCCAATTTCTTGAAATCAACTGTAGACAAGTGGCCGCAGGAGACGAGCGGGGGTTCTACAGTCGAAGAGCTGAAAACTAATTTCGTAGCTATCCATAGTACCGTCCGAGAAAACATTTTTCGATACGATGAAATATCCACCTGGCGAAAACTGATGAGGAGTACAGCCTACGCTCTTCGGTTCGTGAACAATGTTTCAACAAAGGTAAAGAAAACTTCAAAGTTGGTCGGTTCCCTATCACGAAAAGAATTACAGATAGCCGAGACTGCATTAGTGAAAGAGGCGCAAAACAGTGTATACGCTGAAGAAGTTGCAGACTTAGCAATCAACCGCCGCGTCGAAAAAAGTAGTCCTCTCTTTAATCTTAACGCATTTTTGGATGAAAACCACATTGTTCGAGCCAACGGACGAATCTGTAATAAAAAAGAGCTCAGTTCAGATCTCAGACTACCTATCATTCTCCCAAGATCTCATCGAATTACGACACTAATAATCACCGATGTTCACTGCCACTTCAAACACCAAAATGACGAGACAGTCATCAATACTCTCCGTCAAAAATTTTACATCCCACACATGCGATCCGTGCTCAAGGCTGTCAAGAAAGCATGCCCACAATGCATACTAAACCGAGCACGCCCAAACCCACCGATCATGGCGCCACTACCTCGAGCGAGGCTAGCATCATTCTGCCGACCGTTCTCCTTTGTTGGCGTGGATTACTTTGGTCCCCTCCTTGTGACCATAGGGCGAAGAATCGAAAAACGATGGGGTGTCCTTCTAACCTGCCTCACTATCAGAGCAGTCCACATAGAAGTCGCTCATTCGCTGACCACAGACTCCTGCATCCTTTGCCTTCGTAATTTTATGGCCAGAAGAGGTACACCGCTCGAGTTCTACAGCGATAACGGCACCAATTTTATCGGCGCAGAGCGAGAATTAAGAGAAGCAGCTGCCAATATTCAGAAGGATAGACTACTGGAAACATTTAACTCGTCAAGTACTCAATGGAAATTTATACCACCCGGCTCGCCGCACATGGGGGGTAGCTGGGAGCGTCTTGTACGGTCTATTAAAACAGTTCTCTACTCTTCTATGCCATCGAGACACCCAAATGATGAGCTTCTTCGGTCTATGCTAATAGAATCAGAGAATATAGTGAATTCCCGGCCTCTGACGTATATTCCAATCGATCCTGTTAACCCTGAAGCACTTACACCAAACCACTTTCTGCTGGGTTCGCCATGTGGTTCAAAACCTCCAACGGAATTAGATGACGACGCAGTTATACTTCGGAAAAATTGGCTCACCTCACAACAGTTCGCCGACCGCTTCTGGAAGCGTTGGGTTGCAGAATACTTGCCCACGCTTAGCAGAAGAACGAAGTGGTTCGCACCCGCCAAACCACTAGAAGTCGGGGATATAGTCATCATCGTTGACCCGAATAGCCCCAGGAACAGCTGGCCTAAAGGGCGTATCGTGAAACTGAAACTTTCCAAAGACAACCAAGTTCGAAGCGCATTCATCCAGACGACGAAAGGAGTATACGAAAGACCGGCAGTCAAGCTGGCTGTCCTCGACATCAGGTCTCCACCTAACACTTGCCCAGGAGAAACTACCGGGGGGGAGTGTTGAGAAGGATGCGTACGCACCTTAATGCGAGTAGTTTTCCCCACCAATTGTGAGAGGGAGCTACAGCCCACATTCTTACCAACATTCCGTCGACAAATTTATCTACATTAACCAACTTAACTTACTTAATTTTTTCTTAATATAATAATTTGCAATCCGCCATTTTCTCCTTTGAAAGCCACGAGGCAACAAAGTATTACTTAAATTCTAACTTAAATATTAAATTTAGATTTGTACATTTTGCCGGCCACTCGGTGGCTATTAAACTAAAAGAAGACTAAGTGAGTTAACCTTTGTATACAAATGTACATTTATAACATTTATTATCTCCAATAAAGGATTTTTAACAAATTGTAAAGCTACCAAACCTGTAGTTTTGCCTCGTTCAAGAATAAGTCTCCGTTGCGACCAAATTGTCGTAACACTGGGAATTTATTCTTTTTTTGATTATTTATTTAACTTTTGTCCTGACTTGAAGTTGAAGCAACGGAATGTCAGCTGACAAATGAGTGTGTTTCGTATTCTGAAATCTGAAGCTCACGAGAGAGAGGTGTGTTTGGTTACTTCTTCGTGAAATTTTCTTAAACCATGTTGTCACCTGAAGAGATTTGGCGAAATAGATTCATAATTTTAATCTCAATATTTCTTTTTAATCTATATTGCTCGAAAGCCTGAATTTGATTTGACATTGACATTTCACTGTACTTCGAACATAAATGTAACGAACTACAGAAACATAGCAGCTCTGGTGACTGAGACCATCGGCTGGGACCGAACAAGACATTAATACAACAAAGAGAGAGAGAGAGAGATAGAAAGCCACATAGAAAGAAAGCGCACATAACAGAAACCTACGTGGCTCAGAGGAAGAGGCTTAGGTATTATCTCATGTTATTGCACAGGTGGCCTCAGATTAGCAGGCGATTTTTGTAGAAAGAGAATGCGACCACCTGCCTGAATTTGAATTAATCGACTGCTACTACACGGTGACTCATGAGTCATGAGCATGACTCATTTTCGAATTCTCTTCTCCTTTGAGTCGAGCACTATTACACCATGACTCTTAAGTCACGATTCAAATTTGGCAATCGTCTTTAATTCAAATTTTCTTGAATTAAATGGAAAAAAAGTTCTTCCCCACTTTTTCAAATAGCAAGGTATACATG
Organism: Sphaerophoria taeniata; assembly: GCA_943590905.1. Taxonomy (NCBI): domain Eukaryota; kingdom Metazoa; phylum Arthropoda; class Insecta; order Diptera; family Syrphidae; genus Sphaerophoria; species Sphaerophoria taeniata. The sequence continues at coordinate 21,772,589 of OX016540.1, read as the reverse complement.
TGAACTGGAAGCAAGCCGAATTTAAATAAAACAAAATACATAAATGTTGATTGTATCCGGCTCGGTTCCTGATCGTCCAGTACCAAGTTCCCTCCCATTTCCGACGAGCTTAGCCGCGTGTCGCAAGCGTACCACGGTACTAGACGGATGGCTGAGGTTATTCCCCGATGACATTTGTGTCAACAGAAACCAAGCCGGCAACAAAATGGCGCCCACGACCCTGTAACTCGAATTAATGGTTGATGAATTCGATGATACGCTCACTATTAATTTTACATATTCTTTCTTCCTTTCACTTCCGCACTTCATTCGTGCAAGGCAAATTGTCCGCCGTGAAATACCACACTCTCTTCGAAGTAAATTGTTGTTTCCAAAATGTCTTAACAAAATAATTAAGTAAGCAAACAGATCTACAAACACGTAGTTAAAAAATTGACAGCTGACTTGAAGTGAAATTTGAACTCTGCCAACATTTTACTGAACGTGCCCAATTTGTTTATCCGCAATAAATTCATTTCCTAACACTACAATACAAAAAACGAAATTTCCATCGAAATTTTTGTTTATAATTCTTGTCCAAAACTTAAACAAATTAAATAAAAAATGATAACTCTATCCAGAAAACTGAAAAAAGAAAGTGTTGAAACTAAAGATAACTGTGATAAGACCAAAAGAATATCCATACGCGATAGATTGTTGGTGAAGGAAATTCAAGAAATGGAAAATACATTGCCCAGTACATGCAGGACATCGTTTAGTGATCCCAATGTTTTGTATGAATTTGTACTTTGTATTTGTCCGGATGAAGGTTTTTGGAAGGGTGGAACTTATAAGTTCACGATAACAGTGCCAGAGGAATATAATATGGTCGTAAGTATCAGCAGTTCTTGGGAGACACCATTGAATGTTGCAATTCTGACTTTTTGTTTGCATAATTTAGCCTCCAGTTGCTAAATGTCTGACGAAACTCTGGCACCCAAATATTTCAGTGACTGGGGATATTTGTTTGTCGCTTCTGAGACAAAACTCCATCGATGGACTTGGATGGGCACCGACTCGAAAAATTAAAGACGTTATTTGGGGACTTAACTCTCTTTTCACGGTGAGTTTTAGTTTTGTTTTTCGTTTGCTTTCCTTAGGGGTACTGGACAGCACATTCAACGACATATGCTCTAGTCAAATAGCAAGTTGCATTCGGAGGAGGGAAGCTTTAAGTTATTCAACCGTTATATCAGCGCCTCCAGGAATGTCCCATCAGTTCACCTCGAGCCCGACTTCGCACGTACTGCTATGTACAGAGAATCGTTCTTTAGACTTTCTACGCGAATGTTGAACACCGATTGTAATGTTCAGGAAATCAAGACCAACGTTTACCGACTCCTTCTCTTAGACTCGCACTATGCTTTGGCATATAAAAGGGAATATAAACCAATTGAGTTGGGTCCTTATTATAAATAAAAAACCAGCAGCATCGGCAGCGAAGTGATTTCAGCTCGTACAAGATGGTAAAAGTGCTGAGCAACCGAAAAGTATAAGATACAGCCCAGTCGAGAAACAGGCAGCGTCACAAGACGAACGTTTTGAACTGAACCGAACGTCTTCGAAGTGTCCAGCATCAGTTCCCCTTTTCTACTTATCGGCAGCATTCGGTATCCAAATCAGGGTCACGAAGCAGTGGAGTTAATTCAACTCAGCCCATTCCAATGTTTTGAAACATTATTGCAAGTTCAGCATTTGTGTTTTGACATCGTAATGAATTGTTTCATCGGTTTTATTGGGTCATTGGTAACCGATAAGATGATGTGAATATATCAGCGCAATAGCCTTCGCCATCCGTGTGCTGAAAGTTGAAATACAATGGCTGCTAACTACTGATTTTTTATCGGCACTCGGTGTCGGTGGACATATACGAGTATTTGAATCGGGTTTCCCTTACTTACTTACTTACTTACTTACCACGGGTGGGTGGAATTGTTGGCCTTCTGCACCCAAATTGAATGGTTCTGTATTGCTGGCGGAGTTTTGCTCGCCATCGCCATTATACAGCTTGGGACAGTGGTCTTTCCATATCCTCAGCACTGATTGTGGTTCCACTACGATGTTCTCTACAGGCTTCGGTTCGGGGTGTATAAGCCCTGGAGGTTCGTTTCACCTTTTTGTAAAACTTTCGAGCCTCGTTCCTGTTGTGACATCCCTTTATCTCTTCGATCGCGCGCTTCTCATGCTCCCTTTCTGAGAATGCCTCTTATTTAGTTGCATGTGCTCGCCGGCACTCACTCGTTGTGGTGGCCGTGTAAACCCTAGCACTTCAGAGGCGGCATCTCTAATGGCTGCTACTGGTTCTCTACATTTTGTGCTGGAAGCAAAGGACTTCTGAGGAGATTTTCGGAGACACGATCGGAAAAGGATCTAGCAATCTCTTGTGATTGTAGCCGTTTGACGTCGAATTTGCTCCTAGCATTTTCGCGTGTTGCCCTTGATCGGGATATCCGCATTCATACCTTACCTACAACAGATGTGGTCCGAGTCGATGTTGGCACCTCGGAATGTGCGGACATCTTGCATGCTAGAGAAGTGTCGTGCGTCGATCGCTAAGTGATCAATCTGGTCGACGGTTGATTGATCAGGAGATTTCCATGTCTTTTTGTGGATATTGAGATGTGGGAATCACGTACTTGCTAGCATTACGTCTCGCCCCGCAGTGATTAGACTTGATCCGTTATCGGAGGTGGTGTCATGTAGGCTATTTCGTCCGATTATTCCACCAAAGATTTCTTCTCTACCCAGCTTAGCATTAAAATCTTCAAGGACAATTTTAATGTCATAGCTAGGGCATTGCTCATAGATCTTGTCGAGGAGCTCGTAGAACCTGTCCTTGGTGTCTTCATCCTTTTCCTCAGTGGGGGCGTAGATGAGGCTGATGTTGGTGATGCGGATTGTCGTAATGCGCTCATTCTCTGAGTTGAAACTCAAGACCTTTCTCCTAAGTGGAGTCCCAACTACAAATCCACATCCAAATAGACGTTGATTTTGTTCCCGGTAGCAGTCGCCGTAGTAAATATCGCAGTTGTTCATTTTACGTAGGCCCGGACCATTTCTTGGATGGCATTTATATCTGCTTTATAGCAATCAAGGGCTTCCGCTAGTTGTTCGGCACGTGGTATGTCGAGGGACCTAACATTCCAAACCGAAATTCGTTGTCCTTAAATCGTTTGCGTGGGTCGTCATCATTAATTCCGTTCGTATCCTAGTCTTGTTGGTGTTTCGGAACTATGTCTTCTTCATGTGGCCGGGCAGTCACCCCGACGCACGACCCCCAACCTGGAGGGCCAGGTATTTAGTTTAACTCTAAGACGAAGAGCCGGCCAAGCCGCTCCTTATAGGCCTCGGCTGCGAATATGTCGTAGTAGCCCTATAAGGTGTTCACTAAGTAGTTCATCCTGACTGGAACTGTAGACGCCACCGTTGACTCCATCTTGGGAGTTCTTCAGCTGCCGCCTGTTGAAAATGACGCATACCTCCTCCCCTTCTCTCTCTTTGCTGCCGCCAACAACTTCCCAATGGGGTTGGAACCCAATCTTCGGTTGAAGTACTGAGCACCCGATGTTCACCGCGGGGAGGTGGAAAGTAGAAGTTGATAGTCAGAGGTTGCTGTGTACGCTTGTGTCCTCTTAAATGCACGTGTCTACCCTTCGAACATCTTTCGCTTACCTTCAGAGATTTTGATGCACTTCAGTCAATTGTTAGCTTTTTAGTGATTTCACCTTCTTTGTTTTGTTTTTACTTTTAGGACCTTTTAAATTTTGACGACCCTCTCAACGTCGAAGCTGCCGAACAATTTCAACGAGACCAGAAGGAATTCCAAACTAAAGTCAAAGAATACGTGTTGCTCTACGCGAGTAGATAATGCTACCACTTCTCCTAGGACAAATTTTTGTTTATTTATTGTAAAATGCTTGTATCTTAACACTTAAGTCTTCGAACTAAACTTCTATCATTTACGACTTTTATATTTTTCTTTGTTTCCATAAGAAAACTTATTGCGTGTTAATTCAATTTAGCATTCGGACTATGTTTAAGCTGCAAAATGAAACAATGTATAGAATAAAGATAAGTTCAAAAGATGAGTTGCATTGCTGTTCCTTAGGACAAGGTTCGCCCGAGCGCAAAGGAAACACAGGTCTTATGTTGTTGTTTTTCTTTCTTTTTAAAGCTTTACCTTGGTACTCAAATTCAAAACAAAAATCATTCTTCAATCATCAAGTCTATGGGCTTGAAGTGGTTGACTACGTTTACTGTCCAGTCGGTTTCGTTGCCGGCAGTGAATTCCTTTATGAAACGATAATTGCAAATAAACACTTTGTCTTCGTACTCTTTCACGCCCCTGTGGAAAATAAAAAAAAACATGAAGGTGGACCAAGTTTAAGGAACCAAGTACAAACCCCATATTCCAAGGAAGAACTTCGCCTTGCTTCTGCAGGTCTCTGAAACCCTTCAAGACATGGAACACCATTGTGATCTCGACGAATCGCTTTTGTATTTTTTCATTTGATTCATCGAACATTATGCCAACCTTGAACGAGTCCACCATCATTGATGAGGTCAGGAAACAGAGAAATGAAATGATTTACCTGATAGGGAAAAGACAAATAAATGTCCTCCATATTGACTTCGAGTTGTTTTCTCTGTGAAACGGAGAGTTTCTCCAATGTCGGTCTTATTTCGTCTAGAGCTTCATCGGACACCAGGCTCTTGAGTTCCATTAAATTCGAGTTGACCAATTTGTTTGAAATAGTCTGTGAGACGAAAAGCAAAAGAATGCAATTTTCCGACTTATATAACCAAACAAAAGTTCAGAGAACACTTTGGAGACTCTCATTCGAAAGGCAAACTTACATCAACTGCACGCTTGGTTCCATGAATGAAATCTTTCAAATCAAATTCACGATCAAAGTACGGACGAATTATGAAATTGATGAGAATCCAATTGCGAATAGAATTCACAAACGATGGCCAGATGATTTCTGGAAATTGCATCAACGATGGAAGACTCCTTTGCCTCTTTTCCTTATTTTGGTTATCTTCGGCTGGTTGTGAAGTACTACTGTAGAACACATGCTGACACAAGGATACTGGAGTATTCGATTGCTTAGCGGTAATGTATGGATTAAGGTATCTATTTCTGCACTGTGGGGTTTGTGCTAATAGGTTTTTACTTAATCTAAGACATTTATTTAGATTAATTGCAACGAGCGAGGACATAGTTAAAAAAAAGAATTCTGAATTGATAAAAATATTTTGGTCTTTTTCAGTGGTTTTTGACGTTTATTTGTTATTATAAAAAAAATGGTGGGCTTGTTCATGTTCTTGTGGGCCTAAGGCATGTTCAATGAAGTTGGTGCGAACATATTTGGAGAGTTTTCTTGCAGAATTTGTTTTCAATTTTTAAAAAGAAAAAAGCAACCAAATGTAATGGCCTTTTCCAAAATAGAAAAGGAGTGCTTACCCATCACTCCAGGGAGTGAAATCGTCACTCCCTACTTTTTCTTGGAGTGAAGGAGTGATTAACACAATACATGAAACTAAACGTCGAAACACTCCCTTTTCCAAAATGAATTCCAAATTCGTTGACAGGGAGTACACTCCCAAAAGTAGTTTTGGAAAAGGCCATAAGCGTGCAACAAGTCCTTAGTTGTAGCTTGCAAATAGTGAGTGTAAGATATGGTCGGAAGAACGCATACCCGATGAATTGAACCTCAGCATTGTTTGCCTTGCCCGATGCTGAAGGAAGGAGACCCTCTAAACTGAACCAACTATAGAGGAATCAGCCTGCTTAACATCGCCTACTAGATCCTGTCTTTAGTAATGTGTGAACGTCTGAAGCCTTTTGTCAACATTCTGATTGGTCCTTATCAATGTGGCTTCAGACCGATACCCACCACCTTTTCATTGATTTTAAGGCCGCGTATGCCAAGCCCGTTCGCTTGTGCAAAATGACGATGGAGAACTCACGCTGTGCCATCAAGGTTGGCAACGAGCTCACGGAATCTTTCGATGTCAAAAAAGGATTCAGACAAGGCGATGCACTGTCATGAGATTTCTTTAAAATCGTTCTTGAGAAGATAGTGCAAAACTCCACCGTCAACACCAGAGGCACTATGTTCCGAAAATCTGTTCAACTTCTCGCGTACGCCGATGATATTGATATAATGGGAAGAACACAGTGTGAGTGAAGGGCAAAAATGTTTTTTTCGGTAAGTGAGTGAAAAACGAAGTATGTATGTATACATGCTGTCTTCGAGGAAGGACACGCAACGCCGACCGACGGCTCGGATAGAAAGTCACAATTGACGCATACAACTTCGAGTTAGTGGAGGAGTTTGTCTACCTAGGCTCCGCTATTAACACAGGCAATAACACCACCGTCGAGATCAGACGAAGAATAACTCTTGCTAATCACTGTTTCTTTGGGCTAAGAAAGCAATTGAGTGGAAAAGCCCTCTCTTGAGAAACTAAGGTAAAATTGTATAACACCCTCATCATCCCAGTCCTGCTGTATGGTGCAGAAGCATGGACCTTGACAAAACCGGATAAATTTGCCTTAGGCTCTTTCGCAAGGAAAGTTCTTCGGGTCATCTTTTGTTGGAAATTAAGATTGAATGTGGCAGCACTGCTACAGTTTGTAATCTCTCAACCTTTATATTTGACTCAATAAATTCACTTATTTTCATAGAACGACTTCGTTTTTGCTAAAGCTCTGGAATTTTCTTTTTAATAAAATAAATTTCAACAGGTTATGGGCACCAGGCCACGTAAAAGTAATTCAAGCTTTCTGTTAAAGTAAAAAATCTTTGAAATCCGTAAAGTGAATAGTTTGGTTTGAGCACAGTTTAATTTTTTTTTTGTTCAACTAATTTCGTCAATGATGGCCGGCATTCTCAGCACCATAGAAAAATTAAAAGGGCGGGAAAACTACGACGACTGGCAATTCGCTGTCCAGAATTATTTGGAACCCCAGTGCCCCGGTTCTGTAACTTACGAATCGTTAAAATCAGTCGTTAAACGCTGTGAATTGAAACACATTGAAAATTAACGATGTGTTCTGTTTCTGTAACTTTGACAATCGTTAATTTTAACTACCGGAACAGATCTAAAAGAAACACTGGAAGCATTTCGTTAAATTGCGTTCTGTAACTGTTCAAATCGTTAATTTGACTGCATTGTATTTCTATCTAGCTAGTACCCGCGACCTGGCAATCGATTGTAGTGCCATCTTGAGTTCTGGCGCAGCGCTAACTCTTTTTACATAGGTTTTGTATTGGATTTTTTTTTTTTTTTTGGTTTCGATCTGGCGCAAAAAATCGAAAAACCCATTCTTGATTGTACTAGGTGGTTTCATATACAATGTTTGACTGCTTTTAGCTGTCAATTTATCTCACTGGCCTTTAGGAGGCGAGATAAGTTTGTTTGAGATAAAAGCAAGTCGCAAATGATTTTTTTATCAGATTTAATTGATTTTTTTAGGTTTGTGTGTGAAAGCAATCAAATATTTTTGATTAAAAAAAAAAAAAACCTAACAAATATATTTGTCAAACTTTATAAAAACATTTTATTTATTTTCAGAAAATGGCCAAACGACGACGAAAACTCCGTTCTCTACCGCCAAGCATTCAAGCTGAAGGACCATCGCAACAACGCATTGAACAACAGCGCCAAGCAGCACAATCGGCCAACCCAAACGATCCAGTTATTTGTAAGTGCTTTTGGATAGGATTAAAATTAATTGAGATTCCTTTACATCAATGCTAACAAAACCCACTTTTTAATTTGCAGATGGTAACGAGGAACATGGCGAAGAACGCAGCGAAGCCGATGCTGACGAAGAAACTCGTCAATTTATTGAAATCTTCGATCATGCTTATGCTCCCGACCAGCCACGCTCAACAGCTAGTGACCGCCGTTTGGACGGAGTTCCAATTATTCGCTACACCGTTTCTTGTAAATTAGGATAATTCATACAAAGCCTTGAACATTTCTAATAAACTCAACCTTCTTGCAGCTAATTTGAATCCAGGATCAGGGAACAGCAGTGGAACATCTACTAGTGGTGCAGCTAGTGGCGGCAATCTTGACAATTTAGTCCTTGTCCACCAATCACGTACACGCAATACTAATGCCAGTGTCCTCAGCCGATCGTTCAATCCAATAAACCAGCAACAACTTCCAAGCATCAATATTGGCAGTGTTCGTTCTTCACCAGCCACCGGTCCAAGTACCAGTTCCCGAAACAACAACAGCCTCGATGATGGTATGTTTGAAACTATAACCTTGAAACCCTTTTTTACTCATCAAACAAAACCAAATCCCTTAGAATTAATTGCTCGATTCAATTACTACATTCATCATGGGCAATCACTTTCAAGCGGAACTGCCGGAGGTTCGAATCCAACAGTTCCAAGCACTTTGAGCAATTTAACAAGCGGAGGCGGTGCTCTGGGATCAACTAGCGGTGGCATTTAGTTTGGTACAAATGCCAGTATTACAGTTGGTGGCGCCGATGATTCAACGGAAGCCCGCGTTCCCCCATCGACAAATCGTTTGCAACGTAATTCTCGTCGATTGATTTTAGTCGATCAACAATATTGAACATCACACACATTTAACAACTCCGATGATAACCAAAATGAACTCTTCAATCAAGATGGTGCTTAGAGTTTCTATCCCCTGGAACTTTCTTTCTATATCATTTGTTCTTATTTTCAGCCCTTCATTGGTGGCTGGAGGAAGCCAAACATCTCGATATGGAATCCCAGCCTGATATTTGTCTAACTGTGGCTCATCAATTAATACCTGTGTTGCAGGAATTACGGGCCAAAACAAAGCGCAGAAAGAGGAAGACAGCTTCAACTACAACCCCAGCTGGTGGTGCAGCTGATGAATCTGCACCCAAAGGTCAAGGGCCCGAAGCGAGTGGAATAAGTACGCCCAGTGTCAGGATCACAACACCAGCAACACAAAATACTTCATCGTCGCCAAGCAATAGAAGAAGTGCAATTCCGATTTTGCTGCGAAGAAATTCTACTCCTGAAATTTAATTATACGAATGTCTTTTTGCTTTATATTATTGCAAATAAAACTGAATGTTTGTTTACATGTCCGGTATGGACTCCTAAGCGGCCCAACAGATGTTTGTTTTTTTTCTGTAGAGAATTGAATGGAAAAATAGAAAGTTTTTGATGCAAAACTCGAAAAATGCATTGGCTTGCAAAATTAAAAATTGCATGGAATGGTAGGTGCACACGTTTTCAAATGCCTTAGGCTGTTTTGACAGGAAAGTTCTTCGGGTTATCTTCGGCCCCGTGTGCATTGATGGGGAATGGAGAAGAAGATACAACAGAGAACTTTACGGGTTGTTCAACGACGTGGACCTAGCCAGAAGGGTCAAGGTCCAGAGACTCAGATGGCTCAGTCATTTAGAGCCCATAGACACCAATGTTCCGGCCCGGAAAACCTTCGACACTATTCCCGAGGGACGTAGAAGGACAGAAAGACCGCCACTCAGGTAGCGCACACAAATGGAAGCGGACCTCAATCAAACTGGAGTGCAAACTGGAGACAGCTAGCTAGGGACCGAGCTGGCTGGCGGAGACTGTTGATTGAGGCCCAAGTCCACAACGGACTGTAGAGCCACCTAAAGTAAGTAAGTATGGTAACTGGTCTGATTATGCTCAGAAAATCAACAAAAGTTTACAATTATCTCTCTTTTATTTGCTTGCTTTCTCAAAATACAAAAAAAAAATAATTCCAGTCCATTGCTTTGAACCTCTCAGACTGCGAGGTTACTGGTCACAGCAGTCTCACAAATAGCTTCCTCAAAAAACGGATGCTCCAACGCTTCTTGGGCTGATATCCTCTTGTGCGGATTCAATTCCAAGAGCTTGTACAACAAATCGTAGGCACTCGCTGGGAAAATATCTTTTTCCAGAATTTCTTCTCCGTTGAATGAAGATTCTTTGCATAAGCAATCATAAAACAATTGCTCGCAGTTCTTGCACACCTCCATGTTGCTTCCTGTGCCCTGCATAATCGTCGTATATTTATCCTTTAGTTCCGCGGTAAAACCTGTTCTTCTGTGATTTCGAAGACGTACACAGAGCTTTGGCAGTTCGACCGGCTTAGTCCAGTGACTGATGGTCACGATGCGTCCTAAAACAAAGGCAGTTTTCCGAATAGCTTTGTCACCGAAAATGGTCACCATTTCGGCTAAGGTAACATAATCGTCGGGTGCCTTGAAGAACGTATAAACTGATGAGAGTATCGACATAAATATCACTCCCACATCCCAGATATCGACGGCCGTCGTTTGATCGGGACGGCTTGTCGGCACATGATGTTTGATGACGTATTTTTTGAGATGCTTCTGCTGGAGATGTTGGTCTTTTTTCAGTGTCGCCAATAGCACTGTACTGAATGTCTCGTTTCCAATGCGACAATGAACATTGAAGATTCGATTTCGTGAATCTTTGAATTTAGATCAGCAACAGCTTCCTGGCTTTTGTTTGCTGCTGATTTTGTGGAAGCGAGTGATGAGGATCTTTGGGCACTTTTTTCCATTGCTTTGTGTATTTGCTTGAGCATAGAATCCCTGATTGCATTTATAACTTGTTAGAACTCCTGAAACAATATAAATCGAGTTATGGGATTGTTTTGCATGAGAGGCATAACTTACCCGAAACGATGTCGCATGTCTCGTATTCGTCTTCAGATTGGGAGGCTGAGCTGGATGAGGAGTAGTGGGACGTCTTCGTCCTTTTGTTGATAGATTTCATAAGTTATTATTTATTATTGCAAACGCGAATTTTCAATTCAATAAATGAAAAAAAATATTATTTGAAATTAAAAATATTTGTCATTTCAATTCAAATGTTTTGAAAGAAATGTCAAAAATTTTAACGATTTCCACTGGAAATTCCAGTTCAATTAACGACGCAAATTTGAGTTAACGATTGTAGTTACAGAACACAAACTTTTCCAGGATCGTTAACGAGGGAACAATCTGTTCCATTTTTTAACGATTCGCTAAATTAACGATTGAGATACAGAACCGGGGCACAGGAGTTATGGAATTGTGTTCTCGGAGTTGAGACAGACGCACTGAAAATTTCCAAAGCAAAATCCACAATTATTTTGCTCATCGAAGCAGTTAATTACGTTCACGTCAAGGACGCCAAAACTGCGAAGGAAGTTTGGGATCGATTGAGAGTAGCTTTCGACGATAGTGGGTTGACGAGAAGAGTAGGTTTGTTGCGATGCCTCATAATTACCAATTTGCAAAACAGTGGTGGTGTAGAGAGTTATGTTACCAAAATTATCTCAACCGCACATAAGCTCAATTCTATTGGGATGCCAGTCTCAGACGAGTGGGTCGGCACGTTGCTACTTGCTGGCTTACCAGAAGAGTATAAGCCCATGATTATGGGAATTGAAAGTTCTGGGGTGAAGATTTCGGCGGACTCAATTAAAACGAAACTGTTGCAAGACGTCAAAGATGATTGCATTTCGAATGAGCAGTCTGGCTCAGCTTTTTATGGTGAAAACAAGAATTTTAAGAAACGTTTTAATAAACCTGCAAAGAAGAATGGTCCTAGATGTTTTGTGTGCAATCAATATGGCCATATAGCAAAGAACTGTTCACAGAAGCAAAAAAACAGGAACAGATGCTAGCCGTTCTAAGGTTCTTTATACAAGTTTTGCTGCACAACAAATTGGTGGTGAAGAATGGGTTGTCGACTCTGGCGCTTCTTCACATATGACGTTCAAACATGATTGGCTTGAGAATTCTACGGTTGCTTGCGATGACGTGGTAGTTGCAGATAATAATAAATTGAAGGCAACGGCAAGAGGAGATGTGTCATTGAAGGTTTCATGTGGTGATGTCATAGCAAAAGATGTTTTGTTTGTCCCAAGCTTATGCGTGAATTTGTTGTCGGTGGTGCAGATGGTAAAAAATGGTAATCGTGTTGTGTTTGGCTCAGATGGTTGTTCTATTTTCAATAAAAACAACAAGCTGATTGCGACTGCAAGTTTGCACAACAATACTTTCAAATTGGACAGGCCTTCTCAAATAGTGAACATTGCGAAACTAAGTTCTGATTTGTGGCACCGACGTCTCGGCCACATCAATTATCAAACATTGAATAAGATGTCCAACGATGGTTTGGTGGATGGAATTTGTAGTGATGCAAGCGATAGATCTGATGGATGTGAAGTATGTCTCAAAGGCAAACAATTTCGGCAACCGTTTAAATTGTCCGAATCCACAACAAGTAGGCCACTTGAGTTGGTACACTCAGATGTATGCGGGCCTATGGAGCATACATCGATAGGAGGTTCACGATACTTTCTATTGTTTCTGGATGATTTCTCAGGAAAGATTTTTGTCTACTTTATCCATTCGAAGAGTCAGGTAATAGATAAGTTCGTCCAATTCAAAAATTTTGTTGAAAATCAAACATCATACAAAATTCAGAAATTCCGCTCGGATAATGGTACAGAATTTTGTAATCACAAATTCGCAAATGTACTACGTAGCAGTGGCATCAAGCATGAGACAACAAATGCATATACGCCGCAACAGAATGGCAAAGCGGAGCGAATGAACCGCACAATAGTCGAGAAAGCAAGATGCTTACTTATAGATGCGTGCATGCATAAGCGTTTTTGGGCAGAGGCTGTGTCGACAGCTGCATACTTAATTAATCGTACAGTGACAAGAACATCCGAATTATCAAAGTCCCCAGAAGAGATTTGGTCAGGAAGAAGAACAAACGTTGAACATCTTAGAGTTTTTGGATCGACAGCAATGGTTTACGTACCGAAACAAAAACGACAGAAATGGGACTCCAAATCTTCAAAGTGTATTATGGTTGGGTATAGTGAAGAAAAGAAAGGATACCGTTTATATCATCCTGAATCTAAGAAGATAATCTTCAGTCGAGATGTGAGTTTCTTCGAAGACGTCATGTACTTTAAGGATTCAGTGGGAGATACCATAAGAAATAATGTCTTGATAGAACTTGATAACAAGATAGATGTCAGCAACGAAACAGACGAATGGGAAGACGCAGAGGATCAGAATGGCACATATATTGAAGAGATTTTGCTAGATGCAAATGAGACTGATTGCCTTGCCAGCAGCGAAAATGATGGAAATTTCAACGTAGACTCTCCTTCAACTTCCGACTTGGTTCAAGACAATTCACCGAGAACATCAAAAAGGCAGCCTAGACGACCAGCAAATTTCGACGATTACATATGTTATCAAATGACTTCAGATGATTCCTATGATCCAGTTACATTTGACGAAGCGTGTTCAAGATTTGATAAGACTCACTGGAAGAAGGCTATCGAAGAAGAGTATGCTGCTCTGATTGAGAACGATACTTGGGAAGCTGTTGATTTACCTCCCGGAAAGAAAGTCATCAACACGAAGTGGGTATTTAAGACCAAGAGCGATTCTCAAGGTAAGATCTGTAAATATAAAGCCCGTTTAGTAGCGAAAGGCTGTAGCCAACGTTTGGGAATAGATTATTGCGAAACATATTCTCCTGTCATTCGTTACGGCTCTATAAGATTTTTGATAGCTTTGGCAGCAAGACTTGATTTAAGAATTCACCAGTTAGACGCTATAACAGCTTTTCTTCAAGGCGATTTAAAGGAAGAAATTTATATAGCTGAACCCGAAGGTTTTGATCACAGCAAGAAGGTTCTTCGACTTAAGAAATCATTATATGGACTCAAGCAATCTTCGAAGATGTGGAACGACAAACTAGATGAAGCCTTAAAGAGCTTTGGTATGATAGCTTCGAAGATTGATCCTTGTATATATTATAGAAACTATAATGGTACCTACTTAATTGTTGCAGTCTATGTAGACGATTTATTGATTTTTTATAATAATTCCGAAAATATGAAAGAACTAAAGACAGGTCTAATGAATACTTTCAAGATGAAGGACATTGGTGATGCAACTTCGTTTCTTGGACTACGTTTGACAAGAGATGAGAGTTCCGGGAAGATATGGATTGATCAAGAGCAATATATCAATGAAATGGTCGTTCGTTTTGGAATGAAGGATGCAAACAGCTGTTTAACACCGATGGAAACAAATTTGCATTTGTCGAAAGAGATGTCACCAAAGGACCAGTCTGAGAGAGATGAGATGTCGAAAGTTCCCTATCAGGCGTTAGTTGGTTCGCTACTTTTTGCAGCTCAGGTATCCAGACCCGATATATGCTATGCCGTGAACTACGTTAGTCGTTTCAACAACGATCCTGGTATGCAACACTGGAAAGCAGCGAAACGCATCTTGCGTTATTTAAAAGGAACTGCTCACAAACGACTTTGCTTCCAGCGAGATGATTCATCGACGACGCTAATCACTGGCTACTGTGATGCTGATTTTGCGAGTGACATCGACGAGCGAAAGTCAGTATCTGGTTACGTATTCATAGTTGGAAATGGAGCTGTATCGTGGATGTCGAAAAAACAATCAACAGTGGCACTTTCAACCACGGAGGCCGAATACATGGCTATGAGTATGGCGATGCAAGAAGGACTATGGCTTCGAGGTTTGGAGAAGGAACTCATTCAAAATCCATCAAAGAACTTCGATCTGTATTGTGACAACCAGAGTGCCGTATTTCTGTCATCAACATCAGGATTTCGCACTAGAACGAAGCATATCGACGTAAAACACCATTTTGTTCGAGATATCATCAAAGAAGGCGAAGTCTGCTTACGTCACATTGGAACAAACGAAATGATAGCAGACTCACTCACAAAAGCGTTGCCATCAGTCAAGTTCAACATATTCACATTTTCGATGGGAATTCAATCTAGTGGGAGTGTTGGAAATTAAGATTGAATGTGGCAGCACTGCTACAGTTTGTAATCTCTCAACCTTTATATTTGACACAATAAATTCACTTATTTTCATAGAACGACTTCGTTTTTGCTAAAGCTCTGGAATTTTCTTTTTAATAAAATAAATTTCAACATCTTTGGCCCCGTGTGCATTGAAGGGGAATGGCGAAGATACAACAGCGATCTTAACGGATTGAACAACGACATGGACCTAGCCAGAAGACTAAAGGTTCAGAGACTCAGATGGTTTGGCCATTTAGAGCTCATAAACACCAAGGTTGCGACCCGGAAAGCCTTCGACACTATTCCCGAGGGATATAGAAGTAGAGGAAGACCGCGACTCAGGTGGCGCACACAAGTGGAAGAGGATCTCAATCAACGTGGAGTGCAAAACAGCTAGCTAGGGACCAAGCTGGCTTGCGGAGACTGTTGATTATGGCTCAAGTCCACAACGGACTGTAGCGCCACCTTAAGTAAGTAAGTATAAAAACAATGCCTAAAGCGGTATATACACAGTTCAAATGCTTGTCATGCACGAGCAAGTGTATTAGTAAATTTGAATTGAAGTTGCTTATACACATATCAATCATAGTTTTCAATCTTTTATTTTACAGTGACTGTTTTGTGACAGAACATATTATTATTCGAGTTATGAGTTTCAGCTTTTAGGTTTCCTATTTGTATTATTTGCTTGTGTTTACAATGAGTGAGACAGACGATTGTTACTTCGCCATAGGAATTGCGCTTTTTTCATCAACATATAATTCGGCATGAGGCAAAATTCAAAGTATGATTGATCAATCATTAATTTTGCACATACACTACTTCAATGCAGTACGCCTGATTGAAGGAAAATCAAAAGATTTTGATTTTACTTCAAGCATACACCCGAACTATACGTGTGACTTGTTGAATATTTAGGCTGTGTGCGAATTAGATGAATTGTGGTTAAAAAATGAAAATGGATGAATTTTTAAGCACTACTGTCATATTTTAACCTGCTCCGCAGCTAGTCTAATAATTTTATTCAATGCGAAGTGTCAAAATTTAACCAAACGTCAAGTTTTAACCAATTTTTAACTGAATTCGCACTCGGCCTTAAGTCTAGTACGCAGATCGGGAAAAAATTATTTCTCATACAAATTTTTTCCTTGGACAAATTTTGTCCTCAATATTTTTCCAAGCGGTACGCAGCTCACGCGCAAAATTTATTATTTGGAACCGCTGTAAGCAAAAAGTCTCCACTAACTTTTGTCTGGACAAATAATGTTCGAAGCATTATTCTGCCGGAAAAATTGTGACGAGGAAAAATAAATAAAACAAAAGTAAACAAAAAATATTGAAAAAGTCTGAAATGGACTATTTAATTGAATATTTGGAAGAGAAGAAGCAATTAATGAAATTCAAAATCAAAGAAAAATTATGCAAATTAGTAGAAGAGTGGCCAACCAAATGGCCGATGAGATGTTGGTTTCAAATCGCATTGCAGTATGGAGGCTATTTATTCATATGGCGTTTTTATTTGGCAATCTGGAATCTAAAAAAAAAACATTCTAATTTTAAAATCAGAAAATCACTTTTGCCCAATTGAATGCGTTCAAATGCTTTTTTTAACTTCCTGATTGCCAATTAAAGACGCCATTATTGTCGACAAGTAGACATTTTTCTTCATTTCTCCAAATTCAAAATTTTGCGCGAGAAAAATTCCATTTGTAGAGAAAAAAATTGTAGAGATAAAATTTTTCTTTTCCCGATCTGCGTACTAGGCTTATTTTCTTATTTTTTTCAAAGATCTTGCAGATAAGTTGGTTCAGCCCCTTAAGTCTCCACATTGCTGTCACAATGAAATCTAGTGTTTACTTGGCTTAAGCCATTACAGCGGGTGTTTTATTTATTTTTTTGTTGTTGAAAAAGTGACATATTTTTTCTGTCATCGTGGATTCTTGTGTCATTCGTATTACAATTTATATCGCAATTGCTGAAAATTATTAAAAATACAAATTTTGAGTTTTAAAAAAATGATGTTCGCTTCTTCACATAACTTGGTAAATTCCATCAATCCAAAATTAAATATTCCCAATTCAAAATTAACACCAATTTTCAGCCACCCTTCTACTTGACTAGCATCGGTCGAAAACCTCATTACTATCCGACCCGCAACAACTCCTCACAATATTCACAGAAAAACATCAAGGATTACAAGAAGACCGTTCTCGAAGAACTTGCAACGCTATTAAACAAATCACGTTCAAGTATTCTCAACATTGCCAATCACAATGCTTGTGTGAAAACGTTCTTCGAAAAGGGACGGCTAGAACGAGTTCTCGAGGATTTGGAATTGTCCTTGAAGCACATCGATGCGAATATCATTGCAAAACAAATCTGCAGTAATGGCAAAAATTCCAAACATCTAATGAATGTTACGGTTAGCACAGGGAATTCGGATGTTAAGTGCTTGTTGAATCGGCGAAAAGGATTCAATTCAGGTTATGAAATGTAAGCTGGGGGGTTTTCTTTGTGTCTTGTCGACTGCATTTCAAATTTTCAATTTTATTTTGAAGCAAATTTGTGAGACACTTTAAGACTGACCGAGCAATTGAATGCGAAACGAAAAGAAATCCATCTCTGATGGCCAGAATTCGAAAATCTCTGGGTAAGTCTTTTTGATAGTTTGTTTGTTGAAAGTCTCACGAATGTGATCCTAGGTGGAGCTCCACACAAACCTGAAACTGCAATTGCAGTCCACCCAGAAACCTTAACAAAACTTTTTAAGAATGAGCAAGGAGTCCAAAAAGATGGGGTTTGAAGAATCTTTTCACCACAAAAATATGTGCTTAAACTCTCGTTTCCAGGAAAAGAACATTAAAGTGGCTTTTGCCGAGGGATACCTGGCAGCCTTGAACTCAGATGAAACCAACAAATCTGGAAAAACCATGAAGTATTTGAAGGTATTCCAACAGCTCCTGATCATTGTTGTATTTCTGGGAATCTTGGCGAGCCTCTTCTCTTCATCGAATGGATCAATGTTTAGGTTTGCATTTTTCATCCCAAAGCCAACAAGATCTTTACATTTTACGGTTGATTCTAGAATTCAGTTAGGCAATCAAGTGGAAGTAGACCCCGAGGAAATAAGTGTCACATTCGAAGACGTCAAGGGATGCGATGAAGCAAAACAGGAACTGAAGGAAGTTGTTGAATTCCTGAAAAATCCTGAGAAGTTTTCGAATCTTGGTGGAAAACTTCCCAAAGGTGTTCTGTTAGTGGGACCTCCTGGCACTGGCAAAACGCTGCTCGCTCGTGCCGTCGCTGGAGAAGCGAACGTACCATTCTTCCATGCAGCCGGCCCAGAATTTGATGAAGTTTTGGTTGGTCAAGGAGCACGCAGAGTTCGTGATTTGTTCAGTAAGATTCCAAGCTCCAAAACTGACTGTCGAACAAGTAACAGGATTATTTCTTTAATTTTCAGAGGCCGCCAAAGTGCGAGCACCTTGTGTGATTTTCATCGATGAAATTGATTCTGTCGGAGCGAAGCGAACCAATTCGGTTCTGCATCCCTACGCAAATCAAACAATAAATCAGCTCCTGTCCGAAATGGACGGTTTCCATCAAAACGCTGGCGTTATTGTTCTTGGAGCAACGAATCGCAGGGATGATCTCGATCAAGCTCTTTTGAGACCGGGTCGTTTCGACGTCGAGGTTGTTGTATCGACGCCAGACTTTAGTGGTCGCAAGGAAATTTTGTCCCTCTATTTGTCGAAAATTTTACATGACGAAATCGATGTTGACATGCTAGCACGTGGTACGTCTGGGTTCACAGGTGCTGATTTGGAAAACATGGTCAATCAGGGAGCTCTCAGGTAAGTTGCTCACTTTCGATACAGAAAGTGAAATTAGCGACGTATTTTTGTTTATAGAGCCGCAATTGATGGCGCAGAATCGGTGACAATGAGGCATTTGGAGACGGCGAGGGATAAGGTTCTTATGGGTCCCGAGCGTAAAGCCAGGCTGCCCGACGAAGAAGCTAATCTCATAACAGCCTACCACGAAGGTGGACACGCAATTGTCGCCTATTACACTCGAGTAAGGAATCCTTTTAAATTGAATGCATGAATAAATGAAACAAAAAACTGATTTCAGGAATCACATCCGCTGCATAAAGTTACAATAATGCCGCGAGGCCCTTCTCTCGGCCATACGGCCTACATCCCCGAGAAAGAACGCTATCACGTCACACGAGCCCAACTCCTCGCCATGATGGACACAATGATGGGTGGCCGGGCAGCCGAAGAGATTATATTCGGAATTGATAAAATAACTTCGGGTGCAAGTAGTGATTTGAAGCAAGCAACTTCCATTGCAACACACATGGTCAAGGACTGGGGCATGTCCGAAAAAGTCGGATTGCGAACAATCGAAGGTCCAAAAGGTCTCGGCCAAGGTGATAATATTGGTCCGTATACCGTCGAAGCAGTTGATGCCGAAATCAAACGAATTCTAAACGATAGCTACGAACGAGCAAAAGCTATACTCAAAAAACACGCCAAGGAACACAAAGCATTAGCCGAAGCCCTGCTGAAATATGAGACTCTAGATGCAGAAGATATAAAAGCTATTATGAATGGATCACAGTAACAAAATTTAATTGTATGATTTTATATAAGTTAGAAATAGTACCTCAGAAAAAACAAGGAAAACAAAACATATTTTTTATGTATACTGTTGCTTTTGTATATACAAATTACACACATTTTTGGCTTGAAACACACATCATCGGCACCGGCCGGCCGCCCGATCGTCCGAACGACAAAATTGGTACATGCCTGCTTTATCCAGAAAAGTTAAAATTTAAAACAGTTCCAACTATTGTATTTAAACAGATGAGCATTGTGTTTTGATACGAATGGAAAGCAAGACATAAGCAAAAGTTGTTTTTTTACTTTTGTTGTCGCTCAAGATAAATAACAATTTATTAATAAAAGATTATTTAAACAACAAGATACTTGATTTGTCTTAATGGTTTCTTTTTCAGTGTAGGGTTAGCCAAACAAATTGCGGCGTCTGTTCTCGGACTTTATTTTATAAAGAAAATGGGCCATGTGCCATAAAAGCATGCATTTTTCTTTTTTATACAAAATACCGCATCTTCTCTTCTCCAAACTTTAAACTTTCCTGCACCAATAAATGGTATCTTCCATGGGAAGATAGTGGTAATTTACCCCCTTAACAATCCCTTCTCAACCCATCGAAGCCAGAATCCATCGGTTATCTAACGAAGTTATGGAATTGCTGGATTTCAATATAAGTAAATCCTCCCTTGAAAACAGCAATTTGCCGGTCTTTGTAAATTTATTTATTTTTTTGTTGGTTCTTTTTTTTTTTTTTTTGAAAAAGAGCCTTTTGTGGGTCAAAAGGCCCACACATCTTACAAAACAAAAAAAAAAAAACTCCCATAAAAAGAAAAAAAAAATTTGCTCTTAACTTCTAGTTTTTAAGTTAAAGCTTGTACTAGCTAACTAATAAATAAATAAAGTGTTTAGGTATAGATAAAAAATATTCCCCTGTTTAGCCGGGAGGGGCAATTTTCTGAAAAATTGACTTATTTTGTTAAAAAAAAAATTAAAAATCAACGGCTTCGTTTACAACACCGTGCTATACCTTTCTGGAAAGGCAAAAACTTCTTCTTTCATTTTGTTTTTAAATAAATTGATTAAAATGGTTAATCCACTGAAAATCTAATACTTTTCTACTATATTCAATCCTCATAAAACTCCAATTACAAAACAAATAGTAAAAGGAAGGTTAATGTTTCATAAAAAAATTTAACAAAAAGTCCAGATAGGTAAAAATAAATTAAAAAAGATTTTTTTAGAAAAAAGTGGTTTTGTTTTTTTTTTTATTTCTCAAAAACGAAAAGACATTTTTGGATACGGTTTTCTGTTTTCGACTAAAAATTAACAACGGCATTGAATTTTTAAAACAAAATTAGTACTTAATTACATAAAATTTTGAAAAAATTAGTTCAAAAATGTTTTTTTTTTGTTTTTTCTTGGAAAATTTTGAGTTTGAAAATTTATATTTTTTAAACTATTCGCTAAAACAATTTAATTTAAAAACAAAATGAAAGAAGAAGTTTTTGGCTTTCCAGAAAGGTATAGCACGGTGTTGTAAACGAAGCTGTTGATTTTTAATCTTTTTTTTTAACAAAATAAGTCAATTTTTCAGAAAATTGCCCCACCCGGCTAAACGGGGGGGGGGGGGGGGTAGACCCCCCCTCCCATACGATTTTTTTTTGTCTCAACTCAACCTACACGCTCTAGCTTTTTGGCACAGCGCTCGTGAATCATCCTGTATATGTACTGTACATATTTCATAGTTCTCATTCTCATTATCCTGAGTTTATTTCTGTAAGCCAAACTCAATTCCGAGTTCCGAGATATTCCTTACATGAGACTAGCCGACCCCGCCATGCATCGCTAGCCGAATAATAATTATATATGTACCTACCTACATGTTTTTGTCAAAATGCAATGTGATTTTCTTGAATCCAATTGAAATAGAGAACGAATTAATTTTTCCAAGCTTCTAAGTCAGAAATCAAAACCTACATACATCATGCGATAAAGAAGCAAAATTTCGTTGAAAAAATTTAAACAATTCTTGTTTTTCACGAGATCTCCGAATTATGTTCACTTAAAAATTTGTTCCGTTCCAAAAGTCATTTCTGAATAGGTACCCACCTAATTGTTTACAGAATTCTATGCAAAAATTGATTTCTAAAATTAAAATAAATAGAGTGGCGTGACAGCTCTTGAAGAGCCAATTTTCTCTGAGTGCGTGTGAAGAATTGAGGGGACCTAAAATTTAACGCCGATTTCGAACGGCGAAAATGAGAAGCACTTTTTCATGACAGATTGATTCATGACTCTTGGAAGTTTTGTCAGTTTTTCGCAAGAGGCAGTACCCTGAAAGATATTAAATAAAAACTTGTATGGGCACGAGTAGGATTAGAAACCATTAGACGCCAACGCACTTAACCACTAAGCCAATCCCACGGGAACTTGTCCATACTTCGTGCTCTTCCAGAGTTTTCCATCAAAAGTTTTCTATATTTTCAATAATAGTTCAATAAAAAAATAAAAAAAAAAATAAAATTGGAGTAGTAGAGGACATTGATGGCAACAAACTTAACGAACAATTCATTTCTTCTCTACCGCCACAGGTCCCACTGCCTTGCCCCTCAATTAGTTTTTACTGATCAACGCGATCGTAATGAGCCTGGGGTGGAATCGTGTAAGGTGATTTGTGATTATCACCTTTGTGACTATAAAATGTGATCACATTTTATTTTCCTTCTGTGTAAGGTGATCACCAAAAATATTTCGAAGCTTGGCATCATTTCCCAAAAAAACAAATGACATATTATGACTAGTACAATCACTCTGGCAACCGATTGTAGCGCCACTATTTGCAAACATTTTATTACATGATAGTTGATATTGAAAAAGAAACGGCGGGCAGAGAATTAGGAAAACAGAAAATTAGGAAACGAAAAAGTTTCTTTTTTGAAATTGAAATTGAAATTTGAAGTTCGAATATATTTATTCTATTTGACTGTTCAAGTTTCAATAAACAAAAAAATTTATTCAATGTGATAGCAAAATAGTTGTCACAAGGAAAAGTAGCAAATTGGTGATTATCACTTGTGACTATCACCTTACGCAGACATAATTTGTGATTTGTGATTATCACCGATCACAAATCACCTTACACGATTCCACCCCGGTTTTTATTTTTTAGCAGTAGATAGTGCCGATGTAGTCCAAAGTGTTCTTATTTCTATTAATTCAAAAGCTGTTGGGCTCGATGATATACATCCTTGTTTTCTGTGCGTGATATTGCCACTTATATTACCATATATCACTTATGCTCTCAATACTATTTCGGCATCCGGGTTATCCCAGAGTTATGGAAAGTTGCTAAAATCATTCCACTTCCTAAAAACGCTAAGAAAGATGAATTTAGACCTATTTCTGTATTGCCATTTTTATCAAAAGTCTTTGAAAGGATCCTTCAAAGGCAAATAAATGTTTTTCTATCAACTAACTCTCTGCTCAGCCCTTATCAGTATGGTTTTCGGAAGAAACACAGCTGTGTTACCGCACTTTTAAATGTTACCGTCATCAGAAAAGCATTGGTTAGAGACGGGGTTATGTTTCTAGTTTTGTTAGATTTTTCGAAGTCTTTCGATTCTGTTAATTGTCAATCTATGTATAATGCTTATGCTAAATTTTAATTTTCGTCAAGTGCAACAAAATTAATTTTCTCTTAATTAACCGATAGAAAGCAAGCAGTGTGAGTCAAATTTTTTACCGAATATTATTAGTGTACCACAAGGATCTATACTGGGTCCTCTTTTGTTTTCCGCTTATGTAAATGAACTACTATCTTCTAAAGTAAATTGTAGCTTCCAGCTTTCTGTGTCAATGAAGACCTGAAGAGACAAATTGGTCTTTGTCAAACGGATTAATTTTGAATTAAAAAAAAATCCAAATGTGTTGTCATTTAAAGAAAATCTCTTGACCTTTCTTATTTTTCACCGATTGTTTTGAGCAATGCTCCAATAGAATATGTGGTTACAGCGAAAAATCTTGGTGTGACTTTTAATCGTTTTTTAACCTGGGGTTATCAATTCATCATATCGATGGACTCGTTAGCCAGGTCTAGAGTACTCCATACATTATGGGGTACACACTCTTTCACTCCACCAAAACCGCGTTTGTATCTCGCTTAAACCTTGGTAATACCTATCCTGTTCTATGTTTGCGAAATCTATTTTAACTGCAGCTTCATGAGCAGGCAAAAACTTAATGTAGCTTTCAACTCAATCGTTCGTTATGTCTTTGAATTGCAACGGTATGATAGAATATTTGGTTTTGCTTCGCAATTATTGGGCATGCCTTTCGAAAAATTAATAGAATTTGGTAATTTTCCTTTCTGACATACTTCTCTCTCATTTCAAGCTACATTTGTCAAAACAGCAGCTCTCATTTAAATGTCCATGTTCGTCATAATCATCTGCAAAATTAACGAATTTATATTAAAAATCATAGGCTACGTCTACAATGCTGTGCTACGTTTTTGTATAGTAAAAAAGTATTAATTTTATTTTGTATTTGATTAAAACTGTTCTAAGCAATAGTTGTTTTTTAAATAAATGTTAAGTTTCAAAATGTTGAACATTATTTTCTTAATTTCGAACAAATTTTTCTCAAAATTTTATGTAATTAAGTATTAATTTTATTTTCAAAATTCAATGCTGTTATTTAATTTTAGTCGGAAACAAGAAACCGGATGCAAAAATGTCTTGTCGTTTTCGAGAAATTAAGAGAAGACCAAAACTACTCAGAAACAGCTCTGATTTGAATATATATTTTTTTTTAATTACATTTCAAACGAACAAAATATTTCGATGGTATGAATAAATACATGTATATATTTTAGTACTTGCATAAATGACGAGTACCTATTGATTATTATACTATACATTAATCGAAAGCATGCCCCAATGAATGATAGGGAAATGTTTTAATTGCCATTTTCACTTGCAATTTGCAAGCGGAGCTATTTTTCCTTTATTCAGAAATTAAAACGTTATTCTTAATACAACTAACATTAAAATAAGCAAACCAAGTCAACACCTCAAAAATTGTAAGTTAGATCTTTAGTCCGAGAGAAAACTTTATTTTAACTTGCCTCTTAAAAAAATAGTAAGTATACGCCCTAGTGAACCGAAGAGTTTTTTTTTTTCTTTTTTGTTATAGATCAATGTACAGTCCAAAATCTTTGATGGATTTTTGTTAGAAATTGTTTCGGGAAGCTGTTGTAAAATTCTCAAAAGCAATGCATTTCCGGCATTAGGAAGAAGTCATATCGGAGTGAAGAGTATTATCGGCGAGTAATAGTTGTGTACGTCGACTAGTAACACAGAAGGCATAGAACTCGTGGCTGTGTTTTTTTCATCTGTCATCTTTCTATGTAAGTAAAAAAACTGACAAATTAAAATTTTCCAAGGGTATCAAATTCATGCTTCTTAACTCATAGCCTTTTGGAATAGGACTTTAATTGGTGACGATTGTAAACCAATAAGTTCACAGTTATCGCAGATGTAAGAACTAGAAACTTTACATTGACCCTTAAAAAAATATTCTTAAGTTTTATCAAAGCTTCACATTTATAATATGTCATGCAAAGTTGCCACCAACGACGTCAGGAAATTTTACTTCCTTCTGTTCCGACCTTAAACAATTTGAATTGTCCTTTTTCAATAATGCAAAATTTCCCTTTTGTAATATCTCAACATTAAGGGACATTTCCCCCCAAAAACAGGCTAAAACACACAAAAGCTCCTTTTACTTTGCTTTAAACTTTATTCAACTTATGTTTCAGTCATTTATCCAATACAAAAGCTCCATACGTCCAAAAAAAAGTTCTCTTTCGAAGGAAGAACATTCATCGTTGAATGCTCTTAACTTATTGATTATATATATTTTTTTAAGGATTCGAAACCTTTTTATTTTAACTTGTATTAAACTATGTGTGTATTTCATATTGGAAGGACTTTTTGGGTTTTTTCCTCGACAAGTTTACAATTAATATGTTTAAAATAAAGAAATGCATACACCGGATATTTAGTTCACAACTTAAAGCCGATCAAAGTCTTTTATCACCACATTCAGATGTATTTATTATTTTTTTGTGACGCAATAACTTCATATTAAATAATCAAAACAACCAACAAAATTTCTATATTTAAACGAATATCCTTAAAAAAAACAACAAAAATCTTCTCGAAATAAAATATATTAAATTGTGTGTACATAAATGAAAAGCGATGTGTTATGTTTGATGAGTTAAAGTTAAAGGTGCTTACATATATTCGAACCCTGTGCGAAATTGTGATGTGAATATTACTTCCTTTTGTTAATTTTTTTGGAAACAAATCAAAATGAATATAAACATTTAAGAACGAAATTGAATCGACAGAAAAAGAAAAACGAGGAAGATAAAAATAATACATAACTCTTCGTTTCGTACATGTGTATTCGTGCGATAATATCGGTTAATAGAAAATGAAAGGAATTACATAATCAACTACAATTCGTAACACTCATTTTTTGGGTTATCCTACGAAACGTACCTGTGTAATATTAACAAAAAAAAATTATATATATTTAAAAAATTAATTAAACAGCTTTGTAAATAAAATAGTGCACAAATTTCAAACACACACAAGACGAAAAAATACCTATACAGCTAATAGAAATATCACAAGAAAAATATGCAAAAAAAACTTATGTAACTAAAGTAGTGAATACGTATACATGGAATGAGTCTTTTAAAAACACAAATAGTTCTGTTGATTTATTAGTGAAAACATTTAGAAAAATATATAAAAACAACATTTATTTACTTTTCCTGTTTAAATTTAAAGAAAGTTCGATAGCAAGGAAGGAAACAAGTTCCACTGTTCAGGAAGTCTCTTATTGTGCCTCTAAGTCATTAAATTAAAAACTGCATACCTACCTATAAATATCTACTCTAAAATAAATTATATATAATTGTTACGATGGATGGATAAAATAGAGACCATTCTATGTATATATTAATACACCTATGCTGTTAGGCTTATTAATAAAATCGAATTAGCCGTGTTAATTAGCTTGATAGTAGAAAAGAGTTCATACAAAAGATAAATATATATTTTGCCCACCAACATCACAAACAAACAAACAAATAAAAATAGAAGAAGGAATCCTTCGAATTCTATCAATAGATAACCGATTACCTAAATAAAACACACACAGAGAAGTTTTGTTTTTTTGTTGTTATTTTTGTTGAACAAACAAACAAAAATAAATCCTTAAGTACCATTTTGCAATGCATGTAAAAAATTACCAACGAAGAGTCAGTGGACCTGGAGCTTTTGGGACTTTCAGTGAATCGTGGTGAGTCCTTATCGATATTTCTTTTTCTTTTTTGTTGGTTTTCTTTTTGATTTTGTATCTTGGCTTGCATTTTCGTTCTAAATGTTATCAAAAATGGAAAAACAAAATTTTTTGTTAAATTTGTTTTATTTTTTTTTAACGATTTAATGATCGAAATGAAAATAAAGGTAAGCAATGTTCTTTTAACTATGCCTTTGTTGTCAGCTGATTTATATGTACATAAGCATACATATATAAATATTTTATTTTTAATGGGAATGCAGTTAAAATTAATGTATAACCACACACTAACTGTAAGTGTAAATCGTTAACCAGAAATAAGTGTCGAAAATAGATCCCTGATATACAAAAACGTTAAATATGCTTTTTTTCCATCTTCCATTCATTTGAACTCCAAGACCATACACAAACGTATCTATATGTTACGGTAGTTAAGTTTCATACTGAATTTACCTTGAATGTTGACTGGTGCGATGGGGTGAGTTTGATGGCCTTGAGTACCATTGAGCGAATAAATTATGATTACTTATTTTTTATTCATTCACGTCGAATAAGGTTTTGTTTTTTTTTCTTATTTTGAAAAATGTGAATTTAGGGAAACCATTTTGTTTGCGTTTTTTTTTGTTTTTTGAAAAAAAGGAGAAAAGTAGTTGCAATTTAAAATTTTAAATTGCTCGAAAGTCCTAATTCACCTGTGTGTTTTGTTGCCCCCTCAACTATCGTGGGAGTATGGGGAAGGACTTTGTTGTTTAAAATTAGATGATATAGCTACAGTTTAACGAGTTACGAACATTAGTCTCTAAAGCTTGCAAAAATTGTGTTTAGCACTTTATACACACACCCTTTTGCTTGTGAATAGATGTTTATATGTTGATAGTTGTTTTTTTTTTTGCAAAAACCTCGCGAAGGAGACTTACGTCATATTGGTTTATAAACAAAATTTGGTGGTGGGAGGGAAGAAAAAATGAATAAATTCAATGTCGATTTTTATTAGCTGCTTTAATGGAAAACAACATTTATTTATGTCAGCATGTAACCATTATTACCCTTCAAACTTGGCATCAGGTTCCAAGATTATGTGCTTGTAAAATTTAACCTACTTAAAACTCCTAGTTCTTGTTTTTTTTTGTAATTTTGTTTAAGTGGACATGTGATTCATTAGGGGTATGAATTGAATTCTCGAACATGTGCTCATGAGGACATGCTTGAAGAACCTACCCCATTCATGTTTGTAATGTCTTTTTTTTTTATTGTATCGGGTGCGATTGCACTTGTGATACTATATTTTCCAGGGTATTGCTTTTCTATTTTGTTTGATTTAGATCAGAATTAATTTTTTAGATGGCCGACAGTTCAAGATTTTGAGGTCGTCATATTTTTTAATGCAAAATGTAGAGCATGTTTAGTGTTTGTATGCCAGACTATGATTTTCAATTAAGTTTGAATGAAAATTGTAACTGAAACTAGAACACAGTTGGACAGTGCTTCTTGATGGAAGTGGAATTGCTTTTTTGAGTGGGGGAGGGAGTTGTTGATTACACAAGCAAGTTTTATGTGCTATAGTGATGAATATTTTTCACAAAGGACATTATGACAGTTGTCGCATGCTTTCACAAACGAAATCAGACTGTTCTGGGGCACTTTTCATCGAATTCAAACTTGACTCACTTCAATGAGCACAAGTCTAGTGTTTCATAGAGCAGTTCGTTGCTGTTTACAGGGTTTATTTGCATTCAAGTTCGAGCATATGAAAGTCACATTTCGGACTAAAACAAAAAAAAAAGTTTTTTTGATCATAACTCGGTAAAAGACTTCGCAGATAGTAACAGACTTCATAGACCTTTGTTCTCGTTGTGATGCTTTTTTATTTATTGCTGAGGTAAGCTCAGGGTGTCCAGGGTCGAGCCCAAAGAAAGCAAATAAAACTTGGGTCGAAAAGTCTCAAACATCCAATAACGACCAACCTTTCCGATGTCGTAACAAATTTTATTACAGTTTTCTTACGATCTTAAATAACAGAGTATTGCATATACAACTTACAATCTACGGATAATATAAATTCTTAATCAAATAATTTCTTACAATACGGACTTAAAATAAATGAGCAGGTCTCAAAATGCTGCTCCTGTCTCTAGCGCCAAACTAGAGAATAAACGTTCGAACTGTCCCCGACTTGACAGCTCTCTGTCCGTGGTGCGCTTAAAAGAAGTGCAGCCACAGAATAAACAGGCAAAAGGCGGATTGTCTGTCCTCGAAACACTCAGAGGGAGTGGAGCGAAGAATAAACAGCAGAACTCAAAATGCTGCTACTGTCCCTAGCACAAAACTAGGGAATAAACGTTCGAACTGTCCCCGACTCGACAGCTCTCTGTCTGTGGTGCGCTTAGAAGAAGGGCAGCCACAGAATAAACAGGCAAACGGCGGATTTTCTGTCCTCGATACACTCAGAGGGAGTGGAGCGAAGAATAAACAGCAGAACTCAAAATGCTGCTACTGCCCCTAGTACAAAACTAAGGAATAAACGTTCGAACTGTCCCCGACTTGACAGCTCTCTGTCCGTGGTGCGTTTAGAAGAAGTGCAGCCACAGAATAAACAGGCAAAAGGCGGATTTTCTGTCCTCGATACACTCAGAGGGAATGGAGCGAAGAATAAACAGCAGAACTCAAAATGCTGCTACTGTCCCTAGCGCCAAACTAGAGAATAAACGGTCGAACTGTCCCCGACTTGACAGCTCTCTGTCCGTGGTGCGCTTAGAAGAAGTGCAGCCACAGAATAAACAGGCAAAAGGCGGATTTTCTGTCCTCTTCCTCGAAACACTCAGAGGGAGTAGAGCGAAGAATAAACAGCAGAACTCAAAATGCTGCTACTGTCCCTAGCACCAAACTAGGGAATAAACGGTCGAACTGTCCCCGACTTGACAGCTCTCTGTCTGTGGTGCGCTTGGAAGAAGGGCAGCCACAGAAATAAACAGGTGGAATCGGTCCGGCAAATAAAAAAAACAGGTTAGGAGAAGCCTTTCCTAGTCGGAGGTACACTTAGAAGAAGTGGATCTTCGACAAGCAAAAATAAATATAAGTTTTAGGCCAAAAATTTCCGGTTCAGAAGGCGAAGCTGTTAATACTTGAAGTATAGTCAGCTTGCTTCCCGGCGTTTTAATTCTTCTAATACGCAAGATTGGTATTAACCACACTGAAGAAAGAAAACCTGAATTTTCGTGAATTGAAAGGAAGCAAATAAACTAAATGCATGCATTCTTTAATGATCGGTCGGTTGGTATGGGATAATGAAATGCATGCATGGTGTGTATGTACATATAGTACGAACATATCGAATCAACGTATGAGCGTTGACGCGATCTTCTGGTTTAAGATTGCATGAGCGGGTCGGGTGATAAATTGAATTTGAATTTGAGAATTCAAATTTAATTTTCTCAACGGTCGGTTGGATGGTTCGGTTTATTGTTTTTATTTTCGGTTTCGGTGAGTTGAAGCTAAAATTTGTAACGCTTCGTTACATCGTGCATCATTTGATTTTGACTTCCTGGGAAAATTCAGAGATCTGGTGATTTGAAATCGCTGGAAATTTTCTCAAGGTAGTAATCGAAAGAAATTATTTATTACTTTAAACCCGAGTGGAGAAAAAAGTACATCTATAATGTTTGCGAATAATTAACATTTTAAACAATACCTATCTCGACTACCAGGTCTTTAAAAAATTTGAAAATTTCGATATTTTTTTTCTGTTCAAAAATATTGGCAACACATTGGATAATCCTCATTATCCTGAGTCTACCGCTGAAAGACAGACCCTGGTCTCGGCCGTGGTTGCCGAGATATTTGCATCAGAAGATAGTCTTTCTATGGGATTACAATATCCTAAGGACTTAAACCAAAAAAAAAAAAAAAAATAGTTTTTGATCATCATAACTCGGTAACCAGACCTCGCATGTAGTTTTGGTTTTCAGTGACTGATAGAGGGCGAGCAGACCTCTTGTGCATTATTTGATAAAGGCTCCCTTGGAAAATTGAGAAATGTGGAAATCTGAAATTTTTTTCTGTCCAAAATTACGGCGAGGAGTGAGGTTAGGTTAGGTTAAAGTGGCTGCGGCTACAGGATCCACACACTTAGGCCAAAAGAAAAGGCCCATTGTGATACCACATGAATCTAGAGAATTACTTCTTACTAGTCGAACCATTTTGAGCTTTTTATAAAGCGAAGATAATATCCTTGATAGCTAGTTCACTGGGATTATCGGGCAGGGCATGTGCAGAGAAGGTGAGAGATTGTTTCCTCTTTTTCTTCGTCCATACAGCTCCTGCAGATGTCAAGCTACACAATGTCGTATTGCGTGACTACTAAAGACAGTGTCCTTAGGAGGACACATATTAAGGAGCTAATATTAGATCTTTTAGAGCGCTTTAGGTCAAGTGACGGCCATATACGTTTTGTGGCTGCGCACGTTGGTAAAATACCACCTAGAGTTTGTTTTCGTAAAGGCTGTTTCTTTAAGCATAAGCTTAAATTTAGCTATCGGTTTACCTATCTTTTCCCTTTCAGGTGAGATGGGTATGACGGTTTCATTTTTAAGTGAGTTCTTCGGTTCTAAAATTTCCTGTGATGTCTCTGTGAACCGGCACCCAACAGAGGTGAATATTAAATTGCTGCGCAATCTCCATAAGAGATGATTGACAATCGAGGGCCTTTGGAGAGTTGGTTGGGACACCGTCGACAGATTTTATACCAGCCTGACTGTCAGAGATGTTGCGGATATCAAAAGTTGATACCACGTTTTCTCTTAGTCAGGATAGAACCTCTTTGATCGCCAAAAATTTCCGCTTCGAAGACGCAACAATAATTCGGGAGGCGGAATAAGAGGCTTAGATTAATCTTTTTTGAGTACACACCACTACCAACACCGCATCATTTGTCTTGGACCCATCTGTATAAAAATGAATGCTTCTGTCTTCCAGAAATTTTTTGTCTTCCCATTCATCTCTGGATGGAATGGAGACCTGGAAGTTTTTCCCATATTGGGGTTTTGGAATGGATTAGTCCGAAGAAGTTCAAAATGATGGAATGTCCCACATTATTGTTGGTCCATTGATAGGAGGCGTTCAGTGTTATAGCTGTAATCGCTGCCACTTGTTTACTGAAGATAACGAGGGATGTCATATGGAGGAGAGTTTCTAGTGCTGCTGAGGCGCTGATGGTGTTTTTTTCAATGCCCCGCTCATGCGAAGTTTTGCAGTGCGTTGGACTCTGCTGAGTTTGTCGCAGTAAGTGTCGGCGAGGAGTTAGTGATGTATGATATTGTTCGAAAAGCATGAAACTCATAAGGTTCTTTTTCGATTATTTACTACTTGTGAAAAAAAAACTTTTTTAACGGGTTTTATTTTTAAAGCGAAGCTCATTGTTATGTAAGGCGCATTTATTCCATGTAAACGTGTACACTGAACAATAACAGTCGGGTCAGCTAGCAGTGGACCGGATTTTAAATCTTAGCTATTATCGAATCAACTTAAACACACACTAAGAAAGTTTGAAATATTTGGATTTTTAAACCCTGTGGACAGGACAATGTCTACCGGGGGCGATAGAATGATAGACTTGAAGTATCAATTATTATTCTTATCTTAGAACACTCATAGATACACAATTTCATCAATGCTTTACCATAAAAAAATGAATATGAGCCAGGTTTTGAAATTGAAAGTTGTTGTGCCTTAATTACAGAGTTTCATTGTTAACGCCTGTGAGTGAAAACGCAAGCTTTAAGAAAACGGTTATTTCTAAAGTTTGAATCAAAAATTAATGTTGTAAATCTTGTTTGTGCTATGAGTTAGAATCATAAATCATTTTTTTTTTTCAAATTGGATGATTTAAAGTTGAGCTTTTGCATTTACACATTTTATATTCGCAATGTGTTATTTTGTGTTTGCTATTTCACCTGCACCTTGTGTGTTGCAATTTTTCAAGAGCAGAAAATAATACTGAACGCAAAACCCTATTTGGACAATTTGTGGTTTCTGGAATATTTGAGTCGGATATGAATTTTTATTTAAGAATTTTTTAAGATTTCATACAAAAACTTAAGAATTACATATTACAGATTGTATTTTGCTGTATCTGTACTAGGCCTTTGGGAACTTCAGTTTGATGTATCATTCGATGGCTTTCAGGTGAATCTCTTAACTTTTTCAAAAGAAAGGAAATATTAGCACCCTCAAATGTACCTACATAATATAGATATAGTGATAAAGTTAGTTTGAAGACATTTCCTTCACTTTCTTACCGATATGTAAGATAACCCATAAAAGGATATAAAACAATAGGAACACAAAACAAATCACAAACAAAATATACCTACTCGTCAATGGATTTATTTAGCCTTGAAGGATCTTCATATACAAAGCCCTTTATGCCTTCACAAAAGCAATAACTGAAAATATGAATTTCAATACTCAGTTTCGAACAACAAGGACGAACAAACATATTGCCAGCATACGAAGATACTCATAAATTCATACATATGCATGCACACCGCACTCTTATGTGGATTTCCCAAAAACTATAACGATAAGGGTCGTCTATAAATAGTGACAGAACAACATGAAGCATGGAATATTTTATTTAACAAAATAATAAATGAACACAAAAGGCGACGGACGCCTTAAAAGAAGACCAAAAGAAGCCATCATCGCTTTCATTGCCGGAATAAAAGAGTCAATGCATTTTTATTTAGCGTGTAGGTGTTGATTTGCGTTGGAATTCCGTCGTTTTCGAGTTCATGTTACATTAAATTGAGCGATTCGTGATTCTTATGTTTATAAACGGTTAATAAATAATTTGATTTTTTTTTGTTGAAACACGCTATTTAAACAGAAATTGTTTTGTAAACAGTCAAAATGACAGAAGGTATTGTTGTTTTGTTTACAAAATATTAATTATTAGAAAACGACAGACTTTACACATCTGCTATAAATTTATCTTCGTCTTCTGGAATATTTTTTGGCAGGAAATATGTGCATAAATGATTAACAGTAAATAGAGTTGAACATTTGATATTTGAGTGTTAACATTGATAACAAAAGACGAATTTAGGAAATTTCGTTACTTTTCTTTATAAAGATGTTACGTTGCTTTTGTCTGTTGATGACTATTTGCTATTGTTAGTCGGGGAGGCGACCGTAAGAT
This sequence comes from Sphaerophoria taeniata, assembly GCA_943590905.1. Lineage (NCBI taxonomy): Eukaryota > Metazoa > Arthropoda > Insecta > Diptera > Syrphidae > Sphaerophoria > Sphaerophoria taeniata. The sequence continues at coordinate 21,738,464 of OX016540.1, read as the reverse complement.
TACCTACCTCATCAGCAGAGTGGAAAATTTAGCCACCATCTAATGGTAAATGACACGAAATTTTCAAAACCAGTGCTCAGACAGACTTGTCCTGGGCCTATTGGTGGCTTAATTGCACTTCCGGTTGCGTTTTTTGGTGTCAGCTTATACCATGGTCAAATTGGAAAAAGTAAGTCGTCAAATCATATGGTCGGACAGAAATAACCCGGGCCTTTCCCTTTGTCTGTATTTAACTGTATTTTTGGTGTCGTCCTACCTCACCGGGTGAGTGGGCAAATGGGGTATCAAATGAAAGCTTAGAATGTCTACATTTCTTTTGGTTTTTCTGAAAATAATTGGTTTTTAGATCAGCGCCGAACGATCGCATGGCAAAACGTTCTTGGGGAGACAATTCTAGCCAAAACACTATTTTTCGGGGTCAGTTTCGAATTGAGTACTTAAAGAACTTTAGAAAAATTGTGATTTTCTGTGACTATTTCGGTTTTCCCACACTTAAGAAAACTCTGTATGAATATTCATCGTAAATCAATGAACGATATCTAATATACGTTACGTACGTTGGTTTGAAAAGTTCACTTAGCAAGAAAGAAAACTTCGTTTTTGGTAAAAAAATCTTTTACTTTGGCGGCGCTATAGTCCAGGTCGGACTCGTCAAACAAGCGTCTATAGCCAACTCGTTCGGTCCATAGCTAGCTGTCTCCAGTTTTACCCGACAGTTTGGTTGAGGTCTTTAACCACCTGCGTGCCCCACCTAAGTTGCAGCCTTCCTCTTCTGCGACGACGTCGTTCAGGGTTGTATTCGAAGACTCTACGGGCCGGAGCATTTTTTTTCATTCGTTCTACGTGACCCATCAACGACTATGTTGCACCTGAACTCTTCTGGCTTGGTCTGAGTCACTGTACAGCCCGCATCCGCAGAATTCTTGATTTTTCGCCTCTATATACTCAGACGGATTTTATTTTTATACTCAGACGGAACTTAAAATCACGCGAAGAATTTTCCCCTCGAAGCAGCCCACCATTTTCTTGGCTTCCGTCTTTAGGTTCACAAACGCTTCGCTGGCATCACGCTGTGTTCTTTCAATTATGTTAATGTCGTCGGTGTTGACGTTTTAGTTATGCAAAATTTGTTCAGAATGATATTGAAGAAATCGCATGACAGCGCATCACCTTTTTTGACATCAAATGCATACGTGAGGTTTTTTCCGATCATGATGGAACAGCGTGAGTTTTCCATCGTCATTTTATACAGATGAACGAGTTTTTTCTGACATTGCATTACATAGTTGGTCTGAAATCGATGAAAAAGTGGTAGGTAGGTTTCGATTTAAAGTTCGTGGGTACCTGGGTCCTTCCCAAGATCTGCCGTAGAGTGAATATTTGATCGATTGTGACTTACAGGCTCTGAAGCCACCAGTGACCAATCAGGCTGTTGGCGAAAGGCTTCAAATGCTCACACAGTACTGCATACAAGAACTTATTTAGAAGACTTATGCGTCTGTAGTTGGTGCAGTTCACAAGATCTCCTTTCTTGAGGATCGGCCATACGATGCATGCTTTCCTCCAACCAAATCAGGAGATCGAGATGAGCTTTTCAAATCATCTTCAACTCCAGCTACGTTGTACAGTTCGGCAGCTAGACAGTCTGCTCTAACGGCTTACTTCGACTTGAGTTCGTCAATGCCATGTCCGTGTGGGTGGAATTAGTGGTCTGCGCTACCTTTGAAAAATAGTTCTGAATAACCGGCGAAATTTTGTTCGTCACCACCGTTAAAAAGCTTGGAGAAGTGGTCTGTTTCCATATCCCTAGCATTGATTGTGGTTCTAAAGGGCTTTCCAATAAGAGGTGTTATTTTGATATTCAAAGAAAAATGGCATTTTTTGAGATAAATGATCGGATGTTTATTTCATTATAAATAAGAAGGTATGCCGTTAATAATGGAACACAACATTAGCCGAATGGCCACCACGACCTCGCTTGCAGGACCATATCCTTTTCATGAAATTTTCCATAACCAAATTGCAAAGTGGCTGCCCTATGTCCTCGATAGCCTCACGAATTCCATCTTTGAGGTCTTGAATCGACGCTGGGCTGTTGGCGTGCACCTTATCTTTCACGTGGCCCCAAAGAAAGAAGTCGCAAGGTGTTAAATAACAAGATCTCTGTATTTCTGTATTGCGGTCCGACAAGGTGCTTCACGACGACCCAAAAATGTTAGTTTTACCAACCGTCTCTGCCAATTTCACCATTTCTATAGTGAATTTTAATAATTTCAATGCGTTGTTGAAGCATGTATCGTTCCATTTTTTTTTTAATGGCGTAGTTTCTACTTGTCATTTCATTTCATTTAATTTATTCGTGAATACTTAATAACTGTAAGATACAATATCTTATAAAATAGTTACAAGCTAATAATACAAATTGGTAGAGCAAGCTAATAATTCAGTATCTAATATTATAATACACGATTGAAACTAAGTAATGCGAAAAAAGAAAAAAGAACAAGTTAGAGTATCAGAAATATACTTTTTCAAAAAATAATTCAAGTATTTAAATGCTATGTGAAAAATGATCTTTAAGAGCCTTTTTAATTCTTGTTGCGTTTTGGATTTCCGTAATAGCGCGAGGAAGAGAGTTCCACAGTCGGACTGAGTTTATAAAGAATTGACGTTCGGATGTTAAACATGTGAAGCGAGGATGAATCAATTGCCGAGATCTACTAGAGGTAGGGAAATTTATCTTGTCAAAACAGTATTGTGGTTGGTGTGTAAGTAGTACATCAGCGAATAGCAACAAACTACGAAGTTTAAGGTAGTTATCAAAGGTCATATCAAGCAGCAGGGTAGCAAAATTGGATACACGATCATATCTTCGTAAGCCAAAGACATAGCGAACAATATTGTTAAAAGTGACATTAAGTTTACGTTTACTTTCATAACAACAATTGCAATATAGTTCACAACCATAAATTAAAATTGGTAAGCAGCATGCGTGTGTTTACTGGTGTAAAATACTGGGTTACCCATAAAGTACGTAGGGCACCATAAACTTTGCCTATAATTCCATTTATATGGTTGTCCCAAGTTAAAGAGCGATTAAAATTAACACCAAGATTTTTGGCAGTTTCAACATATTCAATGGGGGCATTACTTAACAAAATCGAAGGAAAGTAAGATAGATCAAGAATCTTTTTGGAGATTACTATGCATTTAGATTTCTTAGGGTTCAAAAAAAGACCATTTAAGTGAGACCAGTTTGAAATAGTATCAAGATCCTCATTGATATTAGTGGCACCATGCTCAATAAGTCACAGGGGACAACTGAAATAAAGTTGAAAGTCGTCGGCGTACAGATGACAGGAACAGTTTTTGATTAGACCTGGAAGTTCATTTACATAGATACAGAATGGTAGAGGACCCAAAATCGACCCTTGAGGAACACCGGACGAAATAGGTATAAAACTAGACAAACAGTCACCAATTTGAACTGCTTGTTTTCTGTTAGACAAGTAAGAATAAACGAGCTTAGCAGAACTTGCCGAAAAATTAAACTGCTGCATAAGTTTTTTACACAGAATTACATGGTTGACAGTGTCAAAAGCCTTAGAAAAGTCGAGCAAGACTAAGAAAGTTACATCACCCTTATCCAGCGCTTGTCTTATTTCTTCAGTCACGCAAAGTAGTGCTGTTGTACAGCTGTGCTGCTTCCGAAAACCAGATTGTTTTGGAGTGAGCAAAGAGTTTGCTGTAAGGTAAGCGTTGATTTGTCGCTGTAAAATTCTCTCAAAGACTTTAGACAAATAGGGTAGAATTGAGATAGGTCTATATTCAGATCCCTTAGCATTTTTAGGAAGTGGTATGATTTTTGCTGACTTCCAAATGTCCGGAAAAACTCCAGACATCAAAATAGTATTAAATGCGTATGTAATGTAAGGCAACAAAATTGGCAAGATTATTTTTAAAAATTTGGGGTTAATATTGTCTAGACCGACAGCACTTGACTTCACTGAAAGCAGACTTTCAACAACATCGGCAGCATCCACCGAACAAAAACTGAAACAAGAGTGATCTAAATGTTCCCTAAATGAAATATTATCAGAGAAAGTTGCCCCGGTTGATGGAACTGAGATGAAAGTTTTATTAAGTGAGTTTACATCAACATCGTTAGTAGGCATATTTCTTGCCTTACCAATACCAACGTTTCGCAAGTTCCTCCACAATTTACGTCCGTTTAATGAAGAGCTCAGTTGATTAGAAAAATTTGAGATTTGGCTAAACGGATTTCAGCTGTGACTTTGTTTCGTAGTGAACAAAACAAGCGTCGCAATTCGGTCAACCGATATCGCTTCCAATTGTTATATGCATTATCTCGTTGTTGCATCAACAGTCTAATATTTTGCGTGAACCATGGTTTATCATTAGAATTTAGAGTTTTTGTTTTCAAAGGAACATGCGTATCGAAAAGGGTTTGGATATTATGTGTTAAGAATTGCCATTGTTCGTTAGTGGAGGGCATAGAAAAAATACTCTCCCAATTGATGAGTCTAGTATGCTCTTCAAGATACTGAAAGTTAATGTTTTTGAAGTCACAGTATGATATTTTGTTGTCAGAATATTCGAGATTAAATTTGATTGTTAAAAAAATTAAGTCATGTTTTGAAAAGGCAGGTACGGAAAGTTGATCATACAAGGCTACATCGTCTATGTCACTTACAAAAAACAAGTCAAGCAGAGTTGCCCCACTATCAAAAAAATGAGTTGGATTCGTGGTGTTAACTGGACTTAAACTGAGCGATCGCATGCTATCAGTCAAAGTATTGGTATTCAATAAGTTGCAATTGAAGTCTCCGCATAATACAATATTAGGGAAACCCAACGAGACTTCTTCTATAACTGACAAAAGAGGTGAAAAGTCTATGTTCCTATTTGGCCTATAAATAACCCCTAAAAGTAGACTACTGTTACTGCCCAGAAGATCAATGAACATATATTCAAGATTGTTACCTGCGTAGGACGTTAACTTAAGTTTGCATTTGATAACAGATTTAACAAATATTGCCACACCACCCCCAACACGATCAAATCTATTTAACCGAAAAGTACGATAGCCCTCTAATCTGCACAATTCGTCACTTACTTCATTTCTCAACCAAATGTCAAAAAATGACAGCTTCAAAAGTGACAGCTACCGAAATAGCGGGCTATTCAAAATAACACCTCTTATTGGAAAACCCTTTACTACTATAATCCATTTATGGTCTCTACAGGCTTGAAGTCGGGGTATAAACTCTTTTGCGGTTTAGTTTACGTTCTTGTTAAAAATTTTGGTTAAAATTGTCTAAGCAACAAAATTCTGAAAAAGATTGACAAATTCGTAATGCAGTTCATAGCCAAATTTTTATTCATCTGAATTACAGGGATAGATTAACATTTTATTTACAAAAAATATTTGACTATACATTTTCGGTTTGCAGTTTTTATATATGCAATAATTGAAAATTATACAATTCGGTTTTCGCTCAAAAAATCGTTCATGTTCATTTGATACATCACTTGATTTTTAACATTTACTTTATCATTGTCATAATATTGAAAACAAAATAATTGTTGCTGGCATTTCGAACAACAAAACAATAGAAATGTATTAAATATTTTGCGATTAAGCTAAATTTTTGTTCTGGCAAAATCAGACCATTGCTGTATGGCTTTTATACAAACATGCTTATTTAAGTGACAGGCTTGACATTTTCTTTGTTTTAAACATTTTTTAAAAAGGCTGCGTTATCAAAAAAAAAAAAATTCGATGAAACCTGTTCATGCGGATGAGTCACAATTAATTTTTCGTTGATTTTAATTTTGAAAAAGTTTTAAGTTCGAAAAAGATAAAACAAAAGAATAAAGGTGTCTTTTTTTTAATATTGTTATTTAAATGATTTTTTTAAAAATTGTATTTTATACAAACGTTTTGTTTGTTTTACAGAATATGTATAATTTCTACCCGTTATCGTGTTTCCAGACGGAAGAAATACCTACATCCCACCAGTGAAGGTATTGCGAAAATTTTTAAATTCTGGACAATTTTTCTCAACTTGAAACTTACTTACTTCCTTTTTCCTTTTAATCATAATCTAAAATTAACTCAAAAACAAAATTTAATCGCTATTTTGAACCCATTATTTTTGTTTACAAATAAATTGCAACATGCTATATATCTTCCTTTTAAATGCGTTTAACACAAAAATGCTTGTTGTAAGAAAATTAATTTAACAAAAAAAAAAAAACTACATAAATAAATATGCATAGATTTTAAAATCATTATCATAACAATTGCTATGCATATAATGTTTTTTTGAACTTCCTAATAGTTCTTCCCTATAAAATGTATAGAAAGCAGTTTTTAATAAAATTTTCGCATTTACTTTATAATATTAAAATTATAGCACTCACAAATGTATAAACAATCAAATCTGTAAAGAACACAAAATTGAAAATTTCCCCCCAATTAGATGAATCTACCTTCTACAGTAGTTTACAATTTTTTCTTTGTTCAACTTATGCATACAAGAAAATTATTATTTGAAACCTATGATCAGAGAAAGTGAGAGAAAAGTTGAAAATCTCGCAGCACAAACACAAAATTTGCATACTTCTATCATTGGAGCACATCATGAAATGCATATCTTTAAAAATCAACTTTTAGCAGCTTGGCCTTTTTATGCTCTTATTGTAGACAGAGAACTGCTTGTTTGCATGAAAATAAAATTTTATTGGCAATGAATTTCTAACAATTTTTGCTTAAAGTCACTTTTATCAATTTTAAAGCACGATCTTGTATAATTTTAGGAAATATAAAAAAATTTAAATATTGATAAATTTCCACATCCCAAAGAAGGGTGATTTTGCAGCAATAAATACATGGATGGGTGTACGGGTGCATTGCATATAAGTCAAAGTCTTTGAAAACAAGGTTATTGATGACGGATTCTAGACTAGGCACCTAACTCATCAACATTGAGTCCATTTAACTTTTTGCATAAGACTGCAAGAAATCAAACAAATCAATAAATTTGTGTTTTTTTTTATATTTGAACAAATTGGAACCCTATTTGACCGAGCCGAAACCAGGGTTAGAACGTCCGAAATGAACCTGGTTTGTTACATCTACTACTTAGCTGCTACATCCATGCTCTTCTTGATGAACCAACTCACAATTTGTTGTAATTGTTGTAGGTTTAGCACTCCAAGCATTATAATAGATTACTAGATAGTTCTTAAGTTAATGTACATTCATATGGAGATACGACCTGTGACTGCGAATTGCTTCAAACGAACTATTTGCAGACGCATGTCGCAGCTAATATGAATGGACCTTTAGGAGTTTAGTTTGTCTTTATCTATAGTTCTAAATTCTCGCGAACTTGATGCTCTGTCTGACTCCATTCAAAGAATTGTATCCCTGTATCCTTAAACTGAAATCGTTATTACGGGCCATTCAGGCCCGACAACACCCGAAGGAATGTGTGCTGAAATCTGTTTTGAGTTTAACCACCTTACTCAGCTTGTCACTGAATCCACTCGAATATCGGATATTGATGCCCAAGCGGAAAATACTCTTGACTTGTTCCTTACGTCTGACCCTGATAAATACACTATCAATGTATTATCTAAGGCAGATCAGGCCATAGTATTATATCTGCAAATTTCTCGTGTCAAACTAATCCAGTTAAAGAAAGAGCTCCGAAGAGAACCGTATATCAATACGAGAAAGCCAACTGGGACGGTCTCAATAACTTATTCCGGATCTTTAACTGGTCACTATGCTTCCGCGATAGTGACGTAGACTACAGCGCAGACATGGCTACTAATATGATTAACTTGGGAATGAAAACTTTTATTCCGAATAGGGTTAAAAGCATCAAACCCAAGGAAAAGCCATGGTTTGATTCAAGCTGTAAAGAGGTTATCAGGGAAAAAGAAGTAAAGTTCCGGTGTTTAAGAGTTAACCCAACTGAGGAACACCGGAACAAGTTTAAACAAGCCAGGAAGGCCTGCAATGCCCATATTCGTCGGAGAAATTTTTTACATGTTTTACATGAGCAAAAATTAAGGCAAAAAATACTGCAATGCCCCAAAGGTAGTAAGATTTTCTGGTCATTTGTAAAAATGACGAAGAACTCTTCTTCTTCCTCGGTCCCTACGCTCGTTGACAATGACACTCCAGTTGTAAGCTCTCTCGCTTTTAACTAAACAGTTCGCCTCCAACTCCTTGCTGCCAGAGAGTGTCATGACTCCTCCAGTTCTTGAGCCCGTCAATGATTCCATGGGACAAATCTTCTTCCGAACTCGTGCAGTGGTGAGAGTCCTAAAAGATCTCAACATACATAAATCCACTGCTCCGGATGGTATGCCTGCTATTATTCTGAAGTGCTGTTCTTCCACGCTGGCAAAACCCTTTTTCCATCCACGCTGGCTTTTCCATCTATCCTTTCTTCTGGGCTCGTTCCGAGCAGTTGGAAAACAGCATTTGTCCAGCCAATTCCATAAAAAGGCGAATCTTCTTCTCTCTCCAATTATCGACCGATTGCACTTGCGTCCCTTCTTTCTAAGGTCACGGAAACGCTGATAAACTGATATAAGATAGAAAGTAGTTCAAGAAATATCTCGAAGACCGAAAGCTTCTTAATGACCGGCAGTACGGCTTTCGCAGCAACAGGTCTACTGGTGATCTGATTGATGGTTTATCTCACCGAACAGTGGAACAAATCTTTACATCGTTTTAGCATTTGATAAAGTCTGGCATCTTGCTCTTTTATCGAAAATGCGGGCTTTTTCGGTATCGACGAATCCCTTCTTCGTTGGATTAGAAATTTTAGTTCGAGTCATTCAATACAAGTTGTACTGGACGGATTCAAGTCTGAAACCCACAACTTAAATGCTGGTGTGCCCCAAGGCTCCGTTTTGTCTCCGGCCCTCTTTCTCATTTTTATAAATGATCTCTTGTCTGTAACTTCTTGTTTCGCTGACGATAGTACCCTAAGCTTTTCTTATTCGTTCCCAGACTCACATCCCTCCTCTTCGGATGTGAAACTGTAACGGCAAAATATGATAAGCTCACTAAAGTCTGACTTAAACAGCATTGTACCGTGGCTTTAAAGGGTAATGACCCAGCTAACGAGTTGGCCAGGCAAGGATCAGCCCTTCATGGGTCACTCTCGGAAAGAGTCAGCATTCCTCTTGGAAGACTCTCTTGCAGACCCAGGCTACACATATCCAGGGTCGTTGCAACATGCACAAGCACATGCACAACTCAGCTAAGCTGGGCACTCCCCACAATACTTTCTGTCGGAGCTGTGGGGACCAGCGAGAAAAGGGAACTGTTTTTCACTTCCTTTTTATGTGTCCTGCGCTGGCCAAAATGACAGCCAAATTTATTGGAAAAGACTTAGCTGCCCACCATTTTTGTTACTACTACCGAGGGCGTACGTTTCAGTGGCTGTAGATGTTCCCGAGAGGCTTTCGGTTGGTATATTTGTGGTATATTAGTGTGTTCTAGGAAATTTACCGACCTTTGAGTATGCACTTGCTGCTTATTGTAGCTCATTCTGAGTTTTAGGCATTCGAATGAATCAGAGCAAGATCACTTGAAACACGTTTTAATAAACGATACATTGTTGACTTGACTTTTTCACTTGTTCAGTAAAACTTGTCTTAACGTTTGACTATTTTTTGAAAGTTGAGAAAATATAATGTTGAATAACTCGAGAGTAGAAAATTAAAAGTTGAAAACTAAAACTTTGACTGATTTGTGTTCAGTTTCTAAACCTGAAAATGTAGATCCCAAAGTTGAGTTCAACTTTGAGTCAACAAAATCACCCTTTAAAAATCAAAAGCAAGCTAACTCGTTTTTTTAAATTGCCGAGTTGGCAAACCGAGTTAGTTAACTCGAGATGGAATAAAAATAAACCGAGTTAACTCGAGTTTTTAGTCGAAGATTCTACAAATTTCGGAAATATTTGAATTGCAAATTTTGCATCTCGTGATGATGATTTTCAACTACGCAAAGGTGGTAAGTTAGCTGTAAAGTTATTGGATTGGATTGGATTCAAGTACATCACATTGTATTTTGACTAAATCTGTGTTTAATTATTACTTACTCTAGACTTTATCTAAAGACTTTTAATGGCGGGCAAGACGTTGTTTGAGGGGTCGGCTAGTGGAAGAAATTATTTGTGTGATTCACAAGAAACAAAAATACTAACATATTTGTTCAATTGTTGTGCTGATAAACTTTATATTGAGTAATGTCTATAAAGAGAAGGGGTTGTCATTTCTATAACTGGCGAATAATAAACATTTTAAAATAGAATTTTCCATGGATTTTGACATAGCATAAATCATGAATTTAAGTTATTTTTAAAACCTATGTTTAAACAGTTGCTGTTTTGTAAAAATTCCTTTTTTGATCAAGAACCTATGTACATACAAAATGTTCGAACAAATATTTGTTTTGAATCAGACCTGTTGTTTTTGTTTTTTTTACATAGTCAATAAACCATTTTCTAAAGTAACACCCTAGCAGAAGGTAGAATGGACATAAATCAATTAAAGAAAAACTGGTTTCGAATTTCACATTGCTTACTTGCATTTCTGCTGACACTAAAAAGAGAATTTAATTTGAAACCATGCTTTCGAAAACAAAAGCACAAAAAATTATTTGTTGCGAGGAATAAATTATATCCAATAATTGAATCATTAGGATGCAAGCATGTTGTTGATCCGTTAAATAACTTTGAACTTTGCGCCCAAACTCGTAATATTTAACGTGACCGTATAATGTTTATGGTATATTGTGTTTTGCTTAAGTCAAATGCATACTAAAAAGATTTGATAAATTCATTAAACTTCTTTATTTCGTTTTTAGCATTGCAATGTGAAACAAAACGAGCTGTCACTTTTAAAATCGATATTGTTTAAAAAAAAAACAACGAAAATATGATAAGCTTAAGTAATCTTTAAGAAGATCTACATATATATATAATAGAAAGTCGTGTTTGTTACAACACTTATAACTCGAGATCTACTGGACCAATTTTAATGGTTTTTGATTCGATGGATTTGTCTCCACCCCGAATAGCAGAATACATCTTAAAAACAATGAAAACTCGATATGTATATCCGCGAACGGTGCAAATGTTTAATAACTAATAGTAATAATATTAACTATGCTTTTCTCACTTCAGCAAAATATATCAATATAGCTACGAATACTCAATTTCGTTTGAAAATTTCGTCACATATTTTTATTTTCATCAACAAAAAAATATAAAATGTAAGTGAAGAAAAACATTAGGTCCGTTCGCGTACTTTCTGCACCAAAATTCGTAAAAAGAGATATTTTATAGAGTGGGGGTAAAATTTTCTCACTGAAAAACAAAACTACAAAGAAGTAAGCGAACGGGAAAACAACAAATTTTGCCCACATTTTAATTGTCAAGTGATTTTGTATGAAAAATTGAAACTTTGAATTTGAATTTATTTATTTATTTGCTATTTTCAATCAAATTTGACACTTTTCACACATCAGCCCAAAGAAATTTCTTGGGCTAAAATTCGTAGGTTGGGGAAATATTTTACTATCTCGTGAGCGCTCTCTTTTACGAAAAACTACGAAATTTTTGAGTACGCGAACAGGATTTGGTTAAATTTCGTAATTTTTCGTAAAATTGTACTGTTTTAGGAGGGTACGCGAACGGACCTATTATTTTTTATTGACAATAAAAACGTTCCTACACTTGACATTTTTGTCGTAGATTTTTTTCTTTTTTTAGATTTGTTGCTTAGTTCGACTCACTACTTTTGAACCAGCGAGTGGAGTGTTCTGCACCGAATTTTGAGGGAATGTTAGGATAGTGGCGTAAATGGGTTTTAAGTATTTTGTACAAAATCGTCCAAGTCGTTTATGACATATATGGCCAGGGTAGCGGGTAGTGGAGTAGCGGGGTAGCGGGGTGACGGGAAGCGGGAGTATGTAGAGGGTAACTGGGTGGCCGTTAGTGAGTAACGGGGTACCGGGGAAATAATGAATAACGTAGTGGAAGCAACGATTTTAACAGGGACTTTCAAAGATGAAGATGTCCTCATTCTTCGAATACCCATGATCCCGACCGATACAGCATTTCAATTTAAAAGATGTATTTTTTATTTTGTTTCTCTTTTCTCAACCATTCAATCACAATGTGCCACTGCAAAGCGTGGCAGGGTACAGCTATCTTATATATAAAAATGGAACGCTAAATGTGTTGCTAAGCATAAAATTCGAGAACGGTTGAGCCGTTTCTCATCAAATTTTGACAAAATGTTCAAGTACTAGCGTAGAGTAGTGTTTTTAAGAAAATTGTACAAACTCGGCCAAGCCGTTCATGAGATATAGCAAAAAATGTGGAAACACAATTTTCCCTCTAGAACGTTAACTATGCATCCTAAACAAAGTCGTTGTGCATGAGGAAACGAAGGTTTCTGAGTTGTCACGACCTTACTAGCTGACCCAGTAAACATTGTTTTCTTAGATATATAAAAATCTCATACAAAATTTGTTAAGGACTCACTACTTTAATACCAGTGGAGTGTTTAACACCAAATTTTGAGGGAATGTTCGGTTAGTGGCGTAGTTGAGGTTTTATTATATGAGATATGGCCAGGGTAGTGGTTGGTGGGGTAGCGGGGTAGTGGGAAGCGGATAGCGGGTTGAAGGATAGCGAGTAGTTAGTAGCGGGGTAAGGGGAAAGCGGGATAACAGGTAACGGGGTAGCGCGTAGCAATAGTGGGAAGACGGTAGTGTGTGGGATAACGGGTAGCAGGGTAACTGGGTAACAGAGTAGTGGGGTAGCAGGGTAGCGGGTTGTGTAGTGGGCTACAAATGTTTAGATCTTTAATTTATCGATTTAGGCAGTGCGAAGTCTGCCGGGTCAGCTAGTTTTTTAATATCAATAGATTTTTTTTTTTGAAAAATTCTACTTCCTGGGACAGAAAAGAGTGTATGAAAGATTTTCATATGAATATGAAAGTACTCATATGCGTGTCGGTTAGCTCGACATTTGTTTATAGCCGTCATACTACCCGAAAGTTAAGGTACTTATAGTTCTAAAACATTATTTGAAGGAACGATATCAGTTACTGTCATCTATAAGGTTTTTCGTTTCGCTATAAAACATTTTAAACACTTTTCAACGAATATAGGCAATTGACAAGTCACTGGAATAATCCCAATTAAATTTGATAGACTATAAAGATTTTTTATTTTTTAAATTATTATCGAAGCTGCTTATTACTTACCCGCAAATAAAAGTAAACACTTCAGTGATGGAAATTTTGTTATTTAAATGATTCGCAATTCTTAAAGATGACTACTAATTTTATATGATGTCACTGTCAACAAAATTACTAGGATGCCGTCAGTATGTTCGCTTGTCTAGGACATCGTTGTTGAGGTTAAGGATATAACATAGATTACATTATGATATTAATGAACAATGAAAGTTTATATTCATATATGTTTAAATCTTGGAATAAAAATAGATATTACGAAAATGTTTTGCAACACTGGATGGCGGCTTAACGGCGGCGGCGGCGGTGGTTCTGGTGTCATTTTAATTTATGTATCCTTTTTCCATTATTTTTAGCGGCTACATGTTTGAAAGTAAATAGAAGAAATTTTAATAGCTCTACAAGAGGAAAATAAGAGAATTACAATAAGAACTCGACTTGTGTTGTTACCTTTTTTTCTGACTGGTAATAGTCCGGGAGGCGACCGTAAGATTACCTACCTCATAAGCAGAGTGGAAAATTTAGCCACCATCTAATGGTAAATGACATGAAGTTTTCAAAACCAGTGGTCGGACAGACTTTCCCTGGGCCGTTTGGCGGCTAAATGGCACTTCCGGTTGCGTTTTTTGGTGCCAGCTTATACCATATGGTGAGTGGAAAAAGTAAGTAGAAGTCCATAGACATTTCGTCGTAGATACCAAAACATTTGGTCGGACAGAAATAACGCGGGCCTTTCTCTTTGTCCGACCATTTGAAAAACGGTATTTTTGGTGACATTCTACCTCATCGACTGAGTGGGCAAATGGGGTATCAAATGAAAGCTTAGAATGTCTACAGTAAGAATCTACTGGTCGGACAAACTTTGCATGGGCCAATCACGAGACCGACCGCATTTTTTAAAAAAAGTCTGTTAATTACTTTAATGTTTTTTTCAACTCAGCATCAACATTTTTGGTGTTAAATCTATATAAAATAGGTAACTGATGAATGATATCATAGTTGGCTAATCCAAAAATATAGTAATGGGCTTACAAAAACTACTTAAACTGGTTACCATAAGTTTTTGAAAAAAATTTTCACAGAAAAATTATGTTTTTTTTTAAGACCATTCACTTTGACTGTTTTTCAATCAACATAAATGTAAATCCACGTATCAAATGCTCTGTATGAAATACGTTTTGCATTTTATTAAATTTTTTCTCCTGTTCACTGAAAAATCATCGTTCATGAACATCGTTTGTTTTGTATGAAATTTTATTTTGTTCTGGAAAACTCACTCTTACAAAAATCACATTTTTAATAAAAAATTAAAGTTTTGTGTGTTAATTTGGAATGTAATGGCATCTGAACTTAAAAAGTGTTTTGTTTGTAGGGAAGAATTCCCAAAAATTAATAATTTTTCAAATGAAATATGTACTTAAAAAATGTATTGATACGATATCAACTCGAAAATTGAATGGGTTTAAGTATGGCGATATTAAGCTATCACCCAATTCTAAAGACATGTTTGGCTACCACACACAGTGTTATCGTAAAATTAATTTAAAGAAAAATTATATAAATGCACCTGACCAAACATCAAGAAAACGAAGCAAAACCCCACATACTGAATCAAATGTAAGTAGTTTATGATCAAAGCATACAGAAAACAGAAGAACTTTAAAATATGATGTTACATGCATAAATGTGTATTTGTTTTAATGTAGGCTCAACAAAGAACTAAATATACAATGTCTGACGAATTGGAAAATAGTAATTCATTAAATGATGCGCACGACCCTGAAGTATTATTATTTAAGTATGACTAAAAGTAGATATATATTTAAAACGTTTATCTTTAATCAGGCGCAAATGTGTAGCTTTCCTAGGTGCAGTGCATTAACGCCCATGGAATAACGGCTCGCGGGTGTTAATTCCAAAAACAAAAGGAATTTACCCCCGCGGGTGTTAAATCCTTTTTGAATTGGCAATAAGGCCCACCATAAAAAAGAACTAACGCCCGCGGGTGTTAATGCCATTTGAAATTGGCACTAACACCCGCGAGTGTTATTTTCTTTTGGAAGAGATCTTTTCATTTTGGATGTGAACGCTTGCGCTGGCATCCTAGACACCTTGGCCACGTGAGTAGAAACAAATTAAACATCACAAATGAAGTTTACAAATTTTTCATTTCTTACTTCGTACGATTATACTTTTGGTCATTCAAGACTTATTCGGTTTGTGAATTATTTTTTTTTATTCAAAAACCGAATAAATCTTTGGGATGTCAAAGTTAGGTGAGGATACGTCATTCTACAAGCACACTATACTTGAAGCCAATTTCATCTTATTGTATCTATCTGTCACCTAAAATAACCAAGCAATTTCATTTACATTGAAAGATGGATGGACACAAGCGGAAAAATTTTTGGCTAAAAGAGAATAATTTGGGGTGTGAAAATAAAAAAAATTCGCGCGAATTTTTTTACTTTCACACCCCAAATTGATTCTCGTTTGGCCAAAATTTTTTCTTCAACCTGGATCATTGAAATGCTTGCAAAAATGTAGAACCACTACTTTTCCAAATAAAAGGAAACCTAAACAGCTTTGACAATTTTGTCGACAGCATATTAAGAAGCGTGGTCCTATTTATTTCAATGTGTACTTATACAATACATGCATACAAGAATTTAAGTTGTTTGTTTATTTGTTTAGCATGAACGTTCGTTGTTTCACTTTTTTTTTCATTTTGGACTTTTGTCCCATAAAAAGTAAAATTTAATTGGGACTACTGACTGGCCATAGTGGGATAATAATCCCTAAAACTATTTCGGTACTTTTGAGTCTCCAGAGTGGCTCAGAAGTTCCGAAAACCATTTTCAGGATTCGAGACGAGTTTCCCTGCCCCAAATTTCTAATCAAAACAGAAAAAAAAACAAAATAAGGCCCCACGGGCATTATTTCTAGGTTGCATGCAATGGACATAAGACCGCAACCCTTGTAAGGGTCTATTTTCCATAAGAAATTGAAATAGCATTTGCTTCACGTGTGGTTTTTATTTCCAATTAAAATTGAAATTAAAGCCCACAAAAAAAAGGAATTAACACCCGCGGGGGTAAATTCCTTTTGTTTTTGGAATTAACACCCGCGAGCGTTAATTCCATGGGCGTTAATGCACTGCACCTAGGAAAGCTACACATTTGCGCCTGATTAAAGATAAACGTTTTAAATATATATCTACTTTTAGTCATACTTAAATAATAATACTTCAGGGTCGTGCGCATCATTTAATGAATTACTATTTTCCAATTCGTCAGACATTGTATATTTAGTTCTTTGTTGAGCCTACATTAAAACAAATACACATTTATGCATGTAACATCATATTTTAAAGTTCTTCTGTTTTCTGTATGCTTTGATCATAAACTACTTACATTTGATTCAGTATGTGGGGTTTTGCTTCGTTTTCTTGATGTTTGGTCAGGTGCATTTATATAATTTTTCTTTAAATTAATTTTACGATAACACTGTGTGTGGTAGCCAAACATGTCTTTAGAATTGGGTGATAGCTTAATATCGCCATACTTAAACCCATTCAATTTTCGAGTTGATATCGTATCAATACATTTTTTAAGTACATATTTCATTTGAAAAATTATTAATTTTTGGGAATTCTTCCCTACAAACAAAACACTTTTTAAGTTCAGATGCCATTACATTCCAAATTAACACACAAAACTTTAATTTTTTATTAAAAATGTGATTTTTGTAAGAGTGAAATATAGTCGAAGAAGAAGTTTTCCAGAACAAAATAAAATTTCATACAAAACAAACGATGTTCATGAACGATGATTTTTCAGTGAACAGGAGAAAAAATTTAATAAAATGCAAAACGTATTTCATACAGAGCATTTGATACGTGGATTTACATTTATGTTGATTGAAAAACAGTCAAAGTGAATGGTCTTAAAAAAAAAAACATAATTTTTCTGTGAAAAAAAATTTCAAAAACTTATGGTAACCAGTTTAAGTAGTTTTTTTAAGCCCATAACTATATTTTTGGATTAGCCAACTATGATATCATTCATCAGTTACCTATTTTATATAGATTTAACACCAAAAATGTTGATGCTGAGTTGAAAAAAACATTAAAGTAATTAACAGACTTTTTTTAAAAAATGCGGTCGGTCTCGTGATTGGCCCATGCAAAGTTTGTCCGACCAGTAGATTCTTAATGTAGACATTCTAAGCTTTCATTTGATACCCCATTTGCCCACTCAGTCGATGAGGTAGAATGTCACCAAAAATACCGTTTTTCAAATGGTCGGACAAAGAGAAAGGCCCGCGTTATTTCTGTCCGACCAAATGTTTTGGTATCTACGACGAAATGTCTATGGACTTCTACTTACTTTTTCCACTCACCATATGGCATAAGCTGGCACCAAAAAACGCAACCGGAAGTGCCATTTAGCCGCCAAAAGGCCCAGGGAAAGTCTGTCCGACCACTGGTTTTGAAAACTTCATGTCATTTACCATTAGATGGTGGCTAAATTTTCCACTCTGCTTATGAGGTAGGTAATCTTACGGTCGCCTCCCATACTATAATAACATTTTTGGCGAAGAATTTGTTCCCAAGTCGTGTATGTACACGACACATTAAAATGTCAGAGCTAAGCGATGCAAAATTGTTTATTTTGAGAAAAGCAAACATGCATGCTTTTATATTGCTTCGTTAATAGAAAAACTGGGTATGAGCGAATACATTTATGTACACAAATAAAATTTTAACGATTCGGTTACAAATAACTTCAACGTTTTATTACTTTTTTTTAAGATGAGAAATGTTAACTAAGTTTTAATAATACAGTTGGATGAATTCCAGGAGTATAGTGGATAGTGAAGAAAAGTTAGAGCACCAAAAACTAAGAAAACTAAGTTGTGCAAAGTGAAAACCTTATGCATAAATTACTGTCATACTATTATGTTCATGGTTTATTTTAGTAAATTCTGTTTCGATATCCTGCTTACCAATTTTAATAGTCGATGTGTACTTTTTTCTTCAATTTTTCATATAAAATATTATATTGTCCCAAAGAATAAAGTTGACTAAATTCAATATCTGACAAAAAAAAAACTAATAGTGGTTACTTTTAAGGACAACTCGTTCGTCCTTCTATGTCAAGGATGTGATGAAAAGAACGCCAAGTTTTTGTGGTGTCAATGGGACCTTCAATTTTATGCTTAACAGGGAAGTGAATGAATAGCTTTGAACAAAATATGCATTTTTTGGTCGTTTGTTTTAATTGGAACTCAAGAACTTTATTAACACTGAAAAAAAAACACTTCTTACTTCTTCAATTTTTGCCTTAGTCAAAGAACAGTTTTTTTGTTTTGAACAACAAATTTCATAAATCTAATATGATACATTGGGCAGTGCATTGTTCCAAATTTTAAATTTTAATATGGTTGTTTTATGCTTTCTTTCAGCTAAATGAAGGCTATAGGAACCTATCTACGGTTTCTATTAGCCTTTGTTGTTTTGCTTACTCCTGAAACACAGACCGGTTTGTGTTGAACCAATTTACAAAATCGTGGGATAGGATAGATTAAGTAAACAATTAAGGCCGTGTGTGAATTGCGTTAAAATGTGTATTAAAACTTGACGTTTGGTTAAAATTTGACGTTTGGTTAAAAAAGGGAACAAATTTAGCCATTTGCTGTGTGAATTGCGTTAAAAGGGATTTTTTTAACCAACATTTCTGCGTAGTACTAAGAAATTTCCCTCATAATTTAAGAAATTCCCCTCAACGAAAAATGTTTTTGTTCTTCTAGGTAAAATAATTTTGTGTTCAAAACCAAACTTTGAGCAACAAATTTCATGAAAAGTCACTAAAAATAACAAACAAACTTTGTTTTATTTATTTTTCTAGATTTTGGAGTGGTAATATAATATTTTGAAGCAACAGTAAAAAATCTTCAAACGAAAATTTCCCTTTTTGGATGGTTGTTTTTTCCGTGTGGTAACACTGCAAAACATGTTTTCCCAGCTGACATCTGTTATCATTCTCAAAAGAAAGAACAATTATTTCGTTTTTTGACTTTAAAATATGATAAAATTTAAGTATTTTATTTCAATCTCTCGAAATATCAATGTAATTATAATTCGTTATTACATAGAACTAAATAAAACGGAGAAAAACAGAACAAAACAACAAAACAGAAGCAAACTTCTCTATCATTCATGAGAAAAAAAAGACGTCAAAATTTTAACCCATTTAACCTGCTCCACAGCAGGATAAATTTTAACCCATTTTATTCACCACGCTAGTGTCAAGTTTTAACCAAACGTCAAGTTTTAATACACATTTTAACGCAATTCACACACGGCCTAATAATGTTTATGGTTTCAATTACAGGAAATCGCGATTTGACCACTCAATCACTTGTAATAATCATCGTTCTGTGGCAACTTCCTGGAAGCACTGAGATATTAAAGTAATAGTAGGTTTGTTTTTTGGCAGAACTATCCTTAGTGAAGTATGACCCCCCCCCCCCTCCCCCAATAAAAAAACGTGCAGTTCTTGGTAGGTACTAATGTCAAAATAAAAGTCAATGGATCAAGGAAAGAGGAAGGCATTTCCTCAATAACACGTTGTAGTGTGAACACATTAGGTGGAACGCGTTAATTTTTCAAAAAGTAAAATCTAACCTCCAAAATTATACGTCATTGCGGTTGTTTGTTTTTGAATGTCAGTTGTGATTTATTTCAAATCAAACAACAACAATTTCTATTTCCTTTTACGGACGCCATCTTGTGTAGACTAGTATCGTAACTACTTCAAAGAACTACTTTGACCACAGGGGAAAAGTAGTTCAAAGCAGCCAGAAGTACTAAGCAGTAGATAAATGTTTCCAAAGGAACGCAGCTATTGAATTGACTGCTTGTCGAATTTAGTTGCCAGCGGATCCATCTATCCGGCCCGGTATGGTTTGGCTTATGGTATTCTATAGTGTACTGGAGGGAAATGTCACACGCGATGACGTTTTGTCTGTTGTGGAAAGCAAACAACTTCACTTGGGTCTAAACTCATTCTTTTAAGAATCGCGAAAAATTTAAAACATAATATGGCTATTATTGTAAAATAAATGAAAAGTTATTATTTTTCATAAAGTTAATAGTTACGTTTTTTTATCTTGTTGATCTCTGTTGTTGGTGTTAAAAAAAAATGCCTACTTCGTACAGTGTTTTGGGTTTTCGATGCACTCCCTCCTTCTTTTTGCATCAAATATCTTGCATACACTAAAATCTCTATTCGAATTACAAAAACAATTCAAATTGTATGGAAACCGCACCTTTGTTTGCCCTCGATGACATTTGAAAATGAAATATTACAGGTGTCAAAAGGAATAGAGCGCAATTATTATTTGAAAACGTCAACTTTGATAGATTGCCGGATTGAACTTGGTGAACTTATTTAACAGATCGAGATTTTAAAGCACATCTTTTGTGTCATCGGTACCTAACCTACTCACAAGCAATTAGAGTGGTGAACACACTTTCTGCGGTAAAATGTCGCGAGAGTTTCTGTGAGCTCGCAGCGATATCGCATCGTTAAAAAAATCGCATTTGCGTCTTGTAGTATATTGTTTTATATTGAACAGTGCACAAATGCGTCATTTTACCGCAAGTTCCATTCGCATTAAAAATGAAAAATCTGGAAAAATTTGTTGTTGGAGTATTTATTGATGATAACATGTCAACAAAATATTTAACACTCATTTAAAATTAGTTACAAGTATTGTTCAAGATTTTCTCTCATATATTGAAACGATGATTAAAATAGTCCTTTTGTTAGCCGATGGTCATACAATCGATGCACCACGTTAGTTGGTGCTTCTTGTTATTAAGAACAACCTCCGTTGCTGGAGGACAAACTCAAAATACAGATTGAATTCTGCGGTAAGATCCCGTATGTGTGCTCTGAATAGTTGCGTCACCGGGCCTTAAAGGATTTGCGAAGTTAAGGCTTGAAGAAAATCGTAACAGAAACCAAAAGTTGCACTTAGTAGTATTTCGATTAAAAACCTGGACAAAGTTATTTTTTGAAGTAAAACAATTCATTTTTGTTAGAAATGATTATTTATTATGCAATAAATGTATAAAAACAAAAACGCAGTTTTTTTTTGAATTTTCATCACCTTCATCTTCATGGTTCTCACTTTCTTCACTATTAAGGAAGTCATTATGGAAATACGAAAATATTTCATCAGAGGCATTTGTATCCCCTGAAAGAAGCATTTCTATAGTCTCCTTTGAACACTTCTTTTAGGCTTAGAAGTGGATTTTCTAAGGTAACATAAAAGTGTATCAGAAGTCAAAAGCTACCTATTGTGTATATCAAGCTTGCAGTCCCTCTAGAGAACTTCCTTGCATAGTTAATCCGGTTGAGTCTATATTTAAAAGTTTGTGTTAGTATATTTGGAAAAATCATAACTTTTTAAGACCGAAATGGAAAAGTGAATAAACAAACCTAAAATATTTATTTCTCGCTTCTGCCGCTTCTTCCTATTGGAAGCAGAGCGTTTTCAACTAGAACAGATGCATGAACTAATATTTAATGAAATGTAGGAGTCATTGAATACCATTGTAAATAACTCAAACTTCAATACTTTAATTTTGTATCAACTTTGAAATACATTCCAAAGTAATTTAGAACGGAATATCAAATAAAATCAATTCTCGTTATTTCAAAGGCACCTTCAGGGTTTTCAAAAAATCTCTTGAGCAATTTCCCTAATTTGTTGAGTTTTTCTATCTGTTACTCCTATCAAGTAATTCTTTTAAAGATGGAAATTGTGAATGCACTTTCAAGCCACGGTTTCTTAAAATTTAGCTCTTCTGCGGCTTGATAAAACCCTTTTTTGCTTAAAATCGTATAAAAGCTTAGAAACTGAGGCTTATAATTTTAAAGTTTTTTTTTGCGAAAAAGACCAGGGCTGGAATCACATAACGCGATAAGTGATAGTTGATAATCAAAATCAAGGTTTTTGCTCTATGTAAGCTGATTATCAAATTGATAGTCAGTTATTTGCGATAATTTCATTCGACACCTATTTAGGTGTCGTTTTCAAATATTTACGTCGATTTAATAAAAAATCAAATAAATATTGACATTATATATGCTAATAATATATATTTAAACAATATCTGACAAGTTTGAAGCAAAAACAAATCAAATAAAAAACAAAATTAATATTGGTATTTACAATCCGGTGCAACAAAAAGGTGTAAGATTGCAAGATTTTATTTTTGTCTGTAAGGCCGTGTGTGAATTGCGTTAAAATGTGTATCAAAACTTGACGTTTGGTTAAAATTTGACGTTTGGTTAAAAATGGGATCAAATTTAGCCATTTGCTGTATGAATTGCGTTTAAAGGGATTTTTTAATCAAAATTTCTGCGTAGAACTAAGAAATGTTAACTACACCAGACAAATTTTACACCATTGTATTTTTCTGTAGTAAGGTTAAGGTGTAGCAAAAGTGCAAAAAAATAACAAAATTGTAGTCTTTTATACTTTTGCAACGATAAAAGACCATTTGCACCGAATCGTGAATACCCCTAATATTATTATTGGACTTTGTGTACTTTTATTAGTGAACAGTGTGACCTGGACCTTAGAAAATATTTCAATCCCAGTCTGAATCGGGGTTAAGACAAATGTCAAAATAAACAAAATTTGTTTCGTTAAAAATAGTAATGCCAATAAAACAAAGTTTTTTTTGATCAGCTTACATAGACCAAACAAAAGTTGATAATCAAAAACGATAAATAATTTTTGATAATCAACTATCGCGTTACATGATTCCGGCCCAGGATATTAAAAAGCTTTAAACTCTTTCATTTATATTTCCACTTAAATTTTCTTCCATAATATGAAACAGTTAGTTTTGTTCACAACTGTTGAACCTGATTATCTTTTAATTGCAAAAAAAAAATGTTGGTCTTAGGTTTTCCAACGCCTATTTTTTACTTATTATTACTAGTTATTACTAGTTGGTTAAGAAAGTACCGGTACGGTACGGGTGAAACAAACCTTTTGCAAGCCACAAAGTTTTTTATAAAGGCGAACTCATATTCTTTGACAAGACTGTAATTGTATCTTAAAAATAGAACTTAATTCCATCAATTATTTTCGTTAATTAAAACTACTTATTGTTTAATAGAGAGCTAAGTATGAGATATTGAACAATTAGTGACTGATCACCATCATCACTTTGCCAATTTCGGAAAATGTGCACATCTGATAATTCGACAGAGCAAAAAAGAAAATTATCTAAACGCACTTGAAATGGTTTATGTACATTTTTTTATTGTGTGCTTACTTTTTTTTATTGTAATTGAGTTAGAAAACACAAAAAAAAAACATAATAATCCACTTTGGGAGTTAATTTTCTGCGGTTTAACCTATTCACTTTATGAAAATTAGTGGTAAGCAATATAATTCTCATTTGCTCTACCCACATTCATTACATGCTCAATTTGCTAAATATAGTATTTGTCGATTATTATTTTTATTCATTTGATTAATTTTCTGTTTGAAGTGAAAAGAAAAAAAAAGTAAATCGATTAGTCGGCTCACACGAGACCAGACCATAACTCAAACGAATAGGAATATAGACAAGTAAGTATTTTTTTTTCAATTTGAACAAGAAAAAAATCTTATTATGTTTTTAAATTAATCTACACGAAGATCACCGTACCTATATTTTTGTATCTTCTTTCATGTGTAGTATCCAAGGAATTATTCAATTGTTATTGAAATTGGCACTGACATAAACTTTTCACGTGCTCACGTTTACGCTTCTGGTTTTTTATTACGATACGAGTTAGGTATTATACGTCGACAAGATGAGGATTTTTTATTATGCATTAATTTAAAATGTAAGCCATTCACTCAACAGCCTTAACCTAAAACTTGAATTTGACACAATTAAACTAACGATTTATTTTACTTTGTACAAGTACAGTCGCAAGCTATAGGTACGAATATTTGCATTTCAATTAAAAACATCTTGAGGGCATTAACGGCATTTTTTCGCCTAGATATTTATTTATTTTTCTCTTCACTTCAGAGATCTTCTTTGAGTATAAATATTGCTAATTTGTTAAGTACTCTAACGAGTAAACGAGTTCTGTATGCAATTTTTAATAATGAAACTTGATTAATTGCCTTTGTTCCTTAGATGATACTTGTTGTACCTTAATTCACAATTTAAATCCTAAGAAAGATGGTGGGGAAGAGCTAGAAAAAGTGCAAACAAAGTTTATTAAAATAAATAATTGCTAGTTCAGGAACACAGCGCGGGAGTCTTCATTCAAAATATGAAACAAAAAATGCAGAAATAATAAAAACCGATCTTCACAATAAACACTATTATACAATCCAATCGTCTTGATTATTGTCGTTGGCCGCCACATGTGTCGGTGTGTCGCTGCTGTTGCAGCCTAGTATCAGGAGGCTTTCAAGCAACACAATCATAACGTACATAGACGTTATTATATTCATTTAAATTTTAATTAATCAAATTGAGTGTCTGTAAGCTATTTGGTATTCGGATATTTCAATTAAGCATCAACTGTCCATTTTCTTTGTTTTTTTATTCGTTTTCTTATTTTCCCGGAAAGTTTCGACCTTAAAAAAACAAACATGTCAATGAACAGAGCAAAACAAAAAGTACACACAACAAGTGTTTCAATTTGTGTTTGAATAATTGTGCATTTGCATTGTAAACTAGAGCATAGAGCTTTATTCAACTACTATTTCTAGTGATGTCTCGAAAATTAAAGAAAAAAGTTCCAGTACACATTTAGTATTCTCACTTCTCAGTAATTGTTGGAATAGAAATCGTGCACGTTTTCAAATAGCTGGAAAGCACAATTATTGCGTTGGAATATTGCATGAGATATGAATAAAGTTATACAAATATATTCTCAAAATTCTCAACTAAAGAAGTGTGGTTCTTTGAAATCTAATTATTCATAGTCTCTCAGATTCGCGTGATCAGAGTCGCTATTGATAAAGTCGCAAATAAGTTGACCTAAGAAAATTACTTAAGGATTTCAAGTTGACTTCTAGGTACCTACTTGAAATAAATTTATAATTTGTCTTGCTCAATCCACAGTACGTTCAAATGATTTCATCGATCTGATAGTGTGACAAGTCATTTGAAACGCTCTGACAAACGAACGTTTTTTCTCTTCAACCTTCCATCCCCCATCAGTGAGTTCGAAATAAAATGAAACAAAAATGCATATCTAATTGTTATTGGATAAATTTATATTTTTTACGAGCGAACGAATTATTGTTTACATGATATTTGTCAAGGAATGGAATTTATTGAATAAAATAAACAACAGAGTTGCACTTGAGAAGGGAGAGAGCGGGTATGAATGTTTTACCATTAAACTTTAATGGGATTTTTAGGTAAAGTTTTTTATTAACACTTTATTTTTCATAGTATTTACGTACATTATTGTACCTCAAGCGTAGTTAAAAATGCAACTTCTAGCAATTTTCTTCTAGCAAGTCTTACGTTTTCAGGCGCCAATTCTCTAGTGCCTTTTAACTTTAAATTTTTCGACACGTTTAAGGTTTAGTGTATGGCGGTTAATCTTGGTTGGTACCTCTACACTGAGATTAGTGTTGATCATTTGAGATGCCTTGACTATTGTTTCCGCAAAAAAATACAAAAATATTATTATTGATGTATTATTGCCACTTAGAGGCTTTAATCGACAGTTCATTATGTTTATTGGAGAAGTAACTATCCATGAATTCTGCTGTTCCGCAGTGCAAACACTGCTGTGATTGAGGATTATAAAGGAAGGAGGAACTAAACAGATAACTTAACATTAAAACTCACCTTTTAAGCAACTGAGCAATAAGTAAGAAATAATAGTTTGTTATTAAACTGTCTTTCAACTGCTGTATATTCGTTTGTATTTTGATTTTCTCACCAAAACCAAGATCTCATCAATTTGAATTTGTTCAAAATAAGTGGTTTCTGAGATATAAGGTTTTGACTGACTCCCCCAGTGACCGATCATCAAGCATCTTGCAATCATAATGCACCGAAGTGATAAATATAAAATTTAAGAAAGACAGAGGCGTTAACATAAAAAATTAAATGAAGAGTTTCTAGTACTTAAAAAACATTGCTGAATCTATACATTTAATTGTGTAACATAGTACGAGCCCAAACTCAAAATAGTTGGCCAAGTGAATTTTTTTCCATACAAAAATTAAACTACAAGATTGACAGCATAAATTAAAAAAAAATATTCCAAAATAAATTTCAATATTTTCATACAGTTTTTCAACACAATGTAAAACGCAATATTAATAAAAATACAAAAACTTATTTACCGGAAAAAATTTAGAAATTAGATTCAACCTTTTAACGCAAGAAGTTGGCCCACATTTCTTTTAACGCAAAAAGGTAGGCCCAGTTCTAAGAACTTGCTTTTAATATTGAGTAGCATCGACCTTTTGTTTGATGATGGCCTTAATTAGTTTTGGAAGTGTTTCCACAAGATTATTGCAAAACTCGTTCTCAAGTCATTAAGATCCTTAACGGATTTGCCATCAATTCTTTTTTCATTCTTCCCCACAAAGTCTCTATGGGAGAAAGGTTCGGGCTGTTTGCAGGCCAGGGTTGAATGGGTATGTCGTGTTCTCGAAGCCAGCTCATGATAATTCTAGCTGTGACACGATGAGCCATCTTGTTGAAAAATAAAATTACCATATTCTGTTTGCAATACCGTTAGTGAGGGTAAAAGTTGGTCTTGCAAGATGTCTTGATACTGGCGTTAACAGTTCCGTCGATGAAGCAAAGGTTTCCCACTCCTAGAGCTGACATCACCCACAAACCATTTTTTTTTTTTTTTTTTTTTTTTTTTTTTTTTTTTTTTTTTTTTTTTTTTTTTTTTTTTTTTTTTTTTTTTTTTTTTTTTTTTTTTTTTTTTTTTTTTTTTTTTTTTTTATAATTTGCACCCACTCAAGGGACTTTTTATACCCTTATTATGCCAGAGACACAGTGAGTGCATTAGGAAGAAAGGAAGGGGTGAGAAAGGAGCTGTCGGTGTACATTGGTCTTAAATTCCTGAACATTATAATGATTGGGAAAGACAGAGTGTGGAAGAGAGTTCCACATTCGCGTAGTACGGCTAAAGAACGATTCTCTATACTTGAGCGTACGTCCGAAGTTGGGCTCGAGGGTGAACTGATGGGCATTCCTAGAAGCGCGAGTATTACGGGTGAATTTCTTGAGGGGAGGAATGCAACTGGCTATTTCTCTAGAGCACTTACCGTAGAAGTAACGGTAGAATAAAGAGAGACATGAAACGTTACGACGGTGATCTAATGATTGGAATGACTCAGTGATGTCTCTGTCATCCTCACCGATCATTCGTAGGGCTCTTTTTTGTATACCGTCCAAGAGGCTTAAGTATGTTCCTGGAGCACCAGCCAAGAGATGGGAATTGTACTCAAGCTTTGGACGGATATAAGTCTTGTAAATAATAGCCAGATCAGACGGGGAGAAATATTTCTTGCATCGCCTTAAGAAACCTAAACATCTTGCGGCATTTTTGGCGACATCGCATATGTGCTCGTTCCACAAGAGGTGGTCTGTGATGCACATACCGAGAATCTCGAGATGTTCAGTCTCGTTGATGCAAGTGCCACTCATGGACAGTGGCAAGGGGGGTATGTCTCGCTTAGACGATACAAGACAGCATTGTGTTTTCGAAGCATTAAACTCTACGCGATTTTGTGTTCCCCATTGTACAATGCTGTTTAAGTCAGAGTTTAATGAGCTTATCATATTTTGCCGTTGCAGTTCCACATCCGAAGAGGAGGGATGTGAGTCTGGGAACGAATAAGAAAAGCTAAGGGTACTATCGTCAGCGAAACAATTAATTGGATTAGAAGTTACAGACAGGAGATCATTTATGAAAATGAGAAAGAGGGTCGGAGACAAAACGGAGCCCTGGGGCACACCAGCATTTATGTTATGGGTTTCAGACTTGAATCCATCCAAAACAACTTGTATTGAACGGTTCGAAAGAAAATTTCTAATCCAACGAAGGAGGGATTCGTCGATACCGAAAGCACACATTTTCGATAAAAGAGCAAGATGCCAGACTTTATCAAATGCCTTTGAAATATCAAGTGCAACAATCTTACTTTCTCCAAAACAATGTAAAGATTTGTTCCACTGTTCGGTGAGATAAACCATCAAATCACCAGTGGACCTGTTGCTGCGAAAGCCGTACTGCCGGTCATTAAGAAGCTTTCGGTCTTCGAGATATTTCTTGAGCTGATAGTTTATCAGCGTTTCCATGACCTTAGAAAGAAGGGACGTAAGTGCAATCGGTCGATAATTGGAGGGAGAAGAATAATCGCCTTTTTTGGGATTGGCTGGACAAATGCTGTTTTCCAACTGCTCGGAACGAGCCCAGAAGAGTAGGATAGATGGAAAAGCTTACGCAAGGGTTTTGCCAGCGTGGAAGAACACCTCTTCAGAATAATAGCGGGGATACCATCCGGACCAGCGGATTTATGTATGTTGAGATCCTTTAGGACTCTCGCCACAGCACGAGTGTGGAAGAAGATTTGTCCCATGGAATCATTGACGCGCTCAAGAACAGGCGGAGTCATGGCACTCTCTGGCAGCGAAGAGTTGGCGGCGAACTGCCTAGCAAAAAGATTAGCTTTCGCGAGAGAGCTAACGACTGGAGTGTCATTGTCAACGAGCGTAGGGACCGAGGAAGAAGAAGAATTCTTCATATTTTTAACAAATGACCAAAAATTCTTACTGCCTTTGGGACATTGCAGTATTTTTTGCCTTAATTTTTGGTCATGCAAAAACTTTGTCCGTCGAATATGGGCATTGCAGGCCTTCCTGGCTTGTTTAAACTTGATCCGGTTTTCCTCAGTTGGGTTGGCTCTAAAACACCGGAACTTTACTTCTTTATCCCTGATAACCTCTTTACAGCTTGAATCAAACCATGACTTTTCCTTAGGTTTGATGCTTTTAACCCTATTCGGAATAACAGTTTTCATTCCCAAGATAATCATATTAGTAATCATATCTGCGCTGGAGTCTACGTCACTATCGAAGGAGCATAGTGACCAGTTAAAGATCCGGAAGAAGTTATTGAGACCGTCCCAGTTGGCTTTCTCGTATTGCCATACGGTTCTCTTCGGAGCTCTTTCCTTAACTGGCCATCAATATCCGATATTCGAGTGGGCTCGGTGACAAGCTGAGTAAGGTGGTTAAACTCAGCAAAGATCTCAGCACACATTCCTTCGGGTGTTGTCGGGCTCGAATGGAGAAGCCAAGAAGAATTGTGTACATTGAAATCGCCCGTAATAACGATTTCAGTGTGAGGATATAGGGATACAATTCTTTGGATGGAATCAGACAGAGCGTCAAATTCATTTAATGTCTAGTTTTGGCGACCACGAACCCACTTTAAGCGCTTCTTTTTCTGTGAAGATGTTAAAAGTGGTTTTTCTTTTGCCGTATTGGCGAGTAAAACAATGAATTTACTTAAATTTAATATGGTAAAATTTAAATAAATCACTGTATAAAACTAGTACATATTCCATTTTTAACTTTCTTGATGATACTTTTTAAAATTCGTCGGTTTCGACTTGAAACAATTGTTGGCCTTCCAGTTTTCTTCGGTGCTTTGATATTGCCCGTCTTTTTGATTAACCTAATAATTATATTTCCAACTGAAGATCTTGAAATTTCTAATATTTTCGCGATGTTGTACTCCGAAATATATTATTGTATAATTTTTTATAATTTGATAACGTATGTCTTCAAACAAGCATTTGCCATGTGCCAAATTTTTTAGTCAGTTAATAGTTCAATAAGCTTAAATTTTTAAGAAATAAACGGTAAATTGTAAATGGCAAGAGAGCAATTAAATCGTATGATAACGCTGGTCCAACTTTTTTGGAATGAAAATCTAACGGGCCAACTTTTTTGTGGTGGTAATAACTGTGTTAACATGGAGAGAAAAAAATAAAACACTATAAAATAATTTAATGCGTAATGGTTTTGTTAGAAACCTGTCAGCATTAACTATTTTCAAAAAAAAAAAATACTTTTTTTATGAATTGTATGTTATGATTTTTAAACTTAAAGGGAACATTGTAAGATTCAGAATTCTTGGCCAACTATTTTGAGTTTGGGTCATAATGTACAAACTATTTTAAGTTTTGAGAATTTTCAAACAGGGGGCGTTGTATCCAATCACTTCCAGAACTTGTTTAACCTTTTTAGTTTGAGTGTTGAAACTTGTTGAATAGATACACAGGATGACTTGAGGATGGTTATCTAAAACATAAGTAAAACCAGCAAACCCAGCGAACTTCGTCTCGCCCTAGTTTAAAATCCAGAAACAAAAATTCAAAACATTTTTTTGTCTTATTTATAAGGCAAAACATCGTTTTCTGGTTCAGGTAGTAATAAAATTATATTCATCTTGAACATTGTAGTTTTCTGTTAGTAAAAATTCTTCTGTATTTAATAATAGTAATAACTTCAAACACGTCATAATTGTGTTGATTTTATATCGTTTTACAGATTTGTTGTTGTTGTCGTTTTGCTAACCAGCGAATTGATTTGTAATTGGGTCGTTACGAATAATACGAACTCGTTTCTTAAATACGAATGTTCAATTTCAGTACTTTACATGTTCCAAGACGTTACTAACATTGATATGATCAATGTTCGTATTATTTCTTACATCAAAGTTGAACTTAAAAAAAAAAAAATTTCGACATTATTGGACTTTTCTGCTCCGTTAATATCGTAGCCATCCTTTCATCAAAAATTAGAATACTTGCTTCGACAGATAGTGGCCAAGTCAAACTCGGTGGGAAGAGATATGTCAGAACAAACACATAAAATGTAAAAAAAAGCCAATTTCTTTTTTGTGCGAACAACACTGTGTAAAAAGTTAGCCGCACCAAAAACAATGAGATCTAAAAGAACGCCAAGTTCTTACATGTAAAAGTTCTTACATGCCAAGTTCTTACAATATAAGAGAAAAGAGAAAATAGTTTGGATGAAAATTTACAAGTTCACTTTTCAAGTTTTAAAATGTTAATAATCACGCATTAAACGAAAACTTGCAAAATGAACTTGAAAATTTTAATCCTGTCTAGATGTTGTTAACTCATTTAGACTGCAAGTGTCCATTGTGAAAATACTTAAGAAAGTTACTCATGGAGTGTTATGAAGTTAAACAAACCAGAATTCTTAATTTCAACATCCTATGAGCATTTTAAGAAAGTGGGTAGCAGCTACGCCCTTTAGTGAAACTACTTTTGTATGCCTATATTTTCTCTTATATTTAACCGAAACCATATCAGAATTTCGAATTTAAACGTTTTCGACCCTTTTGACAAAGTGGGCGGATACCACGCCCTTAAATGCAAAAAGGTTTTTTTCTCATCTTTTTCATGTCATTCAACCAAAACCTTACAAGAATTCAAAAACGACCGTTTTAAGATAGTGGGCGGAAACCACGCCCGTAAGTGAAACTAAAATATTTTACTTATCATTTTCTTTATATTCAACCAAAACCCTATTAGAATTCCGAATTTCAACATCCTATGACCAGTTTTAGAAAGTGGGCGGATACCACGCCCTCTGAGCAAATTGAAATTTTTTTTTCCTTTGTATGCAACCGAAAACCTACCATTGTACCAAATTTCAAGGTTTTGCTATTGTTAGAAGTGCTTCATAATTTTGATGATCAGTCAGTGAGTCAGTGAGTCAGTCAGTCAGTGAGTCAATTACGGTTTTTGAAATTTTTATTGTTCAATAGCTCAGGAACCAGGAAGTAGTGGTTCTACAAAATTATTTTTTTTACAGGCCTTTGTGCTCATGAAGTTAATACGTAATTCAATTTTTAAGCTTCTAACTCTATGGGTTCAAAAGTTATGGGGGGTTAAAATGTGCTTGATTTCGGTCCTGTAAAAAGGGAATATTGCTAGAACTTGGCCGGGCACTACCGTGCCCTTTGAATTTGTTGTAAATAGCATCAGATAAGACACTTCAATTTTCAACATTAGTAAAATCAAACTTATTGATTTTTTTTTTACGGTTCATAATGAATATTACCTGGAAAGTAGAATCCCGGATAACGATATCCCGAAAAATGTTTCTTGCAGGATTTACCACTTGGAAAAAGAAATAGTACTTTTTTTTACGGAATTTAGCACTATTTTGGAAATTTATACCAAAATTACTATTTCGAATTGGAATGTATGATACGCAAAATTCTTGTTTTGGAATTTTGTTATTTTGGACTTTAGGTAGAGTCCAATAATTTTTTTAGATTTGTTTATGTTTTGCGGAACACTTTTCTGGAGAATTTGTTTGTTTTGATTTTTCGACGTTTTATCTTTTACAAAATTATTGTTTGAAATTCGCACAAATTTTAAACCATATAACTTTGTATTTTATTTAATTGTTTACAAAAAAATTAAATGAAGGTTTTAAGTTTCGCGCGAATTTTGGTTGGGGTCGTTTTCCTGGAAATCGAATTCCCGGATAACGATTTCCCGGGATATCCGGAAGATACTTTCCCGCACTACTTTTGCGCTACACGGTTTGCCCGGAAGAAATCCTACCTTCTTTCATTAGGATCTAATCCTTTTCTTCACTCAAAGTTTTAAGAATTAAGGAGATCGAAATCTGATACCTTTTTCGATTTTTCAAACAACCGTGAATAAGGCCACACCCTTTTTCAAAAACAGAAATTTTATGAGACACCAAGCGCTGAGAATCATGGAGAACGAAGCATTCGAATTCTTGGTTCAAATATTTCTATATAGCAGTTCCTTTTTGGGAAAACCAAAACATTCAGTTCCAGATTGTTCATGCTATCGAGAGGACACGCCGATGCTTTTTTTTTTTTTATAACCCACCCTTTTTTTAATAGTTTACGACATCGTCAAAACCAGCTATTCTTTGATTGACACCAGTCAAAGTAAGACAACAGTCACTATGCGATGCCAAACCTACGAATTTAGTAGATTAACGTAATAGAAAAAAAGAAACTATTAGGTATTAATTTGTTCGTAAATTTAAGATCCCATTTACTTCTATAGTCCATTTAGCATGTGTATCATTCAAAATGATGCCTGTATTTTTGTTTGACGTTTTTTAGAACATGGGCCTATTTCTCTGATATGTCTGTAGTTCTTGTCTAAAGCAATGGATAGATAGTAGTTAGTGGCAGATGAAAATTGGAGTATAGTTATCATATCAATTTTCAGACTTAATTAACACCAAAAATAACAGCACCTATCGCCGGACGGTTTTTTTTTTATTGACAAAAGTCAATACTACTCAAGCGTATAAAATATGTTTATTCAGCGCCAAAAAATTTATTCTCGTTGTTTTTGCATTTACTCAATTTCTTAAAAAAAAGTCAAGGGTCATTGTTCGAAAAATTAAAACAAACTTAAGCATTTTTTTTTTGTGGATATTGACGGTTTGTTTACACAATCTGAAATAATAAATGCTCGTTGATCGTAGTTCATTTTTTGGTACCCCTCTCTCAAATATCATGAATTTTCGTACCCCTTCTCTTATCTCCATTAAATCAACAGTCAATTTTTACTTATCAAGACAGCTGAACAAAAAAAGACAGGCGGAAGCAAAAACTAAACAAACCCCTTAAATGCATTCGACATTCTACAAAAATTCAAACATCAGCTACATAATTTGACCCTGAACATGAACATATCTGCTGATAGCAAGAAAAAATAAAATAACAACGAAAAATAAAACCCTCAGGCGCGGCGTCATTTATATGCCAAGTTCAAATCCTTGTTTACATACAAAAAATGACAGCTATCAATTATTCGCAAGTAAACTATCTATCTACACCCGAAGTCCCAAAGCAACAAGATTTCTAAAAATAGGTAGGTAAACCTTCTCGAAAATGTTTAAACTTACATTTCAAACTGATTTCCGCTTTGAGAAGGATTTCCTCTTTGGTTTTGTTTTTTTGTCTTATAAATATTTACAGTAAAAAAAAAAGAAATCGATCTACAAT
Organism: Sphaerophoria taeniata; assembly: GCA_943590905.1. Classification (NCBI taxonomy): domain Eukaryota; kingdom Metazoa; phylum Arthropoda; class Insecta; order Diptera; family Syrphidae; genus Sphaerophoria; species Sphaerophoria taeniata. The sequence goes on along the minus strand of OX016540.1, from coordinate 21,704,007 downwards.
CATAAATTTATTAACAAATTTATCTAAATTTAACGCTGCACCGTATAGGCACACCAAGACGAAGCTTGATATTAGCTGCAAATTGTATCTTTATTCGCTTGCATAACGAAATTTTGTTGTTGTTGTTGTATTCAGCATGAAAGTAATATTCATTGCACGGCCTGGAATTTAAAAACTATTGTATTTTTAATTGAACAATTTATATAGAATATTTTATACACGAGTACAGTTTAAACTTTGTTACACATTTTTGTCTGTTTTCTGTTTACACACATTCGAACTCTGTGCTGTGATGTACGTTTGAGATTGAGAGATTGAGAGCTGCTGCTGCTGCTGCTGTAGCTGTAGCAGTTCTCTGCTCTGTTCGCTGCTCTGCTTTTGCTCTGGCGCTACTGATCCACACAGTTTTTGCTTAGTACAGACACATTTAAAACTGAAAATACATACAAAAAATCTTCCACCAATACAGAGAGAAGTCACAAATCAGTTTCATGCGCAATTCTCGTTTTTTTATTTTGTATATTTCCAGCGGAGAAAATTCGTCGTCGAGCGATCAGCAAAATTTGAGTCATCACTTGCTACGGCAGTCTCTGATTAACCTCACAAGCGCACACAACAGTAACAGTAACAGTCAAAGTCACAATAGCAGTAATATAAGCAAAACCCTTAATTTACAAAAATCAATATCGTGCAGCTGTGAGTCTCTTAAATGTGCGGCGCGAAATATCAATCGAATAAGTTTGAGAAACGTTGACGACGACGCCGACGATAGTGAGTCCCTACTTTACGATCATAACGCAGCAGCCAGCAGCAACACTGACACACCCGGTGCCCATTCATATTTACCAAGTGTACTATATCAAGATGATCCTCCATCATCGGTTGGAGCGCTCGATCATCACAATGCTACCGGAAAACAATATTCATATGATAGTTATTACAATGGCCAATCAAGTAACAAACACCGCTTGGATTGTACAAGCATTGTAAATAGCAATAGTAGTCATAATAGTTGTGGCACTGCCAGCAGTGCTGTTGTCGCTGGGGACGATCATAGAAATTTCCCCGATTTCCATTGTGCTGACAGTAATGTATATTCATATAGTGGTTTTAAGAAAATAGTTGCTCATAATTTCAGTAATTCTGATCCAATAACGCGTTACAGCCATATAGATGATAATAATGGTCATCATCATTTGATGTTAAAAAGTCATTACAGTGATTGCAATATATATACGGGCAAAGAGAATTCAAATTCCGCGCTTAAAAGTGATTTCAATTACACAAACAACAGTTCGAGTAGTAAAAACCATCCGTTGGTAAGTAATAAAACATACATATTTAAGTGCATTGCCAATAGTCCATCGTTTTTGAAAAACAATAAAATCAAGGAGCATTCGAAAAAGTTACGTAATTTCTCGCTTAAGGCTGCTGGCAACGTGAAAAAGAAAAACCAAATAAAAGTCAAATCGAATGCGGTGTCCGATAATTCGTTGCATCCGAGTGATAAATATTTGAATCAATATCTTGACGAGAAACAAAGTTCAAACGGAATACAACAACATCAGCATCACCAGCAGCAGCAACAACAACAGCAACCATCGGGTTCGCTATCTTTATCCGGTATAAGGCCGCTTATTGCTAATGGATCTGTCAAAACCTATCCGACATATCGACCTCGTGTAAGGACAGACTCCAAAGATACCCTCTGCCGGAATAAGCGCACAAAAATCAACAAAAGCTGCAACCTTGCATGCGAACAACACAATCTTACCTGCAGAACGGCAACAGCAACAAACAACACCACAAATCTGAATTTATCACCGAAAAATTCACTCTCAAGCAATGGACACCTTAACAAACTCTGCCTAACAGATATAACCAGACGAAAGGCGGAATTCAATCGGCAGCTAAGTGCGCCAACGGATTATTCCAATTGTAGACATACAACGAGTGGCACTGCTGCGACCGCAGCTACGGGCTCTATAAAGGCATCATTGCAAAATTGTTCCTCATCGAAGCAGTCATCCGTATCCTGCACAAATAGTTTCAATAGGAAAAATAATAAAAAGCACAAGAATTACAAACTTAATGACAGGTTCGTTAAACTATCTATCTCTCTTGTCTACCTGCATATATATATATTTTTTTTTCTGTCTTAATTTGCATAATTTTTAATCAATCACTTTTTATGCTTTTTGGTTTGATTTTCTTTTTTTTTGTGGTTCGCAATTTGAAAATATTCCACTGGTGATAGATTTTTATCTGGCTATCAAGTCCCTTTTGTACAGTAAGCGACGTAAAAGTTGGAACAGTTTTTTTATTTTTTTTTTTAGTAAGTTTAGTTATAAAAATAATAATAAATTTTACTGATTTCTGGTAAGCCGAATCTTCGAAAATGAGATTGAAAAATCGTTGTTCTGTGAGACGTTTTCTGTTTATGTAGATACAAATTTAGTTTTCAATAAATTGTGTCATATTTAAAATTTTTCGATAAATCTATATAAAATAAAAAAGAAATCCTGTTCGTGTGTAACCGCATAACTCACAAACGGCTGGACGGATTTGGCTAATTTTTTGTTTATTTCGTTTGTGTTAGTCTGTAGATTACTCATTGGTTTTCAAACGGAAAATTGGAAAATTTCAAAATGGGTTTTCGAATGGAAAATAGAAAGTTCTTGATGAAAAACTCGGAAAACTCATTGGTTTTCAAAGGAAAAATTGCATATTATTGCAGGTGCATTGATTTTCAAATAGAAAACTTGAAAATTTAAAAATGGGTTTTCGAATGGAAAATAGAAAGTTCTTAATGAAAAAACTCGGACAACTCATTGGTTTGCCAAGGGAAAATTGTTATTGGAGTTGCTCTGAAAAGTGGCGAGACGAAGTTCGTGGGGTCAGCTAGTCAAGTTATAACTTCGAAGTAAAAGTTAGGGAAGATAATTTTGCTTATGGCTCCTAACAGATAATCCAGTCATTTCATCTGCGGAATAATTCCTAGTGGGCTAGATTTTTGTGTACCTACACCTTTATTACGATGCTGTTATGATGATGATGATGACCACTAGAAAAGTTATGGTGGTCAAAAGGTCGCAAAATTCAGTTTTTCGCGAATATTCCGCGACCTATTGCCCGGTGGTCAATAGTGGTCAAGGACAAATTGTTCGTCTTGAGCATTTTTCTCTAAAATTAACCGTTTTCGGAGTAGAGAGACTAGAACGCGCTCACATTTGCTCTATTGTTTTTTCACATCTTCATAACAGCACCGTAATAAAGGTGTACACAAAAATCTAGCCCACTAGGAATTTTTCCGCAGATTGGGGTTTTAAATTACTAAAATGACTGGACTAAGAACTGTATTTTTTTTTTAAATCGTGAACAAATCACAAAAACTTTTGATAAGACTTAAACCCAAATAAGAACTTATAGAAGCAACTTCTATTTTAGGTTTTTTATTTATTTATTTTGAACTTTGTTTAATGGGTCGCGATAACGTGATTAAAATAAATTTGTATGAAAGTTAACAAAATGACTTTTAAATTGATAACTTTGTTAAAAAACACGTAAGCCCAAAATTTAAGATGTCATTATATTTCGAAAGTCGTATAAATTTACTAGGTAGAACAACTGTTTAAAGCAAGCACACGAATATTATAAAAACTAAATAGTATTCAAGGATCTGTATTAAACCTTGTCACGGTTTAACCGCTGAACAGATTTATAAGTAATTTGGTTAGAAAATGTATAGCATCAAGACGACACAAATAGGATAGCTTCTACGACACAAATATTCAGTTTTTATGGGAAATCAATAATCACTGAACCAACTTAAACGAATTTTGGTTTTATGATAGTTTGAGTTGTGGGGAAGAATGTAGTTATTATGCGGTAAACTTATTAGTACTTAAGTGTGTTTAAAAGCTTAGAGGGTGCAAATCTATAAAGAAAAAAAAAAGAAAAAAATGCAAAGATAACCGAAAATCTATAATATATTTTCTTACTTTTCCGTGTAAATAGTTTAAAGAGTTCGGGTTAGTCACACAGTTTAAAAAGAATTTTTTTTAATTATGTTAGAAGTCGCATATTAAACATAACAGTTTTAAGGCTATATAACGGGATTTTAACTATGTTTTTGCCTTTTACTTTGTTGAAAGAGTAGCAACTGAATATTTATCGAAATGATGGACAAAAGTTAAAATTGCTGCAACCACTTTGTGATTGTAACTGAGGACCGTTTTCGCAAAACTCAACAAGCGCCAAAAATCGAAAAATGAGATATGGGTATCGAAATTTTTTGTATCTCAAGGCGCATCGACTGAACCAAAAAAAAATTCACAAAACTCAACTAGTTCCATACAAAAAAACTTTGAAATCTAAGAGGTTTCGCAAAACTCAACAAAGTACTAAGAGTTTTCGCAAAAGTCAAGTTGATTCACACACAAAAAACCTTCTCCTGAAAAATTTGCAAAATGGACTTGTTGAGTTTTGCGAAAACGGTCCTCAACTGCGTTTATCAAGTACATTATTTTTTTCTAGTTTTTCGTCGTTCACAATCAAAATTTAAGTTTTTATGTTGAAGATTAAAAACGTTAACAAACTTTTCAAAATATCTCAAAATCCAAATACAGTTTCATTTCTTAGAAAATTGCATTTGATAAAATATCATTTTAGCTACATCAAATCATGGATTTAAATATTTTTATCTGAGTTATAGACTTTTTTCTGAACCCTTCCAAATTGTCAATTCCTCCTTCGGGTAAGGATGATTTGGCACTGACAGTAAGAGGTTTTGACAGAGAGAGAGAGAGAGGAGAATTTAAGAAATCCCTTTTCCGCAATTACTTTAGAAATTATAAAAGTTTGTGTATAAGGTTTCTTAGAGAAATGAAAGTTGTCCTACTTTTGGAGCATTTCGTACAATCTTGTGAGGGTTTGAAAAAAAAGTTGCATTATTGGCAACCGTTTCGTCTCATAAAACCAGCAGGCCAAGCTTTTCCAGGTAGTTTGTTTACATTCGATGATTTTGGATATGCCAATTGCTCCTACAAAAATATTGTCAAAATCTCCTTTCAATCTACTTTTGGACAAAATTCTTAAAGATACTTATAAAAGCGCGAAGAAAAATAGTTTTTTCTATATTCTATTTATACGATTTAGTCAAATGCAGAAGAAGATGCACCCCAATATTGCAATTGAAGTATCATTAAGGAAATTGCACTTGGATTACTTACCATCAAAAAATAGATCGCGTCCATCTAAAAAAAAATAAAAACACATCCACTTCTCACAGCTTCAAAAACACACTGATCAGTTATCTACCAGCTACCACTTTCACCCATCATAACTTACTTCATTTGTTCATCACAAAAAAAAAAATTACTTAAAATGCTGCAAAATGAATAGTTTTCAAGAAAAGGGCTAATGTGAATTCCTCCTCCATGTCAAATTATCCCGACCCTATTCTACATATTTGACAGGTACCACCTGGTCGAACCTCATTTGAGTGAGCTACAAAAAATATACTCACGAATTTCCTAAAACATCAAATTAATGAATATAAATTTAATCAATTACCTACATGCATAAAAAAGATGCAAACAAGGCTAGACAATTAGTCAGGCAAACAGAAAGATTGTTCGACCTTCTCAAATAAATAAGATTATATTTTTGGCGTCAAGGACTCCTTAAAAATCTGAAACCCGTCCCTAGTAACAGAACAAAAAAGAATTTTTTAAAAATTGAATTCTATGGAAAAAATCTAAGAGCAAATTTACTTCCACGGTTGCAACAGTGTTCCTACAAAGTTGTTATAAATAAACCGTGGGAATGGTTATATTAATACCAGCTGACCCCGCGAACTTCATCTCGCCTCCCGTGAGATCAACTCCAAAATAAAAATGTAAAACAAATTTTATCAAAATGCTATCTGATTTTTTGAATCCAATTGATAATTATAAGGATGATGACACACTGTGGCGTTATTTGTTTTTTCTTTATTTTTGTATAATTGGTATTGTGAATTTTTAATTTTCATGTTTTAAATTCGGTTCTAGGCTACCTTCTTATCAATATTGAACCACGTTCTTATAAATTACTTATATGGCAAAGCAACGTTTACCGGGTCAGCTAGTAGAATAAAAAAAGTATCGTATAACCATCTCCTGCTTCTAACTACTCTTCAATTCTTAGCCAAATCGGTACACCCGTATTAAAAATAACTTATATGGCAAAACACCGTTTACTGGGACAGCTTTGTCTGATTTGTGGATCTAAACCATCTAGAGAACCACCCGAATACATACAAAAAAAAAAATTTGAATCGGTCTAGTTGTTTTGAAGGAGTTCAGTGACATACAGCCGTTCTTAGAAAATACTTATATGGAAAATCGGTTCAGCCGTTCTTAGGAAATCATTTATAATTTATATGCAAAAACTACGTTAACCGGGTCAGCAAGTAGAATCAAAAGTATTATACATGTACAAAATGATTGAAATGAAAGATAACGATACAAAAACATTAAGTCTACCAATCCTATAGTATAGATTACGAATGCAGCGCCACCTGCCGGGCTGATTTATAAATCTAAACCATCCAGGGCGCCACCTGAACGCGTACAAAAAAAATCATGCAAATCAGTCCAGCCGTTCAGTTCAGTGTTCAGTGACATAGTACAGTAGAATATTATATTTAAAGATTTGTTTTTTATTTCTCATTTTGAGACAAAGTTTCGTGATGCTCATATTCAAAAACAATAAGACGTAATGTTTTTCAGGGAAACGATTAACAAACTTTACAGTTAATCACAACTTCAACGCTCGTGTTTTCGGTTAAGATAACAGCAGTTGAAAATTAATTTTAGTTTGCATTCTCTAATAAAAAAAAAATTAAATATTCTAATCAGGGAATTGACATTCTGTTTCACAAGAATCTCCCAGGTGTTGGTGTGTGTTTCATTCAGAACCCAAACATAGCTTAACAATAATAGAAAAAGAAAAAAAAAACAATCAAAATTCAGATTCACTGTTTGAATGAACCGGAAATTGAGTTTTATTGTTTCACAAAAAGAACTTAAACATGCTTAATGGAATAGTAAACTGTTAAATCCGAAAGTGGTGTCTCCTTTCTAAGAATATAGAGTAGCGAGAGATTTTTCTCTGGTTTAAACTTTTGCGAAAAAAAAACAATAAGAATGGAAAAAACAAGTTTCCAAGGGTATATTGTAGGCGACATACATAGTTTCTGGCAACTTAATCGGAAGCTTTACACAAATTGTATACACAAAATAAGGTTAGGAATCAAAATCAAAACAAAGTTTAGGCTAATTTGCAATCCCGACGTGTATTCTGTTGTTTTATTTTTATTCACATTCCGACCCTGATGTGTTGCGTGTAAAAAAACACGTTTGATATTAATGGCAAATTTTTAATCTAGATTAGTTTTTTTTTTGTAGTTTAACAAATTTGCAACAAATATTATAATCACTCACTACTATGTTGTTAAATTAACATTCTTACCTTCTCCTCGGATTCTAGAGTATTATGAACACATAAGCGTTTATTTTAATTTTATTTTTGTAAAACGTGTTAAATAGGTTATCTTCAAAGTGAACACTGTATATTATATACATATATTTTCTAAACGAACAAACAAGTGTTATTGAAAAGAACAAATTCTTATAGAAAAGTGCAAATCCTTCAATGAACAATACTTCAATAAAAACAATAAATTCCAAGGTCAAGGAAAAATTGTACAAAAAGGAAAAAAAAAGTCTATTGAACTAAATAGAATAAAAACAATCGACCTACTTCAGACTATGTTTTTTGATGAATCATACTTTCTTCATTGAGTTTCGAAGAAGAAGAACTTGAGCGTATTTATGTTATGTTGATATATAGCTTTATCATGTTGGGAACAAAAGTGTTCTCATGTCTGAACGCTACTTTTATAAATTTGACATTTTCTAAAAGACACACGTACTTGTTTTTGTAGTGCAGGTTCCTTGATTCTTTTTATGGTTTGTTTTGAAATTGAAAGTTTATAACTACGCAAAATTTTGCATAAAGTTCCAATCGAATTAAGAAATTATTTGTTTGAGCGTCTGTTTCACAATGTAAAAGTAAAGTTCTGATTAGTTAACTAGCACTTAAATTAGCTGCCAGTTAAATCCTCCTGTTAGTGAGTTTTACGTTTCACATTCATCCTTCTGATAAATTTATGTTATGGGTAACTAATTGCCAGTTATTCCAATTTTCCACTTGGAAAGATTTTGACAAACTATAGGTTCTTGGTTTTGCTAAATCGAATATGGGAAATATTAGTGAACAAAATGAATTTGTATGGAATTACTATGACAACGACAAGGCTAGAAAAAAAAATAAACAAATATAAAAAGGATATTTGTTGTTGTTTCGGAAATTGCTTCAGATAATTTTCTATAGGTTTTGCTCTCAACTTATTACAGGTCAGAACCACTATTAACTTTTGTGGGCGCTCGCAAATCAGAACTTATATACGGCAATGAATAATTTTTACGACCTAATAGCGTTCAATGAATAGATACCAGCCTTTGAAAGTTATAATTTGTAGTATAAAATTAATGCAACTATTAATAATGTGTTATTTCCCTTATGTTTAGGTTTCAGAGTTTCGTAGCACGCTGAGCGCGAAACACTGAAACCTGAGACATAGAAGCGAGACAAAAGTTGTTTTGGCTCGCTATCGTAGAATTTGTATTTTAACGGGCATTCTATTTTCCTGACGCGCCCAAGCCAGTCGAAGTGAGTCGAAATAGATTTTGTAATCTTGAATTAAAAGATATATTTTCAATAAAGAAATATTATACCACAAATTCTTTGTTTGACTTGTCGTGATTGTTGGCCATACATATTGCAGACACAGGATGATTATCAATAGAATCATATTTGGTACTGCGGAATGTAATCCATGGAACCATGCAATATTGTGAATACCTAAACCCGAAAATATTGCGAAGGTTTTCTAATTTGGCAATTCTATGATGTCCAAGGATTCAATGAAATGCGTTCTAATTCGGAAAACTCATATAATTCAACCTCTTGTTAGTGCTCCCGAAAGTCAACCTCGTCCAAGGATTCCAATAAATCCGTTCTAACTCGGAAGACACGGTTTCGTGGTGTTTTTCCAACTTTTTGAGCTGGCGACCCCTTTTATATGCAAAAATATACAAGCGACCCCCAACATCCCAGTGGCAAATTTCATCCTCAATGAAAAATTTTGGTGAAAAGAGCAAGGAATTCAGTCCACACTTTTAAGAGGAAAAATAAGGAAATGATTTCATAGGAACAAAGTAATGCCCTTTTTCCTCTGTACATTTTCTCTATTCTATTAACGCTTTCGTTTCTTCGCATACCAAAACGTTGTGATTTCAGTAAGGAAAAGTCCTGCACAGCTTCACGAGTTTGTAATTGGCATTGAGCGCTGTGTGTTGTTTTAATAAAAGAAGAATAAACGAACAAAAAAGAAACACAAATATTTTCTAGCTACTAGCGCAGCTGATAATTTTTTTTTGTTTTCTTTCAAGGGTGGAAATGACTTGCAAGGAAGTATATAAACATTAGGCGTGTTTTTTTGCACGCGTATATACGCTTAAAAAAATATTTACATGCAAAATGCAACAACAACACATTTCTATATCCGCTTAGTAAGCGGCGATAATTATCCACGCTAATGAAATAAGCGGATATAAAAACAGTGCTTCCATATATCTTTTTCACTCTCTGCGATGAATTTTCAAAACTTCATTTCGAAATTCATTCCATTTTACATACAGATCCGAGCAAGCTAGGATTTTGTTGTTCTTTATTTGTTGTTTTTCTTACTACACAAAACACAAACAAAGTAATGATCTGTGTATTTAACACACAGAACAAAATCACGTTGACCTTTTGTATGTACCATCTTCCATTCTCTTGGTTTGCTTCTTTGAGGAGGAGATTTTTTTTGTTCTCTTTTCACAAACGCATTACAACAGGGCTGGTCTGCAATTGAATGGATAATCTCAGGGGCGCCAGGCGAAAAATGATTGAATCAAGATTATATTGATTGTGCATCAATTGTATTTTTCAATTTCAATTCTTTTTTTGTACTACATGGTGTTTTAACGTTCAAGGTGTACACGCACGATTTTTATTTTTTTTATTATTTATTTTTCGTTACATTTTCTTCATTTTTCATCCTTAATTCTTCATATTTATTGTCCTTTTTCGGGTCGTATTCGAAAGCGCATTCTATGAACAACTTGATCAAGTGTTAAAAAGCACAAGAAATTGTGTAGCGCCTAACGATCACCAACAAAAATAAATGCGCCCCTGAACTCGAGTTTTTGTTTTTTTGACAGATGAACCTACAAAAGAATATTTTACCAATTACAGCTCAGCATTTGAAAAGTGATGCCAAAATTACTAAAACAATAAAATTGTCGTTTTTTTGTACACTGTTCATTTTAAGCGTATATACGCGTGCAAAAAAACACACCTATTATGTACTTTTATTGATCGAGGACGACGCGACGACCGATGACGTCGCTACGGTTTTGGTTTTTTTCCACTGTCTTTTTTTGTCTGCGATCGTTAAAGAAATAGTTAAAGACAGTTGATGTGATAAATGTGTTGGTAATTTTTCAAGGTGAATTAATAACAATAAACAGCACAGAAGAAAACATGAGTGTAATCGAAAATATTTACCAGGTACCTACTCAAATATAAATATTTGTTTTCGACTTGAGAAATGAAATTAAACTAAGTATCTAAACATTTTTTTAAAGGTATTCTGGAATCTGGAATGTGGAGCAACCTAAAAGGAGTCGTTTAACGGTAAAAACTTAGAAAAAAGGAGAAGATCCAGCCAAATACTTGAATTGTTTTTATATATTATTAATAAAACAATATTGTGTTCTTTTCAGAAGTATTTCAATAAAAAAATTTCATAAATTTGTCTTGATATTGACATTTGGTGTTTTGGCAATTTGGCAGTTTTCACCATCTTATATTTGAATATATAAAGATTTCAAGCTGCATTTTTATAATATTTTTCATTCATGAAAAAGGCAGTGGAAAATTCAACTTCCAAAAAAGAAATGAGTTCACCAATGAGCCATCATTTAACATTTCATTGGAGTTAGAGAAGAAATGAAAACACAGAATACTTGTATACAATGATTTCACTGGTGCATATTCACCAAGAAATTCACTTGGTGAACTCCAATGACAGCCCCGTGTAAATTTCACCAAATGATTCACCTTCAAATTCATGAGTGAAGCTTCCATTCCTTGGTGAATCGCATGGTGATTCCTTGGTGAAAATTCGGAAATTTGCCACTAGGATATTTTGGCACACAACACTTCAAGGATGGTGATAGACGTAGTACGTGTATAAGGTTGGTAGAGTAGGAGGCATGTTTTTCGAAAGTTGCCACGAATGCGATCTGGATTGGACCAGATGTATTGCTATTTGTAGCGATGGTGCAAAAACCTTGACGGGCAGCAAAAGTGGACTCATAGCTTTATTGAAGTTAATAATGCCAAACGTTTCATGGACATGGAAACATTGCTTCCTCCATCGATAAGTTCTAGCTGCTAAGATTTTGCCTCCACCAAAACTTGCTGCACCACACTGAAGTCAAATGGCTCTCAAACACTGGTTATGCACATTTTTTTTCTGAACCCATTTGGCTACTTCAACCGTCTTTTCTTGCTGATCTCTTCGAATATCTGAACATCTTGAATAAAAGCCTCCAACGGAGAGAAGAAAACATTTTGTCTTCAAGAGACAAAATCAGAGCATTCATCACGAAACTTTGTTTCTGGTCAGTTTCAATTGGAAAATGACTTTCGAGAACAATATCCATTTTGTCCTTGCTTCCTCAGAAAATGAATTTTATTTTAATTTAAAAAAATGACAAATCTAGCTTTTTTCTATTATTTATTTCTATTAACTGCCATTTAACTACTTTATAGGGCACTTCATCCTCCCTATAAGTTACTTGACACTTTAACTACTAGTTAGCTCTAATCAGATATTGTGAAACGCTGTTTTGAATTTTAACTGCTAGTTAGCTTCCAATTAGCTTAACAGGAACTTTAATTGTATATTGTGAAACAGACGCGAAAGTTTTTATTTTAATTTTATCGAAATTATTCATACTCGTTCGGTTTAAAAATGTCATCAAAAAGAAAAATTTTAGTTAACAACATCTTTATTGTAGTATCAATTTGGTGACATTTTTCTTGTCTTAAACTATATTCCTCAATTTACAGAAATGTGGTAGAAGACTATACCTTAAAATTGTCAAAACGATAACTATTACATGTTTGACACTATCTCAATTTCTTCAAATATAAAATGCACTCTTCTTCTAATTTCATTGATAGCCTAGCAATCTCTGCCACTCAAATCAAGTCAAAGCTTCTTTCTTGCTGTCCCGAAGAGCAAAGGGTTCTTGGTATGCAGCATAACGTAAGACTCTGCTGGGTTCCCGGTCACAGTGGTATGCCGGGAAACGGAAAAGCGGATGAGCCTGCAAGAGAAGGCTCGGTACTTGATCCCTCTCTCATAGACCATAACATCAGAATCCCTCAATGCGAATTAAAAAGAAACATTAATAAAAATATCATTCAAAAAGCAAAATATAGATGGACCCTATTAGTAACCTGCGGTAACACTAGGAAACTCTGGCCTTATTACAACAAGAAAAAAACCGTCCCTAAGATCCCTCATAAGCGTGATAACGGGACATAATCTACTTGGCTACCATAAAAAGATCATGCAGTAGCCTACACGACCGGTCCAATTTTTAAGCACATTATCGATTATGTGCAGCTGTATTTTACCAATGGCTTCACGAATATTGTCCTTTAAAGCGTCAATAATAGTCCAACGGTGTCAAATCGCACCTCCAAGGTGGCCAAACGACATCAGCTCTGCGGCTGATAATACGATCTTCAAAAACAGGGCGCAAAACATCGAGTGTAGCTTCGGCTGTGTGGCACGTAGCGCCGCCGTCCTGTTAAAACCAAATGTTGCCAATATCCTCCTCTTCAATTTTTGTGAACGAAAATTCGTTCAAAGATCGCCATTGACTGTAACGGCCACTCCTTGCTCATTTTCGAAGAAAAATGGCCCAATCATGCCTCTGGACCGAAATCCGCACCAAACAGTGACTCGTTTTGGCTGTATCTGCTTTTCAATGTAAACGTGCGGGTTTTCTGTGCCCCAAATGCGACAATTTCGCTTGTTTAATTACAAGCCAAGATCAAAATGAGCTTCATTTGAAAAGATGATTTTATTTGGCAAAAACGGCATCTTCTCTCTTGGACACTGTATGGCGTCATATCAAGGTCTTTATGCAAAATTCGTCTCAATTTTGTCTCCGAAATGTTCAATTGTTAAGAACGACGGTAAATTGATGTTGATGGCGCTTCACGCACACTCTCTGCCACAGTAGCAATATTCTCGGGTGTACGCACTGTTTTTGGCTTTTCACGCTTTGGTTTATCGATGAGGATGCCAGTTTATTTCACTTTTTTCACAAGATAACGAACATACGGAGCTGACGGTGCTTTTTCTCTTCCAAAATCCGTACGCAATTTTCGCATACATTCTGCAATATTACCATGATTTTCAAAGTAATGTCGCAATATTTCCCAGCGTTGTTCAAGCGTGTACACAACCATATATATCCAGCGGAAGAATAAAAATAATTATCTGTCAAATCAGACATGAGCTAAGTCTTAAGTGCTACCATTCACGAAATAAGCATAGTTGAATAGAATAAGAATAGTTGAAAAAAAACCTTAGCTGCCGGACTCTTTATATTTGGTTAAAAAAGCTTTAAATCAAAGCTAGTCACTCCTGAAATGAATACATAACTATTTTTGTTATACTTCCCTCTTAACTGAAATTCTATAAATTCTAAAAAAATCATAAATAAAATTCAAACTAAAGTGGGATTTTTCTCATTTCTCAGGAAAAGTATTTAACATTTTTCATTTTAAATCTTCCCGCAAACAATTTATCAAAACATCAATTTAATTACCATAGTGGCTTTAATTAAATGACGTCTACTTTATTACTGTAAATCACTATACGACAAGAAAAAAAAAACCCGTAGGTTCTCTGGCGGGTCTTAAAAAAAAAAACAGGTTATTGAAACAACCCATTGGAATATAAACGACCTTACTGGTATTCGCTTCGCAAACTATTAAAAAAAAGTAGAATTCTTAATTCTACTCTACACGAATTTAACCAGCATTTTTTTTTTCTCATCCAATGTGCTTGCTGATGGCCGACATATGAACGAATATTGTGTTATTTGTTTCATTAAATATTAAAAACACGCGGAACACTGTAAGAACATGTTTATTTGAACACATGGTTTGGTATAGTTTTCTTTATTTATTTGTTTTTTTTTTTTTTTTGACTTGGTGCTTGGTTGCCTAATAGACTTTTGCTCTGGGTGGGACTTTGCTGCCGGAACAAATGACATTTAATTGACAATTGTACAGTTTTTGTTTTCTTTTATTTAATTTGGAGAAGACGCCAGACCCAGAGAAAGGCAAACTGAATGGAATGGGGTATAAGAAAAGTAAACATTTTCTTCACTAATTTATTGATCATTGAGTCTGAGTTTATTTGGACAGATATAGATATCTGTATGGGATGCACATTTCGGTAGAAAATTGAACTTATTCAACTCAAGAATAAAGATTGTGTCATAGGGAACAGATTTTTTCTGAGAATCGACAAGTGAATTCTTTGTCATGTGGCTTTTGGCAAGCAGATAACTCTCAACAGGTAGCGTTGGGGGTGCATATTTCGTTTTAACGGAGAATAAAAGTCGAAAAATGAATGGCGACCTAAAACACAGAAATCAAATTTAAAAAACTAGCTGACCCGACTATCATCGTTTTATTTAATTAAAAAAAAAATAATTTTGTTCTTAATAACCTGACCATCGATTAAAGTTTTAGTCGGATTATCCCAAACCAATGAGTTTTGTTGTCTCGAAACAGTCATGAGGATGTAGGATCTTTTTCTTGATGATACTTACATTGACGTCTTGTTTCATTTCATGAAACTACAAATTATCATCCTTCAAACTTTTGAGACGGGTTGGTAACTTGGGGTTGCTGAAATTTTTGTTGGTTGAATTTGTGTTTCTTGCACTTTTGGAGGTGTTCGTTTATGACTTTGGGTTAGTATCGTGGAATTAGGTAGCCCAAACCGGTGATGTTCCATTTGCCGTTTTACCATTGAGAATGTAAGTTTTTCGTTGCTTAACTTAGTTCTCAACTCTAGTCACGACGCACGTTAGTGTTATAAACGGTCCTGTACCGGCTCAGCTTAAAGAAACAGGGGGTGGGTCAAGGTCAGACATCGAGCTACTTCACACAATTTTCCCATTAGAAAATCCTCCCTTATCATCATACTTTGATTTGAATATGGTTTCCTATCTTATCCTATCTATTCCTCTCGCATTGACTCGCATATTCATCTAGGGGGTGTGGTACCCGCCTATCCACCACCATTCCGACGTGCTATAGTGGCATGCAAGCATACCAGCAACGACCAGAAGAAAAACAAGAAGTTCGTTATCCCATCTATTTCTCTCACACTCACTCGAGTAGTCACATAGGGGGCGTGGCACCCGCCTATCTTCAAAAATATAGTATTTTCTTTTAGTTAAACCAAATGTTGACAAAAAATTATTTGAAAAACCGCAAAATATTGATATTTCTACTGAGGAAATTCGTTGTAGTCTTATTCTTGCTAAACCATAAATTTCGAAAATAGCTGAGCCGTATCGTTTAGTTCCATTTAAACTGCATTTAATATTTGTTCCGAGACTAACCAACTGATAAATTCTTTTCTAATAAAACTTTATATTTCTTTACAGATTGCTATGTGGTGACAGTGAAGAATCAGTTCGATGTTCTTATTGCTCAACTCTAAACGAAAACGATTTAAGAATTTCGTTTGAAAATACTTGCACTGATTCTTTAGTGACCGCTTTTGATGATGAAGCTCTTCTAATATGCGACCAAGGAAGCGAAATGGCAAGAACAAAGGTTTATTTTTTTAATTTTAGAAACAGATTTTTTGTTGGCTTTTACAGTTCATTAAAATTTTGAAATTTAATCAGTTTCAAATGATACTTCACACTTTTGACACAGACAATTAGCATATACCTTGGGAGGGATTCAACTGCTGTAACAAAAACAAAGTACAATTTTTTGTGTGTTACGAGGTTTAGACATCGTTGAAGATTCATTTCTGATTTTAGTATTTCAATTCAATTTACTACTTCTACTAATTATACTACTGGTGACTTAGTGAAAAAAACTTACAAGTTTTAAGCAAAAATTTAGTTAAAATGCCTGAGGAAGATGTACAGGAAAATAAGCTTGGAAATGGATTTTTTGCGCAGGAAAGTTCTTATTAAGAAAATAATACAAAACTTGTTTATACTTCATATTTCAGCTTTTTATAGAATTTTTAACAAACATCTGTTCTTCAATTTTCCATTTAAATAAAACTTTAAGAAATCCTACAAATCCTGTATTTTGTGTGGAGCAAAGTGGTCAGGGACAACAAGTGTGAAATTTTGATTCTTAACAATTTATACTTGTTGCATTTGTTGACGTATTTCTTACCTGTCAAATGTTACAAGATGATAGCTTCAATAGTACCATCTATGCAAAAAGATAGATTATCAAAATGAAAAACATTTTAAGGATAGTAAACTCTTTGCCTTGGTGTTTTTTTTTTTACCGGGGAAGTTAGCTATGTCCAACTTCAATCAAACTTAATCTAAATACCTATACATATTACAGTTCTTGCTAAGGCAAAACATACCTATACTAAAATTGGAACGATGCAGAGAAGATTAGCTTCAAGAACCCACTGGGAGGCAGGTGATGTGACGAAAGACTTCGACACAATTATCTTCACGGATGGTTCGAAGAAGGAATGCGGTGTTGGTGCAGGTGTCTTCTGTGAATCTCTTAAGATTTCAAAATCCTATAGACTTTCCGATTTTGCCAGTGTATTCCAAGCAGAATTGTTAGCGATAAAGGAAGCCTTTATAGCCCTTAAGAATATCCAAAATGTAGTTATACTAAAAGGCAGCTATTAAAGGCATTGATTCAGCTTTATCATCTTCTAAACTGGTCCAGCAATAAAGAGAGGCTTTCAAGGAACTTGACTCGATCGTCACTCTAATCTGGATACCGGGCCATAGGAGCTATGAAGAAATGAGAAGGCAGACGAGATAGCTAGGCAAGGATCAGCCCTTCACAACTCACTGGCAGTGAGAGTATATGCCCCTCTTGGAGTGTGTAAAGGGCAATATCCTGACCAAATACACATCAGAAGCAAACGATAAGTGGAATAGATTAACCAGTTGCGTCTATATCTATCTGGCCCGCCTAAAACAAGCCAAAATCAATCAATTTAGTTTCCCAACCAAGGCATGACATAGCCAGGATTGTTGCTACTTGCACAGGGCACTGGCCTATAGGGGAGCATGAGGCAAAATTGGGTATACCATTTAACACTTTCTGTCGTAGCTGTGAGGATCAGGATGAAAAAGAAACAGTGCCTTACTTTCTCTGCCATTGTCCGGCCTTGGCTAGGAAAAGAGCACTCCACTTAGGTAGAGTGTTCTTCAATGGTATTGAGGAACTCTCAGAATTCGAGATCAAAGGCATGATCTCATCTCCAATACTTCAAAATGGTACTAACTAAATTGCACTATGAGATAATAGTCCGTAGTGTAGGAGAAAAATACTACATTGTGAATAGGATTGTATGAGAAAAATTCACCATCCCTAACCGATTTTCAAATCTGTATAGAATCTCACCATACGGTATCAAAACGGTGCACTCAGCGCTCATTGTGTCCTACACGAAAGTTGGACAGCCATTTCTACCTACCTACATATTACAACTCATTTTATATTTTGCATTTAAATTAGAATTTTTTTTATATGTTTATAACTTCTTCACTGGAAATGAATCATTTGTGATTCATGAAATGTATTGCGTACGGTAGATCCTTCGTCCACGAAATTCTGGTGATTACCTATATTTATTTCAAGAACTTATATTTTAGTAACGTGATTGATTCATGGTCGCTGGAAACATATTATCTATACACCAAAAAATATGTGTATCATATGTGATTCATGCGACGTAAATGTGGCTGTTGTTTTTTACCAGTGAAGTTGTTAAAAATCAACCCTTGGACATTTTATGATTTTCTTTTTGACAATAATTCTGAGACAGATAACATTTAATTTTACCAAGAAACAAGTACATGAATTACAATTTTTTCCCTTCTCTCACTAGTTCGTATTAGTTAATGGATTGAACATAATATTATTTTTTTTTTTATTGCAATTAGGTGCACTTTGACGACGTTTCTCTTTATGGGACCCCTAAAGAGGAGCCAATGCCTTCCATTCCAGTAGTATCGGAAAAAGTTTCAGCGAATTTCTTAAAAAGTCAATTGCAATCATGGTTCCAACCAACCGACAATCGGCTTGCCATGAAACTTTTTGGCAGCCGAAAAGCATTGGTAAAAGAAAGAATAAGACAAAAGACCTCGGGACATTGGGTTATTCATCCCTGCAGTTCATTTAGGTGAGTTTTACAATAAAAATAATTCAAAAGTGCAAATTGAAAAACAATTATTTCTTTTTGTAGATTTTACTGGGACCTTTGTATGCTTCTACTGCTAGTAGCGAATCTTATTATCCTGCCAGTTGCTATATCATTCTTTAATGATGATTTGAGCACACGATGGATTGCCTTTAACTGCCTAAGTGATACTATTTTTTTAATAGACATCGTAGTCAATTTTAGAACTGGTAAGTGAAAATCAAAAAATCCAAATTGAAATGAAATTAATGTTGTTGTTGTTGTTTGGTTTTTAAGGAATTATGCAACAAGACAACGCGGAGCAGGTGATTCTGGACCCCAAGCTTATCGCTAAACACTATTTAAAAACATGGTTTTTTCTTGATTTGATTTCTTCAATTCCGCTTGACTATATATTTTTAATTTTCAACCAAGTAAGTAGGGATAGTTTACAGATCTCGATTCTTTAATTCAGATAATGAAATTGCAGGATTTTTCCGACTCATTTCAAATCCTGCATGCCGGCCGGGCGCTACGAATACTTCGCTTGGCCAAGCTTTTATCCTTAGTTAGACTGTTGAGACTGTCCAGGCTAGTCAGATATGTGTCGCAGTGGGAAGAAGTATATGTACGTAAGCAATTTATTTATATTTTTTCTGTTTTAATTTTTATTGTTGTTTTATTTTTTTATTATTTAAAAAAAAAAAACATATACCTTATTCCTAAAATGTATGTTTTGATTTGCAAGTTTTGCATTTTTTATATGAAATACATTTTATTCGATATCCTTAAATAATTTTGAAGGCAGATGAAATTTTTTTAAACTCTCGACAGTTTATTTGTTAAATTTGATCTGTTTTCTTCAATAAAGTAGCAAATATATAAATAAAATTATTTGATTATTTTTAAAATAAAAATTTAAAATAAAGTAAAATATCCTGCATTAGAATGTTGGTACTATCTGATCTAAAATCCAAATATAAATTCATTTTTAAATAATTAATTAAATCAGAAAGTACTAAAGCAAGTATCTCTACACATTACTTACATGCCATACCCTAAGCCCTTCATTAAATAAATTAGAAGATTAACAAAACACTAAAAACCTAACTCAACGCAAAATTTAATTCTTATTCAAAATTCACACAAATTTTAAGTTCTATTGGAAAAGTTGAAGAAATAAGATTTACGACTCAAACAATTGATTTAACTTTTGAATCGCTTATTCAATAGTTGAGTTTTCTTTTTTTTTAACTCTCAGTTTTAAAATAAATTAACAGGAAATAAATAAGTTGCATTCGAAATCTCAACTTTCTTGAAAATTTTCCATTATCCGAATTGCTTCGTTTATTAACTTTATTAATCTCTCCATACTTAAACAAAAATACACTTGCCTACTCTTTTTATTGCATACTTATTTCTATACTTTGCACCGACCAGATAATATAATATAAGCCTTGCATTAATTCCCCAAGTAACTAACGGAAGTAACAAAACTTAACTGTAATACAAAACGAAAAATATCCCAATAATCTCTAACCAAACCAAAAGCAAAATTATGACCTTGTGTCCAAAAATTTCTTCAGAAAGGAATATCAATTTTTAATAAGAAAATAATATTAATTTAGAGCCGATTTTTCAATCTTCAGATAAACAAGCAGATAGTGTTTATTCGACAGATAACTAAATATTGGATTTTTCAATCGTCAGATAGACTTTATCCGACGAATAACGCTCTTATTTATTCGACCGATGAATATTCAGATAAGTTTATTTGCCAGTTTGTTATTTGTAAATTTTTTCGATGAATGAAAAATCGGCTATTAGTTAAATTCGATGAGAGAAAAAGTATCGAAACTCCGATAAACCAAATTAAGTCTATAAGTTTGTATAAGAAAGAAAGAAAAGTGTGTCAGTGAGATCTCACATTGATCGCTTAAGTAAGTTGATATTTTTATATAACAAACAGAGTAAAGATGACGTGTTCTGATTTATACATGGAATCAATTTTCCGCCTTATGCAAGTGTCATCCCTCAGCAGTAACCGCGGCCTCTCAGCGTCATTTTTAAGCAAATTAAAAAATAAAATCTGAATTAACTCGAGTTGTTTCAAATCCTAGGTTTACACACCTCTGAAATCTTCTTTCTTAACAGTATACAGTTAAAGTTTTCAGAGGAAACAATATATCTGGGTCTTATTTTAGACAGAAAACTAAATTGGAAGAGCAACATTAACGAAAGAATAAGAAAATCTACGGTAGCTCTTCTCACCTGCAAGAAAGCCATTGGCAATAAATGGGGTCTACAACCCGAAACACTCACTGGCTATGAATATCGGTAATCAGACCGATTCTTCTTTACGGTGTGACAGTATGGTGGACTGCTTTGGACTTAAAAATTAACTGCGATAAACTTAGCAAAGTCCAACGCTCAGTATGCCTATAAGCGGATCACTTCGTACGACCCCATCTGCGGCACAAGACACCCTACTCTATCTGACACCTCTGGATATAATCAGCAAACAAATAGCTGCTAGTTCTGCTATTCGCCTGAATCTCTCTTCGCAGTGGACCAACAATAACATTGGCCACTCTTCTATTCTTAATTATCTAGAATCAATTCCAAAGCACACAGACTACACCATTCCCCAACAACAGTTCGATATAAACTTCCAAATTTCTATACCTTCCAGATACTTCTGGGAAAAAGGACATTCCTGGAAAACGAGGTAATCCACTTCTATACAGATGGATCTAAAACTAGTGATGGGGTTTGGTGGACTTAAACTAAGTCTCTCATTCAGCATTCCAAATCATTGTAGCGTGTTTCAGGCAGAACTTTTGGCGATTAAGGAGCTCTTATCTTGGCTCAGAGAAACCGTAGTATTCACATCTGATATCCGAATTTTCTCAGACAGTCAGGCAGCTATAAAATCCCTAGACTCTGTTTCTACAAACTCAATTATGGTCCAAAACTGTCGATCGCCTCTAATGGAGATGGCACAACAGTTTAACATTTACCTTCACTAGGTGTCGGACCATAGAGACATTCCAGAAATTTGCAAAGCCAATGAACTCGCCAAATATACTCATATATCAATCGCTACATGTAAACTTTTGCTACAACAAGATGCTACTAAGAGAAGAGAACCAACATCAGATGGAATAACATAACCACCACATTTGGTATAAACTAGACTTAAAGAGATCTAGGTGCCTGATATCTCTAAGCAGATTGTCTATAAGCTCGTTAATTTGTGTCATAACCGGACACTATCTATTTTCATTATAGTAATCTTCTACGTTTCGTAAGGAACTCTAATTGTTTTCATTGAGCTTTCGGAGAAAACCTTTCAGATTCATGCATGCGGTATCACAATGGGCCATCAATTTTCCTAATTGTGTCTTTTTATAACCATGACTGCCAATTTAACCTAACCTAGTGTAGTGTCGTGAATAGATGTGAGTCCGCGCAGGTCAGTGAAATGGAGAGAGATAACAATTTCATAAATAATGAGAAAAACACGCTATTTTGCCGAAACAGCTTGTAAAGGCATTGTCGATTAGGATACTTTCTTATCCTTTCTGATCTGTGATCTGTCATAACTCCAGTCAAGTTGAAAGATTTAATTTGTTTTTGCGGAATAAATCGACCATATTGCGGTGAAACATAAAGTTAACGCGCTCAATGAGTTAACTCAGATTTAATCAAATCACAAATCACAACTAAGCCATTTAATTTAGTACTATGCCGTTTGATAAAAACAATTTTTCAAGAGTAAGCTCATTACTCAATCTAGACACTAGATAAAGTTTTTATTCAAATTTAAATTAGTAGTGGAAAACAGATCTTGAACGATTTTGTTCACACAAAGCACAAGTTTTAGTCAAAACCAAATGCCCATCGATCCAGATTGCATAATCTTTCCCAATAGAACATTCGAAGAACCTTGAACATGCTCAGCGGGCTTCTGACATGTTGTCAGTGATGCCATTTCTTAGAAAGAAATAAGATAGCAAATCAGATGATCATCTTACACAGATAGCAATTATTTTCGTACTAGCAAGAACGATGTTAGCCATCTTATAAGGTTTTTGTCTTGTGAAATAATGAATAGATGAAAAAACAACCCGAATTCCAAAACGTGAACTAAAAAAATACTTAAAAAGTATTTAATTTGTAGTACCTACCGTTGTTTAAATTTATGCATTCAAGCTAATGCATCGGCTATTTTTCGGTTACTGGATTTTATAAACTGCCACTAGAAAACAAGTGTAGACATCGAATGCCTGCTCGATAATACAAGTCAAGTGAATATAAAAACAACTGGCGTACTAGTTATGAGTTCCTACAAGGACACAGATTCCTTTTTATATAAAACAGCTATAAATCGGAGCAAATTTGCAACACTTTTGAGTTTTGATGGAGAAATAAAATCTACACCACTTTTTCTAAACAAAAAAATTTGTGCAAAGCTATATATTCAGTCATTTTAGTAATTTAAAACCCCAATCTGCGGAAAAATTCCTAGTGGGCTTAATTTTTGTGTGCTTTATGACGCTGCTCTTATGAAGATGTGAAAAATCGACATTGATATCGTGCCGGCTAAAAAAGTCAAAAGTCAAAAGGTCGCGAAATTCAGTTTTTCGTGAATATTTCGCGGCCTATTACCCGGAGGTCATTAGTGGTCAAGGACAAGTTGTTCGTCTTGAAATTATCTACAAAATATGCCTCAAGCATTTTCCTCTAAAATTAACCGTTTTCGGAGTTGAGTTACTAGAACGCGCTCACATTTGGTCTATTGTTTTTTTTTTCTTCTATGTACCCAACTCACAAAATGATGGAAAATGGTGGGTCGATTTTAAGACGGAATAAAACAAGATATCAATAAGTTTTTATCTTTATTTGAGGACCCTTTTAATGACATAAGGTGTGAAATAAAACATCGTTAAAATGGCCTCCGCGGCTTTGTTGCATGGCCCGCATTCGAAAGGTCCAGTTTTCAATGACTTTGGCGCATAAATCAGACCAATGGCATCGATTATGTTGTTGTTGAAAGCCATAGTGGTTTGCGGCTTATTCGAGTAGACCTGCGAATTAGGAAGAAGAAGAAAGTCGCACGAAAAAAGTCTAAAGGGCCCAAATCACACGATGATCTACTGAACACAATCTTTTGTAATTTTGCAAAGGGTTGTGGCAGCAAAGATGGATGCAAATAAAATAGGATTAAGATGTTCAAAAATTTGTGGACATTGTCGTGACCAATCATACTTCAACACAGTGTCAACCAATGACAGACACTGTTAATAAAATAGAAAATGAAGGTTTTGATGTGAAAGAAAAAAAAAAAAAAGAGCAAATGCGAGCGCCTTCTAGTCCCTCTACTCCGAAAACGGTTAAATTTAGAGGAAAATACTTAAGGCATATTTTTTTTTAGATATTTTCAAGACGTACCTCCGGGCAAAAGGTAGCAAAATGTTAACATCTTCATTAGAGCACCGTTATAAAGGTGTACACAAAAATCTAGCCCACTAGGAATTATTCCGCAGATGAAACCCAAAATTACTGGGTTAATATGAAAACAATGGCTAGTTCCTGCTTTCCAACTTTGAATTCTTTTTTGAACGTATATGAACAGGAACACTACCAAATGGCTTGTCAAGTACAAAAATTCGATTGATTTTAACAATTTTCAACAATGCAATTGCATGATGTTAAGACAACAACGTCAACTGTCACATGTAATGCCAAATGAAACAGAACAGTTGGAGAACTTTTTTCAATTGCTCCGAAATTTAAAATATGGTGTTCGAAGCCTGCTTCTAATTTAGAGATTCTAGACGTTAAGGTCAAAGCTTTCAACGTTACAAAATTGTTTTACTTTACTTCTACAAGTTTAATACAAAACAATTAAAAAATATAAATTGAATCAAATGCACAAAAAAAACACGTATACGACGTAGTGAACTTTTGTCAACGTTTACATTTGTTTGTATAAAAAAATCAACTTACTCAATTGCTCAATCATTGACACAACACTTTAAATCATTTTAGGTCGTTCTTCAAGACCCAGTCTCTAATACACAGGCACTTGAAAGTGTAGACATAAACTTATTCCAATCAAAGGGCATCATCGCCGTTTTTTTAAACTCCAAAACCTTAAATAATAAGTCTTAACTAATAATTTCTCTGAGTTACGTTTTTGTTTAAGCGAAATTTGCAGATCCCTTAAATACAAAAAATGCTGCTATTAATGTTTTGTTTGCTTATTAAGTTTTATAATTTGCAGTCAGGTCATGCTTACCAAAATCAGATAGTCAACAGTTTTATTTTATTCGTTTCTTGGTTTTTTTGTAATTTGTGTCGTTATTGTCATAAATCTACCTATGATAAGCCACCACATTTACAGACATTTAAATAATTCAAAAGTTAAAAACAAAAAATTAAATAAATACAGAAAGGACTCGATTACATAACAAAATAAAAATTGAAACACACATTTTTTATTGACATCTCCAATGCTATTGTAGAATATTCTAAGCTATGAGATCAGATTTAGCTTATCAGGGCTTAAATATATGGTTCTAGATTCTGCAGAATCTACAAAAAAAAAGTGCCGATCGAAGAGGGAGAATGAATAGAAAAGACAAAGATGGCTTAACAAAAAGCAACCTCATTTTGAAGGTAACCCTATTCAAAAATTTAAGAAATCAAAAAAAGAAACAAAATTAACTATAAAATAATTTGCTTCACTATTTCTCCTAAGTTTTGTTGTCTGTCTTTTTCTTATTATGTTTTTGGGTTAACTTTTTTCTATCTACGTTTATTTTTTTGTTTGTTTTTGTTTTTTTTTTTCAATTCCTGACGGATTTGAGTTGTTTTGGTTTAATGCATCTGTCTCTTTCTACACGGTGTTTATGTGACGCAAAAGTTAATAGAGTTGGATACAATTCAATTTGTTTATCCGTTTACGTTGCAGAATTTGTTTTTTTTAAGCAAAAAATAAAAAAATTAAAAAATTACACATGTGTAAATATTTTTTATAGAATTAATACTGCATTGGTTTTGGATTTTAAATTTAAAAATAAAAAATAAAAAATAACAACATTTCTGCAAGAGCTTTTTAACAAACTTTAAATTTGCTTTGTCTACTTTTTTTATCGACCGTTTGCTATAATAGTTTTATTTAAAAGAACAATAAATTTCTATTGTGTTCCAAGGGTTATTTATATGTTTTGCTTGGTTTGTGTTTGAATTATTAAGTCATTTATAGATTCTGCAGAATCAAAATAATATTTTGTATTTTTATTTAATTATTTTTATTTTTATTTCTGTTTGGTTTTGTTTTTTTTTCTTATATTGAGGTAGCGAATCAGAAGAATAAAATTCAGTCCACGTATTTTTTTGATATATGAACAAACTGTTGCAAACCAAATTAATGTCTTTTTTCTATTTTTGTGGTCAATGCATTGTTTAATTTTGATATACTAAAAAAATACAAAAAAAAGTTTATAATTTTTGTTAAATATGACTTAAATAATCACATAAAATCACGCGTTTTACGCTAAAACCAAACTACCTAGTTTTGATACCTTATTTGTACATATAATTGGTTGCTTAGTCTTTTTGCTAAATGTAGAAATTTTAACACTATGTTAATTGCAATTGTTGTATAAACTTAGTTTTTCTTTTACTTTTTGGTTATTGTTTTAAGGGAGAAAAATAATTTTATTGGTATGGGAAACTAAAATTGTTTAAATTGAATTTAATTGCAGTTTCTTAATATGGCATCTGTATTTATGAGAATCTTCAATTTAATATGTATGATGCTGTTAATAGGCCATTGGAGTGGTTGTTTACAGTTTTTAGTGCCAATGCTTCAAGGATTTCCATCAAACTCTTGGGTCTCTATAAACGAACTACAGGTAATTTTTTTTTTAAATTATGGTGTCTTGCAACTTAACCTTTCCAAAAAGTAAGCCATTGTAAGGAAACAAATTTCTCGACATTTGAATTTAAAACGCGGTCCGAAACGGGCCTAAGCATGTTATAAAGGGTGTTTTTTTAGAGGTATAGAACTTTAAATTGCAATAAAACAACGATGGAATATTAAATTGACGTGATTTTTTATTTATTCGAAAGATAATCTTGTGGCATTACATTTTAAATATGATTTCTGGCATATGACTGCCACGGCTGGCTCGGATGTAGTCTAATCTGGACGTCCAATTTTCGATCACTTTTCCCAACATTTGTGGCCGTATATCGGCAATAACACAGCGAATGTTGTCTTCCAATTCAATTCACAGGTCCTAAACGTGAAATTAGGCGGTCACCAAACGTATCTTTCAATAAATCGATTGTGGCACGAGCTGTGTGACATGTTGCGCCGCCGTCTTGTTGCTCCTGGACATCATGATTGTTCAATTCAGGAATGAAAAAGTTAGTAATCATGGCTCTATACCGATCACCATTGACTGTAACGTTGTGGCCATCATCGTTTTTGAAGAAGTACGGACCAATGATTCCATGATAAAGCTCACCAAACAGTGTTTCGACATACACTCGAGGATTAGCTTCACTCCAAATGCGGCAGTTTCGTTTGTTGACGAAGCCATTCAACCAGAAGTGCGCTTAATTGCTTAACAAAATTCGCTTATGAAAATCGGGAACAACGGCCACCTCGTTTTGGGCCCATGATGCTTGATGATCGTTTGGCTTCAATTCTTGCATGAGTTGGATTTTGTAAGCACGCAAAACAAGATCCTTCCCCAAAATCTTCCTTAAAGTGAATGGACACAGATCCAATTCCTGTGCTCGATGGCGGATGGACTCATTCGGGTCTTCCTCAATGCTGTGCTCTACAGTAACAGTAGCTTCTTCTGTACGCACCGTACGGCGTCTCTGGGGATGCGGGTTATCAGTTAGAGTAAACGTGGTGCGAAAACGTTCCATGGTTAATCGAATCAACTGCTCTGATGGATGATTTTGTCGACGGTAAAATGGACGTAGTGCACGATACGTATTCCGCACAGAACCATTACTTTCGAAATAAAATTGCACAATTTGCAAGCGTTGTTCAGGTGTGAGTCTATTCATGATGAATTGCAAAACCAAATTGAGAATAAATCACTTGACAGCTGTTAAATGGGTCGCCGTTTTGAAAAGTAATGCCAACTTAAAGTTCTTTACCTCGAAAAAAAACACCCTTCACAGTCTGTGCTTCAGTGCTAAAAAACAGGACTGGGATGTTCAGGGTCTTTGCTGTTCAATTTGGTTTGCAAGTAATTCGTCAAACTGCGAAAATGAAGCCGATATTCTTAAAGGTTTTCTTTTTGGTGACAGCATTCCAATATGATGTTTTGGTACCTTCAGAAATCGCTCTTTGTTCATACGATAATATCAGAATCGTCCGTATACGAGAGAACTTAAACAGAATTTGAAGCATTGTGCCTTCGGAGTCACCTGAAAGTTTAGCACATCTGAACATGTAGTGTGAAATAGCGATCGTTATCCTACGAAAGTCTTTGTGTTTTAAGATCAAACGTTTTCTGCATATTTGAGTCACGTTTAGTGCTTAGAAAAACTGAGGAGCTCTCTTTACTCTGTGATAAGACCGCCGAAGCCCGTTCCTAATATTGCATACGTCGAATTCCACCTTACAAGCCAGAGCTTCTGTTAATAACAATTATTATTGACTGTAGTTAGTTTGTCAAAAAAAAACTTAAAGTGTCTTAGTTTTCAAGATACTGGATATTTGTTTTGCTTAACTACCACAAGTTTAACAGAAAACAATAAAAAAAATTATTAAAATAAATGCATTAAAAAAGTACGTATACGACGTAGTGAACTTTTGTCAAAATTTACATTTTTCGTCTTAATTGCTCATTTTTGAAGTCGTAGGCACTTTAAATCCTTATACACAGACACTTGCAATTGCAGGCTACATCATATTTCAATCAATCAAGGTAGCATAGTCACGTTGGCGTGAATCTTTTTTTTTCAAACTTCGAAACCTTAAAATCAACCAATAATTTTCTGAGTTACGTTTTTGCTTGGAAATCATTTCAGAACGCGTTTTCCGTTGACCTGCCAAAATCACTTCCTATAGATGAGTAGGACTTGATGACATCATTTTCGTAAACAATCGTAACTATTTGTGTCTCAGAACGACAAATAATTGACAATAGTTAACTATAGTTCAGTATTGTTATTATCAGAACGCAATTTGGGCTTCTTTCATGTTTGTTAATTTTTGCTGCATCTACCCTTCCTGTTTGACAAGATATTTTTGATGACGACCCTTATCAAACCAGCGTTTTAGTTGGGGATGATCCAACCGCAAGACCTTGTCCCTGGTGGCTTTTTAGTAGTGGTACCATTAACCTCCTCCCTGTGCAGAAATTACTGGAGAGTTCATCGGAAAAGAACATGGCGAACTCTTGCGTTTGCACTTGTCTTAGGTTAGGTTAGGTTAGAGTGGCTGTCCAGATGTTGTTGACTCACTTAGACCTCAAGGGTCCGTTGTGATACCACAAAAAAAACTCATGGGAGAGTAATGAGCTTACTTGTCTTGCTTTACGTACATCTGGGAAGGATCTCGATCATCGTAAAACTGTTTAAAATTGTTCTTTAGGAAAAAGCGAAGGCAACAAAATTGATGAACTTATGAACGCTGTTCTTAACAACTCCAAATAAACTTTAGAAATTCTTGTAAACTGTATAAATTGGATTGTGTCTCCTTTGATATTTCTACAAACAACTGAATTTATTTTCTTGTGTTAACCCAATGGAATTTTATATTACAGGAGTCTTATTGGCTGGAACAGTATTCTTGGGCGTTATTTAAAGCGATGTCCCACATGCTTTGTATAGGTTATGGAAGGTAAGAACTCCGATCATCTCACTTTTCATAACATACCCATTCAATTTTCATCTATACAAACGCGTAGTTGAACCCATTTCAATTTTGCAATCATGACACTTTTTCATTGACTTTACATAGAGAAGGCTTTCGTGGGGAATAACTTTAATTAAGTCTTTATTCAATTAACGTAATATCCTAAGGGACTTGCTTGGTTATTATTGAAATGTCTTTAAAAAAAATGATATTCTAATGTTAACTAAAGACTAAACACAATATATTGTCTTCTGTGTATTTAACAGATTCCCACCGCAGTCATTGACGGATATGTGGCTGACTATGCTTTCAATGATATCTGGAGCGACGTGCTATGCCTTATTTCTAGGTCACGCTACGAATTTAATCCAAAGTTTAGACTCAAGTAGACGTCAATATCGTGAAAAAGTCAAACAAGTGGAAGAATATATGGCATATCGAAAATTGCCACGCGATATGCGTCAAAGGATAACGGAATATTTTGAACATCGCTATCAAGGGAAATTCTTCGATGAGGAATGTATTTTGGGTGAATTGAGTGAAAAACTAAGAGAAGATGTTATAAATTACAATTGTAGGTAAGTTGTTATATGCCTTGTTATTACATTGTCTTACATTTCTATGATAGTTTT
The DNA here is from genome assembly GCA_943590905.1 of Sphaerophoria taeniata. NCBI lineage: Eukaryota > Metazoa > Arthropoda > Insecta > Diptera > Syrphidae > Sphaerophoria > Sphaerophoria taeniata. The sequence continues at coordinate 21,673,799 of OX016540.1, read as the reverse complement.
TATACGAACGTATTTTTTGTTTTCCGTAAGTGCCAGTGGCTAAGTGGTTAGGTGCGTTGGCTGCTAAGCAGAACGTCGTGGGTTCGAGTCCTACTAGTGCCCATAAAGATTTTATTTCATCTTTCACGGGTACTGCCTCTTGCGAAGAAATGACAAAACTTCCAAGAGTATTTATCTGTCATGAAAAAGTGGTTCTCAACTTTGACGTTCGGAATCGGCGTTAAATTGTAGGTCCCCTTAATTCTTCACACGCATCCATAGAGTAAGCCACTTAGGCCTTGGCTCTCGCGCCACTCTATTAATTTGTTTTCCAAATTTTAAATATAATGTTATATATAGTACATAATTATGTAGTCATAATGTTAGACTAGGTTAAGGAAGTTTAAAAACTCTGACATTTCGACGGATTAAGGTTTAAACTATTGATATCATTTTGCTGTAGAAAGCGATCATAGTTATCTATTATTTTCCAAGAGATCTTCAAAATGATCTCCAAAGATAGGAACTTCCATGCTTCGAGCACACAGCGTTGCATCATTAATGGATGAAAAAATAAAAGAGGCCCTAAACTACTACCCTGTGGAATATCAGATTTTGCTGTGAAAGTTTCCCGAAAATACGTTTCTGAACTTTACTTGAAAAGTTCTATTCTTAAGGTGGGAAAAAATCTATGTTATAGGGTAAAGGTGTCAACAGTGGATCAGGGTACACAGTGAATCAAAAGCTCTCACACTGTATTTTTTTATTTTATAATAAATCTGAAAAAGAGAAAAGAACACCCCTGTTCATTTAATCCCCTCAAATCATCAATCTGCGTGATCCCTTGATCGAAGTCGATTTTTTTCATGTGTTTGTGTTTTCTGCATAGCTAAGTAATTTTTGGTTTTCTATATTCTTTTCTTCTTATTAAATAACTGTGCATAGTAACTTCATTTGAGTAGGTATATAATATTTGTATTTCTGGTTACATAGACTTAATAATTTGTCTCAACTTGTTTACTTGTGTAAAATATTATATTTAATTTTAATGTGTTTTTGTTTAAATGGCAACATGGTACACAGTGAATCAATTGTAAAAGGTACACAGTGAATCACTGAAACGAGGCTTAAAAATTCAAATTTTTCATTTTCTGTTAATTTTTCTAACATAAATATTCGCGCCAGAAAGCTATCCATTGTAATCAACTGAATTACTTTTTTCCTTAATTTTTTTCTTTATTTTAAGCTAGTTACGTTTTTTATTTTTTTTCCTGTATACATGAACAGCCTTATTTATAAACCGAACATAGACTTATTATAACACTTATAATGCCTGTATAAGGAAAATCCTTATTTATAAAGTTTTGCTACACTACATAGGGATTGAATGAGCTATACAAGCGTTTAGGGTTGTATAAAGCTTATTATAAGGTACTATTATACGTATGTGTCACACATCACACGTCAATAAAACAAAAATTATTAATTATTATCATAATCTGTCAAAGAAATTTGGAATTTATTTGAGTCTTGTCAGCAACAAAAAATGCCATACCAATTTAGCAGTGTTGACATGAATTCGCTTTCCCGAGGGCAAGACATTTATAAAATAACGGTTTGACCCAATGAGCATTTTTTTCATTTTTATTTTCGAATTTTTATTTAAAAACAACAACCTGTTGTTTCCTGTTGACAGGAAATAATACTTTTTTTTTATTCATATGTCTTTCGAATGTAGTAGATCATCGTTTTGGTACTTTTTTTGACAGAGATCTAATATAGGCTGAGTTCATAATTGCAGGCTTTGTTGCCCATGCCCTGCCTAAAAAATGCTCAAAGACTTTTATGAACTCAATTACAACTGCATGTGTGCAGTCATCATACTTTATTAAAAATGAGTTCACAAAAGCAAACGTTGACACTTCAGTAATATTACGAGTATAAACAAACTAAAACTAGTTATACCCGCGGTGTTACTCGTGATAAACGGGTTAAAAGTAGCCTTAGTCATTTTCTGACCCCTAAACCACCACTACCTATTCAGAAAATCATGTCAATCACATTATGCTCTTTGTATACTTAAAACAAATGTTTCCCACGGGCACCATAGATTTTACCGGGATATAAAGTAGCCTATGTGATATTCTAGACTATAATCTGTCTGTATGCTAAATTTCATCCTGATCCGCTTAGTACTTCTGGAGTTATTAAGCAACAAACATCATATTTGCTCCCTGCCATTTTCCTGCAAATTCAGCAACAAAATAAAAACAAATGCCGACTCGACATAAGAGCCTATTCATAGCATAGCTAAAAAACTGTATAGAGGTGTATAAGGAGAATCTAATAAATAAGGCTGGAAGAGTTTTATTTATTTATTTATTTTTTTTATAAATGAAGAGTATTTATTTTGTTTAGTTTCTTATCTTTAAATAAAACATGAATAATAAATATAAAAATAAATATTAATAAATTAATACTTAATTAATAAATTAATGACTGTTTTTAAATCCCTGATTCACTGTGTAACAGTCACTGATTCACTGTGTACACCCAGGGTGCACAGTGAATCATGTGGTAAGATAATTTAAAAACATTTTTTTTTTATTTTCTCCAAATTAAAAGGTTTTGAAATTTTGTGCTTAAACTAAAGAAAATATATTGAAAAAGTTGTGGAAAAAAATTTAATGGCTACTATGATAAATGCGAGCTTAACAGCCCAAGAAGAAAAAAGTGATCCACTGTTAACACCTTTACCCTAAGCCCAGAAAGACAGCCACATGAATTTCGGTGAACACAAAGTCCATTTTCCAAAACATTAAAAAATGTGTGCGTAAACGCAAGAAAGTTCTTGACCGTTGATCGCATTGATACACAATGCATTCGCTTCTCAGACTCGAATAAACATGGTTGCCTTGCTTAACAAAAATGCCAGCCACATCGAGATTCATCGAGGCGCTATTAAAGTCAAGAGGCTATGAGTTTAAGATCTCGATGAAGGGGAAAGAAAGTTCTGAAAATATGAGTGTGGGGCGGTGAAGAGAAGGAGGACATGCCTCAAAAGCAATATCTTATTTCCAACGTTGTCAATTTCACACACTGAATGAAGCGAGAGAAGTCGATTGGTTGGCAAAAAATCGGTGTGTGTGCAAGCTTGTATTTAATGACGTACGCTACTACTTCCCGATACTGCCGGCAATATGCCGGCGATACAGTGGCAGTGACTGGCTGCTCACAGGCATTTTGCTGTCGGCATTTTGTTCCTGTTCCCAGATGTGGTTCACTATTGGAATTTGGACGAGCGGTAAAAAATCAGCCGTCCAAAATCGGTGTGTGTGCAAGTACCCTTAAAGTCAAGTTTGAAGAAATCGTTTAACTTCGTCATATTCCTCGAGGCGGTCGCTCAAAGGGGATCTCGGTTATCTAGCTGTCATTGTGAAACTAGTGACTCCTTAGTAAAGCAAGACCTATACCCTCCCATTAGAAAAAATAACTTGTGGCTCGCTTGATTCCTTAAACAAACTTGGGAAAAATACCCTCAATGCTTGTCTTAGTCAATGCATGTCATTTGGACTGGATTTCTTCAGTATAGTGTTGATCCCAAGATCTGCATAATGTGGACAGAATGTGGAGCTAGTCACTTAGCTTGTTTCCATGGAAACTATTACTTTATCCAATTTTTCGTTCTTCTGCACATTGACAAATTCGTGAAGTACCACATGTTGACGTCATAGTCGGACACTGCGAGTGCGTTCTTCTTAGGTTCGGTGCACCCATACGATTTTTTGACGCTACGGGATTTTCCCGCAGGTTCTTATCTGTACTTTGAGTTTGTTTTTGATGGAGACTTACAAAAATAAACGAGTTATGTTCGTATATACCTAGTGCATAAGAATAGGTTTGTTCGATGTGCGCTCTGGGTCGCTCTGTGGCGCTCTGATAGCGCGCTGAGCTGTTCGATGTCGCTCTTTTTTCGCCCCGGTGCACTTCCACCGTGTTCGATGTGTATTCAGTGAGCGCTCTGAATCGCCCCAAGTTTTTTTCGGGCGAGAATTTCAGAGCATATCAAGTCAGCTGTTGCTATACAACAAAGAGAAACACTATTGCTACCCTGGGGTCTTAAGGACCCCAAAAAGTTGTTTCCCCAATTTAATCAAAAATTTTATTTATTAACATAAAAGATAGGAAGGTTTAATTATTATTACATCAAGACAATTTAGACACACTGAGCGGCTATGTTCGCCACAAAGTGGATTTCGGCAACTGCTGCATCGTATTTTGGTCTTGCGGTCTTTGTCTCGTGGACACGGCACATCTTATTTTTGGAGTGACTGAAGATGTTGACTCAGCCACAGGTCGCTTCTTTTTTTTAAAATATCTCCAATGAGGACCTGGAGATTGGATGGCAAAGTTGGCCAAGTAAACCTCTTCTCCATTTAGGGTTTTATGAGTTCCAAGGCTAAGTTTTTTTAAGAAATTTCGTCTTATTTGAGTTTTATTGGACGCCATTTTGAGGAGGACATACGAATTCACACCAACAATATTTAAGATCCCATAAAACATAGCAAATGCCCATCGTTTCGTTCGTCTCGAAACACTGTAACACTGTTCAAAAACTTTAACTATCACTACCCTGGGGTCTATGGGTCCCTGAAGTTCAAATATTTCCAACTGCACCACTCGAAAATTAATAAATGACTGATTTTTAGACGTCTGCTACGATAATATGAGAAATCCATGGTTGGCGTGGGTTGCTTAGTTTTTAAAAAAATCAAAAAATGTATGTTGGCGCTGGACCCCCACCCCAGGTTAGGGTTTAAGGGTTAAGCCAAATACATTAGTCAAAACAATTAAAGGAACACTTGAAAAAACTCAAAAACGGAGTGGTTTTTTATAAGGCTGTATCTCAGTAGAAAAAAGTCGGATTGAAGTGAAATAAAAAGTTTTTCAAAGGTTATCATTTTTTCTTTTCAAATTATTTTGAGTTAAAAAAAGTACCGTTAGTCGTTTTTGCTTGAGCGTAAAAAATGTTCACTCAATTTCAAAATCGAAAAAAAATAAACTTTGAGTTGTCATAAAATGAGCGGAAATTTTTTTTCAATCCAACCAATCTAAGATTCAATTTGAGAATTTTGCTTTTGGTTCAGATCGCTACGACTTTTTTTCTAATCAAAAAATGGGTTTACATGCGAAAACACAATTTTGACTTTGGACCCTAATAACTCTGCTAAATATTGACTTACAAAAGAACTAAAGACAGATTTGAAAAATTCATTAAATTTACACAAAAAAATTTTGAAAAAATAAAAATATTGTTTTTTTCAATTTTTTCTATCACTTTAAAAAAGGTCCAAAATACGCATTTTTCAACTTTTTCATAAAAACTACCGTTATTTTGTGCTTTTCAGTGATACAACTAATCTGAGGCTTAATTATTAAAGCTCATAAAATTTCCTTGATTTTGGTGAAAATTTCACATCAATACGATTAACCGTTTCTCTGTTTCGATCAATCAAACTTACAAAACACTTTTTTTTTAAATTTTAAGGAAAGCTTTGTTTGTCTTATTTTTCTGTTCTTTTGAATTTGTTTATTTTTTTAATTTTTTTTATTTTTTTCATTATTCGGACGAATTTTCATCAAAAACAAGGAAATTCATCCGAATTTCACAAAGTCATAATGATAATGAAAAAAAAAATAATAAAAAAAAAAAAAAATTATATTTTTTCAAAATGTTTTTGTGTATAAAATTTAATGAATTTTTCAAATCTGTCTTTAGTTCTTTTGTAAGTCAATATTTAGCAGAGTTATTAGGGTCCAAAGTCAAAATTGTGTTTTCGCATGTAAACCCATTTTTTGATTAGAAAAAAAGTCGTAGCGATCTGAACCAAACAGTGAATTATAGTCAGCAAAATTCTCAAATTGAATCTAAGATTGGTTGGATTGAAAAAAAATTTCCGCTCATTTTATGACAACTCAAAGTTTATTTTTTTTTCGATTTTGAAATTGAGTGAACATTTTTTACGCTCAAGCAAAAACGACTAACGGTACTTTTTTAACTCAAAATAATTTGAAAAGAAAAAATGATAACCTTTGAAAAACTTTTTATTTCACTTCCGACTTTTTTCTACTCAGATACAGCCTTATAAAAAACCACTCCGTTTTTGAGTTTTTTCAAGTGTTCCTTTAATTGTTTTGACTAGTGTATTTGTGTACGATTTGTAGAGTTAAGACTTTTCGCCAACAAAAAACAACACACTAAAAAAAAAAACTGGATACGTCCCTGACTAATTTTTCTCTTTTCAAGATCTCTCGTTGCGTCAGTGCCTTTTTTTGCCAATGCTGACTCCAATTTTGTTTCCGATGTCGTTACGAAGCTAAAATATGAAGTTTTCCAACCAGGTATGCTCAAATTGCATCGCATTTAAGTGAATGTTTTTTTAAGAAAATCAAAACCAAATTTTAGGTGATATTATAATAAAAGAAGGCACAATTGGAACCAAAATGTATTTTATACAGGAAGGTGTCGTGGACATTGTGATGGCCAATGGAGAGGTACAATTTCGTCTATCAACAAATTCTAAATTTTGAAACATTTTCATTTTCTTTTTTGTAAAAGGTCGCAACATCACTATCGGACGGTTCATATTTTGGTGAAATTTGCTTATTAACAAATGCACGACGCGTGGCGAGTGTTCGATCGGAAACCTACTGCAACTTATTCTCATTAAGTGTGGATCATTTCAATTGTGTCTTGGACCAGTATCCACTAATGCGTAAAACAATGGAGACCGTTGCAGCTGAACGTCTAAATAAAATTGGCAAAAATCCAAACATAATGACGCAAAAAGATGAACAGAGCAATAATCCCGAGTCCAATACGATCACTGCTGTTGTCAATGCATTGGCTGCTGAGGCTGACGACTGCAAAGATGAGTAAGTTTTTGTGCATTTGATACCACCCGTCGTTCGTTTATTTCAAAGTGTTTATTTCAAAATTGTTGTAGTGATAATGATCTCAAGGAAAATCTGCTAAATGGATCCCAATCGAGCATTGTTGAACCAGTTCAAACTATAAGGAGAGGACTTCCAAGGCCTAGAAGTGGTGAATTTCGCGCACTATTTGAGGGCAATACTCCATGACACTAAGAAACATATGAATTTGCTACATTTTCGCTATACAAATATCGTCAAAAATAGTTAGAAAATTTATTTTAATTAGTGCAATTTTCAATTCATCTAACTGAAAAATGATTTCAGCTCCGCTAACTGTGATGACTATATATAAGAAACGAAATTCAATTGATTTCATTACTCAAGCAATACTATAAACGATGACGACTCGTGCAGAACCCAATCTCCTTCATTAAAAAAAATTAAAATAAAATATAATATAATTAAAAAAACACACACACACATATTTAAGAACCTCATGTACAGCATGTTGTCTTTTTATAAGATTTTGTTTAATATTTATTTATTTTTTAATTTTAATTTTTAGTTAAAAGATTTAAATTTTGCAAGTTGTATTTGTTAAAAAAACAAAAAGAAAACAAAATATATGGTATTTTACTATAGAAACAATAAATACATGAAGGACAATATTATGTTTTTTTACATTTACAATTTTTGTCAACAGAAAATCATCCAGAATTTACTGTAAGAACGTTTACTATAAGAACGTAACCTGTGGATTATTCTGAGGACTAAGTTGGAAATACTATAAAATAAAATTCCTCGTTCTTCCTACGTTTACTAACGTATTCCACCAGGGAAGGGTGGCTTAGCGTAGGAATAAGGAAATGCAAACTGCTTCTCTGTCACTTCGCTAGTTGGCGCCACAAACGATTGCCTCTAATAGCAAACACACTAACGAATCGGTTGTTCAGTTTCAACATCTCAATATTTATAAATAAATACACAAAGGTATCAACAACGTCACTTTACTATTCCGGGAACAAATTTTATTTTTATTATAGCCGATTTTTCATTCATCGAAAAAATCTACAAATAACAAACTGGCAAATAACTTATTCATCGGTCGAATAAATAAGAGCATTATTCGTCAGATAAAATCTATCTGACGGTTGAAAAATCCAATATTTTGCTATCTAACGAATAAACACTTATCTGCTTGTTTATCTGACGATTGAAGTGAGAAATTTTAATCCATGAATAATTCCCCACGGTTAATTTAATCTGTGAGATAAGAATGGAATAGGGCGATATACATCCCAATGGCAATAAAGGAAAAAAGTAAAACTGTTTTTTTTTTTTTTATTATGAACGCGAAGATATTTGCATCAGAAGAAAGTCTCTCTGTGGGACTAGTAGAAGCTGAGGACAAAAAATAAAAGAATAGATTTTTGATCATAACTCGGTAGCCAGACCTTGCAGATAGTTTTGGTTTTCAGTGCTAGATAGAATGCGAATAGATCTTTGTTCTACATCATTTGATATAATTATGTAGGTTACCTCGGAAAATTGATAGACCTGGCGATTTTAAATCGTGGGAAATTTTCTGAAGGCAGAAATTGATAAAAACTCTATTACCGAGTGCTACAATATTCGCTTTTCAATGGCTGATGGAATACTTACACTGTTGAACGGAGAATTAACCTAAAATAGTATATAGAATTCAAATAAGCGAGAATATTATTCCTTGCTTAATTTTATTGAATAACTAGCTGACCCAGCAAACGAATAAATGTTATTATTGATTCACATGATTTTTTTTAAATCATAACACAATCGGTCCTATCGAGGTCGTCGTCGGAGCGGAGATTTCCATCCTTCTTCGGAGACCCAATTTCCGATCGAGGTAGCTGTCATCGGATGAAATTTTTCCGGAATGCGACAACGCATTACGATGGATATAATTGTCAGGCAGAGATGTGAAAATTAACCGATATATCGGAAATGTGATATCTTTTCTATAACCTTTCATAAAATAAACTTCAAAACCACTTCAAAGCACATAATATTGTTGGGAGAGTGAATTTAACTATCGAATATACATAGTCACATCTCTATTTTCAAGTATCTGTTTTTGCATCTATTTTAAGTGCCAAAGCAATAATAAATTCAAAAGAAATTGTTTGACTTTGTTTGTTCATATTAAAAGATCAATTATTTAAAAATGGATAACGTAGGACTATTTTTAGACGCCGAAACCACCGAGCAAAGGATAAAAAAAAAGAAAATAGCTAATTATCTCACGCGGCGTGAGTAAACTTACTTTCTAATCGAATATTTGTCTTCTCATTCTGCAATTCTCTTCCAGATTTAAGAACAATTTCCGTCTGAATAAAAATGCATTTGCGTATGTTTTGGAGCAGATTAAAAACAAATACAAAACGAATCATAGATCTGACTGTGTCGCTTCAGAACATAAATTAGCAGCTTGCCTTAGATTTTTGTCCGAAGGGAACTACCAACATGGCGGGCGTGGGCAAAGATTTCGAATGCACAATAGAATTAAGAAAGAAATAAGCTGATTTGCCAAATTTTCCCAAAAGGCAGCCACAATTTCTGGATATTCACTGAGCAGATTCACCATCCGCTGCTATTGTTGTGGGCTTGTTTTTGGGTTCTGCCCTAAAACAAAAAAAATATTATTAATAAATAATAACGTAAATAATTTTTTTTCACCCACATTTTTCAAGAAAATAAAAAAAAATTTGCACTTTCCGCAACAACAACTTGTCGGAGGACGTCGGAGAAAATTGTGTTTGTATCTGCCAAAAATAAAACCAAAAAGGACTTCATCGCAGAGCATCGCTTACAAACGGTATGCGTTGAATTTTGTCGGAGAAAATCTCCGATCAGCTGATCAGAGAAATACCTCGAAGCAAAATGTCTCCGATTCGGAGGAAATCGGAGAAAATTCCGTTCCGACGGTTACCTCGATAGGGCCGAATATATAAAATGCGGTCTTTAATACTCCTGAATATTGTTAAGTCCTTAGTTCAAACTATCAGCGCTATTCTGCTATCCACGTGAATCGTAGATTTCGATTCCCACGAACACTGCCTTTAAATTCTGCTATCCATCGGGTGAACAACATTATCCAAACCAATTTGACACTACAAGCTACAAGTTAACAGCTGCTCATGAAAAATTACAAACAAATCTTCCACACAGTCAAATCTTTCAATGGTAGACCCAGGAAGTTTACGCTATCTTTAAGATTATTGCAAAAATCTCGAAGATGCTGGGGTTGTCTTTTAGCATTATTTTTGGGAATGTTTGGATTTAATTTCATCCCGGAAATTATTGCCATAATAATAGGTCTTTATTCTTTGTTCTGCCCCAAAAAAATTTTATAATCTTTATTTATACAAATAATCAATCAATAGATTACATTTTATTGACAACCAACCAGATAGAAAATTCATTTAATGAAAAACCCGCAACATTTAGTATGCGGATTTGAATTATTGTAATGCCGCGAAGTATTACCGACGTTACCGACCGATGTTCACGAGGTGAATCCAGATTCGATTCGAATGGATAGTAGAATAGTGTGAAGTGAAAATTGAAGATAAATTCCCCCCGATGAATAGCAGCATAGGGCTGTATATTTTATTAATCATATTGTTTGCTTGTTATTTCAAAATTGCCTTGAATTAAAATTCAATTACTACTTTATTTATTCATAGCTAGCTTAAGATATTTTTGTTTATAATTTTGCTATATAAGGCGAACAAATTTATTATTAAAATAACTTCCGACTGGATCAGGGAACTGAAAGGGTCTAAGTTCAGATGTATTACATACCGCTTTCCTACCTTTTCTTCTTCCTGAATACCTACGTCGTCGTGGTACATTTTATTATTCAATTATATTGGTTTTTCAAACCGAATTTTGGAATATTTAAATAAAGACACAACGGAAGTTCCGAATAAGAAAATACAAATTGTATCAACATATTAATTTCATCAAAATAAAGATTTTTAAAAGAAAAAGATTTTGAACGAGTTCTTATTCCACGTGAACCTTACTTGAACACCAAGTTAAAATTATGTCTCCTTAGGATGAGTGTTTTGTACTTGAGCTTTCTCATTCGTTGACATCTCAACTGTTCCAGCTTTCCAAAGCAATTCAGCAAACGTTTTTACAACGTTTCGTGGACTCCATCTCGAATATGCAGACTCAAAACCGTAAATCATGTCGATCGACAATGATTCTGATAAATCAGGTTGTGGAAGCTGTGACAGAAGGGCTTGTTTGGCGGCAATGAAATCGTCTGTTGATTCATTCCTTTGTTGTCGAGTTTCAAAAATCTCAAGAAAGATGCGATATGTAAGTTTTGGAGGGGCAAAAGCACTTCTGAGGGAAATTACGTCATTCCACCTCCTTGCCTCATGTTTCACACCTTGCCACGAGGTTATAGCTCCGTCTTGAAGCAGCAGTTGGAAAACTTTTATGGCGTCATAATCGCTGATGTGCTGTGCTCTATATCTTTATAGATACAAATTGTTTCTCTGCCCACGAAAATGTTCGTTACATTTGCTAAAACTTCCGGTTGTTACCATGTTGGGTTGAATGGCTGACAAAAGTTGTTGCAGAGACATGTTCTTTCTGAGCCTTGTTTCCAGTGTGATATATTGATGTATGTTTGTATTTCCTTTGTTGTGACTCCTGAGTATTCGATCCTCTAGTTGGGCGCCAATTGGAACTTGGTGTTCAAGTAAGGTTCAAGTGGGTTGTCCGAATAAGAACTCGTTAACAATCTTTTCTTTTTAAAATCTTTATTTAGATGAAATAAATATGTTGATACAATTTGTATATTCTTATTGGGAACTTCCTCTATCACTTATATAACACGTTTTCACACACAATGAGCTCGTTATTATTTTGTACCCTATAAATTATTTTTTTGCCCACATGTTTATGTTTAGCTACTTAGCTAGTAGAATAAAAAGTATCCTATAGGCTATAGCCGATTCCTGTTTTTTAGCTACCTACGTTGCCTTACAGAAAAAGAAATCTAACAGTGTTCAATCACCTAATTTCGGTGGTAAATTAACGTCCCCAAATATGACATCTCGCAACCAGGAAACTCATGCAATAAAGCCATAATTGTTCGAGTCGTCGAGGTAATGGGAAATTATTATTCGGTGGTTTTAACTCGTCAGGGGAGGAAAAGATTTGTTCAGTCACAAACACTCAAGACAAAATTGTGGTCACACAAATAATTATACTTTATTCAATGATTGAATTGCAACGCTGGGAGGACAAAAATGAACTGACTCCATGTCGTCTCGAAGCCACCAAGTGGCCATCCAACCACGCTCCATAACTGCCGAGTCATCATCGCCAGAGTTCCCATAGATGTACAGAGTCCAGCAGTTGGTACCAGGCCCATGCCTGCGATACCCAACGACACACCATGAACAAAGTGCCGACGCCAGCGATAGCTGCAGTCGTGGAAGTGTTAGCTGCACGTGCACGTGAACCTCACCACGACTGTTTATTTATCCAAGATAAATATAGGACAGCAACGACAAATAGGCGACAGTAATATCTCATGGCACATTGTAGACGACATATGAGTATTGAGAATGTTGTTCACCACTACGAATCAATCGTACACCATTGATCATATAGCACCCACTATATTGGCTCCGATCGTGTGTGCTGTGTATCCATCTATCTGATATCAGAAAAGCAGCTAGCGGTTGGTGTGAGGTCAATGGGATAGCAGTAAAATATGTCGTATTATGGTCTGGTTGGAGGAATGTGCTGATTAAATCAAATTCGACAACGGTTGTTGATCGAAAAGTCGTCATTCGCCGACCAAAAAATCATTCATCAAAATCTATAAAAAAAAGATGTAAATATGTCCAACCGTGGCGTAAGAAATTAACAAAACGAGACAAGCTTTATTCAACTTAGCATTAGCTTTATTATAATTTCAACAAAATGAGAATTTTCCTATTTATGGCACAGCTGCCATTCATTAGGAACATAACCTTAATATTTAACAATATGTACAATAAGTGATGTTTGAATATTGTAGTTATACAATTCTATGTGATGAACAGCGTCTATCTATGTAAACGCTGAGGTCTGATTCTGTAAAATAAGGCATAATTCTGCAGCACAAACGGTATCATCATTGAAGGGCACAACAAGGTCCACCAGGAAGACACTTCCGTCGACCACAACAAATTCCTTTATGCCACCTTGAAATAAGTAAAATTCAACATTAATTGTCTGTTCTGATAACAAATCATTTAAAGAGCAATTTACCTCATTGGAAGCCAACTGTTAAAGTGGCAATGAAAAAAATAAAGAAAAAGAAACAAGGATTTATTTTTAAAAATTATTTTAATCTTAACTAAAAGTTTAATGAAAGTGAAACAAACAAAAAATAAACACTCTTAGCAAAAACAAGGAAGGAACTTAAGAATTTTTCAATGAAAGTAATGCACACATTTGGAATGGTTAAAAAAAGGAAGTAAGCAAGACTATTTATCAAACATTTTGAGGGAAATAATTTCAGATATTATATCACTTTTGAATGGATTTGTGTCCAAGAGATAGTATGACATTTTATCGACATGAGATGAAACTCGATAAGGAACGTTATTGCTTCTGAAATTGGAGAGTATGATTTTTTCAGTGATTTTTTCATAATCGATGCCTTGCGCCAGTAATTGTTCTAATTCACACAACGAAGGATATTCTCCAGTCTCCAACATTTCGAACCTAAAAAAAGGGAATTGCCAAATTGTTGTTGGAACATTTTAATATCAAGAAGTTTTGTTTGGCAAATTTCAGATGATATTTACGTTGGAAAAATATCCTTGGGATGACGTTTTCTATATCCGTTCTGAAATTAAGTTTGTTTTAGAATTTTGGGACAGCTAGAAGCATACATATACTTTCAAATCACTACTACCAAGAAATTCTTTAATAGTTTACCATATTTTAAGGCTTTCGGAATAACAAACACGGCAATTGCTTCTTCCTTAGGCTAAGAAGACGTCAGTCCAGATTTGGACAGATTGAAGGAAGTGAAGACTGGGAATAAACACCTTACTGGAAGGATTGATTGATTTTTTTTTAATGATTTGCGCCCACTCAAGTCAACTATAGACCAAATTTTCACGTTGCGGAAGATCCTGGAAAAAACCTATGAACTCCAAATCGATACCCACCACATCTTCATCGATTTTAAGGCCGCGTATGACAGCATTTACAGAGACGAACTGTATAAAGCTATGTCTAGTTTTGGTATCCCTGCCAAGCTCGTACCCTTGTGCAAAATGACGACGGAGAACTAACGCTGCTTCATCAAGGTTGGCAACAAGCTTACGGAATCTTTCGATGTCAAAAAAGGATTCAGACAAGGCGATGCGGTGTCGTGCGATTTCTTTAACATCGTTCTTGAGAAGATAGTGCAAAACTCCACACTCAACACCAGAGGCACTATCTTCCAAAAATCTGTTCAAGTTCTCGCGTACGCCGATGATATTGATAAAATGGAAAGAACACAGCGTGATGTCAATGGCGCCTTTGTGAGAATTGAGACAGAAGTGGCAGAAATGGGTTTAGCGGTAAAGGAGGGAAAAACGAAATATATGCTGTCTTCGAGAAAGGACACCCAACACCGACGCGGACGGCTCGAACAGAACGTCACAATAGACGCATACAACTTCGAGGTAGTAGAGGAGTTTTTCCGTTATTACCACGGGCAATAACACCAGCGCCGAGATAAGACGAAGACTCTTGCTAATCGCTGTTCCTTTGGGCTAGGAAAGCAATTGAGTGGAAAAGCCCTCTCTCGAGCAACTAAGGTAAAACTGTACAACACCCTCATCATCCCTGTCCTGCTGTATGGTGACTTGGGCTGTTTGGAGAGAAAAGTTCTCCGGGTCATCTTGTGCCCCGTGTGCATTGATGGGAACTTTACGGGTTGTACAACGACATGGACCTAGCCAGAAGGGTCAAGGTCCAGAGACTCAAATGGCTCGGTCATTTAGAGCTCATGGACACCAATGCTCCGGCCCGGAAAGCCTTCGACACTATTCCCGAGGGACGCAGAAGGAGAGGAAGACCGCGACTCAGGTGGCGCACACAAGTGAAATACAGAGTGTGGAAGAGAGCTCCACATTCGCGTAGTACGGCTAAAGAATGATTCTCTATACTTGAAAGTACGTCCGAAGTTGGGCTCAAGGGCAAACTGATGGGCATTCCTAGAAGCGCGAGTATTACGAGTGAATTGTTTGAGGGGAGAAATGCTACTGGCTATTTCTCTAGAGCACTTACCGTAGAAGTAGCGATAAAACAGAGACAGACATGAAAAGTTACG
The DNA here is from genome assembly GCA_943590905.1 of Sphaerophoria taeniata. NCBI lineage: Eukaryota > Metazoa > Arthropoda > Insecta > Diptera > Syrphidae > Sphaerophoria > Sphaerophoria taeniata. The sequence continues at coordinate 21,658,498 of OX016540.1, read as the reverse complement.
ACGGTGATCTAACGAAGGCAATGACGCAGTGGTGTCTCTATCACCGATTATTCCTAGGGCTCTTTTTTGAATACCGTCCAAGAGGCTTAAGTATGTAGCTGGAACACCAGCCCAGAGATGGGAGTTATACTCAAGCTTTGGACGGATATATGTCTTATAAATAGTGGCCAGATCAGACGGGGAGAAGAATTTCTTGCACCGTTTTAAGAAACCCAAACATCTTGCGGCATTTTTGGTGACATCGCTATGTGCTCATTCCACAAAAGGTGGTCAGTGATGCACATACCGAGAATCTCCAGATGTTCAGTCTCACTGATGCAAGTGCCACTCATGGACAGTGTCAAATGGGGTATGTTTGCTTAAACGATACAAGACAGCATTGGATTTTCGAAGCATTAAACTCTACGCGATTGGAATTCCCCATTATACAATGCTGTTAAAGTCAGAGTTTAATGAGTTTATCATATTTTGCGGTTACAGTTCCACATCCGAACAAGAAGTTACCGACAAGAGATTATTTATAAAAATGAGAAAGAGGGTCGGAGACAAATCGGAGCCCTGGGGCACACCAGCATTTATGGTGTGGGTTTCAGACTTGAATCCGTCCAGTACAACTTGTATTGAACGGTTCGAATGAAAATTTCTAATCCAACGAAGTAGGGATTCATCGATACCGAAAGCACGCATTTTCAATAAAAGAGCAAGATGCAAGCGAAGAGTTGGCAGCGAAGAGTTGGAGGCGAACTGCCTAGAAAAAAGGTATGCTTTCGCTAACGGAGAGAGCTAACAACTGGAGTGTCATTGTCAACGAGCGTAGGGACCGAGGAAGAATTCTTCATATTTTTTACAAATGACCACAAATTCTTACTGCCTTTGGGACATTGCAATATTTTTTGCCTTAATTTTTGGTCATGTAAACATTTGGTCCTTCCTGGCTTGTTTAAACTTGGTCCGGTTTTCCTCAGTTGGGTTGGCTCTAAAACACCTGATAACCTGTTTGATCTGGCAAAGGCGAGGATGTCATTTCTTTATTATTTTTATTTGGAACCACGATACCAGTCGATGAAAATGTTTGTATTGAGTTATTCTATGGTAGTGTGATTCAAAAGCACATGTGTATGAATGTTGGATGTTGAGGACAGTTTTAATCAGTTAGCGACTACACAAATAAGGTTTTAAACGGACTGACACATGAATGAGTATGATTCTAGGTTTCCAATTTTCGTTAGGCAAAATTTTCTCACAAGTCACGCTTCATTCTATACAAGACCTGTCTTACACTACTCCCCGAATGCTGGACTAGAGTTTAAATGCATGACACTTTCAAAAAGAAATGTAAAATGTTCTTCAACCAATACTCGACAGAGAAATGACGATGACTACATTAATTCGGCTTCGCTTTTATCAGATTAAACAACTGCAGATGGCAAAGTGAGTTGTATTGTGTTTTGTATTGTATTGTTAATTGAAAAGATAAACAAAATTAATCAATGATTTGCCAAATAATTGAAAACAAAATTTCGAAACTGTTTCGCGCTTTTTGTACTTCTCATCGCAAGAGGGAGGGAGTTCCAAAGGCGTGTAACGTGAACAAAAAATTGACGCTCAGTAATAAGATAATTAAAAGGAGGTTGTATGAGTACAAATGTCCTTGTTGAACTGGGGAAGTTCAGCCTGCAGTGTAGATAATCCGGTTGTCGAGTTTGAATGCTTTCGTGCAGGAAGTTTTTTAAATTGTCTAAACTGCAGCCAGAAATACGTTGCACAAAATTGGATACGTGGTCATACCGTCGCAGATTAAAAACATAGCGGGTAATGTTATTATATGCAACATTTAATTTACGGCTAGTAGCAGAGTCCAAATTACAAAAAACTTCAAATGAATACAGCATAATTGGTAGCAAGAGGGTTTTGGCAAGCAGAAATTTGGTTTTTGTTGGGGTGAAACTTCGAGTTACCTGAAGAGCGCGAAGACTACCATAGACTTTTCCAATAGCGTTATGAAGGTGGTCATGCCATGTAAGGGTGCGGTTGAAGATAAGTCCTAGGTTACTAGCTGTGCTGAAATAATCGATTATTTCGACTCCTAACTTTAAGAGGTTGAGACCCGACAGGTCAAAGGCTTTACGATGAATCGGAAGTGCTGTTGATTTGAGGCAAAGACGATTCCTTTTTGACCATTGTAGAATGCGGTGTAGATCCTTGTTCATCAAAGCCACGGCTTCATTTTTTGATGCAAAGTGACGACTTATAAATAGCTGCACATCATCGGCATATAGATGAATCTTACAGTTTTTAACATGTGGCAGCTCGTTCACATACAGTGAGAAAAGGATAGGTCCGAGGATAGATCCTTGAGGCACTCCAGCAAGAACATTTAGAAAGGTGGAGGACCGTTCATTTGTCACCACGCATTGTTGTCTTCCGTTAAGGTACGAATGAACCAGTTTACAAGACTCTTGGGAAAAACCAAAACTATTTCTCCGCTTTTGACAGAGAATTGAGTGACTAACTGTGTCAAAGGCCTTTGAAAAGTCCCATAACGTTAGTAATGTTATTTGATCATTGTCTATTGCGATTCTTATTTCATCAGTCACAAGAAGTAAAGCTGATTTGCAACTGCACTTTGCACGAAAACCAGATTGGCAGGAGTTTAAAAGATTGTGGCTGCCCTATGTCCTCGATAGCCTCACGAATTCCATCTTTGAGGTCTTGAAACGACGCTGGGCTGTTGGTGTAGACCTTATCTTTCACGTGGCCCCAAAGGAAGAAGTCGCAAGGTGTTAAATCACAAGATCTCGGTGGCCAATTGTGATCACCTCTTCGAGAGATAACACGGTCCGGAAACTTTTCCCGTAAAAGATCGATGGTTTCATTGCTTGTGTGAATAGTGAATTTTAATAATTTCAATGCATTGTTGAAGCGTGTATCGTTCCATTTTTATTAATGGCGTAGTTTCTACTTGTCAAATCTAAAAAAAATGACAGCTTCAAAGTGACAGCTACCGAAATAGCGGGCTATTCAAAATAACACCTCTTAATCTAGGCCTGTGGCATTTGATTTATTTGATATAATGGCTTCCACAATATCTTCCTGTTGTATCCCTCCATGGGGTAAGCCTTGACGTGGCGGAGCGGCTTACGGTAACTACTACTGTGATGCTTAGAGCTATGCGATCGCGAAACTTGTTTTCGCAGCAGGGCCTCCCATGGTCGACAGGTCGAAGCGGAGTAGGCTGTTACTACTAATTACCCCACAACGAAGGAGTGTTCCCACCAAGGCACTTCCCACGAGGGACGGCAGCGGATGAATTTCTTTTTTGGAATGAACGGTGGCGTCCTCAGTTCCAGTTAGGTCGAACTACTTGGTGAACACCTTTACGGGCTACTTCGACATATTTGAAGCTCAGGTCGTAAAAGGAGCGGTTTTTCCGGCTTTTGTACTTGGAGTCACATCAAGTACCTGGTACTCCAGGTTGGGGGTTGTACGTCGGGGTGACTTCCCGACTATGTAGAAAAAAGTTAGTTGCGAAGCGACAACAGGCCTCGGAAACGGACAGATACACTGATGACGACCCAAGCAAACGTATAAAGGACAACGAATTTCGGATATGCACGTGGAATGTTAGGTCCCTTAATGGACTGCGTGCTGCCGAACAACTAGCGGAGACCCTCAACTGCTACAAAGCAGATATTACCGCTATCCAGGAAATGCGATTGGATGGACCGGGCGAAATGAAGATGGAAAACTGCGACATCTACTATGGGGATTGCTACCGGGACCAGCGACTCTTTGGATGCGGATTCGTCGTGGGAAGCAGACTCAGGCAAAAAGTCTTGAGCTTCAAATGCGTAAGCGAACGCATCACGACGATCCGAATCAAGGCTAATCTCGGCAACATTAGCTTAATATGCGCGCATGCCCCCACAGAAGAGAAAAAGGACGACACCAAAGACGAATTCTACGAGCTCCTCGACAAAACATATGAGCAATGTCCTAGCTATGACATGAAAATTGTCCTCGGCGATTTTAACGCAAAGCTGGGAAAAGAAGGCATCTTTGGAAGAACAGTCGGAAAGCACAGCCTGCACGACACCACTTCCGACAACGGATTCAGGCTGATCGATTTTGCTGCGGGGCGAAACGTTGTGGTAGCAAGCACCTGGTTCCCACATCTCAACATCCATAAAGGTACATGGAGATCTCCTGATCAATCAACCGTCAACCAGATTGATCACATTGCGATCGACGGGAGGCACTTTTCCAGCATTCAAGATGTTCGAACTTTCCGAGGAGCCAACATCGACTCGGACCACTACCTCGTCGTAGCCAAGGCAGTACTACGAATATCTCGACAACGGCCAAAACAAAGAAATGCTGCAAGAAAATTCGACGTCGGACGGCTACAATCGCAAGAGATCGCCAGATCCTTCTCTGATCGAGTGACAAGTAACCTCTTAAGGAGTCCTATGCCGCCAACATCAAGTATCGAAGACCAGTGGCAACATTGCCAGAATGCAGTTAGAGATGCCGCCTCTAATGTGCTGGGTTTCACACAGCCACCAAAACGAAACCCCTGGTTTGACGAAGAATGCAGGCAGGCCCATGCAGCCAAGCAGGAGGCATACAAAGCGGCGCTGCAAAGAAAGACAAGAGCTGCTCGTCAGCTCTACGAGCAAAAGAGGAGAGAAGAACGCCGGCTTCTCAGGAGAAAAAAGAGAGAGCATGAGAAGCGTCAGATCGAAGATGTTGAGAGAGCTAACAGCAGGAATGAAGTTCGGAGGTTTTATCGGAAGGTAAAACAGCTGGCTCAAGGTCATCGAGCAAGAACCGAAGCCTGCAGAGATCATCAAGGGAACATCATAGTAGAGCCGCAGTCAGTGCTGGGGATTTGGAAAGACCACTTCTGTAGACTGTATAACGGCGACGACGAACAAAATCCCGCCGTCAGACAGGAGCCTTTTATCATACGCGATGACAGCCAACAATTCCGTGAACCCGACCTAGAAGAAGTGAAAACAGCAATATCACGGCTGAAATCCAACAAAGCCGCTGGAGCAGATGGTCTAGCTGCCGAGCTGTTCAAAGCCGCAGGCGACGAGCTAGATAGGAGCATGCACCAAATCATCTGTAAGATATGGTCGGAGGAATGCATGCCCGATGAATGGAACCTCAGCATTGTTTGCCCGATCCTGAAAAAGGGAGATCCTCTAAACTGCGCCAACTACAGAGGAATCAGCCTGCTTAACATCGCCTACAAGATCCTCTCTGCCGTATTATGTGAACGTCTGAAGCCTTTCGTCAACAATCTGATTGGTCCTTATCAATGTGGCTTCAGGCCAGGAAAGTCTACCATCGACCAAATTTTCACGTTGCGGCAGATCCTGGAAAAAACCTATGAAATGCAAATCGATACCCACCACCTCTTCATTGATTTTAAGGCCGCGTATGACAGCATCTACAGAGACGAACTGTATAAAGCTATGTCTAGCTTTGGCATCCCTGCCAAGCTCGTTCGCTTGTGCAAAATGACGATGGAGAACTCACGCTGCTCTATCAAGGTTGGCAATGAGCTTACGGAATCATTCGACGTCAAAAAAGGATTCAGACAAGGCGATGCACTGTCGTGCGATTTCTTTAACATCGTTCTTGAGAAGATAGTCCAAAACTCCACCGTCAACACCAGAGGCACTATCTTCTATAAATCTGTTCAACTTCTCGCGTACGCCGACGATATTGATATAATGGGAAGAACACAGCGTGATGTCAATGGCGCCTTTGTGAGGATTGAGACAGAAGCGGCTAAAATGGGTTTAGCGGTAAATGAGGGGAAAACGAAGTACATGCTGTCTTCGAGTAAGGACACCCAACATCGACGGCTCGGACAGAACGTCACAATAGACGCATACAACTTCGAGGTAGTTAAGGAGTTTGTCTACCTAGGCTCCGCTATCAACACGGACAATAACACCAGCGCTGAGATAAGACGAAGAATTACTCTTGCTAATCGCTGTTTCTTTGGGCTAAGAAAGCAACTGAGTGGAAAAGCCCTCTCTCGAGCAACTAAGGTTAAACTGTACAACACCCTCATCATCCCTGTCCTGCTGTATGGTGCAGAAGCATGGACCCTAACAAAATCGGATGAATGTGCCTTAGGCTGTTTCGAGAGGAAAATTCTTCGGGTCATCTTTGGCCCCGTGTGCATTGATGGGGAATGGAGAAGGAGATACAACAGCGAACTTTACGGGTTGTACAACGACGTGAACTTAGCCAGAAGGGTCAAGGTCCAGAGACTCAGATGGCTCGGTCATTTAGAGCGCATGGACACCAATGCTCCGGCCCGGAAAGTCTCCGACACTATTCCCGAGGGACGCAGAAGGAGAGGAAGACCGCGACTCAGGTGGCGCACACAAGTGGAAGAGGACCTCAATCAACTTGGAGTGCAAAACTGGAGACAGCTAGCTAGGGACCGAGCTGACTGGCGGAGACTGTTGATTGAGGCCCAAGTCCACAACGGACTGTAGCGCCACCTTAAGTAAGTAAGTAAGTGTATCCTTGCAAAGTTCAAGGAACTGTTTATACCAGTTGATTCATCTTTAATTAGAGGATCAGCGGTCGAGTCTAAGTTCAGGGACGTTGGTGTGGTAGTAAACTTTTCATTAAGAGCATTACAGTCGATGTCGTCAGTTGACCTCTTAAATCGGTATAGATTTCGCGAAAGTTGTTCCATAATTTTTTACCAGATGTTAGGTTACCAAGCTTGTGATCGTAGTAGATTCATTTTGCCGTTCTAATTATTACGACGACTTGATTGCGTAGTCTACAATAGGATTTGTATAAATCCTCCAACTTGTATCGCCTCCAAGGACTGTAGGCGGCATCCCGACGTGACATCATAGCAGCAATGTCGCCATTCAGCCAAGGAGGGGTACTATGCTTAAATACACGGGTTTTTAGAGGAACATGCCGTTCGAAAAGCAAATTGACATTATGATGTAAAAAACCTACTTGGTCATCTACGTTTTGCATAGCGTATAATGAGTTCCAGTTAATGCATTCAAAGTCATTCAACAATTCAGTTGTGTTTATGTTTCTATAATCTCGATATTGAAATTTATGTTGATCAACCTGACATGCTACATACAAACAGAGGAAAATCATATCGTGGGTTGAGAAACCAGGTGCAAAAAGCTGGGTATAAAGAAGTACCTTACCAGCGTCACTAGAAAAATAGAGATCTAGTAACGACTAGACTCTTTAGTAAAGTGGGTAGGGGTAGAAAGGTTAACAGGACTCAAATTGAGTGCCCCAAATTCCCTTAGAAAGTTTTCGGCTAAGCGCGTGTTCAACAAGTTGTAGTTAAAATCACCACCAATTACGAATATAAGCAAGATAAAGACTCCAAAGTTGTTATTAAGGGAATGGTACTAATGTTGTTGTAAGGTCTGTAAGGTCTGTGTAAGATCCAACAAAAATGCTCTCAGTGCTACCAATAATACTGACAAACACATATTCTAAAGGACAATTATCGTCCGACCTACATATAAACTTGCAGGTAAGCCCCTCACGCACGTATAGCGCGGCACCTCCACCTGAAGAGAAACTCAGTTTTTACAACTGAAGAACTCAAGTGAGGCAGCTAGCTCGATGAAAGAATTGAGTTGAGTTGAAGCTCGCATGCCATTGGATGGAAGATCATGCATACAACAAGGAACATAAGATGAGTAAAGGGACAGTGTTGGGCATGTATCCTCTCAATAATACTCATTTAACTATTTTTATGGGTAATTGGAAACCTAGAAAACTCAATACTGGAATCGCAAACACAATCACATCATAAATGACTAACAAAACAAAACGTAATTAGATACATTGTTTAGTTACTTTACAAGAAATCTCATTTTAATTTAATAAACAAAAATAAGATAAACACACAAGCCGATCTCAAATCATACCTTTTTGATTTTGTCCTCGTCCCATTCACTGTCCAGACTGGCAAAACCTCTGTCAACCAACAATTTATTAATTTGAATAGTTTGTCCACTGTTCGTATCACACAGGACCATGTATACAGTTTTTTCCTGCAAAAACAAGTAAATATTTAAGTCAATGGGGACCTCTTACGTATTTCGCCATATTTCAGACCTTTTGATCGATTTCAACGATCTGCGCATAGAGGAAAACCTCAGCCACCAATGAAAGAAATTCATTGATGGCTCCTTTCTGCCACACTATCGACACCGGCTTTATGTGGGACAGGGAACCCCGAATCGCTTGAATTGGAGTTTCGGCGAAACGATTCTGAAGGTATTTGACATTATGGACTTCAACTTCTGAAACCGTTCCATAGTCAACAAAGAGAACCTTCAAAATAAAATGCAAATAAATAAACAGATTCTTCTTCACTCCGGGGTGCGCTCATACTTTGATTTTGTTCTTGATGACTGTTGATAGAATTTCAGCACGATGCCACATGTCGTTGTAGAGCGCAACACAAATTTGACCTGGCGTAATGCATGAGCGCGGGATAAGCATATCCGCGGCACCAAGACGTTCATAAAACGACTCTATGCTGCACATGAGGACATCAAGCTCGTGGTTTTCCTTATGCGGATGAAACCAAAATTTAAATGGACTGTGGATCTGTTTCAAAAGAAAAGGAAATGAATCTGGGAACACAAACATTAAAGCATGTTTCTTACCTCTGAAATGAATACACCAATGACGGCGCCCTTTTTAAATTCTGCAGGCAGCTTGACGCTGGGGAACTTCCAACCAAATGGCACAGTGTTTTCGGGGAAGTCGACGTGGAAGACTCGGTAGTCCTAGAATTAAGTTTTTGTAATGGTGAGTTTGAGACGAATTCTACGAGCTCCTCGACAAAACATATGAGCAATGTCCTAGCTATGACATGAAAATTGTCCTCGGCGATTTTAACGCAAAGCTGGGAAAAGAGGACATCTTTGGCGGAACAGTCGGAAAGCACAGCCTGCACGACACCACTTCCGATAAAGGATTGAGGCTGATCGATTTTGCTGCGGGGTGAAATGTTGTGCTAGCAAGCACCTGGTTCCCACATCTCAACATCCATAAAGGTACATGGAGATCTCCTGATCAATCAACCGTCAACCAGATTGATCACATTGCGATCGACGGGAGGCACTTGTCCAGCATTCTAGATGTTCGAACTTTCCGAGGAGCCAACATCGACTCGGACCACTACCTCGTCGTAGCCAAGGTAGGGATACGAATATCCCAAAACAAGGAAATGCTGCAAGAAAATTCGACGTCGGACGGCTACAATCGCAAGAGATCGCCGGATCCTTCTCTGATCGAGTGTCAAGTAACCTCTTAAGGAGTCCTATGCCGCCAACATCAAGTATCGAAGACTAGTGGCAACATTGCCAGAAAGCAGTTAGAGATACCGCCTCTAATGTGCTGGGTTTCACACAGCCACCCAAACGAAGCCCCTGGTTTGACGAAGAATGCGGGCAGGCCCATGCAGCCAAGCAGGAGGCATACAAAGCGGCGCTGCATAGAAGGACAAGAGCTGCTCGTGAGCTCTACGAGCAAAAGAGGAGAGAGGAACGCCGCACAGTGTAAAATTTTCACTATCTGGCGGAACTTAATGAAAAAATAAAGTTGAGTTATCAAGTGTAATACCAATTTTTACCAGTTCTCAATATAACAATGAAATTATTTTTGATGGTGAGAGATTTTTATAGCGGTTTGGTTTTGTATGGTAAGTTGTCAAAGTGAGACATTATGCTAAACAAAAAACTGAAGTCATCACATAGCCGATAGGCTCAGTTTTGCAGTTTCTAATTGCGTGGTCCGATTAACAAAGTGACTTTTTCTTTTTACATTTTGAAGCTTGCAGAACAGTTTGGAGTGAGTTTTACGAATTTAGATTTTATTTTTATATTTTTAAAATGAATTTTTTTAAGACAGTCAAAAAAATCATTTTTTTCAACTTTGGAGGTAATTTTTTTAAATATACCTTCGCGTCCCCGCGATAAATTTTACACATATTTATTCTGCAAGCTTTTCTCAACAAAAATCAAAGGTAATTTCTTGCAACCTTTTGCAGCCCCCATACAAATATTTTCCAATTGCAGAAAAATGTATAGGATGACCGTTTTCGAAATTTGCCACCAAGCTCCAAAAACCGAGAAATTTAGAAAAGTTTACGAGTGCATTGCTGCAGCAAATTGAATTGAAGGTCCCTGCCGAGAATTGGAGATGTTTGTTCGTAGACTAGTGGGCACTATAAAACAAAAATGGGAGCAGAGCTACAGAATCCACTCCTTGTAAAATAATCGGGGAAATTAAAACACTTATCAATTTTTTTGGTATGCAACATTATTAAGACATTGCATATTAACGTGCTGACGAAATTTTCAAAAAATTGGCTGAGCCGTTTTTGAGAAATCTAGAAAAATGTGTTATAAACCCAAAAGGTACTACAAAAATGGATCTCTTTTCCGATTTTTTTGTTACTGAGGAATATATTTTGAATAATATCTTGGAATGAAATATCACTGAGGATAATGTTAAGTATAATTGTGCAAAATTTTAACGAAATCGGTTAAGCCAAAATGGAGATACACGGGAATAATCAAAAAATCAGCCTCAAAGTCCCTAGTATTAGAATTTCAATTCGAAATGTAAGCTGCTTGAGGAATTCGGAGTAAATTTTTGTTAAAAATGTTATTAAGTGTTGTCTATTATTGTGTTTTTATATGTTATTATTTTTTACAAATCTAAACAAAAAAGAAACAGCAGGATTTTTGGTCAGAATTTTTTATCTGTACAAACTGGACCTTTGTATGTGCACTAAATATGCACTTGTACAGGGCCGTTTGTTCCAAAATTTGGTAACTATACAAATCTTTGTAACTCAGTTATATTTTAATACATATTCATTATGAAAACTAAACAAAAAACTGTTTGGGAAGAAAAATTTTATTTTTAGTAAAGGTCTGCAAAATGCAAAAAACACGTGAGTTTAGAGGTCTTTAAGTCAAAAACGTGTGTCGATATGTAAAAAAATTGAAGTTTAACTTATTTTTGTACATATTTGTTATGAATCTGATACATAAAATTTAAAAGAAGAAAAAAAATTACGACCTTAATTCACTCTTTGGTATGGGTCTAATCTAGGCAAAAAACATCTACATTCCGATCTCTGCAAATTAAAAATTTGGCTGTTTTAATAAATAGTTCTTGTTAAATATCATTCTCTGAAAATATTTGTTGAATCTTGCGAAAGAATCACTAAAAAAAAATTTAATTTGTAAGCGCTATTAATTTTATTCCGCTAGATGAGCGAAATTTCACACTGTGCGCCGGCTTCTCAGGAGAAAAAAAGAGAGAGCAAGAGAAGCGTCAGATCGAAGATGTTGAGAGAGCCGACAGCAGGAATGAAGTTCGGAGGTTTTATCGGAAGGTGAAACAGCTGGCTCAAGGTCATCGAGCAAGAACCGATGCCTGCAGAGATAAACAAGGGAACATCATAGTAGAATCGCAGTCAATGCTGGGGATATGGAAAAACCACTTATGTTGACTGTATAACGGCGACGACGAACAAAACCCCGCCGTCAGACAGGAGCCTTTTATCGAACACGATGATAGCCAACAATTCCGTGAACCCGACCTAGAAGAAGTGAAAACAGCAATATCACGGCTGAAATCCAACACAGCCGCTGGAGCAGATGGTCTAGCTGCCGAGCTGTTCAAAGCAGCAAGCGACGATCTAGATAGGAGCATGCACCAAATCAGCTGTAAGAATGTATGCACGCTAAACTGCACCAACTACAGAGGCATCAGCCTCCTAAACATCGCCTTTGTCAACAAACTGTCATCAGTGTCATCGGTGTGGTTTTAGACCAGGAAAGTCCACCATCGATCAAATATTCACATTACGGCAGATCCTGGAAAAAAACTAAAGAACTCCAAATCGACACCTACGCGTCAACACTAGAGGCACTATGTTCCAGAAGTCTGTGCAACTACTCGCGTACGCTGATGACATTGATATCATTGGGAGAACGCAGCGTGATGTCAACAGTGCTTTTGCGAGTATACAGACAGAGGCTGAAAAAATGGGTTTAGCGGTCAATGATGGCAAAACAAAGTATATGCTGTCATTGAGAAAGGACACCCAACACCGACGTCTTGGACAAAACGTCACGATAGACGCATATAATTTCGAGGTAGTTAGGGACTTTGTATACCTTGGCTCCGCTATCAACACGGACAATAACTTCACTGCCGAGATCAGACGAAGAATAACTTTTGCTAATTGCTGTTTCTTCGGGCTAAGGAAGCAATTGAGAAGTAAAGCTCTTCTATATGGTGCAGAAGCATGAACCCTGTCAAAAACGGATGAGAGCGCCCTAGGCCGGTTCGAGAGAAAAGTTCTACGGAAGATCTATGGTCCTGTCTGCATAAACAGTGAATGGAGGAGAAGATCTAACCACGAACTGTACGGGCTTAACAGCGACACTGACCGAGCTAAAAGAGTAAAGGTCCAAAGACTCAGATGGCTTGGTAGCGTGGAGAGGATGGACACCAATACTCCGGCCTGTAAAGTCTTCGAATCCACCCCAGAAGTACGACGCAGTAGAGGAAGACCAAGGCTCAGATGGCCGCGCAAGTTTAAGATGACCTCAACCAACTTGGCGTGCGAAACTGGAGACAGCTAACTAGGGACCGAGCTGGCTGGAGAGGTCTGTTGGTTGAGGCCCAAGTCCACCCGGACTGTAGCGCCACCTTACGTAAGTTATTATTTTCAGCTATTGAGAAGTATACTGAAGAAGGTCCACCGCATAGAAGAAAGCGTTTCTGATTGAAGAGGCTATTTCACAGAAATTAAGAACTCGAATGTGAATTACACAAATGGAGCCTCACAGATTTTATGATTTCTACTCTACGGCGAGGTCGAAAGCTGGACTGACAATAAGCAGGAGACGAAAATTATACCTGGACCCCTTGATTAAAGAGAAAAGCAGCAAAAAAGTAGTAGAGAACGGACCGTGTCAGGCGAATCAGTGAGGACTTAGAGGGCAATCTGATCACAGATCCCAAACGCATTCTTCAGCCATTGGACGAAGGCTTTAATGAATTGCTAAACGGACCGCTCCACTTGCTGCAGGCACCAATCATATAAAACAAGCTGGCTATTGACCCGCTTATGGACTACAAAACCGAGGAGTCGCCGGTGACATCAGTCAAATTAATGCAATACAAAGTTGAATTATGGAAAAGCTCGTTTGAGCGAGGAAAAACGCACAAATCAAAAAGATGATACTCACAGCTGCAAATTCAGGAACAGCTTCATCAATATCGTCATCACTGGAGTTCATTTGCGAGAACGGATCCGTCAGATATTTGCTTGTATTGGTGTTCTTCGTCGCTGACTTCTGTGACACGTCGGAATCAGCCTTAGAATTGTGCTTCTCAACAGGCGACGTAGTCAATGCCTTTGACTCCGCTACTGTCGGCAAATTAGGGAACTTGATAATTTTCTCAGTCAATTTCTTTCTACTACTGAACTTTATGGGGTAATTGATCTTTTCGGAAGTGGCAGTTTTTGTACTTTTTTCTGGAGTACGACCATCGCCATTGATTGTTTTATTTGATTGCATTTCCGTCAGAGGAATCTTCTCTGGCTTCTTTTCCGTCACAGGAACCTTCTCTGGCTTCTTTTCCGTCACAGGAACATTCTCTGGCTTCTTTTCCGTCACAGGAACATTCTCTGGCTTCTTTTCCGTCACAGGAACCTTCACTGCCTTCGAAGGAAATACGATTTTGTTCAAATTCTTTGAAATGTTCTCGACATTTGCATCATTAGCGTTTCTCCTTTCGTGGGTGCTCATGTTTGACGAAATGGTCTTCGAATCAAGTGAAGTCTTTGAGTTATTGTTATCGACTAAAACGTTTTTCGGTTCGGATAACATCCTTCTTGAGTAATTGTTGTTTTTTTCCGAAACATTCGTAGGTGTAGGAACTTTAGTGCTCTCGTCAGTTTTAGATAAAAATTCATTGGAGTTACTCTTTGGCGGAGGGGCTTCGGTTTTCTCATTAACATTTACAGGTGCAGTCGATTGGTTTTTGTATTTGACGGTGCGAGTATTATTCACCTGGAACTGAGGCTGGAGTTGCGGGTGAAAGCTGGCATTCCGTTGGGGCTGGTAAAACTGAACCATGTTGTTGATTTGAAAGGCGTTCGGGTTATAAGTGCAGTAAATTTGTGAAAGTGCTTGGTTTAAAAGTTGTGATTGATTGAAGTTGGATGGAAAGATTGCAGGTGGTGGAGGTGGAGGTGGATTGTTTCGAAGTAGATGGGTTCTGAAAATGTGATTTACAGATTATCGTAATTAGAAATGTATGACAATCTGTTTGACCTACCTAACAGCAGTCTTCCTGTCACGTGTAGTGTTTTTCTGACGGCTGATCATTTCATTGATGTGCTGCGTCTTATTATTCGCCACAAAGCCAACTCGCGCTTCTCGTCCATGGCCGGTTAGCTATGAATTAAAGAAAAAAAAGAAGAGTTGGTATTTTTCTAAAAATGTGGATTCTTGTACTCTACCACCAACGTATCTGGAATAGACTTGAGGAAAAGTTCAAGGCTTTGGTAGCCAAGTTTTTTGAATGGTATCCAGCCACCGACTGTTTCCCTGTAGTCGCGATTGAGTCTGTCAACAGTCATGCCATTGGGACAAGAAATAACCAAGGACCTTAGAATCGTTTTAGTTTCATGTAGAAAGCCCGACTCCATGCTTTTGCATTTGTGGTAATTTAATATATTTATTAGTCCAGACCAAAGTAAGAATTATTAAAAATGTTTAGTATTTTCTTTTCAAATGACGCCACAGGCTGAGCAGTGTAACGGGGTCGTGCTTAAAGTGAATTTTTTGCCAGGTGAAAAATGTGCAATGTGCTATCTGCTATGTCCTATGTGCACAACAAAAAAATCCAAAACAAAAACAAATATTCTTGTCTGACAAATGAAATCACGGAATTCATTACGGTCTAATGGAGTATTCACACTAGTTTTTTCTGTTTTATAGCATGTTCCCACCAACGTGATTACATGATTTGCCATAATATTTTCAATGATTTGGCGTTTTTCTTTTTTAACCTCTGAGCAGATCACGGATGTGTCAAAGCGAATCTCTGAGCAGATCATATTCAATGTCAGAGACAAAAGGAGATCGGAAACTGACTTAAGTTTTACCCTCCGGATACCGTAAATTTTATTTTACCGTAACCTCGTGTATGTGAATAAATGAGAAAAAACAGCAACAAAAATGAGGTGGTTTGTTCAAGTTTACTGAGTATTCGTCAAAACACGCAGTAAACTTGTTTCCTATCTCCCTTTTAAACTCATCTGTGTTCAATGTCCTCCGAAATAAAAAAGAAACAAAACCGAGCATCGAAATGTAATTTCTTACAAATTATTTTTTTTTACAATTTTTTGTTTAAGCCTAGTACGCACATCGAGGTAAATTTTAGCTGCCATACAAAATTCTCTCCAAAATTTAGAGGCGCTAAAATTTAGCTGAGCTTTTTAGCGAAGAGGTACGCAGCTCTAGCTAGAAATATTTTTTGTTTTCGTAACTCTACATAATCATCTGTCAAAATTTAGCTAGTGAAATAAATGTCCGGCACATTATTCTCGAGCTAAATTTTGACCTTTGCTTCATTTGTTCTTTGACTAGCAAGATTATTCGCTAAATTTCTTAGAAAATATAATAAAAGTTGAAGGAGAAAAAGTGCCTGAAGCACAAAAAAAGATGCGCGGAAAAAATATCATCATTTTCCGTGTATGAGAAAAAAAATATTGGCCGTCCTGTTGAAACAGAAGCCGGCAATTAGGTGCCTGGAGGAGAAGTCACACAGAAACCATAATGCTCCTCGAAAACAAAAAAAATGTGAAAATAGCCAGGAATTTAGCTGATGTTAAATTGGGTTAAAACTTGACGTTTGGTTAAATTTTGACACTTCGCATTAAATAAAATTATTAAACTAGCTGCGGCGCAGGTTAAAATATGACAGTAGCGGTTAAAAATTCATCAATTTTCAACCACATTTCATCCGATTCGCACACGGCCTAACCGATGAACTCGCACACGGCCTAAATAATTGTTTACTCCTAAGGCCGTGTGCGAATTCAGTTAAAATTAACCCATTTTTAACTGAATTCGCACACGGCCTTGACGTTTGGTTAAATTTCGACATTTCGCATTAAGGCCGTGTGCGAATTCAGTTAAAAATGGGTTAAAACTTGACGTTTGGTTAAATTTTGACACTTCGCATTATTTGACTAGCTGCTGAGCAGGTTAAAATATGACAGTAGTGGTTAAAAATTCATCCATTTTTATTTTTTAACCACAATTCATCCAATTCGCACACGGCCTTATAGTAGTTGCAGCGTCGCGAATCGACGACAGCGACGTCTGGAACGCGATACAGAACTAAAATTTTGTATATAGAAAAACTGAACGTTACAATAGACGCATACAACCTCGAGGTGGTAAAGGAGTTTGTCTACCTAGGCTCCGCTATTAACACGGGCAATAACACCAGCGCCGAGAAAAAACGAAGAATTACTCTTGCTAATCGCTGTTTCTTTGGGTTAAGAAAGCAACTGAGTGGAAAAGCCCTATCTCGAGCAACTAAGGTAAAACTGTACAACACCCTCATCATCCCTGTCCTGCTATATGGTGCAGAAGCATGGACCCTGACAAAATCGGATGAATGTGCCTTATAAGCTGTTTCCACTGAACGATAATCTGAGATTATCTCAAATCTACATGAAATCTATTCGAAATCACTAGATTTACCATACAAAAGTTAATCATCTCGATTCAAGATTTCAAATTAATCTACTTGATTTGGACTGTGCTGAACGGACTCATTTTCCAATTTCCAAGGAATCGGTGGAAGAAGGAGAGAAGAAAAGACAAAAAAAAAAGAAGAGACAAAAGGAGATCGGAAACTGACTTACGTTTTACCCTCCTGTAATTTCGTGTCTGTGAATGAATGAGAAAAAACAGCAACAAAAATGAGGTGGTAGGACCATATTTACTGTGATAGTATTGGTAAAAACACTCATACTATCGCAGTTACTATGGTCCACAGCTTGTAGGCATTGTAATTTTGACAGCTCTAATCTAACAAAATCCAGTGGAAACACTACTAGATTATTTTAAATCAAACTGGAAGATAATCTAGATTATCGTTCAGTGGAAACGTAATATTAGGCTGTTTCGAGAGGAAAGTTCTTCGGGTCATCTTTGGCCCCGTGTGCATTGATGGGGAATGGAGAAGGAGATACAACATCGAGCTTTACGGGTTGTACAACGACGTGAACCTAGCCAGAAGGGTCAAGGTCCAGAGACTCAGATGGCTCGGTCATTTAGAGCGTATAGACACCAATGCTCCGGCCTGGAAAGCCTTCGACACTATTCCCGATGGACGCAGAAGGAGAGGAAGACCGCGACACAGGTGGCGCACACAAGTGGAAGAGGACCTCAATCTACTTGGAGTGCAAAACTGGAGACAGCTAGCTAGGGACCGAGCTGACTGGCGGAGACTGTTGGTTGAGGCCCAAGTCCACACCGGACTGCAGCGCCACTTTAAGTAAAGTAAAGTAAGTAAATAGAAAAACTGACAGCGCCAAGATGGGACGATTTTCCAACTTAAGAATCTCTAGGCTGCAAATACTATAAATTCCATATACAAAGACCAAACGTCAAGTTTTTACCACTTTTTAACTGAATTCGCAGACGGCCTAACTCCCGCCATCTATACGTGAAAAATAAAACGATCCATAGGGAATTTCATACACAGCATTTGGATTTTCGAAACGCGCCCTATTGCATTAAGTTGGTACGCCTGTACGGATGTTGATATTTGATGTTTCTACCTATTTCAATTTTGACATATGCCTCTTTCTTTCTTTTCTTTTGATTTCCCGTTGTAAACTGAACAGGCCGTAAAATGTCTAAAAGAGGTGTGTAAAATAATCTTAAAGAATCCGCTAATTCTGTTTGAATCCATTTGAAATCGTTAAAGAAATATGCATTGAAAATTATTCAAGTGTTTAACCATGTAAATATTTTTGTTATTTAAGGACGTGGTGGAACCGCCGGAGGGAAATTCCGTATCTCCCTAGGTCTCCCAGTTGGAGCCGTCATGAACTGTGCTGATAATACAGGTGTGAATTGCTAATTTTCAAGTTAATTAATGAATTAAAACTAATTTTTTGTGCCTTCCTTGCTCTTATAGGCGGTAAGAACCTGTATGTCATTGCTGTCCATGGAATTCGTGGTCGTTTGAACCGTCTGCCAGCCGCTGGTGTCGGAGACATGTTTGTTGCCACAGTCAAGAAGGGAAAGCCTGAACTCCGTAAAAAGGTAAGTTTTTGGTTTAAATTTGTAATCGAAAGTGTGTGTGAAATAGTTGCTGGATCGTTTTTTTTTTATCGTCGTGAGGCGGTATCTTAAAATGTCGGAATTTGTATATAAATTTGCGCAGCAAGTATTTATAGCAATTGTCTGTCGTAAACCAGGTTACGCTTCAGACGATTCGCGCCAAGAGGCAATATCATTTTGGAAACGAATCTCAAGCGTTGGCTCCGTAAGTTCGTTTAAGTATTGTCCGATTGTTACAGCTCGCGTTGTGACCGGGGAAGGCAATTTCAATCGATGCATTTATTCACATGTCCATCTACAATGTTTGTATTTCTTTGACGGCTATGTCGGACATCCTCGTTAGCTTGGTTTTTGCCCCAGAGAATGTTAAAACTCTTTTTTTGCAATTCCATTTATGTAAGGGCTTGACTTTCTTATTTTTGCCCTCGAATTTGGACACGAAAATGGTCTCAATCGATAGATATAGATGATTTAAGCACAAATCAACTTTTATTTTTGTCCGCAAATAAATATTTCTATTAGAAATTAATGAAATAAAATTGCACTTTTTGCACAGAATTCACGATTAAATGTCATTTTTAGTACCGGCAGACTGCGTATGTTTATGGGATTTTTTCGGGTCGGGAATTTTTGCTAAATATTTCCCTTTGAGGACATTTTGAACTCCGTTCGCCGTGCACTACAAAGTATAATGAAATTTGTTACTATTACTTATACTCATGTTAAAATGCATTTTCTCATGATAAAATAATAATTAAAAATTTCGCGCGAAATTTTTAATTATTATTTTATCATGAGAAAATGCATTTTTACATGAGTTTAAGTAATAGTTTAAAATTGCGCGCAAAATTTTAAACTACTAGCTACTTAAACTCATCTTAAAATACATTTTCTCATGATAAATTAATAATGTTAATTGATCACCCAAATTGTTTGCCATCAATTCAAATTCTAACATTGGGTAAAATATTACTCATCTGCCAGCACTAACATGCTTCAACCTGAAGTTGTTTCCTCACCATTTGACAGATAAATCAAAGAAAAAACAAAAAAAAACAAAATTCTAACCTCAATGGGCTGGCCTGGGAAAGTTGCCCCCCTGAAGTTTCCTAATTTTACAAAAGAAACTCAATTGATTGTGGCTAATCATGTAACTTGTTCTTTTCTTTTAGGTAATGCCAGCTGTTGTTATCCGGCAAAGGAAACCTTTCAGAAGGAGGGACGGGGTGTTTATATATTTTGAGGATAATGCGGGCGTGATAGTGAATAACAAAGGTGAAATGAAAGGTTCCGCTATCACAGGCCCCGTTGCAAAAGAATGTGCTGATTTGTGGCCCCGTATCGCTTCAAACGCCAGCTCCATCGCTTAATATATGAAATACAATTTTTCTTAAACACATTCAGGAGTTTGTTTTCATTTTTATGGTTGAAAGCTTGGATTGTTTTTTGAACAGAAGACTTGGCTGAAAGGTTAACATGGGTAATTGTTGGTTGCTGTTGAATTGATGTAGTTCATTTCTTATTCTGGCATGACTCCCAAAAGATGGTGACATGACTAGATGGTTGTGCTCTCTTTATATGGGATTACCATATTCATGTTGATAAAATGCAAGAAAAACGAGTAACTCAATAACCACCTCGTAGGTAGTTAGTTTTGGTTTCCAGTGGCTGGTAGAATGCGAATGGATCGTTTTCGTATATCATTTGATATATTGCACCTCCTCCGGTGGAACAATGACGTAAGTGCAGAGAAGATTCTTCAGAAATCGCGATTTAACATTTTGATACCTTTTTTCATAAAAAAAAACACGATTTGTTTATTTTGTTTAATGGATCAAGCTATTTATATGAGGGAAATCAAACACAGTTTTCGGCGTTATACCTAGTCATTTTTTGTGCTTCAAGGAGCAGGGGCACACTTAACTCAGAAATGTTAAAATTTGCATTTACGTCGTTGTTCCACCGGAGAGGTGCGATATATAAAAGGGAGTCTGTGTTAGTTACACTATTTATAACTCAATAACAGCTGAACCGATTTGGCTGAAAGTTGATGGAGAAGTAGATTAAAAAAAAACAGGAATCGGCTATATGAAACTTTTATTGTGCATTCAATCATGTTCCTAGTTTTGGAATACTGCATAGGTAATAAAACGAGCTGGAATTGCAAAGATAGGATCACTCTTTTTTCGAATGCACTGACCTGCAGGCGCAGGGAACCCTTTTACAATCATTTTAGAAGTAGATTGGAAAACACGACCTCTCCTTAATATCTTCGATGCTCGAAAAATGAGTCGAAGAGTAGCTCACGGTTATGGGGAATTGCTTTTCGGAGCAAAATCGAAATTGCACCCTCTCTCTCATTACCAGCACCACTAGCCCGTTCCAACCCATGAAGATGACTGATCTCTCCCACGGCCTCCAATTATTAAGAATCAATCACATCCAGGGCTGACAGAACAACCCGGAGCCGGAGCTTATAATCCAAAAATCAGAGAGCGCTCCAGCGCTTGCACGAACGTCTTCATCACTGTTACGAGGCCAGGAAGCGGCACCCAGATCACAGAATTTTCAGAAAAGCTGAGGAAAAAGTTCCAGAACAAGAAGAAATAAGTAGGTAGGTATTACAAAATTGAAATTGAATTGTAAACATAATCAGCCCTATTAATAAACACAAAATAACCCTAACACAAGACTAACTCGTATCTCAAATTAGAATTCCTATTAATAAACGTGTGTTAGCCTTAAATGACACTTGTTAGCAAACGGATAACTTATTTCATTGATTTTTGTGTATAAGGAACGAATATATTTTTTTTCAAAATATTTGACAACAATTTAAGGAAATTTTGTGTTGTGATTTGGATTTGGCAAAACAAACTGACAAATTTAGTTTTTCGTCAATGGAGATTCTTACTGAATACTTGGGAGACCCAAATACCAAGCTTCTTCACCTCGATCTTCAATGAAATAACGTATGTAGGATTACAATCACAAGGAACAGAAATTATTCTCTCTGCGCTAGCAAAAAACGGTGTACTACATAAATCATATCCCCTGTTTTTATACTTTCAACACAAGATGATGATGATGATGCTGACGACGACAACGGTGGCTGGTTTTGGTAGTATGGTGTGTGAGAGTGCGAATTTTGACTCAGGCTCAAACAATGTTTTGAACTATACCCAGCCCAGCAGAAGTCTTTAGTCCTTATGATGTTCATGCTCCCCCTCGACTATAGGACGAAGACCGACGATTCGACGCGACGACAACGATTTCTTCGTTGCTGTTGTAGCTGTTGCCATCATCAACAACGTCTTGGTTCGTGTCCGGTTATATAAGTGTGTAGGAGTGGCAGTGCTATAAGGAATAAATAAATGAAATGGTAGCCAATGTGGTTCTTTTTTTCTTGTTGTGTATATAACTTTTTGTAACTTCTTGTGTGCTATTGAATTCAAATTTCAGCATTGTACGTGCTAGCTTATTTTGCTCATCTGATCTTTCTCTTTCAAATCTTTTTGGTGTTCTTAAAGCTGACATCGAATTCAGATTCAATGAAGCGCTATCTTTTCAAACATTTTCGGACCAAAACGGTCATAGCGACTTTTGCAACTCAGAAGTATAACGGAAAATTCTATCAATTTTACAACATCCGTCCATCATGCCACTAGGTTTATTGACAACTAACCTTCATCCTTGAAAAAATACTAGATTATCTAGTACAATTTTCATGCTCTTCAGTGAATAGTTACAATGAGGAAAAAATATGTTTATTAATTAACTTATTTAGCAAACGAATAATTTCACTTTCCGTGTGCTAGGTATACCGTGTGCTATCCAGTGGATAGGTTATTTTTATTAATAGGGCTGATAGACATTTAAATTTAATTTGTTGTTACGGAACGCAAGTTGATCGACTACGACTGGCGCACAGATGAGTTAAAAGGGAGATGGGAAACCAAGCTGTCAAAATGACAATGTCTACAAGCTGCGGTCAAAGTTTACTGCAAGAGTATGCGTGTTTTTACCAATACTATCACAGTAAACTTCGACATACCACCTGATTTTTGTTGCTGTTTTTTTCTGATTTATTCACATACACGGAGTAACGGTAAAATAAAATTTGCGGTAGGTATCCGGAGGGTAAAACGCAAGTCAGTTTCCGATCTCCTTTTGTCTCTGGACTGGCGTTTAAGTATTATTATGTAGGTATTGGAAACAAGAATGATTAAATTTTAGTGCTAACGAACAGAACCGTCCGAGCTTTTTCCTTCGGGAACGCGGAAATCCAGTTCCCGAAGTATGTAGATCACTTGTGTAGGTACTCAGGAGAGAAAGATTAGACGGTTTTGTCCCATCGTGGTTCGAAGTTTTTTTTTATAATTTTCATTTTTGAAAATGAGCGCTCTCCAGTGCAATTTTATACCATCAAAACCAAATACATTCTCAATGTAATTTCAAGATTTGGGAATGTAGCTCTGATATTTTGATCTTCGAGGATTTGGTAATAAAATAGTTCCGGAGATTGGTTTGTCCCATTCTTGTATGAATCGATCGAAGACACAAATTGAAACAACTCATTACTAACAGCCTGATTCTCCCCCTTGTGAGGAATCACAAGTCATAAGCCCTTGTGACTATTTCTTGTGAAGATTGTTGTGATTCGATAACATTTGTCGGATTCTCCCCAAATCCTCACAACTAAAGTCACAAGGAAACTCACCACAGCCAATGTGAATATGGAAATGCGTTGCCACACTGGATTCTTTGTAACTGCAATATGTGTTTCAACGCAACATGAAGCAATTTCGTCAATATTGGCAACGCAAACAGAGGTTGTGTATTTGGGTTGCTTTTATTATTGTTGTGTAATTTCAAAGAACAAAGAAAACAGAAAAAGAGCGTATGTCTTTTCTCTTCCTTCCTTTTTTCACTATATTCATAATCAAAATGTTAAATCTCAAACAATTTTCTAGTTATGACCTGCTCTGAAGGAGATCACAATATCGATTGTTTTTGTGACTCTCACAAGTTGTGACTTTGGGGGAGAATTCGAAAAAGTCACAAAATCAATTTTACCTCTTCTTGTGACTTGTGAGGTATCAGTGATGATGGGGAGAATCGGGCTGTAAGACTAGGTTCTAAATCATCTTGATAAACTTTCACCAATGCCTCTGCTGCAGCTTGTAATAAAATTTCAGAACCCATCTTCTCAATGTGATTGAGAAATCCAAACCTCGAACGTACAGCTATATAAGCATACGAAATCTTTCTGTAAGAGAAACGCATAGTTGGTCGATAACTGCAGGAATAAAGACGGATACTTTGTAACAGATACTCGGCCTTATTACCGTACACGATCGGAGAAAAATTCTCTCCGAATCGTACAATTTCTACGAATTTTCTACCACCGTATACTTTCGGACAGGTCAATCGTAGACATCTACGAAAAAATTTGAAATCTGCGTCGGAATTTCAAATTGAGAGCGACGTTTCGCGATTTCATGCGATGCATCGCGATTTGTTACTTACTGTTTTCGTCCGATTGTCTCCGAAACAAAAAAGTGTCGGAACTAAAAATATTTTTTAACTCACAAAACAACAAAGAAGTGCGTCGGTACGCATCTCTATATTTATGTACGAATCGGTTACGGTGAAGGAAATAAAACTTCCGATCGGACATTTTCTCCGATCGGAGAATTCTCCGATCGGGTACGGTAATAAGGCTGACTATCGGTTACAGATTTGCATCTTGCGTTTTTCCGTAACTGAGCAGATTTAACATCACGTTTCTCCTTCTGGTCCTGACGCATGATTGTACGTATTCGTCAGTCTGGCAGCTTCTCGTATTTATCGACATCATTTCTTTTCGCTTTCACGAATGATTTCAATGAATGGTTGTAGCGTTGAAACGCTACAAGATATAGTTCCAAAAGCTTGCGAATATAGTGATTTCGAGACCAATCATCTTCTAAAGAAGGTGCGCTGCTTCATTCCTCGTGATGCCTTTTTGTCTTTATCGGAAGATATGCTGATTAGATATTCAACGATTTCCGAATCCGTCGACTATGCCTTTCAAAGGGATGACAGAATTGGTTCATACTCGGCTAACTGCTTAAATCCGCAGAATGTATGTACAGTACAACACGCTTATAAGAAAGTCTGAAAATCCCGGACATTTCTTTCTTATATCCGAGTTTTTCTTATATGCAAACAACGGATATAAGAAAGAAAATTTCTAACATAAGCAACACGGATATAAGAAAAAAAATTTCTTATAAAGAACAACGGATTTAAGAAAAAAAAAACAATGCATACAGTTTTTGAAAATGAGGACCTCAAAAAAATAAACAACTTAAAGTTTTTATTTTCAAACGTGAGAATATTTAATATAACAAAAATAAAATAAATAAAAATAAGTCTTTTCTTCAATGACCAAAATATTGCATACCTGCACAATTAAATTCAGAGAGTATATATACATATTGTACAAGCTTCATATTTATAGGAACTATTTATAATATGTCAGTAATATTTAAAAAAAATAGTCTTCGATTTTTTTCTGAATGATCCTTAGAAATGTCTTTGAAAAGAAGTTCTTCAATGGAATCCAAACTCTGTTCTTCGTCAATATCATATCAAAAAACCGCTTTAGGAAAAAGAACGCTTCAATTGCTTCGGTCCTAGTTGGTCGTTGTAGTAACTGTAAACCGTCGTCGTCTCTTTCAATTAAATCTGGTTCCTCGTACTCATCTGCCATCATTTGCATTTCATTTATGAGATCTCTTTTTCGTTTATTTTTCCGAAACATTCTTCATTTTCAAAGCTTTCAAGGTAACGGAATTCATCATCAAACTCATTTAAATGCTCTTTATAAAAACAGATTACTTCAGCATCCAATTCAATTTGAGAAAACCCGGCTTTCTTGAAGCAGTTTTGAATTATTTGAGGTGTCACCAGCCTCCAAGATCTTTTTACAATGTGTAAAGCTTTGAGAATGGTCATATATTTTAAAAATGTTTTGATGCAGTTGCCCTCAATTGCAAGAACCTGTTTTCTGACTAAATTCTTCCTATAATGCGCCTTAAATGATTGAATGATCCCTACAGAAAAAGCAAGCGACTTGAATTAAATTTACAAAAATTTTATTAAATTTAATTTTACCCTGGTCAAGAGGCTGTATGAGACTTGTAGTGTTGGCAGGAAGGAAAACAATTTCAATATTGATGGGTGTATAGCTAAGCTTATCAAAAGACGCATTATCCACCAGCAGCAAGATTTTTTTTTTCTTGGACATTTTATCATCCATTTCTTTTATTATTTCGGTCCAAAGTGTGCTCGTCATCCAAGCCTTTTTATTCCATTTGTAGGGAACTAGAATCGTTTTTCCTCGGAAACAACGGGGTTGCTTAAATTTGCCAATAGAAAACATAAATTTTTCGGACCCAGTTGCATTACAAAGCAGAAATAATAATGTTATCCTGTCCTTTGGAATTTTTTATTCGCTCACAAATTATTTCAATCAAAGTAGAGCTGAAGTTAGTTTCTTATATGCGTACTTTTTTGTTCTTGAAAATTTGTATTGTGCACTAAAAGGTTTTTCTTATAAACGTGTTTTTCTTATATGCGAGTTTCTTATATACGTTCAATTTCAGAGAGAAATTTAAGAAAAAGACATGGTGTTTTAGGTTGCGTTTCTTATAAGCGAGTTTTTCTTATATGAGTGTTTCTTATATCCGTAAAATACTGTACTTGTTTCAGAAAAATCAGGGGCCGAATTACGGCATCCGTTATCGAATTATACGATACTGAATTGTGAGTGTTTGTGTGCTTTTGGCATTACCTCTCACGTTATCGAGTTCAGTATCGAGCTTCTAGTACAAAAATTTTAAATTCTCTGCTCAGCTATCGAGCTTAATTTCATTCGACACACAAACAGCTCACTGATGGGAGGAAATTTCTAAGAAAAAAATTAAATTTTACTTATTTAGAGAACTTGAGTTATTTTATTATAACATTCTTTGCCAATAATCTATTTAGGTCGAGTTATTCTGCTCCAAACCTTCATCAATATCATCTTCTTAACATTCAAACTTTGTTTTTTTCAAAAAATAAAATTCATGAAACAAAATTAATATTTTTGCCTTCACTTTTTCACTCAAGTTTTGTTTTTATTTGTCAAACCTCTCAAAATTCCTTCAAAATAATCGAGACTCGATAAAAACTACTACAATTTTATATTCTCAAACGATACGAGACCTATCGAGTGCCATAATCCCAATGGGGTTACTCGTTCGTTCGATAACGGATGAAACTCACTCACTCGATAGCGGAAGCGATAATTCGGCCCCAGATTTTCCAAAATACTTATTTGTCTTTATGCTAGAGAAAGTTTAAGGCGATTATTACAGAATGACAAATTATAATTTATGATTTTAAGAATATAGAGAAAAATAAAAACAGGAAAGTAGATGTTTAAATCAAGTGAAGTATGAACAAGTGAAAAATTGAAAGGTAGTAAAAGGTAAGATATGGGTTATTTCTGAAACAATATTGTAATGTGCATACACGCTATTTGAAACACAAGTTTGTACCTTTACAGTTATTGAGCAATAGGTGTATTTGTTTGTGGGGGCCCCTCTTTTGTGGAGGCCCCGGACAGTAGCCCCGTTTGCCCTCCCTTAAATCCGGCCATGCCACCAATTATTCAGATGTGCCTGGCTTACCACCAAACAATTTACGCTAATGGTTGGCTCCGTAGTTATCATGCTTCGAAACATAAACCAACCAAAAATGTGCAACGGTAAGCGTTTGGTGGTAAATTGATGAACAATGTGATTTACGCGACGATACTCAAAAGAAAATTTCCGACGATCGCAACTGATATGCCGTTTGTTAAAAGAATCCAGTTCGGATAGAGGTCGAATAGATGTATCATTTGATGGGTTTTGGATGAATTTCTTTTCGGTCAACAATTTTGGCAAGGGGGATGATATTTTTCGAAAACCATCAGAAAATCGATTTCGCTATAATAGTCCTCATTATCCTGAGACTACAACTGAAAGCCCAACTCAATTCCGAGTCTTTGTTGTCGGGATATTAGCATTAGGCCGTGTGCGAATTGGATGAATTGTGGTTAAAAAATAAAAATGGATGAATTTTTAACCCATTTTTAACTGAATTCGCACACGGCCTAATTTTATTCAATGCGAAGTGTCAAAATTTAACCAAACGTCAAGTTTTAACCCATTTTTAACTGAATTCGCACACGGCCTTAGAAGGTATTCCTTATATGAGACTAGCCGGCCCCGCTTACGTTGTCTCGCCTTCAGCCGTCAGATTAACTGCAGAATAATAAATTATACACACATGTTTTTTCTCAAAATGCAATGTGATTTAGGACTTGAATCCAAGTGAAACCTAAATGAAATTCAAAATTTCATTAAAAAAAAAAGCAGACAGATAAACAACAGCCACGAGGGTTTCAAATCTTTATTAAAATACTTTTCTATATAATCCAGAGTTCATGCATCTATCACTCTGTTTATTTTTTATTTTTCCCTCTTAGTTGGCTTAGGCCTAAGAACCTCTAAGGAAATTTTGCCAGTTGCACCCTTAAACAAGGCATAGCATTCAGCGAATGAAGCATTCTCCAAGGAGTCACTATTAATTTTAGTTATGATATCACCGCGCTGTAGTTTGTTATCAATATCGACATATCCAGCTGGTGTCTAAAAATATCAATAAAACGTAATTAATGGCAGGTATGAACGATTATTAAAAATAAGTGTAAATCCTTACAATTTCAACGACTGTTGCTCCCTTGGCATTTGGTGCAAGTGATAGACCCAATTCCTTGCCAGCTTTCTTAGTAAACTCAATGGTAATTGTTTCGGTTTCTGGAGGATCATTTCTCCACACCAAAATATTCACCTTTTCATAAGCGAGATGGAAAAGTTGATGGACCTTCAATGTTGTCAATTCTTCGCAATTGACAGCGATGCCGTTGACAGCAATAATTTGGTCCAAGAGTTGAAGTCGTTTGTCCGCAGCTATCATGCCTTCTGGATAGATATGAGTTATGTTGCATCCAGTCTAGAAAATAGAGAAAAAACTTCTTTAAAGGCAACTGAAAGATTTCTCCAGATGGAAATCATAAAACAGAATTTTGAATTCAAAAATTCTAGATTGGAAGTCACCGAAATAGGAACCGGAAAGTGGAACCCAGAAGTTTAATAGTAAAATAGCTATACCTACACTTTGTTCTGTCAAATTCTCAACAACCGAAAGAGGAGTTTCGCAATAGACTTACTTTAACATGATTGTTTCTGCCGCCTGTTACTATAACTCCCAACGGTTTCTTCTGCGTATTAACCTCAATTAAGATTTTCTTATTTGGTGTTATTTCGACAGTTGCAGGATCAGCAGGTTTCTCTGGCTCCTTTGGTTTCTCCGCTAAAAGTCATTGATCAGACAATATTAGAAACTCCTAATAGAAGTATCGGCCCAATTTTCAATACCTTGTTTCTTCTTCTCTTCTTCGGCCTTCTCTGCCATTATCTGTTGTTCGCTCTTCAAACTGCACAGCACCATTGTAACTATACCTTCAACACGTTTCAAAACCGCCGCAGCCTCAAATAAACAAATTATTCAACAAATCTTTTAATAAAAGAACTCTTATACCTCATCATAAGTCGCCTCGGTCAAAATGTCTTTATTAACAGCCAAAATGAGATCACCAACTTTAAGTCCAGCCTAAACCAGTAAAATTGTATAAACAAACAAGTTCAAAGAGATCTGACGGAGGGTTTTACCTGTACAGCAGCAGAGTCTTCTTTAAGATCAGACACGAAGATACCTCGTCCAACTTCAATGTGCTTACCCTCGATTATCATCAGTCCAAGACAACCGTGCTTCTGCATTTTGACAGATCTGACATTCTTATACGCCGTGAACAAGTATTCCGTCTAATCAAAGAGCAACACATAAACTGACAATTATTATTCTGAATGATCTTGTGTGATCTTCAGTGTACCTCATCAACTATTGGAGGGAATCTGGTGAATGGTTTCACAGATATTCCTTCATCGTTAGCTTTCCTCCTGAAAATCGTTGTCAATCAATTTACAATTTGTCAGATCTCTTCAAAACCATAAGCTTGGCCTCTTACCTATGCAAAATGAAAACCAGTTTTTCGGTAAAAATATTTTTGAATATAACCGAAGCGTTCAAATGGCATCGGTTTTGTAGGACAATTCCATTAACTTCGAGAATTTCATCGCCTGGCCTCATGTCACAATTGACCAATAGACCTTGAGGATGTAAGCCAGCAACGAAGCAGGCCATTTTCTGACGATCCCTGTGACCGGCCAAGGCTAAGCCAAGATCAGTGTTTGGTGGCCGACTGATTTCAACCTTTTTCAAATCCTTCAAGTTGGAATATCTCTTCTTTATTTTGGCTGAAGGAATAGAATTGAAAGTCCGCATTTAAGTACGAATGAAAGCTCAGAATTAGGCCTTCTTAGAGAAAAGTTTCCTTACCCATTGTGTAACCGAAATCATCGGGAGTTTCCTTGTCCTTTTCTTGTTCGAGTTTGTTAAGCTTGCAATTACCCGCTGAAGCTCTGTCGATCTTTTTTGAAAAAGAAAATCAATCATTCAACCGTTAACTCGAATGACATGTTCTTACTTCGAAACCAGCTTCGGAATATGTTCGTCCTGTCATGTCTCTCATATCCTCCTCATCGTCGTCATCCGCAGCAGCCGAGCTCTTGCCGGTCGATTGTGTTTTTATCAAATCTTTTGGCATCGGCGGCTTATTAGATGGTGGTTTTTTAACTTTTAGAAAAGTTACGAGATTTTACAGGATTTCAAGGACTTTCTTGAAAAAAAAACAAACAACTCACTTGACGCCGTGTGTTCCATTTTCTGTTCTGTTGCATTTTCGACATTCTTGATTCGAACTGATTGATTATTGGTTGGCTTGAGTTGAACTTTCGCCGTTTCATCTTGTTTCTACAAATAGGAAATATGTCCATTGGAATTGTTTGAAATTTTAGGGAGACCAACTTACATGATCGAATGTTTGGACCTCGAGATTTATTTTCATGCCGGCATCTTTAATGAGATCGATGACATTTTGTTCAGTTGCGTTTCGGACATCGTTTTCATTTAGAGAAAGTATCCTATCACCAACCTGGAATTCAGAATTTCGACGGTATTATAGTTTTCAACTCGATTTTAAATAATTCGAAAATCAAACAAACCTTAAGTTTCCCACATGTGTGTGCGGGGCTTTGGGGGACAATGCCTTTTATGAATATGCCAGAAGTTTTGGAATTCGGCGAGTCTTTTACCTTTTTTATCATAAATCAAAGAAAAATATCAGGTTATGGTGCAAAGCGGTTTAAATTTAAAACAATTTTACCTCTCCTCTTACAATACATATTCCAAAAGATCTGTTTCCGGTTTTATCTAAAACAACAACATGTGTTTTCGCTGCAATTAAAAAAAAAGAAAGGAATGAATTAACTGGTCCAATTTCTAGAACAAAGAAAATAGGAATGAAAAAATCTTCTATAAACATATATAAAAATTGATGTGTGTTCGTTTTTTGTTTGTATGCCTCTTAAAGACTCCGAAATCGCCCAACGGATATATGTGAAATTTTCATGGTTAATACTATTGTATTAAGTGATGATTTCTGTGGAAAAAGAAATTGGAAAAACCTCATGGAAGAGTGGGAAAACTAGAAAAACCAATCAAAGGTTGGAAATTTGATTTTTTTTGCTTGGAATTTTTTGTTTCAAAATGGGTTTTCGAATGGAAAACTAGAAAGTTCTTGATGAAAAACTCAGAAAACTCATTGGTTTTCAAAGGGAAAATTGCATGTAACTGCCGGTGCTTTGGTTTTCAAATGGAAAACTGGAAAATTTCAGAATGAGTTTTCCAATGGAAAATAGAAAGTGCACTGATTCTCAAATAGAAAAATGGAAATTTTTTTATTGAGAATTCGGAAAACTCTGCGAGAGCACGAAGAACTTCAACCCCTTAAACCAAGTTTTTTCGTGGTGCATTGGTTTATTTGTATGTCCGGTTTGGACTTTTAATCCGCTCAATCCTCAATGCATATTTATAAGATTTTCATTGTAGATATTCACCCCTATCACAGAGTTCCTCGTAGAAAATTTCCGAACGTAAAGTTCCGCTACGAATACGAACAAATTATAATCATAGGGCACGAACAAAATCAATAAAAGCATTGCCACATACAAATCAATCATTCCGACTTTCGGAATCAGTTGACATACTTCAAAATATGAAATTCAAAACAAATTAAATATCAAGGAAGTTTTTGCAAAGCGGATTTGAAGTAAAAATTTGAAACAAAATTGGATTCGATAGCAGTTGCAGTTGTTTTTATTAATTAAGTAAATCGACAGCGAAAACGTGCATTATAAATATAAAAGAAAGTGTTAAAAGATGCATTTAGTTCATTGATTCTTCAAGTTTTTTTTTTGACAAATTTGTGTTATTCCTCCATCAACATCATCATATGCCTGATTTGCAGATTCACAACATCCAAATGATTTCTCCAAAAGAACGGGTGTGCATTTTATTCTGGCCACCTGAAGCTTAAACTTCTTTTTCATTAAATATGTAGTAGTTTTCTTAAAATACACACCTTCAATCTATTCCCAAACCTTAAAAAAAAGAAATACTTTTAGACCGTTTTAGTTGAAAAAATATGCATCTTCTCCAACTACTTGCATAGTATGCGGATGGACTGATGCTATTTAGCTCTTTTCTCACTTGGTCCCAATAGGCGTTCACTTCCACCTTTTGATGCTTTTGTTAATTCTTGGGCAATTTTGGGCTTTTTGTAGCTTCCACGAGGAAGTTATTGTAATGGGTCCGATTTTGTGAATCCCCTGTTTTTGTCACTGGAATTAGAATCAACTCTTTTTATCACGATGTCTTTTCATGTGTATTGTGTATGCATGTGGGTTCAGATTGTTTCCGCTCGATTATCTCGCGCCACCACTAATGATATTGACATGTAATTGGTCTCATTCGACGCGAAATTGCAAGATTGAGAACTGATAGTTTTCAGCGAAATCATTTCGCGGTTTTTTAATAGGAATGAAAAAAAAATATTCCAATGTGTGGTCCTTATTCTAAAGAAGATATCGGGAAGGTGAAAGAAGGCATTTGGAGCCCGGTAGTCTTCAAAGCAATTTATATGAAGCACAGCTCCGATCAAAAAAAATGTTCGTAGAAAAAATTATCAGACTTCCTATTCGTCCGGGGCTTGGGATGTCGATTTTACGAACTCCGAATTTCGTAGCAAATAATTTTATTACGACGGGACGTATGATACTTTTCTTCGGGATTCGTAGTACGAATCTACTACGTCGGGGCCTGTGATAAGGGTGATAGCCTCAGTAAAAAATAAATTTTTGGGACAATCTTTCGGGGAAGTCAGCAAATAAGGTGGACAACGGTAACCTGTTTGGAATTCTCGTTTTTGTGAAATAGTCAAAACAGAGAATTTTTTGAATTTTTCAAAGAAAATTGCATTTTACTTCATGCTTTAATGAAAGTAGAATGTAAGTTGTAGAGATTGGAAAATTCAGATATGTAATTTTCTATTTCAATTCGATTCAAGCAAATCACATTGCATTTTAACAATATCTGTTTTAATCATAATTATTCTGGGGTTGCTCTGAAAGGTGGCGAGACGAAGTTCGCGGGGTCGGCTAGTAGTCCTTATTTCCTTTATTTTAAAGAACACTCTTTCAACGGTTACTGAATGTACCCCATGATTTTTGGAGGGAATATTGCTTTTCTTAAAGGGATTAAAATTTTCCACCCATCGTTGATCAGTAGCAACGTCGTTTTCTTCCCATGACTGAATTTTTTCAACGGTAACATTTTTAGTCAGAAACATTAATTGGTCGAAGAGATTATGATTCGATGTCAACGTCAAGGCATTCTTCAATGCAATGAACTTCGCGGAAACTTCAACATATTTTCACTTTAGCGGTTGCGGACCAAACAAAGATTAATTACAGATGGTCGAAATGAATCGTCCATTTCTGTATAATAAAAACGAGGAGTATCCCCTGATTTCTTTCTGATTAGATGTGAAAATAGTAAGTATGTGTTCAAAAAGGAGTTAAATCAGTGGCCTACACTTTCACTCATCCTATACCATTGGTTTCGGTACATTTATGTATACCCAGGTTTTTCTTTGGTACATCGGTACGCACGAAGCATTAAATTTCTGTACTCTACCGGTAATTCCGGAATAGGTGGTCCCCTTAGTCATAACAAACTTTTCTTTTTTGAAAGAATTCCGAATTTTATTAGGTTATAGGCTTTAACATTTAACAGCCGTTACATTCATTAAAACACTGGAATTGGAACGAATACCTTCTTCTTAAACTCGTATCTGTCCTGACAAGAAGTCAAAATCACGGCCAAACGTCAGTCGGAGCAGCAGCAAATACTTTAACTATACCCAAAACACAACTTGATAAGGTAATAAAAGCTGAAACTCTGGATACGAGACAAGATGCAGCGCTTGTCATTGTCGCTTCTTTTGACAGAATGGCAAACAAGTTTTCAAATCAAAGGGATCAGCATTAATGAAGCGGCAAACATTACTTGAGACATTGGCAGAACTCATAAAAGAGTGGAGAGTTACTCTTTTAAGTTGAAAATTTCTAGTCGCTTTGCTGGCTGAATGATCGCTTCGGATTTTTTTTTCGAGTTCAAAGAAAACCTCTGACGATTGAGAAGTTTTGAATAGAACACTATTGGATGTTAACGATAAATGACAATCATTAGCCGAAATGTATTCCAATTATTTAAATGGGAAGGAAACGTTTAACAATATCCAAGATTTCATTTTCTCACGTTAAAACGGCAAAATGGGAAGGGGCGGGGAGCTTTGCCCCGGTCGCTAGATTCGCTACTGATTCTTAAGAATGTGTCCGGTGCAAAATCTTATCGCAGGCGGATGTTATGACAAAAAAATGTTCTATACAATTTTTTTATAAATCAACTTCCCGGATAACGATTTCCCAGAAAACACTTTCCCGCACTACGATTGCCCGTGTAACGATTGCCCGGAAAAAATCCTACCTTTTTTCATAAGAAACTAATCCTTTTTTGTCACTCAAAAATTTGAGAATTAAGGAGATCGAAATCTGTTACCTTTTGTGATTTTTCTAACGACCCTGAATTAGGCCACACCCTTTTTGAAAAACAGAAATTTTATGAGACACCAAACGCTGAGAATCATTAAGAACGAAGCATTTAAATTTTTCGTTCAAATATTTCTATATAAGCAGTAGCTTTTTTGGGAAATCAGTCAGTTAACGACATCCCGAACCAAGGTACCTGAGTGCCATGGATATCCCCGAGAAATTGACAACGGACAACGCTGAAGCAGTTTCCTTTTATGCTGACCTGGAGTCAGCATATCAAAGCGGCTAGATGCCGCAACCCAACCCAAACCAGCCAACAATAGGACAACCAGGACTGAACACCCTGAGATGATAATTAAGTATATTAATATTTTAAATTAAGTCATTGTAGATTTTTAGGCCGATTTTGTGCCAAATTACCTGTATTATTAAATGTTAAATAATTTTAGGAATAAGTAACATTGTATATATATTTTTGGTTCAACAAAAAAATAATGTAAAAAAAAGGAAATCAGTCAGTTCCAGATATCACTTGCTAGGGAGAGGACACGCTGGTGTTTTTTTTGTGTTTATAAACAATAAAATAAAATAAAAAGTTATAGTTTAAAATTCGCGCGAATTTTAAACTAAAACTTTGTATTTTATTTGATTTTTTATAAAAGATATGTCTTCTCTTCCTCTGAAGGATAAAACGTTCTTTTAAGAGCGAAGAATAATTCAAAAAGAGATATGACCTTAAATTGTTAGTAATAATGTTTGAGACAAATGGCCCTGTGATACTCATTCAATTAAATGGCTAAAAAAGTTGAACTTGTTCCAGTATTATTCTATGACGTTACATCAGTTTTTGCGGCCTGCGTCATCCAATAGTTGTTTAACGTGTTATAATGTTCTAGTA
This sequence comes from Sphaerophoria taeniata, assembly GCA_943590905.1. Taxonomy (NCBI): domain Eukaryota; kingdom Metazoa; phylum Arthropoda; class Insecta; order Diptera; family Syrphidae; genus Sphaerophoria; species Sphaerophoria taeniata. Next base: position 21,622,943 of record OX016540.1, on the reverse strand, counting down.
ATTTGTAGACAACAAAATCCCAAACATTTTTCCCCAACGTCATGTATGTCTATTTTCAATTTTTTCATACCAAAATAAAAATTTTAACAAAAAAATCGAAAAAAATAATTTTTTTTAAATTCTCCAAGAACCTGTACCACAATGCATAAAAAAATAAAAAAAAATTTATTCACAACAAAAAATCAAAAAAGAAAAAAATTAAAAACGACAATTTTTACCGAAACGCAAAAAAATTCAAGCGACCTTATGTCAGTTTTTGCAACCTGCGTCATCCAATTTTTGCTTTAGCTGTATACAATAATTTGTTAACAACAAAATCCTAAACATTTCTGCTGAACATCATGTATGTCTATTTTCAATTTTTTCATACCAAAATACAAATTTTAACAAAAAAATGTCGAAAAAGCAAAATTTTTTTGTAGTCCAAAAAATTGTTCCTCAAAACATAAACAATTCTAAGAAATTTATTGGTCTCAACCTAAAATCAAAAATAACAAAATTTAAAAACAACAATTTTGCATATCCTACATTCCAATACGAAATAGTAATTTCGGAATAAATTTCCAAAATAGTGCTAAATAGCGGAAAAAATAGTACCATTTCTTTTTCCAAATGGTAGTAAATCCCGCAAGCAAAAATTTTCCGGGCAATCGCTATCCGGGACTCTACTTTTCGGGCAGTCGTTACGCACCGCTTGGGCAATATTATAATCAAACTTTCTTATCCTCTAAAATGTACTTATTTTTCAAAATTGCTTCACTCTATTCTAAGTTTTATAATTTATGAAAAAAAATAGTTTTGTAAAAAAAATCATTTATAAAAGTTTATAGGTGGAACACAATTTTTTTATTTTCTTTTTCTTCGACGACGTTGTGACTTGTGACATCACAAAGTTTTTTTTTTTAAAGATACTTGCTTCAATTTCCTTATTTTAAAATCTAAATGCGGTTAAAAATAACAAAATTCCTTAACTTATAAAAAGCAGAAAATTCAACCACGAAAAAGAATTTGAAAGATTAATTTGTAGGGATTTTCCTGAACTTCGAAATAATATGCATATTATTTTTTGTTTCTGAAAAAGTTGGAATTCTGTAAGTAGTTAATTTTAATTTATTTTTAAATGTAAGTCAAATTAAAAAAAAAATAAAAACAGAAACGAAGCCGAAGAAGAAAAAAAAAAAACAGTAGAAGAAAAATGTTAATCTTTCAGCTGCATTTTAAATCGTAAGTTTTTTAGCTTTTGATCGTTAAATTTAAAACGAGAATTTATTATTTATTGACCACAAAATTTTAAATAGTAAAAAACAAACAAAAACAATTTTGATTTAAATTTTATTATTTGAGAATCGAAATTTAATCTCTTTATTGGAGACAATCCTCAGCGTGCGCTCAAAGAAAAAAAGTCGAACGGATTTAAAATTATATTAGAAAATCTATTTTCCTTTTCATTCTAATTTAATTGTTTAATTTCATATAAGTTTCCTTTTAAGCTTCTTTAGTTGACGTTTCATAATTTGTTTGCACCCACACTTTTTCATAAAAAAAAGAAACAAAAGCGTTTGTTTGATATTTAGTTTTTGAAAAAACACCACCGTTATTTTCTTGTGCAGTGTTTAAGGGAGCTGCCTTTATTCTCAAAAATTATTTTTTTTTTGAGAAGCTGAAACGAAGAATGTGGCTACTTTTTAACAGTACCTTTCTACTTTCCAATAACGGAGCTTCTGAGCTTGAAAACCATCTACATATACGTTTTCAGAGAAAAAAATTGAGCCTTTCCCAGTTTGCCTAGTGACAAAAGCAATTTAACATTTTCTAAATGCAGCAACTTTCAATGTGATCGACATAGCCAAAATCCACATCTTTATCATTTGATGCCATTTTTTTATTCCGAAAATATGTTATGTTATATCAAATTTAACTAGAAGCTTTGAATTCTGCCCATCATTGGATTTCATATTTCAGTTTTATTTAAAGGTTAAAAAATAATAAAGAACTTATTCATTATTATTATAAGTTTTCACTCTAAGCCTTAAATATTATTAGGAAGTGGTTAAGCCAACGACCGATTTGGGATATTTAAATCATAAATGAATAATTAATTAATTAATTTAATTTTTATTTTCTTGTGGGAAAGTCGGAAATACGAAGCCAATCGAATTACGATAATAGGTATGATCCAATCCATTTCCAATCCAATAAAAACGCAATTTTTTCAAGAAAAAAAGCATATGTTCGAACTTCTGTTAGTAATATTTCAGTTCCAGTTTCAATGTCAAGATTTCACAGTTTTGCATGATTTTAAAAACACGAAACAACATCTTCATGAAACACGTTATCAATCTACATATTTACTCCGAAGTAGAAACTCACCATTACTGTCTTGTTGAACCATTTTGATTTCGAAGCTTGACTTTTTTTCTTAACACTCAAGAAAGCATTTTTCGAAACGGGAACAGGAAGTATTTTTTTTTCTGTTCTGAGACTATTGAAAAAAAAAAAGAAAATCACAACAAAAATATTTCGCTTCACAAACGTACGCGCCAAGTACTATTCCGAAACTAATTGGACTTATTGCTTAAGGTTTTCATTTAGCGTCCAAGTGCAAATAGCAACTAGTACCGAAGCACAATATTGATTTATGACCACGAATTATTTATAAAAAAAATGTTTGTATAATATATATCTAATTATTATTGTTCAATCAGAAAACAACAGTATTTATGTTTTGGAAAATAGTGACGTTTAAAAAAACCCATAAATAAGGTTTTATGTTTAATTTTTCGACTTATGTGGATGAGTTTTCTATCATTACTAGGAGAAGCTATGAACCTATTCGACATGAAAACTACCCACTTACGTGAAAGTGAAAATCAATGAGTTCATTACGAAGACGTAAAAAAGCCATAGAAATGCTCAAAAATCAATAATTCGAGCTCGCATTGAAAACGAAACAAATTAATTTCCACTCATGTCTATCGAAATACTAAAGTATCAACTAGGATTTTTTTTTTAAGTTTTAAACTTTTTTCCAGGGACCTTTTTTTTGTTGTGTGACCAATGTCAAGGTTTTTGACATTTTTATATTCGAAATAGCAGATTTTCAGGAGTTCCAATTTTATCATTTTATGACATACAAGCTAGAATTTTCTTTAGAATCAGTTTGGTTAGGTAAAAAAAATTTTTTTGGCATTACGATACCTCAAACCCATCAATCTACGTATTTCAGGTGTATAGGCCGTTAATGCTGGCATGCCACCCTTAGTTATTCTTAGCAAATTGTTTTAAGAAATAATATGAACCTACATTTTTATTTATTTTTATTTCAATCAAGAATGATTCTTAATTGTTTTGCGTAATTTTTATATGACTTGTAGGTAGGTTGTAGTTACCCTAGTAAGTAATTACTGAATGAAAATAAAAATTAAAGGAGGTGATAGAAAATAACTTAACTGTAGTTCATATTTAAGTCTATTTTTAATTTGCCTTAAGATAGACACAAGAATGTATTGGTAACCACCTTTAACAGTTGACTTTACTAATATCACCTCCCTTTAAGCGAGCATTAAAGCTTATCACTGAGAAAACTGTACTATGAGTTTTTTCAAAAAGAGTCATATTTGAAATCTATTTAGGAATGGCAAATAGAACTCGGTTTAATCCAACCTCTTATCTATTAAAATACAAGAAAAACAATTTTGTTTGAATATAGTCTATTTGAATCAAAAGGATTCATGTTTGCCTTACTATTTGAACATGAAATTACAATAAATGAGTTTGTTTCAAGTAAGAAGGCGTTTGAAATATCTGTAAAACGATTTTTTTAAGCATAGTTTATTTAAATCAAAAGGATTTATGTTTGCCTTACATCTTGAACATGAAATTAACATAAATGAGTTTGTTTCAAATAAGAACGTATTTAAAATATCTGCAAAACAATAATATCAAACAGCCCGTATTAAGTTCAAACACACATCGATTTGAAACGATCCCGAACAATTTCAGGTTTTTTGCCAAAATAAAAAAAATGGACAAATGATTTTTAATTCAAACTCATAGCAACTTAAAATGAACCTAAACGTAGTAAAATCGAAGTAAAAGTTAAGTAATTATAACCGCATAACTGTAAATTACTGGCGTCGTCGATGGTTTTGTTGTCCTCATCTTTTCAAGATATTTTTCGTGAGAGATAGTCAGTAGTGCGTGGAAAATATAAAAACGAAGTGATGTTATAAGGGTTTCGTTTACACTCTGTGTACGGAACCCTAAAAAATGATATAAATCGGGTGTTATAAAAAAAAAGTGAACAAAAACAACAAATAAAACAATGGAATTTACTCGACTTGTTCTTCGTTATTAATCGTAAGTATTTTTTAGACAATAAGATTTTCTTTTTTCAAGCCATGTGTAATATATTCTAGAGAACGAGATCACGCAAGACAGACTGATTTCTTACCCCGGAGGATACAAAGAACTTCAAGAAAAGCTGCCGATTTACAAAATAGAAAAGGTAACCATTTCGTTTGTTTATTCCTTTTTACATTATATAAAACAGAATTCTCTCAGTTCAGCCTTTATGTTTAAACTGGATTCAAAACTACAATTTTCCTCAAAGTTAAAACATGAGCTTTGCAGATGTAAGTATAGTAAAAAATAATAAAATATGCATTCAACCAAATTCTTCTTAACGTTTTTTAGATATTTCCGATTATAAGTTCCTGAACTACTCAACATCAGCGAAGTCACACCAACCCTCTTAGCAACACCTACAAAGCCGCAAAAAGAAAATTTTCCATAACAGATGTGGCAGGAAGATTTTTTTTCTCCAACTCAACAATGTTCCAAGTTCCAGCTTTATTAATTTGAATATTATAAGTTTAATATAAATAAAAATAATTATGTTTAAAACAACTTTGTTTCTATTTGAAATGGTTTAAAGGTTATTGAAAAAAATAGAAACGTCTTTGAATCAAACCCACAAATATTTAAAATATTATAATCATAATTCTATTTAAGTCAACATTGAACGTAGTTAATCAAAGCAAATAGAAACAAATTCAATTTAAAACAAATAAAATTTAAATCAAACATGATTTTGTTCAATTTTTTTAAACAATAATTAAACACATTTCCTTTTAAATTAACTTCAAATCGCTTTAGTGCCAAAATGGGGTTGTTTTTGTTTGATTTAACAATGAATCTATTTGATTTTTTTCTCAGTGATACATACATACAAAAAAATGTGAAAAAAACTGTCTTGAGATTAACAACCAAAAATTTTTCTGAGAGTCATGGTTATAATACATCACGAAAGGTTGTCCACTTTTCGTATTTTAAATTTGTCATGCCTTAAAAGCTAGGTTACAGCACAACTCTTGCCGCAAAGAAATTAAAATATTCTGGAATTCAGTGATCAGAACAACAGAAATATAATATAGATGGGAATGTTGCTATCCCCGCATGAGTATGCAAATGGTACAGATGAAAAAGGATTGAACGTATGCACTAAGCCGCTAACTCTCTATTTTATTCGAATGTCTGCAAAAAAAAAACGCAAACTACAGGATTTGAAAGAATCATTGGACTTAGCAAGGCTACGCCGACTAGCTGCACAGGGTGGCCTTAAAAAACCTATTGTTTCAATAAGACGATGCCAACGGTTTTCACGTCAGCGATGCCAACATATCAAAGGGCACACATGTCACAATTAATGTTTGAAGAAATAAATCGACGGATTGATTCGTAAGCATATCCAGAAAAAACAATTGTAACATTTCTACAGAAAAGCTATCAAATGAAGCGATCATCTTGTTGCAATTTTTTTCCTAACAGGTATAGGATCCATCTTTTGTTTGTACCTACATAGTAAACAAATTGGAATGTCATTTTCAGACGTTATCAATGTAAAAAAATTATTGATCCAGGGTAAATCCAAATCTTTTTCACTGCAATGCTTCCTCATAAGACTCGGATTCAAAAACAAATACCTACATCTAGTGGATTCAAAGAAGCTGAAAAAAGGCATTTCCAGAAAGTTTTCAGAAACAGCTCGGATTTGGATGATTTTTTGGTCAATTTTTTGTTATACTTTTTAATATCAAAAACATTTCATTTGGGGGAAATAATTATATATATTGTTTAAACAATTTTTTTAATGTTTATAAAGGGTGATCCTCGAGCTAGATAGAGGGAGTGTTTAGGTTGGATTAAGACAAGAAAAGAAACACATTGAACAGGGGGTCTTTTGTTTAGTCGGGAGGGCTGATTTTATAAGAATAAAAGCCTATTTAAAAAAATATTAGAATTCAACGGCTTTGTCCACAATGCCGTATTATACCTTCTTGCAAAGCTAAAAAGTGCTTCTTTTATTTTTAATTTAAATAAAACTGTTTTCAGGAATAGTTTTCGAAAAATTCATTATCAAAGTCAAAATATTGAATTTTTTAACTTCGAACTAATTTTTTTTTCAAAATTTCGTGTAATAAAGTGCTATTTTTTCCCCAATTAAATGCTGTCACTAGTTCTCACTGAGATTCATAAAGAAATCAAGAAAAAAACAAGCCACTACAACAAACGCATGCGGTTTTCTGGTTTTGAATAAATATTAATAACAGCATAGAACTTTGATAACAAAGTTAGTAGATACCTATTTAGTTCTATAAAATCTTGAACATTGATTTTTCAAAATCTATTCCTTAAAATAATTTAATTTAAAAACAAAATGAACAAAGAAGGTCTTGGCTTTACAAAATGGTGAAGCATGGTGTTGCTGTGGACAAAGACGTTGTTTTTAATATTTTTTTTTACAAAATTAGTCAATTTTTTAGAAAATTACCCCTGAACAGGGGAGAAAAGACCCCTCCTATATGAACCCAACCTACACGCTTTAACTTTTTGGCACAACGTGAATCTCCCTCTTTACAAGTTGGTATGATTTTGACATGATCTTAAGGGATTACAATGAATATGATTTTTTTTTGTAAATTTTTAACATAAAATATGTTTAAGAATTACACATCATTTTGAGGAGATCGAGATCACCATTTATTTTTAAAGTGAAAATTATCAGAAGGGGGAAATTAAAAAAAAAATATGTGTCGTATGAACTTGTTCCTGTATTTTAAATTACAACTCATAAAAATCATTAAAAAATAAAAACATGTAATTAAAATTCATAAATGAGAATATAAATTGAAATATGTACCTCAAAAATAGTTTCAATCTGAATAAAAATGTATGTCATAAGATTTCTCAAGAAATTGTTGATATTTCAATTGTTTTTCTTTAAAAAATCGCTGGAGCGGGTTTTTTGTTTAATTATTTTTTATATATAAAATTTTTCGAAAACGTCTTAAAATTAATTTGAGTATGTAGTATTCAAGAATATGTAAATATACATTTTATAAGAAAATGTTGATTTTTAATATAGATCCGTTCTTGAGATACAGAATTTTGAAAAAAAAACTATAAAAATATTTTTAAAAATACAAAAACATTTTTGAAATTTTTTTGAAAACAAAATATTATTTGAGAAATATATTATGTACTTTCAGAAAAAAAAGTATGCTGATCGCACTTTTATTTTTCGAGAAAATCTAATAACAAAAAACGGTTCTATGAAAGGTACCGTTTTGGAGCAATACAAACATTTTTTTTTGCATAAAATACATCAGTGTTTAAAAAAACATTTCGAGGAAGTTAAAAAAAATCGTAGGAGCCGTTTTTAAGAAAATGAAACTTTTGGTTTTTGGCAAAAAACAAAAATCAAAAAAACGACCCACTCGAATTTGCTCAAACCTCTAATTTTGAAGTCAATCGGGCCAGTGGTTAAGGCTGTACGTGCGTTTACAGAGAGACAGACAGACAGACAAACGGACGGAATAGCGGGACCCACTTTTTTCGACTTCTCTATCATCGTAATGTCATTTCTCATCAAAATCTCAACTTTTTTTTACAAAAAAAGGAACAAAAAAAAAACAAAACCACAATTTACTATAATTTTTAAAAGACATTGTCCAGTCGTGATTCCTTGGATAAATATAAGATTTGAGCTTTCAAGTGTAGGCGTCATTTCAATCTGGCGGCGGGACTATATAGCATAATAAGTTTGATGAAATTTAATTTTTTTCCTTAACAATATATCAATGATAATATTAACTATTATTAATTCCAAAATTTCAACTTTTTTCCATATACCTTCGTAGGTACTGATATTTGATTTCTCAAAAAAGAGACGGCATCTTTATGGTCTTTTGTTACCCTGATGCCTTATGAAAATAATTTGTTAATTAAAATTATTGAAAATGCCGTCGGTCATCTGTCGTCGTCGTCATCGTGTTGCCATTCTAAAAACTTCGGTTTTAAAGAATAAGTCCTGGCAAGTGACGAAATTCATGTTTGTATAAGTTCATGTTGAAAAAATATTTTTTTTTTCAATTTTTTTTTTAGAAAAATTAGATTTAAATTTATAAATTTTTATAGATCGTTCAAAAAAACAATATTGTTAGACATTTTGCAGGTCTAATTGCCAGCTTAAAACAATTTTATTGGTATGAGTTCGCCTACCTTATTCTCGTTGTCCACCCTGCTTACGCTTCACATCGCGTCGGTCTGTCTGTTAAGAGCAATAAAGGTAAAGGTGTCCCAAATAAATTCAATGAACTAATAAGAACACAAATAAGAACAAAACACTTTTATTTCATCACTGCACAGAATAAGCTCACATAAATGTAAGCATAAATTTTACAACAGTAGGTATACGTTGTTGAAATAAACAATGACTCCCTACCGGGAATGAGAAAACACTTCGCTAAGTAAGGATCCGGTTCCACATCGGGGTTCATAAATAGCTACATGGTAAGATATATTGTTTTGACAGAGTGTCCTAGCACTGGCACTGGAATTGCTGCGCTTGGATAGCTACGTTTACTCACCTAACTTTTCATTTTCAAAAGAAGATCTCTCAAAATTTATTACAATACAAAGAGACGAAACCGCCCTGATTTTCATCACAACAAAAACACACCCCTTCAAATCGGGATGTGGCCAATCAGGACATTTTTGAAGCTATTGAAACATCCCTTTATACGAAATAAACATGGTGTAAATAAAATTGAATCCATCAAGGGTCCACTGCTGTACGTCGCATCGCACCTTGCCACCACCTTTATCCATGTAGTGTTGTTTTGTATTGTGTGAATAGGGTTATCTTGCGGTGAAGAGTTTGTTTGGTTTGTTATCGTCCTTTTTTTTCTGTTCATTCTATGTATTTACTTGAATATAATAAATTAATCCCTACAATCGGAATAGAGAAAATGCGTTTTGAGAGGTGTAACGCTATTTACGAAAATGTTTACAAAGTGAAGGTTTGCAAATTAAATGTTTTTATGTTCGTTTTTGTCTTTTTTATGACCATGATAAAAATAGTTTGAGTAGGTGGCTGTTTATCCTCCGTAGAACAGACTATATCTGTATATCTGTTCACTTTTATATCTTAAAGAAACTTAGCCTTTTGGCTTTCATTTTGCATTAATTTTATTTTTCGAAGTTCGAACTCCACTAACCTTGTTACCGTATAAGAGTTATCATCAACATTTTCATAGAAGCCTATATTGACATAACAGTTAATAATAAGCATATCTACCCTGTCTACGTAGATCGTAGAAGGAATAGTCTTAAGAACATGCGCATCTCCCAAATTAATGATCTCAAGGAGTTCCGTGGTGAGAGCAATACCCAAAGCTATTCAGTTGGCTTCTATTTCCCGAAATCGGAACACAAACGCTTCGAAATAGTCAAGGAAAGTCATATCAAAGCAGACTTCCAATAGTTGACCAACAATCACGTTTTGTCGAAGGCGGTGAACAGACGATACTTTATTGAGTTTCACCAGTTCTTCAAACATTGTATGTCTCAACCACAGTCCTTTTAGAGCAGTCGTATGTATGCTCCAGATGATAGAAAAAAAAACACATGAAAGCGTGATTTCTTGTGTAAAACCTGCGCATGTTTAGAAAGTTTAAGATGAGCTCTATTCCACACTTTTCAGGGTTCCGATTTCAGATATCGCTAACTGATGTTCTTGGAGATGAATAGTGTAATATGTGCCCTTAAGTTGATGAAAAAAAAGATGGATGAGATGTGAAGATTATATCTTTAGTTGTTCTTCAGAACGAGTTAGAAGCAGAAAATTTGTCAGGTGGTAGTTTAGGACTTCGACTATCTTCGATACACTATTGATGCGAACAACAATACCTGTACTGAGATCTAACAAAGAATCCCTCTTGTCAGACGCCATTTCTTTGGTATTAGAAGTCAAGCAAGCTCTAGTCTTCATCATCACAGTCTTACTTCGTTTTATAGAAGCATGGACTATGCAAAAAAAAGATAAAGATGTATTGAACTTGAGAAAAAAGGACGGTGCGCCGCGGCGTTTAACAGCAATCTACGAAGTGCAAGAACATACTACTGGCCCGCGAAAGAGTTAGATAACCAACATTATCACCAGGCCGATGGTGATAATGTTGGTTATCTAAGTTTCTCCCTTCATCTGCTCCATTACCAGGATCTGGTCCTGGCCTTCTTCAGCAAGTTCTTCCATGTATCCCGATTTTTGGCCGATGCCATCCAGTTCCACACCCCAAAGCTATGGGTGTCCTGGTCTTCGCTTTCTTCCAGTGCAAATTTTCCAGCCCACCACAACATGTCAGCAAGTCTGCTTCGCGCTACCGCTGATTGTATCTTCTCCTTCTTCCCAAAGGGGCAAATATTCTCCGTAAGACTTTTCTCTCGAATGCGGCTAAGAGTCCAGAGTGCCTTTAGCTAAGCACCCAAGTATCCAATCCGTGAGTGAGTAGGTACTGGTAAGACTAGGTTTCGTCTTATTCAGCAGCAATTTCAAAGTAATATCAAGATTTTTGGATTTAAAGAGCTTGACTTGAAAGCTTGTAAGACTAAAGTTAGCTTTGAGCAGCCATATTGAGATAAACGCTAGTGACTTATTCCCATGCGTCGACGTCGTCGGGGGAATGGACGGTCTTCGAGTAGAGTGCTGTCGTTTCATAGATTTCATGGTATTTTCTACATTTGAGGAGCATGACTATTTTTTTAAGCATTCATAGTCCATTATAAATGTAAAAAAGTCCTGTTTTATAGAAAATCTATTCGAAATAAAGTTTATAAGTAAATTCATTTTCATTTTGAATAAAATTTTGAAAAACGTAGAAAAGTGTGTTTATTTTATAGGGTGTCTCAGTAAGAGTGAACTTTTTAATTTTAGTATAAAAACATGTATTTTATAACAGAGTTGTGATATTATAATTGTATTGTAAAGAAGACATGTTCCGATTAAGTATGGAATCAAATTTCCGGCAAACAACTACCCCAGCGCCGATGACAGGCCATTACTCTCTTCATGCAATTTTCCATAACTTTTTCATAGAGATTTGGCTGTATCTCACCAATGACACATTGGATATTCACTTTGAGCTCAGGAATTGTTTCGGGTTTATTCGCATAAACCCGAGATTTCACAAAACCCCAAAAAAAATTGCATGGCATTAAATCGCACGATCTTGGTGACCAGTTGACATCAGAATTTCTTAAGATAATTTGTTTTGGAAATCGTTGCTGCAATTAGTCGATTGTTTCATGCGCGGTGTGGCAGGTTGCGCCGCGCCGCCGCCGTCCTGCTGAAACCACCTGTTGTCCAGATTGATGCCGTGCAGTTGAGACCTTAAGAAGTCCGTTATCACATTTCTGTAACGAATGCCGTTCACAGTCACTGTCGAATTGATGTTTTCGGTTTTTCGACAACACTCTCATTTACAGCAGCAATGTTTTCAAAAGACCGACCAGTACTTTGACGCAAAGGATTCTTATCATCCATAACTGACCCAGTTTCTTCAAATATTTTGACCACTCTTCGAATGGTTGACATTTTAGGTACACTCTCTCGACTGAAAATTTGGTGAAGTTTGCGAAGCGTAACTTTCCCCATTTTCGTAATAAGTTTTACCATTACAACGTGTTGTTCTTTCAAAAAGCGCTCCATTTTTAGTAATCGGAACAAACAAAGGTGACATCTGTCAAATTTCAGAGTTGCCACTTGCATGACAACAAAAATATTAAAATTTTAAAAAGTGCGCTCTTACTGAGACACCCTATAGATTTATTGATGTTTTTTTTTAGCGTCTGCAGCGGTCAATTCGTTGGATCAATTTTCAATGACACGGTCACATTTCGGCTGAAACGGCCGCTTTTTCGCTTTTCCAACTTCGTCGTTGGTTTGTAAGCATAAATCAATGACTTAACGTAGCCGTAACCCCATAAAGAAAATAGTGTAGACTAGACGCGTTTTATTGCAAAAATGAGGCGGTCAGTCGACTGGGCCATGATCATTAAACTTACAGCCTTAATACGACTGTCAAAGATCGATAAATTGAACATTGAAACAATTTGTCGATTTTAAGGAGTACTGCGTGCATTTTTCTGGAGAACGCCGTAGAATTGACTGATTTGGATCGTTTGCTAGGAATGCCGGAACAACAGCAATATTTTCGACACTTCGGTCACCCAACGCTTCCAACGAATTATGTAAATTCTAGTTGCCTGTCAACTACGGTACCTATACAAAACAAAATCTTTAAAAAATTAGCTAAGTTTGTTCGCGAATGAAATTTACCCTCCCCCCTAATAGAAATCATGCGTACGCCCTAGTTGCACACCTTAATTAATTTTTCAACAATTTTCGAAAAAATTGTGCCTAATACGCTCTAACAAGTATAAAAAAGCAATAACAAATTGGGCAAAAATTATAGCTTAAAAGGAAGGAAATATACTACTTACTCAACTAGATAATTCGACAATAGTGAGGGGAGGACGAATGGGGCTAAGGTTAAGCGCACAAGTAGAAGGCGAGGGTACCTGATGATGATGATAATTCTTTTTAAAAAAATTGTTGTTTTGTTCAGTTTGAGCTCTTATAAAGCTTTACATAATTACGTAATCAAGAACTTAGAAATTGGTGTATGTATATATTTTTTTTTTAATTTTAATTTTTAAAGCGAACATAAAGGAAACAGCGTCGCAAAGCCAGTTTGCGTTAGCTGTTACGCAGAACGTTTGGGTTCGAAACCTACACGTTCCATAAAGCTTTTATTTCATCCTTCTTTCAAATGAACTGGCGAAAATAAATTAACACTTAACCTATGCTTTTTTTATGACAGATTGATACTCTTGGAAGTTTTGTCAGTTCTTCGCAAGAAGTAGTACCCGTGAAAGATGTAATGAGATTTATATGGGCACGAGTTGGATTCGAACCCACAACGTTCTGCAGCCAACGCACATAACCACTACGCCACACTACTTCCCCATATCATAACGATTAAAATCCAACCCTGTGTAATCCAACCAGAACATTTTTTACAAAATGCCCCAGCAAGTTTCATTTTTCTACCTCATAATTTTGTTCAATAATTTCATTTCTCCAAGACTATTTGTGAAGTTGTGGAAGAGAAGCTGTTTGGAATCTTAAAAGAGTTGAGTGGATTATATAAAAATTTGTGTTTAGTGACAGTTTTTTGTTTTTTGCTTTTTTAGGACCAAAATTGAATTGTAATCCAGTTTGTTTTTTTCGGAAATTATTAAACCGATTTAAATAATTAAAAATCAACTAAATATTTTTTATTTATTATTTTTCATTATAAAAAAATTAAGTCACAAAATATCAAACTTCAAAAACGGGGAATAAGCATTTTTTGAATAATTAGTCATAAAAATCTGCTCCGGAATTTGTCCTTTTGCTTCACTTTTTTTACCCGAACCCTGTTAATCAATATTAAATAAGAATCGATTTCGCCCTGCAGGCTCGTTCAAAACTCAGTACTTCCCTGAAGCCAGCCGAAACAAATGTGCCTCAATCTTACGACACAAAACCGTTCATGATTTTAAGCCATTTAAACTCAAACAAATAGCTTCAACAGTTCTTAGACTTTGTTTCTTGATGCGTTAAAAACCTAAGCTATAAAACTGAACAACAAAAAGCAAAAAAAAAACGTTTAGCCAACAAGAACCAAAACAAAAACTCGTAGAATAGGTAGTAAAACCACAAACGCCCCCGAAAAAGCAATAAAATCAAAGTCCATCAACCATCCTCACAAACAAAATTGTGAGTATGTATGCACGAATTTAATAAAATCCTCCTTTTGTCGAACGTTGAATAATGTTCCTTATTGCAAATTTACACAAAGCAAATAACAGAACTGACACTTGAATTACTGCAATATCGCTATCAAGAGTATATCTCTACGCTATGGTGCAAAGGAACAACAAGACAATTCTTCCATTCAAAGTCAAAAACAAAAAGTCGTTAGCTCAATTTATCGGGGGTTATTTCATTCAAAAGTGTTTTTCTCGTCTCTCAATCTCAAGGCAGGGTGTATTTTATATCGACGTGTAAACACTGCTCTATACAATGGATACCGATGCTGATGCTGATGCTGATGCGGATGCCAACCGAATACTTATAATCTTAAAAAAGGACCAAATGTAGGTATACATGGCTCTTCCGAAAGTATAACTTGATTTATTATTGTTCTCCTTTGAATTGTATTGGTGCAAGAAATAAAAAAAAACACACAATCAAACACAATATAAGGAATATATACAACATCCTAAGAGCTTCCCTCATTTAATCCTTCAATGAAGGTACAGACAGAAGACCTATTTGTGAAAAGAACTTGAATCACACTGAGCCCTTGCTGAGCCCATATCGCAATAAGGACGTATCAAGCAATAATATTTTACGCTCGGTTAATCCCTTTCAGAAAAACACTAGCTGGCAATCTTATTGCTTGCTTGTCCTTGTCAGCAATAATAATAATTGAGAAAGGACATTTTGCCTCAACGATTCTCTGTGGTACGAGTATAATCCAGTAGCAGGAGCATCAATGAACATCAACATCACTGGAAAGCCCCTTCGATCTTTGTTTTTTTGACAGACCAAGTGTATAAATTAAATAGTTGATACCCGATTAGAGGTAGTGAAATGAACAATAATAAAACGCTTCACGCAAACGAGGCTATTAAGCACTACCGCCACCACTGTGCCGAATGAAATAAGCCCACAACTCGCTAGCGACAAGTCGAATTGCTGAGGGTGTGCGGGTGAATTTTTATTGAAGGGGTGTACTAGTATTTACTTTTGATCCGTAAATATCTTACGAATTGAATGGAATTGAATTCAAACAAAGGATTAGCAAACATCAAAAACTTGCCCACTAAATTTTGTCATAATAAATTTTTATTGGGTGTCATTAAAAACAATGATGTGTTTAATATCGTGGTCGGGTGGATGGGCTTTGGTGGAATATAAATCTTGACTTTTATTTTATTTGTTAGGAATTTATTGGTCATCATTCACAATACAACAGATGTCAGGTTCATGTGAATAGGGTTTCGTGCTTAAAGCTTGCCAAAGTGTGAACAATATTTACTGAGGCGTGAGGCACCGTGGGGTATTTTTTGATCATTTATTTTATAAACTGTCAAGAACTTCAATCCGTCTGTCTGCATTTATTATTTTGCATTCGTAAACAAAATTTGAACTCTTGATTCTGATCAAACATGGAATAACGATGGTAAAAAATGGGTCTATCTGTCTAGCCTTGCATATGCATTTATAGCCTAAAAAAATAGATGGATTTGTCTTCAAAGAGTGATCAAACGTCATGAGAATTGACTTAATGCGTGGATCCACACGACACCACCTTCGAATCCGACTTCTATTGAATGCGTCTGCGCAGTAAGTCTATGCTGACTTAATTCGGTACGATTTTATGCATGATTTACGGCAAGTCTGTACCGTGAAATCTGAAAGCCTGTGCCGTGTGGACCCACCATAAAAGGAATAATTTGACAAAATACAAGGATACTTTTATTGTCAACAATTTGATGTTGGGAGATACAGTTTGTCCGACAAAATTGAAATGGCCAGTATTTTTGCATCTGCGCTTCTTCCATTAAAATAATGTACTCGTAGACATTGGCTCAGAATAGATATTGCTGGAGCCTGGAGAACTTGACTTAAATCAGTCTTATACTTTCCCCGGTGAAATTGCCTATAGGTAAGGTATAGGTACACAATGGTTGCCCATCTCAAGAAGTCTTAAACTGAGTATTCGTTTAGTTAGTCAATGTTTTGACCGGACAAAGCGATACCTAAGCTAGATTCGAAACAGTATTTCAAGCAATTACATTGTACCTGTCTGGTTGCCTGTCCTCTTCACTTCAACGACACAAGCCAATCGACTGCAAGTTTGGTAGTTTTAGTAGTAGAAGTTTTCTAATTGTTTAAATAATCCTGAAATTAAAACCAACAAATATTGTTTTATATCTGGAAGGTGGTTCACTCCTTTACTTAGCTTACTTACTTCAGTCCGTTGTGGATTTGGACCTCAATCAACAGTCTCCGCCAGCCAGCTCGGTTTTGCACTCCAAGTTAATTTAGGTCCTCTTCCACTTGTGTGCGCCACCTGAGTCGCGAATAGTTTCGAAGGCTTTCCGCGCTAGAGCATTGGTGTTCATCCGCTCTAAATGACCGGGTCATCTGAGTCTCTGGACCTTGACCCTTCTAGCTAGGGTTATGTCGTTGTACAACCCGTAAAGTTCGCTGTTAAATCTTCTTCTCCATTCCCTATCAATGTACACTGGGCCAAAGATAAGCAAATAATTTAATTTTGAAGTAAAGTTTCTTAAGTAGTATAGAGAGTAATACAGGGTTTTTTAGGACAGAGTTTCATCCTATCTGGACTATTTCGCATACCTATTTGAAGATCGAAAACCTGAATCAGGAACCCGGAAAATGCAAAAAGGGAAACTAGAAATTGGAAACAGGAAGTCGAAAACGGAAAATCTGAACCTGGAAAATTAAAATTTTGAATATGAAGTTTGCCATCGGTATTCTCAAACTGGAAACGAGAAATCATGAAAAACCGAAAAGCGCGAAACGCATAAGTTTTTGCAAATCTATTTTATTTGCAGCAAAGATGGACGCGTAGACGTACGGTGTAAATAAAATAACCACAAGTAAAATACAATGATAATCTATTTATACTCTAGAAATAATTCTTACGGCAAAATGACGTTTGACGGGTCAGCTGGTAATTTATAAGTGTTTTCGTGCCGTCAGCTTACGAAATTCTTGAAAAACTTTAGTGAAGTTTTGGCAATTCTTATATTTTTCAATTAAAGTATTGATAGATCGGCGAGTTTTTTTTTATAAGTTTACTAGCTGACCCGACAGACTTCGTACTGCCTTGATGGATAAATAAAAGACCGAAACTTTTGTATAGAATAAACTTAAAACAAACAAAAGTAATCCGCAATTAATAAAAAAATGCTCGGTATGAATGAAGTTTTATTATTATTATTTTCGATTAATTGCACATTTATAAGCTTTCTGTTTGATATTGACAGACACACACAGTTAATCAATTTAAAGCTTCCTGAAATACTATATCTTTTGTTTTGTTTTGGTGTGGTAAGTCCGTTGGAATCATCGTATGCACGGGATCAAGACATCCTCTCCTTTGTATTTCCTTTTAATGATTGTTGCCTTAATGACGTTATTCATCACTTTTCACAGCTAGCCTTGTTCCACTACACAGTCGAGGTTGATTGACAACTGACCCTACTTTTAACTGCAAATTATGAGGTGGTAAACCAGGCAATTCCAGTGAATTAAGAAACTCTGTGGGATAGTTGGCTACGTCATCCTGGTTCATAATGGTATCGACTGACTTTAAAGAACCAACTATCCCGGAAGAAAACTCTGAATTGTCGCATTTAGATCCTCCACATCTTTATTTTTCGCCGCCAATATTGCTCGTTCACCCAGCCAATTATGGTTATTGAACTGTTGCGCTATATCTGGGAAAACACGCTGAATAAGTTCTTCTCTTGAGTCAATGATTGACAGAAATCTGCGGGTAATGTGATGAATCCGGTTGAGGGGTCCACTGCGATTTTATTATTCCCCATGTCTAACAATTGCTTCGCAAACATATTTGCACTTTCATCTTGTTGTAAAGATACTCGCATGTTGGTTGTTAATTGGAGTGTTTTTGATTACCTCCACAACTGAGATGATTCAAGGCATGCGTTAAGTTTATCAGCAACAGTTGATCGGGCAATAACTGAAAGAGTCTGACGAAAATCACCTGACGACAACAGAATCATAGCCTCACCAAAAATATTTTGGTTGTCACGAAGATCTTTCAACGTTCTTTCGAGAGCCTCCAGTGACCTCTTATGGGCCATTGTACATTCATCCCAAACAATCAATTTGCATACCTGTAAGATCTTGGCCATTGCACTGTTTTTGGCGATATTGCAAATAGGCGTTTCATTGATTTAGATGTTTTATGGCAGTTTCAAGGCAGAATGTGCAGTTCACCCGCCTTCTAGCAGAGTCGCAGATATTCCAGATGAAGCCAACGCTAAAGCTACATTATTTCGCTATCTGATCCACGCCAAAAGCAATGAAATAAAGAAAGTTTTTCCAGTTCCTCCAGGAGCATCGAGGAAATAAATTCCCTCCAGATCCACTGTTCACAGCTTCTATTTAAGTGTCGTACGCAATACTTTGTTGTTGATTTAATTTCGGAACATTTGTACGAACTGTTTCGGCCAATTCTTCAATGTCGTACTTTTGTTCTCTTTCCAACTCGTGTTTTAATGCATCGTGAATATGACGAAAGGATTTCGATGATGCATTCCATGTGTAATAGCATGGTATGTCAGCTTACAATGAAGTGCGAGCAAAATCATCAGTTTGACAGACTGTGAAGAAACTTGTTAATGTTGTGGACGGTGGACGTGCCACTCTGTCTGACGCGTTGGATTCATTAAAATAAACTCGTTGACCATTTTCTTAATGGACTGCGAAATGGACTACAGTAGGGTGTCTTTCATGGATCTCAAATGAAAAGCTACGCCAAATTGCTTCGTTGCTACTTACATAGCGTCTTATCTGGTACCTACTGTGATAACTCGTCATTTGAATTGGTTACAGCGAAAACGGCCATATCGCTACTTTTGTTAACATATTCACATATGTACCTTATCGACCGCACAGTTACAATATTCCACATTGATGTGGGTCTCGAAGGCTTTGGACAATATTAGCGAGTATGGCACAATCCAACGTAGTCTACATCAACATTTTGTCCTCTTAGCTTCACAACTACCGATATCGCCCATTGTCTGCAACCTATCGCCGACGATACAATGGTTATCCATCATATACCGTTATCGTTTCAGCAATCAGGTCTCTTGGGTATCGCTTAGAAAACTTGCCGTTGACCATCTATTTTCAATTTCTTCAAATTCAATTTGAATTTGAATTTGAAGATTATATTTTATACAAAGTATATGGGAAAATGATTTTTTTTTCTTTGCAAAGTACCTATGGGAAAATGAATTTTGCTTATAACGTGTGTGTTTGTGAATTTTTTGAAAATTTCTAACCGTTTACACCTTTCCTGAACTTCCATCATTATTTCAAGACCACAATTAGCCAAATCGGTTGAGCCGTTGTCGAGTTTAAGCGAGACTAACGAACAGCTATTCATTTTTATATATATAGATTTTTGGAGAAACTCCGCTTGCAAGATGATTGTAGTATAAAATATGTAATGGGTAACTCGTAAAGATACGCTAAGGTCCCATTTCACAATGAATTGAAGAGTTTTTTGAGCTTTCCACAGTCATGTCGGTGGCACGATGCCTGCGTGACTTCTTGGAAAACCTGCTCCTTCTCAAATTCGTCAAGTTTGGTAAGTCCTTCACCCAGTAATTTTTGAAGTATAGAGAGCCAAACATGAATGAAGGTCGAAAATGAAAAAAATACAGATAGATGGCAGAATTAAGCTCGCTTCCGTTCTCATATCTAAATAATCGTTTGTTCGATCTCGAAAGTATTCCAAACAACTCACAATCGCCTCAATGTTTTCTCTATCGACCTTAACTGAATGGCTATGACCGATTGAACGAATTAGATAAGCGTTATAAATTTTGTCCAGTGTTTTTCTTTAGCAATTGCTGAGTTTGTATTGATTATGAGAAGAATAATAAGAAATTGGGCCTTATCGGGAATGAGATTTCCCTGGAAATATTTCCCACATTCGGAAAATTTGTATCGTGAATAAGAGTTCTCTGGAAATATTTCCCACGTTCGGAAAATTCGTATCGTGAACGATGTTCGAAATTCCCCTAGAAATTTATTGCGATCATGAACACTTTTCCCATGGGAAATTTCTCGTTATTTCTCTGGAGTTTTTTTCCCATTCATTTTGATGGAGAAATTGCTAGCAAAATCATTTTTGCAGTAAGAAAGAAGATGTGGACAGACTTTAAAAGGGAGTAGAACGTGTGTACTATTAAATTGCTTGAATAAACCACAAGCTTTTGGAAGCAATGTTTTAACCTACTTAAAAAAAAAAGTGGAAGAATCGAAAGATGGGTTCTTCAGCTTCATTCCTTAAAATATAACATCGATCAGTCTGAATGTAATATAGCAGATTCTTTGTCAAGATTTTGCAATATTCAACTAGCGGAAATTGTAAATATTAAACTTTTGTGCACTAATAGAGAATGTGATTCCCCATGTGCTTACGAAGAGTGATGTGGTTAAAGAAAATGCCACTGACCAAGAAATTATGGAAGCTATAGAAAAAAGATGATTGGCCAGCTAGTACTACCACCAGTGCTTATGATTTTCGGTCCCTGGCAATGAGTTGCAATGTATCCGTTTTAAAATTGCGATCATTGATTTAAAAGTGGCATCAGAAATATTTGGCATTTTAGAAGAAATCTTCTGAAGATTGGGATATCCTGAACATATAAAAGTAGATAATGCTCCGAAGTGTGTGAGTGTTGAATTTAAGGGCTATTGTGATAGTTACAACATTGACTTGATAACATCACATCCTTACTGGCCACAGACCAATGATGAAGTTGAGAATATCAATTGATCTATTGTAAAGTGACTACATAATTATAGCCCATGGAAATTGGGATGACTATAAGAAAGACAAAGAACTGCATAAATTCACTTTGATGTACAACGTGACACCGCATTGTATATACAACGGGAAAGTCACCTTCACAGTTACTACTTCAAAGATCAACTAGAGATATAATCCCTTCTATGCAAGATAATGTTTTGGACTCCAAGGCAAGAGACTTGAACAGTGTTCACAAAAAGGATGTTCGTTGTGCGAAGGAAGCGGGTGTTTCCATTTGTGGTGTGGACTTACTTCGTTATTTAACTCTCCAGAACAAGTTTGTTAGTTACCATCTTCGATCCCACTAATTTAATTTTTTATATTTCCTCCTTCAATCCTTCATCGCAAAAAATAGAAATCCTTTGCGTCAAAAAAAATTAAAAATCGGTCGGACAAAAATAAAAATTAATCAATGAAAAAGAAATATTTCTGTCAAAAAAATTCGAAATTGATTTCCGAAAATAGTTTTGATTCCCTGGGAAAAAATCATTCCGAAGCAGTTTCATGATAACTAGAAATGTTTCTTGGGAATGAAATTTTTCTTGGGAAATAAAATTTCTTGGGAGATTCCCGATAGGGCCCATTAAGTTTTTCTTTGTTTTTATTCAAGTTTTTATAGGTAGGGAGCCCCCATACAAGAAATTCCCGTCATCGCGCCCACTTAAATTTTTAATGAGGCCGACCGACGACGCTTGGTCGGCGTAAATTTAGTTAGCCGGAAAGGCCGCGCATACCTGTTGCAATTTGGTGAATGACGGTGAAATGTCTCCATCATCACGGATTCTATTTCTGTTTCTTTCATTACACGCGTCCTTATGTTAGATGTAGAAATACCTTGGTTTGCTTGCTTTCAAGCTGCCGAAAGTACCGCGCAAACAAGGTTTTATTATGACCTAAAGTACTGTATTTTTACTTCAAAGTACAGTAGTTTCGTTTATAAAAAATCTGGTTTGCGCACAGCTTGAAAGCAAACAAACCAAGGTATTTATACATCTAATACTAGGACGCGTGCAATGAAAGAAACAAAAATAGAATCCGTCATGAAGGAGACATTTCACCACATTGCGATTGCAACATGTATGCACGGCCTTTCCGGCTAACTCAATTCACGCCCACCAAGCGAATCTTATTCGTCTTAGCTTTAACTTTTATTCCTCATTAAAAATTTTAGTGGGCGCGATGACGGGAATTTCTAGTATGGGGGCTACTGGGCAAGAGTATTTAAAACTTCTATTATGATACTTTGGCGTTTTGTGATAAAAACTCGAAAGTTCCAGTTTTCGATGACTTTGGCACATAAATCATTCAAAATGTTACCGATTGCATCCGCATTTGCCACCACAACCTTTGGTACAGTTACAAAATATTGAGTTCAGTAGATCATCGGGTGCTGGTGGCAAAAATGTATTTATTGGCTGTAGTACATTTTCTTTTAACTCCCACTGTTTTGTTCCCTGGATCAATGTCTTCGCCTAGCCAGGTTTGTATTTGACAATACACTCTTGTGGGCCTTTCTTAAGTCGCAGGGGTATACTGGTAAGCTGCAAAGCACCGCTGCAACATATTCGATGCCACCGGTAACATTTAGCATGATTTATGCGCCAAAGATCGCAAACTGGAACTTGAATAAAAACAATTGAGCAAATGTGAGCGCGTTCTAGTCCCTCTATTTCAAGAACGGTTAATTTTACAGAAATATATGACTGAGGCATATGTTTTAGATAATTTCAAGATGAACCACTATTGACCTCCGGGCAATAGATCGCGAAATATTCACGAAAAAAGAACTTTGCGACCTTTTGACCGCACCATAACTTTTCAAGCCGTCACAAAATCAATGTCTATTTTTCACATCTTCATAACATCAGCACCGTAATAAAGGTACATACAGAAATTCAGCCCACTAGGAATTTTTCCGCAGATGAAACCTTAAATGACTGGAATAATATCCAATTGTGCAATGCCAGTTTTATTTCTTTTTTTTTCAAACTTGTGACTAGCTGAAAGCATTAGACAGAGTGCATGTTTCTCGTGTTTGATAAATTCAATTCTAACTCTTCAATTTCTTATTAAATGATTCCTAAATGAATAAATTTGTATAGTGTAAGTGTTCGAATTAACCATATTCCCGATCAGGACTCAAAAAATTTCGAAATTTGAACAAACATTTGGAATGTCCTTAGTTAATATTTAAATCATAAGGTAAAAAACAAACAAAAACTCTCAAAATGTAATTAAAAATTTATTAGATTCTGTCTGCTCATTGATTTTACAATAAACTAATAGGTAAGCAAATCCATCCTACCATACCCACATGTTTTTTTTTTTTTTTAATATTTGTACCGATAAATTGTTCTTTGTCCCGTGCTCATCTTCTTAAACAAAATAAGTCGAAAATAATTAAATTCTAATATTCAATTTTCCAGCATTGTCAGATGTTCACATAAAGTTATCCCGGTTGCCATTTGCATTTAGTATGACAGAGCAACACGTCCTCTATCTCATCTAACCCCATAAACAGGAGCATCATCAGTGTCGAAGTTATCGCATTAACTATTGAGAGACGAACATTGAAATTTTGATTACAACGATTAGATCGAGACCACCCTCAGGGCACAATAAACAGATGGATTTTGCTTTTGATATAAACGTGTGCAAACAAAAGGGACATCAACGCTCTAACGCACACTTTGCCGTTTCCAGGGATATTCCTAATATTGAGTTCGTATTTTTTTTTGTTTATGAAGAAAGAGGCTGAATGGATTAACTCAAATCAAATATTTAGAGATGACAAATAAGTATCATTTGTGAAAAAGACAATTATTTGTTTATGCTGTCATTTAAATTGAAATTGGATGTCTCAAAACTTGTAACATTTATTTGTTCAAAACAAAACACAAAAACTTTTCGCTGGAGATACTTAAGGAAAAAAAAAATAGAAAGTGGAAAATGTGTTTGTTTTTGAGATTTCGTTTAGAAGATTAACTATGTAATCTTGTTCGCAAGGGGTAGTTAATACTTATATGATGTACGTTCCTGCATTATTTGATAAGCATGCGATTATGGAAACATGTTGGTTCTTTATTTATTTCCAAGTCTCAATGGGATCCTAGAAACAATAAAGCTCCGTTCACTCAAGATTAAATTTCAAAAGAATTAAACATAACAAGACAAAGTATATTCATAAAAGTAGAAAGTGACTGCTACACTTTTACATGTGAAAATACAAAGCTATTGCTGCTTTTCTGACAAAATCATTGTGTAAATGTCGAAAAGAACTCAGACTACAAAAAAAAAAACATTTCACCACAATTCTTGATTTAATTTTGAAGCCAATATCTTATTTTATAACCTCTTAGTTCTAAAATCTCACAGTTCTACGTTTACGTGAGACTTTTAAAAAACCTCCGAACAAAATTTCAATGAAACCCGAAGAAGGCAGATTTATTTTTTTTTTTGGAGGGAGACGTGATGTTCAAAATTGAAATTACGATTGAGATATTGTTTTTTTTTATCGTTTTTTTATTTAGTTTTATTTGAAAAATTTTGCAATGTTCGCTAAATAATACTTCGTCTTAATTCAGTTAGTTATCTTATTCCAAAATCAACCCAATAAGTTTCTTTGTTTTTCATTTGCAGTAAGGCAAAAGATCGGAATCGCCGGACCTACTTTTTTCAGCCCCCTAGCGGTGAGACCACTGTTCTTCGCCTCACAAGAAAGGATGCTAGCGGCTCGAAAAATAAGCCATCACCATGAAGGAATGTGCCTAACTAACGATATTTTGTGGCACACTTTACGCAACCTACAAAAACCGAAGGGGCATAAACTATCAAACTAAGGCAGTTTTTGTGCAGATGTGCAGTAGAGAATCTTGTGTCGATCGTTGCCAGGTCACTGGTATTTTATCGAAGAAGGGATTACCGATTACCTTTTATTGGAGAGTGCCGGACATGTATATAGAAGGTGCTGTTTGACTCCAATTGTGAAGCTTATACTTTGTTTGCTCAGAGAAATCAAGCCTTTTGACCGTTTCAGGTCTATGCTTGGCCTCATTTGTTTGGTTGATAGACAGGTGGTACCCTGTAACCATCTAGCATTTATTGATTCTAGATTATATTGTTTGAAAAGATGTTTGCATGTAGCAAGTAGTGTCCGTAGCTTAGTGGTTAGGTGCGTTGGCTGCTAAGCAGAACCTCGTGAGTTCGAGTCCTACTCGTGCCGATAGTTTGTATTTCATCTTTCACGGGCACTGCCTCTTGCGAAAAGTGACAAAACTTCCAAAAGCATCAATCTGTCATGAAAAAGTGCTTCTCAACTTTTCGGCATTAAATTGTAAGTCCCCTCAATTCTTCACACGCAGTCAGAGAATTGTTTGTCGATGAGAGTAAGCCACTTAGGCCTTGGCTCTTCAAGAGCTGTAGCGCCACTCTATTTTTTAAGTGATGTTCCTATCTTATGTCTTTGTCTAACAGTGGGCAGAAGTATTCCGTTTTTGGCGAGCTCATCGGCTTTGCAATTTTCCGGAACGTCTCTGTGGCCCGGCACAGTTAAACTGTTCTGTCATCACATTAAGAGATGATCGACAGTCGCGCGTGGATTATTAGAAAGTTTGTGCAGACAGACGCGAGAGATTTGCGAGAAGCTTGGCAGTCCGAAAAAATACGTATATCCTTGTAAGATAGATACAACGTTTTCTTTGAGCCAGGATAGTGCCTCTTTTATCGCCTACATTGATTTTAAAGTCTATATTTGTAGATAACACTCGAAACGCCCATTTGGTATCGGAACCGTCTGTATAGAAGTGTATCGTGTTTTTTTTCCAGAGGTCCACCTTCTTTCTCAAAAAGATCTTGAAGGGATGGAAACATGGAAGTTATTATCGAGTTCCATTTTTGGGTGGTATAGTCTAAGCGATCGGGGATAGATCTGAATTTGTCTAAGATAGCAGTATGACCAGTATTGTTACTGGTCCATTGAGCGGTGGCTCTAAGCCTAACGCATGAGTTGGCTGCCACTATTTTGGAGAAGGCTGCTGTTGGTGTTGAGCGAAGTGCTCCCGTGATGCCATCGATCTCAAACAGCCATCTCGTCAGACAAACGTTTGACTACTAACGATTGGGCTATTCTGTATATTAAAATAGATCATTGACATACGCAATTGCCTCAATAAGATCACTGGTACAAGCCCTGCAGCAGACATTTCCAGCAAATTTTTTTTTTAGTTCATCAGCTTCATACAAGGACCTTAGATCCATTGGTGACCAACGAATTTTCCAAACCAACCAGAATTACAACGTGCATTTTTTTATTCCATTGGATACTAAAACCAGCTTAAAGGCGGTAAAAATGCAGCCCACTCTGTCAGAACCCAATAGTTAATTTTTAAACAGCTTGTTGATGCTCTGAAGAAGACTTATTTATCAAAGGTCTTGCTAGTATAGGAATATGGAGTCGAATTCTGAATTGGTTACACCGGTCAAATAAATAAGAACGTTTTTCGTCATTCTATCTGACGATTGAAAAATACAATATTTAGTAATCTGTCGAATAAACACTATCTGCTTGTTTATCTGACGATTGAAAAATCGGCTCTTACCGAATGAAACTATATTTCGTTCACTTTGGATCAGCGGCAAGTCAACTGCAATCGAATTTTTTGGTGAAAGGAATTCGACAAAAGGGACAATTTCAGGCGTTGCAAAAACAAGGCTATTATGTGCTAATTTTTGATTAACAACATTTCTCTTATTTTGCAACTTCGCAACTGTTCATCTCCGAGATGAGTAAGAATTATTAATATCAATGGATCTGTAATTTGCCCAAATTGCAATCAATATTTTTTTTAAACGAATATAATACCTATTTAGCACCAAGAACTATTTACCCAAGACAAGAGCTCACTTGATGTTTACAACAAGCAGCCGGATGAATCTCAAATTGTCGTATAAATGTTCCTTTCCTTTGGCATTGCAACACGTGCTGGCCGGCACTTAAGTGGATATTGGCACGTGTCAACCGATTAATTTAACACCATGTATACAAATATTTTATTATTAGAATTGGTGCGATCACAACACCAAAGTAAATATTGTTTGTTGATTGAATTGCTTGTCTGGTGGTGTACGAGTACTTTGATGTCCTGATTAAGTCAGGAATGTTTAATAAAACTTCTTTGAATTTGAATGGTAAAGATATCATAGCCATATCGATGATAGTGTGAAGTCCAAATAATATAATTTGCAGCTTTACACGTGTTTGTTGTCATGTTAAATGTACTCAAATCGAAATTAAAAAAAAGGATATGATTGAAGTAGATATGATGTATTGTATGAACTTCATAGCTATACGCTACGCAACAGTCAGGAAAAAAATGTCACCATTTGAATTTGACAATAAAAACTGAATTGGAATGCCAATAGCCGATGGCTTTCGGCAGAATTTTTACTTTGGGGCAGTGATAGTAAAATCAAAAAGAAAGGGTTTACAGGTTTCAAGTAAGAAAACGTATTTCCCACGCATAGATCACAATTGGTCACCTTTTTAAAATGTATTGATGTGTTTAAGTGAATAGCAAAATGTAAATTTAATGAGCTAATTATTATAACAGGTTATCGCCTTTAATCACAAGTTTGTATCGACGTGTTTCTATACATCAAACCTTTTTATTTCAGAATTCCTTTCCTGAGTGTCCTTGAAAACTGCTAACTTTATTGAATTATTGTGTCTCCGAATAACTTTGAATTATTTAAAACCAACTCCTTGTATCATTTGAATTTCTTACTTCATTAGAATTCAATTACAATTCTGTACAATTATTTCCATATACCAAAGATGTGCACAGAACGTTGAGGGCGCTTCAAGTCCACTTATCGAACATACCCTCATGAATTTATTTTTTCAACCTTCGGGCTTCGATAGGTATTTTTAAAGTGGTGGTATAAACAAGTGCACTCACTGCAAGGAACATTTTGCCGTTTCGTTGTTGTTTTTTTTTTTTTGCATAAACTTTATCATACGGGCATTAAGTATACTCACACACATCACCATTCATCATTGGTATATTCCAGAATGCTGTCATTGGTACCCTTTCATAGGGAAAAGAGTGTTTCGAGTACTTTAAAATATACATAAAAATTGGAACTATTGATGTTATTGGGGAAGTTTGTGTACTTCAAGGTGAAAGAAATCAATGTATGATGCTTGGAACAAGTGGGCTTTCGTCTTTTAATATTAAAATGAACAAACCCACTTAGAATGATGGTCTTGCATCAAATGCATACATGCCGAGAAGGTGATCAATTTGGGAGAGGAAAAGGAATTATGAATTGGTAAATTATGAGCATTATGTATTTGAGAACCTCCTCGACAGCAAAGTAAACATTTTGCGAAAAAAAGTTCCAAAGAAATGATTTCGAAAGAAATTAGGAAATGATACGGGTATAAGAAATGGTTTGATTTGTTTGCGCAATTTTTCGATCGATAAATGTTAGAAGTTTATGGTGTTGTTTTAACCATAACAAAAGGTTGAATATTTTTGAAAATAATTCGTTTTTAAGTGATTATCTAATGATACATCATCAAATGATACATTAACGCTCAAAGTTAGGAAAAAATGGACAACAAACCTCAGAAAAATTGTGCGCTTATTCAGTTGAAGCAAAGTGTACATATAAAGTTAGATAGCTAAGTTGCATTGGTGAGAACTTACTTTTTCAGCTCTATTGTGAGTTTCACCCGAATAGAATTTCACTTCTAAAAAGGACTGACAGTTCGAATAAAACAAACAGTGATAGAATGCTTGCAGAAAAACACAAGTTTTCAGGAAATGAAAATATCTAATTTACATATATTTCCCTTTAAAATTACTCAACATTTTTATATTTTTCTTTACTTACAGTCCAAATGGCTTACATTTTTAAGCCTATTGATACAAATCGAAAATTGATGTTGAACGAATGAAATTCGTTAGGTAACTATTCATATTTTTTTTTAGTGCAGTCTTAAGATAAAGGAAAATATTGCACTCTTGAAAAATCAAACCGAGAATTTGATCGAACGGCTCACGAAAAGATGTTTCGATCAAGTGATTTCCGTTGATTCACTCGTCCGTCCGCTAGCTCGTACTGAGTGCACTAACTTGACAAAACCCACATTTTGAATAGATTTCGAAGCCGTTTTCTGGTGTTTCATCTTGCTAGATTCATTTTTAGTCCAAACGATTATAAATGTTAATGTTTTTTAACTTTTAATCTTGTGGTTATTTATCTTTTCGCCACCAAAAAAAATTAAAATTTTAATGTGAAATGTCGTCTGATTTCGCCCGGAATGATTGATGCCGATAAGGAGAATTTTTTGAACAATGGAATTTTTTCAGTGATTGTTAACGAGAAACACTCATATTTTGGTCAAATTTGTTTTAGATATCTATCAAAGAATTTACTCTCAAGACTGTAAAAATATTCCAAATGCATAAATAGTGGCATGAACAGTATAATGTTCAAAGGGAAACGATGCAAAGGCCAGATATGGGAAATATAAGTATCCCCAAATAAATATTCGAACTTGTGTTGTGTTTTGCATGGTGTTAAAGTTTGGAGGGATACATCAGTTATTCAGTTGATCGCAGGATGTTCGCTTTTAAAAAAGTTTCGAGAGAAGCGAGAAAGCTTGGAAAAATACGTTAATAAGAATATTGAGAGCTGTCCAGCATTGGTCACTCATCCCATTTTCAACTGTTTTAAAGAAATTAACATCATCTTCAATGCCCAGAGACACACAATTTTAACAAACGGTCAGAGGGTGTTTGCATGTAGCAATTATTTGTTTATGCTGTCATTTAAATTGAAATTCGATGTCTCAAAACTTGTAACATTTATTTGTTCAAAACAAAACACAAAAACTTTTCGCTGGAGATACTTAAGGAAAAAAAAAATAGAAAGTGGAAAATGTGTTTGTTTTTGAGATTTCGTTTAGAAGATTAACTATGTAATCTTGTTCGCAAGGGGTAGTTAATACTTATATGATGTACGTTCCTGCATTATTTGATAAGCATGCGATTATGGAAACATGTTGGTTCTTTATTTATTTCCAAGTCTCAATGGGATCCTAGAAACAATAAAGCTCCGTTCACTCAAGATTAAATTTCAAAAGAATTAAACATAACAAGACAAAGTATATTCATAAAAGTAGAAAGTGACTGCTACACTTTTACATGTGAAAATACAAAGCTATTGCTGCTTTTCTGACAAAATCATTGTGTAAATGTCGAAAAGAACTCAGACTACAAAAAAAAAAACATTTCACCACAATTCTTGATTTAATTTTGAAGCCAATATCTTATTTTATAACCTCTTAGTTCTAAAATCTCACAGTTCTACGTTTACGTGAGACTTTTAAAAAACCTCCGAACAAAATTTCAATGAAACCCGAAGAAGGCAGATTTATTTTTTTTTTTTGGAGGGAGACGTGATGTTCAAAATTGAAATTACGATTGAGATATTGTTTTTTTTATCGTTTTTTTATTTAGTTTTATTTGAAAAATTTTGCAATGTTCGCTAAATAATACTTCGTCTTAATTCAGTTAGTTATCTTATTCCAAAATCAACCCAATAAGTTTCTTTGTTTTTCATTTGCAGTAAGGCAAAAGATCGGAATCGCCGGACCTACTTTTTTCAGCCCCCTAGCGGTGAGACCACTGTTCTTCGCCTCACAAGAAAGGATGCTAGCGGCTCGAAAAATAAGCCATCACCATGAAGGAATGTGCCTAACTAACGATATTTTGTGGCACACTTTACGCAACCTACAAAAACCGAAGGGGCATAAACTATCAAACTAAGGCAGTTTTTGTGCAGATGTGCAGTAGAGAATCTTGTGTCGATCGTTGCCAGGTCACTGGTATTTTATCGAAGAAGGGATTACCGATTACCTTTTATTGGAGAGTGCCGGACATGTATATAGAAGGTGCTGTTTGACTCCAATTGTGAAGCTTATACTTTGTTTGCTCAGAGAAATCAAGCCTTTTGACCGTTTCAGGTCTATGCTTGGCCTCATTTGTTTGGTTGATAGACAGGTGGTACCCTGTAACCATCTAGCATTTATTGATTCTAGATTATATTGTTTGAAAAGATGTTTGCATGTAGCAAGTAGTGTCCGTAGCTTAGTGGTTAGGTGCGTTGGCTGCTAAGCAGAACCTCGTGAGTTCGAGTCCTACTCGTGCCGATAGTTTGTATTTCATCTTTCACGGGCACTGCCTCTTGCGAAAAGTGACAAAACTTCCAAAAGCATCAATCTGTCATGAAAAAGTGCTTCTCAACTTTTCGGCATTAAATTGTAAGTCCCCTCAATTCTTCACACGCAGTCAGAGAATTGTTTGTCGATGAGAGTAAGCCACTTAGGCCTTGGCTCTTCAAGAGCTGTAGCGCCACTCTATTTTTTAAGTGATGTTCCTATCTTATGTCTTTGTCTAACAGTGGGCAGAAGTATTCCGTTTTTGGCGAGCTCATCGGCTTTGCAATTTTCCGGAACGTCTCTGTGGCCCGGCACAGTTAAACTGTTCTGTCATCACATTAAGAGATGATCGACAGTCGCGCGTGGATTATTAGAAAGTTTGTGCAGACAGACGCGAGAGATTTGCGAGAAGCTTGGCAGTCCGAAAAAATACGTATATCCTTGTAAGATAGATACAACGTTTTCTTTGAGCCAGGATAGTGCCTCTTTTATCGCCTACATTGATTTTAAAGTCTATATTTGTAGATAACACTCGAAACGCCCATTTGGTATCGGAACCGTCTGTATAGAAGTGTATCGTGTTTTTTTTCCAGAGGTCCACCTTCTTTCTCAAAAAGATCTTGAAGGGATGGAAACATGGAAGTTATTATCGAGTTCCATTTTTGGGTGGTATAGTCTAAGCGATCGGGGATAGATCTGAATTTGTCTAAGATAGCAGTATGACCAGTATTGTTACTGGTCCATTGAGCGGTGGCTCTAAGCCTAACGCATGAGTTGGCTGCCACTATTTTGGAGAAGGCTGCTGTTGGTGTTGAGCGAAGTGCTCCCGTGATGCCATCGATCTCAAACAGCCATCTCGTCAGACAAACGTTTGACTACTAACGATTGGGCTATTCTGTATATTAAAATAGATCATTGACATACGCAATTGCCTCAATAAGATCACTGGTACAAGCCCTGCAGCAGACATTTCCAGCAAATTTTTTTTTTAGTTCATCAGCTTCATACAAGGACCTTAGATCCATTGGTGACCAACGAATTTTCCAAACCAACCAGAATTACAACGTGCATTTTTTTATTCCATTGGATACTAAAACCAGCTTAAAGGCGGTAAAAATGCAGCCCACTCTGTCAGAACCCAATAGTTAATTTTTAAACAGCTTGTTGATGCTCTGAAGAAGACTTATTTATCAAAGGTCTTGCTAGTATAGGAATATGGAGTCGAATTCTGAATTGGTTACACCGGTCAAATAAATAAGAACGTTTTTCGTCATTCTATCTGACGATTGAAAAATACAATATTTAGTAATCTGTCGAATAAACA
Organism: Sphaerophoria taeniata; assembly: GCA_943590905.1. NCBI lineage: Eukaryota > Metazoa > Arthropoda > Insecta > Diptera > Syrphidae > Sphaerophoria > Sphaerophoria taeniata. The sequence continues at coordinate 21,590,329 of OX016540.1, read as the reverse complement.
CTATCTGCTTGTTTATCTGACGATTGAAAAATCGGCTCTTACCGAATGAAACTATATTTCGTTCACTTTGGATCAGCGGCAAGTCAACTGCAATCGAATTTTTTGGTGAAAGGAATTCGACAAAAGGGACAATTTCAGGCGTTGCAAAAACAAGGCTATTATGTGCTAATTTTTGATTAACAACATTTCTCTTATTTTGCAACTTCGCAACTGTTCATCTCCGAGATGAGTAAGAATTATTAATATCAATGGATCTGTAATTTGCCCAAATTGCAATCAATATTTTTTTTAAACGAATATAATACCTATTTAGCACCAAGAACTATTTACCCAAGACAAGAGCTCACTTGATGTTTACAACAAGCAGCCGGATGAATCTCAAATTGTCGTATAAATGTTCCTTTCCTTTGGCATTGCAACACGTGCTGGCCGGCACTTAAGTGGATATTGGCACGTGTCAACCGATTAATTTAACACCATGTATACAAATATTTTATTATTAGAATTGGTGCGATCACAACACCAAAGTAAATATTGTTTGTTGATTGAATTGCTTGTCTGGTGGTGTACGAGTACTTTGATGTCCTGATTAAGTCAGGAATGTTTAATAAAACTTCTTTGAATTTGAATGGTAAAGATATCATAGCCATATCGATGATAGTGTGAAGTCCAAATAATATAATTTGCAGCTTTACACGTGTTTGTTGTCATGTTAAATGTACTCAAATCGAAATTAAAAAAAAGGATATGATTGAAGTAGATATGATGTATTGTATGAACTTCATAGCTATACGCTACGCAACAGTCAGGAAAAAAATGTCACCATTTGAATTTGACAATAAAAACTGAAATCGTCAATTTATGTCTTTTGAACTTGGTGAGTCCATTTTTTGGAATGCCAATAGCCGATGGCTTTCGGCAGAATTTTTACTTTGGGGCAGTGATAGTAAAATCAAAAAGAAAGGGTTTACAGGTTTCAAGTAAGAAAACGTATTTCCCACGCATAGATCACAATTGGTCACCTTTTTAAAATGTATTGATGTGTTTAAGTGAATAGCAAAATGTAAATTTAATGAGCTAATTATTATAACAGGTTATCGCCTTTAATCACAAGTTTGTATCGACGTGTTTCTATACATCAAACCTTTTTATTTCAGAATTCCTTTCCTGAGTGTCCTTGAAAACTGCTAACTTTATTGAATTATTGTGTCTCCGAATAACTTTGAATTATTTAAAACCAACTCCTTGTATCATTTGAATTTCTTACTTCATTAGAATTCAATTACAATTCTGTACAATTATTTCCATATACCAAAGATGTGCACAGAACGTTGAGGGCGCTTCAAGTCCACTTATCGAACATACCCTCATGAATTTATTTTTTCAACCTTCGGGCTTCGATAGGTATTTTTAAAGTGGTGGTATAAACAAGTGCACTCACTGCAAGGAACATTTTGCCGTTTCGTTGTTGTTTTTTTTTTTTTTGCATAAACTTTATCATACGGGCATTAAGTATACTCACACACATCACCATTCATCATTGGTATATTCCAGAATGCTGTCATTGGTACCCTTTCATAGGGAAAAGAGTGTTTCGAGTACTTTAAAATATACATAAAAATTGGAACTATTGATGTTATTGGGGAAGTTTGTGTACTTCAAGGTGAAAGAAATCAATGTATGATGCTTGGAACAAGTGGGCTTTCGTCTTTTAATATTAAAATGAACAAACCCACTTAGAATGATGGTCTTGCATCAAATGCATACATGCCGAGAAGGTGATCAATTTGGGAGAGGAAAAGGAATTATGAATTGGTAAATTATGAGCATTATGTATTTGAGAACCTCCTCGACAGCAAAGTAAACATTTTGCGAAAAAAAGTTCCAAAGAAATGATTTCGAAAGAAATTAGGAAATGATACGGGTATAAGAAATGGTTTGATTTGTTTGCGCAATTTTTCGATCGATAAATGTTAGAAGTTTATGGTGTTGTTTTAACCATAACAAAAGGTTGAATATTTTTGAAAATAATTCGTTTTTAAGTGATTATCTAATGATACATCATCAAATGATACATTAACGCTCAAAGTTAGGAAAAAATGGACAACAAACCTCAGAAAAATTGTGCGCTTATTCAGTTGAAGCAAAGTGTACATATAAAGTTAGATAGCTAAGTTGCATTGGTGAGAACTTACTTTTTCAGCTCTATTGTGAGTTTCACCCGAATAGAATTTCACTTCTAAAAAGGACTGACAGTTCGAATAAAACAAACAGTGATAGAATGCTTGCAGAAAAACACAAGTTTTCAGGAAATGAAAATATCTAATTTACATATATTTCCCTTTAAAATTACTCAACATTTTTATATTTTTCTTTACTTACAGTCCAAATGGCTTACATTTTTAAGCCTATTGATACAAATCGAAAATTGATGTTGAACGAATGAAATTCGTTAGGTAACTATTCATATTTTTTTTTAGTGCAGTCTTAAGATAAAGGAAAATATTGCACTCTTGAAAAATCAAACCGAGAATTTGATCGAACGGCTCACGAAAAGATGTTTCGATCAAGTGATTTCCGTTGATTCACTCGTCCGTCCGCTAGCTCGTACTGAGTGCACTAACTTGACAAAACCCACATTTTGAATAGATTTCGAAGCCGTTTTCTGGTGTTTCATCTTGCTAGATTCATTTTTAGTCCAAACGATTATAAATGTTAATGTTTTTTAACTTTTAATCTTGTGGTTATTTATCTTTTCGCCACCAAAAAAAATTAAAATTTTAATGTGAAATGTCGTCTGATTTCGCCCGGAATGATTGATGCCGATAAGGAGAATTTTTTGAACAATGGAATTTTTTCAGTGATTGTTAACGAGAAACACTCATATTTTGGTCAAATTTGTTTTAGATATCTATCAAAGAATTTACTCTCAAGACTGTAAAAATATTCCAAATGCATAAATAGTGGCATGAACAGTATAATGTTCAAAGGGAAACGATGCAAAGGCCAGATATGGGAAATATAAGTATCCCCAAATAAATATTCGAACTTGTGTTGTGTTTTGCATGGTGTTAAAGTTTGGAGGGATACATCAGTTATTCAGTTGATCGCAGGATGTTCGCTTTTAAAAAAGTTTCGAGAGAAGCGAGAAAGCTTGGAAAAATACGTTAATAAGAATATTGAGAGCTGTCCAGCATTGGTCACTCATCCCATTTTCAACTGTTTTAAAGAAATTAACATCATCTTCAATGCCCAGAGACACACAATTTTAACAAACGGTCAGAGGGTGTTTGCATGTAGCTATGCCCAGTATGGACTCTTAAACAGCCCAACAGATATTTATGAAATTTCATGGTAAATACTGTTGTTTTAAAGAATGGTTCCTGTTAAAAAAAAAAATTGGAAAAACCATACGGAAGAGCGTGAAAACTACATAGATAGAAAACTTAATTTTTTGCGTGGTCTTTTTTCCAGAATGGCTTATCGTATGGAAACATAGAAAGTTCTTGATGAAACTCGGAAAACTCATTTGGTTTCCCAATGGAAAATTGCGTGGAATTGTTGGTGTATTGGTTTTCAAATACAAAAAAAGGAAATGAGCGAAACATTTGATTTTTTGCCAATATAAATGGGAATAATGGGGCATTGAAGTTAAACGAAGTCAAACGATCAACAAAAGTATGCGTACCTATAACACCATTATGCATTGATCAATCAGAGTGGTAGTTTGTATTTTTAGATGCACCCGGTGTTGATATGGAGAAAACATTTTAGTTTATCTCAAAATAAAATAGCATTAGCTCTGGCTTCTTCAGGAATAGCAACCACGTTATTAGATGGTGGCCGTATAGCGCATTCTGCTGTTAAGTTGCCTTTGATGCAGATTAATGAATCAACTACACGTTATATTTCAAAAACGTCAAGAATGGCCAAAGTCTTCATCTGTGGAATGAAGACACAATAGCGCACAAAAACTTTTTTGTAGCCTTATATTGCACGTTAAATGATTCATGGCGGCAGCACTATGATTGTTTTGGCTGATGACTTTCGACAAATTTTGCCACGTTTTACTCCTCCAGACGAAGGCATACTTTGAATCTTCTCTTTTGCTGTCATATATCAGGAAAATTACATTGGTCACAAAATGTTCGTGTGCAGCTACCAAACAATGTATCTGCGTAAAAATTTTCTAAGCAGTTATTGGACATTGGAAATGGAAAAATGCCACTTGATTCTGAAGTCCGAATTATGATTCCAGAAAATTTTTATTGTAGGTAATGCAAATTCAAGGAAAATGAATTGATTCAAGGCGTCTTTCCAAGCATTAAGGAAAAATTACAAAAATCTTGGTTGAACGGCTGATAAAAATAAAAGTGTTTCTGAAATCGATATGCAACGATTTTGAACGAGATAAATCCATAATTTTTTGCCTTCAAATGAAAACGGTGTAGTAAATTACCCGACGGAGTTTTTGAATTCTTTGGATTTACTATAGGACTGCAGTCAAATTGTTTAGCGCTAAATCAGTTTGGCAAAACGGAAAAAGCGGTCAAAGTTGTATTGGCTGGTTCCGCTGCTCTTGAAACACCATTTCCAAGTGTAAAATTTGCACGTCGCATTCAAATAAAAAATATTAAATAAAGCACATATAAAACAAATGAAAAATAAAAACAATTTTGTTTAAAGCCCTGCCAGAGGGAGGAGGTTTTGCTAGCACAAAAATAAAACGAATATGAGAATATTGTACAAATTTATTCGTGGCTAAAAAGCACTAGTAAAATTCGTAGGATCTACTTCTACTCATATTTTCATACTAGATACTATAAGGCAAGACAATTTGTCAGTATATGCAATAATTGCGTCGCGTCGGTTCATCTGATAGACTGTCTGTCCTAGTATAGTGTTAGCCGTTTACTAGCTTTTGTTCTAGAATAGGATAGCTCAAGGTTCAAGGGAATGATTAACACAGTTATTTGTTTTTTTTTTTTAACTCAAAATTTATAACAAAATAGCCCAAAAATGCAGTTTTTTACTGAAATGAAATACTTTCCTCTCAAGGAAAAATAATGGTGCTTACCTTTGCTTCGGTGTTTGAGCTTTTTCTTGCCAATCAACCGATTGAAAGGTGTGTTCTCAAATTCATTTTTATTACCTTAATAAATTTATTACCTGAGTACTCAAATAGTCTTTTAAACCTCTCCAGGGAGAATTGCGATAGTTTGAAAAATGAAATGAAGTGCAAATATTCCGCACAAGTTTAATTCAATAAAAAGTTTCAAAATTTTTTAAATAAAGAATTTTCATTTTTACCGAATATTTTTCAAGTTTTAAGATGGACCAAACATTACTATGAAAAATTCTAAAGCTATCATTTCCTGCCTTCATGATAGTGTGTTGAATGTGGATGAGCAAGTTTTTAATTTAAATGGTTAACCTCTCCCTACTCACTTCAGTAAATTTAGCTAAATGGGTTGTGAGAAAAATTCAATTTTTGCCGATTAAAAACATACTGTCGGAGAAATTGGTTTGCTTTGCATTAAAGGTTTTTGGAGATTTTTTTTTTCAAATTCTGTTTTTTCACGTCGGTCGTCATTTGCAATGTTTGTTATTGTTTCTTTTAATTTTTTAATAGCTGTTAACGTCACTTCGCGGTTTGACTTTGAAGCAATCGAGTAGCAAGTTTGCCAAGATGTGCAAAAAAGTGGTAAAAAAGAACAGCATGCTGCCTTTTTGCAAAATATAATATCACATTAAACAAAAAATATGGAATATAGTGTATGTCCCTATTATTAAGAAGAGTAGGTACTGAGTAGGTGAAGTTAGCCCCCCTTTTTTCGAAATTCCAATTTTTGAAAGTTGTTCCAGGTTGTTCCCGGTTTGTTCCGGATTGTTCCAAATTTTTTTCGAAAAATATTCAAAAATGTGGGTTTTAGACCCCAAAAACCGTTTTTGACCTAGCCCCCCTTTTTTCGAAATTTGAAATTTTGAAAATTGTTCCGGGTTGTAAAAGTTGTTCCTAACATTGTTCCAAATTTTTGGACCTCTAACTTCGATATATCGTAAGTTATAGCCAAATTTTGAAAATAAGGTAGCCCCCTTTTTTTCGAATTTTCAAGTTTTTATATTTTTTTTCGATAGTAAAAGTTGTTCCAACCATTGTTCCAAAGAATTGGAATCATAGCACTTTTGGATTCTGAGTTATGAATTTTCGAAAAAAATTTCAAAAACTGAAATAATTTTTTTTTGGAAATTTTTATCTCAGTTTTGATTCTTGCAATCGTTAATATCATTCAATGCGCAACTTTGAACAAAATTTGGAAGGTCACGAAAAAGTACTCCACTAAGAAAATATTTTTTGAAAATGTTTTTGTCCTTTTTCGAAATTTCAAAAATTTCCAGAATTTCGTGGGTCAAAAAAATCAAAAATTTTGAAGTTGTTCCCGGTCAACCTATTATATATCTCTTATTAAAAAAAAAAATAATCTAAATTTTCATATTTTAGAGACTTAACCAACGAAAAAACCTTTAAACACATTTTAATACGCCCACACCTTCCCTTTCGAAAAATCAAAAAACTAAAAATTATTGGTTATAATTGGTATCAAACTTTAAAATAAAATGCACTTATGATGCTTTTTTTTCAAAATAATTCCGAAACTAAAATTTCACAAAAAACTGGGAGCGCCCCCCAAAAGTCTTTTTTCAAAAATCCAAAAACGTCATTCTGAGAAGTCTGAACTACTTACAATTGTTCCAAATTTTCAATCAAAAATATTCAAAACAAAGGATTTTAGGCCCAAAAGTATTTTTTACGATATAAGCAAAAAACCATTTTTACGATATAAATTGATGGAAAAATTATTTTAATAAATGAAACTGACTAAAAAACAGTATTTTCAGACAAAAAAAACTAATATAGAAGAAAAAATTTCAAAATTTAAAATGCATATGTAAATTTTGGTTCCCCGACCCATTTATTATATTCCAGGTATCTCAGCTTTTCTTCTTTTTCATAGTAAAATGAATTTGAACAGTCACAAACTTATATCTATTCAACAGAAATTATAAATTAAAGAAACAACAAAATTATTTTTTACGATATTAGAAATATAACCCAGAAGCAGCTCCCCTTTTACCACACAAACAACTTTCGCATGTTCAAGGTTGCTCCAGGACTCCTTTAAATTATTCCAGGCTTTCGTTCCTTAATATAGATTTTTAGTATGAGAAATTTCAAAAAAACTGCTCCCCGGGCCCCCCTTTTCGAAAATCAAAAATCCAAAAGTTGTTCCAAGTTCAAAATCACTCAAATCCAATTGTTCCAAGGTTTCATGCAAAAATATTCAAAATTAAACATTTTAAGCCCAAAAAACACTTTACATACAAAATTCATGTTAATCTTGTACTGGCCCCCCCTTTTATCGAATTTCAAAAATCAAAAACTTGTTAAAGGTTGTTCTAGGGCTCCTTTCTCTCGGGCTCGTTCCTTAATATTCATTTTTAGTATGAGAAATTTCAAAAAAATGCTCCCCGGGCCCCCCTTTTCGAAAATCAAAAATCCAAAAGTTGTTCCAAGTTCAAAATCACTCAAATATAATTGTTCCAAAGGTTCCTTCAAAAATATAAAAAAAAAACTGCGAGGCGGTAGCTTTTTGTTAAAAAAAAATAAATTTCTTCCCTAAAATTGTTAATTACTTTTTCTTTGTAAGATTAACAAGGAGAGTAAAAATCCAGTACAATTCATGGTGACAGTTGAACAACGCTTATTTTCGGCCCTGAAGTTAATTATTTTTTTATTGATGAGATCGAAAATGTTTTGCCTCAAAGCACTTCATGTTGCATTCGCATTAGAATTTTTCCTTAATTTCATAAAACCAACCCCACAGTTACAAAAAGACTTTAGGAAAACAAAGCATTTGAAAGGATATATACATAAAGTCAGTCAGTTAACCAATAAAAAAAGCAGTAAATAAGTGAGTAAACTTATGTAATTTTGTGCATACATAGACATTGTATTTGAAACTAACAGTACGCATAATATTAATCTGATCAATTCATTTTCTGATGATGTCTTCAAAAATGAAACGCACTTTTCGATCGATTACTAATTAGTACAATTGGTATATCTTATTCTATATTTATTGTAGTTCAAAAATAAAATTTTCATTAAAATACAACACACATCAAGAAAAACCTGCAACATCGATGAAAAACAAATAAGACTTTCAATCATATTTACATACATCTATACTATTTTAATGAAAATTTTATTTTTGAACTACAATAAATATAGAATAAGATATACCAATTGTACTAATTAGTAATCGATCGAAAAGTGCGTTTCATTTTTGAAGACATCATCAGAAAATGAATTGATCAGATTAATATTATGCGTACTGTTAGTTTCAAATACAATGTCTATGTATGCACAAAATTACATAAGTTTACTCACTTATTTACTGCTTTTTTTATTGGTTAACTGACTGACTTTATGTATATATCCTTTCAAATGCTTTGTTTTCCTAAAGTCTTTTTGTAACTGTGGGGTTGGTTTTATGAAATTAAGGAAAAATTCTAATGCGAATGCAACATGAAGTGCTTTGAGGCAAAACATTTTCGATCTCATCAATAAAAAAATAATTAACTTCAGGGCCGAAAATAAGCGTTGTTCAACTGTCACCATGAATTGTACTGGATTTTTACTCTCCTTGTTAATCTTACAAAGAAAAAGTAATTAACAATTTTAGGGAAGAAATTTATTTTTTTTAAACAAAAAGCTACCGCCTCGCAGTTTTTTTTTTTTTATATTTTTGAAGGAACCTTTGGAACAATTATATTTGAGTGATTTTGAACTTGGAACAACTTTTGGATTTTTGATTTTCGAAAAGGGGGGCCCGGGGAGCATTTTTTTGAAATTTCTCATACTAAAAATGAATATTAAGGAACGAGCCCGAGAGAAAGGAGCCCTAGAACAACCTTTAACAAGTTTTTGATTTTTGAAATTCGATAAAAGGGGGGGCCAGTACAAGATTAACATGAATTTTGTATGTAAAGTGTTTTTTGGGCTTAAAATGTTTAATTTTGAATATTTTTGCATGAAACCTTGGAACAATTGGATTTGAGTGATTTTGAACTTGGAACAACTTTTGGATTTTTGATTTTCGAAAAGGGGGGCCCGGGGAGCAGTTTTTTGAAATTTCTCATACTAAAAATCTATATTAAGGAACGAAAGCCTGGAATAATTTAAAGGAGTCCTGGAGCAACCTTGAACATGCGAAAGTTGTTTGTGTGGTAAAAGGGGAGCTGCTTCTGGGTTATATTTCTAATATCGTAAAAAATAATTTTGTTGTTTCTTTAATTTATAATTTCTGTTGAATAGATATAAGTTTGTGACTGTTCAAATTCATTTTACTATGAAAAAGAAGAAAAGCTGAGATACCTGGAATATAATAAATGGGTCGGGGAACCAAAATTTACATATGCATTTTAAATTTTGAAATTTTTTCTTCTATATTAGTTTTTTTTGTCTGAAAATACTGTTTTTTAGTCAGTTTCATTTATTAAAATAATTTTTCCATCAATTTATATCGTAAAAATGGTTTTTTGCTTATATCGTAAAAAATACTTTTGGGCCTAAAATCCTTTGTTTTGAATATTTTTGATTGAAAATTTGGAACAATTGTAAGTAGTTCAGACTTCTCAGAATGACGTTTTTGGATTTTTGAAAAAAGACTTTTGGGGGGCGCTCCCAGTTTTTTGTGAAATTTTAGTTTCGGAATTATTTTGAAAAAAAAGCATCATAAGTGCATTTTATTTTAAAGTTTGATACCAATTATAACCAATAATTTTTAGTTTTTTGATTTTTCGAAAGGGAAGGTGTGGGCGTATTAAAATGTGTTTAAAGGTTTTTTCGTTGGTTAAGTCTCTAAAATATGAAAATTTAGATTATTTTTTTTTAATAAGAGATATATAATAGGTTGACCGGGAACAACTTCAAAATTTTTGATTTTTTTGACCCACGAAATTCTGGAAATTTTTGAAATTTCGAAAAAGGACAAAAACATTTTCAAAAAATATTTTCTTAGTGGAGTACTTTTTCGTGACCTTCCAAATTTTGTTCAAAGTTGCGCATTGAATGATATTAACGATTGCAAGAATCAAAACTGAGATAAAAATTTCCAAAAAAAAATTATTTCAGTTTTTGAATTTTTTTTCGAAAATTCATAACTCAGAATCCAAAAGTGCTATGATTCCAATTCTTTGGAACAATGGTTGGAACAACTTTTACTATCGAAAAAAAATATAAAAACTTGAAAATTCGAAAAAAGGGGGCTACCTTATTTTCAAAATTTGGCTATAACTTACGATATATCGAAGTTAGAGGTCCAAAAATTTGGAACAATGTTAGGAACAACTTTTACAACCCGGAACAATTTTCAAAATTTCAAATTTCGAAAAAAGGGGGGCTAGGTCAAAAACGGTTTTTGGGGTCTAAAACCCACATTTTTGAATATTTTTCGAAAAAAATTTGGAACAATCCGGAACAAACCGGGAACAACCTGGAACAACTTTCAAAAATTGAAATTTCGAAAAAAGGCGGGCTAACTTCACACACTCGTAGGTACTACTTAAAGCTGCCCGTTGCTAAGTGGTTAGGTGCGCTGCCTGCTAAGTAGAACATCATGTGTTCGAGTCTTCTTCAAGCCCATAAAGTTTTTATTTTATCTCTCACTGGTTCTGCCTTTTGCGAAAAATGACAACACTTCCAAGAGTCAGTCATCTGTCATGAAAAAGTGCATCTCAACTTTGCCGTTCGGAATCGGCGATTGTAGGTCCCCTTAAGCACTATTCACATGAGCACGACCAACGAACGACGAATGAATGAAGAAAAGTGATTTTACAAACGTTTGAAGCCGTATTTCTTTACAAATTCTCAACAAAACGATAAAAGTAAAGTTTAAGTTTCATTTATGATGCAAAAATTAACTTTTTATTCTAAAATGTTGTTAAATTTGAGAAAACAAACTTATTTGTCGCGAAAACAATTCTAGTTGATACGAACTGCCAAACTCTATTCGCGTTCCACATATCATCCACACTCCCAACGAACAAAATATTCGCGCGCGTATAACCTCAAAAATCATTCTTGCTTTGTGTTTTGGTTGTTCATTCGCGACGAATTAAAAACTCTCATGTGAAAGAAATGTCAAAATCGACGAATTTTCGTTCATTCGTTGGTCGTTGTTCGTGCTCATGTGAATAGTGCTTTAATCCTTCACACGTGTACACAGAGAATTGTTGATGAGTGTAAGCCCCTTAAGCACTATTCACATGAGCACGAACGACGACCAACGAATGAACGAATATTCGTCGATTTTGACATTTCTTTCACATGAGAGTTTTTAATTCGTCGCGAATGAACAACCAAAACTCAAAGCAGGAATGATTTTTGAGGTTATACGCGCGCGAATATTTTGTTCGTTGGGAGTGTGGATGGTGTGTGGAACGCGAATAGAGTTTGACAATTCGTATCAACTACAATTCTATTCGCGACGAATAAACTTATTTTCTCAAATTTATTAACAATTGAGATTAAAAAGTTAATTTATGCATCAAAAATCAAACATAAACTATACTTTTATCGTTTTGTTGAGAATTTGTAAGAAAATAAGGCTTCAAACGTATGTAAAATCACTTTTCTTCATTCATTCGTCGTTCGTTGGTCGTGCTCATGTGAATAGTGCCTTAGGCCTTTTCAAGAGCTGTCGCGCCACTCCATTTATTTTTTTATTTACTATTTAAAGTACTAATTGTTTACATTTAACAAATTAAAAGCTTATGTAGGTAAAAGCTTCTTTTTTATTTTTAAAAAATTTGTATTTTAGAACTAAGCACAAAAGCTTTTATCTTACTTAAGAAAAACTGAAGTGGAAGTCTGAGTCTTGAAACGAACCCTGTAAAGAAATTAATAAAATACCGTCGGAGGTATCCAATTCGGTATGAGTAGATATAGGTACAAATATGTAGATTAATTTTGTTTCGACAAAAACAGTGTTTGAAAATCTTCATAAGGAAGGAAATTTAAGCTCAAGAAATGTTCAATATTTTTAGAAGGCACATTTTTAGAAAACCACATATGTATAAGAAAGATACAAATTACATAGGCATTTGTCTTATTTATGTAGAAACACACCTTCGATCGAACTTAATGAACAATCTTGATGACTTTACCTATCAGCAAACAAGAAACAACATTATCGCCTATCGCTACTTTGCATTGCACTTGCACTTCCATAAAACAAGCTCCACAAAATCCAATATCTCTCAACAAAATCTGACATAAAATTGTTTTACATTCACTCGAAAACAAAAAACCAAAACACACAAAACGAGAAAATTGCATACATAAAATTGTTTCATTGGCGTTTTTGCAAACCTAATCATTTGCACTCCAACAATATCCTGTTCGCATATAATCTAATCATAACACTTACATACACCCATATATCCTTGATTCTGTCACTGCATGTAAAGTTATATAGTGCCAAGCAAATTAACACAACCAAACTAAAAGCAAAAGAAAAATCGAATAAAACAACGCCAAGCAAGGTAGTAAATGTCCTTCCTATCCTAAATGTGTGGGTAAGGTAGAGGGTGGCGATCTCGAGCTCGACACAGGCTGACAGAATGGGTGGAATGGCAAAACGAAACCGAGGAATCCCACTTTAAGCCCACCACACACTGTGTAAAGTCATTGTTTTTCCTTCCAAAGCTACCTCTACACACAACACATAAGCTCATCAATGGCAATAGCAATAGCAACATGGACTTGTCAAGGAAACACAAATAAAAACGGAAATCTTCCTTCTGTCACACCACGACCGGAGTGGCGAATATTGTTGTAACATAGAGCTATCGTTATCGTTGTCGTATTGTGTTGTTTTGTTGTGATGACGGGCGCAAAGCAAAGCAAAGCAAAGAATGTACCTATACCCATAAGGAAGAGAGCATCATCACAGCATAGGTGGTACAGCAATAGCAACATCAATAACAAAAACAACATCAAGAGCAGTAGGTGTGTATTGTTGGTTATAGCAGAGATAACTCGATGTATACCATAAGGACACACAGTACAGGATGCCAACAAAACTCACATAGGAATGAGGTGGTATATAAAAAGGTACCACCATTGATATAGAGCTAGCGTATAGCATGTTCTACCCATTAGCAAATTTTCATCCCCTTTTGATGTACAATAGAAAAACAAATCTTATATTCATAGAACACCATTTTATGGCATCCTCTAAAATATTTTGTTTACGTAATCGTCATCCCTTCAAATAACCCAACTCACTGTATATTCAGTATTCTCATTCACACTAGTTACTAGCCGAATACAACTCTCCTTATCTAGAGACAGTGGTTTCGATAAATAAATGTTTGAGTTGTGTAGAAATAAAATTTTGGGCGAGAGATTTTCGTTTCATTTCAGTGAACATTTCGTAAAAAGATTTTGTTTAAATCAGACGCAAGAATTTCACCAGTGTAACTTTACCTCTTGTAAGCGGATCAATATACCTATTTCTTGTAAAAAAAGTGATAAAAGGCTTACAAAAATATTTATGTATATATTTTTGTGTGTATGTAAGCTAATTTGTTCAAATTGTGTCGAATCTGTCTAATGAAAAGTTTAAAATTAATAAACAAATTGTGTTTTACCTTAAAGTATGCAGTGTTATTTCTATTCTCTTAAATTAAAAGTGCTGCCAAGTTAAGAAACAAAAATAATAAATTTTCAATAGTTCCTAATAACAATTAAAATTCAAAGAAAAACTAATAAAAAAATAATTTGTCAAAATAACTCACTCCACCTAAATCAAAAAATTCCCTAGTGTGTGGCGCGTTCCGTTTTTTTTGTGCTTTTTAATTAAATTTTGCAACAAGAAAAATTTTGATTCCCGCTCTGCGGTGGAGTACAATCTTGAAATGCTCTCATCGGCATCCTTATCTCCGCCTCCTTTAGACTTACGGCCCGCCCTTAACAACAGCCAGGCGTCAACCAATACAAACACAAACACAAATACAAACACAAGCAGTGAGGATAAATCTCATGCGCCCTTAGTTAAACCGCCCTATTCCTATATTGCTCTCATTACCATGGCAATTTTACAGTCGCCGCATAAAAAATTAACCCTAAGTGGAATATGTGATTTTATAATGACGAGGTGAGTGCGAATATGAATTTTTATTATTAACTCAAAACTCTGCATACATAAATGGGCTTAAAAGCGTTGTTGTAGGTGTATGGAAATTATTTTGCCAACAATCATTATTATTTCTTCTACTTATGGTTCTTATGGCGGAATAAAAAATTGTTTAGTTAGATTTTTCTTTCGGTTCGTGTTGAATCATTATTTTTGTTTTTCGTAAAACGAACAAAAAAAAACAAAAGTGGGACAATGAAGGTGTTTGGAAAATTGTTATGTTTTTAGTTCTTTTTAACGTGAACTAATTATATTAAGAATGGATAATAATTTACGTTGTTGGTTGGATCGCGAATTTAATTTAAATCTTGAATGGCTTGTGAAGCTCTTCGTAACGAAAGTACTTGCGGTCATTACGGTTTGCGGATGGACTATACATTACAACTAAAATAATCAAAAATAGAACAAACGTTTACAAAGTTTTTTTTTTATTTTTGTTTAATTCGATTTAAAAAAAAAAAACCTTAGCAATGAAGGTCAAGTGCTTTGGGGATTTAAATATAAGGAATCAGCGCCGGACTGTCAGACCCGACGCTACAAATCCCGACGGGAAGTTACCCGGTTTTTTTCTCAAATCTTTATCCGTAAATACCATTACATGTCTTAAAGGAAAAGGAATCAATGTATAACTTTTCTCAAAAACGGATTTTGCTATAATCTGAGATTATATTTTTCTTTATAAAATTTAAGGCCCCGATTGCCGTTGTTGAGAATCGAGACTACACTCACAAAATATTGTGAATATTAAAATTTGACAGTTCTATGTTGTATTAGTTTTTAAAATCTTTACTTTTTTTATGGTTTTAGTAATATGTAGTTATTTGGCGCAAAATTATAGTCCGCTAATGAACAATTTAAGTGTGATACTAGCTTAAAATGATGTTTCAGTCATAACTCAAACATCATTTTAAGCTGGTACCAAACTAAATTTTCTTAAAATTGTTTATTAGCGGACTATAATTTTGCGCCATTTTTTTTTATGCAAAGTTAATAAATTGTAAAAAAACAACGTATATTTTAAATTTCTACAGAACCTCGAGCTTGAAAATTAAAAAGAAATGAAAACTATTTTTGAAGGTATATTTTAAAGAAGGTGCAGCTAACTTACTTCACGTGTAAAGTGAACCGGGAACATTAGTTATTTCTGATGCAGTTATATTATCCCTTCTTAGCGTGGAATAATTTATCAGCATGAAGGTAGTTTGAAAACTTTACGAAAAACATTTAATTATTCAAACAGCATCTTAGCCCAAGGCCTGAGAACTTTAATTCTCAATGCAATGCCTAGTTCAAATATTTGAACAGCAGAACACTTGGACTTGCCGAAAATTTCTTATACGCAACCAAATTTGTTTGATTAATAGTGTAAGCCCAAAGTAAATTACAAAAGACGACTACAATTATAAGTGAAATTATGTATTTCCCACATTGCGTAGGAAAGAGCTTCATACAAAAGTTAAAATATAAAAAAAAAGTGAAGTTATATACCATCTTAAAGTATTACTTCACCAGAAGTGACGTTCATGTTCATGAAGTGAGTTCCGTGCCCCTTAAAAATCTCCTTTGTTACCTTAAAAACTGTAGGTATATTGACTGCATAAATAGGTTACTCGTTTATGCTACTTCTATTCCTAAGTTGTCTTAAAAATTAAATAGATCAGTGGTACCTGCCAACGCGGTCGCGACGGCGGAAATTATCTTTTTGAATTTATATCATAAGGTCATGATTTTGTGAAAAACTTTTGTACAAAAAAAGTTATTTCAAATAACGAGTAAAATTTACAGAGCGGTGCTGATCCAACTTATAAAACTATTCTTATATTTTAAGCTTAGAACCCTGCACAAATTGAATGATAATGATAAACAAAGGAGTCCTTCCGAAAATCATCTTAGTTAAACAATATTAAAAAAAAAAAAAAACTTTAAGTACTTGACGACTTGTTTTTTAAATAAAAATCATTTTAAAAACTTATTATATGCATAAAATCAGCCTAAACATTTATAAATGAAATTGACCAGCACGGGCACGTAAGCAGCGATCGATTCGTTGGACCTAATTTCCGATGACTAGATCGAAAAGGCTGCTATTTGGCGTGCAATGGTGTCTATGAACTCTTCCAACGTGTCGTCGGCTTGTCCAAATATAGAATGGGTCTCATTTTTCTAATAATCAAATAACAATTCTAACAAAGACGCAAGATGCAAAAGGACACGTATTACTTGCAAAATAGAATTGCATGTTGTTGTTTTTTTTTTCAACGAAACGCAGTTATCCACTTCTTGTGTTGTATTAGACATACGCCTTAAGGCCAATGCCAAGGGACCAAGAGCAAGGGTCACCCTGTTATATAACGCTGATTGTTAGGGCAATTGAAGACCTCCATTTCCTCAATATCCCTTTGATAAGAGAATAAACGCTAGGATAACAATGAGGATATATTAAGTAGAATACAAAAAATTGAATCTCAGTTCGTCTTTTGACTACTTTATCATTGTAAGGTCTCAAAAGCAGCTAATCTGACTTAAAGAAAATAGGTAATCAATCAAGCCGCTTTCAAATAATATTCTTGGCAAGATGAAACTAACAATTTGGGATCAAAAAAAGGGTTAAAATATTAATTCTGATCACCAAAACAGAGGAGTGAAATTGTTCAGATCTTCTATGCTTCATTCAACAGAAAAGTTTCTAGGGCGTATACTTCTATTTTTTTCCGAAAGTTGTTTCGTTTAGGTTTTGTTTTTGTGAATTTATTTTCTGTGATTATCTAAGTATATTGCAATCTCAGTGTAAAGGTCGGTGTTTAATAATTCAAAATAATAAAACAGTTTTACTTACCGAAAAGACGTTTTAAAAAATAATATTAAAATTAAATTAAGTATGAATGCATATAGATATTAAATACTCCGTCAATATTCTGAATATTTCCTTATATCTCAATTCAATTCTCAAACACAATGCAAACTTTTGACAGATTTGATTTTAACTATCCAATATCCAATGTGTTGCATTTTCCTTACCCAAAAAATATTCTTCTTTTGCTAACCGTTTAAATCTTCCCTGAACTTCCACGAATATTTCAAAATTGGTCCACCCGTTCTCGAGTTTAAGCGAAACTAATGAACAGCAATTAATTTTTTATATGCACACGAAACCTAAGAATAAACCAAGTTGTTACTAAGCTACGTTTGTTAAATTATAAAAACTTTCACAAGTGCATTTTCATTCGCTCATATCTTATGTGAATTTGACAGTTAAAAAAAAAATTATAAAAGGTAAAAAATGGAGAATTCAATCAGATTTTTGTATTTTCTGCGTGGAAGAAAATCGATGTTTGTATGAAAAAAGCGACTCAAAAAACAAAAAAAAACAAAGGCTTGAAATTCATTTCTCTCTCAAACCAATGCAATGTGACCGATAGCAACGTTCGGAAAATTACATTATGACTACGGCGAGTACTTTTGGTAACAAAAGCAAAATTTAGTTTGATTTTTGACATTAGCTTTTATTCATTAAAGTAATTATAGTTGGACCTTAAGAATCACCGTGCTTTTGGAAAAAAATTCGTCTTTGTGAAAACGTCTCCGACTTAAATATCAAAAATAACAAGAGATACCTTTCATTTTATAATTTTTGTTTTAAAGCAGGCAATCAAAGTAGATACTGTTTGAATTGCTCGTAAGGCCAGCTGCCCATTAAACTTTATGCTCTGGCGCTCATTGCGTTTACCAGGCTCTAAGCCTTCGAATATTATTTAAAAAAAAAAAACTGCTTGCACATCTTGTTTTCAACAAGCCGATGTTTTTTTCTATTTTTTGCAAATATCTGCATTAACTTTTTTGAAAGATCTGATAAATTAAAGCATAAAATTGGAATCGAAACCTTATTCCGAATTATGTTCAACGAGTAACAGTGGATAACAACTAATGTGGTTTTCCATTGAACCAAAACATTGATGTGCCGTCGACGGGCCGGCAATATTTTTTTCTTAAACGTTTTCCAATAGGAAAAGTATTGATGTTTTTTCCCGAAGAATTGATTCGTTTTGAATTCGTCTTTTGAGACGAATCTACACAGATTTTCACACTGATTTTAACACATCCTAAAAACTTGACAGTTTTTGCAAATGGAATAGTTATGTGTTGAAAAAGAAAATAGAAGATAGTGCGGTTTTGTTGTGTTATAATTACTATCAATAATAGAATAGTGAATATTATAAATAACAATAATTAAAATAAAGAATAATAATAAAAATAAATAAGGTTTATCGTTGTGTTCTCAAGAATGGGTACATATAACATGGACATCATTACAAGCATTCTTCATCCGAGGACGAAGATATGCTGAAAATTTTCAATTGGATCATTGGATGAATTCTACGATTGTTGAAGCAAATAATACATTGCTATCCAAGAACGAAAGGCATTTAATTTAAAATTTCGAAAATGTTGTACAAAATTATAGGACGAAGAATGAATAATTGTTTCTCTTGTTTGTTTATGCTAACAGCTGGAACACTAATACACTTACAAAATGATATTGCTACGTTTTTCCTTTCCATTGAAACCAAAAAATATTGATTTTTAGTACCGAAGGGCCGTCCATTTCATGTGGTTCAATGGAAATCGACATAAGTTGATGCAGCGAATTTTAAAATTTAAACTACATCGATGTAGACATTTTTTAGTCCAAATTTATAAATTTTATATCGTTTTAAAACCAAAAATTTTAATTAAATAAACACCTTAGACTGTGTGTATATATTGAATGGAAGATTGACAGACACATGAAGAGAATTACTGGACTTTATTTAACTTATTTGACATTGTAATATTTTCATCCACGAGTTTGAATAACGAAGTTCATTTCATAATATTCAAGGTGTTCAAAATTTGCCAGTTTGTCTAAAACGCAAATTAATTGCATTTGTTTCGTTCTCTCTATCGCAGAAGGCGAAATTACAAAAAAGCTCATTGTCATAACATTTATAGAACATTTATAACAAACAAACAAAAATTAGGGTTCCTCGACATCTATAGACTATAGACCTACATTTCTTTGAGTGCAACCTAAACTTTAATACCGAATCCTAACAACTAAGCACAGATGCACTTTTTTCATGACAGATTGATACTGTTGGTTGTTTTATCAGTTCTGCGGAAGAGGGAATACCCGTGAATGATGAACATATCCGATACGTCACGGGCACAAAACAAAAACATTTATAATCATAAAGGATATGGTCAAATGCATAGTTAACGTTCTATAGAGAAAATTGTGTTTCCACATTTTTTGCTATATCTTATGAACGGCTTTTTTACTCCTTCTTGCATTGTAGTTCCCCATCACAAATGTTCCAGATTTCCATTTGAAAACCACTGCACCTGCAATAACATGCAATTTTCCCTTTACAAACCAATGAATTTTCCGAGTTTTTCATCAAGAAATTTCTATTTTCTATTCGAAAACCCACTTTGAAGTTTTCCATTTGAACACCAATGCACCTGCAATAATATGCAATTTTCCATTTTAAAACCAATGAGTTTTCCGAGTTCCTTTCGAAAACCTATTTTGAAATTTTCCAGTTTTCCATTTGAGAACCACTTTACTACAATTACATGCAATTCTCCCCTTGAAAACCAATGAGTTTTCCGAGTTTTTCATCATAAAAAATCTGATAAGAAAAAGACCTTACCTTTTGTACCCTGCACTGCCCACTACCCTCCTACCCACCATAGCTACCTGCTACCCACTACCCTGCTACCCGCTACCCCCTTACCCGCTCCTCGCTGCCACACTACCCCGCTACTCCACTTCGCGCTTCCAAGGAAATATCTCAAAAGAAACAAATCTAAAAGAGCAAAAATATCGACAACAAAAAAATGTCAAGTTAAGTTTTTTTTTCGATGAAAAACAAATTTTTGACAAATATTTTCTTCACTGACATTTCTTTTTTTTTGTGTGATGAAAATAAAAATATTTGACGAAATTTTAAATGAAATTGATTAATCGCAGGTTTTTGATATATTTTGTTGTAGTGAGAAAAGCATTATTTTTAACATTTGAACCGTTTGTGATTTAAAAAGTACTAATTTTGTTTGTCTTAAACCATCTACCCTTAATTCTCTTTAGTTTAACACAAAAATTAAGAAAATCGGCCAACCGGTTTTTATGCCTATAT
The DNA here is from genome assembly GCA_943590905.1 of Sphaerophoria taeniata. Classification (NCBI taxonomy): domain Eukaryota; kingdom Metazoa; phylum Arthropoda; class Insecta; order Diptera; family Syrphidae; genus Sphaerophoria; species Sphaerophoria taeniata. Next base: position 21,569,886 of record OX016540.1, on the reverse strand, counting down.
GCCGCAAACGAACGGCGCTAGATTTTTATAATATAAAAAAATAGATATAGATATATACACTCCGCTTCAACTGAATAAGAACACATTTTTTCAAAAGTTTGCTGTCCATTTTTTCTTCACTTTGAAAGTTAATGCATCATTTGATGATGGTAACCGATAGCTTATGATGTTAAGAAAACAAATCAAAAAGAATAATTTAAAAAGGACCACTAGTTTTTCCCTGGCTCTCATGCAAAGCTTTCCAGATTGAAAAACTCAGTTTTTTTTTTGCGTCAACTGAATAAGCACAACTTTTAAAAATGCAAATAAAATCTAACAGAAAGAAATGAACAAGACTTTCATTAAATATTTTTTGTATTGGTTATTTCTAGTATTGGGTACTACCACCTTTATTCTTCATTACTTCATAAATTCGGGCTGGCATGGAATCGTATAAACTCTTAAAGTAGTCCAGCGAAATTTCTCTCCATGGTAACTTAATGGCTGGAATAAGCAATTCTCTGTCCTCAAATTGACGGCTTGACTCATAATCTTTACGTACCAGCCATCCCCATTCATTTTCCATAAGGTTCAGGTCAGGTAAATAGGGTGATCATTGAAGCAATTTAACATTCTGGTCCTGTATAGCACTTTTGACAGTGCGCGACGTTTGGATGGGGTCGTTGTCATATTTTAAAATCCGTTTACAGGGTCCAAAAATATCCGAAAATGAAGGAAACTTTCTTTCCAATATTCTGTGGTAGGTCATTGCAGTCGTTTTTAACGTTTAAAACTCAAGCTCAATAGTCCCAAAGTAGCTAACTGCCCCCCATATCATAACTCCACCTTCTCCACCATGATGCAGCGCTAAAAATCGTTCTTCTTTTCTCAAATCGTGAAAGTTATAATTAAAACCATCAGGGACATCAAAATTGAAACTCTTCTCATCCAAAAAAACCGCGTTGTGCCACACATTTTTCCAACTCACATCGAGTCTAGAAAATCTTAAACGAATATCTTTTCGTTGCTCGTTAAGTGGTGGTTTCTTTTGGAGTTACAATCGTTTTAAATGATCTGCGCGGTTTGGTACTCTGTGGACTGTTGAAACACCTGCAGTTACACCAACTTTTTGTTTTATTTTTACCGCGGAGGCACATGAACTGGAAGCACATCTCAAAATTGCTCGTCTATCAACTTCGAATGTTGCCGTTTTTTTACCACCTTTCATGTTTTTCTCATACAAACTTTTGTTTCTGAGGTACGAATAGACAAGACTAAGACTCCGATCAATATTGGTAGCTAAAGCACGCACGGTCAGTCTTTATTCTTTTAACGAATCAATTTAAGCTCTTCCGAAACTGTTAAAGCTTCTGATCTAACCATTTTTTTTGTTAATTCTAATTAAACGGCTAAATGTCACTAAGAACACTTCAACTTTTGATTTGGTATACCAATTAACTTAAAACTCTAAGAACCAATGAAGATAATGAGAGTGAAAGATTGTGTGCTTATTCAGTTGACGCAAAAAAAACTGAGTTTTTCAATCTGGAAAGCTTTGCATGAGAGCCAGGGAAAAACTAGTGGTCCTTTTTAAATTATTCTTTTTGATTTGTTTTCTTAACATCATAAGCTATCGGTTACCATCATCAAATGATGCATTAACTTTCAAAGTGAAGAAAAAATGGACAGCAAACTTTTGAAAAAATGTGTTCTTATTCAGTTGAAGCGGAGTGTATATGTATAGATATAGATTTATTAAAAAATTTTACAATAAGCATTTAACTCATATAAATTGTTTTTATTTCTTTTCAGGTTTGCATACTACAAAGAAAAGTTTCCAGCGTGGCAAAATTCCATTCGGCACAACCTAAGCTTAAATGATTGCTTCATTAAAGTCCCCAGAGAGCCCGGCAATCCAGGCAAAGGTAATTTCTGGACCCTTGATCCTCTCGCCGAGGATATGTTCGATAATGGAAGTTTCCTCAGGCGAAGAAAACGATACAAAAGGGCTCCAGTTGCACATCGATTTCCATTCCCGTCGGTGTTCGGTCCATTTTCGCCATTTTGGATAAGAAAACCCGTTCCAGTGTTGCCGGTGCATTTCAACGTTGCCAATTTCGGAAACGCCCACGATCCGTTCGATTCAGTCACCACACAACCTGATCCGATCGATGTTACATCCCCGAACCATAAATTCGATTTCTTTGCCAACCTAGAAACTCCCTTCTACCACAACAATGACAAAATCGAACTCATCCGTCAAAATGTTGCCCGTTTTCGGAGAACAGCCGATAACCTAGACATTATCACAAATCCAAACGACATCCTTAATAATTCTGATTTGAACAGTATATACCGGAAAATGCCCACAATCGCTGACTATCCGTCGTCGCAACACAATGATCAATCGATGAATTTTCCTTACGCCAATGTCGACCAACAAAGCCCCGATGAAAATTTCAACGCAATCGAAGACATATCCTGCGATCGTATCGACGTCGAAAGCGAACAAGAGGAATCCCATAAATCCGATTCGTCCGACATTGTATGCACTCGTATCGAAACGGCACCGACAGCGACGACGCATGCCAAAAAAGCCAAACGAACCGTTCAGTTTATGAATAACAATGAAAAGTGTGGCAAGGTTTCGAGTAGTATTAATCCATATGTGCTGCTGTTTGAAAACTCAAATTTGGAATCCGACAATTCCCTCTCGATTTCGACAACTCCTGAAGATAATTTTTCAAATAAAATCCTTAGTTCCTTGGAGTCGTCAGCGAATCGCAATCTTTTTAAGCCAAATCTCTTATCAATGGACTTTGATCAGACCAAAACGAAGCATAGTCACACGAAGGATTTCAGTATAGAAACGCTGATTGGCAACGCCGCCGAATTCGGTGAAACATAGTTTTATTCTAATGTCGAGGGTAGTTAATTTAAATCGTAAGGAGTCACAAATTTAGTTGCAATATTTTCGTAAGTTAGGTTTTTAAGCGATAACAACAAATTGTAAATAGGTAAAAGGAGTATTTTTTAATGTAACCGTGTTTAATGCACCTTTCCTAATTAGATATTAAACAATTAGATATAAACGGATTCGAAAAAAACGAAGGTTTTGATGTGTGTGAGTTTTTTTTCATTTAGCTAGGTTTTTCTTTTTTTTAACAAGAAATAAATTTAATATTTAGTTAAAATAATTCTCTTATTAAACCATTGAAACCAACAAACATTTTTGGTTACTTCTTAAACAGTAGAACTAAGAACTGACAACGCACAATTTTGGTTGGTGTTTTTACATTAAATAATTTTCAAATTTAACGAATGTAATCAAGATGTATTGAGTGGTTTCCAGTATTTAGTTCACTAATATGAATCAAATTAACACTGGATTTTTATTTGAGAGCACGTTTGCAGCGGTCGATTCGTTGGACCCGACATTCAATGACTCGGCCATTTTAACCGAAACCCTGGTTGGCACTAACCAATGACTTAAATAAGCTCCAAGGAATAGTCTTAAGGCGTTATACCGCACGAATGAGGCAGCCAATTCACTGGCCCATTTCTTGAAGGTATTATTTCAATAACTCTCCAGTAAGTCGATTGTTAGGCATGCTGTGTTGCTCGTGGCAACATCTTGCTGAAGCCACATGTCATGCAGCTCTATTCACAGTAACTTGGAATTGACTGATCGACCAACCCGTGGTCTCAACATGTTATTGCCGGTCTATTGTGGCAAGTATTACCACGCTCTTAAAATTGCGGTGACCTACTATGAATTTCGGTAGAACTTTTTTATAATTTGCAAACGTTTCTCGTTTGTTTACTTTATTTACAGTATCTACAGTTTGTCTGCTTGTCTGTTTGTCGATTATCTCGAGAACCACTCATCGTATTGCCATGAAATTGGTCTCATTCGAGGCGTCATTGCCTTGTTAATAACTGATAAGGTTTTGAGTGAAACATTATTTATCAATGTAATAAAATATATTATTTGTCAATAATTTTTTTTTTATAAACAATTGAAAATTAGTTAAAGCGGATATATTTTCGTGATATAAAGAAAAACTGTCTATATGAGTACAGGAATAGAATATTTATGGCTTTAACAGCCTGATTCTCCCCCTTGTGAGGAATCACAAGTAATAAGCCCTTGTGACTATTTCTTGTGAGGATTGTTGTGATTCGATAATATTTGTCGGATTCTCAAATAATCCTCTTTTGTTCACTATATTCATTCATACTCATAAATCAAAATGTCAAATCTGAAGGAGATCACAATTTCGATTGTTTTTGTGACTCTCACAAGTTGTGACTTTGGGGGAGAATACGAAAAAGTCACAAAATCAATTTCACATCTTCTTATGACATGTGAGGTATCAGTGATAGGGAGAATCGGGCTGTAAATCGGTAAACCCTCATTTTCATGAGTATAATTGACAACAGTTTTATTTAAACAATTAAAAATTAATTTCAAAGGTTATATTTTATTATACTTGTTCTACTCTGGGAAGTTATTCGTGTGGACCACATGGGTCGCACTCATATTTTTTATTTTATTTTTTTTACATTAGGAAATTTACACACATCAATACTTTCCCTAAAAAAAAAATCAAAAGCCGTCCGTTTTGATTGGTATTTTAAGTATTTGGATTGTATATATAAAGATAGGTTAACTAAGAGAAAAAAAACATGTATTCACATACAAAGGTAAAAAATATGTCTTGTATTTTAACTAGAATAAGATTTCTACTTTTTCTGATTTTTTTTTCAATTTTTTTTTACTTATCAATTTATTTACCTTTAAGACTTATAGTGATTTGTGAATAAAAAGAACAAAAAATATTATTTATTTGTTAATATCTCTTTTTTTTATTTCAAATCTTGTGTATGTAAATCTTATCTTATGTAAAAAAAAAATTGTAGCTTATACTTTGAAATTAAAAATTGAATGTGTAAATTTTTTACTTGTTCAATGTGTAATGTGATATAAAATAAAAAGAAGAAAATATGACTACATTGAAGATTTATTATAAAAACTATAAAGAAGCATACGGAGACTTTGGCGAAACTATTTGGTGCTATTTTCTGAACACAAAAACTTCTGCGAAATACCCTTGTCGATTTAACTTGGAACGAGTTTAAAAAAAAAACATGAGGAAAAAGTCCTGATGAATCCAATTTGAATTTTTTTTTTACCTATTGCTTATAGTACCTACACCGTAATTTGGATCGAAAAATATGTAAGAAAGTAATTTTTTCTACAGTTAAGACACATATACTTCATATTTTTTAAAATCAATTTTTATTTTGAAAGTTAACTTTGATGCCGGAAAAGGTGTAAGGTGAAAGACTTATAAAATGTTGAATGTTCGATTTTTGGATGAAAAAAAAAACAGTTTCGCAAAAAATTTCTGAAAGGTAGGTGACTAAGAAAGACCAACTACATTGTTGTGCTGTTTTAAATTCAGAAAAAGAACAGATACAAAACTGCATCATTGGATTCATATTTTAATAGGCTATTGGCACCTGTTATAGAACATCCCTAGTTACCGATCACTTTTGAGAAAAATGGTTGTATTTTCGTTATTTTACGGTTTAGGTTAAAAATCAAATTAATACAAATAAATCTTGAGAGCAAAAATCCCGTTCACTGGTAAGTTGCATTCTATACGGTTTTGATAAAAAAAAAATAAAACAGATGACAAAAAGTAAAATTATATTTGTAGCGTAGTAAATTTAAAATTTGAACATTTATGAACTTTCAAATTTTAATACTTAAAGTTCAAAGTTTTCACTTCCGTCGGCTGTCCCCAGAATTACGAATTATATTTATATACCATGTTAAAGTAATATAGTTTATCAAATTAACGTGAATAAAAATGAGTTCATTTACTTCCCTTGCGTAATATATATATTTTTAGATAGTCATTTTTGTTGAGTTAACTCCAGTCACGCGTCAAAACTGACACGTAATTTTTTGTACATTTCGTCGCCTGAGAAAAAGAATGTCGTATATCACAAAAATGGTTTTTTGAGGTTTGAATGCAGTTTTGATAAGAAAAAAATAATCTTTCGTATGGTGCAATCCGCGTTTTGATATCTCCTTTAGTTTCGGAGATATTTTGTATTATTTTGTCGTATGTGCAAGGTCAAATGCGTTTTGGGTATTAATTTTGTCGTATGTGTAAGAATTTTTCACATACGACATTTTTTCTATGTAAAATCGCGGTTTTTGTTGGTTGCGTAAATGATTGTCGTATGTGTTTGAAATCCTTCACATACAACAATTTTTTACCCAACTTACGGTAAATTATTGTAGTATGTGCCATAAGAATGTGTATGCAGAAGAACAATTTCAGTTGACTTCAGAATGTCGTCGAGTGCGGACGGGTCCCCTGCGCCGGAGTTACCGCCAGAACTTTTAGCGTGAGTATTATAAAGTATAAATCAACTTAAATATTTTTTTAATAAAAAATATATAATAACTAGCATGAGTGATGACATACTAAATGACACTGATTCTGTTGACTTTTCTGTTGACGACGAATAAGACGATCCCACCTTTTTACCCACAACTGAAAACAACGAGCGCTCAGCTCTCAGGTCGTTCTATGAAAATGCACCAAACGAAATAGAAACCCCATCGACATCGAACCAAATAGAAAGAAGTTTACCGTCCAACTACACATTGTTTTGTTAAGTTGATAAATCACCATGGATGTGTTTATGTTTTTTTTTAGATTTAATGTTTATTTTTTTAAAAAGAAGAAGACTGGGGCCGAATTATCGCTTTCGCTATCGAGTGAGTGAGTTTCATCCGATATCGAACGAACGAGTAACCCCATTGGGATTATGTCACTCGATAGGTCACGTATCGTTTGAGAATATAAAATTGTAGTAGTTTTAATCGAGTCTCGATTATTTTGAAGGAATTTTGAGAGGTTTGACAAATAAAAAACAAAACTTGAGTGAAAAAGTGAAGGCAAAAATATTAATTTTGTTTCATGAAATTTATTTTTTGAAAAAAACAAAGTTTGAATGTTAAGAAGATGAGATTGATGAAGGTTTGGAGCAGAATAACTCGACCTAAATAGATTATTGGCAAAGAATGTTATAATAAAATAACTCAAGTTCTCTAAATAAGTAGACTTTAATTTTTTTTTCTTAGAAATTTCCTCCCATCAGTGAGCTGTTTGTGTGTCGAATGAAATTAAGCTCGATAGCTGAGCAGAGAATTAAAATTTTTTGTACTAGAAGCTCGATACTGAACTCGATAACGTGAGAGGTAATGCCAAAAGCACACAAACACTCACAATTCAGTATCGTATTATTCGATAACGGATGCCGTAATTCGGCCCCTGTTTATTTTTATTTTATGTGAATTAAATTATTTATTTTTTTTCAAAAAAATATTGAATAACTCGTAGTTTTATTTATTTGTTTGAATAAAAAGTAACTGAATTGTGTAAAAGTTTGTCATATGTGCAAATTTTTTGTCGTATGTGTATGGAATAAACATTTTAGTTAGCAAAATGTAACATACGACAAAATAATACTATGGTTTATTGGCTTTAAAATCTGTAGAAATGGAAGCTGGGTTTTAATTTTGATTCTAAAATGAAGTTCCATCAGCTCTGCAACTATAGTAAAAGTTTTGAAAAATTATTCGTAGCCGTTTCGGAGATATGATTTTTTAAACTTTGATTGCGATTTCCCAAAATCAAAAAAATGTCGCTTACGACATTATCATTCTCGGGCGACGATTTACTGATAATTAAAGTAAAAAAAAAGAGTATCAAACATGAAAATATTCGAGATAATATTTCAGAATAAATTAACATCATTGTTAGCTCAGTAAAAGTATTTTTTGCAAAATAATTTTTCCTCATAGTCCATGAACTGTTCGGTATCTAGTGCCACGAACCTTAAATTTCATCTTTTTTATTGTTTTAATAGAAATTTATCTTGTAAATAGTATTCATACTGACCCCAAAATCAGACAAAAAAGAACTAAGTGTTTTAACACGTCTATGTTATAAAAGTACTGTACCTATTCGAACAAAGCCAACCAACTGGCCTTTTTTCTTGTGATTTTAATTCATTTAATTATTTGTCTGTTGAATATCTACTAAGTAACACCAGTTGTAATACATTTTCTTTAATCAATGTAATAACAACGTTCATTTTTATCAAGAATTTAAAAAAAACTACAAAACAAAAGCAATTTTCATCTTTTTTCATTAATAAATGTTGAAAATAGAATTGGTATGGCTAAACAACTATTGAAATCAAGTTGTAGTTGTATCTTGTATGTCAAAAACCTTTTTTCATCCATCGTGGGTAACTTTCTTTCTAATATATTTCACAATTCGTTTTAATCACATCAAAACATTTGAAGCCGGCCGGTCTGCGAATTTCGGAATTTCAACTTTAAACTTAAATGTTGCAAATTTTAAACAATCAGCCTTATTGTGAGTTTCGCTCGGAAAATCATTCCCACGGAATATTTTCGTTCGCCCTGAATTTTAAAAGCTATTATGAGTTTCGCCTGAATAGAATTCCACTTCGAATCAGGACTAACAGTTCGAATAAAACAAAGAGTGATAGAATGCTTGCAGAAAAAACACAGTTTTTAGGGAATGAAAATATCCCATCCATATTTCCCTTTAAAATTATTGAACATTTTTCGTAACTTACAAACCATGGCTAGTGTTCATTTAAGAAATATTCTTTTTCAACTCATAGCTTACTTTGTTTAAGGCTATTGACACGCATTTTGTAAGTTATCAGTTCTTTTCATTTAATTTCAAATCAAAAATTTAAACATATATGAAATGTTTGCTCAGTGTGTTATCACTGTATTGAAAACGTTGTCGTCAAGGTGAAGTTTTTTCAGTTTAAATAAATTGATTTTTTGCTTTGAGGAGATATTTATTTAGACACCAGAAAGGATCGAGTGAAACATATTATCATTTTTTAAGTTTTTAAAATAAAATTTAAAAAGGAAAATTAAAATTATAATCATCGCACTAAGAATGTTGGTGGAGGAAGAAGAAAGGGCTCGACATTTACTTATAGTAAGAAGTTTTTTTTACATGAAACTAGTTTTATTTAAGAGATTTATTTATGAATGATCGACAGTATTAATTTTATCGCGAGGCAACGGGTTTTTCTATTTTTTATTAATTTTTAAATCTTTCAATTTTCATACAAATTGCACTGCAAAAACTATGATAACAAAAATTGTTGTCTTGTTTTTGACAGTTCGCACTAATACTAACACACAGGTAGGTATACAATTCCCTTTCGTAAGTGTTTGCAGGGGTGTTTTGGCGTTTTAAGTTCTGGGATTTTTTGTTCTTTGCTAAATTTCCCTTTTAAATGTGAATTACAATATCCGACATTTAACACAGTTGGCTTTGAGTTAACTGCAAATTAACGGAAAATATGCACGAAATTTATTAATATTGTTTTAACATTTTACTTACGTATTTACTTTTTTCTTTGTTTTTTTTTATATTTTTAAAATGTTTGACTTAAAAATTTTTTAATTTTTGATTTTAAAATTTTGCATTTTTCTTTTTTTTATTTTTGTAATTATTTTAATTTAAATTTAAATTTATTTTGTTTTTCCCGTTGTACCTGCTTGTATTAAGCAGTCCCAAACTCTTGTCTTCCTATTACCTATTCGTGCCGCCATCACTTTTTTTTATTATTTTATTTGTTTCAAATAATTTCAAATAAAGTGCCGATACGACTAGCAACCGTAATTGTAATCGTACTCGGTGAAAATGGACCCCAGCGCGTGCGGTATCTGGGGGGGAAAGAGGCGTGGGATTAAAAAAAAAAAAAAACATGAAATCCAATATTGTTGTCAAAATATACGCAAAATTTTTTATTCTTGACTCAGTTTTCCTTGTGTCGTATCAAAAACAAATAAGACATAAAAAATCACATCTGCCAACACTGTGAAAAAAGGCAAGAAATTATCTAGATGCCATTTTACATGGAGATTTTATTCGTAAAATATTAACATTTTAAAAATTGAAAACAAATACAAATTGAAGTTAAAAAATTTCCAAAATGTGTTTATTGACAACTATCACTATTTGTTTATTTAATTGTATTACCAAAATATTCTTATTTTAGCTGTTTCATTAAAAAAAAATTAAATAAAAACCCTTTTTGCGGTAACTTTAAACATTTTTTAATTGTATTTAAGGGGGTTTCCTCGCTGTAATATTTTAAAGCTGTTCTATAGAACAGCTGTATATATGCCTACCTCTATGTAAAAAAAAATTAAATTTTTAGGCCGGCTTACGCTTTGGAAAATCGCCCCGAAGAAAGGACTGAAGAACGAGACATCCGAAGCCATTCAAGGGATCATTCTAGTCCTTTGGTGTTGCGCGTATTATTTCCAGATTTCAACAGCATTATAGACTCAATAAAACAGCTTTTAAGCTTCTTCTCGATATTCTGACAGATGCCTTCCCTTCAAGGAAACAAAAATATGATAAGCTACCCATTGTTCAGCTTGCCCTCAGTCAATAGCTTACTTTTTTCTAAGTGTTCTTCCGTTCGCCTTCTAAATAAAAGTGAAAATTTGAGCCCTGACATTTGAATTTGAATTTGGACATTTATTTCCACCTGAACAGGCAATAAGGGAAATCTTTCATACATGATTTTTTTTTCGCCCGAAACTCAATAGGTGACTCGAAATAATTGATTTTTTTTCGCGTGGAATACTGTTCACATGAAACTCACAATAGGTGTGAATATGAGGACTTCTCTTTAAAATTAAACATTTCTGATGTATTGATCATTAGATAGACAGAAATGTCAAAACCGACTAATATTCGTTCATTTCATTTGTTAGTCGTTCTTCGTGCTCATGTGAATTATGATTTGAAACACCGCGAAAATTTTACAATAGCGCAAAATTGGACAGATGCTAATGGTCGAAGCCCTTATATCCGTGACATGTTAAGGTTTTAAAATTGATGTGTTACCATAAACTTAAAAGGCCCGCTATAATAATCAAAGCCTCGAAATTATGAAATTCTGCCACATTTATAAGAAGTTGTAATAAAAGCATTCAATGAAAGAAATTACATTCCCTTAATATTTACTCACTCTCTCTACTACAGGAACAATAAAACACCCAAAGCCAATGTATGCCAGAACTTGTATCGTAAAATGTTCTAAGAAATTGCTCTAAGGAAATTTGAGACGCAGGTTCAATAACTCTTGGTCATTGTAATAATTTAAAAAAAAAAATATTTACACCAATTTTGACAGTAAAAACAGCAACAAATTATTTTCAAACCCAAATATCCCAAAAGCAAAATCTTATCCATCTCTCACACCCACAATCAACGTTTGACAGGAAATTGTAATAGAATACTCAAAACTCCCTTATATAAGACTTAACTCTTTTGAAAAACGATGCAAGAAAATTATCACAAACTTCAAAGCTAAACTTTCCTAGAAATTTGACATTTGGTTAAAAATGTAAAGAACATTTTTATTATTGTACTAGAACGATTCTTCCCTTTCAAATAATGGACTAAAACATCAAAATACTCTAAAAATCCTTTCACTTCACTTCAAAGCTCTTATGCCTGTGCATGCGCACACAAAAATGCACTAAAAAGCTATAAGGGAAAAATCATTCCTCACAATAGGGAAGAAACAGGAGATTTTCGTATATCCTCGCAGCTAAATAAGACAGTTTTTTGTGTGAAAAGAAAAAAAACAACAAGACAATGTACAGTGAAAATTTATAATTAGTGTGAGCAAACATTAAATTACATAACAAAAACACAACGATTTAATTATTTAATTACAATGAAAATGTGATACGTATACAAGATAAATAAATTCCCCAAAAATAAGTCTCAACAAACGACAGCAAAAAGAAACCAAAGAAAAGAAAAAACGAAAAATCCATCACTAATGAATTCTCAAAGGCTCAGTCAATTATGTATGCATATTATTTCTTTTCGGGAAAATTTGCAGCTATTTTTATCAATTTTGTAAATTCAATAAACACATACACAAAGCGCGAGTGCATTTAAGTTTTTTTCTAAAAAAATTGTTTTAAATTAAAAAAGTAGTTTCTATTGTTTTAAACTTAAAAAGTTAAAAATATACAAACCGAAAGAATAAAACAAACGAATATCGCAATTTAAATATGAATATTGTTTTAAATAGATATGCATTATTTATTTTCATACTAGCTTGGTTTACATTTCTTTCTGGTAAGTCTTGGTATTGATATTTAATAAAATAATAATTATCACTGTTTCCTTAGTGATTAAATAAGAAACATTATAACAAGAAAACGAGCGAGCAAAAAAAAAATAGAAAAGAAAAAGAAAAGGAAAGCCCATGAAAGTAAAGTAGTCTATGATGGGGGTCTATGCTCATTTTCATATCAGATTCATGGTATCTCGATTCTCGACTAGATTTTATGTTACGCTACTCGCTTTTGTTGTGTATATGTGCTTTTGTATGTGGAGTATAAATTTTCCGTATCTATTTTATAGTATCGAATTCGGTGAGAATAACAAACTTAAAAGTGCCACAAATGTATACATTGGAACGCAATGGGGAATCCGAACCACTAATTTTGGATTGCGAATATGAACTGGGGCCAAGGGAGAAGGGATTTGTACTGAAATGGCTTTTTAATAACAACTCAATTTATCAATGGATCCCGTCTGTCAAAGGATTTGCAATGGTAATGGCAGAGCCTTATTTTTTGATAAATAACCTTGACTTGATATACCTTTATACTACCTACACCTTTTTATTGCTTCAACTTAATTTAACTGCTTCCGTTTTTTTTTTCTTTTCTTTCTTTTACTTTTTTGTATGTTGGGGACGCATTTGGTGTTTTAAGGGTTTCATGAAATCCAAGATTGACACGAAAATATTCTCGCTGGAAGGTAATCCCGGAGTTATATCGATCAATAAGCCCGATTGGAATATGACGGGCGAATACACATGTTCGGTGCAAACATTCGAGTCCACTGACAAGCGGAGTTCTCGCCTCCAGATAATTGGTTAAATATTTAAATTTACAAATTGATCATTAATTAGGTTTCAGAAGATTAATGTGTTCTTTATTGATTAGTTCCTGAATCTGAATTTGGCTTGGAGACAAGAATAGATGTAGAGGAAAGCAATGTAGATGTCATTTGCACAGTTCAAAATGTTTTTCCGCAACCCGTTTTATCTGTGCTGTATGTTAACTTGTTGGTATTCCATTTCATGAGTATAATATTTGATATTTTTTTCTTTTTTAAACAGTTTTAACACAAGGAGGTTAGAGTCTGTGCTTACACAAATGGATCAAGATCCAAGCGGTCTTTATAGTATGACGGTTAAATCGAAAATTCCAAGGAATAAGTTGGAATCACCTACTCCAATCACATGTGCATTTTTCTTACTTGGTACGAATTATACCAAAAGGAGAGAAACTATTTTTTATGGTAAGTACAGGTAAGGAAAAATATGCGTATTTTTCGAATTTCTACATATGTTTTAAAGTTACCTATTTCTAAGTTTAATTGAATGAATTAAAACTTCTTCAATCATTTTGGAAACATATACGTAATTACTAATTACAACAACATTAATATTTGTTATAAGAAAAAATACTATATGTGTAAAATTTGCACTGTTTGTTCCTATGCATTCTTTGGTCAAGGTCTCTTCACTAATGCTAGCCACTTTGGACAGGGTCCAAAGTAATTTCATCGTTTTTATTTAGAGATAATGCTGCGCAATCAAGCAAGATGGAAATATTGAGGGTCTTGGTTATTAGCGGCCCTTTAGTTGTTTTACTACCTAAATACTGACATAGCTCAAAGAAACATAATGGTGGGGCAGAGTTATTTCATTCTTTGATGTCAATACCTCGTTAAAAGTGGAGCCAATTGTTATGTTTTCGTTTTGGTATTGATATTGGTTGGTCATTTTGGACGACAAGTTATATAGGTATTTCTTTTTTCTTCTAAAACTATCTTAACTGCTTCCGGCTGATGTTATCAAACGCGACCAATAGGCTTAAACACAGAAAACTCCACTTTAAGTATGGCTCATATAGAAGTATTTTCTAGGATCAGAAGTACTTTTCGAAAGAAAAGAATTTTAACCCGAATTAATTTCTTAATTTCTTTAAGAAAATTACTTAGCGTTTTTAATCCTATACGTTTATGGAATTTTTGATATAACAAAAAAACTCTCATTGAAAAGGAACATTGTTAACACCAACAATAATAGCCCGAGATCTGGCTATTGATCGCATATGGATCAATACTATTTAACCATAGGTACAATATGGGCCGGGTGTACCAGGTTTATCCTGGCAGAAATATTTTTTTTACAGTTTTTATAATTCTAAAAATTATGACAATTTTGCACTTACACGTAATTCAATTTGTAAGATAACATTTTATTGTAAGTTATGTACTTTCAAGAAAGCCTGGTGTGCCAGCCCTTATCGACTTGGTGCGGGGAAATAACTCCACGGGAACTAACTCCACTGAGGGATTTACTTCCCACCAAGTGAGAACTTACTCCACTTTTGTAAAGTGTAGTTAGCTCCCATGTACAGTGGGAATTAAATTCCTCAAAAAATTAGTGGATCTAGTTCCCTTCGAATTTGAAATAATTTGCCACTTTAATTGAGAAAAAAATAAAATTCAAGTACACTGATCAATTTTGTTTGTGTAATTAAAATAAATGGCTTTTAGAAACGAAGTCATTTCGAAATTCAGTTTTTAAGACTGAAAATAATTTTTAAAAATGTACAAAAATATTGAGAAACTTAGTTATTCGGAAACCCATTTTTAAGAATCTGACCCCCCATATGGTGGTTCATTAGTCCAGAAATCAAATTCGGGGTTTCTGACCTTTGTTATTAATTTTAAACATTTTCTAAAACGGTATATAACGATTGAAATATACCGCATGCTTTAAGTTTATGTGACATAAAGAAAACTTTTTCCAATGGTTCTTCTGAAGTTTGGTGTTCGGTGAGAGTAAGGCATTCTACAAGCACACTGTACTTGAACCTAGTTTCATCTTGTTGCATCTTTTTGTCCCCTAAAATAACTGAGCTATTTCAATAACATTAAAAGTTCCATCAGAAAAACATTTTTTTATTGACTCTATTAACAATGGTTAAAAAAATTGTATTATTAAGGATTTGGAGCTTGAACCAAAAATTGCAACCGAGCGGAGCGAGCTGAAAAAATTTTGCCCAAAAGAGAATCAATTTGGGGTGTGAAAATAAAAAAATTCGCGCGAATTTTTTTATTTTCACACCCCAAATTGATTCTCTTTTGGGCAAAAATTTTTCCGCTCGCTTCGCTCCCAATCAAACCAAACTGATTTTACAGATAGTCATCATCCTCAGACCAAGGTGTAAAAAGATGCTCAAAATGAATCATTGCAGTGCAGCACCTGCTTTCCAGACACTAGCATGCTTCTCCAAATTAAAGGAAACGGCAACAGCTTTGAAAATGAATTGCTCTATCCATTTTGTCGACAAACATGGTAGTACCTAAATAAAAATGATCTTATTTATTTATAAGACATTTTGGGGTTGTAGTTATGTATGTATACACGAATGACCGACCATAGTGGGTCATTAGCCCCGAAACCCATTTTCGAGACTTCTGACTTCCGGACCAGTTACCCTGTGCCATGTATAAATGTGTGAACTTAGTTCCCATTAGAAAGTGAACAAAGTTCTCACCGTACATGGGAACTAACTACACTTTACAAAAGTGGAGTAAGTTCTCACTTGGTGGGAAGTAAATCCCTCAGTGGAGTTAGTTCCCGTGGAGTTATTTCCCCGCACCTATCGACTTACCGTGGCAGAAATGTCTGACGGACCCTGTTTTGCAAAACACAAGTTTTGTGAAAATCAGTGAAATCCTTAAAAGTGAAAGCATTCAGCAGTCTGCAATTCATTTAAGATCGTATAATATTTCTCCCTCTCTCCAATAGCGATGTACATTGACTGACAATATATTCGTAAAGTTGTTCAAGGAAATATTTATGTTATTTGGTTAAGAATAGCCAAATAAAAATTAAATTAACAAACTGATTTACGTTAGTACAAACATAAATTTATCAATATTGGTTAATACAAAAAATAGCAGATATAAATTACTGTTCACTTCTGTTCCCTTAAAGCAGAACGTCTGGCATACGATAGTCGAATTCAAAAATGTAAAATGTCAAATGTCGGTTATTTGAAATACTGATACTGTTTAGAGAAACACTTGAAATTTGGTTAATTTTTCAAAGAATATGAATAACAATTATCATTTGTTGGAAAAATTAGTAATCTAATTTCTTTTTAACATACTCGCTTTTCAAAATTGCCTTTTTGCGATTGAATTGTTAGGAAATCATTTTCAAGTTCTTTCACTCATCCTGATAGTTTGGCTTTAAGTTTAGTTTTTCACGAGGTTTGTTTTGTCTTCAGAATTTCTCTTCTAACTTTTTGACGTAAGAGTTTTCTCTCGAACGTTGTTTTCACCTTTCAAATAATGGACACGTCATAAAATTGAAAGAGACTTGACATATTCTATTCTATTACAAAGTTTATATTTTTAAATTTTGGAAAAGTCGAATTTCATAAATTACATAAATTACAGTGTGCCACAAAAGTCAAAGTACAGCATACAATTTTAGTCATAATTATAATGCTTAAAAAATTCCACAACAATGCAAAATTTCAAAAATTTTCATTTTATAACAACTCATGTTATTTTTAGAAAATTAAAAGGAACCACAATGGGAACATTAAAATAAAATAAATAAAATTTGAGACTCCACAAAAGTCATGGCGGTACACCTATCAAAAAGTGAAAAAAAAAAAATTCACAGACATTTCTTTTGTAATTACCTAGTAGTTACCTTTTCACTATTTAGCTGGATAGCCTTTCAATTTTATAATGGCTTTCAGTCAGTTTTTCATTAAATTGACTAAGTTTTCAGTGCAAGTTTGTGCAATATTCTGCTATATTCTTTGATTGTCCGCGTCTTTTTGCGAATGACATTGGCTCCTTCGTATGGAAACGATCGATGGTGGCACCATCTTGAGACCTTTCACAGAAGCAGTTTTTTACATAAGTTTGTATTTAGTTGCCTGCTTGAAATGACAGATCTTCTATCATTTCTAGCAGAGAAACTAATCTTGATAATACTAGTCGTTCCTCGTTCCATATATAAAGTCTGGCTCGGAACTTTTTTCGAGAACACCGCACAATCGCTCAATCTGGCTTAAGTCTGAGCTTTGGGGAGTGGTTATAATATAGGTGGGGAGTTTAATTAGCCACGCACTTTTCGGACAGTATCGTTGGGATCGTTATTTTGCTGAAAGCTGCACCTAGTTTAGTAAAGTTAAATAGTTTGGTGCATGGTATTTCTATTAAACCAAGATTTCTGACCCCAAATGCAGCCATACAGCCCAATACCATTACACCTCCACCACCGTGTTTAATTGTCTTAATGGTATTTTTCGGATTTAAGGCATCCCCTCACTTTCGCCTCACTTTAATGCGACCATTTCTGAGGCAAACACATTGTTCTTCGTTTCGTCTTAACAAATTACCTTGCGCCAAAAGTCAGGAGCAGAGACAAAAGGAGATCGGAAACTGACTTACGTTTTACCCTCCGGATACCGCAAATTTTATTTTACCGTTACTCGTGTATGTGAATAAATGAGAAAAAACAGCAACAAAAATCAGGTGGTATGTCGAAGTTTACTGAGATAGTATTGGTAAAAACACTCATACTCTTGCAGTAAACTTTGACCGCAGCTTGTAGACATTGTCATTTTGACAGCTTGGTTTCCCATCTCCCTTTTAACTCATCTGTGGTCAGGAGTCTCATTTCCGAACGCAATTCTCCTTTTTCTATTAACCTCATTGATTTATCGACTTACTTTTAGGTAAACGAGACGTAAGCCCAACTTCAACGATGGCACGTCGCACAGTTTTAGGATGAACTTTTTTTTATTGTACTTTTCAAGCTCTCCACTTATCTTGCTCGCACTTTTAAATGGATCTTGGGCTCCCAAGTGCTTGTTTTTTGTTTTACCCGAGAGTTAAACTTAGATGGAAGGCCACTACGCGGCTTGTTTTCGACGTGTACCTATTCGCTTTTAAAGCGCTAAATAACGTTTTGAATAGTGCAGTGGCTTCTAGAAATAATTTATCATATTTTGGAGTAAATTTTGTTCTGATTTTGACGAAAATAAATGATCAAGCTCCTTTCTTCTACAGTAAACCCCTTTCCTCGTGTTTTCATGACTTTTTTCACCAAAAATTACACAGAAAATTTAAAATATCCAGCTTAAAAAATAGTTTCGCATAAATAACAAGGCTTACCAACATAAAAGAAAAATGAATCAAACTATTTACCGTTGCACAGTTGTTTAAGAACCTATAAGAATGGCCAAGTGTACCTTGAATTTTGTGGAACACTGTATATGTTATCATCCCGTTTTATATTTAACCTTGAAAACTTTAATTTTGTAGAACTTGTTCTACGAATTGTAGTACTATTGGACAGACATTAATGAAATATTTGTTTTTCTTTACAGATAAGGCCAGTCACATACAAAGAAAATGGACTACTGTAGCCATAGTGATGTCCATAGCATCATTAGCTCTAAGCAGTTAGTTAAATAAAAAAAAAAAAAAAAAACAAAAAACACAAGAAAAACCAAACAAAAATAAAGTAATAATAAATAACTATTATTTAATAAATTTATAGAGTTTGCCGTATTTTTAAAAGTGCTTATTTTGTAAATGTATGTAAATATATGGATACAATTGAAACTCTTACAGTCTCTTATAGTTTCTTCTATCGATTTAAGTGACTTTTGGCAGCATTTCAAAAAAAAAGATTCATGCTTTTACCTTCTTCATCTTATTTATTTATCAGCAATCTTATTTCTTCTTTTTCATTACATTTCTTTATTTATTAATCAACAAATCTATGTATTAAAAATGTGATGCTCCTCGGAAATAACATGGTACTTGCAGTGAAAGTTGTATTTCAAACCTTCTTCTAAGTATTGAATTGGGAATTTGGAAAGACCACTTCTTCGAGGAAGGACACCCAAAACCGACTGCTTTGACAGAACGTCTCAATAAACACGGGCAACAACACAAGGGGCCTAATTATGGGATTCGCGGCCGATCGTTTTCAATTCGACTCTTCAAATTCGACTCGCGTCGTTTTTCCTTATTAAAGAATTCGCGGCGGAGAGGGATTTCTTCCAATATTCCAGTAATTTGATACTTTTGGTTTGACTATTTCTTCCAATATTCCAGTTAATAATGACAAACACTCTTTCGCCTGTGAATCCGCAAAAAAAAAGCTGTCGGAGTTCAACTCGCCAGCAAAAATTACATTTCAACTTCGTTTTTCGAATTCGTTAATCGATCGAATTCAAAACAAAGAAGGCGAAAGCGAAAGCAATAATTCAAAAATGTCAAACTCGCTAGCAAAACGATTCGCCGCGAGATCAGACGAAGTATAACTCTTGCCAATCGCTGTTTTTTTTGGGCTAAGAAAGCAATTGAGTGGAAAAGCCCTTTCTCGATCAACTAAGGTAAAACTATATAACACCCTCATCGCTCATCATCCCAGTTTTGCTGTATGGTGCAGAACGGTGCGTGGACCTTGACAAATTGGTATGATTGTGCCTTAGGCTATTTCAAGAGGACAATTCTTCAGGTTATCTTCGGCCCCGTGTGCATTGATGGGGAATGGAGAAGAAGATTCAACAGCGAACTTTACGGGTTGTACAACGACACGGACCTAGCAAGAAGTCTCAAAATCCTGAGACTCAGATGGATCGGTCATTTAGAGCAGATGGACAGCAATGCTTCGGCCCGGAAAGCCTTTGAAATTATTCCCGAAATCGTAGAAGCAGAGGAAGGCTGCGACTCAGGTGGCGCACTCAAGTGAAAGAGAACCTCAATCAACCTGGAGTGCAAAACTGGACACAGCTAGCTAGGGACTGAGCTGGCTGACGGAGACTGTTGGTTGAGGCCCAAGTCCACAACGGACTGTAGCGCCACCTTAAGTAAGTAAGTGAAAGCAAGTTTTCGAACTCATTTGCATTTGTAAAACCTTATACACGAACCAAGCTATTTTAAAATGCTTAAAAATGTTGCAGTCACAGTCATTTTAGAGATGGCAACACAGTGGAAATCGGAAATTTCCTAGAATTAAAATAAAAAAAGATGTTTACGCTTTTGCTTAATCAACTTATAGTGACAGTTGAAGACAACAGAAAAGCCGAAATACATTGTAAAAGGCCATAATGGTAAGGTAGAGCACAAGTCGTCAAAATCAAGATAAGTTACAGATAAGAGTAACAAATGTGTTGAGCGTGAAACTCTCTAGAGTTTTGTTAATTTTATTTACGTACTGACAAAAGAATGTAATAACGGTGTCTCCGTTAAATCATCTTACTTTTGGTGCATTTCACCTGAAAAATACAATTCGCGAAACTTGAAAATCTTCCTCATAATATTTTTGACAGCTGTCAATTCGTTGTCCAAATCAGAAAACATTTCCTACATTACCAACCAAAAAGGATTACCAGTCGAATCTTACTTTTGACAGCTCTATATACTGCCTTATCGACGTATCTTCAACATGTTGATGGTAATAACAAAATACGTCCAAGGGTTAATTTCCCTTCCAATTTCGGTTTTTGATTCTGCTCAGTGTCTTGACTTTTAACTGAGCATGATTCTTGTCAAGGAAATCAAAACCAAATTCCTATCGAAGAGCATTTAATGAGTAATCTCTTGTACATATAAATGAGTTGGAAAAGGACTTCAATATACACCCTTCTCTTATCGAACATAATGCATTCAATCTAGTTCGACTATTTCAGTTAAAGCTTGTTAAGTAACGGAATCGCAGGAATTATTTTTCCTGCACGTTAAAGAAAAATAATAAAAATCTTATTCGTAGAATAAGATAACATAATTAATGTTTATTTTGTTAAAAACGATGACTTGAAAATAATTTAATTCAAATTTTTTTTTTATTAAAAAATCCAATTATGGAGTCGGTTGATGGAATAAACTCGATTGACTTGGAATCATCCTCTGTGACGAATACCAAAAACGCGGATAGTTCTATTTGCGAAAAAGATGGTAATTTAATTAATTGAAATTCTTTCGTAAACAACAAAATATGAACTCTCAATATCAAGTTATGGAGTATAGAAAAGATAATTCGCGAAAAATCACCTGAAAAACTATTTTTTCGGTGAAAAGTGTGCAATCAATACTTATGTGGGAAGCAATGTAGATACAAGAAAAAAATATATTTCCTCATTTTTCCTTCCCTTTTTCGTTCTTTTTTATTTCTTTTATGGGGGCAATGTCAAGGAATATTTTTTGATAAAAATTTGTGTCGGGACTTTTAAAACATTTTAGACAAAGATTGGTTAAAAGGACAAATAATTATAAGGAGATTTTCAAATGGATATTGACTTTTCTATATAAATAGAAATTACATACACCAACAACCAGCATTAACATTTGTTTTGTACTTTTGACTGATAAGGTTTGAATGTTTTTCATTTCGACACAAAAAATTGGCTTGACAAGTTTTGAATGTGATTTAAGAAATCTTCCCCCACTCTTCATAAAATCTTACAACTCTGGAGAGAGAGTATTGCCCGACCTATATTAGGTTGATAAAAATTTAATATAACCACAAATGTACATACACATAAATGTCATGGTGATAACTATTTGTTTTAATGTTTGTTGGGGATAAACAAATTGTCTTATTAATTAAAAAACACTTTTAAGGGTTAGAGACGACACCGACGCGTAATAATAGATTTTGGGTTCATTGGTTTGGGTTGAGAGCACTAGTTTGTCTAGTTTTCTTTTTATATTAATTACCAACATAAGAAATGAGGAAGGAGCTTTAATCTGAATTCAGCTCTATGCTATACTTAAATCCACGAATTACGGATTAAAAACTAAGAAAAAAAAACTAAGAAAAAAATAAACTTGGCAGTTGGCCAATGTGCCAGTAACACCATGAATGATAGGTCATTTAAACGATGACCTACAGTCGCAACAATTAAAATCAATTATAAGTTTAAAAAAAAGAACAAAAATTAAGACGACAAAAACTTGTATTCAGTTTATTTACATATTTCTTGATTAAACCAATAGAATGAACAATCTTTTGATTTTTTTTTTTTTATTCCCACGCCTCTTTCCCCCCCAGATACCGCACGCGCTGGGGTCCATTTTCACCGAGTACGATTGCAATTGCGGTTGCTAGTCGTATCGGCACTTAATTAGAAATAATAAATAAAATAAAAAAAAAGTCATGGCGGTACGAATATCAGGAAGATAAGAGTTAGGGACTACTTAATACAAGCAGGAACAAAAAGGAAAAAAAAATTTTAACAATAGGACAAACAAACACTTAAACAAGCAAGACAACAAAATAAAAGTAACATAACAACTAAGAATACATAACACAAACAAAACACTTAAGCGCGTGGAACACTGGCTTTTAATAACGATTTTAAATGATTTTTACTTAAGTTAAAATCAAATAAGTTTGAGTTGCAGTTTGAAAGTCTGCTCAATGATGTACCAATTAGATGAACAAAAAATGTGTCATCTCTGAAAATTTGAAAACTCATTCCACTAAGTATTGACCGCCCATTCCAGATTTCCGTTCCGATGTTTATAGATTTTTTGGAACAATGACACATTTTATCATATTCATGTTTAAGGGTTAGGGATAAGGAAGATTAGTTTCGTTGAAGTCATCTTTGAAAAGAAGAAACTCTTCGACAATTAAAACAGAAGGTTTGTGTCTGGTGTTTTTTCTACTTAGGTTTGGAATCATTTCCGTTGAATTAGTTTTAAACTTGACTTTCTTAAATAAAGGGTCCGCAATATAACTTTTTTTTTTTGAAAGTACAATCCTTCCGGTTAATAATGGAAAATAATTTCATTCAAATGGCTGCCTCAGCTGGCTATGCAGTAGCCTACACGATCGGTCCAATTTTTAAGCACATTATCGATTGTGTGCAGCTGTTTTTCACCAATGGCTTCACGAATATTGTCGTTTAAAACGTCAATTGCCTCTGACTTGTCGGCGTAACACTTATCTTTTACGGCACCCCACAAATAATAGTCCAACGGTGTCAAATCGCAGCTCCGAGGTGGCCAAACGACATCAGCTCTACACCTGATCATGCGATCTTCAAAAACAGAGCGCAAAACATCGAGTGTAGCTTCGGCTGTGTGGCACGAAGCGCCGCCGTCCTGAAAAGTCGATCGCAAGCCCACTTAGCGAAGCGAAAACGCATTGGAAGGTCAGTTGGCTTCAACTCCTGAACCAATTGGACTATGTATGGCGTCATATGCAAAATTCGTCTCAATAATGTCTCCGAAATGTTCAATTGTTGAGAACGACGGTGAATTGATGTTGATGGTGCTTCACACACACTTTTTGCTCTCCGGTGTACGCACTGTTTTTGGCTTTTCAAGCTTTGTTTTATCGATGAGGATGCCAGTTTCTTTCACTTTTTTCAAAAGATAATGAACATACGGAGCTGACGGTGCTTCTCTTCTTCCAAAATCCGTACGCAATTTTCGCACACATTCTGCAACTATTACTATGATTGTCAAAGTAATGTCGCAATATTTCCCAGCGTTGTTTAAGCGTATACACAACCATATTCGTTCAGCGGAAGGATAAAACTAATTATCTGTCAAATCAGACATGAGTTAAGTGTTACCATTCATGAAATAAGCACTAGTTGAAAAAAAAAACGTTAGATGGTGGACCCTTTATATCTTTTTTTTTCAAGCCTTCCATTCTTTCATGTCCTCTTGATATTCGCTGAGGCCTATTGCTGGATGTTAAAGTTGCTATGGACACAAAGTGTTGATACACCTTCACAATACCTGCATTTTTTTCACCACAAACGTTTGTTAATTTTTTTTGTTTCTCCCATACTGTATTTAAGAATCAGTACCGTTCTCACGCAAAAATTATTTCACGTCTTCTCGCCCTTGGTACAACAGAGAGCTTCGTAGCTTAACAAATAAACGTAATAAGCATTGGAAGATGTTTTTCAAACCTGACACCGAGAACATCTATTATCTCCCTGTTTACAACTTTTTCTCCAAATTAAGCGATTCTCTTCATAACCTACTAGCCGACCCTGTGAACCTTGTCTCGCCTGCCTTCAGATCAAATCAAGTCTATAAAAAATATAAATTTTTAAATTCTCGTTTCCGGAATTTTCTGAATTTTTCACTTAATTGATCCCTTTCAATAGCAATTCCGGACCAATCCCATATAAAAGTATAACTTTCGACCATCATTTTATTGTTTCCATTTGTCCACTTTCCCGTAAGATATCCCCAAAATTTGTTTTCACAAGAACCATGAATCGACTAAGCTATGCCTTCTGTCAATATTTTATAAAAATGTGTTGGGCGGCTTAAGAGTCCTTACCGGTCATACAAACAAATCAGCTAACCACGTTTTACCTCAATGTAGCGCCCTCAAAATGATTATGAGATCGATATTTCCAATTTCAAAGATATGAAATTTTGCTAGCTTAACAATGAATTTACAATCTTTGCACAGTCAAAATCCTAAATGTGATAAAAAAATCAAATGCTTTACTCTTTACCTAATTTATCCAAGTTTTCCAACAAGCATTTTTAATTTTTCCGTATGTCAAACCAATTCTACAACAATCGCTCGTTAAATTCCATGCAAAAATTTTATTTTAATCTTGAAATTTTTCTCCCAGAGTTTTTCGAGTTCCCCATCACACATTTTCTATTTTTCCATTCAAAAACCCATTTTGAAAAAAAAAAATTCCAAGCAAAAAAAAAATCAAATTTCCGACCTTTGGTTTTTCCAGTTTTCCCACTGTTCCATGATGTTTTTCCAATTTTTTTTTTTCACAGGAACCATCTCTTAATACAACAGTATTAACTATTAAAATTTCACAAATATTTGTTGGGCCTTTTAGGAGTCCATAACGGACATACAAACAAACATACACGTATCCATTTTTATATATACCTTTATATAGATATACATTAACCAAATGAAAATATTTTTTTTATGATACAAGGAGTTTTTTCAAATTCATAAAAATTGAAAGAAAATCTGATGGGTTTCCATTTCCACCCTCTAAGGCCCTCCGCACACGAAGCAACTGTTTTGCAATTAGAGTCGAAAATCAGTTGCTCAAGCAACTGTTTTACAACTAGTTTGCGATCGATTTGTGACTTCTCTCCGCACACGAGTACGACCGAATTTTGATTTTTTAATTTTTTGTTCACAATTTTTATAAGAAACTATTCAACATGTCAAACAGTTGTACTGATGAAGACGATTTAATTGACTATTACCAGTACTGAAGACAAAGAAAACTTGTACGAAGAGAACATTGGACCCATCCATACATACAGAAAAATTTAAAATGCAGACTTTATGGCAGCAGAACATTTAAATCAAACGGATGCCAAAGTTGGTTGCTTCCAACATCCAAAAGATGGGCACGAACATGAGAGAATGTGTATCTGCTGATGGTCTCTATACCAGACATACAAACAAACCAATCCCTTTTCCTCCCAATTAAGCTTCTTCAGATAATGATTAAACACCACATATCTTACCTACCAATATCGTTTACCTTTACGTAATCAAAATCCTATATATCAACCATCAAATGATTCACTCTTTTTTTTTATTTTCTGAGTTTTCCACCAACAATTTTCTATTTTTCTATTTGAAAACGAATGCACCTAAAATTCGCAACAATATTTCATTTGAAAACCAAAGCACCTACAACTCTAATGAGTTTTGCGGGTTTTCCATCAAGAACTTTCTATTTTTCTATTCGATAAGCGATTCTTTAACAAAAAGAACATGCAAGAAACCAAATTCACGTCTATGTATCATATCATATTTCATATTTCCAGTTTTCCGACTCTTCGGTATGGTTTTTCCAATGCCAAAAAAATTCCAAAAATACAACATGCAAAATCCATAAAATATCTTTTGGGCCGTTTAGAAGTCCATACCAGACATAGAAACAAACAAACACATCTGTTTTTATATATAATATTATAATTTTAATTACAAAAACAAAAAAAGTTGCTTAAGCAACTCAAATTCGACCTACAAAATCAGTTGCGTGCGACTAGTTGGAAACCGATTGCAAACCGGTTGCAAACCGGTTTCATTTCAGTCGAGCGTGTGAGCTCTCCTATAGAGCTTCATATACAAAGTTGCTTGAGCAACTGATTTGCGATTCTAGTCGCAAAACAGTTGCAAAACAGTTGCTTCGTGTGCGGAGGGCCTAAGAGTTTCTGAAACATAATATCCTCAGATCGAACAACATTAACAAATCTTTTGCTAACTATACTTTAGCTAATCTTACAACGAACCTCGTCATGACCTCGATCATCGTTACTAAAATTATTTAGATGTTTGCAATTGCACTCAAACCTTTCTTTCGTCCTTAAAAGCAACAGACAAGATGGTACTTGTCAAAATCGAAAGCCTCAAAGAAAACCTGTTTTCTTGAAAAAATGCAAGCAGGCTCCATCAAAGCCACTAGCTGTTCTTTTTGGACTCTTTCTTTTTTTCAAGTTGTGTATCACCATGGATATATGGAAAGATTCATTTATATTTATTTTATCCATAACCAAGGGAATAAAACAGTAACATCACATCGTTTTTACATAAAAAGAACAAAACCAACCTTATTCAGGCATCCTCTGCTTTTATTTTGTTAGCCACAAACTCGCAATAAGGTTAAGGTCGGGAGACTGTGCTGATGCTGACAACTACATTACTCTAAGATACCTCAGTATACATCACACCTTTTAAATTATATATTGGATCTACTCTATGATAGGCAAAGCAAGTCTAAATCATTAGTCTTGCTCCCCCTTGTTTAACTATCTTAACAGTAATTCGGGTACAGTTCTATTTTTTAGAGTCAAATAGAACGATTTCTTTCTTGTTCGTCGCACCAAGTCCTTATAACAATTCTTATTGCCTAGGAATTCAGCTTTCAGGAATCATCTTCTAACAGTCACGGTATTATAAGTGTTAACTGGAGCTCATTTCTTAATTGCCTAACCTTATAAAACTATTTTTCTTCGCCATTTAGCCGATTATTTACTTTCATAATTTGTTTTTGTATTCTTTCAACACTTGCAATTTGGTCTGCGTCTTCTAATTCCATTTTTTGTATTTGAACAACAACAACACTTTTAACGGAAAAGCGTCAATTCTTTTGTTTGGCTGGAGTTATAGCTATTTCACGGCAGCCAAGCCGATCATCATCAGCTATGACTCCAGCCAAGAAAAGATTTTACTTTCATTCTGCTAAACACTTGAGTTTTAAACCCTCGATGTTGTTGTTTGTTCTCCCATTTAACAGCGTTGCCGAACAACGTTCACTGTCTTGACCAAGTTAAAACGTTTTTGACTCAGACCTTAATTTTTTGTTAAGTTTTTTTAATTTTTCTTCAGTACAGTGTTTTGAACGCAGGTTTACTACGCTCACCTGCTTGTTGTATTCCGTTCTTGGATCGTCCCGCCTGTTTGTTTGTATGTATGCCGTTCCATACTCACAGCATAAATCATTTCGATACGTAACGATTTTTAAAAAGTGACTCCTACCCACAAGCCTCGTGAAGTAACTTCGTTCCAAAACCAAAACCATATTCATTTGAATATTTAAGGACAAAAATGTTACGTATACGTCGTGGAGGCCCGTTTTTGAAAATACAATAGCAAAACTTGTTGGGAAGCAGCGAAAGTAATTTATACTAACGCAACTTAATGAGTTAATTTATTTATTTGCACTTTCTATAGCAACCAAAACAAAAAGAGAAATTTTGAGGTAAAGAAACGAATTCAGGGAAGCAACACGTTCGTTAAGAAAAAGCGATTTATTGTGAAATCGTGAAATTCCAAAAAAAAAATCACATTAATTTGATAGTTTCCTATAATTTGGACTATCGATCGGTTAAAAGATGAATTCATGCCATTTACTTTTTGGAAATGAATCATCATGAACCAGGTTATGTGTGGGATGGTCCATTCGGGAGGCCCAATTTCAGGCGAGCATAGCAACTGGTATCTCGCAAATAATGTAACGAGTAATGTTTGCTTTGAAATAATAACTCGTAAATTATTCTTGAGGGCCTGAGACTTTGCGGATCTCTACGCATTGAGACAGAACAGTTGAATGTTGTACGCTTTAATACCGAAATCCTAACTGAAAATACGCCAAGCTGTCGAATGCGTTCGTTCGTTCGTTCGTTCTAGAAAATATGCAGTATTTTGTCAATATTTTATTTTAAAATCTTAAAATTGAACTCAAGAGAGTAAACTATTATCATTTGATTTTTTTAGATCGCCTCGGTCAACTTACAACTCCTGAGGTATATTCTTTACTTCTTTTAAGTATTTCAATCAGCATAACAGGTAATATCTTCTAGGGTCTACGAGCACAAAATTCAAAATATGGCAAAGTTGACAAGGAACGTAAGATCGGCCATCGGCGTGTCGGTGAAGGCGGCGAAATTACGTACAAAAAAATTCAAACATCACAGATTATGGGTTCCATTCAACTGGGAATACAACATACGGTAACACCAATTCAATGATTAAAAATGAAATTTCTATAATTTGTTGCTTCTTCTGATAGGTGGGAAGTCTTGCATCAAAGCCAAAGCGAGATCTTCTAATGATGGATTTTTGGGAGATAGAAAGCATATCATTTCCCCCAGAAGGTTCTAGTTTAACTCCTGCACATCACTACAGCGAATTTAGGTTTAAAATTTACGCTCCCATTGCATTCCGTTACTTTAGAGATTTATTTGGAATTCAACCAGATGATTTTATGGTAAGATTGTTGCCTATACTTTTTCAGTCATTATCAAAATGTTACGAATTTCAGATGTCCATGTGTTCATCTCCCTTGAGGGAGCTATCCAATCCCGGTGCTTCGGGTTCAATATTTTACTTAACCGACGATGACGAGTTTATAATAAAAACTGTCCAACATAAAGAAGGCGAATTCTTACAAAAGTTATTACCAGGGTAAATTGTTTAGTTTGAACCCAATTTATAACCTTTAAAAACTTTGTTTCTTACAACAGTTATTATATGAACTTAAATCAAAATCCAAGGACATTGTTGCCAAAGTTTTTTGGTCTTTACTGTTTTCAATGCAATAGCAAAAATGTTCGTTTAATTGTTATGAATAACTTACTACCGTCATATGTAAAAATGCATCTCAAATACGATCTCAAAGGATCCACATACAAGCGAAAAGCATCAAAGGCTGAACGTAGTAAAAAGTCGCCTACATTCAAGGATTTAGATTTCATGGAACACCATCCGAATGGGATACTTCTCGAAGCTGAAACTTATAATGCGTTGATCAAGACAATTCAGCGTGATTGTACTGTATTGGAGTCATTCAAAATAATGGATTATTCACTGTTAGTTGGTGTTCATAATTTAGATCTATCTTCCAAGGAAAAACAGAGTGCCCGTAAGTCAAAGACTAATCTTCCGAAAACCGAAGATTCTGATTTGGAGGATGCTCCCGAAGCGGATCAGTGTATTGCAATGGAGGGACGTGATCGTGATGCCATCAATAGGAATAGGTAAGTTTGAGTGTCCTGTTTTGTTTGTTTTTGGGTCCTTGTCGAAATCAAAGTTTAAGTTTGTTATACAGGTCAGTGAATAAGCAACGTCTGGTTGCACATTCAACAGCAATGGAGAGTATACAGGCGGAGAGTGAACCTATTGATGATGAGGATGATGTTCCGTGAGTATCTGGCTGTCCGTCACTGTCTTAACAATTTTGATAGCATTTTCCTTTCTCGTTAAAAAGACCTGGCGGTATTCCTGCTCGAAGTGAAAAAGGGGAACGATTGTTACTTTTCATCGGCATAATTGATATCCTTCAATCGTATCGCTTTAAAAAGAAGCTCGAACATACTTTCAAGGCAATTATTCACGATGGCGTAAGTCCTTTTAAATTTCAAGACTCAAATAAGTAAATTCTAAGAGAAATGTTTTGCTTTTTTTAACTTAGGAAACCGTATCTGTTTGCCGTCCATCATTCTATGCCCAACGCTTTCAGAATTTTATGGCTAAGCAAGTGTTCAGAAAAATCCCATCACGTAAGTATCAGACATTCGCCTTTTCAAATGTATTGCTAGTTGAAACGCAAATATAATCCATAAATCTAAAGGGTTTTTCAATTATGGCGGGTAGATATTGAAATGGAATAAAACAAGCTGTGTGTGAGGTATTAACAAAAGGCGCATGAATGCCATTAAGTGTGGAATATGACATCATTCAAATGCCCGCCTTGGCTTCTTACGGTGGCACGGATCCGAGTGGTCCAATTTTCAATGACTCTTCCGCATAGATCCGGCTGAATTTGAGCGATGGCCTGTGTTATGTTCACCTTTAGGGCATCGGTCGATTGTAGCTTATTTGGATAGGCCTGCGACTTCAAGAAACACCACAGGAAAGAGTCTAGCGGGATCAAATCGCATGACCAAGGTGGCCAATTCACATCACCCCTGCGAGAGATACCTAACCTTACCCTCAAATCGTTCATGCAAAATGTCAATCGTGGCATTTGCTGTGTGACACTTAGCGCCGGCCGTCCTGCTGGAACCACATGTCGTCTAGTTCCATTTGGTTCAATTTGAGCCATAAAAAATTAGTTATCATCGCTGTTGACGGTGACCGCCTCACTAACGTCGTTTTCAAAAAAGTACGCCGCCGGCCCAAAATCTACACCAAACGGTAACTTTTTGAGGATGCATAATCACCTGGTGAACCTCTCGTGTCGTCCCAGATATGGCAATTTTGCTTGTTAACACAGCCATTCATCCAAAAATACGAATTGTCACTAAAGATGATATTTCGGCCAAAATTGGGGTCCTCTTCCAAAGGATTCGAAGCCCAGTCAGCGAACAAACGGCGTTGTTTATGGTCATGAACTTTGAGCTCCTGGGTCTGTACGGGTGCAGGCCCAAGTCCCGACGCAAAATTCGCCAAGTTGAAGTCTGCGAAAGGCCGAGTTCTTGTACACTTTCACGGACTGCGGCGATGTTCTCGGCCGATCTTGCGTTCCTTGAACGTACGGGTGTTGGCTGATTGTTTACTCAACCGGTAGTCTCAAATTTGGCCACCAAACGTTGAAGAGGCGACTCTGAAGGGCCACCACGTCTACCGTAAAATGGGCACATGCGCGCAACGTTTGCGTTACCGAACACTCATTTTGATAATAAATGCCGTTTTTCTTTTTTACCTCTGAGCAGATTAGATCGGATTACGGATGTGTCAAAGCGAAGTTCATTCATCGGGCATACTTTGCTCCAACCAAATTTTGCAGATGAGCTGGTGCATGCTCCTAACCAAATCATCTCCAGCTGCTTTGTACAGTTCGGCGGCTAGCCCGTCTGCTCCAGCGGCTTTGTTCGAATTAAGTTTAGATATCGCTATCTTCACTTCGTCCATGTCGGGTGGGTGGAATTGTTGGCCTTCTGCACTCAAATTGAATAGTTTTGTATTGCTGGCGGAGTTTTGCTAGTCATCGCCATTATACAGCTTGGAAAAGTGGTCTTTCCATATCCTCAGCACTGACTGTGGTTCCACTACGATGTTCCCATGATGGTCTCTACAGGCTTCGGTTCGGGGTGTATAAGCCCTGAAGGTTTGTTTCACTTTTTTTAGAACTTTCGAACCTCGTTCCTGTTGTGACCCTCTATCTCTTCGATCGCGCAGAAGCATGCTCCCTTATTTCTTTTTGAGAAGTTTATGCTCCTCTCTCCTTCTCTGCTAGTAGAGCTCACGAGCTGCTCGTGTCCTTCTTTGCAGCGCCACTTTGTATGCTTTATATCTGCAGGGGCTTCCACTACTTGTTCGACTACACGTGGTCTGTTAAGGGACGTTGTCCTTAAATCTTTTGCGTGGGTCGTCATCATTAATTCCGTCCGTATCCGAGGCTTGTTGGTGTTTCGGAACCATGTCTACTTTATGTGGCCGAGGGCGAGCAGTCACCCCGACGCACGACCCCCAACCTGGAGGGCCAAATTCTTTAGTTTAACTCTACGACGAAGAGCCGGCCAAACCGCTCCTTATAGGCCTGGGCTGCGAATATGTCGTAGTAGCCCTATAAGGTGTTCACTAAGTAGTTCATCCTGATTGGAACTGTAGACGCCACCGTTGATTCCGTCTTGGGAGTTCTTCCACTGCCGCCTGTGGAAAAGGAGGCATGTCTTAGTGGACGCATACCTCCTCCTTCTCTCTCTCTTTGCTGCCGCCAACAACTTCCCACTGGGGTTGGAACCCTATCTTCGGTTGAAGGTACTGGGCACCCGATGTTCACCACGGGGAGGTGGAGAGTAGTTGATAGACAGCGGTTGCTGTGAACGCTTGTGTCCTCTTGAATGCACGTGTCTACCCTTTGAACATCAAATCTGATCTGATCTGCTCAGAGGTAAAAAACGCCAAAAGTTTTATCATTTGAACGTGCTGTTCAATCGTGTAACTTGCCATGATGATTTGGCATAAACAACTGAATAATAAACAAAAGATTTGACAGATGTCACCAACACAAAATGGCCGCCACGGGGTGCCAGAATCTACCCGCGCCAATTGAAAAACCCTTTATAACATTTATCACACACCTTTTAGTAAAATTGTAGCCCGCTAAAAATATCAATATTAATCGAGTGTTTTTTTTTCTTTTAACTTTTATTTTGTTTTAAATTTTTTTGTTGCAAAGTGGATCTCCCAGAAATTAAGGGAAACCATAGAAAGTTTCGTACCTTGGTATCCAGTTATATAGGTAAAATATATTAGAAAAAAAACTATTTTCTAGATTTTGAATTGGAAAGTGATCAAACATTTCCAAGAATTTTTTTTAATGGTTTCAATTTCGATGCCAATTTTTGATTTTTGTTTTTTTAACGCAATTAATTTTGTTTTTGTTTTTTGAACTGCACACATTCAATTCAGGCTTTATAGTTTTGAGTGCAGTGTGTTTTGTTTTTGTAATTTTTGTTTTTAGTCGATTTTTTGTTCGATATTTTAAAAATCATCTTTTTCAGCTCTCAAACACTCACCATCAAAGAGAAAAAGCTTATCGCGAGTAATACAAAAGTCAATTGAAAGCGAAACTGAATCTCGATGTAAGTTAAGTCTTGAAGCCGACAAATATTTTGAGAGTTTGCACTGCGACTTTCAAAAGAAGGCTCTTGAAAATGTTAATTGTGTTAAAATTCTTTTATTCTTTTCAAAATTATCGAAACACAACCAACAGCTGTTAGTAACACTGCTGGCTTCTCCCAAGCTTCCAGCGCCCAGCCATTAAAACAAGCTAGCCGAGCCACAACAGTGGCTTCAAATCCAAGTGCGCCACAATCGAGCAAACAAAAAGCCAGTAGCACACTTAAGCCGAAAGTACCACCACCTGTGCCACCAAGAGGATCGCCCCGAGCTAAAAAAGGCGAACAATCACGACAGCCAAGGGCCACATTCGAGGATCAATCGTCATCGGCGGCGTCATTACAGCAACAACGAGCCTCATCCACAGGTAGACCCATGTTAAATTATGCTAACAAACCCCAAAAACTAGATAACCTCCAAGTGCCATCAAATCCCAAATTCGGTGAACGACGATCGCCAAGTAACGTTCAAGATTGGTTGGAATTGCACGACCTGTTTGATCTTGACGATGATCACCACAACTATCATCCAATCAATAACTACCAACGACCCAGTGTAAATTCGTATAGCCAACAACAACAACAGCAAGTCCCAAGTCGAAAAGATCTTTTCAAAAAACGAAATAGTGTAATGTCTATGAGTTATATGTCAACGGTTGGATCGATTGTTAGAAATTTCCCGCCCATACAGCCGGAAAATCCAACAGCCGAAATGCCCCAACTACCTCGTAAAGTACACGCTACGAAAAAGAAACGTGATAAGCAAAAGTACATTGAATACGCCGATATGGCATTGGGAGATGATGACAATGGACAGGAGGAGAATATTGTACAAAGTATGCATTCGTTCATCGAAGTTAAGCGCGAAATTGAAAACCATCCCCGAACAGCTCGACGTCCACACCTAGAGACCATTGAAAATGAACGAAAAGCCTCAGTCTCAGCAACATTTGGTCGAAACTCAACGGTTGTGAATCAATCCAATAATAATTGGCATCCGCCATCATCGGTGTATACACTAAATGAATACAACATCAATAGGCACGCTTCGCAAAAGAAATACCCAAAAAGTCCAAATTCGAATTTCCAAAAGACACGACAAAAATTTGAAATGCAAAGCAGAAATTACGATGGTTTTTCAACAGCTTCGAGTGGACGTATATGATGTAAAAATCTTCAAACCATCAGCAATGTGTCACATAATTCGGGAACAGCTTTTATATCACCTTCCTACATTACCTACATTTTTATGTCTCGCATGAGATTTTAATTTTGAATTTTATGTTTACCCATCTTATTTAAATGAACCTTTAGATAATACCTTTGAAAAAGTTGTATTTTACCCCTCCAGTTCCTTATAATCAGTTACTTAAGTAGGGTTAAAAAAAACGATTTGAATTTTACGTTAGATATAACATTCATTTCATATGTACTGCTAGGCACTACACCTTCTTGTTGCTCGACACCTCCCCCTGCTTTTGATGAAATTTCTGAAGAGAGCTTACAGAAACAAAGCTCCGGACGTAGAAAGAATGAACGTCAAGCGAACACAAGCAGAAGCGGATCAATGTTGAGAACATCAACCAGGGAGGATACAATTA
Organism: Sphaerophoria taeniata; assembly: GCA_943590905.1. Classification (NCBI taxonomy): domain Eukaryota; kingdom Metazoa; phylum Arthropoda; class Insecta; order Diptera; family Syrphidae; genus Sphaerophoria; species Sphaerophoria taeniata. Next base: position 21,534,950 of record OX016540.1, on the reverse strand, counting down.
GGTGAGTTTTAGTTTGGTATTTTCATTTAAAATTTCAATTTAAGTCATAGTCATATGCAAGTAAGAAAGGAAAAAACATCTAGGACAACAGAATCCACTACTAATTACAATCTGAGCAAGCAGATGCCACTTGATTATTACAGTCTGCGAGCAGACGCCCGCCACTGATAATTACAGTCTATAATCACACGCCACTGGTTATTACAGTCTGAAATCAGACACCACTAGTTATTACAGTCTGAAAGCAGACGCAACTGATAGTTACAGCCTGCAAGCAAACGCCACTAGATATCACAATCTGAACAAGCAGATGCCACTTGATTAATTCAGTCTGCGAGCAGACGCCACTGATAATAATTACAGTCGAGAAGCAGACGCCACTGGTTATTACAGTCTGAAAGTAGACGCCACTGTTTAGGACTAAGTGAATAGTTTCACAGTCTTCTAAAACTTATGAGAGGACCTTCCTTAGTACAACTAACCTGGTACTAACCCGCTGGGATGACGTTCTCTGAATTTGTCTTCCAATTTCACCTCTCTTAGTCAATTTTGTGCCAAAACATGGATGTGAATTGCATTTGGCACACGAACTGATTCCATACATTTTGTATCTCTCTGATACACAGCGTATTTGGCTTGTACGAAACGACTTGCTTTTGTTTGTGTGTGTGCAGCTGTTGTTTGTCGACTGTGCGCCGCTGCTGGTTGTCGTCAGTCGTCTATGTTGGAGTGGGATATTTATTGTGATGAATGTTTCATTACAAGAGATAGCAGAGTAGTTTACGACAGGTCATTTTCTACGTTAACTACGCGTAGTTAATCGGATAAACTAAACGCCTGGGCCTGATTTGTTTCATTTTCTACCTGCATTTGTTACGTATGTTACCTACGTTAAATTTTCCCAAACGATTTTTTAGCTTTTTTACTTGTGTGTTTGGGGTCACTGTCCTGCTTAAGATCCACAGTAGCGGCATTTTCTCCTCGGCATAAGCCAACATTGTATTTTCGGAGATATCTTCGTAATCATTTTGATCCATGTTCATTTGTATCGAATGATTGAGCCCTACTCCATGGTAGGCAAAACAGGCCCATACCATTATGCTAGATCCTTCGTGTTTAACGGTTTTAAAAGTGTATTTTGGGTTATGTGCAGCATTAGGAGGTCCTCTTACGTACCCAGGGCCGGATTTACCACCTAAAGCGCCCCTGGGCAGATCAAATTAATGCGCCCCTTGTAGCCTAAGATAGGGCTACCAGAAGTCCTAGCTTTTGAAGACACGCCCCCTATAGACTTTAGAAACTTGGAAAGTAGGGAATCTCATTAATAGAGAGAAAACTCAGTATTTTGTCTTGGTTTTTCGACTAATCCTACCTAAAAAGAAAATATTATAATATGTATAGCTCAAACAGAATGAAATTTTATTGAAGCATACACTTACGTTCGGAGTATCAAAATTAAGGTAAAAAAACTGCATTTATACATACCTACATATTAATTACACGGTAAATTAATTTCGTGTACTTTATTCAAAGAAAACATTTTGTTACATTCCATGGACAATAAATCTGAATTCGAAACATTTTGCAGATATGAAATAAAGGTTTTACAATTCAAAAACACTTACGCCTTACTTTTTTAGTAGCGTAGCGAAATCTGTAACCAAATTCTCAAAATCCAAGGAAAGCAGTATTTTAGATTCAATACAAAGCAAAGCTAAACTATTAAGTCGATCTTCTGTCATTTTGGAGCGAAGATAATTTTTTATCCTTTTTAGACATGAAAAGGATCTTTCGGCGCTACAATTGGATACAGCCATAGTGGCAAACATTCGATATGCAATTTCTACGTTCGGAAAAACTATTTGTAAATTCTGACATCGAATTAACTGTAAGACTTGTAACGGAGATCAGAGATGAAAAATAGCTTACTATTGTACGAAGATCCGTACAATTGCATAGTAGAATGTACACAAGTACATCTTTTCAATATTTCGTACAATTCGTACTACTCATTTACATTTATCTAAATATTCACATATCACATTTCAAGATTTTTATGAGCAGGCAAAAATGCTGAAAGCAGTCAATTTTTTCTGTTTCGAATGCATTCATTTCATTCGTTAAATTTGTTTTCTCTTTGACATTTTTGTTACTTCTATTTTACGCTCCTTCTATTTTTATTTCACTAAAGTAACGGAAAACGGTTTAACGGACTTTGTTGAATTGAAATTGGTTTTTGATGTTCATTTCAACAAGGCACGATCGTACAATAATTTTGTTTGGTTTTATTTCGATAAACAGAATGGAAAAGTAAGCACATACGTGAAATATTGATTAGGTAATTTAATAAAAAAATCTGTAAAGGAGAACCGGCATTTTGGCCTAAGAACCAATAACGATATGATATATATCAATGGAAAGGTTTTTGTCTACTTTAACTTTTGCTATGGCAGTAAGTCTCAAATCGCTGTGTGGAAAAAGTTATTGCACAATAAAGTCATTCACAAGTAGTAAGTGATTTCTTGTTTTCACCTTGACCTTGGATCCAATAACGACGTGATGTATTCCACACAGCGATTTGGGACTTACTGTCATAGCAAAAGTTAAAGTAGACAAAGAAACCTTTCCATTGATATATATCATGTCGTTATTGGTTCCTAGGCCAGCTTCCATACATTTTTGCCGGTTCTCCTTTATTCGATGCAAATGGCTTTTAAGGAAGGAGCCCATCAGCGATGTTGGTACGTTGGACATAGACAGCGTTACATTTGAACAGCCAATGACGAGCGGCACGACCGAACGACAGCCAGTTGACCAGTAACCGCAGTGAAAAATTTCAATCAGTTTGTAAAGAAAGATATGAATGGCTGAACGAAGATCATGGGAGCAAAACCAAAAGTGCATTTTGTGTAATTCGAAAATATCCGGTGGAAAATTTCACATTGAAAGACACAAAAATTCGCTGAGCCACATAAATTTTGTAAAAGCAGCAAAACAGTCAGTCATTTGAAAATAAAAAAAGTGCCGGAAACGCTAGAGGCTATTATTTATTTCTTTAATTGAATAAAAAATTTAAATTTTCGTAATCGTTATTTTTTTTTTTTGGGAGAAACCGTACAATTACGCTCGATTTCGTACACTTTTTTTTTCAGCTGTCAGTACAATCGGAAAATGTCGTTTTTCATCACTGACGGAGATTCCATCTGAACACTGTTTTTTTTGCAATGGGCGTGGAAATGAACAAATTCATCGTCAGATGTTGACTCTAAATCAGATGGGAATGCAGCAACTAAGGACTTTGTTTCTTTTCTAATTGCTTCATTCGACAACAAATCATTTGGCCTTACGATTATTGTGATTTTTTTTTCGATGTTTTTGTAAGCGTTGCATCTATCTTTCAAATCATTTATCAAATTATCTAGAATGACGTTAAAGACATTAACTCTGAAATTTTCTCTTCCAGTTAAAGTAACTTCTCCTATATTAGTTTCGTCTGCTCTTAACTTACGTTTACGAATACGTTTTGTGCTTGAATGGTACTCTTGTTCCTCTGACAATGCACATGCTTCTCTTTCGTACCGATTAAATTCACTCCGACAGTCAGCAACAATCTTTCGAGGCCATTATAACATTAGGCCATTATAACTGGAAAACAATATACGTATCACCGGTGGAAAAAGACAGCACTGATACAAATTATTATTTATCTTTGTTTTTGGTTTGTTTTTACTTTCTGTAGTAGTCCCACAGTGACGGACGTCTTCGGAGCAGATCCTCTACGATCATTTTGACTTGAACATTTATCGGTTTTTCAAGGAAAATATCTAACAAAAAATGTTGGTGTCTCATAATTCGGCGCCCCTATTGAGTCGGCGCCCCTGGGCAACTGCCCATGTTGCCCCTATGGGAAATCCGCACATGTACGTACCAACGAGATCCTTTGCCACCACACAATACAATTTTACTTTCGTCCGTCCATTAAATATTTCTCCACTTCTCCACTGGCCAGTTCAAATGCTGCTTTGCAAAAATTAAACGCTTTTTACAGTGTTTTGCAGAGAGGGGAGGAACTTTACATGGGCTACACGCTGTTAAATTATGATCTCGTAGCCTAACAGTTTCAATGGATCCTGCAATACTTAATTCGTTTTTGAGCTCAGTGACTGACTTGAACGGATTCTTGGCATTTTATCTAACAAGTTGTCTGACCAGTGAGTGATGACATGACTGGTTTTCGTCCTCGCGTTTCAGGCTTAGGTCTGTATTTTTGAACTTTGCGAATCATTTTGTTCGAACACTCAACAAAACGCCCAATTTCTGCGTAAGTTTTGCCTTCTGCTATCATTTTTTTTTAATAATTTCTCTTTTTTCGGTAGAACAATGCTTTCCGGGACCCATTGTTTCGGAATTCTATAGACTTTAATTTGGTTTTTAAGGAAATCGTTGCATTGTTATTAAATAAAAATTCTATGATGGCTTACCTTTAAATATTCGTCGGAAAATATTATTTTTTTTCACAAAAACTTTAAACAGTGCTATTTTTGTTACCGACCAAAAAGCAGTTGCCCGTAGCTTAATGATTAGGTGCGTTGGCAGTTGGCTGCTAAGCAGAACGTCGTGGTTTCGAGTCCTATTCGTGCCCATAAAGTTTTTATTTCATCTTTCACGGGTACTGCCTCTTGCGAAGACCTGACAAAACTTCCAAGAGTATCAATCTGTCATGAAAAAGTTCTTCTCAACTTTTTCGTTCGGAATCGGCGTTAAATTGTGGGTCCCCTCAATTCTTCATACGCACTCAGAGAATTGTTGATAAGAGTAAGCCGCTTGGCTCTTCAAGAGCTGTCGCGCCACTCTATTTATTTTTTTTTCTAAGCAGTTTTTCGCAAATTATCTCTTGTAAGAAAAGAACCGTTACTATTCCAAAAAATAAGGCAAAAAGAGAAATGGCGTTTAAGAAATAACAAAAGACAGTAACGGTCGCAAAACTGGACCAATTGATCATTTAGGCCGTGTGCGAATTGGATGAATTGTGGTTAAAAAATAAAAATGGATGAATTTTTAACCACTACTGTCATATTTTAACCTGCTCCGCAGCTAGTCAAATAATTTCATTCAATGCGAAATGCCAAATTTTAACCAAACGTCAAGTTTTAACCCATTTTTAACTGAATTCGCACACGGCCTTAGAAGCAAAAAAGTGTGTTTGCATGTTTGTTGGGTTGGGTATCCGGACTCGGAGAGTTCTGTGTACCAATTCCGGATTACCAAAACAAAAATAAAAGCTAAAAGACGAGATAGAATTGAACAAAGTTTTCAATTGGCAAAACGGATTCGTTTTTCACAATTCTGAAAGCGTTCAATAGAGCAAAAGTGACAGTTTTGATTTTGATTGAAAAGGTTTTCCCCATGTAATTTTCTATGCACTTCATGTGGATTTAGGGCAGAAACATAAATGTATCGAAAAGTAAGACTGCGTATAAGGAATGAAGCACCCTGTATAAACAGTGCTGCCAGTTGTTTTTTTTTTTGATCATGTAGATAGGTAGATACCTAATTTTGAAATACAGGGTGTCTCAAAAGTAAGTTCACATTTGCTTATCTTATTACGCGAAAGCAACTATTCTGAGGGGCGCGGGGGTATGTCAGTCGGTAGTCTGGCTCTTGGGAATTTAGTCGCTATGGAGCGTTTATCTGGTGCGGACCGTGGGTTGTGCGTACGTGAGTTTTACAAAAACGGTAATTCGGCGACTGTAGCGCGTAGAAAATTCTGCAGTATTCGACATATTCGTCACTTAAATGATGCGCCTAGCACTCGACTCATTGCGAAATAGGTTGAGAAGTTTGAAGAGACTGGGTCAACTCTGGAGAAACCAAAATCTGGGCGGCCAAGAACATCAAGAACAGCCGAAAACGTGGACAGTGTTACTCAGTCTATTCGAGATGATCCAAACCTCTCGATTCGGAAGTCCACGTTTTCGGCTGTTCTTGATGTTCTTGGCCGCCCAGAGTTGACCCAGTCTCTTCAAACTTCTCAACCCATTTTGCAATGCGTCGAGTGCTAGGCGCATCATTTAAGTGACGAATATGTCGAATACTGCAGAATTTTCTACGCGCTACAGTCGTCGAATTACCGTTTTTGTAAAACTCACGTACGCACAACGCACGGTCCGCACCAGAGAAACGCTCCATAGCGACTAAATTCCCAAGAGCCAGACTACCGACTGACATACCCCCCGCGCCCCTCAGAATAGTTGCTTTCGCGTAATAAGATAAGCAAATGTGAACTTACTTTTGAGACACCCTGTATTTCTGATAATAATTTACTAGTACCTAGATCTTCAATGTTATACATTTATGACAAAAACTATTTTGCAATTGTTTCTATTTTCTAAATGCATACGTTAAAATAACATTAGATAAATTTGTAGTGTTTCAGAAGTTCATTTGGAACCTTACCTCGCTGTTGATACCTCACTAAGCAGTCAATACTCTTCACGTGGTGGACTAGCATGGACACCACCCGCATCAGGTGAAGGCTCTACGCCAACATGGACCGAAGGTACACCGAGTTTCACGGATTCCAGTTCAAGTGGAGACTTCGGTAAACATTTTATTTCGAATTTTTATTGTTTTTTCTGGAAGTTTAAAAGAAAACACTCTTTCAGATAATTTTTCACCCATATGCAGACCTAAATTCGATAGACATAAGCCAACCGTTGAAGATGCCCTCAGTTCACTCACTTCAGAAATGGTTAGTAGATCAGTACTAAACCTTTTTGTTAAAAATATTAAAAATACTATAAATTGTTTTCCAGATAAATTAACATTGCTGCAATAAACAGATATTACATATACATATGCCACATACAATTTTAACTAGTTCTAGTTTAATTTGTTCGTTTGATCCATATATAGATAGAACCTATACTAACGTATGTACAATAAATAGATCGTTGTATTCATTTGTATTTATTATCAAATTGTATTGTAAATCTTGTCTTATAATAAATTACTATGTATGTATGTAAAATAATCAATAAATTCAATCGTTCATGAAATCAATCCCTTGAAGTCGTTTCTTTTCAATGGGAGCTTTAGAAATAACCGTTTGATAACTAAACCCCATAAACAATACTTCAGTGCAAGTCCCAAAGAAGGATTACCCAAGCGAAACTCTGTTGATTACCCAAATAAATGGGCTTAGAACTCCTCACTTGTGCGACACTTTGCGCTTTATATCAAACTTTAATTTTACCAAGGAGTGATTGATTGATACTGGGCACTTTAGGACATTCGGAGCAAAGGAAAAGATTCAACCGGTTACCATAGAAGCCATTCCAGGATATGGATGCAGTAGAAAAATAAAAGGCGACGACTAATAAGCATAATCACATCGACCAACGATCCAGCCAAAAAAAAAATCTTCGTCTTCGTCTTCTATGTTGGTTTACCCTATCAAGTTTAATGTAAATGTAACCCTTCGGTTATATGTCAAAATCTTTATGTAAGTAAATACTTACTTTTCTACTTATATCATATAATAAATCTCTCTCTATCTGTGTCACTCATCGAGTTAACAACGTGGTTAATTTTCAATTTTCTTATAGGTTATGGGCCCAGATATCGAAAAAAGAGAAAAAGTTTCAATAATTTGATTAATTTGTCATTTTTGTTTTAAATAAAATTTAAACTTCGTTTTTTATTAAATTAAATAAAAAAAAAACAGGTAATATGTTCAAATCGGAAGCGAGTAGTAGCATTTCCATTGACAGACTGCGAGGTAGGGAGAACTACCCAACGTGGAAAATCACGGCGCAGGCATTCTTAGACTTGGACAATCTCTGGACAACTACAGTTGCGTATGAACTGGATGAAAATGGAAGTCCTAAAACTGCTGTGGATCCTGAAAAAGACAGAAAAGCAAGAAGCAAATTAACACTAATGATGGATCCCTTGTGCTCCGTCCATATCCAGGGGGCCAATACGGCGAAGGAATTGTGGCAACACCTAGCAAGTGCCTACGAGGATAGTGGGTTAACACGTCGGGTAGCACTTTTGCATACTACTACATCCCTTGCTAATTGCGGCTCCATGGACATTTTTGTGAAGGAAATAATAACTACAGCTCAATCCCTAAATGGAATTGGTTTTCCTATCAATGAGGAGTGGGTTGGCTCTTTGCTTCTCGCTGGTTTGCCGGACGACTATCGTCCTATTTATTTATTTATTTAATTTATTTTATTTATTTCTTGAAAACCTATACACATTAAGACATGTTGTCTTATAACTTAGGTATAAGCTACAATTAAACATTTAATGAAAGCTAGGATTTGACAATTTTGTTACTAAAATACATTCGAAAATTTTATTAAAAAAAAAAAAAAATGAAACCAAGAAAGAAAAAAAAAACAAAAGAGAAGAAAAAAGAAAAAGAAGGAAGAGAGGGAAAAAACTATAAATTTGGTATCAAATTGTAAACAAATTATTATTGCTGCGAAAAGTGAAGCTTTATTCTACTTTGTAGTTTCGAAACATCGTAAATTTCTCTTATATTTCGTGGAAGAGAATTCCATAATCTAACCGAATATACGAAGAACTGACGCTCGGATGTGAGGGAGGTATAGCGCGGATGAGTAAGCATACGAGTCCTTTGTGAAGATGGCATAGTTATCATATCACTGAGATATTGAGGTTCACGGTTGAGGAGTATCTTTGAAAGTAAACTTAATGCTCGGTACTTAAGAAAATTTTCAAAAGTCATGTCTAAAAGTTTTTTGGAAAAATTGGTTACACTGTCATATCTGCGCAAACCGTAGATATAGCGTATCAGACTGTTAAAAGCAACGTTTAGCTTTCTTTTGCTGACGGAATCGCAATGGGAATATATTTCGCAGCCATAAATGAGAGTTGGTAAGACCAACGTTTTTGCTAATAGTATCCGCACTTTTATGGGCGTAAAAGATTGTGTTGCCCACATGGTACGTAGAATCCCATATGTTTTACCCACAGCTATGTTTATGTGATTATTCCATGTTAAAGTTCGATTGAATACCATACCTAAATTTTTAGCAGTTTCAACATATTTAATTGGTGAGCTATGTAGGAGCAGAGGAGGGAAGTAAGAAAGGTCAACAACTTTCTTAGATATCACAAGACCTACAGATTTCTTAGGGTTCAATAAAAGACCATTTTTCTGCGACCAACATGCTACTTGATCAAGATCTTCATTTAGGCAACTTACACCGTGTTCAATAAGCCCTAACTGACAACTTAAATGTATTTGTACATCATCAGCATACATATGAATTGAACCATTTTTTATCACTGATGGTAATTCATTAACATAAAGTGAGAACAAAAATGGACCCAAGATCGAACCTTGTGGAACACCGCGAAAGGTTGGTAAGAGGTCGGACAAACTGTTGTTCAAATGAACTGCCTGCATTCGACCTGTTAAGTAGGAATTCAACAGCTTTACAGCACAGGGCGAGAAATTAAACTGTCGAAGAAGTTTGTCGCATAATACTGAGTGGTCGACCATATCGAATGCCTTAGAAAAATCTAAAAGTACTAAGAAGTTTATCCTATCCTTATCAAGATCTTGTCGCACATCTTCCGTAACTTTAAGTAATGCTGTGATGCAACTGTGACCTTTCCTAAAACCAGATTGCTTAGGTGTCAGTAAGTTTGTAGAACCAAAATATGTTAACATTTGATTTTGTAAAATTCTTTCGAAAACTTTGGACAAAAAAGGTAAAATTGCAATTGGTCTGAATTCATCATTTTGGGAGTTTTTAGGAATTGGTAAAATCTTAGCTTTTTTCCATTGATTCGGATATTTACCTGTTGTTAAAATAGTATTGAAAATGTATGTAACGAAAGGTAAGACGAAAGGCAATATCAACTTGAGAAACTTTGGATGCATCTCATCAAGCCCAATAGCATTAGATTTTATTGACAAAATACTAGCGACTACTTCAGTGCTATCGACAGATCTAAAAGTAAAGTTAGAACTATTAAATTCATTATTTACAGGGGGCTCTGTAATACAAGTCGTGGATAAAGGAGAAGCTGGAAGCGATACAAATTTTCTGTTGAGTTCATTGCAGTCTTTATCATCGACAGAAGAAGTTTTAGTTTTGGCAACACCTATTTGTCGAAGATTTTTCCATAATTGTCGTCCGGTCAGCGATGGATTTAAACGAGAGGAGTATATTTGACGCTTTTTGAGTCGTATTGCTTTTGTGACTTGGTTACGAAGTGAACGGTAGATGCAGAGATGCTCATTTAAATGGAAACGTTTCCAGCGTCTGTACGCATTGTCGCGGTCTAGTATCAGAGCCCGAATCTGATATGAGAACCATGGTTTTATGACAGGTGAACAATTTTTTGTTACTAGTGGAACATGCCTATTGAAAAGAGTTAGAGTGGACTCATTGAAAAACTGAATTTGTTCATCCGATGATGGTAGATAGAAAATTGTGTCCCAGTTAACACTTCTGACTTGTTCTTCCAAAACAGAGCTATCAATCCTGTTAAAAGCCCTATATTGGATGCTCTGAACTCCCAATGTTACATTATAATTGAATGTCATATATATTAAATCATGCCTTGAAAAGGCAGGAGCTGAAAGCTGATCATAAAGTTTCACCTTTTCCAAACTGCTCACCCAAAATATGTCCAGTAACGTTGGATGATAGTTAGAGAAGTGTGTTGGATTGATGGTATTAACAGCACTTAAATTTAAAGCACTCATTGCATTTAAAAGTGATCGATCTACTAATATATTAGAGTTAAAATCTCCACATACAATTATGTTGGGGCAGTATAAGGAAAATTCCAATACAAAAATAAATGGTGACGTTATTAAAACAAAATTTGCTGCAAGATGTGCGACCTGGTAGCGAAGTCTCCTCAGCTTTTCACACAAATGGTCGCCATATGCCATCAAAACATCAAAGAAAAGGTCCCAGGTGCAGAATCTGCAACAATTTTGGTCACATTGCGAAGAACTGTCGGAAAAATCAAAATCAAGCAAATAAAAGCAAAAATTACGAAGCTTTGAGTTGTGTTTTGTCGGCAGCGTGTACACAGGATAAAAGAAACGCATGGTGCTTCGATTCGGGGGCCACATCGCATATGAGTTTTGACAAAAACTTGTTTGATGAGCTTCGTGCGGATGCACAGTGTGTCGATTGTATGGAGATGGTGGACAAAATTCAATTTTACAAAACTTTGTTAAATTTCGCCAAAATAATTGTTGCGAATTAATTAAATAATAAGTTTTACGAAATTTCAGGTAATATTTACGCCCCCTGACACGCCCATTTTTGAATATCATTTTATATCTTGAGAACGACTGGCAGGAATTAAATGAAATTTAAGGAGTTTAATTTTCTAGATGAGGTTATTAATACAAAAAATATGGTCTCAATCCGCCCACTGCCACGCCCACTTTTAAAATTGTTTATTTCTTATGAACATCCAAGCGATGTTAATATGAATATTTTGGAAACAGGGATATGGGATACAAACAGATTTGAGATATTTTTGGTAACATCTTTAAAAAACAAAAAAAAATGACGCCAAAAATGAAAAAGGAAACCTCGGGTGGAATCGTGTAAGGTGATTTGTGATCGGTGATAATCACAAATCACAAATTTTTTCTGCGTAAGGTGATAGTCACAAGTGATAATCACCAATTTGCTACTTTTCCTTGTGACAGCTATTTTGCTATCACATTGAATAAAATTTTTTGATTATTGATACTTGAACAGTCAAATGGAATAAATATATTCGAACTTGCAGGTGGCCATGGTTCAGAGGATAGAGTAGTGGATTGCTAAGCCGAACGCTACGGGTTCAAACCCCAGCTTCAGCAGCATTCTTTTTCTACAAAAATCGCCAGCATATCTGAGGCCACCTGTGCGATAACATGAGACAATACAAATCTAAAGCTAGGCATACACGGTGAACATGTTGGTGTGATTTGTTGGGGTTGGGCTGAAAATTATTCGTGTATGGGCATGTTGGCCAACAAATCCACGGTTTATGAAATATTTTGTAAACCGTGAACTTACGGCTAACATGTTGGCTGTGTATGGGCAAGTTTACAACAAATTTTGAAGTTTATCAACATGTTCGTCGTGTATGGCGTTGTGTGACAACAATTCGTCATTTGTGTAGTTATTTTCATGGAGTTAACATGTCGCAAAACAAAGCAAAACGCACTTGTATCGCACATCTTGCCTTCACGACAGTCACACAAATAATGAAGTTTATAAACATGTTGGGCCGTGTATGGTGAACCGCTGCCCAACAAATCACACCAACATGTTCACCGTGTATGCCTAGCTTAAGTCTCCTCCTCTGAGCCACGTAGGTTTCTGTTATGTGTGCTTTCTTTCTATGTGTCTATCTGTCTCTCTCTGTTGTATTGTATTGTTCTGTCCCAGCCGATGGTCTCAGTCACCAGTGCTGCTATGTGTCTGTAGTTCGTTACATTTATGTGCGAAGTACTGTGAAATGTAATGTAATGTAATATTCGAACTTCAAATTTCAATTTCAATTTCAAAAAAGAAACTTTTTCGTTTCCTAATTTTCTGTTTTCCTAATTCTCTGCCCCGCCGTTTCTTTTTCAATATCAACTCATGTAATAAAATGCTTGCAAATAGTGGCGCTACAATCGGTTGCCAGAGTGATTGTACTAGTCATAATATGTCATTTGTTTTTTGGGAAATGATGCCAAGCTTCGAAATATTTTTGGTGATCACCTTACACAGAAGGAAAATAAAATGTGATCACATTTTATAGTCACAAAGGTGATAATCACAAATCACCTTACACGATTCCACCCCTCATTTCTTCAGTTTGGAGTTGAAAGATTCGCAACTCTACTTGTTCCGTCTTTTTTCGCGGGTTTAAAAATTAAGTTTCTGGTCCGTAAAAAGGCGGTACAGTAAGAAAATTATGTTAAATGCTATCGGGAAGTGCAAAATTATTTTTAAGTCAAGCCTCGTAGGGCTTATCTGAGAGACTATGGGTCTCTCATTGCATCCATTGTCGTTCTAGGCTTGGGTCAAATATTTGATTTTCGATTCATAATCACTTTTTATTTTAAATGAACATTGATTTATATTTTAATAAGCTAAAACAAAAATTAAGACATCCTTAATTATCGATTTTTTATCGAAAGAAACCATTTTTCATAAATATCTTCATTTTTTATGACTTGCACTTGTCCTACAAAAAACGAAATATTTCGAAAGTTTGCAAAAATTAGCAATGGAACTCTTTGTTTTTAAATAAAATAATAGCAGGGGATAACAAAAAAACTTAAAATTCAGATATACTTTGATATATTTTGTTTAAAACTCAACTTATTTAAATTTATGAGCCTCAAAAAATAGCACTTTTAATTAAATTAATTTTAAAAGTAATTTCACATAAAAATAAACCAAAAAACGTTGGTATCACCTCTTAATGTATCCATAATTAATATTCAAGAGAAAAAAAAATGTATAACTAGAAACACTTTCTTGAACGAGATCAATAGTTGCATGCGAAAATCGAAATCAAAACTAAGAAAAAAAAAATAAAAGTTCTCATTCTGCATATAAAAATCCCGCTAATCAATGCAGAAGAAAAAAACAACAGTTGAAAATAATAAATTACAGTTACTAAACATGTTTTTGATAGACTCCACACAATTGTAGATCTCAAACGCATATTTAGTTTTTTTGATTTTTGTCCACTGGTCGACGCACTGTGGGATGGTGGAACGGTGGTTTCGGCAAACAACGGCAAGATGCAGGTAAAAGGTAGTGGAACGACAACACTGAGACCAGCATGCAGTTCGTCAGCACTCAAAGTGAACGACGTCAAATTCATCCCTGATTTATCAGTTAATCTTTTGTCAGTCAGTCGCATCGTCCAGCACGGACACACGGTGGAGTTCAACAATAAAAGTTTCAAAGTTAAAAACTCGAAAAATCAAGTGATTGCAACTGGTACGAACGTTGATGAACTTTTTAAACTTGATACAAAGCCGTCAAAAGATGTTGCGTTTGCGTGTGGATCGAAAAGCTCCAAAGAGCTATGGCACCGAAGAATGGGGCACCTCAACAAAGAAAGCCTAGACAAATTGAACAGTGGACTGGCCACTGGAATCAGTTTCACGAATAAAACTGAAAAAGATTGTAAGATTTGTGCTATCGGCAAGCAGACGAGGTTGCCGTTCAACAAGTGCGGCAGCAGAGCCAGTCAGCTGCTTGTGGTCGTCCACACAGATATCTGTGGATCGATGGAAAATACATCGCTTGGTGGAAATAGGTATTTCCTGACCTTCGTGGATGACAAATCACCAAAAATTTTTGTTTATTATCTCAAAACAAAAATGGATTGGGAAGTGCTGTCAAAATTCGAAGATTTCCGTGCCCTCGCTGAAAATCAAAGTGGCCATAAGATTAAAACCCTACGTTCTGATAACGGAAAAGAGTTTTCAAACAACAAATTCCAAGACGTACTTCGTAAAAATGGAATTCATCACCAAACAAGTAATGTGCACACTCCGGAACAAAATGGCCTGTCCGAACGAAACAATCGGTCAATTGTTGAGAAGGCAAGGTGCTTGCTCGCTGATTCCAAATTACCTAAGATTTTTTGGGCAGAAGCTGTTGGATACTCGGTGTACCTCCTGAACCGGTCGCCTTCAAAGGGAACAGGTAAGACACCAGTAGAAGCGTGGAGTGGTAAAGTACCCAATCTAGCACACATCAAAGTGTTTGGCACTACGACGATGGCGCACATCCCAAAAGCAAATCGAAGAAAATGGGATCCAAAAGCAAAAGAAACTATTCTTGTTGGATATGACGAGCACACAAAAGGCTACCGTCTTTACGACCCAGTAAAGAATTGTGTGTTCAAAAGCAGAGACGTTTCCTTCATCAACGAAGACTCCAGTGTTGCTGAGACTTTAACATCAGAGATGACAAAACCAGTTCAAGTTGAATTTCATGATCACGAAGTCGTCGAAAAAAAAAGTTGCAGAACCTGAACATGTTAAGCACCAGATCAACGAAGAGGATGACGAGTCGCAGCTGTTCGATATCGATACAAGCATTTTTGAAGATGCCATTTCCAGTGATGCGCCAGACAAAGCAGCTATTTCGGCGCTCCCTCAGCAACCTAACTCTAACCCACTGCAGCAGCAGGTGTTGAGGCGCGGCGAAAGGGAGCGCAAAATACCAGGCAAGTACCATGATTTTGTCTTAGAAAACGATGATTCTTCCTCATTTTCTGACCCTCAAAATAGCAAAAATCCAGAGTTTGACATGTCACCACAGCATACGAAGCAAAGTTCATTGGACGAGATGGAATCACTTCATGGTTTCTCAGCACTTGCAGCGTCTCCATCGCACCACAATCGACCAAACTTGGTTGCGAACCAGAATGTGTCTAAGCCTAGCGATGTGAGGCGCACATTACAAGGCAAGTACCCTGAAAATGAAAATCTTAAAAAAGTTCCATTTACTGCTCCTGATTTTAAACAGAATTATCCAGAAAATGCTGAAGAAGCAATGCTTCGACCAGATGCGCATTTGTGGAGACTAGCTATGGAGGAGGAAATGCAGTCGTTAATTGAAAACGACACCTGGACGCTGGAAGAGTTGCCAAGGAACCGAGCAGCAATAAAGTGCAAATGGGTTTTTCACACTAAACTCGATGTTACCGGACAAATTGATCGCTATAAGGCGAGACTAGTGATTAAAGGCTACTCACAGCGAAAGGGGGTAGATTACGACGAAACGTATTCCCTTGTCGTTCGTCACAGTTCGCTGCGTTACCTTTTTGCTCTGGCTGCTGAGTTCGGATTAAACATCTCACAAATGGACGCCATCACAGCCTTTTTGCAAGGACAACTCGCAAAAGAAATTTACATGGAACAACCCAAATTCTACAAAGACAAAAATAACCCTTCAATGGTTTGTCGTTTAAACAAGGCTCTTTATGGCCTTAAACAGTCCAGCAGAGTCTGGAATCAAAAATTAGACGCTGTACTCCAATCGTTAGGATTACAGAGATCCAAATATGACCATTGCGTATACCATTCAACAAACGAACATAAAATACTCTTCGTTGCAGTATATGTTGACGATCTCTTGTTTTTTACAAACAACGAGAAACAATTAAAAGTGATTAAAGATGAATTACATAGAGTGTTTCAAATGAAGGAACTGGGTTTAGCAAAGCAAGTGCTCGGAATGCGCATAACCTACAGCCAAGAATCGATTGCACTGGACCAGGAGCAATACATTGAAAAGATTCTTGAAAAGTTCAATATGAAAAATGCCAATCCAGTGAAAACTCCAATGAACTCAAGTGAAAAACTGTGCTTAGAAGATGATCCAGCTAATTCTGCAGAAGCTGAAGAAATGAAGAGCGTCCCATACCAAGAAGTCATCGGCTGTCTAATGTACCTTTCTCAATGTACACACCCGGACATATGTTTTGCCGTCAACTGTCTCAGCCGATTCAATTCGAATCCTGGACCCCGTCATTGGCTTGCTGTGAAGCATCTATTGCGATACCTGCGAGGAACATCATCATTGAAGCTGCAATTCAACAAAGGTGGACACGATGACATCGTTGGCTATACCGATGCGGACTGGGCATCAAATATTGACGACCGCAAATCCACAACCGGATTCGTTTTTATAGCTCAAGGAGGAGCTATTTCTTGGTGCTCCAAAAGGCAAAGCACCGTGGCTCTTTCATCGTGTGAGGCTGAATTCATGGCCCTTTCGGCCACCGTTCAAGAAGCCCTTTGGTGGAAAGGACTGAAACATCAGCTAAGTAAACGACAGCAGCCGCTCCGAATTCTTTGTGACAACCAGAGTGCTATCGCAATCGCAACAAATGGTGGGTTTCATCCAAGATCAAAGCATATTAACATTCGTCACTACTTTGTACAAGACACGATCAATAAAGGCAACATCAAACTCGAACATATCAGGACTGATCATCAAATCGCTGATGCTCTTACTAAACCTTTGGACAGAATCAAAATTTCATCATTCCGAGACTCCATGGGGATTAGACCATAATACTCAGGTTAAGGAGGAGTGTTGGTTTACCCTATCAAGTTTAATGTAAATGTAACCCTTCGGATATATGTCAAAATCTTTATGTATGTAAATACTTACTTTTCTACTTATATCATATTGTAATATTCGGCTTGGTCCGACAATTAAAACTTATTCACTTTTTAAATAAAACACAAATTCACTTTATTCAAATCACTCACAAACTTATTTATTCAACACTTTCAATTATAACTTTGCAAACACAGAGTACTTTTCTTTATCGCAGTTCACAATTAATTAATTCGCCTCGCCACCAAACGGCTATTTATATAAAAAATGATGGGTTCTAGAAACTACTATTGGCTCCTATTGGTTCTTGGGGAAGCTGAAAGTTCGAGAGAAAATACTGGGATTTTTGTAGGGGCTAACGTTCTTAATGCTAAACAAAAAGTTTCTCTTAATCTTAATTAATTATTGCCCCTCACGAGTGTTTACTACTACAATTAAACGATATTAAGTAAAGAGAGTATGTACATTAAATAAACAAGAGATACAGAGTAAGTAAAGAGAGTAATGAAAAGTGTGTACATTAAATATAGAAAGAGATACAGAGTAAGTAAAGAGAGTAAGAAAAGTGTGTACATTAAATATAGAAAGAGATACAGAGAGTAAGAGATAATAAAGTATACACATTAGTATAAGACATTACAATAGAAGGAGATACAGAGCGTATGAGATAAATAAAGTGTATACACATTACATTGCCCCCTCCTTAGGATTGATCGTCCCGAACAAATCCATCATCTTCATCACCACTGTAGCGATGTAGTCGGTCGCGATGTACGACTTTAAGTTTACCTCTGACTCCTTTTGGTATCCGGTACACGACGTCGTTGATTTTGCTAATCACTGTATATGGACCTTCCCAGTCCCGTTGAAGTTTCGGTGACAACCCTTTTTGTCGATGGGGATTGTAAAGCCACACTCGATCTCCTGCTTGGAACTCTGTTGTTGTCGCTCGTATATCGTAGCGTGTCTTCATTCGGTCACTGAACATCTTTATTTTTGACCTAGTATCGTCGTGGATCTGAAGGAGTCTTTCTCTGAGGTCATCCAAGTAGTCATCCTCGGCTTGCGGTTCCGACGTGGGACATCCAAATTTAATTTCACTCGCAGAACGTCCACAATCTTCGATCTCGGTAAGACTAGCTGCATTACATAGGACTTTCCATCTGCTGATTCCCATTTACGTCGAAGGACACCCTCTTGGACATGCAATGAGTCCCACTGTGCCCAATAGGCCTTTAGAGCCGGACTTCTGTCGGAGATATCGGCCCATTCTGGTTTTTCCTGGTGTTCCTTGCATGCGAGGATGGGTTCAATATCTGGGTCCTCTTGTTGAGCCTTCCTCAACTCGTCGTTGCTCCAGCCATAAATGGGATCGGTTCTGGTTCGTTGAACAGTAACCACTTCTTTTTCTTCTTGGCGTCTGCAATGCTTACAGTCTTGCTTACATGGTCTCCGAGACAGTGCATCAGCATTTGAGTGAAGCTTCCCCTTCCGATGTTGAATTTCATAATCGTCCGTCTGCAGCCTCTCAATCCATCTCGCCACTTGACCCTCTGGATTCTTGAAATTCAAAAGCCAGTTTAGTGCTCCATGGTCGGTTCGGAGAAGAAACTTCTGTCTATAGAGATACTTATGGAAGTGCTTTGTTGCCAAAATCAGTGCAAGAAGTTCTCTTCTGGTCACACAATAGTTTCTTTCCGACTTCGAGAGTACCTTGCTGTAATAGGCAATTACCTTTTCTTCACCATTATGTACTTGTGATAGTACGGCACCAATCCCGACATTGCTGGCATCAGCGTCAATGATGAACGGTTTTCCGGGAGTCGGATAGGTCAGCACTGGTGCATTACACAAGCGTTGCTTGAGCTCTTGAAAGCTGCGCTCGCACTCACCTGACCATTTAAACTGCTTTCCCTTTTCCGTTAGCTGATGTAGACTCTTGGCGATCTCAGCAAAGTTTTTGACAAAGCGCCTATAGTAGGTGGCTAGACCCAGAAAGCTTCGGAGTTGGTGTTTGTCCTGTGGTGTTGGCCAATTCTTCACGGTGTCAACCTTATCAGGATCCGTCTTAACTCCTTGGGATGAGATGATATGTCCCAGGTATTTCACTTCGGTTTTGAAGAGTGAACACTTTTCTGGATAGAGCTTGAGGTGGGCTTCTCGAAGTCTTTGCAATGTTCGTCAAATGTTTTCCCGTATACGATGACGTCATCCAAATAGACCAGGCAAGACTTCCATGTGAGTCCTTGCAGGACACATTCCATAAGGCGCTCAAAAGTCGCTGGAGCATTGCACAGTCCAAAAGGCATCACTTTGAACTGCCACAGTCCGTTTCCTGTCGAGAACGCTGTCTTCTCTTTATCTTCAGGATGGATTTCTACTTGCCAGTATCCACTTTTCAGGTCCAACGTTGAGAACCATTGTGCTCCTTCCATAGCGTCCAGAGTATCACTGATCCTAGGCAGAGGGTAGCTATCCTTCTTGGTCACATCATTCAACCTTCGATAGTCTACGCAAAAGCGGGTTGATCCGTCTTTCTTCTTTACCAGGACCACTGGAGACGCCCAAGGGCTTTTAGAGTTTTCGATCAGACCCTCTTCTTTCATGGTGGTTATCAGTTCTTCAACTTCACCTTGTTTGGCTAGTGGAAGGCGTCTTGCAGGTTGACGGATCGGCTTTGCATCCCCGGTGTTGATTCGATGTTGAACCAGTTGTGTTCTGCCATATTTCCCTTGCGATGACGAAAAGATGTCTGCAAATTCTTCGAGGAGACCTTCTGCAGTTCTTCGTTGTTGGTGGCCAAGATTAGAGGACTTGAGAATGTTCGTCTTTATGGAGTTCAGCTCTTTGGACTTCAATGTTTGCCTTGTCTCTTCTTCGCTGATCCTTGTTATAGCTGATACAGATTCGCATTGTCCGACAATCTCACCTTTTCTAAGCTTAACTTCGTACGGCTTGATGTTCAGTATTCGTACGGGAACCATGTTCTTTACAGGTCTAACAAGAGTCTTCCCAATGGTGACGTTTTGGGAGGACTTTACAGATGCTGGTTCGACCATGAGATATCGATGGCTTCCAGGCTTACCCTTCAATTTCGTCCACACGAATACTTCTGAAGAAGCAGGCAAAGTCAGATCTTCTTTAATGACGGTTTTCACAGATAGCGAGGTCTCATACGAGTGAATCCCATATATCATCGGAATCTCGATGTTTCGATATTTCAGGACTTGGTTCCCGATGTCCAATATCACTCCGTGATCTTTCATGAAATCGACGCCGACAATGCACTCGTCGCATATATCTGCTACCAGGAACAGGTGAGAGAATTCCAGCTCTGCCATCCGGATCTTAAGACGTACCTCACCATAGACTTTTGCGGCTTCTCCAGTTGCAGTCCTTAGACGATAGCTATTGGTGTTGTGGAGCCATGTCTTCTTAACGAGGTCCTGCCGTACAATGGACGCCGTGGCACCGGTGTCGATGGTAGCCACACATTTGTTGCCGTTTATACTTGCTTCCACGGTCAGGCTCTTGTCGTCACGTTTCGTTTGAGAAACCTGGATGGTGTTTCTGGGGCCATCGTTACCAGAAACCAGCTTCTGCCCCTCGAAGTTGGTTCTTATTCGTTTCCCGGGTGGGAAACAGCTTCGGAAGCAACGTTGTTGGTGTTACTTTGACTTGTTGAGTAAGTTCTGTTTCCACAGTGTTGACATGAGGTTCGTCTTCGCGGTAATCTGCACTGTCGTTGAAGATGCCCAGTCTTGTTGCAGTTCCAGCATCGTGCTGGTCCGTCTCGCTGACTCCTTTCCAGAGTAGCCTTCTGACAAGAGCATTCTTGGACTTCCAATTCTCTCACGCGATGCACGTTTTGGGAAGCTTGTTCTGCGGCTTCCATTGTTAGAGCGAAAGCCAATGCTTCTGGTAGTGTTTGTTTTCCGGCAGTGCGAATAGCCCTTTGGAGATTTATATCGCCCACAGCTCTCACAAAGGCTTCAACAGCAAGTTGATTTATTATCTCGTTGCCAGCTGTTGGGTATGCCAGGTGAACCAATCGCTCGATATCTGCCTGAAGCTGCTGCAGAGTTTCACCTCTTTTCTGTGCCCTGTTGTTTAGTTGAACTCGGAAGACTTCTGCCATGTGGCTATCCCCAAACCGCTGTTCAATGGCGTTTACCAGAACTTTGAAGTCACCACTCTTCTCTGCTGGGATGGTTTGTAGCAGTTCGGCAGCTGCTCCTCTCAAGGCAAGTGTAAGAGCAATGTATTTTTCGTCATCGTCCCAGCCGTTTGTTAACGCTGCTGCTTCAAACTGTTTCTTGTAGATTGACCACGGAATCTGACCATCAAAGCTTGGAGGATTCACTTCTCTCTTTCTTGAGCATTCACCAGAAGGTTCTCGAGCTTTCATCTTTCGCACTTTTTCTAGTTCATTTGTGATGGTTTCGATTTGTTCGTCCATTTTCTCGAAACGTGCATTTTGTTTTTCGACGCGCTCGTCGAGAGTAGTGATTCTCTCTTCGAAGTCCGTAAACCTGCCCTCTAAGAGGTTTCTCTGTTCGTCAAACCACTCTAGAATATTCTGCTGTTCTTGCTTTTGGTCATTTCTTTGAGTTTCTAGTTGCTCCAGAACATTCTTGTTTTGAGTTTCTAGTTGCTCCCGAACATTCTTTTGATTCTCTTCAAATTTGGCTAGAAGAAGTGTCATCATGGTAGATAAGTCGGCAGTTGCATTTACCTCTTTCGATTTTGCTTCCACTTCGAAAGCAAACGTATCTGGGTCTTCATTTTGTTCTTCCAGATATTCCTGTAGCCGTTTTACGAGTTTGATTTTACATCCTGCCCCACTTAAGCCACGTTTGCTTAATTCGGCCTTTAGCTCAGAGACAGTTAAGTCTTTCAAAACTTTACTCATTTTTTTTTTTTTAACTTCACTATTTCAAACAAAATAGTTTAATCACTGTTCACTGTTTTATTCTCAATAAGTTTTAATCCCACTTCTGACACCAATGTAATATTCGGCTTGGTCCGACAATTAAAACTTATTCACTTTTTAAATAAAACACAAATTCACTTTATTCAAATCACTCACAAACTTATTTATTCAACACTTTCAATTATAACTTTGCAAACACAGAGTACTTTTCTTTATCGCAGTTCACAATTCATTAATTCGCCTCGCCACCAAACGGCTATTTATATCAAAAATGATGGGTTCTAGAAACTACTATTGGTTCTTGGGGAAGCTGAAAGTTCGAGAAGCTCTCTATTTACAAATAAAAAAATACTGGGATTTTCTGTAGGGGCTAACGTTCTTAATGCTAAACAAAAAGTTTCTCTTAGTCACTAGATATTGCCCCTCACAAGTGTTTACTACTACAATTAACGACATTAAGTAAAGAGAGTATGTACATTAAATAAACAAGAGATACAGAGTAAGTAAAGAGAGTAATGAAAAGTGTGTACATTAAATATAGAAAGAGATACAGAGTAAGTAAAGAGAGTAAGAAAAGTGTGTACATTAAATATAGAAAGAGATACAGAGAGTAAGAGATAATAAAGTATACACATTAGTATTAGACATTACAATAGAAGGAGATACAGAGCGTATGAGATAAATAAAGTGTATACACATTACAATATAATAAATCTCTCTCTATCTGTGTCACTCATCGAGTTAACAACGTGGTTAATTTTCAATTTTCTTATATTCTAGTCCCCCGGGTCATGCCTCCTCGACGGGTCTCCACCTTGACGTTGTTGAGGAGGCTTACACTCAAAGCTCAAGCAGGCTAGTCAGTAGTCACAGTTTCTAGCTTTCGAGCAGTTTCTTAACTACCAGCGAGGGTTTGGCCAAACTAAGAGAGGCCCACCTCTATTATATATGGAAGAAATAAAAATAATGAATAAAACAATAACGGGGATATACGCCAAATCATTGACATACTATAGATGGACTGCCAGGAGCCAACTTCACGATGATTCCACTTGTAACGGACGAAACAGTAGCCCTCGAAATTTGGGTAGCGTCGATTAGATGAACTAATTTGTTTGACGTTTAATGTTGGTGTTTTTGTTTTTTAAATTAATGTCTCATTTGGATGTGATGGGAACACAACAAAAAAAATAGGAATTTTAGGGCGTCTACCCGCCGCTAAGCAAATTTCGAGGGTTAGTATCGGTGGAACCATTTATTTTCAAATTTTGTATGGTAATTTCGCACGACTAGCAGTCCATAATATATTGTAAGTCAATGCGCTTAATGGTCGGTAATAGTCACGACTGCCGGCTTTGGCTTTGTTTCGCGGTCTCAATATCGAGAGGAGAAGTCGCCAGTTACCTACACCATTTTTTCATACTCTCACAGCTAACCTGCTTTTTAGTTCGTAGGCAAATGTCATTTTGACAGCAAGCTTTCCCATCTTGTTATAACTGATCAGTGCATGTCCCATTGACTGAGGAGGAAGAAAATCTTCTCCTCAATCCATTTTCGAACCTCGATATGGAAGCCGGAGTTAGTGCGATTGACGTCGATGACGCTAGCGAGGCTCCTCAGTCGCTAGCTCTAACGTCTCCAACTTATCGAACACTTCCAGGCGGAGTAGAATCTCCAACTGCAAGCGTACAATAAAGAGGTTGGGGAAACTGGACTGCGATCAGATGTCGGAAGTAGAACGAATGAGGCTGCACAACGCTCGTTCTTCTCTGGACAGGGAGGGCTTGGTTAAGGATAACCTGACACCAAGTCACCCCCATCCAGAAACCTGAGCTGTAAGCCACAGATAGGACCATCTGCTCCTTACGCTAATCCCAAGCGTGGGAAAGGGTGTGCCACATCAACGTCTGGTGCTAAGGCCTCAAAACACTTAGTGAGCAAAGAACACGTAACGAACAAAGAACAAGTAGAGAACAATAACAATACGGAACAAATCGTACAGACACGCATCAGGGAGTGAACCTCATCCGCGGAACTAATCCCGGAGCCTAGGGGTCCGATTAGCCAGGCGACCCCTGATAAGGGCAAAGCAAAGATACAAGGGAGTGCAAGGTTAATCTATAGTAGGCCATCGCTCACAAGGCAACATCAACACAACATCCGTATCTGAGCCCGAAAACCAAACGATAAACACTACAATCGACAGCTTAGCTACGGTAATACGCAACAGGACAAAACAACGCATAGACGACAGCAACGTAACGCTGAGAGGATTGTCCGACGCTCCCGAGTCTTTTGCGGCCAAGAGTCTATTACGAATAGACTCCCGAGATTATTACGACCAAAGAGAGGGCTGCGCTCGAAAAATCCAAACAGCGTTTGCATACAGCGACGGAAATGACAAAATAGGACGAACGATCGACATCCGCTGGCAAGCCTGCTTCCCATCATGCAGTCAACTCCTCCCCTCAAGATGAGCCATGCTCCTCGAAAAGGGCAAGGAATGCCAGCAACTCACCAACAACCTCTTCATCACACATAGCAACTAAGAGGATAAAGTTCTTGCGGGCTATCGTTAAATGTCAACAAGTCGCTATAGCTGATTATGGTAAACCCACACGTAGGCTAACCGAAGACGAAACCTATGGTTTCAAGGTGATGAACTGCAAGAATGACGTGACTCTCGAGTGGTTCCGAGAGTTTATCAAAAACACGTCAGCTCCATGGCAAGGCGCCGATCTTCACCTCATCGAGGTAAAAGAGATTTACGTGGCAATGAAGAAGAGCACGAGAACACAGCTCACTTCCTATGCCACTGTCTAGCACTCTGCCGTACTAGATTTAAATTTTTAGGGCAACTATTTCTTTAATGAACTAGAAGAACTATCAGAACTCCCAGGCTCGACCAACCATAGATTTCATAGGTTAAATCACTTTTTCATCACTTGGTATCACAAGGGATCTACATTGATCTAAGTGTGACGGTAACAAAATCAACTGTCAGCCCATATAACCTTAACCTAACCCCGCCCCGGGTCAAGATGACCAAGAATACCGGACGAACTTGTGCTATGAAGACAGAAGAGCGCTGGGTGTCGAAGACTACATAACGTACACTGTAGACCGTGAGTGCAGTGTGACAGGCTAAAATCCAACATGAATCCGAAAAAAAAAATTCATACTCTTCCAGGTTTAACGTCAAACCAAAACGTGCTGTATGAAATGGGAACCACTGATTTGCTCCTAAAAATCAAAACCCAAAAATAATACGAACGAATTCTAAAACATGGCTTACAACCAATTCAAAGAATACCGAGCCAACGCAACGGTTTAGATTGTTGATGCGAAAACAGACAGACTTACTAACATCATCGGACTTGATGTTTCCGACGTGGAAAGCATCAGAAAGCAGCTTCACTATTTTGTCCAAATGACAATCTTCTGAAACCTTTTGCCATTGAATTTGCTTCAAAATAAAAACGGATACATTTTAATCGAAGAACCAAAAATAGTTTATTTTTCCTTCATACATATTTTCCGGTCGTCATCGACTCCGTTACAACTATAAAATATTAAGTAAAATTATTAACGTAATTTGTAATCGTAGTACACAAAAGATACAAAAAGCAATTAAAAATTCGATTCTTCTAATCCTTGGCCGGAACTTCGATGACTCGTGGCTTGTCGATTATCCGTGCACTCTTGTTTCCCTTCTCAACAATGCCGATGATCCAGGCCTGATAGCCTTCCTGCTTCTCGATGTCCTTGCAGTAGGCTGCGGCTTGTTCACGTGGCAGGCAAATCAGCAATCCTCCTGAAGTCTCTGCTGAATGACCTTGCAAGAGCTGGAACATGTTTCCACAAGCCTTTGCCACGGCTGCCATTTTCGCAATCACAGGCAGATTGTGAATCACAAACGAAACGTCTTTCTTTTGGTGCGAAGCAAGAGTTTGTGCGTGTCCCAAGAGCCCAAAACCAGTAATGTCGGTGGATCCATGAGCATTGTACTTATGCATGAGACGAGCGGCTGTGCGATTCAGCCTGGACATGGAGCTCATGGCCCTGTGATAGGCTTTGCGAACATCCTCTTCGGACACAACCAACTTGATGCGGTTCCATCGCTCCGGTTGATCAAGCCATTGGTGTGCGTTGACAGCGACCTGCGTTCCAAGTGGCTTGGTCATAACCAAAACGTCGCCAACAACTGCGTTGTCCGGAACAATATACTCATTGGGTTGACAAATTGTTGAGGCCACTCCACCAATGGTACACCATGGATTGACAACACTTTGGCCACCAGTTACAGTAGTTCCAGCTTCAAGGGCGGAATCTTTGAATCCTCTCATAATCAATGGAATGACAACATCGCGCTCCTTCTCCGTCATTTTTGTACTTACAGCCAAAAGCATCAACATGTTATCACACTCGGTAACTCCCATGGCGTACAGATCACTCAATACATTGGCACAAGCTATCTTACCCATCATGTACGGATCGTCAACAATGGGATAGAAGAAATCAGTTGTCTGCACCAGACAAAGTCCCCCGTGTCGCAATGGAATTACCGAACAATCGAGGCCAATTCCGATGCGCGGAATTGCCATGTGCATGAATTGGGAGTCATCTTGAAGCGAGTAGTCCTGCTGCAAGGAGGACACTAGTTTTCCTAAGACTTCTTGGGGCACTTTGCAACCTCTGCCCTTCAAGTCGGCGAAACGCGTTAAACGAAAAGTGCTTTCCAGATCGTGTGCTGTAGGATCGAATGGACGTCTGAGGGCAGCCGGATTGCCCTGGAGCTCCAAATGGGCAGCATTTAGGGCGTCAGCATTTACACTTTGATAATCACTCATTTTTTTGTATTTTGAATGTTAAAAACAAATGAAATTACTGGTTTTCGATGCAAAACAAAATATGGCGTTTGGACTTGACCATTCAATGCGTTGGAATAAAAATCGCGTTCTCCCTCAATTTTGAAAATTATGCTACACATAAACGAAAAAATGTGTATGGATACGGAGGTTTGTAAAATAAATGTGATGGTGTGCGTAAGTCGCAACGGGATTGGTTGGTTAGGTCATTTGAAATCAAAACGGGCGAAGTCAGTATTTCTCCCTGGCACAGTGCCGGTGCTTTGATTGAAATGGCTGTATTCAGAAAATGAAATTAGTTCAATACAAAATTGGCTTGGAAGTGCTTCATTGTAGTGTTCAGTGATTTGACGAAAATTACTATACTTTGGGTTGGAAAGTTTAATTTGGTTGGAAGTTGAGTTTTTTATGAAAAATATGTGGTTCGAGTTTTAAATGTTATCAAATAATGACTTGGAATTAAAAAAGTTTCGCTATTTGCTCAATATAATAGAAATACAATTACTGTCCGATAATCTAAAACAACACCATTGCTTACGTCAAGTTGTACATATATTCGTGGGTAAACTCTGAACCTGGTTCGAGTCTTGAATAAACTAGGGACAGTTCAGTTGTACAGTCGGCAGTTAACTTTGAACTCCACATAAACTTTCAAATTTTCGGCAACGAGAAAATTATATAACGTTAAGAAAAGTATATCCCACAATTTATACATTACCTGAAAAGAAAATACAGTGAAAGAATGATGTGAAACTTAGGTTAGGTTGAGGGTCTGACAGTTGATGACGTACCCGTCACACTTAGATCAATCCAGATCCATTGTGATACCCGTGAGTATTGCTACTCAAGCTAATAAAAACCTATCAGCCATATTTATAATCAAATCTTAATGGTTGCTTAACTTTAAGCAACCTTTAAGTATGATTTAAGTAGCAAATCCATATTTATAATCCACTTGAAGATTTAAGCAACGTTACTTAAAGCTCTCTTAACTTAAACGCCAAATTTGTTGTTTAAAGGTTGATTAAATGTTGCTTAAATGTTGACATTTGTATCATATTGAGAAATTGTCTTTTTTTCGTTAGTTATTTTAGTGTGTAAAGAAGATATGTAAACAAAAACAATAATTATTGTGAGGGATGATAAAGAAAGACTCCGTGAGGGAAAAATATACCACCACAATTTCTTTACTACCATATACCTACGAGGAAGTCAAATGGAAAAGAAGATTGAACATCACACGATGCACTAGGAAGGGATGTAGTCCATAAGGCCCACACATAACGACCAACCGTGACCGTTCGTTGCCTGATTCAAGGCGAAAATATTATCTAGTTAGTGAGTTAAAGTACTAAGAGAAAAATCATTTGCACTTAATCACTAATAGCCTATTCCCACCAACGTGATTTAGCTAAAACAACTTGATTTAGCTAAATCACATAATTTATTTCATGATTTGCCATACATTTTCAATTATTTGAAATTACCTGATTTATGCCCATTTTCTTGACTCTCCATTAAGTTTAATGGCTGATTAATTTCATAATTTTTCCAGATTTCGTTTTCTTCACTCCAAGTTAGCTTTAATGTTACTTTTTAAGACCTGTCAATTAACGTTAACTGAATCATTAGTTAATTGACCTCAAGGGTCCCATTAACGCCTTCAATGTCAGTATTAGCATTGGAATCCAATTTCTTCACAGAACTTTAGTTTGTTTTCCGACATTTTGGTGTTATGTTTGTAGAGCCCCTGAAATTTCTGTTTTTTTTTTTAATTATTATCAAACAACAATACTGCTCTTATGTTATGATGGATCATATTTGGGATAATTGGTCTTCTGTTTCCGATGATGAAAGGCATCAATATAAAATGCAGGAGCGCATTGATTTAAATAAATGGGATGATGAAGATTTTATTTATCGATTCCGTATATCAAAACAATCTCTTCTTTATGTGGCCGGGCAGTCACCCCGACGCACGACCCCAAACCTGGAGGGCTGGTCCTTAGTTTAACTCCATAGACAGGGAGCCAATGAAACGCTCCTTCCCTAGCCCTATAAGGAGTTCACTAAGTTCCCGACGCAACCGTTGATTCCATCTGTTTATCTTACTACAATTATGTAAAATCAATACAATCGAGGATATTTGCTATACCTGCACAAGGAAATCTTGCATAAGAAAGTTGTATATTATGACCTTTGGAATCTCATTGGCATTCCGTATAGCTTTCATAAGCAAGTCCTATTGCAGAAGTAAGTTTTATGCTATTAAACATAACGAGTAAATTTGAATGGTCTCCCTTCACATTTTATCAACTGACTGTTGGCGCATCAGCTTATTGTTAATGGTCTTTTTGAAGACACAAGTTGTAGCAGCAAAAATGGCATTAGAATGGAAATATTGGAGATTTGTTTCTTTTTATATTTATTTTTGTTTATTTTTTCATCTAATTGTAAAACAAAACAACTTATGGATAGTAGGTCTTCTTGAACCTGGGCTTGCTCTTCAGTCTCTGCTTGGGCAGAAGCCAGCCGAAGCAAGACTGAATGGCCTGAGCATGAAGGGCTTCTTTGAAATCTTCGGGGCCATATTTTGGGTTTCGTTCGTTAAGGTAATCCCGAGGTTGGAATGAAATCAGGCCGAAACCTACAAGGAAAATGTTTCGATTAGTTCTTTACGAAAGGGAACATAACAAACCGGGAATATTTGTGCCATGGCGATAGCTTATCTTGTATCCCAGAGATCTTGCATCAAGTTTGAAGAGAGGAATCTTTTTAGCAAGCTGAAGTGAGGTACTTTCGTTCATTGTTCGAATAGGTGCTAGTGGCAGACGTTTTAGTTCCTCCATTTTTTTCCTTTTTGAAATGAACTCAGAAATTGAAATAAATATAATTTATTGACATTAGAATGGAAATATTGGAAATTTATTTGGAATACTGGAAGTATTTCTTAATTGGAGATTAAGTATTAATGCCTTGTTAAATTGAGTGATTAAACGTGAAGAAAATAAAATTTTAATTGCAGCTTTAAATGAGTTGATTAAATTAAATGGCAGATTAGCTAACCTTAAGTTTAATGGAGAGTCAAGAAAATGGGCATTAGCTTGTTTATTTTTTAATTAGGTATAAATCACCTCGATGATTCCAGGCTGAATGATTTCATGCTCAAGTAATGAATAAAATTCATTTTGAATTCATTTTTCTTTCTTTTTGACAGTCAAATTTCAAATTTTGTGTCATATATTATTATATTTGATTGAAAAATTCAAAAGTTATGTCAAGATTAATTAAATGTCAAGCTCAATTAAGTAAAAAGTTCAGTGGGAACGCCTTTCTTCATTTATAAATCAAATAAGCTAAATCAAGTCAGTGGGAAAAGGCTATTACAGAGTTGGGCAAAATTTATTCGAATAATCATTCGAATAATAAATAATCATTTTATTCGTTATTCACGAATAACGAATAATTTCATTTATTCGAAGAAAATTTATTCGAATGACGAATAAATTTTTTTATTTGTTATTCGAATAACGAATAACGAATAAAATAAAAATAAACGCAAGAAATTTGGTAGAACAATTATTATTATTTTTAATTTTTTTTGTCAAATAAAAGTAATTTACATATTTATTTGTTAAAGCTCTTAACATTTGATTTCATCACTACTCTTTGTTCAAACATATTGTCGGACAGTTTGTTTGCTTTTGGTAAGTTTATCATGGTAGCGTATGAAAAAACTCGTTCAACTGATGCAGATGAAGGCAATGGTGTATTGTATTTTGTAAATATCCTTTTAACTTCTGGATAGCGATCCAAGACTTTCAGCGTACGGTCTTCTTCGGCAAAATACTGGGACACTATGACATCAGCTCTGGTTGTTGGTGTTGTTTGTGCATGCTGCAATTGTAGTTGGATGTCATTTTCGCTTCCCGAATCTGTTTCAAAGTCGAAATATGGGTTTTCAGGATAAGCAGCCACGCTATTTTCATAATCTGACGTAAGTTTTGTTATTTCTCTTGACACTTCATGTTTGAAAAGTGTTTTGATTCTTCTTTGTTCATGGGGTGCAATACAGGCAAACCATTTGTTCTTGAACCTTGGGTAGGACAGGGTGGCAATAATGGCGTGCTGACCTTTAGGTGTATATAAATCGAAGAACTCTGCAAATCTCGTTTCAGCGCTTCGCCTGTATGCTACTGCTAAATCGTGGCAATACGTGAGTGGAGTGTTCTCTATTTTTTGCAGTTTCTTACGTAATGCCATTAAACAAGGTATCAAAAGTCCATAGTACATTACTTCTTCGCCTTGCAGTATATCTAAAGCCTCGGCAATCGGACGTGAACATGTAATGTACTCGTTAATATATTCATACTCGTGGATGCTAATGTAATCTGTGAGACCCAAAGCTCTATGCAACTGAAGGTTTTTATCTTTAAATGAGTAAATTTGTTTCATTGCGTCGTATAAGCTATTCCATCTTGTAACGCCAGGTTTGCTAAGTGTACGACCTAAGATATTTTGGATAATCTCTGCTGTTCTGGGACGTCCAGCAGCATTCCAAAAGACGTTGCATTTGTTAATGATTTTATGATGCATTGTTGATAAAGAAGTATTATTACTTTCTTTGAGGATCCGATTGGCATCTGTTGTAGCACACAAATTCAGCGTATGAGCAGCACACCTAAAATGGCACCCTAAGGAGATATTCCTAGCTTTTTTGTTAAGCATTTAAACCATGATTGATTGATAAATAAATACCTTGAATCAATCTCCACATCTTCTTCTTCGTCCGAGCTGTCTTCTTCTGAGTTAATCAACTCTGGATCTCGAATGGATACACCAAATTCTTTAAATGCTTTGATGAAGTTTGTAGCATTATCAGTCACTGTAGCAACTATCTTTGAAGAACTGATGTTGAATTCCTCGTGAATTTCGTCAAGTATCATCGCAATCCGTTCAAAATTATGAATTCCTGGAAACCTTCTGCAAGCTAGTGTTCTACTCTGTCGTCCGAGGTCTGTATCAATCCAGTGGGCAGTCACACCAAGAAAACTTCTTTTACGACTCGACCATATATCAACAACAGTACATATATATTCCACAGCTTCCAATGTCAGTTTGATTTCGGACTTTTGAAGCACATGTTCATCGTCAATTCTCCTGCTCAGTGTTCTTCGGCTGATGACATTCAATCCATGGTTCTGCAGGCCCAAATTATTTAACATTGTGACAAAAAAAGGATCTTCTACTGCATTCAGCGGAACCATTGAATTGATGAAGAATAGTACCAAGTCATGCTCAAAGTTTGGTTGTGAAATATTGCTTAAGGTTGAAGTTGAACAATTCTCGTTTAAAGTTTCACTTCGACGTCTCTTTTGTTTCATCTGCTTGGCGTATTGTTGATATTCTGCAACCGCTTCATCGCCATGTGCTCTCTTCAAATGACTCAAAAAGTTTGACGTCGAGTTTGGAAATCCTTTGATTTTTACAACTTTAGGCTCACATTTTGTACATATCATCACAATGCTTTTACCATTAGATGATAAAGAGTCATACTTAAAAAATTTTCCATCCAACAAAGTCAATGTCGTTTGTCCACAGATTTGATTCACAGACACATTGGTAGTACATTCATTAGAAACTGTTGAGTTGTTCGGAATGTTCTGATTTGATTGATAATTATCAGTGTCCAAATTTTCAATTTCGAAATCCATAACTTCATTTAATGGCTCACTCATTTTAAAAATCAAAAGTACACCACAACACAACTTTCATTAATAACGTCACCACTGCTTTATATGCAATATATAAGAACAAAATATTACTAGGTTTTTTAAATTTAATCACTTCCGAGAAAATTTCAGGATATGGGTTAAAGGGGTTTTCCAATGGGTTGGAAGGTACAATTGGTAGGTAGAATTGGTGAATGAATTTTATTACGATGCATATCTGTGTACCATTATGTTGCAAACGATAAAGAACCAATTTTTATAACTCTCTCTAATAATTTCCAAGAATTATTAACCGCAGATGGGTGTTTTGTTTTCTTTTTTTAATATATTTACCAAGAATTTGTTGAAAAAATTTTCGTCAGCAATAAAGAATGTATGAATGAATTCGAGCGTCTAATCCCAAAGGAAACGTAAGTACAATTTTTTTTAGGTAAACAGACTTATGAAAAAAGGTTTAAAGTCGATTTTATTCGTTATTCAGAATAACGAATAAAATCACGAATAAATTACGAATAACGAATAAAATCACGAATAATTTATTCGTGAATAAATTATTCGCGAATAAATTAGTGACGAATAATTTTTTATTCGAATAATTATTCGAATACAAATTTATTCGAATAATGCCCAACTCTGATCACTAATCAGTATTAGCCGCCAGTCAACCTTTCATCAACCTTTATAATCTTCTCTTCAAGAAAATCCTAAAATATCCTCATTTGCTTTTTGTATTTAGAAAATATAAAAAAATATGTACATATATTTATCATTCACATTAAATTCACACACAATTTTAATTCACGACGGCATGTTGGCATTCTCCAATCGTTGTTCTTTTATTATGGGGTGTTTAATATTTTTTGATTTGTTTTCCACATTTTCCGTTCGTCTGCGTTCGGTTAATTCACCTGAAATAGCGGCGGTGGTGTAGTGCTTCTTTAGGTATCATCGTCGGTTGCTGCATCATCATCATTGATGAGACAATTATTTCGTTTTTAAGAAACTTTCTGCACCTTGTCCCCTGTTTTTATGTTTTTTGTTTGTTTTTGTTATTACTGACGTTAAATTTGACACATAAAACTTAAATTTCCTGTAATAGAATCGTCGTTTCTATTACATTTTGGACTTTGACGTCGCTTAGCTAAGCAACAGTCGATAATCGATTATAAATAAGAATTTTAAGTAACGTTACTTAAAGCCAAACTTAAATATTTAAGCATGCTTAACTAATTAACGTTTTAAAACACTCTTAAGGAATCTTTATAAATACGGCTGTATATGTTCAGTTAATCAAGGCATTAGGAGGAATTGTTGAAGTTCGAAATGTTAGTAACTGCAGTACTAGAGAGTTCTTCTGAGTCCTCGAAGAAATAATTGCGGGGCAGTGACATAGAAAGTGTGAAGTGTCTTCATGCACCTCCCCGTCAACGCATCCTCTACATAGATTCTCATCTTTTTCTTATGATATCCTAACAGATTATGTCCGGTGATTATACTTTCAATAGATCGAAGTGATATCTTGTTTAATTGTATAATTTTTTCCGTTCTTTGTTTGTTAAAACAGGGCCAGATCTTTCTTGTAGGTCCACAGGAGTCAAGAAGATTCCACCTTTCATCGGCCTTAACAGTTATTCTATTTGAGGAGTGCTGACTAGCTGAGCTTGGCTTACGTCAAGCATTGATCCTAATCTTGCTAGTTTATCGGCTTTCTCGTTGCCTGGTATACCGCTGTGGCCTCGGACCCAGGAGAGTCTAATGTAATGCTGTGCGCCAAGAACATTTAGCTCTTCGCGGCAGCATGAAACAAGCTTTGATTTTACCTCAGTGTCAGTAATCCCTTTTATTGACGCTTGGCTATCAATGTAGAAGGTGATATCAGCCCGTGGTTGGTATCGCCATCATTAATACCTGTTTAGCAACTGTTGTCACTGCCAGGACCTCCGCTTGGAAGACACTGCTGTACTCTGGAAGCCTAAGCGAGTCGGTTAACTTGAGAGATTCAGAATAGAAGCCTACATCACACCAGTATACATATTATAGCCATCTGTATAGATAGTTAGTATGGAGTATGGAGTATGGTATGTTATCTATCCATTCCTCTCTGCTTGGAAGGGCAACTTGGAATGGTTTGTGAACATCAAGTTCTGGTGCCTTATAGTTCGGGTGCCTTATGAAGGATCTGAGCATGTCCTATGGAACTGTTTTCCAGACTTAAGTCGGACTAAGTCACAAGGCACTTTTAGCTGCAGATTCTGAACAAAGAGATCTAGAAAATGAAATGAAATGAAAATGATCTCATTGCCCCTGTAATGCCTGTGCACGCAAGTCCTTGTACTTCTGTCAAAGTTTTGAGGTTCGTGCTCTTTTCTAAAGCATTCCACCAAACCAGATTACCAGGTTAGTTAGTATTGGTCTAATTATTTCCGATACATCCATCTGATAATTTTAGGGTTTGGTCCCCAGGTTATCCTAAAAATTCTATTGCAGAAGTAGAAGGCGATCGACCCCTATTTTTTTTTTTTTTTTGGTGTTTAGCCCACCCCAGTTCACCCCACCGAAATACTTTGCATGATCAGAGATTTTAAGAAGACAGTCTTTTGAAGGTTCTTTAAAATCGAGTATTTTACGTTTGTTAGTAAACAGCACTTGTTCTGTCTAAGCTGGATTGACTGTCAGCCCAGAGTTACTAGTCCATTTACGAGAGGGCATATTCGGTCTGTGTCCTATAGTGGATAAGAACTTGCCAGTCGCTAGCAATGAAAGATCGTCACCGTCGGCTATTATTTTTACTCCAGTTGATTTCAGCTTAGAGAGTATGCCATTCATGAAAAGAACCCAGAGTAGCGGTGAGAGGACTCCCCCTGTGGGGTGTCCCTGGATGTGTATACCTTCAGCTTTTCCTCTGCTAACTCTGAGTTGATTTGTCTCTTCCTCAGCATACACATAAACCACTCTGTTATTGCTTTTTCGACCTTGTGGTCGGTCAAAGCTTGCTTAATTGTTACATTCGTCAAATTATTGAAGGCTCCTTCAATATCCAAGAACGTTGCAAGGGTCATTGTATTTCTATCTAGCTAGAACCCGCGACCTGGCAATCGATTGTAGTGCCATCTTGAGTTCTGGCGCAGCGCTAACTCTTTTTACATAGGTTTTGTATTGGGATTTTTTTTTTTTGGTTTCGATCTGGCGCAAAAAATCGAAAAACCCATTCTTGATTGTACTAGGTGGTTTCAGATACAATGGCAAGGGTGTATTCCTTGTCATTCAGTGATTTTTCAATGACGCTGACAACACTATGTAGTGCTGTTTCAACGCTTTTTCCTTTTGTGTAGGTATGTTGAGATTCCAATATACAATCCGGTTTTAAGGTGCTTCGGATGTGCATATCAATCAGAATGATGTGTAAGGCCTGTCAATAAATTCTGTGTAAAACGAAAATCAAATACCTACATATCTAAAAATTTCTCTCATAATAATCGTTATGCGTATTTTGACAAATTATAAAAAAATGTTTTGAAAACAGAATCGTCCGAAGAATGACATATACATCATAACCCGTTCCATTGGAGGTAGAAGAAGAAACGTCAAAAAAGACCAATGGAAAACAACATAAGTCAAGTTTTTTCACTGACATATCTGACAACATTTTTATGTCTACTAATTGTGAATGCTTTGCTTGGATGCAGTCGTTAAGAACCGGTAGCACAATGTAGGTTTAAGTTTGAACCTGGTTCAACTCTTGAACAAAATAACAAGAATTATTTTCACTCTCTTAGCTGAACTTAGATTAACTGATAAAATCGGTAGATTATTCTAAAACTGTCGGTCCGAAAAGCCATGGCTTAAATGACAACTCTTCAACAATTCACTGAGCAAGTGTTAAGATGGAGGGAACCTATTTCGATTTATTCCGATTCCCAACGTCTTAGTTGATGAAACAGATTTGTACTCTTGGAAGTTTTATCAATTTTTGACAAAAAATATTCAGTTGTTCCACTGAGTCTTAGTAGATGATACGATAATTCACTTTTTTATCATTTTATTTAAAGTTGTACACAATCAGAGGAATGGGTGGCTACAGTTTACATTAGCATTTCATGTTCATATTATTAAGTTCGTTCGATGTAACCAGCCCTGGGGCACTACGGTGCTTGTCGCTACCCTGAACGGAGCTGTCAAAAAACCGAAAAATTTCTCTGGGTTTGGTTTCACATCGAACGCATAAGTAGTGCTGTTTTTTTTCCTTTGTTGTATAGCAACAGCTGATTCGAACAGCTCCGAAATTCACGCCCCGAAAAAAACTTGGGGCGATTCAGAGCGCTCCCGGTGCGAACACTGAATACACATCAAACACTGTGTAATTGCGCCAGGGCGAAAAAAGAGAGCGACATCGAACAGCTCAGTGCGAAATCAGAGCGCCACAGTGCGACCCAGAGCGCACATCGAACGAACCTATTATCGTTGAAGTTTCCATCAGAAGTAAACTTCCTACAAACTCCAATATGTACATTATTTTATTCACCCAATTCTTACCATAAATTAAAAGCGAAATCGTTAAATGGCAACACTCACCACTGTGGTAAATATCTTCGGCCACTCAATGCAAAGCAGATATTATGTCTTTTAGTCGACAACGACAACAGAATCTGGTTAACATCGAGCAGACCACAAAATCACATAACAAAATAAAAATATTTTCATAAATCGTTCTTCCGTGGCTATCGAAAATCTTTTATATTTTCGTATTTCAAGAAGTTTACTGAAGCACAAATGCATACAAGAACTCTCTTGCTATAATCCACAAAACAAGGTAAGACATTGGTCATACCTTCTTAAAAGACGAAAACTGGATTATTGGACGTTGGCTAAATTAAATTAATAGTTTTATTGCGAACAAGCACACAATTGTGTAATTAAAGTGTTTCCCTTTCAAATAGAAAGCATTTTAAGAACATTGCTACTCGCACAAACTGAAAATTACAAACAGAAATCCAAGAAAAACCAAAACAAAAGAGTTGAGCACCGAACCTATATATGTGAAAGTGAAAACAACATCATTATTACCTGATAAATTGCCTTGAACCTCAAACTTGTTGAGAGAATACGAAGTTAAATTATTATTTTTCTTTTCTCAGACAATGAATTGCGGGAGTTCAATTCTTAGTCATCGCTGTATGCTAACTGCCGCTATTCTGGTTATTCTACATGTCCAAATATGCATTTCCTTTTATCAAGAAGAACCGAAATACAAGTGTCCGGAGAGGTATATTAAGATTTGTTAGTGAGCAAAGAAGGTTATTTAATTGTGTTTAATTTTAGAGCACAAGTGATCTTTCCGTGTCA
The DNA here is from genome assembly GCA_943590905.1 of Sphaerophoria taeniata. Taxonomy (NCBI): domain Eukaryota; kingdom Metazoa; phylum Arthropoda; class Insecta; order Diptera; family Syrphidae; genus Sphaerophoria; species Sphaerophoria taeniata. Next base: position 21,496,921 of record OX016540.1, on the reverse strand, counting down.
ATGTGAGAAAGGTTCTGATAATGGAATATCGGTGAGATGTGAAAATGTCAATCTCGCAACACTCGCTGTGGCTCTACAAAATCTGGGAGCACTTAATACTCTTGTATTGGATCTTACAATATATAAGGGGAATATTGGTAGGTTTCAAGTACTAATTAATATTCGAAAGTGTCGACTTATTCAAAAATTTCAAAACTGTTAATACACCTATGTCTTTTTTAGCCCGTCTATATGGTCCGCTTTTCTCCAAAATAAGAGCTCAGAAATTGATTTTCAACGAAGTGTCATTGAAAACTATTGAAGAGTATACATTTTTCGGAATAAACAAGACCTTAGAAGAGTTGCACATAATCAACAGTCAAATTGATACATTCCCTGCAGAAGCATTGTGGGTAATAAAATTTGATTTACCAAGAAAACCACAAATGAATTCTATTTTATTATCAGATCTTAAGTAAACTAACAATACTTAACATTCATGGACACAACATCGAAACGTTGAACAAAGATATTTTCTTGGGCAAAGAAGTGTCAAATCGTCTGGAAACAGTGCGGCTAACAAATGGAACATTGAAAGAACTTCCAATTGAATCATTTCAAGTAAGTTTATTTATTTAATGAAGTAACCTACAAAATAAATTTATAAATTACTTATTTGAGGCATCAGGGTAACCAGACCATGAGTGATATGCATAAAAACAAAGTATTTACTTCGTTTCGTATGCATAAAAAAAAGTAGATACTAAAGAGTAAAAACTTTAACTGCCGTATTTATTAGATTTTCTTTAAATGGTTCTCAAAGGTTGTTTAGTTAAGCTTGCTTAAATATTTAAATTGCCTTTAAGTAACGTTACTTAAATTCTTATTTATAATCGATAATCGATTGTTATTTAGTTAAGCGACGTCTCTTTCAAAAAAGTAATAGAAACGACGAATCTATTACAGGCAACTTAAGGCCCTATTATGGATCACAACTCAACTTAGTTGAGTTGTAATCAAGACAACTCAACTTGAAGACAACTGCAAAAAAAATTCGTATTATGGTAGACAACTTTTTTCAGTTGAGTATACCAAATACGTTGCATACTTTTCTGTGCTTGTTTTGTATCAAAAACAGCTGTGTATAGTAAAATAAATATTTCAATGTTTTGAATTCAGTGCAAAATTTTATTAAAAAGACAAAATAATACGAAACGAAGAGTTCTATTTTTTTTTTTTTTTTGTAAATTCGGAAGAAGAAAATCCCCTCAATGTTGCGCTGATACAAAAAAAAAATATTAGAGATCACTCCAATCCATTGGAACTTCCAAACAAAAAGTATTATTGTTTGTTTTTGTGTTATTTTAACACTGCAGTTAGGCTGCGTCCGTCAATTCCATTTATGGATTTTGAACAACGGTAGCAACTTAGAGGTGCTTCCACCAATGGCTTTTTCCGTCAATTCCTTTGTTTGGCAATGCGTTTTCATTGACTTCCCAACTAGCTGATCTAGGTTCAAATCCCAAAGTGAACTCAAAAAGTTTTTCGAATAATATAAAAAATAACTAGACAGCACCACTAATAAAGGAGTCTGATGATCGGCTTGGCACCCGTGAAATAGCTATAACTCCAGCCAAACAAAGGAATTGACGGAAAAAGCCATTGGTGGAAGCACCTCTAAGTTGTTATCGTTTTTTAAATTCATAAAAAGTATTATTTGTAAACAAATTCTTAGATTAGAAGTGTTGTCTCCGTTTTGTTGCAAATTTCGAAGTTATTTTTGAGTCAACAAAGACGCAAAATGTGCTAAATGAAATCAAAGATTATTTGAAACAACCACAGCGTTTCTCCGCAGTCCCACCAAATCTCAAACTCAGCCCTGCCCAACGTTTCATGGCTGAAGGAAGTTACCAAAAGTGCAGCGGTAATGATTTTAATCTAGGCCTTGCTCAGCCAACCGATGAGAGATGCTGGATATCCTTTAGAGTAACATTTAATGACTCAATTTCGATTGGCTGAAAGTGGGAGTCCAGAATGTTGTCTCAATACCATACATGCACAAACAAGAAACATTATTGAAAGAATGATTGGCCTTCTATCTGCTTTTGGTTTGGTTTCTGCTGTAGAATTTCAATCAACCTCTCGAATTCGGCAGGTTTTGTGATTTTTAGACTAAAAAAATTATTTCCTTGCAAATGTTTTGATTATTTTTTCTTAAACTTGCATTTTTTTCTCCATTTTCTCAATAAAAAAAAAAAAAATTTTTGAACACAAAAATAAACTACACAACTGGTTAATAGCAGTTGTCTAATTTTGCCAACAATCACAACTGAGAGACAACTCAACTGGCTTACATAATACCCCGAACACAACTAAAAAGTCAACCATTTTTTGGTTGACTACTGGTTGACTGGTGGTTGACTTGTGAGAGTCAACTAGTTGTGATCGGTAATACCGATTGCCGGATTACAACTCAACTTTCTTCTTAGTTGTCTTACATAATAGGGCCTTTAATTTTTATTTGTCAAATTAAATGTCTGACGTCAAAAAATAAAATAAGATAAAAACAAAAAAATAGGCGACACGGTGGTGCAGAGAAGATAGTTTCTTTCATGCGTTTGGTTTTTGGTAAAAAGGAGGAAGGAAATGGTGATGACAACGGGACGATACCGACGAAAAAGAAGAATTCGCCGCGAATAGTCGCTGCAACAAAATCTGGAAAATTCCTACATGTCAGAGAAGCTGGAAGATTTTTTTAATTTATTTGGCAAATCAAACTCGTCAACTGATCGTTTTAAGCAGTGGCACTGTTACTAAACCACTTAAAATATCGTCGTTTCTTTGAAAATTTAAATTAAAATCTTTTGTGAATTTTTGATGGAAAACAATATATTTTGTAATGTCTTCTAAAAAAAAGCAAATGAGGTTGTGTTTGGATATTCTTAAAGAAAATCTATTCAACTACCAATCCGCATGCTATCTCAGGGGGGGAAACTTTGAGCTTATAAAAGGCACAAATCAGGCCAGTTCCTTTCGTTGACTGTATGGAATATGGATTACTTGGTTCATCGTGCCCGGTTCAATCTTCTTCGAATACTATACCGAGGAAACTGGTGTTTTTTCTTCCCATATGAAGTCTTCTTTGACATCCCAATAACAAACAATACTGCAGGTCGCGGAAAATTCTCGTAAAAGTTGTAGTGTTAACAATCTTTTATATTCCATATTCCTATTAAAACCACTAAAATAACCAAACGGATAAGATATAATTTCACAATGTATAGGAATGTCATTTAATTAACATTTAAGCAACCTTTAAACAACAAATTTTGCGTTTAACTTAAGAGAGCTTTACGTAACGTTGCTTAAATCTTCAAATTGATTATAAATATGGATTTTTTACTTAAATGATATTTAAAGGTTGGTTAAAGTTAAGCAACCTTTAAGATTTGATTATAAATATGGCTGTAAGTATTTACTGAATTCATCCAAGTAAATGCTGGAATTCATCTAAAATTGATAGTAAATACTTTTTTAAATTTTATTCAATCATAATTAAGTTTTTATACTTGGAGCCAACTGAATCAACTGATATTTGATTACTTTGAGTTTTGCACCCATTCATAAATTGTAAAACGGTGCAGTGAACACTCAGTACACCAAATTTTCGTTTTTTACTTTTGTTTCAAGCTAAAGACAGTTTCATAAATGACAGATTAGATTACTAACTCAGTATGGTTTAACAGTTAACATTAAACACTATTTGGTCATTTCATTTCATTTCATTTCATTTTAATTTTTTCATTTTTATTGGTAGTACAAATAAGACTGATGTCTTTTATAGTACATAGTGTGCGGATATATACATAGTTGGAATAAAAAAAAAAAATTAAGATTAAATAAAAACAAAATTAATTAAAAGCGATACATTAAAAATAATAAGATGATTTAAAAAAAAGAGAGCAAACAAAAATGTAAATAAAACAAGAAAAGAAAAACAAAACAAATCAATATCAAAAACTGTTTTTGTTTCAGATAGTATCTTTTATCTGAAGAAGAAGGAGAAAAGAAGAAAAAGAAGAACTAGAAGAAAAAGAAGTATAAGAAGTATACGAAGAAAAAGAAGAAAAAGAAGAAGAAACATAAGTTAAGGACAGAGCAAGAAATATATTTTAATGACGAGATGAAAAATGCGCAGATGGAGCCTTTTTAAATGCAAGAGCCCCTATAATAGCCTTAATTACAGTGGGCAAAGAGTTCCACAATCGGGTGACATGGACAAAAAAAAGACGCGTTGAGTTCAGGTATTCAAAAGTGGGAGTTATTAGATTTAGGGTTCTAGAAGATTGGGCAAATTGAAGTTTTTCATATAGGTACTGCGATTGTTTGTTATTAATGACTTTGTGCATAAATATACAAGACCTCATATCTAGGAACTGCTGGAAAGTGCAACCAAGTACCTTTTCATGGTAATGAGAAACGTGATCATGTCTACCCACTCCATAAACATATCTTAGTAAAGCATTGAATGCAACGAGTAGCTTATGATAACTACGAGAGTCAAGTTTGCAGTACACAACTGTGGAATAGTCAATTATAGGGACAAATAGTGTTTTTACAAGCCTAAGTTTAGTAGGAACAGGTGTGAAAGATGCTGACATCCAGAGCTTGCGAAGGCCAGCGTAGATGCGTCCGATAACAAAGTTAATATGATCTGTCGCAGTCAGGGATCGGTTAAGTTTGTAACCAAGATTGGTAACTACATCCCTAAATTGGAGTTGAATATTGTTAAGAGTTATTGGTGGACACTCATCTATGTTGTAGGGCCTTTTAGAGATCAGGATCAGCTGCGATTTGTTTGCATTGAGTGAAAGTCCATTTCTCTGTGCCCAATTGCAGATGTTAACTAGATCCTCATTGATTCTAGCACACAGATCTTCAATAAGACCTATTGGACGGGAGAGGTATATTTGGGCATCGTCAGCATAGAGATGAACATTAACACTTTTACAGCTGTCGGGGAGGTCATTAATGAACATGCAAAATAGGATTGGCCCCAAAATTGAGCCTTGCGGTACTCCAGCTGTAAGGGGTCTGGAATCGGAAGAAATACCATTCACAACAACTCTTTGGTGGCGGTCAGCCAGATAATTTTTTATTAGTTCTACCGACCTTACGCTAAAGCCAAAATACCAACGAAGCTTTCCACAGAGAACATTATGATCAACACTGTCGAAGGCCTTGGAAAAATCTAGCAAACAGAGAACGGTTAGGAAATCAAAATCAAATTTTGTTCTTATATCATCAAGAATTTTAATCATAGCTGTAGAACAGCTATGATTTGCTCGAAAACCAGACTGCACACGGGAAAGCAATGACATATCCGTCAGATGTTTAGAAATTTGGTTTGCCAGTATTTTTTCCAGAACCTTCGACAAGCAAGGTAGTATACTGATTGGACGAAAATCGCTTGCTGTTAATGGCTGATTTTTTTTTGGAACGGGAATAACCTTCGCAAGCTTCCAGGAATCAGGAAAAGTTGAGGTCATTATAATGAAATTTATAATATGCGTAAGAGAACTAAAGATGTGGTATAGAATTAATTTAATGAAGCGAATAGGTATAATAGGTCAACTTACATATCCCACTTGTAACACTGCTACAGCAGCTCACCAGGTCTATCAACATTCAGCAGGCTATCAACTAATATCTGGGTGCAGGTGTTCAATCGACAGGACATCTGGCTAATCCCAGGAGCGGTTGATATATTCTTCTGGATGCAATTTTGGTTTTAGTATGGAAATCTGTATTTGCTAAGTCATTCTTGTTTTGCTCTTAACTGTTGCTCATAATTTAACGGAAATTTTATCCAGTTGAAAGCTTTGTTTCCAATTGATTGTTCTACAAACAGTACTTTGATGGACACCAACACCAACTTGGAAGCCAGGATCTCCAACACACCTAAAAAAAAAACTCTTCATCTTTTCTTGGAGCGTAGTCGCTCCTCCTCTCGTTTGAGTTTGATTCCCTAAATGTAAAATTTTTAATGCATAATAAATTACAGTTTACACTTTAAAAAGCGTAGACTTTAAAATTGGGTCACTTAAAATAAAAAAAAAAAGAAATAGAGTGGCGCAACAGCTCTTGAAAAGCCAAGGCCTAAATGGCTTACTCTCATCAACAATTCTCTGAGTGCGTGTGAAGAATTGAGGGGACCTACAATTTAACGCCGATTCCGAACGGCAAATTTGAGAAGCACTTTTTCATGACAGATTGATACTCTTGGAAGTTTTGTCAGTCCTTCGCATGAGGTAGTACCTACCCGTGAAAGATGAAATAAAAACTTTTATGGGCACGAGTTGGACTCGAACCAACGACATTCTGCTTAGCTTTCAATGCACCTAACCACTAAGCTACGGGCAACTGCCACTTAAAATCCTCACCAATAAAGTATTCACTTAACCCATCCTCCTTTTCCTTCTTAAAACGGTACAGATGCTTAAAATTAGACTCCGAATTCGATCTTATGACTTTATAAACTTTTTGTGAATTAACACGCATAAATTCTGCCATTTCAACAAAAATGAAAAAAAACCGCAACAAAGGAAATATTAATAACTTGAACCTGATGTCAATGAGCCATATGCATAAACGGTAGTAAATGCTTTTACTAGTCAATTTTGATAGTATTTACCCGAGTAGCACAGACTTCGATGTATAACAAGTATTTTGTTATATTTGTGTTTTGTTGAAGTAATCTGCAACATTTTGTGTTATATTTCAGTTTTTCAATTGTTTATCGAAAAAAAGTTGTAACTTTGTTAATTGAAATGTTACAAATCGGTTATATAACTGTTCCAACTTGTTTTCTAATAATTGGTCTTATAGAAATAATATATATAAGGTTATATAAAAGTCAAAAATTTCAAAGTTGAAAAAAAGTCGTTATAACACCTATAAAATTTCTGTTTCGTTATCGATTAACTTAAACGTTAAAATAACTTACTTGCAACAATCTGTAAGAACATTAGTGTAACGTCAATATAATTTACAAGTTTGAAGAAGGAAAGAAGTTACAAAAACATTTTTGTAATGTTTTTACTCCTAGAACCTTTATTTGAGCAGAATTTTAGTAATCTAGTTTATATAACCAATATATAACAATGTTTCAATTAGTGTTTTCTTTAATTCATGGCCAAAATAATTATGTAGGTATAAATGCAATAAAAAATGTCATACTTTGAATGGTGAATTTATTTAAACGGAGTATGGATAAATCCCCTCTATTTTTTTTTTTGTTATTAAATTCAATTTGAGACATATAACTTTGTTGCAACTTAATAATAACATACCATTAACCTTATTATAACATAACAACTCTGAAACCCTTAACTTCAAAGCAATGCGTAGCGCCAACGTTATTGTAACATTGTGCCAATTTGAATACAACTTTACAGTTATTTCATGTTTCAAAAGTTTTATAAACTCAACTATAACATCTCTTGAATCTTAAGAAATGTTGTAGTTTTGTTTCAAAAACAAGCCGAATGTTTTTTTCAGTACTAGTACTTTGGTTACATATTTGTTTTAATTTTGTAGCAATCTTTGTTTCACGTTAACAAATTAGAAACCAAAATATAACAAAGTTTCCAAAAACAAAAACTACAGTTATATTTTAGTTATATATCAGTTATATTTCAACTTAGTTTCTATGTTTATTCAAACATTTTGTTTGTTATATTCGTGTTTTTTCAAATAGAAAAGAACAACATTACATAACGCATTTATAACAACAACATTACATAACGTATGTAATGTTGTTGTTTTCTATTTGAAAAAACACGAATATAACAAACAAAATGTTTGAATAAACATAGTTGAAACTAAGTTGAAATATAACTGATATATAACTAAAATATAACTGTAGTTTTTGTTTTTGGAAACTTTGTTATATTTTGGTTTCTAATTTGTTAACGTGAAACAAAGATTGCTACAAAATTAAAACAAATATGTAACCAAAGTACTAGTACTGAAAAAAAACATTCGGCTTGTTTTTGAAACAAAACTACAACATTTCTTAAGATTCAAGAGATGTTATAGTTGAGTTTATAAAACTTTTGAAACATGAAATAACTGTGAAGTTGTATTCAAATTGGCACAATGTTACAATAACGTTGGCGCTATGCATATGCATTGCTTTGACGTTAAGGGTTTCAGAGTTGTTATGTTATAATAAGGTTAATGGTATGTTATTATTAAGTTCGTTAAATTGACCATGAAAATTTTACAAACAAAAATTATTTTTTGGAATGAAAAGACTGACTTTACATGTCAGAGTTGCCGCTAGATTCAAAAACTTTACAAGTCATAAAACAATTCGTGGATTTCATTAGCGTTTTTAATTGTGTTTTTGTAAGCGATCGTAATCATTTTAATTGCTTTCATTGATCGCATTCATTGAATTTGAACTCAATTGAAAAATTTGACTATAGGCAAAAGTGTCAAAATTGAACCAAAAGTAAAGTTTTTCTTGAATTGAATTAAAGATTGAACTCTAATAAAATTTTGCTCAAGCAAGCCTCCTATTTTTGCTTACTTAAGGAACCTTTCGTCTATTTTTGACATTTGTTTAAGTTCACTTAAACGGAGTGAGGGAAATTGGAAGGGAGTTCAAACTTCTATGAATAAGATAAACTTCAGCTACCTTTAGTAACTACAACAACTTATGAATCAGCTAAGAATATTGCCGATTACCATTTAAGAACTATATAATTTTTGTTCAAACACCAACCGAACATTTTATGTTATATGTTTTGACAAACAAACAAAGGCAAACAATATGATCTATTTGAGGTTTTTTTAATCTCCCTTAATAGAAGACATTTGTATTTATATATCTAGGATTTGATATAAAATGGGTGATTTCTTTTATAACATTTTTGTTTTAAAATTTAAACAAAAAGTTAACTGCGGCAACTCTGATGAACATAGATCAAAGTTTAATCCTATTTTTTGTTTGATTTATTTCCCGCCAGAAAAAATAAGGTTTTTATAACATCGAGATTTAAGTTACAGAAACGAATTAGAAATGATGATACAAAAATCAATTCATCTATGTTTTATAAACAACGTAAACTAGTTACAATGAGGATCTAATTCCCTGAAGTTTCTACTTTGTTGAATCTTTGTTATAATAACATATAAGTTATAATATTAAAAGACAATGTTTTATTGATGTTTCCTGCAACAAGTGCCATTTTGTTCACAATCGAATGACCCATTATTAGAATTTGAACTGATATGCTTTATTTTCAAACTAATTTTTACAATTGGTTATACTTCTTCCATTGTCAAAGTCAATGAAAATGGATAAAAGATCCGTTTCCTTACGTAATTAATTAATATTTTTGCAACTTCAAAGCCTCAATACAAACATGAATATTTTTTATTTTTAAATTTTTCGCCCAATTTCAATTTTTTGGGTGGCGCGTAAGTTTTCAAGAAGTAGAACATCAATATTTATGACAAAAACAGCGTTGCATTAAGATTTTTCGTTCATAAATGTCTTAAACTCGCATTTTCAATAACTATATATGACGTATTGATCTTATTCAAGGCTTTGAAGTTTATCTTCTTATAACATAATTAAAGGCAGTATACATTTTATATGAAACTTGCCAACCCTGCGAACTTCGTCTCGCCACTCGTCGATTAAAGTAGAGAACTTCATATCTGAATTTTTTCAAGCTCTACAACTAACATTCTTCTTTCATTAAAGCATGAAATAAAATGCAAATTTCTTTGAAAAATTCAAAAACTTCTCTGTTTTGACTATTTCACAAAAAATAAGAATTCCAAACAGCTTATCCACCCTTTTTGCTGACTTTCCCCTTAAGATTTTCTCAAAAATTTATTTTTATAAATGAAAATTTTATAAAAATGCATTGAGGAATGCGAGGATTAAGAGTCCAAACCGGACATACAAACAAACCAATGCACCTTAAATTCAATAAAAAAAAACTTGATTTAAGGTGTTGAAGTTCTTCGTTTCGTTTCGCAGAGTTTTCCGAGTTCCCAATCAAAAAATTTCTATTGTTCTATTTAAGAATCAAAGCACTTTCTATTTGCCATTGGAAATCCCATTCCGAAATTTTCCAGTTTTCCATTACCATTACCAATACACCTGTAATAATATGCAATTTTCCCTTTGAAAACCAAAGAGTTTTCCGAGTTTTTCATCAGAACTTTCTATTTTGCATTGGAAAACCCATTTTGAAATTTTCCAGTTTTCCATTTGAAAACCAATGCACCTGCAATAATATGCAATTTTCCCGATGAGTTTTCCGAGTTTTTCATCAAGAACTTTCTGTTTTTCCATTCGAAAACCCATTTTGAAACAGAAATTCCAAGCAAAAAAAATCAAATTTCCGACCTTTGTTTGGTTTTCCCAGTTTTCCCACTCATCCATGAGGTTTTTCCAATTTCTTTTTTCACAGAAATCATCACTGAATGCAACAGTATGAACCATGACAATTTCACAAATATCTGTTAGGCCATTTCGGAGTCTATAAGAGACATACAAACAAACAAACAAACAAACAAACAAACAAACAAACACACATCCATTTTTATATATATAGAGATTGATTAATAACTTAATAGAAACTTTTACAATGTTTTCTGAAACATTCTTTCTCATTATATTATAACAAACGAAATAGTTCAAGTTATATTCATGTTATTAAAATTTATTTTGAACTCTTCGTTCTTGTTTCAGCTATGTTATAACATGTAACAAAGTATTCTTGCATAAACATTTTTGCAACATTAGTAGAACTAATATTCTAGTTCAATTAAAGTTGCACAAATGTTGTATTAAGTTACATGTAACATTATTTAGTTGAAACAACATTTATGAAACTGAGAAATAACAAAATGTAACCTGTTTAAAACTTATTTATAACCTACTTGTTGCAAATCGAGAAGGGAAACGCGGCTATTTGGGTTACACAATTGGTCTAAATTGCGTTACTATATCAAATGGATAACAATTTGATTGTTTTATTGGAGTTATAAATACCAAATGAAAACCCGTCTGTGCTACTCGGGTACTTTTTTTCGTATGCATAAACTTCAAGTAAATACTTGAATAAAAGCTTTTACTAGAAGTAAAAGTATTTACTAAGTATGGATGAATTTTTGTAGTAAATACTTAGGCCGTGTCCGAATTGGATGAATTGTGGTTAAAAAATAAAAATGGATGAATTTGTAACCACTACTGTCATATTTTAACCTGCTCAGCAGCTAGTCAAATAATGCGAAGTGTCAAAATTTAACCAAACGTCAAATTTTAACCCATTTTTAACTGAATTCGGACACGGCCTTAAAGTGATATGCATAAAAACCTTTTACTACTAGTATTTACTTCCATTTTTACAAGTTGCTAAAGAGCAACTTGAACATTTGCTAGTAAATTCTTTTGGGCATTTGAAACGAACATTTTCATTTGCAAATCAACATTCAAGGCGATCGGTTCAATATTCTTGTCAAATGGCCGCGTTTTTGCACATTAATACTGAACAAGTTAACGAGGAACGAAGATCTCCAGCGACAAATAATTTCAGAATGCTTTACCGCTTTGAAAAAGTAAGTGTTGGTTGGCTTTCTAAATATAGCTTTCCTTCTTGTATTGGAGCCTTGGATTGCACACATGTGCAGACACCTGTGATGTAAAAGAATGTTTTACAAGTGTGGTTTGTGAATGGCCAGGTTCAGTTCATGACTTCAGGATTTGGAAAAACAGTTTTCTTGAACCAATTTTAAGAAATTCAGTTAAAACAGTTCTTTTGGAAGATGAGGGATACGGAATCGCCACTTGGTTAATAACACCATTTATAGAAACCCAATCACGAGCAAGGTGAAATCTTACAACAAATTACAAACCAAAGAGAGGGTCATCATAGAACGATGTTTTGGTCAGCTTAAAAGTCGATTCCCAATATCCCAATATGATAAAAGTGTGTACGGGTGCAATTAAAAAACGTGGCAACTCTAATAATGGCATGTTTTGTTTTGCATAATGTTGCAAAGTATTTAAATGCAACCCGACGACTTTGTAGAAGAGGACAGAGGAATTAAAAGCGAAACTACCAACGACCACGGACGCAGTTCTGGTGCACCTGAAATCAGGAGATTGGGGCAGCTGCGGAGAAATTAAATAGACTTAATCAAAAGAATCGAATGCACCTCAAGCATTTTGACAAAATCGAACGTTCGATTTTCTCCAGAGTTGACCCAGTCTCTTCAAACTTCTCAACCCATTTTGCAATGAGTCGAGTGCTAGGCGCATCATTTAAGTGACGAATATGTCGAATACTGCAGAATTTTCTACGCGCTACAGTCGCCGAATTACCGTTTTTGTAAAACTCACGTACGCACAACGCACGGTCCGCACCAGAGAAACGCTCCATAGCGACTAAATTCCCAAGAGCCAGACTACCGACTGACATACCCCCCGCGCCCCTCAGAATAGTTGCTTTCGCGTAATAAGATAAGCAAATGTGAACTTACTTTTGAGACACCCTGTATTTACTGAAAAAATTCATCCAAAAAAAGTATTTACTATCGAAGAAAGTAATTACTATATTTTCAGCATTTACTTTGTTTTTATGCATATCGAAATAAGTAAATACTTAAAAAATTTAAGTAAAAGCATTTACTAGGTTTTATGCATACGACTCCATGTGATGCCGTTTCCAACTTAAACTAGGGTTTGAAAAGAAGGCTATTAACATTTTATAAATTGTTTACATTATTAAGCGTGGTATAAGAAAAATAGCTGTGTTAACTACTAAGAATAATTAAATTTCATCGAACTTCTGGCGGACGGATATGGCAACTTTAATTCGACGGATAGAATCGGATGGATTCAGGAATTTTGCGAGAATCTCAAGTACATTGTCTGTCGAAGTATCTATTTGTCGAGATACAGGACATTCAACAAAAATATGCCAGATTGTAAGAGGTAATCCACAATTGGAGCATTCCTCTGGAGCTTCTTGAGTATAGAAGTGTTTGCTTGTAAACAGAGTTTTTCCTACCCTGACTCTTAATATTTTTATGCATTCTTCTCTGCTTAAGGATTGGTTATATTGGACACGTGTGTTCAGAAGTTGATGTTTTCGAAGAAAGGTTTCAACATGTCGCCATTTTCACGCAAGCTCTTGCTTTTGAAAGTGTGTAAAAGTTGTTTGCAAAAGTTGGTGTATTTTGTGATACTCAACTATCAGAGGGTAGCGACGCTGTTCGTTTGTTTTGCTGCAAGAACAGCAGCATTATTACCTTCAATTCTACAGTGTCCAGGTATCCAAGCCAATGCAATGTTTGAGCAGTTGTTTAAGATTCGGAGAGATGGACATTTATTTGTCGCGTTCCTTAAGCCTTTGAGTATGCCAAGGTTGTCCGTAAAAATCAAGGAGCGTTTAGAATATTGTTGAGCTACAGAGATCGCTTTATAGATTGCAGCTAGCTCGGCTATGTAACTGCTCGCATATTCTGGAAGTTGTGCTTGGTGAACAGTAGAGAATTGGGCATTGCGTTGAGACTCTACAACAGCATAGGAGCAGCAATGATTTTCTTTTTGCGAACCGTCGTCGGTGTAAAAGATTCTGTCTGCTCTAATGTTTGAAATAAGTTCTTCATGTAGCATTTTGTACATAGCGTCGGACGTGTTTGCTTTTTTGTAGTTAGCGAGGCTGATGTTGATTTGAAGATGATTTCGTTTCCATGATGGCACGTTGTAATACCTCTTGTTCGGAATTACTTTGGGGGAATACCGATATAGAGACCATGTTGGTTAAGGCATATACAGAATTTCTCTTTCTATTCGGGGTTGAAGAAATCATTTTCTCGACAGTTATGAACAATGGATGTGTTGGGTTACATATGGCTTTACTGATAAGATTGTTTGGCCTTCTCTCAGCAAGATATTTAAAAGATATATAACTTCCTTCAACTCTAAGGGCATCAACGTTTGACGATCTAAGGACACCTGTTGCAGTTCTGAAGCAGTCGTTTATAGCCACCAGTGACGTTTATTCGAAGGTACGCAGGTGTTCACCGCACACCCTACCAAAATCGTCACATTCCATTTATTTGATTTTTTAAAACTTGGTGTTCTCCTTCATCAAGCACACCACGGCAATTCATACCATTCATTCATTCTCAAACAAATATAATACTCTAGGGTCTATAGGATGTTCTCCTCATGTCAACAACGCACCGACCGAACACCAAAGCTAAGGTAAAGCAAATCCACATCCACACAAAAAATGCAAGGAAGAGACAAAATCTGTAGATAGTGATAGTTTCTATATGGCTTGGTGTTCACCTTCATCGAGCGCACCACAGCCACCATCCCTCCTTCGAATTAACAGAAATTTTCTCAAACAAAACAACAAAATAAATACTCCAGGGTGTTCTCCTCATGCCAACGCACCGACCGATCAGCGAAAACAGGGTTAAGCAAATACACGTCCACACAAAAAATGCAAAGAAGAGACAAAATGAATAGATAGTTTCTATTTCTATATGGCTTGGTGTTCACCTTCATCGAGTGCACCACCGCGCAATCGCACACGGCGCACACACAGGCACAGTCCTTCATTCGAATGAACAGAAAAACAGAAAAGGAAATAAATTGGTTTGGTGTTCAACTTCTTCGAGCGCACCATTCTCTATTTCAATTTCAATATTCAAATGGCATCGAGGGAGAGAGAGAGAGTGAACTCTGAACGAAGACGACACTTAAGAGCATATAATATTAAGTATACCACACACAAGGGGAAGAGTTAGAGTTTATGTTTTCAGTGTTGCATCTCTCATGTAAAATTAAATAAATTTAATACAGTTGTATGGAATTCGATACAATTGAGTTTATTGAATTATAAAACTACAAATTTGTCTCGATACAATCTACAATTTAATCAAAACCAAATGTCGAAACAGACTTCAGGTCGCTATAACTGAAACTAAAAATCTAATAAAACATTTATGTTTTGAATATGAAATTCATAGCTGTTTTTTAAAAACAAATTTTACAAGTGAGAAAAATAATATATACTACAGTTCTGAGTAGTTTAAATCTATATTTTCTTTTCGTTTTTAATTAAAGTTATTTTTTTATTTCTTATACTAAATGAATTATTTAAAGCAGGTTCGAGTCATTAAAAAATTAAAATTTTTAGAATTACTTTCTGTAAAAAAATTGAAAAAAAAATTCCCAACTAAAGCCTTCGAATGCCTTAAAAGTTCATATGGTCCGTTTTTTGATTTTGTGAAGCTTAAGAATGAACTTACTGTTTTTTTAAATTTGCATAGTCACAATTCAAAAATATTTCCGTTAAGGATATTCCAAAACTCCTCGATAATATGGAACTTAAGGACACTTTTTCTGAAATTTTTAATTGAAGGTCACTAATTTTGACTATTCCAGTGTCAAGTAGCTCTGTCGAGCGATCTTTTTCTGCACTTAAACGCATAAAATCATATGCCAGAAATAAAATGCTGGAGAACAGGTTGTCAAAACTGGCAATTATTTCAATTGAAAAATCATTTCTTAAGGAAATAAGACCAAAAAATATTTTATGATGACGTTCTACAAGTTTTTTTTTGAAGAAATGCCGTCGAATCGAACTTATCTACAAGTAAATGTTTATTGGGCTCCGTTAATTTAACTATACTACTAAATAAATATGCCTTATTCTACTATTAAAATAAATATTTAAAAAAAGGCAAAAAAAAAAAAAATAACAACACAAAAAAAATATAAAAGCAAAAAAAAATAAAAAAAAGCAAGAATGGGATCTTGTCTATTACGTACCCGTCGGTCGTCGTCGTGATCCTGGGATTAAAACTAAAAATAGGCAAATTATTTGTACAAATAATTATAGTGAATACCTTACTGAAATCACCACGGCACGTCACTGATAGCCACGTCGATTTTTGAGGTGTTCTTTTTTTGTACTCCACATAAAGATGGTTAAACTATGTTGAAGTGTCCCTTCCACAAGATCCTTTGCAATTCGAAGAGCTGTTTCTAAGTGTGGGCCTTTTCTCTTTGAACAGATAATTTTGAGTGCGTTGTTTTTTGTTTTCAAATCGCTTATTACCTTTGGACATGTCCAACCCATTTCAAGTTCAAGAATGAGCTCCACGAACATTCTCTTTTTCTGCAGAGATGAAGTGTCTCAATTTTTGAGGCACTGCCGGTCAATAGAATAGGTTCACACCAGTTACAAAAATCAAGGGCTATTTTTCATCAAAAGAGTATTGAATGGATACTTTTTTCAGTGGATTTTTAAAGCATTATATGTGTACTTAACTACAAGTAAGAAAAAAAATTCAAAAATTGTAATGACTCTAAATTTTAAACGATTTTTGAAATGCACTCAAAAATATTGCCATATTGATGAGCCAATGGAATAGGTTCACCTGTGCCAACTGGGGAAAATGAAGAATAAATTTAAACAAAAAGTATTTGCTTTGATGGTTGACATTTTGTCTTTAATTAAGTAATGAGTTGACCCTCCTTTATTTACAGTCATCTCAAAAATTCTATTTGGCATGGAATCATACAATTTTTGTAAATAATTTAAAGAAATTTTTGTCCAAGCCTTTTTTATTGCTGTTGAAAGTGATGTTTTGTCTTCAAATTGTTGTCCGGACTTGTATACTTCACGTACGAGCCATCCCCAAACGTTCTCAATAATATTTAGGTCTGGTGAGAAGGGAGGCCACTCCAACAAGTTAACATTTTGGTGATTTATCCAAGCTTTCACGACTCTGGCGGTGTGGATAGGGGCGTTATCTTGGTGAAAAGTCCATTTTATAGGTCCAAACATTTCACGAAATTTCGGAAAAGCCCTTTCAAGAATGTTCTTGTATCCATTTTCAGTCATTCGCGATGATGGGAACTTTAACTCAATTGTTCCAAAATACGATATTGCACCCCAAACCATAACACCACTTTCACGGCTATGATGACGATTCAAAAATAATTCTTCTTTTCTAAAATCATGGAATAATAATTAAAACCATCTGGGCCATCGAGATTACATTTTTTTCATCAGTAAACACGACAAACTGCCACTCCTTTTTCCATGTCATATGGAATCTGCAGAACTCAAGCCGTTTTTCTTTTCTTTGAGCGTTTAGCGGTGGCTTCTTTTTTAATTTTAAGCGTTTTATGTTTGGGGCACCTTTTATCACTCGTCCTACTGTTCGAAGGCTCGCCGTTGTTCCAGACGCGATCTTTATTTGACTAGCAGACTGGCAAGAATTAGACGCCAGCTGGGTTATTAACCTACTTTCAGCAGCTGTCGTAATTTTTGGTCGCCCTTTCATATTGCACCCGTAGTTTTCTTTATTTCTCAAATAGCTACTCACTAAATTTTGCGATCTGCCTATTTTTTTTTTCAATAAATCGCGCTCTAAAACTTTGTTCAGCGAATACCTGTATTTTAATTTTTTCCTCGGGGTTGAGGCACTTTGTTCGTCCCATTTTTGCAGTAAAAGTATTTTCAATATTAAAACTTCACTTGGTAAAAATTTAACGCACCTAACTTCAAAAATTTTGCACCAAAAGTAACTTTGAAGTGAATGAACCTATTGTATTTCAATAACATTTCATAATTGCTTGCAGTTTACCGTTAAGACATAAATCAGTCCGTCTCATTCATGTGTATAGATCAACTAGGTGTATAGAGTGATTTCAGAATATAAAAAAAAGCTTTTTTAAAGCTCTGTTTGGAAGAACAAAACTTTTTTTCTTGTAAAAGCTGTGAACCTGTTCTATTGGCCGGCAGCCACCCGTTTTTTCGCACCAACTAGACATTGATTAGTCTACTTGTTCAAGAGTATCTTTTACCTGACTTGGAAGACCGGATGCTACAACGTAGATGTTATTGGCATATATGCCAATGAAATCGAGATTGTAATTTGGTTGGGAAAGTTATCAAGAAGTCTATGTATGCATTATACAACACGACAGAAAGTGGTGTACCATTGCCCAATTTCATTAGAGCAGAATCGTAGCCATAAACGTTTACCTTAAATCCCATTTGTCATAAAGGATATTACATTACCCCATTTGTAAAGCTGCTCGATTACCGGAACCATTTTTACCCTGTCAAATGCTTTTTCTAAGTCTGATGACATAACAATACTGTGCTTAGTTTTTGACAAATTTTCTGCTAGCTTATGTTCGAGTAGATGCAAAAGCGTTGAAACCTTTCTGTTTGGCCTGTAAGCGTGTTGTTCGGTGCTAACATTTTTCTCTACTAACCAACTAATTCGTATGTTTAAATACTATTTAGACAGTTAAGGTTTACATTAATTTTTTGTTTTTTACCACAGCCACTGCGAAAGCTCAAAGTTCTGGATTTACACGGCAATCGATTGGGATCACTCAAGAGGAACCAATTCAAGAATCTCCGAGATGTTGAAAACCTCGATATAAGTTTTAACAATATAACCAAATTAGAAGCGCAACACATAGCCGATTTGACAAAACTAGGATGGTGCAATGCTTCAAATAATGCTATTAGTGATTTACCGAGGTACTAGACAATTCATTCAAAAAAGTTTTTGCTCTTGAGATCACTTATTTTTTAGAGGAACATTTGCCCGTAACTCGGTACTCAAAGTCTTGAATCTATCATTCAACAAAATCCAGCGACTGGATGGCAACAGTTTTAGAGGAATGCGTTTTTTGAGGTGATTGCTGTCATAGATTTTAAATGAACTTTTTTCATACTACTATTTTCATCCTTAAAGACGATTGTACTTGAATGACAACCAACTGTCTGACATTGGAAGAGGAACATTTGGTTCGATAACTCGAATCGGAACAATTGACATTGCAAGGAACCTCTTGAAGAAAGTTGAGTTCCAAATGTTTTCGCAACTTAATTATGTTGAGGTAAGTTTTCTTTTGAACTTAACCGATTTCAATCCAATTGAACTTGTTTTTTTGTTTAGATCCTTGATATGGCCGAGAACAACATAACACTAATTGAAAAACATTCATTCAAAGACATTTACCAATGTAAAATAAACATCTCACACAATGCCATTGAGACAATCGAGACATTAGCTTTTGAAAATTGTGTTAACATAACGGTTTTGGATCTATCACACAACAAACTGACAGAATTTGTTAAAGGCACCTTTGATGAGACAACATTTCCCACTGAATTTCAACTGTCTCATAATTTTTTCACTGATTTGTCACAGGTGAGTTGCCTTGTGTCATTTGAAATGTCTTAAAATGTTAATTTGTTCCAATTCCAAAAGATTCCCCTGCAAAACATGACTGGCTTGAAAATTCTGAATGTCTCCCACAACAATATCGAAACTATACCGAAGAACACATTCCCCAAACTCTACGAACTACACACTATAGATGTCGCTCACAACAACATCACATCAATTGCAAATGGAGTGTTTCAAATGCTCTTTTCACTGAGAAATCTAAACATAAGTCATAACAGTCTGGAGGAGATTAAAACTTCCGTTTTCGGAACAATGCCAACTGTTCTCGAATTGGATTTGAGTCATAATAAATTGAAATCTATTGTACGTGGAGCTCTGGCAAAACTAACAAGCCTACGTGACCTGAATCTTGGACACAATCAGTTGGAGAAACTGTTTCAAATTCCGATTTCTCTGAATCGGCTTAGTTTGGCAAATAACAATTTGACATCTATTCCGCCTGGAACATGGCCAGTTATGAACTCATTGCTGTATCTTGATCTGAGCGGAAACAATCTGGGCGATTCGTTGGATGGCGAGAATTTCAAGGGTTTATTGGTTCTGCAAACATTGGTTCTGAATAGGAATAACATTACGAATCCGCCCAAACAGAGCTTGGCTGATATGTCAACATTGCAATACTTGCATTTGGAGGTTTGTTTACAGCCGTTTTGATATGGCCTCATTCAGATGTCATAGTATTTTGACGTTTAATTAGTATTGGTGAAATGTCACACGTTCCATTAATCTTTTGTCGTTTTCCATTGGTCTTTTTTTTGACGTTTCTTCTTCTACCTCCAATGGAACGGGTTATGATGTATGTGTCATTCTTCGGACGGTTCTGTTTTCAAAACGGAAGAGTTCTGCTCTTCTCAGAAGCATTCATTATGTCAAAGGCAGTCCAATGGAATGGTTTCAGAAGATTTCTGGACTCTTCCGAATGCTTCTGGACGACCAATGGAAAACGACATCAGAGATCTGACAGTTCTGTCGTAATGTCAAAACTCTATCAAAATTGGGATTCATTTTAGTGTGAGAGTGAATGATATGTCACTTCATACAAAAATGTCAGCTGTATGAGTGATGACAGATTTGACAGTTCTGAAAGATTTTTAAATCGACTGTACATTTCTATTAAAACCGTTATACTTTTTTCAAAAGGAAAATTACATATCAAAACTGGAAAAGAGTGCTTTCGGGAAGTTACCAGTACTGTTTCACCTGAATTTACACAAAAATAATATTACTGAACTAAGGTGAATTCCTCAAACTGTTTTGATGGAAAAACAAAGATGTATAAAGATCTGTTTTTATTTTTAGCAAACGTACATTTGATGGTCTCCTTCAGCTTTTGTTATTGAATCTCTCATCGAATGCCCTCGACACCATTCCCACGGAGACATTTACTGGACTCCCATCTCTAAGAGTTTTGGATTTATCAAGAAACTACTTGAAAAAGCTTGACAATAAGACCAACGGAGTATTGGACGATCTTATAAGTTTGGAAAAGGTTTGATCTTTTTTTGTATTCTAACGAGAAATGAAATTCTAAAACAACATTGACATTTTCAGTTGAACCTTAGTTACAACAAGATCAGTTTTGTTACTAAGAAAACGTTCCCGTCGAATAAGTATATTCCTTACAATTTGAGGGATTTGGATTTGAGTTACAATTCTATGCCGGTTTTGACGTACGACATGACATTTGGAACGAAAAAAATATTCAAACTCAATCTTTCTCACAATCACATCAATGAGATTAGAAAAGGTAGAACTAATGAAGGGTTTTCCAATAAGAGTTGTTATTTTGATATTCAAAGAAAAATGACATTTTTTGAGATAAATGATCGGATGTGTATTTCATTATAAAGAGGAAGGTATGCCGTTAATAATGGAACACAACATCAGCCAAATGGCCGCCACGACCACGCTTACAGGCCCATATCCTTTTCATGAAATTTTCCATAACCAAATCGCAAAGTGGCTGCCCTATGTCCTCGATAGCCTCACGAATTCCATCTTTGAGGTCTTTAATCGACGCTGGGCTGTTGGCGTAGACCTTATCTTTCACGTGGCCCCAAAGGAAGAAGTCGCAAGGTGTTAAATCACAAGATCTCGGTGGCCAATTGTGATCACCTCTTCGAGAGATAACACGGTCCGGAAACTTTTCCCGTCTCTGCCAAATTTTCACCATTTTTATAGTGAACTAGCTGACCCGGCAGACGTCGTCCTGCCTTGATTTGAAGAATTAAATGAAACTCCGTCAAGGAGTTTTTGAAATTCATTGAAATGACTATGGAGCCAACAGCTGAAAATTCATTGTACCATCCCAGAAACCTTCGGGAGTTTGATTTAATTCTTCAAATCAAGGCAGGACGACGTCTGCCGGGTCAGCTAGTGCGCCACAAGACTCATCTGTCAAATGAGCTACATATTAAACTTATATTTTCTGTAAGAGTAAGAGTCGCCTCTGGCCACCGATATGGCGCTAGTTGACATGTGTCAAAATTCCCTTAGCAAGTTAATGCTTCCATAGGCCGATTGGTGCGCCACAGTACTCATCTGTCAAAAAGCTAGAGTCACCTCTGGCCACCGATATGGCGCTAGTTGATAAATGTCGTAATTCTCTTAGCAAGTTAGTGCTTCCATAGGCCGATTGGTGCACCACAGAACTGTCAAATGAGCTATATATTAAACTTTGAAAAATACATTATTATATGCCCCTGGATCATACATTATTGTAATGTCCCCGGATCATACAACAATTATTCTTTCCATAATATTTGTGGTCATAGATTATTCGTATTTCTATCTAGTGATATTTTTGTTCGTGTAATTACGCATGCATTCTCATGTAATCAGAATCAGCTGCGTATATGTATGCACACATGTACGTAAGTATACATTTAAAGCGTGGCCCGTCAATTTGCCTAGCTGCGCGGCAAAATACCTTGGGAGGTTTTCTCTCTGTATCTGCTCTGTGGTCAATATATCGAATGAAAATATCGATAAATCAACGAAATTATCGAAAACAATTTACAGGTATCCAATTTTTATTTGCGTTTTTCTCGCACGTAATTCAATAAAAATTAGTTTTTCCAACTCAGGAACCATCCCGGGTTTATGCACAACAACTTTTCCAAAGATTATTACATGATCAAATGTGTAGTTTATGAGTCTATAGGTAATATACATACCAACATTCATTTTTATATATATGGATTTTAATAATTTCAATGCGTTGTTGAAGCGTGTATCGTTCCATTTTTGTTAATGGCGTAGTTTCTACTTGTCAAATGTCAAAAAATTACAGCTTCAAAAGTGACAGCTACCGAAATAGCGGGCTATTCAAAATAACACCTCTTATTGGAAAACCCTTTACAAAAAAAAAAAAAACATGATCAGTACTTTAATTTAAATTTTGACAGGTGTTTTGGGAAATCTAACATCCCTACAATCCTTAGATCTGTCATACAACAGTTTTACAGATCTAGCCGAGAGTTTTGCAGAACCACCCGAAAATCTAACTTCCCTTAATATTCGAAACAATGCCGTCTATAAAATGCCATTTGACAAAATGCTGTCAAAAGTTAAACTAAAAAATTTTGACTTACGTGACAATAATTTGGACAAAATACCATTAAGCCTACTTAACACTATCAAGAATGGATCTGAAGTTTTCCTTAGTGGAAATCCATTGTATTGTAATTGTGCAATCCGACCATTAAAGCACTATCTTCTGTCACAAACAAATATTTCCGAAGAATTAACAAACATCACCTGTGCGTTACCGGTTCACTTGTCAAATCAATCGGTTCATATGATAGCAGACGAGAACTTCCAGTGCACATCGGAGGACAATTTAATCTATCAAGATGAAATGTATGACATTCTTCCGGATGTGCGTTTTCGTGACGTTAGAGTGTAAGTGTTGCCGTTTATTTATTTTCTTTGTTCTCATTTGTTTTTTTGTTTTATTAGAAATGGAGACAAAGTTTTTGTAAAATGGTTTGTGACGTCAACCAAGGACATATCCGAGTTTTCCGTTTATGTTCGAAATAAAGCCAATACGATATTCTATCAGAAAGACTGCGATTACATGCAGAGAGTTGCTGATATTCCTACATCGAGTATCGAAGACGCTAAAAAAGATGGTGGCAGCGCTGAAATTTGCATTATTTCGAAAGAAAGTAGCGGAAATATTGGACGATGGTTCGAATCACAGTGCATGAAAGCACCGGATATTTCAAAGAAATCGTTTCGTGGAAGTTTGTGGGCGCGCAGTAGCAGCGATTCAATTGGAAAGAGTCATTTTGGCCTGTTATATAATTTTGTGTTTTTGGTGATAATAAGTTATTTTATTTGAAAAAAAGGTTTCGTCATATTAAAGATGTTGTTAGACTGCCATGTAAAAAATTAACTTGTTTTTGTTTTCAGTTGATTTTGATGTTAAGTTGATGATGATGATGATTTTTGTAAAAATTGTTATATTGTGTAAACAAATCTTGTTACATTAAAATAAAAAAAAATAAATAAAACGAAGTGTTGAAACTTAACTTGTATTTAACTGCGAAATGTTAAGGCCTATATTAATTTTTTTTTAAACTTTGTAAAAATAAATGCTAACAAGGCTTATCAAAATCTTAAGATCAATTTCAAGCAAGCAGTCACTTGATGTCATGTGCACTCAATTTCTTAAATACCTTTTTTTTTAAAGACAAAACATGGTTGGAGTTGAGTTTTTTGTATTAATTTTAATACTAGCTTACCCGACGAACTTCTGTTCGTTGCACATCTCATGATAAAATAACATTGAGCAAAATAAAAAAAAAAGAATTTTTATTCAATTTAAAGGCTAGGTGATGTTCAATATTTTTGATTTCTGCTATAGTTAGTGGGAAATTTCTTTTTGACTTAGGCTAAAAATACACCAAATTAGACAAGATGGACACAAGTCCATTGTTCTTACGAGGCAACACACACCGAAAAAGACACGACACGATAAAAAGTCTTGTCCGCTTGTCGGTTGCAGTAATTAGTAGTGTATAGGAGCTGTATAGGAGCAAAAGACACCAAAGAAGACAAAAAGTCCGGGACAAAATGTCAACGCCTAAAATTATACACCGTCTTATGAAGTAACACACACCAAAGTGAACAAGGCAAACAAGTCGAAAGACAAAAAGACGTCTTGTCTGATTTGGTGTGTTTTTAGCCTTAAGGAAAGCATTAGACTGACCAGCAGTTATTTTAAGAAAATATCAATCCCATAGCGGACAACAGTGATATTATCTTCCGTTTCAAAGGAGCTGCGTTGAGGTCTTCGCACCAATTAAAGAATAAGCAAAGTCAATAAGGACAAAATAAAATGCATGCTATCAACAAACAAAACATTTGTGCTGGACAAAGCATGCTTGCATGCATGCATTTTGTTATGTCCTTATTGACTTTGCTTATTCTTCAATTGGTGCGAAGACCTCAACGCAGCTCCTACGAAAAAAAAAATCTGCTACAATCTTGGAACAAGTATACATACACCCTCAAGCGAAAGTCCACAAAGTCAAAACACGAAGGCTTCAATAGCTTAGCCACATCCAGACGGAAAATAACGCTCCTAGCTCCCTAAATTTGAGGCTACCATGGAAGACCATTCGTTCTTTAAACTCTAAAACGATTGATCGATATCCATTTACGTAATAGCATTGATAAGAGACTATCAACGTCTCAGCTTCCTTACTGCAAAGGGAAATCGGTAGAAACAGCTTTGCATACTTTGGTAAGAACTATCGAATACTCTCTAGAGCAAAAGGAATACACTATGGTTGCTTTCCTGGACATTGAGGGCGCTTTCAACAACGTTGACACATCTGCTATCACTTCTGTTATGACGAACCTGAACGTCAAATACTCACTCTGTGAGTTGATTAATCTACTATGCTAAAAAGCAGGATCGTCAGCTCTAAGATGGGAGATTTATGAACGAGAAGATCTGTCAGCAGAGGCACTCTGCAAGGGGGTGTTCTGTCCCCTCTAATGTGGAACATACTAGCTAACGAACTGCTAATATCCCTGGAGAAGGAAGGCCATAGAGTGATTCCATATGAAGATGATGTTGCTATCGCCAGCACAGGAAAACATCCTAATACCCTGAGATATCTCCTCCAAAACGCCCTCAATATTCTCACTAGATGGGCTGATCACTGTGGACTTAATATTAATCCTCAAAAAATAGATCTCGTCCTTTTACACGGAAATACAAAATTCCAGAAATTGTACCTCCTTCACTAAAAGGTGTACCACTAATGTTTACTAACGAACCCAAATATCTTGCTCTGATATTAGACAAAAAATTAAGTCACTTACTGCGACAAACTCAGCAGAGTCCAACGCACTGCATAAGCGGGGCATTGAGAACAACACCCTCAACAACCGATGAACTAGGTCATACCTATCTCTTCTGAAAGGGATGCCGATACCTTCATGCAAACTTTTGTTAAAGGAAACAGGCTCAACGATAACCAATATACCAACGTGCGCGGCAATAAAACTCATATGGCCATTACTTGACCTAAAGCGCTCTAAACACTTGTTATCTCAAAGCAGATTTCATATTAGCTCATAATAGGTGTCCTCACGAGACACTGTCTTATAAGCAGACACGCAACACGACTTGGTGTAGTCTCAAATGACTTCTGCAGGAGCTGTATGGACGAGAACGAAGAGGAAACAATCTCTCACATTCTCTGCTCAGTCCCTGCTCTTTCCCTTAGACGCAAACTTCATCTGGGAGAAGTGAACTAGATAACGTCGCTTTATAAAAAGCTCAAAATGGTTCCACTAGTAAGAAGTAATTCTCTAGATTCATATGGTATCACAATGGGCCTTTTTCTTTGGCCTAAGTGTGTGGGTCCTGTATTCGCAGCCACTTTAACCTAACCTAACCTATAGAAGACCGAAAAATCGCGACAAGCAAATGGGTGTGCCAGAGCACTTGGTTTGAACTCTTAACTAAAGCTATTTTCGAAAATTTTGATATTTGATATTATTTTGTTGAGGTGGCGTTTTGTAGCAACCAACCAACCAACGCAACGCATATGATTTCGATTGTAGACGCAAGATCTGGAAACTATACTCCGAGAGCTGTTCCATCTTACGCTCTTCCCTTTGTTGTCGCCAACAAAATTAAATACTCACAAGCCTTTTTCTAACAAATGTCATTAAAAATAACATGAAAAAATAAACGTAACGTTTCGAAATTGGCCAAACATGAACCTCCGTCCAACGAGGTAACACGAACATGCCTATGCTACTGAGGGGACTTTGTTACCCTGCCACCTACAGACCGCGCAGACTTGCCTTGGTCCTGTGTGGTAAAAGAGGTGGAGAGAGGAAATGTTCGGAAATTATCATTTCTAATTTAAATCCTTTTTAGTTACGTATACGTCGTAGTGAACGGAATGGAACTGGTCAGAGTTTCAAATCGGAAAGTGTTAGTTAGTCGTCCAAACCACCCCCTTCACGTTCGTTACAATTTACAAAAATAAAACAAAACAATTCAGGTTGATTAGTTTACCAATGTGATCCCCAGAAATGGAAAAATGGTGAGTTCACTGTTTTTTTTTTTTTTTTAGTTGCAAAGCTTACGCATCCACATTCGCTGCGATTTGCATTCGTGCATACAAAAACTAACCTTGCAAATCAGGTTCGTTGCTCCAAAAAAATTTAAGTAGTTACAGGTACCTGCACAACTCCTTTCGTAATTGCAAGGTCGCCCGGATCAACTCATTGTTCATATTTTGTTTTTTTTTCCAACATATTACAAATCTTGAGCTCTCAGAAATCTATATTTCGTGGGCAGTTGTTCACAATCAACACACTTCCCAAAGTAAGCTATGACTAAGCATGGTGTCGGAAATAGCGATAACTTGACTAAATAATTCGCATTTTTTGAAACATCACTCACTATTATTTTAAGCCGCTGCTGCAGCTCTTATAATTATTCAGAATTCATGACTGCGTTTTCTGTTATCCATTTGCGTACTTCTGTATGATGTGTGTACAAATTACATACATTAAGTTTTGAAACCAGGCTTGAGAGCATAATTTAATTATAGCATGCGATTTGACCTTGATTATAGTTTGGATAATTCATATGTGGGAGAAGGATTATTTCGATCAATCTATCTTAGGTTTTATGAAGATTTAAGTAAAACTACAATTGCTTCTTAGCGGTACATACATGTATGTATGTATCTGGAAAGTACATAATATGTATATTGTAAGTGCAATTTAAAAGCTATCGATTTTCTCAAACAAAAATATATCTGTTAAGTATACACGATTGGAAGATCTTCCAATATTGGTCAATTTTCCGATAGAAATTTTCTCCAATTTTCTTTCAATTAGTAATCACCCATTTTTTTCTTCTAAAGTGACAGAAAAAAAAATTGGCAGCTAGTTTTCTTCCAACTTTCTTTCAAAAAATTGACCGACCTCTTCCAACTGTGTGAGCGCGTCTAACACACAATTTTTTTTAATTTTCAAACCATTGGACGGTTGTCCACAAATTGGTTATTGGATGAAGTGCTTGCCAACGACATCTTCCAATTTTTAATAGGAAGACAATTTTTCAGTTGTAGTTCAGAAAAATAATTAATTTTTTTAAAATAACGAGAATGGATGAAATGGGGAAGAAGTTGCTCAAAATAGGAAAGAAGTTGAGAAGGATTGGACACATGAGGTTATTTTACAGCTTTATCGGGAGATCGAGACCGTGTGATGTTTTTTAGATGCAGGTTGTGCAGAGTATAAGCTTCCCAAGAACATAGTTTGGCTTGACGTTGGTTGGGGACGTCATTGGGATGGCTGTCAACGAATGTAAGGCCAAATGGGCCAGGAAACAATCGACGATGTCTTGATCGCTTGGAAGTTTTTCAAGCCTATGTTGTTCTTAGAAGAAAAAAGCTAAGTTCTGCAGTCGACCGAATCAATATCATCTTTAGAACTGTTAAGTTTGTTGGTTTGGCTTTGTATTAATTTTTAAAGTCGTGTAAGATCGGTCTATTCTTAAAGAATTGGGCGGAAAAGATATAACATGTGTAAGAAGTATTGACTATAAATGCCTATTGCACCCTATAATTGTTTTCAATGTTAACACTAACTGCATCTCTCTTCTATTACAACCTGTTAGTCTTGTATATAAGAACCTATGTATTAGAATAAGCTAGCTTTTAAGTCCAGTTAATAAAGATAACTCAAGGAGATCACCTCGTCTTGTTAATTATATTACACGGCGCTGCGGACAAAGAAAATCAAAGTGATTTAAATTAAATTTATTTAAAATAAAAGAACTACTTTGCGAATTAAAACATTTATAAGTAAAACTACACGAAAAAAAAACAAAAACAAAAATTAATAGATAAATGACAAAAACCGAAGACGAACAAAAAGGTAACATCGAAGATCAAACTACAAAAATGATGCCCTCAAATCTACCGACTCCATGCCCACTAAATATTGATGGGAACCTGGCTGATAACTGGAAGAAGTTTAAACAAAATTTCCAAATATACAACATCGCAACTGGTATTGTACAGTCCAGTCCAGAGTCTCAAGTGGCAATTTTTAAGCTGTTGATCGGAGAAGGAGGCGTGGAAATTTTCAATGTTCTCGGGCTCACTACTACCGAAGAAAAATCATTGGACTCCGTAATCAAGAAGTTTGACGACTACTGTATCCCGAAGAAGAATATGGTTTTTGAACGCTATATGTTCAACTCCAGAATACAGAAGCAGGGAGAATCATTCGAGCTTTTCCTAAAGGATTTACGTCATCTGGTGAAATCATGTGACTATGGTGTTGCTGAAGAATCAATTTTAAGAGATCGTATAGTGATGGGAATCCATGATAAGAAGCTGCAGGAGATAATGTTGGCTAATCGGGAGCTTACTTTGAGCAAGGGAATTGAAATGTGCAAGATGTTTGAGGTGAACAAAGAGCAAACAAAGGTCATTCAAGACGGACCATCGTCAAATTCAGTTAACTACGTTAAAAAATTTCATAAAGGTACAAATGGTATAAATACTACAACGCATGCTAACATCAATAATTTTAATAAAACTAAGTTAAAAACTAATCAGTTTCAATCAAATTCAAAAGGTACTAATCTACATTTAATTAATTGTAACAAGTGCCTAACTTGTCATTCAATGCATAAATGTCCCGCTAATAATAAGATCTGTTATGTATGTAAAAAACTAAATCATTTTGGTGCTGCTTGTAGGTACCGTAAATCTAAAAGAGTAAATGAAGTTAATGTGGACAGTTATGCATCGAATGATGAGGATGGTGTATATTATTCTGATGTAATTGCTGCTGTTGGTGGAGGAATGAGAGATGCTTGGTTCGGTAATTTAAAAATAGCGGGACAAATCATAAAGTTTAAAATTGACACAGGTGCGGATGAAAACATACTCCCAATTAATAACGTTAAGCAAATCAACATGTTGGAAAAACTTAAACCAACCAGTGTTAGATTGAAAGCTTATGGTGGTTCGGAAATTAAAGTAGCGGGAGAAATAGAATTAATTTGTGAAGCGAATAATAGAAAAGAGCTTTATAAGTTTATTGTTGTGAAGGGGGGAGATGGTTTAATCCCATTATTAGGGAGAGCAGCTTGTGAAGAACTTAATTTTTTGAGACGAGTGGGGCAGTTAGAAAAAATAAATTTAAAAGAAGAGAATTCTAAAGTAAAAATTATTGACAAATATAAATTTGTATTTAGTGGTTTAGGAAAATTCGCTGACAAGTACTCACTAAAAATAAAAGATGGGTTTGATCCCATTGCAAAGCCTGCTCGCAGAATTGCCCAAAATTTAATACAACCTTTGAAAAAAGAATTAGATCGTCTCAAGGAAATGGGTGTAATTAAAAAAGTTGAAGAACCAGTTGAGTGGACTTCTAATATAGTAATTGTGGAAAAACCAAATAATAATATCCGTATATGCCTTGATCCTAAAGGCTTAAATAGTGCCCTTGTTGTTGAACAGTTTTCTATTCCAACATTTGAAGAATTGAATATGGCGTTATTTAAGGTTTCCTTTTGGTCTAAAACCATCACCAATGGTTTTTCAGAGGTACACATCAAAAATATTTGGCCATATAAAGGGAGTTTTTATATATTTTGATGATCTACTCATCTTTGCGAAATCATATAAGGAGCATGACGATATTTTGCACGAGGTTTTTGAAACAGCTGTGTCTAATAATGTCAAATTCAATAAAGAGAAGTTTCAATTCAGATTGAATGAGGTTAAATACATGGGGTTTATCTTGTCCAGCCGTGGTTTGTCAATTGAAGAGGAAAGAATCGAGTCAATAACCCAACTTAAATATCCAGATTCAAAAGTGGGACTGCAAAAAATTCTAGGTATGATTAACTATCTTAGAGACTTTCTTCCGAATTTGGCAAAAGAAATCCAGCCACTTAGAGAACTTTTACGAAAGAATGTTGTGTTTTCGTGGATGGAAAAACATTCTGCGTGCATGGATAAAATCAAAAACCTACTAGCTAACGCTACGTCCCTTCAATGTTTTGACCCGTGTAAGCCGACAATCATTCAGACCGATGCAAGTTCATATGGACTTGGGGCATGTCTCCTACAAAACAAAAAACCGGTTGCTTGGGCCTCACGTGCTCTTAGTGATACGGAGAAAAATTATGGGCAGATAGAGAAAGAGATGCTGGCCATTTTATATGCATGCAAAAAGTTCCATTTTTACATTTATGGAAGACAAGTTACGATTGAGACAGATCATAAGCCTCTCGTACCTCTTTTTGAGAAACACATTAGCAAAATACCTTCAATGAGACTTCAACGCATGCGTCTTAAACTAGAAATTTATAATTTGAAGCTTACTTATATACCAGGCAAATATTTACATTTGGCAGATGTAATGTTACGATATGGTGATGATAAATACTCTAAAGATGATGTTATAAACTTAGAGGGATGTGTGCATGAAATAAATATGTCACATGAAAAACGAATTAGTTTTGAAAAAGCTACAATGCAGGACACGGATTTAAAACTAGTTCTGAAATTTTACAGAGAAGCTTGGCCAAAAATAAAAAATAACTATTCGCCTTGTATTAAGTACCTCAGTAAACTAAAAAATGATATTATTTGCGAAAATAATTTGGTGTTGTTAGGGGACAGAATCATAGTTCCTAACGTTTAAAAAAATGAAGTACTACGGTGGCTACATGTGTCTCATTCAGGTAGTGAAATAATAAAAAATAGGGCTCGTATGCTTTTTTATTGGGTGTGCATTAACAATGATATAGACAACTTTGTTGCAAGTTGTAAGATATGTCAAAAATATTCAAACGCATCTCAAAAGGAGCCCTTGCTTCATCACACAACGCCTAACTATCCGTTTGAAAAAGTTTTTTGTGACATAGCTTCTTACTCTGCCAAAGATTATTTAATTCTCGTTGATTCATATTCAAAGTGGATTGAGATTCTTAAATTAAAAAATAAAACTGCGTCAGAAGTCATATCGGTGCTGAAACCAATTTTTGCTTCATATGGCATTCCAAAAGAATTTGTTTCTGATAATGTTCCATTTAATAGTTATGACTTATGAGTTTAAGAAGTTTAGCAACGATTACGAGTTTAAATTAAACTTCTGCTCTCCATATTACCCACAAAGTAGAGCATTTGCCGAAAAAGGAGTTCAGATTGCCAAAAATTTGTTAAAAAAGTGTGCTGAGGGTAACACCGACACATACTTGGCTCTATTAGAGTACAAAAACAGTCTAGTGAAGGGTATGAATGCTTCGCCTTCTCAGTTATTGTTGTCTAGGGTAACACGAACTCCAATACCGGTATGTGAAAAATTGCTCATGCCCAAGATTGTCGAGATGGTTCCGAATAGAATAAAAGCACAAAATTTAAGAAACAAAGAATATTATGATAAACGTGCAAAGACAAAAGACAAAGACAAGGGGAGAAGGTGCTAGTTAGACAAAAAGATCATTGGGTCGAGGGGAAAATACTTGAGAAATTAGAAGCTCCTAGATCATTTTTGGTAAAATTAGGAACAGGAGACATACTTCGTAGAACTACGAATCACCTCAAGTTTTGTAACGATTCTTATGATACTATGCCTGTTTTGCCTAGCGTCCCTGATTGCAATAACAAAAACAAACGATCCAATATAATAACGCGGTCACCTCATCTTTTAAGATCAAGAACACGTCTTCAGTCTGAAACCGATAAGCAGCAAACATATATAAATAAAAAATAAATATATATAATTTATTGCTATATATATATATTATATGTATAAAAAAACATGATTTGTTGTAATATTATGAAATAAAGAAAATCTTGAATTGTTATAAAATAATTTTAAAACTTTGAAGCTACCCAATTTGAATTATATAAATATTTAACAATGAATTCATAATTTCAATACCCATCAATAAAAAGAAACATAAGGAAAATAAACTATCTTTTTGTAACTTATAGGGGAGGTGTAAGAAGTATTGACTATAAATGCCTATTGCCTATAATTGTTTTCAATGTTAATACTTACTGCATCTCTCTTCTATTACAACCTGTTAGTCTTGTATATAAGAACCTATGTATTAGAATAAGCTAGCTTTTAAGTCCAGTTAATAAAGATAACTCAAGGAGATCACCTCGTCTTGTTAATTATATTACAACATGTTTTCCAACAAAGATAACAGGGAGAAAACGACCAAGGAGTTTTGCATTTTGAACACCTTAATCTTCATTGGAAGAAAAACGTGACGTAATAGAAATATCTATAGATTTGATAAAAAAAATATGCACCGACATCACCAAATTGAATTTTTGAAGAGTATGTTGCATCCAAGTTAAATGCAATTCCAAAGCAAATTTGTTAGGCCTGGACTGAGAGGCTTTATCTTCATTATTTATTAAAATATTTTTTTTATTATTATTTGCCACTCTTAATCACCTTTTTCGAAAACGTATGATTTCAATTCTTCTTGTATATCCTTGCCTTCAAATTGTGTTCCATATTTTCTATCATTTTGTCAAGAAAATTGTCATTGGAAATGAGCCAACCAATGTTTTGTTGTCTTAAGTCTTCCAATCGTTTAAACAGGCAATTTTTAATTGGATGACAAAAAATTGTCGACAATTGACAGCCAATTTTCTTCCAATAAATTGATTAATTTTTTGGTAAAATTGTCCAACCGTATGAACAGAAAATTTTCATTTGATAGAAAATAGGCAATTGAAAGCTAATTGGTTGCTGTTGGAAGACATTATTTGGCATTTCGGTCAATAATGGAAGATCTTCCAATCGTGTATACTTAGCTTTAGTTGGTTTTCGAATATAATTTAGCGTCTACTTATTAATAAACTTGCTGACCCACCCAACGTTGTTCTAATTAAAAAAAGTGACATTACGAGGATTGTCCGATAAGTAGGGTCTCAGCCTCAATGCCTGATGGTACCACTGTCGGAAGAGCAATTTAATATCGTGTAATAAGTATACTGTCGAAACTTCAGCCGAATCGTAGGTACTAGTAGTTTTGTTATGACCGTCTCCGAAAGCGGGAGTGGCAGTGGATTTTAGAAACAACGAAAAAGAGCAATATTATAAAAAAAAAAAAATAGAGTGGCGCGACAGCTCTTGAAGAACCAAGGCCTAACTGGCTTACTCTCAACAACAATTCTCTGAGTGCGTGTGAAGAATTGAAGGGACCTACAATTTAACGCCGATTCCGAACGGCAAAGTTGAGAAGCACTTTTTCATGACAGATTGATACTCTTGGAAGATTTGTCAGATCTTCGCAAGAGGCAGTACCCGTGAAAGATGAATTAAAAACTTGGCCTGAGTATTAGGACTCGAACCAACGACGTTCTGCTTAGTAGCCAACGCACTTACCAACTAAGCTACGGGCAACTGCGTTACATTTAGCTGACCTAAAAACGGAAACCACGGTAATTTCAAAAGATCGCGTGGGTCATTTCCTACACATAATTTCGGACATGAGTAGTGTTTTTCCACTTTGAAAGTGGCATCCGAAGAATTTTTGCGACGAAACATGAATCCACTTCAGCCGGCGAACGATGAATGCGAAGCCTGTCCTATCGGCCGTAAAGGTGATAACCAGCGTTTTCTGGCATTCACAAGGTGTCGAACCATCCTCCCTCTCTTGATCCTATTCACTTTAACGGACTTTGAAAGTTGCCGCACACCGGTTTGTGTTTCGTCGAGACTTTGTTCAAACTCAAAAGCTTTGACGTCTTGCAATACAAGTTCATCTAACCGGAAGGTAAATTGATTTAACAGTTTATTCTAAATAAGTTCCACTATAATGATTTAGAAAAATTTATAGCGTTGGTCTTGGTTTTATGGCAAAGTTGTGAATTGTATCTACACGTTTTTGGTATATCTGAGTTTTTACTTTTTTTATTCAAGTTTTTTTTCAATGAATAAAAATTAGCTCTATTAACTGGTTCAGAACAGAACTGTTAAATTAAATCGTATCATAAATTATATTTTTTAATTAATGCAAAATAAAAATAAAATACACATTCTTCCAAAAAAAAGAAAGGGAGTGTGCTTTTTGACACATGTGCGAAATAAAATATTCATGATCTCACTTCTGACAAAAAAAAAATAACAAAAAAACAAATACAAAGATAGAAGACGCTAAAGTGGTGATTGGGTCAAAATTAATCGACCCAAAACAAAAAAAAATACAAATCAAAATTTTTTAGATCATTCGAAAGTGTTTTAAGACCACAACAAGTGAATGATGATCGTGATCAAATCACACTCTTCTCGTCTTCATACAAAAAATAATACGAAAAAGCTCTCCATCTCAAAGGTTAAAACAACAAAACAGCATCAGCAAAAGATCTAGAGTCAGAGTCGGAAAAAACGAAAAAAAGCTCAGTTCGATCATACAAGTTGCCTCGGTGATCGCTTATATTTATTTTTGGATTTGCGTAGCCACCGTCATAGGCTATTCAGTATAGCACCGATCGTCGTGACACAATCACGTTCGAAATTCGAAAGCATTCGAGTGGAATAGAATCTCTAGATTTCATCTTAAATCCTCAAGTATGTACCTACAGATACACTTCGGCCTTGGATGTCAAGACAAACGCCAAATTGTTCACAAAAAAAAAAAAATCGAAGTATCGCGTAGCACACATCGCCATTATCGTATTCTAGGTTGAAGAAAGTTTTACGCAATTTTTTTTTTGAAAAACACACATTTGTACTAAATTGTAATGCAAAATTTGCGTTAAATCATTTTGACTTTTCAACATCAAATTGACTTTGATTGAATCGGTTTATCGCTTGCAAATGGAATTGTTTGAATACACACAGAAAAACAAATACAAAAACGAATGTGTATCTGTTCTAAAAAATAATAATAATAATAATTAATATACGACAAAGCCTTGACAGTGAACTAAATATAGATTTATCTTCTTTTTTTTTAATTATGAAATTTACCTTTGCTCCCTTTTCAATGAAGATACTTTTGTTTTTCTTTCAACTCCCACCTACATGATTTTTTGATGTTTTATTGGCATATGTTTGCTTTAGAAAAAAAAACATGTTTTGTACTTGGCTCGTTGGTTGTACATTTTAACTCCATGAGATCATTTTTACATTTTTTTTTTGGTTTGATTTTCCATTAAATTCGTTTAAGTGTGTCTGTTTGCCCCCGCATACAAATTTCTCGTGCATAATTTGGGTGGGTTTGAGGAATAATAAATAAAAAAAAATTTATAACATCATCTATTTTTCAAAACCAAAAGGCAAAAGGCACCTCTGTATGTTCTCAAACGAGTAGGTACCTGCCTTCATTCTGCGCGGTGTTTAACAGCAGATTTGGGATTGTACATGAAATTGTACTCATATGATATCATTCGCGTCGAATGTAGATGCACAATGAACTTTTTTTAATTTAAATTTATAGCCATATGTTCGTTTAATGTCTATTTGTGTTTTTGTGATTCGTTTTTCGAGGAAAAAAATCGGTGCCTGTCTATACTTACCTATTTTGAATTTTAAGTGTTTTTTTGTTCACTCGTTGTATACATTTGCGACTTGCGAGTTTGCTTGCAAATCCGAATCGAACTTGTCTATATGATCCAAGGCTTGAGTTTACATACTGTGAAACCGAAAGATATATAAGTTACAATTTTGTCTGCATTTTTGTTTAATGTTAAATACATAATTCAACAGTTCGTTATTTATTTTTTGTTTCATAGAATTAAAATGGATATACAGCACGTATCTTCCGGAAGTTTGATTGACTCTCCATCGAAATATGGACGCGTGAGTGATGGCTTTGAGAAATTTATGTTTTTTAGTTTGTAAATAATTTGCATGAACAATTTTTTTAGGACCAAAAATATGTATACAAGAAATCATCTTATCAATATTCGAATACGGATGGAAATATCGAAAGTAGTTTTAACTCGAATACTGAAAAAAATGTCAATCAATTGGATGCTTTATTAGAAGATTTGAAAAACGAACGTGAACAAACCAGGGAAAAGGGTAAGTTTTTCTAAATTTAAATAAAAATTTAAAATTTAAAATAAAATAGTCAATTTGAAAAACAAGTCGATGTTCACAAGCCTACGAGCGCAACCGGCGCCGCAACATTCATACACTGAACCATTCGGCTTTATTCAGCAAATTATAATCAAATAAAGGGTCCGCCAAATAACTTCTTTTTTTTTTGAAAATGCTATAAGAAAAACTGCTGAATATTTTCTCAAATTTCTTTTTTTATTTGAAAGTACAATTCTTCGTTAATAATGGAAAATACACGATCGGTCCAATTTTTAAGCACATTATCGATTGTGTGCAGCTGTATTTCACCAATGGCTTCACGAATATTGTCCTTTAAAGTGTCAATAGTCTCTGGCTCGTCGGCGTAACACTTATCTTTTACGGCACTCCACAAATAATAGTCCAACGGTGTCAAATCGCAGCTCCTAGGGCGCAAAATATCGAGTGTAGCTTCGGCTGTGTGGTACGTAGCGTGCGCCATCGGCATCTTCTCTAAGTCGATCGCATACGCATGTACTATCATCGGGTCGATTAAGTACAACTTTACCGAATTTTGCAGAAAACAAAATCTCTATATATATAAAAATGGATATATGTTTGTTTGTTTGTATATCTCTTATAGACTCCGAAATGGCCCGACAGATATTTGTGAAATTTTAATGGTTAATAGTGTTGTATTCAGTGATGATTTCTGCGAAAAAAAAAATTGGGAAAAACCTCATGGAAGAGTGGGAAAGCTGGAAAAACCAAACAAAGGTCGGAAATTTGATTTTTTCCCTTGGAATTTTTTGTGTCAAAATGGGTTTTCGAATCGAAAATAGATAGTTCTGATGAAAAACTGGGAAAACTCATTGCCTCATCGGTTTTCAAAGGGAAAATTGCATATTATTGCAGGTGCATTGGTTTTCAAATGGAAAACTGGAAAAAATTCAGAATGGGTTTTCCAATGGCAAATAGAAAAGGCACTGATTCTCAAATAGAAAAATGGAAATTTTTTGATTGGGTACTCGGAAAACTCTGCGGGAGCAGACTTCAAGACCTTAAATCAATTTTTTTTCATGGATTTTAAGGTGCATTGGTTTATTTGTATGTCCGGTTTGGACTCTCAATCCGCTCAATCCTCAAATTATTAAAATGTCCACTTTAGATATAGCCTGAGTAAAAAATAAATTTTTGAGACAATCTTACGGGAAAGTCAGCAAATAAGGGGGACAACCGTAAGCTGTTTGGAATTCTGTTTTTTTGTGAAATAGTCATAACAGAGAAATTTTTGAATTTTTCATTTTATTTCATGCTTTAATGAAAGAAGAATGTTAGTTGTAAAGTTGGAAAAATTCATATATATGTAGTTCTCTATTGCAATTATTGGATTCCAGCAAATCACATTATCACAATATCTGTGTTAATTATACATACTTATTCTGGAGTCACTCTGGAGGGTGGCGAGACGAAGTTCGGGGGTCGGCTAGTTTACTATATTTTTTCATACAAAAGTCACCTACAATACAGATTACAACAAATAGGGTCAAAAATAAGAAAACCCTAAAGTGAGCTCTTATTTTTTTCCAAGTTGCCATTAGTCTATTCTATATACTTAGTCGACTTTTACATTTTGCAACAATAATTCAATTGAACTCTAAACAATTTCAGTACAACGAAGTAAATCAGATACAAAAATTCGCTATCCCTTAGTAGGTACGTCTGTCAAGCACACTTCCAACATTACATTGTATTAGAATGACCCACTTCTTATGTTGCATTCAAAAAGCTAGCCGCATAATGATTCGGCTGTCTAGTGGTGCTGAACGGATGCTCGATTACGTCACATTTTTTGATAACACCGCCGCTGCTGCGGTCTTTGATTCATCACTGAGGGTGGGGAGCGGGGCGACTCACGTAGCGATCAAAAGGATTATTTTCTGACAGCTTTAAGTCCTGAATTTTTCGAGAAAAGAATAAATTTGTCTATAGTTTTTCTTTAAATCAATTAACCCTTGGTATTGCTGATTTTACGCATAAGTGTTGTGGTATTTACGTCCTCATAAAAAAGGTAACAAAGAACTACATTGGTGTACACATAATTGTCGCTATTTGCTTTCAGAAAAGTGCATGCCTATAACATTTTACCTATTTAAGAAAAAAATGTTTGTGGATGTGTATTAGTATAACGGGATGAAATTTACCGACCTAGAAGGCCAGAACTTGTAAAAAAGTTTTTCCCGTGGCTAACTGAAGGTGTAGATTCGAGTCCTAAACGTAACTAAAATCTAAAATTCAGAAAAACGTATAAAATCATTACTTGTATCGATAGTACGGTCGATATAGATATAACCCTTAACACAGAGCCACAAAAAATAGTCTAGAGGCGAAAATCGCAAGATCTAGTCGGCCAATTGATTTGTCCCAAACGTGAAATAAACTGTTCAACGAACTCGCCCCCAAATTGGTCCATTGATACACGTTCTGCGTGGAATGTAGCCCCATCGACCGTCTTGTTGAAACCACATGTCATTCAAGTCAAGCTTTTCCATTTAACACAAAAAAAAAAGTTTGTTATCCTCGCACGGTTGCGTTCACTATCCACAGTAACATTGTGTTTCGCATCACGTTTGAAGGAATACGGCCCAATCTTTCAAATCAAACAGTGACTTTTTCTGGATGTGTTGGTAGCTCCTGCAATGCTTCTGGCTGCTTTCACTCCGAATGCGGCAGTTTTACTTGTTATTCACGTACCTATCTATTCAACGATAAAAAAAAAATGGATTCGTACAACTTTTCAAAAGTACATTCTCCAAAAATTCGGTATGGTGATTGGTGGTAGGTCTTTCGGCTTCAATTCCTCCACCAGCTTCTGCAAAATATTCCACGTAGTTGCACAAATTGGTGCGAACGGCGGGGCGCAGCGACGAATCTTTAGTTCACGGTCATCATCATCATCACTAAAACTGTCCGATACAGCTGCGATATTGTCCTCAGTTCGCACTACCTATACGTAAACGTGTTGGAGGTTTAATGTCCAATAATGTAAATTTGGTCAGAATATCCCGAAAAACCACTTCGGTAGGTCGATTAAGCTGAGCATAAAATGAAAGAAGCGCGCCATGGACCTTTTGAACAGAATAAGAGTTGTTCGTTTGTTAGACGATTAATGGTTATCTCGTGTGCTAGCCCAAAATGAAGATGTTTGACAGTGACACAGAATATCAAAACCTGCGTAAGCTGTCGAAACCAGTGTTGCCAAAATAGAAATAGCATTAAAATCACTCATGATTTCTTCTGACAAAGCGTGCAAGAGTACCATATCTTGTAGAAGTGTTCCTTAACTCATCGTGCGGAGTCAGCCTAACAGTTTAGGTGTATTGTTATTATTATTTTTAGAAATTGTAATGAGCCAATATTCACCGCACTTGGGCACTATAACTTTTGCTAATAAATGAAAATGATGAAAAAAAAACAATGTGTTCTAGTTAGAGACAGTTTCGACTTACGAACAATTCAAATTAGGTAGGTAATGGTTTTTATATGGAAAATTAAAAGGTAAGGTTTCTGCTTATAGTGCCGGTAAAAAAAATAGCACCACTGATACAATTTTCGCCATAAGAGAAATGGCGGATTTTGTTTTGCTTGGAGGCAAATGATCACGCTTCTACGTTAGAAGTCATCTTAAAGCGGAGAACAACCCAAATTTCACCATCAAAATGATAAAGCATGGAGGATCAAGCATAATGGTTTCTGCTTGCTTTTCCTACTATGGTGTTGTACCAATTTTTTAGATCAAAACCATATTGGATCAACACGTTCATGTTAGGTTAGGTTAGGTTAGGTTACAGTGGCTGCGGATTCAGAATCCACACACTTAGGCCAAAAGGAAAGGCCCATTGTGATACCATGAATCTAGAGAATTACTTCTTACTAGTCGAACCATTTTGAGCTTTTTATAAAGCGAAGAAGATATTTGATATCCTTACTAGCTAGTTCACTGGGGTTATCATAAAAGTACTCTCCTAGATGAAGTTTGCGTCTTAGTGAAAGAGCAGGGCAAGTGCAGAGAAGGTGAGAGATTGTTTCCTCTTCTTCCTCATCCATACAGCTCCTGCAGAAGTCATTTGAGGCTACACCAAGTCGTATTGCGTGTCTGCCTATAAGACAGTGTCCCGTAAGGACACCTATCAGGGAGCTAATATGAAGTCTGCTTTGAGATAACAAGTCTTTAGAGCGCTTTAAGTCCAGTGAAGGCCATATGAGTTTCGTAGCTGCGCACGTTGGTAAATTGTGCCACCTATAGTTTGTTCTCGTTAAAGCTGCTTCTTTTAGCAAAAGTTTACATGTAGCTATCGGTATACCTATCTTCTCCCTTTCAGGTGAAATAGGTATGACGGTTCCATTTTTAGCGAGTTCATCGGCTCTACAATTTCCTTCGATGTCTCTGTGACCCGGCACCCAACAGAGGTGAATGTTAAATTGCTGCGCCATCTCCATCAGAGACGATCGGCAATCGAGGGCCGTTTGAGATTTGGTTGAGACACCATCGAGAGATTTAATAGCAGCCTGACTGTCAGAGAAGATGCGGATATCAGAAGTTGATATCACGTTTTCTCTTAGCCAGGAGAGAACCTCTTTGATCGCTAAGATTTCCGCTTGGAAGACGCTACAATGATTGGGAAGGCAGAATAAGATGCTTAGATTAAGCTTTTCTGAGTACACACCACTACCAACTCCATCACTTGTCTTGGATCCATCTGTATAAAAATGAATGCCTTTGTCATCCAGAAGTTTTTTGTCTTCCCATTATTCTCTGGATAGAATGGATATCTGGAAGTTTTTACCAAATTGTGGTTTTGGAATGGTGTAGTCTATGTACTTTGGTATAGAACCGAAAGAGTTCAAAATGATGGAGTGTCCCACATTATTGTTGGTCCATTGAGATGAGGCGTTGAGTCTTATAGCTGTACTCGCTGCCACTTGTTTGCTAAAAATGTCGAGGGGTGCCAGATGGAGGAGAGTGTCTAACGCTGCTG
Organism: Sphaerophoria taeniata; assembly: GCA_943590905.1. Classification (NCBI taxonomy): domain Eukaryota; kingdom Metazoa; phylum Arthropoda; class Insecta; order Diptera; family Syrphidae; genus Sphaerophoria; species Sphaerophoria taeniata. The sequence goes on along the minus strand of OX016540.1, from coordinate 21,455,006 downwards.
AGGGTGTGGTTCTCAAAGCCCCGCTTATGCAGAGACAAGCAGTGCGTTGGACTCTGCTGAGTTTGTCGCAGTAAGTGACTTTCTCCAGTGCAGTCCACCATACTGCAACCCCGTACATGAGAATTGGTCGAATGACCGATGTATATAGCCAATAGGTTATGCGAGGTTGAAAACCCCATTTGCTTCCTATGGCTTTCTTGCAAGAGAAAAGAGCTACTGTGGCTTTCTTAACTCTTTCCTGAATATTAGGTTTCCAGCTTAATTTTTTGTCTAATATCAGACCAAGATATTTGGCTTCATTGGTAAAAATTAGTGGTACACCTTTTATTGAAGGGGGTACAATTACTGGGATCTTGTATTTCCGTGTAAAAAGGACAAGGTCCGTTTTTTGAGGATTAATACTAAGTCCACAACGATCAGCCCATCTAGTGAGCATATTAAGTGCGTTTTGGAAGAGGTCTCTCAGTGTATTAGGATGTTTTCCTGTGACGGCGATAGCAACATCATCGGCATACGCAATCACTCTGTAGCCTTCCCTCTCGAGGGATATTAGCAATTCGTCAACTACTATGTTCCACAGGAGAGGGGACAGAACACCACCTTGCGGAGTGCCTCTACTGACAGACCTTTTCGTACAAAAATCCCCCATCTCAGAGTTGATGATATTGCTATTAAGCATTAGATTGATCAGCTCACAGAGTGAGTATTCGACGTTTAGGGTCGTCATAGCAGAAGTGATAGCAGATGTGTCAACGTTGTTGAAAGCACCTATCCAGGAAGGCAACCATAGTATACTCCTTTTGCTCTAGGGAGTATTCGATAGTTCTTACCAGCGTATGCAAGGCTGTTCCTACCGATTTTCCTTTGCAGTAAGCATGCTGAGACATCGATAGTCCATTATCAATGCTATTACGTATATGGATATCAATCAATCGTTCCAGCGTTTTGAGAATGAAAGATGATAGACTAATAGGTCTTAGATCTTTAGGGTTGACATGCGAGCATTTGCCCGCCTTGGGAATGAATACTACTTTTACCTCTCTCCATCGCTGAGGTATATAGGCCAGATCTAGACAACTTTTGAACATCATCTCAATGATGGGCAGAGTTATATCGATGGTGTGTTGTAGCTCAGCTGGTATGATTTGATCTGGACCTGGAGATTTATAAGGTTTGAAGCTATTCAGAGCCCATGTCAATTTTTCTTTTGTGACAAGACCTTGAGGAAAAGTTAAGTTAATACCCGATCCAGGACGGTTTATTGTATTAACGGATTTGGAGCTATCTGGGAAGTGGGTATCTAATAGCAGGTTTAGCGTTTCTTCGCAAGAGTTAGTCCATGTACCATCTGAGTTTTTGAGACAACTTGGCATGGTTGGATTTGTCGAGAGAATCTTCCTTAGCCGCGATGCCTCCGAGGACTCTTCTATTGAGCTACAGAAGGATCTCCATGGGGATCTTTTGGCTATTCTCAATTCTTGTTTATACTTTTTGAGGGATTCCTTATAGGACTCCCAATCTTGGAGGTGTCTAGACTTTTTTACACGGTTAAAAAGCCTTCTACAACCTTTCCTGAGTATTTCTAGTTCAGCAGCCCACCAATGTGGTTTTCTCTTTCCTCGCACTGTAGTGAGGGGACAGGCAGTTTCCATAGCTTTATTGAGGGCTGCTGTAAGCTCATCAACTTTTTTATCGAGTTCAAGAGCGCATAAGGGAGGATCATTAAGTTCTGGTTTAATCAGACTTTTCAGAGTTGTCCTATATTTTGGCCAATCTGTTTTCCTATAATTCCGGAAAGGGATCGGTTTTGGGGACTCTTCACTAAGAGTGAATTGGATGTACCTATGATCGGAGAACGAGTGCTCCTTTGATACTCTCCAATTCAATACTTTATTCGAGAGATGCAACGAGACAAGAGTGATATCTAAAACTTCTTGTCGATTTTTAGTAACAAAGGTTGGTTCATTACCAACGTTACTTACTACCAGATTAGTTGTTAAGATGTAATCAAAAAGAGACTCACCTCTGTCGTTTATATCGGTACTACCCCACGTAGTATGGTGCGCATTGGCGTCACAACGTTCATGTTGACATTGTCAAAAACATTAAGCTGCCCCTTTAGTGCGTCTTCCAAAAGGATAATGATCCCAAAATACGAGGAAGAAGGCCATTTTTTAGTTTCAACCACATTAAATTATTGTGATAGAGTGGCCAGCCCAGTCGCCTAACAACGAAGCACTCTGGGACGTAATAAATGTCTCCTGGAATAATATTTCGGTAAAAGGGGCCAGGACTTAGCTAATTCGATGACCAGGCGATGTGAGGTGGTAAAACACTATTTACAATACAATTTTGTTAACTGTTTTTTTGTTATTTTTTGAAATAGGTAATGTTTTGTTAAGAAATGTAGTAGTGTTGCTATTTTTTACCGGCTATTTCATTTGAATGAAAATCGAGGGAGAGGTTTTTGAAAAGTAGAACTTGTTAAAGTAGTGAACAGGCCCATATCTGTTCTGTTTGAATAACTCCTTTTTACCAAACTTGAATTCAATAATCTAAGATGTTGGATAAACCATCGACTTTTGTACTATTGAAAATTTGTGAGTATGTAGGCACATAGTATCTTTATTTCTCTTTTATGATAGAAATACCAAAGTTATAAACACACAAATTCATATTAATTTTTTTCTTTTATTTTACAGATATTCATACTTCAACGACCAGCTATAAGACAATGTAAGTTTTTCGATTACAAAACATTGCTTCAAAACTAAAAATACTTCAAAATATTTTCTAGAGAACCAACAGGTACAGTAACAAAAACAACACGCATAGTCAAGTCCCATCAATTGCCAATTGAAATTGAAAATACAAGCGCCTACAACTCTTACAACACATCGTTCGAGCCGCTTCCATCTAACGAAGTCTCTACCTTTAAATCAAGTACGATTCTTAATTATTGTACTTTGTTTGATTTTATTTAATTAAGTTTCTTTTTGTAGATAAATCAATTTCTAAGAATATCAATGCATCAACGAATGTTTTCGAGTCAAACAAATCATCCCATGCTGAAAACAACGTTCTAGTTCCGGTGCTATTAGAAAACGATGGGAAAAATCTACAACTCTCCGATGATATCTTGCCGGTGCCGGGAACAAAGGTGACTACAACCGTTCGTACATACACTTACGAGATTCCAGCAGATCATGTCGGCACACTCAACAACCGAACTATGTTGTACAAAAACAACGTTTACGATTCTTCTACAAGGAATGAATTGATTTCCGAACCGACTCTACCGCCGACAGTTGTGTACAGTTCGGAAAGCTACAATACATCGAATGTTCCAAACAATGCCAATGGTACTCTCGATCGTCAGGTTGGAGTTAATTCAACAAATCGTATTTACGAGCTGAATGAATCACATCAAGACTATCGTACGCTGAGAAATGAACATCTCGTTCCACAACCGGTTCAGCCAACGTCCAAAACTATTGTCTACAATATCAATAGAACCGAACATAACACAAACACTAGTACTATTAAGGGTGGACCACCTGGCCCGAATAATAATATTCCCTCGCATACGCTTGTGCCACAACGTCCTCAACAATCACCACATCCACCGAATGGTTCGACGAACAACTATTACTATCGAGAATCGACTAATACGGTAAATACTATTGGCGGCCCACCTGGAGATCATTTGCATCCAAATGTCACCATCGAATATACTAGAGATAATTACGTTCCCAGAGACAACCATATTCCTCAAAATACTAGCAACGTGACTTATAACTATTCAACATCGACTATAAATTCTCGACGTGGACCGAATTACGATTCTCCAACATCACAGCCGCCACCGTTTCCAGTGGATGGTGTTGTTTACACTGACACGACTGGACGTCCTCCGGCGAAACTCAACGAACTATTAGATTCACTTGGCGAGGTAAGTAAACTATAGGAAACCGTCGAAAGATTCAATTCGTTTACGACCGGCGGAAAGGGGTCTGTTTGACGAACATTAAGAAATGTTAATGCTCCCAAGTCGAAAACTTTAGGCCATTCTGTGTGCACTGAATGCTTAAGCGAGTTCTTCATCGAACAGTCCCAACTGGGACGGTCTCAATAACTTCTTCCGGATCTTTAACTGGGCACTATGCTTCCTCCCAAAGAAAAGTCATGGTTTGATTTAAGCTGTAAAGAGGTTATCAGGGAAAAAGAAGTAAAGTTCCGAAGTTTTAGAGCCAACCCACCTGAGGAAAACCGGCACAAGTTTAAAAAAGCCAGGAAGGCCTGCAATGCCCTTATTCGACGGACCAAGTTTTTGCATGACCAAAAATTAAAGCAAACAGTTTTGCAATATCCTAGAGGCAGTAAGAATTTTTGATAATTTGTAAAAAATATGAAGAATTCTTCCTCTTCTTCGGTCCCTACCCTCGTTGACGATGACACTCCAGTTGAAAGCTCCCTCGCGAAAGCTTACTTTTTTGCTAGGCAGTTCGTCTCCAGCCTTTTCGCTGCCAGAGAGTGTCATGACTCCCCCGTTCTTGAGCGCGTCAATGATTCCATGGGACAAATCTCCTTTTGCACTCGTGCTGGCCTGGATGGCAGCCCCGGTTCTTCTGAAAAAGTGTTCTTCCACGCTGGCAAATCCCTTCCGTAAGCTTTTCCATCTATCCTTTTCTTCTGGGCTCATTTCGAGCAGTTGGAAAACACCATTTGTCCAGCCAATCCCAAAAAAAGGAGAATCTTCTTCTCCCTCCAATTATCGTCCGATTCCACTTACGTCCCATTTTTCTTATGTTCTGGAAACGCTGATAAACTATCAGCTCAAGAAACATCTCGAAGACCGAAAGCGTCTTAATGACCGGCAGTACGGCTTTCGCAGCAACAGGTCCACTGGTGATCTGATGGTTTATCTCACCAAACAGTGGGACAAATCTTTACATCGCTTTGGAGAAAATAAGATTGTTGCCCTTGATATTTCAAAGGCATTTGATAGAGTTTGGCACCAGGCTCTCTTATCGAAAATGCGGTATTGATGAGTCCCTCCTTCGTTGGATTAGAAACCTTCTTTCGAACCGTTCTTTACAAGTTGTATTGGACGGGTTCAAATCTCAAACCCACAAAATAAATGCTGGTGTGCCCCAGGGCTCCGTTTTGTCTCCGACCCTCTTTCTCATTTTCATAAATGATCTCCTGTCTGTAACTTCTAATCCAATAAATTATTTCGCTGACGATAGTACCCTATAGCTTTTCATATTCGTTTCCAGACTCACATCCTTCCTCTTCGGATGTGGAACTGCAACGGCAAAATATGATAAGCTCATTAAACTCTGACTTAAACAGCATTGTACAATGGGGAATACAAAATCGCGTAGAGTTTAATGCTTCGAAAACTCAATGCTGTCTTGTATCGTTAAAGCGAGATATACCCCCCTTGTCACTGTCCATGAGTGGCACTTACATCAATGAGACCGAACAGCTCGAGATTTTCGGTATGTGCATCACTGACCACCTCTTGTGGAAGGAGCACATATGCGATGCCGCAAGATGTTTGGGTTTCTTAAGGCGGAGCAAGATATTTTTCTCCCCGTCTGATTTGGCTATTATCTATAAGACTTATATCCGTCCAAAGCTGGAGCACAATTCTCGTCTCTGGACTCGTGCTCCAGCTAAATACTTAAGCCTCTTGGACGGTATACAAAGAAGAGCCCTTAGAATGATTAGTGATAGAGAATTAACCAACTCATTCCCCTCGTTAGACCACCGTGTCGTAACGTTTCGTGACTCTCCTTATTTTATCGTTACTTTTACGGTACCTATGTGCTCTTGTGGAATAACCAGTTGCATTCCTCCCTTTAAACAATTCGCCCGTAATAATCGCGCTTCTAGGAATGCCCGTCATCGAGGCCAACTTCGGAGTACCTTCAAGTATAGAGAATCGTTCCTTAGCCGTACTACGCCAATGTGGAACTCCCTTCCACATTCGTCTTTCCAAATCATTGTTCAGAAATTTAAGACCAATGTACACCGGCATCTTCTTTCCAACCCCTCTCCTCTTTCCTAAAGCATTCACTGAATCTCTGGCATAAAAAGGGTATAAAAAAACCCTTGAAATGAAAAATCCTTACATTGAACAGGTCTTATACCCGCCACTCTCTCTCATCTGCGTGAATGGCAGATACTTTCCGTTACGTTCTGTTAGTCTTGGCATTTGAACATTATGAGAGTGCGAAATATTAGTATATTCGACATTTATTTTCTATAAAGGCGTGGCATCCGCCCACTTCGGTTAAATAGCATCTTTCGCCTTGAACTAATCTCTATTTTGTACATTTAATATTTAAAGTTTAAACATTTTTCAACAGGACAATGTCGACAGTAAACTTGTCGACACAACCCATCGTCCGAAGAGAGAAATTCAAACAGCTGTGGCCACAACCAATCAGCAAATTATACCAAGTGTTAACAAAGCTGGTCCAGCTGTCTACTATCCACCAGGTCATGACTTTGCCACTAAAAAGGAAGAGAGTATGTCCGGCGGTGGTTATTCTGCTTCTGTAAGTTTTTTTCTTGTATCAAACCGTCTTTCAAACTGTTTCTAATATGGAAAAATATGTATCTCAACAGGGAAAATATGCAAAGGCATCGGGAATGTATGAATACGAATCTGGATATAAATCGAAGAGCTCGAGTAAATCTGGAGCAGCTGTGGTACCAGTCTGTTTGCCTCTTTGTTGTGCAATGCCTTGCAGCATTATGTAATTTCGGTGTTACCAGAGTACTAGTTTTTCTATTTTTTTTATTATTTTTTTTTAACAACCGTAAATATTTTGGTTGGGAGTTTTTCTTTATGTAAAACCATTTCTTGCATTTCGTTATGAGTGCATAAGTTTAAGATAACATTTTTGTCAAAAATGCCATGGCCGAATAATTAATTATGAAAAATGGAAGATGAAGGAAATGCAAAATTATATTTATATACAAATGTGCGTCTTTTGCAAATGAATATTTACAATTTATAACTATAGATGTCGTTATAACTACTATACCTATTAACATGTTGAATTGGAGTTGTTGTTTTTTTTTTTCAAACGCTATTTTTTGTAAAATAAAAATGAATATAATTTAATAAACCAGACTGCTAACTTAGGTTAAGATTTATTTTCGTAATAAACTTTATGTAATGAATGAAGTTATTTTTTAATTCAATAAAACAAGGCTTACAACAATTTATTCATCGTGTTTTGTTTTTCAAAAAACACTTCGTTTTTGAAACAGTTTCAATGATCATCCTTATTAAAATATCAGATATTTGCATTAGAAGAAAGGGTGTTTTTAGTCCAGACAAAATAAACATTCGACCCAGAAAATATTCGCATAGAGCTGAAAATTGGTACAGAGCCTAAGAACATCGATTAAAGTAAAATGTCAAAAGTCCCCAAAAATCCCATGTGTGCATAAAAAATTATTCAAGGTCAAATGTCGAAAATGTTGGTTTTTCATATACAGGGTGATTCACGAGCGTTGTGCCAAAAAGCTAGAGCGTGTAGGTTGAGTTGAGACAAGAAAAAAATCGTATAGGAGGGGGGGTCTATTCCCCCCCGTTTACAAAAGTAAAAAAAAACATTTTTGAACTAATTTTTTTCAAAATTTTATGTAATGAAGTACTTATTTTGTTTTCAAAATTCAATGTCTTTGTTAATTTTTGGTCGAAAACAGAAAACCGGATGCAAAAATGTCTTTTCGTTTTTGAGAAATTAAAAAAAAAAAAAACCAAAACCACTTTTTTCTAAGAAAATCTGCCCTACCTTTAATTTTAAATGCCCTACCTTCAGAAATTGAGAAAAGCCCTACCTTCAAAAATGCCCTACTTACAAAAATGTCCTGCTTACAAGACAGCCGTATGTATTCAAAAATTAAATGACTACTGTAGTCTGATGAAGGTACTGTTTGCCGAAACAGCTGCTGTCACAACAAATTAAAAAAAAAAGTGGAAGTACCAAAATAAAAAAAAGTGATTTGCTCAAACATTCGATATTGTTTGTGTTTGAAAACTAGGCCACTCAAACAGGTGCACAACACACCATTTCTATCATGGAAAAATTGCTGCGATATATCTGGGAAAAAGAATTGTTCGGCTTCTTGAGACGTTGGTCGGGACATTAGGCCGTTACAAAAATTATCAACGATAATTATTCATCAATTTTGCAGACCTTAGATAACGGTGACGATGTCGCTAGGAGTGTGGGAATTAAAAATGTTGTGTTAAATTTAGAATTCCGAATGGCAATGGTAATAGCAAACAAAATGTTATCCTTGCTTTAGCCTGCAGATGAAGCCTTACAAGCCAGAAGTACAGGATTAAAAGAAGCTATTACAATCATAAAAATCGTGCAAAATGAAATAAAAGACCTATAAGGTCGGAAGAAAAACATAAAAAAAATTTAGAAGAAGCTAAATCGATGACAAGCAAGGAACCAGAAAATAGAAAACCGACCCAAAAGAGACAGATTAAGAAATCAAACAAGATGGATGAATATTTAATGTACGGAACTTCTTGTTCCTCCGTGAAAAGATATTTAGAAGACGAGGACGCCCATCCATTTAAGTCAGAATATTTCGAAACTGTGGACATATTATTAGCTGAGCTTAAAAGAAGATTTTCCGATAATGACGAGTTGATTAATTCAATTGCAAGTATAGATGAGTTGGATATCGCAAAAATGGCACCGTTGAAAAGCCTAGGTAAGCCAAAATAAAACAGAATAATGGCTTCCTGAAAAAATTATAACTTACTATACAAGAAAACTTTTTGAAAATTTAAGGTATTTAAATTTCAAGATAATCTTCGTGTCGTGCTTATCCTTTTTAAACAAATGTCCATGTAAATTTAATTAAAAGTCTTAAAAATACTATCGATCAAACTTTTCGATTTAACCATGAAACTTATAAGACAAAATTTGACGTTTAAATTTCATTAAAAGCTAAGATTGCAGCGCATGTACTTTTATATTTAAAAAAAAATACAAACCTAGGTATAAAATACGATAATTTATTTTGAAAATGAAACTCATTCATCGAAATGAACGAATAATAAATGAATAATATTTTTTTAAACTATTCCTTAAAACAATTTAATTTAAAAACAAAGTGAAAGAAGAAGTTTTGGCTTTTCAGAAAGGTATAGCACGGTGTTGTAAACGAAGCCGTTGATTTTTAATATTTTTTTTACAAAATAAGTCAATTTTTCAGAAAATTGCCCCTCCCGGCTAAACGGGGGGGGATAGACCCCCCCCCCCTCCCATACGATTTTTTTCTTGTCTCAACTCAACCTTAACGCTCTAGCCTTTTGGCACAACGCTCGTGAATCACCCTATATATCTTTGAAACTGGGGAAGCTATCAAAAAAAAAGTTGAAAGACTTGTACGCCTTGTAATTCTCTAAAAAAAATATTTTAACACTTTTTTTTCTACGAGCAAGCGTTTAGAAAATATTGTGATTTTAAAATGTGTCAAATGTCGAAAATAATGGTTTTTTGCGTATTACTCTTAAACAGTGAGTCCAATTAAAAAAATTTCTATGAAAAACTTGTAGACTATGTGCTTTTCTATATAAAAACATTTTTTTTTTAAAGCTGCAAGAAAAAAAAAACATAAAATCTTCTGAACAACATCGTCGCACTGCCAAATCATGTCCTTCTTCCGATATTCTTTTTGATGGGTTAATGACTGCCCCAATAAATCAACAACAGTTTCTTGCTAATTCTCATAATAAGGCTCGCTTTATTTTAATGATCTGTGAGAAATTAAAATCTGCAGGTATTTTTGTAAAACAAGCTGAAAATTATGCTGACGTGCTTATTGTTGAAACAGCTCTATGCGAATTATTTCTGGGTTTGGGCTTTTTTATGTCTAATTTGTCTGGACTATGTAGAACTTTAAATTGCAATAAAACAACGATGGAATATTCGATTGACATGATTTTTTATTTATTCGAAAGATAATCTTGTGGCAAAACATTTTAAATAAGATTTCTGGCATATGATTGCCACGGCTGGCTCGGACGTAGTCCAATCTGGACGTCCAATTTTCGATGACTTTTTCCAACATTTGTGGCCGTAAATCGGCAATAACACGGCGAATGTTGTCTTCCAAATGGTCAAGCGTTTGTGGCTTATCCGCATAGACCAATGACTTTACATAACCCCACAGAAAATAGTCTAGCTGTGTTTAATCACAAGATCTTGGAGGCCAGTTCACAGGTCCAAAACGTGAAATTAGGCGGTCACCAAACGTGTTTTTCAATAAATCGATTGTGGCACGAGCTGTGTGACATGTTGCGCCGTCTTGTTGGAACCACAACTCCTGGACATCATGATTGTTCAATTCAGGAATGAAAAAGTTAGTAATCATGGCTCTATACCGATCACCATTGACTGTAACGTTGTGGCCATCATCGTTTTTGAAAAAGTACGGACCAATGATTCCACCAGCCCATAAAGCGCACCAAACAGTCAGTTTTTCTGGATGTAACGGTGTTTCCACATACACTTCAGGATTAGCTTCACTCCAAATGAGGCAGTTTTGTTTGTTGACGTAGACATTCAACCAGAAGTGCGCTTCATCGCTAAATAAAATTCGCTTATGAAAATCGGGAACAACGGCCACCTCGTTTTTGACCCATTCGACGAATCCACGCCTTGCTTGATGATCGTTTGGCTTCAATTCCTGCACGAGTTGGATTTTGTAAGCACACAAACCAAGATCCTTTCGCAAAATCTTCCATAAAGTGGATGGACGCAGATCCAATTCCTGTGCTCGATGGCGTATGGACTCATTCGGGTCTTCCTCAATGCTACGCTCTACAGTATGCAATAGCTTCTTCTGTACGCACCGTACGGCCGGCGTCTCTGGGGATGCGAGTTATCAATTAGAGTAAACGTGGTGCGAAAACGTTCCATGGTAAATCGAATTAACTGCTCTGATGGACGATTTTGTCGACGATAAAATGGACGTAGTGCACGATACGTATTCCGCACAGAATCATTATTTTCGAAATAAAATTGCACAATTTGCAAGCGTTGTTCAGGCGTGAGTCTATTCATGATGAATTGCCAAACCAAACTGAGAATAAATCACTTGACAGCTGTTAAATCGGTCGCCGTCTTGAAAAGTTATGCCAACTTAAAGTTCTATACCTCGAAAAAAAACACCCGTTATATATGGGATTACAATTAGCTGATGACAAAAACCATAACTCGGTAACCAGACTACGTAGATAGTTTTGGTTTACAGTGACTGATGTAACCCGAATAGACCATTGTTTTCGTATGTCATTTGATATAGGTGAGGTTAGATTAAAGTGGCTGTGGATACAGGATCCACACACATAGGCCATTGTGATGTGATACCAAATGAATCTAGGGAATAACTTCTTACTATTCGAACCATTTTGAAAATGCTATAAAAAAAAAACTGCTGAACATTTTCTCAAATTTCTTTTTTTATTTGAAAGTACAATTCTTCCGGTTAATAATGGAAAATAATTTCATTCAAATGGCTGCATCGGCTGGCCATGCAGTAGCCTACACGATCGGTCCAATTTTTAAGCACATTATCGATTGTGTGCAGCTGTATTTTACCAATGGCTTCACGAATATTGTCCTTTAAAGCGCCAATTGTCTCTGGCTTGTCGGTGTAGCACTTATCTTTTACGGCACCCCACAAATAATAGTCCAACGGTGTCAAATCGCAGCTCCGAGGTGGCCAAACTACATCAGCTCTGCTGCTAGCAGTGCTGCCATTCGTAGCATAATTATGCTACATGTATGATAATTGTTGTTCCCGTATGATGTAAGATTGGAAAACATTATCATACGCAAAATGTATGATAATTTGATAATTTTCTAATATGAAAAAAATGCACATCTACTAGGCAAACATCCTTAAAATCTACTGCCTTTCACTTTAAATTACAATTTCTATTCTCTAGGAATTCTAGTACTTTGATAAAAACAGATAACAAAGCTTCGATGCCATTCCCATCGCTATGTGACATATTCACCAAGTGTACTATGTGTATGTCATTATTGTCATTCCATTTTAAAAACGACGACATACAAAAAATGTTATTGGTGTGCTATTCAGTAGGCCAGTTCCACCTAACTATATCTCACTGGGATCTAAATCTCAATAGGTATGTTCAGCTTCAGCGACACTGTTCTGCACAGTTTGGAACAGAAAAGGACAGGTTTTTGGTGTTCATTGAGCAATTTTCTATCCCAAACTGTTCTGGTTTGGTGTTCATTGAGTCTGTCTAGAACAGTTTGTAGAAAGGCTGTTTTTAAAATTTCAAAAGCTTTTGGACCTCGATCCATATTCAATTCTTAGACCTTCCCAAACCCGATGGCTTTCCTTGCAATAAATAACGCGAAGAATTCGAGCAGTGGGATGCATTTGGCCCTTTTCTCAACGAAATAAGAATTGAAGAAAAACTGCTAAATGCTGTAAGACTTTCCACAATTTGCAAGACCCCCGGTCAAACTTTTTTTTTTAATTTTTGGACTGGGTTCTTCTGAAATTAAATATACTGAACGCCTTTTTTCAGTCGGAAAAATGTATTTTAACAGTTGCTCATTGGCAAATTTGTTTCACATACAAAGAACTTTTATCTTCTTTCATTGACAGCCGTCATATTAGATTTGTTCGATGAGAACTCTGGGTCGCTCTGTGGCGCTCTGATTTCTCACCAAACTGTTGGCGAGAATTTCTGAATTGTTCGAAACAGCTGTTGCTATTATGACAAAGGGAAGAAAAAACAGAGCTAATGCGTTCGATGTGAAACGAAATCCAGAGAATTTTTTTCAGTTTTTTTGATAGCTCATTTCAGGGCAGTGACAAGCACCGGAGCGCCCCACGGCTGGTTACATCGAACGAACCTATTAATAGCTGAGCTTGGCTGAAATCGATCCAAATTTGTCTACGCATCACTTATCTGACAACCAGATGTATTAAGTTCAGCAGTCTTGCAAAACATTCAACAAATTTTAAGTAAGCCCATAAGTCCTCATTCAGAACAAAGAAAACGAGAAGTTCTAATGATAGCCGACTTTAAAGATCGGTGCAGAAAATGTTTACAAGTTGCTTGCTTTCAACTTAAAGCCTAGTACGCAGATCGCGCTAAATTTTAGCTCACGCATTTCTCTCCAAACATCAGCTAAATTCCTGGCTAAATTTTGACATTTTTTTTTCGAGAAGCATTGTAGCGAAGGCTATCCTTAAGGGATTTTCATGTCGCTTTACAATCGAGATTGCTGTGCGACTTCTCCACCTGGCACCATATTGCCGGCAGGTGCTTCAACAGGACGGCCAACATTTTTTTCTCATCCACGGAAAATGATGATTTTTTTCCGCGCATCCTTTTTTGTGCTTGAGGCCTTTTTTCTCTCCTCCAACTTTTATTATATTTTCTAAAAAATATAGCGAATAATCTTGCTAGTCAAAGAACAAATGAAGCAAATGTCGAAATTTAGCTCGAGAATAATGTGCCGGACATTTATTTCACTAGCTAAATTTTGGCAGATGATTATGTGGAGTTACAAAAAAAAAATGTTTTTAGCTAGAGCTGCGTACCTCTTCGCTAAAAAGCTCAGCTAAATTTTAGCTCCGCTAAATTTTGGAGAGAATTTTGTATGGCAGCTAAAATTTAGCTCGATCTGCGTACTAGGCTTAAGCAAAGGTACTCTTGAAATCGATTCATTAAAGAAAAAATTAAGAAACTTCATTACACGGAATTTGAAAAATGCAATTTAATTTGGCACAATTTATGAACGTATCCATTCAACACGAACAAATTGTTTGTGTATGATAATTTTCCCTCCGGTATGATAATTTCTAACAAATAGTATGATAATCCACTCAGAAGAATATGGCAGCACTGGCTGCTAGTGCTGATAGTGCGATCTTCAAAAGCAGGGCGCAAAACATCGAGTGTAGCTTCGGCTGTGTGGCACGTAGCGCCGTCCTGTTGAAAGCAAATGTTGCCAATATCCTCTTTTTCAATTTTTGTGAACAAAAATTCGTTCAACATGGCCCGATAACGAACGCCATTGACTGTAACGGCCACTCCTTGCTCATTTTCGAAGAAAAATGGCCCAATTATACCTCTGGATCAAAATCCGCACCAAACAGTGACTCGTTTTGGATGTATAGGCTTTTTAATGTATGCGTGCATGTTTTCTATGCCCCAAATGCGACAATTTTTCTTGTTTACATACCCGCCAAGATCAAAATGGGCTTCATCTGAAAAGATGACTTTTTTTTGCAAAATCGGCATCTTCTAGTCGATCGCAGGTCTACTTAGCGAAGCTAAAACGCATTGGATGGTCAGTTGCCTTCAACTCCTGAACAGATTGGACTTTGTATGGCGTCATACCAAGGTCTTTATGCTAAATTCGTCTCATGTTTCCGAAATGTTCAACTATTGAGAACGACGGTGAATTGAGGTTGTAGCGCTTCACGCACCCTTTCTGCCATAGCAGCAATATTCTCGGGTGTACGCACTGTTTTTGGCTTTTCATGCTTTGGTTTATCGATGAGGATGCCAGTTTCTTTCACTTTTTTCACAAGATAACGAGCATACGGAGCTGACTGTGCCTCTCTTCTTCCAAAATCCGTACGCAATTTTCGCACACATTCTGCAACATTACAATGATTTTCAAAGTAATGTCGCAATATTTCCCAGCGTTGTTCAAGCGTATACACAACCATATTCGTTCAGCGGAAGGATAATACTAATTATCTGTCGAATCAGACATGAGCTAAGTAATATCATTCACGAAATAAGCACTAGTTAACCCTTTATCTAATTAGATGCATCTCTTTTTTTCGCCTTTTTCTACAACTTGCGAGTATTAAAAGAGAAGCTCTCTCAAATGGTCACAGATTGTTTTCCAATAGATCTTCAGAAGAATCTCAATTGTACACTGGTTTTGATGAAAAAAACAAGCCCGCTGGAATAAAACATCACTGAGTCCAATGATAGTCCAGTTCCCAGTTTTTAATTGTGGAAAAAACGGTTGTGGCGGCAAATGTGGATGCCATCGGAAACATTCAGCATGATTTATGCGCTATATTCAACGTGGCCGTATTCAACGTTCATCTGAATTATCTTTCTTATTAATGATTAACGTTAATGTTAGTGACATGAGTTTCGGGATGATAATGGATATTAAGAATTTTATCTCCTCCATCTCCACCCCTGTTACGTTTCCTGTTACGTCTACCTTTTTTCCGTTTACTTTTCAAAGAGTTAAGTAAATTCGATATATCATCCAACATATTACCTAAAAATCTGGTAGGCCTTGCCGAACGCGAAAGATTTAGCTTATCTAAACTCTGATCATCGTATTCTGGTCCTTTCCACTTCAACGGATAAAGTCTCTCCCATATGTCAAAGCGTTCCAAAAACAATCCTTCATTCAGAACCAGCTCTTCTCCGATTTCCAAAAAGTTTTCCTTCGTCAAATCTAATGGTTTCCAATCAACGGCCTTGAGGTATTCGTCCTCAGCATTATTAGGGTTTCTATTTAAATCGAAATTAATTATGCAAGTCTTGTGATGGCGTGTCATGTCATAACAATGTTTACCCAGTTTCAGCAAATTGTGAGACGATTCTTGTTAGTCTCTCAACTGTCTTGTCTTCAGGATCAGTTTTTTTGTAAACTGGAGATATGTACTCGTTATGAAGCAAGTACCACAAATCATCATGATGAACTGAACCATAAGCCGTATCTCCAGGATATAAAAAGTCGCTAAAACGACCCTTATACGAGTATCGATAGTAATAAACGGGCACATATCTTGCTGCAAGATGGGCGAATCGGTGAACCGGAAAACCAATAATTGCATCACTGAAAAGCTAAGAATAGATTGTTTAGTCGCTAAACATAAACATTCCACATTGAGTGTTAACCTTTGCAAACGGTTCGAACGGCACATCACTGCCCAAAGTTTGGTTCTGGAGGTATTCACGTCGAAGAACAGTGCTGACGTACTTCGATTTTGGTGTATTTCTTTCGTATTTGAGAATTATTGGCGCCTGTGTTTCCCAATCTTCGTTCAATTTGTGCGTCAAGTTTTTATCCTGGAGCATAACTGTAAGACAAAGGATATGTAAAAACCAATGAGGCGACCATTTCGTTTGACTAACATTTTGCGATTCGCACAAATTCATCATTGGTCATTCCAACAATGAGCGGGGTTTTCTGGAATCGTCCCTCTTGAAAGGCTTCGGTAGGATCTTCAACAAGGAATCTTTCTTGTCCATGATCTTTTTCGATAACTTGGAGCATATTGTAGCCAAGGTTGTATAAATCAAGGAACGTCCTTACGAATTCCTCACATGGAGTCTGGAAAATTCAGAAGTTCCGATCACTCAGAAAAGCGGAAAACAAAAAGTGTACCTACCTTCCTCAAACATTGCATCATATCATTGAAGTCTGTTGTAGGACAATTGACCAATTCAGCTTGCTTCTTTGCCAAGTCCAATTGATTTTCGGGATATTTTTCGAGTGGTATCGGCGATGCACTCATTGCAATTCCCCTATGAAACAATCCCTTCGACATCGGCGACATCATATGAAAACCAACACTACAACCAAGCAATGTCACTGAATTTGGATCGCCTCCGAAATTTCTTACGTGCTGGTTAACCCAACGCAAAGCCAAAACCTGATCTTTGAGACCAGCATTGCCAGGTGCATCAGGTGTTCCAGTGGCTAGAAATCCCAATGCTCCCAAACGATAGCCAATTGTCACAAGCACTATATCACGGTCCATTAGAAATTCTGGGCCGGCAAAGGATTTACTGAGTGCAGAGAACGCTCCTGGATGAATGTAGACAACAACTGGCTTCAGAATGTCTGGACTGAGATTTTTCGTGTAGACATTCAGTCGAAGACAATCCTCTGAGTTGTCGGTTGAATTGAAAGGCTCTTGTGGACATTGTGGGCCGTCTTCAGTTGCATCGAATATATTTGGTTTCCAGGCTTCGACTGGTTGAGGATTCTTGAAGCGTAAGTCGCCGACCGGAGAATTGCCATAGCGGATACCTCGAAATGCATTGAACTTTTTTCCCAGACGAGATCTTAAAACAACTCCACGAATCGCACCTAAACTCGTCGAAACTTCGATTGCGTTTGTGTTCCAAAAACTAATGACGATACAGAAAACGATCCAAAGAGTTGTCATTATGAGTTATGACTGACTTGTTTGAGTGATTTATTTTGCTTTTATTTAGTTTTTAAGGCGAAGTTTAGGGCGTTTAATTTTAATTTGACTTGTTCCACTGCATTTTTGTTTACATAACCCAGGGTCGAGTGCAGAGCCGTCCAAAACGAATGAAAAATATGAATGTGATAACAAAATAGCTGTCACAAGAAAGAGTAGCAAAGGAGAACCGGCATTTTGGCCTAAGAACCAATAGCGACATGATATATATCAATGGAAAGGTTTCTTTGTCTACTTTAACTTTTGATATTGCAGTAAGTCCCAAATCGCTGTGGGGAAAAAGTTATTGCACAATTAAGTCATTCAATGATAAAAATAAGTTATGTTTTGTTTTCTTTTGTAAAGCTTTTCTATTATGATGAAAGCAAGCAAACACTTTTTTTTAATGACTTAATTGTGCAATAACTTTTTCCCCACAGTGATTTAGGACTTTTTGCCAAAACAAAAATTAAAGTACACATGAAAACCTTTCAATTGATATACATCACGTCATTATTGGATCCAAGGTCAAGATGAAAACAAGAAATCACTTCTTACTTGTGAATGACTTTATTGTGCAATAACTTTTTCCACACAGCGATTTGGGACTTACTGCCATAGCAAAAGTTAAAGAAGACAAAGAAACCTTTCCATTGATATACATCATGTCGTTATTGGTTCCTAGGCCAGCTTCCATACATTTTTGCCGGTTCTCCTTTGTGATTATCACTTGTGACTATCACCTTACGCAGACAAAATTTGTGATTTGTGACTATCACCGATCACAAATCACCTTACACGATTCCACCCCTAAATTGTTGCCGAAATTTGAGTCATGACTTAAGAGTCATGCCAGTTGACTGGCAAGTACTAAAGCAAGTACTTAAGTACTAAAAATTTCAATGAATTAATTAATGAACTTGCTAGCCAGAACTTGCTCGTGTGGCCTCGGGGTTACAGTTTAAATGCCGAATTTCATGCTCATTAAAAAAAAGAGTTGTATGGATATTACGTTATTCTTGATAAAGCTAGAAGCTTGAAACATTCAGCCTTGGCCAAAAGTATTAGACACCCTTGGTTTTTCGCTGTATCCTCGGATATTCGTCCATTTTAAATTTTTATTTTTCTATGAATCGATTAGAAATAGCAAATCACTAACAAGGTTATAAACGCTTATTACTTTAATTTAGCTACCATTGTGAATGTGTGGTTCTTTTTATAACAATTGTACAGATCCAACTTGCAAGCAAATTTTTTGTGTATTCGCTGTTTAAAGGCCTATTGAGAATGTCAAGAAAAATAAAGTGAAATCGAAATGCCATCAAATTCAATTATAAGCCGTGTTTTTTCACTACCCAGTAGCCAGCACAGCAAAATTGCCCTTGACAAACAACAACAATTTGGATTACAGTCGATAAAAAGGCCAGTAAAAAAATGACAGTTGTGCCGGCGATAGAACTTTCAATTATTGCAATGAAGACAGCGCTGATAGCGTTAAGAAGAATTATTTTGCTACGCAAATCTCACTTAGGTTGAAGTATTTGCTAATTTTTGTAATCCGAGGCGCAACCCTGAGGTCCATTTTGCCATACAAATTGAATTTGACAGAAAAAGTGAGTTGGAGCGTTTTATTCGCACTTGATTACTTTGCTGGCTACTGAGTAGTGAAAAAACACGACTATTGTTTAAATCAAGTAAACTCACAGTGAAATTGCAAAAGATGTGAAATGTTCGGGAGACGAAAACTTAAAATCCCCCAAACGCAAATTCACGAGATTCGAAGTGAGCTCTACGAGCAGAAAAGGAGAGAGGAGCACAAACTTCTCAGAAAGAAAAAAAGGGAGCATGAGAAGCGCGCGATCGAGGAGATAGAGGGATGTCACAACAGGAACGAAAGTTTTACAAAAAGGTGAAACAAACCTCCAGGGCTTATACACCCCGAACCGAAGCCTGTAGAGACCATCATTGGAACATCGTAGTGGAACCACAGTCAGTGCTGAGGATATGGAAAGACCACTTTTCCAAGCTGTATAATGGCGATGACGACCGAAACTGTGCCAGCAATACAGAACCGTTTAATTTGGGCGCAGAAGGCCAACAATTCCAGCCACCCGACATTGACGAAGAGAAGATAGCGATATCTAAACTTAAGTGGAACAAAGTCGCTGGAGCAGACGGGCTAGCCGTCAAACTGTACAAAGCAGCTGGAGATGATTTGGTTAGGAGCATGCACCAGCTCATCTGCAAAATTTGGTCGGATGAAAGCATGCCCGATGAATAGAACCTCAGCATCGTGTGCCCGAACCTCAAGTAAGAAGATCTTGGCTGCCGTGGTGTGTGAACATTTGAAGCTCTTCGTCGACAACCTGATCAGAGTGGTTTCAGACCCGGAAATTCCACCATCGATCAAATATTCACTCTACGGCAGGGAGAAGACCCAGGAACTTCAAATCGATATGTCTAGTTTTGGCATCCCAGAAAAACTTGTCCGTATGTGTAGGATGACAATGAAAAACTCACGCCGTTCCATCATGGTCGGAAAAGCCTAACGGACGCATTTGATGTAAAAAAGAGTTTTAGACAAGGCGATGCGTTGTCATGCGATTTCTTCAACATCATTCTTGAAAAGATTGTGCACGGAGGTGGCCATGGCTCAGAGGATAGAGTAGTTGATCGCTAAGCCGAATGCTACGGGTTCAAGACCCAGCTTCGGCAGCATTCTTTTTCTACAAAAATCGCCAGCTTATCTGAGGCCGCCTGTGCGATAACATGAGACAACACAAGTCTAAGTCTCCTCCTCTGAGCCACGTTGGTTTCTGTTATATATGCTTTCTTTCTATGTGTCTATCTGTCTCTCTCTCTCTCTCTATTGTATTCATGTCTTGTTCTGTCCCAGCCGATGGCCTCAGTCGCCAGTGCTGCTTTGTGTCTATAGTTCGTTACTTTCATGTGCGAATTACTGTGAAGTCAATGTCAATGACAAGATTGTGCAAATCTCCAACGTCAACACCAGAGGCACAATCTTTCAAAAGTCCGTCCAGCTACTAGGATACGCAGACGCCATTGACATAATTGGAAGAACACAGCGTGATGTCAGTGGAGCGTTTGTGAGTCTTGAGACAGAGGCCAGGAAGATGGGTCTAGCTGTTAACTAGGGCAAGACCAAGCTTATGCTAACAACAAGATAGGACAACCAACATCGACGTATTGGAGCAAACGTCAATATAGAAAGATTAAACTTCGAGGTAGTTAAAGACTTCGTCTACCTAGGATCCGCTATCCACTCAGACAACAACACCAGCGCTGAAATCAAATTGAGTAATAAAGTCCTCTAACCCTGCGGCCACACGAGCAAGTTCTGGCCAGCAAGTAGCGTACATACATATATTATTTGTCAAATCTCTATCGGTGTACTTGGTGTGACGTAGGTGGCAAAAAACTTGCTAGTCAACTTGCCAGCAAGTTCACATATTTTTTACAAGCTTACCTGCTTTTAACATCCAGTTTTGAATTTCCAAGATGTCGTCAGCAAAAATAGAAATAAAAATCCTCGTTTCAACTAATTTTCTAATTTAATTTTGTTCATTTTGATATATTTGGCAAAACCTGTCAAATTCCTTGCCGATTTACTTGCTCGTTTTACTGGCTGGAAAATTTGCTAGCCAGTTGACCAGGCAGTACTAAAGCAAGTACTAAAAGTTTGAATGTGTGAGTAAAACATTTGATTGTATGCCAACTTGCTAGCCAGAACTTGCTCGTGTGGCCGCCGGGTAAGTTGGATTGGGTTGTTGTGTCGTCAAATTGTATGTCCGGAATATTGAAGTTCAAGACCATTCGACCCAGTTTAGGCTCTAGATCAAGTTCAGCAAATTAGTTCAAAATTCGTTTTGAACGGCTCTGCACTCGACCTTCAGTTATGTAAGCAAAAATGAAGTGGAACAAGTCAAATTACAATTAAAAGCCCTAAACTTCGCCTTAAAAACTAAATAAAAGCAAAATAAATCACTCAAACTACTCAGTCATAACTCAAAATGACAACTCGTTGGATCGTTTTCTGTATCGTTATTAGTTTTTGGAACACGAACGCAATCGAAGTTTCGACGAGTTTAGGTGCAATTCGTGGAGTTGTTTTAAGATCTCGACTGGAAAAAGAGTTCAATGCATTTCGCGGTATCCGCTATGGCAATTCTCCGGCCGGCGACTTACGCTTCAAGAATCCTCAACCAGTCGAAGCCTGGAAACCAAATATATTCGATGCAACTGAAGACGGCCCACAGTGTCCACAAGAGCCTTTCAATTCAACCGACAACTCAGAGGATTGTCTTCGGCTGAATGTCTACACGAAAAATCTCAGTCCAAATATTCTGAAGCCAGTTGTTGTCTACATTCACCCAGGAGCGTTCTCTGCACTCAGTAAATCCTTTGCCGGCCCAGAATTTCTAATGGACCGTGATATAGTGCTTGTGACAATTGGCTATCGTTTGGGTGTATTGGGGTTTCTAGCCACTGGAACACCTGATGCACCTGGCAATGCTGGTCTCAAAGATCAGGTTTTGGCTTTGCGTTGGGTTAACCAGCACATACGAAATTTCGGAGGCGATCCAAATTCAGTGACATTGCTTGGTTGTAGTGTTGGTTTTCATATGATGTCGCCGATGTCGAAGGGATTGTTTCATAGGGGAATTGCAATGAGTGCATCGCCGATATCACTCGAAAAATATCCCGAAAATCAATTGGACTTGGCAAAGAAGCAAGCTGAATTGGTCAATTGTCCTACAACAGACTTCAATGATATGATGCAATGTTTGAGGAAGGTAGGTATCCTTTTTGTTTTCCGCTTTTCTGAATGATTTGAATTTCCGAATTTTTCAGACTCCATGTAAGGAATTCGTAAGGACGTTCCGTGATTTATACAAACTTGGCTACAATATGCTCCAAGTTATCGAAAAAGATCATGGACAAGAAAGATTCCTTGTTGAAGATCCTACCGAAGCCTTTCAAGAGGGACGATTCCAGAAAACCCCGCTCATTGTTGGAATGACCAATGATGAATTTGTGCGAATCGCAAAATGTTAGTCAAACGAAATGGCCGCCTCATTGGTTTTTACATATCTTTTGTCTTACAGTTATGCTCCAGGATAAACACTTGACGCACAAATTGAACGAAGATTGGGAAACACAGGCGCCAATGATTCTCAAATACGAAAGAAATACACCAAAATCGAAGTACGTCAGCGCTGTCCTACGACGTGAATACCTCCAGAACCAGACTTTGGACAGTGATGTGCCGTTCGAACCGTTTGGAAAGGTTAACACTCAATGTGGAATGTTTATGTTTAGCGACTAAACAATCTATTCTTAGCTTTTCAGTGATGCAATTATTGGTTTTCCGGTTCACCGATTCGCCCATCTTGCAGCAAGATATGTGCCCGTTTATTACTATCGATACTCGTATAAGGGTCGTTTTAGCGACTTTCTATATCCTGGCGATAGGGCTTATGGTTCAGTTCATCATGATGGTTTGTGGTATTTGCTTCATAATGCGTACATATCTCCAGTTTACAAAAAAACTGATCCTGAAGACAAGACAGTTGAGAGACTAACAAGAATCGTTTCACAATTTGCTGAAACTGGGTAAACATTGTTATGACAAACCATTACATGACTTGCATAATTAATTTCGACTTAAATAGAAACCCTAATAATGCTGAGGATGAATACCTCAAGGCAGTTGATTGGAAACCATTAGATTTGACGAAGGAAAACTTTTTGGAAATCGGAGAAGAGCTGGTTCTGAATGAAGGATTGTTTTTGGAACGCTTTGACATATGGGAGAGACTTTATCCGTTGAAGTGGAAAGGACCAGAGTACGATGATCAGAGTTTAGATAATCTAAATCTTTCGCGTTCGGCAAGGCCTACCAGATTTTTAGATTTGTTTTGGGGTGTGGGGGGTTTGTATAATGATATAGTGAATTTATCTAACGCCCTTTTATTGGATATGGCAAATGAAAAAAGACGGAGAAGAAGGAAACGGAAACGTAACAGGGGTGGAGGTGGAGGAAATAAAATTCTTAATATCCATTATCATCCCGAAACTCATGTCACTAACGTTAACACTAATGCAGATGATTCAGATGACCGTTGAATATGGCCCAAGGAAAATGGAAATAAAATAGAATGAGAAAAGTAATTACATATGTCGAAAATCAGAAACTAAGAAATATACATTTTTTTTAATCTTCAATAATGATATTTGGGCGTTTTCAGATAAAAAAAATAACCGGTTTTCCATTAATCGACTCGCCAGTGGATCCGAGGACTTTACAAGCCTCTCCGTCTGAGTCTTTGGACCTTCACTCTTTTAGCTAGGTCAATGTCGCTGTACAGCCCGTACAGTTTGTAGTTAAATCTTGTCCTCCATTCACCGTTTATGCATACAGGACCATAGATCTTTCGTAGAACTTTTCTCTCGAACCGGCCTAGGGTGCTCTCATCCGTTTGTGACAGGGTCCATGCTTCTGCACCATATAGCTGGAAGGGGGTGATGAGGGTCTTATAGAGCGTCACCTTAGTTCTTCGGGAGAGGGCTTTATTCCTCAATTGCTTTCTTAGTCCAAAAAAACAGCGGTTAGCAAGAGTTATTCTCCTTCTGATCTCGGTGTTGGTTGTCCTTTCTTCATGACAGCATATACTTTGTTTTTCCCTCATTGACCGCTAAACCCATTTTTGTCAGTCTCTGTCTATATACTCGCAAAAGCAATGTTGACATCACGCTGCGTTCTCCCAATGATATCAATGTCATCAGCGTACGCATCGGTGAGGTCGTAACCGACTGTCATATGCGGCCTTAAAATCGATAAAAAGATGATAAGTGTCGATTTGGAGTTCTTTAGTTTTTTCCATGATCTGCCGTAATGTGAATATTTGATCGATGGTGGACTCTCCTGGTCTAAAGCCACACGGATATGGATTTGTTGACAAACGGCTTCAGGCGTTCACATAGTACTTGTACAGGCATATGAGGTTGTAAGGGTGGACTACGGGGAGTAGAGGGACCTAAGTCCTATTTCGTTACATACTGCAGAAAAGATTTTATAGGCTTTCTTTAGGAGTCTGCCTCTATAGTTGGTGTAGTTAAGAGGGTCTCCTTTCTTCAGGATCGGGGAAACAATGCTGAAGTTCCATTCATCGGGCATGCTCTCTTCCGACCATATTCTCCACTTCTGCAGATGAGTTGGTGCATACTCCAACTGCTTTGAAGAGTTCGGCAGTGATGCCGTATCAGCTCCCGCGGCTTTGTTGTTTTTAAGCTTAGATATTGCTATCTTCACTTCTTGAAGAGCGGGTAGACGGAAATCTTGACTTGCGTCGTCTTCATTTCATACTGCCTGACAGCGGAATTTGATTCTTCATCGCCGTTGTACAGTCTGCAGAAGTGGTCCTTCCATATCCTCAGCATTGACTGTTACTCTGCTACGATATTTTCCTGTCGGTCTTTACAGGTTTCAGTTCGTGCTCGGTTACCTTGAGTCATTCGTTTAACCTCTTGGTAAAACTTCCGAACCTCATTCCTGTTTCTTAGTCTCTCAACATCCTCGATCGATCGCTTTTCATGCTCTCTCTTTTTCTTCCTGAAAAGCTTGTGTTCTTCCCTCCTCTTCTGCTCGTAGAGCTCCCGAGCTGCTCTCGTCCTCCTATATTATGCACCGCTGATTTATATGCTTCTTGCTAGGCTGCATGTACCTGCCTGCATTCTTCACCAAACCAGGGGTTTCGTTTTGACAGCCGCGTGAGCCCAGCACATTCGAGGCAGCATCACTAACGGCTTCCTGGTAATTCTGCCACTGGTTCTCAATACTCGATGCTGGCTGTAGGGGACCTCTAATGAGGTTACTTGACACTCGATCGGAAAAGGATCTGGCGATCTCTTGCGATTGTAGCCGTACGACGTCATACTTTCTCCTTTTCACTTCCTGTTTTTGGCTTTGGTCGAGATATCCGCTGCACTACCTTGGCTGCAACGAGGTAGTGGACCGAGTCGATGTTGGCCCCTCGGAAGGTTCTGACATCAATAATGCTTGAAGAGTGTCTTGCGTCGATCGCAATATGATTAATCTGGTTGACAGTCGATTGATCTGCAAACCTCCAGGGCCCCGTGTTGATGTTGAGATGTGGGAAACGCGACCTTGCTACTACTATGTTTCGCCCCGCTGCAAAATCGATACGCTTGGATCCGTTATCGAAGGTTTTTTCGTGCAGGCTGTGTTTTCCGACTGTTCCACCAAAGATGCCCTCTCTTCCTAGTTTGGCGTTAAAACCTCCTAAGACGATTTTAACGTCGAAGCTAGGGCATTGAACGTATGTCTTGCCGAGGAGCTCGTAGAACTTGTCTTTGGTGACGTCATCTTTCTCTTTTGTGGGAACGTGAGCGCATATTTGGCTTATATTGCCGAATTTAGCCTTTATGCAGATTGTCGTGAGGCGCTCGTTGACAGCCCTGAAGCTTTTAAGACATGCTGCCTAAGCCTGCATCCAACGACAAAACCACATCCAAAAAGACGCTTTTGTGTTTTTCTGTAGCAGTCGCCGTACTAAATATCGCAGTTTTTCATCCTCCTTTTGCCCGGCATCGCATTTCCTGGATGGCGGTGAAATCCGCATTATGACGGTCTACGGCCTCCGCTAATTGTTCGGCTGCACGTGGTCTGTTAAGGGACCTAACATTCCACGTGCAGATCCGAATCTGGTTGTCCTTATTTCGTTTGCACGGTTCGTCATCAGTAAATTTGTCCGTTTACGTGATTTGGAAGTCACCTCAAAGCTAGACCCCACCCAAGTAGCCCGTTATAGGGTGTTCAGTTGTTCACTGAGTAGTTCAGCCTAACTGGAACTATAGACGTTATCGTTGAATCGATCCCGGGAGTTCTTCTGTTGCAGAATGTAAAAAGAAGTAGTGCCTCAGTGGAAAACACTTTCCCGCCCTCTCTCGTTAGCTGTCGCCAACAGCCTTCCACAGGGGTTTTCACCCTATCTTCAGCTCAGGTCCTTGACACCCGGTGCTCCCCCCGTGGAGGTGAGAGTAGACAGAGGTTTTTGAGGACGCTTGGATCCTTATGAGTGCACTGATATATACCATTTCGCGCACCAGAAAATGACTACAGATTCTTACAATTGCTCAGAATTAACTTAACTAACAAAGCAAACATTTTGGAAGTTCCTAACGCATTGTAATATAAATTTTATACTGAATTCCTGAAAAATATTTGTGTGATTGCAATTGCTTGGTAACATCAGGAATAAGGTAAACACATACTCCCTATACTTCAACTTCTTGGACTCGGCGCTTATTGGGTTGTATCGGTGGATCCTATTGAAAATTCAGTCTTTTCTATGTCAACCATCAAATTAGCCAATTCCACCCCAGTACAACAAATTAAAAGTCACTGGTGGTGGCAAGACGGCAAAAAGGCTCTTTTAAAGAAGAAACTAGCAGTTTTGTGATGTGCTTTTTGTTTCCCAGCCGAGGTTTCGCTCGTCAGTGCCAAGGTCTGTTGAAGAAAACACGAAACTCCAATGATAGGTCTTTCGAACCTTATGACAAATTCAAAAATTAGAAACACTTAATTACTACAATTATGATTAAAGTAAATTAATTGAATTTGACTTGATCTTTCTAAAATTTGGTGTGTTATAGCTAAAGCTTCCGCTTGTAGGATGTCCGGATTCTTGCTGTCTTGACTGGCGATAGGGCTTATACTACTGGACTTCCTGTTCCTGTTTCCGTTTGCGTGTGTGGTAATTTTTACTCGACCGGTTTATTTCCGGGGGATCAGTAGGTATGTTTACGGCCCCTGGTGACACGTGGCACGGCAGGCAATAGCTCTGGTGGATCAGCAGGTTTATTTACGGCCCCTGGTGGCACGTGGCACGGCAGGCAATAGCTCTGGTGGATCAGCAGGTTTATTTACGGCCCCTGGTGGCACGTGGCACTTCAGGCAATAGCTCTGATCAGCAGGTTTATTTACGGCCCCTGGTGGCACGTGGGCACGGCAGGCAATAGCTCTGGCAGATCAGCAGGTTTTGGTACGGCCCCTGGTGGCACGCAGGACAAATCTCCTTCAGTATTTAAAACCCCTTACCACTGGTGGGGGGACGCTTTAATAACGAAATGGCGGTCGGCGGCGGAAATGACCAACAGCACTCAATTCGAAACTCAGTTGAAATGACAACTAATAGTAGTGACGAAAGGTAGTGGTAGTGGTGATTTTAGTACGAAAGTACTGATCCTCATATGAACTTTACTACTAAAACCGAGTGTGAATTGTACGAATGCGAAAGCTAAACTTTCATGTGTTTCGGTTTAATTGCTTGTGTCATGTATCAACACTGGTATTGATGAATGCAAAACACGCCATGAGTTAATGAGTCATACGAGATGTTTTGTTTATGCATTGCCTGGTATGGATTCAAGGCCAAACGAAATGTATGCAAATATATGCACGAATTAGTTTTGCCTGTATATGTGATTTTTAAAGCGAGCGTGAATTATATGAATTCGAAATGCAAAATTGACCGTCTATTAAGTTATTTGTTGGAAAAATCGATATTGTTGTATGAGAGCATGTAACACTTGGTTACAGTTATAAGAAGAAATGTCCCAACAACAAAAAAATGCACACAATTTAGTTTTAACTGAATGAAATAACGATTTATTTTTTATATTAAAACAACAAATGGATCAATATTTACATTTTGGTACTTTTAAGCTTAAATTTATTCAAAAAGGAATGTTTTGTATTCAAGATTTGTTTGCATCTTTTTTCTTATTCTCTTTTTCTAGTAATAATAATCTGAGTTGCCACTTTTCTGCATCATCTTTGATCTGACATTTTGAGTTCCGATAAATACCAAGTAAAAAGCGGATATTCCTTAACACTGTAAATATCATATTTAATGGAATTAATGCCGTCCATGTCGAACTTGTTTACTCCATTAACGAGATTCTCATATCTAAAAGAAGAACGAAGAAAAAGTTGTAAGTTTTTGACATAACAGCATAAAAGGGTGCGCCATGTTTTATGAAGGTTGTCCTCTCTAAAGCAACTCAAGAGTCTCGTCACAGAATGCACATCCTGCAAAAATTGATGGAAATATGTCGGGTGATAACTGCCTTTTACAAAATCATTGACCCCACAATGGGAGGACGTGCGTCGTCGTAGTAGAGTTAAGGATAGAGTTGGCTGTTGATTGTAATCGCCACCCTAGAGCAGGGCGTTACGAATCAACATTCCATTTAGGGACGGGTGATTTGAAATGGAATGGTGTAGGCTATGTAATTTGGTATAGAACCGAAGAAGGTCAAAATGATGGAATGTTCCACATTATTGTTGGTCCATTGAGAGGAGTCTTAGAGCTGTACTCGCTGCCACTTGTTTGCTGAAGATGTCGAGGGGTGTCAGATGGAGGAGAGTGTCTAGGTCCGCTGAGGGTGTGGTTCTCAATTCCCCGCTTATGCAAACACATGCAGTGCATTGGACTCATCTGAGTTTGTCGCATTAAGTATTGGTTGGATGACCGATGTAATATGCCAGTCTTCGCAGTGGAGCAGGGTCATTATTCACAACCCTACTAACACCAGGAAGACTTCCTCTAGGAGCAGCCTGCAAAGGTTTACTCTCGTTAGTAGTGGAAGGGCCACAGATAGATCTTCGGTGCTTGGCACAGGGATAACGGCAGTCGACGTTGCCGCCGAACTGCCGCCCGGTGAACATGGAGTACCGGTCTGAATTTTGTTTCTTTTTGTTTCTTTTTGTTTCATTTGGGTTCCCACGAGTAGGTGAAGTACTCCGTTAATGGCAGAATTGTTTGCGATAAGATAAGATAGCCCTTAAAAATATCCGAGAACTAAAATGTAGCTATACTAACAGGTAGTCAGGCAGCTATTAAAGCCATTGATTCGGCTTTATCATCTTCTAAATTGGTCCAGCAATGCAGAGAGGCCCTCAAGGAACTTGATATGAGCACCACTCTAATCTGGATACCGGGCCATAGGGGCTATGCGGGAAATGAGAAGGCAGATGAGCTAGCTAGGCAAGGATCAGCCCTTCACAACTCATTGGCAGTGAGAGTATATGCTCCTCTTGGAGTTGTGAAGGGCAATATCCTGACCAAAGACATACGCATCAGAAGCAAACCATAGGTGGAATAGTTTAACGAGTTGTGGTATATCTAGGAAAATCTGGCCCGCCTATAACAAACCAAAATCAATTAATTTAATTTCCAAACCAAGGCATGACATAGCCAGGATTGTCGCTACCTGCACAGGGCATTGGCCTATAGGGGAGCATGCGGCAAAATTTGGTATACCACATAACTCCTTCTGCCGTAGCTGTGAGTATCATGATGAAAAAGATACTGAGGATATGGAGAGATCATTTTTCCAAACTATAAAATGGCGATGACGAGCAAAACTTCCACCCAACCGACATTGACGAAGTGAAGACAGCGATATCTAAGCTCAAGTCGAACAAAGCCGCTGGCTGGAGCAGACGGTATAGCCTGCGAACTGTACAAAGCAGCTGGAGATGATTTGGTTAGGAGCATGCACCAGCTCATCTGCAAAATTTGGTCGGAGGAAATCACGCCCGACGAATGGAGATCCCAGGGAGATTCAAGGAGATCGATCCCCTGAATTGCACCAACTACAGAGGAATAAGTCTCCTTAACATCGCCTATAAGATCTTTTCTGCCGTGCTGTGTGAACGTCTGAAGCCTTTCGTCTACAATCTGATAGGTCCTTATCAGTGTGGCTTCAGACCCGGAAAGTCCACCATCGATCAAATATTCACCCTACGACAGATCTTGGAGAAGACCCAGGAACATCAAATCGATACCTACCACCTTTTCATCGACTTCAAGGCCGCGTATGACAGCGTCTATAGAGACCAATTATATAGAGCAATGTCTAGTTTTGGCATCCCAGAAAAACTCGTCCGTCTGTGTAAGATGACAATGGAAAACTCACGCTGTACCATCATGGATTTCTTCAACATCGTTCTTGAAAAGATTGTGCAAAACTCCTACGTCAACACCAAAAGTCCGTCCACCTACTAGGATACGCAAACGCCATTGACATAATTGGAAGAACACAGCGTGATGTCAGTGGAGCGTTTGTTAGTCTTGAGACGGAGGCCAGGAAGATGAGTCTAGCGGTCAACGAGCGCAAGACAAAGTTAATGCTGTCAACAAGAAAGGACTGCCAACATCGACGTCTCGGAGCAAACGTCAACATAGCCAGATTTAACTTCGAGGTAGTTAAGGACTTTGTCTACCTGGCATCCGCTATCAACTCAGACAACAACACCAGCGCTGAAATCAAACAAAGAATCACTCTTGCCAATCGTTGCTTCTTTGGACTTAGAAGGCAATTGAGTAGTAAAGTATTCTCCCGAACAACTAAAGTGACACTTACAAAACCCTTATCATCCCGGTCCTCATGTATGGTGCAGAGACATGGACCATGATAACAGCTGATGAAAACGCTTTGGGCTGCTTTGAGAGAAAAATTCTTCGAGTGATTTTTGGTCCTGTCTGCATTAATGGAGAATGGAGACGAAGATTCAACCAAGAACTGTACGAGCTGTAGAGCGACACTGACCTAGCCAGAAAAGTTAAGGTCCAACGACTTAGATGGTTGGGTCATGTTGAGCGAATGGAAAATAATGCTCCGGCCCGTAGAGTCTTCGAATCCAACCCGGAAGGACGTCGCAGAAGAGGAAGACCGCGACTCAGGTGGAGCACACAGGTGGTAGAGGACCTGAACCAACTTGGCGTGCGAAACTGGAGACAGTTAGCTAGGGACCGAGCTGGCTGGAGATGTTTGTTGGGTGAGGCCTTGGTCCGACCTGGACTGTTGCGCCACCATAAGAAGAAGAAAGAAGCCCCAGGGAAGGGAACTAGGTGTTGAAAGACAGGGTTACACTATACAATCAAGGGATTAGGAGAAATCAGCCAGTGTAATAACACAAGCCGATGGAGGAGGGGATTGAAAAAGCCACGGCTGATAAATAGTTGTATGGTAATAAGGTTTAAGACCGAAATCAAATATGGCGCACCTATCAATTCATACAATTTATATTTACCTTTTTGGATTGGCCCTCTCCTTTTGATGGGTCAACATCATGTATCGAGCAATATTGATTGGATATCGGGAGATGAATAAATTGGCATGTTTTAACCTGCAATCGAAAAAGAATAGAATCAATTTTGAACGGATAACCAGCTGGCAAAGAACTCACCTATTCGACATATCATCATCCTCACCACCCCATCCCCAAAATGAATTGGAAAACCCATTGACTTTGGCGAAATGCTCCCTAGTCATTCCCGAAACTCCACCGAATATCGAACTATATGGCAATCTAAGTGAAAAATGCACATAAAAACGGAACAAAACAAAAGACAAATGTGTATTACCTGTAGCCGAAGACATCAATTGCCACAGACATGTGTCGCGGTTGGTTTGGGCAATTGTACACATTTCGTTCGTCAAGCGGAAGTAGATCGACATCATGAAATATGAAACAATCCCATGGTAAGATTTTTAATGCCTCCAAATAGCCAATATTCATTAGAGCAGCTCTATTGAATAGCTTGCCATTGGTTTGTTCTATCACAAATATTCGGTATTCGATATTTTGTTTCATCAAAAATGGATGAATGTTCTTAAGAAATATAGATAGATGTGCATAACGGTCCCTAAAGGGTACAATAATTGCAACGCGAAATTTAGCTAAACAATTTGTTGGACGATACCAACCGCCCATCATCACAGTTGAAGACAGTCTTTGCTGGACAAAATCCAGCGATTCCAATGATATATTTGGTTTTATTGGACCACCTGCAAGACAAACAAACAAAAACTGTCTTTCTTGAGCTCAAAAGTCCCGACACTTTCCCACCACCAAATTATAAAAAAAATTAAAGAAATAAATAAAGCATGGTTTGGACGAGTAGCAGAATGGTTAGGGAGCAGAGTCCGTCAGTGGATCGATTTTTATGGCAAAGCATAAAATCACTTTCCCATTCCGAGGGACTATTTGGCCTTGAAGCTACACAATGAGACGAGCCCATTTCCTGACATTTGGTACTTAAAAAAGGAAATAGCGAAATTCAAATAAAAATAGTCGACAATAAAAAATTGCCAACAAGCAGATTTAAATCTACATTCCCGACTTTTCGTCGAACATAAAATTATTCAAGAAAAACAAGTTCTAAAACGACACGTTGTTTCGTAATCTGAATCAGTTGTCCGCAAAATAGACACCCAAGGTCTTTCATAATAAAATTTAAATTCAGATTAAGGCCGTGTGCGAATTGGATGAATTGTGGTTAAAAATTAAAAATGGATGAATTTTTAACCACTACTGTCATTTTTTAACCTGCTCAGCAGCTAGTCAAATTATGCGAAGTGTCAAAATTTAACCAAACGTCAATTTTTAACCCATTTTTAACTGAATTCGCACACGGCCTAAATCAAAAAAAAAGTTAAACAAGAAACAAACAAAAAAGAAAGTCTTGACACAAAATTTACCTGCATTTGGCTTTGGATCCTTGCATATTGGAAGTGAGTTATTGGAGTTACTGGTTTTGTTTTCAATAGATAATTTGGCCCATAGTTTTGAGTTTGTTAAGACCCGCGGAACCGGGCCATCATTGGACTCAGTGATGTTGTATTCCGGCGGGCTTGTTTTTTCATCAAAACCATTGTACAATTGAGATTCTTCTGAAGATCTATTGGAAAACGAGTTGTGACCATTTGAGAGAGCAACTCTTTTCATGCTGGCAAGTTGTAAGAAAACGAAAAAAAGAAATGCATCTAATTAGATCCAATGCACAGTTAATCAAAAATGTGCACAAGAGTGTACTACCTCAATTTGGAAAAGGAAAATGTATCGTCCGCATCGCCACCGAAATAATTAAGTAAAACATTTAATAGCACAAACAAAAGAACACCTAAAGAAACAGCTTTGAATCCATTTGTTTTGGTGCAGACTCCCATCCCCGTTGAAAGAAGTCGGAACAAACATTAATTTTATTTTATTTTCAACTTATAATACGGCCATCAACAAATAAAGATATTTCCACTTTGCACAACTCGGACTCGGATTGTCGTTTGTTGAAAATAACGGAGAAAAGTCATCGAACAATTTTGGTAGACGAGTTCATTGAACGTTGTCAATTTTGTCGAACAGTGCGCGGTTTCATTTTACAGTGATGTCAAAACTAGTACAAATGTATAGTTAATAAATGTATAAAATCTACTTTTTTTTGTAATAAACGCACGCACTCAAGGGCTTTTTTCATTACCCTTTATGTGCCAAGAGCACAGTGCAAGTATTAGGGAAAGAATAGGTCCGTTCTTTTACTTTTTGGGCAGTTTGTGTAAAAACTGTCAAAAATGGAGGAGTGGCTTTGTATATGGATTTACCAGGTAATATCAAGAATGGTTTTCTGCTTGGTTTGACAGTTTTTTGACAGTTTTTTACACAAGTTTGTAATGTGTGTTCTCTGCTTGCTTTGACAGAAAACCATTCTTGATAGTACTAGGTAAATCCATATACAAAGAGGAGTGGGGATGAAATTTTATGATTTGCCCAAAAAGTAAACGAACGCTTTACAGGCAAAATCTGCCCAATGCACAAAATTATGTCAAACGTCAAAAAAATTCAATGTACTTCTTATGGTTTGACAGAACTTACACAAACTGCCACAAGAAATTTTTGTAGCTAAAATCGGCAGGTAGGGGAAATATTTTCTCCTTCAAAAGTGACAGATTTTAGGATTAGTGGCAGTAAACGAACGCAAAAGTGGGAGTTTTGGGCAGCTTTGGGCAGTTTTATGAGGTAAACGAACGGACCTAATATAGGATGTAAAAGGAGGTGTCGGTGAACATTAGTTCTGTTCTTTTACTCCCTAAAACTGCCGATAACTCCCAAATTCTCCCACTTTTCTGTCCTTTTACTCCCGATTTTTGTACGTTCTTTCACTTTTGAAGGAGAAAAATATTTCCCCTATCTGCCGATTTTAGCCACAAATATTTCATGTGGCAGTTTTTGTAAGTTCTGTCAAACCATAAGAAGTACTGTTGTCTTCCATTGGTCTTCTTATGACGTTTCTTCTTCTACCTCCAATGGAACGGGTAATGATGTATATGTCATTCTTCGGACGATTCCGTTTTCAAAACGGAAGAGTTCTGCTCTTTTCAGAAGCATTCCGTCTGTCAAAGTCAGTCCAATGGAATGGTTTCAGAAGACTTCCGAATGCTTCTGGACGACCAATGGTAAACGACATACGTTGAATTTTGTTGACGTTTGATATAATTTTGTGCATTTGGGAGATTTTGGCTATCATGGAGAATCACAAAATTTCATTCCCACTCGTCGATCTTTGTCAGTTTTTTACAAAAACTGCCGAAAAAGTAAAAGAACGGACCTATTGGTTTTGAATTCTTGAATATTACCACAGAGGAGGTCCATATAAATAGATTCTCTATGAATATTACAATGAATGGGGAAGACAGAGTGTGGAAGAGAGTTCTACATTCGCGTAGTACGGCTTCTCTGTACATGACTGTACGGCCGAAGTTGGGCTCAAGGGTGTACTGATGGGCATTCCTGGAGGCGCGGGTATTACGGTTGAATATCTTAACGGGAGCAATGCAACTGGCTATAGAGCATATACCGTTGAAGTATCGGTAAAATAGGGTGAGGCGTGAGACATTCCTCCGATGTTCCAGAAATGAATCAACGATGGTATTGTCCCAAATCAATTTGAATGCTCCACCCAGACGTGAGAGTTGTACTCAAGCTTAGGACGTATGTAAGTTTTGTAGATGATAGCCAGATCAGAAAGGGAAATAAATTCTTGCATAGTCTTAAGAAACCTAAACATCTTGCGGCATTTTTGGCGACATCGCATATGTGCTAGAGGTGGTCAGTGATGCACATACCGAGAATCTCGAGATGTTCGGTCTCATTGATGCAAGTGCCACTTATGGACAGTGGCAAGGGAGGTATATCTCGTTCTCGCTTCAACGATACATGACAGCATTGGGTTTTCGAAGCATTGAACTCTGCGCGATTTTATATTCCCTATTGTTTAAGTCAGAGTTTAATGAGCTTATCATGCCGTTGCAGTTCTACTTCCAAAGAGCAGGGATATGAGCCCGGAAACGGTGGGAGACAAAACGGAGCCCTGGGACACACCAGCATTTATGTAGTAGGTTTCAGACTTGAACCCGTCCAATACAACTTGTATAGAACGGTTCGAAAGAAAGTTTCTAATCCAACGAAGTAGGGATTCATCGATGCCAAAAACACGCATTTTCGATAAAAGAGCAAGATGCCAGACTTTATCAAATGCCTTTGAAATATCAAGTGCAACAATCTTACTTTCTCCAAAGCGATGCAAAGATTTGTTCCACTGTTCGGTGAGATAAACCATCAGACCACCAGTGGACCTGTTGCTGCGAAAGCCGTACTGCCGGTCATTAAGAAGCTTTCGGTCTTAAGCTGATAATTTATCAGCGAGCGTTTCCATTAGAAAGAGAGTACGTAAGTGCAATCGGACGATAATTGGAGGGAGAAGTAGATTCCCCTTTATTATGGGATTGACTGGACAAATGCCAATTCCAACTGCTCGAAACGAACTCTGAAGAATAGGATAGATGAAAAAGCTTACGCAAGGGTTCTGCCAGCGTGGAAGAACACGTCTTAAGAATAATAGGTGGATGCTATCCGGACCAGCGGATTTATGTATGTTGAGATCATAAACGACTCTCGTCACATCATTAGTACGGAAGAAGATTTGTCCCATGGAATCATTGACGCGCTCAAGAACAAGCGGAGTCATGACACTCTCTGGCAGCGAAGAGTTGGAAGCGAACTGCCCTACAAAAAGGTTAGCTCGAGAGAGCTACCAACTGGAGTGTCATTGTCATCGAGCGTAGGGACCGAAGAAGAGGAAGAATTCTTCATATTTTTTACAAATGACCAAAACTTCTTACTGCCTTTGGGACATTGCAGTATTTTTTTGCCTTAACTTTTGGTCATGTAAAAATTTGTTCCGACGAATATGGGCATTGCAAGCCTTGCTGGCTTGTTTAAACTTGTTCCGGGTTTCCTCAGTTGGGTTGGCTCTAAAACACCGGAACTTTACTTCTTTTTCCCTTTTCTATTTTATTTTTACGTAATAGGAGCTCGGGAAGCAGGAAACATAAAATGAGCAAAAGGAAACTGGAAATCAAAATAGGAAACGTAGTTCTAGGTAAAGTTTACTCTCATTCATCCCTGATCAGAGAATTCTTGCCAAACATTGCCACGGCCACCGTCGCGTCACCGTCGTGATAAAAAAAAACAGAATATTTTCAACATAATCGATTCTGGGTATCTTTATATGTTAATCAATCAAATTATAAATAATTAAAATCGCAAAATTGAAACGCTTACAGGCGACAGCAAACAACAAATAATATTTCTTTTAAAGAACAAAATTTCGGTTGAGTGTTTCCTTTAATTTATTATCATTCGCTCAGTGGCTTCGGCAATCGGACCGGTTCGTTGTCCTTGATCGATATTGAATGTTGCTGATTCTTGTAGGAATATTCTATGTACAAACATTTATCTTCACCGATGCAGGGATCATAGAATCCTGGAAGTTCACTCTGCAGAAACAAGACAATCATTAAGACATTAGTTTTGTTGAGTTGAGTTTTTACCTTTGTGGAGTTGTACAAAATCAGTGTACTGGTGTTCACCAAACATTGCGTTGGTATCGTAACATCGATTTTCGACTCGCTCTCTTCGTCATTCTCCGCCGACAATGACCCGTAGAGGGCTTTCAGGATAATAAGGCCTTGTCTTTCGTTTTCCTCCAAAACAATTCGCTCGTAAGTATGCATCATCAGCTCGATGGCAGCTCGAGCCTCCTCCTTCTTAAGTATCAGCCTCTGCTCATTGCTCTTTCGGGTTTTCTGAAGTGCGATATCTTGCTGTTCCTTATTCATTGGGTCGATAAGCGTTTTCTTTATTACGAACCAAGCGATAATAGGAGTAACGGTGGCATAGAAAATAGCAGCTGGAACGATTTCTTCGCTCAAATGGATTGGGAACACATATGACTGACTTGAACGAATGAGCCTAAAAGCATCAAGGATGTAGAAGGACACCAGAATCTATTTGAAATTAACATACTTAAGCCTCAAGATAACTCCAGTCGGTCTTCCGACCGAAACAGTGGCAACAACTGAGCTGTATTTAGACACTTTCTTCTCTGCTCCGCACTCGGTTAGGAAACCGAACGTGCCAACCCTAAAATACAGCAGTCAGAGATGGTTTCATAGAAATCAAAACAAAACTTACTTGACAGCAGCTTTCAGCTTTAACTCATACTGGGTTAACTTTCTAGTATAGGATGCCGAAAAATAACAATGTGGCACACCAAGGGACACCGAAGTATTCCAAATATGCTTCTCAGACTGACTTTCAACGGATGTCGACATAGATGGCTGTGAACTTGCATTGTAGGTTAAGTAACCAACTGTGTGCTTATCGAGTTGAACGGCAAGCGTTGTGACAAATGTCGGCACAATCCCCTGCTCCCGAAAATTAAGCGACACACCGCCGTTCAAAAACAGCTTTTGGGTCAAGTTTCTTGAACCTTTCATGCCGATTATGGGGCCGTTGCCAGCTCCAAGATCGAGTTCTAGCCAGCCCTTATTGATGAGCCTTCGTCCTGATATTACAAAATTACCATTCCCTGTGCCATTTGTCGAGTGCAAGTTCCCCGACATTGTCACCGTGTCTTTCAAAGTGATTGGAGCCTCAATGGACTGAGAAATGCTCATCGAAGCCACTTCGAACTTTGGAAGCCTGCAAAAGTACCAACAAAATTACTTTAGATTCCAGTCCAAAGGTAAATTCAATTCATACTCATTATCGTCGTAAGGCGAAAACAACTCAGTTGCATTAACATTGATCGTGATATTACCCCTGGGATTTGTGCGCTGCAAAAGTTTCCTTTCTTCGCGTGCCCTCGCCAAACTCTCGTACTCCTCTCTAATTTCGGCTGGAGTTTTTGTCCTATGGACAATTTCCCAACCATCGGTTTGAAGACCTTTTTCGCCAACACAATCGTAGATCGCACGTTTATGAGGGTCGGAGAGGACCTCGTAGGCTCGTTTTGTGCGGTTGAACAACATTGCGGCTTTCTGCTTGCTACTCGGATCGACATGCTTGTCTGGATGGTAGATTCTGCTAAGCTTTCGATAAGCGTTGTTAATCTGTTCGGTTGTAGCCTGAAGGATTAAACAAGAAATTTTTTTTTATTGATGGAATCAGCAGCCTTCAAATTGGGTTATTACATTTTTTGGTAAGTTTAAAAATGCATAGTAGTTTTCTTCGACTTCCTGGCTGGCTTCTTCGTCGTCGCTCATCGTTTTTCCTTTTTTTTTAATATAATTTTTTAAATTTTGTTCTCAATTGAATTTCGAAATGCTTAATTTTTTTAAATCATCAAAATCAGAACCTTCTTTTAAAGTTTATAACCTATTTTTTCTTCGTAACAAGATAGATCTGTCACTTGTTTTTATCCATGGATGTCATATTAATAAGGCGTGTTCCACCGACTGAAATTTCGGGGCCATTTTTGTATTTTCGAATTCAATTATTTTTTTTCTTTTTACTGACGAACAAAATGTTTACATGAGTTTTATCGTATGTTTAAATAGGTCCACTCTTTAACTTTTTCAGGATTTTTTTTTGAAAACTGTCAAATTTCAAAGAGTAGCACGATCGGTCCAATTCTTAAGCACATTATCGATTGTGTGCAGCTGTATTTCACCAATGGCTTCACGAATATTGTCCTTTAAAGCGTCAATTGCCTCTGGCTTCTCGGCGTAACACTTATCTTTTACGGCACTCCACAAATAATAGACCAACGGTGTCAAATCGCAGCTCCGAGGTGACCAAACGACATCAGCTCTGCAGCTGATAGTGCGATCTTCGAAAACAGGGTGCAAAACATCGAGTGAAGCTTCGGCTGTGCGGCACGTAGCGCCGCCGTCCTGTTGAAACCAAATGTTGCCAATATCCTCCTCTTCAATTTTTGTGAACAAAAATTCGTTTTACATGGCCCGACAACGATCGCCATTGACTGCAACGGCCACTCCTTGCTCATTTTCGAAGAAAAATTACCCAATTATGCCTCTGGACCAATATCCGCACCGAACAGTGACTCGTTTTGGGTGTATCGGCTTTATAATGTATGCGTGCGGGTTTTCGTATCCAAAACCCAAATGCGACAATTTTGCTTGTTTACATACCCGCCAAGATCAAAATGAGCTTCATCTGAAAAGATGATCAGCCGTATTCATAATGATTTCTTAAGCAGGCTCTTAAATGTTACTTAGTTAAGCAGGCTTAAATATTTAGGCGACCTTTAAGTAGCTGTACTAAAAATTCTTATTCATAAGTGATTTGCGACCTTTACTTAACTAAGTAACGTCTCTGTTAAAAATGTAATAGAACCTGAAAATCTATTACTGAATGCCATTACGTTTTAGTTGTCAAACTGAAGAACATAGAGGACATATATTACCTAGAGGCCCGACTTCGGTGGTTCGCTCTCTTTCGGCCTACAAGCTGAAATTTTTCACATTTAGGCCGTGTGCGAATTCAGTTAAAAATGGGTTAAAAATTGACGTTTGGTTAAATTTTGACACTTCGCATTATTTGACTAGCTGCTGAGCAGGTTAAAAAATGACAGTAGTGGTTAAAAATTCATCCATTTTTATTTTTTAGGCCGTGTGCGAATTCAGTTAAAAATGGGTTAAAACTTGACGTTTGGTTAAATTTTGACACTTCGCATAATTTGACTAGCTGCTGAGCAGGTTAAAAAATGACAGTAGTGGTTAAAAATTCATCCATTTTTAATTTTTAACCACAATTCATCCAATTCGCACACGGCCTTAACCACAATTCATCCAATTCGCACACGGCCTTATACCTTAAAAGTGCATAAGTGTTAGTTTCCCAATGCATTTCTTATGGGACCTCTCACTAATACTTATGCAATTTTAAGGCCTGTGTGCTCATTACAGTCGTGGTGTAAAACCTATAGCTCAAATTTCAAAAAAGTAGATTCCGTTGCGCTCAAATTTTTCAAAAAAACCTTAACACGCAAAAAAATGCATGTAATATGAAAAATAAATATATAATTTTGTTTCTTTGCACTTTAAGCATATAATTACATTATTGTTTACCAATATTTGTATCAAAAATATTAAAAATCTTAAAAAGAACGCAAAAAAAAGTCGAAATAGTATGCGACACCCTTAGGAATGCTTAGGAACAAACAACATAAATACAATCGGGCCTTTAGTTTCGTATTTGCTGTGGTGAAACTTTTGACAGCTAATGTCAACAATATTTGACATTGGCAATTATTAAGTTTTTTATTCATTCGGAAAGTTTTAAATTGTGTTGTGCAGTTCAAGTTGAACAAAATAAAATAATATTGTGTTTATTTAAATATATTGTGTGCAAATTTTAATACATTTTGTTTAGTGCTATCTTTTCAGGTTCAAAGTGAGTATAAATGTGTAGTTTTTAGTTGTAGCAATATAAATTGTCCCGGGACAAATTTACTTTTGGCGCGAGTTTTTTTAATTTGTGCCTTCGAGTTTCGAATTGGAATGGTTTCAATGTTTAATTTTATGTGCTTTTGTTAATTATATTCTAATATAAAATCAAAATTGATAAAAGAATCACTTAAAAGTCAATCATTCATGTCATTTTCCATTTGTCGTCCAGAAGCATTCGGAAGAGCCTAGAAGTCTTCTGAAACCATTCCATTGGACTCACTCGATTTTCACGATTGCAACGGTTCTGAGTCCGTATTCATGTGCTCCAACTATTCCACAATAGAGTTTTTCAATAAAATCAAAATTGAAAAAAAATCTTATACAAAATGCATTCCGGAACTTGGTTATACGCAATGAACCTGAATGATTGACTTTTTAGTGATATTTTTTTTCAATTTTGATTTTATTGTAAAAAACTAAAGTGGAATAGTTGCAGCATATAAATACGGACTCAGAACAGTTCCAATCGTCAAAATCGAGTAAGTAGATAAGTAATTACAGAAGAATATGTGTCGCACTATCAGCAAATTTGCAAACAATTGAAGAAAAAATTTGAAACTGAAAGACATATTCCATTGTAATTTCTAATCTACTCACTCGATTTTCACGATTGCAACGGTTCTGAGTCCGTATTCATGTGCTCCAACTATTCCACAATAGAGTTTTTCAATAAAATCAAAATTGAAAAAAAATCTTATACAAAATGCATTCCGGAACTTGGTTATACGCAATGAACCTGAATGATTGACTTTTTAGTGATATTTTTTTTCAATTTTGATTTTATTGTAAAAAACTAAAGTGGAATAGTTGCAGCATATAAATACGGACTCAGAACAGTTCCAATCGTCAAAATCGAGTAAGTAGATAAGTAATTACAGAAGAATATGTGTCGCACTATCAGCAAATTTGCAAACAATTGAAGAAAAAATTTGAAACTGAAAGACATATTCCATTGTAATTTCTAATCTACTCACTCGATTTTCACGATTGCAACGGTTCTGAGTCCGTATTCATGTGCTCCAACTATTCCACAATAGAGTTTTTCAATAAAATCAAAATTGAAAAAAAATCTTATACAAAATGCATTCCGGAACTTGGTTATACGCAATGAACCTGAATGATTGACTTTGTAAGGAGGAAATCTAATATTAAAAGTAAAAAGAAAATGGAAAAAGAAAGTATTTGTGGGTCGGCGAAAAACGCGACATTGCGTTTGCACCCTAACATCAAATGTCAGTAGCGCAGTCGGCGAATAGCGCTGAATTGCCCATATTGCATATCTGGCAATGCCGTCGCTGATAGGAAATCCGCGCCATATTTGTCAGCACTCATCTTTTTTGCAAGCGCGATTGCATCAGCCAATGAGTTCTTTCTTTTTCACTTTTAACATTCATCCAGAACAGCAGCAAGCAAAAATTTTATTCCTCGTGCGGTCCTTCCATTTTTCTTTTTTTCGAGACAAATCGAAACTAAATGTGTAATCATTAAAACATCATTCGAGGTAAGTCTTCGAGTTTTTCATTCACAAAAAAAAAGGGTGATCGACATTCAAGGCTACAAGAATTGTATCCTTTCTTTTTGAGGAAAATCCCCATGCCTTGGTGTGTCGCACATTTCCCTTTTTCCTAACAAGAAAATGCCAGAGAAACGAGGTCTTATCCTTCTTTATCGTTTTTTGTAGAATTTTCACCCCAAACGAAACATCCAGACAAGAAAAAAAGCAGGAAATCGCAATCCGGCAATCTGCTTGGCTCAGGAAGCCCTAGCTCCCTTGAGTGTAGTTCAGGAGCCTGCGTATCAAAGCCGTCGCATTGGCGATATCCGAAGGGACCCCGAGCATAGACTCAAATTCCAACTCGTAGCCACCACGCTAGAGCATTACCACTTAATCAAGAAGCAAATTGCACTCAAACGAGATCCATCAAAAGAAAAAAAATATCCTACTCCCAGGTAAAAATTCTGATATTCATTTGTTTTTGTGTCACGACCGGCGAAGAAGAAAAAACCTACTCCCAGACGAGAAAGCAAGTTCAGGCGGCCAGGTACCTAAAATCCTGCCTCTGTCCTCTTTCGCAAAACGAATACACCAGCGTCGGGGTTCGTGTACTATGAAGACATATCAATCGCCGCTCCGGCAACAATCATCCCCGAAACGTATCGTCACCGAGGCGCCGGCAGCAGCCAGAAACTCCAGCCCTTAGCTATTAAGATCGCATTATCATGTATTCTTTTATGACTCATATAAGTTTATTACCTTTTTTTTTTACTTATTTTAAGTTGGCACTCTTTTCGGTTTATTATTTGTTTTTGTTTTGGCACTAAGTTTTTGAATCCTTTTTTTTTGTATCCTACGTCCTATGTCTCTTGTTATCCTGATCGAAAGGATTTGCGAAATTGAGATTTTTGTAAAATTAATTCCGAGATCCTATTAATGAAAAGATTCGGTTAAGGAACGGTCTCATTTCCACTCGATGTAATTAAATTTCCATTTCGGTACGCGGCCAATTGTTTCTCGTATCCATACGCGAGTTCCTTTTTGCAACCTTTTGTCCGTTTTTTTTTGTGGCATAAGAACGTTTGAAGATCGGATTTTCAATGTATATAAATACAAGTTTCGGTCAAACTATATGTTCCTTTCCTTATTGTCCTTGCCGTTGAACGTCCTCAGTCAACGATTCTATTTGTTCTTTTTTTTGTAATTCGAGTTTTTTTTTGTGTCGTCGCGTTGTCTTTGATATTTCCGAGGTGACCTTCGGATTGGTTCACCACTTCAACCCCGGATGCATCTTCAGTCATCCGTTTCAATTGTTTTTTTTACCTGCTTTAAGTCGACCTGCTTTAAGTAAATAAACGCGTAATCCTGAAGATATATGTATGTGTGCCAGTTCATGTCCTAAATCGTAACCAATATTTTTTTTTTTAGCCCTAACAGCAGTGCACTACTGATACTGAGAGGTATACCTGGGTTAGATTCTGAGCTCGAATCACCCAGCAGCTTATAATTGAACATTTAATATTTTTGTATTATTTTGATTCTTATGATTGAACGTATGATAATCGCATGCACTTAAAACATATATATATGGAACTTATGGGAAATTTTGTAGTAGTATCTTTGGTCCCTCGAACAAACGGTTCGAGAAATTTTTTTTTTGGGAATTCCCTGACCTTTCGAAGAAAAAAAGTAAATACCGTTACGCGTCGCGCCCATAATCTGTTCTCGCTAGATGCAAGTAAGATTTTTTTTTATGGTTTTTTTTTTTTTTTTTTTTAATTGATTAGGTATCCGATCCGCAAGCAGTGTCTCAGCGAGACCAGTTATCGCAAGCACTAGATCGGGAGCCAACAATCATTTAGACGGAAGTCATAGATCCGAGTCATTTCCTGCGTATTTACCGCGATCGTTAAGGCGCATTCTTTTTCCTTTTGATTTTTTT
This sequence comes from Sphaerophoria taeniata, assembly GCA_943590905.1. Classification (NCBI taxonomy): domain Eukaryota; kingdom Metazoa; phylum Arthropoda; class Insecta; order Diptera; family Syrphidae; genus Sphaerophoria; species Sphaerophoria taeniata. Next base: position 21,410,586 of record OX016540.1, on the reverse strand, counting down.
TGTTGACCTAGTTCTATCAATCTTTTCACTGTTGATCATGGTCATTAGTTCTTTTTTATTCTTTTTTTGGATCCCGAAATCAGTTAATTTCGATTGATAAGAAACGCCTTACGTGCCAGCATTTTTTAAGACGAATTAGTATACTTTGAATTCAAAAATTAAGCCAACCTTTTTATCGAATGTTAACGTTAATCTGATTCTACTTCCGTAACTTGTGAATTTACTTTTCTTGAATTGAACCCTAATGTTTAGCTGATAGCGACTAATTAGTTATTAAGATTCTTTTGTTAGGATTAAGAAGTTTTTGAATAAAAGATCAAGGTTACGTAATCTGTAATGGATATGATGTTATCTTTTCTGAGGACATAAGATGTATTGGTGAGAAAACTCCATTTTTGGGAGTGGGAATCGCTTTACGAGGAACAAGGTGAGGAATGATGGCAGCCACATGATGAGTTGACAAAGAGTTAGCAAGTGGTTTAAGGTCTCTTCTAGGGACGTTCTAGGGGTTCTTCAAAAATAATTATAGCGGTCCGCGGAGAACATTGGTTCGGAGGAGGAGTCACGACTCCTGCTTCAGACTTTGGGTGGGTTGAGAGACCGAAGGGAGATATTTCTACCAGCTTTAATCTCCCTCCTTTCGAAAGTTAGACACTTTCCTTTCCCATCACGTAAGAGAACAAACAGTCGATGAGAGGAGTTTAACTTTCATTCGAGACACGCACTAACACCTTTATGTGTCCGAATTCCTTTTTTATTAGTTTTGTGTGTGTGTACACTAATGAGCTTGTTCCGTGTTTTCGACGAATTCATTTCGGTTGTCCTGGGGCTTTCCGTCTCCGGTACCCCCCTCAAAGCTTAAGAAGGTACATCGAACCAGACCTACGTGGCGAACAAAGATCCGTTTCTCCATCGGTCAAGTCGAAGTCGGTCTTTGTTGATCGGGCCCCAGCAAATTAAAATCAATTAGGGTTCAGAACATCCGGACCCAGTTCTGCAGGGTAAAAACTTGTAACACCCGCCTTTGATCCCGTAGCAAGAGCCTACCCCCTTTGACTGAGCTAGCGCAGGGCTGGATGGCTGCAGGACGTAAGCTATGGTCGATCATTGGCCCCCCCCCCCTCCTCTTCCATGTGTGTACTGCCCTGACCACAGACAGCGGTGGTTGGTGTCTTAGGGAGACACATATGGTGAAGTAGGGTAGAAAAATACCTGTATCTTTTTTTTGTGACGAGATTTTGAGTTTTTTTTTAAGCTATCCTGTGGCCAAGGTCCTTTCCTTCAGAAAGGCTCCTTCCTTTTTTTTGTTGACAGGTATTTGATCTAAATTCAAGATTTTTTTGTTACAGAATGGCGCCCAACGTGGGGCATGGTTCCCATGGGGGTGGTGTTCTGCAACCTATGTCATCTCATAGAGAATACAGGAGGAAGATCAGAATTTTCGAATTATTTACGTTACAGAATGGCGCCCAACGTGGGGCCCGAATTAGACCGAATGACCGATGAAGACGAAGAACGTAAAGTAAGGTTGGTTTTTGAGTGTTAGGAAAACTGAGTGAATTTCAGTGGTGAAGCAAAAATTTTTTTTTGCGATTTTTGTTAGGTGGTTGATTTTCTTGTTAGAGGAATGTCATCGAGGACTGAGGTTGGATACTATCTTGTCCGGAGATTTTGGTGATCAAGTTCCCGAGGCTTGTCTGTTGCATTAGATCCACCTCAGACCCCTCTCCCTCTCGTCGTATCGGAATAATACAAATTTTGTCCGGACTTTGCGTATGTCTGCTTAGTTGCCAGTTGCGAGTTTGTAGAATTTCCAGGACGATAGCAAGAAAGAGATTTCGGAGGCAGAGCGAGCAGGTCTTCTGACCGGTGGTTAGTGACGAAGGTCCTGACGCACGTCTGTTGCAGAAGCTGTTCACTCGCCGGAAGATTTCCCCCATTTCAACCTATCTACAATTCGTTTTGAATCCGTCTCGGATAGTTAACAATCCACAATTCACAGACGAAGGAATAAGCCGAGCAGAGGGATCCCATCCCGAAGTATTAGTGAGGAGTCATGAAATGCTAACCGGTGGTTGGTGGTCAAGTACCCGACGCACGTCTGCAGTAGCATAATGATCCCACATCGGAACTGATGAAGATCCTGACGCTTATCGCATTCCTTTACTTTAGCACAAGTAGCATATCTTTTTTTTGAGTTTACACACACTAGTTTTTTTTTGAGACCAGTTAGTTGCCAGCTATTTCATACACCTTGTTCAGAGGGGAGGATGCCCACTCCCGAACCTTTTTATGAATTTTGAGAATAGTAGTTGATTAAGATTTCCAGTTAGATATTGAGTTTTGAGAAAAAAAAAATTTTTTTGATATAAAGTCCAGTTTGTTTAGTTCATTGAGGCGGATAAGTTGCGAGTTTTTCCGTCCATTGAAAAGCCAGATTTGAAGTTTAGTTCTTTGAGAATACGAAGTTGTGAGTTTCTCATTCTCAAGGTTAGTTTTTTTGCCCAAATAAGAATTAGGTTAAGTCAAGATCATATATATATAAGTTAAGCCTATCAAGGAGTTACGATAGTTCAGAATAATAGACAAAGTTTTCATAGGTTGGAAGAAACCCTATATCAACTTTAGATTTATTTTTGTCATTTTCTTTTGTTTTTTTTTACACTTTACCTACGTTTAGAAGCAGGATTACTCTCTGTATCTTCAGTTAGCACTATATATTTTTTTTGTTTTAAGCACTGTTAATGAGCGCGGAGGTTCGTAAGGTTATTGTAACAAGCTCTTACAACCCGCAATTACAAGACGTGATTATAATGTCTCCCGCTGGAGGAAATCAGGACCATAGTGGTCAAGCGCACCCACAGGGAGCGAGTTTCGAAAATTCAGATTCTAACGCCGGAGGCAATGTTGAAGAAAGTTATGAAGAACAAGTTTCTGACGAGCAAAGGCTTCTTCAAGAGGCAGCCGATCGTTCAGGGTATATTCAGGAGGTTGTCTCAGCTACTGTTGAACTTCACAGGCTAGACGACAGACGGTTCATGAAAGAAGAGTTGGCTCGGAGCCAAGCTTTTTTGTTAGAACAGGTCGCACTCTTAATACAAGGCAGGTCTGCTAACCCGAACCCTCCCACCTCTTCGAATGTTCCTACTGATCAACCCTCTACCTCTTCACGAGCTCCAGCTCCATTGCACAATGCCAGTCAAAACACTACACGTGTCAGGACCGCGAACGTTCCACCCGGAACGACAACAACTACAACAACAACAGGACTTACCGGTGCAGGACAAACGACAGTCGCACAAGACTTAGCAATGCGTGTGACACCCCAAATAGAACCAGTACCAGTACCGAGTGCTCCGATAGCACATCCGGTAGACATGGCTCTGGGTTCGAACATAGATGACTTTTTAACGCGGATGAATGCGCTTAATTTAGGCGATTCACCTGCATCTTCTTCACCGCAGGGACAAGCGCCTTCCAACTCAAATTCGATTACTAGATACCCACAATACCACAAATGGGGTATCAAATTTGATGGTAAGAACATGTCCGTGGACGACTTTTTGTTCAGACTTGAACGAGTTAGGTATAGCTATAACGTTCCGTGGAATGAAATCGCAGTGAGTTTTCATCATTTTGTTACGGGTCCAGCAGAGTCATGGTACTGGATGTACTTAAAGAGTAACAGACATACTTCATGGCTTTCGCTACAGACAGCTTTGATCGAACAGTTCCGCAGTTTGGAGACAGACACGGAACTGGCTCGAAAACTATCAGATAGGAAGCAGCAGAGTGGCGAATCGTTCAACGATTTCTACGACGCCTTGCTGCATATTAATTCTAGGATGCGTGTTCCAAAGTCGGAAAAAGAGCTAATCGAAATTATAAAAACGAACGTAAAGAGGCGAATGGGTGAACTACTCATTACCTTTAGTACTCATAGTCTGAGGCAACTAGTATATGTTTGCCGTACAATTGAGAAGTTTCTTGACCGACAGGAAAACACGCGATCCAACTTTGTACCGAACGTACATCGTCTCCAATCGAAGCGTTACGTCAGCGAAGTTGACGAAGAGCCACATGAAAATTTAGTCGTTGCATTACCCGAGAGTGTGGAAGCTGTCCACAAAGATGTTAGTCCAAGAAGATGTTGGAATTGTCAGGTCGTAGGCCATGATTTCCGCGACTGTACAAGTTCCACACGAAATGTTTTCTGCTACCGTTGCGGATTAGCGGACACTTTTAGTCCATCTTGTCCGAGGTGTGCGGGAAACGTAAGGAGGAACAACCCACCATCCGGGGGGGCTCGTTCCGATTAGACGTTCCCGGAGTTCAAGATACCGATCCCAAGCCACAATCTGAAACTCCCAAAATTATTTTAAAGCCGAATAAGAATGAAATTAGATTACAAGCTAAACCGATTTTGACCATAAAAGAACCAAAACCCGAATGTTTATATAATAAACCTTTTCACGAAAGATTACGAAATTATTACGAAGTCCGAAAAAGAATAGTTACTTTTCCAGAGTTATCTAAACGCATTAGAAGAATTAGAGATCGCTTTCACCAGAAACGAACTACCTACCGAAGTATAGCTGCTGCCACTGTGAGCAGAGAAACAAATGATCCTCGTCCGTACGTGACAGTTGAGTTATGCGGCGATAAATTTCTGGGTCTTTTAGATTCAGGCGCCAGTGTAACCTGCCTAGGCACAGATATACTTGATTATTTGAAAGAGAAAGGTATTGCCGTTAAGAAGATAGGTTCCACTGTATCTACTGCAGATGGGAATAAGCAAAAAGTTGTTGGAGTGATCACGACTGTGATCCAATACAATAACATGAAGGAAAGCATGAATCTTTTAATCGTTCCGTCACTAACTCAGCGTCTAGTTTTAGGTGTAGATTTTTGGCGGAAGTTTCACATCGCGCCTCAAGTCATTTCGAGTCTTACTACATCTTGTGAAACCGAAGAAAAGCCCACCAATCAGATAAAATTGAATAATGAAGAACATACTAGACTCCAAAGCGTAATTCGAAGTTTTCCATCGTTCGCAATCAAAGGTCTCGGTAGGACACATTTAGTACAGCACTGTATAGATACGGGAGAGGCTACCCCTATCAAGCAGAGGTATTATCCGGTGTCCCCAGCGGTACAAGCCCTAATGTACGCGGAATTGGATCGTATGCTTTCGTTGGGAGTCATCGAAGAAAGTTCCAGCGCATGGAGTTCCCCAGTTGTGCTAGTGCGCAAACCTGGTAAGAACCGATTGTGCCTGGACTTTCGGAAGGTGAACTCGGTAACCAAGAAAGATGCGAGACCAATTGCGCATATAGAGGGACTGTTAGCACGCCTTTCAGATACACGTTTTATTTCAAGCGTGGATTTGAAAGATGCGTTCTGGCAGATACCGCTGGAGGAATCATCGAAGGAGAAGACTGCATTCCAAGTGCCTGGGCGGCCGCTTTATCATTTTAAAGTTATGCCATTCGGCCTATGCAATGCTGCGCAAAGTCTGAGTTACCTAATGAGTCGAGTAATTCCAACGGAATTACAAGACCGAGTGTTTGTTTATCTCGACGACCTTTTGGTTGTTTCCAGGGATTTTGATGAACACCTCCGAGTTTTGAAAGTAGTTAGTGAAAATTTAACGAAGGCTGGTTTGACAATAAATGTCGAAAAGTCTAAGTTCTGTTTTGATGAACTTCACTACCTAGGATATAAAGTAGGTCAAGGATGTTTGAAGGCTGATCCCGACAAAATTGCAGCCATCACGGAATTTCCAGCGCCAACAACGACTCGCCAAGTAAGACGTTTCTTAGGCATGGCAGGGTGGTACCGGAGATTCGTGAAAAATTTTTCCACCCTCGCCGCTCCACTGACTGACACCCTGAAGAAAGGAAAAGCATTCAAATTCGGCCAAGAAGCTATTGAAGCCTTTCAAAACATCAAACAAGCTTTGACTTCAGCACCTGTCTTAGTTAATCCCGATTTCTCGAAAGAATTCGTTATTTTGTGTGATGCGTCCGCATCCGGTATAGGTTGTGTTCTCTGTCAGCGAAATGAAGATGGGGCGGAGCAGCCTATCTATTACTTCTCCCAGAAGCTTAACGCTGCACAGAGAAATTACTCTGTCACCGAGCGCGAATGTCTCGCCGCGTTTCTGGGAATCCAAAAGTTCAGGTCTTATATTGAGGGATATCGTTTTCGAGTCATCACAGACCATTCGAGTCTGAGATGGCTGATGAACCTCAAGGATCCGACCGGAAGATTGGCCAGGTGGAGTATGCGTCTACAAGGTTTTGATTTCGTGGTAGAGCACCGGAAGGGAACGTTAAACGTTGTACCCGACGCACTATCGAGGATGTACGAGGACGATGAGTTGACAGTTGAAGCTTGTCTTTCCTGTCTATCTCATGCTGAATCGGAAGTGCTCCACATCGACCTAGACGATCCGTCATTCAAGTCGGAAGAATACTCAGAGCTCATTAAGAAGATCAGACTGGAACAAGACCGACTCCCAGATCTCAAAGTGTCGGAAGGTTTCATTTATAAACGTACTAGACATGCAGTAGGAAATCCCTTAGCCGACGATCTAGTGTGGAAATTATGGGTTCCGTCAGAGATGACTGATTCATTGATCTCTGCAGCTCACAATCCCCCACGCGCTTCGCATGGCGGTGTAGTTAAAACCCTTTATAGGTTGCGTGAGAGATTTTATTGGCCGAACATGTTCACGCAGGTCAAGAATTTTGTCGATCGGTGCGAATTATGCAAAACCAGTAAAGCCTCCAATATGATTTTGCGAGCGGAGATGGGAAATAGTTTTCAAGTAGAAAGGCCATTTCAACACTTATATGTTGACTTTCTTGGGCCTTATCCTAGGTCAAGAAGCGGAAATGCATATATCGTGATCGTAGTGGACCAGCTAACGAAGTTTGTTTTGATCAGACCTTTACGTAAAGCAACAGCAGAGAATGTGATAAGATTCCTCCGGGAAGAAGTTTTCTTAGTTTATGGAGTACCAGAGAGTATTCTCTCCGACAATGGCACCCAGTTCATTGGTAAGGATTTTCAAAAGCTAGTTGAAGTTTTCGGAATCAAACACTACCGTACGGCAGTGTATGCTCCCCAATCGAACGCTAGTGAGCGCGTTAACCGCTCAATCTTAGCGGCTGTTAGGTCCTATGTGAATCCCCGCCAAACCAATTGGGATGCCCATCTATCTTCCATCGGAAGTGCCTTGCGCACGACTGTACATTCAACTCTCACAATGTCCCCCTACGAGGCCTTATTTGGACAGCGAATGATAGAGCACGGGGCGGACTATCGACTGTTGAGAGATTTGAGTGGCCTAAACCATTCGGAGATAGACTGGCTACCAAAAGTCGCGAAAATGAACATTCTGCACTCTTACTTAAAATCCGCATTAGAAAAGTCACATGAAGCGTACGAGAAAACTTATAACCTCCGTAGTAGGAAAGTCGAGTTCAAAGTAGGAGAAGAAATTTTCAAAAGGAACCAAATTTTGAGCGATGCATCTAAGCACTTAAGCGCGAAATTATGTCCGAAATTCATCCGAGTAAAAGTTTGTAAAGTCATTGGCAACAACTTATATGAAGTTGTCGATCAAAAAGGACATAAATCGGTATCGCACACCAAGGATTTGAAAAGATAGTCTGACGCGGTAGTAGTTCACTTGAAAGTTTTTTTTTGGAGTAAAGTGCCCGGCTAGCTCAGCTGTGCATGAGACTCTTAGTGGTAGTTGTGAGGTTATGACGAGCTATTGCAAGTCCCTCCCCCATCTTTTTCCGTGTCTTCAGCTTTTATTTCATTTTTTTTTTGTAATGTTTCACCCTGAATCTTCTGAGTATCGTAATCGTAGGAATTGAAGGAATTATGAATTTAGCCCAGCCATCCCGTCCTCTTTCTTGAGCTTTTGATCTAAGAAGTCTTAGTCAAAATCTCAAGCTTTGTAAGGAGGAAATCTAATATTAAAAGTAAAAAGAAAATGGAAAAAGAAAGTATTTGTGGGTCGGCGAAAAACGCGACATTGCGTTTGCACCCTAACATCAAATGTCAGTAGCGCAGTCGGCGAATAGCGCTGAATTGCCCATATTGCATATCTGGCAATGCCGTCGCTGATAGGAAATCCGCGCCATATTTGTCAGCACTCATCTTTTTTGCAAGCGCGATTGCATCAGCCAATGAGTTCTTTCTTTTTCACTTTTAACATTCATCCAGAACAGCAGCAAGCAAAAATTTTATTCCTCGTGCGGTCCTTCCATTTTTCTTTTTTTCGAGACAAATCGAAACTAAATGTGTAATCATTAAAACATCATTCGAGGTAAGTCTTCGAGTTTTTCATTCACAAAAAAAAAGGGTGATCGACATTCAAGGCTACAAGAATTGTATCCTTTCTTTTTGAGGAAAATCCCCATGCCTTGGTGTGTCGCACATTTCCCTTTTTCCTAACAAGAAAATGCCAGAGAAACGAGGTCTTATCCTTCTTTATCGTTTTTTGTAGAATTTTCACCCCAAACGAAACATCCAGACAAGAAAAAAAGCAGGAAATCGCAATCCGGCAATCTGCTTGGCTCAGGAAGCCCTAGCTCCCTTGAGTGTAGTTCAGGAGCCTGCGTATCAAAGCCGTCGCATTGGCGATATCCGAAGGGACCCCGAGCATAGACTCAAATTCCAACTCGTAGCCACCACGCTAGAGCATTACCACTTAATCAAGAAGCAAATTGCACTCAAACGAGATCCATCAAAAGAAAAAAAATATCCTACTCCCAGGTAAAAATTCTGATATTCATTTGTTTTTGTGTCACGACCGGCGAAGAAGAAAAAACCTACTCCCAGACGAGAAAGCAAGTTCAGGCGGCCAGGTACCTAAAATCCTGCCTCTGTCCTCTTTCGCAAAACGAATACACCAGCGTCGGGGTTCGTGTACTATGAAGACATATCAATCGCCGCTCCGGCAACAATCATCCCCGAAACGTATCGTCACCGAGGCGCCGGCAGCAGCCAGAAACTCCAGCCCTTAGCTATTAAGATCGCATTATCATGTATTCTTTTATGACTCATATAAGTTTATTACCTTTTTTTTTTACTTATTTTAAGTTGGCACTCTTTTCGGTTTATTATTTGTTTTTGTTTTGGCACTAAGTTTTTGAATCCTTTTTTTTTGTATCCTACGTCCTATGTCTCTTGTTATCCTGATCGAAAGGATTTGCGAAATTGAGATTTTTGTAAAATTAATTCCGAGATCCTATTAATGAAAAGATTCGGTTAAGGAACGGTCTCATTTCCACTCGATGTAATTAAATTTCCATTTCGGTACGCGGCCAATTGTTTCTCGTATCCATACGCGAGTTCCTTTTTGCAACCTTTTGTCCGTTTTTTTTTGTGGCATAAGAACGTTTGAAGATCGGATTTTCAATGTATATAAATACAAGTTTCGGTCAAACTATATGTTCCTTTCCTTATTGTCCTTGCCGTTGAACGTCCTCAGTCAACGATTCTATTTGTTCTTTTTTTTGTAATTCGAGTTTTTTTTTGTGTCGTCGCGTTGTCTTTGATATTTCCGAGGTGACCTTCGGATTGGTTCACCACTTCAACCCCGGATGCATCTTCAGTCATCCGTTTCAATTGTTTTTTTTACCTGCTTTAAGTCGACCTGCTTTAAGTAAATAAACGCGTAATCCTGAAGATATATGTATGTGTGCCAGTTCATGTCCTAAATCGTAACCAATATTTTTTTTTTTAGCCCTAACAGCAGTGCACTACTGATACTGAGAGGTATACCTGGGTTAGATTCTGAGCTCGAATCACCCAGCAGCTTATAATTGAACATTTAATATTTTTGTATTATTTTGATTCTTATGATTGAACGTATGATAATCGCATGCACTTAAAACATATATATATGGAACTTATGGGAAATTTTGTAGTAGTATCTTTGGTCCCTCGAACAAACGGTTCGAGAAATTTTTTTTTTGGGAATTCCCTGACCTTTCGAAGAAAAAAAGTAAATACCGTTACGCGTCGCGCCCATAATCTGTTCTCGCTAGATGCAAGTAAGATTTTTTTTTATGGTTTTTTTTTTTTTTTTTTTTAATTGATTAGGTATCCGATCCGCAAGCAGTGTCTCAGCGAGACCAGTTATCGCAAGCACTAGATCGGGAGCCAACAATCATTTAGACGGAAGTCATAGATCCGAGTCATTTCCTGCGTATTTACCGCGATCGTTAAGGCGCATTCTTTTTCCTTTTGATTTTTTTTGTTGACCTAGTTCTATCAATCTTTTCACTGTTGATCATGGTCATTAGTTCTTTTTTATTCTTTTTTTGGATCCCGAAATCAGTTAATTTCGATTGATAAGAAACGCCTTACGTGCCAGCATTTTTTAAGACGAATTAGTATACTTTGAATTCAAAAATTAAGCCAACCTTTTTATCGAATGTTAACGTTAATCTGATTCTACTTCCGTAACTTGTGAATTTACTTTTCTTGAATTGAACCCTAATGTTTAGCTGATAGCGACTAATTAGTTATTAAGATTCTTTTGTTAGGATTAAGAAGTTTTTGAATAAAAGATCAAGGTTACGTAATCTGTAATGGATATGATGTTATCTTTTCTGAGGACATAAGATGTATTGGTGAGAAAACTCCATTTTTGGGAGTGGGAATCGCTTTACGAGGAACAAGGTGAGGAATGATGGCAGCCACATGATGAGTTGACAAAGAGTTAGCAAGTGGTTTAAGGTCTCTTCTAGGGACGTTCTAGGGGTTCTTCAAAAATAATTATAGCGGTCCGCGGAGAACATTGGTTCGGAGGAGGAGTCACGACTCCTGCTTCAGACTTTGGGTGGGTTGAGAGACCGAAGGGAGATATTTCTACCAGCTTTAATCTCCCTCCTTTCGAAAGTTAGACACTTTCCTTTCCCATCACGTAAGAGAACAAACAGTCGATGAGAGGAGTTTAACTTTCATTCGAGACACGCACTAACACCTTTATGTGTCCGAATTCCTTTTTTATTAGTTTTGTGTGTGTGTACACTAATGAGCTTGTTCCGTGTTTTCGACGAATTCATTTCGGTTGTCCTGGGGCTTTCCGTCTCCGGTACCCCCCTCAAAGCTTAAGAAGGTACATCGAACCAGACCTACGTGGCGAACAAAGATCCGTTTCTCCATCGGTCAAGTCGAAGTCGGTCTTTGTTGATCGGGCCCCAGCAAATTAAAATCAATTAGGGTTCAGAACATCCGGACCCAGTTCTGCAGGGTAAAAACTTGTAACACCCGCCTTTGATCCCGTAGCAAGAGCCTACCCCCTTTGACTGAGCTAGCGCAGGGCTGGATGGCTGCAGGACGTAAGCTATGGTCGATCATTGGCCCCCCCCCCCTCCTCTTCCATGTGTGTACTGCCCTGACCACAGACAGCGGTGGTTGGTGTCTTAGGGAGACACATATGGTGAAGTAGGGTAGAAAAATACCTGTATCTTTTTTTTGTGACGAGATTTTGAGTTTTTTTTTAAGCTATCCTGTGGCCAAGGTCCTTTCCTTCAGAAAGGCTCCTTCCTTTTTTTTGTTGACAGGTATTTTATCTGAATTCGCTTGAATCCCAAGAATTCCAATTATTTTTCGTTACAACTTTTTAGTGATATTTTTTTTCAATTTTGATTTTATTGTAAAAAACTAAAGTGGAATAGTTGCAGCATATAAATACGGACTCAGAACAGTTCCAATCGTCAAAATCGAGTAAGTAGATAAGTAATTACAGAAGAATATGTGTCGCACTATCAGCAAATTTGCAAACAATTGAAGAAAAAATTTGAAACTGAAAGACATATTCCATTGTAATTTCTAATCTACTCACTCGATTTTCACGATTGCAACGGTTCTGAGTCCGTATTCATGTGCTCCAACTATTCCACAATAGAGTTTTTCAATAAAATCAAAATTGAAAAAAAATCTTATACAAAATGCATTCCGGAACTTGGTTATACGCAATGAACCTGAATGATTGACTTTTTAGTGATATTTTTTTTCAATTTTGATTTTATTGTAAAAAACTAAAGTGGAATAGTTGCAGCATATAAATACGGACTCAGAACAGTTCCAATCGTCAAAATCGAGTAAGTAGATAAGTAATTACAGAAGAATATGTGTCGCACTATCAGCAAATTTGCAAACAATTGAAGAAAAAATTTGAAACTGAAAGACATATTCCATTGTAATTTCTAATCTACTCACTCGATTTTCACGATTGCAACGGTTCTGAGTCCGTATTCATGTGCTCCAACTATTCCACAATAGAGTTTTTCAATAAAATCAAAATTGAAAAAAAATCTTATACAAAATGCATTCCGGAACTTGGTTATACGCAATGAACCTGAATGATTGACTTTTTAGTGATATTTTTTTTCAATTTTGATTTTATTGTAAAAAACTAAAGTGGAATAGTTGCAGCATATAAATACGGACTCAGAACAGTTCCAATCGTCAAAATCGAGTAAGTAGATAAGTAATTACAGAAGAATATGTGTCGCACTATCAGCAAATTTGCAAACAATTGAAGAAAAAATTTGAAACTGAAAGACATATTCCATTGTAATTTCTAATCTACTCACTCGATTTTCACGATTGCAACGGTTCTGAGTCCGTATTCATGTGCTCCAACTATTCCACAATAGAGTTTTTCAATAAAATCAAAATTGAAAAAAAATCTTATACAAAATGCATTCCGGAACTTGGTTATACGCAATGAACCTGAATGATTGACTTTTTAGTGATATTTTTTTTCAATTTTGATTTTATTGTAAAAAACTAAAGTGGAATAGTTGCAGCATATAAATACGGACTCAGAACAGTTCCAATCGTCAAAATCGAGTAAGTAGATAAGTAATTACAGAAGAATATGTGTCGCACTATCAGCAAATTTGCAAACAATTGAAGAAAAAATTTGAAACTGAAAGACATATTCCATTGTAATTTCTAATCTACTCACTCGATTTTCACGATTGCAACGGTTCTGAGTCCGTATTCATGTGCTCCAACTATTCCACAATAGAGTTTTTCAATAAAATCAAAATTGAAAAAAAATCTTATACAAAATGCATTCCGGAACTTGGTTATACGCAATGAACCTGAATGATTGACTTTTTAGTGATATTTTTTTTCAATTTTGATTTTATTGTAAAAAACTAAAGTGGAATAGTTGCAGCATATAAATACGGACTCAGAAACGTTCTAATCTTGCAGTTTCAGCTATTCCTAAGAAGTTGAATTGAATTTTTCCCAACGAAATTGTTTTTAACATTCTAGATTGTTTTGAAGAAGATGGAACTAAAGTTGAAAGTAACAAAGTAGTTTTAAGATGTTAAAGGTTTTTTTTTTAAATAATGATACAATTGATCATTTCAACTCAATAAAGCTGCTCATGTTTAATGATGGTCTCAAATTTCATCGAAATAAAAAACTGTTTTTATTTCTGGAAAATAGTTTTGAACTTTCATAACAAATTTTTTCTTCTCAAATAATAGCAGAGAATTATGGAGGGCAAAACTGAATCTGGCGGAGCTAAAAAAAAGCCATAAAGTCTGCAATCGGCATTTTACTAATCTCGGAAATGTCAGGAAACGATTACCGAGATGGGCTCTGCCAGATTCTGTTGCTCAAAATTCTTCTCTTGTGAGCCATCATGCTGATGCAGAATCTCATCTCGATGACACTGGTTACATAACCATGTCTTTGGAGACAACTTCGACACAAACGTGTTCGTCGTTGACTGCGAATACACCTAAAAAGGTAAAATTGAGACAGGAAAATTTGGCATTGAAAGAAAAAATAATTGCAATGCAAAAAAGTTTTGATGAAACTATTCGTTCCAAAAATTGTGAGCTTTTGCTCCTGAAGAAAAAGAACGACGACTTAAAAGTAAAATTAGAATCAGCGCACCTTGATGTTCAAAAGTTGCCAACTGATATTAGGATTATAGTAGAAAACAGTTTAAAGAATTTTGACAGGCCTCCTCAAGGACGTAGATATAGTATAGAAATTAAGTTGTTGGCACTTTCAATTCTTTTTATTTCTCCCAAAGCCCATAGATTTTTGAAGCCATTACTAGATCTTCCATCGGAAACGACTCTTAGAGATTTCATTTCAACCTGGCCTAAGAGTCCCGGTAATATAGAGTTTAATGTTAAAAGCTTAGCCCTCAAAATGAGTCAGAGTCAGCTACCAATGTTATATAAATATTGTTCAATTTCTGCTGACGAAATGTCTATCAGAACTCATTTTGACTATAACACGAAATCTGATTTAATTGTAGGTTTAGAAGATTTAGGTGATGATGATGATGATGAATCACGTTCATCTTATCCAGCCAATAGCGTCCTTGTTATTATGGCACAAGGTATAGCAAAAAGATGGAAGCATCCTTTAGCGTACTTTTTTGTTAGAAATAGCTGTCCTCCCTTTACACTTCAAAAACTTTTGTTTCAATCAATAACTGCTTTGCAAGATAATGGTTTATGCCCTGTGCAGTTCGTTTGCGACCAGGGAGCAAACTTTAAAGGCTTGGCGAGGTTGCTGGGCATTTGTCCCGAAAAACCATATTTTGAAGTCAATAGTCAAAAGATACACTTTTTCTATGATGTTCCACATCTTCTTAAGAGCGCTCGGAACTGCTTGCTCCAGAATGATGTAATTTTCGCAGAACAAAGTAGAGCATCATGGGACGATGTTCGTTATTTGTATGACATAGATCGTGCAAACGAATTTAAATTATGCCCGAAGTTGACTCAAAATCACATTATGCCCAACAATTTCCAAAAAATGAAAGTCCGTCTTGCAACGCAGGTATTTAGCAACACCGTTAACGCAGCTTTTAAAACCCTTTTAAAAAACAACCATTCTACGAATACAATGTCTTATACATCAGAGCTCATTTTATTTTTCGGGGATCTTTTTGATCTCTTTAATTCGTCTAAAAAAACAGCAAAACAGGAAAAACAGGCAGGATTTATAGGTAGTGAAAGGCAGACACAATTTTTGGCAAATGCCGATTCAATCCTCAAATCAATTCGCGTCATTTCCATAGATCCTGAGGGCAGAGATATTACCAGCAAGTTTTCTTTCATTAAAGGCTGGATATTAAACATTCAGTCTCTGCAATCTCTATGGCAACATCTTCAATCATGCGGATTTGAGTTTTTGCTAACTCGGCATATGAATCAAGATTGTCTTGAAAATTTTTTCGGCAAAATTAGAAGTGCGAATGGAAATAATTCTCGGCCAAGTTGTCAAGACTTCCAAAGCGCTTTTCAGAAGATTTGGGGAATCCAATATTTGAAAATAGTTAGAGGGGGAAATTGTGAAATAGAAAACGATAGGAGTTTAGATGACATTTTTTCGACAAATAGAGATTTGAGGAAAAATGTAGATTGGTTGCGTTATGAGGTGGAAGTTGACTCTGATAGTATTTCGATGATTGTGCTGTCCAACGATATAAGTGGAGATGAATCCATTAATGAAAACAGCTTTACTTATGTTTGTGGCTGGCTATATCGGAGGTGTTATCAACAACATGTTTGTCTTAACGAGTTACCAAAGGTGTCCGAGTCCGATCAATCTGTTTGTTTGTATTTTACGATGCAAAAACAGTTTAGCAACCGTAATCTTGTTGCGCCGCCCCCTGAGTTCAAGGAATATATAAGGCATCTAGATAATGTATTCGTAGAAAATTTTTCCAGGTATTGCCGCGTTAGGGGAATTGCAGAGTATTTCTTTCAAGCTTTGCAATTTGATAATCATTATTACTGCTGTACTAATTTAGATCCATATTTAATTTTAAAATTTTTTATAAGAGTAAGACTTCACTTTTTAATGCAAACACTAAATATAAGTGCATTGGACCCTGACTTCAGGAACAAAATGCTCGCAATAATGCATATGTAGATTCAATTTTTCAATTCATAACATAATTATTGCTTACTAAATTATGTTTTCTTTTATTTTTTCTTTCATAATATTACTAATAAAAGCATACCTAATATATTAAAATTCAAATAATAATACACATACACATTCTAAAACCATTTTCACAATTAACACTTTCATTTATCTACAGATTTATTTCATCACACATTGAAACACAACATGGACATAAAAACACAAACATTAAATTTTAAGTTATGTTTGTTTTCCAGCAAGTTCTTACAAATTCGTACGCTATTTATCTAGCAAATATACATTTTTATTTGTACGAATTTTGCTGGTTACCAAACATAGCTAATATAGCGTTATTAACCTATTTTCTTTTTAGCGGTGCAATATGCCTACTGGGGAAACCGAACACCTTATAAAAAATCGGTTAACGCGCCGATATGCATACCTCATGGGTGGTGGGGAAATGCTTTCATATACAAAGGACACATAAGCTCAGGATCACAAATCGTAACGTCGTCGAACATGGCCACAGGCATTGTTACCTCGCTGCCCTTTAACACTCCTTCGTCGGCCACATTCACAGTGGTGCCATCATCAAACCGGTCAATCGGACAACTCCAGATACCAGTTTCGTCGACTTCAGCTCAAATTCAGGCGCTCCCTGTGCGGTTCAGTGCTCAAATGCCAACTGCCGAACAAGTGACCGTTCAACAGCAACAAGGACCATCGACTGGCCAGCAGCAGCAATAGCAACAACAACAACAAACGCATCATCAGATAATCATCCCAACCCAAGCTGCCACACAACAACAATCGCTCCAATAACAGCAGCAGCAGCAATCTCAGGGACACATGGTGATTCCATTGCCGACTTCAATCAAAGTCTCGGCTGGCAATAGCGCCGCCACTGTCAGTGCTATCAGCTCCACGGCATTCTTGCGCAAACGTGATAGCGACGGTTCGCCAATCAGAGCCGCAAAGAACCTGGGTCCAACTTTGCTCTCCATGGGAGCAGCTTCTTCTTCGAATTCCACTAATTCCTTGAGCTCCCAGCAGGTTAATACTTCATCGTCATCTGTTTCTTCAGTTGTTGCGGAGAATAAGAAGGAACAGAAGCAGCGGTCAGTGTCGCCAGCCTCATCCGATGGATCGACAACTGTGAGCGCAAATTCCAGTCCTGGCGTTGACCAGCAGATAAACGAGGAGCTAACTCCGGTCAATCGGATTCCAAATGAATCGCATTTCAATCCAATCAATGATGTAAGGATGTCCACTTTTTTCATCGAGTGCCCTCCCAGGAAGAAATCCCGACGATCAACGTAATTATTCTCTTTTGCTTTGCTTGTTTGTTTGTTAGATGTAACGATTTTCTTCTTCCCTCCAGAAACGATAGCCAACATTCGACCCAGAGTCATGCGTCGTCGCATCCATCCCTCAATCCACCAGCTTCGAACTCGTCTTCGTCGCAGGCATCCAACATCAATGGAACTACCAACTCAGTCGCCCCAGCATCTAGTGGCTCATCGAACGAACCACCCAAAGTCAACAACAACAATCAGGACATCAATTCCAACAAGGAGAACACCAAGCCTACAGAATTGGTTCTAAGAAAGCCACGGACTTGTACTTTGTTGAATGTGAGTAGCGAGGCGGGTCGAATGAGAGCAAATACCATTGAATCCTTCTCTTTTTTTACAGAGCTACAAACAGAACTGGAAGGCAGCTAACAATCATTTCCAACGCCACAGCGATGTCAAGCCGCGAGAGGAGCGCCGTCCGACTGTGATGGATTTGGCCAATCAGGCCAACGTGTTGGGCAAAATCAACGGATGGAAAGTGCATCATCTTAAGTCTCAAATGGAGGATTTGGTAGGTTCTTATGAAGTCATCTCAAGAAGTTGATACATTTCTGTCTTTCTTTAGTGTGAAAGTGAAAGCAAGGGTTACGATAAGCTGACATCCATGTTGAAGCAAATGGAGACCCATGGGAAGAATCCAGACATTGAGAGGATCTCGGACCTCATCAAGGTAATGACAACGAGTCGCGGGTGGTTGCTTATGAGATATATTTGTCTTCTTTTTCCAGGGCAACATGCAACGAAGCAAGATCATCGTCGATGGCATCACCGAGGCCCAGAATAAAATAATGAAAATATTCGACCACAAGTCGCAGATTTCGGACATCATCCATCGATGTGCATCGAAGAGGAATTTCAAGAAACGCGAAAAGGCGTAAACCAACAAAATGTCAGCAGTTCTTATTATTAGCGTAGTTTTAAGCAAATCATAAGTACAATCGAAGATTGTGCCATGAAAGAGTTTTCTTTTCTCCCATTAAGTTGTTAAACCGTTAACCCAGTTGTCGACGTGTTTCTTTTTTTTTATCACAATAACATTGTGGGTGCAATAACTGGCCACAGAATTTACTTATTTTGTTTTCTCTTATCGAACATTAACGGTAATGTTTAAATCTATTAGAACTCGTAGTTGTACATCTTGAAAATTGTAAAACGAAAGAAACTATTTGGGAACACAAACAAGCAAAATGTGTTTGAGTTTAATCGATTCGGAAGACACCAATTTTTTGTATAATTTTAGATGTAAGCAAGTAACTAGATAAGTTTGGCAATAAAATGTTTTATTTCAAGAATCATCTTTTATTTGGAACGAAAGTTACAGCTTACATTGGAGGAGGAGGGACTGGCAACACTCCCATAGGCGGCGGTGGTGGAACTGCATTGAACATATGCCTGGGTGGATGGACAAATCCGGGACCCATGACGCGCAGCTGCGGCGGTGGAGGTGGTATGATTTTCGGTTCGAATTTGAACGAGAACTGCAAAAAGAATTGCTTGGTGTCGCGATTCGAGTGGGTCCAGAATTTGCCTTCGGTCTTCTCGACTTCACGCGACGGCACCTTGAATGCAATTGTCTCATAAGGTTCGGCGGCAAACAGAAGATACTGCCATTTACGGTCTGGTGGTTCGATTTTTTGTTCATAGGCCGACATAAGCGATGTCGGGGTACAATGCCCTCGGAAATCTCGGGATAGTCAATTTGGAAGAGCAGCGATTGCTGCCCATTGTCGGGACATCTTTGTTTCGTGACACGGTAACCAGGATGACCGATTTTGACGAATTTCTTCGGTTCGACACGAGGTTTCTCGGGAGCCAGCATGGAGGGGGCTTCCTTGGCCTCTTTGGCGGCACGCCGAGCCAAGTTCTCTTGATGCTTTTTGCCTTGAGTATGGGCAAGGTAACTTCCTTCATTGTTGTGGAGCGTTAGACAGAGTTTGCATTCATAGGAGCCAAGATGGTTTTTCATGAAATATGGATCCTTGTTCAAGTCGATGGTTTCCAGGGCGAGTTGCCGCAGACGCTCTTTGCGGTCGCGATTGGTTTCCGACCAGGAGGCGACACCGCCTCCTCCAGTTTAATGCCGTTCAAGCAATTCGAATGGGCTACACGTTTTTGCAGAGAGAATTGTTCGCCGAGGGTGCAGCGTTGCTCGCCGTCGGGAGACTTGTATTTGGGTGTCCAGAATTTATAGTCAGCGTCGGTGCAATTGCGAGCGAATGCCTTTTGGAAATCGACTTTGACAATCAACCATCGGTGCTCTTGTTTCTCGGATCGGAAGAGCGTGAAAATTGTCGAATTCGAATTCGGTTCCGTCATTAGACCGTAGACTTTCAAGTCCTTGCTGTGAAAAGTGTACGATTGCCAGGTTTCACCCTCGTCGGTGGAGAAGAGGATTTTCTTCGTTTCGCCTTTGGATTTGAAATATTTTACAGCCACTAGAATCCCACCATGATCGCCGAAATTGAAGAAGTGATAGCCTTTGAGGACTTGCTTCCATGTGAGCCCACCATCACGGGAGAGAAACACTCCT
This sequence comes from Sphaerophoria taeniata, assembly GCA_943590905.1. NCBI lineage: Eukaryota > Metazoa > Arthropoda > Insecta > Diptera > Syrphidae > Sphaerophoria > Sphaerophoria taeniata. Next base: position 21,390,747 of record OX016540.1, on the reverse strand, counting down.
GGATGACCTTTGAGCGACTTTCCGATGACGCCTGATGCCATTATTAAGCCTGGAGCAAGTTTTGAGCTCATTATTGTAATTGATCTGAAAAAAATTAGAATGTATCAGATTGACAGCACGAAAATGTCGACGTACCTCGTGACAGGGTAAAGTTGACTGAACTTCTGAGATAACAAACTACAGTCTTGAGTGCAATTGATTGGCTGACCCTCATCATCGATGGATGGAGCAGCAACTGGCTGTCAGCTGTGTCCATGATCGAAAGAAATCACCGAAACAAGGTGCTCAGGTCCGACGGACGACACAGAGCTTGGCAATGAGGTGAGTCGTTGAATTTTCGAGGCTATGTAAATGCCCTTCATTCCCTCCACCTTGTAGAGGTCAGTGAAAGCTTCGTCTGTTGTTTGCCTTGAAAGAGAAATAAACAACCAATTTGAAAATTTCCTCTGTACACAAACCCCAACACTTCTCTTACATAATCCAGCCAGTTTTCCAAATTATGTTTTGGGATGAATGTTAAAATGTTTTCCAAGCTTCTGGTGAATGTGACCGCGTTTAGTTGGTCGTCATATTCGGCCACATAGAGGTGGGCCATTGTATGCGTGTTAGCAGCTGAGACCATTATGAATCGCTCCTCAACATCACAAATGTGAAATCCATTGATGTTCAGTTCGGTTTGGAAATTTGCTTTGATGAAATTCTTTCTTCTATGCGAAACCCACAGTTCCATGGTATTACGTTCCTTCAAATAAGTTCACAGTTTTTAAAGGAATTGAGATAGAGAGCAGCCAGAAACTTACCTCCAGCGTAGCAAACATAAAATTTTACTTGATGATAAACTCGTTGACATTTTCATGGTTGATGCATTGCTGGAGATCTTCATTTGCTTCGCAAATACCATTTTGAGTGCCTCCTTTGATGTTTTGTAAGAGTTATTTGACCTGCAAATATGGCGATTGTGGAAACAAAAAAAAACACACAGCGTAAACTCGAAAATCTTCAGGACTTTTGAATTTACCTTATTGAAGAAATAAACTTACCTCTTTTATGAGTGTTCCATCCTCTTTCAAATTCAATTCGTTGCTTGATTAATCCAGTAGAAATAGATTTATTGCGACATAAGTTTTCATTTCATCTCCATCAAATAAAATAAACAAATGATTTTTTTTTCTTCTTCTTCTTTTTTTGGCTTCTGTCACTTTGGGCCCAGGAAAAAAATTTGCCCACGGTTGAGGTGAAGTTTTGTTTTTTTTTTCTTTCTAAAATTTACACGGACACGAAATTAAGAGAGGATCGTGAGAGTTCACCTCAGAGGAGATTTGCGGGTGTTTTCGGAAAGGGACGAGGAAAGTCGGGACTCTAGGTAATATATGTCCTCTATGCTGAAGAAAACGGTCGCAGAACTGGGACTCCCCAGATAAGGGTAACCATAACTTGAATACCGAGAGGTATATGGCCTCCTTTTTTGGAACCTTCTAGATCGGCTCGAACTAGATCAATAATTTGTGTCATGCTCAATGTTGAGAATCGGTTTCTCTTCTAAAAAAATTTGTCGTTTAGCTCCATTGGATTAACTCGGGTTTTGTATATTTTAATTGCTCTTCTAGTCCTCCATAATACCTATCCTTAATACATTTAAGTCTCGAATAATTTGTTGATGTTCCATTATTATTATTATTGTTTTGGCGAAATTTAATCTCATTGAAATTTCAATATTTAAGTAAGATTTAATCAGCCTTTAAACGCACAAATTTGCGTTTAACTTAAGCGGCCTTTAGTCAACCTTGCTTAAATCAGAAAATTGATTATGAATAAGGATTATCTGCTTAAGCACTGCTTAGAGCCCGCTTAAATTTAAGCGGCCTTTAAGTTTTGGTTATGAATACGGCTGGATTTTTTTGGCAAATTCAGCATCTTCTCTAAGTCGATCCCACAGCGAAGCATAAACGCATTGGAATTGGATGGTCAGTTGGCTTCAACTCCTGAACCAATTGGATTTTGTATGGCGTCATACCAAGGTCTTTATGCAAAATTCGTCTCAATAATGTTTCCGAAGTGTTCAATTGTTGAGAACGACGGTGAGTTGATGTTGATGGTGCTTCACGCACCCTTTCTGCCACGGCAGCAGTATTCTCGAGCATACGCACTGTTTTTGGCTTTTCACGCTTTGGTTTATCGATGAGGATGCCAGTTTTTTTCACTTTTTTCTCAAGATAACGAGCATACGGAGCTGACAGAGCTTCTCTTCTTCGAAAATCCGTACGCAATTTTCGCACACATTCTGTAACATTATGCCATGAACGCGTTATTCAAGCGTATACACAACCATATTCGTTCAGCGGGAGGATAAAACTAATTATATGCCAAATCAGACATGAGCTTAAGTGTTACCATTCACGAAATAAGCACTAGTAGAAAAAAAAATAAAACGTTAGATGGCGGACCCTTTATTTCTTATGGTTTGACAGAATTCACAAAACTTCCCTCAAGCAATTTTTGCATATAAGATCGGGAGATAAGGGAAATATTTTTCTCCTTCAAAAGTGACAGAACTTCCAAAAATCTTGAGTAAAAGAACAGAAAATTGTGAGAATTTAGGAGTTTTCAGGTGTATTAGTAAAAGAACAGACCTAATAGGCCAGTTCCACCTAACAACAACTCACTGATAGCCTTTTCCAAAATAGAAAAGGAGTGCTTACCCATCACTCCCTCAGGGAGTGAAATCGTCACTCCCTACTTTTTCTTGGAGTGAAGGAGTGATTAACAATACATGCAACTAAACGTCAAAACACTCCCTTTCCCAAAATGAATTCCAAATTCGTTGACAGGGAGTACACTCCGAAAAGTAGTTTTGGAAAAGGCCATGAGATCGCAGAGATCTTTGATTAGGGGGGTTCACATGGACGAACATGCTCGACAACATTGGCTCGATGAAAAAGAAACTGAACATCCGACTTTGCGTTCACATGAATGCTGATTTTGTCGAACATCATTATTTTGAAATTTTCGTAGCAAACAGACGCAATATGTGGAAAAAAAATGGGCTATTAAAATCATAAATTGAATTCTGGAAGAAGAATAGGAAGACAGGGAAACGAAAGAAAACTAGAAAAAACCTTTAAGAATAAGGAAATAGATGTGGGACGGAGGGGTGGAGGTTTTTTGCAATTGTTTCCATTATTCCCGCATGATGTGAACGCGACCGAGACATTTACGAAATGAAAATTAATACCAAAGTTGTCGAGCATCTGTTTACACAAGTTGTTTGGTTGGACGAGCCACCCAAGTTATCAAAAAATTTTGAAATCCGTCCAACATGTTGGTCCAGCAGTTGTCTTTGTGTTCACATGATCGAGCATTGATGGCCAACGAGCCATGTTGTCGAGCATGTTGGAACATGTGAACCCCTCTATTCGATTTTTCACTCAGCTATTTTGACGTGACTGACATATGCACAACCCTTGTATATGGATTTACCAAGTACTATCAACAATGGTTTTCTGCTTGGTTTGACAGTAGCAAGCAGAGAACACACATTACAAACGTATGTAAAAAACTGTCAAAAAACTGTCAAACCAAGCAGAAAACCATTCTTGATATTACCTGGTAAATCCATATACAAAGTGTACAACAACAATTTGTAAGGTAACCATTTTTTCTCAATGAAAACTGAGAATTATGTTCCACCAAATGGGTTTGCCTCAGTCAAAGTGACATCGAGATCTCAGTGAGATATTTTTAGGTGGAACTGACCCAATATGTAATCAGTTTTGGATTCAAAGTCTGTCAAAACCTAATTTTCCATTTGACTTTCAAACAATTATTTTTCAACGTTTATTTTACCATTATGTGTATGCTTTTCGAACAAAAAATTGACTCAGTTTGCAAGAGCACGAACTTATTTAATTGAATTATGTGAAATGTGTGCTATCTTGTTGTTCATTATTTCACTGTCAATCGATTTCCAATACGCAATCTTCAATCAAAAGCTCTATTTAAACCATCTCATCCATCAATTCAACAAACTATCGTTTAATGTAAATCCCAATATAGTCCAACCCTTTGTATATGGATTTACCTAGTATTATCAAGAATGGTTTTCAAGCAAGCAAGCAGAGAACCTTTGTATATGGATTTACCAGGTAATATCAAGAATGGTTTTCTGCTTGGTTTGACAGTTTTTTGACAGTTTTTTACATTAGTTTGTAATGTGTATTCTCTGCTTGCTTGCTTGAAAGCCATTTTTGATAGTACTAGGTAAATCCATATACAAAGCAGAGAACACACATTACAAACTAATGTAAAAAACTGTCAAAAAACTGTCAAACCAAGCAGAAAACCATTCTTGATATTACCTGGTAAATCCATAGACGCTGTTCACATTGGACTATTTCCGCCGACTTATTTTGAAGTAAGTCCAATCGGTCGTGTTCAAACACAAAAGTAGTGTGAACACTCCAGACTCACTTTGACGTCTTATAGTTGTCATAAATTGACAATAGGCCAGTTCCACCTAACAACATCTCACTGATGTGGCTTTTCTAAGAACTAAGAAGAATTGCTACTGAAATTCAATTTTTTTTTTGGCGTGAAAGAAATGTGCAAAAACGAATCGATCCCTTTTTTGAATGTGTTTGTCTGGTCAGCTATTAATTCGTTTTGTACAGAAAACTCAGAAATGTCAAACACGTAGTCCATTATGTGTAAAATCCGTGTACAATTCGTCTCCAAAAAGAGATTCAAGAGAAATCAATCCTTCAAGAAAAAAAATAAATTTCTTTGTGAAAGAAATGCGTTTAAGGGAAAAAAATTACCACTTTTACGTCACGGATCAATTCTTGGGTTGTAAGAAAAGCCACATGAGATCTCAATGTCATTTTGACCGAGGCAAAATCATTTGGTGGAACATAATTCTCAATTCTCATTGAGATAAAATGGTTACCTTAAAAATTTTTGTTGTACATATGTCAGTCACGTCAAAATAGCTGAGTGAGAAATCGAATCAAAAATATTTTCATCTCAGAGATCTCAAAAACAAATCTCATTTTTCATTTTTGTTCCACTTAAAAAATCTCTGAGATCTCAATGAGATGTCGTTAGGTGGAACTGGCCTAATTAATTTGACGGCATATGCCAAATGTCAAAAAAAAATCCATAAATTTTTAGTTTGGTTTGAAAATCCTGCCTCACTTTGTTGTCTTTTTCTCACTAGCAAGTGCGAAAGAGAAAAAACATATAGACGTCAAGAGCTTTGTTCAGCGAGAAAAAAGACAGCACAGTACAGCACAGCACAGAACAGTACAGCACAGCTGCATGAGAAATGTCAGAACAGTTTGGAACAGTTTAGAACACAAAATGTGTTCTACCTAAAAAGATGGAACAGAAAATCCTGTCCTAAACTGTTCCAAACTGTTCTAGACAGACTCAATGAACACCAAAGCAGAACAGTTTGGAACAGCAAATGTGTCAATGAACACCAAAAAGCTGTACTTTTCTGTTCCAAACTGTTCCAAAGTGTGCAGCACAGTGTCGCTGAACATACCTAAGATAAGTCGGAGGAAAGAATCCAATGTGAACATCGTCATATACAAAGGTCCAACCTCACCATTAAACGTCACAGTTCTTCTAGCCATCTCTTTCTTACAAATTGAATTCTAATCAGAAAAATCTCTCCACTTTTCCATTCTCCACTCTCTTAACTTCGTATATAGCTTCCAGATTTTCAAGTTTCTTGAATTTTTTGACAGTCGAACTCGTTTCTTTTGTAGCAAGTTCTCATCAAGTAATCAAGGGTTTTTCCTCTTACGTGTGGAAATAATTTTGCAAAAAAATAACTTAAATTTATTTCTTCATTGAAAAATCGATTAAAAAACAACAAGCAAAATGTTGAAAGCACCGAAATTCCTAGCACAATATGTTGCCCAACGACAATTTGGTTATGCGGCCGGGAACAAGAAAATTTCGAGTATTTTCGAGAACGTACGTAGTACATATAAAAAAAAATGAATTTCACAATAAAATTTATTTTTTGTTTATTTCAAAAATTTGTTGCACAAAATTAAGCTAAATGCATCCTATTCAAATGTATTTCTTTTTTCTATTATCAGCGGTTATCCGGATACACCAATGGATTTCTTGGACAAGTGCGGCAAAAGTAAGTTCAAAGTCGAGCCTTTCTCAAGGACGAATGTCCTCATGTCTTTTGTTTTAATAAATTAATTAAAAGAAATTAGTGACAGTGTTAAATTAATTAGTCAATTTATATCCATAAACCGATTTTTCATTCGGAACATGCGAATGCTCCGCCATGTGAGGCATTATGTAACCTCAAATTCTTACATTCAGTTCATCTACTAGAAAAGTGGAGAAATGGAAGGAAAAACAATGTTTTTCTTGTGAGATTTATCATCGAGTTGGAATTTTATTGATAAAGAAGAATTTACAAGTTTCAACTCGGCAAACAAAACAAAAGTGAGGTTAAGTTTTCGTGTATTCGAAGAGAGTTTTCTCAAACTAGAACTAGAACCCCTTTAGTCTAGGGTAGAAATAGCACACGGCTTACTTAGTGCACAGGGCAAATTGCATCATCTCGGGACGATAACAAATCTTACATTTACTTGCAGGTCCGATGAAGTCAAAGGTGCCGTCATTGGTATCGATTTAGGAACAACTAACTCTTGCGTTGCCGTCATGGAGGGCAAACAAGCTAAAGTCATCGAGAACTTGGAAGGTGCCCGCACAACACCTTCCCACGTTGCATTCACCAAAGACGGCGAACGTCTTGTCGGTATGCCAGCCAAACGCCAAGCTGTTACAAATTCTGCCAACACATTCTATGCCACTAAACGTTTGATTGGTCGTCGCTTCGACGATCCAGAAATCAAGAAAGATTTGAAAAATCTTTCATACAAAGTTGTTAAAGCTACGAACGGCGACGCTTGGGTTCAGAGTTCCGATGGCAAAGTCTACTCGCCATCACAAATCGGAGCGTTTGTTCTCGTCAAGATGAAGGAAACCGCCGAAGCTTATCTGAATACAACAATCAAGAATGCAGTTGTTACGGTTCCAGCTTATTTCAACGATTCGCAACGTCAAGCTACCAAAGATGCTGGCCAAATTGCTGGTTTGAATGTTCTGCGTGTGATTAACGAGCCGACAGCAGCTGCATTGGCCTACGGCATGGACAAGACCGAAGACAAAATGTAAGTGTTTCTTTCTTGTTTCCTAACTGCGAGGTTAATTCTCACAACTTTTAGCATTGCTGTATACGATTTGGGTGGTGGAACTTTCGATATCTCGATCCTGGAAATCCAAAAGGGTGTTTTCGAAGTCAAATCGACCAACGGTGACACACTGCTGGGTGGAGAGGATTTCGACAATGTAATCGTCAACTTCCTGGTATCCGAATTCAAGAGGGACAGCGGCATCGATATAACCAAGGACTCCATTGCCATGCAACGACTTAAGGAAGCCGCCGAAAAAGCAAAGATCGAACTGTCATCATCTCAACAGACCGACATCAACTTGCCATACCTCACCATGGATAAGGCTGGACCACAGCACATGAATTTGAAAATGACCCGTGCCAAGTTGGAGTCGCTTGTTGGCGATCTCATTAAGCGCACCATCCAGCCTTGCCAGAAGGCCCTAACCGATGCCGAGGTGTCGAAGTCAGAAATCGGTGAAGTCCTGCTTGTTGGTGGTATGACAAGAATGCCTAAAGTACAATCGACAGTTCAAGATATTTTCGGACGCCAGCCATCGCGTGCTGTCAATCCCGATGAGGCAGTTGCTGTTGGTGCTGCAGTTCAGGGTGGTGTGTTGGCCGGAGATGTAACCGATGTGCTCTTGCTGGACGTAACTCCCTTGTCTCTGGGCATTGAAACACTTGGCGGAGTCTTCACCAGATTGATTACTCGCAACACAACCATTCCCACAAAGAAATCACAAGTCTTCTCGACAGCCGCTGACGGTCAGACACAAGTCGAAATCAAAGTGCATCAGGGTGAACGTGAAATGGCCTCTGACAATAAGATGTTGGGATCGTTCACATTGGTCGGTATTCCTCCAGCACCTCGTGGAGTTCCTCAGATCGAGGTTGTGTTCGATATCGATGCCAACGGTATTGTACATGTGTCGGCACGAGACAAGGGTACCGGCAAGGAACAACAAATTGTCATTCAATCGAGCGGTGGCCTGAGCAAGGATGAGATCGAGAATATGATCAAGAAGGCCGAACAGTATGCAGCTACCGACAAGCAAAAGCGAGAAATGATTGAGCTTGTCAATCAGGGAGAGAGCATCGTGCACGATACAGAGACCAAAATGGAGGAATTCAAGAGTCAACTTCCTGCTGAAGAAGTGAGTCTTCTTACATGTTTTCATTTGCTCTTTTTCAAATTTCTTTTTCGATTTTCCAGTGCGAAAAGCTCAAGAAGGAAATCGACAATCTGAAAAAACTCTTGGCCAACAAAACTGCAGGAGATCCCGAAGAAGTGCGAAAGGCCACAAGCCAGTTGCAACAATCATCACTGAAACTCTTTGAAATGGCCTACAAAAAGGTAGGTGTACCTTCTCTACTGTTTTTCTTGAAAATCACTGATTCCTTCTTTTAATTCTCAGATGGCATCCGAACGAGAGAGTTCCTCAAGCAGCAGTGGCACCACGGCTGAAGACAAAACATCAGAACAGAAAAAGGAAGAGAAGAACTAATTGGCGAACGGGTTGATTTCCATTACATTATGCCCAAAGCAATTAGTCTAACGGTTTTGATCTGCATCCCACAAATAATGACTTGATGAATTTTAAAACTTCGTATTTCCTTTAATGTAGAATAAGTTCTTAGGTCGATAAATTTATTTACAATTGGTCAAGAGTTCAATTGCGCCGGCGAAGTAGTTTTTTATTTTATCTTACTGGAACGTGTTTCGTGGATCGATCTGAAGGCGAAGGGCGACTCATTTCGCAGTTGTAGTAAATTTTCTGTGGGAATATTCTTCAAAACTTTTGGCATTCATCTTTCGACATAAAACAAAAAATCAATACAGACTTAGACTTGTGCGTATAATTTTTAAATAATTTTAATGTTTATTTTTTAAGAGTGATTATTTCGTTACACAAAATATGGATTGTATGATAATGCAGTTTTATTAATTAAAAGCTGTGCTAACATAAGTTGAAAATGTTTGTTTTGTTGGTGGTACTTTACTCATCATATTTGGTGGCGATGCGATGGTCCGGGAAGAAATGTTGCATTGTTCTTATAACCATCGTATTCATAATTATAAGTTATAACTTCCTACCTATATGAGCTACATTTTCAACCTATCGATAAAATTCTTCATGAATTAGACTATATCGCGTGTGGAAAGGAAAAGGAAAATTCATTTTGTTCGGTTTTCAAACAATTTGGTTCACTGTGGCGGATACTTATTTTTTGTTTCTAAATCAAAACAAAGCCTTTTAATTATAAGGAAATACGCATGTGTGCAATCAAAACTGCGTCCAAGATCCCTATCATTTACGTGAAGTGAGACGAGAAAACCGAAACCAAATAACATCAACACAACGAGATAAGTGCCAGCATTATCAGCGAGCTATGGATACTGTAACGAGGATTGTTTTATCCGTCAACGAATATCGCCGGAATGATGTCCGCAGAACCGAGATGATTGCCGTAGAGAGCTATGGCATGCTCGCGAGGCACGGCTGAGCTCGTCGGCTGGTGGGGTGGTTCTTGCTCCGATAGCAGTCGAAAACCTCGCACAAAAAAAAACACTCATGCCATACTACTTCCTCTTCCACCACCGCTTTCCGCTTTTTAAGGAAATACGGCTTCAAACGTATCTAAAATCACTTTTCTTCATACTTCCGTCATTCGTTCGTCGTGTTTTAGTGCTATAGTATCAACTAGAATATTTACGAGACGAATAAATTTGTTTTCTCCAATTTATTAATATTTGATAAGAAGTAAATGTATGTATGAGAAATCAGATAAAAACAAAATTTCCATGGTTTGGTGTGAATTTGTGAGGAAATAGGGCTTGAAACTATCTAAAATCACTTTGGTTTCATTCATCCGACATTCGTCAGTTGTTCTCATGTGAATAGTCAGAATATAAATATATATAATTATAATTTTATATAACGAAATCCGCTTTAGAATTACTGCTGCCACGCAATTTGATATGACATACAAACTTGTAGACAAAATTACACACGGTCTTTCGCCTGTAGAATTTTTTTCACAAATTGAAATAAATTTGTGATTCTGACTCATATTGTGCAACAGAAACTCACAAAAATGTAGATTTTTCACAACTTTTTGGTTGTGATTTACAATTACAAACTTATTTTCGTGCAACCGAAAATCATATTTTTTAACAATTTTATATTTTGTGAATCACAATTACAATTTTGTAGACTACAGAATTTTACAAAACACAAAACTTACTCGCGCAAAGTTCCCAAACAAACGAAATTTTCTTCTTTTTTTTTTAACTACGTTTCTCTTGACTATTTCGATTTTTGACTCTAGCAATTCTTAAGTTCTACGTTTCATGCAAAGTTTTTAAAGTTTAACAGCCAAATTTATAAACAAAACGTAAAGCTTGCTTAACTTAAAGCAACCTTTAAGTATGATTTAAGTAGAAAATCCATATATTATAATCAATTTGGAGATTTAAGCAACGTTACTTAAAGCTCTCTTAACTTAAACGCCAAATTTGTTGTTTAAAGGTGGATTAAATACTGCTCAAATGTTGACATTTGTATCATATTGAGAAATTGTCTTTTTTCGTTGGTTATTCTATTGTTTTTTTCTTGTTTCAAAGATATATAAACGAAAACAATAATTATTGTGAGGGATGAGAAAAAAGACTCAACGAGTGAAGAAAATACCACTAGTTTCCTCATCAGTCAAAGTCAAATGGAGTATGGAGAAGAACATTGAAACGGACACAGTCAACACGACTCGTGCCATTTATAATCATTCAAGTAATGACTCCAGTAATCATGATCCCAATCTCACCAAAATCAAGCAAAATAAGTTTCTCTTTAAGAAAAAAAAAACTGTCCTCATTTAAAGATGATATGTTATTTGTCTCCATGTTTGCTATTTTATGTATTTTTGTTTATTTTAAATAAAGAAAGGAGAATTTTTCAATTTTAATAAATAACAATTTATTTAAACTTTTTATTGCAAACAAATAATTTACTAATTTACAAATAGTTTACTCTACAGTAAACAGTAGCCCAGCCCGATGATGGAACAAAAGTTCTGAAACGCGTCGCGATCTTGTTTTATAAAAAAAAAATCTATTATTTGTTTGCAATAAAAAGTTTAAATAAATTGTTATTTTTTAAAATTGAAAAATTCTCCTTTCTTTATTTAAAATAAACAAAAATACATGTCCTCATTTGCTTTTTTTTAGGAAATATTTCAAAATATATTATTATTCACATCAAATTCACACTAAAATTTAAGTTAAGATGTTGGCATTCTCCCTCCAGATCTTGTTGCAGTTTCTTGAAGTGGTATTTGATGATCCAAATTTTCTACATCGGCGATTTTCAGTTCAGCTTAAGCGGCGCGCGGTTTATTTTCCTTTTCGGCGTCATTTCCTTCGTCTTCGACACTCGTTTCTTTAACAGGACCACGGAAGAAACCATCTGCGTGTCGCCATTTATTTTTTTGTTATTTTTGTTTATTTTTTGTTTTTTGTGACGTTCAATTTGACTTTTGACAAATAAAAATTGAAAGTTTCCTGTAATAGATTTGTTGTTTCACTTTTTAGATAAAGACATCGCTTAACTAAGTGACAGCCGTTTTCCATTATAAATAAGAATTTAAGCAACGTTACTTAAAGGCAACTTTAATATTTAACCATGCTTAACTTATTAACGTCTTAACACGCTCTTAAGGAATCTTTATAAATACGGCTGTAAATGAATAACCTAATTAATAATACAAAAATACACGGCAGCTGCCCGTGGCTAAGTGGTTAGGTGCGTTGGCTGCTAAGCAGAACGTTGTTGTGGGTTCGAGTCCTACTCGTGCCCATAAAGTTTTTATTTCATCTTTCACGGTTACTGCCTCTTGCGAAGAACTGACAAAACTTCCAAGAGTATCAATTTGTCATGAAAAAGTGGTTCTCAACTTTGCCGTTTCGAATCGGCGTTAAATTGTAGGTCCCCTCAATTCTTCACACGCACCCGGAGAATTGTTGATGAGAGTAAGTCACTTAGGCCTTGGCTCTTCAAGAGCTGACGCGCCCCTCTAAATACAGCGTCTGTTTCACAATATACAATTAAAGTTCCTGTTAAGCTACTTGGAAGCTAACTAGCAGTTAAAATTCAAAATAGCGTTTCACAATATCTGAGTAGAGCTAACTAGTAGTTAAAGTGTCAAGTTACTTATAGGGAGGATGAAGTGCCCTATAAAGTAGTTAACTGGGAGTTAATAGAATTAAAAGTCTGAAAAAAGCAAGATTTGTCATTTTTTCAATTAAAATAGAATTTAATTCCTGAAAAGCAGGATTTTTAAATGATTGTCATTTTTTTTTCAAATAAAATGGATAATCTCTCGAATTTTATGAAATAGCTATATTCCCTAGAATGATAGGTGCTATCGACTGTACGCATACCTTTCAAGTCTCCAGGTAAATGGGTTTCTATACAAATAACTTTCATTAAATTTTGAATTCATTAGAAGGAGATAATGCTGAAAATTTTAGGAACCGTAAATAGCAGTTTTCTTTCAATGTGCAAACAGTTGTCAGCGTAAAACTTGTTTTCTTGGACATTGTTGCAAGATGGCCAGGTGCTTGTCACGACCAAAGAGTTTTTAACAACTCGTACATTAAGCAGAAATTACAAGGAAGTGAATTCAATAACTGAAATGAACCACGATCACTTTGAAGATAACATACTTCAAAGTGAAGAAGAATACCAAATCACAAGTTCTCGAGAAGACAATGATGGTACCTAGACCTACTGTAACTACCAGTTTGGTTAATAATTATTTTGCTTCACTATTGCAAAAAATAAAAGTGTTTATATAAAATGTACGTTTTTATTTTTTTTTTCATGTTTATCAACGAAATATTTAAGTCTTAATGCCCATATTTTTCTTTTCTGTTCTCTTTCCTCTTTTCAAAGTCCCATCTTTTTTGAAGCTCTTCCTTTTCTCTTTTCTTAAGCAGCAAATCTTCTTCCAAAACTTGTTTTTGCGTTGTGGAGCCACCACGAAACCGCGTATTCCGAGTTAGAACGTATTTCATGGAATCCTTGGTCATCATAGAATTGCCAAATTAGAAATATTCGCAAAAAAAAAATGCTGATAACACAACAACAACTTTTGTTGTATTTTGACATTTTGGTCTCTGAAATGTGACATATGCGCGAACTTTAGAAGAAGAAAATCGGGAATATAATACCTTGTATTCTGTGTACTGTGGATAATAGGTATGGCCAACAATCACGACAAGTCAAACAAAGAATTCTAACTTTTAAAGGCTGGTATCTATTAGGTCCGTTCCTTTACTTTTTCAAGTAACTTCAAGCTGCCGAAAGTTACTAAAAACTGCTTAATCCTGTTCCCTAACACAAAAATTTCGTAAAAAAGAGAGACGATGAGAGAGTAAAACATTTCCCCTGAAATGAGAGAGTTACTAAAATCTGCCCGAGAAAATTCTTCGGGCAACTTTTAGCAGCTAAATTTTAGCTGTCAAAAACAGCTGTCATCAGCTTTTTGAATTCAATTTCAAATTATCAAATCAAATAAGAAAATTTAAATCACTTTCTTTTGATTCTAAGAATCAGCCAATAACGATGTTAAATGGAATAATTGTTTATTCGTGTTGATTTAGTTTTATTAATCACGATTTACAAAGAATTATTTTGGTTTTGCGTTTGACGTTTCTGTCATGTAGCTATTTTACTAGAACTTACTACAAAAGCGTTCCTTTACTTTTTCGTAACTTTGAATTTCTGTGAGAGAATTTATCCCCACTCCTACCAATTTGACAGCTTACTTGAAGTTACTTGAAAAAGTAAAGGAACGGACCTATTCATTGAACGCTATTAGGTAGTAAAGCTATTCATTGCCGTAGTTACCCAGAACATAAATTTATCAGGATGAATGTGGTGAAACGTAAAACTCACTAACAGGAGGCTTTAATTGGCAGCTAATTTAAGTGCTAGTTAACTAATCAGAAATTTACTTTTACATTGTGAAACAGACGCTAAATAAATACAATAAATAAATAAATACAAGGAAGTTAAACAAAATCTACAATAACGACCCCTGTCCCAGGAGTTGGATCTCGTGCCGTTTCTCTACTTCGTTGCACCAGTGTTGAATCGCTTTGCTTTTGGTTTTTTTGTTCTACTCAAACCGTGGCCTAAGCGGTGCAGGGAAATTACTCCACGGGAATCTGCTCCACATGGGAATTTACTCCACTCAAAGTGGGAATTTGCTCCACTTTTTAAAGTGGAATAAATTCCCACTGCGAGTGGGAAATAACTGCATAATTGTGTGAGAAAGTAGTCCACTAAAAGTAAAAAGTGTGAGAAACAATATTATTGCACTTCTTATTAAAAAAATTTCAGAATGTGATTTTTTTCTTTGAATTATAAAAAAGTCTTAACAATAGATAGGACCATTTTTTTTTACTATTTGTGGACAAAATTGACAAAGCAATTCATTTTTCAAAACTAACTGCTGCCGTTTTCTTTACTTTTTAAAAGAAACCACCACGCACCTTTGTAATGCACGCTTGTGTATGGAAAGCAGGTGCTGCATTGAAATGATTCATTTTGAACATCTTTTTTCACTTTCGTCTAGACTCTAGAGATTATGACGATCTGGAACATTCAAAATCGTTTGGTTTGGTTGGGAGCGTAACGAGCGGAAAAAATTTTGCCCAAAAGAGAATGAATTTGGGGTGTGAAAATAAAAAAAATTCGCGCGAAAAAATTTTTGCCCAAAAGAGAATGAATTCGCGCGAATTTTTTTATTTTCACACCCCAAATTCATTCTCTTTTGGGCAAAATTTTTTCCGCTCGTTACGCTCCCAACCAAACCAAACGATTTTGAATGTTCCAGATCGTCATAATCTCTAGAGTCTAGACGAAAGTGAAAAAAGATGTTCAAAATGAATCATTTCAATGCAGCACCTGCTTTCCATACACAAGCGTGCATTACAAAGGTGCGTGGTGGTTTCTTTTAAAAAGTAAAGAAAACGGCAGCAGTTAGTTTTGAAAAATGAATTGCTTTGTCAATTTTGTCCACAAATAGTAAAAAAAATGGTCCTATCTATTGTTAAGACTTTTTTATAATTCAAAGAAAAAAATCACATTCTGAAATTTTTTTAATAAGAAGTGCAATAATATTGTTTCTCACACTTTTTACTTTTAGTGGACTACTTTCTCACACAATTATGCAGTTATTTCCCACTCGCAGTGGGAATTTATTCCACTTTAAAAAGTGGAGCAAATTCCCACTTTGAGTGGAGTAAATTCCCATGTGGAGCAGATTCCCGTGGAGTAATTTCCCTGCACCGCTTAGGCCACGGTTTGAGTAGAACAAAAAAACCAACACCAAAAGCAAAGCGATTCAACACTGGTGCAACGAAGTAGAGAAACGGCACGAGATCCAACTCCTGGGACAGGGGTCGTTATTGTAGATTTTGTTTAACTTCCTTGTATTTATTTATTTATTGTATTTATTTAGCGTCTGTTTCACAATGTAAAAGTAAATTTCTGATTAGTTAACTAGCACTTAAATTAGCTGCCAATTAAAGCCTCCTGTTAGTGAGTTTTACGTTTCACCACATTCATCCTGATAAATTTATGTTCTGGGTAACTACGGCAATGAATAGCTTTACTACCTAATAGCGTTCAATGAATAGGTCCGTTCCTTTACTTTTTCAAGTAACTTCAAGTAAGCTGTCAAATTGGTAGGAGTGGGGATAAATTCTCTCACAGAAATTCAAAGTTACGAAAAAGTAAAGGAACGCTTTTGTAGTAAGTTCTAGTAAAATAGCTACATGACAGAAACGTCAAACGCAAAACCAAAATAATTCTTTGTAAATCGTGATTAATAAAACTAAATCAACACGAATAAACAATTATTCCATTTAACATCGTTATTGGCTGATTCTTAGAATCAAAAGAAAGTGATTTAAATTTTCTTATTTGATTTGATAATTTGAAATTGAATTCAAAAAGCTGATGACAGCTGTTTTTTGACAGCTAAAATTTAGCTGCTAAAAGTTGCCCGAAGAATTTTCTCGGGCAGATTTTAGTAACTCTCTCATTTCAGGGGAAATGTTTTACTCTCTCATCGTCTCTCTTTTTTACGAAATTTTTGTGTTAGGGAACAGGATTAAGCAGTTTTTAGTAACTTTCGGCAGCTTGAAGTTACTTGAAAAAGTAAAGGAACGGACCTAATAGATACCAGCCTTTAAAAGTTAGAATTCTTTGTTTGACTTGTCGTGATTGTTGGCCATACCTATTATCCACAGTACACAGAATACAAGGTATTATATTCCCGATTTTCTTCTTCTAAAGTTCGCGCATATGTCACATTTCAGAGACCAAAATGTCAAAATACAACAAAAGTTGTTGTTGTGTTATCAGCATTTTTTTTTTGCGAATATTTCTAATTTGGCAATTCTATGATGACCAAGGATTCCATGAAATACGTTCTAACTCGGAATACGCGGTTTCGTGGTGGCTCCACAACGCAAAAACAAGTTTTGGAAGAAGATTTGCTGCTTAAGAAAAGAGAAAAGGAAGAGCTTCAAAAAAGATGGGACTTTGAAAAGAGGAAAGAGAACAGAAAAGAAAAATATGGGCATTAAGACTTAAATATTTCGTTGATAAACATGAAAAAAAAAATAAAAACGTACATTTTATATAAACACTTTTATTTTTTGCAATAGTGAAGCAAAATAATTATTAACCAAACTGGTAGTTACAGTAGGTCTAGGTACCATCATTGTCTTCTCGAGAACTTGTGATTTGGTATTCTTCTTCACTTTGAAGTATGTTATCTTCAAAGTGATCGTGGTTCATTTCAGTTATTGAATTCACTTCCTTGTAATTTCTGCTTAATGTACGAGTTGTTAAAAACTCTTTGGTCGTGACAAGCACCTGGCCATCTTGCAACAATGTCCAAGAAAACAAGTTTTACGCTGACAACTGTTTGCACATTGAAAGAAAACTGCTATTTACGGTTCCTAAAATTTTCAGCATTATCTCCTTCTAATGAATTCAAAATTTAATGAAAGTTATTTGTATAGAAACCCATTTACCTGGAGACTTGAAAGGTATGCGTACAGTCGATAGCACCTATCATTCTAGGGAATATAGCTATTTCATAAAATTCGAGAGATTATCCATTTTATTTGAAAAAAAAAATGACAATCATTTAAAAATCCTGCTTTTCAGGAATTAAATTCTATTTTAATTGAAAAAATGACAAATCTTGCTTTTTTCAGACTTTTAATTCTATTAACTCCCAGTTAACTACTTTATAGGGCACTTCATCCTCCCTATAAGTAACTTGACACTTTAACTACTAGTTAGCTCTACTCAGATATTGTGAAACGCTATTTTGAATTTTAACTGCTAGTTAGCTTCCAAGTAGCTTAACAGGAACTTTAATTGTATATTGTGAAACAGACGCTGTATTTAGAGGGGCGCGTCAGCTCTTGAAGAGCCAAGGCCTAAGTGACTTACTCTCATCAACAATTCTCCGGGTGCGTGTGAAGAATTGAGGGGACCTACAATTTAACGCCGATTCGAAACGGCAAAGTTGAGAACCACTTTTTCATGACAAATTGATACTCTTGGAAGTTTTGTCAGTTCTTCGCAAGAGGCAGTAACCGTGAAAGATGAAATAAAAACTTTATGGGCACGAGTAGGACTCGAACCCACAACAACGTTCTGCTTAGCAGCCAACGCACCTAACCACTTAGCCACGGGCAGCTGCCGTGTATTTTTGTATTATTAATTAGGTTATTCATTTACAGCCGTATTTATAAAGATTCCTTAAGAGCGTGTTAAGACGTTAATAAGTTAAGCATGGTTAAATATTAAAGTTGCCTTTAAGTAACGTTGCTTAAATTCTTATTTATAATGGAAAACGGCTGTCACTTAGTTAAGCGATGTCTTTATCTAAAAAGTGAAACAACAAATCTATTACAGGAAACTTTCAATTTTTATTTGTCAAAAGTCAAATTGAACGTCACAAAAAACAAAAAATAAACAAAAATAACAAAAAAATAAATAGGCGACACGCAGATGGTTTCTTCCGTGGTCCTGTTAAAGAAACGAGTGTCGAAGACGAAGGAAATGACGCCGAAAAGGAAAATAAACCGCGCGCCGCTTAAGCTGAACTGAAAATCGCCGATGTAGAAAATTTGGATCATCAAATACCACTTCAAGAAACTGCAACAAGATCTGGAGGGAGAATGCCAACATCTTAACTTAAATTTTAGTGTGAATTTGATGTGAATAATAATATATTTTGAAATATTTCCTAAAAAAAAGCAAATGAGGACATGTATTTTTGTTTATTTTAAATAAAGAAAGGAGAATTTTTCAATTTTAAAAAATAACAATTTATTTAAACTTTTTATTGCAAACAAATAATAGATTTTTTTTTTATAAAACAAGATCGCGACGCGTTTCAGAACTTTTGTTCCATCATCGGGCTGGGCTACTGTTTACTGTAGAGTAAACTATTTGTAAATTAGTAAATTATTTGTTTGCAATAAAAAGTTTAAATAAATTGTTATTTATTAAAATTGAAAAATTCTCCTTTCTTTATTTAAAATAAACAAAAATACATAAAATAGCAAACATGGAGACAAATAACATATCATCTTTAAATGAGGACAGTTTTTTTTTTCTTAAAGAGAAACTTATTTTGCTTGATTTTGGTGAGATTGGGATCATGATTACTGGAGTCATTACTTGAATGATTATAAATGGCACGAGTCGTGTTGACTGTGTCCGTTTCAATGTTCTTCTCCATACTCCATTTGACTTTGACTGATGAGGAAACTAGTGGTATTTTCTTCACTCGTTGAGTCTTTTTTCTCATCCCTCACAATAATTATTGTTTTCGTTTATATATCTTTGAAACAAGAAAAAAACAATAGAATAACCAACGAAAAAAGACAATTTCTCAATATGATACAAATGTCAACATTTGAGCAGTATTTAATCCACCTTTAAACAACAAATTTGGCGTTTAAGTTAAGAGAGCTTTAAGTAACGTTGCTTAAATCTCCAAATTGATTATAATATATGGATTTTCTACTTAAATCATACTTAAAGGTTGCTTTAAGTTAAGCAAGCTTTACGTTTTGTTTATAAATTTGGCTGTTAAACTTTAAAAACTTTGCATGAAACGTAGAACTTAAGAATTGCTAGAGTCAAAAATCGAAATAGTCAAGAGAAACGTAGTTAAAAAAAAAAGAAGAAAATTTCGTTTGTTTGGGAACTTTGCGCGAGTAAGTTTTGTGTTTTGTAAAATTCTGTAGTCTACAAAATTGTAATTGTGATTCACAAAATATAAAATTGTTAAAAAATATGATTTTCGGTTGCACGAAAATAAGTTTGTAATTGTAAATCACAACCAAAAAGTTGTGAAAAATCTACATTTTTGTGAGTTTCTGTTGCACAATATGAGTCAGAATCACAAATTTATTTCAATTTGTGAAAAAAATTCTACAGGCGAAAGACCGTGTGTAATTTTGTCTACAAGTTTGTATGTCATATCAAATTGCGTGGCAGCAGTAATTCTAAAGCGGATTTCGTTATATAAAATTATAATTATATATATTTATATTCTGACTATTCACATGAGAACAACTGACGAATGTCGGATGAATGAAACCAAAGTGATTTTAGATAGTTTCAAGCCCTATTTCCTCACAAATTCACACCAAACCATGGAAATTTTGTTTTTATCTGATTTCTCATACATACATTTACTTCTTATCAAATATTAATAAATTGGAGAAAACAAATTTATTCGTCTCGTAAATATTCTAGTTGATACTATAGCACTAAAACACGACGAACGAATGACGGAAGTATGAAGAAAAGTGATTTTAGATACGTTTGAAGCCGTATTTCCTTAAAAAGCGGAAAGCGGTGGTGGAAGAGGAAGTAGTATGGCATGAGTGTTTTTTTTTGTGCGAGGTTTTCGACTGCTATCGGAGCAAGAACCACCCCACCAGCCGACGAGCTCAGCCGTGCCTCGCGAGCATGCCATAGCTCTCTACGGCAATCATCTCGGTTCTGCGGACATCATTCCGGCGATATTCGTTGACGGATAAAACAATCCTCGTTACAGTATCCATAGCTCGCTGATAATGCTGGCACTTATCTCGTTGTGTTGATGTTATTTGGTTTCGGTTTTCTCGTCTCACTTCACGTAAATGATAGGGATCTTGGACGCAGTTTTGATTGCACACATGCGTATTTCCTTATAATTCGCGCGAATTTTTTTATTTTCACACCCCAAATTCATTCTCTTTTGGGCAAAATTTTTTCGGCTCGCTTCGCTCGCTTGCAATTATTGTACCTACTTCATTTTTTGTTTCAAGCTCCAAATCCGTTAGTGAAATAATATTTTAAAACATGTGAGACTGAGTTAAGGTTTAGTATTGCAAAAATAGTACCTACTTACGTCTGCATCCACATGATGCAAGAAAACTGAACAGTGAAAATCATATCAATACAAAAATGTCTTTCTAATGGAGCTGTTGATGTAATAGAAACAGCTCAGTTATTTTAGGTGACAAAAAGATGCAATAAGATGAAGCTCGGTTCAAGTACCGTGTGCTTGTAGAATGCGCTACTCTCACCGAACACCAAAGTTCAGAAGAACGTTTTCATGGGGAAGAGTTTCCTTAACGTTACATAGACTTAGAGCATGTGGTATGTAAACCTTGAAAATATGTTCAAACTGTCCACTCAATTTATTGGTTTACAAAATGTTTAAAACTTATCACGAAGAAACCCCGAATTTGATTTCAGGACTAATGACCCACCATAGTGGGTTTGTAGTCCCAAAATAGAATTCGGCACTTGTGTTCCACCATAGTTAGACTGTGCGGAAAAATAAATAATTGTTTAATTTGTAAAATTATGTTCATATTCAATAAATTGGTTGAATTTATCACATAAATTGATTGCATTATAATTACTAACATTCCTCGTAAAAACCTGAAGAGCTCAGTTTCATGATGGGAATTAATTCCACCAAAAAAATTGTGCAGTTATTTCCCACTTGCAGGGGGTATTTATTTCACTTTAAAAAGTGGAGCAAATTCCCACTTTGAGTGGAGTAAATTCCCATGTGGAGCAGATTCCCGTGGAGTAATTTCCCTGCACCGGCCTAAGCCAGGCCTAAGCGCTAAGCCTGTGTCGTAAAAAGAATATGGAGTTGCGGGGCAATTTCTATTTGCGAGGCACTTTAGCATGCAATAAAATAACTTATTTTACTTGTGTACCCGGGTTGGCACGGGCCTTGCTTTCCCCTCCTTCACTGCCTTCGTTTGTAGGTCCGCCACTGTCGTCGTAGCTAACAAGGCGGGCGTATAGCTGCAACGGCCGCGACCGGCTATTGACAACACCGACTGTCAGCAAAAATCGCCTTTAACGGACAAAATATGTATATCACATACTGTATTAGTTTTATCAAGGTCCTTACGACTTACCCCGACGCACCACTCAATATCGCAATGATAGCAACAACAAAAAAACGACATACATACAACGACTTTTGCCTTAGGAGCCGGTTATAGCTATCAGAAAAACGGATCAGAAAAAAATTCTTTTTCCAAATTTGACTACTCTTGAACTTCATTTGAGCGAAATATTTATGCAATTCGACGAACGTTTGTTTAAAAATATTTTTTTTTCAAAAAGAATTAAAACATTTATGACCGAATTTAATTAGAAAATTGAATTTATTTTTTTTTTCTGATGAGATTTCATTTTTCTGAACAGCTGATTGTAAAAACTTCAAAAATATTCCATTTCGTTTTTCTCATGTGTTTCAATTTTTTTCTGTTCCGACTACATCAGAAAAATTTTTTCTGATAGAAAAAAAAAATCTGATGTCATAAAAAACAGCGCGAAGATGAATTGACATTTAATTTCTGACACAAAATTTTTGGTTGCTATAAACACTCATCAGAAAAATGTTTCAAGTTTTCACTGTTTCAATTTTTTCTGATGGATTTTTCTGATAGCTATAACCGGCGCCTTAATGACATCTATGCCTTTGCTTAGGCTCTAAACAAAAAACAAAATAACCGAGACCAAAAAAGACAATTCCTCGAACACTTACTTCCTTTCGGTTTCTTTAATTTATAATTTTGATTTTCTATTATTCTAAAAGTCTATCGTAACGAAAAATCACAATTGACCAACAAGAAATTATGCATGCACTTGCTGCCAACCTTTCTTTACTTCTAGCCACGACTAACTATTTAACTAACCGACCGAACTCATAGCCTGATGAAACATCTTGATTTTCAAGTGTTAGTCTTACATTGTTTTTGTACTGATACCGGAATCAACGTATCATTCCACCGTACCATTGCCTTACCGCTAACGCCAAACTCCTACAATCCTCTATACCTACGTTTTTTTTTTTTTTTTGGAAATTCTCATTTTTTCATTTTCCTACAAAATAATGAGAATATGTAACAAGAAAAAGATTACATCTCGACCTCGAGAGCAATACCATCTACAGTCCAAGATGAAGAAGTCATAGTAAAAAAAAAACCTACCAATGATTGCGCCCAGGACGAGATGCCATCCAAAGCGATGACGCAGACATATTCCCCCGCTTAAAGTGGGTTCGTGGTCACCAAAACAGGACATTAAATGATTGGAGAAGTAAAATATGGAGCAACGAGTCTCGATTCGAGTTGTGTGTGGGAGATTCAAGATCAAGAATCTTAAGAACTCCTTTTGAAGCTTTTCATCCCTACTGTTTTCGTAGAAAAACAAAATTTACCGCATCACTAATGGTCTGGGGTGTATGTCACCTCGAGGAGTGGGAAATCTTTGCTTCATCGATGCACGGTACTGTGAACTCCAGTAGGTATCAAGACATCTTGGAACATCAACTTTTACCCTCAATATCTGTATTGCAAACAGAAAATGATAATTTTTTTTTCAACAAGATGGCGCATCGTGTCACACAGCTAGGATTATCATGAGTTGGTTTCCAGAACACGACATTCCCGTTCTACCCTGGCCAGCAAACAGCCCGGACCTTTCTCCCATAGAGACTTTGTGAGGAAAAATGAAAAAAGAATTGAAGGCAAAGCAATATTTCTTTTATCATTCGATCGATGGAAGATAAACGATCCTGCTAAGCCCAATTTCGTGGAGTATAAGTAATTTGCTTTTTAAAAGTTTATTTTTGTAAAATGTCATTACAAGTAAAAAAAAAACAACAACAGTTAACTTGAGCCTCGTTCTTAAAATAATTGAAAATCGAATAAATAACAACTAACTGGCACCGGACTGTAATTTGTACAAATTAAAGTAGATTCCTCTCATTTTGATCAGTTCTTGATGTGTACCCTTTTCAGCTACTCTTCCAGCGTCTATCACAAATATAACATCACTGTCCACAATTGTTGACAGTCTGTGTGCAATACTGATGCTTGTTCGTCCTTCACTTGCAACTTCCAATGCATCTTGAACGACCTTTTTGGGAAAAAAAAATAAACCGTTATTTTCTACACGTCATTTGTCTAATTACATCAAATTCCAACCTTTTCACTTTCTGCATCCAAGGCTGAAGTTGCCTCATCGAGTAACAGAATTCTTGGATTTCGGATAAGCGCTCTTGCTATAGCAACTCGCTGTTTTTGTCCACCAGACAATTGGGTACCCTTTTCTCCCAGTCTAGTTTCGTATCCCTGGAGAAAAAACCGTTAAGCTTTTCCAATTTTTCAAGTGTTTAAAATTTGTAACTTACCAGAGGAAGGCCAGTAATGAAGTTATGGATATTCGCTTTACGTGCGGCAGAGATAATTTCCGCTTCCGAAACTACTCTTGAATTATCACCATATGCGATATTTTCTGCAATCGTCCTGTCAAATAGAACTGGCTCTTGAGACACAATTCCAAGCTGGCGTCTAAGATTACTAGTTGTAAGTTCCCGAACGTCCATTCTGTCAACGGTCAAAGAACCATCACTAACGTCGTAAAATCGCTGAAGTAACTGAATACAAGTTGATTTTCCACAACCCGATGGTCCAACCAGGGCAATTTTTTGTCCACTCAATACTTCCAAATCTAATCCATTCAAGACCGTAATATCCTTTCGACTTGGATAGAGAAATTTGACTTTGTTGTAGTTGACATTGCCCTTCGAATACCAAGGTTCTGTTGGTGCATTTGGAGAATCCACTATGGCTGGTTTTCGGTTAAGTAGCTTGAAAATATTTTCAGCAGCTGTCACACCTTTCTGGAAGTTGGGAGCGAATGCAAGTGCATTGGCAATCGACATTGTTCCCATGATTAGGGCTTGTGAAACTCTTAATGAGAAAATGTACATTGAAATGCATATCCTTGAGGATCAAAGAAAAAAAAAGACTTACTTGAAGACGTTTCCGTAGGGCATTCCATTGTTGACAATACAATAGCCACCATAGTACATGGTAGCAGCGTATGCGAAGAACATAATTGATCTGGCCAGCCCGTAGACAAGACCACGCCAATGTGTATTTTTCTTTGCTTTCTTTGAGGTTATAATCGACAGTTAGAAAAAACTTTTTCAAATTAAGAAATTTTAGGAAACTTACATTACAAGCAGGAAGAAGAGTCGCCATATATTGGTCATGGAACATATCCTCTCTTCCCAATGATACAACAGTCCTGACATTCGATACCACCTCCACAGCAAGCTTTGTACAAGTTTCCATTGCTTTGGTGCTGCCCATGTTTTCATCAGCCATAACTTTTCTTTGGAAATATGTGGCAATCAAAATAAATGGTGTGAATGCCAGACCTATCAAGCCCAAGCTCCATTCGTAGTACATTGCAAGTCCAACACCCAGGACGAGTGTTGCTAGTGACTGCAAGATCGTTCCGATTCTTTGACCGGTTGCCTAAGAGTTTATTTTTCCAAATAAGAAAACTTTTTTTCTTGGGGCACATAATAATGTATTCTTACTCCTTGAACTGCTGACGCATCACCAGAAAGGCGTGCGCATAAACTTCCGGTTCCATTTGTTCTGTCATCAAACCAGCCAATTTCCTGTTTCAGCATAGCTTCGAATGTCATTCCACGAAGTCTTTCTGTTAACATTTCTCCAGCTATTCCAAAAGTGAAAATCTGGAAATATTATTTTTTAAAAGAAGAAATGCATAACATTTGTCATCTACGGGAAGACTCTAATTGATTAACAATATTTAAGCTTTAACCAGGTAAGCAAACCTTTTTATAGGTCCGTTCGTTTACCCCATAAAACTGCCCAAAACTGCCATATTCTCCCACTTTTCCGTTCGTTTACTGCCACTTAAATTAAAATCTGTCACTTTTGAAGGAGAAAAATATTTCCCCTACCTGCCGAATTTAGCCACAAAAATTTCTTGTGGCAGTTTGTGTAAGTTCTGTCAAACCATAAGAAGTACAT
Source organism: Sphaerophoria taeniata (assembly GCA_943590905.1). Classification (NCBI taxonomy): domain Eukaryota; kingdom Metazoa; phylum Arthropoda; class Insecta; order Diptera; family Syrphidae; genus Sphaerophoria; species Sphaerophoria taeniata. Next base: position 21,365,056 of record OX016540.1, on the reverse strand, counting down.
TGAATTTTGTTGACGTTTGACATAATTTTGTGCATTCGGCAGATTTTTGGTGTGAAGCGTTCGTTTACTTTTTGGGTGAATCACAAAATTTCGAGGAGTGGGGATGATTTTTGACAGTTTTTACACAAACTGCCCAAAAAGTAAAAGAACGGACCTTATGAAATATATTTCTTCATGAACCACTCAACCGATATCCACATAAATATTCTTTCAGTTATCATAAGGTAGCTCGTAGCTCGCGTAGAATACAAGGGGGCGGGGCTTATGATTTTTGAAAAAGAACAAATATTTATAGTAGTTTTCACACATTAAATGCATTGTGGTTGCAAGCTACACAAAAATGTACTGAATTCGGCAACATTAGCTTAATAAGCGCATGTCTTCACAGAAGAGAAAAAGGACGACACCAAAGACGAGTTCCACAAGCTCCTCGAAAAAATATTTTGTCCTCGGCGATTTTAACGAAAAGCTGGGAAAAGAGGACATCTTTGGTGGAACAGTCGGAAAGTTCAGCCTGCACGACACCACTTCCGACAAGGAGATTTTGCTGCGGGGCGAAATGTTGTGGTAGCAAGCACATGGTTCCCACATCTCAACATTCATAAAGGAAAATGGAGATCCCTTGATCAATCAACCGTCAATCAGATTGGTCACATTGCGATCGACGGAAGATACCTGTCCAGCATTCTAGATGTTCGAACTTTCCGAGGAGCCAACATCGACTCGGACCACTACCTCGTCGTAGCCAAGGTAGTGCTACGAATATCCCGACAACGGCTAAAACAAAGAAATGCTACAAAATATTCAACGTTGGACGCAAGAGATCGCCAGGTACTTCTCTGATTTTCTGTCAAGTAACCTCTTAACAAGTCATATGCCGCTAACATCAAGTATCGAAGACCAGTGGCAATATTGCCAGAAAGCAGTTAGAGATACCGCCTCTAATGTGCTGGGTTTCACACAGCCACCAAAACGAAACCCCTGGTTTGATAATATAGGTAGGTATTTTTCTACTAAACAAAAAGTCAAAGTTTACATTGTGAGATGCGTATGGTGCAGCCTTATTAATTAGCTTTTCATGTAATTTCCCTCGCACTTTGGTTTGCGATGCTCGGTTTCTTCATGCGACCAATAATGTTTTAATTTTTCAATTTTTGGAATGGAAAACTTCCTTACAGCGTTTTCCAAATTCTATTGAATAAGATATCTAACCGAGGGCTTTTACTAAATTGCTTATAATTTTTGTTTAGTCTTGATGTCAGAACGTACCTTTCAGGGGAAGTTCTCTGCTTGGTGGTTAGGTACTACGGAAAAGAAGGCGGAAAGCTACCGGATTCAATAAAGTTGGCACTCACTGTTTCCTGAGGGTATTCAGTGAAAAAATAAGAGTTTTCGAATTTCGAATTCCACACGCAAACGCAGAGCAGTGGTGTAGATAGGGGGGGATCAGGGGGATATATCCCCCACCCCTTTGGGATTCATAATTGTTCAATATAACCGGTCATGCCAAATAAGTTAAAGAAACGCACTCTGAAATTTAGTACCTACATCCTACGTGAATCAAGTCTTATTAGTGCTCACAGGATTCCTAGAGGCATTGTAAATTGTCATTCTATAACTACAGTCTACGGAGAAAACACAAAGTCAACTCGATCTGAAAGAAATTATTACTTCGGCAAATCACCTAATACTTTGAATTTCTTTTTTATATCGATTTTTAAAAAGTATTTTTTTAACGTCTCTCACCTATTGATAATAGGTAAACGTGCAAGAAAGAGAGCTTAAATCCAGCTTTCCACGAAAGCCCACACCGACACAAAAATTGAAAGTTACTTAGATTTCTTCTAACCGTGTGTCACACTGTTAATTTGGTGTAACAAACACGCAACACACTCATCCACACGAACACAAATGTTCGCACAACGCGAATGCTAACGGTAACGGTAACTCACACTAATTCGTTTTAACCAGAAAGCAAAATGCGCTATTACCCATTACATAAAGCAAAAGCATGCCTTACACTAGCGGCAGATTGACAATCATTCGTCGGAATTTTGCAAGTTATTTGTGCCAGTTATTTGGAGTGTTTTTTTTTCTAATTAATTTTTTATACATACAATTTTTCGAAAATTTCCTAAAATTAATTTGGGTATGTAGTATTCAAGAATATGTAAATTTACATTTTATTAGAATTTCGATTTTAACTATTAATCCGATTTCGAGATATAGAATTTTGAAAAAAAAAATTAAAAGGTTTTTAAAAAATACAAAAAAAATTTAAAATTTGTATGAAAACAAAATATTATTTGGGCAATTTATGCGTACTTTCAGAAAAAAGGACGCTGATCAAGCTTTTGTTTTTCGGTAAAATCTTTTAAGAAAAAAAAAAACGATTCTATGAGAGGTACCGTTTTGGAGGAAGTTTAAAAAAATTGTTTTTGAGAAAATTGAAACTTTTGGTTTTTAGCTAAAAAGAAAAATTGTATGGTGGCTTCCCTAAATTTTGATCTTAAAAAATAAATAAATAAATAAATAAATAAATAAATAAACAAAAGACCAACCCGAATTCGCTCAAAGCTCTAATTTTCACGTTTTAAGTCAATCGGACCAGTGGTTAAGGCTGCAGGTGCGTTAACAGAAAGACAGATAAACATCCAAAACTTTTCATATATTCTACACTAGCAGTTGCCGCCGACTTCATCCGTCTCTCCCTCGTGCCCCGGCCAGAGGTGCGTCTTGACTTGTGCATCATGGCGTGAATTTGGTTGCGAAGTTATTTTAAAATTGTATATTAGTCGACTCTCCCTAAGTCAAAATTCTTCTTAACTCGAAGCCTTCAAATATGTATTATTTTCTTCGTTTTAGTAAGACTTTTCACTGATGCTTTGCTCTTATTATTTGCAGCGTAACTTTGTATAGCTTAAGATCTTCCTCGATAAATGGACTATTCAACATAAAAAGAATTTATCAATTTGATTTAGCAGTTCCTGAGATCAGCGCTTTCAAACAAACAAAAAATTAATACTTTCTTGCCGTTTTTGTAGCCTAAAACCTTCCTCGATTAATGGACTATCCAACTCAATTACAATTCGAACCAGTAGTTTCTGAGATAGGCGCGTTCAAACAAACAAACAAACTCTTCAGCTTTATATAATAGCATAGATGTCGGAAGTAAAAATGAGGGAACTAGATCCACCCCCCCCCCCATAGCGAAAAGCTATCTACGTCACTGACGCAGAGTGCATCCAACGAAACCGCTTCTTTTTGGAATAGGTACTCTCTATTTAAAATCAAACAAAAAGGAATTGTTTTGTCTATTTTGATTAATATTTGCATATGCATTGTCTAGATATTGATGCTTTCAAGAAGGTGTGGACCTTTTAAAGTAGCTTGGCTTAAGAGATAGTTTCTGATCAATTATCGAATTTTGTCACGCTCATTAGACTCGAGAAAAGGACTGTTGCTCCTTATTTCTTTTATTGTGCATTTTGAAATGAACAAAAAATCGACATCCTAAGTTTATGAAATTTTCTGAAATAATAAAAGTAAATATACGACACAGTGATCTTCCACTTTTAATCTTCTGCGTGTTGGGGTTTGGTTAGATGGGCTTATTAATTATTTTGAAATATTCATAACAAAACTGTTTATAATAATTGCATTGGTGAGTCGCTATACTTATTTTTAACGAGGAACACTCATATTTTAGTAAATTTCTTTTTTAGAAGTTATGAACAAGACCAGGGGTGCCAGCACGTAACTTGATACAATCGAGTTTACTCGATACAATCGAGCAGTGGCAGCACGTAATTTGTTTCAATCGAATGAACTCGATTGTATCGTCAGATTTCACAGCATACAATTTTGAAATAGACGTTTGAAACAGAAAAAAATACTCGACAGAAAATAGTTATCGAGCAAGTATTTCTGTAAGGAAAAAATATTGAACCCAAACCAAATCGGGCCATAAACAAAGAACACGTAGTATTTTTACTCATTTTATGACAATGTTTATTGTTAAACTGTATTTCTGCACTTGTTTCTGCTACATTCCCCATTATCACTCATTTCTAAGGGATTGCTTTTGTCGCTAGAATATCTTCTCTTTAATATTGCATTGGACTCTTCTTCATCCAGGATGAATCATCCGCACGTTTAGCATCAAAAAATGACATTTTTGTATTAACTTGAAAAATTACCTACAAATTTTAATGAAAAAATGTTTGACATTTTTTTGATTTAATGATTCACAATGAAAATTTTAAGCAAAAACTCGTTTCAAGTTAAGTGCTGCCTAAAATTATTTGTTTCGAGTTGATAGACGATGAACAAAGCTCGATTGTAACAAGTTACGTGCTGGCACCCCCAGATATTAGAAATACATTATATCCCAAAAGAAGTATTCGAAACTGTGATGAGAATTCTTCGTCGAGCTTAAAATTGGAGTAATACAGATAGTTTTTCAGTTGATCGCATGATACCTATAAGATTCCGAAGAAGCCAATATCAATAAACAATTTTGCGAGAAAGCTTGGAAAAATGCGTTGATAAGAAAATTGATAGAAGTCCAGCATTGGATTCAGCATATCGCATTTGCGACAAACTGTCTGACGAAAAAGGAATATATTGTTAAGGAATAGAAATAAGGAAGAACGCGTATAACTGTTGTAAATGAATTCGAAACAATTAAATATGGAATATAACAGTGTTGAACGCTTTGAGGCACCAATTCAGCCCTTCATAGCTCGCTCGCGGAAAGTCAACATTCCTCTTGATAATATTTCACAATTTTTCTCGCGGAATAAAACCACAGGTGAGGCAGCCCTACCTTTCCTTACTTAAAAACAAAACAAGTTTTCATTAAATTAAATATTTATTAAAGTTAACTTATTATATTTAAATTGTGTTGTACACCATTAAATGATTTTTGACTAGGTGAAAGAATGAAAAGATTCTGGGCAGTGGATACCCGCGAACATGCAACATATAGCTGTCCATGGGAGAAGCACTTTTTTTTAAGATCACCCCCGCTTTTGCGCTTTATTAATTGTCATAGCGAAACGAACTTTAATGGGGAATTGAAGACTTTTGAATTAGAATGGTAAATCTGTAGGAGTTATTTGGATTCGTAGAAGGATTACATTTTCTCCTATCTCTGCCTACACCAGTTAAGATTGTAGCATTAATAATGTTTGTCCTAAGTAGTGTGACACGAATTCATACACCTAAATTTCCCATAAGCATTAATGAGACGCATAATTTCAATTGCAGCTTATGTGTGGTCACTTCGACTTCCCCTTTCCCGATCACCAAACCTCCTTCCCACTTATCTTCCCTTCCCCTCTTCCCACTACTCCTGACATAATATCCTTACCAAATAAAAACAAAACACCAGCACGCATGTTAATAGCAAACGTAAGATGTGTTTCTTTTTTTTCTTTTTTGATGCTCTAGGTTCTAGGAGGAACTGGGAAAATATTGCTCGCGAATTTGATACTGACAAAAGTAGGACAATCCTTCTAAAATCACGACAACTTTACTAAGTGACAGGGAAACTGCACACATAACTTTTATAAGTTACCATCAATAATTTCTTTAGAGCGGGTACAACGTCACGCGGGTCGGCTAGTAAAGTATAAATCGTCTAAAAGAAAATCCTAAGTTTAGTTGTGTGAGCATTCACACAGCATCAGCACGACAAGGCAACAAATTCCTATGACTGAACTCGTAAACATCAGGCGAAGCCGAAGCTATAGCGTGTTTGTGTTTCAGCCTTTAGTCAGTTAAATATAACAAGGCCAACCATTATGCCGGAATTCAAGTTTCTGAGCCTCCATGCCTGATTTATTTTATTCGTCAGATGATAGACATGAAAAATATACTTGGTTGTCGAAAAAGAAAATAATAAACGGTCGAGAACAATGTTAATGGTTCATTGCACTGTGAAAAATTATCACTTCCTTGTTATTGATCAACATATGTAGGTGTTAAATATATTAAGGCAATGACAGTCAAGAACTTATAGATAAAAAGATAAAATTCAAAACTATTTCTGTTTGATTACTTTAGATACGTGAAATTCGCGTTATACAATGTGCTTCGGTTATCTTATCTGAAGAGAAGCTTTAGTATTAATACCCAAAGAAAAATATATATTAAATTGTCAATGATTTATTATGGTTTAATACGTTGAGACAAGAGAGCTGCAGGTCTTTGAAATTACTAAAAAGTGTGTATGTTTTGATCACAAGAAAAAAAACTGTTATAGCACCCATTCCGTTAAAATTGTAAGTTGAGGTTCGCAACAATTAAGAGTTTTTTAGTGTTGACCGAATAAGGATCTGCATCTTTATCCTTCACGAAGTCGGGAAGACGCCCTTACTGGCCCAAAGAGAACTAAACTCTATATGCCTGCCACATCCACTGAGCTGCGATATGAAGTCCTGCACTACTACTAAGACAACTTACGAACAGGAGTGATTTCCCTGATCACGAATATTTGATGCTTGATATTTTTGTCGGTTAACATAAGTGAATTCAATTTCTTAGTGTAAATAGCTTTCATTCTGACATATGCCTTAGTTTGGATTGTCTGAGAAATAATCATAAAATCTTACCTGTAAAAATGTCGCTGCTCCAACTACAACTCCACAAATTACAAAATACAAACTGTAGACATTTGTGTTACTTCTAATGTAGGATGCATCATCTGATGCAAGGACTTGTATGATTCCTCCGAATAATAGAGCATACGCTGGCATAGCACACCCCATTATTAGAGATGAAATCGAGCCAAACATAATTTGTGGCCATTCGGGTTTGTTTAGTTTCATTACAGACAATAGGGAATACTGGTCATCGGTTTTACCATCTCCAGTGAGGGCCTTAAAAACACGAATTCAAAAGTTTGACAAGTCCTAAAAAAAATGTTGACAAACTTCTATAACTCACCTCATCTTCTTTAACTACTTTAATTTCTGTATCGTCTTCATCCTCTGGGAAAATCATTTGCTTACCGTCACCTGTAGGACTCAGAGCTAGAGAAAACCAAAGGTTTTTTTAAGTTTGCCACTAAGACCCACTGAGCTATGACGACTTACCCAAACTTTCATCACCAACTTGAGTGGTTACCAAATTGAAATACTGTCCCTTCAGATCCATTAATTCCTTGTGAGTGCCACTTTCCACAACTCTACCTTTATCAATCACAACAATCTTATCTGCTCTTCGAATAGTCGACAATCTATGTGCAACGATTACAGTTGTTCTTCCTTCGCTAGCCCTCTCAAGAGCGGCTTGTACTTTTGCCTCACTCGCGGTATCCAATGCCGAAGTAGCCTCATCCAAAAGCAATATCTCTGGATTTCGCACAAGAGCTCTTGCAATGGCAATACGTTGTTTCTGTCCACCAGAAAGTTGAGCTCCTCGTTCGCCAACCAATGTTTCATAGCCCTGCGAGTTCAAACAAAATTCAAAAATGCTTCTAAAAATGAAGTCACTATTTTTCTTACTTGAGGAAGCTTTTGTATAAAAATGTGAGCATTTGAAGCCTTTGCGGCTTCGACAATTTCAGCTCTAGTGGCATTTTCCTTGCCATATCGAATATTCTCGTAGATTGTAGTTCCAAACAACACTGGCTCCTGACCAACAACACCAATTCTCTCACGCAAGCTTTGCACATCGTAATCCTTCAAATTGACATTATTGATGAAGACATTGCCTCCATTCGGGTCATAGAACCGTTGAAGGAGTTGAATGCATGTAGATTTTCCACAACCGGATGATCCGACCAGTGCGACTGTTTCACCTTTTTTGATTTTAAGATTCAATTTTTGCAAAATCTGTAAGAAAATTAAAATTGTATTAAACAGCATTTAAAGAAAAAGAAATGGAATCAACCTTTATATCCATTCGCGTGGGATACTGGAACTCAACGTCCCTGAATTCAATTTCTTCCAGATTACCCTTGGGAGTGACTCCTCTTCGCTGAATCGGATTGATTTCCGGTTTCTTTTCGATCAGGTGGTAAATTTTCGCACAAGCACCCTTTGCGATTCCAAAAGCTTCAATGTAAGGAGCTGCCATACCAATGTTCATGGAGCCCATCATTACAGAAAAGAATACCTTGAAATTGTTCAATGTTCAAACACACATTTTCCTTCGGATTTAAGTTTATAGTCTTACAGTTATCATAGTTCCGGGCGTATAGTTGGTAAAGCCTTCTTCACCTGCATTGGCTTTGATAACCAATCCAACTCCATACCAAAAGGCCAAGGCATAAGAAGCATAAATGAAGAACCACAACAAACCGAATCCCAAGCCAGAGAAAAATCCTCGTTTGACGTTTATTTTACGGGCGTCAACGATATTTGATCGATATGCAGCTGCTTCCTTTTCTTCGCCTTCAAAAGCTTTCACGGTTCGAATTCCACTTAAGGCTTCCTCAGCGATGTTCCCACCCTTTGCATAGACGTTCAATTCTTTTTTAGAGAGCTTGGCAGTTATCTTAAGAAAATATAAAATTGATCAAAAAAACCGTTACGAAGAACATCCACCTTATGTCAATTCTCACCATTCCAACAATCGTTAACGATATAAAAGTGACAGGAAGACTTGTCAGACAAACAAGAGCCAACTGCCAGCCTTTTACGAAAGCCAGTATTAATGATGCTACAAAGGCAACCATAAAGTTGGTAAAAATGACAACCTTTTCTCCCAATCCATCTTCCATTTTTGTCAAATCTCTGTAAATTATTTTATTTGCTAAACAATGAAAGAGCGAACTTTCAAATTGACAGGCTTACTCATTCATGCGACTTGCAACTTCTCCACTCTGATGGAAATCATACCAAGACATGTCTTGATGCAGAACACCTTTGAAGAACTTCCCCCGAATGGTGTAAATCTGTGATTGAGCTGCATAATTGAACAACGTTATGGATAGATAACTGCATATCAACATGACTGCACCGATATAAGCATTTTGTAGCGCAAAGGTTTTGACAGCTTCAAGAAGTTCGTCGGATTCAGCGCTTCTGGTGTATTGTTGGGTGACCAAATATAAACCATATTTAACCATAGCCTGGTTAAAAGAGACGAATGTATGAATGACATTTTCAAATTCATGCGATGTACTTACATCTGTCAAGTTTCCAAATATCAAACTATTCAATGGAGTCGTTATTCCTGTTAATATGGCACAAATTATTCCCACAAAGTACATTGATTTATCTGTCCAAGTCGAGTATTTGTACTACAAGAATTGAAAGAATCAAATTTAACAAGATGATCATTGGGAAAACCGTTTCGGAAACTCACTAGACTTAAGAAAGGAACTTCCGGTGCTTCATCGTCTTTTTTGGCTTGGGCTTCTTCCTTTGTGTCTTGTCTGCCATTTTTCTGTTTATCTTTTGAAGAACTGTAAGAAATCGGGGTTTTTCCAACAACAGTTGTTAGTAATGAAAATGTTTAAATATAAAAACATATTTGTCTCACAAATTATACCTATCTACGTCACGTTATCTGAAACTAATGTTTGATTACTTTTTTATCAGTTGACGCACTCAGAGATCTTAAAATCTTCTTATCAAGATGTCGAGCTCAAAGGTTCTTGGCGGATCTCTTATCAAAATATTTATTTACGCACTCAGTTCGTTGTTTGTTTGTTTAAGGTTCATTCATGATTTCAGTCTAACTCAAAGTGGATATAACATTGTTGTTATAGGTATTTCCTTTAATATTGTGCCCCACATACTTTTGATTTGTCATACTGCTGAATCAGTAATTCTGAAAGTTCTGCAAAAGCGGCGTTCAAGTTAACCTAATAATTGTCTTTCGCTGACGAAATTGACGTCTTTCAAACGATCCATCGAACTATCCGAACTTCATTTGATCAAACAGGAAGACAGCGAAATTTCGGGGACAGTTCCATATAACAACATCTCACTAAGATCTCAATCTCAATGTTACTTCGACTGTAGCAAAGTTATTTGGGGGAACATAATGTCTAAAACACAAACACGCTTCAGCTGCGTCTTCATCTGAGTTACGATGCACCCGCTTCGAGTTTGCTTTGAATGAACGTTCTCCCTCCATCATCATCATCCATCCAAAAACAGACGAATTTTGTTTGTGTACTTTTTTAACAGCTGATGAGCTGTCAAAAAAGCAAATGTTCAGCATTTTTGAACAAGAGCTACGTTACGTAACATTACGTAAGAAACGTGTGGTCGAATCTTCATTGTGATAGCATGCATTGAATTCCTATGGCTGAACTCGTAAACGTTAGGCGAAGCCGAAGCTTTAGCGTGTTTGTGTTTCAGCCTTAATTCTCTGTTCAAACTTCAAAGATCTCAGAAATAAAAACTCAGTTCTCAGCTGAGACTTTTTGTTCCACTTGACAAATCTCTAAGATATCTTACATCTCATGTGAGATGGTCACAGATCAGATAAAGATCGGAAACTGAATTACGTTTTGCCCTCCAGATGCCGCAAATTTCATTTTTCCGTCTCTTCGTATGTTATGTGAATAAATGAGAAAAAACAGCAACAAAAATCTCTCCTCTACCCTGCTTCATTTTGAAAAAGTATCAGTGGAAACACCAATTCTCTTACAAAAATGCGCGGGACCTGCTTCTAAGCAAATTTACTTTAACAGCTTGGTTAGAAGAAGTAGAAGAAGTGAAAACGGCAATATCACGGCTGAAATCCAAGAAAGCTGCTGGAGCAGATGGTCTAGCTGCCGAGCTGTTCAAAGCAGCAGGCGACGATCTAGATAGGGGCGTGCACCAAATCATCTGTAAGATATGGTCGGAAGCAAGCATGTCCGATGAATGGAACCTAAGTATTGTTTGCCCGATCCTGAAAAAGGGAGATTCTCTAAACTGCGCCAACTGCAGAAGAATCAGCCTACTTAACATCGCCTACAAGATCCTCTCTGCCATTCTCTCTAGGCTCCGCTATTAACACGGGCAATAACACCAGCGCCGAGATCAGACGAAGAATAACTCTTGCTCATCGCTGTTTCTTTGGGCTAAGAAAGCAATTGAGAGGAAAAGCCCTCTCTCGATCAACTAAGGTAAATCTAGGCATATGACTCATCATCCCAGTCCTGCTGTATAGTACAGAAGCGTGGATCTTGACAAAATCGGATGAATGTGCCTTAGGCTGTTTCGAGAGGAAAGTTCTTCGGGTCATCTTTGGCCCCGTGTGCACTGATGGGGAATGGAGAAGAAGATACAACAGCGAATTGTTACGTGTTGTACAACGACATGGACCTAGCTAGAAGAGTCAAGGTCCAGAGACGCAGATGGCTCGGTCATTTAGAGCGGATGGACACCAATGCTCCGGCCCGGAAAGCCTTCGTCACTTTTCCTGATGGACGTAGAAGGAGAGGAAGACCGTGACTCAGGTTTGGTGCACAAAAGTGGAAGAGGACCTCAACCAACTTGGAGTGCAAAACTGGAAACAGCTAGCTAGGGACCGAGCTGGCTGCCCGAAACTGTCCAAAAACACCCAAGTCCTAAACGGACTATAGCGCCACCTTAAGTAAGTAAAGCTTGGTTTCCTATCTCCTTCTATCTCTGGAGATGTTGTTATGAGAGACCAAATCCTTAAATATATGACAGCGAATCATGCAAAATTATGAAGCTGTTGTGTTCACTTCCAATACTGCGTTCTTCAAGGTTTCTACAAACTGAGTTATTGAGGTCAACCACTTATAATTTGGTAAACGCGCGAGATAAAAACTGAAGTCATTTTATTAATTTATTATTCCTAAATGTTGATAATGTCATGATTTTGCACTTCTGAACAAAAGAGACAATCAGTTTTGTTTAGCAATGGTTCGGTATTTAGAAACTCATCAGCTTATAACTGTCATTCCACTTAGGGTGTCCTATCACCACAAAATTACGTTTCAATAAATTGTTTGAAATTCCTATGGTTGCATATTTGACAATTGTTTAGATAAGAACAAGCATTGAAGTGCGCATTCTTTTTCGATAGACGCCATCCAGTTTAGGTATTTTGTTTTTATAGACCTAATAACTTTAATTTGAATTACCTACATTATGTATGAACAGACGGCAAAAGTACTAATAATTTCTAAATACAAAAGAATTTATCGATAACACTACTTGCAAACGATTTTGTTTGGGTGCACTTGAAATGTTCACTTGCAGGGTAAAATTTCATTTTCAGCTTATTTGATTGGACAATTCGCTGCAAAACGAAAGTCCTCGAACGTTCAAACCCAAAAATCACACATTTTTCAAAATTAACACATTTCACGTTTGACGTTTCTTCTTCTACCTCCAGTGGAACGGGTAATGATGTATATGGCATTCTTCGGACGATTCTGTTTTCAAAACGGAAGATTTCTGGACCCATGTTCTGTAACTTATCACTCGCAAGAAAAAAGTGATAAACGTAAGGACTCGACACAATTTCAATGAAATTTGTTTCGATTCCTTGCGTTTATCACTTTTTCTTGCGAGTTAAAAGTTACAGAACATGGGCCCTGCTCTTTTCAGAAGCATTCCGTCTGTCAAAGTCAGTCCAATGTTATGGTTTCAGAAGATTTCTGGTCTCTTCCGAATGCTTCCGGACGTCCAATGGAAAACAACATTAGTTTTTGTCAATTTCGCAATGTCAAAATTTTGTGTTGTCTTTTAATGAAGGACATGCCACTGACTTCGACTGACTCTATGCTATACAGGGAATGGTTTTTATCATTAAGTAGGTTAGGTTGGAGTGGCTGTCTAGATGTTATTGACTCACTCAAAGGTCCGTTGTGATACTACTAAAGAAGTTACTCATGGGAGAGTAATGAACGTAAACAAACCATTTCGTACATTTAATGAAGTTAGAGAGACATTTTGTGTCGATCGTTGCCAGTTCACTGGTATTATCGAAGAAGGGATTACCGAGATAGTTATTCCTTCTATTGGAGAGTGCCGGACATGTTCATTGTTGGACTGTTTCCTCTTCCTCCTCGTCCATGCAGCTTCTACAGAAAATGTCATTAAATATGAGCAAAGACAATGCAAATGCATTTGTCAAGTTTGGAAAAACCGTTCAGAAATTCTATTCTCATTTCGCTAAAGAACTTATCCATAAAGTTAATTTAAAAAGAAAGATTCTTTTACAAAAAAGGACAAAAACATTTCTTTTTTAAGTTTGATCCAAGACCAGAGAAGAAGTTTCCCACAAACCGTTGATGCATTTAATTTTGAAAATCAAAAATTATTCAAAATCTTTTTCGAATTGCATCGGAAAAAAACAGAAAAAAGACATTCTACCATTGTTAATGGGTAACATTCCAAAGAAGTCTTCAATAACAACAAACAATCTCGAACTTTTTTTATGAAATTCCCAAACTTAATGACACTTGAGTTATTTACGTTTGCACCGAACCTAACTCACTGATAAGCCAAGATATTAATTTTTTTTACTATTCGAATTTTTGCAAGTCACATTTTTCTTTTAAATCCCTAGATAACGCGAATAATTAATCACAAAACATTATGTTTATCATTGGTCCCCAATCGATCAAGTATTTGAGAATGAGTCATTTATGGTAAGCACTGAATAACAACATTTTTAATTACGTGTCCAACACACAGATATTGCGAATATCTTTTACATAAAAATAAAGAAACAACAACACTTTCTACTTACAATAAGGATTTAGCCTTCCCATTCGAATTATTTGTGTCTTCCAGAATAATATTGGTTTTGTAGAAGGACAAGTCGTCCTTATTATTTTCAGTCGCACCCATGCTGGCTGATGTTTTCGATGTTTACACGAACCAGGAACAAATCGAACTGACGGTATTTCGAAGGAACCCCACTATTGTAAATAAATAATTTTGTGGCTATCAAAAACGATATCTTATAATTTATACGTACCTATACTTGTTATCAGTTAAGTCCATTCTAAATATCTATTATGACCAGAAGTATGCGTGTGCTTGCTTATCATATTGGCAACGACACGACGGCAGACGTCTGTGTTGCAAAAGCTCGCAAAATCATAAAAAAGTTTTGTATGAATATTTTTTAGAATACAATTTTGTCCGGCTACCTATGTATATCGGTTATGAATGGGCCTGAATAAGTGTTATATCACGAACCTTTTTTTTTTAAGTTGCAATGACCAAGTCTGAGTGCTAATGGTTTGCAGAATGTTTCATCATTTATTTTGTTTACAATTTTAACATTGAAGGTGAATCGGTTGCAGCAAGCTTCGATTAGAATTGTGTAATGCAATAGCAGCAGCGGAAAAATATTAATATTGTTCATAGTCACAGTTTTTTTACTTCAAATTCACCCTTTTACAAATCAATTTCAGTACTTATAATGAAGATAGTATTTGTAAAAATAAAATCACAAATAATCATACGCTTCATTTTTTGCCACCGTACTCCCCAATGCTAAATCCAATAGAAGAAGTTTTCTCGAAAATTAAGCTTCATGCAAGAAACTTATTAGCCGATCCAACAAATAACCAAAGTTTGGTTGACATAATATGTATGCAAAGTTACCCGCTGCAGCTGCAGGAGAAGATTTGTAATATTATTAACCATAATGTTTGAATAAAAATGGATTCAATAAAATTGGTATTTGTCTTTTGTGATTTTATTTTTACAAAAATACATACTATCTTCATTATATTTACAGCGTGAATTTGATTTGCAAAAGGGTGAATTTGATTTGTAAAAGGGTGAATTTGAAGTAAAAAACTGTATTATTGTTTGCTTGACTTTAGTTTAATGTTAAAGTATTGAATCAAACTTGCCACTTGCCGAACCATCATAAGATGGTGTGTGAATGAAATGAAATCTTTATCATTTTTTTTTTTTTTATGAAAGTCTTGAGATTGTTATTGAGTTTACGTTTACTAGTTAATTTATTGTAATTTGTAAAACTCAAACTTATATAGGAGAAACCTCAATCGGAATATTGAAGCTCATCATCTTACTGCAATCAAAAATTAATTAACGTTTTGAAACCTATTCTTTAATAAAACATCAGTTTCCGTTATTCAAGATACCTTCAAACAAAACCGGAAGTTCATGAATTGAAAACCGTTTAAATTTAACTTTTTCTTCTAACTGCTAACGGAAATAGCACTGAAATTCTTGAGAAAAAAACGTTGCATACCTACAGGTAAAGGTTAAAGAAATAATTTAGTTGAGAGTTTGGATTTTCAAAAAGATGTTTCTACGCTCATACCCAAAATTTTGATCAGTTATGACTTATGAGTTATGACATCATAGGGTTAGTATAGGAATCTAGGAATTACTATTTGAGGCCCAGAAAACACGCAAGTGATCTAAGAGGTGCTATTGCATCCAGAAAAAGTAACTGTTTTAGGCGGTAGTATCGCATGCTACGAAAATTCACGAGGTGGCCATTTGAATGATATTGAGCGCATTCTGAAACCTAGTGACTACGTAGTCAACCCGTTCTGATTGGTTGATTTGTTGTTTTCAGCCAATCAGAACGAGTTGACTACGAAGTCACTAGGTTTCGGAATGCGCTCATTGTTAATGACAAAGATTAAACTTCATTATGAAACTAGGCGACCAGATAAACGTTTTTTCATGTAACGTTATTGGGAGCAAAACTAGATAACCAAACTTAATAGATAGTTTTTCTGAAGGCAGAAATCGAAAGAAGTTACTTTTTGATTAAATTTCTATCGCTTTCAATGGCTGATAGAATACTTGAAGGCTTTTATTTTGATGTACAATTATTATAGCTAACGGTTGTCGAGGAAAATTGTGAAAAATATCGATTTGAAATTGTGTGAAAATGTTTGCGAATAATTTACATTTTTGCCAATATCTGGTTTTGGATGAATAAAGGTCGAATAGACCTTTCTGTTGATGTATATCATTTGATGGGTTTTGGAAGAATTTTTTTTTCTGCCAAAAATTTTGGCAAGAGAGAAGGGATTAGGATGACTTTAAGTGCATCCGTTTTGGACAGGCCTTAATTGCCTCTAATATCCCTACGCAAGCATTTCTCTGCACCTTTGTAAGCTTGTTTACTATGTAAGATTTGCTGAGAACGGGCCACCAAACAATGGATCCATAAGCAAGTATCGGTCTTACAACCGACTTGAGGCCCCACTTTTTGTAGAAGGCAACTCATGCCTTCCTCAGCCGTTCTTCAATGTTAAGCTTCCAGTTTAATTTGGCAACACTTTACGCCCAGATATTAAGCACTGGAAGACAATGATAAAGTTTGACCGTTTAACCGAGGTAGAGTGAAACGTGGTACCTTGGTTTTGGTGGTGAACAGGTGCTTACTTTCTTCAAAGCCATATTAGTGATTTCACTGATCACGCTTGGAAATTTTCCTGAAACTAGAATGACCAAATCATCGGCGCGTAGGTACGCAACCGCTTACACTCCACTACACTCGAGTTTCACAAGAATGCTGTTCATGACCAAAAGCCATAAAAGGGCAGATAATACACCTCCTTGAGGTGTTCCTCTGCTAGCATATTTGGTACACACTGAATATCCCAACTTTGATTGAATCTCCTATTACTTAGCATGGATATCCACCTTCTGATGTAAAAAGTTCTCAACATCGAAGTCTACAAGTGATTCTGCGATGGATTCAGTAAGGACCAGTGGCGTAGCTAGCTTGGCAAGCGCCCCTGTGCAAAATTCAAATGAGGGCCTTAACCTTTTTTTTTAAATTTATTATAGGAACATAAACAAAACATGAACAAAAAGTATTATGAGTATAAATACGATGTACATTAAAATTTTATATTTTTCCGAGCGAATGTATCTATGATTTAACTAAAATCTATTACTGAAGCCACTTCACTTTCTATTGCGATTAAAGATAAAATTTTAAGACGCTCTTGAGTCATTCTATTTTTTAAATAATTTTCAATTGTTTTCAATTAACTGAACAGATGCAATAGTAACGGGGATTGTGTAAAAAATTAACATTGCCATGTAAACTTCTGATAAATCGCACTCCATTACACCAAATGTTGCAAAAAGCATGAACAGATAACTCCTCAGTAAATTCATTTTTTAAAAGAATGTAAATGTTTACAAATTTTATTGTAATATTATTTTATATGAAAACTGAATACTTGAACCGGAAATGATCGCTTTTATCTTCAATACATCATCGTTTATATCGATCAATACTTTTGGATTGAGAAAATCAAATATTTGGCAGACTGTACGCATGCCAAATTATCGTGAGAAATTATTGTGTTCAAAACTCTATTAAAAAGTCGATTTAAAAAATTTTGTTCATCATTCCCAAACCTTGTGTCATTTGCTAGTTCATCAAAATGCTTCTTAATTGCTTCTTAACTTGAAACTGGCTCAATGCCATATCTTTTCGAAGTTTTAATTGCCTTATTTTTAAAACAAATAAAATTATTCCTGCAGCCTTTTAAACGTTTGTTAACATCATTCAAAGCACAACTTTCACTTCTTTTTGTAGGAACGCGGTTTAATTTCTGAATGATCGGCATGGTATTAACGCCTAAGCTGGTTGTATTCGGTGATCGCTGAAGCTTGAACTTTTATACACTTGAAGTCAACATTATATGAGGTGCACCCCATGAAGATTGGTTACTCGTGAAAGCGCCACGTAGGCTTGGCCACAAGAGAATATGGAGATGCCAATGTCCATGAGAGCATTTTTTAGACTAAGACCTTGGCTCTTGTGAATTTTTAGGGCATACGCCACACAGATTCGGAATTGTTCTCTGAGCAAGTATGCCCGAAATATGTCAATATCTAATATAGTTTGGTTGGGCTCTTGTGTTTTCTAATCACGGTCACTAGGTACTCCAGATCTTCGACTACCCTAGTTTTCATAGTTTTCCCTTTATGTTATGGCACTAAACACTTCCTCTGTACCAAATTTAAGCTCTCTGAGTCTGATGATCATGAGTGAGTCAGTGAGTGAGTATCATAACTGCGAAACATTGCTTTCGCTTAACTTCCGAACTAGGTGGCATACAGATTTGAAATTTTAAGTATGCGATTACGAAAATTTCTGCGTTCTGGTCTTATCCAGAGGTTCTCAAATAGGGGCCTGAAAATGCGGCGAAAAGGTTCCAGTGTTTGCTTCACTCTCGACTTGGCGGGGGCACTGTCTTGCCCCCCCGATTGTAAGTGTTAGTAGAAGTACTTAGAGAGAAGGCAAGTGGCAAGTGTACAAACTTACATACCTACATATATGAAGAAAAAAATGCCACTTGGCATAGTAAGCATTTATTTGTTGTTATATAATATAAGGACGCGAAGATTTTTATTAATTTTTTAATTTTGATTAATGTCATACAAACTGTAGGTATAAGTAGATTTTTTTTTACTTGAAGGAAGGGCCCGTGTGCATTGCACTCCCTTGCACCCTCCCAGCTACGCCACTGGTCAGGACATAGTTGAAGGCGCCTTCAACGTCTAAGAAGGTAGCTAGGGTAATGAATCGTGTTTTCTGTCGTTCTTACTACCACATGAAGAGCAGTCTCTGTAGATCTACCCCTCATCTAGGCATGCTGCGAGTTAGGTAGGAGACAACTACTCAGAATACTCCTTATATGAGATTCTACGATTCTCTCCAGGGTTTTAAGTAGAAAGTAAGTAAGGCTTATAAGTCGGTAATCTTTGGCAGATTCATGCCCTCTTTTACCAATTTTAGGTAAGAAAAACACTCTTACCTGTCTCCAAGATCTTCCCTGTACTGCATATATGATTTGGACAAAGTATAGCCTCTCTAGTATGATGAATTGCGGATGTTAACTTCATTGGAATTGGTGCAGTCGTTTAAAGGAAACTACTTTTTTTAGATTCCGCAAAATAGGAATCCTTAGAATAAAGAACATTTGAGTACACGACATGAAGTTAAAAATCCATTCGAGAATATTTTAATTTAATAAATTAATAAATAGACCAGGGTAGATAATTTTTGAAAACGAAAAAAATCGCAGTACAATAAAACAAATTAGAAATGGTGGGGGATGCGATGAAAATGAAAGGAAAAATAAATTACGGGCCATCCGAGTTCGGGAAGTGGGTGGGGGGCGGGTATTAAGGGGAAAAAATGGTTTATCTTGATTTCCGGCAAAACTAGAGGTCCTATGGAAAAATGTTAAATGGCAAAATTGTAGGTAACAAAGAGATCTATAACTTTTGTTCACACAACTTTTTCACATAACCTCAAAATATGTATGAAAAATTCAAAAAACCAAATTTTTGGTTTTTTATTTTTATCTTTTTCAAAAAAAAAAGATTTTTCTACGAAATTTGGTGAAAACTTCCCTTATTATATCCCAGATACACAGTAATTTATTTGGTTAAAAATATTTATTTTTTCCTCTTATATTGACATAATATCAAAAAAATACCCTAATTTTGAATCGAAAATTCACGTGTCAAAATTTCGCCTTTTCTTAAAAAGTCGGCATGCTATTTATTTATTCAAACCTCTACTTTCCGATGGTGTAAACAAAATATACATTACCATAGTAAATATTCTCAGAAAATGCAAAAAATTGAAAAAACTCGAATTCGATTTTTTTTTAATCATGATTTTTTTTTCTATACAGTATATGTAAGTAGAATGACTACATTAACAAACACAAAAACAACCTTAGTTAAAGCCAAACATATGGGCACTTACACTTTTTGAATTCAATTTAAAATCATTGCATTTTTATGAAAAGACTTAAGGTTAGACTTAGACTAAAAAAAAATTAAAGTACCTAACTAATTTTTATTCGGTCAAAGAATTACGTTATGAAAAGTAAAGTGTACGACAAGAAAAGTCCAGCTAAGAAAAGTAAAAGTCTAGTGAAAGTCAAATCGAAGATCCAATTTAAATTACCTATTTTTCTATATTTTTTATATTTAACATTAATTAATTACAATGAAAACATTATTTAAAATCTTTATAATTGAACAAAAACTTTATTAAAACTAAAATCTAGTGTTCTTGCTTAAATCCTTTCCTTTCCTCTACATATAACAATATACATACATATAAGTTAAAAAGCTGATTCTGATTGCATTTCTTCATCGTAGGATGTGACAGACCTTTCCAACTGCAGTTAATCTTCGAAATCTTCAAGACCACCACCTTCCTCGTCTCCAATGATATTTTCCGTCTGCATTGGTTCTTTATCCAAAATTTCCTCATTTACTTCCTCGTGAGTTTTTTCTTCCATATTTGAGCAATTTTCGGAACCATGACAATTCGTGCATAGATTTGTACATTTTAAACCATGTTTTAGACAGCCACATTTTAAACTGTTACATCCACTTCCACAGCTGCAGCAAATAGTTTTAAGAAAAACTTCCGGAATTAATTCCTTTTCTGTAAATTTGGGCATAATGCCACCTTGGTGTTGCTTCCAGCCCCAATCTATTGCTCTCAATTCATTACTTTTCTTAGTTTGACTTTTCTTGTCGTACACTTTAGGTACTTTTCATAACGTAATTCTTTGACCGAATAAAAATTAGTTACTTTAATTTTTTTTTAGTCTAAGTCTAACCTTAAGTCTTTTCATAAAAATGCAATGATTTTAAATTGAATTCAAAAAGTGTAAGTGCCCATATGTTTGGCTTTAACTAAGGTTGTTTTTGTATTTGTTAATGTAGTCATTCTACTTACATATACTGTATAGAAAAAAAAATCATGATTAAAAAAAAATCGAATTCGAGTTTTTTCAATTTTTTGCTTTTTCTGAGAATATTTACTATGGTAATGTATATTTTTTTTACACCATCGGAAAGTAGAGGTTTGAACAAATAAATAGCATGCCGACTTTTTAAGAAAAGGCGAAATTTTGACACGTGAATTTTCGATTCAAAATTAGGGTATTTTTTTGATATTATGTCAATATAAGAGGAAAAAATAAATATTCTTAACCAAATAAATTACTGTGTATCTGGGATATAATAAGGGAAGTTTTCACCAAATTTCGTATAAAAATCTTTTTTTTTTTGAAAATGATAAAAATAAAAAAACAAAAATTTAGTTTTTTGAATTTTTCATACATATTTTGAGGTTATGTGAAAAAGTTGTGTGAACAAAAGTTATAGATCTCTTTGTTACCTACAATTTTGCCATTTAACATTTTTCCATAGGACCTCTAGTTTTTGCCGGAAATCAAGATAAACCATTTTTTCCCCTTAATACCCGCCCCCACCCACTTCCCGAACTCGGATGGCCCGTAATTTATTTTTCCTTTAATTTTTATCGCATCTTCCACCATTTCTAATTTATTTTATTCTACTGCGATTTTTTTCGTTTTTTTTCCATTTTTGAAGCTATCGGCACTAGTCTAAAAAGAGTTTTATTCAATTTGTTTTTATATGAAAATTGAATGTAACAAATTTTGCAACATATGAATGTTTACTATAAAAATTGAAAACGAATATTCTATCTAAAAATTCAAAATCATTTTGAGAGCGTCTCGATTTTTAATAGCTTGTTGACATATTAGTGCTTCGGCAAAAACGTTAGATTCGTGGCTCAGATATTGAATTGCCTTCTCAACATATAGCAATGATTCTTCCATCCATGGCACAAAATTCAAATTAACTCCAAGAGATTTTCTTCGTGTTTTTTCAGCAACAGCCGAATGCAATTCAAAGCATAAGACTCCCAAAATCCTTGTTTCACCTACATATTTGTAAAAACATTAAACAAGATTGTGACTTCAAGTCCATACATCTGTTATGTTTTGAACATCAATAGCACTTACATGGAGCTAACTTCTCATACAACTCTATCATCTCCTTTGCATATTCATACTTGGCCTCCAGTTCGTCTTCAGCCATTTCCATTAGGACTTTCGGATCTGCGCCAAGCTTTTGCACCAATTGAATCTTAACCTCGCTGATATAGTAATGAATCCGTGGCAGCCATTTCTGATAGTGCTGAATATATTTCATACAATTTTCGGAATTCTTTTCCATTGCAGCCAAATCAGCTCCTGCCTTCTGCAATATATCGCTGATAAAAATCTTATCAACATCGATTTTACATGCTGAACATCTGAAAATCAAAAGAAGTTATAAGAACGTATTCATATACTAGAGATCCTACTGATCCTTACTTCCAGTTTTCATGCCAATGCTTCAAATCCAGCGGCAGAACGAAACCGCTACACTCCTGACTCGTGCACTTGAGTGCACTATAAAACGTTTGCAATTCCGTTACATCCAGACATCTGGCGCATTCACATTTGAATAGCTTTGTGTACATCAAATGCCTCTGGCGATCTGCTGTTCCCCACATAGCGTCGGAATAGCAAATACTTAGATTTGTATTTTTGTGAATTTCATATGGAGCCCAGAGGACGAGGTTTCCATTTTTATCGAAACTTTTTGCCAAGTTTGGCACACATGCATGTTCGACCATTGATGTTGTTTCGTAAACGGCAACGTGAGGTGGTTCGGTTGTTGGAACTTCGTGGCCGTTTATCTGCAAGATGCCAACGATTCTCATGATTTCATCTTCTGAGAATTCCTGAGTTTGAAAAAATCTGGAAAATTCAGAAAGCAGAAGTTGAATTATTGAAAAAGGGAGATCCTCTAAACTGCACCAATTACAGAGGAATCAGTCTACTTAACATTGCCTACAAGATCCTAATATGTGAATTACGGCAGAGAGGTCTGAAGCCTTTCGTCAACAATCTCATTGGTCCTTATCAATGTGGCTTCAGGCCAGGAAGTCAACCATCGACCAAATTTTCACTTTGCGGCAGATTATGGAAAAAACCTATAACCACATTTATCGCAAAATTTTCAGTTCAGAGACTTTCGCAATATTAATTATGAATCACTGGAGGAAAACTGTAGACTAATACAATGGGCTTCTATTTACAACATGCCTTCATCCGACCAACAAATAGACTTTCTTAATGAAAATATAAAGCTGTTATATGATACTTTTGTTAGGATTAAAACTAAAGTTGTAATTCAATCTGAGCCATCTTGGTTCACCAGCAGGATCCGTTCTTTGATGATGCAGCGAGATGTTGCCTATAAAAACTGGAAACGCTTTCGCTTTCCTGAGCTTCGACGAACATTCTGCTTGTTACGAAATAGAGTCGTGACTCGTGATGGAGATCAGAAGAGCTAAGACGCAAGTCTTTACCAGTCGTTTGAATACCTCTGTAGGAGGAAGGAAATTATGGGCTAATTTGCGAAATATTGGAGTGTGTAAGAATAAATCAAACTTTTGCTGTGATGTCGATAAGAATATGCTCAATGAAAAGTTTGTTACGGCGCCAACACCTACTTCTGCTTATCAACCTCGAAATTCCGAAAATGATGAATCGGTTCTAATGCTTGATCCTAGATTCAGCTTTCACTGTATCGAAAGTTCAGACTTAGTTGAGTCTATCCTTTCAATCAAATCAAAAGCTGTGGGTCTGGATGGAATACACCCTCTGTTTCTCAAAATTATTTTGCCTGTTGTTCTACCTTACTTAACACATATTTTTAATTTTGTTATTATGTCTTGCCAAAATTATCCCTATCCCTAAAAACTCTAAATGTGACGAATTCAGGCCGATTTCGATCTTACCGTTTTTATCAAAAGTCTTCGAAAGACTTATACATTCATTTATTACCGAAAAGAAAATCAGAACAAAAACATAAAATGTAAAAAAGAGCCAAGTTCTCTTATGTGCGAACAACACTGTGTAAAAAGTTAGCCACAAAAAGTAATGAGATCTAAAAGAACGCCAAGTTCTTACATGTAAAAGTGTTATATTGAATATTTTAAATCATAGAAGATAATACAACAATATTAAAAGAAAATAGAAAATAGTTCGGATGAAAATTTACAAATTTGAAGCTTCTAACTCTATGGGTTCAAAAGTTATGGGGGGTTAAAAATGTGCTTGAGTTCGATCCTGTAAAAAGGGAGTAGTGCTAGAACTTGGCTGGGCACTACCGTGCCCTTTGATCATATTTCCTTTGCAGTCCGTATTTCGGAAGAAACACAGTTGTGTGACTGCATTAATCAATGTTATCGAGGACCTAAGACAGGCGATGGATAGGGATCATGTTTCATTCCTCGTTCTCTTGGATTTTTCGAAAGCGTTTGATTCTGTTGACCACACTATCTTATGCGAAAAACTCTATAGAGAGTTTAATTTCTCGACAACAGCGGTAAAATTATTGTCTTCTTATCTTACCGGTAGGTCACAAGCTGTAGAAGTCAATGGTTCCTTATCAAACTTTCTATCAAATACAAAAGGTGTCCCGCATGGATCCATTTTGTGTCCATTGCTGTTTTCTTTATATATAAACTCTCTACCTTCTCATATTAAGTACTGCCTTTCAGCAATGTATGCTGATGATGTGCCTTAATGAAGACCTGGAAAGTATTCTACGCTGGTCTGGAACAAGCAGACTATTACTAAACCCTACTAAAACTAAATGCTTGGTAATATCAAGAACACCTTTAGATCTGTCTTACCTTCCTCCAATTCTAATGAATAATGTACCAATTGAGTTTGTTGAGTCAGCAAAAAATCTAGGTACAACCTTCAACCAAAGACTTACATGGGATACTCACATTAATATAATTGTCGGTAAAACTAACGGGGCCTTGCGTTTTTTAAAAGTGGCTCAGTATTTCACTCGTTTCATGCTTGACAAAACCCTGATTATCCCTATTCTAACATATGGTTGTGAGATATTTTGCTCTGCCAGTTATGAGAGCAAACGAAGGCTCAATGTAGCATTTAATAGTGTTATACGTTACATTTTTGGACTGCGAAGACGTGACCGGATTTCAAATTTTTCTTGCCAAGTATTGAATATGTCATTTGATAACTTCCTTAAATTTCGAACATTAGCCTTGTTATCCGATATTTGGCTTTCACATACACCCGAATATCACAGCATCTATAGAGACGAACTGTACAAAGCTATGTATAGTTTTGACATCCCTGCCAAGTTCGTTCGCCTGTGCAAAATGACGATGGAGAACTCACGCTGCGCCATCAAGGTTGGCAACGAGCTTACGGAATCTTTCGATGTCAAAAAAAGAATTCAGACAGGGCGATGTATTGTCGTGCGATTTCTTTAACATCGTTCTTGAGAAGAAAGTGCAAAACTCCACCGTCAACACCAGAGGCACTATCTTCCAAAAGTCTGTTCAAGTTCTCACGTACGCCGATGATATTGATATAATGGGATGAACAATGGCGCCTTTGTGAGAATTCAGACAAAAGCGGCAAAAATGGGTTTAGCCGTAAATGAGGGAAAAACGAAGTATATGCTGTCTTCGAGAAAGGACACCCAACACCGACGGCTCGGACAGAACGTCGCAATAGACGCATACAACTTCGAGGTAGTAGAGGAGTTTTTCTACCTAGGCTCGCTATTAACACGGGCAATAACACCAGCGCCGAGATCAATTGAGTGGAAAAGCCCTCTCTCGACCAAAAAAGGTAAAACTGAATAACACCCTCATCATCAAAGTCCTGCTCTATGGTGCAAAAGCGTAGAAATTGACAAAATCGGATGAATGTGTCTTAGGCTGTTTCTAGAGGAAAGTTCTTCGGGTCATCTTTGGCCCCGTGTGCATTGATGGGGAATGGAAAAGAAGATACAACAGCGAACTTTACGTGTTGTACAAAGACATGGAACTAGCTACAAGAGTCAAGGTCCTGAGACTCTGATGGCTCGGTCATTTAGAGCGAATGGACACTAAAGCTCCGGCCCGGAAAGCATTCGGCTCTATGCCCGAGGGACGTAGAAGGAGAGGAATACCGCGACTCAGGTGACGCACACAAGTGGAAGAGGACCTTAATCAACTTGGAGTACAAAACTGGAGACAGCTAGCTAGGGACCGAGCTGGCTGGTGGAGACTCCATCGTTGTTTAAAATGTTCTAAACATCGTTCAGACACAAATTAGCTGTTGAAAGTTGATTTGCTTAATGCGGCTTTTTTTCAATTCCATTCGGATACTGTCATTCCTTTTTGTCAAGATTCGTAATCAAATAAACTATTAGCAGATTTTCCACGATGGATACTGTGATGGGCCTGATTAGTTTCGTGTTTAATTAAACTGCAACTACAGTTGTGGGCGCCACGGCAAGAAAATAGTCGTAAGTTATTTGTGCATTAACGAGTTGAATTTTTAAATTTTAACAAAAGCAAGTATTCGCCGTAGTGGCCTTTTTGCAACTAATTGGTTTTACCCACCTTGGGATGAATTTTCCGATGCTTTCTAGATCAACTTTCCATTGTTGTGACCCTCTACGAATGTCCTCATGCGATTCTAGTGTCAACAATTTTTCAAACTTTTGCTGGTCGGTATTTTTCAACAAAATAGCTCTTACTGTAGACAGGCACTGGTACATTGGGTGTGGTGTCGTAAACTCGTGAATTGTAACCTTAGACAAATGTTGTTATTAAAATTTATTTGAAAGGGACAATTTCTTTTACTTTTTTCTGTTCTCTTTTTTGTGTTAGTTTGCATTCTTCCTTGTGTTCCAAGCTGTCTTCGCATTCCTTCGAACAGAGCGGCCATCCGCATTTCGAACAGGGAACGTAATTCTCTGCATCGATTCCATCTAAACAGCCTAGGCATACGGGTGCAGTTACTTGTGATGGGCCCCTAGTTAGGGGGGGTTCTTTTAAAAGAATTTCGTGTGCTTTTATTTTTCTTGTTGTCACCAGATGTCGCCCTAATTTTTCACTTTGTTCGATCTGAAAGTAAAATACCAGTAAGTCAGCTGTCCTAAAAGTAACAAGTTAAGGCTGTAGGGGATAGGTTCTAGCTGGCAGACGGAATATGCTAAATCCATTTCTAGCGGATCTATAACACACAAATCTCATTTTTTTCTAGGTTAAGACATCTACACGTCGCAAGTGCATACGAAAAAAAGTCTTTAGTGCACTTTTAACCGGTCAGAAAACACGGACATTTTCGAGAATGGTTTTAACTTGAAAATTCTCAATCTGTTCGTATGTTAGCACATAGATTAATTATAACGTAAATTTTTCTATTTTTGTTTAAAGCGGCAAAT
The DNA here is from genome assembly GCA_943590905.1 of Sphaerophoria taeniata. Taxonomy (NCBI): domain Eukaryota; kingdom Metazoa; phylum Arthropoda; class Insecta; order Diptera; family Syrphidae; genus Sphaerophoria; species Sphaerophoria taeniata. The sequence continues at coordinate 21,338,000 of OX016540.1, read as the reverse complement.
GATATAACGAAATGTTCCCGAAAAAAAGAGAAACACACCTTAAATGGTCGACACACTTGTTTGTGACTTTTCCAATCACTCTTTTGATGTTCACCTGAGCAGTAAAAAACTTGATTGCAATTAGAACACTTGGATTTTGTTTCTTTAGAACAAATTTTGCAGACTCCAAGTTTTGTATCGGTCATTTTTATATTTTTATTCAATAAACCGTCCGAATTGTCTGTTAACTGGATGAACGCCGAAACATCAATGAAGCTATTTATAAGTTGAAGCAAAAGAGCTGAATACGTGTCTCTTGAATTGAATTGTGTAAAAAATCCTATAGTAATAGTATCATCTAGATGCTTTTTTGTTGGGAGCTATTTTAAGATTGACAATAGCTTTGAAGTGGTTTATAGACTGTGGATAATTTTTTAGGTTCATTCACCATTTCTCCCCGCATAATTCAATTAGATTAGTCCAGTAAGAGATTGTTCTTTTGAATAGTTAATTGATTTATTTGAAGAATTCAGTATGCATTCTATACATTGGGGCCTACAAAGCGGGCGTTCATGACGAAGATGTTTTTTTAGGCAAATATGGTGCACATAGTAAGACCATGAGTGTAAGGAATTAAAATACAAATATGAAGCCCATGCATTGCAGCGAATATTTTTCTCTTTTCTTTACTTATACTCTCTCATTTTCAGTTTCCTAATCACTCGTTCTTCTCACAATATTCGTTCAATAATACCGTTGTCTTGCTTTGAAAACTGTTGAGATTTGTATGAAAACTAGTGGACCCGACAGGCATTGTGTTATATTTTAATTTCTAAAATTTAAAAATTAAGCTTTTTGAACTTCCAACTATTCTTTGTGTTCCAGACACAATCCGAATAAATTTTAAGTACGTGCTTGAACTCAAAAATCTTCTTGGTTTTGGTTGTGAAAATAGTACCCTATTCCGTCCGTAAGGGCTCAGTTATAGCTATCAGTAAAATCCATCAGTAAAAATTTTGTTTTGCTATTTTGAATACTTTAGGCCCATTTGCTGATTCGGAACATATATTTATGTTCTACTTAAAGTTCTCCTCTTGTATGGGGATTTTATGTGGAACTTAAGAATTCAGGAACGTCCCATATAAAAATGAAAACTTAATGTAAAACATAAATTTATGTTCCGAATCAGCAAATGGGCCTTAATCTTATATTTTGAGGAAAATTTTGATGAAATTTCATATTTCATATTTATTTAAAGACTGCTTTCACATTAACCCTAGTTTACGACACGCAAAATACGTGAATAAAAAAACTTGGGGTTCGCGCGAACCCCACAGTTATTAATCATTTCTAATTGCTTATTACTTACAAGGCGATGCATTTTTCTTTTCGTTCTTCATTGAGTTGAGAGTTGAGGTGTGTTCCAACTGTAGAACATGTTTGGTTTTCCCAAAAATTTATAAAAATGTTGTGTAAATTTGTGAAAATAAAGTTTGATGATTAACAAAAAGTAAGTTTTAACATTATAATTTCAAGTTTTTGTTTTCACGTTGTTTTAATTTTTCAGTGTCTAAGGGAGCTTATGGAACTTGAATTGATGACTTGATGACATAATTTTGTTGTTTATATTGATATATATTTATTTGAATTAAAATACGTGTTTAGTAAATTTTTTTTGTATACAATTTTAAGCATTGGGGTTCGCACGAACCCCAAGTTTGGTTTGTGACTTTTTTTCAGAAAAAAATTCCAAAAAATTTTCAAAAACCGCTGTGATGGAAAAAAGACAAAAAACGTAAAGAAAAATGAATTTTGATAACTGAGTTTTTGTCCTAGGTCGAAAATATGATTTGAACAAAAGTTATGAGCTCTCAAACATTCTCTGGGGTTCGCGCGAACCCCAATTTGTAAACTAGGGTTAAGATAATAAAATCTTATAAAATAGTGCTAAGCTTTATAACATGGAACAAAAATAAGTTAAGTTAATTTAATTTAATTTGCAAAACATAAAAATATTAACAAAAAGATAATTACAATTAATGAAAACAATTACTCGACATGAATTATTTGTTGTTACCTTTAAAATTAAAGTACATATGTTAATTAATTTTAAAATAAATATTAAAAAGATTTCAAAAGAAAAGATTTTAAGATAGATTTAGCCCGGATGAAGTTCAAAATATTTATTTAGTTCCCTGCGAAACTGAACTATTCTCCGCAGACTCCTTATGTGCCGTGGTATGGAATTCCACGAGCGAATAGCGCTGATGAAGAACTGACGCTCGGATGTCAAACAGGAAAAACGGGGCAGAATAAGTTGTTTAGATCTACTAGATGAGGACATCTGTAATCTGTCAAAGAGATAACTGGGCTGGTGCGTTTGAATGATATTAAAGATCAAGATTAGGGTTTTGTATCGCAGTAAGCTGTCAAAGGAGAAATTAAAAATATTTCTAGTGAAAAGAGAAATGTGATCAAATCTTCTTACACCGTAAATATACCGTGCTGTATTGTTAAACGCAACGTTGTTTTTACGCCTACTGAGAGCGTCGCAATTAGAATACACTTCACACCCATAAGTTAGTTGTGGTATGACGAGGGTCTTGGCTAGCATTAAGCGTGTTTTAAGAGGCGTGTAGTGTTGTGAGTAGTGCAGTTGCCGAAGTATTCCATATGCTTTCCCCACGGATTGATTTATATGGGTATTCCAATTCAAGGTCCTATTAAAGGTCATCCCAAGATTTTTTACTGTTTATACAAATTCTATAACAGAGTCATTCAAGGTTATATTGGGAAAATATGTTAGGTCAAGTGGCTTTTTACTGATCACAATACATTTAGATTTTACCGGATTAAGAAACAACCCATTTCTCGCAGACCAGCAGGATATATTGTGTAAATCATGATTTATAGAATTAGCACAATCCTCGATTAGACCCAGAGGACAGCTCTTGAACAACAGGACGTCGGTCGTCGGCATACATGTGTACAGAAGATGTTGTTATTTGCTTCGGAAGCTCGTTTATATAAATTGAGAAAAGAAGTGGTCCTAATATTGACCCTTGAGGAACACCGCGTGTAGTGGGGAGGAAACTGACAACTGCGTTCGATGTATACACCGCCTGTTTTCTATCACTGAGAAATGATGTCAACAAATCTGCTGAGGACAAAGAAAACTTATTCAACGTCAAGAGCTGATTGCGTAGGATACTATGATCCAGAGAGTCAAATGCTTTTGAAAAATCTAGCAATACGAGAAATGTAACATGGTCTTTGTTCAGGGCTTGTCTGATTTCCTCCACGACATTTATAACAGCTGTAATGCAACTGTGGCTTTGCCGAAAACCAGATTGAATGGGTGAGAGAATATTGTTTATTCTTAAATGATGATTTATTTGTTTCTGCATTATTTTTTCGAACATTTTTGGCAAAAATGGTAGCACCGAAATGGGCCTATAATCATTTCCATGATGACTTTTGGGAATAGGGATTACCTTAGATAACTTCCATTGGCTAGGGTAAACGCCAGTCATTAACACTGTATTGAAAGCGTGTGTGAGAAAGGGTAGTATTATTGGGAGGATTGCTTTGACGAATACAGGATGTATTTCGTCAACGCCTAGGGCGTTTGATTTTATCGATATAACACTCTCGACAATATCGGTGCTATAAACCCTTTGAAAGTCAAATGGATCGACTATCGGTCTAAGTGTATCGGAACTTACAGACGGAGCTTCGGGGATGGTGGGGAAAGGCAATGTCACGAAATTTTGGTTGAGTTTATTTACATCTATATTTCCTTCAACTTTCTTTTTCTTACCAATTCCCAGTTCCCGTAAATTCTTCCACAATTGCCTTCCGTTCAAAGACAGATTCAAACGCCTACTATAAGTTTGTTCTTTCGCCGCTCTGATTTTTGAAACTACTCTATTACGCAACGTACGATAGACATCATAGAACACATCTAATTTGAAACGTTTCCATCGATTGAAGGCTTGATTGCGTTGAGTTAAAAGCTGGCGAATTTCGGCAGTGAAGTTGAAAATACATTTTGACAATTTTTCAAAAAAAAAAAAAAAACAATACATTTAGGCCGTGTGCGAATTGGATGAATTGTGGTTAAAAAATAAAAATGGATGAATTTTTAACCACTACTGTCATTTTTTAACCTGCTCAGCAGCTAGTCAAATAATGCGAAGTGTCAAAATTTAACCAAACGTCAATTTTTAACCCATTTTTAACTGAATTCGCACACGGCAATATTATTAACAAATCCATTTTATAAATTTTACTGATGAAATTTCATTTTACTGAACAGCTGACTGCCAAAAAATTCCATTTCGTTTTACTGATGGGGTTTCATGTTTTTACTGTTCCGGTGCCATCATTAAGAAAATTACTGATGAGATGAACAGTAAAAATGAAATTGTTTGCGGCGCGAAGGTGTAAATTTACTGATTGTTATAAACGCTCATCAGTAAAAAATTTTAGATTCCAGATGTTTCAATTTTTACTGATGGATTTTACTGATAGCTATAACTGAGGCCTAACCGAGCGAGAACAAAAAATTCTTATATTGTGCCCTAAATGGAGGATTGCTCCGTTTCGTCAATTTGCGATCAGTTTTGCTTATGGACGAAAATTCGACAGCTGGCTGGATTTATTTATTTTTCTGAAGAGAAAGTCGATTTTAAGTAATTATTTCTTGTAATTGATCATTCATTGTATGGCCAACAAAATAGCAAACTATTGAAAATTATATTTTATTTTTAAAGATATTTCCGTACAAATCCGTCTATTATGGGTAACTTGCTTACTTGACAGTTCGGAAGGAAGCGTTTCGTGTGTTTCTGGCACTCACTTCCACTTGCTTTAGCCCATTATAGTTAACCGTAAAAATACACTCATACGATAGAAATGTCAAATCATATCTTCAGTCGTCTTTTATTGGTGGTGCTTATGTGGAAAATACTTTTGAATTTATATGATGCTCATGAAATATAGGGGATTCAAAACAATTGGGAAATATCTAATTTTCGATCGTCCTTCAACGCACACTTGCAAATACAAATATTATACATTTTGAACTGATGTGCCTCCATAAAATTGACATAATAATGCTGTTGCCATTGATCCTAAATCCGAGATCTAGAGAAGTGGATTTAGAATAAATCTCGAATTTTCTCGGATTTAGGGTAGATGAAAACGTACTACTAGACTAGACGCGCACCACCAACGTACGATGAATTAATGAATTTAATTAAATACACTTTTCAAGCATTTTTTTCTTACATAGGGAAGAGTGGGTATGTTTGGGATACAGGAAGAATGGGAAACAGGCATTTTCTCAATTCCTACAATTTTTTTTCTGTTTCGTTGTATGACATATTCTGTCTTCAGTCTGTCCCCATCCCTCAACAAAAAAAGTTGTGTCTAGGAAAAAAAAACGGAGTAGAGATTAAAAAATGGTAATTTGGGCATAAAAAGTAAAATATCTGCGTAAACTTTCAGTGATTTTTTTTTAATGTGTGAACTTACTGTGCAAAAGAGTGTAATAATTAGATAGCAACACCAATTTTGAAGTGAATTAATCTTTGTTTTGTATAATTAGTGCCACATTACTATACCACCCCATAGTTGTCCCAATCCTCCTGCTCGAAGGAGGAATGGGACATAGTGAGTTGGGTCATGAAATGATTTTTTCTTTTCTTCTGCCGGACTTTCTTCTTCTTTTTAACTGAAAATAGGTTGCCAAAATGTTGTTTTATCTTTAGAAACAATTTTGCTCAGATACGATCTTTAAGATCTCGGCAAATTTAATATGTTCGAAAAGTGTCCCAAACAAACCCACTCTCCCCTATTCTCAAAAAAATTATAAAAATAATATTACAGCCGTATTCATAACCAAAACTTAAAGGCCGCTTAAATTTAAGCGAGCTCTAATTAGTACTTAAGCAGACAATCCTTATTCATAATCAATTTTCTGATTTAAGCAAGGTTGACTAAAGGTCGCTTAAGTTAAACGCAAATTTTTGCGTTTAAAGGCTGATTAAATCCAGATGAAATTTTTAGATCTGGCTGGACCCATGTTCCAGCAATGAAATAATAAATATCCGCGGAGAAGTGTATCGTGGAGGAGAAGTGTATCGTATCAAGGCTACCACTGACACTGAGAAGGGTATCAAAATCAAATAATAAATAAAATATTTTATTTCATTTTGTTATTTTATTTTCAACGTTTAAATAAAATAATCTTTAATGAACAAGAAGCGGCGAAGATGTTTTGACTTTTCTGTGGGAGTGTTCAGTCTGCACTTATTTTCTTTCTTTTTTTTCATCGACTTGGCTGGTTTCTCCCGTCCAACCCTGATAATGATCGAACCTTTGTCATAGCCCTGGGCAACCTTGTTGGTTCCTCGCCAGCAGGCAATCGCAATGGCAGTAGGTTTCCGAATGCCAGATCCTCACGGTTCCGTCCTCGGATCCGGTCAACACAATAGGCAATTCAGGGTAGAAACAGACAGCGGAAACGTTTTGAGCGTGACCCTCGAAAGTTTGCACAGCTTTACTGTGCCTTGACTGTGCGATCCAATGCAAGCCCACAACTTTTCCCAATTCCAGAGTTTTATCAACATGTCATCTAGACAAACAAAAACAATTCAATTCAAGAATTAGCAGAATTTCATCAGCAATGCTTACCACTACTGGTCACAACCAAAGGCTGAGTTGGATGCACGGCAATGCATCGAATATAATCCGCAATATCCGCATGTGTTTCAAACGAATGCACTTTCTCCACTCTCCAGTGAGTTAAGTTGAATATCACAGAGGTTGAATATCCTGATTTTCATATCATCGGAAGTGTTGATAAGCAAATTCTTGCGAGCCACAAATCGTAACAAACTCACCGGAACATCACACACTTCGAAATCTTTTACCAATTTTTATTTGTTTATTAATTTAATTTTTTTAAGCCAAACCACCGGGATGCGGGATGATTTTTTTTTTATTAATTTCAGTTTGACAATTAAAACGGAATAGCATTCAGTAATAGATTTTCAGTTTCTATTACATTTTTAACAGGGACGTTACTTAGTTAAGTAAAGGTCGCAAATCACTTATGAATAAGAATTTTTAGTACAGCTGCTTAAAGGTCGCTTAAATATTGAAGCCTGCTTAACTAATTAACCTTTAAGAGCCTGCTTAAGAAATCATTATGAATACGGCTGTTAGTTTATATTATTTAAATTATGATGCATAGATCTAATTTTTAGGGTAATACTAGCACTATTAAAGTTAAGAGGCTATTAAGCCGTGTGCGAATTGGGTTAAGAAGTGTGTTTAAACTTGACGTTTGGTTAAATCTTGACACTTCGTGTTGAATAAAATGTGTTAAAATTACACTAGCTGCGAACTTGGACTTGGAGTTAACGAAAACAAGACTGAACTGATGTTAATCACTACCAGATATAAAATACCCTCCTTTCCTCTACCAAGTTTAAATGGACAACACTTGCTTTATCCAAAGAAGCTAAATACCTAGGAGTTATCCTAGACACCAAGTTAAATTGGAAAAGTAACATAGAAGAAAGAGTAAAGAAAGCTAGCATCGCCTTCTAAAATTTAAGGTTGAAATTCCAACTATATAGACAAAATTGGAAAATTAATAGCCCTACAAAGGATTTTGACATCACAGTTTACATTGATGGTTCCAATATGGAACTCGGTGTCTTCTCCGAAGAACTGGGTATTAAAAAATCCTTTAGACTGCCCGATATATGTAGCGTATTTCAAGCTGAAGTTCTAGCGATTAGACAAGCATGTAGGATTTTAAAACAAGCAGTCAAATCTGACGAAATTATATAAAAGGATCAAGGATATAAACAGTAACCTGACTAAGTCCAGAATCTTTAGAGATTGCAAGAAAATTCTGGCAAGTTTCAACGACAATATAAAAATTGATCTAGTCTGGGTACTAAGGATATTGAAGGTAATGAAATCGCTGATGAACTGGCCACGACAGGATCAAACCTTCAAATATCCCTAGCGGACATTCAAAACCATTTTCTTAATATTTTCTTTTGTTATGAACGAAAAGAAATGTTTTGAAACTACAAGAGAAAAATCCAAATCGTCTAAATGCTTTTCTGATTTTACAAACAAAATTCAATTTGACATACATATGAAAATGCATTTGGAAATAAGAAGTGACAGTCCATATGGAAAATCCATATCGTGTAAATCACGCTTTAGTGTATTGATTGTTCATTCGCGACGAATTAAAAATCTCATATAAAATAAATGTCAAAATCGACGAATTTTCGTTCATTCGTTGGTCGTTGTTTTGTTTGTGCTCATATGAATAGTGCTTAATGAGAAAAGCCTATAACCGATTCACGAAATTTGTAGGCTTTGTAGCAAAGTTCAATACTATCTGCACAAAAAGCACATCTAGCTTTATATTCTTTACTTATCGCCCATGTAATCATCAAGTAAGACAATCAAACTGTCATACATCCGTCAGGCAAATGTCAAACAAATGTAGAAAAAATAATTTTTCTCTCACAAATGTGTTGCATGATGTCAGTCCGACTTTCTGCGAAAACTTGTGCAAAAATCTTTATTTAGATAGTTTACTAAAATAAATAATTTATTTTTATTCAATAAAACAATAAGCATAAATATTAACAATGTTGCGCCTAGCTTACAGAAATGCAAACAGGTAAATATCGCCCCCCGAAATTCCAAATACAAAAGTTAGCCGGCGATAGTTTTCAAATTTTCTGTATACTGTATACATGAAAAATGTTAATCCTTTTTTAAATCTTTCAAAAATCATCAAAGGGAGAACAGAAATCGCGTGGTGACTATGTCCACAAAAGTCATATCACTGAACTATTCAACCATTTATAACAACTCACAAAGAGGACAAAAGCGAAAACCATTGCTCAATGTCTATGGCAATCATCGATTTGGACCAACACAATATCTGCCTCCAAGACCACACTCCAGAGGATATGGAATGCTGGTGGTGCGAATGCTTCGTGGTGCACTAAAACTCCGATATCTTGTATTGGGTGGTGCAATTAGTGGAGGGGTCACATTAACAAAGGTGCGTTTACTAATTCTAGTTCTTATATAATCTATACACACTGAACGCAGACTACAAATTGATTTTTGTTTGTTCGCAGAAATACGAGGAGTGGAAAGATGGTTTGCCTGATTTTCAGTGGCTGGAAGATGCGTTGCCTAAAGGGGAGAAGTGGAGTAACTTCAATAAGAGACTCTTGGAAGTTGGCGGGATGGTCAAAAATGCTATCGAAATAGGTAAATATTTCACAAGATCAAGGATTGTTGTCGTGTTGTTTGTTGAGTAGAGACATTTTTGAACTTCTTAATTTTAAAACACCTGCATTATTTGGTTGATCTGAATTATTACTTGCACTCGATATATGTAAATTCCTAATAGTTTATGTATTCATCATTATCACAAAGAAAAGCTTGCAAAACTAACATAGAAAGCTAACATTTGAGCAGAAATTATTAACATACGCTAAAAAATGTAATTTGTTTGTCATCTTGATTCCATATCATTGACTATGTCTTGCAATAATCCAACGGTATCAAATCGCAGCTCCGAGGTGGCCAAACGACATCAGCTCTGCCGCTGATAATGCGATCTTCAAAAACAGCTTCGGCTGTGTGGCACGTAGCGCCGTCCTGTTGGAATCAAATGTTGCCAATATTCTCCTCTTCGATTTTTGTGAACAAAAATTCGTTCAACATGTTCCGATAACGATCGCCATTGACTGTAACGGTCACTCCTTGCTCATTTTCGAAGAAAAATGGCCCAATTATGCCCCTTGACCAAAATCCGCACCAAACAGTCATTTTGGGTGTATCGGCTTTTCAATGTATGCGTGCGGGTTTTCTGTGCCCCAAATGCGACAATTTTGCTTGTTTACATACCCGCCAAGATCAAAATGAGCTTCATCTGAAAAGACGGTTTTTTTTTTGGCAAAATCGGCATCTTCTCTAAGTCGATCACAGGCCCACTTAGCGAAGCGAAAACGCATTGGATGGTCAGTTGGCTTCAACTCCTGAACCAATTGGACTTTGTATGGCGTCATACCAAGGTCTTTATGCAAAATTTGTCTCAATGATGTCTCCGAAATGTTCAATTGAGAACGACGGTGAATTGATGTTGATGGCGCTTCACGCACACTTTCTGCCACAACAGCAATATTCTTGGGTGTACGCACTGTTTTTGGCTTTTCACGCTTTGGCTTATCGATGAGGATGGCAGTTTCTTTCACTTTTTCTCAAGATAACGAGCATACGGAGCTGACGGTGCTTCTCTTCTTCCAAAATCCGTACGCAATCTTCGCACACATTCTGCAACATTACCATGATTTTCAAAGTAATGTCGCAATATTTCCCAGCGTTGTTCAAGCGTATACACAACCATATTCGTTCAGCGGAAGGATAAAACTAATTATTATCTGTCAAATCAGACTTGAGCTAAGTGTTACCCTTCACGAAATAAGTTGAAAAAAAAAGTTAGATGGCGGACCCTTTATGTTTTGTCTAGCGCAGTCCTACAAACAATTGATCCGTATGTCAGAATGGGGCGCACTATAGCCGTGTAAATCCAAAGGATCATATTAGGTCTTTGTCCCCATTTTATACCAAAGATTTTATTACAGGAGTAGAAAACGATACTAGCTTTCTTTACTCTTTCTTCTATGTTACTTTTCCAATTGAACTTGGTGTCTAGGATAACTCCTAGGTACTAAGCTTCTTTGGATAAAGCAATTAGTTGTTCATTTAATCTTGGTAGAGGAAAGGAGGGTATTTTATATCTGGTAGTGAATAACATCAGTTCAGTTTTTTTTCATAAACTCCAAGTCCACATCTAGTAGCCCATTTGCTAACTTTTTTAATAGCTGTTTGGCACGTAGCTGTTTTCACTGAGTACCGTCGTCGGGCAAATCCCTGAGGACATCAGCACCAAATCGTCAGCATTCGCTACTACCTTAACCACTGTTATCAAGATTACATAAGATTTCGTTCAAAACTAGTAGCCACAAGAGAGGAGATAGAACCCCGCCCTGGGATGTTCCTCTTTCGGCAAATCTAGTGAGTTGGCTGTTACCCATCGATCCTTAAATGACTCTGGTTCGGAACATGAAGACAATCCAGCTAATAATATGCTCTTCCAAATTTAATTTGGATAGTGCTACCATATGGGTTTAACTTCCTGAAAAATAAATAACCTATGAATCCTGTGGTTCGTTTAGACATTTAGAGGTCTTGACAAAGCTTAGCAAGCTTTTGGATGGCAGTTCGGATAGTTCCTCTAGTTCACTGAAGAAGAATTTGCCTAGAGTTTTCTTCCTAGTAAGGCAGAGTGAAGGACAATGGCAGAGAAAATGAGCAGTATCTTCATGCTCGTCCTCATCACCACAGCCTCTACAAAGGTCATCGGTACTAAGCCCCATCTTCTTATGGTAGCCAAGTAGGTTGTGTCCTGTAATTATGCCAATAAGGGATCTTAGGGAGGGTTAAGAGTTTAAATCTTGTGGGATCTTTTCTTATTGTATCTAGGCCATAGTTTCCTGGTATTAACACAGGTTTCTAGGAGATTCCATCTGATGTTGGATTTTTGAAGGACGATTTTACTGAAATTATGTTTTAGTTAACATAACGGGATTCCTATATGATGGTCTATGAGAGAGGGGTCTAGTGTAGAGACTTCCCTTGCAAGCTCATCCGCTTTTTCGTTGCCTGGCACATCACTGTGGCCAGGAACCCAGCAGAGTCTTACGTTATGCTGTGTGCCAAGAACCTTTAGCTCTTCGCGGCAGCAAGAAACAAGCTTCAACTTGATTTGGGTGGCAGAGATAGCTTTTATTGCTGCTTGGCTATCAATGAAAAAAGTGATGTCCGCGTGTGATATCGCCATCATGGATATATGTTTAGCAGCGTTTTTCACTGCCAAGATCTCAGCTTGGAAGACGCTGCTATGGTCGGGGAGCCTGAATGAATTGCCAAGGTTGAGGCTTTCAGAGTAGAAGCCTGCACTTACTCCAGTATTCATTTTAGAAACAATGGGTTAGTGTAGGGCACACTATTGTCCCTAAGGTCAGCTTAAGTTTTAAGCTTATAGCAATGTGATGGCTTGTTGTGATGAAAATCTGAGACTAATGTAACCCTTTGTCCTTTCTTCCCTTCTAATGATTTGTCAGCCTCTACTTTTTGATAACATTAACACAATTTTTCTTTTTTTCTTTTGATTAAACTGATTTATTCTAACAAATATGCTTGCCATACTTTTTAACCACTGCACCGTCTTGCTGTAAGACAAAACTATTTATTATTTCTAACCATATCCGGCGGTATTCAGATAATTATATTTGTAATCAAGAAAATTGAAATCGAAACCAAAAAACCGTATACTTTTTTTTCTTATTAAAACAAAACCCTGTCGTTGTCTGTTTTGCATATCCAGATCCAAAACTAAAAGCACTCGGGGAAGAAAAAATGGCCGAATGGAAAATGTGGTTTGACAATCGATTAGAAGACGCCATTGAAGCTGCCGCCGAATTACCTGGAAGCAATGCCATCGACGAATGTATGTTCAATTCACATTAAATTTATTCATTTAATTTTTATTAAGAAAACTTAACGCCCAACAAATATAATTTTCTGAATACTACCATTTCGAATATTCCATCATTCATTGGCTCTTTGTGTGCAAACAAAATATAAACAAATTATTCTGCTTTCAGCAAAGGATGACATTAAAGGAAAAGCCGTTGTCAACGCAATTGGCTTATCCAAAGACGAGAGTCGGAAAAAGTATGGTGAGTATTTCCACTCACCTAAAACCACACAAATCACCACACAGTAATGTTTGTTTTCTTGAATAGAAACCCTGCAATCGCAAGTGGAGAGTCTCCAAACCGAAATAATGAACGTTCAACTCAAATACCAAAAAGAACTGGAAAAAATGGAAAAGGAAAATCGGGAATTGCGTCAACAGTATTTGATACTCAAGACCAATAGGAAAACTTCAATAAAAAAAATCAAGAAATCTCTCATCGATATGTATTCCGAGGTGCTGGACGAGCTTTCCGGCTATGATACGAGCTACTCGACAGCCGATCATTTGCCGCGCGTTGTTGTTGTTGGCGATCAGAGCAGTGGTAAGACTTCGGTACTTGAGTCGATTGCCAAGGCAAGAATCTTTCCGCGAGGTAGTGGTGAAATGATGACTCGTGCTCCGGTCAAAGTCACCCTGTCGGAGGGACCATATCACATAGCGCAATTTCGTGACTCCGAACGGGAATACGATCTAACCAAAGAGTCAGATTTGTCTGAGTTGCGCAGGGAAGTCGAATTGAGGATGCGGGCGTCTGTTCGTGGTGGGAAGACAGTTAGCAATGAGGTGATATCGATGACTGTGAAAGGTCCGGGTCTGCAGAGAATGGTTCTGGTCGATTTGCCTGGTATCATTGCTGTAAGTTTCTTCATTTTGTATTCAAATCTGGTCTGAAAAATAATCTCTCTTTAGACAATGACGGTTGATATGGCCGTTGATACAAAGGACAACATCTACTACATGACCAAACATTACATGAGCAACCCGAATGCGATAATTTTGTGCATTCAGGATGGTTCGGTGGACGCTGAACGAAGTAATGTAACAGAAATGGTCAACCAATGCGACCCATTGGGAAGGCGGACGATTTTCGTGCTTACAAAAGTCGATTTAGCTGAAGAACTCGCAGATCCTGAAAGGGTAATTTCTCTCACTCTCACTCTCCACATGGTTTTGAATAATTGAGTTCTTGAAGATAAGGAAAATATTGTCTGGAAAATTGTTCCCCATGAAAGCTTTGGGCTACTACGCGGTGGTGACTGGCCGAGGTCGAAAGGATGACAGTATCGAGGCAATTCGTCAATATGAGGAGGACTTTTTCAAGAACTCCAAACTTTTCCAGTAACTATTCTCTCTCAGCTGATAATTTCAATGTTTAATGTCAATTGTTTAACAGTCGTCGAGGAGTAATAATGCCGCACCAAGTAACGAGTCGCAATTTGAGTCTGGCCATATCGGATCGTTTTTGGAAAATGGTTCGAGAAACAATCGAGCAGCAGGCGGATGCTTTCAAAGCAACAAGATTCAATCTTGAAACTGAATGGAAAAATAACTTCCCAAGGTCGGCCATCCATTTAATCTCAAGTGATGTTAATTATTTGATTTTACTGCAGGCTAAGAGAGTCCGGACGCGATGAACTATTTGAAAAAGCTAAAGGCGAAATTCTGGACGAAGTTATCAGCCTGTCACAGATTTCTGCGAAAAAATGGGAAGAGGCACTGACGAACAAACTGTGGGAAAAACTGTCAAACTATGTTTTTGAGAACATCTATCTTCCGGCGGCTCAGTCAGGTTCTCAAAGTAATATTTAGTTTAAGAAAGTTTCATATTAAACGTTAAATGTAGTCCTTGTGGATCACCAAATCAGTTTCATCAAGCTGTTCTCAATCTCAATCAAGCTTACATATGCGGGCCTGTCATCGTAGCCTTTTCTTCTGATTTCATTCAATTAAATTATTGATTTGATGGTTTTTTAAGCACTTTTCAGTTAACATAATTTGCACACAACAATTTTTAGTTCGTTAATCGATGGGACACGGTGATAGGCCTGGTATAGTCATTATCCTGTGAAATTTTCTTAATAAGTTTTGCTAAAAAAAAAAGTTGTGTTTGTTTAAGAATTTTGAATTTATTTAAGATTTTTATTTAATTGCAGATTCATTCAACACAATGGTGGATATAAAATTGAGGCACTGGGCGGAACAAGCACTTCCCGCTAAATCTGTAGAAGCAGGTTTGTACAACTTTCCCATTTTTAAGCTATTGAAGACATGTTAAGGGGTTTATTCGTGGCCCTTTGTTAAGCCACTGTGTACGATCTCAGCCTGAAACACAGAGACTTACACCGCATACGGCAATATGTTCTAAAATCAAGCAGTTGTCCTCACGACGTAGCCATTTTGTTTGGCTTTTTGTACTACAACCCTGCCCTTTTACAGCTCACTTATTTACTTAAGGTGGCGCTACTGTCCGGGGTGGACTTGGACCTCAACCAACAAACCTCTGAAGCCAGTTCGATCCCTAGCTATTTGTCTCCAGTTACGCATGCCTCCATGGGGCAAGCCTTGACGTGGCGGAGCGGCTTACGGTAACTACTACTAATAGTAGGGGAGCCCGAGATGCTAAATTTGCAGTTACTCGAGCGTCATCGGGACCTACCGCGTTTTGAAGATTGTGGTCTAAGATAAAAATGTGCGTTTAAATTTTTTCATAACGGTGTTGCGATTAGCGTGCAAACACGTTTGAAAATGCAAAAAAAAACCGTTACATGGAAATACTCGAGCGCGTCAGATATTCATAGTATATATTCACTTTGGCTTTCTGATAACGGGTGTATAATAATCTGACGGAAAGAATGTTGCATTTAGCTGTAAAGGGCTGTTAACTTGGTAAAAAAACAAAAACAAAATTGCAGTTATTCGAGCGTGGCAGATTTTTGGAGGGGACGTAAATTGAACTCAAATAAGTGTCCTATTTTAATGACTGACGATTTTAATGAGACCGACACTTTTTACAGATTTTTGAAAATGTAAAAAAAAAACGTGACCTTGAAATATTCGAGCGCGTCAGATTTGTATACAGTGTGTTGTACTTGATGTTTTATTCACCCAAAATGATAATCTGACAAATATACCGTTGCATTTTCTTAATCTGACAATTTAAAAAATAATGACATATAAATGCTTAGTAAATCTATCTTAGTTTATTATAAGTTATTGAAATTATTTTTATGAATTGTTTTCCGATTTTTTTAAAACCACAAATGTTTGATCTTGCAACTGTTAAATGCTTAGCCAAGTACATAATATTTAAATATTAAAATTAATTTATGTTTCTGATACATTTTTTCTTTAATACTAAAAATTAAAAACAAAAATTGTTAAAAAAAAATGTTTATTGGAAATTTTTGTTTTTAATGACTCATTTATCAAGTTTCTGGGACTCGGAAATATTTTAAACCAGCGGAAACACTGGTTATAGGACTAATAAAGATTTTACAAATACAATGGCGTGGGAAGTTTGCGAGAGAAAAAAAAATGAGAGCAAATGAGAGAAAGCACTGATCTCAGCATCTAACCTCTAAAATGCTTTAATGACTATTTACGCTACATCGCAACACGGAAATTGTCAGATTATATGTTTTTCGTAATCCTCATAAAATTTCCATTAAGATGGAAAAAAAACCAATCGCGCTCGAGTATTTCGAGCTAACGGTTTTTTTTTGCAGATTTGGAACGCTCCCATTTTCTTTTGCAACACTGAATTTGTCAGATTATTGAAATACTCACTTTTTGCGTTATACTTAACTTATATTCTAAAAATCTGACGCGCTCGAGTATTTTCGACCATCGATTTTTTTTTTACTAATCTGACGGGCTGCCCTGATCGAACGCAACAAATTTAACCGTTCATATCTGGTAGGTTCACATAACAAAGTGCAAGGTTTCTCCCCATATAATAATCTGACGCGCTCGAGTAACGCGCGAAATCCCTTCCTGGGCTCCCCTACTATAAGAAGCTTAGAGCTATACGAAATTTGTTTTCGCAGTAGGGCCTCCCATGGTCGACAGGTCAGCGGAGTAGACTGTTACTACTAATTACCCCACAACGAAGGAGTGTTCCCACCAAGGCACTCCCTACGAGGAACGGCAGCGGATGAATTTTTTTTGGGAATCAACGGTGGCGTCTTCAGTTCCAGTTAGACCGAACTACTTGGTGAACAGCTTTACGGGGTACTTCGACTTATTTGAAGCCCATGTCTAAAGGAGCGGTTTTTCCGGCTCTTGTACTTGGAGTCACTTCAAGTGCCTGGTACTCCAGGTTGGGGGTTGTACGTCGGGGTGGCTTCCCGACTACGTAGAAAAAGATTTAGTTCCGAAACACCAGCAAGCCTCGGATACGGACAAAATTAATGATGACGACCCACGCAAACGATTTAAGGACAACGAATTTCGGTTTTGCACTTGGAATGTTAGGACTCTTAACAGACCACGTGCAGCCGAACAACTAGCGGAAGCCCTTGACTGCTATAAAGCAGATATACATAACTGCCATCCAAGAAATGCGATGGGATGGTCCGGGCCTTCGTAAAATGAACAACTGCGATATTTACTACGGCGACTGCTACCGGGAATAAAATCAGCGTCTTTTGGATGTGGATTTGTAGTCGGGACTCGACTCAGGAGGAAGGTCTTGAGTTTCAATTCAGCGAATGAGCGCATCACGACTATCCGCATCAAGGCTAAATTCACCAATATCAGCCTCGGGCATGCTCTTTTCCGACCATATTCTGCAGATGAGTTGGTGCATGCTCGTTACCAAGTCTTTGCCGGCTGCTTTGAAAAGTTCGGCAGTGATGCCGTGAGCTCCCGCGGCTTTGTTGTTTTTAAGTTTAGATATTGCTATCTTTACATCCTCAAGGTCGGGTAGACGGAAATCTTGACTTGCGTCGTCTTCATTTCATTCTACCTGACAGCGGAATTTGATTCGTCATCGCCGTTGTACAATCTGCAGAAGTGGTCCTTCCATATCCTCATTGACTGTGACTCTACTACGATATTTCCCTGTTGGTCTTTAGAGGCTTCAGTTCGTGCTCGGTAACCTTGAGTCATTCGTTTTACCTCTTGGTAAAACTTCCGAAACTGATTCCTGTGTTTTAGTCTCTCAACATCCTCAATCGATCGCTTTTCATGCTCTCTCTTTTTCTTTCTGAAAAGCTCCTCTTCTGCTCGTAGAATTCCCGAGCTGATCTTCTTGCTTGGCTGCATGTACCTGCTTGAAATCTTCATCAAACCAGGGGTTTCGCTTTGGTGTCCGGGTGAAACCCAGCATATCAGAGGCAGCATCCCTAATGGCTTCCTGGCAATTCTACCACTGGTTCTCAATACACGATGCTGGCTATAGCGGACTTCTCATGAGGTTACTTGACACTCGATCAAGGATCTGGCGATCTCTTGCGATTATAGCCATCGGACGCCATACTTCCTTTTAGCACTTTCTGTTTTTGGCTTTGGTCGAGATATCCGCTGCACTACCTTGGCTACAACAAGGTAATGGTCCGAGTCGATGTTGGCCCCTCGGAAGGTTCGGACATCAGTAATGGTTGAAGAGTGGCCTGCATCGATCGCAATATGATCAATCTGGTTGGCAGTCGATTGATCTTGAGACCTCCAGGGCCCCTTGTGGATGTTGAGATGTGGGAAACGCATACTTGCTACTTCTATGTTTAGAAATTGTCTTTGTAGTCGTCATCTTTCTCTTTCGGTGCTTCGATTTGGCAGTTCTTCTTTCCAAAAACAAATGATTGTTCTTAATTATTTGGGATTGACAGTTGATCTCATGAATTTGTATTTTTCTCAAATTCTTCTCCATAGGTTGGGAAACACTCCAAAAAGAATTTACCGATCTCATTGAAAAAGCAAAAAAATCACCCGATCACGATGACATATTCGACAATCTGAAGACCGCTGTTGTAGATGAATCAATTCGACGCCATTCGTGGGAGGATAAGGCCATCGATATGCTTCGAGTTATCCAACTCAACACACTCGAAGATCGTTTCGTCCATGACAAAAGCGAATGGGATCAGGCTGTGAAATTTCTAGAAAATTCCGTTAAAAATAAGTTACAACAAACCGAGGAGACTCTCAATGAAATGTTTGGTCCTTCTCAATTTACTCGAGTCACCCGATGGAAATACCTAACTGAGGACCAAACTCGCAGGCGCAGCGTCAAGAGCGAACTCGATAAAATACTCAGAAGTGATGAGAAACATCATCCACTGCTGACTTACGATGAGCTAACAACGGTGAGAAAGAATCTCCAGAGATCTGGCGTAGAAGTGGATACTGATTACATCAGACAGACCTGGTTCCCAGTTTACAGAAAGTAAGTCGGTCTTAAAAGAGTGTGAACTGATGAATTGACTTGATTGAATTTCCACTTTAGACACTTTTTGAAACAAGCCTTAAACCGGGCTAGTGACTGCCGAAAAGCTTTCTACCTGTACAGTCAACAAGGGAATGATTGTGAGATAAGCTGCAACGATGTTGTACTCTTCTGGCGAATACAGCAAGTAATGAAAGTTACTGCCAATGCATTAAGACAACAAGTCATTAACCGAGAAGCCCGACGCTTAGACAAAGAAATCAAGGAGGTCCTCGATGAATTTAGTGAAGATAACGAAAAGAAAGCACAGCTATTGACAGGGAAGAGAGTTGTTCTAGCAGAAGAATTGAGTGAGTCTTGAATCATTGAATCATTGCGACAATTTAAATGCGTTTTTGTTTGAATTTCAGTTAAAGTCCGCCATATTCAGGAGAAATTGGAAGAATTCATTAACTCATTAAACCAAGAAAAGTAATTTATTAGCAGCAAAAAAAAAAGTTCATAGTTCTTATAGTCGCAGTTTTTTGGTTCTTGACCGCTTGAAACGACAATTTCCTTTTCTTTATTATTATTTTGTTTTTGAGTTGGAAGAAGAAGAAAACAACTAAGTCGTATTATTATTTTTCATGTGAAATTAAAATGTTACCAAAATTATTTGAAAATGCGTGCTTTCATTCAATTTCCTGTAATCTATTTTAAAAGAAGACTTCCGAGCAAAAAAAAACCTTACGGAGTGTTAACTGACAAAAATAACAAGCATCAAATGTTCGTGAATAGGGAAATCCCTCCTGTTCGTTAGTTGTCTTAGTAGTATTGCAGGACTGCATATCGCAGCTCGATGGATGTGGCAGGCATATAGAGTTCAGTTCACTTTGTGCATCTGGCCAGGAAGGACGTCTTCCCGAGTTCGTGAAGGATAAAGATGCAGATCCTTATTCGGTCAACAGGAGTTAATATAAAGGATAGCAATAACCACCCACCACCGTTAACACCAGAGACACTATCTTCCATAAATCTGTTCAACTTCTCGCGTACGCCGACGGTATTGATATAATGGGAAGAACACAGCGTGATGTCAATAGCGCCTTTGTGAGAATTGAGACAGAAGCGGCAAAAATGGGTTTAGCGGTAAATGAGTAAGGACACCCAACACCGACGGCTCGTACAGAACGTCACAATAGACGCATACAACTTCGATTTAGTAGAGGAGTTTGTCTACCTAGGATCCGCTATTAACACGGGCAATAACACCAGTGCCGAGATAAGACGAAGAATTTCTCTTGCTAATCGCTGTTTCTTTGGGCTAAGAAAGCAATTGAGTGGAAAAGCCCTTCGCGAGCAATCAAGGTAAAACTGTACAACACCCTCATCATCCCTGTCCTGCTATATGGTGCAGAAGCATGGACCCTGACAAAATCGGATGAATGTGCCTTAGGCTGTTTCGAGAGGAAAGTTCTTCGGGTCATCTTTGGCCCCGTGTGCATTGATTGGGAATGGAGAAGGAGATACAACAGCGAACTTATCGGGTTGTACAACAACGTGGACCTAGCCAGAAGGGTCAAGGTCCAGAGACTCAGATGGCTCATTTAGAGCGCATGGACACCAATGCTCCGGCCCGGAAAGCGTTCGACACCATTCTCGAGGGACGCAGAAGTAGAGGAAGACCGCGACTCAGGTGGCGCACACAAGTGGAAGAGGGCCTCAATCAACTTGGAGTGCAAAACTGGAGACAGCTAGCTAGGGACCGAGCTGGCTGGCGGAGACTGTTGGTTGAGGCCCAAGTCCACACCGGACTGTAGCGCCACCTTAAGTAAGTAAGTAAGCAATAACCAGGTGGTTGGGTGTTGTAGGATCTGGGGGCATATGCTGTATCTTTCCTACACACCAAGTGCTTACTTTACCTCCAAGTGGTAACCACCGGGTATTGGTTATATCACTAGATATAATTTGCGTAACTTGTAAGCGCGAGTGCAAAACGGAGAAACGGAAGCACGGCCCTACGAATTTGGAGGTTAGTGCGAGGGGCTTACAACCCCTCCACAGTAAAAAACTTAATAGTTATGAGAGAGATACCAGCCTCGGATAATGACCCCCCTCTTATGGTGACCAGACCCGGAACGACAACGGACTATGCATTGTGAGTTTGTACCTGGAATGTTAGAACACCCTACACTCCAGGTGCAACTCAGAAACTTGAATCCGTTCTCTCGCAGTATAAGGCAGACATTACTGCGATCCAGGAAATACGATAGATATGATCAGGGACAATGAAAAGAAAAAATTGCGACATTTATTACAGCTGTCATCAAAGAATGCATATATTTGGATGCGGATTTGTCGTGGGAAATCGGCTTAGATCGAAAGTCATGGATTTCAAGCCCCTGTGCACATGCCCCTACCTACCGATGATGCTGAGGTGTCTAGCAAGGAGAATTTTTACGACCTCCTGTATAGAGCCTACGGAGCCTGTCCAGAGTACGACGTCAAAATCATACTCGGAGACTTCAATGCAAAAATTGGGAAGGAAGACACCTTTGGCGGATTAGTTGGAAAGCACTGCCTCCACGAAGTTACAACAGATAACGGCTTCCGACTAATCGACTTTGCTGCAGCTCGTAATACGACGACAAGTAGCACTGGGTTTCCAAGAAGAAAAATCTACACAGCAACCTGGCAATCTCCGTATGGTCGAACAACCAACCAAATCGACCATTTGCTAATCGGCGAAAGGCACGCATCCAACATCTTGAACGTGCACTTTCCGAGGAGCAAATGTCGACTCTGACCACTTTCTGGTAGTGGCTAAGTTTAAAGCTCGAATATCAAACGACAAAGAAACACGTGCGACCCAAAGAAAGAAGTTCAACATTAGTTGCCTTAGCACTCTGGAGAAATCCAGAGACTATAGTGAGCGCCTGAGTGAACGACTCTCCGCCGTCCTCCCAAATACCACAGATGTCAACACCTTGTGGAACCAATATCGCGAAATAAATGTAGCCGTGACCACCATAGGTTACCAACCACCCCTGAAAAAGAACCCGTGGTATGATGATGAGTGTGCGATATTGAAAAGAGAGACGGAAAACGCACGTTTGCACATGCTGCAACGGAAAACAAGAGCAGCAAGAGAAGAGTACCGAACAAAAAGGAGAAATGAGAAAAAGACCCTGCGAAGGAAGGAAAGAGCATCCGCAGTTTCTCAGCTGAAAGATCTAGAAGAGTTACGGGCCAAGAACAACACCCGGCGTTTCTCTGTGAGCGTCTTAAACCTTTCTTCAACATAATAATCGGCACATACCAGTGTGGATTTAGGCCAGGCAGAACAACGATAGACCAAATATTCACACTGAGGCAGATCCTGGAAAAGACCAAAAGACCAACGAATTTCAAGTTGAAACCCACCATCTTTTCATCGACTTCAAAGCTGCTTATGATAGCATCCACCGCCAAGAGCTTATGATGGCGATGTCTGAATTCGGGATCCCGAACAAACTGATCCAGCTGTGCCGCATGACGCTAAACAATACGCAGTGCAGTGTGTAAATGGGTAACAGCTCATCCGAGTTGTTTCAAACATGCGCAGGGCTTAGACAAGGAGATGCTCTGTCATGTGACTTCTTTAACATAGTCCTGGAGCAGATAGTGCGCAAGGCAGAACGGAAAACACTATCTTCAACAAATCCATCCAGCTCATAGGCTATGCAGACGACATAGACATCATCGGCCGATCCAAGAGAGCTGTGCTTGAGGCTTTCACAGCGATTGAAGAACAGGTGAAACTAGTTGGTCTTGAAGTGAATGAGGACAAAACAAAGTACATGCTATCAACAAACAAAGCAACATCTGTCCACCGGCTAAGTCAAATCTTTACTGTTGGTAGCAGCAATTTCAAGGTAGTTAAGGAGTTCACCTACCTTGGAACAAACATCAATCCCACAAACGACACCTTAGTGGAGATCCGAAGAAGAATTACCCTAGCGAACCGCTGGAGCTGCTGCTTCGGTTTGGCAAAACAACTGGGTTCAAAACTCCGCACTCGAAAGAAAAAGTGTCTGCTATACAAAACTTTGGTTGGCGCCGAGTGCTGGACGATAAGTAAAAAAGAGGAATTGATACTGGGCACTTTCGACAGAAACGGATTTTCGGTCCCGTATGCGACGATGGCGAATGGAGAAGAAGGTTTAACCGAGAACTGTACGAGCTGTACCAAGATGTGGATGTAGTCCAGAAGGCCAAGAAAAGACGACTACATTGGCTCGGCCACATCGAGCGAATGAATGACAACGCTCAAGCCTCATCCCAGCACCCAGGTTCGAGACGTCAAGGAAAACCAAACCTACGGTACAAGGACCAAAGTGACTGCGGATGCCAGAGCGCTTGGTTTCGGCGACTGGAGAGTGCATGCGAGGGACCGTTCCCGATGGCAGGCTGCAGTATATGTATAATAGGCTAGTGTTGGCTGCAGATGGTGCGTGAAGCACTGTTTTCGCTAGGTCGCCGGAGTTATGGGATCCTGTTCGCAAACCTAGGAAACCAACCTATTACATTTATTTCATGCCATAAAGTTGATCCAAATTAAACAAAAGATAAAACACAAACTGAACTAAAATACGCTCGGACAGACGTTGCCGCTAGAGAGTGCCGAGATGTTGTTCGGCATGGCCATATCCCTCCCAACCGTAGTAGTCCGTAGGCCAAACGATATTTGGACTTCCCCTAAAACCATATTAATGATGACAACCAATATCCAAATCTTACCTCATCATCAGCTTACTCTTTCACCATCGAATCTACTCGCCACCTTTCGCATCTCCTGAAATGAAAATGCCTAGAAAGCCATCAGGCCTTATGCTTGGTGCACCATCTACAGCCAACACTAGCCTATTATAAATGGCGCCCCACCCCCACGTGCTTCACGCACCATCTACAGCCAACACTAGCCTATTATAAGTATCTCAGGCTGAGATCCTCCATGAACTGTGAGCCGGTTAATTAAGAAAGTAAGGATAGCAATTTCTAACTGAAAAAATGACAGTTAATGATGAATCAGCTAAAGTTGAAGACGCCGCGCCGGAATCAATTTTCCAGAAACAGGACCCATGTTCTGTAACTTATCACTCGCAAGAAAATAGTGATAAACGCAAGGAATCGAAACAATTTCAATGCAATTTTTTTCGATTCCTTGCGTTTATCACTTTTTTCTTGCGAGTGATAAGTTAGAGAACATGGGTCCAGAAAACGATAGCACACAGGCCTGTGTCCAGTAAATGCCCTACATCTGCTTGGTATTTGGTATCAAAACAATTAAGTAAAAAAAGAAACAAAAGGATTTCCTTAAAGTCGATTTATTTCACTTCATAACTTTACAGTGACAAAGATTAAGATTCTTGTTTTCATTACTTTTTGTTTTCAATCAATAAAAAATGTTTATAGTACGTAAAATTTGTACTACATTCTTTTTCATTGGCAGTCATATTAATTAAAAATAAAATAAAAAAAAATTAAATTAGCAGGTAACTTTATTAAATGTTCTTAAAGAATTTAAGTAGGCCAATTTAAAATTGTCTTAAAGTCACTTATTTCGAGGCACACCGTTAAATATTTATTGATTGATGTTATTAGTCTTTGATTAGGCTTGTTGAGTTCCTTGTTTAGCTTGATCTCGTTCTTTTTCCCATTTGCTAACGTAGTTGAGGGGATAGCACAAGAACGCCGAGATGGTAATAAGACTTCCGGCGAAGTAAAACGAAACATCATAGCTTCCGGTTAAGTCGTAAAGTAGTCCTGAAACAACAGAGAAAAGGTTTATCTTGAGACTTGACAAATTTTAACAAATGCAAAAGAAAAATCTAAAAAAGTAATCATAAGCCACAGTGACTGCATTTCGAATAAATGGCTTTGACTTTCGACAGACAGACAGACAGAATCTAGTTTTTATGAGTTATTATAATTTTTTTTTGTTCTAATGTAAGCTATCCCTCAGTATTCGAAACGTCAAACATCATCGGCTCATGTTCGAAGAGTAAGACGTCATCGATGCTGTTTGACGTTTGCGACAGAGAGTTCTTTCTTTTTTTCGAAATATAAATCAAAATCAGTCTTATTCTTTCTTTTGTACCGTCAAGAACCATTGTTAAAATAAAACTTAGACTTTAATAAAATAAAACTAAGGACTTTAATAGAGTTAAATATTTCAAAAACAACAAAACATACCAGCAATCGGAGCACCCATAGCAGCAGCCAGTCCCTGGAACAGCATCAAAAATCCAAAAGCATTTGTTAGCTTCTCCAAGCCCATCAATTCCACAGCAATTACAGATCGCAACGCCGAAAAGCATGCAATGCAAATGCCAAATAAAGCCGCAAACGTAAACTGTGTCATATTATTGATCAAATGTCCACTAAACATAGTCGCCAACCCACCGGCCGTTATTGCAATGTTATTCAAATACAAAGGTGAAATCCCATCGAACGAACTCAACAGTCCACATCCGATTCTTGCAATTGTGTTCGTTATTCCAATGGCCGACACAATAAACAAAGCACTGCTGCCATCCATTCCCGCCATTGTGGCGCGTCGTTCTACAAATGTGAATGGCACAAAAAATCCCATCATCGTTAGAAATCCACTAATAGCCAACAGCATGAATGACGGTGATTTTAACAGACTTGTGTCCAGCATGGTTGAGAGTGTTCTTCGTATAGCTTCCGGGCAAAGCTGGCAGCCCTTTTGTCTCTCTTCGAGAATGTCCCTCTTGGTCGGAAGCCGTGTCACCGACATGTGATAGCCTAATGATGATTGTGATGTGTACTGGGGTATTCGTACGAGAGATCCGGTAAAGAAAATATCATCTCGATACATTGGACGAGTATTGTGGTGTGATCCGTGATGATGTGGAGTATTGGCGGCTTTTTTATGCATATCAATCGGTCTGCGGCCGGACACGGTATGACGTCTAGCACCCAGCGACACAGGCTTGATCTCAGTCTCTAACAGGTTCTGACCCTCGGCGTCTTCCTCGTTCTCACCAACTGTTGTGAGTTCTTTGTTGAGATTATAAATAGGATTTGGATGGGCTTCACCATTCGGTGTTGATGGCTGTGATTTGCGAAGATTCTTTAGTTCTGTTCCTTTGCCAGGAGTGCCTGATAAACGACGCTCGAAATTGACACCACGAAATATTTCCGAAGCCGTTGGATAGTGGTGTCTGTGTGGGGCTCCCATGTATGTACTGTGAGCACTGTTCGGCACCGAAAAGGCATGACGACCCTCTGGCAGTGGTTTTGGTGTCATCGCAAAAAGTCTTGGTTTCTCTGGTAGGTTTTCGTCGTCTTCTTCAGTAATTGCTAACTGAATCGGTTGTATTGGTCTAAAAGCTGCACCATAAAGGGCACACGACAATATGATTACTGCCTGAATTCCTAAAGTATACCGCCATCCGTATTGGGTGGCCAGATAATTTGTAAGCGGTGCAAACACCATTGTACCCACTCCTGAACCGCACATTGCAATGCCAGTTGCCAGTGCTCTCCACTTCTCAAAATAATAACCAATCGTTATAACCGATGGTATGTAGACCATACAAAATCCAATGCCACCCAGAAATCCATAAGAAATGAACAAGAATTCGATACTTGTTGCATAATACGACAATCCGAATGATGCTGCGGCAAATATAGCTCCCACAATTGTCACCGGCCGGAATCCATATCGATTGGCTAGAGCACTAACAAACGGTCCTGCCATTAAATAGAAACCGCTTAAAAGTGAACTAACAAGTGCCACATATCCTGCGGATACCTTAAACTCAGAAATCAGTGAGTGATGGAGCATTCCGGAACTCAGGACAATGCCATCGACAACTGTATTGCAGAGAAATGATGCTACCATTACTACCCAGGCCCAGCCAGCATCGGGTGGTACAACAACTTCTGCTGAATCATCGATTTCCTCTTCTTCCAAAATTTCATTTTTCGGTGAATGTTCGATGACTAATTTGTTGTTTCGCGGTTTGTCCAAACATTCCGTACTGTTTCGTTGCAGGGGCATTCTGGAATTCGGAAAGTAAAAAAAAACAATAAAAAGTGTGCCATCAATAAAAATTTCCAGAATTAATAGTTGAAATTTATTTAACAAAAAAAAAAAACGGTTTCGTTCAAGTAATCCTGTTATGGTATAAGATTCTGATCAGATTGATACTTTGAGCTTCAGAGATAAGCCTTCTTGAGATTGAGAGCTGCAATTGTTTGCTTAGCAATCGCTTAAAAAGTGATTAAACGAAAGTGACGTATTTTAATCAGCAGTGTGGCGCTTTATGAATTTATATTCAGTTTTTTTATTATCAAGAAAGTACTTCAACATCAGTTGTTTGCTTATTGAGATTGGGATTACAAAAAGGCTTATAAAACGAAATCAAATCTCTCAACGGGCTACCGAAACTTATAAATGATGATTGATGTTTCTGCACACAAATCAAATTTTTGTATCAATATTTTATAACTTCTTTAGAAATTCAAAAATAAAAATAAAAACAGTTCAAACGCAAATTTGTGATAAGGATCTGTTTGTTTAGCTTTTTGTATGGTTTTTACGTAAGATGGAAAAATATTTATTTTGCATAATAACCGATTACTAACATTGTGCATATAACCTCAGCCATATTCTCATTAGATTGGTAATCCAGAATTGGTACACAGAACTCTCCTATTTCGGCTACCATTTAACTGTGTCGATGAATATGAAATCGTAAATGCTATTCGAACTGTAAAATCAAATGCAATCGGATCTGACAACATCTCACCAAAGTTCATTAGATTAATTGTACCTACCAGCTATTTTGCAACCCTTGAAACATATTTTAAATATTTGTTTCTACAGTTGCAACTTTCCTGAGCCATGGAAGTGTGATATAATAGTTCCTTTTCCAAAAAGCAGCAATTCACTAGAGCCATCTAAAGTTAGACTTATAAGTTTGTTGCCATTCTTTAGTAAGGTTTTTGAACGGCTTTTGGCTAATAAAATGATAAGCTATATTCAAATCAATCAAAAACTCTCGAAGTGGCAGTCTAGTTTTCGGTCTAAACATAACTGTGAATCTGCTGTCATTAAGGTAACTACTGACTTTCGATTCGCCCTTGATAAAGATCATCTAAGAATCATGGTGCTGCTAGATCTTTCCAAAGCTTTTGACTGTGTAGACCATCAAATTGTAATATCAAAGCTAAGTAATAAGTTTACCTATACTACCTTTGTAACAGGAATCAAATGATAAGAACTGAGCTAGGAACTTCAACTCCTTTTATTGCTCACTGTGGTGTTCCCCAGGGATCTTTCCTCGGAACACTTCTGTTTTCACTGTTTATCAATGATCTTTCAAATGTTATTAAAAATTGCTCAGTTCACTTGTATGCAGAGGATTTTTTGCTGTATAAATTTTGCAAACTGGATATGATGGAAGATGCTGTAGCGCGAATCAATGAGGATCTAGTTCATGTTCAGAAATGGGTTCAGACGAATATGTTGCGTCTTAATCCTTCGAAGACGTTGAGTACAGTGTGTTCAAAAAATGATCTTGTTCTTGAAGATATTCCTAAAGTTATTTTAAATTCCCGAACAGTCGAATTTGTCAAAAAAGTAAAGTACTTAGGCTATCAAATTAACAATAAACTCACTTGCTGTGATGCCATCTTTGAAGCTGTAAGACGTACCTATTTACTTTGGTCTCCGCTCTCTAAGGACTTCGTCACATTTTCTAAATGAAGATGTCAAAAAACATTTAGTCAAAAGCTTGCTTCTTCCTTTCTTTATTTTTAATTGTTCTGTATACCCTTGTCTTGACTTTGAGTGTAAACGTAAACTTAACGTAGCATATAACGATTACTTGCGTTTCATATACAATATACCTAGGTGTGAAATTGTGTCTAGTGTTCAGTCTACGTTATTGGGGATAATCTTTAATGTTTCGTAATATATTACTTTTGCATAACATAATTAATGGAAGATCTCCAGGGTATTTAGGGGAAATGCTTCAATTCGCTCAATCCCAGAGAGGGTTACGACCTATTTTGACACGTTTTCTTCATTCCATTGCTGATCGATCTCACCTCGTCTTTTCAATTAGGATTTGGAATAGCCTTCCCTTTGAACTACAAAGAATCACTTCACCAACCATTTTTAAGAAAAAGTTACTTACTTATTTTGTGACAAAAATATTAATTAATCGTCTACTACTATTTAATGTTATACCCACTCATTTTGTTTTTTAAATAATTTACTTGGTCATATTTTTTTTAATACCTATTACTTATTTATAAATTTATTGTATCAATGTAATCCATTTTTTATTATACTTTTTGGAGTTTATTGGAGTTTACTCCTTTAGAATCGATTCATATATAGACCCCAGTATGGAAAAAATATGGATAGGAAAATCAATCATTGAAAAAAGCGTTATAAAAAATTGGGTACTAACGCTTTTTTTAACTCTTAATAACTTTTAACCTACTGGATCAATTTAGATGAAATTTGGTAGTAAGACAGACTAGAACCTGGAGAAGGGCACACGGTGTTTTTTACCGCAATAAAAGGTCACAAGGGGTTGAAATGTTAGGTCAAAGTTTGTATGGAGGTCGATTAGGTTAGAAGTTTAAAACTCATTTTTATGGCTTTTGACTAAACATAAATAAGTATGATATTCAAAGTTTAAAAAAAATAACCGAGGGGGGGTGAAAGTTTTAGTGCCACGTCGAATCTATTTTATTGAACAGAGATTTCAACGTAGAACGGTGAAATTTTCACACATGATACAGAATTTCATGCTCTTCAATTTATTATACTTTAATTATAACGGTAACTCATTAATATGGCCAATTAAGACATTTTCACATAAATTGGTATATAAGTTTTAATCCTATAGACTGGTTGTTGATATGTCTAATATATACATGAAATAACGGTGATTTTGATACCTTATTTGTAAGGATACGTCAAGTACAAGCCTCACAATCTCGATTTTAAAATAAATATTATTGCACACAAACGACCTGCTTGGTTCGTACAAAATGAAACATCACCTGTGGGAGAATCCCGCTATGGCCAAAATTCGATCGTTGTTTTTCGATTAAAAGCATCCTAGCGTGCGTTCTAATAATCGGATCTTCAAGATTAAGATCTCTTAAGAAGCACAAGGCTTCAGGCTTCAATGTAGAATTTATCAACATTCAATTCCATTTTGTATGCAATAATGCACGATAAATGTGGACCCATTTTAATTTTCATCAGTAATTAATGAAAAGTTGATAAGAAATGTAACTGTTCTGAAAATGTAATGATGCAGTTTTGTAGATTTTTTCATTATTTATAAAAATGTTTGTAGGAGTAACTACATTGATTCATTAAAAAATACGTAAGAACGTTTCAAACAAAGTTGTTGACATTCATATTGCTTACCATAAGTATTTAAGTACCTATAATATATTTTATCAAATTATTATGGATAGATGTATGAATATATGAATTCAATTCATTGCGTATTATATATTTTAAGGTAATCAAATCATTCTTATTGAGTGAACTCCAGTCGCGCGTCGCACAGTGTGGCCAAAAGTAGAAAAAGTTGGCAAAAATACCTTTTTTCTCTCTTCAACTCATTAGAAAATTATTGATATATTAAAATAGAGGTACTCTTGAGTTACACAAAACCGGTTTTTGTTTTATGATAAGTGCAGAGGAAGCAAAGTCATAGTAATTTAAAGTTCGACTATTTGACAGGTTATTTGTTCTTGATATTCATGCAGTGCAAGAGGGTGTTTACCATTTTAAGTCGCATTTCTTTAAACAAAAAGCTATCAACTTGAAATAAAAAACGGATCCACAAGCATGTAGTAAGCTTTTAATTGATATCACATTTATATATGTTTTGTTTTAATATTGTATTAAGAAATATGTTCGAATTTTACGTTATTTAAAAGCATTATTTTAGAAAAAGTCCTTTGAAATCGTTAACAGAAAGTATATATAGACGTGAGATGGCGTAAAACTTTTTGTGTTCTATTATGGTCCATAGAGTAGGCTTTCGTGTGGAGTTAAAATATTTTGCCCATATTTGCCCCTCTTAAAGACAATTGTATTTTTGTGTGAGCAAAATTGCGTAAAATATTGGATAATATCAAGGCTTTACAATTTTTGTTTTAGGTTCCAACATTAGCCTATCACACAAATTTTTATTTGAAAACCTTATTCAATCAGGTAAACGGTCAATTCGAAATAAAACTGTATTTTTGACCCAATACATACTTGGAAAATCGGACAAATTGTTCAAAACCAAAAATGCAAGATCTGCGTTTAAAAGTGTTTTATTTTATATCCAGCTTTAAGAAAAGTGGTTGAGTTCGAAAAGTATCCGTGGTACCATTTGTGTCCTACCATGCACAAAATGTTAATTTATGGTAGTATTGTTATAAAAAAAGCGCTTGTTCCTATAGGTCACTTAGGACACAAGAGGCAATCAACAATTTAAATAAATATATATATATAGAGAACTTTTCACGCAAATACTCAAGAGAAAAGACCAATGAAGATGTTCTTTGTGGACTCCTTATTTCATCTTCATATTTGTAACTAGTATGCATAAACCAATAAGCCGAAAATTCAATTTAAACTCATAGTTATAGAGATGTTAGAAGCTCCATATATCATTGACACTTCAAAGTACTCGGACTCGGACTCAAATCAGAACTAGTTTTATTTTTCTTTAATTTTGTAATATAATTTGGTGTTTTCTGGTTTTTTGTTACATATTTTCATGAATTAATTTCTTTTTATGATCTGTAATCACAAATAAATAGTTATCACAAAATACGCAGTTTTAATTGTGAGTTACATAACTACATACATATTCACGTAGGTATCCTAAAATCTTATTTTTCAATAAAAACTGCAAAAATACTGATGTAGGTTAAAATTGATTTGGGGTGTTTGGATCACCCAATGCCCCTCCCCCCCCCCTTACCGACATAAAAAGTATCCTATCTGCTATTCCAGACTAAAATCTATCTCTGAGCCAAATTTTACCTAGATCCGTTCAACTGCTCTGGCGTGACTGAGCAACAAACATCTCTACCTTCACAAATCCATTCATCCAAACATTAACATTTTTAATATCACTAGGATTTATAAATATTTATTCTCAATATTTTATATAATATTGTAATTTGAACTACTCAACATCCATTTTTCTTGAAACAAAAATAAATGAAAACGAGGAAAAATAATTTTTGCCAACTTTTCATATACTTGGCCACACTGTGCGTCGGAGCTGACACGTACAATTTTTTTTCTATTATATTCCTTTTTATCATTATTTTACTATTATTTATAATTAATTATGCAACGTATCTTGTCAAATGTATAGTTAACTGGTTTGATATCTAGATGCAATTAAAAGATCCTGTAATCTTGATGTATCGTGTAAACGCTTACTTACTTACTTTACTTAAGGTGGCGCTACAGTCCGTTGTGGACTTGGGCCTCAATCAACAGTCTCCGCCAGTCAGCTCGGTCCCTAGCTAGCTGTCTCCAGTTTTGCACTCCAAGTTGATTGAGGTCCTCTTCCACTTGTGTGCGCCACCTGAGTCGCGGTCTTCCTCTCCTTCTGCGTCCCTCGGGAATAGTGTCGAAGACTTTCCGGGCCGGAGCATTGGTGTCCATGCGCTCTAAATGACCGAGCCATCTGAGTCTCTGGAACTTGACCCTTCTGGCTAAGTTCACGTCGTTGTACAACCCGTAAAGTTCGCTGTTGT
This sequence comes from Sphaerophoria taeniata, assembly GCA_943590905.1. NCBI lineage: Eukaryota > Metazoa > Arthropoda > Insecta > Diptera > Syrphidae > Sphaerophoria > Sphaerophoria taeniata. The sequence goes on along the minus strand of OX016540.1, from coordinate 21,305,169 downwards.
ATCTCCTTCTCCATTGCCCATCAATGCACACGGGGCCAAAGATGACCCGAAGAATTTTCCTCTCAAAACAGCCTAAGGCACATTCATCCGATTTTGTTAGGGTCCATGCTTCTGCACCATACAGCAGGACAGGGATGATGAGGGTGTGGTACAGTTTAGCCTTGGTTGCTCGAGAGAGGGCTTTTCCACTCAGTTGCTTTCTTAGCCCAAAGAAACAGCGATTAGCAAGAGTAATTCTTCGTCTTATCTCAGCGCTGGTGTTATTGTCCGTGTTGATAGCGGAGCCTAGGTAGACAAACTCCTTAACTACCTCGAAGTTGTATGCGTCTATTGTGACGTTCTGTCCGAGCCGTCGATGTTGGGTGTCCTTACTCGAAGACAGCATGTACTTCGTTTTTCTCTCATTTACCGCTAAACCTATTTTTGCCGCTTCTGTCTCAATCCTCACAAAGGCGCCATTGACATCACGCTGTGTTCTTCCCATTATATCAATATCGTCGGCGTACGCGAGAAGTTGAACAGATTTATAGAAGATAGTGCCTCTGGTGTTGACGGTGGAGTTTTGGACTATCTTCTCAAGAACCATGTTAAAGAAATCGCACGACAGTGCATCGCCTTGTCTGAATCCTTTTTTGACGTCGAATGATTCCGTAAGCTCATTGCCAACCTTGATAGAGCAGCGTGAGTTCTCCATCGTCATTTTGCACAAGCGAACGAGCTTGGCAGGGATGCCAAAGCTAGACATAGCTTTATACAGTTCGTCTCTGTAGATGCTGTCATACGCGGCCTTAAAATCAATGAAGAGGTGGTGGGTATCGATTTGCATTTCATAGGTTTTTTCCAGGATCTGCCGCAACGTGAAAATTTGGTCGATGGTAGACTTTCCTGGCCTGAAGCCACATTGATAAGGACCAATCAGATTGTTGACGATAGGTTTCAGACGTTCACATATTACGGCAGAGAGGATCTTGAAGGCGATGTTAAGCAGACTGATTCCTCTGTAGTTGGCGCAGTTTAGAGGATCTCCCTTTTTCAGGATCGGGCAAACAATGCTGAGGTTCCATTCATCGGGCATGCATTCCTCCGACCATATCTTACAGATGATTTGGTGCATGCTCCTATCTAGCTCGTCGCCTGCGGCTTTGAACAGCTCGGCAGCTAGACCATCTGCTCCAGCGGCTTTGTTGGATTTCAGCCGTGATATTGCTGTTTTCACTTCTTCTAGGTCGGGTTCACGGAATTGTTGGCTGTCATCGCGTATGATAAAAGGCTCCTGTCTGACGGCGGGATTTTGTTCGTCGTCGCCGTTATACAGTCTACAGAAGTGGTCTTTCCAAATCCCCAGCACTGACTGCGGCTCTACTATGATGTTCCCTTGATGATCTCTGCAGGCTTCGGTTCTTGCTCGATGACCTTGAGCCAGGTGTTTTACCTTCCGATAAAACCTCCGAACTTCATTCCTGCTGTTAGCTCTCTCAACATCTTCGATCTGACGCTTCTCATGCTCTCTCTTTTTTCTCCTGAGAAGCCGGCGTTCTTCTCTCCTCTTTTGCCCGTAGAGCTCACGAGCAGCTCTTGTCTTTCTTTGCAGCGCCGCTTTGTATGCCTCCTGCTTGGCTGCATGGGCCTGCCTGCATTCTTCGTCAAACCAGGGGTTTCGTTTTGGTGGCTGTGTGAAACACAGCACATTAGAGGCGGCATCTCTAACTGCATTCTGGCAATGTTGCCACTGGTCTTCGATACTTGATGTTGGCGGCATAGGACTCCTTAAGAGGTTACTTGTCACTCGATCAGAGAAGGATCTGGCGATCTCTTGCGATTGTAGCCGTCCGACGTCGAATTTTCTTGCAGCATTTCTTTGTTTTGGCCGTTGTCGGGATATTCGTAGCACTGCCTTGGCTACGACGAGGTAGTGGTCCGAGTCGATGTTGGCTCCTCGGAAAGTTCGAACATCTTGAATGCTGGAAAAGTGCCTCCCGTCGATCGCAATGTGATCAATCTGGTTGACGGTTGATTGATCAGGAGATCTCCATGTACCTTTATGGATGTTGAGATGTGGAAACCCAGGTGCTTGCTACCACAACGTTTCGCCCCGCAGCAAAATCGATCAGCCTGAATCCGTTGTCGGAAGTGGTGTCGTGCAGGCTGTGCTTTCCGACTGTTCTTCCAAAGATGCCTTCTTTTCCCAGCTTTGCGTTAAAATCGCCGAGGACAATTTTCATGTCATAGCTAGGACATTGCTCATATGTTTTGTCGAGGAGCTCGTAGAATTCGTCTTTGGCGTCGTCGTTTTTCTCTTCTGTGGGGGCATGCGCGCATATTAAGCTAATGTTGCCGAATTTAGCCTTGATTCGGATGGTCGTGATGCGTTCGCTTACGCATTTGAAGCTCAAGACTTTTTGCCTGAGTCTGCTTCCCACGACGAATACGCATCCAAAGAGTCGCTGCTCCCGGTAGCAATCCCCATAGTAGATGTCGCAGTTTTCCATCTTCTTTTCGCCCGGTCCATCCAATCGCATTTCCTGGATAGCGGTAATATCTGCTTTGTAGCAGTTGAGGGTCTCCGCTAGTTGTTCGGCAGCACGCAGTCCATTAAGGGACCTAACATTCCACGTGCATATCCGAAATTCGTTGTCCTTTATACGTTTGCTTGGGTCGTCATCAGTGTATCCGTCCGTTTCCGAGGCCTGTTGTCGCTTCGCAACTAACTTTTTTCTACATAGTCGGGAAGTTACCCCGACGTACAACCCCCAACCTGGAGTACCAGGTACTTGATGTGACTCCAAGTACAAAAGCCGGAAAACCGCTCCTTTTACGACCTGAGCTTCAAATATGTCGAAGTAGCCCGTAAAGGTGTTCACCAAGTAGTTCGACCTAACTGGAACTGAGGACGCCACCGTTCATTCCAAAAAGAAATTCATCCGCTGCCGTCCCTCGTGGGAAGTGCCTTGGTGGGAACACTCCTTCGTTGTGGGGTAATTAGTAGTAAACGCTTATAAATACAAATACAAATACAAATGCACACTTTTCCGCTTCTATCGTTTTTTTTTCAACTAGTGCTTATTTCGTGAATGGTAACACTTAGCTCATGTCTGATTTGACAGATAATTAGTTTTATCCTTCCGCTGAACGAATATGGTTGTGTATAGACTTGAACAACGCTGGGAAGACCCGAGAATATTGCTGCTGTGGCAGAAAGTGTGCGTGAAGCGCCATCAACATCAATTCACTGTCGGTCGTTCTCAACAATTGAACATTTCGGAGACATAATTGAGACGAATTTTGCATAATGACCTTGGTATGACGCCATACACAGTCTAATTGGTTCAGGAGTTGAAGCCAACTGACCATCCAATGCGTTTTCGCTTCGCTAAGTGGGCCTGCCATCGACCTAGAGAAAGTGCCGATTTTGACAAAAAAAATTATCTTGGCGGGTATGTAAACAAGCAAAATTGTCGCATTTGGGTTTCGGATACAGAAAACCCGCACGCATACATTAAAAAGCCGATACACCCAAAACGAGTCACTGTTCGGTGCGGATATTGGTCCAGAGGCATAATTGGGTAATTTTTCTTCGAAAATGAGTGGCAGTTGCAGTCAATGGCGATCGTTGTCGGGCCATGTATAACGAATTTTTGTTCACAAAAATTGAAGAGGAGGATATTGGCAACATTTGGTTTCAACAGGACGGCGGCGCTACGTGCCGCACAGCCGAAGCTTCACTCGATGTTTTGCGCCCTGTTTTCGAAGATCGCACTATCAGCTGCAGAGCTGATGTCGTTTGGTCACCTCGGAGCTGCTATTTGACACCGTTGGTCTATTATTTGTGGGGTGCCGTAAAAGATAAGTGTTACGCCGAGAAGCCAGAGGCAATTGACGCTTTAAAGGACAATATTCGTGAAGCCATTGGTGAAATACAGCTGCACACAACCGGTAATGTGCTTAAAAATTGGACCGATCGTGTGGGCTACTGCATGGCTAGTCGAGGCAGCTATTTGAATGAAATTATTTTCTATTATTAACCGGAGGGATTGTACATTCAAATAAAAAAAAATTGAGAAAAGAGTAGTTTTTTTTATAGCATTTCAAGAAAAAAAAAGTAATTTGGCGGACCCTTTATAACGTTTCGGAGTTCGCGAGCGACGCTAGCATGCCTACGCTGCGCTGAGGGGAATTCGATACCCTGCCACCTACAGACCGCGCAGACTGGCCTTAGAGCTCCTGTATGGTAAAAGAGGTGGAGGGAGGAAATATTCGGCCATGATAATTTTTTTAATTTTAATCTTTTTGTTACGTATACGCCGTAGTAGAACGGGATTGAAGTGGTCAGAGTTTTAAATCGAAAAGAGTTATTTTGTTGTACAAACTACCTCCTACACGTTCGTAACAATTTACAAAAATAAAACAAAATCATTCAGGTTGATTCGTTTAGCATTGTGATCCACAGAAATCGAAAAATGGTGAGTTCACTGTTTTTTTTTTCAAAAGAAAAACAAACATTTTAACTCGATACACTTGAACCTGCGATTCAAACTGTCTGAAGCGTACGTTTTCTCGAAGTATGGGTGCGAAACCTACTCTTGCCTTGCCTCTCGTTTAGTTCTGGCAAGACTTCATTCGGGGCGGAGAAGTGCTTCGCAAGTCGGCCGTTCAGAATCAACATAAAACTGTAGGTCCTTTTGATTCCTTTAGTTCAGCCCTAATGGTCGTTTTGCTTTTCTGCAAGGATTCGATGTGGATCAAACCCAAGTAATCCTTGCGAATCCGGAAGTTTTAGTACCTCAGTCAAGATTTGAAGAGTTTCTACGATATAGACTAGAATCTATTGGTAATCAAGTCTTTGATAGTATATTCTATCTCATGACGTCAGTAGACGGAATAATTTGTTTTGTATTGTATGTCAGTTGTTTAACCATTCTCTCAATTATTCGTGGTGTCAACGATCCAAGTAAAAAATAAGAGCCGTAATGTTGTCTACTGAAATTAGCTCCTGCTTTGCGATAGTACCTACTTTCTTTACAAAAGGAATAAAAGTTTTAACATTGTTTAAATATTGACAAAAATCATGGGACCAGATCTTGTGTATGTGATAATCTTTTTTCAAATAAATGGTGTCATTTAGCAGCTCTTCGTTACTCTGTCATTATTTATCATAGCACGTGTCAGGTGTTATCATGCATTTATTCATGTGTACATAGTCATTGGCGTAGTTATATTTTTTTCCAGAATTATTTTAATTAATAATAATGTTTTTGATTTTCATTGACTGAAAGAAGATCTTCAGGCCTTTGTTTTTGTATACTTTTTCTTGTAGGGCGCTGGACAAATTGAAAGTGGTGCGTTTTTGAAATCGTGGAAAAAATTCTGAAGGCACCAACATATTTTGAAATTCATCAGACGCTGAAAAATGGGGTCTTCTTGTAAGTAAAGCAATTTGGAATAAGGTATTAATCCCTTGAACAAACAAGTTATCTTATTTTTTTTTTTATTATTTGCACCCACTCAAGCGATATTTTTTACCCTTATTATGCCAGAGACACATTGAGTGCATTAAGAAGAAAGGAGGTGTCGGTGTACATTGGTCTTGAATTCCTGAACATTATAATGATTGGGAAAGACAGAGTGTGGAAGAAAGTTCCACATTCGCATAGTACGGCTAAAGAATGATTCTCTATACTTAAGAATACGTCCGAAGTTGGGCTCGAGAGTAAACGTAAACTGATGGGCATTCTTATCAGCGCGAGTAAAACGGCCGAATTATTTGAGGGGAGGAATGCAACTGGCTATTTCTCTAGAGCACTTACCGTAGAAGAATAGAATAGGGAGAGACATGAAACCTTACGACGGTGATCTAACGAATGGAATGACGCAGTGATGTCTCTATCACCGATCATTCGTAGGGCTCTTTTTTGAATACCGTTCAAGAGGCTTAAGTATGTAGCTGGAACACCAGCCCAGAGATGAGAGTTCTCAAGCTTTGAACGGATATATGTAGGTCTGATAGATAGTAGCCAGATCAAACGGGGAGAAGAATTTCTTGCACCGTCTTAAGAAACCCAAACATCTTGCGGAATTTTAGGAGAATCTCGAGATTTTCGGTCTCATTGATGCATTAAACTCTACTCGATTTTTTATTCTGCATTTTACAATAATGCTGTTTAAGTCAGAGTTTAATGAGCTTATCATATTTTGCCGTTGCCAATCCACATCCGAAGAGGAGGTATGTGAGTCTGGAAACGAATAAGAAAAACTAAAGGTACTATCATCAGCGAAACAATTTATTGGATTAGAATTAGAAGTTACAGACAAGAGATCATTTATAAAAATGAGAAAGAGGGTCGGAGACAAAACGGAGCCCTGGGGCACACCAGCATTTAGATATTTTGTGGGTTCCAGACTTGAACCCGTCCAATACAACTTGTATACATAGCTGGGCACCGTTAATCAAAACGTTAACTTCGTTAATCGCTAATCCGTTAATTAAAAATTTAACTTCGTTAACAGTTAAAACGTTAAATTTTAGAAAAATTAACGCAAGTTAACGTTAATCGTTAATCCGTTAACATGCCATAAAAAATTTATTTTCTAATAAAAATTGGAATCGGAATAGTAATGGCATTTCAAATTTTACTAGGGACCGAACCTCGCCGGCACGGGCACGGCGGGCGCCGTACATTTCGACTAGCTCATGATTCGTATAAGAATTGTTGTTATTTCGCGAAGCCGCGGCCGGCGGTGCGCACGGTGAACCTTTCACCAACAACCCACAAAAAAAAAAAATCTCACCCTGGTAGCGCAAAAAAAAATTTCCATTGGCAACCAACAACAGTTTTTTTGCTGGCAATAAAGAAGCCAGTAAAAAACGCACGGCAATGAATTGAATTTGCGATATTATATTCTGTATACCTATAGCATCAAAAAAAAGAAATACAGACAGGCAGCGAAATAGAAAATATGAGTGCGACCCATGGAGTCCACACGACTAACTTCCCAGAGTAGAAAAATACGTAAAAACATTAGTTGTTTTGCAAAATATTCAGCCGATGCATCCCGTTGTACTTAGTTGAACACACACGTTGTTTCAAAGTCAAATTCCATAAAACTGATGATTGAATAACAGTGGCGCCATCTGTCAAAAGTTGATCGTACCAACTCGTGGACTCATGCACAACTACTTTGCACAGTAAAACACAGCCTATTGCTCCTGAATATTGTAGTTTTCTATTATTGAAGCAATTTTTCTAATCGGATTAGTATTTCCGAAAATTAATATTTATACGGCAAAGCAGCGTTTGGTGGGTCACCTAGTAATCAAATAGTCTATGATACTCCTGATATTGTTTTTTTCACACTAACTATAAGATTCTTTGCACTATTGTTGAAATTATTGCAGAAATTATCATAGTTTTCATTATATTAGGGTTGTCTTAGACCGCTTAGCGGATTTTGCTCAAAACTTAATCAGCTCTTAACAACACAATACCGCGTCGAATGAGACGCGAGATAATCGAGCCGAAAAAACGTAACGCACATACGCACATGCGAACACACATACACACACAGACATCATCATAAAAACGCTTGATTCGTATTCTAGTGACCTCAAAACATCGAGAAATGTGAAAATTGGAAATTCACAAAATCGGCCCCATTACAATAACTTCCTCTGGGAAGTTAACAAGTCGCGTGCCGTTGTGTTTCCTGAAGGTTGACTAATTTTTTATAAGTTATATAAATAATTACCAATAATCTAATTTGAATGTGTATCTGTATGGTATTTGTGTTCGATTAACGATTAACGGACTTTGGAAAATTTAACGATCGTTAACATTTTTTTGAAGTTAACTGAAAAGTTAATCCGTTAATGGGAATATTAACTTCGTTAATTAACGATTAACGGATTAACGAAAAAATGCCCGTTAATGCCCAGCTATGCTTGTATAGAATGGTTCGAAAGAAAGTTTCTAATCCAACAAAGTAGGAATTCATCGATGCCGAAAGCACGCATTTTCGATAAAATAGCAAGATGCCAGACTTTATCAAATGCCTTTGAAATATCAAGTGCAACAATCTTACTTTCTCCAAAACGATGCAAAGATTTGTTCCACTGTTCGGTGAGATAAACCATCAGATCATTAGTGGACCAACTTCCTTTAAAATAATTGCCCCTAATTCACTATTCGAACCAATATGTAACAGTTCCTGGCCACCAAACACCTTGGTTAAGGAATTTACTGTTCCCCTAAAACGTAAATCTCAACCAAACAACATTCCAAGGCTCCATTCAAAAACCGACAAAGGTTCTCCCTCTACTACCAAAATGTAAGAGGACTTCGTAGTAAAACTACTACAATTTTAAAAAATTCACAAATATTTCCACATGACGTGTTTGCTTTCTCCGAGACTTGGCTCAATGCCACAATATTGGACACAGAACTCTTTGATCAAGAGTTCGTAGTTTTCCGAAGAGACCGTCATGTGGATGTAGGGAATTCAGTTGGTGGGGGAGTCCTTATTGCCGTTAGAAGTAATTTCTTTGCAGTTCAAGTTGTTTTCCCTTTCAATATATCAATTGAGCTCTTATGCATAAAAATAATCTTACAAGAGAAATCTATCTTTGTATTAAATGCTTACATTCCACCTAAAAGTCCAATAGCCGTGTTCATGGAACTTTCCGAGGCACTGGACTTTATTCTTGGTATCGCCAGCATTGATAGTTGTGTCCTCCTTTTATGCGATTTCAACCTTCCTAACATCGATTGGGTTAATTCTGACGACGAATCCTATTTCGAAGCTTCCACTTGCTCACCACAACTGGAACTTCAATCACTGGATAATATTATTTCAGCTGATTTACAGCAAGTTAGCTGTATTAAAAATCATATGAATCGAGTGCTTGACCTAGTTTTTACATCTGACCCTGTTAATACAGTAGTGGTAGAATCTTCCTCTGCTATATCTAACATAGATAAATTTCACCCTCCCCTTGACATTTTTCTTGACTTGAGCGATCACTTACTAGCCCATAGTAATTCTCATGATAGCTCATACTCGTTTGACTTTCGGAAAGCCAATTTTCAACAGCTTTCTGAAATTTTGAGTAATTCCGGTATTGAACAAGTACCGGTACTATCTGATACTGAAGCAGTTGTTAAAAGGTTTTATGGTATCTTAATGAAATGCATATATCAAACTGTTCCCATAAAAAGATCCATACAATCTAATGGTTCATGCCATCCTTGGTACTCGAAAGAGCTAAAAGCTCTTCGCAATAAAAGAAATAAGGCTTGGAAAAAGTATATCAAATCCATGACCTTGAAAGACCAAGTGGTATACATTTCTCTTTTTGAAGAGTTCAAGAAAATTTCTTACGAACTGTAGGAAGCTCTCTGAAATCTGACCCAAAAAGTTTCTGGAAATACGTAAATTCGAAAAAGAAATGTGATGGTTATCCAGTTAATTTTATTCATAATAATGTTACCCTTACCACAAGCCCTGAAATCTGCGAAGGTTTTGCAGATTATTTCAGTAAATCTTTTGCTGATTCTCCAAATGCAGTTGACAAACTCTACTTTCAATATTTAAATAACTGTCCTCAAGTTTTGCTTAGTAGCATTTCAATAGAGAGTAATAGAATATTTGAATTTCTTTCACTTCTTAAAGATGATTATTATTCATGTGGTCCAGATGGCATTCCACCTATTGTTTTAAAAAAATGCAAATCTGTTTTAGCTCTTCCTTTAAGGAATATATTTGAGTTGTCCCTGAAAACAGGAATATTTCCTTCAGTTTGGAAGAATGCATTTTTAACTCCAGTATTTAATAAGGGCGATAAAACTAATATTACAAATTATAGACCTATATCCAAACTGTCATGCATCCCTAAGCTGTTTGAACAAGTTGTATGTGATACGTTAGCATTTAATTGTAAAAATATTATCTGTAACCAACAACACGGATTCATGCAGAAACGTTCTACAGTCACAAACCTTCTTGTCTTTGTGAACAAATGCTTGAACTATATGGAGTGTGGTCAGGAAATAGATTGTGTCTATACTGACTTCTCGAAAGCTTTCGACCAGTTATCCCACGCGATTATAACGTTCAAGTTGAACGCATATGGGTTTCCCCCTTTTTTCATAAAATGGATATCTACATATCTTGAAGACAGGTCCTATCAGGTTAAATTCAGACATCATGTCTCTAAATCATTTATTGCTAAATCCGGCGTCCCTCAAGATAGTCACTTAGGACCCCTACTTTTTATATTGGCTATTAACGATGCTCCGCTGTGTGTTCAGAATAGCGATATTCTTATCTTTGCAGATGATATGAAGTTGTTCAAAAACATATCTTCTGCGAATGATAGAATTCTTTTGCAAAATGACCTTGACAGGTTTTCTCTGTGGTGTGAGAAAAATAGTTTAAAATTGAATCCCATTAAATGCCAAACAATGACTTTTTCTAGGAAGCGAGTACCGACTTCTTATGACTACACAATCTCACAGCACATTTTGACTCGTCCTGTCACTGTCAAAGATCTCGGTGTTTTATTCACATCTAGTTTAGACTTTTCTGAGCATATTAACAGCATTGTTAATAAAGCCAATTCAATGTTAGGATTTATAAAGCGTTGGTCAAAGGAATTCCGTGATCCGGCTGTCACTCGTTCTCTATATAACTGTTTTGTTCGTCCTCATCTTGAATATGCTTCTCAGGTTTGGACACCTTTTTATGATACTCATATTCAGAGGTTAGAATCCGTTCAACGGAATTTTACTAGGTTTGCCATCAAAGGTATTCAATGGAGCGATTTTTTACACATTCCTCCTTATGAATATCGTTTGTCAACTCTCCAGATGGAAACATTGTCACAAAGAAGAACCAACAATGACATTGTATTTTTCCATCAGATAATTATGGGTATAACTGACGCTGCGGACTTGTTAGGCCTTATTTCATTTAACCATAGAGGAGGAGGTTACAACTTTCGTCGTAGGGACATGATTAAAGAACCTAGGCATCGGACAAATTACGGTATGCATGAGCCCTTGACACGGATGAGCAGACTTTCTAACTGCAACTCAAACTTATTTGATTTTAACTTAAGTAAAAATCATTTAAAATCGTTATTAAAAGCCAGTGTTCCACGCGCTTAAGTGTTTTGTTTGTGTTATGTATTTTAGTTGTTATGTTACTTTTATTTTGTTGTTTTGCTTGTTTAAGTGTTTGTTTGTCCTATTGTTAAAAATTTTGTTTTTCCTTTTTGTTCCTGCTTGAAAAAAAGAAAGCCGTACTGCGGGTCATTAAGAAGCTTTCGATCTTCAACATATTTCTTGAGCTGATAGTTTATCAGCGTTTCCATGACCTAAAAAAGAAGGGACGTAAGTGCAATCGGTTGAATTGGAGGGAGAAGAAAATTCGCCTTTTTTTGGGTTTGGCTGGACAAATGCTGTTTTCCAACTGCTTGGAACGAGCCCAGAAGAATAGGATAGATGGAAAAGCTACGGTTTTGCCAGCATGTAAGAACACCTCTTCAGAATAATAGCGGGGATGCCATCCGGAAAAGCGGATTTAAGTATATTGAGATCTTTTAGGACTCTCGCCACAGCACGAGTGCGGAAGAAGATTTGTCCCATGGAAACATTGACGGGCTCAAAAACTGCAAGAGTCATGATACTCTCTGGCAGCGATGAGTTGGAGGCGAACTGCCTAGCAAAACGGTGAGCTTTCGCTAGAAAGCTAGAGTAAAAATTTGGTCCAACGAATATGTGCATTGCAGGCTATCCTGGCTTGTTTAAACTTGTTCCGTTTTTCCTCAGTTGAGTTGGCTCTAAAACACCGGAACTTTACTTCTTTTTCCCTGATAACCTCTTTACAGCTTGAAACAAACCATGACTTTTCCTTGGGTTTGATGCTTTTGACCCTATTCGGGATAAAAGATTTTATTCCCAATATAATCATACCGTCCCAGTTGGCTTTCTCGTATTGCCATACGGTTCTCTTCGGAGGTCTTTCTTTAACTGGATTAGTTTGACATGAGAAATTTGCAGAAACCAGAAATAATACTATGGTCTGATCTGTCTAGAGGAGATAATACATTCATAGTGTATTTATCAGGGTCAGACGTAAGGAACAAGTCAAGAGTATTTTCCGCTTGGACATTAATGTCCGATATTCGAGTGGGCTCAATGACACGCTGAGTAAGGTGGTTGAACTCAGCAAAGGTTTCGGCACACATTCCTTCGGGTGTTGTCGGGCCCATTAAAATCGCCCGTAATAACGATTTCAGGGTGAGGATACAGGGTTACAGTTCTTTAAATGGAGTCAGACAGACTATCAAATTCGCGAGAAGTTGAAGCTTTGTCCAAATTTGGGCTTCGATAAAGAAAACAGAAGTGAATGATATGCTTATTTACGGTGAACTTGAACCACATAAAATTGAAAAAAAAGGTTGCAGCAGCGTCCATATTGTGGTAAGAATTGATAGTTAACATCATTCCTAAATCCTAATGTAGACGGCGAGACCATGGTGGGGGAAGAATAAAGGCACTAAGCAATACCCATGAAATGAATTAGAAATTAAGAAGAGTCGGTATTCTCACCTACTTGGGTTTCACTCAGTAGGCAGTGCCAATACATCTGATATGGATTCTTTCTAGTGCGAGTTCTGATCAAGATGCTACGCCAATGCTATTTGAATTGACAAGGTAAATTTATGATTTTGATTAGTTTATTCAATTGAACCTATTACCTCTATGCCGTTCTTGTCGGAATTGGCATCGCAAACTTAACTTGTTGACCGAGCTCTTTGATCAAAAATAGTTTTATTCGCCTTTGATTTAATTTAACACAAGCAGAAATGTTCTCAATGAAATCAATCAATTTATGAGAGTCACGCAAAATCTACAAACCACTTATAATAAACAAAGATCACACGATAAAAAATCGTTAACAGAAATAACAAAAATAAATCAATAAAATCCCCTATTAACCGATCTACATAATCATTCTCTTATCACACAAAGGTTAACGACATTTTTCTGGCCTGAATATCTTCTGACTTCTATACTTGCAATGTCTTGTTTGTTTCTCTCATTTTTACAAAAACAAACAAACAGCCTGTTTTCAAATGACACAACTCAAAACACAAATAGAATTTTGTTTTCGAAAATAACATCAAAAAAGATTCCATCTTTGCTGTCTTCACTACTGTTAACATTTTAAGTAACACAGGGTGTCCCAAAACAAAATAAAAATAAATCTGCAGTTGCAAATCACGTTCTGTCAATTTGTTGACACTTCATTAATTTTTATGACAGATCTGCAAATGGATTCCGTGATAGATTGATTAACACCATCATTTTGTTAAATCAATTTTGTTAAACGTCAGAAATTCTAAATTCCAAGACCGAGGTAAGTTGTAAATGTTAAGTTCACACAAAAAGGTTAACGAATATGAACTTTATTTTGACACACCTTGTGTAGTGCATCTCTTCGGAACGCCGAAGAATTTATTTAACATTCCTGACTTCATCTCTAACCTCATTGATGTTCCTTAACTCGTCCATGGATAACATTCTATAGTCTCTTTATATTTACGAGAGCATAAAAGTTGTTAAGTTGATTAAATCGACATAATAATTGATTGATTCAATTGAAAAAATAGATCAACACTGATCGATCAAGAAAAAGAAAAACTCAAACTACACCTAATGTCGCTTCGAATCAAATCGCACAATCGAACAAAAAATAAATGAATGAATGTAAGCTAATTAAAGGCCAATACACATTTTATAGCAGATATCATTGGAAGCTTCTTTGGTATGCGTTTAGAAATATTTTAGAAAGAATCAAAAGCAAGTGATAATCGTTTGGTTGACTCTTCCAGTTTCGATGTCGGCAGTAGTCGGTACTCCATTCAAACATACCACTGCTTGCCGGTGACGACGCGACGACGCACAGTGGCCCGTTTAGGCTAAAGTCATTCCAAAATTCATTTTTTTCGTTGTTCCAGAATTCAAAATTTGTTGTTTCGCTGAATTAACAAATATTTGAAGTTCTTGAAACCGAAGTTTTTTTTTAATTTTCCCAACGGTTTGGTTTTGAGAGGGGGTCAAAGTTGAACTTTTTTTTCAGTTTTAATAACAAACAATTTTTTTTTTCTTTTTCTTGACTTTGAGAAGCTATATTACGAACGTGGGGAAAGAATTTTTGTTTTTTCTTTCTGAAATTAACAAATACGGTAAAATATATGTTTGGAAAAAATATTACAAAAAAAAAAAAATGTCTATATATATTTTTTTTTTTTTTTGGACACCACTTTTTGTACCTTTTTCTGACTTTACATTGCATGGAAAAAAAAGCTTCAAAAAGCATTAAGCAAAACTCAACGCATAATGAAAGCTGAAGTATTTCTTAATATAATCCTGAAGAAATAATTTGCGCCAACTTGCGCCCAACTGAGCTAGAGCGATTTTATTAATCGATGGCAGGCACTTTTTTTCAATTTTCTGGGTTTTCAATGGCAAATTAATAAAATGTTTAATACTGTAACTTTTGAACAAGTTGAGATATCACCACAATTTTTTTTTTAATTCGAAGAAAATGTTCACGGCTAACAATATGATGAGTTTTAAATTTATTACATTTGCAGGGTGTTCCAGAATTTTCGAACAAAAATTTTTTTTTTTCAAATTCAAAAAATTATCTGAAATGGGGAATGAATTCACCACAATTTTGTTTTTGATGACGGAAATATTTTAAAATACGATATGTCATAAATATTACATAAATCGGAGGCAATAAAAAAATTAAATTGAAGGGTTTATATTATATCCATAATAAAATATTAGCAGTTACTTTTGACTTAAGGAGATTAAATGTTCAGTGATTATTTATGTAGGTATTAATTTTTAATCGGATTAAATGTTTATTTTTATTGCTCGATGTCATAAAATTTTAGATTGACGGAAAAGTTTTAAATGAACTTACAGAAACAAAATCAACGCGGTCATGTCCAATATGCAAAAGGACACAAAAAAGTTTCAATAGCCAAGATGAATCCAATGCAAACATTGACGAACATAACTACCAATATGGAATATCTCCACTGCATGGTAGAATCAGATGCATGGAATTTATATTAAAACTTGCATATACACTTCGACAGGATGGAGAGGATTTCGGTGAATCGATTGGGATCAAAGAAGCACAAAAAAGAAGAAAGGAAAGGATACAAACGTGTTTCCGTGATCAGCTTGGACTCGATGTAGACAAACCAAAGCAGGGATTCGGAAATACTAATGATGGGAACACTTCGAGAAGATTTTTCGAGCAATCGGTGATAACAGCTTAAATAACTGGAGTAAACATAGAGGTTATTTCCAGGCTGAAAATAATGCTTGATGTTTTGAACTGCAGGGAAGTTGTGAACGCAGTTAAATTTGGGGAGTATACTAAAGCAACAGCAGCTCTGTTGACTCAAAAGTATCCTGAAAAACAACTGACACCTACTCTTCACAAAATTTTGGCTCACAGTCAAGATATTATAGAGTATCAATCACTTCCCCTAGGAGAATTATCTGAAGAAGCCCAGGAATCCAAAAATAAGGACTACAAAGGGTATAGATATCAAAATACCTGCAAAGTTTCGAGAATAAGGCAGAATGAAGACTTATGCAACATGCTTGCAGCCTCATCTGATCCGCTTATTTCTTCTCTGAGGCACGTAAGGACCCAAAACGATATGAAAGCACTTTATTCTCCGGAAATGTTGAGTTTATTGAATATTACCACGGACCAAGATGATAGTTTTCAAGAAATCTAATGTTTATACGTACATTTCAACTGTTTTTATTGTATAATTTGCTGTTCAATTTGTTATTTATTATTATTCTAATGTCAATTTACAAAAAAAAAAAAAAAAACTTTTTTCGCCACTGTTCCTCTAAAATCGGTGTTTTACTTTTTGCGCTACTGTTAAACGTCAATTCCTTTTGTTTTACGCCAGAAAATGAATTTTCTTGTTTGTTTAATTCACATTTAATCATTTTTATCTCACTTAATATAACTAAGCTTTTTGACAGCTATTTCCGAAACACCCTGTAATGTTTTTATTTTGAAATTCACCAATTTCATAGCGTTGGGTGTAACCTTCAAAATAAAAAAAAAATTGTGGAAATATCTCAACTCGTTTAGGAGCTATGATTTTTGGAACCAAAAAAGCCGAAACGGGCCACTGTGCGACGTTGTATTAACTTTATTTATATCACTTTCAGTGTTTAAGTATTTGTAATCCATTGAATATACGAATGCATGTCTTCGGATCAAAGAGTGTTTAGTCAGTAGTGGATTTGAGTCATCTTATGCCCAAAAACAAAATTAAATATAAAACATTCAAATTTTTTTTTTGTCTTTATTACTTCACACCAAAAAAACTTGAAATATATTCTTCTTCCTACACTTTCTGTACAATATGGCAAACCCAGTTAAATTTAATAGCATTATTACTGTTAACGTTTATGTAAGCCATTTCCCTAAAAATAACGACTGCTAGTCGTGTGAATTTTCCATAAAAAAATTTAATAAAAATGGTTCCACTTCAATTTAGCTACACTAGCCCTTTCAGTCGCAGTGGGAAAAAAATAAGGGAACAGTTCTTTTGACATAGAAAGTAGTGACATCGAGAATAAGTTGTTAAAAACAGAATATTCATTTATCTTATAGATATAGATTATCTTATTTATTTAACTAAAAAACATTTCCGCCGCTACTTTTTGGGCTTTTTTTCCGTTACAAGTGGAATCATCTTGAAGTTGGCTACTGACAGTCAAACATATAAGCTATAATCAGAAAATGACTTCTTTTTACGAAGAAAACTAGCTGAACAGGTAAACGTCGTCATTCTATTTTTTATTTGAATCTGTTGTATGTGTTGATTATCAAAGTCTGTTAAATTACTCCTCTTATGTGTTCACTAACGATCTTAATAACTTTCTTCATTCAGAAACACTTAGGGCCAGTTGCTCAATCGGAACATTAATTTAATGTTTTTTTCATTTTTATATGGGACGTTCCGGAATTCGGTAAGTTCTACTTAAAATCCCCATACAAAAGGAGAACTTTAAATAGAACATAAATTTATGTTCCGATTGAGCAAATGGGCCTTTATAAAGCTAAAATGTCGACACTTCGTATACTTGTTTTCAAATCATATCGAAGTCAGCCGAATGAGAAAAGGATTCATTTTGCTGACATTGGGCGCGTTCAGATTTGGTCAAAGAGAGCTTAAAGGAAACTCTGTCAAACGACCAATGGTTTGCCAACACAAAATCTGTGTTATACCACCGGCTCATCACTAACTGTGGTGTTAGTTGTTAGTAGGCAAACGCTAAAACAGAACAAACACTTACACAAGCGAACTAAAAAAATAAAAATAACATAAAAACTAAAAAAAAAATACAAAAACAACATAAAACATTTAAATGTTTTTTACTAAGATTAAAATCGAAAAAGTTTGAGTTGCAGTTAGAAAGTCTGATCACTCGTGTCAAGGGCTCATGCATTCCATAGTTTGTTCGATGCCTAGGTTTTTAATCATGTCCCTACCACGAAAGTTGTAACCTCCTACTCTATTGTTAAAGGAAATAAGGCCTTACAAGTCCAGAGCGTGAGTTACACCCGTAATAATCTGATGGTAAAATACAATGTCATTGTTGGTTATTCTTTGTGACAATATTTCCATCTGAAGAGTTGACAAACGATATTCATAAGGAGGAATGTTAAAGGGATCGCTATCCATTGCATGCCTTTGAAGACAAATTGATTAAAGTTCCATTGAACGGATTCTAACCTCTCGATATGAATATCAAAAAAAGGTGTCCAAACCTGGGAAGCGTATTCAAGGTCAAAACAATTATATAGAGAACAAGTGATGTCTGGATCACAGAATTTCTTTGACCAACGCTTTATAACTCCCAATATTGAATTGACTTTATTAACAATGCTGTTAATATGCTCAGAAAAGTCTAAACTAGATGTTAATAAAACTCCAAGATCTTTTACAGTGCCAGGACGAGTCAAAATGTTCCGTGAGATTGTATAGTTTTAAGAAGTTGGTATTCGCTTCTTTGAAAAAGTCATAGTTTGACATTTTATAGGATTCAAGTTTAAACTATTTTTACACACCGCAATGAGAAACTGTTTATGTCGTCCTGCAGAAGAATTCTATCATTAATTGAAGCTACATTTTTGAAAATCTTCATAATCATCTGCAAAGATGAGAATTTCGCTGTTTTGAACACATAGTGGAGCATCGTTTATAGCCAATATGAAAAGAAGGGGTCCTAAATGACTACCTCAAGGGACACCGGATTTGGCAATAAAAGAATCAGAGATATTATGTATAAATTTCACCTGTTAACACCTACCTTCAAGATATGTGGATATCCAATTAATGAAAAAAGGGGGAAATCCATATGCGTTCAATTTAAAAGTGATAATAGTGTGCGATAATTGATCGAAAGCTTTTGAAAAGTCAGTATAGTTAGACACAATCTCCTTCTTGATTGCACTCCAAAGAATTTAAGCATTTATATGTTATTATCAATGTTAAATATATCTATCTGACAGAACAGCCATTCGTAAACAGCTGACTTTTGTACACGTATTTTCACAACTATCCAAATTTAGCAACAAACTCGTTCATGAAAAGAGTTGGGTAGGCAATCTAAGATAGGTTATCCAAAACCAAACTTAACTAGCCCTTATGACCACAAATCACAAATAAAACGTCCTTCCTTTTACTTTTTCGGGAGTTTTGTAAAAAAAAACTGTCAAATTACGAGGAGTGGGGATGAAATTTTGTGATTTTCCTCAAAAGTTAAAGAATACTTGACCGCCTAAATCTCATAAATGCACAAAATTATATCAAACGTCAAAAAAATCCAATGTATTTTTTATGGTTTGACAGAATTCACAAAATCTCCCGCAAGAAATTTTTGCGTGTAAAATCAGAAGAAACGACAAATTGGGAACGAAAATCTTGAGTAAAAGAACAGAAAATTGTGAGAATTTAGGAGTTTTTAGGAGTTTGAGGGAGTAAAAGAACAGACATAAAGTCTAATAATTTTGAGATAGAGCAACGAATGTCGGG
Organism: Sphaerophoria taeniata; assembly: GCA_943590905.1. NCBI lineage: Eukaryota > Metazoa > Arthropoda > Insecta > Diptera > Syrphidae > Sphaerophoria > Sphaerophoria taeniata. Next base: position 21,286,013 of record OX016540.1, on the reverse strand, counting down.
TAAGCTTGTTTCCTTAATTCTAGAAGCCCGTGGAGAAATAATTTTCTTCTAAAAATATTTATCGCATATCGTCGAGAGATGCATTCGAATAATCGCGTGTTTGCACCGAGCCTAATTGCATTAGTTAGGTTTTATTTCCGTGTCGAATGAATTTTCTTGAAAAATGAATCGACTGGATTCTTAATTGTGTTGGCTCTACTACTGTATTGTTGATGTCGTGCTTTTAAAGATTAAAATTTTTAAAAATTTTTTGTTTAATTAACAAAAAAACTCGTTCGCTACAGCTAGCAACTGAACAAACAATAAAAATATGAACCAGCTTAAGTTTGTTTATGTTTTTAAACAACTTTTTGACATCATAAAAAGTTCCTTGTGGCAAAAATTTATGACGCAACATTCTAAATCCAAGAAGTTGTATTTATTTTATTTATGTTTATTTGCTGATCTCAATTCGGATAATTTTTATGTTATCGACTTTATTTTACTTATTTAAGACTTCTTACATATACATTGGCTGACATATATCATGGTTGTCTTTTGTGGTTTTTAGTTTCATTCCTTTACTTTTTCAAGTAACTTTCGGCAGTTTAAGTTACTAAAAACTGCTTAATCCTGTTCCCTTACACACAAGAGAGACGATAAGAGAGTAAAACATTCCCTATCAAATGAGAAAGTTACTAAAATCTGCCCAAGAAATTTCTTCGGGCACTTTTTAGCAGCTAAAATTTAGCTGTTAAAACAGCTGTCATCAATTCTATTTGGAAAACTTAAATTGGGAAAAGCGTTTTCTAACGGTTTGTTAGAAATTATTTTGAAGATGGAAAAACTCACCAAAGGTATATTTAGCATTGAATGCTCACCGAAAACGTTCCAACGAATGCAAACTTATTTTGGTTTTGCGTTTGACGTTTCTGTCATGTAGCTTTTTGACTACAACTTACTACAAAAACGTTCCTTTACTTTTTCGTAACTTTGACTTTTTGTAAGAGAATTCATCCCCACTCCTCCAAATTAGACAGTTTACTTGAAAAAGTAAAGGAACGGACCTACAGTGCTGAGTGCCTTGCATAAGTATAACCGCACCTGAAAACATTCGTTTTATAGAAAACCTACAATAGGAGTGACTCCTTAATATTTTTTCATTGAGTTGCATCACTGATCAAGCAAATTGAGAAGAAAATAAAGTACCGTTATTTCCTCTCTTGGCGTTTAAAAATTAAAAACAGATTTTGATGTATTGCAAAAATATACATAACCGCACAATGCAATTGGAAGACGAATTTCACGATCGGGTCGTGTCGTTCGAAATATTTTAAAACATCCAGAATCTTATGGGACAAAAATAAGACTCGGGCGTCCGCAGAAGCTGACACGTCGCGACAAGAGGCGTTTAATCAATGCTGCATCCACTTCGGTGCATTCTTTGCCGGAATTTCGTGACGAATTGGGCTTAGCAGTTTCGGTTTCAACGCGTTTCTCGTGCTTTAAAAAGCAGTGGAGTGATTGTTCGGGGCAAAATGGTGCAAGCTTCAAATCTAACAGCAGCCCACAAACAAAAAAGATTGGAATTTGCCCGCCAAAACTAATCGGGATTGGTAAACCGTAAGTGACTTTCTATTAATCTTCACTAAAATCTCGTTATTTCAAATGTCATACATAACGGTAATAAGAACGGTAATAACGGTACTTTATTTTCTTCTCAATTTGCTTGATCAGTGATGCAACCCAATAAAAAATAGTAAGGAGTCACTCCTATTGTAGGTTTTCTATAACACGCATTTTTTCAGCTGCGGTTATACTTATGCAAGGCACGGTATTATCAAAAGTTAAGAAATTGATGCTTAGCCTTGGATTGTGGTTTGAATCCTTAGTTTTGTCGTGATAAAAAGTAATCTGCTCTGGGTCTAAGTTACAAAACGCAGAGTTCCAAAAGTGATGAACAACTCATAACTCTTAACTTTCGATCTTTAAAATTAAAGAACACGAAAAACGGCCGAAAAACCAAATTGGAAGACAATATGTTCCCAAGACAAGACTCAAAATACCAACCGACATTTCAAAACAAATTTCTTCGAATTCAACCCGTGACCCTTGAAAACTAAAAGAACAATCATTCTTGCATTGTATTCAAGATCAATGAAGAAATTTTCATTTCCGTCGACCCAATTGTATTATCTTAAGTTATTTACGACTCGACCTTTTAAGGTTTTCATTCATGTTTTCAAAGCAAAACAAAATATATTTAGGTACCTAACCTACCAAACCGAAACCTCAATGAAAAAATCATCAACAAATCCAGCACTGACCTGCGCAGCAATTTTCATAACGTAGGAAGGTGCGTAGCGTAAAAACAAATAAGCAGGCGACAACACAAAAATAAAACACTCGTGATGGCGTATGTGAAAGGCAAATAACCCTGGTAAACAATAACTCGATCTCCCTTCAGATACATGTGACAACTTTACATTGCCTTTGTTATTCCAGTGTCAAAATAATATCTGCAAAAAGACCATTTTATCGGACAAGGTTACTACTTGAGGGTTTTGAAAAACTTCAAAAGTCATCGAATTTGAATCCTAAAAAATTTCTGTTAACCACGTATAGATGTCAAATAAATTTCAGACGTCAAAAAAAAAAACCAGTGACGACAGTTGAACTCAAAAGGTCAAAGAAACAAATTAGTTCATTAATACGCTCTCGTCAGGTTATCTCTGACACAAAATGTGCCATTTTGATTTCAGAAAATAGCGGTAATGTCGACTTAAAACCATTTTAATGGCTTAAACAAGTTCGTAGGTACATAGAGTGGGTCTAGCTAGAATATTTAGATTCATAATATTGATATGGAATTACATTAGCAATTAGCCAGAATGGCCAGACACTAAATACCTACCTACCCATGAATAGCCATGAGATTCATGATCTACAAATTGCAATACAAAAAAAAAAAGAAGTTAAGTGCGTACCTCAACCTATACTTTCAAGGCTAAGCTAAGTTTACAATAAGAGAGCGAAAATCAAGCTGGTTCTGGACACGCTTGACTCATTTCATGAATATGAGTTCTTAAAATTGGAAACTAAAAATTCCAACCGCAATACCTTCGAGGTTCGAGCACCACTGAAGCAATAAAAACTGAGAACTGAAGAAGAGGTTCTTGCACAGCACATAAAACCTTTCAAGGTATGTGGCATTGTACCATGTAGCGAGACCAGCCTACTCGAGAAAGGAAACACCTTCAGTGACTTTTACAACATGGATCATTCATTCGCATTCCCAATCCCCCGTTCACGTGTACAGATTTACGAAGCACTGCGAATTGGCGAGGCGCGGTGGCAATGCCGATCGATGACGAGATCGAAGACCAAGAACGAAAGTTCGAGTTTGGTCGCGTCTCGCGTGTGGCGGTGGCGACTTACCTGTTTACAAATAATGATAGTTGATGTGCTGTGTGCTAAAGACGGTGTTCTCCTGAATTAGAACCAACTGAAGATACATTCATACGAAAAATTCCCAGAGAGCATGAACCCCAGGTAGGTGCTTAAAATGTGATGCGAATGTGAGGCGCTAGACGTGGTGTTGAGTGGCGCTGCTGGTGCTGCTTTGAATTTAAATATTCTTTAATCTTAAGTTGGATACTTTATGGTTTCCTTTTTTTTATTGTTTTCTGAATTTTTTTGAATCAACACACATTTCAAACCCGAACTTATCACTCGAATAATCTGTGAACCACAATTTCTTTCAATGGTATGGGTGTTAGTTAGTCTTTTAGATCGATTTCGTTTACATGTGTTGGTAGATTTCGATACGTTTTTTATTTTCTTTTCAAACAAGTATGTGTAATGTGACGATGATCGGATCGGAAAAGGAAATTACTGAGCGCACATTTGAAAACCGACTTATTCTTTGTCGTTTCTTTTCTTTCACTTCATTTTTTTTCGGTTTCTATAATCCACTTCTGTTTCGGAAACGAAAAGAGAAAGACAAGTGAACAAATATTGACTATCTATTTTAAGAGTAACTTATAATCTGCTTGGGAAACAAAATAAGACAAAAAAAAAACCAAACCGACGACAACACTGACTTCTCTTTTCATAGCCAACCGAATCAAATGACAGACTAAAGATAACTAACTAAAAATGTATCGCTTCGAAAAGAAACACCCGAATCGAACCGCAGTGAACACCAAGAGTGTAGGTACTATGCGAGTGTGCCTTTGCAACCTATGCTGGCTGATACAAGCAGCAGCGAGGAGCTCTGCTCTGTGAGATCGTCACATACGCAGGCAGGCATTGGGCGCACGTTTCGCATTATAGAGTTGAAAAGTACCATGAAGAGTTTGATTTCCTTGGTTATCTCGAAAAAAAGTTAATTCCAAAAATACCAAAACTAAAAATTTCCACATGGTGTCTCTTCTTTCCCATACGCATAACTACAGATACATACGTAGGTTTTTTTTTATTTTTTTCAAACATATCAAGTCTTGCTTTTCATTTAATTCGTGTTTCTTTATTTTTGCGTGTTTTACTTTTACTCATTCCGATTTTTTACATTCTTCAATTTTGATAGCAATTGATTCAGCTTTTGATGGGCGATAAACCGCGGATGTTAGTGAGAATGTATATTTTTTTTTGTTTTGTTGCTTAGTTTAAGCTTTAAGGAACTTACGCTTACGCGTAGGTATATTTCACACTATTTGAAAAGAACTGTTATTTTGAATTTATCTTTATTTTTGAGAATGTAATTGTAATCGGCTAAGTGTTGGCTTTGATATGTGCGTTAAGCACTGTTGGCACTAGGTCGGCGGACTGGCATCCTTGTGGTCGCTCGGCTCGAGCTCGCCGGATGTCGCGGGATCTTGTGCTTAACGCACATATCACAGCCAGCACTAAGCTGATTACAAATGGCGCCCAACGTGGGGCCCGAGATTAACAGTCTCATGCTCTACCGACTAGCTAGCCGGGCTTCTGTATCAAGACCACTGGTGAACTCCAAGAACTCTCACTCTCCTCAATCACTCAAAGATCCAACATTCGGTCTATCTCGGCAGGCATACATCAGGGCTTGTATCAGGGCTGGAGAAACAGGATAGAAACGTTGCTTCACAATGCCGCTTCTTGCAAAGTTAAAAATGCTTCTTTCATTTTGCATTTAAATAGAACTGTTGTCAGGAATAGTTTTCCAAAAATTCATCTTCAACGTCAAAATATCGAAATTTTCAACTTTTTTGTTTAAGTTCGAAGTAATTTTTTTCGAAATTTTATGAAATAAGGTTCCCATTTTTTTCACAATGAAATGCTGTTCTGAGTGAGATCCAGAAAACCCCATGCGAAAATGTCTTTTTGTTTTCGAGAAAATAAGAAAAAACCAAAAACACTCAGAAAAAAATCCGAGCTGTTTCTGAGGATTTTCTAGGGATTTTGATTACCGAAGTTACCTTGATTTCGAGAATAATTGCCTGGAGGCTGTGATCCATTATTCGAAAATCGATGAATGGGTTTAAATTTAAACACGTTACCGGTATGGGTAAATGCACTGGGGAATAACGGTTCAGAATTATGTAACCCATGATTGATGATGGGCCTCTGACAAAATGTTTTTTGATTCTTAAAAAGTTGTTCCGGCTGAAATTGTTGGCTCGGAAGAGATCTACACTGTTGTGGTGGTGGATGGTATTTCAACTGTAATTATTTTTGAGTCTAGACTGGGTTCTCTGACTTGGCTGTGAGAGTAACCAGGCCCATTTGAGTTGCTCTGTGAATTATTACGACTGTTCACAGCAAATTGGGTTGGAATAGATTTTGATCTTGGTAATACATTTGTTTGCAAATTTTGTTGTGGTCGATGAGGTTGTTGTGTTTGTTGTTGTAGGCTATTGTGTGAAGAACGAGGTTGGTCCGGGCAAGATGCAACGACACCAGAGAGCTCGCGCCGAGCAATCGCAAGCATGCCAGTCCACAGACCTAGTGAAAACAGTGCTTTACGCACACTCTACAGCTAATACTAGCCTATTATATAGTATAATCGTGACTTAAGGCTAGATCTAGATTAGAAATTATTGACACTTCGTTAGATTTTTCTAATAGAACTCTCGAAATACCGTTTGTTTTGTTTAAGTCCAAACAGGATCAAACTGCTGCATTAACAACCAATGCATAAAAGCGGCGACCTATAGAATCCGGCGATTCGTCGGCGTCGTCATTTTCAACTGACAGCTCAATAGAATACACCATATTCTGATGAAACGTGCTCATAAGCAAAGAGCTTACCGGAAGCGACGGATAGAGTTGGTTAATTTTTTTGTTTTTCCGTCCGTTCATCAGTTGGAATGTTGGAAACTAAATTTTATTAGTTTGGTTAAATTTTGACAGAACGTGGTGAATAAAACGTGTTAAAATTTAACTACCTGCGAAGCAGGCTAAAATATGACCTAGTGGTTAAATTTAACCAACATTATAACGCAATTCGCAAACGGCCTTAATTTTTATTTTTTTTTTACAAGTTTGCCGGTTTTTGCGGTTAATTTACAGATCGAGCAAATCAAACTGCCAAAGTATAAAACCTATTCTATAGGACGGTGCCATCCGGCAAATACTTTGAGAGCAACGTACCTAAAAATTAGCTTCGTCAATGATGAAGCTTTTGACAGTATAGCCAAAGAAATATTTCAAACAACTTGAAACATATCTTCTGATGCAAATATCTCCGCAACGCAGAGCTCGGAATTGAGTTTGGCTCTCAGGAATAACATCACGATAATGTGAACTATGAAATATCTATACCTATGTTGATAGGTATTAACGAAATCGATTTCTTCACGATTTTCGAAAAATATCATGGTGGTCATCAAGCCAACGCTTTTTTAACTCAATTTCCTTTTTTTCTACTTTATTTCAAAACACTTTGCTCTTAATTTTTTCAGTCATTTTCCCTTACTTAAATTTCAAGATTTTTTCTAATTTTTTCGATACATATTTTTTCACTCGTTCATCAACTGTTTTCAAGCCATAAATAATTTACATAATTCCTGTTTTTTCGCTGTTTATTAAATACCAATTGTAAGTTTGAATTTATCTATTTGGCTTTTAGTTTTTTAAGAATCTTTTATAATATAGAAAATAAAATTGGACAATTCCAATCTTAATCTTGGCCCGATATTTATAATTTGGAAACCCAATTGGCGAAGAAACACATGGGCTTACCCATGCCAAAATTTTGGACAGAAAAAATAATTCTTCCAAAACCCTCATCGAATCAAACATCAAAAGAAAGGTCTGGTTGAACTCTATTCATCGAAATGGGCTTCAAGTTTTTTGAACGTACTACGCAGTTTTCCTCGACAACACTTTTTTATACTATTGTACATCAAAATAAGGGCTTACAAGTATTAGATAATATTATGATGCATTTCAGATTATCTTTCGTTGTTAAATAAGAAAAATAGTGGTTTGTGTTTTGAAACTATTAAAGGCAGTTTGTTCATCTTTAATCAATCGATTAATAAAAGACCTAAGCTTTTGTAACCCGCTTCCCGTTACTTACTTCCCGCTACACGTCACCCGCTAACCTGCAACCGCCAGCCAATGAACTGCTTGATCGATTTTATACAAAATTAAATTTAAACCCAACTAACCGAACATTCCCTCAAAATTTGGTACCAAACACTCCACTGGTATAAAGTACTGAGTCTTCAAAGAATTTTCATGAATTTTTTATATACAGGGTGTCTCAAAAGTAAGTTCACATTTGCTTATCTTATTACGCGAAAGCAACTATTCTGAGGGGCGCGGGGGGTATGTCAGTCGGTAGTCTGGCTCTTGGGAATTTAGTCGCTATGGAGCGTTTCTCTGGTGCGGACCGTGCGTTGTGCGTACGTGAGTTTTACAAAAACGGTAATTCGGCGACTGTAGCGCGTAGAAAATTCTGCAGTATTCGACATATTCGTCACTTAAATGATGCGCCTAGCACTCGACTCATTGCAAAATGGGTTGAGAAGTTTGAAGAGACTGGGTCAACTCTGGAGAAACCAAAATCTGGGCGGCCAAGAACATCAAGAACAGCCGAAAACGTGGACAGTGTTACTCAGTCTATTCGAGATGATCCAAACCTCTCGATTCGGAAGTCCACGTTTTCGGCTGTTCTTGATGTTCTTGGCCGCCCAGATTTTGGTTTCTCCAGAGTTGACCCAGTCTCTTCAAACTTCTCAACCCATTTTGCAATGAGTCGAGTGCTAGGCGCATCATTTAAGTGACGAATATGTCGAATACTGCAGAATTTTCTACGCGCTACAGTCTCCGAATTACCGTTTTTGTAAAACTCACGTACGCACAACGCACGGTCCGCACCAGAGAAACGCTCCATAGCGACTAAATTCCCAAGAGCCAGACTACCGACTGACATACCCCCCGCGCCCCTCAGAATAGTTGCTTTCGCGTAATAAGATAAGCAAATGTGAACTTACTTTTGAGACACCCTGTATATAAGAAAACAACGTTTGCTGGGTCAGCTAGTACGGTCGAAATAGCGCAGAAACCTTCGCTGGCTCATGCATGAATAACTCAGATGCCAATGATTTAAGATGAAAAAACCAGTATCTTGTCTTATTTCAAAATAGATTCAAATTTTTTTTTTTGTAAAAAACAAATTTAATTTTTTTGTGGGACAAATAAATTAAGGCTGTTTTGTTGACATTTTTTTTACAAAAGTTAAACCATTCCGATTCCATGTATAAGAAGAAACATCAATTATTCTCACAACATGAGATCAAATGGTTTTTCCACTAATAGACTGCGAGTATGGAGACATAGAGCAATAGTTATAGATTTTTATTAAAAGAAACCTTTTCATCATTTTGGCGAGACGAAGGAAGCCTTATTGTTTATTAATCAATCAGCGATTAATTTGAAAAACTGGCTCCTCTTATGACCAATTAATGTGCATAGATTCTGTTGTTTCTTCTACTTTAGTTAAGAACTCAACCAATTCAATCCTTATTCACATACAAAAAATTAAACAGCAGAAGGTCATACAGTTGTAATTATCAGAAGTTCGTTTGCGAATCGATAACAAAAGGAAATGTTAGCGCATTTGTTTGTATAACAATAAATAAAATTTCCACAAACATATTTTCACCTCGATAAACGTTTTTTCATCTAACGTTATTGGGATCACAACCCGGATAGTTTTTGATAGTTACGTGTGTTTTGGAAAAATTAAAAACACACGTAAATATTTATTGGTCAATAAATTATCTTTCAGTTTTTGATAGTTGTCCTGAAGGAAAAATATTTGCTTTCAATGGCTGATAGAATACTTTTTTTTTACACACTATCAGAATTGGTCGTATGGGCTTATAGCAAGCACCATTTTACGACCAATGGTTTGCCAACACAGAAACTGTGTTATACCACCGGCTCATCACATCACTTAGTGTGGTGTTAGTTGTTAGTAAGCAAATAACGAAACTATAAAAGCAGAAACACAATGGCGCTTTAGGCAGACGCGTCGTTGCGTTACGATGCACCCGCTTCACGTGTGCTTTGAATGACAGTTCTCCCTCCATCATCATCAAACAGATTTGCCACTTTACTCCTTTCGAAGTAGTCTACTTCGATTTTTGAAAAACTTTGAATATCTATTCCAACTTCGCACCATCAAGAATGTTTTGAAATCTACTTCACTCGATTTTACTTGATATTTCCAAAATCTGCTTCGTTAACTCATTGAGTAATTTTATGCCTACAGTTCTCTTATTTTCATCAGGAAAATATATAATCGATAAGTTTCTATCCTTATACACGAACAATAAGCGGACACACTTTACAAACACGAAATGTCAACCCATACATATACGCAAAGTATGAGTTACGTGATTGTATTAAAGTGTTTAATATTTTACGCCGTGCGCAACTTGGGTTGGAATGTTGGTTAAATTTAAGCACTAGTGTCATATTTTAGCTTGCTAGTTAAATTTTAACACATCATATCCGCCATGTAGTGTCAAAATTAAATCGAAAGTCAAGTTTGTAAACACATTTTAATACAATTCACACACGGCTCTAATTGTAGATCTGTCTATGTATTCATGGTCAATATAAAATACACTATTTTAAAATCTTTTTCGCTTTTTCTCAATCTACTTCGCTTTATTCCCAAATTTACTTCGCTTCCATTTTTTTTTAAAGTGGTAACGCTGCTCCAAACAACAAATGAACAAACAGCTGTTGAGCTGTCAGACAAAGCAAAAGTTCAACCAAGTTGAACTTTTTTTTGACAGATGGTGGCTTCTTTACGTTTTCTTACGTTTGTCAAAAAAAGCGTACGTAGGAAAAGCGTCATTGTGTGAGGTTACACAGATTTCCTATAGCTGAACTTTTCGCAGTTGTCAAAATCGACGGCAAAGCGCCATTGTGTTTCTGCTTTAACAAATAACACAGCACACATAAATAATAACATAAAATAAACAAAGAACATGACAAAATTAACATAAAACATTTAACAAAGTGGAACACTGGTTTTCAAAATTGTTTTTAGTTGAATTTTACTTAAATTAAAATCGAAAAGTTTTGAGTTCCAGTTTATAAGTTTACCCATACGTGTCAAAGGCTCATGCATTCCATAGTTAGTTCGATGAATATCGATCTTAATCAGATCCTGACTACGGAGATTATAATCTCCTCCTCGATAGCAAAACAAAATTTTACAGAAAAGATCAGGAGCATCAGTGACTCCAGTTATAATTTCATGGAAAAATACAATATCATTATTATTTCTTCTCTGTTGTAGTGTTTGCATATTAAGGATTGACAAACGATTTTCGTATGGAGGGACATTAAGGGGATCAATCCACTGAAACCCTTTTAACAAAAAACGAGTGAAATTCCGTTGCACAAATTCAAGTCTTTCAATATAAACATCATATAAAGGGGACCACACCTGTGATGCATACTCTAGGTGGGGACGAACCAAACTGTTGTATAAAACACTGGTGACAATAGGATCCCGGAATTCCTTTGACCACAGCTTAATAAAACCTAACATACAATTAGCTTAATTGACTATGTGTTAATGTGCTCGGAAAAATTTACATTTTGTGTAACAAGAACTCCTAGGTCTATAACAGTAAAAACGCGAGTTAAAATATGGTTTGAAATGACATAGTCATAAGATGAAGGTGAACGTTTTTTAGAGAAGGTCATTGTTTGGCACTTAATCGGGTTAAGGTTCAAACTGTTCTTTTCACACCATAATGTAAAACGGTTAATGTCATTTTGAAGTAAAATGCGATCATTTGCAGAAATTATATTTTTATATATCTTCATATCATCCGCGAAGATGAGAATTTCACTATTATTTACACATAACGGTGCATCATTGATAGCTAATATAAAGAGGAGGGGTCCCAGATGGCTACCCTGCGGAACACCTGATTTGGCCAAATATGATTTAGAGTAACTATTTCTGAATTTAACTTGATAAGATCTATTCTCAAGGTAAGAGACAATCCACGAAATAAAAAAAAGTGGGAAGCCATAAGAGGTTAATTTAAACTTGATAATCTCATGAGATAGTTGATCAAAAGCCTTCGAGAAGTCCGTGTAAACACAATCTACTTCTTGGTCACGTTTCAAAGCATGTAAACATTTATTTATAAAGATAACCAGATTAGTAACCGTGGATCGTTTTTGCATAAAGCCATGCTGTTGATTGCAAATAATATTTCTACAGTTGAATGCCAAATTGTCACACACTACTTGCTCAAACAACTTTGGAATATCTACATGAAAGTTTAGAAATCGGCCTATAATTACAGATATTGTTTTTATCACCCTTTTTATAAACGGGAGTTATAAAGGCACCCTTCCATACTGCAAGAAATTTACTTGATTTCAATGAAAGATCAAAAATGTTTCGTAAGGGAAGAGCTTAGACTGACCTACACTTTTTAAGAACTACGGGTGGTATTCCATCTGGTCCAACAGAATAGTCTTCTTTAAGATGAGACATAAATTCTAAAATTTTATTATATTCTATTGTAATACTATTAAAAGACACTTGGGGACAGTTTTGTAAATAACGGAAATAGGTTTCGTCCACAACAACAGGAGAATCAATGAAAGATTGACTAAAACTGTTAGCAAAACCGTCACAAATGTCGGTAGTAGTGGTCAATGTTACATTATTATAAGTGAAGTTAATAGGATATCCGTCACACTTTTTCTTGGAGTTAATAAATTTCCAAAAGATCTTTGGGTCTGATTTTAAAGAAGCCCCCATCGACTCTATGTATTCATTATAAAGTTCGTAAGAAAGTTTTTTAAACTCTTCAAACAAATACTTGTAATACTTATAAAGATGCAAAGTTTAGGGGAGTCAATGAAGCGAAAAATACGGCCTGACCTCCGAATTTTTTTACTGTGAACCGATTTGCATGAAATTTTGGAATTAGGCTCATCTTACCCTTAACTTTAAAAGTGAAAATGATTTGAACTGCGGTACCACCCTGGGGGTGGTTGCCACCCCTTCTCGGAGGTGAATTTTTTTTTTCTTCAAAATAACCTCGGATATCGATAGAAGGCCTAATTTTAAGCAAAAAATCATTTATAAAGTTTTTCAAAAAATCCAATACTTTTCAAGTTATTGGCAAATGAAAATTCGCAATAAAAACACTCCGAAATTTACAGTTACTCAGTAGAAAAAAAAAATATGATAAGTTTTTGGACCATAACTCCTTCAATTTTCATGCTATCACAATTTATAAAAAACCATTGTAAAGGTATTTAAGAGAGCTACAACATCCTTCATTGCAATATATAGTAAAACACTTTTTTTCAAAACGGTGAAGGGTTAAAGGGCTTAAGAGAGGCTGTGATTGCGCTGCCACGCGCTCTTTAAACAATCATATCTCCGTCAATTTTTGTTTCACAGAAAAAAGAATGAAACCAAATTGTTTGTCAGAAAAATACCTAATTTTTTTAGTATCTGTCGTCATTTTTGAGATATTATGGTTTTTTTTTTTATTTGAAATTTTGCTTTTTTTTTAATCGTGAGTTTTTTAAAAAATATGTGTCCTGAAGCAGCCAAACTGATACTATCTATCAAACTCTTCATAATAAAGTTAATTGTAGGCGGAATACAATTAACTTTAATTTTGGTGGAAATGGCACTTAAGAAACCCATTGATTTAAAAGAAAAAAACATTAGATGCTCCCCTTATTTGCAATACACTTATCTTACGTGCAAAAGACTTTTAATAGTGCTCATCTTAAAGCTTATTTCAAGCACTATGAAACCCTTTGGTATTGGAATGCATAAAATGCATCTGCTCGCCGCTAGATGGCATTGACCACATCGATTAAGTTTCAGACAAAGTAAAAAACGGCTTTGATCTTTAATATCTAGCTTAATATTGCACTTAGAATACTTTATAAAAAACCAAATTGTTCATTGTCAATTTTGGATAAAACGTATATTTTTGGAGATATTTGCAAAAAACCGATGAAAAACGTGAAAAAATTTCGAATTTTCAATTGCCAATAACTTGAAAAGTATTGGATTTTTTGAAAAACTTTGTAAATGATTTTTTGCTTAAAATTAGGCCTTTCAAAATTCACCCTCGAGAAGGGGTGGCAACCACCCCCAGGGTGGTACCGCAGTTCAAATCATTTTCACTTTTGAAGTTAAGGGACGAGCCCATTGAATAAGAAGTACAGGAAGGGGTCTTATGAAAAAGAAGTGAAGCATTTTTCTAAGTAGTGTGAGTTTCACAAACGCATTACAACAGGGTTGGTCTGCAGTTGAATGGTTATCTCAGGGGCGCCAAGCAAAATATGATTGAATCAAGATTATATCGATTGTGCGTCAATTTTATTTTTCAATTTCAATTCTTTTTTGGACCACATGGTGTTTTAACGTTCAAGGTGTACATGCACGATTATTATTATTTTTTTTTTTTTCGTTACATTTTCTTCATTTTTCATCCTTAATTTATCATATTTAGGCCGTGTGTGAATTGCGTTAAAATGTGTGTTAAAATTTAACCAGCGTTAAAATTTGACACTAATGAGGTGAATAAAATGGGTTAAAATTTATTGAGCTGTGGAGCAGGTTAAAGTGTGTTAAAATTTGACGTTTCTAGTGATAGATAAATTTGCTCTTGCTGGTTGTCTGTTCCTCATCAGAAGATTAATAAAAAATGCTAAACATTGTGTACGAAAAAGTTATCAAGTTCGCTTATCTCATTATTTAATTGGTGTTGTTTTGTTCTTTAAACAAATTAAATAATTGCTTACAAATCAAATTCAGCTGCAAAAAACTATTATGGCCGAAAGCATGTCTACCGACTACAATAACACCCGTCACGAAGACATCAAATTAGAACCCGAGAGGACCCAAGAATAAGACAACAGCTTGCAATATTCTCGTTGCAGCAGTGCTGGTAGTACTCACACCCCAAATTTTTCAGCAAACAACACAGATGATAAAACGATAGCGATACAAATCGCAGTGCTACACTCAGCTACAAGGAACGTCGTCGCGAGGCACACACCCAGGCCGAACAAAAACGTCGTGATGCCATCAAAAAGGGCTACGATAGCTTGCAAGAACTCGTACCCACTTGTCAGCGAAATGATTCATCGGGTTACAAATTGAGCAAAGCGCTGATTTTGCAAGAAAAAACAAGAAGACGAAAGTGCTGCGTTGCACAAAGAAGTTATGGCGTTGCGCATTATTCAGAACAGTTATGAGCACATGTAGCAACATTAACAGTCGAATCCTGGCCCAGCTGAGGCTCGCTTAACCGATGAGGCCAAATTCCAAGTGTTCCAGTCAATTATGGACGAGATGTTTGAGACATTCCAAAACATACCTATGGATAATTTCGAGCAACTGGCTACAGGAGTCTTTCCCTGGTTGGAGGAACACTGTAAGCCACACATTCTTAGGAAAATCCTCAGTCAAACCATTCAGAATATGTCACGAAATCAAGACAACATGGATCAAGACGTGACCATCAGTTGATCCAAACTGAAACACACCTCCAATTTCTTGCTTCTTTGTAGAATAAGATCTTCACTATTATGCTAATAAATGTTTAAGCCTTGTTCTCTAACTCTAGGACCTTTTTTCTCCACAAATTCAAAAATTGTGATAAACTTAACAAATGTGCAATTTAAAGTGAAATAAAAAGTGATTTTTTTTATTTTGGTATTTATGTTTTTTTATTTATTTGGAAGATCTACATATTATGCATCAATCGACAATCTTTGAAGCAACGAATTCCGAAAAAATAAATACGAATTTATTGTTTTGTTTCTTTTGAAATGACAGATATCAGTATCAGCTGTGAAAATAATTTTTCAGTGTTACCACACCGAATAAATCAATTAATCAAAATGGGAATTTTGTTTGAATATTTTTGACTGTTGTTTTAAAATATGACATTAGAATCGAGAACAATAAATAAACAAGATTGTTTTTAGTTTCAGAGACTTTTTATTAACCCTGTTTTCTTAAAAATATGTTTTATAAGAGAAATTATTTTTCCGAGAAAAAGAAAACCAGTTTTTGTTCAGGGAAATTTCTTAAATTATCGAGGGACATTTTTTTAACCTACGCAGAAATCTTGGTTAAAATAATTGTTTTAACGCAATTCACACAGCAAATGGCTAAATTTGATCCCACCTCAAACAAGACGTCAAATTTTAATCGTGGTAGAAGTTTTAACGCAATTTTTAACGCAATTCACACACGGCCTTATTGTCCTTTTTCGAGTCGTATTCGAAAGCGCATTCTATGAACAAACTGATCAAGTGTTAAAAAGCACAAGAAATTGTGTAACGCCTTACGATCACCAACAAAAATAAATGCGCCCCTGAACTCTTGTTTTTGATTTTTTGACAAATGAAAATCCAAAACAACATTTGACCAATTACAGCTCAGCAAAATGACAGCACATGCCCAGTTTGACAGATGAGTGCCCCGTATTTTGACAGATGAATGCCCCCTATTTAACACCATCAGAAATTTTTGTTGCTTCACTCACGTACACTGTGCGTGTAGCTTACACCGCTTCCTGTACTTCTTATTCAAATAGACGAGCCTAATTCCAAAATTTCATGCAAATCGGTTCACAGTAAAAAAAATTCGGACCTAAAATGCTTCATTGACTCCCCTAGTTGAGTAACCGTTGTCGAGGAGTATAATGATTAATATCGATTTGAGATTTCGGGAAAATGTTTGCGAATGATTTACATTTTTGCCGATATCTCGGCTACTACCCTTTAATATACTTGCTACCCCGAGTTCTGAGTTGAACCATGGTCGCGGGTTTTCTTTAGGTGTTGACTCAGGTGTTTTCTAAGCTCTGGCAAGTAGCCTGCCGCGTTGAGCTTTCGGGTCTAAAGCGTTTCGATCAGCCCCGGTTTTTTAAGGAAATATGGAAATATGCCGAGGTTTACCTGTATTTTTTAACTAAGATGACTGGGCTTTATAGTTGTTAACAGTTTGATTTGTTATACAAAATTGAAAATTTAGGTGTATTTTTATTATTTTTTCCTCTCTATCTCAGGTGGTTGTTGATACAGCAAACACACACTTCCATAGATTTTTCCAAAGTCCGGCTACTGCAGTTGCCTTGCAATTAAATGGCGACCAATGTGGGGTCCAAATATGCCTGTCGTTGTTTAAATTAAATAAATAAACGGAGTGGAGCAACAACTCTTAAAGAGCCAAGGCCTAAGTGGCTTACTCTCATCAACAATTCTCTGAGTGCATATGAAGACTTGAGGGGACCTACAATTTAACGCCGATTTCGAACGGCAAAGTTGAGAAGCACTTTTTTCATGACAGATTGATACTCTCGGAAGTTTTAACAGTTCTTTGCAAGAGGTAGTACCCGTGAAAGATGAAATAAAAAATTTTATGGGCACGAGTAGCAATCGAACCCACAACGTTCTGCTTAGCAGCCAACGCACCTAACCATTAAACCACGGACACAACTACCTATCAGTTGTTTGATCTTTCAAAACACACGCGACGATGTTAACATTAATGCTTTTAAATGTAGAAATACCTACGTTATATCACTAAGTGGAAGATGATAAGAGTCTTAAGCGCCCTGAAATTTGTTTCGATCGATCACAGTTTCAACTTACTTACTTATGGTTTCGCTACAGTCTAGGTCGGACCAGGGCCTCATCCAACAAACGTCTCCAGCCAGCTCGGTCCCTAGCTAGCTGTCTCCAGTTTCGCACGCCAAGTTGATTCAGGTCCTCTACCACCTGCGTGCTCCACCTGAGTTGCGGTCTTCCTCTTCTGCGACGTCCTTCCGGGTTGGATTCGAAGATTCTACGGAGCATTATTTTCCATTCTTTCAACATGACTCGACTTTAACTTTTCTGGCTAGGTCAGTGTGGCTGTACAGTTCGTACAGTTCTTGGTTGAATCTTCGTCTCCATTCTTCATTTATGCAGACAGGACCAAAAATCACTCGAAAGAATTTTTCTCTCAAAGCAGCCCAAAGCGATTTCATCGGATGTTGCCATGGTCCATGTCTCTGCACTATAGATTAGGACCGGGATGATGAGGGTTTTGTAGTGTCTCGGGAGAGACATACTACTCAATTGCCTTCTAAGTCCAAAGAAGCAGCGATTGGCAAGAGTGATTCTTCGTTTGATGTCAGCGCTGGTGTTGTTGTCTGAGTTGATGTTGTTGTCTGAGTTGATAGCGGATCCTAGTTAGACGAAGTCCTTAACTACCTCGAAGTTAAATCTGTCTATGTTGACGTTTGCTCCAAGACGTCGATGTTGGTTGTCCTTTCTTGTTGATAGCATTAACTT
Source organism: Sphaerophoria taeniata (assembly GCA_943590905.1). Taxonomy (NCBI): domain Eukaryota; kingdom Metazoa; phylum Arthropoda; class Insecta; order Diptera; family Syrphidae; genus Sphaerophoria; species Sphaerophoria taeniata. Next base: position 21,268,175 of record OX016540.1, on the reverse strand, counting down.
GGTCTTGCCCTCGTTAACCGCTAGACCCATCTTCCTGGCCTCCGCCTCAAGACTCACAAAAGCTCCACTGACATCACGCTGTGTTCTTCCAATTATGTCAATTTCGTCTGCGTATCCCAGAAGCTGGACGTTGGAGCTTTGCACAATCTTTTCAAGAATGATATTGAAGAAATCGCATGACCATGATTGAACACGGTGAGTTTTCCATTGTCATCTTACACAGACGGACGAGTTTTTCTGGGATGCCAAAACTAGACATTGCGTTATATAGTTGGTCTCTATAGACGCTGTCATACGCGGCCTTGAAATCGATAAAAAGGTGGTAGGTATCGATTTGAAGTTCCTGGGTCTTCTCCAAGATCTGCCGTAGGGTGATTATTTGATCGATGGTGGACTTTCCAGGTCTGAAGCCACACTGATAAGAACCTATCGGTTGTTGACGAAAGGCTTCAGACGTTCACACAGCACGGCAGACAAATCTTGTAGGCGATGTTAAGGAGACTTATACCTCTGTAGTTGGTGCAGTTCAGAGATCTCCTTTCTTGAGGATCGGGCATACGATGCTGAGGTTAAATTCGTCGGGCAGGCATGCTTTCCTCACAGTGAAACACACAAATTTTGAATTGAAATATATTCTTAATATTACTAAAATAAGCCTTTGGCGAATTAATTACACTACAAATGAGAATAAATGTCATATTGATGAGAACATGATTAAACTACACAAACAGTTACAAAATTAGTTAACTTAACATTTAAGCGTATTTTAATTTAATTTTTTTTTCTTGATTTGTTTTAAGTTTTAATTAAGATAAATTAATAACTGGAAAGTACTTTCCAAGCCTCCTTATTTTCTTCATCGTCACCGAGTACTTTGAGCCTGTGCTTTGAATTGCTTTTGTCACATTCACTCCAATGTATAAGTCTATTTCATCAATTGAATTCATATCACACTTATTTGTTAGAGTTGATTCTTGGCCGATGGTTTTGTGTGCGACGCCTTCATCGCCGATCATTTTATCAACTGACCAAGTTTGTTCCGGGACTAATGACATATTTTGAAATTCTGTGTGAATGGTTGAATTTTCATTGATATTTGTTGAGTAACGATGATGACGATGTTCATATTCTTGAGATTCGGTTATTCTATCGAGCGATTGACTTTCGCGTAATCGTCTTCTACCGCCTACTTTCGGCAAGCAATTCTCCATCAAAGAGCAGCCCTTCTTCTGTTTAGCATGGGAACTATGATGCTCACTACCGCCTCCACCACCGCCGCCGCCGGGTTTTGTTGATTGTTCTTCTTTTTTATTGCCGCCCGATGTTGGTTTCTCATCTTTGGAATTGCTCAACAGAATATTTGTGTTTGTCTGGCCCCCACCCGACCCGAAATTAGCTGGATCCTGTGAGTCACTTGAGTCATCATAAGAATCACGTCGATTCACACGGAATCGATTGGGCGTATCGCCGCCGATTTTGTGAGATTTCTTTTTCTTAGATTTTGTCTCGTCGTCGGATGCCTCGGAACTACTACACGATGGTGTGCGCATTTTATTTAGTTTTGTTCGCCTATGCATAAGTACTGGATTTTTATTTTTCATTTTACTAATTTCTAAATCTTTAATACCAGAAAGATCGTCTGCTCCTTCTCCACCTCCACTAGCCTCGTGTTGCTCGTTTATGGGTGCGTTAGGTGCCTTGCACATTTTAAAATTGCTATCACTTTTTCCAGGCGATTTCTTTGGCATATTGGATTCTTGTGACATTTTACTAGCTTCCATAGTCTGTTGGTCTAAACCTAATCCTACTCTGTACGCATTTCTTGAGCTATCATTTGAAGCGATTGGCTTAATAACTAATTTGGACATATATTGGGCTTCTATGCCACCGCCACCGCCGCCGCCAACGACGACGGTGCTGTGGTCTTGAGACGTCCGTTTTATTCTTCCATCGGATATCGAGGCTCGCCGATTGCTGGTGACCTTAAGGTCAAATTTGTCAGGGCATTCACAAGCTTCTTCCTCGTCTTCTTCGCGGACAATGCTGCACTTTCTAATTCGCTTTTCCTATTAACAAAACAAACTCCATTATGCATGATGAACTGAAGTGAAATGTTTGAAAATAAATTACCGTTACGGCCTCTGATGTAAATTCAATCGAATTGCACATTTCAATGCTTACAGGGACCAACAATTTATTGTTTTGGTCAGTTTTTAGCTTATTATCTTCCGGGACGCTACTGCGGTTCGTCGACGAAAGCCTGAAACGAACGAGAGGACGCAACAAATTAGTAATTTCAATTTTGATTTAAAGACTGTGTTTGACTTCAGAGCAGCGTTGCCAAAATGTGCCCGATCGGGCCATTTGGTCCTTAGTTTTTTTATTTTGACCCGTTGCCCACGGCCCATATGAAATGAAAATTGGATCTCTCGGCTCTGGATGAGTTCATAAGGTGCACGGCAGCCAAAACTACAAATCGTTTAAAAGAACTGAGTTTTTGTAAGCAAAGCACTTATGGACATGGGTCAATCTTACAAACATATGACACGATTCCAGGACTGATGGAGACCACTGACTACATTCCTTCTTTACTAGATATCGATAGGAAATTCTCTATTTGCATACCAAAAAGACAGGGTTGGGATCCTAATTCACTTATAAGTAAACATGGTATCCCTTTTTACACTGACGGACGGTTCAAAAATGGAATCAAGAACAGGAGCTGGAGTGTTTTGCCAATCTCTCAACATCGGAGCGTCGTATAAACTCCCAGCTGTCTCTAGTGTCTTTCAGGCCGATATCTTTGCCATTGAAAAAGCAGCTGAATTGGTCAATCATGAAAAGCTAAGCTCTTCGGTGATTCCTTTTTTCGTGGACAGCCAGGCTGCTATCAAAGCCTTAGCCAGTGAGACCATAAGATCAAAAGCAGTTTTAAACTGTAGGAAGGAATTAAATAAAATCTGCCACACTAACCAGATTAAGCTCTGCTGGGTTCCTGGACATAGCTATATAGAAGGGAACGAAATAGTAGATGAACTAGCCAGGAAAGGGTCAGAAGCAGACACAAGTAGTAGCGACCATTCAGTAAGGGACCACTCGTCCCGATTGGGGACCTAAAATTAAAAGAAAAAATCAATAACTCCTGGAAATCCAGGGACGATTGCTTAATCTCTAGAAAATTATGGCCTAACACAAACGAAAAGGAAACTCGGTATATTCTATCGCTGAGTAAAAGGAACATTAAAATCCTTATAGGTGTACTAACGGGTCTTTGCGCCATTGGCATAATGGCCAACAAGATAGGGGCATTTGCACCCGATTTCTGTAGGAGCTGTCAGGATGGGGAGGAAATAGAAACCATTAAACGCCTGCTCTGTGACTGTCCGAACCTCCAAACTAACCGACTCCGTCATTTTGGGAACAGGTTTGTTGGGGAACTGCATGATCTACCACAGGTCTCAATGGCAAACATGAGGAAATTTATAGATAGCACAGGCTGGTTTATTAACGAGCCAGTCTACGTTAATCGGCAATTTTGAGGAGCATCGATTCTAATTTTTATTTTTTATAGGGGATCACAATGGACCAGTAGGCCCCAGTGTATGCAACAGCTTCGTGCTGTGCAAACCCCTTATCACCTAACCTAACCGAATTTTTGTTATTGTCATACGTTTACTGTTATTATCCTAAGCCCGTTGATGGTGGGTTTTGAGACCCATGACTCGTGTTTGAGGACGATGTCCTCTCTGGTTTTAGGAGCCATGATGGCGTTCATCACACCATCTGAACTAATCGCAGCACTGGTGCTTTTATTCAGATCAACCTCCACCACTGTCTTTTCGGCGTTTTCATCGTCTGAGAAGGAATGAAGTACGACTTCCTCGCTTAGAGTGATGCCTATACCCTAGAGTATAGTCTTCAGTTTCCATGTCGGAATTACTGTCGACTGCAAGATCAGCTTCCACGTCGGGTGGCTTTTTAGAGGCTGAGTAGATCGATGGTTCTAAGTGTGGTGTTACACCGACCTCCATATTGGTGTTCTTCGAAGCATTTCCTTCCACTGAAGGTGCCTCTAGAGGGTTTGCATTTAGCGAGTATTCGTCTTTCTTGTAAATACGGACCATGATTTCGTCGAAACCGTACTTAATCACGCCTTCAGTCGCGGCCAGTGGAACCAGTGATTCCCTATTGATCACCAAAAGAGCTGATCTATAGCAACCTGCTGTCTCCTTCTCAACCTTTGGGACTTTCCAGTCGTGAGTAGGCAGATTTTAATCAGTTTCATGATAATATTTGGGCATTTGTGAGCCGGGACTATTATGCGTGCTCTTGGTCGGCAAGGAATATCTCCCTTGTAACAACCTCGAGCTTGGCAACCGGCCAAGCCATTGACAGCAGTTCTGCACAGATCGAAAGATCTCTTATCTCCACAGGCGATGAGTTTGATACAATTTTGGTACTATCCTGCATCGGCTGTGTCTGGAAGAGGTCCCGGATTCTCCTCGATGACAGATAAAAGTCTGAAACCGAGGTGAGCCTTGACGTCTGCCCATTGATCATGAGAGATGTTACCATCCACATGACCCCTGTCAATGACCGCGGCTATGATCTTGCCTTTGAGCGCGTCGCTAAATGAGAGATCTTTATTGAAGGCTGTTGTGCTGCTGGAATGCACCTTCTGCCTTTTCGCTTCAGGCTTGTCGCCCTATAAAGACCTATAACGCTTTGACGTTGAGTTGCTGCAGGTCGGTTCGGTGGTTCTGCTAGAGAAGCCACTTGCCCACTCGAGTTTTCGCATTTTTTCCGGGTTTCTTTCCGCCGCCGCCACCGCTAAGATACCGACTGCCAGAATTCGCGTAGCATTACGCTGATCTCGATCACCTGTACCTTCGTAGACCTCTTTTTGGCCGACCCAGAGCTGTGTCCGTGTGACACAATTGCGAATCCATTAATTAGTTTATTTATGAAAAGACAAATTGTTATTTTTTTTAACAAATTATCTCTAGGGTAGTGGACAAGTGGCCCGCACATTTTGGAAATGGCCCTCAAAATGGCCCTTAAAATTTTTTTCTTCGCGGCAACGCTGATCAAGACATCAAATCAATTTCTTACCTTCCAGGGCTTGTCGGAAATAAAATAGGCCGATTCTTCTGAGCCTGCTCCCGCATTTGCCTGAGTCTCCGTTCAACAAGTAAATAATATGTTGCCGTTATGTGATTATACTTATTCCTATCGAGAGATCTAACAAAAAAATAAAAAAACCCTATTAATCCGACTCCGATATTTCTACTAATTTTGATCAAATTTACTGCATTATGTCTTCCTTGCTTGCTATATTCCCATTTATCATCTTTTGAATAATAAATGCATGGTCGTCTTCACTGACTTGTTCTTGGCTAACTAATGGCAAGTGATCCAATAATGGTTCAGCTCCTGTCGAATTTTGCTTTAGCCAAACGTCTTGGGCAATTTGTTCCAATGTGGCACGTTTTTCGGGATCTCGAACTAACATTGATGCTATGAGCCGTCTGCACGTAACAGTGACATGAGCTGGCATTGAATATTTACAGTCCATTATCATTGTTAGGGTTTCTGAATCATTTGCTTTCTCAAAGGGTGGTTCGCCGCAAACGAGCATGTATAAAATTACACCCAATGACCAGATATCTGAAAAGGGAAAACAGAAAAAATACAAATTACAAGATAGTTCTTTTTCTGGAATAGGGGAAATGGCATTTCTTCTGAATCCAAAACTTGAAGCATCCAATTTCGCTGAATTCTGTAGTGAGATTGATGTGAAAGGTCGGAAAAAACACTCTGCTAAGAAAGTCGATTTAGATTTCCGCCATTTAAGCGGTAGGAAGAGGAAACATGATTTCCCATTCTCAATTTTGATGGCTTTAAAGGAACTAGTAGAACAATTTGGCCGGTTTGATTGAATCTGCATCAAGCGGTTTGCTCATAATTTCAACCGGATTTTCACATTTTTTTTTATACCCCTGAACTATCAATCATCCATTTTTTCGGCGGGTTTGGCGAAACTGTCAGGAGTAGAGAAAAGGTTTTGCCGATGGGCAATTGGTTTTAAAATGAAAAACAGATCCCTTGGGGTACCATTGGTTTAGTTATTCAGCCAACTAGGGGACATGAGACTGACGCCAAGCATTGGAATGACCCAGGGCTACTTTGTGTTCTCTACAAGAAATCCGAAACCGAGCATTATATCAAAAAAGTTGAAGACACATGGTCAGGTAAGGTTAAAGTGGCTGCGGATACAGAATCCACACAATTAGGCCAAAGGAAAAGGCCCATTGTGATACCACATGAATCTAGAGAACTACTTCTTACTAGCCGAACCATTTTGAGCTTTTTATAAAGCTGCCTATAAGACAATGTACCGTGGGGACACCTATTAGGGGCTAATATGAAATATGCTTTGAGATAACAAGTTTACATGTAGCTATCGGTATACCTATCTTTTCCCTTTCAGGTGAGATGGGTATGACGGTTACATTTTTAGTTAGTTCATCGGCTCTACAATTTCCTGTGATGTCTCTGTGGCCCGGCACCCGACAGGGGTGACTATTAAATTGCTGCGCCATCTCCATAAGAGATGATAGACAATCAAGGGCCGTTTGAGAGTTGGTTGAGACACCGTCGAGAGATCTTATAGCAGCCTGACTGTCAGAGAAGATGCGGATATCTCTTAGCCAAGATAGGACCTTTTTGATCGAAAAAATGTCAGCTTGGAAGACGCTACAATGATAAGGGAGGCGAAATGAGAGGCTTATATTAAGCTTTTCTGAGTACACTACCAACACCCTCATTAGTCTTGAGTCCATTTGTATAAAAATGAAATTTTTTGTCTACCCATTCATATCTGGATGGAATGGAGAGTTGGAAGTTTTTCCCAAATTGGGGTTTTGGAATGGTGTAGTCTATGTACTTTGGTATAGAACCGAGGTAGTTCAAAATGATAGAATGTCCCACATTATTGTTGGTCCATTGAGAGGAGGCGTTGAGCCTTATAGCTGCACTCGCTACCACTTGTTTGCTGAAGATGTCGATGGGTGTCAGATGGAGGAGAGCGTCTAGCGCCGCTGAGTGTGTTGTTTATGCAAAGACACGCAGTGCGTTGGACTCTGTTGAGTTTGTTGCAGGAAGTGACTTTCTTCAGTGCAGTCCACCCTACTGCAACCCCGTACATGAGTATTAGTCGGATGACCGATGTATATAGGCAATAGGTTATGCGAGGTTGAAAACCCAATTTGCTTCCTATGGCTTTTTTGCAGGAGAAAAGAGCTACTGTAACTTTTCTAACTTTTTCTTGAATGTTAGGTTTCCAACTTAATTTTTTGTCTTATATCAGACCAAGATATTTGGCTTCATTGGTAAAAATTAGTGGTACACCTTTTAATGATGGAGTTACAATTTCTGCAATTTTGTATTTCCGTGTAAAAAGGACGAGGTCTGGTTTTTGTGATCAGCTCATCTAGTGAGATGTTAAGTGCGTTTTGGAGGAGCTCTCTCAGGGTATTAGGATGTTTTCCCGTGACGGCTGGCGATAGCAAGATCATCGACATGCGCAATCACTCTGTGGCCTTCCTTCTCGAGGGATATTAGCAGTTCGTTAACTACTATGTTCCACAGGAGAGGGGACAGAACACCATCTTGCGGAGTGCCTCTGCTGAGCTGACAGACCTTCACGTACAAAAATCTAACATCTTAGATTAATCAACTCACAGAGTGAGTATTCGACGTTCAGGTTCGTCATAGCACAAGTGATAGCAGATGTGTCAACGTTGTTGAAAGCGCCCTCAATGTCCAGAAAAGCAACCATAGTGTATTCCTTCTGCTCTAGGGAGTATTCGATAGTTCTTACCAGAGTATGCAAAGCTGTTTCTACCGATTTCCCTTTGCAGTAAGCATGCTGAGACGTAGATAGTCTCTTATCAATGCTATTACGTAAATAGATATCGTTCCAGAGTTTTAAGAATGAATGATGATAGGCTGATGGGTCTAAGATCTTTAAGGTTGACATGCGAGCATTTGCCCGCCTTAAGGATGAATATTACCTTTACTTCTCTCCATCACTGAGGTATATGGACCAGATCTATACAACTTTTGAAAATCATCTCAATGATGGGCAAAGTTATATCGCTGGTATGTTGTAGCTCAGCTGGTATGATTTGATCTGGACCTGGAGATTTACAAGGTTCGAAACTATTCAGAGCCCATGACAATTTTTCTTGGGGAAAGTTAAGTTAATACCTGATCTGGGAGGGTTTGTTGTATTAACGGATTTGGGGCTATCTGGGGAGTACATGTCCAGTAACAGGTTTTAGCGTTTCTTCGCAAGAGTAAGTCCATGTACCATCTGAGTTTTTAAGACAACTGGGCATGATTGCATTTGTTGAGAGAATCTTCCTTAATCTCGATGCCTCCGAAGACTTTTCTTGAAGATACTAGAAGACACTAGACTCAAGCTTATAAAATAATTTGCCCTGATTCAAACGAATCGCAGTGTTAATGTTATGCAATCAGTTAATTTGTATCTCTCGATCGGTAATTTATAGTTTTTGAGGTTCTCCGTCTCAAAATTGAAATATGAATGTGTTGATTAGCCCATAATTCGATTGATTCGGGGTTCAATTGTCTAATTGAGATAATATTGCCAATACAATTAAAGCCCATTGTAAACTTCACAGAACACCCGATCAACAAGCAACTGATGAGTTAGTAAAAAAAACACCTTACCCACAGCTTGGGCGTCATAAGAATCTCCCAGCAGGATCTCTGGAGCCGAATATGCCAAACTGCCACACGATGTCTCCAGTTTCTGGCCTGGCAAGAACTTATTGCTAAATCCAAAATCCGTAAGCTTAACAACGCCCGCCTTTTCGAAAAACACAACATTCGCTGGCTTTAAATCTCTGAAAGAACCAAATATTCATCATCGAATAAAAATAAACAGAAAAATAGAAACAAACCTGTGCACCACATGCAACCGATGACAATAAGAAATAGCTCTGACAATCTGACGGCAATACTTTCTAGCTACATCCTCAGGCAGACCACCCTCGTGTTTCATTATGTAATCGTAAAGATCACCACCATCTCCCAATTCCAAAATTAAATAGAGCTTTGTTTGTGTGTCAATTACCTCATATAGCCTCACAACGTTCGGATGTTGTACAAGTTTCATGCACCTTTAACGACGTCAATGGAGCAAATATACATAAAAGACTGAATCAGCCGATGATGCGACGACGACGACGACTTACCGAACTTCTTGAAACAAATGCGCCTTGGAAACTTCGTCCAGTTTTGTCTTGTCAACCACTTTAACGGCAACTTTTTCGCCAGTGAATACATGTCGAGCGAGTTTTACAACAGCAAAGTGTCCAGAACCGAGTGTCCGTTCCAAATCATAGAGCCCAGCGATTTTACCATCGTACGACACAGAATGATGGTGTCCGTGTCCACTTTCGGGCGTATGCATTCTTAAACTTGTAAATCAAAATAAAAATTTAGCTTAATTTTCAATTCATAATCCAATAAATCCTGTGTACTCTTGACACTGCAAGATATCCTTAAAAAGAAAAGAAGAAAGAAAACAAAATTTGGACCAACCTCATTTGGAATTAGGTTCGAATGCATCAATTACTTCCACTTTCGTCCATGCAAATAAACTTGGTTTTCTTTTTCAATACAAATTCATTTAAAAAAAACTCTCAACTCAACAAACAGGACGCACTGCACAATTTTATTTATTTATAAAAGTAGGTACCTACAAATTGAAGTACAAAAAACTATGAGTAGGTATATCTTTTGTAATCTAGAAGGAAAAAAATTGTTCACTATAGAGATTTGCGTGAAAGGCTTGAGGTTTGGTATTCCGACAAGAAAATGAAAACGGGATTATTGAATGTAATTGGGACAAGACAGCCACAGCACAAACAGAAACAAATGTTATCAAAATGCAGAATATGGAAGTGACCAAATAGAAAATTATTATTGATTTGATTGATTGATAAAAAAAATACTTTCAACAAAAGTTATATCGTCGGACAGTTGAAAAGTTGACCGACATGAAAACGTACTAGCTGGGTTACCAGTGCTGCCATTGCTAATTAGACCCAGGTCAGATGCTAGAGATGTGTTTGTTGTGATGCGCAGGAGGACGTATCGTTATTTTGCATTTATACAGAACGACGAACGAGAATAGTAAACCAACCAGAACAAAAATCGTTGATTGTTTTCGATTTTGGTTCATTGGCCTTGTTCACACATGAAGAAAATCGAAAATTTTCTTTGATTAGTGACGGCAAGCGGGGTTGCTTGCAGAAGACATAAGGGGAAGGAAAAAATCAAATAATTTAAAAAGATTGAGTGTAGAAATTTGACATTTTTCTTTGTGTTCTTCCCTTAACCCCTTTTTTTTCTTTCTTTCTCTTCAAAACTTAATGAAAATACAGATACAAACACAAAATTTTGTTTTCCGACATCTAAAAGAAAATAAAGAACATGAAGGAATATGCAAAATCTACAGAAGAAAAATACTCACGTATGAACACAATCGTTCTTCACATATGAACAAGGCCATTGTTAGTTGAATCAACTTTGCTATAATAGGTCCGTTCTTTTACTTTTTCGGCAGGTTTTGTAAAAACTGCCAAAAATCGAGGAGTGGGGATGATATTTTGTGATTCTCCCAAAAAGGAAAAGAACGCTTCATAGCAAAAATCTGCCAAATGCACAAAATTATGTCAAACGTCAAAAAAAATCAATGTACTTCTTATGGTTTGACAGAATTTAGAAAAACTTAAGAAAAGTGGGAGAATTTGGGAGTTTTCGGCAGTTTTAGGGAGTAAAAGAACAGACCTAGCACCTAGTGAGTGCTTTAAGGATTAGAAAAGGGGTTAGAAAGGAGGTGTCGGTGTACGTTGGTCTTGAATTCTTGAATATTGTAATGATTGGGAAAGACAGAGTGTGCAAGAGAGTTCCACATTCGCGTATTCTATACTTGAGAACGTACGAAGTATGGGCTCGATGGTGAACTGAATTCCTAGAAGCACGAGTGTTAAGCGTGAATTGCTTCAGGGGAGGAGTGCAACTGGTTATTTCTCTAGAGCACTTTCGTAGAAGTAACGATAGAATAGAGAGAGAGACATGAAACGTTACGGCGGTGATCTAACGAGAGAGATGTCTCTCGTACTGAGATTTCGCATAGATGTCTCTATAACTGATCATTCGTAGGGCTCTATTTGAATACCATCCAAGAGGCTTAAGTATTTAGCTGGAGCACCAGGCCAGAGATGAGAGTTGTACTCATATAGGGCTTATAGACAATAGCCAGATCAGACGGGGAGAAGAATTTCTTGCATTGTCTTAAGAAACCCAAACATCATGCGGCATTTTTGGCGACATCGCATATGTGGTCATTCCACAAAAGGTGGTCAGTGATACACATACCGAGAATCTCGAGATTTTCGGTCTCATTGATGCAAGTGCTACTCATGGACAGTGGCAAAAGGGATATATCTCGCTTAAACGATACAAGACAGCATTGGGTTTTCGAAGCATTAAACTCTACACAGTTTTTTAATCCCCATTGTACAATGCTGTTCAAATCAGAGTTTAATGAGCTTATCATAAATTTCCACATCCGAAGAGGAGGGATGTGAGTCTGGAAACGAATAAGAAAAGCTAAGGGTACTATCGTCAGCGAAGCAATTTATTGGATTAGAAGTTATAGACAAGAGAACGTTTATAAAAATGAGAGAGTGTCGCAGACAAAACGGAGCCTTGGGGCACACCAGCATTTTATTTTGTAGGTTTCAGACTTGAACCCGTCCAAAACAACTTGTATAGAACGGTTCGAAAAAAAGTTTCTAATCCAACGAAGGAGGGATTTTTCGATACCGAAAGCACGCATTTTCGATAAAAAAGCAGGATGCCCGACTTTATCAAATGCCTTTGAAATATCAAGTGCAACAATCTTACTTTCTCCAAAACGATGTAAAGATTTGTTCCGCTGTTCGGTGAGATAAACCATCAGATCACCAGTGGACCTGTTGCTGCGAAAGCCGTACTGCCGGTCATTAAGAAGCTTTCAGTCTTCGAGATATTTTTGAGCTGATAGTTTTCAGCATTTTCATGACCTTAGAAAGAAGGGACGTACCTAAGTGCAATCGGACGATATTTGGCGGGAGAAGATTTGCCATTTTTTTTGGATTGGCTGGACGAGCCCAGAAGAATAGGAAAGATGGAAAAGCTAACGCAAGGGTTTTGCCAGCGTGGAAGAACACCTCTTCAGAATAATAGATACCATCCGGGCCAGCGGATTTATGTATATTGATATTTTTTAGGACTCTCCCCATAGCTGGCAGCGAAGAGTTGGAGGCGAATTGCCTAGCAAAAAGGCTAGTTTTCGCGAGAGAGCTGCAGTGTCATAGTCAACGAGCGTAGGGACCGAGGAAGAAGAAGAATCCTTCATATTTTTCACAAATGACCAAAAATCTTTCTACCTTTGGGACATTGCAGTATTTTTTGCCATAATTTTTGGTCATGTAAAAATTTGGTTTGACGAATATGGGCATTGCAGGCCTTCCTGGCTTGTTTAAACTTGTTCCGGTTTTCCTCAGTTGGATTCCCAGAGAATGAGAACAACGAAGGTTGCATAGTACGAAGAAACTGAAAACAAATAGTAATTTACTAATTCCACTTTGACTCAAAACTCGGGACGGGAATATTTTCGCGTCAATTCAAGCTAATCGAACAACGAATTCCAAAGTTTGCGCCTTGTGTAAACATGTTCTTTTCTTTGCATTCTGGTTCCGACTTAATCTTTGAAATAACTAGCTTTTCTGTCAAAATTAACATCGCTTTCCTAAACTATTTCGGAGTTCAATCTTTTTTCATGTTTAAAGTTTTCTTGACCAAAAAAGACTTCTTATTATTAATAATAATATAAAATTGTCTATTTACTAAGAGTAAACATTTCACTAGAAATATCGCCTCTTTACACCTGGAAGACATTTGATAAAAATAACTTTGCTCCTAACTAGACATACGACCGTGAAAAAAAGTCGGCGCACTCTGAGTCCAAATCTAAACACACGTCGTACCTGTCTGCTGACTTGAAGTATTTCTATTTACTTTTTGTCAAAGATTTCACTTCTTCATCGATTCAACTTTTTTTTGTCATTATGGATATTATTTATGGTTTATTATTCCAAACTACATGTGTTTTATCAAAGTCTTAATTGTTGAAAATTGTTTTCAAAGTCATAATCAAAATAATAGTATCCCTTGGCTTTAATGGTGACCCACAACACCAATTAACCCAACAATTTCACTGGAAAGTTTTTTTTTTTCAATCGTGACAGAAAGAAAAAAAAAGATGAATAACAAATGTGAGCATATTAAAAACTTTAACATCTCCTTACATGATATCAAGAAACTTGAAAAAGTAAGTATTTCCATTGTGAGTTCGATAAACAAAGGATTGTTCAATTTTTGTGCTTTCCAAGGTTGCTTCATGTGCTGTCTGCAAAAATACAGGACCTAACCTTTGGATATGTCTCCAGAGGAATTGCTTGCTGGCGGGATGTTCCGAACAGATCAAAGATCACAGTACTGCACACTTCAAAGTATGTCAAACCGCAACCAAATTTCGATGACAATGAATAAATTTGTCCCCTCTCTCGTCTTTTGTTTGTTTTTAGGCAAACAACACTCACAGTGTGCACATGAATTTGTCTTCTCAGCGAATTTGGTGTTATCTGTGTGAGAAAGAAGTTTTTATTGCCAATGAGAAGTCTGCCCTGCTCAATAGTCCATTGAATTTTGGCGATTATGATTTGGATAATGACAATGGCGCAACTGGCTCTAGATCGAGTGACAATGAGGACTATGAGAATGACAAGATTCGAGGATTAGTTGGGCTGCAAAATATAGCAAATACTTGCTACATGAATTCGGCATTGCAGGCCTTGAGCAAAATCCAACCGTTGACTTACTATTTTTTGGACTGCGGCGATATAATCGAACATTATGTGGAAACTGCAGCTAATAAGAACAAAGCTGGCTTGGCCAAAAGCTACTATAGGTTGATCAAGGACATTTGGTGCAACGGAAGTAGTGGTAAAGGTAATTTGTGCTTACTCCTGCGTAACTTGGATCTATTCTTTTGTCAGACTTTATAGCACCACGAGGGATCTTATACGGCATTCGAAGTGTCCACTCGATGTTCCGTGGATTTCAACAACATGATACCCAAGAATTTCTAAGGTGCTTCATGGATCAGCTGCACGAGGAGCTCAAAGAAACCGATCCCATCCCCCAAAGAGCAACTACTAACTCAAAAAATCATGAAATCTACCAACAAAAGGACGAAGAGATGTCCCACTACTCGTCATCCAGCTCGGCCTCTCAATCCGAAGGCGAATACGAGACTTGCGACAGTGGAGTTTCTGAACAATCAAGTCTCTTCGAGGACTCCTACAACCAGAACAAGCATTTTACATCAAGTTTGTCATTTATTTACAATTCAGCATCGCTAAGCTCGCGAATGTCCACATCCAGCGGACACCGTGCGAACAATCCCAATACCGATATTGTTGTCTCTGTTGCCCAACGATCAATTATAAGCGATGTATTCGATGGAAAGCTCCTATCATCCGTACAATGTTTGACCTGTGATAGAATATCGACCAGAGAGGAAACATTTCAAGATCTATCCCTTCCGATTCCCCATCGAGACTATGTGAATGTTCTGCACCATGCGCAGAATATCAACAGTAGTGTGCGCTCGCATTCGGGAGCTATGTGCAATGATCAGCTCAAATCGGACGGTTGGTTCTGTTGGGTATGGAACGTGGTACGGTCATGGTTATGGGGACCGTCGGTGACGCTGCACGATTGTATGGCATCGTTTTTTAGTGCCGATGAGTTGAAGGGCGACAACATGTACAGGTGGGTCTCTCAGCATCACATTAAGTCCAATAACCAAACTGATATCATTTTTTATAGTTGTTCGAAATGTAACAAGCTGCGAACAGGGGTCAAATACTCCCGTGTCCTTGATTTGCCCGAAGCGCTGTGCGTTCATTTGAAGCGATTCCGACACGATCTGTCATACAGCTCCAAAATTTCATCCTACATCCACTTCCCGCTGGTTGGCTTCGATATGCGGCCATATCTTCACAAAGATTGCAAATCCAATATATCAGTCTATAATTTAGTGTCGGTTATTTGCCACCACGGCACCGTTGGCGGCGGCCACTATACTTGTTTTGCCAAAAATGATCTAACCGGAAACTGGTATGAATTCGATGATCAACACGTAACCGAGGTGTCAGCTGATGTCGTTCAAAATTGCCAAGCCTATGTGCTCTTTTACCAAAAACACAATCCGCGTATGGACGAAATCCGAACTCAAGCTCGAGAATTCTCCAAAATGAATCCACAATTCTCGGACATACGATTCTTTGTTTCGCGCGAATGGATAAATCGTTTCAATACATTTGCCGAACCGGGTCCAATCAATAATTGGGCTATTCTTTGTCCGCATGGCGGTGTTCCACCGCACAAAGCCAATCTGATCAATAAAATTGCAGTTCCACTGTCACAGCCGCTGTGGGATTTTCTCTATAAAAAATTCGGCGGCGGGCCTGTTGTGAATCGACTCTTTGAATGTGATATTTGCAAAAGGAATGCGGAAAATTTGCAACGTCGTCAGGCGCAAGAGCTTGCTACATTCACCAAATACCATGATGACTTCCAGAACGAGGACGATTCGACAACAATTTATGCGATTTCGATGGCATGGTTCAGAAAATGGCAACTATTTGCTCGTGGAATGACGAGCAAGGAGCCAGGACCGATAAATAATTCGACAATTACAGCTAAAACCGATGGCACAACGGCTGTTAACAATGTCCTGCCCGGTTCCGACTATGCCCAGTTGAATACCAGTTTGTGGAAGTTCTTCTATAATATGTACGGTGGAGGGCCGGAAATTGTTTTGCGTGGATCACTTAAGGAAGAGGTTTGTTATTGATCTACTCGTCTCGTTGCCAATTTAATGCCTTTGCTTTCAGACTTCGGATGATGAGAACTTAATTGTGGAAAATGATGTAATTCGATTAAATTCAATGGATGATGAACCTCCCGGAAGTGCTGATTCCAAAGAAAGCTTTTTGGGCAAACCGAAAAATGTTACTTTCCAGTCGGCGGCGGCGCCAACAACTGGCAATTCTGTTTATGATAACGAGAAGCTCAATCTGTATTCCAGGGCAATTAGCATAGATAATACCGAGAAACAGTTAATGAAACAATCTTTGGCCAAAAAGAAACCAAAGGTGATATCAGTTAATCACACTCTCAAGCGCAAATCAAAGAGGAATCGCAATGGCCTGAAATCATCGGGATTCTTTGGGCTCAAAGGTAAGCTTGCATTCATTATCCGAACACATTTTCTTATCATCTCCACCAACAGGCACCTACAACGTTAATGACAACACAAGGGAGTATAATGATGATTCCGGCATTAAGCAACATTCCAATGAACCAGATTTTATGAACACACCACCGTCATTCCAATATGCTTTCCCATGCAGTGAAGATACAAATATGCAACAAGTAGCTTCTGAAGTCTTGTACCAACATGATTCCCTGCCATCGAGCAACGGCATAAAATCAGTTTCCGAAAATCATTCATCTTCGAAGACATACGATTATAAAACGTCAAAGAAGCTGCATAAAAAGCAAAAACGTAATAAGGCTAAATCGAATGCCATTCTCAATCACTGCAAAGAGGAAAGTGGAAGTAGCGAAAATGAAACTTGAAAATGAAAGACCATTAGTCTAGTGTTAATAAATGTAAAAAAAAAAACAAAAATCATGTTGTTGAATTTCGAAATTAGTTAATTGATTAAAAAACAAAAAAATAACGGTTTTAAAGTGTGCATGAGGGAAATAAAAGAATAATGCATTTTGAAGTTGTCTATTGCTTGTCATGAAAAACATTGCTTTCTCGTAGTTTTTGGATCAGTGGTTCTCACTTGAGAGATAAGTGGAGTATTCGTTCAAATAAGGAGTTCTTTTTATCGTTTAACGGTATTTTTTATAACTCCACTTTTGGCATACATTTGTAGGTCACATCAATTCCTTGGACGCACTCTTTCTTCGGAGAATGCCACTGGCCAGTGATTACTTATACCAAGATTGGAAACCTTGCTGTCAAAGTGACATTTGCCTACAAGCTGAGGGTCCAGGTTAGCTGAAACAGTATGCGTGTAATACAAACTTAAGGGGCCAGGTTAGCTGTAAGAGTATGCGTGTTTTTGTAATAAAGATACAGTTGCCTACATAATAAAAAGCAAGTGAGCTGCAAGAGTATGTGTGCATGAAAAAAATAACTTTTGCGGTATTTGGAGGGTAAAACGTAGGTAGGTTTCCAATCTTGTTATAAAGTGATCACTGCCACTGGCCACAGCCGCAGATGAGTTTAAAAGGGAGATGGGAAACCAAGCTGTCAAAATGACAATGCCTACAAGCTATGGTTCAAGTTTACTGTAAGAGTATGCGTGTTCTTACCAATACTATCTCAGTAAACTTGAACTTGAGCATACCACGACCACCTGATTTTTGTTGCTGTTTTTTTTTTTCATTTATTCACAGACACGAAGTAAAGCCTAGTACATACTTGTGAACCATCTCGTGAACCCATACAAATTTCGGTTTTTGGTTCACCTGTGAACGTGCTCGTGAAGCTGAGTGGAGAACAAAGTGGAGAGTTTTCGTTCACGGGCAATTCACGTGCAAAATGTACGGGAACTGTTGGTGAACTGTTCACAACGTGTATTCACAAGTGTGTACCAGTGAGCAATGTCAAAAGTTCACTTTATCCACTGGCGAACGTTCACTTCACGAGGAAGTATGTACTAGGCTTAACAGTGAAATAAAATTTGCGGTATCCGGAGGGTAAAACGTAAGTCAGTTTCCGATCTTCTTTTGTCTCTGGCCACAGCCAACCTGTTATCAGCGTTACCACTTGAAAAAAAGCAACCGAAGTAGATTTTAGCAGCCATATTAATAAAAAACGCCTAATCCACTCTTAATCCACAGTCTAACTGGTCCATAGCCTAAGCGTTAGTCAATGGACTAAAATTTCTCATTAATAAAAATAATTTGATCCCAGAATAGTAAAGTGACGTTTACCAAAAATTCCCCTTTGGGATTTTTTTTTTTATATTTGACAAGCAGTTTGAAAATTAAAATAATAATTTGTTGCATTCGTCAATCATGCGTGATTTGTGTTTTTTTGTGAATTAAATCTAAAATCAACTCCCGCTTCAAATTGTTTCTGGAAAAACTAAAACTAAAACAATAATTGTACTCGCTTTTCTCGTATTTCATAAAAGCCAATATTTCAAAAATGCGCTCATTGTTGCCATTGAAATCAAACCCAGGTGTCCTCACAAAGTACATACACTAGTTGAGTGTGTCGAATGATTGGTCATTTATCGATGTCGTAGGCCTAGAGCCTGAGATGTTGGAATGGATTCCAAAACCTGTAAAATCCATTATTCTTCTTTTCCCTTGCTCCGAAACTTATGAAAAGCATCGTATGGAAGAGAACGAAAAGAACAATTTGCCAATGTTTCCTGAAGATTTGTTTTACATGAGACAGTTCACCCAGAATGTATGTGGAACAGTTGCGGTGATCCATAGCGTTGCCAATAACAAAGACATTGATCTGACTGACAGAGGAGTCCTTAAGACTTTTTTTAGACGAAGCCAAGTCCCTTCTACCCGAAGAGAGAGGAAAACTTTTGGAAAAGGACTCAACATTTCAGGATTGTATGTGGAGAAAAACGCAAACAGACAGACACAGAATGAAGCGTTGGACATGTTTTTATCATCTTCTCTATCTTCTTAACGCTATATTAAAATCTTCTTAGAAATTATGTTAATGGAATTTTTATTTTAAAAATCTTATGGATGGAACCTCTTATTGACATAGCACATAGATGAAATTTCTGATTTCATTAATGACACCAAATCAATAACTTATAATTATTGAAGTTCTATGTATCAGATTTGACAGAATTTATTTTCACACAGACATTTGTTATTTCTTTTTTTTCTTTCACGATTGGCATATTTCTTGCTTAGTCCTTTGCTAATCCACCTCTCAAGGGGGACTAAATTAGTAAACGTCACTTAAGAGAAATTTTATTTTATTAATAGCATTTTCCATTAGTCCGCAGACTAAAACCTAGTTCGTCGCTAGTCTGTGTTTATTAATTTGGCTGTAGGAATCTACCGAACCGAAACCAAAGGAGTGTTCCCACCAAGGCACACCCAACGAGCGACGCACGGCAGCGAATCAATTTCTTTTTTTTGGAATCAACAATGGCGTCTTCAGTTCCAGTTAGGCTGAACTACTTGATGAACACCTTTACGGACTACTTCGACTTATTTGAAGCCCAGGCCGTAAAAGGAGCGGTTTTCTGGCTCTTGCACTTGGAGTCACGTCAAGTGCCTGATACTCCAAGAAATGTTTTAGGGACAACGAATTTCGGATATACACGTGGAATGTAAGGTCCCTTAATAGACCGCGTGCTGCCAAACAACTAGCGGAGGCCCTCATCGACTAAAAAGCAGACATAACCGCTATTCAGGAAATGCGACGGTTCAAATCCAACAAAGCCGCTGGAGCAGATGGTGTCTAGCTGCCGAGCTGTTTAAAGCAGCAAGCGACGACCTAGAGAGGAGCATGCACCAAATCATCTCTAAGATATGGTCGGAGGAATGCATGCTCGATGAATGGAAGCTCAGCATTGTTTGCCCGATCCTGAAAAAGGAAGATCCTCTAAACTGCGCCAATTACAGATAAATCAGCCTACTTAACATCGCCTACAAGATCCTCTCTGACGTCAACAATCTGAATGATCCTTATCAATGTGGCTTCAGACAAGGAAAGTCAACCATCGCCCAAATTTTCACTTTGCGGCAGATCCAAGCTAGCTGTCTCCAGCTTTGCACTCCAAGTTGATTGAGGTACTCTTCCACTTGTGTGATCCACCTAAGTCACGGTCTTCCTCTCCTTCTACGTCCCTCGGGAATAGTATCGAAGGCTTTCTAGGCCGGAGAATTTGGTGTCCATCCGCTCTAAATGACCGAGCCATCTGAATTTCTGGATCTTGGCCCTTCTGGCTAGTCGAAGTATATCTACTTCGAAAGAAGAAAATTGGTTATGCCGTTGTTACTTATCTTGCCCGGTTTCGATGATAATCGAAAGTTTCGATAACAATTTACCAAGATTTTTGTTTATGGCTTAAAAAACGGGAATAGTGAAATTATAAACAAGTGCGTGTAATCCTTACCCTTTAAGCCGTTTGCAGACCGCTTAACTAAATTCAACTCTACATAGATACAGAATTAGAAGTTTTATAACATAATAAGCTGTTTCCACTGAACGATAATCTGAGATTAAAGCACTATTCACATGAGCACGAACGACGACCAACGAATGAACGAAAATTCGTCGATTTTGACAACCGTCGAATGAACAACCAAACTCAAAGCAGGAATGATTTTTGAGGTTATACGCGCGCGAATATTTTGTTCGTTGGGAGTGTGGATGGAATGTGGAACGCGAATAGAGTTTGACAGTTCGTATCAACTACAATTCTATTCGCGACGAATAAACTTGTTTTCTCAAATTTATTAACATTTGAGATTAAAAAGTTAATTGATGCATCAAAAATCAAACATAAACTATACTTTTATCGTTTTGTTGAGAATTTGCAAGGAAATAATGCTTCAAACGTATGTAAAATCACTTTTCTTCATTCATTCGTCGTTCGTTAGTCGTGCTCATGTGAATAGTGCTTAACTCAAATCTACATGAAATCTATTCGAAATCACTAGATTTACCATACAAAAGTTATGGTGGATTTACATGTAATCTTCGACGTCTGCATCTGCAAATTCGCAGAAAAGTAAAGCGGGGGAGCTATACGACATAACACGAAAGAGTGAAAGAGTACACATATACCTACCCATTTTTACTTGCTATAATTTTTAAAGCTCGGTGACAGATGATGTCCGTTAATCTTTAATTGAAAACAAAACACATTCGCAGAGCAGTCATGTAATTTACAATAAAGAAAAGCGTAAAGTAAAAGTAAACTAGGCTTTATTTTATTAAGTAAAAATGTGTAAGAACAAATACACTTTTAAAAGAGTAAAAAAGGAAAACAAGAATTGTATTTAGCCGTGGCAAGCACCTTAAGCCTCGTTTCGTCTCTTTTTGAGTATCATGGTGCCACCTTTCATCTGAATACGGTCATCCCGAGTCATCTCAGCTACTTGCGCCTTCGACATTGTTATTTTCTTAACTTTGACTTTCTTGTCACCAATAAACATTTCAAGTGGTTCTTCGGGTTTCTTCGCAGTCGCCTTAGTTACTTCAGGAATTGGCTTTTGTGGTGGAGATTTCTTAATCGGCGCCACTGAGACGGGACTAGCTTTTGGTGTGACTTTGGTTTCGGGAGTGGTGTCGGTACGTTGTCGTAACGTTCGTGTCAAATTCGGCGATTGCTTAGGAGTTGCTTTGTTCGACGGCTTCGATGAACCTGCTGATGCAGGAGCTGCTGCTCTTGGCGATGATTTTATTTGAGTCGGTTTCTCCGTCTCGACGATGACTGGTTTCGGTTTATTTTGTGATTCTATCTTCTTGATCGACACAGAATGTGGAATCGCTCTGAGTGCATCCTGAATTGTAGGCTGACGAGTTTTATACATAGTCGGCGTGATTGGTTTAACACTGACTTGCTTAAGCCCCGAAACCATCTTAACCGGCAGATTAGGCGTTTTTTGTGGTGGTTTCTTGTTTTCCTTTGGCGAAGTTGACGAACTGGCTGCTTCAACTGTCTGTGCAGGTTTTGTTGGTTGCTTTCGGCGAGCTGGAACTTGCTGGATTGAAACAATTTTTGTCGGTTGTTGTGACTTTTCACCTGTTTTCTTGACCTTAGCCGGCGGCAGCTGCTCGTCGGGGGATTCATTCATTTCTTCGATTATATTCATCAGTTCCAATGTCTCTTCGTCAATTATTGATTCAATTGATTTTGACAAAGTATTGGCTTCCTCTTCGTTGTGGTTGTCTAAAAACAAAACATTTAAAAAAAAAATCAAAAGTGCTTGAAGCAGATTAAACCTACCCGATTCGTGTTTCACCATTACATCCTCATTTTGTTCCTTTTTGAGTGGCTCATCGGGAAATTCCTCATAGAGGAACTCCTCGATCTCCTCATCCATTTCCTTTTCCTTGGCCGACGTCGACTGGGATGTTTTAACAGACATTTGGTTTTTCTTATCATCCTCGTCATAAGCGACCATCTCATCTACGTGCGCCTCATTGATGTGAGTATCCAATCGATCGCTGGTCATGTAAATCAAATCGCAGAACTCGCAGGCCTCACCTTCGGCATGCTGGCGCACGTGATCGGTCACCGTTTCAATGTCATGGAATGCATCCTTGCACAATGGACAGATTTTTGTCTGCGCAGCATGCACTGCCGAATGGTAAATCAGATCATCCCGATTGTTGAATGACTTGAGGCAATCGTAGCACTTGTACAAACCAGTAGTGTTCTTGTGCGAACGCATGTGGCGCGTCAAATGATGACTCAGCAGATAGGACTTGGAGCACAGTTTGCATGGATATGGCCGGTTGCCAGCATGAGCTGTTAAATGTCGCGACAGCTTGCTGGGAGTCGAAAAGCTCTGGTCACCGTACTGACATTGAAACGGTTGCTGGCGGCAATGGATGACTTCGTGCCGCTCCAAACCCTGTTTGAAAGCGAACGCTTTGTTGCAAATCCTACATGCGTAGGGTCGCTTCTTGCGATGACGTTCGGTGTGCTTTTCCATTTCCTCTTGCGATATAAATGCCTTCTCACAGAAAACGCAAATAAATTTGGGAATGTCAATATGGGTCTTCTCGTGGCGATGCAACAAAGTTGAACGGGTGAATCCTTTGTCGCAAACAACACACTTATACGGCTTCTCGCCAGTGTGTTCGCAATGCGGACAGGGAAAGACATTTGTGTCGAGCACCTCGGTGCTTTGCTGCTCAGCATCGGGCAAATCTTGTTCGAGAATCTGAGTGACAGCGGCCATATTCCCATCGTCATCGCATTTCAATACCGGCTTGGCAATAATCGGTTCGATAACCATTTGGGCCTCTTTATTGAGTATGCGAATTGCTGATTTGTTTAAAATTTTAACACCACTTGTTGTTGTTTTGTCTCGGTTCCATAGGTAGCACATAGAGATGATATCTAAACATTTAAAACAACAGTTATGAATGGACGAGCTTGAAGTACAATAACTTAATTTACCTATTGGCATTGCTATGGTTAGGGAATTTGGGAAACAATGCACAAACCAAAGCTGCTTCTGCTTCAGGACTTTTGGAAAGTGTATAGCGACCGGCAAAAAACAGCTGATTGTTTTGACAGGCCAACAACAAAAAATTATGGTGCAGATGAAAAAATTATGGTGTAGATGTAAACGCTATAAAAAAGATGAACATGTTCGTCTTCACCATAATTTTCTTCTGCATGAGTTGAACTTCCCATAATCTTCATCGGTGCAGACGTCTGCATTTTGGTCTTACCTCTCTATTACACTAGTATGAGTTTTGTATCTTGCATCCTCTATTTTTGCAGATGATGGCATGCAGATCAATGTAAATCCACCAATCATCATCTCGATTCGAGATTTCAAATTAATCTACTTGATTTGGACTGTGCTGAACGGACTCATTTTCCAGTTTCCAATGAATCGGTGGAAGAAGGAGAGAAGAAAAACTGTTTCTTGTCAGAGTCAGAGATAAAAGGAGATCGGAAACTGACTTACGTTTTACCTTTTACTTTGTGTCTGTGAATAAATGAGAAAAAACAGCAACAAAAATGAGGTGGTAGGACCATATTTACTGTGATAGTATTGGTAAAAACACGCATACTATCGCAGTAACTATGGTCCATAGCTTTTTGGCATTGTAATTCTTACAGCTCGGTTTCCCATCTCCCTTTTAAACTTATCTGTGGAGTCAGACTGAACAAAAAAGAAAAATAAAACAAATAACTATAAATAACTTTAAGATACTTGTTGCCGCAAGAACTTTTGCCTAGGAATATTGGTTAGAACAATTATATTTTATTTCAAATAAAAGATGGTAATTCAAAGAAAAATTTAAGGAAAAGATGAGAAAAACTAAAAAGAGCGCTCTGTTTGTGGAGGCCTCAATTCCAAGTCTGAGTCTGTCTAAAAGGCGTCCTTTAAATTTTTGTTTTCCTCATTTAAATAATTTAAAACCAGAATTTTATTTTTATTGGATATCACCCTTGTATTTTTGTGTTAAAAGAACTTCCAATTGTGACAGTTCTTGTAACCAAGATTTTGAATGTAAAAATTAATCTAACAAAATCCAGTGGAAAAACTACTAGATTATTTTTAATCAAACTGGAAGATAATCTAGATTATCGTTCAGTGGAAACGTAATATAAGGGAACAATTGCCAAAATATTTTACTTTCTTACTTATCGGCTCACAATCCATGAAGGATCTCAGCCTGAGATACTGCAGCGTTCCATCGTGAACGGAGCCAATGTATTCGTCTTTTCTTGGCATTCTGGACTACATCCACATCTTGGTACAGCTCATACAGTTCTCGGTTGAACCTTTTTTTCAATTCGCCATCGTCGCATACTGGACAGAAAATCCGTCGAAGAATTTTTCTTTCGAAAGTGCCCAGTATCAATTCCCCTTTTTTAATTATCGTCCAGCACTCAGCGACGCCGTAGAGTAGAACTGGTAAAATAAAGGTTTTGTATAGCAGACACTTTGTCTTTCGAGTGAGGAGTTTTGAACCCAGTTGTTTTGCCAAACCGAAGCAGCAGCGGTTCGCTTAGGTAATTCTGCTTCGGATCTCCACTAAGACGTCGTTTGTGGGATTGATGTTTGTTCCAAGGTAGGTGAACTCCTTAACTACCTCGAAATTGCTGCTACCAACAGTGACGTTTTGTCCTAGGCCAAAATGTTTTAAGTGCGCTTAACTGAGTAGAGAAGAAGTTTGGACCTTTAGTACCGCTTAGCTAAAAATCCTAGCTAAAACTGGAAGCGCGATTTGCGTACCAGCCATTACATGTGATTGAAGTTCCAAATGATTGTTCTTCGTTTCCCGCTTTCAATGCAGGAACGAATGTGTATATTCGTTTAAATGATGGTTTCCTTCAAACGGTTCAAAACGTTATATTTGTCATTTCCGCTTTAGGTCTAAAATTACAATTTTCTGGTTCCTGCTACATCGATTGTCATATCACAACATGTCGTTGTCGTATGTCAAAAGAAAAATAAAGACATCTTCACTTTAGATAAATGTCATCATATAATGGGTCTAACGTGATAATATTATGTTCAGCCAACAAACAAGAAGAAATCTTTGGCTTAAATTTAATGTCCACTAATGAACAATTTTAGTGTGACGATGTTTCAGTCATAACTCAAACGTCATTTTAAGCTAGTATCACGCTAAATTCTCTTAAAATTGTTCATTAGCGGACTATAATTTTGCGCCTTTGTTGTTATAAAATTATTATTGTTCTTTCGTTGAACCGTGGTTCAGAGTTTACCCTCGATTGTACAACTGGCCCTAAACAGTTCGCTACATCTACTTCATTTATACCAATTGTTACCTTCTATTTCTATTTAATTTACTCAGACGTCTTCAACTATGCAGGCAATTAAATTAAGATTTGACTTGTTTAACTGTATTTTCTTTGATCAAGTTTGTTCGGAGGACAATGTGACTATTGATTGAAGAACGAAAGATCGAAAAAACAATCACCTTTTTGTCACAAGTTATAAATTTTTATTTTTTAGTAAAATTGTTTCGACACATATGTGTCATCCTCAGCTGTTTTGGTTTTCGACTGTGCGAACAGCGAGAAAAGAAAAACAAAAAGAAATTAAGCAAATCGTTAACATTATTACAAAAACAAAATTACATTATTTTGGTTAATGTGGTGGAGCGAGGCCCTTCGTCTCTGTTTATGTTGATGTCTTTGGTCAAGTGTATGTGTATTGATTCCAACACATCTAATCGGGTGCGATGCGTTTCACGCTCGAGCAGAGTGAAGTTGTCAGAGGTAAAAGTGTGTTTCGATTCCAGTGCATGTTCGGCGATAGCGCTTCTGTATGCCTCTTTCTTGTTCACACAATTGAGATGTTCTCGCACTCTAACCCAAAGCTCCCGTCCCGTTTGGCCTATAAAATTGTATTTTCTTTTATCTTGCAAAAGGTCGTTAAATTCATAGCACGATCATCCATCTCTGGAAGTATAATCTTGCCCTAGGCTACACAATACAGAATTCCATATTGTGCATATCACCTGAACACATCCTCTCAATTGCAAATGTACCTCCCTTAACTCAACGAAACTTTTGACTCAACCAACAAAAAAAAATATGGAAGAACCGTGTGTTTTTTCATCGCATCGTTCTTTTATTTCCGCCATTGCCTGAAACAGTTTGCGAAATATGGGTGAGTTAAAATTAAAAGTTAAAATTCATCTTGCAAGTCGTTTAAAAATTCAAAAATAGTGTTTTCAGCAATTGAATAAGTGAAAAGTTAGTCCTACTGTAATTTTTTCGATAAAAGTGCATTTTTACACAAGAAAATTGAGCTTTAAATCAGTGGCCGGCCAAAATGAAAATTCCAACGCCCAACTAAAATCCTAAAATATCAATCACATCTTAAAATCTATCTTCAAATTACAATTTCTAAATCGAACTAATTAAATTCATTATTTTAATGCATGTTTCATTTAACTTGGTTGATTTTATGAAATGGTTGATTTGGTGGAATTTCATGGGCTGGCCTTACAAGAAGAAAAAAAGAAGAACCGGCGAAAATGGCGACTTGTAGTGTAGATACATACTGAATGAGAAATTGTTTGCAAGTTATCGGCTCTTAATAGAATCATAAATTCTTGTGTATCTTCAGGTAAACCACGAGGTCTGAGAACCGCCAGGAAGCACGTCAACCACCGTCGTGACCAACGATGGGCCGACAAGGACTACAAGAAAGCCCATCTTGGAACAAGATGGAAGGCCAATCCCTTCGGAGGTGCTTCCCACGCCAAAGGCATTGTACTTGAGAAGGTGTAAGTATACTTGGATTCAGTGATGTATTTTTCCTTTGTTCCACAGTGGACAGCTTCTTGGGACCATCCCCAATAAAAGACCGATTGTACAACCCGCAGTATATTTCTGTGTTTTTGTTGTTTTGAATGTCAAATCACAGGAGTATACTGTGAGCTGTTAAATTTGTTTACATCATGGTTCTGGAATCAAATAAATATTCTAAGACAAAGAAAAACAGAGGACGACACTAATAATTCCAATTTTTTTCTTTATGTCCAGAGGAGTCGAAGCCAAACAGCCTAACTCTGCCATCAGAAAGTGTGTCAGGGTACAGCTGATTAAGAACGGCAAGAAGATCACTGCCTTCGTACCTCGTGACGGTAGTTTGAACTACATTGAAGAGAACGATGAAGTCTTGGTTGCAGGATTCGGTCGTAAAGGTCACGCTGTCGGTGATATTCCCGGAGTCAGGTTTAAGGTATGTTTCTCTGAATTCTCCTCCCCATTATTCACAATTAATTTGTTTTTCTCTTTAAAGGTTGTCAAGGTAGCAAACGTTTCCCTGTTGGCCTTGTACAAAGAAAAGAAGGAAAGACCACGATCATAGGAACATCAAGTGATAGTTTACTTTTATATAAAAAAAAAACATGAAAACAATAAAAGTTTGTTTTTGAAGAATTTCTTGTCCAATTTTAATCCCTTTTTAGATGATGATCTTCGGCATTGACAGCAGCAGTAGGAAAAGCCGGACTAAGAGGTCATTGAACTACGATGTCAGTTATCTTGGGGTTCGCAAAAGGGGATTGGTTACAATTACGATAGTCTGCATCCTGGTTGTCTTGTCGCAACACTCGATCTAGACCTTTTGAGGTTTAGATCGTAAGAAAATCGTGGACATTTTTTGCAGCAGTAAAAGATAGAAATGTCTCATCTGGCGCACAGGAGACTGATGGTTGCTCGAGGCGGAGGCGATTCAAGCGAATAATCGGCCCAATCGAGGTTACCGTCCTCCGCATCGGAGACATTTTGCCTGTCGGAGAAATACCGCGAAGCAAAATTGGGAGGAAATCGAAGAAAATTCCGCTCCGACGGTTACCTTAATTGGACCAAATAGCATAGGGCTGCAAGCATAGTCGGTACATAGCACGCACATACACGTCTGTGGTCGATCTTTGCCAACATTGGAAGATCTGTACGAGGTCATAGTTAGCACAACTGTTTTTAAAGGTGCGTTTAGGAAAAGGAACGTGTATAGGCCAAAGAGCACAACAAACAAGTAAATAGAGTGGCGCGACAGCTCTAGGAGAGCCTTGGATGGATGTATTTTTGTTGTTTAAAAGCTCCAGAACGGATCTGGATGAAATATGGCACACAGATAGATTTTACCTATATCTTTTGGTGTTGGTGACCTTTTTTGTTGCAATGATGATGATGGGGTTAAATGGGCTTCAGGTCAATAAAACAAAAATTATGTTTTGTCACAACGTTTCGTCCATGTATATTGTATATGGACATCTTCAGGTGAACAATGGTTTCTATATTAGCATTGATAATAATGTTAAAAATTGTTTACAAAAATATTCACAATACAGAAATTACTTACAATAATAATTGTTAATTTTACCTATAGTCTGGAATAGCGCAACTTGCTCCTTTTTAAATAAATAAATAGACGCGACACCTCTTGAAGAGTCAAGGGCTTAGTAGCTTACTCTCACCAACAATTGTATGAGTGCGTGTGGAGAATTGAGGGGATCTACAATTTAACGCCTACTTAATACTACTTTTTATACCCGTAAAATGTACGGTTCCCGTGGAATGAATTAAATTTTGCATGAAGCAAAGGTAGTGGTAGTTAAGGGATATTGTTATCCCGGATTTCGTGGGTTAGTATGGCCCCGATTGCCGTTGTCGATCATTAATCGAATCGAAGAGTTTCGATTGCTTCGAAAACGAACATTTCATTTTTTTTGTGAAAAAAAACGTTTTGCTCGCAAGAATAAAATTTCAAAGAGCTTCTTCATGATTCGATTAGAAAAAGGCGATAGAAGAAAATCGACTGTGCAATCGAAGAGTTTCGATCACAATCGACATTCGCAATATGAAATAATGTAATCGACAATCGATGATCCAAAAAAGTCGATCGATTAGAAAATCGACACTCTCAATCGGGGCCTATATCTCTGCAACCAGTCCTCGGAATTGAGTTTGGCTTTTAGTGGTAGGCTCAGGATAGTGAGAACTATCAAAAATGTTTAGAATTAAGCGCAATCGATTTTCTCAAGATTTTCGAAAAATATCGTGGGTAACAAACAACCCCTTGCCAAAATTTTGGAGAGACAAAAAAATTCTTCCAAAACTCATCGAATGATATGAGAGCTTGGTAGCCGAGATATTGGCAAAAATTATAAATTATTCTCAAACATTTTAATTCCCGAAATTACTCACAATATTCCTCGACAACCGTTATACAATCTTACGTCAAATAAAGAGGTATTCTATCCGCCATTGAAAGCTAATCTTTTTTGTAGCGCTCGATTATAGTTTTAATCAAAAAATAACTTCTTTCGGCCTCTACCTTTAGAAAATTTCTAGCGATTTCAAATCTCCAGATTTCTCAACAACATCAGCGCGGTAAGAGTGAAGGTAACGTAATGTCCTCGTTTCGTTTTGTGTTGTCCTTTTCTGGAACGATATGTTTTTTGTGTGCCGGTTCCTGTCCGTCTGGGACCAAGATCCCCTCCCTTTCCGACGAGCTTAGCCGCGTGTCGCTAGCGTGCCACGGACCCAGACGGATGGCTGGGGTTATTCCCCGATGACATTTATGTCATCTGGAACCGAGCCGGCAACAAAATGGTGTACGGGATTAAAGAGCTGTTTGCCCTCTCTGTGTGCGCGAGTATAGTACTTACTTACTTACTTATGGTGGCGCTACAGTCCAGGTTGGACCAAAGCCTCATCCAACAAGCGTCTCCAGTTTCGCACGCCAAGTTGGTTCAGGTCCTCTACCAACTGTGTGCTCCACCTGAGTCGCGGTCTTCTTCTTCTGCGACGTCTTTCGGAGCATTATTTTCCATTCGCTCTACATGACTCAACCATCTAAGTCGTTGGACTTTAATTTTTCTGGCTAGGTCAGTCTCGCTGAACAGCACGTACAGTTCTTGATTGAATCTTCTTCTCCATTCTCCATTTATGCAGACAGGACCAAAAATCACTCGAAAGAATTTTTCTCTCAAAGCAGCCCAAAGCGTTTTCATCAGATGTTGTCATGGTCCATGTCTCTTCACCATACATTAGGACCGGGATGATGAGGGTTTTGTAAAGTGTCTCGGGAAAGACTACTACTCAATTGCCTTCCAAGTCCAAAGAAGCAGCGATTGGCAAGAGTGATTCTTCGTTTGATTTCAGCGCTGGTGTTGTTGTCTGAGTTGATAGCGGATCCCAGTTAGACAAAGTCCTAACTACCTCGAAGTTAAATCTGTCTATGTTGACGTTTGCTCCGAGAAGTCGATGTTGGCACTTTGGCAGTCCTTTCTTGTTGACAGCATTAACTTGCTCTTGCCTTCGTTAACCAATAGACCATCTTCCTGGCCTTGTCGTCTGCGAATGATGTTGAAGAAATCCATGATGGAACAGCGTGAGTTTTCCATTGTCATATTACACATACGGACGAGTTTTTCTGGGATGCCAAAACTAGACTAGCTGTCATACGCGGCCTTGAAATCGATGAAAAGGTGGTAGGAATCGATTTGAAGTTCCTGGGTCTTCTCCAAGATCTGCCGTAGGGTGAAGATTTGATCGACGGTGGACTTTCCGGGTCTGAAGCCACACTGATAAGGACCTATCAGGCTGTTGACGTTTACACAGCATGGCAGACAAGATTTTGTAGGCGATGTTAAGGAGACTTATACTTCTGTAGTTGGTGCAGTTCAGGTGATCTCCTTACTTGAGGATCGGGCATACGATGCTGAGGTTCTATGGGTCGGGCATGCTTTCCTCCGACCAAATTTTGCAGATGAGCTGGTGCATGCTCTTAACCAAATCGTCTCCAGCTGTTTTGTACAGTTCGGAGGCTAGCCCGTCTGCTCCAGCGGCTTTGTTTGACTTAAGTTTAGATATCGCTATCTTCACTTCGTCAACGTCGGGTGGATGAAATTGTTGGCCTTCTGCATCCAAATAGAACGGTTCTGTAGTGCCGGCGGAGTTTTGTTCGTCATCGCCATCATACAGCTTGGAAAAGTGGTCTTTCCATATCCTCAGCACTGACTGCGGTTCCACTACGATGTTCCCATGATGGTCTTTATAGGCTTTGGTTCGGGTTGTATAAG
Source organism: Sphaerophoria taeniata (assembly GCA_943590905.1). Taxonomy (NCBI): domain Eukaryota; kingdom Metazoa; phylum Arthropoda; class Insecta; order Diptera; family Syrphidae; genus Sphaerophoria; species Sphaerophoria taeniata. Next base: position 21,236,620 of record OX016540.1, on the reverse strand, counting down.
CCCTGGAAGTTTGTTTCACCTTTTTGTAGAACTTTCGAACCTCGTTCCTGTTGTGATATCCACATTCGTACCTTGGGTGCAACAAGGTAGTGGTCCGAGTTGATGTTGGCACCTCGGAATGTGCGGACATCTTGCATGCTAGAAAAGTGTCTTGCGGCGATCGCAATGTGATTCATCTGGTTGACGGTTGATTGATCAGGAGATTTCCATGTCTCCTTGTGGATATTGAGATGTGGGAATCGCGTACTTGCTACCATTACGTCTCGCCCCGCAGCGAAGTCGATTAGCCTTAATCCGTTATCGGAGGTGGTGTCGTGTAGGCTAGTCGTCCGATTATTCCACCAAAGATTTCTTCTCTACCCAGCTTAGCATTAAAACCTCCGGGAACAATTTTAATGTCATAGCTAGGGCATTGCTCATAGGTCTTGTCGAGGAGCTCGTAGAACCTGTCTTTGGTGTCCTTAACCTTTTCCTCAGTGGGGGCGTGAGCGCAGATGATGCTGAATTTAGCCTTGATGCGGATTGTCGTGATGCGCTCATTCACTGAGTTGAAACTCAAGACCTTCCTGCTGAGTCGATTCCCAACTACAAATCCACGACCACATAAACGCTGATTTTGTTCCCGGTACCCGGTACACAAACAAAAAACTTAATTGAAATCATTATTCTTTGACATTAATGTTTATTTGAGTGATTATTTAATGCAATCAGCGATAGGTTGTGGTGAGAATGGTTCAGTGTACATCAACTGATTCTGAGTGTGAAATGGAATAAGTATTTTGGAAGAAAATAGCATCACGTCTTATACATAAATTTAGGAATCTAGTTACGAACTATGTTATTTTGTGTGTTTTTAAGAATAGCGCATGTTTCCATAGTTGATGCCACTTGGGCGTCGCATGCGACGCGCCCTTTGAGCACGTTGATTTTGGAAACCACGAGAAGGACTTCCTGGATTGGGTGATGTGTTGTTACGGGGATTACCGGACTGATCTATAAGAGGAACGAACAAAAAACAACAATTAGAAATCTCGTCTATTAAACGAAAATAGATTAACCTTGCCAAACAATTGGTGTTGGTCGGCCTCCTCTTGGATAGCCTCTGGGTCGTCTGGTGGCCACATTACCTCCTCTGGTCGTTTTTGACCTTGTGTTTATGGAGGGCGATGTTGAGGCCTCTGCTTCACGTCCTTCCTCCTTAGGTTTTACAAATATTCAATTTAGTAGACTTGCCTAAAGTGTCGGAAAAAGAAAACATACCTCCAAGTCTTCTTCTAGATTCGCCTTTTCACCTTCAGATGAAACGGCATCAATGCCCTCGCTGTCTTCAGCAGCTGTGCCTTCGATTTGATTCTGTTGAATCTCCGAACCGGATTGTGTTGCACCTCGACCTTTTGAACAAACAAAATACACTTAGACTTTTGGCAAGAAAAAGAGAGACTTTTAAAGCTTACTTTCGGCAGAATCAACATTATGCGACACCGAAGCGACTTGGTCCGTTTCGAGTTCTCTTTCATCGGCAGCCACTTCGCTTGAGCTTCCAGCAGGTTTTGCATCTTCCGAAACTGTTGCAGTTTCGTCCGATTTCTTTTCCTCATAGTTGTCGCCGAGGAATTCGTCTCCTTCAGCATCTTCGGCAAGATCGATTTTGCCTTCGGCCTCCTCTTCTTCAACGAATTTCGATCCTTGTGGCGAACTTACACTTTCGCTATAACTAAACCATCGGTCAAACATTGTTCAAAAGGGAATTTTTGTAGAATTACCTATCTGATCGGTGTCCACTGAATTGAGGTGTATTCGCTTCTTCAGCACCTTCGCCTCCTTCGATGCCTTGTTGCAGCATCATGAGAGTTGCTTTTTGTTGACGGGACAATGTGGTTGTTTGTTTGCGTGCAAGATTGGCTGCTTCACAACTTCCGCTGCCACTGCTAATGGCCTGGCTTTGTTGATTGTTATCCTGACTGGCACCGCTCACACCAGCGTCGGCGTCGCCCTGATTCTCGTTTGATGTACACTGGACAGGGGCATCCATGCAATCGTCGATTTCGACTTCATTGTTGTCGGGTTGCATGTTACTCTCATCGACTTCGGGCAACTCGTTGCCGTCCATGTCCTGATCTTGTTCGTATGAGTCTTCGTAGCCTTCGTTTTCGCCATCTTCAGCGGGGCCGTCATCAGCCTCGGCATTGCCCTCATCGACCATTCCGTCGTCTTCTTCCGAATCAACAACAACAATGTCATCTTCCTGGTCTCGTTGCGAAGACGTGGGAACTTGGTATTCAACATCGACGCCAGACTCCGAAACGCCCATAGCCTCGCCAGTGCGAGTTCTCTTGTTGATTGGTTTCGATTTCTCACCGCAATCTTCGGCGTTGCTTGTCGAACTGTCGCCCTCGATGTCGCGGGGTCGCTTATGACCACTAGCTTGGGTCGTGGTGACATTGCTGCTGGACGATGCATGTCGATGGCTGCTTATGGAGACGTGCGAAGAACTCGTAGTGCCTGAAGTGCTGGGCTGGTTGTTTGGCTCATGCTGACTCTGAACTGTGGCCGGGGCATTTTGGGATCCTTCGACGCGTGGCGATACCAGAGCCACAACTTGCTGCTGACCACCGCTGACGATAACTTGCGATTCGCTGGCTGGCAGTGGGACGCTTTCGGCTTCCTGAGAGCATTCGGCAGCAGATGCTCCCATCGGAGGGACGGCGGCAACAGCCACAGCTGCTGAGCTCGTCGATGGCATGTAGTCGGTGTGCGAACTAGTTGGTGAGGATGACATGGACTCGACATTGCTTCCGGTTGTATGAACTTGCTGTTGCGGTGGCACCAAAGCTGTATTACTACCCGAAGCCGGTCCCTGTCCAACACTGATGGCGCTGTTCTGACTTGTTGGTAGAATTGCAGCAGTACGACTATTTTGAACAGAAATCGGCCGGATACTAGCCAGAGGAGTATCACCACCTCTCCATGGTGTTACTGTAGCCGATTGTTGGCTGCTTGAACCAGACATCGGTTTGACGTTGGCCGTTCGTGGTGATGATTCGGAAATGCAGCTCTTATCGGAATTGGCGCTGGAGCTGGTCGACGGCTTCGCCGATTGTTGGAGTCCCAGCTGTCTGTTCAGCTGGTTTATACGCACAAGAAGTGATTCGTTTTCGCGAGTTAGTCGAGCGATCGATTCCTTATTTCCTGTTGTTTGTTCAATCAAATCCTTCTCGAGACGAACAAGTTTCTCGTCGTATTGTGTCTTGATGCCAGCGATGATAGCGTCATGATCTTCAGTGGATTGTTTAAGATTCTGAAGCTTGGTTTTGGTTTGGGCCAGTTCTTGGGCTACCAAATTCTTCGATTCGGTTAGACTCATGATTCTAGACTTGGCTTCTCTCAGCAGGAGTTTGCCTCTCTCGTCCTTCTCCACAGTCGACCGCAGATCTTCATTGTCTTTGCGCATCTTTTCGTTTTCTTCCTGAAGTGCCTTGATGGCCGCATTCAATTGATCAATGGTTTCCTTGTATTCTTTCTCGTTGTCAGCCTTGATGCCGGATGGTCCACTTTCACCAAGACTCACTCCAGCATTCGAATTGTCTCCGGTCGGATTGTTATCATTTGACGCAGCTTGTTTGTTTGAGAGCTCAATGAACGAGTCCTTGTAGCGTTTGGCGATTTTCCTGATTTGGATTTCCTTGTTCTTGGAGTCCACAAGCTGAGCGTCCTTCGATTCCAGATCTTCGGCAATTTTTTGAATATTCTCCTCCTTCTGAAGGAGTTGGTTCTTTAGTTCCATGACTTCCTGAGTCAGACGCGTATTCTGCTGTTTGAGTGTATTGAAATCGTCGGTGAGTTTCTTCTTTTCTTCAGTGACTGTTTGCAGTTGGCGACCGAGGTTTGCTATTTCCACTTCCATTTTGGCCTTTTCGGCTTTGATTTGGTTGAGTTCTTCGTTCACTTGTCTGAGAATATCCTTTTCGGATGTCAACATTTTGGCAAGATTTTCTCGCTCGGTTTGCAATCGCTTGAACTCCTCAGGGTTCTTGTTGTTCTTTTCAATCAAGTAATTGGCCCTCTGCCTCCATTTGATAGCTTCAGTGCGAAGTGAATTGTTTTCTGTCGAGAGTTCTTCGATCTTTGAAGTGAGTTCGTGATTCTGTTTCTGCAATGGGAAGAGTTCGTCTTCGATTTTGCCTGTACGATCGCTGAGTTCCTTAACCCGAGCAGAGAGTGCATCACGCTCCTCGCGCAGAATGCGATTGCTGTCGGTGATGGCATTGAGGGTTTCGATTTTGCGAAGAATTTCTTCGTGGCGTGAAGCTGAGGCAGAGCTTGTCTCGAGTTTGGAGCGTTCTTGATTTAGGAATCCATTAAGTTCGTCGATTTTCTTTTGGGCAATTGTGTGCTCCGAGACGAGGCGCACGTTCTCCGATCTTAGGATGTCAAATTTGGCCACTGCAATGTCCTTTTCCTTGCGAAGGTATTTGATTATTTGAAGCAGTTGATCGTTGTTCTTGATGTCTTCTTCGGCCATGGACTTGTTCATTTCAGATGACTCGTTGAGGGATTCGTTGGTGGCAGACGGATAGAGAGTTGAGTTGCTCATCATTGAGAGTTTTGATGTCAGCACTTGAATCTGATTGTGCAGAGAGGTGTTCTGGGAATCTAGATCGGATAGTCGGCTTTCAAGTTCGTCACGTTCTTGTTGGAGAAGACGCTTGGTTTCGTCCAGAGTTTTCTTGTTCTCATTCAGCTCGTTGACCGCAGCGTCACGTCCTTCTTGGAGACTGGAAATTTGTTCGCGGATCTTCGCCAGTTCAGCTTTCACCTTAGAAAGCTCCTGAATGTCAGCCGAATGCAATACCATTTCATTGGCATACTTCTGCTCCACCGAATTCAACGATTCCGACAGAGTATTGTACTCCGATCGAACAGCTCTCAACTCACGATTGCATTCGTTCAACTTCTGCAGTGTCTCCTTCAATTCGTCTTGAGTTTTCTGCAACTGAGCTGGCCGCATACTTCCACTGTTCTGTGCCTCTGTTACAGCCTGTAACTGAATATCGGTCTCGAGCTCTTCAATTCGTGACCTCAAATCGATTTCTAGCTCTTTCAGAGCCTTGATCTCAGCCTCAGCCTTTGCAACGTAATTATTATGCAATTGATCCAGATTCTTGATTTCTTTTTCAGCACTTTCAGACATTTTGAAATATTGATCGGCATGTTCTTTGGTCTTCGCCAATTCATTGGTCAAGAATTGAATCTCAACTTGGTATTCGCCGTTCTTCATGGTCAATTCACGTATTTGCTTGTTGGCAACGGCAATTGGATTATCGTCTTTAGATGGAGCAAGACTTTCTTGGAGTTTCTTGCTGAGGTCATCGACTAGCAGTGATTTAGTGCTCAATTCATTGCGTAGTGAGAGCATTTCTTGGCGAAGTTGTTCGGCGACGCGACTCTCCTCTTCCATTCGCTCGCGGGCGGTTTCGGTTTGACGTTTCATGTCGGCCGCAAGTTCTCTGAATCGATCTTGTTCCTCCTGATAGCGGCGACGTTGTGCCGACAATTCTCGCTGAGTCTCATCCAATCGGGCTTCTAAACGAGCCTTGCCTTCCATTTCGGATCGCTCGAAACTGGCTTTGATCATTTCCAAGTTGTTCAGCAGCAAGTGCTGATTCTGCCTCTCACGATGGTAGCCCTCCTTCTCGGATTGCATTCGCGATACCGCGTCCTTGAGCAGACGTGTTTCCTGTCGCAAATGATTGACCTCGGACTCGGCAGCCGATAGGCTCTTCTGAGCTTTCATGATTTCATCCTTTAAGTACAGAGTTGTTTGCTCGTGCTTGATGTTGGTGTTCTCGTAGTTCTTGTTGCGATCTTCCAACGCGGCAATTTGTTGCTTGTATGTGCTGATGTTTTTCTGTTGTATCTTCAGCTGTTCTTTGTTGTATTCAACAGTTGACATGAGTTTGCAGTTGGTTGCGGTCAATTCACGAACTTCAGTGCGCATCGAATCGAATTGGTCATTGAGGATCTTTTCGTGGTTCTTCTTCTCCTGGGTGTAGTATTCGTATTGTTCCTTGAACGATGTTGCCTGCTTTGTGACATCAGCTAGTTTGGCCTCAAGCTCGGCAATGCGTTTGTCCTTCTCTGATGCCTCCTTTTTGCTGATGCTGTTTTGGGTCGATGCATTGTCAGCTCCGTCCATTTCCATGCTCTCGTCAATGCCTTCGTCAAGACGCGACTTCGATGTGCTGTTCTTGGTGAATGCCTCGAAATACAAACGCTTGTAGCGTTCACATTTGGCCATGCAAGTGTTGAGCATTTTCGTTTGATTCTGCAGGGACTCTTGCATGCTCTGCATTTTCTTGGCGTAGTTCTCGATCTTCTCCTTGTACGACTGTTCGCTTATAAGCTGTTTAAGATTCTCGATTTCTTCGAGTTTGTCACTCAGATCGCGAACCAGCAGAAGTAGTTTCTGATTGTTTTCGTGGAGCTCGGTAATGTTGGAGAATGTTACCAGTTTCTTGGATATAACTTCATCGGTTGACAGATTGTTGCTTAGTTGTTGTTGATTCTCCGAAGTATAGCCACAACGGTTCTGTAAGAAAAAGAAATAAGAAATGGAAATTGAAGATTCTCTTGAAGAGATACCTGTTCGATTTCCTTGAGCAAATAGCAAACTTGACGACTCAAATCGCTCTGGGAATGTTTAAGTTTCTTATTCTCGCGTTCCAGATGACTGATCTTAGTCTGAGCTTCTTCCATCTCCTGCTGATTGTCGGTGCGTCTCACAATCATTTCATCCAATTTAGCTGCCAAGATATTGTTGGCCTCAATCAACTTCTCATACTCGATTTCCTGCTTTTTAATTTGTGGCGCTCGCTCCTCGAGCTCATGGAGGATTGTCTTCATTTGCAAATTCAAACGATTGTTCTCGCGTTTTTGCAATTCACAATCTTCGGTTGCCTTGACATACAGTGAATAGAGTTCAGTGAGAGTCATGTCGGATTTGATGAGACGACTTGCCACAGCAGCAGATGGAGCCAATTTTTCAATTGCATTTTCCATGTTCTCTGTTTGGACTTCCTTCAGCAAGTCATTGGCGTGCAGAATTTCGGCTTTAAGTGATTCAATGGTTTTGTTCTTCTCTTCGAGTTCTTCTTCGTGTTTGAGATTTATCGATTTCAGGGTTGTCTCGAGCTCGCCGTATTGATCACTAGCTTCGGCTAGCATGCGTTTCAAGTCCGTGATAGCTTGTCCCATTTCGTTGCTTTCCATTGCTCGTTCTTCGGAATTGGCTTTGTACAATTCGGAAAGCTTAGTCTTGGCTTGCAGTTCTTTCTTGTAGAAGTCCATCATCTTGTTGGCTTCCTCACTCTGTGCGAGCATCTTAGCCGATAGCTCTTGAGAGCTTGCTGTCAGACTATCAATGGTTTCCTTGTACTGGGCACATTGGTTATGAGCGATTTTCAATTCTTCGACTTTTTCATTGAGTTTTGTCTCTAAATGCAAATGACGAATTGTATTCTCTCTGCGAATGTTTTGAAGTTCTGATATATTACGATTGAGATCTTCGGTTAGGGTTTGGACTTGATTGTTGAGTATGGCGCGTTCTTGTTCCATGCGTTTTTCTTTGAAATCAAGAGAAGCCTCTTTGCTTTCGATTTCATCGACTCGTGCCAGAGCTTCGCATTTTGTATTGATGGCCGCTTTCAATTGTGACTGACATGCTCGGAGTTCTTGTTGCATACGGTCTAGTTCGGAGTTTTGACGTTCGATAGCTTTGAGAAGTGAATCACGCTCGTCAATAATACTGTTTTTGTCACGACGGATAGATGAGAGTTCACTTTCGTATTTGTTTGTCAATTCCATTAGATTGGTTCTTTCGATTGCGTAGGAGTCAAGTTGTTTGCGTAGTTCGTCGACATTGCGTTCGGAGTTTTTCAATTTCAGTTCGTAGTCTTGGAGTTTTGCAGTTAAGTCTTCAACTTTCTTTTCGCAAGTGGTACGAATTTCGTCTGCAAAGGAATTAAAGAGTTTTAATAAATTACATCCATGAGGTAAGCCTTACGGCTTACGGTGACTACTACTATGAAGCCTAGAGCTATGCGATCGCGAAACTTGTTTTCGCAGAAGGGCCTCTCATGGTCGACAGGTCGAAGCGGAGTAGGCTGTTACTACTAATTACCCCCCCTAGAGTTGCGCAAAACAGTTCCATGACCGGAACGAACATGGAACGGTTCTTTTGGTAGTCGGAACTAGTTCCGCGGAACTGTTAAGGTTCTGTAAATGCATAAAAACTTGAACATGGTAACATGAACTAATAAGCGAAAGGAAGAGTTGTTTTCTTGGTTGGTTTCTTTCAATCCACAAACCACAAACAAAAACCAACAAAACAATAACAAACAACCAAAGATACACTACACATGCTTAATTGCTAATACCAATACGAATAAAATGCACATCATTTTTCATTTTCATCTTTTATGAACGAAATAAACTAGAATCCAAACCAGTTTTGTCTTTTAATGTTCATAGTTCCGACTCCGATCCAAAGGAACTATGTCATACGCGAGGAACTACGAACCTTCGGAACTATGAGTATTAACAGAGATATCAGACATCAGACCGATCAACGTTCATTTCGTTCTAGATCATATTAACAATACAAACACGCTTCAATCCATCTTCAACCTACCTACACATGCTAATACAATGGTGGTTGGTTTGGTATTTCACATTCATTCGTTCCATTTGTGTGTGAATAGTGTTAGTGTATACCTACAAGCACAAGAGCGCGATTCTTTCTTTCCACTTTCATATCATACATATCCATATCCAGTCGGAACTATGAACTGCTCAACAAACATGTGTTTTGTTCTTTCTCTTTCCACTTTCATACCATATCCAGTCGGAACTATGAACGAACATGTTTAGTTCATGCTCTTTCCACTTTCATACCATATCCAGTCGGAACTATGAACGAACATGTTTAGTTCGTTCTCTTTCCATTTTCATACCAATTCCAGTCGGAACTATGAACATGTTTAGTTCTTTCATGTCCATGTCCGGAACTATTTAGGTTCAGACTTCGGAACGAAAGGAAATGTCTCCGGGAGAGGACATAGTTCCTGGAACTATACATGTCCGGAACGACTCATGTCTAACCCCCCCAATAAATGAGTGTTCCCACCAAGGCACTCCCAACGAGGGACGGCAGCGAATGATTTTCTTTTTTGGAATCAACGGTGGCGTCTTCAGTTCCAGTTAGGCTGAACTACTTGGCGGGCTACTTCGACTTATTTGAAGCCCAGGCCGTTAAAGGAGCGGTTTTTCCGGCTTTTGCACTTGAAGTCACATCAAGTGCCTGGTACTCCAGGTTGGGGTGACTTCCCGACTACGTAGAAAAGCGAAGCCTCGGAAACGGACGGATACACTGATGACGACCCAAGCAAATGTTTTAAGGACAACGAATTTCGGATATGCACGTGGAATGTAAGGTCCCTTACATAGAACGCGTGCTGCCGAACAATTAGCGGAGACCTTCAAGTGCTAGAAAGCAGACATTCTGCCCTATCGAGGTATTTTTCGGAGCGGAATTTTGTCCGATTTCGGATAAGTTTTGCTTCGAGGTATTCTTCCGAATTACAATTCGGAATTTTTTCTGACATGAAGTAACGCTATCCGCGAAATGCGATGGGATGGACCGGGCAAAGGAGGATGAAAAACTGCGACATCTACTATGGTAATTGTTACCGAGAGCAACAACAGCGGCTCTTTATAATAACAGAGTTTCTTTGGATGCGTCGTGGAAAGCAGACTCAGGCAAATAGTCTTTAGCTTCAAATGTGTAAGCGAACGTATCACGACGATCCGAAGGCTAAATTTGGCAACATTAGACTAATATGCGCGCATGAAGAGAAAAAGGACGACACCAAAGACGAGTTCTACGAGCTACTCGACAAAACATATGAGCAATGTCCTAGCTATGACATGAAAATAATTGTCCTCGGCGATTTTAACGCAAGGCTGGGAAAAGAGGACATCTTTGGTGGAATAGTCGGAAAGCACAGCCTGCACGACACCATTTCCGATAACGGATTGTTGTGGTAGCAAGCACCTGGTTCCCACATCTAAACATCCATAAAGGTACATGGAGATTTCCCTGATCAATCAACCGTCAACCAGATTGATCTCATTGGGATCGACGTAAGGCACTTGTCCAGCATTCTTGATGTTCGAACTTTTCGAAGAGCCAACATCGACTCGGACCACTACCTCGTCGAATATCCCGACAACGGCCAAAACAAGGAAATGCTACAAGAAAATTCGAAGCTGTTCAAAGCAGCAGGCGACGATCTAGATAGGAGCATGCACCAAATTATCTGTAAGATATGGTCGGAGGAGTGCATGCCCGATGAATGGAACCTCAGCATTGTTTGCCCGATCCTGAAAAAGGGAGATCCTCTTAACTGCGCCAACTACAGAGGAATCAGTCTACTAGGAAGGTCAACCATCGACCAAATTTTCACGTTGCGGCAGATCCTGGAAAAAACCTATGAACTCCAAATCGATACCCACCACCTCTTCATTGATTTTAAGGTCGCGTATGACAGCATCTACAGAGACGAACTGTATAAAGCTATGTCTAGTTTTGGCATCCCTGCCAAGCTCGTTCGCTTGTGAAAATGACGATGGAGAACTCACGCTGCTCCATCAAGGTTGGCAATGAGCTTACGGAATCTTTCGATGTCAAAAAAGGATTCAGACAAGGCGATGCACTGTCATGCAATTTCTTTAACATCGTTCTTGAGAAGATAGTGCAAAACTCCACCGTCAACACCAGAGGCACTATCTACCAATTGCTGTTCAGCTTCTCGCGTACGCCGATGATATTGATATAATGGGAAGAACACAGCGTGATGTCAATGGCGCCTTTGTGAGAATTGTGACAGAAGCGGCAGAAATGGGTTTAGCGGTAAATGAAGGAAAAACGAAGTATATGCTGTCTTCGAGGAAGGACACCCAACACCGACGGCTCGGACAGAACGTCACAATAGACGCATACATCTTCGAGGTAGTAGAGGAGTTTGTCTACCTAGGCTCCGCTATTAACACGGGCAATAACACCAGCGCCGCGATAAGACGAAGAATTACTCTTGCTAATCGCTGTTTCTTTGGGCTAAGAAAGCAACTGAGTGGAAAAGCCCTCTCTCGAGCAACTAAGGTTAAACTGTACAACACCCTCATCATCCCTGTCTTGCTGTATGGTGCAGAAGCATGGACCCTAACAAAATCGGATGAATGTGCCTTAGGCTGTTTCGAGAGGAAAATTCTTCGGGTCATCTTTGGCCCCGTGTGCATTGATGGGGAATGGAGAAGGAGATACAACAGCGAACTTTACGGGTTGTACAACGACCTGAACTTAGCCAGAAGGGTCAAGGTCCAGAGACTCAGATGGCTCGGTCATTTAGAGCGCATGGACACCAATGGTTCGACCCGGAAAGCCTTCGACACTATTCCCGAGGGACGCAGAAGGAAAGGGAGACCGCAACTCATGTGGAAGAGGACCAATCAACTTGGAGTGCAAAACTGGAGACAGCTAGCTAGGGACCGAGCTGGCTGGCGGAGACTGTTGATTGAGGCCCAAGTCCACACCGGACTGTACGGCCACCTTAAGTATTATGACCGAACCGGCTTTAAAGTGAACAAATTAAATTCGACACGAATATAAACGAGATCACTCCAGACAAAAAAAATTAGAGATCAAATTATGGACAATAGTTTTTGAGGTCCATAAGAAATCGTCTCGAGACAATTTTCTGTCCCATCAACGCCATTTGCATTGATACATCTGAAGTGCAATATTCAATTATAGCAGTGCTATCGCTATGCACTTGTGCTTTTTTTGCAATGTGTACCTTTTCAAGGTTTCCCTTTATCAAACAGAGACTAGTTATTTTTAATTGATCGAGAACTCTTTTGGGCAACAAATCAAAAACCAAAAGGAAGATGCATTTTCTTTTGATGCCGGAAAGCACTTCTGGAAGTATCCATTAACATTGAAAAATTGCCGGCATGGCGTCTTCCTAACTTTTTTTTTGTTTGTTACACGCATGAAACGTTTACTAATTTTACAAGTTTTTTCCCCCAAATTATTTGTTGCAAATGGATGAAAAAGAACATTTTCCAATCATTTAACTTACCAATAGTGTTTTTCGAGGTTTCCCCGACAGCTTTGTTCGTGAGGAATTCATCAAAAATCTCCTCGAAGTATTTATTAATTTTTTCGCGTACATCTTTTGGGGTATTTTCCAGTTCTTCGGGTGTTAGAATTTTAACAAGTAGCTCCGGACCAAACTGATCCATGGTTAGATTAGTTTATTGCAATATAAATGGTAATTTTGTGCCGAAAATAATTTATAGTACTTTGGAGGATAATCGAGGAAATTGTCTGCCTTTTGCGCCTTGTACTTTGCGGTTTGCGTTTTTTATTGCTTTGTAAAAATTTTCATTTGCTTTTGCACAAGGTAACGAAACGAGAAAAACGAACTGTGAATTGCAAGTGCTGCCAGAAATAACTTTGTTTGGTATGGTAAAAAGTTCAGTTTGGTTTGTTTAGTTTTTGCGCGGGAGATAATTGTTAAGAGTTCTGTTTGGGTACTTGTGTTGAATTGATCCTGTTGTTTCGAAACTATGTACTTGTATAAGGATTATTAGAGGGAAGAAAGAGTCAGTTGAAGATTAATTTATGTGAGGAAAAGAGTACGCATTAACATTTGAATGTTATATGTTATACTTCGCGCGAAGTATTTAATTATTATTTTATCATGAGAAAATGCATTTTAACATGAGTATAAGTAATAGTAACAAAGTTCATTATACTTTGTAGTGCACGGCGAACGGAGTTCAAAATGTCCTCAAAGGGAAATATTTAGGAAAATTCCCGACCCGAAAAAATCCCATAAACATACGCAGTCTGCCGGTACTAAAAAGGACATTTAATCGTGAATTCTGTGCAAAAAGTGCAATTTTATTTCATTAATTTCTAATAGAAATATTTATTGGCAGACAAAAATAAAAGTTGATTTGTGCTTAAATAATCTATATCTATCGATTGAGACCAATTGAGACCATTTTCGTGTCCAAATTCGTGGGCCAAAATACGAAAGTCAAGCCTATTGTCGTTTTCCATTGGTCTTTTTTTGACGTTTCTGCTTCTACCTCCAATGGAACGGGTTATGATGTATGTGTCATTCTTCGGACGATTCTGTTTTCAAAACAGAAGAGTTCTGCTCTTCTCAGAAGCATTCCGTCTGTCAAAGGCAGTCCAATGGAATGGTTTCAGAAGACTTCTGGACTCTTCTGAATGCTTCTGGACGACCAATGGCAAACGACATATATTTCTCCATGAAGGTAGATACAGATCAGAAGGGCAATCCTTTAATGTTGGTTGAATCTATGTATATAAATTTAACAGGTATGATCGAAATGGTATTCGACTGTAGCGCCAACTGGTTACAAGCCGAGAAAGCCATTTTTTTTCATAATAGTGTTTTTTTTGGTAATCCGGAATTGTACACAGAACTTGTGCCAAGTGAACGAGTACAGAACTGTTCGGAACAGTTCCGGACGACCAAAAAAAAAACGCTATAAGTTTGTATTGTGTGTTCTCTACTTGCTCCTGTCAAAGAACTGTCAAACCAAGCAGAAACCCAATCTTGATAGTACCTGGTAGTTAAATATACAAAGGGTTGAATCCCTCTCAACCACTTAACAATTCTACAAAGTTTTCATTTGGCATAAAACTGGCAAAAATTTAACGTTCTGAAAGAATGAATATTCGCAGAAAAAAAACACTAATGTCGTTTAGAAGAGTTCATTTACAAAATCAGGTATTTTTTACCATATAACCAAGTAGATTTATAGTAGGTTGATTTTGAACCAATGTTTGAGCAGATTTGTGCTATAAATCAGCTAGATGCGACATGTAGCTCTTATTATCAATTAAATAAATAAAGAAGTAGATGAAAACGCAATAAAGTCCTCGATAAAGTGTTGATTTTGACCGTATAATATACAAATTTTCAGAGAAATCAAGTAGGTTTCGTTTCGAGTTTGACATTTCCATACGAATTTTAGCTGTCATTCTCATCGTCTGGTGACAGGATGCATTCTTTTCAGCTCAAATAGGGAACTTATGTGGCTTTTCTTACAACCCAAGAATTGATCCGTGAGCCGTGACGTAAAAGTGCCATTTTTTTCCCTAAAACGCATTTCTTTCACAAAGAAATTTAATTTTTTTCCCGAAAGATTGATTACTCTTGAATCTCTTTTTGGAGACGGATTAACACATACTTGTACACGGATTTTACACATATACTACGTGTTTGACATTTCTGAGTTTTCTGTTGTTGTGATTATCATGTACAAAACGATTTAACAGCTGACCAGACAACAAAGACATTGAAAAAAGGGATTGATTCGTTTTTGAACATTTCTTACACGCCAAAAAACATTGAATTTTAGTAGCAATTCTTCTTGGTGGTAAGAAAAGCCACATTAGATTTTGCAACTGCAAGAAAAATGAAGTCTCGAAAGGCCGCGTTACCAATTTTCTTTGGACCAAAAACAACATTATAGAAACTTAAGTCAAGCCTTACTTACTTACTTATGGTGGCACAACGTCCAGGTCGGACCAGGGCCTCATCCAACAAACGTCTCCAGTCAGCTCGGTCCCTAGCTAGCTGTCTCCAGTTTCACACGCCACCTGTGTGTTCCACCTGAGTCGCGGTTTTCCTCTTCTGTGACGTCCTTGCGGGTTGGATTCGAAGACACTACGAGACGGAGCATTATCTTACATTCGCTCTACATGACCCAACCATCTAATTCGTTGGACCTTAACTTTTTTGGCTAACTCAGTGTCGCTGAACAGCTCGTACAGTTCTTTATTGAATCTTTGTCTCCATTCTCCATTTATGCAGACAGGACCATAAATCACTCGAAGAATTTTTCTCTCAAAGCAGCCCAAAGCGTTTTCATCGGATGTTGTCATGGTCCATGTCTCTGTACCATACATTAGGACTGGGATGAGTTTTGTAGAGTGTCACTTTAGTTGCTCGGTAGAGGACTTTACTACTCAATTGTCTTCTAAGTCCAAAGAAGTATTGTTTGGCAAGAGTGATTCTTCGTTTGATTTCAGCGCTGGTGTTGTTGTCGGAGTTGATAGCAGATCCTAGGTAGGCGAAGTGCTTAACTAAGTTAAATCTGTCTATGTTGACGTTTGCTTCAAGTTGTCGATTTGGGTATTCCTTTCTTGTTGACAGCATTGACTTGGTCTTGCTAGACTTATCTTCCTGGCCTCCGTCTCAAGATTGACGAACGCTCAACTGACATCACGCTGTGTTCTTCCAATCATGTCAATGTCGTCTGCGTATCCTAGTAGCTGGACTGACTTTTGAAAAACTGTGCCTCTGGTGTTGACGTTGGAGTTTTGCACAATGTTTTGAAGAATGATGTTGAAGAACTCGCATGACAGCGCATCGCCTTGTCTAAAACCTTTTTTGACATCAAATGTGTCCGTTATGTTTTTTTCCGACCATGATGGAACAGCGTGAGTTTTCCATTGTCATCTTACACAGACGGACGAGTTTTTCTTGGATGCCAAAACTAGACATTGCTCTATATTATTGGTCTCTATAGGCGCTGTCATACGCGGCCTTGAAATCGATGAAAAGGTTGAAGGTATCGATTTGAATTTCCTGGGTCTTCTCCAAGATCTGCCGTAGGGTGAATATTTGATCGATGGTGGACTTTCGGGGTCTGAAACCACACTGATGAGGACTTAACAGGTTGTTGACGAAGGGCGTTGACGAACCGTTCACACAGCACGGAAGACAAGATCTTGTAGACGATGTACCTCTGTAGTTGGTGCAGTTTAGGGATCTCCTTTCTTGAGGATCGGGCATACGATGCTGAGGTTCCATTCGTCGGACATGCTTTCCTTCGACCAAATTTCGCAGATGAGCTGGTGCATGCTCCTAACCAAATCATCTCCAGCTGCTTTGTACTGTTTATCGTTACTGAAATACTTTCATTCATAACGAGGATGTCGTCAAAGTGTTAAAAACAGTGATCGTTAAATAATAATTAACGGTCTTGATAATAAAACAAGAATCTACCATGTTGCATGTTTATTTCTTCATAAAATGTCTGTATATATACCATACACAGACAAACGTACACATTCCATACTCACCAATAAAAAAATGCAAATAATAAAATAAACTGGTAAATCAATCCCAAAGCAGCAAGACGCAATGCGATCTTATGTCTAAGAGATACACCCGCGATGCAAAATTAAAGATCTTGCCGTTGCGCTCGGGCCAGGCACAAAAAGGTCGGAGATGATGATCGGCTTTTCTTATTTGTTTTCTTTTTTACTTTACTTTTTTTTGATCCACCTTTTTGCGATTTGAGGTATGCACGTAGAAGACGCACTTCGAGCCTCCACCAGCGCTCATTGATATGAATCCATACCGAGAGCCTTCGTATACTCATGGTATTATATCAACATCTTTGGATTCATTTAAAAACGTTAGGCAAGGTAAAGGCATGCTTTTTTGGGTGCTCCAATGTAGGATGGACCTGTTGCCATAATAAAGTCGGTCATAAAAATCATGGGCGTGCAACATTAGCTATTCCTATCATTTATTAATCTCTTCTCTGATAAGAAACTTCCCTTAAAGGTGCAGTAAGAATCTTATCACAGATGGGCCTCGGGCGAATTTCAGCTTGTGTGGATGCAAGTCTTCGAATTCATAAAATTGCAGTTCGAACAAGTATTTATTGGCACTTCTAAGCCATATTGAGCTGATCGTACTTAAGTCTTAAGTCAGATTATATCTACTTTCCTTTCAATGATGTGCGGTGTGTGTGTTGTTTTTTTGTTTTTTGTTTACTCTATCATCTTGGCGTCGTCCGTCGTATAAATCTGAAGGAAACCTCTTGATAAAGGCAACTTAAAGGAGTGTGCCCCAAACTCCAATACTTCAACATTGATGATGAAAACTTTCAATGTCGTCGAATGTTTCTTACGATTTTTTTTTCAATATTATGGATTAACATTTTTTGAAAAGGTGTTGATCAAATCTATATACTTTTCAGAGTTGTGAAGTTGGAGATAATAATCCATGAAACATTACAGTCTCAGTTATAGCGTTTTTCTTTTGGGGTCCGGGACTGTTCCGAACTCAGAATCGTTCGGAACAGTCCTCGTTCACTTGGCACAAGAAGACAGTTCAGTTTTTGTTCTGAAAAGAACAGAAAAACGATTCACATACAGCATTGTGCAAATTAATTGGGACAATCAAATTTTTAAATGAATTTGTAGTAGGCCTTGATTTTTGCTTTTGTTTTTTGAATTTTATGGTAAGTGCTTGATGAATTAGTTAAATCAAATCTTTCTTTTGACTCTATGCAGTTAAGTCGCAATTATGTTGTTAGGCACATATTTTATCAAGAATTTGTCGAAAAAAGTAATAATGGATATCTCAGTTGAAAAAAAAGTAAAAATCATAGCTCTTCGTGAACACACGGGGAAAACGATCAGGGAGATTTCTTTGGATGTCGGGTTGCCAAAATCAAGTGTTGGCAGGTCGACAGGAACAATTGAGGCACGCAGGAAAGGCAAAAATGTGGTCGCAGAAGAAAAACAATGGCTAATGATGGCAAAATGCTAGTCCGAAACAGAGTAATAAATCCTGGAAAGACCAGCGGGGAGCTTCAAAGAGATTTTGAAACCGCTGGAGTAGGTACAAATAGACGCCTCAACGGTTCGACGTGAAAAAAAACAGCTTCTGACGAATGCCATGCAGAAAAAAGGCTAAGATGGGCTTAAAGTCACCAGAGGACTGAGGACAGAGAGAAGTGCAAAAGAAAAACTCTGACCTGACCATATCGTCCAAGCCCCTAAACACCCGCCTAAGATCATGTTTTGAGGCTGTTTTACTTTTGAGGGTCCTGGGAACTTGAAGCCCATTGAGGGCATGATGAAGAGCGTCGAATACGCTGAGGTCCTGACGCAAATGCTTCTTCCAACTATACGAAGAAGAACTTCAGTGCAGAATTCGATTTTCCAACAAGATCTTGCTCCGTGCCACACGTCGAAAAAAATGAAGCAATTTTTCGAGGAGAAAAATATTAAAGTGCTGGAATGGCCGGGATCACATTGCGATCGACGGGAGGCACTTTTCCAGCATTCAAGATGTTCGAACTTTCCGAGGAGCCAACATCGACTCGGACCACTACCTCGTCGTAGCCAAGGCAGTGCTACGAATATCCCGACAACGGCCAAAACAAAGAAATGCTGCAAGAAAATTCGACGTCGGACGGCTACAATCGCAAGAGATCGCCAGATCCTTCTCTGATTGAGTGACAAGTAACCTCTTAAGGAGTCCTATGCCGCCAACATCAAGTATCGAAGACCAGTGGCAACATTGCCAGAATGCAGTTAGAGATGCCGCCTCTAATGTGCTGGGTTTCACACAGCCACCAAAACGAAACCCCTGGTTTGACGAAGAATGCAGGCAGGCCCATGCAGCCAAGCAGGAGGCATACAAAGCGGCGCTGCAAAGAAAGACAAGAGCTGCTCGTGTGCTCTACGAGCAAAAGAGGAGAGAAGAACGCCGGCTTCTTAGGAGAAAAAAGAGAGAGCATGAGAAGCGTCAGATCGAAGATGTTGAGAGAGCTAACAGCAGGAATGAAGTTCGGAGGTTTTATCGGAAGGTAAAACACCTGACTCAAGGTCATCGAGCAAGAACCGAAGCCTGCAGAGATCATCAAGGGAACATCATAGTAGAGCCGCAGTCAGTGCTGGGGATTTGGAAAGACCACTTCTGTAGACTGTATAACGGCGACGACGAACAAAATCCCACCGTCAGACAGGAGCCTTTTATCATACGCGATGATAGCCAACAATTCTGTGAACCCGACCTAGAAGAAGTGAAAACAGCAATATCACGGCTGAAATCCAACAAAGCCGCTGGAGCAGATGGTCTAGCTGCCGAGCTGTTCAAAGCCGCAGGCGACGAGCTAGATAGGAGCATGCACCAAATCATCTGTAAGATATGGTCGGAAAAATGCATGCCCGATGAATGGAACCTCAGCATTGTTTGCCCGATCCTGAAAAAGGGAGATCCTCTAAACTGCGCCAACTACAGAGGAATCAGTCTGCTTAACATCGCCTACAAGATCCTCTCTGCCGTATTATGTGAACGTCTGAAGCCTTTCGTCAACAATCTGATTGGTCCTTATCAATGTGGCTTCAGGCCAGGAAAGTCTACCATCGACCAAATTTTCACGTTGCGGCAGATCCTGGAAAAAACCTATGAAATGCAAATCGATACCCACCACCTCTTCATTGATTTTAAGGCCGCGTATGACAGCATCTACAGAGACGAACTGTATAAAGCTATGTCTAGCTTTGGCATCCCTGCCAAGCTCGTTCGCTTGTGCAAAATGACGATGGAGAACTCACGCTGCTCGTATCAAGGTTGGTAATGAGCTTACGGAATCATTCGACGTCAAAAAAGGATTCAGACAAGGCGATGCACTGTCATGCGATTTCTTTAACATCGTTCTTGAGAAGATAGTCCAAAACTCCACCGTCAACACCAGAGGCACTATCTTCTATAAATCTGTTCAACTTCTCGCGTACGCCGACGATATTGATATAATGGGAAGAACGCAGCGTGATGTCAATGGCGCCTTTGTGAGGATTGAGACAGAAGCGGCAAAAATGGGTTTAGCGGTAAATGAGGGAAAATCGAAATATATGCTGTCTTCGAGTAAGGACACCCAACACCGACGGCTCGGACAGAACGTCACAATAGACGCATACAACTTCGAGGTAGTTAAGGAGTTTGTCTACCTAGGCTCCGCTATCAACACGGACAATAACACCAGCGCTGAGATAAGACGAAGAATTACTCTTGCTAATCGCTGTTTCTTTGGGCTAAGAAAGCAACTGAGTGGAAAAGCCCTCTCTCGAGCAACTAAGGTTAAACTGTACAACACCCTCATCATCCCTGTCCTGCTGTATGGTGCAGAAGCATGGACCCTAACAAAATCGGATGAATGTGCCTTAGGCTGTTTCGAGAGGAAAATTCTTCGGGTCATCTTTGGCCCCGTGTGCATTGATGGGGAATGGAGAAGGAGATACAACAGCGAACTTTACGGGTTGTACAACGACGTGAACTTAGCCAGAAGGGTCAAGGTCCAGAGACTCAGATGGCTCGGTCATTTAGAGCGCATGGACACCAATGCTCCGGCCCGGAAAATCTTCGACACTATTCCCGAGGGACGCAGAAGGAGAGGAAGACCGCGACTCAGGTGGCGCACACAAGTGGAAGAGGACCTCAATCAACTTGGAGTGCAAAACTGGAGACAGCTAGCTAGGGACCGAGCTGACTGGCGGAGACTGTTGATTGAGGCCCAAGTCCACAACGGACTGTAGCGCCACCTTAAGTAAGTAAGTAATGGCCGGGAAACTCGCCTGATCTGAACCAAATCGAAAATTTGTGGGCAATCATCAAGACACGGCTTCGAAACAAGGATTGCACCACGAAACTGATTTCAGCAATAATTGATACATGGTTTCACGACTCTGAAATCAAAAATATTTGTGAAAAGTTGGTTCTGTCGATGCCAAAACGAGTAAAAATGGTTATAGATGCATAGGTGTGGGCTGTGGGCATATACTTACTTACCCCTGTGGGCATATAAAATATTTAAAAAAATGTGTACCTAGTTATTGTTAATATTATTTATAATAAACGAAAAAAACACCTTAAATAGGTTAAGATTTTAATTAAATTGCACAGGATTGTAGGTACGTACTCGCTGCCATATTTATATAAAGAAAATAAAAACAATAGCGCAAAGTTATTGTCCGTTATTTTAAGAGAATTAAGTGTGATACTAGTTTAAAATGACATTTGAGTCATGACTGAAACGTTATTTTAAGCTAGTAACACACTTATGCATTTTTAATTGGCTATCTGGAAGTTGAGCCCAACTTCGGACGTAACTGTCATGTACAGAGAATCATTCATTAGCCGTACTACGTGAATGTGGAACTCTCTTTAACACTCTGTCTTCCCCAGTCATTGTAATATTCAAGAATTCAAAACCAATGTTCACCGACACCTCCTTTTACATCCTCTATCCTTTCGCTAATACTCGCAGTGTGCTCTTGGAATATAAAGGGAAATGAAAAAAGCCCTTGAGTGCGCGTTGATTACAAAAAACGACGTCCAATTTTGGATGACTTTTTCCAACATTTGTTGCCTTATATCGGCAATAACACAGCGATTGTTGTCTTCCAAATTGTCAAGTATTTGTGGCTTATCCGCATAGACCAATGACTTTACATAACCCCACAGAAAATAGTCTAGCGGTGTTAAATCACAAGATCTTGGAGGCCAATTCACAGGTCTAAAACGTGAAATTAGGCCGTCACCAAACGTGTCTTTCAATAAATCGATTGTGGCACGAGCTGTGTTGTGTGACATGTTGCGCCGTCTTGTTGGAACCACAGCTCCTGGACATAATGATTGTTCAATTCAGGAATGAAAAAGTTAGTAATCATGGCTCTATACCGATCACCATTGACTGTAACGTTGTGGCCATCATCGTTTTTGAAGAAGTACGGACCAATGATTGCACCAGCCCATAAAGCGCAAAAAACAGTCAGTTTTTCTGGGTGTAACGGTGTTTCAACATACACTTGAGGATTAGCTTCACTCAAAATGCGGCAGTTTTGTTTGTTGACGAAGCCATTCAACCAGAAGTGCGCTTCATCGCTAAACAAAATTCGCTTATGAAAATCGGGAACAACGACCGTCTCGTTTTGGGCCCATTCGACGAATCTACGCCTTGCTTGATGATCGTTTGACTTCAATTATTGCACGAGTTGGATTTTTCAAGCACGCAAACCAAGATCCTTCCGCAAAATCTTCCATAAAGTGGATGGACAGGACACAGATCCAGTTCCTGTGCTCGAAGGCGGATGGACTCATTCGGGTCTTCTTTTGATGGACGATTTTGTCGATGATAAAATGGACGTAGTGCGCGATACGTATTACGCACAGAACCATTATTTTCGAAATAAAATTGCACAATTTGCAAGCTTTGTTCAGGCGTGAGTCTATTCATAATGAATTGCCAAACCAAACTGAAAATAAATAACTTGACACTTTGACAGCTGTTAAATCGGTCGCCGTCTTGAAAAGTAATGCCAACTTAAAGTTCTATACCCCGAAAAACAGAACACCCGTTACATTGACAGACATTCAACCATTAGAACAGAAGCAAAAAATTGTGTTTGCATGTTCGATTAGTATCCGGAATCGGACAGTTCTGTGTACCAATCCCCGATTATCAGTGATTTCTAACGCACCTTCAATCCAAAGTCATGACATGTGCAGAGCACCCTTTCCACAGCTGATTCTTAAGTCAACTTTCTTCTATTTGCAACGTAAATAAACATTTTGATGTCCGTACAAAAACATATTGAATTTTCGCTAGAAAAAGTGTCTCAAGAGTTTTCCCCGACACCTGAAGCGTTTTTAATTATTTGCTTTTTTTTTTTGTCAGAGAACATCGGCTGTATCTCCATCTTCTCCACCCAACTTTTCGTAGGTACCTTCATTCATTCATTTATTCACCTTCTTAGGTGATTTTCTTGCTCACCGAAGCGTGAAAAGTTTCGGAATAAGTTGGTTTGCTGACATTGCCGCATCAACGGCGACGACGAAGTTGGTTGTTGATGCACTAAGTAACGGTCTAAGTCCAACGATCTTCTACGATATTTGATGTCTCTTCGAAGATTATGTCCTAAATTCTTGCCTACGAGAAATTGTTACATTTATCAAAAGTTTATATTTATCAAAGTGTCAGGTAAGAATTGTTAGTATCAATCTTAAGTCGATGCAAAAGGGTTTCGACATAACTAGCTTCACATAATAAGGTAATTCAAGCGTAAATACAAGAAGGGTTCATCAAAATCGTGCTGCAGGTTTATTCTCATAAATAAACTTCCCACAGAGAGAAAACCACGCTGGTGGCTCTAGCATAGAGACTTATACATAGAGATGGGGAAAATGACCTAAAAACACATTTAAAACGGCTAACTTTTGTTATAGGTAGGAACTTGGTTCCTATATGTGAATGGAGAAGTCGGAATTGAAAATACCAAACAAAATCTTATATTTTGGTTCAGTGAACTGCAAACCTGAGATAATGTTCCCAAGCTCTTTAATACTTTCTGTTTCTGATTATTTCGGTTGGAAAATATTTTAGTAACTGAATCACTGATTCATGCTTTAAGGCAGCAGGTACATGAGCAATGAACATGTGCAATTTGAAGAAGAGTGCAAGTAGCAAGTTCGTTCTGTTTCCATTGCGACAATTGAGTACTATATGGCATGCCATTCGTAAAAACTCGATCTTAAGATTTTGATTCAACTTAATATTGTGATGGTAGAGAAGTCGAAAAAATTGGGTCTGATTACACATCTGTCCGTCCTTGCAGAGCTTACCAATTGGACAAAAAACTTCATGCATGAAAACCTATACATGACGAGTCTATAAGTAGATAATATACATTCTGCACGTGCACATAATTCAAATATTATGTAATTTCATTTCGAAATTTTCCCGTTATTCCAATTCTTCATAACTCTTAAATGATTAAAAAACAAAATGATTTGAGAAGTTTGTGTGATCCGCTTAACTATAGGCAACCAGAGCTCAAGATTGAGCTTGGTTTTCAGTTGCAGACTCAGATTTATCGTTCGGGATATCCTAGAACAAAATTCTTCCGAAAACCGTGAAAAACACCAAAAACAAGGTCTTCATCAAATATGTTCGTCAATATGGGTCACAATGTTATTGAATGCCTGGTAGCCAAGATATTGGCAAAACTGTTTCTGGCATGCAAACATTTTCTCGCAAAGTATTCCGTTAAATGAAAACTTAAAAGAAGTATTGTGGTAAGAACCAATGCAGTCACTCAAACTCGCACTTCACCAAATCGGTGACGTGAAATATCGCCAAACGAAAAAGATTCGGATTAGAAAATTTGGCAGTATTTCGTTTTCAAAAACGAAAAATAACGCAATATGGCTTTATTTCGATTTAGAAAATGAAATAATACCAATTTGGCAGTATTTCGATTTGAAGTTATGAAGAATTAGATCCCGAATCCCGAAACCAGAAGTCCTACTTATGTGGGTCACTATGGTGGGTCAGTAGTCCCAAATTTATTGTATCTTCTATCGGACAAAAGTTTCAAATGAAAAAAAAAAGTATTTTGAGTGCATTAAAAAATTACTAACGTTCCTCGTAAAAACCTGTGTTGGAATT
The DNA here is from genome assembly GCA_943590905.1 of Sphaerophoria taeniata. Classification (NCBI taxonomy): domain Eukaryota; kingdom Metazoa; phylum Arthropoda; class Insecta; order Diptera; family Syrphidae; genus Sphaerophoria; species Sphaerophoria taeniata. The sequence goes on along the minus strand of OX016540.1, from coordinate 21,212,203 downwards.
ATTTCCAAGCAAGAAGCTGAGCTATACACGTTTTTACGAGGAATAATTACTAACATTCAATCAAAATATGTGAAAAATTCAACCAATTTATTGAATATGAACATAATTTTACAAATTAAACAATTATTTATTTTTCCTACAGTCTAACTATGGTGGAACATAAGTGCCGAATTCTATTTTGGAACTACCAACCAGCGTTGCCAGGCGTCCCGAATTTTAAATCAAAAATTCAGTGTCCCGCGCAGCGTTGCCGATTTTATTTTTGAAATCGGGCCAATCTTGAAAAAAAATCGGGCCATTTTCGTGTTTTCAGGGCCACAAACAGAAACGAAGTAAATGCATTACAGCATCTTTTTAAAATCATTTTGAACGCCAGTTTTGAGTATTTGTAATACAGTTCATTTGATAAATTCATCTGATTTTCAGGTTAGCAGTCCATTTTTCAATTTTTTAGAAGAACTTTAGAATAAATATTGTGTCTGTATTTGCACTTCCTAGTACCTAATCACATGGACTTAAAAAGTTATAATCTATAAGAAACTTGGCGCTAGTTTAACCAGTGTTAATGTCAGATGACCAAGTGAGAAGTGAGATACTGCAGAAATACAGACTTATAGTCCAGTTCCACCTTACACTACTCACTGAGATCTCAATGTCACTTTGACTGAGGAAAATCATTTAGTGGAACATAATTCCCAGTCCTCATTGAGAATGCTTCGTTTACTTTACAAATTGTTGTGATTCATGATTCATGTGCTGAGTGAGAAATCGAATCCAAAAAAAACAAAAAAAAAACAAAATAAATAATTTGAACTCGTCATCCTCACTAAAGAATTGAAATCCTAATGCATATGAACCAATGTTCTCTTTTTGGTTCCAGCACTTCAAGAGGGCCATTTTCAATACTTGCGGGCCACCGGGCCATTTCAACAAAATAGGGCCAAAATGGCCCGATCGTTCCACTTCGGCAACGCTGGTCCCGCGCGGGACAGGCTCAGTCCCGCTTTTCGGGGAAAAATCGACCTGAATCTTCAGACCATGCTGAACACGCTCTGAACAAAATTAGCTTTGAAAATTTTCTGAACTCTGATTTAATTTTGAAATGCAATTGAGCACTTAATATTCAGGAATTTGATATTTGTATATTTTTAATTTACTTGACTATTTCTTACTAAAATTCTCTGCCATATCAACTTGCATCTTTTGCTTTGAAGCTACTTTGATAGGCGCGAACCATCTGCGAAAGCCATTCAAAAAATTTTTTGCTCTGAAGCAGAGGAAACTTAAACTTTAGCCTACTCGTTTATAATGTGGTGAGTGCTTTTGGTGCATTAAACAAAAAGTCTCAGAGAAACGATGGTGCAATAACAGAAATGCATGAGTCATTCTGCCTTTTCCGCTCAAAGTTGACTCAAAGGCTTAAGGATGGGTTTTTCGACTACCAGGCCAAACAGATTTTAAATAAATTGGTTGAATCTGAGCGGACCAAAGTCATCAAAATTTTCTTACGAATTGACAAATATTTTTAGACAAACGTTATGATTTTTCACATGAAAATATTTTTTCTAGACTTAAATTTTTAAACCTGAAGCTAGTTTTGACATGATTGAAACGCTGTATCTCTAGTAAAATTGAAGAGCGATATTTCGGTAGATACTAGATAACTTGTATGAAGAATTTAACTTGTTCAAATTATCTTTGGACGTACTAGTGAGAAACTGCAAAGACACCACTGCTACTACCGCACAGAAATAGCACCAGCTTTTCCCAACATCGAACTGCTTTCCTAAACGCGTTTTTTCCCTGATGAATTTAAAATGGTCGGATGGCAGAAATAAATGCTCCGTAGATTTAATGAAGTCAGAATTACTCATCCAGTTTAATCTACAGCTATCCTGTGAAGGGTTCTTCATCTCTATTAAAAAGAAAAAGGAAATTTTAAAAGAAGTAAAATCTTCGCTGAAATATAACGAATAAGTTACTCTCTTGTAAATAAATTATTTGCAATTTGTAACATTCACTCTTATGAAAAAGACTTTTTTTGATTTTGATTTGAATATTTTTTTCTGAAGACAAATAAGGCTCAACTATTTATATGATTTTAAATATTTTACTTTAATTAAAATACATTTTCTATGGCTAATTTTGCTATGTTTTTTCACGAAAACCTAATTTTAATTATGTACGTTGGTTTTAATATGTCCCGCTTTCGACGAAAGAATCCCGCCGTTTTCACTCAAAAAGATCCAAAATCCCGACTTGGTACAAAAAAAATATCTGGCAACGCTGCTACCAACCCAATATGGTGGGTTTCGAGATATCCTGAAATCAAATTCGGGGTTTCTTCGTGATTAGTTTTAAACATTCTGTTAATCAATAAATTGAGCGGACAGTTTGATCATATTTTCAAGGTTTACATACTACAAGGTCTTTGTGATGTTTAGGAAACTCTTCCCCATGAAAGCGTTCTTCTGAACTTTGGTGTTCGGTGAGAGTAGGGCATTCTACAAGCACACTGTTCTTGAACCCAGTTTCATCTTATAGCATCTTTTTGTCACCTAAAATAACAGAGCTGTTTCTTTTACATCAACAGCTCCATCAGAAAGACATTTTTGTATTGATGGGATGTTCAGTTTTCTTGCATCATGTGGATGCAGACGTAAGTACCTACTATGTTTGCAATACTAAACCTTAACTCAGTCTCACATGTTTTAAAATATTATTTCAATAAAGGATTTGGAGTTTGAAACAAAAATGAAGGAGGTGCAATAATTGCTAGCGAGTGAAACGAGCGGAAAAAAATTTTGCCCAAAAGAAAATGAATTTGGGGTGTGAAAATAAAAAAAATTCGCGCGAATTCGTCCGTACACATCCGGCCATTATTTACCCATATTAATGACTTGACAGTTCGGAAGAGAACGTAACTTTCATTATAGTTATAGCTTTTAACATTTCGTCAATTTTAGCTTGCTGTATACAAATGTTTTTTTGACAGCTTAGTTTCCTATTTCCTTATATGTCTGGTCCAATAACGTTTAATTTCCGTTAATTTACAGCCTAAAACTCCCAAATTTGGATAGTTTTCCACGATTTTTGACAATCACGAAAGTAGGTTATTCATGCATGCAGCCGTAAAAGTGGTTTTCTATTTGGCATACCTTCCTTTTTACAATGGAATTTATTTCTCTTCTCGTTAATTTGAAAAACTCTTGATTGTTTAATTCTTATCGCTGGACTTTTTCTCAAAGAATATGATATTTCGCACCTCTCCCTAGATGTTGATAACTTAAAAAATATTTAAAATTGAACAGAATTTTAATTAAATGACAATCAATTCACCTAATAGAACTGTAATAAGCTAGTGTTGGCTTTTAAATGTGCGTTAAGCACTGTTTGCACTAGGTCGGCAGACATTTTCAAAACATTTTCCAAGCAAGATAAAAATTTCAACCAGCTTCTTCATGGTTCGATCAGAAAAAGGTGATCGAAGAAAATCGACTGTGTAATCGAAGAGTTTCGATCACAATCGACATTCGCAATATGAAATAATGTAATCGACAATCGATGAACGAAAAAAGTCGACCATCAATTAGAAAATCGACACTCGCAATCGGGACCACATTTTCCTACGGTTTTCAAGTGATTGGAGACAAATTAGTTGACATCTAGTTTTTTAAGATGGCAAATCAATGTTCCAGCCAAGTTTTCAAACAACGAATTTGATGAACTTTTTATGAACGTTTTCAATTCTTTAAGAATGAATGTTGTAATAGGGATTCCATATAACACATCCACATTCTAAGACAGAACTCACATAAGCATTGTACAGTGACTTTAGAGTGTAGGTAGATAAGGATCGGTAAAATTAAAAGAATTATAGGCTTTATGAAACCCAGCATTGAGTTAGATTTTGCTACGATGTATTCCGTATGTTTTATAAAATTCAACTTTGGTCGAAGAGGATTCCTAGATCCTTCTTCTCAAAAGCCCTTTCTAAAGTCTTGACACCTGCTTGATATTCACAAGGAATCGTGTTGGAATTACGACCGAAGGTAAGACAGTGACATTTGGAAACACTCAGACTTAAATCATTGACCAAACGATCAATATCATTTTGAAGAAGACGACAATCTAAAGAAGACTTGACTCACTTTTGGATCTTCAAATCTTCAGCAAAAAGAAGACGAAATGAATTTGAGGCATATCATTTATGAAAATTAAAAATAATAACGGGCCAAGATGGCTACCTTATGGTACACTCGAAGCAACTGAATTTGGACTGGAGTTAAAATTATTATCTATATGCGCACTTTTTGTGAACGATTCATTAGGTAGGAGCAGAGATAATAAATTTATACAGATGTCTCATCCCTGCAGAAAAAAGTGAAACATTTTTTGCTCTTAATAGACAAAGCCTTAACAGACAAGGAGCTTTCTGAAGCTTTTTTCCTTGCCTAAGTATTCATTTATAGGCAATGAGGTGAGCGAAAATAGACTTTGAATGCATTTTGTGAATGTGTTAAAGCTTTTGGATGAAGATTTTTTTTGGTAGCTTTCAGTTTCATATATCATTTCTCGCTATAAGGGTGAGACATCTGTATAAATTTATTATCTGTGGTAGGAGGTAAGCCAAAATAATAAGCTAGAATGAAAACCTAAGTTTTTCAGTTTAAAAATAATAATAATTGGAATGATTAACTCTGTCGAATGCTTCAGCAAAATCAGTGTAATTACATCTGTTTGATAACCTTCTTCAAGCTTATTAAGAACAAAGGTAAGAAAATAAAGCAAGATTTGTTGAAGTTGATCTACATGCGACAAAACCATGTTGGTGAGGTGAAATAATTTCCTTCAACATAAATTATAAATTTGTCGTATACAACTTTTTTCAAAATTGTCGTATACAAAGTTTGCAAATCGGGCGATTTATCTCACTTTTGGGAACCTTATTCAAGAAGCTGCAGTTTCCATTTCTAGTCAGAAAAAAAAAACATCTGAAACATCGCCACGCCTATTTTTCGATATCATCAAGGTCAGCCAAGTGAAGTGTTATTAAAAGATGCACATCTACGCATGTGCTCACCGAAACTTATGGTGTCCTTGTTTCTCAAGGAGAAAAACATAGTGCCCGGGCGCCATTTTAACTCTTAGGTGTTAAATGAATTATTACGGAACTTAATCAATCTTCTCTAACTGCCTTTAAGTACAATAGATCAAAGTCTTCCAATTTCCTAATTCATATGTTAATATTGAAAATCTATCCAATAACAAGGTCGGAACTAAACACATTTTTCTACTTCAAATATTTCTATATACCTACTCGCTGCCGTTAGGTTAATTAGGAGATTTGAAATAATCTTTACTAACACTGGCCTAAGTCAAACGGGTTCTTTTTTTTTTTTTTTGATTCTTCTTATCTCTACATAACACACCACGGCCAATTGGGTGTCTCAACATGATTTCCCCTTCCCAGATTCAAGTTGAAATTTTGTATCTATTCACTCCAACTGGTGCCACCGAAACCTTTTTAAACCAACTCTCTCAGTCAGATGGAATGGAAAATCTGAAAAAATAATACTGTTCGATGTATATATCTATCTTCTTCTAGATGCACCTCCTATGCGCCTGAGTAGGTACACAACTCTTGTAGCTTGCATCTTATACTTCACTTCTTAGCTTGGCCATGTGAACTGGATCTTCCAAGTAGCAAGCAAGTGTTATGCTGTGTTGTTTCTAGCAGTAAGCTGTTGCTGTTGCTGATCGTTTCTTTCCCTTCCACCTACAACACCGATCCGATGACAACGATCAACGACGACGGCAACGGCGAACACATCGCGCTGGTTCTGTTTCTTAGTATGCATCAGAGATACATTCATTTATTCGCTAGATACTCTTTCAGGTAGATAGATGATGGTATGTAAATTCTAATAGCCCTTGATTTCGTCCATCGGGAAAAAAAACTTTAGTCATGGGAAGGCATTCCGCGATCGTTCACGCGTAGTTGAGTCGCGGTAATCTAATTCAAACACCTTATTCGTTTACTCTCTTGTTTGGTTTAACCTTTCCTTTGTTGTTGTGTTAACGTTTTTGTGCTTTTTTGTTCTTCTAAGGTGCAGTTTCGCAACGTTCCCCCAAAAATTAATGTTATAAATTGTGGTTGAAAAAGAAACCCTCAATATTTAACGCTTCGAAACACGGTTTTTAAGTCCATTTTTGAAGTCCTTAAACAAACTAAATTTGAAATTTGGAGATAATACGCTCCTAACTGTGTTTTCTTGTTAATAAAAGTTAAAGTGAAAAAACCGTTAAATTCTTTGTTTTTTGTGAAACGCTAAGCAAAAGTTACACTTGGATCCTTTCTCCAGTATTATTTTTATTTTGTGGTTTAAACACATTACCCCCATTGGATAAAGGAAAAACATGGTTAAGTCAAGCCACGCAACCAAAGATGGAACCCTCATATGATCACGAAAATCTTCTGACAAATTACAAGTAATATTTTTTTCTCACACATTTTAATTATATTTTTTTGCCAAGACGAGATTCAGCAGCTGAGATAAGGCTTACTTTAGTATAAGTTTGTATCTCTTGTATGGGTATCTTGGGGCTTCTAACGTATGGGTTAGGGTGTCCCGGATAATTGTAGGTTTTGTAGATTTGAATGTGAAAAATATCTCTTAATTTTTGTTTAAGAATTTGTCATTTATCTTTAGTCAAGTTTAGAGCTAAATATGTGCTCGTAATCTATTCAAGATACTTATTCACTTAACTTGTTATTCTCGTTTTTGAAATGTCACCAAACGTCAAAATGAATCTCAGAGATCAGAATGCCTAAGTAAGAAAACACTTCAATGTTGATTCTATGAACCTGCCTGTCGCCTTATTATAGAGTGGCGTGACAGCCAAGACCTAAGTGGCCTACTCTCATCATCAATTCTCTGGGTGTGTGTGAAGAATTGAGGGGACCTACAATATAACGCCGATTCCGAACGGCAAAGTTGAGAAGCACTTTTTCATGACAGATTGACACTCTTGGAAGTTTGGTCAGTTTTTCGCAAGAGTCAGTGCCCGTGAAAGATGAAATACAAACTATGGGCACGAGTAGGACTCGGACCCACGACGTTCTGCTTAGCTTCTAACCAGTAAGCCACGGATACCTACTACTGGCCTTATTTAATGAAATTATTTCTCAAATTGGATAACAATGATTAGCCTATCATTGATTAAAGATAAATTTATTAGGCAATACCACTTGACAAAATCTCACTGAGATATCACAGCCCTCAGAGATCTCAGCGCAGATCTAGGTTCTATTTTTCACACTGCCATTTCGATTTTTCTGACTAATGAGCAGTGTTACCGCAGGTTTAATTTAAAATTAGTCCTCGCAGCAGAGTCCTTCAATGAAACGAAGTAAAAGACCTTACGATATATTTTATCCTTCAAACAGAAAGTCTTCCAATAGAGACTTCTGAACTTTGGCAGTTAATAACGACCTTTTTTTGAAGCTACGTCTGTTGGTTATCATTTATGTCGTTTTCCATTGGGCATCCAGAAGAATTCGGAAGAGTGAAACCGTTCCATTGGACTGACTTTGACAGACGGAATGCTTCTGAGAACAACTCCTCTGTTTTGAAAACAGAATCGTCCGATGAATGTCACATACATCATAACCCGTTCCATTGGAGGTAGAAGAAGAAACATCAAAAAAAGACCAATGGAATACAACATTATTCTGTCTGTTGCTGGATTACATGTAATAAGCTGACTGAGAAGAAGAATGTCAATAAACAGACAGGAATGTCGAATACTTAAAAAATGAGTCAAATTGAAAAAAATATTAGCCAGGTTATCAAAAATGAGGCCCAGTGGTAACTCTGCTAATGAGCAATCATAATTTGTAAGGTAATTGCAACTTTTCCACTGACAAAGTGACAACTGATATAGTAATAATGTAGGTACAGATTCTTCTGTGAAGGTAATAGTAAGATCTCGGTGACATTTTTGTCAAACGGCACTTACCATTGATTAATGAATGTATATTTTCAACAAGCTGTCTTAAGTCCACTTTGATTAATCTCAGCCATATAACTTTGAAAGTTCAAACGTCAGTTGATAAGTGTCAAAATTTAAATAAACGGAAATATTAGCTCTGTTTCTTAGCATGCATCATCGCGGTCGTGATCGCAGATAAACTAAAATGTCTGTCTTTTTGAATCAGTTTATATTTATTTAGATTATAGGCAAGTTGCTTCAAAAGTACCCGAAATAGAAAAATATTCTTATTTTTTAATCTGACGTTTGGAATGTTAGAACCCATTTTCTGAGAGTATTTTACGTAAGATCACCTACGATTTTTCCGGTCACCCTAATGGAGGTATATAAACATAAACACACTGCCATAGTCTGTGTTTGAATACGCTATGTAGTTTAGTTTTAGTTCGTATTCGTAAATGCATGTAATTAATTCTTAACTGTATTCTACCTTCCTTTAGTTAGAATAGCTATAGACAATCATTAGCTATGTGAATTGGGTCTAAAGTGCTGTGAAGAAGAATTTTAGGTCAGCAGAATGGCGAAAAAAAATAAACAGAAAATTGTAATCTGTAATATCATTGCGTATATCTCGGCTTGGGATTATGATTTGCAAGTGTGTGTTGTGTGTATTTCTTTTTCTCAGATCAAATCGAAGAGATATTCAAATTTATTTAAAAGAGGCATTAATGGCGCCTAAATTTTTTCAAAATTAATTTCCAAAGATTTTTTGAGCAGATATTTCGATTTTTAAATGAATAAATTTGCTATTGGTCAGCGAGATATCTATAACACTCGAATTTATCATTGCTCTGGGTTGGGATGTCACCAATATTATGATAGCAGTTGCGATATATCCACTTTTTTGGACACACCCACTTGTAGTGGTTAAAAACATACATATATATGCAATATGCATGGTATATCCAACTTACACTCTTAAGTGAGATCATTATAATACCAGCATCTAATTATAACAAAGAGAAAGTAATTTTAGTTTGTTTTTATAACAGTAACACGATGTCTTAAGACGGGACTCGGATTTTTTTATTGAGTTTTGACTTAGATCCCTGATTTTTTTCTACTTTGCTAAATATGCTAGATAAAAAAGTGTTGATCTTGCTTGAGGCAATTTTAATTAAATCTCTTAAATTAATTTATCTAACGATTGAACTCGTTCAAGAATTAATTTTAGTCCATTGTTTTTTTTTTCTACCGACGGAACTATTTGTTTCTACTTTTAGCCTTAATGCAATTATTAACTTTCAGAATTCCAATAAATTATTATAACTTATAACGTACACCTAGAAGTTCACTTGAGTTGTATAAAGAACATGTCAATAATATTCAATATTATTTATCAAATGGAAATAGTAGCCAAAATATCATTTTATTAGGAGACTTCAATTTGCCAAATGTTAATCGGGATTTCGATTCTGATGAACAACAATTAATACCATTTAACGTTTCTAATTATTATGCTCCTAAAATTGTAGATTCTTTCGCATCATTTGATTTAATTCAAATTAATCATTGTAAAAATTGTTTAAATAGAATGTAAGACTTAATATTTGTCGATAAAGAGTTAATGATGCCTGTAAATTAATCATGTAGCTTTTGACTGTAAGGGTTTGAATTATTTTAAAATTAATACCAATGAATTATTTAAATATAATTTTTATTAAGCGAATTTCTCAGGCAAAGCAAGTTACTTGGACTGTTTATATATACCTTCTATAACGAATAATAACAATAATGACTTATCTCTGTTCTATAATACTTTTATTGTCACTCTTAAAAAGGCTTCTGATATCTTTGTTCCAAAAATTCAAATAAAAAGCACAATAGAAGATTGATTGATTAATTAAAAAAATAAAAAAATAAAATATACAAATTGCTGAAAGTTTTTGAAGGCAATAGCAGATTGCGGTCGGAATATGTTTTTCTCGAAAAAAGTTTCAATTTTTTAAATAATTTTCCTTACAAAAATTATATCTATTCAATCGAGTCTAAATTGAAAACAAATAGTAAATACTTTTGGACTTTTATTAAAAAAAAAAACAATAGTGGAATACCGAATAATATGGAGTATTTGTTTTCATAATCATAATGCACAAACTTATTTGAAATTTGTAATGCTTTTGCGGATTTTTTTCAATCGAATTATTTAACTTCAGGTCAAAGTAGTTACAATAGTATTGTTTCCAATAATTTTATAAATATTGCTAGTTTTCAAATTTCTTTGACTGAAATAGAAACAGCTTTATGGTCTAAATCAGCCATACTCAACCTTTTTTTTTAATGGGCCACATTGATAATTTTGTAACGCTGCCCCGGGCCACAAGACATTTTTTTTAATCGTAAAAAATAATACTCATTTTAATGTGCATAGTTCGCTTTATAAAAAGCTCAAAATGGTTCGACTAGTAAGAAGTAATTCTTTAAGATTCATGTGGTATCACAATGGGCCTTTTCTTTTTGCCTAAGTGTGTGTATTCTGTATCCGCAGCCACTGTAACCTAACCTAACCCTAATGTGCATAGTAGTAAAAATGGTGGCCCCAAGCAGTCTAGCTCGGTGATCCAATTAGCGCTGCGTGTGCCGTTTTGATACCATAACAATTCGCTTGACCTAAAAAATTGAAAGAGGGATTATATAAAATTCTGAGTTTTTGTTTTGAGCTCGCTAGCTGGCGTCCTGGCGATCTCAAGTTTGAAGAGGAACTGCAACAATCAGTTTAAAATACGCATCGAATCCACTTTGTTGCGTTTAGAAAGGAGATCAAATCTTTGATCTTCAGTTCGGAAAGCTCATTAAGGTCATCGAAGAAGGATTTTCCCAATGTTTTGGCTCTTGTTTTGGCTAGGGCAGGACACTTACATAAGAAGCGAAGAACAGTTTCCTTTTCTCGCTGGTCCCCGCAACTACGACAGAATGTATTGTGGGGGATGCCCAGCTTAGATGCGTGTTCTCCAACAGGCATGTAGCAACGACCCTGGCTATGTCTTGCCTGAGTCTGAAAATAAGGTTGTTAGTACGGGATTTATTGGAAGTATGGGCCATATCCTTCTAGATATGATACAGTTGGTTAGACTACTCCACCTGTGGTTTGATTCAGCGAGAAAAATTGAGAAAAATCTTGTCCTTCATAGCACCAAGAGGAATGTTGATTCTTTCCGCGAGTGAAGGGCTGATCCTTGCCTTGCCAGCTCGTCAGCCCGTTCATTGCCCTCAAAGCCACTATGACCCGGAATCCAGACAAGAGTGACCCTGAGTACAATGTTCATATCCGCTAGCTCACTTCGGCATTGTTGAACTAATTTGGAGGATGATGTGGACGAGCCAATTGCTTGAATAGCCGCCTGACTGTCCGAAAAGATAGGTGTATTGCGGTTTTGATTTAAATCTAGTTTAAGTAATTTGCATGCTTCCTTAATCGCGATTCGCGAGTAGTTCAGCCTGAAAGGCACTAGCAAAGTCAGGAAGCCGAAAAGACATGGAGACATTTAAAGACTCAGAGAGAATTCCTTTGAGCCGTCAGTGAAAATAGTCGTGTCGAAGCCTCTCTTCACGAGATGGAATGATAGCTTTAAAACCCGCACTGAGGTAGACAGTAGGAGTGCAGTAGTAGGTTTTTGTCGAAAAGATGTCCATTCAAAATTTGAAAAAGTAAGGAATACTCAGCGACATCTGTTTTTCATTAAGTTGTGCAAATCTTTTCTGGCATAGAAAGGAGTGACATCTATAATAATTTTTTGAAGACACATATGTTCCATTTTTCCACTGCTGAACGTTCTAGTGTTGCTTCCATTTTGAAAACTTAAAAGGATATATTTTTCTCACGTTTTTCTGCATGCACTCGATATTTTAAGAATTTATGAAACCACGCCGCGGGCCAACTTTTATAAGCTCGAGGGCCGCATGCGGCCCGCGGGCCGCAGGTTGAGTATAGCTGGTCTAAATGAAGATATAGTCAATCTGGTCCTGATGGAATACCTGCTGTTGTGTTAAAGAAATTTGCCTCTTCATGTGCTAGGCTTTTGTATTTTATATTCAATAGATCACTGGATATTCGTGAGTTTCTTTTTGACTGGAAAATTTCTTTTATAACTCCAATTCTCCAATCTATAAAAACGGTCCTAAACAAATCATTTCGAACTATAGACCAGTGTGTAAATTATCTGTGATTCCAAAATTATTTGAAAAAATTATTTGTGATTGATTGTCTTTTCTTTTAAAAGAAATAATTTCTCCATATCAACATGGCTTTGTATCTGGTAGATCAACTTGTACAAATTTAACACTTTTTACTAATTAGCTAGGTATATCTTAAATAATATTGAAAAAGGTTATCAAGTAGATGTTGTCTTCACGGGTTTTGCGAAATAAAGAAATAGGTTTTCACTCGAAAATGCTTGATTGGTTTAGTTCATACCTAATAAATCGCATTCAATATGTTAAAATTGATTCAATAATATCTAAATCTATTAAAAATACGTCGGGCGTTCCTCAGGGAAGTCATCTTGGCCCTCTTCTCTTCCTTGTCTTTATTAATGAATAATGACCTACCTAGTGTTTTTTCTAACTCGTCATATCTTATAATAATAATAATAATTATATCGATGATACTGTTTTGAAAGAGTTTTCACTAAGAAAGATCTTGGAGTAATTTTTGACTCTTGTTTAAAGTTCAATAATCATATTGATTACATAGTTAATAAATCTAATTCCATGTTAGGATTTGTACTTTGTAATTCTAAGGGTTTAAAGGATCCATATAGGTACACTTAAATCATTATATGTTGCATATGTCAGGTCAGTTCTTGATTATTGTAGTGTGGTGTGGAATCCATGTTATATAACTTATTCATTTAGAATCGAGAGAGTCCAAAGGAAATTTATTCGATTTGTAGTAAAGAAACTTAAATGGAATGTGATTAATATGCCTCATTATAATACAAGATGTCAGCTCATTGGATAACATACTCTTGAAAACAGGCGCAAAATATCTTCAATTATTTTTATACGTGATATAATATCCTATATCGTATTAACTGTTTCTTTTTGCTTAATTTGATCAAATTCTATGCACCTAGTTGTTTTCTTAGGAATAGAAATTCATCCCAGTTATTTCTGGAAGATTGTCATCGAACTAATTATGCTTAAAATGAGCCAAATAATCGCTGTGTTAGGGAAATAAATAATATTTAAATGATTTTGATTTTAATTTTCATTATAGTAAGGAAAATTTTAAAGTTATTTTAAGTTTATATTTTTTAAATAAATAAATTATGTAAACATTTTGTAATATCATAGTCTGTAAAAGTTTAACTCGATTGATGAAATAAATAAATAATAATAATTAATAATAATAACATTTCCATATTTGTCTGTTAAAATTACGATTTATGTACCTTTACTTCGTTGAAATGAATTATTTTAAGAGAATTCAGTCTCTAACATTTTGTGAAGTGCTGTTGTGCTGTATCGAGCTTAGTTTATTTATGTATGTACCTACTTACGGATGCGCCATCGCTGCTGAGTTTACCACTAGGCCGTGCGTTAAGCGACATGGAGAACAAACAAATTCAACACATAAATATATGTAGGTATTTCATAAATTCAATAAAGTTGCAGTTTAAAATTGCAAGCAAATAGTAGTCAGGCAAAGCGGATTTCATTTTTGCTTCGTCCTAAGCAGATTTACCACTGGGACTCATTTGACTCAAAAGGGACTCATTTTTGATAAGCTGGCTCAAGGACTAATATTTTTTCAATTTGACTCATTTTTTAAGTATTCTACAGTTAGCTTTAAGTTTACGAAAAAAGTGTTTATTGACATTCTTGTTCTCAGTCAGTTTATTACATGTATATAATACTCATAGAAAACAGACTGAATAATGTCGTTTTCCATTGGTCTTTTTTTGACATTTTTTCTCCTACCTCCAATAGAACGGACTATGATGTATGTCGTATTTGTCATTCTTCGGAGGATTTTCTTTTCAAAACAGAAGAGTTGTGCTCTTCTCAGAAGCATTCCGTCTGTCAAATTCAGTCCAATGGAACGTTTTCAGAAGACTTCTGGACTCTTCCGTATGCTTCAGGAAAAACCACATAAATGATAGCCAACAGACGTAGCTTCAAAAAAAGCCCGTTATTAACTGCCAAAGTTCATAAGTCTTTATTGGAGGACCCTTTGTTTGAAAGGATACAATTTATCGTACGGTCTATTACTTCGTTTCTTCGAAGGACTCATTTATTTTTAAAATGACTCATGTGAATGTTTTTGAATATTGATTTTATTTTTTGTAAGGGTAAATAACCTAACGGTCGAAATTCATCAGCGGATGGCAAAGATTTTGACGGATTAAAAACCTCATTTTTCTGCTTTTTATGTATTTTCTAGATTTATTTTCGGGGCAATCCGATTTGCGAACCGAGTTGCATCTCGGTTTTCATAAGAATCAATTCGATTTTACTTGGTTTACAAAGTTGAAGGTTCGGCACATCATTATTTCAAATATTTCAAACCGAACTCGTAAGATCTTTCGCACAATACTAATCGATCTCATGTAAACTAATGTGTGGTTTTTCTAACAACCAAAGAATTGATCCGTGTCACATTAGTGACAATTTTACATACATAATTCACTTTACCGATGTCAACGAGATCAATCCAGACTCAATTCGAATGGATAGTAGAATAGTGTTCGGTGAAAATTGAATAAAAGTCCCTCACGATGAATAGCAGAATAGGCCTGTTAAACAAATTTCTTACATAACGAAATTGAATTTATTTGTCTTAGGATTGATTTCTCTCGAATATCTTTTTGGAGATGGATTTACACATATTTGTACACGGATTTTTCTTGGCCCCCATTTTAAAGCGTTTTCTTTAGGTTTCGGTCAAACTATAGTACGAGATATTTCTAATATAGGGGCGCCGATGAGATGCTTGCCTATGGGGCCCTCAAAGTTTAATCCGCCATTGTTTCACTGTTTCTGGTTATGACACAGGAAAAAAGATCAAATTTGTTTTTCGAGACATTAATAAATATATTTGAAGGATTGATAACTACGGTTTTTGGCTATACATACTTTTTTCATATTTCATTTTTTTTTTAATTTCTAGTATTTAAATACAAAGGATCAAGCAAATATCATACATTTTTGTTAAACAAGCTAAATTATCAACCAGTCCAACTTATTGAACAATAAAGTAAAAAAAAGTAACACTATTTTGAATAATACAGGTATATTTTTCAACAAAAATGTTTTTTTTTATTTTCAAAATTATGTAGGCAACTTGAAATTTAATATCGCAAAAAAGGCGTTTCTAAGTCACGAGCTCCTTCGTTTAATTAATTTAAGCTTAATTTTCATTTATATCATATACTAGCTGACCCGGCAGACTTCGTGCTGCCTCAATCGATAAATAAAAGACCTAAACTTTTGTACCCCGCTACACCACTACCTGCTACCCACTACTTCTGCACGCTAACTGCTTCCCCGTTACCCCGCTACAAATTCCAGCTAACCGCCACCCCACTATCTGCTACCTGCTGGCCCCACCACGCTACTCCACTAGGCGCTACTTTGGCCCTATCTCATAAACGGTTTGATCGATGTTTTACAAAATACAAAACCCATTAACGCCACTACCGGAACATTCCCTCAAAATTTGGTGCCATACCCTCCACTGGTACAAAAGTAATGAATTGCATTCAGCAACAAATCTAAAAAATGAAAAAAATCGACGACAAATAACGTCAAGGTTACGTTTCTTTTGTCGATGAAAAACAATATTTGACGAATATCTTCTATATATAAAAATGAATGTATGTTTGTATATATCCAATGGACTCCGAAATGGCCGAACAAATATTTGTGAAATTTTCATGGTTAATTCTGTTTATTCCGCGGTGGTTTCTGCGAAAAAAAAATTGGAAAAACCTCATGGAAGAGTGGGAAAAGTGCATTGGTTTTCAAATTGACAACTGGAAAATTTCAAAATTGGTTTTCGAATGGAAAATAGAATAACTCGGAAAACTATTTGGTTTTCAATGGGAAAATTGCATGTAATCGTAGGTGATTGGTTTTCAAATTGAAAAGTGAAAAATTTCAAAATGTGTTTTCAAATGGAACATAGAAAGTTTTTGATGAAAAACTGGGGAGACCCATTGGTTTTCAAAGGGAAAATTGCATGAAATTGTAGGTGCACTGATTTTCAAACGGAAAAATGGAAAATTTTGGATTGGCAACTCGGAAAACTCTGCGAGAGCACGAAAGACTTCAAGACCTAGAATCGAGTTTTTGCATAGAATTAGGTGAGGTATGTTTGTATGTCCGGTAGAAACTCATTAACCGCGCAATCCTCAATGAATTTTTCAACGAAATTTGCATTTTACTGCATGCTTTAATGAAAGTAGAAAGTGATTTGCAAAGCTTGGAAAAATAAAGATTTGTAGTTCTCTAATCTAGAAAAGCTGTGCTTCTCCCATGGACAGCTATATGCGCTGCGTGTTCGCGGGTGTCCAATGTCCTGAATCTTTTCATTGTTTCACCTTATATCCTGTACAACGACATATTAAAATAATAGGTTAACTTTAACTTAAAGCGGGCAAAGCCGCGGGTACCAGCTAGTATTTTATAAAAAGTAACTTTAATAAATAATAGAAAAAGTAATTAAAAGTCAAAGGCGGAATACATTCTTAACCACACGTCCATGTGACTCTATAGAGAGGACCAAGGCAAACATTTTGACTGTGAACGAAACGAATTTTGACCACCATTATATTTTGTGCAAACAGAAATGTTTTGCTCTCAAGCATAAGACCCCAAGACATTCTCAGAAGAAGCTAGTTTTTTTTCTTTTTTTTCTAACGAATCGACTTATGGAATTCATGTTAATCAAATAGAGTGATTTGATTGCTAAATATGTTTAAAATGTCTGGAGGTTCATTCTATAACACGATTCTTGTCAAACGATATCGTCTCGACTATGACTAAACGCTTTGTCAAAACGATTGGATTTGAACGATAGCTTAACGGGTATCGTCTTGAACATACCTTTTAAGGCATTTTCTCTTTTGAAACATGGAAAATTTTGTGTGATGTTTTAAAAAAAATGTTTTCTCGGCTTTTCACAGAGTTATAACTTTAGATTTTTTTTTTCAAGATATCGGTTCTACCAATTTTCATTCCTAACTGTTGGAAATTAAATTATATTATTTGCATCGTGCCCGTAAAAGTTTTTATTTCATTTTTCACGGGTGATGCCTCTTGCGAAGAACTGACATAACTTCCATGAATATCAATCTGTCTTCTGTCATGAAAAAGTGCTTCTCAACTTTGCCGTTCGGGATTAAATTGTAGGTTCCCTCAATTCTTCACACGCACCCAGAGAATTGTTGATGAGAGTAAACCACTTAGGCCTTGGCTTTTCAAGAGCTGTCGCGTCTCCTTCCTTTTTCAAGACAATCTACTCCGTAACTCAAAGTTATGAGAATTACGGAGATCGAAATCTGGTACCTGGTTCTTCGCCGCACTATCGGTCTCGTTAAAAAATCAAAATGTTTGCAATATTTCAGAATTTTCCGAGTTTGCCACCAAGACTTTTCTATTCCATTCGAAAAACAATTGTTTTACCTACACAATTCCATGCAAACATTTTCGATCTATTTTCGTTTCACAGGAACCATCCTGAACAACCCTTTATTTCCACTGAAAATTCATAAATATCCGTTAAGTTATTGGAATTATATGACATGTTGAAACACAAGACATTGGAAAGATTCGTTTCATTTTTTGACATATAAATCCATCAGCTGTTCAGAAAAATGAATTTCCGTCTGGAAAATGGAAAAATTATTTTCCGATTAATTTGTGCATAAATTGCGTTCTTATCCAAAGAGATTTAGTGATATATGCAAATATTTGTCTGGATTGATTTCGATGATCGTTATAACTGGCCCTTAGAACCAATCTTTAATATTGCTTTTCTGCAAAATTTGAGAAACAAAAACATGATTTTTATTCATAAAAAAATTGATATCCGTTATTCTTAAGAATTAATATTCGGCCGCCGCACTGGCAACAAAACGCGGATTCAATTATTGCTGTAATAAAAGCCGTCGGCGCTGCCGAAAATCGAGCTGATCTGAAAGTTGTCGAATCAAAAGTTCAAAGACATTGAATCACGATTATTGAATGAGACATCCTGTCAGTTGTTGAATTTTAAAAATTATTGCATGAATAGTCAATGATATTTGTGGGGGTTTGATTGCCAAAGAACTCTGAACGGAGGGATTCCGTGATAAAATGTTTGTGCATTTTACGAAACACTTATTGCTCTTACTTGTTGAACTGATTGATATAATATCTAGCTGAAAACACACCAAATCCAGCAAAACGTTTTATTTTTGTTTTGTTGCCTTCGGTGTATTTTGCTCTTATACAACCCCATGTATTTACTGCAACCGACGACGCACGACGAGGAAAAAAAAACGTTTTGTCGTGTCAGTTTCGGTGTGTGTTGCCTCATAAGAGGAATGGACTTGCATCCGGGGAAAACAAACAAAACGATTTGTTGGATTTGGTGTGTCTTCAGCCTTAGGCAATAATCAATTGTTTCCCGCTCCGAAGATTTCGGATCGGTTTCTAACACCGATTTGGCTGGAAAATCATTTTTTTTTGCTGGAGAGAGGGGCAGAAGTCGTGGGGCTAAAGATCAGTCGGAAAAACTTTAACGATCGTCCGTGGAATTCAATCATCAATCCAAGAAAATTTTTGTGGACAACTCTTTTAGCTTAAAGACCAAGCCCCGACTGTTGCACGCCAAAGTTGATTCCCTGCTGCTTTGTGGGTGTAGCACTTGTTAAGTCACGGACACTGCCACAAAAAAGCTTCACACGTTCGTTAGTAGATGTCTATTTCTGGCCCAACCGTATTTCAAATGCTGAACTTCATGTGAGAACAGGTCAGTAATCCATAGACTCTATCATGCGAAGACGAAAGTAGCTGTACATGGGCCACACACTTCGAAAAGGCAACTGCCATGAGGTGGAACCCGCTCATACAAGAAAGCAGAAAAGTGGGTAGACAATTGGTTTGGCAATAGGAATCATTACGACGATGACGCATAGTAGATGATACCCTTTTTAGCTTTAAGGAAACACCACCGCCGTAATAGGTCAATAGCTAAGGAAAAATAAATGTAAACGAACTTTTCTGGTAGGTTATAGCAAATGATACACACTGAAAACGAAAACTACATATCTGCGGGGTTATGTTCCCAAAACCATTTTTCCTGCTTTAAGCCCTAGCTTCTTGAGGACCCAATGTCCCATATTAAGCTTATTTTCTGATGCTAAAGTGCTTTTAAGCCTAAAAAAAAAAACATGCATTTTACCAAGAAAATGTATTTCTTGTTTTAAGTGAAGGCTTGTAACTAAGCGGGAATGGTGATGATGAAGAGTTCTAAGTATCCCTTTGCAAAAAATGACAATGCGAAAGGTCTGCAATTAAATTGGTAACTGCATTACAAGCAGTGTAGAGGCTCATATAAATCTCCTCACTTCAATATCAACCGTCGTCGTCACTTCGTTCGACAAAAAATGTATCAAAAATTTAAATTAACTGACAATTTCTGTGCATTTTCTTTACATTTAATAAGAAACTACCACTCGAATCTTCTGTTCCACGGTAGGGTATTTAAATACATTTTTTTTTATTTATTCAGCAAAAAAAGGTAGCCCCACAGCAGTTTGCGCGGCTGTCTGCACTCTGCTCTATAAAATTTGTGGACGTTATGTGTCGCAAGTAAAAATATAAATAAAAAATAACAACTCTAGGGTCCCAAAGCAATACCTTCCTATTTTATAGTCAAAAGCCAAACGATTGTGTAGCAAACTCCGAAAATGACAAAAATACCAAAAAAAAAAGCAGTATCAGCGCACCGAAGGGCCCCATACTAAACGTAGTAAGAAGGGAAAACAAAATGTCATATAGGTTCCCCAATAAATTATCAAGTTCTCGGCTCTTCTCAATGCACTACCACCACCACCACCAGGGATCGATCGGTCGGTCGGTATCGGTATCGGTATCGGTGAACAAGGTAAGGTCCATCGTTCCCGTTTGCGACAAAGTTCGAGCAACAAAAATAAAAGCAAAGATCACTTTCAGATCCGCAGCAGGGATGTGAGAACACATTTAAGGCCTTACATTACCATAAGACTCAGGTGCGAGCATCAGGCTCGAACGCTCGGTAAATCCTTCTCAAGTTATAGACAAGGTTGTCGCAGCGGCTGGTGGCGCGGCCTACCTAAACAAAAACCTATATTCAACTTATTAAAATCATGTTTTTAGTCGAAGATAGTTTTAGAGCTTCCTTCGCTACCTTTCATCTACTGTTAAAAGAATTTGAATATTGCGAGAGGTATTTCACATTTTGTCCCGCGACGGACGTGGCATCTTTTCTCAGCGAACCCAAGCAGATACTTTTTTTTGTTTGCTCGGCTCGCGGACATATACGTGGTAGCACATTGCTTTGAAATGTGGTGGCATAAGCATAAACTTGTGCATGTCGTATATCCTTGAATGCGGTATGCTTTGATATTGGAATAGCTGCACGCGCCCAATTTACATTTATGTCTATCGATATTCGCAAACTCCTTACTTCATATATGCTACTTTATGTGAATAGCTGTTGCTGTTTGGGTTGCTGTTGGTTGAAAGTTTTTTTCAAAAGAGAATACGAGTAAGAAGAAACTGTCAATATGTCTGAATAAATTGTGCAGACTTATAAATCGATAAATGTTCGGTCCCGAAACCAAATGGCGGTAGTCACTGTATCAAAACTGTTGTTAAACAACTAAAAAGAGCGCCCGATCTGGGGCTGCGCCGCTGCTGCGATACTGTGGGTATGCACCAGTTTCGCCGGGGGTTTGCCAACAGAAAAAAAAAATAATAATCAAATGTTTGCAAAAGCTAAACAGTATTTCGTGGAAAAGGCATGAAAAATCCTTACCATAAACCGAATTTTGCTTAAAGACAATGTTGGGGACCATAAGACGTTAACTTTTTCTTTAAACAAGAACGTCAAACGTTTGTAAAGGACGAATTTAAGTCAGTCACATTTTTTGTTGGTAACTTCCATGCGTTCAAAGTACATCAAAAAAAATTATATATGCATATGTACATACATTTTATAGATACTGTTCAAACTTATTTACTATTTATTTTTGAATTGATTGAATAGTTTTTCTTTTAATCCAATTCAAGGCACTTGTCAAATAAATATGCTTTTGAATCCTCAACTTACTTGCTTTGGTCCATGAAGTCTAAAATTAGTTATTATGTCTAATTTCGAAGAAAAAATAAGTTAATCAATGCAATCGAGTCACTACGGCGTATGCGTACCCTTTGAAATATCATTTTTGGTTCATATAGGCCAGTGATTCCTATCGACCCACAGCGTTCTATTACGATCTACATGGGATTTTTATAAGTAAAAATAAGAATAGAAGTGAGGTATAAGCTGGGGCCTAAGACTGAAAATTTATTTACATACATAAATATAAATTTTGTAAAAAGTACCTAAACAATTAAATAGATGCTTCGTTTACTTTCTTTATCGTGTTTTACTGCTCTTTTTGATACTATTATGTTTTATAACACTAAAAGCATTTATTTTATCAAAAAGCTAAAGGGGCAGAACCCGGAAAAGTCAAATCCTAGGTCCCAAACTCGAAATCCCGAGCGAAATCTCAACATCAGGAAATCAATAAAATTATAAATGTTCGACATTTTTATATGTATGTTCTATTTAAAGAAATACGGCCGACAATAAACCAACTTTTTCACACTGATTGGGTAAAGTTTGTAGTTGACTGTACAAAGTGCAAAGTTTTTAAATATTTATTTTAAAATGCAAATGAATATGTTCATAAAAACGATTGTTGTAAGATTTATGAATGAATGTTATAAGCTGTTTATAGTTTGAAGAAAAAATAATCATTTTTTTTGTTTTCTAAAATAAAGGGACTTGTGCTGCAATTGAAATAAGGCTTCCCAGTTGGGCGTATGCGAAATTAACTGCATTATTATAATGGAACAAGACTTCATGTCTTGTATTCATTCCACGAATACCAACAATTCCTACAGATTTACCATTGCAAATTGCAATTCAAAAGGCAAGCAATTTCTGTTTAAAGCTAGTTTCGATTTGACAATAAATAATGCGCAAGAGCAAACGCTTGAGATAGCTGGGTGAAGCTAGAAAAGTCATGCTTTTCCACTGGACACCTATAACCAATGCCCGGAATCTTTTTATTCTAATAATAATAATAAAAATAAGTTAACTTAAATAGATATTTAATTTAAAGAAAATTTTCTTTACTCTTTATTCACTTTACCAACAGACAGCGTTACTTTTGGTTCCTCTTTTTTTTTTTTTTTTTTTTTTTTTTTTTTTTTTTTTTTTTTTTTTTTTTTTTTTTTTTTTTTTTTTTTTTTTTTTTTTTTTTTTTTTTTTTTTTTTTTTTTTTTTATTGCGGAAACCTACACGCTACACAGCGTTTAAGGTTTAAATAAATAAAGGAATAGATAGAGTGACGCGACAGCTCTTTGAAGAGCCAAGGCCTAAGTGGCTTACTCACATCAACAATTCTCTGAGTACGTATGAAAAATTGAGGGGACCTGCAATTTAACGCCGATTCGGAACGGCAAAGTTAAGAAGCACTTTTTCATGACAGATTGATATTCTTGGAAGTTTTGTCAGCTGTTCGCAAGAGGCAATATCCGTGAAAGATGAAATAAAAACTTTATGGGCATGAGTAGGACGTTCTGCTTAACAGCTAACGCACCTAACCTTGTTTTAAAAAGTTAAGAAATCGGTTGTAACTGTGTGTTAATTAGTCAAATGAAAATTAGTCCAATGCTTTCACTTATATCCGAAACAAGATCTAAGTAACCCCCAAATTAATTTCTGTTACATTCACAACGTTGTCTATAACTTAAATCAGCAATGAAGAGAATACGCTATAATGCTGATCAAAGGTTGGAAAGTTGGAATTTTCGATTTTTAATTACCTATTTGAAATGAGCCTTACTAGTAACGGTTAAGAGTGTTACGGTCCAAAACTGTGTTTTTATCAAATGGTATTGTGAAGTGATCAGTTCATCAGTTGTCCTATCAAATGATTAAGGTGTCAATGGGTAGACAAAAACTGTTATTAAGTACTTCATTTACTTCGTAGTAGGGACTCAAAAACCCCAAAATCCTCAAATTTTAAATTCCATTAAAATAAAAAAAAAAAGAGTTTTTGCTAACATTTCTTAATGAGCATAAAATTCGATATTTAAACTGTAACAGTATTGAAGAAAATTTTATTTTTCTTAAAAAACATTTATTAAAATTCGTTTTATTGATAAACAATTTTGCTTATGAAGCGACATGTTTTTAGTTTATAATCTCTTCATTTATTTATTTTGTTCTCAACAAATAGTAGTCAAAAAAGTTTGATGAAATTATTTTTTTTTGTAACTTAAATTAACTAAACTAAAAATGTCAACGTTATTATTTGCTTTTATCAATTCATTAATCTTAACTTTTTATTACTTTTTTCTCTTACACGTTTTGCACTTTTTCCTTATGCTGACATTTATATTTCCTTCAAAGACGGCGTTCTTATGGTCTTGCTACCCTGATGCCTTCTTTAAATAATTTGTATATTATTTGAATAAATAAATATTTTGAAAAAACTAAAATCAAATACAGTTTATTTTGAAGTTAAAAGATATCTGTTTACGCGAAAACTACTTAAATTTGAAAATTCAAGTCAGTAACAGCTTTTTAGTTTGGCGGAAGTCACGTTTCTCATTGGAAGGTGTGTCTCTCTCTCTCTCTCTCTCTCTTTTTTCTACCTCAAGGTGGCGCTTCAAGCAATTTGCATTTTCAGTTTCAGTCCGGATTTTTTTAATTTTAATTCTAATACCAACTTAAAACTTCATTAATAATAACCAGTATTGCTTCAGGTGTTATGTACAGCACCTGCGTTTCGTCAGATGCACGACACTTGACTCGATAATGAGTGAGCTAGAATCCTTTTACTTTTCCCATTGATTTAAATTTAAACGCCATTCGCAAGTTTCGAGTGGCGGTCTTCGAAATACCACTGGAACTCATTTTCGCCCTTTGTTCTCCTCCAGTATCATTCATGAGCTTGCACAATTTTTCAGACCTTTGCCGAATAGATGCCTGTTACGAACTTTGATATAATTCAGAAATAAGAGTCGACTTTAATATTTAAGCAATGTTTAAATTTATATATTAGTAAGGCCTTCAACGATACCTTGAGTGCGTGTACAAAATTGAGGGGACAATATTATATATGCCGATTCCGAACGTTGGAATTGAGAAGAATTATTCCACGACAAATTATATACTCTTGGATGCTTTTTCAGTTCTTCGCAAGAGGCAGTACCCATGAAAGATGAAAAAAAAAACATTTAAGTTCAGACTTCAGAGTAGGATTTGAACCCTTTCCTTCAATGTTGCTGCTCAACACACATAATCAATAAGCCCACCGGTATTTTTGGCTGTTATCATAAAAATGATATGAACAG
This sequence comes from Sphaerophoria taeniata, assembly GCA_943590905.1. Taxonomy (NCBI): domain Eukaryota; kingdom Metazoa; phylum Arthropoda; class Insecta; order Diptera; family Syrphidae; genus Sphaerophoria; species Sphaerophoria taeniata. The sequence continues at coordinate 21,187,543 of OX016540.1, read as the reverse complement.
CATTTTTACTTGTTAAGACGAAATGTGTCTTAACGCATATTTTAAGAACAGTTTTTAGGACTTAACATATTTTGTTACCTTTGGGATACGCTTTTATGGCATCATAACAGACTTTTTTGGACGAAATTTTTTTTATATTTGTATTATTTTGTCACTCTGAAATGATACCTTTTCTCTTCTAAAAAAACCGTGATAATTGTCTTAAATTCACGAATTTGTTTATGAATTAATAATATTAGCAATTCACATTAATTTTCCAACCTTGGCTTAACTTAACTTGATTTTACTGATTCATTCATTCATAAAAAAAACAGTTACCTCTAACTACAAGAATATTGAACGAAGAATTTTTACTTCGTTCTCCATGATTCTCATCGTTTTGAGTCTTCAGAATTAAGATTTAAGAGCATTAAAAAAAGTTGCAGGTAAATGTTTAGTTAATATGTAGACTCCCCATTCCCATTCGAGTTCACTCGAAGTTGGAATCAACATAAGGATTCTTATCTCTAATTTTTCTTCTTTTTTTCACTAGATGAAATTAACTTAAATAAAAAATATTCAGCGATTAATAAAGAACTTATGAGGTAAAAATGTACCATAATTCAGCATTAAAAAAGGAAGAAGTTGATAGACAATTGCCTGCAGTTTTTATTTTGAAGGGATAACTCATCTGAAAGAGTGTTCCTTTGTGATACTAGTTTCATTTAGGTTTTAGAGCCCAGTAAGGTCGGGATGATTTGACATGGAGGAAGAATTGACATTAGCCGTTTTCTTGAAAACTAATCATTTTGCAGCATTTTAAGTGATGAACGAATGAAGTAAGTTATGATGGGTTTAAGTGGTAAATAATTTATCAGTGTGTCTTTGAAGCTGTGAGAAGTGGAGGTGTTTTTTTTTTTTTTTTTTAGTCGGTCGATGTATTTTTTTAAGGTTAATAATCCAAGTGCACTTTCTTTAATTCCAAGCTTTCGATACTTAAATTGAACCACCAGTTGGAAGAAGGGAATAAAACACAAAATTTACAAAATTGACTTTTTGATGCAAATGTCATCTCTAGACGTAGACGCATCTTTTAGGTGAAAGAAAGAAACGAAAATCATTTTGATCACCGTAAATACAGGTGATTTTGAAAGCATAAGTTGGAAGAAGGGGTTAGGTTAGGTTAGGTAAGGTTAAAATGGCTGTCATGGATGGTAAAAGACACAATTAGGCCAATTGAAGGCCCATTGTGATACCACATAAATCTGGAAGAAGGGATTAAATCCCGATTTTATTTCCTTCTTCCAACTAATTAATTTTATTGCACTGGAAGACAACACGATCTAGTCGGTTTTTATTCCCTTCTTCCAACTGATTTTTTTATTGTATTGGAAGAAAAAACGATCTAGTTTAAAACTACTCATGAAGACAAAAAACCGTGTTTTTTAACAAAAATAACTATTTTTTCTTAAGTTTAAGCTTTGTCTTTAATGAATAAAACCTTTTTCCATTAACTTTGTTTTTTTTATTTCGAATTTCAAATTTTCAGTTGGAAGAAGGGAATAAAATCGAGCTTTTTCTTACTATATTTAAAGCTACCAGAAAGCGATAGAAGAAAAAAAAATTATCTGATACGACTCAGAACGTCGAGAGCAACATTTTGTTCATATGTCAAAAATCTCAGAATCGTCAAATAAAAAAGTTATACAGTTTTTTGCTCTTTACCAAAAATAAGGTCAGATGGTTTTGTTCCCTTCTTCCAACTGGTGGTTCAATTGCAATATTGGGGTGCATCTGAATTTGGCTAAAACGTATAGGTAGAGGTAGGTATAAGTGTCTTTTAGGATTTTGTCGAAAAGTCGATTGAGAGGAGGTTTTGACAATATTTTTGTAGGAGCATTTGACATATTCAAAATCATGCTTGAAAAGCTTGGCTTGCGGCTTGCGGGTATTATGAGACGAAACCGTTGCCTAAGCGTAAGTTAGCCAGAAAATACGAGTTTGGCACGTTGCATTGCTTAAAAAAAGTAATAATGCAACTTTTTTTTCAAACAATCAGAAAATTGTAATTGATGCTCCAAAGGTAGGACAACTTTTATTTCTCTAAAAAACCTTAAACGAACTTTCACAATTTCTATGGGAAATTACGGAAAAGGGATTTTTGAAATTCTCCTCTTTCTCTGTCAAAACCTCCTAATATCAGTGTCAAATCATCCTTACCCGAAGGAGGAATTGACAATTTGGAAGGGTTCAGAAAAAAAGTCTATAACTCAGATAAAAAAAAAATTAAATCGATAATTAAACGATGTTTTTATACTGCCAAAATGATATTCTAACAAATGCAAATTTCTAAGACATGAAACTGTATTTGGATTTTGAGATATTTTGAAAAGTTTGTTAACGTGTTAAATCATCCCGACCTTACCCTACCTACATAATTTTTGTCTTATTTAAGACCCTTTAGTTTGACCACCACAGCTAGTTTGTGTAGGTATTAAAGCAATTATGACAATTGTAGAAATTTAGAAAATTTAGATAGCAGTGACGAAAACAGCTCTTCGACTATTTGGAAGACCGTAAAGGTTTAGTTCGAAAACGTTTTTTCATATAAACTTGGACATGTTAAGTTTTCGATTGATTTCATAAGCCATATAGAAAATGTTCTTACTAATTTCTTTTTCGTCCAATTGCAGCTCACAAAAAGGCCAACTTCAACATAACCTTAACAACACGGACTACAGCTCCTTGGAGAACCAATCTTACACACCCTCTTCACTCAACAGCAATGTCCATCAATCTCAAACCACCATTTCACACACCCGACAAGCCAACGATAGTAATCTGACGTCTAGAATACACTCACCAATTGTACATTCTTCCTGCTATGAAAGCGATCCGATGCGATGTAGTGGCGGGCAGATCCTTACGCACAATTCAATGCTGGGTAGCCCATTTCTAACATCGCACTCATCCCTGCTCAATTCGAATCTTCCGTTGTTGGCGTCTAAATTCTTATCACACCCGAATATGTTGCCAATGTCATTATCGCCAGATGTTGAGGACTCATCGCATTTGGAAGCTTCTTTGTGGGGATACGAGTATCAAAATGATGTTTGTGCTACCAATTGTGCCTTTCTGGAGCGACATGTACTCGGCAACGAAGCCAAGTTTAGACCTGTCAACAACTCTGCCAAATGTGCCAAAGAGACAAGGATTCGCAGACCGATGAATGCGTTTATGGTTTGGGCCAAAATTGAGAGAAAAAAATTGGCTGATGAAAATCCAGATTTGCACAATGCAGACCTAAGCAAAATGTTAGGTAAGCAAGAACTCGGTTGAGCAATACAATTTCGCCTTTTCATTCATTTCAAAAACAATTTTGTGTTCATTTTCTTTTCAGGTAAGAAATGGAGGTCTTTGACACCCCTCGATAGAAGGCCGTTTGTTGAAGAAGCCGAACGCCTGCGAGTTATCCACATGACAGAACACCCCAATTACAAATATCGGCCTAGGCGCAGGAAGCACTCAAAACCAAGATCTATAATACAACCAAGTGCCAAAGATCTTTCTCCAATACAACAAACTGGCAAGCCCCTACCCAAAATGAAGTCATCCCCATCAATAACAAATTACAACATGCCCCAAGTTGATATGCAATCGAAAACGCCGTCATCCTTCTATCGTTCACCTAAACTCAGTTTCTCTCCTAATTCCAACTTAACCTGCACTTCCGAAGATGCCAATAATTATCGCTCTTCAGATGGGAATGTGCAAAACTACGACAGAACCAATTCACCATTTCAACAACAACTCCAGAATAACAACTCTTCTTCCGACAAACAAAAGCCATCAAAACAACAAGTGTACAAGTCCAAGAACAAATCTCGAAACAGCAAAAGTCTCGAAGGTGAATCTAATGTGCCTGGTAAGAAGTCGCCATTCCAACAACAAGCTCTAGCGCTCACTTCCTCAACCTTGATTACCGGCAAGGGAATTTACGTAACGTGTAGCAATCGAACAATGTCAGATCAAGCGCACACAGTTAAAGGAACCTATTTTCCACCAATGTCAGTTATGGAAGAAAACCAAAGAACCGATCCGGCGGATCTTTCTCAGGCGTGCAATATTAATGCGAGTAGTGTACACTGTACTCCACATGTCAGCACGTCCCCGCATTATAGCTCCACGAATACTCGGACGCACACCAAAAATAATTTCAACGAAATGTTAACGAGTCCGTATTCTGTTAATACAAGTCCCTTGCTAGATCCAACTTCTGGGGGATTTCATTCGCAAATGTCTCAGCATCAGCAAAAGAACTATTCTCGCTATCTCAACTCGCATGGTAGTCCCGATCAGGATCAGAACACCGCAGAACGGAATTCAGAAAATAAATTTGCAAAATACCCAGACACAAACCACAATTACGATAATTATGAAGTTTATTCGAATCCCAGTGAAAACTACTACCCGCAAGTCACTTATATTCCATCGAACAATTGTTCACCGTTAAATCACACGCCACCGTCTTATCAGAACAATGTTGAGTGCAATTACTTTCCGTATCATCAGCAGGAGCAAATCTGCCTTAACGGTATGCCATCGAATTATTTTATGAGTAGTAATGGCGAACCTCCACCACAGCCGCAACCACCGCAACTGACACAGGGAAATTTAGCTCCCCAAGCAATTGCATCTTTAGTTTACCCTACCACTATTCCGACAGGTGAAACATTTGAAGTGCGAAAAGACGACGAAATAAGCAATATTTTGGCTGGGGTAAGAAAAACATGCTATAGCAATTGAACAGCTACATTATATAAGTTTTATGTAAAAATGTACAGAAAAAATAAAGAAAAAAGTTAACCCAGTACAGTGTTCTTTTGTTTTCATTAAAAGAAACCGTTGCTGGTAAGAAAATTACGAAAAACAACGCACAATGCGCTTCGTAAGAAAATTGGCATCAAAACGACGTGTCAGGAGTCAGATTTCAGATTAATTCTTTACGAATACTGTCGTGCCAAAAAAACAGCGAACGGAAAACCCATTTTCTGTCAAACTTTATTCGCGTTCCACACAATCCACAGTTTCAAAAGCACTATTCACATGAGCACGAACAACGACCAACGAATGAAAGAATATTCATCGATTTTGACATTTCTTTCATATGAGTGTTTTTAATTCGTCGCGAATGAACAACCAAAACACAAAGCAAGAATGATTTTTGAGGTTATACGCGCGCGAACTTTTTTTTCGTTGGGAATGTGGATGATGTGGAACGCGAATAGAGTTTGGCAGTATCAACTAGAAATCTTTTCCTGACGAAAAAATTTGTTTTCTCAAAATTATTAACATTTGAGATCATTAATCAAAAATAGACTATAGAGTAAGTTCGGGTAATGTGGAGTACCTAGTCGGATAATGTGGAATTGTGGAGCACCATGGTATTGGCTTTCCTGAGCAAGTATGAGTGGTTGCTTGTTTGTCATGTATAAGCTTACTTACACCAAACCAGTAATCAGTTGCTGCCACGTGTCCAGCTGTTTTGCGGTTTTGCGCGATTCGACATTATTCGTTTTGAAGTGCAGTCGATGTAAATTTAGGTCTCGAGAAAAAAGTTTGTGAGAGTGAGTTAAACAAATATTTTTTAAAAACTGTGTTTTTTTCTATTCTATGAAACGGTGACCTCTAGAAATATAATGTGAGTTAGAGTTTCCTCTTGCGTTGAATAATTTGTTTTTATAATATACTTCATTTTGTGCTTTTCGGCTAATGTGGAGTACTTTGAAGAGGGTAATGTGGAGCGGTACTCCACATTACCCGTTTTTTCTTATTTAATGAATGAATGAAATTAAATTATGCTCAAACATTTAGATTCTTCTTAAAATGCCAAAGAAAGGAGTTCCTCTGCGCAAATATGATCCATGCCTTGGCTGCAATCCAAAGAGAAGAAATGGGCGTGTTGTTGGCCTCCAAGAAATTTGATGTCCCAAAATCAACATTGCAATTGCAACGCATGGCACAAAGTGGTAAGAGCATTGATGAGCTTTTGTCTACACCCTTGGGGCGAAAACCTGTGTTTAGTAAAGAAATGGAAGAAGAGCTTGTCAAATATTTACATGACATGGAAAATCGCTTTTGGGGGCTTACTCGAAGTGATTTACGGAACCTTGCATTCCAAGTTGCAGAAAAAAACAAAATTCCTAATAAATTTTCGTTGCTTCATAAAACTGCGGGAAAAGATTGGCTCTACGGGTTTCTAAAACGCCATAAGAATGAAAAAAGCTTGCGACATCCTACAGGAACCTCAATTGACAGAGCTCAGGGCTTTGTACCAGAAAATGTTGATAAATTTTTCAATATTTTAGAGGCTTTGTATGAAAAATATAATTCTCAGCATCCAGAATATGGAACGTTGATGAGACCGGCTTGCTTAAGCATTGTTCAGTCCAAGCAGCCTTATGTGTTGGCAAGGCCTAGACAAACAGAATGAAGAACACGTTACTCCATGGGGAAATTTCTCCTTCCCCAAAATTGAAGAAGATGCCAAAAACTAACTGAGGAAGAAAATGTGAATCCCAGGTTTTGACATCTTCCCCTTACAAAAACCAGCTGCAGGACCAAATAAATAAGGCTGAAAAACCCGGTAAAACGAAAACACTGAAAAAATCTGCAAAGAAGACAAAATTGGCCAAAATGGACAAACCATCAACATCAAAACGCCGCCGTCCTTCATCTTCAGATGATGATATACCATTTGCAGATTCTGACGATGAAGACGAAGTGTTAGAGTTTCCATAATCAAGAGATACTCAATGCAATTTTTGTGATGTGCCTTGGGGTGATGACGAGAGTGGAAATCGATGGCTTCCATGTCTTCAATGTGATTTGGTTTGGGCTCATCAGAAATGCATTCCAAATAGAAGAGCGATCTTCATTTGCACATCATGTTACAAAACTTTTTCTTAATTTTTTACTTGTTTACATTCAATCATTGCAATACAGATATGATCTCAATAAATGGATTGCAGTCTAATTTCCTTATTGAAATAAGTTTATTTTTGAGTTATTTTCTTATATTTTATGTACTTATCTCTCAACTTAAGTATTTATTTATATTTTCTTATGTTGTTTGTGTTACTTTTGTACCTCAATTATTTTATACTTTATATCTTAAGATATGTAAAATAAATTTATTATTTATTTACATACTAATATGAAGTTAGTATCTTAATTTAATTTAGGTACTGTTTTGTTTGTAATAAATCTCAGAAATATGTGATTTTCGTAGAACTTTTTCTTTTTTTCTCATTTCGGGTAATGTGAAGTACTACTCCACAATACCCGAATCCATGGGTCCACATTAGCCGCCACTTTTCAGAAGGGCTAATTTTGGAACTTTTTCAAACTTTTGCATATAGATATAAAAAATAAATAAAAATCAACTACACGAGTGGGTATATATGCGGCCAAATCTCCAGACAAATATAAAACCTAGAAATCGGTACAGAATACCTTTTGATTTCAAAGATATGACCGAAAATATCAAGGGTACTCCACATTATCCGAACTTACTCTACTTTTATCGTTTCGTTGAGAATTTGTAGGGGAATACGGCTTCAAACGTCTAAATCGACGAATATTATAGCGTTTTTTTTTGGTAATCCGGAATTGTACATAGAACTGTCTGATTCCGGATTCCAAACGAACAGGCAAACACATTTTTTTGCTTCTAAGGGTTGAATGGTTGTGTATTTGTGAAACCTCATATGAAGAATTGCAGATGACATGACATTGTTTTTAATTTCTTTATTTTTAAACATGGCAGCGAGTACGTATATGCGAGTGTGTGCATGTATGCGTGATTCTGTTTTTGATTCTGACTTCAAATTCGGAATCGTTTTTCTGTTCTATTCAGAACAAGAACTGTCATCTTGTGCCAAGTGAACGAGTACAGAACTGTTCGGAACAGTTCCGGACGACCAAAAAAAAACGCTATTAGTTCATGCGTTGGTCGTTGTTCGTTGTCATGGGATTTTAGAACGTTGATCTTACGTATGTTACATTGAAGGTAAATGATTTGAACAGGATGCAGTCGCCAGTCGCTCGACGACTAAAATGACAGCTTAAATTTGTATCGTAATGTCAAACTCATCGCGTGCCGAAGTCGAACTTTTTCCATACAAATTGAGCTGTCATTTTCGTCTTCGGGCGACTGAATTTTGTTCAGTTCTTAAGCGACAAGACAATATCTAAAGGGTCCGCCATCTAACGTTTTATTAAATTTTTTCCCTAGTGCTTATTTCGTGAATGGTAACACTTAGCTCATGTCTGATTTGACAGATAAATTAGTTTTATTCTTCCGCTAAACGAATATGGTTGCGTATACGCTTGAACAACGCTGGGAAGTATTGCGATATTTCTTTGAAAATGATGGAATGTTGAAGAATGTGTGCGAAAATTGCGTACGGATTTTGGAAGAAGAGAAGCAACGTCAGCTCCGTATGTTCGAAACTGGCATCCTCATCGATACACCAAAGCGTGAAGAGCCAAAAACAGTGCGTACACCCGAGAATATTGCTGCTGTGGCAGAAAGTGTGCTTGAAGCGCCATCAACATCAATTCACCGTCGTTCTCAACAATTGAACATTTCGGAGACATCATTAAGACGAATTTTGCATAAAGACCTTGGTATGACGCCACACAAAGTCCAATTGGTTCAGGAGTTGAAGCCAATTGACCATCCAATGCGTTTTAGTGGGCCTGCGATCGACTTAGAGAAGATGCCGATTTTGCCAAAAAAAATCATCTTTTCAGATGAAGCTCATTTTGATCTTGGCGGGTATGTAAAGAAGCAAAATTGTCGCATTTGGGGCACAGAAAACCCGCACGCATACCTACATTGAAAAGCCGATACACCCAAAACGAGTCACTGTCACTGTTTGGTGCGGATTTTGGTCCAGAGGCTTAACTTGGCCATTTTTCTTCAAAAATGAGCAAGGAGTGGCCGTTACAGTCAATGGCGATCGTTATCGGGCCATGTTGAACGAATTTTTTTTCAGAAAAATTGAAGAGGAGGATATTGGCAACATTTGGTCTCAACAGGACGGCGCTACGTGCCACACAGCTGAAGCTTCACTCGATGTTCTGCGCCCTGTTTTTGGAGATCGCATTATTTGGCCACCTCGGAGGTGCGATTTGACACCGTTTGACTACTATTTGTGGGGTGCCGTAAAAGATGAGTGCTACGCCGACAAGCCAGAGTCAATTGACGCTTTAAACGACAATATTCGTGAAGTCATTGGTGAAATACAGCTGCACACAATCGATAATGTGCTTAAAAACTGGACCGATCGTGTAGGCTACTGCATTTCCAGTCGAGGAAGCAATTCGAATGAAATTATTTTCCATTAATATCCGGAAGGATTGTACTTTTAAATAAAAACAGAAATTTGAGAAAATATTCAGTAGTTCCTTTTTTATAGCATTTTCAAAAAAAAAAAGTTATTTGGCGGTCCCTTTATATTAGGCCAGTTCCACCTAACAACATCTCACTGAGATCTCAGGTATTTCTTAGGTGGAACAAAAAATCTCAGCTGAGAAGTGAGATTTTTTTCTGAGATCTCAGGGATGAAAATATTTTGGATTCGATTTCTCACTCCAGCTATTTTGACGTGACTGACATATGTACAACAACAATTTGTAAGGTAACCATTTTATCTCAATGAGAACTGAGAATTATGTTCCACCAAATGATTTTGCCTCAGTCAAAGTGACATTGAGATCTCAGTGAGATGTTGTTAGGTGGAACTGGCCTATTGCATCAAGTTCCAGTCGCGACGCAATCCTTCTGCAGTAGTCGCTTCGATTCTCTTGTTCTCTTGGGTCTTGGCTATTAGAAACTAAAAAAATATCGATTTTTTTTCTTTTTCAAATGTTTTTTGGTTTCACATTAGTTGAAACATTGAGGATAACTCTATGTAGTACAATAAACACTACAACAATTTTTAATTCCCAAACGTGACAAATCGAATGCCATCATCCCAAAGTGGTTACCTGTTCGTTCGATCACTGATGAGAGGATGAGACTCACTCACTCGTTCAATGAACTGAAGCGGTGATTAGGCCCCAGCATCGAAGATCGAACAAACCTACAATATCATGTTTCCACCTTAAAATGGCCCTCTGAATGTAGTCACAAAAAAGTGCTGCCAAAATAATTGAAAAAGTGATTGTCATCTTAAAAATGTCAAGGAAAAAAAATACAGAATAAAAAAAATGGAAAAATATCCAACCCGATCAACGTACCTAGCAAATTATTGTCTAGGGATTTGTCGAAAATTTATTCTTTTGCATTAAATTATTAATTCCAATCGGTAATTTCCAATAACTTACACCAAAGTATTGACTTTTCTGTTCCCAGTTCATTGTTCCAACTAGAGAAAAGAAAAGAAAATATATAATATACCACCTGCTGTTGTGGTGAGTGTGTCTGTCTGTCCATCCTCCAGTGGATCGAGATAAAAAACGAAAAACCCAAGATAAATACAAATAAAAACTCGCCTACGAAGCACAAAAATGTTTTCGTTTTTTGTTTTCACAACCAATGGCTATATTTGAACAAAAACACGAACGAAAAATCACTCTAGATGACACCCAACAAGTAAATTGTTTTATCGAAACGGCCCAGACTGTCCATGGACATACGGTAGGTTTTCTTTTGTTTCTTCTTTCTTCAATATCGATGTGAATTTGTGTTTTTTCGTATTAGGAGTATCTCTTGCGTCTACAAAGGGGACCATTAAAGGAAAATAGTTGGAAAATCTTACGACGCTACAATGATTTCGCTGAACTTAATCGACATTTGCAACCTTCGGGTATTGTGTTGCCTATGCCTGGTAAAAAACTCATCGGTAATATGCGCCCTGATTTCATAGCTGAAAGGCGTCAACAACTACAAGAGTACATTGATACGGTCCTCATGAATCCAATATTAGCATCATCGCTGCCGGCGAAGCGTTTCGTTGACCCGGACAGCTATTCACAATCATTTCACGGTGAGTCGGTGCTCCAAATAAAAGCATTTCAAATGAATCTTAAAATCTTATTAGTCATTAACAAGAAGTTAAGTGTTTTAGTCTTATCGTTGTTATTTTGACCTTTTGTTGCTCCAAGCAGTCGTTTAGATTACGACTTTGGACAAGCTCCGATTTCGTCATATAAAATAACACGTATACTTCTTCCCTCTCACAATACAGATCAAGCTGTTCAAAACGCATCACTATGCCTTCGCACCGAAGGCCATTATCTACTTGGACAAACAATGGGCGCAATCGGTTGGCGTCTACGAAAGCATTACTTCAAAGTCACACCCAAACCACCAGAGAAATCAAGCAGCAAACATTTGGTTAAGAGCGGATCGCAATCGCATCAAGCAAAACATTTTGCATCATCGAGTAGCAATGGCGGTGGCAGTGGCAGCTTAGACCAGGGATTACTCGGTCCTAGCGAGATAGTCTTGGCATGGATTGAATTCGGACCGGATAAGTACATGGACGACAAGGAAATCCACAGTGTTTTGAAGAGTTTTGTCGGCTTACAGCATCCTTACATTGATCCGATTATTTATGCAGCATCCAATGAAAACGGATGCGTGGTTGTACGAAAGTAAGTTGCCAAACGTCTGTCTGAGCGTTCATTTTGTCTATAGCTTTAGTTTCCTTGTAGATTTCATAAACAGGGAACTCTTAAAGACATTCTCTGCATGTCAACACCGAAGAACCCGTTTCTTAACAAATATGGTAATCCGAAAGGACGAACCACACTCACAATGAAACAAATTGCTCTATACGGACGGCAAATCTTGGAAGCTTTGTCTTTCTTGCACTCAAAAGGCATGCCTTATGGTGAGTGAGCGGTTTTCTCTGTTTTCTGTGAACTAATTTACTTTTCCATCCAGGCCATCTGCATTCCGGAAACATTGTCATTGAAGATGATTGCGTGAGACTTCTGGATATAGAAAATTATATACTGGGAGTTCCGGCATTCTATCGTCCATTTTTCGTTCAGCATAGCAAACTCCATTCGGCTGAAATAATTGATGTTTATTGCTTTGGCCATGTGTTATTTGAAATGACAATGGGCTATCCACTTCAGGAGTCGGTGGCCCGTCAAATATGTGAATGTCCAGAGGATTTAAGTAAGTAACTATGGTGCAGTCTGTAAACATTCCCTCTAACGTGTATTCTATTGCTTTACAGAAAATATATTAGAATTAATTTTGTCTAAGGAAGCTTGTCGAGCTGGTCTCCCAACACTGGACCAACTAATCGAGCATCGATTCTTCACCGAGCATGTTCCTAGTTTGCGTGAGCTAACAAGTCCTGGTGATGCATCAAATAAACCACATTTTAAATTATCCGTAAATGCCAAAGAACAAATTCGTGTTGCTACACAAAAATGTGAAACTCGATTAAAGGATGAACAGAAATCGGTAAGAAAAGACATCTTCTAGTTTTGTTCTTTTTGTATCACTTGCTTACAGTGCGGGGAAAGAGGGAACCATACTGGTGGGCTGCTGAACTAGAAACACTTGGGAAAGGTTGTTGTGGACACCTGCAAGGGAGGGAAAATTTAAATTAATATGTGGGCGACGAGATGCGGTTCATATAACTTTACCTGAATTCTTCACCGGTCGAACGTTCAGGTGATAGACTTTCATGCAGTTCAACGGACGAATTGACGTCCATATTCAATTTATGATCAAATTAACCCACTCGCAACAGAGTTGTTGCGTCGTCCCTATCGTGTTCTGAATGCATCTGATCATGCATACCCTTTGCTTCGGCCGAATGGTAGGATACCTCATGAAACTTCGGATCAGCTGAGTCGAGAAGGGAGCGCATGATTTCCATGAACGTCCGTCCGACTCCGAGCGTATGTTTAGTTCTGTTTGTGTTTTCTCTTTTTGTTTAATTAGGATCAACCAATGGCATGATTAAATGTAAAAGGTTGGTTTCTGGGCTTGCGGACAAGATCCCACGACATCCGGAGAGCTCGAGCCGAGCAACGCCAAGCATGCCAGTCCGCAGACTCAGCGAAAACAGTGCTTTACGCACTTTCTTAGCCAACACTAGCCTATTATAGAACACTTTTCAATCTTGCAAAAATTGAGAATAGCCAAAAGGTCCTCATGGCGATCCTTCTATAGCTCAATAGAAGAGTCTTCGGAGGCATCGAGATTAAGGAAGATTCTCTCGACAAATCCAACCATGTCCAGTTGTCTTAAAAACTCAGGTGGTACATGGACTAACTCTTGGGAAGAAACGCTAAAACCTGTTACTGGACACGCATTTCCCAGATAGCCCCAAATCCGTTAATACAACAAACCCTTCCAGGTCAGGTATTAACTTATCTTTCCCCAAGAAAAATTGTCATGGGCTCTGAATAGTTTCGAACCTTACAAATCTCCAAGTCCAGATCAAATCATACCAACTGAGCTACAACATACCAGCGATATAACTTTGCCCATCATTGAGATTATTTTCAAAAGTTGTCTAGATATGGTCCATTAACCTCAGCGTTGGAGTGAAGTAAAGGTAGTATTCATCCCCAAGGCGGGAAAATGCTCCCTTGTCAACCCTAAAGATCTTAGACCTATAAGCCTAAATCATTCATTCTTAAAACATCAATAATGCTTGAAGAGTGTCTTGCGTCGATCGCAATATGATCAATCTGGTTGACTGAAGTAAGAAAGATTTAACGTCAGCACCTAGCAATTAAGCCTTATCTGACGGTGGACCTATCCACACTGTCGGCGTGACAATTTCCAACCGAAGTCAGCAATGTCAATGTTTTATTTAAGAGGACACTAAACCTCTTCCTGATGATCCACCAGCATACAAAAGCACACCTCAACTTTCTAAAAGAAAGAAGCGGGTACCCCGTATCTAGATTCACACCAGTACCAATCGAATTAGTGCCAGCTCTTATTCATCTTGGTTTGATTCTAGACTACTTTTCATGCAACACACGGAACTGCACTCAACCTTCAGTTACGCGAAAGAAGAGCCGTTGTCCGGTCACGGAAACCGCTCAACCTTCACCACCGAAAGAAGAGTCGTTAACCGTGATTTGCGAATAGCAGCTGAGGCCAAACTCAGATAACCACAACCCCCGCGAAGGTCCATCCCACTAGTCAGGTGCTTAATCTCACTACCCACGGACACGGTACCCATTGCCCCTGGGTGAGGGGTGGTGTCACATTTTGTATAACAATTAGTTATACTTTGTTTTTTGTGAATCTTTTGTTTTGTTTTGCAGCTTTTATCCAGCTGGCGGATGAGGGACACCGCTCACCCTCTGTCAGGATTATCCACATTGATCGAAGGGATGAACCAGCCAATCAAGAGACGCACCCAACATTTTGCCTAATTTCCTTGACGTTTATCCAAATTCGGTACTCGTTAATCGTAATTTCCTCCTTTACTATGTGATAGGTCATAGTATCTGTTAAGGATCGCATTGATCTTCATCATACTTCCTGCTTCAATCCGCCAATTCCATTAGACTAAAGCTGCCTACGTCCGCAAGTTCATGCCAATAAATTGACAAGAACCTCTCGGAGGCACCACGAGAAGGTGTAGGTCAGCACGTTCACTTCAAATTTCTACCATATGTACTTGGAAACGTGTTTCCTTTCTAAATTGCAAATATCCATGATTGGTCTGGAGATCTCCAGGTCTCCTTGTGTATGTTGAGATGTGGGAACCGTGTACTTGCTACTACTATATTTCGTCCCGCTGCAAAATCGATAAGCCTGAATTCGTTATCGGAGGTTTTTTCGTGCAATCTATGTTTTCCGACTGTTCCACCACCGGTCTAGGGCCTCCGCAAGTTGTTCGGCTGCACGTGGTCTGTTATCTCGTTGTCCTTATTTCGTTTCCGTCCGTATCCGAGGCTTGTTGTTGCTTCGCAACTAGCTTGTCTTTATGTGATTGGGAAGTCACCCCAAAGCACGACCCCCAACCTGGAGGGCCAGGTCCTTATTTTAAGTCCAAGGGCAAAGAGCCGGATAAACTGCTCCTTATGGGCCTGAGCTCCAAATATGTCGAAGTAGCCCGTATAAGGTGTTCACTGAGTAGTTCAACCTAACTGGAACTGTAGACGCCATCGTTGACTCAGTCCTGGGAATTCTTCCGCTGCCGCCTGGTAAAAGGAGCAGTGCCTCAGTGGAAAACACTCTCCCCGCCCTCTCTCGTTAGCTGTCGTCAAAGCCTTCCATAGGGGTTTTCACCCTATCTCCAGCCAAAGTACTAGACACCCAGTGGTCACCATCGTCCTCATGAGTGCACTGTTATCTACCATTTGACGCACCGAAGAAAGTCACTTACTGCGACAAAATCAGCAGAGTCCAACGCACTGCATGTCTTTGCATAAACGGGGCATTGAGAACAACATCTGACACCCCTCGCATCTTCAGCAAACAAGTGGCAGCGAGTACAGCTATAAGACTCAACGCTTCCTCTCAATGGAAAAACAATAATGTGGGACATTCCATCATTTTGAACTTCTTCGGTTCTATACCAAAGTACATAGACGACACCATTCCAAATCCCCAATTTGGGAAAACCTTCCAGGTGTCCATTCCATTCTGAGATGAATGGGAAAAGCATTCATTTTAATACAGATGGATCTAAGACTTATGGTAGTGGTGTGTACTCTCATTCCGCCTCCCAAATCATTGTAGCGTCTTCCAAGCGGAAATTTTGGCGATCAAAGAGGTTCTATCCTGGCTAAGAGAAAACGTGATATCAACTTCTGATAACCGCATCTTCTCTGACAGTCAGGCTGCTATAAAATCTCTCGACGGTGTCTTAACCAACTCTCAAACGGCCCTCGATTTTCGAAACACCCCATCTTTCCCATCAACTCGAAATAGGGCCCCAGGATCTTTGAACCCCATAATTTTGAAATCTATGTATTGGCATGAAGAATGACGAAACACCGTCCAGTGCTGCGGCTGCAGGAATCTCTCACCTTTTCTCAACATGCCCTGCTCTTTCCCTAAGACGCAAACTTGATGTTGTGACCGTCACACTTAGATCAATGTAGATCCATTGTGATACCCTGAAGTGTATCCCAGTGAACTAGCTAACAAGGATATCAAATATCTTTTTCGCTTTATAAAAAGCACAAATTGGTTCGACTAGTAAGAAGTAATTCTCTAGATTCATGTGGTATCACACTGGGCCTTGTCCTTAGGCCTAAGTGCGTGGATCCTGTATCCGCAGCCACTTCAACCTAACCTAACCTATCTCTTGCTTGATTAATTTGCAGGTTAAAAATCAAAAACGTCTGGTACGTGTACAAGAACTGATGAGTTCGGAGGAGGAGCGCAAGAAGTCGAAACAAAAAGCGGTAACGTCAACTGAGTCTAAAACTCTTTTCTCATCAACTAAATATTCTTTCTTTCTTAGAAATTGGAACACAAACAATCAAAATTAAGACAACAAAACTCTCTGCAAGCGAACAATTGTGGAAGGGCACCGTCAACATCAAGCGCTGGCGGTTTGTCGGTTCGTATTGCTCCACTCAACCGAGCTGATAGTGTTTTGAGTGTAAATGTATCAAATGACACTTTGTCGCCGCCACCATCATCAGGAAACAGCTGTAAGTCAACAGAAGTGTCTTTTTTTACTTGAAACTAAAATATCATTCCAGCATCCCCATTGCCCCCAGTACTGCCGCCACCATTACCGCCAACTGCTCCCGTTGATCAGAATCCTTTGCCCAAAAGTACGTCCAACATTAATGAAGAAGGTACTCGTTCCGTTCTATTGGAATCGATTTCCAAATTCAATCGTGGATCGTTGCGCAAAGTTCGATCAAATGACTAAAACATTAATTTAAAAATAAACACCAACATTTGGACCAAAAGTAGTTGTTGAACAAAAAAAAACAAAAAAAACAAAAAAAATTATTGTAATCTCAACAAGCAGTTATGTACTGAAATTCAAATATTTATTTTTGGTTATTTCCTGATTTGCTTCTTTTAGTTAATTTTTGCATTCAACACTGTTTCAATCTCATTTTTAATATCGAGTGCGCCAGATTTTTTGTTGGTATTTTAAGGTTAAACCCGAATCACATTTGTGACGGTGCTGTCATAATCCCCGAAAAGAGTTCTTACCGCTGCCCATTGAGTCTTTATGCAAGTCTCCACCTATTAAAAGTTACATCTTAACAGAATCTCCTGTTCCAGACCGAATGATAGACGCTACCTACCCTTTGAACTTGTCGTTGTTGTCGGATTACAAAATGTCCCCTCAGCAGCCTTTGAAGAGAAAAAAATTAGGTGGCTCAGTAGTCAGCTTGGAATTTAAAGATCGAAAAAGATTCAAAGTAGTGTCCGTAGCTTAGTGGTTAGGTGCGTTGGCTGCTAAGCAGAACGTCGTGTCGGTTCGAGTCCTACTCGTGTCCATAAAGTTTTTATTTCATCTTTCACGGGCACTGTTAGAATGGCTATTCCAGGAAGTCCAAGTCCAATTTAATAAATAAGAAGAAAATTCTTTTTACAAATAAAATTTAACAAGATGTTTATTGAATAAGAAAATATGATCGAATGAAAAATGAATAACTCAAAATTTTTGACTTTAATTTTGTTCGATAGTCAAACTTAATTTAACAAGTGTTTTTTACATTAAAGTATATTATACATATATACTAACAGGCACTGCCTCTTGCGAAGAACTGACAAAACTTCCAAGAGTATCCATCTTTCATGAAAAAGTGCTTCTCAACATTGCCGTTCGGAATCGGCGTTAAATTGTATTTCCCCTCAATTCTTCACACGCACCCAGAAAATTGTTGATGAGAGTAAGCCACTTAGGTCTTGGCTCTTCGAGAGTTGTTGCACCACTCTATTTTAGTTAGAAAGATTCAAAAGAGTTTAGACCACACTGACTTGGTAGAATTAACACCAAAGCCAAGTTAAAAAGTTATTCAGCATTCAAATACCGACATAAAATAAGGCGCAACCTGCTCACCTTAACACCTCTGGATTTGCTTGGAATTGTAAATAGTTTAGGCAACGTCTCTGATTCTTCTTCTTTCCAGAATAATTTGCACGCAATTTATTAGAGTTAAATCAAAGTCATTAATAATCAAAAACAAAAAACAAATATAAATAAGAACATGATTGCACCAAAGTCAAGTAAATCTTCATTTGCGCATTCCAAAGTTTTGCTTTCACCAGTATTCAACTGGTTTCCATGTTTATTGCATTGCTTTCGGTTCTCTACCAGACACAATTCCCTTTTCAACTTTCATGGACTTTTTTTGGCATGACTTTGTCTATCATCGAAATTGTTTAACGATTAAATTGAGTTACTTCCTGTAACGTTCTTTCTGTTTTCTACTGTATGAAGATTTTGAACTAGAATAAAATATTTTTGGAAGAAATTTACGCGAGAAACTTTAATTTATTTGAAATTAAAATTAATAGTCTAAGAGCCCCCATACAAGAAATTCCCGTCATCGCGCCCACTAAAATTTTTAATGAGGAATAAGAGTCGGCGTTAAATTTAGAGCCCGATTTTCCCCATCATCACTGAAACCTCACAAGTCATAAGAAGAGGTGAAATTGATTTTGTGACTTTTTCGTATTCTCCCCCAAAGTCAAAACTTGTGAGAGTCACCAAAACAATCGAAATTGTGATCTCCTTCAGAGCAGGTCATAACAAGCAAACTATTTGAGATTTGACATTTTGACTTTTGAGTAGTGAAAAAATGAAGTTGAAATGGCGCATAATAGTTCCGTTCTTTTACTTTTTCGGCAGTTTTTGCAAAAACTGTCAAAAATCGAGGAGTAGGGATGAAATTTTGTGATTCTCCCAAAAAGTAAAAGAACGCTTGACAGCAAAATTCTGCCAAATGCACAAAATTACATCAAACGTCAACAAAATTCAATGTACTTCTTATGGTTTGACAGAACTTACAAAAACTGCCACAAAAAATGTTTGTGGCTGAATTCGGGAGATAGGGGAAATATTTTTCTCCTTCAAAAGTGACAGAACTTACAAAAATCGGAAGTAAAAGAACGAAAAAGTAGGAGAATTTGGCTGTTATTGACGAAGTTTCCTCCGTAAATGAAAAATAAGAATTTAACAACAGCACATCATTTGAAGCAAAGGCAAACTAATAAAATTGATAACATTGCAGTGAAGACGGCTTTTACGAAACCTGGGAGACACCAATGACCCAATGGCTATACAAAATAGCACGTTTCTTTTGTTTGTGGCATTATGTAGACTGACATATATTGTAGAGCTGAGTTGTTGATTGGCAAATTTGAAATCTTTTAATTTTTTTACATGAGAAGTTTCGTTGTGACTTTTCTTGTGAGGATTATTGGAGAATCCGACAAATGTTATCGAATCACAACAATCCTCACAAGAAATAGTTACAAGGGCTTATTACTTGTGATTCCTCACAAGGGGGAGAATCAGGCTGTTAGGTAACCGAAAAAGCCATTCGCGGCAAACACGCGTTTTGTAAGATGTAGAAATACCTTGGTTTGCTTGCTTGCTTTCAAGCTGCCGAAAGTATCGTCTTGGCTTTATCCTTTATTCCTCATTAAAAATTTTAGTGGGCGCGATGATGGGAATTTCTTGTATGGAGGCTCTCAGCCTATAACTTTTAGAAGAAAAAATAAACTGACTGTGTGTGTGATTGTTAAATGTTTACACTTAGTATCTAAATTATTGTAAAATTAAATGTTAGACGCATTTTCCAACCAAAAATAAATATTAAACAAGTAAATCTTTCTTCTCTGCTATACAACTCACTTTTCCACAGAATAAAAAAAAAACTTTAAATGTTCCAAATTGAATGTAAAATCTGCAAAATATTTAAATAAGCCTACAAACATAACTTTTATAAGGATATTCAAGAATTGAAAGAATTGATGGTGTCTAAAATAAAATCTCTATACAAACAAAAAACCAATATTAATATTAATATTTATACAAGTAAAATATTAAACTAACGTAATTATAAAAAGTAAACGTTTATTCATACAAAAAATATATGTAACTGTATTTAGGTGTCAAATATTCAGATGTTGTGTCAGCACAAAACTAAGTACTCTATTTTAGAAACATTTTATTTTTTGTTTGTTTTGTTTTGTTTCCATTTTTATTTTTTAATATATTTGCAATAATTTTTACCAAGTAAATAAAACTGTTATATAAATGTGATGAAAATTGTTTTCTTGCTTTTGTTTTTATTAAAGAATGTAACGGTATCGTAGTTTTTCTGAGCACGGCCGCCGAGGTAACCCTGTCCTTCTATGCAGCGCATCTCTGTACGCAAATTAGAGGCAGCATCTCTAACTGCTTTCTGTCAATTTTGCCACTGGTCTTCGATACTTGATGTTGGCGGCATATGACTTCTTTTGCACCTTATTTCTCAAACCACGATATGATTTTGGATGTAGCATGTCAGGTTGATCAATATAAATTTCAATATCGAGATTATAGGAACATAAATACAACTGAATTGTTGAATGACTTTGAATGCATTAACTGGAACTCATTATACGCTATGCAAAACGTAGATGACCAAGTTAGTTTTTTACATCATAATGTCAATCTGCTTTTCGAAAGGTATGTTCCTCTAAAAACCCGTGTAGTTAAGCATAGTACCCCTCCTTGATTGAATGGCGACATTGCTGCTATGATGTCACGTCGGGATGCCGCCTACAGTTATTGGAGGCGATACAAGTTGGAGGATTTATACAAATCCTATTGTAAACTACGCAATCAAGTCGTCGTAATGATTAGAACGGCAAAAAAGAATCTACTACAATCACAAACTTGGTAACCTAACATCTGGTAAAAAATTATGGAACAACTTGCGGGAAATCGGTATAGGGAAACGATGTAAGAGGTCAACTGACGATATCGACTGTAAAGCTCTTAATGAAAAGTCTACTACCACACCAACGTCCCTAAACTTAGCCTCGACCGTGGATCCTCTAATTGAAGATGAATAAACTGGTATAAACAGTTCCTTCAACTTTGCAAGGATACAACAGGAAGATATTGTGGAAGCCATTATATCAATCAAATCAAATGCCACAGGCCTAGATTTGTTGGAACCTAAGTTCATAAAGCTGTTGCTACCATACCTACTACGCTTCATTACTCACATATTTAATAGCATATTAACAACATCGAAGTTCCCATTGGATTGGAAAAAGGCCATAGTTGTTCCTGTCCCTAAAACGAAAAATGGAACTGCCTCAGAGTTCCGGACCATTGCCATTCTCCCGTTTCTTTCAAAAGTATTTGAAAAAACTATTTTAAAGCAGTTACAGAATTACTTATCCATCAACAATCTTTTAAACTCCTGCCAATCTGGTTTTCGTGCAAAGCGCAGTTGCAAATCAGCTTTACTTCTTGTGACTAATGAAATAAGAATCGCAATAGACAATGATCAAATAACATTGCTAACGTTATTGAACTTTTCAAAGGCCTTTGACACCATTAGTCACCCAATTCTCTGTCAAAAGCTAAGAAATAGTTTTGGTTTTTCCCAAGAGTCTTGTAAGCTGGTTCATTCGTAGCAGTTGAGGGTCTCCGCATGCGATCTATTAAGGGACCTAACATTCCACGTAAAAAATAGTGTTTTGAAACCAAACCGAAGCCAATTGAATTAATATGATTATGTAATTGTTTAACT
This sequence comes from Sphaerophoria taeniata, assembly GCA_943590905.1. Classification (NCBI taxonomy): domain Eukaryota; kingdom Metazoa; phylum Arthropoda; class Insecta; order Diptera; family Syrphidae; genus Sphaerophoria; species Sphaerophoria taeniata. The sequence goes on along the minus strand of OX016540.1, from coordinate 21,165,820 downwards.
CACATTGCCAACACATTGTACGCATGCCCTATAATACTAAATTGTAGTCACTCAAATTCTTAATCTCTCGCAACATTTGTTACATGATTTAACTCATTGCTCTATTGTCATTGCTTTTTCTTTTGAACTTTATTCGCTAAAGCCTATTGTAACTATTTAAAGCTAAGTTGTTCCCTTTTGATTGCTGACAGCCAAACTATTCACATCGCTAACTGGTAACATTAAGATTAATAAAAATTGAATTATAATATGAACTGAACATATACATTTTACATATATTTTTACACAACTTTAAGAACAATTTCAAATTTAAAACAATTAGACAAAAAACATATTGGTCCTTCTGCTCGCCGGATGAAATTGATCAGTGCTAAATCGCAAACAATATTTTTTATTGATTAATTAATGTGTATTCATATTCATATTATATGCTAAAAAAGTGCTCCTCGTGTTCGGGTCGATGCATTACATTTTTTTTGATGATATACATAATTGCATGAACCATATGGGTGCATGAACCTTTCGCATGAACATTTTATTTTAATATTAATTTCATTTTGAGAACATTTTCTGTCGTATGTTGATTATGTACATATATAAATGCAAATGCAAACATCGTGAATCAACGGGAAACTTAAATTAACACGTGCTCTGCGTCGAAAAGGCATTCGATTGTACATTATATATATATATATATGTTTGTACAAATCTTTTAAGCTAATTAAAAGCCAAGATTATCGTTGGTATACGGTTTAACAAAGACAAGACATTTTTTTTCTTATTTGCCCAAATAATTTAAGCCTATTCTCGTCAAAATGAATTCTTTGAAAGCTAAGTGCGGTCGAGCTAAGGGTTCCATCACAAGAGCCCTAACCTTTTCAGAATCCGTCGGTGCCACTACACCTCTTGACATGCTGGAAATTCAACTAAAAAGGCTTGATGAGACTTGGTCGGAATTTGTTTCTCTTCAAAACTCTTTATATGAATTCTGCGAAACTGAAGGTTTTGTAGATCCTCAAGCTGAATACATTGAATATGAAACCAAGTACATGCAAGCGTTTTCTGTTCTCTCCAGTTCCATTCGAAAGCACCCAGATAAGGCTGATTCTGATAAAGGGCAAAAACAAAACGTTAGTATAGAAGACAATTCGCAACAATCAAATTCGTGTAAATCGGTCGTTTTACCCAAACTAGTGATTCCAATCTTTAACGGAGATTATAAAGACTGGCCAGTGTTTAAGGATTTGTTCACCGGATCCATAGACTGTAACCCCAACCTGACCTCAACACAAAAGTTTCAGTATTTAAAATCATTCCTAGGTGGGGAAGCTTCAAATCTTTTAAAGCACATCATGTGTACCGATGAAAACTATCTCCAAGCGTGGGACAAACTTGAAGCGCGGTATGATAAAAAACATTTAATTGTTCATTCGTTTATTAAGTGCTTTATGAATTTGCCCTCATCGACTGGCTCCAGTTCAAGTCTCGAATCTCTACGAAAAATCACAAATGAAGCCGATGAAATCATTCGAGGCTTAAACGCAATTGACAATAATTCGCGAGATCCTTGGTTGATCTATATTCTCCTTCAAAAGGTCGATTATGAAACTAAACAAGCTTGGTCTGAAAAGGTGGAATCTCGAAATGATTGCACCATCGACGAATTTCTCACCTTTTTGCAAGTCCGTTGTACTTGTCTCGAATCATGCAATTCATTTAATCGTTCGCTAAAAACAACGTCAGCTAAAGGGCAATATAATGTTCGTACTCACCTCGTACAATCAGAGCCAAGTTGCCCAAAGTGTAAAGAACATCATCTTCTACCCTTTTGTAAAAAATTTCTTACTCTAGACATTAGTGCGCGTCGTGAGTTCGTTAAAAATAACTCTATTTGTTTCAACTGCCTTCGGGTTGGGCACGAATCGCAAAAATGTATCTCGAAATTCCGCTGTAAGTCATGTAACTCTCGCCATCATTCTCTAGTGCATGACCCACATAACACTTCGCTCAAAAACCACACCACTGAAAATTCATCGTCATCTCCAACACAAAGCAACACAAATTCGTCCGTCTCCGTCGTCAGTCATCATTCGGTCGAATCGATTCTTCATTCGACAACGATTCTTCCAACCGCTGTGGTCAAGGTTCAAGATAAGGTTGGTTCGTTCCAAAATATTCGCGTTTTACTTGATTCGGGGTCTCAAATATCGTTTATTACGGAGAGAGCTCTCCAACGTTTGGGACTCCCAAGGAAAGCTTCTCGTATTCCTATTCTCGGAGTTGGATCGACCTCTGCTGGCACAACAAATGGAATCGTTTCTTTAAATCTACTCTCTCGATTTAATTCAAACAGTATCGTCATCGTTTTTCATGTTATTTCGAAACTAACATCCATGCTTCCGTCGTCTTCATTTAAGTTTAAAACAGATGAGTTTACTGCATTGGATCTTGCAGATCCAAACTTCAACCAACCAGGCCCTATCGATATGCTCATTGGAGCAGACAATCTCTTTAACATAATTCTTGAAGCTTCGAAACCGAGAATCGGTACACCTAACGCCTTCTTAACCATTTTTGGGTGGGTTATAGCTGGCTGCTGTACCCACTCCATTTTGAGCGATTCACCCAATAAAGCTAGCTCATTTTGCGCACAGCTTGACTACAGCCAAGAATTCGATTTGGAGCGTTTTTGGAGATTAGAAGAAGTTAGTTGTGAGCCTGTTTTATCAGTTGAGGAACAAAAGGCGGAAGACAATTTTATTGAAACCCATCGTCGTCACACGGATGGCAAATTTATGGTGAATCTGCCATTCAAATATTCTTCGCATCCTAATTTTGGAAACTCGTTTAGAATAGCACTAAATAGGCTTCATTCAATGGAGAGACGATTTCTTCGTGATCCAAAATTGAAACCGCAATATTCAATCTTTCTGAACGAGTACATAACGTTGGGCCAAATGGAAGAAATTCCGAAAGATGAGATAAATAATCCAGATTCTTACTACCTTCCTCATCATGCTGTGTTTAAAGAAGACAGCAGTACAACTAAGTTAAGAGTTGTTTTTGATGGCTCTGCCAAATCATCACCCGATTCCAAGTCCTTTAATGAATGTCTTTTTATCGGCCCGGAAATTCAACGTGATATCTTCACCATATGTCTGCGTTCTCGTCGTCACATTTACACCTTGTCAGCGGACATTGAAAAAATGTATCGACAAATTTGGATTTCACCAAAGCATACAAATTTTCAACGAATTCTATGGCGCGAGGATCCGGAATCCGTTATAAAGCATTACAGACTGCTTACAGTTACAGGAACTTCGGCGGCGTCATTTTTGGCCAAGCGCGCTTTAAAACAACTGGCTTTAGACACAGCAAATTCGCACCCTCGAGCCTCTTCAATAATACTCTCTGATTTTTACGTTGATGACTTAGTCACAGGCGCCGATACAATTGATGATGTCATCTCCATTCAAAGGGAACTTGTAGAGCTGCTATCGTCTGCAGGCTTCAATCTTCGTAAGTGGACAACTAACTGCTGGCCACTCCTTCTTAGCCTCCCTGAGGATCAAAGAGAATTATCTCCCGTCGACTTCGAGAATTCTCTAACTGTTAAGGTGCTCGGACTACAATGGTGTCCATCAAAGGATAGCTTCTCGTACAGAGTAAATCTTGACAAAATATCATTGTACACAAAACGTCGCATTCTTTCCGAGGCATCCAGAATTTATGATCCTCTAGGCTTTCTTTCTCCAGTCGTAGTTGCAGTTAAGATTTTCTTCCAGGATTTATGGAGACATTCTATTGAATGGGATGATGAAATACCAGAAAATCTTGCCCAAGTTTGGATCAATATTCGAGAGGAACTTCACCTAGTAGAAGAGATTCAGATTCCTAGAATCATGTGGACGAATAAAGTCAAATCCGAATTTCATGCATTTTGTGATGCCTCTTTGGACGCGTATGCGGCTGTCATCTACTGCCGAAGCGAGAATATAGACGGGAGCATCTCAATCTCATTAGTAGCTGCTAAAAGCAAGGTCGCTCCAATCAAGGTGCTCTCATTACCCAGGCTAGAACTCTGTGGAGCTCTTTTGCTAACAAGACTCATCAACAAGGTTAAGAACTCCTAACAATTGAAACAGATGCAAACTTTCGCTTGGACAGACTCGTCCATTGTTTTGCATTGGATCTCCGCGCCCCCCCAAAAATGGTCAGTTTTTACCGGGAATCGAACATCTGAAATCATATCAACAATCCCATTTAAATCTTGGAATCACGTCCGATCAGCCGATAATCCAGCTGATTTGGCCACAAGAGGAATCCTGCCATCTCAACTTTCGTCAATCGGCATTTGGTGGAATGGTCCACCGTGGCTTAAAATGGAAAGATCGTACTGGCCCGAGTCCCAATATAAACTAGAAGACGTTTCCAGTGAACAGTTGGAGGAAAGAAAATCGAACATGGCCCAGTGTCTATTATCAAACATAAATGACGACAACGTTTTGAGACAAATAATTAATAAATCATCGAATTGGATAAAGACCATTCGCGTAACAGCATACATTTTTCGTTACCTAAAAAATCGTTCCCTATCTCCTGAACTTCGTAATCTTCACGCTCTAACGACACAAGAGCTCAATAATGCTAAAATAAGCCTGATAAAAGCCTCGCAATCTATCTCGTTTCCCAATGAAATCGAAGTGCTTCGGAAAAACAAATTCTTGCCCTCGCGAAACAAATTATCGTCCCTTGCCCCTTTCCTTGATAATGAAAATGTGCTTCGCGTCGGTGGTCGTATACAAAACTCCGAATTAACATTTGATGAAAAACATCCAATAATTATCTGCAAATCGAATCCAATATCAAAACTTATAGTGAATTACACACATAAGCATTATTTACATGCTGGTGTATCCTTAATGAGTCTAATGCAAGGCTTCTGGAAGCAGTGGCATAAGGAATACTTAACATCCCTACAAAATCGACCTAAGTGGCAGAAGACTTCGAGAAACATCCAAAAGAATGACATGGTAATAGTAAAGGAACCAAATCTTCCACCATCGAAATGGATTCTGGGACGGATCATAGATGTGCATCCTGGAAAAGACGGAAAGTGTCGTGTCGTCACCGTTCAAACTAGTAGCGGTGTCTATGTTCGGCCTATTGTTAAGGTGGTCCCCTTGCCTTTTTCTGAAAGACCGGAGTCTTCCAGGGGGGGGGGGTGAATGTTTTGAAACCAAACCGAAGCCAATTGAATTAATATGATTTTGTAATTGTTTAACTCACATTGCCAACACATTGTACGCATGCCCTATAATACTAAATTGTAGTCACTCAAATTCTTAATCTCTCGCAACATTTGTTACATGATTTAACTCATTGCTCTATTGTCATTGCTTTTTCTTTTGAACTTTATTCGCTAAAGCCTATTGTAACTATTTAAAGCTAAGTTGTTCCCTTTTGATTGCTGACAGCCAAACTATTCACATCGCTAACTGGTAACATTAAGATTAATAAAAATTGAATTATAATATGAACTGAACATATACATTTTACATATATTTTTACACAACTTTAAGAACAATTTCAAATTTAAAACAATTAGACAAAAAACAAATAGATTGGCGCGACAGCTCTTGCAAAGTCAAGGCCTCAGTGGCTTACTCTCATCAACAATTCTCTGAGTGCGTGTGAAGAATTGAGGAGACCTACAACTTAACGCCAATTCCGAACGGCAAAGTTGAGAAGCAATTTTTTCATGACAGATTGATATTCTTGGAAGTTTTGTCAGTTCTTCGGAAGAGATAGTACCCGTGAGTGATGAAATACAAATTTGTATGGGCACGAGTAGGATTCAAACCCACAACATTCTGCTTAACAGCCAACGCACATAACCACTAAGTCACGGACACTAAACTTCATTCCAAGTGCATATCCGAAATTCGTTGTCCTTAAAACATTTGCTTGTGTCGTCATCAGTGTATCCGTCCATTTCCGAGGCCTGTTGTTGCTGCGTTACTAAACTTTTTTCTACGTAGTCGGGAAGTCACCCCGGAGCAGAGACAAAAGGAGATCAGAAACTGACTTACGTTTTACCCTCCGGATACCGCAAATTTTATTTTACCGTTGCTCGTGTATGTGAATAAATGAGAAAAAACAGAAACAAAAATCAGGTGGTGTGTCGAAGTTTACTGAGATAGTATTGGTAAAAACACGCATACTCTTGCAGTAAACTTTGACCGCAGCTTGTAGACATTGTCATTTTGACAGCTTGGTTTCCCATCTTCCTTTTAACTCATCTGTGCCCCGGCGTACAACCCCCAACCTAACAGGCACTTGAACAGTGCAAGAGTCGGAAAAACCGCTCATATACTTCCAATGAACCCCTTATTTTATCGTCAAAAATATTAAAATGTTCGTTTGTTTTAGACAATCTAAATATGAGTATATTAAAGTGTCGAAATGAATTATGTTATTGTAAAGTGTGTTGTTTCTAGTTAAAGAATATTTATATTTTTTAACTTCGCACTCAATTGCAAGGCATGTTTTCTCTTACATTGAATCGATAGAATTTGCAATTCCGCGTATGGAGTTTTATGGCGTTTGGCGTTCGAATGCAAAGAAGAATCGGAATGATAAAATGTTTGAATATGTTCCTGATAAATTTAGTATTCCCAGAGAAAATATAGAGATCTCCAAGCAGATTAAAAACAAAATTAAACTTTTAGCTGCAAATTTTGACAAAAAATGGAAAACAGCTGGGGAACGGGTCGTTATTCTGTATTCCAAAATTCTGTATGAACAAAATTCTGTATTTGAAGAAAAAATTCTGTATGGATATAATTCTGTATTCCATTATTCTGCTTTTCTATTATTCTGTATTTCAAAATTCTGTAAATCCAAAATTCGGTTTTTCAAAATTCTGCAAATCCATTATTCTGCTTTTAGAAATTCTGTAATTCCAAATCTCTACATTAAAACTCACAGTTATGAACAGGTTTTTTAATTGCCTGTAGAACAATTTTTATTCAATTAACAAATTAAGTAACATTATACATACATGTATAAAAAAAAAACAAACAAAAAACAAATAACGAAAAAAAAAACAAAAAAGCAAATAACAAAAAAGCAAATGCAAATGACAAAATGAATAACATAATTTAAAATAGATGAAGATTTTTAGCTAACCGTCTTAAATAGTCTACGTTACTTAATAATATTCGTTTTTTAAGTAAACGTTTAAATTTTTTATTTTTTACTATGGTTTTTTTACTTTTTGGAATGTATTTAATATTTGCCATTTTTTCTGAATTCAATTTATCACGATTAACTTATAACACTTAACTTAAGTTGTCGAACGCAAAATGTGTAATCAAGGTATATGATTCATGTAAACCATATGCAAATTAGTCCGTTAAAGAGGTCCGTTACATTATAATATGCAAATTAGCTGGAGAGAGATCCGTTACGTTAGAATTATAATCTATGCTTCAAGGCTCTCCATAGAAAACATCAAAAATCTGTACTCCTAAATTCTGTAAATGATAAAAGAAAAATTGTTTTGGTAATGAAAAAAAGTGCGCACTTTTTTTCATTATCAAAACAATTTTTCATTTATCATTTACAGAACTTAGGAGTACAGAATTTTGGAATACAGAATTTTGAAATCCAGAATTTTGTATTTACAGAATTTTAGAATACAGAATTTTGAATTTACAGAATTTTAAAATACAGAATTTTGAATTTACAGATTTTTAAAATACAGAATTTTGGAATACAGAATATTGGAATCCGAATTTTGGCCCATACAGAATTTCGACCCCAACCCAAACAGCTGGTTCGAGAGATGACAGGCTTCGCCTGAAATATAAAGACATGTTAGCATACAACAATCAAGAAGATGATAATTATGACGGAACTGAGCGGCATTCTAAAGTTGGAAGGCCATAAAAAAGTTTTGATGAATGTATACCGCACTCTAAACGCGCAAAAGTTCGTCATCTTCTCGAGTCAAGAACTCCACCAGAAATTATATATGCTGCCCAATTGGCTTCACGTTCTAGTGGAATGCGCATAGCTACTGTAACAGACCATCCTGATGCTGCTAAAGAATTTAAGTCATTGCAGAAGAAGTTTGATCAAATGCGACAATACACCAATGAAGAGGCACTTGCTCTGTATATCCTTCCGTTTATAGTTTAGCAAAAGCTAACAAAAGCGGGCTTTCCGCCTGAAGGTGCAATATTTTTAGACGAAATAAGTGCATCTATGAACATCAAGTTTTTCTCTGTTCAACAAGCTGTTATATCCCAAAAGATTGTTGACAATTCCTCACTTCTTTTAATATGCAAATGGGGTGGGGATGGGGGCTCTGCCCACAGTACTTACAAGCAAAAATTTGAAAATCAATATTCTACATTCCTAACTTACAAAATTTATACAAGAAAACATCATCTGCATACATATGAACGCAACACTCATGAACATAATCAGGAAAATCGTTTATAAAAAGTGAGAACAATAGTGGTCCAAGAACAGATCCTTGTGGCACTCCACAACTAACTAACGCTGTACAGTTTTTATCGTTTGGAATCTATTGCTCACATAATCCTTAATAAGCTTAAGAGCAGAACTGGAAAATTTAAACACATGGCACAGCTTAGAAATCAAAATTTGATGGTCTACACAGTCGAAAGCCTTAGAAAAATCTAGAAGCACCATAATGCCCAACTGATGAATACTTGTTTTTTATTTCTTTTGTGCCTATTCAACTAAGACTACTTTCGGGTGAAACAAATATCATATGGCAGAATCCCAATCCATCACCAACACGCTTATGCCGCCCATTTAAATTTATCTTTGCCAAGGAAACAGAATTTCTAAGAGAATTCAATACCGTCCGAAACCAAATAAACAATATTGAGAACTTTGAAATTTCAGTTGAAAGAAAAAATATTAAAGTTAAATTTCAATTTGTTTTCACAATGATAGACGGCAAAATTGCAAACTATTTAACATCGAACCGGTCAACTGCTATACATTTGCGGTGCCAAACCAAGCGAAATGAACCAAATTGTTATCAATAGAACACCAAAAGTAGAATTTTATGAATATGGTTTGTCAAGTCTACATGCTTGGATTATGGCACTTGATTGCTTTTTACATATAGCTTATAGACTTGACGTACGAAAGTGGGCTATAAGATGTCAACACGATAAGGTTTTGTTGGAAACGCGAAAAAAAAATATTAAAATTCGTTTCAAATCTGAAATGGGTTTAATTGTAGATAGGCCGAAACCTGGCTTTGGCAACACAAACGATGGCAATACTGTTGAGAATCTACTTGCTATTACTTACTTATTATGTATACCTATGTAGCACTCTATTATATTTCGTTTTAATAAATTGTTATTCAGTTTTCAAAGCTTATAGAATCACGTTTGTTTTTTTTCCTTCAAAAGAAAATTAAATACTTTTTATTTTCCAATTGGTTATGGGCCCAGGAGCGCTGAGCAAGATTTGAACTGGAAATAAATTTATTTAATTGAAGATCAAAGCTTTTAAGGAATATGGCATCGTCGTTACCAGCAATCGAGAAATTGAAGGGAAGAGAAAATTTCGAGGATTGGAAATTTGCCGTAGAAAATTTTCTAATTCATGAAGATCTTTGGGATTGCGTAACAGGAGTCGAAACAGATGCTAGAAAAATCGCCAAAGCGAAATCAAAAATAATTTTATTGATAGATCCTTTGAATTATGTTCATATTAAGGAAGCTACATCAGCAAAAGAAGTTTGGGATCGACTGGCTGCTGTTTTTATAGATAATGGCCTGACCAGACGTGTTGGCTTGTTGAAATCCTTGATTAAGATCAATTTAAGAGCTTGTGGTTCTGTAGAGAACTATGTGAATCAAATGATATCAACCGCTCATAAATTGAATTCAATCGGAATGCATGTTTCGGACGAAAGGATTGGTTCCTTATTGCTGGCTGGACTTGATGACAAGTATAAACCCATGATAATGGGGATAGAAAGTTCGGGGTTGAAGATTACAGCTGACTCAATAAAAATGAAGCTTCTTCAAGATGTTAATGACGAGACTGATGAATCTGGAGCTGATGGAACTGTTTTCCTTGGTCGGCATTCTGCGAAAGGCAAAGCAATTTATCGTTCCTCTACTTTTAAATGCTATGGATGTGGAGAACAAGGGCATCTTGCTAAAAACTGCCCTAACAAGTCGAAGAAGTATAAACACTCAAAACAAGTTTTATATACTTCGCTTATTGCAAGAAGAAGTTGCGAAGATAACACTACTTGGTTTATTGATTCAGGTGCATCAGAACATATGGCTAATCGGATAGAATGGTTGAAGAATCGGTCCGAAGTCAATCAAGAAGAAGTTACTGTTGCCGATAATTTTAATTTAAATGTCGAAGCCAAGGGGGATGTCGAACTTGATATTTTGGTTGAAGGTGAACCAGTGGTCGTGACAATTAAAGACGTTTTGTACATACCCAACCTATGTGCAAATCTTTTATCTGTCAGCCAAATGACTAAATATGGATATAGTATTGAGTTTACATCAGAAAAATGCACAATTTCGAATGAAAGCAATTTGATAGCTACTGCAAGTCGTGTTGATGGTAAGCTCTACTGTTTGGATCAACCAAAACCAAAGGCAATGAACATGCTTGTTTAACAGAAAACGTCGTATGACCTATGGCATCGAAGATTAGGACATCCAAGTCGGGAGACTTTGATCAAGATGAAGAAAGGTTCTGTGACCGGGTTGGATTTTGCCGATTTAAAGTTAGAACAATGTATCCATTGCATTCAAGGAAAACATGCAAGGAACCCTTTCCCATCATCAGAAACAAGAACAAGTGAACTTTTAGAATTGATCCATTCGGACTTATGTGGACCATTAGAAGAAAAATCACTTGGTGGTGCATGTTACATTCTTGTTTTCTTAGATGACTTTTCACATAAAATATTTATATTTGTATTGAAGTCGAAAACAGAAGTAAAAGACAAATTTGTTGAATTCAAGATCTCTGTTGAAAAGGAAACCGGAAAGAAGATACGGACATTAAGAACTGATAACGGCAGTGAATATTGTAAATTTGTAACAGCAACTTTTTACAATATCTCAAGAAATGTGAAATTCGTCATCAAACCACTATACGACTATACCCTACACACCTCAACAGAATGGGAAAGCTGAGCGAATGAACAGGGCACTGATAGAAAAAGCTCGGTGCATGCTTATGGATTCTGGAGTTGAAAAAAGTTTTTGGGCAGAAGCAGTTTTGTATGCAGCATATTTGTTGAATCGAATACCTAGTCGAACTTTGGAGCATTGCAAGACGCCTGAAGAAATATGGTCGGGAAAGAAGCCAGATGTTTAACACTTGCGAGTATTTGGATCTGTGGCAATGGTGCATGTTCCAAAACAAAAGCGAAAGAAGTTGGATTCCAAATCGAAGAAATGCGTCCTGCTTGGTTATTGTGAAAACAGTAAGGGATATAGAGTTTATGATCCAGAAAAACAACAACTGATGAAAACTCGAGATGTTATTTGTTTTGAAAACCAGCCTTTTGGAGAGGTAATTAAGAAAAACAAAATTACTAATTTTTTCTTTCCAAATCTAGAGAGTTCAGTGGGGGAATTTGTACTTGACGAGAATACAATAGATGTTGTTAATTCTGAAAATATTATCGATAACATTGTAATTGATGATTCCAGTCAAGATGAACAAAGTAGTAGGGATATTTTGGAAAATAACGAACAAGAACATACTGAAATTGTAACAACCGTTGAGTCAGAATAGGATGATTTTTACTCAGATGAAGATAATGTGCCAAAAAATGTTGAAGTACCCTCAAGCAGATATAATCTTCGAAGTTCTACAAGAATGAAGAATCTTAAACACTCTGATGACCATGTAACGTACATTGCAAGTAGCAACAACCTGACTGATCCTTTGATATACCATGAAGCTGTAAACAGAAAAGATGGAGAATATTGGAGAGAAGCCATAAATAACGAATACGCGTCCTTATTGGCTAACCAAACTTGGGAAGAAGCTGATTTACCTGCTGGGAAGAAGACATTAAACACAAAGTGGGTATTTAAAACTAAGACTGATGTTAATGGCCAAATATCACGTTACAAAGCCCGATAAGTAGCCAAAGGATGTAGTCAGAAAAAAGGAATTGACTACGAAGAAACGTTTTCTCCTGTAGTGCGTTATGAATCTATTCGATTTCTGCTAGCTCTAGCTGCGAAAGAAAACCTAGAAGTTGAACAAATGGATGCAGTTACTGCTTTCTTACAAGGAGATCTTAAAGAAGAGATTTATATACGAAGACCGGAGGGATTTGAAAATGGGGACAAGGTTCTTCGTTTGAAAAAATCTATCTACGGTTTGAAACAGTCTTCACGGTTGTGGAACCAAAAATTAGACAACGTACTTAAAGAATTAGGAATGAACCAATCAAAGCTAGATCCATGTATATACTATATACGAAGTGAAAAGAAGATTTTAATCGTTGCTATATATGTAGATGACTTGTTGATCCTGGATAACAACCCTGAAATGAAACAAAGACTAAAGAAAGCTTTGATGAATAGTTCTCATATGAAGGACATTGGGATCGCAAATGCTTTTTTGGGTCTTCGTTTGCGAAGAGACAAAACAAATGGAAAGCTTTGGATAGACCAGGAAAAATACATCAATGAAATGATTGAACGTTTTGGCTTGACGAACTGCAATCCATGCTCAACACCGATGGACTCTAGTCAAAAACTTAGCCAAAGTATGTCGCCACAATCCAAATCGGAAAAAGAAGAAATGTCAAAAATTCCATATCAGGAATTGATTGGAAGCCTTCTTTTTGCGGCACAAGTCTCAAGACCGGACATTAGCTATGCAGTGAACTACCTCAGCCGTTTTAATCAGAATCCTGGGAAAGCTCACTGGATAGCAGCAAAACGAATTCTGCGATATCTTAAAGGCACTAAAGATTTCAAACTCTGTTATTCAAGAGAAGATCAAGGTGAAGCTCTTATTACTGGATATTGTGATGCAGACTATGCTGGAAATATTGATGATAGGAAATCCGTCACGGGATATGTTTTCAAAATGCTAGGAGGTGCAATTTCCTGGTGTTCCCGAAAACAACCTACCGTGGCCTTATCAACCACAGAAGCCGAATATATGTCTTTGAGTACAGCTATAGAAGAAGCTTTATGGCTTTCAAGATTAAAAGCAGAATTATTACCAGACATTCAAGACAGGATTATATTATTTTGCGATAATCAAAGTGCAATTAGTTTAACAACAACAAATGTTTATCACGCAAGGACCAAACATATAGATGTAAGACATCACTTTGTTAAAGATGTCATCAATGAAGAACTGATAAAACTTAAATACCTAAAAACTTCAGAAATGGTTGCTGACATTTTGACCAAAGGACTACTTACAGAAAAATCAACATTTTGTGCTAGGTCAATGGGTTTAAAAGATAGATTCTAGTGGGGGTGTTGGAAAACCTTATGAGAATCTACTTGCTATTACTTACTTATTATGTATACCTAGGTAGCACTCTATTATATTTCGTTTTAATAAATTGTTATTCAGTTTTCAAAGCTTATAGAATCAAGTTTGTTTTTTTCCTTCAAAAGAAAATTAAATACTTTTTATTTTCCAATTAATACTGCCCGAAGATTTTTTAAAAATCATGTTAAAAGTTCTGATATAACTGAAATTGATCCCAATATCTTGAAACGATTTTACATCATATTGAGCTGGAAGCTGAAGATAGTTAATAGACTAAGCAGTTTTGTAGTAACTTGTGGCAGCTTGAAGTTACTTGAAAAAAGTTGAACATAGGTACCTAACCTACCTTATATTGGAATAATTCAATCCTGGTTCGAAAGAGGCTTTTGAATGGGATTAACTCTTCGTCTCACTGCCGTCACTCATTTAATTTAAAAAGCAAATGTTGTTTTTCAATTAACATTTATTTGTTACAAAATAATTTACAATTATCCTTAATATTAGTTTTAAAGCTTTATATACAAATATTTATCAAAAATTGTAACTGTACAAAAGAACAATAAACAAATAATAATAATGAAAGTAAATGATTTCAAGAATGAAATTTAATACAAAATGTTATTAATAAAAAGAAAATTATAATAATAATATAATTTGTAGGATTTACTGCGGGGAAATTAAAAAAAGTTTTGCAGAGGATCCATTTAAATTTGTTGGAATCTAAGAATTGGAATTTTCGTTGATACAAAAACAACACTAATAAAATATGAATAACAAAAATAACTTAAATAATACAAAGAGTATAAAATATAAACAAAAAAATAAATTCTAAATTATTAATTTGCTAGTTTGCTCTTCAGGTCATCGTAGAATCGATCGATAGGCGCTAGACAAACGATTACATCCATAGCTACTACGAAAAATATCAGCACAATAATATAGAGACTTAAGAGTCCTTTCCGGAAACTTGCAAACTGAAATTAAAGAAAAAGAATATAGAAATTATTTTTTTATTTTATTTACTTGTAGCAAAAAATAAGAAGGATTATTTACCGGTGCATCCATTTTACGTTCCAATTTAATTCCATTCCTACCCTGGGACATATCACCCATTGGGAATGAATTTACTCGCTGGCTCATATGGCGATCTGCCATGCAACCTCCAACCTGCGAACAATAAAAAACCTATTAACGGGGCTTATAGTGTGACCTGTTCAAAAAAAGCTTGAACACAAAATTAGTAAAAGGAAGTAACTTTTAGCACTATATTTACAATGAAGGAAGGATTTGTCTTTTTAAAAGTTAAAAAAAAAATCAATTTTGTACAATTTGAAATTTATATAGGTAAACTTTATAAACCCATTTTGGGAACAGACTTATTTCCCTAAAATTTAATACGCAACTGACTAGTTGCATGATTTTCGCCTTGTTGTGGCGAGGGGGCTTACGTCTAACTCTTCAGCAATCCAGCTGCGGAGAACGACAACTAAGAAAACCATCAAAAAGCAGAGATGTCAATCGAAAAAAAATTATGAATAAAAGTTTACATGAAGAAAAAAATCGAGCGGGGATATACGTTCAAGAGTCGGCAGAAGTCACGGCTGTCGGCGAGGGCTTGGCTTCGCAAGAAGCTAAGTCGCCAATGACAAAAGTAAACGACAAGGGAATTAAAAAGACAACCGGCTATTCTCTCAGTAGATCTCCTTCTCGCACTAGGTGGTGCAGTTCGTTTAATAGAATTGAGTTTTTGGAAGCACAGCACTTTGGATACGGGTCAATCTTACAAAGATATGACACAATTCCAGGACTGATGGAGACCACCGATTACATTTCGCCTTTACTAGATTTCGATAGGAACTTTTCTATTTGCATACCAATTCAATTTTTGAATTTTTGAAATTGTTGGACACAGAAGCTTGTGCTTATTAATGTTAAATCATAGTAGGCGTCGAAAAAAAATTTCAATTTTGAATTTTTAAATTGCCTGGCACTTTTTGTTGATATGGAATCGTAGTAGGCGCCGAAAAAAAAATTAATTTTTGAATAAGATAAAATATTTTTTTCTTATTCGAAATGAGAATTCTTCACTTCATTCAACCTTCGGTTCGGCTTCGGCTTCGGCTTCGGCCGAACCTTTTTTTTTAGCCGAACATTCGGCATCGGCTTCGGCTTCGGCAGAAAACAGAGACCTTCGGTCGGACACTAGTTGGGATCCTAATTCACTTATAAGTTATAAGTAAACAGGGTATCCCTTTCTACACTGACGATGACGGTTCAAAAATGGAATCAGGAACAGGTGCTGGAGTGTTTTACCAATCTCTCAACATTAGAGAGTCGTATAAACTCCCATAGCAATATAGAAGGGAACGGAATAGTAGATGAACTAGCCCGGAAAGGGTCAGAAGCAGATACAAGTAGTAGCGACCATTCAGATACGGGACCACTCGTCCCAATTGGTACTCAGGACGAAGATAGGTAGACCTTAAATCAAAAGAGAAAATCAATAACTCCTGGAAATCCAGGGACGATTGTGTAATCTCTAGAAGTTTATGGCTTAACACTAATGAAAAGGAAACTCGTTAAATTCTATCGCTGAGTAAAAAGAACATTAAAATCTTGATAGGTGTACTAACGGGTCATTGCGCCATTGACACAATGGCCAACAAAATAGGGGCATTTACACCCGATTTCTGTAGGAGCTGTAAAGATGAGGAGGCAATAGAAACCATTAAACACCTGCTCTGTGACTGTCCAAACCTCCAAACTAACCGACTCCGTCATTTCGGGAACAGGTTTGTTGGGGAACTGGATGATCTAGCACAGGTCTCAATGGCAAACATGAGGAAATTTATAGATAGCACAGGCTGGTTCGTTAACGAGCCAGTCTACGTTAATCGGCAATTTTGAAGAGCATCCATGCTAATTTATATTTTTTATAGGGGATCACAATGGACCAGTAGGCCCCCGTGTATGCAACAGTTTCACGCTGTGCACACCCCTCATCACCTTACCTAATCTAACCTAAGGAACGAGGCAGTTGAATTTTTGCAGCTAAAGCAAAGTTTCCGTTTTAGAAGCGAATGTTACTTCCGTCCGAAAAAAATATGAAGCCTAATGTGTTATCATTTTCGGATTTTGAAGTTGCAAGCCTAAAGCTTCACTGTTGGGGTTGAATTGTTTATGTACACATGTAGATATCTACATATATATAAAGTTTAAATACTATGTACATTTCCAGGCTCCCTTTCCTTATGTACCCGATTCCGATGAAAAGAAAAATACTTACGGAGAATATTAAATGCACAATAACATGGAATGCAACAAACGCCACCAGAATCCAGTCCATCCATTCGGGAAGTTCGGCTTTAGAAAGTTTCACCGCAAAGAATATAGCCACAACTAAAAAGAAGAACATTATGGTATTTAAACGTCACCGAATTTATGCAGCACTTTTAACACATACTTGCAATAATGTGGGCCAAATTTCCGCCCAACCAATGAAGCCAGTTGAAAATTGGCCTCTTCTTATCATTGGGTCCGGGTCTGAAGATCGCTCCGATAGGTTGAATGAAACATAACACTGTCGTTATTACACCCAAAATAGCATGTGGATTACGAGCGGCTGACCAGCCTCTAATTTCAATAAATATTATCACAAATGCAGCCATTGTTAGCGCCCATGTTGTCACCATGCATATTCTATGCCACTAGATAGAAAAAGAAATATCCTTTCAAAACAAATTCGCAAGGATAAGTTTGGTATTCTTACAGCAAACCAGTTATCCTTGCCACAAGTTGTACTGCCAACCCAGGTTTGTTTAAAATACCGGGCCAAGAGAATTCCAAGTGAGGTTGTACCGATCCAAGCCGTTAACATGAAAGCACCATGAAGCCGGAGCAAAATGTTCGATGAACCTGAGAGATCCTGCACTTCGGAGAGTATGATTGATTTGCCGGAAACAATGCGACCGATGTCGTGGTAGCCAGCGCCATTGTCTGAATAGTTTTGAAAGAAATGTGATGGTGAAATATATGTAAGCCAATGCAAGCTTACCTTTAACACTTTTTCCAAGTGCTAGCATGACGTAGTATTGGTTGTTCATCAAATCAAACATTTGTCCTTGCACTGTTGTAAGTATGTCCCTTTGGACTTTGCAATAAATTTTGCCATCGATTAGTGATGAATCAATGAGTTTAACGTTCTTTTGTGGCTAAGGATGTCAAAAAATTTGTTATAGTTTGTGGGACAGTGGGATAGGGGAAATTATAAATGAGAAAGAGTGTCGGAGACAATACGGAGCCCTGCGGTACACCAGCGATTGTTTAGTAATTATCAGACTTGAATCCGTCCAATGCGACTTGTATTGAACGGTCCGAAAGGTAATTATTGATCAAAAGAAGGAGGGGATGACTGAAAGCACGCCAAACTCTATAAATTCCCTTATCAAGCGCAATAATCTCACTTTCTCCAAAATGATGCAAGGATTCGTTTCACTGTTCGGTGAAATAAACCATCAAACCATCAGTAGACCTACTGCTTCGAAAGCCGTACTGCAGGTCGTAAAGAAGCTTTGGTTCTTCAAGCTGATAATTTATCAGGGTTTCCACGACTTTAGAAAATCTACACTCTTCGACTAAAAATTTTATAAATTTGACAACTTACAACTCCAATTCGTGTTGTTCCATAATTTGGCTTTGGTGAGGTCAACGATGTAAACAATGCAACCTGTCCATTTTGGGCAATACATTCCGTCACTAGATCATCACCCATTTTATCGTCGTTCGATAAACCCAAAGCCAGATAAGCCGGGGAATCTTTAAGAAAAAAGTTTAAATTCGTTGCAGGAAAAACAGTTTTCAAATAATATTTTCTTACTCGTTGTTCCTTTAAGTTCGAACTCGTAGACATCACCACGAACGATAACTGCTCCAATAGCTGTACAGGTTTTCGTTTTCACACATCCATCGGGGAATCCAAAGCAAGTCTTACTCCTTGCACAGCCATTGTAAAATGGATCATCAACTTTGGGCTGTAAAACAAATATTGATGACCAAGTTCAGAAATCATCAGCAGAAGCCACTTACCACTGCCTCTTCCTTTTCCGGTTCTGGTACATAGTTCGTTCTTACGTTTGTCAATGGCCGTCGAGTGCTCGATATGCCGATAACTGATGGAGCAACCTCGCGTTTCACAACTTGAACTGGATTCGATGGAATGCCCACCCAAAATGTGTCATACGTTTGCGCAACTGTGGAACTGAATTTATCCAAATCACATCATATCTCTTTTAAATCTTAGTCCATTACTCACTTGAACACAATCTGACCGAGGAAATCGACTGGACACTGCCATTCCAGACTGACAATTGGTTTCGGATTAGCGCCTGTATGAGTTGCCGAATTGTTAACCGAGTCTCCGCAATTCATCAGTTTTACTGAACCATCTGCAGAAGGATTAAATTGTCCCAACTATAGAAGTTGTAGACTTTTAATTAAAACTCAAGGCCAGGTGTTTTGTTCAGAAAAGTCTTACTATTTGGTATGGTGGGTTTCTGTTTCGGGCTTGGATCATAAAACCTCCGAAATTAAGGCCCTGTGGTGCACCGACGATATCGACTCTCAAGGTTTGTCCTTGCCCGATCTGTGCTGCATTCGGTTCTATCCGAAAGGGTGGCACCGAATCCGATGGCTCTATACCGCTATGGTATGGCAACATTGTGTCGCATATTGTTTCGGGAGCTCCATTTGGAAGACCCGATGTTGGTGTCCATGTTATCAGCAAAATTGCAATGGAAGCCAATAAGTATGTGTGTCGGATCATTTCTGGAAAGCAAAATGTTTACAAAGTTATAATTATTCCTGTCATTAAGCTCAAGTTTGGTTTATCAGAAAATTGCAAGTCTTGGAACTAAACGTTCTCTTGTTGCTATTCAAAATTGCCCACAAGTTAAAAGCTTTCTGTGCTTGTTCATGAAGGGAACATGAGAAATGCGCGATCGAGGTGATAGAGGGATGTCATAACAGGAACGAGGTTCGAAAGTTTTACAGAAAGGTAAAACAAACCACCAGAGCTCATACACCCCAAACCGAAGGCTATAGAGACCATCATGTGAACATCGTAGTAGAACCACAGTCAGTGCTGAGGATATGGAAATACCACTTTTAGAAGCTGTATAATGGCGATGACGAGCAAAATTCAACCAGAAATACAGAACCATTCAATTGGGGTGAAGCAGGCCAAGCGATATCTAAACTTAAGTCGAACAAAGCCGCTGGAGCAGACGAGCTAGCCGCCGAACTGTACAAAGCAGCTGGAGATGATCTGGTTAGGAGTATGCAACGGCTTATCTGGTTGGAGAAAAGCATGCCCTACGAATGGAACCTCAGCATCGTATACCCGATCCTCAAGAAAGGAGATCCCCTGAATTGCACCAACTACAGAGGTACATATATGTATAAGTCTCCTTAACATCGCCTACAAGATCTTGTCTGCCGTGCTGTGAGTGCGTTTGAAGCCTTTCGTCAACAACCTGATAGGTCCTTATCAGTGCGGCTTCAGACCCGAAAAGTTCACCACCACCGATGAAAAATTCACCCTACGGCAGTCTTGGAGAAGACCCAAGAACTTCAAATCGATACTTACCACTTTTTCATCGATTTCAAGGTCGCGTATGACAGCGTCTACAGAGACCAATCTTATTGAGCAATTTCTAGTTTTGGCATCCCGTCCGTCTGTGTAAGATGACACGCTGTTCCATCATGGTCGGAAAAAACCTAACGGACGCATTTGATGTCAAAAAGGTATTAGGCAAGGCGATGCATCATTCTTGAAAAGATTGTGCAAAACTCCAACGTCAACACCAGAGGCACAATCTTTCAAAAGTCTATCCTGCTACTAGGATACGCAGACGACCTTGACATAATTGGAAGAACACAGCGTGATGTCAGTGGAGCATTCGTGAGTCTTGAGGCGCAGGCCAGGAAGATGGGTCTAGCGGTTAACGAAGGCAAGACCAAGTTAATGCTGTCAACAAGAAAGGAGAATCAACATCGAAGTCTAGAAGCAAATGTCAACATTGACAGATTTAACTTCGAGGTGGTTCAGGCCTTCGTCTAACTAGGATCCGCTATAAACTCAGACAACAACACCAGCGCTGAAATCAAACGAAGAATCACTCTTGCCAATCGTTGCTTCTTTGGACTTAGAAGGCAATTGAGTAGTAAAGTCTCTCCCGAGACACTCTACAAAACCCTCATCATCCCGGTCCTAATCTATGGTGCAGAGACATGGACCATGACAATATCCGATGAAAACATTTGGGCTGCTTCGAGAGAAAAACTCTTCGAGTGATTTTTGGTCCTGTCTGCATAAATGGAGAATGGAGACGAAGATTCAATCAAGAACTGTACGAGCTATTCAGCGACACTAACCTTTCCAGAAAAGTTAAGGTCCAACGACTAGAGAGTTGGGTCATGTAGAGAGAATGGAAAATAATGCTCCGACTCGTAGAGTCTTCGAATCCAACATGGAAGGACGTCGCAGAAGAGGAAAACCGCGAGTCGGGTGGAGCACACAGGTGGTAGAGGACCTGAACCAACTTGGCATGCGAAACTGGATACAGCTAGCTTCAGACGGTAGCGCCACCATAAGTAAGTTAGTAAGAATTCTATGAATAGATTTCAATCTTAAGCTCTATTCATTACTATTGTTTCGAAGTCTCCCCGAAGTTTAATCAACGTTTACATTGTTAGTTGGATTGACTCAGATAGATCTTATATGTCTGGCTAGTGTCTCTATAGGTTGAAAAGATCTGTCAATCATGGAACAAGCTTGCAGAACCATTTCGACAGTATCTGAAGTGAAGGTCCGTTACTTAATAGATACCTCTTTTCTTAGTTATATAGTAACAATTTTTATCAATTAAACATAACCGTTAACAAATTTCTTTCTTGGCTCACAATTTTAATTAAGAAAAAAGTATGTTTCGACATGTGCTACGTAAAATGTGCAAAGTAAATGTTATCTTGCCAAAATGATGTACTTAATGCCACAGTATTGCGGCTTTGTTGCTGTTTCATGTTTATGTAAATAAAAATAAAATAAAAACATTGTAATTATATTGCATCACAACAACAAAGTCAATCAATGATTTAGTTTGCGTTATAAATTTTGGGAGTGACTCTTGGAGGACACACATAACCAAGACCACAAACTGTGACCATGAATGCATGCTCGAGTGAATATAAAATTACTTATCTGCACAGCGAACCATTTCATTCAGTAGTAGCACAATGTCTTTGATTAATTTATAAGAGTTTGAGTAAGTAGGACTTAAGTTAAGTAGGTAGACTTGGCTTTTGAAATATCACCAACTTAATGACGTGGAGGACAAATAGTTGCTGACAATTAGTTTTAATTAGTTTTTGTTGTTTGTGGGTTGTTTTTAATTGATTTGATTACCCATAGAATAACGACAGCATAATTATTGGAATAATGAAGAAATATAAATTTTATGTGCAGGTGGCCATGGCACAGAGGATAGTGTAGTTGACTGCTAAGCCAAACGTTGCGGGTTCAAGCCCCAGCTTCGGCAGTAGTCTTTTTCTACAATAATCGCCAGCTTATCTGAGGCCACCTGTGCGATAATATGAGACAATATAAATCTATGTCTCCTCCTCTGTGCCACGTAGGTTTATGTTATGTGTTCTTTCCTTCTATGTGTCTATCTGTCTCTCTCTGTCGTATGTCTTGTTTCAGTCCCAGCCGATGGCCTCAGTCGCCAGTGCTGCTATGTGTCTGTAGTTCGTATCATTCATGTGCGAAGTACTGTAATGTCAATGTCAATAAATTTTATGTCTGATAAGGGCTTGTGAGATACTTTGCATAGTTGCGGAATGGGAACGTGAACCTTGTATTACAATATCTTAGTTATTGATGTTTTTCCAGAGGTTCTAAAGAGGTTCGCCGTTGAGTATGCTGAGCATTTCTCTTTCTTCCAAGCTGCGTTTGCTGAAGTATCTCAACTGAATTTCGATCAGAACTGGGCACTGGGATATCGCAATAAAATGAAATGTATCTTCACGCGCTTTCAAGTTACATAGACTACACAGTAGAGGCAGATCTGGTCGGTGCGGTACAAAGCTAAGATTGAGCAATTCTCCTCTTGCTTTGAAAATAATGTTTATTTTATTCAATGAGTTCCTATTTAGAAGGTACGAGTTCTGTTGCAGTGCAGGCCATAGTTTAGACGACTATAGTAGCATCTAAACAGAGAAGAGCTGGCTTCCATGCATACCTATCTATAAAACAGGATGTTTCCAAACATCTCCAGGATCTCATTAAATTTTCTCCTTAGCATTGACGGTTGTTCTCTTGATGTTATGTTCATGTCAGTGCCACATGTTGCGGCAAGGCTAGTCCAATCTTCGAACATTGTTCCTTTTCCTTGGATAGCTGCTTTTAGAACTTTTTTTGGTATCCGATTATCTTCCATTTCAAATACCTTTACAATATAGTTAAAGTGTTGATCAAGGGTGTCCTTAATCAAAGGCGGTGTACCTGTTTCTAGGTAAATCATATAATATGGCGAAGTTTTTGGTAGTGGAAATATTCTTTTAACAAAATTTTTCCACAGATTCAAAAGAGGAATGTCCCCAAACTTGCGTCCCGTAAAGCAGGATTGACAGCGCTGCAGAGCGGAACAACTTTTGTTTAGCACTGTGCTCAACATACCTGTTCTTGTTGCACCTTTCCCATAACGAGGAGATAGTGCGCTTGACCTCCACCAACTTTCCCTCCAGATATTTCTTCATATTCAGGGTTGAGGTTACCAAAACTCCTAGGTATTTGCACTCGCGCACAATATCAATTGCCTGACCATTATATTTCCATTGTTAATTTCTTGAATATCTGCCACCCCCACCTCTGAAAATCATCATCTTCGATTTTTGCAAATTAACTTCAAGGTTCTATCGATTGCAATATATCCCAAGCCTATTTATCATGAGCTGCATGCCATCTACTGATTCGGAGAACAACACGATGTCATCTGCATACATAAGGGCTGGAACAGTAAATCCTTCTACAACGATTCCACCTCTCTCTTGTATTTGTCCAATAAGAAATATAAATTCTTTAAAAGTGAACAGTTAAACAAAGGTTAATGTTTACATTGGTTACTTAATAACAATATGTATAACAAAATTTAACAAAATAAAAAGTTTAACATGAGAAAAAGAAGAGGAGTAAAATATGTATAATAACAATTGTGTTGAGACAACATTAAAATACAAGATAATTTTGTTCCGGAAAAACATCAACGAGAATTGCTTAAGTATAAGAGAAAACTAACGACAAAAAGTTTCTTTGCTTGACCCTTGTTCTTATACTGAGCGGAAGTTCATTGAAAAGGCGGATTGCATAGACGAAGAACTGCCTACGAGATATAGTGCAGGTGTAAACATTAGGTCTGATGGTATAGGATCGGACAGATAGAGAAGCTAATCTGCAAAACAAATAAAATGGTTGTTGTTGATTTAACACTTTGAATACCATAGCACAGGCTCTTAAATTTAAGAATTGATCAAGACTGCATCCAATTATTTGTTGCGCTTGAGTCGAAATGTGGTCATATCTGCGCAAGTTGTATACAAATCTTGCGACCGAATTAAAGGCAACGTTTAGCTTACGTCTTGATTTAGCGTCTGTGCTAGCGAACAACTGACATCCGTACGCGATAAGAGGAACTATCAGAGCTTTTGCCAATTTAAGTTTAACTGAAATCGGTAAGATTTCCTTACATACAGATAGTCCCCGAAGAGCACCATAGATTTTTGAAACCACGGAGTTTATATGGTCACTCCAGGTAAGATTACTGTTGAAGATTATGCCAAGGTTTTTAATCTTGGGCACAACTTCAACTTCAGTACCGTCTAATAAAATAGGTGGTAAACAAGTAGCCAGCGGATGCTTATATATCTGTATCGACTTCATCAGTAATATAATTTATGAAAATTATAAATAGAAGGGCGCTAAGAATACAGCCTTGCTTAAGACCAGTTACTGTTGCAAACTCATCGGATATAGACTCGCCTCCCAAACTTAGGCTAAGTTGTTGTCGTACACCGCTCTTAGCACGCTTATAACTTTACTTGACTCTCCTGACACACAGAGCTTGTAAAAAAGAGCTTCACGATCGACAGAGTCAAAAGATGCAGGAAAGTCTATTAAGAAAGCGTATAATTTCTTCTGCATCGTCGCCCGAGAATTGGTTTGTTCCATACGCCACTTTTGTAGGTTTTGACTTAGGAATGGATTCTATGGTAATTTTGTATGCTCTTTCTAAATCTGTGATCAGATTTGTGCTACGTCTTTTCAATTCCGAGATATCCAACATCAATTTTGTTCCATATCCACCAAAATCAACATTTTCTAGAATTGTTTTGTGCCATAAACCATTTTTTGGCGTTTGGGACATATTTTCCATATAAAATTTGTCAAGTTTTTTGTCAGAATTGTTTTGTTCCACGTGCATATTACGGCGACAAGGGATAGAAAAAGTCCTAAGAATGTTGAGAATTGGTTTGTCCTACGTGCAGTTGTGTTAAAGAAATGCTATGTTTATGGGACAATCATCGCAAACAAAATTTTAGTATTGGTTTGTGCCTTATCCATTACAATTGTGTAGATATCCCGAGACAATTGTATGAAATCAGTTAGTCGTGGCTTGACTTGGCAACTACTTGACTCTTCAAGCGATGAAGATGGTAATGAATTCAGTTTTGAACACTTTTTTTGAAGAAGGTTAAGTTCAAATGACTTTGCCCTTGATTTGCAAGATGGTCACTCAAAAGTGGAAAACTTCATTGAAACTATTGGTGCATACAGTGAAGAAGATTTCAAGTCGCATCTGCGGCTGAACCACTTGACTATTAATCAATTAACAAGTACATTACTTCCTTAAGAATTGCTGTACCTACTATTTTTATTTAACTGCGTTTTTTTTAGTTGAATATTCACAGTCGGAATTCATCTCAAATCCATCAACTTCGTTTTATGCTGGAAAACCTAGTATTGGCGCAAAAAAAGAGGTACTAATCTATGTATGGTACTATTAGATATATCAAGAAATAGAAGAATTGGATTGAAGGACAACTTTGGATTGAAGGACAACTTGTTATATTTTAACGACACTTGTTTACTTTAAAAATTTAAATAAGTAGTTGAGAACAAAACTGTTTTAAAAATAAAAAATATGAAAATTTATTATGATTATAACGATCGATTGAAAAGGATCTGTTGATTATTTAAAAAATAATTGGAATTCTTTAATATTAAGCCGCCGATTCTAACATCAGAAGTGGGATCTGACCAAACATTTGGACAACAATAAATCTATGTATAATTTAATTTTAAACAATTTTTGCATTTTACCTGGCCTTTATGTTTTATAAAAATCAATTGAAAAGAAGAAAAAATAGAAGAAGAAGAACATTTTACATTTTTGTTCACAAGCCTTAAAGAAAAACATTCCGAAAAGATGTCTCGCAATCGTGGTCAAACAAGAAATACTGCTACTGCTCATGGTACTGAAGATTCTTCCCAAATCCTAAATAGTTTAATTCAAGCTTTACAATCACAAAGGTCAGGTGACCATGTTGATCTGCCATTTCTTAAACCTGAAACTGATTTAATTAAATGGGTGAGTGAAGTTCAGATTATTAAAAATGAATTGGGTTGGTCCGATGTACAGGTTTTGGGTAGAGTTGGAAGATTTTTATCAAGCGATGTTAAAAGCTGGTTCGAACGATGGAATCCTGACGTGAGAAATTGGGAATCTTTTCGAAGAGATATTGAGGAAGCATTTCCACCGAAAAGAAATTTAGGGTAACTCTTAGAAAAGGCATCACATTTTAAGAGTTCATATGTTAATACTTATGCAACTTATGTACATGAGAAAACTGCATTGCTAAAAAATGTACGTGCTAATTGGTGTGAAGCGGATTTATTAGAATTGGTAATTCATGGTATTTCTGAATTTGAAGTCCGTAATACAGCTATGAAATCAAACTGCAAATCTATTCGTGAGTTATTAGTACTTTTATCATCTTTTACAAAACCATCGTGCAGTAAGGATTTAAATTAATCTTATACCGATCGTGAACGTTTAAAAAGAAAACTAAACGATGGAAAATATACTGAGAAGAAATGTTTTCAGTGTGGAAAAATTGGTCATGTAATTTCTAATTGTTACGCTAAACAACTGCCAACTAATTTAGATAAAACCATCACAAAGTCGAATTCCATTTCAAAGCCAAACAAAGACATTGCTTGCTCTTTTTGCGCTAAAAACGGCCATGATATAGCCAAATGTTATATTAAACAATCAATCGACAAACGACGTAAAATAAATTTCTGTAGTTCAGGAAAACATTCTGGAGCTACCGAAGTTTTTATTGATGGGTATCATTTTTGGGCATTGATTGATACAGGAGCAGATCTGTCTCTTATATCTCAAAAGTTTCAACATTTATTCCAGGACAAGCTTTTAAATTGTAATATATTGTTAAAAGGTATAGCTAATGTAACTATTGATGCTTCAAAAAAATTTCAAGGACACACAAGAATATCTGACATTGAAACCTCTATATCATACGTTATTGTTCCCGACGGATGTTTAGACTATGATGTTTTTATTGGACGAAATTTATTTGAAGACCATAGTCTAGCAACTATAACAGACCATAAAGGTTCTCTTGTTATCCGACGCCAACTTCCAGGAATTAATAGACTTTCAGAAAATGTCGGATTGAAAATTTCCGAAGTTTTGGTTCCTAATGAATATCGAAACGAATTACAAAATATTTTGAGAGATTTTTCTGAAATGATAACGGAAGGACATAAAATAGGGAAAGTCAATAACATCAGTCTTAAAATAAGACTAGAAAAAGAGATTATTGTCAACCGCTCACCTTATCAACTTGCAATTGATGAAAGAAAAGCTGTTCGTGATATTATTTCTGACCTTGAAACAAACCAAATAATTCGATCAAGTGAATCTCCATTCGCAAGTCCTATAATTCTTGTTAAGAAAAAAGATGGGTCCTACAGAATGTGTGTCGATTATAGAGAGTTAAACAGAAACACGATTAAAGATCGTTACCCTCTTCCACTGATTGATGATCAACTCGACAGGTTGGGTAAAGGTAGATTTTTTACATCTTTGGATATGGCATCTGGGTTTCACCAAATACCCATTGATGAAGAATCAATTCACAAAACTGCTTTTGTGACTCCTGACGGTCACTTTGAATATTTGAGAATGCCTTTTGGGTTAGCTAATGCTCCAGCCGTTTTCCAAAGGTCAATAAATCTTGCCTTAGGTTCATTGAAGGATACGATCGCTCTTGTATATTTAGATGACATTCTGATTCCTAGCTGTACTTACCAGGAAGGTCTTGAAAATCTTCACATGGTATTAAAAGCATTAAAGATTGCAGGATTTTCTTTGAATATTGGAAAGTGTCGCTTTCTTCAATCAAGTTTGGAATATCTTGGCAGAGAAATATCAGGTGAAGGAATAAGACCAGGAAAACAGAAAATTCAGGCTTTGATTGAAACACCTATTCCAAAAACTATCAAGCAAGTCCGACAATTGATGGGATTAGCAGGTTATTTTAGAAAATTTGTTCCTGAATTTGCTTCGAAGACCGCTCCCATAACAAAACTAACAAAACAAAATGTGCCATTTGAATGGAAGGAAGAACAAGAAATAGCCAGACAATATTTGATTAAACATTTGACTTCTAGGCCACTACTAGCAATTTTCAACCCTGCTTTAAAAACAGAACTCCACACTGATGCAAGCAGCATTGGTTATGGTGCTGTTTTGATTCAAAAAGATAATTCTAAACTCAAAGTCATAGCATATTTTAGCAAAAGAACTACGAAGCATGAAGTAAACTATCATTCTTATGAACTTGAAACACTGGCTATAGTACAGGCTGTTAAACATTTTCGAGTTTATTTACTAGGAATAAAATTTACGTTAATAACTGATTGCAATGCAGTTAAAGCTTCAGCTAACAAAAAAGACTTAATTCCTAGAATTGCAAGATGGTGGATTTATCTGCAAGATTTTAATTTTGAAATAGTTTATCGAAAAGGAAGTAGCTTGGCTCATGTTGATTATCTTAGTCGAAATCCAGTTGAGGTTATTCGACGAGTAGAACACAAAGATTGGGCATATATTGAACAAAAAGGAAATGAAGAAATACAGCATATGTTGGAAAAATTAAAAACAGGAAGTCTTGATGCTAATCAATATGAAGAACATAATGGAATGTTGTATCGGAAACAAATAAATCAAGATGGTACTACGAATTTACAATGGATTGTTCCAAAGCAAAGCCGTTTGGGACTGTTACGAATTTTTCACGATGAACAATGTCATGTTGGTGTCGAAAAGACATACGCATCAATTGCGGAACATTTTTGGTTTCCACGTATGAGAAATTTTGTTAAAAGCTATGTTAAACACTGTGTTATCTGTGCAGTAAAAAAAACAAGAACTGGTCCACTGCAAGGTTTCTTAAATCCAGTTGAGAAACCAAAGCAACCATTTGAAACTTTACATATGGATTGTCTGGGCCCATTGCCAATATCAAATGACGGTTTTAAGCACATTTTAGTGATAGTTGATGCTTTTACGAAATATTGTATTCTGACTCCTATGAAGACTGTTACTACAGTTGAAACTAGAGATAAAATACAGCATGTTCTTTCACTTTTTGGTACCCCTAACAAAATTATAATGGGTTCAAGTACATCATTTAAAAATTCAACTTTTCCAAAATATTTAAATGAGTGGCAAATTGAATATCATTTCACTACACCAGATATACATAGAGGTAACGGTCAAGTCGAAAGATATATGAGAACAATTAGAAATTTATTGAGAATTGAAACTAAAATTAAATCAGAATGGCCGAGTGGTTTGTGGAAAATTCAATTAGTTTTGAATACAACTTTACAGAAATCAATAGGGGTAACACCTTTGCAACTTCTTTTGGGGATTCGAACATCCACTCCATTAATTCAGGCAATATTGAGAAAAATATCACCTGACCTGAAACCTATTCGTGATCGAAAATTTGATAGAGAACGTTTGGCATTGAAATTATTTCCTGAACAGAGTTGCATGCAAGAGGCGAATCGGAAAAGACGGGACACAATTAAATATTCAGTTGGGGATTTTGTTTTAATGCATCGTGATTCTAATATTCATGATAGTAAAACTGATTATGAATTTTTAGGTCCTTATGAAATAGTAAAATGTTTAGCCAATGGAAGATATGAAGTACAAAAGGTTGGCACAAAAATCATAACCAAAGTTGCAAAAGAACAATTGAGAGCATGGCCTTTGCAGTGGTCTATATCTTGTGACATGAAAGAAATATTGGAGTTTCTAGATTCTGAGGATGAATCCAGGTTTGATGTCATTATCATGGTTATAAAATTTGGTGATGGCGGAGGTCTCACCAATGATATTGGTCTCTATACCGTTAGTGTTGGAGCCAGGTGTTGGTTGCGATCACACCATTGATGATTTTGATATTTGGTCTCTATACCGTTAGTGTTGGAGCCAGGTGTTGGTTGCGATCACACCATTGATGATTTTGATATTTGGTCTCTATACCGTTAGTGTTGGAGCCAGGTGTTGGTTGCGATCACACCATTGATGATTTTGATATTTGGTCTCTATACCGTTAGTGTTGGAGCCAGGTGTTGGTTGCGATCACACCATTGATGATTTTGATATTTGGTCTCTATACCGTTAGTGTTGGAGCCAGGTGTTGGTTGCGATCACACCAGTGATGATTTTGATAATTGGTCTCTATACCGTTAGTGTTGGAGCCAGGTGTTGGTTGCGATCACACCAGTAATGATATTGATAATTGGTCTCTATACCGGTAGTGTTGGAGCCAGGTGATGGCTGAGGTCACACCAGATTTTAAAGAACCAGTTGTTGGTTGTCATATCAAAGCATTGTTTGTGGAAATTAAATTAAATTTTATTTTTAGATCTGATGACATTGTCTGAGGTGCCGAGAACGTCACCAGCGTCAGGTGGGCCGTATTAGATATATCAAGAAATAGAAGAATTGGATTGAAGGACAACTTTGGATTGAAGGACAACTTGTTATATTTTAACGACACTTGTTTACTTTAAAAATTTAAATAAGTAGTTGAGAACAAAACTGTTTTAAAAATAAAAAAATATGAAAATTTATTATGATTATAACGATCGATTGAAAAGGATCTGTTGATTATTTAAAAAATAATTGGAATTCTTTAATATTAAGCCGCCGATTCTAACAGTACATAAGCAACACTATCACTTTTAGGCAATTGGGGAATCTATTCGGTGTATCAAAATCTTCAGCCTGGGGTGTTCTGGGTCGAGTAAGCAGCTGGCTTGTTTCCAAAGCAGATGTGTATATAAAGTGGCCACAAGGAGAACGTATCTCTGAAAACTGCCGTCAGTTCGAAGCAAAAAAGAAACTACGAGGTGTAATCGGTGCCATTGATTGCACGCATATTACGATTGCTGCACCATAATTAAACAAAGAGTGCTATTACAATCGCAAGCAAAACTTTACCATTGTTTTGCAAGGGGTCGTCGATGCTGAAAAAAAAATTCAGTGACATTTGCGTTGGCGAGCCAGGATCTTAACACGATAGTCGTGTTTTGCGAAGATCGGATTTGTATAGAAGAGCTCACTCTTACTTTGCCCAATTGTTGTCCAACAATACATTTCTGTTGGGTGATTAAGCCTACCCTGCTTCAAAATAGTTCCACCTTACAAGGACTACGGCCAACTTACGGACCAACATCTAGCATTTAACTACCTGCATTCAGCTACAAGAATGGTAGTTGAAAATGCATTCGGCTTGTTAAAAGGACGATTAAGACGCCTAAACTTTTTTTTTAAAGAAAAATGTTTATTTTTTATTTTATTTTTTTAATAAAGACTTTATTGAAAACAAAATTTTCTTTAAAATTTTTTGCATCCAACTACATGCTTTCTTGCCTTTCACATTATATATTGATAAGAATTGGTTTGTATCATATCCATTTTTTTGTGTCCCACGTGTATGGTAAAACAAATCATTTTCAAAATGTATGAGATGGGACACAAGCCAAAAAAGTAGACTTTTGTGCTGATAAAGGTATCTTGTTAACGGTAAGGCAAAACACTTTGAAAATTGGTAGGTGAAGTCTTAATAAGACTAACTTCAATTTCAAAAAATAAAAAAAAAATCCTATCGCACAGTTTCGGAGTACTAAGCACGCGAACCTTTAAATGCGTTTTTCTCGAAAAAGTGCCAATGGCGTATGGAACAAACCAATTCTCGGGCGACGTGCTTCCTTTTATAAAAATCAGCAAGGTTCAACAGTGAGACAATATGGTCTATTATATTTCAGCCACTGTTGCACTTTCGAAAATTCGGTTGAATTCCGTCGCGTGTTTGAAGAATTCGAAGAGGATGCGGTCATCCCCTGGCGCTTTGTTTAATTTTAACAACTTCAATCTCTATACTTTTTAACTGGATTTAAATTAAACACTTTATCATTCACCTGATAATTTCTTACCTTAACTGTTTCTTTCAGGATTGTTTTATATCCAGCACAAGGTGTAGTAAACCCACCATAATATTGGCCATTTCATTTAGGGTGGTTTGTAGGTATAAAGGACATTTCTTAAAAATCTTTTATAAGGAAAAACGCAATTCAATCCCCCGCATTAATGTTATTTTTAGGGTTATGAAAGGAGGTTTACCTATAAATAATTCTCTTAACACATCAAATCAAGTTAAAGTATAACCCCAATTCACTTCATAAATTATTATGCAAATACCTTTTCCTTATCATCGTCAATCTTTTTCTTTCAATAGAAAAAGAAAATTAAAACAAATTGAATAAATGAAAAGAAAAAGAAATTCATCGAGTAGAGGTAAGAATAAGGAAAAGTGACCAATGTAATTAGGACAAACATTTGTGCGTGTCGATTGCTGAGTGAAAAGTAGAACAACTTCCTTTTAAAACTGGGGAACGTATAAATAATTTATTTGCGGTCAGGACAATTTTTATGATGTCTAAAACGCGAGCCAACAGTAGGTACCACAATGTTAAATTTAGAAAAAAAAAGTTGTGAAACTATAAGTGCTTGATAGCATGCTTGGTGCATTGAACCCTTTATTGCCAGAATATTTTAAATTAAGGGTTTGTTTTCGTGTTTTTAACTGGGTTGAATCAACTTGCTCAACTGCTATATGCGTGATTGACTGGTACTATCGAGATCAGGACATATTAATAATAACCTTAACCGATTCTTCGAGTTCTGGGAAAAGGTACAAAGGTAGAAGAAGCTTAACTTTTCAGTAATTAACATCATTGACATACCACTATACTTCGAATAGCCAAATTCACGATGGTTCCACGGTCATAGCACTCAGAGGTGTTGTTACTTTAAATCCGGTGGTGGTATGGAATTTTTTAACCCAAAAGGCACCCCATAAAACCCGAAGACCAAGCTATTTCCAAAGCTATTGAACCCACAAACCTAATGCTTTACGAGTTCAAGCTCTAAGAGATAACGACTTAAAAGTTCCAAGCAGCTCTCCCTGAAGCTGTTCTGTTCTATCCGTTAGCATTCTCACTGCCATTATTCTATTAGGCAACTATGTAAATTGTAGATATCTTTCTCCATACAGCATTGCTTGATTCGATGAAATAATTTTTTTTATTTTATGTGGGAATTTCCAACAACTGGTAGTCCATGTAAACACACAAACATAGCCTTTCACACCTATTGCAAGCTTCACCCTTCACGTAAAGCATTCCACCCGAAAAAAATCCCTTTTTCCGTTTCGCCTATTGTGAGTTTCGGGCGAAAAAATGTTCATGTTCGAAAAATTTCCCTTATTGCGAGCACTCAGTTCAGGCGGAGTTAAATGTCATTCAGGGCTAAAATTTTCACTTTTATTTAGGAAACGAACAGAAGAACAAGAAAAAGGTTTGATAAAAAACCTAAGGATTAGAGATAAGGAACAGTCACATTTATAATGCAATATGAAGTAACAGAAACGGCTACGAAATCTATTTAAAATGTGGGTTTTGTCAAGTTAGTGCACTGAGTAGGTACGAACTAGCGGACGGACGAGTGAATCTACGGAAATCACTTGGTGGAAACATCCTTTCGTAAGCCGCTTGATCAAATTCTCGGTTAGATTTTACAAGAGTGCAATACTTTCCATTATCCCAACACTGTACTAAAAAGAAGACAAATACCTAACGAATTTCATTCTTTCAACACCAATTTTCGATTTTATTTTTCAACTCTCGAACAGGGTTGCCAGGTCCTGAACTAGTTCCATAGCCCAATTTGAAAAAAATTGTAGCCCAAAATCGGAGCCGAAAAATTAGCCCAAATAGTAGCCCAATACCAATTAAAAAAAAACATTTCTGATAACTTCACAATTTATTTTAATTTTAAAAACAACCAAAAATACATTTTTATTTAAAAAAAACAAAGAAAAACAAAATAAATAAGTTCATTTAATTAAGAAGAGTTAACAAAATTATCACATTAAACATAAATATTTAATTGTTGAAAATCAGTCTATAAGGGCAATATCCTCATCAGAATCATCATCACTGTCATCCTCATGATCATTGTCATTACATTGGTAAATTGTTTGGTTAAATTTACTTATCATTTCATTTGTGGGTGGAAAATGTTTGCAGCAAATTTTTTTAACCGTAGCATCTATACGCAAACGCATAATTGCATCGAGCGATGCTGTAGTTCACCGATTCCTTGGTTTTGTTTTTACACAATTCATGAAAGAAAATGTCCTTTCAACTACAGCATTGCTGACAGGCAAAGTTAACAATTGTATTACAAAATATGCTACATCCCTGAAAACTAATTCATTGGAAATGTTTTTTACGTTTAGAGCCAATTCAGTCCAAAATTCTTCCAAATTCGTTATAAATTTGGAGGGAAAGTACGGACTCCAATCAAATATAGGGAGCTTATTCCACTGTTCTTCCAAACTTTGAATATTTTCCACATTTTTTTATTTTTTGGAATAATCTCTAAGGGCAGATCCTTAAAATTTGGCCGATTTTCATTAAGGCATACAGTCGGACTAAAATAGCGAATTTTCTTAAAAATTTTATAGTTTTCAGGGTCGTGTTGATTTGAAGTGTCAAAACCAATGAGATGTTTAGTGAATAAAAAGTGGTGCCAAATGTCGGACTACTTTAAGAGTATGTTTAGAGAGAGAAAAGTGCTTTATTTATGCATATGATTTATTTGAATGAAAAAATATCGCCCAAGATTACATTTGGGCTATTTATAGCCCAATGAGGATTGGGCTGTCATACCAAAATTGTTGGTCGGCAATTTTGGAAAAAGATAGCCCAATTTCCGATAAATAGCCCAATGTGGCAAGCCTGCTCTCGAATAGAAACAAAAAATATCAATCAAAATCAAAATTAAATTATTTAAACTGACATAGACTTCAACTTGACGACGACGTTTTCAATACAGTGACAACACTGAGCAAACATTTCCTGTATGTTTAATTTTTTGTTTTTGAAATGAAATGAAAAAATGTGCACGACTCGGTCGTACGAACTTGCTCCTGTATTCCAAATTACAACTCATAAAAAAATTTCATTCGTAAATAAAAATTTAAATTGAAATATCAACCTAAAAAAAAGATTTAATCTGAAAAAAAATTATGTCATATGATTTATTAAAAAATTATTGATTTTTCTAATTTTTGTTTTAAAAATCGTCGGAGCGGTTTTTTTTTTCAATTAATTTTTTGTATATAAAATTTTTCGAAAATGTCTTAAAATTAATTTGGGTATGCAGTATTCAAGAATGTGTAACTATACATTTTATAAGTAAATTTCAATTTTTAATATTGATCCGTTTTTGAGATACAGAATTTTGAAAAAAAAGTTTAAAAATATTTTTTAAAAATCCAAAATTTTTTTTGAAATTTTTTTTAATACAAAATATTACTTGGGCAATATACACGTACCTTCAAAAAAAAATTACTCTGATCGGACTTTTATTTTCCGAGAAAATCTGATAACAAAAAAACGGTTCTATGGGCGGTACCGTTTTGGAGCAATACAAAATTTTTTTTCTTACATAAAATACATCAGAGTTTTAAATAAAAAATTTTAAGGAAGTTTAAAAAAAATCGTAGGAACCGTTTTTGAGAAAATTGAAACTTTTGGTTTTTGGCCAAAAAAATTGTATGGTGGCTACCCTAAATTTTGATCTTAAAAAAAAAATCAAAAAAACGACCCACGCGAATTCGCTCAAACCCTTAATTTTCAAGTTTCAAGTCAATCGGACCAGAGGTTAAGGCTGTAGATGCGTTTACAGACAGACAGACAGACAGACAGACAGACAGACGGACGGAATCGCCGGACCCACTTTTTTCGACTTCTCTATCATCGTAATGTCATATCTCATCATTACCTAAAATTTTTTTTTTTACGAATTCAATACTTGCCATATATTCTATATGTCGCAAGTAAAAATCTGATATCTTACAAATTGCGTATCAATTGACTTATACCGTTTTTCATTGTAACCTGTAAGAATTGCCCTTAGAACACTTCTCTATAAATTTTTTTAGTAATTTGAAAGGGAAAATTGAATGGGATATTTTCATTCCCTGAAAACTGGTTTTTTATTCGAACTGTCAGTCCTTTTTCGAAGTGACATTCTATTCGGGCGAAACTCACAATAGCTTTTGTAATTCCGGGCGAACGAAAATATTTCGGGGGAATGATTTCCCGGGTGGAACTCACAATAGGGCTTATTATATTGAGTCAATGACTCAAAATTTCAAGTCTTTGAACAGATGCGTAAGAAGGGTGCCTTTTTGTAACACTTATGGTTGCTTTATCAGAAAGGTGACACAGTCGCTTTCAATAATGTGTGTCAGTATGACGTAGGTATTCAGATTATTCTATAAGGAATAAATTCCTTCCTACAAAATATCAAATCAGTCTACTATTCGATTGATCTTTGATTTTTGGACATCAATAGCTGGAAGTAGTGCTTGTACTGTTTACTCATTTTGAACAATATTGTGGAAAAAGCGACAAACCACATGAATGACTTCCTTATATACAAAGGTTACTTAACCAATTCTCTATAAATTTGAAACACATTCCTTACTTTAACTATACGCAATTCTTTTCAACCCGATTAATCTGTACCTCACATAATTTCCGAACACGTCATAAAGCCACATGCACAGTACCTACTCACAAGAAATTACTTGCAAGAAAACCAGTTTTCATCTCATTCCATTCATTGCCAACGCAAAAACAACACTTTTTGTTCAATAAAATTGCAAAGTCACAATAATAACAATTTCTAACCTTGCCTCCAAGCAAACACAGATGTAAGATTGTGACTCAGAATGTCAGAATATTAAAATAGGTATCATAAAACAAATTGCTTTAATCTGACATCACAAGGTTTGCTTATGCGACTTAATTGCTATTCGAAGATCGAAGAGAACGTAGGGATTTCCCATCATTCTCTGTTCTCCTTCTCAGAACTCAGTGTCAGTTTGTAGTCTGAAAAAAGTCCCATGGAATATATTTCTCGTAACCACATTGACATCATTTAATGCCTACGTTAAGAAATTCCTCGATATTTTCGATCGTGATCGTGTTTTTTTTTAACTTGATTAATTGTTAAGTCGTTTAGGTACTTCTTACTCAACAAGCAGGAAGCAGCTGGGTGGAGGAGTTGAGAAAAATGTATTACTTCTTCGATACTTGGGGAGTGAGGTGGTGGGGTCATGTTCTGGCTGTAGTTCAAAATGGATAACATATCTTATGGGTTTTCAAAAGCCATAAAACCTTCAGCATTTTGTAAATGCTCTATAACCAATCGTGAACAAAATTTTAATACAAATTGAATCGAACTATAATGAAGGTTACCAAGAGTTAGAAGGTAAATAACTCGAGACCAAAAATCTGGCATGCGAAACAGCAAAAAACTAGTTTGACCGACAATACCTCCAAAAATTCAACTTAAACTTTAAATCAAACAAAACAATTTTCGTCAATGACCCTCAAAGATCAAAAGCTCGTAAAAAGCAACTTTATCCAAACTATTAACATGGAAGCTAATCTATAATACATAAATGGATCAATTGTGGCTTGAAAACTAATCTCAGAAATATGTTTGTTGTATACGTAGGCACCTACATACTTCATTGTTCAGAAATCTTATTTGATGACTTCAACCTTGGAGAAAAACATCATAGAAACTATAAGGTGCGGCGAGCTTGGCGCACCGCAACATGGACTGAACTGATACAAGCATTTGAACAGGTTAAGGCAACACTACGCTATTTCACTTGCACCTGCTTGAAATATTTATGTCACTCATTCATAATGATTGTTGACAGTTGAATTATGCTCCAAAGGTGTTTTATATTTTATTGAACGCATTTATTTCCTTTATTCGGTATTGTTTTTTTTTTTTTTATTCTCTTGAACTAAATTTAGTTTTTCAAAAAAGTAATTAAAATGTTTTTAAAAATACTACGTTAAAGCTCTAGATGCGGTTGCCTCAATCACCTTCTAAAAATGCAATTTTTGAAAAACGATAAAATTCGTCTGAATTTGCCACTGTCTGCTCTCTACCCAAATTCCATGATTCAATTAAAATTAAATTAATTATTTATTGGTGTAATGAATACTTAAAACAGAGCAAATCATATACACCACTTCTGAAATTGAGAACAATGCTCCATCTAAGTGGGAAAACCACATACCTACTGTAAATTATGTTTTCCATTTGAAAAGCAAGTGTTCAATACTGATCGTGATCACACTATTTTACCTTGACAGTTGTCTCCGGTTATTGCTTAACGACAAGGAATAAATTTAATGACACTCACCCTCACCATGTCAATCAGCGATTAAGATAGATCTGGGGTTTACTTTGCGGTGGATTAGATTTCCACATGTAAGATTTGTAAACCTTTTCCTATTCCTTGTTTTTCTAGTACAGATCAAAGTTTTTTTCTGAGAGGCAAAAAATGGCACGGGAAATTGAATATACAGTCCGTAACATTTGAATAGCCTCACACGTGCCTGTTTTTAAGATCAGCAGTTTTTGTTGCTTTTTGATGTGGACATATGATATTATATGTTGTGTTGAAAGGTAGAGATTAGTTCTTCAGATTGAGAGATATTTAAAAGAATTTTGAATAGCTAACAGAAAATGTCTGAGACTATTTCGTTTGGATGCACTAAAATGTAACTTTTTTTGGTAACATTAGAATAGAATCACTTTGTATATCTTAGTTAAAATAAAAAGAGTATTATTTTTGTGCTAATAAAAATATTTTTCTTTATTTATTAAATTATTTTAATATTTTGTACAACCTCCCTTATTTTGAATAACATCAAAAATTCGGTCTTTTAATGAATCATACAATGATTTTAGAAGGTCAAGGGAAATACTGGCCCAGGCCACTTTTATGCCTTCAACAAGCTCTTCTTTGTTCTTGTACTGCTTCCCGCCTTCATACACCTTTCGTGTCAACCAACCCTACACATTTTCAATGATGTTCAAATCTGGTGAGTAGGGTGGCCAGGAAAGTTGTTCTATATTTTGGCCCTGTAACCAAGCTTTAATTATTCCAGCGGTGTGAATTGGCGCGTTGTCCTGCTGGAAAATAATCGGTACCGGTCCAAAAATATCCTGAAATTGAGGTAAAGCCATTTCCAGTACAGTTTTATAATAAGGTGCAGTCATT
The DNA here is from genome assembly GCA_943590905.1 of Sphaerophoria taeniata. Classification (NCBI taxonomy): domain Eukaryota; kingdom Metazoa; phylum Arthropoda; class Insecta; order Diptera; family Syrphidae; genus Sphaerophoria; species Sphaerophoria taeniata. The sequence goes on along the minus strand of OX016540.1, from coordinate 21,126,364 downwards.
CTGCAGTTCACAAAAACCAAATCAATGGTTCCATAATATGATATGGCTCTTCACACCATAACGCCTCCCTCTCGGCTATGGTGACGGTCCAAAAACAGCTTTTCCTTCCTCAAATCATGAAAATAATAATTGTATCCGTCGGGCCCATCAAGGTTGAATTTCTTTTCATCAGAAAATATCACTTTTCTCCAATCGTTTGAGTGACTACTTCCATCAGTATTCCAGGCCATGTGCAATCTTGCAAAATTTAGCCGCTGTTGTTTTCGCACTTTGTTAAGTGGTGGTTTTTTTTTCATTTTTTTGGCGCTTAAGGTGTCCGGCACTCTTAATTACTCTACTAATCGTCATTCGGCTCACTTCTACCCCAGCTTTGTACCTGATCTTACTAAGAGAATCGGTTGAATTCGATGGTAACCTTATAATCTTCCGTTTATCACGACTTGAAAGTACAGTTGATGTACTGCCTTTGTAATTTTTTCCATAAGACAATGGATCTCTAAAATAGCTGTTCACTACTTTTGGACTTCGATTAATTTTCTTGGCTATAGCGCGATTAGAAAGGTTTTGTTCATGATAGACCTGTATTTTAGCAATTTCCGTTGCACTTAAAGATTTTTTTTTCTACCCACTTTAAAAGAAAACAATGTTATTTTCACAAAAAATAAACCGATTTTCTTTCCCGATAGGTTTCCGATGATCGCGCCACTTGTTTTCGCTTTAAATAACTAAGAATGTAAGATGAGGCTATTCTATTGTTACAAAAAATAAATTCATTTTTAAACGGACGCATACAAAACAAGCTTAAAAGGTCCCGTTAGCTTAAAAAATGACGAACGCTCTCTTGATCTCAGAAACTCTCGCTCTCACCATGAAAGCTAATGCATAATATTTTGGATTAAAATCAAAGAGCTCTCAAAACAGGTTCTCAACAAGAAAAAACAATACATGAGTCTATCCAAATGTTACGGACTGTACATTATTCAGTCTTCTCAAGAACTCACCCATTTAGGAGCGGTCGTTAACTTCGTCATAAACAAACGGAAAAGGCTCTCAAAAATAATAGGAAATGAGTGATGGCTCTAAATTTAAGAATTATCGTTTTGTTACGATTCAGATACAGGGACTTAACGTCGAGTAAGGTTGTCTGGAAAGTGAAATTCTTAACTAGAATTGTTAAGAGAAGGAAAATGATAAATTTTTGTACTTTTACATCTTGTTCATGACTTTGTGCCATGAAACACGAAAGTGAATCACCCTGTTATTTTCTTGTCACTACCCAGAACTGCAGTAAACCCATTATTATTATTATTAATTTTTTTTTTAACTAATTAGTGTGTAGTAGACGTTTTATAGACATTTTGTTGTATCAAGTAGTTTCCAAGTTTTAAAAAACATGCCAACAAAAGCGATTAAAAAATGATAAGGCGGCTGAATTTTAATAAACACAAGATGCGATAACTTAAAGACTAATTTGAACTAATTCCCTTAATTATTGTCAACGTTATAAATTATTCAGCAATAGAAGGCGATAACAACATTTTGTTCCGGTTAATCATAAAAGAAATTCGTGTACATTTATTTCCAACCCAAAAAAAAACAGCAATTGTTTTATTACTTTCTGTTTGATATTGTATTTTCGCTCATTCATTTTGTACTAGAAAACTCATTCTTCATGGAAGACTGCAGCTCTATTTTAGCCACAAGACCTTAAGAAAAAGTGAAATGCTGATAGCTTTAATTTGATTGAAATTGTAAATTATGCGGTTGAAGAAGAAGAAAGAACAAAGGGAATGATTGAGGCGCATGAACTTGCTTTTATTAAAATACATTCTTATCCCTCGATGTTTATCTACCATTTTCAAAATTTAATTTGATAAAAATAAATATTGCACTTTCTTTAAATTAAATGAAAAACTATACAAACTATACCGAACGGCATAATACAAAAAAAAAAAAAATAGAGTGGCGCAACAGCTCTTGAAGAGCCAAGGCCTAAGTGACTAACTCTCATCAACAATTCTCTGAGTGCGGTTGAAGAATTGAGGGGACCTACAATTAATCGCCTAATCCGAACGGCAGAGTTGAGAAGCACTTTTTTCATGACAGATTGATACTCTTGGAAGTTTTGTCAGTTCTTCGCAAGAGGCCCGTAAAAGATGAAATAAAAACTTTATGGGCACGAGTAGGACTCGAACCCACGACATTCTGCTTAGTAGCCAACGCACCAAACCACTAAGCTACAGGCAACCAGGGCCGTCTTTAATCTATTGGAGGCCCCGGGCATATTAGGATAGTGGGGCCCTATGGCACTACGTCTTTGACAGTACACTATTTTGCTAGAGTAGGCAAATAAAGTAGATAAAAAATATGAGTGCGACCCTTGTGGTCCACAAGAATAATTTCAATCAAATTGTTATCAACTGTACCTACTTATCCTACCCAGTTCTCTAAGCGACCAATTTCATGTCAATACTGTTTGAGGGATAATCCAACAGGAAAAACCGAAGGCGCATGCACCAGTGTTACAGCAGGCAAAAATGTTTTCGATTCCAAGAAGCTTGAAAAACGAGTCATTTACAAAAAAAACGAGTCCACGTAAACAAAAATTTAAATCCTTCAGAAATCATTTTTTGTTTTTTAATTTTTAACATACAAGAAATTAATTGTATGGTTTGTATGTTCGAAATACAAGTGTTAAGGACAAGAAATGACGATTCAAACATATGATTTTCTTTTTCAAAATATTAAATTCATAATAATTGTATATATTTGTGTTCTGCAAAAAACGAGTCAAAGGTGATAAAAACGAGTCCCCGAGTCAAGGAAGAAAAAACGAGTCCATTTTGACTCTATAGAGTCCATGTGGTAACACTGGCATGCACACACCCACTGCAGTTAGTTAGTCATGCTTAAAAAGGTTTTCAATGCGATTTCTACATTTGGAAATGTGTCTTCAATTTTGTTCTCTTTCAAAAGTTGATATATTTTTAATATGCAATCCTTATTTTCACTGTCAACAATTTTCAATTATTTTGTCAAATGCAAACATTCTATTTCCAACTCTTTTTCATTAACATCTTCATAATAATAATAATTCAGCAAATTCCTTGCAACTGTGTCTCAACTTTTTAGAACTCAGAGTTTTCGAGCGAAAAAATAAATCAAACATTTTACTGATATTCTAATACGAACTTAATCGCTGTTTAAATGACCGGTGACCTAATTATAGGAAGAAAGGTTTCTATTTTAAATTCCTGTCTTATATTCAGTTGGACAGGGCAATATAAAAATGGTTTTTGATAATAAATATTGGTTATCGTTTAGTGAACTGACGGGAACAAGAGACTTTGTATTTGATCTGAAGGGGGCCCCTATCGATCGTGGGGCCCTGGGCACTTGCCCAAAGTGCCCACTGGGAAAGAGGGGTCTGCGGGCAACTGCAAGGCCATATTGCTGCCATTTATTTTTTAAACAGACAAAAGTAAGTAGGTTAAATGGGGCAGTAAAGGTTAAATTTTTACTGTGTTTTGTGTATTAAAAAAAGTTGATTTATTTAAGAAAAAGTGCGAGATACTGCTTACGTTCAGATATTTTAATAGAACGATGACAGTTGGGTTAGCCTTAAAAACAAAATGCCCGCATTCCGAAACCTAGTGACTACGTAGTGAACTCGTTCTGATTGGTTCAAAACAACTAATTGGCTAAATCAGAATCGAGTTGACTACGTAGTCACTAGGTTTCGGAATGCGGGCAATATCAACTGCAGCAAAACAAAAACTATGACGGAAATAGCTAATTGACAGATAATAGCGGGAGTGCTGCCAAATGCTGAAGGCCCGGTGGTCTCATGTGATTTTTTGACGCTGCGGTGCCACTGCGATATGTTTTTTTCAAGGGTTTTATTAAAAATATTTTCGTTCTCTTACTTTTTCGTGAGTTTTTGTAAAAACTGTCAAAAATCGAGGAGTGATTTGCTTGTAAAAAAAATCAGGGAAATTAAAACACTCACGAATTTTTTTGAAGTGCAACATTATTAAGACATTGCATATTAACGTGTTGACGAAATTTCCAAAAATTGGTTAAGCCGTTTTTGACAGAAATCTAGAAAAGAGTGTTATTAACCCAAAAGGTACTACAAAAATGGATTTCTTTTCCGATTTTTTATTATTGAAGATTATATTTTAAATAATATCTTGGGATGCAATATCACTAAGGATTATGTTAAGTCTAATTGTGCAAAATTTTTGCAAAATCGGTAAAGTGGAAATTCAGATATACGGGAATAATCAAAAAACCAACCGCAAAGTCCCTAGTATTAGAATTTCACTTCGATACAGTAAGGGGTATAGATAAAGATTTTTTTTTATTTATTTGGAGACGATTGAGGTGATGTCTTTATTAATTTTATCTTAAGGACCACCCTAATAGATATAGATATAGATGTAGATATACCAACATTTTATTTGAAAGATATGCTTGACATGACACTTCTAATTAAGTACAACTGTGAATTTCTTAGCTCTTTTACTTTTCCAACTTCAATCTCAAACACCTCGTATCTTCCATGAGCAATTGACAAAATATTTTTGCGGATATTTTCGACTTGTCACGATCTTTAATTTGATATGAAACTCGATGGTACACTGTGTACACTCCGGGCCAAGCAATCCCCTTTGTAAGAAAAATTGCTTATTAAAAACCGAAGATTTCGTTAAGTTGTTGGTTGATGTAGGGCTGCCAGATGAATAGACGACGAATAGACGAAATGAAAAGCATTAATCTGAACCGAACGTATGGACAAACATGTATTCCCCCTTTTTACTACACAAAAGTCATAAAAATGTACATTGACTAACTAATAAAAATTAGTAATAAAAATTAAAAAAAAAATAAATCTTCATAAATAATTTATTCTACATATTTATTTTCAATTTAACGCGTATTTTATTGTTTAAAAAGATTCCAGTATTATAAAAACATAAAATATTTTCAAATTTATATTTGCTAACAAAAACTATTTTTTTTAAAAGAAAAATTAAATTTATGAAAAATGTCCTCATAGTTTGCATTTCAAGAGTATTATTGAATTTAAAAAATCTTATCTAGGAACACTTGCACTTTTATTTTTATTGGTTTGCTTTACGATCACAAGAGTAATTAGTCAAGATCATATTTTATTGCTTCATCAGAAAATCAAAGAGAGACAACAAAAAACGAGACACGACCATAAAAAAGTATTACTAAATATAAAAAAATATAATATTAAAAAAAAAAAAACAGTCAACATCATGACGTGACATCACGCTCAAAGTAAATAAAAAAGTGTCAGTCCATTGGCAGTTCATTCAAGGTTTTTGTTTGTTTTATTTTCGAAAAACATCAACAACTTTTGCGTTTGCATCAACTCCTTTGCTCTTGTGTCTCTTTAAGTGTTCATCGTTCTTGCAGGTAAACTCATATTCGATATTGCTACTTTAACTCCGATTCGTTTTAAGGCCAACAAATTATTTTATTAGAAATTTCTAATTAGCATTCAAACTGAATATTTAATGAAATTCAACTTTTTAATTTTATTCCTTTTTTAACTATCAATCGTCGTCGATGTCTCGATGACGTCGTCATAAAGATATTGAAATCTATTCAGAACAAGGCCTCATTTCAAGCTGCCTGATGGTAGGGTATAGGAACACAACATACATTTATGTACTTACTGACGACTCTCATTCGAAAAATATCAATTCAAAATTATTATTTTTGTATGTCAAAGTGGAAAGTCGCACTTAAGAAAATCACACTTCCATAACAGATCTGGCACTTTTTCTCCAACCACAATTACAATTTTGTTTAACAATTCACTGGTGTTGCTCTTTGATCTAGGTCACAAACTGATATCCACACAAAAAAGGTATTCAAAGTCCCAGTCACAACAACTGAGGTAACTCTAAATTTGGCAACAATTTTTGCACATTCAAAAAAAGGTGCATCGCACAAAATATTATATCAAACAAACTCAAAACAGTCGATTTGAGAAAAGAGAGGCGCATTAACATTCCGTTGAGAACTAAAGTGACCTTCGGGTGTGGTTTGATGTTAACAGTCCCGAACGAACGGCATCGAATAGAACAAAACAAATTCAAAAGAAAAAACAGCAATTTTTCATCAAACTTCCATCCTACCTTCAGAAAAATTGATTAACGTTTCACTTCGGAGATGTTGTTGATTTATCCGGCGCGAGTGAAACTTCAATCAAACACAGATCACTCTACGTTAAGGTTATAACACTGTTGATACAGTCCGTGACTTATGCTATGCGGTCAATATTGAAACGTCTCTCGTCTCTTAACCCCCCGTGGGCTTTGAAATTATTGTTTTGGCTCGTGAGTCGTGACACACCGAATGATCCGTATTTCAGCACCGCCGCGTGTTGATTTAAGACAAAAATTATTACCGAACCAACCGTTTCGATTGTAAGTTTCAAACTAATCGCCAACTTCTTAACCAAAGACTGGTTAGCTGTCTATCTGGTAGCAGTCTCTTACTACTTTCCCCTGTTCACCTTCTCTGGCAATTTGACATGGATAGAGTACAAGTCGATTGCTATAATATGGCTGGCAACGGCAAGTGGCAAGTTTTACATTCTTCCACTCTATCGCACATTTTCGACATAGCTCAACCTTTTGGCAGCCAACATAGAGAGCCGATCCGGTGGAATTCCAAGAGCAAGAAGGAGTATTTCTATTTGATTTGAGAGTAAGAGCTCAACTCGCACCTCTCGCAGCAACATTTTTGAATCTTGACTATCAGGTTTTCGATTTTAACAAATGGGCTGGCTCTGAGTTTAAACTACTATTAGATATTTTTATCTATCGAAAGTAAGTTGAAAACCCAGACAGTGGGTATAGACTTTTAGTACTTTTTTGTGAGTGCTACGTTTGTACAACAGGTTGGTTGGCAGATAAGTACCTACTCTAAGTTATAATTCAGTTCGGTATGGTGGTGATTCATTGAGGAAAAAATGAATGGAGGAACCTAATTTGTAACAAATGAGTTTATGTATTGTTGGTCATTACCAGAGCGACTTCTTGTTGTCATGGGTTTTCTTAAAGGTTGTCCCAAATGGATTATGAGTGGACTCGTGACAGACAGTTTGATGGGAGTTTAAATAAATGTTAATCATTGTTTCCATTCAATTCAGAGGAATTAAGTTCTTTTTAATTGTAAATTGAAGAGAAAAAAATAAACCTTACACGTCGCATGACTCAAGATGAAGGGAGAAACAGACAAAAACACGATTCGAGATTAAAAACAAGTTTTGGAATTTGAGTATGGACAGATAAACATGTTAAAGTTATAAATTCAGTTTGAATTAACTTTTGTGGGTATACACGTTTTTGTTTTTATGGAAATTTTGTTTGGTTTGAATAAATAGAAAGACTCAAATGTAAAATTTGTTTACATATTTATTAGATTCAATTTACGTAAAAAAGTTACTTCTGAAAAAAAGTTTAGAAACGTAAGCCATGGGTTGTCTTTTCCTTTTGTGTTTTTGAAAAGTCACTGACCGTTCGGACACAGCCCTACTGAACGGAAGGACCTCTGTTACGTCTTAATCGAGGTGTGAGTTCGTCTTGACTGTAAAGGTCCATCGCCTGAAGTAAAATATTATCGACACAGCCCATCTGTTCTGTATCGGACCGCGTGCACTATAAAAATAGGTACTTGTTATTTAAATAGAAAAGGCATATGTATTATTTATATAAGTTGTCGTCAGACACTAACAGTGACTTAGTTATTTTTGTTACCGTAAAAATTCCCAAGATATTATTAATATAGCAAAACAACGTTTGCTGGGTCAGCTAGTGTCAAAATATAATGTAATTTTTTGTTTGTGCAAGAATTTGTATAATCGGATTAGTATTTCCGAAGACTAACTCCTTCAATTAAACAAAGTTAGAAATTGAATGTGTTTATATACACTGCAAATCACTAGGATGAGGCCACATATTTTTCAACCGATTTTGGCTCTGTATACCTGTTGGAATTTGTTTAACCCGGAAAATTTTACTACATGAGAGTAGGTACATATTTTCTTAAAATAAAGTGATACAATTATAGGGTTAATTAGAAAAGACCGTTGGAATTTTCCTACATTAATGAATGAGCTACTTGAAAAGGATACAAAAAAGTGCGTCAATAGGATGAGGCCATTGCGAATATTTCGTTGCAGAAGTTCACATCAGCGATTTTTTTCAAAATTTTGGTTGCAATATTTAACACCGTCTTATAAATAACCCTTTTTATTTAATTTCAATTACAAATGGGTTCCGGAAAGACGCTGACAGTGGCAGAAAGAGGACGAATCGATGCTTTCAAGGAAATTGGACTCTCAAGCCGAGAAATAGCAAGGAAGCTGAACAGAAGTAAGACAGTTGTAAACAGCTATCTTGCTGATCCTCAAAACTATGGAAAAAAAAAACCAAAAGGACACACAGCCCAGGTAACAACATCCCGAGAAAAGCAACAACATCCTACGTATTGCTTCAAATTCCACTCAACCTTCTACTAAAATAAGGTCCAAAAGCAGAGTATCAGCCAGTATTTCGACAGTCCGAAGGATAATAAAAAAAAATGGTAATATCCAGAGAAGAAAACTCAAGAAGAAACCTGTTCTAAAGTAAGTACACAAGGAGCTGCGAATGAACTTTGCAACAGAACATGTCGCTTGGAGCAGTCAATGGAAACGCGTTTTCTTTTCGGATGAAAAAGATTTAAGAAAAGAGGAACTAATTTTGGGAAGACATCACAGCCGTACATCATGGGCCTACTATGGCAAAATCGAGTTGGAGTTTCTTTCTACAACAATGAACGGAAACAGCTACAAATGCTTGTTGGAACGGTCATTTCCAAAGATGAAAAATATTTTAGGAGCTCTGCCTTGGATTTTAAAACAAGACAATGCCCCCATCCACACTTCCAGGGTTGTAAAAAGCTGGATTTTATCAGAAGACGTAGAGCTTTTGCCATGGCCGCCCTATTCACCGGACTTGAACATAATCGAAAACTTATGGTCATGGCTATCTCGAAAAGTTAATGAAGGCGGTAGACAATTTGAAGACAAGGACACCTTAATTGAAGCTATCCGTGATGTCTGGGACGAGATTTCGCCTGACTATTTAAAAAAAACTTTATGCTTTTTTTCCAAACCGTCTAAAAGAGGTCATATCAAAAAATTGGGGGCATACTCATTATTATTGGAGAAAAACTTAATAAATAAATGTTTGAAAACCAAAAACTGTAAACATTTCTTTCATTTTTTTTGATATTTTATAAGATTTTTCATGTGGCCTCATCCAAGTGACGCTCTTTTTCACTCCTTTTAAGTAGCTCTTTAATTGATGTAGGGAAATTCCAACGGTCTTTTCTAATTAATCCCTTTATTTTATGGCTCTCTTTTAAGAAAATATCTGCCTACTCAAATAGTCAAAATGTAGTTAATTTTTATGGGTAAGAAAATTCCAGCAGGTATAAAGAGCGAAAATCGATTAAAAATATGTGGCCTCATCCTAATGATTGTGAGTGTATAAGCATAGATATCTAATAATGAAGATTTTAATAAGGTGGGCAGTGATAACACTTGAAAAAAGGAACCGAAGTAGATTTCGGAGAAACTTGAATTAGATTGAGAAAGAGGGAAGTAGATTTTAAAATAGTGTTTTTATATTGTCCCTCAGTATATTGAGTCATAGAGGGACATGCCTATACAAAAACACTATTTAATAAAAAAATCGTTATAATATTCGGAAACTAGCCGACCCTATGCTACACGTTTTTCCATTTAACAATTTTGGGATCACAACTGGGTAACCAGACCTTACAGATAGTTTTTCTTAAGGCAACAATCGAATGAAGTTATTGTTTGATTAAAACTCTTTAACTGAGTGCTACAAAAAAACATTCGTTTTCAATGGCCGATAGAATATGAGTAAGCCTTTTGTGATTAATATCGATTTGAAACTGCGTGAAAGCGAATAATTAACATTTATGCAATAACTCGGCTACCAGGCCTTTTTACCCATTGTGTTGAATAGAATTCGAACAGACCTTACTTGTGATATATCATTCGATGCGTTTTGAAAGATTTTTTTTTCTGTATAAAATGTTGGCAATGTCCATAATATTTTTCGAAAATCATGGGAAAATCAATTTCGCTAAATTTTCGATAGTTCTCATTATCCTGAGCCTACCATTGAAAGCTAAACTCAATTACGAGCTGTGGTTGCCGAGATATTTTCATAACGGATCTCGCAAACCTTCTCTCGCCAGCCTTCAGATCAACTCCAGAATAATATTCGTGCACATGTTTTTTTGTCAAAATGCAATGTGAATTACTTAAATCCAATTGAAATAGAGGATGATATGATTTTTGGTTATCTTCACAACTAACTTTCTATACTTAACCGTAGTCTGAAATCATTAAATCTGCAATAAAATGCAAAATTTCGTTCTGCGAATTTTTCACTAAAACATGTGTTCCCTTCGAAAAGTCATTTCTGATTATATTCAGAATTCTATGCAAACAATCGATTTGAATTGCTGAAATTCTTCGTGCTCTTCCAGATTTTTCCGAGTTTTCCATCAAAAGTTTTCCATGTTCCCAATTGAAAATCATTGCCACCTGAGATTCCATGAAAGTAATTGATTTCCTTTTTTAAAATTGTTCTTGTTTCTCAAGACGAATATCTTAGTTCACTACGACGAATTCTTGCTATTTTAACTCAACATTAAATATTGTTACAATTTTAGAGCCAAATTGTAGAAATTATTGAAAAGCTTGAATAGAAGGTCAGTACTTCGTTTTTGAGATAACAATTTTAAAACGGTTGAGCTATACTGAGTTCCAACTATAACTACGTTTTAAATCAGTTTCTTCTGAATACGAGTAAGTATTTAACTCATCTTAACTTTTAACGAAAAGATTTCCCAGTACATAATTTCAAATAATATTCAAATAAATTGAAAAGTTGCCAACATTTCCATGATCTCAATTCTTGAAAAAGAAGATTATTAGATGATTATTAAATTATTTAAATTAAAATACAAAAAACCAGCACCCAATAAGTTCAACGTCCAATTGTGCTTTCCGTCAAAAATCAAAACAGCCAAAAACCATATAAAAGTCATGATGAAGCCTTCTGTTTACTATAGCACTAATTTTGTTTCCTAATAATTTGTCTGCAATCACAATATTCGACGTAGTTAAAAATCTTATCTCATGACAGGCTTGCGTACGCTAAATGGTACTTCAGATTGACCGTGTTCTTTAAATAAGTTTTCGGCCATATCACTTTCTCGATTTCATTTTTAATAGACGCATAATCTTGATCAATGCCATTTTCATTTCCATTTACACTTTTTCGATAAAAATTTTAATCTTGTTTCACGTACCGTAGAAGGATGACGAAGTTTCCATGTGATTGTTTGCTGTTTGTAGATCTGTACGAGTACAATAGAGAAGTAGGACAAATGCAATATAATTTACTGCAGATTTTGTAGAAGGTACAGAAGAAACTTTAGGTCACCCAGAATAACGCATAACACTTCACACAAACGCTTGTTTTTTCTTATACTGGAAATTCCTAATGATGCTTTTAAGGTGCATTCACATTAGTTGAAAAATTTATCGCAACTATCATTGATTTGAAAAAGAAAAACAGTTCGAAAGTTTAGTCAATAAAGAAAAAGTCAGTATTCTCAAAACTTGCATATAAAGGGTGTTTTTTTTAGAGGTATAGAACTTTAAATTGCAATAAAACAACGATGGAATATTCGATGGAATACATGATTTTTTATTTATTCGAAATATAATCTTGTGGCATTACATTTCAAATATGATTTCTGGCATATGACTGCCACGGCTACCTTGGATGTAGTCCAATCTGGACGTCCAATTTTCGATGACTTTTTCCAACAATTGTGGCAGTATATCGGCAATAACACGGCGAATGTTGTCTTCCAAATGGTCAAGCATAGACCAATGACTATACATAACCCGCATACATGGGGTAAGTTCATAAATGTTAACATGCAGCAGTAATGCAAGATTTGTGTTCATAAATGAAGATAAACTGAATTATGTTTGCAGTATAGAAGTCAGGCAGTGTGTTCATAAAAACAAACTGACAGCTAAACTGCGATCAAGTCTGCAGTCGTTTTATTTCTGTTGCCGCTCTGCAGAAAAATGTCGGAACAAAATGAATAAGTAAAATAATTGAATTTTTATTAGTTTTTTTTAGCGAAAATAAAATATTTTTGTTGTTAATGGTTGAAGATATAATACTTTTACTTCAAAGGTATGACTGTGGTGGCCAAAAATTCTGGTCAGATGCAGACGTTAAGCTGATAACAGTTCGTCTGGCGATGGAATGGCAATTTGCATCTGTTTCGTGGGGAAAATGTTTAACGAAAATAAAAACCGTTTTGCCGTTGTTTGCCCATAGTCAATAGGACATTCAAAAAAACAAACAAAGACCACATTCATAAGAATTAAAAATAAAGTTTGTCTTGGACGCTTCCAAAATTTATTCCATTCAAAACATTTAAAATTAATCCTTATACAACATTTTTATTGGACATTTAAAGAAAAAATTGTTAGGACCCAAAAAAACTTCTATTTTTTCATAGCCGTCTCCTTTATTTATGAACATTTTTTTGATATTGTATATCTGCCGCATTCTTGCAGCAGTTTTTCTGTTCATAAATGCATTGTAGTAATTTTTTCGGCAGAGCATGAGCAACTAGGTTGCATTTATGAACTCACGGATGGTGTGACCATAAAGTAATGAGACTGATTATATTGCCGCAATTGTAGTAACCGTGCGACCTTGAAATTCCCTTTCCCTCCCGGCATCCTTCCCCTCTCCATTGATATATTTGCCTTCGCTCTAGCTTGTTTAGTTCGCCTGCACTGTCGTGTTGAGTAAACGTGTGTTCGTGGTGCTCGTCACGAAAATGGAAAAACGAAATCAAGAACAACGCGTCGCGATAAAATTTTGCGTCAAATTGGGCGAAACAGCTTCGGAAACCTACGCTAAAATTGTAAAAGTGCATGGTGATAGTGCTCTTAGTCGTGCCCAGGTGTTTCGATGGCATAAAGAGTTCAAGGAGGGGCGTGAAAGCGTGATGGACGAGGCGCGAAGGAGGAGACCAGTCAGGTGCAGACTGACACGAATGCGCAGCGTGTGTGCGCCCTGATCCGTGAAGATCGGCGTTTAACAGTTTGAATGTTGGCGTTAGAACTGGGTATGAATCGTGAAACAGTCAGACAAATTTTAAACGACGATTTTGGGATGAGAAAGTTGTGCGCGAAGATGGTCCCAGGGAACCTTTCCGAGGAGCAAAAGCAGCATCGAATGACCGTCGCAGGAGACTGTTTGGAACAAGTGGAAAAACAACCGCCTTATTCGCCCGATATGACTTTTTTTTGTTCCCTAGAACAAAATCGGTGGTCAAAGGAACCCATTTTGAGTCGATTGAGGACATCCAGGCGGCCGTGACGACGGTACTCGCAGACATCCCTGTCGAAGCGTTCCAGAAATGTAACGAAGCATGGAAAACGCGCTGGAATCGTTGTATAGCTGCCCAAGGGGACTACTGTGAAGGGGATGGCAGAGTTGTAGAATAATTTTGAAATTTACGGTTTTTATGGAATCAGTCTCATTACTTAATTGTCACACCTCGTAGACCAATGACTTTACATAACCCCACAGAAAATAGTCTAGCGGTGTTTAATCAGAAGATCTTGGAGGACAATTCACAGGACCAAAATGTAAAATTAGGCGGTCACCAAACGTGTCTTTCAATAAATCGATTGTGGCACGAGCTGTTTGACATGTTGCGCTGTCTTGTTGGAACCACAGCTCCTGGACATCATGATTTTTCATTTCAAGATCCTTACGCAAAATCTTCCATAAAGTGGATGGACACAGATCCAATTCCTGTGCTCGATGGCGGATGGACTCATTCGGGTCTTCCTCAATACTTCGCTCTACAGTAACAATAGCTAATCTTCTGTACGCATCGTACGGCGGCGTCTCTGGGGATGCGAGTTATCAATTAGAGTAAACGTGGTGCGAAAAGGTTCCATGGTTAATCGAATTAACTACTCTGATGGACGATTTTGTCGACGATAAAATGGACGTAGTGCGCGATACCCGATATGTATTCCGCACAGAACAATTATTATTTTCGAAATAAAATTGCCCAATTTGCAAGCGTTGTTCAGGCGTAAGTCTATTCTTGTAAATTGCCAAACCAAACTGAGAATAAATCACTTGACAGCTGTTAAATCGGTCGCGGCCGTGTTGAAAAGTAATGCCAACTTAAAGTTCTATACCTCGAAAAAAACACCCGTTACATTTATGTTCACTGAACTAAAAACATTGTGTTGTTGTTGATATTTATTTTAATTCAAAAACAGTTAATTATTTTCGTTATTATTGTTTCCCCCGATTCGCTAATCATAGTAAAGGTAAAATAGTGTAGCGTGTGCAAAAAAGTCCGGAGTGTCAATTACGTATTTCAAGTACCCATCCTTTGTAGCATCCCATAAAAATGTAGCAACGTTTTTGTATCCTTGCATGCACTTTTCACCAATGCTCACAATACAAATAAGACGATACCTAAACATTTTTTTTTTTTCAAATTAAAAATTCGATATGGTCACATTATTCATCACTGACCTATCGTAGGCTTTCTCCTTGATTCTATTCTTGATCTCCTCACTGACGTGCAGACACAAATCCTGGGCCTGCTTGGAGGTGAATATGAACTGGTCGAATGCCTTATCCATAACTGTCTTCATAATTTTCTGGCATTGTTCACGATTCAGAGGGTTATGAGCTTCAAGTCTGTACGTTGGCATGTACCGAAGCGCTACTGTCTATACGAAGAACAAAATAGTGAATGGCTATCAAAAAAATATTTGTGTTAACAAAATTTGTAAATTCATACCTTTTGCGGTTGGGAACTGAGCAAAAGACTCATTTTATGAGAACCTCTCTCTCTTGAGGGCCTGCCATTCTAGAAATACAATAAAACAAAGCAATGAACAAATCGTCTGCATAAACACACTAATAAGACCAATTCCCCGACCGAATATAAAGACACTAAAACGACAAATGAGCCCCAGTCAATATGAAACCAATAAGACAACAGGAATTCAAATCACAAATATTGAAATATTCTAATAAAAATAGAATTTCTAAGCATTTATTTACCTTGTCTTTTTTGCGGCCCAGGTATATTTTCATCAAACCTGACCAACTTCCTGCCATGTTGGGGTAACGCAAGGTCTCAATGTTCAAATATGAAATGCCTTTTTTGAAATATGATTGTTAAATCGATAAGTCGACATAGTAGTGCCAGGCCTTAGATATATCCTTTTCCCTCTGTCTATATTCCTTCCTTAGATATGCGATGTGTTGTGTTGGAATTTTGGTTTCGTGACATTCCATCGACGAAATATTATGTTTAACCTCACAATAATCTAAATGGCTGTCAATTATTTTCAATTGAATAACCATAAACTCGTGTGTCATATGAAATCGAAATGCATAACTCCTGTCTGTTTGGCTTGAGAGAAGGTTTTGAAGTTGGGATACAGCCAGCAACAAGTTCTTGCCTCTTGGGAGCCTAGGAATGTATACGAATTTCGTCTGTCGTGTATAGATATATGAACGTTTAACGAGTGCGTGCTTTTTGGTCATAGAAAAACTTTATATCTACATCAACTTGAAAAACATGCTTTTCGAAACGATTTCTCGAGATAAATTGTGTAGCTCTGAGGACTCTTTTATGTCTTAAATTTATTACGACGGCAAATGATGTGTAAATAGGTTAGGGAAAAGTTATTTATTTGCTAGGCTTATACTTGCTCTTAATTGGAAATCACATATTTCGAAATACATTAACCAGCCTAGTGCCTTTTCTGTGAAGCAGGCCCAACTTCGGACGTACGGTGCGTGTAACACTTGGAGATTTGTTGATGAGTCGTAGCCTTTAAAACCTTGGCTCCTCTAAAAGCTGTACCGCCAGTTTATTTTTAGTCAATATTTAAAAAAAGAGCTTTGATGTGAAAAACCACTGGATAGATGAAGAACCTATCTTTAAGGACATCTTTGGTGGAACAGTCGGAATGTAACGATGACCTAAATACTACCTCTCCTACAAATCTGTGGGGGATATTGGAAGGCTTCCCCAAGCCGAATAAGTTTGCTGGCTAAAGAGCCGATCTGTTGGAAATAAAACAAGGCTGGAGAGCCAAAGTGTTTTGTTCTACTTTCGAACGGAAAGTGAATTTATTCTATCAAACTTAAGCTATTTATACAAAATAATCAACTTACACACTAACATCTTAAGCCTATATGAGATACACGTATTATTGAAATATTGTGTATTCCGAACTCTGTGGGAAAATTACTAACAACGGAACCAGGCAGCATACTTGCTATGTCATCAAATTAATATTCGATGCATAGCCCTTCTAATACAATGCTCAAGTGTATCCAAATACATCCAGCCATATGCACTACACAGCATGCAGTGCATTGAACCTTAGTGAGTAGGTAGATACACTTGACCAGAGTAATCTGAAGCGTCGCGTCCCGTCGTCGTCAGTGGCATTGAAATTATTACTTAATATTTTAGTGCATGAGGTTGATACTCATGACCATGAACGAAATACGAGTGCACTATTCGAAATGGGAAATAAATGCGAGTGCAATAAAATAGAGGTTGGCTATTGTGAAGCATAATGTGGATCAATGACCGGAATAAAATGTATTATGAAGTGGTCGCTAGTGTGATCCCTTCACAGGAAAGCACAGCCTGCACGAAACCACTTCCGACAACAGATCCAGGCTGATCGATTTTGCTGCGGGGCGAAATGTTGTGGTAGCAAGCACGTGGTGCTCACATCTCAACATTCATACAGGAACTTGAGATCCCCTGATGAATCAACCGTCAACCAGATTGATCATATTGCGATCGACGGAAGGCACTTGTCCAGCATTCTAGATGTTTGAACCATATGAGGATCCAACATGGACTCGGACCACTACCTCGTCGTAGCCACAAGGAAATGCTGCAAGAAAATTCGACGTCGGACGGCTACAATCTTAAGAGATCACCAGATCCTTCTCTGACCGAGTGTCAAGTAACCTCTTAAGAAGTCCTTCAAGTATCGAAGACCCAGTGGCAACATTGCCAGAAAGAAGTAAGAGATTCCACCTCTAATGTTCTAGGTTTCACAGCCAACAAAACGAAACACCTTGTTTGACGACGAATGCAGGCAGGCAGGCCCATGCAGCCAAGCACAGTAGGACAAGAGCTGCTCGTGAGCTCTACGAGCAAAGGTGGATAGAGGAACGCCGCGCGTCGGAGGTCGGAGGAGTGCATGCCCGATGAATGGAAACCTCAGCGTTGTTTGCCCGATCCTGCCTACAAGATCCTCCCTGCCGTAATATGTGAACGTCTGAAGCCTTTCGTCAACAATCTGATTGGTTCTTATCAATGTGGCTTCAGCTCAGGAAAGCCAACCATCGACCAAATTTTCACGTTGCGGCAGATCCTGGAAAACCTATCAACTCGAAATCGATACCCACCACATTTTCAACGATTTTAAGGTCGCGTATGATAGCATCTACAGAAACGAACTGTATAAAGATATGTCTAGTTTTGGCATCCCTGCCAAGCTCGTTCGCTTGTGCAAAATGACGATGGAGAACTCACGCTTCACGCGCCTTCAAGGTTGGCAAGAAGCTTACGGAATCTTTCGATGTCAAAAAAAGGATTCAGACAAGGCGATGCACTGTTATGCGATTTCTACAACAAAACTCCACCGTCAACACCACAGGTACTATCTTCCAAAAGTCTGTTCAACTTCTCGCGTACGCCGATGATATATAATCATAATGGGAAGAACACAGCGTGATGTCAATGGCACCTTTTTGGGAGAATTGAGACAGAAGCAGCAAAAATGGGTTCATCGGTAAATGAGAGAAAAATGAGGTATATGCTGTCTGCGAGGGAGGACACCCAACACCGACGACGGGTCGGACAGAACGTCACACTCACAATAGATGCATACAACTTCGAGGTAGTATAGGAGTTTGTCTTCCTAGGCTCCGCTATTAACACGGACAATAACACCAGCGCCGAGATCAGATAAAGAATAACTCTTGCTAATCGCTGTTTCTTTGGGCTTAGAAAGCAATTGAGTGAAAAAGCCCTCTCTCGAGCAACTAAGGTAAAATTGTACAACAACCTCATCATCCCTGTCCTCCTGTATGGTGCACAAGCATAGTCCTTGACAAAATCAGATGAATGTGCCTAAGGCTGTTTCGAGAAGAAAGTTCCTCGGGCTATATTTGGTCCCGTGTGCATTGATGGGGAATGGAAAAGAAGATACAACAGCGATAACTTTACGGGTTGTACAACGACATGGACCTAGCCAGAAGAGTCAAGGTCCAGAGACTCAGATGGCTTAGTCATTTAAAGTGGATGGACACTAATGATCCGGCCCGGAAAGCATTCGACTCTATGCCCGAGGGACGTAGAAGGAGAGGAAGACTGCGACTCAGGTGGCGAACATAAGTGAAAGAGGACCCCAATCAACTTGGAGTGTAAAACTGGAGACAGCTAGCTAGGGGCCGAGCTGGCTGGCGGAGACAGTTGATTGAGGCCCAAGTCCACAACGGACTGTAGCGCCACTTTAAGTAAGATGAAGAATCAGTGATTTTAGTCTGGATACATTTCAAATAATCATCTCTTGTCAATACTTACTTACTTACTTACTTTACCGGCTCACGATCCATGAAGGGTCACAGCCTAGATACTGCAGTCTTCCATCGTGAACGATCCCTCGCATGCACTCTCCAGTCACCGAGACCAAGCGCTCTGGCATCCGCAGTCACTTCGTCCTTGTACCGTAGGTTCGGTCTTCCTTGTCGTCTTGAACCTGGGGGCTGGGATGAGAAGACTTTCTTGGCTGGAGCGTTGTCGTCCATTCGCTCGATGTGGCCGAGCCAATGTAGTCGTCTTTTCTTGGCCTTCTGGACTACATCCACATCTTGGTACAGCTCATACAGTTCTCGGTTGTATCTTCTTCTCCATTCGCCATCGTCGCATACGGGACCAAAAATCCGTCGAAGAATTTTTCTTTCGAAAGTGCCCAGTATCAATTCCCCTTTTTTACTTATCGTCCAGCACTCGGCGCCCTAGAGTAGGACTGGTAAAATCAAAGTTTTGTATAGCAGACACTTTGTCTTTCGAGTGAGGAGTTTTGAACCCAGTTGTTTGGCCAAACCGAAGCAGCAGCGGTTCGCTAGGGTGATTCTTCTTGGGATCTCCACTAAGGTGTCGTTCGTGGGATTGATGTTTGTTCCAAGGTAGGTGAACTCCTTAACTACCTCGAAATTGCTGCTACCAACAGTGACGTTTTGTCCTAGGCGGTGGACAGATGTTGCTTTGCTTGTTGATAACATGTACTTTGTTTTGTCCTCATTCACTTCAAGACCAACTAGTTTCGCCTGTTCTTCAATCGCTGTGAAGGCCTCAAGCACAGCTCTCTTGGATCGACCGATGATGTCTATGTCGTCCGCATAGCCTAGGAGCTGGGTGGATTTGTTGAAGATAGTGCCCTCCGTGCTCACACCTGCCTTGCGCACTATCTGCTCCAGGACTATGTTGAAGAAGTCACATGACAACGCATCTCCTTGTCTAAACCCTGCGCAAGTTTGGAATAACTCGGATGAGCTGTTACCCATTTGCACACTGCACTGCGTATTGTTTAGCGTCATGCGGCACAGCTGGATCAGTTTGTTCGGGATCCCGAATTCAGACATCGCAATCATAAGCTCTTGGCGGTGGATGCTATCATAAGCAGCTTTGAAGTCGATGAAAAGATGGTGGGTTTCGACTTGAAATTCGTTGGTCTTTTCCAGGATCTGCCTCAGTGTGAATATTTGGTCTATCGTTGTTCTGCCTGGCCTAAAGCCACACTGGTACGTGCCGATTATTGTGTTGCAGAAAGGTTTAAGACGCTCACACAGTACGTTGGATAGGATTTTGTATGCAACATTAAGCAGGGATATGCCACGGTAGTTTTTGCATAGCATCGTTCGGTTTGTTCGGGATCCCGAATTCAGACATCGCAATCATAAGCTCTTGGCGGTGGATGCTATCATAAGCAGCTTTGAAGTCGATGAAAAGATGGTGGGTTTCGACTTGAAATTCGTTGGTCTTTTCCAGGATCTGCCTCAGTGTGAATATTTGGTCTATCGTTGTTCTGCCTGGCCTAAAGCCACACTGGTACGTGCCGATTATTGTGTTGCAGAAAGGTTTAAGACGCTCACACAGTACGTTGGATAGGATTTTGTATGCAACATTAAGCAGGGATATGCCACGGTAGTTTTTGCATAGCATCGGATCGCCTTTTTTGTAGATGGGGCATATGGAGCTTATCGACCAGTCAGTGGGCATGCTTTCTTCCTCCCACACTTTGGTGATGACCTGGTGCATGCGGTTCATCAAAACATCTCCATGTTTAAAGAGTTCCGCGGGTATGCCATCCGACCCTGCGGCCTTGTTATTTTTTAGCTTTTGGGTGGCTCTTTCTACCTCTTCTCTGCTGGGGGCTGGGACTGGGTCTTCATTGACTGGTCTTGCTTCTCTTTCGTCATTATCTTGCTCGACATTTTGCGCATTCAGCAGCTGCTGGAAGTGCTGCTTGAAAACATCTACAATTCCCTGTGCTTCGGTGACTAGGTTTCCTTCACTGTTTCGAAGAGCTTGTGTCCCGGTTCTGAAACCAGAAGCTAATTGCTTCGACCTTTTAAAGAAACGCCGGGTGTTGTTCTTGGCCCGAGACTCTTCTAGATCTTTGAGCTGAGAAACTGCGGATGCTCTTTTCTTTCTTCGCAGGGTCTTTTTCTCATTTCTCCTTTTCGTGCGGTACTCTTCCCTTGCTGCTCTTGTTTTCCGTTGCAGCATCTGCAGGCGTGCATTTTCCGTCTCTCTTTTCAATGTCACGCACTCATCATCATACCACGGGTTCTTTTTCGGGGGTGGCTGGTAACCTATGGTGGTCTCGGCTACATTTTGTATTACATACTTCGCGATATTGGTTCCACAGTGTGTTGACGTCTGTAGTATTTGGGAGGACGGCGGAGAGTCGCTCGCTCAGGCGCTCGCTGTAGTCTCTGGCATTCTCTGATGTGCTAAGGCAACCGATGTTGAACTTCTTTCTTTGGGCTGCACGTGTTTTTTTGTCGTTTGATATTCGAGCTCTAAACTTAGCCACTACCAGAAAGTGGTCAGAGTCGACATTTGCTCCTCGGAAAGTGCGCACGTTCAGGATGTTGGATGCGTGCCTTGCGCCGATTAGCACATGGTCGATTTGGTTGGTGGTTCGACCATCCGGAGATCGCCAGGTTGCTGTGTAGATCTTCCTTCTTGGAAACCTAGTGCTACTTATCACCGTATTACGAGCTGCAGCAAAGTCGATTAGTCGGAAGCCGTTATCTGTTGTTTCTTCGTGGAGGCTGTGCTTTCCAACTAATCCGCCAAAGATGACTTCCTTCCCGATTTTTGCATTGAAGTCTCCGAGTACGATTTTGACGTCGTACTTTGGACAGGCTCCGTAGGCTCTATGCAGGAGGTCGTAGAAATCCTCCTTGCTAGACTCCTCAGCATCATCGGTAGGGGCGTGTGCACATATTATACTGATGTTCTGTAATGTGGCCTTGATGCGGATCACAGCCAGGCGATCACTTATTGTCTTGAAATCCATGACTTTCGATCTAAGCCGATTTCCCACGACGAATCCGCATCCAAATATATGCAATCTTTGATGACAGCTATAATAAATGTCGCAATTTTTTCTCTTTATTGTCCCTGATCCTATCCATCGTATTTCCTGGATCGCAGTAATATCTGCCTTATACTGCGAGAGGACAGATTCAAGTTTCTGAGTTGCACCTGGAGTGTAGAGGGTTCTTACATTCCAGGTACAAACTCTCAATGCGTAGTCCGTTGTCGTTCCGGGTCTGGTTACCATAAGAGGGGGTTCATTATCCGAGGCTGGTATCTCTCTCATAACTGTCAAGTTTTTCACTGTGGAGGGGTTGTTAGCCCCTCGCACTAACCTCCAAATTTGTTGGGCCGTAGATAAGGTGCTCTTTTTTCCCGATTTGCACCCGCGCTTACAAGTTTCGCAAGTTATATCTAAGATATAACCAGTACCCGGTGGCTACCACGAGGAGGTAAAGTAAGCACTTGGTGTGTAGGAAAAGATACAGCCGAATCCCCCAGATCCTACAACACCCAACCACCCATCTCTTGTCAATATTTAAACCATTCTCGTATCTTGAATACTGACTCAAAATTTCATAAAAATCGGTTCCTCAGTTTAAGACGATTTCAGTTGCACATACAGCAAAATTAAAATCTCGACAAAAATGATGCTTTGGAGCTCTCATAACGGACTTACAAAAATCTTAAAGTAAAATTTTAATTTTCATGAGAAATAAATTGATTTTAAAGTAAAATCAGCTTCCATTGCAAACATGCAGCAAATACACTGCAAAAAAGCAGTCTAAGTCCACTAAATGTGTCTATTTTTGCTTATCTTTTCGAGCTATGGTTGATATGGCATCTTAAAAAGATGTCTTCAAAGGCCTTATGGCGCATCGAAAGACAGCTGAAACAGCTCAATAGCATCGACTGAAGTCCACCGGAAAGCACGAAATTACTTTTCTAGCGAGCACTGTGACTGTTAATAAGAACCTATCACTAATGAAATCAGAATAAGATTGCATAGTATTTGATCTCAGAGAGGTGAATTCCAAGGTCCAGTTCAGAAATGTTTGCGGGAAAGGAATTTGGAAGACTTGAAGTCTTTCGTAGTTGAATTTTGTTATATGAATTATTACAACGGTATAGTGTCACGCGTGTTATCTATTTTGCTCTCATAACCACTTCCTTAACGTCGATAAACGATAAGCAATATATTTAACAAAAATTGACGTAACCCAAAATGACTCCATTAAATTATAACTTTCTGGTCGCTCAGCTAAAACAATAGAGTAGTTATCGTGCAATGACGATCGAAATTATTTTTCGTTCGCATGAGTCAAGGTTTCTTGCGAGTTACAGAATTTGGCATGTTTTTTTAAAAGTTTCAATTTCATTCATTTTTGTAACAATTTTAAGTGCAAACAAAACAAAATCAAATATTTATTTCTACTTACCGTTACCCCTTCATCTCCCATTTTGTATTGTTAAAATTGGTTCATCAAATATATGAGTATTCCTTGAAGTAAAAAGCTATTGTCAATTTGAAATTTTGTTTGCTTACTTTATTTTTATTTCTTTTTATTTTTTAATAAATCTAGGTTAAACAAAATACATTTATATGTAAAGGTACCTATAATCCTTTTAGTTATCTAAAGATTCATTAAGCTTGGATAAAGCCCTTGTGTACAGCTGTGATCACACAACTGCATTCAAAAGTAGTAGGTTATTATCAATGATTCAAAATCACAAAATCACTTAGATCAATACTGATCCATTGTGATACCCATGAGTATTACAATTCAAGCTAATAAAACCTATGTGTTCAGTTTACCAAGCCATTTGAAGGCATTGACGAAGTTCAAAATGTTAGTAACTGGAGTACTAGAGAGTCAATTTTTTCCTTTGGTGGAAAAGTGCGGGGCAGTGATATAGAAAGTATGAAGTGTCTTCATGCACCTCCTCGTCACCACATCCTCTGCATAGGTCATCTCAATTGATTCTCATCTTTTTCTTGTGATATCTTAATAGATTATGTCCGGTGACTATGCTTGCAATAGATCGAAGTGATCTCTTGTGTAATTGCATAATACTCTCCGTTCTTTTTTTGTTGAAACAGGGCCAGATCTTTCTTGTAGTGCCGCAGATGTCAAGAAGGTTCCACCTTTCATCGGCCTTAACAGTTATTTATTTGAGATTTCCTGCTTCAAATAACAGGGTGGGGTGCTGACTAGGTGAGCATTGCTAATGTCAAGCGTTGATCTTAATCTTGCTAATCCACCGGTTTTCTTGTTTACACATTTACGAGACAAATCTGATAAAAAGGAAACAAATTACTGTTTTTTTTTTTTAAACTAGAACCGTTTTTTTCCATATTTTTGAAATTAAAACTAGTGATGAAGGCATTCGAATGATTTAACCGATTCATGCAACTGAATTCGAAATCACTGCTCTTCAAATTCGAAAAGAACTCGAATGACGATAAGCCGAGTGACGATGACGAGAACACGAATGAAAGAACTCGAAAGACGATGACGAGAACTCGAGTGACGATCGATGATGAGAATTCGATTGACGATTACGAGAATTCGAATGAAAAGAACTCGGATGACGATGACGAGAACTCGAATGAAAAGAAGTCGAATGACGTTGACGAGAACTCATATGACGATTACGAAAATTCGAATAAAAGAACTCCGATGACGATGAGGAGCACTCGAATGACGATGACGAGAACTCTATTGACGATTACCAGAATTCGAATGAAAAGAACCCGAAAGACGATGACTTCAACTCGAATGACGATGACGAGAACTCTATTGACGATTACCAGAATTCGAATGAAAAGAACCCGAAAGACGATGACTTCAACTCGAAAGACGATTACGAGAACTCGAATGACGATGACGAGAACTCGAATGATGATTATGAGAATTCGATTGAAAATAACTCGAATGACGATGATGAGAACTCAAATGACGATGACGAGAACTCGGTTGACGATTACGAGAATTCAAATGAAAATAACTCGAAAGACGATGACGAGAACTCGAATGACAATGGCGAGAACTCGATTGATGATTGCGAGAATTCGAATAACGATTATAACAATTCGAATGAAGAAAACTCGATTAACGTTGACGTTAACTCGATTGACGATTACGAAAATTCGAATGAAAAGAACTCGAAAGACGATGACGATGACTACGTTATGACGAGAACTCTAATAACGATTACGAGAAGTCGAATGAAAAGAACGCGGATGACGATGAGGAGAACTCGAATGGCGATTATGACAATTTCAATGAAAAGAATTAAAATGAAAAAAACTTGAATGAAGAACTCGAATGACTTAAAGTACCCCTGTGTAAATAACCATTGTAAAATCCATGTCACTTTAGTGGAGCAAATTTGAATTGCCCCTAAAGAAGTTCATTTCTGGGAACATTACCTTGCTCCTACACATATGAACAAACATACGTGAGCAAAATTTGTGGAAAATCGGTTCCTTAGATTCCATTTTGGAAAAATGTCCAAGTTGAAAAAATCTCCAGATAGACTAAGAAATCGCCGGACCCATTTCTTCCGACTTCTCTATTTTCGTTCATGTGTTCTGAATACAATTCTTAATTCTTAGCGCCTGGACTTTCAGTTAAGGCTGTAACTGTGAATAGCAGACAGACTGAACTATCGGTACTAAATTTTACGACTAAAGTGAAGTGAATATTATCATTTCAATCAACTGAGACTAGACTTGCAAGAAAAATCGTTGGACACTTGACCATGAAATGGTTTGTGCAGTTCCTTTCCCCCATTGACAATAAGTTAAAAATATTTCGAGAGACATACAGTCTTGTGCAAATTAATTAGGGCAAACCGGTTTTAGATGTTTTTTTTCGATTATTATAAATAACTAGCTGACCCCGCGAACTTCGTCTCGCCGCCCTTCAAATCAACTTCATTTTGAAATTTTCAAGTTTTCCATTTGGAAACCAATGCACCTGATGCAATAATATGCAATGTTCCCTTTGAAAACCAATGAGTTTTCCGAGTTTTTCATCAAGAACTTTCTGTTGAAAATTCGAAAACCCATTTTGAAATTATCCAGTCTTCCATTTGAAAACCAATGCACCTGCACTAATTAAAAAAAAGAACCATCTACAGGCTAACACGAACAAAATAAAACAAAAATTAGCCAAATCCGTCTAGCCGTTTGTGAGTTATTCGATCATACATGAACAGGATTTCATTTATATATACAGGGTGATTCACGAGCGTTGTGCTAAAAAACTAGAGCGGGTAGGTTGAGTTGAGACAAGAAAAAAATCGTATGGCAGGGGGGGTCTATTCCCCCCCGTTTAGCCGGGAGGGGCAATTTTCTGAAAAATTGACTTATTTTGTAAAAAAATATATTAAAAATCAACGGCTTCGTTTACAAGACCGTGCTATACCTTTCTGAAAAGCCAAAAACTACTTCTTTCACTTTGTTTTCAAACTAAATTGTTTTAACGAATAGTTTAAAAAAAATAAATTTTCAAACTCAAAATTTTCAAAAAAAAGCAAAAAAAAACATTTTTGAACTAATTTTTTTCAAAATTTTATGTAATTAAGTACTAATTTTGTTTTAAACATTCAATGTGTTTGTTAATTGTTAATCGAAAACATAAAACCGGATGCAAAAATGTCTTTTGGTTTTTGAGAAATTAAAAAAAAACCAAATCCACTTTTTTCAAAAAAAAACTTTATTTTTATTTTTACCTATCTGGACTTTTAGTTTAATTTATTAGTTCAATTTATAAATTTAATTTTTTGTAATTGGAGTCTTATGAGGACTCAATAAAGAAGAAAAGTATTGGATTTTCCCTGGATTAATCATTTTGTTCATTGATAACGTCTTAAAACTGACCTGCAATTTTTTCTTACTATACCTGCGGCCGCGGCCACTCGCCGGCGAAGGGTTCTACCTGCTGGGGGCTTGAGATAATTAAACCGTAATTTTTCTTGAATGAAAAAACAATTAACAACCTAAAGGTTAATAAATGGCATCGCATATTTACTTAACAACCATTTACAATTAAAATATTAATTCATCAACACATAACAATAACAAACTCATAAGCTCGAGAAGATTTAGCGGACAGGAACTTTTGCTACGGTTTAACTCTTTGTCGAGATCGGGAAGCCGAAAGACTCTACGCTGAAAGACATCCCAATAGATGGCGCCCAAGTCGTAGCATGTTTTCAAGAATCCGCCGACTAGAGCACGGAGAGCTAGAAGTGAAAGGTCAATGGCAGACGCTATCAATGAACAAAATGATTAATCCAGGGAAAATCCAATACTTTTCTACATTATTGAGTCCTCATAAAACTCCAATTACAAAAAATTAAATTTATAAATTAAACTAATAAATTAAACTAAAAGTCCAGATATGTAGGTAAAAATAAAAATAAACATTTTTTTAGAAAAAAGTGGTTTTTTTTTTTTTTTATTTCTCAAAAACCAAAAGACATTTTTGCATCCGGTTTTCTGTTTTCGACTAAAAATTAACAAAGACATTGAATTTTTAAAACAAAATTAGTACTTAATTATATAAAATTTTGAAAAAAATTAGTTCAAAAATGTTTTTTTTTGCTTTTTTTTTGAAAATTTTGAGTTTGAAAATTTATTTTTTTTTAAACTATTCGTTAAAACAATTTAGTTTGAAAACAAAGTGAAAGAAGAAGTTTTTGGCTTTTCAGAAAGGTATAGCACGGTCTTGTAAACGAAGCCGTTGATTTTTAATATTTTTTTTACAAAATAAGTCAATTTTTCAGAAAATTGCCCCTCCCGGCTAAACAGGGGGGAATAGACTCCCCCCTGCTATACGATTTTTTTCTTGTCTCAACTCAACCTACCCGCTCTAGCTTTTTGGCACAACGCTCGTGAATCACCCTGTATATATAGATATTAACAATAACAGGTCAACATTTTTCGTTAAATGTTTTATATGCCCACCTTAAGCATCTATAACCATTTTTACTCGTTTTGGCATCGACAGAACCAACTTCTCACTAATATTTTTGATTTCAGTGTCGTGAAACCGTGTATCAATTATTGCTGAAATCAGCTTGTTCTTCGTGGTGCAATCCTTCTTTCAAAGCCGTGTCTTGATGATTGCCCACAAGTTTCCTATATATTGGGTTCAGATCATCCGAGTTTCCCAGCCATTCCAGCACTTTAATATTTTTCTCCTTGAAGAATTGCTTAATTTTTTTCGACGTGTGGCACGGAGCAAGATCTTGTTGAGAATCGAATCCTGCGCTGAAGTTCTTCTTCGTATAGTTGGAATAAGCATATGCGTGAGGACCTCAGCGTATTTGACGCTATTCATCATGCACTCAATTTGCTTCAAGTTCCCAGGACCCTCAAAAGTAAAACAGCCCCGAAACATGACCTTATAGGTCGGAGTTTTTCTTTTGCACTTCTTCTCACGACACTCACCCTGTATCCTTGGACTTCGAAATGGCCCTCGTCCTAGAAAATCACTTTTTTTCAATCTTCTTGGGTCCAGCTCTGGTGACTTTTAGCCCATCTTAGCTTTTTTTCTGCATGGCATTCGTCAGAAACAGTTTTTTTAACGGTCTTCGGGCTTTTCGACCAACTTTAAAAAGCCAACGTCAAACCGTTGAGGCGTCTATTTGCACTCCAGCGGTTTCCAAATCTCTTTGAAGCTCCCCGCTGCTGGTATTCCCAGGATTTATTACGCTGTTTCGGACTAGCATTTTGTCATCATTAGCCGTTGTTTTTCTTCTGCGACCACATTTGCCTTTCCTGCTTGCCTCAATTATTTCTGTCGACCTGTACACTTCAATTATTCTGCCAACACTTGATTTTGGCACTCCGTCATCCAAAGAAATCTCCCTGATCGTTTTCCCCATGTGTTTACGAAGAGCGATGATTTTTGCTTTGTTTTCAACTGAGATATCCATTGTTACTTTTTTTCGACAAATTCTTGATAAAATATGTGCCTAACAACATAATTTATATAATAAGGGCATTTAATAATTAAAACTAGAAAAATTGCGACTTAACTGCACAGAGTCAAAAGAAACTAATTCATCAAGCACTTACCATAAAATTCAAAAACCGAACGCAAAAATCAAGGCCTACTACCACTACTGTAACTGCAAGAAAATCGATTCAACTGTTGACCCTTTATGAAATGTTTGAATTTTATTATCAATTTATAGTATTTTTCATTTGTTTTCACTTATTCTTGGTTTTTTTCTTTACTTCATTAAATAACTATTCTTGTATTTTTATAATATAAGTTTTTTTTTGTTTGATTTTTTGTTTAATTAAAAAGATGATATTTAATTTATGAAGAATATATTTTAGCAAAATAGGCAAATGAGTTATTCGTTTTATTTCGTTTAAGATTTGTTGAATGACTTTAATCAAAATAATCATCGTTCCTCGAGAATCACTGTTTCCTGGGGATAGAGTCCTAAACTTTGCAATGTTGGGTTAGTTTCGAGGGCGGCCAAGTCCTTTCGCGGCCAGCCGGCAATAACTTTGTGTTCGGTAACCAAAAAACCATTGGATGTAATGAAGTTCAGCAAATCCTATTTACACACAAAAATCAATAAAAATAAATCAAAGAACAAAAAGGCAAAGATTTACTTTTAGGGTATTGTCAGCAAAGAATCTCCTCTCGAGGAATTCTCCGCTTGGCTTTCGAACGCGAATTTTTGTGATATTTGATGTGGACTCTGCTGATGGTTCTAATGGAAGTGCTCTTTCAGCCTGCAATAAAATCCCAATCGAATAAATTCAAAAATGGAAATAAATAGAACAAACATACTTCAAAACGAATCGACTCCCGTTTGGCATCTTCCTCAGCCTGTTCCGATTCCAGACGCTGACGTTCAGCAGCAATGGCTGCTTCCTTCTGTCGCTTGGCTGCCTCTTTGGCCATATCGGCCTGTAACGTCACCTGATAGGCTAGATCCTGTTCGGCTTTCACCTGATCTCTGGCAGCTCGTTCGTCTTCTTCGCGAATCTCGACTTGAATATGCTCCGAGTACATCTCAACGGCTTCAATTAGACGCGAAAATAAATCGTCTAGACCAACGTTCCCTGCAAAATGTCAACATTTTAATATTTCAAGCAAACAAGTGTTGCCCGAATAAGGATATGCATCTTTATCTTCGCGAACTCGGGAAGACGCCCTTCTTGGCCAGATGCACAAAGAAAACTGAACTCTATATGCCAGCCACATCCACCGAGCTGCAGTACTACTAAGACAACTAACGAACAGGAGGGATTCCCTCGTTCACGAACATTTGATGCTTGTTATTTTTGTCGGCTAAAACAAGACATTCCCAACATACCATGAATCACAGATAAGACTTCGCAAGTGCTGCGGCCAGATAGTCGGCTCTTTCCAATAATTAATATTGCTGGTAATTTGTCTAACGGGATATTTCGAACAGTCATCGAGGCTGTATTGCCTACACATGCGGACACTGAAGATAATAATCTAGGAAAAACGGAGGTTTTAGATGGCTCTGGAGAGATATTCAAGAATTCTTACAGATTTTTATTGCTATCAAATGTAAGATCCCATCCGTAGAGGATGAAGTTCTGGATGAGCGTCTGAATGACGCTGTCATGCTTCATTAAATGATCACAAAATACGTTGGTAAGTATGCTCTCGCCGTGATGTAGATAAATGGCTAAAAGTTTTCTCTAAAAGAAAGAATGAACGAAGTTAATTGCTGTGGAGTGCTTTTCAGGAAAGCATCTCACGTCTTTGGCCGGCTTGTGACAAGCTTCCTTAAGTGCATCCTCTAAGCTGCCACGGAAAAATACTGGATGTGGTTCGCCAAATCTCTGAATATAATTGTCAACAAATTGGGCCGAGCCGCGTGCCTCGTCATCAGTGTGATTTGCAACTAAAATTCAAAATTCGCTTAAAAATGCATCCAAAACGAAATTAACAAACAATTTACTTAAGTGGCGAGACTGTGGTTGAATTGGCGGCGAATCGGTGAAGAATTCCTCGCAATTGTTGAAGTCCGAAGCGTCTTCGAATTCATCAGCCGAACTATCGCTATTATCCAACTGTACAACAATTGTACTGCTGGAAAATCGTAATTGAAATTAGAAATTGTTGCAAGAAGAAATTCAGGAAATACGAACTTATTCGCTTTGTTAGATTTGGAGTTATTCTTTCCTTTGTCAGCGTTAGAATGAAGGATTAGAGTATGAGAGAGCTCAATGCCTGATTGCTGTGAAGAAGGAGAAGCAGGATTCAATGAAATCAAGACAAACCATGCTACTGAACACTTACAGCCAAGGTGGTGCCGTTTTCCGATCCAACTGGCCAGCCAGTCCATACCTGGTGTCTCACTGGGATGTTTGTAATGTAGTAGACGTCTGTTTTGACTTGAAGGATAGTCTCCTTGCCAGAAATGTTTAATGGGATCTCTTTGTTCTCGGGTTGTTGTACTATATTCAGTTTGAATACTTTGTCGAACCGTTTGATTATTTCATCGCTGGAAAGGACGAGTTACACAATGTCAGGTGCTCAAGCGTCAGAAGACAAAGCGAACTTACCTTTCATCCTCCATGAAGCCTTCTTCTGTCAGATCAATGAGAATCAGTTCATTTTCGTTCTCGGTAGTCAAGTCCAGATTGCACAGTTGTGTGGACGAAACCTGGGCGTCCTGAAGTTTGGCCGGAGGCCAGCCCCGAATCGCTTGACGACAAATTGGAACTTTTGTTGTATTGAAAATTCGCTCTTTCAAATGACCTGCGATTCAAAGATTTTATGAGATTTCGTAGTCGAGACTTGAGAACAGAAGAAGCCTTACCAACAGTTGCGACCGATGGCAGCTTAATTGTATAGATTTGTTGATTATAGTGAATGTTGAACGTTATCGTCTGGACTTCTTTTTGTAGGGAATCTATGTCAATATCGGATGTGAGATCAATGAGTTTCGCTTCTGCTGAAGTAGAAGCAACTGCAAACAAAAAAATCTAGTGAGTTTCTTTGTTCTCCAAGAGGGGGGGGACTCTTACCTGGCACAAATGCACTTTCAGCACCACTGGAGTCCCACCTGTTGAAATTTGGTGGAACACTCGAGAAATTGTTCATTGTTGTTGCTCTGCTCGAACTAAAGGAAGCCTCTTCCATTGGGCTCTCTTCCTGTGGCATAACCCTTTGAATGGCAGTCTAGATGGAAAGAACAAAAGAAAATCACACATGCCACCAACAAAAACAATGAAAACGTCTCTGACTGACCATTAGGTCCCAGCTGGAATCTTCCAAATGGGAGAAGGCTTCTCCGACATCGTCTATCCCAGTGATGCTCTGGAAAACATGAAGTTAATTTCGATTTTTGTATTTTTAATGAAAAGAAGCACACGAATTTTCATTAGTCATTGAAAATTTTCCAAAAGCCTCCAGAAATGTCATTGAGATCGAAAAAGCAGAAGAGACATTTTCTAACCTCGGACTTTTTTACGCAGATAAAATAGGTCCGTTCCTTTACTTTTTCAAGTAACTTCAAGCTGCCGAAAGTTACTAAAAACTGCTAAATCCTGTGCCCTAACACTGTTAGGGAACAGGATTTAGTAGTTTTTAGTAACTTTCGGCAGCTTGAAGTTACTTGAAAAAAGTAAAGGAACGGACCTAATCAAAAAGTGTTTTGTTTCTCTTTTTTTCCAATTTTTTGTCAATGAAGAATGGAATTTAACTTACTTGAAAATTAGCCAGAATCTCTTCTTTGTTTTCCGACATTTTTTCTTTATTTGGAAATGTCCTTTTTTTAATAGAAAATTGTTGATTTCAAAATGAGTTTTCTTTTTTCTGTTCGCCTTTATTTTATGTAAAAAACTAAAACACAATGCATACACAGAGTGACAGAGTTAAAAATTCAATAAAAACACGAACGACTGTGGGAGATAGTTTTTTTTTCTTTCTTTTTTTTGTGACGAGAAAATTTTGACGGATGATTTGAAAATTGACATTTTGCCATTGTTGGGAAGAGGTAGGAAGGTGTGTATTAATTTATATTGTTGTCTCTGTTTTTCTTCATGTGGAATGTAAATATGCATTTAAGTGGGAAATGCATGCACATTTCATATGGAACGCAATGGGTGTGTTCAAAGAGAATTTGAAAGGAAATTTGTTTGATATTTAAGCACTATTCACATGAGCACGAACAACGACCAACGAATGAACGAAAATTCGTGGATTTTGACAATTCTTCATATAAGATTTTTTAATTCGCCGCGAATAAACAACCAAAGCACAAAGCTAGAATGATTTTTGAGGTTATACGCACGCGAACATTTTTTTCGTCGGGAGCAAAGATTAAATAAGTAACAAGATGGGAAACTGACTTACGTTTCACTCCCTAGATCCCGCAATTTTCATTTTCTTTCCTTGTACATGAAAAATATAAAAACAAAAACAATATGGCAGGACCATATATTTACTGTGTAAAAACACGCATACTTTCACAAAAACTATGGTCCAAACTGTGATAGTATTGGTAAAAAACGCATACTTTCAAAGAAACTATGGCCCAAAATGTGATAGTATTGGTAAAAACGCTTGTAGGCATCTGTCATTTTGACAGCTTTGTTTCCCATTTCCTTACCTTATATAATCTCTGGTTGGGAGTGTGGATGATGTGGAACGTGAATAGAGTTTAGCAGTTCGTATCAACTTGAAATCTTTTCGCGACGAATAAATTTGTTTTCTCAAATTTATTAACATTTGAGATTAAAAAGTTAGTTTATTCATCGTAAATCAAACATAATCTATACTTTTATCGTTTTGTTAAGAATTTGCAATGATACGGCTTCAAACGTATCCAATAGCTTTCAAACGGCTACAATCGCAAAAGAGATTGCTAGATCCTTTTCCGATCTGAAGTTCTTTGCTGCCAGCACAAAATGTAGAGAACTAGTGGCAACACAGCCAAGCAGCCATCAGAGATTTCACCTCTGAAGTGCTAGGGTTAACTCAGCCACCACAACGAAACTCCTGTTTTGACGATGAGTGCCGGCGAGCACATGCTGCTTAACAAGAGGAATACAAAGCGACGCGGTGCTGCAAAGAAGGACACGAGCAGTTCCTAAGCTCTACGAGCATAAAAGGAGAGAGGAGCACAAACTTCTCAGGAAGAAAAAAAAGGGAGCAAGAGAAGCACTCGATCGAAAGAACGGAACGAGGTTCGAAAGTTTAACAAAAAGGTAAAACAAACCACAAGGGCTTATACACCCCGAACGGAAGACTGTAGAGACCATCATGGGAACATCGTAGTGGAATCACAGTCAGTGCTGGGAATATGGAAAGACCACTTTTCCAAGCTGTATAATGGCGATGACGAACAAAATTCCGCCAGCTATACAGAACCATTCAATTTTGGTGAAGCAGACCACAAATTCCATCCACCCGACATTGGGGAAGTGAAGATAGCGATATCTAAACTTAAGTCGAACAAAGCCGCTGTAGCAGACGGACTAGCCGCTGAACTGAACAAAGCAGCTGTAGATGATTTGGTAAGGAGCATACACCAGCTCATCTGAAAATTCAGTAGGAGGAAAGCATGCCCGAGGAATGGAACCTCAGCATCGTATGTCCGATCCTCATGATAGGATATCCCCTGAACTGCACCAACTACAGAGGTATTAGTCTCCTTAACATCGCCAACAAGATCTTGTCTACCGAGTTGTGTGAACATTTGAAGCCTTTTGTCAACAACCTGATAGGTCCTTATCAGTGTGGCTTCAGACCCGGAAAGTCCACAATCGATCAAATATTCACCCTACGGCAGATCTTGGAGAGGACCCAAGAACTTCAAATCGATACCTACCACCTTTACTTCGATTTCAAGGCCGCGTATGACAGCGTCTATAGAGACCAATTATATAAAGCAATGTCTAGTCTTTGCATCCCAGTCCGTCTCTGTTAGATGACAATGGAAATGGAAAACTCACGCTGTTCCATCTTGGTAGGAAAAAACCTAATGGACGCTTTTGATGTCATAAAAAGTTTTAGGCAAGGCGAAGCGCTATCATGAGATTTCTTCAACATCATTCTTGAAAAGATTGTGCAAAACTCCAACGTCCACACCAGAGGCACAGTCTTTCAAAAATCCGTCCAGCTACTAAGATACGCAGACGATATTCACATAATTGGAAGAACACATCGTGATGTCAGTGGCACGTTCGTGAATCTTGAGATGGAGGCGAGGAACTTAAGGACTTCGTCTACCTAAGATCCGCTATAAACTCAGACAACAGCACAAGCGGTGAAATCAAACGAAGAATCTCCTTTGCTGCTTCTTTGGACTTAAAAGGTAATTGAGTAGTAAAGTCCTCTCCCGAGCAACTAAAGTGACTGTATACAAAACCCTTATCATCCCGGTCGTAATGTATGGTGCAGAGACATGGACCATGCCAACATCCGATAAAAACGCTTTGGGCTACTTCGAGAGAAAAATTCTTCGAGTGATTTTTGGTGCTTTCTTCTTGAATGTAGAATGGAGACGAAGATTCAATCAAGAACTGTACGAGCTGACCTAGCCAGTAAAGTTAAGGTCCAACGACTTAGATGGTTGGGTCATGTAGAGCGAATGGAAAATAATGCTCCGGCTGGTAGAGTCTTCGAATCCAACCCGGAAGGACGTCACATAAGACTAAGACCGCGACTCAGGTGGAGCACTCAGGTGGTAGAGGACCTGAACCAACTTGGCGTGAGAAACTGGAGACAGCTAGCTAGGGACCGAGCTTGCTGGAGATGCTTGTTGGATGAGGTTTTGGTCCGACCTGGAGTGTAGCACCACCATAAGTAAGTAAGTAAGTAAAAAAGGAGTTAAAAATCACGTATAGCAGCTTTTCAACATAAGCATCAAAATATGTATTGCCTACAAGGTACGTAACCCTCGTACTGCAGCGTACACACGTAACGCAGGTTAGAACTTTTGGCTGAAAGACAAATCGTTTCGGGTTTGCTTAAAATAACATTTCTCCATCCATCATCATCATCTCCGCAAAAACAAATGAATTTTGCTTGTCGACTTTTTTCTTACAGGTGTTGGGTTCAGTATATTTGAACTAGAGCTTCCTCCGGTTGGAGTTACATTACGTAACATTACGTACGAAATGGAGGTCGAAGCTTCATTGTACTAGCATGCATTGGATTCCTATGGCTGGACGTGTAAACGTCAAGCGAAGACAAAGTTAAAGCGTGTTTCAGCCATAAGTGTTTTTGCTAACGTTACTAAGTAAGTTCTTTTCTATGATCGTGCGGTAAAGATTGATCAAAACTTCGAGTTTATATTTATTTTGTACAAAAACAATATGTTGAAGAGTAAAACAGTTATTTATTGAGATATTTCATGCATAAGAATAATTTTTAAGATTCGACTATTTGAACTAAAAGAACTGCAAAAGGATGTTTGAATAGATAGTCAGTCCTAGACTGTTTATGTGATTTTTACATTCAATTCTACTCTTGTTTCCATTTTTTTCATCTCGTGAGGTAAAACAACCATTTCCTGATTGCCATAAAAGAATTGGCTGCAACTGACTCATCGCCAAAAATTCCGAAAACCCCATTACTCCACAAAATAAACCTAGAAGTGAAAAAAAACTACATTTTTATTGTATTGTTCCATCGAAAAATTGTAACTTACTTTGCTCCATAAATAAGTCTCTGTACTCGCTTGGAATGCCACCTTGTAATAAAATCATTTGTTCGGTGTAAATATCAGAACACTTTTGAGCAATTATACCATCGATCGATTGATTGTGTGGAATAAAATTGGAACAGTGTTTGAGTAGAGTCAAAAATAGAAATAGTAATCTGAAATGGGAAGGGCAATTATCATGTAATCAAAGTAATGGAACTTAGAATAAGAATGGAGTTTTAATGGATTTTGTAATCAAGACATGTATGTCGTAGATGTAGCACTCAGAAATGAATCTTTTATGAGCAATTATTTTGTGTTCACTCATTTTGATCATATTTTTAAGGATTGCACTTCCATCAATAGCACTAATTTACTATTTCTTAAAAATGGTTTTGCGAGGTTCAGCTTTTTTAAATCGTGTGACAACAACATCATCTAAAGGGGCTAACCGCTAACATCATCAAGTTTACCCAATTATCTTATGCTGACGACCGCAATCCGTTAATTTATCCGGATTGAAGCAGGAGATGGAAAACCTTGAGTATAGTCGATAAAAATACTTGTTTCGTATAAACACGTTAGGTTTCTGGAAGCCAAGATAAACTTATTTAGTCTTCAAGACTCTTAAAATCCAAAAATCTATTACTACGAAACTGCTGCTGCATAAGAAGATACCGCAGTATTTACTTACAAATCTGAAACTTAGGTATCATGGCATGGCAAGAGAAAAGTTCTACGTAGAAAACTTATCCGCCCCATTTGAGAGGAAGGAGAATTCTGGAGAAGATATTTTAGGAAATGTACAGTGAAGCAAATGCGATGCCAAAGTAAGCATGTTACGATGGACACCTAGATCGTATGAGCGAAGAAGAACCCGGAAAGATCCTTGCAATGTAATTCATGGTAGGAGACAGATGGCCAGACTGAAAAGAGGAGGCTTGAACCCTTCGTGTCGGTTCAAAATTGGATGTCGTCGCGTCGGCCAACGTTCGGAAGAAGGAGGCCCTGGGCTGGTTCCTGGATGTTGATCAGATGGAGTCAAACATTAAATTGGTTAGGCTGACGATGATAATGACTGAAATGTCAAATAACTCACCGATGAAAATTCAGATGAATCATACGTTAACGTATTTTGCTCCATGAACTGTCTTGTGCTGAAAATCTCCCAATTTTTGATAAAAAACCTAACTGTACCATTAAGGTACAAACAGCAAAACACGTACTCTAAGTCGGGTTGACTTCCTGACTACGTAGAAAAACATTTAGTTGCGAAGCAACAACAGGCCTCGGAAACGGACGGATACACTGATGACGACCCAAGCAAATGTTATAAGGACAACGAATTTAAGATATGCACGTGGAATGTTATGTTCTTTAATAGACCGCGTGCTGCCGAACAATTAGCGGAGACCCTCAACTGCTACAAAGTAGATATTACCTTTATCCAGGAAATGCCATGGGATGGACCGGGCAAAAGGAGGATGAAAAACTGCGACATTTACTATGATAATTGTTACCGAGAGCAACAACAGCGACTCTTTGGATGCGGATTCGTCGTGGGAGGAGCAAAAAGTCTTGAGCTTCAAATGTGTAAGCGAACGCATCCGAATCAAGTCTTAAGTCGGCAACATTATCCTAATATGCGCGCATGCCCCAACAGAAGAGAAAAAGGACGACACCAATGACAAGTTCTACGAGTTCCTCAAAAAAGCATATGATGAGTAATGTCCTAGCTACGACATTAAAATCGTCCTCGGCGATTTTAAGCTGGAAAAAGAGGACATCTTTGGTGGAACAGTCAGAAAGCACAGCCTACACGACACCACTTCCTACACAGATTCCGGCTGATCGATTTTACTGCGGGGCGAAATGTTGTGGTAGCAAGCAGCTGGTTCCTACATCTCAACATCCATAAAGGAACATGGAGATCTCCTGACCAATCAACCGTCAACCAGATTGATCACATTGCGATCGACGGAAGGCACTTGTCCAGCATTTTAGATGTTCGAACTTTCCAAGGAGCCAACATCGACTCGGACCACTACCTCGTCGTAGCCAAGGTTGTGCTACAGATACTTCTCTGATCGAGTGTCAAGTAACCTCTTAAGAAGTCCTATGCCATCACACAGCCACCAAATGAAACCCCTGGTTTGACGAAGAATGCATGTAGGCCTATATACAGCCAAGCAGGAGGCATACAGAGCTGCGCTGCATAGAAGGACAGGAGTTGCTCGTAAGCTCTACGTGCACAACAGGAGAAAATAGAGGGAGCATGAGAAGCGTCAGATTGAGGATGTTGTAGAGAGAGCTAACAGCAGGAATGAAGTTTGGAGGTTTTATCGGAAGGTAAAACAGCTGGCTCAAGGCCATCGAGCAAGAACCGATGCCTGCAGAGATAAACAAGGAAATATCATAGTAAAATCGCAGTCAATACTGGCGATCTGGAAAGACCACTTCTGTAGACTGTATAACAGCGACGACGAAATCCCGCCGTCAGGTAGGAGACTTTCATCGGACACGATGATCTGCCGTAATATGTGAACGTCTGAAGCCTTTCGTCAACAATCTGATTGGTCCTTATCAATGTGGCTTCAGGCCAGGAAAATCAACCATCGACCAAATTTTCACGTTGCGGCAGATCCTGGAAAAAACCTTTGAACTCCAGATCGATATCCACCACCTCTTCATCAATTTTAAGGCCACGTATGACAGCATCTACAGAGATGAACTGTATAAGGTTATGTCTAGTTTTGGCATCCTTGCCAAGCTCGTTCGCTTGTGCAAAATGACGATGGAGAACTCACGCTGCGCTGTCAAACTTGGCAACGAGCTTACGGAATCTTTCGATGTCAAAAAAGGATTCAGACAAGTCGATGCACTGTCGTGCGATTTTTTTAACATCGTTCTGGAGAAGATAGTGCAAAACTCCACCGTCAACACCAGAGGCACTATCTTCCAAAAGTCTGTTCAAATTCTCGCGTATGCCGATGATAATGATATAATGGGAAGAACACAGCGTGATGTCAATGGTACCTTTGTGAGAATTGAGACAGAAGTGGCAAAAATGGGTTTGGTGGTAAATGAGGGAAAAACGAAGTATTTGCTGTTTTCGAGGAAGGACGATAGACGCATACAACTTCGCTATTAACATCGGCAATAAACCAGAGCCGAGATCAGACGAAGAATAACTCTTGCTAATCACTGTTATTTGGGCTAAGAAAGCAATTGAGTGATAAAGCTCTCTTTCGAGCAACTAAGGTAAAACTGTACATCACCCTCATCATCCCAGTCCTGCTGTATGGTGCAGAAGCAAAACTTTGACAAAATCGGATGAATGTGCCTTAGGCTGTTTGGGGAGGAAAGTTCTTCGGGTCATATTTGGCCCGACTCAGGTGGAGCACACAAGTGGAAGTGGACCTCAATCAACTTGGAGTGCAACACTGGAGACAGCTAGTTAGAGACTGCGCTGGCTGGCGGAAAATGTTGATTGAGGACCAAGTCCACAACGGAAGTAAGTAAGATGAACTAATTTCCCCATAAGAAAAAATATCAGAATTATATGTCGACAACCTATCATCCAAAATGGCTTTTCAGTATCCGCATGAACATCACCAAAAATACCGATATACCTTCTATTTTATTCCAAAAAATTGCCAGTTGTTTAATTTCTTCCATTAGTGAGTTCTTAACATAAAATTAATTGCTGGATAATTACCTTACCTCATGCGCTCTTACCTTCATTGGGAATATATTTAACATTCAATATACGTACTGGTGTGTTTTATGATATCCATATGCTGGTTCCCTGGAAATCATCATCGACACACATTTCGAACTAATTACACAGGTTTTTGTTGCTCCCAATTGACTAATACATTTATCTTCGTATTCGCACACAAAAAAAACACAAAAAGTCAAGGGTATTCAAAAGACACAAATTGATTGTCATCAAATAAAAGACATCCACAGAACATACCAGATTCCCTAGCTGTAGGCTGGCCCATGTCAACAATCCATTCATAGGCAGAGAACGTGTCCTTAGGCTTGGCTATATCCAAATGTCGGTATTTAACTCTGCGTTGCCATGCTTCAGAATTATCCGAAATACTTTTGAGAACTGTAAAAGTTTAACATAAGTAGTCAGTTTTTTTTTCCTTTGGTGGATGAAAGTTCAAAGAAAGGACATGGTCGTGTCGTTTGCTAAGTTAGATGCTCACTTATTTCATCGTTCACCGAAATATTTCGAGTGTGGCTGCTACTTTTGAGAACTTTCAAATATTCCAAAGTTTTCCAATAAAACTCAGATCGCCGATGTCGATCGATGTCGCCAAAAACAGAAGACGAAGACGAAGACAAGTTTGCCAAAGCGCTTCCTTAACAGTTTTACTTATTTTCTTTTTTTGTTTCAAATCGAAATTATTTTTGTTTCAAAATACACAAAAGAGCAACTTTACTCTTAGACTTACCCGAAAGTAATTTGTAGGCTAAATTTAAGCCGAAGTGCACATCTCTGGGTAGATAAGTTGCATCCTTGTAGTTATCCAAGAGTTTTGTCAAACTTTTCGCGATATCAGTGCACTCAGTTGCGGGCGGCGACGACGACATTATTATGAAGAGACACAATCCGAGAACTGCCAGTGGACCGTCTCCCCCAACGATGATGGAGCCGCTAACATTAAATGAACACCGAGGACTACGAGGATGTAACATTTTCGAAATCTAAAA
This sequence comes from Sphaerophoria taeniata, assembly GCA_943590905.1. Classification (NCBI taxonomy): domain Eukaryota; kingdom Metazoa; phylum Arthropoda; class Insecta; order Diptera; family Syrphidae; genus Sphaerophoria; species Sphaerophoria taeniata. The sequence goes on along the minus strand of OX016540.1, from coordinate 21,085,096 downwards.
CATTTGTATACCCTTCGACTTCGATAGACAAACAGTGAATGAAAGTTGAAAGACAAATAAACTTTACGTTCCGACGCGCACGCCTTATCCCTTAGAGCAAGGATAATTGAAATAAATTTGTTCGTCCTAATAAATTTAATGATTCCACTGCGTGCCGATGTTGATGTTGTTTCCTTAGGATTGAACATCCGACAGCTATAAGCCATGAAAAATGTTGAATTGTGTACGCACGTAGGCGAGTCTTGTCTTCAAGTGAAAGGACCTCAGTTCCGGGGTACATTCAATCGAATGTTTTGTTGTGGCAAGGTAATAGATTGAATTTTTAAATAGCTTCAGATTTGCATCTCGTACATTTGCTCGATGAGAGGGAGGGTTGCATTCCTTTTCCTTTCTTGGCTAAGGAATTCATATCGAAAAAATACATTTCCTTTTCCTGATGGGCGATATGGTCGTTCGCATGTGTATAAAGCCTTGCTGACACCATCATTGACTATGCACACGAGATTTACTATTTGCACTTGCATTGGTTGAGTGCTTTTGTTAGCCCCGGCTATAAGCAGGTCCTTTCATCGAAAATGCAATACATGCATTTTGCGCTAAAAGCAAAAAGCAAACACTTCTGTCGACCCTTCTTGTGCCACAAATAGAAATGATATTTCCAGAGAACTCTCTGAAAAGAAACAAGGAAATATACCTTTTCCATTCAACATTTGAGTGACATAATGCAACTTTTGAACGCGGAAAATACGCTGCTTAAGGAGTTTTCGACAAAAACTTTGCATTCATATATCGCTTTGCCAAAAAGAAGCAGCATGAATAGAACCGCACATAAACCAGCATCCATGGTTGTGGAAATAGTGTTGAAGGACCATTAAAACTATAAAGCATGACCATCGCCGCCGTGGTTTTAGTTCCCATGAATAAATCAATAAAAAGTTTATTTTAAGTGTTTTTGTTAGCAGCAGGTGGCACAAAGGAATTCGTGATGTACGAAATATCGCTGGAATGCCTTCGCGGGTAGAAGGGTTTAGCTTTTATAATGCGTTTGGTGCAATTAAGATTAGGAAAAGTTCACAATGGATTTATTGTGCAATGTTTCTTGGGCAAATATCTAACAAAAGCGAATGCATGCGGCTTGGCAAGGTGCATTGAATATTTTTTTTTTTTAACTTGAATAGTGCTTTTTAAGTTGTTTTTTGAAGAATAGTTTCTGTTTATTTTAACCTCAAACAATACAAGTTAAATGCACTTATTGAACTTTAAGGAAACATAGTTTCAAATAAGAGGAAAAGTGTTTACATATTCACCTCAATTCAATTCCTTAGAAAAGTAAGGAAATACTTAAGTAACTGACTTGTACTTTAGTGGAAAAAAGCGTAAAGGAGGAAAAGGAATTGAAGAGTTTTAAATATGAATGCAATATTGCAAACTGTCGATTAAAGGAAAGGAGGCCAATAGCCAGGACCGGCCTTAGCTATCTTGGCGCCCCAGGCGAGTCAAATATTTGGCGCCCTTTTTTTTAATTACAAATTATATTACCTCCTCCTCCTAAAAAAGATGAAACTTGTGTCTCACTTAAGAAATTGCAGTTGAATTTATGCTAAAGAATAACTGTGTACAATTCTCCTATACGCAAATATTGTAAACATTTCAAGTCACTATGTTACACGCTAGCTATTAATTTTATCCTGTTAATATTGATTTCTTTTGAATTTGAAAATGTCAAACACAAATACAATTACGCCTAGTTTCTTGACAAAGTTCTAGCCCTTAAAACTCGTTTAAGTGAAATTTTAGAATTCATTTGATTACTAAGTCAATTTTTCACCAAGTTCTAAATTGGCCGACCCATAGAATCCGTCAGTGCGTCAGCGTTGATGTTTTCAGCTGACAGCACAATAGAATACACACGAATAAACTCGTTCCATAAGCAACGCATGTGACGGATACGACGGATAGAGCTGGTTAACTTTCTACTTTTTGCGTCCGTTGATCCGTTGACAACTAGTTTTGACGAACAGTCAATTAAATGTGTTCCCACAGCAACAAGGAAAGGCAATGGATGATGAAAATTTTTTGCAAACAAATAATTTTTACATGATTTTCATATTTTATTTAAAATTTTTTTTCGGATTTGCAGTTTTGTGAATTATTTTTACACCAAGCAAATGAGACTGTCAAAGCATACAACGTATTCTATGGGACGGTTCAATCCGGCAAATACGTTGGCAGCTACGTACGCATTAACGCTGACGGATTGACGGATTCTATGGGTCGGCCCTTTAATGCGTTAGAACTTTGGTTTAGAACTTTTAATAGCTAGAACTTCTATAAAATAACGCCCAATTCCCTCACCAAGTTCTAAATTCCCTTTAAAACTCGACCTAGTGAATCTCGGTCTAACGTTAGAACTTAGTTTTTAGAATATTTGGAACTCGAAATTTCTTCACTTCTCAAGAACTCGATCTAAAATCATCATTGAGTTCTAAGCGCTTAGAACTTGTTATTTTTGAAACCATCAAGCATGTTTTTGAAACTTTTTAGTCACCCGGCAGTATTTTTTGACAGACATTTCCTTCAATTCGAAACAAAATACAAATAATTTTTGACTTTGTGCTCATTTTTGCTGTAAGCTGGTAACTGTCAAGAAAAAAAAGTGCATAGTTAATTCATTCCAATTTTTACCGTGGTTGTGGATGTTGAAGGTCTTCTGCCACCAGTTAAAGGACTGCTAAAAACGTTTGCTTTGTTAAACGGAAGCGCCGAAAAAAATCAGTGCCGTCCCATGTATTAATAGTGGCACGTATTGGCATTCGATAAACATCGATAAACACGTCGTTCTTCCAGGATAACGTTCGCATCGTACTCAAAATCAACGTCCATAAATAGGAAATCATCGAAAATTTGATCCATTTTCTACCTTCAGCTATTATTCTCTGTTATTTTAAACGTTGAAAAAACGAAATTATAAATAAAACGACTTTCAAGGCACTAGACTTCCGAATGCGAGGGTCTAGGTCTAATTTTATCGAAGTTCTACCTATAACAAAGTTCAAAATCGAAGTTTTAAAGAGTAAGAACTTGGAGAAGAATTGAGTTAGAACTCAAATGAGCTCTAAAATTTCACTAAACCTAGTTTTAAGGGCTAGAACTTCTAACGGTATTTAGGCTGTTCCTATTTAACTATTGCAATCCATAATATCTCAAAGATTTTGATCTATTTTAAGTAGGTTGTCCTTGGGATGTAATGCCGACATTCAAGCTAGTATGGCCAATTGGGCTTGCTCGTCGGAGGGGTGTGATTTTGCAGCTCCCCTTGGACTACCGTGGATATAACGTACCTTGGGCCGAAAATCACCATACCACAAAATAATCTTCTAAATATCGTTCCATATCCTCTAATTTACCTCATTCTAACGGCAAAATTAGCTTTTTCATCGGGGCTCCTAGGTGTTCTTAGCCCTGGAGTGTTCCCTCAAGTCGCTACATATATAGTGACTCCATGGTCACTGCGCATCTCCTACTAGTTTTAGTATTTATTACCTTGTTGAATGTATTTCTTAAGATGTTATGATATTTCATTCATTCCGCAAATTAACAAGAAAAAATGTCAAAATGCCAAGAACAGAGGAAAATTACAACAAAATTTGATGTATGACAGGAAAAACAATACTTAAAAAAATAGTTGAAAGCAATTATTGTAAAATACCTAATTTGCAATCTCTTCTCTAATGATAATAATTGTATAATGTGATATGCATATCCATTGTATTTCTAACCTCTATAAAAGTCCATGGGTTGATTTTGACTGGTTGCGCCTTAAACGGAAAGATGCCTTACTAAAATATATAATACAAACGCAATAAGAAATTAACAGCGCCAACTGTTGAGAAGCTATAGCGATTAAAAATACAATGCCATAACAAAACTCAAGTTTTGTTTTACTAAACACTACCTAAATTCACTCTTGTGTTTTCTATGTGTAGTGTATGGTGAAAATAAAAACAAAATGACATTTGGAAATAGTCTGTTATAACAAAACAAGCTGAAACTTTTTGATATGAATTTTTTGAGCAAGAGCTTGACAACTTCACAACTTGTTGATTTGCTTCTTGCCTATGTTGAAGTTATGCCAGCTGTCGCGGCGCCCCAGGCGACCGCCTGGGTCGCCATACCCTAAAGCCGGCACTGCCAATAGCCTTACACTCAAGTAGCCAAACATCCATTTAGTCACAAATAGGAATAGCCATTTAGCCGAGTGCGTCTAATGGTAGGTATCAGTGCACTCATGACAACCCAAACGTCCTCAAGAATCTCTGTCTAACAAGGCCTACTCTCACCTCCACGTGGTCACCACCGGGTGTCTAATACCTCAGCTGGAGATAGGGTGAAAAACCCTATAGAAAGCTTTGGCGACGGCTAGTGAGAGAGGGGGGGGGAGAGTGTTTTCCACAGAGGCACTACTCCTTTTTCCAGGCGGCAGTAAAAGAATTCCCAGGATGAAGTCAACGGTGGCGTCTACAGTTTCAGTTAGGTTGAACTACACTCAGTGAACACCTTATACGGGCTACTTCGACATATTTGGAGATCAGGCTAATAAGGAGCGATTTATCCGGCTCTTTGCTTTTTTTTGTAAATAAGGACCTGGCCCTGCAGATTCGGGATCGTGCTTAGGGTTGACTTCCCAATCACATAAAGAACAACTAGTTACGAAGCAATGAGGTTCGGATCTGTACGTGGAATGTTAGGTCCCTTAACAGACCACGTGCAGCAGAACAACTAGCGGAGGCCCTATACCGTTATAAGGCAGATATAACCGCTATCCAGAATATGCGATGGGATGGGCCGGGCAAAAGGAGAATGAAAAACTGCGATATCTATTACGGCGACTGCTACAGAGAAAAAATACAGTCAATGCTGAGGATATGGAAGGACCACTTCTGCAGACTGTACAACGGTGATGACGAATCAAATTCCGCTGTCAGGCAGAATGAACCATTTAATGAAGACGACGCAAGCCAAGATTTCCGTCTACCCGACCTTGAAGAAGTGAAGATAGCAATATCTAAGCTTTAAAACAACAAAGCCGCAGGAGCTGACGGCATCACTGTCGAACTCTTCAAAGCAACCGGCGATGACCTGGTAAGGAGCATACACCAACTCATCTGCAGAATATGGTCGGAGGAGAGCATGCCCGACGAATGGAACTTCAGCATTATTTGCCCGGTCCTGAAGAAAAAATGCACCAACTATAGAAGCATCCAGCCTCCTTAACATCGCCTGTATGATCTTTTCTGCAGTACTATATGTGAACGCCTGAAGCCGATTGTCAACATACTGATAGGTACATATCAGTGTGGTTCTAGACCAGGAAAGTCCACAATCGATCAAATATTCACATTAAGGCAGATCCTGGAAAAAACTCAAGAGCTCCAAATCAACACCTATACCATCTTTTTATCGATTTTAAGGCCGCGTATGACAGCATTTATAGGGAAGAACTGTGTAAGCCATGTCCAGTTTTGGCATTCCCACACTCATTCGTCTAAGCAGGATGACAATGGAGAACTAACGCTGCTCCATTAAAGTCGGTAACGACCTCACCAACGCCTTCGATGTCAAAAAAGGCTTAAGACAACGTGATGCACTATCATGCGTTTTCTTTAATATCATACTGGAACGAATAGTGCAGAACTCCCACGTCAACACTATAGGCACTATCTTTCAGAAGTCTTTGTAACTATTCGCGTACGCTGTTGACATTGATATATCATTGGGAGAACGCAGCGTGATGTCGGCAGTGCTTTTGCGACAAAATGGGTTTAGCAGTCAATGAGGGCAAACAAAGTATATGCTGTCATCAAGAAAGGAAACCCAACACCGACGCCGACGTCTTGGACAAAACGTCACGATAGACGCATATAATTTCGAGGTAGTAAAAAACTTTGTCTACCTTGGCTCGCTATTAACACGGATAATGACATCAGCGCCGAGATCAGAAGGAGAATAACTCTTGCTTATCGCTGTTTCTTCGGGCTAAGAAAGCAATTGAGTAATAAAGCCCTCTCTTGAACAATGAAGGTGATCCTCATCATCTCTGTCCTGCTATATGGTGCAGAAGCATGGTTCCTGTCAAAAACGGATGAGAGCACCCTAGGCCGGTTTCGAGAGAATGGTTCTACGGAAGATCTATGGTCTTGTATGCATAAACGGTGAATGGAGGAGAAGATTTAACCACGAACTGTATGGGCTGTACAGCGACACTGACCTAGCTGAAAGAGTGAAGGTCCAGTTCCAGTAGAGGAAGACCAAGTCTCAGGTGGCGTGCGCAAGCTGAAGATGACCTCATCGGCCTCGGCATGTTTAACTGTAGACAGCTCGCTAGGGACCAAGCTGGCATAAAAAGGGAACACGAACAAATGCACGATCATTATATACAAAAAAATTTAGGTAGGTAGTCGAATAGCCACTCTGCGAAATTAACCAAAAATCCAAATTTCTAAAAATCGAAATAGTCAAATAGCCATTCACTGTAGTCGTTTATAGGACTATGAAACAAAATATTGTTAATATTTGTGTCTAAAGCCAGTGCATGCACATTTCTGTACACTGTGACGTATACGTACTTTTTTGTTCAGCAAAAATAAAATCAGAAAACAAACGAACAAATTGTGCGATGAAATGTGAAAAATAAGCAAACGGTTACATTTTTCGGTGACATAATATTTGGCAGCGCAATCAATGAACAAATTTCGTAAGTGAAAGAGCGATTCTTAGCGTTTAAGATGGTAAAAAAAACTTCCATGAAAAAGTGCTTCTCAACATTGCCGTTCTTAATAGGCGTTAAATTGTAGGTCTCTTCAATTCTTCACACGCACCAAGAGAATCGTTGATGAGAGTAAGCCACTTAGGCCCGGTGCACACACGCGATTTTTGTCGCGGCGATATCGCGGCGATATCGCAGCGATATCGCAACTATTCAGTGCACACTTGTGACATTTACCGCAGGTTTAAATCTTTACTTCGAGTTTGTATTTAAACAATGGAGGTTTACAGGGAAAAAAAATGTTTTCGCGAACCTCGTGCATAAAAATTATGTTTTTTATAAAAAGAAACGACGTCACTGACGTGGCTAACAAAAGGACTATTTTATTCATCGTTTCAAAATGAAGGACAAAATCCTGAACATTTTTTTAACAATTTTCGAATGAGTGTAAGATCTTTTGAAGAGTTGGCGGTCAAAGTTTCACCAAAAATCAAAATAAAAATCAAATAAAAAGAAACCAGCATCAAAATCATCCATATTTTCCCTTACAATTTGATCAAAACTCGCGGTAAAAATCGCATGTGTGCACTGCACAATAGAAAGCAATGTAAAACAGGGACAAATGCGATTTTTGTCGCCGCGATATCGCTGCGATATCGCAGAAACTTTTGCGACATTTTACCGCAGAAATGTCGCAAAAGTGTCGCAGAAGTGTCGCTGCGATATCGCAAGTGTGTGTGCACCACTCCATTTGATTGTGAGTACCTTATGTCGTAAAAGCGATATCGCAGCGATATCGCCGCGACAAAAATCGCATGTGTGCACCGGGCCTTAGGCCTTGGCTCTTCAAGAGCTGTCGCGCCATCTATTTATTAATTTTTATTTAGTTTCGTGTTTTAAAGTTTGACAGCACATGGAACGTTATGGGCACTAGATGGTATAATAACAAACGTCCCTTCTCGTAGACAGCGTTGACTACTTCGAAACTTTCAAATATCAATTTCTCAGAAGAATGGATAACAAGCAAATACTTTTTCTATGCTTCTTAAACGCAGATACTACTCTTTCTCGTGAAATTTATGTAATGTTAGCACTCACAGAAAATGTTGGTGGAAAAGTGAATCCAACACGGTGTTGTGTGTAGAAAGAATTGGTCGAAGAGCAAGCAAATGATAAGCACTCGTATTGGAAGCAATGGAAGAGACAAGCTATATATGAACATCGTAAATGGTGGTCTACGATAAATGACCTGTTTTCAGCATTGATAGAAACCTCAAACCGACTTCCGAGCATTCATAAGATCATACGTACTCATGCTTTGCTTATAAAAAATATGCATGCACCAACAAAAATATCTAGAAGATTCAAATTTGTTGCGCATCCCATCCAGCCATCCTTCTAAGGAAAAAAAATGTCTAAACTATACCCAACTCAGTTTTCTATAAAAAAAAATTAATGAAAGAAAAACAAACTTTCTATTGTGAATGTTCCATACAAAACACCCCAAAAGAATACCATTCATGTGCGCTCATAAAAACCTGGAAATAAACTTTTCTCCGGCTATAAGAAACTTTGAATATGACTAAAAGTCTGACACCTACTTTATAAAACTTATTCATGACAAATCACACCCATCCGAATTGTTAATATTACCATTTGAAGTCGACGTCCTTGTCATCGTGCGTCGTCCTCGAACACTCTTAGTCCTACTGTTGTATCAGAGTCATTCTCGACTTAATGAAATTGTCTCTTTCATTTTTGTCATAATATCAACGTTCTGAACTTTATTTAGTGCGAATATAAATATGAAGGTGTCTTAATTAAATAAAACAATGAATGATATTCAGCAGATATACCTCCTAAGGACATACATATGTGTAGAGCTAAATATAATTGAATTCATAAAAGTTCGTCTTCCCTCAAATAACTTTGCTCTCTTTAGAGGCCGATGATATATGCAATGAATAGGAAAATGGAGCTCCGTATTTTATGTGATTATTTGGCTCGATAAAATTTTCCATTGATTCAGTAAATAATATTGAATGCTTTAAGGTCGATAAAAGGTACTTCTTCCGATTCGATTCTCACCCAAGCACGCACACCATCACCGCCGCCGCTGCCTTACAGTCAAGTCACAATGGGTCATTAGCATTCTGGAGTCGGCTTCAAGGACGGATAGTTTTAGGAACATTCATAAATCTTAATTTCGTTATTCGAAATTACCACTCTAGCTTTGTTCATTCATTAGGGATTGCGCGTTGTTCATTGGGGATGAAAGACGGAGAAGGGCATGGGGTATGGCAGGTGGTTGAAAGAAGATGTTATATTTGTAATTGAACAAGATGGGGCACTGGTACACGTAGATACCTAACTATCAAACTTGTTAGAAGCAAATTAAAACTTGGTTAAAATGACTTTTTGATCTTTTCGGATGGATACACATGTATGTATGCGAAGGTGTCCTTGTGGTAATTATGTTATAACATTTATGCGTTCATATAGTTTTCCAACAATTTTAAGAAGAAAGTTACGGTTTCAAACAAAATGTGGTTATAAATCAGACACGTGTGTGCACAAAAGTTCAAAATGTAACTGTCACGATTTGTAATCCGAGTGAGGGTTGTCAAATATCAAATGCAATAATTTAATCAAAGTCTGTTAAAAATTTAACAAGGTCATAGATTCACATTGCAACACAATAAGTTTTCAATCTCGCACAATTGTATGGCCACATGTCGCCTAAAGCATCGGATATTGTAATTTTTTGTTCTTCTTAATAAACATATGTGAAATGATATAATTCAGTTAAGGAGTTAATAGAGGGAGTGAATACAGTAGAACACATTATGAAGAAGCTTAGCACAGAAAATGGAGAGCGTGTAGCTATATTCATTTCTTATTGTTGTGACACATTTAATACTTAAGCCTAAGGATATTCAATATAGCTTGGGGCAACTTATCTCTCCCATTATTGGATTCAACCACGCTGTTATAGTTTTATTTTCATTCGATTAAGAGACCGCTGTTGTGCAAAAACAAGAATAACAGCCTCATTCAGGTTAAGGAAATCAAATAAACAGATCAAATAATACAGCGAACGAAATAGTCTATGAATGAAACAGCGCAGCGTATGATTTTTTTTCTTTGAATTCATTTAGCCGCCACTTCAAATTAATTTGAAGAACAGATTCCAATAATTATCAAAAATAATAACCTTAAAAGTGCAGATGATAAACTTTTTTCAATGGCTTCGTTTTTGTCATTTTTCGCTGGTTATTGTTTTGTTATGTTAAATTGCTTGAACTAATTGACATTTCTTTTTTGGTAAGTACCAAAATTTAGTTTGTAAGTTTGAGGAATTCTTTATGAAATAATTCAATAACAGATTTTCATGTCGTTTCATTGAAATATACGATTTTCTGTCTTTAGCCAACTTAAATGCTAAGAACCGCTCTTGCACTTACGAAATTTGTTCATTGATTGCGCTGCCAAATATATGTCACCGAAAAATGTAACCGTTTGCTTATTTTTCACATTTCATGTCACAATTTGTGCGTTCGTATTTTATTTTTGCTGAACAAAAAAGTACGTATACGTCACAGTGTACAGAAATGTGCATGCACTGGCTTTAGACACAAATATTAACGATATTTTGTTTCATAGTCCTATAAACGACTACAATGAATGGCTAAATGGCTATTTGACTATGTCGCTTTTTAGAAATTTGGATTTTTGGTTAATTTTTCAAAATGGCTATTCGGCTACCTAATTTTTTTGTATATAATGTTCGTGCGTTTGTTCGTGTTCCCTTTATATGCCAAGAGAAAAGTTTTAGAATAAAAAAATGAGGGGACAATACGGTGTATATTGGTCTTAAATTCCTGCAGATTGAAATGACTGATAGCATGACAGCAGCGAACCCTTAGTGTTGCTAAGTGGTCTACACTCTTCAATAACTCACTGAAAGGAGCTGCGAGGACTTACAATGTTATGCCGATTACGAACGACTAATTTTAGAAGCAGTTTTTTGTGATAAATGTTCTCTTGGAAGCTTTTTTCAATACTTCGCAAGAGGCAGTACCCTAAAAACATTTGAGAAACGAGTAGGATTTGCAAGGCATAAAGGGGTAGCGTTTCTTCCATATATTTCTTGAATAATTTTCGGGGACGTTTGTTGTAATTATAAAGGGGTTTTCAATAAGGGGGTCGATTTTAAAATTGAATAAAAAATTGTGTATGAGGTTGTGTATAAGGTTTTATCTATTTTTGACAATGGCATCGGTTATGTCGTCTTTGAGGCCACGGGGCTTATGGCTTATTCATATATGCCTGCGACTTAAGATAGCCCCACAAGAAAAAGTCTTGAGGGGTCAAATCACACGATCTAATCATCTCATTCACATCGCCTCGGTGTGAGATAACCATTCCATGAAAAGATTCGTACAGAATATCGATCGTATCTTGAGTTGAGCTGTGTAGCATGTAGCGCCATCCTGTTGAAAAAACATGTCTTCGGTCTTCGGTATCCATATCATCCAATTCAGTCTACAAAAAGTTGGTGATCATCAACCTATAGCGATCGAGCGCCGTTGAAGTCGTCCCAAATTCAGAAATTTTGCTTATTTACGTACCCGTTCAACCAAAAATAGGCCTCATCGATAAAGATGATTTTTCGACAAAAATCGGGATTAACTTCCAATTATCGAACATACGACGTTGCGTATGGTCATTGGATTTACTTTGGTTACAGGCCCAAACAGGACACAAAATTCACCATGCTGTGGTCTTCGACAGGCCAAGTTCTTGTGGACGACGAAATTGACTGCCTCCGATTCTGCTGCACCCTTTCACAAAAAGTGGAGATGTTTTCTGCAGATCTTGTGTTTCGTTGGCGAACACCCGTACGTTGACTGATAGTTCACTCAGCCGTGGACTCACAAAAAAGGCGCATTAAGCTCATCTTTGCTACTAGAGAACACCCATTTTGATAGTAAAGTTTCAATATTTGCACATGTTGCTCGACGCTCGCTGGCGCTGTTACTTGCCACGATAATTTGTCGTTAATCATTGATTTAAAGACAATATTTTGACAGAAAGTTAAAGGCAATGGACCACGAGCTGACTTTTATTGGAAAACCCTTAAGGTACATTGTGTCACATAAAAATATAATACGAGCATACCAAACGAAAAGTCTGAAAACAGGAATTTTTGGTTATCAAAAATACTTACGTAAGATCTTATAAGCCTTGCATAAGCTCTGCTAAGGAGCCACTTTAAGAGAGATGCATTTCTTTTGACTTCTTAAATGTTTTAAAAGTCCAAAACCGAGTTTTGGTGTATTTTTCAAAAAAGTTGCAAAAGTCTAAAGTGAAATGCTAGGCTAGCAAGTCAATATGAAAGCCATTTTCTTACTCTGCTGGAAGGAAGGTTTGTTTTTACAGAAATTATGGAAATATCTCCATACTTCAGGAGAAAAATACAATTCTGTTTTTTCTGCGGTCATTTTCATCCTTAAAATTCTGTAAAAATTATAATTGAAATCAATGAACCTTTTTCGATAAAAAAAACTCCTTATTACCTCGATTTCTTAGTTCTCCTCTTCATTACTATTGATTCAGAAGTGAGTAGGACATTTAATTCAATGTTTTGCAAGAAATTTAACAATGCCTACCATTTTTAACCTTTTCATAACTTTTCTTATCGCATTTTACTCAAAGCTCAAACTCCAGCAGTAAAATTATCACAACTTCAAATATTTTCCTTCATTCTTATCCATAAAAGTGCGCACTCTGACCACATCAATAAAAACACCAAACATAAAAATTAGTTCAAAAACTAAAGGATTAATGTGTTCGGCGCACGCCGAAAAACAAAAAAAAACATAAAACATAAGCTCTATGTCTTGTCTACACAAAATTCAACTTTTTACACGAATTATCCTGCAATATAAATAAAAACTCCCTATAAGATTGTATATGTATGTGCTGAATGTGCACCCCCATCATTCAGGACTTGAACAAAATTACGTCTGACACGCAATCTTGGGGTCGTGTCGGTCGGTGGTGTTGTGGCGCTCTGCGACTACTACGGTGGTGGATGGTAAAAAACCATTCAATAAAAAATAAAAACAGGATAAAGCATATTTTTTTTTACTGCAAAGCCTATAGTTATAGAGTAGTGGGTATTTCCATTTTTGTTTCATGTCAGCTCCCTCAGCCTTTTGTTTCTTGGCATTTTTGGGCCATTACCTATGTGGAATATTGTATTTCTGATGATTATCTCATTTCCATCCAGTCAGCCTGAGGCAGGCTCGCAATATACCTATCCACCGTTTGTCCTTTCGTGTTCAGACTGCAGAACTTGGAAACACTAAGAAAAAAGGCGGGAAATTCTTCACATAAGCGTCTCATTAAACGCCAGCCCCCTCTTTTTCCAGACTTCGAACGTGAAATTATGTAAATGTTATTGACTACCAACACTCCAACTTCAACCCACCTACTCCACTCACTCACTATAGCGAAATGTCAAATTAAAATGAAAACGTATATGTAGGTAGGTTTGTATGTATATGCTGACGGGACAAGCTATATCTACCACCCCGAACCAGAATTTTGTTTGTTTGTGTTGCTCTATGAATGGCAGCTCGCTGGAAAATTCCGAAAGGTGGACGAACACATTTACCTTCGTAATTTTCATTGTGTACATTAAATATTGATTTTTCCCGTCCACAAGTTGGAACTATCAAAAACTCAATGCACACTTTCTGTCAGTTTAAAGAATATCGTTCGTATTCGAACTCGATTCGGTATTCCTCATTCTCCCGAGCCGATCAGCTGCGCTTAACAATTCCTGCCTGCTCTGGAATTGTCCTGCTCCCCAGCGCTCGACGCGGCGTGAGTGAGTGGACATGCGCTTTCCATATTTCTCGTGGGAAATTTTATTCGTGTTTCAACGTAAGTTGTTGTCGAAATCATTTTCACCCCTTTCTGTGTGCGCTGTTATCATGCAAGTCACCCTGTAATAAGGCCCTTATACACGCTATAAAGTCAAAATTCAACACAACCACGCAACACCACCATCACATACACCAGAAACGCTGAGTTCGACATCGACTTCGAGTTGTAAAAATTGGAGAAAACCGAATTTCGTCTGAATCATCGTCCATAATGTCAGTTTAAGAACGTTAGCGAGTGATTACGGTTCCCGTGGAAAGCGACTCGTACTGCTGGTTACTATTGGTATAAAAAAAAATCCCAAATTAAGGGCAGACAAAGTTTTTTTTTTCTCTCACTTTATCCACCTTCTTGGTTTTTACAAGAAAAAAAAGAAAGAAAAACTTTTGGAAAAAGTTTTGTATCTCGTCCGTCGATTTTTTCGCCCGAAAAACACGCGAAAAAATGTTAAACTCAGTTGTATAACTTCAATACCTACATATTTCCGGCAAAGTGAGTAACCGAAGGAAAATCAAAGAAGAAAAAAATGCAAACATAATTAAAAATTGTTCCCCCCTCTCTCTCTCCCTGTATACCCTCACTTAATCTTTTTTAATTAAAATAGAAAAAAAAAGGAAAAACCCATCAAATTTGAGTATTGTGAAGGAAAAGTCTCCTTTTCAAATGTGCACCTGTGTAATTTTTTCAGAGTCATTAGTCACTTATGTCGTTCAATAACATCAGTGCTCAAAAGAACGGAAACAGAACACCATTTTAGGTAGTACTCTGTACTCTCTGTGAGTGTGAATAAAGTTTCTACAATTTTTTTCTTCTTTTATTGTGTGTTGTTGGCATGGAATAATAATATGGAGGAAAACACTGAAAAGTGCCTACCAACAATAAATTGCTCTTTTGTGTTTGAATTTTAAAGAGCTAATGTAGTGCCTTCCGTTTCTAATATTGATACAAGTAACCATTTCCATTTTTTTCATGATTTTTTTTTGTCGATTGAAATGAAAAAGAAAGAGGAAAATCGTTGGTAGCAAAATTTAGTGGTGGTGCGTGTGCAAGCAGATCCTTAAAATCAAATGTGTATTAAGTAAATCGATGTTCCAGTGTATTGTTCTTTGGTTTGTCTGCCTGCCAACTTCTCTCCTCTACTTGTGCAAAAGAAAAACCATCGAACGAAAAAAAGGAGTGAAGGAAAAATCAAGTTACAACCAAGCGAAAAAAAGGAAAATAAAAGGATTCCTCTTGATCAAAAGAAAAGAGTAGAAAATTAAGCTTATTAGGTATATCTCTGTCGTTGTCATCGTTTTGTTGATTTCGATTGTGCTCGAACTGGAAAAAAGTAGTTTAAGGAATAAAATGAAATTGCAAGAGCACCCTCGCCAATAAATACGCCTTCACCAACCGCTCCTTTCACCCCCAACTCACCCCCTTCTCTCGCTCTCTTGTTCTATCTCTCTCAACACAAATCAAGTTTCAAGTATCGAATAAAAATAAAGCACTGAATTGAATTGAAAATTGTTCCTTAGAATTGTATACCTACGCAGAAGTTTGCAATCGCATTCGCATAATAATATCGCGAAATCGCAATCGAATTGTCGTCGCTCGTTCTATTTGAATACCCTCCATGCGGCGTGGAGGCGTTCGTTTGTTCGGTGGTGGCGGTTGTCGCGGATATAGTGGTCTTGCCTTTTGTGAATAATCTTCTCAATGACATGACATAAATAAAATATTTTCTTCCTCCTCCTTTTTTTGATTTCTTATTCTTCTTTTCTATAAATTCATGCACACACACTCATATATATTACTTGTTGTTTTGTATAGGTATACAGGAAGAAATAATATCCTTTTAGCCCATTTTGTTCATATTTATATGTTACATCCTTTATGTTTTTTTGTTTGTATCTATGTGTGTCATTACTAATATACCAATACCATCACAAAATAGCAACAAAATACCAACACACAATATTCTAGAGATATGAGCGTTTGGATGTGTGATTGGTTTTTGGAATAAATCGCAATCGAAAACAACAACAACAACACCAAATAAAGGATAACAAAAAAATGTGGCTTAATGGATTAATTCTCGTAACAGTGTTGGCTGCGGCTAAAAGCGCTGAAGCAGAACTAAATGTCGAAGCGGCATTTCAAGGTAAGCAATTTGAACAGCGCCAGTATTCCGTTCTAATATTAATTTACTGTCTGACTATGTAGCTACTTTATCAGTCTATAAACTGTGTTTTGGGTTTTGTCGGTTTGGTTTTTCCAGATAATTGAGTTATTGTAATGGCATTTAATTTAATTGCGAATTGTTGCATTTGGAATATTCACAAAAATATGCTAGCTGTGGTAATAAATGTAGACACAAAGTGGAGAGACAGACAAAAGACAATGGACGGAGAATATATAGATATTTAATTTATTAACTTGGGTCAATGAAGTCTATTTGGATGATTCAACTTGTTGCTTACGGTTTTTGGATTTGGATTCGGATTGAACCAAAAAAGGGATATTGTGGTTAGTTTTGGGTTCGGTTGGCTATTGTTGTTGGAATACCTTGAGGGCGGGATTCCATTTCTGTTTCAAAATAATTTGAGTCCTTGAATGGAGTGGAGGGTCCTTGAAGAAGATAACATTCTAAATGCAATATAATTTATATATAGAGCCATTAACTGGCGCACGTCTTCATTAACGGTTGTCAATCTTCATTATTGTTGAAGTTGAGTGCAAGAGAGGCTGGCTGGCATGCCTCCACCCACCCTATGCTCAAGAAGCAATCTGTGCTTAGCTTTAGGGCTCGGAATTGAAAGAATTCACATAACATTCATATATGATAATACAAGGCTAAAAACGTTTTTACGACTTAGTATGACGGGTGGGAAAGTGGAGGCTAGTAGGGTGGTTTTAATGAAAAACGATTATCTTTTATATTAATCTTGAAGGATTCGGAGGAAATGGTTTTTAATGGTTCATTATGTTATGAAAGAGGTTTCTTTTTATTAAAAAAAATATCAAGGACAGTAATAAATGTGAATCGTAAGAAATGATACTTCGTTTTTGAATTTGCAAGAAATTTTATAAAAAAGCCCGTCAGGGAATTCCGTCTTCGGATGGAATTCAAATTTAGAAGTTAGAGGCTTGTAATCAAATATTTGAGAACATTGCAAACATGGGACCAATCTGAAAGCAGACAGATAATAAAGTATAGCTGCACCGAAAACACTTTCAATCATTTTGGTTTTTTTTTTCTTAGGTAACGAGATTTTTGAGGTTCTCAGGAAGTACTTAGCTTAAGCTGCTAGATACATTTAATGAAGAGTGGCACCGGGTTGGTGTTAAAATCCCGCCTTTCAATATCCCGATTATTCAAAATCTCGCCTTTCAAAATCCCGCCGTTCAAAATCCCGACGTTCAATATCCCGCCATTCGTTATCCCGCCGTTCATTATCCCGAAACATCAGAAAAGACAATACAAGTTTATAGTGAAAATCCGCGCGGATTTTGTCTTTTCTTAAAAAAAAATAATCAAAATACGAAGTAAAAGTGGTTTTACAGTAGAAAAATAATGGCTATACCTCTTTGTAATCATTTGTTTGTCCTCAAAAGGCCAATTCCTGTAATCGAGATGTACACATTGATACTATTAACACGAAAATCTATTGAGGAAATTCGAAAATTTCGTCTATTTTCTCTGCTTATGGAATGATATAAGCGTTTTTCATTTGCATTTCCGTCCAAAATGTCTATTAAAGTATCAAAAACGAAAGATAAATAAACTTTATGATTCTCATCGATTGATATGCCCTACAAAAAAAAAAAAAATATCATTTATGCAATCATTAAAGCCTCTCTGGAAGCTCAGTTTTTCATAATAGGGCTTGACAATGTTCTACAAAAATGTGCATTTGACCAAAAGACGCATTTCGTCTGAAGAAACCCATGGTCTAAAATCAAGCCTTCTATGCTTTTTTTTGACTTTTTAAGAAAAATATGTTTGAAAATCTTAATTTTTTTATAATTTGTTGCTAATTTTTTTATAAGTGTATAATTTTTCTTGAAAGCCAATTGAACTGGCTAAAGAAAGACATCAAAAACTCGAAAAATTAACAATGCGTTTTCAATATATTGACCCCTAAAGTCAAAACATTAAAAATCGTATTTTTTTCGTATTCAAGCCCCTCACGAAGCTTAGGTGATAATTAAAGAGCCTGAATTTGTTGACAGAAATGTTAAATGAAATATAAGACGCATTTCGTTTGAAAATACCTCTTCTCTAAAATTAAGTTTTCTGTGTTATTTTTCACTTTTTATTAAAAAAGTCACGACATTTTGGTTGTAACTTCGCTAAACATAAACAAATTCTTTGAATATTTTGAGGAATTTTCTTCCAAAAATTTAACAATTCCATCTTTCTTCAATATTTTCATCATATTGTATGTAAGCCAATAGCTAAATACAAGAAAACTCAATACTATTTACTCCGAAATGAAAAAGTATTAGGAAATCCCGCCGATTCGACCGGCGGGCGGGATTTTGAACTTTTCCAATTGTTTGTCTTCTTCTTCTTAAAAAAAAATCAATTTTTCTGGCGGGCAACTAAGTTGGCGTTATAATGAACGGCGGGATTTTAACCTATTCCAGTGGCACCAGCCACGAAGTATTCATCCTTTGATCTAGTTTTACTTGAACAGCCAAATGAGGTTTTAGTCAGGATTTGTTAGACGCCAAAACTCATTTCTTTTCTTTTACCAAATAAGTTGAATTTAGGAGTTTTGAACTGAGATGTTTCATAGTAAAATCAAACGGAATTGTTATAGTTTAAAATTTGCGTGAATTCCCCTTAGCTTGTAAAATCTGGAACTGACTGACTGCAGAAAAGAGCAATTGCTCACATGGAATTATTTGAACGAAGAATTATTTTGCTTCGTTCTATATGATTCTCAGCATTTCGAGTCTCATAAGATTTCTGCTGTTGAAAAAATGTTAAGGTCTAGTTCAGGGCTGTTGGAAAAATTGAAAAAGTACCAGATTTTGATCTTTTTAATTCTCATAACTTATAATTACGAAAAGGAATAAATTGTCATGAAAAAATAAGGTAAAGTTTTGTTTGCTGGGCAAATGATATTCGGGCAAAATAACTTCAGGAAAGTAATTTGCGGTCAAATGGCTTGCGGTCTTTTGGTTTGTGAATTTTCGACTCCAACCCATTTAAAAACCTCAAAATTCGAACATCATTTTTACAACGTTCGTTAACTTCATACGACTGTAATACGTGCCCAAACTCAAAATAGTCAAGATTCGATATTTCCATACAGTTTTTCAACACATGTAAAATGCGCCATTTATAAAGAAAAACAAACAATTATTTACCGGATGAAATTTCGAAATTAGATTCACTCACTTAGGTCCAGTTCTAAGAACTTGTCTTTAATATTGAGAAGAATCGCCCTTTTGTTTAATGATAGCTTCAATTCGTTTTGGAAGTGTTTCCATGAGATTATTGCAAAACTCAGGAGTTATTCCATCCCAAATTCCTTGGATTTTTGTTCTCAGGTCATTTAGATCCTTAGCTGGAATTGCCCTAAATTCTTTTTTCATTTTTCTCCACAAAGTATCTATGGGAGAAAGGTTCGGGCTGTTTGCAGGCCAGGACAGAACGGGAAAGTAGTGTTCTCGAAGCAAGTTCATGTTAATCCTCGCTGTGTGACATTTTGAAAAATAAAATCACCATTTTCTGTTTGCAATACAGGTATTGAGGGTAAAAGTTTATTTTCCAAAATGTCTTGTTACCTATTAGCGTTCACAGTACCTTCTATGAAACAAAGGTTTCCCACTCCTCGAGCTCCCCCAGACCATTAGTGAA
Organism: Sphaerophoria taeniata; assembly: GCA_943590905.1. Lineage (NCBI taxonomy): Eukaryota > Metazoa > Arthropoda > Insecta > Diptera > Syrphidae > Sphaerophoria > Sphaerophoria taeniata. The sequence goes on along the minus strand of OX016540.1, from coordinate 21,065,522 downwards.
GCGGTAAATTTTGTTTTTCTACGAAAACAGTCGGAAAATAGCTTCAGAAGGAATTCTTAAGAATCTTGATCTTGAATCTTCTACACATAACTCGAATTGAGACTTGTCACTCCATATTATGAAACTTCTCCAATCATTTAATGTCCTGTTTTGGTGACCACGAACCCACTTTAAGCACTTTTGTTTTGTAAAGATATTAAAATCGGTTTTTATGTTGTCTTATTGGTGAGTAAAACAATGGATATACTTAAATATAATATAGTAAAGCAGGTGGCCATGGCTCAGAGGAATGCGTAGCTGACTGTTAAGCCAAATGCTACGGGTTCAAGCCCCAGCTTCAGCAGTATTCTTTTTCTACGAAAATCGCCAGCTTATCTGAGGCCACCTGTGTGATAACAACAATATCACATCTATGTCTCCTCCTCTGAGCCACGTAGGTGTCCGTTACCTATGTGTTTTCCTTCTATGTATCTATCTCTCTCTCTCTCTGTTGTGATGTTAACAGCCCCAGCCGATGGTCTCAGTCGCCAGGTCTGCTATGTGTCTGTAGTTTGTCACATTCATGTGCGAAGCACTGTAATTTCAATGTTCAATAATATGTTAAAATTTTAATAAATCACTTTATAAAACGTGTATCCCATTTTTGTTCAGTTCTCGAATGCAGGTGCCTCTTGAAACTTTTCTTTCATCGAATTTTTCCGTTCTAATGTTATTTTTGCTGTTGTGGAACGTTTATCTTTCTTGATGATTCTTTTTAAAATTCGTCGTTCTTGACTTGTAGCAATTGTTGGCCTTCAAGTTTTCTTCAGTGTTTTGATATTGCCCGTCTTTTTGAATAAACTAATTATATTTCGAACTGAAGATCTTGAAATTTCGCGATATTGTACGCCGAAATGTTTTTGTCGTAATTTTTTATAATTTTATAACGTATGTCTTCAGACAAGCATTTGCCGCGTGCAATAACGAACCTCGAGTGCGATGTTTTACTTACTTACTTATGGTTGCGCTACAGTCCATATCGGACCAGGGCCTCACCCAACAAAGGTCTGCGATATTTTATTTACTATAATTTGAATGCCCGGTAAAGACTCTTTGGCCACCAGACAAGGTTAGTCGAGTCATAGTTCCTGTGAAAACAAACTTTGGAAAAATCTTACGGGAAAGTTGGCAAATGGAAACAGTCAAATGGTGGTCGGAAATTGTACTTTTGTATTTGTTCAGAAAAACGGAACAAATATTTTAGTGAAAAATAAACGAAAACGAGATTTCTTAAAAATTTTGTCTACGAAATTTCGCTTTTTTACGAGTGATTCAAATTTCAAACTACGTAAATGTGGAAAATTATTTGTGAAGCTTCGAAAAAATTATATCGTTCTCTATTTCAAGTAAATCATTGCATTTTGGTGTTGATTGGTCGGCATGCGAAAAGAAGTTCGTGTGGTCGGGTTCCAAAAAATGAAATAAAAAAAATCTATTTAAACTCCAAATTGCATATTCGATTTTAAAGCTCAGGACAACTTTTTACATAGTTTATATAAATTTTTAAAATGGATAAAGGTTTTTCATGTCTTTTCATTGTTCGTCTATTATATGTGAAAACCAACATGGCTTTGTTAAAAAGAAAATCTACTGTGACAAATTTACTTCAGTTTACAACATACTGTATTGACGCATTTGCAAAGAAAGAACAATTGACTGTATTTTTACTGACTTTTCTAAAGCCTTTGACAAACTAAACCATAATGTTCTGTTGAATAAATTTAGTGTGATTGGTCTTAATGAGCGATTTATCAAATGGCTTTCCTCTTACCTCCATGATAGACTGTATAGTGTTATCTTTAAAAATGAACGTTCTAAAATTTTTAAAGTTAACTCTGGTGTTCCGCAAGGTAGCCATCTTGGTCCTTTATTATTTGTGTTAATTATTAATGATCTTCCTTCTGTGTTGGTAAATTCTATATCTCTTATTTATGCTGATGACGTGAAAATTTTTCGAAGAATTACTTCAGTAAACGACTCTGGTCTTCTACAAGAAGATCTCAATAGATTTGGGGAATGGTGCAATAATAATGGTCTTGTCTTAAATATTGATAAATGTAAAGCTATGTGTCTTACTCGTAAGAAAAATATAATTGACTATTCTTATTTATTAAATTTGTCTACTCTTTGTAAAGTTTCTTATATTTCTGATCTTGGCGTTGTATTAGACTCTAAACTTTCTTTCAACTATCATTTTGACTATGTAATTAATAAGGCTAACATGACTCTTGGCTTCATAAAAAGATTTGGACGTGAATTTTATGACCCATGTTCTAAAATCCCTATAATGTCTCGTTTGTAAGGTCTATTTTAGAATACGCATGTGTTGTTTGGGCCCCTTACTATACAGTACATATTAATAGATTGGAGTCTGTCCAAAGAAGGTTCTTGAGATTTTGTCTTCAGTTTTTTTATTGGCCCGATAGATATAACTTACCACCATATACTGATCGTCTTAAACTTATTAACCTTCCAACTTTATCTAGTCATAGAGCTTATTTGCAATTTTGTTTTACTGTTGGTGTTATAAATGGTTCAATTTCAGCTTCGACGATTCTATCTCACTTAAATTTCAATGTTAGTAACTATTCTATAAGAAGACAGTTACCACTTTGTAACTCATTTAGTAGGTCAAACTACGGCATGAATAGCCCTCTTAATCTTCTTATTAATGTTTATAATAAAAATTATGACTTAATTGATTCAAACGATGATAATGTAAGAACTTTCAATTTCAAATCAAGATTTTATATTCTTAATTCATGATGTTTATGTGGTTAACTTAATTTAAACTTGTTGTTTTTTTTCTTGTTATTTTAAAATTAGTTTGTAAGTTTTTTATGTAACCGTTGAATTTAACGTTTTGAATAAATAAATGTCTTATTAATATAAGACTAATGGGGCTAATGCCTGAAATCAAACCATTAAAAAAAGATAGAGACAGAATCTCAATAAGTCCAAGTTCAGAATCCCGAAAACCCAAGATCCTGAAAGCTCAAAATCCCGAAAACTCAAGATCTTATAATTCAGGTTCCCAAAAGGCGGAAATACCGAAAATTCAAAAAACTGAAGCAAGAACTCATTAACTGATTTTACAATTATGTTGAATTCAAACTCTTGTTTTTCGTTTGCGAGCCTTACCCTTCCCATTCAAAAATGTTTAGAAAACATTTACATATAAATATATCCCCCCTCCACGCTCGTTGATGCATGTGAGACACCTAACCAAAAAGTTGTTCATTACCGCTTGGAGAATTGACACTGAAATAGACGCAATCGTTTCTTGAATGGCTTGCTTTAATTCATTCAAATTTGTTGGTTTTGACTTGTAGACTTCCTATTTGCAATAACCCCCCCCCCCCCCCCAAAAAAAAATCAGGTGCAGTAAGGTCAGGTGACTAGGGGGGCCAACGGAATAAGGAGTTCCTGTTTCGGTCATAACAGGCCTGACTATGTGAGGAGCTGCACATCTTGCTGAAACCAAACAATTTTAAAAGGAATTCTCTTTCGGCATTATTCTGGATAGAAAAACTCTCTCAACATGGTCAAGTAACGGTCTCAAGTAACCGTAACGGTGTGACCGTTTTCTTTGAAGAAATAGGGCCCGACAATGCATCGTGACGAAACTGCACACCATACTGTGACACGAAGTTGATGCAATTCTGTCTCATATGGAGTATCTGTGGGTTGAAAGCACTCCATATTCAACAATTTTGTTTGTTGATGTTGCCGTTTAAATCAAAATGAGCTTTGTCAGACATAAAAAGATAGTTCAACATGTTTCCATCCTCTTCCACCATTTGGAGCATCTTCTGGCAAAATTCCAAGCGAATCGGCAAGTCTACTGCATTCAGTTTGTTGACCATTTGGATTTTATAGGGGAATAAATCCAAGTCATTGTGCGTAATTGACTGCAATGACTGTCTGCTTAAACCCATTTGAGCAGATAAGTTTCTTGTCGAAACTCTTGAATTATTTTGTATGGCAGCAGCTACAGCAGTTATTGTTTTCTCCGTTCGAACGGAAGGATTTCGATGGTAAGGTCTTCTTTCGACCTTTCCATGCTCGCAAAATTGTTTGACAAACCGTATTATAGTCCATCTGCTCGGAGGATTGCAGCCAAACGTGCGCAAATATTCTCTTTGAACCAAAATTACGGACTCCAGTGCATAATAACGGCGTCTTTCCAAATATTTGTACAAGTATTTGGTGGGCTGTTTCGCAGAATATGTGGGTTCGAAACCTACTCGCGCCCAAAATTATTTTATTTAAACTTCTATGGGTACTGCGACTTGAGAAATACTGACTACCATCCGAATATTATTATTATCTTTTTTCTTATTAAAATCATCTCTCCGCCAAAGTTTTGGCAAGGTTTTTTGCCTTCTATAGGGGAAAATTGGGTGAAATTTTAGAAAATTTAAACATTGGTTAAACAGATTACATAATTTTAAATATATTGAATGAGCAACTTCTTTTTATGAAGAATTTTCTATGATTATGTTTTATGTGATTCATTCTTCAAAAGAAACATTGAAATAAAAAAAAATCGTTGCTATTTTTGAAACTTTCACAAACTTAAAATATGGCGGAACAACGTCAAATACAGAAACCAGTATCGAACAAAAAAGAAAAAAAAATATTCCGGAAGTTTTCCTTGTAACAATTAAGAAAAATTCACAAATTCCACGAAATTCACATCCTTTAACCACTGGTTAATGAGTATTTACAAAAATTCCAAACACATGCAACAAAAGTTGAAGAATGTCATTATACTCATCGTCATCAAGAGTCTTGAGACAAAAAAAAATTAAAATTCTTAAAAATTTACAACACCGTCTTTTTCAGGAAGACACAACTGCACCGGAAATTAATTTTGTAGGAAATTGGAAAAGCGATGATAAATAATATGAGCAAAATTTTCGTCATCCCTTTGAAGCGTGCTTAGCATTTTACACAATTTTTTGTTCGTCTCTTTGATTTTAACCTAATGACTTTTTATTATCCAACAGGTTGGTCGTGAAAGTTAATATTGTTCACTTTATAACATTTTGGAAGGAAAAGAACATTTATGAATATGAATATTGAAATATGTTTTATGTTGTAACATCGATTAACAATTAAACATTGAGGAAGTACTAAGCAGGAATAAGAACAGGGCTATTTTAGTCAGGTCGCTTTGATTTTCGTTTTCAAAAATGGAAATGGAAGTGAAACAAAATTTGTTTGATGCACATACGAACTACAAAATTGGAAATTCCAAAAAGTCAAAAGTAAAATAGTAAAAAAGAATTCCATTCAAAAGAAAACATATTGATAAACATTTTTCCGTAATCCTTTTAATAAAAGACTTTTTTACTATCCAATTCCGATTTCGACTTTAACAATTATCATCTTGCTTTTAATAGTTGCTCTTATCTAAGCGAATGTTTAGCCTAATGGAGGACAAACTATTTTTCGATGTTAAATTTAAATCTGATGGTTTCCCCCCATCTATGAGCTTCTTCAATTCGACTTCCTCAGACCCAATAACAATATCAAATCTAATTGCTTCCTTTTTTAGCCAATCTTATTCTAAACATCCTCGGAACCCCGATCATTGTTACTTCAGTTATCTAACTGAACTAACTGTACTCAAACTTCTATGCCTTTGGTGTCATTAACTGAGGAAATGGTTACCGCCAAAATTGAAAGCCATAAAGAAAACTTTAGCCCTGGTCCTGATGGTATCCCATTGCATTCATGTTCTTTCGAAGCACTCTTTCAACTCTCTCTTTCCCATGGCTTGTTTCTACTTATTTGGAAAGATTCTTGCATTTTTCCGATCCATAAAAAAGGTAATAAAACTGAAACCATTAATTCTAGACCAACTGCTAAGCTTTCATGCATCCCTTAACTTTTTGAGAACCTAGTGTATGATTCCGTCTATTTTTTCTGTAAGCCCTTTATTTTCTCCCGTTCAACACGGATTTTTAAAAGGGAGATCTACTACTACAAATTTAGAAGAATTCGCGACCAAAGTCCTATAACAGCCCTTGAAAAGGTCAACAAAGTTGATGTCATCTACACAGATTACACCAAAGCCTTCGACAAGATTTCACATACAATCATTTACCTCAAACTCAATGCTCTGGGTGTTCCACCTAGTCTCATTAAATGGATACCTTGAAGACAGAACGTATAGAGTCCTTTTTCGCAATAAAGTTTCTGATCCCATTTATGTCACGTCCGGTGTTCCCCAAGGAAGTCATCTTGGCCCACTTCTTTTTGTCCCATCCGTTAACGATGTCCGTGGCAAGCAGATCGTCATGGGTTCGAGTCTTATTCGTGCACATTAAGTTTTTATTTAATTTTTCACGGGTTCTGCCTCTTACGAAGAACTGACAAAACTTCCTAGAGTATCAATCTGTCATGAAAAAGTGCTTATCAACTTTGCCGTTCGGAATCAGCGTTAAATTGTAGGTCCCCTTAATTCTTCACACGCACTCAGAGAATTGTTGATGAGAGTAAACCACCTTGGTCTTCGCTCTTCAAGAGCTATCGTGCCACTCCATTTATTTTTGAAAGGACTTTTTTCGACTTCACAAAAATCGTAGTGCTCATTATGATGTTTGACCTACATAAGCAATGATTTCCTAATAAAATTGCCGTAAAGATCATACTACGTTATTGAACTTTTTCAAGAAAATTCTCTTAGGCCTTCAAAATCACTTTCGTTTTGAGTAAAATTTTGAAACAAGCTATTATTACTTATATTACAGAGACATAAACAACCAGGTTGGTATTCATTTTCTATCATTTATAAATTTAAACCCAAAAGCCACAACCCAAACATTCCCAAATGAGAGAGTACAATTTGAACACGAACATCCTTATTTACTCCCAAAGGAATACTTAGTCTGGGTGTGCAACATGAATCCAACTGATGTTGAATTCTGTCAAGCTCATTTCTGTACATTGAGTCTAATTGCAAGGAATACAACCACCAGACGCAGACAGTCATATCGCAAAATAAATCTTTTATTAAAGACTTTTTAGAATCTTATCCTGACATATTTTGTCAGACATTTTAGTTGAAAAGAAATTTTATTTTTGATCCATGACAATTTAGAAACTGTTTTTTGGTACAACTACAAATAGAACCAGGCCAAAATAAAAACTTTGCCTTAATGTCATTTAAGAATTATCTCGAAGAATCCCCACATGACACAGAAAATTAACTTAAAAAAGAGCATTTGCGCCCGTAGATGTATAAAACCGTTCTCAGTTCAATAATTACCGTCATTGATTATTATTTTCAATGGTATAGCCTTGCACCATATCCTGTACATATATTTTAAATGGCGAGCTTAAAAGCAGGGCAAACAAAACCACCAGGCAAATCTGACAATCACAGACATAATAGTTTAGATATGCAGATTTTTCAGCAAAACCCCCATAATAATTTATAATTTATCTTAACACCCAGGAGCCCCGAGGGAATTCAGCTTGAAATGTATCTTCATTATAATATGAAAAGGTCGATTTGGTTTTTGGCATTAGAGAAAGGACTTTTTGTTTTCTATATAAACATAATGGCCTGGATACTATTAGTGTTGGAAATTATTGTTTGCCTTTTCGTTTTACGGTCGTTATCGTCAAATAGCAAAAGCAATTGATGGTAGAAATCTGATGGAATAGGTAAACCGTTTAAGCGCTGACGCTGTGTTTTAAATAACATCACAACTGATAATAATCGCTGTATTTCAATAATAAAAGTAAAGTCCCTGTACGTGATGGAAATTTGAGTTCTTCGATATCGCTATGACAAATAAAAATCAACGCGCAAAAAAAGTAAATAAAGAGAGGACTTAAAAGTCACAGTACATTGAACTTAGTTTGTTTTTCAATCTAAAATTTATTCTATAGCAAACAAATTAAACGCCAAACGTATAAAAAGGTAAACATATTATTTCCAAACCCTTTCATCCAACTGGATTGTTTTGTTTTGACAAGAGATATTTCGGATAGTTTTCCTTTTCTTAGGCAGCCAATTTTTGCAAGAATTTTATTAAAACAATTGTTTTTAACCAAAATTAGAATTTTTGATTTTTGCCTATCTCGGTAAAAAAGAAAAAAAACTAACACGAGTTCTCTAAAACCACTTATTTCGAAACTCGAAGTCAATAGGGTGGTTCGATAGACTTCTCTACCATCCTAATATCATGTTTGATTCGATTTTTGACTTAGAAATTTAAGTGCAAAGAAAAGCGATTAAATCGATACAAATTCAAATCGAAAATAACATATTAACGAACGAATATCCCTCAGCTACTCAAAAAGTGAACTTATATATCACAAATTGCTGTTCTAATTTTGTTTAATCAGTGAAAATGCTAAAGAGTGTATTTGTTTCTTTGGTTTAAAGTGTTAATCTGAGTATGTTATTGTTTGATTTGAACCAGTCTTTGTGTGTTTGATAGTCCTTTACTCGACCTATGCTTCAGACTAAAAACCATCGAGTTAAAAACAGGAGCGAATCACCAACGGAAAATGTTGCAAGCACTTAAGTATTTATAGTTTGCATTACTCTTAACTCTTAAGACGGAATTATTCTAAAAGAACCTCGCTTTATTCTTTAAGTGACTCAGTTTAAGTTTATTTGAAGGTCGCTGAACAGAGTAGACAGAGGTTGTTTTTGTATTTCACATTCCTGCAGTTCGGTTTTAATAAAGGATTGTATATTCCTACAAGAAGATTAATGACGCACTTGCTCAATTGATATTAGCTTTTCTGTCATCCATTTAATTAAAAAACAAATTGGGGATGCAGTAAAATAATATTTTGTTTTCCGACGACACGATGCTAGTTTTTTTCACTGAACATTGTACTGAATTTTTCATCAGATAAAAGAAAAAACTAAATATCGAAGGATGTTAAAAGGGCACTTTCTTCATCCAAGTTGAAATCAACTTGCGAATTTTTAATTTTTCACTCGATTTTATTTCTTTTCACCTTAAGTTGTCATTTTCAACTCAAGACTTTCAATTCTACAGTTGATCATCATCAGTAATGAAATAAAAAAAAAACGTTTAGAGCATTCACTGTTAAACTTTTCTGTTAGATCTTATGTGGCTTCATTCAATGACTAATCGACCCAGCTCTCGAAATTCGAGTGCGTTGATTCTTCATTTAAGGGAATCCTTATTCAGAAAATTTATGAATTTCTGTTGTCTGGCGTATTTGTATAATGTGAACACCACTTTGAACCAGCGTTACCACTTGAAAAAAAGGAAACGAAGTAGATTTGAGGTAATCGAAGTAGATTGAGAAAAAATGAAGTACCTACATTTTAAAATAGAATATTTTCATTTTATATTGACTCTCAGTACATTGACTCCATACGGATTCGCCGACCCCATAAAAGTTTTCTGGCTTACACGACTTTTGTTCAAAGCTGGATTTGTTGCTTGTTTTTTTGACACTTCTTAATATATAGTTTTGTGTGCACTTTGTTTACTTTTAGTGTTGTTATCTATGAGCCTTTTTTGTTTTTTTTGTTTTTTTTCTTATAAAGAAATAACAAAATGCTTCACACTTGTAGGGCAATTTATTTCTGTTTTTAAGGAATATTTTGAACCCATTTCAGAGCACACAATATCTTCTTCACTATCGCATATACAAATAAACGAGTTAGAACAACAATTGGTTATTTAGAAAAATGTGAAATATAGCACGATAGCCAGCAGAAAAGCTAGCAAGCGTTTCTAGCAGGAAAACTTGTGTCGTGTGAAGTGGGCTTTAGGGTCATGGCGGGTCTTGCACATTGTTTTTATCAGGCCAAAAATCGAAAGAAATTGTTTTTTGATTATAACTTTTTAACGAGTGCTGAAAAAGAATTGGTTTACGATGGCTGATAGAATACTTGTAAGCCCTTATTTTGATGTTCAATTTTATTTATTTATTTATTTATTTATTTATTTATTTATTATTATAAAGGTATCGCTGCATAGAAAGATTAATCTTGTAAGTAATGCAGGTTAATAGTTTACATATGAATTACTCTTATAAAACAATTTACATTTATTAAACAAGCAAAATATAATGTGAAAAATGATAGAAATACCTACATATTAATAAACTTCAGTATTCATAATGTAGAAAAAAAAGAAGAGACCACAGTCAAGAAACTAGTATTGCGCCCGATCGGTGACCTAATAGATATTGGTAGTTGATTCCATTTAGAGACCACGTAAATGAAAAATTGGCGTTGTGACGCTAGACATTTATGCCTTATTGGCTTTAGATTCAGATGTCTGTTGGACCGCGAAAAATTGATTTTATTGAAAAGATATTCTGGTTGTTTATGTTGAATAATATTATAATTGTATAACTGTTGTCCAGGAGAATTGTGAGTAATATCGATTTGAAATTACGGGAAAATTTTTGCAAATAATTAACATTTCTGCCAATATCTCTGCTACAAGGCTTCAATAAACCTATTTTTCATTTTGATAAATAGGGTTTGAGCAGACTTTTCTTTTGATGTATCATTCAATGGGTTTTGGAAGATTTTTTTTGTTCTGTCCAAAATTTTGGCAAGAGGCCCATGATATTTTTTTGAAAATCATGAAGAAATTGATTTCGCTAAATTCAACATGAGCCGAAAGCCAACCGCCGCTAGTGCTCCAAACACTAATATAACTCATTACCTTGCGCTTACTACTGAAAGCCAAACTCAATTCTGAGCTCTGGTTGCCGAGGTTATTTGCATAAGAAGATCATATTAGTAATTTTAAACCCTAATCTGCGGACATTCCTTGTCAGCTGAATTTATGTATACACCAAGATCAAGAGGTGAAAAATTGACATTAGTTGTGTTTTTGTGACTATCAAGTAAAGTAAAGAAAGAAAAATATCAAGAAAACGTTCCAGATTCAAATTCCACTTTACTGTCAATATTGATTTAAATTCAATTGCTTTCAGAAAACAAACTGACAAATTCTGACATATGCCATACTAAATTGTTACAAAAATTTACTTCAGCTCCCTCTGAGTTTAAACAAATTTATTGACATTTATGAGTAAGTTTTCCTCCCGATGAAAAGCTAAAGCCTAGTATACAGTTCTGTATGAAAAAAAAAATTGAGGAGAAACAAAAATTTTTTTCATGAAAAAAATTCTGAAAAATAAATTAGCTGTCACTGTGAAACTTATGTCGAATATTTTTTTTTCTGCCAAAACAATGAGCTTCTCATTGTTTTGTGTGAAAAAAAATTGAGGTGAGTATACATTTTTTTTTCGATTTTGGTTTACAGCTCGGATGACACAGTGGTGAAATGAAAAATATTTTTTTTCGGCAAAAATCTCTCCCATAAGAAATACATTAGTTTATTTTTTTTTGAAGAACTGTATACTAGCTTAAAGTAAAAAAAAAAAATGTTTATTGTTTTTTTCTTTGTTAAAATTTTATTTTATTTTACTTGGCTGTTTTTTGTGAATATTATGCGACCTATTACCCGGAGGTCAATAGTGGTCAACGACAAATTTTTCGTCTTGAAATTATGTAAAAAAAAAACACCTTGTATTTTTCTGTAAAATTAACCGTTTTGGGAGTAGAGAGACTAGAACGCGCTCACATTTGCTCTATTGTTTTTTCATGACATCAGTGTCGATTTTTCACATATTGATAAGACCATCGTAATAAAGGTATATACGAAAACACAGCCCACTAGGAATTTTTCCGCAGATAAAACCTAAAATGACTGGAGTATCAGTTGTATGTTGACATTGAGTTCACAGTACTTCGCACATGAATGTAACGAACTACAGATACATAGCAGCACTGGCGACTGAGGCTATCGGCTGGGACAGAACAAGGCATTAACACAACAGAGAGAGAGAGACAGATAGAACATATAACAGAAACCTACGTGGCTCAGAGGAGGAGACTTAGATTTGTATTGTCTCATGAAATTGCACATGTGGCCTCATATTAGCTGGTGATTTTTGTAGTAAAAGAATGCTGCCGAAGCTGGGGCTTGAACCCGTAGCGTTCGGCTTATCGATCACCTACACTATCCTCTGAGCCATGGCCACCTGCAGCAGTTCTATGTAGTTTACGTTTTTATTGAAAATAAACAAATATTTGTTAAGGAGACGCACACAGGTAAATTTTCCAAAAAAGCTGGACATAACTATAAAAAAAAAAATTTGCGATTTGTGGTTATTTTTTAATGCAAAGTTGTTAACAAATAGTGTAAGCATTAAGCGTCATAGTTCATTTGATGCAGATTTTAACGGTTTAACCAGCAGATGCTTTCAAAGTGCAAACTTTAAAGAGACAAATGCAGTAGCTGGTTTGATCTGGTGAGAAGAAGTCGTTTTGGTTTATTTTTTTTATTTTTTTTTGGATGCTTTTAAAATTTTTTAAACATGGATTCTGTTGCTAATGGTATGTTTTACTGAGATTATATTCTTTTTTGCTATATTTTAAGGTGATAATTAATTTTGGGGCCTTTTTAGGCAGAGTATTTTATCGGTACAATATTTTTATCATTTTTTAAGTTTAATAATGAAAAAGTTAAGTTTTCCTGCATATTTCTGTAATGAAAATAATCTTAAAATTTGCGTTTGCATTTCCTTAATCAGAAACAGTTAAAATATTTTGCGTTCTTCTTATAGTCCAGTCAAATTAGACATAGAAAAGCCCAAACCCAGAAATAATTCGCATAGAGCTGAAAATTGGTACAGAGCATTAGAACACCGATTAAAGTAAAATGTCAAAAGTCCCCAAAAATCCCATGTGTGCATAAAAAGTTATTCAAGGCCAAATGTCGAAAATGTTGGTTTTTCATACATATCTTTGAAACGGGGGAAGCTATCAAAAAAAGTATATGAAAAGCTTGTACGCCTTGTAATTTTCGAAAAAAAATATTATGACACTTTTTTTCCTACGAGCAAGCGTTTAGAAAATATTGCGATTTTAAAATGTGTCAAATGTCGAAAATAATGGTTTTTTTGCGTATTACTCTTAAACGGTGAGTCTGATTGAAAAATTTTCTATGAAAAACTTGTAGATTATGTGGTTTTCTATATAAAAACATTTTTTTTTTTTAAGCAGTCAGAAAAAAAAAACATAATTTGGTCAAAACTCAAAATTTCGAATTTTTTATAATTAGCTCCTAAGCCCTGTACAAAATTCGCTAGAGCTGAAAATTGGTACAGAGCATAAGGACATCTCTCTTTATAAGATGTCAAAATTTCCCAAAAATCCCACTGGTGCAAAAAAAATATTCAAGGTTAAATGTCGAATATGTTGTTTTTTTATATATAACTCTTTGTTAAATTGTTATATTATATTTCGTTTCATATTTACACAGTTTTGTTAATTTTTGTTTATGTAAAGCTGATTTTTCATACATCGAAAAAATCTACAAAAAAAGGCAAATAAACTTATCTGCAGAGTATTCATCCGTCGAATAAAAAACAGCATTATTCGTCAAAGCCTATCTGACGATTGAAAATGTAATATTTTGTTATCTGTCGAATAAAAACTATCTGCTTTATTTATCTGACGATTTTAAAATCGGCTCTTAGTTATTTATTTATTCATTTATTTGATTATTTGTTTACTAATTTATTTATTTACTTATTTATTTATTCATTTATTTATATAGAGTGGCGCGACAGCTCTTGAAGAGCCAAGGCCTAAGCGACTTACTCTCATCAACAATTCTCTGAGTGCGTGTGAAGAATTGAGGGGACCTACAATTTATTTATTCTAAAAAGCAAGAAAAGTGAAATGCAATAGAAATGCTATGTCTTTTTATCTGCAAATATACCAAATTTAAAAACACCCATTTTCATCATTTGTGCATGGAGTTTGGTGAATTTGGTTGTATATTAGGTGGAAAATTGTTGTTTCTTATGACAATACACTTTTTTTATATTTCCGTGCAATAATAAAACAAAAGAACCCAAAAAATAATTTTGGCCAGCTTTTTGGGAAAATTTACCTGTGTGAGACGCACGGTAAACGAGACCTCAAAAAATTCAAACGTCTAACACTTAATCTAAATGACCTGCAGCCGAAATCCAAAAATCACTTGAAAAAAAAAATTATCATCAAAGCTGTGCAGACAAACCTGAGGTTTTGACTTCTTTATCTATAATCTTCAACATTTTATGCCTATGCTGTCAGACTGATCATAATAATATAAATTGCATCGACGGTTGTGGAATGTTATAAAGTTGTTCAGAGACGAGTAATTTCTGCGTAGCTATAACATTTCGTGAGAACATTTGTGTTACGTTCGTGACCGTAACGGATCCGTCTTCTAATGTTTTTTATTTTAAGCATTTTGGTACACAAGTTTTCATTCTCCATAAACTGGTAGGTATTCCAGATTGTAGTATGTATGTATTGATTCAGGGATATATGGAATAAATAATATGAAATGTATCATGTATTACAATTTATATCCTTTTTTCCATGAAAAATATCAGATGGGAAAAAGTACGTATACGCCACAGTGAACCTGTGTCTTATCGTAGTTTTATTCAAATTAGAAATGCAACTGTTCTGCGAACTAATATCCTATTCCACTAGTGGTGTCTCTTGATATCAAAGTCAAAAGAGTAAAGGCGGATATTTTTTAAAATACTGAAACAAATACAAAAAAACTGTTTTTTTCTGAAAACGTTAAAAAAGACATACATTTTGTTGTTTCTATCCTGAATGAACTAGCAAATCCAGTTTAATCAGAATCCAGTAAAATTTGAAAACAAAGTTAAAAAGGTCTCCTTCCAGGATCCTCTCTTAAAACTCTAAATTTGCAACAGCAACACATTGCGGGGTGCATCAAAATTTCAAATAACCTTTAAAAAGCTTACAAAGTCTCACACCTCTTAAATATTGTGTCTGACACTTTAATCTCTCATGCAATTTAAAAACAATCCAAAACACTTTATTATTCCCAGCTGATATCTTAAGTCCTTGTCAAGTGGCATTGTAATAACATGACTCATTTGACGTTAAAATATCTTTAAGGTCTTCTTGTTTATTTTTAAAATAACTGCTGTTAGCTTTATTATATTCCTATTCCCATCTTGAATACAAGAGTCAGATTAAAAACAAGTGTTTCCCATTTAAACGAAAGAAAACGAACACCTACCTCATGCGTCTCCATCTCCGTCCCCGTCTTCCGTATAGTATGTATACGGAAAGTTTAAAAATTTAATTTATGGACACACACTCATCGTCAGCATGTTGGTATAAGGGTGTTAATTATCTTTGCATAACATCATATATCATTTTCGTCTGACATGACCGACATTTACTTGAAATGCCAAAGAAATGAGGGAACCTAAACACAGCCTATACCATCACATCCAGGACGTGATGTTGAACCGCAGTTATCCATTTGCGGGTGACATGTTTTTCTTTTTCCTTGTTTCAATTTTTTTTTTTTGGTTCAGTTGTGTGTTGTACTTCAAAGAACGTTTCTGTTTCACGACAATGATGTCAGGATATAACAACGAACAACACCGAACAACCGAACACATGAGCAGCATCAGCTCAAACAACACAGACCAGAATCAGAATCAGGACCAGGATCAGGACGACACCGACCGACCGACACAACTGACACGACCAACGACCGACGACCGACAACGACGCGACGCACTTGTACATGAATTACTTTGTGAACGTTGAAAGGTATAAATGTGAGCAAGGAACAATTTACTCTTGTTCGTCGAGTTAAGTGAACTTGGATGGAATAAAAATATACCTTTAGGTATTTATGTTCCACAGTGCCCATATGGCCTCAACTTGTGACTAATTGTCGCATCGTTTGTGTTAAATTTATGAGCTTTTGGAAAATTTTTCTCAACTTATGGGAATATTTATTTCTTTATTTTTCATCTCTTTTGAATGTACGGTCGCGATTCGACGTTGTTTGAAATTCTTAATCATCAAAATGCAAATGAAAGGAATACAGCGTCAATATACACAATTGCCTTTTAATTTTATTTATGGGTTTCGCGAGCGGCTTGCACCACTTCGTTCACAAGCCGAGAAAGACCATTCATTGCATTCACAGATCCACGCAGTATTTTAATTCTTGTTTGTTTTTAAAACAAAATCAAACTTTATTCGTTGATTTCGGTTTGCTCATTGCGGATCTTGTAAAATAAATTTTCTTTTTTTTCCGGGGTTGTCGAGGAGATTTACAAAACTTGCGATATCGCAGACTTGATTCATTTTCTTTTTTTAATTAATCTTTATGATTGCGTCTTGATTGGAATTTCGTTCAAATAAAAATACGGTCATATTTACCTTTGAATTATGTTTTTGTGCCATGGCATGGCATGGATTTTCACTTTGAGGCAGAAGGGGAGTGCTATCCCAGTTGTCTATGTTTTCTTCGTGGCAATTTAAAATCAATAAAATGATTTAGCCTTTTTTCCTTTCTTTCAAAATCAGGAATCTCTAGACTTGTATTACTTTGTTAACCGCTTTGAAGATAACGATATTTTGCACTAATCGTTGCAATACGTTATTGGTTTTGCAACATTTTAAAATGATATTAGTGGCATTTTCATCAAAATTATTCTTTGCATTTTGCCATCGCTGTTGGCTCTGATATAAAGTGATCCTAAGGTCCGATTTCGATCGATATTCAAGTGGTGTCAAGTCGCATCTTTTATGAAGTAATGGTGCACTTATGTACTCGTTCATACTGACACAGACTTTTTGAAGATTCAATTCATGTCGTAAGAACCGTTTCGTAAAAAAAACGAACCGATAATTGTTCCTCAAAAAAATTTAAATCTTTTGTGATTTTCTTCCTGATTTCATTATTGGATCGAAATAGAATCAAATAGAATGAAGTTTCTTAACTTATTTGTTTTTTGTTTCTTAATAACTTAACTTCAACCTTAGGTTGCGTCTGTGTGGACTTGGGCCTCAACATAGTCACCGATAGCCAGTTCGATCCCAAGCTAGCTACATTTGGCTTAGGTCCTTTTCTATTTGAGTAGCGGCCTTTCTCTATTTCTACGTAACTTGGGAATGATGTCGAACGTTTTCCGGGCCGAAGCAGTGATGACAAATTTTTTTTACTGATTTAATAAAACTCCCCTGAAGAAATCGAGAAAATACGACGAAACGTAGAGAAAAAATATGAAATAAAAGTTTTTTTTTTTTAATTTGCATATACAGAAGTAAGTACCGAAAAAAGCCCTATTTCACATAAAAACCGTTTTTTTTTTTTGTTTTAGTCCTTAGTTTATTAGGATACTACAGAAAGACTATCTTCTGATGCAAATATCTGGACAACCAGGGCTCGGAATGGCTTTTAGTGGTAGGCCCAGGATAACGAGAACTATCAAATATGGAGAATTCATCAAAATCGATTTCCTCATGATCTTCGTAAAATATCATGCTGTTCGCATTTATTTTTTGATTACAACTTTATAACCGAGTGCTGAAAAAAATATTCGCTTTCAATGGTTGATTGAATTCTTGTAAACCCTTACTTTGATGTGCAGTTGTATAACTGTTGTAAAGGACAAACTCATTTACTACTTGTTGTATCTTTTGTGGCATTCTGTTCAAACCGTCGATGTTGGGAGTCCTTTCTCGAAGACAGCATATATTCCTCGTTTACCCTTATTTACAGCTAAACCTATTTCTGCCGCTTCCGTCTCAATTCTACATAGGGGCCCGCCATTCATATGTCAATATCATCGATGTAAGCTAGAAATTGAAGCAAGATGTTAATGAAATCGCATGACAACGCAGTTATGGTAACGTAGGGACTAGACATATAGTCATATAGCCTTAATCAGTTCGTCTCAGTAAATGCTGTCTCCCTTCATTATATTAATTACTAGCAGTTGCCCGCGACTTCGTCCGCCTCTCCCTCGTCCTCTGGCCAGAGGTGAGTATTTATTTGTGCATCATGTGCGTGAATTTTGTTGCTAAGTTATATTAAAATTGTATATCAGTCGACTCTCCATTAAGTTAGGTTACATGCATGCTCCTGGTTAGTACACCTTACATGCAAATAATTAAAAAAAAAAAATCCCTAAGAACCATCTCAAACTAACACGAACAGACTACAGACTAATGCTCAGCTCCAGGTTTGGAGGATTGTACAGTTTGTGGGTTCCATGTCGTCTGCGTATGCCAATAATTGGGTATATTTGATAAGCCAACCCCTTGATGGAGTCCTTTGAAAATGGTACGCTGTCGACTTTTTTTCAGTAGATTTTTTTTTTATCTGTAAGATTGGAGAAACAACTTGAAAGAATTTCGAAGATTATTTGCAGCAATTTCAAAGGTCAGAGTTACGAGAGGGACGTAATTTCAATGAAATTATTGTCGAATTTACCAAAATAATGTCGAAATGGTTTAAAGAACAGTTTTCTGCTTAACTGTTTCAAGAAACTGCACGCCTGATATTTCAGTGAAATTTTAAACAAAAATACGGGTTGATACAGCACATTTCAGTTCCTCTATCAGTTAAACTATTTGCGAGGTCTGGTTATAGGGTTATGATCCCATTCCATTTTTCCATTTTTCTTGGTTTTTGGTGGTAAGGTAGTAAGAACCAGAAATCGGTAAAATAACATTGGGCCGAGAAAATAATACTTCCTTATGGCATATTATTTTGATATCAGAGGTATCTTGTGAAAAACAACAACAATTATTAATCACACTACTATTTCTAATTATATCATTTCTGAATGCTTCGAAAAAACAAAAATGGAACACAGCTTGGAGCTCTGAACACTTAAAAAAATACACTGTTTTCGGTTTGCATTTGGCTTATATGTAGGTACTTTCATTTGACAATTGTGTTTCTGACAATGATGACATCTACAATTGCAAATAAACCAAGAGTAACTGCGAAAACATTCTTTGTAAATTTTATATTAGCAAAAGGAAGAGAATCTAGTAAAATTGTACTACCCGTTGCTTCTTCCCTAAATTTGGCAACTCTGTTAAGTTAAGGGAAAACTGCACACTCGACTAACAATTTCTTCAGAGTGGGTACAACGTCTCGCGGGTCGGCTAGTTTGCTTATGTGATAAATATAAACGAATATAAAAAAAGCACAGCGGTTAAAGTCATAAATTCGTTCTCATAAACAATATTGCTCTCCTTCATGCTTATTGATATAATTGTGAAATATTCTTTCCTTTTTGGTATAAAAAACGCCCGATTTGTTAACGATACAATTTCGAAAGACATACTGCAAATACTTTCGCAAAGAATGGAAATAACTTCGTTCGTTTCCATATTGCCATATTGAAAAAAAGCTCTAAATTTGAAGATTGACCTTCGGTTTTGAAGTTTTAAGTCGAATAATTACTATTACTATTTATCTCATTTTATCCTCATTTCTCATTTCATTTTATAATAAGGAATAAAACGTTTAATTAATTTTAGTCCCTTCTTCGAAAGACAAAACTCGATAGTGTTTATTTGTAAATGGTCAAATAAAGGAAAAAACAAAATTCTGTGTATCAGTGTATTGTGTATACTTTTTAATATAGTCGAAAAGACCATGATGAAGTTTTTTTCATATTCAAATAAGAAATAGTAAACATAAGTAGTGAAAAACAAAGTTAGTAGCAAAAAGCCACTCACAAGATAATTGTGATTCAAACTTTTTTCAGTAATGAAACTCGGTATTGTACATTTCGGGAGCATACATTACTCCGAATTTGATTAATTTAAAAGAAAGGAAAGGAATTTTGAAATTGCTCGAGTTATAAATAATTTTTTTACTTGTTTAGAACGAATTCTCGAAATAATTTCCCGGCTGAAAATTCCCAGACAATGTGTATCGATTAAAGTTCACATTTTTTAGATTCATTAAAATAAGAAAACGATTGATTTTCAAAATATGTGTGTCATATCTCATATACCTACTTGCTGTGCGTTTTCGACGATTTAAGGACTTTAATCGTAAGCATATGTTTCCCTTTACTCCACCTCTTCTAATACAATATTACTGATACAAAAAACAAATAGAACAGACGCTATGTTATGTATAGGAGGTAGCAAGAGTATTAATTCCTCACTATATCTTTGACTATGTACACTTCTTTTACATCTTGTTCTTTCCATTTGAATTTATTCATACATACTTACTTAAAATCCCTCATTATTCCCTTAAAATTTTAGAATATGTTTTCAATACAACAACATCTCTTTTTTTTCCTTCAGGTCATTGTGGGCACACAAGCCCATGTGAGCAGCTTTGTTATGAAATTCACGATGGGATGTACGAATGCGATTGTATAGAAGGTTACGAGTTGAACAAAAATGGCTATAGCTGTCAAGGTAAGCAAAATCACTTGTGTTTCTTATAAAATGAACCATTTGAGGGTTGACGATGCAAGAAAATTAAAATCGCCGTGCATAAACATTCAATAGTTCTTTAAAAATGATTAAAGCGAAAATATTGTGAGTGTGATAAAGTATGGATCATGACTCTGCGACCTTCAGACACGAATTTGTGTTGAATGCCTGTCAGCTTGATGAGAACATGAGGGTATATAACTTCCCCGTCACACTCTTAGTAGAAACTTCATTCTAAAAATTTAACATCTTCATTATTTCTCTCTCTTCCAAACGTTCGAGCTGAAGCGATTTATGTATGTAGTTTGGTCAACCTTAATTTTATGTTTGGAAAATTCCCATTAAATTCCTAAATTAAGTATCGAACGGCTTATTTATGAAAATTAAATGACTCAACCATAAAAACATTAAATCACTTCAAGCACACGCATTTTTTTATTTCTTCTTATTTTCCAGTAATCAATTCAACCCTCCCACCGGATAGTCCCTCGAAATCGGAAGAGGACGTGCTTTACCAAAAAGGTGCCTCGTTTAGCGCCAAACTGGCGAACGGTGTCAATGGCAGCAATCAAATACTTACATCAGCCGAGGACGAAACCGACGATGAGTACGATGAATTCATCTCTGGCACCGAGAGCCTCTCGACAACTCATCGAAAATCGAATTCATATATCGATAGCAATTCAAAAGATTATTACATATCGTCAGATAGCATTAGTTTCAACGATGATCAATTAGACTTAAACCCTGTACCTGAATTCAAAAACATTAATTCAAATTCGCAAAATCTAACACATTTAAATTCATTGGACATGTATACCGATTCAGTGACAAATGAATTAAGTCAACGCATCCAATGGCTGCAGCAACAACAAAATCAACTGCAACATCCCGAGCTGCATCGATTAAACGATAATCTGCCGATATCATCATCATCATCATCTTCATCAACATCATCATCATCATCGTTGTCGTCGTCATCTTCAGTTGCATCGAAAGAGAATTCTGATCCTGCGCTAGCGGAAGCACTTGACACATCGATTACCAGCAGCAATATGCTCGAGAACGACTACTACTCGAAACTGGATATGTCTGTCTATGACGATGTTAATAACAATAAGTTGAACCTGCGGCCGGTCGATGTTAATACATATCAAAACGAGTATAGTCAATTGCCAGCTACATCGGTCCTGCCAACGAAACCAACACCACAGCTCAAGAAATCGCAAAGTTTGAGTAGCAGCGAACAGAAGCACAGGGGCCAGGAACAGGGACGACGAAACGAAAATGTGACAACATCGCCGGCCATGAAAATGCACAGTGACAGCAGTCAAGGACCCTTGACTTTATTGAAGCAGATTAAACCAAATTCACGGAATCTCTCAAGAGCAGCTATGTAAGTAATACTTTTGCAGGATTTTAGCTCTTTGCACCTCTGCGACTTTGTTTTTTGGGGGGGAATTTTCTATTATTTGATGTTTAGAGTGCTTTAGTGCTTTTTGCTCTGTGTATCTACCCTAGTTCTATGTTTTATCAGGAGATTGTTGCTCAGTAGTGCTTGGGAAAAATATAAAAAAACAATATTAAAATTGCTTACAAAAGATTACACTGCGGTGAAAATGGCAACGAGTGGCGAATGCTTTTTTGTCCTGGTTTGCAATGCATTCACTTAGGAATATTAATTTGCGCTTTTTAATTTTAAATTCCATCAGTGATATTCAATCTGGGTTTTCTCGAAAAAGAAACAAAACAATTTAATCATTTTCTAATGAAAGTAGAATTTTCTATTCATTTTTCATTTGTTTTCTTCTTAATTTTTGCCAGGACAATGGTAAAAGATTACTTTGGAAATTAATTAGCATAAGAAGCTACACAACTTTTTAATTTCTTGGATATCCTAAGTTTTCAGGAAAAAGCTTCTAATACTCTTAATTTTTACTTTGGAAATCAAATTCTATCGAATAATACAGAGCAGGTATTTTCAAAGAAAAAAGAGGTTGAATTTACAATTTCCCAAAAAACTTCTATACATTTGTACTCCGAACAGAATGTTGCTTTTGTTTCACTTCTTTCTCAGAAAGTAGTCAACTGATAATAATTTTTCCGAAAAATATTTTTGTAAATTTTAATAAATGTTCAATTTTTGTAGCTCGAAAATGGATTAATGTTAAAATGTTTACTAGGGGTACAAACACCAGGCTAGTTATAGAACACTTCTTTTACTTCACTATGCATTAAATGCATAAAACCCAACCAAAGTTGTTTTCCCATTTAAAATATCCATTGAGCTTTAATGCATAAAAATAACTTTACAAGAAAAATCTATCTTTGTATTAAATGCTTATATTCCACCTAAAAGTCCAATATCCGTGTTCACGGAACTTTTAGAGGTATTAAATTTTACTTTTGGAATCGCAAGCAATGATAGTTTTGTCGTTCTTTAGGCGATTTTAACCTTTCCAACAGCGATTGGATTTCTTCCGACGACGAATCCTATTTCGATGCTTCCACTTGTTCAACGCAGCCGGAGCTTCAATCACTGAATAATATTCACCCCTGTTCTGATTTTCGTTACGAATTCATTTTGTTTTCGAAATTGATTTTCGGTCCCTGAGGCGACCGTAAGATTACCTACCTCATCAGCAGAGTGGAAAATTTAGCCACCATCTAATGGTAAATGACATGAAATTTTCAAAAACAGTGGTCGGACAGAATTTTCCTGGGCCTTTTGGTGGCTAAATTGCACTTCCGGTTGCGTTTTTTGGTGCAAGTTATACCATGGAGAATTTGGAAAAAGTAAGTTTAGAGGTCAATAGACATTTCGTCGAAGATACCAAATCATATGGTCGGACAGAAATAACGCGGGCCTTTCCCTTTATCCGACCGTTTAAAAAACGGTATTTTTGGTGTCATCCTACCTCATCGGCTGAGTGGGCAAATGGGGTATCAAATGAAAGCTTAGAATGCCTACATTAATAATCTACTGGTCAAAGTAAGCGGGCCTTACTTACTTTTTCCAGATTCCCAATGGTATAAGTTGCACCAAAAAACGCAACCGGAAGTGCAATTTAGCCACCAAAAGGCCCAGGAAAATTCTGTCCGACCACTGTTTTTGAAAATTTCATGTCGTTTACCATTAGATGGTGGCTAAATTATCCACTCTGCTGATGAGGTAGGTAATCTTACGGTCGCCTCGCAGACTATAAAAAAACTGTGTTCCTAAATTCGTATACGAATTTGCCTTCAATTTTTGACAAATATTTCTCTGAAATTACTTAAATTCTTAAATTTACGATTTCAAATTCGGTCAGCAAAATCGAAACGAAATCAAAACGAAAAATTGAGAACACCTCAGCTTTAAAAACGAACGTATTGTTTTCGTAATCGAAAATTAGAACAGGGTGATTATTTCAGCTGATTTACAACAAGTTAGCATTAAAAATCACATGAATCGAGTACTAGACCTAGTATTCACATCTGACTCTGTTAATACAGTAGTGGTAAAATCTTCCTCTACAATATCTAACATAGATAAATTTCACCCTCCCCTTGACAATTTTCTCGATTTAAGTGATCTCTTACTTGTCAATAGTAGTTCTCATGATTGCTCATACTCGTTTGACTATCGAAAAGCCAATTTTCAAATGCTTTCCGAACTTTTGAGTAATTCCCGGTATTAAACAACTACCGGTACTTTCTGATATTGAAGTAATTATTGAAAGATTTAATAGTATATTATTGAGATGCATAAATGAAACCGTTCCCAAAAAGAGATCGATACAGTCCAACAGTTCATGTTTCCCTTGGTATTCGAAAGAGCTTAAAACTCTCCGCAACAAAAGGAATAGTGCTTCTTTTTGAAGAATTTAAAAAAGTTTCATATGAACTCTATAGTGAATATCTGATCACAATAGGATGCTCTCTGAAATCTGGTCCGAAAAGTTTCTGGAAATATGTTAATTCTAAAAATAAATGTGACGTGTATTCAGTTAACTTTACGTACAATAACGTAGCCCTTACCACAACCCCAGAAATCTGCGATGGTTTTATTGCTTAATCCGGTTTCCCTCAAGGTAGTCATTTCGGACCCCTTCTTTTCATATTGGCTATTAACGATGCTCCACTATGTGTTCAAAATAGTGAAATTCTCATCTTTGCAGATGATATGAAGGTGTTCAAAATTTTGTCTTCAATAAATGATAGAATTTTTTGCAGGACGAGATTAACAGTTTCTCATTGTGGGTGAAAAAAATAATCTAAATTTCAATCCTATAAAAAGTCTAAATATGACTTTTTCAAATAAGCGAATACCAACTTCTTACAACTATACAATCCCACATTTTGACTCGTCCTGGTACTGTAAAGGTCTATTCATATATGGAAATACGACCTGCGTCTGCTAATTGCGAATGGTTGTTGTATTTGCTATTTCATTCATATGAATAGTCGTAGAGAGCTGCGAACTGTCATAAGAAACAAACCAGACAAACAGAAAATATTTATTTATTTGATTTTTGATTTTTGATTTTTTTGAAATCGTAGCGAATTATTTATTCGTAGATTTGTGGAAAGCGTTTTGTATTTGTGGATTGCAAATTCTCATTTGAAAATTCGCAGTTCACAGTAGAAAATATTAAAATGTGTTTTTTGTGCAGTTTTAACTAGTTTTAGGCAGTATTCTATATACAAATATGTTAATATGGTCATTTATTCACTTTATTAACCAATTTAAAAAAAGAATAGCTTGATATTTGCTTTAGAATAAGCTTTAAAAGAATTATTCGCAGACGCAGGTCGCAGCTTACATGTACGGACCTTAAAAGATCTTGGAGTTTTATTTACATCTAGCTTAGACTTTTCTAAGCATATTAACAGCATAAGACCATGATGAAGCCAATTCAATATTGGCGTTGGTTAAAAGAATTCTGTGATCCAGATATCACTCGTTTTCTATATAATTCTTTTGTTCTTCTTCACCTTGAATACGCTTCCCAGGTTTGGACACCTTTTTATGATATTCATATCGAGAGGTTAGAATCTGTTCAACGGAATTTTACTAGGTTTGCCTTCAAAGGCATGCAATGGAGCAATCCCTTTAACATTCCTCCTTATGAATATCGTTTGTCGACTCTTCAGATGGAAACATTGTCACGAAGAAGAACCAATAATGACATAGTATTTTTCCATCAGATTATTACGGGTGTAACTGACGCTCCGGACTTGTTAGGCCTTATTTCCTTTAACCATAGAGAAGGAGGTTACAATTTTCGTGGCAGGGACATGATTAAAGCACCTAGGCATCGAACAAACTATGGAATGCATGAGACCTTGACACGAATGATGAAATCTGATGGTGTACAAAAAAAATATACATGTTGCGTTAAAAAATGATTGATGCAATTTTGTAAGATGCGTTCTTCGCTATCCGAAATATGTCGAACAGAAAAAATTAATAATAATTAAGAAGTTCAATTCATTTGTTTCACTAACCACCTCTTGTAGATCGAGCACATATGCGATGTCACCAAAAATGTCGCAAAATGTTTGGGTTTGGACGGAACAAGAAATTTGTCTCCCTGTCTGATCTAGCTACTATCTATAAGAATTACATCCGTCCTAAGCTTCAGTACAATTCCCATTTCTGGGCTGATGCTCCAGCTACATACTTTAGCTTCTTGGGTGATCTACAAAAAAAGAGCTATAAGACCGATTTGTGATAGAAACATCACTGGCTCATTCACATCATTGGAACAACGTCATAAAGTTTCGTCTCTGTCTCTGTTTTACATTTTCTTCTACGGTAAGTCCTCTTGTGAAATAGCAAAGTTGCATTCCTTCCTTTAAACAATTCAGCCGTAATATCCGCGATTCCAGGAAAGCAAGGAAACTAACATCGGACATACTCTTCAATATAGAGAATCGTTCTTTAGCCGTATTACGCGAATGTGGAACGCTCTTCTACACTCTGTCTTTCCCAATCATTGCAATGTTCAGGAATTCAGATGAATGTAAACCGACACCTCTTTTTCAACTACTCCTTTTAAGCCTAATGTGCTCACTGCCAGAGGCATGAAAAGGGTATAAGCAACCTCTTCTTCGGGTGCAAATTATAAACAAAACGTGATGATCCTTTATGACATTAAGAAAAAAAAAAGAAGAAATCGGTGTATCAGACCACGCATAATGAAGGGTCTCTTTACGTTTTTGGAAGAAAAGTAAGGCGTGGATTACTCCATAGTGTTCAAACCAATTTGAAAACGTATCTTATCAATTTTGGGCTGTATGTCAAAAGGCACACATACAGACAGACAAATTCAGTCAACTACCGCGTCCAATTTTTCCCAATTTCAGTATCATCGTATTTTTCTGTTTGATCAAAATCTCAATATCAAATTTTTAACGAATGCAAAACTATATCCTAAGCAAAAATATTACATTGTAAGACATAGTTGCAATTCGTTGCGATTTTCAAAGATTGGTGGAAGTCCTTCAGACTCCTGTGTACTGTACCTACACAAACCGAAGACTATGTTAAACGGAAGTCTCAAGCGAGGAAAGTTGGCATAATATTCTTGCACACTTGACATACTTAAATGTATCAAATACCTCCTAAGTTTTTCTATCTTAAATTACGGAATTATTATTACGAAATTTTCCAAAACGAAGCGTGGAATTTTCCCAGAAATATCTTTCAACACACAAAGCCCTTACCGCATCACAAGTTTCGAGTTTGTGGTTTCATAATCAGCGGTTTATGTTTCTATATAAATAAAAAAATCACTATTGCCATTGAAAATTCGCTACCCACCCTTAATCCTAGGAATTAGCTAAAAAAAGGTTAAAACGATTTCGTAGCCAAACCAACGGTTAAAGTGTGTGTTTTTTAAATCTGTTTCGCCCTAACCTCTTAACCGACTTTCTTGTTTCCATTTAATCTTAGTGGTTTTAGTGGAAATTGGCAAGTACGCCAGTTCTTTTACAATGAATTTAAGCAGATTGTACCTGCACCTATAATTAAATTTAATTTCTATTTTTTGTTTGTTTATTCACAGAGAAACGTGTTCCTTGGATTGTGGCTTAGATGGAATTTGTGAAATTAATGATGAAGGAATTCCAAGGTGCCTATGCACTTTTGGTAAAAGTGGAAACGGATGCCTAGATGGTGAGAATATGAGAATATTTTATTTATTTTAAGTCAAATTATTTGTCATCCTCATCACCAATTTCATTCTTAAAACTCACCTTTTCAACAACAACAAATGAGAACATCCAGAAAAGGTCATTTAAACAAAAATTGAAACTCAAAATCTTCCTAAAATTGTATGATTCCTCCAACACGTCATAATGAGAACTTTTCATGTTAAAAGTAAAAGAAATGTCTTTTCAAAGCTCTACTTATGAATCAAGCAGGAAATTGCTTGGATGTGCCAACTTAGTTTGCTTCCATTCTAGATTTGTCAAGGCAATCAATATCAATTGCCAATTCCAAATAGAAAACAGAAACAGACCTTCCATCTTTGATTTAAAAACTCTTTTGTAACAAGCTCTTTGTTATCAAGTTTTCGTCAAAAAAAAAAAAACACGGTCATCCGTCGCATTCAATATGTACGAAAAACGAGCAATCAAGCATTCAGAACTCTCACACAAAAATAGATAAAAAAAAACATACTTACATCTACTGAAAAAGTGATACGCTTTGTTCGAAATCAGTCAAATCGTTTCAATTTAATATGTCAAACATGTAAACGAGATTAAGCCCCCGTGCGCTACAAAATCCAGAAAAAAAAACGACAGCAACAAAATCCAATGCCATAAAACATGTTATTTTTATCAGATTACATGTTGATTGAACAAATCCGCAATGATTCGCAAAGCAGACAAGGTGCTTAAGTATCGCAAGTTCGCAAGCTTAAAATATTTGCTCTTATTTTTATACAAAAGCCGTATACCTATGAATGTATGTATATGCCTGTGTTTTTGTAAGTCTCCTGACAAGCAGTGATTAATACGCAAAAAAGGATGTAGAAAATGCATTTTCTTCCACCACGAACAACGGCAATGGGAACGGCAACTGCTGTTTGGTGACGATATAATGGTGTAATACAACACTTGACTCAATTACCAAGCATACTCCAACACGAGTTGAGTTGAGATATGCCTGCCGATGCCGATGGTGTGTGGAATGTGAAAATAATACCAATGTAATGATACTTCAGGCACTGACCAGACCAAGACTTGGAACTGTGTCGTGTCTCTGTCCGTCCATGTCCCGAGCATGGCCATGCCATCGTCCAGGGGGAACGTGAGTTAAAAGACATTGACAAATTGCTAAAGGACATATTGATTTACGATACACAAGAACACAAAAAGGACATCAACTTTTCGATAAATATGTATAGCCACATTTCCACATTTATAAGAGCATATGTTGTAGCTGCAATACAATTAAATTCTGGCTGGCGTGTCGGTATGATAAAACGTTATCATGAATTCTTATATGCAGTTATATGGAAATACAAACTAAAAATTGAAAAAAAAACACGAAACGTCAAAATAAAGATAAATTGCAGTTCCTGTTCCGGTGCTATATAATTTCAATAAATGCCATTTTTTGTTTGGGTTAATTGACCATATATCGAATTGCCTTTGCTTGATTGGAATTCGAAATCAGTTACAAAGAACTGCGAACAGTTTGGATCTAATTATGATGCAGTTGTTAAAAAAAACTCTTTTTCATCTCTATTTTTGTCTGTTGGCCTTATTCGGTTGTTTGTAGAAAGTGTGCAAAAAATAAACATTTTTATTTTACAAATTTGTTGACCACTGCCTTTTTCAATTAACGCAGATTGTGCTCTTGAACATATGCAACACACATTGTGCTATTTTTAAAACAAGTAAAAATGTGTTTATCAATTTGGAGTTATTGTGACGTTTTTAATGGTTAAAAAAAAATTATAATTAATCATAGTAGAACTTTAAAAAGTCATGATGACTCCGAGCTGAGCCATATTCCTTTCTACATTTTTTTTTTCGGTGGACAACTTTGAACTCGTGCTCTGCTACCGAGGTATAGTTTTACTATTTCTGCCAATGTTTTCCGCAAACGAATAATACATTTAAGCATTTTTTAAAGCACTATGACTTAGTTTGTCAGAACATAAATGCAAGGGGCTTCCTCAACTGGCACTAAAAAGACCAGTTTTCACCTGTAGCTTAAGTATTTCTTGTATGACACAGGCTGTACGTGCCTTGCATCGGCCCTCAATGTGCCCCATAAAAAAAAAGTTTAAAGGAGTCAAATCCAATTGACATTGTTAAGATTGCTGATTATACCATTTGTGAATTCTTGGTCGATTCTGAAGATCGATTTTGGTACCAGGCTATGTTGCATGGAGTGCCATTCGGGATGATCCCAAATTGATGTCGGTTAACATAGCTCTGTTGCACAACTTGTTGAGCGAAAATACTGCTTTCAGCCTCATTTTGGAAGAAAAATGGTCAAATGATGCCACCATTCTACAATCCACACCAAACTATCACTCATATGTAGTCCAATTGCCATCTTTACAACAACGTGCAGGTTTCCCAGCTGTCGAGATGAAAATATGCCTTTTTAGAAAAGATTCGTCCTTTAAAACCTTTGTCGAATCCAAGCTGTTTCAAGACCCGAATTGTGAGCCGATTAATATGCGGATCTTCGTCAGTCTTCGATGGCTGAGTCGGTGCCGAGCAATAACGCCGAGCGAAATAACGCCGAATTCTGAAATTCGGCCTTATTTCACTTTACCAAAGTGAAATAACGCCGAATTTTAGCATTCGGCTTTATTTCACTTCGACAATGTGCAATAACGCCGAATGCCAACTGAGAAACAGGGGCCGCAGAACACTTTTTGTTTAGGTGGGGTGCACAATTCTGCCTAACTCGCGCGTACATATATATGAATATTCCGTGAAACGAACATTTTATTACATTTTCCTGAAAGGATGACTAAATTAAAATCAAGCAAAAAAAAAAGATAAAAAATAATTCATGATGTTGAGCCTTTGAACGATGGATAAATAAATCAAATCACTTGGTCAGACTCAGTCAATCAATCGAGAATTATTGAAACAATATTCATAATTTCATATCATTTTTTTTCCTCAATTAACTTACAAAAAAATTCGTATATTTCCAAAGCCAGAAGGTGGGGTGCACCTCATGCTCAGAAATTTTAGGTGGGGTCCATACCCCACCCACCCCATACCTTCTGCCGCCCCTGCTGAGAAATAAAGCCGAGAAAGAGAAAACAAAGAAGCCGGTTTTATTTAACTTTTGGAAAGAGCATTTTAGCTGGACTTAACGCAAAATCAACTGTAGAACAAAATTTAACGAGTATGGATTCACCCTTTTACAAATCAAATTCGCCCTTTTACAAATCAAATTCACCCTTTTACAAATCAAATTCACCCTGTACTTATAATGTACCGCTGCTCGAGTCACAGTGCCAACGGTACGAGGCCGTAATGTGTCATTGATTATGGCTATCAATATTAGAGGAAAAGTCCACCACAAAATAGTCGAACACTCTGCGGTGAATACCTATGTATTTTGTAATTTTTTGTGTGGATTATTTGAAGAGCTACAGAGACAACATTTAAGCCATGTGTGGTTAATTCTTCATAATGCAAGTATTCACAAAACGGAAAAAGTGAAAAACCTTGTTGATCAAACAACTCATACGCTTCATTTTTAACCACCGTACTCCCCAATTCTAAATCCAATAGAAGAAGTTTTCTCGAAAATTAAGCTTCATGCAAGAAACTTATTAGCCGATCCAACAAATAACCAAGGTTTGGTTGACATAATAGACACTTCTGTCGAGACGGTAACTTCCGAAAATTGTCACAATTATTATTACATGAATATGTATGCAAAGTTACCCGCTGCAGCTGCAGGAGAAGATTTGTAATATTATTAACCATAATGTTTGAATAAAAATTTATTCAATAAAATTGGTATTTTTTTTTCTTAAATAAAAACGATCTTTTGTGATTTTATTTTTACAAAATACAAACCATCTTCTTTATAAGTACGCCGAATCGGCATTATTTCACTTTGCCATAGTGAAATAAGGCCGAATGCAAAAATTCGGCGTTATTTCACTTTAGTAAAGTGAAATAAGGCCGAATTTCAGAATTCGGCGTTATTTCGCTCGGCGTTATTGCACGGCACCGGCTGAGTCAATTGGGCGTTGTAATCGAATAATCCGAACCAAAAACTTTGATCGAAATTCTCTTCATGCTATAGTTTGTGTAGTTTTAGGTATCGGGCTCGATGCAGGAGTTGATGTTCGTGGTCTGAGTAACACTCACAAGAAGTGCAGCCATATTCAAGTCTGTACACCCATTCGATAACGACTTGTCCAGAAACATAATAGCATCACAAAACTTTTGCAAAATATTGGGATTGCTAGTTGAGTTCTCAATTTCGGCCAAAACTTCTTTACAAAAAATTACAGACTTTGAGACCGTTGTCAATATTTTCCAATGTTGTTGACTTTGTTCAACCGTAGAGTTTGATATTTTATTATATGCAATAACTGGCAGTGTAAAAATAAGGCATCATTTGACGTCCTTACCCGTCAGTTTCTCTTGTTTTGACCCCTCCCACTGTGTCACGCTTTGTCACACTTTCTGTAAACCCCCATAAAATATTACGTCACAAAAACAAAGACACCTATGCCTGAACGAAAACATTTCGATAGTGGCACCCTATTGGATTAATCTTATAAAATAGCAACAAAAACTTAGGTTTATTGGTCTAACTTTGGCCAACGTCACTATTACGTAACCTAAAGGGAGTTTTTGACAAAATTCGTTAAAAATTAAAAGCAGGCAGAACAGATTCCAATTCTTTTTGACAAGTGCGAGTAATTGCTTTTCATGAATAATGTATTGCTGTCATATTGATTCCAATTTTCTGGAGACAGAGGAAATGTCATATGATACGCATATCATTCTAAAGGATATATGTGTCTTCAAATTGGCTTATTACAATTTCGGCATTCTTCAAAGTGTTTGACTTGACTGCTTCCTAATGCAAAATGATGTGATATTTGACAAGAAACAATATTGCACAATATCCTAGACTCATGTTGAAAACTATTGTTTTAGAGACAAGTAAACAAATTAATATTTCATTGTCATCCAATTTGATCTATGTTCAAACTTTCAAGAATGAACAGTTCTTGTAGAAGAAATAGCACGACTGATACAATTTTGAGACAAAGAAATGCAACGTTTGTGAGTGTTCCAACAGAATAATGACTCCAAAACACGAGCAAGAAAGTAATTTTTGGTTTCAACTTTTCAACCCCATTCAATAAAAGTGAAAGAGTGGCCTGTCCAGTCGCCTTATCTCAATCCAATTGAGAAACTGTGGGATTACTAATAGAGAGCGGCCTCAGATATGAAACGAACTAACAACGAAGCACTCTGCGTGCCGGGGAAGGTGCCAGAATTTGGCTAATTCGATGATCATGCAATGTGAGGTGGTAATAGCCAACGACGTATTAATTTTAGCGTAAAACACTATTATAGAATACAATAATTTGTTAAGTGTTTTTTTGTTATTTTTTGAAGTAATAATTTTTTATTACGAAATTTAGTAGTGGTGCTATTTTTTCGGCTTATTTTAAGTTCGTTTTGAAAAAAAGGTTTTCGAATAAATTTAATAAATTCCTCAGACAGATATAACGAAACCCGAAATATCTTCATTTTCAATAATATCAACAAAGTTTTTAACCTTAGTTCCAATTCCAATATTTGTCAGCAGACCACTTACCTTTTCTTATTTTAATTTTTTAAACTCTCGCCTTCCTTACTGCGTCGAAGCGAGATATTAATACACTAGTCCAAAAAAATTAAAGGAACACTTGAAAAAACTCAAAAATTGAGTGGTTTCTTTTAAGGCTGTATCTGGGTAGAAAAAAAGATCACACCAAAAACATAAATGTAAAAAAAGAGCCAAGTTCTCCCGTACAAAAATTCTGCCTAACAAATCAGCCACGAAAAGTAATGAGATCTAAAAGAACGCCAAGTTCTAAGATTCAGCAAGTACTCGTAGGTGCATTGCAAATGTTTTAAGTGGACTTACATCGAATCAACTATTAGTTTTGAAAGTAACTTGTAAACTAATGTAAATTAGTTAAATTTTTTTACTTAGCAAGTTTTCCAAACTTTTTTAATAGTAGGTTACTAAGAGAAAACCCGCCAAGTAAAAAAAATTAACTAATTTTTGTACGGGAGAATTTGGCTCTTTTTTACATTTATGTTTTTGGTGTGATATCATTACTTTTTGCAAAGATTTTTTTTTTTTTTGATAAGCAGAAAAATCTAAAAATTAATTTTATTTCTTTATATTGACTGGCAGAATTGCTAGTTTGCCAAATTACAATATTCTACGATGATCAGAGGTGCCCCATATACTTTATAAATTTTTTTTTTAAATGGGTGGGTACCACGCCCCCTCAGTTGAAAATCATAAATTTCATATTTTATTTGTTCTATTGCACGATGTACTTGTATGCCAAATTTCTTGATTCTACTGCACTCCAAAGTGCTCTATATAATTTAAATTAATAATTTAAAAGAAGGCAGCTACCACGCCCCCTGACTGAAAAAATTCAAATTTTCAATTTTTCCTTTGTATGTACTTCATGACCTATCACTGTGCAAAATTTCTTGATTCTACTGCACTCCAAAGTGCTCCATATAATTTAAATTAATAATGTAAAAGTAGGCGGCTACCACACCCCCTGATTGAAAATTTTCAAATTTTCGATTTTGTCCTTTGTATGTACCACATGACCTACCACTGTGCCAAATTTCAAGTTTCTAGGGCAACGGGAAGTGCTTCATAATTTTGATGATCTGTCAGTGAGTGAGTCAGTGAGTCAGTGAGTCAGTGAGTCAGTGAGTCAGTGAGTCAGTCAGTTACGGTTTTCGTGATTTTTGGAACATTGTATCCTAGAAACTACTTATGCTAAATATCTGAAATTTACTGAGGTGCTTCTTCTTGACTAGCTTAACAAATGATGTGAGTTTGAAACTTTTGGCTTCTTTGGTATAGAAGTTAGAGGGGTGTGGAAAATGCCCTGAGTTGTTTCCTGTAAATAAGGGTGTAGTGCCAAAGTTGCTAGAGAACTTGGCTGGGCACTACCGTGCCCCTTGATTTTAAACACCGAGGCAGACACACATACACAGGTCTGAAGTGTGGCAAAATTTTCCATTGTAAAAGACGAAGATGAATTTCAAAAAGTCATAACGATGAATTCAAAAGAAAAGAAAAAATTAAAAAAAATGGAAAAGAAATGTTTTTGTTGAATGGAAATTGCGTCAATAATCTTTCAATAAGAAATGTTTTGTAAGTTTGATTGATCAAAACAGAGAAACGGTAAATTCTATTGGTGCGAAATTTTAACTTAAATCAAGGAAATTTTATGAGCTGTAATAATATTAAGCCTCAGATTAGTTGTTTCACTAAAAACCACAAAATAACGGCAGTTTTTATGAAAAAGTTGAAAAATGCTTTTTTTGGACCTTTTTTGAAATTGATAGAAAAGATAAGAAAAAGCAATGTTTCTATTCTTTCAAAATGTTTTTGTTTAGAAAATTTAATGAGTTTTTTAAATCTGCTTCCATTATTTTTTTAGGCAATTTTTAGCAGAGATATTGGGGTCCAAAGTCAAAATTGTGTTTTTGCATTCAAACCCGTTTTTTGAACAGAAAAAAAATCGTAGCGATCTAAAACAAAAAGTAAATTAATGCCAACAAAATTTTCAAATTGAATCTTAGATCGGTTGGATTGAAAAAAAATTTTTAATTTTTTTTTTTAATTTTGGAAATGAGTGAACATTTTTTACGCTCAAGCGAAAACGACAAAACGACTAACGATATTTTCTGAACTCAAAATAATTTGAAAAGAAAAATTATAACCTTTGAAAAACTTTTTATTTCACTTCAATTCTACTTTTTTCGAGGCTTATACTTGCGTTTTACAAATGCTTGGACATTAAATAAACTCGATGTTTTATTTCTTAACTAGCTGACCCGGCAGAATTGGTACTGCCCCAATCGATAGTTAAAAGACCTAAACTTTTTTACCCCGCTACCATGCCACCCTCTACCCCGGTACCCCGTTACCTCGCTACTCCCTACTCACTCCCGCTACCCGCTACTCACTACCCTGCTACCCCACAACTCGCTTTCTTGGCCATATCTCATAAACGACTTGGTACAAAATAGGTACTTAAAACCCATTTACGTCGCTACCCGAACATTCCCTCAAAATTCGGTGTCAAACACTGCACTGGTACAAATATAGCGAGTCGAATTCAATACCACAAACACAATCAAAAACCTTATACACGTGCATCACAAAATCCAGTAAAACTATGAAATAAACTTTACGATACGAACAATTGGAATTTTCATTACCCACGATATGAAACGAACTTGTGCACTGTTGTGGTTATACGCTGTAGGTACAATGAAATTTAATATTTGCAGTCATTTTCAAAACAAGACAAGTCACTAAATTTTCTGTGAATTTCACAACTTAACATTGCTGCAAACTTAGGTTTTTTTTTGTCGATGTCATAAATTTTACCACCATTCCCCTTTAGTTTGAAAAAACAAGAAATTCGGTCAACCGAGTACTAACATTTTAACGAGTTAGTCTTTTATATGCAGATATAGATTCAAAAACCAGATGTATGCAAAGTCTCGTCAAATTTGGTTCGGGGACCCAACAAGGAAACAGTGCCTTCATAATTTCAAAAAAAACCTTGTGTATCATAACTAAGCAAACAATTACAATTTCCATTTAAGAACCTTGAATAAAACGGCACGATTCAACATAATCCCAACCGACACACGAACATTAAAAGTCATTCAATCAATTAACTCCTTAAAGGTTATCAACACGCTTGTCTCCTTGCTATCAAAATGTCGACCTAATTCCTTCGTCAACCAAAATGTCAAACCAAAGTTTGACGTAAAAAAGATCGACTGAAAAAACTTGATCCCGAAGAATTATTTATATGGAAATAACACAGTCTGCCTTAGCGGAAACCATAGTCATCATCGAATCTCTACACAGACAGACACTTTCTGCAACGTTGCATATTTCACGTCTTCAGATTTCTTGTTTCTAAACTAAGCACGGTTGCAAATCTTGTCTTACGGAATTCCTCAGGAACGCGTCTCAACAGCAAACAAATCAGAAAAAAAATAATTTCATGATTTCCGACACTTACAAGACTATTTCCAGACCGTAACTAAGCCAAGTGATACGTCAAAAGCACATTCTGTAATATTTTAGTTTCTCAAGGATCTTTATTTGGAAGAAGTATTATAAATTATGTTCGCCAGATTGAATACTTAATTTAATTGCATATAACACCCAACATCACAACAGCAACCATATGAGACCCTTCTTAACGTCCATCAAAACTTCACATAAAAACGCCCACCTAATTGGATTAGCTATACACAATTTGTTATACTATTTACTTTATCTCTTCCATCCACAGATACAAAGGTTCGCATTCCTAGATTTTCAAAAAAGTCCTGGCTGGCATTTCCAGCCTTACGTGGAGCATACAAACATGTACAGGTAAATGTCCTCATATTGCTTTTTTACCTCAGTCCTGCTATGGGCTAGATGGCGTGAAAAGGTGTGAAAGAATTTATTGATTTTTTTTCTTTTTTTTATTTGCTTTGGTTTTGCTGCAAAACAATTCAGATAAGAGTTGAGTTTCGACCGGAATCTGTCGAAGGCATTATCCTTTTAACTGGCGAAAGGGACGACTTAACTGGAGATTTTATGGCATTACTCATACATCAGGGCTTCATTGAATTCTGGTAAGTAGATTAAAAACGAGGATAAACACAACAACGCAGCAAAAAAAAATATATCTAAAGTTGATAATAATTCTTATGCGATTTTAATGTCAAAAGACACCATTAAATCCGACGTTATTCCACATTCTACAAATGCGGCCTCATAAAGTCAACGAAACGGGTATTTATTGATTTTCTTTTTTTTTGGTTTGATATTTTCATTTTGTTGAATGCGAGTGAAAAGCAAAAAGACTCTCGCATTCTCTCATGCCACATGTATCCCAGGGCAATATTTTCGAATGTTGTATACGAAACACACAAAATGGCACACAAATTTTACGAGACTATAGTAAAGCCGAATCGAGCAACCCCAATCCCTAGGTTCAATAAAGTCGTTGCATAATCATATTGCTAGAGAGCTCCAACTACATATATACGCTATACGCACACAATGCACATAAGCAGTAAGCTGGAAAAACATAGAGACTGAACAATATCCTACATGTGGAAAATGTACGAAAAACCCTGAAAAAGAAAAGAATAAGTCGTGGGTTTTTCCTACAACACATATACGAGTGCTCTCGCACATATGCATATTTGTGTATGGTTATGTCTTAATAAAGTGCTAAAGCAGCACTTCAAAAAGACCGAATTCAGCACCTGTTGAAATTTTTTCTTCCAACTTGTTTTTTCGACTATGCTCTTTTTCCTAGTTATTTTGAGCCCTCTTGTTGACAACGCAACGTTTTTTTCCGTTTTTCCCCCCATATACAGGAAAATGAGCATTAAAAGATGTTTATGAAATAATAAGAGTTTGTGCAAATAGAGCATAGCTTTTGATAGATATTGGTTTTTGCTTGTGCGGAGGTAAGCAAGTAATGGATTCGTATGAAAATCGGAAACCAAGGTTCTTAGGCAAGTGTATGAATGTCTTATGACGACAAAGGAGATATAAAATGATTGTAGGAGGTAGGCGTTAAATTTATTTGGTTTTTGTTTTTTTTACTGTCAGAGCTTATGTCAATGTAAAGAACCTCAAAAAGTTGTAAGACGCTCTTATAGATGTAGAAAAGCAGCTTTAAATATTTCGGAAGTTCGAAAAGTATCAAATTTGAGGGCTCTTAACATTTTGCTTTGTTTGAAGTTTGGCTAAGGTTTTATTGGGAACATGTGAAATGCATTTCAACAAAATCCTTGAAAGAATATCATTACTTAAGAACCCTAAGAAATTCGACGTAGCCGAAAGGTTGGAAACGTCATGGAATCAATATCAGGGATGAAAAATCGTCTTTCAGCATTGTATCGAAATCAAAATAAAAAATGTATCGAATTGTACTTTTTGATTTGTTAAGTTTAATTGAGGAATAAGTAAACATTTTTTTCATAGTAACTAGCCGACTCTCTTCTTCCATGTCTCCCGATTGTTGGCCGACGCACGCCACCATCCAGTTCTGCACCAAAAAGCTTTGGGCGTCCTGGAGGGTCATTCCGTATCTCGATATCGTCAAAACGATATCGTTTCGACGATCGACTCTCTTCACGTAACTCTGGGCCCTCATCACGTAAGCTAGACGATATCGTTTTCGATATCGCCTTCGATAGCTGTGTTTCACGTAAGCAGTAAAAATGTCAATCGATCAAACGATATCGACTTCACAGTTTGATTATTGCTTCACGTAACGTCAAGCGATATCGTTTCATCGATATCGATAGCACGAGAGCTATTTGTCTATCGCTGCTCATTTAAAATACCAATTTGTTGAAAACATATATAATTTTCTTGGAAGAAAAATGTTTCGCCGCAATTTTTTAATTGCTGTAACGGATACAGAATAAATGAAAAAAGAAAAAAAAAATTGCAAAAAAAAAAGAGAGCTTGTATAGTGTTTCC
Source organism: Sphaerophoria taeniata (assembly GCA_943590905.1). Classification (NCBI taxonomy): domain Eukaryota; kingdom Metazoa; phylum Arthropoda; class Insecta; order Diptera; family Syrphidae; genus Sphaerophoria; species Sphaerophoria taeniata. The sequence continues at coordinate 21,026,346 of OX016540.1, read as the reverse complement.
ACTAACGTGATTAGCGTCAGTGAAAACAGCATATAAGGGATGGATCACTGTGCGTTGAAATGTAAACCTAATACCTGCATAAAAGTGAATACGTATTTCACATTAACAAACAACAACTACAATAGATCAAGCTAAAAGTCATTAGTTTTCTAGTTAGGGTACTTTAAAATTTTTATTGGAATTTGTTGGCCATAAATTGTTTGTTGTGAATCTTTGGATCAGCGAATTGATCAAGGAACAAGCTAAGAAACTGTTCGTTCTGTTTCTCAGTCAAAGGCCTCTCGAGTTCACTGCAACCTCTTTATGATCTCAGCACAGGCTCGCAGATCCTTACGATGGTCTATAAATACATAAATGTTATTTTTCTATTGACACTTAAGAATCAACAGTTTACTTACATTAATAATTAAATAGAAGACCCAAGCAATTACTGCACGAATCGCGTTGTTGCACAGCATCAACGTTTTTCTGTCCCAGAAATGAAGAGCACAATGATGGGGCTCTGAAATATAAAACAAAATGCCACATTTGCAAAAGATACAAATAAGAAGACCCCAATACTTACCGCCTTCCAATCAGTCCATGCAACTCTTTATACTCTTCGAACAGATGGGCGGCGGTTTTTTGATCCGAAAACCATTCACTCGCAAAGCACGCCTTCCAAACTCAAGCCAATCCAAAGATATACTTTTGTTCAAAATAGATTTATCTACTAGTTTTGTGACACTTTATGTTTTGATGTTTTGTTCAGTGCCTTTCAAACTTGAGGCTGTGATTGCGATACACGATGCGAGAGTAGGTGTTTTCCATGAAGCAAATTTTTATCAACATCGCTCAATACAATCGCATAGGCGACAGTCGATAGTGAAATCACGTGATGAGGGCCAAGGAATTTGAACGATAGCTAATTAGGTATCGTTTTTCATACATTTAAAGGTTAAAAGTCAAAATAGCAAACTGTAAATTGAAATAAAGCATCTCGCTGTAATTAATCTGTCAAATTTTTTTTGTGTTTTATTAAAGTGCATCGAAATGTTTCGAAGAATCAATTTACTTATTTTGTTAGAAAATCAAAATAATGAGAATGCTAAAAAGCAACAAATCATAAAAATGCGAATACAACTAAGGGATAAGTCGAACCCATTTGATCTTCGAAACCAAATGTAAGTAATAATGATGTATTTGATTACAATAAACTTTGCTTTCATAAAACTTTCATAGATTCGTTCAACGGTTTCGAGTTTCCAAGAAAGCATTTGCCTTTATTTTGGATTTTGGAAACATTAGAGATTAGACATATACCTCCAGTAATTAGACTGGCAGTAACGCTCGAGACCTTAGGAGGCCATCTGCCTTCTTTGGCTGGAATTGGATTTAAACCCATTTGCAAACTCTGGATGGTCCTCCATAATTTCTATCAGAATTTTCATTTGGGCTTGTGTAACCGACCTGTTAAATAATTTAATTATTGCTTTTAAATCAAATACAAAAGGAAATTTGTTTATTTACTTACATTTTTTTGTTTTCCTGTCTGACATAAACAAAAGCCAACAAATGAACAAAATGTCAAATTTTCTTTTTTGACAAGCCGATGATATTTCGTCTACAGTTTGAGAGTCTCTGTAGCTCTCAAAATGTATAGGCAAAAAAAACGATGAACGAGACGATGACGATCAACTTACGTGAAGCAAATTTGAGACGATATCGTCGACGACAATCGTTTGAACGATAGTCGTTTTCAAAGTTACGGAATGACCCTCCTGGTCTACGCCATCCTTCCACCTCGTGATTATATCGACTCCCGAATCGTCCTTCCTCACAAACGGGGCCAAATATGCTCCATAAGACTTTTCTCTCGAACCCGGCTAAGGTTTGAAAGTACCTTTGGCTAAGCACTGAGATCTCGGATCCATAAGTGAGTAGTAGTAAGACTATCGTCTTCGAATAGTAAGATTTTCGGATTTAAAGAGCCTACTTGAAAGACTAAAGCAGATTCTGTTGGCTTTGAGCAGCCGCCAGCTCCAGCATATTATTTTGTTTCTATATTGTTGTCGGCTGCTACTACTGATCCAAGGTAATTTGAGGATCGCACTTCTTCGAATTCGTGCTCCTCTATCTTAATAGTTGTTCTTCTACGTTTGCCAACGTTTTAGCAGTCGGTGCTTACTTAGTACCATGTAGGTACTTAGTTTTTCCCTCATTAATATGCAGCACTAGTGTTTTTTCCCGCCTGCTCGCTCATGATAAATGAGGATTGTATAGCTTCTGGGTTCCTTCCAAAGTTTTCAATGTCGTCTGCGTATGCCAATAATTAATTGGGTAGACTTGGTGACGATATTGGTGCCTATGTGATTTTCTGACCCCTAAACTATCACTACCTATGTAATGTGTCAATCCTTTGCTCTATGAAAAATAAGGCAGTACATTTTATCAGGATAAAACGTATCCTTTGTTTCTTCTAATACCTGTAAGAATATGTGTACAAAGTTTCATGACGATCGCTTTAGTAGTTTCTGCGTGACGCTCTGACATCGTATGGGCTTTCACATGTATACCTATAGTAAATAAATAATTCACCTAACTCTCCATGTTGTCTTCAATCAAAAAATCAAATGAATAATTGAAAATGGAAAAAGATAACGGAATGAAAACGAATAAGATAGATGATGCCTACGGCTTACGTCGTTACTTAACGTCTCATTCAGTGACAGCAATTTTATTGACTTGCAAAAAAAAAGGATTCTTGCATAATTGTATTGAATTTAGTAAAAGTGTATTTGTGTGCTTAAGGATAGAAGCAAGCGTATCAAAACAGTACAATTGTATCGACTTTTGCAACCCAGATCAATATCCAAATTACCTTCGTGTCCCATGAATCATATTTGATACATTCAATTTTACAAGTTAGAAAATACGTCGATATGAAGAGTGGGCTAGGTGGAAATGCATTTTTTATGGTTCTGCAAAAATCAATTGGATTTTTTTAAGGTGAAAATAAACATTCTTCAGTCTTTAACAAGCCTTTTCTTGCAAATTTGAATGAAATTATTTCACAATGCAACAAATTTTGAATCAATTTAAAAATCTATGTTCTTTTGTTATCTACATTTTTGTTTTAAGGGAAAACGTTCGCGATTTATATCCTCCATTGAAAATTCTTGTATAATTTTCATTGTTTTTAATTTCAATTAACTTCTGAACATTTCAGGTTCGACTGCGGATCTGGTGTGGGCAGTGTACGCTCTGAAGAAATGGTTCAATTAAATCAATGGAATTCAGTTACAATCTACAGACATCGCTGGGACGCTTGGTTATTATTAAATCATGGATCACGTGTACAAGGACGATCAAAGGTAATAACAAATTTACTAATTTTATTTCTCTTTTTCAAAAAAAATCCATTCTGAATTATTCATAACCCAACAGCCCTTGTTGAAGAGTTCAACACCACACTTGAAAGTTTTTCCTCAATTTTTTATAGTTATGGCGAGTTCTGTTTGCTTTTAAGGCCTTAGCTCTTCAAAATAGTACAAATCTACGCCCATTTTGTAAATTTCTTATTAAGAAAAACAAAACAAAAACAAAATAAAGAGTAAGCTGCTTATAGTAACGGCAAGTTGCCATTACATTCAAGTGGGTAATAAAAATCAATAGTTTAGCACTTTAAGTCTCTGTTGATAGATGATGTATTTACTGGCAGTTAATACTTAGCTTCTGAATTATTAAAAGGACACCTTAAGGGTGCTTAAGAGTTAATGAGTTGATAAACTTGGCTAGCTCACTGTTTGTGTTTGTTTTATTTGAATAATAGCTTTGGTGTTGCATAGTTACCAAATTAAATGGTGCAACTTAAGCAAAGTTATTTAAAAGCTCTATGGAGCAATTCAATTAGTTTCAATTTAAGTGCAAGAAAAGCTTTCTCGGAATAAATGTTGTCGATTGAGAATTCAGGTACTGCTCATTTTTCGGATTTACCTTAGGAGAATATTAATTTGCATTGTAATTTAGGTTTAGACAAATTGTCATATTTTATGAGGTTCATTTGTGTCAGTGTCTGGGAAATAAATTTATTTTTTTGTCTGCTTCATTCTTGTGTTGTGGTATCGAACATTTCAAAGTAAGGGTAGTATCTATCTCTATTCTTTGGTTATATCTCAAGAAACTATTTCAGCAAAAAATTAAATAAAAAACATTTAAACACGTGCTGTAATTAATTGGCTAAAAAGTTTAAAGTGACATGGAAAACGCAGTATTTTACAAAGCGGGTGCGGGTGCATAACTTCACGGGTCATAACTACACATGGGTCATAATTTCACCTCTAGTGAGTTATAATTTCACTTTCTTCGGGTGAAGTTGTGTCCCATCTAAGGTGGGAATTAGCTTCACTTTTTTGTGGGCCAGAATTTCACTTCTGTGTGAAGTTATGTCCCGCTCAAATTGGGATATAATTTCACTTTTTACTACAGTTGCAAGAAATTATCATTTTGTACTATTTACCTATACATAATTTGTGTACCAAACGCTGCATTACTCTGGCGCGATTTTTTAATATTTTCAGAGTCTTGAAAACTGAATTTCCGAACTACTAATTATAACAACAACTACAAAAAGTCTTATTAATAACCATTTTTATTTACTTTTTATCGACAAAATGGAGAGTTGCGTTTTCTTTAATTTGGAAAAGCAACCACCACACATCTTGTAATGCATACTAGTGTTTGGCAAGCAGGTGCTGCAGTACAGTGATTCATTTCGAGCATGATGACGATCTGTAACATTCAAATTCAATTTGTTTTGATTGGGAGTGAAGCGAGCGGAAAAAATTTTGCCCAAAAGAGAATCAATTTGGGGTGTGAAAATAAAAAAATTCGCGCGAATTCAACGCTGCTTTTCCATATAAATGAATCTGGAATTCTAATTTGATTATCCGATCATATTATTATCAAACTTCCTATTCGTTCGGGGCATGTGATGTCGATTTTACGAACTCCGAATTTCGTAGCAAACAATTTTATTACGACGGGACCTATGATACTTTTTTTGGGGTTTCGTAGTACGATTCTACTACGTCGGGGCCTGTGATAAGGGTGATTATCACCCCTGTTCTGATTTTCGTTCCGAATTCAATTCGTTTTCGAAAATAATTTTCGCAAAGCTAAAGAATATGTGTTCCTAAATTCGTAAGAATTTGCCTTCAATTTTTGACAAATATTTCTCTGAAATGACTTACATTTTTAAATTTACGATTTCAAATTCGGCCAGAAAAATCGAAACGAATTTAAAACGAGAAATTTGGAACACGTCTGCTTTAAAAACGAAAGTTTTTCTTTCGTAAACGAAAATCAGAACAGGGGTGTATGTCTGAAATTATCAGTTTTATTGAGTTTGACTTTGACAACCAACGTGGGTGTAAAGCAAATTTTGCAAAACAATTAATGGGTATTGGAAACGGGCGAATGCATAATTGATGAATCCTGGCCATATATCAAATTGCCAGCAAACGTTTGTAATTTCACAGAAAGCATAGCCGAATTGGTAGAAACAGGTTTCCAAAACAATGCAAAGAACGTCAAAAATCATCAGTGGTTCAGTACTTTGTTAAGGAGAAAAAAAAATCAATACCAAAAACTTCAGAATGGATTGCACAGCGAAACAAGAACATTAAAGGTCCATCAAAGCTGTTTCATATCAAGACGGGATAACGGGGTAAAGAGTAGCGGGGGTTATTGGTATCGGGATAGTTAGGTTTCGATGTGGGGGGGGGAGTAGGTTAGGTTAGGTTGAGCGGGCTGACAGTTGATGTTGTTACCATCACACTTAGATCAATGTAGATCCATTGTGGTACCCCGAAGTGTTGTAACTTCCTGAAAAGATATAATAACTTATGAATCATGTGGTTCGTTCGAGGTCTTGACAAAGTTTAGTTGGCAGTTCTGATAGTTCCTCTAGTTCATTGAAGAAGAAGTTGCCTAGAGTTTTCTTCCTAGCGGACAGTGGCAGAGAAAATGAGCAGTGTCTTATTCATGCTCGTCTTCATCACCACAGCCTCTACAAAAGTCATCAGTACTGAGCCCCATCTTCTTCTTATGGTAGCCGATCGAGTAGGTTGTGTCCTGTAATAATGCCGATAAGGGATCTTAAGGAGGGTTTATTAAGAGTTAAAATCCAATCGGATCTTTTCTTATCGTATCTAGGCCATAGCTTCCTGGTGTTAACACAGGTTTCTAGGAGATTCCATCTGTCGTTGGCTTTTTGAATGATGGTTTTACTGACGTTATGTTTCAGTTCACATAACGGGATCCCTATATGATGGTCTATCAGAGAGGGTTCAAGTGTGGAGCCTTTCCTAGCAAGTGGGGGGGGGGGGATTATTAGAAACAAAACTGCACACCCAAGCTCTAAGTTACCACTAACAATTTCGTTTTAGAAACAAAACTGCACACCCAAGCTCTAAGTTACCACTAACAATTTCGTTTGAGCAACGTCCCGCTGGCCGGGTGATTAAATTATTCAAATAATCAACATTTCAAAACGGAATTACCGAAATTCCGGAAGAAACAAGGGCTAGTTCAATCAAATTTGGGTGAAATTTGTTCCCAGTCCTCCTACAAAAAAATCTTACCTTTGTTACCAACCACACATAGCGGTTTTTGATCTGTGAATGATTTTGGTTAATTTTCATCGACAAATATTAACAACTCATTAATATCATACGAACGTTTCAGTATTGCATCTAATGCATTGTTATGCAACAGGAAAAGGTTAACCAAAATGAAGTTAACTTTTGTCGTTAAGTTCTATTCGTCTATTTTCTATTTGCAATAAACCGTCATTGTGGATGTAATGATTGCCAGAAATACAGTTGTTCAAAGTGTTCATAGCTTTTTCACTATTGTTTGTTCATCAGGAATGATATATGTTATTGGGAATAGTAGGATGACATGATTGTTGTTTTTCGTAAGAAACCTCTGATAGCTACTTAATACTGTATGTTATGTAAAAAAAAATCAGTTAAGTAGCTATATCTTTTTCACGCAATATTATTACTTTCTAAATGACATATTGCTGTTAACAACATAAACCAAGTTGACAACGCATACATATGTCTATCTGAAAGAAACAAAGACAATATTGATTTTATTAACATTATCTGTGGCAATAACCCATAACAGCATAAGTCGACTTAAATTGAGTTAATGATGCCATTTTGTTCCTTTTCCTTTGTTCTTCAATCTATTAATTTTTCATTTTGATATCTTTAGCCGTTACAAAGATATAGCCCTTTTACGAAGAACAAAAGTTGGGAAATTCCAAATTCGCAAAAGGAAAAACAACATAAGTCATAAATATTCAAAAAAACCGAACTACTTATGTCATTTAACCAATTTCTTTATTCGAAAGCATAAGTTTGCTTTTTTTCCAAAATATTTTGCATTCATTCCTGTAAACACATGTCTACTTACGTTTTTCTTCCAAATTTCGTAAGTTCATTCATGCAAGCACATGTCTACTTGTGCTTTTTTTCCATAGTAAGATAGCATCACAAATCTGCAGATAAGTTGACTTATGTCAATTTTCCCTAAATCGTTTCATATATTTTGTATGGAGTAACTGCACTTAGTCGCTATTTTGCTCAAAATCACAGCATAATAAAAGAATTAAAAAAAATTAAAATTTAAAATCAAAGAAAAGTCATTTTTTTATCATTTAAAAACTTAAAAACTGCGCTTTTGGTTACATACTTGTCTGTAAAATCGCTTCAAATAATGCCAAAAACTTCAAATGCCTCTCTTGAAAAGTAACGAAAACAGACTTATGCTCTTATGGGTTATTGCCACAGATTTAGTGTGTGTTACCTCAATTTTTGATTAAATTACTCTAATAACCAGAGTATCCTCCAGTGTTAGCATGAACTATTTGGATTCGGCGGGCCATCGATTCCACAAATTTTGGCATGGTCTGCTTACCACAACTGGAAATATTGCCCACCTTACCTTCACTTGAGTTCATACCAAAAGACCTCAATGAGATTGAGGTTAGGGAATTGACTTGGTCATCGGATAAGAGTTACTTCCTTCTGTTGAAACCAATCTTTTACGACACCCACCGTTTGTTTTGGATCGTTGTAATGTCAAAAATGCCACCGGAGGGATATATTTTGTTCAGAAATTGGAAACATGACATTTTCCAAGATATCCCTATAACCGTTTTTTTGTTAATATGGTTTTTATGAGGAATATTGGACCGACACCATACCAGGAAAAACATCTTCACACCCCATAATATTGTCATCTCCGTGTTTGATTGTTTTTTTTTTTGTTGGATACACGGTTAAAAATTTTGGGTTAGATTTTAATATTATGAGGGTTACATATATGACAACACCAGAAAAATATTAAAATCTAATAAACTTCAAATATTAAAAGAAGATAAGTAATAAAGCAAATATTAAAAGTTAATACTGATGAGATATTAAAAATTAATACTTTTTGTATTAAAAAGTAATACGCCTTTTATTAAATTTTAATTAAAGGTTGTATTAGATTTTAATAAAAGTTTATTAGAATTGTTAATATTAAATTATTAAAAGCTAATCAAAGCGGTATTTAATGTTAATACAATTTTGTATTAAAAAATAATACAAAATTTTATTAAAAACTAATATAACTTTGTATTAAAAATCAATACAATTTTGTAATAAAAATTAATAGAATTTTGTATTAAAAATTAATACAATTTAATATTACATATTAATAAAATGTTATATTAACATTTAATAAAATGTTTTATTTAAAATAAATGAATTTTTTTATTAAAAATTAATAAATTTTTGTATTAAAAATTAATAGAATTTTATATTTAAAATTAATATATCTTTATATTAAGAAAAACACAAAATTCTGTTGTAAAATTTAATACAATTGTATAGATTTGTATTATCCGTTGAAAAATATGAAAATTTAGATGAATTAGAAAAATATCGAAATGAAATACTTTCTGTATTACTTTTTGACTTGGAACACAAAATGTATTATGAATGAATGATTATGAATACATCAAATTAAAAGCTGTAATGTTAACCATTTTCATCGACCCATCAATAGATTAGGAAATGGTTGGCCATACTCTAAGAAGCTGTGAAACAAAATAAAACTCACAATTTTGATTTTTTTCAAATATTCATTGTATGTATTTAAATTAATTTACATTATGTACAATATCTATATACAATTATATTTCGAGAAAACATTATTAACAAACTATTATTGGATTTCTGATGACAAACCTGGAATGTATGTGTCCCCTTTGATTGTCCCCTTGTGATTACCAGGGGGCATAAAATCCGCAGTTGTTTAAATCAAATCTCCCTTCCCTGGGTAGTCAAATAAAATCTGAAAAAAAATGTTTCATTAAAATGAAAGTTTTTTTTTTGTTTAAATATTACTTACCAAATTTGTATGACCCGAACTTTACACTAGCGTTCTCCATAGTGACTTTTTTGGAATGACGCTACGCTACAAGCAGATGTCAAACACCAAAATGTATTTTTTTTAAATAAAATTCTATTAAATTTCAATACAAGGGTATTAAAATGTAATACAAGAGGGTTCGTTTTTAATAGAATTGTATTACTTTTTAATACATGGGTATTAGAATTTAATACAAACGAGTATTACATCTGAATACAATAGGAATGTAATACAAACGGGTATTACAATTTAATGCAAGTTTATTTAAATATAATACAAACGGGTATTACAAACTAGTATTAAATATTGGTTTTAATTCCAGATGTATTCAATTCTAATCTTTTCGTATTACAAGTAGTAATTTTAAGACAAAAATATTAAAATTTAATACAAAATATATTAAAATTGAATGTAATAATTTAAGAATATTAAAAAGTAATATTTTGTGTATTGCATACAGTTGTAATACAGGAGCTGTATTAGAAAATATCCCAAAATTTTTAACCGTGTAGCAAATACAAAGAAATACAAATTTATTTTAGTCTCCTCCTTGTCCTTCCGCAGGATATTACGCCACTTTCTAATCCTTCAGGTCCATTCTGATTTGCGTATCTAAGAGCAAATTCCTATCGCGCCCTTGTGTTGTTAGCTCTAAGCAAAAGAAATTTTCCTGGCGACTTTACCAGGGAGATTAAGGCTTTGATGCCTTCTTCGGATAGTGCGTGCACTGATTGCGTTCTCAATTTTTGCGACTATAGTCCTTGATGACATGAAGGGATTCAACTTGGCTATAACTAGTACGCGAAGGTCAGTTGTAGATGATGTCCAAGGGTCATTGCGATACATTTGTATGTTTTTCCTTAACGGCTTAGATGATTGACAAGTCTTCTTCCTTCTGGCGAGCAGCAAATTCTTCGATCCATATTGAGAGACTTAATAACAACAAATCTTTTTTTTTCAGCTCTCAATATTATTAAAAACTAGCAAACCCGGCGAACTCCGTTTCGCCACCAGATGGCTTCGTTTTATGTAAGATTTCGTTTGGTGATTAAAAGAAGAAGAAAATTTTTACATTCGATTACAAAAATGAAGTGTTATTTAGTTGAACTTCTCTAAGTAAATGAAAGTGAATCCAATGTAAATACTGAATCGAAGCGTTATACGTGTCCGCAAATTATCCGTTTCATTCAAGTCCTGTTTGGTCTGACGTTAACACAAACAAAGTGGATGGCTTTCCAACTCGTGAACACGCAACGTATAACTGCCCATGTGAAAAACAATGATTTTCTAAATTTATCCCACAAACACTAAGCGATTGTCATTGCGAACGCAAGGCGAACTGGAAATTGCAATCGTTTGAAGTCAAACGGAAGATCAGTAGGAATCATTGGTATTCGAGGAATACATACATTTTCACCTGCGTACTTTCCGTTAATAATGGTTGCCTCAATCAAATTCCGCATAAGTCTTTTTACTGAAAGTCGAGTACCGTTGCAAGGTCGCGGTGGATTCAAATTACGCAATATCATAATAACTGTACCAACTTTGAGTTGCAAGTTATGTGGTGGAAATCCTGGTAATTCCAGAGAGTTCAAAAACTCCGTTGGATAATTTACTACATCCTCGGGATTTGTTATGGAATCAACGGATTTGTATGTCACCAAATCGCCAGCAATTTTTGATTGAATGGTGAAATTCAGTGCGTGTACATCATTATTCTTTGCGGCAAGAATTGCTCGTTGAATTAACCAAGCATAATTCTGATAATTCTCACTAATGTTTGGGAAAACATTTTCAATAAGAGCTAATTGAGAGTCTACAAATCGGCAAAAGTCGTTGGTAAGAGTAATTAATCCAGATGTCGCATAAACTGGAACTTTTCCATTTCCAACAGCTAACAATTGTTTGGAAAATTGTGCAGCACTTTGATCATTTTGAAGTTGAACTCTCATATTAGTGGTAAGCGATAATGTTTTTACGTTATTCCATTAAGGTGATGCCTTCAGACAAGCATTTAATTCATCTGCAGGCATTCCACGGGGAATTACTGGCAACGTCTGCCTGAAATCACCTGCCAACAATATCATCAAGCCGCCAAAGATGTTGTTATTTCGCCGAAGATCCTTCAGTGTGAAGTTAAGTGCTTCAAGTGATTTCTAATGTGCCATTGTGCCCTCATTCCAAACAATGAGCTTGCATTGCATCAACAATTTTCCCATTGCACTGGATCGAGAAATATTGCATGTTGGAGTATCAATTGTGTTTAAATTGAGTGGCAACTTAAACGCAGAATGTGCAGTACGACCGCTATCTAGAAGAGTCGCCGCAATTCCAGATGATGCTAACGCCAAAGCTATGTCACGTCTTGATCGAATAGTGGCCAAAATCAATGAAATGACAAATGTTTTCCCTTTTCCTCTAGATGCGTCCAGGAAGAATAGACCACCAGTATTATTGTCCACCGCTTTCATTAATGTTTCGTATACTTGTTTTTGCTGTTCATTCAGCAACGGCACATTATTTCGAACCAATTCCTGCAATGTATCAACATTGTATTGCAGCTCTCGATTTAATTCTTGGTTGACTGCATCGTGCATCGATCGATTTATCGCAATCATTCCTACTTCAATCAGTAGCTTGTTTGCAATAGTCAAGCATTGATCCTCAATCAGAATCAATCCTTCATTGTAGATTTCATCGGTTATTTGGATGTCAGGATTATTTGTTTGAATGCATGGTTCAATGGTGCCAACACCAGATCATTGGCATCATACAATCGCTTGGCATTCTAATATGATCCCACTGCGAACTACAGTGATGATGATTTTGGTCCCGGAGCTGATCCGGGTTGAAGTGCAGATCAAGGAGAAAACTTCATGGTCCAGGCCGACGATTATGATGATGACCTTCAGCAATTAACATTCATGTCGAAAATATCAACAGAAATAGAAAAGTATACATTTTCTTTGCTATAAACCTTACGGAGCCCGAGACCTTTCCAACGAATGCAAAACCGTGGAAATCGGTTCGTGCGTTCTGGAGTTATAGCGTCAGGAAGGAAAACCCGACTTATTTTTTATAGTAGATAACCTAACTTGTATGTTAATACCGTAATAAATGAATTAAAAAAAGAGATTTAAATTGTATGTGGAGCGCAGCTATTTTTATGACCAGCTGTGTACATATTTTATTTTATTGGTGTACAAAACTTCTCTGTTTGTTTTTGTTTGGTTCCTTACTGTCGTCCGCTTTGATATACATTTTTTTCACAAAATACAGCTTATATTACTTGTAAACATTGTAGTTTTTTGTGAAAGAATGCTTATGATCGGATTGTATTTCCGAAAATTATCATTTATATGGCAAAACAGAGTTTGTTGGGTCAGGAAGTCAATACAAACTACCAATCTCTAGTAAGCTATCAGATTTTACAATTTAATTAAAACGTCTTCAATTTCCATTTAGACCGCCATTTGCAATGACTATCAATAAATTGGTATTTTGTTATTTTAAGTTCACAGGACTTTCTGCCACTATCACTTGGACGTGGTTTTTCTTTACACCAAGAATGAGTTAGTTATTCTATTATTTTGTACCCTAGAAATTATTTATATGATAAAACAACGTATTCCGGGTCAGCTTGTATGATCAAACGTATCCTGTAGCAGATTCCTGGTTTTCAGCTACCGCCCCAGCTGTTGTTCCAACTCTTCAAAAATAAAATCCATGTCAAACAAATTAAATTTAATTCTAAAACTCATCCCCTTCATAAATGTTTTTATTCGAAAAAACCCCAATACTTGGAAAAAAGTCTGTCTAAAGTGTCATCGAGTTAATAAAGAAAACTTTTATAAAATTAACTTGAACTTAGACCTTCAAATTTGTTTTATTCAAAACGACAAAAAAAAAACAGAGCTAGGTAGGTAGGTATTCATCAAATTCACATTCATTAATAGCTTTGTCCTGACAACCAAGTAAGCAATTACTTAAGTTTACTAATTGGATTATCATTAATTTAAATTAAATTATATGTGACTATATACAGTCTACCGTTTGAACGTAATGTTTGTATCCATTGAAAAATTTTAGCCTCTTGTATACGGTTGTGAGGCAAGAGAGTCGAGTACGAGTATTATGCTATGTTGCCCTCCAATTTGAAAAGAATTCAAAAGTTGTTTACAACAACCAGAAAGGAACAGAAACAGAAGCAGCTAGGTAGTTCAAAATCTAAGTAACGTTAACATCACCGACCGACCATCCTTGATGCTTATGGGTTATGTAGATTTGTATATAGCTTTTTTGAGACACACAAGTTAGGCATGTTGAATGAAAGTTCAGTTAAACATTGTTCCAAAGAAAGTAGGTACCTCTCCTAACCTATACCTAGATCCCTTAGATACGAGAGACAGAGGGGAAATACCATATCATACATTAAGGACAAGAATTAACTATGACAGTTTTTATAAAAGAAAAGAGGAAAATGTTGTCTACTGCATAACCCCTGCCTCAGCTCGGGTTTCCTGTGGCTAGCCCTATGGGGCAAATATTGGCATTGTGGTACAAACAAATTCTTTTCACTCTTTATTGTTTTAAAGGAGGGACAACAACATGTTTAAAGAGATTTTTTATGGATTGACGGAATTTTGGAAAGTCAAAACTTTCTTAAAACAAAATCGTGCTTGTCATTACTTATAGTTTCATAGAAACTGGTCCTCTTCATAATGTATTAAGGTAGGCGTGGCCAAACCTTGATTTACGTAAAATGTAAAGTGAAAACCAGCTTATAAGCAACTATATACAACCAAGGCGTCCATTTTATTTGTTACTCGATTTCGAAGACAAAAAGATTCAAAAGAGGTTGTCAAGACACAAAATATTTTATGACAGAATACAACATTGTTATTGTTAAGTGATAGTCTGCCTTTGACCGGGAAATATTTAAGTGATGGATATGATAGGGTTCCCTTTCAAATTTTGTTAAGTTTATTTTAAGTGGAAGTTAGGAGAGGCAGCAAAAAAAAAGAATCAATCATTTGGCAATATGCTCTTTTGGGGTGTATCAGTTTTCATTCCCTACATATGTCGTGATGTATAACAAAGGAAGTGGAATTGAGTTATGAGAATATTAATGACAAATTTTATTTAAAATGGGGTGAAATTTAACTGAATTTAATGTTCTCAGCTGCTTAAACAATTTAAGTTTAATTAAAATCAAGGTGTGAGTGAATGTTTTGAATATTCCATGATAGTGCAGTGTTCGACCTAAAACTCAGCTGTTGAATTAATTAACTTTCAAATTCTATCTTTCTTTGAAACAAAATTTAATTGAAAAAAAAGAACTAAACAGGATGGTTCAATGGCATTTCAATCAACAAGTAGGCTGTAGATAAGTATTCTTTGTTTAAAATGGTGGAGTGGAACATTTCCAGCTGAATATCCACGAAAACTTCAAGAATACCATCTTTAAGGTGTTAAATAAATTGTGGAGCATTGATGTAAGGCCAATTATTTGCGAAAAATATCTTAAGATTTCAGTGATTTATTGTGGACGACTTTTAGAAAACAGCACGGTTAGGAGACGCTTCTTGTAAAATTGCTATTGTAAAATTGCTATTGGATTGATTAGTCCCATGCAGTAATATATATCTTCCTGAAACAGTCAGTTTAAAGAAGAGTTCCGTATTAACGTTAACACTAAGATATGTAGTTTTCAAAAATGTTTATTATGAACTTTGGGTAAAGTACGAGAATAGTACGTATACGCCACAGTAAACATAAATCCAGTAGCTGCTGGTGGGAAGATTGTTACCGGCCATGACATCGACTATCGAGTCATTGTGTGTTGAATATCCGCCTAGGTATGGTGGCACGCATAAAAAAGATCAAATTTCCCATAACTATAGAGCACAACTGAAGATAAATATGACTGATGACATTGTTAGAGGGCTGCTGTTATTTTGTGGTCCATCCGTCCTGTGACATAGAAACCCATAAAAGAAAAAGTATAATAAGGTCTAGTCATATGGCCAGGTACCATCACCTGGAAGTGAGCTGACCATGCCCTCAAGTAGTGCAGCCAATGTGACATGAATTATGTTGGACTTGGTGTCTTCCAAAAAAGTTTGGAAATCATCGACTATACATGCGCCGTTGACCTCATTTTCACAGACATATGGATCAAAATCCACAGCAGACACTCTTGGATCTCATGTGGATTGGTATCGTCCTTAATTTGATAATTTTTGTTTGTTCATTTACCCACCCATCAAATATTTTACCCTTACGCTAAACATAATTTTTCGATGAACACAAGGGTCAGATGCCAATTGTTCCAGAACTCATCATTGTCTATCGTCGTTTACCTTCGGCACCTATATCAGTTAAATATAGAACGCCACCAAGCCCAAGTCAATATGCAAAATTCGCCAAATTGTGGTCTGCAAAAAGCCGAATTCTTGTGGAAAAAATCGAAATCGAAATCCTGCTTACTTAGACGAACGGCAGTTTTATACTTGGCAGAACTTCCTTCCCGTCGACGAATGGGTGTTGGTAATCATCTGAACTTTTAAATGCATTTCACATACTGCAAATAGCCTTCTATTAGTATGACCATAATTATGACCGTACAATCGACAACAGGGACGGTTTGTTGTCCTTTCGACAACGGAACAGAACTTGGAACGGAACTCTATTTTGAAAAGCCAGAAAAATAAAGTGCAAAAAATAAACCAATAGGTGTTAAGAAGCTTTTCGATGGTCTTGTGTCCTTGTGTCCTTATGCCCTTGTGTCTATTCCTTCTTTGGGATTCACAAATCGATTCTAAAAAAGCCACATTTTTGATAAAAAATTTGGTAAACGGTGCTGCCATTGGTATTATGATTGGAACTTAGTTGTGTAGTAGTAAGCACATATTTATGTTAAGGTATTGCACGCTACCGTATTGCTATAATGATTATCGTTACTTTTCCCCTTAAGACATTATTGTACACATATTGAGTCAAACCTAATTGAACGCTTTTATATTCAAACAACCGATAGTCATCTACACATGTATTAGTTATTGTTACTCTTCCCGTAAGACATTGTTATACACATGTTGAGTCAAACCCAAACCGAATACCTTTATATTTAAAACAACCGATAGCCATCTACACATGCGTCAGTTTCTTTTATTCCGCTTTGTATCTCTTGCCATTTTGTATGTATTAGTGTGTAACTAGTTTTAAGAACGAAAATAAGAAAGAAAGAGATTTATTCTATACGCATCATCCGAACGAAGTGGACGTGTTGTGAAAACGGCTTAATAAAAATCTTTAAATAAAATAAACGTGTTTGGTTATTTTCTTTATTGTTTCAAATAACATTTAAATTCCCTGCTACAAATATCAGAAGTGGGATCCAAGATCCAATAAAGTTTAAAAAAAAAAACGAAACTCAAAAAACAGATTGTTAAATTTTTTTTTTCTCTATCTCTGCCTCTGCTGTGAAAAGTTCTAGAATCCATTCTCGCCTAATAACGCGTCGCACATTTTCTTGTCAAGTAACGCGTCGTATATTCTTTTTCTCTCTTTTCCCTTGCTGTGAAATTTTTTTTTTCGGTGGTTGTTTTCTGTTTGCACACTTTTCGCTTTTCGGTAAAATGGAAGATATAGTCCATGCATCAGACTACACAGCTGCCCAGCTGCGCGAGTGGCTACAACGGTTAGGAAAACAGAGCAGTGGAAAGAAGGCGACGTTGGCTGTTCGTCTCAGCGAAATCCCATTGCAACAACGTGGAGAAGCGCCGAAGAAAAATGCTCCCGAGAAAGAATCACATGATGACGACGACGACGACGACGGCGACGAGGAGGAACGTGTTCCTAATGAAAACGAAACACATGAAGAAACTGAGCATACATTAACGGATCGTCAAAAACAGATTGACCACGAGTTACTACAACGAGAGGTGGCTATTTTGAAAAGAGAAAGAGATGTAGCAAGAAGGGAAAACGAGCTGTTGAGAAAGATGATGAGCTTGACAACAGATAGAGTGGAAACGGGAGAGACAACGGATGGTGCTATAGAACTGACAACAGGAGCGACAACAGCAACAGCAACAGGATCGACAGCAGCGATGGAAACGGGACCGATGACAGGAGTAACAACAGAAACAACGACAGAAATGACAACAAGCAACATTCAACCGTACACTGCATACAAAGACCTCGTCCCAGACTACAACGGTGGTGCTAATATTGACGATTGGTTGACACAGTTAAAAAATGTGCAACAAATGTACAATGTAGGCGAAGACATGCTGCGCACACTTTTCGTGTCGAAATTAAAGGGGAAAGCGGAGGAGTGGTTGCACGCACAGCCGAATTTCTTGTGCGAGAGTGTCGAAACCCTTTCCCAGTCGTTGAGGGAAATTTTCGGGGTGAAAGAAAATAGAATGGCGACAAGAAAAAGGTTTGAAGCAAGAAAATGGGCGTTGTCGGAGACGTTTGGAGAGTACTATAGCGACAAGTTGAGACTGGCTGCGGGTCTGGAGATGGAAGAAGAAGAGCTGGTAGAGTACATTATTGATGGTTTCACCGATGAAGACATGAGGCTATACGCATACGTCGGCGCATTTACTACCAAAGCGGCCTTGTACAAAGCCTACAATAAAGTACTACAACGACCGACACGGAACGAGACGGGATCGGCAACTGAAGCGACAACAGGATCGGCAAGAAGGACGTCTTAGTAAAGAAGAAAACTGGAGAGCTCAGAATGTGTGTAGATTTTAGAACTTTAAATAAGGTAACGTCAAAAGATAGCTACCCCATACCGATAATTGACGATTTGTTAGACAGAATGGCGGGTAAAACTATTTTTTCAAAGTTGGATTTGAAGAATGGGTTCTTCCACGTATATATGCACGAAGATTCGGTTAAGTTTACTTCGTTTATTACACCGTTAGGCCAATACGAATTTTTAAGAATGCCTTTTGGACTCAAAAACGCGCCATCAACGTTTCAAAGACATATAAACAAAATATTTGCAGACATGATAAGAAACGATAAGGTGATAGTCTATTTGGATGATTTAATGATAGCTACGAATTCCTATGACGAACATTTTTTGATTCTTGAGGAAGTTTTTAAGAGAATGGTAGAAAATAAACTGGAGCTTAGAATAGACAAATGTAAGTTTCTTCAAAGTAAAATTAAATATTTGGGTTTTACAATTACTGGTGAAGGTATTCAGGCTGATGATAGGGGTATCGAAGCGATACAAAACTTTCCGGTTCCACAAAGTGCTCACACAGTACAGAGTTTCTTGGGCTTATGCTCATACTTCCGTAGGTTCGTTAAGGATTTCTCGACTATTGCAAAACCTTTATACGATTTGATTAGAAAAGATAGAAAATTTAATTTCGGTCCAGAGCAATTGGAAGCTTTTGAGTTACTAAAAACTTAATTGATAGAAATGCCAGTACTGGCAATTTATAACCCAAAAGACGAGACAGAGTTGCATTGCGACGCCAGTGCCCTAGGGTTTGGAGCAATTCTATTACAGAGAAAAGAAGACAAAAAGTTGCATCCAGTCTTCTATTATTCCAAAAGAACGACAGACGCTGAATCAAAATTTCATAGCTTCGAGTTGGAGACGCTCGCAATTATAAATGCCCTGAGTAGGTTTAGAATTTATCTTCAAGGCAGAAAGTTTAAAATAGTTACAGATTGCAATTCTCTAACCCTTACTTTAAACAAGAAAGAACTCAACCCAAGAATTGCTCGTTGGGCATTGGAATTACAAAATTACGATTATACGTTGGAGCACAGGGCGGGCACTCGCATGCAACATGTTGATGCATTAAGTAGGACGACGAATATTTTAACGTTGGAAACTAATACTTTTGAAGAAAATTTAATTATATGTCAAGGAAAAGATGAAAAAATAATTAAGTTGAAAAGAATGTTAGAGAATGCAGAACATGGTTTATATGAAATGAGAAACGGAGTGATATATAAAAAGAAAAACGATGGTAATGTAGTATTTCTAGTGCCAGAACAAATGGAAGATCACGTGATGTATAGATACCATGATGAAGTCGGTCATGTAGGAACAGACAAAGTAATCGAGTTAATATCAAAAAGTTATTGGTTCCCTAAAATGAGAGAAAAGATAGGTACGCATATACAAAACTGTCTTAAGTGTATTTCTTTTTCCGCTAAACAAGGTCGAGAAGAAGGCTTTCTCCATATTATACCGAAAGGAAAAGTTCCGTTCGAAGTAATACACATAGATCACTATGGACCGGTGGATAATTCAAGACAGGTAAAGAAATATATACTGGTAGTAATAGATGCTTTTACAAAGTTCGTGAGACTGTACCCTACTAAGACAACAAACACTAAAGAAGTAATGCAAGCGTTGGTTGATTACTTTAGGGCATATAGTAAGCCAAAATGCGTAGTGTCAGACAGAGGAAGTTGCTTCACAGCAAATGAATTTAAAGAGTTTCTATCTGAAAGGGATATTCAGCATGTAAAAATTGCAACAGGATCGCCTCAAGCAAACGGACAGGTAGAGAGAGTCAATAGGAGTTTAGGGCCAATGATAGCAAAACTTGTCAAACCAGAAGAGGGTATGTATTGGGATCACATATTAGAAAAGGTAGAGTATTCACTAAATAATACAGTAAATCGAACGATAAAAGAACATCCGAGCGTGATGTTGTTTGGGGTAAGTCAGAGAGGTAAACCAATAGACAGAATCGTTGAAAGTTTAAGCGAAGTTGAAGACGGGATAGGAAAACGGGATTTAACTGAGATAAGACAGAAAGCGGTGATAGAACAAGAAAAGTCTCAGACGTACAACAAAAATTATGTGGACAAGAAAAGGTGTAATCCTACATCCTACGAAACAGGAGACTACGTGATGATAAAAAATTTTGACTCACATCCCGGCGCATCCAAGAAATTGATCCCGAAATTTAGAGGACCGTATCGGGTTGCTAAAGTCCTACGAAATGACAGATATCTGCTCGAAGATGTAGACAATTTTCAACAGTCACGATTACCATATCAAGGGGTGTGGGCGGTCGGCAATATGAAACCTTGGTTAGGTGAAAAATGTAAAACAAAGTAGAGATCAGGTGATCTCAAAGGTCAGGATGGCCGAATTGTAGTAGTAAGCACATATTTATGTTAAGGTATTGCACGCTACCGTATTGCTATAATGATTATCGTTACTTTTCCCCTTAAGACATTATTGTACACATATTGAGTCAAACCTAATTGAACGCTTTTATATTCAAACAACCGATAGTCATCTACACATGTATTAGTTATTGTTACTCTTCCCGTAAGACATTGTTATACACATGTTGAGTCAAACCCAAACCGAATACCTTTATATTTAAAACAACCGATAGCCATCTACACATGCGCCAGTTTCTTTTATTCCGCTTTGTATCTCTTGCCATTTTGTATGTATTAGTGTGTAACTAGTTTTAAGAACGAAAATAAGAAAGAAAGAGATTTATTCTATACGCATCATCCGAACGAAGTGGACGTGTTGTGAAAACGGCTTAATAAAAATCTTTAAATAAAATAAACGTGTTTGGTTATTTTCTTTATTGTTTCAAATAACATTTAAATTCCCTGCTACAGTTGCTTTCAACAAACTTAACAAAAGTCGTCATTTTATTCATGATTTTCTTCTTTTCTTTTTATTTTAGGGTCTCTTTTCGAGGATAACATTCAGAGAACCTGTTTTCCTTGGAGGAACTGGCAACATAACTGGATTGGCAAAACGATTGCCTGTTTATGAAGGAATGGTTGGCTGCATTCGAAGATTTGTTGCTAACGAACACGAATATAGCTTCAATGAGCAGCCGCTTGGTGACGCTTCCAAAGGATTTGATATACGTAAGTTGAAAATGATATCATTATTGCCCTTTATCAATTTTTTTCATTTCGATTGTTGAGGAAGTGTCGAGCGTGGTCGTACACGCAAAATTTCCCCAAAATTTTCAAATGTGTGCTTTAAAATGTTTAACTTGATGTTTATGCTACCCTAAAAGGGAAAAGTCTAATAAACAGGACAAATAATTAGTCCAAACATGGCAATTCAATATGATTAAACAGGCCCCCTTTAAAATTATTTAAATTGTTGTTCTCAAAAGGGTAAGAAACCTTTCAAAAGCATTTCACACCAAGCTTAGGTTACCCATTAAATTCCAACCCACCGCCCTCAAGCGGAATCCTCTCAATCTAACTTTAGCTTAGCGTTTACCACATTTCGATGCCATTCATTCCCATAAACACTAATGACATATTGTTTAATACAAACCTAATTAAAAATTAAACAGTCCCTTCACATTCATATGCATCTAGACCAACAAAGAGCTAAAGGAGTTCCTTCAACACTGCACGTAGTTGTAAACGAAAATGCACATGCATTTAATTTTTTCCCCATTTCTTTTGTTTTATTTCCAGAGGATTGCACAACCGACAAATGCTACAAATATCCATGTCAGCACGAAGGGAAATGTTTGCCATCTGATCAAGGTGCAATTTGCCTTTGTCCGATGGGCTTCGTCGGAGATCTCTGTGAACTTAGACTAGACTTGCAGGTAAATACAAAAACAAAATAAAAGGAAAAAAAACAAAATATGTATTTCTCTTGGGGGTTTTGTGCAACTCCCTTTTGCATGAATGTCAGCCTATCACCTTAATCCTCGAGATTATCATAGAGAGACCCAGTAAAAGGGTTGTTGTAACAGAAAAGAAAAGACAAATGCAAAAGGGTGTTTAGGGCGCACGAAACGATGCTGAAGTCATCAGTACTACAGTATAATTACCCCCTAAGTATGGTGCATTAAATATTCTCAATTTTTTGTTTCGTTTTTTTTTCGTGCGCTTTAATTTTGCAGGTGCCCTCATTTAATGGATCGTCTTACCTGCGTTATGCACCTCTGGGAGACAGTGCTCTTATTTGGCTTGAACTTCAGGTTGGTAAATTTATTGTTTTTTCGTGCTAATTAGCTGCTTTTGGAAAATTTTGTTCAAATTTCCGCACACACTTACATATGAATTGTGTATACATTTTCACATTTTCATGGTGTTTTGTTTGTCTTTTGTTTTCGTTTTGATTGTTTGAAGGTTGTAATTAAGCCACTGGAAACGGATGGGATTATTTTATACACTGGCCATGAACATCACGGGGACTTTATTGCATTATCCTTGGATATGGGTTATGTGGAGTTTTCCTTTGATTTGGGGAGCGGTCCGGCTGTTGTAAGGTAAGATTGAAAAATGTGTAGAAATTTATTGAAAGTGCATTTTTTGTCATCAAAAGTGAAGACATTTAAGTTTGAACACAATATTTTAAGCGTGAATTTTAAAATCGAATTCATGACACAATTAGTTGTAACAAAATTAGTGAATGAAACAAGACTGCCGGGCGTCGATGAGAGGCCTCATAAATAGAGTCAATAGTTGACTGAAATCCATCTTAGGCAGGGGAACGACCGGTGTAATGATGCTTGCAATGAAAGTAGAAATGTCGATACGTGAAGAAGGCTAAGGAAATTGACAAAAATATGTTAAATTGAGAGAAGTAAATGGCAATGGACATCATCAAACACAGCAAAGTTTGATGCAATACACTGAACCTCCTGTAAAGTAGGCATGAGTATTAAAGGCTTCTGACTCGATGAGATGTGCTTTTAAAATATAAAATTTGAGGGATTGTACCATGAGCAGTAAGCGCTTTCACAGAAAATGGTGAAATTCACTTTATGTGCACCACCAATCCCCTCTTTTTTTGTAATTTGCACCCACTCTTAGGATTTTTTATACCCTCATTATGCTAGAGACACAGTGAGTGCATTAGGAAGAACGGAAGGGGTTAGAAAGGAGGTGTCGGTGTATTCCTGAACATTATAATGATTGGGAAAGACAGAGTGTGGAAGAGAGTTCCACATTCGCATAGTACGGCTACAGAATTATGCTCTATACTTTAGAGTACGTCCGAAGTTGGGCTCGAGGGTGAACTGATGGGCATTCCTAGAAACACTCTTTTTTGAATACCATCCAAGATGCTTAAGTATGTAGCTGGAGCACCTGCCCAGAGATGAGAGTTGTACTCAAGCTTTGGACTGATATAAGTCTTATAGATAGTAGCCAGATCAGACGGGGAAAAGAATTTCTCGCGCCTTCTTAAGAAACCCAATCATCTTGCGGCATTTTTGGAAACATCAAATGTGCTCATTCCACAAAAGGTGGTCAGTGATGCACATACCGAGAATCTCGAGATGTTCGGTCTCATTGATGCAAGTGCCACTCATGCAAAGTGGCAAAGGGGGTATATCTCACTTAGATGATACAAGACAGCATTGGGTTTTGAAGCAATAAACTCTACTCGGTTTTTTATGCCCCATTGTACAATGCTGTTCATACCAGAGTTTAATGAGTTTATCATATTTTGCCGTTGCAGTTCCACATCCGAAGAGTCTGGGAACAAATATGAAAGGCTAAGGGTACTATCGTCAGCGAAACAATCTATTGGATTAAAAGTTACAGACAAGAGATCATTTATAGAAATGAGAAAGAGCGTCGAAGACAAAACGGAGCCCTGGGGCAAGATGCCAGACTTTATCAAATACCTTTGAAATATCAAGTGCAACAATCTTACTTTCTCCAAAACGATATAAAGATGTGTTCCACTGTTCGGTGAGATAATCCGTACTGCCGGTCATTAAGAAGCTTTCGGTCTTCAAGATATTTCTTGACCTGATAGTCTATCAGCGTTTTTATGACCTTAGAAACAAGGGACGTAGTGCAATCTAACGATAATTGGAGGGAGAAAAAGGGATTTTTTGGGATTGCCTCGACAAATGCTATTTTCCAACTGCAACGAGCCCAGAAGAAAAGGATAGATGGAAAAGCTTACGCAAGGGTTTTGCCAGCGTGGAAGAAACCCTCTTCAGAATAATAATAGCGGGGAACGATAAAAAACGCGTTACCCTTAAGCATTGGAAGATACTGTTTCTTTCCTCTTGATCTTGATGCTATCTAGAAAAATTAAACACAACCAAATGTTGAGCAAGACTACTTCCTGGGGCCTATTTAACCAACTTACAAAATTGTAATTACAAGCATTTTTTCACAAAATTTGTGAAAATTTGATAAATTTTGTTTCACCAGTTTGTTGTGTTTACAAAATTGAGTTTATAAATTACAATTAAAAATTTGTGGAAAAGTCAGTTTCCGTTTCACCAAGACTTGTATTTTACCAGCAAAAAATTTGTGAGCTTTCAAGTTTCTTGTGAGTTTCTGTTTCACCAAAGAAAACAAAATTACAAGTTTCATTTTATTTGTAAAAAAAATTCTACTATTTCTTTTAAACCGACTTCAGCAAATTGCCAGCCATTTCTAAGATTCAACGCATGATGCGTGACATATTCGTTGTCTAACCTACTGTGTATGAGTTTTTTTTTTTTTAAATTCCCACGCCTCTTTCCCCCCCAGATACCGCACACGCTGGGGTCCATTTACACCGAGTACGACAGCAATTACGGTTGCTAGACGTATCGGCACTTAATTAGAAATTATTTAAAATTACTAAAATAAAAAAGCGATGGCGACACGAACATAACAGGCCGACTCCACTAGAGATAATTTCTCTCAGAATACTCATCCTGACATGAAAAGTCTAATGGAGTCGCGTTGAAACAACAACAAACAACGCGACTCCATTAGACTTTTCATGTCAGGATGAGTATTCTGAGAGAAATTATCTCTAGTGGAGTCGGCCTGTAAGGAAGACAAGAGGTTGGGACTGCTTAATGCAAGCAGGGTCAAAAAGGAAAAATAAATAAATAAAATAAAAAATAAAGAAAGAAAAAAAGTACAAAATTTTTAAAACAAAAATTTTAAAGTCAAAAATTTAAAAAGTTGAGTTAGTGTATAACAACTTTCCAGATTTTATCTGGAAAAATAACATCATCGTCAACAGTTTGAGTCAGTGTGGTTCTTTTTGTGAATAACTTAGAGATCTCCTAAGTCTCATTCGGAGTTCAAGTCTATATGGAAATGGAACATAAATAAAAAAGGATTTGCTGGAAACCATCAATTTCGGACGAAAGCAAGGTTTAAGTGTTTGAAAATCAATTCCATTTTGAAATTGACAAAAGTAACTTTTCCTCCTATGAAAACACGGTCTCTTACCGTGCAGTAAAACATTATCCGAAAACACCTTAACTGCTTGAAAATATATATATATATGTGCAAATAAAGCAGCATGTAGGTACCTGTTAGGGGTGAGATGTTTTAATATACCGACCGGCAAGTAATGATACGCGTCAACCGCTTAAATTCCGCATACATAAATTTGAACATTCGAACACAAAAGCCAAATACCTATCATCACTTTTAGCAGAAATACGATAACCAACCGAGGTTCAAGACTTTTCAATGTGAAAGAACATGTATCGGCGTTTTGGACAAAATGACACCAAATACAGTTTTAACTTTGAATTGATTACAAA
This sequence comes from Sphaerophoria taeniata, assembly GCA_943590905.1. NCBI lineage: Eukaryota > Metazoa > Arthropoda > Insecta > Diptera > Syrphidae > Sphaerophoria > Sphaerophoria taeniata. The sequence goes on along the minus strand of OX016540.1, from coordinate 21,000,349 downwards.
AGTTGTCAACAATATAAGCCCAGATACAAACAACATATCAGTCAGTAGGGGAGAGTGGGTACGAAATTAACACGGGGCGGTTGTAACATTCAATGTAGAAATGTTGGCAATTTGACCTGAATGCATCTACAAAAATCAAAACGTCAAAGTACTGAATTGTGCCAGATAAAGTTGAAAACGTGAAATTTGGGTTCGGTCTTAAATTTTTTTCTGTGTTATTTTTCGTTGTATTTTTTAGAATAACATCGTTTTTAGAAAGTGGAAGCTGTGTTATTAGAGTTCATTTTTTTCTTTACTCAATGCTGTTAAACTTTTTGTGATCGACCCAATAGTTTTTTTTAAATTCCATATTCAATATAAAAAAAACAGATGTGGACTGTTGTAACATTTTTTGAGTGGACGTTTGTAACATGTTACAAACGTTCACCCAAAAAATACCAATGTGACACTTCTTGTTTTGATCTTCAGTGAATATCACGATTTCCATTTCGAGAGTACAAAATATCACGACAAAGAACATGAAAAACCTCTCGAGGCATGATTTCCAAAAATATTATGATAGAAGCAGCAGAAGAAGTCCTAAAAAATGCCAAATCAATTGGAAGTGTTTCAAAGGCTTATAATATCTACCACGTTATTTTAAGTCGTTTTGTTCGAAAACTCAATTTTCTCTAGACTCCCCTGAAAACGCTGTTTACTCAGTAATAGGGTGCAGTGCAGACCCCACAATAGAGTTTTTACAGATCATTACGAAGTATGTATTTATAAAATAAAATAAAAAACATAGAATTGTTTTTATGTTTTTTTTTCTATTGAAGGGAAAATTGGAAGCATACATAAATCATTATGCCGATTTATGCTATGGACTTACGACCAAGTGTGTTCGAAAACTGGAATACCAGGTGGCAAGCTATAATAAACTACAAATGCCAGCTAACCTGAATTTGAATCAAATGGCAGGTGAAGAATGACAAATCTTTTCTAAAACGCAATAAAATTCTTGTCATTCGAAAACCTGAACCAACCAATTTAGCACGATCAATGAACTTCAACAACCTAATGTGTCAAAGATCAAAGTTCTTCAATAATTTGCTTGATGTTATGGATCGTTTCAAATTTCAGCCACAACATATATTTATAATATCGATGAAACCGGCCTTACAACTTTCCATAAACCATCAAACGTTATTTCAAAAAAGACAAGAAGCAAGTTTGGTACTTTCTTTTATGCATTGTTATGGAATTTAAAAAAAAAAAAAATCTGAAGCTAAACCGAGTTTCTCTTTTATTTCATTAAATTTATGTGCTGTTACAACCGTCCTTTCATCGTGTCGTGTTACAATCGGTACGACATAAAGTCGGTTGTAACATTTGTCTTTCACCTCCTTTTTCCAGCTTTCCTCCTGGGAAAGGATAAAGTTGTATGGCAAATTAGTATTTAATGGTAGCCAAATGTCCACTTATCAATATGTGTGTTGTCTTATTTTGTTTTGTCTTTTGGCTTAAAAGTTATTGTACAAAAAGTACAAATTGTAACTTCCGTACCCACTCTCCCCTACTTACATCAAAAAAGGAATCCCTTCCAAATTAGGTGACATTTTTGACAAACCAGAAACCAGACCTCGCTCGATGATTGTTTTGTAGGCATTGAAAAGCTCCCTTTTCAAGCTAAATGCCTTTAATTTTCTGGCTTACGTATGGTCTATTTCAAACTATGCACTTATTTTTAATTTCTAAAAATGTTCAAACAAGGAATTACCTCTTTTTTTGACCAGTTACCACTTACAAAAATAAATATATTTGAATGGTCTTATTAATAATTCCTGCACTAAGCATTTTTGTTTTCAGTTGTAATTTTTTTCAATTTGATTCTTATTTATTTGCCGCACAACAGAAGTGCAGATTAGTGTATGCAGAAACAACTTTAAGTTGAATTTCGACCGCACATTGTACATGAAATGAAATCTCAAAAAGAAAAAAAAATGTAATCCTGCATTCTCGTTTGAGCACTGACCCATATTTTTGAGGCAAAGCCCTTTTGCTCGTTAAAATAAATTACGAGCACCAACCTAAATATATATTTTTAAAGGCAAAAGAAACATGCAAAATGCTTACATTAACATTTTCATTAGTTATGTTAAGGTTGACGGGGGAGATTTGGGGCAACATAAGCAAGTAGGTGTATACGAGCGAGTTGTAACTTTTGGTGGTGTAAAATAACAAGAACGTTCTTAATTTGTCTCCTACACGCATTACTTAATCCATATTTAAATTTAATGTTTTTTTGTCAACACAGGAGCGACTACCCCATCACAACTGGCCATTGGCATACGATGAAAGTGTCTAGGACTGCAAGGTTGGCTGTTCTTAAGGTAAGGCTCCCCTTAACAGGGATGTTAAACCTACCAACTCGTTTGTTTTGAAATTATTTATTACAGATGTAAAATTTAAAATATTTACAGGTAGACCAACTTCCGGAAGTAATGACCATATCATCGAATGGCTTCTGGCACTTGTCTTTACCGCATGCTCTTTATCTTGGGGGTGTTCCACATTCGGATGTGCTGCCGACAGTTGTACGGCATAGAGGATTCTTTGCGGGATGCATTCAGAAGGTATTTAATTATTGTGAAATCGCTCTCTAGAGGCATTGAAAGGAAAAAGTTAAACGTTCAAAGTTTGAACATAACTTTCAAACAGGAATAGCGGTTAAAAGTTTTTGTGATTATAATATAAATATTTAAATAAAAAGTAGCCTGAAATTGATCAGTGATATAAGTTGGTGATTACACTGAATGGGAAAGGGCTCATGTAAGCTTAAGTTCATTTAATAACAAACTGCATTTAAATACTTGTGCTTGTATCAAGCAACAGTGTACTTTATTTGGAGAAAAAACCTTGATATTACCGAAAATTGCGGTGATAGAGAACGTCAAATAGCATTTTTAATCACGACGAACATCTATAGTCGGTCAGCGTGGTTGATTGTCTATGCATTCATTTGTTCCTCCAGCTACTGCGATTTATCGATCTGAGACCGATTAACTTGCAATTCGACACAGGAAATTTTTTTGAGGAATACTTTAAGCATTTTTGATTGCATGTGTAAGCCTTCTGCGTTGACGTTCTCTGTGTACACTTCCCATCACTTCAAAGCGCTTTTTTTTATGTACATTTGCATAACTGTGTCGAGGGCAATTGTGAGAAATATCGATTTAAAATTGCGAGCAAATGTTTGGGAATAATTAATTTTTTTTTGCAAATATCTCAGCTACAAGGCATTCAAAAAACCTATTAATTATTTTGATGAATAGAACTCGAGCAGACCTTTCTTTTGATGTATCATTCGATGGTTTTTTTTTTGTTCAAAATTTTGGCACAGGGGGTTAGCCCATGATATTTTTTGAAAATCATAAAGAAACCGATTTCGCTGAATCCAATCTTCTCTATATACAGGGTGGCTGATTAGTATTGCTACATTAAGAAACTCAAATAACTTTTTTTTCAGTGTATAAAATTCATTTTAATTTTGTTCATATTAAAGTTCATTAACCAAAAAGTTGTTCATTATTACTTGAAGAGTTGAGTTGATACTGAAATAGCCGCAGTTGTTTCTTGAATGGCTTGCTTTAATTCATTAAAATTTGTTGGTTTTGACTTGTAGACTCCCTGTTTGCAATAACCCCATAAAAAAAAATCAGGCGCAGTAAGGTCAGGTGATCTGGGGGGCCAACGCCAACGGAATGAGGAGTTCCTGGATATCAGCTTGTTCGGAAATTTTCTTCGCAATTCTGTCATAACAGGCCTGGCTATGTGAGGAGCTGCACCATCTTGCTGAAACCAAACAGTTTTAGAAAGGAATTCTCTTTCGGCGTAATTTTGGATAGAAAAACTCCCTCAACATGGTAAAGTAACGGTCTCCAGTAACCGTAACGGTGTGACCGTTTTCTTTGAAGAAATAGGGCCCGACAATGCAATCGTGAAGAAACTGCACAACATACTGTGACACAAAGTTTATGCAATTCTGTCTCATGGAGTATCTGTGGGTTGGAAGCACTCCATATTCGACAATTTTGTTTGTTGATGTTGCCGTTTAAATCAAAATGAGCTTCGTCAGACAGGTTTCCGTCCTCTTCCACCATTTGGAACACCTTTTGGCAAAATTCCAAGCGAATCGGCAAGTCTGCTGCATTCAGTTTGTTGATTATTTGGATTTTATAGGGGAATAAGTCCAAGTCATTGTGCATAATTGACTGCAATGACTGTCTGTTTATAATCATTTGAGCAGATAAGTTTCTTGTCGAAACTCTTGGATTATTTTGTATGGTAGCAGCTACAGCAGTTATTGTTTCCTCCATCCGAACTGAAGGATTTCGATGGTAAGGTCTTCTTTCGACCGTTCCATTCTCGGCAAAATTGTTGACAAACCTCATCCATCCATCTGCTCGGAGGATTGCCGCCAAACGTGCGGCTATATTCTCTTTGAACCAAAATTACGGACTCCAGTGCATAATAACGGCAAACAATCCAAATTCTTGCTTCAGTGCCTCAGTTATCCATTTTATTGGCCTAAATCTAAGAATCAATCTGCAAAATAAAAAAAAATACTAGATTCATTTAATCCAAAAAAAAAGTTATTACATTTATTTTTTTGTAGCAGCTTTCGTCAGCCACCCTGTATATAAAAATGGATGTATGTTTGCTTGTATGTCTCTTATGGACTCCAAAATGGTTAATACTTTTGTATTCAGTGATGGTTTCTGTGGAAAAAAATCGGAAAACCCTCATGGAAGAGTAGGAAAACTGGAAAAATCAAACAAAGGTCGGGAATTGGATTTTTTTGCTTGGAAGTTTTTGTTTCAAGGAAATAGATTTTTGTGAAATAGTCAAAACACATCTGAAGAACGAAAATTTGTGGAAATTTTCAACGAAATTTGCATTTTACTGTATGCTTTAATGAAAGTAGAATGTTCAGATATGATGTAGTTCTCTATGTCAATTGGATTCAAGCAAATCACATGGCATTTTAACAATATCTGTGTTAATCATTATTATTCTGGTGTTGCTCTGAAGGGTGGCGAGACGAGGTTCACAGGGTCCGTTCGGCTAATATTTGATAGTTGCAATTATCCTGTCCGTGACTTAGTGGTTAGGTGCGTTGACTGCTAAGCAGAACGTGTCGTCGTTGGTTCGAGTCCTACTCGTGCCCATATAGTTTTTTTTTTTATCTTTCACCGACATTGCCTCTAGCGAAAAACTAACATTACTCCCAAGAGTACACTACTCTATTTATTTATTTATTTAATTATCCTGAGCTTACGACTGAAAGCCAAACTCAATTATGAGCTATGGTTGCCAAGATATTTGGACGAGTAGAATGTAGATATTAATTACATGGGAGTAGCTTAACCCCGCGGTGTTGCCCACAATAACCGGGTTAACAACTAGCCCTTATCATATTCTGACACCTCAACTACCACTTTCTTTGCTCTATAAAAATTTGTATCTATCCCAACGGAACCGCACATTTTACCAAGATTAAAAGCAGCATACCTATATGCTATTCCAGTTTACCTATTATATAGGGTGTCCCAATAAGAGTGAACTTTTTAATTTGCAAATAAAACCAAGTTTTTTATGACAGAGATGTGATATTTTTATTGTATTGTAAAGAAGACATGTTCCGATTAAGTATGGAATAAAATATCCGACAAATGACCCTCCCGGCTCCGATGACAGGCCATTACTCTTTTCATAAAATTTTCCATGACTTTTGCACAGAGATGTGGCTGTATCTCACCGACAACACGTTGGATTTCCGATTTGAGCTCAGGAATTGTTTCGGGTTTATTCGCATGAAGCCGAGATTTCACAAAAGCCCAAAGAAAAAAATCACACGGCGTTTAATCGCACGATCTTGGTGGCCAGTTCACATCAGAATTCCGTGAAATAATGTGTTCTGAAAATCGTTGCTCCAATAAGTCGATTGTTTCATGCACAGTATGGCAAGTTGCGCCGTCCTGCTGAAACCACATGTTGTCCAGATTCATGCCGTCCAGTTGAGGCCACAAGAAGTCCGTTATCACATTCCTGTAACGAATGCCGTTCACACTCACTGTCGAATTGATGTGTTCAGGTTCTCGACAACACTCTCGTTTACAGCAGCAATGTTTTCAAGAGACCGACCAGTAGTTTGACGCAAAGGATTCTTATCATCCATAATTGACCGAGTTTCTTCAAATTTTTTGACCACTCTTCGAATGGTTGACATATTAGGTACACTCTCTCGACTGAAAATTTGGTGAAGTTTGCGAAGCGTAACTTTCCCCATTTTCGTAATGAGTTTTACCATTATAATGTATTGTTCTTTCAAAAAGCGCTCCATTTTTAGTAATCGGAACAAACAGAGGTTACATCTGCCAAATTTCAGAATTCCTACTTGCATGACAAAGAAATTATTCCAATTTTAAAAAGTGCGCTCTTATTGGGACGCCCTGTATATCTGTTTGCTAAATTTCATCCAGATCCGTGAAGTCGATTTTTTTTTTTTTCAAAATTCATTTTTTATTCAATTCACTTATAACTACTTATTCTAGACAAAGGAATTCAAAACTAGCTTATCATCTAAAATCTTATATTTAACTTACTGGCCCTAACCGGGCGCTCTAAGGAATTCATGATTTACTTAAAATTAATGCCTTTCGGCTTATGAACTATTTTGCTTTATTTTTTATTTATATTTTGAATTTGTTAGAAAATTGCAAAAAACTAACTCAATATCATTTTTATTTTTTCTTACATACTACTTAAAATTAGGTCCTTAAAAATAAAACTTAAAATTAACTAAAACTACCTATTCTACCTAACAACTACTTACAAACTAGAACAACCACAGCAGCAAATCTCTATCTTTTCTTTTTTTTCAATTTCAAGTTTTTGTATATTTTTTTTCTCTTCTTTTCTTGTGTATTTTTTTTTTTTATTTCTATTTTTTTTATTTTATTTTTTTTTTTTTGTATTAGTTGTCCTTGTCAATGTATGTGCCACCATGCCTACTCTACTTAAACCTAAACCCAAAACCCTTAGACTAAAACAAGTATGTAAGCCGGCCAAGGCTCAAACAGTCAAACCCCACCCCGACTACTCATTGTCAAGTGCTGACTGAAGCCACCAGAACTGGTGCTCCTGCTTCACCCTATCGATTCGGTCCCGTTCGGACACAGCCCTACTGAACCGAAGGAGCTCTGCTCCGTGCTGTGCGAGGACGTCGCGATGGTAAAGGAGCCGCCGATCGACGGTTCTCCGCCTGACGTGGTAGATTAGCGGGATCGCCAATCTGTCCTGTATCAGACCGCATTTATCTAAATGGAGGAATGCCTCTGGTGGAATGAAGCCGCTCGAGCGTGCACTATCAAAATATTCGTCGTTCGGATAGAACGCCCCAAAGATCAAATTATTCGCCGAAGTCATAGCTCTCGCAATGTGACCCCGAACAAGTTTTATCACGAAATTGTCAATTCTGTTGATACGAGCCTCGTTGTACAGAACCTCGTTAGGATAGTAATGTACATAAGAAGATTCCGGTGTCCGATACAAACCGAGACAGCGCCGAAGACACTGCCTCTCGAACACCCGAATCTTCTCCATTTGAGATGGTGCAACGTTGAACCACACTGGACAGCCATAAACGATCATCGGCCGTATGAGGGCCATGTAGCAAATTACCTTTACTCTGGGGTCAAGCCGACTGCTGCAAAACAGCCGTTTCGTCAGAGCGAAGGCTCCTCTGGCCTTAGTCAGAGCAGCATCTATATGTCTGTCGAAATACAGATACTGATCCAACCAGATACCGAGGTACTTCACTTCACTTTTGCACGTTAATCGCTGTCCGTGAGGCCCAACGATGACCATCTTGCGCCAATTCTTGCGCGTATCCCTCGTGGCCCCAGCCAACGGGGTCCGGAACAGAATTGTCTCGCATTTCTGGACATTTATTTTCAGTTTCCAGTCATCGTAGTATCGCTGAATCTTCTCGAAGTCACTCTGCAAGAGAGTTCTAATGACTTCGACCTTTGGGGCAGTTCTGTACGCAATCAGGTCGTCGGCATACGCAATTGCCTGGGTGAGGCTACCTATCAGATCGCTGGTGTAAATGCTGAAGAGGATCGGCGAGTTCACCGCTCCCTGTTGAAGACCGTTTTTGATTTCAAAGGTGGTGGTAGAAGTTACATTGCCACTTTTGACAACAAACTTCCTACCGTTGAGCATATCATAAAGCATATACAATAATGGTTTACTGATGCCTAGTCTGGTGAGTTTTAGGTACAAACCTTCTAACCATACGGTGTCGAAGGCCTTCTCTAAATCAACCAGAACAGCACCCGTGCATTGTTTCTTGGACTTATTCCATTGGATATCAGAAACGAGCTTAGACGCGGCATGAATAGTGTCATGTCCCGCCTTGAACCCGAACTGGTTATCCGGAATTATTTTGTTGTCCGAAGCCCACTCATTCAGAGCCCTATTGACTACCTTTTCGAATACCTTGCTGATGCTTGGAAGAAGACTTATTGACCGAAGATTTGACGGATTGGAGTTGTCCTTTCCCTTTTTCGGGAGAGGATGAACCACAGCTGTCTTCCAACGCTCTGGATAATATGCATTATTCAGCGCGTTGTTGAACAGAGTGGTGTATATGTCTATTGCCTCAATCGGTAAGTGTCTTAGTACAATGTTGGATATACCGTCGACACCTGCTGACTTCTTATTCTTTATTGAATCGAAGATAAGCTGGAGTTCTACCTTCGTGATGAGCAAGGGACTTGCGCCCGTTCGTTCGGCGATTATAGCGTTTGCTAAGAAATCGTCATCAAACCGGGTAAAACCACGGTTCTCGGATCGCCAATGCGAAATATCATTCCTCAGGTAGAAGTGATGAAGTAAGGCTCTGTTCTCCAGGTCGTGGTTCGGGCGAGTGCAAGCATTCACCTTATACACTTGCTGGAAAGCAGCACCAACTGTCTCCACTTTCTCCTGCGGATCTTCAATCACAAAGAATTCATCGTCCAAGACGGCTTCCTCAGGATCAATTTGCGCTGTCAGGAGTACGTCTCTGTTCTCTATAGTTCTCTGGAGTTTCAGGCACGGAAGGTCGTTCTGATTATTTTTTCTAAATATCTTATTGATTTGGGGAAACATACTCGGGTCGCTAGAATTAACGGCCCGAATTTTGTTGTCCCAAAACAAATTGATAGATAGTCTATAATTTTCTTTGATCAGCTGATTTACGTTTTTGATCGACGACTTCAGCGCCCTAATCTCCAGGTCGTGTGGGTCTGTGAAGCGTCTGTACAAGTTTTTCAGTCTTGTCAGTAGTCCACTTTTATGTCTGTGAAGTGCGTCTATAGTCGCGTTTCTGTAGACGTCGTTTTGGTCGCGTTCCTTGTATTTCGGTATTGTCCGTTCCATTGTTCGTTTTATAATTTCGTCCATCTGTTGTAGATGTTGGTCGATTTCGTTGTTCGTTAGGTTTCTGTTACTTGGTGGGGCTATGTCACTCGAACGGAGTTCTCTCGCTAGGGCGTTGGTGAAACGAGGCCAGCGCATCTTACTGTAATTGTAAGAATACGTTGGAACGTATTCATCCAACTCCACGCGCTCGTTCGGAATCTGAATTACAGCAGCCAAGCCACAGTGATCACTGTCGTACTCGATTGTCTGTAAGCAGTTTCGAGGGTGATTACCCACTTTGTCCGTTATTGTCAGTCTGGTATCGTACAGCAAAAGGTCCAGGAAAGAACCGCTCCTTGGGAACGATGGCCTTTCAGTAGCCAGTAGGTCGACACCATATTCAACACTGCAAAGATTCATCAAATTAAAAAGATGATTACCTCTTGGATTATGAGTTTGATTTCCCCAATCTTCATGTTTGGCGTTCAAGTCTCCGGCCATAACGAAGTAGTTTTCTTCCAAGCTCAGTTTTAGTACTCTGAAAAGAATCTCGAGCTCTGAAATAAAGATATTAGCCTGCGGAGCTTCAGCCGCATAAGCCGCAATCATATACATCTTCTTCCCTTGAGTGAGAGAGATGCATACGACGCAAACTTCTAGCGTCCTGAGCTTTCGCAAGTCATTATTGTATATGACTTTATAATTAATGCCCTTACGTATGAAGATTGCAACACCGCCTCCTTGGGTAGAGCCGGGTCGATCCCTTCTTACGATATTGTATTTGTTATTAGTCAGTTTGTGTTTCTGGTTTAGCTTGGTTTCGCTAGCCATGAACACATCGGGACTGTGGTCTTTCAACAACTGGAACAAATAAGCTCGGCGTTCAATCCTAATCAGTGAATTTACATTCACAGCTAGGATCCTTAGGCGCGTCTCCGGCAGCGCGCCCTTAACCCTGAAGTTGCGCTTGGCCAGCCATCATAGAGTAGAGTTTATCTACTCTTCCGGCTTGCTCCCATATCTGACTTTGCAGTCCTGCTAGTTGGCCTTGAATGGCAACCAACAAGGCCACAATGTCTGGCTGCCCGGCCGGTGCCTTAGGCTCTTGGGCCTGTGGGGCGACCGGTGGTGGAGCCTGTCTCGCTTTACCCATTCCTTTCGCAGAGTTAGCGTAAGAAATATCGGGCCTCACGAATGATTTTGTTGTCGGAGCTTGTCGTATTGGTCGACTTTCTACGGCCTTCTGGCTGGCCTGTTTCTCTTTAATTTGTTGGACCTTAGGGCAGCCCCTATAGTTGGCAGGGTGCCCCTCGTTCCCGCAGATAACGCACTTGAGCTGGGATAAGTCTTCAACCCGCTCCATTCCTAACTGACATTCCCCCCTATTGTGGGTTTCTGCGCACTTGACGCAGCGCATCTGCATTTCGCAGTTGGCTGCGGCATGGCCGAACCTTTGGCAGCGCATGCATTGTAGCATGTCGTCGTGCCTCATTAGTCTTTCCCATCTTATAACTTGGTAGTCGAGGATGGAAATACTCCTTAGACTATCCAACTTGCTTTGGGGCGATAACGTTACTAAGAACATTGGGAGCTTGTAACCCCCACGTCTGGACTTGACCGTTGAAAACGGCTTGACCCCGATAAACTCGAGATCGTCACTCGCTTTTCGACGGAGCTCATCTAAGAGCGCCTCAGGTTCCGTGCAGGAACTGATGCCCTTTAAGAGGACCGTTTTTAATTTTTCGCTGCGAGGCGTGAAGCTGAAGAACTCAGCTGTGGCCTCCTTCAAATACTCTTTCACAATGTTGTATTCTGGCAATGTGAAGCATTGCACCGAATACCTTTTTTCTTTGTCATTTATAATTTTAATGTTAAAACTACCATTAGTGGCCGACTTACATACCTTTTTTAGATCTTCGAGGTCGACCTTATGGGTCCTGATTGGTGGCACATTTTTGTAATTAGTAGACTGTGGCTGTTTCTGGTGTTGTTGTTGTTGTTGTTGTTGTTGTTGTTGGTGTTGACTCAATTGCTCCTGCTGCTGCCCGACTGCTGCTGACGTGGTAGGGCCCTCCTCGTAGGGGCCTGTTTCAGTTGTTGCAGGCTTCTGGACCTGTTCCGATCCTGCATTTACTTTTTTGGCATTACGCTTTTGTTTTTTACTCAATCTCTGCTGCTGTGGTTGTATTTGTTGTTTTTGCTGGTTTACTGCAACCGGCGCCGAATTTGTTGTTTCCTGGATCTTGTGTTGCTGTTGTTGTTGTTTTTGGTGCTGCTGCTTGTTTTGTTGTTGCGCCTGAAGCTTTCTTGCTTTTTCAGCTGCCTCCGTTTGACGACGCGCTTCCTGCTTCTGTTTAAGGTGCAGGAGAAGGGGCTTTATTTCTTCCTTCAGCTGATTCAGTACCTCTTCGCACTGGTTAATTTTTTTTTTTTTGCTAACGAGGGCTTCCTCTACCTCCTCGTCTGAAGCATCAGTTGATAGGAGAGTGAATTTGTTGCTACCTCCGGACATGTAGAGCCCCTCTCCGTCCTCGGACACATATTCTGTCCTAGCTGACTCTTCATCGGAAGAGTCGTCTTGCACTTGTTTTTGTGCATTTACTGTTGCCGTTGTTTTAGCTGCGATCTTGATGTCATCCACCCCAGCTTGCAGCATAGCTGAGGTGGTAGCTGGTTTTTTAAACGTTAAATTATTCGGCGTCGGTTTGAAGCCCCGCCTTCTCTTCAACTTCCCTTCTATCTCACTTGCGGTGTTTTCCTTCATCGGTGATTTGGTTGTTGGTGGAACATCACCTGATGCCACTTTAGCCTTCTCTTTCGTCATCGTATGCACGAAATTGATCATCTCGAATCGAAATAGAAAATAAAAAAACTCTACTTCGAGTGGGAAACGAACCCACGACCCCTGGATTGGCAATCCGATGCACTACCGCTGTGCTATCGAACTCTTATATATTCAAGTGGATAACTTGGTACTTCAACGCTTTGCACTGTAAATATACTTTTAGAAATGGAATTTCTCCGCTTGTAGTCTTCACTGAACGAGAGTTGAGGATCGACTGTCCGTGAAGTCGATCTGGAGGAGTTAATGAGCAACAAACATACATACATACATCCATCCAAACATTCACATTTATAATAATAATGTGATATAGGTTTACGGTGTTGTAAGAAAGTGTTCAAAATTTAATACAATCTATAATTGTTAGACATACAAAAATAAACATGTATAGATAAAAATTATTTGACATTGACATTGACTTCACAGGAATTCGCACATAAATGTAACGAACTACAGACACATAGTAGCACTGGCGACTGAGGCCATCTGCTGGGACAAGACATTAATACAACAGAGAGAGACAGATAGATACATAGAAGGGAAGAACATATAAGATAAACCTACGTGGCACAGAGGAGGAGACACAGATTTTAATTGTCTCATATCGTCGCACAGGTGGCCTCAGATAAGCTGGCGATTTTTGTAGAAGAAGAATCCTGCCGAAGCTGGGGCTTGAACCCGTAGCATTCGGCTTAGCAATCAACTACTCTATCCGCTGAGCCACGGCCACCAGCCGATAAAAATTACAACCCAGTAGCAAACTTAAAAAAAAAAAACAAGTATACGCCGTAGTCACCCTTTCGTACTAGTTCAACCTTTGCAGGACTAGCGTTAGAGTCGTGAAAAAAATTTGTATTTTATAACAAGTACCTTCTTCAGTACACACAATATTTACATTTTTTTTCTCTCTTCTACGTCATGTGCTATTTTTTCTAAAGAAGCTTGAAAGGATTTTTCGTTTGTTCTGTTTACTCCTTCTTTATTCATTTTTTTTTCTTTTATAGCTTCAGCAGAATTGAATGTAGAAGAATGAAGTGTGCAATATGCATTTCACGGCCTTCATCCATCGTGAGTTTTTTCCTTCCGGCTTAGCATTGATTTTCCATACATTTAATAGTTGAGAACTATTTCTAGATATGCGCTGCGGCAATGTTGAATAGGGTCTAGCTTATAGATCCATGAATAGGTTAGATGTGGAAATACAATACAAACAAAATTTAAGGCTTGACAGTATTGTGCTTTCGTTTAATGCACCTACATAGCCTGAATAAAAGCATCTATTCCATTAACGATATTGTGTAAAGGTTTTGTTTTGTTGTTAAACTGGTTTTATAGAATTAAAAAAAGTGCCGCGTTCTATAGGTACGCAATACAAAGAATTGAAGACCTACAATTTCTCATCATTGGTTTAATATTGAAATGAAAAAAAACACAGGAGTTGGCCCGTTTTTCTATTGAGCCATGGAGCGCATTTGCATTCACTAACGAAATTGGTATCATTTTGAGTTAAATTCATTTTCAGAGTTAACCAACTTTAAATCCAAATATCTCGAAAACCCCACCAAAGATTTCGGAAATATTTAAGCCACATAATGTGATCAACATAAGCTGGGCCCGAAAGTGGGCCATTTTCTTTAAATGTTCCTTGTTCGTTAAAATATAAACGTTCATTCCTTCCAAATTTTGCTTAGAGAGGCTGGCCGATTCAGTTTGGATTTGTAATACTTGCACTCTTCAGAGACCTATTCATCAAACAGAACGAGCCATTAAGCTCTTGCCCATGTTGCTTTGGCAATAGCAATAAATTTCCTTAGCATAGAAACCTCTTTGGAAGCTTTACGATCGATGCCTATATTCATTTATTCAATAATCCAAGGTGATTCGAAAAATTTTGTTGGCTCTAGGCGCTTGTTAATTTCATCGACGATCGACGACAACCAGCAGGGCAGCAGCAGTGTACACCACCGATCGACAAACAACAGCTCCACCCACACAACCAAAACCAAGCAGACTCAGTTGATTCTCACAACCAGCCAACAGCCAAATACAGATACAAAACATATAGAATAATTTCGTTTGCCAGCGTATAATTCACATTCATGTTTTGGCACGAAACTGACTTATAGAGGTGAAATTTGAAAGAAAACGAGAGAACAATATCGCGGTGGTTAAGTACCAGATTTGTTGTGCTAAGGGAATTTCTCTCATAAATTTTGACGGACTGTGAATTGATTCACTGGGTCTTAAATAGTAGCGTCTGATAACTCAGACTGTAATAATCAAGTGGCATCTGCTTGCTCAGGGTGCACCTAACTGATCAGACCGTAGCTGTTAGAAATTGTGTTATATATTTTTATATATGTACAGTACATATTGAATGTTAATCTGATATTGATGAATATCATAATAACTAAGCTTTTGGAATAAGAAAAATGAGTTATATGAACTCGATTATCTCGAAGTGGAGCCTGTAGTTGATGGCCACTTTATGGAGTCCGACAGTTGTTATAACAAAAATTGTATTGTCACGATGATTTAAAAAAAAAAAACATTTTCAATTAATATTTTTTTCCAATTTGGCATATTTTCCAAGCAATTGAGTTCTGATCAGCTTAGTTGAAGTGAAAAATAGTGAAAAAAATGATTTTTTAACATTGACACCATTTGGGATTTCAAATGTATACATTTTATTTTTCCTAAACCTTCTACCCATATTCCTCTAGGCTGTTCTTTTATATATATAGATTTCACTCAACATAACGATAAATCGGTCTTTGTGTCAGTTTATCTGTGCGGCTATCTGTACATTCCACTTCTGCCTAAACGGCCCAAGCTTTTTGCTCTGTTTTTTCGCATCAAATATTTTTAACCCAAATTTATAAGAAAAACAAATTCTATATTTCGAAAGAAAAATCCAATATTCTGTAAATATTGTCCATAACATGCTTAAAATTGTCCTTTTTTGTTTCGTGAATCAGAAGTAAAAACGTTGAAAATTACCATTTTCATGCCCTTAGCAATACTAGTACAGCTTCCACACACAATTGAGCATAAACTATGGTCAGAACTGTTAACTCTCCATAAAAAAGAAAATAAACTTATCAAAAACCTTTCAGCAACTCAGTCCAATAAAACAAATGTTTGCATTCGCTTATTGTTCCAAGAAATGAAAGTTATTAAAAAGTACTCATACACCACAATGACCCTTCCTGAATGGAAAAACTCTGTGGTAGAGTTGAAAAAAAAAAACTTATCTCATTCAATTTTACCAAAGCCTCAAAACCCCACATTAACAATCAAAAAAACACTTTTCTCTTCCACTAGGTGAAAATCAACAGCCGAACTATGTCAATTGTGGGTGAAGCTCTAGGGGGCACCAACGTTGACAACTGCCCTCATGCATGTAATGCTCAACCATGTGGACCGCTCTCCGAATGCCTACCCCTATTGGAAAACTACGAATGCCGTTGTGGTCAATTCAATCCAGAATGCAATACAACGACACCGACCAGCAAAATTCCAACAACCGACAAAACAACAAGCATCACAAGCCCGACAACAAACACCTTTAGTCCGCCAATTGGAAATAATCAACACCATCACCATCAACATCATCATCATCAAACACAAACACAACAACAACAGCAGCAGCAAAAGCAGAAGCAGAAGCATCAGAATCAAAAGCAGCACAATAAGCCCTATGCCTCTTCGAAACACAATAAAAGTCATTACCCACAACGTCAATCAATACAATTTTCCAACGAAAATTCACTAGACAATCTGTCGTACAATTCCAAATCCAAAAGGAACCGGAACAACCCCAAACCATCAACATCAGTGCCTGTCAGCAAACCACTCGATTATAAAGCAAAATGGAGTGAACACATAACACCGGAAATGCTCTACTTAGAAACCGAATCGTCATCCAAGGATTCACCCGTTCTCGACCTGTATATCGATGATGCCTCCGACGACGACGCCACTAGTGACGATAACCACAAGCAATATGTTGAAGTCGAACCACCTCCAAAGAAGGACTTCCACTTCGATGAAAACAGCGATTTGCAGCTACTAGATATGTCTGTTACACATATTGAACAACAACTTATAGATTCTCAGCCCCCAGCTAAGCAAAAAGAATACCCACAAGTGCCCCCAATCGATATACATTCACATTCACACTATTCGAAGGCCCATAAACACTCTGGCAACAAAAAACATCAAAGGTCTCGATACAATAGCGACTTTGGTGTGGCAAAGTCGATGGCACCCCAAACCGGTCAATTTGAAGATGATAATAAGCAGCATAGTTCTAGTTCAGAGTCGAGCTCCGATGGACTACGGCAACAAACAAAAGTGTCGGCAACAGGCAGGCCTAGAAATAGATTGCACAAAAGACCGTCATCGTCATTGCCAGCGTCTCATAGGTGGAAGTACCATAAAAAGCATAACAATTACTTTGATGAAAACAGGAGGAGACCCCTACATGAGCCTTCATCATCACCATCATCGTCCTCAACGACGACAACGACTATGACGACCAAAGGCCAAACAGCCGACAATGGGGTCATTATTGGTTATTCTTCAGTGATGGTCGTCGATGAAGGCGAAGGGAATTACCATACAAAGGAGCTCTTCCAGGATATGGAACGCATAATGAAGAACAGCGTCGATGACCTCTCAACAACAACGACGACGTCCACTACCACCACAACAATCACTCCCACCACCATCACCACCACCACCGACCCTCAACCAATCAACATATTAGGTGAAGTGAGAACAGGCGAAAATTATGATTCATTTTTTCCGTCATCGTCCTCACAGGAACAAGGGCCGCCAGTAATTAGAAAAAGTCTAGGGGCCTGTTTTACCGGAACTGATAGCTATTTTCACTACAATGACGCCGAAACCATGAGCCAGATAATCAGTTATAAAATTGATTTGAATTTGCGCATCAAAACCCACTCGAAAAATGGAATAATCCTCTGGACGGGTCGACAGAGTGCTCTCGACACAGACGATTACCTGTCTTTGGGTATTGAAAATGGGTATGTCGTTCACACATATTTTCAGCTATCCCCATATGAAATGTTTAAATGATTTATTTCTTTGAAGCTTTCTGCACCTGCGTTACAATTTGGGATCTGGTGAAGCCAATGTCGAGTTCAATGCAACCAAAGTCAGCGATGGACTCTGGCATAGGGTGCGAGCAATAAGGTTGGTCACTTGCAACAAAGCGATGTGCATTGTTCTGTATGTTGAGTTTTTGTTTGTTTTTTGTTTATTAGAAATTCTCAAGAGGGCTTCTTGGAGGTAGATGGCCGGAAGTCCGCTGTGCACAGGTCACCGGGAAAACTAAGACAGTTGAACACAGACACTGGACTCTTTGTTGGTAAGTCGCGTCGTTTTTCCTGTCAATATTCTAGAATAAACGAACTTAAGCCATAATAAAGTCGGTTCGATGGTTTGTTGCCGTTAGTTTCCTTTGGCAAGTACAGTGGAAAAGGGTTGTTTGTTTAGTCAACTCGAAAATACATTGATAGGGTTAAGATAAGGACTGGTCGTGGGAGGCGAAAGGCGGAAGGGCTTGTAGGCAAGAATTAATCCATATTGCCTCTGTCGCACCTGATAAACAAACATTTTGAGGGTGTGTGGTGCTAGTGTCAGTAATGGCAGTCATATTGGAAGCCATCGATTTTATATTGACTTGGGGAGGAAATAATTCGTTTTACATTTCCGTTTGGCTGGGTTTTTCCTTTCTGCTACTTCTCCTGCTGCTACTGATGCACTACTATGTTTGTGTTGAATGTGTTTTCGATGAATTTAAGTGTTTAAATTCTTTGAGTAGGTTTTTAGTTGATTGCATGTTTTCTTAGAAGAATTTAAAGACTTTTAGAACAATTCAAAAACTTTGTAATTTTCTTTTAATTTCATTTGGTTTGAAGTTTTTTTTAAACAAAATCTTGTGATATGGTTTAGTAATTCTTGCATAAAAAAGAGATTTTTCACATCCACGTACCAGCAGGTCGCTTAGCTAAAAAATGAGAGACAAGTTGAATATATTCGCCAAAAACGTCTTTTAACAAGTTGAAGACAAAACCAATGCCATCCAATTTGAGGATACAACATGTTAATCGAAAATGAAAGACAGTTGAGATGAACCACCTTAAAGATAACTCAATATGCTAAAAGGACAAAGATTTTTGAAATGCCAATTCCTAGAAAAAATCCAAATTATTGAAGCATGTTCCACAAAGACATTCTGGTTGGTTAAAAATTTTTATCAGCTTTCGGGCTTTTCGTTCATCTCTCAACGGATTTACCACAGAGTTTAATATTTATTGCATGAGTGCCCGGACATAAAAATAAGAGGCTTATGAGCTCGCAAAACCATGAATTGTAAATATTGTACCAAAAAACGAAAAATCAAGAAATACCATACCAATACATATTTGCAATGCCTGTGGCGTGACTCTTACGAATAACTGACAAAAATGCAACAGCAAGAGTATCAAGCATGACATTGTTGGTCCATTAATGCCTTGGCTCTTCGATACTGTCGTGTATCCTTATTTCCAGTATCAATTGCTGAATGTAAAATCATGTAAATTCATCAGGAATATTTCATGCTTAACATAAAATTAATATTGGGCATATTTTACGTACTTGAACAACTCAAAATGTTTGCTGACCCTGAGTAGACGGGACACTGTCTAATAGGTTGGCTTGTCCTTAGACTTAATCAATATAAATACATCCGGATCTTTGTCTACAATACTATTTACTTTTTAAATGCTAGGTGGACTAAAAGTAAATGCAAGAACATACCCCATCCGTCAAGAAAATCTGCGAGGCTACAATGTTGCACTGCCTTTTCTCTTTATTGAAGGAATTAAGGAATTCTCCCGTTGAAACTTACCTCCATATAATGACTCCATTTCGTAAGCTTCTTCTAAGATGGAGTTCCATGAGATGATTTCACATACTAAATTGTGTTTTCTTAAATGTGTTGTGGATTGACCTAATCCTTGTTCATTCTTCCATCGACTGTACTGCGTTTCTAGGTAATTTTTTAAGAGGAAAATGCTTATTACTCGCTTATATACTAGAATCATGACCTCTCTATACGCTTTACTTCTATTTCGACTGGGGCAAAAGTCTATTTGCGAGGAAGTCTATTTACGAAAAGTTATAACTTGCTTATATTTAACAGCTACATTTACTTTTCTAGTGCTGTGTCCTAATAGAAAAACGGTTTATATTTTTTCTTTTAAAATGCGGATATTGAGGTCTTGTTATTTTCCGCAGTTGAGTTGGTAGAGATTAAAGACGATTCTTCCAAGAAATTGAAAGGACTCTAGTTTCTCTAGCTTGTATTTTTTTATCTTTTCTCTTTAATAACTTCGAAACTATTTATCTTAAAAACATGAAAACAACATTTTTAGATTACTACTGAATACTAAAATATGTGTACCAAATTTCATTGGAATCGGCCTAACAGATCCGAAGAAATCGCTTGTGAAAGACGAATGAACAGAAAACGAAAGTAGCGAAGTGATGTTATAAGGGTTTCGTTTACACTCTGTGTACGGAACCCTAAAAATTCACAAAAAAGCAATAAAAAGAATTAATTGGTTTGGTTCTCCATGATTCTCAGCATTGTGAATCTCCTTAACTTTCTGTTTTTTTTTTCAGAACACCGATCTCCTTAATTATCATAACCTTGAGTGACGAAAAGATTACTGCGGAAAAGTAGTTTGCGGTCATATGGCATGTGGGATTTTGGGCTGCGTAATTGTTTTGACCTAACCCCATATTGTGAGCGGTGCATCTCAAAATTACTCGAAACAAGTAACCGCATGTCATAAGACCGCAAATTATTTCCTTGCGAGATTACCTATCTTTTGGAAAAAGAAATAATTTTTTGCGGGATCTAGCACTATTTATTCCGATATTTCTAAAATTTTGCTATTAGTATAAAAATTTTGAAGATAGGTATACATGATGTTTGGGATTTTATTGTTCACAAATAACTAGAATATTGTGTGCATCTTAAACAACAATTGGAGGATGTAGGCCATCAAAACTGACGTAAGGGCGTTTGCATTTTTTTATGTTTTAACAAAAACTTGAATCCTATTGAATTGAACCGCTTAAGTCCATATCACTTTTTGAACTATTTTCGTCCTAAAAAGAACTTTTTTCTGTTACCGAAAGAACAATTAAATATGATACAAAGTTATAGTTGAAACTTCGCGCAAATTTTGAACTGCAACTTTGTATTTTATTTACTTGTTTATAAACAAATTAAATTAAAATTTTAATAAAAACAAAATTTGTATTTTGTTAAAAAGAAAATAAGCAATGGACGTGTCCTCCCCCTAACATGAATAATCTGGAACTAGCTGATACCCCAAATACGCAAGTGCTTTAATAGAAATGAAGAATTTCAATGCTTCTTTCTCCATGATTCTCAGCGTTTGGTGTCTCATAAAATTTGTGTTTTTGAAAAAGGGTGAAAAGCGATTCTCCTTTATTCTCATGAAGTGACGAACTACTTTCCTTTTGCTTTTTTCATGAGAATCTACTCCTGTCTCATGAAATAAAAGCAAAAGGAAAGTATTTTGCAGTCATATGGCTTGCGGTCCTTCGGTTTTGCGGTCATATGGTTTTCGATCTTTCAACCCCAACCTTCGAAAATCTTAAGCTAATATAAAAACTTTATTTTAGGACTTCTGTAACCCTGGCTGACTTTGTGAACCCTTGCTTTATTTTTGTTTGTTTGTTTGTTTTCGTTAAGTTTAATAACACCTTTATTTTTAAACGTAGGTGGCATGACTGATACTTCATATTTCACACGAAGAAGATACTATACGGGAATGATTGGTTGCATATCAGAAATAATTCTCGCTGGTGAACTTCAGCTAAACTTTGATCCGGCAACTCTGGGCACAGCGCACAACGTCGAAACTGGCATCCTTTGAAAAAGCATAAACAGTCAAAATACTTGACGTTAGTACAATATTATTGTTTTATTGTATTAATTTTGTAAAATACCAGAAATATTAATAACTCCTTGGTTTTTTTTTAATTTAAGCTAAATTATTTAATTTTTAAATTACAAAAAACACACTAGCCGCAATAAAAACTAATTATTGAAAACTTGACATCAAAATTAAGATAAAAACTCTTTTTTGTTTAATTTTTTTTTACGACAGTATGACTTGGTTTTTTGCATGATTAGGTTAAGCTAAACCTTATAGGCGTACTAATATAACTATAAGAACATATGAACGTAATTTCATCATAAAAAGATATATAACGCTATTTGTGATCTTAAAAAAAAAAAAAACAGAAAAAACTATATCATTTTCTTCACTTAGTCAAATAATAAATTAAAAAATTATTAAAGTAATTGTTTTCTAGAGATATTTATACAAAACAAAAAATAAAATAAAAACACTAAAAATAATGTAAAAAAATAATAAAAACAAACAAAAAAAAGAAAATTAAAATATAAGGCGATAGATTTATACAATGCATAAAAAATATCATTTGTAAATGTATACAGACGAGAACAAATAATAATGATAAAAACACTGATCAACCACCAACAATTTAGAACAAAATACAAATTAAATAAATAACAAACTCTAATGTAGCTTATTTATATAAAATATATATAAACAAATTAAAAAAAAAACAGATTTAAATAAATGCAACGCTAACAAAAACATATAGAATAAAGCATTGAAACAAAAACATATATATTCTCATGTAACCGAGGCCATTGTATGAACAAGAGCATTTTGTCTTTGCAAAGTTTTCAGATACTGGTTGCGCCCAATGAAAATTTAAAAGGCGAATATTCATCAAACCGAGCTAAAATGTTTGACAAGTGCGGATAACACTCATTGTACTTCTTAACAGATGAGAAAATAATATAAACAAATTTATATTAATTAAAAAAATTATATCTGTATAAAAATATATATTATACTAAATAAATATGTATAGGCGACATTTTTGTACGAAGTTTAATAAGAAAACAAAATCAAAAAAAGAAAAAAACATATAAGTTTAAAAGCAAAAAAAAAAAACAAAAGCATACTCTTATGTAACATAAAGTTTGTGGTGACTGGTGGTGTCTACGAGTAATACATGCAAACGAAAATTAGAATAAAAATTACGACTACTAGTATATTATAATAATGTGAACTTGATTTGTACCTACATACATTATATCATATAGAAAAATAGACAGAAGAAATGCTGATTTAAGGCAAAGTGCGTTGCAGCGGATTGAAATTTAGGTTATGTTCAGCATGTGAAGTCGGGAAACTTAAGTATTTCTTTTCCATGCGACGGTATTTCCGTACACCCCTCCCTTAGGTTTCTATTTCTGTTTTCTTGCCAATTTATCAACTTCGAAAACACGTTTATGTTTAAATGCATTCAATTATAATGTACCAAAACACGTTAAGGTATTTCAAAAAACTACAGCATGAAAAAAATATTCCTCATATTTTTGAATAGAGCTACGATTTTACCGAGTTTTTTTAAATCGCTTGCTGTATTTTCAAAATAAATTTGACCGTCCCAAAAAAGTGTGTTCAATTTTTATGAATGAAAAACAAAAAATGTTTTCCAAAAACTAGTTGATGTGACCACTACTAGACCGATTTCGCTAAAATTTGAGTTCGATTCTATTTTCTCAAAAACATAAACCCATTTTTCTTAACGATAGCATACCTACCGTAAGAAATTACTGCTTTGCTTTGGATAAGAGTAAGTACCCATAAAAGTATTGAAATTTTCAATATTTCATAACATGAAAACACCATCACCAGGTTATCCTTCTATCTCGACATCACTAGGTCTTAACGAGTAAATATAGGCTCTTTCTTTCATTAGCACTTTTTGCCAGTTCGGGAATTTCTCAGAAAAATCATCTAGGACCGATTGCACTTACGTCCCTTCTTTCTAAAGTCGCATGGAAACGCTGATAAATTATCAGCTTAACAAATATCTTGAAGAACGAAAGCTTCTTAATTAATGGTAGTGCGGCTTTCCCAGCAATAGGTCCACTGGTGATTCGATGGTTTATCCCACAGAACAGATTAGGAAAACAATTACACACGAACACCTGGCTCAGGGCCTTAATTTCGTGGTGGATTGATTTCCAATCCACTCTATTTTTATATGCATGAATTACATGCATATTTATAGTGTATTTGGCCTTGTAGATAATGAAAAAAGGCACAAGATTAATCTTCTGCATCTGTCCCGTTGCCGTAGACTTTACCTTCCGTCAATTCCATTTTTCTCAAGCACCAGTTTGCTTTTACCGTTAATAAAAGCCATACTGGTAAATGTGTTTTTATCTATATAACTGAGCTTAGAGACTAACCACTCAGTTATCGAGAACGGATTTCTCGTTAACCACAGCCACTCTGAACTCCCACAAGGGGGCCAACCGCAACTGTAGTTGAGATTCAATTAGAATCCGGGCACAACTACCACAGAGCACCAGTTTTTTCAGAAGACGTGGTCGTCTCTTTTGTTATTTTGTACTCTGTGAATGTATGACATTATCATCATACATTCTATCGGATGTGTGAAATTATCACACATCCGTACAAACCAAAAGGATAGTTTTCCAGCTTCGTGACTTAACGGCTCACAGGAACACTGGTGTCCATTGTCATGCAGTCTTTTATCCAGAAAACAGTTGGGTGAGCAAACTGGAAGACTGCATGACATATTGCCATGCACCACGCACTTTTCTTAAGAACACTCATTAGTGCCTTATTCTATCACAATGATAATCAAGTACAGTCTCATTAATCACGGTATCAAAAGAAAGTGATTATGATACATGTACAATAAAACATAGGTTCATTCGCCCTGACCGAAGTCAAGTTGACGCTCTGCACCACTTGGAGGTTGAACCTTCCGCACATGAGCGGCAAGAAATCTGTACTTGGAATTGCAAGCAATCCTTTCCAAATCCTCACCCACTCTTCGCAGAGCATCCCACAGAACAATGGAATAAATCCTTACATCGTTTTGGAGAAAGTAAGATTATTGTGCTTGATGTTTCAAAGGCATTTGATAGAGTTTGGCACCAAGCTCTCTTATCGAAAATGCGTGCATTTGGTATTGATGAGTCCCTCCTTTGTTGAATTAGAAAGTTTCTTTCGAACCGTTCTATACAAGTTGTATTGGACGGGTACAAGTCTGAAACCCACAACATATATGCTGGTGTGCCCCAAGGCTCCGTTTTGTCTCCGACCCTCTTTTTCATATTTATTAATGATCTTTTGTCTGTAACTTCTACTCCAATACATTGTTTCGCTGACGATAGTACCCTTAGTCTTTCATATTCGTTCCCAGACTCATATCCCACCTCTTCGGATGTGGAACTGCAATGGCTAAATATGATAAGCTCATTACACTCTGACTTAAACAGCATTGTACAATGGGAAATAAAAAACGCGTAAAGTTTAATCCTTCGAAAACCCAAGTCTGTCTTGTATCGTTGAAGCGAGATATACCCCCCGTTGCCACTGTCCATGAGTGGCACTTGCATCAGTGAAACCGAACATCTCGAGATTCTCGATATGCGCATCACCGACCATCTCTTGTGGAACGATCACATACGCGATGTGTCGCCAAAAATGCCGCAAGATGCAAATGCTTATGTTTTTTAAAACGACGCAGAAATTTTTTCGCCTTCTGATCTGGCTACCATCTTTATAACATATATACGCCCAAAGCTTGAGTACAACTCTCACGTCTGGGCTGGTGCTCCAGCGACGTACTTAAGTCTTTTGGACAGTATTCAAAGCAGAGCGTTAAAGATGATCATCATTCTATGCGAATGTGGAACTCTCTTCCACACTCTGTGTTGCCCAGTCATTGCAATGTTCAAGAATTCAAGACCAATGTTAACCGACACCTCATCCTAAACCTTCTCTATTTCCGGACTGAGCTTTGACATAAAAAGGAATTATAAACTCCTTGAGTGCCTCCTTAAAAAAAAAATTAAGCCATTAGCTCCGCTATCTGTACTTAATAGCAGAATTTTCATAATTCGCAGATGATACATGAAGATTTACAGAAACATATCAAGTAGGTAATGATCACATTCTTCTCGCAAGAGTACTCTAAAGTACTCGTACTGATACTTAAACAATTTTTAAAGTTCTTGAAAGCACTGATTCTAGTAGGTACTATAAAAGTACCCCAAATACGAAAAACTTTAATTTATTTGCTTCCGCTCATCTCCTAAGTCAGTAAGCAAGAGAATACAACTCGTCAATAGTAAATGGCCTTAAACTTGACGTATATTTAAGTGCCTGTACGTTTAAAAACTTCGCTTTTGATCTCTGCTGTGCATGTCTCTACTTTGTAGATTTTTTCACTGATGATGGGTGTTTCATTCAACTCACTTTCAGAAAGCGTTATCAATTTCAGTTAAAAAAATCAGTCTTTCGGAAGTCAATTATCAAATTCCCTATTGCTGTTTTATGCATAAACAACCCTCATCGACCTCTACTCTATTTGAATTCGTTGTCACGGCACGTGCATCATTGCCGCCGCAACGCAACATATTACTCGGATCAGCAATAATTTCATGAGTGTAATTGTAAACTAAAACTAATATATCGTAGATAATGTCAATTTATATGTAAACACCTTCATTATGTGAGTATGTGTATATTCAAAATGCCCCTCTGTTCAACTCTCCGACTTTCAAAAATAAAATACAAACAAATGTACGTAATTAAACAAAAATATAAACACATTTCAATACCAAAAAAAAAAAATATGTATACTCAAAACACCAACACATTTTTATCAGTTCATTATTTTGTTTGTGTGAACCCCTCTCCCCACATCACCCAAATTGTCCACTTAATCAAATATTGTCCAATTCTTATATCGAATGTTTATGATTAAAAAACATAAATGAAAAAGCAAAATCACTTAAAAAGAAAAATATAAAAACCTAAAAGAAAACTAAGAAAAAAAAAGTATAAATTAATTAAACAAATCACAATTACTAATGCTGTTATCTATTTATGCAAAGAGTAAATATATGTCAATTCCTATAAAAGCAAAGAAAACGCTATAAAAAAATTAAAAAATAACTGATTGTAAAAATAAATTGATTTGTCATTAAACCTACATACATATATGTAATAAGTTCTCCACATGCAACACAAGCAAAAAAACAACAACAAAGAAAAATCATTATTATCAACAATGAATGAACTATACCTATTATTATTATTTTACAATTTTTATGGCTGAATAAATTTATTTTAAATTTGTGAAACTTTGTGTTTTAATTTTTCCTAAATTAACTTAAAGACTTCGTATGATCTTGGCCATGTGGAGGCCATTTCAAGAAATCAGCGATTCACCAAACTACTGACGCAATATGTCCATTGTGACGTTCGCTGTGTTGCATGTAGAGCTGCCGTATACAAATTTGGTCAACATGGCCCGATAGCGCTCGCTTTTGACAATTCCCGCGCTTTCGGTTACGTTAAGGTGAATGATGCCACCATATCATGATTTTTTGGGAATTTTATTATGATTCATTAACCACTTACGGATTTGACTCAATCCAATAACGGAAAATTTTGTTATTGAATCCACTCAACGCATAAAGTGCACCACAAAGTAGTGTTAGCCGTGTCTTTTATGACCTATTCTTGATTGGATCTATTCCACTGGCTGTGGAACTAAATCTTGAACTTCTGGATTTCGTAAGTGCATATTTAAACGGCGAAATAGAAGAAGAAATTTATATGGAAATCCCTGAAGCATTTGAAGAAATTTTACCCAAAGAGGAGCTCGAAGAACTTAAAAGTGATAAAGACTGTGAAGTCAAAAAGGCCCTATATGGATTGAAACAGTCTGGACGACAATGTTACAAGAAATTAGATCAGAAGCTGAAGCGACTCCATTTAAAATCTTCATGTGCTGATCCTTGCGTCTATACTCGAACACAGAAAGATGAAATTACCATTGTTTTAATCTACGTTGATGACTTGATCGTAGCATCAAATAACTCGAAGAAACTGCAGCAAATTAAAGAAGATTTATCAGAACCTTTTGAAATGAAAGATTTGGGAATGCTGAATTTTTGTCTAGGAATTCAATTCAAACAACATAAAGATAAAAACGAAATCACAATGTCACAATCAAAATATGAAAGATTGTAAGCCAGTAAGTAGCCTTATGAATTTTATCGAAAAATCAACGAAAGAAATGTGTCCCAAAACTGATGACGAAATAAAAGAAATGGAAAATATACCCTACCAAAATCTGATTGGATCTTTAATTATTTGGCCGTTTCAACTCAACCAGATATCACGCATGCAGTAAGCGTACTAAGTCAATTCAACACAAACATCGGCAAACAACACTGGATTGCAGCAAAAAGGGTGCTACGCTATTTAAAAGTCACAAATAATCTTGGACTGAAATTTGCCAAAACAGGAAAAAACCTAATAGAATATGCTGATGCAGATTTGAGATTGGGGTTCATGTGTTGATGACATAAAATCATAGAAAGGCACAGGATACAACTTTAATTTGGCAAATGCAGCAGTCAGTTGGGAATCCCGGAAGCAACGTACAGTTGCAATGTCAACTACAGAAGCCGCGTATATGCCAATATCTGAAGCAACTAAGGAATCAATTTACGTCAGATGAAATTTGGATGATATTTTTAATATGTCCATGAACTTAGCGAAACAACATCAACGTATTAATTAGTTAATAACATCATAATTTGCCGCTAATTAGTTGTGAAAAAAAAAATTGTCGCTAATGTTTATCAACAAAAAAAATTATGTTTCGCTAAGTTCATGTGAACCTAGCGAAACAACTTTTGATCAGCTGGGCAGAAACTCACGAAAATACGCTTATAATTTGCCGCTAATTAGTTGTGAAAAAAAAAAATTTCGCTAATGTTTATCAGAAAAAAAAATCCAGAATAATGATCCGCGCGTAGCAAAACCATGGAAAGTGTGGATGTCTTGCAGAAACCTGAGTTTTTTAAGTATGTATATAAAAATAAAGGTGGAAAAATCTGTTGCTGCAAGAAAAATTATTTTTTTGATTAATTGCTCTTCAACATTTTGCGCCTTTATCTCAAAATGTTTAATCTTATTTTTCGTAGAAAACAACTTTCGAACTACTCGGGAAAAAATCAAAGAGGCTCACACATACTCAGGTGCTCAACTCTACCGGGCATTACACCGCGTTCGTCCGGAGAAATAAGCGCTGGATGGAATATGATGATTTAAAATCGAGGCCCAAGCAACCAGCGACTGATCAAGAGTTCTGACCGCCCTAGGCTAATTATGAGGATGCGCCCCCGCTAGGTGTGTTACGGACGGCCTAAAAAGTAGAAACTGAGTAGAGTAGTAGTGTGAAAATTGTAACATGGTTCATACTACCTAAAAAAGTGTTCAGAACGATTTGCAAGCGAAACTAACGTTGTCTTTTAATCGACCTTAGGGTGGCAAACCATTTTTTAAGCTGACCGTAGATAAAGGCAAAGTACCTCACGCATTATAAGACCAAAATTATGACGAGTGACTGCAGGCTACCAAATAGAAAAAAAAATACGGAAACACTAAGGAAGAGACAATAAATATCAATCATCAAAAACGAATATACGCGAGCGCGTGATATGACGGATGAACGACGATTTCGAATGAAGCCCAAGTGGCACAGATTTGCGTTTTGTTATAATAATGTAACTAAAATAGTAACATTAAGGTGACAAACAAGTTTTTCAAAACCAATTCGGTTGCATGAAGGTAACTAAGAGGTTTTGAAAATATCAGGAAAAAAAGTGTGTAACAAAAAGGTAACACATAAGTTTTTCAAAACCAACTTAGTTGCATATAGATAACTAACAGGTTTTAAAAAACCAGGAAATTATGTCAATAACAAAGGGGTAACCCATAAGTTTGTCAAAACCATCTTAGTAGCATGCAGATTACTTACAGGTTTTGAAAAACAAGTAAATTATGTGAATAGCAATAGAGTAGCATATACATTTTTGAAAACCAACTTAGTTGCAAATAGATAACTAACAAGTTTTGAAAAACCAGTAAAATATGTGTGTAGCAAAAAGATAACACATAAGTTTCTGAAAACAAACTCAGTTGCATTTAGATAACTAACAGGTTTTAAAGACCTAAAACAAATATGAAACAATTTTTTCCATATTCAGGAGCACATCCATGCATTTATTAATTGAATTGTTTAAAATAATTTGCTGATTTTGCAAGCAATTGAATTTGACGTCAATTTTGGTGTTCAAATTTTCAATTGACTGCATCACCGCTGCAGCATCACAGGAGCTTGTTCCTTGATTATTATCTTCATATGCAAAAACAGGTGAAGTTGGCGGAATTGAATTTTCATATTCTTGGGTCAATATTTTTGGAGAGCTACTGCAACATTCTTCAAAAAGATTTGTCTTGCTCTGAGATGACATACTCGGATGGACAACTGAAACCTTTAATAAAATTACTATTATTTATAATTTTTTTGGCATTAATGTAGACATGCCTGTTATTTTTGTGTTTTGTTGCTTGTGGCGGTGGAGGGTAAAGGGTTGAGTTTAAATGATGTAAACTCAAGTTTTTTTTTTTGTTCCCAGTGTCTTTCTCGTTGACCGGGGCATGTTTTCTTCGGAATCCGATACATATTTAAGATTGTCGGCATACTTTTCTGCTTGTTCATAGGACAAGTCTTCCTTAATTATCTTGCATGATATAGGCTTCCATTTGGCGACATCTGGGACAGATTCACCATCCTTGGATAAAATGACCCAGTGATTTGGAGGCCAAAACACGTAGGAACCCAAAATCCATTTCTTTGGGACCACTTCAATTATTGATTTTTTACTAATAGATTTTTTAAGTTTCACCACACTAAACGACATTCTATTTTTATGCTTTGAAAAAACCACGACTTTAATTCACGACGCAACACTAAAAATGCAATCAAAATAACGGAATAGTGAAACAAGCACAGTTACACTACTTCTTTCTTGATTTAGGATTTTTGTGTTGCCGGAATGCGGGTTAATGTAATGGTTGGTGTTTGTGTTGCCTCCAACTGCTTCCGAAGAAAATCAAACAAATTGTATTCTTACAACGATCTATATATTTCGGCACCAAGTGCCATCATCAGGATCTAAAATAGCAAAAATACAATATAAGTTTGACATAAATACATACAGTTAATATAACAAAGATAAAAATATAAACTATGTACCAAAGAATTGAGTGTCACAAGTTTACTTTTCTCACAATTATTTGGCAAATTTAGTGATCTGTCAAAGAATGCTTCAAAATAAAAACAAAAACAATTGAAGCGGTAAGCCGTCGTCGTCACTGTGTGATGATTCAGCTACTAGCCGTCATCACGGCGTGTGGTGTTTACACGTTCTGTCGTTCTGATGTTTAGACGATCATTTGTCACTCGTTGTAAATTGCCACTGTTTCCATACGAGATGAGGTTGAAATATGTATTTGTGTAGTCTTTTTTGTCCGTTTTGAAATTGCAAGCATCTTCCCCCAGTTTAACTATTTGGTTGACTTCATGAATCTGTAACTTGAATTTATTGCGTTCAAACTTCAATACTGTGGTGTTGTCAAAATTGAAAGAGTGGCCAGTTTGGTGCTTGTGGTTAGCCAGTGCTGCAATACTTTTCAAATTAGCAGTCCCTGAGTCAACCTTGTCACATTCATTTGAGTGCTGTTCTAGTCTTTTACTCAATTTTTGTATGGTTTCACCGATATATTTTTTGGGGCAATCTTTACATGGTACACTATAAACGACACCTGATTTTTGCGTCAGAAGTAGTTTGTGTTTCATGTTGGCAAAGAAGTTTGACACTTTTTTCACTGGTTTCATAGCTACCTTAATATCCGGAACGAAATATTCACACGATCTGGCCAACGATTCCGTTAGACCTGGAATATAAGAAATCGCTGAATGAATTTTAGCTGATGCAGCAGGTGGTTGTGTTAGAGTTTCGTCTGTTGATAGATAAAGGTAGCTACTCCTGTCAAATCTTCTCGTCTCCGAACCATTACAAGAGTTGTTATAACGTACTGATGAAATAAGTTTGTTGATGATATCCATAGGGAAATTGTTTTTCTTTAAAATGTTTGTTACACGTTCAATGTTGGATTTCCAGTATGATTTATGGCTAAATGAGAAAACTCTCCGAATAAAGTTTCTCGCTGTGTTGTATTTCATGTGTTTTGGATGTGCTGATTAAAAATTCAGTAGTCTATTTGACGCAATTGGTTTATGATAAAATGACGGTAAAATCACAACGAATTGGTATCATAAACCAATTGCGTCAAATAGACTACTGAATTTTTACTCAGCACATCCAAAACACATGAAATACAACACAGCGAGAAACTTTATTCGGAGAGTTTTCTCATTTAGCCATAAATCATACTGGAAATCCAACATTGAACGTGTAACAAACATTTTAAAGAAAAACAATTTCCCTATGGATATCATCAACAAACTTATTTCATCAGTACGTTATAACAACTCTTGTAATGGTTCGGAGACGAGAAGATTTGACAGGAGTAGCTACCTTTATCTATCAACAGACGAAACTCTAACACAACCACCTGCTGCATCAGCTAAAATTCATTCAGCGATTTCTTATATTCCAGGTCTAACGGAATCGTTGGCCAGATCGTGTGAATATTTCGTTCCGGATATTAAGGTAGCTATGAAACCAGTGAAAAAAGTGTCAAACTTCTTTGCCAACATGAAACACAAACTACCTCTGACGCAAAAATCAGGTGTCGTTTATAGTGTACCATGTAAAGATTGCCCCAAAAAATATATCGGTGAAACCATACAAAAATTGAGTAAAAGACTAGAACAGCACTCAAATGAATGTGACAAGGTTGACTCAGGGACTGCTAATTTGAAAAGTATTGCAGCACTGGCTAACCACAAGCACCAAACTGGCCACTCTTTCAATTTTGACAACACCACAGTATTGAAGTTTGAACGCAATAAATTCAAGTTACAGATTCATGAAGTCAACCAAATAGTTAAACTGGGGGAAGATGCTTGCAATTTCAAAACGGACAAAAAAGACTACACAAATACATATTTCAACTTCATCTCGTATGGAAACAGTGGCAATTTACAACGAGTGACAAATGATCGTCTAAACATCAGAACGACAGAACGTGTAAACACCAC
The DNA here is from genome assembly GCA_943590905.1 of Sphaerophoria taeniata. Taxonomy (NCBI): domain Eukaryota; kingdom Metazoa; phylum Arthropoda; class Insecta; order Diptera; family Syrphidae; genus Sphaerophoria; species Sphaerophoria taeniata. The sequence continues at coordinate 20,967,765 of OX016540.1, read as the reverse complement.
ACGCCGTGATGACGGCTAGTAGCTGAATCATCACACAGTGACGACGACGGCTTACCGCTTCAATTGTTTTTGTTTTTATTTTGAAGCATTCTTTGACAGATCACTAAATTTGCCAAATAATTGTGAGAAAAGTAAACTTGTGACACTCAATTCTTTGGTACATAGTTTATATTTTTATCTTTGTTATATTAACTGTATGTATTTATGTCAAACTTATATTGTATTTTTGCTATTTTAGATCCTGATGATGGCACTTGGTGCCGAAATATATAGATCGTTGTAAGAATACAATTTGTTTGATTTTCTTCGGAAGCAGTTGGAGGCAACACAAACACCAACCATTACTTCTTTCTTTTTAGGCACGTATAGATAACAAAACGGTTTTAAGAAATTATGCACAAACAAATAAGAGGGAAACATGAAACAACAAATAGTTTCAAATCAGTACCAATTCAATTTGCACATCTTTTCTTTACAAGATAGTAGAAGTGCTAGTGCTAGAAGAAGAAAGAAGGTTACAAAAACAGAAAGAGAAAAAGGATTCATAAAGTATTTATAATACTAATTCTTTATGTATGCAGTGGGTAAAGTTAATCAAGGTTGGAAAAACAGTGCTGTCGAAATTTAAATTTAATTAAACTTTCAAACATTTTTGTGGGTGAGGTTTTAAAAGTGGTATGTTTGGCAAACAATTAAAAATATTAACAAGTTAAAATATTTATGCATTCCGTCTGGGAGTAATTGTATTTCACTACTGTCCACGCCTGTTTGAAATTTTCTTGGCATTTAGTTTCCATCTTTTAGCTGAGCGAACCCAATGTCCAAGAAACAAATTATTTTAACTTTAAGAAAACGCATAATTATCAATAAAGATTTTATTTTTTATTGCAATTAAATAATTCACGTTAGTATACATTCTTAATAAATTTCAGACCTTCAACGGCAAACTCAAAGGGAAAAAGGAATTTGCTTTTTAATTATAAAGAGGAAAGATTTGGAGTTTTGTCATTAAAATAAAGCTTCATTCTAGCTGGGTAACATGTTAATTGCAAAAATTGCAAAAAACTTATGTTCGTCTATGTCATTCATAAAGAATCGTTTTGCCATACGAATGTTAATCAAATGTTAATAGTAGATGTAATTAGTCAAAATATGATTTCTTAAGTTTTGGTGCCGATCGTACCAGGAAAGAGGTATTGGGTGAACGAAACACCCTAACAAATTTAATCAGTCAGTATGGAAATGCATGCTGATACACAACTCAGTCATTCCCTTAAATCATAGAAATTAGCGAAAGGTAATGATTTATCGTCCCTTAATAGTTTAGTTTTTGTAAAAATTGTTTTAAATGCTTTTATAAATGTAATTTCATGTTATTACATATTTAATTTCTATACTTTGTCAATAAAGTTCGTTTTTAATACGTTACAATATATAAATAGACGACAGCTCTGAATATCGTATACCGCAATTGAAGTATCGAAAAGGTACCAATTGTGTAACATACAAGCGATTTGACTTCGGCCATGTTTTTTATAAAATTTTAAGATTATATTAATAATTCAACATTTAATGAAAAGAATAAGGTCACATTATGCATTTATAAAGTAGTTATATCGATTTTAAAAGCTATTTAATGGTTAAAACTACAGATATTTAGTTAGTTTTAGGGCGAAATTTCATTTTTTATTCTTTGAATAAGATATAAAGATTTATAATTTTCAATTATTTTGAAGGCGCGTTAATTTTAAAGGGGGTAGAAGGTAACATTTCATGATTCACCTGCGAGCGTTTTGAAAAATACTTTCCCAATCATACTCAATTGTAAATAAAAATAATTTTCATCCCAAACTACCATCAAAAAATATTCATTTTATCTAACGAGACAAATCTTTAAACATTTGAGGAGTGAAACTGACATTAGTTTGTTACAAGAAATATTAAAACCTTTGATGGTTTTAGTTTCTTTTAAATAAAAAAAAAAAAATTTGACAGATTGTTGGTAGCAATTGCGTATCTATGTTATTTAGCCTTCTACTTGATTTAGTTACAATTGAATTACAATATACTTCATAATTACTTAAAAAATAGCAATTAAATCACAAATTTACTAGATTGCTACTTAAAAAATAGCATATGAGTAGTTGATTGCACTTCCTTGTAACAAGAATTTAGTATCTGAACTGGATGTTTTTTCGCTGTTTGGGTAGCAAAGCAGTCATCACGACCCATTTGCTATAATTGTGTTATAATCAGTCAGTCACATAAGAGTCGCGATGACTTAACTGCGACTAAATGTGCCACTTGGGAGCACACCGGGGAGTCCCCGCACATCGTTGATGTGTTTCATTACGCGTGGCAAGCCGCGCTGAGTGCCTAGTGCAGAGATGAAGTAAAGTAATAAACTTAGGTTAATCTTAGTCCTAGTGCGAGTTTTGTTTAATTCGCCTCACAGACAGGCGCGTATACGTGAAGATTATTTTGTATGGGAATTTAAACAATGCAACCCAGACGATAAAGAATAGAATACGCTACAATCGATACAGAGTATTCTAGCGGCAAAGGCGAGAACTACGTTGCACTGTTTAAATTCCGAATTTCCCCTGCAAAATGAAGTTAAAATTTACACCCGTTATTGCGAGGCGGATTAAAAAAAACTCGCACTAGGCACTCGGTTGCCAGCTCAGGCTCACCCACTGGCTCAACCACCGACCGATTCGAGTAACAAGTCAGTGTTTGTTGTAGCCGCGCTTCTTAAAATTTCAAAATTTAGGCCGTGTGCGAATTGGATGAATTGTGGTTAAAAAATAAAAATGGATGAATTTTTAACCACTACTGTCATTTTTAACCTGCTCAGCAGCTAGTCAAATAATGCGAAGTGTCAAAATTTAACCAAACGTCAATTTTTAACCCATTTTTAACTGAATTCGCACACGGCCTTATTGTTAAAATCATTGACTCTCAAGCACATTTAATTTTAATGTTTTGTCTCGGTCTAGTTGAAATATCTAGGGTAGATGCAATGATGCTAGATTATATTCATATTCTTTTATAAAAAATAAGCCTTGAGACGAGGTCTCATTTATGGCTTAAAAATACATTATAAAAATTACAGAGTTTATGTTATAAAAATAACAGATTTTTAAAGATATTAAAAAAAAAAAACATTATAAGACAAAATTTTATGAGAACGAGCAGGAAAATTGATTAAAAGAAAAAAAGTAACTAGTTTATAAATAGTGAATGAAAATATGAGGCTGTTTCTGGGTTCTGTAAGTTCGAAGTTAAACAACAAATAAAATTATTAAGGGAAGTTAAGCTTTTTAATTGATTAGGTAAACTGTTCCATATTCTGGGACCCAACACGAAGAAAGATCGTCGTGTCTGCAAGGTTGTAAATCTTGGGACATTTAAATTATGCGTGCGCGTGGATATCGAGAATTGGAGTTTGTCATATAAATATCCAGGCTTTTCAAAACGTATTAATTTAAAAATGTATTTACAAATTTCAATAACAAAATGGGACATAAGAGAAACACCGAAAACACAATGTGATAGATGTGATACATGATCGAATCTTCGCAACGAATTTACAAAACGGATGCAAGAGTTAAATGCTACATTAAGTTTTTGTTTGCTATTTGAATCCATACCACAAAATAAAGGAGAACCATATGTTATAATAGGAGCTAAGAGGGTTTTAACAAGCATAAGCCGAGATGCTTTGGGTATATAAAACGAAAATCTCCATAAACGCCTAAGACCCCCATAAACTCCACTTATAACTTTATTTATGTGGTCATTCCAAGTGAGCGTTTTGTTAAATACAAATCCCAAGTTGTTAACAGTAGGACTATATTCAATAGCATGGCCATTCAGAAACAATCTAGGGAATAATGTATCATCTAAACAATGTTTATATATAACTATGCTCTGTGACTTTGAAGGGTTCAAAACTAAGCCATTCCTGACAGCCCAAACATGAATGTTTAACAAATCATCATTGATGTTCGAAATAGCATCAGCTGCAAGATTAATCGAAAATGGTAAGTAAACTTGCAAGTCGTCAGCATAAAGATGATAGTTACAATGTCTAATAACTTCAACAATGTCATTAATAAATAAGCTGAAAAGAATAGGGCCTAATAACGACCCTTGTGGTACACCTGAACTAAGATTCAAAAATTCTGATAGTAAAGAACCAATACAAACTGCTTGCTTTCTATCCGATAAATAACTATGTATGAGTTTTAAGGCACTTGAAGAAAAGTCAAAGTTTTGTTTTAATTTGCGTTTGAAAAATCAAGCAAACACAAAATAGAAGCTTTATTTGCGTTCATTGAAACTCTGAGATCATCTTGAATTTTTAAAATAGCAGAAACACAACTATGCATTTTCCGAAAACCAGATTGAAATGGTGATAAAAAATTATTTGAATCAATATGTTCGGAAATTTGTTTAAACATAATTTTTTCAAGCCCTTTCGCAAGAAAAGGTAGAATGCTTATAGGGCGAAAATTAGATAAATCATTCGAATTTCCTTTCTTTCGTAAAGGCAGAACTTTAGCAATCTTCCAAGATGATGGAAACACTGATTTAGTCAAGCAGTCATTATATATTTCAACAATGCGGGGAAGGAGAGCCTAACAAATTTAGGTGAAATATTATCTAAGGCTATTGCATTGGATCCAATTGAACAGAGAGAGTTAAAACATTCTATAGATGAAACACAATTAAAATAAAAAGATCCATCACTAGTGCTTAAAATTGGAGTTGCATTAGTTCGCTGGTTAAAATTAACAGTTGCTGGAGAGATAAAAAAATTATTCAAATTGTTTGCAAAAACAATATCGAAAGACGATTCTAGATTGGGTTTACCAACGGCACCCAAGTTTTTTAAATTGTTCCATAACATTTTAGTTGAGTTCCTTGACGGATTCAATTTTTCAAAATAGAAATTTTTTTTTGAATCTCGAATACATTTAACGACTTTGTTTCTGCAAACTGTGTAGCGGTTCCAATCGTCAATTAATCTAGTAGTTTTATACACCCTATATAGAAAGTTTCTCTCAGAAATTAAGTTACTTATTTCCGTTGTAAGCCAGGGACAGTTGTTATTTGAGAATTTCCTTTTGACTGGAACATATTTTTCAAACAAATAGTTGATTAGGCTTGTTAGAAATTCTACCTTAAAATCAATCGAGGAAGACAATCTAAAAGAGTGCCAATTAATTTGAGAAACTTCTTGTGAAAGCTCTTCCAAGTTAATATTTTTGAAATCTCTGTAAATTATTAAATTATTTTGGTGAGAGTTTTCAACTGTAGTCTCATAGATTAAATAAATCAAATCATGATCAGCGACTCCTTGAGTTTGGTTGAAAAACAAAACTTTGTTTTTATTTGAAACAACAAATAGGTCGAGGGCAGTTGCACTTGTGCGTGTGAATCTAGTAGGGAAATAGCTTACGATATTAACACAATGGGAAGCAAAAACGTTTTCTAAATGAGTTGATGGTGATGAAGTAACACTAACGTCAACGTTGAAGTCACCACAAATTATTATGCTTTCATATCTACTGCAATATCTAGCCAGAAATAATTCAAAATCATCAAAGGGAAAACGGCCCGGATGTCTATACGTACAATTATCAAAACTTTCTCAAATGGAAGTGTGATTTCAACAAACAAACTTTGAATATCACTGGTTTTAATGAAATCTAAGCAAACGCATTGTAATTTCTCACGCACATAAATTAATACGCCGGAGCTCCGGACATCACTATCACATCGAAATAGTCGGTAACCTTTAATAATTAACTCCCAATCTTCAACAACGTACTTTGAATTATTTGATAACCATGTCTCAGACAGGCAGACAACATCCGTTGTGAGTGACTGAAACATTAGTCTCAATTGGTCAATTTTTGGTAATACGCTCTGAACATTCAAATGACAAACTTTTAACCCTTGATAACGCGACGAAAAAATGTTCAACATTGCATTACCTGGGTCAAAACCGTGGATGCTACTATTGGAACTGTTTACACTGTACATGCTTTATAAAAAAAAAAGAAAAATAATATTTAATAATAATAATAATAATAATAATAGAGAAAACCAAGAGATAAGATATCAGAGACAGCCTTTTTTTACTAAAAATAAAGAAATAATATTTAATAATTACAAAATTTTCAAAAGTTTTTAATGCAAATAATATATATATATGTGTATGTGCAGATATATCAATCATTTATTAAGTACAAGCAGCGGCAGGAACGGACAATCGATGTAGATCACTCAAGTGGTATACTTTGATAAATTGGTCAGATGGTTTCAATTTAACAGCTACAACACCATTGAAAGAATGAACTGAGTAGAGTTTTTTTTCTTCTTTTAACTTCATTGCAGCTTTACGAATGATAAGTGCACTTCCAGAAAGACATTCAAAAGCCCCAATAGCACGATTAGAAGAAAATCCAATCATCTCAAGGGTGATCGGAGCAGCGGCGAAGAAAGTTTTGAGAAAACTAATGCGATCACCTTGAGAATGAAATTTGATTACAACGGGAGCATTATATTGATTTGTTCTGCTCTTGTCTTCAGAATGCGCCTTAGAAGTGTCCATTTTTAAACGAAAGACATCACAAGGTGGCAGAGAAAATTTAGTGATTTCACAGATTTTAAGCACGATGTTTCTCAGAGATTCCTTAGGCATTTCAGGTACACCAGTCAGGAGTAAATCACACTTTCGGAGTTCATTTTCCAATTTATTGATTTTGTTGTTTAGGGAAAGTAAGTCACATTCATAGTCAGTGATTGAGACTTTATTGTTAACCTCACTTTTTATTTTAGAGATCTCACTTGTAAAATTATTTGAAAACGCATCAACTTTTTTGTTCATAACTGATAAATTATTATTAATGAGGGATTTAAAGTCACGCATTTCTTGTTTTATGCCAATCATTTGACTGTCCATTGAAAGATGTAATTTTTCAATCATCTTTGCTAAGTCTTCATTCGAGGTTGTCATGATAACAGGTTAATTTTGATAATTCTTTTATATTAAATGATTTCAATCACTTTATATTGTAAAGATAATTAAATACAAAAATGTTTATATGTTTACGTGGAAAATTTCTTTTAAAATAAATAAATTAACTAGCCGCAGCAAGTAGATAAACACGTGCACTACTCAGCGAATGACATTTACGAATTAGTGCTTGCGAAGACACGATTTCAGCGCCCCTACCATCCTCAGGGAGGCATCCAGGCTTTGCAGAAAGGTATAACACGTTATTGTAGATGAAGCCGTTGATTTTTAATATTTTTTTTAAAAAAGTCAATTTTTCAGAAAACTGCCCCTCCTGGCTAAACGGGGGGAAAAGCCCCCCCTCTCCCATACAATTTTTTTTCTTGTCTCAAGCCTACTTACACATATGGCTATTTGGCACAACGTTTTATTTTAACATATGGGTGTAGTAGTTATTGTTTAAAATATAAAGTTAAATTTAATATAGCCTAGCACACTTTTCCTTAGGCAAGCTATCATATTTATATATGTTTACAAATTAAATTTAATAAAAAAAAGTTTCAGCCGGTTAACAGCTCGGTGTAGGTCAGTCTTCAGCGGCTCTCCTACTAGGTGTATTGGTTTTCGAATAGAAAAAAAGGAAAATTCTTGATGGAAAACTCTTGAGAAGCAAAAAGAATTAAAAAAAAAAAAAACATCAATTAGGTACTTCATGAAATTTTTGGTGGCTTTGGTTTTCAATACTGAACACGAAAAACTTTTGATGGAAATCTCGGAAAACTCTAGAAGAACACGAAGAATTTTATCACCTAAAATCAATTTTTGCATTGAATTCTGGACACATTTTTTCAGAAATGGCTTTTCGAACGGAACAAATTGTTTACTGAAATATTCAAGAAATCCGGAAAAACGAGAATCTTTTGAATTTTTTTCGATGAAATTTTTGCAAGAAGCTTGAAAAATTCATATCATATCGGTTTTTAATTGGATTTATATAAATCACAATGCATTTTGACAAAACTTGTGCATAATTATTGTTCTGGAGTTGATCTGAAGGCTGGTGAGACAAGATTCGCGTTCCAATTTAGTTCAGAATGGAGTATGGCTTTCTGAAGCTCAACATTTTGTAAAGAAAAAAAAACACCTTCCAAAACCCATCGAGTAATACATCTGATACATCAGAAGAAATATCTGCTCGAACTCTATTCACCGAAATAGGTTAAAAGTTTTTTAAAAGCCTGGTAGCCGAGATATTGGCAAAAGGGTTAATTTTCCTCGACAACATTTATACAAATGTACATCAAAAAATTTAAGTTATAATCTTTGGATTTCTACCTTAAGAAAAACTATTAAAAACTATCTATCTGCTTCGCTGTCCTCTTATATCTACTTCGATTCCCTTTTTTTCAAATGGTAACGCTAAACCACTCCTTAGATTTTTCTAAAATGCTATTATATAACATCTCCTCTTTCGCGTCTCTTCACGTTCCTCCAACTTTTATTGGTTTGTTCTATCAACATTGAGAACCTTCAAAATATACAACCTCCCATATCCGATAATATGTTATATTAAGAAAGAAAATACAAACGCTTTGGAATTCTAGTTTTGTTTATGGCAACTTTTATTTAAGTGGTTCTCTTTCACGTTAAATACTTAAAAATTAAAATTAAAATATTTGTTTATTTTTTTGTTTACATTAATACAACGACAGATAGCTCTAGTAGATGTTTTTAATTTCAATACGGATTAAAAAATTTCACAAACTCCAATCTTAAACGATAGGAGTCATATAAACTAACATTGAAATTTTTAGTAAAAAAAAAGAACTAATACAAATCAAAACTCTTTGAACTAGTGAACTAGTTTTTATAATCATTTTTTTGTTTGTAAAATAAAAATCGCTGCACTTGGACTCTGACCCAATTATTGTTTCCAAATGCTAGCAAGTTTTATTTTCTTAAAAATGAAAATATAAATTTATATATATTAATTTTTAATATTAATTCTAGCATAAAAACGGTCAAATATGTAAATATTATGTATATAATTTATATAAAATTTAATATGTTTTTTTTTTAAATACATAGCAACAAAAAAAGTTATGCTATCATTGATATGATAAAGTTGATATGTTTGTTGTTAATTTTTATTTTTGCACGAGTATTTTTGCTTTATTTTTTATTCTTATCGAGTTTAGTTTTCTAAAAAAAAACTACTTTTTAAAGAACACAGCTCGTTCTAGATTTTATAATTCAAAGTGATATGTATGTGTTTCGATAAACAGTTTTTTTCTTATAGTTTATAATTTTTTAGTTACTTTAAATATAGTATGTATATATCTTTCTGTTTTTTTCATGTATATATATTTAGGGCAAACTACTTATTGTATAGTCAGTTCTTGCAATTTATGTACATTTCCCGTTTCAATTGAGTTGATTGATATGTATCTTTTTACTTTTTTATATTTTCTTATAGCAAACGACAGTATATTTAAAAAAAAAATTCTTTCTAAACCATGACTTTAATTTTTGATAAAGTTATGATTGTATTTCACACCAATACGAGTAAAAACATTTTAGGTAAAAATTTCACATTTAAAAAACGTTCTAGAATGTTTGTAAGTAGTAAATACAAAATATGTTTTTTTAGCAAAAAATTTTTATAAAATTTTCGTAGAGAAAACACAAAATAAAATTTGTGAAAATATGCATTGAATTGGAGATTCAACTGAATGTTTTGCAAAAAGTAGCATTTGTATTCTATTTGATATTATTTGATTGCAATGTTTCCGCAGGGCATACGCAAGAGTTTAAAACAAAAATCATCAACATTTTTCTAGTTTGTTTTGTTCAAAATTTGGGTTTTTTGCTTAAAGCAGTAGCTGATTATTATTTAGACGAATCTAAAAGGCCAAAGTTTGAAAAGACATAAATTAGCAACGATGTTTGTGCTCAGAACATTGCTAACAGCCATTGATGTAGATGAACTGACCTTTTGTCCAGCACAGTGCATTTTTTCCAATGGCATAGTTTGAACAAAATATTCACGATTCTCAACTGGCATATGGCATAAGGGTTTCTTCTTTTGGGCCATTTCATCATCGCGATTTTTCAAATCTTGCAATAGATTTGGGAACCAAATTAAATCGCAGGAACATACTAGAGGGTTATCTGCAAAAAAAATGAGATTGTTATTGTCGGCAAAGGTTTAGCTTGTTCTTCCTTGTCTTATGTCTTACCTGTGATAGCAATTACACGCAGGGTGTCCATTATCGGTTCCATTATATCCTCTGGAATTCGTGTTAATTTGTTGTTTTGTAAATTCAGAGTTTCCAAGGAATTGAGATTTTCAAAAATCATTGCCGGCAACACTTTGATGCTTGTTTTTGACGAAGCAAAATAAATTGTTTAAACCAAATGTAAATGTATCAATAAATCTTTTAAGACAGTTAATCTTACTCATTCTTCTGAAGATTAAGGAATGTCAAGGAATCCCCATACCCGGTGAAAGAATCATCACTGACAAAACTGATATTATTGTTTCTAAGGTCCAGATGGCGTAAACGATGTAGTGGACGTAGTGCCTCACTTGGAATAGTGTGAATGTTGTTGTCGCCAAGTCGTAGATATTGAAGGTTTTCTATTGAAAGAATTCTTAAAATTCACTCTGAAACTATTGCAAATCATATAAACAAACCTTCCAATCCACGGAAGGCATCTTTATCAATGACAGATATTTTATTTCCTTCCAATTCAAGAGAGTTCAAAAGCGTCAAGTGAGAGAAAACGTTTGCAGGAACACTAGCTATCATGTTATGTGCCAAAATTAACGAATCCAAGTTTTCCATTCCTGTGAACAACACAATCATTAAGCACAAATTTCTCAACTCGTCAAAAATAACGTCGGCTCACCTTCGAAATCACCTTCTTGGATAATTCTGATTTTGTTCTCCTGAATTTCCAGTTTCTTTAGAGTGTCCAGAATCGAAAGAGCCTTTTGTGGAACAGCAGTTAATTCGTTGCCACCCAAGTTCAACCTCTTTAGTTTCCTATTGGAAAAAAGTAATAACATAACATAGCAGTTTTTTTTCTATTTAAATGAAGAACATACTTTTCCAATCCCCTGAAAGCCTCTGGTTCAATCGAGCTTATCTGATTTTCATACAATGTCAGAATTTCCAAAGTGTCGAGACCCTCAAATGCCTTGTCATGGATGTTTGTGATCTTATTGTGATTGACGTTGAGGATTAATAAGTGATGAAGATTTTTCAATGCTTGTGAAGGAACATTGCGAAGTTGATTGAGGGAAACATCAAGTTGGGTAAGACCTTTTCCTGGAAATTAAATTTTACCGTAGTAATGAAGGTGTTTGCTTATTAATAGTAAAAATAATTAAAGTCAATTTGCTTAATCAGAATCTAAGTTTGATTAAAAGTAAGAGAGTAGCTCCCACACTAATTTTCTTTAATAAATTTTGAAATTAAGGGCACAATGATATTCATGAAAACTTTTCTGTAATTTCTTTTTTTCCTCCTTTTACGGGACAAACAATTTTTTATACAAAGAACACTTTGATGAATCATATACGTCCATGAATCACATGCGATTCAAGGGAATTAGAATAAAAGTTTTTTACGTTCCTATGCAAATGGGATAGAAAAATCTAAACGCAAATATTTTGTATTCAACAACCAGAATCAGGTTCGCAAAAGGCAGTTCCTGTGAAAGATTAAATAAATACTTTATGGGCACGATTTGGATTCGAACTCACAAGTTCTACGTAATAGCCAACGCACATAACCACTACACCACAGGCACGGGAATAAATGTAGACCTAGAAAAATACGCCTGCAAGAATTTCTGAAATATTGGTTGCGTTTGTAACCAAATATGGACATTTGCTCTTGGTCTGATAATTTTTTATTCTTTCTTTCAATTTTATTCCAAAATTTTTAGTGTTTTTCAATCATAATTTCTTTAATGAACCACATCTGAAACTGTGGTTAGAAATTCTTCCTTCTTCATGTTCATACTACATACTACCTAACTGGAAACATGGAGCACAAACACAGCATGCTTATCATGATTATGATCATGATTCATGGGCCGTGAGGTGTTAATAATTATTTAAAAAAAATATGAAATTGAAAGTAGGTACATTACATAAATACATTTTTGCACATTTCACATGTATTTTATCTAAACGGGTCATTAAAAATAGAATTAAAATTCATCTGTCAGATGAGAGTTTTTCGAACAAAACTTAATACCGCGATCATCGACATTTATCGAATAGAATTTCATCGAAGATAATTCATTGAATGTCTATTCGTTGAAATATAATTTTGAACAACTGACTGCAAGCATTTTTTCCACATATGTATACAAATATCCATAAAAAACAATACATTGAAAAATATGTAATGTGTATATTCTCCTTTCATAAGAAGAGTCCTTCTTTTACAATTTTTTTTCTGATTTGACTGCGGAGCAGTATGAAGTCAATACCAAGACTCGAAATTATGAGAATCAAGGAGAACGAACATAAATAATTCTTTGTTCAATTTAGATTTCATTAGTTGTTTTTCTCTGTAGTTCTTTGTTTGAATCCATCTTTTTGTGTGTTTCGTTCACTTTTCAATCTGTTTTCTATTTCTGTCGGTCTGTTTTTTCTTAGTTATATTCAGGTCGAAAGTTTAACACATTTGCCTGCAAAATAACTGCGTATTAAGAAAAATTATTAGTGTTTGATGTGACTAAGGTGGCCATTGGTTTTTAAAGTAGTGAATTATTATTCACAATAATTATTCTATTCTTTTCCTAAATGGCTTTCCGACTATTTTTTTTCGTTTATTTCGTTCTTTTTCTATCTCCGAAAAAAAGAAAAAAAACTGATTATTGCAACCAAACGTTACGTTTCTAAAAATCAATAAAATAAAAGGAATGACTCACGAAACTAGTAAATTGTATATGCCTCCTTAATGAAAACCATTATTTTGGACCCCATGATGGTCGCCAAATCCGGTGTACCACAAGGTAGACACTTAGGAACCCATTTATTTATTTAAGCTATTAACGATTTTTGAAATAATAAAACTCTTATCTTTGCAGATGATATAAAGATCTTCAAAAATATTTCATCCAATGAAGATCGCGTTCAACTGCATGATACCTAGGTAAATAACTTTGTTGTTTGGTGTGAAAAGAATAATTTGAATCTTTGACCGCGAACATATCATATCATGACAATTTCCAAAAAGCGTAATCCTACATCCTATGATTACCTATGAAAAATAAAACAGAGTGGCGTGACAGCTCTTGAAGAGCCCACTTAGGCTTTGGCTCTTCAAGAGCTGTCGCGCCACTCTATTTTATGTTTGTTATTGTGGGTTGTGGCAGTGTTTGTTTATTTTTTTAGAATAGTCTACTAACAAGACAATTGTCGTAAGATTAAGCTTGCTATAAGCTCTCTTCGGCATTATCTGATAGTGTGAAAAAAAATGATACGTGATATCATAGTGTACTTAAATGGTGTCCTCTCTTTTTGTTGTCCTAATTTTCCAAATGACTCATGTCCTTCGAATGCATACATCTATATTTTATTGGATTCCCTACATGCCTGGATTATGTAAGATTTACCCAATTCCTTACAGCTCTAGCTTTAAATTGGATTAAGAAGTAATTTGTTTGTTTTGCAATTCTTACCCAACGAACTGAGTGCATTCTCCTCGATAGCCGCCAAACTGCTATTGTGTATAGTCAAATGACGTATATCCAACGCCAAAAACACAAATCCCTGCAACTTGGGTAGATTATTGTGACGAAGTTTCAAATAAAATATAATTGAACTCTTCCCCTTCAGCACACCCATTGCCACATTGATGTGCTGCAAATCTGTTGTTTCGCACAAAATGTCCAATCCATTTTTCTTCACTGTACAAATACAGGGTGTTATTTCATTTTGTTCGGGACAAACTTGTTGCTGTGGTGAATTTTGGCCATTGATTTCAGTTAGTCCAGCTAGTCCAATAACTAACAAAACAACAACGTACACACATCCCTCAAGGAACACACCAGCAGTTTTCATATTTGAAATTATCACTCGACAGTAATTTAGAGCTTACTTTTGTGTATCTATAAAAATAAAGTCAAACCAAACAAAACGATATTAAAATAGATTGGATTAATCATATGAAGTAGGGATCTGCATTCATAAGAAACGTTGCTGTTTTTTATTTTCTGAACATCAATAAAGAGAGCTCACAATTCGTTATGTGTTATGAATGAGATGTAAAGCCAAAAGTAGGTATTGTGTCACGTTCTATATACAAATACATACTCGAAAATAAAATTTCAAATAAAGCTACGTTCAAAAAGGAATCGATTCGTTAAATCTAATGTAATACATAACTTTTTGTGTTGCGCAATCGGTTTTTATAGGAAGAGAAAAGGATACTATTTTGGATACGAGACTATGTACAAGGATAAGAAGGACTGCAAAAAAATTTGTGATTTGAGAAAACTCACCAAAGGCCCAATGAACGCTCAATTAAAGTTGTTGAAAGGTTGATTGATTGTTGCTTCATATGGGATTCAATTATGAGATGTAATTTTAAAACTACCAACTTTCACTTGATGGGTTTTGGGGAGGATTTGACTCCAAACGGCATTTGTTTCAATGGATTCTCACAAACGGTCATTACCTACAGCAAAACAGTCAAATCTCTTAGTTTAAACTTCACAAAGGTTTAAACAGAAATTCTATTCGCAAACACAAAAAAAAAACTAAAAAAATTCACTAGCCACACAGGAAAAGGGAATGCTCTGTATGTATATGTATAACAGTGGAATTTTCTTTTTGGTGGAAATCGATATTTTCAAGGAATAAAAGTTGTTGCTTCCACAGGTCACTTGAACGTCTCGCTGAGCGTTTTCGGAAACTTACTGTTAAATTAATTGCATAATGGCTGAACTGTGTTTTTTTTCTTTTTAAATTAAACCACTGTTTTTCTACTACACACTCAATAGAGAATTTATTTAAACGAAAAAATAAAGAATTTCCACCAGCGAAACCCAGCAAACGTGCTATCAGTCGAACCAACCTTTCCAATATGACATGACACATGCGAGTTCATTTGGCGTTTAGGGGTTGATGTCTTGCTCTTAGATGTTAAGTGCCTTATTTCAAAAAAGCATTTGTGTCATGTTACACTTTTACATGTCGTCGCGCCAGTTCAATTTTCCGTTTCCTTTTGCGATTATATTTTTTGTTGACTTTCTTTTTTTTTTTCTAGCCAACGATTTTGAAGAGACAGCAACACATAGTCGCCTGTCGTTATTTTCTTCTTCTTTTTTAGTTTAAACAAATTTTTGAAAAAACAATATTTTCTTATCTGCACGAAGCGTACAAAAATACATGATAAAGGATTTATTTCAACACTTGATTCAGTTCATCGCAAACGGTGACTCTGTGAAGTAGATTTAAATTGAATAATTCTTATTCTCGTTAGTTGGGGGGCTCTGTACACGAGTTCTGTACGTCACACTAACTTGTGTCAATTTGATAATACGCAGATTTATTTATATGAGGCTGAGGCATATGCATGTGGAGCGCGATTGTTGATTTCAGATTCTATAATGGGGTTCCCGATGCAAACAATAAATATAAAAGAAAAAATAAATTGATAATTAATAGTGGTGTTTGTTGATACTGTTGCTGTTGATGTGTTTTTGCATCAGAGAAACTGAGTTAATGGCATAATTATGCTCTCATGCGATTTTAGACGTTTGATAGAAATCAGAGATAAAGCGCCATCTAGGTATTCGTATTAATAACTGTTCACTTTGTCATGGTTTGTGTATTGACAATTCGAAATAAAGAGAACGATTTGTTTTAAAGTTTGTTTCAAAACCAATGTACTTCGAATCGGTTTTGTGTCGCTTTCAAAGAAAAATTAAGACCGCTTGTTGTTGTCTGAAAATTAAACACAAAAAAATGCAAAAAAAAAATATAAATTATAACATAATATTGCGTCAAAATGATTCTTCTTTCTTGCAGCGCGAGCACATTGAATGGACTGCTTGTCAATTTTAGTTGTCAACGGATCAACGGTCGCCAAAAGTAGAAAGTTGACAAACTCTATCCGTCGTATCCGTTATGTACTTTGCATAAGAACATTGCTATTGAGCTGCCAGTCGGTTAAAAACGTCAACGCTGACGAATTGGCAGATTAATGGGTTGCCGCCTTAACGAATTAACTAATATTCAGAAATGTATTCTTCGATTTTTACATTTCTTTCACTCATGAGAGTTTTTAATTCGTCTCGAATACACGATACACGAATTCCATGACTAAAACAAGAGTGTTGCAGGATATGGAAAGACGACTTTTCCAAGCTGTATAATGGCGATGACGAGCAAAATTCCGCCAGAAATATAGAACCATTCAATATGGGTGAAGCAGACCAACAATTCCACCCACCCGATATTGACGAAGTGAGGAAACGATATCTAAACTCATGTCGAACAAAGCCGCTGGAGCAGACGGGCTAGCCGCTGGAGCAGACCGGTAAGCCGCCGAACTGTACAAAGCAGCTGGTTGCTGGATATGATTTGGTTAGAAGCGTGCACCAGCTCATCTGCAAAATTTGGTCGCAGGAAAGCATGCCCGTTGAATGGAACCTCAGCATCGTATGCCCGATCCTCAAGAAAGCAGATCTCCTGAACTGCACCAACTACAGAGGTAGGTATAAGTCTCCTTAACATCGCCTACACGATCTTGTCTGCCATGCTGTGTGAACGACAAAAGCCTGATAGGTCCTTATCAATATAGCTTCAGACCTGGAAAATCCATCATCTATCAAATATTCACTCTACGGCAGATCTTGGAGAAGACCCAGGAATTTCAAATCGATTTCAAGGTCGCATATGACAGCGTTTATAGAGACCAATTATACAGAGCAATGCCTTGTTTTGGCATCCCAGAAAAACTCGTCCGTCTGTGTAAGATGACAATGGAAAACTCACGCTGTTCCATCATGGTCAGATAAAACGTAACGGATGCGCATTAGATATCAAGAAAGGTTTTAAGCAAGGCGATGCGCTGTCATGCGATTTCTTCAACATCGTTGTTGAAAAGATTGTGCAAAACTCAAACGTTAACATTAGAGGCACAATCGTTCAAAAAACCGTCCAGCTACTAGGATACGCAGACGACATTGACATAATTGGAGGAACACAGCGTGATGTCAGTGGAGTGTTTGTGAGTCTTGAGACGGAGGCCAGGAAGATGGCGGTTAACAAGGCCAAGACCAGGTTAATGCTGCCATGCTGTCAACAAGAAAAGACAACCAATATCGACGTCTTGGAGCGAACGTCAACATAGACAGATTTAACTTCGAGGTAGTTAAGGATTTCGTCTACCTAGGATCCGCTATCAACTCAGAAAACAACACCAGCGCTGAAATCAAACGAAGAATCGCTCTTGCCAATCGCTGCTTCTTTGGACTTAGAAGGCAATTAAGAAGTATAAAGCCCTCTCCCGAGCAATTAAAGTGACAAAACCCTCATCATCCCGGTCCTAATGTAGGGTGCAGAGACATGGACCATGACAACATCCGATGAAAACTCTTTGGGCTGCTTCGAGAGAAAAATTCTTCGAGTGATTTTTGGTCCAGTCTGCATAAATAGAGAATGGAGACGAAGATTCAATCAAGAACTGTACGAGCTGTTCAGTGACACTGACCTATTCAGAAAAGTTAAGGTCCAACGACTAAGATGGTTGGGTAATGTAGAGCGAATGGAACATAACGTCCGGCTCGTAGAGTCCTTGAATCCAAACCAGAAGGACGTCGCAGAAGAGGAAGACAGCGACGCAGGTGGAGCACACAAGATGGTAGAGGACCTGAACCAACTTGGCGTGTGAAACTGGAGACTGCGCTAGAGACCAAGCGTGCTGTAGACGCTTGTTGGATTAGGCCTTGGTCCGACCTGGACTGTAGCGCCACCATATGTTAGTAAGTAAGTAGTTAGGTTTATGCAAAAAGGGAAATGTGTATAATTTTCTCTATAGAGAAATATAATACCTATATAGATAGGTACATGCCAAGCTCGTTCGCTTGTGCAAAATGACGATGGAGATCTCACGCTACTCTATCAAGGTTGGCAATGAGCTTACGGAATCATTCGACGTCAAAAAAGGATTCAGACAAGGCGATGCACTGTCGTGCGATTTCTTTAACATCGTTATTCTTGAGAAGATAGTCCAAAACTCCACCGTCAACACCAGAGGCACTATCTTCTATAAATCTGTTCAACTTCTCGCGTACGCCGACGATATTGATATAATGGGAAGAACACAGCGTGATGTCAATGGCGCCTTTGTGAGGATTGAGACAGAAGCGGCAAAAATGGGTTTAGCGGTAAATGAGGGAAAAACGAAGGACATGCTGTCTTTGAGTAAGGACACCCAACATCGACGGCTCGGACAGAACGTCACAATAGACGCATACAACTTCGAGGTAGTTAAGGAGTTTGTCTACCTAGGCTCCGCTATCAACACGGACAATAACACCAGCGCTGAGATAAGACGAAGAATTACTCTTGCTAATCGCTCTTTCTTTGGGCTAAGAAAGCAACTGAATGGAAAAGCCCTCTCTCGAGCAACTAAGGTTAAACTGTACAACACCCTCATCATCCCTGTCCTGCTGTATGATGCAGAAGCATGGACCCTAACAAAATCGGATGAATGTGCCTTAGGCTGTTTCGAGAGGAAAATTCCTCTGGTCATCTTTGGCCCCGTGTGCATTGATGGGGAATGGAGAAGGAGATACAACAGCAAACTTTACGGGTTGTACAACGACGTGAACTTAGCCAGAAGGGTCAAGGTCCAGAGACTCAGATGGCTCGGTCATTTAGAGCGCATGGACACCAATGCTCCGGCTCGGAAAGTCTGCGACACCATTCCCGAGGGACGCAGAGGGAGAGGAAGACCCCGACTCAGGTGGCGCACACAAGTGGAAGAGGACCTCAATCAACTTGGAGTGCAAAACTGGAGACAGCTAGCTAGGGACCGAGCTGACTGGCGGAGACTGTTGATTGAGGCCCAAGTCCACAACGGACTGTAGCGCCACCTTAAGTAAGTAAGTAAGATAGGTACATAATGCTGAAGTATGATCTGACCATCATAAGAACTTTGGTTATCACTAAACGCGTCAACGTTCTCACTGCCATCCATTAGCTTTGAGCCTTCTATGAACAACATTTTGCTACTACTACTACAACTACTTTTTGCTCTTTTTAAAAATAACAACGATGCAAAAGATAGTGTTTACTTTATTCTCCTCGCACTTCAACATTACCACTTACCAAAACAAAACCAACCCCAGTAACCGCTCGGCGTACTTGAAGGTAAATTACTGATTCCAATTTAATACACGTTATTTCCCACATAGATCTGATATAACATGTAAGTTCATACAGAATCCAGGACATATTGAAACCATACGGAGTCAGGTAACATCTTCTCCATAGTAAGCTGATATGTCCCCATTAAACCTTCTCTCGGCAGAGTCTCTATAGCTTCCTAATTTTCTCCATGATTATAGAATCAATTGCGTTGTTACTTCTCCAAGAAAGCTTGTGATGGCAGGTTGGTATATGACTTTCGACTTTCACTCGGATTGTCCATGTCCATGGGAAGTGTCAGGTTTTCTTTGATGATCATGTTACACACACGTGGGAGTAATTTTGTTGCAATTACAATATTATGTTAAAGGGTAATTGAAGAATGGGTTATCCCGAAAGCCACGTGTCTGCTTTTTTTGAGCATACACCTCATTGGAGTTAACAGCAGCGAAAGCATCCCAGCATCAGCTTTTCTTAGAACCAAGTATATTTTTGTGAGCTCCGGAATCCTCCTTTGTGACATGTCGGTCTCGGTAGTGCGGGTGGAAGTTGCCTTTTATAAGCTGTGAAGGATTGTTTCTTGAATTTCAAATTTCCAAAGGGTATAATTCTTAAGGGATCACGGAGAGCGATAAGGAATAAGCAAATACGAAAATCCATTGATTCTTGAGAGAAGAAAAGAAAGTGAGAAATCGAAAATTATACACAGTTTTCCGTCTGCTGTCTTCTGGATACATAAATATTGATTTGGATTGAGTTTTAATTTAGCGGTGCGTGCAGGGATGTATGAAAGTGAATTTTAAATATAATCCAGGGACCAGGGGGTGAGAAATTTTCATACGGAAACTGACGTGGAGCGATTAACAACTGTAAAAAGTATCCGAAGTGATTTTGTGACTGTTCAATATTTAACTTGTTACACACGAATAAGCAAAATGGGATATTGTTGTCGGCCTGAACTGAATATACATACATTTAGGGGTGAAATTCACTCTAACGAGATGAAAAAGAATGTAGATACATAAATCTATAAAGATAAGTATTACAATTTTTATTGTTTATTTTTGATTGGGGAGCGCTGCCATTAACGTTTTGGTATGCAAGCAATCAGTGCAGACAGCTCCTCAAGTTCACACTTCGTTTACAATTTTGAAGATGTTGATTATGACAGTCATAATAAATTGATATTAATGACATCAATAACTTGTGACGGGAAATTTGATTTTTCTTAACAGCTTCAATTTGGAGGCAAACAAAGGAAATACACTTTACTTTGGTGCAAGCATTTATGAGAATTGAAGGATGCCTTTTTCTATTTTCGTGCTTTTTTCGAGTTCTTAATTTAAAAACGGATGATCAATTGATACAAAGTGTTAAAGTTTTTTTACACTTATTTTAATTAAAAAATTTTAAATTCCGAAGTCAAGATGTCACATTCAAAGTTCTTCTTACCTTCATACTGAAACCGATACTCGAATGAGCGTTTTGTGTTGATAACAACATCCACCTGTTTAAAGATAATACCTTAACCAATGAATTTGTAAATTGAAAGAATCGCGTTTTTAAGAGTAAAATATAAAAAAAATAAAATGTAATAGCATGATGGATATTTCTCAATGCGTTCAGAATTACATAAAGTCGAGCTGATAGTCTTAGAAAATTGCGGCGTATAAACAATGAAACAATAAACCTATACTGATACTGAGCTCTGAAGAAAGGTTGAAGGGGTCATATTGCCTCTGTCGCCTTATGAATGGTTTGGGATTGAAGAGATAGAAAGTTTCTTTCATTGGATTATATGTAGGTACATTGTATATGCAGGTGGCCATGGTTCAGAGGATAGAGTAGTGGATTGCTAAGCCGAACGCTACGGGTTCAAACCCCAGCTTCAGCAGCTTCTTTTTCTACAAAAATCGCCAGCTTATCTGAGGCCACCTGTGCGATAACATGAGACAATACAAATCTAAGTCTCCTCCTCTGAGCCACGTAGGTTTCTGTTATGTGTGCTTTCTTTCTATGTGTCTATCTGTCTCTTTCTGTTGTATTAATGTATTGTTCTGTCCCAGCCGATGGTCTCAGTAACCAGTGCTGCTATGTGTCTGTAGTTCGTTACATTTATGTGCGAAGTACTGTGAAATGTAATGTAATGTACATTGTGCATATAGGTTGAAATTAGTATGTTAATTAACTTCTGAACAGATTAATTTTCAAAAATCGACATTTGTGCATACCTACTTAGGTTAGGTTAGGTTAGGTAATATGGGCTGACAGTTGATTTTGTTACCGTCACACTTAGATCAATGTAGATCCCTTGTGATACCCTGAAGTATTGTAACTTCTGAAAAAGTGATTTAACCTATGAATTCTATGGTTGGTCGAGCCATTTGGTGGACTTGACAGAGTTCAGTAGGCGATTTCCTGGGAGTTCAGATAGTTCTTCTAGTTCATTAAAGAAATAGTTGCTTACTCACATATATCTAAACTCTATATCCGTAATTTTGGTAAATTTTGTTTTGTCGGCCTTTTAATGTGTCGACCTTGTTTTCTTTCACATTTCGTTTAGGCTTTTTGTTTATCTCTTTTGAATTTTTTAAAGTTTAAGGATGGCCCTATTTGAATTGCTGTGATTACCTATCTCGAGACAACTCTTACGATATTGAAAAGATTATGTATACCTACTTAGGTACTTTGATTAGCTCCAAAAGAAAAATAAATAAATAGAGTGGCGCGACAGCTCTTGAAGAGCCAAGGCCTAAGTGGCTTACTCTCTTCAACAATTCTCTGAGTGCGTGTGAAGAATTGAGGGGACCTACAATTTAACGCCGATTCCGAACGGCAGAGTTGAGAAGCACTTTTTCATGACAGATTGATACTCTTGGAGGTTTTGTCAATTCTTCGCAAGAGGCAGTGCCCGTGGAAAGATGAAATAAAAACTTGACCTGGGTAGGACTCGAACCACCGACGTTCTGCTTAGGAGCCAACGCACTTACCAACTAAGCTACGGGCAACTGCAAATACAAAGTGATAGTTTAAAATTCGCGCGAATATAAAAAACGCTTATAGTTCAAAAAGAGATATAAAGGGCCTCAAATTGTTATTAACAACAAAAGTGAGACAGTGTCGTCTGTAATTGGTACTCATTCAATTGAATGTCTCAAAAAGTTGATTTGTGTTGCAGTAGGAAAGGTTCAAAAGGCGGATATAAATATTCCATTCTCTCTCTATCCAGCAATATTTTATATTATTTTAAGGCAAACGATTGTAAGATAAGTTCATTTTTCGAGAACTGAATGTAGAAACTTTATGTTTCTTTACCTTATCGAAAAAAGGCTTGAATCACGAAGAATATTTTGACAGCTTTATGCAATGTTCAAATAATTTGTTTGTAAAACTAAATTTTTAGCAAGAAAAACGTAAAAACGATTACGGTGAGCAGCGTTGACATTTAATTTTTTGAAGAAATTTTCATTCACCTGGAAAAAATTTACAATGCAGGTATCTAATGAAACTCGACTCCGAAAAGAACTTAGGGTTGGTATTTAACCGAACTTTGACATGGAATGACCATATGAATGAGGTTGTGGGTAAAACATATATGGGGTTCTTCGAACTTTATGGATAGCCCAAAAGTTTACACCACCAAAGACAAGATTAGTTCTTGTTAAGACTTTGGTTATACCAGTTCTCGTGTATGGTTGTGAAATATTTTATAACTGTGATACTGAAAGCAAAAGAAAACTTCAAGTAGCATTCAATAGTAGGTACTCTGCGCTATATCTACAATCTGAGGAGATTTGATCATATTTCACATTTGGAAAAAAATTTATTATCAAGGCATGTCATTTTTCAATTATATGCAGTTCCGTACCATGTGTTTGTTATTTTCAATTTTAAAAACTATGCAGCCGTCATATCTTTTTTGATTAAATCCGGCTTTCGAGTTGGGACATCCAACAGATCTGCTTGTTTGACTTTACCACATTTCACCTGCAACTTGAGAGAACTAAGTTACAAGCAACAATTTAGTGACGAGTTAAGACTGTATTTTATTAACCAAAGCAACTAGCTAACTTTCACCTCCAAACCCGCTCCCATTTACCCTTATCAAGCAATTTCAACTTCAACTTTTTTTATGCTAGGAATAACGTAATGTTTCTATGATTAATTTGTTTTATGTTTTATTTTTATTTTCTTTTGTTATATTTTAAGGCTTTGTAATTTAATTTTTTTAATTTTCGCAAATTTATAAATGTACTCTTGCTGTGAATTGGAATATAATAATAAATAAATAAATAAATTAATACATAATTAAATAATTAAATCCATTGTGTGTTTTAGTAGAATTGAACTGAATGATAATTTAAATGACTAAATGCAGTGCTTTCGAACAGTTAAAGTATTTTTGAAGAAGAAAAAACTGAACAAAAGAATATCAAAATATAATTTTTTGTTTAAGGGAAGAATGCACGCAAATCTGCAGTGCAGACTTGTGAGTTTATAAAAGTCTGGGAGTCAGTACATGCATCAAATCTGCAAAATGCAGACAAATCTGCATTTCTGGCGCGCGGAACATAGCCGACATTATTCACACTTACGCTAAAAAACAGCGCTATATTCTTCCATTTAAATTAAATTACTGCTAAGTTTACCGATGTAGCGTCAACAAGATGGCAAGTATCAGCAAGTTTCAGGAATCCGTATTTAAGGACCTTGCAATTAGCTAGTAAATTCGATCCAAAGATTTTGATTTAATAAGACTTCTGCGCAGTGATATGATGGGTACAGGTCTACAAAATTATGCCCACTTGACAGTTTATCCTTTGCATCGTAACCGACCTAAATTTCTAATTATTTGGTTCAAACGTGGAATGAAACCGCACTAACAAAATTTGAACGAAAAGTTAACGAACGTAGCTTAATTACAGTATGGTTTGGTCACTGTCGTGCGTGTATTCGCTGTTCACTTAAGCGTGCTTGCGTGAGCAAAATTGGATTATAGTTGAGCCTTTACCTACTTATTTCATATGTATCTACTTCTTGGTTTAAAAAAATGAAGGTTAATTTAATGGCACACATAAATTTATAGGCCAATTTGTTTCTTTAAAAGTGTTATTTGTTTATTTATTTTTTTAATTTATTTTGTTCAAATGATCTTTATAGGTAAGAGAGCAATACCCAGTCGTGCACATAATTTCATGTATTTTATTTATATGTTCCTACGCCCGCCCGCCATACACAGATATTGTGTTTCGAAGATCATGGATTTTATCATAATATTTTGAATAAAATATTGACATTTATGAAAGGTACCTACTTTCAGGACAAAATACTTATAAAGTGTCATTTTGATAAATAATTTTAAAAATCTACCTACACTGCTTTTTCAAGACAAAGATACAAAAATCAATAAGAATATGAAGTTATTGTTAACATATCTACAGGGCCGGCCTTAGCCATCTTGGCGCCCCAGGCGAATCAAATATTTGGCGCCCCTTCTTTTAATTACAAATTATTTAACCTCCTTCTCCAGAATTAAAAAAGATGAAACTTGTATCTCACTTATAAAATTTTAAGTTGATGAAAAAGTAGAATTTATGCTTTAAAGAATAAATATGTGTAATTCTCCTACGCAAATATTATTAACATTTCAAGTCACTATGTTACACCTTAGCGAAACATATTTATACATGCATTTTTCATTAATTTGTCTTAATAATTTAGTAATAATAATTCATTGTGTCCTGTTAATATTGATTTCTTTTTAATTTGAAAATGTCAAAAACAAATACGCTTACGCCTTATTTCTTGACAAAGTTCTAGTCCTTAAAACTCGGTTACGTGAAATGTTTGACTTTGGGCTTTTTTTATTTTGTGTTTTTTGTGTGTGGTACCTATGTTTATTTTTGTGATGAACTTGGCGTGGTGCTTATGTGCGTTGGCTGTTACGCAGAACGTGGGATTCGAATCCTACTCGTGCCCACAAACTGTCAAGCAAAAAAGTGCATAATAAATTCATTCCAATTTTTACCGTGGTTCTGGATGCTCAAGGTCTTCTGACACCAGTTAAAGGACTGCTAAATACGTTTGCTAAAACGTATGTATTAAAGTGGCACGTTTTATGGCATTCAATTCAATGTCATGTATTCCATAAATAGGAAATCATCAAAAATTTGATCCATTTTCGTATATCTCCACCTATTATTCTCTTTTATTTTACTTTCCGAAAATGATTACAAATGCAATTCATTTCGCTTGTTGAAAACACGAAAGTCTAAATAAACCGAGTTTTAAGACACTAGACCCCCGAATACGAGGGTTTTATGTATCGAAGTTCTAACTATAACAAAGTTCTATAAATCAAAGTTCTAACGCGTTAGAACTAGGTGAAAAATTGACTTAGGCCGTGTGCGAATGCAGTTAAAAAGTGGTTAAAACTTGACGTTTGGTTAAATTTTGACACCTCGTTTAAAAAAATAAATGTGTTAAAATTAGACTAGCTGCGGAGCAGGTTAAAATATGACAGTAGTGGTTAAAAATTTATCCATTTTTAACCCAATTCTCAAATAAGTTCTAAAATGTCACTAAACCTAGTCTTAAGGGCTAGAACTATGTCAAAAAATTAGGAGTTAGAACTCAAATGAGTTCTAATATTTTGATAAACCTCGTTTTAAGGGCTAGACCTTGAAACGGTATTTAATGTGTTCTTATTAAACTGTTGCGATCGTATGCAAATATGTACACCATTATACCCTTGATTCACAGGATGTCAAGGATTTTGGTCTATGTTGAGTAGGTTGTGCTTGAGGTGAACTGCCGGCATGGCCAATTGGGCTTACTCGTCGGAAGGGTGGGATCTTGCGGATCTCTTTGGACTACCGTGGATATAACGTGCCTTGTGTCGAAAATCGTCTTACCAGAAAATAATCTTCTAAATATTCCATAACTTCTCATTTACATCATTTTAACGGCAACATTAACTTTGTCATCATTGCTCATAGGCGTTCTTAGCCCTGGAGATGGAGAGTTCCCTTAAGTCGCTACATATATAGTGAGTCCATGATCACTGTGCCACTTCTCCTAGTTTTAGTATTACCTAGTATTTCTAAAGATACATATTTTTATATTTGATGAATTTATTCCGCAAATTTACAACAAAAAATGTCAAAATGGCAGGAATAGAGGAAAATAACAACAACATTTTCTGGATGACAGCAAAAACAATAATAAAAAATAGTTGACAGGAACAGTAATTGTAAAATACTTAATTTGCAATCTCTTCTCTAATGATAATTACCTTGTTCATTCATGTGATATGCTATATGCGGTGACGTGAAATATCGCCCGACGAAATAAGGCCCCATAGGGCTTTATTTCCATTTCTTATGGAAATAAGACCCCTACATGGGTTGCGGTCTTATTTCCATTGCAACTTAGAAATAATGCCCGTGAAGCCTTATTTCGGTTTTTCTGTTTTGATTAGAAAGTTGGCGCAGGGAAACTCGTCCCGAGATCAGAATTCCCGAAAATTGTTTTTGGAACTTCTGATCTACTATGGAGGGTCATAAGTGCCGACATCGATATAGGGATTATTAATCCACTATGGTGGGTCAATAGTCCCAATTAGGTTTTACTTATAATGGGACAAAAGTCATAATTCGCGCGATTTTTTTTATTTTCACACCCCAAATTGTTTCTCTGTTTGCCAAAAAAAATTTCGGCTCTTAGAACGCGATTTTTTTTGTTACTTCAGAGTTTAGAAAACTAGTTTTCCGAACGAAGCACCTACGATCACCTAATTATTAGGTGTAGCACAATTTTCAAATTTCAGTGAGATTCCTTGAAATTAATATTGTTAACTCATGATTACGTTCAAATGGCTGACCAAGAAAACGGATCAACACATTTTTTTCTTTCAGAAATTTTAAAAGAAAATATCAGCACTCGCTGAGAGTGAGATCTCTTGTTCCATTTTAGAAATATCTGAGGTCCCTGAGATCTCGATGAGATTTTGTTGATAATTACTTGCTATGCTAACTTTGCTTCAAAGCTCAAAGCATGTTATGGCATCAGTTCTCATTTGAACGTGAACTTACCCCATATGGCGTAAGTTCTCATTCAAGTGATGGCTTTAGTTCTCATTCGACTGTGAATTAAGGCCATAATCGGATTATGGCGTTAGTTCACATTTGATTGAGAACTAAGGCCATTATGGCGTTAGTTCATATGGCCTTCGTTCACGGCACCTTATTTTATTGTTTTACAAAATGTTAAAATTAATCGCGAAGGTCGGAAACCCTGAATTAGATTTCTGGACAAATGAACCAGTATAGTGGGTCAGTAGTCGCAAAATGAAATTAGGCACTTATCACCCACAATAGTGGGCCATTGTTTTTATCTTCTGCAAATGCGGCCTTGTTTCCATGTAAAATGTGGCCTTATTTCCACAATTCAATTGAAATAAGGCCTGTCGGGTGTTATTTCGATTTCTTCATGGAAATAAAGCCGCATTTAAGGTGGGGCCTTATTTCGTCGGGCGTTATTTCACGTCACCGCTATATGCATATCCATTGTATTTGTAATCTCCATAAAAGTCGAACGGTTGATTTTGACTGGCGGAGCTAAGAGCGGAAAGATACATCACTAAAATAGATAAACCGCGCCAACTGGTGAGAACATTCAGCCCTATCTCAAAAAATCGAATAGGACTACGATTAAAAATACAATGCC
Source organism: Sphaerophoria taeniata (assembly GCA_943590905.1). Lineage (NCBI taxonomy): Eukaryota > Metazoa > Arthropoda > Insecta > Diptera > Syrphidae > Sphaerophoria > Sphaerophoria taeniata. The sequence goes on along the minus strand of OX016540.1, from coordinate 20,939,602 downwards.
ATAAGGAAACTCAATGTTTTTTTACCAAACACAACCTCAAGTCTCTCTTGTGTTTTCTATGGTGAAAATAAAAACAAAATGACATTTGGAAACAGAAAAGAGAATCGTCTGCTATATCTAACAAAACAAGATGAAACTCATGAAACTTTTCGAGTTTCCAATGAATTTTTTGAGCTAGAGCTTCACAATTTGTTGATTTGTTTCTTGCCTATGTTGAAGTTATACTGGCTGACGCGGCGCCTCTGGATCGCGGCGCCCCAGGCGACCGCCTGGGTCGCCGGCACTGCGATATCTATCTCTACCAGCTTGGGTTATTGACTTATTGTTTCTGAAACTTACGCCACTATTAGCTGAATGAAGAATTTTTCTGCTAGAACTTGTGTTTCGTTAAGAAAATAGACAAGTTAAAAATTTGCTTGTAAAAATTGTATGGAATTATAACTGATTCTTGAAACTTTTTTAATGCTGTAAAGATGTTTTTTTCTTTTTATTATCTATTGTTAGTTTTACTATTAAAAATTATACCTTAGCACCTGCTTAAATGTCAAAACTTGTATGCTACTTAGGTACATCAAACATTTTCTTTTTTGAAAAAATGTTGTGTTACCTACAAGAAATTCATACTAGATTCATAAACTAAGTAGGTACAGCTTATAAGACAAAAGAAACACTTCTCAACACTTGATATTTTTTTTTTAATCCGAAATCCAAAAAAGTATCGCATTTGTACTTATTGATTATTCAACTACAAAATTCTGGTTCGATATCAAACTACTATCCTTAATTAAGAGATTTCCTAACGATATCCATACGTCGAATTAGCGAACCTATCCGCCATTGATATTGACTGACGCCTATTACAAATAATCTCAATTCCTTGAGTGAGCCTTTTTTTCTTGTTTTGAGTGTTAACCCAAAATCTTCCTACTCAATGCTGCGCAGCGCATTCAAAAATGGAAGCCACCTTATTTACCTTTGATAAATAAAATACCTACTGCCTACACTCAAAAAGGCGTGTCCCCGATGATAGCCCGCCTCTTCAGAGAGTCACTCAAACTCATAGCTACGTACATTGCTTTCCCCCTCTACAATTTATTATTTTTTTAATGTATCAGTGCAATATGGTATAATGAACCAATGTGCCAATGCGACTAACCTACAAACAAAGTCCTTGCGAGTGGGTATGGGGTATCTTTTATCCTGTGTATCTATATCCACTGCCAGCAGAGTGGATGAAAATCATAAAAGTATATTATTTTTATTCCCTTTGTTATGGCGCAACGAACCTCAGCCTCAGCAGCGAGTAGCTTTTACAAGATGAAGCGAGAAGGGCAGAGAGTAGGGAGTAAAATGAAAATGACACATTATGTGCAAGCGCACAGTAGGTGTCCGGGGGTCGTATGAGAGAATGAGAATAAAACACAACTACAGCATAGGGTGCGCTTGTAACCACACCTCCTGTTTCATAACCAGCAATGGCACATATTATAGCCCTGGGGCTATGATTCCTAGATAATGTGAACAGAGGCGAATATTTCCAACACACAAAGAAAAAAAAGAAACCTGAAGAGGGAAAAATCTGTTACAGTTAAAGTATAGTTGTTGGTTGTTAAATATGATATTAAATGGGAAAAAAATTGCAGAGGGCTTGTGCACGGCCATTGTTCGCGCTAGGAAACTCCCATTATTCCCAAAGAATAGCTACAAGAGGCAAATTATAATCCAATTTGGGGTCAGGACTTCCTTATGTGGCTGTGTGTCTATATCTGCTTCTGTACTCTGAGTATGGTGAAGACGATATTGAGAAAACTGCTTTAAACAAGCGTATAGCCGGGTCGGGAGTAGGTATCTCTATACTATGACTACTACCCAGATAGCATGATCATTGGGTGAAATCTTAGAAAAAATATACATATTTTTTTCATTTTTTCTTCTATTGGAAAACCGCCCCACTCCCACCTCATAAATAAATGATATAATCCGCCTTTTACGCTCCAAAGTTGTTGTCTCAGTTCATATTGTAAAACGAAGAGGGTATACGCTTGGTGTCAAATTCACTTACTCGATATAGGATTTAATTTTCGTTTACAGGTAGACATTTGTGTACCTAGGAAGAGGAACGAGAGATGGGTGTGAGTAGATATCGCTTCCCTAAACATTTTCCTGGAATCCTCCTTTTACCCATAGTAGATAAGAAGGTGCTCATCACCTATCACATTTCTCTAACTCCGAAAAAAAACACGAAAACCGAGATTCAAGAAACAAGGTGAGATCGGGTTACCCTGTTCTTGTTAACCACTAATTCATTAAAACTGTAATAGGGGCACAATATTCCTGCACACAATGCTACATTGTATTGAAATTTTGTTCTTTTCACTGAGCAAACAAAAGAAAAATGTTGATAAGACGTGTGATAAGTAAATTCTTGGTGAATTAAATTCGAAATAAGAGAAATGATTTGTATCAAAATTTGAATGGAATAAGGACATTTGAGAGGGGCGTGCCAAGGACCACAAATTCATCACAGAACTTTGTTGTAATGAGGAAAAAGGAACGTTATCCAAATAACAACTAATTTTTGAATAGAAAATGCAAGTTGGTGTCTTGTAATCAATGAGGGAGGATACCGATCCATAGATGATCTTTAACAAGAAAGTTCCAATTCCATGAACCTGAAATTGGACTTTACTTCTTGTAGATTGATCGCATATCAATATTTACATATATTATCATTATCATCATTACCATTACCATCGGCCTGGCCGATGAATTTTCTTCATTCATCTGCACCCTAGTGGGGATCCGCTCAGGGCCTCTTTCAGAAGTTCTTCTATTTATTCCGAATTTTGGCCCACGCCATCCAGTTCCGCATTTCAAGGCATCATCGGTGGTCCTGGTCTATGCCATCCTTTCAGCGCATATTTGGCCTGCCACGCTGTCTCCTACCATGAATTGTACCGCAAACGACTTTCCACACCGGGGTCTACCAAGCTTAATTTTTGTCATCACGTCTTCTTCGCCTTCCTCATCCTCAAAACTGGGCCAACTATTCTCCGTTACTCTCTTGAACGCGGCTAAGAGGGCTTTTTGCTTAGTTCCTGAGTCTCAGATCCGTATAAGTAAATATACTGGTATCGTCTTATACAGCAGCAGCTTCGACGTAACGATAAGAGTTTTGGAATTAACGAGTTTTGAAAGGCTAAAGTTGGGTTCTGTTGGCTTTGAGCAGCCGTCCGCATTATGTCTTCTTTCTTATTGTTATCAGCTGCTGCTATTTTACTGACCAGAGGTAATTGAGGATAGAAAAACTTCAAACTCGTGATCTTCCATCTTAAGAGTTGTTCTTCTACTAACATTTTCTGCACACAGATCCACCATGTACCTAATTATTTTTTTCCACATTTATTTGCTGCTTGCTGAATCAGCAGCTTATGGGTTCCATATAACAAAGATGTTAATGCCTATATAGACACGTATATAGTTGGGTGGACTTGGTGACGATAGTCCCTCTTACAGACGTTTCAGAGTCACGGATTGCTTTCTTCCAACGCCTGGTTGAAGAAAAGTCAGGCCTGCTTCTCCCCTTGTCGGAGTCTATTGAAAATGTTGACGGGTCTGGTTAGCAATGTGGATACTTTTATTTTGCTCTGAAACGTGGTCAGCCTATTTTTACTTATATATTTGAGATGATGCCAAATTCTCTATCCTAGCTATGCTGTAGTACGCGGCTTAAGTCTATAAACAGATGGTACGGGAACGGGGTCATTCATTTTTCGGTTTTAAAAGTAAAGCTAACTGAAATACACAACGATACATTTTCAATGAACATTTTATTTCATTATTAAGTTTGAACTTTGCCATTAAGTGTGAAAAAAAATCATTCAAATGGCCACCTCGGAAGTTTTCGGAGCATGCGATTCTTTTGAGGTAATTTTTAACCACTTTTTCACGCTTATCGGGCGGTATCGTGGCAGAATGTCTGTGCAATGTCGGTTTTCAATACGTCTAGAGTTCGGTGACTATTCGCATAAAAACGGTCTTTTGCATAGCCCCACAGAAATAAATCTAATGGCGTCAAATGGCATGATCTTGGTGGCCAATTGACGTGGCCAAAACGACAAATTACGCGACCAGGAAACTTTTAACGCTTAATTGGTTGTGTTTTGTATCTTGTTGGAACCACATATTCTCGACAAAGTCATAATCATCAATCGCCGCACAGTGGCCCGTTTCGGCTTTTTTGGTTCCAAAAATCATAGCTCCTAAACGAGTTGAGATATTTCCACAATTTTTTTTATTTTGAAGGTTACATCCAACGCTATGAAATTGGTGAATTTCAAAATAAAAACATTACAGGGTGTTTCGGAAATAGCTGTCAAAGAGCTTAGTTATATTAAGTGAGATAAAAATGATTAAATGTGAATTAAACGAACAAGAAAACTAATTTTCTGGCGTAAAACAAAAGGAATTGACGTTTAACAGTAGCGCAAAAAGTAAAACACCGATTTTAGAGGAACAGTGGCGAAAAAAGTTTTTTTAATTTTTTTTTTTTTGTAAATTGACATTAGAATAACATTAAATAACAAATTGAACAGCAAATTATTAAATAAAAACAGTTAAAATGTACGTATAAACATTAGATTTCTTGAAAACTATCATCTTGGTCCGTGGTAATATTCAATAAACTCAACATTTCCGGAGAATAAAGTGCTTTCATATCTTTTTGGGTCCTTACGTGCCTCAGAGAAGAAACAAGCGGATCAGATTAGGCTGGAAGCATGTTGTATAAGTCTTCATTCGGCCTTATTCTTGAAACTTTGCAGGTATTTTGATATCTTTTGATAATTATAAATTCTACCTGTCTACCTAGTCTTTGAAATTGGAATTGTTCGTTCAATCCTTATAAAAAAAAAACATTTTTTACCTAAAATTTTATGATATCGAGCAATAACAAATAAACATTTAATCCGATTAAAAATTAATACCTACATATAATCACTAAACAATTAATCTCCTTAACTCAAAAGTAACTGCTAATATTTTATTATGGATATAATATAAACCCTTCAATTTAATTTTCTAGTGCCCCCGATTTATATAATATTTATAACATATGGTATTTTAAAATATTTCCGTCATCAAAAACAAAATTGTGGTGAATTCATTCCCCATTTCAGATAATTTTTTGAATTCGAAAAAAAAAAATTTGTTCGTAAATTCTGGAACACCCTGCAAATGTAATAATTTTAAAACTCATCATATTGTTAGCCGTGAACATTTTCTTCGAAATAAAAAAAAATGTGCTGATATCTCAACTAGTTCAAAAGTTACAGTATTAAACATTTTATTAATTTGCCATTGAAAAACCAGAAAATTGAAAAAAAAGTGCCTGTCATCGATTAATAAAATCGCTCTAGCTCAGAAGGGCGCAAGTTAGCGCAAATTATTCCTTCAGGATTATATTAAGAAATACTTCAGCTTTCATTATGCGTTGAGCTTTGCTTAATGCTTTTTGAAGCTTTTTTTTCCATGCAATGTAAAGTCTGAAAAAGGTACAAAAAGTTATATAGACACTTTTTTTTTGTAATATTTTTTCCAAACATATATTTTACCGTATTTGTTAATTTCAGAAAGAAAAAACAAAAATTCTTTCCCCACGTTCGCAATATAGCTTCTCAAAGTCAAGAAAAAGAAAAAAAAAATTGTTTGTTATTAAAACTGAAAAAAAGTTCAACTTTGACCCCCTCTCAAAACCAAACCGTTGTTAAAATTCAAAAAAAAATTCGGTTTCAAGAACTTCAAATATTTGTTAATTCAGCGAAACAACAAATTTTGAATTCTGGAACAACGAAAAAAATGAATTTTGGAATGACTTTAGCCTAAACGGGCCACTGTGCGCCGGCCAAAAAATTTAAAAATGACTAAACCGTCCGCCTTTTAGAATCTTCGAAGATATATGGAGCAATAAGAGCTTTCTCAATAGTCAACTAAACGTGCATTTCGATAATGCGCAGGCATTGTGACGCTTCCACTCTCGTCGAATTTCTTCACAATCTTACCGATTGTGATTATGATTTATGACGATTATAACTACTACTTTTGTAGTAAGTTTTGATAATTTAAACCATAGAGATAATTAATAATTGCAGAGGCGATTGGCTTACTGGAATTGAGGATTTTGAGGTGCAACCAGAGATGGCAGAGTAGATTACATCAGGAAAACTACTCGATTAACTACGCGTAGTTAATGAGATAAACTACTTACACCTCTGATTTGTTTCATTTATGACCTACATTTGTTACGCGTAAAAAAACGTTAAATTTGAAAAATATTTGAAGAAAAAAAAATAAACGAGTGAAAAACATTGGATATTGTACCAATTTTTTGTTGTTGGGCTGGGCTCTCACATCTCACATTTTAATCTTTCAGTTTTAATTTTTAACTTTAATTTATCATTTTTCATTTAATTCACTGAATCACGTTTCACAGTTATCATTAGGTCCGTTCCACACCCAGTTTGAAACTGCCGAATTTAGTAATATTTGGTTATTTTTGGTCAGAGTCTGTTCCCAACTTCAAAAATTGTGTAGAAGAGAGCGCTCACGTGAGAGTAAAAAATTTCCCCACCCTGACAAATTTAGCCCAAAGAATTTCTTCCGGCAGAAATATGAGTTCTGTCAAATGAGAATTTGACATAGACAGAAAAAAAACAATCCAATTTTGTAAATTTTTTATTGAATTAGACACTTTTTGATAGATTTTTTCCTCTCTGAGAGAGTTTTCTCCCCACTGCTCAGAATTGGACAGATTGCCTAATTTAGTGCACAAAAAGTCTGGAACAGACCTATTATATGAAATCAGCATTTCAAACTACATTTTGACGTTTAGCGTTACGTCTGCTACATTTAACTACGTTTACTACGTTAACTTCATAAACTACCTCATTCTTGTAGCAGACGTAACAAATGTAGAAAATCAAAAAAAATCCTATTTCTGCCATCTCTGGGTGCAACCCGTAAGCTATTCGGCATATCTTCCAATAGTGACATCCATAAAATTTATCAACTTCGATTTCTCTCTGAGTGAACCAGAACAAAAATATAAATGGGTCGATAGTCAGGTAGCTCTGTACAAGCGTAGACTCGATGCCAAAGCAAATAGCCTACCGAGCAATGTATCCTGGTCCTGTAAGCAGACGGCGGATGAAATAATTGAAATTTCAAATTATCAAGAGTTCAGCCATGCCAACCAACAACAAACAAAATTTTACTGCTGAGTGGTACGACTGGGAATGCGTAAAACTCAGAAAAAAATCTTTACAATGCTCAAAATTTTTAGGAAAACCAAGTCCAATTTCTTTAAATTACTCTATTTAGATGCAAACAAAACTTATAAGAGAGTATGCAAAGATAAACAAAAAGCTTTTATGTGTGGTCTAGCAACAAGTTTATCTAAATGTAAGGACTCGAAATCATTTTGGTGTAAAGTAAGAAAACAATCAAAGGTGGCGGCAAACAATTTTCAGCAACTACAATAAATATCGAGTTACTAGCAAATCATTTTAAGAAACTTCTAAACGATGCAACAAACTCTCAGCTTTTTCAATATGCCCTACCCTCAATCTCTGTTCCAGAACTAGATGAACCTATTTCAAATAACGAATTACAAACAACTCTTAAAAATATGATAAACAATAAGGCAGCCGGGCTAGATAGAATTCCAGCCGAATTCTATAAAAACTCCTCCCCGTCCTTCCTAAATCTTCTTCTTGATTTTTTTAATAAGCTTCTTGAAAAGGAAGAAATACCTCAGTCTTCTTTGATGTCGCAAATCTGCCCAATTTTCAAAAAAGGAGATCCAAGCTCACCAGAAAACTATAGAGGCATTTCAATTCTTCCCTGCTTAAGAAAAATATTTACCCAAATTCTTTATTGCAGGCTTATGAGGTGGGTAGAAGGGAAAAAACTGCTAAGCACTTTCCAAGCCGGTTTTCGTTCTGGTCTTTCAACTGTTGACCAAATATTTGCACTCTCAATTAAAGCCAAACGTTTCATCGATAACAAACAAAAACTGTATGCCTTCTCCATCGATTTTAGAGCAGCATTTGACACTATCAATCGGAACTCACTAGTTTATAAATTATGTAATTTAGGTATATCGACGAAATTTTTAAAGCTTTATAAACTTCTCCTCACCAATACTTGCGCTGCAGTATGAAATGTTAGCTCCATGTCCAGTTTCTTCAAAACTGATAGCGGTGTGCCCCAAGGTTGCTCCTTAAGCCCGATTATGTTCTCCCTAATCATTGACGATGTCTCCTGTGATTTGCCTGGGGGTGTAAGGTTTGGAAACCTTCTTATTAAGGTTCTACTTTATGCAGACGACCTAGTTGTTTTGGCGGACAGCCCCACCACATTACAGTTACAAATTAATAGACTGAAAACTTTCTGTGATAAATGGGATTTGAAAATTAACACCTCAAAATCAAAAATTATGATCTTTGAAAGCACACGTCGAAGGAGGAACCCGCTCGAGTCATGGTCATTGGATAATGAACCTATAGAGGTGGTTAACCAATTTCAGTATTTAGGTGTTCTATTTTGCAGCAATCTGGATTTTCGTCCCCACGTTAAAGAAAAATGCTTGTCAGCAAAAACTGCAATTAACCTTATATGGAACAAAATCTTCTTTAATAAGTACATTGACATATCGGCTAAATTTAGAGTTTTTGAAGCCACTATAAACTCATGCTTAAGCTATGCAACTCAAGTATTTGGTTACCAAGATCTCGATGAATTTGAGATAGTGCAACGCTACTTTTCAAGCGAATTTTTAAACTTCCAAATTCTACACCAACTTACGCTATACATGTTAGAATCAGGTATACCTCCAACTTTTCTAAAAAAACCTTAAATTTAATGCCGATTACATAGTTAAAGTAATGCAAAAGTCAAATGAAAATCTCCATAAGCAAATGATGGATTTCGCATTCCGAAGGAATTTGTCGCCGTTTAAAGAACGGTATGAGATAGCAAATGCACACGGTTTTGATCTTTATCTTAGAACAATAGAAACAATTTTTTCTAAGATGTTATTAGGAAATATATATTTATAAAAAAAGAAAAAACCATAATTGGATGCTATATTTTTTTAATTAATTAAATCTATTTATTTATATTATTAAAGTATGTATAATCTTAAACTTTCTTTTTGTTTATTCTCGATGAATGCCAATTTTCAGGCAGACGGCAAATATATATTTTGCCATGCTAATGTTCTTGTAAAATGTTTCAAATGTATCTCGAGTTTGTTCAAACAAAGAATTTTTAATAATAATAATAATAATAGAGATAATTATAATAGACACGGGAGAGGTAGCAACGAGTTCTCTCGTTTTCTCTCTGAGCTGATTGGCTGTCGCTGTACTGTAAGTGAAGTGGAATGTGCAGAGGAAAAAAAAGGAAAAGTGAAAATCAAAATTGTTGCTGTCTTACAAAGGAGCTCAGAGAGAGAACTAGATAACTTGTCGATCTTCTAGCTGTTTCTTATTGGGAACTTAGGTTAGCTCAGTAATTGGAAATTGGAATTCCAATAAATCGCTATACTCAGTATTAAACTGAGTTTCTTACACTTTAATCAAATATCAAAACCTTTCAGAGAAAAATAAAAAGAAGGGCCATCTTGATATCTAGAAGAAAGCTGTTTTTCGCCATACAAACTTATGTACAAAAATTGCTTTCAGATAGGTCTCAAGATGGCGCCACACTATATTCACTCCGAAAGGTTTTGACATTTGTTAATACTACTAATACATAATGAAAAACTCAAGTGTCAAATTGCCGATACTTTATCCTAAGCAACTTACTGAGTTCAATTACTAACTTATTTTTACTCAGTATTCGATTGTTGTTGTCTTCCGTGTAAAATTTTACCAAGCTAAATATCAAACTCCCAATGACAATTCACATGACAGTTAAGTTTGACGCTTATCGAATTATAACGCCAACTTGAAACCACGAAATGAATGACCCGTTATGTTTTAGTGCTATAATTATTCAAGACATTTTTCCGTCACCTGCATTAAATATACGATCAATTTTCGATTTGTCTGGCCTTTTTATCATTTCTGCGTTTGGGCCTATCCGATTTAGGTTAGGTTAGGTTAAAGTGGCTGGATCCACACACTTAGTCAAAAGGAAAAGGCCCATTTTGATGCAACATGAATCTAGGGAATTATCTACTTCTTACTAGTCAAACCGTTTTGAGCTTTTCATAGAGCGAAGAAGATATTTAATATCCTAGTTAGCCACTGGGATTATCGTAAAAATAGTCTCCCAGATGAAGTTTGCGTCTAAGGGAAAGAGCAGGGCATGTGCAGAGAAGGTGAGAGGTTGTTTCCTCTTCTTCTTCGTCCATACAGCCATGTGCGGATTTCCCATAGGGGCAACATGGGCAGTTGCCCAGGGGCGCCGACTCAAAAGGGGCGCCGAATTATGAGACGCCAACATTTTTTGTTAGATATTTTCCTTGAAAAACCGATAAATGTTCAAGTCAAAATGATAGTAGAGGAGCTGCTCCGAAGACGTCCGTCACTTTGGGACTACTATAGAAAGTAAAAACAAACCAAAAACAAAGATAAATAATAATTTGTATCAGTACTGTCTTTTTCCACCGGTGATACGTAAGGCCAAATGATTTGTTGTCGAATGAAGCAATTAGAAAAGAAACAAAGTCTTTAGTTGCTGCATTCCCATCTGATTTAGAGTCAACATCTGACGATGAATTTGTTCATTTCCACGCCCATTGCAAAAAAAACAGTGTTCAGATGGAATCTCCATTACAGTTAATTCGATGTCAGAATTTACAAATAGTTTTTCCGAACGTAGAAATTGCATATCGAATGTTTGCCACTATCGCTGTATCCAATTGTAGCGCCGAAAGATCCTTTTCATGTCTAAAAAGGATAAAAAATTATCTTCGCTCCAAAATGACACAAGATCGACTCAATAGTTTAGCTTTGCTTTGTATTGAATCTGAAATACTGCTTTCCTTGGATTTTGAGAATTTGATTACAGATTTCGCTACTAAAAAAGTAAAGCGTAAGTGTTTGTGAATTGTAAAACCTTTATTTTATATCTGCAAAATGTTTCGAATTCAAATTTACTGTCCATGGAATGTAACAAAATGTTTTCTTTGAATAAAGTACACGAAATTAATTTACCGTGTAATTAATATGTATGTATAAATACAGTTTTTTTTACCTTAATTTTGATACTCCGAACGTAAGTGTATGCTTCAATAAAATTTCATTCTGTTTGAGCTATGTATTTTTTTTAAACATCAATTATAATTTTTTTCTTTTTAGGTAGGGTTAGTCGAAAAACCAAGACAAAATACTGAGTTTTCTCTCTATTAATGAGATTCCCTACTTTCCAAGTTTCTAAAGTCTATAGGGGGCGTGTCTTCAAAAGCTAGGACTTCTGGTAACCCTATCTTAGGGGCGCATTAATTTGATCTGCCCAGGGGCGCTTTAGGTGGTAAATCCGGCCCTGCATACAGCTCCTGCAGAAGTCATTTCAGGCTACACCAAGTCGTATTGTGTGTTTGCCAGTTGCCTATAAGTCATTGTCCTGTGAGGACACCTATTACGGAGCTAATATGAAATCTCCCTTGAGATAACAAGTCTTTAGAGCGCTTTAAGTGAAGTGACGGCCAAATGAGTTTTGTGGCTAAGCACGTTGGTACATTGTTCCACCTAGAGCTTGTTTTCGTTAAAGCTGTTTCTTTTAGCATAAGTTTACATGGAGCTATCGGTATACCTATCTTTTCCCTTTCAGGTGAGATATGGTATCACGGTTCCATTTTTAGCGAATTCATCGACTCTACAATTTCCTGTGATGTCTCTGGCCCGCACCCAACAGGGATGAATATTTAATTGCTGCGCCATCGCCATAAGAGGTGATCGACAATCGAAAGCCGTTTGACAGTTGGTTGAGACACCGTCGGGAGATTTAATAGGAGCCTGACTGTCAGAGAAGATGCAGATATCAGAAGTTGATATCACGTTTTCTCTTAGCCAGGATAGAATTTCTTTGTTCGTTTTCTATGGTTTTTGCTGAGGACATTTTTCCAATCGAACTTGACGTTTTGCTTCTACCTGGAATTGTTCTTTTTTTTTTTTAAACATAGTAATGAATTTATGGCAACAACCAAGTATTTTCACTATTTTACTAAACAGCTCCGAAGAAACCAGGCCTTAGCAGCTTATGCTCTTCACCAATACCTTGAGGGTGTGGGGAATTGTATGGGATCTACAATTTTATGCAAATTCCGAACGACTAAGCTGAAGAGCACTTGAGCGTGACAAATGGTAGGTGCTAAATGAACATAACTATTACGCCAAAAGGGCTTACACTCTTTTACTACTTCTTAGATAACTTAAAGGCAGTTGCCCGTAGCTTAGTTGGTAAGTGCGTTGACTGCTGAGCAGAACGTCGTTGGTTCGAGTCCTACCCAGGTCAAGTTTTGATTTCATCTTTCACGGGTACTGCCTCTTGCGAAGACCTGACAAATCTTCCAAGAGTATCAATCTGTCATGAAAAAGTGCTTCTCAACCTTGCCGTTCGGAATCGGCGTTAAATTGTAGGTCCCCTCAATTCTTCACACGCACTCAGAGAATTGTTGATGAGAGTAAGTCACTTAGGCCTTTGCTCTTCAAGAGCTGTCGCGCCACTCTATATATATATATAGATAACTTAAATGTCAGGGCCGTGACTACCTACAGTTATTTTCGCCCCGGGGCTCAGGCTCATAGTATTTTCTTGGGTCCAGTCGGTCTCGATCACGTCTATGATAATCTTAATGATATTATTCATGAATGATACCCTGTATAATTACTTGGGTCGCTCATATTGGGAAGATGAAGTTTCTTTGGATAGAATTGCTAGGTTTTTTTTTTTTTTGGGAGAAAGTATGCGTTGATTTCTCTAAATGGGTCCGCAACAAAGTTATAAGTCTCGTAACGTTACCTGGAGCGTTGACATTCTTTCATCTTTGCACAACAAAGGAGCGGGTCATAATTCTGGTTTCAAAATTCTGCTTTTCAAAATTTTGCTTTTTAATCGAAAAATTCTGATTTTCAAAATTCTGCTTTTTTTTTGCATTCTGGTCACCAAAATTCTGTTTTTTCAAATTATGCTTTTCAAAATTCTGGCTGTTTTAAATTAAAACATCCTGCTTTTTTTATGTCTGTTTATTGATAAACACAAACAAATTTCGGGTTGGGGTCAAAATTCAATTTATAGTCACTATTCGTCCCTTGCACTTGTCTCTAAGTCGATCAGCAAGTTTTACATTTGTGTAACTTTTCAAGATAAAACATATAGCCATCAACACAAAGTTTATCTTTTCCCTTATTGGATTTTACAATCGAAATATTCATGGAAAAATTTGAACACTAACTCGAAGACAGACTAACCTTACAGCTTACAGGAGATAAAGTAGGTACATATTATACATACTGATGTAACTATGTACCTATGCAAACACAAAATAATCTTCTGCTAATCTCTAATGGGAGAAGGTATTCTGCGAATAATATAGAAAAGAGAGGTTTGAAAATATTAAAAAGCGCGCGCTTTTCTATATTATTCGCAGAATTTTGGTAAGCAGAATTTTGAAAAGCAGAATTTAAGAATTTAGAATTTTGAGCAGCAGAAATTCGAAAAGCAGAATTTTAGAAGCAGAATTTTGACAAAATAATTTTGACCCCGGCAAAATTTTGATCCCAACCTGCACAACAATCCTCAAGTCATTGAGTTGAAAAAGCTCGATCAAAGATTTCTGCTCAGTCTATTTAAAAGCATTTGCATGGACAGTTGCAAATATTGTGCTTGTTTTATTTTCGTTGATTCAAATCCTCTACCACCTGTGTGATCCACCTGAGTTGCGGTCGTCTTCTTCTGCGACGTCCTTCCGGGTTGGTTTCGAAGACTCTTCGAGCCGGAGCATCATTTTCCATTTGCTCTACATGACCTAACCATCTAACTCGTTGAACCTTAACTTTTCTGTGTGTGGGTCTGTGGGTCAGTGTCACTGAACAGCTCGAACAGTTCTTGATTGAATCTTCGTCTCGATTTTCCATTTATGCAGACTGGACCAAAAATCACTCGAAGAATTTTTCTCTCGAAACAACCCAAAACGTTTTCATATGATGTTGTCATGGTCCATGTCTCTGCATCATACTTTAGGACCGGGATGAGGGTTTTGTAGAGTGTTACTTTAGTTGCCCGGGAGAGGACTTAAGTACTCAATTGCCTTCTATGTCCAAAGAAGCATCGATTGGCAACAGTGATTCTTCTTTTGATTTCAGCGCTGGTGTTGTTTTCTGAGTTTATAGCGGATCCTAGGTAGACGAAGGCCTTAACTACCTCGAAGTTAAATCTGTCCATGGAGCAAATCCATGACGTCGATGTTGGTTTTCCTTTCTTATTGACAGCATTAACTTGGTCTTGCCCTTGTTAATCGCTATAGACCCATCTTCCTGGCCTCCGTCTCAAGACTCACGACCACTCCACTGACATCATGCTATGTTCTTCCATCAATTATGTCAATGTCGTCTGCGTATCCTAGTAGCTGAACGGGCTTTTGAAAGATTGTGCCTCTTATGTTGACGTTGGAGTTTTGCACAATCTTTTCAAGAATGATACTGAAGCAATCGCATGACAGCGCATACCCTTATCCAAAACCTTTTCTACATCAAATCAAATCTATCCGTTAGGTTTTTTCCGACCAAGATGGAACAGCGTGAGTTTTCCATTGTCATCTTACACAGACGGACGAGTTTTTCTGGGATGACAAAACTAGACAATGCTCAATATAATTGGTCTCTATATAGACCCTGTCATACGCGGTATTGAAATAGGTGAAAAGGTGGTAGGTATCAATTTGAACTTCCTAGATCTTCTCCAAGATCTGCCGTAGGGTGAATATTTGATCGATGGTGGACTTTCCGGGTCTGAAGCCACACTGATAAGGACCTACCAAATTGTTGACGAAAGGCTTCAAACATTCATACAGCACGGCAGACAAGATCTTGTAGTCGATGTTAAGGAGACTTTTACCTCTGTAGTTGGTGCAGTTCAGGGGATCTCCCTGTCTTATTTAACTTAAAAAAGCGTCTTAACATCGAGTTGGTCTAATGTATACAAAAAAGAAAAGGCTTAACTAATTTACTTCTTTATACAAGAAGTATTCACCTTTAAAGCAGTATTTAAACATGCTGTTATACACCTTATTTCCGCAATATTCAACTTACTTTTTTGAAAAGTTCAATTGTAATCCAATTTATTTTGTATACAATCGACAGACCTTACTTAAGAGGTTATTTCGAGATCAAATTGATGAAAAATAAACTAAGGACAAACAACAAGTGTTCACGCTGCCTTTTACACAATACCTGTCAAAAATGTACTCATAGGTATATGCCAGTTCAATTTTCTACTTCCGAAAGAGGTCAGTATACAATGATTCCGACGCACTGTGACAAACGACCTTAAGGACATTGAGATCGACTTTATTTTCGATTTAAATTTGTAGCCAGCAGCGTTTCCAGCTTAACGTTATAAACCCACATTTAATTTCCAGACAAAGTAAATTTTTTTCTCCTTCAAACTGTCGGTTATTGATTCCTCCACAAAAAAATAGAAGAACCCAACATAAAGTCCTCCAACCACATAAGTATAATGTATGGAGAAAAGCATACGAAGATTTTGTGGGTGCGATATGCGAAGTCTCGTAAAAATATATATTCAATTCCAATATGAGGTTATCTCAAATACTCTTAACGATGAAATCTAATTCCGATCCCTTTTGTAATTCAGTTCAAGTTAAACCTTAATTTGTTGTCAAAATTGAGGATTCAAATTTTGTTTTCGCATGAGGACAATAAAATAAGAACAGACCTCGCTCGCCTCCTCACACCATCCGTTGAGGATGTCCTGCGGCACTTACCCTCGTTGCGACACATTCACTCTCGACCTTCAACGAATGTTTGGTACCGAATAAAAGCACATATTAATTTGGCTACATTGTCGTCCTCAGTCGGTCGTTTCAAGAGACCGATGAGGGATGAACGATGACAGATAGATGCCTGGCGTGATTCGAAATAACTTATTCCTTACCTATACCTGCCATGTCTTACATGAAGAATGTAGCTTTAGCGTGTTTCCGTTTAAATTGCCAGAGGGTGTGTTAACGTCGTTTTTTTTGTCATTCTGATGTAATTTTAAGGATAACAGAAATATGAAAAATGAATAAACAATTTTATTAAGCGTAAACGAATCTGTACCTACGTTACTGCTAATGCATGTGGACATGAGTTGAGATTTTGTAACAAAAAGTTAAACGAATAAATCGATAAAGGTACACAGAGACCCCCAAAGCAGCAAGTGGTGACGATGACGGCTACACCTTGGGGCCAAACGACAAATAAGGATACACTTCAGATAATATCAAAGCTTTGTTGCAATTATTAAGTGGTTAACCACAGAATTTTGATAATTACTGCCAACCAAACTCATCGACAGCGACAGGAACTCTCGAATGGAAAGTTTAGCTTCAGGTCAATCACTCTAGTGTACTTTATATCATCCCAATGCCAATGTGATTAAAATGTGAATAGAATTGCTTCCAGTAAAGCGTTCATCAAAGAAACCACTGAATTTTCTATTAGATCTGACAGGATTCAAGTTGTAATAAATCGTTTAAAGTTGAATTGAGTTAACGAGATTGGCCTTTTCAAAAATATAATTAAAATGGAGATTACAATTTATGCCTTTATTCCTGTTACGAGATGTAACGACTAACGAGCATCATTTAGTTCAACCGAGCCCGAGCCATTGATGTGTGTTCCCCAGTTAGTTTTTTGTGTTTGTGGGATATGCTTCTGGGGCATGTTAGGAACAAAACAATCGCTGAATCAAACTCACCCCATTGACAATGTTTCTACATACAGAACATTGTAACAAGAAATTAATGTGGATTCAGACTCTACGCTCCGAGCTGAAAGAATTGTTCGTTTTTATTTTATCATAATATTTTTTTTTTACTTAAAGTTGAATTAGCTTGGGTCAACGAACAATTTCTTATGCTGTTGCGGCCATGTTGTTTTTTTTCAGAAAGATATGTGGTTTGGTCATTTCCAGAGGAAGAAAAATATGATTCCATTGCAAAAAATCATGTTCTTTTTTGTTTTTTTCTTGTAACTAGAAAACGGTACTTTAAAAGGAAATATCATTCAATTCAATTTTAAAGACGGTTAAATTCTGCGTCAAATGAGAATTTAAACTTCGAATTTGGTTCAGTGGTAGAGAGCACAGTCGAAAAATTGGACATCTTACTGCTCATTTTTTGTGTTGAATCGAGTTCTGTTTATGCACTGGTGCGATTACGCCCGAAGCTAAAAATATAAAAAACAAAACGACTCCCTTCCCAGTAAAAAAACAAATTTATACTCTGGCTTCATTCATACTTTGGTCTGTAAGACCAAATGAGCACTTCATTTTTGAAAGTTTTGAGTCTCAATATTTCATTGTAAATTCTGGGGTTCCTCAAGGTTGCCACCTGGGTCCTCTTCTTTTCACATTCATTCATTAACGACCTCCCTTCTGTATTTCAATATTCTAAAATCTAAACCCTTCTATGTCCTCGGTTACCAAGTTGGGTAAAAATGTTGATCCATGTACTCTGAGCAATAATGTCACTAGGAACAGGAAGTGGTTTCATTTATCGAGTTATAAACCTAGTGCAATGTCTGAAGGTATAATTGCCTATATTGTTTCGAAAACTGATCTGGACACTTCAAGTCTTCATTGCTACAAATTGGTGAATCATAGCGAAAAACATGATTTTTCAAGGTTAAAGTTTGTAAATTTCAGGATCGGAATCTCTTTGGAATTAGATGATGTGATTTTCAACTGAGAACTCTGGCTAAACCACCCTCAAACCTTAAATAGCGTCAAAGCAAAGCCATGATAAATAAATAAAAAAATATGAGTGCGACCCATGGAGTCCACACGACTAACTTCCCATAGTAGAAAAATACGTAAAAACATTAGTTGTTTTGCAAAATATTCAGCGGATGCATCCCGTTGTAGTTGTACACGCACGTTGCTTCAAAGTCAAATTCCATAAAACTGATGATTTTATGAAAAACATTAAGTTTATTGAATAACAGTGGCGCCATCTGCCACTGCCGAGTTGATCGTACCATTTCGTGGACTCATTCACAACTACTTTGCACAGTAAAATACAGCCTACATATAATTGCTCCTGAATATTGTAGTTTTCTATTATTGAAGCAATTTTTCTAATCGCATTAGTATTTCTGAAAATTAATATTTATACGGCAAAGCAGCGTTTGGTGGGTCAGCTAGTAATCAAATATAGTATATGATACTCCTGAATTGAATTATTGAAATTATTGCAGAAATTATCATAATTTTCATTATATTAGGGTTGTCTTAGATTTTTGATTGCCATTAAAAAACCGCTAAGCCGATTTCGCTCAAAACCTAATCAGCTCTTAAGAACACAATGCCGCGTCGAATGAGATCAATTCGATGAGTGGTTCGCGAGATAATTGAGCTGAAAAACATAACGCACACAGACATCATCATAAAAACGCTTGATTCGGATTCTAGTGACCTCGAAACATCGAGAAATGCGAAAATTGGAGATTCACAAAATCGGCCCCATTACAATAACTTCCTCTGGGAAGTTAAAATCATTAATCATCTCTCGATAGCGCAATCCATTGACCGTAACTGTTGCTCTAGCCTCATTTTCGAAAAAGTAAGGTCCAATGAACCCGCGGGACCATAAACCGCACCAAACAGTCACGCGTTGAGGATGGAGAGGCTTTTCAACAATAACTCCTATGTTTTCCGAGCCCCAGATGCGACAGTTTTGCTTGTTGACGAAGCCTCCGAGGTGGAAATGGGTCTCATCAGTCAAGATGATTTTTCGATGAAATTCCGGATCATTTTCATGCATTTCAAGGACCCAACCAGCAAAGACACGACGTTATTGATGATCAGCCGGCTTGAGTTCTTGTGTTAACTGAATTTTATAAGCCTTAAGACTCAAGTCTTTATGCAAAATACGGTGTAATGACGTTTGTGGAATGCCTTATTCCAAAGAACGACGAGGAATGGACAAACCTGGGTTTTCTTTAACACTTTGGGCTACAACAGCAATATTCTCAGTTGTTCTTGAGCGACGTGCACGGGTTTTATTCTTCACATCACTAACTTGTCCCAGCAGCTCGAATTTGTCCACCAATTTCTGTATTGCGGTCCGACAAGGTGCTTCACTTCGACCCAAAAATGTTTTAGTTGTGCGAACCGTCTCTGCCAAATTTTCACCATTTTTATAGTGAATTTTAATAATTTCAATGCGTTGTTGAAGCGTGTATCGTTCCATTTTTATTAATGGCGTAGTTTCTACTTGTCAAATGCCAAAAAATGACAGCTTCAAAAGTGACAACTACCGATATAGCGGGCTATTCAAAATAACACCTCATATTGGAAAACCCTTTTTTATAATAAAATAACAAGGCCTAAGTGGCTTACTCTCAATCAACAATTCTCTGAAGAATTGGGGGGACCTACAATTTAACACCGATTCCGAACGGATAAATTGAGAAACACTTTTTTATGACGGGTTAATACTCTTAGAAGTTTTGTCAGTTCTTCACAAGAGGCAGTGCCTGTGAAGGATGAAATAAAAACTTTATGGGCACGAGTAGGACTCGAACCCACGCCGCGATGTTCTGCTTAGCAGCCAACTCACCTAACCACTAAGCCACGGGCAACTGCCCGCAAAGCCATGGTAATCCGTCAAAAAACGAACCTCCTCCTGCTATGATGTTGGAAAACTGACTCGCTTAAACAAATTTGCTATTGGTTTGGCTGTTTCTGCCATTGTTGCTGCTGATATTGTTAATGCTGATGTTGCTGCTACTGACTTCACTTCCGATTTTGATGAAGTTGTATTAGAGAAGCTGTTGTCTACTATATTACTTGAATACGAGTGGACTTCGAACAAAATTTACAGAGCTACTTCTATTTTCTTCTTCGTTACAATATGAAATCATTGATCTCTCTGAAATCTGGCTAAACGAAAATCATCATACATCGGAATTGTTCAATATACAACAATATTCTGTCTTTCGGAAAGATTGTTGCTCTAACATCACTGGACTAGACAGAGGTGGTGGTGTTATGATTGCTGTTTGGTCCACGCTTAGATGTGAGGAAATTCTATTGTCATCATCATCTCTTAACTTAAATATCGATATCGATCAGCTTATTATAAGGATTACTTTAGATAACATGCATGAAGTTTTTATTTCCTTTTGAGTATTCATCGGTCGAATAAATAAGAGCGTTATTCGTCAGATAAAGTCTATCTGACGATTGAAAATTCCAATTTTTTGTTATCTGTCGAATAAACACTATCTGCTTGTTTATCTCACGATTGAAAAATCGGCTCTTATTCGAAGAAAACTTATTCGAATGACGAATGAATTATTTTATTTGTCATTTGAATAACGAATAAAATAAACACAATTTGGTAAAAGAATTAATTTTTGTTTGTTTTCAATTAAAAGTTAATAACATAATTATTTGATATCACATTTGACTACATCACTACTCTTTAGTATGGAAAAACTCGTTTCACTGATGCAGATGAAGGCGATGGTTTATTACTATATCTTTGAAATATCTTTTTTCACTTCTGGATAGCGATCCAAGACATTGAACGTTCGATCTGCTTAAGCAAATTACTAGGATACTATGATATCAGCTTTGGTTGTTGGTGCTTATGTATGCTGTAATTGTAGTTCTATGTTATTTTTGCTTCCCGAATCTCTTTCACGTCAAAATATGGATTTTCAGGATAAGCAGCCACACATGTTTAAAAATAGTTTTGATTCTTCATTGTTCATATGGTGCAATACAGTAAAACCATTCGTTTTTGAACCTTGGGTAGGGGGATGGGTTAAAGGGGTTTTCTCTTTTATTACAATGCTTACCTAAGTACTATTTTGTTGATGACAAAAAAGAACCAATTTATATTCCTCTAATAATTTTCAATAATTATCCAATGCGGATGTGTATTTTGTTTTCTTTTTTAAATACATTTACCAGGAATTCGTTGACGGAATTTTTAACAGCAATAAAGAATGAATGAATGTATTCGAGCATCTAGTTCCATAAAAAAAGTATACAAAAAATTACAGGTAAGGAGACAAGTGATAAAGGTTCATAGTTGATTTCATTCGTTATTAAAAATAACGAATGATATGAAGAATAAATAACGAATAACGGATACAATCACGAATAATTTATTCGGGAATAAATTAGTGGCGAATAATTTTTTATTCGAATAATTATCTAGATAACAATTTATTCGAATAATGCTGAACTCTGTAAAGAAGGCAAGAATACATTTAAGTAAGGCTGATGGAACAAAGAAATCTTTTTCATGCGTTCTCCTTGATTCTCATAATTTCGAGTATGTTTTCTAAAAGAAAAAACGGATTCTAGAGTGAGCGTCTGAGTAGCCCACCAGGCATCAACCAATCAACGCTAAAGAATGATCCTTGCAGGTCTTCATCGCGAAGATAACAAAGGGAGAAGGAAATAATGACCGATCAATAAAAAAAATGTGCGGTCTTATGCCCCTCAATAACTATTGGGGCATATCTATGCTTCAAATTCCATATAATTCATATCCAACGTACTTTCTTTCTGCAATGCTATCAGCTCCTGCCAGTGTTGCCGTAGGCTAGTTACCAACAGATCTATACAATAGACCAAATATTTAAGTTGAGATAGATCAACATTTTTATTTTTTGTTCTTTTGCTAAAATTCTAATTTTTGTATGAAAAATTGAAGACAGACAATTTTGTTTAATACCGACGGGCTGTGGTCTAAGAATTGGAATTTTAAATAACGAAATTTCGAAAAGTATAGGTACTTACAAGCAGTGTTTTTCTCCGGAAAAAATATACCTTATTCCATGAAAATCTACTCGTTTTCGTCACTCGATGTTATGAGAATAAAGGATATCGAAATCTGGAATGTTTCGATTCTCTTTAGACTCTTTTTTAAAAATAGAAATTTTATGAGACACCAAATGCTGAGAATCATGGAGAACGAAGCAGAAAAATTCTTCGTTCAAATAATTCTATGTAATCAATTGCTTTTTTGAGAAATCAGTCAGTTACAGATTGGACGCCCAATTGGGTTTTGTGGAATAAAATTCCATAATAGTGCTGGATCCCGTTGAAAAAAGTACTATTTCTTTTTCCAAAACAGAGTCCCTTTAGGAAAAATACACTGGAATTTTGTTATCTGGGATTTTATTTTCCGGACTTTCAACATGAACCGTTCCGTTACCGACGACGACGAGTGTTTCAAGGCTAAAAAAAACTAGAATTGATCGTCTATTGTTCCAATACCAACGAACGGTTTATATGTCGAAAAACTGCACATTAAAATTCCGCATGACGAAAAAAAAAACAATCGACCTGCCACCCTCGTAGCATGAACAATCTGGAACTGACTGCTTTCACAGAAAAGCAATGGCTTGATTCTCAGTATTTCGTGTCTCCTTAAATTTCTGTTTTTGAAAAATGCTATTGCCTGGTTCAGGACTGTTAGAAAAATTGAAAAAAACGTACCAGATTTCGATCTCATTTATTCTCATATCTTTGAGGGCCGAAAAGGAGTAATTTTTTTCAGGCAAATGATACGAGTTCAAAAGTGCAGCGGTACAGTACCTTCCAGGGTTTCGTTATACTGGATTTTGATTTCCAATCTACACTACATTCCGTCTTTGTATGTTTTTGAAACCCCTGCCTTAGCCATGGTTCGAAAAAAAATGGTTTAGAGATCATAACTCGGTAAACAGACCTCCGTTCAGACCTCCGTTTTCTTGTATCATTTGGCATAGGCTATTTAGAGAAACTGAAAATGAAATCAGGGAAAAAAGTGTAACGATAAATCTCAACATAAATTATTTTTGAAATAAGATTTTCAGCGGAAGTGAAAGTCAACTATAATTTCAAACCTGGTACAATATCTATCAAAACACGAATTGGCCATCAAAAGAATTAGTTTCAATTCAACTGTGCGCATCGAACATGCACTTTTTTTATATTTCATAAACAATCTGACCCTCACGTGTATCTGTTCTTATATCTATGTATTTTTGCTAAGTAAATCAACTTACAGTCCCATACAACTTCTTATAAATTTGAAAAAGACTTTTACAACAATATTTCGCAATAAAAGTTACAACTAACTGCTTCCATTCAAGTGACAAGATATAAAACAGGGTACAGGAGTACGTGTGTTGCATTTAATTTTGTATTTTCTCAATTTTTTCCCAAACTTAAATCAAATCTTGAGAGCATAATTTTGTTATGCTTTGCAACTGTCCTCGAACATTCCTGCTTGCTTGAAGCCTGAGATATTTTCTTATACTTGAACCAAAAAGAAAATTTTGTTTGACTTGTTTGGCGAGGAAAATATTTGCGAATTCCTCAAAATATTATTTAATATATTGAAATATCGAATAATTTTAAATTGCATTCCACATTTCATTTATTATTGATGCACATACTTGGCAGAGAGATGACAGCCGAGTCTAACGACTTGCTTTCGTCGCGCATGTGATCAGCAAAGTGCTTAGACAGTGGGGCAAAGAGTATTGAATTGTAGGATTAATTTGAGATGTTTAGAGCATACCATTTTTCATTAATTTTTTTTCGGAAACCATCCCACTGTTCAAACGACGCGTCCATCATATTGACGGCAGAACATTAAAACAAAGATACACTCTCTTAATTTGGATCCATCCCAAGTAGCAAATGTCTTCATAAAAGTTTTTATTCTCATCTTCCTCATGAATGTTCTGATGGATCGTTGCGGCTGCGGTTGTGGCTGCGGCGAATATTTCTCCTTATACGCTTCTGCATACCTACAACAATGCTCGACGCACATTTCGTTTCTTGACATTGCCATATTGCCATCGAAATCGAAGAAGATGTGTCGAGTGTTGGTTGCATAGCATATCGCGGTGCAACTGCCACTGCGCCATGTCATCAACACGCCACAACCAACCAGCCCGGCAAAAATATTCTTAATTTTTTTTGCCACTCAATTATTCAAACAATGCGTCATATCGATATTCATTTAATAAAATTTTTTGTTTCTCTCTTTTCTTTTTGGAAACCTCGCGGTCTGCGTCAAACACAATCAATTGCGATTGGCGTCATTTCTACTTAGCTAACTTGGTTGGGTGAATTCGACGCGGAGCACGAATTAGAAGGGAATGAGATCGGGAACAAACATTCCCGCTCCAGTAGTTAGTTTTTACTGGCATCGTCCTGGAATTGTTGCTTAATATTGATGTACCTCTATCATGCAACACAGTCGATTGGGTCGGATTGACTGAAAAAATCAGCAATCAGCGAAATACTTCTCCAAATGGGCAATGGCAATGGACTAACAGAATTTAAACTGATTTCATACTATCGAGTTAGTTGGGGACATTGGAATGCATGGAATTGAGAATAGCCAGGCGCATTAATTATTCACACTCGTTTATGCATAGGGAATGGTATTTCTCTGGACTCTGGAGTCTGTTCGATGGACAAGTTGATTGGCTATGTGGGAATCAGCGTATGTTAGTGTTGGATCGTTTACTTTGTTGCTAATGTATGCAAAAATCAATGCTCTTAACGAATAACAAAAATTTATATTTTTTTATGGACAGGAATTAGGAATAGTATTTTTATGTCTCTAATGTTTAAGACTTATGTTGACAATGTGCCATTTGTTGAGTTTCATTTGACGTTCGTTTAAAGCGAGCATTGCGCACTGCTGTTGGAAAAATGTCGTCGAACAGTTTTCATGTTGTTAAAGTTGTAACTTGATGTAAAGTGGAAGCAAAGTTGGTTTATGGAAAAGGCTTTCAACACTGCCATTAACCATACAGAGCACCTTACAATCAATATATTGAAGAGTACCTAACTTTGATGAGCATGTTGGAAAAGTTCAGACCTCAGAGTCTATATTGAACGCGAAAAAGCGTCCGTTTCGGCCGAAATGCGTGGTGTCATCGAGAGAATTGACCGCTGCAAACGTCCTTTTGTTTTGGTTTTGTTTTGAGTCTCATATACTGACAACGTTTCAACTCACCAGAATTCCCTCAAGAATCTAACAAAAATTAAGTGCCTAGAAGCAAACACTCTCAGCACTTGGCATTTGCTTAAAAATGTGTCCCATTATCAGAATTGGTGCAAGCGACTTTCCCTAATTACACAATTCATTAAAAAGCCCTTTTCACACACATTTACTTAATTATTGTTCATCATCGTGATTATTCGTCAAATTCGGTCATTTATACAATCAGCAACAATCAACAAAGTAAAAGTCGAAACAAAACAAGAAAAAAATGTGTTTATTTTAATGGAGCCTAATATTGCTGAACCTCCAAGTGCATGAACTCCTGACGAATGTCAGTGTGCTTAGAGACATTTACTCAAATATCCTGATGACATGTCACGAGAACCCATAGCAATCAGTCAAAACACACATCAATGCACACACACCGGGGGACTGGGACTGGCCTGGACTCAGCTCCGACAACTTAGTTTGTTGCATTAGCGTCGCGTAGTTTCTTTTGTCGGAACTTCTTGTAGACATCATTCAATCTAGCTGTAATTTTCTCACCTGAAAATGTGACGTGCAATTTATTGTTTTTCGTAACACATTTTTATTATTTATTATACTTGGCCAGTTTACCATCATATAGAGGGTGCAGCAGCAGAGAACCTAAACGAACCATTATGTGCACTCTTCGTCTCTTCTGATCCTCGTGCAATGATGGTTGCATGATTTCAGAAGGCGCGCTTTAACTCGAACTCAACTATTAATGTGACTACACGATAAGCATCTTGAAAAATTATCTTCTAGTAATGGTTTTCGCGTAATTAGGTTCAAAGCAATGCTTGCTCTTGCTGTGGCAATGGCAATAAAAACAAAGATATTATTAATGATCTAAAGACTATTTTAAAGCCTGAGGTGTAAATGTGTTTACGAACAATGATTTAACTGTTTTTTTTTTTAGATCTTATCGTTGTGGTGTATGGTTGTTAGGGATAGAAAGCCACTTAACAGTTTAACTCAACCTATAGGACATTTAAGCTGTTTCATTTGACTTTACAGCCGAGGAATAAGAAATTTTGTTTCTTCTCACTTTTATAAACTAAGCAGTCACCAGTCCATATCAACTGTGTAATTGAAGTGGTGATTGAACAGATTTAACCTATTTTGCTCAGTGGAAGAAGAAGAGGGACCGTTAGAATCAGTAGTTTATTTTGTCAAGTAGTTGAAAATAAGGTCCCCAGTGTTCTCATGATTTTCGACAAGTCCATACAAGACACAAAATATAAAAACCATCAAATTTTCTAATATGGCAAATCGGGAAAGTAAATATGGCTTTCAGCTGCGACTCGGCTGTTCCACCTTAAAAGTTGCAATAAGTACTCTGTAACTAACATTAGTTGTTAATGATTCATTCATTAAATGAATGCCCTCGGATCGGAACATTCTCAAAGTGACAGAAAGCTTTTAACAACAAGGAGCAATCACTGTCCCAAGAGTTGGGTTGGAAATCAGACACTGCATCCCTGTAGGAAAATCTCATTTGTTGACATATACAGGGTGATTCACGAGCGTTGTGCCAAAAAGCTAGAGCGTGTAGGTTGAGTTGAGACCAGAAAAAAATCGTATGGGAGGGGGGGTCTATTCCCAACCGTTTAGCCGGGAGGGGCAATTTTCTGAAAAATTGACTTATTTTGTAAAAAAAAAAAATATTAAAAATCAACGGCTTCGTTTACAACACCGTGCTATACCTTTCTGAAAATCCAAAAACTTCTTCTTTCACTTTGTTTTTAAATTAAATTGTTTTAACGAATAGTTTAAAAAAATAAATTTTCAAACTCAAAATTTTCAAAAAAAAACACAAAAAAACATTTTTGAACTAATTTTTATTCAAAATTTTATGTAAATAAGTAATAATTTTGTTTTAAAAATTCAATGTCTTTGTTAATTTTAAGTCGAAAACAGAAAACCAGATGCAAAAATGTCTTTTCGTTTTTGAGAAATTTAAAAAAAAAACCAAAACCACTTTTTTCTAAGATAATCTTTGTTTTTATTTTTACCTAGCTGGACTTTTGGTTTAATTTATTAGATTAATTTATATCTAAATTTAATTTTTTGTAATTGGAGTTTTATGAGGACTCAATTAAGTAGAAAAGTATTGGATTTTCCCTGGATTAATCATTTTGTTCATCGATAACGTCTGAAAACTGACCTGCAATTTTTTCTTACTATACCTGGGGCCGCGGCCACTCGCCGGCTTGGCGAATGGTTCTACCTGCTAGGGGCTTAAGATATTTAAACCGCAATTTTTCTTGAATAAAAAAACAATTAACAACTTAAAGGTAAATAAAAGGCATCGCATATTTACTATAAACAACCATTTACAATCAAAATATTAACTCATCAACACAGCGGACACGAACTTCCGCTACGATTTAACTTGTTGTCGAGATCGGGAAGCCGAAAGACTCTACGCTGAAAGATATCCCAATAGATGGCGCCCAAGTCGTAGCATGTTTTCAAGAATCCGCCGACGAGGGCACGGAGAGCTATAGAATGGCAGACGTTATAGGCATAGTACCTAGACCTACAAGGCAAGTGTATAAAAGGCAATACCGCAAAGTATGGTAAATTGTTGATGTTATACTTTGTTATATAGAGTATAGACCAGTTAGGGAAGTGCCAATTCAAATAACTATTTAGTTAATTGTCCATCTATGCATTTTTATACACTGGAATTATCTGACTTTGTGTAGATTTAAATCGACGAACGCCGCCGTGCGTCGTCGGTCGGTCGCAGTTCGCAGACACGTTATTCGTTCTCCTTGATTCTCATCCTTTCGAGTACCACTTTCTTGTACTGCAAAAAGTAATGGGAAAACAACAGAAATTAAGAAAACGGCCGTTATCTTCAATTTTATTTTATTTTTCATAAAATCCTTATGGCTATACCTTACCTATCGACCTGTCGCTTTGCATTTAGTCGTTATTATAGAAGAGCTACGATTTTTATAAATGAGTTGACTTAAATATTATTGTGGTTTGATTTTTAAATACATACATATATAACACTTCAGTATTTACAAAACCAATTGTTGAACTCCAACATCCTGTGGCATAATAACCCAAACTGATATATATCCTCAAAATCTAAAAAAGTTTCACATAAAAGCATTAGGTATTTTAAAAATTACTTAACAATGGGCTTCCGAAATTGCAAATAAAAAATGGTTTACAGTGTTATTTCTTTTTTCAAATTTTGTGATAAGCTACAATTAGAAAAGGGTTTTAATGGCACCTATACGGCTATGCCATAAACTAACTCAAAACTATTAAAAATCCGTTTCGGTGTAAAACTATAAATTTTATTATTATTATTTTTAACTTTCTGAAATAAAATCTTAAAATCAGAAAATAATATTACCTAAGTGCCTTTGACTTTTATTGGGCCTTGTGCTGGTAAAAATGAAATATTCATTCGTTTTAACGATTATGTCGTTTTCCATTGGTCGTCCAGAAGCATTCGGAAGAGTCCAGAAGTCTTCTGAAACCATTCCATCATACTGACTTTGACAGACGGAATGCTTCTGAGAAGAGTAGAACTCTTCTGTTTTGAAAACAGAATCGTCCGAAGAATGACATACATCATAACCCGTTCCATTGGAGGTAGAAGAAGAAACCTAAATATAAGACCAATGGAAAACGAAATTAATATTTGACAAATTGAATAGTACCTTATACCTTACCTATCATGCCTTGTAATGTTAGTATTACGTATGGTTTATGTAAACATAACATAACACTGTAGCTGTCCGTGGCTTAGTGGTTATAGGTGCGTTGGCTGCTAAGCATAACGTCCGACGTCGTGGGTTCGAATCCTACTCGTGCCCATAAAGTTTTTATTTCATCTTTCACGGGCACTGCCTCTTGCGAAGGATTGACAAAACTTCCAAGAGTATTAATCTTTCATAAAAAAGTGCTTCTCAACCTTGCCGTTCGGAATCGGCGTTAAACTGAAGGTCCCCTCAATTCTTCACACGCACTCAGAGAATTGTTGATGAGAGTAAGCCACTTAGGCCTTCACTCTTCAAGAAATGTCGCGCCACTCTATTTATTTATTTTGTTTTTTTCTTACGTAAACATAAGTTTTTATTAAAACGAACCAAAAAAGACAAAACATTCAGATCCAGCTAATGATAACCCGTTCAAGAATCTATTTGTTGATTTTTCTCCCCAGCATCGACGCAAGATGAAAAAAAAAATGAAAAAGACACGCCAAAAGTTCAATAGATGAGTAGAGACATGTTGAGAAACATAACTTTGCATGAAAAATATGTTAACATATCAAAGGTCACGATAGTGCCCTGTCAAGCAAAGTTCTAGCACTATAGGTACTTACTCCTATTTTACAGAATCGAATTCAAGTCTATTTAAAGCTCCCTTTAACTTCTGAACCCATTGAGTTAAAATTTTAAAATTTCAAAAATAATAATTGAGAATTGACTCACTGACTCACTCACTGATCATCCAAACTATGAAGCACTTCTAACATTAGCTGAAAATTTGGTACAGTGGTAGGTTTTGGGTGTATATAAAGGATAAAATAGAAACTGTCTGACTGACAAGTTACAAGTTCATTTGGCAAGTTTTCGTTTGATGCAATTTTTCATTCACTTTAAATTTGTGTTAATAAGTTTTTAATATCTTTTAAAATTGTTATATTATCTGCTACATAATACGAACATTTTACGAACATGGCATTCTTTTACATCTCATTACATTTTGATGGCTGACTTTTTACGCAGTGGTGTTCATACATGTAAGAGAACTTGGCTCTTTTTTTATATTTTATGTATGTATTTGTTGCAGGGATTTGTTTTTTTTTTATAAGACAAGCAATAATAATTATAAAATATTTTTAGGAACATGACATTTATGAACTGAAAAAAGTTATTTAAAAGAAACAGCAACTTTTAATAAAAATAAAATAAACAATAAATCACTAAAAAATAAGCTGCGGAGAAAGTCTGGCATACATTCGTTCAAGTAAGCAGTTCATAATGTCAAAGAAAAACCTGAAAAGTATCCGGGTGAAAAGTTTTCGGATTTTTGAAAATTGTTTGCTGCAGATATGATTATTAATAGTAGGGGAGCCCAGGAAGGGATTTCGCGCGTTACTCGAGCGCGTCAGATTATTATATGGGAAGAAACCTTGCACTTTGTTTTGTGAACCTACCAGATATGAACGGTTAAATTTGTTGCGTTCGATCAGGGCAGCCCGTCAGATAAGTAAAAAAAAATCGATGGTCGGAAATACTCGAGCGCGTCCGATTTTTATAATATAAGTTAAGTATAACGCAAAAAGTGAGTATTTCAATAATAATCTGACAAATTCAGTGTTGCAAAAGCAAATGGGAGCGTTCCAAATCTGCAAAAAAAACCGTTAGCTCGAAATACTCGAGCGCGATTGGTTTTTTTCCATCTTAATGGAAATTTTATGAGGATTACGAAAAACATATAATCTGACAATTTCCGTGTTGCGATGTAGCGTAAATAGTCATTAAAGCATTTTAGAGGTTAGATGCTGAGATCAGTGCTTTCTCTTATTTGCTCTCATGTTTTTTCTTCTCTCGCAAACTTCCCACGCCATTGTATTTGTAAAATCTTTATTAGTCCTATAGGGGTAACCGGGGATAGTTGGCCTCAGGGGTAAGTAGACTAACTGCAAATAACTTCAAAACAAAACAATTTCTTTCAAGTTTGTCCTTGTTATTACATTGAGCACAGCAGCCCGGTTAGTTAAATGTTGTCTTTTGATAAAGTCTAGACCCGTTCAAGAGTTATCGCGAAAAAACACTTTTTTGCTTTCGTGAGTAATTGTTTTGCTTTCTTTTATTTTTTTTCTTTCATAAAGGTGTTTGCTTTTAACGTCAGTTTTTTTTTAAGAATAAGAGCAATTGAGTGTTTGTATTAATTACACCCAGCAGTTATATATTTATTTGATTTCTGAGTACCGAAAAACAATCATTAAGTGCTGAGAGACCGCTCGGGGTAAGTTGACTTTTTTTGTTGGGGGTAAATTGACTCACTTGTTTTTGGTAATTTCCAGTATGAAACACAACAAGGAGGTGACTGAAAATCAGTTTTGGAGCTTATGTATACAAATTATTCTTGAAAACGGAAAAACCATACGTTCTGTTGCTCATGAGTATCGGTTCCCTTCAAAACGATGCAAAGATATGCCCAAAACGGCAAAAATTTAAGCAGAAGAACTTGGAGCATCCTTCTATCCCTATTGTCATGCTGTCTTTTGAACATTAATTTTTGTTTCAAATAAAATTAATTTAAGTGCTATTTTCTTATAGTTTTGATATCAAAAAGGTGGAAAAAGGATATAGTCAACTAACCCCATAGTCATAGTCTACTTACCCCGGGTTTGGGGTAAGTTGACCCACCTGAGATCGTTTTATAAATTTAAGAAAAAAAGGTCTTAAAATTCACGAATTTCAGAAGACATATTTTTTTATAAAGCACAAAAAAATGGTTAATTAAAAGGCATTTAATTCGTGTTGATATCTTCTTTAGTTATTTTTTAAAAAAAAGATAAGTAAATTTTGAGTCTACTAGCCCCGGTCTCCCCTAACCAGTGTTTCCGCTGGTTTAAAATATTTCCGAGTCCCAGAAACTTGATAAATGAGTCATTAAAAAAGAAATTCCAATAAAAAAATTTTTCTTACCATTTTTGTTTTTAATTTTTAGTATTAAACAAAAAATGTATCAGAAACATAAATTAATTTTGATACTAAAATATTATGTACTTGGCTAAGCATTTTACAGTTGCAAGATCAAACATTTGTGGTTTTAAAAAAATCGGAAAACAATTCATAAAAATAATTTCAATAACTTATAATAAATTAAGATAAATTTACTAAGTATTTGTATGTAAAAAAAAAATTAGTTAAACATAAAAAAGATGTATACCTGATAGAGTCATTTTGGTAACTCTGTTTATGACTGACCCGATCCAATGCCTGTGCCGGTCCAAGTGATGTTTTCTTTTACTAACACAGTTATTGCAAATACAATCAATGCTCACTCTGCCGTCTCAAGCTGACTTGAACACATCACAGCTTAGTCTATTGATGTTTTTTTTTTTTTGATTTTGATTTTGATTTTGAGTTTTATAATAATAAATATATTTTTTTAAATTTTTTTATTTTATTGATACAAAAAAAAAGAAAATAAAATCATTTTATTTGTTTTATTAAAGAATATTCACATCGCTTATTTTTTAAATTGTCAGATTAAGAAAATGCAACGGTATATTTGTCAGATTATCATTTTGGGTGAATAAAACATCAAGTACAACACACTGTATAAAAATCTTACGCGCTCGAATATTTCAAGGTCACGTTTTTTTTTACATTTTCAAAAATCTGTAAAAAGTGTCGGTCTCATTCAAATCGTCAGTCATTAAAATAGGACACTTATTTGAGTTCAATTTACGTCCCCTCCAAAAATCTGCCACACTCGAATAACTGCAATTTTGTTTTTGTTTTTTTACCAAGTTAACAGCCCTTTACAGCTAAATGCAACATTCTTTCCGTCAGATTATTATATACCCGTTATCAGAGAGCCAAAGTGAATATATACTATTAATATCTGACGCGCTCGAGTATTTCCATGTAACGGTTTTTTTTTTGCATTTTCAAACGTGTTTGCACGCAAATCGCAACACCGTTATGAAAAAATTTAAACGCACATTTTTATTTTAGACCACAATCTTCAAAACGCGATAGGTCCCGATGACGCTCGAGTAACTGCAAATTTAGCATCTCGGGCTCCCCTACTATAAGCTTTCACCTTATTCAATAATTTGCTTAAGCTTATACAGGTATATTTTAACAAAGAAACTTTGGAAAAATATCTGACTTGAAATGAAAAAAAGATTTCTACTTTGAAAAGTTGAGCGGTGAAGAGCCTTTGAAATGAAACGAAAATGTTTGTTTTCAGGAACCTTTCCCCTTACTTTTGAACCAAATAAAGTCGTTTTGAGTAGTAGGTTTACTTGTCCGATTTTATTCAAAAAATTTGGTAGGTACAGTTGTTAAAAAAAAAAAAAACACGCAAGAACCTGCCAAACAGAGTTAAATTTTTCTCTTGGCAACAGAAGAGGTACAAACGTGACGTATAAGCATACGTTTTAAAGTTTTATCCATGAAAACCCTAAATTTCAAAATCAGAAACATATACCTTATAGAAATGATAAAATGAACTAGCCAACCCACAAACATCTTCGTGTCAAATGCAATTAGAAATTTTGTTTTGTGAATCATTTTCATTTCAAATTGAATATTGGAAAAATGGAAACATAATGAATACCTCATGTGTCATACCTTACACTTACAATTACTCAGCGTTGTTACATAGTTTTCAGTCCCAGGTTTATTGAACATTTTTCAAGAAAGAAAAGATTTTGTGAATCTCCAGTTTTTGCATATCTCCATGTTTTGAGGTAATTAGAATCCGAATCAACCCTGTATGTAAGTATGTGCGTATGAACGTAATATTTTTTGGGTTGGCTACGAAAGACCGAAGATTAAAATCTTGTTCACAAAATCTCGCAAACTTAAATCTCGCAGACTAAAATCTTGTTTTTTAGAATCTCGCAATCACAAAATCTCGCTTCTACAAATCCCGGAATTTTAAAATCTCGCAGACTAATTTCCTGAAATTTGAAATCTCGCATTTAACATAAAATATTTATTTATTCCCGCGCGCGAATAAATAAATATTTTATTTTAAATGCGAGATTTCAAGTTTTAATATTTTATTTTCTCAGACATATTTCAGCATGAACCGAAAGGAAAATGGTATTGACTAATAATGGAAAGGCATAAACTGGGACAGTCGAAAGCAACAAAACTATGAAGCAATGCAGTCTTAAGATCCATCTTTTAAAAAAGCCAAACAATGTCCAGACTTGAAAATTTTAAGAGCATAGCTTGAAATCTATGTCTTTCCTACGTTTAAAAATATACATATTGAGCTATTTGAACTGTAGAGTAAATATTTTGTTAAATTTGACTGTTTGTAATGAAAAAAAAATTATCTTTAAATTTTCTTATTAAAAAATACACTGTTTGAAATATTTAATGGTTGACTTTTTTTAAAGTGCGAGATTTTGTAGTGCGGGATTTTGTAATGCGAGATTTCGATAGTGAAAGATTTTTTTACGCTCTCAAAAAATGAGTGATTTCGTGTTTCGAGATTTTGAAAATGCGAGATTTAGAAAGAAGGTATTTTAAGAATGCGGGATTTTGTTATGCGAGATTTTTTCAAATTTGCGAGATTTCGTTAAAAGTGATTTAGGTCTGCGATCAGAGTAGTGCTCCCATATTTTTTCTACTCGATTATCTCGGGAAACACATGACATGAAATTGGTCTCAATCAACGCGGAATTGCTTCATTGAGAACTGAATCGGTTCAGCGGTTTTCTAAAAAGAATGAGAAATACTAAAAAATCTATCAAAACCATCATCTTATTCATGAAAATTATGACCATTTCAGCAAACGTTGTATTATTTGTCAATAATTTGTTATAAACAATTGGAAATGAGTTTAAGCGGATATATGTACAAGGGTGCACCATATAAATCTGGTCGATGGAAATATAGGTATGAGTAGAAATAGTATATTTCTGATTTTAAACCGGGTAAAAATTCATTAGTTTAGTTGATACAGTTTGTTTTGTTATTGAAAATTGAAATTATTTATTTTATTTTTCTCCCCTAAGTTAGTCGTGTGGACCACAGGGATCACACTCGTTTATTTTTTTATTTTTTTTCTTAAGTGTTTGTATTTGATATCAATAATTTATCTTTAATAAATGCTTTTTTTAATTCTAAATTTCAAATCGCACCAATATCCTCCAGTCGAATGCGTTACTGGGCTTTCCTATGACAACAATTTTTCATAGAACGAAGGTTGTCGATGTCGGGTCTAATAGTAATATAATTTTTGAATTAAAGCAATGTGTGAATGCATTTCAACCATACCTACGCAAATTGCACCCAAAATGAAAGATAATTTTATATTGTCCAAAGAATTCAATAAGGTGGCTAGGTTCGCATTCCTTACCTTGCTAATTTTCTTAATTATTTCTTTCATAAGAACCTTCTCCTGAAAACCACAAACACGTTAAAAAAGCCAAATCGGTCAAACCGTTCACGCGTAATGGCGAGACCACGGGATATAGGCATTTATAGATTTAATTTAAATATATAAATATATATAAACAAATATGTAAGAAATTTGTTAAAAAAGTTATGGAAAGTAACGAAAATGCTTTAATATGTTATTACTCTGACAAAAGTTTAAGCCTTGCTTTTCAAAAGATTTTCAGTTCTTTTTCAGTACCCTAAATGCTGCTTGGTCTAAAAATGTGCATTAACATAACTATTTTAATTTGTTTTGAAAGTGGATATGACAAGTTTTGAAATGAAACTCATCTACTCATATCCATATTTAATTTAGGGATACTTCACTATCAACCTGAGTGGGTTTTGATCAATGTGCCTCCTGTTGTAACAGAAACTGTTTCTACATCGCCACCCTTCATTTTTCTTTACATACAACTTTACATATATCAATCCCTATATACCTCAACAACCCCATTATTAAGTTTACATAACTAACTAGGTACATGCCAAGCTATACAATTTGAAGTCTCCCTCTTGAATTTTATTACAAAAAAGCATATCCCTGCCGCTGAATAACGCAATGATCCTTTTCCTGTTACATTAACAAAACAAAAAATTAATAATAATGGGGAAAAGTAACAAATTGAACGAACGCCATGCACAAAAGACCATTGCGACAACGTCATGAATCCGTGACACAATAGAATACAGAAGCCGGGGTCGGAGCGCAGAGCCCTTCCGTTCCATTCGTCCAGGAGTACATATATTCGAATATAATAATAATCGATGGCAATGGCGATGACAAGAACGACAACGTCAACGGCAACGACTATACGTGCTTGGAACCCCTGGTGCCTGGTGCCTGATGCATTGTTTAAAATAGGTAGGAACAGCGGCGTCGTCGTCGTTGTCGCGGCAGTCGATTATCACCGAGCTTCGAACTGCCATTCCATTACTGTCTTTTATTCCGAGCGCACCAGACACCACCTTTCGGGTTTCAAATTTTTGATTCACATAATCATATTACTGTGCCATTGTCGTCGATATACCTTTCTGTCTCAGCAAGGCTAAACCAAAAGACCCAAAAACACTTCCAATTCAAAGCCAAACGATGGATAGATAGATTTTCGATATAGCATAGGTAGCAAAAGAGCGCTTTAAGCAGGCTACAGAAGACAGATCTTCGAATTCAGATACCGTATCCATTCATGATTCATTCGGCGACGACGACGAAGAATTCATTTACTTTGGCATGTAAACAACTAATCTGTTAACACCCCAATATCGTTTTCGTTTCGAATTGACGTCGCATCATCATCATCATCATCGTTGTTGGTTGTGTGGTTCCCTTGATTTAACAATGGCAGTGGCTTTAGCTGTGGCACTAGTGGCAGTTCCACTTCCACTCGATTTGTGCGCCCTCCCTCTCTTCCTCTCGAAAAAACAGATATAGAAACCGAAACAGAAACAGAAACCGAACCTGCTCTACCATTGCCATGCCATGATGATTAGGAGAGCCATCTATCGCCATCCTTTCTTGCGTATGCCCTGCCAGCTCACAGCTGAGCCGATACGGATACCCATCGCCGCCGCCGTCGCCGATACCGCTACCGTCACTGATACCATTAGAGTGTCTTTTCTTTGATTTGTTGCCCTTCATTTGCCTTCAATGCCTGTAAAATCATTTAGATCCGTCCAATTCGAGACGGCGATAAGACTCTTATTTTAGTTTATCACAATTCACAACTGAGAGCCCTGGCATGCTTTCTCTTTCGCCCATCGAGCGACTGAAAGAGATAGCCGCACTTAGATGGGAGGAGATTTGACGAAGCGGTGACGCCCTCCAGAATCTGGTTGGGCTTTGTTGTGCATGCATATGGTCATGGCTCGATTACCGTCAGATGGTCGGAGAAGTTTGCGTTGTGTGGTGTGTTCCGTTTTTGGTGTCTGTCGTTTTGTATGAAGTTTCATAGTTGAGTCCGAGTCGCGGTATAATTTTGCGTCTCAACTAAACTCCCACTTTTGGAGTCTCCGTAACCGTAACTGCTGGTCCGGATTTTATAGACAGAAGTCAGTGCGCGGCGACCAACACTGTTGATATCGTTTTCGCAACGCTACCAGTTTAAATTACACAACAACGTCGTGCCGTGTACAAAAACGAACGAATATCTGTTAATGTCTCATTGGTTTAAGTGGATACGTGTGTGTATCGAGACATTTTTGTGTGTAGCTTGGTAGCCCGAACCCGAAGCCGGAGAGTTAGTGGTGGAGCGAAAAGCGGGGACAACGAACGCACGGTAACGGAACGGAATTGGCTTCTAATGAGCTGGTTATCTGCAGCGAAGGTGATACTTTGCTTATTGACAGACGTCTCTGCTCTCAGTGCATAATACATACTAGTGCGGTTTCCAAATAATTACTACGATTTTTTCCCCCAAAAAAAATGACCGTCAAACGATGAAAATTTTCATTTTCCAAAACGTGTGTGTTAACTAAAACAAAAATTTTACCTTTTTTATAGAGAAATCCCCAAAAATTATTCAAATTTGTGCTTTTTTCTGTCAATTCAATTACAAAATGTACATCGATGAGTTTTTCTTTTGACTTAAATGCCCAGGCAAGAAGGAATTTATGATAAAACGAAAAAAAAGAAATTTTAACAAAAATTGCCGAATTATAGTATGCAAATTTGTTCACAGTGGATTCAATTAACAAAATGGCCGTTGGACCGACGGAGGGTAAAAATCCGCCTTCCGAGACATTTTCGCCAAATCATCAAATTATAGCACCGAGTCCGATATTGGCCGTTCCAACGTTAGCATTTTCTGCAACACAAGTGGAAATTGTTTGTAAAACACTTGAAGACTCAGGGGATATTGAGCGTTTGGCAAGATTTCTATGGAGTTTGCCAGTTGCCTTGCCTAATATGCATGAGATATTGAATTCCGAGGCAGTTCTGCGGGCGAGAGCTGTTGTTGCTTATCATGTTGGAAATTTCAGGTTGGTATTTTGTTAAGGGTTTTGTTATTGATAAGTTCTTGGTTTTGTGGTATTGAATCCCTGTCGTCCAGATGGAATATTTTCTCCATTCTAAACAAGTCATCCTCAATCATACTTTAAAGCTAGCTTGTCTGAAAAGATTTGTATTGACGAAGATCATGTTTACTTTACCGTCGGGCGCCACTTTACTCATAACTGACTTATGTTAAAATTGGTCTTAAATCTTTTTTTTTTCTGGCATTTGGATTAAGAATTCCGTCGGCTTTTATCAATTCAACGCTTTGAAGAGGTAAAGTTTGGATCCCTTGTTTTCAAAAGGTAGAATTTTGTTGAGGAAATGAATCCTTGAAAATGAAAATTGATTTCTGATGAATGCGACGGCTTTCAACTTAAGAAAAAACCGTTGTTAACGTATATTAATTATCATTTTTGTTATAATGATTTTGCTATAGGTATCCGATTGACACATTTGCTATCCATTTAAAAGAAATTGCAACGCAAAGAGTCTTACTCCATGCTCAGAAATTGGTACTGAGAAAGCAGATTTCTTTGAACATTTATTTTTAAGAAGTTTCCGTTGTTGAATGTAGAAAAATGTGACACCACTTTATGTGCGCACTTTGAGTTAGCACATTTGTGCAGAGGCCTCTTATTGAGAAAAAACAACTATAGAAAAACTGAATGAGCCAAGACCCAAACATAGGGTCTATGTAAATTGATGTTCTAACTCAGACAACAAATTGATGAATGTTGTCTACTTACATTCTGTTCTCGCACAATTAGTCAATAACACAAGATTCTGTTGGGTTTTGGTTCTAAACTGCAGAGAAATGCTCAACAAAATAATACTTTCTTTTAGAGCCCATACTTTAAAAATTCAATCCTATAAAATTAAACAGCACATCAAAAACCTATTGAAAATCGAATTTTCTTGACAAATTTTCTACACACAGAATGATTTGATCCTATTTTTGTAGGATCTTGTAGGACACAACATAATGAGTAACCAGGTGAATACAATTAGAGCTAATATGAAAAAAGATGAGTAGGTATGAAGACGAAAATCAATTCCATCCATTGCCCAAAATGAACTTTACTTTTCTGATTCTGACATGATTTAATAGAACTCACTGCTCCCTAAAATAATTGAATTTTAAGCTTCATCTAAAGGTTTATAATCCTAAATCCAGTCCTTTTAGCCCCATGAGACCCGAAACATATTCATGATAAAATGGGTTATGGCCTCTCTAGGCAGCGGGTCATATTCTTAAAGATGAGCAAGAGCTCAGAGTCTTAGCTGACGAGCTTGAACTCACCTGTGAGATCGATCGAGAAGGGCGGAACTCAGACTCAATTTTGTATCCAAAAAAAACAAATTCAAGCTCAACAGCTATTACTCGTTGAAATTGAGATAATTCTCAAAGCTCTTTTCGTGGCTTAGTTATGAATTATGATTATACTTTATGTGAAGCGTGTTTATCACACGTCTTAAATTGAAAATGATGCATATGTAGGTATTTAGATAAATAGTGAATCGGAAAATTTTAAATAGTTCTTAGTAAAGGAACTTAAAAACAATAAAATTTTGCTAGAAAAATCGCAGTTGCCTATTCATAAGGCGAAGAAGAGTGATGCTATGCTCAAAAGAATAAGATTCTACAAAAGCCAATTTGGAATTGACATCAGCGATAGGTCAAAGGTTTCCTTATACGGACATGAGTGCAATCTAGAGCACCAATTGCATAAGGAAACTCATACTTCCTGCTCCATAACCTTTGCTTCTTGTATTTCTTCCACAGTATGTGAGAAAATAATCCCATTCTGTGCATGGCTTGCTATTTCTGCAGAAACTTGCTGCATCACTCTAGACACTGTTGATTGATGAACTCCAACGTTTTCACCAACTCCAACTTGGAACCTGGGGTCTCCTATGTATCGCAGAAAGATTCTTTTTTTTCTTGGTTTGTGGGAGCACCATCACGTATTTCTGAGCGCGGTCCCAAAAATTCTTCACTAAACCGATACAACCGACGACAATCTTCACCAATTGGACACCTTCTTTCTTTATGAATTCTTTGTCCGACATAATAATCAACAAATTCGGCCATCCTTATGGCACAGATAATAAACTTATTATTATAAATTTATTATCTGTGCTTATACGGTTTTATGTGAACTGAGTCCGAGAAAGGCCATGCTTAACAATTTGTGAGATCGATCTCATGTAACCAAGTGTTTTCTCATCTTTTTGCATATGAAAACGAGCTCAATCTCATGGCGAGCTTTCATTGTGAGATCGATCTCATCCCTTTGAGATTGAACACACAAATTGAGATCTAACTCGGTCAGTAATTTTTTTGTTGCATATCTACCACCTTAAGAAAGTTCTCAACAACGTGAGTAAAGAGTTTGATCTCATCTTTTTGCATACGATCCATAATGTTTGAGAGCTAATAATAATTATAGTTATGAAGATTAGTTTGATTGAAATGATCGCAGTTATCCTGAAATTCATTTAAACCAAAAGTATTATGTTAATGCACAAAATTTGTGCTATCTCAATTTTATAATTTTCAGTATAAGTAGTCCAGTCATTTTAGTAATTTTAAACCCTAATCTGCAGGAAAATACCTTGTGTTATGAAGATATGAAAAATCTATGCATAAATTTAAGTTAAAATGGACAAAAGGTGATGGAATTCGCCAATATTTAAAATTTAAAATGACTGAAGTAAAATAATTATTAATTTTTCGGAGTTTTCCCTATTCCCTTATTTCAGTTTAAGGTTATATCGGATTTTCCAATAGGGACTTGACAACGCACCCGTTAAATAAATCATCAAAATGTCACTGTCAATTTATTCAGTTAACTCAAGATTTTCATCATGGTAAGGTACAAGAAGGCAACGTCTGCAAATTATACAAATTTTCTACCGAGATTAGAAGTCCATGAAAGCAACTTTAAGACCTTTAACTATGAATTTCGGAGGTGATTCTAGCCCTAGAAGTCACATGTTTAGTGCAAAAATTATTGCCGAATCAGTGAGACAACAGGTTAGTCGAATAGTCGAAAATATCATTGCCCTTCCAATGGTTTGTACAGCAAACGATCCAAATTGGTCAATTCCACGTTGTCGTTCTTAATAATTTGGCATTGGTCAGACCACATTATGTCGAATTGGTATAAGGATCTTGTTTTACGCCTACACAAGGTCAAGCTGGCTAAGGAATAGAAGTCGATGGACCTTTTGAACAGACCGAATCTATGTAATTGTATACGTCCTCCAATTGGATTGGGCTCTGAAGAAGACGCCCAAAATCATCTTCAGTAACGAAGCTCATTTTTGGCTCAATGAATTAATCAATAATTCAATGAGCAAAGTACAAGTTATTGGTCGGGTTAAAACACAAAATTGCTTCATGAATAACCACTTTATTCAACAGAAATATCTGTTTTTGTGCGCCCCGAAAAGGAATAATTTATGATTTTTGTTTATTTGCAATAAATGCATATTTTTATGTGCAGCGCGTGCGATGAATTGTTGTTATTAAGATCGGATTGCAATTTTTTGGCCTTACGGCAATCCACTTATACACTACTAGCAGTTGCCTGCGATTTCGATTTGTTTTGATTTAGCAGTTCCTTAGATCAGCACGTTCAAACAAACAAACTCTTCTGCTTTATTATACACTGTCAAAACAATTAAAGGAACACTTGAAAAAACTCAAAAATGGAGTGGTTTTTTAAAAGGCTGTATCTCAGTAGAAAAAAGTCGGATTGAAGTGAAATAAAAAGTTTTTCCAAGGTTATCATTTTTTCTTTTCAAATTATTTTGAGTTAAAAAAGTAACGTTAGTCGTTTTTGCTTGAGCGAAAAAAATGTTCACTCAATTTCAAAATCGAAAAAAAAAATAAACTTTGAGGTTTCATAAAATGAACGGAAATTTTTTTCAATCCAACCAATCTAAGATTCAATTTTAGAATTTTGTTGGCTATAATTCACTGTTTGGTTCAGATCGCTACGATTTTTTTTCTAATCAAAAAATGGGTTTACATGCAAAAACACAGTTTTGACTTTGGACCCTAATAACTCTGCTAAATATTGACTTACAAAAATATAAATATGACTTTGTGAAATTCGGACGAATTTTCATCAAAATCAAGGAAATTCGTCCGAATTTCACAAAATCATAATGATAATGAAAAAAATAAAAAAAATTTAAAAAATAAACAAATTCAAAAGAACAGAAAAATAAGAAAAAACAAAGCTTTCCTTAAAATTGAAAAAAAGTGTTTCGTAAGTTTGATTGATCGAAACAGAGAAACGGTTAATCGTATTGATGTGAAATTTTCACCAAAATCAAGGAAATTTTATGAGCTTTAATAATTAAGCCTCAGATTAGTTGTATCACTGAAAACCACAAAATAACGGTAGTTTTTATGAAAAAGTTGAAAAATGCGTATTTTGGACCTCTTTATAAATTGATAGAAAAAATTGAAAAAAGCAATATTTTTATTTTTTCAAAATGTTTTTGTGTAGAAAATTTAATTTTAATT
Source organism: Sphaerophoria taeniata (assembly GCA_943590905.1). Classification (NCBI taxonomy): domain Eukaryota; kingdom Metazoa; phylum Arthropoda; class Insecta; order Diptera; family Syrphidae; genus Sphaerophoria; species Sphaerophoria taeniata. Next base: position 20,896,601 of record OX016540.1, on the reverse strand, counting down.
TGAATGTAATTTTAATTTTTCAAATCTGCCTTTATTTTTTTTGTAAGTCAATATTCAGCAGAGTTATTAGGGTCCAAAGTCAAAACTGTGTTTTTGCATGTAAACCCATTTTTTGATTAGAAAAAAAATCGTAGCGATCTGAACCAAACAGTGAATTATAGCCAACAAAATTCTAAAATTGAATCTTAGATTGGTTGGATTGAAAAAAAATTTCCGTTCATTTTATGAAACCTCAAAGTTTTTTTTTTCGATTTTGAAATTGAGTGAACATTTTTTTCGCTCAAGCAAAAACGACTAACGTTACTTTTTTAACTCAAAATAATTTGAAAAGAAAAAATGATAACCTTGGAAAAACTTTTTATTTCACTTCAATCCGACTTTTTTCTACTGAGATACAGCCTTTTAAAAAACCACTCCATTTTTGAGTTTTTTCAAGTGTTCCTTTAATTGTTTTGACTAGTGTATTAATATAGATATAGTTTTGAAAGCTTACATATAGCTACTCAACAGATTACCTACATTTAAAAATCAAGAATTTAGCAAATGACTTACAAATCGAATAATGGACAATTTTTGATGCTCCTGAGTCCTGACGAGTCTTAATATTGTTCATTGTTTGAAATGTTTAAATACATTTTTTTTCCATGCTTAATGTGCTGGAAGACATGTCAAGGGAGTTGTACGGCGGCGGCGGCGGTGGTAGAAATTTACAATTAGAATTTTTGCTTATTAGTCAAAATTTAATCACTAAAATTAAAGGCTTACAACCTTATGAGTCTTTAAAACATCTTCGTCCATACTTTTGTTGGATTTTTTAAGAAATTTTTTTTTTCGTAGGCCTTCAAAAGATGCGTTTATCCAATTTGGCTATCTGATGAATAAAGGTATTGCAATGAACTTGAAGTCTTGTATAGGTATAGCCCTATCCATACTCACAGCTCTTACCTTCTTACGTTATGATTGGTACCTATTGTTAGAATTTTTGGTCAGTAATTTAAACTTGAGTTGACTGTCACTCGGAAAAAATCTAGTTTAAGAAGTTCTCCTACTTCACTATATTTTTGAAAACTTAATTAGACATGGACAAAAATATATAATTACCACCATCATTGTAAGATCCAAAACAAACAATAATTAAAAACTAGCATAAAAAACACACATTTTACAAAAATAAAAAAAAAACACAATGTGCCTTAATCTTAAAAATGCAAAATCCTTTATACAAAAATATTCATAACGCCCGAGATCCTAGCAAATGGCAATATATTTCACTAATATTGAAATTTCAATTTTGCATTTTTCATTCGAAATAGAAATGTTAGGTACCTAAGTGCAAGGCACTTATAAGACAAAAATTAATTAAATCAATAATAAATACATAATAAATGTCTCGAATTCATAATATGCATCCCGTCACCGATCGTTTTCGTAAAGAAAATATAGTCTCCAGCAGCAGGCCAACCAAAACAAGAATACAAACACTCATTGACAAGCAATCAAGTCTATTAATTATGTCAGGCAAATCAACCATAAAAGCTCAACAATATTATAGCAACATTCCATAACAAAATCTCGCTGTTCAAATCCAATTTAAATGTTTATGGAACACAAATAAAATGCTCATGTAGGGTCGGTCCATCATCATCATCATTCATTTCATTTCAATTCCTCCTAATTCCCTGTTCAGAAAAAAAAGGAAAGCAACAAAAAATAATAACAAACAAATACCCCCATTTAATGAATGATCGCAATTTCTATTCAAGATCACGACATGGCATATTGCACGACACAACAATTTACCCAGCGGATATTTGATAGCCACTGCCACTATGCTCACTAGCTCACTAGCGCTTTTATTAAGAGCACACAAAGCCAACACACCGTTGAATACAACAATAAATGGGTTCAATTAATAAACAATAGGATTAATTTACTAATTAAAGACCCCAAACAATTCATACAAAAGAAATACTGCAACAACAAAAAAACATACACAGAATTTTTACATATGATCGTATATTAGTTTGCGAAATTCGAGTCCTGCCGTTGCGTTTGTTCCCATCAACATTTCTGTCTCTGTTCCAGTCCCAGTCCAATAGCAGTATAATATGCCAAGCGAGCAGGAAAAAGTTCTGAATTCTTATGGTTTGGTTAACAAGCGGAAATGTATTGAATTATTAATTCATTCTTTTTTTCCATTTGGCATAAGACCCTGTTGATCTTCCTGAAAAAAAAGTGTTTTGGATCATTTTTTGTTTGTTTTGTTTTTCTTTTTCAAAAAAGATATATTTTCTTTTAAGAATAGAAATGAATGAAGCCCAAATTAATTGAGAAGGATATGTGTATTTAAATTTCTATATATTATCATTGAAGCGGATATCCATTGCTTGCGAAATAAGAAATGTAACTAGCTCAATAAGTTGGTTCAAAAATAAGCCAATCCCATTCCCAATTAATTAAATAATTAAAATGAAAAATGTTTTTTAGGTAAGACAATATTTATTCGCTACCACATCCAAAATAGTAATAGAAAATTTTAGTGTGTTGTATAGTATAATATCAATAGCTTTACCATTTCATCTGTTAATTATCTTAAAGCCTGGTTTTGACATTTGTAGTCGTTCGATGACTTGGTCATACATTGCGTTCGAAACGCCTGCTATTTCGTACTCAATTTTAGCTCTAAGATCTTCCAACGTGCGTCGTGCTAATAACTACAAAAAACGGTCGAGGCATTAAATCGCACGAACGAGGTACGAACGCACGATTGGCCCATTTCTTGAGATAACACGCACTCAAACTTCTCTTTTATACAGGGAGCGGCAAAATGATCTGACGGTTTTCGCTGCCACGCTGGCGAGCGAGTGAGTGGTGGGGGGTGGTGGGGATAACGGCTTTCAGTAGCCATGGAGCGGTGGACGGCTGAGCACCGTGCGTTTGTCGTGGAAGCGTTTTTTAAAAGTGGCGATTCCTGTGTTACTGTTCAGCGTCAGTTCCGTAGACGATTCAATGTGGGTCCACGTGGTAAAGTCCCAACTCGAAACACCATTTTGCTGTGGGTGAATAACTTCAGAGCTACCGGTTCAGCAAGAAATAGCCAACCTGTCTCCTGCAATGTTAGGGAAAGTGTTTGAAAGTTTCAGTGCAAGATTGGAAGAATGCATGGCCCGAGATGGACATCATTTGAAAGACGTCATCTTCAAATCTTAAACGGAGCAAATTCGCCTTTTTTCAGTTATTTTTATAAATGTTCATAAATACCAATCTGTAATATGCAATAAAACACTTTTTATCACTATAAACGTTTGAGTTATTTACATTTTAAAACCGTCAGATCTTTTTGCCGCACCCTGTAAATCAACATTGTAAAGTGTGATAATGTGGCTTGTGGCCCAATAACGCCTGCATGCAAAATATTTTCCTTATTAACGACCTCATTGAGCCAAAAAATCATCATCCTGGGCGCATCTCCTCCAGAGCCCAATCGGAGAACGTACGTCACGGTCGCTTCAAATGGTCCATCGGCTTTAATTCTTTAGTCAGCTTGATCTAGTATCCTATAGTATGGGTGTAATCTAAGATACTTGTGCAAAAGCAAAATACGCTATAATGGGTTGAGGAATTGACTGGTTTGGATTGATTGCTAAGGACGCCTGAAGGGCAGTGATATGTTCGAAACATGTAGACTCAATTTTTTTTTTCCACTAAAACTGTTGCCTATTTAGTGTCTACTAGAACGAGAATTACGACCGAAAATTGGTGTTGACGCTTTTAAAGTTGCGGTCACCGATTCAAATTCAAAGTTTTGAGGTCTCATTGAAAACCCTTTAGAAAAAATAAAACATGTAAGAAGTCAGAGAGTCTCAACAACAGAATTCGTTTTGTTTTCGAATTTTAATAGTTATCGGTAGAAAATAAGCGAAACAGCACTGCGAAAATTTGAATGTTCACATTTTGTATTTCCTTAAATTGAATATCATTTACTGACGAGTCCAACTTTGGCTTAGATGGCTTAGATCATTAAATTCATTTTACGAGGTGTGTTGGCGATAAGTAGAAAAATAATAGCTCTGCCTGTTGGAGAAGTTGCAACCTTTATTACTTAGTTTAGTTCAGTAATAGACCTAATTTGTGGCTGTAGAGAACTCCACTGATGTATCGTCGAAGGACCTTTATAAACAAGTTAGGTACTATGTCAACAACATGTACCTATGTACCTACAGGTATACGAAAATCTTATAACGTTTTGGATAGAAAAAAAATATATTTCTAAAACAAAATCAAATGATACCTAGACCTGACCTACATCAAACGAAAGACCTGCTCGAGATGACGTGAAATAACGCCCGACGAAATAAGGCCCCATAGGGCTTTATTTCCATTTCTTATGGAAATAAGACCCCTACAAGGGTTGCGGTCTTATTTCCATTGCAACTTAGAAATAATGCCCGTGGGGCCTTATTTCGGTTTTTCTGTTTTGATTAGAAAGTTGGCACAGGGAAACTCGTCACGAGATCAGAATTCCCGAAAATTGTTTTCGGAACTTTTGATCTACTATGGAGGGTCATAAGTGCCGACTTCGATTTAGGGATTATTAATCCACTATGGTGGGTCAATAGTCTCAATTAGGTTTTATTTTTAATGGGACAAAAGTCCAAATAAAAAAAAGTGAAACAACGAATGTTCATGCTAAGAAAATAAATAGATAAAAACCGTAAATTCCTGTATGTGTATACTCCACTACAAAAAAATCTTACAAATAATTAGGACCACGTTTCTTTATTAGCCGTCGACAAAATAGTCAGAGCAATTCATTTTTCAAAGCTGTTTAGGTTTCCTTTTATTTGGAAAAGCAACCACCACACATCCTGTATGATGCAAAGAAAGATTTTTGCAGGAATTTCAATTGTTCATTTTCAGAATCCTTTTTCGACTGAGGATGAGGCTGATACGAAAAATTCAAGATAGATTTGATTTAATTGCGAGCGAAGCGAGCGGAAAAATTTTTGCCCAAAAGAGAATCAATTTGGGGTGTGAAAATAAAAAAAATCGCGCGAATTTTTTTATTTTCACACCCCAAATTGATTCTCTTTTGGGCAAAATTTTTTCCGTTTGTATCTTTCTTTCTGATGCAGCTTTTGAAATTGAAACAGCTTGGTTATTTTAGGTGATAGATAGTTGCAATAAGATGAAATTGGCTTCAAGTATAGTGCTAGTGCACTTGTAGAATACCGTACCCTCACAGAACTTTGACATCCCAGAGTGCAGAAGAACATTTGCATTGGATACTGTTTTCTTAACGTCACATAGACTTAAAGCATGCGGTATGTTTCAGCTTTATGCACAGAAAAAACCTTGAAAGTGCAATAAACTTATTTTATTGTTTTTTAAAGTCGGAAACCCTGAATTAGATTTCTGGACAAATAAACCAGCATAGTGGGTCAGTAGTCACAAAATGAAATTCGGCACTTATCATCCACAATAGTGGGCCATTATTTTTATCTTCTGGAAATTAGGCCTTATTTCCATGTAGAATGTGGCCTTATTTCCACAATTCAATTGAAATAAGGCCTGTCGGGTGTTATTTCGATTTCTTCATGGAAATAAAGCCGCATTTAAGGTGGGGCCTTATTTCGTCGGGCGTTATTTCACGTCACCCCTGCTCGAACCCTATTCATGAAAATGGGTTTCAAGTTTTTTGAATGCCTGGTAGCCGAGATATTTCGGTAAAACTTACAATTTTCCTCAAAACAGTAATACAATTGTACATTAAATAAGGGCTTACAAGAATTCAATCCAGCCATTGAAAGCCAATCCTTTTTTCAGCACCCGATTATAAAGTTATAATGAACATTTTTTTTTTCTATTTCTGTTGGGAGTTGGGATTCCAATAACTCTAGATGAAAAAATGTTTCCTTATAAAATAACGATTCTGTTTTAAATTATGTAGGTATGTAGTGTTTAGTGTGAGGGTCAATATAAACACATACACTTTTTAAAAATCTAATTCCCTTTTTTCAATCTACTTTGCTTTTCTCCAAAATCTACTTCCGTTCCTTTTTACTTGCCACAAATCTATACATGTATATAAAAATGAAATCCTGTTCGTGTATGACCTTATAACTCACAAACGGCTGGACGGATTTGGCTAATTTTGTTCGTGTTAGTCTGTAGATGTTTTTTAGGGAAAATTTTTTAAAATTATTTGCATGTAAAGTGTACTAACCAGGAGCACGCATATATCAGATTTTTTTGCTTGGAATTTTTTGTTTCAAAATGGGTTTTCAAATGGAAAAATGAAAGTTCTTAATGAAAAACTCGGAAAACTCATTGGTTTTCAAAGAGAAAATTGTTATTGGAGCAGCTCTGAAGGGCGAGACGAAGTTCGCGGGATCAGCTAGTAGAATATATATGGAAATATTGAATACGTAAAAAAAAAGCTTGAGATTTTGATCAAATATGCCATTACGATGATATAGAGAAGTTGAACAAAGTGGGTCCGGCGATTCCGTCTGTCTGGCTGTCTGATGGTCCGATAGACTTTAAACTTGAAAATTAGAGGTTTGAGCGAATTCGCGTAAGTCGCTTTTTAGATTTTCTTAAGATCAAAATTTAGGGTAGCAACATACAATTTTTTCGCCCAAAGACCAAAAGTTTCAATTTTCTCAAAAACGGCTCATACGATTTTCTTTGAACATCCTCGTAAATTTTTTTCAGAACACTGGTTTTTAATGTAAAAAAAAAAATTGAGTTGCTCCAAACCGGAACCTCTCATAGAATGATTTTTTTTTTTTTGCAAATTTCTGAATCTAAAAAACGGATCAATCACCCCTGTTCTGATTTTCGTTTACGAAAACAATACTTTCGTTTTTAAAGCTGAGGTGTTCTCAATTTTTCGTTTTGATTTCGTTTCGTTGCTGACCAAATTTGAATTCGTAAATTTAAGAATTTAAATAATTTCAGAGAAATATTTGTCAAAAATTGAAGGCAAATTTGTACGAATTTTGGGAACACAGTTTTTTTAGCTTTGCGAAAATCAATTTCGAAAACGAATTGAATTCGGAACGAAAATTAGAACAGGGGTGAATATTAAAAAATGAAATTCAAATATAAGACGTATATTAACGTGTTCTTGAATACGGCAAGCCTAGCCCAGATTAATTTTAGGATAGCTTTGAAAAGTTTTATATTTTTTTTTTATGAATTAATTATACATGCTTTTATATTTTAACGTTTTTTGTGAGTTAAGTTTTGGAATACAAGAGCAAGTTTGTACGAACCGGTCGTGCACATTTTTTCAAGTGGTAACGCTGGTTGGGAATATACTTTGTTTATTCTAATCGTTCACTATACCTATGGTTTTCGTTTTTATTTTTCTTATTAATATTCAGCCCTATTGTGAGTTCCGCCCGGAAAGTCATTCCCCCGGAATATTTTCGTTCGTCCGTAATTTAAAACACCTATTGTGAGTTTCGCCCGAATAGAATTTCACTTCGAAAAAGGACTGCCAGTTCGAATAAAATAAACAGTGATAGAAAGCTTGCAGAAAAACACTGTTTTCAAATAATCTAAATATCCCATTCACATTTCCCTTTCAAACTTGTTGTAAACAGTTTTATATTTTTCTTAACTTACAATCCAAATAGCTAGTTCATTCAAGATATATTCTTTCTCAAATGATAACTTACAGTTTTAAAGAGATATTGGCACGCAGTTTGTAAATTATCAGTTCTTTTCGTTTCATTTCAAAAACAAAAATTTAAACATATAGGAAATGTTCCCTCAGAGAGATATCACTGTATTGAAAACGTCGACGTCAAGGTGAAGTCTATGTCAGTTTGAATAAATTAATTTTGATTTTGATTTATATTTTTAGGTCCGTTCGCGTACTTTCTGCACTAAAATTCGTAAAAAGACACATTTTAAGGAGTGAGGGTAAAATTCTCTCATAGAAAAACAAAACTACAAAAAAGTAAGCGAACGGGAAAACAACAAATTTTACCCACATTTTAACTGTCAAGTTTTTTTGTATGAAAAATTGAAACTTTGAATTTGAATTTGATAATTTATTTCCTATTTTATAACAAACTAGCAGTTGCCCGCGACTTCGTCCGCCTCTCCCTCGTCCACCGGCCAGAGTATCGTCTCGACTTGTGCATCATGCGCGCGTGGGAATTTTGTTCGGAAGTTATTGTAAAATTGCATTGCAGTCAACTCTCCCTAGGTCGTAATTCTCTTGAACTTGAAAAATTTGGGCATTTTTTATGATTCCCTTCAGTTGTTCATACTTAAAGCATTCCCTTGGGTGAACTCTCCCTAATTCTAATATCTCTCTTACTTCTGCATCGTTTTTTTCGTTAAGTAAATTTTTTTTTTCTTTAAACTGAGCATATTTCTTAGTTAAGAAGTACATAAAATGATATTGTTTAAACACAATAATCTGCACAAATAGTGCAATCAATCACATTCACAAATCAATTGAACTCTCAAAATTCTAATTTGAGCAGTTATTAGGCCAGTTCCACCTAACAACATCTCACTGAGATCTCAATGTCACCTTGACTGAGGCAAAATCATTTGGTGGAACATAATTCTCAGTTATCATTGAGATTTAATGGTTACCTTACTAATTGTTGCTGCACATATGTCAGCCACGTCAAATAGCTGAGTGAGAAATCGAATCCAAAATAATTTCATCTCAGAGATCTCAGAAAAAAATCTCAGTTCTCACATTTCCACAGATTCTTCGCTGCTATTGGTCGCAGCTTAAGTTTAAGTAGAATAAAGCCTTCCTCGATTAATGGACTATCCAACACAAAAAGAATTTTACAATTCGAAATAGTAGTTCCTGAGATTACCGCGTTCAAACGAACTTTATATTGTATTGTATTGTATTGTTTGCCGTTTTGCCCACATTTTACACAAATTCTTCGCTCCTATTGGTCGCAGCTAAATTTTATATAGCTTCAAGCCTTCCTTGATAAATGGACCATTCAACATTAAAAAAATTGTTCAATTTCATAAAGCAGTTCCTGAGATAAGCGCGTTAAAACGCAGAAAAATGTATATTTTTTGCCGTTTTTTTTCCATATTTTCCACAGATTCTTCGCTGCTATTGGTCACAGCTTAGTGTTAAATAGCTTCAAGTCTTCCTCAATTAATAGACCATCCAACACAAAAAGAATTATACCATTCGAACCAGTAGTTCCTGAGATAAGTGCGTTAAAACGCAGAAAAATGTATATTTTTTGCCGTTTTTTCCACATGTTCCACAGATTCTTCGCTGCTATTGGTCACAGCTTAATGTTAAGTAGCCTAAAGTCTAAGTCGATTAAGGCACCATCCAACACAAAAAGAATTATACCATTCGAACCAGTAGTTCCTGAGATTACCGCGTTCAAACAAACAAACTCTTCAGCTTTATATATTAGTGTAGATTTGACACTTTTCACAAATCAGCCTAAAGAAATTTCTTGGGCTAAAATTCGTAGGTTGGGGAAATATTTTACTCTCTCGTGAGCGCTGAATGAATGTTTCGACCAAGTGATTTTTGTAGATTCAGTCGTCTGTCCGCTAGTTTGTATTGAGTGCATTAACTTGACGAAACCCACATTTTGAATAGATTTCGAAGCCGATTTTTGATATTTCATTTTACTGGATTCATATTTAGTCCAAACGATTATGAAAGATAATGTTTCTTAACTCTAATCTTGTGGTTGTTTATCTTTCCGCCAACAAAAAAAAAGTGAACATTTTAAAGTGAAATGTCGTTTCATTCCGCCCGGAATGATTGATGCCGATAAGGGGAATTTTTCGAACATGGAATTTTTTTCACCCGGAATTCACAATTAGGGAACCAAAAAAAGGGATTTTTTTCGGGCGGAATGCTGTTCGGGTGAAACTCACAATAGGGCTGATTATATTTAATGAATTCAATATTATTCAATCGACTTCGTTTGATCAAGAAAATAAGTTAATTTATTTTATAAATGAGTTTTCGTTTCTACAGTTTAAACTATGTAGGCCCTTTCTCTTCAAATATTTTGTATCCAGTAAAAATTGCTTTAAAAAAAGTAGGTTTGTAAGAGGCCACGGTCTTTAATGTAAAATAAAAAACATCACAAATTTATAATAAAATACAGACGACGACGCACACTAGTGTTTTAGTCCTCATGCGTGTACTATCTATTAGTTAGACACAAAGGCTTTTGTTAGGTATACCGTATATTATACACTATAAAAAGAAAATTTCGGTGCATCATATCGGGTGGAATGGCAGCTATGGTGGCTCGGGTGTTGGCCTCAAGCTCGTCATAAGTCTTGGGTCTATTCACATAAAACTTTGACTTTACAAAGCCCCAAAGCCCAAAGTAAGTAGTCTAATCGCATGATCTTTGCGGACAGTTATAGGGTCCATTTCGAGAAATCAACAATTCACCAAGCTGTTGGCGCAATAAGTCCATTGTGACGTTTGCTGTGTGGCATGTTTAGCGGTCTTGTTAAAACATAATGTCATAACCTCGTAACCATCGATATCACTCTACTTACGGCAATTTGGCTTCACCAGAAATGCGTCTCGTCAAAGAAGACGATTTTTCGATGAAAATCCGGATCATTTTCTATCGGCTATAGAGCTCAATCTGAAAATTTTCGACGCGTTGAGGCAACGTGAACTTGTTTATGGTGACATGATAGTGTAAACCTTTCTAATGATAACTGAAGTCATTTGTTGGGCATCCAATGTGGCCGCCATAAACGTTTAAATTCCTATCGCCCCTATTGATAAGCCCGAAATTTCATTTTATTAGAACTTAAGGTAGGTACTGTGTCTGACTAATGCCGTCGCGTCGGTCACTGTTCATGTCTAGAATTTCAATTTAAATTTTATAGTTCTGATTTTTTAAATCGACACGTAAAATGCAAATCATTATCATTATCTAAGTATTCTATGGATAGGTACCTACATTTTGTTTTTTATTTTAATTTAAAAGTGGATCCAACAATAAATAATTAGAAGCTCGCATTTGGGAATAATATGGTTCCTATATTGTACACAAAGATGAAAGAGACGATTAAATTGGAACATAATGCCAAATAATAAATTGTTTATCTCTTGCAATTTGAAAAAGTTCAAAAAAATATAACAGTCTTTCGTACAAAAAACTAATTTGTCTTCTAAATTCTTCTTACCTACCTACCTACCTATGCGCAAACCTATTCGAACTTTCTGATAATAACGAAAAAGTTATAGGTAAGCTGGCCTCTAATTGAAATCAAATCGGAAAGGTGTCAACTTCAGATGGAAATTACTTACAAAGTAAACCTTACACCCGAAAGAACTCCTTTAATACTTTCTTCAGGTTAATTATAGCCCAGCGAGGATTATTCTTTTTCCCACCCATCAAAATCCCTTCACAACCATCTCGGACAAGTGTTATTCCTTTCACTTCCTATTCCTATTAAATTACATTCTCATTTATCAAAGTGCAAAGCTAACACGTGTCTCGCTCTAGATCTTATGCCTCTCAACGACTCTTAAAGCCCCTTTATCGAATCACTGAAAAACACACCCCCAGCATCAACATTCACAGAGCGCAAGCTATTCCAGCAATGAGGAATTTACGATACTTTACCACAAAAATGTCTTATCGTTCTTTATTTTAATCAATTTGAATTCTCCTTAATTATTTTGTATCATTTTGCAATTTGACAGGGAACTATATGCAATAATAGAAAATCATAAATTTACAAAAGCATCTTATGGAAAATTACAAGCAATGTGGCTGGAGGCTCACTATATAGAAGCTGAAAAACTACGCGGACGTTCGTTAGGTAATGATCAGAATGTGTGGAAATAAATGAATAAATTAATAAACAATTTTTCTTTTGGTTTGCTGTAGGGCCAGTTGATAAATATAGAGTGAGGAAGAAATTCCCTTTGCCACCGACAATATGGGACGGCGAGCAGAAAACTCATTGTTTTAAGGAAAGGACGAGAAGTCTTTTGAGAGAATGGTATCTCCAAGATCCGTATCCAAATCCAACGAAAAAACGGGAGCTTGCCAAAGCGACTGGTCTCAATCCAACACAAGTGGGCAATTGGTTTAAGAATCGAAGGCAGCGGGATCGGGCGGCTGCAGCTAAAAACAGGTAAATTTACTTATCATTTTTTGAAAATAATATAAACTGCAGTGGTGTAATCCAAACATGATGAAATTTCGCAAGAAGTCAAAATAGAAAAATGCTTATGCATGAATGCTGACGGTTTATTCATGATCATAATTTATTGTTGTTAAAGGTTTTTTTTTTGGCTATCTTATCATGGAAATGACAAACACTTCGGGATGCAAACTAGCTTTCAGTTTCTTTTAAATTAATCTTTGAACTTCTGAAGAGCTAAGAGTTTGCCAAATGCGCTTCAGCCATTTTCTTGGCTATAATTTAACAACACTTTAAGAATAGGCGGACGATAGTGGTGGCTGCTATTAATTTCATCTTCGTCTTAAAGTTCATCAAAATAAGTGATGGGTCAACTCTCTTCGCAAACTTTAGTTGACTTGGTTAGGAAACTCGGCTCGCCAACTAAATTTGCCAAATGCCAACTCGGTCTGTGAACTCGGCAATCGATTTAAGAAACCGATTAAGCTTGCTTCTAATTTTTTAAGTGTTTTTGATTTGACTGTTTGTAAAGGCAGTTATTCAACTCATAAGCGTTCTTATGTTCCGTTTTTTTCATAAATTTGTAAGCGGAGTTAACTCGAGTTTGTTTTTATGTTTACCGAGTTTGCAACTTGGTTTGCCCAAGTAAAAAAAGTCAGCTCTGTTCGCCCCGAAAAAATGTAACAATTACTTAAAGAAACGGAAAAAGGTTTTTAATCCGTCAAAATGTTTGCCATCCGCTGATGAAAATTGAAAGTTAAAAGCTAAATAGAGAGATAAGATACGAATCTAAGTTGCCAGAGGGATATTTCGTTCTAAATGTTCCCGGTTTACCCCAAAACCCGTTCTCTGAAATAATTATGAAATTTTAAAGTTATAGATAACTGCCTCAACAAAAACTTAAATAAAAACCACTTACAAAATTAGAACCAAGTGAACTCGGTTTTTTTTTAAACGATTGCCGAGCTGTCAAATTAAGTTGGCAAACCGAGTTGACCCATCAATAAAAAGAATATCAAGTAAAACTGACCATATTCTTCATCCGCGACTATATGTACTTACTCATCCGCCAGAAATCGTTAGAATATGTATACACCAAAGACGCTAGTTTTGGCAGCCGATATCAAATCTTTTGAACAGCCAAATAAAATTGAAATGGTATGTGGTTTATATTTCCTATTGATACTATTTTAACTAACTGACTTTCCGAAATGATGCTGGCTGAGCAAAGTCAAAACGTCAGTCTCCACTTTTATGTCTATCTTTGAATGACGTCATATCCTCATATCCTAAATCTCCTTTTATCAAACGAGATTCCGGGCCTTCTTCAGTTCTTCCATTCATCACGATTGGTGGCGGACGCCATCGAGTTCCAGGCTTTGGACGTGCTGATCTAAAGCTTCCAGCGTAAATTTGGTCTGCCGTGAATTGTACCGCAAAGGAGTTTCCGGGACGGTACCTCTTGAAGCTAGGTGTAAAGCGATAACAAACTCTAGGTGGTATAATTTACCAACGTGCGCAGCTACAAAACTTATATGGCCGTCACTTGACCTAAAGCGCTCTACAGACTTGTTATCTCAAAGCAGATTTCATATTAGCTCCCTAATAGATGTCCTTACGGGACACTGCAGACACGCATTACGACTTGGTGTAGCCTCAAATGGCTTCTGCAGGAGCTGTATGGACGAAGAAGAAAAAGAAGAAACAATCTCTCACCTTCTCTGCACATGCCCTGTTCTTTCCCTAAGACGCAAGCTGCATCTGGAAGAATATTTTTACGATAATTCCAGTGAACTAGCTAACAAGGATATCAAATATCTTCTTCGCTTTATAAGAAGCTCAAAATGGTTCGACTAGTAAGAAGTAATTCTCTAGATTCATGTGGTATCACAATAGGCCTTTTCTTTTGGCCTAAGTGTGTGGACTGTGGATCCTGTATCCTCAGCCACTTTAACCTAACCTAACCTAGGTGTAAAGCACACCGGTGTCTACCAAGCTTAATTTTTATCATCAAGTCTGCTTGGTGGTAGATTCGATATAGCTGATGGTAATATCGTCTTCGAAATTGTCCTTCATCACAAACGGGCCAACTATTCTCCGCGATTCATTTCTCGAACGCGGCTAAGATTTCAGAATCTTGAATCCGTAGGTGAGTACTGGTAAGACTATCTTCTTATACAGCAGCATCAGTTTCAAAGTAATGGTTAGATTTTTGGATTTAAAACAGCCTTGAAAGATTTAGTAATAGGTTCTGTTGGCCAGCGTATTTCTTCTTCCATATTGTTATCGCTGACCACTACTGACCCAAGGTAATTGAAATGAGGGTTGTATACAGCTCGTTGGTTTCTTCCAAAGGTATCAATGTTGTCTGCGTTTGCCATGATAGTTAGGAGAACTTGGTGACGATAGTCCCTCTAATAGAAGTTCTAGAGCAACGGATTGCTTTCTCCAAAGCCAGGGTAAAAAATAGGTAGGTTAGTCCATCCTCTTGTCGGAACGGAGTCTATTGAAAAAGTTCACGGGTTTGGTGCTATCCGCATACTTTAAGTCTTTTACAGTCTTTTAATTTATTTATACTTGCGGGCTTAGCTAAATTAAGTCAAAGCGACATTTTATTGGATGAGTAGGTGCATGGCGAGGAAATTGTATGAAATTGAATATGATGAGAGGAACTTTCAGACGAATTTCAGGACTCGCTTCTTATGTCGAGGTTTCGACTTTGTTTTCATACTAAGCAAATGATTTTGCCGTCAAGTTACACCGTCCGCAATAAAAAGAATATTAAACACTGGCCTTAGTTTGATTTGAAAAAGTTGTTTTAGCGGCATAATTTCACTGCAACGCTTTGGATAAGCCTTCTGTCAAGGTCAAGGTTTTAAGGAGATTCGAGGTCTAAAATAAAAATTAAAAAAAAACACATCGCTTTTGTTTGGACATCACATCCGTCACTCTCTGTCGAGTTAGCTTGTAACATTGAACTCATTTCAAGCCAAAAAACAAAAAAAACAACAAATATTTTCTTACCTATTTTAATAAACTATGCTGATGCGACGGTGAAACGGCGACGACGCACATGGTAGAAGCATATTTTAACGCTCCATAAATTGTGACATTTTATCAAGAAAACTCATTTCCATAAATGCAAACGTTAATTTTTTTCCAATCATGGCAGCCGTCATTGGTTTGTAAGCCAATATCGGATCGTAGACAAAAAAATATCATATCAGTCCTGTTCTATTCGCAATTTTATGATCATATTTGTGCCTTAAAACAAACTGACCCCTCCTTTAGCTATAACCTACCCAAATATAGACATTCATATTGACGAATTGCACTTATGGTAATTTTTCAACATTCCACTTTGCTGACAAAAAACATGATACGAATCGCTCTGACCATGATGTGACCTCATTCCCTCCTAATCAGAAAAAAAAACCGAACCATATCACATGTTATGATATAGCTCGTGCTCAATTTTATCCTTTGAAGGTGCCTACACTCTCCAGAAAGAAATTGTTACACCACCGACACGACATGAACTGTGCGTACTTATACTCCGTACAGAATAATGCCCGTCAAATGATGATAATGTGGAGGAAGAAATTCGAACCGTTTTTTGTGCTGGCTGTGCAAGCAATTTGATATTCTTGAATTCCGATCAGTTGCAATTTTTTTTTCTGCTTGTAGTTTACCGACTAACCTGGCTGACATGAACGATAATATCGTGTGTACCTTAATACTACTAAAGTAGTTTTTTTTTGTGTTCGAGTACGTATCGATTAAACGCACTTCTGGTGGAGATTCATTTGTTTTTTTTTTTTTTTGTCGGAGTTCTCAGTTTTCTCTCTGCGGTTAATAAAGCACACATTTGTATGGGAGAACAAAATTATAAAGAAGCCGCCACGGAATCGAAGTCGATACGCGCGGTTCCTAGCTTCTTGTTGATATTAATATCATAGACAGTTCCGATGAGATCAAAGTCATAACGCTTCACTTATAGAGGAGTTAAGATCGATGAGATTTTCATCGTAAATGATAGCTCAACAGATGCATGAATGCATTGGAAATTATCTTTGACAATGTAACTGTATCTGGTGATAGGTAAATGTCAACAGGTTCGAAGTTAAGTGAAGGTACCTATACCTACTACTATGTGGTTCTGAGTCATAGAAGAAGTAGAGTTGCATTTTCGGCTTAGTTGTTGACAAGACATGACACAAAAATTGTTAAATCAAGACTCGGAGTAAGTTAAAAACGTCAAAACCTAATGAATAGGGTCCACTTTTTTGTCAATTCATCGCAAATTATCTCCTAATCGGTAGCACTTCGTCATACAATTACAAAACACAAAGGAAACAAATCAAATAATGAGCTGTCAGACAAAATGTGGCTGGTAATTGATATCAAAACGTTTTTTCATTTTCAAAAAATAAATTGAGCTTCAGCCGGAAGTTGCTTTTAAGTTTCTTTTTGTTTTTTGAGTAGGTTGAGTAGGTCCCCGACCTTTCTGCTTTTCTACCTTTTTTGTTTTGTCTCATTCAGAGTTCAAAACGAGCTTTATTCGGCCTTCTTTAGAAAAATGACAGCAGTGCAATTTTTCGTTCAATTTGACAGACGTATCCTTGGTATCGATTATAATTTTATGAATGCGCAAGTTTGAAAGCGTTTCTTTCAACTTTTTAAGTGCCAAGTCGTCAGTCTGTTGCAGCCAAGCAGCAAGGGAAGCTCAAAACTGCCTTAAAACACTTCAAAACAATTATCATCATCACAAACACACACATCGAGCGCAACACTATGAAGCATTTATTGTTTTGACAAAGCGACTAAAGATGTGACGTCATTTCGTGTCGGCCACTATCAGCTGTCGAAAAGTCAGAGAAGCGAAATATGTACCCCTCATACCGCGTGTCGTGTCGTGTACAATGTTGCTATTCTGCTTCAATTCACAGATTCGACACAAAACTACAAAAAACACACAACAATGTAAACACATCAGCCCCAAAGGGGCTCAAGGCACCGGGGGGTATGTAACAAAAATGAGTACAAAGGTTTTGCCTCAACCCATTGAATATAAGTTTGGTTTGGAAGCTTCAACTCTATTGCAAGAGTAGCGATCCACTTAAAATACCTACACTCGAGAAGACTCACTTATACGTTTGTGCGTCAGTCGCGGTCGACAAATTGTTCACATAAGGACTGGCTTCTTCATCGTCAGCATCAGCAGCGTGTCGGCAGCAACAGCGGCGACTCGATGACACGTACAGGTAGTACACACATGAATGTGTTCGGTCGGTTTGACTTCTGCTTAGTGAGTGCTGCTGGCTGGCAAGGTTCATTGTTGCGCCGCCGGTTCTTTCAATAGGAACACAAAACCACATTTTGGCAGGAGAATAGACATTATAGTGGTTTATATCTTTAACTGTCTAGTGTCTACCTGTTCTGAACCGTCAACGCTTCCGCCCTATCTTCCGCCATCACTGTATCGTGACTTTGGGGCTGTCTGAATGAGTTTAAGGATGGGGTTACATAACTCCTACCGATAAAATGTGAAGTGAACACAAATATAAGAAGATCATAAATGATAGCTGAGATAGTCATCCTTCATCCCAGCACATCAGAACCCACAAAATGTTTTTTTTTCGATATAAAAGCAGAAGCGCCTACAAACATCCATACTTGAGCATAACCATTACATCTTACTTATCGTGTTGAAGTATTTTCTGAAAGTCATCGAGTTATTAAATGAAGAGGCAGCCAGTCCAGCAGCGAGGCACCACACCACAACGAGGAGAATTCAGAATATTGTGCAATCAAGAGTTATTAAAGTAAAGACTGGTGGAACACTCAGAATACCATGATGATGATGATGATGGCTGTGAAAATGATGACGCAGCATCAGTTAACTGGCATTATGCGCGAGCGCAAAAAAAATTGAATTTTGTATTGCTCAAAAGTTTGAAGTAGAGAGCGAGACTTCTTCTCGTCTTGTAAGAATAACGAGGAGTTGTCAATTTGATTGCGTTCTTCCATTTCGTTATGTCTTGAAAACTGAAGATCAAGAAGTGTTTTAGTATCATATACGTTCATCGATGATTATAGTGTACGGTTGTGAGCTTGAAATGTTTTTTGTGTTTTTTTTTTTTTGTTTGTTTTTTTGAATCGCTCAGATCATAACCAGTAGTCAATTGGAAATTGAATGTTTTAGCGACGGCAATCGGAATGTTTGGTTCCGAATGAAGAAGTTATTCAAAGATATTTGATATTTGTTTGTTTTTTTGTTCTTGTTTGAAGAATTTGATTTGTCCATATTCTTTTAGAGAAGGTTCCATGAAAAGGTCTTAAAGCGCTTCCTAATAATTAAATTTCAATAATAAAAAGTGTGTGTGAGGTATCATCTAAACTTTTTATTAATTTGAAAGTTCGATTGATGGCAGTAGTATGTGTGAAATGCAACAATGATTAAATATCCCCTACGGCTTCTCTTAAAAGCGATCGGAAAAGTCCATGGAGCCATCAGTCCAAATTCTACACTAAACAGTGATCGGGATACATTGGACGACACTTTTGAGTCTCATTGTTTGCGTCTCAAATTCAACAATTGTGTTTGTTCACGGACCTATGCATTTTTACTTTTCATCAATATTAATTTTTTAATATTTTAAGTTAAGAAGAGAATTTAAGAAACTGTCTAATGAACTTTCCAGTGTCAGACCCGAAAAAGTTTTGGAAATACATTAATTCGAAGAAGAAATGTGATGCTTATCCAAATGCACTTGCAATAAGGTAGCCCTCGAGAAAATTTTTCAATTTTTTAAACTATTCGCAAATTATTCCAGCGAATCTTTCATCGATTCTCCGGGTGTTGTGGGAGAATCAGTTCAGATGATCTATGCAGAGGATGCGGTGACGAGGAGGTGCATGAAGACACTTCGAACTTTCTGTGTCACTTTCCCGCACTTTCCCATCAAAGGAAGAAACTGTTTGGCAACTTTTTCTTCGGGGATTTAGAAGAACTCTCTAGTACGCCAGGTACTAGCATCCTGAACTTCGTCAAGGCCTCTAAATGGCTTGACTAACTGAACACATAGGTTTTTCTTATTAGCTTGAGTAGCAATACTCGCGGCTATCACAATGGATCTGTATTGATCTAAGTGTGACTGTGGAAACATCAACTGTCAGCCCCTAAACCTAACCTAACCTAACCGGGTGTTGTGGAAGAAGATTTATTTTATTATGTACACGGCTTCTTAACATTTCAATAGAGACTGATGAAATTATTAACTATTAAGAGGATTTTCCAGTGGTCAAGATGGAATTCCACTTGTAGTTAAAAAATGTGAGTCTCTAGCTCTTCCTCTCCGTAATTATTTCGAATTGTCTTGGAAACCAGGGAAATTTCTATGAACTTGGAAGAAAAATTATATTAAACCTGTTTATAAAAAGAGAGATAATGCCAATATCGTCAATTATAGACCAGTGTCTAAGCTTTCCTGCATTCTTAAGAGACAGTTTGGCATTTCATTGCAAGAACATCATGTGTCAACAACAGCTAACCGGCCATGAAAGAGGAATAAGGGTAGAAGGTTTACAAAAAATAAAATCTATACTTTTCAAATCACAAATGGTGCAAATGTTAGCAATAAAAATAATATTTTCCTCACTACACTATACAAGTTGATCGATTCGATTGAAAATGTTGTTAAGTTTTAATTATTTCCAAAATATCTTGAAAAAGTCATAGTTTTCATATCACATTAAGAACAAGATGAGCGTAGGTATATACCTATGTAGCTAAATAGTTCGTATTGAAATTGTTATTATTTCAGTTTTAGTTACAATGGTGAGTAGCTACTCATTTCACGAGGAACGTTCATATTTTAGTCTAATTTTATAGTTATCTGCTAACATTTAATCTCAAGACTAGAAAATTATTCTCATATCCATCAAAAATGCAATGAACAATATGATGTTGCCTATGCAAACGGAAAGATATGAGAAATATAAGTAGGTATCCCTAAATAAATATTCGAATCTGTGTTGTGTGTGTTACCTGGTGTTGAAGTTTGGGAGGATACAGATGGTTTTTAATAGATCGGCTGTTGTTCACTTTTAAAGGAGTTTCCGAAAAAGCCGATTTCAATAAACAATTTTCGCGAGAAAGCTTGGAAAAATACGTTGATAAGAATTTTGAAAGACGTTCAGCATTGGATCTGAGATCTTCTTCAATGCCCTCAGAGACGCACCATTTTTTAACGGTTAGTGGAAAAGATAATTGGAAAAGAATGTTACTTTTATAAATGCGTCACAAAATAAAACAATTGGTTTATTCTGAAATGAATGATGTATGTTTGTAAGTATGTCCGGTAAAGAATGTTAAGCCGCCCAACACATTTTTATAAAGTTTTGCCTGTTGTTATATCTTATCCAGTCATGGTTGCAGTTCCAAATTATGGGAAAATCTTACGGGAAAGTCGGCAAATAAAAGGAACAATCGAAAGCTGTATGGGATTCTTGGTGAAATTGTTCATACAAAATTTTTCGAACGGAATTAAGTTGAGTGAAAACTTCGGAAAACTCCTGCAAACCGAGGTGTTTTTATGTTTTTTTTTCAATGAAATTTTGCACGAAAAATTAAAAAGTTAGTTGTGAAGCTTGATATCATTCTGTATTTCAATTGGTGTCAAGTAAATCACATTGTATTTTGACAAAATCTGTATTTAATTATTGTTCTGGAGTTGATCAGAAGGCAGGTAGGTACTCAAATATAAGCCACAAACAGACATTGTTTGGTCTTGAGTCAATAGTCCTTGCTAATGCCAATCTAATGGGGAATTGAATGGGCACAGCTGTGGATACAATATTAAAAATGTTTGCATAGGTACTAATGTGCCGAAGCCCGAAGTTAGACAATCAACAAAATTATGTGTATGACACTTTTATGGTGTTATATTGTGATCAATAAATCTGTTAGGTAGATATATTGTGATCAATAGATTTGAAAATAAAATAGCATTAGCTCTGGCTTCTTCTGGAATAGCAGACACGTTAATAGACGGTGGGCGTGGGCGTATAGCGCATTCTGCTCTTAAGATGCCTTTGAATATGCAGATTAATGAATCAACGTAATACTTCATAAGCTTCAGAATTGGCCAAAGTAACTTGGAGCCTTAAATCGGATATGTAAGGAAAAGAACTTAGACGATTATACCACATTCCTACTTAAAATCTTCTTTTTGTATGGCAGGCGTTCGGTCACAAAATGTTCGTGTGCAGTAACAAAACGATGCGGCAGAATTTTGTGAACAGTTAAAATTTCACTTCGAAACAATTTTAATTGTAATGCAATACGCAAATTCAATGTGTCTTTCCAAGAGAAAAAAAAGTAACAAAAATCAGCTAGGTTGAGTGAAGGTGCAATAATGTCTGTAATCGATATGCAACGATTTTGAACAAGATAAATGCATAAATTCTTTCCTACAAATGAAAACAGTGTGGTAATTACCCGACGGAGTTTTTGGATTCTTTGGATATACAAGGACTGCAGCCAAATTATTTAGCGCTGAATCAATTTGGCAAAACGAAAGAATGCGATTATAGTTGTATTTGGTGCTTCCGCAGCTCTTGAAACACGTAAAATATACACGTTGTCCATTCTTCAAATGCACTGCCAAATGAACAGCAGCTGGATACTTTTCATGTTTTTGAAACGAAAATATACACCAAACTGCTACGTTATTGCTTATGTATCGTACCTTCTTAGTTATTTCATCATTCCTAATCGACAGTTGTTCGTACTGTGTTGGTAAGCCATCCGACCTCATAAAACCAAAAATATTGTTTATCAAAAACGCATTTTAATAAAAGGTATTCAAAAAAGCACATATACAAAATTGCTTTTAAGCCCTGCATAGCGGGCGGGGGTTTCGCTAGTTGTTCTTATAAATTAGTGTATTATCATTTTAGAAGGTAGTCAGGAAATTGATTGATTCAGATTCAGATTTTTCGAAGGCTTGCGATCAAGTCTCTCACGCCAATATAAAATTTAAATTAAATGCATAGGACTTCCTTCCATTTCTCATTACTTGGATGTCCTCATATCTCGACAATAGTATTATCAAGTGAAATTCTGGCAGTTTATCTCTTCAAGATTTTGTAAGCTAATTCGGGAGTTTCTCAGGGAAGCCATCTAGGTCCACTACTTTTAAATTTTGCTATAATCGACGCTCCATTATGTATACGTAAAATGAAAATGCTCATAGGCATGATAGGCTAGAATGTGTTCAACGTAATTTTACTCGTTTTGTCACCAAAGGAATTCTCTGAAGCTATCGTTTGATTGTTAACTGTTCCCTCCTATGAAAATCGTGTATTAAACTTATCACAAATAAGAAGAGTAACAACCACATGGTATTCTTCCATCAAGTTATAACCGAAAATGATGCACCGGACTTACTTGGCTCTGCATCTTTCAATTATCGAATTGGTTGTTATAATCTTCTAGGGAAAAGTATGGTAAAAGTACCAAATTATGGATTTCGTGAAGTACCTGAGTGTAGAAGCAAACATTTCTAACAATTGGTCGAAGGCCTCGTAGTAGCCAAATACTAAACATAAAATTTAACCACCCATTATAATCTTAATGACATTTATCGTTACTTCTTCTTCACTGCAGAAAATTAAAAGATCCATAATGGACAGAGTTTTGAAGAAAACGTGAGGCTAAATACGAATACGAAATTTGGTCTGTCTCCCACCAAAAGAATTTTCGGTATGGTTCCTCTTCACTTATACCAGGAAGGTGTCTAACCCACCGGAGTCTACCAAGCTTAATTTTTTGTCATCAAATTCGGTTCATTAAAGATTTGATAAGCCTATATTCATTATGTCGTCTCTGTCATCGGCCTTTGGTACAACTATACTCCGTATTACTTTTTCTCTCGAACGCGGCTAAAGGCTCAACTATAATACAACTTTCATTTCAATTTTCATTCAAATTCAAATTTTACTAGTGCGGTTTCATTCGCTCATTGCTTAACTGAATTTGACAACTTGAAGAAGAAAAGGCCAAGTCTACTTCTTTTGCTAACTTAAGGAAATTTCCGTCTAGTTTTTAACATAAGCTTACGTTCACTTGAGCAATTATAGTTGGGCCTTAAGAGTTCAGAATGCTTTTGACTAAGCACTCAGGTTTCGGATCGGTAAGCCAATCACAAACAAAAAATGATTCCATATGCATGTGACGTTAAAAAAGGATATTCGTCAATTTTGTTATGTTCAATATTTCTTTTCCTGCTTTCTGTCCTTTTAACTTGCAACCACAATGTTTTTAATCGATACAATGTCGTTTTTGTGTTGTTTGAGAAATATGAAGACTGTTACAATTTTGATGTCAAGCCTTTAAAAGAAATTAAAATCAATCAAGGATCTTTCTTTCAATGTAGTGCTCCATCGCTTCATCTCTTAAAGATGCTACTTTTTTACCTTCCTACAAAATTTCAAGAATAAACAATTTCTTTTTTTATGTCAATATGCTAGTCTCTATGTTCGTCATACACTTCAATTGTCAATTGCTATTTTTTTATATTTGCTGATTCTCTTTCGTAATCCATCCTGTTGTATTGATGACTTCCACTTAAATTGTCACAAGACAAATATTTGGATGTGAATTGTAAATTCTAATAAATTTAAATGAACGTAGGCAAATCAACTTATCCCGCCGTGAGTACCTTTTTTTTGATAACGGTTAACTATGCAGTGTTGACATTAGTTTGAGTGAATATTTCCAAATTGAACCCTCCTCCTTTTGGTCGGGTGTTTGTTTCTTTTTTTTCTATTAGAAAAATTCTTAATACCCCAAAGAGAATTATTTACCTTCGTTCAATTTTCCCATTGACACTGGGAACAAGTACGAGCACAACAATGGCAATCGAATGGTAGAGAAGTGAGGAGTAGACGGAAGGACGGACGCTTGCTAAAGGAACAATAGGGTGCTGAAAACATTTTCCTAACCTTATTTTGTTTCCTTTTTATGTCTGGGTATTTACTACTGTTTAAGCGCGTTAAGATGTAGTGTAAGTGTTACTGTTACGGCAGCAGTTAAATAAACAGGGACTTTTGTGTTACTGACGAGAGAACGACGAAGGCGGTGAAACGACGCACGCAGGCACATAGGAGTAGGTATTAGATGCTTCTATAAGCAAGAACAAATATACTCGACTAGATTCGACTCGGCTTGACGGTTGACGCACAAAGAAGGAAATTGGTTGTGTTAGATATTTTGATTGATCATTGACATTTACGACGCGGATGGCGATTGCGACGGGGGAAAAGCAATCGGTTGGTGTTGAAGTGTTGCTAAATTACTTGTTCGTTGTTGTAGCGTTTCTGTCAAATTTGTCTGTTTCTTTTTTTGTATTCGTTTCACTGGTGGTGAAAATTAGAGTGTGTAAACGGAAGTTCGAAATGCGATTGAACTGAATAATACGGACCTGTTTTTGAGATTTTCTTTGATATATTTCGTATACCGTGGAATATATACATGCCACATTAAAATGAATGATTATTTGAAAGCCCTTTCCTCTCGGCTGCAAGAAAGTTTTATAAGAAGTGGAAATCGGAAGAAGGAAAGACACCATGCAGCGTTGCGTGGGTAATGGAATTGAAAGTTATTATAATTATTTTTGTTGGCTAGGAGGTTTTTGCTCATACCAGGTCTTGTGTAGGTATTTACATTTTGAACAATAATCATGTTTAGGCTAATCAAAAAGCGAAAAGGAAATATTTGCAAAATAGGTACATACAGCTGACGAAAAGTGTAGTTTTCGTGTTCGCAACTTTTCTTTCATTTACGGGAATAAGCTATAGACGCTGTCCAATTAATTCTTGTAGCATTTACCTAATATCGCATCAAAGGTTTTTATCTTAGAGTTGAAGAAGTCGAAAGCATTGACAACACAAACACGATAGTATTCTTTGAGCGATACTTCAGCTGAAGATATAATTCAAGTCCAGTTTTTGAGTATTGTATATACGCCAAACGGATCATATGAGTTGCACAATTCAACAAGCCTCGGACTAAAATAAGGACATAGCTGTTGAAAAAATTCGGATATTATATTATAATTTTACGTAACTCACTCTCACCACTTTTGTGGTGCTGTAGTGATCGCACTACATACCAACCTCCCAACATATATATTTTCCCTAATGCCGTGCGTTTACCAAGCACTTCAATCACCGATATATACACTATACATCGACTCACAAACAAATCATCGCCACAAGGTCATCATAATACTCACTCGTCATAGCTACGTCAAAACCCATAAACTACTATGAGTAATAAATATCCAATGTCCAACGGATTGTAAACAAATCCAATATCCAACGGATTGTAAACAAATCCAATGCACTAATTGCAGGCATTGACGACCACCCATACTAAATAATGCTGAGAATGCACCATAGCACGGGTCGACACTCTGAGTGCAGTGGGTATGCGTGAAATATGATGCGGCGGCACTTTTGTGACCAACATTTCGGAGTTTATATAATATTATGAAATTCCAAATAGGTCTCAAATAATATCGAATATTTTCAAGTGGGTCAATTTCAAGTGGGTCAATATTACCGATTGTGTAATCATCGGTTGGTGGATGATAGTTTGGAAAATGCATATGCATTGAGGAAAATCGATTTAGGAAAAGGTATAAAAAGACAGGAATAGTTTAAGAAAGACACAGAAAGATTTAACATACTATCAGACAAGGTCGCAGCCAAGCTAAAGACAGCGGGCCTTTGTTTTGAAAATAAAGATAATAAAAAAATACAGAAAAGATTTACTATATCCTCAAGACAAGGTCGCAGCCAAGCTTAAGACAGCGGGCCTTTGTTGTGAAAATAAAAGGAAATAAAAATTAAACAAGTAAATTTAAATAAAATAGTCTTTCATTTTTCTGTCCGTATTCTCACTCTTCTCGCGAAAGCGAAAGCACGGTTGAGAACGTATAACATTTTGGTGGCAGCGGTGGGATTACTCAAAATCCCCTACCAAACAACAAGAGCTACTCTTGAGGCGTTCTGGGGCTAAACACCAGAAAGTGATTTTTTTTTTTGTTGAGTGAAAATCCTATGACCATAAGACCTGGCGAATTCCTTCAAGAGGACGCGGAGGCAAAATATAGGTAGTGCAAAAGACCAGGTTGTAATCTACAACTTTAGGGCGTGAAGTCTGCCTGGCACAACAGCAAAAACATCATCAGCAACAACAACACCAGCAACAACAACAACATCATCAGCAACAACTACACCAGCAGCATCAACAACATCAACTCATACGTCATATTTTTAACCAATTTAAGGTAGATATATTTAAAAACTAACCATATATATCTATATATTTGTGTTTCCACTATAAACATATTTGTATTTCCACAATTGAACAAAACGCAAAGAATATTCCTTTCCCCTATACTTGACGATAATTTAACGACAATTCCGTCCACGCGAAAACAAATATCGGTGGTAGAGCTCTTTAAGGTACTACCTTACCACGAACAAACGACAACCCAAAACCTTATCCCTATTTCTGGCCCCACTCCTGAATCCGTCTCTTCAAAAATGGAAGTAAGAATCACATTGAATGATGTTAACAACATTGTTCCGGTGTTCGGTGGAAATCCTGAAGAATTAGATAAATTTGTCGCTTGCGGCAACATCCTTTTTTCATACATCCAAGAACCCACTCAACATGCTTTATTCCTAAGCATTGTCAAGACCAGACTACAAGGGGTAGCTTTCGAGTTAACCCAATACAAAACCATAACCACATGGGCCGAACTAGTAGCCGAACTAGAAGGACAATTCAAAGAACAAGTTTCACGGTCAAACTCACAAACTGAGCTAATGTCTGCACGACAAAACTCGAGGGAAGACGTAAAAGACTTCGGCGAACGAATAACCCGTTTGCTACAAAAATTAGACAGGGCGACATACCAAAGTACGACTGACCAAGCGATACGGGCCTACCTTATTTCAGAGAACAAACAAACAGCTTTACGCTCCTTCGAAGACGGACTTAGGAACTCACAACTGCGATTACTGGTTAAAGCATTCAATGCCATGGACCTGAAAGCAGCCATTGATTATGGCATTGCACAATCTCCTCGGTTAGACACTGAACAAAACAGAGCCACAAACAGAAATACTGACACAAGGGTTACCTGCCAGAAATGTGGTAAATTGGGTCACACAGCAGCTTCGTGTTTCGTCAGACTCAACCAAAACCAAACAAAAATCTGTCAGACTTGCAATAAAACAGGTCACACTTCAGCCACATGTTACCGGAATACAAACTTCCAAAGCGTAACTAAGACCGAACCATCTGTCAAGTGCAACTATTGTCATAAGTTGTATCATACTGAGAGTGACTGTCGTTTACGGTTATCGCACTCCCGAAACCAAGCAAACACGGTTACAAATAATTCTGCAGACAAGCAAAATAAAAATCCATTTAAGGGTAATTCGAATCACGAATTACGACACTATTGTTCACACCAATCGCAATACGATCTCGACAAAATCGAGTCGGAAAACGAATGCGGGGTGGAGCAAATCGGCAACTCCACCCAGAGACAAAAGGTAGTTGCCGAAGTCCATTATACACAAAACCAAAAAATTTAAAAATGATTTTGAAATTCTGCCCTGAATTTAAAGACCCAGTAATTCGTCTTACAATGCAAGGGACAACAAAAGAATGTTCTACATTTTTAATAGACACCGGCGCAGACATCTGCTTGGTCAAAAACGACTCACCTTACGCAAATTCAAAAAACTCTTGTGTTATCTCCACCATAGCTGGCGAATCTGTGAGAACTATGGGAGAAATAACGGGAACATTAGAAATTTATGACGGAAAAAATACATCGTATTTGGAACACCCATTCCAAATACTTACTAATAAAATACATTTACTTTATGATGGAATACTGGGAAACGATTTTCTCAACAGGTTTGAGTGTAAGATTGATTATGAAAAAAGACAGCTGGAAGTAACCGCAGCTGCAGTCGTGCGTTTATGTGACGGACAACAATTTTTTAAACCCCAAAAGGTAGAAAAAGTAGCCAAATGTGAGGTTATCGAGAAGAAGGGAGACTGTAAAACACCTTTCGAGGTGCAACCTACGGGTAAAAACGGCAATGAAAAAACTAGGTATAAGAAAGAGGAACCAAACCACGTAGGTGCAGCAAATTCTAAAGCCATAGATGTATCCGTACACATGGGAATAGAAGCTGAAATCACACCACGGGAATCTACTGACATTTCAGATTTTAAAGATTCTTTGGAAATCAACCTCAACAAAAATCATACAAAAGCTTTCAACCCAACCTTCTCACAAAACCCACATAGTTACTTTGAAACCAACACAACAAATTTCTCTAGTAAGCATAACGAAAATAAAAATTTAAAAAATAAAAAATATAAGATGGAGTTAATAAAAAATGTTGAACCAAACGAACAGACGGGAACAATTATTTTAAGACCAAGAACACAACAAATAGTAGAAATTCCGTGTAAAGAGGAAGGTGCAAAATATTTGGTTACAGAAAAACGAGAAATAGCTACAGGAGTCTACTTGGGTGAAACCATTACCCAACAAAGAAACTCCAAGATTAAGGTACTTCTGATGAATATTTTAGACTCAAATCAAGAAATAAACATCAATACAATTAACATGAAATACAAAAATCTCGATGAATATAACATTATCGAGACAAATAGTTTAAAGGACCCTGTGAAGAATAGGTTAAAGAAACTAGAGTCACTCTTAGAGTTCGAACATTGTAACACCGATGAAAAAAAAACCATTCTGGACATTTGTCGCGAATACAATGACCTCTTTTACCTTGAGGGCGATCACCTCACTCATACAAACGCTATAGAACATAGAATTATTACAGGTGAAGACAAGCCCCCTCTATATACAAGACCTTATCGGCTCCCAGAAAGTACTAGGCAGGAAATTCATAAACAAGTGAATGAAATGCTAGAAGATGGGGTAGTACAACCAAGCAACAGCCCATGGAACTCCCCTTTACTATTAGTTCCAAAAACAGCAGGTCAAGATGGAACAAAACGATGGAGGGTGGTAGTTGACTTCAGAAAGTTAAACGAAGTCACTGTCGGAGATGCTTACCCCTTACCCAATATAACTGATATCTTGGACCAGTTGGGAAGAGCTAAGTACTTTAGTACACTCGATTTAGCTAAAGGATTTCATCAAATTCTTATGGATAAAAGGGATAAAGCAAAAACAGCTTTCAGTACTCCGTTCGGTCATTATGAATACAATCGTATGCCATTCGGACTAAAAAATGCCCCAGCCACTTTTCAACGGCTTATGAATAATGTACTAATGGGACTGCAGGGAATCGAATGTTTTGTATACGTGGACGACATAGTTATTTATGGCTATGATTTAAAGGACCACAATGCTAGACTTATCAAAGTTTTAAATCGACTAAGAGAGAATAACCTCAAACTTCAGCCTGAAAAGTGTCATTTCATCAGAAAAGAACTCACTTATCTAGGACATGTTATCTCAGAGGAGGGAATTAGACCAAACTCTGAAAAAACCAAAGCAGTGAGAACGTTCCCAGTACCTAAGAAACCAAAAGATATTAAATCTTTTCTTGGATTCGTAGGGTATTACCGAAAGTTCATCCCAAACTTTGCAGAAATAGCAAAACCATTAAACACGTTGCTAAAGAAAAACGTAACTTTTCGTTGGGACAGTTTCTGCGACGAGGCTTTCAGAACTTTAAAAGAGAAAATTATTAATCCTCCCATCTTAACATACCCCGATTTTGATCAGGAATTTCTGGTAACCACTGATGCAAGTGACATCGCATTAGGCGCTGTACTTTCACAAGGTCCCATTGGCAAAGATAAACCAATTTTCTTTGCCAGTCGTACTCTTAACAAGGCGGAAACAAAATACACTACGTCAGAAAAAGAACTTCTTGCAATAATCTACGCCCTGACACAATTTCGACCATATATCTATGGAAGAAAATTTACTATTGTCACCGACCACAGTTCATTACAATGGTTAATAGGAAGAAAAGATCCTACGTCTAGACTCATGCGATGGAGAATCTTGTTAGAAGAATACGAATACAAGATTGTACATAAAAAGGGCAAATTCAACACGAATGCCGACGCCTTAAGTCGTATTGAACCCAATGATGAAACCAAAGTATTAGTAACAACGCGAAACCAAAGACGGGCACAAGAAGAAAGAAACGACATGATCACCGGGACAAGTACAAATACAATAGAATCCAAATTAAATTTTAATATAATCGAAAAAAAGGGATCCATATTCTTAAATAATAAAGTAAACTTTAAAGCTATTATACTGCCTCTTGTAGAAACAACAGAAGAAAAAATTTTGAAAACTCGTTTACCTAATTTCAAAAAACCAGAAATCTGCCAAGTCTTGACCCATAAACTCCAACCTACAAATGTGCTTTACTACATCATGACATTACCTTTACCCTTAAGAAGCCCGACAGACCGAGAAAAAATTTCAAACAGTTTGAATGACATCGTAAGTGAATGCAATAGGACTAAACTATCAAACATTGCTTTATCGTTACCCATAAGTAACCAACCTCAAGACGAATTAAAAACATTAATATTTGAAGTCTTCAAACAAGCTAAATTTAATACATATCTCCACATTGATTCAAGAAGGTTAATAGAAAAACCTGAAGACATATCAAAAATACTACCCGAAAACCACGAGTCACCATTTGGCGGACATCAAGGAGTAACAAGAACCTCAAAAAGAATTAAGCAATATTACTATTGGCCAACCATATCCAAAGACGTTAAAAATTACATACGAAAATGCGAGTCATGTCAAAAAAATAAATTATCACGCAATAACAAAATACCCATGAAAGTAACCACTACATGCAAAACTCCTTTTGAACGTATAGCTTTAGACATAGTAGGTCCACTACCCGTCAGCTACGAGAACAACAAGTACATTCTGACATTTCAGGACGACCTCACAAAATTTTCCGAAGCAATAGCCGTACCAAACGCTGAAGCCCCAACTATTGCACGTATGTTAGTCGAACGGTTGGTATGTCGATTTGGAATACCCGACTCGATCTTAACGGATCAGGGAACAAATTTCCTTAGTAATTTGTTTAAAGAGGTATGCAAAGTCCTTAAGACAAGGAAATTACAAACCACTCCATACCACCCTCAAACTAATGGCGCTTTAGAACGTAGTCACAGGACACTAGCAGAATATTTGCGTCACTACACGGACAAGGATCAACTCGCTTGGGACACATGGCTCCCATACGCTATGTTCGTATACAACACTACCCCACACAGTAGTACGAATTACACTCCATTTGAGCTATTGTATGGTTATCCTGCACGGATCCCCAATTCACTGAACAGAGAACCGCAGACTTATTACAATTACGAAAACTACGCTACAGAACTCAAAAGCCGTCTACAACATGGTTACAGAATCGCCAGAGAAACAATTTACGAGAAGAAAAAGAAAAACAAAAAGTATTATGACAAAAACGCCAAACAGAAACAATTCAAGGTAGGAGACAAAGTACTAATGAAAAACCAATCGAGGAAAAACAAACTGTCAAACCTTTGGGACGGACCTTACGAAGTCATCAAACTGATATCCGACGAAAACACAGTTATCAAAATTGGAAAGAAATCGAAAATGATACATAACAACAACCTACAACTACTACGTCAATGAAAAAAAAACAAAAACACTTTTTTCCCCCTTTTTAAAACGCTTATTGATTGATTGAATGAAACGACAACCTAGCCCAAATCGAAATCAATGAAATCGTGGTAAAAATTTTAACACAACTGCAATCCATTCAAACGGTGCTATCAAAATTTTTCACACTTGTTAATTCTCTCCAACAACACAAATTACACCCGCTCTTACTTAGATCAGAAGATTTAAGACAAATTTATTCAAATATATCCCATTATAATAATATAAACCCATTATTACGAGATCCACAATATATCAACGAAATAATTAATGTCAAATCAATTGAATTTCAAGATCAAATTATAATTAAAATTACAATCCCCTTGTGTAATTCAAACACATTCAAAATCAAATACACCTATTCCCAGTAAAAATGAACCAAGCCAACTATGGTCTATTAGATATAAACTTTGAGTATGTCATGACAAATCCAAGTAGCACACATCTTACTTTTACAACTACAGAATTTAATAACCTTTGCTCTCGAATAAATATCTTCCAGGAATCCCTGTTTTTCATTTGTTACCAAAATAAACCTTTTTCAATTAACGAAAATTCACATGCTCTTTGTTTCGAAATTCCTGACAGCAAAATTTACAAACATGCACCTTGCAATTTCATTAAATCACCAAGTTTCCTAAACAATATAATTAAACTCAAAGCTCCTAATAATTGGTTGTTTGCGTTCCAAGATAAACAAATTATCTACTCCCAATGCGGCACAACAATATCACAAAAATACCTAGAAGGCATCGGAATACTCCACTTAGTAAATAAATGTTCTTACACTATTTCGCATTGGAAACTACCCACCGAAAATAATGCTGACTTTACCATACCAGATTTCATAAAAAACATCTCACTGATCAATATATCCAAAAATAGCACTCCTTATTTTCCTGACACTGCGCTGGAAAATGTTCCAGACATTCACTTGTCTCAACTTTCTTTCAAAGAAAAATGGACCCAAATTAATCAAAATTTTAAGACACTTGAAGACGATTTACCTTTAACTAAACGTTTTTTTCACACCAGAGCTAGTAACTAACACAAACTCCGGAGCCTTGACTTTCATAATAGTTCTCTCATTAATCATCTTTACTAAACTGAGATATTCTAAGCGAAAAGCAACAAATACACCGGTAACATCAATTCAGATATGTACGACAAAAACACAAAATTCTTTACCTGAAAAACTAAATGTGGAAAAACCCAAGAACATTCCCCCTCCTCCACCTTTACCTAAAATTTTACAAAACACTACAATTTCTCACCCTACATTAAAACAAACATCACCTCCCCCTCCTCCTCCTTTACCTAATGTTTTACCAAACCGAACACCACCAACGAAAATCACACCCCACTCTCCAACTTTTACAACGCAACAAACAGACAAAGACATAAAACAAGATAAAAAAGGCATACAATTTGCACTTGAACTTACTAGGAGATTGAGTTCTAGAAAATATTCTTCGCGTTGTTCACACCAAACAAAATAAGTACTTAATGAATTACCTAAAATAAAATAAAAATATAGATATATTTATAATGTATAAATAGATTAACTAAAACGATGCATAACTTTTAAGACAACAACTTTAACATACTTCTTTTAGAGAAGCAAAATATATTTATATAAACTGATGCCTCTTCAAGGAAAAATAAGACAAAATATATATATAAATAAGATGCATACATTTTTGTAACCTCTTCAAGGAAAACAACAATATATTTCTTCTAAACAAAAACATTTATACAAAATATAAACTGATGCCTCTTCAAGGAAAAATAAGACAAAATATATATATAAATAAGATGCATACATTTTTGTAACCTCTTCAAGGAAAACAAACAATATATTTCTTCTAAACAAAAACATTACAAAATACAAAATATAAACTGATGCCTCTTCAAGGAAAAATAAAACAAAATATATATATAAATAAGATGCATACATTTTTGTAACCTCTTCAAGGAAAACAACAATATTTGTTCTAAACAAAAACATATACAATATATAAACTGATGCCTCTTCAAGGAAAAAAAATGAAAAAAAATATTAAACTTGCTTCCTGTACTTTTTAAGAAAATTAACCTCTCCAAGGTCAATTTTCTTTTTCGAAGGGGGGAAGGATGTAGTGATCGCACTACATACCAACCTCCCAACATATATATTTTCCCTAATGCCGTGCGTTTACCAAGCACTTCAATCACCGATATATACACTATACATCGACTCACAAACAAATCATCGCCACAAGGTCATCATAATACTCACTCGTCATAGCTACGTCAAAACCCATAAACTACTATGAGTAATAAATATCCAATGTCCAACGGATTGTAAACAAATCCAATATCCAACGGATTGTAAACAAATCCAATGCACTAATTGCAGGCATTGACGACCACCCATACTAAATAATGCTGAGAATGCACCATAGCACGGGTCGACACTCTGAGTGCAGTGGGTATGCGTGAAATATGATGCGGCGGCACTTTTGTGACCAACATTTCGGAGTTTATATAATATTATGAAATTCCAAATAGGTCTCAAATAATATCGAATATTTTCAAGTGGGTCAATTTCAAGTGGGTCAATATTACCGATTGTGTAATCATCGGTTGGTGGATGATAGTTTGGAAAATGCATATGCATTGAGGAAAATCGATTTAGGAAAAGGTATAAAAAGACAGGAATAGTTTAAGAAAGACACAGAAAGATTTAACATACTATCAGACAAGGTCGCAGCCAAGCTAAAGACAGCGGGCCTTTGTTTTGAAAATAAAGATAATAAAAAAATACAGAAAAGATTTACTATATCCTCAAGACAAGGTCGCAGCCAAGCTTAAGACAGCGGGCCTTTGTTGTGAAAATAAAAGGAAATAAAAATTAAACAAGTAAATTTAAATAAAATAGTCTTTCATTTTTCTGTCCGTATTCTCACTCTTCTCGCGAAAGCGAAAGCACGGTTGAGAACGTATAACAGTGCGCTGCCTAAATTACAAGCTCCGCTTATTCTCATATATGCTTGGTTCGTAAATATTCCAGTTTTCTCGATTTAGAAATCATCATATACCTAACGATAAGTAGGCAAAAGATATCTGGAACAAGAAATTTGTCATCTTTTTAATGAAGACATATAGGCGCAAGTGAAAAAAAAACATTGAAACCGATTGAACAGAAAAAAACAATCAACTACATTCTTAAACGAAAGAGCTGAGCTTCGAACTTTTTTTTTGCAATCTTAATTCGTTAGTATTTAAGTGGTGTAAAATTTACTTAAGCCAAAATCAAAGTAGGTTCAAGCCAATAGGATTTATGTTAAAATTTACATGTTCCGTCAATTTGTATTCTTTGAGAGAGTAATGAAAATGTAAACACATTTGCTCTTCACTCATGTTATTGACTGATTCTAAAATTGAATGTGTTTTTAAGGTTCTGAGGCTTAAATGAAAAATGCCACAACCAACGGCTTAAATATTGACAATTTCAACGGTAATCGTACAATTTAAAGCAATTGCTAACCTTAAAGCTTATATCGGAAAAGATTAAATTTAAAGCAATAATCTAACGATAAGGTTGAGATTGTCTTGTAAAAGCACTTTTCGCGAAAAAAAATCAACAGTCAACCTTCGCGATGTTTTGTTGTGATGTTCGTTGTAAAACGGTCTTAAGTATTTTCTTTCAAAAAAGCTCTCTGATGATTGTCGTTAGTTGCAGCTTACTACAAGTGGTAACCTGATCTAAATGTCGGAAGATTTACTAATGTCGGAACTGAATTGCTATTCACAGAGTCTTCAATCAAAACAATTATGAGTGTTTAGCCCAGTGGCAGACTAAGCGTTGAGGGCGCCATAGGAAGCATCTCATCGGCGCCCCTATATTAGAAATAACTGGTATTATAGTTTGATCGAAACCGCTGCACCGCGCTTCAGTAAAATGCGTTGAAATGGGGGCCAAGGAAAAAGAGAACAAGCTTACATGAGAGGAGTCCCAAAAGTGTAACGATTTCTGTTTAAAATATTTTAATTAATGATGTGCCGAATCGTAAATTTTGTAAACCAAACCGAGTTGCAACTCCGTTCGCCAAACCGGATTCACCGGGTGTCCGCCGGGAAGGTACTCTTCTTTGTTTTGCCGCCATTTTGGTAAAAATTAATCACTACAGTTCATATTTGGCAGTCGTAAAGAAGACACGTGGTAAATCGATAAACCAACGTGTTTTATTTTATCAAAATCAATCATCGATTACTGTGAAAAATGAGTGACGAGGCACATTTTCATTTGAACGGATATGTGAATAAACAGAATAGTCGTTTCTGGGCAATGGAAAACGTTCAAATTATTCATCAGTCACATTTGCATCCATTAAAATTTACCGTCTAGTATGCAATTTGGTCAGAAGGAAGGACCTTACTTCCTTGAAAATGAAAACGGAGTAACGGTAACTGTGGATGGGGAGCGATAATGTGATATGATTGAAAACTTCTTTGGGTTTGATTAACTTGTGGTATCAACAAGATAGTGCCATATCGCAAACAGCCAGGATTACAATGGAAATACTGCGAGACTTCGGTCCACAACTAGTTATTTCAAGAAATAGTGATGTTGATTGGACTCCACGCTTCCACGGATGACTGAAATCTGAAAATTAAAGTTTATGCAAGAAAAAAAACAGAAACGCTTGAGCAACTCAAACAAAATATTCATGGTGAAATTAATGAAATAAAGCGTGAATTGTGTGAGAATGTAATGAAAAGTGTACTCAAAAAGGCTCGCATTTTTGAGACTAACAGAAGCGGCCAATTACCTGATATTGTATTCTATACATAATTGCCAAAATGTAATAAAACCTTTCAATATAAGATCCATTCTCTTATTCGTTGAATCAAAAATTTTAAACAAACCTTCCCTGCGGACACCCTGTACTTAAAGAGCAGAAAAATGAGGTTTTTAATCCGTCAAAATCTTTACCATCCGCTGATGAAATTCAACCTTTACGTTAAGCCCTACAATAAGAAAAATCTAATTCAAAAACACTTTAAGAAATTAGAAGAAAGCTAAATCGATTATCGAGTTGCCAAATCGAATAGTCAAACCGAGTTGACACTGTAAGTGGAATTGCTCAGGAGCGATTTTAACTTTAGCATAAGTGGCTACTGAGTTTCGAGTTCATAAGTTCGCTTTTTTAACAACTTTCTTATGAACTCGCTTTATTGGCCATTGTAAGAATCACTGCACCCGTACGCCCCTTTGTTGCCTCGCCCTAGGCACATGCCTAGTTTGCCTTTAGGATAATACGCCACTGGCTTAGCCATATTCTATATTCGTAGGTGCCAAATAAATCGCATGACGTAGAATATTATTAGCATAAGTTAAAGAACAGTTATTCCAATATTTTCCCAACTAACCTCGCAAAATGGTTTCCTATATTGCTTTCATTTCATGTATCACTCGGTACGGTGATGTGAAGGTGAACAGGAATTTCTGTTGGTGTATATGTTTTATAGGTTTTCCCTATAGAAATGTTTGTCCTCCTCATTCACAAGCGGAGAAATAAGCATAAATACTGTGCATTACTGATTTACTGACGCGGTGGTGCCAGCCTGACAAAACAACCTATCTTTTTGAATTTTCAATGTTTTAAGAAAATTTGTAATACATTTACAGCCTTATTTATATAAACCGAACATAGACTTATTATAAGACTTATAATGCCTCTATAAGGAAAATCCTTATTAAAGCTTATTATAAGGTACTATAATAAGTATGTGTCAGACATCACACGTCAATAAAACAAAAATTTTACACAATGAGCATTTTTTTTTTATTTTCGAATTTGTAGTCAAAAACAACAACCTGTTGTTTCCTGTTGACAGGAAATAATACTTCTTTTTTATTCAAATGTCTGTCGAATGTAGTAGATCATCGTTTTGGTACTTTTTTTTTGACAGAGATCTAATATAACTATGCTATGTTTAACAAATTTTTATAATTTAGAGAGCCTATTCATAGCATAGCTAAAATACTGTATAGAGGTGTATAAGGAGAATCTAATTAATAAGGCTGTTAAGATTTTGTATCTGCAATCACCGCTGAATATTGGTTTCATTGTTGATAAGCGTTTCCAGCCAGCTCGGTCCCTAGCTAGCTGTCTCCAGTTTCTCGCTCCAAATTGGTTCAGGTCCTCTGCCACCTGTGTGCATTCCAGCGCTAGTGTTGTTGGTTGAGTTTATAGCGGATCCTAGGTAGACGAAATCCTTAACTACCTCGAAGTTAAATCTGTCTGTGCTGACGTTTGCTCCAAGACGTGGATGTTGGTTGTCCTTTTTTGTTGACAGCATTAACTTGGTCTTGCCCTCCCTCGTTGACCGCTAGACCCATCTTCCTGGCCTCCGTCTCAAGACTCAAAAACGCTCCACTGTAATCACGCTGTGTTCTTCCAATTATGTCAATACCGTCTGCGTATCCTAGTAGCTGGACAGTTTTTTTTTTTGAAAGATTGTGCCTCTGGTGTTGAAGTTGGAGTTTTGTACAATCTTTTCAAGAATGTTGTTGAAGAAGTTGCATGACAGCGCATCGCCTTGTCTAAAACCTGTTTTGACATCAAAAGCGTCTGTTAGGATTTTTTCCGGGGAGCGTATCGGATTCCCGCTTTTTAAAATCCCGTTTTTCAAGAATCCCGAAAAAAAAGTTTTAAAATCCCGTCTTCTAAAATACCGCTTTTGTTATATCCCGAGTTTTAAAATCCCGTTTAGTCAAAATCCCGACCTGCTATAATACCGCTTTTTAAAATCCCGGTAATCCCGTTTAATCCCGCCAACCGGTATTCAAAATATTTAAAATAAGACTAAAAAAATGCATGAAATTGTTCTCTTGGATTAAATTAAAACTGCTATTAATTACTTTTACAAAATCTAGCGTTAACAGACGCTGCTTATGGATTTCCTGTTATAATTGTTGTATATGTTGCAGCAACAAATGGTTGAGCATCACCACATGCATTACCTATGTACCTAGAGTTA
Source organism: Sphaerophoria taeniata (assembly GCA_943590905.1). Lineage (NCBI taxonomy): Eukaryota > Metazoa > Arthropoda > Insecta > Diptera > Syrphidae > Sphaerophoria > Sphaerophoria taeniata. Next base: position 20,857,578 of record OX016540.1, on the reverse strand, counting down.
TCTTAATATTTAGTATTGTGCAAGTTTTGTTATATTATATCTTTGATTCTTGGAATTAATACACTACTTTCTTTAATGTTTTCTTTGTTATAATAATCTATGCTATTAAAAAAAAAACTCATGTGTTTTAACTTCATTTATTTTGCTGTTTTCACAATCAAAAGCAGTTGCTTTGTTTTGAAAAATCGCGCGATTTCTTATCCCGTTTTTACAATCAAAAGCAGTTGCATTGTTTTGAAAAATCGCGCGATTTTTCAAAACAAAGCAACTGCTTTTGATTGTAAAAACGGGATAATAAAAAACGGGATTTTTAAAAGCGGGATAATAAGAAACGGCATTATATAATACGGAATTACAAGAAATCGGGATTATAAAAATCGGGATTTTAACAAGCGGGATTATAAAATCGGGATTTTGAAAATCAGGATTATAAAAATCGGGATATCGTACCCAACCCTTTTTTCCGACCATGATGGCATAGCGTGAGTTTTCCATTGTCATCTTACACAAACGGACGAGTTTTTCTGGGATGGCAAAACTAGACATTGCTCTATATAGTTGCACTGAGAAAAATATCAAACAGATTCATATTCAAATCAAACTCAAACACCTATGATTTGGCATGGATTCGTTTTGAGTTTAATTTAAATATGATATCTATTAAGTTTAAGTTGAGTTCAATTGAACTTATTTCTGTTTATGTTAAATTCGTTTTCTATTTAAGATAAACATTTACATATTTATTTTAATTTACTTCATTCAAAGTTGATTTAAATAGAATAGTATTTATTTTTTGCTTAGTATTTCCATGTGTAGATCAAAGACGTTTCGGTTTGTGCCAAGTAATCTCATGGTCAGGTTTATTTACCACAAATCTAATTTGTTCAATCATTTATTAGTTTGATTTTATTAAACTGTTCAGTTTACATAAATTAAAAAGCTTTATAAGTTGTTATATTAAAAAAAAAAAACTGTCCGCAACATCCGCGATGGTGAATCTTCATTTGTGCTTCTTTGCGAATGTTGTTAAGCGAGCTGTTGGTGTGACCACGCTGCTTGCTAGTTTGGCACCAAGGTAATCGGAGCGATCTAAAAAAATAAAAAAGGACTAGTTTGGAATGCATATTTTATATTTTATTATACTTACTGTACTCCGACGAAAATTGTTGTTTTGAGTCCTGTCACTGACCTTTGAACTATTGTCATCGATGTTGAACTATAAAAAAATAATGTTTTCAATTGCATGATAAATATGACAATGTAAAAAAATTAGTAAACGTACAGGTCACCTTTTTTGTAAATTTGGAATGAAGTCCTTTATATCCTTCGGGGTTAAATCTATGTCTGTCTTGTGTAATCTTATTTTCTAAAATACATTACACATGACTTGAAAAATTCAAAAACAAAATCAAGTTGTCTAAAAAATACTTACAATAAAAACGGAGACCAAAACGAGACAATTGCATTGTTTTTATTTGTTAAAATCACACACGATCCGATAAAACTTTTCATTCAATTTCACAATTCGCACGGAAAACAACTTGTCAAGATGAGAACAACAAAACCATATCGACGACGACGACGCCAGTAATTTACAGTTATGTGGTTGTATTTTACTTCGTTTGGGTTAATTTTATATTGTTTTGAGTTTGAATCAAACATACCTAATTTATTAAATTTTTTTTATACAAAATCTGAAGTTGTTCGGGATCGTTTCAAATCGATGTAAGTTTGAACTTAATATGGTCTGTTTGGTTTTATTGTTTTACAGATATTTCAAACGCCTTCTTCCTTGAAACAAACTCATTTATTGTAATTTCATGTTCAAAAAGTAAGGCAAACATGAATCCTTTTGATTTAAATAGACTATATTCAAACAAAATTGTTTTTCTTGTATTTTAATAGATAAGAGGTTGGATTAAACCGAGTTCTATTTGCCATTATTAAACAGTTTTCAAATATGTTTCTATTTGAAAAACTCAGAGTACAGTTTTCTCAGTGTGGTCTCCTTAGACTCTGCCATCCGTGGCCTTGAAATTGATGAAAAGGTGGCAGGCAGGTGGACTTTCCCGGTCTGAATCAACAGGCCACACTGATAAGGACCTATTAAGTTCTTGACAAAAGGCTTCAAAAGTTCACACAGTACAGCAGACAAGATCTTCTAGGCGATTTTAAGGAGACTTATACCTCTGTAGTTGTTGCAGTTCAGGGGATTCCCTTTCTTGAGGGTCGGGCATACGATGCTGATGTTTCATTCGTCGGGCATGCTTTTTCCGGCCAAATTTTTCAGATGCGCTGCTGCATGCTCCTAACCAAATCATCTCCAGTTACTTTGTACACTGCAGCTGCTAGGCCGTCTGCTCCAGCAGCGGCTTTGTTAGATTTAAGTTTAGAAATCGCTATCTTCAATGTCGGGTGGGTGGAATTGGTGTTCTGCTTCACCCAAATTGAATGGTTCTATATAGCTGGTGGAACTTTGCTCGTCATCGTCATTACAGCAGGAAAAGGCGTCTTTCCATATTCTCAGAACTGACTGTGGTTCTACTACGATGTTCCCAGTCTAGATTAGTAACTTCAAATAACATGATTTCCTTGCGTTGGCAGGATGTCTTCAACAAATCACGCTTTCACCACGACCTCCATAGTTCATTGACTGTAACTATTTAGCCAACCTCATTTTTTAAGAGGAATAAATTGCCATAATAATAAATTGAGAGCAACAGAAATTTCATATATTTACTCGCTCTACTTTAAATAATCAAAAATGCAATTTATGAGTATTAATGCATAACTGTTCACATATGTAACAAATATAACCCTGATGTGGTCCGCCTGCTCAGAATTACCAGATTTTCCATTCAACTTAACAATCATGTCGCTGCAACTTTATGAATCAAACATTAAAGGTGACACAAAACCATCATAACACATAAACAAATAAACAATATCATCGCAGATGGTTACTTCTCCAAACAATGATCCCCATAGCAATGTCGTCTGCATTCCAAAATGGCTGCCATATTCAAAAATTATAATCCTTTTCTCTGAATGTTTACATGGAGGTTCATAATTTTGTCTTTGTTCAGAGACAACCCTTGCACACACGTCAGACATCGAAATAAATCCCTTTTCTGTTTTTTTTTCTTGAACTCTAATCCGAAGTAACTGAATTCAATGTATACAACAACAATATACAAATGTAGATAGATACAAGCGCTAAACACAATAATAACCACATACAGCTAGTTGCGATAAGACCATTCCTCATTCCCAATAATTCCAACAGGATTTTTTTTTTCTGTTCATTCGAAAATATGTGGCTATAGGTCTATACCTATAGATATCGAAAAGCTTGACACATGTACCCCTTCTCTCAACTATCAACAAACAACCCAACAAGACCTAAAACCCAAATTGAAAAATTGAAAAAAATAAAATATTTACGAAGAGATTTTGGCATCAAATTACCATCCTACAGCATTATTAAAACGTATTAACTCATGACATGAGCCGATTAAGAATTTTCCAAGTTTTAAATTACATTTAAGTTTACCTATCGAAAAGGGGTATTGTAATTACATACACTTAGGTAGGTGCCAGCATATCGGATTTCGGTAGTTTAAGTTACTTGATGATATGTTTAGTCAATTGTGTGGAAAAATATCTTATAAGCCAATACACACATATTTCTTTCGTGGACATTGAACAGAACCGAGAACCGACCATACAACGCTTAACCATGGATCGGTAGTTTTTCGTTTCATTAACCTTGAAATTTTGTTAGCAAAAAAAGAACAATTCCCTGAATTGGCGCACAAGCTATCGATTTCTCTTTCAAGCTTCCCTAAATTAATAATGCGGTTAATATGAGTGGTCATACTATATCCGTTCGATACATGTCGGTATGTCATCCGCCAATCTTCACATTCGCCACAAAAAAAGTGATTGCTGTATACCCAAATCATATTACCTGATATCTTCCTCCCACTATCGATAATCCGCACAAAAATTCATTAATACCATCGACATAACAGAATACAAAAAAATCGATAGAAATCCTCCATTCAAGAGTATCGAATTTGATTTTTTGTCGTTGTTGCTTCTCAAAGTCGATACCGATACAAACGGTGGAAGTCATCAAGACACCTTTTGCGACTTAAGCCCATTCCAAGTGAACAAGAAGAACGGAAGAAGACAAGCCATCAGAGAAGACGAGGTTTACGTGTGATGACATCGATGACGACCACGACACGGCGAATTCAAGAGATGTGCAACTGTAAAAGAAAATCAAAAAAATTAAAGGAAAAAAAATTAAGTTTTGGCGAAACAAATTCCGGAGTGGACACATACATCGTGTAAACGATCTTACAATTGCTTTATTACATTTCCTGCTTCGTATTTGATGAATTTTTCATTTTCCTTACGCCCGAATGTCCCATTATGTCTGGCAGAGTTGTAGCACCAGTTGAGATGTAGCGATGCGATTCGGCCTGATTGACAGTGGTGCTCCTGCTCCTGCTGTTAATGCCCGACCGGACACACAAAATAAGACACAACACACCTTACACTGCAAGTACATACAACCTGGCTGTTTACAGACAGCCACATATCCATCATTTGTGTAGAAGCAAAACGATTTCATACTTCACACATAATTTTTGTTGATGGGTTCCCTTCAAAATCGCCGTTTGGGTTTCGCTTTGAAAAGTGCGCCTTATAGCGCTTCTAGGCTCAACATACAAAACAGCAGGTTGTGATGCGATGGGCCTTCTGCAGTTGTTGATGATCATCATTAATCACTCAACATGAGACGTCAAATCAAATAAAACACAAAACACAAGCAATGAACGAGGCGCGCGAGAATTACAGAGAGATAGTGCGACCCAAAGCCCATAGGGGGAAAAATTATTAATGATGACACCCTGCGCTAGCTGGCCAGCCGCAACGATTATTGTTTGGCGGTGGGGCATATTAACGGAAGACCTAACCAATAATTAGTATATTCGCTTTACAACTTCTATACACACAGAAGTGAGAGATAAACTCGATGGCGGAGCTCTTTAAGAGATATTAGGCACCAAATCACTTTCTCACCTAAGTGGACGATAATATGCCAATTTCTAGATAACCCCATTAGTTTGAGTCTTGGTTCTTACATCGTACATCTTCATAAGTGCGCTCTGCAGTTTTGACGTCTCAATCTAATTTGTCAGCATGGAAGCATAGATCATTTTTCATTATTATTTTATGTGCGCTCTGCTGGCTTGTTCTCTATGGAGCTGGAGTCAAACGATGAACAAAAGGGAAACCAGCGAGGGATATCAAATCGTCATTAGGATCATTACGGGAATCCGGGGATGTCAGAACGATTTTTCATTGAAAACAAAACAACAATGAAAAAGAGCAACCAACTGATCTCCGGACTTGGACTATGGTATGTTGATGTCTCAACTGATCACTTTCAAAATATAAAAATAAAAGCAGAAATAAAAAAAAGTATGAGACAAGCTCATTTGTTAAACTGACACTGAGACATTGCATGTGTTGCTTTCAACTCGCATGTTGATCGCACAGTGCTCCCGCGTATCTGTATCTGTATCAAATCAATATGGCTGTTCCAACCATTCAAATTTAATGAGAAAAAGATTTGGTTTGTCTGTTTAAATGGGATTGAGATGGTTTGTGAATGTCGATTTGTAAGACAATGGATTTTGGTGATTTTTTTTAAGGAGGAAAGAGATATCCAAGTTTTAAATTGATTTATGATTGCTTCCTTAACATGATTCGGATTCGGAGTTACATTACAGCTCGTTGATGTTTGAATGACTTTCAATGAAAAAGGGTACCTACCTACCTACGCACTACTCAATGTTTAAGCAAATTAACTTTTTTCATTGATTAAAATGAATTTTAATAACATTAATTAAATGTACGATTTTTCGCAAAGTTAAGGATGCCCTGAACTAGGCAACACCCTTTTTCAAAAACAGAAGTTTTCATTTTCCGGGCTTTCGACAGCATGAACCGTTCCGTTACTGACAACGACGAGTATTTCATGGCTGAAAAACCAGAATTGATCGTCTCTTGTTCCAATACCAAAGAACGGGTCATTTCGAAAAATTGCAAACTAAAATCCCGCATGACGAAATAAAACCAAATCGACTTGTCATCTTAGTAGCATGAACAATCTATAACTGACAGGATTTCCCAAAAAAACAATTGCTTCCATAGTTCCTATTATTTGAACGAAAAATTTTAATGCTTCGTTCTCCATGATTCTCAGCATTTCGTGTCTCTTTAAATTTTTATTTTATTGAAAGGGTGTGGCCTAATTCCTGGCTGTTAACCATCGAGTGATGAAAGGAGTACATTCACATGAAAAAAGGTAGGGCAGTAAAGTACTTTTCCGTCATTTCGTTAGAAACATATATCAACACCTTTGTGACTGCTGACTTCAATTCTTGTGTAATTTGAACTTTATGATGATGAAGGAAAATACGTCATATTTTCGACTGAGCGTTCATAAGGGTGATGTACATGTACCAACATAAAAAAGGGCTTTAGGTGCTCTATCTGCCATTTGAAAGCGAATATTTTTCATTACTCGGTTATAAAGTCATAATCTTACTTACTTTCTTACTTAAGGTGGGCGCTACAGTCCGTTGTGGACTTGGGCCCCAATCAACAGTCTCTGCCAGCCAGCTCGGTCCCTAGCAAGCTGTCTCCAGTTTAGCACTCCAAGTTGATTGAGGTCCTTTTCCACTTGTGTGCCCCACTAGAGTCGCGGTCTTCCTCTTCTTCTTCGTCCCTCGGGAATAGTGTCGAAGGCTTTTCGGGCTGTTGGATCTCTAAACATCCTCGTACTGACGGTTCTCATGCTCCCTCTATTTTCTCTTGAGAAGCCGCCCGCCGTTCCTCTCTCCTCTTTTGCTCGTAGAGCTCACGAGCAGCTTTTGCCCTTCTATACAGCGCCGCTTTGTATGCCTCCTGCTTGGCTGCATGAGCCTGCCTGCATTCTTCATCAAACCAAACTGCTTTCTGGCCACTGGTCTTCGATACTTGATGTTGGCGGCATAGCACTTCTTAAGAGGTTACTGGACACTCGATCAGAGAAGGATCGAGAGAAGGATGGCGATCTCTTGTGATTGTAGCCGTCCGACGTCGAATTTTCTTGCAGCATTTCCTTGCTTTGGCCCTTGTCTTGAACCATGTGCTTGCTACCACAACATTTCGGCCCGCAGCTAAATCGAGCAGCCTGAACCCGTTGTTAAGTGGTGTCGTGCAGGCTGTGCTTTAGAAATGTTCCACCAAAGAGCTCGTAGAACACATCTTTGCGTCGTCCTTTTTCTCTTCAATGGGGGCATGCGCGCATATTAGGATAATGTTGCCGAATTTAGCCTTGATTCTGATGCGTTCAAGCTCAAGACTATTTGCCTGAGTCTGCTTTCCACGACGAATCAGCATCCAAAGAGACGCTGTTGTTGCTCTCGGTAGCAATTTCCATAGTAAATGTCGCAGTTTTTAATCCTCTTTTTGTCCGGTCTATGCCATCGCCATCCTGGATAGCGGTAATGTCTGCTTTGTAGCAGTTGAGGGTCTCCGCTAATTGTTCGGCAGCACGGGGTCTATTAACCGCCTTACATTCCACGTGCATATCCGAAATTCGTTGTCCTCAAGACATTTGCTTGGGTCGTCATCAGTAGGTATATTTCCGTTTCGGAGGCCTGTTGTTGCTTCGCAACTAAATGTTTTTCTACGTAGTCGGGAAGTCACCCCGACGTACAAGGTACAACCGCCAACCTGGAGTATCAGGCACTTGATGTGACTCCAAGTACAAGAGCCGGAAAAACCGCTCCTTTTACGGTCTGGGCTTCAAATAAGTCGAAGTAGCCCGTAAAGGTGTTCACCAGTTCGGCCTAACTGGAACTGAAGACGCCACCGTTGATTCCAAAAAAGAATTTCATTCGCTGCCGTCTCTCGTTAGGAGTACCTTGGTGGGAAAAATCCTTCATTGGAGGGTAATTAGTAGCAACAGCCTACTCCCGTCGACCTGTCGACCATGGGAGGCCCTTCTGCAAAAACAAGTTTCGCTATCGCATCCGCTATGCGGAATTGAGTTTGGCTTTGAATAGTAAGCTCACAGTACTATTAAATATGCTGAATTTAGCGAAATCGATTTCTTCATGGTTTTCGAAAAATAAAATGAGCTAACAACTCCTTGCCAAAATTTTGAACAGAACATACAAATTCTTCCAAAACCCATCGAATGATACATCGAAAGGAAGGTCTGCGCGAACTCTATTTATAAAAATGGTTCAAAGGTTATTTGAAGGCCTGGTAGCCGAGATATATGCAAAAATGTTAATTATTCGCAAATATTTTCCCGAAATTTCAAATAAATCTGTTCCTCTACTTAGTACTTTCCGAATTCAGTATTGTCGAACTCTAATAGCAAAATATTTTGTATATTCCGAATTTCGTTGACTATGATTCTTGAATAACATTTTTTTTCTTCTATTTCCAGAATGCAACACAATCAAAACAACCCGTCAGGTATGTCGTTCCAATGCCGTCGAGCCGAAGGCGCTTCTTCGCCAGCTCCATCAGACACCTCCGATTCGGATATATCGCTCGGCACCCATTCGCCTGTACCTAATAGCTTACCCCTGCAACATAGTCCCGGATCGACGTCCAACGGCGCCAACGATCGCGACGACCGTGATCTATGCATAGACGATGACAAGCCGCGAGACCTAACAAGTTCTCTCAATCCAGCGGCTGGCTACCCATCTGTAATATCCTGCATGCAACCATTCAAACTCGATACGACAGCAGCATCTTTCTTGAATGCAGGATGCTACTTGCAGAACTTCACCAATCTAAAAGAAATGTCACAGTTTCCAATTCAGCCTACTGTAATTAGACCGCACCCACAGCTTCCACAAACAATTACTCTCAATGGCAATCAAATTCATTCATATGCGACGCCAAACTATGCCCTAGACACAACGCCACCGCCTAAAATTCGAGTCAACTCGCCCGAAAAGCTCAATTCATCGGCTGCTGTGGCAGCGGCGACAGCCAATACCATCAACTCGAACTCACTGACTTCGCTGCAAGAAATGTCTTATCATCATTCGGCGGCAGCGCAGTTTTTGCATAGACCCTTTTCGACTTCACCGCAACCCTCTCATACGGCCTCCGAAGTTACATGAGACTAGGCACTAAGCTTTCGATTTATATTGATAATAATTTTTAATTAAACAAAAACAAAACACTCACAATAATTTAAGCAGCAATTTTATCTGATTGCATACAAAAGAATAAAAATTTACGGCATATCTTTGAAGCTTGATAAAAAATCCCTCAGAGCGGTCTGGCTTTCTGGTAGCTCTCTCTTGACTTGGCGTTGGGTGCAAATCAACGACTTTTTACGTCGGCTAACACCTTTTTAAAATCGGCTTCGGCTTCGCACAAAATTTTTACAATCGTTCGTTGGCATCTAACTTTGTTTTAAAATTTTTCTATAAGCAAAAAATGTTTAATTGTAAATCTTGTATAAAATATAACTTCGAATTTTGGTTTATTTACATCTTTTTTTGGAATAAAAGCACAAACGACAAATTAATGTTCAATTTTCAAGGGGACCTTATGCTTCGCCTATAGTGATATATAAACTACATACCTACAATATTTAATTATAAACAAAGTATTTTATTAAACTTCATTATTAACACTTTTTTTCCTGAATACTTTTTTATCATTTCAATGGCTTGAATATCAAAATGTGTGTTTTTGATTCTAAAATGCCGAATGTTTGTTTTTTTTTCTTTTTGAATAAAATAAGAAAGCAATTGGTTAAAATGCTATATATATAAATTCCTAATTATTAGTAATAATTTAAATCGTAGTCATAATCTAAACAAGTGTATAACATAATAAACTAATAAAAATTATCGAAATAAGTACATTTTGTTTCATGTGGATTTCCTTGCAAAATTCAGAAATTTCAGAGAAACTCAACAAAACCAAGGAGCAACAAAGAGGGAATTGAATAATTATCTTTCATTACGAGAAATGCAGCTGCTGTTTGCATTTGCAATGGACCGATATTGGAAAGGCGTGAACGGTTCAGAAGGTTTAAGCGGAATTGTAACCCAGTTCCAGTTGCGAATGTCTTGTAGAGAGTAGTTAGATCAGATAAAACAGTTTTTATCGTCGAAGCCTGCTATATCTGCTATAAGCATAAATTTTATCAGCCTTATAAGGACTGCTTGAGAATATACAAGCGTTCTATAGCTCAAGCCAAAAAGCAAGGATGGCAAGAGTACTGTCAGTCCATCGAAAACATCAAAGATTCGGCCAGGCTTAGTAGGTTTCTATCGAAAGAACATTCGAACCCCTCATTTCTTAAAAAACCAGATGGAAGCTGGACAACATCTCCAATGGAGACATTAGAGCTACTAATGAACGTACACTTCCCAGGTTAAGCAGAAGAACCAACCGAATCCAATTTGACTTTCACCATGCCAACCCATATAGAGCAGGTAAACGCCCTTATAACTAGAGAAAATATAGTCTGGGCTATTAAGACCTTCTCGCCATACAAATCTCCAGGCCCTGATGGAATACTACCTATAATGCTGCAAAATCAGCTTGAATTAGTAGTACCACGGCTTGAGAGTATCTTTAAAGGTTGCCTCTTACTAAACCATGTCCCCATGTCTTGGAGGCAGGGAAGAGTGGTTTTCTTACCAAAAATTGGTAAAAGAGGGCATGAATCTGCCAAAGATTACCGACCTATAAGCCTTACTTCCTTTCTTCTTAAAACCCTGGAGAGAATCGTAGAATCTCACATAAGGAGCATTCTGAGTAGTTGTCCCCTATCTAACTCGCAACATGCCTACATGAGGGGCAGATCTACAGAGACTGCCCTTCACGAGGTAGTGAGAACGATAGAAAACACGATTCATTTCAAGGAATATACCCTAGCCACCTTCTTAGACGTAGAAGGAGCTTTCAACAATGTCCTAACTGAATCTATCGCTGAATCACTTGCAGACTTCGGTGTTGAGAACTACACTAGAAGGTGGATAATATCCATGCTAAGTAATAGGAGGATTCAATCAAAGTTAGGATATTCAACGTGTACCAAATATGCCAGCAGAGGAACACCTCAAGGAGGTGTATTGTCTCCTCTCTTATGGCTTTTGGTCATGAACAGCGTTCTGGTGAAACTCGAGAGTAGTGGAGTGAAAGCGGTTGCGTACGCCGATGATTTGGTCATTCTAGTTTCAGGAAAATTTCCAAGCGTGATCAGTGAAATCACTAGTATGGCTTTGAAGAAAGTAAGCACCTGGGCTGCGAGCTGCGGACTAGGTGTTAACAGCAACAAAACCGAGTTGATGCTTTTCACCACCAAAACCAAAGTACCACCCTTCACTCTACCTCGGTTAAACGGACAAGCACTATCATTGTCTTCCAGTGCAAAATATCTGGGCGTGATACTAGACACCAAAATTGAACTGGAGGCTTAACATCGAAGAGCGGGTAAGAAAGTCGTGTGTCGCATTCTACGCCTGCAATAAAACATTCGGCAAAAAGTGGGGCCTCCAGTCAAAAATGATAAAATGGACATACACTATGGTTCCATTGTGTGGTGGCCCGCTCTCAGCAAAGCCTACATAGTAAACAAGCTTACAAAGGTGCAGAGAAATGCTTGCGTAGGGATATCAGGGGCAATCAGGTCCTGTCCAACGGATGCACTCAACGTCATCCTGGACCTTCTTCCGATTGACCTCTTTATTAAATATCAGGTGTCCTGCAGTATCTTGTGACTCAAAGAAATAGGCTGCTGGAAACCTAGATCTTACGGGCACTGCAACCAAACAAGCCTGATAACATCAGACATCCTATCCACAACCACCGATTACTGCATCCCTACCCTAGACACCTCAAAGAAGTTTAGAGTCTTGCTCCCGTCAAGAACCGACTGGGAGGAAGGCGTTGTGACGGAAGACTTCGACACAACTATCTTCACGGATGGTTCGAAGATGGAATGCGGTGTTGGTGCAGGTGTCTTCTGTGAATCTCTTGAGATTTCAAAAACCTATAGACTTCCCGATTTCGCCAGCGTGTTCCAGGCAGAACTGTTGGCGATAAGGGAAGCTTGTACAGCCCTTAAAAATATCCGTCAGAACCAAAATGTAGCTATACTAACAGACAGTCAGGCAGCTATTAAAGCCATTTATTCAGCTTTATCATCCTCCAAACTGGTCCAGCAATGTAAAGAGGCCTTAAAGGAACTGGATATGAGCATCACTCTTATCTGGATACCGGGCCATAGGGGCTATGAGGGAAATGAGAAGGCAGATGAGCTAGCTAGGCAAGGATCAGCCCTACACAACTCTCTGGCAGTGAGAGTATATGCTCCTCTTGGAGTTGTGAAGGGCAATATCCTGACCAAATACACATCAGAAGCAAATCATAGGTGGAGTAGCTTAACGAGTTGCGTTATATCCAGGAAAATCTGGCCCGCCTATAACAAACCAAAATCAATCAATTTAATTTCCAAACCAAGGCATGACATAGCAAGGATTGTCGCTACCTGCACAGGGCATTGGCCTGTAGGGGAGCATGCGGCAAAATTGGGTATACCACATAACCCTTTCTGCCGCAGCTGCGAGAACCGGGATGAAAAAGAAACAGTCCCACACTTTCTTTGCCATTTTCCGGCCCTGGCCAGGAAAAGAGCACTCCACTTGGTTAAGGAATTCTTCAACGGTATTGAGGAACTCTCAGAATTCAAGATCAAAGATTTGATCTCATACCTAAATAGCACAAAGTGGCTTTAACCCCCTCCCCCTTTTTTCTCCCTCACTAAATGGTACTATGAGATAATAGGCCGTAGGGTAGGAGAATAAAATTACATTTTATATTTTACATAGGACTGCATGTGCGGAACGTGCACCATCTATAGCCCATTTTCAAATCCATTCAGAATCTCACGAGGTATGGTATCAAAACGGCGCACTCAGCGCTAATTGTGTCCTGCGCGAAGCAGGACAGCCATTTCTACCTACCTACCTACCTACCATCGTCGAAGCCCAAACATCTTGCTTGAACAACAGAAGTTAACATTACATTATTGCTTTGAAGGTTGTAAGAGTGTGTTTCTCTCGAGAAACCTCAAACCTTTTGCTTTTTATCAAAGGCTGGGGTAACTCACCGGTTCCAGGGTTCTTTACCAAAGAAGCAATAAAACTTTGGTTTTCTATAAATATTGACTATAAGATTTATTATTCATTAATTAAATATTATATACATTATTTATAATAGAAGTGTCAACATTATATAACAATTGGTTTCAACAATATTTAACAATAACTGGTAGTGACAATATTTAACAGGAAGAATAATCAATTAAGTGTAACAATATTTAACAGGAACTGGTAACAAGTTAAATGTAACAATATTTAACAGGAACTGGTAACAATATTTAACATGAACTGGTAATAAGTTAATTGCAACAATATTTAACAGGAACGGCTAATTAAGTGTAACAATATTTAGTAATAGTGTGAAACAACAGGTCATTTATTATTAGAGACTGAGAAAGCAGTCGTACACTTTATCACAGACTGAGAACAGCAGCCGTAGACTGTAATCACAAACTGAGGAAGCAGCCGTACACTTTATCACAGACTGAGACAGCAGTCGTATACTGTAATCACAGACTGAGAGCAGCACTTGGGCCTTAATCAACAGTCTCCGCCAGCCAGCTCCGTCACTAGCTATCTCCAGTTTAGCACTCCAAGTTGATTGAGGTCCTCTTCCACTTGTGTGCGCCACCAGAGTCGCGGTTTACCTCTTCTTCTGCGTCCCTCGCGGGAAAAGTTTCGAAGGCTTTCCGGGCCGAAGCATTGGTGTCCATCCGCTCTAAATGACCGAGTCATCTGAGTCTCTGGACCTTGACCCTTCTGGCTAGGTCCATGTCGTTGTACAAGCCGAAAAGTTCGCTGTTGCATCTTCTTCTCCATTCCCCAAAAATGCACACGGGGCCAATTATGACCCGAAGAACTTTCCTCTCGAAACAGAAACAGATCTTGGCGTTGGTGTTATTACCCGTTTTAATAGTTATGGAGCCTAGGTAGACAAACTACTCTACTACCCCGAAGTTGTATGCGCCTGTAGTGACGTTCTGTCCGAGCCATCGGTGTTGGGTGTCCTTCCTCGAAGACAGCATTTACTTCGTTTCACTTACCGCTAAACTCATTTTTGCCGCTTCTGTATCAATTCTCCCTAAGGCACCATTGACTTTACGCTGATGTGTTCTTTCCATTATATCAATATCATCGGAGTACGCGAGAAGTTGAACAGACTTTTGGAAGATAGTGCCTCTGGTGTTGACGGTGAGTTTTGCACTATTTTCTCAAGAACGATGTTAAAGAAATTGCATTAAAGTGCATCGCCTTTTTCTGAATCCTTTTTTTGACATCGAAAGATTCCGTAGAATTCTTGCCAACCTTGAAGGCGCAGCGTGAGTTCTCCATCGTCATTTTGCACAAGCAAACGAGCTTGGCAGGGACGCCAAAACTAGAAATAGTTTTATACAGTTCGTCTCCATACATGCTTTCATACGCGGCCTTAAAATCGATGAAAAAGTGATGGCTGATGGGTATAGATTTGGAGTTCATTGGTTTTTTCCGCAAAGTGAAAACTTGGTCGATGGTTGACTTTCCTGGTTTGAAGCCACATTGATAAATACCAATCAGATTGTTGACGAAAGGCTTCAGACGTTCACTTATTAGAGAGGATCTTGTAGGCGATGTTAACTAGTCTAATTCCTCTGTAGTTGACGCAGTTTAGAGGATCTCCCTTGTTCAGGATCCTCCAAAAAATGCCGAGGTTCCATTCATCGGACATGCATTCTTCCGACCATATCTTACAGATTATTTGGTGCGTGCTCCTATCTAGATCGTCGCCTGCTGCTTTGAACAGCTCAGCAGGTAGACCATCTGCTCCAGCGGCTTTGTTGGATTTCAGCCGTGATATTGCAGTTTTCACTTCTTCTAGGTCGGGTTCACGGAATAGTTGGCTATCATCGTGTCCCATGAAAAACTCCTGGCTAACGGCGGCGGTGGTTTTTCCAAATCCCCAGCATTGACTGCGATTCTACTATGATGTCCCCTTGTTTATCTCTGCAGGCATTGGTTCTTGCTCGATGACCTTGAGTCAGCTGTTTTATGAACATTGGTCTGTTCGCTTTTTATCAGTCACTGAAAACAAAGACTAGGTACTTTAAGGCGGTAATAAAGTTTTTAAAGTTTCAAATACTTTTCGTTTCTTTTTTTTTAAGTTGTGAAGTCCTTGTTGGAAAACCCTACACAATTGTTTCCAAATTTCAAAAAAAAAAAAAACTAGACACTAGACTGAAAGGTCAGCTTCTTTCTTTAGTCAATTCTTAATAACAATTTTATTTTAAGTGTCGTCCATGCTGTTTTGATCGATATTACACTTCGATGTGAATCAAATTTGAATCTATTTGTTCTGCACCGATCTAAACCGATAAAGGTCCTATGCCAACATTCTGAAGATTTTTATTTGATATTCAAAATGAAAGATTATTTATTCAGGTCACGAAATGAGTCAAGTTATCAGACATCGAAATGTGAGAATGGAATTGAAAATCGAGAATCATTGAGATCATTATAATTCAATACTCTAAAGCTAAGTATACACGATTGGAAGATCTTCCAATATTGGCCGAAATGTCAAATGTCTTCCAACAGCAACCAATGAGCTTTCAATTGCCAATTTTCTATCAAATGAAAATTTTCTGTTTATACGGTTGGAAAATTTTATCCAAAAATTAATCAATTTATTGGAAGAAAATTGGCTGTCAATTGTCGACAATTTTTTGTCATCCAATTAAATATTGCCTGTTTAAACGATTGGAAGGCTTAAGAGAACAAAAAATTGGAAGACTCATTGGAAGACAATTTTTTTAACAAATGATAGAAAATATGAAACACAATTTGAGGGCAAGGATATGCAAGGAGAATTGAAATCATACTTTTTCCAAAAAGGTGATTGAGTTGCAAAAAATAAAAAATATTTAAATAAATAGTGAAGATGAAATCTTTAAGTCCAGACCTATCTAATTGCTTTGGAATTGCATTTAACTCAGATGCAACATACTCTTCAAAAATTCAATTTGGTGCTGTCGGTGCATATTTTGTCCATCAAATCTACCGATATTACTCTTATAACATGTTTTTCCTCCAATGAAGATTAAGGTGTTCAAAATGCAACACTTCTCGGTCATTTTCTCCCTTTGTTGAAGAGCATTGTGTCTTGTCCGCCCAATTTTTTAAGAAAATACCGATCTTACACGACTTTAAAAATTAGTAAAAATCCAAACCAACAAACTTAGCAATTCGTTGATTCAGTCGACTGCAGAAGCTAGCTAAGAACAACATAGGCTTGGAAAACTTGCAAGAGATGAAGACATTGTCGATTGTTCCGTGGCCTTACATTCGTTGATGACGTGTGACTGTGTTTTTATACTCTGCACAACCTGCATCTAAAAAAACATCACTCGGTCTCAATCTCCCGAAAAAGCTGTAAAATAACGTCATGCACCCAATCCTACTCATCTTCTTTCCTATTTTGAGCAACTCCTTACCATTTCATCCATTCTTGTTGTTAAAAAACTTAATACTTTTTTCAATTCCTCTAAACTACAACTGAAAAATTGTCTTCCAATTAAAAATTGAACGAAATTGTTTTGGATAGAATTTTATCCAATGACCAATTAGTCGACAAACGTCCAATTTTTTGAAAATTTGAAAAATTGTTTGTTTACAAACGTTCACACGATTGGAAGAAGTACGCCAATTTTTTATAGAAAATTGGAAGAAAATTGGCTTTCAATTTTTTTTTCTGTCAGTTTTGAGACAAAAAATTGGGTGTTTATATGATTGAAAGAAAATTGGTGAAAATTTGTTTTGAAAAATCTGCCAATATTGGAAGATCTTCCAATCGTGTATACTTAGCTTAAGTCTATAGGAAATTAGGAACCCCTTGAAAACTATATTATGTGGTCATATTAGTAAGGACTAAGAAATAACGTGTGGCTTCACTGTGTTTTCTAATTCTAATGCGTATCACAACATTTTTGTCATATATCGGCAAACATCATTTTGGGAGCTTAGTGATCAATTATTTTATGGGCATTTCACGAGTTATCACTGGCGCTGCCTGAGCTCTTCTCCAGGGCTATTAAATGAAGTTATACAAAAACAAATGCAGCCTATTTAAGGCTCGATTAGGAAGTATCTTTGACGCATACTTCGGAGAAGGTCGTAGGCAATCGTTAAATAACAATAGTACTTTGCTTCAATTTGCATTCCATTTTATGTGGCAAAAATATATGAACTAATGCGATGAGCATCTAACTCATCAATTTCATATTTCCACCATATAGCTGTGTACAGAACAACCTGGGTTATTAATTAACTCATTTTGAGTAGTTTTACTTTTATAAGTTGCTCTTGCAGTTGATTTTTCAAGGTGATTTTTAAGTTGGCCATCACCACTCTTTGCTCGAAATTTTAAAAGTTACCTGAAATTTCCTGTAGCTGCAGGGGTGTTATTCACGTCATCGTCGCGATGTCCTCGAAAAGGAATACTTTGGCGTCCAAGAAAAATCACGCTTTCGACAATTGGGTTTAAACGTTGCCGATTTTCCATTACCTACTGGTTTCAAATGCTCAAAAAAAAAACATTCTTTTCATCAGAATATACAATCCATTCAAAGGCATCTAAATATTTGTGGCTGGCATACCTTTTTTCTTCTTTACCTTACTTTTTGTGTACGGAAAAAGGAAATACGGAGTTTCTAGGCGGAATCCAGTGCTTTAGCAATACTTTCTTTTTTTTTATAAAGTCGTCTACGGGTTTTGCATAATATAATTTTCTATGTCGCAGATATAAGTTAAAGTTAGTTTGGCTAGTTTCTGTAGTAGAACTTAATTAGCTTGATGTTGATAATGGCTTCCTTTCTTTATGTATTTTGGAGTTCAGATTCTTCTTTGATTCGATCAATCTTTTTCACTGTTTTCATGAGTGTTCCTGTCAACATTTACTGAAAAATATAAAATGCAACATAAAATCAAATCAAACTCAAGAACAGTTTTATTTTTGAACATTAACCTGATTCGATGCTTCTCTGAACTTTAACATCAACGACCGCGACGTGCTCATCTTGTTCAATAGCTTTTTTATTTACAACAGAAAAAAAAATTGACAAGAGTTTTTTTTTTTCGAGGTACCTACAGTTTTCTGTTCTACTTGATTTTTTTTCTTTTTGTTGCCATTTTTCACTGACACTGAGTACACTCTTTATATGTACTTATTAACACTGATAATCAGTTTTGAAAACACAATTCACTATAAATAATCAATTAATAAAATAGAGTTGAAAGTAAGTAATCCATCCGTTTGAAAGCTCGTCTCGCTGACAGATGCTTGTTCGCTCTTCGCTTCAACGTGCCTGAAATACGGATCATTTAAAAGGGAGATAGGAAACCAAACTGTCAAAAATCAATGCCTACTGCGCACATAGGTCAATATTTCACATTTATGCGGCCAAAAACTTTTGTTCACTAATATTGTTTCTATTGGGCTTAATACGACGAAAAAAAAATACATTTTAATAAAAAAAAAAATTTTTAAAGTAAATTTGGACGTGTCAAAGGGCATGGTAGTGCCCAGCCAAGTTTTAGCACTACTCCCTTCTGACAGGATCGAACTCAAGCACATTTTTAACCCCCCATAACTTTTGAACCCATAGAGTTAGAAGTTTTAAATTTGAATAACGTATTAACTTCATAGGCACAAATTCCCTGTGAAAAACATTATTTTGTAGAACCACTACTTCCTGAGATATTGAACAATAAAAATTTCAAAAACCGTAATTGACTGACTGACTGACTGACTCACTGACTCACTGATCATCAAAATTATGAAGCACTTCTAACAATAGCAGAATCTTGAAATTTGGTACAATGGTAGGTTTCCGGGTGTATACAAAGATAAAAAAACTTCAATTTGCTCATTCAGGGGGCGTGGTATCCGCCCACTTTCTAAAACTGGTCGTAGGATCTTGAAATTCGGAATTCTAATAGGGTTTTGGTTGAATATAAGGAAAAATATATGTAAAATATTTTGGTTTCATTTAGGGGCGTGGTTTCCGCCCACTATCTTAAAACGGTCGTAGGATGTTGAAATTTGGAATTCGTGTAAGGTTTTGGTTGAGTAACATGAAAAAAATGAGAAAAAAATCTATTTTCATTTAGGGGCGTGGTATCCGCCCACTTTGTTAAATTATTCGAAAACTTCCTATAGCAAGAAAACAATATATTATTGAGAATTTTAATTTTTTTGACCAACAAATCCGTGTTGTTAAAAATGTCAATATTTTTGTCATCTGCAGTCTTCTGCAGCCAATTTTTGTCACATTTGTAGATGAAAAGGTTATA
The DNA here is from genome assembly GCA_943590905.1 of Sphaerophoria taeniata. NCBI lineage: Eukaryota > Metazoa > Arthropoda > Insecta > Diptera > Syrphidae > Sphaerophoria > Sphaerophoria taeniata. Next base: position 20,838,034 of record OX016540.1, on the reverse strand, counting down.
CTTCACAATTCAAAAAGAATTATCATGGAATCTAACGGAGAAATATAACAATTTCAATTTTGAAAATTAAAAAATGTTCAAAATCTGGCCAAAAAAATACCCAAAGTTTAACAGTACTAAATTTTTAGAGTCATGCATTTCAGTTGAGGAAATTATGATACAAATTAAAATTCATACCTGAATTATAGAAATCCATAACCTTATTACTAATAACATACACAGAAATAGAAATATTCAATTTGAAACTTTCGTGTTCTTCTAAACTTTGCTGTAAGAAAAACGTGTACTCGATTAGAGATCAACTTACAATTGCAAGTATTTACAAACGGTGTGCTTTTGGGAGGTAAAAAGAGTAAAATTAAAGACTTGCAGTATTCTCCTAACGATCGACAAGCGGTTTTTTCTATTTATCGTAAGTTTGCAAAATCGACTTTTGGCCGCATAAAAGCTATGTATTGACCTATGTGCTGCGTTTATTCAATGATTTGAAATTTAAAAAAAAGGCGTATGCTCGTTTTACAATTTTTTTATTTTGCCAGTCAAATAAGCAGATTTGATTGGGCTAAAGGGGGGCGATCACCCCTATCGCCCTCTGAATCCTATTGGTCGGGTGAAAATGAAGATTTGCTTCATGAGTAAGGCTCAGTGTGGTCGAGTTATCGGGTAATCAAGTTTTTGAAATAGATACCTCAAATGTTTTGTGTTTTATAGAAAAAAGAAAATAGTTTTCATGTCCTTTTTGGAAAAACACTTAGGTACTTCAAAATTGCCTTTCAAACTTCGTCGTGTCAGATTTTTTTCTATATCAATTTTTTAAAACCGTAGACCTACGTTGGGGTTGTTTTCGACCCAAGTTTTTTTTTTAATTTCAGATATTTTAAAAACTAATAATTATTTTAAACTTGCTTTCCATGACTTTGTTGCTTGGACAGTTTTAAATCCAAATCTAACCGTTCAATTTATTTAAAACTAAGATGGCATTGTTTTTTTTTAATTTGGGTCTTTTTTATACTGGGTCGTTTTCGACCCGTCATAATGTTTTCTTATTGTGTATGGAAATTTCTTTTCGATTACATTGAAAAAGGGATTGAATTTTATTATTTACTTATATTCAATCAAATAAAATAACAAGTATTTCGGTAAAATGTCCAGTTCTTCAAGTGATGAAGAGTTTTCTTCGGGTAGTGATGAAGATTTTGTTCCTGAGGAGCATGAATCGAATGAAACTGATTACGAAAGCGAAGAAGCACCTGTGTATTTCGCGAATAATGATAATTCACTGGTTTCGAAGGACAACACAATTTGGAGCCCAGTTGCATTGACTCCATCTGGTAAGCATATTTACATTTCTTCGGTTCATTCGTTTTTAGGTTGTGTTTTTAGTGACCCGAGCCTGTTCCGAAAATGTGCTAACAATGAAACCGGGTTTTACTCGCTACGCTATTGCTCGAGTTCATGTATTGATGGATTCATTTTTGTTATTTTTCCACCTCATATTGAAAAAGTCATTATCGAAATGACAAACACAAAACCGTGAACGAAGACATGCTTCATGCATATATTGGTGTTTTTATTCTTGCAGGTGTCTACAAGTAAGTTGTTCCGTTCCTGTTGAAAAGTATTTTTGTTTTTTGAACGGATTTGGTTTTTCGAAGATCGAAAACAGAGCGCATTGAGGACTTGGTTGACGCCAATTTCGGGCAGCCCATTTTCAGAGCTATTAGACCTTCCAAAACATTAACAAAGTTCTACGTTTTGACGATCCAACTAGTCGCAGATAAAATCAAATGACAGCAATTGATAAATTTGCACCGATTCACAATTTATGGGACAAATAGGTTGAATTGCTTCTTTGATTTTACTACCCATCACCATGTGCTACGGTGGATGAACAGCTACTAGGTAGATGCTCACTTAGGCAGTACATGCCTAACAAGCCAGAAAAATATGGCTTGAAGTTTTGGGCTTGCACTTGCGCTGAAACATCATACGTCTGGAGGATTCAGCTATACCAGTTGGTGGTGAAGCTGAAAAAAATCAAGGGAGCACGTGGTTCTGGACCTAGTCGAAGGATTGAAGGGCCACAATATTACCATGGATAACTTTTTTTCCTCATACCAACTTATTAGAAAAAAAGCGACTACTATTTCGATCAACGTTCGCACTTACGGATTCCACTACACTTGTTTCGTACATGAGTAAGAAAAATAAATGCACAGTCGTTCAAAGCACTATGCTATGCACCACAGTCTTGAACTAGGACCTGAACCTAAAATGATGCCGGAAATTATACAATTTTATAACAAAACAAATGGTGGTGTTGACAATGCCGATAAAATGCTATCCGGCTTTAGTACAAAACGAAAAACTAATCGTTGGCCAATGTGCGTATTTTAGAACATTATAGATTATATCAGCATTGAATGCTTTTATCATTTTTAATCAAATCGATCCCGAGTATCGGACATCTCGTGGCAAGCAAAGCCGGAAAAAGTTTTTGCAGGACCTAGGTCCTAGGTGTTTAATTGACGAAAAACTATATCCTGCACAGGTGAAGACCATCTGGCGGCCCATGTTCGCTTACTCTTCAGGCAACTATGCAAAAAGCAAAGATTTTCTTCTCCCCAGTCAAAAAAGCGTGGTAGATGTTTCACTTGTGTTGAAGAAAATTCAACAACAAAGGACAACAAAACGGAGCTTGTTTGCTATGGATGCAGCAAAAATATTTGTAAAAGCCAACACAATCGTAATGTGTGTTAAATGTGTGGAAAGTGTTTAAACAATAGTAGTAAAAACTTCTATAATTATAATTCCAATAGAATATCATTGAAAATGGTTCCGTTTTAAGAAATATTAATTTTTTGTTTAAGTACCTTATTATAATCTAGGAGGGTCGAAAACGACCCGTCAACGTAGAATAAGTAGTTTGTTTTAAACGTAGGTCTACGGCTTAGTATCATTTTCACATAATTCGAAAACAGCCATAAAGGTTTCCAAGCTGCATTTTTAAGTTTTACTCTTCCTGAGTTTTAATATGAAATTTAAAATAAATACTGCTACTGAATCCATTGTCTATTTTATCTCTCATTTTCCATACAAAAGTTCAAAGCTATTGAACTTTCAACGTGTATCTCTTGTACGTGCCTTTTTCACCATTCAAAATGTCCCATTCCCTTCCACCCGGCTCCTCGCTAGTCATTTTTATTGTTGTACCACTTGACAATAATTACTTTATAGACATCGAAAAATTTAATTGCCCACACAAAATAATAAAATAATTGTTGGTAATTTTTGTCCGCACAGGCGTTTTGTTTAATTTCGATTATACTCGTTCGGCCTTTCATTCGAACTCAAGTGTGCAATATTATCCGGCTTCTGGGAGGTGTTAACGTTGGTTTCATTCAATTGGGCTATAAACTCATTTAGCCGAATTAGTTGTACATTGTGCTTTTGTTCGTTCACCGCCAAACGGAAGTAATAAGTCCAAGAACCAACTGGGCGTTGTTCTCTGTTCACAGATTTTCGAATTGCAGAATAAAAGAAGACCTCATATAACATTTCTACGACTGTTTTCAGCAGTGGCGTAGATAGCTTTTCGCTATGGGGGGGGATAGATCTAGTTCACTCATTTTTACTTCCGACATCTATACTAATATATAAAGCTGAAGAGTTTGTTTGTTTGTTTGTTTGAACACGCTTATCTCAGAAACTACTGGTTCGAATTGTAATTGAGTTGGATAGTTCATTAATTGAGGAAGGTTTAAGGCTACATAGCACTAAGCTACGACCAATAGGAGCGAAGAATCAGTGGAAACTGTGAAAAAACGGCAAGAAAGCATTAATTTTTTTGTTTGTGTGAACGCGCTAATCTCAGGAACTGCTAAATCAAATTGAAAAATTCTTTTTGTGTTGAATAATCCATTTATCGAGGAAGGCTTTAAGCTATACAGAGTTACGGTGCGAATAATAAGAGCAGAGCTTCAGTGAAAAGTCTTACTAAACGGGGAAAAAAAATACATATTTGTTGGCTTCGAGATAAGAAGAATTTTGACTTAGGGAGAGTCGACTAATATACAATTTTAAAATAACTTCGCAACCGAATTCCCGCGCATGATGCACAAGTCAAGACGCACCTCTGGCCGGAGCACGAGGGAGAGACGGACGAATTCGTGGGCAACTGCTAGAGTGCTAGTATAGAATATATGAAAAGTTCTGAGTGTTTGTCTGTCTTTCTGTAAACGCACCTGCAGCCTTAACCACCGATTGACTTAAAACTTGAAAATTAAAGGTTTGAGCAAATTCGCGTTGGTCGTTTTTTTTATTTTTTTTTTTTTAAGATCAGAATTTAGGGAAGCCACCATACAATTTGTTTTGGCCAAAAACTAAAAGTTTCAATTTTCTCAAAAATGATTTTTTTTAAACTTCCTCCAAAACCTCTCATAAAATCGTTTTTTTTCTTATTAGATTTTTTCGAAAAACAAAACCCTGATCAGCTCCTTTTTTTCTGAAAGTACGTTTAAATTGCCCAAATAATATTTTATTTTCAAACAAATTTTAAAAATTCGATTTCTTACACAAAATTAACAATGTGACACACGGTGAGAAGTAATTTAAATAACTTTCAATTTTTGTGTCGGTGTGGGCTTTTGTGGAAAGCTGGAGTTAAGCTCTTTTTCTTGCACGTTTATCTATTATTATCAATTGGTGAGAGACGTTAAAAATAAACTTTTTAAAGATCGATACAAGAAAGAAATTCAAAATATTAGGTGATTAAATAAATAGAGTGGCGCGACAGCTCTTGAAGAGCCAATGCCTAAGTGGCTTACTCTCATCAACAATTCTCTGAGTGCGTGTGAAGAATTGAGAGGACCTACAATTTAATGCCGATTCCGAACGGCAGAGTTGAGAAGCACTTTTTCATGACAGATTGATACTCTTGGAATATTTGTCAGGTCTTCGCAAGATGCAGTGCCCGTGAAAGATGAAAGAAAAACTTGGCCTGAGTACTCGAACCAACGACGTTCTGCTTAGCAGTCAATGCACTTACCAACTAAGCTACGGGCAACTATATTAGGTGATTAGCCGAAGTAATAATTTCTTTCAGATGAAGTTGACTTTCTGTTTTCCCCGTAGACTGTAGGTATAGAATGTACAATTTACAATGCCTCTAGGAATCCTGTGAGTACTAATAAGACTTGATTCACGTAGGAAGTAGGTACTAACATTCAGAGTGCGTTTCTTTAACTTATTTGGCATGACTTAGTTATGTTGAACAATTATGAATCCCAATGGGGGGGGGATATATCCCCCTGATCCCCCCCTATCTACGCCACTGGTTTTCAGGTCGATTTTATGCGAGTCTCGGGGTTTCCTATTAATGGATTTGGGTGACTCCCTTTTGGAAAAAATCGTTGTTTTGGTTTTTCTGTGGATTAGAAGAAAGTGTTTGAAATCTCAGAAGAGCATTTGCTATTTTTAAGGGATTAAAAGATTAAGGAGATTTTTCTTCGATTAAGAACTTATGGCAGAGGGAAAAAGGAAACGCATCGAGATAATATCTCTCCGTTCTTTTTCTTTTAAAGGAATTTAGTGAGTGTGGAACATTATTTGACTCCCTTTTTTCTTGGCCTGTTCCTTTGTGGCTTGTGGAATGTGCTGCATTACTATAGACCATTGTAAGAATTTGACAATTTGGTGTTTGTTTATGCAGCTGCATAGCAGACTGGAGATTTCCATGAGTTAAGATTTTTTTCGTGTGAAGGATTTCGAAAAGAGTGAGTTAATGTTTTATTGAAAACACTGGAAAATGTGGGTTTTTCTGATTTTAATTTGCATGTTAATGGTAGACTTTGGTGTCAGGATATAGATTTTACGTGAAACTTAGCTGCTGAAACAATGGTAAGCTTACATTGCATGAAGCAACAATTATGTCATTCTCAAAAGATAATCGGTAAGGATTAAATGCTAATGAGTAATGACACAATGAATTACCGAAACTGAATGAATAGGTATTGTGCAAAACTCAATATCCAACCCGACCGACGCGACGGACGCACGCCAGTGAAGTTGGTTCATCTTTCATTCTAAGATCGCGAACTTGATCCCAGGATATACTTTCTTTCACTCCAACGGTAACGGCAATTCCTCAGTGTTTCTCCCGAAGCCGTTGTCCCCGTTGCGAATTACAGAATCAGTCACGCCCTTACAGGATTTTAAATGTACCAATATATTTACAACTTTTGCCGATTGCTTACAAGCAACTTAATGCCCCTCCGGCCTTCAAAAATTAACTGATTGATCGAAAATTATGTCAACTCTGCAACAACAACAAAAACTTGCAAGATACCACTATTCTCAATTTTGCATTTTGAGCACGCCCTCCATATAACCGGCCCCAAGGTGCGGTTGATGGCGCTTCACGCACACTTTCTGCCACAGCAGAAATATTCTCGGGTGTACGCACTGTTTTTGGCTTATCGATGAGGATTTCAGTTTCTTTCGTTTTTTTTTCACAAGATAACGAACATACGGAGCTGACGGTGCTTCTCTTCTTCCAAAATCCGTACACAATTTTCGCACACAATCTGCAACATTACCATGATTTTCAAAGTAATGTCGCAATATTTCCCAGCGTTCTTCAAGCGTATACACAACCATATTCGTTCAGCCTTCAGCGGAAGGATAAAACTTATTATCTGTCAAATCAGACATGAGCTAAGTGTTACCATTCACATAAGCTTACTTACTTACTTACTTACTTACTTATCCGGCTCACAATCCATGAAGGGTCCCAGCCTGAGATACTGCAGTCTTCCATCGTGAACGATCCCTCGCATGCACTCTCCAGTCACCGAGACCAAGCGCTCTGGCATCCGCAGTCACTTGGTCCTTGTACCGTAGGTTCGGTCTTCCTTGTCGTCTTGAACCTGGGGGCTGGGATGAGAAGACTTTCTTGGCTGGAGCGTTGTCGTCCATTCGCTCAATGTGGCCGAGCCAATGTAGTCGTCTTTTCTTGGCCTTCTGGACTACATCCACATCTTGGTACAGCTCATACAGTTCTCGGTTGTATCTTCTTCTCCATTCGCCATCGTCGCATACGGGACCAAAAATCCGTCGAAGAATTTTTCTTTCGAAAGTGCCCAGTATCAATTCCCCTTTTTTACTTATCGTCCAGCCACTCGGCGCCGTAGAGTAGGACTGGTAAAATCAAAGTTTTGTATAGAAGACACTTTGTCTTTCTTCTTCGGGTCTCCACTTAGGTGTCGTTTGTGGGATTGATGTTTGTTCCAAGGTAGGTGATCTCCTTAACTACCTCGAAATTGCTGCTATCAACAGTGACGTTTTGTCCTAGGCGGTGGACAGATGTTGCTTTGTTTGTTGATAGCATGTACTTTGTTTTGTCCTCATTCACTTCAAGACCAACTAGTTTTGCCTGTTCTTCAATCGCTGTGAAGGCCTCAAGTACAGCTCTCTTGGATCGACCGATGATGTCTATGTCGTCCGCATAGCCTAGGAGCTGGGTGGATTTGTTGAAGATAGTGTCGGTCATTGATGTTGAAGGTCCGAGAAGCATCGAATCAGGTTAATGTTCAAAACTAAAACTGTTCTTGAGTTTGATTTGATTTTAAGTTGCATTTTATACTTTTCAGTATATGTTGACAGGAACACTCATGAAAACAGTGGAAAGATTGATCAAATCAAAGAAGAATCTGAACTCCAAAATAATGAAAGGAATTCATTATCAACATCAAGCTAATCAAGTTCTACTACAGAAACTAGCAAACTAATTTTAACTGATATCTGCGACATAGGAAATTATATTGGAAAACCCGTAGACGACTTTATAAAAAAAAAAATGTATTGCTTAAGCACTGGATTCCGCCTAGAAACTACGTATTTCCTTTTTCCGTACACAAATAGCAAGGTAAAGAAGTAAAAGGTTATGCCAGCCACAAATATTAAGATGCCTTTGAATGGCTTGCATATTCTGATGAAAAGAATGTTTTTTTGTTTAGCATTTGAAACAAGTAATGGAAAATCGGCAACGTTTAAAACCAATTTTCGAAAGCGTGATTTTTCTTGGACGCCAAAATATTCGTTTTCGAGGACATCGCGACACGATGGAACATTAAACGGGAATAACACCCCTGCAGCTGCAGGAAATTTAAGGTAACTTTTAAAATTCAGACTCAGAGCAAAGAGTGGTGATGGCCACCTTAAAAATCACCTTGAAAAATCAACTGCAAGAGCAACTTATATAAGTAAGTAAAACTACTCAAAATGAGTTAATTTATATATGACAAGAAATTTTAACCATAAGTAGAGTAAAGTCAGCAAAATTGTATAGTATTGTTTTTGACGAGACTCAAGCAGGGACGTGCCGTGGTGATTTCAGTAAGGTGTTCACTATAATTATTTGTACAAATAATTTGCCTATAATTTACCATTTCCTTAAGAAATGATTTTTCGATTGAAATAATTGCCAGTTCTGACAACCTGTTCTCCAGCATTTTTTTTCTGGCATATGATTTTATGCGTTTAAGCGCAGAAAAAGATCGCTCGACAGAGCTACTTGACACTGGAATAGTCAAAATTAGTGAGCTTAATTTAAAAATTTCAGAAAAAGTGTCCTTAAGTTCCATATTATCGAGGAGTTTTGGAATATCCTTAACGGAAATATTTTTGAATTGTGACTGTGCAAATTTAAAAAACACAGTAAGTTCATTTTTAAGCTTCACAAAATCAAAAAACGGACCATATGAACTTTTAAGGCATTCGAAGGCTTCAGTTGGGAATTTTTTTTCATTTTCAGCAAAATTTTTTACAGAAAGTAATATCTAAAAATTTAAATTTTTTTAATGACTCGAACCTGCTTTCCATTTGTAACGACATAGTGTCGAATATTTCAAAAAATAATTGCCGATATCTAAGTTTAAATGTATCCATATCCAGACTTTCGCCACGTTTTAAAACAGGGTGAAATATATTTTCGGCAGTTTCAAAAATGTTTTGAAATTTTGTTCGTAATATGTATATTGATTTCCATCTTAACTGATTCAATTTGCTCACAACAATAATTTATGTCGAATATTTTGTTTTGTAAGACATTAAACAAAATATCCGTGTGGGAAAATACATCGTTAAAAGTATTTAGCATAAAAACTGTATTAAAGCTTTTTAAAAATTGAGAAAACCTCTCGCTTGGATTGCGTCCGCCCCCCAAGTATCTGGATCATCAATCATTTCATCAAATGACTAAGGGCCAGTTGCTCAATCGAATCATAAATTTAAGTTCTACATAAAGTTCTACTTTTGTATGGGGATTTTATATAGAACTTAAGAATTCCGGAACGTCTCATACAAAAATGAAAACTTTATGTAGAACTTAAATTTATGATTCGATTGAGCAACTGGCCCTAAGTCATTAAAATGTGTTTGAACAGCATTTACCAAACGAGATGAATAATTCCATCTAGTTGGGGCAACGGTGGGTAGTCTTCTTTTAATTATTTGGTCCAAAAAATAAGTCCTTTTTGTGGACTGGGAGAAAAAAGCGGACAGACCGGACAAACTTAAAAAGAAAATTTTCACTTCCCGAAGAAAGTTCACAGATTGTGATAAAACTAAATTCAGAACATGAGCATTGCAATGAATAAATATAGCATACTGAAACTCATTTCTTACTTGAGCTTGGGTTCCATTTAGCTCACCAGACATAACAGCGGCACCATCATATGTCTGAGCCACCAATTTGGCACCCCAATTTTTAGATTTTATCAAATCAATTATTTTTTTCGATATTGCATTGGCTGTACGATCTCATTCGATGCCATATTAAAATGAAAAAGAGATAGAGAATGGTGCGCCCAAAGAAGTTGAACACCAAACACCAAAGACCAAACGAATTTATTTCCTTTTCTGTTTTGCTGTTCATTCGAATGAACGACTGTCACTGTGCGCCGTGTGCGGTTACGGTGGTGGTGCACTCGATGAAGGTGAACACCAAGCCAAATAGAAACTATCTACACATTTTGTCTCTTCTTTGCAATTTTGTGTGGACGTGTATTTGCTTTACCCTGTTTTCGCTAATCGGTCGGTGCGTTGACATGAGGAGAACACCCTTGCTAGAGTTATTATATTTGTTTGAGAATGAATGAATGGTATGAATTGCCGTGGTGCGCTTGATAAAGGAGAACACCAAGATTTAAAAAATCAAATAAATGGAATGTGAAGATTTTGGTGGGGTGTGCGGTGAACACCTGCATACCTTCGAATAAACGTCACTGGACTCAAGATATATCTCTTTTGGAATGTCGAGATTCTAAGTCTTTCTGGAACAAAGTTCAAATTTTGGGAGGGCGCACCAAGTCATCAACCTTAAACACTTGCAACATATTTCAAAAATTTACTTTTGCCAGCACTCCATTAGTTTCGCCCTGCAAAACGTTTCAGTAACTGAGTTAGACTCCCCTTTTACAATGATCGAGCTGTCAGCATCGCTTCAAAAAATGAAGAATATTAAAACTGCGGGTTTTGATGGAATTCCAATCGAATTTTATAAAAACGCAACCCACGAATTTCTTGTAATTCTTTTGGAATTATTAAACAAAATGTTTAATGAAGAGGTGTTCCCAAACTGTTTTCGCTTGGCAAGCATATATCCAATTTTTAAGAAAGGCGACTAGAGTTTACCTGAAAGCTATAGAGGGATTTCTGTTCTCTGCTCATTAAAAAAAACTTTTCGCCCAAATGATGTACGCCAGGCTGGTGCCATCGGTTAAAGAAGAATAACAATATAAGTTGTTTTCAGGCTGGTTTTCGAGCAGGCCTCTCCACAGTTGACCAAAGTTTTGCTCTTACGAGTAGGTATCGCTAGCAGATATCGAAAAAAAGAAGCCTTTGTATGCGCCCTTCAGAGATTTCAAAGCGGGCTTTGATATCGTTAACAGAAGATCACTTTTGTATAAGCTAGTAGCTGTAGGTTTGTCAACTAAATTTATTCGGGTTTACGAGCAGCTTTTACTAAATATGTCGGCAGTTGTATGTAATGGTAAAACCAAATCCAAACCGTTTAACTCTGAAACAGGTGTTCCACAAGGCTGCGTTCCTCTGATATTTGCTCTCTATATATCAACGATGTCGAAGAGCATTTACCAGGAGGCGTAAGTAATGGTAATCTAGCAGTGGAGCTCTTGCTATACGCTGACGACCTTGTCGTTTTCTCTGATAATCCAATAACACTGCAGCTTCAAATTAACAAACTGAAACAGTATTGCGATACATGGGATCTTAAAAGCAATACTCTCAAATCTTAAATAATGATTTTTAGATCTCGAAATTGGTCTATTAATAACGAGCGGAACTGGACATTAAATGGTGATAGCATTGAAGCAGTTAGCGAGTTTAAGTATCTGAGTTGTATTATTTCTCACAATTTAAATATAAAATAGAAACTTCTAATTGCCAAATCTGCTATCAACTCAATATTGTCACAATTTTTCTCAAGCAAAAAAAGTTGCTTTTGCTACGGCAATGAGATGTATGGATACCAAATGCTGGAAGAGATGGAAGTTCTTCAAAGATATTTCCTTAAACGAATATTTCGGCTTCCGCTTAGCACTGCAAACGACGCCATTTACGTTGAGTCAACAAAATGGGATTTTGAAGAGTCGTTGGATCTGCCCCTGGGTACCTATCGCATATTTTGCGTATTGACGAACCCATTCAGCCATTAATGAGCGTCGTCATTGAAGATGATTTTGCGATGAAATTCATCGTCTTGATTCATTTTCTTCAGAGCCCAACCGATACCGAAGAATGTACGTTGGCGTTTTCGAGTCATTTTGATCTTATATGGATACAAACAAAGATCCTGACGCCACGGAATTGACAGATGTGAATCGTTTGCTACAGAGACTTGAACGGCAGTGATATTTTCGACACTTGGACCAACCCGTTGTCTCACTGACGAAGCAACATCGCACAACGAATATGTAAACTCAAATATTTGCACTTTACTTGTTCTTGCCTCTTGCCTGTCTACTTCCTCGAGAATAACGACCGAAAATTGGAGTTAACGCTCTTAAAAATGCAGTCACCACTCACCACCGACTCCGAATTTCGGAAGTTAGTGTACTTTACCATGAGTTTACTGAATAAATTGGCAATGACAGTTCGATGATTAGTGAACGATTGCGTTCACAAATTGAATTCAAAATTGTCAAGTTCCTATTGGAAAACTGAATACCACTCGAATTTTTACTTGTTCCCTAGTACTTATTTGGGGTAAGATCCAATAACCAGAGCAATGTCAACTCAAGTAACTAGGGATTATGGTATCTTCTCTTGTCCCATTTGTTATCTGAGTAGCCCCGACTCCAAGTCCAATTTATTTTTCTTTTTCGTTAAGGTTAAGACCATTCAAAATCCGATTTTGAAACCCAAATTTAAATCTCTGGTCGCAGCCACCAATCTTTTTGTTTTATTATGTAAAATCAGAAACTAAGTAAGTATACGGATGTAGATTTAGAAACGGCCGGCCGTCGAACTTCATAACCAAAGTGTAATACAACCTCCAAAATAATTCCCTAATTAATTTCAATAGAATACCTATACATTTCATTTTCAATATACCGCCGGCTGTTCAAGAGGCGCCATTTTAATTCCAAAATCAACATTTTAAACATCACCCTCTCCCACCCACTCGAGTATTGTATCATTTTGTCGAATCGAACACTCAACGAACAGACAATTTATTGATATATTCAAAGCAGCTTTAAAAGCTTTTCAAACTTAACAAAACAACAAACATTACAGAGGAAAAAAAAAGAACAACAACTTGGTCCTGCTGCTATTTTTCTGTCACACTCACCAAGCCCAACAAAAAAACGAACAGACAATCAAAAGTGTGTTTAAGAATTTTCGTCAGTTAACTTTTCTCTATTTTGTCGGTACTGAGCACATATTTACATAACACTAAGCGAGCATTGTTAACATGTGCTTTATTGATGAAATAAAGGGTGAAAAAGGGTTTATTCCCATATAAAGCGGCGCCTGCAGGATGATGAGATGCGATGTGTAAGGTATGTTTGTTTTTATAGGCAATGTAGTCAAACAAGAGCGCACAGCATCCCCATTGACAAATTAAACAACGAGATATATTCATTGAGGGTGCCGAGTTAAATATTGATTCATGATCCTGAACTTTTGAAGGTGGATGGGTAGACGGGCGGCGGCGGGTGGTGTTAAAAGGACGCATACGTCTAAACGACTAATCCGCTTTGTTGACATTTAACATAAGCGCCCAAGTAGTCGGTTGCTATTCCCTGGTCGACACTTTTAATTTCCATTCAAATCGCGTTTGTCTATTTACACTCCATTTGCTCATTTGATGATAACGTTCTGCCATCATCGCTGCCGACCGTTAAACTGCTGTACATCCTAGATGCGGAACACTGAAGTTCAAAAGCTAGAAAGGACAACCGAGTATCTAACAAGAGGGTGAATAAATTTAATTTGGGTAAACCTTTTCGCTTATTTTTGTGGTTTATCTAATTGAGTCGTCTTCGGTTGTTTCTCTTCTTTTTTAATGTCACCCCCTCAATGAGTAATGTAAATTGCGCTTAAAAATGCTAACCATGTTGATTTGGTTATTGTTTAAATGTTGACAGAAAATTATGTGCAAGCGGCATGCGGAGCGTTGACTCTGGGTGTCGTTTGTCGACACTGTGAACCCAAAGAAGAACCAAACGAAAGAGGTAAAAGTCATGCTCTGCTCAAGGCGTAATCAATTATTTAGCATTACACACACGTTAGGTTGAGCTTCAACGTCGCGTCGCTACGCTAATTGCAGGACCAAATTGGACGACCACCATTATTATATTTGACGTCCTCGGCGACGACGACGGATGACGGGTGGCGACGACGTAAATGTCTGGCTAGCAAAAACTGTCATTCCATCATACCACCATTCCGTTCTTAATGTTAATTTTTGTATTTGCTTTGCTTCTCTGACTTTCCGTCAAAATGTTCGTCAAAATCATCAAGAACACAACCGCACAAGTGAGCATTAAACATATTTCAAGACGAACAAAAATTACCGTATCTCCTATATCTGTAGACATCGATGATAATTACATAGAATTCACCTTGTAATTTGAACCGAATATGTAGATGTTTTTTTAGAGAACTAGAAGAGGGGTAGATAAGGAAGCACTTTACACAAGACTTGATTATCATCGCTGGCGCTCTTTAAAAAAATAAAATATATGTTCAACAAGCTAGCTACCTATAACCGCACGAAAAAAAAGAAATATGAAGATTGAATTTGAAAGACGTAGACGTAAAACAGAGGGCCAAAACAACAACATTATTAGATACAACATATTGACAGTGATGCGTCACTTTTGGTGCATTTTTTTGTGTCCTGAAAAAATTATATATTGAAAACTGACAAAGAAGTCTCAAGAGTAGCCTGGGATCCGATGATCTATAGATATATCTCGAAGGTGTAGACACACAGAGAGACTTGGCCAAGAAGCAGAAGAAGTCTATTTTTGTAATTTCCGTACCACTCAAGATGATCAGGCTTTTAAAATGTTGGTATTTGTGGCGCCAGGTTCGCGGATGGAATTATTTTGCTTTCCGACTGCGACAGCGACTCCGACTGCTATATAGTGTGGGATAGTGACTTGAAGCATGTGTTGTTGTGTTTACCCAGAAACTGATATTTTATTTCAAAACATACTGATGGGCATCGAGGTGTTTGTCTTTGTCTTCGAGTATCTACACAGCCTAAGAGCAAGCACAAGGGGAACAAACAATGAATGGAATATAGAGGCACAAAATGGTGATCGAGCAGACGAACGATCAACAAAACAAGAAAAAAAACGTTGCAGATGGATTGGTAAATGGTGGGTTTAGTTATTATTTTCGAAGAGGAAATAACCGAAACGAGGGCATTTTCTCAGGTGTTTCAAAATGGAGTAGAAGTAGGTAGAAAGTTAAAAATTGTCAAGAGTACGAGCCAATTAAGGAGTACTTACTTATACCTATACCTAGCTGCATGGTGGATCCATATTTGGGAAAACATTCTGAAATAACAGTTCAAATTCAAAAGTTGTGAAAACATGACGAAATTACTATACAGATGTTCACCTGGTGGCGCTGAACTAGTTCATTGTGTGATATTGACTTCACAGTTCTAATTTATGTGATTATCAATACTCAAATTTTTTGTACGACTAATTAATGTTCATAGGTACAATTCCACAATGAAAATGAGATTCTACCACAGAAATATGAGAAGAAAAATCGAATTACTTTCAACACTTTAGAGTGGATTACAGTTGCTACATCTGATAGATAGAGGTAGCCTACTCAGGACGATCTATTTGCGTACAGAACTGCACCAAAAGTCGGTAGCACTAAAATTCTCTTACAACGTATCTTCGAAAAGATTCAGTTATAAGTATTGCGCTGACTGGTAACTGAAAATATATGTCCGGAAATGTGAGGCAATTTTATTCCGGATACTGTCGGCTAAAACCTCGGGGAATACGTTCAATATCTTTAGAATCAGATCCCAAGAACTTTTGGAAATTCATTTAACTATAAAAAAAGAAGTGTGATGGCTTCCCTATTAACTTCACCTATGACCACGACTTCTGACATTAGTGACGGTTCTGCAAACAATTTTAGCCAATCCTTGATTGATTCACCATTTTGTTGTGGACGAAAACTAATTCCATTATTTGCGAAACTGTCCCCAAGTGTCTTTTAATAATATCACAGTAGAATATGATAAAATCTTACAATTTCTGTCACTCCTTAAAGAAGATTATTCTGTTGTACCTGATGGAATACCACCCGTAGTTCTAAAAATATGTAAGTAGGTCATTCTTTTCTCTTGCCTTGCGAAACATTTTTGATTTATCTTTGAAACCAGGTGAATTTCCTGCAAAATGGGAGAATGCCTTTATAACTCCCGTATATAAAAAGGTGACAAAAACAATATTTGTAATTATAGACCAATTTCTAGGCTCTCATGTATTCCAAAGTTGTTTAAGCAAGAAATGTTATATGCAATCAACAGCATGGCTTTATGCAAAAAAGATCCACTGTCACAAATCTGGTTATTTTGTTGAATAAATGTTTACAGGCTTTGGAATGCGGCCATGAAGTCGATTGTGCTTACACGGACTTCTCGAAGACCTTTGATCAACTATCTCATGAGATTATCAAGTTTAAATAAATCTCTTACTGCCTCCCACCTTTTTTTGATTACTTGGATTGTCTCTTATCTTGAAAATAGCGTAACGGGTACAATGGTTGGCACCCCCAATTTTTGTACTAATTATTGGCATCCTTCATGCAATAAGAGATTTCTCAAAAACTACGTTGCCCATGAATTAAAAATTGTGTTTTTTCATAATCTTTATCAATTCTCCAGAATTCTACATTTTTATTTAGGTTTATTTAATTCTCAGTTCCTTTTTGTCAGTGAAAGAATGAGGTCGTTTCCAATTAGTGAAAAAAGTGTTAAAAATACAGTGTTCCTGCTAAGAAGACTAGATTTGGTAAGTGTCCGTTTTTGATAATTTTTTGAGTTTTTAGATGAAAAACTTTCTTTTTAAATATAAAAATATAATAAATTAAATATTTTTATAAGTTTTTTGGTAAAAAAAGTTGTTTAAATTATTAAAAAAGGGGTGCCAATAATTGGTCCCATATTAACAAGTGGTTTCATTATTGGCAGGGGGGGTGCCAATAATTCATGCACTGGGACTACAATTATTGGCACTGCCAATAATTGTACTTTTAAGACTGCCAATATTTATACCCCTCATCCGTTACAAATTAAAAAAGGGGTGCCAATAATTGGTTCCATATTAAGAGTAAGTGGTTTAATTATTGGCAGGGGGGTGCCATTAATTCGTGCACTGGGACTACAATTATTGGCACTGCAACAATCAATTAAGAAAAATGTGATTTTTAAAATGTACCTACATTCATATGAATTATTTTATTTACATTTTGTTTTTTATGTAACTATATTTGCTTGCGTTGAATTAAGGTTTTCTTGCAATAAAATGTTTGTTTTTTAACGAAATTTGATAAAAAATATCACGAAAAGACATTGTTTTTCTTTAAAATTTAAGGGTGCCAATAATTGTACCGGTGGGTGCCAACAATTGTACCTGGATGCCAATGATTGTACCTTTTCGCAGGCTTTTCCTATTTTGGTGTTTTTATAAAATTCTTTTTTTAGAAAACTTTAATTCTCATAAAATTCAAATTTAAAATTTCTTAAATTTTAATTTGACATATAAAACATATTGCAAACTCTTTTATATCGAGAGTTATTCGCAATTAAAAGTGAAAAAATCCTTAGGGGTGCCAACCATTGTACCCGTTACGCTAGGTCTTATCAGGTTAAATTCAGAAACAGTTACTCTAAATCAGGTGTTCAGCAGGGTAGCCAACTGGTGCCCCTTTTCTTTATATTAGCTATCAATGATGCACCGTTATGTGTAAATAATAGTGAAATTCTCATCTTTGCTGATGATATGAATGCATATAAAAACATAACCACATTTTAACGCGTGTTTTAACTGTTAAGGACCATCGTTAACAAAGCTAATTCCATGTTAGGTTCTATCAAACGGTGATCAAAAGAATTCCGCGATCCCAATGTCACCAGTGTTTTATACAACAGTTTGGTTCGTCCCCTTCTGGAGTATGCGTCGCGGGTGTGGTCTCCTTTATATGATGTTTATATTGAAAGACTGCAATCTGTGCAACGGAATTTCACCAGTTTTTGGTTAAAAGGGTTTCAGTGGATTGATCCCCTAAATGTCCCTCCTTACGAAAACCGTTTGTCAATCTTTAAGATGCAAACACTTCAACAGAGAGGAAATAATAATGACATTGTCTTTTTCTATCAAAATACATATTGCTATAGTCACTGCTGCTCCTGACCTGTTTTGCTATAGAGGTGATGAGCCGGTGGTATAACACAGTTCCTGTGTTGGCAAACAATTGGTCATAAAATTGTGCTTGCTATAATCCCATACGACCAATTTTATAAAAAATCACATATTTTTCACATTTTTCTAAGCCAAACTTTAACCACTTGAATGAATTGAGGAGATCGATACCTGGTACCTTTTTTCGATTTTTCTAACAGTCATGAATTAGGTCACACCTTTTTCAAAAACAGAAGTTTTAGGAGACACGAAATGCTGAGAATCATGGAGAACGAAGTAAAAAAATTCTTCGTTCAAATAATTCCGTATAAGCAATTGTTTTTTTTTTTGTGAAATCAGTCAGTTCCAGGTTATTCGTTCTTTGGAGCGGGAGCGTAAATCTTATGCTTGATTTTTATTTTAATGAAATACACATTTATAATTCGCAGGAATTTTGTACTATAGGTATAACTTTGTTCGCCGACACTCCATAAGTCAAATTCTCAGGAGAAACCAGAAGTAGTGATATTTATAGTTCTATGTTTGGGGACTTAAATCAAACTATCGGAACCCAAAATATAATCTCCAGGTCGATAAATTAAAGACGATAGAAATCAGATTATCTGAAGCATCAGTGACACCAGTTTTAATTATTTGCGGAAGGAAAACAATGTCATGATTTATCCCCTTTGACTAAGTTTTTGAATCTAGAAAAATGCGCAAGTTGATATGAAAGGATATTATTGGGATCAATGCATTGGAGCCCTTTAAAGGCAAAACGTGTAAGATTGCGTTGAACAGATTCTAGTCTCTCAATATGTATCTTATAATGAGGAAACCAAACTTGTGATGCATGATCGAGATGTGGTCGAATCAATTTGTCGTACAAGGCATAGGTAACGTTAGGGTCAAGGAATTCTTTGGCGTTGGTCCATTAAATTAGCTTTGCTGAAGATGTTGTTAATGTGCTCTGAAAAATCTGTTTTAGATGCGAAAAGAACTTCAAAGTCCCTAACTTTAACATAAGATGTGTTGGGAGATAACGTTATCATAATGATGTAGGATTACGTTTTTTGGAAATTGCCACTGTCACTGAAATTTTCGTGGATTAAGATTCAAATTATTCTTTTCAAACCTTCTTCATTGGATGAAATAATTTTAAAGATCTTCATATCATCTGCTAAGATAAGAATTTTACTATTACGAACACTTAACGGTGCGTCGTAAATAGCTTAAATAAATAAAAGGGATCTAAAGAGGATCTTGTGGTACACACGACTTAGCGATGAAAGGTCTTGAGTAAGAGTTTCTGAATTTTACTTGGTAAGATCTATTATCAAGATAAAAGGAAAAGAATCCTCCAGGATTCGGGAGGAAAACCTTATGAATTCAATATAAACTTGATAATAGTATGCAAAAGTTAATCAAAGGCTTTTGAAAAATCTCTGTAAATACAGTCAACTTAACTTCCTGTATACTTTCTACGGAATTCAAAGATTTATGCAAAAATGCAAGAAGGTTCGTCACAGTATTATATATGTACCTAATATTTTTGCAGTAGGAGGCTAAATTTTCACAAACAACTTGCTCAAAAAGCTAAGGAATGAAAGTTTTCATATCACAACTTTAATTTTACAGAAATAAAAAAAGCTCCAAATACAAATTCTTGTTCGCTTTTATAAAATGTAGTCAAAAACCATAAACCAAATTCTATTGCAAATATTTGCAAATCCAACCTTAAATAAAATCGTCCTTGGAGTTCTTTTCATTTGAGCTTTCGTCGTCGTCAGTTAATTTTTGTTCTTTTGAGATTTGAAGAGCAGCAGTAGTAGTATAGGTTGGAGGAATCATTGGAAATGATTTCACAGTGCATAATCGAATGATCTGGAATAGTTTCCTGAATCGAAAAAAAATTAATTGAACGAATAATTGTTTGCTTCGTTCTCCATGATTCTCAGCATTTAGTGTCTCCTAAAATTTCTGTTTTTAAAAAAGGAGAGTGGCTTAATTCAGGGCATTTGCAAAGTTAGCTTCTTTCTTGATTCTGCAGATCGCCTTCATGTGCCCACGTCTTCCACAGTTGTGACATTTTCCATTGAATTTGCTATTGAAATTTCTATTTCTCTTCATGGCAAATGCACTCGGTTGTCTTGATTCTTCTATTGTTTCGGATCAATCCATTCTTTTCCGCTCCTCCGCTAGCAATCTTTGCTTCGCAACTCTTCCTTCATATTCTTGAGAGCAGTAACAAGATGATCATAGCTCTCTGGTAATGTCAGGAACAGTTGTGAAACTAAGTCACTTTCAGCCAGGGTAGCACCTGCTGACTTCAGTTCCCTGATCAGACCATCAAACACAAGAAAATGATCCTTAAAGTGTGTTCCTTCGGATAGCTCGAGTCTTGCTAGCTGCTTCCGAATAAGTATTTGGCTTGATGTCGACTTCATTGCGAAAACATTTTCTAACGCCTTCCACATATCCTTGGCAGTTTCTTTGTCCTTGACGTAATCCAAATAATCGTCCGAGATGCAACTGACGATTATTGATTTTGCCTTTTTATTCTTCTCTTTGAATTTTTCCATATTCACCGCATTCTTTCTAAGCATTATCATCAATGGGTATTGGAGCTGAACCAGTCACAGCTTCCAACACACCAACCATGTCCAGATACATTTTAACCCGAAAACTCCAATTGTCGTACCCTTTTCCATTGAATTGCACGATTCCATTCGGAACTTCCTTTCGGTGGTCGCCCATAACCTGTTGTTTTAAATATTTTCTAAGGATAGACAAACGTATTTCTTCAACGTATATTTTTTAATAAACGATATAAATTTTTCAATACAAATATATACAAACATACATACATACATAGATTATTAAAACTAGAGTGTATTGGAGTGAGATTACTTAAGGTATTCTAATAACAGATTAAGATCTTATTTCTTATAACTTAGAATATAGAGTAACGAAAAGGAGTAGATTCTCATGAAAAAAGGTAGGATTTTTCCGGGCATATGATATACGGGAAAGTACTTTGTGAGATTTCTTTATCCGGGATTTTGATTTCCAGGCTTATGACCCCATAACACTTTCTAAATATAGGCATTGCTTTCTCGCACGGAAAAAAATAGCGGACAAACGGCTTGCGGTCATGTCTCTGAAAATTGTCCGTCTGCGTCAATGTTATGTTTAATAAGAACTAGCTGACCCCGCGAACTTCGTCTCACCACCCTTCAGAGCAACTCCAATAACAATTTTCCTTTGGAAAACCAATGAGTTTTCCAAGTTTTTCAACAATAACTTTCTATTTTCCATTCGAAAACCCATACTGAAACTTTCCATTTTCCATTTTTCCCTAAGACAGACTAACTCGAACAAAATTAAAAAAAAAAAAAAAAAACTAGCCAAATCCGTCCAGCCGTTTGTGAGTTATGCGTTTACACACGAACAGGATTTCATTTTTATATATTATATAGATTACAAACGACCGCTTCTATCGGTTTTTAAATTTAGACTCACCTTTATTTTCGTTACCTATAGCTGGAACTCTTTATTAAACTTCCAAAATGTATTAGTTACTCAGCTTTGACCTACTGAGTTGCATTCTAAGAGGTTGGGTTGACGCTCTGAACCACAATAAGTATTGACTCAGTGAGTTAGAATAGGAGGTGATGGAATCGACCGGGAGCGGGTCATAATTCTGGTTTCAAAATTCTGCTTTTCAAAATTTTGCTTTTTAATCGAAAAATTCTGATTTTCAAAATTCTGCTTTTTATTGCATTCTGGTCACCAAAATTCTGTTTTTTCAAATACTGCTTTTCAAAATCCTGGCTGTTTTAAATAAAAACATTCTGCTTTTGTTATGTCTGTTTATTCATAAACACAAACAAATTTCGGGTTGGGGTCAAAATTCGATTTAGTCACTATTCGTCCCTTGCACTTGTCTCTAAGTCGATCAGCAAGTTTTACATTTGTGTAACTTTTCAAGATAAAACATATATCCATCAACACAAAGTTTATCTTTTCCCTTATTGGATTTTACAATCGAAATATTCATGGTAAAATTTGAACACTAACTCGAAGGCGTAACAAATTAGACTCACCTTACAGCTTACAGGAGATAAAGTAGGTACACTTTATACATACTGATGTAACTATGTACCTATGCAAACACAAAATAATCTTCTGCTAATCTCTAATGGGAGAAGATATTTTGCGAATAATATATATATTATTCGCAGAATTTTGGTAAGCAGAATTTTGAAAAACAGAATTTAAGAATTTAGAACTTTGAGCAGCAGAAATTCGAAAAGCAGAATTTTAGAAGCAGAATTTTGAAAAGCAGAATTTTGAAAGCAGAATTTTGACCCCAACCCAATCGACCACATCATTTCTTGCCTTTGGTTTTCCGATAAGAAGCAATACTTGTGTTACTTTTTTCTCTACGCCCTCATACATAAATTAACCTGAAATCTGATCCCAAATTGTTTAAAATAAAATTTAAAGAAAATTTAGTTATGAAATTTGATTGAATTCTCGCTCCGCTGCCAATGTAAATAATTTCAATCAAACATTTTTGATTGCCTATTTCCCAATTCTAAGGCATTAGAACACATTAGCATCTTCAGCAACTAGATACATTATTATATTATCAATTACAGCTGACTGCTTGCATAACAATTTGTGTTCATTGAAATCCTATTACCAAAATATGAATGCATTTTAATATGCCCGGCCGGCCGGGCGCTGAAACAGATTTCGGAAACATCTCTTTAACTTTAATGCACAGACATACAGACCTCTACAGAGAGTATTGAATTACTCGAGTCGAATCAAAGTCAGAACTGAGAGAGAACATTGAATTATGAATTAATAAAAATGTTTTCCCGCTGGCAAGATTTGGGTTTCAAAGTGAATATACGCTACGAAAAGTTCAACCCCTAGTTCGGTTTGTTCTGCATTCGGTTAAATTGTTATTGAGAGACAAAATCTTTAACCAGGGGCCAGAGGCACATCCACAACATCTATTCTCGACTTTTGTATACGGAATTTGCTTTATGTTGAATTTTGTGTAATTTGAGGACGTATCGTCTTTTTATGGACCAATAATTGGGTAGGAATAAGACATGCGGAAAAATGCGTAGGGTTCACCCATAGAGTGTTCTGCCGCTCAACTCGGAGCGTCGCGTAGTCGGTCGTGTCGGTCGTCGCGCCCGCCTCGACCCCATCGACATCATCGCAATTGAAAAATTCGTGAATTTGTTGAAGGAATATACGAATATTGATTACGGTTACAAAAATCTTATGACGTGTTACACTTTGTGTATGTTGGAAATTAAGTTAAGCTGATGGGCTGTTGATGTTGACATAAGGGACGAAATATTAAACTTTGTTTCGTTTGAAATTTCTGACAGGATGTGTAATTACATAATGAGTGTAAGTGAAATTTGATTACACGCCAGCAGAAGAATAAACTGTTGATAACTTTACCGCAGCAGAGCAGCGCAGGAGCGTATTGAATGTGAAGGTCTCCTTGTTATTGTTCTGATAAATAATTTGATTTGTGAATTGGATATTGGAGAGTTCTTTTTAGAACTGACAGCAACTAGACAGAAACTACGAAAGTTATCCTGACGGAAGAAGGTTTCTCTTTTTTGTATTCGAGATCCGATTCAGCCCGTAGTATTTGATATTATGAAAGTAAGATGATGATAGAATTGGTGCTGGTTAGGAAACGTATTCCATTCCACTTCTTATTTACGACTGAGGGAACATTTCCGGTTGGTTTATTCTTGTCTTCATCACAATTGCTTTCACTTTGATAGTTACATCACCGTAAGCTGCTGACAATGAAATCGGAATGCCTACAATACAATCAAATTTCTAAAAGAATAGAGACATTTAAATGGAGGTTTCAAATCGCACATGTTTTTTTCATGTTTGAATCGATTTCGCTGGACAATTATTTGAATTCAACTATCAAATCGGTTTTGCAAATCCATTCTTACATTGAATTCTAAAATTTATATTTTAAACTGTTTGTTTCCTCAATACGATTCCTATATTTTTCGCTTCCATCGATTTATCAAATCGGTACAATTTCACCCATTTGAAAAATTGTAAATGAGAACACTATTTTTCACAAATTTGTTAACACTCTAACCTGATGTAACGTAAAACGTAATGGCGCAAAATTATAGTCCGCTAATGAACAAGTTTAGTGTGCTACTATAACTTAAAATGACGTTTTAGACATGACTCAAACGTCATTTAAGCTATAGTATCACACTAAATTCTCTTAAAGTTGTTCATTAGCGGACTATAATTTTGCGCAAATAAGTTTTATTCGCAAAATTTTTCGATACCACAATAAATATTCTTAGGTGATCTTAAAGTAAAAGGGTGGCAAACAATGTTTAAAAGTGTACTTTAATTTTAAAAGACAAAAATTGGAAATACCTAAGAGCTGTGGTTTGCCAAAATTGAAGGGACTATTCACACGAGAACGACCGACGCGACGTCCAATAAACAAACAAAATATTCGTCGGTTTTGACATTTCTTTAACACGAGAATTTTTAATTCGTCGCTAATGAACACCTAAAGCACTATTCACATGAGCACGACCAACGGACGACGAATGAAGAAAAGTGATTTTAGATACGCTTGAAGCCGTATTTCCTTACAAATTCTCAACAAAACGATAGAAGTATAGAGTATATTTTATTTTTGATTAATGATGCAAAAATTTACATTTTAATCTCAAATGTTAATAAATTTAAGAAAACAAATTTATTCGTCGCGAAAATAGTTTTAGTTGATACGAACTGCCAAACTCTATTCGATTTCCACATCATCCACACTCCCAACGAACAAAATGTTCGCGCGCTTATAACCTCAAAAATCATTCTTGCCTTGTGTTTTAGTTGTTGATTCGCGATGAATTAAAAACTCTCATGTGAAAGAAATGTCAAAATCGACGAATTTTCGTTGATTTGTTGGTCGTTGTTCGTGCTCGTGTGAAAAGTGCCTAAAATCAAAACAAGAACGAATTTTGAGGTTAAGTAAACACTAGCGAACATTTTGTTTGTTGTGATTGTGGATAGTGTGGGACGAGAATAGAGTTTGGCTTTTTTTGCTTTCTATTGGTGTTTTTCGTTTTTACCTCTGAGCAGATTACAGAAATGGCAAAGAAAAAATATGTGTTTTTTTTTTAGCTCAGATGTATTTGCTCAGGATAAAACAACCGAGCAAATAGAGCGAATACCGGAGCGAAGACAGCTTCACTTATTTTTTCTGATTTTATAAACATGAAGAACAACATAATATGATTCAAAATGGATTTCCAAGACAGTAGCGCGTGAACTGTAGATAAACAAAATATATAAAACGCATAATGAGTACAAAATTTCATTTCGGTGCTCGGGTTTGTTTCTTTTTTATATCAGAGGATTTAAATATGATCTGCTCAGAGCTTTGTCTTGACACATCTGAGATCTGCTCATGATGAATTTATCTAGGCAAAGTTCATTTACATAGAAATATTTATTTAACAAAAAGCGCCTTTTGTAGTTAAGATACAATTATTCAAGTTCGAGTTTATAGTTCAATAAAGTATTTTATAATAAAAGAAGAAAAGTTTTCATATGACTAAAAATATTCAGAAGTAACTAATTTGTTTTGTATAGAACAAGTATTCAAAATTCAAAGTATAACAAATAAGATGGTAAAATAATTAATATCAACAGCTCAGAAGTAAAAAAGAAAAACCTTAAAAAGTTTATTTATCTGAAAACTGAAACGTATCTAAAATTACTTTTTTTTCATTCATTCGTCATTCGTTAGTTGTACTTATCTTAATAGTCCTTAAGGCAAAATACATTGGTAATTTAAAATTATTACTTAGGGCAAATATCACATAATGTAAAAAACGCCGTTTAAAAAAAACATATTTTTGTCTCAACTTTTATGAAATTCAGTCTTTAAAAGTTGCACATCAAGCCGCTTTTGAAACTTGTAAGTATTAGGTATGTGCGATGGCAAAGTTGATAACAGTAAGAAAGTAAGTGGTGATGGCAGCAGTATCCAATTTGCCTATTATGCCTGAGTATGTTTAAACCGAGACTTTTTGTCGAGAATAAAAGAATTTGATAATCATAATTAATTCGCAGTTGGTATATTTTTCTTTTCTTTTAAAATCTTCGCTTTTATCACCATCGGTACTGCTATGTCTTCGACGCAAGGTAATTTTACGGTTTTAAATTCCATTTCTTACGAAAATAACAAATTGTAAAAAAATTGTACTGCAAAAACTTTTCAGTAACTGAACAAATTTGTAAAAAAATTTTATTTGGTGAAACACAAACTTACAAAAAAATATAAATTTTTACAAATTTGTTCTTGTACGCAACAAAGAAAATTATAACTTTGGGTGAAACTGAAATAATGAAATTTCTACAAATTTCCCTTTGTAAGTAACAAATACAATTTTGTAATACAAAGATTTTGCGAAACAGAAAAAAAACGATTTTTCCACAAACTTGTTAAAAAAATGCTTGTAATCTACAATTTGTTAGTTGGTGAAATAGGCCGCAGGTATAGAAACCTAAATTTCCAAGACCGGATTAAAACCGTAAGATTCCGATTTCACCAGAATTACAAACACTTGTTATTGTTCATTTTTTGAGAGAAATATCCATCAGACAGATGTTGGTAAGTAAACTTTCTAATATAGAACACAAAAGATATACCTACATTATGTTCAACAATAAATCTTATAGGAGCTTTACATGAAAAATTATAAAACAAACTTTGGAGCGAATTGCTTCGTTGCTCCCACAATTTATTTAATTTCCGTCATCCCCAGAGGAGCTTAACGAGTTAAAATCGGGATTCTATAGCGTCGCCAGGTTCCCAAAAGTAATAGGTGCGATCGATTGTAGATGTACCTACAAATTAAGCGACCTGCTTCGGTAGTGTAGTTGGACCTATTATGGCTGGACACTATATAAACAGAAAAAATGTGCACGACTGGGTCGCACAAGCTTGCACCTGTATTCCAAAACTAAACCCACAAACAACATTAGAAATAAAAACATGTAATTAAAATTCATAAATAGAAATTTAAATTTAAATATGAACCTCAAAACCACATTTTATCTGAAAAAAATGTCGTACAATTTCTACAGAAATTGTTGATTTTTTTAAAAGAAAATTTTGTGGAGCGGTTTCTTTTAAATTAATTTCTTACATAAACAAATTTTAAAAAATGTCTTAAAATTTATTAGGGTATGCAGTATTGTGGAATATGTAAATATAAATTTTATAATGCAATTTCGATTTTCAATATTGATCCGTTTTTGAGATACAGAAAGAAAGTTTAAAAATATTTTTTTTAAATACAAAAAAAAATATTTTAACACAAAATGTTATGTGGGCCATATATACGTACTCCCAAAAAAAGTACAGTGATTGAACTTTTATTTTTCGAGCAAATTAATAACAAAAAAAAAACGGTTCTATGAGAGGTATAGGTAGCGTTTTCGAGCAATTTAAAAATATTTTTTTTACATAATATAATTCATTTCTTTGAAAAAAAAAATTCAAGGAACTTTAAAATAAAAATCGTAGGAGCCGATCTTAAAAAAATCAAAAAAATAACCCACGCGTATTCGCTCAAACCTCTAATTTGTAAGTTTAAAGTTAATCGGACCAGTGGTTAAGGCGCTGTAGGTGCGTTTACAGACATACAGACGGACGGAATCGCCGGACCCACTTTTTTCGACTTCTTTATCATCGTAATGTCATAACTCATCAAAATCTCAATCTTTGTATACGAATTCAATACTTGCCATATATTCTACATATATGTCGCAAGTAAAAAGGTCGTACAAATTTACTTATGAAATCACGGGAATACACTCCTAATTAACTGGAATGCTTAAAAATGAAGTTGTGTAAAATTCTGTTGGAAAAATTACCCATTGCCATTCGCCATTTAAAATGCTGTTGTCGAAAACCGACGGAAAAGATTTCTTCCATTCAATTGCTCATTTAAGCAATTGAGTCTAACATGAATAGTAATTTTAGACTTCGTTATGTCTATAACAATTTTGGAATCGTTTTAAGGCAGTCGAAATTTTATTGTTAGATGAAGCATTTTTTTAAACTATTAGCTCCATACTCCTTTACAAAGCGTACCCTGCTGATTTTTGTCAAGTCAACGTCGAGTGCGTCGAAGCGTGCGTGCGTCGCGTCGGTAGGTCGTGGTTCGGATTGGTGGAATTGCATGTCTATTCATATATCGATTCGCAGTGGTTCATGTTGAAAGACTGGAAAATAAAATCCAGGACAATTATTTCTTGATGGCCTAACTACTTTTTGAGAAAAAGAAATAGGTAGTTCTATTTTTTACCGTATTAAGCACTATTTTGGAATTTTTTATTTATTGTTAAATATAGCTTTTACCCACGGTTTTTCCCGCTCTAAGTAGATACCCACTGGAAAATTATCACTACAGATGCAAAAAATCGTGTCAATTCTTAGCTCTATGCTTCGTTCTACTTGATTCTTAGCGCTTGTTGTCTCATAAAATTTCTGTTTTTGAAAAAAGGTGTGGCCTTATTCAATAGAAAAAGAAGATCAGGGAAAGTACTTTCCGGGATTTCTTTTTCCGGGAATTTGGTTTCCAGTCTTTCGACCCCAAAACGACTGGAAGTTAAAGAATTCGAGGAGAACGCTTCTTTTTATTGAATGTGAGTCTGCTATGATATTGATATTGCTCAATGAAAACCTCTACAGACTTCTTTTCGCGGTCTAACGTCGTTCGATGTGTTGTTTTACAGAGCGGCATACCTACATGACGTTTAATTGAGAATGATGACTTCTAGGGAGGTTAAAACAAAAACACTATCTATCGGTAACGATGAAATGGCCGATTAAATTTTCAGTATATGGGATTTGCTGAGGATGTTTCCTTTAGGTATTTCAGAATCGGAATCCGGATACCTACATTATTTCCCACTTGCTCCAATATTCAAAAAAATGAAAAACATATTCGATGTTAAGTTCAGTCTAGGCCAGTTATCCCTACCTCAAAACAAAAAAAAAACGTTTTTTTTCTTCAATTCTATTGGAATGTCAAGCAAACTCACTGCAGATCCATTAAGGTTTTGTTTTTCTAAATTCTAAGTGACAAAGTCGCTCTTATTTGCCTTTAATGTCCAATTCGTCCATTCGCTTGTGCATATATACCAGTAGGGGTTCTAATATTTCAATTCACACAAAAGGTTTCTGTCTCGAGGACAAAAAAAAAACCGTCCAATATAAACATTTAAGCAGGTATAGCAACCTACCTAAGCCGTTTAATAGGATAACCCTATATTATCGTTCGAAAAATCACTGAACTGACTTACAGCTTTAGACACAACAAATACACATTTAGTGTGGAAAAACCAGTTATCTGCTGCATAAACCGCCATCGACACTTAATGACACATTCATAGCGATTATATACAGCATTCAAAGGTACCCGTATTGGTTAATCTGTTGGTATTTATGCTGAACATCGAAAGCAATTACTGCTGCTCAAGGATTAAAACCAATATAAGGATATTATAACGCATTATCCCTTAAGCCACAATAGAGAGAAAAACAAATTTTGCAAACAACTTTTACCACGCACTATTAGAGAAGCTCATAATCCGCTTCCGCTGCATTCGTCATTCATAAGAATGACAACAGACAACATATGCCATTGCCATTCGAATTCAATGAACTGCAGCGCTCTGTTGCTGTTGGTTGGCTGATGTTGATGTCGCACTAACATCCCTTTCTCTATTTCAACTTCAATACCTAAAGATGTGCCTGGTACCCTCCTAACCAAAACGAAACCAAGGCTTAGTAAGAAATCTCTTCCAAAAAATTAAATAGACCCTACACCCATCATGAAAAAACAATCTTCAAAAAAAAAAACAAGGATATTTTCCGTCAGGCAAGGCATTTGCATCAATAAGAAATAAGCTGCACTTAGGTGCTATGGACGATACCACTGATAGACTGATACCACACCATACGTAAATAGATATCCATAATCTTCTTCCGCTTCCATTGTTCGCAGTTTGTAGTCTGTGATGAGGGAATTGTCGGAACTCGGAATTTCGAATTAGGTGCGTGGAATAAATTTGCGGCCTTGTGACTGAAATAAAAAAGAGAAGGAATCGGAATCGGATGGGCTTCCACATAAGCCAGATTGAACTAATATGGCATCCAATGTTGCAGAGGTGAATTTTTGTGTATGTTTCCTTCGAAACTTACAGATGGCAACTTTTTAATAATTTAAATAGATGGCTAGAATAAAACTTACTTTGAGTAGGTATCTCTCAAACTTCTGTTCCCTTTTTTTTTAATAAAACCAAATGATACATTTCAGAGGCGTGCAAAAAAAATACAACTTTTAAATTATATATGAGGAATGAAAATAATGCACCTATGTATAAGCCAACTTCTATTTGAGTATGCGCATTATTGTGCAATGGGTTTCGATAAAGGGGGAGGTTCTTAAAAAAACATGACTCAAATTAAGGGTGGCTTTTCGCGAGGGTAATTCCACTCGTTTGAGTTGAGTGGATTTTCTTCATCTTGAACGTTAACTAATATTATGGATACAGAAATATTTATGTGTTTGTGTAACTACCCGTTCCAATAAGAACATAGGTATATTTCACTTTTAAAACTTTTATTTCAATTGATTTTTTTGTTTTTTATTTTGTGAGCAAAGTGCGATTTGAATTAATTTTGTTTTAGTATCTACAGTAAAATTGTTCTCAGGGCAGTTTTGATTTCTTTTGTTTTTTCCAACTGATTACGACATTTTCGTCAAAAACAAGGATTCATTATGCAACATTACTGTCAAGACATTGTAAGCGTTGTAATGGCCACAGTTTTTTTTTTTTGTATATTCATGAATCTTGACGTCTTGCTGTTTGGACTCATCCTCAATATACAAATTGCATCCCCGAAAACTTAAAGCACCTAGTTATAGTCTCAATCAGTGGCGTAGATAGGGGGGATCAGGGGGATATATCCCCCCCATTGGGGTTCATAATTGTTCAACATAACCAAGTCATGCCAAATAAGTTAAAGAAACGCACTCTGAAATTTAGTACCTACTTCGTACGTGAATCAAGTCTTATTAGTACTCACAGGATTCCTAGAGGCATTGTAAATTGTACATTCTATACCTACAGTCTACGGGGAAAACACAAAGTCAACTTCATCTGAAAAAAATTATTACTTCGGCAAATCACAAAATATTTTGAATTTCTATTTTATATCGATTTTTAAAAAGTATTTTTTAACGTCTCTCCCTAATTGATAATAATAGGTAAACGTGCAAGAAAAAGAGCTTAACTCCAGCTTTCCACAAAAGCCCACACCGTAACAAAAATTGAAAGATATTTAGATTTCTTCTCACCGTGTGTCACATTGTTAATTTGGTGTAAGAAACTGCCCCAAACACGCAACACACTCATCCATACGAACACAAATGTTCGCACAACTGTGGTGAAGTTAACGCGAATCCTAACGGTAACGATAACTCACACTAGTTCATTTTAACCAGAAAGCAAAATGCGCTATTACCCATTACATAAAGCATGCCTTACACAAGAGGCAGATTGACAATCATTCGTCGTAATTTTGCGAGTTATTTGTGCGAATTATTTTGAGGGGCTTTTTTTTAAATTAATTTTATATATATAAAATATTACGAAAATTTCCTAAAATTAATTTGGGTATGCAGTATTCAAGAATATATAAATTTACATTTTATTAGTGAATTTCGATTTTAAATATTGATCCGATTTTGAGGTATAGAATTTTGAAAAAAAGTTTATAAATGTTTTTAAAAATACAAACAATTTTTTAAAATTTGTTTGGAAATAAAATTTTATTTGAGCAATTTATACGTACTTTCAGAAAAAAAATTAGTAGCTGATCAGGGTTTTGTTTTTCGAAAAAATCTTATGAGAAAAAAACGATTCTATGAGAGGTAACGTTTTGGAGGAAGTTTAAAAAAAGTCGTTTTTGAGAAAATTGAAACTTTTAGTTTTTGGCCAAAACAAATTGTATGGTGGCTTCCCTGAGTTCTGATCTTTAAAAAAAAAAAAAAAAAAAGCACCAACGAACCTCTAGTTTTCAAGTTTTAAGTCAATCGGACCAGTGGTTAAGGCTGCAGGTGCGTTTACAGACAGACAGACAAACACTCAAAACTTTTCATATATTCTATACTAGCAGTTGCCCGCGAATTCGTCCGCCTCTCCCTCACGCTCCGGCCAGAAGTGCGTCTTGACTTGTGCATCATGCGCGTGAATTCGGTTGCGAAGTTATTTTAAAATTGTATATTAGTCGACTCTCCCTAAGTCAAAATTCTTCTTAACTCGAAGCGTTCAAATATGATTTATTTTCCCCGTTTTAGTAAGACTTTTCACTGAAGCTCTGCTCTTATTATTTGCAGCGTATCTTTGTATAGCTTAAAGGCTTCCTCGATAAATGGACTATTCAACACAAAAAGAATTTTTCAATTTCATTTAGCAGTTCCTTAGATCAGCGCTTTCACACAAACACGCGTTTCACATTTTCCACTGATTCTTCGCTCCTATTGGTCGTAGCTTAATGCTATGCAGCCTAAAACTTTCCTCAATTAATGGACTATCCAACTCAATTACAATTCGAACCAGTAGTTTCTGAGATAAGCGTATTAAAATAAACAAACAAACAAACAAACTCTTCAGCTTTATATATTAGTATAGATGTCGGAAGTAAAAATGAGCGAACTAGATCTATCCCCCCCCCATAGCGAAAAGCTATCTACGCCACTGAGTCTCATAGTTAATTTTTTGTTCAATTTTACCCAACTTAACTTGAACCATATTATTTAACTATTTATTAGACTTATGCAACGATTAAGATTGGACTTTTGGTTTGAAATGGGATCTAATTTAACCATTTACTGTGTGAATTGCGATAAAAAAGCATTTTTGACCAACATTTCTACGAAGAAATTTCCCTAAACGAAAAATATATCCAGGTAAAATAATTTCGCGTACAAAACCCAATTAAAAAAAAAAAAAGAAACAAAGTTAAAAAAAAGTCATTACCAAAAACAAGTCTCAACTTCTCGATTTCGCAGCGATAATAAGATTTTTTAAAACAACTTTTTAAAATTTTCAAGTGAAAATTCCCATATTTGATAGTTGGTTTATTGAGTGTGGTTACACTGAAAACCAGTTTTCACGTATGAAATATACGAATTTTGTTTCTTGTCCAGTAATTATAGGTCATATAAGATGGAAATCTCGGAAATTCAAATACCCAGTATTTTCAAATGTAAAAACTTATATTTTGGTCAGAGGTCACAATTATTTTTTTTCACATATCTTACAATTACCTGGTTTTCAGTTGTTCTCACATTTTGAACGAAAAAAAAGCCGACCAAGTCTTTGAAAAAAGCCGATATTTTGATGCTTTTTTGATTTTATGTCCAAATAATAATAGGCTTGCTTTCAAGCTGCCGAAAGTAGATATCGCGCAAACCAAATTTTTTATGAACGAAACTACTGTAGTTCGCAATAAAAATACAACCTACTTTAGGTCATAATAAAATCTGGCTTACAGCTTGAAAGCAAGCAAACCGAAGTATTTATACATGTAACATTAGGACGCGTGCAATGAAAGAAACAAACAAAAAATCCGTGATGATGGAGACACATTGCAACAGGTATGCGAGGCCTTTTCGGCTAACGAAATTCACTCCGACCAAGCGATTTTAAATATAAAAATAAAAAACCAAGAACTTGTTTTTTTGAATTTTTCACATAAAACATTTTTTCTTGTCTTTGAAATTTAAAATATGCAAAAATCTAAAATAATATTAAAGCAACTCATTTCCAAAAAAAATAAAGATTTTATTCATTGAATTTATTGGAAAACTTTCAGCACCACTTCTACATTTCTTAACAAAAAATTATTAGTTTAAAAAATAACAAAAGATAATTAACAAAGTTGTTATCACAGATAATAAATTTATACAGATGTATCACCCTTATGGCGAGAAATGATATATGAAACTGAAAGCTACCAAAAAAAAAAGCTTTTTCCAAAAGCTTTAACGCATTCACTTAATGCATTAAAAATCTATTTTCGCTCGCCTCATTGCCCATAAATGAATACTTAGGCAAGGAAAAAAGCTTCAAAAAGCTCCTTGTCTGTTACGGCGTTGTCTGTTAAGAGCAAAATATGTTTCATTTTTTTCTGCAGGGATGAAACATCTGTATAAATTTATTATCTGTGTTGTTATCTAAATAGTGTGCTGAACTAAAATTTATACTTTGTGGCAAAGCCTTTGTTGGCTATTACCACCTAACATCGCCTGGTCATCGAATAAGCCATATCCTGGCACCTTTTAGCGAAACATTATTCCATGAGACCTTTATTACGTCCCAGAGTGCTTCGTTGTTGGTTGTTGTTGGTTTCATTTCTGGGACCGCTTTGTATAAGTCAGCTCGCCAGATGCTCAATTGGGTTGAGATTAGGCCGACTAGACTGGCCACTCTTTCTCATTTGTTGAATGGGGTTGAAACCATAAAATAGTCTTCTTGCTCGTATTTCGGGGTCATTAACCAGTTGGAAGATCCACAAAAGCGGCATTTCTTCATCTACATAGTATAGCATAATTTTTTTGAGAATGTCAACATAAACGTGTTAATCCAATAAGGTTTTTATGCAAAAATTTGGTTCAAAACCATAGTAGGAAAAGCAAGCCCATACCATTATGATTTATCCTCCATGCTCTACCATTTTGAAGGTGAAATTTGGGTTGTTCTCCGCTTTAAGATGTCTTCTAACGTAGGAGCGTGATCATTTCCTCCTCCAAGCAAAACAATTTTGCTTTCGTCCATTTCTTTTATGGCGAAAATTGTATTTTTGTTTACATTATAAGTCCACCGATACTGTTGTGTTGTACGCCTTGTACATCATTTGAGGAAAAAGTCGACAGATAAATTTGTTTTCTCAAACTTACTAACATTTGAGATGAAAAAGTAAATCAAAATAAATGCATCATAAATCAGTTAAGAAATTATATTTCTATATAGTCTTGTTAAGAATTTATGAGAAACATGTCTAAAAACACTTTTTGTCATTCATTTATCGTTCGTCGGTCGTGCTCATGTGGATAGTGCTTAACAGAAACGAACTTCTCTATCACCATGAGTATCTTCAAATTTTAACCCATACAATCTGCTCCACAGCTCGATAAATTTTAACATATTTTATTCACCACTCTAGTGTCATATTTAAACCAAACGTCAACATTTAACATACATTTTAACGTAATTCACAAACGGCCTTAGGCCGTGTGTGAATTGCGTTAAAATTTGCGTTAAAACTTCTACTACGATTAAAATTTTACGTCTTGTTTGAGGTGGGATCAAATTTAGCCATTTGCTGTGTGAATTGCGTTAAAACAATTATTTTAACCAAGATTTCTGCGTAGGTTAAAAAAATTTCCCTCGATAATTTAAGAAATTTCCCTGAACAAAAATTGGTTTTCTTTTTCATGGAAAAATAATTTCTCTTACAAAACATATTTAAGAAAACAGGGTTAATGAAAAGTCTCTGAAGCTAAAAAAAAAAATTTTATTTATTGTTCTCGATTCTCATGTCATATTTTAAAACAACAGTCAAAAATATTCCAACAAAATTCCCATTTTGATTAATTGATTTATTCGGTGTGGTAACACTGAAAAATTGTTTTCACAGATCACAGCTGATATGTCTGTCATACATTTCAAAAGAAACAAAACAATAAATTCGTATTTGCTTTAGAAAGATGACAAATTTAAAGTATTTTGTGTTAATTCTTTTATATCTTTTAAAATATCAACGCATTATAACAAAAAATTCAACTAAGCTGTTGATGGACGTGAGGTTGATGCAACGGGCGATGTTGGCGAATCACTCTCATCGAAAGTAAACTCCAGAGAGGAAGATAATGTCGGCAATGACATCAACCTGCTCCACAGCTCAATAAATTTTAACCCATTTTATTCACCTCATTAGTGTCAAATTTTAACGCTGGTTAAATTTTAACACACATTTTAACGCAATTCACACACGGCCTTAATCAGAAAAAAACCTGAGTGTTTTTGAGTGTGTCTGTCATTTGTAAGAGGTATCGTTCGTAAAGTCTGGTTATCCTTTTGCTACAAAGGATAACCTCTGCTTTAATGACAGGTGAGGGAAAAACAAGAACATTTCCAAAAAAATCTTTAAGGCCTTAATCTGTTAACTCTGTGTAACCATCTTTTACTGATCTTAGATTGACTCTTGAACCAGTTTGAAAGTGAAGAGTAAACTCAATTTTTATTTCTATTTGGTATTACTTCAAAAATTTAATAAAAAAAACGCACCCAAAGTATCATCTCGGCTTGACCTGAAAGCAATAAAGAGGAAATTTGCATCTATTGTGAACAGGGCCTCATAAAGAAACTAGGGACTAGCGTACTAAGGGCCATTCCAAAAAGAAAGGGCACTACTCTTGAGAGAAAATGTTTCTAAAAAATTATAAAAAATTTTATTGTAAAAATTGTGAATTCACACCAAGAAGAAAACAAGGTTTTGCAAAACTTTTCAAAAGAGGAAAAGGGTACTACACCGGAAAGCAATCATTTGGACTTTGGTATGAATACAATATCTAAGGGTAACAATCCCCTTATAGAAACGAATCCCTGGCATCCCTAAGTTACTTTTTGAAATGTGCAGTGCAGTGAGACCTGATTTAGGGTTTTTGAAAACGTCTTGTCGAAAAACTGTATTTTCGACAAGAAGTTCTCAAAAACACATTATGGCAACGCTGATCCAGTATCATATTTCTATAGAAAAAAAGATAATTTTGTGATTGAAATTTAGACCATTAAATTAACTATAAAAATATTAAAACAAAACAACAAATTTCTAGGTTTATTTATACTAAATTTTGAAATAAAATTAATGTTACTACAATTATTCCAAAATCCTTTCTAAGACTTTTCTCAATTTTTCAGCATTTTATATAAATTGAATTCAAAACATGTGTTCTTTTCGCTGAAATAGCGCGCAGCTTTCTCACTAACTAATGTCAACAGGACATTATTAAAGGATATTCGAAATGTTTAAAAAAAAAACTACAACCTTTTTGAAATGTATGGTCATACAAATACCTATATATGACCATTGAATAAGAAGTACAGGAAGGGGTCTTATGAAAAAGAAGTGAAGCATTTTTCTAAGTAGTGTGAGTTTCACAAATACAAACGCATTACAACAGGGCTGGTCTGCAGTTGAATGGTTAATCCCAGGGGCGCCAAGCGAAATATGATTGAATCAAGATTATATCGATTGTGCATCAATTTTATTTTTCAATTTTAATTCTTTTCTTGGACTACATGGTGTTTTAACGTTCAAGGTGTACATGCACGATTTTAATAATTTTTTTTTAAATTTTTCGTTACATTTTCTTCATTTTTCATCCTTAATTCATCATATTTATTGTCCTTTTTGGTGTCGTATTCGAAAGCGCATTCTATGAACAACTTGATCAAGTGTTACAAAGCACAAGAAATTGTGTAGCGCCTAACGATCACCAACAAAAATAAATGCGCCCCTGAACTCGAGTTTTTGTTTTTTTGACAGATGAAACTACAAAACAACATTTGACCAATCACAGCTCAGCAAAATGACAGCACATGCCCAGTTTGACAGATTAGTGCCCCGTATTTTGACAGATGAATGCCCCCTATTTAACACCATCAGAAATTTTTGTTGCTTCACTCACGTACACTGTGCGTGTAGCTTACACCGCTTCCTGTACTTCTTATTCAATGTATATGACCTATTACCTACTATTTTTAATTAGAACAAAACTTCCACTTAAAATCACAGATGAGTTAAAAGGGAGATGGGAAACCAAGCTGTCAAAATGACAATGTCTACAAGCTGCGGTCAAAGTTTACTGCAAGAGTATGCGTGTTTTTACCAATACTATCTCAGTAAACTTCGACATACCACCTGATTTTTGTTGCTGTTTTTTCTCATTTATTCACATTCACGAGTAACAGTAAAATAAAATTTGCGGTATCCGGAGGGTAAGACGTAAGTCAGTTTCCGATCTCCTTTTGTCTCTGCTTAAAATAAAAAACCAAGGCGAAGAAAGGGAATTACTTCAAGTTTCATATATCTATCTGTATCTAAATCTATTCCATGTTATTCTTGTTACATTGATATAGCATTGTAACTTGTAAGAGTATAGGGGAAAAAAGGGCATTGCACAGTATTACGAAAAAGTTAAACCACATTCTACATCACTGGTGTAAAAACTGAAAAAGGAAAGAACAACAATTCACTGAATATTCCCTTCCCCATCATGGCATAGGGAAATTTAACAAAAAGTTGCTAAGTGCAAACGCAACGCTAAAAAGGTAAATATCAGCTGCTTAATCCGCAATCCAAGTTAATGGAATTCGGATTAGAGTTGTGGGTTTGTTGGTTTTGTATTACAGCCAACTGGAATTAATACACTAAGCAAAGTGTATGCTCCTTTGGATTATTATGAGAATCTTTATGTAATTCTGATTATTTTGAATAAGGGTAGGATTGAAAACTGAAAACTAATACTACTTAATTGTTCTCACTTGCATATTGCATTGTCCAACTTTTTAGGGTTAAGGTTCTTGTGGTTTTTGTTTCGATGGAAAGCACACTAGCTTTTTAAAATTAATTTATTTGACATTTTTTTAATTGAAATTCAATTATTAGGAAAAGTATATACGTTCTGGTCAACTGATGGTAAAACTAAGATGAAGCTGTGATAAGGTAATGCAAGACGAAGATTTAGATGTTTGAACCTTTTTTAAGTGGTATCAATGCAACAATATAAAATAAGGTCTTTTTAAAAAAGAATTCAGTTGCTTCGTTCTCCATGATTCTCATCATTTCGAGTCGCCAGATTTTTCAGATTAATAAAACAGTGCGGTCTTATTCAGGGCTGCCATTTGACAAAAAACCTTTTTTTGAATGCGTTATACAGCTAAGTCATTACGATCCGTTTGCTCATTCGAAACATACAGTGCCTTGCATAAGTATAACCGCACCCTAAAAAATGCATTTAATAGAAAACCTACAATAGGAGTGACTCCTTACTATTTTTGTATTGAGTTGCATCACTGATCAAGCAAATTGAGAAGATAATAAAGTGCCGTTATTTCCTCTCCTGGTGTTTAAAAATTACAAACAGATTTTGATGTATTGCAAAAATATAACCACACAATGCAAATCTCTTTGAAGCTGCATTCAATCAAGTGCTTTCAAATAAAAAACAACAATGCCACGCACTTAAGCGAAATTGAAAAACGCAAAATCTTGGCTTTTCGGTCAAGCGGCCTAAGTCTTAGGGCTATTTGAAGACGAATTTCACGATCGGATAGTGTCGTTCGAAATTTTTTAAAAGATCCAGAATCTTATTGGACAAAAATAATACCTGGGC
The DNA here is from genome assembly GCA_943590905.1 of Sphaerophoria taeniata. Taxonomy (NCBI): domain Eukaryota; kingdom Metazoa; phylum Arthropoda; class Insecta; order Diptera; family Syrphidae; genus Sphaerophoria; species Sphaerophoria taeniata. Next base: position 20,798,487 of record OX016540.1, on the reverse strand, counting down.
GTCCGCAGAAGCTGACACGGCGCGACATGAGGCGTTTAATCAATGCTGCATCCAATTCGGTGCAATCTTTGCCGGAATTTCGTGACAAATTGTGCTTAGGAGTTTTGGTTTCAACCGTTTATCGCGCTTCAAAAAGCAGTGCAGTGGAGTGATTGTTTTTGGCAAAATGGTGCCAGCTCCAAATCTAACAGCAGCCCACAAACAACAAAGATTGGAATTTGCCCGCCAAAACATGAATCGGGATTGGAAAACCGTAAGTGACTTTCTATTAATCTACACTAAAATCTCGTTATTCCAAATGGCATATTAACGGTAATAATAACGGTAATATCGGTACTTTATTTTCTTCTCAATTTGCTTGATCAGTGATGCAACTCAATAAAAAATAGTAAGGAGTCGCTCCTATTGTAGGTTTTCTATAAAACGCATTTTTTCAGGTGCGGTTATACTTATGCAAGGCACTGTACATTTATGTTCTGAATGTGAAAATATGTCTAAGTTATGGTTTTTATTTTTTGGATTTCAAAAGTTTCAGTTAGGTAAGAAAATGCTTCAAGCACATTGTTTAAATAAACTAAATGAAAGCTTCAAGCAAAAAATATCGAGGAACCGAGCAGAGCAGTTGCCAATATATTTGGATCCGAAGAAATGATTTCTATGGGACTACAATATGGTAAGGACCAAAACCAAAAACAATTATGGTTTTTTGGTCATAACTCGGTAACCAGACCTTGCAGATAGTTTTAGTTTTCAGTGACTGAGATGGATCGGTCATTTAGAGCGGATAGACACCAATGCTCTGGCCTGGAAAGCCTTCAACACTATTCCTGAGTGACGTAGAAGGAGAGGTGGAGACTGTTGATGGAAGCCCAAGTCCATAACGGACTGGAGCGCCACCTTAACTAAGTAACCTGGGCAAATTGAGAGATCTGTCGATTTGAAATCGCGTTAAATTTTCTGAAAGTATTGTGATGTGCTTTTTGTTTCCCAGCCGAGGTTTCACACTTAATAACTACAATTTAAATATAGAAAATAATTTAGTTTTTGCTTGATTTTATTAAACTTGTTAAACACGGATATCTGCTGGTGTCGCTTCCGGCGGGTTTTCGGATCTCGTTCTAACTGCCGCTTGACGGATGTCCGGTTACTTGCTGCCTCTATTGGTGGTAGGGCTTCCGGTACTGGGCTTCAGTTCCTGTTTCCGTTTGTCTAAGATGTTTGGTATTTCTTTACTCGACCAGTTTATTTCCGGGGGATCAGCAGGTACATTTAAGGTCCCTGGTGGCACACAGCACGGCAGGCAAAAGCTCCGGTGGATCAGCAGGTTTATTTAAGGCCCCTGGTGGCACTACACGACAGGCAATAGCTCTGGTGGATCAGCAGGTTTATTTAAGGCCCCTGGTGGCAATACACGGCAGGCAATAGCTCTGGTGGATCAGCTGGTTTATTTAAGGCCCCTGGTGGCACTCAAGACTCAGGACAAATCTTCCTCAATATTATTATTATTATTATTATTATTATTATTATTATCATCTTTATTTTTTCATATGAGATATTTAACAAAATTATTTGAAAGATATACCTGCATGATGGCTTATAAGCCGTCTGCCGAAAAAACATAATTACATGAATTAAATAAATACAATAAGGGAAATGACAATTTATTAAATTACATAAGTACATTTAAAAGTTAAGTCGAGAACGGAAAAGGTAAAATACAAAAGAAACAAAAAACAAAAGGGGTTAAAGTGTTTCGATACACGAAATGGGCTTTTAGTTTAGCTAAAACAAAAAATTATGATTAGACCGCATGTATTAAAAATTAATGTACATGTTTCTATACGTTAGGGCCTTTGAAACAAATCGAATAAGAGCTTTCCAACCACTTTCTCCATTTAAAATTGCAAAACATTCTTCAATTGTAAAAAAAACTTTTGTTAAAATGTAATCTTCGGATTTCTTGTATGATTGGGCAAAAAGCTAAGAAGTGAGAAATATTTTCAACCTGATTGAGGTTGCATAGAGAACAATTCGCATTCAAATCATTTCTATGAGGTCTATAGTTAAGCTCAAGCATTTCAACGCGCATTTTAAAGACTACGCTTATCTCATCGACAGAGAGATCGTTTCTAAAATAGTTGTTATACTCCAAGCATAGGTTGAGTTTAGAGTAAACTGTTCTTGTAACAGATTCTCTTGCCCGGGTAAGTGATTTCTGATACAAAGTTTCGTCTATAATGCAAATAAGGTCATACAATTCGTTTCTCAGTTCTTCTAAGTCATCAGTATATAGTGACAACGGATAGTTATATTCTGATGCCAAATCATACCAGTTTTTAAAAGGAGGGTATCTTCCCCGTAGAGCTGTCAACATAATCTTTTTTTGAATATTGTTGTTAGGTCTCCGCAAGACTTTAACAATATAGTCAGCATTAGCCTTAAGGTTTTTTAAATAGATTGGAGGTAGGCCAGATTCAATGTAAATAGCGTAATTTGGTGTATTGGAGGGGAGTTTGAAAACGCGTTTAAAAAAGTATCGCTGGACCAATTCAATTGCTTCTAATTCCTGGTATCCATAAACTTCATTTGCATATAAGAGAGAGCTTTTGATAGTTGCACAAAATACCTTTAATTTAGTTGCCGCATCTATGGAGTTGTTTTTGAAGAAGTTAGACCACATACAATTAATAGCTGCTTTTGCTACTTTCGTTTTGTCTTTTATATGAGCATCGAAATTTAAATTGTATGTCATAGTAAATCCTAAGTATTTGAAATCAGTCACTACTTCTATGTTTGAGCCGTCAAGGTGCCATTTGCGATCAGTCCTGTTACTACGATTTTGGGGTCTAAAAACCATTATCTTTGACTTCGAGGTATTAATTTTAAGGTCCCAAGTGTCGCAATATTGTTTCAGTTTATTAATTTGGAGCTGCAAAGTCTCAGCATTGTCGGTTAGAATTACTAGGTCATCTGCATATAAAAGTACTTTGATAATAACATCTCCAAACATAACACCGCCTGGAATTTTATCTTCTATATCATTAATGAAGAGAGAGAAAATCGTAGGACTTAAAATACAACCCTGCGGAACTCCCGTTTCAGATTTGAATTTGTTTGATGTTCTTCCGCCAATTTTAACTACCAAACTTGTATTTGACAGTAGTTTTTCATATATGCTTATAAACTTTGTAGACAAGCCGATACCTGAAAGTTTGAATAGCAGTACGTTTCTGTTTATAGTGTCAAAAGCTGCTTTGAAATCAACAAAGAATGCATACAGATTCTTTTTCTTATCAAGAAAACGTCTAGCCACACTCGTTAGAGTAAAAATTTGGTCTACTGTGGAAAGATTCGCTCGGAACCCAGCCTGAAAGCAACTTATTTTATTATTTCTTTCAACCCAAGTAACAAGCCTTAGGTATAATACTTGCGTAAAAATTTTCCGCAGAGAACTAAGAACAGATATTCATTCCCCTGTAATTTTCTGGAAGGTTAGTGTCTCCCTTTTTGAAAATAGCAGAAATATATGAAGACCGGAAACTGTTTGGGATTGTCTCCTCAACAAAAATATTGTTAAGTAAAAATAAAATTTGTTCTTGAAATTGTGAGCTGGCATTTTTGTAGAACTCGGCTGGGATGCCATCTAAACCCGGGGCTTTATTATCCTTCATTTTTTTCAACGCAACTTCAAGTTCTAACATTGAAAACTGGGAGTCTAACTCATCAATATAATTAAATGGTAACGCAAAGCTAATGTTCGTGTGAGCAGGGTCTGCTATGAAAAGTGTTTCGAAATGAGTAGCCAATGTATCGACATCAATAGCAGAGACCATCGACTTATTACTTCGGCCAGCTAGAATGCGTACGTTTGACCAAAATGATCTAGGATCATTACAATGAATGAGATTCATCGCCATTTTTTTTAAATACTGTTGTTTTTTGAAACTGCACAGTTTTTTATATGAATTATTTGCTTGAAGATACAGGGATTTAGAAGCCAAATTATTTGTTTTTCTAAAGATTTTAAGCAGCGCAAACGATTTGTTCCTACTTCTTCTACATTCTTCGTCATACCAACATGATTTGTAGTTAAGTCCTCTATTTTGTGAGCTTCTGACGGCCGATATTCTGATGGTATTAAATATTAAGTCCGTTAAGTCGTCTACTGTACTTGAGACCAGGCTTGGAAGATTAATTGAGTTCTGCAGTAAATTTCTTCTATAAACATCGGATTTCTTATCAATCCAACGAAGCTTTTGGTATCCATTTTCAGTTTGCTGTCGGAAATCGTGTTCTCGGGTCCTTAATTCGCAGGAAACACCTATGGGAGGATGCGATGAATATGTAGCAGTAATCACCTCGAAATCTCTTACAATTTCGAGCCAATCACCTTTGGCTAAGCAGTAGTCAATAACAGAGCTTCCCTGAGTAGAAATGAACGTTAAACTGCCAGTGGGATCACTTCTGGATGTCCCATTTAGAATTAAGAAACCGAAATCCTCAACCAGCTCAGTCAAAAAGTTCCCATTAGAGTTTGTGCATTTATCTACAGATGCTCTTTTGAATGCGAATTGTTAGAAATTGAGGAAAGAAGAATTTTGGAAAACACCTATCCGACTGTTCAAGAAATCTTCCTCAATATTAAAACCCCATACCACTGGTGGGGGGAAGCTTAAATAAAGAAATGGCGGTCAGCGGCGGAAATTACTAAAAGCACTCAATTCGAAACCCAAAGTTGAAATGACAGCCAAAAGTAGTGACGAAAGGCAGTGGTGGTGGTGATTTTACTACGAAAGTACTGATCCTCATATGAACATAACTACTAAAACCGAGTGTGAACTATACGAATGCGAAAGTTAAACTTTCCTATGTTTCGGTTTAATTTGCTTATGTCGTATGAAACCGAGAATGGTATTGCTGATGAATGCAAACATTGTACGGGTAAATGAGTAACCATATTGAAAGTCAAATGCCCCATCTTCCTTATATCGACATTCTTTTCTGAACGGCCTATAACAATTGCCGTTTCTCAATGCAGGAGCACAACGAAAGAACGTCGTTGTCCTGAAAATTTAGAGATAGCCGGGTTAACACATTTGCAGCCCATGACAACTTCTATAGACAAAAACAAAAAACACACAACATATTTTGCTAAACCAAGTTTATTTATAACAATTCAACGAAATTATAACAATTATAATAATTTAATCTTCAATAATAAAATTGTCTAGGTTTAAAAAAAAAAATATGGAAACAACAAAAAAAACTCAAATTTAAATAGTCCTTAACTTTTATATATATTTTATTTATTTGCATGTATATTGATGCGATTATATAGCATTCGTACATTAAATTCAAATCAACAAAACTAAACGAATGTTTAAGGGCCGTTTTCTACACACTTTTTTTTATTGTTTTGATAAAACGATATTTACAAATTGACGATCTTCAAAACTCCATTCAATCGACCATCAAATATAACGACAAAAGTTTATCACAATCACTACCCAGCAAAATATGTTCGTCAAGTTGATCGCAGCAAAACTTCTACTGTTTTAAGTTAAGCAAATTATACGAATGCTATAAATTGCATAACAAAAAAAAAATAATTCTAGAAAAAAAAAACAATCAACAATTTTAAATTGAAAATAAAAATATCAATTTTCTCTTCATGTACACAAAAAATTGTGAACTCTTGGACGGATTTATATAAATTTTTCTTTTTACTTTTCTGGAAATTTCTCTCTACATTAAAATTAATATATTTATGTTTGTATAATTTTTTTTTTCAATAATTGTTTGTTAAACTCTGAAAACATAACAATTTGTCTGCCTTTAAGGCAATTTAACGGTAATTATATTACAATTCATAACATGATAAATATTCTATATTTAAATAATGTTTTTTTCTATTAAAATCTACCAGATATATACATATACGTATCTATATCTGAATGTATATATAATTTATATATCATTATTGCCAGTTTTTTTTTATTTTTAAATAACAATGCATGGAAGGTAGGTATCTACGTAGCTCCAAATATAAAAATATTATATTGTAATTGTTCTCGTTCGATCGGTCGAATATGCTTCTTTGTTTTGATAATTTTGTAAAGGTACTTTTCTACAGCTTCAAAACGTTTATAAATAATAAAATTGTTTGCAACAATATAAATTTGTCTCTATCGAATGTTGTTCTTTAGAGCTAAACGAATATATCGCAGGGTGTTGTCTCTTAAATGTCTAAATATTTTATAACCTTCACCAGGGGGGTTCTATCTTAGTACTCAGCCTAAAACGTACCTACTAAGTAATAAAATGTGTTTATACACTATTGTTTATTATTATTTAACTTTTAACACTTTTTTTTGTTTTGTTTTGTTGAAAATTTTGATTTCCTACTCCTCTATCTACTCCTACTCTCGTTATCGCTATTAAAATAAAATTGTATGAAAAGGGTTTTTCAACAGGGAGAGCGACAGGGACAGCAAACGACGCCATATTTCTTGGCGCTCTTTTGACATTTCTCTTCAGTAACGTTTGCCATTTCATGATGGAAAGATATACGAGCCAACAACGAGTCGAAATTGTTAAAATTTACTACCGAAATTCGGGTCAGTGGCCGCCTCAACGTTAAGAATGCTACGTCTAATTTATGGTCGTCATTAGTGTCCGACCGAAGCTTAGGCTTCGACTTCGGCTGCGGTCGAATTCGGCCAAACCTTCGGCTTCAGTTTAAAATAGGCCGAAGCCGAAGAATTTTTTTCTTAATATCGAGCACCGTAGTAGGCGCCGACAAAAATCTATTTTTGAATTTTTGAAATTGATGGATATACAAGATTGTGTAAAATCGTAGTAGGCACAGAGAACATTTCCATTTTTGAATTCTTTAAATTGCCACACACATTTTGTCACATCGTTTGTACGATTTTATTCGAAATGAGAATTCTTCGCTTTATTAAACCTTCGGCTTCGACTTCGTTCGGTTTTCTGTTAGCCTAACATTCGGCTTCGGCGGAAAATCGACCTTCAGGCGGACACTAGTCGTCAGAATCGTCCTAGCAGATCAACAATTGAGCGTCTAGTGGAAAAATTTGAAGTACAAAATGTTCCCGTGCCAGTGAGACAAAGAAGTGCCCGAAGTGTCGAGAATATTGGTGCCGCTGAGGCTTCAGTTGCAGAAAGCCCAAATGTCTCACACGTCGTTCTCAAGCGTTGGGTATCTCTGTGACGTCGTTACGGCGAATTTTGCGAAAAGATCTTGGTCTACATCCTTACAAGATTAAATTGACGCAAGAGAACTGAAGCCACTTGACCACCAAGAGCGTCGTATGTTCGTGAATTGGGCTGAGGAACAACTTGAAAATGATTCGGATTTTCATCTTCAGCGATGAGGCTCATTTCTGGTCAATAAACAAAATATACAGTATTGGTCAGGCAGCAATCCACACGTACTCCACGAGTCATCATTGCATCCCGAAAAAATTACGGATTGGTGTGGTTTATGGGCCGTACTTCTTCCGTGATGGTCAAGACCGGCACGTTACTGTGAATGGGGATCGCTACCGTTCAATGATAACCGAATATCTTTGGCCCTAATTGGATGATATGGACTTGGAGGACATGTGGTTCTAACAGGACGGCGCCACAAGCCACACAGCGAATGTCACAATCAATTTATTGGAAACCAAGTTTGGAGAACGAAATGGTCCAGTCGCTTGGCCGCCTCGGTCGTGAGATTTGACGCCGTTAGACTATTTCCTGTGGGGCTACGTCAAGCCTATGGTCTATGCCAACAAGCCAGCGACGATTGATGAACTTCGTACGAATATCGAATGTGAAATTGCAGCAGTATCGGCCGATTTAGGCTTGAAAATTGAAAATTGGGTTCAGCGTCTGGACTTCTACAAGCGTGCCCATGGTGGCACCGAGTTCCATACATGATGGCATCGAACGTACGTTCACAGGCGTAGCGCTCTTATTGAAAAACCCTTTACATATGAACTTGTATGGTCAAGTGCTGTTCAATCGAAATAATTAGAATTTGTACCAGAGTTCACCATAGCAATTGGTGTAGCATTTGGTAGTTGTACTGCAAAGGGGCTTCGTTATGAATTGTTTGTTCTGTTAACCCATTTGCCTTGTTTATCTCTAAGAGTACGTACTAGAGGACAAAAAAATATATAACTAGATGTTGTGTAAAGGAAAGCTTAACTATCACATGTGATTTGCATTTTCCTAAAGAATTAATTTTTTTTAAAAACTGTTTCACAGTTTCACTGTGTGTTTCAAGCCATCCAACACTATCTACAACTACTATTGATGGCTCTTACTCAGCAAATGTGAATTGAATTCATAAACATTATTGCATTGCTCGCCGCATATATTGCACTTCCATGGATTGCTTTCGCTGTGGCAACCTTTGTGTAAGAAATATAGAGTTTCATCTGGGAATTCGATTCCGCAGAAGAGGCATGGTAAAATTTGTTTTCGATTGTTCATCGATGAATCTGTGTCTTGACCGCTGGATGTAATGGTGCCATTGCAAATGCTCGATGAATTACAGCTATTGGCTATTTGAGCTGCTGTTGCTGCTGCTGATGATGCTGCTGTAGCTGATGATGCACCATTTGGTATGACATTGTTGTTATCAAGAAGTGCACTTCGGTTGATCCTGTTGTTTGCTCGGGCACAAATGCGACGTTTTAGATCTTCACGCAGCAGGGATTTCAGCGGTGAAACCTTGAAAGAGAGTTATGGATGAGAAAGCTGTCATATTCCGAAATGGCTAATAATTCAAAAATAGAAGACAATTGCATCGAACATCGAGCTCAAACAGCTTTATGTTCGATGTTCTAAGTAATTATTTGCCTTCAAGAAGAAGGAAAGCTTTTTGTATGTCAGTCTAACGAGAGAACTCACGGAAAGAAGATCTAATAAACGGAAAGTAGGCCTGCCTGTTTTCCACGTTAACGTCGCGTTTTATTTGTAGTTTGATTTTATTTCAGGTTTAGTCATTAACAGTCCACTGTTTCTCCGCGATCGAAAACAACAATTTTCGCTTGGTTAATATTGAATTTGGTAGTGGTAGTGGCTAAGTTTAGAGCTCGTCAAACGACAAAAAAACACATGCGGCCCAAAGAAAGAAGTTCAATATCGGTTGCCTTAGCACTCAGGAGAATGCCAGAGACTACAGTGGAAAATGAGTAAGCGACACTCCGCGCCGTCCTCCCAAGTACCACAGATGTCAACATTTTGTGGAATATCGCGAAATAATTAAAAATGTAGCCGAAACCACCAAAGGTTACCAGCCACCCCCGAAAAAGAACTCTTGGTATGATGATGAGTGCGCGATATTGAAAAGAGAGACGGAAAATGCACGTTTGCAGATGCTGCAACGGAAAACAAGAGCAGCAAGAAAAGAGTACCGAACAAAAAGGAGAAATGAAGGAAGAAAAGAGCATCCGCAGTTTCTCAGCTCAAAGATCTAGAAGAGTCTCGGGCCAAGAATTTATTAATTTATTTTTTTAATTAATTAGCTTCTGGTTTCAGAACCGGGACACAGGCTCTCCGAAACAGTGAAGGAAACCTAGTAACCGAAGCACAGGGAATTGTAGATGTTTTCAAGCAGCACTTCCAACAGCTGCTTAATGCGGAAAATGTCGAGCGAGCTAATGACGAAAGAGAAGCAAGACCAGTCAACGAAGACCCAGTCCCAGCCCTCAGCACAGAAGAGGTAGAAAGAGCCATCCAAAAGCTAAAAAATAAAAAGTCCGCCGGGTCGGATGGCATACCTGCGGAACTCTTTAAATATGGAGGAGGTGTTTTGATGAACCGCATGCACTACATCATCAACAAAGTTATGAATGAATGCCCACTGACTGGTCGATAAGCTCCATATGCCCCATCTACAAAAAAGGCGATCCGATGTCATGCAAAAACAACCGTGGCATATCCCTGCTTAATGTTGCATACAAAATCCTATCCAACGTACTGTGTGAGCGTCTTAAACCGTTCTGCAACACAATAATCGGCACGTACCTGTGTGGCTTTAGGTCAGGCAGAACGACGATAGACCAAATATTCACTCTGAGGCAGATCCTGGAAAAGACCAACGAATTTCAAGTCGAAACCCACCATCTTTTCATGGACTTCAAAGCTGCTTATGATAGCATCCACCGCCAAGAGCTTATAATGACGATGTCTGAATTCGGGATCCCGAACAAACTGATCCAACTGTGCCGCATGATGCTAAACAATACGCAGTGCAGTGTGCAAATGGGTAACAGCTCGTCCGAGTAATTCCAAACATGCGCAGGGTTAAGACAAGGAGATGAGCTGTCATGTGACTTCTTCAACATAGTGCAGATAGTGCGCAAGGCAGGTGTGAGCACGGAGGGCACTATCTTCAACAAATCCAACCAGCTCCTAGGCTATGCGAACGACATAGACATCATCGGTCGATCCAAGAGAGCTGTGCTTGAGGCTTTCACAGCGATTGAAGAACAAGCGTAACTCGTTGGCCTTGAAGTGAATGAGGACAAACCAAAGTACATGCTATCAACAAACAAAGCAACATCTGTCCACCGCCTAGGAAAAAACGTCACTGTTGGTAGCAGCAATTTCGAGGTAGTTAAGGAGTTCACCTACCTTGGAACAAACGTCAATCCCACAAACGACACCTTAGTGGAGATACGAAAAAGAATTACCCTAGCGAACCGCTGCTGCTTCGGTTTGGCAAAACAATTGGGTTCAAAACTCCTCACTCGAAAGACAAAGTGTCTGCTGTACAAAACTTTGATTGGTTTCGGCGACTGGAGAGTGCATGTGAGGGACCTTTTATGATGGAAGGCTGCAGTATCTCTTCATGGATTGTGAGCCGGATAAGTAAGTTATATTGAATTTCTGAACTTCCACAGGTCCACCCAACTCTTCACACGCACTAGGGAATCGTCTAAGAGCGTAAGTCGCTTGCTTCTTACAATCTACTCTTCCTCTCAAACTATTTTTTATGCGGAATTAGACATAAAAGGTACTGACTGAAGCAGATCCAGACCGACCGAGAGGTACATCAAGCACTCCCTAGCCTGAGGCAGAAGTCAACATTTCATAAAACGCCTAGAAGTAGGCAATGAAAATCAAATCCACCGGTTGTATTGAATTGCGTATGAGTCGTCGGAGCGATTACTCGATATTTTTTGGTTGAACATTGTTCAATGTTAAGAGTAAAGTAAGGTGACCCTACTCAGGTAAGAAACTCTGAGCGCCTAGCTAAGAAGGTTTGTAAAGTGAAACTTGTTTTATGGCAGATTGTTGACCCTAGGCGTTGATTTCAATTTTAAACTCAAGCTTCATAACGACATTGTGCCAGCAGTGAGATGCTAAATCTTGCGATGCCAATTTGTTGCGGGGCAAAAGGAAGGGAGCCTTGGGAAAATCTGACAAGTCAGATTTGGAAGAGGAAGGAAACTAGGAATGGGATACTAGGATAGGAAACGGAAAGAATGGTAAGTTCCGGGGACGCGGCCTGCTTGCGGTGAACGGCGTCAGCTTGTCGGACGGGGGGGATCTAGCCCTTTAAACCTAACCTCACCTGCAAACAAATACATAAATCAGGCCTAGACACATAGGGGAAAAAAAGGACTAGAAGGGCGGAATATCTTCACGTCAGGGGCACTGCTGGTGTTCGTGCAGTGAGGCCATTACCCACCCTACCATAGAAATCTTCGGCCATTTTTTGATTCCCCCAAGATGGTAGATGGTCGGCTTCAGATCACCACATCCTCACCTGTCACAAACTTCGGCCACTTGAATCAATTTAGGTTAGAAATTTTTCAAAAAACTACCCAATTCAAATAATCAGTGGTAACGCCACAAATTCTTACCTTTATCAATGACGAAAGCCTACTATTCGGCGACAGCATTTCAGATTCATTGTCTCCATTATTTGAGTCCACTAAAATGTTCTTCTGGGTCAATAAGTTCTTAATGTCAGCGGTTTCATCGTTTGAAGGCTCCTTGAAAGAGAAACAAAAATAAATAAAAGAAAAAATATGATAAGCGCAAAATACTTGTTTAATGGGTATTAGGCTAATCGATGGTGTGATGTGATTCTCGTGATGATTATTATTGCTTTTGGGTGACGCCACCATGACAGTGGAATTGCTGGTGCTTGTTGGAGTTTTGGCCATGCATTCGGTTGTTGGTAAATGTTGTTGCGACTGCTGTTCGGCCTGCGATTGTGGCGGTGGCGGCGGCGGTGATGTAACATTGGCTGCAGCTTCACTACTGAGTTTGATTTTAGTCAGCGGATCTACATAAACTTCGGCCTGGTTGTTCTGTTGTGAATAACAAAAATTGACAAGAATTAAAAAGCAAGAGACAAAGAACAACCCGTACGTTGAATAATTCGCCATTTTCCGTCATTGAAATTTCAACATGAGGCGTAAGGAAATGCATTGGTGGTGTTGCATTATCTGTGGAGCGTAACGATTCGCCACTGTCGCTATGCGTTGGAGCGGGCGTTTGTGATGAACTCAGATTCTGTACAAATGCCGCAGCTGTGCCTTGCGACTCCAATGCCAGCAGTAATGAAGACGGACCCCCAGGACCGGGATTGTCCAAATCGATGCCGTGTCTGGAATACAAGAAACATATTCCCTTGTATAGAAATGTAGTTTCCAACGAAACCAATTACCGATTGAAAAAATGAATCCGCAACGATTTCATTGAACCCGCTCGGTAACTGCACAACGGACAGGTCTTCACCAGATCGTGCTGCCCGACATGTTCGTTTTGGAAATGTGCCCGCATTGCTATTTGCCGCTGAAATCCTCTATTGCATATCGGACAGTGGTAAGGCAACGTTTTAGTGTGTGTTGTAAAATGTTCAGCTAAATGATCCTTCCTGAAGAACCTGCAAACGTTTGTAAAAGATGTGCTTAGAATTCCATTTTAAAAAGTCTCTGAATTTTACCTCTTTTGACAAACTCGACATTCATAAGGTTTGACGCCCGTGTGTCGCATTTTGTGCCGTCGCATGTTGGCCCCATTCGAAAATTTCATATTACAAACATCGCATTCGAAGACTTTGCGTGACGACGATGACGATGATGAGCTTTGTTGTTTGACAGTTTCGCCCGGATGACTGGCATCTGTTACGCCATTCGAACTGTCTTGGTCTTGCTCTTCAGGCACGGCTAGCCTGGAAGAGCTAGACAAACATTGCACCATGTGCAGCAGAAGTGATGGACGTGAAGTGGTTTCAAAATTATCACATCGTTCACATCGGAAATTTGTTGAGGCACTTGTTCCTTCTGTTGCGATTGTTGAAGAAAGGACCTTGTTATCGTGACCGTCGAAACTGTGTTCTTCTGGTTTGATCAAAATTGTTTTTTTTTCCACAGTCCCTGAGTCAGCCATTCGACTAGAAAAGGGATATAAAGGAAACGGAAATTAATTTTTCTTTTTGTTTAAGTAAAAAAACGGATATTTTATTGACTGGTGACATAGAACTTGAGTTTGACACTTATTTGTCTGGATGCGGTTTAGATTGACCATAAGCCTACCAACCGAACGGTTTCCGAAGCCTCCTGCACTAAGCTAAGATGACATAAGGGGAGTAAATCACTGATAATTTAAGTTGCAGTTTTTTCCAATGATAAAATCTTCTCCTCAAGTGTTTCGATTTTCTTTTCGTTTCAATCTGTCACTGTTGCTTTCAATAATCAACCCTAACCTCAAATACATCAAGATCGCCTATTTCACTAAGGCATAGAAGGATATAGAAGGATATAGAAGACCACTTTTCCAAGCTGTATAATGACGATGACGACCAAAATTCCGCCAGAAATACAGAACCATTCAATATGGGTGAAGCAGGCCAACAATTCCATCTACCTGATATTGACGAAGTGAAGAAAGCGCTATCTAAGCTTAAGTCGAACAAAGCCGCTGGAGCACACGGGCTAACCGCCGAACTGAACAAAGAGGCTGGAGTGGATTTGGTTAGGAGCAGGCACTAGCTCATCTGCAAAATTTGGTCGGAGAAAAGCATGCCCGACGAATGGAACCTCAGCACCAACTACAGAGGTATAAGTCTCCGAAACATCGCCTACGAGATCTTGTCTGCCGTGCTGTGTGAACGTTTGAAGCCTTTCGTCAACAACCTGATAGGTCCATATCAATGCGGCTTCAGACCTGGAAAGTCCAACATATACATTCTACGGCAGATCTTGGAGAAGACCCAGAAACTTCAAATCGATAATTACCACCTTTTCATCGATTTCAAGGCCGCGTATGACAGCGCAGCGTCAATGTCTAGTTTTGGCATCCCAGAAAAACTCGTCCGTCTGTGTCAGATGACAATGGAAAACTCACGCTGTTCCATCATGGTCGGAAAAAACCCAAGCGACGCATTTGATGTCAAAAAAGGTTTTAGGCAAGGCGATGCGCTGTCATGCGATTTCTTCAACATCATTCTTGAGAAGATTGTGCAAAACTCCAACGTCAACACCAAGGGCACAATCTTCCAGAAGTCCGTCCAGCTACAAGGATACTCGGACGACATGGACATATTTGGATAAACATAGCGTCATGACTGTGGAGCGTTCGTGAGTCTTGAGACGGAGGCCAGGAAGATGGGTCTAGCGGTTAACGAGGGTAAGACCAAGTTAATGCTGTCAACAAGAAAGGACAACCAACATCGATGTCTTGGAGCAAACTTCGACGTAGTTATGGACTTCGTCTACCTAGGATCCGCTATAAACTCAGGCAACAACACCAACGCTGAAATTAAACGAAGAATTACTCTTGCCAATCGCTGCTTCTTTGGACTTAGGCAATTGAGTAGTAAAGTTCTCTCCCGAGCAACTAAAGTGTCACTGTACAAAACCCTCATCGCCCCGGTCCTAATGTATGGTGCAGAGACATGGATCATGACAACATCGGACGAAAACGCTTTGGGTTGCTTCCATAGAAAAATTCTTCGAGTGATTTTTGGTCTAGTCTGCATAAATGGAGACGAAGATTCAATCAAGAACTGTACAAGCTTAGGTGGTTGGGTCATGTAGAGGGAATGGAAAATAATGCTCAGGCTCGTAGAGTCTTCGAATCCAACCCGGAAGGACGTCACAGAAGAGGAAGACCGCGACTCAGGTGGTGAACAAACTTGGCGTGCGAAACTGGAGACAGCTAGCTAGGGACCGAGCTTACTGGAGACGTTTGTTGAATGAGGCCTTGGTTCGTCCTGGACTGTAGCGCCACCAAGAGTAAGTAAGAAGAAGCTCTTTGTGAAAGGCCCTGTAAAGGGTTTTCCAATAAGAGGTGTTATTTTGAATAGCCCGCTATTTCGGTAGCTGTCACTTTTGAAGCTGTCATTTTTTGACATTTGACAAGTAAAAACTACGCCATTAATAAAAATGGAACGATACACGCTTCAACAACGGATTGAAATTATTAAAATTCAAATTCCGGAATTTCATCGAAAAATCATTTTGACTGATGAGGCCCATTTCCACCTCGGAGGCTACGTCAACAAGCAAAACTATTGCATCTGGGGCTTAGAAAACCCAAGAGTTATTGTTGAAAAGCCTCTCCATCCTCAACGCATGACTGTTTGGTGCGGTTTATGGTCCAGCGGGGTCATTGGACCTTACTTTTTCGAAAATGAGGCTGGAGCAACAGTTACGGTCAATGATTAATGATTTGTTATGGCCGGAATTGGATGGTATTGATCTGGACAACGTTTACTTTCAACAAGACGGCGCTACGTGCCACATAAGCAATGAAACCATCGATCTTTTACGGGAAAAGTTTCCGGACCGTCTTATCTCTCGAAGAGGTGATCACAATTGGCCACCGAGATCTTGTGATTTAACACCTTGCGACTTCTTCCTTTGGGGCCACGTGAAAGATAAGGTCTACGCCAACAGCCCAGCGTCAATTCAAGACCTCAAAGATGGAATTCGTGAGGCTATCGAGGACATAGGGCAGCCACTTTGCGATTCGGTTAAGGAAAATTTCATGAAAAGGATATGGTCCTGTAAGCGTGGTCGTGGCGGCCATTTGGCTGATGTTGTGTTCCATTATTAACGGCATACCTTCCTCTTTATAATGAAATAAACATCCGATCATTTATCTCAAAAAATGCCATTTTTCTTTGATTATCAAAATAACACCTCTTATTGGAAAACCCTTTATACCCGCCACTAATTCTAAGAGCGAATCGCTGGATGTCAAGGAATGGGAACCATTAAAGATTTTAAGTGCTCATCACAGTTTACATTTAAAGCAAAAACCTCACGAAATTCACAGTTTTCACTAATCCATTTCTTTGTCATCTTATTTTTTAGGAGATTATGGAACAAGTATTCTTAAAGAACAAACAAAGTCGCACAAATTTCTCTCATGACAGTTTCACTCACGCACCAACTTGTTCTCGCTCGATCTGTTCCCGATCTACGTACTCAACTTTCAGTATCCCAAAAACCGAATTAACGGTGATATAACGATAATTTTAGAAATTTTCACTGCAATAAACTTAAGGGCACTGGTATTTATGTTAAAACACAATCCACGATAACAATTTGGAAATGTCTGTCTGTGCTCCCAAACGAAAGGGAACAAAACCATTGGATCCAAATTGATTATGCATATTGACCTGCTACCCACCAAAACACACATCCACACAAGGTGGTATTTGCTGCTTAAACAAATTCAAAAAACAAGAAAAACGAACCATAAAATAGAAAACACTAAAAACTAGCGCAGCATACCCAAACAAAAATTTACTTTTACTGCAAATCGACAATACCACCAGAGAGCTTCAGCCATCACACACCACACCACACACTCCCAATGTCCCAATAGGCCAGTGATGTGATGGCTAGGTATAGAGGCATTTGAATCATCAGTAGCATAATTAAGTCATTGGGTCAAGTTTTTACCCAAACTAGGTCACTTCTACACTACACAACATTGTGCATTGCATTGGTGAAGCAACCGAATCCGAAACCACCAGAAAAATACCAGAGACCAAAAGTAAAACACACAAAATAGGACGCGAAAAATAAAACCCAGAACCAGAACGCAATACCAAACTGAAAAAACACATTTTTCTGTTTCGTTTCTTTTCTTTTTTTTTTTTTTTTTGGTTCATAATAAATTCCGTTCTTATTAACACACTTTCCCGTTCTTTGAGCTTTTGTCTCCTACGTTTCTTCAGATTCACGATTCCCAATATTCAATTTTTCTAATTTTCAAATCGATTGTATCTTTACTTTTTGTTTTTGTTGGTTCGTAGGTTAGTTTAAAGTTTTCTTGACGTTGACGACTGACGACCACAACGATGACAGCCACAGCGCCAGCAGCGAGCGGACAACGGGGAATTAATGTCATCTATTTAATAATGTAGTTTAGAAATCACACACATTTGGGAACACAAGGAGAAGAAGCAAAAGCAGAATAAGAAGAAGAAAGTTGGATATAATCGAATCGATAGCCATGTAGCTCGTGGAAAATGGATATAGGAGCTCCCACCTCTCATATCAAACTCAGCCAGAAATATAATTTGGGATCTCCTATCCACACACTTGCACCACTTGTCCCACTTTGCGCACCTTACAGCAAAACACACAGCAACAACACTAAGCAGAGCAGAGCGAGCGGAGCACAGCCAGACCAGAGACAGGTGAAAACTACTACACACCAGAGACAAAAGGAGATCGGAAACTGACTTACGTTTCACTCCCTAGATCCCGCAATTTTCATTTTCTTTCATTTTATTTTCTTCCTTGTACATGAAAAATACAAAAACAAAGAGATGAGGTGGGATTTTTATATTTTTACAGTTCTCTTTTGTTTGTTTTCGCAACTTCAAATTTAGCGTAGATTGCTAGATTGAATTTTCAAATTGGCAAACACGTTTTTCTTAAACTCACCACGAAAATACTAGAATCCATGATTGGGGATGAGTTCCGAAACTTTTGGCCGAAAACCTACTCGTGCCTTACATTGGCCCTGTTCCCATGTGAAGAACGATTGTGTTAGATTTTTTGTAGATTTTGCTTACTCCTTAATTTTTTTTTTTAGTTTCTTTAAGATGACGCAGAAACAGAAAAAAAAAAGAAAAGAAGAAAAGAAAAATGAATTAAAGCCGTTGATATAAACAGTTTACTTGTGTTCGACAAACAAATATTTTGGATATGCGGGCCGAAGAGAAGAACACAAGGAAAAGCCTCAAATTTCTACACTCAATATTTTTAATTTTTTCCTTCCCCTTACGTTTTCTGCAAGCAACCCCGTTTGCCATCACTAATCAAAAAAAAAAAATCGATTTCCTTCACGTGTGAATAAGGGTATAAGTCCATTAAGATTTGTTTGAAGCAAAAACACACACAAATAGTTAAACTAACTCTTTTAATTTTATATCAGGTAGAGGTCAAATAACACGTTTATACCTTTATAAGTCTTACTGCCGATTTCATAGAACATGGATTAAGTATAAATTGAAACCCGATTTGCTTGCATTTCGTTACCGATAAAGCCAGGTATTTATATAAAAATATAAGATTTCAAACAAAAGCTTTTCACATGTTCAGCATTCTTAATTAGACTGAACATTTGTTTTTATTTTCTTTTTTATTCATTTTTGATGTCGGAAATCCTACTGCTTGATACATTTGATGTCATTTCCTGCTTTTATGCAATTTTACTTGTTTGCTATCTTTTTGAACATATCCCTCTTCTGCTCACTTTTACTCACATTTCGTACGTTAAAACTACAAATTTTCAAATTTTCCGGGTAATTTACTCCCCATGTGGGGTGTCACACTTTGCTGAGATTGTATTGGTAAAAACACGCATACTCTTGCAGTAAATGTTGACCGCAGCTTGTAGGCATTGTCATTTTGACAGCTCAGTTTCCCATCTCCCTTTTAAACTAATCTGTGCTACACACACTCTATAGCTGGCTATTCGCAATCGCAATATTTTTTTTTTCATTTGTCGGATGGTAGGTTCGAGCGAGTTGCAACTTGTAAGCTCTGTAGATAAATATCGTGACCCAATTTCGAATTTCTGTTAGCAAGTGTGTTCGCTCAGACGAGGCACAGTTTTTTTTTTTTCTTATTTTGAAACGAATTCACACAGCAGGAGAAAAAAAAACTCACTTGTCACAGCGTCACACTTAAATGAATGAAAATTTGTTAATTAATTTTAGTAGTTCACTAGTTAATTAATTTGCGAAAACAATTAAATTGAATTTTTTAAACTTTGTTTTAAAATGAAAAATCAAAATCAAAAGTTAATGCAGTAGGCAGCAAAGCAGCAAGGCAGCAGGGCAACCAGCAGGCGGACTTATGTTGCCATTTGCCAATACCTAGATTGGGTGTGTGAATGTGAACAGTGTTGTTATATTTCTCCAATGACACTGTTCGTCTTCGTTTTAATACTGAAAACAGCTGTTTCTCGTCAACATGACATTGCCATTATTTGGCAGTAGACGTCATCATCATTCAGCGTTTAATGTCATGAAATTGTTGATGTTTTGTCCACAGATGCGTTTAAAAGGGAGATGGGAAACCTCAGCTGTCAAAATGACAATGCCTACAAGCTATGGATCAGTTACTGCGATACGTGTTTTTACCAATACTATCACAGTAAATATGGTCCTACCACCTCATTTTTGTTGCTGTTTTTTTCTCATTTATTCACAGACACGAAGTAACAGTAAAATAAAATTTGCGGTATCCGGAGGGTGAAACGTAAGTCAATTTCCGATCCCCTTTTGTCTCTGGTTTTGTCCTTCCTTCCTTTTCCGGTTGTGAAATTTCTTACTCTTTGAGTAAAAAGTAAAAGTTTTTCAATTTTATCAAATCACAAAACTTGAACAGATTCATATAACATCACTGTTTGGAACATGAATATGCGCTCTGTAGTAGTGCCTGTGTGCACATAAAATCAAAATCATACATCAACATCAACATCACCATCACTTTCGACTGCTAGCTGCGTGTGAAATTAGGTCAACAGGTTTGGAGCCAGCAATAGCAAAGCAAATACAACAACAAAAAGTAAGCAACATTCAGACGAACCGTCAACCAAATAGCCAAAATCGAGCCAAAAGCCTGCGCTGCGTGCGTTTTTGGTGTGTTGTAGTTGTAGGTTGTTTTAAACGTCAAACTTGATATTATTTTTTTTTCTGTCTCGAGTTGGGGGGCATTTCAACATCCTCTTTGGATTGCAATAGTCTTTGAAACTATGTATGAATATTATGTGGCTTTTAGCAGCTTAGGTAGCACTGTGGAAATAATTCTGTGGTACATAAATGAAGCCTCTAAATATTTTGATGTGTGTGCGACTTGATGTCAAGAGAGCGGGAGGCCATTCGAAACATTCCTTTCACAATCTCAACCAAAAAAAAATTGTACACTTGCTATGCTACAGTGAAACTTCTCTTGGCCGGACACCCACGGTGCAAAATTTTTTGTCCGCCCAAGAGAAGTGTCCGTCCAAGAGAAGATAATTGTAATTAAAAGAAAACGTTTTTTATATGTTTTTCTTTTTGGTGGCATCCTATGAAAAATGGTTTTTGTAAGCAAATTAAACAAACAAAACCGCAACAAAGAAAATACAAACCTTTTTTAATTAAACAAAACAAAAACTAGCAAGACACTTTTCATAACGTACCGAAGCCGGTTGCACCAAACGAATGAGGAAAAAACAATAAATTACGCAAACGCATTGGCGCAAAATTATAGTCCGCTAATGAACAATTTTAGTGTGATACTAGCTTAAAATGACGTTTGAGTCATGTCTGAAACGTCATTCAAAGCTAGTATCACACTAAAATCGTTCATTAACGGACTATAATTTTGCGCTATTGTGTTTTGTGGTTCTGTTCTTATTCGTTTAATATACAGCTGGTTCTCACCAATACATTCATATAAACTTGTTTTATCAAGTTATGTATGCGAAACATCCCTTAAATGTAGTTTCTATTTGGAAATGGATCCCGTTACAAACATTTCTCACTCTTTCTGTCCGGCCAAGAGAAACAAATTTTTCAAATTTGCTTGTTTTCGCTGTCCGTGTCCGTCTAAGAGAGTGTCCGGCCAAGAGAAACAGTTTTATATGTAACTTATATGGAGCAAATTCCGTTCAAAAAAAAGTGTCCGCCTAAGAGAAGTGTCCGTCCAAGGGAAGTGTCCGTTAATGGAAGTTTCACTGTATTTGGAAAATCCATGATTCTAAACCCGTGTGAAAAGAACAAAAGAAATGTAGGTAGGTAATGGGAACACAATATCACCTTCGAGTAAAAGAACTAGGATAATGATCCTGTTCCTGATTCCGAACTTGTGTTTGAAGACGACAGCTACGATTCACGCGAGTGCGAAGGGTTGTATCACTTTTTCGATTCATAGAAGATGACAGGCGCGACGCTTGACATTTTTATATTACAAAATCAAAAAAAAAATTAAGTAGTTTCTTTTCTAATTGGAGCGCACAAAATCGGTCAGAAAAAATTAAGAAAAAAAATCATAAGAAAATAAAACGAAAACACTCAAGGCCTTTCTCTATATTGACGTGACGACAAACTTAAAACCTTTGGTAGTTGTTTTAGCTTTGATACCTTGTGTATGAGACGAACTAGTCCAACTTTGATGTTTTCTTATTTGCTTTTTCTTCCAAGTTCCAATTTGACATTTGTGTATAGCATTCAGCGCTGAACATGTTATCGAAGTGTTATCGATTGTATCTTATTGAAGGTTGTTATCGAGAGCATTCTTTTAATGGAGGTATTGCCAGTAAGCAGTTTTTCAAATGATTATTTACATAATAATTTATACTTGGCTTTTTCAAAATTCTTTTGTTTATATAAAATTTGTTTGTTTGGGCTTTTATAATTCAACTGTTTTATTAATTTTGGCTGGTAACTTACAGGAAAAGGATGAACCAGAAGGTACAACTTTTTGTGCTATGACTATGAGGAAGTTCATTTTGGTTATCAACGCAATTTTTGGCTAAACAAAAGAAAAACTGCTATGTGTCTGTTACCCGTTCACCGTATAATATGTGGTGTAGATTTCTCTTTCATATTTATACCCACGTGCATATTTAAGAAGATGAAGAACCGGAACAGGGATCTGGGGCCCTATTCTTGAAACCATACGAAAATTTTCGCATGCGTAAATTATCGCATACTGAATCTCGTATGCGAAAGCAGAGTTGTATTCCTGAACCAATTTGACTCGTATACGACTTTGTGCATGCGATGAAGTTCGTATACGAAATGGCAACGCGTTGTCAAAATTAAGAGTCCATTTCTCTCCCTCCCACTGAAGGTAAAAAAAAAGAAAACAATATGCTTATTTATGTTGTCAATGCAGTTGACACAGGAGGTCCGTTCTTTTACTTTTTGGGCAGTTTGTGTAAAAACTGTCAAAAATCATCCCCACTCCTCGAAATTTTGTGATTCACCCAAAAAGTAAACGAACGCTTCACACCATAAAACTGTCGAATGCACAAAATTATGTCAAACGTCAACAAAATTCAATGTACTCCTTATGGTTTGACAGAACTTACACAAACTGCCACAAGAAATTTTTGTGGCTAAATTCGGCAGATAGGGGAAATATTTTTCTCCTTCAAAAGTGACAGATTTTAATTTAAGTGGCAGTAAACAAACGAAAAAGTGGGAGAATATGGCAGTTTTGGGCAGTTTTATGGGATAAACGAACGGACCTAGAGTTTGGCAGTTGTAGCAGCGCGGGTTTCAAGTTATAAAAAAGAAAACAAAATAGAAATTTAAATTTAAAAACCGAACATGATGTGGCGGAAGCGTCGGAAAAAGACTGCTCCGAGGGTAAATAAGGTTCAGCTGGTATCGATCCAATCCAAGGACAAGAAAGAAGACAGAGTTTTCGTGTTTGTTCACATAACAAATGAATTGGAAAAACAGACTTTAATGGAATTATAACCATATTTTTTATATCCGAGTTTCTTTCATTTTAATTTCTAAACAATTTTAGATGTAAAAAATGACATTCCATAATGATATCTATAAATTGCTGCCGGTTCCTTAGTACCAGGTTCTAGGCGCTTAGGTTTTGTTTTTCTCTTTTGCTGAAGCAAACGCTTCATTTCCAACTTTTGCTGCATAATACTGAGTTCCGTTTCTCGTTGAATTAATTATCTTGTTCAGTTCCATCTCCATGTACTGATGTGAACTCATTAGGATTCTTGTTCAAAGCAAGTTTGTGGAGGAACTTGAGGATTTCTTTCTTTTGATGGGTATGATTCTAGCGCTTTTTGTTATCTTTTTTCTTTTCAAGGATGCCAAGATGTCTTGATTCCGGTTGATGACGGTCTCTGTGAACTTCTTGATTGTTTTTTAGGCCTTTTTCCATAAGCACAAGGAAATGTTGATGTTTTATTAAACAAACTCAACCACAAACTAGGCAAAATTTTTGAAATTTCGTATTTATCGCACAATTCTCGTATATGAAATTCCATCTCGAGTAGGTCTGACCACTCGAGATGAAGTTTTCGATAATTTTCGTATACGAGACGTTTGACGGCGGCGTTCGAAAAGCGTTCAAGAATACTATTTTTGATCTCGCATACGATAATGTATGCGATATTTTATTTTTTTGATTCAAGAATAGGGCCCCTGGATACGAAGACTCGTAGATATTTTTTCGACGGTTCCGTTCCGATTGACATTTCGAATATTTCGTTTTCGATACATCTGTGAACTGCTATGCCGTTAATAGAAATGAGAGAGAGAGAGCAATCCGATTACCGATAACCCGTTAAAACATCGATAGCTACTACGGAGGTTGAGACCGATGTTGAGAACTCTGGATGTTATTTTTTTTTAGAAAAACGGCTAAGAAAATGTTGATTTAATTTTGTATTATTGAATATTTCCTTTTTTCTCGTTTTTGACGAAACGGAAACGGCTCTGAGAATTAAGGTTCGCAGAGCGAAGAAAATAAGATCTCTTTATCGGTGAGCAGTTTCTGTTTTGGGCAAAATTTTCAAAACGAATCGGTTTTCATGAACGAGGAAAATGATGCGGAACTCTGTAATCTGGGGCCTGATTATGGGATTCGCGGCGGATCGTTTTCAATTCGACCTTTCAAATTCGACTCGCTTCGTATTTCCTTATTTATTATTATTTTATTAATTATTATTATTTTATTAATTATTATTCGCGGCGGAGCGAAGATATTTCTTCCAATATTCCTGTGATTTCACACTTTTGGTTTGACTATTTCTTCCAATATTCTGCTGATTTGAATAAACACTCTTTCGCCTGTGAATCCGCCAAAAAAAAGCTGTCGGATTTCAACTCGCCTGTAAACATTATGACATTTCAAATTCGCCTTCGAATTCGTTAATTGGTCGAATTCAAATCGAAGAAAGCGAAAGCGAAAGCAATAATCGAAATAATGTTAAACTCGCTAACAAAACGATCCGCCGCGAATCCCATAATCAGGCCCCTGAATTAATTATTGTTTTTAAAGCGCGAAACTGGGGTCACGAGATCAATTCGGTGCAATAGACTCAAGCTTGAGTATCAAAAGAGGTAAAAGTACTAAAAGGGTGTTTTTATACAAATAGGACCAACTTTGATCTGCTTCTGCGTTTGCGTTTGTCGTGTTCGTAAATGCAGATTTTCGATCGGACTACTAACGCAAAAGGTTTGTTCATTTACGTCATTAGTGCTCATCCAAACTGTAAGAAACGCCAGAGTCGAATGTCGACTTTTTTCAATCATAGATTGCGAATTACATAATTTTTTCATACTTTGTTGAGAGAGCCAAGAGGAAGGTAAAACAGCTGGCTCAAGGTCATCGAGGAAGAACCGATGCCTGCAGATATAATATAAAAGGGAACATCATATTAGAATCGCAGTCAATGCTAGGGATTTGGAAAGACTACTTCTGTATACTGTATAGCGGCACCGACAAACAAAATCCCGCAGTCAGACAGGAGCCTTTCATTGGACACGATGATAGCCAACAATTATGTGAACCCGACCTAGAAGAAGTGAAAACGGAAAATATCATGGCTGAAATCCAACAAAACCGCTGGACCAGATGCTCTAGCTGCTGTTCAAAGCAGCAGGCGACGATCTTGATAGGAGCATGCACCAAATCATCTGTAAGATATTATCGGAAGAATGCATGCTGATTAATGGCAATTGAGTGGAAAGCCTTCGATACTATTCCCGAGGGACGTAGAAGGA
Organism: Sphaerophoria taeniata; assembly: GCA_943590905.1. NCBI lineage: Eukaryota > Metazoa > Arthropoda > Insecta > Diptera > Syrphidae > Sphaerophoria > Sphaerophoria taeniata. The sequence continues at coordinate 20,773,229 of OX016540.1, read as the reverse complement.
GAGGAAGACCGCGACTCAGGTGGCGCACACAAGTGGAAGAGGACCTCAATCAACTTGGAGTGAAAAACTGGAGACAGCTAGCTAGGGTTGGTCCCTGGCTGGTGGAGACTGTTGATTGAAGCTCAAGTCCACAACGGACTGTAGCGCCACCTTTAGTAAGTAAGTGAAGACTGTGATGTGCTTTTTGCTTTCCAGCCGAGGTTATGCTCGTCGGATCGCCAAGGTTCCGTCTGAAGAAAAACACTTAACTTCAGCAACAAGGTCCACAATTTGCTTATGCTTTTTCGTGGGATGACTAAATGTGAATTGTATTTTGGCGAATAGCAAAATTATGTGTGAATGAGTGGAAGATCGTGTCGGCTGTTGCTGTTGATGGCAAACGTTGGCGATGATGCTGGTGGCCACATGTTTGTTTAAAAAAAAGATTAGAATGTTACGCATCGTTGCAAGACGTTTGTAAATAATCCGCTGAAATAAACGTGCCTGCCTACGTTCTGCAGAATCAGTGTGTTCTTCCAAGATTTCCGACGCACGGTTATGAAAACACCCAATAGGTCCAAACAACTTGATTATGAAGCCTTTCCTTTCTCACAACACAAAAACATTTTTAAATTACTTCTCCCCTGCTCATAGAAACAAAATAGAATTAATGTCCCATTTTCGATTTATTTAACGTTTAATTGCTTATTTTGTATTAAAATTATAAAATACAAACGAATCATAAAATTGTTTATAATTTTTCTTGTTTTTTTTTTTTGTATCAATTCCAAATAAAATTTCAAATAACTTTGCAAAATCAACAGCTTTATTCTAACATCGCCAGATCGACTTTTATTCTATTTTTTCTTTCGATAATTTTAACTTAAATTTACTTAATTAAGGCCCGTTCAGTGATGTGGAACATAACTAAATATTCTCATGTTGTTTGGCGACTTTTGGACACGAGTCAGGGTTTCCCTGTTGGCGTTTGAGCTTTGTGCTTTGCCTTTCATTCTTTCTTCTTTCCTCGATTTGAATTTTCGAAAGACCAAAAAGAGCACAATCCAATGTTTCCTATCAGCAAACGGGCCTTTCAAAATCAAACGTGACCAAAAACTAAAAAGAAAAGTTGCGTAATGTCGTATGTTTTGGTCTATTGTTTTTGTTTTCTCTGATTAAGTACTAGAATTGATGTGTGTGTGTGTTGGTTTATCAAATTTAAAATTTCTATTTAGGTATTCCTAGATGCATGTTGAATCAACATGTTGATTACTTTAGAACATGTTTTTTCTTGCTTTTTACATAATATATAAATATGTTTCTCTATATACATACAAATATATTCTTTTGTTGCTGTTGTTGTGTTTTTTAAACTTCTTAGGCCGTGTGTGAATTGCGTTAAAATGTGTATTAAAACTTGACGTTTGGTTAAAACTTGACACTAGCGTGGTGAATAAAATGGGTTAAAATTTATCCTGCTGTGGAGCAGGATAAATGGGTTAAAATTTTGACGTGTATTTTTTTCTCATGAATGATAGAGAAGTTTGCTTCTGTTTTGTTGTTTTTTTCTGTTTTATTTAGTTCTTTGTTATGACTATTTAAAAATTGCTTTGATATTTCAATAAAATAAATAAAATTGAATTCATAATATTTTCAAATCGAAAAACGAAATTATTGTTTTTCTTTTGAGAATTATAACAGATGTCAGCTGTGTTACCAGATGGAAGGAACCAATCATCCGAAAAGGGAAGATATTTTACTGTTGACTCAAATTATCAAACTACCACTGCAAAATCGAGAAAAATGAATATAACAGAGTTTGTTTGTTATCTTAAGTGGCTTTTCATGAAATTTATTGCTTAAATTTTGGTTTTGTACACAAAATTATTTTACCTAGGTGGATAAAAACATTTTTTGTTGAGGGAAATTTCCTAGTTCTACGCAGAAATGTTGGTTAAAAATATCCCTTTTAACGCAATTCACACAGCAAATGGCTAAATTTGATCCCATTTTCAATCAAACGTCAAATTTTAACCAAACGTCAAGTTTTAATACACATTTTAACGCAATTCACACACGGCCTTATGCCCATTTTCTTGACTCTCCATTAAACTTTTGGTTAACTAATCTGCCATTAAATTTAATCGACTCATTTAAAGCTGCAATTAAAATTTGATTTTCTTCACGTTTAATCACTCAACTTAACAAGGTATTAATACTTAATCTCCAATTAAGAAATGCTTCCAGTACTCCAAATAAATTTCCAATATTTCCATTCTAATGTCAATAAATTATATTGATTTCAATTTCGGAGTTCTTTTCAAAAAGGAAAAAAATGGAGGAACTAAAACGTCTGCCACTAGCACCTATTCGATCAATGAACGAAAGTACCTCACTGGAGCTTGCTAAAAAGATTCCTCTCTTCAAACTTGATGCAAGATCTCTGGGATACAAGACAAGCTATCGCCATGGCACAAATATTCCCGGTTTGTTATGTTCCCTTTCGAAAGATTCATACGACTAATCCAAACATTTTCCTTCTGGGTTACTGGCCAGGAAGTTCGAGTAGTTTCGGCCTAATTTAATTCCAACCTCGGGATTACCTTATCGAACGAAACCCAAAGTATGGTCCCGAAGATTTCAAAGAAGCCCTTCATGCCCAGGCCATTCAGTCTAGCTTCGGCTGGCTTCTGGCCCAAGCCAATTATAATGGATTCAACACCTACAACGAACTCACTTATCCAATGACAACTCAAACAATCATAACAAACGGAAAACAATGGTCATTCTATCGCTACCAGTTAAACACAACACTCATCCACTCGGATCACGTGCACGACAATCCAAAAATGAACTTCTGTTGGGGTAGCCCGGAAATGAGTCTGTTCCAAGAAATCGATTCCAATGGTAAATGCCTCGGATTCAATGAAGACGTCGCGTCGCTAGGAACTTAATCGAGTTGTATCTCAACGCTCTCGTTGAACAAAAACTGGACTAAAGGCCTAACCTCGCCGCAAAACAACAAAAGGTTGCGGACATCGATGATTATGAATGATGATAAACGACAATTCTTGGAAAATATTTTCAAACATTTGTCAGCTAATCTTGCTCGTCATTTGGAAATTCAAGAAGTCTATTTGTCGATCTACACGTGCGTCGATTCTTCGAAGTTGGTATTAATCCATGGCGAAGAACTCTCGACCAGCATGATCCAGAGTATATTCCTAAAGCTGTGCGTCCAGGAGGACCGAAAAGCAAGCCCAGGTTCAAGAAGACCTACTATCCATAAGTTGTTTTGTTTTACAATTAGAAGAAAAAATAAATAAAAATAAATATAAAAAGAAACAAATCTCCAATATTTCCATTCTAATACCATTTTTGCTGCTACAACTTGTGTCTTCAAAAAGACCATTAACAATAAGCTGATGCGCCAACAGTCAGTTTATAAAGTGTGAAGGGAGACCATTCAAATTTACTCGTTTTTATTAGCATAAAACTTACTTCTGCAATAGGACTTGCTTGTGAAAGCTATACGGCATGCCAATGAGATTTCAAAGTTCATATATAACTTTCTTATGCAAGATATCCTTGTGCAGGTATAGCAAACATCCTCGATTGCATTGATTTTACCTGTTGTATTAAGATAAACAGATGGAATCAACGGTCCTACTAAGGACCATCCCTCCAGGTTGGGGGTCGTGAGTCGGGGTGACTGCCCGGCAACATAAAGAAGAGATTGTTTTGATATACGAAATCGATAAATAAAATCTTCATCATCCCATTTATTTAAATCAATGCGCTCCTGCATTTTATATTTACGCCTTTCATCATCGGAATCAGAAGACCAATTATCCCAAATATGATCCATCATAACATAAGAGCCGTATTGTTGTTTGATAGTAATAAAAAAAAAAAAAAAAAAACAGAAATTTCAGGGGCTCTACAAACAACAGCAAAATGTCAGAAAAAAAACTAAAGTTCTGTGAAGAAATTGGATTCCAATGCTAATACTGACATTGAAAGCGTTAATGGGACCCTTGAGGTCAATTAACTAATGATTCAGTTAACGTTAATTGACAGGTCTTAAAAAGTAACATTAAAGCTAACTTGGAGTGAAGAAAACGAAATCTGGAAAAATTATGGAATTAATCAGCCATTAAACTTAATGGCGAGTCAAGAAAATGGGCATTAATGCTAAAAACTTTACAGCTAACTTATTAAAAATTTGACATAAAAAATTATTTTTTTTTTGTTTCGTTTCCTCTGGATTCTGGTCAACTCCCAAGTTTTTTTTAATTTTTAAAAAGAAAACACAAAAGTTGAAAAAATAAAACTCAGCCCTATCGTCGTATCCGATCGTAACAAAATTCGTATCGTCCTAAGGGTTCCAAATTCCGATTGTTTAATCGTAGATACCTCAAAAAAAAATTCAAATTTGCGTTGAAATGTCAAACTCAGAGTAACGCATTGTCCTTCATAAATGTTTGCTGTGTCTAGTTTAAGTGTCGTTTTGTCCGGTAAAGTTTGAAATGTAGTTAGGAATAAGAAGATTGTTGATATATTCTACTTTGTATGAATATTACGCTATGCGATGCAAAGCGATTATTTTGTTTTATGCGTCTCTGATTGTTCCGTCAGCTTAATTGTGTCGGAACATTTGCGGTACGACATGCGTTATCGACAATATTTCCTTTGCAAAACGGATACCATGAACAAAATAAATGTTACGATTGGAACTTTTCTACGATCGTAAGTTGCGATACGACGATAGGGGTGACTGTTATATGTATGGTGCAGAAGTTGTGCGTTTAACTCGCTGTTCTCTCAGCTCATTTGGTTCTGGTTTATTGGGTTATTTTATCGATAAATGTATTTTATGCAAACAGGACAATCTATGGAGAAAATTCTTAGGGCTATGGAAATACTATGGCTGGCTGTTAATTTTACAAGTTATTCACTCGGTTTTGAAATAAAAGACTATGGATGTTGCTGATTCGTTTGTGTAAGATCGAAAAGTTTGAGTTGGTTTGAAATGAGACTGAGGACTGATCATCGAGTCGTTTTGAATTCGATTGGTTCTGAAGTTCTTCGGTGTCTAGGACAAAGCTGTCCAACGAATCCAAAACAATGGGTACAAGATTTCACAATCAGGTTGGTTCTTAAAATGCTAATTCTGTCTGCATAATGCAATTATCTCTAAAATTATGGGCTATTGTCGTTGAAAATAAGTTCTGTAGTTAATATTCTGCTGTAAATTTTAAATTGTAACCGTCGGAGAGGAATTTTCTCCGAATTTCGCTCCGACAAGCCAAATGTCTCCGATTCGGAGGAAATCGGAGAATATTCCGCATCCGTCGGTTACCTCGAAAGGGCCGAATATTTTATGTGGTTAATTGTTTTCGTAGATCCTATTCTAAATATTTTTATTCTGCTGATTAAAATTACTAAAGTAAACGAATTATGGTAAGACAAATGAGAGCACAGAAACAACGAGTTACTCCGTCACAAAATGAAAAAAAACTTTTAAGCCCCTTTTAGACGATCATTTCAATCCCAGTTTCAGTGGAGTAATCAGTTAAGCTTTCAGTCAAACTGGTGTGTAACTACATGTCAGTTGAGTTTTCAGTTCAATCTTCATTTAAGCAATAATTTCCGGTGGGTGAAGATTTCAAATTCGTGTGGAAAATGTCGGAACGAACGGACAATATGGTTGAACTTCTGGAAATCTATCGCGCATGTCCATGTTTGTGGAAAAAAAAATCGGTTTTTACCACAATTCGGTTAAAAGAGAAGCAGCATATGCTATGTTGCTTCGAAAATTTAAGCAAGTAGATGCAGAAGCGACGAAGGCAAAGATCAGGGTAAAGATTAATAGCATTCGTTCTGCGTATAACACAGAACTGAAAAAAGTCGAACGCTCAAGTAAAAGCGGAATAGGGACGAATGAAGTGTACTTCCGCCATTGTGGACGTGCAACCTTCTTCTTCAAGACCTTATGGAACCAAGTTTAAACCTCAATTCCCTCACGTGCGATAGGGTTCGTCTTTTAAAGAACCGATCTTTGCTCCATTGCTTTCTTCTATTTCTCGGTTTTTCAAGCGACAAAACTAGAGGTATTGCAATAAGGCTTTCATCATCCATTACGCAAAGTTTTTTTTCTTTCTAATTTCGACTGCTCACAAGTAAAATGAAAGCTGAACTGAACACCGAACTTCCGTCTAAATACTAGTGTCCGACCGAAGATTATGCTTCGGATTCGGCTTCGGTCGAATTCGGCCAAACCTTCGGCTTCGGCATGAAATAGGCCAAAGTTTTGGCCGAAGTCGAAGAATTTGTTTCTCAATATCGAGCATCGTAGTAGGCGCCGAAAAAAATATTTTTGAATTTTTGAAACTGTTGAACACACAAGTTGTAAGCGAAAATAAACAACAAAAAGCAAAAAAAAAATGTATGATTTATGATATTCAAACTCAATGCATGTAAAGGGCTGCCACTAGAATTTATGTAGAAAAGAGAACAGAAAGCACGCCAACCGAAAAGTAGTTAGTTTAAATTTGTCAATGGAATCGGTTGGACGTGTCGTATTTGGTCTCGTGTTTTAATAAAGAATATTTGTTGATCTAGAAAAATCGATGTGTTTTCATTTGAATTTTTGACTAAAACGGTCTAAAAATGTCCATCTTTGAATTGCCATACACATTTTGTCACATCGCTTGTACTTTTATTTTATTCGAAATGAGAATTGTCCGCTTTATTAAATCTTTGGCTTCGGCTTCGGCCGAAGGTTTTCTGTTAGCCTGATATTCGGCTTCGACTTCGTCCGAAAATCGACCTTCGGTCGGACACTAACTCACAAGTAAAATGAAAGCTGAACTGAACACCGAACTGACGTCTAAATACACAACTGAAGTGAAAGCTTAACTGATTGCCCAACTGAAACTGCGAACTGAACTGATCGTCTAAAAGGGGCTTTACTGAGAGAAGCTGTTGGATTTTGTTTTCTATTTTTGTTTATTGATATTGTAAAATATTTAAAAGTCACATTTGTTTTAACAAAATGTATCCGGTTCTGTGTATGACATTGATATTAAGAATTACTTATAAACTTCACCGTTTCCGTATATTTACATCCGTCATTTTTATGTGTATACTAAAGTTAGTTATTATTTTTTCTCTTTTTTTTTTGCAAAATACAAACATGTGGTTTATTTTTATGGTACAACTTAATTTAAGGGTAATTTTATTAATGTTCGATTTATGTTTATTGTTTTGCGATAAAGCATTTTTAATGTAAACTTACTCCGAAGGTTTATAACCTCCTGTTTCTCGTGTTTTGTTTGCATATTCTTTTTTGTTGGTTAATTGATTGCTTATATGCACTTTTTCGTGTTTCTTTTTTGCCTAACTTAAGTTATTAATCTATGTAACTCGATACATTTAGAATGTTAGCTTGTATCATGTGTTTGTTTTGTTTAACATTACTCAATTGTTTGGCCCTCTTGTGGTATGTTTATTTCGTATTTAATCACTTGAGCTGTATTTGAACCTTGCAAGACTTGCACATGGAGTGCTTGATTGCCGATGAGAACTTCCCGTGTCATCGTTTGGTGTTGTTGGTTCTGTTGTTGCTGGGATTGTTGTTGGGTTATTTGTTGTTGTTGGGCTTGGCTTTGCTGTTGCTGGATAACATCCTGTTGAGTAAAAAGAATTTATGAAATATATTGCAACATCTCAGGGTGAAATAGAGTCAACATTTAATCATCAGTCATTTCTTTAACATTCTATAACAAAAGGATGCGGAAAAAAATACTCTTCAAATGGGTTGTCAACTTGGATAGCTAAATACAGGGTGTCTGACGAAAGCTGCTACAAAAACAATGCAATAACTTTTTCTTTGAATTTAATGAATCTAGTAATTTTGTTTTATTTTGCAGATTGATTCTTAGATTTAATAAAAATGGATAACTGGGGCACTGAAGCAAGAATTTGGATTGTCCGCCGTTATTATGCACTGGAGTCCGTAATTTTGGTTCAAAGAGAATATAGGCGCACGTTTGGCGGCAATCCTTCGAGCAGATGGACTATAATAAGCTTTGTCAACAATTTTGCCGAGCATGGAACAGTCGAAAGAAGACCTTACTATCGAAATCCTTCAGTTCGGACGAAGGAAACTATAGCTGCTGCCATACAAAATAATCCAAGAGTTTCGACAAGAAACTTATCTGCTCAAATGGGTATAAGCAGACAACCATTGCAGTCAACAATGACTTGGACTTATTCCACTATAAAATCCAAATGGTCAACAAACTGACTTGCCGATTCGCTTGGAATTTTGCTAGAAGATGCTCCAAATGGTGGAAGGGGACGGAAACATGTTAAACTATCTTTTTATGTCTGACGAAGCTCATTTTGATTAAAACGGCAACATCAACAAACAAAATTGTCGAATATGGAGTGCTTCCAACCCACAGATACTCCATGAGACAGAATTGCATCAACTTCGTGTCACAGTATTGTGTGCAGTTTCGGCTCGATGCATGCCCTATTCTTCGAAGAAAACGGTTACACCGTTATGGTTACTGGAGACCGTTACTTTACCATGTTGAGAGAGTTTTTTCTATCCAAAATTACGCCGAAAGAGAATTCCTTTCAAAACTGTTTGGTTTCAGCAAGATGGTGCAGGCCTGTTATGACAGAATTGCGAAGAAAATTTCCGAACAAGGTGATATCAAGAAACTCTTCATTCCGTTGGCCCCCCAGGTCACCTGACCTTACTGCACCTGATTTTTTATTGTGGGGTTATTGCAAACAGGGAGTCTACAAGTCAAAACCAACAAATTTGAATGAATTAAAGCAAGCCATTCAGGAAACAATTGCGGCTATTTCACTATCAAATCTCCAAGCAGTAATGCACAACGTTTTGGTTAGATGTCACACATGCATCAACGAGCGTGGGGGGTCATTTAAAATCCATTGGCGCAAAATTATAGTCCGCTAATGAACAACTTTAGTGTGATACTAGCTTAAACTGACGTTTCAGACATGACTCAAACGTCATTTTAAGCTAGTATCATACTAAAGTTGTTCATTAGCGGACTATAATTTTGCGCCATTATTTTTAAAACTAACTAAGCTATGTTTATTAAAATTTAATGAACTTATGAACAAAATTAAAATGAATTCCATACACTGATAAAAAAGTTATTTGAGTTTCTTAATGTAACAATATTCATCAGCTATCATGTATATAATTTGTTTCTAAGGAGCATATTGCGCCACGTTTTATGTCGGGATCCAGGGTTAGGTTAGGTTAGAGTGGCTGTCTAGATGTTATTGACTCACTTAGAATTCAAGAGTCCATTGAGATACCACTAAAGAAGTTACTCATGAGAGAGTAATGAACTTAACAAACCATTTTGTACTTTAATTTAAATTAGAGAGACATCTTGTGTCGATCGTTGCCAGTTCACTGGTATTATCGAAGAGTGGATAACCGAGATAGTAATTCCTTCTATTGGAAAGTGCCGGACATGTACATTGGAGGTGTTCGACAGTTTTCTCTTCCTCCCCGTCCAAGCAGCTTCTACAGAAGTCATTTGTGTAGACCCCCATCCTCATAGCATGTATACCTATGAGGCAGTGTCCTGTTACTGTTATGACTCCAATTGTGGAACTTAAACTTTGAATGCTTAGAAAATCAAGCCTTTTGACCGCTTCAGGTCTATGCTTGGCCAAATTTTTTTGATTGCTAGGCAGGTGGAACCTTATTACCATCTAGCATTTGTTGTTTCTAGAGCATATTGTTTGAGAAGATGTTTGCATGAAGCAAGTGGTATATGTTATGTCTTTGTCTTACAGTGGGCAGAAGTGTTCCGGTTTTGGCCAGCTCATCGGCTTTGCAATGCAATTTCCCGGAATGTCTCTGTGGCCCGGCATCCAAATGATGTGAATGTTAAACTGTTCCGTCATCTCATCCAGAGATGATCGACAGTCGTGGACTATTAGAGAGTTTGTGCAGACAGACGCGAAAGATTTAAGAGCGACTTGCTTGTCCGAGAAAATACGTATATCCTTGCAAGATTAAACGTTTTCTTTGAGCCAGGATAGTGCCTCTTTAATCGCCATTACTTCTGCCTGGAACGCACTACATTGATTGGGAAGTCTATATGATAGACTGAGATTCAGTTGTGTCGAGTAGATACCACTTCCAAAGCAGTAGTCGGTCTTTGAACCTTCTGTAGATATAGAAGTGTAGTGTATCGCGTTTTCTTCCAGAGGTCCTCCTTCTTCCCAAAAGAATCTTGAAGGGGTGGAAATATGGAAGTTATTATATAGAATACAACTTTTGGGGTGGTATAGTCTCAGCGATCTGGGATAGATCTGAAATTGTTAAAGATAGTAGTATGAACAGTGTTGTTACTGAACCACTGATAAGTGGCTCTAAGCCTTACGCATGAATTGGCTGCCACAATTTTGGAGAAGATGTTAAGAGGTCGTAGGTTTAGAAGTACCACTAAAGCTGCTGTTGGTGCTTAGCGAAGTGGTCCTGTGATGCACATACATGCCGACCGCTGGACTTTAATGAGTTTATTCACATTTACCGTCTTGTCCAGTGCGGTCCACCATACGACAACTCCATAACTGAGTATCGGTCTATTACCGAAGTGTATAGCCAGTGAGTTATTTTTAGTCTGTGGCCTTTTTACAAAGAAAGAGTGCTACAGTAGCCTTCTTTACTTTTTCATCAATATTTGCCCTCCAATTTAGTTTTTTGTCTAAAATGAATTTTTTTTTTAGCTGTGGGTGGGCTAATTTGAGGAATTTTGTACATTCTCGTAAAGAGTACTAGTTCCGTTTTATGTGGATTGACGTCCAAGCCACAATGCTTTGCCCAATTGGTAAGCCTATTTAAGGCATTTTGAACGAGTTCCACGAGAACTTGAGGGTGTTTCCCAGACACAGATATTGCAACGTGGTCGGAATAGGCAATCACCTTGAAACCCTCTGCTTCCATTGATGTTAGAAGGTAGTTTACTACTATGTTCCATAAAAGAGGCAAAAGGATCCCACCTTAGGGGTAGCAAGACTCCTCACGCTGGAAGTTATTGTCCTGCAATTAAGCATGAGACATTGCTGTTGGGTCGTCTGGTAGCTGACGTTGTTAAATGCTCTTTCGATATCTAGGAAAGCTACTAAGTTATATTCTTTGTATTTGAGGGAATATTCAGTACTACGTGCCAACGAATGAACTACTGTTTCTACTGATTTTCCCTTAGAGAGCTGTTGAGCTGTGGAAATGAGACATGGTTTCAAGTTATGTCTGAGGTGAGTTTCAATCAACCTTTCCTGGGTTTAAAGGAGGAAGGATGATAGGCTAATTGGTCGTAGATCTTTAGGGTTAACGTGAGAGGGTTTCCCTGCTTTAGGAATGAAGACTACTTTTTTTCATTCTCCAGGCCTTAGGAATAGCTATCTACAGAACATTGCAGTTTTTCCCGCGTTATTAGATCAACTATATCGCTTGTAACGGTTTGAGACTCTGATGCTAAGTCGTTAAGTATATTAGAGCTACCTGGAAAGTGGGTGTCTAATAACAGATTAAGAGATTCTTCATCTGTGGTAGTCCACGTGCCCGCTTCTGTCATTAAAGCACTGGATTGGACTTTTTGAAAGAATGTTCCTGAGTCTTGAGGCTTCTGAAATATTTTCTATTTTTTTCACAGAAATTTCTCCAAGAGGACCTCTTGCTCTTCCTTAATTATTTCTTATATTGCTTTAGAGCTTGTTTATATAAGTCCCAGTCAGAGGGAGATCTAGTGTACTTAGATCTATCGAAGAGTTTGCGACAACTCTTCCTGAATGGTTCTAGTTCTTTGTGCCACCAGTAAGGTTTCTTTTTAACACTGCTTAGACACGATTCGGATTCAAACTGCTGGGATTTCTAGAATCTAGTACGACCAAACTTGGGGTCCAGAACCGCGAACTACGTTTATTTAACTAGACCACCGACCATACTAACTACTACGGTGTTCTTGGGACTTGTGTGAGTAAAATAGGTTTCATGAGGGAACACCAAGGGCACTACACTTTTAACATGGAGGAAAAAACAAACAAAAACAAATAACAAACCTGCTGTTGAGAAATGCTACTGGATTTCGTTTCTAAATGCTGACGCTGATGTAGCATAAGATGATTCTTCTGAAAGAATGCCTTGCCACAATCACAAACATGAGTTCGAACCGTACAACCGCCATTCGGATGTCGTCGATTGTGTTGCAATAAACCGTGTTTGGCAGCGAATCCTTTGCCGCAACTAGTACAAAAATGACTTTTCGGTTTTGTTGTATTTTGTTGTTGTGGAGCAGCAGCCGGCTGTACTGCTGTAACAATTGTTTGCGGCTGGGGAGCACTTTGCACCATTGTTGTTTGGCTAACAACTTGACCGGTCGATGATATGATTTGCACTGGAACAGCTGTTTGCGATACGATATTGGGATTTGCAGCGACAACAGTTGCTATTGAAAGAAAAAAAGTTGAATAAAACTGATTTTAAGGACTTGAGAGTGTCGATGCTTACCTTGATTCAGATTTGTTGTGTTCAAGTAATGACCTGGGATTGCTGCTGTCAACGCACACAAATCGGTCATTAGATTTTTATCGCCTGTATGCAATCGCAAATGAAGTGCTAGGGCTTCCTTACTATTAAAGGCACATCCACATTCTCTGTAAAATAAATCGAATACAAATTAGCGATGTTATCAAAGCTTATGAGGCGTTTGAGATGACAGACTCTGCTATTATTTCATCGCAATGAACTCACCGACACGCAAATTGTGGTCTGTTTCCTGAGTTGTTGTCATTGGATGTTACGGTCAACAACGCCGAGTTGTTGGGATTGCTTACGACAGTTATCGTTTGAGGTTGTGCTTGTTGGTGTTGTTGTTGCTGCTGTTGTTGCTGATGCTGTTGTTGTTGCTGCTGTTGTTGCTGTTGCTGCTGTTGTTGTTGTTGTTGTTGTTGCTGCTGCTGTTGCTGCTGCTGCTGTTGTTGCTGTTGCTGCTGCTGTTGTTGCTGTTGTTGTTGCTGCTGCTGTTGATGGTGTTGTTGTTGCGTCTGTTGAATCTGGAAATATTTGTATGAATAAATCTGAACACTACAAGGAATTATAGTTTAAGAAAAAAGGCTCTGCTTTGGGGTTATTTGACGAAAGGGCAAAACTGTTCTTCTTAAATCAAAACCAATACACGTCAGTCATTGCGATAATTACATATGATACCTGAATTTGATTGGCATTGTGATTTGTTGTCGTCACCACGGTATTGGTTGGAACAATAGTCGTATGGGCTGAATTCGGATTCACTCCACCGTGAGCCACTCGAATATGTTGATTGAGTTCGGCTTTCGATTGGAATCCATCGCCACAGCCAGTGCATGGGTACGGTTGATCGCCAGTGTGAACTCTGTTGTTTAAAAAATTCATAAACAAATCAATTCAACATTTTGTTTATTACAATTTTTTTTTTCTAATGCAAGCTACCCCTCAATGTTCGAAACGTCAAACATCATCGACTCATGTTCGAAGAGTAAAACGTCATCGATGCTGTTTGAAGTTTGCGACAGAGTTCTTTCTTTTTGTTTTTTCGAAATATAAATCAGTCTTATTCTTTCTTTTGTACCGGCAAGAACCATTGTTAAAATAAAACTTAGACTTTAATCAAATAAAACTAAAGAAAATTAGACTTTAATATGTTCAAGATTGACTTTACCTCATGTGTGAAATTAATGTGCGTTTTTGAAGGAATTCCTTGCCGCAGACAGTGCAAGCGTGTGGCACTTTTCCATGAATTCTTCCATGATTGACCAGTTGGAATTTTCGGGGGAAAGTAACTCCGCAATCGGGACAAACAAACGGATTTACCGATCCATGAAAGCTGTACATAAAGGAAATCATTTTGAAACTCATACGAGACAAAACAAATTCAATGAAATTACCGTGAGTGCATAATTAGATGATTCTCTTGGGCAAAGCTCTCGCCACATTCCTCACAAACATATGGCCGTTCGCCTGCATGGAATTTACTGTGCGTAACAAGATGTCTTTTGAGTGGGAAAGCTCGTCCGCATTCTTGGCAAACAAATGGCCGATCTCTGCTATGTACTCTCGAATGTGTCAGCAGATGATGCTTGAGGGTGAAACTTTTCTTGCATTCGCAGCATTGATAAGGGCGTTCGGTCGAATGCAGCAGTAAGTGCGTGTTAAGACAATGCTTGTGGGCAAAACTCTTCCCACAATGAACGCATACATGAGGTCGTTCACCTGTTGATTATTTTGGTTGCAATTTATTCTCAGTTTTAAGCATCGCTTTTGTGTTATTACCTGTGTGAACTCTTGCATGAGTGGTCAAGTGATGTTTTAGTAAAAACGATTTCCCACATTCATCGCAACTGTAAGGCCTTTCTTTTACCGTTTGATTTATGGTTTGGTCATTCTAAAGCAAAAGAAACAATCCAATTATTCGTGAATATTTGAGTTGCGAAATTAGTTTATTACTGAATCTTGAAGCTCCGTCTTGGGAGATATTTCCATGTTTGGTTCTAATTTACAATTCGGCGAATTGTCTTGTGAATCCTCGGTGTCTTCCAGACCCTGGATAACCTTCTGTACATGAACGGACATGCCAGGAATGATGTCACCTTTTGTCAGACAATGAAAGTTAGTAAAACATCATTTTTTTGAGATTTTTTTTTTGTTCGTTTTACCTGTTTGGCCATCTGTTGTTGTAATAGTTGTATGATTTTGCGATGCTGCTAGGGCTCGCTTCATTAAAATTTCATTACATTCTTCGGCCGTTAGATGGAGCGGACCAATCGGACTGAAGTGCGTTTTGCCAGCTGTTGTTGTTGTCAAAATTGTTGGGGTTTTTGCATCGACAATACCATTTCCAATGGTATGATTTTGGTCAGATTGATCGACGAGAAGATCTGGAAGTAAAACATCTAAAATTCTTCAAACTGAAAGCTGCACATAATCTTCTTTTTCTTTTCTTTAAGCATAAAAAGAAGAAAAATAAAATTAAGACAAACATTTTAATGCTCAAACTCAAACAGAATGAAAATGTGTTTTTTGACATTTACGGTGTACAGGGTCACTGCAACGACCGACGGCGAATGGAGAAGAAGGTTGAACCGAAAACTGTATGATCTGTACCAAGATGTGGATGTAGTCCAGAAGGCCAAGAAAAGACGACTACATTGGCTCGGCCACATCGAGCGAATGGACGACAACGCTCCAGCCAAGAAAGTCTTCTCATTCCAGTCCCCAGGTTCGAGACAAGGAAGACCGAACCTACGGTACAAGGACCAAGTGACTGCGGATGCCAGAGCGCTTGGTTTCGGCGACTAGAGAGTGCATGCGAGGGACCGTTCACGATGGAAGGCTGCAGTATCTCAGGCTGAGATCCTTCAAGGATTGTGAGCCGGATAAGTAAGTAAGTAAGTATGTCGCTGAAGTGAAGATCCCAGTTTTGCTGGTCTTCTTTAAGATACGCGCGAATTACAGCCAGGAGAGTTCGGTTGACTCTCTCAGAAGCGTTTGATTGTTAGTGGTTTTAAAATGTACCATACGCCTGTAAGAAACTTTGGAAGTCTTTGGATTGAAATTGCTTTCCATTGTCGGAATGCAAAATTTGCGGGACTCCAAGATCAACATACAGCTTTTGAAACGGACGATCGACATTATAAACGCTTGACATAGGTGGACGTAAAAATTGGTTTGTAGGTTTGTATTGAATGCAGTTCGTTCCGTAATTTTTGATTTGAATGGTCATGTTTGGTCAGTAAAAGAATTCTCTCACCCGATGAAGCGTTTTGCTGATCCCGCCATGTGCGGATTGAGGAGGATTATGAGCGCAAACTATAATATCGTGTGTGAGTCCAGATGGGACCCATAATCTCCACGAATGTTCTACGGCTGTTGGGTCCACATATGGTCAGAAAGCTCGTTTATAAATGAAGTTGTCCACTATCTTCAAATCAGTTAATCGGTCTTGGTTTTCTTTGACCGTTTCAATTAGTTTTATGTATTCTTCCGATTTAAATTCTTCGGAATCAAAATATATATAAGTGGAGCTATATCGTCAAGGTCAACATCTACATAGACACGGGACAAAGTATCGGGGACAACATTTAACGAACCCTTACGGTGTTCGATATCGAATGAGAACGTTTGGAGCTTTAAACTCCATCTCGCGAGTCTGACGCTTGAGTCTTTTCAACTCATAAGCCATTTAAGGCTGGAATGGTCGGTGATCACAGTTAAAAGCATTTCTTCTATATAAGGCCTACATTTCTTGATAGCTAACACGGCTGCTAAGCATAATTTTTCAGTGACGCTATAGTTCTTTTGCGCCTTATTGAGTTTTTAGGAAAAATATGAAAGTAGAGTCTCCTCATCGGCATCGTTCTTCTGAAAGAGCACTGCGCCCACACCTGTATCAAACGCATCGCATTGGCCGTAAAATCGCTTTTTAAAATCGGATTCTTTAATTTTTCGAATGCCTCTAGAGTCTCGTTCGTCATCTCACATTTTTTATTCGTTTTTTTTTCAGAGTGTTCGTAAGCGGAGCCGTTAAGGCCGAAAAATCTCGGATGAACCTGCGATACCACCCTGTTAGGCCAAGAAGTCTACGTACCTGTTTTTGTGACTTTGGGATCGGAAAATTTTCGATCGACTCAACTTTGGATGGATCGGTTCTCACCTTCCCGCCACCAACGATGAAGCCCAAGTACTTGAGTACTTTAAAACAGAACTTTGACTTCGAAACGTTGATGGTGAGACCAGCTTTGTTGTGAATGAAAAAGTAAATCATTAGGCGTGTTTTTTTTGGCATAGCTATCCGTATCTGCAGTGGGAGCTTCCATGTATTACGCATACAACACGTAGCTGCGGATAAAACTTAAACTTAAATCTGGCTGCGGATAAAAAATTGACATTTTTTTGAGTATCGATACTCGATCGGAGAAAAATTGAATTTCTTAGGTTGGTAACTCGGATAATCGGATAACTCAAAGAGCCTCGAAGGCTGTGTTCGCAGAGTGCAACGAGCTTTAAGTGCGTTCTTTTATTTAAGTTTATTTTGAATTAAAATTGGAACGCACAAATGAAGGAACGAGTCACACATAGTTGCTCTATGGTGTTTAATATTTTTCTTCTCTAATGTCGTTTTCTATTTGCGAGATTTAAGGTATGACTACAACGGCCACTTTTTGCAAAAAGTGGGAAATTTACAAAAGTAAAAATTTTGTTTCTTTGTAGCACCATTTGAATTTGGAAAAAAACTACAAAAATTGTTTCTGACATCAAAAAACAATGTTTCTGTATCATTAAGTGGGGCCGACCTTAAGAATCCGTCAGTCCGTTAGCGTTGACGTTTTCAACTGACAGCACAATAGAATATACCATTGTATTTCTATCTAGCTAGTACCCGCGACCTGGCAATCGATTGTAGTGCCATCTTGAGTTCTGGCGCAGCGCTAACTCTTTTTACATAGGTTTTGTATTGGAATTTTTTTTTTTTTGGTTTCGATCTGGCGCAAAAAATCGAAAAACCCATTCTTGATTGTACTAGGTGGTTTCATATACAATGGAATATACATGTTCTTATGGAACTCGTCCCATAAGTAACGCATGTGACGGATACGACGGATAGAGTTGGTTAACTGTCTACTTTTTGCGTCCGTTGATCCGTTGACAAATAAATTTAACGAACAGTCAAAACTTTGTGCAAAAGTATCATTTTGACACAATTTTTTAGGTTTTGTGAATAAGTTTTCCACCAAGCAAATGAAACTGTCAAAGTATACAACGTATTCTATGGGACGGTTCTCTCGGTTAATTTTGTCAAACTATCAAAAAATGAGTTTGAATTGAAAACTTTCACTTTTTGTCTTTTTACAAGAAGTGCTCGTTGTTGTCATATCTTTAGAGTCGAGTAAAATTTGTGAATCTGGCAGCTAAACGAGTTGGTGAAATGAGGAAAAAGTAGAAAAATCTCAGATTTCATGATCTATTTGAGACTTGAGATTCAAAAAAATGGATTCGAGATTCAAAAATCTGAATCTCGATTTTTATCAAAATACAGACATAGGTACAAGCACACGCACGTTCAAACACACTTTTCTGTTTGAAATTTGTCTGAACATTTATTACTGTTTTATTTATTTGTTTATAGAACGACGACGGAGCCAATCAACGAACATACCCCCAAAATGTCAAAAACTTATCCGAAAGCAAAACCAAATACCAACTTAAAAATAAAATAAAACAGCTGCGGATGGGCAACTGCGGATACGTTTTTTTGGGAAATCGAATTTGGCTGCAGATAGCGATGCCAAAAAAACACGCCTATTGTAACAGTTTTCCTGTATTTTTGGCATTCGCAACGGAATATTTTAAAAAGGAAATGTAATAAATTTAAAGGAACTTACAATTCTTATCACAATTGATGCTTAACACTTGTTGCTGTTCCTGCTTCTTGACAACAGTAGATCCACCGCCTGTTGTTATGACCCTAAAAACAAAAACATGACAAGAATTTGTATTGATTTGCATTTCTATAACATTAATTACCTTTGGGCTCCGCTTGTAAAGGGCTCATTGACCACAAACATTCGACGGACTACGCTTCCTTTGTTTGTGGTCAGAGTTCCTTTCAAATCTTTTTGAAGTGTCAACGATCCATCAGTAAAGAGATATGGCATCTAGAAGTTTGATTTTAAAGGTATTAATAAGGTTATAAACGGTCAAGACCAAAACTCAAACCATGCATCAATTAACAAGCGTTGCCAACCTAATCAAATCAATGCTGATCAATTTAATCAGTGCTTTAAACCAAAAACAAAGTTTGAAGTTCAGTTTCAAGCTACGTAAAAACACGCCCTTAGGAAATGCCAATTCGAAGTCGGAGATTCTTCATTGTGTTTGTTTGTAAATTCATTTCCCATGCTCATTGTTCAGAGACCCTACGTTTCCACTTTCACCCTCCTTGAAACCAAACAAAGACTGTCAAGGGGGGAATGTGAGGAACCAGAGGCAGAGGGTTCTAGTAAAAACCTGTTTGTCTAGGCTAGGAATATTTCTACATGTTTGGGGATGATCCTATATCTGGACTTTTTTTGTTGACACATTAGGTTTGTTCGATATAACCAGCCCAGCTAGTCACATCCCTGAACGGAGCTGTCAAAAAACTGAAAAATTTCTCTGAGTTTGGTTTCACATCGAACGCATTAATAGTGCTCTGGTTTTTTTTTCTCTCTTTGTTATATAGCAACAGCTTATCCGAACAGCTCTGAAATTCCCAACCGAAAAAAAATCTGGGGCGATTGAGACTTGAGAGCTCTCCCGGTGCGAGCAATGATTACACATCGAACATGGTGCAAATGCACCGAGGCGAAAAAAGAGCGACATCGAACTATAGAGATAATATAATAGAGCACGAGATCGGTAGCACTTCGCACAAGTGGAGTCGTCACGTCAAATTTTGAGAAAGAAGATCTAAAAGGGTTCCCTTTCTCTCTTGTAAGACAACAATAATTTTGATTTTGACGTTTCCTTAATTTTTTTTTTTACTCTGTCCAGCCAATCAGCGAGAAGCTCAGAGAGAGAAAGATCTTTTTTCTCAAAATTTGATGTAACACGTTTTAGCCTAGCTTCCGTGTTCTATTATATTATCTCTATGCATCGAACAGCTAGTGCGAAATCAGATCAGAGCCCAAAAGAGCGACCCAGAGCGCACATCGAACAAACCTATTGACCTTATGTCTTTTTTCTTTTTACATCTGAACAGAGCTTGAACTGTCAAACGAAAAGTTGTGTTTCTTTTTTAGTTCAGAGTGTTCAGAGCATCAAAGTTGTGTTACTTTTTTCGTTCAGAGCACTGATTCTGAGTGTTCAGAGTTCGACGGCGCGCTCAGAAAAAAGAGACCGAGCGTAATGAACGAAATGCTGAGCGCAAGCGTGTTTTTCTCAAAACAATTGAAATGGTGGTGGAAACAAGTCGCTCAGGCAAAGATGATTAGTTTTATTTTGAATAATTATTTAATTATTTTATTTATTAATGAAAAAATGTTAATTTCAGCTTTCAAAAATACGAAGGGTCGATGTCTGAACTAAAAATGCTCAATTGCATTTCAAAATGAAATCCGAGCGTTCAGAAAATGTTCAGAGCTTCATTTGTTCAGAGCTTCATTTGTTCAGAGCGTGTTCAGCAAGCTCTGAACACTCAGAGTTCGGAGCTCTGAACTAAAAAAGAAAAACACCTATTATCTCTATGCATCGAACAGCTAGTGCGAAATCAGATCAGAGCCCAAAAGAGCGACCCAGAGCGCACATCGAACAAACCTATTGACATAGTGCCTGATTACACGAGCGCAAAAAAGAATTAATTCACGAAAGAGAGCGGATGATTTTTAGAAAGATGGAAAGGGATGGAAAAAATGCCAAGTTTCGTCTTTTCCCTCATTTTCAGATAGGTATGAGTTTTGCGTTAAAAATCATGTTTTTCTTATCATCATGTTTCTTCTCTTTCTTTCTTTTGTGTTTTAATCTCCGACTGCTCCTCTATTGTCAAATTTTCTTGCATGCCCACTTAATTTTTTTTTCTGTGTGTATCCACAAAAGTAATTCTTTTTTGCGCTCGTGTAACCAGGCACATAATGAACAACATAGACCTGCTCCGCAGCTAGTTAAATTTTATTCACCATGCTAGTGTCAAAATTTAACCAAACGTCAAGTTTAAACCCATTTTTAACTGAATTCGCCCACGGCCTTATTTGGCAATTTGGGAGCTAAGAAAGCATTCAGAATAGGTCCGATCAATTGGGCACAAATGACGTTTCTGATTCTAACGTCGTTTTCCATTGGTCTTTTTTTGACGTTTCTTCTTCTACCATCAATTTAATGGATTATGATGTATGTGTCATTCTTCGGACGATTCTGTTCTGCTCTTCTCAGAAGCATTCCGTCTGTTAAAGTCAGTCCAATTGAATGGTTTCAGAAGACTCCTGAACTCTTCCGAATACATCTTGACGTCCAATGGAAAAAGACATAAGAAGAGAATTTCGCTTCTGGTTTTAAAAACAGAATGGCGCAAGATTATAGTCCGCTAATGAACAATTTTAAGAGAATTTAGTGTGATACTAGCTTGAAATCTTTGTATATACAAAGCTTAAAATAACCAGCCCTATTGTCGTATCCGTTCGGAGAAACTTACGATCGTCGAAAAGTTCCGATCGTAACTTTTATTTTGTTCATTGTATCCGTTTCGTAAAGGAAATTTTGTAGTGTAACAACGCATGTCGGAACAATCGGAGACGCATAAAACAAAATAATCGCTAAGCATCGCAAAGCGTTAATGGAGGTTATCGATTTTCATCGCATAAAATTGCAATGCGTTTGACATTTCAACGCAAATTTGAAATTTTTTCTGAGGTATATACCACTGATCAGTTATAACAAGATGGGAAAGCTTGCTGTCAATATGACATTTGCCTGAGAACTAAAAAGTAGGTTAGCTGCAAGACTATGTGTGTATAAAAAAAATAAAATTTAAGGTATTTGGAGGGTGAAACGTAGGTAGGTAGGTTTTTTTTTATAAAAGATGTTAAGTGGACTAAAGACATGACTTTGTTTCTTATTAATATAATAAAAGAAAATAAATTGCGGCTGGCTGGACGCTGAAGACTGGGGTGAAAAAAAAACGCATTTCAAGAAATTGCGCGGATGATCAACGATGCGTTTGGAGTCAAACTGTCCCATGAGCAAGTTGACACAAAATATAAAGGGCTTAAAAGAACTTATAAAAAAATGAAAGCAGACAACAACACGACAGGAATGTTCCGTAGATCATGGGAGTTTTTTGATGGACGATCTGCTCTGCAGGTCACCAGAAGTGACTCCTCCGGTAGTGTTGTCGTCTGGGGAATCGGAAGTTATCGTAAATAACAACAGTGAACCACCTGTTGATATCGATGTTCATGAGGAGGAACTTCCACATCATCTTCGTCATCGTAATCAAAAAATAAATTAAATGCTTCCCTCAAAATTATAGCTTTTTCCATTTTTCGGGTAATTTAAAAAATTTAAACTGAAAGCAAATGACAATCCAAAACAGATTTTTTTCAGCTTGTCAATTTTTTTTTTATGTGTAGCAGTTCCGTGCACAGATTAGTTTAAAAGGGAGATGGGAAACTGAGCTGTCAAAATGACAATGCCTACAAGCTGCGGTCAACATTTACTGCAAGAGTATGCGTGTTTTTACCAATACAATCTCAGCAAAGTGTGACACCCCACATGGGGAGTAAATTACCCGGAAAATTTGAAAATTTGTAGTTTTAACGTACGAAAGGTGAGTAAAAGTGAGCAGAAGAGGGATATGTTCAAAAAGATAGCAAACAAGTAAAATTGCATAAAAGCAGGAAATGGCATCAAATGTATCAAGCAGTAGGATTTCCGACATCAAAAATGAATAAAAAAGAAAATAAAAACAAATGTTCAGTCTAATTAAGAATGCTGAACATGTGAAAAGCTTTTGTTTGAAATCTTATTTTTTTATATAAATACCTGGCTTTATCAGTAACGAAATGCAAGCAAATCGGGTTTCAATTTATACTTAATCCACGTTCTATGAAATCGGCAGTAAGACTTATAAAGGTATAAACGTGTTATTTGACCTCTACCTGATATAAAATTTAAAGAGTTAGTTTAACTATTTGTGTGTGTTTTTGCTTCAAACAAATCTTAATGGCCTTATACCCTTATTCACACGTGAAGGAAATCGAAATTTTTTTTTGATTAGTGATGGCAAACGGGGTTGCTTGCAGAAAACGTAAGGGGAAGGAAAAAATTAAAAATATTGAGTGTAGAAATTTGAGGCTTTTCCTTGTGTTCTTCTCTTCGGCCCGCATATCCAAAATATTTGTTTGTCGAACACAAGTAAACTGTTTATATCAACGGCTTTAATTCATTTTTCTTTTCTTCTTTTCTTTTTTTTTTCTCTTTCTGCGTCATCTTAGAAACTAAAAAAAAATTAAGGAGTAAGCAAAATCTACAAAAAATTTAACACAATCGTTCTTCACATGGGAATAGGGCCAATGTAAGGCACGAGTAGGTTTTCGGCCAAAAGTTTCGGAACTCATCCCCAATCATGGATTCTAGTATTTTCGTGGTGAGTTTAAGAAAAACGTGTTTGCCAATTTGAAAATTCAATCTAGCAATCTACGCTAAATTTGAAATTGCGAAAACAAACCAAAGAGAACTGTAAAAATATAAAAATCCCACCTCATCTCTTTGTTTTTGTATTTTTCATGTACAAGGAAGAAAATAAAATGAAAGAAAATGAAAATTGCGGGATCTAGGGAGTGAAACGTAAGTCAGTTTCCGATCTCCTTTTGTCTCTGGTTCCGTGCTCAAGTTTGTTTCTTTATTAACTCGGAAATGTCTGAGCCTACTCTGCTCAGACCGAACTCGATGAGCTCAAGCTCTACTCCGCACCCTGCTAAGAGCTAAAAAAAACCACATATTAACTAAATTTGACGTTTCCCGGATGGAAATTAATTAAAAAAGAAAAACAAGGGTTCGACATTTTCTGGAAATCAACTGTCATTAAGCTTGCAGAATCTCATAGCAGATCCAAAAAATAAAATGCATCCTGTTCACAGA
The DNA here is from genome assembly GCA_943590905.1 of Sphaerophoria taeniata. Taxonomy (NCBI): domain Eukaryota; kingdom Metazoa; phylum Arthropoda; class Insecta; order Diptera; family Syrphidae; genus Sphaerophoria; species Sphaerophoria taeniata. Next base: position 20,749,534 of record OX016540.1, on the reverse strand, counting down.
ATACTTTAATCGAAAAAAGTCACATAAAGCTACCCTCGCTGATCACAAAGTACAAAGATTGAATGCAACAAGCCAACAACAAATTAGAGTACGTATGTCATGTGCATAGTGCATTTGACATATTGCTCAACCTGCAACAAGATCGATCTCTGTTTGCTCCACCAACCAATTAGTGTTCAAATTCGATAGGCTGAACATTTTGTTTCTTTTTTAACTCAATTAAGTTCTCTGCTGGCAAGTACTGTACCCCAAACAGGAATTTAATTGTTCCAATTAGTGTAAACAAGAACACAAGAAATACTGTTATACAGTGCTTTAATGAAACTAAACTGTCCTAATCATAAAATTGGTTTGGTTAATAAAACTCTTTATTTATTTATTTATTTATTTATTTATTTATTCTTCGACCTCAAGCTGCAAAGGTCTATCTATAAAGATAAAGAACCCAAGCCAAATTCGGAAGTTAATTTTATTCTTACTGGTGTACAGTTAACATCTGTGCTTGAACTTGAAGCCGTCCAAAAAGATGCCAGAGGCTCAAACCTAAACCCTCAAACTCAAACCCAAGTCCTCAAAACAATACAAATTACAATGCAATTCTCAATGGGAAATTGGGATTTGGGAACCAAAAATTGCGCCAAAATACATAAACAAATTTGCACGACATTTGTTTTATCTCGCATGACACAAACCGACTCGAGTGATGGTGATGAAATATTTTTCAATCGTCATATCCAAGGTTTTATGTATGTATACGTAAGTGTCGGGCGCTTGTTTGTATGTTTAAAACATGCGTGCGTATATGTTCATGCATATTTACACAGCATGTACATGATATATAAATACGTAGCTCTCTAAATGCATACGTACACACAATATATATATATGTACGTACGTACGAACCGAACATACGTGAACTATTTTATTTTAACATATTTATATTTTTTTTTTTCAAATTCTTCTGTGCTTGTTCTCATGTTTTATGCTGTTGGTTTTGGTTTAGGTTTTTTTTGTTGGTTTGGTCGTTTTTGTATTTGACTTTTGGTTTTCGTTCGTGTTATCTTACCGCATCGCTGCTGACTGTATAATTTATATTAGGCGATATTTCAACTACAGAGTCAGCACGGGAAGTGTCTGCGAAGTTCCAAGTGTAGCCGTAGCTGGACTGGGGGTTACTCTGTGCTGCACACATCTTGTTGTCTGCTTTTATTATTTTGTCTGGTTTCGTCGTTTCTGCTTTGCGTTTGCCGTGTGTTATGGAATTTTTTTCTTTGTGTCCGCACGCGATTTATTGTTCAATTTTGATTTCTATTTTTCTTATCGATAATTTTATATTCAATTGAATAATCACTAGCAATCAATTCACAAGCCACATATCGATTTTAAAATGAAGAACATAAAAGAATTATTCCTTTTCTCTCAAAAATTACATAGCCCCATCTCACTCTGGTTCACTGGTCTCTTATTGAGTTTTCAAATTTTTTCTTTTCATAATTTTCACCATTTCGTCTTTCGCTGACGACGAACTATGCGTATAAAAAAAATTAAGATGTCTCATAGCAAGTAAGATAAAATTTAGTGAAGTTAATTTTTTTGTTTTGATGATTTATTTTCATATGGGGGTTATCGGATTATCACTTTCATTTTTTTATTTATCGTATGAAACAATACAGAAATTTTCACCTATCCGTATTTACTACAATTAAAGATTTTCGAGCGGAAAATTACACATTGAAAAAAATACTGTTCCAACACTGACGCCATTTTTAAATCCTATTCCAACCCAAGCAAGTAGTGTCGTCAACACACAAAGAAGGTTATACGTCGAAAATATATAATCTTATCTGTCATATCCCTCTTACCCACTTTTATAACTTGAAACGACAACGAAAGGGAAGCAACTAACGACACGAAAACGAACGAAACGAATACAACGCGACACACGAATACAATTAAGTACAAGCGCAAACATTGCTCAACCAAAGAGGAACACAGAGATGATATTTGAATGTATGGAAATACTTGTTTAACTTGTTAGCAGGTTTCACCAGTAGGTGGCGCTTGGAAAATTTACAAAATTCTACAGGGTGATACTTGATACAAACAATTATTTTATGAGAGAAAAAAAGCTTTGTTTATAATATTGTGACTATGTTACTTTTTTATTTGTATAAGTTGGTAATGAAAAAAGAAATTAACTTGACGGCGAGAGCAATAAATGTCTTCTCTTCTCACGGTAGCAGCAGTCAAATAAATATACAGAATAATAGGATAACATCTCGTTGATATGGACGTTAAAAAATATGAGAGCACTCGGAAATGTCGTCTTTCGCTGCGATCATCCGTTTAATTGTATCGTTACAGATTTCTTTTCGTGTACATGAATAAATGTGAGTTACTGAATTGATGTATTTGCAAAAAACAAGTATACACTCTCACCGTTCATCAATTTGAGCTTGTGGTAGGCGCATACACTCTAACCCATAGAGAAGGAATATTTACCAAGAGTCACAACTCGTCCTGTTTTTTTTTTTTTTTAATCACTGTCCCAAAAATTTTGTGGTGAGTCTTGAATACACACGAATCCTATGAGAAAACCATAATGTACTTAAGTTACGTTCGTTGAATTTTCGTTCAACTTTTACTTGTGCGGTTTCATTCGGTCGCTGCTTAAGTGAATTTAACAGTTTAAAGAAGAGAAGGCCAAGCCTACTTCTTTTGCCTACTTAAGGAATTTTCATCCGATTTTTTGACATTCGGCCCTAGCGAGGTAACCGTCGGAGCGGAATTTTTTCCGATTTCCTCCGAATCGGACGAATCGGAGACATTTTGCTTGTCGGAGAACTACCTCGAAGCAAATTTCGGAGGAATCGGAGAAAATTCCGCTCCGACGGTTACCACGCTAGGGCCGATTATCTTAAGTTCACCTTAGCAATTATAGTTGGGCATTTATAGCGATAATTTAAATCAATCCGGAAAAAGTTTTCTTGAGATTTGATTTATTTTCTTGGAAGAAAATGTTCATTTGCACTTATTTGTTCGTTAGGCCGTGTGCGAATTCAGTCGAAAATGGTTAAAACTTGACGTTTGGTTAAATTTTGACCCTTCGCATTGAATAAAATGTGTGAAAATTAAACTAGCTGCGGAGCAGGTTAAAATATGACAGTAGTGGTTAAAAATTCATCCATTTTTAACCACAATTCATCCAATTCACATTTTTTAAAAATATTTTCCAAACGGAAATTCATTTTCCTGGACAGCTGATGGGTGAATGTGAAAAAATGAAGCAGATCCAATAGGGGGGTTTACATGGTCACACATGGTGTGACAACATGGTTGGACAACGGCCTGACAGCATTGCGTTTACACGAAAAACGATGTTGTACAACATCAGTTTGTGATTTTTCTTCTAGAGTCTGGACATACTATGGCGAGTAAAATTTTAGCTTCAATTTACTTTCCACAATTCCGGATGACTTTTGTAAATTTCAAAAAATTCCCTCCAAAAAACATTATTGCAAATTGACAACATTTTCAACCAAAATTTCAAAACGCAATGAATTTAACGTCGACGAAATGGCTTCAGTTGTACAACATGTGTTTACAAAGGTTGGATGGTGTGACACACCACCAGGTTTTCCAAAAAAATGGAAAACGATCCAACATGGTGTGTCAAGCGGTTGTTTTAGCGTTTACATGATCAAAATCGTCATATTCACACCATGTTGTCACACCATGTGTGACCATGTAAACCCCCCTAATAGCTTTGTTCAGCGAGAAAACTTTTGCAACAGTTTAGAACACCAGAGTGTTCTACCTTAAAAGCATCTAAAAAGATGGAATTGTTCCAAACTGTTCTAGACAGACTTAATGAACATCAAATCAGAATAGTTTGGAACCGAAAATGCCAAAAAGCTGTACTTCTCTGTTCTAAATTGTGCAGAAAAGTGTCACTGGACATATGTAATTCCAATGACAGCTGCATTTCAATCACGAAATTTCTTGATTGTTATTAACGCTCATCGGGAAAAAAATTCACATTTCTCTTGTTTCATTTTTTTTCTGATGGAATTCAATGATCGCTGTAGTAGGATCGCTTCCACTTAAAGATCTACAGAATACAGCCACATGTAAATTAACATAAAACGTTGGGATTAGTTTAGGTTTAACCTCAAACCTATTTAAGAGTTATCAAATCAAATTTAATTTGTTAAATTTAGGTCGCCTGTTGACTTCATCGGCATGGCAAAAGTTCTGCCGCATTCGAACAATAAAGATTTGAAAGCAGTTTTTGTTTCAACTAGTTTGTTCATAAGTTGAACCAAGTTCAAAATACACCCTCAACTGTACAAGTTGAGGCGTTTGTTGATTAATTAAACATGGTAGTAAATTTGAAGTGGAAATACGGATACGGAAGAAGTTTTTTAAATAATATTCAATACTTAGATTTTGAATGACAACCGATTAGTCTCGATTTACAGCCTGATTCTCCCCCTTGTGAGGTATCACAAGTCATAAGCTCTTGTGACTATTTCTAGTGAGGATTGTTGTGATTCGATAACATTTGTCGGATTCTCCCTTTATCCTCACAAGAAAAGTCACAACGAAACTCACCACAGCCAATTTGAATATGGAAATGTCATCAGCTTATCATTGAAAAAATTTAAAAGATTTCAAATTTGCAAATCAAATCAACAACTCAGCTCTACAATATGTCTGCAACAGGTATGATAAATTTTATAGAAATAATTATAATTGAAGTTATAAATAAATAAATTTATATATTTTCAGAAGAAAATCGCGATGGTAAGAGGACTTCAGTGGAGCAACTAGAATACTTCGTGACATTCATGACCCACCACCCGCAGCTCATGGCCAACAAAAATTACCCAACCGATCCGGAAAGGGTAAACGAAATTATGGGGTCAGCTGGGAGAAGCGTTGAATGTCATGAATGCATAGCCATTGGGTCATTGGTGTCTCTCAGGGTTCGTAAAAGCCGTCTTCGCTGCAATCTTATCAATTTTATTAGTTTGTTTCAAATGATGTACTGTTGTTTCTTACTTTTCATTTACGGAGGAAACTTCGTCAATAATATGCGTCATAATCATTTCAACTTCCATTTTTTTCAATACTCAAGAATCAAAATGTCAAATCCCAAATAATTTGCTAGTTATGACCTGCTCTGAAGGAGATCACAGTTTAGATTGGTTTTGTGACTCTCTCAAAAACATTCTTTGCAGTCATTAAGTTTTTTGATTGCATTCAATGTAATGCAGTCATTTGACTGCTTTTGGAGTCTTTTAACTGCTTGAAGTCTTTTAACTGCTTGAAGTCTTTTTAACTGCTTGAAGTATTTTAAATGCTTTAAATTGTCTAACGACGATTGCTTTTTCTTTTGTTTTAATAAAAAACACCTTATATACATGTTTTCTACTATCCTTTCTGCACTAAACATTTAAATTTAGTAGTCTTTAGACTACAAGCAGTAAAAAAGACTTCAAGCTCCATATTAAAAGACTTCAAAGCAGTTAAAAGACTTCAGGCAGTTAAAAGACTTCAAGCAGTTAAAAGACTCCAAAAGCAGTCAAATTTCTGCATTAAATTGAATGCAATCAAAAGACTTAATGACTGCAAAGAATTTAAAGGAATTTTACAAGATTTCCAAGAATGCAAGCAGTAAAAAAGTAATACATTCTTTTGACTTCAAGTCTTTTAACTGCTCTAAATGATTTGTATACAAAAGACTTCAAAATTAACTGCGCTTTTATTTTCGAAGTTAAAGTATTGCAATAAAGAATGTAAATGCATTCCCAGAATTCAGTTAAATTAATGAGACTTTTGACGATGCAATACAAGAAGATTGCATTCTTTGTCTTTCACAGCTCTGACATGAGCACGACTAACGAACGACGCACGAATGAACGAAGAAAAGTGATTTTAGATACGAATGAAGCCGTATTACCTTACAAATTCTCAACGAAACGATAGAAGTATAGTTTATGTTTGATTTATGATGAATAAATTAATTTTATAATCTCAAAATGTTAATAAATTTGAGAAAACAAACTTATTCTTCGCGAAAAGAATTCTAGTTGATACGAATTGTCAAACTCTATTCGCGTTCCACATCCACACTCCCAACGAACAAAATATTCGCGCGCGTATAACCTCAAAAATCATTTTTGCTTTATGTTTTGGTTTTTCATTCGCGACGAATTAAAAACTCTCATATGAACGAAATGTCAAAATCGACGAATTTTCTTTCATTCGTTGGTCGTTGTTCGTTCTCATGTGAATAGTGGTTAAGATCATGTAAAAAAATTAGTACGACGCATTTGTTAACGAACAGAACTATTTCTCAAATGCACAATAATTGTAGGGCTGCCAAGTGCTGACATTTGAGATATCTAAATTAAAAGAAAGCAGTTGCCCGTAGCTTAGTGGTAAGGTGCGATGGCTGCTAAGCAGAACGAAGTTTGTTCGAATCCTACTCGCGCCCATAAAGTATTTATTTCCTCTTTCACGGGTACTGCCTCTTGCGAAGAACTGACAAATCTTCCAAGAGTATCAATCTGTCATGAAAAAAAGCTTCTCAACGCTGCCGTTCGGGTTCGGCATTAAGTTGTAGGTCCCCTCAATTCCTCACACGCACTCAGAGAATTGTTATTGAAATACTTTGTATAAGTATAGCAATCGTTTTTGTTTTTGTTTTTAATATTTTTATATGAGAAAATTTTCTGTCTGAAATTTTCTCATTCAAAATCAGAACTTGGTTTGAACAACATTATTTTTCTGATATTAATTTATTGAAATAAATAATTGAATATCTATTGAAATACAACTGACTTTATTAAAGGTTATGGGCGAATCAAAAGAGTCAGCTTGTGGAATCCCTCAATTTAATGGATGTGGATTCGATGATTGGCAGTTCAGGGTAAAGACCCATTTGGACTCGTTGAATCTTGGAGATGTGTTGAAGAATGTTGTAGGAGCCAATGAGAATGGTTATGAAGAGTTTGTCAAGAAAGACAAGAAAGCTAAGGATCGAATTGTAGCTTTTGTACACAATGATTACCTAAGCTACATTCGAGAAAAGAACACAGCAAAGGACATGTGGGACAACCTTCAAGCATCGTTTGCGAGAAAGTCTGTTGTAAATCAATTGTTAGTAAGGAAGCAATTATTGAAACTCAAGATGAGGGACAATGATTCTGTTTCAAATCATATAATGGTTTTTGAAAATTTGGTAAGGCAGTTGAAAATGGCTGGTGCATCGCTAGATGAGAGTGATCTACTAGCGCAATTTTTTTTAACGTTGCCAGAAAAATTTGATGCGTTAGTTACTGCTCTTCAAAATCTTAAGAGTACAGAACTAATTTTCAATTTAGTCAAAGATAGACTTCTTTTAGAAGAAGCGAAAATGGAAGACCGCAATGAAGATGTTTTTGAACAGCGATCTGCATTTACTGGAAGAAAACATTTCAAGAAGCCCATAAAGTTTCAAGGTAAATGTTTTAAATGTAACAAATATGGACATGTCGCAAAAGATTGCCGTGTACCTTGCTCAGAAACGAACCCTAAGTTCAATAAAAAGACAAGAGGAATTTGTATGATGTCAGATCGAAATCAGTCAAGTGTCTTAAAGGAATGTAATGAAAAGATCATGTTCAAGTTAGATTCTGGAGCAAGTGACCATCTATCAAAAGAGAACTGGTATTTCTCCGAAGAAAAGTTTTTGCAAGAACCTATTAAGATAAACGTTGCTAAAAATAACCAATTTTTAGTAGCAAAAAGTATTGGACACATAAGTGCTATAAGCGATACGAACTTGAAAGTAACCCTTACGGACGTTCTTTATCTACCAGGACTAAGGGACAGTTTACTTTCTGTGCGAAAATTAACAAGTGCCGGAATTGATGTTCAATTTTTCAAGAAAAAAGCCCGAATAATGAAGAACGGACTTTTGATCGCTGAAGGACACCTTAACGGTAATTTGTACGAAGTAGAATTTGATTTACAGAACCATGCAGCAAATTTGTGCAAGAAGGATGAAGTTGAATTGTGGCATAAGCGACTTGGACATGTAAGTTTTCAACAGTGCTACAGAAGATGTCGAAAGAAAATTTGATACCAGAAATCAAAATGACTTCAACTGACAATGTTGGGTTTTGTGATATTTGTGTAAAAGGCAAACAGAGTCGTGATCCTTTCAATGGTACTCGGAAGAGAGCGTCCAGGGTCCTTGAACGTATACACTCCGATGTGTGTGGTCCAATTGATGAAAATTGGGATGGATCAAAATACTTTGTGTCTTTTATTGATGATTTAACACATTTTTTAACGATTTACGTCATTAAACGGAAATCTGAAGTGTTTGAAGTTTTGAAGGAATATGAAGCAATGACAAGGTCCATGTTCGAAAAGTCGATTTCAAAACTCACTGTTGACCAAGGTCGAGAATATTGCTCAAGAGAAAAAGACCTATGGTATAAGAAAATTGGAATTCAAGTTGAACAAACCATTGTCTACTCACCGGCCCAAAACGGAGTAGCCGAAAGATTCAATCGTACTTTAATTGAAAAAGTAAGGACTATGTGGAAGCCAATATGCCGAGAAGAATGTGGGGTGATTAACAGGATTCCTACTAAGGCATTAGAATGTTCAAAAACACCAGCTGAGTTATGGTTTGGTTTCAGAAAACTTCGTGTTTTCGGTTGCAAGGCTTTTGCATGGATTCCAAACCATAATAGAAAGAAACTTGATGCTAAAAGCCAAAGATGTGTCATGATGGGATATGTTCCAAATGAATACAATTTTGGAACTTAGATACGCGAAAAATGATTACTGCTCGAGATGTGAAGTTCGACGAAACGGAATTTCCTTTTAAGAACAAAGCAATAACCGAAAAATATAAAGAGAGACCTTTGGTAATTTCGTACACTACCGAGCAAGAAGGGGAAGAAAGATGTGAAGTGCTCGTTAGTTCATGTACTGACCAGAACAATATCGAAACCGGAAATGACCTGAGAGATGATGATCTTACTGTTTGTGATGATGCTCTTGCGCTCCCTTCGCAATCAGATGATTGTAATGTTCAAGATGAAGTTACTTTGAGGCGAAGCGAACGGGAGCGCCGACCTACACGTAAGTTTCTTGATTGTTTTACAAGTTATAGTGCAAGTACTGCCGAGATATTTTTAACAGATGTACCACAATCATTTGCCGAAATAAATGGCCGCTTTGATGCTGAGAAATGGTTCGAGGCTGTTGATGAAGAATTACGGTCGATGAAAGAAAATCAAGTTTGGGAAATTGTACAGAAACCAGTAAAAGCAAAAACTTTGAAGCCCAAATGGATCTTCAATATAAAACAAAATGAATATGGTACACCAATAAGGTATAAAGCCAGGCTTGTTGTGAAAGGCTTTACACAAAAACCTGGAATTGATTACGACCAAATTGCCAAATTAACCACAATAAGAACAGTGTTAGCCGTTGGGTTATACAAACAAATGATATTTCACCAGTTAGATGTGAAAACTGCATTTTTGCATGGTGAGTTGAAGGAAGAATTGTATATGGCTATTCCAGAAGGGGTTTCTGAGAAAGATGGATTCGCTTGTAGATTACGAAAATCTATCTATGGTTTGAAACAAGCGCCCCGATGTTGGAACAAGAAGTTCAACGATTTTCTCCTTAAACTTGGTTTTCAAAGATCAAAACATGATTATTGTTTATATACTAAACGGATCGGACCAGATGAAGACAATATCATGATAATAATACTTTACGTAGATGATTTACTTATCGCTGGAAGAAATCTGCAAGAAATAGAAGAATTGAAGAACAGTTTAGAAGAAGCTTTCAAAATGTCTGATTGTGGAAACTTGAGATTTTTTCTGGGGATGAAGATAAATGTAAGTACTGAAAAAATAGAACTGTCTCAAGAATCAAGTATTGAAAAGATACTTATCAAGTTTGGAATGGACGAATGCAATCCAACGAAAAGTCCAATGGAGAAAGGATTGCAATTAGAAGTATCAAAAACCGACCAAAAACTTGACAAGCCTTACAGAGAACTATTAGGAAGCTTGATGTATCTAATGCTTTGTGTGAGACCCGATTTATGTTTTCCAGTTGGATATATGGGAAGATATCAACAAAACCCGTCAGAAAACCATTGGTTGGCTTTTAAACGAATTGTTAGATTCTTGAAAGGCACAAAGCTCGAATCCATTGGTTGGATATGTTGATGCTGACTGGGGAAGTGATATCAACGACAGAAAATCAATTTCTGGATATACGTTTATGGTTTACGGATGTACAGTTTCATCGTCGAGTAAAAGCAAGCTACAGTGGCAATTTCATCAAGTGAAGCAGAGTATTTGGCTCTAAGTGCAGCTGTATCTGAAGCTATTTAGATAAGAGGATTGTTGGAAGATCTAAATCAAGCTAGTAATGGACCGACAACTATTTTTGAAGACAATAAAGGATGTATTGGAATGGCAGTCAACTTGGAAACGAAAAGATCAAAACACATCGATGTCAAGCACCACTTCATTCGAGATCATATACAAAATGGTTTAATTGAAATCAAGCATATCGGGACCAAAGATCAAATTGCAGATATTTTTACAAAATCCCTTGACTCAACCCGTTTTCAAGACTTATGCTTTCGACTTGGACTGAACGATTGAGAAGGGGTATTGAAATACTTTGTATAAGTATAGCAATCGTTTTTGTTTTTGTTTTTAATATTTTTATATGAGAAAATTTTCTGTCTGAAATTTTCTCATTCAGAATCAGAACTTGGTTTGAACAACATTATTTCTCTGATATTAATTTATTGAAATAAATAATTGAATATCTATTGAAATACAACTGACTTTATAAAAATTGTTGATGAGAGTAAGCCACTTAGGCCTTGGCTCTTCAAGAGCTGTCGCGCCACTCTATTTATTTATTTTTTAAATTAAAAGAAAACAAAACATATTTTTTTTTTGTTGAAAAATTGCACATTTATTTGTATGTGAAAAATTGTTAGTTTAATAAAATTGTTTTCATTTTTTCTTATTATTATATTCTATGAATGTTTATTGTTAAGTTTGATATGTTAGTAATAATACATTATATTTTAGTTCAATGTAGTTTTGAAGAACTTGTGATCTTTTGTATCTCGGGTATGATGGAAAGCACCTCTTTTAATATCATGGACAGCACATTTAGCATTGGGAACTACGGAAAATTCAGACTTATATTGGCTGGTAGAGACTGATTTTTCACTTCCTAAGGAAAACGTTGATTGATTACCCATCCTTCTTGTAACAACTCGATCCTGGCTGTAAGATGGGAAGGCTATACCGTTATACTCAACACGTTGGTGTTGACTGTGGGGTGAGCCTGATTTAGAGTCCAGTTCTCTATTCTGTCTGTGAATAGTGCTATAACTTTGTCTTTCCCCTCCTAAGTGGCTAAGAACTGAAGATTGTTCATGCAAGTTATTAATACTGCGCCTTTGAATTCTCCCGACGGAGCTAAGACCACCAAACTGACTGCTGTCATTTGAGTTTCCTTTTCTGTGTAATATTGAGTTGGCAACGTTGTCTTCCGAAGTAAGGGCAGTTTTCTTGTGGTGAAATTGTTTTGCGTCTGATGATTGAACATGGGTTGCACTTTGAATATTCTGACTCGAGGTTGACGTGGAATAAAATTTCGACGATTGATTAATCGACGAAGAGCTTGAAACAGAGTTTAATTGACTTGAAGATGAAGACTTGTGTGCCGAAGAGGATATTGCAGAATTTTCGTTATCTGATCTTTGTAATTTCGTGGATGAGGAGGAATGCATTGGTTGACTTGTTGTTGTTGTATATGATGTTGAAGCTTGATTAATTGAAGATGAACTTGTTGAAGCCTTTGAAATAGAGTTTATTTGAGATGATGTTTTACTTGTATGATTTGAAGAGGAAGTAGCTGAATTTTGATTATCAATACTGTGTAGCTGCGAAGAGGATGTTGCAGACGATTTGATTGGTTGAATAATTTTGTTCACGGTGACAGTTTCGGAAGCTTCTTTTGTATCCGATGAATTCAAAATATTGGTTTCCTGTTTAGCTTTCGAAGTTTTTTCAATAATATTGACCTTTTCTTGTCTCTTAATGTATTGTGTTTCTGGTTCTTTGCGATTCTTGTTGCTAACCACCGTTGTGACTTTTTTAGTTGAAACTATAACCAGACCATCAGTAGGTTTATCGGAACTAACATCAGTAGCCCTGACTGCTGATTTTGCATTGACGAAATTTATCTGATTAGTAGTTTTCAAGATCGATTCATCTGTTCCTAGTGAAATTGAAGATTTGTTATGGATTTGCTTTGACTTGGTTACAAGAGATCTGTTATATGTTGCCGAATCCGATGTTATTTTTGAATTCCTGGTAACCTTGCTGGGGAAATCATGCTGACCTTCTGGTCGTAGATTATCCTTTGGCTTTGTAGCAGCTATTCGTGAAGTAGTAAGACTGTTAAGTTCGCTTATGGTATGGCTTTGTTTTGAAGAATTCCTCTGAATTGTTAGGTCCCCTTCTAGCTTCAGGTTGTCTATCGGTTTTCGAGGAACTTGTTTTTCAGCAGGACTGTATTGTGGTTTTTCTGTGGAATATATTTCTCCTTCTAGTCGAAGATTATCTGTGGGCTTAAATGCTTCCGGTCTTCGAATTTGTTTATTTTCTTTAGTTCGAGTAAATGTTGCTGTGCTTCCAATCTGCGTTTGATCTATTTGATCTCTCTTGTAGACACTCATTTCGCCTTCCAACTTGAGATTATCTTTGGGCCTAACAGGTGTAACGACTGTATGTACTTTTGAAATGGCCGAATCAACTGTATCATGTTTTGTATGCCTAGAGCTTTCAGTTTTATCTGGAGAATAAAATTCACCTTCAGGTTTTAGGTTATCTTTAGGCCTCACTGGATCTGGCTTCTTAACAGAACGATACTCATGCTTTTCTTCAAATGTCATTTTACCTTCTGTTTTCAGATTGTCTTGATGAACAACTCGTACAGTTTTATCGGCAGGTCGAAAAGGTTCCTTTAACGGTATGGTAAGTTTTCCTTCTTGTTTGAGATTGTCCTCTGGTCGCTTCTGTTTTGGCCTCTCAGCTGGCTGAAACTTGGATTTCTCAGGGGTATGGAATTCACCTTCAGGGCGAAGATTATCAACAGGTTTCTTTTGAAGAGGTCTATCTGCAGGTCGGAAGTTTTCCTTTTCTGGAGAGTAAAATTCTCCTTCAGGATGCAAATTATCTTCCGGTTTCTTCTGAGAAGGTCGCTCAGCAGGTTGAAATTTGACTTTATCTGGAGTGAAAAATTCACCCTCAGATTTCAAGTTATCTACTGGTCTCACTTGGTCTGGCCTCTTGACGAAGCGATATTCACGTTTCTCTTCAAATGTCATTTCACCTTCTGTTTTCAAATTATCTTCGTGAATAATTCTTACAATTTTTTCAGATGGCCTGAAAGAAGGCCTACCTGGAGCATAGAACTCTCCCTCAGGATGCAAGTTATCTTCTGGTCGCTTTTGGGTCGGTCTCTCAGCTGGTTGGAATTTCGATTTTTCTGGTGTATGGAATTCACCTTCTGGACGAAGATTGTCTTTGGGTTTCTTCTGAACTGGCCTCTCAGCTGGTCGGAACTTTTCCTTTTCCGGAGAGTAGAACTCGCCTTCAGGGTGCAAGTTATCTTCTGGTCGCTTTTGGGTCGGTCTCTCAGCTGGTCGGAATTTGGTTTTGTCCGGAGTGTAAAATTCACCTTCTGGTTTCAAGTTATCCAAAGGCCGTACTTGGTCTGGCCTGGTTACAAAGTGATATTCACGTTTTTCTTCAAATGTCATCTCCCCCTCTGTTTTCAGGTTGTCTTCGCGAATAATCCTAACCGTTTTTTCAGCAGGCCGGAATGGTTGTTTTTCTGGAGCATAAAACTCTCCATCAGGATGGAGATTATCTTCTGGTCGCTTTTGAGTCGGTCTCTCAGCTGGTTGGAATTTCAATTTTTCTGGTGTATGGAATTCACCTTCTGGGCGAAGATTGTCTTCGGGTTTCTTTTGAACTGGCCTCTCAGCTGGTCGGAACTTTTCCTTTTCTGGAGGGTAGAACTCGCCTTCAGGGCGCAGATTATCTTCTGGACGCTTTTGAACTGGCCTCTCAGCAGGCCTGAATGAAGGCTTATCTGGAGCATAGAACTCTCCCTCAGGATGCAAGTTATCTTCTGGTCGCTTTTGGGTCGGTCTCTCAGCTGGTCGGAATTTGACTTTGTCCGGAGTGTAAAATTCACCTTCTGGTTTCAAGTTATCCAAAGGCCGTACTTGGTCTGGCCTGGTTACAAAGTGATATTCACGTTTTTCTTCAAATGTCATCTCACCCTCCGTTTTCAAGTTGTCTTCGCGAATAATCCTAACCGTTTTTTCAGCAGGCCGGAATGGTTGTTTTTCTGGTGCATAAAACTCACCATCAGGATGGAGATTATCTTCTGGTCGCTTTTGGGTCGGTCTCTCAGCTGGTTGGAATTTCACTTTTTCTGGTGTATGGAATTCACCTTCTGGACGAAGATTATCTTGGGGTTTCTTCTGAACTGGCCTCTCAGCTGGTCGGAACTTTTCCTTTTCTGGAGAGTAGAACTCCCCTTCAGGGCGCAGATTATCTTCCGGACGTTTTTGAACCGGCCTCTCAGCAGGCCTGAATGAAGGCTTATCTGGAGCATAGAACTCTCCCTCAGGATGCAAGTTATCTTCTGGTCGCTTTTGAGTTGGTCTCTCAGCTGGTTGGAATTTCGATTTTTCTGGTGTATGGAATTCACCTTCTGGGCGAAGATTGTCTTCGGGTTTCTTTTGAACTGGCCTCTCAGCTGGTCGGAACTTTTCCTTTTCTGGAGAGTAGAACTCGCCTTCGGGGCGCAGATTATCTTCTGGACGCTTTTGAACTGGCCTCTCAGCAGGCCTGAATGAAGGCTTATCTGGAGCATAGAACTCTCCCTCAGGATGCAAGTTATCTTCTGGTCGCTTTTGGGTCGGTCTCTCAGCAGGTCGGAATTTGACTTTGTCCGGAGTGTAAAATTCACCTTCTGGTTTCAAGTTATCCAAAGGCCGTACTTGGTCTGGCCTGGTTACAAAGTGATATTCACGTTTTTCTTCAAATGTCATCTCACCCTCTGTTTTCAGGTTGTCTTCGCGTATAATCCTAACCGTTTTTTCAGCAGGCCGGAATGGTTGTTTTTCTGGAGCATAAAACTCTCCATCAGGATGGAGATTATCTTCTGGTCGCTTTTGAGTCGGTCTCTCAGCTGGTTGGAATTTCACTTTTTCTGGTGTATGGAACTCACCTTCTGGACGAAGATTGTCTTGGGGTTTCTTCTGAACTGGCCTCTCAGCTGGTCGGAACTTTTCCTTTTCTGGAGAGTAGAACTCGCCTTCAGGGCGCAGATTATCTTCTGGACGTTTTTGAACTGGTCTCTCAGCAGGCCTGAATGAAGGCTTATCTGGAGCATAGAACTCTCCCTCAGGATGCAAGTTATCTTCTGGTCGCTTTTGGGTCGGTCTCTCAGCTGGTTGGAATTTCGATTTTTCTGGTGTATGGAATTCACCTTCTGGGCGAAGATTGTCTTCGGGTTTCTTTTGAACTGGCCTCTCAGCTGGTCGGAACTTTTCCTTTTCTGGAGAGTAGAACTCGCCTTCGGGGCGCAGATTATCTTCTGGACGCTTTTGAACTGGCCTCTCAGCAGGCCTGAATGAAGGCTTATCTGGAGCATAGAACTCTCCCTCAGGATGCAAGTTATCTTCCGGCCGCTTTTGGGTCGGTCTCTCAGCTGGTCGGAATTTGACTTTGTCCGGAGTGTAAAATTCACCTTCTGGTTTCAAGTTATCCAAAGGCCGTACTTGGTCTGGCCTGGTTACAAAGTGATATTCACGTTTTTCTTCAAATGTCATCTCCCCCTCTGTTTTCAGGTTGTCTTCGCGAATAATCCTAACCGTTTTTTCAGCAGGCCGGAATGGTTGTTTTTCTGGAGCATAAAACTCTCCATCAGGATGGAGATTATCTTCTGGTCGCTTTTGAGTCGGTCTCTCAGCTGGTTGGAATTTCACTTTTTCTGGTGTATGGAACTCACCTTCTGGACGAAGATTGTCTTGGGGTTTCTTCTGAACTGGCCTCTCAGCTGGTCGGAACTTTTCCTTTTCTGGAGAGTAGAACTCGCCTTCGGGGCGCAGATTATCTTCTGGACGCTTTTGAACTGGCCTCTCAGCAGGCCTGAATGAAGGCTTATCTGGAGCATAGAACTCTCCCTCAGGATGCAAGTTATTTTCCGGCCGCTTTTGGGTCGGTCTCTCAGCAGGTCGGAATTTGACTTTGTCCGGAGTGTAAAATTCACCTTCTGGTTTCAAGTTATCCAAAGGCCGTACTTGGTCTGGCCTGGTTACAAAGTGATATTCACGTTTTTCTTCAAATGTCATCTCCCCCTCTGTTTTCAGGTTGTCTTCGCGAATAATCCTAACCGTTTTTTCAGCAGGCCGGAATGGTTGTTTTTCTGGAGCATAAAACTCTCCATCAGGATGGAGATTATCTTCTGGTCGCTTTTGAGTCGGTCTCTCAGCTGGTTGGAATTTCACTTTTTCTGGTGTATGGAATTCACCTTCTGGACGAAGATTATCTTGGGGTTTCTTCTGAACTGGCCTCTCAGCTGGTCGGAACTTTTCCTTTTCTGGAGAGTAGAACTCCCCTTCAGGGCGCAGATTATCTTCTGGACGTTTTTGAACTGGCCTCTCAGCAGGCCTGAATGAAGGTTTATCTGGAGCATAGAACTCTCCCTCAGGATGCAAGTTATCTTCCGGTCGCTTCTGAGTCGGTCTCTCAGCTGGTTGGAATTTTACTTTTTCTGGTGTATGGAATTCACCTTCTGGACGAAGATTGTCTTCGGGTTTCTTCTGAACTGGCCTCTCAGCTGGTCGGAACTTTTCCTTTTCTGGAGAGTAGAACTCGCCTTCAGGGCGCAGATTATCTTCTGGACGTTTTTGAACTGGTCTCTCAGCAGGCCTGAATGAAGGCTTATCTGGAGCATAGAACTCTCCCTCAGGATGCAAGTTATCTTCTGGTCGCTTTTGGGTCGGTCTCTCAGCTGGTTGGAATCTCAATTTTTCTGGTGTATGGAATTCACCTTCTGGGCGAAGATTGTCTTCGGGTTTCTTTTGAACTGGCCTCTCAGCTGGTCGGAACTTTTCCTTTTCTGGAGAGTAGAACTCGCCTTCGGGGCGCAGATTATCTTCTGGACGCTTTTGAACTGGCCTCTCAGCAGGCCTGAATGAAGGCTTATCTGGAGCATAGAACTCTCCCTCAGGATGCAAGTTATCTTCCGGCCGCTTTTGGGTCGGTCTCTCAGCTGGTCGGAATTTGACTTTGTCCGGAGTGTAAAATTCACCTTCTGGTTTCAAGTTATCCAAAGGCCGTACTTGGTCTGGCCTGGTTACAAAGTGATATTCACGTTTTTCTTCAAATGTCATCTCCCCCTCTGTTTTCAGGTTGTCTTCGCGAATAATCCTAACCGTTTTTTCAGCAGGCCGGAATGGTTGTTTTTCTGGAGCATAAAACTCTCCATCAGGATGGAGATTATCTTCTGGTCGCTTTTGAGTCGGTCTCTCAGCTGGTTGGAATTTCACTTTTTCTGGTGTATGGAACTCACCTTCTGGACGAAGATTGTCTTGGGGTTTCTTCTGAACTGGCCTCTCAGCTGGTCGGAACTTTTCCTTTTCTGGAGAGTAGAACTCCCCTTCAGGGCGCAGATTATCTTCCGGACGTTTTTGAACCGGCCTCTCAGCAGGCCTGAATGAAGGCTTATCTGGAGCATAGAACTCTCCCTCAGGATGCAAGTTATCTTCTGGTCGCTTTTGAGTTGGTCTCTCAGCTGGTTGGAATTTCGATTTTTCTGGCGTATGGAATTCACCTTCTGGACGAAGATTGTCTTGGGGTTTCTTCTGAACTGGCCTCTCAGCTGGTCGGAACTTTTCCTTTTCTGGAGAGTAGAACTCACCTTCAGGGCGCAGATTATCTTCCGGACGTTTTTGAACCGGCCTCTCAGCAGGCCTGAATGAAGGCTTATCTGGAGCATAGAACTCTCCCTCAGGATGCAAGTTATCTTCCGGTCGCTTCTGAGTCGGTCTCTCAGCTGGTCGGAATTTCACTTTTTCTGGTGTATGGAATTCACCTTCTGGACGAAGATTATCTTGGGGTTTCTTCTGAACTGGCCTCTCAGCTGGTCGGAACTTTTCCTTTTCTGGAGAGTAGAACTCACCTTCAGGGCGCAGATTATCTTCCGGACGTTTTTGAACTGGCCTCTCAGCAGGCCTGAATGAAGGCTTATCTGGAGCATAGAACTCTCCCTCAGGATGCAAGTTATCTTCTGGTCGCTTTTGGGTCGGTCTCTCAGCTGGTCGGAATTTGACTTTGTCCGGAGTGTAAAATTCACCTTCTGGTTTCAAGTTATCCAAAGGCCGTACTTGGTCTGGCCTGGTTACAAAGTGATATTCTTGTTTTTCTTCAAATGTCATCTCACCCTCCGTTTTCAAGTTGTCTTCGCGAATAATCCTAACCGTTTTTTCAGCAGGCCGGAATGGTTGTTTTTCTGGAGCATAAAACTCTCCATCAGGATGGAGATTATCTTCTGGTCGCTTTTGAGTCTGTCTCTCAGCCTGTCGGAATTTCAATTTTTCTGGTGTATGGAACTCACCTTCTGGACGAAGATTGTCTTGGGGTTTCTTCTGAACTGGCCTCTCAGCTGGTCGGAACATTTCCTTTTCTGGAGAGTAGAACTCACCTTCAGGGCGCAGATTATCTTCCGGACGCTTTTGAACTGGCCTCTCAGCAGGCCTGAATGAAGGCTTATCTGGAGCATAGAACTCTCCCTCAGGATGCAAGTTATCTTCCGGCCGCTTTTGGGTCGGTCTCTCAGCTGGTCGGAATTTGACTTTGTCCGGAGTGTAAAATTCACCTTCTGGTTTCAAGTTATCCAAAGGCCGTACTTGGTCTGGCCTGGTTACAAAGTGATATTCTTGTTTTTCTTCAAATGTCATCTCACCCTCCGTTTTCAAGTTGTCTTCGCGAATAATCCTAACCGTTTTTTCAGCAGGCCGGAATGGTTGTTTTTCTGGAGCATAAGACTCTCCATCAGGATGGAGATTATCTTCTGGTCGCTTTTGAGTCGGTCTCTCAGCTGGTTGGAATTTCACTTTTTCTGGTGTATGGAACTCACCTTCTGGACGAAGATTGTCTTGGGGTTTCTTCTGAACTGGCCTCTCAGCTGGTCGGAACTTTTCCTTTTCTGGAGAGTAGAACTCACCTTCAGGGCGCAGATTATCTTCCGGACGTTTTTGAACCGGCCTCTCAGCAGGCCTGAATGAAGGCTTATCTGGAGCGTAAAACTCTCCCTCAGGATGCAAGTTATCTTCTGGTCGCTTTTGAGTTGGTCTCTCAGCTGGTTGGAATTTCACTTTTTCTGGTGTATGGAACTCACCATCTGGACGAAGATTGTCTTGGGGTTTCTTCTGAACTGGCCTCTCAGCTGGTCGGAACTTTTCCTTTTCTGGAGAGTAGAACTCCCCTTCAGGGCGCAGATTATCTTCCGGACGTTTTTGAACCGGCCTCTCAGCAGGCCTGAATGAAGGCTTATCTGGAGCATAGAACTCTCCCTCAGGATGCAAGTTATCTTCTGGTCGCTTTTGAGTTGGTCTCTCAGCTGGTTGGAATTTCGATTTTTCTGGCGTATGGAATTCACCTTCTGGACGAAGATTGTCTTGGGGTTTCTTCTGAACTGGCCTCTCAGCTGGTCGGAACTTTTCCTTTTCTGGAGAGTAGAACTCACCTTCAGGGCGCAGATTATCTTCCGGACGTTTTTGAACAGGCCTCTCAGCAGGCCTGAATGAAGGCTTATCTGGAGCATAGAACTCTCCCTCAGGATGCAAGTTATCTTCTGGTCGCTTTTGAGTTGGTCTCTCAGCTGGTTGGAATTTCGATTTTTCTGGCGTATGGAATTCACCTTCTGGACGAAGATTGTCTTGGGGTTTCTTCTGAACTGGCCTCTCAGCTGGTCGGAACTTTTCCTTTTCTGGAGAGTAGAACTCGCCTTCGGGGCGCAGATTATCTTCTGGACGCTTTTGAACTGGCCTCTCAGCAGGCCTGAATGAAGGCTTATCTGGAGCATAGAACTCTCCTTCAGGATGCAAGTTATCTTCCGGCCGCTTTTGGGTCGGTCTCTCAGCTGGTCGGAATTTGACTTTGTCCGGAGTGTAAAATTCACCTTCTGGTTTCAAGTTATCCAAAGGCCGTACTTGGTCTGGCCTGGTTACAAAGTGATATTCACGTTTTTCTTCAAATGTCATCTCCCCCTCTGTTTTCAGGTTGTCTTCGCGAATAATCCTAACCGTTTTTTCAGCAGGCCGGAATGGTTGTTTTTCTGGAGCATAAAACTCTCCATCAGGATGGAGATTATCTTCTGGTCGCTTTTGAGTCGGTCTCTCAGCTGGTTGGAATTTCACTTTTTCTGGTGTATGGAACTCACCTTCTGGACGAAGATTGTCTTGGGGTTTCTTCTGAACTGGCCTCTCAGCTGGTCGGAACTTTTCCTTTTCTGGAGAGTAGAACTCACCTTCAGGGCGCAGATTATCTTCCGGACGCTTTTGAACTGGCCTCTCAGCAGGCCTGAATGAAGGCTTATCTGGAGCATAGAACTCTCCCTCAGGATGCAAGTTATCTTCCGGCCGCTTTTGGGTCGGTCTCTCAGCTGGTCGGAATTTGACTTTGTCCGGAGTGTAAAATTCACCTTCTGGTTTCAAGTTATCCAAAGGCCGTACTTGGTCTGGCCTGGTTACAAAGTGATATTCACGTTTTTCTTCAAATGTCATCTCACCCTCTGTTTTCAGGTTGTCTTCGCGAATAATCCTAACCGTTTTTTCAGCAGGCCGGAATGGTTGTTTTTCTGGAGCATAAAACTCTCCATCAGGATGGAGATTATCTTCTGGTCGCTTTTGAGTCGGTCTCTCAGCTGGTTGGAATTTCAATTTTTCTGGTGTATGGAACTCACCTTCTGGACGAAGATTGTCTTGGGGTTTCTTCTGAACTGGCCTCTCAGCTGGTCGGAACTTTTCTTTTTCTGGAGAGTAGAACTCGCCTTCAGGGCGCAGATTATCTTCCGGACGTTTTTGAACTGGCCTCTCGGCAGGCCTGAATGAAGGCTTGTCTGGAGCATAGAACTCTCCCTCAGGATGCAAGTTATCTTCTGGTCTCTTTTGAGTTGGTCTCTCAGCTGGTTGGAATTTCGACTTTTCTGGTGTATGGAATTCACCTTCTGGACGAAGATTGTCTTCGGGTTTCTTCTGAACTGGCCTCTCAGCTGGTCGGAACTTTTCCTTTTCTGGAGAGTAGAACTCGCCTTCAGAGCGCAGATTATCTTCTGGACGTTTTTGAACTGGCCTCTCAGCAGGCCTGAATGAAGGTTTATCTGGAGCATAGAACTCTCCTTCAGGATGCAAGTTATCTTCTGGTCGCTTTTGAGTTGGTCTCTCAGCTGGTTGGAATTTCGATTTTTCTGGCGTATGGAATTCACCTTCTGGACGAAGGTTGTCCTCGGGTTTCTTCTGAATTGGCCTCTCAGCTGGTCGGAACTTTTCCTTTTCTGGAGAGTAGAACTCGCCTTCAGGGCGCAGATTATCTTCTGGACGCTTTTGAACTGGCCTCTCAGCAGGCCTGAATGAAGGCTTATCTGGAGCATAGAACTCTCCTTCAGGATGCAAGTTATCTTCCGGTCGCTTCTGAGTCGGTCTCTCAGCTGGTTGGAATTTCGATTTTTCTGGTGTATGGAATTCACCTTCTGGACGAAGGTTGTCCTCGGGTTTCTTCTGAATTGGCCTCTCAGCTGGTCGGAACTTTTCCTTTTCTGGAGAGTAGAACTCGCCTTCAGGGCGCAGATTATCTTCTGGACGTTTTTGAACTGGCCTCTCGGCAGGCCTGAATGAAGGCTTATCTGGAGCATAGAATTCTCCTTCAGGATGCAAATTATCTTCTGGTCGCTTTTGAGTTGGCCTCTCGGCTGATCGAAAGTCAACCTTATCCGGAGTGTAAAATTCGCCTTCCGGCTTTAAATTGTCCAAAGGTCTTACTTGGTCTGGTCTGCTTGTAAAATGATATTCACGTTTTTCTTCAAATGTCATCTCACCCTCTGTTTTCAAGTTGTCTTCGCGAATAATCCTCACAGTTTTTTCAGCAGGACGGAATGGTTGTTTTTCTGGAGCATAAAACTCCCCATCAGGGTGTAGATTATCTTCTGGTTTCCTTTGAGTTGGCCTCTCAGCTGAACGGTATTTTTGCTTTTCGGGAGTATAAAATTCACCTTCAGGTTTCAAGTTGTCAAGCTGTCTTATTTGGTCGGGTCTTTTGACAAAACGATACTCCTCCTTATCTTCGAAAGTCATTGAGCCTTCTGATTTTAAGTTGTCTTCACGAATAATTCTTACAGTCTTTTCAGCATTTTGGAATGTTTCTCTTATGGGTATTGTGAATTCTCCCTCAGGCTTAAGGTTGTCTATTGGACGCTTTTGAATCGGTCTCTCATTGCCCATGGGACTGTCAATGGGCTCTGTTACCTGGTATGAATTTTCCTGACAGAAGTACGATGTTCCTTCTAGGAACAAATTATCCTTTGGCGTATATGGTTTTCTTTTTGTTGAAGATGTATAATAGTCAGTTGATTGTTGAGATGATGTTTCTTCTGTTTGTAGGCGATCAGAACGTATGATCTCACCTGCTTTGTCCCTCCTTTCAAATGATTCCTGTTTAAGGACATTGAACGTATAGTCGGCATCCGGTTTAGTGTCATCCCCTGGTTTTACCACAGTTGGGAGATCAATTGAATTTATTATTGTGGAAACGTTTTCCATTTCACTTTGAGATTCTAGGTCAGTTTTTGTGTAGGTGTCTTTCTTCAGACCCAATTTAGCATTTTCAGCGTCCGCTTTTGTCCATGTATTTCTGCGAATAGTTCTTGTTTCATCGGTTGAATCTGCAAGATTAAGACAGAAAGAATTTAAATTACAGTTTTTGGATGTGTTGAAATTTTGAGTTTTCTTACCATGTTGCTCACTCCTTGTTATGTTAGTTTCTTCACGGTTAATTTGTTGGTTTTTCGATTCCGAAGTTTGACTGCTGATGCAGTGGTGACGACTGGAATAAGGAAAAGTTGCATTGGACGTTTGGACATTTTCACGATATTACTTACCCGCATGTACAGATTTCACAAATGCATTTCTCATTCTGTTGATGAGGTATTGCCGTTGTTTTCTTATTTTTTCCGACTCCAAGCTGCGAACACGTCAAAAAATTAGAAAAGGATATCAAACACTTGTATTAACATTTTAAGCTTACGTTTCGTGAATCGTGACGTATTGATGTATTGCTAGTGTCGTGAGCAACATGATCCACTTCATCGTATATGTTTTTCGTTGTGTGTTTGTGTTGTGAGTATTTGTTAGATATGTCGGTTACGTTTTTAATATTTTCGAGATATTGTGTGTCTTTTTCGATATTGGTGAATTCGTCAATGTAAACAATTTTCTTTGGTGGATCGACTATTTTTTCAATGACATCCGTATGAGTTCGCTCGTCAACAACACGCCAGTCGTTGATACTTGCATCAAATATCTGCAAAGACAAAAAAAAAAATAAAGTTTCTTCATTCACTCAATTCAAACAGATTTGTTGAATCCGAGAAACATTTAATAAAAATGTGAAATAGCAAGTGATTTGATGTAGGTAATCTGCACCCACTATAAAAGGTTAGAAGCTTTAAGACATATGCAAATAACGATTTCGATTTATCACTCTTATAAATAAGAAGAACAAAGTAGGTTTCCTTATAGGGTTTTGGAAATTCAATTGAAATGAGGTGAGTAAGTCTTGAGCTTAGTTTGGTCATGATCGTGATCAACATGACATATGTGTTAGTGGGTTATACAGTTTGTTGACCCTTGAAAGATAGGTTGAGTTAAGCAAATTCACGTCAGAAGATTTAGAAAACGTCATAAAAGCTATTTGGTATCAATCAGCGGCTTAGAAATGGCTTTTAGACTTTAATTATGATGAATCATTTGATGACGCTTTTTAAAAATAGCAGAAAATATAAAGAAGGCAATGTGTCTCTCAGAGCATACCAAATTTAATCTGAATCGGTTCAGCGATTTAGGTTAGGTTAGGTTAGGTTAGGTTTGAGTGGCTGTCCAGATGTTGTTGACTCACTTAGACCTCAAGGGTCCGTTGTGATACCACAAAATACTCATGGGAGAGTAATGAGCTTAAACAAACCAATTCGTGCTTCTAATGAAGTTAGAGAGACATTTTGTGTCGATTGTTGCCAGTTCACTGGTATTATCGAAGAAGTGATTACCTAGAAAGCTGTTCCTTCTAATGGAGAGTGCTGGACATGTACATAGAAGGTGTTGGACTGTTTCCTCTTCCTCCTCGTCCATGCAGCTTCTACAGAAGTCATTTGTGTAGACCCCTAGCCTCAGAGCATGTCTGCCTATGAGGCAGTGTCCTGTTATTACTCCAATTGTAGAGCTTATATTTTGTCTGCTCAGGGATATCAAGCCTTTTGACCGTTTTAAGTCTATGCTTGGCCATATTTGCTTGGTTGCTAGGCAGGTGGTACCCTGTGACCATCTAGCATTGGTTGATTCTAGAGCATATTGTTTGAGAAGATATTTGCATGTAGCGAGTGGTATTCCTATGTTGTGTTTTTGTCTAACATTGGGCAGAAGTGTTCCGTTTTTGGCGAGCTCGTCGGCTTTGCAATTTCCCGGAATGTCTCTGTGGCCCGGCACCCAAATGAGGTGAATATTAAACTGTTCCGTCATCTCATTCAGAGATGATCGACAATCGTGGACTATTTGAGAGTTTATGGAGACAGACGCGAGAGATTTGAGAGCGGCTTGGCTGTCCGAGAAGATTCGTATATCCTTGCAAGATATAACGTTTTCTTTGAGCCAGGATAGTGCCTCTTTAATCGCCATTACTTCTGCCTGGAATACACTACATTGATCGGGAAGTCTGTATGATAGACTGAGATTCAGTTGTTCTGAATAGATACCACTTCCAACTCCGCAGTCAGTCTTTGAACCGTCTGTATAGAAGTGTACCGCGTTGTCTTCCAGGGGTCTTTCTTCTTCCCAGGAGGATCTTGAAGGGATAGAGACATGGAAGCTTTTACCGAACACCATTTTTGGGGTGGTATAATCTAAGCGATCTGGGATAGATCTAAAATTGTCTAGAATAGTAGTATGACCAGTATTGTTACTGTTCCATTGAGAGGTGGCTCTAAGCCTCACACATGTGTTGGCTGCCACCATTTTGGAGAAGATGTCGAGAGGTGTAAGGTTTAAAAGCACTTCCAGGGCTGCGGTTGGTGTTGAGCGAAGTGCTCCTGTGATGCACATACCTGCTGACCGTTGAACTTTGATGAGCTTATTTAGATAAGCGATTTAAGAAAAAAAAACAATATAAAAAACAGGGAGATTCATTTTTTACAACTTCGGATATTAAAACTTGAGACTTGACTAGTTTACATTCTTCTCCTTTAAGCTGTTAAACTGTTAAACTACTATTTACTAATGTTTAAACTGTGAAAGGTATATACTACATCTGCTATTTATTTATAAAACAGGCGATCTTTTGCAATTGTATCACACATAAGAAAGCAAAGAGATGGACCTCGACGACTTATATAGCGCTTACAAGATACAGCATCTGCTAGCCAGAGATTTAAGAACCTACTGACCAACAAACGCTTACCAGAAGTCAATAAAAACAATCCACTTGAATCGATATATCCCTCCATGGTGTAAGCCTTAACGGTGACTATAACTATGAAGATTAGAGCTATGCGATCGCGAAACTTGTTTTCGCAGAAGGGCCTCCCATGGTCGACAGGTCGAAGCGGAGTAGGCTGTTGCTACTAACTACCCCCCAACGAAGGAGTGTTCCCACCAAGACACTCCCAAGTTCCCAACGAGCGACGTCAGCGAATGAATTTCTTTTTTGGAATCAACGGCAACGGTGGTGTCTTCAGCCCTTTACGGGCTACTTCGACTTATTAGAAGCCCAGGCCGTAAAAGGAAAGGTTTTTCCGGCTCCTGCACTTGGAGTCACATTAAGTGCCTGGCACTCCAGGTTGGGGGTTGTGCGTCGGGATGACTTCCCGACTAAGTAGAAAAACATTTAGTTGCGAAGCAACAACAGGCCTTGGAAACGAACGGATACACTGATGACGACCCAAGGAAAAAATATTCTTCGGGTCATCTTTGGCCCCGTGTGCATAGATGGGGAATGGAGAAGAAGATACAACAGCAAACTTTACGGGTTGTACAACGACATAGACCTAGCCAGAAGAGTCAAGATCCAGAGGCTCAGATGGCTTGGTCATTTAGAGCGGATGGACACCAATGCTCCGGCCCGGAAAGCCTTCGACACTATTCCCGAGGGACGTAAAAGGAGAAGAAGACCACGACTCAGGTGGGGCACACAAGTGGAAGAGGACCTCAATCAACTTGGAGTGCAAGAGTAAATATACTTGTGAAAACGCAAGAAATTGTACGCTTTTTTGTGGACTTCCAATCAGCATTTGAGATAATGTTTAAACTGTACAGAGATGGACTGCCGCTAAAGTCTGGAATGTTCATTGAGAGGCTCTACAATAAAACATTGAACGCGATTTGGGATAGGAAGAATCTATCGGGCTAGTTCCAAACATCTGTAGGATTGAAGCAAGGATACAATCTAAGCCTATTAATCTTAAGTACTAACTAAAGCTCTGCTTGCGGGATTTCTCTATCTAAAATTTCGTTTTCAAACGCTGGTTTAGCGAACAGGATATCCTAAGACTTGAGGTGTGTATTGACGACTTGCTTCTCAAAGAGTTGAACAGGACATAATTGAGATTTCATTAAATTTGTGCATTCCCTTGATATTTTTAATCGTTTTCCAAAATTCCGACGAGCATCAGTAAGCCCCTTGGAAACTTACACTACACAGAAAGTGAAGGACAATTTCCTTTTCTCAATGGTCCCCACAACTATACGACAGAAAGTTTTCTGGGGAATACCCTGCTTATCTACATGTATCCCAACAGGCCAACAGGTCGGGTGCATGTTGCAACGATCTTGGCTTTATGTCTTGGCTGGGTCTGCAAATTAGTTTACTAGTTCGGGATTTGTTGTAGGTGGGTCGTAGATATAATACAGGTTTGTTTCAGCGAGAAAAATTGAGAAGACCTTGCCCTTCATAGCACCAAGTAAAATGTTGACTCTTTTCGCGAGTGAGCCGACCCAGCACGTCAGCCTGTTCATTACCCTCAAAGCTACTGTGATCCGGAACCCAGACAAGAGTGACCCAAAAGTCCAATGTTCATCCTCGCGAGCTCACATCGGCATTGTTCGACTAATTTAGAGGATGATGTGGACGAGTTAATTACTTGAATAACCGCCTTACTGTCCGTAAGAAATAGCTGTATTACGGTTTTGATTTGGATCAAGTTTTAGTAATTTGCATGCTTCCCTTATTGCTATTAGTTCTGCTTGAAATACACTTGCAAAGTAAAAAGCCGAAAAGACCTAGAATAATTTAAAGACTCGGAGAACCTGCACCAACCCCACACTCCATCTTTGAACCCTCAGTAAAAATAGTTGTGTCGAAGCTTCTCGTCACTAAGTCATCTTCCCACTCCTTTCGGGATGGAATGATAACTTTAAAATCCTAACTGAGGCCAACACAATAGTAGGTGTGCAGTATCTTAACCCGCTCCTCAACACACATATTATTACTTCACTTCCGTACAGTGAGTATTTTGCGAAATTAAGTTTTTTGTTTTTTAATTTGTTGTCTTGGCATTTGTTTATTTTATTTCTTTAAAAATAGTGAACAAAAGGCTGATGCAAAGCATCTCAAGCATTAAAACTGAACAAAAGCGAACATTAAGTCGAACTTAATTGTCAGCTTATTAAATTTAATTAACACAAATACAAATACAAACATAAATTTTTATGGTAATTAATACTACTTTTGCAATTCGGGGCTTAGAACTAGTCGTAGATTTTATAGTTTTGTTTTGCAATCTTATAACGAGTTTATAATAGAATGAAGTTGTTCAAGGCTTCGGTTTATTTTATTTGATCACTAATGTTTTCATTCCTCAAGAAATTATAAACTTATTTTTCTTCTTCAAATATGGCTTAAGAAAAAAGTGTAGCAGGTTGCCTTCAAAAGGAAATGGAACTTAAAACAAATTGTAGGTATGAGCAATGTCCTATCCATGACATTAAAATTGTCCTCGGCAAATTTAACGAAAAGCTGGGAAAAGAGGACATCTTTGGTGGAACAGTCGGAAAGCACAGCCTGCACTACACCCCTTCCGACAACGGATTCAGGCTGATCGATTTTGTTGCGGGGCGAAATGTTGTGGTAGCAAGCACGTGGTTCCCACATCTCAACATCCATAAAGGAACATGGAGATCTTCCGATCAATTAAGCGTCAATCAGATCACATTGCGATCGACGGAAGGCACTTGTCCAGCATTCTAGACGTTCGAACTTTCCGAAGACCCAACATTGACTCGAACCACTACCTCGTCGAAGACAAGGTAGTGCTACGAATATCCCGACAACGGCCAAAACAAGGAAATGCTACAAGAAAATTCGACGTCGGACGGCTACAATCGCAAGAGATAAGCAGATCTTTCTCTGATAGAGTGTCAAGAAACCCTTTAAGGAGTCCCATGCCGCCAACATCAAGTATCGAGGGCCAGTGACAACATTGCCAGAAAGCAATTAGAGATGCTGCTTCTAATGTGCTAGGTTTCACACAGCCACCAAAGTGAAACCCCTGGTTTGACGAAGAATGTAGGCAGGCGCATGCAGCCAAACAGGAGGCATACAAAGCGGCGCTGCATAGAAGGACTAGAGCTGCTCGTGAGCTCTACGAGCAAAAGAGGAGAGAGGAAAGCCAGCTTCTCAGGAGAAAAAAGAGAGAGCATGAGAAGCGTCAGATCGAGGATGTTGAGAGAGCCAATAGCAAGAATGAAGTGCGTAGGTTTTATCGGAAGGTAAAACAGCTGGCTCAAGGTCATCGAGCAAAAACCGATGCCTGCAGATATAAACAAGGGAACATCATAGTAGAATCGCAGTCAATGCTGGTCATTTGGGAAACCACTTTTGTAGACTGTATAACGGCGACGACGAACAAAGTCCCGCCGTCAAGCAGGACCCTTTCATCCGACACGATGAATATGTGAACGTAATATGTGAACGTCTGAAGCCTTTCGTCAACAATCTGATTGGTCCTTATCAATGTGCCAGGAAAGTCAACCATCGACCAAATTTTCACTTTGCGGCAGATCCTGAAAAAAAACCTATGAACACCAAATCGATACCCACCACCTTTTCATCGGTTTCAAGGCCGCGTATGACAGCATCTACAGAGACGAACTGTATAAAGCTATGTCTAGTTTTGGCATACCTGCCAAGCTCGTTCGCTTGACGATGGAGAACTCACGTTGCTCCATCAAGGTTGGAAATGAGCTGAGCTTACGCAATCTTTCGACGTCAAAAAAGGATTCAGACAAAGCGATGTGCTGTCGTGCGATTTCGTTAACATCGTTCTTGGGAAGATAGTGCAAAACTCCACCGTCAACACCAGAGATGCTATCTTTCAAAAGTCTGTTCAACTTGTCGCGTACGCCGATGATATTGATATAATGGGAAGAACACAGCGTGGTGTCAATGGCGCCTTTGTGAGAATTGAGACAGAAGCGGTAAATGAGGGAAAAACTAAGTGTTATGCTGTCTTCGAGAAAGGACACCCAACACCGACGCAACGGCTCGAACAGAACGTCACAATAGACTTCGAGATAGTAGAGGAGTTCTTCTACCTAGGCTCCGCTGTTAACACGGGCAATAACACCAGCGCCGAGATCAGACGAAGAACTACTCTTGCTCATCGCTGTTTCTGTGGGCTTAGAAAGCAATTGAGTGGAAAAGCCCTCTCTCGAGCACCTAAGGTAAAAGGGCTTAGGCTGTTTCGAGAAGAAAGTTCTTCGGGTCATCTTTGGCCCCGTGTGCATTGACAGGGACAGCTAGCTAGGGACCGAGCTGGCTAGCGGAGATTGTTGATTGAGGCCCAAGTCCACAATGGACTGTAGCGCCGCCTTAAGTAAGTAAGTAAGTTAGTATGTACAACAAAAGTGTAGAGAGTTCATGCATGAATTTTGTTCAATTGGTTCTCGCAAAAAAAAAAAAAACATTAAAGGAAAGTGTCAATTAAGAATTGTCTTCAATTTCAATTAAGTCATGTTGAACTTGACTCTTGAAGTAGAAGAACGTGCATTCTGGTTCCGATAATGAAGTACTCTTCAAATTTGTGTTTTCTTTTTGTTTGCTAACAATAACTGCAATAAATGAAACTAAACTCCTTCAATTGATCCTTCTTAATAAGGACAGATGGAATAAATTGATTTAAATTGTCTTAAGAATTTAAAGACAAACTCCCACAAGGCTGTGGTAAAGTAAATACGAGTGTATTTATTACCATTGACATTAATAAAAAATAACGTGTAGCTCATTAAAAACGTATCAAGGAATGAAAGTGAGACCCGTGGCTGGACGATTTTCTTTTTGTTAGAATAATATTCATGAAAAAATCAACACCACACCCCAAATGTCTATAACCAACGCAATGAAGCATAACGTTCATCAAACCATTGCCGCCCCAGAACCGAATTAAAGAAAATGTAGGTCAATACATTTTCAAATTATGTCTGGAGACGATTGTAACAAGTGATAGCAAATAATCAATCGTGTTTCGATGTTTGTGTGGACACATTTTTACTACCTTACCAAACAGGAAGAACTGAAATTTGGATTTTCTTTTGTCGGCTTTTTAAGGTTCTGACATTTTTCTTCCTAACTCGGTTCTTTTTTGTGTTGCCAGTAGCAGAACGTATAGATGATGATATGAGCTTAAGGGTTAATGAAAGTGAAAGGGAACATTTGTATATTTATGTCAGTTATACATAAAAAGGTGGTTGAACCTTCATAAGAAGTGGTATTCGATATGATTAATAGTTGTGCCGGTAAAAATGTCGAAAGTGAGTTAATGCATTGTTCCTGCGCTTGCATATACAATTACAAACTACAAGTAACTGAAACCATCTGATATCGGAAACGTAATCAAAGAACGCCGATGCAGTGGCGTATTATCCTTAATAAGGCAAACTAGGCATGTGTCTTTGGGCGCGAGGCAACAAAGGGGCGCCTAGGTGCAATAAAGAGGTCTCGCAGTGATGTGTGATGTGGCACCGTCTTTTGATACTACATATTAATCATATAACTTTTAATGGCTGCAAATTCAAAGGGATGAAGGATGAATAATTTGAGAGTTTTCTATTGCCCAGAACCGACTATTCTGTTTATTTACATGAAAATTTGCCTCATCAGTCATCACTTATTATGATTTTTCCACAGCAATCGATGATTGATTTTGATAAAATGTTTCAACAATTAAAACACGTTGGTTTATCGACTAATTTTCCATATTAAATTTGCCACGTGTCTACTTAACGAATGCCAAATGTGAACTGTCAAAACTGATTTTTACCAAAATGGCGGCAAGACAAAGTAGTATACCTTCCCGATGGACACCCGGGGAATCCGATTTGGCGAACCGAGTTGCAATTCGGTTTGCATAAAAACCAACTCGGGTTAACTTGGTTTACAAAATTTACGATTCGGCGCGCGCATCGTTATTTAAAATATTTTAAACCGACATCGTAAGACCTTTGGGAAAATATCTATATCGATCTCATGTAACCTTGTTCTCTTTTTCCTTGCCCCCCATTTCAACGTGTTTTTCTAAGGCGCGGTACAGCGGTTTCCATCAAACTGTTATACGAGTTATTTCTAATATAGGGGCGCCTGTAGGGTGCTTGCCTATGGCACCCTCAATGTCTAATCCGCTACTGCGCCGATGAATTTACAAAAATAACCACAGCACCAACAAAACGTGTTTATTCACTTTAATATGACGTATGGCTTAAACAGACGATATAGCCCCTTGACTACTCGGGAGTACCTACTTGATTCACAACACATTATTCAATATTTTTATACTTGGGCGCTTGTGAATTGAAATTTTTACTGAGACTAGTTTTTTTTTAATCAATAAAACATCCAAATTTATGTACCGAAACGATTTTTGTTTTAGTACTCATATCATATCATAGTGAGAAGCTCATTTTTATTTTGTGTGAATGAATTCTCTTGACCTTGTTACGTGCCGCATTGTATATTTTCAACAGTCAAGTGTAGATAGAGAGAGATACCTACTCCTAGTTCAAATAAGTAAATGATTTTATACTAACAAACAGGTGTTATCGCGCTGCTCACAAGTAAATGACAAATCAGCGTGTGTTCGTAGTCCAATGATATGACATAATAGTCTATTCATTCAATTAAGGAAAATTAAGCTTTAAATATCTGCTTTATTCATATACTTGACAATACAATTCAATGAAGAGGGTGAAGCAGTTGGAATTGATTGAAAGACTTACGACTCACAAAGAATTCCCGCGAAAATAGAATTTCATCTGATGACTGTTTGTTGCATTAAGGAAATATGCCGAGACGAATTTTTTTCTGACATCATGTCTCAAAACAAAACAAAAAAAATACAAAAAAGAAGTAAAAGCAATACCAAATGTATTTTCAGTGATTAACGAAGGAAAAATTAATCTTTTTCTGAGAAAAAAGTTTGATACCCAAACATTGTTCGCGTTAGTTTGCAAATGTCATCGGTTTTTTTTTTCCTAAGCCAATAAATTTAAACTGACTGTGAAGGAATGTGTGGTATTTCAATTCATACGAAATTGAACCGAAATTCCTTTTTTTTTGTTATTAATAACACAGTTTCGTTTTCTACAGGACAGGCAGAACTTAATTTGATTATCCATATGAATCGAGCACATTAGCGCAACTTTTAAATTAACCTTTTTGCTATGCTCGATATGCAGATACTTATGTACCTATAACCTATATAGAAAGTTACTCAGATTTTTCGGGCGGAAGTAGCTTTCATTTGACAATGGAAATTTGAAAATGGTTTTTCATAATGTGGGAAACCACATGGGGCACTATTCAAAATTAGAAAAACAGAAATTGGAAATAAAAGTTTCGAAAACGAATGCCCAAAGCCTGGAAACAAGAAATTGGGAACAGGGAATCAAAAACCTCAAATTTGAAGCTTTCAATAGCGAACTCAAAAGCAGATAGGTATTACAGAGATTTCGGGTCAGAAGATTGTCGGCATTTTTTTGTTTATTTTAAAATTTTGTTTGAACATTGCAAAAAAAAAAACCATAACCCATTTAACTACTTATTATCGTTTTCGCTCGTGGCAATATTGTCATGCAAGTAGTCAATACCAACTGCCATTAGCTCACAAGTCACAACTGATAACTGATAGCAAAAACGCGAAATGAACATTACTGAAATTTAAGGAAACGAATGAGTTACTTGTTAGACGTGTGATGTGATTACGAATGTTTTAAACATTTGCACAGAAACACATATTATTGTTATTACTTTTTTTGGGTTATTATAATTGATTACCTACAAATAGCCATTTTTAATAAGCAACACCTGTATAAAATTTAAGTGCAAACAAGTGGTTTCTTCCCAGATATAAAGCTGAATTTCATAACTTCTTCAACGCGATATATTTGAAAACCATTAAAATGTATGAACCTGCTGAAGGAAATACTCTGCTGTGGATAAAATAACCAAATTGGCGTCAATAGTCCATCTGAAGTTTTACAAGTTTTACGAAAAGAAAACTTTTGGAGTATCAACTATAAGACAATGTTGCCTTCTATGACCACTAATATATTCCCAATACTTAATTGTTCTGCACGTATATTCAGTGAAACTAGTATAAGATCAAAGGGCACGGTAGTGCCCAGCCAAGTTCTAGCACTACTCCCTTTTTACAGGATCGAACTCAAGCACATTTATAACCCCCCATAACTTTTGAAGCCATACAGTTAGAAGCTTCAAATTTGAATTACGTATTAACTTCATGGAGACAAAGGCCCTGTAAAAATTATTTTGTAGAACCACTACTTCTAGAGATATTGAACAGTAAAAATTTCAAAAACCGTAATTGATTCACTCACTCACTGACTGACTGATTATCAAAATTATGAAGCACTTCTAACAATAGCAGAAACTTGAAATTTGGTACAGTGGTAGGTTTTCGGGTGTATACAAAGGAAACATCGCAAATTTCAATTTGCTCATTTGGGGGTGTGGTATCCGCCCACTTTTTAAAACTGGTCGTAGGATCTTGAAGTTCGGAATTCTAATAGGGTTTTGGTTGAATATTAGGAAAAATTTAAGTAAAATATTTTGGTTTTATTTAGGGGTGTGGTTTCCGCCCACTATCTTAAAACGGTTGTAGGATGTCTCTTATAGACTCCGAAATAGCCCAACAGATATTTGAAATTTTCTTGGTTCATAGGTACTGTTGCATTCAGTGATGATTTCTGTGAAAAAAAAAACTGGAAAAACCTCATGGAAGAGTGGGAAAACTGGAAAAACCAAACAAAGGTCTGAAATTTGATTTTTTTTTGCTTCGAATTTTTTGTTTCAAAATGGGGTTTCGAATGGAAAAACAGAAAGTTCTTGATGAAAAACTCGGAAAACTCATTAGGAAAATTGCATATTATTGCAGGTGCATTGGTTTTCAAATGGAAAACTGGAAAATTTCAAAATGGGTTTTCCAATGGAAAATAGAAAGTTCTGATGAAAAACTCGGAAAACTTTTTGGTTATCAAAGGGAAAATTGCATATTATTGCAGGTGCATTGGTTTTTAAATGGAAAACTGAAAAATTTCAGAATGGGTTTTCCAATGGCAAACAGAAAGTCCACAGATTCTCAAATAGAAAAATGGAAATTTTTTGATTGGGGACTCGGAAAACTCTGCGAGATCACGAAGAAATTCAACACATTAAATCAAGTTTTTTTTATGGAATTTAAGGTGCATTGGTTTGCTTTTATGTCCGGTTTGGACTCTTTTGATTGACTCTTTGGATGAAAATTTACGAGTTCACTGTTGAAGTTTTAAAATGTATTTGTTGTATTATCTTCTATGATTTAAAATATTCAATATAACACTTTTACATTTAAGAACTTGGCGTTCTTTTAGATCTCATTACTTTATACTTACATAAGAGAACTTGGCTCTTTTTTTTACATATTATGTTTTTATTCTGATATTATTATCAGGATAAGTTACATCGATAATTGAAATTGTTTTTACCAGCTACGTTTGGTCAACGTACAAATTTACAGCTCTGCATTTCTATAGTATATCATATCGATTAAATCGACTAACTGTAACTGAAACTTGAAATGTAGGAAATGGCTTCCTGGTATAACATCATGTACAATATTATTCATTTATTGTATCTCTATTAATTTTGTTTGAAAATGGTAAGTATACGCCCAGGTGAACCCGATTTTTTTATTTTATTAGTAAGACTAAGATTTTTTATAAATAGAATATGATGCTTCTTTATTTATATGGTTAAGATATTTTGTTTTTGCTCCTTGAGATGTCTCGGCATGTGCTCGCATTGCACAAAAGTTACTTATATATTGGACTCGGACCTGTGCCGGATTAACCACGTAGCAAGAGTATCAATTGCTACGGACCCCGCGTGAAGGGGGGGCCCGCATATTCGAACCCACTCATATCTGCCTGAGCGTAATTTTTCGAGTGAAACTTATTAAGATGTGGGATGTTGAATTTTTTTGATGTCACAAAAACGTGATACGTTAAAACTTTTCCAACTAAGACAATCCACGTCAGACACTCGGTACCCGAATATTTCCTTGGCGTAAATAAAACACCGATTTTCATTCGGTAAACGCACTAGTTCTACAAAAAGTTGCTTGTACAAACGTGTAGCATTTTAGTAGGCCTGATAATCAGCTCTACAAAAAGTCTGACGTATGTAAGAACTCTTACCCAACACTTAGTGTGCATGTGTAGCAGAAATGAAATGAATCGATTTAAATTGTTAAAATTATCTATTTATTTGTTAGATTAACAGTCTTCATTATTTTTAGTATAATTCAATTCAAATTCAAATTCAAATATTCATTTAAAAAGGATTTATTGAATTTTTTAAGCATTGGCTTAGCTGTCAGCTCGAATTTTAGTATAATATAATAATCATATACCAAAAATCTATTTTCTAGAATATTAGTATATTGAGTTATAGAAGTTATGAGTATAAAAAATATTTTATTGCTTTAGAGAGATTTCCTCCACTTGAATTTTTCATAACCATGTCGTAATCCTGATAGTGAGTTTTGTTTTACCATCTGGGCCAGTTGATAAATTCGTTAAGTAAGGCCATACTGCCGAACAACTCGCCCAAAGTTTATTAGATTTCTTAAGTTAGAATGGCATTGATATCAAAGATTGTCGTGGACAAAGCTACGATAATGCAGTAATATGAGCAGAAAATACAACGGCCTGCAAGCACGAATTAAAGAAATAAATAAGTATGCAGAATACATTCCCTGTCTTTCACATTCATGAAATTTATGTAGTTGCTAAGTGCGCTGCAGACTAGA
Organism: Sphaerophoria taeniata; assembly: GCA_943590905.1. Classification (NCBI taxonomy): domain Eukaryota; kingdom Metazoa; phylum Arthropoda; class Insecta; order Diptera; family Syrphidae; genus Sphaerophoria; species Sphaerophoria taeniata. The sequence goes on along the minus strand of OX016540.1, from coordinate 20,712,766 downwards.
AGCATTAATTTTTTTCGATTTTATTGGAAATCTTTATAATTTTTTTCCGCTTCTCTACATCGTTGGAGTCTTCTTATTTGAGGTGTTTATTGTCATTATTGATAACACACTATCTGCTTTAGACAAACGCATGAAAGCATATCAAAAACCAATTAGTGTTTTTGAAATATTTCGAGAGTTAAAATCTTTTGGCTGGTGCGATTGACAGTACGAAAAACGAAGCTCTAGAAATTTAATATTATAAATTCCAAATGGACAATTCATTAGAATTATGTTTGACCAAATTGGTGAAATTGCTTTGCGCAGTGGCGAACGTTCATTTTCCACATTAAAGCGGATAAAAAATGAGTTAAGGAACACTATGAGTCAAGAACGTCTGAATTATTTCGCTTGGATGAATATAGAACACGAGAGAAATTGATACGAACAGTATTATTTCTAAATTTGCCCACATGAAATCTAGAAAAGTTACTTTGTAAAAGTTTGAAAAATAATAAGGAAACAGATAAATAAATATAAAATATAAACATTATTTAAAGTACACTATTGATGAAATATTCCTAAAAATATAATATACTTTGTATTAAATATAAACTTTGAAATATGTATTGAACAAAAATAATTTGTGTAGTATCCTCAGTTTTAGATTGTTAGTTTCCTATCAAAATTATTCTAAATTGCCAGAAAATCTTATCTCCGTTTTTGTACTTGTCAGAGCCTAACAGCGCCTATAGTGATTTCCTTCACTATTAATTAACCACAAAATTGTAACCTATAGATAGAAAATAAACGTATTGAGTATTGAATTGTTTTCTAAGCACTTTATACTTCCGAACGTTTAGCAGATCAAATGCTCTTTGAAAGAATTTGCTACGGGCCCCGCGCTTGCTTAATCTGGCACTGACTCGGACCACTCATGATACAGAAATGAGACCGATTTCATTCGACGCAAAATCGCTTGATTGAGGTCTGAATAAGTTTTCAGTCAAATCGGTTTAGCGGTTTCTTAAAAGTTATGAAAAAAATCAACAAACTCTGAAAGTAGTTAAAATTAATCATTTATGCATGAAAATTATGATCATTTCAGCATAAATTGCAACAATAGTTCGAAAAATCTTATCTTTCAAAGTTAGAAAATTCATATATATGTCATTTGTCAATAATTTGTTATAAAAAAAATTGAAAATGAGTTTAAGCGGATATATTTTCGTGGTTTCAAGGAAAAATAGTATAGGAATAGAATATTTATGACTTTAAATCGGTAAACCCTCATTAGTATAATAATTGAAAACAGTTTGATTTAAATGAATTTCAAATTTACTTATTTTCCTACTCTTGGAAATAAGTCGTGCAGACCACATGGGTCGCAATCATATTTTTCGTGTTTAGTCTGAGTTATTTAATAAAATCTTGATCTTTTTTGAAGCAATTTTTAAAACTTGTTTGGATAAAATAATTTAGCAATAAAAAAACCGCGTTAGAGAGGGGGTACCAATCGTTTTGAAAACTGCATACTAAAATCAATTTTACTAGCCAAAAAACACAATTTAAAATGTAAACGCCCCCGAAAATTTAATAAAAATTGTAGGTACCATTAGTTTTTGAGAGAGTAAGTACTTTTTTAAATTCCCAAAAGCTACTTTTAAAACAAACAAATTGCGCTTGGGGGCAAAATTCCAAACACTCATAGTTAACATAAAGTCCATCAACCCAATCGTTTAATCTGTATACTCTGGAACAGACAATAAATAGACAAGCTGACGCGGAACTGCTGGCCCCACATTTTAGCTTCTCTACCATTAATTTTTTTACGAATGCAATTAATTGTTGCAATCTATGGTTCTGTATATAGAAGGTACCTATACCTACATACATGTCGCAAGTAAAAAACAGTGCACCTACACAGTCCCCATTCAATTTCTGACAGTAATAAATGGTTATTCCGAGACCTCTTAACCATGCCGATGTCAGACAAACAGACAGAATTGGATGACCCAGTTTTCTCTCCCATTTGTTTTGATCTCCATAAAATCACAATAACTTTTAAATTGATTTTTTGTTCTTGTCTTTTTATTTTTTGACAGATTCGGAATGAATAATAAATTAAAGTAGAACTTTTAAAACCCACGTTTTCCTGTCAGGAAATAATTAAAACCAACCGGCTGTAAAGTGTACAAGCTTCATGTCATTTTCTTCCCTTGTTTTTCATTCCTCATTCGTACCTTGTCTTGTCAAGATCACTGATTCATTGATGATGTACTCTTGCTACTTATGTATGTACTTGTTAATACCAAATAGCTAGGGTTAAGATCTCACGAGAAGTACTGTTCTGTAATTAATATTAGCACGAAACTAACATCCGTTTTAAGCATAAATAAATTGATTTTGACTGTCCCGAAAGAATAAATTATTTTGAGAGAGGATTGAGTGCGTACCTAACAACTTTCGTTCGAATATTTCAAAAAGTCTGTCTGAACCTTTAAAGTGAAAGCTCAAAGTTCATTGCCTCAAAATTCATAAATAGAAATTGCTATGCGCCTTCACATTCAAGGGTTTGCATTGTTATTATTAATGTCTCAAATATTTACAACAACAAACACAATCAGCTGTTTGATAAGATTATTATGAAAACTATTCGGCAACGGCATTTATTTTGTTGATTAAATTATAACAAAATAAATTTAAATCAATTGTGCCCAAAAGTGTATTGGTGTGCGTGAGAGTTTGAGATTAAAACCACCACTCCTAGACAATTTAAACTTAATTTTTCCAAACCGACAAAAAAAAACAAACAAACGAGAGAAATTGACACAAATTTAAGCTCACCTTTGTCACTTCGGTTGTAGTTGTTATATTGGCTACATCGGTGTTATCTTTCTCAATCTCAAGAGCAATATCAGTGGGAATGAAAGCTTTTGCGTCCACATATGACTTCTCGTCGACGATTTTCCACTTGCCAAGTTTTGTGTCATAAACTTTTGTTGTGTATGTTGTGGTTGTGCTATTGGTGACATCATCGACTATTTCAGGGTAGCCTACATCATGTGCACTGTCAACTACTTTCTGTTCGACCACCTTCCACTTGTTGTTCCTGCGGTCGAAAATTTTCTTTTTGTATGTAACTTTGTAGGATCCATCGGAATCTTGACTGACATAACGCAACAATGACGGTTGAGTTTTAACAACGGTTTTCTCATTGTAATCAGTCCAGGTTTTTGTTTTTTGATCGAAAACTTGCTCTTTGGCAATTGACTCGGTTGATTCGATTTTACGATTTCGACTAATTGTCGAAGAATTTTCGGCGGCTGTTTTGATGGATTGATTTTTCGATGATTCCGATGCACTGCTAATGGACATGCGCTGTTCTTGGCTGTTCGATGTCGAAGTCGATGCGGAGGTCCTTTTTGAAATGGAAGTACTCGAAGTTGAAGAAGCCAGTACATTTGAGGACGATGATGATGATGATGTAGTCGATTGTTGTATGGTCGATGACGAGTGTGCAGCTTGTGAGTTATTGTAAGTGGAATCCATTAACATTGTTGGGTTTTCGATAGTTGTAGTTGTAGTGGTGGCAAGTTGATCGGATGTACTGTGGGAGGTTTTTGCGCTGCTCACGAATTTCGTCGACGATGACGAAACCAAATCGGAAGTGTTCGACAAAACAACACTGTCTAGGTCTTGACCGGGCGACAAACCCTCGGTGATTGAAATTTGTTCACTCCGACTCGAATGTGAAGACTTGAACTTTTCCGATTTCGATGACGAAGATGAAAAAGTAACCTCGCCATTTTTGCCGGAACCCATTGCCACTGTCTTAGGTGCTTGAATTTCGATGACATTTTTTGAATGGCTCTTTTGAAATTCCGATTCCGATGAGAGGATTTTTCGTCCTTGATCTTCGGTTAGTTTCGTAGCTGATTGCGATTGCTGAGCTTTTGATTCGGATGCAGTTGTTACCACCCCTTGATTTTCGGTTGTGTTTGAAGTCGATTCATGACTTTGTTCCTTCGATCCTGACAACAATTTCGTACCAGATGTTGAGGGTGAATCGATGATTTTTGAAATCGAAACATTCTTGCCAAATGATTCATCTCCCTGAATTGGAAGTGTTGATTGTGCAGTCGATGACGATTGTTCTTGCTGAATAAATTTACTTGTACGCGAACTGACGGACGTTTTCGACAGATTTTCTTGGGAATGTTGCTTACCGACCGATTCGTCAGATTTTTTCATAACCGAATTGAGCTTTTCACCGGTTTTTTTCTTGCTGTTTTTCGACACCATTTCGTTTTCTTATTTTAAATTCACTTAAATATTTTCTTTTTTTCAATTAAAATTTAATTTATTTCACTTCACCAACGAAATTTCACAACGTCACCAAACAACAATCACCGCACGAACCACAGATACAACAATTAGTCTTAATTGGGGGGAATGTATGGTAGTATAAGTCTTCAGTATATTTTTTTCTTGTCTTCTAGTTTAAAAAAAATAATCGAGATATATAAAAATTATTAGCGAACTGCGGATTGAATGCGACCGACACACAACTCGGTTGGGAACGTACTGAAATTGCTTTCTGCTGGAGTATCTGAATCAAGTATCTGAAGACAGCCACAGCACAACCGTAGCTGGAAGAGACCTGCGTAGGCTAAGCGCGCCTACCTGCCTTCCTACACAGCCACAATATACAACCACGATCTGTGCTTTTTTTATCGGTTTCTACACCGATATTTGGTTGATTTTAATCAAACACTTAAAAAAAATACACAAACAAAACAAAAAAAAAAGCTTCAAGCCATTAAATTGTCAAACAAATATCTTTTTATGTTCGAAGTCAACATAGGATGGCGATGGTTTTTGGACAAAAGCTTGACTCTTATAGCTCAGTCTAGAGATAGGTACATTTTCGCGAACATTAAACTGACAGAAGAGACCAAACCTAACCTGTCTGACACCTTTCTTGATGTTCTTATGAATTTTTAACTTTTTATAACGACAACGAAAAAGAGGTTTGAAAGTTGCATGGGCAGATTTGAGGTGAAAAATTCTCTTATTCAATCCCCGAGTGTTTTTTTTATTGACCGCAAAAGTCAATAATATCAATCTACAGACCCAAAACAACAATTTTAATAAATCAAATGAAAGTAGCCTTGTATGCATCAACAGGGCGATATAATTTTGTTTTGTATTCACTCCAAACGAACGATCGCTTAAAAAAGCTTGATCTCGGTTTTGAGACTAAAGTATGATGTCAGTTTTCTGCTAACACAAACGAGTACCCACGAGCTGTCTAGATGTATGTATGTTTGTGAAATTAAAAAATAAATTGCCCAATCTCAATCCCAATTGCTGAGTTGATGGTTGACTTTTGTTTTGCAGAAAATAAAAACAAATATCCACTTCACGCAGCTTCCATTATTGTTGGTATGCTTGTACTTGTGTTAAGTTTTCACGTAGGTTACGTTACGTACTGATACTGTTTTTTCGAGTAGGCATTACCATAAGATACAAAATCAGACGTCCGTCGCGTCATGTTATGGCGGTCGTCTGTGGTTAAGTTAAGGCAAGATGACGTCTTCCTTAAAAGAAAATTGTAAAAAATGTTAAGTTAACGAATGCGGCAAAATAAACTGAACTAATACCGGTTTATGAATAACAAATTTTGTATTATTTTTACGAGTAGCCATCTACTTTTTGTGTAAGTGTATGCATGTTATAGCTGTGTTATGAGAGCTGAGACTTGAGACTCGAGACGAGACTACGAGAGTGCTATTGGAAGAGCAGTAATTGCAATATGTTTTATTATTTTATTCAGTGCTTGTATAGATATACATATTTAAATATGGCTTGAACTATCTGACACATTGGCGAGACGGGCTGTCAAGGCGCCAAGACATACACACATATTTTTATGTCCATACGTTGAAGTAATTTTAAAATAAGCCCACGCAAATGTACGATGTGCCTATACTTGGTATGAGCAAGGGCTTACTTAATGTTGTCAGTTTTTCGTTGCACTTTTGCTCCAGTTCAACCTCAATAATTGGTATCTACATGTTTTTTAAGGATATTGGTTTTTATTTTTTTATGACTTGTTTAAATGATTTTGGGACGAGTTTTTCATGTTTTCAGAAAAAGTATGACTCTGCAAATCTTATATTATTAGAACATGATTTTAAATTATTTTTATTTAAACAATGCTAGAGTTCCTTTATTTTTAACGCCTAAATAAAATTGGGAGTGAGTTTTGAGACTTTCAAATGTCAAAAATTCACACATAACCGAACTGGAACAAATTTACTAGAACCAATACGGAAGACAAACCAGAGGCGGGGGAAGATTCCAACAAGAATCAAAACGCCGGCAAATATTAAATAAATCTCTATATATATAAAAATGGATGTGTGTTTGTTTGTATGTCTCTTATAGACTCCGAAATGGGTGCAGTGCAATAACAGCCGCGGCAATAACCCCTGCAGGGGTTATTTCCCAAACGAAAAGGAAATAACCCCTGCAGGGTTTATTTCCTTTTTAATGTGGCAATAAAATCCGTAGGTCTTATTGCCTTTTACCTGTGGGGGTTATTTCCAATTTCAAATGGAAATAAAGCCTACCATAGAAAACCTAATAAAAGAAAACAAATTTTACAAAATAACCATAATCACTTTATTTCAATAAACCAAAACAAAATTTGAAAATAATAAGTAATACAAACAAAAAAAATTAAAATTCAGGAAGTAACCGCAGGACTAGTTTTTTGCATTACCTAGTGAAATTAAAAAATTTGCGCGATATTTTGCCATAATGGTCACTGCAGAAAACATTGAATTTTCAAGAATAAATTAAAATGTATTTACTTGATAAATAAACAAATAAATAGAGTGGCGCGATAGCTCTTGAAGAGCCAAGGCCTCTCATCAACAATTGAGGGGACCTACAATTTAACGCCGATTCTAAACGGCAAAGTTGAGAAGCACTTTTTCATTTACTTTTACCTTTTCTTTTTTTATTTACTTGATATGAAATTTAAGTTAAAGAAAAATAATAACCGCTATTCAAGCAAGGCGTTATTGTCCAAGTGATGTGAAAACAAAAAAATGTGCGCGAACGTAAAAATAATCGTCATTCGCGCAGCGGAAATTTTTTTTGGCCCAGAGAGAATCAATTTGGGGTGTGAAAATAAAAAAAATTCGCGCGAATTTTTTTATTTTCACACCCCAAATTGATTCTCTCTGGGGCCAAACAAATTTTCCGCTGCGCGAATGACGATTATTTTATTTTTCTTAATTTAAATTTTAAATCAAGTAATTTCACTAATGCAAAAAATTGTCCTGCGGTTAAAATAAATAAATAGAGAGGTGCGATAGCTCTTGAAGAGCCAAGGCATAAGCGGCTTACTCTCATCAACGATTTTCTGGGTGCGTCTGAAGAATTAATTGAGGGGACCTACAATTTAACGCCGATTCCGAACGGCAAATTTGAGAAGCAATTTTTCATGATAGATTGAACTCTTAGAAGTTTTGTCAGTTCTTCGCAAGAGGCAGTGCCCATGAAAGATGAAATAAAAACTATGGGTAAGAGTAGGGCTCGAACCCATGAAGTTCCGTTAGCAGCCATGTGTGGGGCCTATAGCCAATCCAAATTGGCAATTACACCCGCAGGTGTAAATGCCTTTTTGTTGCAGGGGTTATTGCCACATTAAAAAGGAAATAACCCCTGCAGGGGTTATTTCCTTTTCGTTTGGGAAATAACCCCTGCAGGGGTTATTGCCGCGGGTGTTATTGCACTGCACCTCCGAAATGGCCCAACAGATATTTGTGAAATTTTCATGGTTCATACTGTTGCATTCAGTGATGATTTCTGTGAAAAAAGAAATTGGAAAAACCTCATGGAAGAGTGGGAAAACTGGAAAAACGAAACAAAGGTCGGAAATTTGATTTTTTTTGCTTGGAATTTTTTGTTTCAAAATGGGTTTTCGAATGGAAAAACAGAAAGTTCTTGATGAAAAACTCGGAAAACTCATTAGGAAAATTGCATATTATTGCAGGTACATTGGTTTTCAAATGGAAAACTGGAAAATTTCAAAATGGGTTTTCCAATGGAAAATAGAAAGTGCTGATGAAAAACTCGGGAAACTCTTTGGTTTTCAAAGGGAAAATTGCATATTATTGCAGGTGTATTGGTTTTCAAATGGAAATTTGGAAAATTTCGGAATGGGTTTTCCAATGGCAAATAGAAAGTGCATTGATTCTTAAAAAGAAAAATGGAAATTTTTTGATTGGGAGCTCGGAAAACTCTACGAGAGCACGAAGAACTTCAACATTGAATTTAAGGTGCATTGGTTTGTTTGCATGTCCGGTTTGGACTCTTAATCCGCTCAATCCTCAATGCAATTTTATAAAATTTTCATTGTATAAAAATAATTTTTTGAGAAAATCTTACGGGAAAGTCAGCAAATAAGGTGGATAAGCTGTTTGGAATTCTGATTTTTGTGAAATAGTCAAAACAGAGAAGTTTTTGAATTTTTCAAAGAAATTTGCATTTTATTTCATGCTTTTGTGAAAGAAGTATGTTAGTTGTAGATTTTGAAAAAATTCAGATATGAAGTTCTCTATTTTAATCGAAGGGTGGCGAGACGAAGTTCGCAGGGTCGGCTAGTATCGATTAAAAAAACACAGACTGCAGATTTTTCATTTCACCACAACTACAGCAGTCAGTAGTCCTCACAAATCTATTTTATGTGTTTCAATCGTTGTATTCAGATTTTAAAACTGGTGAATAATATCTATTTCATAAGGCCTGTGTCGGTGCCACAAAACCATATCGTGCATCATTTGCTATAGGCTACCTGGGAGAATTGAGAGATATGGCGATTTGAAATCGCGCAAAATTTTCGGAAGGCACAAATCGAATGAAATCATTTTTTGATTATCACTTTATAACCGATTGCTGAAAAAAATATTCGCTTTCAATGGCTGATAGAATACTTTTAAGCCCTTTTAATTTAATGTACAATTGTATAACTTGTAACGAAGCGTTACACTTCACGCCCTACTACTTTGACCAACCAGCCATCAAAAATTGAAAAAAAATGAAAAAAAATTGAAAAAAAAGAACAACTACGTGTACCCAGACTATAAAACGAAGAGAAATCGTACCGGCTGGACTACAAAACAACAAGCAGCCGTACCGCTCGGACTATAAATCACCTCGACTCATATAAGGAGGGGACGTCAACAAAGACAACGACATGAATACACATATTTTAAGCATTTAAGTTTGTTTATCTTTTTTATAATTCACTTGCTGTTCTAACAGAAAAGTTGCCAAGCAGAAGTTATATAAGGTATGAAGTTCGAGCAACCACTACGAGTTAATTAACAACAAGTTATGGCGCTTAGGGCAATAAAGATTGTTCCTAATTTTTGACCGAATATTACTCTTTTGCTTTTTTTCCCTCCTACTGAGAATCCCCCCACTTTGAGGATGTGGCTAATTTACCTCCTTCCGAGAGTCCCCCTCACTTCGAGGCCGTGGCGCTATTATACTTACCATATAAGTATTATTTAAGAATATTAATAGAATAGGTATTATGTTTATATAATTTTAAGACTGAATTGTTAATAAACTAAAGCTAAATAAAGAAGTTGCAAACTAATTGGAAAGAGTTCGGTATTTTATTTGGACTGAGTTTTACACTGCTTTCCTCAAGCAGACCCTGAAGTCCGACGAGTATACCCCAGCTCGTGTAAATTAAGCATCACAAACTGTTGCCGAGCAAAATTGTGAGTAATATCCATTTGAAATTGTTTTATTTTTTATTTTATTTATTTATTTATTTCGTCAAACAGAGTAACAGACTCTTTTAGACTACTAAAATACTTAACAAATCGCAAATACATATAATACTAACAACTACAAATTATAAAACAACAAAAGAATAATAATAATTTAATAGAACAATTAATTTAAGAAGTACAATAACAAACTGTTTTTTAGAGCAAATCTGCTAATATGAAAATTGAAATCAATATGATTTGAAATTGTGGGTAAATGTTGGCGAATAATTAACATTTTTGACAATATCTCGACTACCAGTGGCCTATTACCTATTACCTTACAATTTTGTGAACTAAAAACGTTTTAACAACAAATTTGTAAAAAAATCAAGTTTTGTGCTTTGTAAAATTCTGTAGTCTACAAAATTGTAATTATGATTCACAAAATACAAAATTGTTAAACAATATGATTTTCGGTTACACGAAAATAAGTTTGTAATTGTGAATCACAACCAAAAAAGTAGTGTCAAATCTGCTTTATTTTAAGTTTCTGCTGCACAATATGAGTGAGGATCACAAATTTATTTCAGTTTTTTGAAAAAATTCTACAGATGAAAGACCGTGTGTAATTTTGTCTGTTAATTTTGTTTTTCATATTAAATTGACTGGTAGCAGTAATTCTGAAGCGGATTTCGTTGTAATAAAAAAATATAATCCGCGTTAAAATTATTGTTTTGAAAATTATTTTATGTTCGTATTCTGTTATGTTAAGGACAATTCCCATGAGAACAACCGACGAATGTCGGATGAATGAAACAAAAGTGATTTAAGATAGTTTCAAGCCCTATCTTCTCCCTAATTCACAACAAAACCATGGAAAGGAAATATAGTATCAAGAGTATCAATCTGTATCAATCTGTCATGAAAAAGTGCTTCTCAACTTTGCCGTTCGGAATCGGCGTTAAATTGTAGGTCCCCTCAATTCTTCATACGAACTCAGAGAATTGTTGATGAGAGTAAGCCACTTAGGCCTTGGCTCTTCAAGAGCTGTCGCGTCACTCTATTTATTTTATTTACTTATTTGTTTTGTGCAAAGCAAACTCATATACAAAATTTGTGGTTGTGGATTACAAGTTCAAAATTGTGGTTGTAATTTGTAAACTGGTGCAATGGGGCACAGGCCTTCAAAAAACTTATTACCCATTTTGTTGAATGGACTTCGAGCAGACCTTACGTTATTTTATTAAAAGTGACAAATGATTATCAAAAATAACTTTTAGCCAGAAATTGAAAGAAGTTATTTTTTGATTAAAAGTCTACAATCTACAAAAAAATTCGCTTCCTTCCAATTGCTGATAGAATACTTGTAGGCCCTTATTATACAACTAAATTTACATTTTTGCCAATATTGCGGCTACCAGGCCTTTGAAATACTGTAACCCGTTTTGACGAGTAGAGATTGCAGAGACCTTTCTTTTCATGTTTGGGTTTTGGAAAAAACATTAAATAACGTAAAAATATATCGACCGAAAAGCCTTGTTGAGTGTATCATTTGATTTAAGGGGCACATGCCGATACCAGTAGCTATCTTCTGCAGAGAATGTGCAGTGTTGGCTTTACTTTCTCAGTTAAATGGTTACAAAGGTTTTAAAACACAAAACGACCAGTTATGTGAGTTCTTTTGATACCGTTTCGTTTAGTTGTTGAACCTTAATAAAATTTTGAATTGAAAAATATTGAAAACAAAAATAAAATTTTAATCTTCTAAAAATTGAACACCATAGACAGATACATAATTAAACTTAATTCTTCTTCTTTTTTCATTGCAAATTTCGTTCATCTAAACACAAAAATGTAATAAAATAAATGAGACGATTTCTGCCTAGCTGTGATAGAAAAAAAATGTTATTTGTTTTTAATACGTATGTAGGTATGTATGCACAATACTCCGTGTTGGTGATTAGATTTAATGAGATTTTAATTGAGTTAGTTGGGGAATTTAAAAAAAATACGTATACGCCCGAGTGAACTCGGATGTGCCATTTTACCGGCTAGGTTGTCTTTAATAAAAACTACTTCGTCAATAGTGGATACAAGAGCTAAAAAAATGCTATGAAACTTGATTTGCTTGTCTCTTCTTTTAGAATGTAGATATTCGTTTATTTTTTTTTCTATTTTTTTTGTTTTTGTTTGTTTCTAATCTTTCATATATTTTTGTAAAATACATTATGTTATAATAAAAATAAAATGAACAAATTAATGTGTGTTTAATGTCTTCCCTTCTGATCTGGTATTTTTCTATTAAACCAATACAAGTCCAAAGCTCTCTGGGGTGCTGCTTCAGTAACATGCTTAAGCCTCTTGCACTGTATTCAAAAAAGTGCTACAAAAATGATTGTTGACGCGAACATCGCTCAATCTCCTTTGAAACACTGTGTCGTAGAGTTCGCTGTATGTCTCTCTTTGACGTTAGGTACTTCTACGTTTGGTGCTCAAGTGAAGTATCCAGTTGCATTTTTTCTCCACAATTTGTCATACTGTTGGGTACAGCGATTCATAGCCGTACCATACGAATGTGGAATGTTTTACCAAGAACTGTATTTCCTCCTTATTGTAACTTTCATGAATGTGAATGACCAATGTAAGCCTACACCTCCTCTTCATCCTTTCCCATTTTTTCTGATGCTCAGACGGTGTCTCTGACTTGTTATGGATGTAAAATACCCTTTTGAGTGAGCGTTTTAAAATATGTATAAAAAAAGAAAAAGAAAAGAGTTATAATTTTTATTAATTTACTAGCTGACTCAGCAGACTTCGTACTGCCTAATTAAATTGTCAAAATGATTGGTAATGTGACATTTTTTTGTTCCTTCATATTTTATAGTCGGGCAAAAAATTCTCCTGAACAGAACCGTCACCCTGGTGATAGGGCGTTGTGAATCAGAAATATAATTAAATAAAACATATACATATAAGCATTTAAAAATAAGTAATCTCTTTATTGTTATCATGTGAATCATAATTGTTAACAAAAATCGGTTTTATTTTCATTGTAGTGCTTTGTGTATCTCACTTTGATTTGCTAAATTGTCCTCAAATCGTCTGCATTGTTTGGATCCATCTTTAAGGAAATTAGCGACATCAAAAAAACAAAACAAAATGGTAAGTAGACGCCCCGTTGCCTGCTTAAGATTTTTTTTTTAGATTAACCTACTGCAGGAATAACTCACCTGAACACGTATGTACCTACATATATGAATGCTCGAGAAAATTCGATTGCTTCTAGTTTTCGAATATTATTTGATTATTTGATTCCCAGATGTTTTTCGATTTGATTTATTTTACTATTAAGGCAAACACATTACTTGCTACGTTTTAATTGTTCAAACTGCGAGCATAAGGAAAGGTGGAAAATACGGAAAGAGCTTGGGAGGAGGTTTCAATTTACATTTAGTATTGAATTCCTTAAATGAAATGGAAAAACCAGAGTGTGGTATTAAGATTCATATTCGTGTTGTTAGGCTAATAAACATATGTCTGTACTTGACAGTACGACCGGAGCTGGGTTCGTAAGCATTACTGGAGCCGCGAGTACTACGGTCTAATCTCTTAAGGAGATTTTCCCATCACGAATTCTCTATTTTCCAATTTTTTAAAATACAAAAAAAGACTTGGGGTTTTCTTGCTCTTCAAGAATTGTTAGGTTTTTGCAATGCGTTTTTTTTTTAATTATACTTTCCAGGACTTCTCCCAGTTCTTCAGCACGAACTTTCCATTTTACCTTTTCAAAAGTAATGCATTTTATTTGAAAGAGTGTTTTTGAGATTTTTGTTTAATAAAATTTGTTTTGCAGTTCAAGTTTTCCATTTTCTTACTTTTTCTTGCTTTCTAGTTCCCTGTCACAAATTTTCCAGTTTTCTATTTGAAAACCACTACACCTCCAATTACATGCAATTTTCCCTTTGAAAACCAATGAGTTAGAAAACGTTTGTATGGGAAAAAGAAAAGGGCTGTTTTTAGTGATTACCGGCAATTATTCGATTTTTTTCTCGCCGTAAAAACCATCTTTGAACTTCAACGAACATTTAAATTGGCCAAATTGGTCCAGGCGTTGTTGAGTTATGCGCTTACCAACACATTTTGCGATTCATTTTTATATATAAGACATGATTAAAAAAAAAGAAATTTCTGACAAAAAAAAAATGACTACTTTAGGTATTATTTTTCAGCAGGTGAGGTTTTAATTTTTTTTTTCAAAGTTGTCCTGCCTGCAAACTGTCACTTAAAAACATGCATTTACGAACGCACTCCTTACGTCAGGTTGACCGTAGTATTATAGGATACATGCGAGAATATTACAATTTTTGAATGTCCTTTCTGAAAAGGACAATGACATGCGCAAGAAAATCTATTCACCTTATTACATTTTTCATTTCTTTCGACATTTGTTACATTTTCTTCTGTGTGCTAGAACATAGTTCAATTTTTATTTTAAGTAAGAAAATGTCACGTTAAAATTCACAAAAATTATAAAAATCCATTGATCTGCTTATATCACGACCAATTATTTAAAAAGCGTTTGAGTTAATTGAATCCATATTTAAGTTAAAATGAATTTCGAAAAAATCGACAAACCCCTACTCATATCTTGAACAAAAGTGCAATTTGATTTCATTTCATTTATGTAACACTGCTAGTTCGTCTAAGTGCATTGAAGAAAACGAAAAAAGAACTTTTTATTTTTTTAAAGTCATCTATATGATTGAGGAAGAAAAACCAACCATAATTCGATAGAAATTTCTCATTATACCGACATAGTTTGGAAATTTTAGTATACATATAGACATAAATCGATATTTCACTGCTGCAGCATCATGTCTTCATTTATCGCAAAATTAAAATCAACACCTTTGCCACCCCTAAAAAATGTTCTCGATGTAGCCCTGCAGACAGCCAGGCAACAAATGCCTGATAAACGTGAATATGAACAGCCAGGACAGAACGCATCCAGACAATTTCCACAGGGACAGAATCAGATCCCTGAAGAGAGCTATAGTAATGGTAAGAAAAATTTGGTTGCGATTTGCAAAAAGGATGAAAATCAATTTGAGAGATGCTGTTCGTTTGATTTTATTCAGAAAACATTGAGACGAATACACTGAATCCCTTTCGTAATCCGAATGGTTACTTCAATACGGAGGAGAGTGAATTTAAAGGAGAAGTCCAGCAAACTTCGTTTATGAACAATGAAGAATACGATGGAAGATATCAGCAATCCGATGGATTCAGGTTTGTTCAAAAAAAGTTTTAATACTTTCGTACTTTTTACTTGTTGAGAAATTCGCAAAGATATTACATAATGATGAATTTTTGTATTTTTAAAACTTTATTATTTTAACATTAATGAGAATGGTCAAAAGAGGGTTGCATGTGTTTATTGAAGGTACTATAGGTATATGTATTTACAAAACCTTGTATGTTTGTGCAGTCACTTGACTTTTCGCTTTCCTATTTCTTTGACTTCCTTAGCTGTCTTCAATTTTTCTATAGGACTATTCACATGACACATGACAACGACCAATGATTAACGAGCGATCCATTTGATCCAAAAAGTTGAATAAAAAATGAACTATGAGAATGAAATGTCATAGTTCATTTTTTATTCAACTTTTTATCTCTTTTTGAAGTTAGGCCGTGTGCGAATTGGATGAATTGTGGTTAAAAATGGATGAATTTTTAAGCACTACTGTCATATTTTAACCTGCTCCGCAGCTAGTCAAATTTTACCACATTTTATTCAATGCGAAATGTCAAAATCAAACCAAACGTCAAGTTTTAACCACTTTTTAACTCAATTTGCACAAGGCCACAAGGCCTGAATTGGCACATGGTCTTAAATCAAAAACAAGAATGAATTTGAGGTTAAACACGAGTGATGAAAGTACTCGTTGAAGTGTGGATTATGTGTGGGACGCAAATTGGACTTGTCAGTGACAGATCGTATCGAACAAATCCGAATTCGAGACGAATACTTTATTTTCCGATATTTATGAAGTTTCGGTATTTAAAAACAAATATTTCATCTCAAAATGCTTAACATAAGAATGATTCTGTCTCTGGTATAATTTGCACTCTTTCAAGGGGCACAAGCACAATGAGCGCTTTAGGAAGGAGGGAAAAGGTTGGAAAGGAGGTGTCGGTGTACATCGGTCTTAAATTTCTGCACATTATAATGATCGGGAAGTGTCCGTAGTTTAGTGGCTAGGTGCGTTGGCTGCTAAGCAGAACGTCGTGGGTTCGAGTCCCACTCGTGCCCATAGTTTTTATTTCACCTTTCACGGGCACTGCTTCTTGCGAAGAACTGACAAAACTTCCAAGAGTAGGTATCAATCTGTCATGAAAAAGTGCTTAGGCCTTGGCTCTTCAAGAGCTGTCGCGCCACTCTATTTTTTTTTTTTTATAATGATCGGGAAAGACAGAGTGTGGAAGGGAGTTCCACACTCGTGTAGTTCAGCTAAAGAACGAACATACTTGAGAGTACGTCCGAAGTTGGGCCCGACGATAAACTGATGGGCATTCCTGGAAGCGCGGGTAATACGGTTGAATTGTTTGAGGGGAGGAATGCAACTGCCTATTTTACTAGAGCACTTTCCGTAAAAGTAACGATAGAACAGAGAGAGACACGCAGCGTTACAACGGTGGTCTAAAGGGGTGAATGAGTCAGTGATGTCTCTATCACCAATCATTCTTACAGCTCTTTTTTGTATTCCATGCAAGAGGCTAAGTAAGTAGGTATATAGAGCACCAGCCCATCAGAGATGGGAATTGTACTCAAGCTTTGGACGGATATAAGTTTTGTAGATAATAGCCAGATCAGACGGGGAGATAAATTTCTTGCATCGTCATCTTACGTCTTTTTTGGTGACATCGCATATGTGCTCGTTCCACAAGAGGTGGTCAGTGATGCACATACCGAGAATCTCGAGATGTTCGGTCTCATTGATGCAATTTCTTCAACGATACAAGACAGCATTGAGTTTTCGAAGCATTAAACTCTACGCGGTTTTTAATTCCCCATTGCACAATTCTGTTTAGGTCAGAGTTTAATGAGCTTATCATAATTTGCCGTTCCAGCTCCACATCCGAAGAGGAGGGATGTGAGTATGGAAACGAATAAGAAAAGTTAAGGGTACTATCGTCAGCGAAACAATTTATTGGATTAGAAGTTAGAAGTTACAGACAAGAGATAATTAATGAAAATGAGGAAGAGAATCGGAGACCAAACGGAGCCCTGAGGCACACCACCATTTTTTTTGTGGGTTTCAGACTTGAGTCCGTCCAATACAATATACAACTTGTATTGAAAAACTCTATCAAATGCCTTTCAATATCAAGTGCAAAAATCTTACTTTCTCCAAAACGATTTAAAGATTTGTTGCACTATTCGGTGAGATAAACCATCAGATCACCAGTGGAACTGTTGCTACGAAAGCCGTACTGCCGTTCATTAAGAAGCTTTCGGTCTTCGAGATATTTCTGATAATTTATATAAATAATTTATCAGCGTTTCCATGACTTTAGAAAGAAGGGACGTAAGTGCAGGCGGGCGATAAAATTGGAGGGAGAAGAAGATTCACCTTTTTTGTAAATGGCTGGACAAATGCTGTTTTCCAACTGCTCGGAATGAGCCCAGAAAAATAGGATAGGGGGAAAAGCTTACGCAAGGGTTTTTGCAGCGTGGAAGAACACCTCTTCAGAATTTAATAGCGGGAAAACCATTCGGATCAGCGGATTTATGTATGTTGAGATTCTTTAGTACTCTCGCCACAGCAGGAGTGCGGACGACAGAAGAGACATTGTAGAATTTTTTGCCTAATTTTTGGTCGTGCAAAAACTTGGTCCGTCGAATATGGGCATTTGAGGCCTAAATATACTCTAAAACATCAAATATTGATAAATTTTAGGAAACAAATTTATTCGTCGCGAAAAGAATTCTAATTAATACGAATTTTTAAACATTTTCTCGTTCCACTTTCATACAATCCACACCCCAACGATCAGAACGATCGCGCATATTTAACCTCAAGAATTATTCTTTTTTTGGTTTTTGATGGTCAAAGTCAAACTTCATTCGCGACGAATTAAAAACACTCATGTGAAAGAAATGTCAAAAACGACGAGTATTCGTTCATTTTCTGGTTGTTGTTCGTGCTCATGTGAATTGTTCTTTAGCCATACTACGCGAAATTGAATGAAATTCTAGTCGTGTTTTTTTTCACTACTCGATAGCTAGCACCGTAATCAAGTGCGAACAAAAACGCTCTAACTCACTTTATCTGTCAATTTCAATTTGTATGGCAATTGTAACATAAAACGTCGCAAAATGGACCTGAGGGTTGCGTCTCGGATAAAAAAAAATATAGCAAATACTTCAACCTAAGAGAATCATCATTAGATTAGATCATTAGATTTGCGTAGCAAAATAATTGTTCTTAACGCCATCAGCGCTGGCCTTTTTATCAACTGCTATCAAATTGTTGTTGTTTGCCAAGGGAAATTTTGCTGTGCTGGCTACTGAATAGTGAAAATAACACAGCTTCTGTAAGGTTTTTTTTCCCTCTCATTGCAATATTCAAAAAGATGAGTGCTACCCCTGTGGTCCACATTACTAACTTCCCAAAATAGAAAAATAAGTCAAATAAAAGCCCGTTGCCGTTAAATCTGGTGATCTCGGTGGCCATTTCAATACCACGTCCACGAGTCACTGGAATTTAAGGATTTGGTCGATTTAAATGCAGACGGTCCGCTACACACCATCTATCATCTCGAAATTCGAAGCTTAGCGATGAAAAGTGTCACTTTTAGGCGAACACTTTTAGGCTCAGAACGACCGCGATACTTTTAATTATCGATTACACTTAATGAACATTGTCAATTTCAAAAATGTGTTCGACGACGCCAATCGGTTGAAATCCGTCCATGTTTATCCATCGACCACATTTATATGGCACACCCTGTATATTCCGAATCGATAGAGACTAATTTCATGTCAATACCATGAGTGGTTCGCGAGATAATCGAGCAGAAAAAACTTAACGTACATACGCACATATGAGCATGCGTACATACACAAAACCAGACATAATTATAAAGAGGGTCGTTTCAGATTCTAGTGCCCTTGAAACATGGATATGCAAAAATTGGAAATGCACAACGACCTTTAAACTCCCCTTTTCCTGATTTTCCTTGGCACACATTACACACCTCTATTCATAAAAAAAAACCACAACAGAAGTGTGCAGTTGTAAATGTTGTTACCATAATTTTAGCAGAAAACAACAGAATGTGCAGATTTAAATTTGAATTTTGCATACTTTTAGGAGTGCTCTTATTCCTCGGGTTGGACTCTGTTTTTAGGCTCGGGGCTTTATGACAAAAGTTTTCAGATCCGGTTGGATTAACGTCTTTTTTTTATAGAAGTCATAGTAACACCCGCTGACTCACTATTTTATTCTTTTAACTTTTCCAGGCAAGCAAGCATTGCATCTGGAGACAGCTCGTTTGCATGCGAAGGCGAAGGAGGTTCCAATGCAAAAATTAACGAATTCCAAGCCGCCTGGAATGTCACCAACGCCATCCAAGGAATGTTCATCGTGTCATTACCGTTTGCTGTTCTGCACGGAGGCTACTGGGCAATTATCGCAATGGTTGGCATTGCCCACATATGCTGCTACACCGGTAAGATTCTGGTCCAATGTCTCTACGAACCCGATCCCAACACTGGCCAGCCCGTTCGAGTGCGTGACAGTTACGTGTCCATAGCAAAGGTATGTTTCGGTCCAAAATACGGTGCCAAAGCTGTAAGTGTTGCACAAATTATCGAACTTCTAATGACATGCATCCTGTACGTTGTTGTCTGCGGTGATCTCTTGGCTGGAACCTATCCACAAGGATCCTTAGACTCCAGATCATGGATGATGCTAACCGGAATATTTCTCCTGCCATTAGGTTTTCTCAAATCACTTAAGATGGTGTCGTTGTTGTCTTTCTGGTGTACAATGTCTCATTTAGTTATCAACGCAGTTATTCTTGGGTATTGTTTATTGCAGATCGGCGATTGGGGTTGGTCAAAGGTCAGATGGAGCATTGATATGGAGAAATTTCCAATATCACTCGGAGTGATAGTGTTTTCCTACACTTCGCAAATCTTTTTGCCAACACTCGAAGGCAACATGGTTGATCGTTCGAAATTCAATTGGATGTTAGATTGGTCCCATATTGCAGCGGCAATTTTCAAAGCAACCTTTGGCTATTTGTGTTTTTTGACCTTTCAAAATGATACCCAGCAAGTTATCACCAATAATTTACACTCACAGGGCTTCAAGGGGATGGTGAATTTCTTCCTGGTCATCAAAGCAATTCTCAGTTATCCATTGCCTTATTATGCGGCATGTGAACTTTTGGAGAGGACCTTCTTTCGGGGACCGCCTAAAACGAAATTTCCAACCATTTGGCATTTGGATGGGGAACTTAAGGTTTGGGGTCTAGGATTTAGAGTTGGTGTGATATTTGCCACCATTATGATGGCAATTTTTATTCCACACTTTTCGATTTTGATGGGATTTATTGGAAGTTTTACGGGAACTATGTTGAGTTTTATTTGGCCGTGTTATTTCCATCTGAAGATTAAGGGCCATTTATTGGACCAGAAGACCGTAGCTTATGACTACCTCATTATATTTTTGGGAGTGTTGTTTGGGGTGATTGGGGTTTATGATTCTGGCAATGCTCTGATTGAAGCTTTTGAAATTGGATTGCCGTTTTAAGGATGTTTTCAGTGTGTTTCATGTCAATACATATTCGTTAAATTTCTTAAATTAAAGAAACTATCTGCAAAAGAAGGAGTCCAGTCAATTATCAGAACTCAGCCCATCAATGACCTTTTTCCAACAATACCCAAGACAAAAGCTGATGTATTGTTTTTTTCTACTGAAGGGACAGTGTGTGTTGTTTTTAGTTTTAAACAACCCGAAAAATCAAAAACATATACAAGTCTTGAATGCTAAGTTATCATGATACAAAAACCAAGAAAAATGTGACTTTTTTGAGTGTACCTTGAGTCCGATGTCAAGTTGTGGAGCGAAGGTTCAAACCTATTTTGGCATATTCAATAGCCAAAAACAACAAAAAACGATTGTGCTCAGTTCAAAAACGATAAATTTGTTTTTATTTAAATATCCAGTGAGTCAGAGTAAGCATCTCCACAATCTTGAAAGTTTTACAGAGCGCTTTGCGTTATGAATTTATGAATTGCCAAATTTACTGCCGAACGTTGAACACACTTCGTTTGAACGACTGCTTGTTTGACAGTCGTACTATTTCTAAAACCCAATAAATCATTCTCTATTTTCTCACAAAATATTGGATGGAAAAGGTTAACAGCAAGATAAAACTATAAAATGCGGTATTCGTCCACTACGGCGTATACTTGTTATTTTTTTTACTAATAAACGAATTAATTACAATCAAACTCAAATAATATTAAGTAAATACCAAAAGAGGAATTATTTTCTATTGAATATTGCGAGCGGTACGACGTATCAACGCAACGCGTATCAACAAGATTGGGTGAAGTGCGGGTAAAAGAGAAAGGGACCAGCACAGCTACCGGTAACACGGGTTTTCTTTATGTTTGTAGTCACAGGTAAAGGATTTCAATATACTTGGAGGTCGTCACATTTGCAGTGGATCTTATACAAGGTTAATTGTAATTTGGGTACTCAACTTCCCTTGGCGCCTGCACTAAGATTGAGTAAGCTTTTCCTTGAGCTATACTTTAGTTATGACACATATCAGTTGGTCCACAAAACTTTAATAATTTTAATTTTTTTTTAAATGAAAAGAGTAGGTTATTTGCCAAATAAGATAATGTTTTACATACAGTAGTGGTCAAAACTAAAGGACAAAGTCGGCACACTTTGAATATCTCTATTTTTTATGACTGCAGCACATCGACGAGGCTTATGAGGTTGTCAATATATTGACTGGGTATATTTTTCCAAGCTCTTTCGACTTGATGGAAAAGAGTGGTTACTTTCCATAATTTGACCGATCCATTCTCTGATCTACGATTTCCCATAGATTTTCTATGAGGTTGAGATCAGGGGATAGTGCTGGCCAACTTTTTACAATTTTCGGTATGTTTTGGATCGTTATCGTGTTGGAATATTCACCTCAATGGCATGTTTTTCTTGGCGGCGTGAGGGAGCATGACATTTTGAAAAATACCCAAGTAGACGAAACGATCCACTATACCGCTAATTCTACAGATTGGTCTGACTCCTTGGCCGAAAAAGCAGCCGCAGACAATAACATTGCCTCCACCGTGCTTGACTGTGCTTCTTGTGTAGCAGGGATTAAGACGTTCGCCGTTTGGCCTTCGCAAAGCACGATACCCATCCAATCCTTTTAGATTGAACTTAGACTCATCAGAAAATAGTACTGTTCGCCATTTTGCTGCATTCCAATCCAAATTCGCCTTTGCAAACTCAAGCCTTGCACGTTTATTTTTCGAGGAAATAAACGGGTTTTTAATGGGTTTATAGGCTCGAAAACCACTGACGGCGTCGACGGCTCTTCTACGGATCATGCGGCTTGATATCTCAAGGCCTAATTCTGTTTTAATAGTTTCATACGTAATAAAGGGATCTTTTTTAATTGTCCTGATTATTTATTTGTCTTCACGACCGACGTGGTCCCCAACCAGTATGAACTGTTTGAACTGTCCCGCGATCACGCTTTCGAGTGAAACTGTTCGCGAAATAATCGAATGATTTATTTCATACTTTTTAGCAATAAAAGAAATCGTTTCACCATTTTTGTAGTTTGTCACTATTTTTACTTTTTCCTTTTAAAACATTTTAAAGCAAAGAATGTGGTATGATCGCAGGAACGAAAGTAAAACAACTTTTTGAGTAGATATTTATTCAAAACAACGGCAAAATGTATCGAACCCAATACAGTTCTTTCATAATAGGGTACATGTGTTTAAGTTTCGTCAAATAAGTTTTCAAAAAATAAATATTTGGTTGATTATTTTTTTATTAATTTAAAAGTTTAAATGAAATAAAAAACAGTTTTGTTAAGACTGAAATATTATTAATTTAAACTAGTAAACGTACTTTTTCACTTTAGGCCGTGTGTGAATTGCGTTAAAATGTGTATTAAAACTTGACGTTTGGTTAAAACTTGACACTAGTGTGGTGAATAAAATGGGTTAAAATTTACCCAGCTGTGGAGCAGGATAAATGGGTTAAAATTTTGACGTATATTTTTTAATCGTGAATGATAAAAAAGTTTGTTTTGTTTTGTTGTTTTGTACTGTTTTTCTCCGTTTTACGGATTGATATTTCAATAAAATAAATAAAATACTGAATTCATCATATTTTCAAATCGAAACACGAAATTGTTTTTTTTTTCTTTTGAAAATGAAAATGTTTGCTGTGAAAACATGTTTGGCAGTGTGACCAGATGGAAGGAACCAATCATTCAAAAAAGGAAATTTTCGTTTGAAGACATTTTACTGTTGACTCAAAACATCAAATTACCACTGCAAAATCGAGAAAAATGAATATAACAGAGTTTGTTTCCTTATCTTTAGTGGCTTTTCGTACACAAAATTATTTTACCTAGGTGGATAAAAACATTTTTTGTTGAGGGAAATTTCTTAAATCATGAGGGAAACTTCCTAGTTCTACCCAGAAATGTTGGTTAAAAATATCCCTTTTAACGCAATTCACACAGCAAATGGCTAAATTTGATCCCATTTTCAACTAGCCGTCAAATTTTAACCAAACGTCAAGTTTTAATACACATTTTAACGCAATTCACACACGGCCTTAATATAAAAACATGACGCATTTTATAACAGAGTTGTGATATTATAATTGTATTGCAAAGAAGACAAGTTCTGATTAAGTATGGAATCAAATTTCCGGCAAACAATGCCCCCAGCGCCGATGACAAGCCATTACTCTCTTCATGAAATTTTCCATAACTTTTTCGCAGAGATGTCGCTGTATCTCACCAATGACACGTTGGATATCCAATTTGAGTTCAAGAATTGTTTCGGGTTTATTCGCTTAAACCCGAGATTTCACAAAACCTCAAAGAAAAAAATCGCACGGCATTTAATCGCACGATCCTGGTGACCAGTTGACATCAGAATTTCTTGAGATAATCAGCCCTATCGCCAATTTCATGAGAACTTTTTTTTCCAGGGAAACAAAAATTACCCTGGAACAGAAGTTTCCCATCGAGAATCTCCCAAGAACTTTTATTTCCCAGAGAAAAAAGTATACCAACCTTAAAATATTTAATTGATTTTCGAAGTTATTTTGAAGGCTTCAAATTTCAATAAAATATTTTGTTTGAGTCAAATAAAAATAAAAACAAATGAAATGTGGATTTTCATTTCAAGAAAAATCGATTTCTGAAAGCCAAACTTGATTCCTAGCCCTGGTTACCGACTACCGAGGTATTTGCATCACATAGGATATACTATACATCCTTGATATGGGATCATAAGAAGCTAAGGACTAAAAGCAGGAAAGATGTTTTTGGGATCAAAACTCGGTAACCAGACCTTTCAGATATGTACAATTATATGTACATATGTATGTAAGCATGTACATATGTATAATGTACATACATATGTAGTTTTGGTTTTCAGTTACTGATGCAGGGCTTGTTGTTAAAACGTAGGTATATTACCGAAGCTATTGACCTATTGCGTCCGTGGTGCTTCCATGACGAGACATAGGGTCTCTTCTACTATGCGCCATTGTCGGGCTGATTCCTGTTCGACTATTCATCGCCAAGTCAATTGTCTGCCGGCCCACTTGTCTGCTCTCTTGTGTGAGCGGGTTCCACTGCAAAGCAGCCGCATTTTCGTATGATAGAGTCTAAGGGTTTCTGATTCTCGCACGAAGTTCAGCAATTGAGATACGATTAGGGCAGAAAATCCTCCAGACGTTTCCGAGACATGTATAAACGAACGATTGAAGCTTTCTTGTGACAGTGTCTGCGACTTCACAAGTGCTGTACCCATAATGCACCACGGTTTCAACATTGAAGCGGAAAAGTCGGTCTTGAAGTTGTCCAGAAATAATGGATTGATGATTAAGTTGCATGACTGATCCTCTAAGTTTTTCCGAGTTGACCTTAAGCCCCACGACTTCTGCCTCTTTCCCCATAAAAAAAAAAGAAAAAACTGTCTAGCATTTCACTTCATGGTAAAGCACAGCAAGTTTTTCCCTTACAAGTTACTTGGGGAAAATTATGTTCCAAATAAGGAAAAAGTTCCCTGGAAAAAATTATTGGCGATACGAATTTTTCGAAATTAAGTTTTTTTCCCACACTCGAAAATTATTCATGATAGCAAAGTTCCCAAATTGGGAAAAAACTCCAGGGAAAATTTATTCGTGATAAGGCTGAATGTGTTCTGGAAATCGTTGCTGCAATAATCGATTGTCTCATGCGCGGTGTTGCAGGTTGCGCCGTTTTGCTGAAACCACCTGTTGTCCAGATTGATGCCATGCAGTTGAGGCCACAAGAAGTCCGTTATTACATTCCTGTAACAATGCCGTTCACAGTCACTGTCGAATTGATGTTTTCGGGTTTTCGACAATACTCTCGTTTACAGCAGCAATGTTTTCAAGAGACCGACCAGTACGTTGACGCAAAGGATTTTTATCATCCATAGTTGACCCAGTTTCTCAAAATTTTTTGACCACTCGTCAAATGGTTGACATATTAGGTACACTCTCTCGACTGAAAATTTGGTGAAATTTGCGAAGCTTAACTTTCTCCATTTTTGTAATGAGTTTTTACCATTATAACGTGTTGTTCTTTCAACAAGCGCTCCATATTTAGTGATCGGAACAAACAGAGGTGACATCTGTCAAATTTCAGAGCTGCCACTTGCATGACAGAAAAAATATTCCAATTTTAAAAAGTGCGCTCTTACTGAAACGCCCTATACATGAATATTTTTTTTATTTTATTCGAATATTTTCAAAGTGTGCCGATTTCGTGCTTTAATTTTGGCCACTACTGTAGGTATACATATTGAAGTAAAGCAAAAGCAGCAAAAGACTTAAGTGTATGCTCAGGGCAGTCACAAATCATAAAATTTAGCATTCAAACAAGTTTATGCAATGAGGGTCAGGCGGTTTTAATTTAATTTTTTGCAGTCTTCCAATTCATAAAGGTTGTTTTTTAAGATATGGGGTTATATCTGCCTATATTTTATTTACAAATCGAACGAAAACTTTTTTAAAACTTATTTTAAATACGAAAAAACCATTATATAACATTTTTTTTTGAAATTATCTTTTTACTATACAAAATGTTCAATAAAAAATAAAAAATATTTAGTATCAATAGAAAAAAAAATATTTTCAGTTCTATTGACTGGGAAGGTTTAGGTTTCGTTGCAGTAGTGAATAATAAAATATTTAATTTTACCATCAATCCATATATTATTCTAGTGAAATTGTAAATACTAAAAAGAAAATAAATTATTTAATTTTTAGTATTGAAATTTGTTAAAATCTACGTTCTTCCAAATATATAAATGTAAAGTTGCTGCAAGTTCAAATTATTAATTATAAAAATAAATTATAAATAACATATCGATTGTTACATTGAAAAAATTAAATAATATTTTTAGTTAATTTTAATCTTACTCTTTTTGAATACTTTTTTTATTAAGTATTAAATGTTTTTGAAAAAATGTTTATCTATGTAAAAAGAAAGCAAACAAAAATAGGAAAACGTTTTTTTTTATTAATATCCAAAAAACTTATATACATATTTTTTTGTTTCAAATATAGTAGTAAGGCAAGAGGCCATTTTAACTAAGAAAACAATTATTAATGTTTAACTATTTAGGCGAATTGATATATTAATGTCTTCCACAAAGAAAACAAGTCTTCCAATGTTCTTTGAAAAATTAAATTAAAATATATTAAATAATTAAATGTACGTATATACAATAAAGTAACTGCATATATAAACTATGTCTTCCAACAAGTATTTAAAAATACAAACATATATACATATAAGCTTAAGATATACAAACTTTAAATATAGTTAGCGTATACTATATAAATTATTATTACGTGTTAAGTTGAATTTTATGATTTTAAATAAATAAAAAGATAATAAATTATTAATTTATTTGTTTGTATTTTCTTTTGATGAAATACAAGATTTTTCTTAGAGTCAAAGACGTTCATCAAAAAAGAAGTCTAAGCGCGCTCTACTTGTCAAATTGGAAAACAACATTTTGAGGTTTTTGATATGCCAGATGCAGATCGTCTGAAGTGTACAATGGTAAGCATTCCAAAAAGATCAAGGGTTTGAATCTTTGTATGGAGTTATTCTCGTTTACACAATAATCAGTTTTTAAAAGAATGGTAAAAAAGGAAAAGAAACATTACAATGGAGTTAAAGTGACCTCAATGAATCGTGATGCAACTGTCACCAATCGTATTCAAGACTGTTATTTTACAATTTTTAAAATACAGTTTCACACAAGAAGAAGCGTTTTATGGGTCTAGAAAGGAATAAGATAAGCTATCACCAGCAAAACAAAGTTTTACTTACTTACTTACTTACTTAAGGTGGCGCTACAGTCCGTTGTGGGGCCTCAATCAACAGTCTCCGCCAGCCAGCTCGGTTCCTAGCTAGCTGTATACAGTTTTGCACTCCAAGTTGATTGAGGTCTTTTTCCACTTGTGTGCGCCACCTAAGTCGCGATCTTCCTCTCCTTCTGTGTCCCTTGGGAATAGTGTCGAAGGCTTTCCGGGCCGGAGCATTGCTGTCCATCCGCTCTAGATGACCGAGCCATCTGATTCTCTGGACCTTGACCCTTCTAGCTAGGTCCATGCCGTTGTACAACCCGTAAAGTTCGCTGTTGTATCTTCTTCACCATTCCCCTTTTATGCACACGGGGCCAAAAATGACCCGAAGAACTTTCCTCTCGAAACAGCCTAAGGCACATTCATCCGATTTTGTCAAGGTCCATGCTTCTGCACCATACAGCAGGACTGGGATGATGAGGGTGTTATACAGTTTTACCTTAGTTGCTCGAGAGAGGGCTTTTCCACTCAATTGCTTTCTTAGCCCAAAGAAACAGCGATTAGCAAGAGTAATTCTTTGTCTGATCTCGGCGCTGGTGCTATTGCCCGTGTTAATGGCGGAGCCTAGGTAGACAAACTCCTCTACTACCTCGAAGTTGTATGCGCCTATTGTGACGTTCCGTTCGAGCCGTCGGTCGGTGTTGGGTGTCCTTCCTCGAAGACAGCATAACACTTCGTTTTTCCCTCATTTACCGCTAAGCCCATTTTTGCCGCTTCTGTCTCAATTCTCGCAAATGACAGTGCATCGCCTTGTCTGAATACTTTTTTGACATCGAAAGATTGCGTAAGCTTGTTGCCAACCTTGATGGTGCAGCGTGAGTTCTCCATCGTCATTTTGCATAAGCGAACGAGCTTGGCAGGGACGCCAAAACTAGACATAGCTTTATACAGTTCGTCTCTGTAGATGCTGTCATACGCGGCCTTAATCGATGAAGAGATACCACATCGATTTGGAGACCATAGGTTTTTGTCCAGGATCTGCCGCCACGTGAAAATTTGGTCGATGGTTGACTTTCCTGGCCTGAAGCCACATTGATATATATGATATCTAGATCGTCGCCTGCTGCTTTGAACAGCTCGGCAGCTAGACCATCTGTTCCAGCGGCTTTGTTGGATTTCAGTCGTCATATTGCCGTTTTCACTTCTTCTAGGTCGGGTTCACGGAATTGTTGGCTATCATCGTGTCCGATAAAAAGCTCCTGCCTGACGGCGAGATTATGTTCGTCGTCGCCGTTATACAAGGTTCGTTCGATGTAACCAGCCCCGGGGCGCTCCGGTGCTTGTCACTACCCTGAACGGAGCTGTCAAAAAACTGAAAAATTTCTCTGGGTTTGGTTTCACATCGAACGCATTAGTAGTGCTCTGTTTTTCTTTTTCCCTTTGTTGTATAGCAACAGCTGATTCGAACAGCTCCGAAATTATCGCCCCGAAAAAAAACTTGGGGCGATTCAGAGCGCTCCCGGTGCGAGCACTGAAAACACATCGAACACGGTGGAAATGCACCGGGGCGAAAAAAGAGCGACATCGAACAGCTCAGTGCGAAATCAGAGCGCCACAGAGCACACATCGAACAAACCTACAGTCTACAGAAGTGGTCTTTCCAAATCCCCAACATTGACTGCGTTGGCTCCGTGGTGGCCATTTTGTTTTGGTGCCATCTGTCAAATCTTTTGTTTCTGCCAAATCATTATGGCAAGTTACACGATTGAACGGCACGTTCAAATGATAGAACTTTATTGTCAAAATTAGCGTTCGATAACGTAAACGTTGCGCGCATTGCGCCCATTTTACGCGTGGTGGCCCTTCACAGTCGACTTTTCAACGTTTGGTGGCCAAATTTGAGACGACCGGTTGAGTAAACAATCAACTGACACCCGTACGTTCAAGGAACCAAAATCGGCCGAGGGCATCACCGCGGTCCGTGAAAGTGTACAGCAGAACCTGAATTTCGCGTCGGGACTTGGTCCTACACCCGTTCAAAATTCAACTGACCCAGGAGCTCAAAGTTCATGACCATAGACAACGCCGTTTGTTCGCTGACTGGGCTTCGAATCACATCTACCCGCCCTTTTTGAAAAACCCTTTATATCAATGTCATCACATCAGGGGCCTGATTATGGGATTCGCAGCGGATAGTTTTGTTAGCGAGTTTGACATTTTTTCAATTACTGCTTTCGTTTTCGCCTTCTTCGATTTGAATTCGACCAATTAATGAATTCGAAGGCGAATTTGAAATGTCATAATGTTTACTGGCGATTTGAAATCCGACAGCGTTTTTTTTTTGGCGGATTCACAGGCGAAAAAGTGTTTATTCAAATCAGTGGAATATTGAAAGAAATATTTTTGCTTCGCCGCGAATTCGTTAATAAGGAAATACGAAGCGAGTTGAATTTGAAAGGTCGAATTGGAAATTAAACCCCAGTGTAACCGAGTTGTTGGGTAGCATTTTGAAAGATTGTTCCCCTGGTATGTACACAAAGCGTGCCTAATTCCCAATTTTGATATCAAGACAAACTTAAAAAGCTCTCCGCCGTCGCACACAGGTAATATCTCACAATAAGCTGGCCAAAATTATTTTTTGGTTTTTTTTTATTTTATTATTGTATGGAAATATAAAAAAAGTTTATTTTCAAAGGAAACAAGAATTTTCAACCTAATATACAAGCAAATTCGCCATAGACCATGCGAAAAGCATGAAAATGGGTGTTTTTAAAGGTATTTTCTCAGATAAAAAGACATAAGCGCAAAATTATAGTCCGCTAATTAACGATTTTAGTGTGATACTAGCTTAAAATGACGTTCCAGACATGACTCAAACGTCATTTTAAGCTAATATCACACTAAAATTGTTCATTAGCGGACTATAATTTTGCGCCATAGATTTCTATTGCATTGCGCGTTTATTGCTATTTTAGAAAAGAATAAATAATTGAATAAATAAATAAATAAACAAAAATACAAAACTGTTTAAATTAAAAAAATATATAAACATTGTATTAATTTACTTTTTACTCGAAACTAATAATTATTCCAATTGCTCAACCTCAGGTTCAACTAAAAACTGAACTTCAGATGGA
Organism: Sphaerophoria taeniata; assembly: GCA_943590905.1. Lineage (NCBI taxonomy): Eukaryota > Metazoa > Arthropoda > Insecta > Diptera > Syrphidae > Sphaerophoria > Sphaerophoria taeniata. The sequence continues at coordinate 20,682,202 of OX016540.1, read as the reverse complement.
AAGGTGGGTTTTGTTTTTGGAAATAGTTTCCTCGAACTGCTGACAAAAGGGTCCGAAGGTATCAAAAAATTATGGAAAACATCTTCCATATTTTGCTGCCTGGAAATCTTTCTTGCGTAGCTCTCTCGAAACCGCTTTATGTCCTTGTTTCGGGACTCTTGTGCTTCTTCGCCGAGCTGTCTAATCGGAACAAGATAAAGATTTTGTGCACAGTAGTGGGCATATTATACCAGGGGTATGGTTGCACAAACAAATTAGCAATATCAACACAAAATTCCTTAAAACGATTGATTTGAATGGGAAACCAACTGGACATTGTTAATAAAACAACACGAAATCTGCATATGATTTTTTCATCTATTTTGGTTATTTCCGAAGAAGTTAGAGAATCTTAGAAAAATCGACGGACAGTGTCAGTGTCGGTTCTTAAAATCTTCTTGAATTCTTTTTATGATTTCTTCAACTTTTCTTTTATTTTCTTCATCGCGAGCTTGCCGTTGTTGTTGAAGGGCCAGCTTATATGAGACATGCAGTAAACATTCGAAAAATCTTATCCAAGAGGATAACCCAAACTTCAACTTTGATCTATCATGGGTTTGTCTGTTCAACACCAAGTCCATTTTGTTGAAGTCTTTTGAAGTTAAATTACATAGGTAGCACTTTTGATTTGAAAAGGTTTCTGTGATTGCATTGCAGACCTTTCCGTCAATCATTGTTAGCAGCATTTTATGCTTAACTGGAATTGATCCGTGTATATGGTTTACCACCGTTTCCCTCATATTACATATTTGATTTTCAACATATTCAATTTTTGGTCTACAGAACCTTGCTGATGATGGACGCGCACAATATAATTTTGTTAGAGGATTCTGGGTCACTACTACTGGGATACTAACTGCATTGCAATGATGTTAAAAATATGTTGGCATCGAATATATTTTGGTCGGCAAATCGTTGTTTGTATTCACTCATGCCCGAACATCCATCACAACTTCATTTGGGAATGCGACTGATATTGCATTTTTCACTTGAGTGCAACGTTCTTATAACATCTTCTATTCCTTGAAATAAGCGACAAATCGTATGATTAAGCAAGTTTTGAAGAGGTGTTTCTGCTACGGATTCAGGATAACATTTTTTTGTTTGCTTCCAATACAGCTGCATACTTTGGAATTTGGATACATATGGTTATTATGTTTTATTGCAGAATCTCTTATAAGATTGTATTGGAACTTTGTCAATTTTGCTTAAACAACTATTGCAAGAGCTTCCTCCGCGGTGTATGGAATAATTTCTTGCTCCAATTTCCTTAAGCCTTTTTGGTATTTTTCACCGCGTGAAGGAGTTGAAAAAATTAGGTCTTTCAACACTTTTGAGGAGTCAACTCTCAACTTTTCCTTTTTCCCGAAGTTGCATCTGCGCAGCATAGCTTAATTTTACAGTTGTGTAATTCGAACGCAAATCTTTTGTTTTTCGTCTTTTTGATCGTTCGCTTAGGTCCGGAAAATCCATTTGAGGCCGTCCAACACATTTATGAGCTCGGCATGGAAACATAATTTCGCTTTGTAGCCAGTTTGCATTTTGCTTCAAGAAGTTATTTATATTTCTTGAGGCAATTATTAACCACCTTCTTCTATGCTCATAGACAAAATCAGACAAAATTTTGTTTGTTTGGTCTGAAATGTCAGCATTAGTTTCATTTTTCAACGTTTCTGCCACGTGTCACGAGATGTGCATCTTCTCAAATACTCCGAAAGCTGATTTTTTGAGAGAAAAGTGAAACTTGATCGCGATCCTGCGTAAAAAGCAAAAAAGCTCTTATTAAAAAAAAAAAAAATGCCCCTCCGCGTCATTATAAGTGCCAATTTTTAAGACGAACGCAAAATGGCGCAAAATATTTTGACTGTTTCTGATTAAGGAAATGCAAATGCATTTGCATTTGCAAATGCAAATTTTAAGACTATTTTCATTACAGAAATATGCAGAAAAACTTAACTTTTGCATTATTAAAGTTAAAAAATGATAAAAATACTGTACCGATCAAACGCTCTGCTATAGCAAAAAAAAATATTATCTCATTAAAGCATACTACTAGCAACAGAATCCATGTTAAATTAATTTTTAAAGCACCCAAAACAAGAAAGAAAAAAATAAATCAAAACAACTTCTTCTCACCAGATCAAACCAGTTACTGCACTTGTCTCTTTAAAGTTTACACTTTGAAAGCATCTGCTAATTAAACCGTTATAATCTGCATCGAATGATCTATGAGGCTTAATGCTTACACTATTTGTAAACAACTTTGCATTAAAAAAAAAAAACAACTCGCAATCTTTTTTTATAGTTATGGCCAGCTTTGTGGGAAAATTTACCGGTGTGTATCGTCGGCTTCTTCAGCTTAAGCTTTTACGAAACCCATGAAAGTAAATCCATCAAATAAACACGAGTTTGTTTTTTTATTTTAACTCCTTTTTATTTATACAATGTGTGTAGGTATGCATCGATACAAATTCATTACAAAAAGTTCATGCAATATTTGAAAGATTAGCTGCATTGTACATTATTTTACAGTATTTTTGTTTTCGTTTTCATTTGTATTATTTTAATCGCTTTAAAAATAAATATAATCTGTAACAAACATCATAAAGCGAAGTAATACAATTTTTAAAGAATAATTCATTGAACATGCGACGGGGTACATTCTAAATGTAGTTTCATATGTTTAACAAAATATTCATTTAGTTAAACTAAATGTTGTGTGAAATTTGTTTTCTTTGATTGACAATAAAAAAAGAAAGAAAAACAAATTAATTGGTTAAATGAGGTTTGCAAGCGCGGGCTATTTATGCTATTTACAAAGTGTTTGCTTTTGTTTAATGATTCTTTTTCTTTGAATAAATTAAATTATTTGTTTGCGTTGCGATCGTAACCAATCCAATTGAAAACCGGTCATACTTGAGAATTGGATTCGTTTTCTTTCAGTTCCAGGTGAGCTAGAGTCCTTACAACTACACCACGGTTGACCGGCGAGAGGTTTTCACAGAGGCCCACAACAGCGTCGAGTGCTACTTCAGGACATTCCTTGAATTAAAATGAAATTAAATTTAAAGCTATTAAAGTCTAATTTTCTTTAGTTTTATTTTAATAAAGTCTAAGTGTTATCTTAACAATGCTTCTTGCCGGCACAAAAGAAAGAATACGACTGATTTATATTTCGAAAAAAAGAAAGAACTCTCTTCTCTGTCGCAAACGTCAAACAGCATCGATGACGTTTTATTCTTCGAACATGAGTCGATGATGTTTGACGTTTCGAACATTGAGGGGTAGCTTACATTAGAACAACAACAAAAAATTTAATAAAGCATCGTTTAAGAAAGTCGAAGTTCAAATGGAAATTACCTGCAAAAGGGTTTGAATTTTCGATATAATGGCATCCTGTTTGACTGCATTGATATTTTTCGACACAATTGATTCCGGCTTCTTCTGTTCTTCGTACCATTGAACCATTTCTTCATTCTTATCCCAAATGTAGGCCTAGAAAAAGAAAAAAACTCAAGTTTTAATCATGCAATGGTTGCATTAGAGGAAAACCAACCTCAGTGGCTCCTTTCTCCTCGACCAACCATCTTCGAAGCATTTGTTTTGCTTGACCAACAGACAAATTGTCTTGGGCTTTCAGAATTTTCTTTGTCATAACATCTTCGAGCAGTAAACGCCTCAGACGCCAATACAACCAGGCACGAGATTCTCTCCAGGGAACAATTTCATTTATACATTGTTTTTCCAACATCCGTTCGGGTGTGTCGTGCAGGTCGGCAAAATGCACAGCAACGGTGTGGTACACGTGTATCAGCTGATTGATTCGAGTCTTGATTTTCTCTTCGATTTCGTGGGTTTTTAACGTATCCCCAGTTACTTCGTCCAATTGTTTTCTCAGCTAAAAAAAAAAAAACCGATCGCCATTAGATTACGAAAAATTGTGAACAAGATCAACTCACCGAAATAACAGTTCCATCAAGTCGGTGAATTGTTTTCACCAAATCCTTCTCTTTGTACTTAATTTCAACAATACCCTCCGGTTCCAAGACACCAGCTCTGGCCTCAGGATCGGCATAGGTTTCCATGTATCTTGGATTAATGAGTGAATCCAAGACAGCCCAGGCTCCACCACGAAGTTCAGCATTTGGCGGCAGGTAAATGAGCACAGGATGTTTGTATTCCCTCAGTCCATCGACAATGTACGCTCCGAATTTGACAATTTGTTCGTACATGTCTTTCATTCCACCAGAGAAGCCTCTCCAATTGGCAAACACCAATAGAGGTAGTTCCTCTCGGCCAAAGTCTTTAATGGCTTGTGCTGTTTTGTACGACGAATCAGGATACCAAACTTGACCAGCTTGTTGGAGTGTCTTGGCTTCAGAGTCTAAATTGGCAGGATCGGCTGGCATTTCGACTTCAACCGTTCTCGTTTCGACGGCAATCACACCAACTGGCACACCACCGAGACGAGCCCTTCCAGTGACAACTGTCTTAGCCCAGGCTTCCATAATTTCAGCCCATGAGCCTCTGTCGAAGAAACCAGTCTCCCATTCGTTCATATTGGCTAAGAATCAAACGTTAGAGATTTGTTCATTCGCTAAGGGGAAATGCAAGTCTTACCGGGATTAACTCGACCGGCGAGCATCCATCGGGGATCGTAGGGAGATTTCGTTGGCATGAATCCAATGGGCCTATTGATTGGATCACTGGGCAAAACAATCGGCAAATCACCACCAATATAAGCCGGAATGTACGAAAGCCATGTGAGAATTGTATGCACTCCATCAAGGTCAATTGCTGCAAGCACACATATGTTTCATGAAATACACAACAGGTGTGTCAGTTAAGCTTACCTTCAGTCTTATGAGATACACCGTTGTTGTACATAATTTGAACACCACCGAGTTGGTTATTGGATGCATAAACCTTACGTCCCAATAACTAAAAGAAAAACATCCCGTTCTAAGCATCAATCAATCCCTGAGATTGTACTAGACTTTACCTTGTTCAAAGCTGCATATCCCGTCAGGATAATGTGCGAATTATCGATTTGAATAACACGCTGTCCCAAACGCACCAAATACGAACCGATGCCAATTGTTCGGCATGTAACCATTGAAATTGTAACAATCTCTTCGTAAGCTTGTGATGTCTCACCAGCAATCAAGCCGGCGTATCTCAAATTCTCAACACCCAGTCCGTCGTCTTTGCCAATGATGTCTGTGATTTTGTAGCGAGGTTCTCCTTCGTCTTCAATGAGAATCGCTCGCACCGAATTTAAACTGGCGACCTTGCTGTAATCTTCGGTAGTCAAATACAAGTATTTGAAGCCTTTGTCGGGTTCTTCTGGGTCTTCCCAGGCCACCTTAAACATTGATTTCACTTCCTCGGCCAACCCGATTCGAGCTCCACTGTTAACCGAGATGTAAATCTAAACAAACAGCAATTAAAATCAACTCTTTGCGGCTCTTGGGGGAATGCCTTACCCTGGGAACCTTCCTTTCCCTAGCCAATTGGGATGCTTTATGGAATAAAATGTCTTCCATAATTCCAAAGGAACCAATAAAGAAGGTCAGATCATTCGCAATCACAATAATCTCTCTGCCACCGGGGTATTCAGGAGTCGCTAGAATTATTCTCCAAGCCACCATACCACACTAAAAATTCCAATAAACATTAATGTGACCGGCCGCCCACTCAAACATAACCAAACAAAAATTACATTATTCTCTCCAGGAAGTCGTTTCATTTCAACCAAATTATCGCCGTCCAAAACCAGTTCGACACACTCGAGCAAGATCTTTTCGGGAATTCGAATTTCGACAGTTGGCCGGGCTTTTGAGAAATCCTTCCATTGTTTTTCAGTCATTTGACGGAACATATCGGGAATGTCGTAAGCGTAAGTTGTGCCATTCGATTGTGCTTGAAAACGTTTTTGTTGCAAAAAGTCTTTGGTCATGTATGGCGTTGAAATGGGATGGCCATTGAGTGAACCTTGCTTATCGCCGTACGCTTGGAATTTAATCTACAAAAGAAAATGAATAAGAAAAACCTGCTTTTGGAGGCTCAAGAAGAAACCATACAATTCCAGTTTCGGGATCAGTGGCTTCAGTGTACATTGAAATGTCCAAGAAGTAACCGGAATCGTTGGCAATGCAAAGGCGAACAGCCTGTGTTGGTGATTGTGGGGTCTGACGTATGACCATCTTTAGCTCGGCTTGAAGAACGCGAAGCTTCCATAGACGAGGACCATAGCGCATGATCATTTTTGTCACGGATTCTTCAATTTTAGCTGGATCCATGATGACAGTTGGAACGAAGTTGAGGAATATGTGATTGCAATCTGTGCGCTTTGCATGGGGATGGGAGAAGGCAACTTCTAGCTCGTCCATTGCTTCGAGCAGAACACGCTCGCCTTCGTTTTGAAGATATTCGAATGAAGCTTCCTAAAATCAAGTAAGGAAAACTGTGAAAATCCTTGAATCATCATCTGAAGCGCAGACAAACCTTTGTGATGAGATCTGAATGTCGAATAATCGATCGAATGAAAAACCTATAATCACTGACTTCCTGACCCTTCGACACTTTGGCTCGGCCCAAATACAAATGCATTTTCTGATTGGATGTTGGTAGAGCTTCAAGATCGTAGGTTCGCATTCGATTAAGCTCCAATTGGAAGGCACAAGCTGGTTCTAAATGGCGATAAATTCGATCCTCTTCGAAATTGTCTCTCGAACGGTAGGTGAAGAATTTCGGGAATTGTCTTTTCTTCAAACAAGCAAACGTAATTCTACGCACTCGCCGTTGAAACAGTTCCTCGCGATGCAGTTTGCAGAAGGTTCCAAATGCCATGGCCATCTGGAGATCGTCCATTTCGCCGACTTCACGAACAGCTACACTCAAAATGTGTATGGGCTCGGTGGAGATGGCTTCTTCGGCGGCATTTGCTCTTGAAACCGGATCTGACAGGGACACATTGATTGATGTGCTCAGTCTGCTGTCTGAAACTGAATCTGCGGCATCAACAGCTTCGAGGACCTTTGGATTTATGCATAAATGTATTATGAACTGGAAACGGCAACAATAAAGCTTACCTTAGCACTAGCATAGGCTGGCGATGACAAGTCTTCAAGCAAATCGAATATCTCATCCGAATACTGCTCGAAATGTTCGAAAGAATTAAAGGCAGCCATGCAACCGGTGCGCATGAATGTAGCTCCTGGAGGCGACATTGCTTCCATTCCATCCAACGACAAATGAGAGAGTAGCCTATAAGAAATATATGACAGTCCACACGTCCTGGCTGTAAATTTCAAACAACTCACCTATTTGGATGCGCTGTTGGCAGCACAAACTGGAAATGCACCAAAGGCACTTCTCCGGACAGCTCCAAATGCTGCAGACATGTCAGATCATAGGATATATACGCTCTGCGTACATAAACTTCCAAGGCAGCATTACAAACGGCTCGATTTGTGTGATAGAAGAAGTCATGCAAAATATCGAAAATTGACGTTTCCGACAAAATCAGGCGTTGCAAGTTCTCCGGGTGGAAATCATGACCGTACATATCGACGGCAGACAAAAATATCGATTCCATTTGATTGTGGCGCAGTTCATAGGCGGGCTGATGAGCTGCAATCAGCACTTGACGGGAACGAAGTGCAACGCGTGAGTGTTCGGCACGGTGCAGAGATGTAAGTTCACTCAAAGTGGTTGCCAGTTCATCGGTTAGACCGGGTTCATTGGCCCACAAGTGATCAATAAGCAGCGTTACCAGAAGATTCTTTTTCGAAACTTGGCTGTGGGAAAAAATTGTATTCACCACCGTCAACATGTCGTCCTTGTTGCGCTCGCGAATCAGCCCAACACATTTGTCATAGTGACCATGTTGGAATTGCGATTCGACTTCGTAGTATTGCCGAAGGAGTTCATGCACAGCAGCTTTCATACGACCACGAATGCCATTGCGATAGCGTTGAACTAGCTGGACAATTCCCTGAGTGGTGAGGAAGAAAACATCACGATCGGCACGTTTCTGCAAAGTCGCTGCATGACAATCAATCACACTGGCGATTTGTTGCGATGGGAATTGAGCTAGAACACTTGTGATGTTGCGCTCATATAATGTCATGAGTTTGCGGATTTTTTTCTCAACCGAAATTGGAATACGTCCCGAAACTGAGGCTATCACTTCCTGCAATTCAAGCAGCGGCAGCGATGGTTCACGGAGACTCTGCATGAATTTCTCGATAACTTCACGAAGGCGAGGAGCGTTGTATGGATCAGGAAGGCAATAACCGGCCAGAGTGTTTTCCAAGATGGCCTTGTAGCTGTTGTGGACTCGGTTGAGTTTTTCAGGAACCGATGAATTCTCGGCCATTGGGAAGCCACTCTTGAAAGGTTGTGCTTTGGTGACTAGCGACGGATCATCGAGTTCCAAATGTCCAAGCAGTGTGCCAGCATCGAGAACAGCTCCTGGACGTCGGATGAATGTCACAGTTCCAGCTTCTAGGGAGGTCAATGTCATGACCATTTTCATAACCTACAAAATGAAGTCAATAAAAAGTTAAATGTCAAAATCAAAGCTGAAAGCTAAATCTCACCTCAATTTCTGCATAAGCTTGACCCTTATTTACATGAGCGCCGTCTTCGACCAGCAAATTGATAAGCTTTCCCGCCGAAGGACTCCGCAAGAGAGACGGATCATTTTCCTTCTCGAAAACACACGTCTGATTGCCAATCACAATTCGATAACGGTCAACTTCTTCCTTCATGTAGGTCGTATACGATGAACCTTCGAACGACAACAACATACCACCGTCCGAGAGCTTATGAACTTCAACTTCCTTGAAGGAGTTGTTCATCACAAGGAAATAAGTGTTTTGTCCACTTTTGGCAGTTTGAACTTTGTAGCGATTGCCATCGTTTATCAACTCCACATCGATGACATTGGTCAGTGTGTTCGCAGCCTGGATTTGACCCTTTTCCAAAGAAGTTTGGAAGCTGGAGAATGCCTCCGAAATCTGACGATCGGCAATGTGAAGAGCTCCACAAATAACACCCAACAGAATATCAGGCTTTTCAGATTGGACCCGCTCTGCAATCAAAGCATCCAGCCAAGCTGTATCGATGCTATTGTCTAGGAAGCTGTTGGTTTCCAGCAAAGTAATCAGATACTCGACAGTTGTTCGGAAATCACCACGAATCGAGAGTTCCTTCAGGGCAATAACGAGATTTTCTCTAGCTTGCTGACGATTCTCACCCCACGAGAAACAATGTCCAAACTGTGAGTCGGCAAACTCGTGCAAACCACCCGAAGCAGCTACACTGAAGTAACCCCAAACGTTTTTACTCGAACGGAAATTGAGCTCCTGAACTGTTCCCGAGCTGGGCTTAAAGCCCTCATCGGGATTCTCGGATGTTATACGTGCGGCAATGACGTGTCCCAATGGAACCGGTTTATTTTGTGGGTTCTCAAAGTCAATTATGGATGTTCCCCAAGGGGATTCGCCATAGAGCAAACGAATGTCTTTCAAGCGATACAATGGAATACCCATACCGATCTAAATTAAGAATATTTCTGAATTTAGTGCTTTGAAATAGAAATGTACAACTTACTTGCAACTGACAAGCTGGCAAATTCACATCGGCCACCATTTCAGTACACGGATGCTCGACTTGCAATCTGGGATTTAGCTCGAGGAAATAGTATTTTCCCGATGTATCGTACAGATACTCAACTGTTCCGGCACTCACATAGCCAACCATTTTTGCCAATCGCACTGCAGCTTTTTCCATATCTTCAAATACCTCGGGATAGGCAACAATTGCTGGTGCTTCTTCGATAATCTTTTGATGTCTTCTCTGAATGGAACAATCACGACCGAACAAACTAATCGCATTGCCATATTGATCGGCCAGCAATTGAACTTCCAAATGTCTTGCACCGCGTGCCAACTTCATAACGAAAATTGGCGACCCAGGTACTTCGGCTTGGACTTGACGAAACAATGCAGGGAACTCTTCAGCGGTGTCGGCTCTGCGAATACCTTTACCTCCACCACCTTCAGATGCTTTGATCATCACCGGAAAACCTGAAAGAGCACAGAGCTACTGTTTTCAATTCTTTATTCAAGATTTTGTAAGCAAAAACGTACCAATTTTGGCAACAGCTGCAAGTCCTTGATCGACATTGCTTACACAGCCGCGATTAAATAAATCAGTTGAGATTTTGATTTTCTTGCCGGTGTATTGGGCTTTCAGTTCGGAACCGGACCATGGGAGTGTCGGAATTTCGGCAGTTTGTGCAACAATTGACGAGGCAACTTTATCACCAAGTGCCCACATGGCACGTTCGGGTGGTCCAAGGAAAACCAGACCTTCTTTGTGCAGTAATTCGGGCAGTTTTGGATTCTCCGAGGCATGTCCCCAACCAGCCCAAACAGCCTTTAAATATAAATAAAAGAAAGAAGTTCAAGATTAGTTGCCTTAGCACTCCGGATAATGCCAGAGAATACAATGAGCGCCTGAGCGAGCGACTCTCCGCCGTCCTCCCAAAAACAACAGATTTCAACACCTTGTGGAACCAATATCGCGAAATAATAAAAAATGTAGCAGAGACAATCATAGGTTACCAGCCACCCCCGAAAAAGAACCTGTGATCTGATGATGAGTGCGCGTTATTGAAAAGAGAGACGGAAAATGCACGTTTGCAGATGCTGCAACGAAAACAAGAGCAGCAAGAGAAGAGTACTTGGAGTCACATCAAGTGCCTGGTACTTCAGGTTGGGGACTGTACGTCGGGGTGACTTCCCGACTACGTAGAAAAAGATTTAGTTCCGAAACACCAACAAGCCTTGGATACGGACGATATTAATGATGACGACCCACGCAAACGATTTAAGGACAACGAATTTCGGTTTTTCACTGGAATGTTAGGTCCCTTAGCAGACCACGTGCTGCCGAACAACTAGCGGAAGCCCTTGATTGCTATTAAGCAGATATAACTGCCATCCAAGAAATGGGATGAGATGGTCCGGGCCTACGTAAAATGAACAACTGCGATATTTACTACGGCGACTGCTACCGGGAACAAAATCAGCGTCTATTTGGATGTGGGTTTGTAGTCGGGACTCGACTCAGGAGGAAGGTCTTGAGTTTCAACTCAGTGAATGAGCGCATCACGACAATCCGCATCAAGGGTAAATTCACCAACATCAGCCTCATCTGCGCTCACGCCCCCACTGAGAAAAAGAATGAAGACACCAAAGACAGGTTCTACGAGCTCCTCGACAGGACCTATGAGCAATGCCCTAGCTATGACATTAAAATCGTCCTTGGAGATTTTAATGCTAAGCTGGGTAGAGAAGAAATCTTTGATGGAATAATCGGACGACATAGCCTACACGACACCACCTCCGATAACGGATTTAGGCTTATCGATTTCGCTACGGGGCGAGACGTAATGGTAGCAATTACGCGTTTCCCACATCTCGATATCTACAAGGGAACATGGCAATCTCCTGACCAATCCACCGTCAACCAGATTGAATACACATTGCGATCGATGCAAGACACTTCTCTAGCATGCATGATGTCCGCATGTTCCGAGGTGCCAACATCGACTCGGACCACTACCTTCTTGTAGCCAAGGTACGAATGCGGATATCCCGATCAAGGCCAACACGTGAAAATGATAGGAGGAAATTCGACGTCTCCGAAAATCTCCTCAGAAGTCCTTTGCTGCCAGCACAAAATATAGAGAACCAGTGGCAACACTGCCAAGCAGCCATCAGAGATGCCGCCTCTGAAGTGCTGGGGTTTTCACGGCCATCACAACGAAACCCCTGGTTTGATGATGAGTGCCGGCGAGCACATGCAGCTAAACAAAAGGCATACAAAGCGGCGCTGCAAAGAAGGACACGAGCAGCCCGTGAGCTCTACGAGCAGAAAAGGAGAGCGGAGCATAAACTTTTCAGAAAGAAAAAAAGGCAGCATGAGAAGCACGCGATCGAGGAGATAGAGGGATGTCACAACAGGAACGAGGTTCGAAAGTTCTACAAAAAGGTGAAACAAACCTCCAGGGCGTATACACCCCGAACCGAAGCCTGTAGAGACCATCATGGGAACGTCGTAGTAGAACCGCAGTCAGTGCTGAGGATATAGAAAGACCACTTTTCCAAGCTGTATAACGGCGATGACGAGCAAAACTCAGTCAGTAATACAGAACCATTCAATTTGGTTGCAGATGGCCAACAATTCCACCCACCCGACATGGACGAAGTGAAGATAGCGATATCTAAACTCAAGTCGAACAAAGCCGCTGAAGTAGACGGGCCAGCCGCCGAACTGCAAAATTTGGTCGGAGGAAAGCATGCCCGATTAATGGAACCTCAGCATCGTAAGCCCGATCCTCAAGAAAGGAAATCCCCTCAACTGCACCAACTACAGAGGTATAAGTCTCCTTAACATCGCCTATAAGATCTTGTCTGCCGTGCTGTGCGAACGTTTGAAGCCCTTCGTCAACAACCTGATAGGATAGACCCGGAATGTCCACCATCGATCAAATATTCACCCTACGGCAGATCTTGGAGAAGACCCAGGAACTTCAGATCGATACCTACCACCTTTTCATCGATTTCAAGGCCACGTATGACAGCGTCTATAGAGACCAATTATGAAGAGAAATGTCTAGTTCTGACATCCCAGTAAAACTCGTCCGTCTGTGTAAGTTGACAAGGGAAAACTCACGCTGTTCCATCATGGTCGGAAAAATCCTAACGGACGCTTTTGATGTCAAAAAAGGTTTTAGACAAGGCGATGTGTTGTCATGCGATTTCTTCAACATCATTCTTGAAAAGATTGTGCAAAGCTCCAACGTCAACACCAGAGGCACAATCTTTCAAAAGTCCAGCTACTAGGATACGCAGACAACATTGACATAATTGGAAGAACACAGCGTGATGTCAGTGGAGCATTGTGAGTCTTGAGACGGAGGCCAAGAAGATAAGTCAAGCGGTTAATGAGGGCCAGACCAAGTTAATGCTGTCAACAGAGAAAGGACAACCAACATTGACGTCTTGGAGCAAACGTCAACATAGACAGGTTTAACCTCGAGGTAGTTAAGGACTTCGTCTACCTGAGATCCGCTATCAACTCAGACAACAACACAAGCGCTAAAATCAAACGAAGAATTACTCTTGCCAATCGCTGCTTCTTTGGACTTAGAAGTCAATTGAGTAGTAAAGTCCTGTCCCGAGCAACTAAAGTGACACTCTACAAAACCCTCATCATCCCGGTCCTCATGTATGGTGCAGAGACATGGACCATGACAACATCCGATGAAAACGCTTTGGGCTGCTTTGAGAGAAAAATTCTTCGAGTGATTTTTGGTCCTGTCTGCATTAATGGAGAATGGAGATGAAGATTCAACCAAGAACTCTACGAGCTGTACAGCGACACTGACCTAGCCAGAAAAGTTAAGGTCCAACGACTTAGATGGTTGGGTCATGTAGAGCGAATGGAAAATAATACTCCGGCTCGTAGAGTCTTCGAATCCAACTCGGAAGGACGTCGCAGAAGAGGAAGACCGCGACTCAGGTGGAGCACACAGATGGTAGAGGACCTGAACCAATTTGGCGTGCGAAACTGGAGTCAGCTAGCTAGGGACTGAGCTGGCTGGAGATGTTTGTTGGGTGAGACCCTGGTCCGACCTGGACTGTAGCGCCACCATAAGAAGATGAAGAAGACTGTGGATGCCAGAGTGCTTGGTTACGGCGACTGGAGAATGCACGCAAGGGACCGTTCACGATGGAAGGCTGCAGTATCTCAGGCTGAGATCCTTCATGGATTGTGAGCCCGATAAGTAAGTGAGTAAGTATTTGTTGCAAGCAAATTTATTCGTCTTCGAATGTGCTACAATAGTTTGAAAGACGGAAATAGAGTCTTCACCAAGAACTGTTCCAATATTGTCTCATATTATTAGACAACATTATTACGAAAGAATCCTATGATTACTCGGTTGACTTGTCCATTTAATAATGAACTTAGACATCATCCCATAGAGAACTACGTACAGAATTTATATTGTTTGTCATGTAAATTTTCGAGAATCGTATGATTATACTTATTTTATTTTTTAACGACATGACAACTTCAACGTACCTGAACTTGAGTTCTCAGTGCAATGTCAACAATTAATTCAACATTTGCATAGTTATTATTGTTGGATCCGCCAGGCACTGGAACGTAATGATCAGCCATTTTGATATACTCGGCGTTTGCCTTCAGATCTTCTGGTGTTACCTGGTTAGCAAAGAAAAAACAAATTGAATAAAAACAAATAACCCTTTGATCTCTCAAACTCACCATCACAACAAAGCGAACGGCTCGTTCATTCTTAAACATCTCGTACGACCATCTGCGTATCGAACGCATACACTTGACAGCAGCGATTCCATTATTGGCGATTAAAATCTTATTAATAACCCTCGTCCCACCGAATCTCTTGACGAATTCTTCAGTTGTGGCAATGAGGAAGTCTCGCTCTTGATGACGCTCCAATCCCAAACCTGTTCCACGTGACATACTTGGTCTGGAAATTTACAAAATTAAAACAAAAAAAGTCAAAATTAGTGATGAACATGTGGTTTGAATGTAATTGAGATTATGTACTTGAGTGAGCCCGCATTTTGTGGTACATTCAATAAGGATGCATTCTGCTGTCCCCCTACTAGTTCACCTAAATTCCTGGGTATTTCCGCTTCAGCTGAATCGACAGTTATTTGATTGTTATTGTCAACTGTTGAATCCCATGACGAACTTTGCTCGCCACTTTCAACCAAAACAAAACGTTTGCTCGCCCGACGCTTAAGCATGTTCAAAATCAATACGACTAATAAGACACAACAACCTCCGATTAGTTTTTTCATTCATTTAAGAATGCAACAATAGCGTTAGTGCGATGTACCTGTTGGATTCGCAAAATTCTCACTATTCACTGCTTTATGTTGTCATTCGATCAATATGTAACGATGACCCAATTCAGTGTAACTTTCTTTTGTTGTTTTATTAAGTAAATCCAATGTCAGCAAAAAATATTTCTATTCGAATGAGAGCGAGTAGCCCGACACTTGTGCCATAAAAATTTCAACTGACCAAGAAATCTTCTTTTCACTTGGTTCAGACCTGTCTGGGTCTGGGTATATCAACAAAACCAGCCCCACCAAGTCCACATAAGAATTTTATTGCTTTTGGCTCATTATTACATTACACTGATGGATGGACAGTCGGTCTCGGCGGTGGTGTGTTGTGATTTCACTACTACCTGTTGGCATGTTGTTGAATATGTTTTGCGAGAGAGCTGATTTGTTTACATCTTAGAGCAGTCATATGGAATCTTATAGGAAGTGTAGTGGTGTGATTTGAAAATATAGTGTTTGGAGACAAAATTGACTTTTGTACTTTATTTTCATTGGATAAGGAGTAATTAAATCAATATCATGCAAAGAGAACATCCTTAAGGAAAAAATGAGAGATTAATTGGGCGGGTAGGCAATTTGGAGAGTGAATAGCAGGCGCACCATCTTGGATTTCATAAAATAAACTTTGCCTTATAATTATTCACAAACCGATTGACTTGTTGAAAGAATGACAGTTCAGTTAAATGTTAGCCGTGGATCGCTAAACAACGTAACGGGCCAAAATAGTGACTTTTCATTTTTCTTACACCATTTTGTTAGCTGTTGTCGAAATTACCGTTAACCTACTTTGGTAGTAAAGCGTTATCTACCGGGAACCTATAAGTGTCGTCACAACATAGAATGACATCCATTCATACTTAACGAGCTTGCTGGTCTTTTTTAAACAAATGGAGCACTTAAGCTGCTAGGCATCAAACATCTGTACGTATATACAGTAGAATCCATGTATCTATTACATTTACCTATCTCTTTATAATGAAAAATCAGATATATAGCGTAGGCGATACTATACAACAACAACGTTAGAATTCTCCGATTTAATTATGAAATGCACTTGAGCGCAAAACTGTCATTTCTGTCAAATCAACGGAATTTGACAGTTCCGTGATAGATAAGCAACTGCAAATTCTGTCGGAACTTCGATAATGTCGTTTTCCATTGGTCGTCCAGAAGCATAGGGAAGAGTCTAGAAGTCTTCTGAAACCATTCCATTGGACTGACTTTGACAGACGGAATGCCTCTGAGAAGAGCAGAACTCTTCTGTTTTGAAAACAGAATCGTCCGAAGAATGACACATACTACACCATAATCCGTTCCATTAGCGGGGTTTACATGGTCCAACATGGTTGGACAATATGGTTGGATGAAAAAATGAACTTTGCGTTTACACGAAGCACGATGTTGTCCAACATCAGTGTGGTTATTGGTTCTGGGAAATTTTTATACAGTTGAAAAAACTCTTTCCAAAACTCATTATCGGTCATTTCCGACATTCCGACTCGACTTCAGAGTAAACGCATATAATAGAAATGAAAAATGAGTGAATGTGGTGAATTTCCCATAAAATGTGATTTTTTACTAATATTATATTTGTTTTACAATTTTTTTGTTTACCTACTGCCTTGGGTGGGAATCCATTTTTAATTATGTTGTTTTTTGTTTATAAAATCGGCAAAAACAAGTGAAGTTGTCTTCGCTCCGGTATTCGCTTTATTTGCTCGATCATTTTATACTTAGCAAATAGATTAAGCTGCGAGCATAAACATTTTTGTAGCTCTGATACATCTGAGCTAAAACATAAACACAGATTTTTTCTTTGATATTTCTGTGATCTATACTCAGAGGTAAAAAAGAAAAACACCATATAATTGCTTAAGTGAAGTTAAGCTTAATTTCAAAAAACCGGACGAAAATTTCATTAAGTAAGCAAAGAAATAGGCAACGAGCGAATGAAACCGCACTAGTAAAAGTTGAACGAAAATTTTACGGACCTAGCTTAAGTACATTAAGGTCTGCTCATAGGCTTCGTGTAAGCGTGCTTGCGTGAGCAAAATTGCATTATTAGCCTTTAGCCACGCACTACTTAAATAAATTCACCTTCAGATGAATCAGACATATTCAGCCTTATTTTGTTTCACGTGAACAGCATTCCACCCGAAAAAATCCCTTTTTTCGTTTCCCCTATTGTGAGTTTCGGGCGTAAAAAAGTTCATGTTCGAAAGATTTCCCTTATTACGTCGACGTTTTCAACACATTGAGCAAACATTTCCTGTATGTTTAATTTTTTATGTTTGAAATGAATTGAAAAAAAACTGATATCTTACAAATTGCGTATCAATAGCCTTAAAAAAATGTAAGCTATGAGTTGGAAAAGAATATTTCTTTAATGAATAAGCCATTTGGATTGTAAGTAAAGAAAAATATGAAAATGTTTAATAATTTCAAAGGGAAATATGAATGGGATATTTTCATTCCCTGAAAACTGGTGTTTTTCTACAAGCACTCTATCGCTGTTTGTTTTATTCGAACTATCATTACCCATAAAATTTTGTGCCCGTAGCAAGTCTTGAAAAAGGCAGATATGATAAGCCAAGCTGTCAAAATAAATTTTGCCTACAAGTTGGTCGAGCGGAATATTGAAAAAGTTTTGTGTTTTCACTAATACTTTCTCAACATTCCGCTGGGCATCACCTTATTTTTGTTGCTGGTTTTTATTCTAGTTACACTTCAAGGCAACTTTTGAAGTAAGTAGGTGCCGCAACCGCAACTAGTTGCCTGTTTACTAAACAGTTGCCTCAACTTCATTTTTGGTGTAGCTGTGATACTGTAAACACACATTCGGAAGCGGATAAAAGGAAAACAAAATTTTTGAAATGAATAGCGTAGTACGTGATTTCGCTGCAAAATAGTCCTTTACAGGAATGGCCTTCCATCAGCAACAGGTGCAAATGATAAAGCTTTATTATCAAAATGGGTGTTCTATAGTCACAACGATGCGCGCGTTGCACCCTTTTTTATAGGATACATAAATGAAGTAGTAGGCAAATTCGAGTTCACTGACTCAACAATCAGCCGATACCCATCGATATTCGCAAGCCTACGCGAATAAGTTGCAAACCACCTTGGCCCTGAAAGATAACATATTCGACGCCATCGGTCAAATTCAGCCTGATTTTTGTACCGTAATCATCAGTTCTTTCGAATGCGCGCAACCCAGCGAACCCGCGGCAGCAATTTCAACAAGTATTACAATATTTCACACATTATATGTCATTGATAGGCCTCTAAGTAATGAAAAAAAAAACTTACTGATATCTCATATACAACTTGTTTTATTCAATATTATAATCGACCCGCCAGTTAAGCTAGGCATACACGGTGAACATGTTGGTGTGATTTGTTGGGCAGCGGTTCGCCATACACGGCCCAACATGTTTATAAACTTCATTATTTGTGTGACTGTCGTGAAGGCAAGATGTGCGATACAAGTGCGTTTTGCTTTGTTTTGCGACATGTTAACTCCATGAAAATAACTACACAAATGACGAATTGTTGTCACACAACGCCATACACGACGAACATGTTGATAAACTTCAAAATTTGTTGTAAACTTGCCCATACACAGCCAACATGTTAGCCGTAAGTTCACGGTTTACAAAATATTTCATAAACCGTGGATTTGTTGGCCAACATGCCCATACACGAATAATTTTCAGCCCAACCCCAACAAATCACACCAACATGTTCACCGTGTATGCCTAGCTTTACTGTCAAATACAAAAGTTTCAGAGAATAGAGGAGGAGAAAATATATAGAAAACGAGCTATTTGCTAACAATAGCCGTGTTTTTTCACTACTCAGTAGGCAGCACAGTAATCAAGTGCGAATAAAACGCTCCAACTCACTTTATCTGTCAAATTCAATTTGTATGGCAATTGTTACATAAATTGTCGCAAAATGGAACTGAGGGTTGCGTATTGAATTAAGAAAAATAGTAAATACTTCAACCTAAGAGAGTTCATAACTCATAACACGAATCTAATGCGCGTAGCAAAATAGTTCTTCTTAACTAACGTCATCAGCGCTGTCTTCATTTCAATAATTGAAAGTTCTATCACCGGCACAACTGTCATTTTTTAACTGTTTTTTTTTTACCGACCCCTTTGCTTGGAAGCAAGCAAGAGTAATACCTATTCCTAAAAAAGGGAGCAAATCCGAATATAGACCCATTGCTATCTTACCATTTTTGTCGAAAGCATTTGAATCGATTATAACAAATCAAGTTTTACCTTAAACGTAGAAACTTTCTGACACCTCTTCGATCTGGATTTAGGCCACAACACTCCTGTACAACTGCCCTGCTTAAAGTCACTGATGAAGTGATGATATAAGATATAAGATGCTCTCTTGATAAAAACCAAGTTACACTTTTCTCACTACTTGATTTCTCAAAGGCATTTGATTCAGTAGATCCTGTCTTATTATGCGTTATGCAATAAACTAAAGACTTTTTTTTAATATGTCCAACTCAATCGTAAAACTTGTTCATTCTTACATGTCTAATTGTTCTCAAGCTGTTTCTTGTAATGGTAAACTGTCTTCATTCTTGTTTCATAGTAAAGGTGTCCCTCAAGGTACCTTGTTAGGTTCGTAACTATTCACTATGTTCATCAATGACCTACCAAGAGTATTATTAAACTGTAAATTTCATATAATATGCTGATGATGTACAGCTCTATATCGGCTTTGATAAAGATTTTGTTGAAGATGCCGTTGATAAATTAAATGCTGATTTAGATGCTATAGCTGTATGGTCACGTGATAATAGAATCCTCATAAACCCATCAAAGTCCAAAGTTATACCAATATATAAACGGCATTTAGGCTTAGATGACTTCCCGCCAATCATGCTTAAAAACTCTCGGCTTGAGGTAGTAACAAAAGTTAAAAATTTAGGACTAATCTTTAACAGTAATTTGTCCTGGAACGATCACATCAATCACGTCTTCGTTAATATATATAGATCCTTACAGAGTCTTTCTACCAGTATAGGGACTATCTAACAGTAAAAATTAAACTTGTCAAGGCACTTATACTGCCAATTATATCTTATGGTTGTGAAATCTTTGCAAATATGGATTTTGAGTCTAAAAGGAAACTTAAAGTAGCCTTTAACGCCGCAACGCGCTATGTTTTCAACCTACGCAGGTTTGACCACATCTCAGACTATGCTGATAGTATTCTAGGTTGCACACTTGACATATTTTTGAAAGTACGCCCTATAAAACTTCTTATCAGGCTTATTATGTCTAAGAATCCGGAGTATTTGTATGGAATATTCCACTTTTTATTACACGAACATTTGAACATAAAAACTTCTTAAGATCTCTCCTTTTTCATCTAAATAACGATAATTGAAAAATCCCCTTCTTTCTTTCATTTGTATAGCTTTTAATATATTTTGTAATCATAATTAATATTTTCTATGCCTTTAACCATCTTAAACCTGTACCTAATTTAAGAGTAATCTTCTTTGTACTTTGAATAAATACTACTAAACACTACAATCCAAATTGTTGTTGTTTGCCAAGGGAAATTTTGCTGTGGTGGCTACTGAGTAGTTGAAAAAATGGTATATTTTCCGAAGTGAACTGCCGTGACTGGACTATAATATTTCTTCAGTTGCTTCCAAACAACTTTCAAGTTTGAACTGATAGCGCTGTTTATTTGTATTCGACGCTGATTACATATAAAATGTAAACAAAAATAGTGCAAATTGTTAACCTTTACAAAATAAACGCGTTTTCCATTGAGCGTTGTTTATTGAAAACACAAATTATTATTTTGCTATTTTTAAGTTCTAACTCTCACACGCTCACAGATTACCATAACTCAATTACATAATTCGAGATCAGTTTTTTTTTCATTAAAACTCACCTTAAACGCTTGCGCTTATCCGCTACATCGCCATTGGTTTTTATGGGATTATTTCCTTGGGGAAATTCATCTACCGCTTCTGTAGCTTCCTGGATACTCGCTTCGATTTCATCGCCGACCAAAAAACTAGGTCTCTCCGAGTTACTCATGGCGGCGCTTTTTATTATATTATTATTGCTATTACAAACTCCGTTTTGTATAATTAAATTTTCATTAGAAAATTGAACCCTTTTAACAATGTTATTCGGTTTAGGTGGTTCTTCTCCGTTAGCTGAAAGTAAATCATTAAACGGTTTTTACGATTTTTTCTTAAAAACGAAAAAGTTTATGTTAATTTTGAGACTTGGTGATAGTTTTCTTACATAAGAAAAAATGTTTATAAAGCTTTCCAAATAATGTTGCGATTAATAACATAAGGATACATGTAATATACATTGGTGGTTTTGTTGTTGATTTTATGAAAACGGTGCAAAAGTATTAACTCTTCCGATACGACGATACGCACGCACTCATTACAACAAAAAGCATTTTTTTAAATAATTTTTCAATTTACAAAACAAATCACTTCCTTGTACAAAAACGGTTGTGTTACCAATTCTAAAAATTAAAAAGATTAATTTAATTCACGATTTTGTGCAGAAACAAACAGAACGCCTCGCCTCGCCGCCCCGCAAGTGTAGTTCGTTGTCGTAGTCGTTGTTGTCGTCCGGCTATTTTGTTGTTGAGTATAGCTCGAGTTTTGCTCGTTCATTTATGCATTTATTCAGTTCAAGTATGTTGTTTTTAAGGTTAAATCAACTGCAACCGAAAGTCTTCATTAATATTTCAGGTCAATGACATTTATTTGAATAAATAGACAGGTAGTGAATGATAGATTCGAAGAAAATAAATTTTGCGTTAATGTTCAAATTTGTGGTCAGGAAATATCCGGTTGATTGTTGATATCAAGGATTGCAATGAAGAAGAATTTGTTTGCGTTAAAATGTGTATTTAAACTTGACGTTTGGTTAAAATTTGACGTTTGGTTTAAAATCGGATCAAATTTAGCCATTTGTTGTGGGAATTGCGTTAAAAGGGAAATTTCCCTCATGATTTAAGAAATTTCCCTCGACAAAAAATGGTTTTCCTTCTAGGTAAAAAAAAATTTGTGCAAAAAGTCACTAGAGATAACAAACAAACTCTGGTTTATTCGTTTTTCTTGATTTTGCAGTGGTTATTTGATATTTTGAAGCAACAGTAAAAATCTTCAAACTAAAATTCCCATTTTGGATGGTTGTTTTTTTTCCGTGTAGTAACACTGCAAAACTTGTTTCACAGCTGATATCTGTTATCATTCTCGAAAGAAAGAACAATTATTTGGAGAAGCCAACTTCTCTATCATTCATGAGAAAAAAAAGACACGTCAAAACCTTAACCCATTTAACCTGCTTAGCAGCACGATAAATTTTAACCCATTTTATTCACCACGCTAGTGTCAAGTTTTAACCAAACGTCAAGTTTTAACGCAATTACACACGGCCTTAATATTATTGAATAAAATAGTTCTTGATCAGAGATCACAAAAAGAAACAAAAGAAACTAATATCGACGTCTTCGAAATCAGTCAATATAAACAGATTTACAGCCCCATCATCACTGATACCTCACAAGTCATAAGAAGAGGTGAAATTGATTTGGTGACTTTTTCGTATTCTCCCCCAAAGTCACAACTTGTGAGAGTCACAAAAATAATCGAAATTGTGATCTCCTTCAGAGCAGGTCATAACTAGAAAATTACTTGAGATTTGGCATTTTGATTTATGAGTATGAATGAATATAGTGAAAAAGAAGGAAGGAAAGAGAAGACATACGCTCTTTCTTTTTTTTTATTCTTTTTCTTTGTTTACAACTGATAACGATCATTTCATTGGTCATCGCCTTTGAAATTACACTACAATAATAAAAGCAACCCCCATACACAATCTCTGTTTGCGTTGCCAATATTGACGAAATCGCACCATATGTTGCGTTGAAACACATATTGCAGTTACAAAGAATCTATTCTGGCAACGCATTTCCATATTCACATTGGCTGTGGTGAGTTTCGTTGTGACTTTTCTTATGAAGATTATAGGAGAATCCGACAAATGATATCGAATCACAATAATCCTCACAAGAAATAGTCACAAGGGCTTATGACTTGTGATTCCTCACAAGGGGGAGAATCAGGTTGTTAATGTCGTTTTCCATTGGTATTTTTTTGTCGTTTCTTCTTCTGCCTCAAATGGAACGGGTTATGATGTATGTGTCATTCGTCGGACGATTCTGTTTTCAAAACAAAAGAGTTCTGCTCTTCTCAGAAGCATTCCGTCAGTCAAAGTCAGTCCAATGGAATGGTTTCAGAAGACTTCTGGACTCTTCCGAATGCTGCTGGACGACCAATGGAAAACGACATAACTTCGAGGTAGTTAAGCACTTCGCCTACCTGAAATCCGCTATGAATTCCGATAATGACACTAGCGCTGAAATCAAGAAAATCATTCTTGTCAATTGCTGCTTCTTTGGACTTAGAAGACATTGAGCAGAAAAGACTTCTTTTGAGCAACTACAGTGTCACAATGCAAAACCGTAATCATCCCGGTCCTCATGCATGGTGTAGAGATATGGATCTTGACAACATCAGATGAAAACTATTTGGGCTACTTCCAAAAAATAAAAATTTCCAGTGATAGTTTGTCCTGTCTGCATAAATGGAGAATGGACACGAAGATTCAACTAACAACTGTATGAGATGGTGGGGTCATGTAGCCTCAAAGGTGGTAGAGGACCTCAACCAACTTGGCGTACAACGTTGAAAGCTCGTAATAAGCGTGATCTCTTCGAATACGAAGAACGAAGAAGTCATTGGGTCTTTAGGATTGAATTTTTTTTCGTTTGGATGAAATGCGCTCGAATTTTTTGTATGGTGATGAGTGCGGGAAGCTGAAAAGAGGGAAGAAAAATATGCGTATGCAGATGCTACAACGGATCAGGAAAGGGAGACTAGGTATACCGACAAGAAGAAGTGACTATACTTGAAATGATCCAGAAGAAAACAAATTATGTAAGTAAGGTACTTGCTATCAACAAACAAATCATCATCTGTTCACCGCCGAGGACT
Source organism: Sphaerophoria taeniata (assembly GCA_943590905.1). Lineage (NCBI taxonomy): Eukaryota > Metazoa > Arthropoda > Insecta > Diptera > Syrphidae > Sphaerophoria > Sphaerophoria taeniata. The sequence goes on along the minus strand of OX016540.1, from coordinate 20,658,103 downwards.
TCATGGCTTGTTAAGATTTATAAAATTGATGAACTAGCTGACCCTAAAAACTTTGTTTCTTTCTACAAAATTATAAAATGTGTGTAAAACGGCCGCTGGAGCAGACGGGCTAGCCACCGAACTGTACAAGCAGCTGGAGATGATTTGGTTAGGAGTATGCACCAGTTCATCTGCAAAATTTGGTCGAAGGAAAGCATGCCCGACAAATGGAACCTCAGCATCGTATGCCCGATCATCAAGAAAGGAGATCCCCTGAACTGCACCAACTACAGAGGTATAAGTCTCCTACAAGATATTGTCTGCCGTACAGTGTGAACGTTTGAAGCCCTTCGTCAACAGTGTGGCTTCGTTCAGACCCGGAAAGTCCAACATCGATCAAATATTCACCCTACGGCAGATCTTGGAGAAGACCAGGAACTTCAAATCGATACGTACCACGTTTTCATCTATTTCAAGGCCGCGAATGACAGCGTCTATAGAGCAATGTCCAGTTTTGGCATCCCAGAAAAACTCGTCCGTCTGTGTAAGATGACAATGGAAAACTCACGCTGTTCCATCATAGCCGGAAAAAACCTAACGGACGCATTTGATGTCAAAAAAGATTTTAAACAAGGCGATGCGCTGTCATGCGATTTCTTATCATTCTTGAAAAGATTGTGCAAAACTCCAACGTCAACACCAGAGGTACAATCTTTCAAAAGTCCGTCCAAGCTACTAGGATACGCAGACGACATTGACTTAATTGGAAGAACACAGCGTGATGTCAGTGGAGCGTTTGTGAGTCTTGAGACGGAGGCCAAGAAGATGGGTCTAACAGTTAACGAGGACAAGACCAAGTTAATGCTGTCAACAAGAAAGGACTACCAACATCGACGTCTTGGAGCAAACGTCAAAATAGATAGATTTAATTTCGAGGTAGTTAAAGACTTCGTCTACCTTGGAACCGCTATCAACGCAGACAACAACACCAGCGCTGAAATCAAACGAAGAATCACTCTTGCCAATCGCTGCTTCTTTGGACTTAGAAGGCAATTGAGTAGTAAAGTCCTCTCCCGAGCATCTAAAGTGACACTCTAGAAAACCTTCACCATCCCGGTCCCGGTCATGTATGGTGCAGAGGCATGGACCATGACAACATCGGATGAAAACGCTTTGGGCTCCTTCGAGAGAAAAATTCTTCGAGTGATTTTTGGTCCTGTCTGCATTAATGGAGAATGGAGACACTGACCTAGCCAGAAAAGTTAAGGTCCAATGACTTAGATGGTTGGGTCATGTAGAGCGAATGAAAAATAATGCTACGGCTCGTAGAGTCTTCGAATCCAACCCGGAAGGACGTCGCAGCAGAGCAAAAACCGCGACTCAGGTGGAGCACACAGGAGGTAGAGGACCTGCACCTGATCCGGCCTGGACTGTAAGTAAGTGGACAAGTAAGTGTAAAACGGCCGTTGTTTAAATTTTTCATTTTTCATATGATCAAAAATCGGATCAGTGGTTTCTTAGCTTATCAGCACGAACACTCAATCAAATTCAATCACTTCATAATATGTATTTCCAAAGGGTTTTGAAATAGAACAGTTTTAATCAAAAAAAGAAGAACAACACGATTGCTAACGCTTCACTTTCTTATCTTTAAATTTATAAACATGAATAATGCACTAATATTCAACTTAATCAATTCATTTTCATTATTCGAGGCATGCGAACAGTGTGACACGAGCATTTATTTCCGTGTATCTTGGGTCAAGGTTACTTTATTTTAATTTGACGCAAATTTGCACACCAATCGACACTCAGTTCGAGGATCATTAACAAACCAGTTTTCTTCAACTTTTAGCCGCGATGGGAATTGATTATATAACAATTGAACCACAGTCAAAACTGACTTTCACGTGTTTTATTCTCTCAATAGTTTCTCAAAAACCGGTCTTTTGTATTCTCAACAAAAATATTCATAAAACCACCGCAGTTTTGTTTATTCACAACAAAACAGAAGAAAAACCAATAAACACCCAACAAGAATACCAAAAATTCACCTTTAAACCAATAAACAATTGCAATGCGTGTGAATTTAAATTGAATAAAAAAAAAACAACGAAAACTTCAATTTTAATCAAACACAACAAACAACATGCTGCACGAACGAATTCATAGTTTGAACCTCTTAATCAACCGAATGTCTAACTTCAACTAACATTGTTGTCGCTTGATTCAGTTGAAGACGATTGATATTGCTGAAAAAATAAACAAATTCGCCATCGACTTGTAGCTAAACCCAAATCAGCAGTTCGCTGATTAAAAATCAGCTGAGGTGGTATAAGGTCGTCGTTAAACAGAAAGAAAAAAAATGTTTCGCAGAACACTGCTCCCGGGACATGAAAACATTGATCGTGGCAGTGATGGTGTCGTGTTGTTTTGTTTTTGTTTCCTTACCGCTCACCTTAGATTTGAAATTTTATCAATAATTTTAAGACGATTTAATGACATTTGAACATGAATACATTAAGTGATTTATTCAAATCTTATGTAAAAGATCTTTTCTATAATAAGCTAAGGAACGCTGATAAAGTGGGATGATGTTTTCGATTATTAATTGTGCGGCAGACAGTTGACTGACAGTTCAACTGCTAAAGTGATAAGAAGAAACAGTTGGGTCTTCTATCAAGGTTGTGTCGAATGAAAGTGAAGAAGTGCAATTCGAACTAACTGCATGCGGCATGAGTCGCTTCTACAAGGAAATTAGGACCGAATGGCCGATTTTTTTAAATTAAATAATGGATCTTGTGCTTATTTCTTTTTTTAATATCAGTTTTTAGTTATTTCAAACCGATAACAAGCTCTAAAAATGTTGGGTCAGTTGGTATTCATTATTGGCCTTTTTTCTTTTTTACCTCCGAGCAGATTAGATCAGATCATGGATGTGTCAAAAAAAAAAATCTGTGTTTCTGCAGATAGCTGCGCGAAGACAACTTCACTTGTTTTTTCGGATTTTACAGACAAAAACAAACATAAAATTAAAAATGGATTCCCAAGACAGTCGCGCGTCTATTGTAGGTGAAAAAAAAATTGTTAAAATAATAATAAGTACCTAAAATATTACATATCAGTGCTCAGGTTTGTTTCTTTATTAAATCGGAGGACATTGAATATGATCTGCTCAGAGCTTCGCTTTGACACATCCGTGATCTAAATCTAATCTAATCTGCTCGGAGGTAAAAAAAGAAAAACGCCATATGTCGCTCTTTTATCACCCCTCCCCTGTGCATTTCCACCTTGTTGGATGCGGGGCGAGACTTCGGACTTGGGATATCCCAAATCGCAGTTGGTCTAACACAAAATCGCAGTGAAATCAAAATTTTCGCTGTATTACTACTTTTTCATTGATTTGTTACATGATATGCTGATGCTCATCGCCTACTGTATGTAATCATGGTGTTGGGCGATAGTGTGGGAGTGGAATGGGAATAGGAAAAGAAAATGGAACAATTATTGAAGAACGCAGCGACAATACAATTAGCTTGCATGAATGAGATACAAATAATTTTTTAATGTTTGAAGTTTGAAACTTTGTAATACAATAATTTCTATGAACAATTATTGTAGCCAAATTTGGAATAATCGCAGTAGATTGCAGGAAAAGCGCGGTGAGGCAGTAGATTTGTGAATTTGGAAAAAAGTGCAGGTAGATTTACTGCAATTGCAGTGAAGTCCGAAAGCTGCTGGCGCGAGAGCATCGAAGCTGTTAGAATCAGCTGTTTCTAACAAAGAGAAAAAAAAAGGAATTTGCAATTCAAAATAAAAACGGAGCACTAATGTGTTCATATACCAAGAGAAATGTCTCAGGCCCCGACCCATAGAATCCGTTTCATCCGTTCCGGCAACGCATCCGTGTACGTTGCCGGATGCGATGAATTTGAGGTGACCCAATGAATGCGTTGACGTTTATTATATTTTGTTTTTGTTTTTATATTTTGTTTTCAATCTGTCACTTTCATCGCATCTGCCGGAGGGGAAAAGTTAAAAGTTCGGCTACTTTGTCCGTTGCGTTCACCGCATGCGTTGCTTATGGGCAGCATCCCATAACAACGTGTGTGTTTAATCCAGCTGTCAGTGCTATACGTCGACGCAACGGATGAAACGGATTCTATGGGTCGGGGCCTCCAGTTTCTTGACAGCTCCGTTCAGGGCAATGACAAGCACCACCGCCGGTTCGCCCCAGGGGTGGTTACATATCTACTTCGAACACACAATACAGAAATCGTGTCATAGTTTAAATTCATGGGAAATATGAAGTTCAAATCATTTCAGAACGCCTTTTTGTGCTGATCTGTCAGACAAGAAAAAAATGAATTTTATGTATAAAATAATTGAAAAGTATTATATTCAATTTCATTTTACACCGGAATATCTTCCATTTTGATGTTGCTGCCACAAAAACTTTGAACTTAACACAAATTCTTGTTTTCAAATGTAAAGCCTGGTACGCAGATCGCGCTAAATTTTAGCTCACGCATTTCTCTCCAAACATCAGCTAAATTCCTGGCTAAATTTTGACATTTTTTTTCGAGGAGCATTGTGGTAGCGATGGCTACCCTTAAGGGATTTCCATGTCGCTTTGCAATCGAGATTGCTGTGCGACTTCTCCTCCACCATATTGCCGGCTGCTGTTTCAACAGAACGGCCAACATTTTTTTCTCATCTACGGGAAATGATGATTTTTTCCGCGTATCTTTGTTTTGTGCTTCAGGCACTTTTTCTCCTTCAACTTTTATTATATTTTCTACAAAATCTAGCGAATAATCTTGCTAGTCAAAGAACAAATGAAGCAAATGTCAAAATTTAGCTCGAGAATAATGTGCCGGACATTAGGTCTGTTCCAGACTTTTTGTGCACTAAATTAGGCAATCTGTAAAATTCTAAGGAGTGGGGAGAAAACTCTCTCAGAGAGAGAGGTTTGTAAAATTTACAAATTCAAGAAACCAAATTCAAGAAAAAATTTACAAAACTGGATTGTTTTTTTTTCTGTTTGACGTATGTCAAATTCTGATTTGACAGAACTCATATTTCTGCCGGAAGAAATTCGTTGGGCTAAATTTGTCAGCGCTCTCTCGTGAGCGCTCTCTTCTACACAATTTTTGAAGTTGGGAACAGACCTTGACCAAAAATAACCAAATATTACTAAATTCGGCAGTTTCAAACTGAGTGTGGCCGTTCCACACCACCTATTAATTTCACTAGCTAAATTTTGACAGATGATTATGTAGAGTTACGAAAAAAAAAAAATATTTTTAGCTAAAGCTGCGTACCTCTTCGCTTAAAAGCTCAGCTAAATTTTAGCTCCGCTAAATTTTGGAGAGAATTTTATATGGCAGCTAAAATTTAGCTCGATCTGCGTACTAGGCTTATGGCATTTTTAATTGGCAATCTGGAAGCGTTCAATTGGGCAAAACTGACAGTTCTGATTCTGAAAAAAAGAGAATTTCTCTTCTGGTTTTAAAAACAGAATCAGAAGCAGAATCACTAACACATTCATAAATTTAAATGTCAGATGTCACACTTCATGTTCGCAGCACAAAAACAAAATGAAATTTGGCGCGAATAGGTACACATATATAATAATACATGTCATACTCAACCAATACATTCTCACCAAACTTCAGATTCTTCGGAATAAAAAAAAAACTGTTCAATTGGGATTCCGAATCGAAAAACAATTCCGGATTGCCAATTAAAAACGCCATTAAGCAAACACATCACTTTGACAGATCAACACTTTCAACTCCTTGACACATTAGGTCCGTTCGTTTACTCCCTAAAACTGCCATATTCTCACACTTTTTTGTTCTTTTACTCCCAATTTTTGTAAGATCTGTCACTTTTGAAGGAGAAAAATATTTCCTCTATCTGCTGATTTTAGCCACAAAAATTCTTGTGGCAGTTTGTGTAAGTTCTGTTAAACCAAATGCACAAAATTATGTCAAACGTCAACAAAATTCAATGTACTTCTTATGGTTTGACAGAACTTACAAAAACTGCCACAAGAAATTGGGCGCATTCACTAACTTAGTCACTACGTAGTCGAAATTCAACTAGCTTAATGTCATGTTGATAATGATAGTTCAGTAATTTTAGATTTCATCTGCCGAAAAATTCCTAGTGAGATGTAAGTTTGTATACACCTTTATTACAATCGAGATATTTGCGAAAAATGAATTTCGTGACCTTTTGACCCTTATAACTTTTTTAGTCGACACGATATCAACGTCGATTTTTAAATTTTAACACCTTCATGACAACACCGTAATAAAAGAGAACATTATTTTCCAAAATGCCTAAAATGACTGGACTATGAACATATGAAGTAAGAAACGTTTGTGAATTTGTGATTTGAGGTTAGAGAACTTTCATCAAAAGTGTTGTCTTGTTTTGCTTAATATACTATGAAAAAACACTACCTAATAAGATCTGATTACATAAATTTCGTCTTCAGACCCTTTCACATAATTAATATTGTCGTATTATTCGATTAATTTCATTTTAAATTTTGTTCAAAGGAGAACCGGCATTTTGGCCTAAGAACCAATGACGACATGATATATATCAATGGAAAGGTTTTTTTGTCTACTTTAACTTTTGCTACGGCAGTAAGTCCCAAATCGCTGTGTGGAAAAAGTTATTGCACAATAAAGTCATTCACAAGTAGTAAGTGATTTCTTGTTTTCATCTTGACCTTGGATCAAATAACGACATGATGTATATCAATTGAAAGGTTTTTTTGTGCACTTTAACTATTGTTTTGGCAAGAAGTCCAAAATCGATGTGGGGAAAAAGTTATTGCACAATTAAGTCATTCAAAAAAAATTGTTTGCTTGCTTTCATCATAATACAAAAGAAAACAAAACATAACTTATTTTTATCCGTGAATGACTTAATTGTGCAATAACTTTTTCCCCACAGTGATTTGGGACTTCTTGCCAAAACAAAAGTTAAAGTGCACAAAAAAACCTTTCAATTGATATACATCATGTCGTTATTAGATCCAAGGTCAAGTTGAAAACAAGAAATTAGTTATTACTTGTGAATGACTTTATTGTGCAATAACTTTTTCCACACAGCGATTTGGGACTTACTGCCGTAGCAAAAGTTAGAGTAGACAAAAAAACCTTTTCATTGATATATATCACTTCGTTATTGGTTCCTAGGCCAGCTTCCATACATTTTTGCCGGTTCTCCTTTGATATTGAACTTTTGTTTCTTATTCAACAGCTGATTATAAAATGTCAAAATCTGTCAACTAACTTTGAAGTCAAAATTTTTTCACTACGTGCGTCGTTGTATTTGACCAATCAGAATGAATTGACTACGTAGTGACTACGTTAGTGAATGCGTCCATTTTTGTGGCTAAAATCGGCGGATAGGGGAAATATTTTTCTCCTTCAAAAGTGACAGATCTTAGAAAAATTGGGAGTAAAAGAACGAAAAAGTGGGAGAATATGGCAGTCTTCGGCAGTTTTATGGCGTTTTTAATTGGCAATCTAGAATCTAAAAAGAAGCATTCTGTTTTTGAAATCAGAAGGGAAATTCTCTGCTTTTCAGAATCAGAACTGTCACTTTTGCCCAATTGAACGCTTTCAGAATGTTTTTTTTTTTACTTCCAGATTGCCAATTAAAAACGCCATCAGGGAGTAAAAGAACGGACCTTATGTTAACCTTAAAAATTGTTGCTGTGCATATGTCAGTCACGTCAAAATAGCTGAGTGAGAAATCGAATCCAAACTGAATTCATATCAGAGATCTCACAAAAAGATCTCAGTTCTCAGCTGAGATTTTTTGTTCCACTTAAAAAAATCTCAGATCTCATTGAGATGTTGTTAGATGGAACTGGCCTAATATGATTGTCTTTCTATACTACCAACTATAAAAATAAAAAATGTAAGATTGTTTACAATTTTGAGTTGTTCAAGCGCTTAAAAGGGTTATTCGGGCACATATAAGCTTCAACTCCAACATGAGTTACTTTTTTCAAACCAAAACATGTAAAAAAAAAAAAACAAATATTTACAAACAACATCCATTTACCATGCCATACAGATGATGTGATTTCCAAAGTTCCACGATTTGCCAACTCTTGCAAATAGGAACATGCCCATTTAAAATACCTACGCCTGACAGACATTGGCTAGAACAAAAGAATTATTGTTTTCGAAAAAAAATTAATTTAAAATGAGCTTAAAATGCATGCGTTTCATTAATGCAACTGAAGGGTTTTTTTGATTTAAAGCTATTTTTAGCATGAACTCAACAAAGATATCGGCACTCAGAAATACGTAAAACAAAACAGTGTTATCAACAAGAAGCATCAAATGTCAGCCGATTTTTTATCGGTTAGACGAGCTTTGGAGGTTATTTTTAAAAAATATAAATTTGATTAATCTTTGTACTCGTGAAATATTTTTCGGCAAAGTCCAAAAGACCAAACAAAAAAATGGAAAAGAACAAAATTTCGTGCAATTGGTTATTGACCACATCTTGTTTGGGTGACTGTCAATTATCTTATCAATCACATTGGTTGATAGAAAAAAATCACCAGTATGTGTCACGACTCTATTAAACAGCTTAACCCACTGGGAAATCCTATTATTAACAAGTAATAAACTAATTCTCGTACGTTACTGCTTATCTAGAACTAGTATACTGAGATCGGATGATTCGAATTACGTTGAACGTTAATGACCTTACAGCTAACTATTACGTCAAGTGGCCAGTTTTTTTTTCAAAACAACATTAACATGCCGGCCGGGAGTAGAAAACCTGCTTGACAAGTTTGCTAACGCAGCATCACGCGATTGTGAGTGACCCATGCTCAAACAGCTGTTAAACACTCATTTTAAGCATGCCATAATTTTTGCTATCGGACACTGTTTGACAGATACCATTTTTAAATAAATTTATAAGATTATTGTTTATGAGATAAAAGTGACGACAACATTCTAGTAGCTAGTAGAAATGCTTGAGGAATTATGAATAAAATATGTGTGTGTCGTCGCTTGATTAAAAGTATAGGTACCAGAGATTAAAATGAGTATGTTTGAACAGTTCGAACACATCCAAATTTTTCTTGTGTGCTTGTTCATACTCGTTCGATTGCAACCCTTATTTATGAATAATTTGACTCATAAATAAAAAGGCTTGTAAGTCAAACCAAGCAAGCAGAGGAAACTCGTAAATATTTTTCGTTTTCGATCATTTCAAGTCAAATTGATTCACAAGCAATTCGCTTGCTTGTACTTACTCAAACATGTTTGAGTTTTCGGGTAAAATTGATTGGATGTTTCAATTTTTTTTTCTCTACGAAGAAAAAAAGAAAGATGCAGGCTTTGTATGGGTTATAATTTAACGAATAGAAATATTATTTATAAATGAGTAAGGTGGCTGGATTTGCATTCATAAATATAATAATCCGCACTGGAAACATAATTTTTCACATTAATTAAAGAAAGGATTTATTAATGAATGCATACTATACCTCAATGTGGGTTAGGTTTGTATACCTAAATAGAAAATAGTGATTGAAGAAGATTATGTCGTGGGAATACCTGCTTCCGGTTGGTAGAGGATGCAGTTTTGTTAAGATATTTTAAATATTGTTAATCTTTTTATAACATATCTGACCTTCCTATAACCAAGCTACCTACTACTTTCTGGATAATATGTAATCCTTTTCTAAGGTGGGATGTTGGCTTTTTGTAATTAGAGTAATAAAACAAAAAAAGAGGTATGAATGAACATTTTGAGGTCAAGCTATGAATGAATTAGTTTCAGTAATAATTTTTGGTTTTTACGCATCTTTTTTTTTATAAAAAAAAGGGTTTTTTTTGTTTCAATGAGTACTTACATTTTTAAATACTAAGAAAATGAAATCATGATATAAAACTTTGAATATTATATATGTTACAAACATGTCTTTTTAATCAAAATATGTAGATTTCCTTATTTCTATTTTGTTCGAAATTTTTTACATTGATTCCACTCAGCACACAAATCTCAAAGAAACCAAGCATTATTTTTCGATTTACTTACAAGCGCCATGAATAATGGAGTGGTGATTGTAAGCGATTTTACTTTCAATCAGTAAACTTGTTTGAAGATATTACGAATCCATAATCATTAATTTTTTTGCTGGAGAAAATTCAACTGACAACGCGGATTCATTTGCTCATGAAATCCTAATGTATATTGAATATTTGAAACCCATACACAAGGTCCTGTTTATATTTTACAATGGTGTTTCGATCACAAAAAATCAAATAATCAAAATATGTGGATTTATTTATTTCTATTCGTATCTAATCTATCTATTTTATTCGACACAGCGATACAAAAATTTGAGAATGAAACAAATCAACGATAAAAATAAACCTCCTTGCCATAGATTACCTACATTTCCACACAGCACACAAATCTCAAACAAACCAAACAATATTTTTCGATTTACTTACAAGCGCCATGAATATTTGAGTGGTGATTGCAAGCGATCTTACTTTCAACCAAAAAACTCGTTTGAACTCGTTTGAAATGAGGGATGATTTGTAAATAATTTTACTCATAAATAAAAAGACTCGAAATTACTTGATTGTGCGTTGACTCAGTTTGTTCAAACTCGTTTTTTTTGAGTAAATACCCGAAACTTACAAGCAATACTTGACTCATTTTAATCTCTGATAGGTACTTTTGTGTTCAAGAAATGACAAACAGTGGAGTTTTTTTCATTAGAAACTGGGCAAAAAGTAAAATATTTGTTTCTTTAGATTAAGTGAACATAAACGGATGAACAGTTTTTTATTAGTGATTTCGTTTTTTTTAACTCCTTTACTTCTACATAATTATGAACGGAATTGGTTAAAACGTTTTTTTTGATGTTATTGTTAAAATAAATTTTAAATACAATCAGAACCTTATACAGTGCTGCGGGTAAGCACTTCTTAGGTTTTGCTATCTGTTATGTGCAATTAACCGAAAAGTTAAGTTATTTAAACCCGGTTACGTATCTATTTGACTCTAAAAAAATAATAATTGCAAACTTATACTTATAATTGCAAAAAATACTATTCCACACTTATTCCACAGATTAACTAACCCAAAGAATAAGAGAAAAAATTATTTGTTCATGGAATAATGGTGACGTTTATCAAAATTTCCCTTTGGGAATTTCGTTGTTGTTGCTACTTGTCAACCGATTTGTTGTCGTCTTTGCTACATACACAACTGGTCAAAAAAATAGGTGTGAAGAAATTTTAGATGACGACTCACTGTCAACTTGTTGGCTTGTTGCTAAATAGCGGTTGTTTTGGTTTTGGTATTCTCTTGAGAATGACGCCAAATTCAAATTTCTGTTTTAAATGCATTTATTATAAATAAATAAATAAATAAATGGAGTATCGCGACAGCTCTTGAAGAGCCAAGGCTTAAGTGACTTACTCTCATCAATAACTCTCTGGGTGCGTGTGAAGAATTGAGGGGACCTACAATTTTACGCCGATTCCCAACTGCAAACACTTTTGAGAAGCACTTTTTCTTGACAGATTTATACTCTTGGAAGTTTTGTCAGTTCTTCGCAAAAGGCAATGCCCGTGAAAGATGAAATAAAAAATATGGGCACGAGTAGGACTCGAACCCAAGTCGTTCTGCTTAGCAGCCAATCACTAAGCCACGGACAGTACAAATTCATTTATTAAAGTATTAAAATACAAGTTAGGTTGTTTCAATTATAAATTAGGAGCTGAAAAAAAAAGTTTATTTTTGATAACTCTCTTAATATGGATCGAAGAATTCACTGCTCGCCAGAAGAAAGAAGATTTGTCAATCATCTACGCCGTGAAGGCAAAACGTACAAATTTATCGTGATGACCCTTGGATTATCTCAAAATATGGTAACAAATGATCTGAAGCCGAGTATAGTACGCGAAAATAGAGGAAGACCGAAAAAAATCACCTTCACTGACCGCCGCTTATTAGTTATACCCAGGTCGAATCCCTGCATGTCATCAAGAACTATAGGCGCAAAAATTGAGAATGTACTATCCGGAGAAGGCTTAAGATCTTTAATCTATAAGGTAGAGTCGCCAGTAAAGTCCCTTTGCTTAGATCTAACAACAAAAGGGCGCGAAAACAATTTGCTCTTAGATACGCAAATTGGAGTGGACCTGAAGGCGTACAAAAAATAGTGTAGTATCCTGCGGAGCGACGAGACTACAATAAATCTGTTTTCATCGGACTCCGGCCGTAATGGTAGACGCCCAAAAAGAAGGAATACCATACTAAGGTGGCAATGTTATGGTGTGAGGATGTTTTTCCGGGTATGGTGTCCAAACATTTGGCAAGAAAATTTTGTTTTTTATTATGAATTAAATATTATATAAATTGTAAATTAAAATTAACGTTAAGTTAAATTGAAAAGTGTAGCTTCAAAAATTTGATCTCCTGTTACTTGATATGCAAATGAGCAAAATTGTAAAAAAAAAGCTTTCTCTTATACTTCCTCAAGGCTAAGCTGTTCCTAAGCTAAGCATAAGCTTAAATCGTTTTTTTTTATTACTCGTCGTTGAACCATCGATTCATTAACATCGAACCTTGAATAAAGATTGTACATATAAATTGAATTTACTTGAGTTTCTCATTTTTGGTAGTTTTCCTTGGTATTTTGTAATTGAAAAATAGTATTCGCTTCTTTTCGAACCAAGGAAATTTTGGGAAAAATACTTCTCAAAACATTTTGGCGACCGTGACAGGACGCTTTGATCCTGCCTTAATAAATACAGTTATTTGCCTTTATCGCTCCGTTACAAAGGAGTTCAATTGCATTAAGAAAGTACTTTTGCGAACGAAATAAGAGTCAATCAACCTTTTCTTTTGATAATTATATCGAAGTCATCGTTTCGAATTGGTTTGAAGTTGTTGCTGCTGCTGTTGGTGAGAAGACGAAGTTGCTTGAATCTGTTGTTGCGAGTTTTGCTGTTGTGAGCCTTACGGAGGAGGAACTAGAGCCAGTGATTAGAGGTCAAAAGCTGGATAACGGAATTTTAACCAGAACAAACCGCAAGTATAAAACAGTAGTTTTTTGCTAATATTCTACCGCATAATAAAAACTAACAGTAGTGTATATTCGTTGAACACGTGGTTTCCAATTTAACCTAACACCACATTTAACATCTCAATATGGCTCAGAATTCCGAATCAACAGAAAAAGATGCATCGAAGCTTACGGACAATAATTTGAGGGGACTAAGCGAATTAAAGACCTTACGATCTACAACCAAAGCTAGTATGACTCGCATTCGCCAATATGTAAATGAAAAATCTTCTTCGCTATCGGTTTCAGAACTCGAATGTAGGCTAGGAATTCTCGAAGCATATTTCAAGCAAATATTAACAACCCAAACTAGTATCGAAAGGCTTGCTCCTTCAGAAGATCATTCCAGCGCCAGGAGTGACCTGGAAAACTCATATGTTGAAGCCAAAATCTTGATCTTAGGCTTAATTGAAATTCACAAGCCGAAATCTGTCGATCAGAGCGCGCTTAATTCATCATTTTCCGTGTCTCACCCTGGCTCTAGTTCCAATTTACAAAAAATCAAACTTCCAAGCTTTGGGGGAAAGTATTCCGAGTACCCAAATTTCATCGGCATATTTAACAAATTAGTTCACTTTAACATGAGCCTTGATCGAATAGAAAAGTTTAATTATTTGAAGGGCTGTCTACAAGATGCTGCTTTGTCAACCATTTGTGATTTGGAAGTCACTGAACTTAATTACGTCAAAGCATTAGCTAAATTGAAAGAAAGATTTGACAACAAGAATCTTATGTTCCAAGAGCATATCACAAATATTTTCGAAATGTCAAAGGTGTCAAAACCATGCCCGATTCAAATAAGAGCTCTTATAGATAGTATAAGTGCGCATCTTAGTGCGATGCTGTCGTTGGGGAATTACGAAAATATTGTAAACGCCATTTTGATTCGGTTTGCAATCGACCGACTGGATTACGATTCTCGACTTAAGTGGGATGAGTCTATAGACTTTGATAAATTGTCGTCATGGACAGATTTTTCTAGTATCATTGTTCGTCGTTGTCAGGCTTTAGAAGCAAGGAAGTCCAGTGAAGTATATGCCCCCGAGCGTCCTTCGTCCCAGCAAGAAAAAGGAAATCGCTTTCGATCAAAGCCAAAAAGAAACGTACAGAGTGCATTCGCAATTTCCTCATCGGGAACACTCTGTGCATTTTGTAAAAATGCACATTCCATCGATTCCTGTTCATCCTTTCTCAAGCTATCGGCTCGAGAACGCTTCAACCAAGCAAAGCTTCTAGGACTTTGTATCAAATGCTTAACGAAAGGTCACTCTGTAAGGCAATGTGTGCAACGTAATTGTGAGGTATGTGACCAACCACACCATTCCAAATTACATCGATTTGTCGTGTCTCCAGCTTGTCTTCAACAAAGTTCTTTGGAAGCACCCTCTTCAAGTGGAATAACATCGCCCGCAGCATCTCTCGTGGGGACGTCTGTTAATGAAGCAAGCAGTTACACATTTCTTGCAACAGCTATAATAAACATTCGTGACAGATCTGGTTTATGGCAGCCAATTCGTGCCTTATTAGACTCGGCTTCTCAATTGAATATTATTACACAAAGTGCTGCTCATCGGCTCAATCTGAAACAAGAGCCAGTAAATGCCGCAGCTAGTGGTCTAGGAATGAGTACTGAATCTTACAAGTATCGAACAAATACCATAATAGGTTCACGAGTCAACAATTTTGTCGAATCCTTACAACTAGCGGTGCTCAAGTCTATAACAGGTTGTCAACCAAATCAGAAAATAGATATCGTAGACTGGAATCTTCCAAACAATATTGATATGGCAGACCCATATTTTAATCAACCCAATAGGATTGATATCTTATTAGGGGCAGAGACATTTTTCAAAATTTTATCCATTGGTCAAATCAAACTGGGTAACGAATATCCCCGTTTGCAAAAAACGTTGTTGGGATGGATCGTCGCAGGCAGATATCAAAAATGCCATAACCCACAACGATATTGCCTTGTTGCTTCAAATAGCGCTGAAAGTAGATCCACTGATGAAGATCTTCACAATTTAGTAGAAAAGTTTTGGAAAATGGAATCAATTGGAACAAAAAGCGACAACTTAAACGCAGAAGAGGCATTTTGTGAGGACCTTTTCCAAAAGACAACATGTCGCTTATCGGATGGCAGCTTTATGGTAAGACTGCCTTTTAAAGATAACGTAAGTTCATTAGGTGAATCGTTTTCGAGCGCACACAAAAGATTTCTGTGTCTCGAAAGGAGACTCAACAAAGATCCCCTCCTAAGAGAACAATACGCAGCATTTTTATCAGAATACGAGTCGTTGGGACATATGATCGCTCTAAGTCCACAACAAATCAATGAAGTCAAATACTACACTCCACATCAATGCGTTCTTCGACCAGATTCATCGTCAACAAAATTGAGAGTGGTGTTTGACTGTAGTTGCAAGACATCCACGAACCTTTCGCTCAATGACACGCTGATGGTCGGTCCAACAATACAGGACGATCTCTATAACATTGTCCTTCGGTTTCGATTTCACAGATATGCTTTGACAGCGGACATTTCCAAAATGTATCGCCAAGTTCAAGTGACAGAGGATGATTCGTTTTACCAATGCATTTTATGGCGTCCTCAACCAACTGAAGATATAGTAACATATCGTCTCAAAACCATCACATATGGAACGGCTTCTGCCCCATATTTGGCGACTCGCTGTTTACAACAAATTGCGAAAGATCATCAACATACAAACCCAAGAGCGGCGCGAGTAATTCTCAAAGATTTCTATGTAGATGACCTCATAACTGGGGCAGATACAAAAGAAGATGTTGAGTTTATTCGTAATGGCGTAGATGCTATTCTTAAATCAGCAAACTTCATTCTTAGAAAATGGTATTCAAATGATCTTTCAATTTTGAAAGGGTTACCAGAAGAAAATATGGAAAAACCGCTTCGCATCAATGACTCCGACGTCATCAAAACCTTAGGTTTAGTGTGGCATCCTCAAAGAGACACTTTTGGATTTATTTCGCAGACCTACAGTAGCATTGGAAAGATTAGTAAGCGTTCTGTACTGTCAGATCTTTCTCGACTCTTTGATCCTCTAGGATTGATCAATCCAATTGTAGTACGAGCGAAGATGTTCATGCAAGAACTTTGGAAAAGTCGATTAGATTGGGACGAATCGCTGCCGATGGAGATGCATGACAGGTGGACGAGATATTTGCATGACCTTGAACACTTATCGCACATCGAGATTCCGAGATATGTCTTTATAAATACTTCGATAAATTGCATGGAATTGCATGGGTTTTCAGACGCTTCAATGCGGGCGTTTGGTGCATGTGTATACGTTCGTTCTGAAGATGTCGCTGGAAACATTTGTGTACATCTAATCACAGCCAAATCTAAAGTAGCACCACTTTCGACTCAATCGTTGCCGCGCTTGGAACTGTGCGGAGCTCTTCTGCTTGCAGAGTTGATGGATCGTGTAACAAATAACATAGGCTCTGTCATCCACGGCTTACAGAATTCTCCTGGTGTTTACTTGTGGACAGATTCCGAAGTAGTTTTAGACTGGCTGTCAGTGGAATCATCGCATTGGAATACTTTCGTTGCCAATAGGGTATCCAAAATCCAAGAACTTACATCGTCATCGCAATGGCTACACGTAAACTCCAAAGACAACCCTGCAGACATTATATCAAGAGGTTCGAAGGTCTCGGAACTTGTTGAATCTATTTGGTTTACTGGCCCTAATTTCTTGAGAGGCCCACGAGAAGCTTGGCCCATTCAAAAAAGACATGCAACAAAAATGGACTTAGAAAAAAGACACACACGAACAGTCTTGCACACTTCATTTGACCAATGTCAATGGTCAATGTTCGAAAGATTTAGCAATTTTCAAAAAACCTGCAGGATTGTGGCAATCATATTTCGCTTTTTTAATCGGTTGCGTCAGGGCAAGTCCTATCGCTCACAAGGAGACTTCAGTGTAGAGGAAATTCAATTCGCATTCATTAGAATTGTCTGGTGCTTCCAGCAATTGGAATTCAGAGATGAAATTCGTGACCTTCGAACTCATAATGAAGTAAAATCTACAAGTTCTATCAAGTCACTATGCCCATTCTTAGATGATAGTCAATGTGGTGTCAGTGTTTTGCGAGTAGGTGGTCGTCTAAAAAACTCTGATCTCCCATACGAAAGCAAACATCCTCTACTCTTATCAAAAAATTCGAATTTCATTAAAACGTATTTTAACTACTTACACACTAAATTTTATCATGCAGGTCCAACCGCACTAGTGGGAATAAGTCGACAAACGTTTTGGGTGATAAACGCCAGAACGCTCGCAAGAAGGGTGGTCAAGAATTGCATTCACTGTTTTCATTATAAGCCGAAGTTGAACCAACAGCTTATGGGTGATCTCCCACATACTAGAGTAAGATACGAAAAGCCATTTCTAACATCCGGTGTTGACTTCTGCGGCCCAATCCAAACAACTTTTCGAATCCGGGGAAAACCGCCTTACAAGTCTTACATCTTCGTCTTTGTGTGTTTTGCCACAAAAGCAGTCCACCTGGAAGTCGTGTCGGACCTTTCAGCTAAAGCCTTCATCGCTTCATTTCGTCGCTTCATCGGCCGTCGCGGATTTTGTCAGCACCTGTATTGCGACAACGGCACCAATTTTGTGGGTGCCAGTAACATCATGAAGGAATTTCATAAACATTTCTTGAACGATCAAACTCAAAAGGCAATTGCAACCTGGTGCTCCTCACAAATGGTCCAATTCCATCATATTCCGCCGCGGTCCCCCCACTTTGGAGGCCTCTGGGAGGCTGCAGTTAAGTCTGCCAAAAAGTTGTTGGTCGGTGCCCTAAACTCCACTCTTCTAACGTTCGAAGAACTTACCACAGCCTGCGTTGAAATTGAGGCTATCTTAAATTCGAGACCCTTGTGCCCACTATCAGCTGACCCAAATGATGAGGAAGCCTTGACGCCATCACATTTCTGGATCGGCCAATCGCTGGTGGCATTGGTAGAGCCTTATGAAACTAATTTTAAAAAATTATCTCTTCTAGACAAGTGGCAACAAATTTCGATCCTTAAACAACACTTTTGGCAACGCTGGTCGAGAGAATATTTATTGAACCTTCAACAAAGATCGAAATGGAAGACAACATCGCCAAACATTAAAATTGGTACCCTGGCATTAATCTCAGAAGACAATGTTCCACCGCAACAGTGGTTACTAGGCCGTGTTACGAAGACCTTACCTGGACCTGATGGACATGTTCGAGTGGTCGAGTTGAAAACCAAAAAAGGCATACTTCGAAGAACTATTCATCGCATAGCACCCCTTCCCTTAGAAGAAGATTATTGTTGAATATAGCCTTAGGCTTATTCAAAGGTGGCGGTATGTCCAAACATTTGGCAAGAAAATTTTGTTTTTTATTATGAATTAAATATTATATAAATTGTAAATTAAAATTAACGTTAAGTTAAATTGAAAAGTGTAGCTTCAAAAATTTGATCTCCTGTTACTTGATATGCAAATGAGCAAAATTGTAAAAAAAAGCTTTCTCTTATACTTCCTCAAGGCTAAGCTGTTCCTAAGCTAAGCATAAGCTTAAATCGTTTTTTTTTTATTACTCGTCGTTGAACCATCGATTCATTAACATCGAACCTTGAATAAAGATTGTACATATAAATTGAATTTACTTGAGTTTCTCATTTTTGGTAGTTTTCCTTGGTATTTTGTAATTGAAAAATAGTATTCGCTTCTTTTCGAACCAAGGAAATTTTGGGAAAAATACTTCTCCGTCTTATATTTCTCATAAAATCCATATTAACAAAAAACGGGTATAGGGATATCTTGGAAAATGTCATGCTTCCATTTTCTGAAGATAACACGACCTTCCGGTGACATTTTCAATATGACAACGATCCAAAACACACGGCGGCTCTTGTAAATGATTGGTTCCAAGAGAAGAAAGTACCTCTTTTCCCGTGACCCAGGCAAACCCCTGACCCCAACCACATTGAGAACTTGTGAAATGAGCTCAAGCGAATGTTAGGCGGGCAATATTTCAGAAATGGAAACCATTTGTGGGAAGCAGTACAAAGAGAATACCTCAGCAGACCGTCCCCAAAATTGGTGGAATCAATGCCACGCCGAATGGAAAAAGTTCAGGCTAACAATGGATGATACTCTGGTTATAAAAGCAAGTTAATCAAAAATTGAGATAACCCACACTTAATGTTAATAAAATCAACATTTTTAATACTTTAGGGTAAAAAGCGTCAATCGACAGTTTCGGCCTTCTTATTATAATTGTTGGTTTATTTAAGAGGCTTTTAATTTTAATGTCTTTTATTTCCTTTGATATGGAAGTTTTATTAAAACTATGAAAAATTATTGTTCTTCTTTAAAAATGTGTTAAAAAATTAACTAATAAAAAATAACTAGTCACACCAATTCTTTTTACCAGCTGTGTATATTGCAGTTGCCCGTAGCTTAGTTGGTAAGTGCGTTTGCTGCTAAGCAGAACGTCGTTGGTTCGAGTCCTACTCAGGCCAAGTTTTTATTTCATCTTTCACGGGCACTGCCTCTTGCCAAGACCTGAAAAATCTTCCAAGAGTATCAATCTGTCATGAAAAAGTGCTTCTCAACTCTGCCGTTCGGAATCGGCGTTAAATTGTAGGTCCCCTCAATTCTTCACACGCACTCAGAGAATTGTTGATGAGAGTAAGCCACTTTGGCCTTGGCTCTTCAAGAGCTGTCGCGCCACTCTATTTTGTGTATGGCATTCGATTGTCATATGAGCTGACAGCGATCATTTATTTCTTCGCTAAACCAGCCTCCACGTTGGAAAGCCGTTAGTAAATGACAGTTAACAGAAATTATATATTTATAATAAATAGCATTTTACACTTAGTCCTTATAATAAAGGTTAATCCTTCGCTATTCTGTAATAATCAATTTGGCTGTTAATTTTTGTCAAACTTACCTTTTGTTGTATATTTTTTCAAAAACAATTTTCGTACTTCAATAAATTTTGAATATGAGATGCTTTGGAGAAATAAGTGGGAAATAGTTTTCTTTTTTACGAATATATCTTTGGAAAAAGCTTGGAACATTAGGCTGGTGACTCGTTTGATTTATCGATTATTTCGCCAATATCTGAAGACCTATAACAAAAGCTGCAATCTCTTTATTCAAAATCCTGCATATTGACACTTAACCTTAAATATTTCAAGTGCCGTGATTTTTCACAATAATTAAGTAATAACAGCTTCTTTTTAAATTTTTAAATTAAAGATATGTAATATGCATATAATTAGAAAAAAACTTTAGTTCGCATTTTTCAGCCAAATTCCCTACTGTGTTAACTTTCATTTCCTAGTAAATACATCACTTGGTGTTTAGTATTCGTATTGGCATTTGAATGGAATTGGAATAAGTGTGGTTCAGTTGAACGCATATTGCTTGACTGACGTTTCGTATACGTACAAGAATGGCGCGAGGTAAATCATCCAATAAGAATACAAGGTCAGAAAATGTTTCTCAGTATTGGTAACAGGTAGCATGTGCTGCTCCCTGCGAATGCGCATGAGCCGGTTGGGATTTTTCGTCATTTCATTTTTATACATTTTTTTTATTAATGCAAACTGTCATCAACAATCTTATCAATTTTTTCTCCTGACGATTTAATTAATGCAACAATATTTATTTACAAATAAAATCGATTGTTTTAGTTAGTTTAGCTATGATCTTGGGCGGTTGAGGGTTTCGTGTTAATTCGATAATCTTTGTTGTGGTAGACTACAGCGGAAGCGGCAGAGGGAACAACGCAACGGAATGGAAGGATAGACAGAGGACAAGGACGATTTTGTTGAGGGAATTCTACTTTTTGCGGTGTATTATGTTGTTATCTGCACACAATTTGATTTACATACTTGTTTCCATAGCACACAATTATTATTTCAATTGGCAAAACAATTAAAACACTATTTTTGTTTATTGCTTAATCAATTAATGGCTTCTTGGAGCTATATTTGCAACTTCGCAATATAAAAAAAAAACAGCTAGACTGACACACGACTTTCACGATTTAAATTTTTCTTTTGTTGAACAAGTTCGAGCACTGCACGTTTGGAAATGAATAAAGAACGGTAAGAAATTCAACTCCAAACTGAGGATTTTTTTTTTATTAAAGTACCGGTAATCACCTTTTTCTCTTTATTATTTCTGTGATTTTTTCACAAACAAAAAAATTACGGGGCAGAAATTGCCCTTAATTTTACCGTTCTGTGAAAGTGGTGGTGAACTGGTGATGGTGACAGCAACTTTCTTTTGTGGCAAATAAACAAATGTATTATAATAGACGAGTTCAGCTTACAGTCTGTTCCGATTGCTCTAATGTTCCAATTTGTTAAAGTAAGACGTGTTCAATTCGGCAATGTATTAAGGCCGTGTGCGAATTCACTTAAAAATCTGGAACTTATCACTCGCAAGAAAAAAGTGATAAACGCAAGGAATCGAAACAAATTGCATTGAAATTGTTTCGATTCCTTGCGTTTATCACTTTTTTCTTGCGAGTGATAAGTTACAGAACATGGGTCCTGTTAAAACTTGACGTTTGGTTAAATTTTGACACTACTTCGCATGGAATAAAATTATTATGGCGTTTTTAATTGGCAATCCGGAACTGTTCTTCGATTCGGAATCCCAATTGAACAGTTTTTTTTTTATTCCAAAGAATCTGAAGTTTGGTGAGAATGTATTGGTTGAGTATGACATGTGTGTATTCGCGCCAAATTTCATTTTGTTTTTGTGCTGCAAACATTTATGAATGTGTGAGTGATTCTGCTTCTGATTCTGTTTTTAAAACCAGAAGGGAAATTCTGTTCTTTTCAGAATCAGAACTGTCACTTTTGCCCAATTGAACGCATTCAGAATGCTTTTTTTCACTTCCAGATTGCCAATTAAAAACGACATTAGACTAATTGCGGAGCAGGTTAAAATACGACAGTAGTGGTTAAAAATTCATCCATTTTTATTTTTTAACCACAATTCATCCAATTCGCACACGGCCTAATTGGTTTATCGAGAGGAATTCCTGCAAATTATGTTTGACAGCGCAAGTTTCTCCTTTCGGTACATCGTCTTTTGTTTTAACCAAAGAGAATTTATATCTCTATGCATAAATATGTATGTATTTTTCTTGTTTTATCATTACTCATGGGTCATGCATGAGCTAAAATTTAGAGATTTCTTCCATTTTCTTACCTTGGCCTTTGAAGTTAAAACCGTGTGCGAATTGGGTGAATTGCATTAAAAATACCACTACTGTCAAATTTTAGCCTGCTCCTCAGCTATTCTAATTTTAACACATTTTATTCAACATGAAGTGTCAAAATTTAACCACTTTTTAACGCAATTCGCACACGGCCCACCACCTCTTCATCGATTTTAAGGCCGCGTATGACAGCATCTACAGAGACGAACTGTATAAAGACATGTCTAGTTTTGGCATCCCTGTCACGCTCGTCCGCTTGTGCAAAATGACGATGGAGAACTCACGCTGCTCTATCAAGGTTGGCAATGAGCTTACGGAATCTTTCGACGTCAAAAAAGGATTCAGACAAGGCGATGCACTGTCATGCGATTTCTTTAACATCGTTCTTGAGAAGATAGTCCAAAACTCCACCGTCAACACCAGAGGCACTATCTTCTATAATTCAACTTCTCGCGTACTCCGACGATATTGATATAATGGGAAGAACACAGCGTGATGTCAATGGCGCCTTTGTGAGAATTGAGACAGAAGCGGCAAAAATGGGTTTAGCGGTAATTGAGGGAAAAACGAAGTACATGCTGTCTTCGAGTAAGGACACCCAACACCGACGCCCGGCTCGGACAGAACGTCACAATAGACGCATACAACTTCGAGGTAGTTAAGGAGTTTGTCTACCTAGGCTCCGCTATCAACACGGACAATAACACCAGCGCTGAGATAAGACGAAGAATTACTCTTGCTAATCGCTGTTTCTTTGGGCTAAGAAAGCAACTGAGTGGAAAAGCCCTATCCCGAGCAACCAAGGTAAAACTGTACAATACCCTCATCGTCCCTGTCCTGCTATATGGTGCAGAAGCATGGACCCTGACAAAATCAGATGAATGTGCCTTAGGCTGTTTCGAGAGGAAAGTTCTTCGGGTCATCTTGCACACGGGGCCCATTGATGGGGAATGGAGAAGGAGATACATCAGCGAACTTTATGGGTTGTACAACGACGTGAACCTAGCCAGAAGGGTCAAGGTCCAGAGACTCAGATGGCTCGGTCATTTAGAGCGCATGGACACCAATGCTCCGGCCCGGAAAGCCTTCGACACTATTCCCGAGGGACGCAGAAGGAGAGGAAGACCGCGACTCAGGTGGCGCACACAAGTGGAAGAGGACCTCAATCAACTTGGAGTGCAAAACTGGAGACAGCTAGCTAGGGACCGAGCCGACTGGTGGAGACTGTTGGTTGAGGCCCAAGTCCACACCAGACTGTAGCGCCACCTAAAGTAAGTAAGTAAGCACACGGCCTAACTTATCCCGCATATCTCGATTTCTGAACTACGCATGACGATTCTTTAATCATGAAAACCAAAGTTCTAAAAAAATTGTTTGGCATCACTTTTTCTGACAGCAACTTTACATTAGAAAAAAAATCAGTATTTGCTGCCATTTGCGATTCATGATAAATATTTATAATGATATACATTCGGCTTTTGATTTGATTTTGTCTGTTTTCCTTTATGTTTTTAACGAGAAAAGTCTAGTAGCCGACTTTTCTCGCTTCATCGTGATTTTAAACATGACCTAAGTTCGCTTGCTTGTGTAAACAGCCAAATATTTTGACATTTTAACATTTGACAGATAAACTGAAAATTATAACAAACCTACTGATTCGAGTAGAAATCAACGTAGTTTATAATTTTTCGCGCGATCGAAAATCGAATATAAGTTTATTTATAATTTGTGGCAACACCTTCAACACCGAACCACAGCAATCAAAGAACAAAGCAACCGAACACACCGAAAGCAGATGGGCAGACAAACGATTGGCATTGGATGCAATCATTTGCAATCGCAACTAACTTCGCTGCCTTAATTGCCAATGTCGATACAAGCGGCTGAAATCTTGTATCTTGTTTAAAAAATAAATAAAATATTTGCATATTGTGTGACACGCAACAAACGCAGCGTTTTGTATATTTCTGTGCGTCTTGCGTCTTATCTTCTTAACAATCTTAATACAATGTTTGAGGTTGAACAAATTCGTGCCGATCATAAAGATGTAATCCATGACATCGCCTACGATTTTTATGGAATCCGTATGGCAACATGTTCAAGTGACCAGACTGTTAAGGTAGGACATCCAAAATATTATCTGATGCCCTGTTTGTCATTGTTTATTTTTGTATTGCTAAATTTAGGTGTGGGATCAGGATAATCAAGGAAAATGGACAGTTACGGCTAGCTGGAAAGCACATTCTGGTTCGATTTGGCGCGTCTCATGGGCTCATCCCGAATTCGGACAAGTTCTGGCAACATGTTCCTTCGATAGAACAGCCTCCGTATGGGAAGAGGTTGTTGGAGATAAGGTCACTGCAACAATGACTCCGGCAAAGCGTTGGGTTCGTCGCACAACGCTTGTTGATTCACGAACAAGTGTGACCGATGTGAAATTCGCACCGAAAACTCTGGGTCTTCTCTTAGCCACTGCCTCGGCAGATGGGATAATTCGTATTTATGAAGCGCCCGACATTATGAATCTATCACAATGGCCAGTTCAACATGAAATATCTTGCAAACTGCCTCTTAGTTGTTTATCCTGGAATAAATCGATGTACATGCTTCCATCACAGTTGATTGCTGTAAGTGTAGATGTATAGTTTTTTGGAGACCTCTTTTATGCATTATTTTCAGGCTGGAAGTGACGACGTCAGTTCAGCGGCCGGCAAAGTGTTCATATTCGAGTACAGTGAAAATGCTCGGAAGTGTGCCAAAATTGAAACAATTACCACCATAACAGATCCAGTGCACGATATGGCATTCGCCCCAAATGTCGGCCGAAGTTTCCACGTCTTGGCTGTGGCAAGCAAATATTTATACATTTTGCACCTAAAATCTATATCGTAAGTTCCACCTATCCAAGCGGAAAACACAAAGCTGTTAAAACAACTATTTCCTTAGGGACCCAACTGGATCGAGTCGTTTGGATATACAAACGGTGGCGCAGTTCACTGACCATAACTGTCCGGTTTGGCGAGTCTGCTGGAATATAACTGGGACAATGTTGGCCTCGTCTGGTGATGATGGATGCGTACGCATTTGGAGAAGTAATTGCTGATTCATTGTTTCTTTATTTTTATCTAATGTTTGAGTTATTTCAGTGAACTACTCCAGGAACTGGAAATGTGCTGCAGTACTTAAGGCTGAGGGTTGTACACCATCGGTTGATACATTCCTGCAAACGGCAGCTTCAGCCAATACAGCTACACCTGCAACAACTAAATATTATAAGCGAGGAATTATAAGTAATCCGAATCAAGTTCCATGGCATTGATAACACTGATTCTCGTGCCTGTTTTGTTTTGTTGCTTTTTCCTATTTTTTCTTTATTAAAGTGGCCAGCCATTAAATTGAATTTCGTTTGTTTCTTCTTTTCAAAATATTCATCCGACAAAAAAGAATTAAAACAAATTAGACTACCAAGAACTTCGAATCTTGGTTGTTTTTCGAATACTTGGTATAAAAGTCTTGAAATCGTTGCTATTAATTGCATTTTGTAAGTTTAACAAGGAGGTAAATGAAGAGTTAACACATTTTCGTATTCATAAAATGAAAACTGATTGGTAATGTACGTTGAATGAGTTCGTCGAGGTTTAATTCAATATACTGGGGCCTGATTATGTGATTCGCGGGGGATCGTTTTGCTTGCGAGTTTAATATTTTTCAATTATTGCTTTCGCCTATCTTCGATTTGAGTTCGACCAATTAATGAATTCGAAGGCAAGTTTGTAATCCGACAGATTTTTTTAGGTGGATTCACAGGGGAAAGAGTGTTTATTCAAATCACTGGAATATTGGAAGAATTATTTTCGCTCGTTTTATAAATTGAAAACGATGCGCTGCAAATCCCATAATCAAGCCCCAGCAAACAGTCCAGTGTTGTTACTTGAAGCATTATGAAAAGATCTGAAAATTTGTGCTCTGCATCCAACAACCCGACAGACCTGCTTTGGAGAAAAAGGGGATTTTAATAGTTTTCTTTAAAAATTTGACTGCTAAGGATAACGATCTATCAGGAGGAGTTTCAGTTAAGAGATTACCACACTTTGAGGAAAGCACCAATAATGTGTTCTTAAAATTTGTTTGAAAGCGAGTATTCCATTCTTATCCTTTGATAACAAATTCAAACGTTGTAAATCTGTTCTAAGCTCCACTTGAACACAGACGAGCATTTTTCAATTTTCCTTTAAGAATTTTTTTAGCAGGACAACGCTTGTTGGGACAGCAACAGTAATTTAAAAAATATCAAGAGTTTCATCAAACAAAAGAACTTGACAAAATGAACATTTAAAGATGTAGGCCGTTTGCGAATTGCGTTAAAAAGTGGTTAAAAGTCGACGTTTGGTTAAATTTTGAAACTTCGTGTTGAATAAAATGTATTAATATTACACTAGCTGGGGAGCAGGCTGAAATATGACAGTAGTGGTTAAATTTAACCAGTATGTATTTTTAGTGCAATCCACCCACACCCAATTCGCACACGGCCTAAGGTTTTAAATTAAGCGTTGTGATTTCATCTATCTGCATTTTATCCGGTAGTATCAAACATTTATGGATTGTGAAGGCTCTAAATCAAAATTCTGTGTAGGGTGATGGGTGAGGGTGATGGCACTAGTAGTCAGCCCTTTATGTGTTTGTGTGGTCTTTAAAAAATCCGTTATTTAATTGTTGAACGTGAAACTTTGTTTTTCCGATTCGTTGATATTTGCAGATTAGGAAAAAATATTGCTATTTGGTGAGCTAGGGTCCGTGGCTTAGTGGTTAGGTGCGTTGGCTACGAAGCAGAACGTTGTGCGTTCAAATCATACTCATGCCCATAAAGTTTTTATTTCATCTTTCACGGGCACTGCCTCTTGCGAAGAATTGACAAAACTTTCAAGAGTATCAACCTGTCATAAAAAAAGTGCTTCTCAACTTTGCCTTTCGCAATCGGCAATAAATTGTGGTCCCCTCAATTCTTCACACGCACTCAGGGAATTGTTGATGAGTAAGCCACTTAGGCCTTGGCTCTTCAAGAGCTGTCGCGCCACTCTATTTTTTTTCCTCCCCTTGAACAATTCGCCCGTAATACTGGCGCTTCTAGAAATGCCCATCAGTTTACCCTCGAGCCCAACTTCGGACGTATAGAGAATCGTTCCTTAGCAATACTACAAGAATGTGGAACTCCCTTAAACACTCTGTCTTTCCATATCAACCAGCGGAACCTCCTTTCCAACCCCTTTCATACTTCCTAAAGCACTCATTGTGTGTCTCTACTCTTATTATAAGGGTAAAAAACCCTTGAGTGTGTGCTAATTATAAAAAAAAAGAAAATCGCTAACCGTTTTGCATACAATTTTTCTTTAAAAATTTTTTTTTTTTAAACATTACAAGAAAAAAGTGAAAAAATGTTGTTATAGGAAAATGTTTTAACAATTTTTATTTAACAAATGTTGCAAACCATTCTTTTAAATAAACTCAATTATTATTTTTAAAGCGAAAATATTTGTTTTAAGAAATTTTATGCACAGTCACGTGCACGTAAATAAAAACGCTTTTCATATCGGACTTGTAGTTCCATTGCAATATGTTCCCTTCATAATTCCACCATCTTTTTTTTGTTTTTGTTTTAATGATTAGCCAACTTGACGACATAATAAAATGAGCTGGAATAAAGTACCGTTTTTTATTAAATACAAAAAAAAAATAGCCAAAAGTTCGAAACACGATCGTGCACATATTTAGAAACATCCTGCAAATTTACGGGGATTTACGATATATACAGAATTTTTGGATATTAGGTGTGTTTTTTTTTTTGGCAAAGCTATCCGTATCCGCAGTAGTAGACCATATGTATTACAAATACAACACGATACTGCCGATAAAAGTAGAAGTAGAATCATACTGCGGATAGAATTTAGAAAAATTCAATAATCGTCTTTAAAATGATAGCAGCGACCAACTTCTAAATACAAAAATTTAACAACTGCGGATGCGTTTTTTTTGGTAAATCCTACTGCACTGCGGATAGATTTGCCAAAAAAACACACCTAATGTTATTGTTAGTCCACTGTGAAGAGGCATTCAGGCGAATAGCAGAACCAGTGGCGTAGATAGGGGGGATCAGGCGGATATATCCCCCCCATTGGGATCCATAATTGTTCCACATAACCAGTCATGCCAAATATGTTACAGAAACGCACTCTGAAATTTAATCCTACCAGGCCCGTAGCCAGAGTTGAATTTAAAGTAGGGCAACGGTCATATAAGGTAGGGCATTGGTAAATTTTGTATTTCGGTCATTCCATTATAACTTTGAGGACATTTTGACGCATGTTATCCAGTTTATCCGTTAAAGAAGCAATCTTTTTTCTTGAAACTTGGTGAGTCGTAAGGGCTCATGATAAAGTTGATGTTCTAGAAGTTTCACAAAAAAACTAATTAAAATAGCTAATTTATGCACAGTTACCGTCTTTATCTGGGTATAATTTGGCTCTATGATAAGCCCTTTAGTTTCACCAAGTTTCGAGAAAATAGATCGATTCTTATAAGAGATAAACAACCGTAAAAATGCCTTCTCCGTTACCTATGAAAGATTCAAAATAATAAAGTGCAAAGCATTAAGGTATTCAAGTTTAAATATTTTACTGATTCAGATATTTTCAGATATTTTATTTACAACAGATTTGATATTACAATTTTAGCTTCAACTACATTAATAAAATAAAATAATAATAATAATAAGACAATGGCGTTGCCGTCTGTCTGATGGATGGATTGAAATGCAAAAAATGTTTTTCGAATTTATTTATATTTTACTGTTTTTCCAAATAAATTATATTTACAAAGTACAAAAATAGTAAAATATAAAAGATTAATATTATTCCTTAAAATAACTGAATTTTTCGATTGCTCATTTTATTAAATACACGAAGGACTTCAATGAGGTCTACTGATTTAGTTCTTTTTTTTTCAAACGCGAGAAATACAAGGCCAGCCATTCTTTCATGTCCCATTGACATCCTCTGGGGCCTATTGATGGCAGTTAAAGTTGAAAAAGTGGATTCACATACTGGTGTGCTACATCCTATAGTCGCTACCGACGCAAAAAGTTCGTATGTACCTATCTTTAAAGGCCTCTCGCTGCCTGTACAAAATCTGCATTAGGTTTTCGGTTTTGTCTTCGAGCCTACTTAAATAATTTTTGACAACAGTAGCCTCTTCATTTGTTGGAATTGTTATACCTGAAAAATCAATTGAAATAACTGAAATGCATTTGCTGAATCTTAACTTCAAGAATAATGTGTTAAAGATTACAGTTTATGCAGACGAAAAAATTGATATATGGCTTGGAGTAAAAAACAGCTAACTCCACTTTTACAATCCTTACACAAATGGGACCACACTGCAGGCACCAGCTTTCGAATACAAAAAATTGGTTCACCCAGTCCAAAGATATGAGGTAGCAAACATAACAAAAAAAAAAAAAAAACAGACGAGTTGATAACATCCTCCTTTTTGGATGTCGGTTGAAAAAGAAAATATTTCTAAATGTGTTAATAAATCCAAGACAACATAAATTTATTTTTTAGAATCCATATACTATTGAATGAAAAAGAATTTGATAAGATTTCAAAGCTTTTTGTAATTTCAATCAAATATGTAAATCATTTTTATGTGGAGTTAGGAGGTGGCAGTTAACAGGTTTGCACTCTTAGCCGACGATATTATTCATTTATCAAAAATGTGGAAACAGTTTTTTTTTGTTTTCAAAATTAAAAATTTTACGAGTAGATACGTATTTTTTGTTAAAATAAAAAGGATCCATCTATAAGTATACCTACGCGCTGCAATTTCAGCTTTAAATGAAATATTAACGTTAAATTGCAACAAATTACTTTTATAAAAAATTGAATAGTTTGAAGAGAACTCTTTAATAATTTTACTTTAGAAGCGAATCAGATTGTTTGTATATTTTTGTAATTATGTTTAAGACATCAATATAAATTGCATGCGCGTTAAAAAAGGTTATGCAGCGCACGAAGAATAGCATGAAATCATAAAACCTCACTTTTTCAAAAAGTTCAGTTTTATAACAACCCGAATTTTTTTCATTTTTTCGGTATCTCGGTATAACTCGTCGATACTCGCAATTGGGTTTATTAATTCGTCATTTTCTAAAAATCTTCTTTTAAGCTCTGATAACACAATGTCCAAGGTTTCGTAATACTCGGACTTAAATGGCTGGGCGTCCTGGTTTTCGGCACTTCTTTTCACGGTGGAACAAGAAGGGCCGTACATGAAATAGTCATCCATCCTATTTGATTTTTTAATTTGTCTTTTTTGAGTCTGCGTTCTATTTTCTAATTCGTGGCCGAGGGCCACTGATTTAGCTTCTTCTAAAATGGTACGGTAAATTTTTTCAGACCTTAGATTTGTTATTTCATTTTGTACACTTTTTATTATTCCAATGGCGTCTTTCAATCCTGCACTTCTAGCTTGTAAGGCTGTCTGCAGGTTGAAGCATGGTTAAATTTTTGTTTGCTATTACCATAGCCATTCTAAACTCCAAATTCATCATAACATTTTTTATGCCTACACTTTTTGCAACATCATCACCGTTAAATTTTTTGATGTTTAAGACGTTAGTAGAATCAAAAAAAAAAAAAATTGAAAACGTTTTGTTATATCTCTTGTTTTTCTGTGGCAAAGTAGGATATTTTTGAAGGTAGGGCATTTTTAATGCAGGGAGTAAATAAAGTTGGAGCATCGTTAAATTTGGGCATTTTTAAAAGTCGAACGTTATCATACGAAGGACATTTTTGAAGGTAGGGCAATTTTTAAGCTAGGAATTTTTTAAAGTCGGACATTTTCATAGGTAGGATATTTTGAAGGTAGGGCATTTTTAATGCAGGGAGTTTTCAAAGCTGGAGCATTTTTTAAAGTGGGCATTTTTAAAAGTCGGACGTTATTATACGTAGGACATTTTTGAGGGTAGGGCATTTTTAAGAGTCAGACGTTATCATACGCAAGGCATTTTTGAAGGTAAGGGCATTCTTTGAAGTCGGACGTTATCATACGTAGGACATTTTTGAAGGTAGGGCATTTTTAATGCAGGGAGTTTTTAAAGCATTTTTTTTGGTAGGGCACTTTTAAGACAGGAAATATTTAAAGCTGGAACATTTTTTAAGATCAGCATTTTTATAAGAAGGGCATTTTTAAAGGTGGGCATTTCAGATTTAAGGTAGGGCATTGCCCCTCAATGCCCCCCCCCCTGGCTACGGGCCTGATACCTACTTCCTACGTGAATTAAGTCTTATTAGTACTCACAGGATTCCTAGAGGCATTGTTAGTTGTATATTCTATACCCACTCCCACATTCGACACAAAGTCAATAGTTTCGGCAAATCACCTAATCTTTTGAATTTCATTTTCTAAATCGATTTTTAAAAAGTATTTTTTTTACGTCACTCACCAATAGCTGGTAGGTAAACGTGCAAGAAAACGAGCTTCCATCCAGCTTTCCTTCAAATAGCACAAAAGCCCACACTGACACAAATTATTTAGATTTCTTCGCACTGTGTGGCACTTAAAGCAGAAACACAATGGCGCTTTAGGCAGACGCGTCGTTGCGTTACGATGCACCCGCTTCACGTGTGCTTTGAATGACAGTTCTCCCTCCATCATCATCAAACAGATTTGCCACTTTACTCCTTTCGAAGTAGTCTACTTCGATTTTTGAAAAACTTTGAATATCTATTCCAACTTCGCACCATCAAGAATGTTTTGAAATCTACTTCACTCGATTTTACTTGATATTTCCAAAATCTGCTTCGATTAACTCATTGAGTAATTTTATGCCTACAGTTCTCTTATTTTCATCAGGAAAATATATAATCGATAAGTTTCTATCCTTATACACGAACAATAAGCGGACACACTTTACAAACACGAAATGTCAACCCATACATATACGCAAAGTATGAGTTACGTGATTGTATTAAAGTGTTTAATATTTTACGCCGTGCGCAACTTGGGTTGGAATGTTGGTTAAATTTAAGCACTAGTGTCATATTTTAGCTTGCTAGTTAAATTTTAACACATCATATCCGCCATGTAGTGTCAAAATTAAATCGAAAGTCAAGTTTGTAAACACATTTTAATACAATTCACACACGGCTCTAATTGTAGATCTGTCTATGTATTCATGGTCAATATAAAATACACTATTTTAAAATCTTTTTCGCTTTTTCTCAATCTACTTCGCTTTATTCCCAAATTTACTTCGCTTCCATTTTTTTTTTAAAGTGGTAACGCTGCTCCAAACAACAAATGAACAAACAGCTGTTGAGCTGTCAGACAAAGCAAAAGTTCAACCAAGTTGAACTTTTTTTTGACAGATGGTGGCTTCTTTACGTTTTCTTACGTTTGTCAAAAAAAGCGTACGTAGGAAAAGCGTCATTGTGTGAGGTTACACAGATTTCCTATAGCTGAACTTTTCGCAGTTGTCAAAATCGACGGCAAAGCGCCATTGTGTTTCTGCTTTAAGGCTTTTTTGATTTCGAAAATTACTTTTGAAACATGCTCAATGAGCTCATGTCTTCAATGTGACAACAATTAAATCAACTCAATCTTTTATTTCTTGCATGAACATGTGCCGTCGGTTTTTACAAGAATACAGTTCTGCGTATAAATTAAGCAATAAACATCAGAAGAATTTTCTGCTGGACTAATAACTTCAAAATCGATTACTTTATCTAGAAAGTTTATTTAATTATAGTTCTTAACATGATTAGTGATTACGCATTTGAATTTTTTTTTTCTGAAATATCAGTTGTTTTGTTCGAAGCTTAAGTTTGTGAATTTCAAAAACTTTTATTTGTTTTTTGTTCAGAAGTTTTTAAATAAATTTTTGATTTTGGTGCAGGATGCAGGTCAGCTCTCTTTTTGACTCAAAATTTGAAACATCAACCGTTTCCGACAAACGAATACTTTTTGAAGAAAAAAAACTTCTTACATTTTTTATTTCTTGATTGACACAAAAACACTAAAACTATCTTAAACATCAATTCACCACAAACTCCATTTTATACATTTTTATAAAATTCAAATCATAGAATGTAAGCAATATATTCTTAACTTAAAAACTAATTAAATTAATTCTTAACAAGTAAACACTTTCCACAAAACCAAATAACAAACAAAAACAATAATCAAAAAAACTCTCTAGAGAATACTTTTTCCATCTTGTCAGCAAGAAATTTTATATGATAATGACCGACATCATCCAGTTATCTTCAAATCAAAACTGGCCCACCCTTGTTTAGAAGTCAATCGATCTTTCAACTCTCACAGTATGTTTTTCGCCGCAGACCATAAATTCTAATTCCTTGTGAACTTGTGTACAAAAAGATATTTCTTTTGTGATTAGAAATCCTTTTTCCACCCCTAACTTTTGCGAGCACTCAGTGTCAGTGTTTTACTAGCAATTTCATCCCTTAAAACTTTCGAAATGCGGAAACGGAAAGTTGTGAATATAACGAGTAGGTGAGAGCAAGTTCGTTGAGTAAAGTTGTGAATGATAGAATTCGTGGGAATCAATCTGCACAAGTCTTTCTCACGAATATTGAACACGTGCTTAGCACGCTTCCTTTTATTGCTTTGAAGCGCTTCGTACTTTTTTTTTTGGAATTGAAAATTACGATTACTCTCATATTTTTTGTGGGGGGATTGCAGTTTTATGTGAAAGCGACATGAATGTTGTTCTCATGTTTGAAAATTGTATGCTCAAGGTTCAAAATGTCTTAAAAGCACTTAAAATGTATTTAACTTTTTTGTGCCAGAGTGGTTCTTAAGATCGTGTCCTTTTTTGTTAATTAAAAAATAGCAACATTGTAAGTAACGCAATATAACAGACTTTATACTGTACTTTCCGCTGTTTGTATAAATAGTGTAATTAATAAAAAATGGTATTTGATTACGCATACCGGTAGTTTTCCGGTGATTTTCAGTTATCTTGAAAAACATTTCGAAATCTTTTGTAATGACTTCAAGCTGTTAAAAAACTGCTAAAGCAGTCAAATGACTGCATTACATTGAATACAATCAAAAGACTTAATGACTGCGAAGAATGTAAAAGACTTTTACAAGATTTCCAAGAATACAAGCAGTAAAAAAGTAATGCATTCTTTTGACTTCAAGTCTTTTAACTGCTCTAAATGATTTTTATACAAAAGACTTCAAAATTAACTGCGATTTTTTTTTTCGAAGTCAAAGCATTGTAATAAGGAATTTAAATGCATTCCCAAAATTCAGTTGAATGAATGGGACTTTTGACGATGCGATACTAAAAGATTGCATTCTTTTACAGCTCTGCAGTAAGAAACCTTCAGGTACAATGGTCATACCACGATTCTAACAAAATTAGTTAACCGCTTTACTTAGACTTCAATAAGACTTTTATGACCAGCAGCGTCCCCAACAAACAAACAGTTTACCCTACAGATGAATCGATTTTTACGATTTACCATCAGTGCTCGAAAATTATTACTGGAGTTGGAGTAGGGCAGGTTTCATATCATTCTTATATCTTATCATATCATTCATATAAATAGGCTCCCCGACCATATCAGTGTCTTCAAAGCCGAGATCTTGGCAGTGAAAAACGCTGCTAAAATTTGTTTAGCAATCCATGATGGCGATATCACGCTGACATCACCTTTTTCATTGATAGCCAAGTATGTATGGCAACAAAAGCGATTAATGCCACTCAAATCACGTCAAAGCTTGTTTCTTGCCGTCGCAGCTAAGAGTTCTTCGTATTCTCATAATGTAGGACTCTTCTAGGTTCCTGTTGACAGTGGTGTGTCGGGCTCGGGCAACGAGAAGGCTCTATCTATAGGTACTTGATCTCTCTTTCATAGACAATAACATCAAAATCCCTCAATGTGAATTAAAACCATGTTATTAAAAAAGCAAACGATAGATGGAACCTCCTATAGGAACTTGCAGTAACACCAGGAAACTCTGGCCGAATTAAGACGAAAAAAGATCTGATAGGATTTTACTTCTTAAAAAACCGTACATAACTTAAGTGGCTACCAAAAAAAGAATATGAGGCTTAGTACTGACGACCTATATGTAGAAGCTGCGGCAACGAAGAAAAGCAGGTAAACACCGGTCACTTCCTCTGATCCTGTCCTCTGACCCTGTCCAGAACTCTGCCATACCTACTAGGAAAACAGTTTTAGGCAACTATTTCTTTAATGAACTAGAAGAGTTATCTGAACTCGCCTACTTAACTTTGTCCAATCCTCCAAATGGCTTGAACAACCATAGAATTTATTAGTTTTGGTTAAACAAACTTTTCAGGATAAACAAAATTTCGGGGTATTATAAGGGATCTACATTGATCTAAGTGCAACGTTTACAAAACCTAGGATGGTGGGCACAAGTCAACAAAAGTCGACTTTTACGCGTATTGACATATTGCTTGTTTCTTGTTTATTTTAGCCAATCACTTTGAAAATATGTAAGAGTTCGATACAAAAAAAAAATGAATAGAGTGGCGCGACAGCTCTTGAAGAGCCAAGGCCTAAGTGGCTTACTCTCATCAACAATCTCTGGGTCCGTGTGAAGAATTGAGGGGACCTACAATTTAACGCCGATTCCGAACGGCAAAGTTGAGAAGTACTTTTTCATGACAGATTGATACTCTTGCAAGTTTTGTCAGTTCTTCGCAAGAGGCAGTACCAGTGAAAGATGAAATAAAGACTTTATGGACGAGAGTAGGATTTGAACTCACGACGTTCTGCTTAGCAGCCAACGCACCTAACCACTAAGCTACGGGTAACTGATATGTAGTAAAGTTCGATATATAGTAAAATTCTTAACAATAGCTGCTGATTAAAGCCAACAGAACCTGTACCTACATACTTTAGTCTTTAAGTCTGAAAATATTTCGATTAGTGAGGTTCTTATGGATCCTAGACCTGGGTGATTAATCAAATCTTACGGAGAATAGTTGGCTCCGTTTGTAAGGAAGCGCGATTCCGTTTTATAATTATGCGCTTAAGGCTCAATCAAATATACTGGGAAGCAGATGTAGATGTAATGACTAAAATTAAACTTGGTAGGTAGACTCTGGTAGAATATACAGTCCCTTGCATAAGTAGGTATAACCGCACCTGAAAAAATGCGTTTTATAGAAAACCTACAATAGGAGTGACTCCTTACTATTTTTTTATTGAGTTGCATCACTGATCAAGCAAATTGAGAAGAATATAAAATACCGTTTTTACCGTTATTCGAGTATGCCATTTGGAATATCGAGATTTTAGTGTAGGTTTATAGAAAGCCACTTACGGTTTTCCAATCATTCTCTTGCAACGTGACTTCGAGAAGATTCAGCGATATTGCGATGACTGGAAACTGAAAATAAATGTCCAGAAATGCGAAACAATTCTGTTCCGGACCTCGTTGGCTTGGGCCACAAGGGATACGCGCAAGAGTTGGCGCAAGATGGTCATCGTTGGGCCTCACGGACAACGATTAACGAGCAAAAGTGAAGTGAAGTACCTCGGTATCTGGTTGGACCAGTATCTGTATTTCGACAGACATATATGTAGATGCTGCTCTGACTAAGGCCAGAGGAGCCTTCGCTCTGACGAAACGGCTGTTTTACAGCAGTCGGCTTGACCCCAGAGTGAAGGTAATTTGCTACATGGCCCTCATACGGCCGATGATCGTTTATGGCTGTCCAGTGTGGTTCAACGTTGCACCATCTCAAATGGAGAAGATTCGGGTCTTCGAGAGGCAGTGTCTTCGGCGCTGTCTCGGTTTGTATCGGGCACCGGAATCTTCTTATGTACATTACTATTCTAACGAGGTTCTGTACAACGAGGCTCGGATCAACAGAATTGACAATTTCGTGATAAAACTTGTTCGGGGTCACATTGCGAGAGCTATGACTTCGACGAATAATTTGATCTTTGGGGCGTTCTATCCGAACGACGAATATTTTGATAGTGCACGCTCGAGCGGCTTCATTCCACCAGAAGCATTCCTCCATTTAGATAAATGCGGTCTGAAACAGGACAGATTGGCGATCCCGCTAATCTACCACGTCAGGCGGAGAACCGTCGATCGGCGGCTCCTTTACCATCGCGAAGTCCTCGCACAGCACGGAGCACAGCTCCTTCGGTTCAGTAGGGCTGTGTCCGAACGGGACCGAATCGATAGGGTGAAGCAGGAGCACCAGTTCTGGTGGCTTCAGTCAGCACTTGATAATGGGTAGTCGGTGTGGGGTTTTGAGCCTTGGCCGGCTTGCATACTTGTTTTAGTCTAAGGGTTTTGGGTTAAGGTTTAAGTAGAGTAGGCATGATGGCACAAACATTGACATAGACAACAAATACAAAATAAAAAAATAAAAAAAAAAGAAATAAGAGAATTTACAAAAAATTATAAAAAAAAAATGAAATGGAAAAAAAAGGGTAAAGATTTGCTGTTGTGGCTGTTCTAGTTTGTAAGTAGTTGTTAGGTAGTTTTAGTTAATTTCAAGTTTTTTTTTTAAGGACCTTATTTTAAGTAGCATGTAAGGAACGAATAAAAAGGATATGGTGTTAGTTTTTTTTTAAATTTTTCTAACAAGAAACAAAAAATAAAGTAAATTCAATGCATAGTTCATAGGCCGAAAGGCATTAATTTTAAGTAAACCATGAATTTCTTAGAGCGCCCGGTTGGGGCCAGTAAGTAAATATAAGATTATAGATCATAAGCTAGTTTGAATTCGATTGTCTAGTATTTAGTAGTAATAAGTGAATGAATAAAAAATGAATTTTGAAAAAAAAACGGTTTTCCAATCCCGATTCATGTTTTGGCGGGAAAATTCCAATCTTTTTTTGTTTGTGGGCTGCTGTTAGATTTGGAGCTGGCACCATTTTGCCCCGAACAATCACTCCACTGCTTTTTAAAGCACGAGAAACAATTGAAACCGAAACTCCTAAACCCAATTCGTCACGAAATTTCGGCAAAGAAAGCACAAGATGCAGCTGTAGCATTGATTAAACGCCTCTTGTCGCGACATGTCAGCTTCTGCGGACTCCCGGCGGCCCGGATCTGGATTCTGGATCTTTTAAAAAAGATCCGATCGTGAAATTGTAGGTTTTCTATAAAACGCATTTTTTCAGGTGCGGTTATTCTTATGCAAGGCACTGTAGGAACTCCCCCGGAAAGTCGTTTGCGGTACAATTGATGGTGTGCCAAATTGGATCCCGTGCGTCGTCGGACGGCCAACGATCTCGATAGGTGAAAGAACTTGCCGAAAAAGGCCCAGAAGAGATCCCGGTTGTGGCAAAGATATAGGCAGAAATATCATCGTCCAGGCCAAACAAATTTCTTTGACTTTTATTTTTATTTCGATTTGTTGTTTTTGCAAAAAAAAAAACAAAAAACAAATTAGAAAGTAGTTTTGGCGCGTCTTTCAAAAACATCCCATTAAGTACCTGCCTTGCGCATTATCTGCTCCAGGACTATGTTGAAGAAATCACATGACGGCGCATCTCCTTGTCGAAACCCTGCGCATGTTTGAAACAACTCGGATGACTATTATGAATTTTCAGTTTGAGTCCACAGCTCGGTAATGATTTCTAAATTCGAAGCAAATTTCGAAAAGCCATTTAAGAACATCCTCACGAAATCCCACCATTTTATAAAATCCGCCAAGGAAATTTGTTTTCCTTTCATCTCTTGAACCAAATTCCCACAAACTAAAAACACTCCCACTCAATATTACCCAAAATTGATTATAGTAGCATTATAGTACTTCTGTACTTCCCAGTTGTTGAGCTTTCAGCCAGCCATGTTATTAACCAAAACAAACAATATTTTCACGTGACTGTTTAACGTACAATAAATGAAACGTTCCTCAACTTCCGTTTCCTTGTTCCTAGTTCCTCAAAAGAAACCATAATGTTTACATGACATTGGATTCGTTTTACTGATGGAGCGATAATAGAACCACTGCCGTAGGTATCAACGACCTCCAGCACCTTGCACAGTGACCTTCATTTCACAATGCCGCATGTGGCTAGCGGCGTACAACTTGTTGGGGCAGCACACGTCCACACTGTCGGTCGTGTGCGCCTTACTCAAACGCGTGCTCCACATCTTCAGCTAACAATTGTGTCAATCGTCAGCATTGTCGCTTTGGTCGTCCGTCCGTCGATTGTTATACAATTGAAGGATGAAACGAATACTTGTAAATTATACCATAATCAAATATTGCTGCTAATATCAAAACCAGAACCAAAGACGCAAGATTATCAATCGTTTTATCTCATTCTACTTTGTAGGCACATCCCGTTCCTGTTGACAGATTAAAATCATCGTTGCTTAGAAATTCAATAGGAAATCGGAAATGATTTTAAATTTCAATATGGAAAAAAAGAACAGTCTCTTAGAGAAAAAACGACTACGTCAGTCTCACTCTTGTGCACGCAAAGTGCTATAAAAACGATATGTTAAAAGATCATGTCCACTGTGCACCCCATTATTGTTGTTGGTGGTTTTTTCCAAAAAAAAAAACTACAAGGGTTGTTTTGGAAACGAGAACAAGAGTATCGTTGATGTTTTCGCCAGTTAGAGCTCGTTGCTCGGTGGTAGTGCGGACGGACAAGTGAAAACGTCGAGTATTGTAGTGTTGAATAAGGGTGGTAATATTTACCAATGGCATCAATGGTAAAATAACCTCAAATAGTTGAAAACGGGCGAATAAAGCACTGAGTTCTGGGAGGGGATGGCACATGTTCTGCATGCGTAGGTCGTGCGTCTTAAAATCAGTCGAACGACGTCTGCACACACGATAAGTCACGTGCTCGTGAATACACGTGGGTGAATCGAAGAAAAATTTTCAAAAAACTCAACGAAATTTTATATTTTTCAAAAAAACAAACAAAAATTAAACAGTGCCACTTGTTCGGTTTTTTAAGAGAATTTTCGAAAACTTGTGAAATTTTAAAGTGATCGAAGTGAAATTAAGTGACAAAAATAATAAAATGGAACACAATATCCATAATAACGCATTACACTGGGGATACAATCATCCTGCATCGACTTCTACGCACAATCACTGGGTGCCGCCACCCCAAACAAGATCCGCCAAAAGGGCTTTATCCGAAAGTGATTGTGATGAACTTTATTCAGAGGAGTCGTCGAAGGAACAGTAAGTGTGAATGAAATATGGAATCAACGTATTTATCTAACGACTGTGCTATTGTGCTTTTCTTTTAAGGGTATCCCCTGGTGAGCCTGGTAGTTGTCAGTTGGTGAGTCGTAAAAAGCGACGGGGAGTCATCGAGAAGAAACGACGAGACAGGATAAATTCGTCGTTATCTGAGTTGAAACGTCTTGTTCCATCGGCTTATGAGAAACAAGGGTCGGCCAAGTTGGAGAAGGCTGAGATTCTACAGCTTACGGTCGAACATTTGAAGACAACACAAGCGAAAGGTGAGTTTTCTTTTTGGAATTCAGGAAACCTAACAGAAATTTGAATGCACCGCATGACTTTTGAACTCCTATACTCAAACCAATAGTATTTTCGAGATTCAAAATTCTGAGATTTTTTCTAGTCTACTTGCATCAACTTGGTGCCTGTCTGTTTCTTACGCCCTAATTACTGTAACTCGAGACAATGTTTCACAATCACAATAAACGTTTTCTTCTTATTAACGACCAGAACACACTCAACGAAATGAGTGTTTCTGACATTTTTGAAGGATGCAGATTCATTTATCAAAAAGATTTTCATTGAAATGGAAATTAAGTATGAAGTAGAGGGTGGCATTTCTTTTGTTTTTTGAATGGGAAACAATATTTGGAAGCCAGAACGATAATGGTTTTAGGTGAATTTTGACTTCAAAACCTATCCAAAACTAACACACCTATTAGGTCTGTTCTTTTACTCCCTAAAACTCTTGAAAACTCCCAAATTTTCACAATTTTCTGTTCTTTTACTCAAGATTTATGTTGAG
The DNA here is from genome assembly GCA_943590905.1 of Sphaerophoria taeniata. NCBI lineage: Eukaryota > Metazoa > Arthropoda > Insecta > Diptera > Syrphidae > Sphaerophoria > Sphaerophoria taeniata. The sequence continues at coordinate 20,616,643 of OX016540.1, read as the reverse complement.
TTCTGTCACTTTTGAAGGCGAACAATATTACCCCTATCTCCCGATTTTACACTCAAAAATTTCTTGCGGGAGAATTTGTGAATTCTCATAAGAAATACATTGAATGTTTTTGACGTTGGATATTATTTTGTGCATTTTTGAAAAACACAAGATTTCATTCCCACTCCTTGAGATTTGACAGTTTTCACTAAAACTCCCGAAAAAGTAAAAGAACCGACGTATAGTCAATCACTTACTTAAGGTGGCGCTACAGTCCGGTGTGGACTGGGGCTCAATCAACAGTCTCTGCCAGCTCGGTCCCTAGCTAGCTGTCTTCAGTTTTGCACTCCAAGTTGATTGAGGTCCTCTTCCACTTGTGTGCGCCACCTGAGTCGTGGTCTTCCTCTACCTCCACGCCCTCGGGAATAGTTTCGAAGGCTTTCCGGGACGGAGCATTGGTGTCCATCCGCTCTAAACGACCGAGCCATCTGAGTCTCTGGAACTTGACCCTTCTGGCAAGGTCCATGTCGTTATACAACCCGTAAAGTTCGCTGTTGTATCTTCTTCTTCCATCAATGCACACGGGGCCAAAGATGACCCGAAGAACTTGACAAGAACGAAACAGCCTAAGGCACATTCATCCGATTTTGCCAAGGCCCATGCTTCTGTACCATACAGCAGGACTGGGATGATGAGAGTGTTGTACAGTTTTACCTTAGTTGCTCGAGAGAGGGCTTTCCCCACTCGATTGCTTTCTTAGTCCAAAGAAACTGCGATTAGCAAGGGTTATTCTTCGTCTGATCTCGGAGCTGGTGTTATTGCCCGTATTAATAGCGGAGCCAAACTCCTCTACTACCTCGAAGTTGTATGCGTCTATTGTGACGTTATGTCCGAGCCGTCAGTGTTGGGTGTCCTTCCTCGAAGACAGCATAATACTTCGTTTTTCCCTCCGAAATTGACCCCGTTTAACTTTCGATTCGAGTTTTCTACCGACAGAATGTCTATTGAGTATTGACCATAGCATTTCTAACAAGTTGTAAACAGTGCGTTATAAAGTTTCTAATTTATCTTTGTTTTTCACTTTTCTTTAATATTAAAAACTAGTTGGCCCCACAAACGTTGTGCGAAACCTGAAAATTTGAAATAAATACGTTCATATTTCAATAAGGCAGAAAGAGACAGATTTTAAGGAAAGAATATTCAACAAAAACTACGTGCAAACAGGTCGATATGATATGAGGACCTTGTTTACACGGAACAGAAACTGTGGACATTTTTTGGAGGTCTAGTCTACCTGTCATTTTCTAATTGAATAGGAATGCGAGATAAAAGTTTCCGTTAGTGCTTTTTTCAAACTCAAAAAGTTCGTGAAGTTTTATATTATTTCACATGAAACAAAATTTAATAGTTCAGCGGCCAATAAATTTAAAAAATGTTCATATACATATATATCTGTCTTTCTGAATTCGATGAAGAGCCTTTTTACGTACGTCCTGTGAAAATACTTCCGAAGTTTGCGCCTCGTGTGAACAGGTTCAATGATGAAGCTAGGGATTTAACCCACTATTTTTGACTATTGTCCGTTTTAAAGTGTTCGATCAGTAACAAACAATTGACGTTAAGAATTTAATTGATTCGACTGGAACCTCTCGTTTTTCTTGCAAGACAGACTATCGTCTTCATTTCTCTTATTTTCTTTTCCGTTCGTCTGATTTTTCTTGTATTTTAAAACAAAATTCGACTTTCCTGAATACAGTTTATCACTCCCAACATATTTGAAATCGCTGGACCTTTCATTTTTGAAGAAATATCAGTGGCCTGATTTATGGGATTCGCGGCGTTTTGCTGGCGGGCGAGTTTGACGTTTTCCAATTATTGCTTTCGCTTTCGCCTTCTTCGTTTTGAATTCGACCATTTAACGACCATTTAATTCGCAGGCGAATTTGAAATGCCATAAACATATTGTCTGCTGGCGAGTTGAAATCCGACAGCTTTTTTTTGGCGGATTCACAGGCGAAAGAGTGTGAATTGGAATATTGGAAGAAATAGTCAAAGTGTGTTATTTTATTACACTCGGACTTTCTGTATGCATGTTTCGTAGATTTTCTTTTGAACACTCATCCCGACAGTCTTGAACCCACAAATCTGGGGGTTGAGACTAATTAAAGTATTTCTATTTCACCTACTCTCTCTCTTTCGTACTTATTTGCGTCTTCCTAAAAAACACACAAACCAAAAGTGTCAAATCACTGGATATTGGAAGAAATATTTTCGCTCCGCCGCAAACTCGTTAAAAAGGAAAAACGACGCGAGTCGAATTTGAAAGGTCGAATTGAAACGATCTGCCGCGAATCCCATAATCAGGCCCCAGTAATCTCGCGTTTCCGAGCAAAAGCACTATTGCTGAAAGATTAAAGTCTCGCGTCAAACTCGGTTAACCTATTGCCGAGAAAGACAGATTGATAACGTCTGATGACTCATCCGTGTTGTAGTCATGTCTCATGACTCATGAGTCATGAGGCCTTTAAAATATTTATTTCGAACAACTTTTCAAAACTTATAAAGACAAAGGAACTAACTAAGGAACTGTATTTTTATTACGAACTACAGTAGTTTCATTCATATGAAGTCCGGTTTGCGCGATACTTTCGTCAGCTTGAAAGCAAGCAAACCAAGGTATTCATACATCTAACACTAGGACGCGTGCATTGAAGGGAACAGAAATAGAATACGTGATGATGGAGACATTTCACAACATTGCAACAGGTATGCACGGCCTTTCCGGCTTACTAAATTCAAGCCTACCAAGCGAATCTTATTCGTCTTGGTTTTATCTATTATTCCTCATCAAAAATTTTAGTGGGCGCGATGACGCGAATTTCTTGCATGGGGGCTCGTGGGCTATAACATTTTCTTTCTCAAATTTTATTTGTAGAATTCGTTGTTAATTCTAAACTCAAATCTCTCTAAAATTGAGTGTGGGTAACAGGAAACGGAAATAATGTATATTCCCCTTGATTTAAATAAATTCAACACAGTGAATATCTGATACAAGCACTTAATTGAATGTCCGCCTAAAACTGTTACACAGAAGCGTCACGTTAATATTTTTATCAATTTGTGGCGCAATACTCTTTTCTTTTGTTTATACCTCGCTCATACTTCCGAAGTTCAATTGAAATTTATTAAGTGATGCTGTGCGGTGCCAGTGACCAGTTCAGAGAGTACCTACCTTCTTTCTTAACACCATCCACCCGCTGCTGAAATCGTAGTCGGCCGGTCGCCGTTAGGTACTTATTAGTTAAGTACCAAGTTTCAATATGTTTTTGTTTTTTTATTCCGCTCAGAAATCAGATATTGAATTGTTCTGTGAGTTCGAAAGTAAACAACCCTTTTCATTGTCATTGCCTTTGCTAAACATTCAACAATATTCAATGATATTTCCATACGGTCTGCCGACTCTGAGCTGTGAGTTTCATCCCTAAAAAGGCTCTACAAGAGAAAGTGTAAAAAAGTATATTCTCACGACTTACGAATTTAATGCTCGCTGACGAAAATAAATGCGAGTCTAAAAATACACAGGGTGTCTTAATGGTGCTTCGAGGCATTGTTCGGAAAGTATTATCTGGTGGGAATATAAATAGTATTATTTTTCTACTCCCACCGTAAGAATAAAGCACCTATTCGTTTGGTGGTGTGTGGTGAGTTCTATTTCACCCTCTTTTTTTTTATCAAAGAGTGGACGTGGGAACGAACGATTTACAATTCCCAATTATCTACCCTTATAAGATAAAAGAGTTCTTGTCTGTGTGGTGTGTAGCTGATTTTAGAAATCCCGAATTAAAAATAGATATCATTGATTTTCCCACACATTATTATGAAGGCCAAAGTTTATTGTTTATTTTTGTCTATTTTCAGGAGTCGATTCATTAGGCTATGATCCTCAAAGACTTGCAATGGATTATCATATCATCGGATTTCGGGAGTGCGCAGCTGAGGTTGCTCGTTATTTAGTCACGATTGAAGGTATGGACATTCAGGATCCGTTGCGATTGCGTCTGATGTCGCATTTGCAGTATTTTGTGCAGCAACGGGAAATATCAGCAAAAAGCTGCACCAATCCGAATTGGTCTTCGACAGCATATCAGCCGAATTGTGCAACAACTTCATACCAGAGTAGCTATTCGCTACAAGCAACTGCGACAAGCTCGTACGTTCCAAATCTTCCCACAGCGGTTCAACTACCATATCCAACACTCAATGCATCGCCAGTTGCGTCTTCAATGCATCAGCCATTGCCAGTCACCCATAGCCATAGCAATCGTTCTGTTGTGCCCCCAGCCAATACCGATGGCAGCTCACTGATGCCCATTTCTAGTCAGCAACAGCAGCAGCAGCAGCAGCAGCAACAACCGCACATTCAACCCCAACCAATTAGTCGGCATGATAATCAACAGCATCAAACACATTACCCACCCCCGACTCAAGAACAAACACATGAGCATCAGGGTTCGACGTACATTGAGTTGACCAGCAGTAGCCACAGAAATTCGACCGCTCCGAATACTCATTCATATGGAAACTCATCCGAATATCCTGTTAGCAGTGCTCAGGATAACAGCACGATTCCCCCGTACGGCTACGCCGCTGCTGGCTCCAATGGATCAAAGCCATACCGACCATGGGGTGCTGAAATGGCTTACTAAACGAAGTGTTCTCTTATTAATTTATTGCGTGAAAACAATTTTCAAAGTTTCCTTATTTTTTTCAACCTGATCTAAGTCAATCGATTAACAGAAGTTTTGTAACAAAGAGAGTGTGATAAGAATTTTATTATTTTTTTGTACGTATTTATCAGAAATATTTCAAGTGTAGGTTGTAAGCTTATTTATTCTTCTATTTATACAAATTAAAATTAAATATCGAGGGGATAGAGCTTTAAACAGTAAATATATTTTTTATATAAGATCAAATATTTTTTGAAAAAATAAAAACATATTTTTAATATTAACGTATCGATGCCCTTCTTGAAAAATAAAACAGACTTTAAGCAGAGTATAAGAATTTTTAAATTTTATCTTTTGATACTAACACAATATATTTGACATTTTGTATAAACATTGAATGTGTACGCTTCTTTTTTTGTTCAAAGAAAATTAACAGATTTCACAGATAAACATTTAACAAGGATATGGAGTGCTGCTATAAGTTTGTAACAAAGTCACATGCCTTTTTCATATAAAATACTTTTCCATGCAGAATTGAACTTCGTTATTCAATTTACACTCACTCCCTTCGGAAAATATTATAAGTAGACTAGTACGAAAGTACTAAAATCGCCTCTACTACTACTAACGAATGATACTATTGGATCAACTAGGAATATTGGTCAAAGATTTACAGCCCGATTCTCTCCATCATCACTGATACTTCACAAGTCATAAGAAGATTTTATGACTTTTTCGTATTCTCCCCCAAAGTCACAACTTGTGAGAGTCACAAAAGTCAAAAACAATAGAAATTGTGATCTCCTTCAGAGCAGATCATAACTAGCACATTATTTGAGATTTGACATTTTGATTTTTGAGTAGTGAAAAAAATGCAAGTTGAAATGATTATGGCGCATATTATTGACTAAGGATTTTTTTTTCGTTCGTAGCTTTATTTAAAAAAAAAATGGTCTTACTCACAGTCAACATAGAAGTCGTTGGAACAAGAGAACGGTTTATAAACTGTCTGGATTTTCCTAGAAAAATGTAATTAACCTTTTTGGAATCTTTGATTAATGCTGAAGAGAGCCTCATCAAACCTTTTTCTTTCAACGATATATTAAGGGTATTCACGTAACGAGATAATTTTCTACTTTGCGGAAAAATAGAAAATTCCGCAAAAGATTTAAATGAACACCCCAGCAGAAAAAAGTTGCGTAAACAAACAGCTGTTTGTTAAACGTCAAAGTCAAAGTGAATTTGTTCAATTCACGTCATTCGATAATTTATGTTAAAGTGATTCTTTTTTTTATTCTAATTACATTTTAATTTTTGCTCTTCAAGATGCCAAGAAGTAGTTTTAAAACAAAATTCGTTCAATTGTATGAACAAATCACTTTAAATGATTTGTGGATGTTGGAGTTGGAGAAAAGATGAAATGAGCGCCAAATTAAACGTCAAAATAAACGTCATAAATTTTATCAGTTTTTTTTTCTGCAGTTTTTGCTTCAAATTTGTGAGATAAAATTCTACGATTTGCAGAAAATTGTTCCCATACAAATTTTGACAGCTCATTTCTACCGATAGAAAATTCTACGGTTTCTACGGTTTCTATGGGTTTTCCGCGTTTACGTGAATACCCCTATTATAAAAATTGATCTTAGAAGTCAACATAACAAAAGGTGATGGTGAACAAAACTGAAAAATTATTTTAGTTCATTCAATTTAAAACAGCATCAGTGTAAGCATAATAAAATATTTGATACAAATTTCTTAAAAGGAACTTCAGTTTGTAGAACTGAGTTGTTGATTGGCAAATTTGAAATCTTTTAAATTTTTGCTATGAGAAGCTGATGACATTTCCATATTCACCTTAGCTGTGGTGAGTTTCGTTGTGACTTTAGTTGTGAGGATTATGGGAGAATCCGACAAATGTTATCGAATCACAACAATCCTCACAAGAAATGGTCACAAGGGCTTATGACTTGTGATTCCTCACAAGGGGGAGAATCAAGCTGTTAGCACAGATAATAAATTTATACAGATGTCTCACCCTTATGGCGAGAAATGATATATGAAACTGAAAGCTACCAAAAAAAGCTTTTTCTAAAAGCTTTAACGCATTCACTTAATGCATTAAAAATCTATTTTCGCTCGCCTCATTGCCCATAAATGAAACTTAGGCAAGGAAAAAAGCTTCAAAAAGCTCCTTGTCTGTTACGGCGTTGTCTGTTAAGAGCAAAATATGTTTCATTTTTTTCTGCAGGGATGAGACATCTGTATAAATTTATTATCTGTGCTGTTAGTCTGAAAAGGTCCGACCATTTCATAATTTTAACTTCCCCACCAGGCAGCGGTAAGGCACTATTCACATGAGTGCGACCAACGAACGACGAATGAATGAAGAAAAGTGATTTTAGATACGTTTGAAGCCGTATTTCCTTACATAGTCTCAACAAAACGATAAAAGTATAGTTTATGTTTGATTTATGATGCATGACATAACTTTTTAATCTCAAATGTAGCATTCTAGTTGATACGAACTGCCAAACTCTATTCGCGTTCCACATCATCCGAACAAAATGTTCGCGCGCGTCTAACCTCAAAAATAATTCTTGCTTTGTGTTTTGCTTGTTCATTCGCGACGAATTAAAAACTCTCATATGATAGAAATGTCGAAATCGACGAATTTTCGTTCATTCGTTGGTCATTGTTCGTGCTCATGTGAATAGTGCTTAAGGGGTTTCAATATTGGAGCTACAGTCCGTTTTTCATTGCCACCAGGGCCTTTGGTACCTGCTGATCCACGGTAAGAGCTACGACCGTCCGTATTTATTGCCACCAGGGGCTTCGTATCTGCCGATCCGTGCCACCAGGAGCATTATACCTGCCAACCCAGGCCACCAGGAGCATCATACCTGCCGATCCGTGCCAGCAGGAGCATTGTACCTGCTGATCCGTGCCACCAGGGGCTTTATAACTGCCGATCCGTGCCACCATGGGCATCATACCTGCCGATCCGTGCCACCAGCGGCTTCATACCTGCCGATCCGTTCCATCAGGGGCATTGAACATAGTGCAGTTGCCAGTCGCCCAACGACAAAAATGACAGCTGAAATGGAAAATGGAAATGTCAAATTCGTCGCGCGACAAAGTTAATAAAAGAATTCATACAAATTCAGCTGTCATTTTCGTCGCCGGTCGACTGGCAACTGCATTCTGTTGAGCTCTTAGGATCTGCGAACAAACTTTCAACTGGCTGACCCGATTGTCGTTCTGTTTAAAACTCAAAGAATTTAGCAGAAGCTTTTCCTAGGTTTTAGTTCTGATGATGTTTGATAGCATTTGTGTTTATTTACTTCTGTTATAGTAGGTAGGTAGTACCTACTGAAGAAAAGTGATTAAATAGGCATCTAATTTGTTCTTTAAAACTAATCTGTTTTTTCTTTAGATTTACTCTAAACATGTTTCGGCACTAAAACATCAACGCAAACATATTCAATGAAGCATAATGACAAAGAACTAATTCAAAGCGCTTGACCATTAAAACTGAAAATAACCACAACATAAACCTAAGCAAACTCGTTTGAACATTAGATTCATAGAATAAGCTCCAGCTCACTTTATTTTCAGCGCTAATCTCTTTCCAATATATATCTACAACTCGCATTGCCGCACTGCACAACGCCACTTTAAAGCATTGCAGAAACAGCAACTAAAACAGGAAGTTTCCATCAATAACACGTTTGAGAGAAAATATGCCCTTTTGTAGTTGTCATTAGAGAAAACCACTTTCCACCTTTTTTTCCGCGTTTTGTGGAAGCGCGCGCAAAGGATTATCAGGAACTATTGAACTGGAAGCAGAAAACTATGCGCTCATAATTTTCAACCACTCACTGACCAGATGACCATTGACCGCAACTGCCTATAAAGAACTTGAATATTATTCTTGTTTTTTCTTTTCGAGGTAATTTTTAAAACACAGCGAGTTTAAATTTATTCAAATTATTCACTCAGGCATAAAACTATCATCGTGTAGGAAAACTCGAGGATTTGTATGTTTTCGAAACGGCAACATTCACTGTGTTGTTAGCGTGTTGCAATGTTAAAATTTTTAAGAGCCCCCTAATGAGCATAAATTTGCATCTTATTAAATGGTTTCTCGGTACTCAAGGAAAGTCGCCATATATCTCAAGCTGAAGAAAAATAATTTCAAAATCCAAAAAAAAAAAACTCCCCAAATTTATAAAATAAATAGCAGTTGGTATAGCACCCTAAAAACAAGATTCTGTAAATGTCGTAGACTTGTAAATGTCGTATGAACTTGCTCCTTAAATAAATAATTTTATCTTGTTTAAAATGAAGACTTTTTCGAATGTTCAGATGAGGGCTCTTAAACTTTTCCTTGCATTTGCAAGAAAGAGTCTTCGAAGTGGGGCGACAATTTAAAAAAAACAAAAAATCTATGGCCTCAAATTAATAAATGACAACTCACCATGTGACAGCTGTTGTTTTTTTTTCTCAAAACTGTTGGCTATAATAACAAAAATGAATACCAATTTATTAGCCTGGCACATAAAATCCTCGTTTCAAACCCTCCAAGTGGGTGCCGGGCGGTAGAGATCACTCCAGTTGTCCTCTGTACGTTTGACCGCGACGGTTATCAGCTAAGGCCAGGTTGCACAGCCGGGTGTTACTCTACTCTTCAATAGTTAAACATTCGGAAATGTAATCTGACCATAGATTCGGGGTTCCTAATTTCAGTGGTCTTCAGCTCTTTCGGATGCCTTGGCAGTGTCCGTCTAATTCTAATCTCTTATTGCCTTACCCTGGTATTCGGCTCTGCCGGGGCTTACCTTTCCCGCAAATGAAAATGAAAACGATACCAATGGAAACCAATTAATCATTGAAGATCAAATTTCCTTGGCTTCTTGTCGGAAAATGAGTTACTTGCCTCAAACCAAGAGACAGTTGTAAAAGGAGCTGAAGATGCAGCTGATGCTGGAACAGCAAGGCGATACAATCAGAAGCACCTACTGTCGTTAGTGGTGTCGGCGATACCTTAACAGCGACTGCAAACGGTGAGAAAAAAAGAAGGCATTACAACCGATAAAGACCAGGAGGATAAGATTAAATACACCAAAATCGTAGAAGACTACGAGAAATCTCTAGTGAGCACAACCGCACTCAAAAATTTTCATGCATAAATAGTACGAAAATATGAGTGAATCGTACGAATTTTTTTCGTAGTTTTCAGCCACGAATAAATTCGTACAATAAACTCATATTCGTATATTAAATAAGGAGCTTTGTTCATTGTACGAATGGAATGACAATATTTACGTTTCCTTTCGTACCAATTAATCAAGGAGCGTTAGTACATTCTACTAATATTTCGTACTATTTACCCTCAATTTGTAAATTAACAGAGAGCATTAGTACATTCTACTAATACTTCGTACTATTTATTCCCCATTTGTAAATTTACAAAGAGCATCAGTTCATCCTACAAATACTTCGTACTATTTACTCCCTATTCGTAAAAACAGCATAAGCATTAGTATATTCTACCAATGCTTCGTACTATTTACTCTGCATTCGTAAATTCAAAACAAACCATTCGTTTATTTTACTAATACTTCGTACTATTTACCTGCCATTCGTAAGTTTACCAGAAGCATTAGTTCATTTTACTAATACTTCGTACTATTTACCTGCCATTCGTAAGTTTACCAAAAGCATTAGTTCATTTTACTAATACTTCGTATTATTTACTTGCCATTCGTATGTTAACCAGAAGCATTAGATCATTTTACTTACACTTCGTACTATTTACTTACCATTCGTAAATTTACCAAAAGCGTTAGTTCATTGTACTAATACTTCGTACTATTTACTTGCCATTCGTTAGTTAACCAAAAGCATTAGTTCATTGTACTTATACTTCGTACTATATACTTACCATTCGTAAGAGCATCGCAGTCGTTTGTTTTGAGATCGTGGTTTTCTATAATACAAAATTGTAAAACAGCCTCGACCAAAACTTTCCGCAAGTTGTCTGTTAATTTGGGTGTCCTATTAAATTTCTTCAAATACAACTTACCTACTCGTTCTTTCTGTCATCAAATACTTAGCACTCCTAGCACGCTTTTTATGTTATTTTAATTTTATTTAAAAAAAAAAAAACTCACAAACCAAACTAAACACGATCAAAATCACAACCAAAATGAGCCATTGCCATGATTTAAAAACAATGACGCAATCCGATTCGAGTAGCGGCAATGCACTAATGCTCTTGGTAGATGTACGAAGTATTAGTAGAATCTACAAAAGCTATTGGTAAATGTACGAATGGAGTGTAAATATTACTTAATAATAGTACAATGTACTAATGCTCTTGATAAATGTACGCATGGAGTGTAAATAATACGACGTATTAGTAAAATATACTAACACTCTCGGTAAATATACGAATGAAGGAAAAATATTACGAAGTCATTAGTAAAATGTACTAATGTTCACTTAGTGTTAGAATGGAGGAAAAATAGTACGATGTATTAGTAAAATTTACTAATGCGTTTGGTAAATATACGAATGGAAGTTATGATACACGAAGTATTAGTAGAATATACAGATAAAGAAGTTGCATTCTACTTATAATGAGTAAATTCTACGAATTATTCGTAAGGTCAATTTTCGAGACTAAATTTTTTACGAATATTAGTTTTGCTTCGTACATTTAACAAATGCATGAGTAAATCTTACGAATGAATTTGGAAAAATTACGAAACCATTCGTACACGATGATTTACGAATGATTTAGTTCAATACACGAATAAATTCGTACAATGTACTCATAATTTTGATTTACGAATAATATTAGTACATAGAACGAAAAAATTCGTGTATTTTACCAAAAATTTAATCAAAATTTACAAATATATTCGTAATTTTCTTATTACAGAAAAGCTTCGTACAATCTACGAATATTCGTTCAATGTACGAATTTTTCTCGTACGAATGCTATTCGTAGCAATTTTACTAATAAAATTTTTCAGTGCGGGTGCGAAGGTGAGCATTGCTAAGCGCAACAGGATTCAAGATGAGACTGCTCACACTTCTGGCTCAAACGGGAATTTCCAGAGAAAGAAGGTGAAAAAAAACCAGACAGAAGAAATCAATCACTGGTGGAAAGGCGGCGCACACCTTGAGTGAGCTTGTCAGGGACGATCTCCAGGTGGAGGACCAGTTGTCTGCGAACGGGAAGTCAGTTAAGTCCAGCTGTTGAAGCCAAATTGCAGAATCTGGTAATTAAACATATTCTCGAAGAGCCCGGGGGTCCTCTCCATCATTTAACTCCGCAGAGACAGTGAGAGGTCACCCGGAAACCAATCAAAGGTGGTGATAGGTTTTTTAAGTACTTCCTGGCTAAATGCGTCTTAAAGATTAGTGACGCTTGGGTGGGCATGAAGCTCGTGCTCCAGGCCAAGGACATCCCTAGAAAACCAAAAACAATCGTTTGGTTACCCAAATTGGAGATCAAGTGGAATGGGGAGAGTCTTCTAAAAGTGCTCCAAAGTCAGGATCCCGAGGTCGATATGGAGCACTGGTCGGTCATCAAGATTGATGGCGAAGACAAGTCTCAGATGGGAGTCTTACTCCAAATCACCGAAAATAGCAAAAAAGCACTAATGGTAAAAAATCGTCTTAACTTCGGCATCAGAGAAGTCAAAGTTAAGATACTCCGAGAGCAAGCCAGTCTACATCAAAATGCTCAATGTAGTGCAAATAAATCTGAAGCATTCGAGGAGTGCTTCAGATAATCTTCAACAGACGTCTTCCCAGGCTCTGATAATTTTGAGGGGTGGGAAGAAGTGTAACACATAACTCTAATAAATAATGAAAACAAGGTTAGAGTAGAAAATTGGAAAGTATCACTCGATAACTCTTTTTCAAATCACAGATTGATACTTTTCAATCTAGGTCTCACAGTAGAGCCCTAGACACCTTTTAGAAATAAAAAGAAAATTGGCTTGACCAAATTTGGTCCTATAGTCAAGTCTCTATTAAAGAAGGTTCCTAGACTGGAACTCAACCCTTCGATAGAGTTAAACTCTGCAGTTTATACCTTTGAAAAGGCATTAAACACGGCCTCTAATGCATCTTGCCCCATTGGGCGCAGTAAGATATCACTCCCACCATGATGGAATGAGTAACTTTCGAGTCTCAGACAGATTGCGAGAACCTTTGGCCAAAAAAGAATCATGGAAAAAATACTGTGACTCCATTGATAACATTAAAGAATCATCCAGGCTCTGTAAAATCCTATCAAAAGACCACTCCTGTCCTTCATTCCTAAATTAGGAAGATGATACTTGGACAGTGAATTCTACGAGACCCTTCCCAGACTGCAAAGAATGCACCCCAGAACCACAACGCTCAGGGTATGCACAGGTAAAAAACCCTGAGGACATTAGAGCCTTAATAACCCAAGAAAAGATTTCATGGGCTATAAACAACTTCCAATCATTTAAGTCGCCAGTACATATTTTCCCTGCCATGCTACTAAACACAAAAGTTACAAGATGTAATGATTCCGCTAATGGTGTTCCTGGGCAGAGGTTGCCCAGCACATCTACCAATTTATTAAGCACCTTTTCTACACAATTATTTCTACAAATTAATTTTCTGCATTGCGGCTTCTCAATTTTGAACTTTTTTTTTTTTTTTACATAAAATTGACAAGTAAGACGTCAGATCTGACGGTCAAAATGAGGATTTCGTGGTCACACGACTTTTCCGTTTGAAGACGATGGACCCATGTCAAAATGAATCGTATGAGCGAGACCTGAAGGAACAAAGTCTTATGTAGGTATAAGTTTCCCAGTGCAATGCAAGGTATTGACGTTCATTTCATTTTTCTAAAATTCCCAAACCTGTCCTTAATGTATCCATACTCAAAAGTAACATTTTTGTGAAAAGTAGCACTTCTGACACATTAACATCATGAAACCCCTTCAATTCAGAACTCTATGCACACATTTTTACTTACCAGAGCGTTTCGAAAACTCATAAAACCTTGTAGCTGTGGTGGCCACCTGCTATGAGATAATAATATTTGCATACGGTCGCTAAGTAAAAGAACCTTTTTCTCCATAAATTTGAAAATTCATTCTTTTTGAGTTTGAGTACTGTTAAACGAGTTGGAAACAGCATCTCTCGATCTTGCACTGTTTTGACACAAAATCGTTTTATTTTTGAAAATTCTTTATTATGCTTCATTAAACTCAATAAAATTGTTCGTGTTCCTTTAATGCAGATTTCTTATTCTCAGGGGAAAAGGTTAATAAAAATACAAAAATGTCATTAATTTAATAGCGAATTATGTGGTTTTTGTGAGTTTTTAAGAGCGACAGGTTTCCGAAATCGTTCCCAATCAATAATAATAATACCGGCAATATGCATATCGGTGAAGGGTGAATTCGATTACCGTACGTGCATATAATTTTCCGTGTCTGGTACTACTTGTTGATATTCACAAACCGGACTTTAACTTAATGATATTCCAAAACTCAAATAGGATATAAATAAAAAATCATAATAATTGTATGCAGGGGATGATGATTATAATTTTTCTATTAGGGTGTCGACTGTCGGCGAATATTGCCAACAATAAAACTACCCCTAGCTCGGCGTGGGAAGTTTTCAAAGACTTTTCTCTCACAGTTTCAGTATTTCGCAGTGAACGGAATATGAATGCGCCCTGAAGACCTTTCGGGCCTTAGGGGTGGATATGAAATATAATCGAAAATCACACGCTATTCACACGAATGTATGCGATTGTAAAAGACCGTGGCAAACGATTAATATCGTGTGTGTTCATGTGTTTTTATTTTTCAAGTTGGAACTCGGAATAGATAGGTGCATTTGTAACAAAATTAAAGTCAAGTGTTTTGTTGAATGCGGGATTGTGGATTGAAATGTTTTACAATTGAGTACACATTAACTTGGGAACATTAAGCAAAAATGACCTTTTGACATGAGAGTTATGAGGGATTCTAGGGTGGGCAATTTTATTTCACAAAAAATTGTGAACGTCAAAAATATTGTCAGTATTTAAGGAAAAGTGTTTGCAAATTTGATTGAATGAGTCAAATTGAACCTTTCTCTCAATGTCTGACTGGACGAATTTTTCATATTTTTTTTTATTTATTTTAACAAACAAAATGGTTTGGGATTAAACTTTCCTATAATTTTTGACGAAAAAATTAAGTGCAGAATAATTAAATTTCAACTTTTTTAAAACATTTTGGTTTATCTATATCTATACGAACGTTGTACACTGGATAACCACTAGGATGAGGCCAGATCTTTTTTAATCGATTTTCGCTCTTTATACCTGCTGGAAATTTCTTAATCATAAAAACTTACTACATTTGAGTAGGTAGATATCTTCTTTAAAGAAAGTCATAAGTTAATCAGAAAAGACCGTTGGAATTTCCCTACATAAATTAAAGAGCTACTTAAAAAGAATATGAAAAAGTGCGTCACTTGGATGAGGCGACATGAAAAATCTTATAAAACATCAAAAAAATAAAAGAAATGTTTACAGTTTTTGGTTTTCGAACATTTATTTATTAAGTTTTTCTCCATTAAAAATGATAATGAGTATATGTATACCCCACATATGATGTGATATGACCTCAATTAGACGGTTTGGAATGGAACCATACAGTTTTTTTTTTTTAATTGTCAAGCGAATTCTCGTCCCAGGCATCACGGATAGCTTCAATTAAGATGTCCTTGTCTTCAAATTGTCTACCGCCTTCATAAACTTTTCGAGGTAGCCGTGACCATACGTTTTCGATTATGTTCAAGTCCGGTGAAAAGGGCGGCCATGGCAAAAGCTCTACGTCTTCTGATAAAATCCAGCTTTTCCTTTTGAAAACCTTGGAAGTGTGGCTGGGGGCATTGCTTTGTTGGGAAATCCAAGGCTGAGGTCAAAAAATATTTTTCATCTTTGGTATGAGCGTTCCAACAAGCATTTGAAGCTATTTCCGTTCATTGTTGTAGAAAGAAACTCCAACTCGATGTTGCCATAAATAGAAGTTGTAACCATCGGGCCCGTCAAGGTTAAAGTTTTTTTTTATCCGAAAAAACAACGCGTTTCCATTGACTGCTCCAAGCGACATGTTCTGTTGCAAAGTTAATTCGCAGCTCCTTGTGTACTTGCTTTAGAACAGGTTTTTTTTTTAGTTTTCTTCTCTGGATAGTAGAGGAAAAGGTGGGAATATGGAACCTGTTGTTAATTAGGAACCCCCCTCTAAAACCAAAACAGATAGTGCCATCTTTAAGCGAATAGCAAGCTGTTTCCAAAAACCGAGCAAAAAGGAAAACTTTTTTTCATTATTTTTGTTTGTCTCGAAAGTTCATAACGGTTCGTGTTTTCGTCTGGTTTAAAATTCATAAATATTTTTAAGTGTTCGGATTTACAATTTCTAAGGTAAGATTTTTTTAATTTCCTTGAAAAAGTCCCGAAAAACAATGTTTTTATTAAAATATGAAGTCTTGTAATATGGAACCCGTAGAGGAATCTAATATGGAACCGGGTTCCATATTACCCTTACGTCTTTTTATTAACGGTGGACGTGGTAGGAGTGGTGTGAACACCTGACACAGAAGTCTTGATCAATTGGAAACAACATCAGAATCCCATACTGCAATATCTTCTGGTGGTTCTGTTCTTTCGGAAAGCGGCAACGGACGCACCCCAACAAAAGCAGACAATGGTGTAAGTGGCATGTTCTGCTCCCAAGGCCGAATAGCCTTGATCATGATCATCGTGATGAGGTTTGGGTGCTGTGCCAATCCTGCAATCTTGGGGGACTTAATGATTGCGCAGGATGCGATCATGACTATTATGTATGCAATTTTTGTACTTAGAGGTAAAATGTTATTTTAACATACATTAAATATGGAACCCAGGGTTCCATAAAAGGAGCATAAAATTCAAAAATGTTATAAGTACTTTTTTTGAATAAAGTAAAATATTAATTACAAAAAGTACTCAGAACATGTTTTTTTCCTATATATATTGGAAAAATATATACTTATTATTATTGAATACTATTTAATGTCTTCAGCTAACGGGTATGGAAAAAAAGCTAAAAAACAAAATGGGGTTCCATATTTCCACCTTCTCCCCCTACTATCTTTCTTTATTATCCTTCGGACTGTCGAAATGCTGGCTGATACTCCGCTTTTGGGCCTTATTTTAGTAGCTGGTTGAGTGAAATTTGAAGCAATACGTATAGGATTAACCGCTTTTCTCGGGATGTTGTTGCTTGGACTGTGCTTCCATTTTGTTTTTCTCCATAGTTATGAGGATCAGCAAGATCCCCAAAGTTGTCTTACTTCTGTTCAGCTTCCTTGCTATTTCTCGGCTTGAGAGTCCCATTTCCTTGAGAGCATCGATTTGTCCTCTTTCTGCCACTGTCAACGTCTTTCCGGAACCCATTTGTGACTGAAATTAATTAAAAAGAGTGATTTATAAAACTTTCTTAAATATTGCAACCAAAATGTTGAAAAAAATCGCTGATGTGAACTTCTACAACGAAATATTCACAATGGCCTCATCCTACTGACGCATTTTTTTACATCCTTTTCAAGTAGCTCATTCATTAATGTAGGGAAATTCCAACGGTCTTTTCTAATTAACCCTATAATTTTATGACTTTATTTTAAGAAAATATGTACCTTACCTACTGCCTACTCTCATGTAGTAAAAATTTCCGGGTTTAACAAATTCCAACAGGCAACAGGTATACAGAGCGAAAATCATTTGACATATAATGTAGTCATGAATTAGCATTCCGATTTATAACTAACAAACACCAAGAAAACCGTATTCAGTTTACATGTGTAGCTTAGGTATACTTATACAAATTCTTCTGCTTCTGAATATCAGCATACTAGCTGACCCGACAGATATCGTCCTTAACAAAGGTCTTAAACTAAGAAGAAAAACAACTCCAGGGTACAATAGTATAAAAACAAACAATTCCTTAAGTCAGCTCTACACTACTATCAGTGCGCACCACTGTTACCATATTTAGAAGAAAACAGGTTAGTCGCACCGGACACCGGGCTTATATACCCATTTTATACTGAATTAGGCTGAAAACAGACCGAAGTCAACAAAACGTTTTGTTGTCGCTGGACATAAACTCGTGTCGGATTCCTATACACACCGGTGCTAACATTATGTTTCGGATATGTCGCTGTACAGCCCACACAGACACAGTTCGTGGTTAAATCTTCTCCTTCATTCACCGTTTCTGCATACAGATAGATCTTCTGTAGAACTTTTCTCTCGAACCGGCCTAGGGTGCTCTCATCCGTATTTGACAGGTTCCATGCTTCTGCACCATATAGTAGGAGGGGGATGATGAGGGTCTTATAGAGCGTCACCTTAGTTGTTCGGGAGAGGGCTTTACTACTCAATTGCTTTCTTAGCCCGAAGCATTAGTAGCAAGAGTTATTCTCCTTCTGATCTCGGCGCTGATGTCATTGTCCGTATTGATAGCGGGTGCCTCTAGTGTTGACGCGGGAGTTCTGCACTATTCGTTCCAGTATGATGTTAAAGAAGTCGCATGACAGTGCATAACCTTGTCTAAAGCCTTTTTTGACATCGAAGGATGTCGGTGAGGTCGTATAATACTGACTTTAATGGAGCAGCGTGAGTTCTCCCATGTCATCCTGCTCAGACGAATGAGTTTTGAAGGGATGCCAAAACTAGACATGGCTTTATAATGTTCTACTCTATAGATGCAATACGCGGCCGTAAAATCGATAAATAGATGGTAGGTGTGGATTTGGAGTTCTTGAGTTTTTTCCAGGGTCTGCAGTATAATGTGAATTGATCGATTGTGGACTTTCCTGGTCTAAGGCCACACTGATAAGGACTTATCAGTTTGTTGACAAACGGCTTCAGGTGTTCACATAGTACTGCAGAAAAGATCTTATAGGCGATGTTAAGGAGGCTGATACCTCAGTAGTTGGTGCAGTTTAGAGGGCAAATAATGCTGAGGTTCCATTCATCGGGTATGCTCTCTTCCGACATATTATCACATTCTGCAGATGAGTTGGGGCATGCTCCCTACCAAGTCCTCGCCGGCTGGTTTGAAGAGTTTCTCAGTGACGCCGTCAGCTCCCGCGACTTTGTTCTGTACTATTTTTATTAAAAATAATGTGTTTGAACACGCCCTTCATCGAAATTTCGATACGTTCCCTCTTCTTCAATTTTTCAACTGGCGGCCGTACATCAACTGTCAGAATGAGAAACATGTACCTACATTTTTTATTGAATTAAGGAGAACAGTTGCTTGCCTCGAAAAAAGCGGCATTTTGGTTTGAAAATAGCGACATCTGCCATTGTTGGGTGGAACAGATTACGGGTTTTTGAAAAAAGAAATTGTCGAAAACATGGTTTCACGTCTGGTCGTCTGGTATGAATGGGTTTTTAAATGTCACCAGGAATGTTGTACCCCATTTTCTAAATGAAACCGTATTTAATTGCCATCGAGATTCTATAGAAAGACATAGGTCGCTGGTTCATATCCGGCTCGAAGGACCAAAAATGTTTGTTCAAAATATCAGATTAACAAAATGGGTGAGATATATCCTTTAAAATTTTAATGGCTGTCGAGATAATAGGAAAATGAAACACACTCTTTGAGATTCTCATAATCAGTAGGATAACTAGTCCCAAGAAGCTCTGTTGTACACATTACCGCTACTTTAAGGTGATAAATGCATTGGCGATGGCGGTTGTAAAGTAATAAAAAAAAACGGACGACTCTTTTTTCTACTTCATATTTATTAGGTTAAGAAAACTAAGTTAAACTTAAATACCTAATTCTATCTACACACTAAATTACGAGATTAAATCCATCATTCATTAAAGTCAATTGAAAACTAAATCCGAAAATGCCTCTCAATTTCCTCATTATACGAGTTATCCAGAGTCTCATCGTCCACCCATGTCTCCAGAGTTGTCGAACTAGATCTCGAGCTGGATTTGAACGACTCATCCTGACGGGCTTTCATCAAATGCTTATCACGCAGCAAATTCATTCGATTATCACAATCATCCCAATTGTTATTCAAACATACGATATCATCATCAATCGAATTGCCATTTATATCCCAACTAATGACCGGACAAGGTTCATTCAACCAATTGCGACCCTCGCTTATGACCAAATTATTCAAGTTTCCTTGTGGATTTGAACTCAGTGTAAGGTTCACTGGATGTGATATATTGTTGCGGAATTGAAGAAAAATATTGCTTTGTCGATTTTGTGAGAACGAATTCTTTCTGATGTTGTTGTTGTTGTTTTTGTTGATGATGTTGTTTTTCTTTTCGTTCAGACTGCAAATATACTCCCTTTGGTATTCTAAATTCTTCGGTGAAGACGGATAACTTGAAAGACTGGAATTGGATGGAGTGCGTCGAAAGTATCGAGTATTTTCTCGGTATTTGACTTTTTCAAAGACAATATTTGCGGAGCATCGATGTGCGGAACAGTCGTTTGAAGCATCATCTTCGGAGAGTAAGCGAAAACTTCTAACGCCATGAATGTCACAGCTTAGGATGTTGGGGCTCATTGTTTGACGTGCGGCTGATAGGTACGTTTCGAACTTGCTTACATATTGAGAAGATACCATGAAGTTTGTGGATTTGGAATCGGATTGGGAAGAACAATCGGTACGATTGCTTCGTGGGTTAAGTTTGTGCTTATTGCCGGCGGCGGAGTTGGATATTTTTGCACTTATTGTGTATGGACATCGCATTGGTATTTTTTGATGACGAAGATCCGTGTCGGAGTTGTCTACATGACATGTTTGCAAATGGCGTGGTCCGACGGGTTCTTCTTCTAGCTTGGTTACCGAAGACTTTGTTGATGATGTTAGCTTGCGTAAAAACTGAAAAGGAAAAAAATACGAATATTTATGAGAAACGTAATCATTTTGTTATAAAAGCGTTATAACAGTTGGAATATAGTAAAAAAAAGCAATAAATATGTAAATTAAATTAAATTTAAATTCTTTAAATTCCCATTTTCGTGAATATCCACCAAATGTACCTACTCAGATGGAATCAATTAAATAAATAGAGTGTCGTGACAGTTCTTGAAGAGCCAAGGCCTAGGTGGCTTACTTTCATCAACGCATTATCTGAGTGCGTGTGAAGAACTGAGGGGACCTACAAGTTAATGCCGATTCCGAACGGCAAAGTTGAGAAGCACTTTACCAGACAGATTGATATCCTGGAAGTTTTGTCAGTTCTACGCAAGAGGCAGTGCCCGTGAAAGATGAAATAAAAACTTTATGGGCACGAGTAGGACTCGCATCCACGACGTTCTGCTTAGCAGCCAACGCACCTAACCACTAAGCCACGGTTTTGATTGATAGAATCAATTAGCCCGTACGAAATGCATGATTTAAAAATAGAAGAATTTCCTAGCAAGTTGAAGTTATTTTTGCAGTTGTTGTTCAAACGTCGAAACCACTAACTAAAAACCAAGACACGATTTCAAAATGTTGACAAAAGTGCAAGGTGCAATCTGAGGGTATAGTTACTACCATTGTACCTGTTTGGGTACAGAAAATGAAACAACTTTACCGTACAACCACTGTCTTATTTCAAATTTGTTTTCATGAAATTTGAATTTGTTTCGTTCCTTGACATGTTCTCAACAAGTAGGCGTGTATTTATTGTCAAAAGAATATATTTGAAGTATTTTTCGTTACAGCCATTACTTATGATTGCGTTTTTCTCCAAATTGAAGTGGTTAGTGTTCTTGGCCAGAAAAACAGTTACCCGTTTTTCTAAAATTGATATTTTTTTGTTGGAATCAGTTCAAAGACGTTTACCCAACACTGTCAAAAGTAAAATTGGAAGTTTTTGTTTCTTTTCACACTAGGTAAGTAATCGAAAAGTTAGGTGTACCCGCTTGGGAAAATGTGGCGGTTTTTTTTTTTAGAATGGAACCTTTTCCAAGGCTGCATTTTATGGAAGAAGATTTGAAAATCTTCCAAATGCTCTAAATGCAATTGAAGAAGATGAGCGAAATGCAGTATTCGACGTTGCAGTTTTACCTCCAGATGCTGATTTCAACACCGACAAGGAATACCATAGACCCTGAAACTCTAGACAATAACCACATCCCCAATGATGTGCCAGAAATATAGAAATTTTCATAAGGGCTGAGGATTTTGATAGCGAAGACCAAGTTTCTGTATCCGAGGTAAGAGCTTCAATACGAAGGCAGACGCAAACTCAGCCACTATGGTCCAAATTTTGTCCTGATATGACCCTGAAGAGTTCTAACTTTTTCGAGATAAACAAGAAAAACATGAAAATTTCTTTGAAAAGTAAATCGAAGGTGGAAGTATTTGAGATTCTTTTTGATAACGAGGTTATGGATCTAATTTTGGAGCAAAATGGTCTCTATGCTTTGCAGCGTAACCACCATTCCTTCAATTTAAAAAAACTAAGAGTTAGAAACTTTTCTCGGTATTTTGTTGTACAGTGGACATCACTCAATGCCAAGATAATCAATGTATTGGAAACTTGATGAAGACACAAGAACTGCATTAGTTAGTAGCCAATGACATGTCTCGAAATGGTTTTTTTGAAATAAAAAAAAAAAAAAAAACATTCACTGCGCCGATAACTCTAATGTAGATACGGAAGATAAAATGGCAAAGCTGATGAATATTTTGTACCAAAAGTACCAGGAGTGCGGTTTTATGTACGAAAAGCTATCCATTGATGAAGCCATGATACAGTATTTTGGTCACCATTCCTCCAAATAGTTCATTAGAGGCAAGCCTTGTCGTTTTGGTTTCAAAAACTGGATGCTGACTAGTAGTTGTGGTTATCTGTATAACTTCCATACTTATTGTGGGGCAAAAAATGTGAACGTCGCTGTGCCACTGGAATCCCGAGTTGTTCTTTAGCTTTTGAAAATAGTTTTCTCCTCTTCTGATCACATATATTTCGAAAACTTTTTTACTTCCCATGAGCACTTGCGATTGTTGAGAGTAAAGGGCTTCGGAGCTACTGGTACTGCAAGGGAACCCCGAATAAAAAAATGCCCATTGAAAGAAAACAAACAAGAGAAACGCGGACATTTTGATTATGCCTAAGACACGTAAACAATTATTTACATAATATAAAATACAAGAAATAATTAACAAGAATAAAAATAAAAATAAATAAAGGTCGCAACCAGTACAAGGGGAAAATGAGAACAGAAGTATATTTCAATTCAAATTGGAGAAATATTCATGACGAAGTTTACAAAATCTAATGTAGTCGTCTAGTCGATTCCAGACCTCAGATGACTGGGAAAATTATTCCACAGTCTTACAGCATGAACAAAAAACTGCCTGCGTGAAGTCAAAGTGGCAAAAGTGAGAGTGCGCAATAAGATTGAGCGATTTGATCTGCAAAAATTTAGTTTTTCAAGCAAATAGCTCGGAGACCTGTTAAGAATTATTTTGTAGAGGAAAGAACAGCACCGATATTTAAGAAAGTTTTCCAAGCTACAGCCTAAAATTTGCATGCAAAATGCAACCTTAAACCGTAGAAGGTTTGAGGAGTCAGGACCAGTGAACAATTCACAACCATGTGAAAATATAGGTACTATGAGTGCCTTAGCCAATTTCAATATACTTCGGTTGGAAAACACGATTTTATGATAGACTATCCTCGAAGTGAAGCATATATTTTGGAAATAACCGAATTAATGTGAGTATCCCATGTTAAGGTATTATTGAAGATGATACCCAGATTTTTTGCGTGAGTGACATATTCAATTCGGCAGGAGTTTAAGAGGATAGGAGGAATGTTTGGAATAAAAGTATTATTTTTGGAGACTGGGATAGCTAAATAGCTTTCGTTTTAAGTCCATTTCGTGTAGACAAATCGAATATTGAGCATAGATCAATGTTTATTTTAGATATACATAGCATCCTCGATCATTCCTAAAGGAAGGCTTAAGTATAATTGGACATCATCTGCATAAACATGAAACTGACAATAAGACAAAACTAAAGGTAGGTCATTTATGTATAAACAAGGAGAAAAGTAAAGGCCCAAGGATTGATCCTTGAGGCACACCGATAATAACAGGAAGTAACGAAGACATTTTACCATTACACGAAACAGCCTGCAAACGATTATTTAAATACGAAAAACTGAGATTTTTAGCACTGTCATAGAAATTGAAATTTGCTGTCAGTTTATCACAGAGAAGACTAGAGTTTACACAGTCAAAAGTTTCAAAAGCCAAGTTAGGTTATCACAGAAGTTAAGTTATTGTCTAAAGCTTGTCTTAAATCCTCAGTGACCTTCACAAGGGCTGAAGTGCAGCTGTATCCTGAACGGAATCCTGATTGCTGAAGATTAAGAAGATGTTTTTCATTAACATTGTTTTTATTTGGTTGCTAATGATAACCTCTAAAGCCTTGGATAAAAATGGGAGGATATCTATAGATCTGTATTCGTTCTTTTTTCCTTGTTTGGGTATAGGTATGATTTTTGATTTTTTCCACAAAGCAGGTTATGTGGATGTCATTATTATGGTGTTAAAAATATGTGTAATTTGTGGAAGAATGAATGGTAGGAGAATTTTAGCAAAGTCCGGATGAATAGTATCTAGTCCAGAGGACTAGGATTTGATAGAAAATATATCATTCCCACCTGGCATTCATCTTCTGCGCCTAAAGAAAATGCATCTTCTCTATCATTCTGACCAATGCACGCCATCAAAACTATTTGTGAATAGTATAGGAGGAGTAGAGAATTTACGATTCATCTAATCAACATCAATATTGTCATCAGAAATAGGACTTCCTTTTTTAAGACCAATATTTTTTACTTCGTTCCAAAGATACTTAGAAGATCGATTGACATTGGCAACATTATGGTGGTAGCTGCTATTTACGTCCGTCAATGCTAAGTTCAACGGTGGTGAATGCTTGGAAACTTCATAAAATCGCAGCTGATTCCGAAGACGACTTACTTACATTCCAGAGAAATATTGCGCGACATTATCTGAGAAGATATTCAATTAATCAACCTATAACATCAAAACGCTCATTATCTTCAAACGTGGCTTATACTGAATGGCTCCATTTTCCAAAGAAAAATTGAAAAGCCGCTAAGATGTAGAGTATGTCACATGAGAATCAGGTGGACTTGTGAATTGTGTGCCGTAGCTCTGTGTGTCGGAAGAGAATACTTTAAATAATTTCATCAATCAATCATTCATACCAATATTTTCCCACTGTACCTGATTGGGTACAGCCTTAAAAACACGGTTTTTTTTAACTCTGGTAACAAATGAGTTGAGCACTTAGCAAATATGGTGGTAAAAAAATTAGCATATTAAAGAAGAATTTTCTGATAAATTACCGGCAGTGGAATGGTTGGACAAAAACTGGTAAGCCTGCTCACCAACAGGAAAAGGACTACAAAATGAAACCACCGCCACGCACCGCCCACCGGCGGTAAAACTTTTCAAAAGACATTCTTTCCATATTGACAAAATGTAAGTTAGCCACTTTCTAGGCCGAAGGCTACACTTTTCATTAAGTTAATATTCTGACATTCCGACAGCAAAGCAAAATAACTTTGAAAACTTTTTTCTGTTTTGCTTCTTTGTTGAATTCCACCCTGAGGACAAGGAACTTAATCAAGCTTAAGATCCTTAAATGATTATGTGGTTTTTTCTTTCGTCAATTGCTAAAGGGTGTTTCTTTATTTTCAGGATTTATCAAGTGTCTTCCAGTAGTAGAATTCAGAGCTGGTTCTAAACTTGAAATAAATTCTTACTTAAAATATTTTGAAACAACTTGAACTTAATCCATTGAAAACACAAGTTTATCCATCATTTAACATAAGAACTTTTATTCGACATGCCCCATGAGCGCATATAATAATATGTGGTTGCTAGGAAGTGGATACATGTTCATATGTATTGAAGCCGATTTTCTCGGAATTTAATCGATTACCCACGAACATAAAACAATCTCTTCCCGCAGGATAACATTGAACTTTATGTACAAAATATTTCATAAATGTATCTCAAAATCTTACTTTTAAACAAGATTTCTTCGTGCGTTTCAATAACTGCGCCATGTTTCCGGTTTAACTGCTGCTATTACACACCAATGATTGCAACACTTGTTAATTGAAAAATCACTAAATTTCCATCGCACCTGTTTTTCTTTGCGGAAAATATCAGAAAAATTCCTTATAACGCGTTAGCACAGTAAAGGATAGAATCATTCAACAGAGCTACACGTTCGATGGCAAACTGAAAACAAATCCTCAAAGCTGGCATGCTGTTGCTTCTGTTCCTGAAAAGTATAATATTCTTCTTAGCTGCAAAATGACTCGTGTTCCGGCACAAGCGCAAAAGGACTTTAACCCCCCGCCCGATTTAGATACGCATTCAGTGTATACAAAATGTATCTTATAATGCCACACTTCTTTTCCTCAATGAACAATTTTAGACCGAAACCGAAACTCTTGTCTCAGAGCGATGAGAATTTTGATGTAGCAGCTACCCTTCGCAATTGTGATATAATTTTTATTTTTGCACCCCATATATGCTGTATGCTGTTGGTGTTATGGATTTAAGATGGTCTGAGGGTCTGACACACTCCAAATAGATTGAACAAGGTCCTTCGAGCGGAATTTTCAAAGGTTGAATTCTGTACTCTCCGCACGGCACGGCTAGCCTTGTTCGGCGCATTATTTTAATTGCCTCTGCTATTCAGTTTTTATACGCTTTAGAATTAGGTACCTAGACCTACATATGTAGATAGTAACTTTACATATTGTGTATGTATAGAAGATAAATATCTATGAACAATAGGAGAGGTCTTGTGGTTCTATGGACATTTTCATAGGCGAACGTGGAATATGCATTCTTAAAGTGAACAAGGCATTGATTTACACTCTAAAATTAGGTGCTTGTTTTTTTCTTCTGTTGATCATGGACAATGGTTGGTTTCGATAAGACGTGGCGTGTAATGTATGCCAAGTAGGATAGAATTGTGGGTTTGAATAGACGAGGACGTTCTTGGATACCTACCTACTGTTTTCAGTGACCTTGTGGAAATTTGCAAGAGCTCTGGGGATATTAAAAGTCCCAACTTGGCCCTTCGTATGTTCGTGGCCCTACGATTACGAGTGTATTCATTAATCTTGGTACTCTTGTATCACCTTGATTTAAGAAAATGCAAATTATATCAAACAGAGTCAAGACTTCTATTTTCATAAGCAAGGTGATTTGCATAAAATGTGACATACGGCCAGGACATAAAGCTTTCAAACTACTAGACAATCACATGTATTAACGGTAACCATCTAAAAATTATTTGTTAAAATTAATTTTATTTGTAATTTCTTTAATTTAAGAGAAATTTTTGACGCACATAGTATCTCGAAAGTAAAACAGATCAGATCTTGTAAGCGATATTTAGAAGAATTATGTCTCTGTCATTGCAATTCAGGGGGTCTTTTTGCTTTAGGATCGAGCTTGTAATAATTGAGCAGCACTAGGAAATCTAGCACTTGGTTGGCAATATGTGGGTTGTGTTTTTTTGGTACAACAATCCGTACTGAAGTATTATTTCCCTAAAAAACGTTACTGCATTTGTTGGAGTTGGTACTAATGTCAAAACAAAAGTCAAGCAAACGAGCTTGTGGAATTGGATGAATACGTTCCAACGCATTCTTACAATTATAGCACGATGCACAATACGCTGGCCGCGTTTCACCAAGTCTTAGCAAGAGACCTTCATTCGAATGACATAGCCCCATCCAAACAACAGATACTTGACAAATACCGAAATCGACCAACAATCATGTTTAAAAAAATGTAAATCCATTACATGAAGATGAAGAAGGTAGTGAAACCTTCTGATAAAAAAAGGCACTCCAATTGAATATGTATGTTATTCACTGGCTGAATCGAATCATGTGTGACAAATTTAACATTCAAAGAATGAATATGTTAACCCCTCATGCACGCGCTGATAAGCGTGTAACGTTTTTCGGATTGAAATGAAAAACGCATTTCGTCCATTTGATAAGAAAACAGGTTTTTTACATTTTGTTAATTGTTGTTGAAAAAATTGGTCCTTTGTTTGAACCACAAATTCATGTAAATCATTTGAAAAAATGGAACTTAACATTCATTTGTCAAGAAGATTGACACTTTGAATTGCAAGTGGGAAATCTAGCCTGTTCAGTGATTGGGATGCACTGCATGTAATACCTTGGAATTGAGGTTAAGTGAATTTCTTAATCGTTTTTGTTTTTTGTTTGAGGGTTAACCATTTTCTTTTTTGTGAGAACAAAATCCTTGGTGTCCAACTGTCCGTATTACGTTATCTTCAACCGGAAGCCTATAAGAGAAACTTGAAAACTTAGAATATAGATGAAAACGCGAATTTGTTTGATATAAAATAAATAAATAGAGTAGCGCGACAGCTCTTGAAGAGCCAAGGCCTTGGCAAAAAACTCACAGAGGCCTTCAATGAAATCTTAGAAACCGGAAACATACCACAGCAGTTCAAAGAGTCAATTATGTTCCCTATTCATATAAAAGGAGACATGTCAGATCCAAAAAATTGCCGTGGAATATCCTTTTTTCAATTCCACATACATAGTTTTTGTCTCAGTTTTGAATAATTGCCTGTGTAGTTGGATGAATAGTAACTCGAAGCTTAAGGAATTTCAGGCAGGTTTTCGAAGCAGTTATTCTACTAGTGATAACATCTTTATCTTAAGAAGCATTGCAGGAACTTTTCTATAGAGCAAAATAAGAAGTTATTCGTATTCTTCGTTGACTTCAAAGCAACCTTTGACACAATCGATAGAAGAACGTTGTTTCTTAAACTTTATAACGCCGGAATGACATCAAAGTTTGGAAGATTCTTGGATAACCTTTATGATGGAAACCAGGCAGCAGTATGGAACGGGGAGGAAATGTCTGAATGGTTCGATACGGCAATGGGAGTAAAGCAAGGATGTCCCCTAATTCCCAACTTATTTGCTCTATTTATCGACGATCTTACCAGGTGGAATAGAGTTTGCTGCAACGGTGATCAAAGCTCTATTGTTTGCTGATGACGTTGTGCTTTTCGAATATTCACCTGAAATATTACAATTAATGATCAATCGGCTTGGTGAGTACTGCAGCTTGTGGAATTTGACGGTCTTAAGTAAATCCAAAGTGATGGTATTTAAAAAGGGGTCTGTCAGAATGGCGAGGAATGAGCAGTAGCACTTAAATAGAGAACCGATCGAAATTGTGAGATCTTACAAATATCTTGGTGTTATTATAACCAGCAATCTTAACATGGAAGACCATTAAAAAATTAAGCTTATACAAGCTTAAAGCGCTATAAGCGCGATATGGAAGAAATGCTTCGAAAACAAGTTAATTTCCCACACTGTAAAGTTAGTCCAGACAAATTAAACATAAAAAAGCCCAAACCCAGAAATAATTCGCATAGAGCTGAAAATTGGTACAGAGCATTAGAACATCGATTAAAGTAAAATGTCAAAAGTCCCCAAAAATCCCATGTGTGCATTTAAAGTTATTCAAGGTCAAATGTCGAAAATGTTGTTTTTCATACATATCTTTGAAACGGGGGAAGCTATAAAAAAAAGTATATGAAAAGCTTATACGCCTTGTAATTCTCTAAAAAAAACACTTTGACGCTTTTTTTCCTACGAGCAAGGGTTTAGAAAATATTGCGATTTTAAAATGTGTCAAATGTCGAAAATAACGGTTTTTTGCGTATTACTCTTAAACGGTGAGTCCGATTGAAAAAATTTCTATGAAAGACATGTAGGTTATGTGGTTTTCTATATAAAAACATTTCTTTTTTTTTTAAGCTGTCATAAAAAAAAAATATATAATTTGGTCAAAACTCAAAATTTCGAATTTTTTATAATAAGCTCCTAAGCCCTGTACAAAATTCGCATAGAGCTGAAAATTGGTACAAAGCATAAGGACATCTCTTTATATAAGATGTCAAAATTCCTCAAAAATCCCACTGGTGCAAAACAAAATATTCAAGGTTAAATGTCGAATATGTTGTTTTTTTTATATATAACTCTTTGTTAAATATGATAAAAACAACATATTCGGCATTTAACCTTGAATATTTTTTTTTGCACCAGTGGGATTTTTGGGGAATTGTGACATCTTATATAGAGACATGTCCTTATGCTCTGTACCAATTTTCAGCTCTATGCGAATTTTGTACAGGGCTTAGGAGCTAATTATAAAAAATTCGAAATTTTGAGTTTTGACCAAATTATATTTTTTTTTATGACAGCTTAAAAAAAAAATGTTTTTATATAGAAAACTACATAACCTACATGTCTTTCATAGAAATTTTTTCAATCGGACTCACCGTTTAAGAGTAATACGCAAAAAACCGTTATTTTCGACATTTGACACATTTTAAAATCGCAATATTTTCTAAACCCTTGCTCGTAGGAAAAAAAGCGTCATAGTGTTTTTTTTAGAGAATTACAAGGCGTATAAGCCTTTCATATACTTTTTTTTATAGCTTCCCCCGTTTCAAAGATATGTATGAAAAACAACATTTTCGACATTTGACCTTGAATAACTTTAAATGCACACATGGGATTTTTGGGGACTTTTGACATTTGACTTTAATCGATGTTCTAATGCTCTGTACCAATTTTCAGCTCTATGCGAATTTTTTCTGGGTCGAATGTTTATTTTGTCTGGACTAAGTACAAGGTTTTCAGCGCAGTTGCGGAATCAGTGATGATGTATGCAGCGCAAACTTGGGGTTTTGAGCAATACGAAACTGTTGAGAAATTGTTGAGATTTTATGTAAAAAGATGTTTCCAGCTACCGAGCAACACACCGAACTACATGATAAACATCGAATCTGGACTGTCACCTCTGTTTACCAAGACACTGAAGTTACATGTTGACTATTTATTGAAAGTGCTTAACATGCCAAACGGAAGATTGCCAAAAGTAATAGCCTTGTATACTATTAGAAAAAAAGGACTTTGGTATGATAAACTCAAGGAGCTTGCAGACTATTGTGACGTTCACCTGAATCTAAGCCATGAGATAACTGACAGAAAGATTGTAGAAGACACACAGTAAATAGATTGCTTTTTAAGAAGTATTTAAAGTTTCACGCACATAAATAAGCCCTGAAGGTAATTGATAATCGTAAGATTGAAAAAAAAAGACTGACTTAGTCTCTAAAGTTGATGAAAAATATAGGATGAACTGTATTGACAAGCAATTTCTTCTGTGCACAGAGCAACATACAACAAACTGAACGATAACCTGTGCGAAAAAAATTATTTTCGGGCTGAAAACAGTCAAAAACTAATATCAGCAATGTTTAAAATGAGAGGGGAATTGGTAATACTGAATTTATTTATTTGTCATACACTTCATCGGAATATGTCCTATCCTGAAGGAAGTACGAAGAAATTTTCTTGGCAATGACATGAAAACGAAAACGGAAGTGCTAGCGATGCTAAACTGCGAAGAAGATGTTACCCAACTCTGCAACTACTATATAAAAGCAATGTCATATAGAAATCAAGTTTTGAACGAGGAATTCTAAAAAAAAAAAATAAACACATACATATATTTATTTATAAATATTTATATAAACAAAAAATCATGTGTATACATTATAAGATATTTTTATTTTTAAAATATTTTCACTTTTTTATCAAAAAAAAAAACCATTTTAATATGTACATTAATTAATAATTGTCAATCGGGCAGACGGCAAATGCCATGCTTTAAAGATTTTTGTAAGAATTTATGTAAATTGTACATTTGGAAAATGATAATAAATCACAATCTATCTATCTATTTCAGCTTATTTACAAGATTGTCTTGTGCTCAACGCTAAGTAAAAAGTTGGAGCACTTTTAAATTTTATCTGGAAATTTTGTTTTTGAAAACTGCAGTCTGTAAACATTCGATTCCGAAGAAACTTGTTGTTTATTATTCTTTTTATGAATTAATTGCTTGATTAAAACTTTAAATATTAGTTCAAGATAACCATCAACCGTCGTCGTCCATAATAATTTGCTCTGAAGTCCCTTTTCCGGTCAGTTTTGAATGCTATTCCTTTGAGTGCTGTTTGTGTACTTTGTCAATTTCAATTATTTCAAAGGACATTGTAAATATTAAAAACTATAGATACTACTATACTAGTAATAGTAAACAGGTACCTTACTTTATATAAATGTACACATATTATGTACACAAGCCTCATGTATGCATAACTGGTCAAAGCATTCAAAATTTGAGATTAAAAACACATCACCCCATTACCAATTTACTTTCTTCGAAACGAGCAATATTGGAATAAGTTCAAACCAAATATAATTCCTTGATGAGAATTGTCCAATTGAAAAGTGGCGGAAGACAATAGAAACGTAGAAAAATGATGACGACGGAGCGTGCCGGAAGATGACGCGTGGCACTTGCATTATTTTGAACATTATGATTTTTTTTTTTGAATGGCTTATGCTTTCATTTCAGAGAAAGGGTAAGACATATTTTCGGTATAAGCCATCTAATGTTAGAGCTACATATCGTACATACATGTATAGTATATACCTTCATATTTAAACAGAAGCTTAAAGGATCGATTTATTTTAACGTTCGTTAAGTCTTGACACATAAATAATATTGTGTTACCATAGAAAATTGAAAAAATGGCGGATTTCTTTTTACAACTGACATAAAATAGTACATATACATTTTAAACGGTGCAGGGAACTAACTTCACTGGGAACCAGGGCTGCCTTCCTAGATTTTGAGAAAGTGGCACAAAAAGAGGATTTTCAGAAAAAAAGTGGAAAACCCCTAAAAAAAGTTCCGTATTAAAAAAAGTCCTACAGAGTTGTTTGAAATACTTCATTTATTTTTAAAACAAAAACAAACATAAAGTTAGAAACATATTATGCATGTTGTATGCATATGTATATGTCTTAAATAATTACATAAGGAAGATACATAAGGCAGCTATATAAGAAAGATACATAAATAAGTTACAGAAACTTAGACTTAAATAAATATATTATGCAGTCTCTCTTAATAGTATCATTGAATCAATTTTGTGTGACATTTTTCCGATAATTTTTGACCAGTTCCGGATCTGGTGTCCACTTTTCTAGATCTTGATTAATTATTAGATTTAAGGCTGAAAGATTTGACTGACAAGTTTCTCTTTTCATACAATTTGTAAGTTTATTTTTCATTGAAAAAAGTTTTGAAAAAAAAAATCGTTCCGCACAAGCACTGCTATGTGGTAGAGTAAAAATTTCTGATACAAAATTATATAAATTTGAAAACATCAACTCGTCCAAATTTTTTTTTATATGCCCGATCTTAAACCAAAACTCTTCTATATTATTTATTTCGAAAAAATTACAATAAGTTTTATCTTTTGATTTGTATTCTAAAAGTTTCAGTTCGTTTATTACTTTTTCGGGGTATTTAATTAAATGACCAAACTCAGAAACAAAATCAAAGTAGGTACGCAATATCTTCATCGGATTTAATGTAAAGCGGATCTAAGAACCTTAAAACAGATAATCTTTTATCTCGAAACGTAATTTCATCGCAGATTGTCTGAAAGTATAGTAAAATATTTTTTTTTTATAGAAATAATACCATCTTCTGATATGTTTTCCTTCCTTAAACAAGTTTCACCTTCGTGTCCAATGTAAATATCTTTAACGTTTTTAATAAACAATTCGTTTTTGTAATCAATATTCAGATCTCTTTTGTTGCTATTCAAGTATTCTGTTTTTATAAAATTGTTCATTATTTTAAATAAAACTTCCTTTGTTGAAGTGACTAAATAAATCTGCGAAGATTCACTTTGAAAATTGGTATTAATATTATTCATTATGACCAAGATATAAACTAAAAATTTCAAGTACCTACATACGTTAAATTGACAGAATTTAAATTTTCAATGATTTCATCAATTTTCTTTAAGTTTTTTTCTGACTTCTCTTCAAATTTTGCAATAATGCTGAAAAACTGTCCATTGCTCCACAGTCCGCCGTGCTACGCTTTCAAATGATAGCCACCTGGTATCGCTTAATCTCAAAATCTTATGATCGGGGACGTCAAAAGTATTTTGAAGATTTTTGAAGTCACTCAATCTTTTTGCACTTCTAAAATAGTTGTACAAATCTCGGCATAGTTTTTCTAAATTTTTGGAATACACGACGCTGCAGCGTGGTTCATTAGGTCCACCGAGTGACAAACGCATCCGAGATGAAAGATATTAGGAATTTTTTTTTTTTCAAATACGCTACAACACCACTTTTTTCCAGTCATCATGGAACATGGAAGCATTGTCTGAAGCAAACCCAATGAAATTGGTAATTGGACTTTATAAATTGTTTCGCCTTGACCATTATCCGGTCGAATAAGTCGAAAGAAGCTGTCTGATGTTTTTCCAATTTGCTTATCAAACTAACTCACGACAAGGATTAGACATTTTTCAGTCGCGATGTCAGTTGTTTATAAGACTGAAAGAATTTGACTGCATACTCGATACTATTTTTAAAAGCGCTTCGTTCCCCAGGAATTCTGCCACTCTTTTTCCTGGGGGTGAAATCATGGATCTTGACGATTTAGAAAGGAAACACGGTTTCCAAGTAAATATTGTGACAATTTGAAGTGAACGTGCTGATCTACACCTTCTCGTGGGGCCTCCGAGAGGTTCTTGTCAATTTATTGGCTTGAACTTGCGAACGTAGACAGCTTTAGTCTAATGGAATTGGTGAATTGAAGCAGGAAGTATAATGAAAATGAATGCGATCCTTAACAGATACTATGTTAACACACGTAGTAAAGGAAGAAAATGCGATTATGAATACCGAATGTGGATAAACGCCAAGGAAGTTAGACAAAATGTTGGGTGTGTCCCTTGATTGGCTGGTCCATTCCTTCGATCAATGTGGATATACTTGACAGAGGGTGAGCAGTGTCCCTCGTCCGCCAGTAGGACAAAAGCAGCAAAAACAAAAAAGATGTCACAACAAACAAAATATGTATAACTAATTGTTATACAAAAAATATATGTGACCACCCTCCACCCAGGGGCAATTGGGTACCGCGGGTAGTGAGCTTTAGCAACTCACTAGTGGGATGGACCTTCGCGGGGGTTGTGGTTGTCTGAGTTTGGCCTCAGCTACTATTCGCAAAGCACGGTTAACGGCTCTTCCTGTAACGGAGGGTTGAGCAGTTTTCCGTGTCCGGACAACGGCTCTTCTTTCGCGTGACTGAAGGTTGAGTGCAGTTCCGTGTGTTGCATGAATGGTAGTCTAGAGTCAAACCAAGACGAATAAGAGCTGGCACTAATTCAATTGGTACTGGTGTGGATCTAGATACAGGGTACCCGCTTCTTTCTTTTGAAAGTTGAGGTGTTCTTTTGTATTCTGGTGGATCATCAGGAAGAGGTTTAGTGCCCTCTTAAAAGAAGCATAGTATGACAATGCCAACTTCGGTTGGAAATTGCACGGCGATAGTGTGGAGAGTTTTCCACCGTCAGGTAAGACTTAGTTGTCAGGTACTGACGTTAAGCTCATTCATACTCTTTTTCCTTTAGTTCTTCCGCAGGTAACCTTTAAAAAAAAAATTGTTTACATATGTATTTATCAACTAACGACAGCTATAAGATTTGAAAACCGATCTCTCCAAGTTTTCACTTTTTAACATTTATAGTTCTGGCTTAGAGGGATGATTAAATATGGATTTGTATTCGAATTTGTAATATGTTTAAAAGGAACGACAGGGTTCTTATAAAAAAGTTATCCGTTAAAAATAACAAAAAAAAATATGTTAATCCAATACAAGTGAAAGGTCCAGGGGAAAAACTAATGTTAAGTTCATTGCCAGTTCATTTTTAGACATTGT
Source organism: Sphaerophoria taeniata (assembly GCA_943590905.1). Lineage (NCBI taxonomy): Eukaryota > Metazoa > Arthropoda > Insecta > Diptera > Syrphidae > Sphaerophoria > Sphaerophoria taeniata. The sequence continues at coordinate 20,580,894 of OX016540.1, read as the reverse complement.
CATGTCAGACGTTTGCTGATCTGACAATGATTGCCAGAACTGGCAATCGTGTTCACGTAGTTTTATTTAGCAAAACCAAAAGCTCCAGACTACCAAACTCTTTGTTTATAATGATGATTGAAAGTGATAGGTACGCGTATATTTGATTCGCAGTGCGGTTGGAAAATGAAATGAAAATTAAATTAATTTTTCAGAAGAATACCCCTCCCGGCTAAACGGAGGGAAATAGACCTCCCTCCCATACGATTTTTTTCTTGCTCTACCCAACCTTCAGTCTTTAGCTTTTTGGCACAAAGTTCGTGAATCATCCTGTATTGAACGACCAATAATCAGCCAAAAAGTGTAGATACTAAAGCATCTTTGAAACGATAATTTTTATGGCTTTGTCCAAAATCTTTTCTTTGGGTCTGTTTTGTTGAGGTCCTGTAATTTTATATCGGATATCAAACTCTTTTCGATTTTGCCGTTCGGAATCCTTAATGGAAGGTGATAAATATCGGTCGAACATTAAATGGATTTATGCAGCTTGTGATGCACAATATAATAAATATAATAATAAAAACCATCTATGATTTCAACGTTATTTTTGGTGGACTCAACCTTTTTGATTTGAGATTTAAAACTGTTCGCAAATGTTGATTTAGGAGTTTTTAACATTTCACCAGTATATGGGAAAAGTGCAGGTGGCAAAAACAAAAACAGATTCGATTCCAGATTGCCAATTAAAAACCCCATTACTGTCTTCTTTATACTAATAGAATAGCCAAGAGTCTCCCAAACGTCTAGTTCCATTTTTAGCAAAACTTTTTTATTTTTTTTCTTTAGTCATAAGAACTTCAGTCGAACATTGGGAAGCAAAATTCATGATTTTGTTGAGTTTAATTGGTTTTTCGAATCTATCAACGAACGTTAAAATTGTGCAATTTCTAATTGCATTAGATTATTATCAATACAATTGAAAGAATAATATACTATGTACTTACTCATACTCCTCCAAATTCTTCATTGTATTTATTGCCTAAAACAGTTACTTTTTTGTAACATGTTGTGTGGTAACTGGTAACCTACAAAGTCGACAGCTGCTCGAGTTAGTTCAACGTCATGATATTTAAAATTCTTTTTTTTACGAAAAGCTTACTTTATTCAGCAATTTTTAAGAGTTTCATCAGTAAAATCAGTCAACACAAAATTGTCCGAGCCACACAGAAAACACTTTTTAGACATTTTTTATCACAATAATACAGAACAACACGTGTTGCAACACCAAAATAAAACTGGAAATTTTCAATCAAGCTTTTAAAAACGATGTATTTGAACAAGAGTTTAAGATAGAATAAAATATTTTCATTGAAACATAAACATAAGCATACTACAAACAATATTGATAATAGATATAAAAATAAAAATAAGTAATTTAGGTACCTACAGTAGATTCTTAATAACATACAGTGCCGGCAAAAAAAAAATAGCACCATTAATACGCTTCCACCTCTACCGCCACCAGCATTACTACTGCAGGTTCTACCGCTTCCACCTCCACCACCACCACGACCACCACCACCGCACCGATGTCAGGAAATAAATCAACAATAACTTTGGATATGGTCTACGCCGAAATTGTTTTGCTAAAAGAGTACCACAAAAAACAAATCGATGCGCTTATCGAAAAAAATATTCAACATGAAAACAAAATTCTATATCTGGAGAATAAGGTAAATAACCTGGAGCAACAACTATTATCTAATAGCATTGAGATTTTCAACGTTCCCAAAACCGTTGAAATATCAAACGTTGACACTGCTCTCAAAATATTAAACAATGGGTTGAATATGAATATCACCGAAGCTGACATCGATCGATGCTATACGAAAACAATTAAAAGAAAGCAAGACAAAAATAATGACAACAACAATTCAATTGACACAAGCACCAACATTCTACACGTAAAATTCAATTCTCATCTAATCAAGGAGAAAATCATGAAAGCGAAGAAAGAAAAAAGAGACCAGCTTACAACAAACCTTTTTGGAGCGCAGAGGAAGACTAAAAACATTTATTTGAACGACTGTTTGACTCATCATACCCGTTTGCTGCTTAACAATGCATTGTCTTTAAAGGTATCGAAGGGATTTAAGTATGTTTGGACAAGAAATGGGACAGTTTTTATGCGGAGGAGTGAGGGTGACAACTCAGTAAGAATTGCTTGTTTTAAAGATTTTGAAAAAATAATATGAGTGTTGTTCCTTCTTCCCCCCGTCCCAATCCAAACTTGTGTGATCGCCCCTTAAATGAACCTTATGTTGACAATAATTATTGTTTTTGTTTACATCAAAACATTCGTAGTTTGAGGTCAAATTTTTCGTCTCTTGTAGCTCATATTGAAGCTCTTGTATGTTTACCTGTGGTAATAGTTTTAAGTGAAATTTGGATTTATGAAAATGAACTTTGTTTATACAATATACCGGGTTATTCTCTCTTTGGAAACTGCAATGAATTATATCCATCGGGAGGGGTAGCTGTTTATGTGAGAGATGGTTTTGTATGCGAGTGTTCCAAAATTAAAATTTCTTGCGCAGATGGGTTGTTGCTATCCTTTTGTTATGAAAATGATAACTACACCGTGTTGTGCTTATATAGACTGCATGAGTTTAGTAAAAGCGCTTTTATTGATGAATTGAGCACAATTATTGGTTTATTTAAGGCGAAAAATTTTATGTTAGTAGGTGACATAAACATTGATATTCTTAATGAAGCAGATAAAGACACTGAGAGTTACTTATTTCTTTTAGCAGCAAATGGTCTTAAGGCCTACATTCGTGAGCCAACTCGTGTGACAGAAAGTTCGAGTACATGTATCGATCACATATTCGCTAGATTCAATAGCAAAAATAGTAAAATATTTTCTGGTGAGGTTTATGATATGAAATTAACAGATCATCACATGATTGTTCTTAATATTGTATCTATACCCACCTCAAATACAAGTAAAAAAACACTTAAGAAAACAAAAAAATTAATCGATTACTCTTTATTATTGGAACTCTTAAAATTTGAATTTTGGGAGCCAGTTTACTTGGAAAGTAACCCTTCTAAAGCTTTTGATCAATTTAGTTTAATTTTACAACGTCACATATGTTCTTGTTTCTACAGCTCACGTCAAAACTCAAAAAATAAAAAGCATTTAAAACCTTGGATGACGAATACATTGCTAAAGCAGATTACCAAAAAAAATAAATTGAGTCTTAAGTGCAAAAAGTATCCTCAAAATCGTAATCTTCTATCTCAGTATGTCACCCTATGTAAAACCATCAAACATAAGATAGAGGAAACGCGAAACAATTATTATAAGAATTTATTCGAAAAAGCTAATGGAAACATAAAAGAAGAATGGAAGGTTATAGATAATATTTTAGGTAAAAATTTGCATTCAGTCCAAATAGACAAATTACAAATAAATGATGTTATCATAACTGACTCAAAATCAATTGCTAATAAGTTCAATGAATACTTCATAGAAATAACAGATAATCTTAAGCCAACAGTTTTACCTTGCTCCAATTGTGAATGTTCATTACATTCAAATATAGAAACTGATAGAGTACAATCGAATAGTTTTGTTTTCAACCCTATATCTTCACGTGAAGTTTACATGGCGATTTTATCGTTGGAAAACAAAAACTCATGCACTACTGACGGAATTTCTAGTATCGTACTTAAAAAAATTGCTTTATATGTGGTCGATATATTAAGTTACCTGTTTAACATAAGTGTTGAAAATGGCTGTTTTCCAAAGAACCTAAAGTGTGCCGAAGTTATTCCTCTTTTCAAAAAAGGTAATAGGAAAAATGTCTCCGATTACAGACCCATTTCTCTGCTTTCAACTTTCTCTAAGCTTTTCGAAAAACTTATAAAAGTAAGAATTATCTCCTTCTTAGACAAAAATAAATTTTTCAGTGAAAATCAATTTGGATTTCGGTCAGGAAAGTCTACTGAAGATGCAATTTTAAGGTTGTGTACTCAATTATATAGTGGCTTAAATAACAATAAATCTACCATGGCTCTTTTTGTCGACATGACAAAGGCGTTTGATATGGTTGACTATGAAGTTTTACTAAAGAAACTATATAATGCTGGGTTCAGAGGATCTGTTTTTAAATGGTTTGAATCCTACTTAATGGAAAGAGAACAAAAAGTTAAATTAGATGGAACTTTCAGCGGTTCACTTATCTTAAAAAATGGGGTTCCACAAGGCTCTGTTCTCGGCCCATTACTTTTCTTGGTGTATATAAATTCTGTTTTCAATCTTGAACTACATGGTTCGCCTACTGCCTTTGCAGATGACATAGCATTCACCTATCAATTTAGTACTGCTTTTGAATGTGTTGCTAAAATAAATGAAGACTTAGAGATCCTAAGGACATGGTTTGCTGCTCATAAGCTTATTATAAGTGAAAAAACTAAGTTAGTTAACTTTAAACTGTCCGAAGATTCTCTTTTTGATTACAACCTTTACTTTCATGCCCATGATTGTAATAAATTTTGTTTACCTGTTCACAAATGTGGTAGACCTAATATTAATTTTGACCGTTTATGTTCCGGAAGTTGCTTCAAAATTGAGTCGGTGATGAAATTTAAATACTTGGGTGTTATAATTGATTTCAACTTAAATTGGAAAGAACACACTCGTTCTCTTAAGTCGCACATGATGTTGGTTACTCGAAAAATGTATTTGTTAAAACCATTCTGCTCCAAACAAGTCTTAAAACTTGTTTATAATGGCCTTGCGCATTCGAAGCTTCAATACGGAATTTGCAGCTGGGGTGGGACATATGCTAATACCTTTAGACCACTTATATTGGCTCAAAAACATCTTATTCGGATTATTTGTAAGAAAAATCGTTTTACTGAAAGTTGGCCTCTTTACAAAGAGTTGCAAATTCTACCAATGAGACATCTTTATGTTTTTAAAGTTTTAAGAGAATTTTTCAAACAAAGTGGCAATTCCCCATCTAGAACTTCGCAGCTGTACAATCTACGTGTAAACAATTCGCACCTTGTCAATGTACCATTCGCTCGCAGAACACATTTCTCCCTTTTTTTCACAGTTACAGCTCCTAAACTTTTCAATAAATTACCTTTACCAACGCGACAAACTACATACTTTAGTTCTTTTTTGAGAAAGGTTAAAAACTGGCTTTTCACACAAAACTATGAATGCATTGAATCCTTTTTAAGAACCTTGTCCCTCTAAGCAACATTTCATTAAGAATTAAATTTGAATTTTTAATTGTATTTTTAAGTTGTTAATTTAAGTCTTGTTTCTTACTCTTAATCTAATTTTATTGTTGATTTTCATTAATTTAAAAAAAAAAACTTAAATACCTACCTGATTGTCACCCCACATCAGATATTAATTTGAAGTATGTATTTGTTTTGGCCTGTCATTCATCACTAACTTATATAGTTACCGAATGTTCAGAATTCATTCAATGTTAAAAAATTTTTGATTGTATAATAAGCTTAAGTATTTGAATGAATAAAATTGAAATTGAATTGAAATTGTTTTGCTTGAATGAAATATCATTTTACACGTACATATTACAAATACAAACTCTTTACTATGTATATATAAAGTATAATCAGTAGTGAAAGTAGGATCCAATTAAAGCGGAGAGAATTTTGACGTTTGCTCGAGTCTCGAATATAAGTTTGTATACAGTTGATAACTCTTTTGCAGGTCCACAAATAACGCTTCCAGAGATATTTTGGATTCACCGTCTCCTGTTTGTACCTGCAACTATTAAAATGTACTCCTTTGCTCTTATTGCTAAGAATTAAAGCCTCACTTGATTAACAAAGAATCTCTAGTCCTCTTCACCGTTAATCCAGCCATCAAATATGTTCCAGCCAATCCACTTCCCCCTTTCGATATTCGATATCAATAATAACACACGTACGGCACGTTCCTCTTCAATTGAATGAATACCATTTGTACTCACAACAAATTTTAATCCCGATTTATATTGTTTATAAAACAAACTACATCTCAAAGAACTCAAATCAATCCTTTGAGGAATTCAATAGAGGAGAGATAGATTTTTGATTTATGACTGCAGTCATCACTCAATACAAATGACAACCGAACAATAACTTCTTATCATCACAAATTCGATTTTATCAGGATATATGTAGGTAATGGTTATCATTGTAAAGTTCTTCCTTAAAATTTTCACTTTGTCGTTACCTACACAGGACACACAACACAATGAAGCTGGCCTTTCAAACGATTTTGAAAAGGGTGTTGATTTGTACTTACACAAACTATATGTACAACAGGCGTACATTTTGCAAGTAACTCACCGCACGTCAATTGTCTATTGATTGATCATTATTGGCAAGTCGATTTCAATTGCTTCCTTGATTTTTTGAATTTCTTCCTCCTTTTAAATTTACACCGTGCAACAAACTCCCTCTATAAAACTCTGCAGTAAAATGTCTCTACAACCTACACATATGTATGGAATTTGTATGCCTCATTGGGCTTTGAAATTACGTCCTTAGAAATTTAAAAACCAGCTCTCATCAATGATGATTGTCATTTAAATGAGATAACGTTGGTTATAATTTGATCGTTATAAATATCTCTCTGACAGAACAGTCCAAAAGGAGTTGGATAATATTGGCGTACAATCTACACTGCGCACAGTGGGTACCCGCCCATACAAAGTGCGGTCAAAAATATTATTCTTGCTTTTTTCCAATAAAATCCTGGCGATATGATTTAAGATTGTTTATTTGAACATAATTATAAGGAAAAAATAACAAAAAATTACATAAATATTGAAATATTGAAAAAAAACTATGTTTTTATTAGCACCACTGCTGTTTTCGATATTAGACATTTCTTTTTACTAGGCTATTTTCATAAATTGGAAATAAGCGGGCCGGAAGCTAATAAAAAACGTTTAAAAGGTCCTTATTTGTTATTACGTGAGACATTTTTCTTGTAAAATTTAATTTTGCATATCCTTGTTTCTTGACTGTTAGGCTTTTTCACTCAATTTTACAATAAATTTAAAGGATATATGGTCACATAAACTGTTATAACTTCAAAAAGGGAAAAAAGTGGAAAAAAAATCAAAGTTATTTTGAAAGGTTAGACTATATTCTACATTTTAATACCAAATTTTTAGAATGAGCTCGGAGGGAACCCAACTAAATCTCTAATTTACTTTAAAAAAGTCTTTGAAAACAGGGGCGATTCCTCATAGTAACCAAGTATATCGGCGGTAAACCAAGAATTTCAAAAAATAAATGTATTTTCAGATATTTAATATTCTTCCGCAAATCAACAGTTCAAAAATTTATAGTTTCAAACACTTTAATAAATGCCTGAACACAAAAAAAAAGTTTAGCGCAAAAAAAGCGATTCCCTTTGAACCAGAACGTGGCATACACAAGAAATAACTTGTGCAGAAAATCTATTTGATACACCGCTTTGCTACCGTAAACAATTGCGGTTACTATTTTCATACAATCTTCAAAAACAGTAGACACAAACATTCCAATAAACGCCTGTAAAAATAAAGAGAAGGTTAAGCGCAAAAAAAAGCGATTCCCTTCCCTTTGATGAGAATTTGGCATACACAAAAAATCTCTGATACCGTAAAAATTTGCGGTCACTATTTGCATACAATCTTCAGAGAGAGATAGACGCATACATTCCACTAAACGCCTGTAAAAATAAAGAGAAGGTTGAGCGCAAAAAAAAGCGATTCCCTTCGACTGAGAAGGCACACAGATACACATTTTTAACTCTTAAGCAACTTTCGTGGTCGTAGTTGTAGTGTTTCTAATGCAGAGTATATCTAACAATGAGTAGGGAAACTCTTTTGCAAAAGTGGTAGTCACTATTACAATCACAAATTTGCAATTAAAAACCTAACAACAATTCCATGAGTGAAAACAGTCAAATCAATTCCTTATGTAAAACTGTATGTGCAAGAAGTTTCGACTATGCGTTCATCCCTTGCATCTTTCCTTTTTTCTCTCACAGACTTTCAAAGGCGATGAGCAATGAAACATTTTTTCTTTCCTTCCAACATAATATCATGCGTTGCCAGAATGGATTCCTTATAACTGCTATATGTTTTTCAACGCAACATATGATGCGATTTCGTCAATAGTGGCAACGCAAACAGAGATTGTGTATGGGGGTTGCTTTTATTATTGTAGTGTAATTTCAAAGGCGATGAGCAATGATCGTTATCAGTTGTGAACAAAGAAAAAGAATAAAGAAAAAAGCAAAAGAGCGTATGTCTTTTCTCTTTCCTTCCTTTAAGTTTCTTATTGTCATCTATTTCTACTATCTGTGTGAGAATAAATGTGAACTGATAAGGAAATTATGCTGAGTTTCCCTACTCATTATTAGATATACTCTGTTCTAATGTTTCTATATCAATTAGCACGAAGACGTACGATGACGCACGTGTTCGCCAACATGAAACGATTATGCTCAGCTCATATTCGCTGTTTTGATTTAGGTACATCAATTTCTTCATTTTGAGTATTTAGTACATAATTCCTCTTATTAATGTAATGTACCTATACTCAAATCTTAAATAATATATTAAAGCCGATTGTTTACGGCTTTATTTAGATGACAAATTTTCAGTTTTTGACGTTTTTTATGTTTAAGATTTTTAAGACCTTGAAATATGTATTTTAAGTAAACTTAAGAATAGTCATAAAATGAAAACTTACCGTCAAAACAAAGCGGTAAACAAATCAAATATTAAAGATACCTTTAAGATTTGATAATAAATAAGGCGGATTATGTACATTCTAATTAGATATTCTTATTCGGGTCGCACGTACTTGCCCATGGCTTCAACAGCGGGGTTTAATATAAAATATTAAGAAACTCAAAAAAGGTTTTGTTCTTAAACTGAAAATTTTAATTGAAAAAGAGTTTTCTAGTACAAAATTTAAATTTATGAAAAATTTTTGTTTTGAAAATCGTTAGAGCGATTTTGTTTTTTTTTTTAATAATTTTGTATTAATCAAATTTTTTGAAAATTATTGAAAAATAAATTTGGTATGTCAGTTTTTAGGTCTTATAAAGATACATGTGAAATCTGGAATTTTGAAAAAAAAGCAAACAAAAATTTTTAATATTGTGAAATAAAAAAAAATATTTTTTTTCGTTGATCAATCAAGAAGAACATAAGAACAAAAAACAAACATTGTCGATTTTTGCTCAACAAAATTGAATGGCTACTAAGGTTAATTTTGACTTTAAAAAAAAAATAATAAAAAAAACATCCGTCATGAATTCGCTAAAAACACTAACTTCTTCTTTTAAGAATTTTTTAAACATTTTATTTAGAAGAAGAAAAAAATTCTTTACGAAAAAATAGCTCTAAGGATTTTACAAATCTTTTTCTTTTTATAACTTCAATTTAATAATTAAAACTGAATATAAATTGTAATTTCAATAATTGTGAAAGCAGTTTTTACTTTACCTATATTTAAATTTTCACTAAAAATATTTTTCGAGTTTCTTAATTATTTTGATTTTTGTATTTTAATATTTGTTTTAATTCATAACTGTCGGACATTATGTGATAATATTTTATTTTATTTTTTTTTTTTTAAATATATAAAATTAACATTTTTCCTTACTAAAAATTTTATCATAAATTAAAAAAAAAAACTTTTGAACAACAACAGTTTTGAGTTTTTTTTTTTATTATTGTCTTAACTTTACCGAGGGTCGTAGGTAAACCAAGGATGAGGACCAGGAATCGCCACTGTTTGAAAAATATTTGAAAAACTACATCACGAAGGAGACCCCTTATAAGTACACCTGAATATATTTTACATTAAAACGTATGTTTTTAGAAAGAACTAACCTTCTAGTTTAATATCCATAATTAAAAAATAATGTAAAGCTTTTTTCAACACGTGTTATCACTACCAAAAGGTCTCAACCAAAAAATTGAACTGATTAGCGAGATGTGCATTTTAATATATATTCACTTTGAAGGGCTTATAAGTAACAAAAAAGAAAATTACCATACAATATTTTTGTTGTTTTTGATTAACGGGAATGTCTTTAACATAATTTCATCAAAAAATCTTGGATTTATGACATTCACTTTTTTATTTTTGACCTATGACGGGACCCACTGTGCTGCGGTTCGTATTGTTGTTTTAATTTGTCAAACGAAATGCTCTTCTTTCTTTGATGGGGCTTCCACTTCAAGAAGCTTATAATATGTCAAATTTACAGCATGACAACAATTTTTTGAATTACAGGGTTATGTGTTACAATATCGATTGTGCTCCGTAAAATTTATGAGGCTAGTCTCGTTTGTAAATCCCAGCTGGTAAATCGTAACAAGACGTAGAAGGTGGCGCCATCACGTTTAGACTATCTAAGCTGTCTTTTTCTCTTTTTAAGTTAAAATAAAAAAAATAGCCTCTTATTTAAATTTGTTGTAGCGCCCAATTTTTCATAAATCGCAAAATTCATTTGACAGCTGTCAAACTTAAGACTAGCCACATCCATGAAATAATTACAGTAAATTTAAATAAATCCTTTGACGTGATACCCTTTAATTACAAAACTGACAGAAAAATTTCAAAGGAACTTTTGAGACGAACAGATTTGAACAGATTTATTAATTAAAACAAAGGCTGTATCTGCTTGACAGGACTACAGTGTAAGGAAACATGTGTTTATATTGAATCAAATACCATTTCATTTCCTCCTTCCATCGCACATGGAAATCATTTAAATTTACGAGCGAAAATATTTGATATCGTAACTCATTTTACCATAAATACAAAATTATTCCATGCCAAAATCTTTAATTTCGCACCAAAACATTTTTCAGATTCTAATTAAATTGTATTCATCCAATAATGGGTCAATTTAATCATATAGAATTGTCTAAGGTCACGTTAAGTCCTTTTGCATAAATTTGCCAAGCAATTTAGCTATAACGTAATTATGTCCTGTCCAATGTCCATATACAAAGCCATCAAGTTACAACTGTTGTTAAGTGCACAAACGTTTCCATTTATGGGTGCGAGTCCACTTAAAAATGTAAACGTAATTATCAGATGGGGGTAGGTTAGGTTGATACACAAGATTATTGAAAAGGTCACATGTTATAAAGGAAGGTCCGAAAAAATCTTGTGTTGCATAGATTAGAAATCGTCCTACCTACGGGAATTGTAATTAAAATGGGACATGTTTCTAGGATGAGAGGTTGCGATATTCGGACAGTCACCGAAAGTCAGGTTGTTAATATTTGAATTGATGTTTCTATTTATGTGTGCATTTCAAAAGAGTGTACCTTGCTATTTTAGAATTGGCTAGTCTACAAAGAAAAAGCCTGTTGGCTAGGAACGTGTTGCAGGACTTCTTTTTAAAATTCTTTAACCTAGGTATGTGTACGTCTATATATATATAAAAGAACAGCTTATTTTTGTGTTCGTTCGCTAACCGGCCACACCGCTTGATCGCTTTTCTTATTTTTTTTTTCCAAACTAAACAAAATTTATACTTTCCAAATCACAAATGGTGCCATCAATGTTAAAAAATAATGCTTTCTCCACTACAACAAAATATGAACAAATCTGATCAATTTCAATTATTAGAATTGTGTTTATCAACTTGAAATCTATTTTTATTGATTTTTTTTTTTTAATTTTATGGACAAAGGCGGCACAGAACATAGCTGAAGGTTAAATTTCATAATAATCATCTTCGTCGGCCGGGCCAATGAAGTTTCTGCGCTTCAACCGGGATTCGGGATTCGCAACGCAAATTTCGTCTGCCTGTCTCCTACCATTTTATATTCATGTACAATAATTATTGTACCGCTAAGGATTTACCACGCCGATTAATCTTCGCTCACAGGAGCTAGGTGTCCAGAGCACTGTAGTCTACTAATCTTAATTTCTGTCATAAAGTCTGGGCCAACTATTCTCCGTAAGACTTTTATTCTCGAGCGCGGTTTCGAAGACTTAAAAGACTTAAGTAGGTTCTGCTAGCTTTGAGCAGCCGCCCACGTAGTTTTTCTTCCATATTGTTATCGGCTGGATTGCACCACTTCGAATCCATAATCATAGTCAAGTGCTCAGAGTAATCGGACGTGTTTAATCAAAGCTCTCGTTTCTTTTTAATTTTGCATTTTTACCTCATAAAATGTCATCAAATATTTGTGGTTTCTGCAAATCTGAAATTTTGGATAACAACTTTATTAAGTGCGAATCTTTTTGCAAAAATAAATTCCATAAAAAGTGTTCTTCTATATCTGAAGCGAGCTATAAAGTTTTGATTGCTGACGCAAACATTATGTGGCGGTGTAATTCATGTACAGTGTCGAAACAAAAAGTTGAAGATGTTCTTCACAAACTAAATAAACTCACTAGTGACATTGTTGAGCTAAAAGAGCAAGTGAATTCCATACATAATGTGTTTGTTTCAAATAAAACATCCATAGATATAAACTCAAAAACCATCTCTGAATCTGAAATTAGCTCTTATGATATAAATGCTAAAATAAATGTCCCTTTGGGTCAATGTACTCTTAGTGCATCAAATTCTGCAAGTTCTTCTGATGAAGAGAAAAGTGTTAGTGCCCCTGCTCCCCCACATGTAGTCCACCCTAGTGAAACCAGTTTAATTAAAAAGCGTATTATTGGAAACAACACATCCACAACCTCGCAGCTTGTTGGTGTAACCTTACCAAAATCGAGGTGGCTTTATCTCTCTCACCTTGCAACAAACACAACAATAGACTCTCTTTCGTCATTTATTGCTAGCTCTTTAAATATTTCTACTAATCTGATAAAGTGCATCATGTTGGTGAAGAAAGATGCTGACATTGCTAATTACTCTTTTATCAGCTTTAAAGTCGCTGTACCTGAAAATTGCATGGAAACACTTATGCAAGCTTCGATCTGGCCGATTGGTGTTCGGGTAAGAGAATTCGTTCATATTCCAAAAAACGATCAGCGGCTTGCTGCAAAACCGTCTCAATAACAAAACCGGTTTTCGCTGATGACTACAAACTCTTTTACGTTGCTGATGCTGATGTTGCTGTTGCTGATATTGTTGTTGCTGATGTTGTTGTTGCTGATGTTGTTGCTGATTTAATCGAAGTGAATGCTAATAGACCAGCTGATTCCATCTCTCTATACTATCATAACGTTGGCGGGATGAGAACAAAAACAGGTGTCTTTTTTAATGCTCTTATTGAATGCACCTATTCGATAATTGCTCTGACAGAGACATGGTTGAGCGATGACATTTGTAATGAAGAATTATGTAATGGTGACTATCAAATCTATAGAAGAGATCGTGATCTTGAATGCTGTCAACTAACAAGAGGAGGAGGAGTTCTTTTAGCAGTGAAATCTAACATAAAGAGTAGGCAAATATCTCTTTGTGACTCCTCAGGCTTGATAGAGCAGATTTGTGTAAAAATAGAATTTCCCAACGCAACATATCATGGCAACATTTGCTGCAGGAACATATATTTATTTGTATCTTATATTCCTCCTAAGTCTAGTTCAAATGTTTTTCTTTCTCATGTTAATAATATTAAAGCTTGTTGTAATGGCCTTGATGCTTTTTCTTATGTAATTGTTTTAGGAGACTTTAACTTAAGTTCTGTGGAGTGGAATTATTGTGAAGATGTTAAGATATTGGTTCCGTATAATGTTTCACACGAAAATGAATTTTTAGTTCTTGATACTATGTCATCGTTAAATTTTATTCAAGTAAATAACATTTTCAATGGTCTTGGCAGGATCTTAGATCTTATTTTTGTTCATGAGGATCTAGATGTAGCATTAAGTAAAGAAAATTTTCCATTATTAAATGTTGATAAAAATGATGTTCATCATAATGCCTTACTTTTATCTTTAAAGTTTAGTTATTATTCTAAAACTAATTGCAATCAGCATTGTACTACATTTAAATATGATTTTTATAAGGCCGATTATAATAGCATTAATAGTTATTTAAGTAATATTGATTGGGATTTGTTACTATGTCATGAAGATTTGTCTCTCAATTATAAATGTTTTCTTGATGTTTTATATGAAGTTTTTTCAAAGTATGTGCCGATCAAAAGAATGAGAAAAAGTGGTAAGCCTCCTTGGTTCTGTAAAAGCCTGTCACGTCTTAAAAATGCAATGATAAAGATGCTTAATAAAAGCAAAGTTCAATTAAGCTTTCGTGAGGAGTATTGCCGCTTACGTCGAGAATATGAATTTTTAAAAAAGTTCTTGCATACTCAGTACATGTGGTCTCTAGAATCAAAAATTAAATCAAATTCGAAGTGTTTTTGGCAGCATATTAATTCTAAAAGAAAATCCTTCGGCATTCCTTCTACAATGACTTATGGTGATATTGTCTGTGACGATCCACAACAAATTTGTGATTCATTTGCAAAAATTTTTCAATCAAATTTCAAAACCAGTTGTGATGTTTCTGAAACTAATTATATGCTTTCGAAGATTATAGATTTGGGAAATATATCTCTATCGGAGGGTGAGATTTTACTAGAATTGAATCACCTAGAAAATAATGTAACTTTACCACCAGATAATATTCCTTCTTTATTCTTAAAAAATTGTAAGTTTAATCTTATTAAACCTCTTAAGCAGATTTTTAATTCATCGCTTGAAAGAGGACAATTTTTAGATTGCTGGAAATGTTCATACATCACTCCGATTCATAAATCTGGCTCTAAGCAATGTGTTGAACATTATAGACCTATCGCGAAACTTCAAGTCATTCCTAAGATTTTTGAGGCTCTCGTAAAAGACAAAATTTACCAAGCCGTACATATGCATTTCTCACCTTTCCAACATGGTTTTATGAAAGGAAGATCAGCTGCAACAAATCTAACACTTTTTACAAATTTCTGCATTAATTCTATGGAAAAGGGAGGGCAAATTGATGTAATCTATACAGATTTTGCCAAAGCTTTTGATAGAGTAAACCACAAAATACTAATTAAAAAGCTAGGTTTAATCGGATTCAATGGCCCTCTACTAAATTGGATAGCTAGTTATCTTACTAATCGTATCCAATACGTTAAATTAGGCTCAAATCGTTCTGAAATAATTTCAAATAAATCTGGTATTCCTCAAGGAAGTCATCTGGGACCCTTACTATTTTTGCTTTTTATCAATGATCTCCCTCTTAATATTTCTTTTTCACAATGCTTACTATTTGCTGATGATGTTAAGATTTACAAAAAGATTGAATCAATTGATGATTGCAAAAACCTTCAAAGCGGTTTAGATAATTTTTATAAGTGGTGTGGTCTTAATGATCTATCTTTAAACATCGATAAATGTTGCCAACTCTCTTTTACACGATCCCTACTTCCAAAAATGTTTTCTTATGAGTTAGAATCAGTCAAACTCCGAAAAATCTATAATCATAAGGATCTAGGAGTAATTTTTGATTCCAAGTTGGATTTTAGAATGCATGTGGACTTTATCATTTCTAGGGCTAACTCTATGCTAGGCTTTTTGATTAGAAATTCAAAAGATTTTCGCTGTCCGTACACGTTGAAAAATCTTTTTGTTAGCTTAGTGCGGCCAACGTTGGAATACTGTAGTGTAGTGTGGTGTCCTTTTTATAAAAATTCTTCTGATAGGATTGAGAAGATTCAGAAAAGATTCACCAAGTATACTCTCCGTCAGCTTAATTGGACAGTTCCATTACCGCAATATAAATCACGTTGCTTATTACTAGACTTGAAAACCTTGGAAACAAGACGAATTTATTTCTTAATATCTTTTGCCCGAGATATTATCATTGGACATATTTCTTGTCCGTCTTTAAATCTATTATTTAAAACGCATAACCCAACACGCTCTCTTAGGCCAAGAGTTAACCACTTTTTTGATATTCCTCATCATTCTACAAACTATGGCTGTAATGAAACTGTCACAAGGTGCTGTACATTTTTTAATAAATATGCGAATTTTATTGATCTTGAATGTTCTAAGGAAATTTTCAAATTTCAAATATTAAATATTATATCACTCGATTTTTAGATTAAGATTTTTTTTTTTGTAATGTACCTATTTATTTATCAATACTTTATATATATATTCACTGTTATTAAGCTAAGTTTCTAGTCTACGAAAGTTTATACTTATAGACAAATAAACAAATAAATAAATAATAAATAAATAATTAACAGACTTTTGAAGGTGGCTACTGAAGTGCTGACATACATACATAAGGCAATACCTACTAACTATTCAAGGCATTTGCCACTACTGTAAATGAGAAGAATTGGCGGATTCATAAAGAAAGTTCATATATGAATATTAAATTTTGTGAAAAGGACAAAGCAAAACAAATAGATTTGCAAAATCATATCATTGCACTCAGGAGACTGAGAAAAAAAAATATGACAACAGAAGATCCTTTATGTCGAAATGATTTAAAGAACAGTTTTCTGTTTAACTGTTTCAAACAATTTAAAGCCCGCCATTTTAGTGAAATTTTAAACCGGCTGATACAGCGCATATAAGTCTTCCTATCACAGCACTATTTGTGGTTACCGGGGTATATCCGTAGATAAATCATTTTTCTTGGTTTTTGTGCTTCTAAGAACGGAATCTGTTAGGATACTTTTTATCCTTCTAGCTGACGCAGTTGACACAGATATTGTGGTTATATACATTTATCTATGTTTTCGAAAAACATAAACGAGTCCGATTTTAATGTATCGTTATCGTTCACCAATTTAAGCTCTATTTTAGACCTGACTCAGAAAACGCTGCTTTGTCAAATCTTCGCAAATAGGTACTTATCCGATAAGATTCTTTCACAGAAAACTACAATATTTAGGAGTAATATATAGGCCAGGCGCAGATCTAGAATTTTATTCCGGAGGGGGTCACAGGATAGAAAAATTCATAAATAACAAGAATAATCAAATAAATAAGGCAGGGAAGGTTTAAACGGGTTAGACATCTTTCATAAATTCACATACATATTCAGAAATTATCAATTTTTCCATACGTTTTTGAAGAAATAAAAATAAAGTAATAGTAGGAGAGCCGCTGAAGACCGACCTTCACCGAACTGTTAACCGGCTGAAACTTTTTTTTATGAAATTTGGTTTGAAAACATATATGAATATCATAGCTTGCCTAACGAAAAGTGTGCCAGGCTATATTAAATTTAACTTTATTTTAATCAATAACTAACTCCTCCTTCACCCATATGTTAAAATAAAACGTTGTGCCACATAGCCATATGTGTAAGTAGGCTTGAGACAAGAAAAAAATTGTATGGGAGAGGGGGGCCTATTCCCCCCGTTTAGCCAGGAGGGGCAGTTTTCTGAAAAATTGGCTTATTTAAAAAAAAAAATATTAAAAATCAACGGCTTCATCTACAACAACGTGTTATACCTTTCTGCAAAGCCAAAAACTTAGGCTTTCATTTTGTATTTAAATTTAGTTGTTTTAAATAATAGTTTTAGAAAAAAATAATTTTCAAACTCAAAATTTTGCAAAAAAAAAATTTTGTTAAATTTTTAGTTAATTTTTTTCAAAATTTTATGTGATTAAGAACTTATTTTGCATTCAACATTCAATACTGTTAATAATTTTGAATATAAAAAACAGTAACGTAAAAATAAAAAAGTTTTTTTTTAAGCAAAAAGTGATTTTGGTTTTTTCTTTATTTCTCGACAATGGCAAGGTATTTTTCAATCCGGTTTACTGTGTTCGACTAAAAATTAAAAACAGCATTGAATATTGAAAACAAAATTAGTACTTACTAACATAAAATTTTGAAAAAATTAGTTCGAAATTTAAGAAAATTTTTTTTTTCCAAAATTTTAAGTTTGAAAATTAATTTTTCTAAAACAATTACTTAAAACAATCAAATTTAAATACAAAATAAAAGTCAAAGTTTTTGGCTTTTCAGAAAGGTATAACACGTTGTTGTAGATGAAGCCGTTGATTTTTATTATTTTTTTTTAAAAATAAGCCAATTTTTCAGAAAACTGCCCCTCCTGACTAAACGGGGGGAATAGGCCCCCCTCTCCCATACAATTTGTTTCTTGTCTCAAGCCTACTTACACATATGGCTATGTGGCACAACGTTTTATTTTAACATATGGGTGAAGGAGGAGTTAGTTATTGATTAAAATATAAAGTCAAATTTAATATAGCCTGGCACACTTTTCGTTAGGCAAGCTATGATATTCGTATATGTTTTCAAACTAAATTTCATAAAAAAAAGTTTCAGCCGGTTAACAGTTCGGTGAAGGTCGGCCTTCAGCGGCTCTTAGACTATAATGTGTTTGCTTTTATTCAATACACTTTCGAATGAATAAATCAAATTTGACAGAAAAAAATAAACTAGCTTCCCAAACCACCGTTTCTTTGTTTTAAACACCCAATTAAATATTTTTTCAGAGCCAGTTCGTCATACATAAGGTTTAAAGTCGATTAAAAAGGTTTTGACTGCGGTATTGAATTAAATGTTTATGTGCCATAATTAAACAAGTAGTTAGTGAGAAATAAAAAATTTCTATCAATTATAAGAAGTATCAATAGCGGTGACGTAAAATTACGCACTACGAAATAAACTATTTTTTGAAACTGAAAATCTCGCAACACAGTTGGATGTGGAGTTAAAGTACCACGCATTGTTTCTCGTCAAAAACATCGAGATAACCACCAACAGAATCAAACCCCGGAGGAATATTTCGGGAGAGTAATTTACATTCCTCTGTTGGACAACGTTGTGACAGACCTCAACGAATGGATGTTTCTGCCTCGGACTTCCTATACAGCGGAGGACATTGAAGAAGTTCAGCTTGTAGCAGAGACGTACCAGAAGCTTCTGAACTCTCTTCCTTCGAGCGTTATTGCCAAATTTGAGTTGTGGGTAGCTTAGAGGAACCGAATTGTTGAAAACGGCGGTGAACTCCCAGATTCGGTCCCTCTCACCCTTGATGGTGTGATGGTAATTTATCCGGCTATTAATACACTGCTTACGATTTTGTAAACGCTCTATGTTACTGGATCCACTGCAGAAAGGAGTTTTTCAACTCTCTATCGCCTCAAAACTTGGTTAAGACAGACTCACCGAGCTTGTATTGCTACACATCAATCGTGACATCGAATTAGACAACGATGCGATCATTAACAGATTTGCGAGACAAAATAGAAGATTGCATTTTGTGTTATAAATTATGCTTTTGGTTGGAACTTGTAAACAGATTGGGCCATATTCATAGAGAATTGTTTAAGTCGTAATTTCGTAGTCCACAGTTTAAGCTTAAAGGGAGGTTTCCCATGTAAAAATTGGTTGGACTTTTGCGCGAAACTGTGTAGCGTTCGCAATTTTTCGAATATTTTAATAAAACAAACGGTTTTCGATTGATATTAAATAGGGTCAAATGTTTGTGCAATTAAAAAAAATAAATAAAAATTCGATGTACCTCAAAACCGACAAGCAAACGGAAAAACTATAAAATTTTGAAAGACGCTTGCGCTAACTAATGGGAAATGTGCTGATCGTGATCGTGGAAACTGGTTCTTGCAAATTCTCGTCTGAGATAAAAAAAAAAAGGAATCGGTGACGAGTAGAGGCCACTAACACATATAAATTCATTTACATGAAATCTGAGTTCGCTATTCTGGGACACATACCCTTAATAGATTAGGAAAACACAGCTTCTATTCATAGACGATTTTCTTGCTGTGTTTAACTAACTAGAGTTTAGAAGACATTAAACAGCAGAAATGTCAAAAAAAATAGAAATTTTCAAAATTCAAATGTGAATTTGAAATCAAAAAACTCATTTGTTACTATGCGCGTACATACCTACATTATATTGCCATGCGAGTTATTTGTTCTCTAGACCAGATTTAATGCGATAAATATGATGATAGCATTTATACGTTAAGAGAAGGTTGGAGACTTTTTGGTTTTAATGAAGTTGTTGTTTCCTCGAGTTTGTGTAGCGTAATTTTGTCGCTGTGTTTCTTTTCTTCCAATTGGAGGTAGCCGATGAAGATTACACTAACGATCTGTGTCATCATGATCAATTTATTCCACATGATTATAGATGTCTTCGATTGCATTCAGAAATTAATAAGAACATGTTCCTCTGCAACAAGCCTAACAATAGATGCCCTAACAAAACGCTTTTATCCGAGTACCTATCTCTTGTTTTTTATTGTGCCTGTTTTTTTGGAGTTTACTCCTTTAGAATCGATCAGAACAAAAACATAAAATGTAAAAAAAGAGCCAAGTTCTGTTATGTGCAAACAACACTGTGTAAAAAGTTAGCCACCAAAAGTAATGAGATATAAAAGAGCGCCAAGTTCTTACATAAAAAAGTGTTATATTGAATATTTTAAATCATAGAAGATAATACAACAATATTAAAAGAAAATAGAAAATAGTTTGGATGAAAATTTACAAGTTCACTGTTCAAGTTTTAAAATGTTATTAATCACGCTATAACACCATAAATTATTTTGACAAACATCTCATACAATTTTCATAAATGTAAAATACCCATCTGGTAACCCTTAAGATTACAATATTTTCATACCCATCTGGTAACACTTTAAATTTTTAAATATTAGCTATTATGATATTTTAGTCAAAGCCTGCTATGATTTCAATGTTTAAATATTATAACGTAACGACATTTTTTGCAATGCCTACTATGATTAAAACTTGTAAAATTTAGTATAAAAGCGACTCAGAAATCTCAATAAAATCACTATTCATATTAGTCTGTTCGGCAGAGCACCTCCGCCTCAGACTTGCACTTGAGAGTTTTATATCCGAATCTTTGTGTTTGCGTTTTATTTAATTAAATCCTCCTTGTCCCAGTACCCACAGTCAGACTCAGTACGGTAGAGCACCTCAGCCTCTGAGTTTTGACTGTTTCCTTCCTACCACCCCTCTTTCAAATTCAGCTCTCCTACAACGCTTCAAATGAAAACTTGCCAAGTGAACTTGTAAATTTCCATCCAAACTATTTTCTATTTTCTTAAAGTAATAGGTTTACTTATATTTTTCTTTATATTCAACCAAAACCCTATTAGAATTTCGAATTTCAAGATCCTACGAACAGTTTTAAAAAGTAGGCGGATACCACGCCCCCTGAATGAGCAAATTGAAATTTTCGATTTTTTCCTTTGTATACACCCTAAAACTGTACCAAATTTTAAGATTCTGCTATCGTTAGAAGTGCTTCATAATTTTGATGATCAGTCAGTCAGTGAGTCAGTCAGTCAATTACGGTTATTGAAATTTTTAATGTTCAATATCTCAAGAAGTTGTGGTTCTACAAAATTATTTTTTTTACAGCGCCTTTGTGCCCATGAAGTTAATACGTAAATTTAAAGCTTCTAACTCTATGGGTTCAAAAGTAATGGGGGGTTAAAAATGTGCTTGAGTTCGACCCTGTAAAAAGGGTGTAGTGCTAGAACTTGGCTGGGCACTACCGTGCCCTTTGATTCATATAAATAGACCCCGGTATGAAAAAAATATGGATAGGAAAATCAATCATTGAAAAAAGCGTTATAAAAATTGACTACCAACGCTTTTTTTAACTCTTAATAACTTTTAACCTACTGGATCGATTTAGATGAAATTTGGTAGTAAGACAGACTAGAACCTGAAGAAGGGCATACGGTATTTTTTAACGCAATAAAAGGGGTTGAAAAGGTCACAAGGGGTTAAAATGTTAGGTCAAAGTTTGTATGGAGGTCGATTATGTTAGAAGTTTAAAACTCATTTTTATGGCTTTTGACTAAATGTAAATAAGTAAGACATTCAAAGTGTAAAAAATGAACCGAGGGGGTGGGGGTGAAAATAGGGGGTAAAAGTTTAAGTGCCATTTCGAATCTATTTTATTGAATAGAGATTTCAACGTAGAACGGTGAAATTTTCACACATGATACAGAATTTCATGCTCTTCAATTTATTATACTTTAATTATAACTCATTAATATGGCCAATTAAGACATTTTCACATAAATTGGTATATAAGTTTTAATCCTATAGACTGGTTGTTGAAATTTCCATACTTCTAATCTACATGAAATAACGGTGATTTTGATACCTCATTTGTAAGGATACCGTTCGTACAAGCCTCACAATCTCGATTTTAAAATAAATATAATTGCACACAAACGACCTTCTTGGTTCGTACACAATAAAACATAACCTGTGGGAGAATCCCGCTATGGCCAAAATTCGATCGGTTTTTTTCGATTAAAAGCATCCTAGCGTGCGTTCTAATAATCGGATTTTCAAGATTAAGATCTCTTAAGAAGCACAAGGCTTCAGGCTTTAATTCAATGTAGAATTTATCAACATTCAATTCCATTTTGTATGCAATAATGCACGATAAATGTGGACCCATTTGAATTTTCATCATTAATTAATGAAAAGTTGATAAGAAATGTCACTGTTCTGAAAATGTAATGATGCAGTTTTGTAGTATTTTTCATTTTTTACAAAAATGTTTGTAGAAGTAACTACATTGATTCATTCATAAACACGTAAGAACGTTTTAAACAAAGTTGTTGACATTCATATTGCTAACCATAAGTATTTAAGTAATATATTTTATCAAATTACTAGCTGACCCGCGGGACGTAGTATCCGCATTGCATTTTTGTTTGATAATTTGTAATACTTAGTTTTGGCTGATTTATGTTGCGAAGCAATATGATCAGCGCACCTTTTTTTAATTCTGTCGGATAATTCAAAACTTTATCTAGATACTACGCTTTCTTCTAACTCGCGTTTTTCTGAAATCTTCTGCCAAAAGAGTCAAAGCACCAGCAAACAATTGTTGATTTCAAAGGAGATCTTTCATTGTTCTATTAAATGCTTCCAATGATTTCTTGTTGACCAGTGGACACTCCTCCCAAATAATGAATTTTTTACCATCTCATACGTTTTAAAGATATTGCATTGGATTTGAAGGGTAATAAAAATAACAATAAGTACTGAATGTTAGATAAAGGGCGGGCGGGCCTATTAAATCTCTTTTTTTTCAAAACAAATGCGCTGTATCATATCAGTCCGTATGTTTCTTTAATATTTCACTGAAGGGTCAGTTTTCATTCTTTTCAGGAGAAAACTGTTTTTTTTTTCAACTCTTTCGATAAAGGAGATCTTATTTTTTCATTTTTGCAAATGGAAAATTTATTCTGTATGCCATGTCCTGTACACAAAATATAAAATACCTAGATACCACTTGCAACCAGCCTCGAGGCGCTCCGGAGCTTTTTACTGCCCTGAATGGAGAAGTGGTCGTGGCTTAGTGGTTAGGTGCGTTGGCTGCTAGGCAGAACTTTGTGGGTTTGAATCCTACTCGTGCCCATAAAGTTTTTATTTCATCTTTCACAGGTACTACCTCTTGCGAAGAACTGACAAAACTTTCAAGGGCATCAATCTGTCATGAAAAAGTGCTTCTCAACTTTGCCGTTCGGAATCGGCGCGCGTTAAATTGTAGGACCCCTCAATTCTTGACACGTACTCAGGGAATTGTTGATGAGAGTAAACCACTTATGCCTTGGCTCTTCAAGAGCTGTCGCACCACTCTATTTATTTATTGTTTTATTTGAATAGAGCTGTCAAAAAATTCTCTGGGTTTTGTTTCACCTTGAACGCATTAGTAGTTCTATTTCTTTGTTTGTTGCATAGAAACAGCTGATTCGAACAACTCCGAAATTTTCGCCCCGAAAAAACTCGAACACCGAAAACACAACGAACATTGTGGAAAAGGAAATGCACCGGGCCAAAAAAGAGATCGAACAGTTCAGTGCGTAATCAGAGCGCCAAAGAGCGACCCAGGGCACACAATAAACACACCTAAGGATATATAGAACACACCTGATGATTTCTTATCCTTTTCTGTTTCATGTGTAGGGGAGGAGGGGGCGGTTGTGGACAGATTTTATTAAATCTTTAATATTTGTCTACAGTAAAGACTTTAAATCAACACTTTTTACCAGCTGATAAACTAAGGCTTCCCCTAAATTGTCCCTAAACATAAACTTGATAAGACTTCAAGTTTTAAAGTTTTCCATAATTCAATCAACAAGCTTTTTCTGTCCATATGCCCCCCACCAAGGGGTGGATAAGGAAACGGACCAAAATTAATGGGGCGGAAGTGGACAGCTACAAAAATAACCGATAAATAATTGAAAACTAACACAAGATTTTTAAAAAAGAACTTTTTTAATATTCCAAAATAAAAATTTCTTATTTTAATTCACAAAAGTATAAAAAACATTTAATAAAAGTGTGTCCATATAGTGTGTCCACATTCACCCCGCAAGCACTTTTTGTAAAGTAATTAATGGGGCGGAAGTGGACAGCTACAAAAATAACCGATAAATAATTAAAAACTAACACAAGATATTTAAAAAAGAACTTTTTTAATATTCCAAAATAAAAATTTCTTGTTTTAATTCACAAAAGTATAAAAAAACATTTAATAAAAGTGTGTCCCATATAGTGTCCACATTCAACCCGGAAGCACTTTTTGTAAAGTAATACATTTATTTCTTAGAAAACCCTCTATTTAAAAAAACAATGATCACCAATGTTATCAAGACACTTCGATAATATCAAAAACACTTACCTGCATTAATTTCTGCTTTGTTTTTAAAAAATATCTGCGAATTTCTGAGGGAGAATAATTTTACTTTTAGAGTGAAAATCACGAATGAACCTGTAACAATTTTTACACAAGACTGACAGATTTGAAAACTTTAAGGTTCATTCACAATTGAAAAAGGCAATGGATGGCATCGTTGCCATATTCAAATTTTCAACTAGTGGACTTGAAATGCCGATGTCCACATCCGCCCCTGTCCACATCCACCCCTTCCTCCCCTACCTCTCCATTGTGCTGTCAGTTGAAAATGTTAACGCTGACGGACTGACGGATTCTATGGGTCAGCCACTTTTTTCGAAACAGCTGATTCGAACAGCCCCCAAAAAAAAACTCGACAACTGAAACTGAACACACATCGAGCACATCGAACGGTGGAAATGCACCGGGACGAAAAAAGAATGAGATCGAACAACTCAAGGCGAAATCAGAGCACCACAGAGCGACCCAGGGCGCACATTAAACATACATACATATGTACCTGACATTGCCTGCATGAGAGACCCCCTTTTCTGTTTCATCCTCGTATAGAAAATTATTTTTTTTTTCGATTTGAGATAATTTTCGAGCAAATTTGAGTACGTTTATATTTATCAGCTTAGCTTATTTTTTTTGTGTAGTGAGAGAAGTATGATTTTTTATTAACATTGGCACCGCTATTTAGAGTTTTCATTGTTTTTAAGATGTATTCTGCTATTCGGGGCGGAGACAAATACAACGAATCAAAAACCACGAAAATTGGTCCAGCAGATCTCGAGTTATAAGTGTTGTAACAAACACGACTTTCTTTTATATATATAGATTATGAATAGATGTATGAGTATATGAATTAAATCCTTTACGATATATATTTTAGGCAGTGTGCGAATTGGATGAATTGTAATTAAAAATTGATAATTTTTTAACCACTACTATCATATTTTAGCCTGCTCCTCAGCTAGTCTAATTTTAACACAATTTTATTCAATGCGAAGTGTCAAAACTTTACCAAACGTCAAGTTTTATCCACTTTTTAACTGAGCTCGCACACGGCTTTAAGATAATCATTCTTAGTGAGTGAACTCCAGTCGCGCGTCGGAGCTGACACGTACAATTTTTTTTTTTTTTGCTTGTCCCTTTAGAATAAAGCAGTTATCATTTCGCTTCCGTTCTTGTGCGTAATCATAAACGTAACAGAAAAAGCAATCCGCCAGTTTGTAAGTTCCAGGATCAAATCGTGTGTCACGTTGACGGTACCACAGAAAATAGAGGACACAAATTCGCTTATATCCAACTTCCGATTCAAGTCGCACCCATACCAGTATGATTGACAAAAGACGACTATTATTAATAAAGTTGTTTTGTCAAAATAAA
Source organism: Sphaerophoria taeniata (assembly GCA_943590905.1). Classification (NCBI taxonomy): domain Eukaryota; kingdom Metazoa; phylum Arthropoda; class Insecta; order Diptera; family Syrphidae; genus Sphaerophoria; species Sphaerophoria taeniata. The sequence continues at coordinate 20,554,810 of OX016540.1, read as the reverse complement.
TATTCAAGAACAATAATATTTTATTGAAAGCAGTGAATGAAATTTTGACATTTAATAGAAAAGTAGCAACTTAAATATAGCATCACCCATGTTTAAAGTTAGACTCCAGTTTAACTATTAATCTTAGGATTAAAACTGCTTAACAGCAGTTTAAAAATGTCTATGAATATGCCCCATTGTAAACAGATGCTAGCATAGGTTTAAACTATAGCTACAATCCAAATATTGAAAAAATAATAGAAAATATCAGTATTGTGTAAAAAAATTGTTGATTCAGTCTTTTTTTGATTCTATTTTTTTTTTTTTTTCAGAGGGCAAAAGAGTAACTTAATTGTGATCGTTTGGTTAGTTCCCAGTTCTTTAGTTTGCAAAAACTAGGTTTTGTTCGTTTTTTTTGTTTTGTTATTCGGTTTGCAAAATTTTGGTTCAGCTCTTTTGTTTTAAATACAGCCTGTTTGGGGGGGAGGGGGTCATGACCCCCATGACCTCCCTCTGAATCCGCGCCTGATATAGACTGTATTTTATTAATTAGTAATTTTCATTTTTTTCGTTATAACATTGAAGATTTTGTTGCCTCAAACAAAACAAAATGGAGCACAGTCTTGAAGTTTTCAACAGTTTGAAACAAATAAGCCAGCAGTAATTGGGAAAACATTCTTCGCAAATTTGAATTTAGCAAAAGTAAAATTTGGAAAACAAATTAACTGTTGCAACTCTGTTAAGTAACTGCACACTCAAACCTTAAGTTACTACTTACAATTTCTTAAGAGCGGGTACAGGTACAACGTTCCGTGGGTCGGCTAGTATGAATATAAAATGAAATGAGTGTTAGCACCGGATAATAAGGCTTTATTTATACAAAATCAATATTTTTGTTCTTAGTCTCTCCGCAGCCAATTGAATCAATATCCAAAGCAAAAATATCTTTAGCTATTTATTAGAAGTCTTTATTGTTCGAGAGTTTAGTGTGAAGTGAAGTTCAAAAATTTGATAAATACTAAAAAGTTGAACTTGAAACTAAATAGTGAAGTAAAATCATCAAATTTCAATAATTATGTATGTATCTTGGGTTTTCTGTATTTTTTTATAACTTTTTTTTCTTCAAACGATTAATCGACTTAACAAAAACTGCAATATCATTATAGTTTTTTATTGGTCCATACCAATCACAAGAAACATTCGTGAACTAATTCCTTCAACTTCCTTCCCCAATCATAATAATCATAAACATTAACGAAACTTGCCTCAACTCTGATATGAATCTTGTTTTTTGATATTTTATTGAGTAGCCACGCGAATTTGATAAGGTGCATACGTTCTCCAGTTTAAAGTTTTGTGTATAGTTATTTGATTTGTAAAATAAAATGTCACAATTCAAACAGAAAGTCTATAAACTTTTATCCTTAGGGCTTGAATGTACGCCATATTCTTGGAGTTTTTTTTAGTAAGTAAATAAAATACTACAAGAACAAAAAACCAAACATTTTGGGTGATAAGAAAAATCTAAGTCAACAAGTTTATTGGAAATACCGCCAGATAACCATAATTGTGACCCTTGAAAATTTCAAATTACTTTAGATCAAATCCGATCAAATCAGCACCTGGTTTCAAAACACAGTCATTATACGAAAACTCCCCGCAATTTTGACCAGTAATGGTACCAAATTGACTGGCGATTATTTATTATTGTTTTGGCTTGGTACTTAAGATTCTTTGGTCTAGACTCTAGCATTTCATTGATTAAAAGGTTTGTACTATTTTTTGTTTAAGATGGAAGTTATTACAACCAAAATTGACATTCCCTTAACGTAAGTCTGCTAGAGGTAATTAAATTTTAAAGAATTTGCTGCAGCTTAATTAAACATATGGGTTCTTGATTTTAACTGAAAATTATAATGGGATACATATTTTAGGAAGTCCTTGTTTATATGTTGTTGAAACCTAATGGCGTTCAATGAATACCAGCCTTTAAAAGTTATAATTCTTTGTTTGACTTGTCGTGATTGTTGGCCATACATATATTGCAGACACAGGGTGATTATCAATCGAATCATATTTGGTACTGCGGAATGAAATCAATCGAACCATGCACTATTGTGAATACCTAAACCCGAAAATATTGCGAAGGTTTCTAATTTGGCAATTCTATGATGTCCAAGGTTTCCATGAAATGCGTTCTAATTCGGAATACGCGGTTTCGTGATGGCTCCATAATGCGAAAAAAAACTCATTAAATTCATCCTCCTGTTAGTGCTCCCGAAAGTCAACCTCGTCCAAGGATTCCAATAAATCCTTTCTAACTTCGAAGACACGGTTTCGTGGTGGCTCCATAACTCATCAAACTCATCATCTAACGTGTCGAGAACAATATCCATTTTATCCTTGCTTCGTCAGAAATTGAATTTTATTTTAATTGAAAAAAAAATACAAATCTAGCTTTTTTCTATTTTTAATTTCTGTTAACTGCCAGTTAACTACTTTATAGGGCACTTCATCCTCCCTATAAGTTACTTGACACTTTAACTACTAGTTAGCTCTACTCAGATATTGTGAAACGCTATTTTGAATTTTAACTGCTAGTTAGCTTCCAAATAGCTTAACAGGAACTTTAATTGTATATTGTGAAACAGACGCTAAAATGTATCAGTTTAGCATCGGGAATTACGACAAAACTCCTTTTGCAGATTCGTACAATTTTGACAACTGACATAAATCATCTATTTGGTACTAAATCATAGTATATCTACTGATTTACTTTGTAGCCATGCACTCCTTAAACCGCATGATTTATAAAGCTTTGATCCAATAAGTACACACAAAACGATGTAAAAGACATGGACTGTAGCCGTAAGGACTGAAACCTTAAATGGTCAAATGGTCAAACTATAATAAATGAAGAGTAAAGTTTTTATGTTATAGTCAGTTTAACAATGAAGCTACCACAAGTACATAAAATGTATGTATGTTGAATTACCTTTTATTCAATGTTGTTTTTTCTCTCTTTTTTGTATGAAAATTATTTATTAATTTTTCGGAGATTACAGCTAGGAGCTAGCAGCTAGGTAATGCTTAAGCACATAAACACGCGGAGTTTCCAGTTTCCTCAAAAAACAACCAAAAGTAAGATTGTAACAAAAAAAAAACAAAAAATCTGAAACATAAACAAAGAAAATGTTTTTTGTTTTTTTTTTTACTTTCTTTTTATAAGATAAGGCAAATACTGTTAACCGATGGTCTGAATACCAGCCAAGTCATCTTTAACATCTTGCCAAGTAATGCTGGTGTGCCCAGAAGTAGTAGAAAATTTGCGAAAGCATTCTCGTTTATTGTATTGAATCTAAAACGCTTATGGAAAATGAAGAGTAATTTTGTTTGTTTCTTTTTCAAGAGAATTTTATTATACAACTCTTCTTTGAGGGTGTATGCAACTGAACTCTCCCTAAACGGCTTTACCGATTTTGATGCAAATTGAATGTTTCGCAACAGACATTGGTTCATATACACGCTCCTAATCTGAATTTTTGAACTTTTCTGAATAACGACAACGTCAGTCCGTATGCATGCATATAATTTACCTTGTTTTTAACCCCTTCTTTGCAAATGCATTCATAGCTTCTACTTTTTTATCTTTTACATTTTGCAAAACCTTTCAAAGTAAATGCTGGTGTGCCCCAGGGCTCCGTTTTGTCTCTCTCATTCTCTCATTTTTATAATGATCTCTTGTCTGTAACTTCTAATCCAATTCATTGTTTCGCTGACGATAGTACCCTTAACTTTTCTTATTCGTTCCCAGACTCACGTCCCTCTTCTTCGGATGTGGAACTGCAACGGCAAAATATGATAAGCTCATTAAACTCTGATTTGAATAGCATTGTACAATGAGGAGTTAAAAACCGCGTAGAGTTTAATGCTTCGAAAACCCTGTCTTGTATACTGGCACTTGCATCAATGAAACCGAACATCTCGCTATTCTCGGTATGTGCATCACTGACCACCTTTAGTGGAATGAACACATATGCGATGTCGACAAAAATGTCGCAAGATGTTTGGGACGGTGTAAGAAATTTTTCTCCCCGTCTGATCTGGCTACTATCTATAAGACCTATATCCGTCCTAAGCTTGAGTATACAACTCTCATCTCTGGGCTGGTGCTCCATTTCCAACTAGATACTTAAGTCTCTTGGATGGTATTCAAAAAAGAGCCCTACGAATAATCGGTGGCAGAGACATCACAGCGTCATTCCATTTGTTAGATCACCATTGCGTCGTAACGATTCATGTCTCTCTCTGTTCTGTCGTTACGTTATTGCTCTAGAGAAATAGCCAATTGCATTCCTCCCCATGCCCAACTTCGGACTTACTCTCAAGTACAGAGAATCATTCTTTAGCCGTACTACGCGAATGTGGAACTCTTGTCTTTCCCAATCATTAAAATGTTCAGACCAATGTACACCGACATCTCCTTTCTTACACCTTCCTTTCTTCCTAATGCACATGCACTGTCTCTGGCACACTAAGGGTATAAAAAATCCCTTTAGTGGGTGCAAATTATAAAAAAAACCTATTTAATTTTTGTTTTTCTAGCAGAAAGCCTCTGACGCGACCGCATAATTCCAGATTATTATTCTAAGCATTTATATTTGTTTAGTAAAAAAATGATAATAATAATAATAATAATTGCTCACATAATGGCGCAGAATTATAGTCCGCTAATAAACAATTTTAAGAGAATTTAATGTGATACTAGCTTAAAATGTCGTTTGAGACATGTCTGAAACTAGTATCTAGTATCACATTAAACTTGTTCATTAGCGGACTATAATTTTGCGCCATTAAATTTTGATTTTATAAATTTTATTATTAAAGTATATGTTATCATTACATTTTAAATATTGAAACAAAGCGTTGACTAATATTGGCATCAGGCACGCGAATAGGATTTACCTATATAATTTTCCAGGATTATTCACTTTATTGATTTTTTTTATTTTTTTTTAGTTACAAGAACGATATAAGTTCGTATGTTTAACAGACAGAAAACCCTATCCAAGTCATCTCTAACTGAAATGTTTTAGGCGATCACTTATAAAAATGAAGAAATATTTTTTAACTTCTTTTAAGCCCACACACACCCCTTTGGTCCCTCTAATCTCTTTGTAACAAGGTGAATAGTTGATGCAATATTAAATATTGTTCATTTCTAAAGAAAATTTTAATAATAAAAGTCTAAAAATCCACTTTTAAGGGTTTTCCAATTACTAAACATATTTTATGTTCTGTCTCGCCACTCACTCTCTAACTATACCACCCTATTCCAAGTTTCAGTGGCGTAGATAGGGGGAGGGATCAGGGGGATATATCCCCCCTATTGGGATCCATAATTGTTCAACATAACCAGTCATGCCAAATAAGTTAAAGAAACGCACTTTGAAATTAAGTTCCTACTTCCTACGTGAATCAAGTCTAATTAGTAATCATAGGATTCCTAGAGGCCGTGTAAATTGTACATTCTATACCTACAGTCTACGGGGAAAACACAAAGCCTATTTCATCTGAAAGGAATTATTACTTCGGCAAATCACCTAATATTTCGAATTTCTCTTTTATATCGATTTTTAAAAAGTATTTTTTTTACGTCTCTCACCAATTGATAATAGGTAAGCGTGCAAAAAAAAGAGCTTCCATAGTTCCATCCAGCTGCCCACAAAAGCCTACACAAACACAAAAATTGAAAGTTTTTTAGATTTCTTCTCACCGTGTGTCACATTGTTAATTTGGTGTAAGAAACCGCCCCAAACACGCAACGCACTCATCCACACGAACACAAATGTTCGCACAACTGCGGTGAAGTTAACGCCAATCCTAACGGTAACGATAACTCACACTAATTCATTTTAACCAGAAAGCAAAATGCGCTATTACCCATTACATAAAGCATGCCTTATACTAGAGGCGGCGTAAGGCGTGGGCGACGTGGGCCATCGCCCACGGCCTCGCGGTACAAGGGGCCTCGCGCCTCAAAAATTTGTTTGCATTGCTTCAGTGAGAATTAAAAAAAAAATTTACTTTGTTGTAAAATATTTGCTTACGTTGCGAAACTGTCGCGGGGAATCCCTTGTTTTATTTGTTTACTTTCTTTACTAGAAAACCAACCAATCAAATCAAAGTACCACACGCACGCAACGCAGTCGCTTGCAAAGATTAACTAAATAATAAGATGGGAAACTGTCTTACGTCCCGAAATTAAATTTTTTTTTTCTTTTCGTGTACATGAATAAATGTGAGTTAAAAAAACAAAGAGATGAGGTGAGATTTGTCTATTTTGACAATTTTAGTGGGATACTAGCTTAAAATCATTGGCGCAAAATTATAGTCCGCTAATAAAAATAAACAACTTTAGTGTGATACTAAAGCTAGTATCACACTAAAATTGTTCATTAGCGGACTATAATTTTGCGCCATTGTATTTCTATCTAGCTAGTACCCGCGACCTGGCCATCGAGTGCCATCTTGAATTTATGTAAGTTTGGTATTGGGATATTTTTTTTTTGGTTTTGATCTGGCACAAAAAATCGAAAAAACCCATTCTTATTCTTGATTCTACTAGGTGATTTATATACAACGCTTAAAATGACATGACTCAAACATCATTTTAACCTAGTATCACACTAAAATTGTTCATTAGCGGACTCTAATGTTTTGCGCCATTGAATTTAGGAGATATCAGGTAAGTTTCTGTCAGGGTTGCTTTGTTTGTTTTAAAAATATTCGGCATCTTTTATTGCATTCAATTCAATTCGCTTATTTAAGATATAAAGAGATATAATGTACAATACAAATACAATTTTAAGGTAATTATAAAGCATGGCAAATATGCCGTCTGCCGTACTTATGTAGTAAATTGTGACTTTAAGTTTGATCAAAACAAGGATACATTAATTTCGGTTACATTGTTTAGCTATATTCAAATTTTTAAACATTTATACAAAAGTTTCAGGCATAGAAAAAACAAAAAGATAAAACAAATTAATCTGGACTTTTACTTTAGTCAAAACAAAAAAGGGCTTTTAGTTTAGCTAAAATAATCTGCATTAAAATTAAGAAACTATTCAAACAATCGTGGTAACTTTTTCTTCAAAACATGTTCACATAATCATCTCGATATTTTTTTTGCATGCGAAATATATCTTATAAATGACTTCCAGTCACGACCATCATGAAAAAAAAACTTACGGAAAAATGGAGTCTTAGGATCTCCTGTAAAATTGAACACACAGCTATAAAATTTAAAACATTCTCATTCTCACCAAGGTTGCACAGCGAGCAGATAGGATTGAAATCTGATCTATGCTGTCTATAATTCAAATGTAATTGCATTACATAAACAACTTCTTGTCTCACAATTCAAATCATAAATAATATGTAGATTTTTTGTAGTTTCAAAACTAACATAAATGAACCGAACAATTGTTCGGTGTTTTTAAAATTCATAGGTGACCGAGAGATCGTTTCCAAAAACGAATACAATTCAGTTTTTCATCGTTTTTGCGAAAGCATCTCTGTGTTAATAATAGATACTAATCTTTTAAAAAAGTTAAAAAAAAAATGTTTAAAATATTTGATCTTCATGCCCGATGATGGACGATCGTCCGTAACGCGTCGCTAATAAATTAAATATACTTGTGAAATTTATAAAGTTTACGAAATAAATTAAATTAATATTTTAAAGTAAAATTTCAAAATTTTTATTTTTCGTATTAATTTTTTAATTTCCCCTATCTCACGATCTTAGCCACAAGAATTTCTTGTGACAGCTCTTATAAGTTCTGTGTAAGCATAAGTACATTGAATTTTGTTGACGTTTGATATAATTTTGTGCATTTGGGAGATTTTCGCTGTAAAGTGTTCTTTAACTTTTTGGGAAAATCATTAAATTTCATCTCCACTCCTCGTTTTGATACAGTTTTTACAAAAACCGCCGAAAAAGAAAAAGAACGGACCTTTTGTATTTATGAATAAAAACTTTGCAGTGTTATTTGTTTTTTTTTTCATTATTTTATAAAATCCGTCTTCCATCGCCATAGAACAGGGCCTCGCAAAATCTGTCTTGCCCACATAAAATTTTGGTCTTGCGCCGCCACTGCGTTATACAAGCGGCAGGTTGACAATCATTCGTCGTAATTTTGCGAGTTATTTGGAGTGGCTTTTTTTTAAATTAATTTTAAATACCTGTATAAAAATTTTCGAAAATTTCCTAAAATTAATTTGGTTATATGTAGTGTTCATGAATATGTAAATTTACATTTTATTAGTGATTTTCGATTTTAACTATTGATCCGAGAATTTAAAAAAAAAATAAAAAGGTTTTTAAGAAATACAAAAAAATTAAAAATTTGTTTGAAAACAAAATATTATTTGGGAAATTTATACGTACTTTCAGAAAAAAGCTTATCAGGCTTTTGTTTTTCGAAAAAATCTTATAAGAAAAAAAAACGATTCTATGAGATGTATTGTTTTGGAGGAAGTTTAAAAAAATCATTTTTGAGAAAATTGAAGCTTTTGGTTTTTGGCCAAAAAGAAAATTGTAAAAAATAAAAAACAGATCAACGCGAATTCGCTCAAATCTCTATATTTCAAGTTTTAAGTAAATCGGACCAGTGGTTGCAGGTGCGTTTACAGAAAGACAGACAAACATCCAACTTTTGCATATATTCTATACTAGTGGTTGCCCACGACTTCGTCCGTCTCTCCCTCGTGTTCCGGCCAGAGGTGCGTCATGACTTGTGCATCATGCGCGTGAATTTGATTGCGAAGTTATTTTAAAATTGTATATAAGTCGACTCTCCCTAAGTCAAAATTCTTCTTAACTCGAAACCTTCAAAAATGTATTATTTTCCCCGTTTTAGTAAGACTTTTCACTGATGCTTTGCTCTTATTATTCGCAACCTAACTTTGTATAGCTTAAAACCTTCCTCGATTAATGGACTATCCAACTCAATTACAATTTTAACCAGTAGTTTCTGAGATAAGCGCGTTCAAATAAACAAACCAACTCTTACCTATAGATGTCGGAAGTAAAAATGAGCGAACTTGATTCATCGCCCCTCCCCATAGCGAAAAGCTATCTACGCCACTGCCAAGTTTCAACTTAATCGGTTAAGCGGTTACTGATTTTGCATTTATACTACTATCTACCACTTCCCCTTTTCTCCTTAAATATCATTTCTATCTTTTCCAAGAATTAACTATCACTACAATGTAATAGAAAGAAAATCACACTTTCGCCTTGTTTTTGTTTTGTTTATATTGAAATAAAATATTAATCCATAAAGTTCTATCGGCTTACGTCCCGGAACTTAAAATTTATAAATAAACTTTAAAAATATATTTCACTGTATGTATAAGACTAATAATGTAGTCTTCTGGCAACCCTATAAGCAAAAATAAACTGTATTTTTTTCATAATAATTTATAAGCCTAAATTCTATATACGAGTAATATATAGTAGTACCGGCTATTAACTTCTAAAAATTAAGTCAAAGTACAGGTACTCTCTCCCCCTTTATCAATAACCATTCACTCAACACAAAATCTTAATGAACCTCATCTAATCTCAAAAACTAACGTTTTTTCTTTTTAAAGAGAACTGAACTGACTCATTCGAATGTAGCGGTTTTTATTTAAAAGCGAGGTGAGCCTTTGCAATCACTCAGTATTGTGATCACCGCCGGCAAGATCGTGGAAACAGTTTTGCTATAATTGTTTTGTTAATATTTTTACAAAAAACAGAAAAATTTATAAACAAATAAAAATGCCAACTGCAGTTACCCAATCAATAAATTTTTACAAAGGAAAATTCCAGCTTAGGGACGAAATTGAAAAATTGAATTTAAAAAATGTCGACGAAGCTCTAAATATTTGTGATTTGACCACCGTTGTCAGTAAATTCAACGCGTGGATGAAACACATGCCAAATGTCACCCCATACTATGGTAAATCAAACATTTGCATAGTAACAAGATTTTTAGAAATTTTTTTTTTTTTTGTATTTGAAGCTGTGAAGTGCAATGACGATCCGTTTATCATTAAAACCCTTGCTGACTTGGGTGCAGGCTTTGATTGTGCTTCGAAAAATGAGATCAAGCTTGTCCTCGAACTAGGAGTAAGTCCCGATCGTATTATTTATGCGAATCCTATGAAGGCAACTTCTCACATTGAGTACATGAAATCGCAAAATGTGACTGACAGCACTGTGGACAATGAGTTCGAGTTGTATAAGATTTTTAAAAGTTATGGCGACTCAAAGTAAGTTCACGATTCGCAAAGAAAATGCATTTATTTGTAACAAATTTTCTCTATCAATAGTGTGGTCATTCGATTTCTTTCTGAGGCCGAAAATGCCTTATGTCCGCTTGGTGATAAGTTTGGCTGTGATGCTTTTGAAGATGCAGCTGCAGTTATGCTTTTAGCACAAAGTTTGGAAATGAATGTAAGTTGAATAGAACAATACAACCTGCTTAAGAGATGCACCGTAAACAGTAAAGTTTTCTATTGCTCAAGCAATGTTTACATTCAAATGAATTTCACTTAAGCGGGTTTTACTGTACGTAAAACATTCTTCATTGACTTGTCTCACTTATGTTATCACCAAAAGCTAATAAACTGACATGACGCAAGGTTATGTCAAATTTGCAGTTTGCATCAATCAGTAGTGATAAGGAAAGTCTGGCGTTGTGATGATTAAAGTGGGGCTACAGTCAAACCTCCTTAAACAAGCTCTATATTGAAGTTACAAACACTAGTCTAATGTTTCTTATAAATTTTCTTTTTCAGGTTATTGGTGTTAGTTTCCACGTTGGTTCTGGCTGTAGCGATTATCCAGCCTACGACAGAGCAATTTGTACAGGTGCGCAATTGTTCAAATTCGGCAGACTAATCGGACATCAGATGACATTGCTCGATATTGGTGGGGGATTTCCGGGTGATAACGACGATATGTTTTCGAATGTAAGTAATCAAAAAAATTTCACAACATTGGTTATCTTTAGACAAAAATTATATCGGAATCTTGTTTACAAAAAAAGATTGCTAGGGTAGTCAACGATTCGGTGGACAAATATTTCGATGGCATTGAAGTTCGTGTAATCGGTGAACCCGGACGATACCTAGTAGCAGCCGCATACACTCTGGTTTGCAAGGTTTATTCAAAACGTGAAGTCCGTTCCAGTGATGGCAAACTTGATAAGATTATGTATTACATTAACGATGGGGCCTATGGAACATTTAATTGTCTTCTATATGACCACATAAATGTTACACCAATGCATTTTGAGGAGAATGTAAAAGAAACATTCAAGACATTAATTTGGGGACCGACTTGTGATGCTCTTGACAAGGTTTGTTTAAACAATAGCAACACATTTAATTTTTACTTAAAATTTACTTTATTTCCAGATTTGCGATAATTTATATCTTCCAAATCTTAAGGAAGGATCTTTCATTGCCTTTCCTAATATGGGAGCGTATACAATTCCAACTGCGAGTCCTTTCAATGGATTCAATGTTCCTAAAACGCGATATTTTTTAAGACGAGATTTTTTATAATTTACGCAATGTGCTTGATGCACGGAATGTTAAATAAATTAATTGAAAACATAAATATTAGTTGTTTATTGCTTAAAATTCGGGGTTCTGCTTGTTTTGGAGTTATGCTTGTATATGTGATCTCATTCTCATAAATTTCAATAAATTCATTATAGGGGTTGCCTAGCACTACAGAACCACAGTCCACCTCCACCGTGCATATTGAACGTCAAGACTTAAAAAAAAACAACAACAAAAGGAAAGGAGAAGTGCAGACAATAAATAGGGTAATGTAGGGTAAGGTTGTGACTTTTAGGAAGTCCCTTGAACTGATCTTTAATCGTAATTCTTTTTTTTTTATTTTTTAACATCGACACAAATGCATCTCTTTGAACATGTGTTTGGTGGCCCGCTCTCAGCAAAGCTTACATAGTAACCAACTTACAAAGGTGGAGAGAAATGCTTGCGTAGGGATATCAGGGGCAATTAGGTCCTGTCCAACGGATGCACTTAACGTCATCCTGGTCCTTCTTCCGATTGACCTGTTCATTAAATATCAGCTGTCCTGCAGTATCTTGAGAATCAAAGAAATAGGCTGCTGGAAAACCAAATCCTACAGGCACTGCAATCAAACAAGCCTGATACCATAAGACATTCTTTCTACAACCACCGACTACTACATCCCTACCCTAAACACCTCAAAGAAATTAAGAGTCTTGCTCCCGTCAAGAACCGATTGAGAGGTATGCGACGCGACATGACGAAAGACTTCGACACAACTATCTTCACGGATGGTTCAAAAATGGAATGCGGTGTTGGTGCAGGTGTCTTCTGTGAATCTCTTAAGATTTCAAAATCCTATAGACTTCCAGACTAGTGTATTCCAGACAGAATTGTTAGCGATAAAGGAAGCTTGAATAGCCCTTAAAAATATCCAACAGAACCAAAATGTAGCTATACTAACAGATAGTCAGGCAGCTATTAAAGCCATTGATTCAGCTTTATCATCCTCTAAATTGGTCTAGCACTGCAGAGAGCGTCACTCTAGTCTGTATATCGGGCCATATGGGCTATGACCTATGAGGGAAATGAGAATAAGGTAGATGAGGTAGCTAGGTAAGGATCAGCCCTTCACAACTCATTGGCAATGAGAGTATATGCTCCTCTTGGAGTTGTGAAGGGCAATGTTCTGACCAAATACACATCAGAAGCAAACAATAGGTGGAATAGCTTAACCAGTTGCGTTATACACCTTCACGCGCTTCAACTGAATAAGCACACATTTTTTCTGAAGTTTGTTGTCCATTTTTTCCTAATTTTGAAGAATATTGCATCATTTGATTATGCTAACCGATAGCTTATGATGTTGAGAAAACAAGTCAAAAAGAATAATTTAAAAAGTACCCCCTGGCTCTCATGCAAAGCTTTCCAGATTGAAAAACTCAGTTTTTTTTTTGCGTCAACTGAATAAGCACATGATCTTTCACTCTCATTATCTTAATTGGTTCTTAGAGTTTTAAGTTGATTGGTATACCGAATCAAAAGTTGAAGTATCCTTAGTGACATTTAGCCGTTTAATTAAAATTTAAAAAAAATGGTTAGATCAGAAGCTTTATTAGTGTCGGAAGAGCATTGATTCGTTAAAAGAATAAAGACTGACCATGCGTGCTATAGCTACCAATATTGTTGTTGTCTATTCGTACCTCAGAAACAAAAGTTTGTACGAGAAAAACATGAAAGGTGGTAAAAAAATAGAGCAACATTCGAAGTTGATCAACGAGCAATTTAGAGATGTGCTTTCAGTTCATGTGCCTCCACGGTAAAAATTAAACAAAAAGTTGGTGTAACTGCAGGTGTTTCAACAGTCCACAGAGTACCAAACAGCGCAGATCATTTAAAACAATTGCAACTTCAAAAGAAAACATCACTAAACGAGCAACGAAAAGATATTCGTTTAAGATTTTCTAGACTCGATGTAAGTTGGAAAAATGTGTGACACAACGCGGTTTTTTCGGATGAGAAGAGTTTCAATTTTGATGTCCTTGATGGTTTTAATTATTACTTTGACGATTTGAGAAAAGAAGAACGATTTTTAGCGCGGCATCATGGTGGAGAAGGTGGAGTTATGATTTGGGGAGCAATTAGCTACTATGGGACTATTGAGTTGAGTTTTAAACGTCAAAAACGACTGCAATTACCTACAAAAGAAAATTGGAAAGAAAGTTTCCTTCATTTTCGGATATTTTGGATTTACCAATATGACAACGACCCCATCCAAACGTCGCGCACTGTCAAAAGTGGGATAGAGGACCAGAATGAAAAATTGCTTCAATGGTTGCCCTATTTACCTGACCTGAACCTTATAAAAAATTAATGGGGATGGTTGGTATGTAAAGTTTATGAGTCAGGCCGTCAATTTGAGGACAGAAAATCGCTTATTCCAGCCATTAAGTTACCATGGAGAGAAATTTCGCTGGACTATAGTTTATACGATTCCATGCCAGCTCGAATTTATGAAGTAATCAAGAATAAAGGTGGCAGTACCCAATACTAGAAATAACCAATACAAAAAATATTTAAGGAAAATCTTGTTCATTTCTTTCCGTTTGATTTTATTTGTATTTTTAAAAGTTGTGCTTATTCAGTTGACGCAAAAAAAAACTAAGTTTTTCAATCTGGAAAGCTTTGCAAGAGAGCCAGGGAAAAATATAGTAGTACTTTTTAAATTATTCTTTTTGACTTGTTTTCTCAACATGATAAGCTATCGGTTAGCATCATCAAATGATGCATTAACCTTCAAAGTGAGGAAAAAATGGACAACAAACTTTTGAAAAAATGTGTGCTTATTCAGTCGAAGCGGGTGTATATGTATCTAGGAAAATCTGGCCTGCCTATAACAAACCAAAAACAATTAATTTAATTTCTAAACCAAGGTATGAATGACATAGCCAGGATTGTTGGTACTTGCACAGGGCAGAATTCAAGACCAAAACACGATCTCATACCTCAATACAACAAAGTTGCTTTAGCGCCCCCCCCTCTATTTCTTATTAACTCTGTGCTAATAAGTTAAAAGGAGCTTAAGTCGACATAAGCGAAAATCGAGTTTTTAATTTCACATATTAACCAATTTGTTTATCTCTTATTTGGTCTGGGGCCCATTACTCTACGATAATAAATATCCATTAAATTTTAAAATTAGCAAAATAGCTTATGTTTAAATGGACAAACAATGCATTCGCATAACAGCTTATCTCTACCTACTTTGGACACAAGTTGATTAAACAAAAACAGAGAATACATTTTTTTCAAATGGCTTAAGTCATGATTTAAGCCCTTAAGCACTATTCACATGAGCACGACCAACGAACGACGAATAAATGAAGAAAAGTGATTTTAGATACGTTTGAAGCCGTATTTCCTTGCAAATTCTCAACAAAACGATAAAAGTAAAGTTTATGTTTGATTTATGAAGCAAAAATTAGCTTTTTATTCTAAAATATTAGTAAATTTGAGAAAACAAATGTATTCGTCGCGAAAAGAATTCTAGTTGATACGAACTGCCAAACTCTATTCGCGTTCCACATCATCCACATTCCCAACGAACAAAATATTCGCACGCGTATAATCTCAAAAATCATTTTTGCTTTGTATTTTGGTTGTTCATTCGCGACGGAT
Organism: Sphaerophoria taeniata; assembly: GCA_943590905.1. Lineage (NCBI taxonomy): Eukaryota > Metazoa > Arthropoda > Insecta > Diptera > Syrphidae > Sphaerophoria > Sphaerophoria taeniata. The sequence continues at coordinate 20,539,549 of OX016540.1, read as the reverse complement.
TAAAAACTCTCATGTGAAAGAAATGTCAAAATCGACGAATTTTCGTTCATTCGTTGGTCGTTGTTCGTGCTCATGTGAATAGTGCTTTATTCCTTGTGAAAATAAAAAAAAGTGATAACTTAAGTCGACATAAGTTACTTTAAAATCTCCGAAAATTTAACATTTATGTCGACATAAGCTTTTTGAAATGTAGTATAAATCATAGAGCATTTTTTTTTTTGAAACAGCTTAGGTATACCTATTTGGAAAAATTGTTTTTATTAGCTTTGTTGTTGCTTTCAACAAAAAAAGATTTATATGTAAATAAAGAGTATTACAAGCATGTGTTCTGAAAAAAACATTTCCCCTATCTCCCGATTTTAGCCACAAAAATTTCTTGTGGCAGTTTTCGTAAGTTCTGTCAAACTATAAGAAGTACATTGAATTTTGTTGACGTTCGATATAATTTTGTGCATTTAGGAGTTTTTTGATGTCAAGTGTTCTTTTACTTTTTGGGAGAATCACAAAATTTTATCCCCACTCCTCGATTTTTTACAGTTTTTTTTACAAAAACGGCCGAAAAAGTAAAAGAACGGACCTATAGTAGTTAAGGCCTTATTGCCTGGATTTCTTGAACTAATTCAAAAACTAAAAGTGATAGCCAAATTTGGACAGTGACAAATGAAACGCGTAGCCGTTCTAGTACGATTAGGGATTGCAATCCCGGGATCCCGGTACATTTATCAATCTTTTAAATCCCGGGATTGTATTATCTAATCCCGGGATTTTCGGGATTGGTAGATTAAATCATTGCGTGTAAATTATTTTTTTATGTAAAGACATCTAGTAGGGGGAGAAGGTGGGAATATGGAACCCCATTTTGTTTTTTTGCTTTTTTTGCCATACCCGTTAGCTGAAGACATTAAATAGTATTCAATAATAATAAGTATATATTTTTCCAATATATATAAGAAAAAAAACATGTTCTGAGTACTTTTTGTAAATAATATTTTACTTTATTCAAAAAAAGGACTTATAACATTTTTGAATTGTATGCTCCTTTTATGGAACCCTGGGTTCCATATTAAATGTATGTTAAAATAACATTTTACCTCTGAGTATAAAAATTGCATACATAATAGTCATGATCGCATCCTGCGCAATCATTAAGTGCCCAAAGATTGCAGGATTGGCACAGCACCCAAACCTCACCACGATGCTCATGATCAAGGCTATTCGGCCTTGGGAGCAGAACATGCCACTTACATCATTGCCTGCTTCTGTTGGGGTGCGACCTTTGCTGCTTTCCGAAAGAACAGAATCACCAGAAGATATTGCAGTATGGGATGCTGATGTTGTTTCCAATTGATCAAGACTTCAGTGTCAGGTGTTCACACCACTACTACCAAGTCCACCGTTAGTAAAAAGACGTAAGGGTAATATGGAACCCGGTTCCATATTAGAATCCTATATGGGTTCCATATTACAAGACTGCATATTTTAATTAAAAAAAAAAATTTTCGGGACTTATTCAAGGAAATTAAAAAAATCTTACCTTAGAAATTGTAAATCCGAACTCTTAAAAATATTTATGAATTTTAAACCAGACGAAAACACGAACCGTTATGAACTTTCGAGACAAACAAAAATAATGAAAAAAAGTTTTCCTTTTTGCTCGGTTGTTGGAAACAGCTTTGCCGCGAAATGATGAAGGCAAAAGTTGTGTATCTAGGCAATATGAGTATTTGCTATGAGACTTCACGAAATGTTGCTATTCGCTAAAAGATGGCACTATCTGTTTTGGTTTTAGAGGGGGGTTCCTAATTAGAATTACCAACAGGTTCCATATTCCCACCTTTTCCTCTATAATCAAGAATGGGTTTTTCGACTTTTTGTGCTACATCATAACCAAAAAAAAAATCACATTACCAAACTTACGTAAAAAAACAGCACTGTGTCAGGTCTCAAGAGGGCACTACAATCCAATTGCCAGGTCGAGGGTACTAGCTAAATAGAAATACAATGGATATTCACATACAACTTTTTTCCATATTTCATTTTAAATACCTTCTAACAGCAACCATAGAAAAATTATTATAAAGAAGACAGTATTGTGGACATAGACAAGAGAAAAGAAACCACATGATCACCGATGAGTTAAAAGGGAGATGGGAAACCAAGCTGTCAAAATGACAATGTCTATAAGCTGCGGTCCAAGTTTACTGCAAGAGTATGCGTGTTTTTACAAATACCATCTCAGTAAACTTAGGCACCCCATCTGGGGAGTAAATTAGCCGGTAAATTTGAAAATTTGTAGTTTTAAAGTACGAAAGGTGAGTTAAAGTGAGCAGAAGAGGGATATGTTCAAAAAGATAGCAAAAAAGTAAAATTGCGTAAAAGCAGCAAATGGCATCAAATGTATCAAGCAGTAGAATTTCCGACATCAAAAATGGAAATAAAAAAAGAACCCGTTGCCTATTTAAGAATGCTGAGCATCTGAAAAGCTTTTGTTTGAAATCTTATTTTATTGCATAAATACTTGGCTTAATCAATAACGAAATGCAAGCAAATCGGGTTTCAATTTATACCACTGATCTCTATAATACACTGGATAGTGTATTCATACAGAAAAAGTGACTCCATTTGAAGATTGTTATAAAGTCGAAAAGGGAAAAATTCATATAACAGTATAACAAAAATAAACGTCAAAGAATCTCTTATCTCTATATAACTAACTGATCTCTGTATCGGTGCAAAGAAAAGAACAGAGAAGTTTGTTTTCAATTTTTCATTTATATTTATGTACATATTTCATAAAACCAAATAATAAATAATAATAAAAACAAATATGATGATGAGATTTTGGCCGTTTTAAAGAACGAAAAGCTAAAGGATCGCGAGCGGAAAAGAGAAATCGAAAGTCTTTTGGGAAATGTCTCTGACGAGAGGTAAGAAAAAATTCCTATATTAGTGTTTGATATACCTATCAATTTCTTCCAGATTTGCTCTCTTGGTCAACTTGGGTAAGAAATTAACTAACTTCGGGGCTGATGCGTCGACGGCACTTAATGTGACCAATAACGAAGAACAAATTGACGAGACCTATGGGGTAAATGTTCAATCCGAAGAATCCGAGAAAGAGAGTGACGTGGACATGTACGGAGAGATTCGGGATGAAGATGGCCAAGAAGAAGGAGAAGAAGCTCGAGTCAGCCATACGCTCCGCGCTGAAAATATAAGTAAATACCTTGTGTCAAAAAATCTTATAACTTTCTGTCATTTCAGCTTGCGGTCGTGAAAGCCACCAGCTCTAGCGTCTGAAAGGAACGAGGCCTATACCCTCTCGACATCGATGCCTACTGGCTTCAACGTTGTCTAAGCAAATACTACAACGATGCCTTGGTATCCCAAAGCAAAACTACAGATGTCCTCAAGATCCTCAAACACGCAGCCGATGACGGAGATTGTGAAAATCAACTTGTCATTCTGCTAGGCTACGATTGCTTCGACTTCATCAAATTACTCAAGAACAACCAACAAATAATTTTTTACTGTACGATGCTTGCCTGGCCTCTGCGCAAACAGAAGCTGAACGGCAAAAAATCCGTGGCCGGATGAAGAGCGACAATCATTTGTGGATTATCTGATATGGACGTTCCTCTATCGACGTCTGACATAGAATCCAAATTATTATAACTCGCAGAGTGTGAAGCATCGCCATTTATCTGACCACCTGTCGGAACTGGTGGAAAATAAATAAAATAAAAATAAATTTTGATGTTCTCTATTATTATTTATTATTCAATTAGTTTTCAACAAGCACAATCTTTCAGTATTCACTACAAAAATCACCAGGAAAAAAGTAGGGGCAGAAAAAATTGTACTAAACTGAGCTGAACAACTTCATGGAACACAAAATGACAAAATGTAGAACAGTTTTGGGCAAGGTTTTTCCTCATGGAACACACAAACGTGTACTTTTTGGATCTTTTCTGTTCTTTTCTGTGCGGAACAGGTTCATTAAACAGACCTAATGAGAATGAGAATTTACGTCAAATTTTTTTTTTTTTTTGTTAATTAGACGTCAAAAAGTCGAAAAGGGACGCTGACTGTCATCTTCAAATGGAGTCAAAAAAACTGTTATACTTTGTAGGTAATACACTATCCAGTGTAATATAGAGATCAGTGATTTATACTTAATCCATGTTCTTTGAAATCGGCAGTAAGACTTATAAAGGTATAAACGCCTTATTTGACCTCTACCCGATACACAATTTAAAGAGATAGTTTAAATATTTCAAAATGTTATTTGCCAACAATATGTTATTGATAAAATTTATCTCAAATTATTATTTATTTTACACTTAATACAGACTGAATTTTTATTTTTTTTGTTTTTTTTAAGAGTTTTTACGAATTAGTTTTTTTAAGAAGTTAATATTTTTTGTTAAATAATCATGGGACTATTGCTTTCAAGAGTTTTTATTGAGTTATTTCTTTTTTAAGTTGTCAAATAAACAAAATAAATATTTCCACAAATATCTTTTATTCATTCTTTAAATCCCGGGATTATCCCGGGATCCCGGGATCCAAATTTTTGAATCCCGAAATTCCGGGATTGAAAAATCATTCCGGGATTGCAATCCCTAAGTACGATGCAATCTATAACGCAATTTTGGAAAAGATTTCAGCTGAAAAAAATGAAAAAATTCAAAAATGTTGCTCAACCCCTTCTCATTCCCAATGCTTCAATTATTATTTTGTGTAAAAGTTATAGAATTGGCAGTTCAGTTCAGTTCAGTGAAGTTTGACTTTTTCTTGCCGAGTTCCACATGTTCACGTTGCAAGAATGCTAGTTATGCGTGTGATTGTTGTAATATTATTTTCAAAGAAAGTTTGAAACACAAATTAACGGTTAACTAAGTATGATTTTGAGATAATTTTCTGTTTTAAGGTTAATTAATAAAAATAAAAAACAAGTTGATCTGATCTAACTAGTTCACTTCAATCTGAAATTGAATAATGCAAGGAGTAAAAATTTTTCATATCGACAATCACATTTATTCCTTGTGAAATTCCTACAAAACACTCATATGGACAAGTACATTTTTCAATGAAGTGGCATCACTGTAATCTCGCATGCATTTTGACAGTTCTCCTTTTATTGATCGTTGTCTCGTTGTGCGATCTCTGAACTTTTTATCAACGGTTTCTATTTCTAATTCCTACCTTGCGATGGAAATGTGATTGCTCTTCGCAAACACAAACTTTTAATAAATATTTAGTGAATTAAACTTGTAGTTCTAGTAAAAACTAATCAATAACAACAAAGTCTGATCTGTATAAACAGATCCAAGTGAATCAAAACAAAAAACAACTCAAGAGAGCAAAATCATCACAACTAAAGCCGAGCCCGAGCACATGGAATTTGGATTCACACATTCGCTGACCGCTGACGTGCCTAGTTCCAAATTAAAGTTCTATTGATCTGCATGAAGCAAATGTAGAAAAATAACAAGCAACAAGTGTTTTTTCGTTGATAATGATAACCCCCAGCGAAGTGACCCCTATTCGAGAATTCTAATCTGGAATGAAAACAATTTGATAGCGCATCATCGTCAGCATCATCAACGAACGACTCTTATCGAGATTTTTATTGTGGAAAAATATTTTGCTGAAATTTGAAAATCAATTGTTTCATTACGCCAGCCAGTTAGTAAAAATTAATCAAAGAAGACGGTCGGCCTTACAGTAATCATTAAAGTATTTAACTAAAATATAAATCCAGTAGCATGACAATTATTCGATTCTTCGCTGAGGACGCATTCGATGTGCAGCATGTAACTCGAGTTCTTAAGCAGTTACAAACCGTAAGTAGAATCCGATTTGAATTCGAAAGTTACTTATTTCAACAAACCTACATACTTGATACTTTCATGGTTGTTCGTTGTGCCCATTGAAGTATCAATCACTTGTTTTCGTGTTAACGACTGTTTTCATATTTTAATAACCTACGCATTTCGCGATTATAGGCATACACACTTGTTAACCGCAAGTAATTTCAATTGATATACATTTAGTCCACAATAGAATACAAGACGTGACACCAAGAGGTAGCTACAAGGCACTTACCTAGTTCTCTATTAATGTGGGAGTCTAAGCAGGTCGATTATAGAAATTGTGTGACTTTGAGTCGTTCTTTGTATTAATCTTTCTTGTACTTGGTTTAAAGTAGATCTTGAAACGGTCAATACCCTTATCTATTGCATGGCAATGGATTAGTTGTTGCTGTGGCTGCATTTGGCGTTTTAATTGGGATTGGATCAGATTTCGCGATCATACGAGATGAATGACGGTCATTGTCTGAAATTTACTTGATTTTCACTCAACAACAAGACAATCTTTAAGTTTAAGAAAAACAAACTTGCAATGGAATAATTTTCTAAAATTGATAACATTTCATCGGACATTCTTTATTTTCTTAGTCGCACTACAGTGCCTATTGACGTAGTTTAATGTTGGGCAGGACAGGAATAGATGACGCTCTAACAACGTGATGTAAGAAGATATCACAAGTTAAAGGGTAACCTTAATCAATAAAGTAAGCTGGATAGAGCTCGATGGCCAGGCTCAAATAAGACCACTAAAGAAGCACCACTTACTTACTTAAGGTGGCGCTACAGTCTGGTGTGGACTTGGGCCTCAATCAACAGTCTCCGCCAACCAGCTCGGTCCCTAGCTAGCTGTCTCCAGTTTTGCACTCCAAGTTGATTGAGGTCCTCTTTCACTTGTGTGCGCCACCTGAGTCGCGGTATTCCTCTCCTTCTACGTCCCTCGGGAATAGTGTCGAGGGCTTTCCGGGCCGGAGCATTGGTGTCCATGCGCTCTAAATGAAAGAGCTATCTGAGTCTCTGGACCTTGACCCGTCCACGTCGTTGTACAGCCCGTAAAGATCGCTGTTGTATCTTCTTCGTCATTCCCCATCAATGCAAACGGGGCCAAAGATGACCCGAAGAACTTTCCTCTCGAAACAGCCTAAGGCACATTCATCCGATTTTGTCAAGGTCCATGCTTCTGCACCATACAGCAGGACTGGGATGATGAGGGTGTTGTACAGTTGCTCGAGAGTGGTCTTTTCCACTCAATTGCTTTCTTAGCCCAAAGCGATTAGCAAGAGTAATTCTTCGTCTTATCTCGGCGCTGGTGTTATTGCCCGTGTTAATAGCGGAGCCAAACTCCTCTACTACCTCGAAGTTGTATGCGTCTATTGTGACGTTCTGTCCGAGCCGTCGGTGTTGGGTGTCCTTCCTCGAAGACAGCATATACCTCGTTTTTCCCTCATTTATCGCTAAACCCATTTTTGCCGCTTCTGTCTCAATTCTCACAAAGGTCAAAGGACCATCGGCGTACGCGAGAAGTTGGAACTGATTTTTGGAAGATAGTGCCTCTGGTGTTGAAGTTGGAGTTTTGCACAATCTTCTCAAGAACGATGTTAAAGAAATCGCACGACAGTGCATCGCTTTGTCTGAGTCCTTTTTAGGCATCGAAAGATTCCGTAAGCTTGTTGCCAATCTTGATGGCGCAGCCGGCGTTCCTCTCTCCTCTTTTGCTCGTAGAGCTCACGAGCAGCTCATGTCCTTCTATGCTTTGTATGCCTCCTGCTTGGCTGCATGGGCCTGCCTGCATTCTTCGTCAAACCAGGGGTTCCGTTTTGGTGGCTGTGTCGATGTTGGCTCCTCGGAAAGTTCGAACATCTAGAATGCTGGACAAGTGCCTTCCGTCGATCGCAATGTGATCAATCTGGTTGACGGTTGATTGATCAGGAGATCTCCATGTTCCTTTATGGATGTTGAGATGTGGGAACCATGTGTCGACAAAATTTCGCCCCGCAGCAAAATCGTTCAGCCTGGGTCCTGTTGTCGGAAGTGGTATCGAGCTAGCTGTGCCTTCCGACCGTTCCACCAAAAAATGTCCTTTTTTCCCAGCTTTGCATTGCTCATATGTATTGTCGAGGAGCTCGTAGAATTCGTCTTTGGTGTCGTCCTTTTCTCTTCTGTGGGGGCATGCGCGCATATTAAGCTAATGTTGCCGAATTTAGCCTTGATTCGGATCGTCGTGATGCGTTCGCTTACACATTTGAAGCTCAAGACTTTTTGCCTGAAGTCTGCTTCCCACGACGAATCCGCATCCAAAGAGTCGCTGTTGTTGCTCCCGGTAACAATTACCATAATAGATGTCGCAGTTTTTCATCCTCCATCTGCCCGGTCCATCTCACCGCATTTCCTGGATAGCGGTAATGTCTGCTTTGTAGCAGTTGAGGGTCTCAGCTAGTTGTTCGGCAGCACGCGGTGTATTAAGGGACCTAACATTCCACGTGCATATCCGAAATTCGTTGTCCTTAATACATTTGCTTGGGTCGTCATCAGTGTATCCGTCCGTTTCCGAGGCCTGTTGTTGCTTCGCAACTAAATCTTTTTCTACGTAGTCGGGAAGTCACGCCGACGTACAACCCCTAACCTGGAGTACCAAGCACTTGATGTGACTCCAAGTACAAGAGCCGGAAAAACCGCTCCTTTTACGGCCTGGGCTTCAAATAAGTCGAAGTAGCCCGTAAAGGTGTTCACCAAGTAGTTCGTCCTAACTGGAACTGAGGACGCCACCGTTGATTCCAAAAAGAAATTCATCCGCTGCCGTCCCTCGTGGGAAGTGCCTTGGTGGGAACACTCCTTCGTTGTGGGGTAATTAGTAGAAACAGCCTACTCCGCTTCGACCTGTCGACCATGGGAGGCTTTACTGCGAAAACAAGTTTCGCGATCGCATAGCTCTAAGCTTCTTAGTATTAGTTACCGTAAGCCACTCCGCCACGTCAAGGCTTACCCCATGGAGGGGCAGATCAGTTTTAATACTCGTAAATTTCCATGACACACGTCTTACATTAAAATTTTAAACAAAATCTCTTTGCAGCTCGAACAAAAAGTGTGTTCATTAAAATTAGAGAAATGCTTCCACATTGAAACCACAAATCTCGTCAGCGATGAGAAAACCGAGAGCATCCTCCGCTGGCTCCTGAAACACCCCCAAAAAGAAGACAACCTCAAACATCAATCGTCCCTCAAAACTAAAAAAGGGAAATCCCTCATAATCGAAATCGGTCCACGTTTCAATTTCTCAACAGCATTCTCAACCAACTGTGTGAATATCTGTCAGAATGTTGGCCTCAACCACATCAATCGAATTGAAATGTCCATCAGGTATTTGATTGAGTTTACTGGTAAACCATCGAATCTGTCGGCACTTGTTGAAATCCTATCGGATCGCATGACCGAATGTCAATACACAGCCGAAAATTTACCTGTGGAAAGTTTCAATGAGCAGCTGCCGAAACAACAAACCAAATGGCATATTGTTCCGGTTTTGAAGGAGGGAAGGAAGGCCCTCGAGAAGGTCAATGAAGAGTTGGGACTTGCATTTGGTGAATGGGATCTCAATTACTATACGAATCTCTTTCAAAACACCCTCAAGAGAGATCCAACGACTGTGGAGCTATTCGATTGTGCCCAAAGTAATAGTGAACATTCGCGGCATTGGTTCTTCCGTGGCCAGATGTTTGTCGATGGAGTGGAGCAGGAGAAATCTCTATTCAAAATGATTATGGACACGCAATTGCACACCAATCCGAATAATACCATAAAGTTTGGAGACAATAGTAGTGCCATCAAAGGTTTTGAGCATCTTGCTCTGCAGCCGGAGAATAGTTCTGGGCCAGGAAAGGTAACTCTTGAAAAGGTGGAGTCCGATTTGATATTCACAGCCGAAACTCATAATATGCCAACAGCTGTGGCTCCATTTAGTGGAGCAACAACTGGAACTGGAGGGCGAATCAGGTAAGTTTTGAATCGTTTGAGAAATTGATTCTATTGTATCCTTTTCGTTTTTAAAGAGATGTCCAGGGTGTTGGCCGGGGAGGCCTGACGATTGCCGGCACAGCTGGCTACTGTGTTGGTAGCTTAAACATTCCAGGTAGGGTTCGAAATCATCTTAAATTTATGAACTTCAATGAATAATTGCTACTTAAAGGTTACACATTGCCATTCGAATGTGGAAGCTCGAAATATCCACCATCGTTCGCGAAACCTCTTAAGATTCTCATCGACGCTAGTAATGGAGCTTCGGACTATGGCAATAAATTTGGAGAACCTGTTATATCAGGTTTTGTGATCTCTTACGGTCTCGAGGACTCCGAGCAAAGGGAACGCAATGAGTACGTCAAACCGATTATGTTTAGCGGTGGCTTAGGGACAATGAGTTCAAGCATGAGGCAAAAAATTGATCCCAAACAAGGTGAGTAGAGCATAAAATCTTAAGCAAACCAGAAGCTTAATTTGAAAAATTAACAGGCATGCTGCTGGCTAAGATCGGAGGACCAGTATATCGTATCGGAGTTGGCGGTGGAGCTGCTAGTTCGGTTGAAGTCCAAGGCGACAACAGTTCGAGTCTAGATTTCAATGCTGTTCAACGTGGCGACGCCGAAATGGAGAACAAACTGAATCGCGTTGTCAGGGCCTGCATCGAAATGGGCGACAAAAATCCTATCCTTGCTATTCATGATCAGGTAAGAGACAGTCAATCTGTTCAAATCCCAAACTAAATTCATGTCATTTCAGGGAGCTGGAGGCAATGGCAACGTCCTCAAAGAACTAGTCGAACCCGGTTTCGCTGGAGCTGTTATATTTTCTAAGGAATTCCAATTGGGCGATCCAACAATCACAGCATTAGAGCTCTGGGGCGCTGAATATCAAGAAAACAATGCAATTCTCTGTGCGCCAGAGAGTCGCCAACTGCTGCAGGACATTTGCGATCGCGAACGCTGTCCAATTAGTTTTGTTGGCTTTGTCACTGGCGATGGGTATGTGACACTGCTCGAAACGAAGGCTGACTTTGAAAAATACAAAAACCGAGAGGAGATCGAAAACTTCGGACCCATTCCGTTCGATTTACATTTGAAACATGTTTTGGGTGAAATGCCAAAGCGAAGATATGACTTGAACCGCACCAAACCGTCGCTGAAAGCCTTAAAGCTGGATGAGAATATTGGGTTTTCCAGTACCCTCAATCGGGTGTTGAGCATTTTATCGGTTGGAAGCAAACGTTTCCTCACCAACAAAGTCGATCGCTGTGTGAGTGGTCTCATAGCACAACAGCAGTGTGTTGGGCCGCTGCACACACCTTTGGCTGATTTTGCCTTAACAACAGTTTCTCATTTTGGATTCGAAGGAATCGCGACTTCCATCGGCACACAACCGATCAAAGGACTGCTGTGTGCGTCAGCGATGGCACGGATGTCCGTAGCCGAGGCTATATCGAATTTGGTATTTGTTGGAATTAGTGAGCTGGCAGATGTCAAGTGCTCTGGAAATTGGATGTGGGCAGCAAAGTTGCCCGGCGAGGGTGCAAAACTATTCGATGCTTGCAGAGAAATGTGTGAAATCATGAAGGAACTGAATATCGCCGTTGATGGCGGCAAAGATTCACTCTCGATGGCGGCACGTGTTGATTCTCAAACTGTGAAATCACCTGGAACTCTGGTGGTGTCAACTTATGCGCCGTGTCCTGATGTCAGAGTGAAGATAACGCCTGATTTGAAGGCACCTGCGCTTGGAACCATCGGCCATTTGGTTTGGGTCAATATCGAGGGACTATTCCGTTTGGGTGGTTCGGCGTTGGCACAAGCCTATTGCCAGCAGGGAATGTTAAGTCCGAATGTTGAAAAGACTGCTATTCTGAAGAAGGCTTTCAATATCACCCAGAAACTTCTGAAAGAGAAGAAACTGCTAGCAGGTCATGACATAAGTGATGGCGGTCTTATCGTAACGCTCGTAGAAATGGCCTTTGCTGGAATATCAGGTATTGACATCGACATGACCGGAGCTCTGGAAAAACTCGATGCCAATTGTGTTAAACTCGAAGAAGTCCCCAAGGACAAGATCGAATTCGGTGTGATGTTTGCCGAGGAAGCCGGTTGGGTGCTTGAAGTCGAAGGCAAACACCTTCAGGACGTGATGGATCAGTTCAAAAAGGAAAATGTGCCCGTCTATTGCATTGGCAAATCCAGCGGTTTCGGATTGGATTCCAGTATTGTGGTTAAGAGCCGTAGTAATGTCATCTTGCGCAGTGATGTAAGGACGCTCTTCAAGAAGTGGGAGAACACCAGTTTCGAATTGGAGAAACTTCAAGCAAATGCCGAGTGTGCTGTTGATGAATTCAATAGCTTGAATTACCGAACTGCCCCCAAATACAATTGCACTGCCAATTTGGATCCCGAAGTCCAGCTTAGTCGGGTAGCGAAGAGCGTCAAAGTGGCTGTTTTGAGGGAAGAAGGTGTCAATAGTGACAGAGAGATGATATCGTGTCTCCTGAGAGCCAAGTTTGAAGTTCACGATGTTACCATGTCCGATTTGTTGATGAGAAGAGCTACTCTGGACCAATATAGAGGCATTGTGTTCCCAGGAGGCTTTAGTTATGCTGATACTTTGGGTTCCGGCAAAGGATGGGCGGCGAACATAATGTTCAACGAACACTTGGCGCCCCAATTTGAGGCTTTCAAGAAACGCCCGGACTCGTTTTCCTTGGGTATTTGTAATGGTTGTCAGCTTATGTCGCTCATCGGATGGGTTGGTTCAGTTGACAGCGCTAGCGCAATACCTGACGTTGCATTGCTGCACAACAAATCCGAACGTTTCGAATGCCGTTGGTCTACGGTTCGTATCGAACCGAGTAACTCCATGATGTTGCAGAATCTGGAGGGGTCTGTGCTCGGCTGTTGGGTTGCCCATGGCGAGGGACGGTTTTCATTCCGCACCGATGAGGTTTTGAAGAAACTCAAAGCCAACAAGTGTGTTTCGATGCGTTACGCCGATGACAATGGAGATCCAACACAATCATATCCAATGAACCCGAATGGTAGTATTGACGCAGTTGCGGGTATTTGCTCGGAAGACGGACGTCATTTGGCTCTAATGCCACACCCGGAGAGATGTAGTCAGTTGTATCAGTGGCCGTATTTACCAGCTGGTTGTGAATTTGAGCAGAGTCCATGGCAGGTGATGTTCAATAATGCATTTGCGTGGTGTACAGTGAGGAGTGCATGAGTTTTTCTTTTCATTTTGTACAAATTTACGAAAAAAGTACCTTTTTCAAGTAGAATTGAAGTAAAATGTTTAATAAATTAGAATTTGTATGACAAAACTTATTTCGAGTTGAATATTCACTTCCAACGTCCTTCCAAAAGTAAAGACCTTCTTGGGTTCAATCCTCCTCGTTCTACGTTATGTCTTATCCAAAATTCTCCGAAAAGCAAAGTCTGAGGAAATCGGAGAAAATTCCGCTCAGACGTTTATCTCGATTGCGCCGATGGTTTTTTCCAACCATTTTTCTTTTTGACTTCTGCTTCTTGTCTAGCCTCCTCGTCGTTTAGAGGATTTCATAAAAGAACTTTTGAGTAAATTGAATGTCTCCGTAAGGTAAGAAGATTCTTGATGCATAAATTAAACAGCTCAATCGGACTCTCAACTCATCCTCAGGAGCAATACTTATTTACTTACTTAAGGTGGCACTACAGTCCGGTGTGGACTTGGGCCTCAATCAACAGTCTCCGCCAGCCAGCTCGGTTCCTAGCTAGCTGTCTCTAGTTTTGCACTCCAAGTTGATTGAGGTCCTCTTCCACTTGTATGCGCCACATGAGTCGCAGTTTTCCTCTCCTTCTACGTCCCTCGAGAATATTGTCGAAGGCTTTTCGGGCCGGAGCATTGGTGTCCATTCGCTCTAAATGACCGATCCATCTGAGTCTCTGGAGCTTGACCCTTCTGGCTAGGTCCATGTCGTTGTACAACCCGTAAAGTTCGCTGTTGTATCTTCTTCGCTATTCCCCATCAATGCACACGCACACACCAAAGATGACCCCAAGAACTTTCCTCTCGAAACAGCCTAAGGCACATTCTGCACCATACAACAGGACTGGGATGACGAGGGTGTTGTACAGTTTTACCTTAGCCCTCGAGAGAGGGCTTTTCCACTCAATTGCTTTCTTGGCCCCAAAAAAACAGCGATTAGCAAGAGTTATTCTTCGTCTGATCTCGGCGTTGGTGTTATTGCCCGTGTTAATAGCGGAGCCTAGGTAGACAAACTCCTCTACTACCTTGAAGTTGTATGTGTCTATTGTGACGTTCTGTCCGAGCATCGCCTTGTCTGAATCCTTTTTTGACATCGAAAGATTCCGTAAGCTCGTTGCCAACCTTGATGGCACAGCATGAGTTCTCCATCGTCATTTTGCACAAGCGAACAAGCTTGGCGGGGTGCCAAAACTAGACATAGCTGTCTCTGTAGATGCTGTCATACGCGGCCTTAAAATCGATGAAGAGATGGTGGGTATCGATTTGGAGTTCATAAGTTTTTTCCAGGATCTGCCGCAACATGAAAATTTGGTCGATGGTTGACTTTCCTGGCTTGAAGCCACATTGATAAGGACCAATCAGATTGTTGACGAAAGGCTTCAGACGTTCACATATTACGGCAGAGAGGATCTTGTAGGCGATGTTAAGTAGACTGATTCCTCTGTAGTTGGCGCAGTTTAGAGGATCTCCCTTTTTCAGGATCGGGCAAACAATGCTGAGGTTCCATTCATCGGGCATGCATTCCTTCGACCATATCTTACAGATGATCTGGTGCATGCTCCTATCCAGATCGTCGCCTGCGGTTTTGAACAGCTCGGCAGCTAGACCATCTGCTCCAGCGGCTTTGTTGGATTTTAGCCGTGATATTGCCGTTTTCACTTCTTCTTGGTCGGGTTCACGGAATTATTGGCTATCATCCTGTTCGATGACAGGTTCCTGTCTGACGGCGGGGTTTTATTCGTCGTCGCCGTTATACAGTCTACAGAAGTGATCTTTCCAAATCACCAGCAATGACTGCGATTCTACTATGATGTTCCCTTGTTTATCTCTGCAGGCATCGGTTCTGGCTCGATGAGCTTGAGCCAGCTGTATCGGAAGGTAACCGATAAAACCTCCTAATTTCATTCCTGCTGTTGGCTCTCTCAACATCCTCGATCTGACGCTTCTCATGCTCTCTCTTTTTTCTCCTGAGAAGCCGGCGTTCCTCTCTCCTTGTCCTTCTATGGAGCGTCGCTTTGTATGCCTCCTGCTTGGCTGCATGGGCCTGCCTGCATTCTTCGACAAACCAGGGATTTCGTTTTGGTGGCTGTGTGAAACCTAGCACATTAGAGGCGGCATCTCTAACTGCTTTCTGGCAATGTTGCCACTGGTCTACTTGATGTTGTTGGCAAAGGACTCCTTAAGAGGTTACTTGACACTCGATCAGAGAAGGATCTATACAAATACAAATACAAATAACCGTCCGACGTTGAATTTTCTTGAAGCATTTTCTTGTTTGGGCCGTTGTCGGGATATTCGTAGCACTACCTTGGCTACGACGCATGGGGAAGTGGTTCGAATCAATGTTGGCTCCTCGGAAAGTTTTAACATCTAGAATGCTGGACAGGTGCCTTCCGTCAATCGCGAGCGTTCGCTATCATATTTAAAATTAGAAACAAAGGAGGAACCGATATTCAACGTAAAAAGATCCTGATTACAAGTAAATAATTTCTAATTGGTAAAAACAACGTTTATAAAACTTAAACAAAGGAAAATACTTTACAATTCAATTACAAGTCTGACTAGAAAATAGGTTTACTCTAATTCAACTAGTTATTTGCAACAAGCACTTTAAGTAATTCGCTCTCTCGTTTTGTACTTTGAAATGATTCCAATCGTTCTCATTAATATGAACTACCTTGTAGCCCAGCATCTCTAAATGCCGCATTCGAAGTGCTTCCTTGCCTCGCATTGTGAACAAGTCGTTTTCGCACATCGAGTCGAGTTTCAGCAGCAATATAGCGACTCTGGAAGTGTTTCATTTCATTAGAAAACTTACACAGGAGGAGAGAGCTAGGCAAAGACTTACTTTGTAATTTTATCCAAGACCGTTGTTTCCACTGGAGCCGGAATTGGTTGTTTTTGTGTGTCGAAATGAATCACAAAGTCTATCTGCAAACGAGAATTCTCATGAAGACAACGAACAGCGAATTTGGTGAAGACTTACTCTGTATCCATAAGGAGTCACGTGATTACATCGAAATAGAGACTCGTCCTTCAAAACCGAACGAAGAATCTGATTCACTTCATCGTTGAATCGATTTTTGACAAATGGATCTGGAAGTCAAAAAATAGCTTGCATAACATTTTGCTCACAGAAATGTGCAAAGAAACATTACATTTGCTTAACTGAGCTTCAAGATAGTTCTGCTGAAACCAAGGCACATCGACTTCGGGGAAATCCAAACAAACAGCCCGATTCAGCTGCATCACTTGATTGAGCACTCTTTCCGGATATGTGGCCTTGGAATAGCACATTTCTATTTCCTCTTCGATTCTTTTGATGAACTTTACACAAAAGACTTTGTTAATAAGCGTTTCCGGAATTGTCTTGTAGAAACAAAGAGCCAAGCAAGCTTGAATTATCGAGAGGCCAGTCATGTAATCGAAATCCCTAAAAAGAACAATGAAATCAACGAAACGATAAATCGAACTCTCTCCCAACCTCATAACAATTCTGGAAATCGCATCCAAACTTTCTTGGAATTGCGGTGAATAGCCCAAGTTGTAGGAACAAGAAATGATCTTTTCGGCCGTGTCGCCAGTCACGTATTCTTCGTTATCGACAATGTAGCCAAACATTTGTTCGATGATATCAGGAGCAACGAAACCCGATGCGCTCAAATTGTAGGACATGTTTCGCAGTAATCGAGAGTTGAGATTGGTTGGTTTGAGGTGGTTGTACTTATTGAGGGCTTTCTGGTAGATGGCAGACTTTCGTGGGCCTAAGAAATCATTGGAAATTCAGTGCTAGAGAATAGGAAAGGGAAAGGTTTACTTTTTCGATTGTACAACGAACGAACGATAACATTCAAGTCTGTTGCATTGTCATCGCTTAAGGAATCCAAGTGACGATCTGCACTCGCGCAAAGTGCCTTTTCTATCAGACCAAAGTGCTCGGCCATTGTGGTAGGAACAAAGTGACGGAATCTGAAATGAGTTCTTTTAGTCGCTTTTTCTGACCGATGATGAACCTAACCTCATTTCTAGAGCGATTTGAATGCCTCTGGACAATTGCAAACAATCGTCCGGACTGAATTGATGTTTCATCGACTCGATTTTAGAGAGAATCACCCTTGGAACCATCGAATTTCCTCGATACGTGTGACCATAGCCCAACACAAACGAAGCTACGTCAGCGAACTTCGAAGGCACAACACCCGAAATTCCATCCTCAATTTCATTCATGCACAAATGAGACATTCGCTTCTCGAAGTCCAAATGCCGATAGGTGCCTCCCAGGTTATTATTGAAATACATGTAGCGGTGACAGTGCTTAGCAAACACGTAATGCTCTTTTCCATCTAGACTACTATCCACATCGTTCAATATTTTCGTCCAATACTTGTTGCACAGTGCGGTGTCGGAAATTTTCAGCGCTCGTAAAATAGTGAAAAAGTAGAACGGCGCAGTTTGGCGCTGCCACATTGATTCGTCTAAGAGCTGGCTCCGGAACACTTCGATTAGACGTTCCTTTTTCTTAGGCTCGGCGAATTGGACAATACAAGTAAGCATTTCCTCTTTGGGGTACTTTTCGAGGAGTTTTTCGCTAACTTTGAGCAGTTTGGGAGCTATTGCAGCTGGCTCGAGTTGGCTTTGATAGATTCTGTATGCCGTTTTGACATCTTCCTCGGAGAGGTCATCGACAATTGGCAAAACAAGAAGCATCAATTGTTTGGACACCGCTGAATTGCGATGCGACCAGGAAGGATGATTGAGGAAGTTAAGAATTTTGAGAATACTTTTTGTACTTTGGGTGTTGAGGATTTCGAGTTTCATAAGTTCGCTGACTTTTGATTTGTAAGTTTCCAAAATGTCACTTTGGACGAGTTGTCTAACGTTGATTAGACAAATCGTGATGAGTCGAATTTCTTCGGCTGTTGAACAGGTTTGGAGGTCTCGCAATATGCGAGGCAACATGTGTCGACAGGTTATCACGGTGTTTAGATTTTTGTCGGTGCTTACTGCAACCGAAAATCTCGATAAGGCCGAAAGTGGAATATCGACATCTGGAATGAAAAAAAAAATGAATTTCACAACATTGTTAAATGAACTCGCTTACCTTTCTTTATGGCATCCAAGATGCATAGAACCAACTTTTGTAAGACTTTGTGATCCGCATGCAATCCTATGCGTTTCAAATACAAATAACAGAATGTCATTTCGGTTGCACTCAGAGTTTCAACACAGTCATACAGGGTCTCGATAAGTTCGTCGAACTGAATATGTTTCTTAAAGGAGTTTTGCACTGTTTCGATGTCATTGTCAGCTCTTCGGCAAAAGTCCCACATTAAAATCACTGATTGAACTAGGTGTGGAGGTTGAAATTGGATTCTCTTTCTTCCAAATATATCTAATAACTTGTTTACGAATAAGACCAATTCAAAACACTTTATAATCAAATTTAACAACTTACTTCTTGTGGCGAATGGCATGTGTTGATTTTGCGAACCAATGGGTCATCATCGCGATAGAGTATGTTTTTTAGAGAAAAATCAAATAAATTATCGTCAAAGATAATATCCTCGAATGTTTCGGATTCAAAAATCGTCTCGCCATCTCCATTTGAAAGGAATCTCGAGGGATTATGATTATAAGCGGTTCGTAATGGAATTCTTTGTGGCAAATGGGTTAACTTTCGTTGTTGCAAGACTTTAAGTAGCAAATGTGGATGTTTGGTGAACACAGTTTTGACATAATGCCAGGATGGTTTTATGAAAGTTCGACGATACATTTTACTTTTTATAAATAAACATTTTAATTTATAAACTGAAAAAAATTGCAGAGAAAATTTATTTCGGCGCAGAAATGATAACAAAACCTTCGAAAAACCGTGCAGAAGAAAAACTTGTTATCCACTTCCACAGCTGGTTTTGACATTTGAAGTCATTCAGTGCAATAACAACAATTTTCTTCATGATGAAATGATTTCATTATATGCTGGGCTTACATGTGCGAATGATATGATTTTTTTTTTAATTTTTTTTTTGCAAGTAAAAATGCTAATCAGTATTTTTTAGCAATGACCTCAAGTAGGGAGAAAATTTACTTGATTAACTTGTTTACGTTCTTTTGGAACAGTTTTAGGGCGACTTTCCTATACCGGATTCTATGGTTTTTTTTTTAAATTTTCTTTGTTTTAGCTGTCAGGTTGAAGTATGTAAGGCCGTGTGCGAATTCAGTTAAAAATGGGTTAAAACTTGACGTTTGGTTAAATTTTGACATTTCGCAAATAAAATTTGACTAGCTGCGGAGCAAGTTAAAATATGACAGTAGTGGTTAAAAATTCATCCATTTTTAACCACACATCATCCAATTCGCACACGGCCTTAGTGTTGGCAAATGAGTAATATTTGAACCAATGGGCCCATTCACTAACGTAGTCACTACGTAGTCAACTCATTCTGATTGGGCAAATAAAACTAAGAAATGAGTTGAGATTTCCCCTCCTTCGTAGTGTAAAAATTTTGACTTCAAAGCTAGTTGACAGATTTTGACATTTCATAATCAGCTGTTGAATAAGAAACAAAAATTCAATTTCCAATTTAAACAAAATTTAAAATGAAATCAATCGTACAATTCGACAATATTAATTATCTGATAGGGTCTGAAGACGAAATTTATGTAATCAGATCTTATCAGGTAGTGTTTTTTTCATAGTACAATAAGCAAAACAAGACAACACTTTTGATTAAAGTTCTCTAACCTCAAATAACAAATTCACAAACGTTTCTTACTCCATATGTTCATAGTCCAGGCATTATAAACATTTTAAAAAACAATCTGGGAAAATCAAAATTTGTTGTTGTTGCTGGGAAAAATTTCCTAGCAAGCTGAATTTTCGTATACACTTTTATTACGGTGTTGTCATGAAGATGTTAAAAATTGACGTCGATATCGTGCCAACTAAAAAAGTTATAAGCGTCAAAAAGTCACGAAATTAACTTTTTCGCAAATATCTCGCGACCTATGTAAACATAAAAATTGGTCGTGAAATTATCTACAACGCTGACCGTAATAAAGGTGTATACAAAAATACATCTCATTAGGAATTTTTCGGCAGATAAAACCTTAAGTTCCTGAACTATCATTATTTGACAGTTTCGTTTCGACTAGCTTTGTAGTGCAATTTTGCATTCACAAAGCTAGTTGAAAATCGACTACGTAGTGACTAGGTTAGTGAATGCGCCCAATGTTAGAATTTGAATTGATGGTAAAAAATTTCGGGTGATAAATTAATATTATTAATTTATCATGAGGAAATGCATGAGTTTAAGTAATAGTTGAAAATTTCGCACGAAGCACATTGCACATTACTTTGAAAATCATGGTAATGTTGCAGAATGTGTGCGAAAATTGCGTACGGATTTTAAAAGAAGAGAAGCACCGTCAGCTCCGTATGTGAAAAAAGGGAAAAAACTGGCATCCTCATCGAATTGATAAACCAAAGCGTGATAAGCCAAAAAACAGTGCGTACACCCGAGAATATTGCTGCTGTGGCAGAAAGTGTGCGTGAAGCGCCATCAACATCAATTCAACGTCGTTCTCAACAATTGAACATTTCGGAGACATCATTGAGACGAATTTTGCATAAAGACCTTGGTACGTCATACAAAGTCCAATTGGTTCAGGAGTTGAAGCCAACTGATCATCCAATGCGTTTTCGCTTCGCTAAGTGGCCCTGCGATCGACTAAGAGAAGATGCCGATTTTGCCAAAAAAATCATCTTTCCAGATGAAGCTCAATTTGATCTTGAAGGGTTTGTAAACAAGCAAAATTGTCGCATTTGGGGCACAGAAAACCCGCACGCACACATTGAAAAGCCGATACAACCAAAACGAGTCACTGACACTGTTTGGTGCGGATTTTGGTTCAGAGGCATATAATTGGGCCATTTTTCTTCGAAAATGAGCAATCGTTATCGGGCCATGTTGAACGAATTTTTGTTCACAAAAATTGAAGAAGAGGATATTGGCAACATTTGTTTTCAACAGGACGGCGCTACGTGCCACACAGCCGAATTGACACTCGATGTTTTGCGCCCTGTTTTTGAAGATCGCATTATCAGCCGCAGAGCTGATGTCGTTTGGCCACCTCGGAACTGCGATTTGACACCGTTGGACTATTATTTGTGGGGTGCCGTAAAAGATAAGTGTTACGCCGACAAGCCAGAGACAATTGGCGCTTTAAAGGACATTATTCGTGAAGCTATTGGTGAAATACAGCTGCACACAATCGATGCTTAAAAATTGGACCTACACGATCGGTCTACTGCATGGCCAGCCAAGGCAGCCATTTAAATGAAATTATTTTCGATTATTAACCGGAAGGATTGTACTTTTGAATAAAAAAAAAATTGAGAAAATATTCGGTAGTTTTTTTATAGCATTTAAAAAAAAAAAGTTATTTGGCGGACCCTTCATTACTTAAAAAATCTTGAGTAAACGGACAGAAAAGTGTGAGAATTTAGGAGTTTTCAGGAGTTTTAGTGAGGAGAGTAGACCTATTGATTATAATTTTCTACAAAATAAAAAGCGAACACATTTTTTACGAAAAGAAAGGTGAAAGTTCATGAACTTTGTGTGAAAGAATTTATTTAAAAAATCGGTGCAATGTATGAAAGCGAATTACAATAAAAATGTAAAAATAAAAACGCCTTATATTGAAAACAAAGTGCGCCTCTGTACGAATGCATCAATTTTTGACAGCTAAAGTGAAATGTCACCTGCATACTTCCAATTCCAAATTGTGCATCTCAAGGGAGAAGTAGTTAATGTTTTTGGAAGAAAACAAAAGAATTTCATTATTAAAAAACAAAAAAAGAATAAATAATCCTTAAGCGGCCCCTAGACTATCAATATTATTGTATAAAATATTGTACAATATTATTGACGGGTACCCCAGACTACACAATATTTTGTTCAATAAATTAGTTGACAGATAATTATTTGTGCGTAAACATGCTAAATGACGATATAGATTTTTGTTGTGTGGCACTTGCTCTTGCTATTTCTTTAAAAAAGAAGGAAACACAAAAAAACGCAGATGGATGAAGGATTGGTACAAGAAACGAAACGTTTTCACTCATGAAAACTTACTTAACGAGCTGGTTTTCAGCGAACCCAACGATTTTCGAAATTTCCTGCGAATGGACGATGGATTGTATAATGATCTGCTTCGAATGGTTACGCCTACAATTATGAGGAGAAATACAAAATTGCGAGATTCTATTCCTCCTTCCCAGCGTTTGTCAATCACGCTGCGATTCCTTGCTACAGGAAATACTTTCGAAGATTTGAAATTTACCAGCGCTATTTCCCCGCAATCCATTGGAATAATTGTCACTGAAACTTGTACAGCTTTAATACAAGTCCTGAAGGATTACATAGAGGTAAATAAAATACATAGCTACACATCTGTGTTTATACATATCGAATATTTATTTATTGAAAATTTGAAAAAAATTCGGAGACATTTTGAGAATTTGTATCTTCTTCTTCATACTCTTCCTGAGAATTTTGTCATGAAAAATGGCAATCAACGGGACTTGGCAGAACGATGCTGTATGGTGTTGAACACGAAGCACTGCTGTATCCATCCATATTTATTGTAATTGAATTTCTGTGCAAAGTTCCCATGCGGCCTTCAAACAAAATATCATTTATGGCCTTCTTTGCAAACAATTGTTGTTCAGGTTGCATTTTCTGTAAGTCGACTGCCCAAGCTGTGGAGATTTGTTCAAACTCATTCTTCGGTTCTTGAAGCCGTTTCCGAACCAAAGAAATCAACTCCTCTGATCCATCACAGTTTTTCTTTCTTTTTGGTTGTGGTTCAATTGTTGGCTGTAAAGAAATAGATATGCATGATTAAAACAAATAAAACTGTTTTTTTCCTATTCTATATGTTTTACTACATTTTAATAATAATATTTTCAAACTTATAGATTCCAAAAACAGAAGATGGATGGAGAGCAGTTGCAAATGGTTATAATGAGCGATGGAATTTCCCGAATTGTTTAGGGGCCGTTGACGGGAACCATGTGGCAATCAAAAAACCACCCAATTCAGGCTCTTATTATTATAATTACAAAAAATACCATAGCATTGTTCTACTTGCACTTGTAAATTCAGATTATGAATTTATAATGGTAGATGCTGGTATAAATGGACGTATTTCTGACGGAGGGGTGTTAAATAATACGGAATTTGGAAGAGCATTATCAAATAAATCACTCCACATTCCTGGACCATGTAATCTACCAAACAGCGATAAGAAACTGCCATTCGTCTTTATTGGTGACGACGCCTTCGCTCTGACCGACAACTTTATGAAACCCTATGGCCAAACAGGTTTAAATATGGAAAAGAGAATTTTTAACTATCGACTCAGCCGTGCGCGTCGAATAGTTGAAAATGCATTTGGAATCCTCGTTTCAAGATTCGGTGTATTTCAGCGGCCTATTAATTTATCTCCTGAGAAAGCACAAATCATCGTCTTATAGTGTTGCTATTTGCATAATTATTTAAGACGAAATCAGCAACAAAAATATATTGCAAAGAGCATCATAGATGTTGAAAACGAAGAGTCAGGAAGAATCACTGAAGGCGAATGGAGAACGAATAGTCAATTGACTACACTACAAAGTTCTCACAGCAGAAACTCAGTTGGCAGTGCAAAATCTGTCAGAGATAGCTTTTGTCACTTTTTTAACAATGAAGGCCAGGTTTCATGGCAACATAAATTTGTATGATTTGTTATTAAAAGTATGCATATGTAATATATATGTAATATAAAAAGATAAATAAAAGAATTCTTACCTGGGACATTTTCGGAATTTCACTTATATTCATGCTGCTTTGTGAAGAGCATGGTTGCTCCAAATTTTTCAAAAACTGCATGGCATCATAGTACTACAATGTTGGTTCAACGACGTCGTCGACGCCTGCACCACTCTTTTCAGAGTCCGATATTTTCTTCACTTCTTTTCTATAATTGGTGCGCAATGAATTCAGCTTCTGAATTAACTGGCTTTTATCTGCCTCGGGATATCTTTCCCGGTACTTGACAAGCATTATTTCATATTGTTCATTTTTTATATTTTTGTTGCTATATTCTTTGCACTTCACGTTCCACAACGCCGGCAGAGTTTCATAGATTTCGATCAACTCTAAAATAAATTTCCTTTCTTCTCTTTTATTTGCCATTATTCTTTATTTAATATTTATTAAAATTGATTGCTTTTACTAATCTGTATAAAAAAAAAACCGACCGAAAACTCTATTGGCACACTAGATATATTTCACTTGACGAGATTTCAAATTTAACTCCCGGGGATGTTGATGCCTGGAAAATTCAAAAACAAATGACAAAATATTGTGCAACCTCACCTACAGACTATACAATATTTTGCAGTGTACAATAAAATATCAAAAGGGTTTTGATTTTGTACAATATATTGCACAATGCTTCAATATGAGCCCTAGACTATCAATAATATTGTATAACATCAAATATTGTACAATAATATTGATAGTCTAGGGACCGCTACCATCATTTAACTTTAATTTTGCATGTTAATCTGTTAACTTCATATTGATTTGTGTGTTCTTTCTACAAAACCTCAATGGACGCTTCAAATGAATCTCTTGACCAACGAGACAAATACTCTCGAAAAAATGCAAGTTGCGATTCCTTGGACTTTGATAGCAAAGCCCTCGGTTCAACATCAATGAGAGGCAGTATTGGAAACGAAAATTGGGTAAACTTAAACTCATTCAGCGAGAAAAACCAATTTTTATTTGTGGCTTATCTTTCCCCATCAGACTGAACGAGGCGCACCCTTCACGTATCTAACTGGAGAACAAGATGTAGACCAGCGAAATGATGTCAGATATATGTGTCCATATAATGGCCCATTGTTTGGAGTGCTCATCATTACGAATTATCGACTTTTCTTTCGTTCTTTGTCACAAAAAGATGTCGACCAACCGATTATAGTCGACGTGCCATTGGGCACAATATCTCGTGTAGAGAAAATCGGAGGGTCGACATCACGACGTGAGAATGCTTATGGAATTGAGATATCATGCAAGGATGCAAGAACCATCCGCTTTGCACACAAACAACAGAATCACTCACGACGTTCAGTATTCGAAAAAATAACATCTTATGCATTTCCACTCTCGATTGGTGGCAAGATATTTGCATTCTCCTACACCGAAAAGTTTGCCTCCAATGGTTGGGATGTCTACGATAGTTTGTTTGAATATGACCGAATGGGAGTGCCTAATGAACTTTGGAGAGTAACTAAAGTGAACGCCGGCTATGCTGTGAGTGAGAGCTATCCAGCAATTTGGGCAGTTCCTTCCTGCGCTTCCGATGAACTTTTAAAGAAGGTAAGAAAAGGTTCTGTTATAGGCGGGGAGCCCTCAATCCTGAAAGTGCACTTACACGGATTTCCAAATTTTTTATATTAAAAGATAGTTTATAGAAATACCAACAAATTAAGCCCGGTATGACGAAGCCTATCCTGGCACCAGTATTTTTTTTGCAATTTTTTGCATTATTTATAATTATTGATAATTTGCACTTATCGCGGATTTTAATTTTAACTAGCGCATATTATTGGAAATTTTATGTGCTTTCAGGAAAAAATGGTATGACAGCTGCCATCCTGGCACCAATGTCTGTCATACCTATTTTAAAATTTTGTCACTCATATGTTTTTAAAATAGGTATGACAGACATTGGTGCCAGGATGGCAGCTGTCATACCATTTTTTCCTGAAAGCACATAAAATTTCCAATAATATGCGCTAGTTAAAATTAAAATCCGCGATAAGTGCAAATTATTAATAATGCAAAAAATTGCAAAAAATACTGGTGCCAAGATAGGCCTCGTCATACCGGGCTTAATTTGTTGGTATTTCTATAAACTATCTTTTAATATAAGAAATTTTGAAATCCGTGTAAGTGCACTTTTAGGATTGAGGGCTCCCGGTGTATTAGTATTTTAAATCCAATTAATAGTTTTCTTTGAGGTCGCGGTGTTTAGATCTAAAGGCCGTATTCCCATTCTATCGTGGATTCATCCTAAGCACAATGCAACGATCACTCGCTGCTCACAGCCACTGGTCGGTGTCGGCGGCAAACGCTGCCCTGAGGACGAGACCTATCTGAATTACATCGTTGATATGAATTCGAACTCCGACAAATTGGTGATCATGGATGCCAGGCCGAGTGCCAATGCAATCGCAAACAAAGCCAAAGGAGGCGGCTACGAGTCCGACGAGAGTTACCGGAACATCGAATTTCACTTTTTAGACATACACAACATCCACGTTATGCGCGAAAGTTTGAAGAAACTCAAAGAAGTCTGTTATCCTCTGGTCGATGACCAGAAATGGCTTTCGTCTATTGACAATACACTCTGGCTGAAGCACCTTAAGTTTATTCTAGCCGGTGCTGTTAGGATTGTTGAAAAGATCGATGCACTGCGGACGTCGGTGTTGGTCCATTGCTCAGACGGATGGGATCGAACTTCCCAATTGACCTCGCTGTCAATGCTGCTACTGGATCCATTCTATCGCACAATCAACGGCTTTGAAATTCTTATCGAAAAAGAGTGGTTAAGCTTCGGGCACAAGTTTCAACAGAGAATCGGACATGGCGATGGAAAATATTCCGATGCTGAGAGGTCTCCGGTGTTTCTGCAGTTTATCGACTGTGTTTGGCAAGTAATGCAACAATTCCCGAATGCCATGGAATTTAACGAAAACTTTCTGATCACGATTCTGGATCATTTGTTTTCGTGTCGGTTCGGGACTTTTCTTTGCAACAACGAAAACGAGAGAGTTAAAGAAGGTATTCAATTTGCATTGCATTTTGTTTTCTCAATTCAAATCCAACTTTCTTTTAGATTTGAAAAACAAAACCTGTTCGCTTTGGTCCTTTGTGAATTCTGCCCTCGAAGAGTACCGAAACCCGTTCTACAATAGCAAGAACACAGGAAAAGCCCTCAAGCCGATTGCGAGCATGCGGTGCGTTAAACTCTGGAAAGGCTATTACTGCCGATGGAATCCGGGCGGACAGCCCCAGAATAACATTTACCAAAGAACCAAAGACCTCATGGCTCTGCAGGAACAGCAAGTTGACGAAGAACGAGCAACAGCGTTCTTGAGGCCGGAACACCAACTGAAGCAATTGTTAAAAGTCAAACACTAATCCAACAAAAATCAAACATCGATAATAATAATAAATTAATGTTTATGTATTTACAGTATTCCGGTAGTAAACATTTCGATATTTTAAACCTGTTATTAAATAACAAATATACATACATCTATATATATATATATATATTTATATACACTAAATGGCGTGTTTGATATGTTTTAGGGCTAAAGTTCCATATGACTTGATTTCAGTTCGATGTCGAGTAGGGTTCTGTGAGGGTCATCGTTGTTCTTGTTGTTCTCTATTCGATTGGATACGTTTTTGATGAGTTCCTTTTTCATTTTTCTGCTGGGAGATTCCTGGGCGTTTAGTTTTTCGTCTTCTTTCGAAAACCATTCTTGGTATACACTGATTGGATCTAGTTGCCAAAACTTATGGAATGACACGGGTTTCTCAATTTTGAGTACGGGCTTGGGGTAGTCCATGGGACGAGCCTGTTGAGATAAATTGAGAAAAAAATATATTAGTAAGTACACATGAACATAAACAACAATCTATCGAGAAATAGAAGTTTCAACACAAAAAACTAGGTTATAATTTTTATATCGATTGAGGCAGTACGAAGTCTGTCGGGTCAGCTAGTATACAATAATAAATAGCTAAATAGATTTGGGAGAAAACTGAAATCGATGTAGATTTTAAAAGAGTAGGTATATTTTAGTGGTTGGGTGTTGTAGGATCTGGGGGCTTATGCTGTAACTTTTCCTACACTCTACACACCAAGTGCTTACTTTACCTCCTCGTGGTAACCACCGGATAATGGTTATATTTCTAGATATAACTTGCAAAACTTGTAAGCGCGGGTGCAAAACGGGAAAAAAGCACCTTATCAACGGCCCAACAAATTTGGAGGTTAGTGCGAGGGGCTAGCAACCCCTCCACAGTAAAAAACTTGAAAGTTATGAGAGAGATACCAGCCTCGGATAATGAACCCCCTCTTATGGTAACCAGACCCGGAACGACAACGGACTACGCATTGAGAGTTTGTACCTGGAATGTAAGAACCCTCTACACTTCAGGTGCAACTCAGAAACTTGAATCTGTCCGCAAATATTACTGCGATCCAGGAAATACGATGGATAGGATCAGGGACAATGAAGAGAAAGAATTGCGACATTTATTATAGCTGTCATCAAAGATTGCATATATTTGGATGCGGATTCGTCGTGGGAAATCGGCTTAGATCGAAAGTCATGGATTTCAAGCCAATTAGTGATCGCCTGGCTGTGATCCGCATCAAGGCCACACTACAAAACATCAGTATAATATGTGCACACGCCCCTACCGATGATGCTGAGGAGTCTAGCAAGGAGGATTTCTACGACCTCCTGGATAGAGCCTACGGAGCCTGTCCAGAGTACGACGTCAAAATCGTACTCGGAGACTTCAATGCAAAAATCGGGAAGGAAGACATCTTTGGCGGATTATTTGGAAAGCACAGCCTCCATGAAGAAACAACAGATAACGGCTTCTGACTAATCGACTTTGCTGCAGCTCGTAATACGGTGATAAGTAGCACTAGGTTTCCAAGACGAAAAATCTACACAGCAACCTGGCGATCTCCGGATGGTCGAACCACCAACCAAATCGACCATGTGCTAATCGGCGCAAGGCACGAATCTAACATCCTGAACGTGCGCACTTTCCGAGGAGCAAATGTCGACTCTGTCCACTTTCTGGTAGTGGCTAACTTAAGAGCGCGAATATCAAACGAAAAAAAAACACGTGCGGTCCAAAGAAAGAAGTTCAAAATCGGTTGCCTTAGCACATTGGAGAATGCCAGAGACTACAGTGATCTCCTGAGTCAGCGACATTCCGCCGTCCTCCCAAATACCACAGACGTCAACACCCTATGGAACCAATATCGCGAAATAATAAAAAATGTAGCCGAGACTACCATAGGTTACCAGCCACCCCCGAAAAATAACCCGTGGTATAATGATGAATGCGCGTTATTGAAAAGTGAGACGGAAAATGCACGTTTGCAGATGCTGCAACGGAAAACAAGAGTAGCAAAAGAAGAGTACCGAACAAAAAGGAGAAATGAGAAAAAGACCCTGCAAAGGAAGAAAAGTGCATCTCCAATTTCTCAGCTCAAAGATCTAGAAGTCTCGGGCCAAAAACAACACTCGGTGTTTCTTTAAAAGGTCGAAGCAATTAGCTTCCGTTCTCAGAACCGGAACAAAGGTTCTTCGAAACAATGAAGGAAACCTAGTCACCGAAGTACAAGGAATTGTAGATCTTTTCAAGCAGCACTTTCAACAGCTGCTGCAATAGCATAATGTCGAGCGAACTAATGACAAAAGAGAAGCAAGACCAGTCAATGAAGTCCCAGTCCCAGCCCCCAGCACAGAAGAGGTAGAAAAAGCCATCCAAAAGCTAAAAAATAACAAGTCCGCCGGGCCGGATGGCATACCTGCCGAACTCTTTTAATATGGAGGAGGTGTTTTGATGAACCGCATGCACCAGGGTCATCTATAGTGTGGGACGTACCAGTGTGGCTTTAGGCCAGGCAGAACAACGATATACCAAATATTCACACTGAGGCAGATCCTGGAAAAGACCAACAAATTTCAAGTCGAAACCCACCATCCACCCATGGCGATGTCTGAATTCGAGATCCCGAACAAACTGATCCAGCTGTGTCGCATGACGCTTAACAATACGCAGTGCAGTGTGCAAATGGGTAACAGCTCATCCGAGTTGTTTCAAACATGCCCAGGGCTTAGACAAGGAGATGCCCTGTCATGTGATTTCTTCAACATAGTTCTGGAGCAGATAGTGAGTGAGGCAGGTGTGAGCAAGGAAACCACTATCTTCAACAAATTCACCCAAAACCTAGACTATGCGGACGACATAGACATCATCGGTCGATCCAAGAGAGCAATGCTTGAGGCCTTAACAACGATTGAAGAACAGGTGAATCTCGTTGGTCTTGAAGTGAATGAGGACAAAACTAAGTACATGCTATCAACAAACAAAGCAACGTCACTATTGGTAGCAGCAATTTCGAGGTAGTTCATCTACCTTGGAACAAACATCAATCCCACAAACGACACGTTAGTGGATATCCGAAGAAGAATTGCCCTAACGAACCGCTGCTGCTTTGGTTTGGCAAAACAACTGGGTTCAAAACTCCCCACTCGAAAGACAAATTGTCTGCTATATAAAACTTTGATTTTACTAGTCCTAATCTATGGCGGCCGCTGAGTGTTGGACGTTAAGTAAAAAAAGGGGAATTGATACTGGATATTTTCGAAAGAAAAATTCTTCGACGGATTTTCGGTCCCGTATGCGACGATGGCGAATGGAGAAGAAGGTTCAACCGCGAACTGTACGAGCTCTACCATGGTGTGGATGTAGTCAAGAATAAGCCCCAGAAAAGACGACTACATTGGCTCGGCCACATAGCGCGAATGGACGACAACGCTCCATCCAAGAAAGTCTTCTCATCCCAGCCCCCAGATTCAAGACGACAATGAAGATCGAACCTACGGCACAAGGACCAAGTGTTTGCGGATGCCAGAGCGCTTGGTTTCGGCGACTGGAAAGTGCATGCGAGGTTCCATTCCCGATGGAAGGCTGCAGTATCTCAGGCTGAGATCTTTCATGGATTGTGAGCCAGTTAAGTTAGTAAGTAAGTGGTCTTTCTACGGGATCACAATAAACCTAAGGACAAAAACCGAAAAGAAATAATTCGGTAACGCACCTTCTATAGGGATGAGTTGCGAATACTATAAACTAGTTTATCAGTTGTTTTGCATTGAACCACTTTATCCTGGACATTTTTTTGATTGGTTCTTGGAAGACCAGTCTTATCACGAATAAATTTTCCCTTTTTCCCAATTTGGGAACATTGCTATCATGAATAATTTTCGAGAATGGGAAAAAGCTTGATTTCGAAAAATTCGTATATAATTTCTTCCAGGGAACTTTTTTCTTATGTGGAACATAATTTTCCCCAAGTTAGTTGTAAGGGAAAAACTTGCTGTGCATCACTATAAAATGAATTGGAAGACTATTTCTTTTTTGCTTTGGTGGAGAGAGTCGTGGGGATAAAGATTAACTCGAAAAAACTTAAAGGATCATTCGTGGAACTTAATCATCAATCCAAGTAAATATTTCTGGATTTTTTGGCCCCACCGTATCTCAATTGCTGAACTTCATGCAAGAACAGGTCAAGAACCCATAAGACTCCACCGTACGAAGACGAAAGTAGCTGTGGATTGGCACACTCTCGAAAAGGCGACTGCCATGCAGTAGAAACCGCTCACACAGTAAAGCCGAAGTGGGGCGGCTGGCAATTGGCTTGGCGTTGAAAAAGAATCAGCACGACAATGGCGCATAGTAGAAAAGACCCTCTGCCCCGTAAAGAAAACACCACCGACGTTATAGGTCAATAGCTTAGGTAAAATGCGTTTTAACAACAAGAGTCTTACTTCCAAATGTATGTTTATTTCGGAATCAAAAATGAATTGAATTAACAAATATTGCCGTTAAAGATCACGAATTTCCCACTTAGGCAAAAGAAAATAGTACGCGAAAATAAAGATCAATAAACCCTCTGATAACAAAAAATATCTGCAAGCCGAGGCATGATCCCATATCCATTTTCCTGGTTTTATTTCTTAGCTTCTTGTAATCTTCTATCTTCTTATCTATATATTTATATAAAAATGGATGTATGTTGGTATAATATCCAATCAAATATGTTTTTCAAATTAAGCGAAGTTAATGTGTCTTGATCCTTGATGTGAAATCCCACAATTTCATTTATTTTTATTTGAATTGGACACAAACAAAATATTTTATTCAAATTTGAAGCTTTCAAAATAACTTCGAAAATCATTAAAATATTTTAAGGTTGATATAATTTCTTTCCGGGGAAAAAAAAGTTCTTGGGAGATTCTCGATGGGAAACTTCTGTTCCGCGGTAATTTTTGTTTCCCTGGGAAAAAAAGTTCCCATAAAATTGGCGATAGGGGTGATCTAGGTTTTCATTTACAGTTTGTTAATATTACCCAACATGTTGTTACAAAACTTGGTTGAATTGAAGAGAAAACGTTTAAAGAAAAAAATGGTCACTGGGGCGTATACGTAACCAAAATAATAGAAATAATGATTATCTAATAAAATCGAAATAATATAGAAGAAAAGATGGAACACTATTCTTCACAAAAAAAAAAACATGATATCGTTGTGCAAGAGGTTTTTGAGATTTCAAAAAGATGTTAGCCGAGGCAAAAATGCACTACTTTTTTTTTAATAATTACGCACAAAAAAGAAGTCCAAAAAATTGCAATTTTTATCCACCTCGTACTTTAACTTACAAAAAATATAGGGTGGTGGCACCTGTTACCGAACGCCCCCAGTTACCGAACACTTTTGAGAAATATGGTTGTAGTTTCGTTATTTTAACGTTTTTCGTAATGAAAACTTCACAAAAACCTGTGGGCATTCTTTCTTTACAAATAGGTAAAACGTTTCATTTAAACTAATACATCTTAAGAGAGCAAAAAATTCAGTTCAGTGATAGGTTTCCCTCGGTACGGATTTGATACGTTTTTCAAGAAAAAAAACTAGATCAGGACTTCCTGAAAAGTTGTTTTGAAGGAAAAATATTTGAGTAAATTCTTTTCCCAGTGTTTTAAAATAATTAAGTATACCAGATTATTGATATTTTAATTTTTTTAGTGTAAAAAAGTAAAATTATGGTATGATTTTTGACTGTTCGAAGAAAGGAAACTAAATATTACCGAGTTGCCTATTTCCGAACAAGTGTGTTCGGAAATAGGAAACAGTGAAAAAAGACATAATCCTATTTTCGAACACCCTTTTCTTTCATGTTCAAGATTGGGATTGGAATCAGTAAGTTTGAATTAGAGGTTTTTTCAATATGTGCCTTCGATTCGATTAAAGGTCATTTTTTTCTGATGAGAAGAAATTGAACTGAAATGATCCTGAAGGATTACATATGGATACTTGAGTGATTTACGAAAGGAACCGAAATGTTTCGATGGCCTAATTTTGGTGGAGGTTCACTGATGATATGGTGATGGAGAGCTTTCTCTTCAGTAGGGTGCTTCGAAATTCGATTTACGTCAGCAAAAATCAACAGTTGGGATTATGTTTAAGTGCTGCGCATCAGTTTGATACCTGTTTGGCTGATCACTATGGTTTTTCAGCTAGAGGCGGGAAAATACCAAAGTTCATACAAATCGGGAAACAATTCATTGGTTGGAGCTTAATTCATAGATACAGAATCTTTGGGTAATCAAAGACAGAGGAATTTATGGAGAAGGAAGAAGCTACGGATCTGTAGGAGAGCTTAAGAAGCTCTGCGAAGAGAATGGCTTATAATTTATAAGTCAGTTTTAACAAACTTGGTCAAATCCATAAAAATTTCAAATCAATTCTTGCTAAGGATGTATAAAAAAATAAACGTTAAAAAACTATTAAATTAACAAAATTAATTTTTTGAAAAATGTTGTTTGTTTAAAAAAGCTCTCAAGCCCCTAACTATTATTTAAAAAAAAATTCTAACTACTTCCTATATTGAAGATTTTCAATTATAAATCGCACTGACTATTTAAAAAATAGAACTTTAGTACATATATTTATTTTTAAGATAAAACTAAGTACCTAATAAAGATATTTCAAATACGATTTTTATTTATTTTATTTTTGCCAATGGATCATTCAATTATTTACATTTTTATTTAATGAAAAATATGCAAAAATAGAGAAAATTTTGGCTTTAAAAATGTTTTCTAACCACTAACGACTTTTTGATTCCAGTGTTCGAAAATAGGAAACTCCGTGTTCGGGTTTAGGAAACAATCAAAATAAGGTGTTCGAGAATAGGAAAAAATTCTTATTTTCAATAAAATCTTCTTTTAATATTTACTGATAATTTTTATGGAAAAAAAGCGTATCAAACCTGAAAATATTTGAGATAATAATTCAGAAAAAACTAAAATTATAATACTAGACTCAGTTAAAGTATTTCCTCATAGTCCGTTAACTGTTCGGTAACTGGTGCCATGACCCTACACACACAAATCTGCCTAGTTCCAGTCTAATATTTCAAGTCTTTTACTATTCAGTTTTGTATTTTTTTTTTCTAATTAAAATTGCACACTTTGCTTAAGTTGAAATTTGAACCTAACTTTGATAGACCAAACCAGATATGTACATAATTCATAACTCCCAAGTCCTGCACTTAAAGGCTGCAATAAATTTTGAACCTTGACTCAAAAGAAGTAGGTAAATAAAATAATAATTGCAAGACTCTCAATCGCGCACCTTCCAAACGCAAAGAAATTCTGTATCATTATAAAATTGAAAGAAAAAATATCATACCTGATGGAATCTCGACGAGTGAATAGCTT
Organism: Sphaerophoria taeniata; assembly: GCA_943590905.1. Taxonomy (NCBI): domain Eukaryota; kingdom Metazoa; phylum Arthropoda; class Insecta; order Diptera; family Syrphidae; genus Sphaerophoria; species Sphaerophoria taeniata. Next base: position 20,504,737 of record OX016540.1, on the reverse strand, counting down.
TCACATTTAATCCATGCAAACACGAACCTAAAATCATATCATCCGGCGAAGATATCGTCGGACAGGTGCATGACTGCACAATTTGCCTTACGGTCGACAAACTAAAAGCAATTCCACCCCCGCCAGTGATATAATTGAAACCATCATCCGAATGCAGTCTAAAACCGTATCGTTCACCCAAGTATACATCTGCAGTGGGATCGAAACATCCCAAAACTTCACAGACTCCCGATACACTGCAATGAAGTGAAAAAAAAAATTATTTCAAAAACAAATTAAAAAAGATATAAGATTATGCTTTACAATAATAAATGGTTTTCAGCCGCGAGCTTTATTGCCATTCGAGGAAAATTGGAAAATTCATTCGACTTAAATTAATTTCGACCAAAAAAATGCAAATGTATACGAACCTTAAAATCGTATCATCATCGGAAAGGAAAATCCAAAGAATAGGCGGCTTATGGGTGATTCGATTGTGCTCTTCGACATCATTAAGTGCAAGCTTTAAAATCGACAGAGTCTTCAAGCAATGTCCTGTTTCCGTGTTTGGTACACCAGTTGCAAAAGTTGGAATGTTCCTGTCTGTTGAAATGTTTTCTTTATCAATTTAAGTAAATGTTTTCGGAAAGGTGTTATCTTATTTGCATATAACGGGTGTTTTTTTTTCGAGGTATAGAACTTTAAGTTGGCATTACATTTCTAGACGGCGACCGATTTAACAGTTGTCAAGTGATTTATTCTCAGTTTGGTTTGGCAATTCATCATGAATAGAATCACGCCTGAACAACGCTTCAACAATGTAGAAGCTGCATGAACGAGGAGGAAGAGGAAACAGTCCAACACCTTCTATGTACATGTCCATCACTCTCCATTAGAAGGAATAACTATCTCGGTAATCCCTTCTTCGATAATACCAGTGAACTGGCAACGATCGACAAAAAATGTCTCTCTAACTTCATTAAAAGCACAAATTGGTTTGTTTAAGTTCATTATTCTCTCATGAGTATCTTGTGGTATCACAACGGATCCTTGAGGTCTAAGTGAGTCAACAACAACTAGACAGCCACTACAACCTAACCTAACCTTAAGCTTGCAAGTTGTGCAATTTTATTTCGAAAATAGTGGTTCTGTGCGGAATACGTATCGCGCACTACGTCCATTTTATCGTCAACAAAATCGTCCATCAGAGCAGTTAATTCGATTAACCATGGAACGTTTTCGCACCATGTTTACTCTAATTGATAACTCGCATCCCCAGAGACGCCGCCGTACGGTGCGTACAGAAAAAGCTATTGCTACTGTAGATCGTAGCAATGATGAAGAACCGAATGAGTCCATCTGCCATCGAGCACAGGAACTGGATATCTGTGTCCAACTACTTTATGGAAGATTTTGCGGAACGATCTTGGTTTACAAAATCCAACTCGTGCAAGAATTGAAGCCAAATGATCATCAAGCAAGGCGTAGATTCATCCAATGAGCCCAAAACGAGATGGCCGTTGATCCCGATTTTCATAAGGGAATTTCGTTTAGCGATGAAGCGCACTTCTGGTTGAATGGCTACGTCAACAAACAAAACTGCCGAATTTGGAGTGAAGCTAATCCTCAAGTGTATGTCGAAACACCGTCACATCCAGAACAACTGACTGTTATGGGTGCGCTTTATGGGCTGGTGGAATCATTGCTCCGCACTTCTTCAAAAACAATGATGGCCAGAACGTTACAGTCAATGGTGATCGGTATAGAGTCATGATTACTAACTTTTTCATTCTTGAATTGAACAATCATGATGTCCAGGAGCTGTGGTTCCAACAAGACGGCGGCGCGGCGCAACATGTCACACAGCTCGTGCCACAATCAATTTATTGAAAGACACGTTTGGTGACCGTCTAATTTCACGTTTTAGACCTGTGAATTGGCCTCCAAGATCTTGTGATTTAACACCGCTAGACTATTTTCTGTGGGGCTATGTAAAGTCATTGCTCTATCCGGATAAGCCACAAACGCTTGACCATTTGGAAGACAACAATCGTCGTGTTATTGCCGATAAACGGCCACAAATGTTGGAAAAAGTCATAGAAAATTGGACGTCCAGATTGGACTACATCCGAGCCAGCCGTGGCAGTCATATGCCAGAAATCATACTTAAAATGCCACAAGATTATCTTTCGATCATGTCAATCGAATATTCCATCGTTGTTTTATTGCAATTTAAAGTTCTATACCTGTAAAAAAAAAACACCCTTTACTATATCCATATTAACCTCAAACCTAACATAAGTATTGAACAAGAAGTCAAGTTGTGGGACACAATGAAAACACAAGTTTTCTATAGATAAGCAACAGGAAGGTGTCTCAGATAAAAGATAATTTCGCACCTTAACTATGGAACAGGAATTTTAATGAATAGATGTTTGATATCGCAATATCGTCCACTTGAGTTGAAATACATTTCAAGGGCATTGGTGGTCACAAGGGAAGTAAGTTTGAATTAAAAAATTCAATAAAGTTCAAAAGTAACAAATCCAATTATTTAAAATTTAATTCACTGAAAAAAAACTTTTATTTTTCTAAATAACAAAAGTTACATCGATTAGGGATATAAAAATTAATATTTCATTTAGTTTCTTAAACAAAAATAAGCAGACGTTGAGTTTCGAAAAGGGTTTTGCCCATGCAAGTAATCGTAGTTTTTTTTTTCTTTGGTGAAGCTTTTACCAAATTTGCTCTCAAATTGCAAACATGAATGAAAAACTTTCATAACGTGTTCCCATGAGATAAGCCAAGTGCTTTTGATCCTAGAAGAATATAACTTACTTGCACTATCACTGAAAAATCGCTTGTGTACGGCATGTCTTCCCCAAGTCTTTTGTATCACTGGCACTCGGTCCGTATGAAATTTGTGACAGGTCTTTATAACAAAATAAATGGTTTCTCTCCTAACGGCAATCTGAAACAAAAAAACAAAAATAAAAACAAGAACAATTTTCATTGCCTCGGGCATTTTGAAAGATTTCTATAAAATATACACAGAAAATCCTCCTGAAGTAGTTCAGGAATCCGAATCAGGACTATAAAAAAAGAAAACAAAACGTGTCGGTCAATTGTGTTTCTGTTGATTTTTATCGGGGTCAAATATTTGGTGTTGTGCTGAACCTTTTCGATTACTTATCAAAAATTAGATCTTAATGGTTGATTTCAGGGTGTTTGCAAAAGGTTAAAATAATTGGTATCTATGAGACATTCATTCGGGACATTCATTCTTAGGTCTATATGTCTTTATTGAACAGGTTAGCTGGTGTTTATTTGTTGTTGGTGCTATTTAGTCTCTAATTGGTTTTACAATATTTGAAAAATGGGTTGGTACTCTGTGAGGCACGTAGAATATTTTCGGTCCCTGATGCGACTAGAAATCGTGTCGTGTTTAAGTTGGAAACGACATAATTTTAGGAACCAAAATTTCAAATTATCCGAAAAAACTACATAACGAACTACAGACACATAGCAGCACTGGTGACTGAGACCAGGGCTGGGACAGAACAAGAGATTAATACAACAGAGAGAGACAGATAGACACATAGAAAGAAGCACACATAACAAAAACCTACGCATATTCTATGTGCGAAGTACTGTGAAGTCAATGTCAATGTCAAGAACTACATATCTTCTTTGTATATAAAATGCTAATGCACGTGTGTAGGTCACTGAACTCGTCCTGAACGGCTGGACCGATTTGAATGATTTTTTTGTATAAGTTCAGGTCGCGACCCGGATGGTTTAGGTGGCGCTGCAGTCGTTATCTATACTGTAACTACAAGGCTGGATCGTCATGAATACATTTTTTGTATGCAATCATTCTATCATATTGTGTATGCATAACACTTTTTGTTCTACTTGCTGACCCGATAATAGTTGTTATGTAAGTAATTTATAAGAACGGTTGAACGGTTGAACCGATTTGGCTGTAAATTGATGGGGAGATATCTTAGAAGCAAGAGATGGATATATGATGCTTTCTATCCTACAAGCTGACCTGGTAAACGTTGTTTTTCCATGTAAGTAACTTATAAAAACGGCAGAACCGGTTTGGTTCCAAATTGGTAGCAGGTAGCTTAGAATCAGGGGATGGAGTGGCTATATGGTGCTTTTTATCCTACTAAAAAAAATAGAGTGGCGTGACTGCTCTTGGAGATCCAAGGCCTAAGTGGCTTACTCTCATCAACAATTCTCTGAATGCGTGTGAAGAATTGAGGGGACCTACAATATAACGCCGATTCCGCACGGCAAAGTTGAGAAGCACTTTTTCATGACAGATTGATACTCTTGTCAATTCTTCGCAAGAGGTAGTGCCCGTGAAAGATGAAATAAAAACTTTATGGGCACGAGTAGGACTCGAACCCACGATGGTCTGCTTAGCAGCCAACGCACCTAGCCACTAAGCTACGGGCAGCTAAGCTACTGGACGACCTAGTAAACGTTGCTTTGCCATTTAGGTAATATTTAAAAAAGTCTGAACCGATTTGACTCAAAGTGGTGGTAGGTAGCTTGGAACCAGGAGATGGCTATAAGATACTTTTTATCTTACTTGCTGATCTGGTAAACGTTCTTTTATCATATAAATAATTTCTACAAACAACTGAATAATTTTACCTCAAAATTGATAGGGAGGTAGGTTAGAAGCAGGAAACGGCTATAAAATGCTTTTTATTCTACTAGCTAACCCGGTAAACGTTGTTTTATCATATTTATAATTTTTACGAGCTCTTTTAGCTGCAAAAAATATGGACGTTGACTTCGAAACAGAACAGTCATTACACGGAAAGATTTATTGCTTAAATCGATCAAAACTGTAACCAAGCCATTTCTACAATAAAAGTAAAGTCTTTATTAAAGGCCTTAACCCAGAAGTTGAGGGCAACTTATACAAAAGTGAGTGTATGATATGAAACTGAAAATCATTGAATAAATTAAACTTTTATCCAAGCCAAATATAGAATATGAAACCTAAAAACTCACTATACCAATGATAAAAAACAAATTAAAAAAAAGTACTCATACTCCACAGTGTGTCATAGTTATTAAATAAAATTTTGACGAAATTTGTGTTTCATTATTATTCTGGGGTTGATCTGAAGAGAAGCGAGATGAAGTTCCCGGGGTCAGCTAGTGTATGTATGTACATATATAAATTTAGGTACGTAAAAAGCAAAACATAGGGCCTATTTCATAAACTTTGACAATTGCGACAGGTGACAGATAATTTGTTAATTTCGACTTGACAGTTGTCAAAATCTGTTCGATACACAATTTGAGAATTTTATAGAATTGTTGGAAAATACTCGACTATTGTCATCTTTTCGGTTTATAAAGAAATTTTAATCACACATTTGTCAGGCAGATGTGACAATTTTGTAAAATTGACACCTGTCAATTTTTTATGAAACAGGGGCATTTAATCCTTCCGAGATCTGGGTGCTTGGTCTTAAACACACACATTGAACTTGTAGCTTATAAGACGAGCAATCTTTTAAAGAGAATAGTTGGCTCCGTTTTTGAAAGAAATTCCAATCATTAAGCTTGGACGCTTTAGGTGTATACCTGGGATTCAGAGTCGAAATAGGTGGCCAAACCCCGGTTGTAGCGTAGGAGCAGATGTAATTTTTTCATTGGCCTAGTCAGTCGAGTATGACATCATTCTTCATCACTGAATTTAAGGTTTTCTTAACACTTTTTAAAAATGTTCATTTCAAATACATATTATGTAACCTTTTAAACGTTTATGGCTGAAACACAAATACGCTTTCGCTTCGTCTTCGTCTGCGTTACGATGCAACCGCTTGAGTTTGATTTGAATGTCGTTTCTCCCTTCATCATCATCATTCCTCCGAAAACAAGAGATTTTTTACTTTTTTTACAACTGTTGAGCGGTCAGTTTCCATTTGGAGTCACATTAGGTCTGTTCGCGTACCCTCCTTAAACAGACAAATTTTACGAAAAATTACGAAATTTTACCAAATCCTGTTCGCGTACTCCAAAATTTCGTAATTTTTCGTAAAAGAGAGCGCTCAAGAGAGAGTAAAATATTTCCCCAACCTACGAATTTTAGTCCAAGAAATTTCTTTGGGCTGATTTGTAAAAAGTGTCATTTGATTGAAAATAGTAAATAAATTAATAAATTCAAATTCAAAGCTTCAATTTTTCATACAAACAAACTTGACAGTTAAAATGTGGGTAAAATTTGTTGTTTTCCCGTTTGCTTACATTTTTGTAGTTTTGTTTTTCTATGAAAGAATTTTACCCCCACTCCTTAAAATGTGTCTTTTTACGAATTTTAGTGCAGAAAGTACGCGAACGGACCTAGTAACATTACGTACGAAACGTGAAGTCGAAGCTTCATTGTGATAGCATGCATTGAGTTCCTATGGCTGAACTCGTAAACGTCAAACTAAATCGTGTTTGCGTTTCAGCCATTATGAATAACCCAATTTTGAAAACTTAATTTTTAGTCTATCTAAAATATGTGAAAGGATAAGGGTCCATTTTAACATATGGTAGAAGATCGATAATCAATTCTTCACACGCACTCAGAGAATTGTTGATGAGAGTAAGCCACTTAGGCCTTGGCTCTTCAAGAGCTGTCGCGCCACTCTATTTTTTTTTAGAAGATCGATAAAGAATTGGTCGAAAAAATCGCATGTAGCAATTTATCACAGAACAATTTTCCACCATCTGGTCACACATCCCTTGAGTTCAGTTCCTCTTAAAACGTTTTCAAACCTCTTATAAAAGTTACTATGTTACCAAGTACCTACCACAAATCTACAAAAAAAAACCCACAACCTGCAATCGTGTCGTTTTGAACATATTTCGTTGTTTTCCAACTGACACCCTGCAGATTATGCAAATGCTGTTGCTCCAGGCTGACAAAACAAAAAATTCTTACTTTTTCTCTTTCTCTAAGTGAGAGCTACTTTCATAAATTTCGAATTAAACTTTGACTTCTTATGCATATCTTTTGTTAGCCCTGCTCGAGGCGCAGTTTAAAAAATCTTAGAAAATATTTTCACCAGAATTATATTTTCATATCTTTTGGGAGATGGCTTACTACTTGTTTGTAGTATGCTGGTTTTAGTGCAAGGACGAGGGTTTTTTTTTTTGCTGAATCATTTAAACGCTTCAAAGCATCAGATTTTATTCCAAATCTTTATGGTATATGATACAGTTGTTAAAGGTTTTCTCTCTGTTCTTCTGGTGCAAAAATAAACAATGAATCTAAAATAGGTATACCTACGAGAACTTACACAGGATGAGGTAACCGATGAATTTACACACAAGGCACAATCTGTGCTGGGTCCTTCCACTGTTGTCGTCGTCGTCGTCGTTGTCGTCGATGATGGTGATGGGCAAATATACTCCTTTGGCTGCATGAGAATTCTGCTAGTGGCCTTTTTCTTAGGTATGCTGTCACCGTTTCTCATGGCAACATGAGATACAAATCCCTTGGTTGCAACATCCTTTACATCGTCTGCTGAGCTTAGGGTACGTGTTTCGTGGTGCATGTGACTTTTTGGTTTAACATATTCCATAATAAATCGGGCCAGTTCATGGGAGGCGTCTATGGAAAAATCCATTTTACGTTTCACTTTCGAGACATACTCTGCAAGACTGTTTAACAGTTGACAGGTAAACATGAGTTTCATATACCGAATAAAATTATTTATTTAAATTTTTTATTTCAAAGCGCAAAAGAACATACTGTTGGACAAGTGGAACTGTAAATATAACACCTGCTTGTATCATAGGATATGGAAACCATCGAGGATTTTCGAAAAATGCAAAATGATGAATGATTGTTGCTTCTTGATCATAAAGTGGATATCCGAAATATTGTTCCTGAAAATTTTTGAAATTCCTTTTAACTTTACATGGTGTCGAAAAATTCAACTCACTTTTGTATAATCTTCTTGTGATAGCTTGTCTATCAATGGCTTTAGCTGGATTACACTTCGGTCTTCGCATAGGATAATCCATTTTGTATTTGATTTTATTAAATTGGATGTTTTGAGCTTGGGGAGTAGGGCGAGAAAAGTCCAGTCTCCAGGGTGGTTAAATCTTTCATGTAGAACATGTACGTGGATCACATGGTCCGTTGATATCGAAATCGATTGCTTGAGTATATTACTTTTGAGATTTTCATTTAATTGCTTGTTGTAACTGTTTTCTTGACTTATTATGAGTATAAGCAATTCCGAAGGTGCTGCGAAATGTAAAAAAAAGTTAAAAATCTAGAAACTAAATCATTAATTTAGTTAAGTGTGTATTATTAAAATTTCCTGTGTATATATCTCTACAATATAGAATTGAAATGTCTGCATAGTGCTCTGTGAACTGTTGAAACTGTTCGGAAAAAACTTAATCGTTATCGAGTTGGCTTCAGACCAGGAAGATCCACCAAAAACTTCGTCTGTGTTTATGAGATGACGATGAAAGATGTAAGCTGTTTCGTCATCGTCTGAAGAAAGTTCACTGATTCATTTGATGTCAAAATAAGTTTTAGACAAAGCGATGCGCTGTCATGGGGTAAGCCTTGACGTGGCGGAGCGGCTTACGGTAACTACTACGATGGAGCTTAGAGCTTTGCGATCGAGAAACTTGTTTTCGCAGAAGGGCCTCCCATGGTCAACAGGTCGAAGCGGAGTAGGCTGTTACTACTAATTACCCCTCAACGAAGGAGTGTTCCCATCAAGGCACTCCCAACGAGGGACGGCAGCGGATGAATTTCTTTTTTGGAATCAACGGTGGCGTCTTCAGTTCCAGTTAGGCCGAACTACTTGGTGAACACCTTGACGGGCTACTTCGACTAATTTGAGGCCCAGGCCGTAAAAGGAGCGGTTTTTCCGGCTCTTGTACTTGGAGTCACATCAAGTACCTGGTTCTCCAGGTTGGGGTTGTACGTCGCGTGCGTCGGGGTGAAAAAAGTTAGTTGCGAAGCAACAACAGGCCTCGGAAACGGCGGATACACTGATGACGACCCAAGCAAATGTATTAAGGACAACGAAGTTCGGATATGCACGTGGAATGTTAGGTCCCTTAATAGACCGCGTGCTGCCGAACAATTAGCGGAGACCCTCAACTGCTACAAGGCAGACATTACCGCTATCCAGGAAATACGATGGAATGGAACGGGCAAAAGGAGGATGAAAAACTGCGACATCTACTATGGTGATTGTTACCGGGAGCAACAACAGCGACACTTTGGATGCGGATTCGTCGTGGGAAACAGACTAAGGCAAAAAGTCTAGAGCTTCAAATGCGTAAGCGAACGCATCACGACGATCCGAATCAAGGCAAAATTCGGCAACATTAGCCTAATATGCGCGCATGCCCCCACAGAAGAGAAAAAGGACGACACCAAAGACGAATTCTACGGGCTCCTCGACAAATCATATGAGCAATGTCCTAGCTATGACATGAAAATTGTCCTCGGCGATTTTAACGCAAAGCTGCGAAAAGAAGGCATCTTTGGCAGAACAGTCGGAAAGCACAGCCTGCACGACACCACTTCCGATAACGGATTCAGGCTGATAGTTTTGCTGCGCAGCGAAATGTTGTGGTAGCAAGCACCTGGTTCCCACATCTCAACATCCATAAAGGTACATGGAGATCTCCTGATCAATCAACCTTCAACCAGATTGATCACATTGCGATCAACGGAAGGCACTTGTCCAGCATTCTAGATGTTCGAACTTTCCGAGGAGCGAACATCGACTAGGACTACAACCTCGTCGTAGCCAAGGTAGTGCTACGAATATCCCGACATCGGCCAAAACAAGGAAATGCTGCAAGAAAATTCAACGTCGGACGGCTACAATCGCATTTAAAACTAAAGAGACGACGCGACGGTACAATCAAGAACTGGTACGGGCTGTACAGCGACAAAGAAATAGCCAGAAAAGATAACTTCCAACGATTTAGACCTCTGGGTCAAGTAGAGCGAACGGACAATAGCGCTCCGGGCCTTTAAGTCTTGGAATCTAAAAATTAAAAGACGTTACAGAAGAAGAGAGCCTCGACTCAAATGGAGCACACAGGTGGAAGAGGTGTAAGTTGGGTCAGCTAGTTGTGCATTTCATGCATGCATGAGGAAAAGGAGCGAGGATTTGATAGGAGGTGTCTGTGTCCAGTCGTCTTGAATTTTTGAATATTATAATTACTGGGGAAGACAAAGTGTGCTTTATCGTTTCACATTCGCGTAGTACAGCTGAGAAACAATTCTCTTTATCTATTCGTAGGACCGAAATTGCGCTCGAGGGTAACTAATGGACATTCCTAGAAGCGGGAGTCTGCAGCAATAATTTATCTGACTTGTGTGCAGATTGTCGGGTCAGCTAGTTACAGAATTCATAGAGAGGGAGACAGCTTTTCTTCAAATCTAAAAAATGCCTACTATTTTTAACTTCTTATCTTTTTCCTAGTGCAGACCCTGGTTAAGTAAATGATGCTGATGCACATTTAAATTGCCTTTGCGCCAACCAACCAATCACATAAATTGCTACCTCTACGTGTGGAATTGATTCAGATAGTGAAGTTTAAAAATTCCTTACCAAACAATTAGAAGAAATTGATGGCAAAACTTTCAAATTTCATAAAACACATATCAAATCAATTCAAACATAAATGTTCCTTCCGATTCTCTTTTAAACTTAAAGAGTTAAAATAGCTGGCAGCCTATCGCCACTGATAATCTACGACATTATTCCACGTCCTGTTCTCCTGTTCGTTTTCCTATTCTTTTATTTTATCCTCATAACACACAAGCTTTGTACTCTACGCTGCACAAAACACGGATGTGGAATTGTGCACGTGATCTGATAGTGAATAAGAACTTTTTCCTAGCGTATTTATATCCAGTAAAATACTCTTAAAAGAAGGCAAGCCGAACATACATACATAGCTCGTTTAGAAGGGACATCCCCCACAGTCCTACTCCGAATAACTTAGATTTAGTTCAGTTCAGACGAAAACTCTGCGAGATGCATAGCAAACATTGCAGTGTGTGCAGTCAATGTGGTTCAGCTCCGGCTTTTGGGGTAACATTATACCAACTCCAACTACTACACCAATAAACTAAGTCTGAAGTTCCTATTTGATTTGGGATTGATTTATTTTTCCTTATAGTTGCATTGGGAGCCGGCAAGCACAAGAACTGCTATTGCCATTGCTACCTTGTGCAATTTTTCACTTATCGCGAAAAAAACAAGTCACGTGCTTTAAAGTGTGGTAATCATTCAGTAAAATACCGACTGGTATTTTTTCTTTTCTTTGCCTAAAATTGGGATATGGTATATCACATAGGTTCCATTGTGTCCTTGCACGTAGTCGTGTTTTATGGAAGAAACGTTTTTTCAAAGAACGATTTTGTGGACTTTTTTTGAACAACAAAAGATTTGATCACAATCTATCGGACGGCAAGTTCTGAACTATGAAGAACACTTCGCTTATGATTTTTTCAAAGGCCAAACGATGGACAAGAAAACATTTTCAAGGAATAGTCCACGTATCGAAAACTTGTTGATTCGAATTTTACATAAAAAATATTTTATCATACATCACTAAACAGTAAACATCAATGGATGCCGGGCAATGTTATTTAAATTAGAAAAATTTGTCGCCTTTACGAGAAATCTATTTGTGTGCTTGTAGATTATTTACTATTTATGTACACAGAACAAAATTTAAAGGGCTTTTATTCACATTACGATAAGGTTAATATTAGTCGTCTTAAGGGGTAGGAAGAATAATGCTTTGCAGTCTCCAGAGTAAGTACCTTAAAGAAAGCTTTTGAGACTGATAGAGACCCTCTTACACGCTGACCGACAAATCTAACTGCACGACTTATTTAACTACCTCTAAAATTTCTATGTCGTCCCCAAAATAACGGAACATTTTTTCAGTGTATATGATTTAGACTCAGCACAGATGAACATGAGGATTGGCCACTGTGAGACACCAGAGCCCCGGCGCATTCAATTAAACTACCGCATCCTCTATCGTCGTTTTATTTCTAATTACAATTAGAAGTTTGCCCGAACCGTTCTGTTGATTTAAATCTACACTAACTAGACAACTGACAAGCTGCACAAAATCCCTTCTGCAGTCAGAATCCGTTCGTACATTTTAATCAACAACCGTGTATTGCATCCCAAACGCTGGGCAACGACTAGCCAGAGGTCGGTCAGTCCTACACAATGCATCGAAACATGTACATAAAATTGCTAAAAGCTCTTTGCCTTGAATCCTTTTGGTGCAGATCTGTCCTAATGATGGAAAGGATACGTTTAGAAAAAAAAAAACGATCAACTGCAGAAGAAAAAGATGAACAAGAAAAATTGGATTGATATAAAGGCTGGTGCGAACATAACAAGATATAGAGTAATGCGATTTAATCTACATTTGTATGTGTAGATACAATTCAAGGTGTATGGATTGTATCTTCAGGGATTAACAGTGTTTAAAGGCGGCAAATTAAAAGAGAAAAAAGGCGTTTGAATTTCCTTAAATGAGAATTTTTGTCCTTTAATTCTTTAGAGATGATGAAACGATTTTTTTCTAGAATCATATACATAGTCAGCAACTTAACATTCTTTTCACTTGAATACTTGAATAGGTATTGAATAAAAATAAAAATTAAAAATGATGTAATTTTAAATTGCAAGGCATATTATGACGACTTGCTTTGACGTATGAGATGAGACAACAAAACGTTTATATTGCGTACTCAAAAACAATTTAATAGGTACTACCTATGATTTAAAACTAATGACTTTAGCACAAAAAACTTAAGTCTATATTAAACTAGCAGAACCATAAGTCAGCACCGAAAACTATTCAGTATTTTCTTGTTAATTTGTGCCGCAAGAAATGATTTTGGGGCTCAAATATTTTTTGAAAAAAGCGCGGTTACGCTTCTTCTATTCGTTTCTAAAAATAACAAGTATACGCCCGAGTGAACTTTCTCAGAACGTTACTCCAATATCTGGATAAATCATCATGAAGGTTTATTGAAGGAGAAAATATTCACAGCATTTATTTCACTTATTATACTGTTATTGTGCATAAACTAAAACAGTCAAAAAATTTAATTTCCCCACACGAAGCAACTGTTTTGCAACTAGAATCGCAAATCAATTGCTCAAGCAACCGCTTTGTGACTTTGTGTATGTAGCTCTATAGGAATCCGAACACTTGTCGACTAAAATGAAACCAATTTGTAATCGGTTTCCAACTGGTCGCACGCAACCGATTTTGTAGGTCGAATTTCTATTGCATTAGAAAAAAAAAAAAATTAAATCCCAAAAACCGAGATAAGAAATAGTGGTCCACGGAATAGCAGCGTTCTACGGAGGCCAAGTATACAAGAGTACTGAATACTGATGGTTTAAATGCATTACACGGCCATTTTTATCGACTAGACCTAGTGTACAAAATAAAAACTACCTCATTGTACCTAAGTGTGAAGACGTGTTATATAAGTGATAGAGGCAAGGAGTGCTATGAACGATATAAAAATAACAAAACCCCAAACAATTACTTTTAACTTTTTTTATCTTCAACTTAAAAATCGTTAGATGATACTTTTTTATCCTACTAGCTGATCCGGTAAACGTTGTTTTGGCATATTAATAATTTCTGGCGTAACCGCCAATTCTTGAGGTAAATGTTAGCAACAAAATACTCAACATTTGTCGGTGGGCTTAGGAAATTGTTATGCTAGGGTAATAGTCGTCAAAAATTTGTTTCTACTTTTTAAGTTGGTTTTCAAATATTTTTTTCGGCTTAATACAGAGATGCCATAGTGTCAGTGAACGGAATTCTTAGACCAGGACAGAAACACCCTTTGATGTGAAATCAAATGGAAGTCCGGACTGGCGTTCGCGTTGATTGAGGCTAAAACGTTATCTACCAGGACAACGAAGATGAAATTTTTTTTTTTTATATGTTTACTATCAAAAATTACACAAATATAAAGCTGTAATGTTTTAACATAACACTGCGTTACTGGTTAAAATGTTCAATTAATTAAGATAAATATAGGGTGTCTCAGTAAGAGTGCACTTTTTCTTTTTTAAATAAAACCAAGTATTTCATGACGGAGTTGTGATTTTTTTTATTGTATTTTAAAGAAGACATGTTCCAATTAAGTATGGAATGAAATATCCGGAAAATGACCCCCCCGCTCCGATTACAGACCACATTACTCTTTTCATACAATTTTCCATGACTTTTGCACAGAGATGTGGCTGTATCTCACCGATGACACTTTGGATTTCCGATCTAAGCTCAGGAATTCCTGATTTCACAAAACCCCAAAGGAGAAAATCGAACGGCATTAAATCACACGATCTTATCATCAGAATTTCGTGAAATAATGTGTTCTGCAATAAGTCGATTGTCTTATGCGCGTTGTGGCAGGTTGCGCCGTCCTGCTGAAACCACATGTTGTCCAGATTCATGCCGTCCAGTTGAGGCCACAAGAAGTCCGTTTTTCGGGATTTCGGCAACACTCTGGCTTACAGCAGCAATGTTGCCAAGAAACCGACCGGTACGTTGACGAAAAGGATTCTTACTATCCATAATTGACCCAGTTTCTTCGAATTTTTTGACCACTCTTCGAATGCTTGACTCATTAGGTTCAATATCTCGGCTGAAAATTTGGCAAAGTTTGCGAGATGTTTTAGTGTAACTTTCGCCATTTTTGTAATGAGTTTTCACAATTATAACGCGTTGTTCGTTCAAAAAGCGCTCCATTTTTAATAATCGGAATAAACAGAGATAATAACTGTCAAATTTCAGAGTTTCCACTTGCATGAAAAAAAAGATATTCCAATTTTAAAAAGTGCACTCTTACTGAGACACCCTATATAAGGGAACAAAAAAACAACTACTGTCTCGTAACAGCTCGACAGAAATAAGGGGAACCTAAAATTTAACGCCGATTGCAAAGGACTGAGTTGATAAGCACATTTTTCTTGACAGCTCTTCTGAAGACATTGCACACGTTCTGTGTGCCCACAACGCCAAATAACCACTTTGCCATGGGCACTAGGTACATAATCAGGACACTAATAGCAACAGAAATATGTGATTAAAATTTCTTACTAATGCAAATTTTTAAAATTTCTATCACTTGACAAAAGAGACGCCTAAATAGAAAAACTATTCATAGGTTTTTTTCCATTGAAACTTCAATAACATTTTAAGAATTAATTTTATTTTTTTGTTTAACCTAATAACATAAAATATAAAAAGTCACTTACCGAGAGCATAAGACAGCTTAATTATGAGAAATATGCTCAACACAATTGCTCCAACTTCCATTTTCCATATTGATGATTTAAGAAGCGACCTTGTTTAGAAAATGTTTTAATTTTATAAATTGTTCAAACCAAAGCTAACAAAAAAAAAAAATGTTTTTAAAATGTTTCATGCTTATCAAGTTACCTAAAAATTTGGCATTTAGTATCTATCTTTTTATTGGGTTCGGCGGGCGATTGAATTTAAACTTATTCTTTTTGATTTTTGAAAAAAATTCCTTTCGCCGCTAAAAATTCAAGAAAACCAACTGAATCATTGTTTCCTCCTTACTTTTCAAATTTAGAAACAACTCACGCCTCACCTTACCTCTATCCCTTGCACGCACTCAAGGAATTATTGAACAGTTTTAGACAATTGGCACATTGGTTCTTGGTCAGTGGTCACCTTATTAAATCTGAAAACTGTATGGTAAAATTATACCTTATCCATACAGTATTCGTCGTGAATTCGGGACCAAGCAAATAACATTAAAAAACATTGGAACTCCTCTCTTCAGGAGCCTCATCGGCAATTTCATTTTTTGAATCTTAATTGATTTTCAACCCAAAACAATTCTAGTCACCCTTCTGTTCACGTCCTAAGATAATTGACTTCAAACACAACATAAATTGAATTATTAATTAGTTACTAAAATATAAAATAATAGTTTTAATAACCATTTTAGAAATACAAATTATTTAGAGGGAAAGAGAAACTTAGATTTCGGACGGAAGTAACACATATTTTAAAATGTTAATCTGAGGGTTTCTTGATGTATGGGAAAATGATCTAAACAGGAACCGGAAAACAGTCAACAGGAAATTTAAAAAATGAAAAACTGCTAATTTAAAAAGGTTTGAAACAAAAAAAGAAAATTCATTTGAAATTCATGAAAAATATGTAAATGTAAGTTACCCCTAATAATTCATTCATTAAAATAATGAATGGTTTCCTTAAATTCTTAAAAGAACCAAAGTAAACAAATTTGTCAATCATTTAAATAGAATTTAATTGAACTTTCGTCAAACCAATCTCCTACCCATGAAAAACAAAGCAAAAATAAATACAAGTATCGAAAATCAAAACTAAGTCAAATAAAGCCCAAAGAGACTAGGCTCTAGGTGTATCATTAATTTTACAGCAATTCCATACCCCAATTACTAGCCAACAAGAGAATTTGACAAATGCAAATTGAGTTAACTTATCATTAATCATTCAAAACAAATCCTTATCTTTGGTCACCCAATGCCAATGAATTTGGTTTCCATTTCGTCTAATATTTAGGAAAGGCAAAACTAACTATTCCCTGATTTCATGAATGCATTGATTTCCCAAGAAACTCTCCCGAACAAAGTAACACACCAGCAGCGGTGTAGAGTGTATGGCGCAGAGATAGACCATGTCGATGTCGAACATCGAAACCAAACAAAACCTAACAAATAATTTGGAGACAAGTGCATTGAAATGATTCAGAATATGAAGGTAGATGCCCTTAGTTGAATTGGATTGAGTCTGTATGTGACATTCAAATGTTCACTGTTCAGGTCCATTACAACACGCAGTTCCAAATTCAACCCATTCGTACACGCACAAACTTGAAATTAATTTGGCTAAACACAATTTAATCAAATATTCAATAGTAATTAAAACATATTCAGTAAATTTTGAATTACTTGCAAGGGATTCAGGCCTAGTTGGTGACTTTTAAACAGAAAACACACCACATAACCCACATCCTTTCAATGATTGCATATTTTCTTTTGCGATGATGGAAGGACATTTCTAATTTCAATAACTCGTCGCATAACTTTGTTGCTGATTGCAAGTGTAGAAATCTTGATGCAATATTCACTCTTGATATATGATGCCATTCACAGGCACACCAAAAGTGCAGTGCTTCTAAATGCATCACTGGTCAAATACAATAAATTTAAGAAGTAAACGTCTAGATGCTCACTCACAGAAACCTCAATGGAATTACATTTCTAAAAATATTCATAATGCATTCCTGCTTTGCTTTTTTTCCTGTTTGTATCAAAATTTTGTAGCAAAGGTGCATCAGGGAGCAGTTTTAAGAACTCAAGCCATGTAAAAAAATAATTACTTTTAGTAAAAATACAAACACACCATAAAACTTTGTGGATGAGTTGATCAAACAAAATTATTTTTAAAAAGAGTATTTTTTTCTGGTGACATAAATTATGACATCTTCCTATCAACATCAACATAAACATCACTACGACCTATAAAAGTAAATCCACTTAATTCTATGAAGACGTACTTTGTAACGTTATAGAAAGTTTTAACAATTGCGTTAAATTGTAAGTTAAAATTGTATCGCGATCAAAATATGTAAGACGTTTGATTCTAATTTGGATCAAATTTATCCAGTTGCTGTGTCAATGTCAATTGCGTTTAAAAGGCGTTTTTAACAAACTTTTCTGAGAAGATTTAAGAAATTTCCCTCAGCAAAAATGTTTTTACAACACATAACTTAAAAAAAAAGTTAGTAAGCAGTTACTAATGTCCAATTTCACGAAGCACTTTTTAACATTTAACAGGCTTTTAAACCATAAAATGAGATTTTTTGGGTTTACCAAGCGTTTTTTAAGCAAACAAGCTTTTAAACACCTTTTAAAACTTAATGCCCATTTTTGGCTCACTAAATTTTTGATAAAAGTGCTTTTACCCTTGACAAGTGTCTTCTACACGCGTATTTGCTTTTTTCTTCGTTTTTTTCATGTTTTACAAATTTTTTGGCTTTAAAATTTTAAAATTTTTGATTTTGAAATTTTGCATTTTTTTCTTTTGTTTTTACTTTTTGTAATATTTTAATTTAAAATTTTAATTTATTTTGTTTTTCCTTTGTACCTGCTTGCATTAAGCAGTCCCAAACTCTTATCTTCCTAATATTCGTATCGCCATAACTTTTTTTTTATTTTATTTATTCTAAAGAATTTCTAATTAAGTGCCGATACGACTAACAACCGTAACTGTTAATCGTACTCGGTGGAAATGGACCCCAGCGCGTGCGGTATCTGGGGGGGAAAGAGGCGTGGGATTTATAAAAAAAAAAAAATGAAATTGGACATAAAGATAACAAATGAACTCTGGGGCCGAATTATCGAGTTCAGTATCGAGCTTCTAGTACAAAAATTTTAAATTCTCTGCTCAGCTATCGAGCTTAATTTCATCCGACACACAAACAGCTCACTGATGGGAGGAAATTTCTAAGAAGAAAATTAAATTTTACTTATTTTGAGAACTTGAGTTATTTTATTATAAAATTCTTTGCCAATAATCTATTTAGGTCAAGATATTCCGCTCCAAACCTACATCAATCTTGTCTTCTTTAACAGTTAAACTATGTTTTTTTCATAAAATAAAAAAAAAATATTTCTGCCTTCACTATTTCATTCAAGTTTTATTTGTCAAACCTCTCAAAATTCCTTCAAAATAGTAGTACAATTTTTAAATCCCAAACGATACGTGACCTATCGAATGTCATAATCCCAATGAGGTTACTCGTTCGCTCGATCACGGGTGAGACTCACTCATTCGATAACGGATGCCGTAATACGACCCCTGGTTTAGTTTTTTTTTCGTTTTTCAGTGAAAATTTAAAATTAACAGTAAAAAACAGCTAAGGCTAAGCAGTGGAGGGTCCGCCGAAAAAAAAAGAAGAAAAGGTCAATTTTCAGACGTTATCATTATCAATGAAAAAATTAGTTCGACATTTAAAAAAAAAAATTGTTTCAAAATTTTGAGTTTGATAATTAATTTTTCTAAAATTATTATTTAACACAATTTAATTTAGAAACAAAATGAAAGACATAGTTTTTGGCTTTGTAGAGAGGTAAAGCACGGTATTGTAGATAAAGACGTTGATTTTTAATATTTGTTTCTACAAAATAAGTCATTTCTTCAGAAAACTGACCCTCCTGGCTAAACGGGGGTAATAGGCCCCCCTCTCCCATACACGCTGAGGCTATTTGTCACGACGCGACCGACGTTCGTGAATCACACCGTGTACTTAAATTCTTATAACATCGGCTTGCCAGTTAGCCTGGCACAGATTTAAGGAGGCAAGCCTGCATATTCATATTCTGTGTGTTGAAAACTATCTTTTGAGATGAATCCTATTTGGTTAACAAATGGGTGAAGCAGGATTTAGTTGTTGATTAAAATAAAATTAAATTTAATATAGCCAGGCACATTTTTTGAAAGGCTAGCTATCATATTCATATTCGTTCATAAATTATATTTGATCAAAAATATGTTTCATCAGGTTAACAGATCGGTGTAGGTCGGTCTTCAGTGGCTCTTAGACTATTAAGTCCCTTGTTATAATGCGTTGATATTTTAAAAGATTAGAATATAATTGTATGAATTGGTCACATTTCTTAATCGAAAAACAAAATCATTGTTTTTTCGTTTGAGAATGATAAGAGATATCAGCTGTGAAAACTAATTTTCCAGTGTTACATACTACACTTCTTCCACAAAATCAAATTACCACTGCAAAAGCCAGAAAAAAAAACAGAGTGTATTTGTTATTTTTAGTGACTTTTTGTAAACTTTGTTCTTTAAAAGTTTTGTTTTGTACCCGAAATTATTTACCCTGGGAAAATAAAACATTTTTTGTTCAGGGAAATTTCTGAAATCATGAGGAAAATGTCTTAGTTCTACGCAGAAATGTGGTTAAAAAAAATCCTTTTTAACGCAATTCACACAGCAAGTGGCTAAATTTTTTCCCATTTTTAACCAAACGTCAAATTTTAACCAAATATCAAGTTTTAATACACATTTTAACGCAATTCACATACGGCCTAAAATTTAACGCAATTTTGTCATTTGCATATTTCAAATGCGAAATTTGCACACAACGATTATTCCAACTTTCAAATATACCAAATTATGTTTGCAGAATAATACATAAATGAAGAAAGTAAATTCAATGTTTAGATCCGTTTAAATGTATTGAAGCGAATTATTTAAAAAAATAAATGTGAGATTGCTTGTGTTACATTTTTCTCGCCTGCGTCTTATTAAATAAGCCTCAGTGTTTAGTGTGTACATCATAAATTATAAGTGCATTCACACTTCTTGATGTATTTTTACTTTATTAAATCGAAAAGGTTGCAATTTAGAGAGAGCGCGATGCAAGAAAATTATGGTAGACATGTATCACACTCATTTGTATCTTATCAACAAAGTTTCTATTTGCGAAAAACTGTGGAAAACATTTGCAACGAAATAATTATCTATCCAAAAAAAAAACCTTGTTGTGGATTTAGCAATTGAAATTTAAGAGGGCAATACCCCGTTTGCATTCGGAGTCATCTAAACTTGTTTTTCTAGCAAAGGAAAAACTTTAGTATACAGGAGACGATAAAAATTCAAAAGAAGGAAAACAAGACGGCGGTTTTTTCAAAAACATTTTTCAATAGGTAGGTGTTGGAAACGTGATTCTGTTTATTTATTTTGATAACTTGTTTTGGAATATCTTTGCGTTGTAAGGTGTTTGAATGAAAAGAAGACTTTTATTAAATAAATAAAAGGAAGCTTTGTTAAGAGCGATGCTGTTATCGTGCGTCTGTTCAACTTCGCGTTGGCCTTTGTTATGATGGAACGTAGTATGTGCCAATACTTAAAATACAAACAAAAGGGAGCCAGCAATAATTGGTTTTCATTATTGATAAGATTTGTAATGGGTTAAACTGACAGACTTTTGTCAATGATAAAACTCCAACATCTTCAAATGTTCGTGCGGAAAACTATCGCTCAAGTCATAAGCAGAGTGTAAACCATACCAACAACTTGACCGCTTAAAGAGTTTTGAAGCGAAAGAATAACAAGATTAACATTTTGGGTTCAATTTCAAAAAATATTTTCCAATTTGTTTCTTTTTTAATATCAAACTTTTCTGACCTTAATTAATTTTGTGTCATTAACAATTACTTCTGCCTAACGCCGGCCGATTTCCGTTTCCTGTTTTCTTATCCAACTGTCCATAAACTGAATTGCTGAATCAAGAGATCAAAAATTGGAGATTTACTTCAATTTATTTGAAACACAAAATACAATCAAAACAATTGTTCAAAGTTTATCAGTTTTGGAAGAAACAAAAACAATGACATCACCACCGAACTTATTACGAATGCTAGCCACAAGTGTGTATTACTATTTAACTTAGCTATAAATTCTTTCTTTTGTTTAGTTTATCAAAATGTAATAGAATCGCCGCCTCAAAAAAGTCGGTAAACATCAAACATGTTAAACACAAAAAATTACAAAATCATCAAAACATAATTCCAAAGTTAATTATTGAACTAAATTTCATAATTTAATTTCTCATCCTTACTTGAACTTAAACACAATTATATTCAATCAACTAATTCGAACAATTCAATGAAAGAGATAGAATACGAATCTATTTGCAGTAATTATGATCTTCTTTTCAATTAGCTGAATAGACACTCGGAACACGAGTATAGAGACAAGGTCAAGTATAAATTTACGAGAGAACTATTTGAACCACGTGACACACAGTTTTTCAAAAGTCTGAACGTGGAACAACCGAATCGGTCGAAGGTTCACAGCAAACTGATTCCGGTGTTCGATATAGTAGAACTGCATTGGTTGTTTACATTTTGGTTTTCGAGCAAGCTCACATTTTTTGTTGGTATTTTTGTTTGGAGTCTGCAAAAGCTTTGGGGTTTCGTGGAGCTTTACTATCAAATTGTTCTTGAAATTAATACTAAATACTGAGATTTGCAGGTGTTTTCAGTTATAATGCTTAACGGACACAAGGGCTGATTTAATTTTTGGCTGATATCTTTATTAAATCATTAAAGATTGAAATTTGTGTTTTTTTTTAAATTTATTGTAAGCTGTTTCCGGTTTTATTTTAAAAGGTTTAATTACTGATATCTTACAGCAAACGGTATTGACATCAGTACTTAAGCAGCGTTTTTTCTGTTGCCTTGGAGATCGCTTACAACGGCATGCATCCAATGCCGAAAGTTAAAGGTGACTGAACTTATATGGGGCACATTTATCCTCCATCTCTCTTTTTTATCAATTTTATAGTTTTTGAAACATTGGTCAAAGTCGGAAACTGAGCACCAGAAAGTTGAGTGAGGGATCAATAGGACGGATATACATTTGAATTTTTGAGTATTGCAATGACTGTGGAAGACGGAGTGTGGTAAAGTGTTCTAAATTCGCGTAGTACGGTTAAAAAAGAATCTCAATACTTAACAATACGTCTGAAGTTGGGCTCGAGAGTAAACTAATGATCCTTCTTGGAAGTACGATTATTACGGGTGAAATGTCAAATGGGAGGAATGCAACCGGCTTTCTCACTAGAGAAGTTGTCGTAGATGTAACCAGAGTATATCTAATAATGAGTAGGGAAACTCAGAAAAATTCACCTGTTGATTCACACATATTTTCACACAGATATTGGAAATAGATGCCAGTAAGAAACTTGTAGTCGCCCGTAGCTTAGTTGGTAAGTGCGTTGACTGCTAAGCCGAACGTCGTTGGTTCGAGTCCCACTCAGGCCAAGTTTTTATTTCATCTTTCGCGGGTACTGCCTCTTGCGAAGACCTGACAAATTTTCCAAGAGTATCAATCTGTCATGAAAAAAGTGCTTCTCAACTTTGCCGTTCGGAATCGGCGTTAAATTGTAGGTCCCCTCAATTCTTCACTCGCACCCAGAGAATTGTTGATGAGAGTAAGTCGCTTAGGCCTTGGCTCTTCAAGAGCTGTCGCGCCACTCTATTTATTTTTATTTTTAAGAAACTTGTAGGAAGGAAAGGGAAACAACATAAGCTTTTTTGTCAAATAATTTTTTATTTTTATTTATGACAATCAAGTCAGACCGCCTTTGAAAGTCTATAAGGAAAAAAGGGAAAGAAGCTAGTGATGAACGTGTAGTCATTTCTTCTTGCTAAGGCAGTTTTACATAAGGAATTGATTAGACTATTTTCACTTATTTCATTTTTGTTGTGATTTTTTTCGAAAATTTGTGGTTGTAGTAGTGCCTACTACATTTTCAAAAGAGTTTCCCTACTCATTATTAGATATACTCTGGATGTAACCATAAAACAGAGAGAGAGAGAGAGAGAAAGAGAGAGAGAGAGATGAGAAGGTGTGACGGTATTGAAATGACGTCAATAAGTCGGTTCAGTAGAGACATCACTGACACTGACACCAATCACATTTATAAACCATCCACGAGACTAAAGTATGTAGCTGGAGCTACACCAGAGATGGGAGTTTTTTTTTATAATTTGCACACACTTAAGTGGCTCTTTATACACCCTTATTATGCCAGAGACACAGTGAGCGCATTAGGAATTAAGGATGGGGTAAGAAAGTAAGTGTCGGTGTACGTGTACATTGGTTTTGAATTCCTCAAAATTGCAATGATTGGGAAAGACAGAGCGTGGAAGGAAATTCCACATTCGCATAGTACGGCTAAAGAACGATTTTCTATATTTGAGCGTACGACCGAAGTTGGGATCGAGGGTAAACAAAGGGCATTCCTGGAAGCACGGGTATTACAAACAATTAATTGGATTAGAAGTTACAGACAAGAGATCATTTATGAAAATTAGAAAGAGGGTCAGAGACAAAACGGAGCCCTGGAGCACACCAGCATTTATATTGTGGGTTTCAGACTTGAATCCGTCGAATTAGGGCCAGTTGCTCAATCGAATCATAAATTTAAGTTCTACATAAAGTTTTACTTTTGTATGGGGATTTTATGTAGATTTTAGGAATTCCGGAACGTCTCATACAAAAATGAAAACATTATGTAGAACTTAAATTTGTGATTCGATTGAGCAACTGGCCCTTAAACTTATATTGAACGGTTCGAAAGAAAGTTTCTACTCCAACGAAGAAGGGATTCATCAATACCGAAAGCACGCATTTTCGATAAAAGAGCAAGATGCCAGACTTTATCAAATGCCTATGAAATATCAAGTGCAACAATCTTACTTTCTCCAAAACGATGTAAAGATTTGTTCCACTGTTCGGTGAGATAAACCATCAGATCACCAGTGGATCTGTTGCTGCGAAAGCCGTATTGCCGGTCATTAAGAAGCTTTCTGTCTTCGAGACATTTCTTGAGTTGATATAGTTTATCAGCGTTTCCATGACCTTAGAAAGAAGGGAAGTAAGTGCATCGGTCGATATTTGAAGGGAGAAGATTCACCTTTTTTTTTTTTTTTTGGGTGCGGTTATTCAATTATGTTGAAGATAGATGATTATTGCGCTAGTTACATATTTGTATAGTGACCTCCCTCACTAAATACCTTTCCTTAGATTATTAACCCTAAGACCATTCAACTTTCGGTCTGAATTCAAATGTTAATGCTGATCAGTCATTCTTCAAAATTAATAAGTAATTGCTGACTGATCAGTCAAGTTTCATATTACCGGAATCCGGAAACTTAAGGTTAATAAATAGGTAAAGGAAAATCTAAGAAATTAATATAATTTTAATTTAGTCGTTAGAATAGATTCAATAAAGAAAGATCGGAGACAAATTGTGTCTTATTTAAATCGCGCGGTGGGGTCGATGGTCAAGGACGGGACATAGAAAAAACAGACTACGTGGGCAATAGCACAGCACTGATACAACCACTCTCTTTGCACGCTAGACCGACACTCTCAGCTCTGGATGGATATGGATAATGTTTAACAGATAATAGCCATCTTGCGGCATTTTTAGCCAGATCGCATATGTGATCGTTCCACCAGAGGTGTTCGCACCAATCATGGATGTTATTTTCTGAAAATAAAACTTTTTTCCAAACGAAAAAAATAACCTAACTTGAATAAAGTACAATAAAAGTTCGAAAATCTTTAACTGCATTGAATTAATAATTTATAACTCTCACAAAGTGCATTCTGCATCACTGCTCTTACATGAATATTTACAGAATGCACAAATTAAGTCAAGCCAAACCAAACAGCAATTAATTGACATCACCTTCACAGCATGCACATTCGAACTAACTTTTCAAAAACTTTTTAACTTTATCTGCTAAGGACATGTTGTTTGGAAACTGATTTAGAATTTAAACAATTCGTTGGCAAAAGTTGTGAACATTTTTTAATTTTATCTTGATTACTTTTTTCCAAAGAAGAAGTAATTTATTATGTTAAGTTAAATTGTTTTCTAACTAACTGGTAAACACTCACCTGTGTATTGGTTTTTGGTTACTTTGCAGTAAAGGACAATAGTTTATCACAGTTCCTATTAACTGACAGTGCAGTGTGCAGTGATAATTTATTGGTTTCCTTTTTCTACATTTATCTGTGATCCCAAACACACTAATTGATTAAATGCATGATATTCCATTCAAGAACAATTTTTCCAAAGAAACAACTTTAAAAATATATTCGATCCTAACAAATCTCCCTGTCTAAAAATAAAAAAGTATTGTTCCCTTCAAACAGCATTTTCCAAATTTAAAAGCCACACTTGTTTCGGCATCCACAAATCACACGAAACAATACCGACGCTCTTGTTTGGGCTTGTAATTAGAAAGCACTGAAAGCGACAAATGGACCTTTAATTATACCCAGCCCCACCATGCTGACCAGCCATCAACGCAACGCAATTCTGAAAATTCAGAAGAGAAAATTCATCCAATTAATGAGTGCGAACAATTCACGGCCAACCGCAATTATTGCGGATACATTTTGGTCATAATTGATGAATGCTTTATTTTTTTCTTTTTGTACTTTGGTTTTGTTGTAACAGACGAGTGTTGTTTTGATGGCTCGCGTGATGGCAATTGCAGCATGCCCCGGAGGCAGCCATTCGAAATTACCACGGAAATGAAATAAATTCAATATAAATGTTATTTGTAGCACAATATCCATTATGACAGCTAACATAAGCCGGAATTTGATTTGGATAAAATTCATTCGATGGTTGAGTAAAGATTTAATGTTTAATTTAATGGAGGAGGTACCTGTTGAGTTGAAACCAATTGGGTGGATGTATAGGTAAACAGATTAATATAATGTCGAGCTAAACTGGTTGAATTTAGGACTCGATTTCATAGAGCTTATCTACGCAACTTATTTTATTCATGTTTCATATCACCACGGATGATTTCTATCATACTACCATCAACAAAAATTACAGAATTCTCAATTGAATCTTTTAACCCACTTAACGTAAAAATAAGTCAATAATTTTATCACAGTCCTTAACTCCACACAGATATAGGCGGGAAACATGAATAAGACAGGAAGATACTTTTTGAAACAAATTAAGAACTGTCAGAACTGTCTTTATCTCAATTTATTATCTGTGCTGTTGCTTCATTTATTGTGTTATAACTTGGATTGTCCTTTTGTGACAAATTTTGTCATTGTAGACAGCAAATTTACAGTCTACACATGAAAATAGTTTTGAAACTTTTTGCACACGTTTGAGTTTAAGGTGTGATATGAGTAGGAGGTTTACGAAAAACAAAACGTGATTTTAGGATACGGAGCTTAATCTTAAATGCTGTGGGTATGTTTTTGTTTCTTGTTTTTTTTTTTTTGTAGTTCAGCGATAACACGTTTTAGAAAAAGTGGTATCTCTATTTAAGAATAAAAAACAAATCTTTAGGAGCGAAAGAAATTCACTTCTAGAATTTGAGTTTTATTTGCTTGTTTTTTACTTGCTTGAATTCCTACTAAGCTTTTGGACCACGACAACGTTTACACGCGAATTCTTGGGCACGATTTTCTGTGCAAAAGAAAATTTTAACATGGATTTAGGTTTCCAATGTCTGTGCATGAAAATTTCGCAATATGAACATTGGTTTTCAAAGGGAAAATTGCATGAAATTGTAAGTGCATTGATTTTCAAATGGAAAAATGGAAAAAATTTTCTATTGGGAACTCGGAAAACTCTGCAAAAGCACGAAGAACTTCAAGACCTTAAATCAAGATTTTTTTTATACACCAGCTTCTAACTGGCTCTTTTGACTGCCCAGACTTGCTCTCTAGGATTTCTCTCTTCATAAATCCCCGTAGACTCAGGTCTATCCCCTTATTTCGAACCCATTTCCACAGAACTGACTATGGTCGTAACGAACCATTGACTAGAATGATGACTAAAGCCAATAACTCACCTCACTTTGACCTTAATTTGTCCAAAATCACCCTGAAGAACCTATTAATAAATTAACCCCCCAAATACTCTCCTGACCTTATATTACATTTTTTATTTTTATTGTCCGCTATTTATAATATTGTTGTATTGTATTTTAGTTTTTAAGATTTATTTATATTCTTGTATGGCTTGAATTAAGTCTTTAATAAAATTCAAAATTTTGTAGGGACTCTTTATCGGCCCAATCCTCAATGCACTTTTATAAAATTTTCACTTTAGATATAGCCTGATTAAAAACAAATTTTTGGGCCAATCTAACGGGAAAGTCAGCAAATAAGGGGGACAATCGAAAGCTGTATGGATTTATGATTTTGTGAAATAGTCAAAACACAACAGAAGAACGAGAATTTGTTGAATTTTTCAACAAAAAACGAAATTTACTACATGCTTTAATGAAAGTAGAAAGTTATTTGTAAAGCTTGGAAAAATTCAGATATTGTAATTCTCTATTTGGATTCAAATAAATGACATCGCATTTTAACAACATCTGTGTCAATTATTCTGGAAATGTTCTAAAGGGTAGCGAGTCGAGGTTCGCAGGGTCAGCTAGTTTTTATATATAAAAGAAATAATTTAAGAAAATACAAAGCCGCGGGAGCTCACGGCATCACTGCTGAACTCTTCAAAGCAGCCGGCGATGACTTGGTTAGGAGCATGCACCAACTCATCTGCAGAATATGGTCGGAAGAGATCATGCCCGATGAATGGAACCTGAGCATTGTTTGCCCGATCCTGAAGAAAGGAGACCTTCTAAACTGCAGCAACTACAGAGGCATCAGCCTCCTAAACATCGCCAATAAGATCTTTTCTGCAGTACTATGTGAACGCCTGAAGCCGTTTGTCAACAAACTGATAGGTCCATATCAGTGGTGGCTTTAGACCAGGAAAGTCCACCATCGATAAAATATTCACATTACGGCAGATACTGGAAAAACAAGGCTTTAGACAAAGTGATGCATTGTCATGCGATTTCTTTAACATCATATTGGAACGATTAGTGCAGAACTGCCACGTCAACACTTCCAGAGGTGCAACTACTCGCGTACGCTGATGACATTGATATCGTTGAGAGAACGCAGCGTGATGTCAACAGTGCTTTTGCGAGTTTACAGACAGAGGCTGAAAAAATGGGTTTAGCGGTCAATGAGGGCAAAATAAAGAATATGCTGTCATCTAGAAAGGACACCCAACAACGACGTCTTGGACAAAACGTCACGATAGCCGCATATAATTTTGAGGTAAATAGGGACCTTGGCTCCGCTATTAACACGGACAATGACATCAGCGCCGAGATCAGAAGGAGAATAACTCTTGCTACTAATGCTTCGGGGTTAGAAAGCAATTGAGTGTAGTAAAGCCCTCTCCCGAACAACTCAGGTGCTTTCTGTAAGACCCTCACCATCCCCGTCCTGCTATGGTGTAGAAGCATGGACCCTATCAAAAAGGGATGAGAACGTCCTGGGCCGGTTCGTGAGAAAAGTTATACGGAAGATCTATGGTCCTGTACCTATGCATAAACGGTGATTGGAGGAGAAGATTTAAACATGAACTGTACGGGCTGTACAGCGACACTGACCTAGCTAAAAGAGTGAAGGTCCAAAACTCAGATGGCTTGGTCACGTGGTGAAGATGGAAACCAATACTCCGGCCCGTAAAGTCTTCAAATCCACCCTAGAGGGACGGCGCAGTAGAGGAAGACCAAGGCTTAGGTGGCGCGCACGTGTGGAAGATGACCTCAACAAACTCGGCGTGCGAAACTGGAGACAGCTAGCTAGGGACCGAGCTGGCTGGTTTGTTGGTTGAGGCCCAAGTCCACCACGGACTGAAGCGCCACCTTAAGCAAGTTAGTAAGTAATTTAAGAAAATACAGCTCAAACGATTTGCAAAAAACTTACGTTAACATTTTATTTAATTTAAATTTTTTTTATTGAGAAGATTTATTTATATGAATATTCATATGGTCTTAGACAAGAATTCAGATTCGAGACTTTGTAAAGAGATTTGGTAAGAGCGATTCAGTCCAATAATTGTATTTTTTTCCAAACTTAAAAAAATCGAATTCACTCATAAATGGTTCAAAAACTTTCATACAATTTTTGTTCTCGAAATTACTTTTTTCGATTTAAAAACCGAATCTGTAGCCTATCCTTTATGTATATCTTTCTTTTTTAATTATTTTCTAAACGAAAAGTGAAAGTAAAAATATTTTTGTTAACAATATTTAAAATTCAAAATATCAAAAGT
The DNA here is from genome assembly GCA_943590905.1 of Sphaerophoria taeniata. Taxonomy (NCBI): domain Eukaryota; kingdom Metazoa; phylum Arthropoda; class Insecta; order Diptera; family Syrphidae; genus Sphaerophoria; species Sphaerophoria taeniata. The sequence goes on along the minus strand of OX016540.1, from coordinate 20,474,940 downwards.
TGCTTGGATTTATAAAAACTGGTTAAAAACTTCACTAATCCCGAATGCACGACAGGATCTACATTGTCTAAGCGTATTTATTCACATATTTGATAATATTATTAAATTATTTTCCATTGCAAATATATTTCTCAGATATACATATTATATTTATTTAAATTTAAAAATATTTTTTTTTACGTCTTTTATTTATTAATATTTTGTTTAAGTTTAAAAATGGTTAAGTATATCAGTATATGAGCTAGATCGTGTGTTCCATTAGTTAACATTTTTTTGTATACATTTTAATTTTTAGCAAATCAATTTGTTAGATTGTTTTAAAAATGGAAAATATAATTTTATTTATAATTTAAAAACCATAAGCCTTTTTAATTTTATTCATTTTCATTTCGATATTCACCTACTTTGATTTACCATTTGCTTGTTTCAATGTCCAACTCATATTACAGCAACTGGGTTCACAAAAAATGTAGGCCATATTTAAATTACTTCAATTTTTTCCTGATTTTAAAACCTGCTGAGTAAAAGTTAAAAATATCGATTTATTTATATTTACTTTAATTTCGAAACCTAAAGCGTATATAGTCAAAAACTTAAAACTAATTTATAAAATTTCGAGTGTTTGTTTTCATGCATGAACACCTACCACTCCATCTACCTACCAACCTACTTCCAAGGACACAGCCACAGAAGTTAAACCATTCAACCTCGATTTCCATTCTATTAAAAAAGAATTTCAACAGGAGGGAGTATCCTCATTGAGAATTCCACTTGCATTCATTTGAAGTGAGTTTTTTTTTTTTAAACAGGAAATGAAAAAGTTTTAAGTCCCGATTTCAATACCTACACCCCCGAAAAAACCGACAAAAATCGTATTAATTTCAGATTTTCTCTTTTTTTTCCTCAACTTTCTATTGCACGCAAATATTAACTTTTGGGATCAAATTCATTATTGATGGTGTTTTGGGTGGAATTTTAATGATTTTATGGAATGTGATGGAACAGCATTGTGCTGATAGGTTTACTTCAAAATATTGATAGGCTCGGTGTAGAATTTGAGAGGCAAGTACACAACTGGACCTTCGGCATACTTTTTCGTCATGAAAATGAGGGAACCATTAATGCTTCAATAAAAAGTTTTAACGAGTTTTCACAACATTTAAAATCGTTGGAAATAATCATTAATTGGCCCTGCCTTTTGGCAACATGTCTGGCTTGGATTGTATTGTTTGCGTACAAGTACGAAACGAAAACGACGCGACGTCGGTCGTCATTGAGAATAATTTTTGAACTTTTTTGCCTTTTCTTTACTTTACAGAGTTTTGGGTACAATCTTATGGAAAGAAAAGAAATCCAAGTCGCTTGTGCATGCCCAATTGATGGATTTAATATTCTGGGGAAAAGTTAGGATTTGCGACCCTTAAATTATTTGTGGGTGGGATTTAAACTTCGTTTCAATACGTTGTAAAATACAAAAGGAAGCATATTTTCTTTGTTTGCCGAAGAGAAAATTAAGTTTTTGCAAAGTTTGATAGTGTGAAGTCCCATAAATAACTGTTCACATGAGTTTAAAAACTTGAAACAGGCGGGAATTGGGAGACTATTAATTGAATGAATTTTAGAGTTGACGGATATTGAATATAACACAGATTTATTTTCAACTAGCCGACAACCATTGTAAGTGGTAACTTAAATCTTGAGTGTGCAGTTTTCCACTCACAAAGAGTTAACATGTGAATTGTTTCTAATAATTCCTCACTACCCCACCATCTTGATATACAACAGTATCGGTGGACTTATAAAGTTGTTGTTGCGCCGTTGCCGTACATTTCATTCTGAATATTGAAGTTCCTGGTATTGATGTTTTTGGCCATTGAGATTTTTGACGTTTTGTTCAATGTTTGGGAAAACTATTGCTACTAACTCGACTAAACTTTCTGTGATCTTACAGAAGTTTGCTAGCAATGTGATATATGGCCAGGATTCATCAATTTGCATTCTCCCGTTTCCATTACCCATTAATTGTTTTGCAAAATTTGCTGTTCGTGTAAGCCCATGTTAGTTTTCAAAGCCAAACTCCATAAAACTGATAATATGAGACATAATATAATCGGATAATGAAATTGGAATTCCCGAAGACTATCATTTATATGGAAAAGCAGCGTTTTCTGGGTCATTACCCCAAAATATTGTCGTTTTTATAAGTGAAAGAATTTTTTTAATCGAATTAGTATTTACGAAAATTAACATGTACCTATGTAACTAAACAGCGTTTGGTGGATCAGCTATTCAAATATAGCCTGTGTTATTCAGGATGAATGTAGCTTTCTAGTGTTGAAAATTTTTGAAATCGGATCAGCAGTTTTTGAGTTAAGAGTGCTCCGGACCCAAATTACGTTTTTACAAACGGCATTGTGAAGCGATCGGTTGTCCTATTGAAATGATTAAGGTGTCAATCGGTAGACAATAACTGTTTCTAGGACACTATTGGAGCACAATATCACTTAAGTACTCCATTACTTAGTAGTAAGGAGTCAAAAACACAAAAATCGCATTTTTTCAAAGTAAATTCCAACAAAATAAAAAGAGGTTTAACAGGTTTTACTAAAATTTCTTAATGAGCATGAAATTCAACATTTAAACTGTAACACCATTGGAGTAAAATTTTATTTTTCAAACAACAAATTGCAATCAAAATATTTTGAAAAAAACAACGATCAAATGCATTTTATTTTGAAGTTAAAAGATATCGGGGGGCAAGGCATGCAATGCCCCCGCCAAATCGAGCGCGAAGGAAACACTGCCGTACCATCCTTTACAGGAATCATTTCGCCGCAATTTCAGGCCCTTATTTGAGAACCTTTGGATAAGACCAAATCGCAGAAATTTTCGCATTCTAGTAAGCTACCTTAAAATACTTAAAATCTAATTCTAAAATTTCAAGTATGTAGGTCATTTAGTTCCAAATCTAAGCAAAAGCGAAATTTCGGATTTAAGAAACTCACTAATGATCATCAAAATAGAACTAGTACTTCCCATACACTCAGAGAGCTGAAATATGGTACAGAGTTAGGGTTTAATGGGCACACAAAGGGAAAACTATAAAAACTAGGATAATCGAAAATCTGGAGTACCTGATCTTATGACACTCACTCACTCACTCACTCACTTACTCACTCACTCACTCATGATCATAAGATTAGAACTAATTTGCTATTTTTGTCAAATACTATAATAGATAGATCAATATGCCCACGTTTCTACAAAAAAAAGTGAAATCCCACAAACAAAATTCTGTAAAAAACCTGCCAAGTCTCGATAGAGCTGCTTGTTTAGCTCGAAAAAGTAATGAAATCTTGACAAAGTCATACCAAGTCTAAGGTTCCTTACTGCGATTCCTTTATTATTATAGTTTATGTTGTGTGACTTGGCCTTGGCTGCTTGTAGGCTAGATAAAGCTGCTGTATAGGCGAGCCTGAAACAAACAGTATAAAAAACTATTTCCAGTACAGACGGACTTCTAATCAGCCAAGTCACACAAAATTAACTATAATAATAAAGGAATCTCAGTAAGGAACCTTAGGCAAAAAAAAATTTGAAAACAAAATATTATTTGGGCAATAGCTATATAGGTACTTTCAGAAAAGAAGTATGCTGATCAGACTTTTGTTTTTTCGAGAAAATCTTATAACAAAAAAAAAAAAAAAAAACCGTTCTATGAGAGGTACCGTTTTGGATCAAGTTTTTGAGAAAATTTAAACTTTTGATTTTTGGCCAAAAAAATTGTATGGTGGGTCTCTAAATTTTGATCTTAAGAAAAAAAATCAAAAAAACTACCCACGAGAATTCGCTCAAACCTCTAATTCTCAAGTTTTAAGTCAATCGGACCAGTGGTTAAAGCTGCAGGTGCGTTTACAGAAAGACAGACAGACATCCAAAACTTGTCATATATTCTATGTGCCACAAATAAAAAGGAGCGAACTAGTTCCACCCCACTCCCCCCCCCCCATTGCGAAAAGCTATCTACGCCACTGTCGTAAGGATCTAAGTGTTCTTTACGATAGGAACAAAACGATTGAAGTTGTTCCGTTGATGAATTTTAATTTGAAAAAAACTGCAAAAATCGTCCTTCGTCCAAGCCAAAACTTGAACAGCTCTACCTTAGCTACACTATTTAAAAAAAATTAAATGAAATAAGCTTATCATTTTTTTTATTTTCGAAATACCTTCTTTAAGTTCAAAAATACCGTTATTTGTCGTTTTTGCTTGAGCTTTAAAATATTCACAAATCTCCAAAACCGAAAAATAAGAAAAAGTTTAATCCGTCATATAGTGAGTGAATTTTTTTTTTATCAAACCGATCCAAGATGTAATTTGGAAAAACATATCGCTGCTATTTTTTTTTTCTTGTCACAAAATGGGTTCGTATGCAAAACACAATTCTGACATTGGACCCAAATATCTCTGCTAAAAATTGACTTACACAAAATTAAGCCCGAATTGAAAAATTGATTAAGTTTTCTACACAAAGAAAAAAAAAATGACAAAAATATTTCTTGTTTAATTATTTTGTATTGATTTAAAAAAAGCTCCAAGAAATGCATTTTTCATTTTTTTTTTTTTTTTTGTATCAAAGTTGCCTTTATATTTTTGTTTTTATTATAAGATTTGTTTGAATTAAATTGAAACGTCGCATTAATACAATATACCGTCTTTCTAGTTTGATCAAACTTACAACACATTTTTTCAGTTATTGTAAAAACAGTTTTATTTTCATTTTTCTTTTTATAAGTTTTCAAATCTTTTACATTTGTTGACAAATTTAAGGGGCTTTCATTTTTGAAATTTTGTTGGTTTCATTTTCAGAAATGTATGTTTTTCATCCGATTTTCCAAAGTTATTATGTATTATGTACGTTAATTTAAAAGAAACTTAAGAAATTCAGTTACAATTCATTTAAAAAAATTGCTTATGAAAAAATAAGGAAACAGCATATTCGATAAATGCAAATGATGAATAGAGCAACGTCATAGAGACAGAAACGGCATGCTAGAAACAATTTTTTTCTTAAAAATATGGCCATGATTACATTTTCGTTATCCTTGCGATTTCTTGTAATCTCAACCTCATGCAATCTTGTAAATAAATCCTTAGTCCTTTTCTAACATCCCTGATTCAATCAATCAATAAAATTAGTTCGCATGCGCTTAAATATCCTTAGCTGAATCCTGAATTGTGTGCATTTGACTCTTAAGAAAAGTCATCTGAATTTAGTCCTGCCTTGATAAAAACATAAAATTAAATATTCCCGTGTAAAAAAGATTGCTATTTTTCAAGAAACAAAAGATAAATTTCAATGGCCAACAAAACAATAGTTTTCCAAGAACCGGTACGCCAGAAAATCTAATTTACAATTATGAAAAAAATATCCTTCCACTTTGGGAATTAAATCTACCCTTCATATTTGATGTAAAATTCTGTTTTCTTAATTCAAGTGCGCGGGTATAGATTTCATGGGCGTGCAGTTGAACACGATTTATCCTTACGGCCGGTTATTGTCCTGTGTTTCATATTCGTTTACTTGTGTTGTTTAAAAAAAAAATAATCTCTATTTTTTTAATAAAAAATAATATTTCAAGTTTATTGTCGCCTCCCAAAATCGACACTTCGTTCAATGTTTCTTGGAAGTAAGAAAAATTAAAAGAATTGTACACGAACAGGAACACACCCCTAAATTGCAATGCTGCACCACCAAAAATCTTCTTTTTGAACAAAAGTAGATTAATTAAAAAGTCCTTTAGAAAATTTACGATTTATTTATAAAAACAATACTTAATATTGAATCATTTATTTTTTAATAAATTCATTCTTGAATTATAATATCTAAGGCTTCATTCCAAAATAATTTTTGTCGAAAGAAATCGATAGTCCTATTATCGTAAGGATACAGAATGGGCGCTCCCTTATGTTAAAAAAGAATTTTCGCTTTGTGAAATGGGAATACAATAAGACAAACGAAAAAAATACTATTGTATGCGTTTTTTTGTAATTAGAGGGTTCTTCTAACAATGTAACACTGTAACGTCGTTCTTGCTAAAGAAATAATTATTTTTTAAGGATTGTAATTATTTTGAAATTAAGGTGAATAAATTTTATATTCAGCAATGAGGTTTTGAAATCACGAACAAAAATCAGACGGAAACAGACACATAAAATAGAAAAGAAGCAATGGATGATTTGGATACAAGTTTGTCGTCAAGTGAGGTGCAGGAGGCAATCGCATTGAAAAAGGCTTTAGAATGGGAATTAGGATTGGACTCGAGGGACTTAAGATCACACGCATGGTATCATGGTCCATTGCCAAGGCAACGGGCGGAAGAAATCGTCCAGAAAGAAGGTGACTTTCTGGTAAGAGACTGTGCCTCGCAACCAGACAATTATGTTTTATCGTGCAAATCTAAGTCATCGGTTTTGCATTTCGTTATAAATAAGGTTTGTTTATCAGAATGATATTCTTGTTCGAGTTTGGTTTTAATCTAAAAGAAAATATTATAGATCCTTTTACAACCGGAAACCGTTTATGAACGAGTGCAATACCAGTTCGAGGAAGACGCATTTGACGCCGTCCCGGATCTGATCACCTTTTATGTGGGCTCAGGTGAGTTTATACGTTCATACCACCATTAACTGCTCGAGTTATAAAATTAGAAACTTCCCCAGGCAAGGCGATATCAGCAGCTTCCGGAGCCCGTATTCAATACCCATGCAATCGAACATATCCTCTTTCGTTCTATGGCCACAAAATTGTCGGCAATCAACTTCACACCCAGATGTTGGCAGGTATTCGTAGCGCCAGCCCTCTCAACTCACCATCATCACTGCCTAGTCCTGGATTTCGCTTCAACCAACACAACAATCAACCAAATAATAGCTACAAGAGTCCAATGTCTTCTCCACCAAGAACCAAACGTGATAACCCACCAAGACTTCCATCAAAAAAACAACGTTCACAATCGCTCACACCCTCCTCCCAATCATCAACAGTTTCGAGCGTTAAGACCGTTGAAACAAGTTCCAGCGCCGATGGAGTCATCCAGCCGAATGAGAGTTCTGCTGCTCCTCAAAAATCAATAACCGAACTCAGACGCTTGAAAAACGGTGACAAATCGTCAAGTGTCGACGGAATGCACCCAAATAACCAGGGAAATCACTGCAATGGATTCCAGACAATTGCAAGGTCAACAATTAGTGAATCTGTTGAACATGTCAAATTTACTACTCACTCACTGCCGCGACCTAGTGTCGGAAGTTTACGATTTGCTTCGATGAAGAATCAAAGTCGAGATTCGACTGAAACATCCCTAAGCCCCTGTATCGAGAGTAAGAATCTTCCAGAAGCATCTGACAAGCCACCAAGTCCACCGCCAAAACCAGTACGACCTCCAGCACTGCCCAAAAAAGAAAGGGACTTGGTGCAACATGAGCACCTCGTTTTTAATAGGGTAGGATCTTATCACACGAGTGGATCGGATTCTGGAAATGGTTCAGGTGATTCTGTTCACAGTTCTACCCCAGGCGATGTCAGCGAGTCCAATCAACACCGGGGGGTAATTATTAAAAATCCTCGATTCTTGCCCAATTCGGCTTCGTCGATTACTCTGAAAAGCCTGACTGAATTTGATGTAGCCGAGGCAGAAGAGCAACTCTCAGCAATGGAATGTCCAGTTATCGAATCGGTAGTGTATATTTGATTCTTTTTGAAAAACAGTGATACCATTTTTTTTTTTTGCTTTTTGAAAATTTTTAGGGTTCGAAATTCGACGTTGAAAACTTCAGTACACTTCTTTTGCCTTCGATTGAAAATAATCCACTCGATGGGGATGCCCTTGCGACATTTAAAATGATGCTCTTGGAATCGGGTCCCAAAATAATCGCAGAACATATAACTCGTATTGATATCAATTTGATTATCGATAAAGTGGAGGATATCGAAGACAATGAGGCAAATATCCTTCAGTGTTGCGGTCTGGAACTTCTCACCTTGCCACATGGGACAACGTTTAGAAATGATCTCTTGGAGCGCACTCAGTGTATGAAACTCATGGTGGCCGTTACAATTCTGACTTGTCAAACCGATCGTGACAGAGCTGAAATTCTAAGCAAATGGATTGAAGTGGCAGTTGATACTAAAACAGCTCTTGGAAATCTGTTTGGCTTTAGTGCAATTATGTTGGGACTATGCATGCCACAGGTACAGTAAAAACCAAAAAAAAACTGCAAACTAGACAGGTTTTAATTCAATTTTTTTTTTAGATCCAACGTTTGGACAACGCATGGCATATTCTCCGACAAAAATTCACAGACAGTGCATTCACATTCGAGGCTAAGCTAAGGCCAACATTGAAAAACATGAATGACTGTTCGAATCCCCAGGCACCCAATACAACAGTTCCTCATGTTCTCTTGTATATTTTGCTGAGGGATAGATTGATTGAGGACATGATGAACAATTCGGTGGCGGAAAAGTCATCCCTTATTACTTCATGCATTACACCCTGGGAAACAAAAGCTGACGATTTTGGGATGGCAATTTTCTTTTCACATCTGGATTCGGCTCGGGGATTCTTAAGAAATCTCTCACTTTTCAGAAAGAATTCAAAAACCGTTATGGACGAATCAAATTCGAGGTTGGACGAACTTTTGAGTGATGCTTTTCGGTGGGTCTTTCTTTTTTTGTATTTGAATTAAATTTAACTGAAACACAAATTATTTTTCATTAGGACTGAATTTCATATTAAATTTTTATGGGGAAGTAAAGGTGCCCTAGCCACACCGGAAGATCGGCATTCAAAGCTAGAGAAAGTACTGGCAATAATGGCAGACAAATTTTGCAATGTTGACAATAATTCGGCAGCACCGTAAATAATTCTCGGAATATACAATTTTAACACCTAGTTACAAGTTTACATATTTTTATATCAAAAAATAAAACAAATAACTAGCCATGAAATAATACATTTAAAACTGCATTGGCGTAGATAAAGGGGAGAGAAAGGGTTCGGCTACAGCCCCTTCAGACAACCACATGATACTTCTATAACCAACGATAGAGATATCGTTAAATGATAGATAAAAAAAAACTTTAAAGGCTGAATCACAAAGACGCTTTAGCTTCGGTTTCGCCTGACGTTTACGAGTTCAGCTATAGGAATTCAATGCTTGCTATCACAATGACGCTTCGACATCACGTTTCGTACGTAACGGAAGCTATAGTTCACTTTTGCTTTGTCTGACAGCTCAACAGTTATTTGTTCATTTGTCGTTTGGAGCAGCGTTACCACTTGAAAAAAAATTAAAGCGAAGTAGATTGGGGAATAAAGCGAAGTTTATCGAGAAATGAAAACATTGATATGGATACATAGACAGATCTACAATTAGGGCCGTTTGTGAATTGTGTTAAAATGTGTATACAAATTTGACTTTTGATCTAATTGCATGGTGGATAAAATGTGTTAAAATTTAACTAGCAAGCTAAAATATGACACTAGTGTTTAAATTTAACCAACATTTTAACGTAAGTCGCACACGGCCTAAAATATTAAACACTTCAATACAAGCACTAAAGCACGTAACTCATACTTTGCGTATTTGTATAGGTTGACATTTCGTGTTTGTAAACTGTCCGCTTATTGCTCGTGTATAAGGACAGAAACTTTATTGCAGATGTCGCTTATCTATATTCCTGATGAAAATAATGAAGGCATGTCATTGCTATGACAATTACTAAATGAGTTAATCGAAGCAGATTTTATAAATATCAAGTTAAATCGACAAGGTTTTTCTGAGTGAATTAGTTTTCAAGAAATTCTTGATGATGCGAAGTAGATCTACTTCGAAAGGAGTAAAGTGGCAAAGCTGTTTTTGGAGATAGAATGATGAAGAGGGAGAACTGTCATTCAAAGCAAACTCGAAGCGTTTGCATCGTAACGTAGGCGAAGCTGAAGCGTCTTTGTGATTCAGCCTTAAAGCAAAACCTTTGTAATAGAATCTATCTAATATTTGAAGACTGTCTTAGTTCAAGTAAGTATGTAATGAAACGCATCCGAAAATTAACTTCTTGTAACTCTAATTTTCTGAATATAGTGACATCAAATTTCATTCTTATCTCCAAACTGTTGGAAGTACATAATATTGTGTGAATGATTGAAAACGAATTCTTTTTTACTACGCCAATGCTTTATCTTAACTTTTAACAACTAAATATAGCTTGTAAGAATATGAAAATTTATTTTCTGATTTGCAAATATTAAATTATATGTTTTTTTTCAATATGCATTACTTTCGCTCTTTTTGGACGCGTTTTGTGACTACCTCAGCAGCAAATAAATTTAAATTGCAATTAAAACAAATTTTTAAAAATGCTGAATTGCAGATTTTTGTATTTAATTAAATTTGTTAACTATTTATTTGTAGTCGAAGACGTAGTACAGTTTTTTGTATACCGAAAAGTCTTGTAGTATTTTAAATACCACATGACACTGGAAAAAATATCAAAGGCAAGACCGTGTATTGTATTTTTTTTAAAGGTTATATTTTTTAATAGTTTTCTTATATAATACTTGAATATGATGTATTAAAATCAAAATATGAATGAATCCTAAGAAAACAAATATCAAAAGTTCTAGATTAAAATTTCTTTTGACATATTCATAACATTGCGACAATATTCATAATAACTATCGTATTTATTTAAATTATTATTGTTAGTTTAAAATGTATACACAGTATTGAAGTAAGGAAATCAGAATTACTAAATTATTAAATAAATTCATACATACATAAAAACCAATTCTTGTTTATCCTTGAAGTGGTGGAAGGGCTTTCGGTAACTACTGCTATGAAGCTTAGAGCTATGTTTTCGCAGAAGAGCCTCCCATGGTCAATAGGTACCCCCCACCCCCCAACGATGGAGTGTTTACCACCAAGGCACTCCCAACACATGACTGTAGTGGAAGAATTCTTACCTTGTTAGAATAAACGGTGGCGTCACCAGTTCCAGTTAGGCCGAACTACTTGGTGAACACCTTATATGAGCTACTCAGACATATTCAGAGCATAGGTCTATAAGGAGGGCCTGGCCCTCCAGGTTGAGTACTCCTGTCGCTGGGTTTCCTGCCCGACGTAGGAGTAATTTCATAGTTATGAAACAAAGACAAGCCTCGGATATGGAAAATCTCAATGTTGACGGTCTAAAAAAAAAGAATAAATGTATCAACTGTAGCATTGCTAGTTTTTTTTTCCTTACCTAATTCTATTCAATCTGATTCAACTTAAATTAACGAGCAGTCAATTCAATGTGTTCCCGCTACAACAAGGAAAAGCAATGGATAATCAACATTTTTTCCAAACAATAATTTTTTCACAATTTTGGTTTTTGAATTTAAATTTGTTTTGCATGTTTGCAAATTTTTTGGTTAATTTTCACACCAAGCAAATGAAACTGTCAAAGTATATGTACAACGAATTCTATGACACGGTCAGGCACGTAGCCAGAGGGGGGGCTAGAGGGGCTCAAGCCCCCCCCCCCCCCCCGAAATGATTTTTTAAAAAAATATTTGAACAAAAGTTTGTATATTCTCTTATTAGTTCCTCACTACTTATGTATATTGTTCTGAAATCATGTTGCTTTAATAAATGTTTATCCCACAAATATTATAAACTAGCTGGAAACCCGTCGAAAACGACGGTGCATTATCTATCATACGCCACATCAGAAAAGCAGATCTACTATCCGGCAGATTTCATGCTTTTTCTATATGCATAAATGCATTTTTTTATATACGCAAGTAGGTATGAATAAGAGTACATACTATTTAAGTTCGAATTGTGTTTAAAAATAACTCTTGCACACCCCACACCGAGGACGACACAGACAAAACATTTTGTCGTTGTCGCACTCGGTGTGTTTTGCCAGCGGAGAAATAAAGAAAACATCCACACATACATCCACACAAAAGAAATCTCTACGTTTTTCTTAATTCTTCTTTTTCTTAATTCTTTTTACCATTGCAACAACATCCATACCAAATTGAACAAAATACAACAAGAAATATCGCAATAAAATACAAATCCAACTATGAGCAACCGACATGTCCGATTGTCGAAATCTGTTTGTTTGTCTTGTTCACTTTGGTGTGTGGTTCTTCATAAGACGGTGTGTACTTTCAGGCGTCGACATTTTGTCCGGGACTTTTTGTCTTCTTTGATGTGGTTTGCTCCTATACAACCCCATGTATTTACTGCAACCGACGGACTGACACGACTTTTTGTCGTGTCGTGTCTTGTTCGGTGTGTGTTGCCTCGTAAGAGCAATGGACTTGTGTGTTGTGTCTGCGATTTTTTGTCGAAAGACAAAAAGTTCGTCTTGTCCGCTTCGGTGTGTTTTTAGCCTGGTTGCAACAGACTTTTTTTTCATCAAAAGGAGACTATTTAGGTACTATGATTTAATAAAGACAAATACACATTAATGTTAAGAGACTATCTAGTCATTATACATAATAAAATTAAAAGGTGTGATGTTAATGAGACTTTATAGGTATAGTTTAATGTATTTAAGATTCCAATTTGTTTGAATTTGCATCAACCTGGTTTATTTTGTGCGAATAAAGTGTTTTAAGTGTCTTAAGTGTTTTAAATAAGTTTTTAAAGTGAGTTTGAGTGAACCTGGTTTATTTTGTGCAAAAAGTGTTTAAAGAAAAAAGAAAATAAACGAAAATGAAAAGACAAAGCTCGATTGCTACTTTTTTTAAAAGAACAAAACAGAGCGACCAATGTGGTAAGTTGTTAATTCTTATGTCTATACAAGGTGTCTCAAAGAAAAGTTATATGTAATATATTTAATATCTACTTATATCACTACACAAAAAAGGGTAATGTCTATCGAGACAATTTTTACTTTGTATTAAAATAGCTACAGTCAATATTAACGTCATCTTGATGCAATGTGATGAATTGTTCACGACACAATTTATAAATAGTTAAATTTCGTATTTCGTATGAATTTCTTATAGGTTTTGATTTTGAAAAACTTTATCCGCAACTTACGTTTTCAACATATTAACTTTGATTTTTGATATTAAGAATTAAGCTGTATTGTTTATATAAAATCGTAAATTACATTGTGTGTTGTCTTGATTTTGATAGATGTACGTATTCTTGAACCAAATTCTGAAGGAACTGTCATGGATTCAGCTATTGAAAAGGACATTCAAAAAGGTAAGAAATAATTTTAAGTGAGCGGATCGATATTTTGTATTTATTTCAAACTGTTCTTATTAATCAAATGGTGTATACACCATTTGTAGTTCTTTAATATATAGTTTCACAAATTCGTTTTCATAATCATCAACCCAAAAAATCTCTGCTCTATAAATTTTATTCATAATTTATTTTTGGGTTTTGAATCCAGAATAAAGATCGCAACGCGAATTTAGTCAGCTAAGAACTAAGGTCAATCTGTGTTTTTATTTGTTTAGATGAGAACAATCCTGAGGCTTCAAGTGCACGTGTAGAAGACACTGCATACCAAATTCAGCATTTGTCTTCTTGGCAGGCGGAACTTTTTGACATAGCGGAATTGCATAAGAAGAAGAACTCCCTAGACGACAACATGAAACAAAAAATTCTGTCTTCTGTCTTGCTTCCCCAAATGCCTTTTGAGTTCCCAATGACAATGCATGGATCTCAAAAAAGGAGCTTTCAGTGCAAGTGGGTTCTCGAAGACTTTCCTTTTCTGGCTTATTCAAGAAGTACTGATGCTGTTTTTTGCAAGCCATGCTGCGTATTTTTTCATGAAAGTGTCGGAAAAGGGGAACATCAACATCCCGGTAAACTTGTGTCAACTGGATTTCGTGACTGGAAAAAAGCTAAGGAGGTTTTCAATAAACATATTCAGCACCAATATCACAAAAAAAGCGTTCTTACCGCTACGTCATTCTTAAATGTTGCTTTTGGAAAGGAAAAAGATATTGCTTCCCAATTAAATAGCCAGCGTGCAAGAGAAATATCCGAAAATAGAGCTGCATTAAGACCAATTATTCAGTCTATTCTCTTTTGTGCAGATCAGGAGCTTCCGTTAAGAGGTGATAACGATAGTGGGGCTTTATCCTTAACTCGGCCTACAAAAAAGGATGGAAAATTAAGAGCACTTCTGCGTTTTAGAATTGAGTCTGGGGATACGAATTTAAAACACCACATCGTAACAAGTTCAAAAAATGCAACCTATATAAGCCCAGATATCCAAAACGAAATCTTGGATATATGCTCTGATATTGTCACCAGAAAAATATCTAACCGGGTTACAAGATCGAGTTGTTTTAGCATTCTGGCTGATGAAACAATGGATGTTTCTGGCACTGAGCAACTTTCAATATGTGTCCGATATGTTGACTGCTGTACAGACCCCACGAAAAGTATGCTTCGGGAAGATTTCGTAGGTTTTATTCCTGTTGATGACCAAACTTCTGAAAACCTGACTAAAAACATATTGCAGCGATGTGAGGAACTACATCTAGATATGAACAAGTGTGTTGGCCAAGGTTATGACGGAGCGGCAAATATGTCAGGCCACTTAAGTGGAGTACAGAGTAGGATAAGGCAACAGTATCCAAATGCCAGATATGTTCACTGTGCAAGTCATCGCTTGAACCTGGCTCTGTCTAATGCCATGTCAACACCCTCGATTCGCAATTGTCTTGGTGTAGTAAGCGAAATAGCTAATTTCTTCCGAAACCATTCAAATGCAAATAAGACTTTCCAAATCGCCATCCAAAAATACGCACCAGAAAGCAGAAAAAAACGACTTTTGCGCCTTTGTGAAACAAGGTTTATTGAAAGGCATGACAGCATTCTTTCATTTGTAGAGCTCTTCAAATGTATTGCTATTAGTCTTGAAGAAATATCCACCAAGACGTGGGCAATGTCTTCAAAAGCATCAACTCTGTTAGCAGCAATTCAAAGAAGTGATTTTCTGGTAAGCCTCATGGTATGCGAAAAACTTTTTAGTTTAACGCTACCCCTATCAATATACCTTCAAAATGAATCTTTAAATTTCGTGTCTGCAATAAATCACACGAAACAAGTCTTAAGTTCTCTTAAGAACATAAGAGAAACTGCCACAGACTTTTTCAGAGACGCTTTTCAATCCGCATCACAACTTGCCAGGGATTTATTTGAAGTCAGCATAACAATTCCAAGGCTTTCTTTGAAACAAACAACGCGCTCTAATCCAGAAACATCATGTCCAGAAGACTATTTTAGAGTTTCTATACTTATTCCCTGTCTCGATTCTCTTATACAAAATCTTACTGACAGATTTATGGTCAACGAGGACGTTTTACCATCGTTTCAAGCTCTGCTTCCAGGTTTTGCTGCAGCCAATCGAGTAAATGAAATGGAAAATCTAACACTCTACTTCGATAACGCAATATCCTTGTCAGCTGTTAAAGCGGAGTACATACTCTGGTGCGAAAAAATTTCATCGATGGACCCCTCTTCCGATGTTCTGAAACTGCTAGACATATGTGACAAGACCTACTTCAGGAGCATAAGCTACTTGCTTACAATTTTGGCCACACTACCAGTTACAACAGCTAGCGTTGAAAGAACCTTTTCAACGATGAAAAGGATCAAAACAGTATCCCGAAGCGTTATGGGCCATCCAAGACTAAGCGCACTTGCAATGCTGTCTGTTCACTCAAGTATTGATGTGGATCCAGATGAAGTGATCGACATTATGTCTAAAAAAAAGACAAGGCGTTTATTGCTGTAAACATCGAAACTATTTATTTAATTGAATAAAAAAAAATACAAACAAAAATAAAACATTTACATTATGTAGTTTTTTTTTTAATTTTTGTGTATAGAATTACTTCTTCGAAATTGAACAAGCCCCCCCCGAACCGAAATCCTGGCTACGGGCCTGGACACGGTTCTCTCCGGTAAATACGTTGACAGCAAAATATACTTGGACACTGACGGATTGACGGAATCTATGGGTAAGGCGGTGAATTTTCCATCTTTGCATCGTCCAAAATCCAAAATTTCGTAGAAACAAAAATGTAGTCAGCCCTATTGTGAGTTCCACACGGAAAATCATTCCCCCGGAATATTTTCGTTCACCCGGAGTTCAAAAGGGCTATTGTGAGTTTCGCCCGCATAGAATTTCACTTCGAAAAAGGACTGACAGTTCGAATAAAACAAACAGTGATAGAATGCTTGTAGAAAAACACCAGGGGTGGAATCGGCTAAATTCAAAAATGATTATCTCAATTGTGATAGTCACATGTGATGAAATGAAATTTTCCGTCTGCGTGAAGAATTCTAATTTAAAACCGAATTCTGCATCTGCACATCTGTTGAGCAGAACTTGTTTAATTGATTCTTAAAAGGTAATTAATCCGCAAATTTAAACATTATTAGAAATTTATCAAAATGTCCTTTACTATTTTAAAATGAAGGCCGAAAAAATGTACGTTTTCAAGCTGAATGGCCGCAAAGAAGAAATCCATCTTTGATAAAATCATCCTGCATCCAAAAGCTATACTACAACTTGAACATGGATTTTGTTGATCTGTATAGCAATTACCTTCCACGACTTGAAGAAGAACACCGGAAAGGAGGAAACTCGCGCACATGATCTCTTCTATGCTCTGTGGATTCCTGATTTGTTTGTGAAACGTCTCGAGGCCGACGGAGATTGGTCGCTCATGTGTCTTCCAAGAAGGAGGGTCGAGCCAATCGAACAATCAAAGCTCAAGCTCTCTGGTTTGCCAAATCTAATCAACAAAATATCGGAACAATCAAATGCAGTAATCTGTGCACAGAAACTGTCGAGTATTCAGCTCCAGATGAAATAGCTGTCTGCAATTTGGCGTCGATCGCTTTAAATGCAAGGGAATCTCGCAATACGAAATGTGGAATAAAACTCCAACCGACCTCTGCGATTGGGCCGCTCTGAAGGAGAACATTTTGAACGCGGGTGTCTGTTGACCTATCGAAATTGGCAATTCAATGTATAGGTACACATTGTGGTGGAGAATATACCTATGCTTTTTATTAAATAAAGAGAATATTATTTTATAAAGTTGAAAGGTCTTGGTTTTTTTTTCTTTCGGTACCAAAATTAATAACAATTTGGTTTTGGTACGTTCCTTAAGGACAATGGATTCCAGTGATGTATTTTCGCTTTCGAAATTGCAATAAGCAATACGTTTTTGATCAACAATATTTTGGTCGTGTAGGGTCGGATGGTTAACCAACACGTTATATGGCTAGCGTTGCAGTAGAAACTGTTCATAAAAATGATTAAATCGCTTTGCATCAAAATTAAGTAGTTTCTACTGCGAAGTCATATTACGTATTGGTTAACCATCCGACACAAGAAATATTGTTTATCATATCCGAATGCATTGCTTATTGCAATAAAAACTTTTCAATAAAATACAAAAAATAAACATTCATATGGGCACAAAAATATTCATTCTTTCTTGTTTTCAAGAAAACATTGAAACAAATTTTGTATGAAAGTGACTACTAAAAGCCTGTCACAGAAAAAAATCACAAAAATGTGACTGTCACATGTGATAATCACCTTACACAGACATAATTTGTGATATATGATTATCATTTATCACAAATCACCTTAGCCGATTCCACCCCAGTTTTCAGGGAATAAAAATATCCTATTCATATTTCCGTTTCAAATTATTAAACATTTTTATATTTTTCTTTACTTAAGGGGCCGACCCATAGAATCCGTCAGTGCGTCAGCGTTGACTTTTTCAACTGACAGCACAATAGAATACACATACACATGTTCTTATGAAACTCGTCCCATAAGCAACGCATGGGACGGATACGACGGATAAAGTTGGTTAACTTTCTACTTTTTACGTCCGTTAATCCGTTGACAACTAAATTTGACGAGCAGTCAATTCAATGTGTTCCCACAGCAACAAGGAAAGGCAATGGATGATGAAAATTTTTTGCAAACAAATAATTTTGACACGATTTTCATATTTTAATTTAAAATTTTTTGTTCGGATTTGCAGTTTTGTGAATTATTTTTACACCAAGTAAATGAGACTGTCAAAGCATACAACGTATTCTATGGGACCGGACGGTTCCATCCGGCAAATACGTTGGCAGCAACGTACGCATTGACGCTGACGGATTGACGGATTCTATGGGTCGGCCCCTTTACAATCCAAATGGCTAATTAATTAAAGAAATATTCTTTTCCAACTCATGGCTTACATTTTGTTAAGGCTATTGATACGCAGTTTGTAAGATATCAGTTCTTTTCATTTCATTTCAAAAACCAAATTTTAAACATACAGGAAATGTTTGCTCAGTGTGATATCACTGTATTGAAAACATCGACGTCAAATTGAAGTCTATTTCAATTTAAATATGTAAATTAATTTTGATTTTGATTCATATTTTTGCTTCGATTTGGGGGTTGAAAAATAAAATTGGGTTGGTGGAAAATTGGTGTTAAAAGAATGTAATTCGTTAGGTATTTATCTTTTTTTTTAGTTCAGTGTTGTGATAATGAAAAATATGCACTCTTGAAAAATCAAACCGAGAATTTGATCAATCGGCTTACAAAAGGATGTTTCGACCAAGTGATTTTTGTAGATTCACTCGTCCATACGCTAGTTTGTACTGAGTGCACTAACTTGACAAAACCCACATTTTGAATAGATTTCGAAGCCGTTTTCTGGTATTTTTGATCTTACTAGATTCATTTTGAGTCCAAACGGTTAGAAATAATAATGTTTCTTAACTCTAATCTTGTCTTTTCGCCAACAAAAAATAGGTGAAAATTTTAAGGTGAAATGTCGTTTGATTCCGCCCGGAATGATTAATGCCGATAAGGGGAATTTTTCGAACATGGAATTTTTTCACCCGGAATTCACAATGGGGCATATGCATAAAAATCAAGTAATTACTAGTAGTAAATACTTCAAGTTAATACTAAATCAACAAGTAAAAGCTCAGATTCGTAGTATTTACTTCATTTGGTATGCATAAAAAAAAGTAAATGCTAGTAAGCATTTACTAGTAGTAAATACTAGATTCATCCAAGTAAAAACTACATATTCATCGGAAGACTCAGGCATTTACTTACAGCAATTGAAAAATAAAGTAAAATGGAATACTAGACTTAAAAAGTAACAAGAAAAACCTTAACTTTGCTTTAATTTAGGTATTTAGATTTCATCACTTTGAGCTGAAGTATTTGTTGTTGATTTTTTAATTATAAATTTTCATACGCCGCGTGGTTGTTTCATAATCTTGACAAAAAACGAAAATAATTGTACGTTATTGTACGTTAGATTTTCTCAAAATGCTCGAGGTGCATTCGGTTCTTTTGATTAAGTCTATTTCATTTCTCCGCAGCTGCCCCAAACTCCTGATTTCAGGTGCACCAGAACCAGAACTGCCATATATTCATATATATGTCATATATTGGGATATTGGGAATCGACTTTTAAGCTGACCAAAACATCGTTCTATGATGACCCTCTCCTTTGTATGTAATTTGTTGTAAGATTTCACCTTGCTCGTGATTGGGTTTCTATAAATGGTGTTATTAATCAAGTGGCGATTCTATATCCCTGATCTGCCAAAAGAGCTGTTTTAACTGAATTTCTTAAAATTGGTTCAAGAAAACTGTTTTTCCAAATCCTGGAGTCGTGAACTGAACCTGGCCATTCACAAACAACACTTGTAGGTAAAACAATCTTTAACATCAAAGGTGTCTCCACATGTGTGCAATCCAAGGCTCCAATACAAGAAGGAAAGCTGAATTTAGAAAGCCAACCAAGATTTACTTTTTCAAAGCGGTAAAGCATTTTGAAATTATTTGTTGCTGGAGATCTTCGTTCCTTGTAAACTTGTTCAGTATTAATGTGCAAAAACACGGCCATTTTGCAAAAATATTGAAATGATCGCCTTGAATGTTGATTTGCAAATGAAAATGTTCGTTTCAAACAACCAAAAGTATTTACTAGCAAATGTTCAAGTTGCTCTTTAGTAACTTGTAAAAATTGAAGTAAATACTAGTAGTAAAAGGTTTTTATGCATATCACTTTAAGTATTTACTACCAAAATTCATCCATACCTAGTAAATATTTTTACTTCTAGTAAAAGCATACGAAAAAAAGTAAATACTATCAAAATTGACTAGTAAAAGCATTAAAAGCATCGAGCATATGGCTCGATAAGTGAACAAAAAAAAGGGATTTTTTTCGGGCGGAATGCTGTTCGGGCGAAACTCACAATAGGGCTGAATAACATTTTTCGATCTTTTCAAGAAATGAATCAAGAATATTTTTATATTTCATTTGAAAACTAATTCCGGAACAAAATTTTTTTTTTTTTGCTTGCGGATGCTCGGCTCGAGCTCGCCGGCTGTCGTGGTATCTTGTCCGCTTCGTTAGTGAACCAACATATTACTTATTATCATGCCATGGTTGATCCCACGACTTCGGCAAGCTAGCTCGAGACGAGCATCCGCCAGCATGCCAGTCCGCAGACCTAGCGAAAACAGTGCTTCACGTATAGGGATTGCAATCCCGGGATCCCGGGATCCCGATACATTTTTCAATCTCCTAAATCCCGGGATTGTATTATCTAATCCCGGGATTTTCGGGATTGGTAGATTAAATCATTGTATATAAAGACACCTAGTATACCTAATCAAGAATGGGTTTTTCGACTTTTTGTGCTACATCATAACCAAACAAAAAAATCCCAATACCAAACTTATGTAAAAAAACAGGAGGGTCATTTTGTAACTTTCAAAACGACTATCGTCCAAACGATTGTCGTCGACGATATCGTCTCAAATTTGCTTCACGTAAGTTGATCGTCATCGTCTCGTTCATCGTTTTTTTGCCTATGCACTTTGAGAGCTACAGACACTCTCAAACTGTAGACGAAATGTCATCGAAGTGCACATGTATTACTATCAGATCAAATTTTGTGTTTGTTTACTTCACCCGTGTGAAGCATTTGCAAGAAAGATAATTAGCTATCGTTCAAATTCCATCGTTATGACAATATCGTTTTGACGATAGTCGAGATACGGAAAGCAAATGTCAATCTGAAAAAACGATATCGTCTGGACGATATCTAGTGATTTTCAGAGTTACGTGAAGCAAGTCGACGATGTCGAGATACGGAATGACCCTCCAGCACTGTGTCAGGTCTCAAGATGGCACTACAATCGATTGCCGGGTCGCAGGTACTAGCTTAATAGAAATACAATGGACATAGACAAGAGAAGAGAAACCAAATGATCACCGATGAGTTAAAAGGGAGATGGGAAACCAAGCTGTCAAAATGACAATGTCTACAAGCTGCGGTCCAAGTTTACTGCAAGAGTATGCGTGTTTTTACCAATACTATCTCAGTAAACTTAAGCACCCCATCTTTGGAGTAAATTAACCGGTAAATTTGAAAATTTGTAGTTTTAACGTACGAAAGGTGAGTAAAAGTTAGCAGAAGAGGGATATCTATGTTCAAAAAGATAGCAAAAAAGTAAAATTGCGTAAAAGCAGCAAATGGCATCAAATGTATCAAGCAGTAGAATTTCCGACATTTTTGATGATGATGGAAATAAAAAAAAACGTTGTCTAATTAAGAACGCTGAACTTCTGAAAAGATTTTGTTTGCAATCTTATTTTGTAATCTGGTTTCAATTTATACTTAATCCATGTTCTATGAAATCGGCAGTTTTAAGAGTTTTTATGAATTAGTTTTTTTAAGAAGTTAATATTTTTTGTTAAATAATCATGGAGTTATTGCTTTTAAGAGTTTTTATTGAGTTATTTCTTTTTTAAGTGGTCAAATAAACAAAATAAAAATTTCCACAAATATCTTTTATTTTTTCTTTAAATCCCGGGATTATCCCGGGATACCGGGATCTAAATTTTTGAATCCCGAAATCCCGGGATTGAAAAATCATTCCGGGATTGCAATCCCTATTCACGTACCAACTACCAGCAGTACCAGCCAATACTAGCCTATTATAAATGACGCCCCAACGTGGGGCCATTTATAAAAGGCTATGCATTTGAGTAAGAATAAGATATTTATTGTTTTAATTAAGGGTATTCACGTAAACGCAGAAAACCCATAGAAACCGTAGAAACCGTAGAATTTTCTATCGGTAGAAATGAGCTGTCAAAATTTGTATGTGAAAAATTTTCTGCAAATCGTAGAATTTTATCTCACAAATTTGTAGCAGAAACTGCAGAAAAAAACCTGATAAAATTTATGACGTTTATTTTGACGTTTAATTTGGCACTCACATTGTATTTCTATCTAGCTAGTACCCGCGACCTGGCAATCGATTGTAGTGCCATCTTGAGTTCTGGCGCAGTGCTAATTTGTTTTACATAAGTTTTGTATTGGGATTTTTTTTTTTTTTTTTGGTTTTGATCTGGCACAAAAAATCGTTGATTGTACTAGGTAGTTTCACATACAATGGGCACTCATTTCATCTTTTCTCCAACTGAACAGACTGAAATAAGCGGGTAGTTCTCGTCAGATTAAATAACAAAAAAGGAAAATTCTGAATCAACAGAAAAACAAAAAATGCCGAAGGTAAGAATAACAAATATTTGAGTAAATTTTATTAAATATGATTTCTTTTAATGCAGAATCAAAATGAAGAAAACAAAAAACGCACACGGCCGTACCAACCATCACATCGTTGGACGCAAATGGAAACCCAGTCGATGCTAGATTTAATAGTGGAGGCGGTAAAGGATAACCCCGAAACCTTTGAGGTATGTTTACTTTTAATGCTTCTTTTTCAGATTTATTTTAATGAATATATTTCTTCCAGAAACCAACAGCCCAAAATTTTTTACAAAGGTTTGCGGGAATGTCTCCACTACTGGCCAGCATCTACTGTTGTCCTTTCTTGTTGACAGCATTAGCATTCAATACCCACTCAACAAGCAATGTTTCCAAGTCCTCATTCAAAATACAAAATAGGGCTTTCAAAAACAAGATTGGTGCAATCGCCAATCGTCCATCGGCATTGATTACTCCTTGTTTTTGTTTTGGCTTTTGAGACCAGCTTGGACGTCATTCCAAGTTGTTGTTGAAGATCATGGAGATGACGGTCGGTTGTTTTGATAAGAAAAAACTGTCTTGGGGGCATCGTTGTTTTGTTATTATTAATAGAACTGTTTTTCATTTAAATTCAATTTACTGACGAAATCATTTGACCACAATCATAATAAATAATTTAATAAAGAGGTCTGTTTCTGGGTTGACATGACTTGATAACTTTCAGTTTTTGTTTACATTTTCCAACATCCACAAATCATTTAAAGTGATATGTGCATACAATTGAATGAATTTTATTTCAAAACTACTTCTTGGCATCTTGAAGAACTAAAATTAAAATGTAATTAGAATAAAAAAAAAGAATCACTTGTAACATAAATTATCGAATGACGTGAATTGAACAAATTCACTTTGACGTTTAACAAACAGCTGTTTGTTTCCCTTGTTTACGCAACTATTTTCTGCTGGGGTGTTCATTTAAATCTTTTGCGGAATTTTCTATTTTTCCGCAAAGTAGAAAAATATCTCGTTACGTGAATACCCTTATTGAAAATATATTTTTATTCTTCTTCTCTGGGAAGTTAGTCGTGCGTCGTGTGGATTACAGGGGTCGCATTCATATTTCTTATTTGTATTTATTGAAGATTCAAAAATACAGTTACTGTCCTCGGGGTCATACGCTATTTATCTTGAGGAGACGGACTTTCCATCTGAAAATAATAAAGATAAGTTATCTCCCCCGAGTTTCGAAAAGCCTTGATTTTCTTACTGGAGTACTTGTCCTTCAACTACCTATATTTGTGCGTAACCAATTTTGATGTAAGCCACCCATCTGCGCTTCGAATAATATGCCATTAATACATTTTTCAGCGAATATTCTTTGTTTTTGCTCCAACTTCGTGAGTTTTGATGTCCACATATCTGCAACCGCACGGAATTCGTCCCTTGGTTGAGATAAGCGCTTGGCAGCTAAAGCAATTAGCTCTTTTTTTCTTTTTCTAGTAGTTTGCACTTCCTAAAAACACATAAAAAGTAAGTGCACGCACATTTTAATCTTCATTTGTATTTACAGACACCTTCAACAAAAGAAGAATGGAAAACAATTGCAGATGATTTTTTTTTTACCGATGGAATTTCCTGAACCTTAACTGCTTGGGAGCAATAGATGGAGAGCCTTTGCCATTAAGAAACCTCCGGACTCAGGATCATTTTGTTTTAATTATTATGAAAAATATCTTAGCATCGTGCTTATGGCAATCGTCACTGCTAATAATGAATTCATAACGGTAGATGTATGTAGGTATCAATGGAAGAATATCGGATGGTGGTGTTATAGCAGACACAAGATTTGGAAATGCGTTTTCTGAAAATGCTTTGGATTTGCCTGAAAATAGTTCACCACCACTGAGTGACAAAAGCCTACCCTATGTGTTAGTTGCAGATGATGCATTCCAGCAATCTGAACACTTAATGAAGCAATATTCTCAGATAGGTCATAGGTCTTAGCAAGCAGAAACGAATTTTTAATTATTATCGCCTCAGTCGGGCTCGGCGCATAGTAGAAAATGCGTTTGGTTTATTGGTTTCACGATTTGGAGTGCTCCGGTGAACAATTACACTTTCACCAGAGAAAGTGCAAGCTATCGTCCTCGTCTGTTGCTATAAGCACATTTTTTTGAGATCCAAAATTGCCAGCCAACATTAAGCAAAAGGTTTCTGGATCAAGAGCAGTTACAATTATTCAAGGCACTTGGAGGAATGAGTGTAACATTTACTTCTTTGGAGAATACGAATACATCACGCAGAAATGCAACAGCCAACGCTAAAGTTATAAGAGATAGGGTCGTGGCACCAATTACCGAACAGTTAACATACTAGAAAACCATTTTAAAGCCAACATTTTCTTTATTTTTGTATATTTTTAATTATATAAAAATGTAAATAATAGTATGATCCATTGGCAAAAATAAAATAAATAAAAATCTCATTTGAAATATATTTATAGGTAGGTACTTAGTTTTACCTTAAAAATAAATATATGTACTTAAGTTCTATTTTTTAAATAGTCAGTGCGATTTATATTTGAAAATCTTCAATATAGGAAGTAGTTGTCACATCAAGTTTCGAGAAAAAAATATTTAAAATAATAGTAAGGGGCTCGAGAGCTTTTTTAAACAAACAACATTTTTCAAAAAATTAATTTTGTTAATTAAATAGTTTTTTAACGTTTATTTTTTATATATCTCCTAGCAGGTATTGATTTGAAATTTTTATGGATTTGACCATGTTTGTTAAAAGCGACTCATAAATTATGAGCCATTCTCTTCGCAGAGCTTCTAAAGCTCTCCTACATATACGTACCTTCTTCCTTCTCCATTAATTCTCCTGTCTTTGATTACCCAAAGATTCTGGTTGTATGAGATCAACATTGGGCAGTTGCATCAATGTCATCGAATTAAGCTCCAACCAATGATGTTTCCCAATTTGTCTGAATTTTGGTATTGTCCCGCTGAAAAATCATAGTGATCAGCCAAACAGGTATCAAACTGATGCACAGCACTTAAACATAATCCCGACTGTTGATTTTTGATGACGTATATCGAATTTCGAAGCATAAAGCTCACCATCACCATTATCATCAGTGAACCTCCACCAAAATTAGTCCATTCGAAATATTTCGGTTCCTTTCGCAAATCACTCAAGTATCGATGTAAATGTAACCCTTCAGGATCATCTAGGTTCAGTTTCTTCTCATCAGAAAAAATGACCTTTAATCGAATTTAAAGGCACATATTTTTTTCCTCTAATGGTGCCTGGCTACACAGGGATTTTTCAATGCCCTAACGAGTGAGTTTGTAGGCAAGAGAAACGAAACGTGAAGGGGGAAGATGCTCACGAAGGGAACTGAATTTTCTGTGTGAGCAATACAGTTTCATTCCTAAATTGTTCCTCTTTTTGATGTTTGTTTATTTTTTTATTTCTGCCTTGTCAACGACAGTCATTCAATTCAAATTAATTTTTTGTGATTTTTTATTTGTGTGAGCACTGAGCATCCATAGTTTTCAAGAAATTCAGAAATTAATTAATTGTAGGTATAAAAAAAAATTGTGCGTGTCAGCTCCGACCGACGCGCGACTGGAGTTCACTCAATAAGAATGATTTGATTACCTTAAAATATATAATACGCAAAGGATTGAATTCATATATTCATACATCTATTCATAATAATTTGATAAAATATATTAGGTATACTTAAATACTTATGGTAAGCAATATGAATGTCAACAACTTTGTTTAAAACGTTCTTACGTATTTTTTAATGAATCAATGTACTTACTTCTACAAACATGTTTGTAAATAATGAAAAAATCTACAAAACTGCATCATTACATTTTGAGAACAGTTACATTATCAACTTTTCATTAATTAATGATGAAAATTCAAATGGGTCCACATTTATCGTGCATTATTGCATACAAAATGGAAATGAATGTTGATAAATTCTACATTTAAAGCCTGAAGCCTTGTGCTTCTTAAGAGATCTTAATCTTGAAAATCCGATTATTAGAACGCACGCTAGAATGCTTTTAATCGAAAAACACCGATCGAATTTTGGCCATAGCGGGATTCTCCCACAGGTGATGTTTCATTTTGTACGAACCAAGCAGGTCGTTTGTGTGCAATTATATTTATTTTAAAATCGAGATTGTGAGGCTTGTAGGAAACGTATCCTTACAAATGAGGTATCAAAATCACCGTTATTTCATGTAGATTAGACATATGGAAATATCAACAACCAGTCTATAGGATTAAAACTTATATACCAATTTATGTGAAAATGTCTTAATTGGCTATATTAATGAGTTACCGTTATAATTAAAGTATAATAAATTGAAGAGCATGAAATTCTGTATCATGTGTGAAAATTTCACCGTTCTACGTTGAAATCTCTGTTCAATAAAATAGATTCGAAATGGCACTAAAACTTTTACCCCCTCTTTTCACCCCCCCCCCCCCTCGGTTAATTTTTTTTAAACTTTGAATGTCTTACTTATTTATGTTTAGTCAAAAGCCATACAAATAAGTTTTAAACTTCTAACCAAACCGACCTCCATACAAACTTTGACCTAACATTTCAACCTTTTGTGACCTTTTCAACCCCTTTTATTGCGTTAAAAAATACCGTATGCCCTGCCACAGGTTCTAGTCTATCTTACTACCAAATTTCATCTAAATCGATATAGTAGGTTAAAATTTATTAAGAGTTAAAAAAAGCGTTGGTAGTCAATTTTCATAACGCTTTTTTCAATGATTGATTTTACTATCCATAATTTTTTCATACCGGGGTCTATACAGGGTGATTCACGAGCGTTGTGCCAAAAAGCTAGAGCGTGTAGGTTAAGTTGAGACAAGAAAAAAATCGTATGGGAGGGGGGGGTCTATTCCCCCCCGTTTAGCCGGGAGGGGCAATTTTCTGAAAAATTGACTTATTTTGTAAAAAAAAAATATTAAAAATCAACGGCTTCGTTTACAACACCGTGCTATACCTTTCTGAAAAGCCAAAAACTTCTTCTTTCACCTTGTTTTTAAATTAAATTGTTTTAATGAATAGTTTAAAAAAAATAAATTTTCAAACTCAAAATTTTCAAAAAAAAGCAAAAAAAAACATTTTTGAACTAATTTTTTTCAAAATTTTATGTAATTAAGTACTAATTTTGTTTTCAAAATTCAATGCCGTTGTTAATTTTTAGTCGAAAACAGAAAACCGGATGCAAAAATATCTTTTTGTTTTTGAGAAATAAAAAAAAACCAAAACCACTTTTTTCTAAAAAAAAATGTTTATTTTTATTTTTACCTATCTGTACTTTTAGTTTACTTTATTAGTTTCATTTATAAATTTAATTTTTTGTAATTGGAGTTTTATGAGGACTCAATTAAGTAAAAAAGTATTACATTATCCCTGGATTAACCATTTTGTTCATTGATCCCCCCTCCCGTACGATTTTTTTCTTGTCTCAACTCAACCTACACGCTCTAGCTTTTTGGCACAACGCTCGTGAATCACCCTGTATATGAATCGATTCTAAAGGAGTAAACTCCAAAAAAAAAAAAAAAAAGCAATCGTATCTGTAATAAATAAATTATCAAATTTTCAGAAATTGGATTCAGTGTCAGACACAACCTTTGCATGAACTTCAAGAAGCACATCAGCATTTTGGTTTAAGCATGTCCCAACGAATTCTCTATAATGACGAACATTCTAAGTTAAACGCAGGCAGATCCCCAAGAAGTCATGTTCGCATCATTTCTCTCAAATGCGAAATAATTTATCAATTGGTTGTCATAATTTACAAAAACGTCAAATAAAAAGAGACATTTCATGTTCCCCGCAACGAAATGGAAAAGAAGAATGTGAGTAAGGCGCCGGTTATAGCTATCAGAAAAATCCATCAGAAAAAATTGAAACAGTGAAAACTTGAAACATTTTTCTGATGAGTGTTTATAGCAACCAAAAATTTTGTGTCAGAAATTAAATGTCAATTAAATGTTTTTTATGACATCAGAATTTTTTTTTTCTATCAGAAAAAATTTTTCTGATGTAGTCGGAACAGAAAAAAATCGAAACACATGAGAAAAACGAAATGGAATACTTTTGAAGTTTTTATAATCAGCTGTTCAGAAAAATGAAATCTCATCAGAAAAAAAAAATTAAATTCAATTTTCTAATTAAATTCGGTCATAAATGTTTTAATTCTTTTTGAAAAAAATATTTCAAACAAACGTTCGTCGAATTGCATAAATATTTCGCTCAAATGAAGTTGAAGAGTAGTCAAATTTGGAAAAAGAATTTTTTTTCTGATCCGTTTTTCTGATAGCTATAACCGGCCCCTAAGCACAACAGTGTGTAGCCACCGCACGTGATTTTTCAGTAGCTTGAAAAATCCCTGTGTAGCCAGCCAGGCACTTACGCTTCTATACTTTGGATTGAACTTTGACTGATATCTGTCATTTTACTTATTTTATTTTATGTTCGTCAATATTTTCTCCAAAATTTAATTTTTTGTTTTGTTTTTTGAAAACAAAACCGACAGCTGAAGCGAAAAGGAAGAAAACATCAAGTAAAATTTTCACACAAACAAACAAGAAAACATGTCGGTGAGCAAATTCATATGAAAAAGTAGAAAACCATTGACTTATTATACTGCTGCTTCGTGATAGCTTGTTAACAATTCCTATGCTTGAACTTTATACGTCATCCAACGCTAACAGCAAAGCTGCTTTGTGTTTTCTGCTTTAAGTGTTTGTTAAAATCAGTGTGAGAATCTGTGTAGATTCGTCTCAAAAGACGAATTCAAAACGAATCAACTCAATCAATACTTTTCTCATTGGAAAACGTTTTAAAAAAATATTGCCGGACCGTCGTCGTCGTCGACGGCACATCAATTTCAATGTTTTGGTTCAATTGAAAACCACATAAGTAAAACTTTGAGAGGGGGTGTTGAACAGACCCCAAGTTTTCCTTTATGTGATTGCTGCGCCATCTTGCATATCAACATATTATTATATTGTATTAACGATGCACTACATAAGCTTAATTGTAACCTTATTTCATATCCTATCCTTCTTCTTGAATTCACCTCAATAAAGATAAGTCCACTGAATTATTATAAGAAACGAATGTTCTTTTATTTCGACCATCCTATATAACAAGTATAATTTACAACAAAAGCAAACAAGAAATCTATCCTCACGAATATACCTTTGTTTGTAATGAAATGTTTATGAAAGGCGACAACATCGCAGATTGGCATAAATTCTGCAATTCTCATATATTATTTGTTTCCATAAGCAGAAGCAAAGCACAAGGGCCGCGTGTGTCGCTGTCGTCGATTCATAATGGCGCCAGTAATAGGTCTTCATATACAAAGGTTAGTGTCAATCGATCTCCTCGAGAAGAATAACAACTAGTTTAGTAGAGCTCGAGACATAATCAAGT
This sequence comes from Sphaerophoria taeniata, assembly GCA_943590905.1. Taxonomy (NCBI): domain Eukaryota; kingdom Metazoa; phylum Arthropoda; class Insecta; order Diptera; family Syrphidae; genus Sphaerophoria; species Sphaerophoria taeniata. The sequence goes on along the minus strand of OX016540.1, from coordinate 20,444,792 downwards.
CGCACTCAACAATAGAGCGTGTTCAGCGCCGAGTGATTAAATTCCATAGTTTGTGAAGATTTCCAAGAAAGACATACTTTCGGAATATCCGAGTAAAAAAATATAAACGAATTTGTTATGCAGATCGTTTAGCAAATTATTAAATATCTACACAGGTTTAAGATGAACAGTTATTTACTTTTTGAATCTACGAATACGTGCAGCAAACAAGGAATGCGACTTGCACTCTATCTGTGTCTATTTTTAAATCTCCTAACACTGACTTACACTATTCCGGATAACCATATTGATGATGATGATGATGTGATTGATGTGGATTTTATTTGTTCTGGAGACAACATGATTCCAGTAATTAGTAAGTAGTTAATTTTTGTATAGACTTGGAGATAAAATTTGACAGGGGGATTTCTTTGTCAAGTTAAATAAGTTCTTAAAATCCAACTGAAGAACTGGTTTTATTAAATGTGATTACATTTTTTGATCGTGGCCTATAGAGCGTAATTATCGAAAAAAACCGAAAACCAGTGATAAGCAAGTTAAAGGTCGTTCTATTTTATTGTGTTTGTTTCTGTCTGATTCTGTCTGTCGGTCTTTGCCGACTTGAATGAATGTGAGCTATTTGGTGTCTTAGGTCCTTGTTATTGCGAAAAGCGAAAATGAAGTAAAGTAGGTAGAGGCAAATTGTGCCGAAAAACCGCGCTCAATTTAAATTTAGGCGCCCGCCGGTTATAGCTATCAGAAAAAATTGAAACAGTGAAAACTTGAAACATTTTTCTGATGAGTGTTTATAGCAACGAAAATTTTGTGTCAGAAATTAAATGTCAATTCAGCTTCGCGCTGTTTTTTTATGACATCAGAATTTTTTTTTCTATCAGAAAAAATTTTTCTGATGTAGTCGGAACAGAAAAAAATCGAAACACATGAGAAAAACGAAATGGAATATTTTTGAAGTTTTTACAATCAGCTATTCAGAAAAATGAAATTTCATCAGAAAAAAAAATTAAATTCAATTTTCTAATTAAATTCGGTCATAAATGTTTTAATTCTTTTTGAAAAAAATATTTCAAACAAACGTTCGTCGAATTGCATAAATATTTCGCTCAAATGAAGTTCAAGAGTAGTCAAATTTGGAAAAAGAATTTTTTTTTCTGATCCGTTTTTCTGATAGCTATAACCGGCCCCTTAATGAACTGATAAGCGGGGCACGTACAGTCGTTAAATTATATTGTGATTGCGACAGGTTATCTCAAAATAGGCCCGAATCGAAAAGAATTCATAATTTGAGCTCTTCCTTGTGAATCTTGTATAAGATGAAAATAAAACATGAAAACACCATGGCCCTATTTCATAAAACTATTAGTGTTGTACTTGTAGACTTGTAGCTAGAAGCACAAATTAAGTATGGAGTTGTAGTTTTCTGTTTCAAAAAAATTTTCATTTATTTGTAGTCGGGCGAATTCAAATTATTTTGCTTCTAGAAAACTACAAGTGTAACTAGGAGTAACGAAAATAAACAAATAATAAACAAATATTTGAACTTTCTGTAGCAGCAGTGACAGACGAAATATATTCAAGAAAATTGTTTAATTTATCGGTGCTAGATATATAAATATATAAATAGAGTGGCGCGACAGCTCTTGAAGAGCCAAGGCCTAAGTGGCTTACTCTCATCAACAATTCTCTGAGTGCGTGTGAAGAATTGAGGGGACCTACAATTTAACGCCGATTCCGAACAGCAAAGTTGAGAAGCACTTTTTTCATGACAGATTGATGCTCTTGGAAGATTTGTCAGGTCTTAGCAAGAGGCAGTACCCGTGAAAGATGAAATAAAAACTTGGCCTGAGTAGGACTCGAACCAACGACGTTCTGCTTAGCAGTCAACCCAGTTACCAACTAAGCTACAGGCAACTGCTAGATATATTAATTTAAAATTTAATAAGATTTTTGCTACGATAGGATAGAGATTATCACTTTTATTTGCTGTTTAATTAAAATGTGTTCAAAGAAAATCAAAGTTCTTATTTTGGAGGAAATTCAAAAAAATAAATTAATTTTATTTGGCACATTTTCTGATAAACTAACGAAAAAAGAAAAAAGCATCGTTTGGACTTATATAAAGAGCTGTACTATGGTAGTGCATTATTTTAAGTATTTTTAACATATTTATAAATCATCGCTGTTTACCTAGGCTAAGCTTGACAACAGCAGAAAGACGGGTTCTGCAGGTGGATCGTAAAATAAAATGAATGAAGTAGATACCAAAGTTCTAGATATTTTGCAAAAAGATGCGCCTGACATTATAGGTCTGCCGGTGTTAGAAACTTTTCAGGATAAGCATGATTTTGCTGAAGCAGGCAAAGTACCTGAATTGGAAGTGGAACTGTCCCCAAATCAAGATAAGGAAAATTTAAGTCGGAAGGTGAACTCAAAAGCTTCCTCTGGTAAAGAGAAACAATATCGTTTTTTAAGAAATTATATTTATTTATAATATTGTTTTTAGAGTTCAAAAGAAAACCAACTGCATGCGATGACGAATTTTCAGAGCTTAAAAAGAAAAAATTAAAACTGGAGATTACTTATTTAGAAAAGCAGAACACTAAACTTGATCTAGAAATTGCAAAGCTATTAAACGAAAACAAATAATTTTAACGCGAGTTAAATGTAATGAAAGAATAAATAAACAAAAATCTTCATTAATATAAAACTATTTTTATTTTTCAAAGCTATTGTCTGAACAAGTTAATTATTTCATCTCTTCTAGTTAAACCACTTTGTGTATCAGGTTCTATTTCTTCTCTTGAGGAATGGTCATCTTCTTCATCATTTTCACTTCCAATTTCATTCAAAGTGTTTGAGGTCAAATTGAAAATAGTAGCACAAGCCTTAACTATGTTGCATGCATAAATCGGGTTCACCCTCAATTTTTGTAGGCAAGGGAATTTTTCTTTTAATACACCAAAAGCATTTTCTACAAGGCGCCTTGTCGACTTATGAGCGCGGTTAAACCTCTGTACTGCCTCATCATTCATGATATTGTTGGGTGTTATCAACCAATCTGTACATCCATAACCCGAATCACCTATTAACTCATAAACATACGGTTTTTTTTAAAGATAGTAAATACATACATTTATGTAGCTTCAATTAATTCTAAACACACCTAGCAAAATTGATCGTGGATGTGGCCTCCAACCTGAATTCATCTTAGAGAAAAGCTCACTGTTTCTCAAAACTCTTGCATCATGAACTTTTCCTAGCCATCTTGCACTAACGTAATAAAAGTATAAATCAGGTCCACAAACAAGCATGCAGTTGATGGAGTGATTTCCATGTCGATCTACAAAACGGTCTTCATGCTCCCTTGGAGCATCTATTTTTATCAATGTGCCATCAATGCATCCAGCTACATTCGGCATACCAGCAATAGAATAAAACTTTTCGACCACATCAGCAGTGTTTCTCGGCCACTTAACTTTGTCTGTAAATACTCGTTCATTGATAGCATTCACAACTTTTTTAACTACATGGCACACTGTTGCCTTTGAGACTCCATGCATATCAGCTACTCCGTGATATTGACCACCGTTTCCAAGCCAATGAAGTCCTATCAAAATCTGTTGCTTGGCCGAGAGAGCATGGTTTCGATTGGTTTCATGTTCCAATGATGGTCCAAAGTATCTCAACAATTCCTCACAAACAGAAAAACTAATCCGAAACTTTTCATTAAAGGAATGATAAGACATTAGCTCGAAATTTATTCGTTCTCGAAAAAATCGGGGTCTTCTTCCTCGATAGTAATCTTCGAAATCACTTTCGTCACTGCTTGAAAACATTTTGTTTTTATTTTTCAATTTAAACGCCAACAAACTTCTTATTATAACTTCAAATGAACCAATTTATTGTATAAGTCAATCTACTGTCTTATAAAGAATTTACGCCAACTTTGACCCGTTCTTATATTGAGGAAAAATATGTTATACAGATCGTTTTCATTTATAACCATTTTGAATTGTATGTATGAATGTTGAAATCCCTACAGCAAGAGCATATGAAAATTGAATGCTATAACAATGCAATTTTTTTTAAGTACCATACAAATGCCCGGCACCAATACAAATCCTTCTTACTATATCAAAAAGTTAAATTCAAGTCGTTTCCTTTATATCCTTAAACCGCAATTACTTACAATCAAAAGCTTCTATTTTGAGTGCATATTGCAGGATGATGAATGCATAATGATTTAAAAGGCAAGACTTTTTGTAACTAGGAATGGAAGATTGATTTTAGTGCCAACTAATTTTTGATATTGTAATATTCGGCTTGGTCCGACAATTAAAACTTATTCACTTTTTAAATAAAACACAAATTCACTTTATTCAAATCACTCACAAACTTATTTATTCAACACTTTCAATTATAACTTTGCAAACACAGAGTACTTTTCTTTATCGCAGTTCACAATTAATTATTTCGCCTCGCCACCAAACGGCTATTTATATCAAAAATGATGGGTTCTAGAAACTACTATTGGTTCCTATTGGTTCTTGGGGAAGCTGAAAGTTCGAGAAGCTCTCTATTTACAAATAAAAAGTACTGGGATTTTCTGTAGGGGCTAACGTTCTTAATGCTAAACAAAAAGTTTCTCTTAGTCATTAGATATTTCCCCTCACAAGTGTTTACTACTACAATTAACGATATTAAGTAAAGAGAGTATGTACATTAAATAAACAAGAGATACAGAGTAAGTAAAGAGAGTAAGAAAAGTGTGTACATTAAATATAGAAAGAGATACAGACTAAGTAAAGAGAGTAAGAAAAGTGTGTACATTAAATACAGAAAAGAGGTACAGAGCGTAAGAGATAATAACGTATACACATTAGTATTAGACATTGCAATAGAAAGAGATACAGAGCGTATGAGATAAATAAAGTGTATACACATTACAATATCATAAAAATTTAAAAGACTGCATTGTTATTGCACTTTTACTGCCAAACGACGTCCATTAACGCTCCTTAAAGGGACAACAAAACTAGTATATTTTTTTCTATCCATGACACCCAAAAATTGTTGTAAATTCTTGATTATTATGCTTGATAATTTAAGATCCATTTTAGTGATACAACTTTATCCATGAATTACATTTAAAACCCAAAGGAACCAAAATTAGCCATAATATTTTGTTTTTATTAGTCTTTCTACTCTTGTAAAAAATCGCTTGTAGCTACAAGTCTATCACTAATAAAAGTTTTACAAATACTTTTATGAAACAGAAATATTCGCCGCACTTGTAAATTTCACTTGTAGCTACAAGTCTACTTACTTGTAATTATTAGTCTATTGAAATTCTTTATGAAACAGAAATTTGCTGATAATTTACAAGCTACAAGTAAATTCACAAATAATTATTAGTCTTGTAGTTTTATGAAATAGGGCCCAGTTTTTTTTTCTTATTTTTTTTTTTTTGCTCTATTGTTTCAAATTAATCCAACCAAAAATTCATTCGTGTTGACGGGCAACGTAAATGGCACATTCCTCGACTGGCAAAGACAACTGAAAATAAATAAATAAATCCCTATGAATTCACAAGCAAAGAAAACATACACTAGAAATTGTATTATCTTCTTATTTGAACTACTGCTACGGCAATCCAATAACAAAAATAAATGTATTGTTGACGTTTCTCCAGGCGACCATCTCACACACTATTGAGCCTCTCACTCGCAGGGGAACCGGTGGATGTTAAACCAATCAGATACACATCAACCAATACTGAGCTAAGCGACCATCCTAAATTTAAACTGATGGATTTACACCAATGCTCAAAGTGAAGCCAGGAGACCTACACACACACACGATCTTGTTTCTCTTAAGATCGTCATGTGAAGGATCTTACACCAATGCTTGTAAATAAATAAGCCAGCCCAGTGGCAAATTTGATCCCCAATGAAAAATTTTGGTGAAAAGATCAAGGAATTCATTCCACACTTTTAAGAGGAAAAATAAGGAAATGATTTCATAGGAACAAAGTAATGCCCTTTTTCCTCTGTACATTTTCTCTATTCTATTAACGCTTTCGTTTCTTCGCATGCCAAAACGTTGTGATTTCAGTAAGGAAGAGTCCTGCACAGCTTCACGAGTTCGCAATTGGCATTGAGCGCTGTGTGTTGTATTCATAAGATGAAGAATAAATGAACAAAAAAGAAACAAAAATATTGTCTAGCTTTTAAGGCTAAATCACAAAGGCGCTTCAGCTTCGGCTTCGCCTGACGTTTACGAGTTCAGCTATAGGCATTCAATGCTGGCTATCACAATGACGCTTCGACCTCACGTTTCGTACGTAACGTGACTCCAAACGGAAGCTCTAGTTCAAATTTGCTGACCTTTTGCTTTGTCTGACAGCTCAACAGCTGTGCGTTCATTCGTTGTTTGGAGCAGCGTTACCACTTGAAAAAAAAAGAAGCGAAGTAGATTTGAGAATAAAACGAAGAAGATTGAGAAAAAACGAAGTAGATTTTAAAATAGTGTATTTTATATTAACCATGGATTAGGGCCGTGTGTGATTTGAGTAAAAATGTGCATACAAACTTGACGTTTGATTTAATTTTGACACTACATGGTGGATAAAATGTGTTAAAATTTAACTAGCGAGCTAAAATATGACATTAGTGTTTAAATTTAACCAACATTTTAACGCAAGTCGCACATAGCCTTAAATATTAAACAGTTCAATAAAAGCAAGCACTGAAGCACGTAACTTTGCGTAATTGTATAGGTTGATATTTCGTGTTTTTTAATTGTGTCCGCTTATTGTTCGTGTATGAGGATAGAAACTTTATTGCAGATGTCGCTTATCTATTTTCCTGATGAAAATAATGAACGCATATCATTTTTCAGTATAAACTTTAGGCATAAAATTACTAAAGTTAATCGAAGCAGATTTTATAAATATCAAGTAAAATCGAAAAGTTTTTTCTAAGTGAAGTGAAGTGAAATTCTTTATGGTGCGATGTAGCAAATCGTTTTTCAAAAAGTTTTTCAAAAATCGAAGTAGATCAACTTCGAAAGGAGTAAAGTGGCAAAGCTGTTTTTTTAGGTATGTTGATGATGGAGGGAGAAATGTCATTCAAAGCAAACGCAAAGCGCTTGCATCGAAACGTAGGCGAAGCTGAAGCTGAAGCGCCTTTGTGATTCGGCATTTAAGGGTGGAAATGGAAATGACCTGCAAGAATCCATGTATACAAAAATTATGTTCTTTATACTTCTATTGATCGAGGACGACGCGACGAACGGTGACGACGACGCACGCAACGGTTTTGTTTTTTTCCGCTGTCTATTTTTGTCTGCGATCGTTAAAAAAATGTTTTGTTCTTTGTTAAATCAGTGCAATCGAAATCTTAGTTAAGGACAGTTGATGTGAAGAATGTGTTAGTTAATTTTAAGAGTCAATTAATAATAATAAAAAGCACAGAAGGAAACAAGAGAGTAATCGAAAATTTACCAGGTACTCAAAAATAAATACTTATTTTCGACTTATTTACCTAGAAATGAAATTAAACTACATTTTTTAAAGGTATTCTGGAATCTGAAATGTGGAGCAACCTAAAAGGAGTCGTTTAGCTTCAAAAATTGAGAAAAAAGAAGAAGATCCAGCCAAAGACTTGAATTGTTTTTATATATTACTAGCAGTTGCCCGCGACTTCGTCCGCCTCTCCCTCGTCCACCGGCCAGAGTATCATCTCGACTTGTGCATCATGCGCGCGTGGGAATTTTGTTCGGAAGTTATTGTAAAATTGCATTGCAGTCAACTCTCCCTAGGTCGTAATTCTCTTGAACTTGAAAAATTTGAGAATTTTTTATGATTCCCTTCAGTTTACGGCTAGCAACCGTAATTGCCGCCGTACTCGGTGACAATGGACCCCAGCGCGTGCGGTATCTGGGGGGGAAAGAGGCGTGGGAATTATAAAAAAAAAAAAAGTTGTTCATACTTAAAGCATTCCCTTGGGTGAACTCTCCCTCCTCGTCTCCGCATCCTCTGCATAGATCATCTGAACTGATTCTCATCTTCTTCATATGATAACCTAATAGATTATGTCCAGTGATTATGCTTACAAGAGATCGAAGTGATCCCTTGTGTAGCTGCATAATTTTTTCCGTTCTTTGTCTGTTAAAACAGGGCCAGATCTTTCTTGTTGTGCCGCAGGTGTCAAGAAGGTTCCACCTTTCATTGGCCTTGATAGTTATTCTTTTTGAGATTTCCTGTTTTAAATAACAGGTAGGAGTGCTAACTAGCTGAGCTTGGCTTACGTCAAGCATTGACCCTAATCTTGCTAATTCATCGGCTTTCTCATTGCCTAGTATATCGCTGTGGCCCGGGACCCAGCAGAGTCTAATGTTGTGCTGTGCGCCAAGAACCTTAAGCTCTTCGCGGCAACATGAAACAAGCTTTGATTTTACCTCAGTTGCAGTAATCGCTTTTATTGCCGCTTGGCTATCAATGTAAAAGGTGATATCAGCTCGTGGTATCGCCATCATTGATACCTTTTTAGCAGCTGTTGTCACTGCCAGGACCTCCGCTTGGAAGACGCTACTGTAGTCTGGAAGCCTAAGCGAGGTGGCTAACTTGAGAGATTCGGAATAGAAGCCTGCTCCTACACCAGTGTCCATTTTAGAGCCATCAGTATAGATAGCTATTGACGACTCACTGGAGTACGGTATATTATCTATCCATTCCTCTCTGCTTGGGAGGGCAGTCTGGAATGGTTTGTGAAAAACAAGCTCGGGTGTTTTATAGTCCGTTGTAGTACTATGACCCATAACTTTATCGAGGATCTGGGCATGTCCTATGGAACTATTTTTCCAGATTTTAGTTTGACTAAGTCTCAGGGCACTTTTGGCCGCAGATTCTTGAACGAAGAGGTCTAGGGGAATAAGATCGAGTATTACTTCCAATCCCGCAGTTGGAGTGGATCTCATTGCCCCCGTAATGCCAGTGCACGCCAGTCTTTGAACTTTTGTCAAAGTTTTCAGGTTCGTGCTCTTTTCTAAAGCTTTCCACCATACCAAATTACCGTAGGTTAGTATTGGTCTAATTATTGCCGAATACATCCATCTGATAATTTTTGGGTTTGGTCCCCAGGTTTTCCCGAAAATTCTATTGCAGGAGTAAAAGGCTGTCGATGCCTTTTTGAATCTATCTTTGGTGTTCAAGCCCCAGTTAAGTTTTTTATCCAGGATCACACCTAGATACTTCGCGTGATCGGAGATCTTAAGAGGGCAGCCTTCAATTGAAGGCATTTTAAAAACAGGTATTTTACGTTTGTTAGTAAATAGCACTAGTTCTGTTTTAGCTGGATTGACCGTCAGCCCACAGTTCTTAGTCCATTTGCTTACCAACGAGAGGGCGTATTCTGTTTGTTCACTGATAGTGGGTAGGAACCTGCCAGTCGCTAGTAATGCAAGATCATCAGCGTAGGCTACTATCCTTACTCCACTTGATTTCAATTTAGAGAGTATGCCGTTCATGACAAGAACCCAGAGTAGCGGTGAGAGAACTCCACCCTGAGGGGTGCCCCTGGATGTGGTTACTCTCACCCTTTCCTCCGCTAGTTCAGAGTTAATCTGTCTCTTTCTGAGCATACACATAATCCACTGCGTTATTGCCTTTTCGACTTTGTGGTCGTCCAAGGCTTGCTTCACTGTTTCGTTCTTCACGTTATTGAAGGCTCCCTCAATATCCAAGAACGTTGCAAGGGTGTATTCCTTGTCATTCAGTGATTTTTCTATGACGCTGACAACACTGTGCAATGCCGTTTCAACGCTTTTTCCTTTAATGTATGCATGTTGAAATTCCGATATACAGTCCGGTTTCAGGGTGCTTCGGATGTGTATATCAATTAGCCTTTCAAACGTTTTCAAAATAAACGATGTAAGACTAATGGGTCTAAAGTCTTTGGCCTCCGTATGGCTAGGTTTACCAGCCTTAGGGATGAAAACTACCTTTACCTCACGCCACGATAAGGGAACATACCCCCATTTAAGGCTATTATTGAAAATGCTAGCTAGGGGTGGGATGATAAGGTTTATGCTCTTCTGAAGCATCATAGGGAAGATTCCGTCTAGACCAGGGGATTTGTACGGGGAAAAGGAGTGAATGGCCCATTTAATCCTTTCTTCCGTTATAATATCCGATGGTACTAGAGTTTCTGCATGAGACTCTGATTCTGGACTGCGGATATCAGCTACGCAGCCAGGAAAATGAGTATTCACAAGTAGTTGAAGTGTTTTGCGACCGGATTCAGTCCAGCTGCCTGTAGGTTTTTTAAGAGAACCGAGAGTGGCTGAATCCTTGGTCAGAATTTTCCTGAGTCTTGCCGATTCATTTGTGCTTTCTATTTCGTCGCAAAAGGCCCTCCATGAGCTACGTTTTGCTCGTTGTGTTTCGGCCTTAAACATACGTTGACTGGTCTTATAATGTTCCCAGTCAGCTTCTTTCCTAGTTCTTTTTGCAACGTTGAAAAGTCTTCTAGTTTCTTTTCTTAAGTTGCCTAATTCAGTTGTCCACCAGGGTGGTTTTTTCCTACCTTTTCCCATATGATTGATGGGACAGCTTTTTTCTAAAGCGTGGTTCAGAACAACTCTGAGTTTTTCTGACGCAAGATCTATGTCGGAAGGGTCTTGAATTAAAAGTGAGTCCGGGTTTTGAATTCCCTGTCCTACTTCCCTACAGAATACATTCCAGTTTGTTTTCCTGAAATTCCTGAAGGGTTTTGGAGTTGCTACTTCATTCTGTATCAAGAAGCCTATCAGTTTATGGTCTGAGAATGATTCTTCTTTAAGAACATTCCATTGATCTATTACTATTGTGCTTGAGTTATTGGTTAGGGTAACGTCAAGCACTTCTTTTCTATTTTTAGTTACAAACGTGGGTTCTTTTCCCCTGTTTGCTATTAGTAGATTTTGGTCTAGTATAAATTCAAAAAGAGACTCACCTCTGTTGTTGATGTCGGTACTACCCCATTGGGTATGATGTGAGTTAGCATCACAACCTAGTACCACGTCCCATCTCTCAGAGGCAGCTTTCTCCACAAGCTGGCTTGTGATGTTAGCGGGAGGTCCTTCTGTTCCGTCATGCGGCATATAGCACGATGTCAGGATCAGTGGTGGGAGTCCCTCCCTTTCAAGCTTGACAGCACACTGGTCTGGATCGCTGTAATTTGCTAAAAGAAAGAGATTAAACTTCTTCCTGGCTAATATACAGGATCTAATATTACTATTTGCTACTTGTGTGGCTTTGTATAGTATAAAGTCTGATGCATGTAGTCCTTTAATTCTGCCACCTGAAATCCAGGGTTCTTGAATCAGGGCAATGTCTATTTGTCTACTTCCCAAGATGTAGACAAGATTGGAGCTGGCGGCTTTACTGTGTTGAAGATTACTTACTTACTTACTTAAGGTGGCGCTACAGTCCGTAGTGGACTTGGGCCTCAATGTTGTGTTGAAGATTTATTAGTATCAATTTCATATTCAAATTGCATTAAAGGCCCGCCGGCCTTACTTACTTGTTTTGTCTTATTGGTTATAAGCCGCAGTTTGCACCTGTTTATGCCGATGCGCACTTTATAGCCAATTTTCCTCAGAAGGGGTATAGATTTGTGGCTGAGTTGCACCACCACTTCTGTACCTTCCTCCGTTCTTTCTCCCATCTCTATTACCTTCCAGCTTTGGCTTAGCTGTTCTGTATTTAGAGATTGAAGATATCTCTCTACTCGATCTCGGGGTATCGCAGGACCTTTGATAGTCATCTTGGCCTTGGGTTTGACGAGGTCGCTGATTTCGCTCAGACCAATCAAGCGGAGATCAGCTTTGGGCCAGGGAGCTACCGTTCTTTTGACAAAGTCCTGCAGAAAAGCGAGAGTATTTTCGTCCTCGCACGTCAAGACTTTGAACCCGTGGATGGTTCTGAGGTTCCCAAAGAGTGGTGGTGGCCTGCTGTTAACAATGGCATCGTTAACCTCATCCAGGATCCTCATTTCTAGTAATTGCCATTGGTCTTCTGAGAGTTTTCTTGAGGGATTTCCGAAATCCGCAATGGCGAATTTACGCGCCTCTAACGTCTCATCTGTAAATGTCTTTTTTCTTTTCTGCAGGGGTGATCTTTTCGTGGGCGAAATTGTGTCATCCTGCCTAGTTCTCTTGGACGTTTTTGCCACTAAATCAGGGTCCAGGGGAGGCACATGGCCCACCATCTCCTTCTCCTTCAACAGGTTCTTTGTCCATATATTTTTGTTTTTATTTGTCGATGTCAGAGTCAGTGTCCTAAGGTTTCGTGTAGCGTTTTCGAGCACTATCTTATCCCTTGCCGTTAAGGAGTTTGGATCTTTGTTAGATAGGCGTCGAATTGTCCGTTCCGTGTTTCGTATCCTCCTTTGTAGTACTTTGTCCTCGGTGAGAGTTTTGGTCGTTTTCTTCTCGATCACCGTTTTTGTTGTCCTCGAGCTTTCCCTAGTTTCGTCCAGGACACCGCCGCTTGACGAAGGTGAAGGGGTTATGTTAGAGCTGCATTCGGGCACATGGCCCTTTTTTTTTTTTTTTTTTTTTTTTTTTTTTTTTTTTTTTTTTTTTTTTTTTTTTTTTTTTTTTTTTTTTTTTTTTTTTTTTTTTTTTTTTTTTTTTTTTTTTTTAAATCCCACGCCTCTTTCCCCCCCAGATACCGCACGCGCTGGGGTCCATTTTCACCGAGTACGATTAACAGTTACGGTTGTTAGTCGTATCGGCACTTAATTTGAAATTCTTTGGAATAAATAGAATAAAAAAAAAAGTTATGGCGATACGAATATTTGGAAGATAAGAGTTTGGGACTGCTTAATGCAAGCAGGTATAAAGGAAAAACAAAATTTTAAATTAAAATATTACAAAAAGTAAAAATAAAAGAAAAAAATGCAAAATTTTAAAATAAAAAATTTTAAAATTTTAAAGTCAAAAAATTTATAAAACATGAAAGAAACAAAGAAAAAAGCAAATACGCGTGTAGAAGACACTTGTCAAGTTAGTAAAAAAAAATAAAATAAAAAAAAAACAAACAAAAAAAACAAATATCAAAATAAGAGTCAGTTTCTTTTTTTTTTAAACAAATGAAAAAAAAAAAACATGAAAAGACAACATACAAATTTACAAATACAAAAAAAGATATTTAAGAACGTGGTACACTGGTCTTAAGAATTTGTTTTAAAATGTATTTATTGATATGAAAATCAAATAAGTTTTCATTCGCATTCAAAAGCTTACTCATTCTTGTCAGTGGCTCATGCATTCCATAGTTTGTTCTATGTTTAGGAACTTTAATCAAACTATGAGAACGCAAATTATGATCTCCACCTCGATAATTAAAGAGGATAGAATTTAGAATATCTGGAGCATCAGTGACACCAGTAATAATTTGATGAAGGAAAACAATATCATTATTTGTTCTCCTTTGACAAAGTTTTTGCATATGGAAAAATGCAAGTCGATCATCATAAGAAGGGATATTATTGGGGTCAATCCATTGAAGCCCTTTAAAGGCGAAACGTGTAAAATTGCGTTGAACTGATTCTAGTCTCTCAATATGTATCTCATAATGAGGAGACCAAACTTGTGATGCATATTCGAGATGGGGTCGAACTAAACTGTTGTACAAGCTAAAGGTAACGTTAGGGTCAAGAAATTCCTTGGACCAACGCTTAATAAATCCTAACATTGAGTTAGCTTTGTTGACGATGTTGTTAATGTGTTCTGAAAAATCTAAATTGGATGTGAAAAGAACTCCTAGGTCCCTAACCTTGAAGACACGGGATAAGATGTGTTGGGAGATAACATAATTATATGATGTGGGATTCCGCTTTTTTGAAATTGTCATTGTCTGACATTTTCCTGGGTTAAGATTTAAATTATTCTTTTCACACCATACAACAAACTTATTAATATCATCTTGCAGTTGAATGCGATCTTCATTGCATGAAATATTTTTGAAGATCTTCATATCATCTGCAAAGATAAGAATTTTACTATTACGAACACTTAGCGGTGCATCGTTAATAGCTAAAATAAATAAAAGGGGCCCTAGATGACTACCTTGTGGTACACCCGACTTGGCGATGAAAGATTTTGAGTAAGAGTTTCTGAACTTTACTTGGTAGGATCTATTATCAAGATAAGAAGAAATCCATTTGACGAACCCTGGAGGAAAGCCATATGAATTCAATTTAAACTTGATAATAGTATGAGAAAGTTGATCAAACGCTTTTGAAAAATCGGTGTAAACGCAATCAACTTCCTTTCCACTTTCTACGGAATTTAAACATTTATGCAAAAATTCAAGAAGGTTTGTCACCGTTGAACGTTTCTGCATAAAGCCATGTTGTTCAAAGCATATGATATTTTTGGTGTAAAAGACTAAATTATCACAAACAACTTGCTCAAAAAGCTTTGGAATGCAAGACAGTTTAGATATAGGCCTATAATTTGTAATATCAGACTTGTCTCCTTTCTTGAATACAGGTGTTATGTAAGCAGTTTTCCACATGCTAGGGAATTTTCCTAGTTTTAATGACAATTCAAAAATATTACGTAGAGGCAAGGCCAAAACCGTCCTACATTTTTTTAAAACAATAGGTGGAATACCATCGGGACCAAAAGAATAGTCTTCCTTAAGAAGGCACATACAATTAACAAGTTTATCGAAGTCGATAAGAACATTGTTGAAAGTTACTTGGGGACAGTTTCGCAGATAATCAAAGAAATCAGTATCCACAGTTACGGGAGTATCGATGAAAGACTGACTAAAACTACTTGCAAAAGCATCACAGATTTCAGAATTACAGTTCAAAACAGTATTGTTGTATTTGAAGTTTAACGGATAAACATCACATTTCTTTTTAGAATTGACAAAATTCCAAAAACTTTTAGGGTCCTGTTTAAGTGAATTTCCCATATTTATGAGATATTCATTGTAAAGATTAAAAGAGAGATTTTTGAACTCTTCGAAAAGGGAGATATAAACTACTTGGTTCTCCAATGTCATAAAACCGATATAATTTTTCCAAGCCTTGTTCCTTCTATTACGAAGGCTTTTCAGTTCTTTCGTATACCAAGGATGACTGGAGTTATTTGAGTTAAAACTTCTTTTTTTGGGTACTATTTCGTCAATGGATCTCATCATGACAGTGTAAAAGCTTGAGATAGTTGCGTCGATGTCATTTAAGAGCGGTATATTCTCAATACCGAATCTACTTAAACTATCCGAAAGCTGTTGAAAATTAGCTCTGCGGAAGTCATATTTATACGAACAGTCGTGAGAATTACTATTTTCTAGTAAATGACCGCTCAAGTCAAAGAAAATGTCAAGAGGTGGGTGATATTTGTCTATATTAGATATAGCAGAGGAAGATTCAACAACTACTGTGCTAACAGCATTTGATGAGAATACTAAATCAAGTAACCGATGCATAGAGTTCTTTATACAGCTTACTTGTTGCAAGTCAGCTGAAATAATTTTGTCCAGAAATTGAAGTTCCTGTTGCGATGAACTTGCGGAGGCTTCAAGATAAGACTCGTCGTCTGAAGTTACCCAGTCTACGTTTGGGAGATTAAAATCACCTAACAGGAGAATATTATTTTCAAAACCAGCAATTTCTATGACATAATCAACTGCTGACGAAAGTTCATTAAACACTGAAACAGGACTTTTTGGTGGGATATACACATTTAAAATAAAAAAGACTATTGATTGTATGGTCACTTTGATGCATAAGAGTTCTATTGAGAGATTGAAAGGGAAGATAATTTGTGATGAACAAAATCTGTTTCGAACTGCAATAAGAACTCCCCCACCAACCAGATTCATAGCATCCACATGACGGTCTTTCCTATAAACTAAGAATTCTTTATCAAAGAGTTCAGAATCAAGAATGGCGGCATTAAGCCAAGTTTCCGTAAATACAAACACGTCATGCGGAAAAGCTTGAGAATTTTTAAAAATTGAAGTAGTTTTACTTCGAAGTCCTCTTACGTTTTGGTAGTAGAGGGAGATCCTTTGCAGTTTTTTGGGTCCTCTTGAGTAAGGGGAAGTAAATTTTTTTTCCGTCTGTTGGGAATAATAAATTCTTTTACCAGAGTGTTTGGTGGCCATGAACAATTTAAAATGCTTTCAAAAAGAGAATTTGGCGCGGTTATTTTGAAAGATGCCACAAAACTATTTGGTTTACTTATTTTTTGACATTTAGCATGAATAGTGTTAGGTAAAACCTTACATTCTACTAGATGATTCAATACGTCATCTGGTTCAGTATTGGGCAATAAGCGTGATACAAATATTGTTTTGGGCCTAGGTACAGACGTAAGGGATTTTTGGGAAGTAGTTGAAGTTTGAACCGATGCAAGGCTTGTTGAAGGAAGGTCTGAAATTAGGTCTGAAATTATTGAAGGAGATTGGGCATCATTATTTCCACTGTTCAACTCGTTTGATGGAGGATTATCGGGCTCAGCTGCTACTTTGTTACTCCTCAAATTTGCCTTTTTTGAAGCTGGGCCTGCATTAATTGATGTAGAAGCTTGTTCTCGTCCTCTCTTTTTTGAATTTTTAGGATTTTCGGCTGTGGACTTAAGGGTCTGCGAGCTTAACGTAGGTGGCGTTTCAAGGTCGTCCGTGGAGGAGGATTTGTCAATGAAAGTAATTGGCACTGGGATGTTGTTTGCGTTTTGAGCCATTATTGAGAAATTTAAGCTCAATTGTTCGAAACTTTTTGATATCTTTAAAATGTCTTCCTTCAAGGTTGACAGTTTGAAAGATAAGTTACCTAAAGAGATTTTTCTACAATCGTCACAGTACCAAAATGCAATTTTGGATGCGGTTATTTTATCCAAAAAAGCAGTTGTTGCACCCACGCATTTTGAATGGAACAGGTTTCCACATGGACCGAAGCACGGGTAGAGGGGAGATGCGTCAGAGCGATCGGCACAGTTTTTATTGGCACAAATCATATTGATTTAGAAAAGGAGTAAGATAAAATAAAAAAAGAATGAAATTAACAAAATAATACAAAAAAAAAAAAGGTTTGGGATTACTTAGGATTTGAACCTGTGACTGCTGGCTTACAAAAGTATCAGATCCGTGCTCAGACAAACTTGGCCACGGAATACTTTTGGGGTGAGGGTTAGAAAACTAATTTAGATAGCCTTAGTTCAGATTTAGAACTACTTTAAATGGAAAAAAATGAACTATGTATTGAATTAATAAAGTAAACAGAGGGGAAATTTGTGGAATGTATGAGTGAGCGGATGTAGACGGCTTCGAAGTCAGCAACGGCGTCTGTTCCCTAACCGGGGGTGCAACTGAAGGGGTCGTCCCTTTCTTGGATTGAATTATATCAATCGGCGGATTGGGCGGTCCCATCAGCGCACCTGCGCCTGTGTTTCCTTTGGAATCCACCTCCTTCAATGTTTGGGCACATGGCCCCCCCATCATAAGAGGCTCGTTCTTTAGGAAAGCACGAGCGTTGAAAAGCCTAACCTGTTCGTTCGCTGTTAATTCTTCCCATTTCCTTTTTCCAAGTCGTTTGATCGTCTTCTTACAGTTGGAGATTCTACTCCGAACTGAAGTGGTCGACGATCGTGAGAGGGTAGAGCTAGCAACTGAACACGCGTCGTCGTCAGTTACGAGTGTTCCGATGCTAGCTCCATCCTCCACACCGAGGTTGGAAAAAGGAGTGAGAAGAAGGTCCTCTTCCTCCTGCGTAATGGTCATTGTCGTTTTTCCTGCAGTCCTGTCCTTAAGTTCGTTCATGTCTGTCACTGGCGACTTCTCCCCTCCTACTGTTGGAAGGGCAAAGCCCGCGCCGGCAGCCGTGACTTCTGTCGACGTTTCAGCGTATATCCCCGCTGGTTTTTCATTGTTCTGTTTTGTACTGTCCATTGGTTTTTCGTTTTTTGGGTTCCTCTTAGTTTGCCTAAAATTCTCAGCTGATCAGCTGAGGACTAAAGAAATAAAAGTCTACAGCTGATCAGCTGAAAAATTAAGCGTAAGCCTCCCCACCACTACAAGGTGGAAACCCCAGGGGAGGAAATTTACATAGGGCTGTCATTGGAGTTCACCAAGTGAGTTTCTTGGTGAAAATGCATCAGTGAAATCATTGAATAAAAGTATTCTGTGTTTTCATTTGTTCTTTTACTCCGATGAAATGTTAAATGAAAGTTCATTTGTGAACTCATCTCTTCTTTGAAAGTTGAATTTTCCTCTACTTTTTTCATGAATGAAAAATATTATGAAAATGCAGTTGTGATATCACCAAATGTAAATATCAAAACAAATTTATTAAATTTTTTTTTATTGAAATATTTCTGAAAAGAACACAATATTGGTTTGAATAATAATATATAAAAACAATTCAAGTCTGTGGCTGGATCTTCTTCTATTTTTTTTTCAATTTTTGCAGCTAAACGACTCCTTTTAGGTTGCTCCACATTCCAGATTTCAGAATTCCTTTAAAAAATGTTAAGATACTTAGTTTAATTTCTTTTCTAAGTCGAAAATAAATATTTATATTTGAGTACCTGGTTAATATTTTCGATTTATCTCGTGTTTTCTCCTGTGCTGTTTATTATTTTTATTATTAATTCACTTTTAAAAAAAATAGCTTACGCATTCTTCACACCAACCGTCTTTAACTAAGATTGCGATTTTACTGATTTTACATAGAACAAAACATTTTTTTAACGATCGCAGACAAAAATAGACAGTGGAAAAAACCAAAACCGTTGCGACGTCACCGGTCGTCTTCGGTCCTCGATCAACAAAAGTAGAAAATAGGTACATAATGTTTAATAATATACACAGATTCTTGCAGGTCATTTCCACCCCTAAAAGAAAATTAAAAAAAAAAAAATCAGCTGCGCTAGTTGCTAGAAAATATTTGTGTTTCTTTTTTGTTCGTTTATTCTTCTTTTATGAAAACAACACACAGCGCTCAAAGCCCATTGCGAACTCGTGAAGCTGTGCAGGAATTTTCCTTGCTGAAATCACAACGTTTTGGTGTGCGAAGAAACGAAAGCGTTAATAAAATAGAGAAAATGTACAGAGGAAAAAGGGCATTACTTTGTTCCTATGAAATCATTTCCTTATTTTTCCTCTTAAAAGTGTGGAATGAATTCCTTGCTCATTTCACCAAAATTTTTCATTGAGGATGAAATTTGCCACTGGGGGATCTTACACCAATGCTTGTAAATAAAATTAAATATTGTTGACGATTCTCCAGGCGACCACCTCACACACACACACACCATTGAGCCTCTCACTCGCAGGGGAACCGGTGGATGTTAAACCAATGAGTTACACATCAACCAATACAGAGCCAAGCGACCATCCTATATTTAAACTGATGGATTTACACCAATGCTCAAAGTGAAGCCAGGATCGTGTTTTTTTAACGGTCGTCATGTGAAGGATTTACTTCCAATGCTCGTAAATAAAAACAAACCAGGAGACCAACACGCACACGATCGAGAATCTTTCACGAACGTTGCGTGATGGATCTTACACCATTGTTTGTGTTAAATCATAGATATAATTTCTACTTTAATCTACTTCTACTAAATCAATTCAGCGAGCAAAACTGTTTCAATAGATTACAACACTTGCACGAAACACAACTGCACTACCTACTTGATAATTCACATTTCACAACTGATTGAAGTGAACCACCAAAACAGTGAGTGTGATCGACAATACAAATTTTAGGGGTGGAAAATAAAAATGGTTCAATGACTACAACTACAAAGGATCGGATCTACTTTTCCATTTGCCTTACAGTCGTCCATCCTGAATTGGACTCGCCTCGAGTACTTCATCTTCAGCAGTCCCACTATCATTTCTGTTGAAAGTTGAGATTTGATACTTTGTTTTTTTTTTTTTTTAATACTTCGCCTACATATCGTTATCAAATTGTACTAATTTTTATATGTTTGATTTATTGAAAATAAATATTATTACTGTTCAGAATCCTAAAACATCAGGTTATGGGCCTTATCACGAACTAAAGGATGCAACGAAGCTCTTAAACGCAAAATCAGAGCTTATATAGCTGTACCCTGCCACGCTTCGCAGTGGTCCTAGATCTTTTCAGCAATTAAAAATATTTGACGGCGTCACAAATACCACTCCGCGGTGCGTGTCAAGCCCTGAACTTATTAGAAAATGACCAACAGTGGAACATATGCATCAATGACGCGTGCAACACTGCAGTCTTCGTACTGCCTTAATCGATAAAAACATGAACTTAACTCTTTTTCCTGCTACCACACTACTCGCTACCCTCCTACCCTCTAGAGCTACCTACTACCTGCTAAACCTGTACCCCGTTACCCCCTACTCGCTTCCCCACTACCCGCTTCCCGCTACCTTCTACTTCAACACACTAACCGCTACCATTTTACCACGATATCCGCTATTCACTCCCACTACCCGTCATCACGCTATGCGCTACCCGCTACCTACTTTCCCGCTACTCCACTATACCCGCTTCTCACGCCATATCCCAAAAGCAACAAATCAACAAACAAAAAAGGAAAAAATATCGACGGCAAAAAATCTCAAGTGTACGTTTTTTTTAGGAAAACAATATTTGACGAATATATATTTTCTTCACTGACATTTTTTTTATTTTTTAGATGAATATAAAACGATTCAACGTTAGACCACAGATAATAAATTTATACAGATGTCTCATCCCTGCAGAAAAAAATGAAACATATTTTTCTCTTAACAGACAAAGCCTTAACAGGCAAGGAGCTTTTTGAAGCTTTTTTCCTTGCCTAAGTATTCATTTATGCGCAATCAGGTGAGCGAAAATAGTAGTAGGGGAGCCCAAGATGCTAAATTTGCAGTTACTCGAGCGTCATCGGGACCTATCGCGTTTTGAAGATTGTGGTCTAAGATAAAAATGTGCGTTTAAATTTTTTCATAAGGGTGTTGCGATTAGCGTGCAAACACGTTTGAAAATGCAAAAAAAAACCGTTACATGGAAATACTCGAGCGCGTCAGATGTTCATAGTATATATTCACTTTGGCTTTCTGATAACGGGTGTATAATAATCTGAAGGAAAGAATGTTGCATTTAGCTGTAAAGGGCTGTTAACTTGGTAAAAAAACAAAAACAAAATTGCAGTTATTCGAGCGTGGCAGATTTTTGGAGGGGACGTAAATTGAACTCAAATAAGCGTCCTATTTTAATGACTGACGATTTGAATGAGACCGACACTTTTTACAGATTTTTGAAAATGTAAAAAAAAACGTGACCTTGAAATATTCGAGCGCGTCAGATTTTTATACAGTGTGTTGTATTTGACGTTTTATTCACCCAAAATGATAATCTGACAAATATACCGTTGCATTTTCTTAATCTGACAATTTAAAAAATAATGACATACAAATACTTAGTAAATCTATCTTAATTTATTATAAGTTATTGAAATTATTTTTATGAATTGTTTTCCGATTTTTTTAAAACCACAAATGTTTGATCTTGCAACTGTAAAATGCTTAGCCAAGTACATAATATTTTAATATCAAAATTAATTTTGATTTTTTCATTAATACTAAAAATTAAAAACAAAAATGGTTAAAAAAAAAATTTTATTGGATTTTTTTTTTAATGACTCATTTATCAAGTTTCTGGGACTCGGAAATATTTTAAACCAGCGGAAACACTGGTTATAGGACTAATAAGGATTTTACAAATACAATGGCGTGGGAAGTTTGCGAGAGAAAAAAAAAATGAGAGAAAGCACTGATCTCAGCATCTAACCTCTAAAATGCTTTAATGACTATTTACGCTACATCGCAACACGGAAATTGTCAGATTATATGTTTTTCGTAATCCTCATAAAATTTCCATTAAGATGGAAAAAAAACCAATCGCGCTCGAGTATTTCGAGCTAACGGTTTTTTTTTGCAGATTTGGAACGCTCCCATTTGCTTTTGCAACACTGAATTTGTCAGATTATTGAAATACTCACTTTTTGCGTTATACTTAACTTATATTCTAAAAATCTGACGCGCTCGAGTATTTCCGACCATCGATTTTTTTTTACTAATCTGACGGGCTGCCCTGATCGAACGCAACAAATTTAACCGTTCATATCTGGTAGGTTCACATAACAAAGGGCAAGGTTTCTCCCCATATAATAATCTGACGCGCTCGAGTAACGCGTGAAATCCCTTCCTGGGCTCCCCTACTATAGATTTTAATGCATTAAGTGAATGCATTAAAGCTTTTGGAAGCTTTCAGTTTCATATATCATTTCTCTCCATAAGGGTGAGACATCTGTATAAATTTATTATCTGTGGTTAGACCTTCGAACAGTGCGGTTCTCTCTCAAATTAATTTCATTAGAAGAAAAAAAAAACACGTTTTTTTTCCTTTTTTTCGGAAATTTCTGATTCTCCTCCAATCTTTGAACTTTTAAAGAAAATAAACATTATATTAACTTTAAATCACTTCAATAAGTGGTTTTCGTGGATTATCCACGTGCCTTCTGAATCTGAAAATGTGCAAACATTGCTGATTTCTCTGAATCGTTTGAATTTTTTTTTCTTTTAAACCCATGTGCTTTCAATTTTGAACACGATAGTTCACAATTTCTCTTTCTGTTTAGACTGTTAAAGCAAACATAGAGAACCAAGTGTATTTTTCATTTTGTTTAGACTGATAAAGCAAACAAGTAGTTTTTTTATCCCACGCCTCTTTCCCCCCCAGATACCGCACGCGCTGGGGTCCATTTTCACCGAGTACGATTACAATTACGGTTGCAAGTCGTATCGGCACTTTATTTGAAATTATTTGAAATAAATAAAATAATAAAAAAAAGTGATGGTGATACGAATAGGTACCAGGAAGACAAGAGTTTGGGACTGCTTAATACAAGCAGGTACAACAAGAATAACAAAATAAATTAATTTAGGATTTTTGTGTTGCCGGAATGCGGGTTAATGTAATGGTTGGTGTTTGTGTTGCCTCCAACTGCTGAACATTTCTAACATTTAGCAGTTGGAGGCAACACAAACACCAACCATTAAAATAAATTAAAATTTTATATTAAAATATTACAAAAAGTAAAAAAAGAAAAAATGCAAAATTTTAAAATCAAAAATTTTAAAAATTTTAAGTCAAAAATTTTTAATAATATAAAAAACAAAGAAAAAAGTAAATACGCGTTTAGAAAACACTTGTCAAGTTCGTAAAAAATACAAGAAAAAAAAGAAAAAAAAGTCAGTTTTTTTTTTACAAATAATAAAAAAAAGAAAAAAATAAGTTAGTAGACAACAAAAAACATTTAAGAGCGTGCCACACTGGTTTTAAGTATAATCTTTAATTTATTCTTATTAATATGAAAGTCAATAAGATCCGTATTATAATTCAAAGTGTTAATATATCTAAGTTAATGTTGGACCTGGATGGCTTCCGTTCCATCGAGTTCTTGTGATTTCAAATCCCTGATTAATTTGACTGTTAAAGCAAACTATATAATCTAAAACCAGTGATATTCTTTTTTTCCCCTTTCGAAGAACATTTTAATTCGCCTAAATGAAACAACCCTCAGTGTGTAAATCAAAAAAACCTACCCCTTACGATAAAAATATAGAAGCTGCAGAACAATTGATTGCTCTGAGCAACGAACCATGCTCTTCTAATAACCTTATTAACCTTGAAACCCCTACAATGGGGAATAATAAGAAAATTAACGCAGGGCAGCAGCCAGCTGTCCCAAATAACTCGGACTTTAAACTTCAGACCATGCCCCCCAACTTTGATAGTAACATTTATAATATTACACTTCCCGGCTCTGTCCCAAATAACCCAAATATCTCCGTCGACTCAGACGGCTGGCAAAAACCTCCTAAGAGACTCACAGCGCCAGCGTCAACTGCACATACATCAAATGATATGGAAGACATGCCTGTCGACCAAAATTACTACGCGCCACTCAACATCAAAATACAACAATCAAATCTTCCAAAAACGTCAACATTCCCAACCAAACAATCAGCAACTCCAACGATCCTGCTGGTCCCTCAAACTCAAATGACGCTATTCCTAATGAAGACGACAACATTCATTCAGGTAAGTACTGCCCTCCTATAATACTCCAAAACGTTGACATCAGAAACCTTTTGAAGGAATTCAAGGAAAAGTCCGTCAAATTCAATTACAAAATTATCAATAAAGGAAATATTAGCCGCCGACAACTATAGCATTTTAAGAAACGACATCTTCCAAGAAGTAGCGATCTTCATCAAAAATAATTTGAAATACGAACTTGTTGACTATAATTCTCTCGACTTCACCTCAGCATTTATAAGCATCAACATCAAATCAAACAACAGTATCAAAAAATTCCTAATTGGCTCAATATACTTTCCTTCTAACGCTTCCGCTACGCTTCTCACTGCCGAATTAAATAATATAGATAGACTTGCTAGTGACTTCGATGGGGCTATAATTGGAGGGGACCTTAATGCCAGAAGCACTAGTTGGGGACACCACACACTTAATCATAATGGTAAAACTCTGGAAGCTTGGTTTCACAACACCCATCCCTCGTTGATCAATATATACACAGACACACACACTTTTCCTCGTAGTGCATCTTTCCTAGACCAATTTTTAATTTCAAACCATCTGACTAACACGTTAGACCCCAACTTCTCACTTCATACACTTCATACATTTACATAATTGTAATGTCTTGACTCGATTTAACCAACAAAAGTAAAACGCGTGTGGATTCAATGATTACAATAATATAATAATTTATTTGATATCTGACAAAAATGGAAAGGAAGTATTAGTAAGAAAAGTAGAAAACAAGTAGTTTGATTCACAGAGTGAAATACGAAGAAGAACGTTTTGGTTATGCTAGATCTTCATTATTTTGGCAATACCCAACACGCCCCCTCTCAAAATAGTTTAGAATAATGTGAATTCAATTTTCTTACATATATACATTTTTTTTTTAAATCAAAAACAAATATTATCTATATCAAAAATTATAAGTTTATACAATGATTAACAAAATTATTTATAGTAATTTATTTTAGTGAGACGTGGTCTCAACTCTCTCTCAGCGCCACATTGAGGTGCTTGATTGGACAAAACAGAGACATCTTTGGAACTGCCTCCTGCACAACTTACAATATCAGATTGAACATTTGATGACTGCGCTTGCACATTGATTTCAGTTTGTTGATTATTATTTTGGTTGATGTTTTGATTTCTGATTTGATCTAAGTGCCGCGTGATCTCTCTGTTATTATGAGTGATGATGCATGAATACTTCCGAGGTCCAAGTTGTTTTCTAACTGTTGCTTGAGTTCAACTTGGTTTATTGATGTTTCTGTAGTCTCTAATCATAACATAGTATCCATACAAACGTTTTTACGATCCTTCAGGTTTGCAAGGATAGATTTTTTTAAAGTTTTGACAAAATTCTCGGCTTGACCATTTGTTGCCGGATGTCCAGGTGCCGTAAAAATATGTTTAATACCATTGTTTTTTGTAAATGTACAAAATTCATTTGACGTAAATTGACGTCCGTTATCTGTTACGAGTACGTCTACTAACCCGTAACGACAAAACAATTCCCTGAGTTTACTAATAGTAAAAGAAGAAGTTATCTCTTTTGTTTTAAATACTTCAACCCATTTGGAAAATGAGTCAATTACAATCAAAAAATAAAAATTCCCAATAGGACCTGCAAAGTCAGCATGAACTCGACTCCATACAGAATATGAAGGGTTCCATGGTATAAGCGAACTCTTTTCTGGGCTTGGTTGTAATTCTTGACAAGGAATACAATTTAGAATTAAATTTTCAATTTCTGCATCCATTCCTGGCCACCAAACGTAAGAACGAGCCAGCATTTTGGTCTTAACTATACCCAAATGTGAGGCATGTAGCTCAGAAAGTATGTGTGTTCGTAGTTTTTTAGGCACAATGGTGCGATAACCCCATAGTACACAGTCGTATTCTACCGAAAGCTCATCTGACTTATTTTGAAACGGAGTAAATTCGTTACCTTTTAAGTTACGCACCGCAACATTTTGAATGGCTTCACTGAGTTTTGACAACACTGGGTCACGTCTAGTCTCCCGAGTTATGTCCTTGAAACTCAAATTCAAATAATTTTCTGATTCAATGCAGTTCACGTAATTAATCTCTTCGTAATCATTCGAAGAAAAGGCTTGAGGCATTCGTGACAATCCATCAGCATCATTTGATGTACCTTTTATATACTCAACAGTGTACACAAAGCCTGACAGTATAAGAGCCCATCTCTGCATGCGTGCAGATGCCATGAGCGGCAAACCCTTATGTTCACCAAATATACCCAAAAGAGGTTTGTGGTCTGTTCGCAAAATGAATTTATTTCCCAAGAGGTATTGTTTCAGTTTTGAAACACAAAATATAATTGCAAGTGCTTCTTTCTCAAGAGTACTATAGTTACTCTCACTTTTTGTCAATGCCCTTGACACAAAAGCAATAGGTCTCAAACCTTCTTTCAATTTGTGAGAAAGAACCCCAGCAACAGCATTGCTGCTGGCATCCGTGGTTAGAATAATAGGCATATTAGGGTTGAAATGCACTAAGACTTGATCTGATGTAATTTCAGATTTTATCAATTCATAGGATTTTTGACATTCTTCTGACCAAATGAATTTAATGTTTTTGCGTAGAAGTTCATATAGGGGAAACATTTTACTAGCGAGGTTGTCAATGAATTTCGAATAGTAATTTACCATACCGATAAAAGCCCTGAGTTCAGAAACATCTTTCGGGATAGGTGCTAATGAGACACTTGAAATCCGATCGTTGTTTTTACTCAACCCATGCTTATCGATAGTAAATCCTAAGTAGCAAATTTTAGATTTAAAAAATTCACATTTCCCTACATTTAACCTAAGTCCAGCTGATTTAAGTTTAGTTAAAACTAGCTTCAATGTTGTAATGTGCTGTTGAATATTTGGACCCGTGATTGTAATATCATCTTGATAAACCACAACAAATGGAATTCCTCGTAATAACGTTTCCATTGATTTTTGAAAAATTGCGGCTGCGGTTTTAACACCAAAAGGTAATCGTTTAACTTTTAATAAACCGATATGTGTACTCCAGGTACAAAGAAGCTGTGATTTTTCCTCTAATACGAGTTGATTGTAAGCATTTGACAAATCTAGTTTTGTGAATAATTCACCACCGTTGAATGATGCAAAGATTTCCTCAATGCGAGGCAAAGGGTATTTAATGTCTACCAAATGTTTGTTAATAGTGACCTTATAGTCAGCACAAATTCGGATATCACCATTTGGTTTCAAAATTGGAACCAAAGGAGTTGCCCATTCAGAATTGTCGATATGCTCAAGCACACCATTCTGAACTAAACCTCGCAATTGTTTTTCAACTTTGTCTTTCCATGCTAATGGCAAAGGTCGGGGTTTAAAAAAAACTGGGTTTGCATTATCGCATAAATCTAATGATATTTTACTAACGTTAAAAGTGCCTAGCTCTTCTTTGAAAATTTCTGAAAACTCGTATTTTATCTGCTCAACAACAGTTGAGTATTTATCATTAGTTTCCACCGAATTAACTTGCATCAATTCAAAATTGAATGCTCTCAAAAACGTTCGACCAAGCAAAGGAGGACTGTTACTTTTAGAGACTACAACAACTATATTTTTCTTGATACCTTTATACGATATGCATGCATCGTACTCACCCAAAATCAAAATTTTATCCCCACTGTAATTAACATATGGCACTTGGCATGGCCTAAGTTGCTTTTTGTTGTCGATCTGTTCGTAAAACGAAACTGGAACCAACGTGCAAGGAGCACCGGTATCACAAGCGACCATCATGTCAACACCATCAATAACCACTGATAGAGAGTAGAGGCCACTGCTTGAGTTTGGAGATATACTAAAAATAGAAGAATTAAATAAATCATTCAGTTCACAAGTCGAATTATTATCTGAATTAGATACGTAATTTACTGTTTTATTTTTCTTTGCCTGGCAAACTGATGCTAGATGCCCAATCCTTCCACAATTGTGGCATTTGCTCTCTTTAAATTTACAAAGCTGGGAACTGTGATTTCGCCAACCACAATGAGAGCAAAATTTCTGCTGTTTGTTCTGATGTGTGTTTCCAAAGTTGTTTCTACTACCACCTCCACTGCCACTGCTTCCATCGCCACCGAAACTGCCGCCCCTAGCTCCCGCTGCTGCTTTACCATAACTCTTCTTCCCTTTACTATGTTTGATGTAATGTACTGCTTCTTCGCTGACACCTTTTTCACAGATTTTTGTTTCCATAATAATGGCCTTTTTCAATGCGTCTGCAAGAGTTAATTTTTCATCTTCTTCACATAACCTCTCAAAGATTTTACTAGGCAAGCTCATGATGAATTGGTTTAAAACAAAGGAATCTAGATCTGTACCAAATTTACAGTTTAATGCCAACTGTTTTACTCGAGCATACCACTCTGCGACTGTTTCTCCATCGGTTTTTGCTGAAGAGTGAAACTTTTTTCGTTCTCGGAATACGATCGTAGGTGGAGTATAATGAGATGCAAGGGTTTCACACAAATACTTATACGTTTTAGATACAGGTGATTCAGGACTGCATAGACTGTGTAGAACACTGTACGGAACTGCGCCTATCGATTTTAATAAAATTGCCTTTTTGGTGTTGTCCTCCGTACAGTTTAGTTCGCAGAGATGAATATCCAATTTTTCTTTCCATATTGAAAAACTTTCATTACTGGGTGAAAATTCTGGAACTCCCGTAGTTTGAAGCACAGTAATTGCTGGTTGTGTCATTGTTCAATCACGTTTTTTTTTTGTATATGCGTAAACGAAATTCGTTAAAAAAAAATCAATCGAGACCTTCCTTTCGTAATACGAAATTAAATTATTTAAAAAAAATAATTTTTTTAACAAAGATTACTCGTCGCCAATTATTTGTAATGTCTTGACTCGATTTAACCAACAAAAGTAAAACGCGTGTGGATTCAATGATTACAATAATATAATAATTTATTTGATATCTGACAAAAATGGAAAGGAAGTATTAGTAAGAAAAGTAGAAAACAAGTAGTTTGATTCACAGAGTGAAATACGAAGAAGAACGTTTTGGTTATGCTAGATCTTCATTATTTTGGCAATACTCAACAATAATACTGCCCTGTTTTACTGAACATCAATATACGAGACATATCCATCTGTCAACGAGATCACCCAACTTCTCGCTCCTTCAAAAATACAAATTGGGAACACTTCAGGCGACTTCTCGATCTTCGCTTACAAGACTCTTTCCCCCCGGAATCCTCTTGTCTCTCAAACGAAGCTATAGATAAGCACATCCTTCACTTTAATAACTCACTTTTATCCACTCTAGAAGATAATTCTACTTGTTCAAGAGTCTCTTTCAAAAAATATAACAACCTACCCCCAGACATTGAAAACCTCTTCAAAATAAAACACCAGTGGCAAAGACGCCTCAAAAACATTTTTCACAATTCATACAACAGAACAAATGCACACTACAGACAACTTTCAACACAAATATCACTCTTAAATACCATAATTAAAGAGAAAATTAACATTTGGCTTAATAAATCGCCCAGCATCAGACTTTCCAAAATCAAACCGGGACCCTGGGCTTTCAAAGAGGCTTTCAAAATTGTTGGAAACAAAAAAAAAATCTTCCTGCAACAAAGTTTCTTTGAATGACCATACCTTTTGCAACGATGCCAGCATTCTCTCAGTTTTTGAAAACCATTTTAAATCGGTGTATGAAGAAAAGATTCAACTTCACTGCCCTTCAGTCTCTCTCGAGGCATCTACCACTGCTAACACTATCTCACATAATATTCCTCAACACATTTTCATTTTTGACACCAACAATTCAGCTCTTAGCCCAACGACTGACTTTATCTTCACCAATGCCTATGAAGTCAAAGGCATCCTTAAACTACTTAAACCAAAAAAGTCAACGGGTCCTGACAATATTTCAAATTTTGCTCTGAAAAAACTCTCTGAGTCAGGCATTCAATTCCTAACCATAATTTTCAACCATTGTATAAATAACGCACACTTTCCATCCATCTGGAAAACAGCCAGATTACTTCCCATTATGAAAAAACCTAATAATTATGATGTTAATAATTTCAGACCGATCTCTCTTCTCTCTAACACTGGGAAAATCCTTGAAAAAATTATCTTAATCAAGATTAATTCACCAACTATAAAACCAATCGATCCAATTTCTGATTTCCAATTTGGCTTCCGTAGAGGGCACTCCACCCTCCATGCGCTCCTCAAATTTCAAAATGATGTAATCCTCAATCTCAGAAACAAAAAAAGCACTGTTGCTTGCTCTCTGGATGTGGAAAAAGCATTTGATAGTGTATGGAGGATGGGTCTGCTCTCCAAACTGTCATCTCTTAACTTTCCACCTCACATCTTAAACATCCTTAACAGTTTTCTAACTGGAAGACTATTCTTTATCCAGATTCAAGACAACAAAGGAAATATCTGTGAATGCAACAGTGGGGTTCCCCAAGGCTCCATTCTTGGCCCCGTTCTCTATAATATATTCCTCCATGATTTTCCCCACCAATTTACAAGAAATGACTTTGTGTCAACTGGTATTTTATACGCCGATGATACCTTAGTGTACACGAGCCATGAATCTCCACTAGTAGCCCTTCGGTTTCTTGAAGAACACCTAGCCCTAATTAACAACTATTATAAGACCTGGGGGATCAAACTTAACATACCAAAATCTGAGGTTATTTGTATTCGAAATGCGAGCGGTAAAGGTCCAGCAGGTGTAGTTACAGAAAGTAAACTACTATCCCTTAGACTTGACGGTTGCATTATTCCAGCTAAAAATAGGTTAAAATACCTGGGGTTTAACTTTAACAACCTCTTCAAATTCAACCTCCATCTAAATATACAATTGAAAAATTCTAGGAAAATCTCGAATGCGTTTATGCCTTTCTTTAGACACAGTGCTCTCAACTCCAAAACAAAGCTCCTTTTCTACAAAACCCTAATAAGACCAGTAATGTCCTACGCATTCCCCATTTGGTTCTCTGTTTCGCCCTCGGTAGCTCAAACACTGTAGAAACTTGAAAGAAGAATTCTCAGACTCTGTGCTGGGAAAAACTATGAAACAAGAAACAAGAGATATTCTAATTCATTTATTTATAACACCACAAATATCATTCCGTTGCTGAAATACAATTTAATCCTAATGAAAAAAGCCATCTCTAACTTAGCCTACTCTGAAAACGACTTGATCAGACACATATCAGCATCCCAACCGTCTTCATCTTGGATTGACGACAGCTACTTGTCCCCTCTTGGTATCACTTCGCTTGATTTGAATCCCTTGGACTCATCTCTTCCCTTATTCTACTCTGTGGCCACTCCAGGCCAAAATCGTGGCTAATTTTCCTTGAATTGATATTCATTCATTTCACTTATTCAAATTTAAATTTTTAATCCTACTTACTTACCTTAATTCCGATTTACTCTTATCTGATTATTCTAACTATTGATATGTACAAGTAACATAATGTCAACGTTTTATCGTCATTGGTTGGGCAGTGCTTAGCTTACCTGACTATCTTTAAGATTATTCTTAAGTTCATATTAGCCTAGTATTATTTATCCTCATTCGCCGGTACATTTTGTCATTTAAAAATTCTGTAATAATACTTTGGTAACAATAATGTGATAAATTATGTAAATATCTTTGTAATTCCATTTCATTCTCTTCTCTCACTCAACCCATCAAAAGAAAAAAGACAATAATGAGTGAAACAGACACATTCGTGCCTTATACTTACATGTACATTTTTATATAAATTAGTAGAGCCTTCTTGCTCTAAACTACAAAATCATATGTACTCCCTCACACTAACTCAATACTGGCACAATTCCTCCAATTTTGTATTTAGTTTTAAGTAGTTTTAGTTGTTTGTATATAGTGTATATATTTTGACATTTCGTCATAAAACAGCATCAGAATTCTCTCCCTTGAGCAAGAGCAGTCTAACCATATTTATTGTCAGCCACGAGGCTTTTCTTCTATTAATGTGTAAGCAGGCAATACATTATAGCCGCAGTTTTCTATCTTCATAGTTAAGTCACCATTGTAAATGATTAAAAAGTCTCAATAAAGAATTCAATTCAACTCAATTCGATGAATATAAAAATATTTGACGAAATGTTCAAAGGTCGGTTTGTTGTATTTTGCTGTTTTGATTTGAAAAGTATAAATTTTGTTTTTCGTTTATGACCGCGATATGTGTTCATTGTTTTGTTTTACAGATGTATTCTGCTATTCGGGGTGGAGACAAATCCAACGAATCAAAATCCATGAAAATTGGTCCAGCAGATCTCGAGTTATAAGTGTTGTAACAAATATGACTTTGTTTTATATATATAGATTATAAGGCATTGCAAAAGCGTTAAGGAGATTTGGGATTCTCTTCAGAATTCTTTTTTTTTTTTATTCTGGTCTTGTGAGGAGTGTTGAGCTCTTCCAATAGTTTTGCTCTACAAAATTGAAAGATTTTTCTACCGTGCATGCGTACGTTAACGATGTGTTAAATACATCATATAAGCTCAGGTCTATAAGTCTTAACCTAGATGAAGAATGGATAGGATCAATGCTTTTAGCTGGTCTTCCCGAAGAAAAAAAAAACAGTGATAATGGGAATCCAAAACTCTGGGATTCTTATTACAGGGGATAGTATTGTAATGTGTTTACACTTTATATTTCTCTATCATAATCTTTATCTCTCTGTATCTCTGTGTATATTTAATGTACATACTGTAATGTGTATACACTTCATATATTTCTATCACTATCTCTATCTCTCTGTATCTCTGTATTTCTGTCTATTATGTAATGTACATACACACACTCTTTATCTCTATCACTCTAATATCGTTTTATAGTGAAATAAGTATGTAGCAATAAGTTTATTTGTAGTAGTAAACACTTGTGTAGGACAGTTAAAATGAGGGGCAACATCTAGTGGTTAAGAGGAGAACTTTTCGTTAAGCATCGATAACATTCAGCTTCTCCAAGAACCAATAGCAGTTTCTCGAACCTTTTTTTAGTGATATAAATACCCCATTTGGCAGCGAAGCGGGGCATTGTTAATTGTTAACTGCGATAAATTAAAGACACTGTGTTTGCAAAGTTATAATTGAAAGTGTTGAATAAATAAGTTTGTGAGTGATTTGAATAAAGTGAATTTGTGTTTTATTTGAAAAGTGAATGAGTTTTAATTGTCGAACCAAGCCGAATACTACAGTATTTAAACCAAATCTCTTCAGGACGTTAATTTGGATGCAAGTCATCATACTGCTTTTGTTGGAATAAGAAAAACTTTGGGAATAAGAACTTAATGTTAAAACTTCAACGAATTTGACCGTATTGCTGCTAAATGTCCAAAAAGAATGAATAAGAACCATCAAGAAGAGAAAAATGCGATGTTAGAATGTTTTTCAGTCACGGCTCTTGAAAAAGAAAATGGTATTTCGATTCGGGAGCATCAGCTAACATGTGCTTAATGCATGCTTTTCAAGCAAGATGGAATGTTGCAAATACATAATTCGAAAATGCAAGTCCAATGTAGTAAAGTCGATATGAAGGTATCTATTGGAAAATTATTCAAAGAAAGTGAGGTTGAATTTTTTAGAAGTCTTTCACGTTATTGACTTATGCATTAATATTTTATCTGTCTCGAAAATTGTTCAGAAGGATTTTTCAATGATTTTTTTCCAAGAATCGATGTCTAGTGAAAGACCAAAGGGGTAATGTTGTTGCAACGGCAAGCTTGGTGAACAAATGTTCCAACTCAACAGGCCACCCAACCAAAGTGCATATGTAACGAAAAATGTAACTACAAACTTTGAACTTTTGGACATCCAAGTATCGAAATCACAAAAGGCATGATTCCGAGAGCGGTGCAGAATATTGATTGCGATAACTCAAAAATCAATTGCATCAAAAGTAAAATGGCACGCCAGCCGTTAAACTCAATTGGTACTAGGGCAGAATCAATATTAGAACTGGTACATACAGATCTTTGTGGTCCGATTGAACAAAAATCAATTGGAGTTTCAGAGTACGTGCATCTGTTCATTGATGATTTTTTCAAGAAAAGTCTTTGCGTTTTTCATTAAAAGCAAGACTGAGGTAGCGGAAAAGTTCCTTGAGTTCAAAAATTTTGTAGAGAATCAGACTGGTAACAAAATAAATGCAATTAGAAGCGACAATGGAAAGGAATATTGCAATTTTAAGATGAAGAAGATTCTAGCAGATGCAGGTATTCAACATCAAACAACGGTTCCATATTCTCCATAACAGCGGGTTGGCAGAAAACAAAATGAATAGAACCGTAATCGAAAAAGCACGTTGTCCCCTCATCTAGGTACAAAAGAAAAAAAACACCTGAAGAAATCTGGAGTGCAAGAAAAGTGAATCTGCAGCATCTCAAAATTTTCGGTTGTCAAGTAGTTATTTACATTCCAAAAGAAAAGCGGAAGAAACTCGATGCCACGGAAAAAGAAGTAATTTTTGTCGGACACTGCACACACTCAAAATCATATCTGACAGAGCAATAAGACGATCTACCAGAATAAGAAATTAAATAAAACATTAAAGAAAATTGGACTCACTCAATCAAAACCCGATCCGGGTATTTATTACAAAACAAAAAGCACAGATAAAACTTTTGTCGCTATTTACGTAGGCGATCACCTCACACACCATTGAGCCTCTCACTCGCAGGGGAACCGGTGGATGTTAAACCAATGAGTAACGCATCAACCAATACAGAGCCAAGCGACCATCCTATATTTAAACTGATGGATTTACACCAATGCTCAAAGTGAAGCCAGGAGACCTACACACAAACGATCGTGTTTTTCTAACGGTCGTCATGTGAAGGATTTACTTCCAATGCTCGTAAATAAAAACAAACCAGGAGACCAACACGCACACGATCGAGAATCTTTCACGAACGTTGCGTGATGGATCTTACACCATTATTTGTGTTAAATCATAGATATAATTTCTACTTTAATCTACTTCTACTAAATCAATTCAGCGAGCAAAACTCACCTCCTTTATTATTTTTTCAATTGTTCTTACTGTTTCAATAGATTACAACACTTGCACGAAACACAACTGCACTACCTACTTGATAGTTCACAACTTAAGTGAACCACCAAAACAGTGAGTGTGATCGACAATACAAATTTTAGGGGTGGAAAATAGAAATGGTTCAATGACTACACTACAACTACAAAGGATCGGATCTACTTTTCCATTTGCCTTACACTTGTTTGTTTTGTGGCAACAGCAGTCTTAAGTCTGATCCGGATTAAATTTATTTGCATTTTAACAGTGGAGTAGACAGACGAGTTTAGTTTTTATTTTAATTTTGAGAAGCAAGTTTACTTTTGATTCTTCATAGGCGGGGAGCCCCTATACAAAAAATTCCCGTCATCGCGCCCACTAAAATTTTTAATGAGGAATAAAAGAAAAAGCCAAGACGAATAAGATTCGCTTGGTCAGCGTGAATTTAGTTAGCCAGAAAGGCCGCGCATACTTGTTGCAATTTGGTGAATGACCGTGAAATGTCTCCATCATCACGGATTCTATTTTTGTTTCTTTCATTACACGTGTCCTAGTGTTAGATGTAGAAATACCTTGGTTTGCTTGCTTTCAAGCTGCCAAAAGTAACGCGCAAACCAGGTTTTATTACGACCTAAAGTACTGTATTTTTATTACAAACTACAGTAGTTTCGTTTATAATAAATCTGGTTTGCGCAATACTTTCGGCAGCTTGAAAGCAAGCAAACCAAGGTATTTATACATCTAACACTAGAACGCGTGCAATGAAAGAAACAAAAATAGAATCCGTGATGATGGAGATAATTCGCCACATTGCAACAAGTATACGCGGCCTTTTTGGCTAACTCAATTCACGCCGACCAAGCGAATCTTATTCGTCTTAGCTTTATCTTTGATTCCTCATTAAAAATTTTAGTGGGCGCGATGACGGGAATTTCTTGTATGGGGGCTCCTGGGCTATCATGTCTTCATGAGCAATCGTCTTCGAGTAAAATTAGATTGATTAAATTACAAATTTAACCGCCAAAAACTTTCCATTTATTAGCTTTTATTTTATTTATGTATGATCATTAATTACGTGGTTTCAAATTGGTAGCGCTGGCATTTGACATAGAGTTATACAATTCGTCTTTGTAGATGCTGTCATACACGACCTTAAAATTAACGAAAAGGTGGTGCGATTTGGAGTTCATAGGCTTACGGAATTGTTGGCTATCATCGTGTCCGATGAAAGGCTCCTGCTTGACGGAGGGATTTCGCTCGACGTCGCCGTTATACAGAAGTGGATTTTCCAAATCCCCAGCATTGAATGCGATTCTACTATGATGTTCCCTTGTTTATCTTTGCAGTCATCGGTTCTTGATGACCTTGAGCCAGCTGTTTTACCTTCCGATAAAAACCTGCAAACAGCAGGAGGCCATGGCTCAGTTGGTAGAGTAGTTGATTGCTAGGCCGAACGCAACGGGCTCAAGCCCCAGCTTCGGCAGCATTCTTTTACTACGAAAATCAAATCGCCAGCTTACCTGAGGCCACCTGTGCGATAACATGAGGCAATACAAATCTAATGTGGCTTTTCTTACAACCCAAGAATTGATCCGTGACGTAAAAGTGGCAATTTTTTTCCCTTAAACACATTTCTTTCACTAAGAAATTGAATTTTTTTCTCGAAGGATTGATTTCTCTTGAATCTCTTTTTGGAGACGGATTTACACATACTTGTACACGGATTTTACACATATATACTACGTGTTTGACATTTCTGAGTTTTCTGTTGTTGTGATTAATATGTACAAAACTGTTGTGTTTCAAAATAAAAAGCATTCAATTTAAGAAACACTTAATTCAATATTATAATTCGTGAAAGTTTTAATGTACATATATAATTAACTAGCTGACCCCGCGAACTTCGTCCCGCCCGCCCTTCAGAGCAACTCCAATAACAATTTTCCCTTGGGAAACCAATAAGTTGTCCGAGTTTTTCATCAAGAACTTTCTATTTTCCCTTCGAAAACCCACTTTGAAATTTTCCTGTTTTCCATTTGAAAAGCAATGCACCTGCAATAATATGCAATCTTTTCTTTGAAAACCAATGAGTTTTCCGAGCTTTTAATCAGAGCTTTTTATTTTCCATTCGAAAACTCATTTTGAAATTTTCCAGTTTTCCATTCGAAAACCAATGCACCTGCAATAATATGCATTTTTCCCTATGAAAACCAATGAGTTGTCCGAATATTTCATCAAGAACTTTCTATTTTCAATTCAAAAACTCATTCTGAAATTTCCAGTTTTCCATCTGAATACCAATGCACCTGATGCAATAATATGCAATTTTCACTTTGAAAACCAATGAGTTTTCTGAGTTTTTCATCAAGAACTTTCTGTTTTACATTCGAAAGCCCATTTTGAATTTTTTAAGTTTTCCATTTGAAAACCAATGCACCTGCAATAATTTAAAAAAAATTTCCATAAGAACCATCTACAGACTAACACGAACAGTGCATTGGCGATCGTCAAAAGAGTTGCACGCGTTTCTAAGTGTCAGGCAAAAATTAACCTTAAACGATTACGAAGTGTTACGGAGGATGATGATCTCATCCTCCATTCATATCAAATTCCATCCAAGTCCCTTAAATCTTCCAATATGGATAAAACAATAAATAATGTTAATTATTATCAACCACTACAAACATTGTGCGATGACGACCGCATGGATAGTGGAAACAGTGAATCTGGTGAAATTGTGAAATCAAAAGTATCCATTCCCCCAATCATTGTGTTGAAAACAAAAAGCGATGTTCTCAGAAAAATAATTGAAAAACTAAAAATCAATGATTATATAATCAAAAACATTTCCTTGGGCCAAAAAGTCATGTGCTCAAGCATGGAATCTTATGACCTTGTAACAAGTGCATTAAAAACAGAGTCATGTGAGTTCTTTTCTCATGAAAAAAAAGCAAATAGGCCATTTAAAGTTGTGCTATCTGGCTTAGACCTTTATGAAAACACTTAACTGAAGAACGAGTTATCTTCACTCGGAATTAAATGTCTTGAAGTTAAACCGATCACTATTAAATCGAACCTACAATATGTGCACTACAAATACATTGTTATAATTGAACGCGGTTCAATAAAAATGAGTGAGCTTCGTGCCAACTATAAAATTATATTTAAAACTCTCGTCAGGTGGGATTACAAAAAACATCAACCCAACAAAATAACGCAGTGCTATAATTGTCAAATGTTTGGCCATGGCGCCATGCATTGTCAAGTCAAAAGCTTCTGTGCTTCTTGTTCTGGTAATCACAAAACCTCCGAGTGCAATGAATCACCATCATCAGCTAAATGTGCAAACTGTAACGAGCCGCATAAATCAACCGACCCATCATGTATCAGTCGAAAACAATATATTGAGATACGTCAGAGAATCTCCTCACGTATACGTGGAAATCGCAATAACCTCGTCTCAAAACCGGTTTCAACAGATCAACCCACAGCAAGAGTAAACCATGTAAAATTCTCAATGGAAGAATTTCCTCAGTTGCCTCAAGTTACTAAAAACAGCCGAACTGATCATCATCACGAACAACAACATGCGACACAAACTACTTCTTTGAGCACGAGTTCTCACGCTCGCTCTGAGCATCATAACATTTCAAACTTACATAATGAACAAAATAAAAACTCTCTTTTCTCTTTAAATGAAATTTCTAATATTCTTAAAGATGTTATGTCTCAATTACGCTCATGTCACTCTAAAGAAGTGCAATTTACTGTCATTACCACACTTGCAGTGAAATATGTTTACTCAATATGATGAACATAAACCCTAGAATTATTACTTGGAATGCGTCAAGCATTCGAAATAAGAAAACAGAATTCTTTAACTTTATGATTCAAAGCAAAACTGACATTGCTCTGCTTACGGAGACCTGGCTAAATAACGAAAGTAGTTTCTCTCATGATAATTATGCATGCTATAGGCTAGATAGACAACATTCAAGGGGTGGTGGGGTTTCTATTGTAATACATAAAAATATTAGACATACGATTTTACCAGCTGTTCGTGTTGAGGTAGCTGAAGCTATAGGTTTAGAAATTGTACTCCAAGACTCATCCAAATTAAGTGTTTTCTCTCTTTATTTCCCAGGTGGAAATTCTAGTGATGAAAAAAAAACAAAATTTAAAAGAGATGTTCTTAAAATAATAAGGTCGAGTCCAAACTTCATCATTGGAGGTGATTTCAATTGTAGGCATCAACAGTGGGGTTGTCTGAGAGCTAATTGTTGGGGCAATATACTTCACGATATCGTTTCCGTAAACAGATCTCTCTCATTATTGCATCCCCTCACACCAACATATATCCCAACTTCTAGATCTAGAAATCCTTCAACAATTGATCTATTCCTTACGAATAATCCTTTACAATTCTCGCAACCCTTAACAATAAATGCTTTGAGTTCAAACCACCTTCCTGTTTGTGTAGAATTATTGTCCAAATTTGCCTTTAGCAATACTGGAGTCCGCTTTAACTACTCAGCTGCAAATTGGGAAAGATATCGAAGTTTCATATCTGAAAATTTGTACGATGGAATCTTATCCCTAGACGATATCCATTCCTTTAATCAGGTCGACACTGCCACTGAGAAATTTGAACAAACCGTAAATAACGCTGCTGATGTATCTATTCCTAAGATCCGGAGTACATCTTCCTCCGCAAATTCTCAACCGCTTCCAGAATATATCTTACAGCTAATTCGCTTGCGAAATTCTGAGAGGAGAAAGTGGATTCGATACAAGCTTGACATATTTAAAACTAATGTAAAAATTCTTAATTGCAAAATCCAAAATGAAATCCTACTCTTTCGTAATAGAAAGTGGAACAACTTATTATCTAGTTTTGAAAAAGGGTCAAAACCCTTTTGGAATGTAACAAAAATAATTAAAAAAAAGAGTTCTACTATTCCACCGTTTAGAGTTCAAAACAATATTTTGATCACTCAAGAAGAGAAGGCAAACGCACTGGCGGAAACATTTAGCCAAAATCATTTAGTGTCAGCACACTTGAGTGATGTTCTTGCTGTAAATCTTGTAAATAATAAACTAAGTGAATTTAGAGATTCTGTTGTTTACCAACCTGGCGCGTTTATTCGCAATAATCGTTTTGTGAAACACTTATTAAAGGATTTAAAAGTTAAAAAGGCATCTGGTTGCGATTTCATTAATAACCGATTATTGAAAGCCTTGCCTAAAAAAGGCATCACCTTTTTAACATTTATTTTTAATGCTTGTATTAAGTTATCTTATTTTCCTGAAAAATGGAAAGTAGCAAAAGTGGTTCCCATTGCCAAAGCGGGAAAACCAAAAGAAAATCCAGCTAGCTATAGGCCTATAAGCCTTCTAAGCAGTGTAAGTAAGTTATTCGAAAAGGTGATAAAGAGTCGACTTTTACAACATGTTGAAGATTATAATATATATCCCCTGGAACAATTTGGATTTTGAACTGGCCACTCTACCAGCCATCAAGTTTTAAGATTAAAAAATTATATTAAAAGCAATCTTAACTTAAAGCGTTCCACTGGTTTAGTTTTACTTGATATAGAAAAAGCCTTCGACACCGTCTGGCACGAAGGACTTATCTACAAATTGTTGTTGTTTAATTTTCCAGATTATCTGGTCAAAATTATATGGAACTTTTTGAAAAACAGAACTTTTTTTGTATCTACTGGCATTGCTAAGTCCGCTATATTTGACATTAGTTTTGGGGTTCCCCAAGGTTCCGTACTTGGCCCCATTCCCTTCAATATTTTCTTGTCAGATCTTCCTTCTTTTGAAAATAACACTGAAGTTGCCATGTTTGCAGATGACACTGCACTATTTACAGCTAGTGTTCTTCCTCAAGATGCACTTACTTGCTTGCAGAGTTCTTTAGATACTCTCCTTAATTATTTTGCAAAATGGAAGATAAAAGTTAATGCTGAGAAATGTCAAGCCATGTGGCTCACTCGACGGAGAAAGCAAACTTTTCTCCCGCAAACATCTCTCAAAATAAATTCAATAAACATCCCATGGACAGACAGTTGTAAATATCTTGGCATTATTCTAGATAAAAGACTAATTTTCGAAAAACATGTATCGATTACAATTCACAAAATAAATTTATTAATTAAAATCTTGTATCCCT
This sequence comes from Sphaerophoria taeniata, assembly GCA_943590905.1. Classification (NCBI taxonomy): domain Eukaryota; kingdom Metazoa; phylum Arthropoda; class Insecta; order Diptera; family Syrphidae; genus Sphaerophoria; species Sphaerophoria taeniata. The sequence continues at coordinate 20,403,359 of OX016540.1, read as the reverse complement.
TTATTAACCGTAAGTCTCGTCTAAGCATGCATAATAAAATGTTAATTTTCAAATCAATTTTTCAACCGGTTCTTACTTATGGTGCACCAGTGTGGTTTGACTGTGCTGAAACTCATCTTAAAAAACTGCAGATAAGTCCAAATAAAGTTTTAAAATTGATGTTAAATTTACCTCGCTATTATTCTACGGCACGGCTCCACAAAAGAGCGAATGTCAGCCCTATCAAAATTGTGCAAAATAATTTTCTTGAACGATCCTCTTACTCAGACAACGATTTAATTCTAAGCTTGCAATAATTATATAATTCAAGTAATTGGGTTTATGTGCAATAGTAGTTTTTAAGTTTCATATGAGGGTTTTTTTCTTGTAGTTTTTCCCTTAAACATTGTTTATTGTTTATTATATTATTATTTGAAAATTGTTATAAGTTTTTGTAATTTTAGTAGTAAAGAAACTAGTTTTTCTAAATCTCTAAAATTGTACTCTTTGTAAAAATTACATTCTCTATACTACAAATAAATATGAATTGAACTGAACGAACAAAATAAAAAAAAAAAAAATAGCCAAATTCGTCTAGCCGTTTGTGAGTTATTCGATTATAAACGAACAGGATTTCATTTTTATATATATAGATTATATTATATTATTATTATATTATTATATTATATTATATAATGTAATAAGAGCGTGCACATGCGATGAGAGATGATAACGAACTGATGACGAACTGGACTATCGAGATTTCGGATGATGTTTTAATCCAGTAAGAAGAGATTGTTTCATTACAGTTAAAAGTTAGGGTACCCGTAGAGATTTATGGTACATCCTCATCAAAAACGATTTAACTGCTGACCAGACAACAAAGACTTTCAAAAAAGGGATTAATTCGTTTTTGCACATTTCTTACACGCCAAAAAACATTGAATTTTAGTAGCAATTCTTCTTGGTTGTAAGAAAAGCCACATAAGTCTCCTCCTCTGAGCCTCGTAGGTTAATGTTATGTGTGCTTTCTTTCTATGTGTCTATCTGTCTCTCTCTGTTGTATTAATGTCTTGTTCTGTCCCAGCCGATGGCCTCAGTCGCCAGTGCTGCTATGTGTCTGTAGTTCGTTACATTCATGTGCAAAGCACTGTGAAATGTCAATGTCAATGTCAAACCTCCGACAACATTCCTGCTGTTGGCTCTCTCAACATCCTCGATCTGACGCATTCTTATGTTCCCTCTTTTTTCACCTGAGAAGCTGGCGTTACTCTCTCCTCTTTTGCACGTAGAGCTCACGAGCAGCTCTTGTCCATCTATGCAGCGCAGCTCTGTATGCCTCTTGCTTGGCTGCATGGGCCTGCCTGTATTCTTCGTCAAACCAGGGGTTTCGTTTTGGTGGCTGTGTGTTAAACCCAGCACATTAGAGGCAGCATTTCTAACTGCTTTCTGGCAATGTTGCTACCCTGTTCCCTGTTTCCTCCATGGTCGGGATATTCGTAGCACTCTTACGACGAGGAAGTGGTCCGAATCGATGTTGGCTCCTCAGAAAGTTCGAATATCTACAATGCTGGACAAGTTCCTTACGTCAGTTGATTGATCAAGAGATCTCCAAGTTCTTTTATGGCTGTTGAGGTGTGTGCTTGCTACCACAAGATTTCGCCCCGCAGCAAAATCGATCAGCCTGAATCCGTTGTTGGAAGTGGTGTCGTGCAGGCTGTGCTTTCCGACTGTTCCACCAAAGATGTCCTCTTTTCCCAACTTTGAGTAAAAATCGCCGAGGACAATTTTAATATCATAGCTAGGACATTGCTCATAAGTTTTGTCGAGGAGCTCGTAGAACTCGTGTCTTTGGTGTCGTCCCTTTTCTCTTCTGTGGGTGCATGCGCACATATGAGGCTTATTTTGCCGAATTTAGCCTTGATTCGGATTGTCGGGAATGGTGATGCATTCGCTTATACATTTGAAGCTCAAGACTCTTTGCCTGAGTCTGCTTTCCACGACGAATGCGCATCCAAAGAACCGCTGTTGTTGCTCTCAGTAAGCAGTTACCATAGCAGTTTTTCATCCGTTGATTCCAAAAAAAGAAATTCTTTCGCTGCCGTTGCTCGCTGGGAGTGCCTTATTTAGTAGTATTTAGTAGTATTATTAATTAGTAGCCACAGCCTACTCCGCTTCAACCTGTCGACCATGTGAGGTGCTTCTGCGAAAACAAGTTTCGCGTCGCATAGCTCTGACGTAGCCCAGGAGAGCGATAGTGTTGCAGAGTGATGTGCGAACATTTCGATGAAAAAATATAATTTTGTCTTCCTTTCCAGACAATAACGGCATTGCTTTAGTTGGCTACCATGTAAACATCAATAAAAAGATCGCCGTTCTCCAACCAGGAGACTTCTCTGCCGTCATATCAAAACTGATGTATTAACACCTTTAAATAATTTGTTGGCAGCATTGATTGCCTTTTTAAATTGTCATTTATTTTACTGCCATCTAGATCTTATCATATTTCGTCACTTCCTTTCTAACCCGAGCTTACCTCTTTGCTATTTTTAAGATATAAATATTATACAATTAATTGAAATAAATCTTTGACATCATTGAATTATTAAACCATTCCTTTTAATTACAACATTGGCGACGAGGAAAAGAACAAACCCCACGAGTATGGACGTTACAACTCTCGAAATTATACTCAAAAGGCTTCAGGACTCCAATCAAGAATTCCTCAAGAGCGTGTTGGAGCAAAAACCCGTGAAACAATCATTCATTTCTTCTTTCAAATCCTTCGACAAATCTAAAGAAACGTGGGCCACGTATCTTCTTCAGCTAGAACAACACTTTATTGCAAACAACGTAATTGAAGACGACACAAAGCGAGCTTGTTTGCTTAGCTGGATTGGCGGCAACTCTCTGGACTTACTTCAAAAACTCTATGGTTGCGCAAGGATTTTTTGGTCAATTAATTGAAAAACTAATCATTATGAAAAAAAGCCTCACATGCTTGCATCTAGATTCAAATTCTAACCCGAGTAGCACAGACGGGTTTTCATTTGGTATTTATAACTCCAATAAAACAATAAAGTTGTTGCCCACTTATTACAGTAACGCAATTTAGAACAATTGTGTAACCCAAATAGCCGCATTTACCCTCTCGATTTGCAACAAGTAGGTTGTAAATAAGTTTTAAAGAGGTTGCTATTGTTATTTCTCAGTTTCATAAACGTTGTTTCAACTAAATAATGTTACATGTAACTAAACGTTACATTTATGCCACTTTAATTGAACTAGAAGATAAGTTCTACTAATGTTGCAAAAATGTTTATGCAAGGATACTTTGTTACATATTGTAACATAGTTAAAACAAAAACACAGAGTTCAAAATAAGTTTTAATAACATGAATATAACTTTAACTATATCGTTCTACCTTCTATGTTATAATATAATGAGAAACATTGTTTCAGAAAACATTTTAAAAGTTTCTATTAAGTTATTAATCAATTTCAATGTTTTTAATCATGTCATAAAAAATATAAACTTCAAACCCTTGAATAAGATCAATACGTTTAATATAGTTATTGAAAAGGCGAGTTTTTGTCATTTATGAACGTTAAATCTTAGTGCAACGCTGTTTTTGTCATAAATATTGATGTTATACTTCTAGAAAATTTAAGCGCCATCCAAAAAATTAAAATTGGGCGAAAAATTGAAAAACAGAAAAATACTCATGTTTGTTTTGAGGCTTTGAAGTTGCAAAAATGTTAATGAATTACGTTAAGAAACGAATCTTTTATCCATTTTCATTGACTTTCACAATGGAAAAAGTGAAACCAATTGGAAAAATTAGTTTAAAAATAAAACAAAAGAGTTCAAATTCTAATAATGGGTCATTAGATTGTGAACAAAATGGCACTTGTTGCAGGAAACATCAATAAAACATTGTCTTTTGATATTGTAATATTCGGCTTGGTCCGACAATTAAAACTTATTCACTTTTTAAATAAAACACAAATTCACTTTATTCAAATCACTCACAAACTTATTTATTCAACACTTTCAATTATAACTTTTCAAACACAGTGTACTTTACTTATCGCAGTTCACAATCAACTGATTCATCTCGCCACTAAACGGCTATTTATATAACAGAAATGATGGGTTCTAGAAACTACTATTGGTTCCTATTGGTTCTTGGAGAAGCTGAAAGTTCGAGAAGCTCTCTTATTAACAAATAAAAAATACTGGGATTTTTTTTTGTAGGGGCTAACGTTCTTAATGCTAAACAAAAAGTTTCTCTTAATCTTAATTAATTATTGCCCCTCACAAGTGTTTACTACTACAATTAAACGATATTAAGTGAAGAGAGTATGTACATTAAATAAACAAGAGATACAGAGTAAGTGAAGAGAGTAAGAAAAGTGTGTACATTAAATATAGAAAGAGATACAGAGCGTAAGAGATAATAACGTATACACATTAGACATTACAATAGAAGGAGAAACAGAGCGTATGAGATAAATAAAGTCTATACACATTACATTGCCCCCTCCTTAGGATTGATCGTCCCGAACAAATCCATCATCCTCATCACCACTGTAGCGATGTAGTCGGTCGCGATGTACGACTTTAAGTTTACCTCTGACTCCTTTTTGTATCCGGTACACGACGTCGTTGATTTTGCTAATCACTGTATATGGACCTTCCCAGTCCCGTTGAAGTTTCGGTGACAACCCTTTTTGTCGATGGGGATTGTAAAGCCACACTCGATCTCCTGCTTGGAACTCTGTTGTTGTCGCTCGTATATCGTAGCGTGTCTTCATTCGGTCACTGAACATCTTTATTTTTGACCTGGTATCGTCGTGGATCTGAAGGAGTCTTTCTCTGAGGTCATCCAAGTAGTCATCCTCCGCTTGCGGTTCCGACGTGGGACATCCAAATTTGATTTCGCTCGGCAGTCTGATGTTCATTCCCATCAAAATCTCAGACGGTGTATGGCCAGTTGAGCTATGTCTTGCACTTCGATACGCCATCAAAAACAGTGGAATGTGTCGATCCCAATCTCGCTGGTTGTCGTCCACAACTTTGCAAAGATGTTCCTTAAGGGTTCGGTTGAACCGTTCGACCATGCCATCAGATTGTGGGTGGAGTGGTGTTGTTCTTGTCTTCTTGATGTGAAGAAGCCCACAAACTTCCTGGAATATGTTTGATTCAAAGTTCCTTCCCTGGTCGGAATGCAGTTCTAATGGAACACCGAATCTGCTCACCCAGTTGAACACAATTTGGTCTGCGACTGTTTTGGCTTCTTGGTTCGGAATGGCGTATGCTTCAGGCCACTTGCTGAAGTAATCCATGACGACCAGAATATAACGATTTCCATTATTTGTTTCCGGAAATGGACCCGCCACGTCTACTGCAATCCTTTCAAAGGGTGATCCGACATTATACTGCTGCATTTGGCTGTGATTCTTTTTGTTTGGGCCTTTGGTGGCAGCACAGGTATCACATTTTCGGCACCACTTCTCGACATCTTCCCTTGCATGTAGCCAATAGAATCGTTGTCGAACCTTTTCTCGCGTCTTGTTTACTCCTAGATGGCCTCCCGAAACTCCATCATGCATCTCTCGCAGAACGTCCATAATCTTCGATGTCGGTAAGACTAGCTGCATTACATAGGACTTTCCATCTGCTGATTCCCACTTACGTCGAAGGACACCTTCTTGGACATGCAACGAGTCCCACTGTGCCCAATAGGCCTTCAGAGCCGGACTTCTGTCGGAGATATCAGCCCATTCTGGTTTTTCCTGGTGTTCCTTGCATGCGAGGATGGGTTCAATATCTGGGTCCTCTTGTTGAGCCTTCCTCAACTCGTCGTTGCTCCAGCCATAAATGGGATCGGTTCTGGTTCGTAGGACAGTGACCACTTCTTTTTCTTCTTGGCGTCTGCAATGCTTACAGTCTTGCTTACATGGTCTCCGAGACAGTGCATCAGCATTTGAGTGAAGCTTCCCCTTCCGATGTTGAATTTCATAATCGTACGTCTGCAGCCTCTCAATCCATCTCGCCACTTGACCCTCTGGATTCTTGAAATTCAAAAGCCAGTTTAGTGCTCCATAGTCGGTTCGGAGAAGAAACTTCTGTCCATAGAGATACTTATGGAAGTGCTTTGTTGCCAAAATCAGTGCAAGAAGTTCTCTTCTGGTCACACAATAGTTTCTTTCCGACTTCGAGAGTACCTTGCTGTAATAGGCAACCACCTTTTCTTCGCCATCATGTACCTGTGACAATACAGCACCAATCCCGACATTGCTGGCATCAGCATCAATAATGAACGGTTTTCCTGGAGTCGGGTAGGTCAGCACTGGTGCATTACACAAGCGTTGCTTGAGCTCTTGAAAGCTGCGCTCGCACTCACCTGACCATTTAAACTGCTTTCCCTTTTCCGTTAGCTGATGTAGACTCTTGGCGATCTCAGCAAAATTCTTGACGAAGCGCCTATAGTAGGTGGCTAGACCCAGAAAGCTTCGGAGTTGATGTTTGTCCTGTGGTGTTGGCCAATTCTTCACGGTGTCAACCTTATCAGGATCCGTCTTAACTCCTTGGGATGAGATGATATGTCCCAGGTATTTCACTTCGGTTTTGAAGAGTGAACACTTTTCTGGATTGAGCTTGAGGTGGGCTTCTCGAAGTCTTTGAAACACGGCTCTCAGATTTGTACAATGTTCGTCAAATGTTTTACCGTATACGATAACGTCATCCAAATAGACCAGGCAAGACTTCCATGTGAGTCCTTGCAGGACGCATTCCATAAGGCGCTCAAAAGTCGCTGGAGCATTGCACAGTCCAAAAGGCATCACTTTGAACTGCCACAATCCGTTTCCTGTCGAGAACGCTGTCTTCTCTTTGTCTTCAGGATGGATTTCTACTTGCCAGTATCCACTTTTCAGGTCCAAAGTTGAGAACCATTGTGCTCCTTCCATTGCGTCCAGAGTATCGCTGATCCTAGGCAGAGGATATCTATCCTTCTTGGTCACATCGTTCAACCTTATATAGTCCACGCAAAAGCGGTTTGATCCGTCTTTCTTCTTTACCAGGACCACTGGAGACGCCAAGGGCTTTTAGAGTTTTCGATCAGACCCTCTTCTTTCATGGTGGTTATCAGTTCTTCAACCTCACCTTGTTTGGCTAGTGGAAGGCGTCTTGCAGGTTGACGGATCGGCTTTGCATCCCCGGTGTTGATTCGATGTTGAACCAGTTGTGTTCTGCCATATTTCCCTTGCGATGACGAAAAGATGTCTGCAAATTCTTCGAGGAGACCTTCTGCAGTTCGTTGTGGGTGGCCAAGATTAGATGACTTGAGAATGTTCGTCTTTATGGAATTCACTTCTTCGAACTTCAAGGTATGCCTTGGCTCTTCTTCGTTGATTCTTGTTATCGCTGATACAGATTCGCATTGTCCGACAATCTCACCTTTTCTAAGCTTAACTTCGTACGGCTTGATGTTCAGTATTCGTACGGGAACCATGTTCTTTACAGGTCTAACAAGAGTCTTCCCAATGGTGACGTTTTGGGAGGACTTTACAGATGCTGGTTCGACCATGAGGTATCGATGGCTTCCAGGCTTACCCTTCAATTTCGTCCACACGAATACTTCTGAAGAAGCAGGCAAAGTCAGATCTTCTTTGATGACGGTTTTCACAGATAGCGAGGTCTCATATGAGTGAATCCCATAGAAGTTGGTTCTTATTCGTTTCCCGGGTGGGAAACAGCTTCGGAAGCAACGTTGTTGGTGTTACTTTGACTTGTTGAGTTAGTTCTGTTTCCACAGTGTTGGCATGAGGTCCGTCTTCGCGGTAATCTGCACTGTCGTTGAAGATGCCCAGTCTTGTTGCAGTTCCAGCATCGTGCTGGTCCGTCTCGCTGACTTCTTTCCAGAGTAGCCTTCTGACAAGAGCATTCTTGGACTTCCAATTCTCTCACGCGATGCACGTTTTGGGAAGCTTGTTCTGCGGCTTCCATTGTCCAGAGCCAAAGCCAATGCTTCTGGTAGTGTTTGCTTTCCGGCAGTGCGAATAGCCCTTTGGAGATTTATATCGCCCACAGCTCTCACAAAGGCTTCAACAGCAAGTTGATTTATTATCTCATTGCCAGCTGTTGGATATGCTAGGTGAACCAATCGCTCGATATCTGCCTGAAGCTGCTGCAGAGTTTCACCTCTTTTCTGTGCTCTATTGTTAAGCTGAACTCGGAAGACTTCTGTCATGTGGCTATCCCCAAACCGCTGTTCAATGGCGGTTACCAGAACTTTGAAGTCACCACTCTTCTCTGCTGGGATGGTTTGTAGCAGTTCAGCAGCTGCTCCTCTTAAGGCGAGCGTAAGAGCAATGTATTTCTCGTCATCGTCCCAGCCGTTCGTTAACGCTGCTGCTTCAAACTGTTTCTTGTAGATTGTCCACGGTATCTGACCATCAAAGCTTGGAGGATTCACTTCTCTCTTCCTTGAGCACTCACCAGAAGGTTCTCGAGCTTTCATCTTTCGCACTTTTTCCAGTTCCTTTGTGATGGTTTCGATCTGGTCGTCTATTTCCTTGAAACGTGCATTAGTCGTTGAATTTTGTTTTTCGACACGCTCATTGATTTTGTCTTCGAAGTCCGCAAACCTGCCTTCTAGCAGATTTTTCTGTTCATCAAACCGATCTCGAACGTCATCCCTTTGAGCTTGTAGTTGTTCCAGAACATCATTCTTTTGTGTTTCCAGTTGTTTGAGGACATTCTCTTGCTCGGTCTTCTGCTCGTTTCTTTGAGTTTCTAGTTGCTCCAGAACATCCTTGTTTTGAGTTTCTAATTGCTTGAGGACATTCTCTTGCTCGTTCTTCTGCTCGTTTCTTTGAGTTTCTAGTTGCTCCAGAACATTCTTCTCGAATTTGGCTAGAAGAAGTGACATCATCTACACTAATATATAAAGCTGAAGAGTTTGTTTGTTTTAACGCGGTAATCTCAGGAACTACTGGTTCGAATGGTATAATTCTTTTTGTGTTGGATGGTGCCTTAATCGACTTAGACTTTAGGCTACTTAACATTAAGCTGTGACCAATAGCAGCGAAGAATCTGTTTAAAATGGGGGAAAAAAACGGCAAAAAATATACATTTTTCTGCGTTTTAACGCACTTATCTCAGGAAGTACTGGTTCGAATGGTATAATTCTTTTTGTGTTGGATGGTCCATTAATTGAGGAAGACTTGAGGCTATTTAACATTAAGCTGTGCCCAATAGCAGCGAAGAATCTGTGGAAAATATGGAAAAAAACGGCAAAAAATATACATTTTTCTGCGTTTTAACGCGCTTATCTCAAGAACTGCTTTATGAAATTGAACAATTTTTTATATGTTGAATGGTCCATTTATCAAGGAAGGCTTGAAGCTATATAAAATTTAGCTGCGACCAATAGGAGCGAAGAATTTGTGTAAAATGTGGAAAAAACGGCAAACAATACAATTTAATACAATATAAAGCTGAAGAGTTTGTTCGTTTGAACGCGGTAATCTCAGGAACCACAATTTCGAATTGTAAAATTCTTTTTGTGTTGGATAGTCCATTAATCGATGAAGGCTTTAAAATAAAATTAATAAATAGAGTGGCGCGACAGCTCTTGAAGAGCCAACGCCTAAGTGGCTTACTCTAATCAACAATTCTCTGAGTGCGTGTGAAGAATTGAGGGGACCTACAATTTAACGCCGATTCCGAACGGCAAAGTTGAGAAGCATTTTTTCATTGCAGATTGATACTCTTGGAAGATTTGTCAGGTCTTCGCAAGAGGCAGTACCCGTGAAAGATGAAATAAAAACTTGGCCTGAGTAGGACTCGAACCAACGACGTTCTGCTTAGCAGCCAACGCACTTACCAACTAAGCTACGGGAAACTGCTTTAGGCTTTATTCTACTTAAAATTAAGCTGCGACCAATAGCAGCGAAGAATCTGTGGAAATGTGAAATGTGAGATCTCTGAGATTAAATTATTTTGGATTCGATTTCTCACTCAGCTATTTGACGTGGCTGACATATGTGCAGCAACAATTAGTAAGGTAACCATTAAATCTCAATGATAACTGAGAATTATGTTCCACCAAGGCACCAAATGATTTTGCCTCAGTCAAGGTGACATTGAGATCTCAGTGAGATGTTGTTAGGTGGAACTGGCCTAATAACTGCTCAAATTAGAATTTTGAGAGTTCAATTGATTTGTGAATGTGATTGATTGCACTATTTGTGCAGATTATTGTGTTTAAACCATATCATTTCATGTACTTCTTAACTAAAAAATATGCTCAGTTTAAAGAAAAAAAAATTTACTTAACGAAAAAAACGATGCAGAAGTAAGAGAGATATTAGAATTAGGGAGAGTTCACCCAAGGGAATGCTTTAAGTATGAACAACTTTTTTTTTTTTTATAATTCCCACGCCTCTTTCCCCCCGCTGGGGTCCATTGTCACCGAGTACGGCGGCAATTACGGTTGCTAGCCGTAAACTGAAGGGAATCATAAAAAATTCTCAAATTTTTCAAATTTGGATAAGCTGAAAGTTCGAGAAGCTCTCTTATTAACAAATAAAAAATACTGGGATTTTTTTTTTGTAGGGGCTAACTTTCTTAATGCTAAACAAAAAGTTTCTCTTAATCTTAATTAATTATTGCCCCTCACAAGTGTTTACTACTACAATTAAACGATATTAAGTGAAGAGAGTATGTACATTAAATAAACAAGAGATACAGAGTAGGTAAAGAGAGTAAGAAAAGTGTGTACATTAAATATAGAAAGAGATACAGAGCGTAAGAAATAATAAAGTATACACATTAGACATTACAATAGAAGGAGAAACAGAGCGTATGAGATAAATAAAGTCTATACACATTACAATATTATAACTTATATGTTATTACAACAAAGATTCAACAAAGAAGAAACTTCAGGCAATAAGATTCTCATTGTAACTAATTTACGTTGTTTATAAAATATAGATGAATTGATTTTTCTTGTCATTATTTCAAATTCGTTACTGAAACTTTAATCTCGACGTTATAAAAACCTGGCTGGAAGAAAATCAAACAAAAACTAGGATAAAACATTGAAACATTGATCTTTGTTCATCAGAGTTACCGCAGTTCACTTTTTGTTTATATTTTGAAATAAAAATATTATAAAAGAAATCACGCAATTGTAAAAAGTTCACTTTTCTCATTTTATATCAAATCCTAGAAAAATAAATACAAATAATGTCTTCTATTAACAAGAGACTGAATAAAACGGAGAGGACCAGGAGAAAAAAATAAAACAGTAGTAAACTTCTTTATAATTCATGAAAGAAAGAGAAAAAGAAACGTCAAAATTTAAATCCATTTTACCTGCTTTTCGCTTCATTTTGACACTACGGTTAAAGACATATTTTTCAATTGAATTCAATAAATGGGATAAATGACAGCAATTAAATCTACGAATTGTTTTATAATTGAATCTAGCGGCAACTCTGACATGTATAGTCAGTCCTTTCATTTCATTTCAAAGAACTATTTGATTTTTGTAGAATAATCATGGTCGATTTATTGAACTTAATACTAACATACCATTAACCTTAGTAAAACATAACAACTCTGAAACCCTTAACGTCAACCCAAAGCATAGCGCCAACGTTATTGTAACATTGCGGTAACTTGAATAAAACTAAACAACCCTAAACGTCAACGCAAAGCGTAGCACCAACGTTCTTGTAACAATGCGGTAACTTGAATAAAACTAAACAACCTTAAACGTCAACGCAAAGCGCAGCGCCAACGTTATTGTAACATTGCGGTAACTTGAATAAAACTTAACAACCCTAAACGTCAACGCAAAGCGTAGCGCCAACGTTATTGTAACAATGTGCCAACTTAAATGTAACTTTACAGTTATTTCATGAACGTCCATGAGTTCTCTCCTTTTTTTCCGATCATTCCCATTGGATCTAACTTTTTTCCATAATAATTTAGTTTTTGATTGTTTTTATTCTCCATAATAATTTAATTTTCCCTTCTTGAACAAAAATCCAGATTTACACAACAGTCAGTCAACAGTAATAAGTCAGTTTCGGATCTCGTTTTATCTGATCTGCGCTTCAATATCGAAAGTTTTAGAAACTCAACTATAACATCTCTTGCATATTAGAAATGTTGTAGTTTCGTTTCAAAAACTAGCCAAATGTTTTTTTTTCAATGCTAGTACTTTGGTTACAAATTTGTTTTAATATTTAGTTTAGTTTAGTTTAGTTTAGTTTAGTTTATTTTGGTCAAACAGAATACAGTATTCTTATAGACTAGAATAAGTACAAAAATCATTTTACAAGTAAATATACAACATCCATAAAATAGAACAATATACTGATTTAAATATGTAAAAATAAATTAAGAATCAACAAGTAAAATCAATAGTCTGTTTTTAAAGGATTCTCTTGAACAAATTTCGAAAAAATCAATAGAATTACAAACCGAATTAGCTTCTTTTAAACACCTTGTAATTGGTTCATTGCAGCCATAATTAGTACGATGAAACCTTTCAACGAAGAGAAAAGAAGCCCTGAAGTTTCTCGCAGGGATACGAAAACGCATTTCATTTAAAAGAAATGAGCTATTAATCCTAAAAGAAAGTATATCACGAACAAACATAACCGAATAATATTTTCTACGAACAACGAGAGATTGAGTTCCTATTAACAAACACCTTACATTATAGCAAGGCATAAACCTATTCCAATAATTTATTTTTGAAAGTGCATATCTTGTGAATCTTCTTTGCACCCTCTCAATTCTATCAGATGCATTCGAATAACAGGGGTTCCAGATAATAGAGCAGTACTCTAAAATTGAACGAACCAACGAGAAGTAAAGAATTTTAAGAGTAAGAAGATCTGAAAACTCACGAGTATTTCTTTTTATAAATCCAAGCATCGCATTACTCTTATTTACAGTTAGATCAATATGCGGTCTAAATGTGAGCTTTTGGTCAAGAATTACACCTAGATCTTTCTTTTGAGTTATTCTATCAAGGGCGATATTTGACAGATTGTAACTGTAATTCAAAAAAAAAAATTTCTGCAGTACGTTAGCACCTGACATTTGGCAACATTTAGATGAAGATGGTTATTGTTACACCATTGTAAAAGCCTAAATAAATCTTCTTGGAGCAAATAACAGTCTTGGATGGACTCGATTTTTTTAAAAAGTTTTAAATCGTCAGCATATAGAAGGCACTTAGAGTGAACAAATATGTCTGATATATCATTGATAAATAACAGAAACAACAAGGGCCCAATATGGCTACCCTGGGGTACACCAGACGGCACAAGAATAGAATCAGAAATACATGATTCGATTTTAACAATCTGAACACGATCAGTTAAATAAGATTCAATCCATTTCAGCAAACTGGAATGGAAACCAAGGCATGCAAGCTTATGAATTAAAATTTTATGATCGACCCTGTCGAATGCCTTCGCAAAGTCAGTGAAAATAACGTCAGTTTGAGAGTTATTTTCAAAGTTCGATATCACAGAATTAACAAAGATAGATAAATTCGTTGCCGTAGATCTGCCAGGTATGAAGCCATGCTGAAAAACCGATATGTGTTCTCGCACAAAGAAATTTTTTTTATCACAAATGATTTTTTCGAATAATTTCGGTAAGACTGAAATTTTACAAATTGGTCTACAGTTTGTTATATTCTGCCTATGCCCTGCTTTGAATATAGGAGATAGGAATGAAACTTTCCATTCATTTAGAAAAAGACCATTTTTTATAGAGAGATTGAATATACTCGCCAGCGGTTCAGCAAGGGAGGAAGCTAACTTATTAAGAAAGTATGGTGAAAACCCATCAGGTCCAGCTGATTTTGAAGCATCAATTTGTTGTAATGCTAACAAAACTTCATCAGAGGTGATTTGGAGAAATCCTAAACTAAACCGTTCAGAAACATTAGGAAGACATTGAAAATTTTGATCATGTGCATAAACGGATTTGAAATAACTTGCAAAAAGATTACATATTTCAGAAATATCACTTGAAGACGAACCTGAGTAGTACATACAATTTGGGAAGCCGGAGCTTTTACGCTTGGAGTTAATAAATTTCAAAAAAAAACACTATCCTCTTTTATCTTGAACTCAGTTGAAGTTATATAATCATTATAAAGCATTAAATTAAGGGAATCAAACTCTTGTTGTAGCAATAAGTACGTATCACGTAAAAGTTCATTATCTTTATTAGATTTGTATCTTTTATAAGCTTTGTTTTTTTGATTCTTTAGACGCGACAGCGTTTTATTAAACCATACGGGATTAGAGTTGCTTGATATGTTTCTTGTAGGAACGAACTGCTCAACCGTATTTTTAATAATAGTCTTAAAGGCGTCGAAAGCAGAAAAAAGATCGCTTGAACTCTCTATATCACTCCAGGATAAGGAGGAAAGGTACGCTTTGATTTCATTATAGTCAGCATGCTTGTAACTATAAACAGACTTAGATTTGTTTGAAAAAGTTTCTTTTATAAAACTATAAAAACCAAGATTACCTTCTAACGCACAATGATGCAACGTATTCGGAGAAACTGGAATAAGACACTTATTAACTTCAACAATAAATTGTTTGTCAACAAAAATTAGATCCAGTATGCGCCCATTTTCATTGCATATGTAGTTAGATTGAATCATATCATACTGACTGAAGAAATCAACTACAAGTGTTTCAGTATCCGACATTATATTAAGAGGAACCAAATATTTCTCGTCCTGGTCAAAAACCCAATCTATATTACCTAGGTTAAAATCACTCGCGTAAAAAATATGTTGAGAATTCGAAAGTTTTTCAAGAAGAGTCTCACAATTGCTAAGATGTATTTGATAAATGTCAATAGAGCTTCTAGGTGGTATGTAACTACAAATAATAAAAAGATCTTGTTTGTTGCACAGTGAAATATTAATAATAATTTGATCAATATCTAAATTGGAATGCATGGAAGAGGAGTCAGATGGTAAATTTACCAATTTACAAGCTAAACACGATCTAATGGCAATCAAAACTCCACCGCCACGCTCCAATCCAGTTAATTCTTTACATCTGTCTTTTCTAAAAATAGTATAAGATGAACTACAGATCTCAGAAGAAAGAAAGTTATCATTAAGCCATGTTTCAGCTAATATAACTACATCATAAAGCTCAGAAGAAAGAAATAAAAATAATTTACTTAATTTGGTTCTTAGACCCCCAACATTTTGATAATAAATAGATAAGTTCAAAAGATTCTGTGAAATAAATTTGGAAGTATTATCAATGCTTAAATCAATATTGTTATTCAAACTTATGTGACGGATTCCATTATTGAGGCAATTTTGTCGTTTTTTGAAAATTCAACAAACTGTTTAACTCGTACAGCATAGGGCCAAATAGAAGAATCATTTAATAAATAATCAAAATGTTCCATCGGTACACATAATTTAAAATTGACAAATTTAACATTATCAAAAGGTAATCCTTTTTTAATAAGTTTAAAACATTTGAAGGCATTAACAGGAATGTTAGTTTTGGTGGAAATATAATTAATGATGTCATCAGGTTCCGTTTTTGGATTACATCTAGATATTTGAATCCATTTGGAATTGAAAACAACGCCGAGATTAGAGTTGCAGTCTCGTCCGACCAAAACTGATTGACTCTTTCGAGTTAACTTGGAAGCGGCTAACTTAGCCGCGGCGAACTGAGCAGCAGCAGCAGATGAGTTATTGATGTTATCGTTCTGTGAAATTTCACAAGCAGTAGGCTGTCCATGAACAATATTCGAAACTTCATCGTCACCATGATGAGGATGAGCAGCTTCAAGCTCAACCGCATTATTGACGTTATTCAACGCATCAATATTAGATCCATTTTTCACAGCAAGATCCCTGAGTTGTTTACCAGACTCCTCGATAGCAACAGCATCAGAAACATTAATAGGAATATCAACTCCATCAACAGCAGCTCCAGCAACAATTACATTAGCAACATTATCAACAACAGCAACATCAACAGAATCAGGCTTCTCATTACCCTTTTCATCATCGATTAGGTTAAGAGAAATTTCATCACCACACCTCACATTTACATTGTCAGATTGACATTGAGCAGATGACGAGTGAGAGCACGAGGCAACAACATCGATGTCCACATTCTTAACACTTTCTCTGCTCAGATTAGAATTGGAAGAACAGGAGTTATTATCAATATTGTTATTGTTGGTAGCTTTTATTATTTATAAACCGGTTTATATAGCGAAGTCGATTTATTAATGCTTTTTGTCTTTGTCGTTTTTTTATTTGAGGGAGTAACACCAATTTTAGGGGAAGGGAAAGGGGATGATGACAGTTTATTCAGCGCGGGAGAAGATGAAAACTGCCTTTCTCTTAAGAGTGATGAGCGATTATTCTTATTTTTATCAACGTTAATAAGCTTCGTATGAGAGCGTAGCGTGCGGGTGGGTAACTCAGAAGAACGACCACTCACACAAGATGATAGTTTAGCAAATTCAATCGAATTCTCAGAGAAACACACAAATAATTCATTTAACATTGATATGCATTTCAACCATGGGGTAAGCCTTGACGTGGCGGAGCGGCTTACGGTAACTACTACTGAGATGCTTAGAGCTATGCGATCGCGAAACTTGTTTTCGCAGCAGGGCCTCCCATGGTCGACAGGTCGAAGCGGAGTAGGCTGTTACTACTAATTACCCCACAACGAAGGAGTGTTCCCACCAAGGCACTTCCCACGAGGGACGGCAGCGGATGAATTTCTTTTTTGGAATGAACGGTGGCGTCCTCAGTTCCAGTTAGGTCGAACTACTTGGTGAACACCTTTACGGGCTACTTCGACATATTTGAAGCTCAGGTCGTAAAAGGAGCGGTTTTCCGGCTTTTGTACTTGGAGTCACATCAAGTACCTGGTACTCCAGGTTGGGGGTTGTACGTCGGGGTGACTTCCCGACTATGTAGAAAAAAGTTAGTTGCGAAGCGTCAACAGGCCTCGGAAACGGACGGATACACTAATGACGACCCAAGCAAACGTATAAAGGACAACGAATTTCGGATATGCACGTGAAATGTTAGGTCCCTTAATGGACTGCGTGCTGCCGAACAACTAGCGGAGACCCTCAACTGCTACAAAGCAGATATTACCGCTATCCAGGAAATGCGATTGGATGGACCGGGCGAAATGAAGATGGAAAACTGCGACATCTACTATGGCGATTGCTACCGGGACCAGCGACTCTTTGGATGCGGATTCGTAGTGGGAAGCAGACTCAGGCAAAAAGTCTTGAGCTTCAAATGCGTAAGCGAACGCATCACGACGATCCGAATCAAGGCTAATCTCGGCAACATTAGCTTAATATGCGCACATGCCCCCACAGAAGAGAAAAAGGACGACACCAAAGACGAATTCTACGAGCTCCTCGACAAAACATATGAGCAATGTCCTAGCTATGACATGAAAATTGTCCTCGGCGATTTTAACGCAAAGCTGGGTAAAGAAGGCATCTTTGGAAGAACAGTCGGTAAGCACAGCCTGCACGACACCACCTCCGACAACGGATTCAGGCTGATCGATTTTGCTGCGGGGCGAAACGTTGTGGTGGCAAGCACCTGGTTCCCACATCTCAACATCCATAAAGGTACATGGAGATCTCCTGATCAATCAACCGTCAACCAGATTGATCACATTGCGATCGACGGGAGGCACTTTTCCAGCATTCAAGATGTTCGAACTTTCCGAGGAGCCAACATCGACTCGGACCACTACCTCGTCGTAGCCAAGGCAGTGCTACGAATATCCCGACAACGGCCAAAACAAAGAAATGCTGCAAGAAAATTCGACGTCGGACGGCTACAATCGCAAGAGATCGCCAGATCCTTCTCTGATCGAGTGACAAGTAACCTCTTAAGGAGTCCTATGCCGCCAACATCAAGTATCGAAGACCAGTGGCAACATTGCCAGAATGCAGTTAGAGATGCCGCCTCTAATGTGCTGGGTTTCACACAGCCACCAAAACGAAACCCCTGGTTTGACGAAGAATGCAGGCAGGCCCATGCAGCCAAGCAGGAGGCATACAAAGCGGCGCTGCAAAGAAAGACAAGAGCTGCTCGTCAGCTCTACGAGCAAAAGAGGAGAGAAGAACGTCGGCTTCTCAGGAGAAAAAAGAGAGAGCATGAGAAGCGTCAGATCGAAGATGTTGAGAGAGCTAACAGCAGGAATGAAGTTCGGAGGTTTTATCGGAAGGTAAAACACCTGGCTCAAGGTCATCGAGCAAGAACCGAAGCCTGCAGAGACCATCAAGGGAACATCATAGTAGAGCCGCAGTCAGTGCTGGGGATTTGGAAAGACCACTTCTGTAGACTGTATAACGGCGACGACGAACAAAATCCCGCCGTCAGACAGGAGCCTTTTATCATACGCGATGACAGCCAACAATTCCGTGAACCCGACCTAGAAGAAGTGAAAACAGCAATATCACGGCTGAAATCCAACAAAGCCGCTGGAGCAGATGGTCTAGCTGCCGAGCTGTTCAAAGCCGCAGGCGACGAGCTAGATAGGAGCATGCACCAAACCATCTGTAAGATATGGTCGGAGGAATGCATGCCCGATGAATGGAACCTCAGCATTGTTTGCCCGATCCTGAAAAAGGGAGATCCTCTAAACTGTGCCAACTACAGAGGAATCAGTCTGCTTAACATCGCCTACAAGATCCTCTCTGCCGTATTATGTGAACGTCTGAAGCCTTTCGTCAACAATCTGATTGGTCCTTATCAATGTGGCTTCAGGCCAGGAAAGTCTACCATCGACCAAATTTTCACGTTGCGGCAGATCCTGGAAAAAACCTTCGTTGTGTCTCAGAACTTGATGACTGTTTTCACCCTGGCCCTGATGGAGTACCATCATGTGTTTTAAAAAAATGTGTGTCTCATTTATCGTACCCTCTGTTTGTTTTGTTCAATGAATCTCTTAGAAGCTCAATTTTCCCACTATTATGGAAAAGTGCATTTATAACTCCGATTCATAAAAAAGGGTCTAAGAATGAAATAACGAATTACCGTCCGATTGCAAAACTTTCCGTTATTCCCAAACTATTTGAGTCCATTATCTGTAAGATGTTATCGTTTAATTGTAAATCAATTATATGTGAAAATCAACATGGTTTCGTCCAGAATAAATCAACAATTACAAACCTACTTCATTTCACTTCTTTCTGCCTTGACTCCTTCGAAGATCGTAAGCAAGTGGATTGCGTATTCACAGATTTCAGTAAAGCCTTTGACAAATTATGTCACAAGACCTTAGTCCATAAACTTAAGGCCTTAGGGTTTAACGACAAATTCTTGACGTGGATCTCGTCTTATCTAAAGAACAGAAGTTATAGCGTTATATTCCGAAATGAACTCTCCGACCAATTTTACGTCAACTCTGGTGTTCCACAGGGTAGCCATTTAGGTCCTTTATTATTTATCTTATATATAAATGACATAACATCCGTTATAAAAAACTCCTCCGTTTTAATATACGCTGATGACATAAAAATTTTCAAATCTATTAGTTCAATTAATGACTGCTCACAGCTTCAAGAAGATCTTCATAGTTTTAGGGAATGGTGCAATACAAACCGACTTTTATTGAATATTGACAAATGTAAAACTATGTGTTTTACACGCAAAAAAACAATTATAGATTATAACTATTTATTAGATTCTTCCTCCCTCTGTAAGCTTTCCGTTTTCTCTGATTTAGGTGTTATTCTTGACAGTAAATTAACGTTCTGTGACCATTATAACTTTATAGTTAAAAAAGCTAACAAGATTCTAGGTTTTATTAAACGTTTTTCTCGTGACTTTCGTGACCCCTACGTCTTAAAACTTCTTTATGTATCATTTGTCAGGCCAATACTTGAATATGGCTGTGTTATATGGGCACCATACTATTCAGTCCATATAGACAGACTTGAAAGTATCCAAAAAAGATTTATGCGTTTTTGTCTTCGTTTTCTTCCGTTTTCCCAAGTATTCACACCACCTCCTTATTCTCACAGACTCTTGCTAATAAACCTCCCTACACTTTCACAACATAGACAATATCTCCAATTTTGTTTTATTTTAAAATTAATTAATGGTTCTATTATATCCCCAACAGCTCTGAATCGTCTAAATTTTAGCTATAGTCAAACAAGCATAAGAAGACAGATACCTTTATGTCCGATTTTTAGCAGAACTAACTATGGTACGAATAGCCCTTTAAATCAATTGATTTCAGTCTTCAATAAATTTTACAATTTAATTTCATCTGTTAATGACAATGTTAAAAGTAAACAATTTAAAGAAAGCTTTTTTAATATGTTATAGTATTTATTTATTTCTATGTTAATTAAAATTTTAAATTAAAAATTATGTAAATAGCTATAAGTTTATATTAACGTTAGATAATTAACGGATTAAATAAATAAAACCTATGAAATGCAAATCGATACCCACCACCTCTTCATTGATTTTAAGGCCGCGTATGACAGCATCTACAGAGACGAACTGTATAAAGCTATGTCTAGCTTTGGCATCCCTGCCAAGCTCGTTCGCTTGTGCAAAATGACGATGGAGAACTCACGCTGCTCTATCAAGGTTGGCAATGAGCTTACGGAATCATTCGATGTCAAAAAAGGATTCAGACAAGGCGATGCACTGTCGTGCGATTTCTTTAACATCGTTCTTGAGAAGATAGTTCAAAACTCCACCGTCAACACCAGAGGCACTATCTTCTATAAATCTGTTCAACTTCTCGCGTACGCCGACGATATTGATATAATGGGAAGAACACAGCGTGATGTCAACGGCGCCTTTGTGAGGATTGAGACAGAAGCGGCTAAAATGGGTTTAGCGGTAAATGAGGGAAAAACGAAGTACATGCTGTCTTCGAGTAAGGACACCCAACATCGACGGCTCGGACAGAACGTCACAATAGACGCATACAACTTCGAGGTAGTTAAGGAGTTTGTCTACCTAGGCTCCGCTATCAACACGGACAACAACACCAGCGCTGAGATAAGACGAAGAATTACCCTTGCTAATCGCTGTTTCTTTGGGCTAAGAAAGCAACTGAGTGGAAAAGCCCTCTCTCGAGCAACTAAGGTTAAACTGTACAACACCCTCATCATCCCTGTCCTGCTGTATGGTGCAGAAGCATGGACCCTAACAAAATCGGATGAATGTGCCTTAGGCTGTTTTGAGAGGAAAATTCTTCGGGTCATCCGTGTGCATTGATGGGGAATGGAGAAGGAGATACAACAGCGAACTTTACGGGTTGTACAACGACGTGAACTTAGCCAGAAGGGTCAAGGTCCAGAGACTCAGATGGCTCGGTCATTTAGAGCGCATGGACACCAATGCTCCGGTCCGGAAAGTCTCCGACACTATTCCCGAGGGACGCAGAAGGAGAGGAAGACCGCGACTCAGGTGGCGCACACAAGTGGAAGAGGACCTCAATCAACTTGGAGTGCAAAACTGGAGACAGCTAGCTAGGGACCGAGCTAACTGGCGGAGACTGTTGATTGAGGCCCAAGTCCACAACGGACTGTAGCGCCACCTTAAGTAAGTAAGTAAGTATGCATTTCAAGATGTTAATTTTCTTACAACTGTCGCAAATCCAATATATATTGTCATTGGAATTTATTAAGCATATATCATTATCATTAATATTAGCACAGAGTAGATGAAAACCAGAGTAACAAACTCCACATTTTATAAAGTTCTTTGCGGAAAGAGTATCATCACATTTAATACAATTAGAATCCATGATAGATAACGAATTTAAGAGATCTTTAAGAAAGCACTTGATTGCACGAAGGTTAGTCAGTGACTGTAGCAATCAGCGTTGTGCAAAAGTGCCCAATTGGGCCATTTGGCCCTAAAATATGCTGTTTGGCCCCATGCCCCGGGCCAACGGGAAATGGCCCCAATTTTGTGAAATTCAAGTATTGGGTAAGGTAAAAAAAATGTTAATAATTGATTTTTGTACGATTGATTGACTGAAATTTGAAAATAAATGGTTCCGCCGATGCTAGCCCTCGAAATTGCAAGCGGAGAGTAGAATCCGTACCAACAGAACTCATTTTATTGACTTCTGGTCGACCTTCATTTTTGATTGGGCGAGTTCATTAAAACGCTAAGCATGTGGTTGTTGTATTTTTCTTTTTAAAGAAACTCTGAAGCAGCTATTTACGACAATAACTCCAAGTTGCTTAGTAGAAAAGCTTCATTTGTTAATGCTGTTGAGGTAATTTTCGGTTTTAGGAGCAGATATTTGTTTAAGCCGCTTACCTCAGTCAAAAATTGAACATGCCATTAAGATTGTATTTATGTATTTGAACAACGATAACAACTTAGAGTTGCTTCCACCAATGTCTTTTTTCCGTCAATTCCTTTGAGGAGCTTGTAAAAATGCAAGTCTATTCGCAATTGATAAACAATAAAAAGTCTGCAATGGGAAACCAAAAATCAGTGGAGTTGTTAGCGCAATGCGTAGTGAATTGGCTTCCCAACTAGCTGGTCTAGGTTCAAATCCCATGGTATGAACTTAAGAGATTTTCGATTAAAATGAAAAATAACTAGACAAGCACCACTAATAAGGAGTCTAATGATCGGCTTGGCACCCGTGAAATAGCTATAACTCCAGCCAAACAAAGAAATTTGCGGAGAAAAGACATTGGTGGAAGTGCCTCTAAGTTGTTATCGTTGTTCAAATACATAAATGGAATTGACGGACGCAGCCTTACTGCAGTGTTAAATAACACAAAAACAAATTATAACATTAAGATTGTAGTGTCCGTGCCTAAGTGGTTAGGTGCGTTGGCTGCTAAGCAGAACGTCGGTGGTTCGAGACCTACTCGTGCCCATAGTTTTTATTTTATCTTTCACGGGCACTGCTTTTTGCGAAGATCTGACAAAACTTCCAAGAGTATCAATCTGTCATGAAAAAGTTCTTATCAACTTTGCCGTTCGTAATCGGCGTTAAATTGTGTGTCTCCTCATTTCTTCACTCGCACCCAGAGAATTGTTGATAAGAGTAAGCCACTTAGGCCTTCAAGACCTGTCGCGTCACTCTATTTATTATTAATATTACAAACTAGGGAAAGATTTGACGAGTCAGGTTATATAGTTTCTAGTCGAAGCTTGCAAATTTCGAGAGCTGGTTTCTTGTCCGTTAAAAGTGGAATCATCGTGATTCCACTACTGAACTGGGTACTGGCAGCAGCAGTCCATGAATAGTACCTATATCAATGAGTACCACAAATAACAATAAACGAATAAGTGCTATGGCTTTGGCTATATCTCTTTTTCTGGTTTGAATTCGTTTTCAAGCAACTGTTATGCTTAACCGTTAGCAAACCATCCATTTTTGTTGTCAACAACACAACTAAGCATTGATCATGTTTTGAAAGTAAAAAATAAAATCTTTAATAATGTACAAATCCCAATCTCTCGCAGCCAAGACTGTAGTTTCTTATTGTTTATTAGTAGCAAATTCATTGGCCAAGCTTTTTCAAGAACTCACTTATAAATTTTTCCTACTATGTTTAAGTACCTGTATTTTAGTTTATAATTAAAACTAGATATTTTGATTTTTTTGAATTAGTGAAAAAATTGTTGTTATTTCAAAACAAAAAAAAATTGCACGACTGAGTCATACGAACTTGCTCCTGTATTCCAAAACTGAACTCACAAGAAATATTTAAAAATAAAAACATGAAATTAAAAATTTAAATTCAAATATGTACCTCAAAAACACATTTTATCATAAAAAATTTAATGCCATATAATTTCTTTAAAATTTGTTGATTTTTTAAATTTTTTTGAAAAAATTCTGTTGTATGTTTTTTTTTTTTAAATTAATATTTTAGGCCGTGTGCGAATTGGATGCATTGTGGTTAAAAATGAATGAATTTTTAACTACTACTGTCATATTAAACCTGCTCCGTAGCTAGTGTAATTTTAACACATTTTATTCTATGCGGAGTGTCAAAATTTAACCAAACGTCAAGTTTTAACCACTTTTAAACTGAATTCGCAAACGGCCTTCGCCTTATATATAAAATTTTCCAAAGATGTCTTTAAATTAATCTGGGTATGCAGTATTCAAGAACACGTCAATATACATAATTTTCTTTGAATTTCTATTTTCAATACCGTTCCATTTTCGAGATACAGAATTTTCAAAAAAAAAAGTTTAAAAATTAATTTTAAGAATCAAACAAACATTTTGAAATTTGTTTGAACACAAAATATTATTTAGGCAATATATAAATGTACTTTCAAAAAAAGAATTACGCTGATCGGGCTTTCATTTTTCGAAAAAAATCTTATGATAAAAAAGGGTCCTATGGGAGGTACCGTTTTGGAGCAATACAAAAATATTTTTTGTACATAAGATACATGAATGTTTAAAAAAAATTCGAGGAAGTTTTAAAAAAATCGTAGAAGCCGTTTTAGGAAAAATTGAAACTTTTGGTTTTTGACCAAAAAAATCGTGTCTGTGTTCAAACCTCTAATTTTCAAGTTTGAAGTCAATCGGACCAGTGGTTAAGGCTGTAGGTGCGTTTACAGACAAACAGGCAAGCGGAAGGAATCGCCGCACCCACTTTTTTCGACTTCTCTATCAACGTAATGTAATATATTCTAGATGTTGCAAGTAAAAATAAGTGGCCCCAAAAATGTGTAAATGGCCCAAAAATGGCCCCAAGAATTTTTTTTCTGAGAACAACGCTGGTAGCAATCTTTGTTTCATGTCAACAAATTAGAAACCAAAATATAACAAAGTCACCAAAAATAAAAAATTAGTTATATTTCGGTTATATTTCAGTTACATTTCAACTTAGTTTCAACTATGTTTATTCAAACATTTTGCTTGTTATATTCTTGTTTTTCAAATAGAAAACAACAAAATTACATAAAACATTTACAGTTTCAAATTTGTTTTCATGTTGTTGATTGCAACAAAGTTAATAAATTCATTGACAATAAAAAAAATCAAGGGGATTTATGCATACTCTTTCTAAATAGGACATTTACTATTAAAAATATGGCTTTTTTCATATGTCATATGTATAAATAAATAATTATTTTAGGCATTAATTTAAGAGAACACTCATTACTACCTTGTTATATATTGGTTGTATTAACATGTTTATTAAACTCTGTTCAAATAAACGTTCCAAGCGTAAAAACGTTACTAAAATGTTTTTGTAACTTCTCTTCTCCTTCTAAATTGTAAATTATATTGAAGTTACATTAATGTTCTTACAGATTATTACAAGGATGTTATTATAACGTTTGAGTAAGACGATAACGAAACAGAAATTTTATAGATATTATTATAACTTTTTATCAACTTTCAAATGATTGACTTTAATATAACCTTATAATAACAACACCAATTTTTGAAAAAAATTTTGAAACAGTTATGTAACCGGTTTGTAACATTTCAATTTACAAAGTTACAACTTTTTTTCGATAAACAATTGAAAAAGTGAAATATAACTCGAAATGTTGCAAAAAACTTCAATAAAACCCAAATAAAACAAAATACTTGTTATAAATCGAATTCTGTGCTACTCGGGAAAGGACGTTCATGCAACCTAACCATACGTATTCGGATTGGGTTGCAGAATTGCGAGGAACAGCCAAAGAATGCATGTTTGTCTGTGAAAAAACAGGATGTGGAGAATCATACGTAGACTCGAAGATTAGGGATATGATTATCCTAAATACTCCACACGATAAGGTTCGGTCAACTGCGGTCAACAAAAAGAAAATCCAACTCTGGAAGAGGTTATTCAAATTGCACAACTCTACGAGGAAACTATTGTAATATTCGGATTGGTCCGACAGTTAAAACTTATTCACTTTTTAAATAAAACACAAATTCACTTTATTCATATCACTCACAAACTTATTTATTCAACACTTTCAATTATAACTTTGCAAACACAGTAGGTATCTTAACTTTATCTCAGTTCACAATGAATTAACTCTTCGCCGCCAAACGGGCTATTTATATAACAAAAATATTTGGTTCTAGAAACTACTATATTATTTCTTGGAGAGGCTTGAATGTTCCAGAAGCTTACACTTACAAACAAAAATACTGGGATTACTTTTTGTAGGGGCTAACGTTCTTAATGCTAAACAAAAAGTTTCTATTAATCACTAGGTATTGCCCCTCCAAGTGTTTACTACTACAATTAAACGATATTAGAGTTAAAGAGATACAGAGTAAGTAAAGAGAGTAAGAAAAGTGTGTACATTAAATATAGAAAGAGATACAGAGCGTAAGAGATAATAACGTATACACATTAGACATTACAATAGAAGGAGATACAGAGCGTATGAGATAAATAAAGTGTATACACATTACATTGCCCCCTCCTTAGGATTGATCGTCCCGAACAAATCCATCATTCTCATCACCACTGTAGCGATGTAGTCGGTCGCGATGTACGACTTTAAGTTTACCTCTGACTCCTTTTTGTATCCGGTACACGACGTCGTTGATTTTGCTAATCACTGTATATGGACCTTCCCAGTCCCGTTGAAGTTTCGGTGACAACCCTTTTTGTCGATGGGGATTGTAAAGCCACACTCGATCTCCTGCTTGGAACTCTGTTGTTGTCGCTCGTATATCGTAGCGTGTCTTCATTCGGTCACTGAACATCTTTATTTTTGACCTGGTATCGTCGTGGATCTGAAGGAGTCTTTCTCTGAGGTCATCCAAGTAGACATCCTCGGCTTGTGGTTCCGACGTGGGACATCCAAATTTGACTTCGCTCGGCAGTCTGATGTTCATTCCCATCAAAATCTCAGACGGTGTATGGCCAGTTGAGCTATGTCTTGCACTTCGATACGCCATCAAAAACAGTGGAATGTGTCGATCCCAATCTCGCGGGTTGTCGTCCACAACTTTGCAAAGATGTTCCTTAAGGGTTCGGTTGAACCGTTCGACCATGCCATCAGATTGTGGGTGGAGTGGTGTTGTTCTTGTCTTCTTGATGTGAAGAAGCCCACAAACTTCCTGGAATACGTTTGATTCAAAGTTCCTTCCCTGGTCGGAATGTAGTTCTAATGGAACACCGAATCTGCTCCCAGTTGAACACAATTTGGTCTGCGACTGTTTTGGCTTCTTGATTCGGAATGGCGTATGCTTCAGGCCACTTGCTGAAGTAATCCATGACGACCAGAATATAACGATTTCCATTATTTGTTTCCGGAAATGGACCCGCCACGTCTACTGCAATCCTTTCAAAGGGTGATCCGACATTATACTGCAGCATTTGGCTGTGATTCTTTTTGTTCGGGCCTTTGGTGGCAGCACAGGTATCACATTTTCGGCACCACTTCTCGACATCTTCCCTTGCATGTAGCCAATAGAATCGTTGTCGAATCTTTTCTAGCGTCTTGTTTACTCCTAGATGGCCTCCCGAAACTCCATCGTGCATCCCTCGCAGAACGTCCATAATCTTCGATCTCGGTAAGACTAGCTGCATTACATAGGACTTTCCATCTGCTGATTCCCATTTACGTCGAAGGACACCCTCTTGGACATGCAATGAGTCCCACTGTGCCCAATAGGCCTTTAGAGCCGGACTTCTGTCGGAGATATCTGCCCATTCTGGTTTTTCCTGGTGTTCCTTGCATGCGAGGATGGGTTCAATATCTGGGTCCTCTTGTTGAGCCTTCCTCAACTCGTCGTTGCTCCAGCCATTAATGGGATCGGTTCTGGTTCGTAGGACAGTGACCACTTCTTTTTCTTCTTGGCGTCTGCAATGCTTACAGTCTTGCTTACATGGTCTCCGAGACAGTGCATCAGCATTTGAGTGAAGCTTCCCCTTCCGATGTTGAATTTCATAATCGTACGTCTGCAGCCTCTCAATCCAATCCATCTCGCCACTTGACCCTCTGGATTCTTGAAATTCAAAAGCCAGTTTAGTGCTCCATGGTCGGTTCGGAGAAGAAACTTCTGTCCATAGAGATACTTATGGAAGTGCTTTGTTGCCAAAATCAGTGCAAGAAGTTCTCTTCTGGTCACACAATAGTTTCTTTCCGACTTCGAGAGTACCTTGCTGTAATAGGCAACCACCTTTTCTTCGCCATCATGTACCTGTGACAATACAGCACCAATCCCGACATTGCTGGCATCAGCATCAATAATGAACGGTTTTCCTGGAGTCGGGTAGGTCAGCACTGGTGCATTACACAAGCGTTGCTTGAGCTCTTGAAAGCTGCGCTCGCACTCACCTGACCATTTAAACTGCTTTCCCTTTTCCGTTAGCTGATGTAGACTCTTGGCGATCTCAGCAAAGTTCTTTACAAAGCGCCTATAGTAGGTGGCTAGACCCAGAAAGCTTCGGAGTTGATGTTTGTCCTGTGGTGTTGGCCAATTCTTCACGGTGTCAACCTTATCAGGATCCGTCTTAACTCCTTGGGATGAGATGATATGTCCCAGGTATTTCACTTCGGTTTTGAAGAGTGAACACTTTTCTGGATTGAGCTTGAGGTGGGCTTCTCGAAGTCTTTGAAACACGGCTCTCAGATTTGTACAATGTTCGTCAAATGTTTTACCGTATACGATAACGTCATCCAAATAGACCAGGCAAGACTTCCATGTGAGTCCTTGCAGGACGCATTCCATAAGGCGCTCAAAAGTCGCTGGAGCATTGCACAGTCCAAAAGGCATCACTTTGAACTGCCACAATCCGTTTCCTGTCGAGAACGCTGTCTTCTCTTTGTCTTCAGGATGGATTTCTACTTGCCAGTATCCACTTTTCAGGTCCAAAGTTGAGAACCATTGTGCTCCTTCCATTGCGTCCAGAGTATCGCTGATCCTAGGCAGAGGATATCTATCCTTCTTGGTCACATCGTTCAACCTTATATAGTCCACGCAAAAGCGGTTTGATCCGTCTTTCTTCTTTACCAGGACCACTGGAGACGCCCAAGGGCTTTTAGAGTTTTCGATCAGACCCTCTTCTTTCATGGTGGTTATCAGTTCTTCAACCTCACCTTGTTTGGCTAGTGGAAGGCGTCTTGCAGGTTGACGGATCGGCTTTGCATCCCCGGTGTTGATTCGATGTTGAACCAGTTGTGTTCTGCCATATTTCCCTTGCGATGACGAAAAGATGTCTGCAAATTCTTCGAGGAGACCTTCTGCAGTTCGTTGTGGGTGGCCAAGATTAGATGACTTGAGAATGTTCGTCTTTATGGAATTCACTTCTTCGAACTTCAAGGTATGCCTTGGCTCTTCTTCGTTGATTCTTGTTATCGCTGATACAGATTCGCATTGTCCGACAATCTCACCTTTTCTAAGCTTAACTTCGTACGGCTTGATGTTCAGTATTCGTACGGGAACCATGTTCTTTACAGGTCTAACAAGAGTCTTCCCAATGGTGACGTTTTGGGAGGACTTTACAGATGCTGGTTCGACCATGAGGTATCGATGGCTGCCAGGCTTACCCTTCAATTTCGTCCACACGAATACTTCTGAAGAAGCAGGCAAAGTCAGATCTTCTTTGATGACGGTTTTCACAGAAAACGAGGTCTCATACGAGTGGATCCCATAGATCATCGGAATCTCGATGTTTCGATATTTCAGGACTTGGTTCCCGATGTCCAATATCACTCCGTGATCTTTCATGAAATCGACGCCGACAATGCACTCGTCGCATATATCTGCTACCAGGAACAGGTGAGAGAATTCCAGCTCTGCCATCCGGATCTTAAGACGTACCTCACCATAAACTTTTGCGGCCTCTCCAGTTGCAGTCCTTAGACGATAGCTGTTGGTGTTGTGGAGCCATGTCTTCTTAACGAGGTCCTGCCGTACAATGGACGCCGCCGTGGCACCGGTGTCGATGGTAGCCACACATTTGTTGCCGTTTATACTTGCTTCCACGGTCAGGCTCTTGTTGTCACGTTTCGTTTGAGAAACCTGGATGTCGTTTCTTGGGCCATCGATACCAGAAACCAGCTTCTGCCCCTCGAAGTTGGTTCTTATTCGTTTCCCGGGTGGGAAACAGCTTCGGAAGCAACGTTGTTGGAGTTACTTTGACTTGTTGAGTAAGTTCTGTTTCCACAGTGTTGGCATGAGGTTCGTCTTCGCGGTAATCTGCACTGTCGTTGAAGATGCCCAGTCTTGTTGCAGTTCCAGCATCGTGCTGGTCCGTCTCGCTGACTCCTTTCCAGAGTAGCCTTCTGACAAGAGCATTCTTGGACTTCCAATTCTCTCACGCGATGCACGTTTTGGGAAGCTTGTTCTGCGGCTTCCATTGTTAGAGCGAAAGCCAATGCTTCTGGTAGTGTTTGCTTTCCGGCAGTGCGAATAGCCCTTTGGAGATTTATATCGCCCACAGCTCTCACAAAGGCTTCAACAGCAAGTTGATTTATTATCTCGTTGCCAGCTGTTGGGTATGCCAGGTGGACTAATCGCTCGATATCTGCCTGAAGCTGCTGCAGAGTTTCACCTCTTTTCTGTGCCCTGTTGTTTAGTTGTACTCGGAAGACTTCTGTCATGTGGCTATCCCCAAACCGCTGTTCGATTGCGTTTACCAGAACTTTGAAGTCACCGTTCTTCTCTGCTGGGATGGTTTGTAGCAGTTCAGCAGCTGCTCCTCTCAAGGCAAGCGTAAGAGCAATGTATTTTTCGTCATCGTCCCAGCCGTTTGTTAACGCTGCTGCTTCAAACTGTTTCTTGTAGATTGACCACGGTATCTGACCATCAAAGCTTGGAGGATTCACTTCTCTCTTCCTTGAGCACTCACCAGAAGGTTCTCGAGCTTTCATCTTTCGCACTTTTTCCAGTTCCTTTGTGATGGTATCGATTTGTTCGTCGATTTTCTCGATACGTGCATTTTGTTTTCCGATGCACTCGTCGAGAGTATTGATTTTCTCTTCGAAGTCCGCAAACCTGCCTTCTAGAAGATTTTTCTGTTCATCAAAATGCTCTAGAACATTCTTGTTTTGAGTTTCTAGTTGCTCCCGAACGTTATCTTGTTCTTTCTTCTGTTCGTCAAACCGCTCTAGCACATTCTTTTGATTCTCTTCAAATTTGGCTAGAAGAAGTGTCATCATGTCAGATATGGCAGTTGTATTTACCTCTTGCACTTTTGCTTCCACTTCGAAAGCAAACGTATCTGGGTCTTGATTTTGTTCTTCCAGATATTCCTGTAGCCGTTTTACGAGTTCGTTTTTATATCCTGCCCCACTTAAGCCACGTTTGCTTAATTCGGCCTTTAGCTCAGAGACAGTTAAGTCTTTCAAAACTTTACTCGTTTTTTTTTTTTTTTAATTTTTAACTTCACTATTTCACACAAAATAGTTTAATCATTGCTCACTGTTTTATTCTCAATAAGTTTTAATCCCACTTCTGACACCAATGTAATATTCGGCTTGGTCCGACAATTAAAACTTATTCACTTTTTAAATAAAACACAAATTCACTTTATTCAAATCACTCACAAACTTATTTATTCAACACTTTCAATTATAACTTTGCAAACACAGTATCTTTACTTTATCGCAGTTCACAATCAATTGATGCTTCGCCGCCAAGCGGGCTATTTATATAACAAAAATACTTGGTTCTAGAAACTACTATATTGGTTCTTGGAGAAGCTTGAATGTTCGAGAAAAGAATACTGGGATTTTTATAAGAGCAGAATCTGAGTGCTAAACAAAAGTTTTCTCTTAATCACTATGTGTTGCCCCTCACAAGTGTTTACTACTACAATTAAACGATATTAGAGTTATAGATTTAAGGAGTAAGTAAAGAGAGTAAGAGTAGTATGTACATCAAATATAAAAAAGAGATACAGAGTTAGTAAAGAGAGTAAGAAAAGTGTGTACATTAAATATCGAAAGAGATACAGAGCGTAAGAGATAAATAAAGTGTATACACATTACAGTATTATAACCAAATGCTCAACCAAAGTTTTACAAACCATACATACCATTCGCACTTTATGACGACATCCGCACCGAAATTAACCGATTAGTATCCCAGAATATCCTCAAGCCAGTGAACTCGAGTGAATGGGCCGCACCAATTGTGGTAGTACAAAAACCCAATGGCTACGTTCAATCACGTATCGGATAGGCTATCTGAGATACCCGTATCTGGGATATCTTTTTGGACGAGACAGATACCCTGTACCCAGATAGCTGTCAAAACGTCTACAAAAAAAAAACAAATCAAACGCTTGAGAATAGGGAATTGTTTATGGCTTTGAATTCGTCGGCAAACATCTTTAGAGTCATCTAAATTATAAAAAATATTGTTAAAAATAACATCCATAATCATTTTGTTTATTTTTCTGTCAATTCTCTTCTAAATTGGAAGCTGATAAAATAGCGCGCCAAACAATACAAGACAAAAAATCATGTGTTTACAATAACAAAAAGCTATCCGATATCTTTTGGCTACGTGATTGAACGTAGCTAATGGCAAGATAAGAATTTGTGCTGATTTTAAAGTCATCCACAAATTGAAATCGATCGATATCCGATTCCACGAATCGAGGAGTTGTTTCATAAACTAAGCGGTGGCCAATTATTCATCTGATTGACGCTTATCTTCAAATAGAACTCAGAGAGTCCTCAAAAAAGCTAATGGTTATCAACACACCTTTTGGCCTTTTCCAATTTAAACGATTGCCATTCGGAATTGCGAGCGCACCAGGCATCTTTCAAAGAATCATGGAAGGTGTAGTAGCTGGTATAGATACCTGGATGCGCAGTAGGTATACCTTGATGATGATGATGTCATTGTCACTGGTAAGAATAATGAAGAACAGGCTCTCCGCACATAACCTCAAATGTTGACAAGAAAAGTGTCACCTTGCTCAAGACAAATTAGAGTATGTAGGCCACGAAATCGATGCAAAAGGTATTAGACCAACTGAAAAAAGAATAGAAGCAATAAAGTTAATGCCAGAACCAAAAAACATAACGGAATTAGAATCATTTATTGGCAAAATAAATTAAAAACAAGTTTATTCAAAAATTTTCGTCAAAGGCCTCAGCCTTAAATCAACTTAGACGTCACGACAAGAAATTCGTGTGGGGCAGAGAACAAAGTACAGCTTTTAATTCATTGAAGAACGATATCATCAATGCGGTTCAATTAATTCCCTTCGATGAAAATGTTCCTCTCGTGTTAGCAACTGATGCGTCAAAAACGGGAATAGGAGCTGTTCTTTCACACCGCTACCCAGACGGCACAGAAAAGCCAATCTCTTTCACATCGAAAACCTTGAACGAACATCAGGCAAAATACTCTCAAATTGAAAGAGAAGCCTTTTCAATTATCTTCGGCGTTACGAGATACCATCAGTACCTCTATGGCAGACAGTTCATTTTGCTCACCGATCATCAAGCACTTGTCACTCTTTTCCACCCATCAAAAAAACTACCGGTTATGACTCTTCATCGGCTTCAACGTTGGGCAATTATTCTCCAGGCCTATAGGTATACGATTCACTACCGCAACACAAAGAATCATGCAAATGCTGACGTCTTATCACTTCTACCCATGGGAGATGACATTGAATTTGATAACAGAGAGAAAAAAATGTTTACAGTTGACCAGATTTATGAGTCAGTTATCTCAGATTTTCCAATAAGTGCAGAAATCATCGCAGCACATACTAAAACAGACGAAACTCTCAGTCGCGTTATACATTATATTCAAAACGGGTGGCCACAGAAGCTATCTAAATAACAGGTGAATTTAATTCCATATTTTCATCGAAAGTTTGCTCTTTCTCTGCAGAGTGGAGTATTGCTTCTGCAAACAGAGCATACTCGCGTCGCGACGTGTCGAAAAGAGTGCCGCTATTCACGAAATCAGAAGCCGCACAAGATAGGAGTTTTCAAGCTGAAATCTTCAGCAAGAAGTTCCTGCTCTCAAGAAAGAAGCTCCGAAT
The DNA here is from genome assembly GCA_943590905.1 of Sphaerophoria taeniata. Classification (NCBI taxonomy): domain Eukaryota; kingdom Metazoa; phylum Arthropoda; class Insecta; order Diptera; family Syrphidae; genus Sphaerophoria; species Sphaerophoria taeniata. Next base: position 20,369,335 of record OX016540.1, on the reverse strand, counting down.
CCCCTTCAAAAGCGCATCAAGAACCTCAGTCAAGAGCGCGGGGTTGAGCGAAGCGACGCACAAGGGCGTCAGAAATATTGAAACCCATTTTGTAAATTTTTCTTTGTAAAACATTTAACGTAATTTTCATTTTTTTGTAATTTTTCAGTGCCACAAAAGACTGTGGAAAATTAATTTACCGGCAATTTTGATAAGATTCCGTGGAGGAATTCTTTCCAATCTCGCTCGTGGGAAGCAAGATTTTGCCCCTAGTACGAACCACACATAGAGCTCTATTTGTAGGTAGGATACTGAGGGTTTTCGCCTTGTTTTTATGAGTGTGAATTGATACACCCAAACAAGTAATTGCGAGACTTTTGGGGAGGGTTTTGTCTGCCAAGGAAAACCGGTAGATTTTCCAGATTTTTTTATGGTGTTTTGGAACATTTTGATATTTTTTGGAATATTGTTTTAAAACTATTTTTATATTATAAGTTCTTAAATTTTTCATTTTCATAAGATAAGATTATTCAAATATTCAATATTTCTTGTTTGTTAAAATTTGTCTATTATGCATATACAATCGAATTTCGCTATGAATGTGTTTTCATGTTTCAATAACAGTCACCGACTAGACTCCGAGTCGATAACATCTTGTTTCTGCTTATTGTGATTTCATTTTTTCGCCTAAGCGTCCCCTTTCAACCGTGCCCCCCTCACCCTTTGCTTTTTTTGTTCTCTTCTCTCTCTTAATTAGTTTACTTTAATACTCATTAAGTGAGTGAAATCTCAAAGTGCAAAAATGGCCCATGGGCCACACCACGTGGGTGGTCGTTTCGGGATACTTGATCCCGATCATGACCCCAATATCCAACCCAGAAAAAGACACAAAAACATTTCACATGTGACCGCTTTCCCTGACCTTCCATCAACTTCGCATAATGTGACAAATCCGCGTTTTATCGTCATGTCACCTAAAACAATTGAAAAACCAATTTCATCTCTAAGCCCATTAGTCTTAAAAAAGCTATAGACTCTATCAGCAAAGATTATGAAAAAGTAACACAATTGCGCGACCGACGGTAGTCTCCTAATTTTCGTCAGATCACAAAAAACCGCAAACATTTTCCTCAAAGCCAAAGATCTCGGTGGAATTTGTCCAGTTGAAGTAAAACTACACGATCGCCTAAATCAATCAAAAGGTATTGCCTATGCTCCGTGCTTAATACACGTATCTGAATCAGAAATTGTAAATGAAATGAAACCCCAAGGTGTCACTGAAGTTTACAAATTTAATAAGAAAGGTGACGATGGAAAACTTAAGACCACAGGCTTAATGCTTTTCACATTCCATCTCTATCAAATACCAAAAACAGTCGATATCGGTTTTTATACGGCTAAAGTCACGGAATATATACCGAATCCAATGAGATGTCGAAACTGCCCACTTCTCGGTCACACAATTAAACGTTGCAATGGTAGTACCAAATGCGACTCATGTAACCTCCCACCGCATATGCCCGAAGATTCCACTCGTAAAATGTGTGCAAAGTGCTCTCTACCACACCCAGCTTCCTCAAAATTATGCCCATCTTACAAACAAGCCAAAGAGATCATTACAATCAAAACCTTGAATAAATGCACAATCACCGAAGCAAAAAAAATATATAATCAGCAAAACGCAATACTCCCACCCCCCCTAACAGACTCTTTCGCTGACACAGCAAAAATTTCTACAAACCAAGCTCCCCACATTCAAAAAAATTCTCCTAACACTCACGAAATGCCTTCTACTTCTAATTCATCACCTAACTCACAAAATGCTCAAACTCTCAAACCTACCTCATCAAACACAAACACTCCAAAAAATACACAACACTCAAACAAACAAGAACACACACCACTACAACCTAAAACTATCACACCCATCCCCAACACAATCGCTTGCACTGAAGCCACCAACACATCTCCAACATTCACGTTATCTCACTCCACTCAATTAAACTCAAACTCAAACAACATCAAAACCACACAAAATCCACCATCTATAAAAACAAACTCCAATACTAAATCTCCCCCTCTTCCACCACGCTCTCAATCCCCTTTATCAGCTGTCACTCAAAGACTAATAGATAACAATGATTATTACATTGACCCAGAACCACATGATGCAATGCAATAATCTAAATTTTAACCACCCGTCTGACTCTGCGGTTCGAGTGTTGAGTAACTCAGGCTTTACTGCTAGCCTGAGCGACTCAGCACCCGAGCCGCAGAGTCCACACTCTGAACAACATATTCTTACCAACCCACAAATTTCAAAACTATGCCTAAATAACAAAAACAAAAACAACCAACGTTCGCCCCCTAACCACTCTTCCTTTACCACTGGTAAAGCAAGCTCGTGGAGTCTTTGCAACTCCAACAAAGTTCTCAATATTCTGCAATGGAATATCAACGGTTACATAAATAACCTTGACGAACTTAGGATAATTCTAAAACGCTATAACCCAATACAGTGGCGTAGATAGGGGGGGGGGGATCAGGGGGATATATCCCCCCATTGGGATTCATAATTGTTCAACATAACCAGTAATGCCAAATAATTTAAATTAAAGAAAGAAAAGCACTCTGAAATTAAGTACCGATTTCCTACGTGAATCAAGTCTCATTAGTACTCACAGGATTCTTAGAGGCATTGTAAATTGTACATTCTATACCTTCAGTCTACGGGGAAAACACAAAGTCAACTTCATCTGAAAGAAATTATTACTTCGGCAAATCACCTAATATTTTGAATTTCTTTTTTATATCGATTTTTAAAAAGTATCTTTTTAAGTCTCTCACCAATTGATAATAGATAAACGTGTAAGAAAAGGAGCTTAAATCCAGCTTTCCACATAAGCCCACACCGACACAAAAATTGAAAGTTATTTAGATTTCTTCTCACCGTGTGTCACATTGTTAATTTGGTGTAAGAAACCGCCCCAAACACGCAACACACTCATCCACACGAACACAAATGTTCGCACAACTGCGGTGAAGTTATCGCGAATCCTAACGGTAACGATAACTCACACTAATTCGTTTTAACCAGAAAGCAAAATACGCTATTATCCATTACATAAAGCATGCCTTACACAAGCGGCAGATTGACAATCATTCGCCTTAATTTTGCGATTTATTTGTGCAAGTTATTTGGAGTAATTTTTTTTTATTAAATTTTGTATACAGTCAACTCCGCTTACTGAACTCCGTTTAACTGAAAACTTCGGTTATCTGAAACAATAAATTTATGACCGACTCGATTTGAGGTTTACAGAAGTGAAGAAAAACGATTTTCAACTTCTCCCTTAACGCTCAAGTTTTTCTCAACTCTAGAATTGGCTAACTTGAGGGTTTCCTGCAAGTTGATCAAAAGTGAAGAAAATGGCTCTAAGTTACTTTGTTTGTTTTTTTGTTGTTTGTTTTTAAAATATGGCATTATTTAATTTTGACAAAACTCCGCTTATTTGAAACAAGTTTCAGTTATCCGAAGTTCGGTTAACTGAAAACTCCGCTTAACTGAAACAAATTGTCTGCAAAAATGGTGTTTCAGTTAAGCGGAGTCGACTGTATATAAAAGTTTTCGGAAATTTCCTAAAATTAATTTGGGTACGCAGTATTAAAAAATATGTAAATTTACATTTTATTAGTGAATTTCGATTTTATCTATTGATCCAATTTCGAAATATATAATAATGAAAAAAAGTTTAAAAAGGTTTTTAAAAAATACGAAAAAAAATTAAAATTTGTTTGAAAACAAAATATTATTTGGGCAATCTCTATATATATAAAAATGGATGTGTGTTTGTTTGTTTGTTTGTTTGTTTGTTTGTATGTCTCTTATAGACTCCAAAATGGCCCAACAGATATTTGTGAAATTTTCATGGTTCATACTGTTGCATTCAGTGATGATTTCTGTGAAAAAAGAAATTGGAAAAACCTCATGGAAGAGTGGGAAAACTGGAAAAACCAAACAAAGGTCGGAAATTTGATTTTTTTTGCTTGGAATTTTTCGTTTCAAAATGGGTTTTCGAATGGAAAAACAGAAAGTTCTTGATGAAAAACTCGGAAAACTCATTGGGAAAATTGCATATTATTGCAGGTGCATTAGTTTTCAAATGGAAAACTGGAAAATTTCAAAATGGGTTTTCCAATGTAAAATTGAAAGTTCTGATGAAAAACTCGGAAAACTCTTTGGTTTTCAAAGGGAAAATTGCATATTATTGCAAGTGTATTGGTTTTCAAATGGAAATTTGGAAAATTTCGGAATGGGTTTTCCAATGGCAAATAGAAAGTGCATTGATTCTTAAAAAGAAAAATTGAATTTTTTTGATTGGGAACTCGGAAAACTCTACGAGAACACGAAAAACTTCAACATTGAATTTAAGGTGCATTGGTTAGTTTGTATGTCCGGTTTGGACTCTTAATCCGCTCAATCCTCAATGCAATTTTATAAAATTTTCATTGTATACAAATAATTCATTCAGCAAATAAGGTGGATAAGCTGTTTGGAATTCTGATTTTTTTGAAATAGTCAAAACAGAAAAGTTTTTGAATTTTTCAAAGAAATTTGCATTTTATTTCATGCTGTAATGAAAGAAGAATGTTAGTTGTAGAGCTTGAAAAAATTCAGATATGAAGTTCTCTATTTTAATCGAAGGGTGGCGAGGCGAAGTTCGCAGGGTCGGCTAGTTTATACGTATACTTTCAGAAGAAAAGCACGCTGATAAGGCTTTTGTTTTTCAAAAAAATCTTATAAGAAAAAAAAACGATTCTATGAGAGGTACCGTTTTGGAGGAAGTTTAAACAAAAATTCGTTTTTGAGAAAATTGAAACTTTTGGTTTTTGGGCAAACAAAAAATTTATGGTGGCTTCCCTAAATTTTGGTCCTAAAAAAAAAAAAAAAGACCAACGCGAATTCGCTGGAGGCTGCAGGTGCGTTTACAGAAAGACAGACAAACATCCAAAACTTTTCATATATTCTATACTAGCAGTTGCCCGCGACTTCGTCCGTCTCTCCCTCGTGCTCCAAACAGAGGTGCGTCTTGACTCGTGCATCATGCTCGTGAATTTGGTTACGAAGTAATTTTAAAATTATATATTAGTCGACTCTTCCTAAGCCAAAATTCTTCTTAACTCGAAGCCTTCAAATATGTATTATTTACCCCGTTTTAGTAAGACTCTTCACTGAAGCTTTTCTCTTATTATTCGCAGCGCAACTTTGTATAGCTTAAAGCATTCCTCGATAAATGGACTATTCAATTCAATTTTTCAGTTTGATTTAGCAGTTCCTGAGATCAGCGCGTTAAAGCAAACAAAAAATTAACACTTTCTTGCCGTTTTCCCCACATTTTCCACTGATTCTTCGCTATTATTGGTCGTAGCTTAATGTTACGTAGCCTAAAACTTTCCTCGATTAATAGACTATCCAACTCAATTACAATTCGAACCAGTAGTTTCTGAGATAAGCGCGTTGAAGCAAACAAACAAGCTCTTCAGCTCTATATATTAGTATAGATGTCGGAAGTAAAAATGAGCGAACTAGATCCATCCCCCCCCCCATAGCGAAAAGCTATCTACGCCACTGACCCAATAATAATATCGCTCCAAGAAACTCATTGCCCCTGTAATAAAACGTTAAACATTTTAAAAAACTTTGACGGTTATTTTTATAATTCGCCAGTTAACGACTCTGGCAAACAAGGTGTTGCACTTTTAATTAAAAAAAGCATCTGCCACAAATTGATTCCAATAAACTCAAACCTCCAAGTCCTTGCGATTGAAATACAACACACCATGAAATTTACATATCTCAACATTTATTTACCACCAAAACAAACAGTAAATAGAACCGACCTTGAAAATGTTATGACCCAAATCAATGGTCCTTTAATTTTCGGAGGCGATATTAATGCCTGGAATATACTTTGGGGCTCCCCATCAACAAATAAAAAGGGCAAAATGCTAGAAAATTTCTTTTTAGACCAAAATTTAATCATTTTAAACGATGGATCACCAACTCACCTCTCAACGCGTAACACACTTACACATGTTGACATAACTTGCTGCTCACCAGAGTTGCTTGCAAAAACGACATGGAAAACACTAGATGATCTCCACAATAGTGACCATTTTCCCATAATTACGACATTAAACATTGCCGGTTCCAACACTAAACCATTTGAACCCAAGTTTAAAACAGATTTAGCCAACTGGCCATTGTTTAATCGAAAAATAACTGAATACCTAACTGGGAAGGCACAATCCCCTAACAACAACAAAGAAGCAGCTGTTTTACAAAAAGCAATTAGATATTCTGCCAACATAGCCATTCCAGAAACAAAACCATTTACACCTAAACGGTGCGTACCTTGGTGGAACAATGAACTTACACTATTTCGTAGAGACAAGATGATATCGCTCAATAGCTTCCAATCTAATCCCACAACCCAAATCTTAATCACTTATAAAAAAGCAAACGCTAAATTTCGAAGGCTACTCAAATTAAGCAAAGCAAAAAGTTTCGCCGATCTCACCTCAAACCTTAACCCTAACTCTCCCCCATCAAAGCTTTGGCAAGGTATTCGTCGAATAACAGGTGAACCCACTTCACTTGCTATAACCGCCATCAAATGCAACAACAACAACATAACCGACCCCGACAAAATAGCTAACTTTATAGGAAAAACTTGGTCTAAAGCCTCAGAAAACTCAAATTTCTCCACTATATTTGCCAATAAGAAATCTGAGCTCATTAATACCCCCCCCCCCCCCCCCCCCACCGCAACAACCCACCAACGCAACAGTAAAACGAATTGAAGAACCAATAACTTCATTAGAATTCAATACCACCCTTAGCAAAACAAAGGGTAAAACTCCAGGTAGGGACAAAATATCTTATCCGATGATCAAAAATCTACCGGAAGAAACAAAAAAAAGGGTAGTCAATCTATACAACAACATTTTCAATAACTCTGTCATCCCTCAAAACTGGAAATCAGCTACTGTTATTCCAATTCCAAAACCCAAAAAAGATAAAAACACAATAGAAGGGTATCGACCAATATCACTTATCTCATGTTTGTCAAAAACATTAGAAAAAATCATTGCCAAACGCTTACTTTGGTTTGCCGAAACAAACAATTTAATCAGCCCCAACCAAGTAGCTTTTAAGTCCAACAGAGGGTGTGCCGATGCCCTCCTTCACATGGACTACTACATTTCTAAAGCATTATCGACCAAAAATCACGTCTCCATATTATCTCTCGATTTCGAAAAAGCTTTCGACCGAATAGGAATCCACATTGTTCTCAAAACCCTTTTGCAATGGGGAATTGGAAAGAAAATGTATGGATACGTTAAATCATTTCTATCAAACAGAACCATTTGCGTCAAAACTAACAATGTATACTCTTCCAACTTCCCATTGCACAACGGTATTCCACAAGGTTCACCCCTCTCAGTGGTTCTATTCATTATCGCATTTAATGATATAAATAAAATTTTAACAAACCACAAATCGCTTGATCACTGCATCTATGCTGACGATATATATATTCTATGTAAAATTAAAGATGTTGATAAAAGTAAATTCTTATTTCAAATCGCAATCGATGAAATTATAAATTGGTCAAACACGTCAGGTGCTAAATTGTCAATTCCAAAATGTAAATTGCTCCATATTTGTCGAAAACGTAAATGCTCTAAACCTAACATCATTGTAAATAACATAACCATCGAACATGTACATTATTTAAGTATTTTAGGACTTATATTTAATAAAACATATACCTGGAACACCCATTGTCTAGAACTTAAGAAATCACTAGCTGCGAGGACTAATATTATTCTTCAAATAAAAGCAATATGCATATAAATTCGTTAACTTATACGACAAAAATGTTAGTTTTAAGTAAAATAGACTATGGGTTGTACATATATGGACATTGTCCTAAATCAACGCTTAACATAATAAAACCAACATACAACATCGCAGCAAGGAGAAGTGTAAACGCGTTCCCTACCACCCCCATTATCAATATACTGGCAGAAGCTGGATTACCCACCATTGCGGAACGAAGAGACTTAATTACAAATAAGCTTCTGGCCAAACTAGTCTTCACCAAAAACTCTATTATCAACAATGATATAAAAAATGCACACGACCTCAAACTCCCAAAAAAAATACCATCTACCATAACCACCATACTCTCTAAAGCAACCCAATTCAATTTGCCTACAAAGAAACCCCGAAATCTAACTCCACGATATCCACCATGGTCCCTCAGTCAGGAATCAGTGATATATACATTGGCTCAGTACAAAAAAAACCAGCACAAAGAACAGTACCTACCAACAACTCTTCGCAGCCATATCATTTGACCTTAAAGCTGACGGATGGAATTTCATATTCACCGACGGATCCAAAACAGACATCAACACATCATTTGCTGTTGTATTTGAAAACGGCTCTATAAGCTCCATCGGTAACCTACCAGAGTTTGCCTCAGTTTTCACAGCAGAAGCTCATGCTATTCTTGAAGCCCTTAAAACCTCAACCAACAAACAAAATAAATACATAATTTGCTCCGACAGCATCTCAGTACTAAACGCTGTAACCAACCCTAACAACAACTCCGATATCATATCCGAAATTAGATATGAACTTATGAGATCCTCAAAAAATATGAAACTGATGTGGACTCCTGGACCCATGTTCTGTAACTCGGTCGAAAACTTTCGGAGTCGAGAAACATAGGAAATCGAAACAAATTGTGTCAAATTTCATACAAAAAAAACTAGTTACGCTCCGTTTACACTGTTTTCGGTATGATTTTCTCGATGTGAGAAGTTACAGAACATGGGTACGGACACGTCGGAATCATCGGCAATGAATATGCGGACACTGCTGCCAACTCAGCCATAAACTCACCGGTATACAACTTTAATGTCTTCACCAAAACAGATGTACTGAAAGCTACCCAAAAAGCTTCAAAACTCATCACAACCCACAGCTGGAACCTATACCACCACCACTACAAAAAAGTCAATCCAGAAAAAAACACCGTCATATACCCCACAAATGTCTCTAAACGAGACATATCCAACTTCGTGCGCCTTCGTCTTGGACATACCACAACAACTCACCAACATCTACTCAACAAAACCCCGCCCCCTCTATGCACTACATGCAATGCAAGATTGGACCTAAACCATATTTTGGAACAATGCCCATTATTGCAACCCAAAATAAGAAACTTATTTAAAAACAAAAACATTTATGATACTGTAATATTCGGCTTGGTCCGACAATTAAAACTTATTCACTTTTTAAATAAAACACAAGTTCACTTTATTCAAATCACTCACAAACTTATTTATTCAACACTTTCAATTATAACTTTTCAAACACAGTGTACTTTACTTATCGCAGTTCACAATCAACTATCCCGCTTCGCTTCCGAATCGGTTATTTATAGTTCTGATAATGGTTCTAGAAACTACTAAACCGAATGTTCCAGAAGTTCTCTTTTTAACCACTAGATGTTGCCCCTCATTTTTAACTGTTATACACAAGTGTTTACTACTACAATTAAACTTATTGTTACATACTTATTTCCTATAAAATGATATTAGAGTTATAGTGATAAGGAGTAAGTAAAGAGAGTAAGAGTAGTATGTACCAGTGTTCCCAGGTTTTCAAAAACAAAATCCCCCTTTTCTGACACCAAAACACTTATTTTTCCCCTTGAACGAAAGAAAAAATCCCTAATTTTCCCCGAAAAAAGTGATTAAGATTTTCATGTAATTTTTATAAAATTTTATTGTTTATTTTTTCATACACATTCATACAAAAAGAAAAACAATTCAAAAAGGAGACTTCAGTATAAAAATAAATATTCACCCCTGTTCTGATTTTCGTTTACGAAAGAAAAAATTTCGTTTTTAAAGCAGACGTGTTCCAAATTTCTCGTTTTAAATTCGTTTCGATTTTTCTGGCCGAATTTGAAATCGTAAATTTAAAAATGTAAGTCATTTCAGAGAAATATTTGTCAAAAATTGAAAGCAAATTCTTACGAATTTAGGAACACATATTTTTTAGCTTTGCGAAAATTATTTTCGAAAACGAATTGAATTCGGAACGAAAATCAGAACAGGGGTGATTGTTTTTCTATGAGTCCCATCACAATGGAGTTGAAAAAATAATAACTTAAGGAAATACAAAATCAATTTCAAAAATATTTGGAATACTATTTAAATATCTATTCGCTTTCAAAAAACAATCAGCAAGTGTCTTAAGTATCAGTTCAACTCGGTGAAATAAAATATGAATTTCAACGTCTTCCGATTGCATTTCAAGGTTCATGGCGTTTTTAATTGGCAATCTGGAAGTAAAAAAAGCAATCTGAAAGCATTCAATTGGACACAAGTGACAGTTTTGATTCTGAAAAGAAGAGAATTTCCCTTCTGATTTCAAAAACAGAATGCTTCTTTTTAGATTTCAGATTGCCAATTAAAAACGCCATCAGTTTTGTAAAAAACGGTAAGAAGAAATCTAAAAATTCTAAATATTAAACCGTTGTTGGTTTTCCAAGAACCCTGTATATTTTTTCACATTGAATTTTGTTAATAGAATCTTCCAGATAACTTTCCAAAAATACAATACTAAAGCTTGTTATTGCTCAATAAGCCTTTTGATAACCATATGCAGGGACAACCATCGTGTTAGCGAAGGGTGCAGCATTTTATGTGGCTATTGGCTAAACGTTGCAAAAGGCTTGAAATTCCTAAAAAGAATGTTGTCTTTTCGCACTGCAATTGAAATGCGAGAAGATTTCGCGACAACAAATTTCTATTTCGTCAGGCAGGAATTTCAAGGCGTTGCTTGCCACGAGATGGAACGAATGGCACACACACCGCATGATGAACAAATTTGGAATGACATCTTTGAAAAGTTTCGAGACAGAATTTGTTTTCCCACCATAACACAGCAAGCAAATGCTACAAAATTCTTTTCAAATGGAATATTGTGCATTTTTAAAAAAATATTTTGTTTTCATTAAAGTTTTAAGCTGTTTTCCCCTTTTTATGATTTTTTCCCCTTACTTATCCCCGTCCCCTTTTTTTCCCCTTTAGCTGAAAAAAATCGGCAAAAATGGTGATTTTCCCCTCAACCTGGGAACACTGGTATGTACATTAAATATAAAAAGAGATACGGAGTAAGTAAAGAGAGTAAGAAAAGTGTATACATTAAATATAGAAAGAGGTACAGAGTGTAAGAGATAATAACGTATACACATTAGACATTACAATAGAAGGAGATACAGAGCGTATGAGATAAAATAAAGTGTATACACATTACATTGCCCCCTCCTTAGGATTGATCGTCCCGAACAAATCCATCATCTTCATCACCACTGTAGCGATGAAGTCGGTCGCGATGTACGACTTTAAGTTTACCTCTGACTCCTTTTTGTATCCGGTACACGACGTCGTTGATTTTGCTAATCACTGTATATGGACCTTCCCAGTCCCGTTGAAGTTTCGGTGACAACCCTTTTTGTCGATGGGGATTGTAAAGCCACACTCGATCTCCTGCTTGGAACTCTGTTGTTGTCGCTCGTATATCGTAGCGTGTCTTCATTCGGTCACTGAACATCTTTATTTTTGACCTAGTATCGTCGTGGATCTGAAGGAGTCTTTCTCTGAGGTCATCCAAGTAGTCATCCTCCGCTTGCGGTTCCGACGTGGGACATCCAAATTTTATTTCGCTCGGCAATCTGATGTTCCTTCCCATCAAAATCTCAGACGGTGTATGGCCAGTTGAGCTATGTCTTGCACTTCGATACGCCATCAAAAACAGTGGAATGTGTCGGTCCCAATCTCGCTGGTTGTCGTCCACAACTTTGCAAAGATGTTCCTTAAGGGTTCGGTTGAACCGTTCGACCATGCCATCAGATTGTGGGTGGAGTGGTGTTGTTCTTGTCTTCTTGATGTGAAGAAGCCCACAAACTTCCTGGAATATGTTTGATTCAAAATTCCTTCCCTGGTCGGAATGCAGTTCTAATGGAACACCGAATCTGCTCACCCAGTTGAACACAATTTGGTCTGCGACTGTTTTGGCTTCTTGGTTCGTAATGGCGTATGCTTCAGGCCACTTGCTGAAAGCTGAAGTAATCCATGACGACCAGAATATAACGATTTCCATTATTTGTTTCCGGAAATGGACCCGCCACGTCTATTGCAATCCTTTCAAAGGGTGATCCGACATTATACTGCTGCATTTGGCTGTGATTCTTTTTGTTCGGGCCTTTGGTGGCAGCACAGGTATCACATTTTCGGCACCACTTCTCGACATTTTCCCTTGCATGTAGCCAATAAAATCGTTGTCGAACCTTTTCTAGCGTCTTGTTTACTCCTAGATGGCCTCCCGAAACTCCATCGTGCATCCCTCGCAGAACGTCCATAATCTTCGATCTCGGTAAGACTAGCTGCATTACATAGGACTTTCCATCTGCTGATTCCCATTTACGTCGAAGGACACCCTCTTGGACATGCAATGAGTCCCACTGTGCCCAATAGGCCTTTAGAGCCGGACTTCTGTCGGAGATATCTGCCCATTCTGGTTTTTCCTGGTGTTCCTTGCATGCGAGGATGGGTTCAATATCTGGGTCCTCTTGTTGAGCCTTCCTCAACTCGTCGTTGCTCCAGCCATAAATGGGATCGGTTCTGGTTCGTAGGACAGTGACCACTTCTTTTTCTTCTTGGCGTCTGCAATGCTTACAGTCTTGCTTACATGGTCTCCGAGACAGTGCATCAGCATTTGAGTGAAGCTTCCCCTTCCGATGTTGAATTTCATAATCGTACGTCTGCAGCCTCTCAATCCATCTCGCCACTTGACCCTCTGGATTCTTGAAATTCAAAAGCCAGTTTAGTGCTCCATGGTCGGTTCGGAGAAGAAACTTCTGTCCATAGAGATACTTATGGAAGTGCTTTGTTGCCAAAATCAGTGCAAGAAGTTCTCTTCTGGTCACACAATAGTTTCTTTCCGACTTCGAGAGTACCTTGCTGTAATAGGCAACCACCTATTCTTCGCCATCATGTACCTGTGACAATACAGCACCAATCCCGACATTGCTGGCATCAGCATCAATGATGAACGGTTTTCCTGGAGTCGGGTAGGTCAGCACTGGTGCATTACACAAGCGTTGCTTGAGCTCTTGAAAGCTGCGCTCGCACTCACCTGACCATTTAAACTGCTTTCCCTTTTCCGTTAGCTGATGTAGACTCTTGGCGATCTCAGCAAAGTTCTTTACAAAGCGCCTATAGTAGGTGGCTAGACCCAGAAAGCTTCGGAGTTGATGTTTGTCCTGTGGTGTTGGCCAATTCTTCACGGTGTCAACCTTATCAGGATCCGTCTTAACTCCTTGGGATGAGATGATATGTCCCAGGTATTTCACTTCGGTTTTGAAGAGTGAACACTTTTCTGGATTGAGTTTGAGGTGGGCTTCTCGAAGTCTTTGAAACACGGCTCTCAGATTTGTACAATGTTCGTCAAATGTTTTACCGTATACGATAACGTCATCCAAATAGACCAGGCAAGACTTCCATGTGAGTCCTTGCAGGACGCATTCCATAAGGCGCTCAAAAGTCGCTGGAGCATTGCACAGTCCAAAAGGCATCACTTTGAACTGCCACAATCCGTTTCCTGTCGAGAACGCTGTCTTCTCTTTGTCTTCAGGATGGATTTCTACTTGCCAGTATCCACTTTTCAGGTCCAAAGTTGAGAACCATTGTGCTCCTTCCATTGCGTCCAGAGTATCGCTGATCCTAGGCAGAGGATATCTATCCTTCTTGGTCACATCGTTCAACCTTATATAGTCCACGCAAAAGCGGTTTGATCCGTCTTTCTTCTTTACCAGGACCACTGGAGACGCCCAAGGGCTTTTAGAGTTTTCGATCAGACCCTCTTCTTTCATGGTGGTTATCAGTTCTTCAACCTCACCTTGTTTGGCTAGTGGAAGGCGTCTTGCAGGTTGACGGATCGGCTTTGCATCCCCGGTGTTGATTCGATGTTGAACCAGTTGTGTTCTGCCATATTTCCCTTGCGATGACGAAAAGATGTCTGCAAATTCTTCGAGGAGACCTTCTGCAGTTCGTTGTGGGTGGCCAAGATTAGATGACTTGAGAATGTTCGTCTTTATGGAATTCACTTCTTCGAACTTCAAGGTATGCCTTGGCTCTTCTTCGTTGATTCTTGTTATCGCTGATACAGATTCGCATTGTCCGACAATCTCACCTTTTCTAAGCTTAACTTCGTACGGCTTGATGTTCAGTATTCGTACGGGAACCATGTTCTTTACAGGTCTAACAAGAGTCTTCCCAATGGTGACGTTTTGGGAGGACTTTACAGATGCTGGTTCGACCATGAGGTATCGATGGCTTCCAGGCTTACCCTTCAATTTCGTCCACACGAATACTTCTGAAGAAGCAGGCAAAGTCAGATCTTCTTTGATGACGGTTTTCACAGATAGCGAGGTCTCATATGATTGAGTCCCATAGATCATCGGAATCTCGATGTTTCGATATTTCAGGACTTGGTTCCCGATGTCCAATATCAATCCGTGATCTTTCATGAAATCGACGCCGACAATGCACTCGTCGCATATATCTGCTACCAGGAACAGGTGAGAGAATTCCAGCTCTGCCATCCGGATCTTAAGACGTACCTCACCATAAACTTTTGCGGCCTCTCCAGTTGCAGTCCTTAGACGATAGCTGTTGGTGTTGTGGAGCCATGTCTTCTTAAAGAGGTCCTGCCGTACAATGGACGCCGCCGTGGCACCGGTGTCGATGGTAGCCACACATTTGTTGCCGTTTATACTTGCTTCCACGGTCAGCTTCTTGTTGTCACGTTTCGTTTGGGAAACCTGGATGGTGTTTCTGGGGCCATCGATACCAGAAACCAGCTTCTGCCCCTCGAAGTTGGTTCTTATTCGTTTCCCGGAAACAGCTTCGGAAGCAACGTTGTTGGTGTTACTTTGACTTGTTGAGTAAGTTCTGTTTCACAGTGTTGGCATGAGATTCCTCTTCGCGGTAATCTGCACTGGCGTTGTAGATGCCCAGTCTTGTTGCAGTTCCAGCATCGTGCTGGGCCGTCTCGCTGACTTCTTTCCAGAGAAGCCTTCTGACAAGAGCATTCTTGGACTTCCAATTCTCTCACGCGATGCACGTTTAGGGAAACTTGTTCTGCGGCTTCCATTGTTAGAGCGAAAGCCAATGCTTCTGGTAGTGTTTGCTTTCCGGCAGTGCGAATAGCCCTTTGGAGATTTATATCGCCTACAGCTCTCACAAAGGCTTCAACAGCAAGTTGATTTATTATCTCGTTGCCAGCTGTTGGGTATGCCAGGTGAACCAATCGCTCAATATCTGCCTGAAGCTGCTGCAGAGTTTCACCTCTTTTCTGTGCCCTGTTGTTTAGTTGAACTCGGAAGACTTCTGCCATGTGGCTATCCCCAAACCGCTGTTCAATGGCGTTTACCAGAACTTTGAAGTCACCACTCTTCTCTGCTGGGATGGTTTGTAGCAGTTCAGCAGCTGCTCCTCTTAAGGCAAGCGTAAGAGCAATGTATTTTTCGTCATCGTCCCAGCCGTTTGTTAATGCTGCTGCTTCAAACTGTTTCTTGTAGATCGACCACGGAATCTGACCATCAAAGCTTGGAGGATTCACTTCTCTCTTTCTTGAGCACTCACCAGAAGGTTCTCGAGCTTTCATCTTTCGCACTCTTTCCAGTTCCTTTGTGATGGTATCGATTTGTTCGTCGATTTTCTCGAAACGTGCATTTTGTTTTTCGACGCGCTCCTCGAGAGTATTGATTTTCTCTTCGAAGTCCGTAAACCTACCTTCTAAAAGGTTTCTCTGTTCGTCAAATCGCTCTAGAATATTCTGCTGTTCTTGCTTTTGGTCACTTCTTTGGGCTTCTAGTTGTTTCAAGACATCATTTCTTTGAGTTTGTAGTTGTTCGACAACATCATTCTTTTGTGTTTGTAGTTGCTCGAGAACATTCTTCTCGAATTTGGCTAGAAGGAGTGACATCATGTTAGATAAGTCGGCAGTTGCATTTACCTCTTCCGATTTTGCTTCCACTTCGAAAGCAAATGTATCTGGGTTTTCATTTTGTTGTTCAAGATATTCCTGTAGCCGTTTTACGAGTTCGATTTTAATTCCTGCCCCACTTAAGCCACGTTTGCTTAATTCGGCCTTTAGCTCAGCGACAGTTAGGTCTTTCAAAACTTTACTCATTTTTTTTTTTTTTTTTTAATTTCACTATTTCACACAAAATAGTTTAATCACTGTTCACTGTTTTATTCTCAATAAGTTTTAATCCCACTTCTGACACCAATGTAATATTCGGCTTGGTCCGACAATTAAAACTTATTCACTTTTTAAATAAAACACAAATTCACTTTATTCCAATTACTCACAAACTTATTTATTCAACACTTTCAATTATCACTTTGCAAACACAGTACCTTTACTTTATCTCAGTTCACAATCAACTATCCCGCTTCGCTTTCGAATCGGGTATTTATAGTTCTGATAATGGTTCTAGAAACTACTAAACCGCATGTTCCAGAAGTTCTCTTTTTAACCACTAGATGTTGCCCCTCATTTTTAACTGTCATACACATAAGTGTTTACTACTACAATTAAACTTATTGCTACATACTTATTTCCTATAAAATGATATTAGAGTTATAGTAAGTAAAGAGAGTAAGAGTAGTATGTACATTAAATATAAAAAGAGATACGGAGTAAGTAAGGAGAGTAAGAAAAGTGTATACATTAAATATAGAAAGAGGTACAGAGCGTAAGAGAACGTATACACATTAGACCACAGATTAGTTTAAAAGGGAGATGGGAAACTGAGCTGTCAAAATGACAATGCCTACAAGCTGCGGTCAACATTTACTGCAAGAGTATGCGTATTTTTACCAATACAATCTCAGCAAAGTGTGACACCCCACAAGGGCCTGAAATCCAAAGACCTGATGCTGTATAAGTCAAATCTTGACAGCCAAAATAGTAACCCCAGAACCTGTATATTAGCTAGGAAACAGTTTAATCTTTTTCTTCTAACTTCTTACAGCAACATCGACCAGACCGCGGTCATTTTTGAACGCAAGGAGCACCCAACGCTCATAATAACCTCCACATACATGCCCTATGATGGAGTTGAAGGACCACCGGCGGATATAACAAATGAATTAGTATCATTCGCAAGTAAGAAACATTTCAATATTATCTTAGGGTGCGACTCCAATGCACATCATGCGCAATGGTGTAGCACCGACACTAATACTAGAGGTGAATCCCTTTTTCAATTCATCTTAGATAAAAATTTATGTGTGGCTAACCGAGGCAATAAACCCACCTTTGTCACGAAAAACCGGAAAGAGATAATAGATATTACCCTCTCAAATAACTCTGACTCCTGTCAGATTGACCACTGGAGGGTTTTAGAAGAACCATCCTTTTCTGACCATCGGCTCATAGAATTTTATATCCCTAACGTTGATAGCCAGCACACACCCTTTAGGAATAATAGGCGTACAGACTGGCTTATTTTCAATAGGGAAATTAGTAACAACATCAGGCACATTAACACCAACGCCATTCTAGGACCAGACAGTCTAGAGAAGGCAACAGAGGATCTCACTGAGACTCTGCGTAAGGCGTTCGAAATCAGTTGTCCAATCAAAACAACTGTGAAGAAAAACAATAAACCACCCTGGTGGACAACTGAACTAACCAACATTAGAAAGGAAACGAGAAAACTTTTCAATGCTGCAAAAAGAACAAGACTCGAAAGTGACTGGGACTGTTATAAGACTAGTCAAAGAAAATTCAAAACAGAAACCCAACGAGCTAAACGGAACTCGTGGAAAAATTTCTGTAGCAATATCGAGAGCACCAACGAGTCAGCTAGGCTCAGGAAAATCCTTTCGAAAACCTCCACTTCTGTAGGCTCTCTAAGGAAACCTGACAATAGCTGGACTGAATCAGGTCGCGAAAGTCTAAAACTCCTGGTTGAAACACATTTCCCAGGCAGCAAACCTAGCCCTGAACGCGAACCAGATTACTCCTTAATTCTCGAACATGAAATCCCTACGGATTTTATAACGGAAGAAAAGATAAACTGGGCTATTAACTCCTTCTGCCCTTATAAATCGCCGGGCCTAGACGGCATTTTCCCAATGATGCTGCAAAAGAGCTCTGTATTTATCACTCCACACCTGATAAACATTTTTCAAAATAGCATTAAATGGGGGTATGTTCCCAAGACATGGCGTGAGGTAAAAGTCGTCTTTATTCCAAAAGCCGGCAAGCCTAGCCACATTGAACCCAAAGACTTCAGACCTATAAGTCTTACGTCTTTTGTACTCAAGACACTTGAAAGACTTATCGATATATTTATCCGCAGTAACTTAAAACCTGAGACCATATCACCTTTTCAACACGCCTACACAAAAGGCAGAAGTGTAGAAACGGCACTACACTGCGTAGTTAGAACTATAGAAAAATCACTTGACGTTAAGGAATACACTCTTGCATCATTCCTGGACATTGAAGGAGCCTTCAATAACGTCCACAGCAATGCAATCGAGAAAGCACTTAATGATCAACGCATAGAAGAAGTAGTTATCAAATGGATCATGTGTATGCTGAAAAACAGACAAATACATAGTGAACTTGGTAACGCACACTTAGAGATGTACGCATCTAGAGGAACCCCGCAAGGTGGAATTCTCTCACCTTTATTATGGACCTTAGTGATGAACGAGATCCTAATAAAACTTAGGAATTACGGTATAATAGTGGTAGCCTACGCTGATGACTTAGCGCTTTTGGCGACGGGTAAATACCTTACCACTATTAGTGAACAATTACAAAGCGCATTATCAAGGGTCAGCAACTGGACCAAGAAATGCGGTCTTAATGTAAACCCCCTTAAAACAGAACTGGTTCTTTTTACAAACAGAAGGAAAATCCCTCCGTTTGCAATACCAAAAATAGATAACACCACACTAAAAATCTCCGACCGAGCGAGATATCTCGGAGTTATTTTGGACAAAAAGCTCAACTGGGGTCCAAATATCCAAGAAAGATATAAGAAAGCCACGATCGCACTCTACTCATGCAACAAGATTCTGGGTAGAAATTGGGGACCAAACCCAAAAATAGTCATGTGGATGTACACTGCCATTGTCAGACCGATTCTAACGTATGGCAGCTTGGTTTGGTGGAAAGCGCTGGAGAAATCCAAGAATTTAAAGACACTTACCAAAGTACAAAGATTGGCTTGCATCTGTACTAGTGGTGTGATGAGGACTACCCCAACTGCGGGTTTAGAAACGATCCTCAATCTCCCCCCAATAGACCTATTCGTCCAAGAATCAGCAGCAAACAGCGCCCTCAGGCTCAGCCAAACTAACATCTGGAAAACTAGCCAGAGCGGCCACGCAGCTATTCTTACGAATTACGTAGATAACAATATCTGCACAGATTATATGACCCCCTACTTAGATTTCAACAAATCTTTTAGTACAAGGTTTCCCAATAGACTTGATTGGGAAAATAGTGTGCCCTACACTAACGACTCAACCATTACCATCTACACCGATGGTTCTAAAATGGATACTGGAGTAGGTGCAGGCTTCTACTCCGAAAGCCTCGACCTTGCCAAATCATTCAGGCTCCCCGACCACAGCAGCGTCTTCCAAGCTGAGATCTTGGCAGTGAAAAACGCTGCTAAACATATATCCATGATGGCGATATCACAAGCGGACATCACTTTTTTCATAGATAGCCAAGCAGCAATAAAAGCTCTCTCTGCCATCCAAATCAAGTCGAAGCTTGTTTCTTGCTGTCGCGAAGAGCTAAAGGTTCTTGGCACACAGCATAACGTAAGTCTCTGCTGGGTTCCTGGCCATAGTGATGTACCAGGCAACGAAAAGGCAGATGAACTTGCAAGAGAAGGCTCCATACTGGAACCCTCTCTCATAGACCATCATATAGGAATTCCGTTATGTGAACTGAAACATAACGTCAGTAAGATCATCAGGGGCCGTTCAAATATTACGTAAGCAGATTTTTTACAATTATTTACCCCCCCATCCCCCTTGTCAGCAAAAGTAAGCAAAGCTCTTACCCCCTCCCCCCGTGCTTACGTTAACATTTTTCAATTACAAAAAAATGCATTTTTTTTATTTACAATTTTAATTTTAAAAATAAGAAATTAGATAAGTATACCTACAGTATTCAAGTAATGCACAAAAATATTAAAATCTTACGAACGTAACAAATTTATATTTTTATTTTTGGGTTTATACATTAAATTCAAAATAAGAGTCTTCAGTCCATGAGACCCGAATCCATGATTATAAGTTTTCGATGACATGGGATTGCGTGGATTGCTGTTCAGTGTTGTGAGTCTCACTTTTATCCGATTTTGGAATGCCTACATCATTTTCATCGAGCTCGCGCCATTCAATTCAAAATCATAGTAATCCATGACGATTTGAATTTGAATTTCGTCTTGCACTATGTTTGCTTCGTTTAACTACATTTGATTTAAATACGTTTACTCTAAACATATGCCTTATTTTCGAGAACGCCCGAAAATGAGTTTCGTTTTTAAGCATAGCCAATGTGAGGGTTGCCATTCGTGTAAAAAAATTAATAGCTGCCGATGACGTAATGATCATCTAGACCCCGCTACCCCCCATGTCATCCAAAATAAGCAAAATAAAGACCCCCCTCCCCCCAAATGTGCTTACGTAATACTTGAACGGCCCCTCATTCAAAAATCCAACAACAGATGGAATCTCCTAGAAACCTGTGTTAACACCAGGAAGCTATGGCCTAGATACGATAAGAAAAGATCCGATTGGATTTTAACTCTTAACAAACCATCCCTAAGATCCCTTATCGGCATTATTACAGGGCACAACCTACTCGGCTACCATAAGAAGAAGATGGGGCTCTGTACGGATGACCTTTGTAGAGGCTGTGGTGATGAGAATGAGCATGAAGACACTGCTCATTTTCTCTGCCACTGTCCTTCACTCTGTCTCACCAGGAAGAAAACTCTAGGCAACTTCTTCTTCAATGAACTAGAGGAACTATCAGAACTGCCAGGCAAAAGCTTACTAAACTTTGCCAAGACCTCTAAATGGTTAAACGAACCACATGATTCATAGGTTATTTACTTTTCAGGAAGTTACAACACTTCAGGGTACCACAATGGATCTACATTGATCTAAGTGTGATGGTAACAACATCAACCATCAGCCCGCTTAACCTAACCTAACCTAACACCCCACATGGGGAGTAAATTACCCGGAAAATTTGAAAATTTGTAGTTTTAACGTACGAAAGGTGAGTAAAAGTGAGCAGAAGAGGGATATGTTCAAAAAGATAGCAAACAAGTAAAATTGCATAAAAGCAGGAAATGGCATCAAATGTATCAAGCAGTAGGATTTCCGACATCAAAAATGAATAAAAAAGAAAATAAAAACAAATGTTCAGTCTAATTAAGAATGCTGAACATGTGAAAAGCTTTTGTTTGAAATCTTATTTTTTTATATAAATACCTGGCTTTATCAGTAACGAAATGCAAGCAAATCGGGTTTCAATTTATACTTAATCCATGTTCTATGAAATCGGCAGTAAGACTTATAAAGGTATAAACGTGTTATTTGACCTCTACCTGATATAAAATTTAAAGAGTTAGTTTAACTATTTGTGTGTGTTTTTGCTTCAAACAAATCTTAATGGCCTTATACCCTTATTCACACGTGAAGGAAATCGAAATTTTTTTTTGATTAGTGATGGCAAACGGGGTTGCTTGCAGAAAACGTAAGGGGAAGGAAAAAATTAAAAATATTGAGTGTAGAAATTTGAGGCTTTTCCTTGTGTTCTTCTCTTCGGCCCGCATATCCAAAATATTTGTTTGTCGAACACAAGTAAACTGTTTATATCAACGGCTTTAATTCATTTTTCTTTTCTTCTTTTCTTTTTTTTTCTGTTTCTGCGTCATCTTAAAGAAACTAAAAAAAAAATTAAGGAGTAAGCAAAATCTACAAAAAATCTAACACAATCGTTCTTCACATGGGAACAGGGCCAATGTAAGGCACGAGTAGGTTTTCGGCCAAAAGTTTCGGAACTCATCCCCAATCATGGATTCTAGTATTTTCGTGGTGAGTTTAAGAAAAACGTGTTTGCCAATTTGAAAATTCAATCTAGCAATCTACGCTAAATTTGAAATTGCGAAAACAAACAAAAGAGAACTGTAAAAATATAAAAATCCCACCTCATCTCTTTGTTTTTGTATTTTTCATGTACAAGGAAGAAAATAAAATGAAAGAAAATGAAAATTGCGGCATCTAGGGAGTGAAACGTAAGTCAGTTTCCGATCTCCTTTTGTCTCTGCATTAGACATTACAATAGAAGGAGATACAGAGCGTATGAGGTATGAGATAAAATAAAGTGTATACACATTACAATACCAACAACATAACTGGAAGCATATTTTCGTTTTTGGCTTTGAGTCCATTATTAAGTTCATTCCATAAACTCTTCAATTGTGCAATATGCGTGGAAACATCATTGCTTGTATTTCAGCTAAATGCAAAAAGGTCGGTACATATTTTGAACAGTTGATCCTTGGAAGTTGCTTCGAAATGCAAACGCAACGCTTCAAAAGTATCACGAGCTGTTTCTTGATCCATAATCTTCTGATAGACCTCATCAGTTACTGAGCTTGTTATCATGGACTTTGCATAGCTATTTGCCTTCCGAAACAAATTTTTCATTTCGCTGTGCTTCTTAACTGCTGCTTCTGAAGCACCTGCTTCTAAGACTTCGGGTTTCGTCAATATCCCGTCAATAACGTCTATTGCTCCTTCATGGTAATCGAGTAAATCTCTTATCTTCCGTTTCCATATTGGCCAATCTGCTTCACCAGCCAAAGGTTTTATATGTTTCGAAAAATCCATGTTCTCAAGCTCTCAATTCAGAAACCAACTAATTTGTATTGGGGCTGGGCCCATAACCTTTTGAATTACCTATCTGAAATCAATATCAAACAAATCAAATTTCCGAATAAACAGATTT
This sequence comes from Sphaerophoria taeniata, assembly GCA_943590905.1. Lineage (NCBI taxonomy): Eukaryota > Metazoa > Arthropoda > Insecta > Diptera > Syrphidae > Sphaerophoria > Sphaerophoria taeniata. The sequence goes on along the minus strand of OX016540.1, from coordinate 20,346,132 downwards.
TACGTTTATAAAATTGAACAATTATCTTTGAGTTTATTTTCAAACTAAAAAGTGAAAAAAACATAAAAACTGAGCTTTGCTCAAAAACAAACTTGATTCGAAACTTAAAGTAACAAGTGCAAAAAGAAACAAGTATAAAATTAACATTAACAGAAAACTTGGTTTCAATAGCACTCCAAATTGAACAGCAGGAAACAACCGCGCAGATTACTGAATCCACAGCTACGCATTGATTGCCTTTTTAGATTGTCATTTATTTTACTGTCATCTAGATCTAATCATATTTCGTCACTTCCTTTTTAACCTTAAACCCGAGCTTACCTCTTTGCTATTTTTAAGATATAAATATTATACAATTAAGAGCCGATTTTTCAACCATCGAAAAAATCTACAAATAACAAAATGGCAAATAAACTTATCTGAGTATTCATCGGTGGAATAAATAAGAGCGTTTTTCGTCAGATAAAGTCTATCTGACGATTGAAAAATCTAATATTTTGTTATTTGTCGAATAAACACTATCTGCCTGTTTATCTGACGTTTGAAAAATCGGCTCTAATTGAAATAAATCTTTGACATCATTGAATTATTGAACCATTACTTTTAATTACAACAGAAAACGTATTACAACTTTTGGGCATTCGCCCGATAGGATCTGGAATCGTACATCGTGAGACCATTAGTAGTTGCAAGTTTGAAAATTGTGAACTGTCACAGACAACCGTTGATCGAAAAACCGTTGGCAAAGGTCAACTCATATTCGAGGACAATTTCAACACCTTGAACATGACCAAATGGAAACGTGAAGTTCGAATACCACTCGCCGCTGATGGTGCTGAATTTGTTTCATTCCAAAATCGAGACGAGAATTGTAATGTGAGCAGTGGAAAATTGCATATTGTTCCGAGCTTGCTGTCTGAAGTTCCGGGATTTAGTGAGTCTACAGTAAGGACGGGAAAATTGGATCTTGGAACTGAGTAAGTTTCAAACTGGTGAGAGACACAAATGAAGGAATTAATTTAGTCTTACTCTTATAGTTGTACTGGAATTGTTGATTTTGCCGAAGAGTGCACAAGGGAGGCCAGATTTTCTGAGATTCTTCCACCAGTGGTTTCGGCACGAATTCGGACAAAAGACTTTTTCACTTTTCGCTATGGAAAAGTCGAAGTTCGAGCTAAAATGCCTCGTGGTGATTGGTTGTTTCCATGTAAGCTTTTTTTTCAGTCTGTTTACCTTCAAGGTTAATTGAAAATGTTCTTTTTTTGTCAGTGATCCTCTTAGAACCTAGTGAAAACTACTACGGATTCACAGGCTACGCTTCCGGACAGATGAGAGTAGCGTTCATGCGAGGCAATGAATTTCTCAACGATCGCGATGATAATGAGTTTTCGGGCTATAGTGTTGCTGGCGGTGTCGTTCTGTCGACTAGAGAAACCCTTCGGGATATATGGCTCAAAGGAAGTGTTCGCAGGAATCACTTGGGTGATGACTTCCACACCTACACTCTCACTTGGACAGATGAGCTGATTTCATTGGAGATTGACGAAAATGAATATGCAACAATTAGAGGTGGATTTTCGAGACTCTTTGTCACTCAAAATCTGAAACATGCAAGATTATGGGATAACGGTGATGTTATGGCGCCATTCGATAGAGAGGTTAGTTTTGAAAAATTACAATTTTGACAGTTCAAAAGTTTTGTAATGTGATTTTATTGCTTTCAGTTTTTCTTAACGTTGGGAGTCTCGGTTGGAGGGCATTCGGACTTTCCCGATGATTCTTTCAATGGATTTGCGAGACTTCCGAAACCTTGGAAAAACGAACACCCCAAAGCCGAATTGAAGTTCTGGAACGACCGAGAGAATTGGCTCAAAACTTGGAATGGGGACAGTGCGGGGCTTCACGTTGACTACGTAAGAGTCTACGCACTTTAACGTTACCTTTGAGAAAAGAATGAATAAAAACTATTTTAAGTTAAAGATCGTGCTTAAATTGTTTTACTTTTTACACTTTCAGGGAAAAAGGATTTACAATGCAAAAACCTTGACATAATCCACATGTAGACCAGATTCCACTCCGTTCCATGTGTTGAACCAATTTTCGCGATCATTCCAGAATCGCAGTTCAGCCTTCGGATGATGATTTCTCCAGGGCTTCAATACTTTTCTAGGTCCATTTAGAACTCTACCAGAAAAATCCGAGTGCCCACCAGCACACCAAGTGTCAGAAAGAACTGAAATGTCAAAATCTATCTTCAAGTCTCTTCAAATACATGAACACATACCTTCCTGTCAAATAGCGCCATCAAATGTCTATTGCTCCAAAGCGAAGCATGTGACAGATTATGTGTTTGAGTTAATTTCGAGAAACCGCCACGGATAAAACCATATTCGTTTCCATCGACTTGCACTGCAATATGATCTTCCGTCGAAATGTGGGTATAATTGTGATAGTCCTCGCTCAAATGTGATCTTTTGAGACTACTCTTCAGCCAAGTGTCACGGAGTTCTTCCCTAGACGATAGAACTACTCCTCCCATTATCCTTTTGCCCGACAGATCATCTCCAGATTTACTTTCGAGCATTTCATTGCCACGAATAAAGGCCACTCTCATTTGACCCGATGAGTAATCTGTGAATCCATAGTAGCTTTCAGCTGGTTCAAGCAATATCACTGGGAATAAGAAAAAATTGATTTCAGAAACGTCTTGAAAGCGCTGAATTTAAAATACTTACATGGGTATAGCCAATCACCTTTTGGCAATTTCGCCCTAATTACGACCTTTCCAAAGCGAAAACTGAAAAAATCTTTGGTGTTGATTCTAGCAGAAACAACTGGCGGAAGAATTTAAAAGAAGTGTGCAGTTCTTGAGCATTCTCTGGACATATCATAATGTGGAAGAACGGAATAAAATCGTTTTATCTTATTCCGTTCTTCCACATTTACGTGTTTGACATCACGGAGGCAATTTTTCGTTTATGCTGTTAGACTGTGGAATAAACTTCCCAGTCACATAACGTCCGGAATCGAACACAGAGAATTTCAAAAACTTTGTTTTGAATATTTTTCAAAGGACATGGCCCACTTTTGGGCCCAGTGCGTTCATTAACGAAATTTTTGGTATCAAATGAAAGGTATTTATTTTGTCTTTTAATAATGTTCAAAATTATATGTCAATCTTTCGTTTTTACTTTTTTTAAATCAAGTTTTTTTCACTTACTTACAATAATTACTTACTTACTTACATACAATTTTTGTTTGCATCGTTTTAAAGATTTATGTCTCACCTTTAATTATACCTATTTATAATTAAGGACCATTTCTCACAGAAAAAAAAAAACTTTTTTACGCACTTACTCTAGGAAGCTTTTTTTATTATAATTATTTAGCCAAATCTCTCTTTACATTGGTGATTAATAATTTGGAAGTATGTTTTTTTTTCCTTATGACGACCAAATTCAAAGTACCACAAATTACTTACAACTTTCACTCAACTACTCAAAGTTCTCATATCACTTTTACTCCGATGCAATGTTCTCTAAAAAAGTATTCGTAGTTAAAAGTGTAAGTTTCCTGCAAATTGAATTATAAGGTATTCTCAATAATAGTGAAAAAAAATTGTTATAAATATAAAAGCATTAAGTCTGTAATAGGGCTGAGGTTTTAGCAGTTGAAAATTTGAATTTTCAAATTTTCGGATTTGGTGTTTTCGAGGGTTAAGGCTGGCATGCTGGCATTGTGCTCGGCTTGAGCTCGCCGGAAATGGTGTGGGATCTTGCCTTATTGCCCTCAATAATCTCGCCTATTACTCAAAACATAAACATGCCAAACAAGAAATTTCAAAAAAAAAATAATCGTTAAATTCAAACAGGCGGTTTGAATTTGAATCATTGACATCAGACGGACGTTTGCCATTCGAGGGCGCCGAGATGTCGTTCGGCGTGGCCATATCCCACCCTACCTTGAAAGTCTAAGGCCAATATTAAGACTTCCCCTATTACTCGACTCACCTTTTACTTCTCCAGCTCAGTTCTTCATCGTCAAGCCACGTCAACTTTCACATCCCCTGAAATTAAAGCAATTTAGCCGTCCATCAAGCTTACCGCTTGACAAGAAAACACGAAAAGTTTCATCTCTTGTACCATTTCATTTATAATTTCTCATTACCCAAAGATAACAAAAGAAAACATAAAGTTATAAACAATAAAGACAATAATACTTGAAGCGAATAAGGGAATTATTAAAGTTTTTGCTTGCAAAACGAATGGGCTATTTAAAACTTCGTAATTCCTTCTCCCTCCAACTTGAACCATATGCCTTTTTTTGTAACCTATTTCTAGGGGCCTACCAAAAAAATTGAATTCAATTTCTCCGTCCCACTATCAAACAACATATATAAAAATATAAAGGAACTCAATCAGTCCAAGATTAAGGGCGTACAAAAAAACTTCGAAGCTGCCGGTTCCCAAGAACAGCTTGGCAATATAAAATTACACTAAGTTAAGAATTACTAATTTCCTTAACGCTACAAGGTAAACTCTTGAATGAACAAAAAAAATTAATTGAATTTTAATTTAAGAGTAAAAACGTGATTACTATCACCAGCAAAGATAATAAAGATTTAAAGAAAACGAATGAAAACTTAAAAAATGAAAAAAATATGAACATTTAACATTTATGATGGTCACCCTAATTATTTGGTGCTTTAAATATTGATTGCATGTAGGGGAGGAGGGGGCGGTTGTGGACAAATTTTATTAAATCTTTAATATTTGTCTACAGTAAAGACTTTAAATCAACACTTTTTACCAGCTGATAAACTAAGGCTTCCCCTAAATTGTCCCTAAACATATACTTGATAAGACTTCAAGTTTTAAGGTTTTCCATAATTCAATCAACAAGCTTTTTCTGTCCATATGCCCCCCACCAAGGGGTGGATAAGGACACGGACCAAAATTAATGGGGCGGAAGTGGACAGCTACAAAAATAACCGATAAATAATTAAAAACTAACACAAGATATTTAAAAAAGAACTTTTTTTATATTCCAAAATAACAATTTCTTATTTTAATTCACAAAAGTATAAAAAACATTTAATAAAGGTGTGTCCATATAGTGTGAACACATTCACCCCGCAAGCACTTTTTGTAAAGAAATTAATGGGTCGGAAGTGGACATCTACAAAAATAACCGATAAATAGTTAAAAACTAACATAAGATATTAAAAAAGAACTTTTTTAATATTCCAAAATAAAAATTTCTTATTTTAATTCACAAAAGTATAAAAAACATTTAATAAAAGTGTGTCCATATAGTGTGTCCACATTCACCCCGCAAGCACTTTTTTTAAAGTACATTTATTTCTTAGAAAACCCTCTATTTTAAAAAACAATGATCACCAATGTTATCAAGACACTTCGATAATATAAAAAACACTTACCTGCATTTATTTCTGCTTTGTTTTTAAAAAATATCTGCGAATTTCTGAGGTAGAATAATTTTACTTTTAGAGTGAAAATCACGAATGAACCTGTAACAATTTTTACACAAGACTGACAGATTTGAAAACTTCAAGGTTCATTCACAATTGAAAAAGGCAATGGATGGCATCGTTGCCATATTCAAATTTTCAATGAGTGGATTTGAAATGCCGATGTCCACATCCGCCCCTGTCTACATCCACCCCTTCCTCCCCTACGTTGATTTCAAATGCTAGGAGTGCTTTCTTAACTTTTAGTTGGTTCCGTTTTTAGCTAACTTGATTGCTGCGGGTTTGTGCGTTTGCTAAACTTCTTCTTGCTTCTAAGCATAGAGGACATATATTACCTAGAGTCCCGACTTTCCTCGTCCCTTTCTGAAAACACCCGCAAATCTCCTCTGAGGTGAACTCTCACGATCCTCTCTTAATTTCGTGTCCGTGAAAATTTTAGAAAGAAAAAAAACAAAACTTCACCTCAACCGTGGGCAAATTTTTTTCCTGGGCCCAAAGTGACAGAAGCCAATAAAAGAAGAAGAAAAAAAATCATTTGTTTATTTGATCGAGATTCAATCAAAACTTATGTCGAAATAAATCAATTTCTAGTGGATTTATAAAGCAACGAATTTAATTTGGAAGAGGGTGGAACACTCATAAAAAAGGTAAGTTTATTTCTTCAATAAGGTAGATTCAAAAGTCCTGAAGATTTTTGAGTTTACGCTGTGTATTTCTTGTTTCCACAATCGCCATATTTGCAGGTCAAATAACTCCTACAAAACATCGAAGGAGGCACTCTAAATGCTATTTGCGAAGCAAATGAAGATCTCCAGCAATGCATCAACGAACTCAAAGAAATATCAATCAACCTCAAAGTCTCGTGCAAAATCCTACGAATTGTTGATCTATTCTAGAGTCTCGAAGAAGCCAAATCCAACAAAGAATACCTCATTGTCATGGACATTGTTGGCCAACTCAAACATCTCATCGACGATCCCACAGACAAAATATTCAATTCTTACATTTTTAACCGATACACGAGGATAGCGATCTGGCCCTAGTCTAGTTCACAGATAAGTTTGGTATTTTGTTCCGGGATCGATACAGTGGGACGATTATGGTCACAGCGTGGGATATCATGCGAAAGGATTTGCACGAAATGACATTGATAGCCGAACAAAATAGCACTGAAGAAGTGGCCAACAATCCGTTTCTCTTCCCGCGGTGTATGGCGTCAACGAGCATTTTGGTAAGAATTTCATTACAAATAGTGAATGTTTTGTACAATATTTGTTTTGCGTTCTAGGAACTTATGCATTTGATGGAAAAAATAATCCGACATGCTGGTTCGGTTGACGATGATCTGAGTGAATAGTTGATATCAGTTATTCCAACTCTAATCCATCGTTACGTTACCGAGGTGCCAACGCATCATGAGAAATTCTTGCAGAATATCTTACAGCAATCAGCATTGCTTACAATAACCCAATGTTTTTGAACCTTTGGGTGACCAAGAAGTCGGATAAGGGAATTGCTACCTTCACAACGCTCGTCAAAAGTCTTCACACACTGACCATGGAGCATTTCAACAGCCAAATAAGGCATCAGAGGAGCTTGCTCATGGGAATTTTTAATGAATTGGGTATGATTTCAAATCCGAAGACATTTTCCTTTCATTGTTTTTTGTTGTCTTATATAGATTTATCAGAAGTCATCACAGCTCTCGGCATAGCGCCCTTAAAGCTTGTCCGCCAATATCTGCGACCATTGGAATTGTTGAAAAATGTCTGCAAAATATATTACCCGACGAAGTGTATAGCAAAACAACGTGCAGTCGTCCAACGATGTTTGTTTAGAAATTATTCCAAAAATTATGGTTATGGAGGATATTTCGGCAAAGGTTGGTCACCAGTTGCCCGAATTGATTGCAGTTGTTCTCGACAAAGTCCCAACGCTTTTTAAGGACAAACACTAAATCATCCACGTCAAATCATGGATGAAACTTGAGCAACTAAAAATGATCCTCGGTGCTTCCTTGGTGCAAATAACTGAGCAACGGTGTGTGACTGCCATCATGGCATTCTGATGGCCAATTTTAAAACCGAAGGAGTCAAACATTTAACATTCGAAAACACCGATCGGTGTGCAAATGCACTGGCATCCATAGTTTAAACTTCCAAGTAAACATAAATAAACAACAACAATTTTAAAATAAACATTATTTTCATTATTACAAAAATTATACTTTGCGGATATCTCAAAAGTTATTACTATCATTAATGAATTTATGGCGCTTTTAATTGGCAATCTGGAATCTGAGAAAAAGCATTCTGGTTTTAAGATCAGAAGGGAATTCTCTTGTTTTCAGAATCAGAACTGTCACTATTGCCCAATTGAACGCATTCAGAATGCGTTTTTTCACTTCTAGATTGCCAATTAAAAACGCCATTAGTGTCTCATTGTACAAGGAATGGTCACGACCATTTGTGACTTGATTATTTTGAAAGCTTCCATTAAGTTGTGTTGAGCTTCCTTTAGAAAACCTTCGTAGAGTTGAAGTTTGGCTACTTTGCAATATAATAATCCTAGCAATGGATTCTACGGACCATAGTATTTTCTAAAACAGTATTTGACTGTGGACGTACTCTGCGGCATTTGAGTTGACTTTTTCCAGAATTGAAACGAACTGGGTATCGTCTAGCTTACCCATCTGTGCGAATGACCATGTTATCGAATATTTGAGCTTTTTCGGGTTTGCTTAATTTATGGAAATGGAGTTCTTCTGTTGTTCCTCCTTCAGTCTCTTTAACACCATTTGGCGAGTTCTTTTGCTGTGGCGGTTGGGTGATGTTGACGCCGTCATAGAGGCGACTCCGACGACTTAGCAATCGATCTCCCACTCCACTGCTGTTCATCGAAAAGTTACTTAAAGCCATTTCTAAAGACAAAAATTTAATTGAAAAGGAATCGTGCTCACAAAAAATGAGGAGCTTACCTGGACTGTTGATTTGCATAGTCTCCTTAGCCTCTGACTTGTCAAGATTCGTGCTGAACCGCTTCTGGATTGTGTCCAGGGACTTTTGCATTTTTATTTGCTCCTCGTTCAAACCACTTTGCCCAGTTTATCCAACAAATTGTTGGGTTCCTCCTCATCGACCGTGTCGACGGCTGGAGTTTACCCGGAATGCTCATTTGGATTGATGTTCTCCAGCAGTTCCATGGTTTCAATGGCACTATTGACGTCATCATTGTTGCAGGTGGCTGACAATCGTGGTGTCACTGATGGCTGGGGCTCGAGGAACGTTTCATTTTGTATCCGTTCTTTGAGAATATTCGTCGCAATGCCGGCCGGCTTCTCAAAAGTCTCATTAAAGGTTCGATTTGTAGCGGGCACTCGGATAATTGGCGAAATATTCACTTCGGCTGACTTGATCGATGGTGTAAACGATTGCTTGTTCCGCGTCGAGCTTACCGGTGTGTTGTTCTGCTGGGGCGTTGACTGCTCGATGAATTTTCCATGCTTCACATTGTTCTCGGGTGTGTCACATAGAACCAGATTCGATTCGCTGCAGTCGAAGGTTGAATTGACCCCCTCGGCTATGCTGAATCGCTTCAAGCAGATCGTCTCTTCCATAATTGGCTTCGGGAAGGTTTCATTTTGAATATCATTGAAAGCTGGCTGCACCATCACTATACTGCTATCCACCAAATTGAATGTCGTATCGCCGATGTAGTCTTCGCAATTCGGGACTATTTGCTCCTTCCCGCTGGGAAAGGTCTCGACGAGAATCAACTGCTGATCTGGTGACTTCTCGGACAAATTCTCCAGCTGCTCCTTCTCTGCGATATTGCACGTCCGACTCGAGAACGTATCCGAACCAGCACCACCAATGCTGTCCACCGAATTGTTCATTGTGCTACATGCCGACGTTGTTTTGCTGTTAATCAAGGAAATATCATCTATTTGAGCAATATTCGAGTCTTTTATGAGAGTGCTTTCGCCCGACAGGGACAACGATTCGAGGGCCTTGCGATCGCGTATCATGTCGCTGAGGGTGTAGCCAATGCCTTCGTTAGCATTGTCGGCGGTTGTGGTCTTGTCACCGTCGTAAAACAAATTCGACATGGGGATATCGCCGCCCTGCATCGATTCCAGCAATCCGTTTGTCAGAAAATCACTGGACGTTATCAGACTGTTGTTCATGCCGTACAGAGACACGTCCATGGAGGAACATATTGAGGATGGAGGTGAGATATCTTGTAGGAAGCTCTTTTGCATGTTTGTTACAAGGCCACCAATTTCGAGATTCACATTCATGGGCACCTGCTGTTGCGTCCCAAGCGGCTGCTGTGAATTTGGCTGCGTCTGGGTGGCAATCTGTGACTGTGAGAGAGGATTCTGCTGCAAGTGAAAAACAAATTTGGTTAGAAATTGCGTTCTTGTGCCTTCTCATTGTCTGGTAGGGTTTCGTCGACAAATTGAACCACAACATCTTCTTGTCATAAGTCGACACAAGCAGGATGGACATTCCTGAAATCATCATCAGTTTCTTGATGAGTTCCGGCTTCACGAGGTCATAAATGCACATTCGTAACGTAAGCTTGAGTAAAGAATGCCGGATTGGAAGCATCTTGTCGACCACAAATGATGAGCGTATTTGATACTTCAACTAGATTAACACGGCCACCGTTGACGTAGAGCTCGTCGAGAATTTCTTTTTAAAAGTGCTCGGGTAGGATGTATTCTTTGCCATTGTTCGTGAAGACTATGTCAACAAGACTTTTTTTTTGCAAAAGCAGGGAGACTACTTCAATGCAATTTCGTTCGGTTAGTTACTGGAGTGTTGAGGTTTGTTGGGCTTTTTGGAAGTCGGCAGCTAGACGCTTGATGTCATCCAATCAGAAGACATGTTGTTGAATATTTATATTAACAATTAATTAGCCAAAAGGGAATATAAATTAAGTTATTTCCCAATTTTCTGCGAATTCACGAAAAGAAAATAAACTTTCTTGCCACATTAACACGAATGTCACGAATAGACATTAGCTGTCAACTTTTTCACCTCAGCAAATAAGAAACTAAAGGCCCGATTGTAGTATTTATGTTGTTTGTTCCTAAGGGTGTCGCATACTATTTCGATTTTTTTGCGTTCTTTTTAAGATTTTTAATATTTTTGATACAAATATTGGTAAATGATAATGTAATTATATGCTTAAAGTGCAAAGAAACAAAATTATATATTTATTTTTCATATTACATGCTTTTTTTTGCGTGCTAAGGTTTTTTTTGAAAAATTTGAGCTCAACGGAATCTACTTTTTTGAAATTTGAGCTAGAGGTTTTACACCACGACTGTAATGAGCACACAGGCCTTAAAATTGCATAAGTATTAGTGAGAGGTCCCATAAGAAATGCATTGGGAAACTAACACTTATGCACTTTTAAGGTATAAATGTGAAAAATTTCAGCTTGTAGGCCGAAAGAGAGCGAACCACCGAAGTCGGGCCTCTAGGTAATATATGTCCTCTATGCTTCTAAGCACAGAGGAGGTATACCTAGAGTCGCAACTCAAGGCATTTTGCTCTCTTTCGACCTAAATAATTAAATTTGATAAAATATCCATTAAAGTGCGAATGTGTAGGTTTCTCAATGCATTTCAAATGGGAAGCCGAACCAATACATTCTCATTTTAATGGACATTGGGCTGGGCTCAAAAAGGTGAAAAGCCGGAGCCCAAATTTAAAAACCTGTGCTCAATATTCAAAATTAAGATTCAGTTAAATTCAAAAATGTAAAAAGAAAAAATATTTGTATGAAATTCAATTTCTTAGCACATATATAATAATAGAAAGTGCAGTACATAACATTTTGCAGCTTTTCAAATGAAATTTAAGTATTATTTGCGGATAAATAACTAAAAACAAACATTAAAATGTGTTGACAGAGTTTGTACACAGCCTTACAGTGCGGACATGTCCTAAATGTAATTCATAATTTGCCCACGATGAGGTGAGTATTTTAGACAGCAAAGTTTAAAGAAACGTCAAAAGTGACAATTGAAAATCAAGTCATTTCTTTGAAAAATTCCTAAATCAAAACAAAAACTTAAAAGATTTAAGGAGTTATAGTCATGTCGAAGGTAAGCTCTCTCAGCATTTTCCTTAATTTCTAATTCATTGATTTCATTCATAGGTTTGCTCGTCAATTCTGCAATAATTGATCAGCTGCTTTGTCTTTTCGATGTAATTCTGAAGACATTCCCTCCTTGTTGGCTAGCATTGTGAAAGAGCTACATTAGGTTCCTACGCAGTACCATGGACAAGTCCAGTCTTCTTCCCGACAAGCAACTCAATGCTTAAAATACATTCTTTGAAATCGTGCTCATGTTGCTCGAGAACAATGGACGATATTACTCGATCGGCAAAGAAGAGAAAAGGCTTCGACGTCGTCGTTATCTGCTTTAAAACTAACTACGACAATGAACATCACAACATGCAACATTAGGAGAAGAACGAAAAAACGGACAGCCTTGATCTGTCTGTCTGTCTTGATCTGTCTGTCTGTTTTCGGTGCGCGTCGAGAAGAACCTCAACCCGATGTACCTGAATATCATGGATGTATGCTTTTCATATAGGTGTTCTAAATATTTGTGTTGAACAAAAATACTTTTTACTACAGCGAGCTTTTCATTTCACTTCTGGCAAATGTACAAAACTTCAGTGACATCGAAACGGAATTGAGTATCCGTTTGTGCGATAGGAGTATATCGAAATCTTTTGAAACATCTCACTCCATCCGCTGGCAAAATGAATCCTCAAAAGGTGGCTTGACCGATGACGAAAAATTGTACAATCCGCCGAAGAAGAGCTTCTTCAGTGTTTCTATTTTCATTGACATTGATTGGTTGCTGGGAAGAATCCATGGAGGCGTGGTCCAAAACAAAGCATATGTGCTCTTACTTGAAGTGTCTATATTCGAAATTTTCAATCGAAAATGTACTCCAGCTCGGCTTCAGCGAGTTCAGATTTTGACGATGGCGATCAGTACACTGGTTTCAGAGATAGACAATTTTTAGATTGAAGAAATCATAGAACATTTTTAATTGATTGGACATTAATTCGGGACTGAAAGTTAGATAGGGATTTGTCCAACGTAGAGTTTTTGCTGCATGTTAAATAATAAGGCAGACAGTTCGTAGAATTTGAAAAATACGATTTTGAAATGCGGTTTATTACTAAAAATGAAACTTTCTCCATTATATTATTATTTGAAATGCAATCGCAAATCGCAAAGAATTTTTTTTGGATTTATTTAATCTGTCACTTTTGACAAAACAAAAACAAAAAACAACAAAAAACTGAGCGCAGACGCCATATTGAATTTTGTTTTCACCTCTTACACAGATTCACGGACACAAGAAAAGAGAGTAAATTGAGAGACTCACCACAAAATTTTTTGGACAGTGATTTTTTAAAAAAGAGAACGAGTTGCGACTCTAGGTAAATAGGTTCTCTATGCTTCTAAGTTTAAAGCTTAAAATATTCCAAAATATTTCCCCAACGGCGATCACCTTCCTGAGGAACACGGTTCGTGCACGTGATCGCCATATAACTCCTATGAAACAATTTCATAAATGTTATACTTTGATGGATATTTATGTATTTATATTATCACTAACTTTTGATTAAAGTAGTATATAGTAAATACATACTAAATATATAGTAAATAGCCATAGGAAGACTATTATACTTCCATAACGCAAAAAGAATAATACCAAGAAGAAAATTTTAGCACTCACCGAAATCAAAAATGTATGCCAAATGTGTACTATGTTAAGTTGGTATGCTTTTCTTCACTCAGCAGAGGGTGGATTTCAAATTTCGCTTAAATTTCTATATTTTTGTTTTGAATGTTTTTTTTTTTTTTTTGTATTGTTCTTCTTTTGTATTTAATGTTTTGTCACTGTTTTAATATTTTATGTGTTTTGACTAATTTGTCCATACAACTTGGTGCAGGCAAACAAAAAAATTACAATGACAAAGAAACTGACTATTTTATATGGAACAAAAAGACACTCCGCGCAATGGTGGTTTTTAACATTCAATGCCACAATCGATCGTTAATTCGTTCGTCAGTGCCAAGAAACCCAGTTGGAGCGAATTGGGGCTCTCAAAAATAAAACGGTCAGATTCTGTTTTGGCTCAAATCATACGATGTCGACACCCAATCAGCATTTCCCATATCAATTTGAGAGATTATGCAAATTTAAAGTTTTTTTTTTTTGTAATTCCCTCCATAGAATGCAACAACACCCTCACCCTGCACTTTTGTATGCATTATTCTAATTGCATATGCCCTGCCTCATACGCATAAACAAATTAAGAGATCTCGGTAATTGATCTAATACATATATGAGAAATGCGTGAATTTTAGAACCTTGTGCTCAATTTATTTCCAAAATGTATAATACTAGATCGTGGGCACAATACATACACACAAAAAGACGAATTGAAAATATCCCAAAAAGGGAAATTATCTTTCATAAAGATCTTTAACAACTTGCTTGTCTATTATTATTGTCTGTGTGAAGATTAAGTGCAAAAAATAGCAACAACTTGTAATGTCAAATGACACAGGAATCGTAAACACAAAAGGTAAATATTTTTCAAATTGCTCTATTTATTTTTCCAATTTTAGTCTCATTGGTTCTTTTAACATAACAAATAACAATTATTATTTCTCTTTTCAGGTGTATGAAACTCCAGATGTTGTTTGGACATCCACCAGCATCCCGATAAGGGTTGTAAATGGTAAGTAAACAAAACACAACGAATTGCATATGAGACAAATTTATTCTTTTTCCAGCCACACATCGTCCCAGGAACTAGTACGAAAAGCAGTAAGCGGAATGATTGGATTGGACTCGGAGAAATGGGTAAGTCAATGAAATTTTTGTGTGGTTCTTTTGCTGATAAATATTTGCCTTCTTCAGGTCCATAACAAGTCTTTGAACTGTTACAATAAAGAGTGAAAATGAATAGTGTACGAGGAAACTTTTGTGTAAATTGCAGAATACGTATCCAACTAAGAAAGCAAGCTCGCAGGATTGAAGTGCTTATTAATTCGCTTCGAACAATTTTAGTTAGTTGGATATCTACAGAACAAATAAGTCCTTACTTTTCTTAAAACCAAAGTAAATGTACCTATTTGCTTCATATAATAATAATAATAGGGCAAATGGACATACATACATGATAATGTAACTTGGAATAAATTGTTATCATTAGAATTAAGGTTTTCAATTTACAATAGCCGTTTTTTGTCTATTACCTAGAATCTACACATTTATTGTTTTAAATCATTGATGATTGTTGTTTTGTTACTCAAAAAACTCAAATGAAATGTTTTAGATTTCCAAAATCCTTATATATCCCTTCCTATCCCTTCCTTTTTACAATTTAAGATATCTAATTCTGACTTGATATGTTCTGATTGCGTTCGGATCCTGGAAAGAATCAGTTTAAGATATAACCTTAATCCAATACGCGAATATGGTCACACTAGAATTTGCCTCTGCTGTAGAGTTTCGTTAAGATCTTCTAGAACTCAATATTTAAAAAAAAAAAAAAAAAAAATAAAGAAAAACAAATAATTATTATTTTTCATGTCTTTTGAAAAAAAAATTTCAGCAAAACAAATGAAAATGGTAAGTTTTCTTAAACAAACTATTTCTTAGAAAAAGCATGGTGCATATTTTCTTGAATGGCATCACCTTTTATAAATTATATTTGAAGACTATTTGTTATAGTTCAAGTCAGTATTTACAAAAAAAGCTTGATAAAGTAAGTGCGTAAAAATGTATTTTTTTTTGTGAGAAAGGGCCCTCAATTATATATATAATTAAAGGTGAGACATAAATATTTAAAATTATGTAAACAAAAATTGTATGTGACCGTTGATCTCTTAGAGATATCGTTGTTCAAAAAGTAAGTGAAAAAACTTGATTTTCAAAAAGTAAAAACTTAATATTTGAAAATATATTGAAGGCTGACATATAATTTTGAACATTATTAAAAGACAAAATGAATTTCTTTCAATTGATACCAAAATCGTTTCTCTACGTGCCTTAGATCACAGGCTATAAACGCTTTTATCAAGAAAACCACTAAAATTCATTTTCAGAGTTAATCAACTTTAAGCCCAAATATCTCGAAAACCCCACCAACGATTTCGGATATATTTCACCCTAATAATTTGCTCCACTATAGCTTTCATTTGATACCAATTTCGTTAGTGAACGCAGTGGGCCCAGGCTTCATAGGAAAATGGGCCAACTCCTTTACGTTCTTCTCTAAAATGTCCATAAAATATATTTTCATATGTTTTGCAGTATTTTAGATAGATGCATTAACATATGTATAATTGTATATTAATACAAACTCTAATACTTTGATAATATTACGTCTCTCGAAATACACTATTTCACTGTTTAAGCTAAATACAATTCTGTATATTTCAGGTAATATCTTCTTTCTAGAAATATTTACTGATGGCCCTTAATTACAAGATTTTCCCTTGAAGGAATTTCCTCTGTATATCGAATATCCAAGAACTCAGAGTAAATTGTATCTGGTTGGTGCAATTTCTTACCAAGGACCTGTGGCCCGTCATAGTCACTCAAAAAAAAAACTTGCGCATTACACCGCCGTCGGCAAAATCAATGGTATGAGTATGATGGGTTACCACCAGCAAAAGAAAAACACCTGTCACCAAAAAAAAAATATCTCCTGTAATGTTGATATTTATAAAAATATAAAGCTCTAAGCAAGTGTTCTGAGGAATATAATTTGTTTTCTTTGACAACTGACTTTATTTACGTTGGGCCACCGAAGACGGTTCAAATACGCTTTTGAATTGTTGATTTTCGTTTATGTTTTAGGTATATCTTGTTTTCTTCTTAATTACATGAATTTATCGCTTGAACTTCATATTTCATCATTTATCATTTTTTTCATCATTTAATGAAATATTCCAAAAAAACGTTTTTATAAATGTTATTTGACGGTATTCGTTTGCATAACATTTGTGCTTAAAGTTAAAGCTGAAAAAGAAACTCTTCTGTAATTTTTAATAAGAGTTTGTCAATTTGATGTTCTTGTAGAGTGGAAATCGGGTTTTCCGTCGGCTGTTTTGGTTTGCATATTTGCGTAGACCGTAGGGTAGGTTTGGAAAAAGAATAGAAAAATCATTATTTGAAGAATTGGAGCATTAAAGGCCATACGATGAAATTTGTCAGCTACAGCAAACATTTGAGAAGTGTCAGGTTTATGATCATCACATCAGAAATAGAGGTGTAAAATTCATAACTGATATTTTTTGCTATTCTAGTATGAAACGATTCCAAAACGATTACCGAGGAGTCAGTCGGACGGTTTTTTGAATCATTAACTCGGCTTACTCATCGCCGTCATTAACAAAAACTCTATTCTTGAGGTTGTTAAAAATAACAATAACAATTGATACAAAAATCCTAAGGTTCTCAAACAAAAAGTAAAAAGAAGCGTTTAAAATAAAAAATAAAAAAACACGTATACGCCCGAGTGTACATATGAAACTGACATAAATTTATACATATACAGGGTGATTCACGAGCGTTGTGCCAAAAAGCTAGAGCGTGTAGGTTGAGTTGAGACAAGAAAAAAATCGTATGGGAGGGGGGGTCTATTCCCCCCCGTTTAGCCGGGAGGGGCAATTTTCTGAAAAATTGACTTATTTTGTAAAAAAAAATATTAAAAATCAACGGCTTAGTGTACAACACCGTGCTATACCTTTCTGAAAAGCTAAAAACTTCTTCTTTCACTTTGTTTTTAAAATAAATTGTTTTAACGAATAGTTTTAAAAAAATAAATTTTCAAACTCAAAATTTTCAAAAAAAAAGCCAAAAAAAATTTTTTGACCTAATTTTTTTCAAAATTTTATGTAATTAAGTACTAATTTTGTTTTAAAATTTCAATGTCTTTGTTAATTTTTAGTCGAAAACAGAAAACCGGATGTAAAAATGTTTTTTCGTTTTTGAGAAATTAAAAAAAAAAACCAAAACCACTTTTTTCTAAGAAAATCTTTGTTTTTATTTTTACCTATCTGGACTTTTAGTTTAATTTATTAGTTTAATTTACAAATTTAATTTTTTGTAATTGGAGTTTTATGACGACTTAATAAAGTAGAAAAGTATTGGATTTTCAATGGATTAACCATTTTATTCATTGATAACGTCTGAAAACTGACCTGCAATTTTTTCTTACTATACCTGGGGCAGCGGCCACTCGCCGGCGAAGGGTTTTACCTGCTGGGGGCTTAAGATAATTAAACCGCAATTTTTCTTGAATGAAAAAACAATTAACAACCTAAAGGTTAATAAAAGGCATCGCATATTTACTTAACAACCATTTACAATTAAAATATTAATTCATCAACACATAACAATAACAAACCCATATGTTCGAGAAGAGTTAGCGGACAGGAACTTCTGCTACGGTTTAACTTGTTGTCGAGATCGGGAAGCCGAAAGACTCTACGCTGAAAGATATCCCAATAGATGGCGCCCAAGTCGTAGCATGTTTTCAAGAATCCGCCGACGAGAGCACGGAGAGCTAGAAGTGAAAGGTCAATGGCAGACGTTTTCAATGAACAAAATGATTAATCCAGAGAAAATCCAATACTTTTCTACTTTATTGAGTCCTCATAAAACTCCAATTACAAAAAATTAAATTTATAAATTAAACTAGTAAATAAAACTAAAAGTCCAGATAGGTAAAAATAAAAACAGAGATTTTCTTAGAAAAAAGTGGTTTTGGTTTTTTTTTAATTTCTCAAAAACGAAAAGACATTTTTGCATCCAGTTTTCTGTTTTCGACTAAAAATTAACAAAGACACTGAAATTTTAAAACAAAATTAGTACTTAATTACATAAAATTTTGAAAAAAATTAGTTCAAAAAAATTTTTTTGGCTTTTTTTTTGAAAATTTTGAGTTTGAAAATTTATTTTTTTAAAACTATTCGTTAAAACAATTTATTTTAAAAACAAAGTGAAAGAAGAAGTTTTTAGCTTTTCAGAAAGGTATAGCACGGTGTTGTACACTAAGCCGTTGATTTTTAATATTTTTTTTTACAAAATAAGTCAATTTTTCAGAAAATTGCCCCTCCCGGCTAAACGGGGGGGAATAGACCCCCCCCCCTCCCATACGATTTTTTTCTTGTCTCAACTCAACCTACACGCTCTAGCTTTTTGGCACAACGCTCGTGAATCACCCTGTATATGTATATGTACATACAAATTGATCAGCACAAAAGTCGCGAATTGCACACATAAATAACATAAATTACACATATTTATGGTCTAGGTTTCATTGAATTCTGCTGGAAAATGAAGAAGTTGTGCTAGCTTATTAAGGTGGCATAATTTTATATATATACAAAAATTGATCAGCTAAACACTACTTTTGAGGTTGTTAAAAATAACAATAACAATTGATACAAAAAAAGCCTAAGGTTCTCAAACAAAAAGTTAAAAGAAGCGTAAAAAAAACACGTATACGCCCGAGTGTACATATGAAGCTGACATAAATTTATACATATACAGTGCCTTGCATAAGTATAACCACACCCGAAAAAATGCATTTAAAAGAAAACCTACAATAGGAGTGACTCCTTACTATTTTTTTTTATGGAGTTGCATCACTGATCAAGCAAATTGAGAAGAAAATAAAGTACCGTTATTTCCTCACATTGGCACGATTTGAGGAAAGAGAAAAAGTTTTTTTCCAAGAGGAACTTTGGTGGTGGCAGCTGTATGGTTTGGGGGCCTTCTGCGAGCGTGGTAAGGTTGCACTTGCCTTCACCTCTACCATAATGAACAGTTCTGACTACACTTCGGTCCTTGAGGAGAATTTGGTACCTTACTTAAGACGATTTCGCCGAGTTGAGCATGTCTTCCAGCAAGATAATGCCCCAATTCATGTAAGTCGTCAAAGTTTGGATTGGTTCGAATCAGAAAACATTAATTTGATGGAGTGGCCGTCACATTCTCCAGATTGCAACCCCATCGAAAATGTTTGGGGAATTTTAACTCGCAAAATTTATGCCCATAATAAGCAATTAACTAGTGTTGCTGAGCTGCGTGAGGCAGTTGTGACAGAATGGAACGCTTTAGACGACTCCATATTGAAAAATCTAGTTAATAGTATGCCGAAAAGAATTCTAAGATTGGTAGGAAATAGAGGCAACAAAATTGCATATTAATTTTTTGTTAAAAATGAACTTATAAAAAAAAAAAACAAAACAAAAAACAATAAATGCGGTTATATTTTTGCAATACATTAAAATCTGTTTTATAATTTTTAAACACCAGGAGAGGAAATAACGGTACTTTATTTTCTTCTCAATTTGCTTGATCAGTGATGCAACTCAATAAAAAAATAGTAAGGAGTCACTCCTATTGTAGGTTTTCTTTGAAATGCATTTTTTCGGGTGCGGTTATACTTATGCAAGGCACTGTATATGTATATGTACATACAAATTGATCAGCACAAAAGTCGCGAATTGCACACATAATTAACACATAAGGAACACATTATTATGGTAAAGGTCATAATCGTTTGTGCCCATATTGGTTTGCCAGCTTAATAGACGTCATTTTTCGCCATAAGGGTGAGACATCTGTATAAATTTATTATCTGTGCTATGGTGGTCTCGGCTACATTTTTAATTATTTCGCGGTATTGGTTCCACAAGGTGTTGACGTCTGTGGTATTTAGGAAGACGATGGAGAGTCACTCACTGTAGTCTCTGGCGTTCTCCGGAGTGCTAAGGCAACCGATGTTGAACTTCTTTCTTCGGGCCGCACGTGTTTTTTTGTCATTTGATAGTCGAGCTCTAAGCTTAGCCACTACCAGAAAGTGGTCAGAGTCGACATTTGCTCCTCGGAAAGTGCGCATGTTCAAGATGTTGGATGCCTGGCCTTGCACCGACTAGCACATGGTCGCTAGTTCGACCATCCGGAGATCACCAGATTGCTGTGTAGATCTTTCGTCTTCGAAACCTAGTGCTACCTATCACCGTATTACGAGCTGCAGCAAAGTCGATAAGGCGGAAGCCGATATCTGTTGTAATTTCGTGGAGGCTGTGGTTTCCAACTAATCCGCCAAAAATGTGTTCCTTCCCGATTTTTGCATTGAAGTCTCCGAGTACGATTTTGACGTCATATTCTGGCGGGCTCCATAGGCTCTATCCAGGAGGTCGTAAAAACCCTCCTTGCTAGACGCCTCAGCCTCATCGGTAGGGGCGTGTGCACATATTATACTGATGTTTTGTAGTGTGCCTTTGATGCGGATTAGAGCCAGGCGATCACTTGAATGAGTCTGTGCTGGACTGTATTGGACAGAAAAGTACAAAGTTTTAATGTGCAATGACAATTTTTCTGTGCTAGACTGTTCTAGTTTGCTGTTCAATGACTTTTTCTAGAACAGTTTAGCGTAGGTTAGCGTAAAAAAGAACAGGATTTTCTGTACTTGCTTTTGAGGAAGAGTAGCCTAGAACAGAATCAGACAACTGTCAAAGTGTTGTATTTTTTTTTTGTCTTTGTTATTGTTTTGTGTTTTAAGGTCAAGTGAATTAATTTACTTAAGGCATTAATGAAAGATTTTTTTATTTTGCTTATAAAATAGTAAAGCGTGCTTTACACGATATGGATTTTTTATATGGAATGTCACTTTTTCCATATGGAATATTATACAAATCGTGTAAACGTATTAAGAATCCATATCGATTCGATTCCTCATAGTTGGCTAGTTTAGTGGCGCTAAACCAATAATTTCAGAATACATATTAATTTTATTTCTAATATACAGGGTGATTCACGAGCGTTGTGCCAAAAAGCTAGAGCGTGTAGGTTGAGTTGAGACAAGAAAAAAATCGTATGGGAGGGGGGGGTCTATTCCCCCCCGTTTAGCCGGGAGGGGCAATTTTCTGAAAAATTGACTTATTTTGTTTAAAAAAATATTAAAAATTAACGGCTACGTTTAAAACACCGTGCTATACCTTTCTGAAAAGCCAAAAACTTTTTCTTTCATTTTGTTTTTAAATTAAATTGTTTTAACGAATAGTTTAAAAAAAATAAATTTTCAAACTCAAAATTTTCAAAAAAAAAGCAAAAAAAACATTTTTGAACTAATTTTTTTCAAAATTTTATGTAATTAAGTACTAATTTTGTTTTCAAAATTCAGTGTGTTTGTTAATTTTTAGTCGAAAACAGAAAACCGGATGCAAAAATGTCTTTTCGTTTTTGAGAAATTAAGAAAAAACCAAAACCACTTTTTTCTAAAAAAAATCTTTGTTTTTATTTTTAACTATCTGGACTTTTAGTTTAATTTATTAGTTTAATTTATAAATTTTTTTTTGTAATTGGAGTTTAATCAGGACTCAATAAAGTAGAAAAGTATTACATTATCCCTGGATTAACCATTTTGTTCATTGATAACGTCTGAAAACTGACCTGTAATTTTTTCTTACTATACATGGGGCCGCGGGCACTCACCGGCGAAGAGTTCTACCTGCTAGGGGCTTAAGATAATTAAACCGCATTTTTTATTGAATGAAAAAACAGTTAACAACCTAAAGGTAAATAAAAGGCATCGCATATTTACTAAACAACCATTTACAATTAAAATATTAACTCATCAACACATAACAATAACAAACTCATACGCTCGAGAAGAGTTAGCGGACAGGAACTTCTGCTACGGTTTAACTTATTGTCGAGATCGGGAAGCTGAAAGACTCTACGCTAAAAGATATCCCAATAGATGGCGCCCAAGTCGTAGCATGTTTTCAAGAATCCGCCGACGAGAGCACTGAGAGCTAGAAGTGAAAGGTCAATGGCAGACGTTATCAATGAACAAAATGGTTAATCCAGGGATAATGTAATACTTTTCTACTTTATTGAGTCCTGATTAAACTCCAATTACAAAAAAAAATTTATAAATTAAACTAATAAATTAAACTAAAAGTCCAGATAGTTAAAAATAAAAACAAAGATTTTTTTAGAAAAAAGTGGTTTTGGTTTTTTCTTAATTTCTCAAAAACGAAAAGACATTTTTGCATCCGGTTTTCTGTTTTCGACTAAAAATTAACAAAGACATTGAAATTTTAAAACAAAATTAGTACTTAATTACATAAAATTTTGAAAAAAATTAGTTCAAAAATGTTTTTTTTGCTTTTTTTTGAAAATTTTGAGTTTGAAAATTTATTTTTTTTAAACTATTCGTTAAAACAATTTAATTTAAAAACAAAATGAAAGAAAAAGTTTTTGGCTTTTCAGAAAAGTATAGCACGGTGTTGTAAACGTAGCCGTTAATTTTTAATATTTTTTTAAACAAAATAAGTCAATTTTTCAGAAAATTGCCCCTCCAGGCTAAACGGGGGGGAATAGACCCCCCCCCTCTCATACGATTTTTTTCTTGTCTCAACTCAACCTACACGCTCTAGCTTTTTGGCACAACGCTCGTGAATCACCCTGTATATAAACATTATTCTTATGTAAATGTCAATAAACGACAACGAATACGTTACAATATTGTAGGTACTTAATAGCAACTTAAACGCAACAAAACCAATATGTATTTTTCCTTGCATGCTAACAAAACTCTCATGCAAAAATCTATCATGAAACTAGATTTAGCTCAAAAGTTAGCGCTAACAGATTTTATACAATCTTCATAAACAGAAAATGAACACATTTGAATAAATGCCTTCAAAAATGAACAGGAGGGTTAGCGAATAGCGAGCGCGAAAATCACAGCCACAGCTAATATTGCTAAGTCTGCTATTAGCCTATTACACGATGCCTCACGACTCACGACTCACATGAGTGCGAAAAAGAAAGCAGATGTGAGAAAATGAGATGCAAAAAAAAAATTCCGGTGAGTCTCGGGCAAATTTTTACACAGCGTCTCCACTGAGCATACAGCTGTCCAACATCACAACCGCAAACCAATCCACAAACAGAACATTTTTTTTCGCTGGGCAAATTATGTCATGTCGTCTCATTTTATCTGAAAACGCGGTGGAAGAAAATACAAAATTAAACGTAACACAACAAACGAAACAGAACAAGCGAAAATACTCATACACAAACTCATCACTCGATTTACATCTACATTCAAATGAAAACCTTACACGTACACGAAACGTCAAAATTCATGCCCATGTTTTGAACCACACTCATGCCATGTTCAAAAAACAAGATTCTTCGACAAGATGTCTGTGTGGGCATGGATTTTTCTGCCTCCATTGGATTTTTTCAAGACATGTTCATGAACAGGGCATCGTTCGTGCCCAGTGGAGCCGGCCTGTTAGTAGACTCACTTTGACGTTTAATTTTTCTCATATTCGTTTTATGCTGTTCTTTTTCATTCGATTTTCTTGTTGCTGGGATAAACAACATCGGATTTGTTTGAAAACCAGAAAAGTGTGTAACATCGTATGAGCAGAAGAAGGAGCATTCAAAACAAAACAAACAATAATTGTCGAATTTGAGGCATGGGGCACGAGTCAACGTGTAATAGCGCTTGCCTCACCGAATACAAATTTATAACATGCCGGCTCAACTGGGCATGAACGATGCCCTGTTCATGAACATGTCTTGAAAAAATCCAATGGAGGCAGAAAAATCCATGTCCACACAGACATCTTGTCGAAGAATCTTGTTTTTTGAACATTTTGAAATTCGGACGATTTTCATCAAAATCAAGGAAATTCGTCCGAATTTCACAAAGTCATAATGATAATGAAAAAAATAAAAAAAATTAAAAAATAAAAAAATTCAAAAAAACAGAAAAATAAGAAAAAACAAAGCTTTCCTTAAAATTGAAAAAAAAAGTGTTTCGTAAGTTTGATTGATCGAAACAGAGAAACGGTAAATCGTATTGATGTGAAATTTTAACCAAAATCATGGAAATTTTATGAGCTTTAATAATTAAGTCTCAGATTAGTTGTATCACTGAAAAGCACAAAATAACGGTAGTTTTTATGAAAAAGTTGAAAAATGCGTATTTTGGACCTTTTTATAAATTGATAGAAAAAATTGAAAAAAAAGCAATATTTTTATTTTTTCAAAATGTTTTTGTGTAGAAAATTTAACAAATTTTTCAAATCTGCCTTTATTTTTATTGTAAGTCAATATTTAGCAGAGTTATTAGGGTCCAAAGTCAAAATTGTGTTTTTGCATGTAAACCCATTTTTTGATTAGAAAAAAAATCGTAGCGATCTGAACCAAACAGTGAATTATAGCCAACAAAATTCTAAAATTGAATCTTAGATTGATTGGATTGAAAAAAAATTTCCGTTCATTTTATGAAACCTCAAAGTTTATTTTTTTTTTTCGATTTTGAAATTGAGTGAACATTTTTTTCGCTCAAGCAAAAACGACTAACGGTACTTTTTTAACTCAAAATAGTTTGAAAAGAAAAAATGATAAACTTTGAAAAACTTTTTATTTCACTTCAATCCGACTTTTTTCTACTGAGATACAGCCTTTTAAAAAACCACTCCATTTTTGAGTTTTTTCAAGTGTTCCTTTAATTGTTTTGACTAGTGTATTAAACGAGAACAAAACAACGAAACGACAGGCAAGAGCCAACACATACAGTTACAGTTTACAGCTTATTGATTTTTTTGTATTTTGTGGGGTAAGAGGTTTGTTGTTATTAATGTTAATTTTTATCTTATTATTGTGAAATTTTATAAAATTTATTAAATAAATATTTATTTTGAAATTTTTTACAAGTGTATTTAAATTGAGATTCCAATCAAAAATAAGCGATGATACAAGAGACGAAAAAACTGCTCCGACGATTCCGTCCGTCCGTCTGTCTGTCTATAATTGCATCAATAGATTTAACCACTGCTTCCGTTGACTTGAAATTAATTTTAAATATAGTAGTTTGAGCGAATTTTGGTGGGTCGTTTTTTTTTTTTTTTTAATCAAAATTTATTTTTTCGACCAAAGCTTCAATTTTCTCAAAAACAGCTACTCCGATTTTTCTTCAACATCCTCGTAAATTTTTTTTCGGAACACTGGTGTTTTTAATGTAAAAATTTATTTTTGTATTGCTCCAAATGGGTACCTCTCATAGAACCCTTTTTTTCAATATAATTGTATACATAAAAAAATAATTTAAGGAAAACCTCTCCATGTTAGTTAAAAATAATAAATAAATAAACAACTTTTAAAGAAATCTTATGGTATAATTTTTTTTCAAATAAAATGTGTTTTTTATGTATACCTATACATATTTCAATTTAAGTTTTTATTGATGAATTTAAAATACTTGTTTTTATTTTTAATGTTTTTTTGTGTGTTAAGTTTGGAGTACTGGAGCAAAGTGCGTGCGACCCAGTCGTGCAAATTTGTTTAGTTGTATTTTTTTCCCGAAGAACGTTGATATAGCTAACCCACAAAACTTGACCAGGAATCGCCACTGATATCGAAATACAGATGGAAATTCCAAATGGAATTTTTTCATTTAGAACTGTTTCTAAATTTCATCTTATACAGACGAAATCGGATTTTTTAACTGACAAAAAAAGCTTATATTTAAACATGAAGAGCGCGAAAAAGGTGCGTTGTTATGTTATTTTGTGTAATATAACACATTTTAGGTGTTTTTTAGGTGTTTTGGACGAAAGAAATGTTTTGAAACTACAAAAGAAAAATCCAAATCGTCTAAATGCTTTTCTGATTTTACAAACAAAATCCGATTTGACATACATATGAAAATACATTTGGAAATAAAAACTGACAATCCATATGGAAAATCCATATCGTGTAAAGCACGCTAAAGTATTTATTTGTTCGATTTTTTCATGAAATAAATTACATTTTCAAACATGTGTAGTAAAAAACAATGCAGGAAGTTTTTTTTCTGATTTTAGTTTTCACAGATGACGTTTCGATGACTGTTCTAACTTGTCTGACATTTCTGTGCTGATCTATTCTGTTCTACACTTTTCTGTACTGTCTAACTTACACTTTTTCTTATTGAACAAACTTATTGTTGTTGTACATATGTCACGTCAAAATAGCTGAGTGAGAAATCGAATCCAAAATATTTTCATCTCAGAGATCTCAGAAAAAAATCTATATTCTCAGTTGAGATTTTTTGTTCCACTTAAAAAATCTCTGAGATCTCTGAGATCTCAGTGAGATGTTGTTAGGTGGAACTGGCCTATTGTCCCTGATCCTATCCATCGTAGTTTTCCAGGATCGCAGTAATGTCTGCTTTATACTGCGTGAGGACAGATTCAATTTTTTGAGTTGCACCTGGAGTGTAGAGTGTTCTTACATTCCAGGTACAAACTCTCAATGCGTAGTCCGTTGTCATTCTGGGTCTGGTTACCATAAGAGGGGGGCCATTACCCGAGGCTCTGCCTATCTCTCTCATAACTTCATGCTTTTACTGTGGAGGGGTTGTTAGCCATTCGCACTAACCTCCAAATTTGTAGGGCCGTTGTTTAAGTGCTTCTGTTTCTCCGTTTTGCACTCGCGCTTACAAGTCTCGCAGGTCATATCTAGTGATATAAACGGCACCCGGTGGTTACCACTTGGTAAAGCAAGCACTTGATGTATAGGAAAAGATACAGCACATGCCCCCAGATCCTACAACACCCAACCAGAAAAAAATATGCATGACACTAAAAAGTGCAGGCCCAATGGCAGTGGCATAGCATACAACTATTATGTCAACAACAAAGTATCGACATAAGTGGAGATATCTCACAACCCAGAATAAGCTTTAAACTAAAAAACTAAAGGTAACTTCACATTTAAACATTTCTTATGTTTTGCAAACACCTTTTTAGATGAAGACGGCATCAATGAAGTTTCATTCAATGTCAAAATCAACCAACGAATAAATCTCTACCAACCTGGAGACTTTGCCGCCATCATTGCCGAGCGCACCAGCGATGTCTGGGCATTCGATAACATCAACACAAGAGTGAAAATTGGCGATGACATCAACTATTGGCTGCACGTTCGTTTCGGCAACGGCAAAAATCTTCGTGAAGTCGGCAATGCAGTTGTCACAGCCGATTCCCATGAAATTGCAAATATTTGTCAAGATATCGTTCAGCAATGCCCAGCGAATGGTACTGAAAAAGTCGAATGTGAAAAATCAGCAACTACAGTGGGAGGTAAACAGGCATGTAAGGGTGAATTGATTTTCGAAGATGATTTCGACAAATTGGATTGATCGAAATGGAATCGTGAAGTACGAATACCACATTCATCTGATGATGGACAATTTGTGATGATTTCGGATAAGCCCAAAAATTGTCACGTGAAGAATGGCCAATTGCATATTTTTCCCAGTTTGTCAACAGACATTTGGGGAAATGATGTCAAACGGATGAGAAGACTGTGAATTCGATTTGGGAGCACAGCAAGTATAACTGACTCTTGTGTTTTGCACTTTCATTTATATTATTGTTTGCTCCACATACAGATGCACTGGGATCCTCGATAAAGCGTTGGAATGTAGACGGAAGGCTGGATCCTGCCACCAGATGTCTCTGCCAGAATCAACACAAAGCACTTTTTCAGTTTTCGTTATGGAATAGTTCAGATTAAAGCCAAGCTACCTAAAGGCGATTTGCTATTTCCACGTAAGTTCAAATCACGTTGGCCGTTAATTAACGATTTTCAATAGAATTTGAATTTTCATTTGACAGTTATGTTGCTGGAACCACTGGAAAACTATTACGGAATAAAGGATTACATGTCCGGGCAGATTCGGATCGCATTCAATCGAGGAAATGAGATTCTTCAAGACGCCAATCACACTGACATTTCGAATAAAAATCTGTACAGCGGTGTTGTTATGTCGAATCTTGACAAGTATCGAAACAACTTCCTGCGGGGATTAAAGTTTGGTGGCCTTGATCTTAGTGCCGATTTCCACATTTACTCCTTGACGTGGACTGCGGATTATTTTGATTTAGCCATTGACGGGGAGCCTATTGTCAAAAATTTAAAAGAAGACTTTTCCATGTGGATGGAGAAGCTTCATGGAAGTTCGAAAACTACATCGAAAATGGCGCCGTTCGATAGAGAGGTTAGGAAATCATAAACGATATGAAAACGTCTTCTTAACGGTTTGTGTCCTTAGTTTTATCTAGCTTTTGGTGTCTCAGCTGGTGGGCATTCTGATTTTCCTGACGATTATCGAAATGGGGTCGATCGAACCCCAAAGCCGTGGAAAAATGGGGACCCCAAGGCAGAGTTGTCATTTTGGAAAGATGCTGACAGATGGTCAAGAACTTGGAATAGTGAAACCAGTGGTCTTCGCGTTGATTATGTGAGGATGTTTGCTTTGTTTTAGAAATTGATTTCCAAATGTTGTGAAAGAAATAAAAAAACAAATATTTTCAAATCGTTATTTATTTCTATGAATTACGCCCAACTTGGGCCAAGGATTTCGGGTCTTTCAACAGAACCAACCTTACAAAAGCCAAATTCAAGAGTAACGCTTGTCCCAGGAACTCACGACTGTACTTCTCGACTTCTTTGTACATGGCTCTTAGTTCACTTGAAAAGTAAACATTGCCTCGACTACGGCTTGAAAAGAAGTCCGTTTCAGGTTCTGCAATTTTTTCGCCTTCGTCCTCCATCATATCCTCGACATTGTAATACGTCCTCATTAGATTTAAGATTGCCTTTTCCGCTGAAACACGTTCGGTTCCAATTCCAACCAACTGTTGGAATAATTCCGCCGCCAGAAATCTTTTCATATAAAATACATTCGGTTGTGATCGGTCTTTGGACGTGTTGCGACTGCCCAGTGCATAGCCCAATATAGCTAGCAGTTGCGCACGCTGAACATTGATGTTCACTTGCTCGGCATTTCCTGGAGCACTACTCTGAGCTCAACTTTCCATTACCGAAACCTGAATTTTGTCAAAAAAACGCTTTTATTTGAAAGATAAATGTATTTAATAAACGGGTCGGGTACAACTGAGCCCCGGACAACTGAACCCGGTATTATTTATATATATATTATTATATATACATATTTATTTATTTCAAATTTCGAAAAAAGGGGGGCTAGGTCAAAAACGGTTTTTGTGGTCTAAGACCCCCATTTTTGAATATTTTTCGAAAAAAATTTGGAACAATCCGGAACAAACCGGGAACAACTTTCAAAAATTGGAATTTTGAAAAAAGGGGGGCTAACTTCACACACTCGATGTAATTTAATTTTTAATGTCCCGAAAATACATCAAGAAAACGAACCGAATAACGATTGACTCGCTTTGGCTCCTAGCACAGTCGTCAACACGCCTTACACTTAACAAGGCAAAAAACAAAAAACAACGCAAACCAATTGAAAACGAAATCAATTAGCTCAATAAAAGCACAAACAAGAATACAGTATGAACTCGATCAACGCAACGACGCACAGTGGGACGACCCATAGTAAAAAATAAAAAATTCAACTATTTTAAAGGTACTTTAAATTAATTGGTAAGTCATCCCAAATATATAAAAGCTCAAAATGCACTTAAATTTTTGGCTTTTATTTGTTGGTCCGCAAGTTATAGCCACGTGAACATTTAGTTTTTTCCGCTTTTTGTATAAAGAGTTATAAGGTGATTTTTTGTGACTTATTTAATTGCTGTGCAAATATATTCCACGTTTGAAAATTAAATTAATAATGGAGAGTATTAATAGTGTAGGTATTTAAATTTAAGAAACTTTTGTAAGAAATAGATTTTGTTCGTTTCGTTCGTGTTTTTTTTTAGTAGCGATTTTTGATGCGTTAAGGGCAAAACAGATGTGCAGAATTGCTGCGCAGCAAAATTAAAAATACACAGGCTCTTATGGGAGCAAATTCTGCATGCAGAACAGCGCTGCGTGATGTCTCTATTTCTAAATTTTCTGCCTAGTTTCATTGCAGCCAAAATTGGAAAACAAAAATTTACAAATAATTGCTATCTGGCACTACTTATATTGACAAATTGTTGACTCTGTTGACAGTAATTTTGATATTTAATTATTTATTTCAATTTAAGTTTTGTTTGATGTGAAATTCAAAATTGCATCTATTTAAGTTTTAAAATCAGAAAGCATTTAGAACTTAGAAGAACTAATTGAAGAAGCCTTGTCACTCGGACAAGAGGACTCCGATTCAATTGTGGAGACAGAAGGCGAGCCTCTAGATGTTTAATAGGAAAACCCATAAAAAAGATATAATTTTCCACATCAATTAAATGTTAGAATTCCGAAATGATGAATCTGTCCCAATAATGTTATGAACCCATCGAATTTAACAACAAAGGAATATATTGCTTTTGGAGATGTTATCAAGCTGGAATAACCTGTCTTGTCTGAAAGTCGGGAAGCCAAGGAACCATGTAAATGAAAAAGAAAATAAATTTCGTCAAGCAAAAAACGATTTCTGAAGAAGTCGAGGAGAAAATTAAGAATAGCAATGTGGAAGATTCTGATTTGGCCAACAAGATCGATTCTCACTGAATTATTATTTATTAATGTATCCAATTGAGTTTGACATAATTATGTACATATTTATATTAAAGCAAATAAATGAATGTACACTTTTTCAAAATTAATTATGTTTACTCTATCTTCGATTCGATGCCATACTTCAATACATAATTTTGAGTGTTCTTTTAGGACGACATTAAGGAATTCCAATGATGAATCTTCGCTTTCGACATTTTCAAACACCTTAAAGTTCAAACGGTGCTCCAGAATTTCTTAAAAGTTTAAATATACAATTCATATTCAAGAGTCAAGACAGCCAAAATATGTACATAATAAAATTTTGGCAGATGTCGTTTTTGTTTTGACAAAACTTGGCAGAGTTTCTGCACATGTGTTTTGCTTGAAGCGCTGCACGCAGCGCTGCATGCAGCGCTTCAAGAAAAACACATGTGCAGAAACTCTGCCAAGTTTTGTCAAAACAAAAATGACACCTGCCAGAATATTATATTTTGGCTGTCGTTACTCGTCAATATGAATTGAATATTTAACTTTTAACAGGAAACTCTAGAAAAAAAGAGTAATGTCGAAAGCGAGGATAGGTACACCAATTGGTGTAAAAAAAGCCAGCAAGGATTTAAAATATGATTGCTTTTATTCAATAAAAAGCATTGGAAACAGTTTTACACAATCACCCTGCCTAGCATTAGAACTGTTATTATCAATACGTTTTTTATATTATTAAAAGCTCATTTGTTTCGTTGTTTGCCTGGTCACCGTGCGTCGGGTTCATTTAATTCCTAATTGAGTTCATCTTCTTCGTCGTCGAACTGGTTGTTAATTTTCCTGAGCATTTCCTTGCGTATTTCTTTTTCTTTAAACTTCACTTCTTTTACTCGCTGTGGATGTTCTCTCCAAATTCGTTCTTTTTCCTTATAATACTCCTCCAATATCTCACGTTCGTTTTCGGTTTGCAAAACTCCTTCATGGTATGGCTCATCTCATTTGTTTCTAAAAGTTGAATTTACTGGAATGAATCTGTCTCCCCTCAGAACGGCAAAGCGTTTCTTACCATTCTCGAATCGTTGCTTAAAAATTTAATCCTCGCGCCGAATGTGCTGAGCATCCGCAAATTTAATTCTATCCTGATAGTAAGCAGATAACACATCATTTGCACGGACAATATTTTGGTCGTCTTTCCAAATTGAATAAAAATACAATTGAGTTGAAATAAAAATAATTTATTGTCAACAGTATCAAAAATCTGTCAATATAAGTAGTTCCAAATAGCAATTATTTGGAAAATTTTTGTTTTTCAATTATGGCTGCAATGAAACTTGGCAGAAAATTTAGAAATAGAGACATCACGCAGCGCTGTTCTGCATGCAGAATTTGCTCCCATAACCCGGCGGCCACACGAGCAAGTTCTGGCTAGCAAGTTGGCATACAATCAAATATTTTACTCACACATTCAAACTTTTAGTACTTGCTTTAGTACTGGCTGGTCAACTGGCTAGCAAATTTTCCAGCCAGTAAAACGAGCAAGTAAATCGGCAAGTAATTTGACAGGTTTTTCCAAATATATCAAAATGAACAAAATTAAATTAGAAAATGAGTTGAAACGAGGATTTTTATTTCTATTTTTGCTGGCGACATCTTGGAAATTCAAAATTGGATGTTAAAAGCAGGTAAGCTTGTAAAAAATATGTGAACTTGCTGGCAAGTTGACTAGCAAGTTTTTTGTCACCTACGTCACACCAAGTACACCGATAGAGATTTGACAAATAATATATGTACGCTACTTTCTGACCAGAACTTGCTCGTGTGGCCGCCGGGTAAGAGCCTGTGTATTTTTGATTTTGCTGCGCAGCAATTCTGCACATCTGTTTTGCCCTTTAGTTTGGTACAAGAAAAAAAAACCGAATGTCAAATTTCAAGTTGAGTTTTCTAAAAATGGTCAAAAACGGGTCTTGAGATCTTTTTTGTTTTATAAATATATATGTGTCAGTAAACTAAATCACGAAAAAAATCTTGCGCAAGTTTGCGCTTTTTGAAAAAAATTACATTTTTAAGCACTCCATACACGATTCAATTTTATTTTCAATTTAGTTGTCAACTAAATTGATGCTTCGCCACACACTATTGAGATTATTCACGTCTCTGTTTTTTTTATCTCACTTTAATTTCTTGTTAAGAAAGAGATTGAATGCGTTTGGTTTGACAGTAAATCAAATGACTTGCCTACACACACCTCAACTAAGTTGAAAACATTCACATCAACTTGAACAAATTCAAAATCTTTTGATTTTCTTCCAACTCAATCGTCAACCTTCAAAAAAATCAAATTCAACCCCACACACGAGTTGATTTGATGAAATTGACATTAAATTGAAAGACAAGTCATCAAGCATGGTGACTTTTTAGCAAACATTGATGAATAGTGCATATTCCAGGAAAGTTTCAAACATTGCTAATAAAATTCAGCAGTTACTTGGCTTGGAAGAGTTGAATGAAGGAGAAAACGAGGTTTTACAAGGAATTTCTAGGCTTTTTTGTGTAAATTTAAAGCGAAAATGGCAGTGTTGCCAGAGAAAGAAAAACAGGTTTATGAAGGCTCACCAACGGTGACTTATCCTTAATTTGTCCTTACCAGACGTGTTTTTAAATTCCGTTAGTAATAATACTAACTTTTATGCGAAATTCTTAAAATAATGAAGTAAAGAGCCTCCTAATAAACCTTTGTTGTTTCCGAGTTCACTTGAAAAATCATCCAGAATTCTAAAACAAACCTTTTTTCTGTTAAGTGTGTCAATTCACCTGGAACAAGCAAAGGGAGAACTCTTAAACGTTTTAAGAAATACAGTCAACAAACCAAAAGTTATCGAAAAGTGACCCAAATATAGATCACTATTTGGTAAACAATAACGAAGATCCAGGATTTCAAAGTCATAGACGTATTTAGGGGGAGGGTTACGGGGTTTAACCCTCCCCGAAATAATTTTGTTAAGCAAAATCAAATAACTATTGATTAATAACTTAATGATTTTTTTTGTCTTGCAAACACTGAATTTATAACTTTTCCATTGAAGCTTAAGGGTATTTTTCTATTTTCTTCCAGGAACCTTTGTATATTTATATGTTTTGGTATAATCAAGATATCATTTACTACTCTCGCCATCATCGCATACATCTCGCAGAGATAACCATATTTCTTTTACATAAGTCGTTACATGACCAAAAATTAAATTAACTTTTGGTCTTTTGTAAAAAATATGAAGAATTTTTCTTCTCCTTCGGTCCCTAGGCTCGTTGACAATAAAAAACTCCAGTTGTTAGCTCTATCGTGAAAGTTGCTAGAGAGTGTCATGATTCCCCCAGTTCCGAGCAGTTGGAAAACAGCATTTGGCTGGCCAATTCCAAAAAAAGGCGAATCTTCTTCTCCATCCATTTATCGTCCGATTGCACTTACGTCCCTTCCTTGTAAGGTCATGGAAACGCTGATAAGCTATCAACTCAAGAAATATCTCGAAGACCGAATGCTTTTTAATGACCGGCAGAACGGCTTTCGCAGCAACAGGTCCACTGGTGATCTGATGGTTAATCTCACCAAACAGTGGAACAAATCTTTCGATATCGGTGAATCCTTTCTTCGTTGGATTAGAAACCTTATTTCGAATCGTTCACTGCAAGTTGTATTGAACGGATTCTGTCTGAAACCCACAATATAAATACTGGTATTCCCCTGGGCTCCGTTTTGTCTCCGACCCTCTTCCTCATTTTCATTAATGATCTCTTGTCTGTAAATTCTAATCCAATCAATTGTTTCGCTGACGATAGTACCCTTAGCATTTTTTATTCATTTCCAGACTCACATCCCTCCTTTTCGGATGTGGAACTGCCACGACTAAATATGATAAGCTCATTAAACACTGACTTCAACAGCATTGTACAATGGAGAATACAAAATCGCGTAGAATTTAATACTTCTAAAACTCAATGCTGTCTTGTATCGTTATAGCGGCACTTGCATCAATGAGACCGAACATCTCGAGATTCTTGGTATGTGCATCACTGACCACCGTTTGTGGAACGAGCACATATTCGATGTCGCCAAAAATGCCGCAAAATGTTTGGGTTTCTGAAGAGAGTGCAAGAAATTTTTCTCCCCGTGTCGCGTCGTTTCGTGTCTCTTTCGGTTCAATCGTTTCTCTTACGGTAAGTGCTCAAGTCAAATAGCCGGTTGCATTCCTCCCCTTAAATAATTCGCCCATAATGCTCGCGTTTCGAGGAATGGGCATCAGATTACCCTCGAGTCCAACTTCGGGCGTACTCTCAAGTATAGAGAATCGTTCTTTAGCCGTACATCAAGAATGTGGAACTCCCTTACACACTCTGACTTTCCAAATCAATGCAATGTTCAGGTATTTAGACCAATGTACACCGGCAGTCCGGCACCTCCTTTCCAACCCCTTTCCATTAATAAAGGTTAATATATACACTAAGGTGGGTCGATTTTTATTTTTTCGTCAAATTGACTTGTAATAGAGAAATTATGTTGCGTTTCTATCTCAATT
This sequence comes from Sphaerophoria taeniata, assembly GCA_943590905.1. Classification (NCBI taxonomy): domain Eukaryota; kingdom Metazoa; phylum Arthropoda; class Insecta; order Diptera; family Syrphidae; genus Sphaerophoria; species Sphaerophoria taeniata. The sequence goes on along the minus strand of OX016540.1, from coordinate 20,310,530 downwards.
GCGCACACCTAAAATATTATTCAATTATTTTCAGTGTAAGAGCCCGCGCATCGAGATTTTATTTTGATAAGATCGTGCAAAATATTGTTTAAATGCAATGTCATACTAGGCCATTAGAATTATACGTTTGGAAGCTAAATGCGTATCATTTTAATGTTTTCAATAGGCATAGAGATTTAATGTCCGTATTTTTAAATAAAATCTCTGTTTTGCAAGACTTTGAGATGGTAGTTGAAAGCTGTTTTAAGCCTTTCCCCATATAATATTGCGATTGTTCTACTTTGACCTCAGTGCGACAAACAATTGTTACATTAACTTTTCTTTACTCCCAAAATATAATATTAGCTTTTGTCAGCCAAAGAAAACAAATCACCCTATTGGTCTATTTATTGGCAGCTTAGTCCCAACAAAATGACAAACAAAAATATAGGTAGTGTAACAAATGTGAAGGTCAGCTAATGCACTTGAACCCAAGATAATATGTTGTTACTTATAATAAAATAGCAGTCACATAATCTCGTGTCAAACACCAATCTTCTCTCTGGTGCAAAATAGCGGAAGTACACTTGTAATTCTAATAAAAATAATTTTTTTCGATCAAATCTATAGTTTTGAAGGTAAGTTAAGATAAAATTTATTGAGGATTCACCATTGTTTGTTTCGGATCTAGAAACTGTTTGTTATGAAAAAATAGAAAGTGAACTGCCACAAATTCAGTTTGATGATCTGAGTACCGACCAGAAATACCTTTACGAAATAACAAAGTCAGTTATAAATGGACAATGTCCTGATGATTTGGCTAACAGATTCCCAGGAAAGATGTCCCATGCCCGATGGTTAACAAAAGCGAATAGGATATTGCGGCTTTATATTTCTTCTTCAACTCCACCAAATAACTTGCAAATATTAGCTGAATATTGTGTCAAAGTATACGCTCCGGTGTGGTTTGAAATAAAAACAAATCCAACGTGTAAAGATGGATCTAAGAATTTGTGGATGTTAATTAAAAGTTCTCGTTATCTGCCTTCAGAGTTGAAACTTATAATTGATTCCGTAATTCAACGTAACGCCTATTTTGCTCATCCAGAGAATTTGCTGCTATCGATGTTGTCTGATCAAAGTCAAACAATCAGGGAACTAGCAGCAAGGAGGATACTAAAAGCACGAATCTCACCTCATACAGGAAAACAGCCTCGTGTCTTTGAAGTTCCTCAGATTAATTTCAATGCTGCAAGCTATATTGACCTCATAGATTGGCAGCAAGAGTCTTACGATCCACCAATTCTCCGATACATCACCAATGAAGAAATAAACGAGGTTATTAGTTCTCAGGGCAACGAAAATCTTCTTTTCCTAAGGCTACCATGTCACACACAGGCAGTGGAACGTTCTGTGAAAGTAGTTACGGAAGCTTCAATGACTGTCTGTGACAAAAAGTCAAGAGAAGGCTCGATTCAAGCGAAACTTGCATCCAGAAAACTAATGCCCCGATTTGAGAGCAAACAAGATTTCATGCCCAAAATGTAAACAAAAAAAAAATGTGTTAATTAACTTAAATTTTGTGATTTCAACTACCAAATTGTGTTCTTTGTTAATTGTTAATGAATAATTTAATAATTGTATGCTTATATTAAATTTGTTTCAATACAATATTTAAATTAAAGAAAACGATGTTTTTACAAATATCTCCGAAACTTCAAAGCCCATGCGCAGGCTAAAGATATGGTTTAATTTAACTTTTTTTCACAATTATTGTTTGTTTGGATTCTACACAACATATTATTGCTATTACCATATGATCAAATAATTTTAATTTTTTTCCATACAAAATCGACCCACCTTAATATACACTCAAGAATTATTTTTAAACTTTCCATCAAACATTGTTTCGTGAACAAATGAATTGGCTTCGGCGAATGGAAAAAAATTGATAAATTTGATAAATATGTTTCCTTTTTTATTAAATATTATCATTAACCCCCCCTGAAACAAAATCCTAACTACGGCTATGTTCAAAGTAATATGAATTACTCATCGGAAAGCGAAAGTGATTAATTTTTCTTAGTCTTTATTATTACAATTATTTATTTTGCTATCAAAATCATGTAATTTATGCCAAAAACATAAAAAGAAAATGATAAATAAAAAAAAGTAAGATAAAAACAAGTTCGCTGCTCAACTCTTTTGAATAAAATATCCTGAATTCATAAGTTTTAGTGAATCAATTTTCTTTTTTTTAGGTTACAATCATAGATATGAGTACTAAAATACTATTTAAGGCATGTTTGGTTGATATCTTTATTTTATTCACAAGATATTAATTTTGAAGTGTTTTCTCATACACTCGTCCCACTGTGCGTCGTCGTCGTCGTCGCGATGATTCCCACTTATCATGCATTTTACGATTAATGTTGATTTTCCTAGCCTTTTGTTCATTCAATTAAAATATATTATGCAAGGCATATTCTATATTCATATCTTCAAAGAAAAAAGAACTAGCATGCTTCCTCTGCTCTCACACGAAGTATAAGCACACACACATTTTTTCCTCATACTGCAAGGCAGCAAGCCAATGAGAACGAATTCCACAACAAAAAATGAAGTTCCGAAATTAATTTTGCTTCTTCAGCAGCAACTCAACAAGAAAAAAAGTTACGTCACGCCTATTTCATTAAGAACACAAGAAAAAATATGCGCCAAAGGCTTAGCTTTTCCAAAAAAACAGGCAAAAATTCAGACCATCAATTGTGCAAAAAAAGGAATTTGTAATTCTCAAAATTAAAACAAAATTTCTTTTCAAAACCTTTATAAATAATAAATAAATATTTGGTTGGGCGTTGTTCCTAGAAATAAAAATAAATGGCCATTTACGGTGCTTTTTCAATTTTTGTGTGCACTAATTTCTCGTGTGAAAAGAAGGAAAAGCCAAAGGACCAAGTTCCTTGTTTAAAGGAATTCTCTCCAAGAATGTTGAATTCTCGTTTGCCCAGAATCTCCTGCACTTTCTTATAAAGTCCATTGTGGTATTATTTTTTCGCTCGCGAAGGTTGTATATTTTTAGTCATGATGGTATAGTGACAGTTATCTTAATTTTTTTTCTTGCAGGGATTTGAAGCTCGTGGCTCTGAGCTGGGCGTAATTTGTAGTAAGGAACTGAGCCACCTGTAAAGTTGGTTTATGACCAAAACGACTAACTACCTTTTCAGCAAGACTACCTACCTATAATCAAAATGTTGCGCCCATTGCAATGGTTATATACATCAGTCAATCTAACTCTGAAAATTATAAGAGATCCTATTTTGAATTTCCTAGTGTATTTTTAATGTACTTTTAAAAAAATGAAATAAAAGGAAAACTGTCGAATTGACGGAAATTAAGGTTCCAAAAGTCTATCATTGCATGCATTGAGAACTTTTAAATATCCACTTTAGTGATTTTTCGAAATGGGAATTGGATTTGCATTTATTTTTTAATTTCTTGTGGTTGTCATAGTTTGAAAAAAATGTCAAACAAAAAAGAGACATTTCACGTTCCCCGCAACGAAATGGAAAAGAAGAACGTGAGTAAGCACAACAGTGTGTAGCCACCGCACGTGATTTTTCAGTAGCTTGAAAAATCCCTGTGTAGCCAGGCACATGGAAACTTTCAGATTCTAATCCCGATCTTGAACATGAAAGAAAAGGGTGTTCGAAAATAGGATTTTGTCTTTTTTCATTGTTTCTTATTTCCGAACACACTTGTTCGAGTAAGGCAACTCGGTAATTATTTAGTTTCCTTTCTTCGAACAGTCAAAAATCATAGCATAATTTTACTTTTCTTCATTAAACAATTTAAATATCAATAATCTGGCATGCTTAATTATTTTAAAACGCTGGGAAAAGAATTTACTCAAATATTTTTCCTTCGAAGCAGCTTTTCAGGAAGTCCTAATATAGTTTTTTTTCCTGAAAAATGTATCAAAACCGTATCGAGGGAAACTTACCACTGAACTGAATTTTTTGCTCTCTTAAGATATGTATATTAGTTTCAATGAAACGTTTTACCTATTTGTAAAGAAAGAGTGCCCACACGTTTTTGTGAAGAAGTGTTCATTACGAAAAACGTTAAAATAACGAAATTACAACCATATTTCTCAAAAGTGTTCGGTAAATGGGGACGTTCGGTAACAGGTACCACTATCCTACCTTCTGCAATTAATTTAACAACGAAGGTTCAAGTTTCTTGGCAAGAATAATTTCAATAAGACGAGCTATATTCTCTAATCTCTATGTATCATGAATCCATTTCATCGGGCTAGCAACCAAAATACAATAGAAGTCTAAAAACATTCACCCCTCATATTAGCATTATCAAATCTATCCTATAGAATTTTGTTAACATACATTTTCGCTCATCTAAATAGCTAGTAATGTTGTTCGAAATGCCAATACGATATGAACTGACGAGTGATATGATTAGGTATGAGGAGTTCAATTTGACTTATCATGACTTATTTCGTGTTAAGAAAATTAATAAAAAGTCTTTACGAATATGTTTTAACTAGCAGTTGCCCGCGACTTCGTCCGCCTCTCCCTCGTCCACCGGCCAGAGTATCATCTCGACTTGTGCATCATGCGCGCTTGGGAATTTCGTTCGGAAGTTATTGTAAAATTGCATTGCAGTCAACTCTCCCTAGGTCGTAATTCTCTTGAACTTGAAAAATTTGAGAATTTTTTATGATTCCCTTCAGTTTACGGCTAGCAACCGTAATTGCCGCCGTACTCGGTGACAATGGACCCCAGCGCGTGCGGTATCTGGGGGGGAAAGAGGCGTGGGAATTATAAAAAAAAAAAAGTTGTTCATACTTAAAGCATTCCCTTGGGTGAACTCTCCCTAATTCTAATATCTCTCTTACTTCTGCATCGTTTTTTTCGTTAAGTAAATTTTTTTTTCTTTAAACTGAGCATATTTTTTAGTTAAGAAGTACATAAAATGATATTGTTTAAACACAATAATCTGCACAAATAGTGCAATCAATCACATTCACAAATCAATTGAACTCTCAAAATTCTAATTTGAGCAGTTATTAGGCCAGTTCCACCTAACAACATCTCACTGAGATCTCAATGTCACCTTGACTGAGGCAAAATCATTTGGTGCCTTGGTGGAACATAATTCTCAGTAATCATTGAGATTTAATGGTTACCTTACTAATTGTTGCTGCACATATGTCAGCCACGTCAAATAGCTGAGTGAGAAATCGAATCCAAAATAATTTAATCTCAGAGATCTCACATTTCACATTTCCACAGATTCTTCGCTGCTATTGGTCGCAGCTTAATTTTAAGTAGAATAAAGCCTAAAGCAGTTGCCCGTAGCTTAGTTGGTAAGTGCGTTGGCTGCTAAGCAGAACGTCGTTGGTTCGAGTCCTACTCAGGCCAAGTTTTTATTTCATCTTTCACGGGTACTGCCTCTTGCGAAGACCTGACAAATCTTCCAAGAGTATCAATCTGTAATGAAAAAATGCTTCTCAACTTTGCCGTTCGGAATCGGCGTTAAATTGTAGGTCCCCTCAATTCTTCACACGCACTCAGAGAATTGTTGATTAGAGTAAGCCACTTAGGCGTTTATTTTAAAGCCTTCATCGATTAATGGACTATCCAACACAAAAAGAATTTTACAATTCGAAATTGTGGTTCCTGAGATTACCGCGTTCAAACGAACAAACTCTTCAGCTTTATATTGTATTAAATTGTATTGTTTGCCGTTTTTTCCACATTTTACACAAATTCTTCACTCCTATTGGTCGCAGCTAAATTTTATATAGCTTCAAGCCTTCCTTGATAAATGGACCATTCAACATTTAAAAAATTGTTCAATTTCATAAAGCAGTTCTTGAGATAAGCGCGTTAAAACGCAGAAAAATGTATATTTTTTGCCGTTTTTTCCATATTTTCCACAGATTCTTCGCTGCTATTGGGCACAGCTTAATGTTAAATAGCCTCAAGTCTTCCTCAATTAATGGACCATCCAACACAAAAAGAATTATACCATTCGAACCAGTACTTCCTGAGATAAGTGCGTTAAAACGCAGAAAAATGTATATTTTTTGCCGTTTTTTCCCCCATTTTAAACAGATTCTTCGCTGCTATTGGTCACAGCTTAATGTTAAGTAGCCTAAAGTCTAAGTCGATTAAGGCACCATCCAACACAAAAAGAATTATACCATTCGAACCAGTAGTTCCTGAGATTACCGCGTTCAAACAAACAAACTCTTCAGCTTTATATATTAGTGTAGATTAACATACGCAAAACATTTGTATATTAACGTGTGTTTTGGAAAAATTAAGCTTTCCTTCGGCTATTTTGGTCACATTAAGCGTTGCAATGAAACAAAAGGTTGTTACATTAACTTTTCCCGACGTTTCGGCAGGGGTTGCTGCCTTCCTCAGGGGAACTTTATTGCACATGATTCATAAAGCACATAATACAATATTGTGGACAACAAGAATAAAAAAAACTTACAATTTTACAATTAAATTAAAACAAAAAAGTGTACAAAAACACTTCTAATTAAGAAGTTAAGTCTATAACTAAAAAGAAACAGAGAGAGAAAAACTATTTTGCGGCAACAAGGGAGCAGTATACAGATGAAATACTCTGTGTGTCCTGCTTCCGATTCATATTATTTTTGTTGTTCAGCATGTGAAGCGTTTCAAGCGTATATCGCTTAAGCGTGCTTTACACGATATGGATTTTTCATATGGACTGTCACTTTTTCCATATGGAATATTATACAAATCGTGTAAACGTATTAAGAATCCATATCGAAATACAGATGGAAATTCCGTATGGATTTTTTCTCATTTAGAACTGTTTCTAAATTTCATATGTATACAGACGAAATTGGATTTTTTAAACAACAAAAAAAGTTTATATTTAAACATGGAGAGCGCGAAAAAGGTGAGTTTTTATGTTATTTTGTGTTTTTTCATAAAAAATAATAATAATATAACACATTTTAGGTGTTTTGGACGAAAAAATGTTTTGAAACTACAAACGAAAAATCCAAATCGTCTAAATGCTTATCTGATTTTACAAGGAAAATCCAATTTGACATACCTACAAATGAAAATACATTTGGAAATAAAAAGTGACAGTCCATATGTAAAATCCATATCGTGTAAAGCACGCTTTAGAGGTGTGTTTTTCAGTTTGAAGAACTTTAACACCATCGAAATCCGGAGAATGACTTTTCTCTATTGAATGGGCCGCCAATGCGGTCTTAGCCGGGTTATTGGTATTAATGTCCGATTTGTGGTTGGATAATCTTTGGCGCAAGAACTGTTTGGTGGTTCCGATGTAACAAAGGTTACATGGTTCGTCAGGTTTACCTTTGCAGTTTATTTTGTATATGAGGTTAGTGCGTTTATCTTTGTCTATTTTGGTCTTTAGTTTGGTGAAAAGGTGTCTAAGTGTTTGGTTAAATTTGAAAGCCAAGCGGACGTCATTGATGTTCTTGGTAACAATTTGTTTAAAACTCTCAGCTAGCTTTGGAACATAAACAATGCTTTTGAAGAATCATTTGTTGTTATCCTCACTTTGTTGCTTAGCGCGTCTGCATTGTTGTTGTAATATCAAGCTTCGAGTGATTGCTATGGGAAAACCGTTGTCGCTTAAAATTTTGGTCACTTTGATGGTATTCGAATGGTGGAATCTTTCGTCGCTCAACGTGAAAACTTTGTTGATTAAATTGGATGCTGTGTTAAAGATTGTCAGCCTTATTTATAAACGAGTATTAGAAGCAGAATAAAGTTATTCCGACCTTAATACTCCTTTAATACTGAAAAGCTTATTTATAAAAAAAAATAAACAAGTTTTAGAGTCGGAATAAGCTAAACTGATTTATAGTAGGTTTAAAGCTTGAATAAATCGGTATAAATATCAAAATGTGTCAAACAATTGTTTTGTCAAATTTGCTATTATGTTGCAGGAGAATTTGCGTCCAAAAAGGCTATTTAATTTAAATATTCGGACCGTACATGGTTCTTAAAATTATTTGGAACCGTTCCTCTTCATACTTACTTTTGCTGGTACTTTTGCAAAACCAAAAACTTTCCCAAAAACCAATATTTTGTTCTTCAATTAATTATTTACTGAAAAAATGAAAGGCAGTGTCAGGTTTGTATATTTATTTGACGAATAAATATACAAAGGTGTCAAATTTGTTTACGGAGAAAGTCTTTATTTTCTGATACTAATGAAAAATTTACTGCCGACAGAATTATATACATGCATAAAAGCAATAATAAAAATAAGGCCGAATTTGTTCGCATGTTTCTTGCTGATTGTCTTCCTCAGATGATGGTTTCGTCCTTCTCCTTCGCCCTTCTTCGGCTTCCAGTATTGCCTCGACTTCGGTCAGCTGGTTGTCGGTGATGGTGTATGCATACTTGAGTCGTTCTTAATTGTCTTCGAGGTTTTTGAGCTTGATTTCGATAGCTGAAGCTGCATCGATGACGTTTGAGGACTTTTCCCGCTCTTCGTTGAGTTCACGAAAGAGTTTCTTCATCTCCAAACGATGAGCATGTGAAATTTGTTCGACGATCTAAAGAATACAATGAACGTTAAATGAGATCTGTTTGGAGATGAAAAACCTTACCTCAGATTTCTCCTTCAGCCTCTCCTGCTCGGCGTTTTCGCACATTTTGTGCTCCAGTTCCTTCTCCACCTTCCACAGGTTTAAGTTTGCCTTTCATGCCGACTGACGTTCGACAATCATCTGAGGTGCGTTTTTGCGCTGACTATAATCAACTATAATCAACAATGGTTGACTATTTCTCGTTTTTGCACGCCAATAGTTACGATTCGTAATCACAATTGTCGTTTTTGCGGTCTGTGTTGATGTGTCAAATCGTAACTATCTCTAACTATTTCCAATCCATCTCAGGAGGTGAGTTGAAAGTGGTTGGTGTGTCAAAGTGTGACACAAAAACTATAGTCAACTATCGTCAGCGCAAAAACGCACCTCTGCTCATGGGTAGCGGCCAACTTGTCCACCAATTTTTGGTACTGCTTCTCGAGTAGGTATATCGCCGCCGACGCTCTTCGGTCGTTCACTGAACTTCTCAGCCATATGTCCTCCCGAAATAGGGATGTTTGCGGATCGCAGTGTAGTCAATTCGATTGAAAGGGATTGTGACCTGGGAGAGATTAAGATTCTTGAAATTGGTGCTGACTTTTAAGTCACTTGGAAAGGCGATCATTTCCTTGGCGTGACTCTCCTCGCAGTGACTGAGGATTTTCAAATATGTCTCGTGGACATTGTGGCATTGTCCTCGTGAAATGGTGTGACTTCGCAGATAAGTTCATAGCCTATAATACCCATGGACCAGAAGTCACAGCTGACCTGTAAGTAGTTTTTAGCATCAATGTTTTGTTTAAAACTCGAGGTTAGAAAGAACTTACGCTCTGCTGGGATTTGGTCAATCTGCAATAGGAAATTGTCTCGAGCAGTTCTGGAGCAATGTAATCAGGAGTTCCAACCGGCGAGGAACTGTACACATGTCCGTCACGATTCACGGCAGCGGGATTTAAAAAATCTTCCAGTTTGATGGCGGTCGATTAGAATGTTTTCCGGATTGATGACGCGATGGACATAGCCCATTCAATGGAGAGCATGAATTTATGAAAATTATGAAATTATGAATTTATGAATTTATTCTGATTTTGAAAACAAGAGGATTCCCTTCGGACTTTAAAACCAGAATGTTTTTACGAGTACACACTACACTACACATTTTGAAACCAAAAAAAAAGTGCACGAGAGAAATTTCCTCATGATTTGTTTTCGTTTTTCTAATAAAGTTCCTTTTGCAAAATCTCCGGCGAAATAAAGTTCTGTTTTTCCGATAATTTAAGATTTGTAAGAGGAACCCTTTTTCTTTATTTTGTAATGAAATAATTGAAGAACAGAAATACTTTGATTGTAATTAAATTTGCGGCAGTACGGATACGGACGACTACGCGGTTGTAAAAAATGCACAAACAGAATGTTTTTTTTTTAGATTCCAGATTGACAAACGCCATTATACAAAAAAAAAACACTTTGACACACCAACCACTTTCAACTCACCTCCTGAGATGGATTGGAAATAGTTAGAGATAGTTACGATTTGACACATCAACACAGACCGCAAAAACGACAATTGTGATTACGAATCGTAACTATTGGCGTGCAAAAACGAGAAATAGTCAACCATTGTTGATTATAGTTGTTTATAGTCAGCGCAAAAACGCACCTCTGTGTGTGTTTAGGTTGGTTGGACCGGAAGTTAATCAGACGTCCTGATGCTGTAGGTTTTTGAAACCAATTAACTTCCGGTCCAACCAACCTAAACACACAATCTTTAACACAGCATCCAATTTAATCAACAAAGTTTTCACGTTGAGCGACGAAAGATTCCACCATTCGAATACCATCAAAGTGACCAAAATTTTAAGCGACAACGGTTTTCCCATAGCAATCACTCGAAGCTTGATATTACAACAACAATGCAGACGCGCTAAACAACAAAGTGAGGATAACAACAAAGGATTCTTCAAAAGCATTGTTTATGTTCCAAAGCTAGCTGAGAGTTTTAAACAAATTGTTACCAAGAACATCAATGACGTCCGCTTGGCTTTCAAATCTAACCAAACACTTAGACACCTTTTCACCAAACTAAAGACCAAAATAGACAAAGATAAACGCACTGACCTCATATACAAAATAAACTGCAAAGGTAAACCTGACGAACCATGTAACCTTTGTTACATCGGAACCACCAAACAGTTCTTGCGCCAAAGATTATCCAACCACAAATCGGACATTAATACCAATAACCCGGCTAAGACCGCATTGGCGGCCCATTCAATAGAGAAAAGTCATTCTCCGGATTTCGATGGTGTTAAAGTTCTTCAAACTGAAAAACACACCTCTAAAGCGTGCTTTACACGATATGGATTTTACATATGGACTGTCACTTTTTATTTCCAAATGTATTTTCATTTGTAGGTATGTCAAATTGGATTTTCCTTGTAAAATCAGATAAGCATTTAGACGATTTGGATTTTTCGTTTGTAGTTTCAAAACATTTTTTCGTCCAAAACACCTAAAATGTGTTATATTATTATTATTTTTTATGAAAAAACACAAAATAACATAAAAACTCACCTTTTTCGCGCTCTCCATGTTTAAATATAAACTTTTTTTGTTGTTTAAAAAATCCAATTTCGTCTGTATACATATGAAATTTAGAAACAGTTCTAAATGAGAAAAAATCCATACGGAATTTCCATCTGTATTTCGATATGGATTCTTAATACGTTTACACGATTTGTATAATATTCCATATGGAAAAAGTGACAGTCCATATGAAAAATCCATATCGTGTAAAGCACGCTTAAGCGATATACGCTTGAAACGCTTCACATGCTGAACAACAAAAATAATATGAATCGGAAGCAGGACACACAGAGTATTTCATCTGTATACTGCTCCCTTGTTGCCGCAAAATAGTTTTTCTCTCTCTGTTTCTTTTTAGTTATAGACTTAACTTCTTAATTAGAAGTGTTTTTGTACACTTTTTTGTTTTAATTTAATTGTAAAATTGTAAGTTTTTTTTATTCTTGTTGTCCACAATATTGTATTATGTGCTTTATGAATCATGTGCAATAAAGTTCCCCTGAGGAAGGCAGCAACCCCTGCCGAAACGTCGGGAAAAGTTAATGTAACAACCTTTTGTTTCATTGCAACGAGTTAACTATGTGTTATTATTTGGTTTAAAAAAAATATATTTTTTATTGATTACACACAGATATTACATTAAGTACAAATGAAGAATTTTAAAAAACCTAATGGAGACCGAGAGGTTGTCCAAACTGTTCGAGGGCACCAGTCGTTCTGCTGCTTGTAGATTTTATTATTTTTGAAGAATCCTCGGTTGATCCTTGGATGCTGCTCTACACATGCGGGAAGTCACGTACGCCTTTTTGGTCAAGTGGCTTCTTCGTCTGTTGTATCTTCTATCCGAGAGTAATTTGAGATTTTAATGGGCTCCAGATATCCTGCACACATTTTGTACCATGTGCATTCATCTTATCTTTCTGTGATGGCTATTTTTGGGTTTTATGTTTTCCAGATGTCGTGCACACATTTTGTACCATGTGCATTCATCTTATCTTTCCGTGATGGCTATTTTCTGGAAAATACCCAAGTTGAGTGGAATTAACTCCTCCCTCCGCCAGTAGACGTTTGTCCCGAACGTTCAAGTTTGAGCTCCTCTAAATTCTTTCGGACGTTTTCTTTTGTTTCCGCCAAGGATATTTTTATGTCGACCTGATTATTCTTGCTGTTGTTGCTTTTGAAGATAATTAATTTATATATAGAAAAGGATACAAGTACAACTATTATATTTATTGTAAGTCCCCATATTATTGGGTGATCTTTTACATTTTTGACGTATGGTTGTAAATAATCGGTATTTGTAAATTTCAATAATTCATTACTTGATTCTAGATATTCAATAACTCTTATTTCCGACTCTTTATTTATCTTAATATGTCTATTTAAGTTTACTTCAAAATTATTAAATTCTTTACCATTAATAATTACAGCGTCGGAGAACTGTACCAATTGTGTACCGTGATATACATTATCGTTTATAATTACTTCTCCTGTAGTTACAATGTGATTATGGTTTATATTACTTATTTTTTCATTCTTTTCTAAAATTATTTCACATTTTGATGTACCTTTATTTAAAATTTCTGTTAGACAATTAGGTTTAAGATCTTGTTTGCAGATTTTAATATTTAATTCTTGTGTACAATTATCGGTACTATAAATGTTTTCAAAGAGTGTTATTTCACTCGGTATAATTAGTTTCCCTTCTGATTTTTGCACACTAAATGTTTTAAAATGTTTACCTATTCCTTTAATAATAGGATACTTAATATAAATTACAATTATTTCCTTATTTTCTAACACATGGAACTCTGAAGCGTCTAATACATCTATTACCATGATTTCTTTAGGTTCAATCTGAATAACTTCTCTTATTTCATTTTCGTTAAAGATAATAGTGTTCAAAATTTTATTCTTACTTAAATTTATGGTATTTATTACTTCCATGAGTTCAATGATTATATGCTCGATCAACAAGTAGCTACGTTCTTCTTTATCTTTATGTTTATAGTTGGAAAGTTCTTTAATGGCCCTAAATATCTGCGAGTTAACTTCATACTGTTTATTATTTGAATTAATTAATTCTATCAACTTTGTTTCTATATTGACCTGATCATCGTGGTCTGGTGACCCAGATATCCACTTCCAAACCTTCCCTATTTCATTAATTGCTCTCTTACTACGTGATATGGAGAGTTGGTTGACTAACTTGAGTGCATAATTATATTTAAATTTCAGCTTTTTGGTACTGTGCTTGGTATCTATAGTATTAAGAACCTCCCTATAATAACTTATGTTGGTAGTATGATATATTTCACCCGTGCTGTTATAAATTGCCACGTTTCCGTCTTCTATCAGAATGTAGTCCTCTGACGAGTAATTTGTTATATGAACTTCTGCGTCTATAGTAACTGTCCAAAGTATTGCTGTTAGTATCGTTAATATAATCATCTGGAAACATTAGCTTCTTAAGTTATCCTTGTGTATAACCTTATTTTTAGAGTCGATTACTGTGTTTTTATTATTTTGTTTAACTTTTCTCTTAACGTATATAGGTTTCCCTTTTGTCTGTCTTCTGTCGGATTTTTCGAATACTATGTCGTTTTCCTTGTACACCTTGTTGTGTCTGTCTTTGTTTCTAACGTGGAGTGTCATACCTTGTTTTTCCTTAATAAGGTCAGATATATAGGAGTATTTCTCGTAGTTGTGAAAAATTTCATTTGGTTTTTCATTCGTTATTGAATGTATTGTTTCGTTATATTGTTTGATTGCGTGTGGCATAAGCTGCTCTATTGTTTGGTGTGGGTTATCGTAAGTATCCAGTCTTATCAGTTCTGTAAGTGTACTGTGTACTTTCTCTATCATACCGTTTGTAGTACTATGGTTAACAGGTGTGTTGTATAGTTTTATGCCTAATCGTGTGAGATCTAATTTGGTTGCTTCAGAGCAAAAAGTTTTTTCGTTATCTGTGACAACAGTCTCAACTGCACCAAAAATAGGCAGGATGTTTATTAGTGTTTCTTTTGCGTGAATTTTGTTTTCTACCTCGAGTGCAATTAAATACTTTGAAAAACTATCTACCGCTGTAAGAAACATTTTATTGTGTGTATAGTAGATGTCAGCGTGGATGCGTTCTCCCCCTCGCCGTGGAATTGGTGTCTCGCCGATCTCTTGTTTCTTGGGATGACGGTCATATTTATTTAGCTTGCAATTTTCGCATAATTTAACATATTCTTGAACTTGTGGTTATATTAATGGCCAAAAATACTCTCTAGTTATATGTTTGTAGTTTTCAAATGCTTCCCTATGGGCTCTACTATGTGTTTCTTTTATGATCTTAATCTGTTCTTCCTTATCCTCCATATCTTTAACTAATAGACTAGTATGTATAAATTTGCTATTAGGAAATTCTCTTAGTAAGTCTTTTTTTATTTTAAATAATGTCTCCTCTGTACAATAAATAGCATTCACATTTGAGTGGATTATTTCCTTCATATCTTTGACTATATTCGAGTCTTTGAATTCTACTTGGTGCCTCCAAAACTTACCGTGTAATTGTGTTGACTTAATATTATTTATATTGGATTCCAGAAAATGAATTTGATTCTTAAATTGATTTAATTTCTTGTTTACTCTTGGGATATCTATGGCTTGACTGGATTCTGCACTATGACAGGTACCTATGTCTGAGTTCGGTAAATGATTTAAGTTCTGACGACTTAGGGCGTCGGCAACTACATTTTCCTTCCCCGGTTTATAGATTATTTCAGGAGAGAATTCTTCTATAAAGGCTCTCCATCGTTTTAGTTTCGCGTTGGGATTCTTATTACTTATAGAAAATGTAAGGGGCTGGTGATCTGTATAGATCTTAATTCCAGCATGCCCGTACAGGTAATTCCTAAGGTCGCTCAATGCCCAAACTATGGCCAAAAGCTCTTTTTCGTTGGTGGCGTAACCTTGTTCCGTTTCACTTAATGTTCTGCTTATGAACGTTATTGGTTTCCCCTCTTGACTTAGTACTGCGCCTATGGCTGAGTTACTTGCGTCTGTAGTGAGTTCGAATCCTTTGCTAAAGTCTGGTTGGTTTAACAAGACTTGTTCTAATAGTTTCTTTTTAATTTGTTCAAATGCCTTCTTTGCTTCCGATGTAAATTCTATGTTTATAGTCTTACGTTTATTATTTTCTATGCCTCTTAGGAACTGTGTGAGCGGTTTAGCAATATGTGCATAGTTCTGTATGAATTTCCTGTAGTAACCTGACATACCCAAGAAGCTTCTAAGTTGTCGAATTGTAGTCGGTTCAGGATATTCGTTGATTGTTTTGACCTTGTCTGGGTCAGTTTTAATACAATTATGGCTGATAACATAGCCTAAAAATTTAACCTCTTCCTTAAAATAAATGGATTTTTCATTACTTATGGTCATATGTGCCGCACTTAGTGCTTTGATGATTGTCTCGATGTGTGTTAAATGTTCTTCAGCTGATTCTGAGAATATTATCACATCATCAATATAGACATGGCAGAATTTGCCAACATATGGTCTCAGTATGTCGTCCATTGCTGCTTGAAAAATAGCAGGGGCGTTTTTGAGCCCAAATGGCATTCGGAGGTATTCATATTTTCCATTATTTACAGAAAATGCGGTCTTTTTAATGTCTTCCTCTTTCATTTTTATTTGATGAAATCCACTCTGAAGATCAATTGTTGTAAAGTATTTTCCTCTGCCAAGGTTACTCAGTATAATGGATGTTTCTGCCATAGGATATTTAATTGTTTTTGTTGCAGAGTTCAGTTTTTTAAAATCTATAACTAAGCGGAATTTTTTTGATCCGTCTGGATTAATTCCTTTCTTGTCCACCACCCATATTGGATTATTATATGGACTCCTACTAGGACGAATTATACCGTTCTCTAGTAGTGTTTTAATTTCAGAACTAATGAAAGTGTTTGCGCTTTGCGGATATGGATATTGTTTGCTCCATATAGCGTCATCATGTGACGTGGGTATGTCACATTCAACTTGGGTGTTGAATGGTAGATAATTGGGTTGAGGGGTAAATATTCCTTGATATTGTCTAAGAGTTTCTCTTAACTTAACTACATATTTATTCTCACTTTTTTCTATATTGATGTGGTTCAGAAATTTATCGTCGAATTTCAGAGGTACTATGCCTGTCGCGAATTCTAACGTGTTCTGTCCAATATTAATTATTCCATTAACCTTCTTTAATAATTTCATTCCTATGATCGCGTCGTACTCGGTTAACTCTGGTAGAACGTAAAATCTTTCCTTAACACCTAAAATATTTAAATCTTGATATTTATCGATAATTGTTGTGCCATGGACACTATTAACTCTAGACCTAACTTCTAATTGTTTTGTTGATATCTCATTGTTTGGTTTAACATAATTATGTGTTGCCCCTGTGTCAATAAGAATATTGAATAAACGACCTGACTTTGTGTGTGTTCGCTGGATACAAGGCAGGTCGTGCCTTACTCTAAAAAATCGTCGTTTTCATTTAGATGATGTAGCCTAGGAGCTTTGGTAGTAATTTGATCACTTGGTGCCCTTTCTCGTTTAAAGGGGTTGTATTGATTCTGGGTATTAAAATTCCTGGGAGGATGATTAAACGTGTTTCGATTTTGATTTTGGGAATGACTCAGTGCGTTATGCTGAGTTGGCCTTCTAAATTGTCCACTACTTGGAATATCCATTCTTTGATGACTATTTTGGGTAAAATTTTGTCTATGAATGTTGCTATTACCCGAAATATTAATAGCTGGTACTACCTGTCTGGGTTGGCTCGTATAGTTGAACCTTGGTGGTAGGGAGGTTATTCTATGTGCGGAATGCTGATTATCTTTATATTGGTACATATTTGACTCTATCTCTTGGGCCCTGGCTAGTGCATTAGGAAGATCAAGTGGATTTAAAGAGAACACTATTTGAGATATTGGTTGATTTAAACCAAGTATGAATGTTCTTAATGCGTTATCCCTGGCTACGTTTATAAGACAGCTTGTTTCAGTTTTTTGTGGCCCGTAGGTCATTATTGTTTTGTTCGTGATTAATGTGAGTGTTTTACTAACGTGATCGTAAAATTCTTGTAAGGACTGTTTTCCCTGTCTTAAATTAGAAAGTTCACTTTGTAGCATATGAATGGGCCTTTTGTCTTCGTACGTAATATCTAATCTACCTATAATCGCATCAACATTTAATGGCGTTCCGTGTGAAGTTAAAATGTCATTTGCTGCTCCTATCACTTTATTCCTTATTATGTTTGTGACTGCGTAGTACCTACTCCCCCCCTTAACTGGCTCATATATTTTCATGCAGTTTTGGACTGCAGTTCTCCAACTAACATAATTACTACCGTCAAAAGTGGGAAGACATTTCACTACATCTAAAGGTTCTCCTCCTGTTATTAAAGGGTCTATTTCTATGTCGGTGTATGGTATTATTGAATCACCTGAAGTTAAATTAGCTAAACTTAGTGCTAGTTCATCTATCTGTGCTTTAAGACTACTAGTAGTCTCCCTTACTGCTTGAGTAATTAGATCGGCTACTTGTTGCGCGTTCATACTGACACTTTTAACTGAATTATTTCTTAATTAAATAATAATAATAATAATATATTCACTTTCACTTAAAAACAAAAAAAATATAATAGTTAGTTTTCTTACTTTATATACTATAGTAGTTGTTGCTCTGGATTGTTGTTGGGTTTCTTCTTTTTGAACTCCTGCTGGATTCTTCTTAGATTTTCGACTTCCTATGTGTCTACTTCTCCTGATGCTTTGGCTTTTGCAGTTCCCGCAACGTAAGGTGCTTTACGTCCTACGATTTTTGTTGAATTATCTTTATGATAATTATTCCAACGGTGATAGATTTTTATTTAATCTATTTTAATTTTTTTTTTCTCTGGTTCAGCAACTTTTGATTTCACTTTGTGTATCACTTTTATGTTGCTGTCCCTGCTCGGGCGCCAGTTAACTATGTGTTATTATTTGGTTTAAAAAAAATATATTTTTTATTGATTACACACAGATATTACATTAAGTACAAATGAAGAATTTTAAAAAACCTAATGGAGACCGAGAGGTTGTCCAAACTGTTCGAGGGCACCAGTCGTTCTGCTGCTTGTAGATTTTATTATTTTTGAAGAATCCTCGGTTGATCCTTGGATGCTGCTCTACACATGCGGGAAGTCACGTACGCCTTTTTGGTCAAGTGGCTTCTTCGTCTGTTGTATCTTCTATCCGAGAGTAATTTGAGATTTTAATGGGCTCCAGATATCCTGCACACATTTTGTACCATGTGCATTCATCTTATCTTTCTGTGATGGCTATTTTTGGGTTTTATGTTTTCCAGATGTCGTGCACACATTTTGTACCATGTGCATTCATCTTATCTTTCCGTGATGGCTATTTTCTGGAAAATACCCAAGTTGAGTGGAATTAACTCAACGCTTAATGTGACCAAAATAGCCGAAGGAAAGCTTAATTTTTCCAAAACACACGTAAATATTTATTGGTCAATACATTTGTATATTAATTTTATATAACTCCATAGAAATCTGTTATTATTGTAAATATGCTCGACCCCTCCAAATTCGCTTAAGCTAGCCCTAAACGACAAACATGTTTGCCTAACCCGGCGGCCACACGAGCAAGTTCTGGCTAGCAAGTTGACATACAATCAAATATTTTACTCACACATTCAAACTTTAAGTACTTGCTTTAGTACTGGCTGGTCAACTGGCTAGCAAATTTTCCAGCCAGTAAAACGAGCAAGTAATTTGACAGGTTTTGCCAAATATATCAAAATGAACAAAATTAAATTAGAAAATTAGTTGAAACGAGGATTCTTATTTCTATTTTTGCTGGCGACATCTTGGAAATTCAAAATTGGATGTTAAAAGCAGGTAAGCTTGTAAAAAATATGTGAACTTGCTGGCAAGTTCACTAGCAAGTTTTTTGCCACCTACGTCACACCAAGTACACCGATAGAGATTTGACAAATAATATATGTACGCTACTTGCTGGCCAGAACTTGCTCGTGTGGCCGCAGTGTAACATGCTTGTGCGCGCTATGAATTCGTCGTGTAGGGGTTGGTTTGCGAACTGTTCGCTGTTGGCAAAAATTTTCGATTTTCTTGTGTTCTTCTGTTTCGTTGTTTGCCATGTAGGGAGATGTTCGCGAACAAATCTAATTTTTTCTAAGAGATAACCATAAAGCTAGCCCTAAACGACAAACATGTTTGTCAAACATGCTTGTGCGCGCTTTAAATTTGTCGTGTAGGGGATGGTTTGCCAACTGTTCGCTGTTGGCAAAAATTTTCGATTTTCTTGTGTTCGTCCGTTTCGTTGTTTGCCATGTAGGGAGATGTTCGCGAACAAATCTCATTTTTTCTATGTGATAACCAGAAGCGCAACGAATTGCTTCTCCTTTTGACACATCCTCACACTTTCAAGAATCAACACGAAATGATGTTCGCTAGTTATGTGTTTGCCGTGTAGGGAATAACGCAAACGAGCATGTTCGGCAAACGTGTTTGTCGTTTAAGGTAGCCTTTACCCAAACAAACCTTTTGCTCATATGTCAAATAAATGTCATTAAAAAAAAAGACATTTTTCTCTTAAAAAAATTATACAGCAATTTGTTTAGACGAAAGGGCCCCAATGCCAATATTGATCTCTCTTTTGATAAAAATCCATTTGTGTAAATAATTAAACAATAACAAGGAAGCAACATTCAATTTCATTAAAAAGAAAAGAATGAGTGCTTAAAACCCAATAAAAACATTCTGCATGTCGAAATTATAGTGAATCACCACATCAGCCATCAGCTCCTGGAAGAAGGTAAATT
Organism: Sphaerophoria taeniata; assembly: GCA_943590905.1. Taxonomy (NCBI): domain Eukaryota; kingdom Metazoa; phylum Arthropoda; class Insecta; order Diptera; family Syrphidae; genus Sphaerophoria; species Sphaerophoria taeniata. The sequence continues at coordinate 20,290,450 of OX016540.1, read as the reverse complement.
TTAATCACCCTAAAAACTTGAATCTACTGAAAAATTTCAGAAAAAATCAATAATCATTCAAAAATATTCGGAATTCCTTTCTTGCTAGCCAAATAATGCCCATAGTCAACATTCTTAAGAAGGCATCTAGCCTCATCCTAGGCGAGGAGAAGTGCGACGAAAAAATCGATATCTACGAAGACAACGAAATTCTCTTCTGCAAGAATAATGTCTGTATCCATCCGCCGACCGTAGCTCGCCAAGAATCCGATATCCTTCATTATCCTGGATATTTGACCGTGACCACGAAAACCTTCATTGACCAATACAACAATGCCAAACGGCATACCTTGCTCCTAACCTGGATTCCGAATTCATCACTATGCAAATGCTCATCGTCCGATGAAAATTGTCCAGCTTTTATGGCTGCCATAAAGGCACAGGATCAGAGTGGCCTTGACCAACGTGTTAAATGCTTGAATAATTGCACAAATGTTATCCAATCCAATGAGAAGAACTCTTCTAATGGTGATAAGGCCACCGATGACACGGAAGCCACAACTAATCAAAAAGAAGAAAAAGAAGACGCCGATGATATGCGTGAACTAAAGAACGAACTCCAACCCTTACTTGGAGGAAATTCAGCAACCATCGAGGATCTACATTCCATGCTCAAGAAAAACCCAGTCACATCTGTGAACATCACCATCGCCAATCCATGCATCGAGAACACCACCTCGACTTACAACTGTGTGGGCGCCGAACGTGACAAAATGCAACTATCCGACTGTTCCGATGACAACAACCCCAACTGGATGACACCAGAACTCTTGGCGTTCAAACACAATCTCTCGTTTCCCGATAGCGCCAATGCCACCCCGACTGTTAAGCGAAAAACTCTCGTTAAATGTCGTCGATTTTCAGTAGACCTTAGTCAAATGCGATCGCTTCGTTTGTTCTTCAACGATGACAACTGCACCTCTGGCCAGTTGGTCATAGCCTCGAGAGAGTCGCAATACAAGATCTTACATTTTCACTACGGTGGCTTGGATCACCTGGCTCAGGTGCTCCATCAATGGCATTGCTTCTTGCATAACATCACCCTATCGCCCAACAACCAGGAAAAACAAAATCTACCCTATCGCCAGTTTATGGTTTGTCGGCCGGAGGTCAAGAAGTCCGAACTGCATCCGGATGAGGGCAATGTCAAGAAAATCACAACGAACTTCTTCTACGGAACGTTGCTTAACGAAAAAGGCCAAATCGACGACGATCTGCTGCTGCGTAAATGTGTCTTCTTCGGTGGTCTGGAGAAGAGCCTTCGCAAAACCGTATGGCCATTCCTCCTGAAATGCTACTCCTTCGGATCGACATTTGAAGATCGTGCTGTTCTCATTGACATCAAACGCCAGGAATATGAAGAGATCACACGTCGCCGGCTGTATTCCATGTCACCCGAGGAGCAAATCATGTTCTGGAAGACCGTTCAGTGTGTAGTCGAGAAGGACGTTGTTCGCACCGACCGATCGAATCCCTTCTTCTGTGGCGACGACAATCCCAATACCGAAATCATGAAGAACATTCTCCTCAACTACGCCTTCTACAACACCGGGCTATCCTATTCACAAGGCATGAGCGATTTACTCGCACCCGTTCTGTGCGAAATCCAAAACGAGTCCGAAGCGTTCTGGTGCTTTGTCGGCCTCATGCAGCGTGCCATATTCGTTTGCACTCCGACCGACAACGATATCGACCGGAATCTCAGCTATTTGCGCGAACTGATTCGCATCATGTTGCCGAAATTCTACGAGCACCTGCAAAAGCACAACAACGCCCTCGAATTACTATTTTGCCATCGTTGGTTGCTGTTGTGTTTCAAACGAGAATTCACCGAAGCCGTTGTCATTCGAATGTGGGAGGCGTGCTGGTCGAACTACCTCACCGATTACTTTCATCTATTCCTATGTTTGGCTATAATTGCAGTCTACGCTGACGATGTGATCGCACAAAATCTACGCGCTGACGAGATGCTATTGCATTTCAGTTCGCTGGCCATGTATATGGATGGACAGTTGATATTGCGAAAGGCTCGAGGATTGTTGCACCAGTATCGTCAATTTCCAAAGATTCCTTGTACTTTGTCGGGGTTGTGTAAGCGTTGTGGTCCCGGTATGTGGGATTCGGAGCATAGGCCGGCTCTCGAGTGCATCGGACATACCGACGAAGAGAAGTGTTCACTATCGATTGACTAAACAATGACCATTGCACACATGTTTCTTCTTCTAGAAACCCAAAGATGAGTTCGAGTTACTGTTATCTAGAAGAGGTTCTCTCCAAGTCCAATAGCTAAAGCCCAAAGTGTTGACGCTGCTTTTTTGTTTCTATTTTACTGTATTAACGCGCATTGCTAGCACATTCCGAACTACGATACCAAAGACAAAGCTAATATCGCTTCTAATTTAATCCAAAAACAAAATACTTATGATGTTAAATGAATTGAGATGTAAAATTGTTTGTTCCAACTCATACCTGCTGTCAAGCTTAGTAAGTTTATGTAAAATTAAAGCAGAAAACGAAAATAAAATAAACGTGATGATAATTTAAATATTTATGCCCGAGCCCGAGCTTCGACCTAAGCCAAAATATTGCTATTTCGTTTGTCGTGGAACAGAATCCTACATTCGTTCGCAGCTCAACGCACTCTATTACACCATGAAAGCCAAATCTAATGACAACGTCACCGGGTTATGTCCTTAAATTCGATTTTTGTGGTTCTTGACCTCAACTACTTACTTGTTCGACTTCCATCCATGTAGGATCGTAGCCTGTTGCGGCAACCTCCGAATGATTGACAACAAGGAATTCGTGAAAGAGTCCAAATTGAAAGTCTACCCATATAAAGCTGGAGTTAGAACGGCCGATGGTAAAAGCCAGTCTATAATGGGAAAAATAAAGGTCGAAGTAGGGTATAAGACCCGGAAATAAGAAATCACCTTGTTTCTGGAGTTGTATTTAGGGATTGATTTCTGGAAGAAGTTTCAGATCGCTCCACAGATAGTTAGTTCGGCTACGTTGGAAGAGGAAGAAGAAACCAAAATTAATGTCCACCAGCTTAGTCCAGAAGAGCAATTCGCTTTGGAGGCGGTCAAGCAGAAATTTCTTGATTATGATCGTCATGGTCTCGGAAAAACTGCACTAATGGAGCATGTCATCGATACCGGGGACGCTGATCCTGTGAAGCAGCGTCACTACCCTGTTTCTCCAGCGCACGGTGCAGGCCATTTTGTACCAAGAAGTAGACAGAATGTTGGAGCTCGGCGTTATCGAGGAAAGTGAGAGTCCTTGGTGCTCGCCTGTTGTACTTATCAAGAAGCCAGGAATTGACGGCACGATCAAGTACCGTTTTTGCCTTGATTCTCGAAAAGTCAACGCGTTAAGCAAAAAGGACGCTAACCCTTTTTTTCAAATCGACGGGCTTCTCAGTCGTCTACCGGACACCTAACCTACTATATGAGTAGTGTGGAACTCAAGGAAGCATTTTGGCAGGTTCCACTGGAGAAGCAGAGTAGGGTGCCCAGGAGACCTTTATACCAGTTCACGGTTATGCCGTTCGGCTTGTGTAATGCGGCTCAGCTACTTTGCCGTTTAATGGATAAAGTGATTCCTGCTCGACTCAGGTACAACGTTTTTGTGTATTTAGACGACCTGTTAATTATGTCGCCGGATTTCGAGACTCATATAACCATGCTGGGCGAAGTAGCCGCGTGGAAGGCCAATTTAACAATTAAATTGAAAAAATCTAAATTTTGCTTCAAAGAATTGAAGTACCTAGGATTTATAGTGGGTGGGGGGAAAGTATAGGACGGATCCTGAGAAAGTGGAAGCGGTAGTCAACTTGCCTACTCCTAAGAATTCTAGGCAGGTACGCCGGCTACTTGGGCTAGCGGGATGGTATAGACGCTTTATCAAGGACTTTTCTAGCTTGACCGCACCCTTAACGGATATGCTGAACAGGAAAGGGGGAAAATTTAAGATGTCGGACGAAGCATTGTTGGCGGTTGATGAATTGAAAAACCCCCTTACGACAGCCCCCGTTCTCAGCCGTCCGATTTGGCAATGCGGTCGTCTTGTATTTGCTTTATTCTACATTCAAATACTTGCACAGACCTCTTGTTTGGTTAAATCGAAATTGCTGCTAATGTCAGGGGCATATTGTTCTGTGCCGTGTCCAGATAAGACTTACCCGTTTCACCTGTTTTTTTAATGGATGGAAAGTTCAAGTGGAGCCCTATTACAAGCTTCGATGATGTCAAACTCATCCGCATAAGCAAAGCAGTTGGATGGGTGCACTAAAGGCAGTTTTCCCGTGTTGGAATTGGCATAGCAGCGCATCTCCTTTTCTGACATTGCGAATATTTGGAATAACTTCGATGTGATCCAGTTATGCATTGCAAAGCGCCAGAAGAAGAAGTTGTGGGTTCGAATACGACCAGTGAGTGTCTTAATGGTTTCAAGGGTATTGTCATTTGTGAACAGTTCTTCAAAGGAAAAACTGGTATGGCGATATGTGATTGGTCTCTTCCAGGATTCGCTTCAATGTGAATATTTGATTTGGCCTATTGGTGCTCTGCCTGGAACAATGCTAAAATGGTACTCGCAGAAAGGTCTTAGATGCTGAGACAGGGTCTTCATTGACTGGTTTCTTTGTTCTTCTTCTACTCGCTCATCACAGTGCGAAGTGCTGTTTGAATGCATCTGCCACTTCGATGATTAGGTTGTTTCGAAGAGCCTGTGTTTCTGTTCTTGAACCAATAATTATTTACTTTCTTAATTATGGTGGCGCTACAGTCCAGGTCGGACCAGGGCCTCATCCAACAAACGTCTCCAGCCAGCTCGGTCCCTAGCCAAGTTGGTTCAGGTCCTCTACACCTGTGTGCTCCACCTGAGTCGCGGTCTTCCTCTTCTGCGACGTAATTTTGGGTTTGATTCGAAGATTCTACGAACCGGAGCATTATTTTCCATTCGCTCTACGTGACCCAGCCATCTAAGTCGTTGGACATTAACTTTTCAAGCTAAACCCATCTTCCTGGCCTCCAATTATGTCAATGTCGTCTGCGTATCCTGGACGGACTTTTGAAAGATTGTGCCTTTGGCTTCAAACGTTCACACAGCACGGCAGACAATATCCTATAGCAGGCGATGTTAAGGAGATTTATACCTCTGTAGTTAGTGCAGTTCAGGGGATCTACTTTCTTGAGGATTGGGCATACGGTGCTGAGGTTCCATTCATCGGGTATGCTTTCCTCTGACCAAATCTTGCAGATGAGCTGGTGCATGCTCCTAACCAAATCATCTCCAGCTACTTTGTACAGTTCGGCGGCTAGCCCGTCTGCTCCAGCGGCTTTGCTCGACTTAAGTTAAGATATCGCTATCTTCACTTCGTCAATGTCGGGTGGGTGGAATTGTTAGACTGCTTCACCCAAATTGAATGGTTTCTGTATTGCTGGCGGAGTTTTGTTCGTCATCGCCATTATACAGCTTGGAAAAGTGGTCTTTCCATATTCTCAGCACTGACTGTGGTTCCACTACGATGTTCCCATGATGGCCTCTACAGGCTTCGGTTCGGGGTGTATACGCCCTGGAGGTTTGTTTCACCTTTTTGTAGAACTTTCGAACCTCTTTCCTGTTGTAACATCCCTCTATCTCCTCGATCGTGCGCCTCTCATGCTCCCTTTTTTTCTTTTTCAGAAGTTTATGCTCCTCTCTCCTTTTCTGCTCGTAGAGCTCACGAGCTGCTCGTGTCCTTCTTTGCAGCGCCGCTTTGTATGTCTCTTGTTTAGCTGCATGTGCTCGCCGGCACTCATCGTCAAACCAGGGGTTTCGTTGTGGTGGCCGTGTAAACCCTAGCACTTCAGAGGCGACATCTCTGATGGCTGCTTGGCAGTGTAGCCACTGGTTCTCTACATTTTTGACTGGAGCAGACTCCCCGGAATCGTTGAAGCTGCGCAAGGTCTTCTTCGCCAACTTTCGTCCTGTTTGATAAAACAAGTGAACAAAAAAGTGAAAGTTCTAAATGAGTTAAGTCCTCCAAATGCCTTTTCTAAGTGTTTTTATTTTATCATACGTCAATGAGCACAACATCAACCGTTATCGGACCTAAACAAACACAAAATATTCTTTTTTTTTGGTAGCGAACATTTGAACTGTATATTTGCTGATTTTCATTTAAAACTTAATTCTCTATTAATTACGAAAAAGCAAAAAAAAAAACTAACATTCTTACAAATACATACACAAGTGGTTTGTTAAAAAAGTAATTCAGGTGGCGAATACAAAAAAAAGTCAAAGAAAATAGAAAAAGGGAAGCAAAATATAATTATTTACATCTGCGGAAGCTGTTCAATTGGTGTAGTGAACTTGAAGTCCTCTGGGAACAGTTTCGCAGCATGTGGATACATGAGTTTGTATGATTGCCGAATGGTGACGTCGGCAACGCCAGCAATGTCGCCGATTTCCTTTTGGCTACGTTTGTGCTCGGAAGCCTGTTGGATGGGATCGAATAAGAGGAGGACAAGTCGTTAGATCTGATAAATTACCTGTGAAGCCATGTAAATAGCAGCAGCGGCCACCGAAATTGGCGAACGTCCGGGAACAATGTCCATTTCGACAGCTTTCTTTGCAATGTGTGTAGCAGCACGTTGAACCATATTTGGAAGGTCTGCAATTCAAATAAGGGAGTTTATGCGGTCTTTATGGACAAAGTTTTGACATACCCAAATTGGCACAAAATCTGGACATGAAATCAGCGGTTGTGATCAAATCAACACTTGTCTCGAGAGCTTTGAGGGTGAGCTTGAAACACCTGCCGATTTCTTTTTTGCTGATCTTACTGACAGCGCAGATTTCCTTAAATGTTCGTGGAACGCCTTCTTGGCGACAAGCAATATAAAGACATGCCGAAGCCTTAGCATCGTTAGAACGACCTTTCAAATTCTTTCCATCGTGAACCTAGAATGAAGGCAGGCGTAAGGCAACTGAGAAGAGAAACCAAAACCACCCTCACCTGTTTGAAGAGATTATTTGCGCGATCAACAATCGTTTTTGGCAAGTTAATGCGATCAGCCATGGTCGATATTTCCTTAAATGCTGATATGAGCGACCTATCCGAACTGCTCATAGTGCGTCTGTTTTGATATTTTGGTGTTCCAAATGAATCAAACGATGCCGAACCAGTTCCAGGTCCAATAATAGTCGATAGATCACCGCCACTGAGAAGTGGATTTTCCGGACCACCAACACGACTTGGGTCGACGCCACTTTTTTCATTGCTAAATGTACGCCATTCTGAACCAACATCGATTACGCGATCGCCAACAACCAGCCCACATTCGGAGCAAATCATATCACCAGCACGATAATCTTCGATAAGAGGTGCATCTGGATGTGCATAGCAGCACACTTTGTTCGTAGCATCGGGTCTGCAATAAAAAGACGTAAAAAACATTAACCAGTTTTTTTTCACTTCAGAGAACCAATTCGACCTAAATAACACGACGTAGTGCAATATTGAATCGAATTTTTTGGATGCGAGCTGGAAGTTTATTTACCTGGAGGAACTAGCCATTTTAAGTACGCAAGTGAATTGAATTTGCAGAAAATAGTGTTTAATTCGTTTAAGGAAGCAAGAATTAACTATCGAAATAAACTTAAAACTTTAATTTAGTGGTAATTAAAATAAAGCGAAGAAATATTTTGCTTAAGCTTTGAGTGCGTTTGCCTAATATTTTGGTATTTGACATTGGAAGTGTTCAACGCTGAATTCATTCGTTGGCGTTCAGGTTCATCACATATTCTGCTGTCATGAAGTTTGTTGTGTGCAGTGCTCTATAATTACGAGGTGAGCATAATGCAGTCGCCTGTCGCCCGGCGACGAAAATGACAACTGTCAAAAATTGACTTCTCAAACCGCTGAGAAATTTGTGAACACAATGCAGTCGCGCGACGGGCTATCAAATATATCCATCATTTAAGTTAAAAAAGTTAAACTTTTGATCGACTAGTTCGGCGACGAACTACGCATTGTGTTGCTAATGGGCGACTTCCATACAATTTTCACATTTTTGACAGCTGTCATTTTAGTCGCCGGGCGACTGTTGACGCATTCTGTTCAGCACTTTACATTTCAACAACAGCAATCTGCTTAATTTAAATTAACGGACATGTTTACTCAAATTAATTTATTCTAAAGTCTCACTCAAGATAGGAAACAATATCAACTGAATACCAAAATACGAACATTCCTTCTTCGATCAATATTAGGCACAAGCACAACCTCACAACACAGTCATGACTTCTTGAATGCAGCCATCATCAAGTTTGTACTGAACTCAGACCTCTAAAAGTAATTTGACGCTGAACGCTTGCCAAAATTTGACAGTACGATAAAACAAATAAAAAAATCGAAAATTTGTCAGAAAAATTATGGCAACATCCGACCTGCCTTGGGAATATTCATTTCCACCTTTTTACACGTAAATAAATTGTTTTTCAAAACTAAACACGCAAATAATATTTCTCATTAAGCTTACAGCATCATGAAGAAACTAAAAAACGCCAGATATCCGTGTGGGCAGACATTGTTCTCAAGTATTACAAGTCTATCGGCAGCAACAAGCTGAGTTTATCGAATTCTGAGCTTTTCAAAAATGATTCAATCGGACGAAAAGTATCACCCGAACTAGCCACTCAAATAATTGAGTCATTGCGAAAATCGGGTTTCGCCCATCCAACTGATAAGGAAGGAAACGAATGGAGCTTGTGCTGGTACACTTTAGACGAATACGCGGACATGATGCACTCCTGGGCATCGGAAACCGGTCATTCAAACACCATTTGCACTTTATTCGAATTGAGTTCGGCCAGACCAGAGTTTTCAGAGGTCGATGAAGACATTTTGCTGAAAGCCCTCAGCAAATTAGAGGCCCGCGGCAAGTGCGAAGTAATCAACATGGATGGAGCGTATGGTGTAAAGTTCTTCTAGATAAATCTGTTTTTGTTTTTTACATTCGAATAAAGTCTTGTTAATCCAAAAGCTAAGCAAGTTTTTATTTCTCACGACGACTACTTAAATCCTAGTTAAGAGTTATCCATTACATTCGCGTTATTGTTGTTGTTTGCGGTTATTCTTCATGCCAGCCGCCAGAGGTCTATTTCCTTGCGACGCTGGTCGGGAACCACTATTTTGACCGCCCTGTGCGTTCCGGTTGCCAAAGTTATTCCTGTTTCCAGTTCGTCCGCGTTGGTTTTGGTTGTTGGCTCCTCCGCCGCCACCGCCACCACGACTCTTGTTCATTTCGGCGCGATTCCTCGACTTAACCTGAGAATCTTCCTTGACCATGTCGATGACTTCATCGGGAATACGCAAATATTTTATGGTGCTTCCACGAATGTAGCATTCTGGCATTCTCCAAAATCGATCACCGTCCTAGTTGGAAATTTGGTTAGATTGTTTCAAAGTATTTTGACTGGGCGTACCTTTGAAGTGCAAATAACATCTCGCAAGTTTATGTTCATCCAGGAATCGCAACTGACTAAATGTCCATTGTATGTTTCGCCATTTTTCAGCTCAACTAACTAAAAAATGGTTATTTTTATAATTTAGACGCCAAAATTGGAATTTAATATAATTTACCATGGGATGACTCTGCGCCGTTTTAAGTAGAGATAACGGCAGCTGTATAAGGTTGTAAAAGTTAAAATTTTGATTATTTCGTTAGGAATTAATGTTAATAGGTATTTGGGTTACCATTTTATTTAATTTGTTGGTAAAATCTCTGCAATTGGCCAAAAAATCGAAAACGTTTTCGGTAAAATAAAATTTACAAACAAATTAAACAACCAACTGGAACTGGAAGTCAGAGCAAGTGACAGTTATTCCGTCAAATAAATTAGACCTGTTCAACATCATGATTTTTGTAGAAGCTCAATGAAGTTATCGATTATTAAAATATCGATTATTATTATTATCCTATTTTTTAAATATCGATTAGATCGATCGATTTTGTTTATTTTTACAGAGAGAACCTTTCCAAACGCCCATGTTCTACATTTCACTTATTGTGAATACACTTTGCGAAAGTGAATTTGGGTGTTCCACAATTCGTTATTGTGAATTGGATTTTCGAACATGAAAATGGATGTTCTGTATTTCTCCTTTTCCGTAAATTGGTTCACTTTGTTTTCGCAAAACAGATTCGAATGTGAGTAAAAATAGAAATGTAGAGAAAAACGTAAAGGTCAGTTGTACAATCGAGGGTTGATAATCTGAAGAACAAATTAATAAAAACACAAATTTCTTCACTTACTTGGGGTCTCCATTGAACATTTCCGATGACAGGACTATCGGTCTGTCATCAGATAATCCAATGGAGACCAACAATCCAACATCCAGTCCATGATCCGGTCATCGCAGTCTGGATTTTTTGAGCGGATCAAAATCTTGTCGTCAAATTGACGTTTGTGTTGCATGTAGTGTTGAGCGTCCATTTTCCACAGACTTTTTGACACATTTACTTGCTGATGGCAAGACATAATATGCCCAGTCAAAAAAAACACTGGATTGCGGATGAGATTGCAGAAGTGAAGTTGGATTGGATTTTATTCTTGTGGAGCCTCAGGGTCAAGAACGTGTGCGAATTCAGTTAAAAAGTGGTTAAAACTTGACGTGTGGTTAAATTTTGACACTTCGCATTGAATAAAATGTGTTCAAATTAGACTAGCCTCGGAGCAAGCTAAAATATGACAGTAGTGGTTAAAAATTCATCCATTTTTAACCACAATTCATCCAATTCGCACACGGCCTTAATTATGAATGAACATTAATTAAAACAGTAAAAGAATTCACAATTCCGGCTTCTTAGGAGAAAAAAGAAAGAGCATGAGAAGCGTCAGATCGAAGATATTGAGAGACCCAACAGCAGGAATGAAGTTCAGAGGTTTTATCGGAAGGTAAAACAGCTGGCTCAAGGTCATCGAGCAAGAACCGATGCCTGCAGAGACCAACAAGGGAACATCATAGTAGAACCACAGTCAGTGCTGGGGATTTGGAAAGATCACTTCTGTAGACTGTATAACGGCGACGACGAACAAAACCCCGCCGTCAGACAGGAGCTTTTTATCGTACACGATGATAGCCAACAATTCCGTGAACCCGACCTAGAAGAAGTGAAAACGGCAATATCATGGCTGAAATCGAGCAAAACCGCTGGAGCAGATGGTCTAGCTGCCGAGCTGTTCAAAGCAGCAGGCGTTAGGAGCATGCACCAAATCATCTGTAACATAATGTCGGAGGAATGCATGCCCGATGAATGGAACCTCAGCATTGTTTTCCCGATCCTGAAAAAGGGATGTCCTCTAAACTGCGCCAACAACAGAGGAATAAGGCTACTTAACATCGCCTACAAGATCCTCTCTGCCCTAATATGTGAACGTCTGAAGCCTTTCGTCAACAATCTGATTGGTCCTTATCAATGTGGCTTCAGGCCAGGAAAATCAACCATCGACCAAATTTTCACTTTGCGACAGATCCTCGAAAAAATCTATGAACTCCAAATCGATACCCACCACCTCTTCATCGATTTTAAGGCCGCGTATAACAGCATCTACAGAGACGAACTGTATAAAGCTATGTCTAGTTTTGGCATCCCTTAACTGCCAAGCTCGTTCGCTTGTGCTAAATGACGATGGAGAACTCACGCTGCTCCATCAAGGTTGGCAATGAGCTTACGGAATCTTTCGACGTCCAAAAAGGATTCAGACAAGGCGATGCGCTGTCGTGCGATTTCTTTAACATCGTTCTTGAGAAGATAGTGCAAAACTCCACCGTCAACTTCTCGCGTACGCTGACGGTATTAATATAATGGGAAGAACACAGCGTGATGTCAATGGCGCCTTTGTGAGAATTGAGAAAAAAGCGGCAAAAATGGGTTTAGCGGTAAATGAGGGAAAAACGAAGTATATGCTGTCTTCGAGAAAGACACCCAACACGTGACGGACAGAACGTCACAATAGACGCATACAACTTCGAGGTAGTAGAGGAGTTTGGCTCCGCTATTAACACGGGCAATAACACCAACGCCGAGATAAGACGAAGAATAACTCTTGCTAATCGCTGTTTCTTTGGGCTATGAAAGCAATTGAGTGGAAAAGCCCTCTCGAGCAACTAAGGTAAAACTGTACAACACCCTCATCATCCCTGTCCTGCTGTATGATGCAGAAGCATGGACCTTGACAAAATCGGAACAATGTGCCTTAGGCTGTTTCGAGAGAAAAAGTTCTTCGGGTCATCTTTGGCCCCGTGTGCATTGGGGAATGGAGAAGAAGATACAACAGCCAACTTTACGGGTTGTAAAACGACGTGGACCTAGCCAGAAAGATCAAGGTCCAGAGACTCAGATGGCTCGGTCATTTAGAGCGCATGGACACCAATGCTCTGGCCCGGAAAGCCTTCGACACTATTCCCGAGGGACGCAGAAGGAGAGGAAGACTGCGACTCAGGTGGCGCACACAAGTGGAAGAGGACCTCAATCAACTTGGAGTGCAAAACTGGAGACAGCTAGCTAGGGACCGAGCTGGCTGGCGGAGACTGTTGATTGAGGCCCAAGTCCACACCGGACTGTAGCGCCACCTTAAGTAAGTAAATTAAGTAAAAGAGTTCACATGAGCGACTTGTGTGCTACCTGTTTCCCTGCCCTGGTGTCTACGATTCGTTGTTGAGCATTCAGACAAAGCAAATGTTCAGCATATTTGAACCAAAGCTGCCGTTTCGAGTAACATTACATACGAGACGTGAGCTCGAAGTTTCTTTGTGAAAGCATGCATCCTATGGCTGAACTCGTACACGTCAGGTGAAGCCAAGACTAAAAAGTGTTTGTGTTTCAGCCGTAACGATTTTCACTGGAAATTACAATTTAGATAATTTAGGTTAAAGCCCAACTGCAATTGCTTAAGTGAACTTAAGCTTTTGTCAAAAAAACCGCACGAAAGTTTCCTTAAATTAGCAAAAGTAATAGGCTTGGCCTTCTCTTCTTTACGCTGTCAAACTCACTTAAGGAATGAGCGAAGGAAACCATACTAGTAAAATTTAACGAAATTTAATTTAATATATACAATACATAATATCCTAAATGCTTTCAATTGGGCAGAAGTGACAGTTCTGATTCTATAGCGAAGAGAATTTCTCTTCCCTTCATAGATGTCACTACTTCATCTGTAGTTTCCTTAACACCTAAAGTAGGATTGAATTTAGTAGCGACTGTTATTGACTGTAAGTGGTTGAAGGTATTCGACATTATTCGCCTTCCAGGTTTCAAGTTAAAGAGGAGTGGTTATGAGTCTTGACAGCTTTGCTATGCACAACCGTGAACTCTGATGTAGGAATACAATGAATTTATTTAACTTAAGCTCCAACTCGATTAACAAAAACAATTGTCGATTGTCCTTACAAACAGCAGGAGCAGACCTGACCTGCTGCAATAATCGTTTTTTCTTGTTTTTCTTATGCACATACTAACCAAAAAAAAAAACCGACAACCTGCAACCCTCTTTTCGAATTTAAAGTTCATTATCCGTACAAAGCCTATCCTGCGCCCAGACACCCTCATAAATTATGCTTACTGCCAGCAAACCCTTTGAGAATCGACTTTCAGTGAATGTTATTCTTTTGTTTAATTAGTGCATTATTAATTAATACAAATCTGTACCTATCTATAGAGAAAAAAACAGAAGAAGACTCTAGCATCCTGAGCCTTTGGTTGCATGAAAATTAATTTTTTATTCCTTGTTCCTTGAAAATTGAAATGTCATTGACTACCAACGCAAACGCGGGTGTATTGTCTCAGTAAAGTGAATCAACGTTAGCACTCACTTTATTTTTCCTGGATCTATTCATTCTTTTCTATGATAATTCCACTGTGGTACCTCGAGAAATGCATATAATGCTGTGGCACGTAGCTTGTAACTAATTAAAAGTATCCGGGTTCTTGTTGTGGTATTTCAAAGAATTCGCTCTATGGTGGCTTTATAAGTGGGTTTTAACTTTATTTTTATCCTACAGTCAGATGCATTTTTGATTGTTTACATTTCCTGAATGAAAATTTTGCTGAGTCTATATATGACACTTGCATGTTGCATGTATGTACTAACATTGAATTATAGTAATTACGTTACGTTATGTGTTCTATATTTATGAGCAGTATTTTTGTTTTTGAAGTATGTACAGGTACACTTTCTAAAATCCTTTTTTCTACTTGAAGCTACACATTTTGGTTTTATGTTTCCGTTACTTGATTATTTTCAGGCCATAACGTTGGAAAGATTGTTTTTCTTTAAGTGATTATGAAAATACTAGTCGCTTAGATTATCACGTTTACGTTAACATTTGTTTGCTTACCGTAACTATAGTTGCCAAAACGTTCACGCAAAGAAATTAACGTTTAGAAAGAAAAATGTTAAATGGCTATCGTTTAAAACATGTTTGGGTTTTTAGTAAATGTATTATTCTCTAATGGTAGTTGCATTATATTTCTGACAGTATACGAAAAGAACTTTTTCAAATCCCTCTGAGCGTTAGTGAAAACGAAACTCACTTCTCTCAGTTACGTGAAGCAGATTTAAGAAGACGTTCGTGTTTGAAATTTGAGTTTTGACGTTTATCAGGCCAGTCAGTTTTAACGGTGCGTCAAATGCTAGATATCAGTGCACTCATGGGGACCCAAGCGTCCTCAATAACCTCTATCTACCAAGTCCTACTCTCACCTCCACGTGGTGACCACCGGGTGTCTTGTACCTCAGCTGGAGATAGGGTGAAAAGTGAAAACCCCTATGGAAGGCTTTGGCGAAAGCTAACGAGAAAGGGCGGGGAGAGTGTTTTCCACTGAGGCACTACTCCTTTTCCAGGCGGTAGCGGAAGAATTCCCAGGATAGATTCAACGGTGGCGTCTACAGTTCCGGTTAGGTTGAACTACTCAGTGAACACCTTATATGGGCTACTTCGACATATTTGGAGCTCAGGTCGATAAGGAGCGGCTTATCCGGCTTTTTGCCCTTGGAGTTAAAATAAGGACCTGGCCCTCCAGGTTGGGGGTCGTGCTTTAGGTTTGCTTCCCAATCACGTAAAGCAACATAAAGCCTGGGATACGGACGGATTTTCTGATGACGAACAATGCAAACGAAATAAGGATAACGAGATTCAGATCTGCACGTGGAATGTTAGGTCCCTTAACAGACCACGTGCAGCCGAACAACTAGCGGAGGCCCTAGACCGTTTTAAAACGGATATAACTGCCATCCAGGAAATGCGATGTAATGGACCGAGCAAAAGGAGGATGGAAAAAATG
The DNA here is from genome assembly GCA_943590905.1 of Sphaerophoria taeniata. Lineage (NCBI taxonomy): Eukaryota > Metazoa > Arthropoda > Insecta > Diptera > Syrphidae > Sphaerophoria > Sphaerophoria taeniata. Next base: position 20,275,076 of record OX016540.1, on the reverse strand, counting down.
CGATATCTACTAAGTCGACTGCTAAAGAGAACAACAACAGCGTCTGTTTGGATGTGGCTTTGTCGTTGATGGCAGGCTTAGGCAGCATGTCCTAAGCTTCAGAGCTGTCAACGAGTGCCTCACGACAATCCGCATCAAGGCTAAACTCGGCAACATACGCCTTATATGCGCTCACACTCCCACAGAAGAGAAAGATGAAGACACCAAAGAAAAGTTCTATGAGCTCGACGTTAAGATCGTCTTAGGAGATTTAAACGCCAAACTAGGAAGAGAGGACATTTTAGGTGGAAGCCTGCACGATTTTGAAGCGGGGCGAAACATAGTAAAGGGTTTTCCAATAAGAGGTGTTATTTTGATATTCAAAGAAAAATGGCATTTTTTGTGATAAATGATCGGATGTTTATTTCATTATAAAGAGGAAGGTATGCCAAATGGCCGCCACAATCACGCTTACAGGACCATATCCTTTTCATGAAATTTTCCATAACCAAATCGCAAAGTGGCTGCCATATGTCCTCGATAGCCTCACGAATTCCATCTTTGAGGTCTTGAATCGACGCTGGGCTGTTGGCGTAGACCTAATCTTTCACGTGGCCCCAAAGGAAGAAGTCGCAAGGTTTTAAATCACAAGATCTCGGTTGCCAATTGTGAATTCTGTATTGCCGTCCGACAAGGTGCATCACGACGACCCAAAAATGTTTTAGTCTCTGTCAAATTTTCACCATTTTTATAGTTAATTTTAATAATTTCAATGCGTTGTTGAAGCGTGTATCGTTCCATTTTTCTTAATGGCGTAGTTTTTACTTGTCAAATGTCAAAAAATGACAGCTTCAAAAGTGACAGCTACCGAAATAGCGGGCTATTCAAAATAACACCTCTTATTGGAAACCCTTTACTAGCAAGTACGCATTTCCCACATCTCAACATCCACAAGGGGACCTGGAGGTCTCCAGACCAATTGACTGTCAACCAGATTGATCATATTGCCATCGACGTAAGACACTCTTCAAGCATTATTGATGTCCGAACCTTCCGAGGGGCCAACATCGACTAGGACCACTACCTCGTTGTAGCCAAGGTAGTGCAGCGGATATCTCGACCAAAGCCAAAAACAGGAAGTGCTCTAAGAAAGTATGACGTCGGATAGCTACAATCGCAAGAGATCGCCAGATCCTTTTCCGATCAAGTGTTAAGTAACCTCATGAGAAGTCCGCTACAGCCAGCAGAATTGCCAGGAAGCCATTAGGGATGCTACCTCTGATGTGCCGAGTGAAACCCAGGCCACCAAAACGAAACCCCTGGTTTGATAATGAATGCAGGCAGGTATATGCAGCCAAGGAAGAAGCATATATTGCAGCGCTGCATAGGAGGACAAGATCAGCTCGGGAGCTCTAAGAGCAGAAGAGGAGAGAAGAACATAAGACCTAAAACGATTGACTCAAGGCTTGTCTAACTGGTGCAAGGTTATAGTCTTGTAACTAACAGTTTTAAGAGAATTTAGTGTGATCCTAGGCTAGGTTAAAATGACGTTTCAGTCGTTACTCTTAATTCTCTTAAATTATTCATAAGCTATACTTTTGCGCCATTGAATTTTATTGATGTTTAAAAAAAAATGGTTTGAAGTTATTGTGTGTCCATTCAATTTTTACTAGAACCACAAGTTAAAAAGTCGAAAAACGAAAAAACGGACCTTTCGTTCTGATAGCGTTTGAGGATACGTTTCAAGCTTGGTTGGCTACTTAAAAAAACTCATAAAAACACCGCCATATACTTAGCAGCACTTTGTGAGGAATTTCAATTTTTTTGATGCAAATAATTAGGTGAGAATTTGGTGAAATTTAGTGAATCAATTTTAGAATTTAGTGAATCATAGTTTAAAAGTTATTAACAAAATAACGTAAGGCGTATACCTAGCAGCACTTGTTCTGAATTTCAAAAAATTTGGTACCAAAAGATGCGCCTGAATTTGGTGAATCGATCGTAACTATTTTCCGAATTTAGTGAATCTTAATTTGTTAGTTATTAACAAATTAAAAATTATAAACAAACATTTCAAAATGACGTAACGTTATCAAATCGATAACATCCCTGAACAAAAACAGCTTTATTCGGAGTCATTCGGAATGTCATTTTATGAATTTGAAAACATTTCATTTCATATCTTTATTGGGATTTCCTGCATTCGTAAGTTTTTCTTAAATAACTTTTTGATCATTCCCTTTATTATTTTTATTTTTAGAAAATCTGCAAAATATAAAGCATGAATGAAGAAGAACTAATATCAAAGGATTCCTTCGATGCCATGCCCAAGGGCACCTTAAATTTTGACCACTTTCGATCACGAACACTACTCCATCTGGTTGGTTGAAAACAATCCGCAATGTGATCACTGGAATGTTCCAGCGTTGGATAAGATGCGCAAGCAGGCCTTCGCCTGTGTCTGCTCTTTGGCCAGGACAATAACAATAGCATCTCTGGTGTGGGCTTGGCGCGGCCAAGAACTGACATTCCTTCTCTCTCCCGACTGGCTAATCGATTATGATTGCTACGAAGGGAAGAAACTCGATGCCAAATCCGAGGAAACCAAGAAAATCGTCACTCAGACCAATAAGGATGGTCGCAAATTCAACCAGAGCATGATCTTCAAGCAAGAACCACAATGCATGCTGTTAAAATAAAAGCTTCCTCAACAACAACACGCAATTCTTAATAACCTTTTTTTAATGCTGTTTTACTTTTATTTTTTCGGTTGTGTCGCCTTGTAATGAATGATAATAGAAGAACTGGGTTGAATTTAAATTAGTGCCTCAATTGTGTACCACCTACACTTGGAAGTAAAGTTAAATGTAAAAAGATTTGTGTATTTTTGTATTCTATTGTAATATTCGGCTTGGTCCGACAATTAAAACTTATTCACTTTTTAAATAAAACACAAATTCACTTTATTCAAATCACTCACAAACTTATTTATTCAACACTTTCAATTATAACTTTGCAAACACAGAGTACTTTTCTTTATCGCAGTTCACAATTAATTAATTCGCCTCGCCACCAAACGGCTATTTATATCAAAAATGATGGGTTCTAGAAACTACTATTGGTTCCTATTGGTTCTTGGGGAAGCTGAAAGTTCGAGAAGCTCTCTATTTACAAATAAAAAATACTGGGATTTTTGTAGGGGCTAACGTTCTTAATGCTAAACAAAAAGTTTCTCTTAATCTTAATTAATTATTGCCCCTCACGAGTGTTTACTACTACAATTAAACGATATTAAGTAAAGAGAGTATGTACATTAAATAAACAAGAGATACAGAGTAAGTAAAGAGAGTATGTACATTAAATAAACAAGAGATACAGAGTAAGTAAAGAGAGTAAGAAAAGTGTGTACATTAAATATAGAAAGAGATACAGAGAGTAAGAGATAATAAAGTATATACATTAGACATTACAATAGAAGGAGAAACAGAGCGTATGAGATAAATAAAGTGTATACACATTACATTGCCCCCTCCTTAGGATTGATCGTCCCGAACAAATCCATCATTCTCATCACCACTGTAGCGATGTAGTCGGTCGCGATGTACGACTTTAAGTTTACCTCTGACTCCTTTTTGTATCCGGTATACGACGTCGTTGATTTTGCTAATCACTGTATATGGACCTTCCCAGTCCCGTTGAAGTTTCGGTGACAACCCTTTTTGTCGATGGGGATTGTAAAGCCACACTCGATCTCCTGCTTGGAACTCTGTTGTTGTCGCTCGTATATCGTAGCGTGTCTTCATTCGGTCACTGAACATCTTTATTTTTGACCTAGTATCGTCGTGGATCTGAAGGAGTCTTTCTCTGAGGTCATCCAAGTAGTCATCCTCGGCTTGCGGTTCCGACGTGGGACATCCAAATTTTATTTCGCTCTGCAATCTGATGTTCCTTCCCATCAAAATCTCAGACGGTGTATGGCCAGTTGAGCTATGTCTTGCACTTCGATACGCCATCAAAAACAGTGGAATGTGTCGATCCCAATCTCGCTGGTTGTCGTCCACAACTTTGCAAAGATGTTCCTTAAGGGTTCGGTTGAACCGTTCGACCATGCCATCAGATTGTGGGTGGAGTGGTGTTGTTCTTGTCTTCTTGATGTGAAGAAGCCCACAAACTTCCTGGAATATGTTTGATTCAAAATTCCTTCCCTGGTCGGAATGCAGTTTTAATGGAACACCGAATCTGCTCACCCAGTTGAACACAATTTGGTCTGCGACTGTTTTGGCTTCTTGATTCGGTATGGCGTATGCTTCTGGCCACTTGCTGAAGTAATCCATGACGACCAGAATATAACGATTTCCATTATTTGTTTCCGGAAATGGACCCGCCACGTCTATTGCAATCCTTTCAAAGGGTGATCCGACATTATACTGTTGCATTTGGCTGTGATTCTTTTTGTTCGGGCCTTTGGTGGCAGCACAGGTATCACATTTTCGGCACCACTTCTCGACATCCTCCCTTGCATGTAGCCAATAGAATCGTTGTCGAACCTTTTCTAGCGTCTTGTTTACTCCTAGATGGCCTCCCGAAACTCCATCATGCATCTCTCGCAGAACGTCCATAATCTTCGATCTCGGTAAGACTAGCTGCATTACATAGGACTTTCCATCTGCTGATTCCCACTTACGTCGAAGGACACCTTCTTGGACATGCAACGAGTCCCACTGTGCCCAATAGGCCTTCAGAGCCGGACTTCTGTCGGAGATATCAGCCCATTCTGGTTTTTCCTGGTGTTCCTTGCATGCGAGGATGGGTTCAATATCTGGGTCCTCTTGTTGAGCCTTCCTCAACTCGTCGTTGCTCCAGCCATAAATGGGATTGGTTCTGGTTCGTAGGACAGTGACCACTTCTTTTTCTTCTTGGCGTCTGCAATGCTTACAGTCTTGCTTACATGGTCTCCGAGACAGTGCATCAGCATTTGAGTGAAGCTTCCCCTTCCGATGTTGAATTTCATAATCGTACGTCTGCAGCCTCTCAATCCATCTCGCCACTTGACCCTCTGGATTCTTGAAATTCAAAAGCCAGTTTAGTGCTCCATGGTCGGTTCGGAGAAGAAACTTCTGTCCATAGAGATACTTATGGAAGTGCTTTGTTGCCAAAATCAGTGCAAGAAGTTCTCTTCTGGTCACACAATAGTTTCTTTCCGACTTCGAGAGTACCTTGCTGTAATAGGCAACCACCTTTTCTTCGCCATCATGTACCTGTGACAATACAGCACCAATCCCGACATTGCTGGCATCAGCATCAATGATGAACGGTTTTCCTGGAGTCGGGTAGGTCAGCACTGGTGCATTACACAAGCGTTGCTTGAGCTCTTGAAAGCTGCGCTCGCACTCACCTGACCATTTAAACTGCTTTCCCTTTTCCGTTAGCTGATGTAGACTCTTGGCGATCTCAGCAAAATTCTTGACGAAGCGCCTATAGTAGGTGGCTAGACCCAGAAAGCTTCGGAGTTGATGTTTGTCCTGTGGTGTTGGCCAATTCTTCACGGTGTCAACCTTATCAGGATCCGTCTTAACTCCTTGGGATGAGATGATATGTCCCAGGTATTTCACTTCGGGTTTGAAGAGTGAACACTTTTCTGGATTGAGCTTGAGGTGGGCTTCTCGAAGTCTTTGAAACACGGCTCTCAGATTTGTACAATGTTCGTCAAATGTTTTTCCGTATACGATGACGTCATCCAAATAGACCAGGCAAGATTTCCAAGTGAGTCCTTGCAGGACGCATTCCATAAGGCGCTCAAAAGTCGCTGGAGCATTGCACAGTCCAAAAGGCATCACTTTGAACTGCCACAATCCGTTTCCTGTCGAGAACGCTGTCTTCTCTTTGTCTTCAGGATGGATTTCTACCTGCCAGTATCCACTTTTCAGGTCCAAAGTTGAGAACCATTGTGCTCCTTCCATTGCGTCCAGAGTATCGCTGATCCTAGGCAGAGGGTAGCTATCTTTCTTGGTCACATCGTTCAACCTTCGATAGTCCACGCAAAAGCGGGTTGATCCGTCTTTCTTCTTTACCAGGACCACTGGAGACGCCCAAGGGCTTTTAGAGTTTTCGATCAGACCCTCTTCTTTCATGGTGGTTATCAGTTCTTCAACCTCACCTTGTTTGGCTAGTGGAAGGCGTCTTGCAGGTTGACGAATCGGCTTTGCATCTCCGGTGTTGATTCGATGTTGAACCAGTTGTGTTCTGCCATATTTCCCTTGCGATGACGAAAAGATGTCTGCAAATTCTTCGAGGAGACCTTCTGCAGTTTTTCGTTGTTGGTGACCAAGATAAGATGACTTGAGAATGTTGGCCTTTATGGAGTTCAGCTCCTCAGATTTTGAGGTTTGCCTTGACTCTTCTTCGTTGATCCTTGTTATCGCTGATACAGATTCGCATTGTCCGACAATCTCACCTTTTCTAAGCTTAACTTCGTACGGCTTGATGTTCAGTATTCGTACGGGAACCATGTTCTTTACAGGTCTAACAAGAGTCTTCCCAATGGTAACGTTTTGGGAGGACTTTACAGATGCTGGTTCGACCATGAGGTATCGATGGCTGCCAGGCTTACCCTTCAATTTCGTCCACACGAATACTTCTGAAGAAGCAGGCAAAGTGAGATCTTCTTTGATGACGGTTTTCACAGATAACGAGGTCTCATGCGAGTGGATCCCATAGATCATCGGAATCTCGATGTTTCGATATTTCAGGACTTGGTTCCCGATGTCCAATATCACTCCGTGATCTTTCATGAAATCGACGCCGACAATGCACTCGTCGCATATATCTGCTACCAGAAACAGGTGAGAGAATTCCAACTCTGCCATCCGGATCTTAAGACGTACCTCACCATAGACTTTTGCGGCTTCTCCAGTTGCAGTCCTTAGACGATAGCTATTGGTGTTGTGGAGCCATGTCTTCTTAACGAGGTCCTGCCGTACAATGGACGCCGTGGCACCGGTGTCGATGGTAGCCACACATTTGTTGCCGTTTATACTTGCTTCCACGGTCAGGCTCTTGTTGTCACGTTTCGTTTGAGAAACCTGGATGGTGTTTCTGTAGCTATCGGTTCTAGAAGCCAGCTTCTGTCCCTCGAAGTTGGTGGGGTGGGTAACAACTTGGGAAGCGACATTATTGTAGGTGTAACTTTGACCAGTTGACATATTTCTGTGTTCACAGTGTTGGCATGCGGTTGCTCTTCGCGGTAATCTGCACTGTCGTTGAAGATGCCCGGTCTTGTTGCAGTTCCAGCATCGTGCTGGTCCGTCTCGCTGACTCCTTTCTAGAGTAGCCTTCTGACAAGAGCATTCTTGGACTTCCAATTCTCTCACGCGATGCACGTTTTGGGAAGCTTGTTCTGCGGCTTCCATTGTTAGAGCGAAAGCCAATGCTTCTGGTAGTGTTTGCTTTCCGGCAGTGCGAATAGCCCTTTGGAGATTTATATCGCCCACAGCTCTCACAAAGGCTTCAACAGCAAGTTGATTTATTATCTCGTTGCCAGCTGTTGGGTATGCCAGGTGGACCAATCGCTCAATATCTGCCTGAAGCTGCTGCAGAGTTTCACCTCTTTTCTGTGCCCTGTTGTTTAGTTGTACTCGGAAGACTTCTGTCATGTGGCTATCCCCAAACCGCTGTTCGATTGCGTTTACCAGAACTTTGAAGTCACCGTTCTTCTCTGCTGGGATGGTTTGTAGCAGTTCAGCAGCTGCTCCTCTCAAGGCAAGCGTAAGAGCAATGTATTTTTCGTCATCGTCCCAGCCGTTTGTTAACGCTGCTGCTTCAAACTGTTTCTTGTAGATTGACCACGGTATCTGACCATCAAAGCTTGGAGGATTCACTTCTCTCTTTCTTGAGCACTCACCAGAAGGTTCTCGAGCTTTCATCTTTCGCACTTTTTCTAGTTCGCTTGTAATGGTTTCGATCTGTTCGTCTATTTTCTTGAAACGTGCATTAGTCGTTGAATTTTGTTTTTCGACACGCTCATCGAGAGTATTGATTTTGTCTTCGAAGTCCGCAAACCTGCCTTCTAGCAGATTTTTCTGTTCATCAAACCGATCTCGAACGTCATCCCTTTGAGCTTGTAGTTGTTTGAGAACATTCTCTTGCTCGGTCTTCTGCTCGTTTCTTTGAGTTTCCAGTTGCTTGAGAACATTATCTTGCTCCTTCTTTTGCTCGTTTCTTTGAGTTTCTAGTTGCTCCAGAACATTCTTTTGATTCTCTTCAAATTTGGCTAGAAGAAGTGTCATCATGGTAGATAAGTCGGCAGTTGCATTTACCTCTTTCGATTTTGCTTCCACTTCGAAAGCAAACGTATCTGGGTCTTCATTTTGTTCTTCCAGATATTCCTGTAGCCGTTTTACGAGTTCGATTTTACATCCTGCCCCACTTAAGCCACGTTTGCTTAATTCGGCCTTTAGCTCAGAGACAGTTAAGTCTTTCAAAACTTTACTCATTTTTTTTTTTAATTTTTAACTTCACTATTTCAAACAAAATAGTTTAATCACTATTCACTGTGTTATTCTCAATAAGTTTTAATCCCACTTCTGACACCAATGTAATATTCGGCTTGGTCCGACAATTAAAACTTATTCACTTTTTAAATAAAACACAAATTCACTTTATTCAAATCACTCACAAACTTATTTATTCAACACTTTCAATTATAACTTTGCAAACACAGAGTACTTTTCTTTATCGCAGTTCACAATTAATTAATTCGCCTCGCCACCAAACGGCTATTTATATCAAAAATGATGGGTTCTAGAAACTACTATTGGTTCCTATTGGTTCTTGGGGAAGCTGAAAGTTCGAGAAGCTCTCTATTTACAAATAAAAAATACTGGGATTTTTGTAGGGGCTAACGTTCTTAATGCTAAACAAAAAGTTTCTCTTAATCTTAATTAATTATTGCCCCTCACGAGTGTTTACTACTACAATTAAACGATATTAAGTAAAGAGAGTATGTACATTAAATAAACAAGAGATACAGAGTAAGTAAAGAGAGTATGTACATTAAATAAACAAGAGATACAGAGTAAGTAAAGAGAGTAAGAAAAGTGTGTACATTAAATATAGAAAGAGATACAGAGAGTAAGAGATAATAAAGTATATACATTAGACATTACAATAGAAGGAGAAACAGAGCGTATGAGATAAATAAAGTGTATACACATTACACTATTTACAATAAACAAGTTTAAACAACCTATATAAGGTTTTAAGGGTGTTATAGTTCTCTCTCTTCCTTTCAGTTATAGCTTATTGATTTTTACTGGGTACCCGTCGGATCCGATGTTAGAAGCACTATTGGTGTCATTTCGAATACTTTAGGTTTCCCCTTAGCCTAGAATTGGACAAGAGGTTAAATGCAAAGAACGGGGAAGGGGGACTGAGGTGATGGATGTAAGCTGTTGAGGATGGATGAAGTAGTTGCTCCTGATTTCCTTAGTAGAAAAAACTTAGGCTGCGCGTACGGTAGTGCGAGAGAGCGATGCGATGCGAGAAGCGTTTGTATGCGAGAAAAATATTTACATTGATTCTCATGAGCGTGCGTCCAGTAAAGCGACATCTTGAGCGAGTTTCTCGCATAACTACTCGCTTCAAAACTCTTCCGACCAGTTTTTCAAGCGAGATTGAGCGAGTTGAAGTTTGTTTTGAATTTGATTGTGACGTTTAGAAAATAGAAAATTTATTTATTCCCCTTGTGTTGTGTGTGATTGTTATAATTATGAAAGAATTGAGAAATAAGGAAAATTATAAATTTGTTCTTTCCTTTTTGGAAGTAAATATCTTGTTACATCCTTTTTCTTTTGTTCAACATACGAAAATAGAAATTTTTGTTTAAAAATTAATTTTCTAATGATGACAAGAATCCAATTTCTTGACACATCTAGTCGAAAAAAATCGCTTTTATTATGCGCACTATCTCGCATCTAATAACGCTTCTCGTTTTGCTTCTCGCATCGCTTCTCGCATCGTATCGCTTTCTCGCACTACCGTACGCGCAGCCTTAGAAAAAGTAGTTTTTTTTCTCAACGATAACAGGTAACAGGTTGACCGAAATCTTAAGTAAAGGTTTCTATCAAATCAAATCCAAAGAATAACAACTTATTCGCTTGTGAAAGTCACGTTATAACTTGGAAAAGTTCTAATTATCTAAAATCTAGATCTAGATACTCTACAAAAATAAAAACACTGGCGCAAAATTATAGTCGCTAATGAACAACTTTAGCGTGATACTAAGCTTAAAATGACGTTTGAGTCATGTCTGAAACGTCATTTTAAGCTAGTGTCACACTAAAGTTGTTCATTAGCGGACTATAATTTTGCGCCATTAAGTTCTAATTCTGCATTTATATGCATTTTTTTGTTAAGTCCTGGAAAAGATAAACTTCTTATCGCACATTTTTCATTTGGTAATTAGGTCGAAAAAATGTATACATGAGAAAATTAAAAAAAAATGTTTATCTAATGTGTACACGGGTTAAGCATTTATTTGCTTCAACTAGCCATGAACAAAAATTCGGAGTTATAAGAGTTGGTACAGTTTAAGTGAAAAAGAAGACTACTGATTAACGTAACGTTGGACCTTCTATATTCTTAAGATTGTTAATAGAAGTAAGAGAAAATAGGACTATAACTTTTAAGCTAGGATTCACCAAATTTTGAATTATGCACCAGATTGTTAAGAAGAACGCTCTGATTATCTGTTCCAAATTTTAAAATTTGGTGAATCACAGTTTCTGAGCTATCAGCGTCTAAACTTTCAAAAGTACTGCAAAGCAGAAACTAATGAAAAAGGATTACATCTCTTAAACCAGGATTCACCAAAACTGAGCCATGCACCAAATTGTTACTTAAGACAGACTTATTCATTGGTCCAAGTTTGGAAATTTGGTGAATCATAGTTTTCGAGCTATCGGCTTCTGAGCTTTGAAAAATACTGCAAACCAGAAACTAAGGAAAAAGGATTACAACTTTTAAACCAGGATTCACAAAATTCTGAGCCATGCACCAAATTGTTACTTAAGACAGACTTATTCATTGGTCCAAGTTTGGAAATTTGGTGAATCATAGTTTTCGAGCTACCAGCTTCTGAAATTTCAAAAATACTGCAAACCAGAAACAAAGGAAAAATGATTTCAACTTTTAAACCAGGATTCACAAAATTCTGAGCCATGCACCAAATTGTTACTTAAGACAGACTTATTCATTGGTCCAAGTTTGGAAATTTGGTGAATCATAGTTTGTGAGCTACCAGCTTCTGAAATTTCAAAAATACTGCAAACCAGAAACAAAGGAAAAATGATTTCAACTTTTAAACCAGGATTCACCAAATTCTGAGTTATGCACCAAATTGTTACTTAAGACAGACTCATTCATTGGTCCAAGTTTGGAAATTTGGTGAATCATAGTTTTCGAGCTATCGGCTTCTGAAATTTCAAAAATACTGCAAACCAGAAACAAAGGAAAAATGATTTCAACTTTTAAACCAGGATTCACCAAATTCTGAGCCATGCACCAAATTGTTACTTAAGACAGACTTATTCATTGGTCCAAGTTTGGAAATTTGGTGAATCATAGTTTGTGAGCTACCAGCTTCTGAAATTTCAAAAATACTGCAAACCAGAAACAAAGGAAAAATGATTTCAACTTTTAAACCAGGATTCACAAAATTCTGAGCCATGCACCAAATTGTTACTTAAGACAGACTTATTCATTGGTCCAAGTTTGGAAATTTGGTGAATCATAGTTTGTGAGCTACCAGCTTCTGAAATTTCAAAAATACTGCAAACCAGAAACAAAGGAAAAATGATTTCAACTTTTAAACCAGGATCCACCAAATTCTGAGTTATGCACCAAATTGTTACTTAAGACAGACTTATTCATTGGTCCAAGTTTGGAAATTTGGTGAATCATAGTTTTCGAGCTACCAGCTTCTGAAATTTCAAAAATACTGCAAACCAGAAACAAAGGAAAAATGATTTCAACTTTTAAACCAGGATTCACCAAATTCTGAGCCATGCACCAAATTGTTACTTAAGACAGACTTATTCATTGGTCCAAGTTTGGAAATTTGGTGAATCATAGTTTGTGAGCTACCAGCTTCTGAAATTTCAAAAATACTGCAAACCAGAAACAAAGGAAAAATGATTTCAACTTTTAAACCAGGATCCACCAAATTCTGAGTTATGAGCCAAATTGTTACTTAAGACAGACTTATTCATTGGTCCAAGTTTGGAAATTTGGTGAATCATAGTTTGTGAGCTACCAGCTTCTGAAATTTCAAAAATACTGCAAACCAGAAACAAAGGAAAAATGATTTCAACTTTTAAACCAGGATCCACCAAATTCTGAGTTATGCACCAAATTGTAACTTAAGACAGACTTATTCATTGGTCCAAGTTTGGAAATTTGGTGAATCATAGTTTTCGAGCTATCGGCTTCTGAGCTTTGAAAAATACTGCAAACCAGAAACAAAGGAAAAAGGATTACAACTTTTAAACCAGGATTCACAAAATTCTGAGTTATGCACCAAATTGTTACTTAAGACAGACTTATTCATTGGTCCAAGTTTGGAAATTTGGTGAATCATAGTTTTCGAGCTACCAGCTTCTGAAATTTCAAAAATACTGCAAACCAGAAACAAAGGAAAAATATATATATTGATATGATTTCAACTTTTAAACCAGGATTCACCAAATTCTGAGCCATGCACCAAATTGTTACTTAAGACAGACTTATTCATTGGTCCAAGTTTGGAAATTTGGTGAATCATAGTTTGTGAGCTACCAGCTTCTGAAATTTCAAAAATACTGCAAACCAGAAACAAAGGAAAAATGATTTCAACTTTTAAACCAGGATCCACCAAATTCTGAGTTATGCACCAAATTGTTACTTAAGACAGACTTATTCATTGGTCCAAGTTTGGAAATTTGGTGAATCATAGTTTTCGAGCTATCGGCTTCTGAGCTTTGAAAAATACTGCAAACCAGAAACAAAGGAAAAAGGATTACAACTTTTAAACCAGGATTCACAAAATTCTGAGTTATGCACCAAATTGTTACTTAAGACAGACTTATTCATTGGTCCAAGTTTGGAAATTTGGTGAATCATAGTTTGTGAGCTACCAGCTTCTGAAATTTCAAAAATACTGCAAACCAGAAACAAAGGAAAAATGATTTCAACTTTTAAACCAGGATTCACCAAATTCTGAGTTATGCACCAAATTGTTACTTAAGACAGACTCATTCATTGGTCCAAGTTTGGAAATTTGGTGAATCATAGTTTTCGAGCTATCGGCTTCTGAAATTTCAAAAATACTGCAAACCAGAAACAAAGGAAAAATGATTTCAACTTTTAAACCAGGATTCACCAAATTCTGAGCCATGCACCAAATTGTTACTTAAGACAGACTTATTCATTGGTCCAAGTTTGGAAATTTGGTGAATCATAGTTTGTGAGCTACCAGCTTCTGAAATTTCAAAAATACTGCAAACCAGAAACAAAGGAAAAATGATTTCAACTTTTAAACCAGGATTCACCAAATTCTGAGTTATGCACCAAATTGTTACTTAAGACAGACTCATTCATTGGTCCAAGTTTGGAAATTTGGTGAATCATAGTTTTCGAGCTATCGGCTTCTGAGCTTTGAAAAATACTGCAAACCAGAAACTAAGGAAAAAGGATTACAACTTTTAAACCAGGATTCACCAAATTCTGAGCCATGCACCAAATTGTTACTTAAGACAAACTTATTCTAACTATTCTAACTAAATTGGACCAATGAATAAGTCTGCCTTAAGTAACAATTTGGTGCATGGCTCAGAATTTGGTGAATCCTGGTTTAAAAGTTGTAATCCTTTTTCCTAAGTTTCTGGTTTGCAGTATTTTTCAAAGCTCAGAAGCCGATAGCTCGAAAACTATGATTCACCAAATTTCCAAACTTGGACCAATGAATGAGTCTGTCTTAAGTAACAATTTGGTGCATAACTCAGAATTTGGTGAATCCTGGTTTAAAAGTTGAAATCATTTTTCCTTTGTTTCTGGTTTGCAGTATTTTTGAAATTTCAGAAGCTGGTAGCTCACAAACTATGATTCACCAAATTTCCAAACTTGGACCAATGAATAAGTCTGTCTTAAGTAACAATTTGGTGCATGGCTCAGAATTTTGTGAATCCTGGTTTAAAAGTTGAAATCATTTTTCCTTTGTTTCTGGTTTGCAGTATTTTTGAAATTTCAGAAGCTGGTAGCTCGAAAACTATGATTCACCAAATTTCCAAACTTGGACCAATGAATAAGTCTGTCTTAAGTAACAATTTGGTGCATGGCTCAGAATTTTGTGAATCCTGGTTTAAAAGTTGTAATCCTTTTTCCTTAGTTTCTGGTTTGCAGTATTTTTCAAAGCTCAGAAGCCGATAGCTCGAAAACTATGATTCACCAAATTTCCAAACTTGGACCAATGAATAAGTCTGTCTTAAGTAACAATTTGGTGCATGGCTCAGTTTTGGTGAATCCTGGTTTAAGAGATGTAATCCTTTTTCATTAGTTTCTGCTTTGCAGTACTTTTGAAAGTTTAGACGCTGATAGCTCAGAAACTGTGATTCACCAAATTTTAAAATTTGGAACAGATAATCAGAGCGTTCTTCTTAACAATCTGGTGCATAATTCAAAATTTGGTGAATCCTAGCTTAAAAGTTATAGTCCTATTTTCTCTTACTTCTATTAACAATCTTAAGAATATAGAAGGTCCAACGTTACGTTAATCAGTAGTCTTCTTTTTCACTTAAACTGTACCAACTCTTATAACTCCGAATTTTTGTTCATGGCTAGTTGAAGCAAATAAATGCTTAACCCGTGTACACATTAGATAAACATTTTTTTTTAATTTTCTCATGTATACATTTTTTCGACCTAATTACCAAATGAAAAATGTGCGATAAGAAGTTTATCTTTTCCAGGACTTAACAAAAAAATGCATATAAATGCAGAATTAGAACTTAATGGCGCAAAATTATAGTCCGCTAACGAACAACTTTAGTGTGACACTAGCTTAAAATGACGTTTCAGACATGACTCAAACGTCATTTTAAGCTTAGTATCACGCTAAAGTTGTTCATTAGCGACTATAATTTTGCGCCAGTGTTTTTATTTTTGTAGAGTATCTAGATCTAGATTTTAGATAATTAGAACTTTTCCAAGTTATAACGTGACTTTCACAAGCGAATAAGTTGTTATTCTTTGGATTTGATTTGATAGAAACCTTTACTTAAGATTTCGGTCAACCTGTTACCTGTTATCGTTGAGAAAAAAAAACTACTTTTTCTAAGTTTTTTCTACTAAGGAAATCAGGAGCAACTACTTCATCCATCCTCAACAGCTTACATCCATCACCTCAGTCCCCCTTCCCCGTTCTTTGCATTTAACCTCTTGTCCAATTCTAGGCTAAGGGGAAACCTAAAGTATTCGAAATGACACCAATAGTGCTTCTAACATCGGATCCGACGGGTACCCAGTAAAAATCAATAAGCTATAACTGAAAGGAAGAGAGAGAACTATAACACCCTTAAAACCTTATATAGGTTGTTTAAACTTGTTTATTGTAAATAGAATACAAAAATACACAAATCTTTTTACATTTAACTTTACTTCCAAGTGTAGGTGGTACACAATTGAGGCACTAATTTAAATTCAACCCAGTTCTTCTATTATCATTCATTACAAGGCGACACAACCGAAAAAATAAAAGTAAAACAGCATTAAAAAAAGGTTATTAAGAATTGCGTGTTGTTGTTGAGGAAGCTTTTATTTTAACAGCATGCATTGTGGTTCTTGCTTGAAGATCATGCTCTGGTTGAATTTGCGACCATCCTTATTGGTCTGAGTGACGATT
This sequence comes from Sphaerophoria taeniata, assembly GCA_943590905.1. Classification (NCBI taxonomy): domain Eukaryota; kingdom Metazoa; phylum Arthropoda; class Insecta; order Diptera; family Syrphidae; genus Sphaerophoria; species Sphaerophoria taeniata. Next base: position 20,259,166 of record OX016540.1, on the reverse strand, counting down.
TTCTTGGTTTCCTCGGATTTGGCATCGAGTTTCTTCCCTTCGTAGCAATCATAATCGATTAGCCAGTCGGGAGAGAGAAGGAATGTCAGTTCTTGGCCGCGCCAAGCCCACACCAGAGATGCTATTGTTATTGTCCTGGCCAAAGAGCAGACACAGGCGAAGGCCTGCTTGCGCATCTTATCCAACGCTGGAACATTCCAGTGATCACATTGCGGATTGTTTTCAACCAACCAGATGGAGTAGTGTTCGTGATCGAAAGTGGTCAAAATTTAAGGTGCCCTTGGGCATGGCATCGAAGGAATCCTTTGATATTAGTTCTTCTTCATTCATGCTTTATATTTTGCAGATTTTCTAAAAATAAAAATAATAAAGGGAATGATCAAAAAGTTATTTAAGAAAAACTTACGAATGCAGGAAATCCCAATAAAGATATGAAATGAAATGTTTTCAAATTCATAAAATGACATTCCGAATGACTCCGAATAAAGCTTTTTTTGTTCAGGGATGTTATCGATTTGATAACGTTACGTCATTTTGAAATTGCGTTACGTAATTGTTTATAATTTTTAATTTGTTAATAACTAACAAATTAAGATTCACTAAATTCGGAAAATAGTTACGATCGATTCACCAAATTCAGGCGCATCTTTTGGTACCAAATTTTTTGAAATTCAGAACAAGTGCTGCTAGGTATACGCCTTACGTTATTTTGTTAATAACTTTTAAACTATGATTCACTAAATTCTAAAATTGATTCACTAAATTTCACCAAATTCTCACCTAATTATTTGCATCAAAAAAATTGAAATTCCTCACAAAGTGCTGCTAAGTATATGGCGGTCATAAAAACATATCTTTCTTCATTTATCGAACACGGACAACATTCTGCTTATGAAATCTACTTTGATTGCCTGCAAATCATGCACTGTTTAGCGAAGAAGTTTAATCTTAGATTTATATTAAATTTTGTATATACACCTTATAGTAATTGCAGCGTCGAGAATCGACGACAGCGACGTGTGTATTACCAACCAGAACTATTTATGTCGGTACTATAGTTCCCATGAATAACTGCCAGCGCCAACGACGGGTAAAGTTTCCAACTTAAAATTCTCGACGCTGAAAATACTATAAGGTGTATATACTAAGACTAAATCAACAAATTGTTCTAAGATCTTGACATTACAAGCTCCTCACATCGAATTAAAATTCAGTCACGTTAAATCATTTCCGATTACACTTTTCATACATAAACAGTGCATGATACGATACAATGAACAACAATGAACAGATCTAATTTAACTGCAAGTACTTGAACTTGAACAAACCTTTTTCCACTTGACGTTTACGTTTGACACATGACACTTCCTCGAAGTGCCGCGCCGAACCCAACCAATCTTTTCTTGTGTTTTTCTTTAAGGCTAAATCACAAAGGCGCTTCAGCTTCGGCTTCGCCTGACGTTTACGAGTTCAGCTATAGGAATTCAATGCTTGCTATCACAATGACGCTTCGACCTCACGTTTCGTACGTAACGTGACTCCAAACGGAAGCTCTAGTTCAAATATGCTGAACTTTTGCTTTGTCTGACAGCTCAACAGCTGTTTGTTCATTTGTTTTTTGGAGCAGCGTTACCACTCGAAAAAAAAGGAATCGAAGTAGATTTGGGAATAAAGCGAAGTAAATTGAGAAAAAGTGAAGTAGATTTCAAAATAGCGTATTTTATATTGTCCATGGATACATTGATGCAAAGAGGGACATACAGTTATTATCAAAAGTTCATATAGACAGAATTACAATTAGGGCCGTGTGCGAATTGTGTTAATATGTGTATAAAAACTTGACGTTCGATTTAATTTTGACACTAAATAAATAAAATTTTAGTTAAAATTTAACTAGCAGACGAAAATATGACACTAGTGGTTAAATTTAACCAACACTTTAACGCAAGTCGCACACATGACCTAAAATATTAAACACTTCAATACAATCACGTAACTCATACTTTGGTATGGGTTGACATTTCGTGTTTGTAAAGTGTGTCCGCTTATTGTGCGCGTATAAGGATAGAAACTGCAGATGCAGATGTCGATTATCTATTTTCCTGATGAAAATAAGAGAACTGTAGGCATAAATTACTCAATGAGTTAATCGAAGCAGATTTTGGAAATATCAAGTAAAATCGATGTAATTTTTTTCTGAGAAAAGTAGATTTCAAAACATTCTTGATGGTGCGAAGTGGGAATAGATTTTCAAAGTTTTTCAAAAATCGAAGTATAGACTACTTCGAAAGGAGTAAAGTGGCAAATCTGTATGATGATGATGGAGGGAGAACTGTCATTCAAAGCACACGTGAAGCGGGTGCATCGTAACGCAGACGAAGCCGAAGCTGAAGCGTGTTTGTGGTTTGGCCTTTAATTTTTTCATAGAAAATTGATTTATTCAAAAACAAATGAAACTATTAAAGTTTGCATTTCAATATATTGTAAGAATTGTTTATTCAACTCAAGATATAACATTCCATTTGTGTATCATACAAAGATAAACAATTCGGCACAATATAAAACCACCGTGTTGTTTACTTCCAATTTGTTTCCAATTAGAGCACGTGCAAATAGTTTGTTTTGGTTTTTGTTTTGTGCATTAATAAATCTTATTCCTTGGTTTGATTAGTGTTTATGTGAAAAACAGAGAATTCAATAAAATCAACCAATTTAATATCGATTCCTTGTTTTATTCATACAGCGATCTAGTTTAGTTTTGCAACCGGTTGTAAGTAAAAGTAGAAAGTTTCTTAAAACAATAAGGATGGCTTCTAGTAGCTTGCTCCAGGATGCTCAAACTCAACACGGCGATTCGAAAACTGTCGACGAAGAGAATATTGTTTTGATAAAATCATGCTTGTGGAATGAATCGCCCGAAACCAACGATAATTCGGCTGAATGTGTTTGGTTCTTCGAAGTTAAGATACCAGAAGTGAAAGAAGAGGTGGTAAGTTGAAAAAACATTCACTCAAATTTCATTATAAAATTTAAAACACAATGAGTAATAACATAATGTTTGCAGTTCCACCTTTCACTTGGCAAAACGTAAACCTTGAAAATAGTATATTACAATTTGCCTGTTCTTTGCAAGTTTTCAAATCGAATAAGACTTTGCAAAAAGCCTCAAGTGACGAATTTCTAGCAAAATAAAAAAAGGTCTTTAAAATTTTTTCAATTCGACTTTCTAGGCATTCACATTCATTTTCCGTTGCTTTGTTGATTCGATGAATGTTTTTTTGTACCCAACAAGTAAATATTCAGCCCCGTTACTATACTGATGAAGTCTTGGGAATTCCTCTTGACGATGAATGCTATACTATGCAGCAGTACACGATAACTTTCTTGGAGACGTGAAGTATTGTCTTCGCTCTTGGGTTATGGATTATCTTCATTGAATGGTCTTAAAAAAAAGCCATGATTTTCATTGAAGAACGGAAAGTTTTGTCATGATGCCCATTTACTCCACATTACTGTGGTCAGGAAATCGAAAGATTTTTCGAAAGCTTTTGACCAACTCTCTCACGCCATCATAAAATTCAAACTAAATGCATATGGCTTCCCTCCATATTTCATCAATTGAATATCCTCATATCTCGAGAAAAGGTCTTATCAAGTAAGGCATTTTATCTCTAAGTCATTTTTTTGCTAATTCGAGAGTTCCTCAGGGTAGCCATCTAGGACCTCTACTTTTTAATTTAGCTATAAACGGTGCTCCGTTATGTGTACGTAATAGCTAAATTCTGATCTTCGCAGATGATATGAAGATTTACAAAAACATCTCTTCTTGTAACGATCACATTCTTCTACAAGATGATATAAATAGTTTTGCATTGTGGTGTGAGAAAAATAGTTTAAATCTAAATCCAATAAAATGTCAAACAATGACCTTTTCAAGGAAGCATGTACCGTCTTCATATGACTACGCTATCTCACAGCACTAACCCTTGTAACTTCCGTAAGAGTTATATTTTTCTGTGCACATTAGCAACATTGTGAATAAAGCCAATTCAATTCTTGGATTTATAAAGCGTTGGTCAAAGTAGTTCCGAGATCCAAATATTACCCGCGCTCTATATACTGACTTAGAATGCACTTCTCAGGTTTGATCACCTCGTTACGATATTCAAATTGAGAGGCTAGAATTTATTCAAGGAAATTTTACTCGTTTTGCCCTCAAAGATATTCTATGCAGTGATCCTTTGAATGTCCCCTTTTATGAAAACCCTTTACTAACTCTCCAGATGGAAACATTGTCAAATAGAAACAGCAACGACATAGTATTCTTCCATCAAGTTATCACTGGTGTAACAGATGCACCGGAACTACTTGGCTCTATGTCTTTTAACCATCTTCGCAGGAAGGACATGGCACAAGAACCAAAACATCGTACCAACTATGGATTTTATGAGCCCTTGACACGTATGAGAAGGATTAAAAACTGCAACTCCGACTTATTTGATTTAAAATCTAAGCAAGAATTAGTTAAAATCTTTGCTCAAGACCAGTGTTCATCACTTTTAAATGTTTTTTTGTTTAATTAATGTTTGTAACTCGTAATGATGCATTACAATTCAGTCGCCACATAATTCAAATCACAAACATAAAAACACATGCAACACTGTGATAGAATTCACACTCAACAAAACGAGCCCAAAACAAATGCAAATCATATGGAGATAAAAGAAAACACAATCGTTACGTTATTTTAAACTTCGCCCTACGTATAGTTCACATTTGGTTTTTCCCAAAAGGTTGACTAGTAGAGGCTAAAGAAGAAGGGAAAAGTTAAGTTAGAAAGCCGATATCAACAGTACAAGTATTAATACCAGTCAACGAGTGGAAAATTAATCAGTCTGACGCCGACCGCCGAAGAGTAAGGACCATAGGTAAGTTACTGAATATATAACAAAGGCTTCCCCCCACCAGTTGTAAGGGGCTTCTTTTGAAGTATATTCAGTTGTTCGAAGGTAAGTGTAATACCAGTCTCGACTGCGATTGTATCGGTTTCGACCGCGATTATCCACGTTAGTGGCGATTAACCTGTGTGTACAGCGATAACCCCTTTCGGCGGCGATTGTACCGGTTACGACCGCGATTACCCACGTTAGTGGCGATTAACCTGTTATACAGCGATTACCCGTTTCGGCGGCGGCGATTGTACCGGTTGCGACCGCGATTACCCACGTTAGTGGCGATTAACCTGTGTATACAGCGATTACCCGTTTCGGTGGCGATTGTATCGGTTTCGACCGCGGTTACCCACGTTAGTGGCAATTGTATACAGCGATTACCCGTCTCGACGGCGATTGTACCGGTTCCGACCGCGATTAACCTGTGGATACAGCGATTATCCGTTTCGGCGGCGATTGTACCGGTTACGACCGCGATTACGCACGTTAGTGGCGATTAACTTGTTATACAGCGATTACCCGTTTCGACGGCGGCGATTGTACCGGTTGCGACCGCGATTACCCACGTTAGTGGCGATTAACCTGTGTATACAGCGATTACCCGTTTCGGCGGCGATTGTTCAGTTTCGCCCGCGATTACCCACGTTAATGGCGATTAACCTGTGTATACAGCGATTACCCGTTTCGGCGGCGATTGTATCGGTTTCGACCGCGATTACCCACGTTAGTGGCAATTGTATACAGCGATTACCCGTCTCGACGGCGATTGTACCGGTTCCGACCGCGATTAACCTGTGGATACAGCGATTATCCGTTTCGGCGGCGATTGTACCGGTTACGAACTCGATTACCCACGTTAGTGGCGATTAACCTGTTATACAGCGATTACCCGTTTCGGCGGCGGCGATTGTACCGGTTGCGACCGCGATTACCCACGTTATGGCAGTAAGCAAAACCCGCTATTGAAAAGCATAAGTAACCACTGTCTAAAAGAGAAAACGCATGATTGACAACCTAGCATAAGGAGGAGACGAACAAATACCGGTATCCCGCCAATTTAATGATAAACAAATACTATACAAATTGTATAGTAAATATTGAATAAAATAAATAGATCCCAAGTTAAATACCGGTATTTTAACAAACCTTGAACTTCCCTGAGCATACCTGAGCTATAAACTTAAAATACCATCACAAACTGTTAGTTATGTATTGATATTGTTTTGTTAACTGTCTTGTTTTTGTTTCATCTATGTATGTGAGTGTTTGTTATGTTATGTTTGCTTACTAACAACTTATACTGCACTAAGTGATGAGCCGGTGCGGTGGTATAACATAGTCTACTATGTTGGCAAAACATCGGTCGTAAGACTATGCTTGCTATAAGCTCTTTTCGACCAATTCTGATAGTGTAAAGAAAAACTTTTGTAGTTCCAGCATCTGTAAGGTCCATTCCACTGGCCTTTTCTTACACTGTTTCCAGTGCATTCCTCCAGCACTGCTTTTATTGTTGACGTGAAAAAAGGTAGTGCCTTAGAAGCTCTTTCTTTTTCTCAACTGCGAAAGTTTTTCCCCAAGGTCTGGGTATGCCAATTGAGCAAATCCTGAAATATCAGAAACCTGTGCTTCAGTTAAACTCTGCAGACTTCTTTCATTTGGCCTTAATTAAAGCTTTTGTCAAATTTTCAACACCTTCAAGTAAAATCTCTCTGCCGCCCCAACAACTTGCTATTGCAGCTATAGAAATATGTCGCTTGTAGAACCAAGGAAATTTCAAAAGAAAAATGTGGCATTGTAAGAAAGGATTACAAATTCCCGGTTTTGTTCGACAAAACACTCCTCCTTGACTACGCATCTGAAATACACCTCCTTACCTCCGGACATATATCAAAAATTCAAAGCCAATTCACGTTGAAATACTGTAACGTAAAATAATTTGGTTGAACGTAATTCCCCAAATTATTGAAAATTTCATAAGAAAACCCAGAAGAAGCCTGCCATTTACTACCACCCTGTAATATACACACACCACTCTGCGATTGCCAGTAGGCATCTGAGTCTATTTCCCAGACACCCTATGGATATCAAAATCTCAATCCATACGTCTACCAACAACGCAAACCAGAGAGGAAGCAGGAAGAGACAGGTACCCCCACATACCCTTGACTCCTATACCAAGGATCTGCAACTTCATCATCCTTCACCCGTGTATCGGTGTATCCAGCATACCTATATGAGACATGCTCACACTTCGCTAACACGGCCACCTGCTCTCCCTACTCCTCTCCCCTTCCTCTTCTGAATTATCCTATCCATCCCTGTCACAGAAGCGTGACACATCTGTCAGCATACCATGGGTACTGACTACAAAGTCCCGTAGAACAGCCCAGAGGGCACCGGACACCATGTTCACGCCTATCCGCTACGAGCATAGATGTTCTTCTTGCAGCTTGTATATTCTGTAGTCTACACCTAGAAACCAAGGACCCTACTTATATCCCTCGCGAACGTACCTAGACCAGCAATGCAATTTCCTAAAATCTCAAACAAATTCCCGGAGATTCTCCTCCAGTTCGCACCTTTGCGTCTAGATACTGTTCCCTGATTCTGTGCCTAATGGGATGGAAGCAACCTTATGCCGGCAACGCCCCCTTCCTCACCATCTATTCGTTAAGAAAAGATGGAGTGGACGGCATGCGACAACGTAAGGTCGTGGTTGAGATCGACCGTCGCGGTGGCCGGCAGCAACCTAGCCACAACCAGCTCAGCCAGGCCATGGGTACTTGCTCCGGGATCTATACAACCGGTGTTACCTCTTATTATCCTGCCGACCGTTGAACTTAGATGTTTAAGTTCGAATAATGATTTTTTTAAAAGCTTACTGGCCCTCATAACTCTCGAAGAAAAGATGTGACAAGAACTGACAAATTGATAGAAGAAGATTCCTAAATGCACCTCTCATAATGCTACGAGTGAACCCAGTCCGTAAGAACGAAATCCTAATCTCGTCATTATATTAGCCCTGGAGAATGCACACCTAAGTATTAACTGCAAACAGACCATAGGTTTTCATGGCTGCTGTGGCACGAAACAGATATCATCCAGCTGCCACGATGATATGCTGGGTAGGGATAGAGAGGTGGCTAACCTAATGGGGAGGGAGGATCCAAGGTGTCATCCGGTCCTCCTGGTCTCACAACCCACCCGAATTGATTCCGGAAATCATCTCTCCCGTGAACCAACCTTGGCTGTCCTTTGGACCGCCGAGTCCCCATGACTCACTGTTATTAATGGGCAGCCCCTTTATATGCGCAATTGGACGAGCGTCTTTCTTGGTTACGGAGTTCACCTTCCGAAAGTCCAGGCACAATCGGTTCTTACCAGGTTTGCGAACAAGCACCACTGGGGAACTCCATGCGCTGGAACTTTCCTCGATGACTCCCAACTAAAGCATGCGGTCCAATTCCGCGTACATGAGAGTTTGTATCGCCGGAGAAATGGGATAGTACCTTTGCTTTATTGGTACGGCATCACCGGTATCTATGTAATGCTGCACTAGGTTCGTTTTTCCGAGTCCATTGACTGCGAAAGAAGGAAACCTACGAATAACAGCTTCTAGTCGTTTAGACTCTTCATTATTCAACTTTATTTGGTTGGTGGGTTTCTCATCGGGCTCACCGGTCGTTATTCCTGAAAGTCCTGCAATTACTTAAGGTGCGAACTGGAGGAGAATCTCCGGGAATTTGTTTGAGATTTTGGGAAATTGCATTGCTAGTCTAGGTACGTTCGCGAGGGATATAAGAAGGGTCCTTGGTTTCTAGGTGTAGACTGCAGAATATACAAGCTGCAAGAAGAACATCTATGCTTGTAGCGGATAGGCGTGAACATGGTGTCCGGTGCCCATTGGGCTGTTCTACGGGACTTTGTAGTCAGTACCCATGGAATGCTGACAGATGTGTCACGCTTCTGTGACAGGGATGGATAGGATAATTCAGAAGAGGAAGGGGAGAGGAGTAGGGAGAGCAGGTGGCCGTGTTAGCGAAGTGTGAGCATGTCTTATATAGGGATGCTGGATACACCGATACACGGGTGAAGGATGATGAAGTTGCAGATCCTTGGTATAGGAGTCAACGGTATGTGGGGGTACCTGTCTCTTCCTGCTTCCTCTCTGGTTTGCGTTGTTGGTGGACATATGGGTTGAGATTTAGATATCCATAGGGTGTCTGGGAAATAAATTCAGATGCCTACTGGCAATCGCAGAGTAGTGCGTGTATATTACAGGGTGGTAGTATATGGCATGGCTTCTTCTGGGTTTTCTTATGAAATTTTCAATAATTTGGGCAATTACATTCAACCAAATTATTTTACGTTACAATACTAACGAATTCGTGTACCCCCCCCCCCCTCCCGTTCCGCCTTGTATATTTATATCTATATATCATAGAGGCCAGCTTCATAATTCATAATTGACACTCAGTCACAGCCAAAAAATGATAAGAAGAGAAATCAGAACTGCGGAGGGCACGTTGTTGTACCTATTTATCAGTGGTGGTACTGGTCTTGATAAAAAAAAAATTGCTAGTAGTAAGAATATTACTGCGTCCAATTTTCGATAAAAAGCCAATATTTTACCGTCCAACAAACTTGATTAGGTACTCTCGAATCATTTTCTTTAGAGTTTGATCAAAGATCGCCTAGCGTCCGCTTGCTAACTCTAGCTATCTCCTGAAGACAGGTCCGTTGACCTGTTCAGAAGTTTTCTATCCAAGTCTACGTTGTTTCTTCGGAACGACCCTGGATCCGTTGAGTCATTCCTAAGCCTTCGATAAAGAGTAACACTACAGACTTTAATCAAAATGTAAAATTATAAACGAAAACAAGAGAAATTGTTTAAAAGAATCACAACCTCTTCTCCTTGTAGCATTTCAAGTCAATAAAGTTCTTCATGGTTGTAACTTGTAATTATTCCCAGTTTTCCACGGAAGAATACAAAGTCATCTTTTTTTTGTTTAATACCCCGAAAGGAAAATAGCTTGACATGCGTCAATGTTTTTAATTACCATCAAAACATTCAAGGTTTCGACCTTCGTGGCAAAATTTTGGATACCTACCTACTGTTCGATTTCCACACTCTGACCTAAATTTCATTTGATTGTCTTTTTATTGACGATCCGATAAATTTCACACGATAACGGTGAAGATTTAAAGGGTTAAACAAAACATCTCAGCCAATCCCTCATTAATATGCTAAAAGCTGAACGTTAACAAAGGGGTAGACGATGTGATAGGAAATCAAACATTCTGAATAAATTATTTACCTGCTCGTATTTGAATATTTCGCATTCGCAGTCATAAACCAGAAAAAGGATATCAGTAAAAGTAAACGCTTTGAATTTTTTAATCAGCAAAGCAATGTCACAAAATTCAGGATAAAAACTTCGTGTCCATTCTTAAAAATAATTTAAGAAAACTCTGTAAATTGGTCACACGTGGCTTAATCTGTTTGTTCGTCCATCCCCCATCCTTCTACCGGTTTCGTTTCAATTTAAACAGATTTATTGTTGTTTTGAGACTTGCGACTTGAGACCTTTAAATATTACATTTCTAGATTATGAAACAAGTTTTATTAGTTTAAGCTTTCGTGACCAATGTCAGTGGGGCTGTGTTTCTTCTTTTGTTTTTCCTTTTCTCCGTTTCCGTATTATGGTTGTTTCACATGAAACTCGTAAAGGGTGGCAAATCTATTTAGCTGCTGTATGCCATCATTTCTGTTTCTGATTTCGTACTAATTTAAAAAGTAATGCTATTAATTTAACTAAGTGATATCAACTGAAAACGAAACGGATACTGCGCCTAGTTTCTGTTGGGGCTCGTGTTTATTTATACTACGGTACTTTCCTACCGCCCCATACATTTAACGTTGGTTTAATTAATTAATGTCATTTAAAAAAGCTTTTATTTACACACATGAGTCCTTGCGTCTTTTTTTGTTTTTGCTTTTTTAATCCTTGGGTATACTGATGTATACGCATTTTAAAAAATTGCTTAAATTATGTGTTGGTTCTAACTAGAGAACACAACTTGAAAAATGAAAGACCTTGGTGAATTGGGCTGGTTCTAATCCACTAAAGCTAATTTGAACAAGATAAGGTCTGATGACGATGAGTGTAATTAATAAACGACATTTTGCGATTATATCTCATGCAAGCTAAGATATTTTTATATCGAAGAAATGCTCTTGAAAATTCACCCCATGTTTGGAATTCCTCCTTATGAATCCGGAGCCACTCGATAGCTGATCCTCGGAAGATTTCTGGCAGTGTTCTTGGGATTTGGTCTGGCGGAATTGCATAGTCTTCTATTAATTCATTGATTCGTTCCAAAAATTCGGTTGCTTTCCCTGATCCATCATAACGAAGACCCTTTTTTCTCACCGTGTTCATTATTTAGGCATCATGTACCCTATGTGGCAATAATAAGGCCGATATCTCATGCCTCATAGTATTCTCAATGGGTATTGGTTGATTGTTTTCATGATTTCCAGAGCTCGGAGGCGATGATACTTCCTCATCCTTATCCTCAGAATCCAGGCGATCTCTTATGATTTCTTCTATTTCTTTCCATAGTCTTGGAAAAATATAAAATACTATTTTATATTATTTGATGTTTATTGATAACAAGTTTGAAAAAGAGTAAACAATATTTATAAATACATATAAAGCTTGAATCAAAGTTTATAAGCTACAAACAAAATAACAAAGTAGAAATTCAAACAGTGTTATTTCAACACCCCCACTTAATAAAATATTACAATCATTATTATTAACTTAAATAACACTAATGTCCATTTCTTGAGTGCAAAATAAATTTTTGGGTTTTGGAACTGCTTTTGTTAAATTATCAGCTGCCATGAATTCGGTAGGCAAATATGTAGTTAACTTTGATCAAACCTTCATTTATCTTATCTCTTATGAAGTGATGTCTTATTTCTACATATATGCTTCGTTCTTGCTTTGAATGCATCTGTCTCTGCCAATTGTTTTGCACTTTGGTTATCGCATCGTATTTCGATTGGTTCTTTTTCTTTTTGCAAATCTTCCTTAAATTGTTCCAGTCACATTGCTTCCTGAACTGCGGATGACAAGGCCATGTACTCAGCTTCAGTGCTAGAAAGTGCTACAGTTGCTTGTCTTTTGCTAATTGCCAAGATATTGCACCATTACACATCTTAAATATATATCCAGTGCAAGAACGACGTTTGTCGACATCAAATGCCCACTCCGCATCGGTATAACCAGAAAGATCATCATTACCACAGAATTTGATTTTGTATCTTGCAGGTAACGGAAAATTCTATTGACTGCTGTCCAATGAACTAGTCCAAAATTGTTATTAAATCGACTTACGTCATTCACAGCAAAAAGCAATATCCGGTCTTGTACCTTGCGCTTTATTTTACGTTCTAACTGATTTTCAACTAACTGCTTAAACTCTTTAAATTTTTTAAAAACTTCAGATTAAGATTTAAGAAAATAAACAAATGTCTTACGAGAAAAATCGTCTATAATTGTTATAAAATAACTAGCTCCATCAATTGATTTAGTTTCCATTGGACCACAAAATCCGAATGAACTAGATGCAATAAATTTTCAGCACGGGAACCAATGTGTTTAAAAGGTAATCTGGATTGCTTACCTTTCATACAAACTTCGCAAGATTTCAAGTCATCACTGTTTGCATTGAATGTTATTCCTTCCACAGCATTGTTCTTCATTTTACACAAATCATTGTAGTTGATGTGGTCTAATCTTCTATGCCAGGTCATAATGTTCGATGATCCATGAACAAGCATACACGAACGAGCATCATCAGATTCTACCTTATAAACACCGTTGAACATCTTCGATTGAATTAAAAGTTCTTTATTTTCATTAAAAATCTTGCAGCCTTGTTTGTTGAAAATAACTTCATTGTTGTTCTCGACTATTTGAGATACTGACAGCAAATTGGTTGAGAGTTTTGGTACATCATCTTGACATCAAATTCTTTCCTATTCGTCTTCAAGGACAGAGTTCCACAACCAGTTACTTGGAGCCTTTCATTATTCGCAGTAACTATTTCTTCAATTGATGATTTTTCAATGTTATGCAACAAGTTTTTGTCACAAGTCATATGCCGAGAAGCCCCACTGTCTATATACCAAGTTTTCGAATTTCCAGTTGAACTGCACGAAGAATTGAAAGCATGCAAAGCATTTTTAAAATTTCCCTTCTTTTCTTCATTTTTCTTCTTAAAACATTTTTTTGCAATATGTCCCTTCTTATTACACTCGTAACATCGCAAATTAGACTTGATATTAAAATGCTTCTTTTCTTTCTTTTTAGTTCCTAAGAAAGCATTGTCAGAAGAACTTTTCTTATAAGAAAAATCAAGAAGTTTAGCTTTGATATCATCACCAGAATTCTTGCCATTGCTTTCACAACCCATTATAAAAGGATTAAAATCTTCCGTTAAAACAGCAAGCATTATAGCTCCTATCCATTCTTCAGGAATAGGAAATTTAATACTGGCCAGTTTGTTCGGAGTAGAAATAATTTCATCCAAATATTCAGCCATAGAATCGCAGGATTCTAGACGAATCGACATGAGTTTTCGAAGCAGTGAAACTTTTCTTGAAAAGCCATTGTCTTCATAAAGCAATACAAGCTTCTTCCATATAGCTAATGACGATGTTTCATTTTGAATATGAACGTACAAAGATTCGTTAATATTTAAAACGATCTTTGCCTTCGCTTTCCTCAACTTGCTTTCGTTTGTTTTTGTACCAGGCTCAATAATACAATCTTGAAGGTCATTTAGGCCGTGTGCGAATTCAGTTAAAAAATGGGTTAAAATTCCTACCACGATTAAATTTTGACATTTTGTTAAAAAGGGATCATATTAAAAATTTTGCTGTGCGAATTGGGTTAAATGGGACTTTTTTTGACACTACTTTGATTAAATTTCCCTCAAGATAAAACAAAATTACCCTCAAAAATGGTTCTTTCTATGTTCAATTAATTATTTTTCTTGTAACTAAATCCAAATGCAACATTATCAAATTAAATTTTCTTTTATGAAAATGTAAGAAATTCTCAATTTCACACACACTTTTTTTATTTTTATCAATAATTTCATATTCAAATGCGATCAAAGATACCATTGCGACTGTTTGTTAATTCAGTCTTCGAACACTACTTATTCATTGTTCACAGCTGTCAAAATAGAATACAGAAAATTCGTAATTCGTATATTTTTGTTTTTGTGTATTGTATAGTATTTGGGTTTGATAAAAGACAAAAGTCCGTCTTGGTTCGGATTTGTTAATTGTCGATCAAAATGCGACGGATTAGAAATTCAATTTTGAGCAGTTGCAGAGTACAACAATTTTGTATTATTGCACATCAAAAGAGAGCAATTCAACAGAGGCTAGAAATGACAGCAGACAATGAAATGGTGTTGATTGATAATTTGGAAGTGTTCGAAAAAAAATGGATTTTAATTTGAGACTGATGGTAAATTACCATTGATAATGCTTATGCGAATTTATCTTATGGGCTTAATCTTGTATGTTGATTTGTTGCAGGCCCACCAGCAGATCAAATCAAATTGCTTGGTAAGCCTTATAGCAAGCAATGGGAATTTGGAAGAGCTGATATTGATGAGTTGATTTTCATGCTCCAGGATGCTCCGTGGGGAACTCTCTGCTGACCGTCTCGTATTAGAGCGACCGACGACGTATGATTGCAGAGCATGCAGAAAGCCTGTGGTGATTGGTTGCTAGAGGCAGAAGAAGAGGACAACGATGATTATAGCCGAAAATATTCTGACTTGTCGACACTGACGACACCAAAAAAATAAAGAAAAATGTGTTTAAAATTCCAGATTTTTATTTTATTGCACAAATAAAAAGACCCTTAACTTTAAACACTTATCGTTCTAAATATATTGAACCCACGGCGCGCCGCGCCGTCGCGTCGATAAAATAACCCCCGGTAGTTGAGGATGCCAATGAAGTTCTTTGATTTCCCTTTGTGCCTGATGAATGGACAACAATTGTGGTGGAAGCGTTTCAACGGCCAAATCGCAATCTGATCATCGTCTTCTCCCGACGCCATACGCGTGGTAATGTGATCAGCATGGTGCTTGAATGTTGCAATTGGTTTGATGGTTTGCAACTGTCTCAAATCCCAAATGTGAATGAATACATTGTCGCCACCACTTGCAATAAAGGGCTCCGTGCGATTCCAGGAATAGACATTTATATCACTCTCGTGGTAGCATTCCAGGTCTTCAACGGACTCATCATGACTGACCAGTGGACGCTGGTCAACCTGCCATGAACCACCTTCTAGTGATGACCAGATGTGTATGTCTCATCTTGAATTTAAGAAACAATTAGAAAAATTGTATGCACATTTTTCGATGGTACTTACTTGCAACTCAGGTGGCTAAGACTCCCTGGGCCACTTGACTCCAATCCATTGCAAATCCTATTAACACAGCCCTGTTGCTTGATAAATTCGCACGTCATTTGGTGTTTTTTAGCCCCTTCATTGCCAAGATCTTCATCTTCGTCATCGTCCAACTTCTCTTTTTCTTTATTTTTATTGGTACCCATGGAAAAGAATTGCTTTTGTTTTTGCAAGAGTCCAAAAACCAACAGTTTTCATTTAAAGCCAAGTGACGTCTTTTTTTTTAATTGAATTTGCTATCTTGAATATAATTTTCTTCTCTTTTGAGAAACTTCAAATTTTTAACTAGTAATGTCAAATTTTAACCTGCTCTGCAGCTAGTTAAATTTTATTCACCATGCTAGTGTTAAAATTTAACCAAACGTCAAGTTTTAACCCATTTTTAACTGAATTCGCACACGGCCTTAGTTCAAGAATATTTTGAATTGCAAACTTCTATGTATGATAATTTTCGCTTCCACGCAATTTTTCAATGCCAATCCCTAGATCATTTGAAGCCATCTTAAAACAATTATCAATATACCTACTAATCCAATTCAAAGCAAAATTTTACCCAAAGACTTCTTAAACGTTTTCCTCTTCAATTCAAATTCAAAATTCTTCAATCAAAAGATTTGTTCAATTTCTTCAAGCTGAAGCTCTCCTGGTCAAGTTGAAGGTCTCCTGGTCCCATAACCTCTTAGAAAATATAATATACTATTTTATATTATTTGATGTTTATTGATAACAAGTTTGGAAAAGAGTGAACAATATTTATAAAAACGTATGAAGCTTGAATCAAAGTTTATAACCTACAAACAAAATAACAAAGTAGAAATTCAAACAGTGTTATTTCAACACGTAGCTACCTGGTGGATGTTTCGTTAAGGGAACCTTCAACGAATTCTCTCGCTCTTTGCCTTAATATGGGCAAAGATCCACTTGTGTCCATGTCATGCTTGGACATTTTCTCCATAATTTCTTTTTTTGATAAAAAAATCCATCGAAGAATATACTTTTTTAAGTCTTCCATATTGGTAATCCAATTGAATCGGTTCGGATTTGATGAACTTCGACATATTCCCTGCTCGGGCGCCAATTGTAAGACGGGATATTTTTTTTTATCAAGGACTGAGGTAGAACTCAGCGGCTTCCAGGGTCTGACTAAAGAAATAACAAAATTTTAGCTTTTGAGTTCTTTTATAGTTCATACGATTCCTTTATTTTATTAAAAATAGATTAATGATTATAATATTTATTACTATGAGTTTTACATTTAACAATTAGGGTAGCGATACCAGTCTCCGGATATATAACTTTTTTTTTGACTTTCAATGTAAATATCTTTATTTCTATTGGAGCCGATTTTTCAATCGTCAGATAAACAAGCAGATAGTGTTTATTCGACAGATAACAAAATATTGCATTTTTCAATCGTCAGATAGACTTTATCTGATGAATAACGCTCTACTTTATTCTACCGATGAATACTAAGATAAGTTTATTTGTCGTTTGTTATTTGTGGATTTGTTCGATGATTGTAAAATCGGCTATAAGTGATTTATTCAAATCTTAATATTTTGCTAGGACTATAGATATTTCTCAGTAGTTCGGTGTACAAAAGAATTGAAATTTACTTTAAAAATTGAATGAATAGGACGAATTCTAAAAGAGGGCGATTTTCTGAAGTCTCCGGACGATTGTTCTAGTCTCCGGACGATCTTAAATGGAGTCTCCGGACAGTTCCACCTAAAAAACTCAATCACCCCTGTTCTGATTTTCGTTTACGAAAACAATACTTTCGTTTTTAAAGCTGAGGTGTTCTCAATTTTTCGTTTTGATTTCGTTTCGCTTTTGCTGACCGAATTTGAAATCATAAATTTAAGAATTTAAGTAATTTCAGAGAAATATTTGTCAAAAATTGAAGGCAAATTCGTATGAATTTAGGAACACAGTTATTTTAGCTTTGCGAAAATCAATTTCGAAAACGAATTGAATTCGTAACGAAAATCAGAACAGGGATGAATATCTTTTTTCTCTTAAGTGTTGAGTATTATAGCAATTAATTGTCTGCATTGATAATTATTTCCTGATTGTATGTTATCCAATGAATTTAAAAAAAATATTGCCTAGTTATTGTAATTTTAGACGAAATATAAAGAAACCAAAAACGGTACCAAAAATGGGGAAAGAAATCCATTTTTGTAGTACCTTTTGGGTTTATTACACTATTTTCTAGATTTCTCAAAAACGGCTCAACCAATTTCTTTCAAATTTCGTCAATATTTTTATATGCAATGTTTAAATAATTTTGCATACTAAACATTTTCATAAGTGTTTTGTTGTAAAAAAAATCAGGGAAATCAAAAACACTTTTGAAATGTTTTGGTATGCAACATTATTTAGACATTGAATTGGTTAAGAACATACAAAAAAATTAAATAAAACCTTAGAGCTGTCCGGAGACCAGATTTTTGCTATTTTTTGTACCAGTGTCCGGACACTTAAAAAATCGATTAAAAAAACAAAAGACTCAATTTTTTTTCTTTAGTTATTGGAAGTTCATTATATTTTCTTTTAAACAAACTCCATTTGAATGCACGATCTCAAGAGATCAACTATTCCCAGTATATTTTTCCAAGGTCTGCCACTATTTTTTTGCTAAGAAAACAGCAGAACAGCAGCGGCTGCTGCTTAAACCACCCATAACTTTTCCGTCATACATTCTAAGCGATGACCAAATTAAGTCCACTCGAGGTATTGATCTTCTAGTTTCAAGCATATTTCAAACAGCACAAACTTTTCAATCACGCCGCATGCAAAACTGGAAGGATCCATGGTTTGATGCAGATTGCGAGGCAGCAAGAAAAAAGTCTTTTGGCTTTCTGAAACTTCTCAGAGCAACAAATTCAATGTCAGCTAAATCAAGGTATCAAGAGGCAAATAAGGCTTTCAAAACAATTTGTAAAGAAAAGAAAAACCAATACTCTCGCTCTCTCATGCAAAGATTATCGGAAGTAAGAGACAGCTGTGCTTTTTGGAAGCTTGTTCGGGAATTAAATGGCATACCGTTTGCGAGGAAAACTGAAGTAAGCATAACTAGATTAGCGGAACATTTCGAACGGTTACTTTGTGTCTCGGGAAGCCCAAATCAAATGCAGTTTGCCTACCCATGGGTGGGAAACGATTATCTCGACCGTGCTTTCACAACACAAGAGATAACAGATGTCCTTAGCAGATGCAGTATAAATAAGGCTCCAGGGGAGGATCGTGTCCCGTACGAATTCTACAAGTACGCATCGGAAAATTTCATAACAAAGCTTACGGATGCCTTTAACTACATCTTTGATAGCGGTGAAATTCCACAAAGCTTTCGAAAGAATATCATCTTTCCTATATTTAAAAAAGGTGATGTAAACGACCCTAACAACTATCGAGGTATTTTCTTGAACACAGTTATGAACATTTTTACCGGAGTCATTTTAGACAGGCTGACACTCTGGACACAAGAACACAACCTCCTAAGTGAGTTTCAAGCTGGGTTCAGGAAGGAATATTCAACAGTAGACAATATTTTTGCCTTAACAAGTATTGCTAGTTCTTACATTAGCAAAGGAAAGAAATTATATGCTTTCTTCATTGTTTTTAAGGCAGCCTTCGACTCAATCAACCGGATCGCTCTCTTCTATAAACTCAGTTGTCTCGGTTTGTCATCAAAAATGCTAAAGATAATACGCCGGCTGTATGGGACGGAGCTGAAAGATCAGACTGGTTTCAAACGACATTTGGAGTCAAACAAGGTTGCCTTTTGAGTCCACTTCTCTTCTCACTCTTCTTAAATGACCTGACATCGTTTCTACCAGGAGGTATTTCTTTCGCGGGTACCGACATAAAAGCATTGCTTTATGCAGACGACATTGTCATTTTTGCAGAGACCCGGTCATGCGATCAGTTATGTGTTATGCGGGGCAAGTATGGGGAATAAATCAGCATGAGGAAGTTGAAAAACTTTTGAGGTACTTTATAAAAAAGATATTCTGGCTCCCGGAAAATACCCCGACATATATGCTGCACTTAGAGACCGGTGTCGCTCTGCTCTACGTCTTCACTCTCAAGATGCATCTGTACTATATCTCCAAAATAATAGTGCTCCCAAATCATCGACTGCCAAAAAAGATAGTAAGACATCTTCTATCCCAAAAGTCTCAATTCTTTGAAGAATGGACAAGACTCGGCACCCAGCATGAGGTCCAGTTATTAGAAAACAACTTAGAATCTTGGAAAGACAGCTTCCCTACATTGTTGGAAAAAATTGAAGTTTCAATGTTTGTTAAATTTGAAGAATTGGCTCATAGGAGCGAATCCCGAAATATGTATAAGCTGCTGCAGTACAACCTTGGCGAAAACAACTATTTCAATGACCGCTTTTCAATTAGTTTAATATCATCGATTTTCAAAACCAGGGGGGAATTGCTTCGCCTAAACTATCAGCCTTATGGATCTGAAGGGAGCATAGAGTGCAGTCTTTGCAACCTGCGAGCGACCGAAAATGTCCTTCACTTCTTGGGAACATGCCCAATATTGAAAATACTATAAGTATTATAATTATTCAATTTATGTAATGTTAACTAAATAATACTCTTTTTTTTCTGGCTGACGGCAAAAGCCAATGCTATATTTTGTGTTTAAGTATGCATAATGTATCGCAATACTTTGTTTTAAATAAAATCACACTACTACTACTACTACTACTACATTCGCACGGCTTGAAACTTCGTATGTGTATGTGGAAAATGTTACTGATTCTGTATTTTGTTGTTTTTTGCAAATTCTGTGTTTAGTTTCTCTTTTATTCCCTGTTAGTGCAAAATCGTCCGGGCACTGGGGTCTGTCCGGAGACTGGTGCAGTTACCCTATCTTGTTTACAATTCACAGCACACCAATTCTTCACCTCTCCTTACATGTAAGAAGCTTTTTATTATTTCAAATGGCAACTACATTACTCCTTCTCTCAAAAAAAACAAACAAAAAATTACATATGAAATGTATAATCCATTATTCTGGTTAAACTAAAACATAAACTCGCTCAAGTCTTAAACCGCGTATTAGAATGAGAATTCCGAGAGTTAACAAAGGCGCAAACATTTCCCCAGACTACTTACAATCCTTGACACAACAATTAAACTTCCCCGTTCAAAAACCTTTTCAGGTGCGATTAAATTATTTTCATAAAGTGCTTTCACCTTTGGGACCCTCAGGTAAACGAGACTTTTCTGCAATGAAATATTTAAAAAAAAACACTCCTTAAGAGTGTGCACAGGAAACAAAACAAAAAACTAAATCCTTTGGTTAAAAGCAAAAACAAATATTTGACAATGGGCATTGGCAACCACAAGGGAGTTACTTTTATTTTTATGAAGAAAATAAAATTTAAAAAAACGAAAACACTTTTTTTTCGTTTAATGTTAATGCCAGTGGTTTTTTGTGTTTGTCTTTGGTTTGTTTTGGCATTTATGTGAACGAGAATTAGTGACGTTGGGGAATCATAAAGAAAATCAATTTTTAATGTCAATTTTCACTCACTGATTATTTAATCAAGGAAAATTAAAACGAATATGTAAATGTAAATTGCATTGGAGTCTTGTGTGCCTCGGGCATCGGGCTACATGGAAATTATTTTAGCACCTCATTAATATAAACGGGTGTTTAATATTAACAGCAGCAGGACAAGACATGGCACAAATTAAATTTGGAAAAATATTCAACTAAAATGACAATGGCCTTGTCTGCATTGAATAAACCAAAACTTTTGTGTAGGAATTTGATTGAGAGTGATTTGACTACAACGAGATTATCATGCCTCCTTGTATGTGAATACTTATGTGTGTCGTAATTTCCGACAAATAGGTAGGCCAAGCATAAGCAATTAAGGACTTTATACATAAATGTATATGATCCAAATCGAAATATAGATACACTCTGACTTGAAGTCAAACCTCCCTCAGGATGAAATATGCAAGTGTTCCAATGGATCTGATTAATTAATAGATTGCCAAGAATGCAATTGTGATTAAGCGCATATAATGCAATTGTGTACAACTGGCAATTATGGCGCACACACTTACATAATGTTATTGTTTACTTTAGATTCTCGTTTTAATGAGCCATTAAAATGAAACGAAAATAGAAAGATTCATTGATAAATGAAAAAGGAACACATATGTTGCCAGTCGTATATTATAAAATTAATTGCAAATATTGTTTATAGGAATGTAAATACATATTGAAATATTTTTCTATGAAAGGGAGTCCCTGAGGCGTTGAGGACCTTAAAAGGTAGGATCTGTGTGAGCGAGGGCCAAGTTCTTATAGCCTTAAGTCAAACTATTTGCGTTTTTTCCTTGTAAGGCTTAAAAATTCTGGAATTTTATTAACATTGTGTTGTATATAATGTAATTGGATATCTGTACAATATTACCTTGGTTTACAATATAACTCAGTTTACAATTCAGTATATAATTTTAATTTTATTGATTTGATGATTTTAATTATTCAAGTACGCTATTAGTACGTTCGAGTTCGCAAAAAATATGTAGAACAGAAATACTTGTTCGTGCGATCGAGTTCATAAAAATGAAGGCACGCTATTAGTGCAATTAGCAAAAAAAAGAAGAAGTAGTTTTTTTTTTGTATGGCTTAACAAAATGACGCAATGCGACAAAAAGAAAAGAGGAAAAGAAGAATAAGAAAGACAGGGTTGTCCAATAAACAGAATTCTTTAATTGTCGCCAGGTGGCGTTAACATACCGCCCCCAGTAAGATGGTTGCAATCTGCATCTGCCTTACTCCCTTTCTCTTCACCGGTGACATCCAAGACAGCCAATTTAACGGTAGGTCGCTCATACAGACCTGACTTTGTTTGTACTTTTGCTCGGCGAACCTGTCCATCTTTTCCCATAATCACCTCCACAACACGCCCCTTTGGCCAACAGTTTCTTGGCAGATCATTGTCTACTATGACGACTAAGTCTCCTTTAGCGAGTGGTTTAACTTTGCTGAACCACTTTGATCTTCGGTTTAACGTTGGAAGATAGGCTTGCACCCATTTTTTCCAAAAAAGCTCAGCCAACAGTTGCGACTGTTTCCAACTCTTTCTGTAATCTATATTTTGTGGATCACAGGGTGGTTTCGACCCGTCTGATTTACCAAGAAGGAAGTGGTTAGGTGTTAACGCTTCATCATCAGCTGACTCTAGGGAAACGAAGGTTAACGGTCGTGAATTAATGATGTACTCAACCTCAATAAGAGCGCTACGCAAGGTCTCGTCACCCACTGATTTCGATGGAAGTATTTGGTAAAGTACGGTTTTAATTGATCGAACAAGCCTTTCCCATGCGCCGCCCATATGGGGAGCTGACGGTGGGTTAAACCTCCATATTAAATCTGCCGTCATGAACTCATTAGCAACCTGACCCAAGTCAACATTCTTTACTTCTTCACGAAGCACCTTTTCGGCACCTCGGAAATTAGTGCCGTTGTCACTATATATTTCTAAAGGTGACCCACGACGCGCGATAAAATTCCTTAAACACATGATGAAGGAATCTGTTGTTAAGCTATGAGCTACCTCTATATGTACCGCCCTGACAGTGAGACACGTGAAAAGTGCGCCCCACCTCTTTTCGTTTCGTCTCCCGACGGTAACATTAACCGGACCGAAGAAATCCACTCCAACAAATGAGAAAGGCTTAAAGAACGCTCCAAGCCTTGCTTTAGGCAAATTGGCCATTTCAGGTATTCGAGGACAAGCTCTATTAATTTTGCAAAATTGGCAGTCTTTTCTCACGGTTTTTAGCAGAATTCTTAGCTTTGAAATGTAATACTTTTGCCGTATTTCATTTAGAACAGTCTCATGGTTTAGAGATGATAATCATTAACTAACAAGTAAGTAATCTGATGCAACTTTGGCAAAATTATAGGGTTCCTGCAGTCCATCGTGACAAAATCAGCAAGAGTTGTTCGTCCCTGCATTCTCAAAACTCCATTTGTATCCAGAAAAGGAGAAAGTTTGTAAAGCGGACTACTTTTTGAAACCTGTCGTTTATGCTCAGTACCTTTTTTAATAATATTTATTTCTTCCAAATAAACATCTGATTGGCACTGTCGATAAATAAGCGTTTGTGATTTTTTGATTGCAGCAGCTATCAAAACGACATGTTGCGCTCCTAAGCCAGACCTTGTAATATTAAGTGCATATGTAGCTTTAATTAAATGTAGAGGCTCAAAGTCATTAAGCTTACGTCTTTTCGCATTTAACTTTAACTTTTCCATATACATGAAGACGTATGCTATGGATCGCCATAGCTTTCTCCAGGTTCTAAACCGATTCTCATCAACCAACTTGATTGCGGTTTTCATTTCGTTGATTTGTAGCAGATGGGTTCGGAACTCATTCTTGTCAGCTAGTTGGAGTGTTGGCATTTCCGGCCATGCATTTGGGCTCTTTTGAAGAAAAGTCGGGCCTCTAAACCATTCATCTGATGCATTCAACTCGGGATCGAAGTTCCATTTTGTAGCTTTATCTGCTACATTTAATTTCGATGGAATCCATTTCCAGTCCAAAATATTGGACGATTCCAAAATCTCTCCAACGCGATACATCACAAATTGCTGGAAGTTGCGGGGTTCTGTGCGGAGCCAAGAAAGGACAGTCTTTGAGTCAGACCATAGAAATCTTTGTTTGATTGGAAAGCTATGCGCACTACAAATAGAATTCATAAGGCGAACTCCTAATACAGCTGCTTGCAATTCAAGCCTTGGAATAGACAATGGACGCCGGGGAGCTACCTTTGTTTTCGCACTTACTATGATCGTTTCAATTCCACTTTCATGCTCAATTCGAAAATACGACACCGCAGCATAAGCATTCTCGCTGGCGTCAACAAATGTATGTAGTTGAATGGAAGTTCCCTTTTGATTTAAATTTGATGAATAGCATCTTGGAATCTGTAGTTCTGTAACTCTAGGTAAAAGCCTTTGCCATCTTAACCATCTTTCGTATAAGGGTGTAGGAATTTCTTCATCCCAATCTAATTCGATTCTCCAAATATCTTGCAAAAGAATTTTTACAAACACTAGAAAGTGGGATAAAAATCCCATCGGATCGAAGATAGACATTAAAATTTTAAGAACCTCACGCTTCGTTGGTATCTGTTTTTCGGTGAGTACCTTTCGATTCAGGATGTTAAAATTTAAAACATAAGTAAAAGAATCGGAGGAAGTATTCCAATGCATGCCCAAGATTTTCTCCGTTATCACCATGTCAGAGTCATTCATCCCAAAGGCCTTGCTCTTATTTGAGTTTTCGCCTTCTTCTTGTAGTGCATCAAGAACAGCTGTTGAATTGGACATCCAGTTTCTTATATGAAACCCAGCGTTTGCGTGAATATACTTAACGTCTTTTGCTAGTTGGATAGCTTCATCGATGGTGTCGGTGCTGTCTATGAAATCATCCACATAATGGTGCTGCAGTATTGCCTCTACTGCCCTCGGCTTACTGCTGGTGAAATTCAAAGCATTTTGATTTTTAATATAGTGGGCAATACACGGCGAGCAAGTTGCACCGAATGTCAAGGCTTGCATTTCGTATACACTAGGTATGTCTTTTTGGTTTTCGTCTCTAAACAGAAATCGCTGCACAGACCTGTCCGACTCACGCACACGCACCTGGTGAAACATTTCAGCTATGTCTCCACAGACTGCAAATCTTCCGCAGCGAAATCCGTATAGAACAGATGTTATTGGGACTAACTGGTCTGGTCCTTTCAATAGGAAGTCGTTGAGAGACACACCATCACACTTGGCAGCTGCGTCCCAAACGAGTCTGATCTTTGCAGGCTTATTCGGATTCCTGACTATAAAAATTGGCAAATACCAGACATGGCCTTCGACTTCTAACTCATCTGGTGATAATTTTTTTGCATACCCTTTTGCCACTAGATTTGAAATCTGTTCATTTAAATTTTTACTCAGCTGAACATCTCTTTGAATTTTTCGATCTAGTAGTTGGAATCGATGAAAGGCCATGCGATAACTGTCAGGTAAAACAAACTCATCAAATTTCCAAAGCAGACCGACCTCGAATTGTTTTCCGACGCGAACACAAGTTTCTTCAAGTATGTTTAAAGCTCTCTTTTCTTCTGCTGATGTCAGTTGTTGGGTTGGGATACGCACGCCCATGTTTTCTATTGAAAAGAATTTTTCTACAAGCTGGTGAAGATCTGTATCACTTTGGGTTTGATAAATATTTAAAGCAAAATTATTTCTATTGGTGTTTTCTTTTTCAGGTCCGTGTACGCACCATCCTAATCGCGTTTTTGTTGCCATCGGTTCTGACCAATTTCCCTCAAAAACCTTTATTGGAACACCAAGCTTCCAATTATCGACGCAAATGAGAATTCTTGGTTGTGCGTACTGGTACGAAGGAATAGGCAAGCCCTTCATATATGGATACCGGTTTTTAAGAACTAGGCTTGACACGGATTGTGTTGGCAAACCCAAATTGCTAACTGTGCGAGCATTGCGAAGAATATATTTCTTGCATCCTTCGTTGCATCCTGAAATGCTCAAAGTGACTTTTCTTGAATTCTTTTCAACGCGCGTAGTTTCTGATGTCCATCTTAAGCAGAGCTCCTCAGCAGTACCGAAAAGATTAAGGTCATCAGCAAGTTCATCATCTACCAATGTCAAAGATGAACCACCATCTAAGAAGGCAAACGTTTCTAAAGATTTATTGTTCCCGTAAAGTGTCACCGGTATTATACTGAATAGCACATTCGATACATGCTTGTTTTCATTTCGACCAGAATGGCATCCCAAAGTGGAGTAACCAGATTGATGTCCAGTGGAATATTTACTTACGCCAGGTGAACCTTTATAGTTATGCAGAAGGGGATGATGTTTCAATGTACATCCGCCTATTCCACATAATGTTGTTGCCTTACATCGGGAATGTGGGTGCCTTAACAAGCATGTGTGACATAAATTATGTTTTCGAACAATGTTCCACCTCTGAGATCGTCCCGTTTGCTTAAACTCGTTGCAATCATGAAGTGAATGTTGATTGTTGCAAATATAACACTTTCTTGGTTCAATATTGTTGTGATAGCTGCGTGATGGAACTTCAACGACGTCGTGAGAATACAAACCATTGTTACTTCTTTCTCTTCTTTCAATTGGCTTCACATTTGGTGTTGTGACGGAACAGGCAGCTTCAGCAATTTCACTTAGCCAAATGGAAAATTGCGGCAACGTTGGTTGTTCCATATTTTTGGAAAACATGGCCCAATTCAAAAGAAGGTGTGGGGTTAACTTGTCAACAAACTCTTTAAGCAGCATGGGGTTGTTCAAATGGGCTTTCATCTGCGATGCTTCCATTGTGGCACATATATTTTGGATTGCGAGGGCATATTCAATAAGCGTTTCCATCTTATCAGGTCTTGGAGGTGCTTGGTTTTTAGCTTTAGCAATCATGGCATGAAGTATGTGGTCTGGTCTTCCGAATCGCATACGAAGTGTTTTGATAATATCTGGTACCATCGTTGGCAACAAGAGACGGTTCTTCACCGCTTCGAGGGCAGCACCACGTAAGCATCTCTGAAGGCGCATCAAGTTTTCAGCATTCGTGTATCCAGCGATACAGGTGCTGTTATCGAAGGAGCTAATGAAAACCGGCCACTCTTCTGGGTGTCCATGAAACAAGGGCAAATCTTTCGATATTGCCTGGCGTGCTGCTAATTGAGATGGTGAAAGTGAATGACACTGTTTAGGTTCTAAATTTGTCGATGGATGGTCAGGTCGATCATTGGGGTTCACGGTTTGTGATGGTTGACTTTCTATTAGGTTGCATGGGTCAGGCTGCCTCTGAGGCACAAAAACAGACTTAACAGGGGGTTTTTCATAATTATTTTTCAAAGCACGGGTTTTTTCTACCCACATTTTTATTAATTGGCTACGATTATCATTTACCGACTTACCTTCCTCAACCTCCTCGTCTGAACTGCTGAATTCTGATAACATCCTGTATTTTTCCTCGAGATATTGCTTGTTATTTTGTTCTCGCAATTGTCTTTCTTCTTCGAGTCTCCTGATGAGAAGGTCTTTCCTTTTGCGGGACTTCGCTGATTTCGACTTGGGGCTGGGGTCACGTGAAGGTGGAGGTGGTTTTTCAGTTGAATGTGGCTTTGATTGATGGGCTGGAGAGTGTCGACAGGATTCACACATCCAACTCATGTCGTTCACTGCAGAGTCTACGTTCACGCATCGAAAGTGGAACCAGGCATCACACTTGTCACAAGCTACCATTTCTGGTATATCGGGCTCATGACAAAGCTTGCAGCTATGCTTCTCCACTGGTGATGAACTCGCATTTGGTGGATCACCTTCTTGCATAGTGAAAGAAGTAGGTAACAAGAATTTTTAAGAATTGTGAGCGAGGGCCAAGTTCTTATAGCCTTAAGTCAAACTATTTGCGTTTTTTCCTTGTAAGGCTTAAAAATTCTGGAATTTTATTAACATTGTGTTGTATATAATGTAATTGGATATCTGTACAATATTACCTTGGTTTACAATATAACTCAGTTTACAATTCAGTATATAATTTTAATTTTATTGATTTGATGATTTTAATTATTCAAGTACGCTATTAGTACGTTCGAGTTCGCAAAAAATATGTAGAACAGAAATACTTGTTCGTGCGATCGAGTTCATAAAAATGAAGGCACGCTATTAGTGCAATTAGCAAAAAAAAGAAGAAGTAGTTTTTTTTTTTGTATGGCTTAACAAAATGACGCAATGCGACAAAAAGAAAAGAGGAAAAGAAGAATAAGAAAGACAGGGTTGTCCAATAAACAGAATTCTTTAATTGTCGCCAGGTGGCGTTAACAATCTGCTTGTGGATTTTCTGAGCCCCATCTACGGCAATTTTGTTTGTTTACATGCCCACCGATTGAAGAATTTGCCTCATCGCTAAAGAAAATATTACTCGAAAAATCGGTGTTTATTGTCTGTTGTTCCAATGGGATGGGATGGTCTGGGCTTACGTAAAATGAACAACTGTGATATCTACTATGGCGACTGCTACCGGGAACAAAATCAGCGTCTGTTTGGTTGTAGATTTGTAGTTGTGACTCGACTCAGGAGGAAGGTTTTGAGTTTCAACTCAGTGAATGAGCGCATCACGACAATCCGCATCAAGGCTTAATTCACCAATGTAAGCCTTATCTGTGCTCACCTCCCACTGAGGAAAATGATGAAGACGCCAAAGACAGGTTGTACGAGCTCCTCAACAAGACCTACGAGCAATGCCCTAGCTATGACATTAAAATTGTCCTTGGATATTTTAATGCTTAGGAATAATCGGACAACATAGCCTACACGACACCACCTTTGATAACGGATTTAGGCTAATGGTAGCAAGTACGCGATTCCCACATCTCGATATCCACAAGGGGACATGGAAATCTCCGATCAATCAACTGTCAACCAGATTGATCACATTGCGATCGACGGACGACACTTCTCTAGCATGCAAGATGTCCGCACATTCCCAGGTTCCAACATCGACTCGGACTACTACCTGCGGATATCCCGATCAAGGCCAACATGTGAAAATGCTAGGAAAAAATTCGACGTCAAACGGCTACAATCACAAGAGATTGCTAGATCGTGTCTCCGAAAACCTTCTCAAAAGTCCTTTGCTGCCAGCACAAAAGAGAACCAGTGGCAACACTGCCAAGCAGCCATCAGAGATGCCGCCTCTGAAGTGCTAGGGTTTACACGGCCACCACAACGAAACCCCTGGTTTGACGATGAGTGCCTGCGAGCACATGGAGCTAAGCAAGAGGCATACAAAGCGGCTCTTTGCCGCTCTACGTGCAGAAAAGGAGAGAGGAGCACAAGAAGCGCGCGATCGAGGAGATAGATTGATGTCACAACAGAAACGAGGTTCAAAAGGTTTACAAAAAGGTTAAACAAACCACCAGGACTTATACAGCCCAAACCGAAGCCTGTAGAAGACCATCTTGAG
Source organism: Sphaerophoria taeniata (assembly GCA_943590905.1). Classification (NCBI taxonomy): domain Eukaryota; kingdom Metazoa; phylum Arthropoda; class Insecta; order Diptera; family Syrphidae; genus Sphaerophoria; species Sphaerophoria taeniata. The sequence continues at coordinate 20,229,635 of OX016540.1, read as the reverse complement.
AACATCGTAGTGGAACCATAGTCAGTGCTGAGGATATGGAAAGACCACTTTTCCATGCTATATAATGGCGATGACGAGCAAAATTCTGGCAGCTATAGAGAACCATTCAATTTGGGTGAAGCAGGCCACTGATTCCACCAACCCGACATTGACGAAGTAAAGATAGCGATATCTAAACTTAAGTCGAACAAAGCCGCTGGAGCAGACGGCCTAGCCGCCGAACTGTACAAAGCAGGTGGAGATGACTTGGTTAGGAGCATGCACCAGCTCATCTGCAAAATTTGGTCATAGGAAAGCATGCCCGACGAATGGAACCTCAGCATCGTACGCCCGATCCTCAAGAAAGGAGAACCCCTGAACTGCACCAACTACAGAGGTATAAGTCTCCTTAACATCGCCTACAAGATCTTATCGGCTGGGCTGTGTGAACGTTTTAAGCCTTTCGTCAACAACCTGATAGGTCCTTATCACTGTGGCTTCAGACCCGGAAAGTCCACAATCGATCAAATATTCACTCTACGGCAGATCTTGGAGAAGATACAGGAATTTCAAATCACAGCGTCTATAGAGACCAACCATGTAGAGCAATGTTTAGTTTTTTTCATCCTAGAAAAACTCGTCCGTCTGTGTAAGATGACAATGGAAGACTCACGCTGTTCCATCATGGTCGGCGATGCGCTGTCATGCGATTTCTTCAACATCATTCTTGAAAAGATTGTGCAAAACTCTAACGTCAATACCAGATGCACAATCTTCCAAAATTCCGCCCAGCTACTAAGATACGCAGACAACATTGACAATTGACATAATTGAAAGAACACTGCGCGATGTCAGAGGAGCGTTCGTAAGTCTTGAGATGGAGGCCAGAAGATGGGTCTAGTGGTTAACGAGGACAAGACCAAGTTAATGCTATCAACAAGAAAGGACAACCAACAACGACGTCTTGGAGCGAACTTCGAGGTAGTTAAGGACTTCGTCTACCTAGGGTCCGCTATAAACTCAGACAAAAACACCAGTGCAGAAATCAAACGAAGAATCACTCTTGCCAATCGCTGCTTCTTTAGACTTAGAAGGCAATTGAGTAGTAAAGTCCTCTCCCGAGCAACTAAAGTGACACTCCATAAAACTCTCATCATCCCGGTTCTAATGTATGGTGCAGAGACATGGACATGACGACATCCGATGACAACGCTATGGGCTGCTTCGAAAGAAAAATTCTTCGAGTGATTTTTGGTCCAGTCAGCATAAATGGAGAATGGAGACGAAGATTCAATTAAGAACTGTACGAGCTGTTCAGCTACTCTGACTTAGCCAGAAAAGTTAAGGTCCAACGATTTAGATAGCTGGGTCAGGTAGAGCGAATGAAGAATAATGCTCCGGCTCGTAGAGTCTTCGAATCGAACCCGGAACTACGTCGTAGAAGACCTTAAGACCGTAACTGCCATATTTTTCAAAATATTTGCTTTAAATTTTGTTTAACTAAGCAATTATTGGATAATTTTTCCTCACTACTTATTGAACACACTTAGCCTCCAACTTAAAGACCAAAATTGGCTATGATTAACTCAAATTTGAAGGTTTTCTTTGATGGTTGAATTCTTTGAATTAATGAGCTAGTTAAAAACGAACGTCTGATTGATTTATCAATTTGCAAAGAAGAAACCATAATAACCTTGAATTTGTGTATGAATTCCACCAAAATTGCCTCTCAACGACAGACAATAATTTTTAATAACATCCCGGTTGTTATTGAATTACATCTCTAATGCCTTATTACCGACTTGCTGCTTCCTGATAAAATAACACAATTAAAATCTTAATAGAGCACTCAGACGAGAAGTCTTTGCGCAACAAAAGAAATTATTACCGCAGTGTCCTTTTATTCCCCTGAGTCTAAAGGAAAAAATGTAACATTAGAAAAACTCTTTGTTTTTTTTGAAAACTTTCCACTTTGTTCCTCAAAAAAAAAAAAAAAACAGCACATGGACAAAGTTGAAGCGCTATACTGACTAAATGTTAAAACGAAAAAGAAAAAAAACGTCATTGTATGAAACTTTACTCCTTTTTATTCCTGATTCATTTTCTATTTTTCGCTCCCGCAAATTAACCTGGTAATAGCAATAGTGAAATTGTGTACCATGCTGTTTATGCAATTACACGTTACATCCCCATTGAGTTCGTCATAATTGTGTTTTCTTGTCATAGCCATTTTTAATGAAGGAACTTGATGAAGTTGGCTCTGTTCAGCTCTCTCGGTTCAAAAATGAGTCGGTGGAGTATGTTTTAAAAAATACATCAACCTTTCTGCATTGATGTAGTTTTTTTTTTTGTCACTATCCAGGAAGAGTGATGCAATGAGCTTGGAAAACTTAATTATGCAAGGAAATTTATAGCATTGAAGATGACGACTTCCGGAACAAAAATGGTGTGATGTTGGATATGGTCAGTTTATTGAACTTTTAACCATATGTATAATTGCTATCCGTTTAATCTGTTTTCGATTTGACAGTTTTATGCCAGTATGTCGACACTCTCGACGATCTAAAAAGTAAGTACCTAGTTGCCCTCTTCTTCATTCACTTTTCCACACACCAAAATAACGTTTGAACTAGTATTTCCTTTCATCTCCAGCACATTGTTTTAGGCAATAAAAACATGGTCTGAACTTCAAAACAAACGAAAAACAAATCCACCCCACGTCGAAACATCTCTCACCAAGCTAATAACTAAACAAACCATAAATGTTCATTTTCGACTTCATAAAATCGTTTTATTGTTTTTCAAATGAAAAGGAACAAAACAAAACAAAATTCATTAAGTTAAAGACTCGAAAAATATGTGTCTTCTTCTTCTCTCATTGATTATTATAATCGATATGAAAACCAAAGTTTTTGTTGGTTATATTCCCAATTTGTGTATAGCTCATAACCTCATTTCATTCATGATGATGTTCTCTGCCTACTACCACAACTCCACGCTTGTTAAGCTCTACTGAATGTTGTATATACCGAAAATCACTTAATAAAATTACCAGGTGAGATGAAACAACGATGATGTCGAGATGTGTCGGATTGCCGGTATGTGATGGGGTTGGGGTATTCATATGCTTCGCCGTGATATAGACCGACAAAGTGTTTATTTTGTCTGCTGAGGTTTGTTTATTTTTAATTTTTTTAATGTGCATAATGAGGAGAACAAGCTTATACATATATGCCCCCTCGTGCCTAAGTTATGTGTGAGAAAATAATTAAATTATTATTTTTTTTTTTACACTTTGATGGGGATCTTAAACCAAAAATGATTATTTATTTGACAATTTATTTTTAATGAATTTGGGGTGGCATGTGGTGGCAAGCATTAAGGCTTTTAAGCTTTGTAAACATTTTTGTTTGCTAATTTTTTTTAAATTAATTTTGTATTTTTTCATTGCATCGACATTTACTTCCGCTTTTGAGATAATTTGAAATAAAAAAAAACATGTTTGGATATTAAAAAAGCTTGCTTTAAAAAAAACGACATTATAATGATTGTCTGAGCTTTATTTTAGAGAAGTTTACCAAAAATACATTCAAGAATAAAAGAGTAAGTTTTTTGAAAATAAAAAGAAAAAAACTTTGATTTGACTTTTCTAAAGGGTCCGCCATCTAACGTTTTTCAACTAGTGCTTATTTCGTGAATGGTAACACTTAGCTCATGTCTGATTTGACAGATAACTAGTTTTATCCTTCCGCTGAACGAATATGGTTGTATATACGCTTGAACAACGCTGGGAAATATTGCGACATTATGTACTTTGAAAATCATGGTAATGTTGCAGAATGTTTGCGAAAATTGCGTACGGATTTTGGAAGAAGAGAAGGCACTGTCAGCTCCGTATGTTCGTTATTTGTGAAAAAAATGAAAAAAAAAACTGGCATCCTCACCGATAAACCAAAGCGTGAAAAGCCAAAGCAGTGTGTACCTACACCCGAGAATATTGCAGCTGTGGCAGAAAGTGTGCGTGAAGCGCCATCAACATCAATTCACCGTCGTTCTCAACAATTGAACATTTCGGAGACATCATTGAGACGAATTTTGCATAAAGACCTTGGTATGACGCCATACAAAGTCCAATTGATTCAGGAGTTGAAGCCAACTGACCATCCAATGCGTTTTCGATTCGCTAAGTGGGCCTGCGATCGACTTAGAGAAGATGCTGGTTTTGCCAAAAAAAAAATCATCTTTTCAGATGAAGCTTATTTTGATCTTGGCGGGTATGTAAACAAGCAAAATTGTCGCATTTGGGGCACAGAAAACCCGCACGCATACATTGAAAAGTCGATACACCCAAAACGATTCACTGTTTGGTGCGGATTTTGGTCCAGAGGCATAAATGGGCCATTTTTCTTCGAAAATTAGCAAGGAGTGGTCGTTACAGTCAATGGCGATCGTTATCGGGCCATGTTGAACGAATTTTTGTTCACAAAAATTTAAGAGGAGGATATTGGCAACATTTGGTTTCAACAGGACGGCGGCGCTACATGCCACACAGCCGAAGCTTCACTCGATGTTTTGAGCCCTGTCGCATTATCAGCCGCAGAGCTGATGTCGTTTGGCCACCTTGGAGCTGCGATTTGACACCGTTGGACTATTATTTGTGGGGTGCCGTAAAAGATAAGATAAGTGTAACGCCGACAAGAGACAATTGCGTTTTAAAGGACAATATTCTTGAAGCCATTGGTGAAATACAGCTGCACATAATCGATAAATAATGTGCTTAAAAATTGGACCGATCGTGTAGGCTACTGCATGGCCAGCTGAGGCAGCCATTTGAATGAAATTATTTTCCATTATTAACCGGAAGGATTGTCCTTTCAAATAAAAGAAGAAATTTGAGAAAATATTCAGTAGTTTTTTTTTTTTATAGCATTTCCAAAAAAAAGTTATGTGGCGGACCCTTTATAAAAGTTTGCTCAACAGGTTTAAAACAATAGCGTCAGATCATTACTTTGCTGTGACACATGGGATTTTCCAATAGGGACTTGACAATTTTGAATTTAATTTGCGAACGCACCCTTTAACAAATAATGGAACTGTTATTGTCCATTTATTCAATAAACTGATCATTTTCAGCTTGATAAAGTGAACGAAAAAGCAACGTCTACAAATTATTTAAATTTTCTACTGAAATTCAGAGTCGGTGCTCGGTGACTGCACCTTTAATAGCGTCAACTCAATTTTTCCGTCGTAATTCTCAATAAAAATTTTAGTTGAAAAAATTTCATGTGGCCGTGTCAGTGAGACAACAAGTTGGTCAAAGTGTCGAAAATATCGCTGCCGTTCAGGCGTCCGTAGCAAACGATCGTTTTTTTCACAGTGTTCCCAAGAAATGGGCATCGCTCAGACCACATTATGGCGTATTTTGCGTAAGAATCATGGTTTACGACAAAACAAAATCAAACTTACTCAAGAATTGAAGCCGATGGACCATTTGAAGCGACTTAAGTTCTCCGATTGAGCTCTGGAGAAGATGCACCAAAATGGTATGAAGTCCATCACAAAGTGATTGGATCAATGGGTTAGTCAATAAGTCAACTAAGCGTTATTGGTCGGTTGAAAATTCCTATTTGCTTCATGAATAACCACTTTATATCCACAAAAACTAACTGTTGGTGTAGTTTGCATGCAGGTGGCTCTTTTGGGCCATATTTTTTCGTGGACCATAACGATCGTCACGTTGCTGCGAATGGCAGTAGTTGAAAAATACATGGGTCAGTCTAGTGGCCGCCTCGTTCGTACGAATTAACGCCTCTAGACTATTTATTTTGGGTCTAAAATATCAAATTTTTTAAACAACTTTTGGTTAAATTAACCAAATTCTTCCCAAATATTTGTTCATCAAATTCCAGTATAATGTACAAGTTTCATTATCTTCACTCGAACTCAAAAACTATGAAATCAGAAAAAAAATCCAATATCTTTTTTTTTGTCCGCACGGATTTTGACCAAACAATTTTAAAATGTTGATTAAATTATTTTTAGGAAGTGCTTAGTCCCAAAATTCTGTTAAAAAGGATGTTGGTTTGTATCACAATCTGTTAAGAATGATCGTTATTTTTTTTCCCCGAACATTGGCGTTGCTATTGCAAACGAAATTTCATAAAAAAAAAGTATTTAATTTGACCCAGGCAAGCTGTAGACCAATTTTTTTTACTTCATTTAAGGGAGCGTTCAATAATTAACGCAATTTTTGAAGATTTTTGACACCCCCCTCCCCACCGTAACGTTTATCTGTACCCCCTACCCCCCTCTCTCTCTCTCCCTCAAAACTACGGAACACTGAAGTCGCCATAATTACCCTCGTCGCCAAAAGTTATGTTAGGTATAGTTTTTATCTTTGGTATAATTTTAATTGCCTTCGCAGAAATAATAATCCACAACACCTACGTATTTTGTTTATTTTTTATAAATTACTGCTGTTCTGTCAACGGGTTTGCTAGCCACTCGGATTTTTTCATCACTGACTGGCACCTGGAGTGCGGACGAAGACGGTCCTTGAATTGCTAAGCCACTTGCATCAACTTCGTCTTCGTCGAGCCAGTCAGCATCCTCAGACGATGTTTCATAATGACGCACAATGCAGAGAAGCTCATTCGCCCTCCTGGCAGCAAGGCGCTGTAGCCGTACTCGATTTTCACAACGGTCTGGGACAGTCTTGCCTGCACGTAACGACAGTGCATTTGAACACTCTTGTGAGATGTGAAATAGATCCCACAGGTTGGCTTAACTTTTTTCTTTTAGGTCAGATCGTACAGATGGACAAAAGAAATCGTAAGGCATTTTGTAAGGCACAATGTTTCGAAATGTTGTAAGAAAGACCTTCCCCCGCCCCTGTAACGCATCGTAACGTTTTACGAGACACCCCTCCCCCCTAATTGTGTTACGTAATACTTGGACGCCCCTTAAAGGAAATGGGCCACTTTTGGGCCCAGTGCGTTCACTAACGAAATTGGTATCAAATGAAATCGTTGGGGTAGTTTTCGAGAAATTTGGGTTTAAAGTTGGTTAACTCTGAAAAAGTGCGTAAGTGAACGCATAGGCCCAGGCTCCATAGAAAAATGGTCCAACTCCTACAGTCTTATACAGAGTTATTCACGAGCAGTTTTTCAAAGAACTTAAGCGTGTAGTTTGATTTAAGATAAGAAAAAATCGTCTGGGAAAGTTGGTCTCCCCGTTTAGACAATATTTTAATTAACAGCTATTGCCGCAATGCTGTACCTGTACCTTTGTGTAGAGCCAAAATAGTTCACTCGCTATTTACAATTTCGGAAACTGTTATACCGGCTGTAGGTATAGTTATAGTACCAAACTTTTGAAAAGTTTTAACGAAAATGAAACAAATAAAATTATAATAAACAATAATCGAATAAAGCACCATGATCAGTGCATTCATTTTGTTCTCAACGCAAGCAGTACACCCCTTATTGAAGTGGACAAATTCCTGACGATCTGATTTCAATATTGCCCTATCTAAATATTGTTTGATCTTTTTCCCGATATTTTACTTAGCTATTCATCATTATCTAACACAAAATTGAGCATTATGCAAAAAGGCTAAATATTCCGCTAGAATTGAACTGTAAACAGAACAGAAAAAAAAACTGCTGGCGTGAAATTTGTTTTTACTGGAGATGTTCCAACTTGTAAATGCATACAAAAATCTATTCGGACAGTGCAAACACATTTGTATTGTATATTTTACACACGTTTTTGCGCTAGTTCAAATAAGATCGATCGTTGTGTGTAATATCGAGTGCATCATGTGTTTGAAGGCTTCAAATATTTATCTATTGAGATGTTGTTTGTAGTTCGTCGTACTTTGCACAAAAAGAAATATTTTCAATTTTCAAACGACCACAAGAAGAGCAAAAGAATTAACTGAAAAGTAAGCTGATCCATTGCAAAACTACAGAAAAATTGCATAAGTTGTTCTTGACATACTCAATGGGAAGAACCTCTCATTGATTGTTTGTTCACTTCGAGAGTGTCGTTACACAGTAGTCACAGATTGTTGAACACAAATCATACTTCACGGTTCGTGTTGATAAATGTATCTACAAATTTTAAGCTTTGGCAATCGGAAAACAAACAATCTAGTCTTCAAATTAACATGTAATGTCTGTTGGTATCAAGGGCTTTATTGCGTGTTTTCGTTGCTCTTGAAGAAGCCCTAGCTATTTTTGCTTAAAGAAAAGTATTTCTGACGAAAACCTTAAGCAAATACGTACGTACGATGTTGACAAGCAAAAAATCAGAAACATGTTGCAATCATTAAATTTGCATGGAATTCTTTCTTTCAAATTTCTTAAATTCTTTTTTTCTATAAAAAATCTGATTAAGCACCGAGACAGACAGAGAGTGACAAGGGATAGAAAAGGATTTAATTTTAAAATCCACAGGTGGTGCCAGTGATTACGGAGGTTAAACGAGATCGATCCCATAGTTGTTTTCTTCTTTATTATTTTTTTTTTGTCAAATTGTTTGTGTTGGTTTAACCTTCATCCTTAAAAGTTTGTTGGTCCAATCAACCAAATACCTACACGCTACACCTACATTTGAGATGTTACAAAAAGTTAGGAACAGCAAAAAGCATCCCTTATTCATATCACAACACACGAAAGACAACCCATTTGCACGTTCTTCAATTATGATTAGTTTTGTTAGGGAACTTACTTTTCGGGTATGCTCACAATCAGTTTGGCAAGATATCAAAAATGAAATGTTTAGCAAAAACTTTTGTAATAAATGGTCTAGAGAAAATCCTTAATAGAGTTAAATAGTTTGCCTTGCCAAATAGTTAACCAGTGCAGAGGAATGTGTCGTATGTTGCTTTTCTATTCGAAACGAAAATAGCTTGCATTAAAAATGCATCAAACTTAAAAGGTTAAAAGCAAAAAGCAAAAGTGTATATATTGTCGTCGTAAAAAGGAAGCACCTACCCTACATGTAGCCAAGGAATGAGGCTTTGGTGTTTGTCGTACGGAATGGATGTGTTTTAAAATGTATGAGAGCCAAATGAATTGTAACCTTAGGGGTGAAAGTATTAACCTAATGTGTTTTGATTTTACCCAGGTGCAGTTACTTATGGGCGGATATGGATAAGTGATTTATAAGACAAACATTATTCGTCATAAATCAATTATCTGTGTTCAAGAATCTGGTGTTATTTGAGATAATTATAATTGAAAGTTTCTAGAATAGGATTTCATTTCCCCCCCACGAAGAACGTGTCTTCAATTGCCCTCATGAAAGTCCGTCCGTCGTTCTGAACATCAAAAAACCCTCGTTAGTCCTTTAAGTTTATTGACAAAAAATGCTGTATACTTGTTAAATTTCAAATTGAAAGGGTTGTGCTTGTGCGGCATCAATTAACAATTTTATGTAGGTACCATCGCTTAATTAAGGTGTATCTATACATTCTATTTTCATACATACATTATGTTGAGTTAATGATATTCCGTTAATGAAATCATTTGTGTTTACAAACACTAAAAGCTTCCATTAGCATATACTATACACACTGCAACCGAACCGAACCTCCACCGCTAGAGAGTTAAGATTGCTTGTGTCGCTTGTTTAATGTCCTTATAGTGTGACACAAATGTATTGGTTTCTTGTTTTGAATAATCGCGTTAAATAGCTACTTTAAAGTGCATGTTAGAGAGTAATGAGTGTGGATATATTGGCGGTCTTCAAATTTTAGTTCGATTCGAGAACTTTATGGGGGGAAAGGCTTTTTTACGGAATAATACATTTTTCTCTTCACACACAAACGTATGTTATTTTACTTAAACGAACGGCCATTTCACATTCATTAGGGGTACGTCCTGCTCAACCACCGATTACTGTCTCATCCGAGGGAAATGGTTACAATATGTAGAGGACTTAAAGGTAGAAGAACTGTTTTTCTCAGAGCACCTCCCATTGTCCGTCAAATGTGTTCTCTCTGAAAACCCACCCGCCAGTGACGTTTCCATGAACCTGTTACCGAAGCTCCGTTGGAAGAATGCTCACCTTAACAGATATAAAGACAACCTCAATGCCTTAATAGACCACATCAACATCAACCAACTAAACACAAATCGTGGCGCAGATATCCTAGTGAAATGCATATCGGAGGAAGCTCATTCCTTCGTTAATTAAAAAGAAAGACTTTGAAAGATCCCTAGTTCGACGAGGACTGAGAAAAGGCTAGGAAAAAATCTTTCGGATTTCTGAGACTCCTGAGAACCACTAGTTCAGACTTTGCGAGAAGGTTGTATCAGGAAGCAAATAAAGAATACAAAAGGATATATAAGGAAAAGCAACATTACTACACTCAACAGCTTATACGACAATTATCAGAGGTTAGAGACAGCAGGTCCTTTTGGAGTTTGCAAGAGAAATCGAAATAAGGCTCTAAGAAAGAATACACTACTGTTGATCATATTTTCTCCCTAACCTGCATTGCTAGGTCCTATCTAGACAAGAGAAAGAAGTTGTACGCATTTTTCGTTGATTTCAAAGCGGCTTTTGACTCAATCGATAGAGACGCTCTTTTTTACAAGCTTAGCTGCCTTGGAATCTCCTATAAAGTATTTATAGTACTAAGACGGCTCTATTAAAACAATATGACGGCGATATGGAACGGTAACGAAGGGTCCAATTGGTTTAAAACATCGACTGGAGTTAAGCAAGGATGCCTTCTAAGCCCACTTCTGTTCTCTCTTTTCTAGGATGACATCACATCGGCTCTTCCCGGAGAAATAATGTATGCTGGTATCAACGTCAAAGCGCTTATGTATGCGGACGATATTGTAATTTTAGCGGAATCACCTGAAATGCTGCAAATGATGATAAATAAGCTTAAAATATATTGCAATCTGTGGAACCTCACAGTCAATACCGACAAATCAAAAATTTTGATATTCCGAAATGGATCATACGCCAGAGAAGAGAGATGGACCTGGTATAATGTTGCACTGAATTTGGTTAAGGAGTAAATGTGCCTTGGAGTTATAATTACCCCCAATCTTTCATTCAAGAAGCATCTGCAGGCAAAACTAGTCGAATCCAAACAAGCCATCAACTGCAACTAGAAGGGAGTGCTGAAAAAAAAAAAATTGGCACCAAGTGAAAAATTTAAACTTTTCGAAGTGGTGATGAGGTCGACCTTATGCTATGCTGGTCAAGTGTGGGGATTTCTACAGTACGAGGAGGTTGAAAAGCTTTTAAGATATTTCCTCAAAAAGATATTCTGGCTCCCTGAGCATACCCCTACGTATATGCTGCACTTACAGACCGGGTCCCGCAACTATATATTTTCACGCTGAAGATGCATCTAAACTACATTAAAAAAGTGTTGACGCTTCCAAATCATCGATTACCAAATGCCATTGTGAGACAGCTGCTCCGAGATAGCTCGTTTGGAGTTGCTACATAATGTTCAGCTAGTGGAAAGTGATTGGAGAAACTGGGACCCGACCTTCAAAATATTGTTGAAAAGAATTGGTGACAAAATGTTCGAGAACTTTACGGAAAGAGCTGAAGGCAGTGAATCTCGTAATTGTATAAGGCCTTGCAGCACAACCTTGGTGAAAACAACTATTTCCATGACCAGTATCCGTTAAAGACCATTTCAACCATCTTTAAAACCAGAGGAGAGCTTATACGGTTAAACTACCGACCATATGGTCCTGAAGAAAACACGAAGTGTACTCTTTGCAACCACAGAAAACGGTGGAAAACGTGCTCCACTTCATAGGGATTTGCGCTGTATTGTCATCAATCTGTTATGCGCATTGGGAAAAAAGCGTTCTTAACCAAAATGAAACTCTCGAAGTGCTAAATGGATCAAACTGGAATGTTCTAAGTAGTTTTGTCCTAACTGCACAAAGATAAAGAAACCAAATTCTGAATCATAAGATATCGATAATACTTTTTCAATTTATTTAAATTAAATCAATGAAGCCTTTTTATTTTTAAAATATATGTATGTAAATTCAAACTTTGTTTAGATAATACTCTTTTTTTCGGGCTGAGGGCACAGTCCAATGCTCTAATATTGTGAAAAATGTAAAACAAAGACAAATTAATATTGTAAAATAAAATCACACATACTACTACTAGTACTACTTATATTTTTTTTGTGTTGAAGTTGACAAAGGTTTTATATTTTTAACAAATTGGAATTTATGAATGAAACTGATAAATTTGTTTTTATATTTTGTATATCTATGTATTTATGTATGTTTTAAAACTTATGTTGCCTGAAAATAACTTATATCTGTTTTTCTTTTTCAGAGATTAATTGATGAATCCTAACAGGTACATACATAGCTTATGAAGTGTCTATATAATATTTTTGATGCCATTTATTCCTTCTTTACTTTGAAAGTTTTTTATTTCGAAAGTTCAAACAGAATTATTTTGGAAACGTCGGAAACTCTTAATTTTTACTTGTCATTGAAACTAGTCGAGAAGAATTTGATAAATTGACTTTTTTCTGTCTGAATTTATTTACCTTATTTTATTCCTTTTAAAATATTTTTGTTGAAATAAAAAAAAAAAACAATGATACACAATGGGGTCGTGTGCGTGTTTTTTTTGTTATTAATTAAACGAAAAATAAATCAACGCATTTGACTAAAAAAATCTCAAATAGAATTTGTTATGCTTTTAAGAATTTATGCGACACAAAATATTTTTATTTAATTTTATGTAATTTATTAAAACGGAAAACGGATTGAAAGGAGTTTTAATGTACAACAAAAAAGTTTCATTTCAGCAAGATTTTTTGTGTTTGAGAATTGAAATTTTGGGATGGTCAAAAATTAAATAAATGGTGATTGTAAAAAACTTATGGTTCTAGTCAAAATAAAAATTATAAACAATATTTACATTTTTTTTTTTTTTGGAAATTATAACTATTATTGGTCAATTAATATCGAATTCATTATTTTTCTTTTAAAAAAATCTTTGGAGCATTCCAGGTCGATTATATCGGCATATTTATTGAAAAACTCACTATCGGTTCATTTTTTCCGTAATTAGTTGTATGCTGTGGGATTAAGAAGAAGTGTTTAACCATTGGCCTTAAAAAACGACTCGGTCTATAAGTTCTAAACAGCAAGTGTAAAGGAGGTCCAGTATGACATGATATAACATCGCGCACAAGGGATATCAAAAAGTAAATTCTCCTAGATTCGAGACTTCAATCAAAGCACATCGAGTTTTATACGATGGCAAAGGTGAGGTCCAATTAAGTTGTCGAAGTGAAAATTTCGTTAATCGTTTTTGAATTTTCTCAATTCGGTTTGAAGCATTTTTGTAGTATGGTGACCAGACTACGCAGCAGTATTCCAATAAAGGACGGACAAAACTAATATACGGAGACTTTAGAGTAAAAGGGCATTTAAAATCCTTAGAATTCCTTATAAGAAACCCAATCATCGAGTTTCCCTTAGAGATGACGTAATCCACATGCATCTTAAAATCTAATTTCGGATCAAATATCACTCCTGAATCTTTTTTAATAAAAACTCTCTGAAGCTCATTATTTGAAATTTTATAACAAAGATGTTCATGAAAAAGATAGAATACTATATACACTTTCCGATATTTAACGAAAGGTCATTCAAAATACACCAGTCAAACAATCTTCATATCTAATATCTAAATCATTTTGTAGCTGAATACAATCTGCAAGGGTCTTTATTGTTCTAAATATGTTGGCATCATCCGAAAAAATCAAAAAAGTTGAATTTGAAATGTTTACAGGCAAGTCATTAATGAAAAGCACGAAAAAAAGTAGACTGCCTTGAGGAACACCGGAGTCGTTTTAAATTCGAACAGATTTTTCTGGACCAATTTTGACAAATTGAACACGATTTGTTAGATAGCTTTCTAACCAGTTCAGTAATTGACTATTGAAACCAAAAGATTCAAGCTTTCTCAGTTTTATTTTATGGTTCACTCTATCGAATGCTTTCGAAAAATCTGTATATATGGCATCAACTTGATTACCTTATTCTAAGTTATTTACACAAAAATTTGTAAACAAAGTGAGATTATTTGCGGTTGATCGACCACTAACAAACCCATGTTGAGACGGAGAAGTAAATTTTTCCAAAGCTAAATATGATTTTTTCTTAACAAGTGATTCAAAAACTTTTGGAATCACCTGTAACTTGGCCACAGGCCTATAATTTTCAATGCATTGTTTAGACCCTGACTTAAGTTTTCTTTGATTGGAGTTTTCTGTTCCTTAAAAACAGTATCCTAGAACATTTTGTAAAAAAAAAAACAAAATGAAAATTCTCAATTTCTACTATTGCTAAGTGCATGTGTAAAATGAAAAAATGGCTTCGGCCAACAATCAGGATACATGGAAGAACTTGCTGAAGGAGGCCCGGAACGGTTCTCGGTTGTAATGCAGATGAAAGCAGAAACTTCATTGGTCTCAATGGCCAAATTCACTTATGCCGATTATGAACGGCTTATTTCGTTACTCCGAAATTTGTTACAAAAATAGAACGAAATATTTTATTGCAAAGCTTTAAGACATTTTTTCCTAATGAAATAGTTCTGATTTTTTTTTTAAGCTCCATTAAAGTATCTCAACAAATTTTACATTACATTACATTACATTACATTACATTTCACAGTACTTCGCACATAAATGTAACGAACTACAGACACATAGCAGCACTGGTGACTGAGACCATCGGCTGGGACAGAACAATACATTAATACAACAGAGAGAGACAGATAGACACATAGAAAGAAAGCACACATAACAGAAACCTACGTGGCTCAGAGGAGGAGACTTAGATTTGTATTGTCTCATGTTATCGCACAGGTGGCCTCAGATAAGCTGGCGATTTTTGTAGAAAAAGAATGCTGCTGAAGCTGGGGTTTGAACCCGTAGCGTTCGGCTTAGCAATCCACTACTCTATCCTCTGAACCATGGCCTTTGTTTGAAATTTCATACAAACTAGAAGGCTTCCGATAGAATGTGAGGCACGAAGATTTAACAATTTGAATTTTAGTTAAAAAAGGACATCTACAAAAGAATTGTGTATCAGGTGAAATTCAGTATCGCGTCTTAATCATATCTTGCTAAATTCGGTGTCCCTCAAGGTAGTGATTTAGGGCCCCTGCTTTTTATATTGCCTACGTATGATTTTCGAAGTCTCTACTTTGATGGTGAAGATGTACAAAAACATAACTTCAATGAATGATAAACTAGTCAGAGGAAATAGTTTAAACTGGAATCCCATTAAGTACCAAGCAATGACTTTTACAAAGAAGCAAATACCGACTTCTTATAACCAAACAATCACACACATCACGCACATTCTTACCGTGCTGTCACTGTACGAGATTTTAAAGTTTAATTTACTTTTTGTTTAAACTCTAGACTGAGAATATTAACAGCATCTTCCATAAAGCCAATTCAATGTTGGGTTTTTTAAAGCTTTGGTCAACGGAGGTATAAAGGTATAAAATTATTGTTTGTTTCGTCCTCACCTTGAATACGATTCTAAGGATTTTACTATATTCATTTTTATACTCGAATCCGTTCAAAAGAATTTTTCCCGGTTTGCCTTCAAATATATTAAGTGGAGTGACTTTTTCAACATTTCTCCATATGAATGTCGTTTGTCAACTCTTCAGATAGAAACATCGTCACAAAGATCAACCAACAATGACATTGTATTTTTTCATCAGATTATTACTGACGCTTCGGATTTATTAGTCCTTAGTTGCTTTAACCATGCATCGAGGAAGAGGTTATAATTTTAGGGGTAGGGACATGATTGAAAAACCTAGGCATCGAACAAACTATAGAATGCATGAGCCCTTGACAGCTTGTCACGAATAAGCTTCAGAATTTCAAACTGCACCTCAAACCTTTTTCGATATAATTTTAGCAAAAATCATTTAAAACACTTCTTAAAGCCAGACCTCTCTTCGTGCAATTTGATAGTGTAGAAAAGCTGTCAATAAAAAAGTTGAAGGCATTTTTATGTCCTTCAAAATGAAATACATATCATGTGTCTACATCTTTTATGCTCGAGAAAAATTGGAATTCGTATTTTTCGAAAAGTCGACTTTTTCAAACATCAATAAAATGATTATTTTTCCGGTCGGAAAGTTGCATGATAAGACTTTAAAAAGATGCACAAGCAATAATTGTCTATAACAATCGCTATATCAAAGCAAAAAAAAAAAAACGAAAAAAGAAAACAAAAGACACCAGCTCATGGAAATGTTACAAAAATAATCTATTTAAACTGAATTCGCATACATGTACAATTAAAGCATTATGTTCATCAGTTCATGTAATAGGAACACAACGCGAAACATGAATACGAATGCATTTACAAAAATAAATACCATTCAAACGACTACCCTAATCCCGGCTACCGAGACGAGAACTAAGAACACTGTCAATCAATTTTCTGGCGATTCAAGAGAAATGTGCCCACCTTTTTAAAGTAACCCTCCCCTCGAACCACCCACCCCCTTTAAACATGTGTTGTATATGATTTTCTTGTAATTACATGCCGCGATCATCCTAACTACCAGTCACCACCATACATTGCCCTCCATCATCAACGCCAACCCAGCCCGACCGAACCAACAACAAATGAGCTAAAAATTTAAGATATTTTTAAACCATTGTATACGGCCAAAGAGCAATGCGAACACAATAAACTACAGATAGAAGAATACTCCTCAGTCCGCACATCAGCCAATATTTCATATCAACATCTTCAGCTGGGCTAGGCGTTGGGTTTTGGTTTCGGTTTTTGGTTGTTTTATTTCATCAGATAAATAATATTCTCGGAACAAATGTTTTTGCTTTTACTTTTTTACATTCGTCCATTTATAAAGTTTTTTCTTTTTCCTCAAACTGACGTGTCTTTTTGGGGTTTGATGGATTTTCTTTGCGTTTCTACTTGACTTCTTGTTTTTTTGTATTTTTTTATATTTGTTCCTTTGTAAAATCGGGCTTTCACAATTTCGTTTTCTTTGATTTATTAAAATACATTGATTCAGAAACAATAATCAAATGTATCGGAACTAGAACAGTGACGCAAATTGATGATAAAATTTTTCAATTTTGGGTTCATTTTGAAAATGTTTTACTTTGGAAGCGTGTAATTCTGAAGGAATGTCATTTTGCGCAAATTCAGTCTGGGAATTCCTATTCCAAGTTATTTCAGTTGTTTTATTTCTGTTCAGCAGTAAATCATGCAGTATGGAATAATCCATAATTCGATGCGACTGAAGTGATGTGGGTACAAAGGAAGTTAACTATTGTAACAGCGGTAACACGGAAGCCTCGAAACGCGAAGGAAGAATTGATGGAACTTGCAATATGTTAATTCTGGCCTGCGAAGGTAATAGCAATTATAAAGAGAAAGGATGACGTTAGGATCAAGAAATTCTTTTGACCAACGCTTAACAATGTTGTTGATGTGCTCAGTAAAATCTAGATTCGGTCTTAAAAAAAAAACCCTAGGTCCCTTACTTATACTCATACGTCGAAGTTGCTCGTTTATTCAGAATGTCATTGTCTGACATTTCGACGGGCTGAGATAAACTATTCTTATAACACTATACAGAAAACCTACTTATATGATTTTGCAGAAGAAAAACATCATTGTTAGATCAAAGGGCACGGTAGTGCCCAGCCAAGTTCTAGCACTACCCCCTTTTTACAGGATCGAACTCAAGCACATTTTTAACCCCCCATAACTTTTGAACCCATAGAGTTGGAAGCTTCAAATTTGAACTACGTATTAGTTTCATGGAGACAAAGGCCCTGTAATTTATTTTGTAGAACCACTACTTCCTGAGATATTGAACAGTACAAATTTCAAAAACCGTAATTGACTGACTGACTCACTGACTGACTCACTGACTAACTCACTGACTGACTGATCATCAAAATTATGAAGCACTTCTAACAGTAGCAGAATCTTGAAATTTAGTAAAATGGTAGGTTTTCGGGTGTATACAAAGTAAAAAATCAAAAATTTCAATTTGCTCATTCAGGGGGCGTGGTATCCGCCCACTTTTTAAAACTGGTCGTAGGATGCTGAAATTCGGAGTTCTGATAGGGTTTTGGTTGAATATAAGGGAAACTATAAGTAAAATATTTTTATTTCATTTAGAGGCGTGGTTTCCGCCCACTATCTTAAAACGGTCTTAGGATGTTGAAATTCGGAATTCTTGTAAGGTTTTGGTTGAATGACATAAAAAAATGAGAAACAAATTTATTTCCATTTAGGGGCGTGGCATACGCCCACTTTATCAAAATGGTCAAAAAAATTTAATTTCGATATGCTGATAGGGTTTCGGTTGAAAGTAAGAGAAAATACAAGTATAAAATTGCATTAAAGGGGCGTGATTGCCGCCCACTTTCTTAAAATTGTCATAGGATGTTGAAATTTAGAACTCTGGTTTGTTTAAGTTCATAAGTCATGACAATCCCATGAGTAACTTTCTTTAGTGGTTTCACAATGTACCCTTGGGGTCTAAATGAGTTAACAACATTAAGACAGGCACTCGAACCTAACCTACCTATTATTTATTTATACATTGGCAGAGCAATTATATTGTTAAAGTTTGCTAATTGCTAGCATATGTAGAGTATTTCAAGGTTCATACTTCCCTAAACAAAAAAAAAACCTTGCAAAAAGATGTGAAATCAGAACAAAAACATAAAATGTAAAAACAGAGCCAAGTTCTTTTATGTGTGAACAACACTGTGTAAAAAGTTAGCCACCAGATCTAAAAGAACGCCAAGTTCTTACATAAAAAAGTGTTATATTGAATATTTAAAATCATAGAAGATAATACAAGAATGTTAAAAGAAAATAGAAAATAGTTTGGATGAAAATTTACAAGTTCACTTGGCAAGTTTTCGTTTGATGTGTAATTACTAACGCAACGTTTTAAAACTTGAACAGTGAACTTGTAAATTTTCATCCAAACTATTTTCTATTTTCTTTTAACATTCTTATATTATCTCCTATGATTTAAAATATTCAATATATATAACACTTTTACATCAAGAACTTGGCGTTTTTTTAGATCTCATTACTTTTGGTGGCTGACTTTTTACACAGTGTTGTTCGCACATAAAATAAATTGGCTCTGTTTTTACATTTTATGTTTTTGTTCTGATGTAATTTTCCTAAAGATCTTCATATCATCTGCAAAAATATGAATTTCACTGTTTCGAACACATATAACGGTGCATCATTTATTGATAAAATAAATAGAAGAGGTCCTAAATGACTACCCTGTGGAACACCAGATTTAGCAGTAAAAGGCTTCGAAAACATGTCTTTGAATTTAACTTGATAAGGTAAAAAGAAATCTTATGCTATTCTTAATATTTTATACCGTATGCATTTTTATCGGAAGTTTAAGTCTGAGCGAGAAAATATATACTTTTTGATCTAAGTGTAGAAGGTGCCTCCATCAGGAAATAAAATGTTCAAATAAAGGAAGCACACTAGCATTTTGTCATATAAAAAATATTAATGCAGTCCGTTATTATCAAATATTTATTTTATTTTTTATTAAGCATAAGCTTTCATTTAAGACCAGTTTCAATAGAAAGTGTTGAGTAGTTTCGGAGTTATGTCTCCGAAACCTCGTTCGCCAGCGAAAAATCGTCCGAGCGTTCGTCGGCACGTGTTAACGTGCTCCAATGTGCTAAAACTTCGTCTATCTTAAAATTTGAATAAACTGCACAATTTCTGGGGTTCCCATCAACAAAATTCCGACGTAATTTTTTTTCCATAGAGCCTACGACCACATTTATGCGTAACGGCAAGAAGGTTTGTGACAGTTGATTTCCTTTGCATTAAGCCCTGTTGTTCACTGCATATGATATTTGTGCAGTAAAAGGATAAACTTTCACATACTATTGGTTTAAACCGTTTAGGAATAGAGTTAACACTCTTAAAGTAATCTACAGTCAAATTAATAAACACACAATAGCGAAGGATTAACTCGTATTCTGTGGACTAATGCTATTAATACAATAACATTACTCGTATCTGACGTTTACAGACTTATTCCACCGTGGCTTGTAGTTTACCTAAGGAATAAAAACAAAAAAAAATGTAGAAAAAGCTGCTTCTCTGTCAGTTCATTAGACGGCGGCGGCGGCGGCGGCGGCGGCGGCGGCGGTGCAATCGATTTTCATATAATATACAACAAATCGGGCTTCAATTATCAACGACAAAAAAAATCCCAAATGAAATTTTTGGTAAACGCCACTTTACAATTCTGGGAACAAATTATTTTTATTAACTCTTATTCTATGCGTTAGTTAACCTGTGGAATAAGAGTGGAATAGGCGTTTTTTATTAATATGGCTGGTAGTCACCGTCTCCGAATTCCGGTAGAAATTTTCTTATAATTTGCAGACCTTTCTCGTTTGTGTACTTTTCCATGATGAAAATTCGGAGTTTGCTGAACAAATGGACAACGACAGTTCGATGATTAGTGAAAGGGTGCGTTCACAAATTATGTAACTTCAAAAGTCGTCCCTATTGGACAGATAGCTCCTAAGGCTCTCGGGCAACTTGAGTCTTCCCTTGCACGGAGCCACTTTGTAGGTGAGGTTAGGTTAAAGTGGCTGTCTAGATATTATTGAGTCACTTAGACCTCAAGGGTCCATTCTGATACCGCTAAAGAAGTTACTCATGGGAAAGTAATGAACTTAAACAAACCATTTTGTACTTTTAATGAAGTTAGAGAGACTTCTTGTGTCGATCGTTGCCAGTTTACTAGTATTATCGAAGAAGGGATTACCGAGATAGTTATTCCTTCTATTGGAGAGTGCCGAACATGTAGTACATAGAAGGCGTTTGACTGCTTCCTCTTCCTCCTCGTCCAGGCAGCTTCTACAGAAGTCGTTTGTGTAGACCCCTAGTCTTAAAGCTTGTTTACCTATGAGGCAGTGTCCTGTTATCACTCCAATTGTGGAGCATATTTATTTGGTTGCTAGGCAGGTGGTACCCTGTGATTATCTAGCATTTGTTGATTCTAGAGCATATTGTTTGAGAAGATATTTGCATGTAGCAAGTGGTGTTCCTAAGTTATGTCTTTGTATAACAGTGGGCAGAAGTGTTCCGTTTTTGGCGAGCTCATCGGCTTTGAAATTTCCCGGAATGTCTCTGTGGCCTTTCTTTGAGCAAGGATAGTGCCTCGTTTATCGCCATTACTTCTGTCTGGAACACACGGCATTGATTGGGAAGTCTATATGATAGACTGAGATTCAGTTGTTACGAGTAGATACCACTTTCAAGGCCGTAGTCGGTCTTTGAACCGTCTGTATAGAAACGTATCGTTTTTTCGTCCAGAGGTCCTCTTTCTTCCCAAAAAGATCTTGAAACATGGAAGTTATCGAATACTATTTTTGGGGTGGTATAGTCTAAGCGATCTGGGATAGATCTGAAATTGTCTAAGATAGTAGTATGACCAGTGTTGTTACTGATCCATTGAGAGGTGGCTCTAAGCCTCACGCATGAGTTGGCTGCCAACATTTTGGAGAAGATGTCAAAAGGTGTCAGGTTTAGGAGCACCTCGAAGGCTGCCGTTGGTGTTGAGCGAAGTGCTCCCGTGATGGACATACCTGCTGACCGCTGGACTTTAATGAGTTTATTCAAATTTACCATCTTGTCCAGTGCGTTCCACCATACGACAACTCCATAAATGAGTATCGGTCTGATTACCGAAGTGTATAGCCAGTGGGTTATTTTTGGGGAGAATCCCCATTTTGAGCCTATGGCTTTTTTACAAGTAAAAAGTGCTACAGTAGCCTTTTTTACTCTTTCATCAATATTTGCTTTCAAATTTAGTTTTTGGTTCTAAATATTTGGCTTGGTCGGAAAAGCTTAAAGGTATTCCTGAAATCGTGGTTGGGCTAATTTGAGGAATTTTGTTCCTTCTCGTAAAGAGTGATTATTCTGTTATATGTGGATTGACGCCCAAGCCACAATGTTTAACCCAATTTGTAAGCCTGCTTAAGGCATTTTGTAGGAGTTCCGAGAGAACTTGAGGGTGTTTCCCAGATACAGATATTGCAACGTGCGTCGCCAGCATAGGCAATCACCTTGAAACCCTCTGCTTCCATTGATGTTAGAAGGTCGTTTACTACCATGTTCCATAAAAGAGGCGAAAATACCCCACCTCGAAAGGTACCTCGATTCACCGATCTGGTGTTAGTAAAACTCCTCGTGCTGGAAGTTATTGTTCTGCTTTTAAGCATGAGACTAATTAGATCGATGAGTGATTTCTCTAATTTCAACTTGTGTGGCTCATGGACAAGTTGAAAAAAAGAAAAAAAAAATATAAAGAAACAACAATTTTGTTCGATATTTACTTAATTCCATTTCATCTTTTCAAATTAAGTATATTCCATTCTAGTCATCATTCAGCTGCAAATGTCCCTCCAAGTTTTCTCTTCACTTTGACCATCAAAAGTCAGTTTGTTGTCAACTCTAAAAATAAGAGTTAGATAAAACAAACAAAAATCCTTTTCCCAACTCATAATTATTTGCTATTTTCTATATTTTCACTTCAAAAATAGTAATTTCCTTTACCATACAAAAACCTAACAGAACAGAAAGGAAAATTTCCAAACTCATGCAATTCATCCATTAGTTGATGTCCAATGTCCATCCATTAGGCAAATTGAAATGTACTTACTGGAAAAAAACAAAACATTAATAAAACAAAAAAATGTCAACCGAAATCCAAATATATACAGAAATCAAATCGTCAAAAGCCTATATCACAAATGCTTTCAAGCCAAATGAACAACACAACACATGTGAAATGAACTTGAAAACTTATTTTAATACATTTTCAAAGTCCATCTACAATAAACAATTTCCATTTTAAATAAAAAGTGATTTAAACTTTTATTAAGGAATTCATATGCACCTTTTGTGTTCGTATAGATATTAACCTACATTTTGTAATCTGCAAACGCATGCAGAATGACGTGCAGATTTCGAAGGATTTTGTATTTTTTTTAGTTGTTTTTTCTTTTGTAACACAAACACACAGAAGGATGGCTTTATCTTTCCTTTATATTCAACCACTAACCAACCAAGCCCACATTCTATTTACGAAGTCACCTTTTTGGTAAATTGTATGTAAGTATGTTCTAGTTATACATACGAACATTATAACATGTAGGACTGTAGGAGTAAAGGTAGGACATTGAGTTCATTTCTATTTACTAACAACTCTCTTCAAAGCGGTCGGTCGGTCATAGCATGTGAATGCCGTTGTAAGGTTACGGTGACCATTGGGTAGAAATATTTTGCAAACTATTTGAGTAGTGGAACTACTAGATTGAAATTTAGTTAAGTTTTTATTGAATTTTCCAACACAAAGATTTTTTCAGACGGAAATAATTAACTGAATTTAAAACTGTATTTTCTAGCGATATCTTGCAAGGATATTTATGTACCTACGTATTTACTCGGACAACCAAGTCGCTCTGAAATATCCTGCCACCATCTCCACAAAGTCAAAAACTGTCCACGATTGTCGATTATTTCTGAATGAGATGACAGAACAGTTTAACATTCACCTCATATGGGTGCCGGGCTACAAAGAAATTGTAAAACTGATGAGTTTGCCAAAAACGGAACAATTTTGCCTTCTAAATACTAGACCATTGGCTACATGCTAGGTTGTCAAAGGGCACTACCTGCCTAGAAACGAAACAAATATGACCAAGCTTGAACCCGAGCAGACTAAACATAAGCTCCACAACTATCGTCGTAACAGGGTACTGCCTTTTAGGAAGACATCCTTCTGCAGATGTCAAAGACCTCCTTTGTAAAAGGTTTTTCAATTGGCGCTAGTAGATTTTGGCGCCCCGTGGCGGCCATTTTGTTTTGGTGATAAAACTTTATTATCAAAACGAGTGTTGGTTAACGCAAACGTTGCATTGCCCCTATTTCACGCGTGGTGGCCCTTCACAGACAACTCTTTAACGTTTGGTCGCCAAATTTGAGACGACCGGTTCAGTAAACAATCAGGCAACACCAGTACGTTCAAGGAACGCAAGATCGGCCGAGAACATCGCCGCGTTCCGTAAAAGAGTACAGCAGAAACCGAGGCAGTCTATTCCTCGCCGTGCACAAGAACTTAACCTTTCGAAGACTTCAACTTGGCGAATTTTGCGTCGGGACTTGGGCCTACACCCGTACAAGATCCAACTGACCTAGTAGCTCGAAGTTCATAACCATAGACAACGCCGTTTGCTCGCTGACTGGGCTTCACATCTGCCCGCCCTTATTGAAACATTGACGTGAAGTTATTCAAACAAAAACAATTGGAAATGCCAATAAAAAACAATTGGTAGTGCCAAATCTGTCAAACAGCTTTTGCTTACAGGGTGTATTCGCGAAGTTATGTCAGAAACGTCATTAAGAATTATGGAAGGTTCACAGTTGTGTTCACATTACACATTACAATCTGCAAAAAGGACAGAAGTTGATAGTTGTTGAATGTGAACCCCCTTAAGTGAAGAATTACCGCACTCGAATTCCGAGAGCTAGTTTACTAAAAATGTGTAAGCTCATCCTCCTGGCTACAAATTTGGTATTTTTCGCTTAAAATCGACACTTTTGAAGCATAGAAAAGTCAAATCAATAGCCGTTTTTAAATGAGAACAAATCCATGTACAGCATATTTAGCAATCACTCAACTAAAATTTTCATAAAATAAAACACAAATGGTCACAATGTTAATTGAGGGTGTGTTTGCTGTATAAAAACAGATTGGACTTAGTCGTCCTCGTCTACTCCTTAAAAATATAAAACCCTATCAAGGCTTGTAATACTCATATAGCCGCATAAAAATTGCCACGAAACGTTATAAAGCACGACAAACACGCTTTGAGTGAATGTGACTTAATTTTTCTTTAGACTTTTTTCTTTCATTTTTTTTTTTGCTTTTTAACTCTGTGCTAAAAACACACATCACCGATAGCGTTTTGGGTTAGACTATATTGTTTTGAAGTTCTTGAATTCACATCGAGTTGCTTGACGCGTCGCGTCGTAGTCCTAGGTCCTAGAAGGTAGCGTAGGCGTTAGGAACATTTTTTAATGGATTATTGGAAAAAATTATACAAAGAAATATCATTCCGCCTATCCTCCCACATACAAACACAGAAACACCTTTCCAAACGTTGGCGTCATCACTTTAATTAAACGTATAAATGTACATACATATTTTCGACATAATATTCCTTAATCACGTAATGTAATAATGATCGTAATATGAAAGGCTAGTCTCTCAGATTGAGACTATTCGTATGAAAATGTGTTCCTACATTCTATTAATCAACTTGTTTATGTTCGTTTCAGGACATATCTATGTATCTAGATACATTTTAATAATATGTACTTTTATATCCTTAATACAAAATCACAATGAACGTTTGATTTCCCTGAATGAATACTATTTCGACAGGATTATTCCACCAAATGACAAAAAAGGACAAAACAAATATACAAAAAAACGTGAAAGGCTTAAATACAGTTATTCATCCTCATGGATAATTGGAAAATGCTTTCGGAATTAATTTTCGATATATTTTTCAAAGGTGCTCGTTCTGTTGTTTTTCTCTCGCTCGGCCTTAGAAAGTGTATAAATAGTTTTGAAGGATTGTCTATTGGATTGATGTTCAAATAATTATTATTTGAATTGATTTTCAAATGTTGTTCGACACATGTGAAATGAATGCATGCAACTCGTTTCATTTATGATTAAAGTTGTGTTAGGTTCGTTTTTCAACTGAATCTCTGACGTTCATTTGAGCTTAAAGACGTATGTCAAAGTATTTAACCATTTGATTGCTGACCTATTTTCTCTGCACGAAACTACAAACATTGATTTGAAAAAAAGAAATACATACCTACCCTACCATACAGAGATACTTAGGTGTACAAGCACATAAAAGTGTCTGGAAATTGACTTTTGTTTTGGTCGTTTTTGGTTGTAAAAATAACATAGACTGCTAGAGTGGACAATTCTATAGAAAAAATCAAAGTTAATGTCGCCTTTAATTTGACATGAAAACTGCGTTGCAAAAAAATAACACTTCTTATCGGCAAGGTAAATAAAAGGGCTTTTGTTAACTGTGGCGTATACGTAACCTTATTTATATTGTAGGCAAAATCATTTTTTTTTTAAATAACATTATTCTGGTATAAATGAAGGTTGGAAAATCAACACTGAGTGCATTGGCTTGAATTGATAACTCGACAGCAGAAAGCAGCGGACCCTGTTTAGCATACCCTTTTATACCCTTTTATTATTATTATGCCAGAGACACAGTGAGTGCATTAGGAAGAAAGAATGGGTTAGAAAGGTGGTTTCGGTGTACATTGGGCTTGAATTCTTGAACATTGTAATGACTGGGAAAGACAGAGTGTGGAAGAGAGTTCCACATTCGCGTAGTACGCCTAAAGAATGATTCTCTATACTTCATAGTCCGTTCAAAGTTGGGCTCGAGGGTGAACTGATGGGTATTCACAGAAGCGCGAGTATTACGGGTGGATTGCTTGAGGGGAGGAATGCAACTCGCTATTTCTCTAGAGTACTTACCGTAGAAGTAACGATAGAATAGAGAGAGACATGAAACGTTACGACAGTGATCTAACGAATGGAATGCCGCAGTGATGTCTCTATCTCCGATCATTCGTAGGGCTCTTTTTTAAATACCATCCAAGAGGCTTAAGTATGTAGCTGGAGCACTAGCCCAGAGATGATAGTTGTATTCAAACCTTGGGCGGATATAAGTCTTATATAGATAGTAGCTAGATCAGGTGGGGAGAAGAATTGCTTGCACCGTCTTAAGAAACTTAAACATCTTGCAGCATTTTTGGCGACATCGTATATGTGCTCATTCCACAAAATGTGGTCAGTGATACACATACCGAGAATTTCGGTCTCATTGATGCAAATGCCACTCATGGACAGTGGAAAAGGGGGTATATCTCGCTTTAACAATACAAGACAGCATTGGGTTTTCGAAGCATTAAACCTTACGCGTTTTCTTATCCCCATTGTTCAATGCTGTTGAAATCATAGTTTAATGAGCTTAACATATTTTGCCGTTGCAGTTCCACATCCGAAGAGGAGGGATGTGAGTCTGGGAACGAATAAAAAAGCTAAGGGTACTGTCGTCAGCGATACAATTTAAGGGATAATAAGACCTCCTCTACTCCGTATGTAGTCTATTAGCCTCTCAGGTACGATTTCGATCAGATGCGTTACGGAAAGCGCTCCCAACAGCCGTTTATCAGCCCCTGTTTAGTGTTGACATGGCGTCGGTTTTCTTTGAGGATTCTTTTTGATTAGACGAGCATTGTCTTCCAATAATTGCCAACGCTTTGTCCAAATGGAATCGCAACAGATAGTAGTCCCTTCTCAACGTTACTGGCGGTGGTAGCGGTGCCCTCATCCAAGATTACCAAATCTATTCTGCCTAACAAATTCCAGCCCAACCCATACCACATGGGTCCCCCAAATCGGTCACTTCCGTGAATGCATGAGTCATTGCCACACGCGTACTCATTAGTCATCACTCAAAAACTTTATTTTGGATTCGTCTATAAAAAGCACAGACCTCTTGAGCGTACCTTAACTTCACTTCACTATAGGCGGCTGTAAAGTTTGACCGAATAGCACGAACCCTGGAACGTTGACCATACTCGTAGAGTTGATTGCTAATGGTTTAATCACTGACGGAGTGCCAGTTGACTGCCGTAGTTGCAGTTGTTTTTAAAGCCCGGACGTTTGCGGTACCTCGACGACGTTCAGTTTCGAATGTACCAATCTTTTTGCTGAGTTGTAGGTCTACTTGCTACACCCGATCTCCTGGAAGCGTTTCAACAACGTGTCGGATAGCTCACCTCGCCACAACGATACGATTTGCAACAGCCCTGTGAGACTCCTTGTTCCAGAATATTGACCGCTTTTATTACATTTTCGATATCTAAATTGCGTAAAGAACCGGGCACATGTCACAAAGGTTCATTTCATCATTCCGTCGGTTCTTTTCATCTCTGTGTAATCTACCTGTCCGAACGTATTGACCAATTTTCTTGAAATTTGATGAGGCGTTCAAGCACTCCTAACGTTTGTGTTTGTTTTTGTTTTTTTGTTAAAAAAAGAAGGAGCTCAAGGATTTTCCTTAATAAATTTCAAGGAATTTATCCTCTTGCTATTGAACATAGAATGAACGCGCTCTAAAAAAAAAAATGTTTTTCAATTCCATTGCTTAAAAAGTGGCATAAATTTAAACAAACATGAGAGAAATGTCCTTGAAACATTTCATTCCGATTTTGGTGCCAATCTACGCAAAACCAAAAGCTTTAAAAAACCTTACCAGTCCTTTAAAACGAATATAATTTCATGCGGGTCTTAATTCAATTTACAATAAATTATTAATATCAAAAAAATTCCACTGTAGCTCCTATTGAAGAATTGGCACCATAAAAGACCAATACTAATGGTACTCTTATCAAACCAAACCTCACAGCACAATTCACATCGAATGATTTAATTAGAGACAAGCTTACTTCAATTTTCCTTTGAAAAACTATTTAAAAAAGAAAACAAAAGAAATCTTTTCATATTGATAAACATCTGCCGAACAAAAATACCCTTGCTCACTTGTAATCAAGCTTGTCTAAAACATTTTCAAAACAAAGCCAACAAATTTTAAGCGCCATAAAGTTTGCAAATTACATTTATATTAATATGTATACCAAAGTGTCTGGTATACCTTCCCCACCTATTCACTCATACAAATCCTATGATTTTTCACCATCAACACTCACCCACACCCAAATCAAGAAAAAAAAATCATTCAACATCAAGCACTTTTATTAAAAGGCTTTTCTATAAAACGAGGACCAATCGGTTTTATTTGATAACCTCAAGAGAAAATTTCAACATTTCCACTTTTTTTTTTCTACTCTAAATCTCTGCTGTTTTTTTTGGTCACTCTGAGTGAGACTGTATTTTTTTCACTCAATATGAAATAAATGTTTTGAAGTGTGTTGGAGTGTTTGAGCTATTTTGCAATATTGAAGTTGATGTTTTAATATTTGTTGGATTAAAAGCTTTTTTTTTTCTTTGGTAAGCAGGTGCCGTGATTGGTACAGTACTGACTATAGAGAATTGTCATTTTTAGTTTTTCTGTTGGTTTATTGTTGGTTGAAAATGCAATAAAATTAAACATAAAATTAGTTACTGTTTTACAAGCAAAAGCTTTCAATAGGAACCTCTGAACTTTCACGATTAAAAGCAGCCATCGTGTTGAAGCTGCATATATATCAAATTTAATACCATTCTTTCGGCCTGTTAGAAACTCCTCTGGGGTCTAAGCATACAAGAAAGATACAAGAAAGCCATGATTGCACTCTACTCGTGTAATAGAATTCTGGGAAGAAATTGGGGGCCAAATCCGGTGAACGCCCAACGAAATAAAACCGAATTTGAAATTCGGCCTTATTTCCATTTCAAAAATGAAACTACCCCAATTTGGCTTTAATTCTTAGGTCAGTTGGAAATTGCGCCAAAAAAAATTTGGAAATAAGGCCAAAATTTTCAAAACAAGTTTTTCAGCTTTTTTGCAATCTTAAAAAAGAATTCAAGCCGAATAATTCTTTGCAAAAAACAGCTGAATTCTTTGTAAAAAAATTTTGCACACCCAAAGACATAATGGCCAAATGACACCTTCAAATCATTTTTTTTTCCTAAAAAAAAAGAACTTCAAATATTCTTTTTTAAGTGAAAAAAGATTCCTATATAACGAAGAAATGATAATTAAAAGAAGAATTTAAAATAAACAATCGTTCATGTAATCAACATTAATGAAGTAAATATAAGTACATTAACATGTATTTCAACTCTAAACACATTTGATATTTTATTCAATTCCTCTGCAAATTTTGCAGAGAATTGCGTTGTTATTTTTACATGATTTTATCTGTTGAAAAAATTATGAATTCCAAAGAAAGATTTTAAATTATTTACTTGATATAAAATTTAAATTAAGAGAAAAATAATCGTCATTCGCGCAGCGGAAAAATTTTTTTGCCCCAGAGAGAATCTTTTTGAGGTGTGAAAATAAAAAATTCGCGCGAAAAATTTTTTTTCCGCTCGGTACGTCTTGCGCGAGTGACAATTATCTTTCTCTCAATTCAAATTTTTTATCAAGTACCTTAATAAATTAAAGTCTATTCTTGTAAATTCAAAATGTTTTCTATATTGACCATTTATTACAAAAAGTAGCAAGTAAATATGGCCACCTGACTCTTACAATGTTAATTATTGCCATCATATGGTAGATTGACACTTTAGAAAAGTTAAAAATGGCCATATACAGGGTGTCCCAAAATTCAACGATAAGCCGGAACCAGGGGGTGGCCCTATTCATGACTGCATGGAAAAAAATATAAAAAAAATCAAACGCCATTTTGTTTCAAATTACAACAAAAAATGTAAATTCTCAAAATAAAAAAATCTCTCTTGACATTTTTTGCTACTGTGACCACAATTTTTAATTAATTTTTGATTTTATATTTTTATCAGAATCTAAAAACATATAGCATCCTTTCCTAGTTTCCAAAAATTCCAAATTTTTAGCGGTTTTTCCACGAAAACTAATCAACAAAGTTTTTTTCCATAATTTTTTTTTTTTTTTTAGTTTCAGTCCACTTTCAGTCATCGTGGCTATAAAAAAATGTATGGACACTACCATGGCGTCTTTTTTAAAAAATTGGCGCAGGTTATCAAGATTCTAAATTGGTATAACACTTTGGCTAAACTTGCCAGAAAAAGAAGTAATGCATACTTTTTCATAACAACAACCGATTTTCAAAAACTTTTTCTATTCAAATAAATCACTTCCCTGTGAGTCTTCAGAATGAAGCACGTTTTATTTAGGCCCAAATATTTTCTGCTTGTTTATTTTAAGTCGTCATAATGTTCATTTAATTAAAATACAAAAATTCTAAATAAGAAAAAATGCATAAGTGCCATTTAGAAGTACAAACATATTTTATTTATTTTTTACAGTAAATGTTCGAATTGTTTGCCACCTGCATCAATATACGATGTTGTTGACTTGTTTTCAGTTTCCGTGAATTGTCAATACCATTTGCTCTTGATCTTCTAGCACTTCTTCTTTCTAAACGCCCTTCCAAAAACTCTTGATGCACATTTATAAAAACCCGATAATCTGGATATCTTCCAACATTTTTGAACCTTTTTCGGTATATTAGAGTAGCAGAATTAGCATTGCACCGGCATTCTCCGTACACTATGTGCATGTTTACGTATCCGAGGGGGCATACGGCAATGGCATGATAAAAATGATGAAAGTTCAAAGATTTTTCAAAAACTAGTACACAATTTCGAAATCACACTTGAAATTAACACATTAATGGAATAAAAAAAACAGTGGAAACAGATCGTACTAAATTTTGAAGAAAGCGCATCAGAAAACCAATTTTTTCCATAAAGTGAAGTGATTTCTCTGAACAAATTTTTGTTTGAAAATCGGTTGTTGTTATGAAAAAGTATTCAATACTTCTTTTTCTGGCAAGTTTAGCCAAAGTGTTATACCATTTTAGAATCTTGATAACCTGCGCCAATTTTTTAAAAAAGATGCCATGGTAGTGTCCATACATTTTTTTATAACTGCGATGACTGAAAGTGGACTGAAACTAAAAAAAAAATTAAAATTTTATGGAAAAAAACTGTTTTGATTAATTTTCGTGGAAAAACCGCTAAAAATTTGGAATTTTTGGAAACTAAGAAAAGATGCTATATGTTTTAAGATTCTGATAAAAATATAAAATCAAAAATTAATAAAAATTTGTGGTCACAGTAGCAAAAAATGTCGAGAGATTTTTGTTTTTTGGGAATTTACATTTTTTGTTGTAATTTGAAACAAAATGGCGTTTGATTTTTTTAATATTTTTTTTCCATGCAGTCATGAATAGGGCCACCCCATGGTTCCGGCTTATCGTTGAATTTTGGGACACCCTGTATATGGAAATATGACTGTTTCACATATGACACGGTACCAATTAAACACATAAGTAAACAAGGTTTTTCAATTGACATACATTGCATATGAAATTATTGTTCCTACGTAGCAAAAGAAAAAGGATGTAGATTTATGAAACAAAACTTTGCAAGCTCCCGATCAGATGTCAAGGGGAAAAAAGCTACCAAGCCATTGCAAAGGGGCTAATTTGGCGAATCAGAAAATTCGCGCGAATTCTTCTATAAGCAAAAAAAGTTTAAGTGTTGACAAATATTTTAACAGGAGTTTATATAAATTTAAAAAAGAAATAAGACCAAAATGGCCTAGTTTCGTTTTAGCAAATGAAATAAAGCCAAATTTCAAATTTGGTTTTATTTCGTTTTCGAAAACGAAATAAGACCAAATTTTCGAATTTTGGTCTTATTTCGTTGGGCGTTATTTCACGTCACCGCCAAATCCTAAGATAATCATGTGGATGTATACAGCCATTGTTAGACCCATTCTAACTTATGTTAGTTTCTCTTATCTCACCCCTATAGAAGAATCGGCAGCAAACAGCGCTCTTCGACTTACTCAGGCCAATATTTGGAGAACTAGTCAACATGGCCATACCACGATTCTTACAAAATACGTTGGCATCAACGTTCGTACAGATTACATGACCCCTTATTTAGACTTCAATAAAATCTTTATTATACCAGCTTCCCCAATAGAATCGAATTTAACCATCTTTACTGATGGATCGAAAATGATTACTGGAGTAGGGGCCGGTTTCTACTCAGAAAATCTTAGCCTTGCCAGTTCATTCAGACTTCCCGACCATAGCAGTGTCTTCCAAGCTGAGATCTTGGCAGTGAAAAACGCTACTAATCAAATGATGATGGCGATATCACACGCTGACATCACCTTTTTCATTGATAGCCAAGCAGGAATAAAAGCGATCTCTGCAACGCAAATCAAGTCAAAGCTTGTTTCTTGCTGTCGCGAAGAGCTAAGGGTTCTTGATATGCAGCACAACGTAAGACTCTGATGGGTTCCCGATCACAGTGGTGTACCGAGAAACGATAAAACGGATGAGCTTGCAAGAGAAGGCTCGGTACTTGATCCCTCTATCATAGACCATAACATCAGAATCCCTCAATGCGAATTAAAAAGAAACATCAGTAAAAATATCATTCAAAAAGCAAATGATAGATGGAACCTACTAGAAAGCTGCGGTAACACCAGGAAACTCTGGCCTCATTACGACAAGAAAAAATCCGATAAGATTTTACTTCTCAAAAAACCGTTCCTAAGATCCCTCATAAGCGTGAAAACGGGACATAACCTACTTGGCTACCACAAAAAGAAGATGGGGATTAGTACAGACGACATATGTAGAGGCTGCGGCGGCGATGAGGAAGAGCAAGAGAACACGGCTCACTTCCTATGCCACTGTCCAGCACTCTGCCGTACTAGATTTAAATTTTTAGGCAACTATTTCTTTAATGAACTTAAAGAACTATCTGAACTCCCAGGCAATCGCCTACTGAACTTTGTCAAGTCCACCAAATGGTTCGGCCAACCATAGAATTCATAGGTTAAATCACTTTTTCAAAAGTTACAATACTTCAGGGTATCACAAGGGATCTATATTGATCTAAGTGTGACGGAGTGTGACGGTAACAAAATCAACTGTCAGCCCATTTAACCTAACCTAACCCAACCTAACCTTCGGTCTGTTATGTCAAATCAGTTAGTATAGATATGGTGATCAACAGCACGTGTCTTCGCCTATTGTAGAATTGTCATTATCATTATCAGCCCGAACCGAACAAAATTATCGAAAGTAGAAAATGCAAGAATGTCCAATGCATTCATATATACTCGCTGTTTGGCGTGGCTGCTGACTGTCAAAATCAAGTTTTCTGTTTTCCACGACCTTGTTGATGTTCGCTTGCTGTAACTCACAGATTGCTTGGCTGAAATTGACCTTTGAATCGTTTCCGGATTGTTGACCGATCGACCGATCCTAGTTTCCCAGTCCGGTTTCAGTACAAAGTTAACATAGCTCAATAACGCCCACCATTCACCGAACCTTCCTTCCCAATAGCTCTCTGTGTTTTAGATTTTTTGAGTCAAACCCTTCCTTGAAAATTTAATTCAGCTTTAAATATTGGTGTCTATGTGTCATGTCTCTTACATAAGACATTATCTGTGCAACACGTTTTCTAATTAACATCTTCTGTATTTTGTTTTTGTTCATTTCGTCAAACTGCATTCCCCAACCATGCCACTCAAAATTGTTATGAACTGAACTTTTTAACTGCAAAAGAAAAAAACGAGTACCAAAAACACGAACCTATTGCGCTACAAAAAGGAAGCGAACAAACTTTACGGAAGTGCAATTTAGTGTCTGAGTAACACTTTAATTCCGATTCGCTTACAACTTGCACTTTAAGGATACCTACTTCTTGTGTTTTTTTATCTCTTATATCTTCTACCACTCTTACTTTGAGTTTGTAATTTTTTTTTTCTCATATTTTTCTCACAATGATAAACGAATGCATTTTCTTCCGCAAGTGGTACACAAACTGTGCAGCAGCAGTTGCATTCAAACAAACATATTTTCTGCTCGAGCACCAAAGAGGAAATGAGCTGTTACCACATCCATTGATGTTGAGTGTTCTTCTAAGAGCTCAAACTAAAAAAGCCTATACTCTTATGAGTGGGTACTACATATACTGAGAAAAAAACAAGAACCGACCAAGAAGAGGTAACACATAACGAGAACGAGTGCAAGAGTAGCCACCCACCACATCATAACAAAACATATTTGCCCATTGAGTTGAGTGGAAGTTTATCACTACAAAACAAAACTTTACCAAGAGCTCACGTTTTTCGTAGAGTGACTTTTTTTTTGTATTGTTAGCATTTACACAGTTACACTTTTCTTTTTGGGTTCTGTTTGTTTTTGTTGTTGTTGTGTTTTGATTTTTACTTTTGGGGGTGAAAATGTAAAATGAATATGGTATAATCTTTGATATGATTTCATACATGTGAATGGAGCAAAAGCTCTTGCTCTTACTCGCCATCGTCGTCGTCGTGTTACACCGGTAGTGTTGATGATGATAGAGTTGCCGCTTCAATAAATGATTAAAACAGTCAAATTGTGAATTCAAATATGCTTCTAAGTTATGTTTTTTTTTTAAATTGTTAAATAGACATAATTAACATTAAATTGAACATTAAATTAATATTGTTACAATAAGTATTTTCTTGGCAACACGGAAACTTTCACATTTCCCGGACATTCAGTCTGTCTCGGCAATGTCCTCATCTTCCCCCAACTGTTGGTCAAAACTAAAGGAGATGGTGCAATAATTTCCCTTAAGCTGTCGGACGACGGTGTCGTCATCCACCTAAACCTATCCTTACCTTACCTAGAGAATTTGACTCGAATTAATTCGAGTAAGAACAAATTTCGACTTAAAGAGAGTTCAAGCTTAAATTTTGGACATGATTTTAACCAATAATCACGGTTCTGTCATCCACCTAAACCTATCCGTACCTTACCTAGAAAGTTTGACTCGAACTAATTCGAGTAAGGACAAATTTCGACTTAAAGAGAGAGTTCAAGCTTAAATTTTGGATATGACTTAACCCTGAAAATAAATTTGCTCTAGAATTATAACAAAATTTCTACAAAAATTGTCCCGGACACATTTTAACTCTTCCACATCGAATTTTGAAAAATTATTAATCTGCAATCATTTCTCAAAATTCAATGTGGAAGATTGAAAAAAAAGCTCGACTATTAATATTTTTTTTCAGAGCAACAAAAAACATAAGTTCTCACTCTAAATCAACGCTTCGGCAACCCTTTTTGATACCGTAGCATGGAAAAAGCTTTCATATTTCTTTTAGGTACACTAAAGCTGTTTGTGCCTATAGTCTGAATCTGAATCGAACGAACACTAGTTGTGTGCCTCTTTGAGTTTTGTTTCGTGGTACAAAACTTCAGTTCATCGTGGTCTACCGCCCAGAGCGTGTTTCTTTCCAAAACAATCTCACTATCCGATCTAGCGGTATTATTTATTGTTTGTTTGTGTTTTCAGAATATAAAAAAAAGAAAAGAAAATCCAACAGTTGACAGTTTTTTTTGTTCTGTTTGCCCTGAAAGTCCTTTTAGAATTAAAAGGAATATTTTTTTTTTGTCACAACCCACGACTCACCATAAAATTATTCTTAAGATTTGTAATTTAAGATATGGTTTATTCCTGACGAATTTTCTTGTTCCATGCCACAAGAATAAAAACTGACTGGCCTTTAAACGGTGATGGTGTTTAATATAACAAGTGAAAGTACCTAAAAGGATATCAAGGATATTCTTTCGTGTAGTGTTGTTTTTGTTTTTTGTTTTTTTGCCTTCTTCGTCTACTTTGTGTTTCTCGTGGTTTGCGATTAAGTTTATCAAAACCGAACTGTCATGCAGCAACAGCAGCATTAGATTGTTGTTCTGTTTACCATTGATTGATGGGTTTGACGGACTGCGGACGAAAATAAAAGCAAACAATTTTGTGTTTATATTTTGACTGGTGTTTTAGTACCTAAACTTTGCAGTTGTTAAAAAAGACACCCAGAGCCTGAGAAAAAGAATATAGAAGTGCTTAAAGAAATTTAAAAGTATTTAATACAAAAAATTGTGCAAAAATAAATAAAACATAAAACAGCGATAACTGAAACTAATGAATGGTGGTCATATTTATGTGTATGATGGGGGAAGGTAAATGAAAGAATCTTTTCTTTTTTTGTTTCTTTTTCAAAGCGACATGTTGCATAGGAAGTTGTTGCTTCATATAACGACGACGAATATTTCTTCTTTGGTGGTTAGTTTTCTTCCTTTGTGTGCATTTTTCCAAGATTTCTATCCTCCATTCAAGTCCTTCGAGCACGTACATTAAAGAAGATATGTAGGTAGACTCATAGAGTTAGAAAAATACCAATCTGGAAAACGAATTCGTGAAAAGGATAAGAAAAATTGTGGTGTTGGGTTCCTTTTTTGGTTGCGCCTTTACTTTGCCACAAGGGTTTTTCTTGGTATGATTTTCTTTTTCACCCTTAACAATTTACTGGGGAACTTATGGATGTGCTATGTGGCGACTAAAACTAGACATGGTTACCAATCTTTGTTGCTTTGTAGGAAACACTTATGGGAGGAAGCTCATCAAATAATTTATTTCTTAATTAATTTAACGAGGTTCTAAAAGAGGTTTGTTGCTATTGTTTTAAGCCGATAAAAAGTGCACCACAATTGCCGGAGAAAAGCACAGAGTTGGTAGTAAAATTTTAATGAAAATCGCAAGTAGACTTATTTCTTCTTTTTCTTTCTTTAACAATTGCTACCAGACTCATTAGGTTTTACAACTCCAATTTTGTTTTTTTCCAAAAATGTTGATACTATGCTAAACAGGCTTAAGTTTGAACTTTAAACTAACTTTTTTTTATGTCAAACATTTTTGCAAGTGTCCGTCTAATATTAAAAACAAAATTTAAGTTTTTAAAGCATTTGAATGCATAAAATTGTATAGAGTTGGTTAATCAGCATTAAAATATTTTTGACAAACTTGGCAAAATTACCTTCTAGATTTTTAAACATATGTTTAAAAATTTTCTGGTAATTTTAATATTGTAGATGAAAAACATTTTTTGAGTGAGGTCAAAAAATCAAAACACTCGTCAAATTTAGAAATAAAAAAAAAATAAGTAATAATTAGTTAATTTCTGCATTTCTAAACATTTTGAACTTGAGATCAATGATAAAGACAACTTTATTCGAAGTTCTTTCCTTTTGAAAACTTTTAAATTTTTTTTCAATTAGATTAGATTAGATTATAAAAGATTTTTATTTAAGACAATTCATATACATAATTATTATAATAAAAATAACAATTTTCTATAATGAGAATAAATCTTATTTATGACATAACATTTTATTTGTTGTCTGTCAGATTGGCATAATAATATAAAAAGTTATTCAACTAAATTGACATCAAAAGTTTATTATTGATTAATATTTCTTGTTTTCTAAGTAAATGCATATACATACATAATTACAAAAATTTGCATGAGTAATATATACATTTAGTTACACATAAGCAGTTTTATTTAAAAAAATTCATTAATTATTAATTTTCTGTATTTAAGACTAGCTACCAAATAATTGTACAGGGAAGAGAAGTTGTTTCCATTTAACTGTACATATACCTCCTTAATAGATAGTATCTCACTTCCAAAATATTGCAATCTTGTTTTTTTATAAATTGGGCATCTGCCTATAAGGTGATAAGTATTCTCCGTTTCATCTAAGTTACAAATTGTACAGATACCAACTGTATCTTTTTTGAATGCTTTTGCATTAATGTTTAAAAGACCACATCTAGCTTTGAAAATTAAACTGACCAGGTGGGGACTGTTATCGTCTAAGAAATAAGGTGTTATATTATAACTTAAATGTGGATAAACATCATGAAACTGGGACCTTCTGGCATCGGAAACGTGATTTTCATGCTCTTGAGTATCTAGTGCTAACAAGATGTTTTGGTGAAGACTCCTGAAAGAGATTATCGTCAGGTCAAAATCAATATTAAGCTTTTGACATAGGTTTTCCCAGTCTAATACCCAAAACGTTTTTTGAGCTAAGGTCTCCCGAGCAAGTTTTTTTGGTAATCTTCTTTCAGGGTATTCCAGTACCTTATTGATGTACTCAAAGTGCAGGTAGATTGTACGGAGGTACTGAGTTCTTAAGCCTGTTTCCAAATGTAGCATGTAATTCGGAGTGTTATTTGGTAGATACAACATCTTTTTCATAAAAAATCTGAAAAGTTTTTCAACTTGATCATAGCTTTTAGATCCCCACACCTGAGCACCGTAGAGCATAATAGACCTAGCTGCGGTATCAAAAATTTTGAGTTTGTTGCTAAAGTTAATTTTAGGATGATGAATATATTTAGACCATGTAGAGTTGATAGCACATTTTGACATGGAGAGTTTTGAATCCAAGTGTTTAGTAAACGAAAGATTATAGTTGAGAGTTACTCCTAGATACTTGTAATCATTTACAACCTGAATCTGATCGGCGCCATACTTCCAGCTAAGATTATTTAAAATTCTTGAACCTTTTCTGAAAACAACAATTTTAGATTTGTTTAGGTTAATTTTTAATCCCCATAACGAGCAGTAGTCGAATAATGAGTCAATCATTAATTGGAGCTCCGTTGGGCAATCAGACATGACAACCAAATCATCTGCATAAAGAAGAACTTTCACGACTGAATCGGCAAGACTAACACCTCCAGGTAAATGTGAATGTAAGTCATTCAAATAGAGGCTAAATAATATTGGGCTCAGTAAACAACCTTGTTTTACTCCAACATTAACTTCAAACGAATCCGAGAGAGAAATTCCATCCCATACCTGACAAGTTGTATTCTTATAAAGGCACTGTATGATTTCTATAATCTTAGTTGACAACCCCAAAGAAGACAGTTTAAAGAAAAGCGAATTGCGTGGTATCAGGTCAAAGGCACATGAAAAATCAACAAAAAAAGCGAAAGTATTTTTCTTTTTATTCCGGTTTAAGTGAATGATACTAGTTATATTAAAAATGCTATCGATTGTGGAGTAGCCAGCCCGGAAGCCAGATTGATATTCACAAAGTATATCATTTTCGTCAAGCCAACCGTTGATTCTATTCAAAATCAAACCCGTGAAAATTTTGTATAGTGTATCCAAAAGAGAAAGGCCTCTATAATTTTCGCAAATGTTTGGGTCACCCTTCTTAAATAAAGGTATCACAATAGAGCTACGAAAAGAGTCTGGAACATCACCAGTGAGAAATATTTTGTTGAGCAGAATGATAACTTCTTCAAGGAAACATTCCGGAGCGTTTTTATAAAACTCATAACTAATTCTATCCTTTCCCGGTGCTTTTTTAGGCTTAGATTTTTGCAGTACATAACGTAGTTCCCACATTTCAAAATGGCGATCAAGAAAAGTGTCTGTAACCAATGGCAGACTCCAAAGAACGTTGTGCTCACTAACAGATTGTGACAGAAGGGTCTTGAAATGATTATAAAAGTCATGTATTTGAAGAGAGCTTCTATTTTGACGTGGATTGTTTTTTAGTTTGTTTGTTAGATTCCACCACTCACTAGAATTCCTAACACTATTCAACTTTCTAATATTTTCATGACTTTGCATTAACTTTTTACTTTTGCAGATTCTAATGTATTGAGATCTGCAGTGATTATATCGCTCTTTATAAATGCTAAGATTGTGCTTACGAAAGAGCCGAAGCAGTTTCAACATTTTATTCCTGGCGCGTAAACACTGAAAATCAAACCACTTTTGTTTTGGTATACATTTTTTCTTCCTACCAGCAGTACCTGCAGCTGTCACTATTTTATTAATAAGGGTATATACCTTCTCATCTATTGAGACATTTGTATGAATATACGCATTATGGGATAGGCGGGATAAAGTGTCGGAGTACTTTACAGCCATGCTCGGGAACCAGTTTAACTTTTTTTCTAGCGCTAGAGGACCAATTTTTGGTGTTTTAGATAAAGGGGGGGAGAAACACAAAATTAAAGGCATATGATCCGAATAAGGTTTACCCTGGACCATAAGACTATTAATCATCCCCAAGAAATCAAATGAACTAACGCAGTAGTCAATAACTGAATTGCCCATTGCACCACAAAATGTGAATTCCCCATATTCATCTCCAAGCATTCTTCCATTTAAAATAACGCCACCTACATTTTCAAACAATTCTAAACATTTTTTGCCTTTTACATCCGTTATTTTATCTCTGGATTTTCGGTCTTCGGATATATAGGGTAAATCTCTTAATAAATGTCTATCAATTAATTGACCAGCGCCCGTGCGAGCATTCAAATCACCAATGATGCAAAAAGATTCAAATTTCATACTACTCAAAAATTTTTCGAACTTTTCAAAATCACCTACCCACCTAGTACAATTTAAATACCGCGGAATGAAGTGAAGATGCCTATCACCAAACTTGGCAGAAAGCGTTACGTTATTGGATAAAACATTGAAACTAAGATTATACTTGTCTTGAATTGACTTTTTAAAACCATACAAAGAACCACCGCTTGCACGGCCAGCACTATGGTACTTTACAGCATCTTCCCAATACAATATATAATTATCAAAAAAATTAACATACTCTATTTTATTTTCACTTAAAACATTTGTCTCGAACAAAAAGAAAATATCAAATTTATTAATATAAGTAAAGAAATTACAAAAACTAAGCTTACTTTTCAAATTTGCTATGTTATAAGCTACCAATTGACAGACTTCTCGTTGCTAGTGTTGACTCATTTCGTTCGAAGAATGCGCCGTTGACTTTTTATCTTTTGACGATGGACGGTTAATCTCCTTTACGATGATGTTGCACTCCATATTTGCCTTCTTTGTAAGACTTCGCAAGAAATCAGCATCTTTATTTTGTTTGGCCTCATAGCTTCCGTTCCTCCAGTTAAAAACTTTATCATTTATATATATCGACGTCTCACCATAACGAACTTTAATTTGCTTATCCAATTTGGTAATAGTTTTACCCAACTGACGAAGGTTATATCTCATCTGGCGTTCATCTGAAGTATAGTCTTTCTGTATATATATTGCGGAACCATCAAGTTTCTTTTTAACAGACATGATGTTGTTGACTTGCAAGAGTGATTCCATTGTAAATACGAAGGATAAGCCATTTCTGGATTTTTTTTGACGAGATTCAACGACATGAGCATTCGTTTGAAGAGAACGAGAACATACTTCATTAAATTCTTCAGTGGCCTGCCTTGTATTTGTACTTTGCAATCCACTGACGATGATATTAGCACGTCGCGATATTCTATCAACGAGTTCCAGCTTTTTGTTCATCAATTCAAGGTCTTCTTTGAGTTTAGTATTCTCCTCTCGAAGTTGTTCGATTTCCAAACGAAGAGGAGTTAGATCATCTCTTTTTGCGACGTCTTCCAACTTTTTATCAAGGACATAACCCAATTTTTGTTCAAAAATATCCCAAGAGAATATATCTCGACCGTTTGTGTTATTTAAAGGAGGGAGTAAAGCAGCAGCAGCAACAGGTGGTAGTGGAGGTGGATTGAAGGAACCAGAGTTATAGATGTTAGACATTGATGTGTTTGATTTTGAAGATTGTTTTTTGGAAATATTAGCTTCACTTTGTTCAGGCGATGTTAAATGCAGAGATCTTTTTTTTGCCGGTGAACCCATATATTTACAGGTTATGTTGATACATACGTATGATTATGGCAAATTAACTTTTCCTGCACAATTATTTATAGAATTTCAATGTTATCGAAGAAGAAAACAACTTTTCTTCACTTTAAATAAGAATTAAAGAAAAAATAACTTGAAAAATTAATAAATTTAATCAATTAATAAAAGAAATTGGCGGACGAGAAAAAAAATTGATGTTTGACGTTTCGTGTCAGTGCTGCCAATCCAATTATCTTTGTATTCATTTTTCAATTGTTAAATGAAATTGACATTGCAAAAAAAGTGGAACCTATAATTCTGTCTGTTCGAAAATTCTCAAAAACTGCTCGTACGATTATTCATAATTTGCTTATTTTCAAAATGGTTTATTTTTTAGGGTAATAAAGGGTGACCCAACAAAAACGCAAAATTTAAATTTTAAATAAAACGCAGAAATTTAAAAAATATCGCTTATTCTTTATTATAATTATAGTAAAGTAGACAGGATGAGGTTATGTATGGAACAACACATGGGCCAGATGGCCGCCGCGGCTTTGCTGGCACATACGCGATCTTTTAATGAAATTTTCAATGACCGTTGCTGCGGTATTTCATTAATGCAGCGTCCAATTTCCTCTTTTAAGGCTCGAGTCGTCGTCGGCTTATTCGCATAAACCATCGACTTCAAAAAACCCCAAAGTCCAACGGTGTTAAATTGCACGATCTAGGTGGCCAATTCTGGTCTCCAAAACGCGAAATAACACGACCGGGATGCAGCAATTGAATTGTTTCTCTGTGGCTGTATGAGATGTTGCGCCGTTTTGTTGAAACAACATCCCCTTCAATTCTAGGCACTAAAAAATTGGTTATCATTTCACGATACTGAACACCATTAACTGTTTGCGCTTGACCTGACTCATTTTCATAAAAAAAGGTCCAATGATTCCTCCAGCCCAAAATCCACACCACACAGTGACACGTTGAGGATGCAT
Source organism: Sphaerophoria taeniata (assembly GCA_943590905.1). NCBI lineage: Eukaryota > Metazoa > Arthropoda > Insecta > Diptera > Syrphidae > Sphaerophoria > Sphaerophoria taeniata. Next base: position 20,186,201 of record OX016540.1, on the reverse strand, counting down.
TTGCTTCTCGTGAATCACTCGAGGATTTTCCTCATCCCAAGTGCGACAATTCTGCCTATTGACGAAGCCATCAAGATGGAAATGGGCCTCGTCACTAAAGATGATTTTATCGGCAAAATAAGCATTTTCATGTTGTCTCTCCAATACCTAATTAACGAACTTCCTTCGCTGTGCATGGTCAGCTGGCTTCAGTTCCTGAGTCAATTCAACTTTGAATGCATGAAGATGCAAATCTTTCGTCAAAATTCGCTGCATTTGGAAACACCAATTTGCTGAGCTCGGTGTTGAATTGAGGTGGATGGAATTTGAGCGATATCATCACGTACTGCTGCTATATTTTCGGTCGATCGACCTGGTCGAAGGTGCATTGTTATCTTTACATCAGTGACAGACCCAGTTTCAGCAAATTTTTCCATTAATTGCTTTACAGTTGACTCTTTTGGAGTATTATTGTAACCCCAAATTGATCGCAATTTGCGAACTGTAGCCGCAAAACCTTCACCATTTTGGTAAAACAATTTCACAATGAGAATGCGTTGTTCATTCGTGTAGCGCTCCATTTATATTAACCTTATACCTTCTACTAACAAACAATAATAATTGTTCAAATGTCAAACAACGACACTTCGAACGGCGCCAAATTTAAATCTTGCGTTCTTGTTGGGAAACCCTTTATAAGGTAACTCTTATAAGCAGTTTCCTTATTTTTTTCTTAAACTAAAGAATTGATCAACTTTTTTTTGTGGAAGGTTATATTTTAGCCATGCATAATACATTATATACGTATTTTTTATTAAAAAATAAAAAAAAAACATTGTAATGTTTGTAGCATAAGGTTATTCGAAAATAAAAAAAAATTAATTAATGAAAGGTGTTTTGTTAAGAAATTTAATGTCATTTAAATGTTGAGAACGAACATCTCTCCTATGTATGCTACACACTGAAAGAGCCGTTTTCTTCACTCGAAGTTGAAGAAGTCAACTCCAAAAAATGTTTTTTTTTCTCAAATTCTGATTTTATATTTTTTCACTCGAAGTTGAATATTTCAACTTTCGATTCTCAACTCTCAAGTTACTCAACTTCCAATTTTCTCAACTTCCGAAAAAAGTAGAAGTTGAGAGGCAAACTTCAAATTCAAATTTTCATAAAATGTTGATGAATACAAACCAAGATTGGTAACTAGTATTTTGCAGCATTTGCCACCAGCCAGTTTACTTCACACTGGACATAACAAATTTGCCTTAAAATCACTCCTCCACCAAACTACCAATAAAAAAGAATCACATTCCAATAATATTCTCGAATGCTCGTTCTGGCAGAGCAATAATAAGTATGTGCTGGCCGTGGTTAAGGCTTGAATTCTGGCGCTTTGGTGCGAGATTTAAAGGAGTGAAGAAAAACGATTTTCAACTTGTTCCTCAACTCTCAAGTTCTTCTCAACTCTATAGTTGGCCAAACTTGAGAGTGTCCACAAGTTGAGCAATAGTGAAGAAAACAGCTCTAAGTTTTTAAGCATTATTTCTACTTGAATGACGAAAGAAAAAAAAACAAATTGTTTGAGTAATAAGATCGCAGCCTACCGCAAACCAATAATTGAGATTGTAGACGAAGCTAAGATCACATTTAAAAACTCGATACATTCCACAAGAAAATTGACATCCTTCGAATTTATCAATGGTCACATTTACATAAGCAAATCATTTCCTTAACAAAATTTTCTAACCAGCCAAGACTATTGGCAAAATTATTTATTAGAAAATATTGAAAGTTGGCAGATTTAGGTGAAGATAAATGGTCAAAGTCCAATAAATCTCGTGAGGATCATCCTCACTTTTTTCCTGTTAAATACAAAAAGATAATAATTTTGATACAATTGAACAGTATTTAAAAGAACGTATAAAATAAATAAATCTATAAAATAACACGTATACGCCCAAGTGCACAGGTTCATTGCATCTATATTAGGGTGGTCCTTAAGATAAAATTAATGAAGACATCCGCTCAATCGTCTCCGAATAAATAAAAAAAAATCCTCTATTTTTTTCAGATTTTTATCTATATACTTGCGGCTGATTTTTTGATTATTGCCATATATCTCCATTTCGGCTTTACCGATTTTGTTTAAATTTTGCACAATTATGCTTAACATTATATTTAGTGATATTGCATTCCAAGATATTGTTTAAAATATATTCTTGAATAACAAAAAAATCGGAAAAGAAATCAATTTTTGTAGTACCTTTTGGGTGTATTACATTCTTTTATAGATTTTTTCAAAAACCTTTAGGTTCTATCCACTTGTATAAATCTTATTTTTCTGTTCAAAATTTCAACGACTCACAAATCATACGTCATTTTATGTGCCTTCGTTAACAACCAAATTAAAGACTGAAACGGTCCCTATTGTCTCCAATTATGCACTCCAAGTTGAATGAGGGCCTCTTCCACTTGAGTGCGCTACCTAAGTCGCGGTCTTATTCTACTTCTATGACCCTTGGGAACGTTGTCGAAAGGTTTCCTGGCTGGAGCCCTATTGTCAATCCCCCTATGTAACCAAACCATCGTTGTACAGCTTGTAGAGCTCGTTGTTGAATCTTCTTCTTCATTCTCAATCAATGCATACCGCATACAAGCCATAGATAATCTGAAGAACTTTCCTCTGGAAAAAGACTAAGGCACTCTCGTCCGTGGATGTCTTCAAAGGATAGATTTGTGGAAACAATCGTCTGCGTCAACATCTGTCTATCAATTTCTACTCTTAAGTCTACGTAGTAGACAACAGATGCCAGTTGGCGATGGAGGGGGGAGGGAAATGTCTTCACTGGGGTCCTGCTCTCAATACGAATTAATTTATGAATCAACGGTGGCGTCTACACTTTTACAGTTCCAATCAAGTTTTAAACTTCCCACTGAACACCTTTCTACGGAGTACTTCGACGTATTTGAAGCCCAGGCCGTAAAAAGGTTTTTCCGGTTCTAGTACTTGAAGTCATATTAAGTGACTCCAGTTTGACATTTGTACATTGGTATGACTTCTCGGCTACGTAGAAAAATATTTTGTTGCAAAGCAACATAAGGCCTCGAACTAGTACTAGTAGCCAATTAAATTCTACAATCTACTGTCAGCTAGACCCCAGGCTAGCAACTTCCAGTTCGCTTTTTCTGGAGAAAGTTCGGAAAATCATTCGAAAAATTTTCTTTCTTAAAAAACGTTTCACGGTCTATGCTTTTGAATCATGTGAAGGGTGTGAAGCAAGTTGGTGTGATCTACTCTTTTGTCCTTCTATATTGCTCAACCCAAACCTTGCCGACCTCACGATTTATCAAATCCAATGTAATTCGCCCTTTTATCTTAAAACACTGTGGATCCTCAAATTTCATTTCAAGTGGCAACATTATTTCGAGGACCGTCTACCAAAGTACCAACGCAATATGAGCGAGAAAATACCGAGTGTCTGAGCTGGGGATGCTCAGACTAGCACTGTGGGGTCCGTGTGGTTGAGTCCATTTCACCTGCTTCTAGTTCCTCGTCGTTTTTCCGTTTTTTTCTTCTTCTGAATTTCCTTTACTATTTTTCCAGTCTGTACCTACACCGACACCCATTGTCGTATTATTTTCGCCTCAACCTGCGGCAGTTTGTGCGGTTAAATGCCTTTGGCAATGTGTGGAACCACATGCAAAATATAATATTATGTCTTCGGATTAAGAAGCTTTAATTTAAGCTAGTCCGCCTTCACTTAAACTTATTGTGTCACACAGCTTCCGCAATTAAAAATCCCAGGATATGTTTATAGTCTTATACACAGGAATATGAATTTGAATCTTGATGTGCAAAGTGACACAGGGAGGCAGAGTAACTGAGAGAGAGAGAGAGAGACAGGGGCAGGAGAGCCTTTTGTTTTGTATTTTTTTGCTCCTTTATTGTTGCCTAGGTGTTTTTTTGTTTTATTGGTAGGTAGAGGTATTTTGTTGTTTTCATTTTCTTTTTTGATGTTTTCATTTTTTTTTTGTGTTTTTGTTGAGATTTCTTGTCAATTTCTCATTAAAAGTCACACACAACATTTTTCTTTGCTTATGTTTGGGCTGGGCTTTAGTTTGGGGTATTGGGGTGTAGGTAGGTAGTGTAAGTCATGTGTTGTATAGGACACAAGCAGCAATGCAAAAAAAAAAACACAAGTAAAAATGAGGTTTTTAGCTTTTCATTTAGGAGTGATTCATTTTTCTCTTTCTTTTTTTGTGTTCAAGGATTTTGTAGGTCTTTCATGTGTGCATATAACATTCTATAATGACAGAAACTGCCTGCACGTTGCTTGTCGACGTTGTCACTTGTCATCACTCACAAGGACACTGTTTTATGTTGTAATAGAAAAATGCTAGTTAGAAAAAAAAAGAACCTAAACTAGATGTGTTGCGACGATGATGATGGTCCGTTTAAGTGGAGTGAAGTTATTTTCAAAACGAAAAGGTATAAAAAACATCTAAAGAAAAGCAAGACTAAGGTACCTATTTGTTCTTAAGGATCTTTGACGAAAACAACAACTAAAGGATTGAGCTTTATGTGCAATAAAAGATATGTTCCCATCATGTGTTAGCTCAATGACAACGGTGTGTTTAAATTTATGTTTTCGTTATAATTGAAAAGGCGTGTTGAGGGGGGCGTTTATAGTGTGGTTTGGCCTTTGTTCCTTATAGTGTGTTTAAAGGTTTTAAAATAAAGCTCGCCGTTATAGTTTTATGGCATTTGTGTTTTTAAATTGTGTTTTTTTCATTAGTCACTAACCCAGTTTTCTTTTTTTTTTGATAAAATCTCGTTTTTTTTCCTAAATTCATGACATGTTTATTTGTAATTTGTGGAATTCTGTTAGATAATTTGTCGGTCATGACGCTTGTCAGTGACGGACTTAGGCTTGCTGCCGCCCTAGGCCCCGTTCGATGCACGCCACCCTCATTTATAAATGGATTTCATTAATTTTGATTTTGGTCCGCACAAAAAACGTAGATTATATCGTCATAATTAGGTAATTTCTTGGACTAGTTGAGCATATTAGTATGGATAGTACAGTAGAGAATAATAGTATGGATAGTACAGAGAAGACGTGTTTTTTGTTCTCTGGCAATTGTTTTCAAAATAATCGATCAGTGTGAAGTTTATTTTGACCCATTTTTCCATGTAAATATGTTTTTACTCTTTTCTGCACAATTTGTAGCCGGAAAACTCAGAAATACATTAATTGCCAAGTCTTTTCCAAATCGTTAAGATACTTACTGACTACAGTGTGCTTTAGCTTTTCCTTCATATTCAGAAAACTGTCTTCCTCTCATGTCTTGAAGAAATAAAGCCAGGGAACAATAGCTTGAGATTCTTGAAGCTTCGTACAAGAAGCATTAAAACGACCTAAAATTACATTCCAGACAATGACTAGGATTGCTGTTTCTAAATGTTGTAATTTTCGCTCCAATCTTGTAGCTTCAGATAGCATAGTCTATGTCTATGAAGACGACCCTGTTTCTAATGCGTAACATGCATCATGTCGAGCAGACCATCTAGTTTGAGAAAGACTCTTAACTCTAAAATTTGTTCGCTTCACCAAGATTTCCCAACGATGTGTAGATATGGCAAAGAATTTGTAAAGTTCTTGTAAAGTAGAAAAGAAGTAAACTGCTTCTGTTACCGATTCAACTGCACATGACCCTACTTAATTTATAGGAACATAATCTGCTTGAGGATTAATTTTTTTGATTCGTGTCTGAAGGTCTGACATATTTTGAAATGGATTGTCTTTACTTTTGTTCGTCTCTAAAATTTTAGCATTTCAAACATTTTTCCGCCCTTCAGATTATGCCGCCCCGCCCTAGGCCTGGGCCTCACGGGCCTAGGCGTAGATCCATCACTGACGCCTGTCAGTGTCAGTGGTATAAGATATTAATAGGTCATATCGTAAATTTCCTTTAAATAAGAAACACATTTAAAATAGATTTGAATTTTGTAGTTTCTTGTTGAAAAATGGTTTGAACGACTTAAGTGTTGCCAAAAAAAAAACTTTATTCGTCCTTCCGACAAACTTTTGTAGTGCGTATTTTACGACTCACCGTAAAATGCTTAATTAAAATTTTACTCAATTTTGGACATTATAAAAAAAAATAAACCATTTTCTTGTTTCTTCTTCCGGCAATAAGTCTCTTTCCTGAAAAAAAAGTCAAAAATTATAAAAATTCAATGAGAAAATGACGAGTCGATTTCGCACAATAATAATTAAAATTCTGACAGCTTCGTCCTGTTATATAAAAAAAGAACATTTTGGACACGTGGTGGGTGATGAATTTTCGAAAATTCTTTTGTTCTAGTTTTGTGAAAAATCGTGTTGGAATGTTTCCAAAAAAAAAAAAAACAATTTTTAAACAAGTCAGTCTCTGATAACAGCGAATTTATGTACCTATGTCTCTTATGCGTTTTTCTTATTTATTTTTTTTAACTTTTGTTTATTTGAAACATAAGCATACATTTAAAACCAATTTTAATGGCAAACTGTCAAGCATATAAATTTATATTTGATGTCCTTAGGTTAGAATGATGCTGGCGATTTGCCATTCTTAAATTGCAAACCAAGGCAGAAGAATTTGGATTTCAAAGAAATTGGACACGCCAGTTGTTTTTGAATTCCTTTGGCTCAATATTTCAAACCATAAAATTTTATGTTCTTTGTTTTGAAAACTTTGCTGAATTTTTCTATTTACTTGCAATTGAAAGTGTCTCGTCTGTTAAATCACATTTAATATGAAAGTGCTTGTAATACAAGCGATGAAGCGCTTTAAATAACTCAAAAACTAGTAGTTAAATAAGTTTATAGCTTTCCGTTACTGTTGTAGTTTCCGCTTTCAATACAAATAAAAGGCTTTGAACAATATGCAAATAAAAAAAAATTAAGCTTGTGTTCTGTCGAAAACTATTATTCTTGTTTTTTCAAAATCAATTCCTGTTAACCCGATCGCCTTCCAAGGATGATCGGTTTGACAAAAAGGAAAGCCAAAGTGTGCAAATCTTCATGTTGAAACCGCTGAACCGATTTTGATTAAATTTGATATGGAGGATAAGTCAAACACACAGTGAAATTCATAAACTTGAACTAGTCGGGAAGGCTTGCAATGTCATATCGACGGATCAATTTCTTGCATGACCAAAAATTAAGCCAAAATACACTGCAATGTCCCGGGAGTACGGTTTCGCAGCAATAGCTCCAACATTGAGATGATGGCTTACCTCACGCGCACCTAACAGTGAAAAGATCTGTTCATCGTTTTGGAGAAAGTAAGATTGTTCCACTTGATATTTCAAAGGCATTTGATAGAGTTTGACACCAGGCTCTCTTATCCTGTTACGTTGGATTAGAAACTTTCTTTCGAACCGTCCTTTATAAATTGTATTGGACGGATTCAAGTTTGAAACCCACAACATAAATGTTGGTGTGCCTCAGAGCTCTGTTTTGTCCCCGATATAATACCTATAGATTGCTGCGTTGGCTATAGTTCCCAGACTTACATCCCTCCTCTTTGGATGTTGAACTACATTGGCAAAATTATAAACTTTTAACTTTAACGGTATTGTACATATGTTAGGTAAGATAAGGTTAAAGAGGCTGCCGATACAGGATCCACACACTTAGGCCAAAGGAAAAAGCCCATTGTGGTACCACATGAATCCAGGGAATTACTCCTTACTAGACGAACCATTTTGAGCTTTTTATAAAGCGAAGAAGATATTTAATATCCTTGTTAGCTAGTTCACTGGTTTAATCGTAAAAATATTCTCCCACATGAAGTTTGCGTCCCAGGGAAAGAGCAGGGTATGTGCAGAGAAGGTGAGAGATTGTTTTCGCTTCTTCTTCGTCCATACAGTTCCTGCAAAAGGCATTTGAGGCTACACCAAGTCGTATTGCGTGGCTGCCTGTAAGACAGTGTCTTTTAGTCTTTGGAGCGCTTTGAGTCAAGTGACGGCCAAAATATTTTTGTGGCTCTACAATTTCCTGCGATGTCTTTGTGGCCCGACACCCAACAGAGGTGAATATTAAATTGCTGCGCCATCTCCATAACAAATGATCAACAATCGAAGGCCGTTTGAGAGTTGGTTGAGACCCCGTCGATAGATTTTATAGCAGCCTGACTGTCAGAGAAGATGCGGATATCAGGATAGAACCTCTAGAACGGAATGAGAGGCTTAGATTAAGATTTTCTGAGTAGACACCACTACCAACACCATCATTTTTCTTGCATCCACCTGTATAAAAGTGAATGCTCCTGTCGTTCAGTAATTTTTTGTATTCCCGTTCGGCTCTGGATGGAATGAAGACCGGGAAGTTTTCCCCAAATTGAGGTTTTGGTATGGTGTAGTCTATGTAATTTGCGGCAGATGTCGAGGGGTGACAGATGGAGGGGAGTATCTAGCGCCGCTGAGGGTGTGGTTCTCATCGCCCGCTTATGCAAAGACATGCAGTGAGTTGGACTCTGCAGAGTTTGTCACAGAAGGTGACTTTTTCCAATGCAGTCCACCATACTGCAACCCCGTACATGATTATGTATTGGTTGGATAACCGATGTCTATAGTCAATAGGTTATGCGAGGTTAGAAACTCCATTTGCTAACTATGGCTTTTTTGCAGGAGAAAAGAGCTATACCTACTGTAGCTTTCCTAACTCTTTCTTGAATGTAACTTAATTTTTTGTCTAATATCAGATATTTGGCTTCATTGGTAAAAATTAGTGGTGTAAACCATTTATTGAAGGAGGCACAATTTCTGGAATTTTGTATTTCCCTGTAAAAAGGACGAGGTCTGTTTTTTGAGGAATAATATTAAGTCCACAGTGATACGCCCATCTAGTGAGCATATTAAGTGCGTTTTGGAGGAGGTCTCTCAGTATATTAGGATGTTTTCCTGTAACGGCGATAGCAACATCATCGGCATACATTCGTTCACTTCTATGTTCCACAGAAGGTGGGACAGAACACCACCTTGCGCCTCGGCTGACAGACCTTCTCGTACAAAAATCTCCCAACTTACAGTTGATGATCCTGCTTTGTAAATTGGGGAATAAGAAATCGTTTCCTCCCTTTATACTATTCAAACTTAATACTCGAGCTTCCAGGAATGCTCATAATTTTACCCTTTATCAGAGGATACCAATTGCATGTAAGTATACAGATTCATTTTATAGCCGTACTACGCGAATGTAGAATTCTCCTCTACACTGTCTTTTCAAATCATTGAAATGTTCAGGAATTCAAAACCAATGTAAACCGATATCTTATATCAAATCCTCTCTCTTTTTCCTGATGCTCGCACTGTGCCCTTGGTATATTATTGCCCTTCAGTGCAAGCAATGTAAACACAAATACTACTAACTTCGCTCGAGCGCAAAGCAAATCATTCTTCGTAGGTGTAACGTGTGACACTGATTTTCTCCAAGATTTCGAGCACAAAACAGCCTACAGTATCAAAAAGAGAAACCACATTAGATCCCACAGCCTTGATAACAACATGATATACATGATGCAGTTACAACTTTTTGGATTTTGTATAGAAGTCTTAACCCACCTTTAAAACATTCGAAAACGTGTCTTCGCTGTGCTGCACAAAATTCAACAAATTGTCTATATAATCCAAAAAAAGGTTTATCTCACTTTGCCATAGACTTTTAGAAAAGTATCAAAAATGCTGCTTTAAGACAAAGCAAGCCTTAAATAACATCTATCCTTGAAAGTGAAACAGTTTAATTTTTTGTTTTATATTTTTGCAATAAAAATCTTTCTACTGAATCAGTTTGTCATTTCATTGTTTTTATAGATATTCGATTCATTTACCAATTTCCGTTAACGCATCCTTTATTTTATTGTTCATTCCGGAAAGGCACTATAAACTAAACACAAAAAACAAGGACTTATTGTCTTCTTCTTAGCCTAGCCACATTACTAAAAGTAGTAAGATGAACTACATTATTGAAAAAAATATTTTCTTTAAGTGAAACGAAAATATTTGTCTGAAACATCAAGCCAAGTGGACAAATTTATGCACATAATTTGCCATGTATAAATTTTGTCATTACATTGCAATCACTCTTAAGTCTTTCGAGCAAAAGCATGCTTTAGTAGGCAGTCAAATCAAGGTTTTTGAGTTATTTGACAAAAGTAGAGCACGATTGAAACCATTATATGTTTTTGTTCATTTAAACAAAAAATAAAACAAACTCATCCAAAATTTTACTTTAATTCGATACATTTGCTATTTCAGGGAATGTAAAGTTGAAAGACACCATATGTTACTCTTTGACCAGCATAAACCCCAACTTAAACCCCATTTAGACATAGTTACTTCTTACAAACAAAAATGTGTATAAAATTTGGCTTTTTTCATTTTGCTCCTAACACAAATGAACCGAGACATCAGAATTACCTCTTCACAACGTTGATCGAATTATCTCGTTTGTCATACTCCGGTGGAAACGGCTTACTCTATCTTTCACTTCTTTTTTTTTTGTAAAAGGATAAAAGGAAAATGCTTAAAATCACCGAAAACCTCATAAATTGAAAGCCCGGAATTCTTCAAAAACTTTGCGTAAAAGGTCATTGATGTCCTTCGAAAAAAAAGAAGCAAAAACCAAATTCCGTGACAACCCAATGTCCTAATACACAAACACAAATTCCATCCCTCTTTCTAAATAAACAAAAATTGTAAACTCCCAGTATGCCAGTTTAGAGTATAGGCATCATAACACAGCGTTTGCTAGACACCATCACCTATAAACTTTTGAACTTTTTGGATAATTTATATTCACGTCAATGCGATGCGATGCGAAGCAAAGAAACACACAACAGAAAAGAGCAAAAAAAAAAACTGCTTCGAATTACATAAATCGTATCGTTCCGAATCATCAATGTCGGTAATATCCGTTGTGGATATCTTTTGGATATGAAGGTACTTTGTACCTATACCATGAACTCACTCAAATGTATAAACAATGCCTTCAAATAGCACAATGTCCTTTTTTTATCGCCTCTCTTTTCTAAACGGAAAGTATGCGCATATTGCAAGAATTTTGTATTCATCACAATAAGTATTCCTTCGGCCAGCAGAGGTAGGCTATACGAGCTGTTGAAGCTGTGATGCTAATGCCTGATGCGAGATGCTGGGTCTCTCGGTTGTATAAGTGCGTTTGTTCTCTATTCCATATGAACCGGCTGCTGCTGTTGCTGCTGGCCTGTCCTATTCTCTCCTCCGCTAACTGTGAATATCTACAATTTGTATTATAGCTGTGGAGATATTCTGTTCTATTTTTTTATTTTGCGTAAAGTATACGCCACAGTGTTTACTCTAAATTGCTTCCTTTCTTGCCGTTGATATTGCGGTTGGCCGACATCATAATAGAGAATAGGAAAAAGCAGAGGGGGACCATTGACGTCGTCGTCGGTTGGTCGTTGGAGGTATCATGGGACTTTCAGTTCATTACATCCGACATTTTCGTTTCATTATGGATCCCTGTTACACAATTTCCGTTGCATCACCTTGAGCGAAAATTTGAGTAAGATCGATTGAGATTTCTATTTTGTTTCTTATTACTATTTTTTTTTTTTTTTAATTTACTGTAAGAAGTTGTTGAAACAATACAAAAGAATATGTGTCGTTCTCATTATCCTTGATTTAAATTGTGCTTTTGAACAAGTTCATGGTATGGAAGTAATTTTTATTTTAATTAGAAAACAAATCAGGTAACCCTTGTAAGGCAACAAATTATCACCCAAGGGCGCCCATATGTCTTGAAAAAATAATTAAAAATATTTTCATTTCTCAAGATAAATATAATGTGTGTTATGCAAAAAAAGAATTCGAAGAAAGATTGGGAGTCTGTAAAGTACTCTTCCGTGAAGCCCTTGGCCAGAAAATCTTAGTCCCCACATATTCTGTCATTTAATGCAAGAGTATACTAAATTATTGTTTCGAGGAATTCAGTAAAAAACTGGGATCATGTAAGAAACGTATTTCGTTCACTACGGCGTATACTTGTTTTTTTTTTTTTAATGAAGAAAAAGTAGTACACTGTCCAATAAACAAAGACGTCAAGTGGCCTTCACTCTTCACCAATTCCTCAAATGCGTATAAAGAATTGACGAGGTCTAGAATTGTATGCCGATTTCAAACGACGGAGTTGTGAGTCAGTTTTCTGTGAAAAGCACCCATTGACATAAAAACTTTTAGACACACGTAAGATTTGAAGCCACGCCTTCAATGTGTTAGTGGTCAATGTACCCATTACGGCATGTCCTTTAAATGACAATCCTTTGAGGATTAACTAGTTTTTTACCAGTCATCAAGTTTTTACAAAACCGGCCAAGCCGTTCATGAGATATGGCCGAAAATGTCGATACCCCATTTTTGCCAAATTAATGCGCAGCATTCAAAATGATGAGATAGTTATACTTTCTATGGGAGAGTGCCGGACATATACATAGAAGGTGTTGGACTGTTTCCTCTTCCTCCTCGTCCAAGCAGCTGCTACAGAAGTAAGTAATTTGTGTAGACCACTAGCCTCAAAGCATGTCTACTTATGAGACAGTGTCCTAAATCAATTAAATCAATTATTATTATTATTATCAATTATTTATTAAATCTGCTCAGGGAAGTCAAGCCTTTTGACCGTTTCACTTGCTTGGCCATATTTGTTTGGTTGCTAAGCATGTGGTACCCTGTGAGCATCTAGCATTTGTCGATTTCTAGAGCATATTGTTTGAGAAGATGTTTGCATGTAGCAAATGGTGTTCCTATGTTATGTCTTTGTCTAACTCTTTCGAGCTCATGGGCTTTGCAATTTCCCGGAATGTCTCTGTAGCCCGACACTCAATTTCAATTCAATTTCAATTCAATTTATTCAAATATTCATGGATACATTATGTATTAAGACTAAGTCTTAATAGTCAAATAGAGAGATGATCGACAGTCGTGGACTTTTAGAGAGTTTGTGGAGACAGACAGTGGCTTGGCTGTCCGAGAAATTACGTATATCCTTGCAAGATATAACGTTTTCTTTGAGCCAGGATAGAGCCACTTTTATCGCCATTACTTCTGCCTGGAACACACTACATTGATTGGGAAGTCTATATGATAGACTGAGATTCAGTTGTTTCGAGTAGATGCCACTTCCAACGCCGTAGTCGGTCTTTGTATCGTGTTCTCTTCCAGAGGTCTATCTTCTTCCCAAGAAGATCTTGAAGGGATGTAAACATGGAAGTTATTATCGAATACCATTTTTGGGGTGGTATAGTCTAAGCCATCTGGGATAGATCTGAAATTGTCTAAGATAGTAGTATGACCAGTGTTGTTACTGATCCATAGAGAGGTGGCTCTAAGCCTTACGCATGAGTTGGCTGCCACCATTTTGGAGAAGCTGTCAAGAGCTGTTAGGTTTAGAAGCGCCTCCAAGGCTGCTGTTGGTGTTGAGCGAAGTGCTCCAGTGATGCGCATACCTGCTGACCGCTAAGCTTTAATGAGTTTATTTAAATTAACCATCTTATCCAGTGCGGTCCATCATACGACAACTCCATAACTCTGATTACTGAAGTGTATAGCCAGTGGGTTTGTTTTGGGGAAAAATACCATTTTGAGCCTATGGCCTTTTTACAAATATAAAGTGCTACAGTAGCCTTTTTTACTCTTTCATCAATATTTGCGTTCCAATTTAGTTCTTTGTATTAAATGAGTCCTAAATATTTGGCTTGGTCGGAAAAGCCTAAGGGTATTCCTTTAATCGTGAGTGGGCTGATTTGAGTTCCGTTTTTTGTGGATTGACGTCCAAGCCACAATGCTTAGCCCAGTTTGTTAGCCTGTTTAATGCATTTTGTAGGAGTTCCGAGAGAACTTGAGGGTGTTTCCCAAATGCAGATATTGCAACGTGCGTCGCGTCGTCAGCATAGGCAATTAACTTGAAACCCTGTGCTTCTATTGATGTTAGGAGGTTGTTTACTACCATGTTCCATAAAAGAGGCGAAAGGAGCCCACTTTGGGAGGTACCTTGATTCACCCATCTGGTGGTAGTAAAATTCCTCATTCTGGAAGTTATTGTCCTACTATTAAGCATGAGACTTATTAGATCGACGAGTGATTTCTCTAACTGCAGTTTTTCGATTACTGTTGTGATCGCCTGGTTGCTGACTTTGTTGAATTCTCCTTCAATATCTAGGAAATCTACTAAGTTATTTGAGGGAATATTCAACACTACGCATAAGCGAATGAAGTGCTGTTTCTACTGATTTTCCCTTAGAGTATGCATGTTGTGCTGTGGAAATGAGACATGGTTTCAAGTTATGTCTGATGTAAATTTCAATCAAGCTTTCCAGCGTTTTAAGAAGGATGGATGATAGGCTGATTGGTCGTACAAATTTAGGGTTAACGTGAGAGGGTTTGCTTTTGGAATGAATAATATTTTGTTACCACCTAATGAAAAAATCAGATCCCACCTAATACTCGCAGGGCACACCTGACTAGCAGGTTTTCGTACGGTACCTAATCGGAATAATGTAGAAGTAAATGTCTTTTTGAACATTTACATATTATATAAGTTTGAAGAAGTGGCAGGTCCATGTGAACTAAAATTTGAAAATTAGGGGTTTTAGGATAACTTGCTCTTTTTTTAAGAGAACAAATAAGTACATAGTAGTTCTGATACAAATTTTTCTTTCATATTATTTGTAACCTTATTGTCTCAAAAACAACTCCTACATTTCTTCAAAATAATTCTCGATTGACATAAAAGAAAATTTTCGTATGCACCCAATGCATGAGGAATTTTGAATGAGTAAAAGCCTTTTTATTACAATTTTGTGTTTATTTGAAAATAGTTTAAAAACAGCATAATTTATTTTCTTCAGGATCTGCTGTGTAATTATTATAAAGAAAAATATTAAAATAAATTGTTTTTTCGCTTACAGAAATTCTATATTTCTTACTTTAAATATTTCTTACACGTTGAAGGTAAAATTTTCTATGAATAATCATACAAATATTTAAGAAAAATATTTTATTAGTAACACAAGCAATTACTCATCTCGTGGTAATAAACCAAGCAATTTAGTTTGTAGTGTTTCTAAACTTCTCACACCACCACAGTAAGCTTAAAAAATGCAAAAACAAAAATGTCTTCGTCCAAAAATTAAAAAAAAAAAAATTGCTTAAACTTTGTCTATATTCTAATTAGTTCTGTTAGGAATTCAGTAGTCAACGAATATAAACTTAATTTATTCAAACTGATGTTTGCACTGTCATATTTTCTTTTAAATTATCACCAAACGAATAAATAAATCATTGCTGTATGTTCACGTTTTATTGTCACACGTACTAGCTTCATGTCGAGTGCTAATAAAATTAGTTAAATTAGTGCATTTTGTGTGACTTGCACTCGGAAATCTTGAATTGTTTACACACACCGACAGACCTCAAATTCTTCTTCATAAATTAATTGTTTTATGGATTTTCTAAAGCCTTGACGAACGATAGCATTATTTAGTTTGACAACTCGACTGATTTAAATTTAATGTTCACCACTAAAATAAGTTATTTACAGTAAATCTTCAAAATTCATTTTCAACAACTTTTTTGTTTCCATAAACAATTTGATTGGATAAAATCAATAAAATACACCTTTTTGAATCTGAATTGCATAGGAACATACAAATTGATGATAATTTCAAGTCTCAGCTATTTCTAGAGAATATTTTTGTTTAAACAATTACTTAACATCATAATCGTCGAGAAAAAAAAACAACTACCAAACCATTGAACGGAATATTTATTTCGTTTTTGTTCTGTCATTGCATTATATTGTCCAAGGTACCAACTCGTGCTTGAGTGCTTTTAAAATTAATGCCTTCAACTTCTATAAATATCTTCTTCTTAAACGAGTAAAAAAAACTTGCTCTATGAACAATTAATATGAGGTAACGTGTTTTTCTAGCTGGGTATAATTTAAATATACAAAGTTGGCAAATTATTGTTTTACCTAATTAGGGTGTTTAATTTTTTTTTTTAGTGTAAACTTTTAAGTGAAAATAAAAACTATTTAATTTCTTATTTAAATTATGCATAAATTGTAACAAATTTACACGAATTGAAAGAATTTGACTAACTTGTTTGTAATATTAGCATATTGTTAACATTTTGTTTGTGTTTGCTTTTAAGTATTTTGTTTAAATTATATTTTCATTTTTTATTGGGCGTTCTTTATTTATTTATGTATTCACTATTTATTTATTTAATTTATTTTTTAAGTTTTGTGTATTTTATTCAGTCAACCAAAATCAAGCCATTGAATATATTGCGAACATTAATCAATATTTCATAACAATGGAAACTCATTTATAAACAATTGCTGCCGGCAACCATATCAATCGGATGTTTGGGAATCCGCAAAAATTCAAAATAAAGATTGACGTGGAAGAATTAATTTGGAAATGAATATTTTTCATTAGTTGTATATTTTTTTTTTTTTGAAGTTAATACATTTTTACTTGCTTCTCTCTTCTGTGTACGTTTTAAGTGTTGTTGGCGAAATAACGCCACAAATTAGATATATGTACCCTAAATTAAGATTATATTTCCCCTTGACAGTTAAATAAGGTGCCAATAACTTATTAAAAACACCCTCATCATTACAGACTTATTTCATAGCAAAAATAGTGCCAATATACCTTTATTTATTTTGAGGGACCAATTTTGATGACACTACTAGCTGGCCTGGTATACGTTGTTCCGTTTATACGTTTTTAATTTAAAAAACAATATCAAGCTTTTTGGAATAAAAATAAATTTATTAATTTATGTGTTCTTTTCTAAAAAACAACTGATTTCACTCCCGCACTTCACTTCGAAATTCATGTTCTGTTTGTAGAAATACATTTAAAAAGCTTTCAGGAAAAAAACATTATAACCTAAGAATCTGAAACTATGTACTCAACTAGATTTCTTCTAAAACCACTTACTTATGGTGGCGCTACAGTCCAGGTCGGACCAAGGCTTCATTCAACAAGCGTCTCCAGCAAGCTCGGTCCCTAGCTAGCTCGGTGCCTAGCTAGCTCGGTCCCTAGCTAGCTCGGTCCCTAGCTAGCTCGGTCCCTAGCTAGCTCGGTCCCTAGCTAGCTCGGTCCCTAGCTAGCTGTCTCCAGTTTCGCATGCCAAGTTGGTTCAGGCCCTCTTCCACTGTGCTCCACCTAAGTCGCGGTCTTTCTCTTCTGCGATGTCCTTCCGGGTTGGATTCGAAGTCTCTACGAGCCGGAGCATTATTTTCCATTCGCTCTACGTGACCCAACCATCTACGTCGTTGGACCTTAACTTTTCTGGCTAGGTCAGTGTTGCTGAACAGCTCGTACAGTTCTTGATTGAATCTTCGTTTCCCTTCTCCATTTATGCAGACAGGACCAAAAATCACTCGAAGAATTTTTCTCTCGAAGCAGCCCAAAGAATTTTCATCAGATGTTGTCATGGTCCATGTCTCTGCACCATACACAAGAACCGGGACGATTAGGGTTTTGTAAACTGTCACTTTAGTTGCTCGGGAGAGGATTTTACTACTCAATTGTCTTCTAGGTCCAAAGTAACAGCGATTGGCAAGGGTGATTCTTCGTTTGATTTCAGCGCAGCGCTGGTGTTGTTGTCTGAGTTTATAGCGGATCCTAGGTAAAAAAAATCCTAAATTCTGTCAAAGTTAAATCTGTCTATGCTGACGTTAGCTCCCAGACGTCGATGTTGGTTGTCCTTTCTTGTTGACAGCATAAACTTGGTCTTGCCCTCGTTAACCTCTTCCTGGCCTCCGTCTCAAGATTCACGAACGCTCCACTGACATCACGCTGACTGTGTTCTTCCAGTTTTGTCAATGTCGTCTCTTATCCTTGTAGCTTGGCGGACTTTTGAAAGATTGTGCCTCTGGTGCCTCTTTTCAACAATGGTGTTGAAGAAATCGCATGACAGCGTATCGCCTTGTCTAAAACCTTTTTTTGACATCAAATGTGTCCGTTAGGTTCCGACCATGATGGAACAGCGTGAGTTTTCCATTGTCATCTTACACAGTCGGACGAGTTTTTCTGGGATGCCAAAACAAGACATTGCTCTATCTATATAATTGGTCTCTATAAACGCTGTCATACGCGGCCTTAAAATTTATGAAAAAATGGTATAGGTATCGTTTTGAAGTTCCTGGGTCTTCTTCACGATCTTCTCCAAAATCTGCGTAGTGTGAATATTTGATCGATGGTGAATTTTCCGGGCCTGAAGCCACACTGATAAGGACCTATCAGGTTGTTGACGAAAGGCTTCAAACGTTCACTTAGCACGGCAGACAAGATCTTGTAGGCGATGTTAAGGAGACTTATATCCTGTAGTTGGTGGAGTTCATGGGATCTCCTTTCTTGAGGATCGGGCATACGATGCTGAGGTTCCATTCGTCGGACATGCTTTCCTCCGACTAAATTTTGCAGATGAGCTGGTGCATGCTCCTTACTAAATCATCTCCAGCTGCTTTGTACTGTTCGGTGGCTAGCCCGTCTGCTCCAGAGGCCTTGTTCGACTTAAGTTTAGATATCGATATTTTTACTTCGTCAATTCGGGTGAGTGAAATTGTTGGCCTGCTTTACTCAAATTCAATGGTTTTGTATTTCTTAATGTCACTAACTTTAGATGAAATAAATGCTGGACATAGCATCATGTATGTTTTCGTTTGATTTGGAACATTTGCCAAATGAATTTCCGTTTGAGTCAAAAGTCCAGTTTTTTGTAGGCTATAGCCGGGCCTACAAAAAACTGGATTTGTAGAATAGAAGTTAAATTGACGCGTTTTTCTTGAATATTCGTTATTCGTTTAAAATCATGTGTTTTTTGTACAAAAAGGAAGTGCGAGCTTTCATTATTTTTTAAATGGTTTCTTTAAAATAACTTGCTGTACCCTGCCCGTGTTGCTACAACTTAAAAAAATTTGAAGAAGATTTTACACGAACATTCAGCTCGTTTAAATTAATTTTATTTGCATGCCAAAACAGCGTTTGCTGGGTCAGCTAGTAAGATTATAACAACTCTTTCGCGCGTTCATGCACAACAACTTTGCTTAAGATCATCACATGGTGAAATGAATAGATAAAGATTAAAAATGGGGTGTCCACAGTTTTGGCTATATCTCAAGAACGACTTGGCCGATTTTGTACGAAACCATCTTCACCGCTATCAATGTATTTGTTTGATTCCGAACACTCCACTGGTAAAAAAGTAGTAGGTCCTCAACGGATTTGCTCAAGATTTTCATATATACAGAAACAGCAGATAATAAGGCAACGCTGCGTTAATTGATTCTATAGCGGAACAAAGGCTTTAGGGTCAGCTGGTTTTTAACGAATATTTGAAAAAATAAACTTGAAGAACAACAACTTAAAGTCAGTTTATTTAAATTTACTTTAGAAAAACAATATTTCACTACAAACATTTCTTTTTTAAAACTATTTTTATAAATAATTAGGAATAAATGAGTTTTGTAGATATAGAAACTAGTCTTTCAGTTTATTTACCAATTTTCTCTGGAAGTAGACAATAGGCTGTTTTTTTTCAGTGTTGTTCAGAATTTCTTGCTTCAAGGAATGAAAATTTTGTTGTAATGAAGTCTACCTCATATCTCCAATGACCTTTTTCACCAATTAAGTTTTAATAATTTTACTGCTTAATAACTCAATACAACTCAATTAATTCTAGTGACAGTAAAAACAATTCTAGTAATTTGTGATTGCATATTCTGTCTTAATAGAATTCTGAAGAATTGCATTAGACTTTAAATGAAATTAATTAAGAAAAAAACCACTCTTCCCTTTCCCAATTTATCTATAGCATCCGTATTTGTCTTGGGGATGAATGGGAACCCTCAATACTTTCACTTCCTTTAGCTTATCGCTCTGAATCTTCTGCTTATAGCAAAACTTATAATTAAGACTGTTTTTTGCTCTTTTATTTTATAAATATGTTAAGAGCAATTATAAATAATGAATATACCAAGTTGGTTCTCAGACAATTTGTTGAAGTAAGTTTTTCCACTTGACTAGCATAGCAGCATGCCCCAATGCACTACTTTCACTGTATTTTTTTTTTTGCTTTCTTTCTTGTCTCCTTGTCCAATATTACATGCTTAAAAAGCACAAAAACCAGAAGCGACTCTGCCCAATGACGTAAATATGTCACAACATCGTCTTGCACTACATCTCACCATCTCACCTGCAGTGGCATAAGATAGTATCGACAATTTAGTATTGGGACAGTGGGTGTTTCTGCTCAAAAGACACTAATACAAAAAGTAAACAAAAAACATTTAATTATGAGTTTCTTTTCCAAAATTGTTTGCTTTTGAAATCAATCTACCATGAAGACATTCAATCAAATTTGCTATAATACTTTCGATTCTAGGTATAAACTTTCAACCACTTTTCAGTTTTCAACTTTAAACACCCTTTACACTGACGTATCAGACTTACAATTTTCCTGGGAACAAATTTATGTAGATACTAAAGAAAAAACATATTGCGATCGGCTGCAAGATTAAAGAATTGTATATTCTCCTTTTATGGGTCATTGTTGTGTTGACTTGTTCGGTTGTCTTTAAAGAAGGCGGAATTGTATATTAATTTTCATATGAATGTTGGTTTGTTGCTTTTTGATGTTGCTTGCTTGCATGCAAGGATGTACAAGGACTATAAAAAAGAAGAAGAAGAATAGTTCTGTTGAAATGAAAGTGCAGGAGTATGAGTGTAGCCTGGCAATGTGTCATTCATTATTTTTGAACTTACATATTTGTTAACCATAGACATTTAAGAGAATACGTAATATTCTTATCGTCTGGGTCATAGTGTTGCCTATACATGTTCGTATTTCTTACCAAAAAATCTATCTTCATATAATATTGGTAGTCAAAGAACAAGTATGCAACTCCTCACAGACGTTTAATCGCACAATCGGAGCGACTAATCGCCTGGTGTATTTCTTGAGATAACACGCTCATCAAACTTACTCTAATAATTCGATTGTAAGGTGTATTGTGTCGCTTGTGACACCATCCTGTTGAAATCACATGTCATTCAATTCCATATCTTCCGTTTCGCCATAATGTGGTCTGATTGATGCGCAATTCTTGAGAACGCTCTGTTGACTGATTTAGATCGTTCGCTTAGCGATATTTGACCAACCCGTTGTCTCACTGACACGGCCACGTCATACAACGATAATGTTGACTCAAATGTTGGCACTAGACTTGTAATTGCCTGTCTTGTCTACGTTAACGCTCTTTAAGTTGCACCCATCGAGTCCGTATTTCGATAAAAAAAAATTATAATTTCCTGACGCTTGTTTGTTCGTCTACTTTACCACAATGAAAATGTTAAGTTTACTGAATAAATTGACAGTGACAGTTCGATGATTAGTGAAGGAGTGCGTTCAAAACATTAAGTTCAAAGTTGTCAAATCCCTATTGGAAAACCCGATATATCTTCTCCGTAACGTGAATAAAGAAGCTGTTTTACTGGAATCAAATAAATAAAATAAACAGAGTGTGAGACAGCTCTATAGAAGCCAAGGCTTAAGTGGTTTACACTCGTCAACAATTCTCTGAGTGGCTGTGAAGAATTGAGGAGACCTATAATTACGCCGTTTCCGAACGGCTTATTTGAAAAGCACCTTTTTCATGACAGATTGATACCCTTGGAATTTGTCAATTCTTCGCATGAGGCAGTACCCGTTAAAGATGAAATAAAAACTTTATGGGCCAAGATCGAGTAACTGGGAACGTAGTCCAATCCATTTATTGGAGTTTTTTGTCACACTCAAGTCTTTAGCTTCTAAAAGCTTCTTCTGTATAGATACACCTCCCGGTATCTTTTTTAATAAATGTTATCAAAAACAGTATAAATATGATCATGAACCCATCCAAAGTATTGCTTATGAGCTGCTCAGAGGACGATTTTGTGCACCGTAAAATGAGGTGTTCTATGAATTTGGTGTGAATCTGTGTGACGGTAACAAAATCAAGTGTCAGCCCATATAACCTAACCCCGCGGTTTGTAAATTTAATTCTGGTGTATAAGTCTGCAAGGACGAAACACCATGTCAACGTCCTTAAAAAAGAGTGGTCAAACACCTCAATAGTATGAAAGCCACTTTGACAGTTGTCTCTTATAAATAAGGGTTCATGATAAATTCAAATTTAAAATCAAAATTAATTTCGTCGTTTTCAGATAAACTTTATTTTGAAGTCGGTTGATTTGTTTGCGTATTTTGAAATATAAAATAAAATTAGAAAATTAAAGCTTATAGCATTGTTTGCATTTGCAAAATAAAAATAATTATAAAAGAATGTAAAACGCGATCTCTATGTTAAACAATGCCAACACGAAAAAAAAATAAATAAACATTGCCTCTTAGGCTATGAAAATTTCTCTATGATGGTAGGGTGGGCACTGAAGCTATGCAGACAAATAACAAAAAATAACACAAGACATAACTATGACATAAATAAAATCTTGGGGCCAAGCGAAAATGCAGATTCTCATATTTTCTTTTTTTCAACTTTTATTTAACAGGGCTGATGGCATGTCTGTCAAATTTAATGAATGACTGTTCGGTTCATTTCATGGGCTACAATTTTATATAGATTTTGTATTCCTATAAAATCCGCTTGAATGAGTTTGTGTTTTCGGGTATAAAGTGTCATGTTTTTACAGCTTACAATGTGTTTTCTACTTTCATGCATGAAGAGTATACAATTTATGGGGGTGTGTTTAAATTTTATAAAAAAAGACAATGTTATGGGATTTTTTCGTTTGTAATTTCAACGTTCAATGGAAACTCTGCAATGTTACAAGCTGGTGCAGCTGGTAAGCACCGTAAAATATTTAAAAAATTAAAATTAATAACCCTTTGTTTTGACCTCTCTTCATTTAAATGGAACGTTTTCGAAATTTCCTCCACAGTAGGGAGCTTAAAAGCCATCGGCTTCTTTGTAGCTCACTAAAGACCTTAAAGCACTTATTTAATCCCCGACTAAAGACCTTAAAGCACTTATTTAATCCCCGAGAGAAAAAAAAGAAGTCTCATTCATATCAACATCAAAACTGCTCCACAAACTAGCAGCAACATGTTGCTCTGCTTCCTACATGAGTCTTGTTTAGGCTAACCTGACAAGTAGCTTGCAAGTCGGTTCAATCCATCAAAGAGACTCGCGATCATAAGAAAATAGTAAAATATTGAAGACAAAGCATAAAAGACTGAACCAAGACGTTAAAATAACTGCAAGAAAAAGAAAAACATCAACAACAACAATACCAAGTAGGCCAGTGGTCCATGAAAAATATATGATAGAACTTGCGCGTTTGTGCGTTTTGCGTTTCTCAAAAGTGTGTCAATGCCATGGCCAGTAATCTAGTACGTATAACTAAGTGGGCGTAACAGCCTTAAGATTTGTTTGTCTAATATTTCAAAACAATAGCTTCATACAACAATTGCATGAAAAATGAAATCGATGAATGGAAGACAGCTCAAGTTCAGCTTTAATATCTCAAACAACAACAAAAACGCTGCTGAAGATGAGCGTCTATTAGGGTTTCTATTCAAATTTAGGTAATAGCCATTAATTGACTAAATTGATGATAGTGCTGCTTTACCTCGAGGCAACAAGTGAATGTAGTTTTGCGTGTTTTTTTTTATTTCTTTGTTGAAATCTTTTCATCTCCCAGGAAATGATTCATCGTTGAAAGAAACTTTAATTTCTGTAGATATCTCAGAGTTGATAAGTCAATAAGCCATTAAAGTGAGTTTATGATTTGCGGCTGTCCGGTTTCTGTTGAGGTTTGCTGAATTTGAAAGTGAAATGTGCTATCTATTGCGATATTTGATCGTGATTGACTTCTATTGCTTTAAAAAGAGCAGCGGAACAAGAATCAAGTAAAAAATAAATTTAAGATGTTAATTTTTAGCTTTATTGCCACAGCCTGAATTGGATCACGTTCAACATGTCTTCGAGCGGTTCTTAAAAGTAAAAGATACTTCTCTAAAGTACCACTTTTTGCCGTGCTATCATATTTTAAAGATTTGAAGTATTCATCTTCTTAATTGATTTCTACGGCCATTTCAATAACACTCCATCGAGCGCACTTGAGAAAAACACTTTCTCTTGGCAGTTCACCGCAAATACAACTTGCTTTAACGAAAGTCCTAGGCTGAAAATTATCAACTTAAGCAATATCTCGAATACGGAAAAATTCTTAACGACTAGAAATACGTCTTAAGAACGTAAAGATCAACTCGGATCTGATGGCTATCTCACTGAACAATCGATCAAGTCCTTATATCGTTTGGGAAAGGTAGGAATATTAAGCATTAGCTTTAGAATTTTCTTTATCGAACTGTCTCCGACACTTTTTCTCATTTTTATTAACATCTCCTATCTGAAACTTCTAATTTACGCTCTTGCTTCGTTGACGACTACTTACTGGAGAATAAGAAACTGTGTTGAAATTAATGCCTCGAAATGCTTTTGTCGCTATCAACTATATGAGTGGCATTTGGATCCAAGAATCTGACCTCCAGATTCTCGGTATCTGTTTCACCAACCACCACTTAGAGAACTAACGTATATACAAATGTTTAAGCCAAAAATACTTACTAACCTAAGGTGGCGGCCTTACAGTCCCTTGTGGACTTGGGCCTCAACCAACAGTGTCCGCCAGCCCAGCTCGGTCCCTAGCTAATTGTCTTGAGTTTTGCACACCAAGTTGATTGTGGCCCTCTTCTCTTGAGTATACCACTTTAGTCGTGGTCTTCCAGGACATCTTCGTCCCTCGGGAATGTTATCGAAAACTTTCCATGAGTCGATTAGGTCCGTGTCTATGTCTATGTACTACCTGTAAAGCTCGCTGTAATATCTACTTTTTCATTCCCCATCAATACACACGAGGCCATAGAAAAGGAAGACTTTCCTCTCAAAACAGCCTAAGAATCTTTTATCCGATTTTGTCAGTGTTCTTGCTTCTGCACCATACAACAAGACTAGAATGAGGAGGGTATTGTGTATCCTTCCGTTTTCAATTGCTTTCTTAGCCCAAAGAAACAGCGATTACCAAGAGTAAGTCTTCGTTTCATTATTGCCTTTTTTTTGTGCGGTTATTGTGATGTTCTGTCCGAGTTTTCATCGTCAGTTTTTTTTGTGTCCTTCCTCAAAGACAGCATAAACTTCGGTTTGCCCTCATTTTCCATTGTCAATATCATTGGCACGCGCGAGAAGTTTAACAGACTTTTGGAAGATAGTGCCTCTGGTTTTGAGAGTGGAGTTCATCTTAAGCACGATAAAAAAAAAAATCGCATGACAGTGTGTCGCCTTGTCCGGGTGAGTATGAGCTCATTGCCAACCTTGAAGGAACTGCGTGAATTCTCCTTCGCCATTATGAACAACGAACGAAATTGGCAGGAATCCCAAAACTAGCGTAGCTTTATTCAGTTCGCGCGGCCTTAAAATCGATAAAAAAGTATTGAATTTCGATGTGGAGTTCCTGGGTTTTTTCCAGGGTCTGCTGCAAACTAAAAATTTGGTCGATGGTGATCTTTCCTGTTCTGAAGCCACATTAATAAGGATCAATCAGATTGTTGTCGAAAGGCTCCAAATGTTCACATAATACGGCAGAGATGCGATTATAAGGAGGCTGATTCCTCTGTATTTAGCGCAAATTAGAGGATCTCCCTTCTTTTAAACAATCCGGCAAACAATGCTGCTCATTGCTCTTCTCAAGATAGTCTCATGCTTCTCGACAGCTAAACTACCTGCTTCAGCGGATTTGTTGGGTTTTAGCCGTGATATTTTTAGCCAAGAATGCCGTAATAATTTTCTCCCCCGCAGATCTGGCTATATTCTCTAAAACGTCTTCGTCCGGAAGCAAATCAACAACTCCGACTTTGACAGTGTACGAAGATAATGGGTTATCTCTCGTTTAGCCATTAACGTCGCACAGTGTGCAATTTTCGCAATCTAGCGGAACTTTAATGTAAAAAAAATTTCTTTCAAATGCAACAAAATTGGTATCATATGAAAGGTAAAACATCCGGCCATCAAATGGCAAAAACAAAAACAGAAAAATAATTGTATTTACCGTTCAACAGGATCACAAACATTAGCTTGTTGCAAGTGAAAAAAAAATTAAATCTCATTGCTTTTCTTGTGTCAAGTTTGTAACAGCGTGGTCAAGTGTAATGATAGTTGTCCATATTCAATTTATTTTATTTATTTTTGGTGGTATTTAAGAACTTCTCAGCGTAAGTTATTTTTTTTTTACACTAACAAATAAAAAAATAAAAAATCGTTTGTTTGAAGACCTTAACAGTGTTGATTTTTATTTTGTTCTGAAACTTTGTGAAGTGTTTTAAAAATGTATCCACGTGTATCCATCGTGCTTTTGGGCTTAAAATCTCCGTTTGTATATTCTGTGTTAGAATTCATTTACTTTTCTTGCCCTTTTTTTGCCCACCCAAACAAATTTTTTTTTTTAAGAGACCTATATTTTCGTGTTCTTTTTTTTATTTTTTTCTTGAATTACTCAAAAACTATTCATCATACAAACATGAAAACAAAATTTTTGCATCATAATTACATTATAGAACATGCGTACCAAATTTCATTACAATCGGCTTAGCAGTTTCTAAAAAAACGTTTTTGAAAGATGAACGCACAAAAAACGAAGTGATCTTATTAGGGTTTCGTTTTCATCTCAGTGTAAATATTCGAAGTTCTCCTATTTGAATCATTTTGTGATTTATTTTTATTTTTATTGTACTCTATACATATGGAACTATTTTTAATTTTTTGTTTCAAAATGCCAGGCCCAGTCGTTTCAGAGATGAGGGGGGGAGGGGTGTTGAATACCCTATTTTTGACTTTGCATATTTTTCAATATTTTCAAGTAAGCTTCTAAATCTCAAAAAACAACATATTATTCCATAATCTAACAGTTTTATATCAATAACACTCCAATTAAACACTCAACGAATAAAGTTCCGCTAGATTGCGAAAATTGCACACTGTGCGTCGCTTCAACAAATGGCTTGAGTACGTGCTCATTTTAAACAGACAAAAAAATAATGAACTGATTACTTACTTTTCTCGCTGATCAGTGTTGGATCTCAGTGATCGTCTTTGCGCTTTTGCCTCAAACCTGGGAGCTTAGATGAAATATTTCTTGTCAGAAGCGTAGTATGACTCAATAAACAAAAAATTTAGACAGAAATCAACAAAAAAAAACTATTTTTTTGCTTGTTTAGTGAAGAAGATAAATAAAGGCAGTGATTGTAATTCGTCTACTTTGCAAAACTTAATGGCAAGTGGGATTTTGCAAAATATTTCAATCACTGAAAAAAAAACAAATATATGTAGGTATTTGCAAAAACATATTAATTTTATTTCAAAACTGTCAGTTTTGTTTCCGCCGAAAAAAAAATTGCTGCCAAAAATTGGCTTTTATGTATATAAAAAAAAGAAATTTCATATTTCTCAAAAAGAAAAAAGTCTTAAATGAAAGAAAAGAAAGTTTTAAACTCCGTGAAAACGTACATATGTATGTACGTCATCATAAAAATGAAAATAATCATTGCACAACTACAACTAAAATTGTTAAAAAGAACTACAATCATAAAATAAGCCATAAACCTATAAGAAAATGCAATATTTTTGTTTATGTTCACTCGTTGCACTGCACAGGTACCAAACCAATTTTCACATCATCAACATGATTCGTCTGAAAAGCAACATCACAATTATTTTCTCCATTTCCTCGGAACTTTATGCAGCTATTAAGTACTTTTCCTTGAACCAACAACAATATTAAATGTGGCATTGTAAAAGAACCATCATTTTATTTGCACTAGACGCTTGTATGAATACACTGACAGCCGAGTTCCAGCATTTTGTTTATTCGGGCAATATTTTTCGAGATTTTATGCTTCATGTTTATTTACGAAAAGTCAGGAAGGGATTGTTTTTATACGAAAAACTGCAGAAAAATAAACAGATACACATAAGTTTATGTCTGTCCTAGACTGAACAATTTTTTTTTTCGCAATGTGAAATGGGACTTTGGTCGTTATAAAATTTGAGGGCAGTGCTAATGAGACGATGAATAATGTCTTTGATACATTCGAGACCCATTGTTAAAAAACACACATTGTTATGAGATCAACCAGTGACACTAGGCTGCCTCTAAATGTCAATTATACACCGGAAATAATAAATAGGAATCTGCAGTATCCAGTTACACTTGCTCTAGCAAGAGCATTAATTAAAAAATATGTTTCTACACAACATTTCATACGCAGAGCAGAGGCACATATTCCTGAAGGGAAAAATGACAACCATTGATGACATGTTCTTTCAACACATGTCAAACATCAGTATACAATCCTTCAACTAAGAAATTGGTCGCCCTTTACCTAGACTTAACAGATGGAGAGGCCAGTGACAGTGTAATAGAAATTCTCTTAGAAATAGAAACAATCGAATTTTTGAAATTGAAAAATTGTATCCTGAGTTTGCTTTTGCTTTTGCTAAACTTTCATAATTGTAAACTTAAATTAAGTCACAAATAAAATTTGCAATGGCGCACAACACATTAGACAGCATATTGTAACGCACAATTTGCCGTAAGTTCTGTTATTTTGTTGTTGGTATGTAAACAACGGATACATCATAATGTGATCGCATATGAAGCAAACTAAATATATTAAAAAGATAGTATTTTACCGGGGATTTTCTATTTTTATTAACTTGACTCTACTGTGTGTGCACAGGAGGGGTGCCTCCGAGACGTCTTAATACACATCCATCTTTCGAGGCAAAGAAAAGGGGAAGAATTTTAGAACAAATATTTTCATACTACAAACAAAAACGCGCTGCTATAAACCAAAAAAAAAAGCAAACAAACAAGTTTATGTTGTGCCCATGCCCAAGTATTTCTTAAATAGTTGGCAAGTGTCAAACTTAATTTTCGTCTCGTCTGCGCTGGCAATTATTTGAGGACAAACGCCTGTAACCACTACGAGACGAGCGAGTAACTTGTAATTTTTAAATATTCAAAAAAAAAAAAAAACCTAAACATTTTTGAAAGAAGACAAATGAAGGAAAAAAAAGAACAAGGAAAATAAATGGAATTCTATTTTCAAGAAATAGAATGAAAACGCTTTACTATATTTGTTCTCTCTGATATATTGACCAGGGTGGAAAAAATATCTAATTTTAATACAATCCCTGCAGCGCGTACCGAACGTTTCAAACAATCTATATAGCTTTGAAATGGATTAAAGAAATACACTTTTTTGTATTTTATATTCTTTTGTATTAGACGCGTCGACCAACGCACAACGACGACGACTCCGACAGAGACGACGGCGACGGCCAGAGCGATTAAGATTAGTAATTGCTTTTTGATTGATAGTATTTCAAGTCTAACCTAAGTCTGTACGTGCGTACGTTTTTTCTATATGGCAAATTTATTGGTTTGAGGTTTAAGGGAACGCTTACATTAGCATTTGTATTGTTGGGAAATGAATGAAATTGATTGAAAGATAAGATCATTTATCAGTAATATTGGTTTTGGCTTTGAACAAAAAAAAATTGGAATAGATTTTTGAGGATTGTTCCATTATAGGAGAATTTGGGGGACAATGCGTTGCGTTTTAGGGAACTATATTTAGCAATAAGTGGTTACGAGGAACCCTTTCTTGAAGACTTTTTGCTTGCCATACTCTTTTTGTGTAACAATGAATGAACCATAGAGACTATTAACTTTTCAGAGAATCATTCTGGTTTGCAATTTTAAAGTTAATTTGAAATGAAAGGTATTTGAATAATGTGGACATAAATGTCAAGTACATTTTTGAAGTGAATTTACATACGTAAATGATTATTTTTAATATGGCGATTTTTCGAAATTACTTTTTTTTAAGTAAAATTTTGGAGAGAAAGTATAAACCTGGTAGAGGTAAACAGTGTAAAAAGTGAATTTTTTGTTTTACTACATAAGGTAACTGTCCGATTTCGTTAGACTCCCGCTGTAATGAAATTTCAGAGGTTTGATATTTGATACTTAAAATTTTCGTCCAGGGGCATTAATTTTGTGGTTTCAAGTTTTTTTTTTTTTTTTAGTGCTATAAAATTAGATGAAATTTTTCCATTTAATTCTGGACAAATCGTAATCACTTGTGAAGAAATTTGAAGGATGTGGTAGCCTTTATATTTTTTATAAAGTGGCGTGACAGCTCTAGAATAACCAAGAGTGGACCTACAATTTACGTCGATCCAGAATGGCAAAATTGAGTAGCAGATGATGACAGATTGATACTGATTGATTGAAGTGTTGTTAGTTCTTTGCAAGAGGCAGTACCTAACCGTGAAATAGAAAACGAGTAGGATTCGAACGCACGCATTCTACGTAACAGTCAACGCATATAAACACTACGCCACGAGCAGAAAATATTGTTCTTGCAAATGAAAATGTTGCTGATCTGAATTTATGGACTTACCAGTATTTTTGCAATCAAAGATATTTTTTCGTCGGTGATTGAATACTTGGGCGATATGTAGTTCCATCCAGGTTTTATGGTTTAAGAAACTTGGTGGTTGTCATATTACTTTTAAGCGGACTCAATTGGCCAAAATGTACGCTATAATGATAAACATTTACGTGCCATTTTCCAAAGCGGCCATTTAAATTATACTGGGTGTCCGGTATTTCGTGTGCCATACTTTGGGTTTTGATTCTTTGTCATATTTAAAAAAAAAACTTGTTCCACTGTAAAATCTGGGGCCGAATCGTGTAAGGTGATATTTGATAGATGATAGTCATATTGATTAAAATTCATCTGAGTAAAGTGATAGTCACAAAGTGATATCACATTTTTTTGATATTTTCTTGTGACAGCTTTTTAAGTATCATTTTGATACTTTGGATTTATTTGGCGCTCAATAACTCCAGAACGGCTGGAGTAGGAGGTGAAAAGTTTAGGGGTTAGGAAACAAAAGAAGGTACGGTTCCCGTGAGATCGGTCCTTTTTATCCCAGTACATTAAGCAAAGGATTGACATGATTTTTCCCATAGGTAGTGGCAGTTGAGAGGCCAGAAAATAACAACGACTCCTTTTTATAATGGTTATTGCGGGTAACACCACGGGATAAGCTCGTTTTATTATAAATTTAAAAATGGAAACAAATTTTATAATGTATTCAATAAAGAGCTTACTAAACACTTGAATTTAATTAGAAACGTCTGAGTTTTTTTTTAAACTCTAATCGATTATTTTGTTGACCAAATCAGCATCCTCCAAGCTATTATTTTTAATGTTCTGCTCGACTTTTTCGAGAACAATTTTTCGTTTGATTACCGGTTGACTAATTTTATTTTCATTGGGTCTTTTCCTTGGCTTCTTTACTTTCGGACAAGACAGGTTCATCCAACTAAATACCATCTCTTATCCCTAACAGAAATCCCTTGGTGTTAAATTCGATGGTAACATTGTTGAGACACATTCAGCATTTCTTCCAAATTTCTTCTTCTCTTGCGCCAAAATCATTACAAATGTTCTCATCTGCATTGGTTTCACAACATAATACTTTTTAAAAAGAAAACTAAAGTGACAAGTCAAAAATTTGTAAAAATATATAAATTTTGAAATTTTGTAAGCAATTTCTTACAAGTAATGCCAAGTGAATAAAAATAAAATGTGATAGTAGAACTATCACATTACACAGACGAAAAAAACAAAACTATCACTTTTGATGATAGTCACAAATATGATAGTCAAATATCACCTTACACGATTCGGCCCCTGATTTTGAACTTTGAAATCACTTTTTGCCATTTAAAAAAAAGGCTAACTTTAGTGTACCCTGACCCATGGTAAGATCAATTTCTCAGTCAGTACTAGCGTTAGGGAACTTATATTGAACATTTTTTGAGCTGATAAGTTTTTTAGGGTTGCCAGATATTCAATTTTTACTGCACGAGTAAAATTTTGAATTTTTTTCAAAAAATGCATAATAAACGTATACTTAGTTTTCTTATCTTTACCTAATGGACAAAACAATACTCATTGTCATTAGTATTTGCACCAAAAAACCCATAGGGGTAACCGGGGATAGTTGGCCTCAGGGGTAATAGACTAACTGCCAATAACTTCAAAACAAAACAATTTCTTTCAAGTTTGTCCTTGTTATTACATTGAGCACAGCAGCCCGGTTAGTTCCATGTTGTCTTTTGATAAAGTCTAGAGCCGTTCAAGAGTTATCGCGAAAAAACACTTTTTTGCTTTCATGAGTAATTTTTTTGCTTCCTTTTATTTTTTTTTCTTTCGTAAAGGTGTTTGCTTTTGACATCAGTTTTTTTTAAAGAATAAGAGCAAGTGAGTGTTTGTATTAACAACACCCAGCAGTTATATATTTATTTGATTTCTGAGTACCGAAAAATAATCATTAAGTGCTGAGAGACGGCTCGGGGTAAGTTTACTTTTTTTGTTCGGGGTAAATTGACTCACTGGTTTTTGGTAATTTCCAGTATGAAAAACAACAAGGAGGTGACTGAAAATCAGTTTTGGAGCTTATGTCCAAAAATTATTCTTGAAAATGGAAAAACCATACGTTCTGTTGTTCATGAGTATCGGTTCCCTTCAAAACGATGCAAAGATATGCCCAAAACGGCAAAAATTTAAGCAGAAGAAGTTGGGGCATCCTTATTGTCGTGCTGTCTTTTGAACATTAATTTTTGTTTCAAATAAAATTAATTTAAGTGCTATTTTCTTATAGTTTTGATATCAGAAAGGTGGAAAAAGGATATAGTCAACTAACTCCATAGTCGTAGTCTACTTACCCCGGGTTTGGGGTAAGTTGACCCACCTGAGATCGTTTTATAAATTTAGGAAAAAAATGTCTTAAAATTCACCAATTTCAGAAGACATATTTTTTTATGAAGCACAAAAAAAATTGTTTAGTTAAAAGGTTGATATCTTCTTTAGTTATTTTTTTAAAAAGAGATAAGTAAATTTTGAGTCTACTAGCCCCGGTCATCCCTATATTTTATGATAACTCCTTGAAAATATCTAAAACAGGGAAAAAGTCGAATTTTGAGTTTTTTTTACCCACCATTGTTGCAATTAGAGTGGTTTTCCAAGAATTGATAGTTTTAAGGTAATTTTTAATTCTGGGCAATCATAGAAGGGTTAAAAGTTTACTTTACCAACCTGACTTACTGTCCAAACCCTAAATTACCTTTACTCTTCTCAGGGAAAGTTTAATTTGGGGTATGTATATTCAGTGGGTAAATTAACTAAATAAGTGGTATAAAAAATTGAATTCATTCATCAGATTATCAAGTTAAGTCACGATATTTCCGAGAAGATGGTGCTCCAGCCCATTTTGGCCGAGAAATAAGGGATTGGCTGGATGATGAATACGGTGATCGATACATAAACAGAAATGGACCAATCATGTTGAAAATATCGTGGCTTGCCTTGATAATTAAAAAAAAAACCTGCCAACAGTCTTAAAATAAAACAATACCGAATATGAAAAAAAAACCTTGACAACTTTGAAGACAAATAGCCAGTCTTTCAAATTTTATTTAAACCTGGAAATTGAACGGGTGCATAGCCCTTGTTCTCGTTGTCATCCCAACGCCCCTTGTGGATATTGTCAACTTGATCTTTTTCACTTTGTAGCAAGTTTTTCAAATTAGACCGAATGATCTGATCGAAATCCTTGAATTTATGTATGAACAATTTTTCTACTTCCCTGAGATTGGAAACTGGTCATTTTTGAAATAATTGGTTTCGTGGAGTTGTATTAATTAGTTATAACTTATAAGGTTATAACTAAGGATACCAAACTAAGTTTTGTGTAGATTACTTTTGTTAGATTACTCGATTACGAAATTTAGAGACCTTTTGTACGGTATCCGGTGCTGTGACTTGGCCCTTGGTCTGAGAGCAGGAAAGTCTATGAACATTTCTTTTTCCACTGGCAGTACAAGCATGGATTTAGTGTTTGTAAACTCTCTGCAACTTTGCTGGCGCCGATATAAACACCAAACACTATGAATGTAGGTAGATGACACTAGAAATGGAAATACTGGGTATCGCTGGGTATTAAGTAAAAGTCATAATCGGGGAGTTGAACATTTCTTAGCTAAATTTTAATGTTGGCCTACTGTCGTGGATTTGGGTCAGTTGGTACAAAAGCGTTTGTTTTGTGGATTTTTTTATGAATGTTATAAGCAAGCTTCGTGTTAAGTCTTATATTATATTTCTTAATAATATGACTCACCATTCATAAGTTTGTGTTAGAAACAAAAGTGCAGTGTTTTGAAACCATTTCTAATATTTACAGAGTAATGACAAGAATAGTATTGAAAAGAACAATTTTATATTTTTGTATGCTGACGCTGACCAAAAACAATCAAAACCAAAACATAAAAACATATTAAATTATACATATTTAAATTTAAGAAAAATTAAAAAATATCAAACAAAAATCGTACCTGTGTGCAGAAATATCAACTTTTCTATTTTGAAGTGATATTACAGCCAACATAATTTTAACCCTAATCAATATCATCATTTTTAAACCAAAACAAAACAAAAAGCAAAACATAAATAACAAAAAAGTGTGTCTTCAAATTTTGCTTGTCAACAAATATAATGCAACATCATCCAGGATCATGGTATCTTCCGTGGGGCGTACCTTTACAAAAAATGCTCGCAGTACCCTTTCAACATCATCCGGCTGCTGTTGCCTATGCCACATCGCCGCAATCGCCAACAGCAGCTGCCGTTCCCTGTCCAGTGGCCCAAAGCCAACACTGCCCAAATTCACCACAAGCCCCCCCAAATCAAAACTACCCGCCTCATCATCAAATCCATGCAGCAGTTGCCTTGCATCGCAATTCCAATGCCGCCTTACATACAACAGCAGCAGCAGCGGCTGCTGCTGTAGCTCGTCATCAACAGCATCCCCATTCGCATCATCCACAAAATATGCATCCAGCAGCTGCTGCTGCTCTATTCACACCAATGTCGCTGGGTACATTTCTGGCGTCATCGTCGCCACATCTAGCCGGAATAGCAACAGCCCAACCGACGCTAACACCCTGCGGAACGGTTCATCAGTCGAACCATTTATTAAAAGCCAATCCGCCGAATCAGAATCAATCACAATTGGCGGCGGCAATGAATCTGAATGTCGGGGTAATTACAATGCGACAATCTAACACGCCGACAGCTGCAGTGTTGCCAGTAGCAATGAAAAAGGTAAGAAGAAATCTTTTTCTTTTTGAATTTGTGACGCAATTTTTTCTTTTGTCATAAGATTTATTGTTTGCAAATGAAATAATTCTTTGAAGATTATGCCATTGTGGTTAAATGTTGGAATAATTATAATTAAAAGCGTTTCAAGCGCGCTGTGGGCGTTAGTAATGAGCGTGGGAGAAAATGTGAAGGGTGTCTGTTTCTGCACCAGAAATTTTGGCGAAGCAAATTTAATATTATTCAATGTTTGAAGGTGGGTGAAATGAATAATGAAAAGAGGTGGCTTAAAAAAGTTAATCAATTTAACTTGATAACTTTTTTTTGTTTATAAATCAATTTTTTGGAGTGTTAATAAAAAATTAGACTCGAAGTAATTATTATTAGGGAAGTACGACAGCTCCGCTTAGTGCTTGTAAGGAATTGAGGGGACCTACAATTTCATGCTGATTGCGAAACAAGGGCGCAGAATTGAGAAGCACTTATCTGTGATACTATTGGAAGCCTTGACAGTTCTTAGCAAAGGCAGTAAGCATGAACAATGAAATTAAAACTTATTAGACTCCCGGTGGATTCGAACTTTCGCCTTTTAAGTTGCTAGTCACCATTACGCCACGAATACTGCGTAAATACCAATACCCCTTATTTATCCGTAATGCACTTAGGCCCATTTCCTCATTCGGAACATGAATGTATGTTCAACTTAAAGTTCTATTTACGTATTGGGATTTTATGTAGAGCATGAATTTACATATGTTCCGAAAGAGCGGAAAAGACAAAGCAGACATCATACTCGTAAGCTGGAGAAAGTGTTGAGTCCTAATACAATTGGAAAGCCTTAGAAGCAAATCAATCTCTTCCAAAAAAAAAAATTGTGCGTGTCAGCTCCGACGCGCGACTGGAGTTCACTCAATAAGAATGATTTGATTACCTTAAAATATATAATACGCAAAGGATTGAATTCATATATTCATACATCTATTCATAATAATTTGATAAAATATATTATCCTTAAATACTCATGGTAAGCAATATGAATGTCAACAACTTTGTTTAAAACGTTCTTACGTATTTTTTAATGAATCAATGTAGTTACTTCTACAAACATTTTTGTAAATAATGAAAAAATCTACAAAACTGCATCATTACATTTTCAGAACAGTTACATTTCTTATCAACTTTTCATTAATTAATGATGAAAATTCAAATGGGTCCACATTTATCGTGCATTATTGCATATAAAATGGAATTGAATGTTGATAAATTCTACATTGAATTAAAGCCTGAAGCCTTGTGCTTCTAAAGAGATCCTAATCTTGAAGATCCGATTATTAGAACGCACGCTAGGATGCTTTTAATCGAAAAACAACGATCGAATTTTGGCCATAGCGAGATTCTTCCACAGGTGATGTGTCATTTTGTACGAACCAAGCAGGTCGTTTGTGTGCAATAATATTTATTTTAAAATCGAGATTGTGAGGCTTGTACTAGACGTATCCTTACAAATAAGGTATCAAAATCACCGTTATCATGTAGGTATATTAGACATATGGAAATATCAACAACCAGTCTATAGGATTAAAACTTATATACCAATTTATGTGAAAATGTCTTAATTGGCTATATTAATGAGTTACCGTTATAATTAAAGTATAATAAATTGAAGAGCATGAAATTTTGTATCATGTGTGAAAATTTCACCGTTCTACGTTGAAATCTCTGTTCAATAAAATAGATTCGAAATGGCACTAAAACTTTTACCCCCTCTTTTCACCCCCCCCCCTCGGTTATTTTTTTTTAAACTTTGAATGTCTTACTTATTTATGTTTAGTCAAAAGCCATACAAATAAGTTTTAAACTTCTAACCTAACCGACCTCCATACAAACTTTGACCTAACATTTCAACCTTTTGTGACCTTTTCAACCCCTTTTATTGCGTTAAAAAATACCGTATGCCCTTCCACAGGTTCTAGTCTATCTTACTACCAAATTTCATCTAAATCGATCCAGTAGGTTAAAAGTTATTAAGAGTTAAAAAAAGCGTTGGTAGTCAATTTTCGTAACGCTTTTTTCAATGATTGATTTTACTATCCATAATTTTTTCATACCGGGGTCTATATATGAATCGATTCTAAAGGAGTAAACTCCAAAAAAATGACATAAACCATTCACCGCCAGATCGAAAAGAGGAATAAAATAAATGAATAGGTCACATAAACTTGGTCTTTTACTTGAGTGGACTTAATTCAATTTTATCCTTTTGATGCAAAATCAACCTCAACCAACAGTCTCCGCCAGCCAGCTCGGCCCCTAGCTAGCTGTCTCCAGTTTTGAACTCCAAGCTGATCGAGGTCATCTTAAGCTATAGAGTGCGCCACCTGAGTCGCGACCATCCTCTACATCTTGGTCCCTCCGAAATGGTGTTAAAGGCTCTTCTGGGTCCGTGTCGTTGTACAACTCGTTAAGCTCGCTGTTGAATCTTTTTTTCCATTCTCCACCAATGCACACGGGTAATAGATGACCCGAATCAGCTTCAGGCACTTTCATCCAATTTTGTCAGTGTCTATGCTTCCATACCATACAGCAAGACTAGGATGATGAGGGCGTTGTTTAGTTTTACTTTAGTTGATCGAGAGAGTGCAAAAGTGATAAGCAAGAGTTATTACAATTAAAGCTCCCTTAGGCGGACAGCAACGGTCGAAGCACTTTTTTTAGGCTAAGGGAGTTGTCCGTCCATGGAAAAAAGGCATTTTAAATGGCTTTATCCATTTGAGTGGAGATAATACATATAATTTGGTCGCGTGTCACCACACACATTGTGGGACTGTGCTGTTGCAATGTTGTTACCTTTAAGGGTTCATGCACAGAAAACTTGTGTGCACACCAGTGTTCTGACACATTCCTCCACTCACATATCACATTACACCGATCATGACGCCGACACAAAAAATCAAAAAGTTTTGATTTTACGCACACGGTGTCTGACACCAAAATCGTTGAGTAACCAGCACGCAGACAGGACACAAACTGCCTTTAAAAAAAGTAAAATCAAAAAGAATTAAACAATTAGATTGCTTCTGACTCGGTTTTCTTTAAAATTAATTGACGATTTGGCAAACCGACTAAGCTAACTCGAGTTGAAAAAAAAATTAAACTGAGTTAGGGCTTAGTTATCGAGTTATCTAACCGAGTTGATCCATCACTAGATAGCCATTAAAAAAACATTACGTCACAATAAAGTACTCGTCAAAATTTGTTTGCATGGGCCGCCTATTTTTTTTTTTTTTTATGAAGCACTTTTGACCATTTCGCCACTTTAAAAAAGTAAGTCTTCTATTAATAAAAGGAAATCGATATGACGAGACGAGTGCCTTACTGTGACGTTCTTAGGTACGGTTTGCTTTAAATGGTTCACGCTTCGGAAAAACTCGCGACTCCACCAGTCCAAAAACAGGAGGTGTTTCATTTATTCACCGGGCTGGTAGCAAGCAGCTGACTGCCTTCCATGTTTTTCTTATGCTGAATAATTTATCAAAAAACCAAATTTCGTCGTTTTCAAACTTTGAAATAAGTTCGACAATAAAACTTCCTAAAGACTAAAATAGACAATGAGAAAATTATTCATAATTTAAAACTTCGCTTTCAGACATTACCCAAAGGCAAATGTATAGTTGCATAATCTGATTCAAGTTAATTTTGATTGAACAAAGATTGTTGAAGCTCTCAAGACATAAACAAACCTTCACCTTGCTCATGACATCATATCACAATTACTGACCACCACGCCGAGAGTCGTAATTGTCAATTATTCACCCCACTCCACTGCTAGGAGAGACCTGCATTTTCAATAAATATTTAAATATATCTACAACTCGGACGCGACCTTCGCACATTTAATCAACATTGAAAACAAACAAAAAGAGATAAAACAACTCCAAAGAATCTAACAGGTGCATCAAAAAAGGCTATTTTAATTGTTTTGTTTTTAATCCCATCATACACTCTCTCGTAGCGAATGTAATTTACATTTTAATTAAGTTTCGTTGAAAAAGCTCTTCATTGTTGAGTTGAACAAAAAAAGATTAATTTCCATTTCCATATGACTTTTCATTGAGAAATTGAAAACATATTCCCATTAATGTTACATCAAAGTAAGATATGTACGTATCCGTTGTTCATTATTTTGTATTTATAAAAATCCAAATGCTTCTAAAAATAGTTAATGATAGTTCGATAGTGGCCTTCGGGCTGGGGAAAAAAAATATTATCTAAGTGGCGGTACCTTGCAATTAAATTTTTGTATACTTTGACGTTTGGAGAAAAAAAACAACGAATTGATGGATAAGTTATTAGATGCTGATGATGAAGCTTTACAGACGTTTCCGAATACATGAAGGCCTGAAGCAGGGAGTTTGAGATGTATAGGTAAAAACCTCACGGCAAATTTCAAGACAATGAGTTTTTTATGTTTATTTTCATTGTGAAATCAAAAAGAGATTTACTTTGACTTGAAGTTATTATTGACACGTTTTTGTTTTCAAAGTTCCATCTGGAACGTAAAATATTAATGGAGTTTAAGAGAATCTGCGCGATGATTAGGCAAATAATCGGGGATGCTAAGTTTTAATTACAAATTGTGTAATTTTGCTGGGCTTGCGTAAGATGTCTGGCGGCAATACCTGATTCACTTTTTATAAAAGAAATGTACGAAAGGTTGAGTTTCCATATTGTCCCCAGTTAAAATGGAAAATTATACAACTAGATAGCATGATTTTGCTCTTTTCCGCAAGGAAGTAATACCTTAAGTCAAAGCTGGTCGATTTTGAAACTGAATAAAACAAGTTATATATGAGATCTCAATAAGGTTTTATTTACTTTTGAGAGCCCTATCAATGAAATTATGTGTGAAATATAACAACGCTGGTTGGTGTGTTTGAAAGGACCAGTTTTCGATGACTTTTGCGCATATATCAGACTGAATTTGACCGATTACATCGATCATAGTGGCTTTGCAGACCTCGATGTTTTGCGGCTTATTCGAAAAGACCTGCGACTTAAAAAAGCCCCACAGAAAAAGTCTAATGGGGTCAAATCACACGATCTTGGTGACCAATTCACGTTGCCTCGCGCGATATAACCATGCAATGAAACCGCTCGTGCAGAATATTGACTGTGTCTTGAGTTGTTCGGCACATAGTGCCATATTTTTGAAACGATATGTTATCGGTGCCCATAACCTCAAATTTAGGCCACAAAAAGTTGACGATCATTGACCTTTAGCGATCGGCGTTAAAGGTGATGGCCTTGCCAACCAATGACGCCTCCAGCCCAAAATCCACACCAACCAGTAACTTTATTCGCATGTATTGGCACCTCGTGAAGCTCGCTTGTATTGGTGTCGCCCCAAATTCAGCTCATTCATGTACCCAATTCATCCAAAAATGGGCCTCATTGCCAAATATGACTTTTCTTACAAAATTGGGATCAACTCCCAACTGCTCCAAAACCCAATTAGCGAACATACGACGCTGCGTTTGGTCATTTGGTTTCAGCTCGTGGATCAGTTGAATTTTGTTTGGATGCATGTATTTTGTTGTGGGTTGACGTACGGGTTGGCTGATTTTTCACTGAGCCGGTAAACTCGAATTTGGTCACCAATCGTTGAATAGTCGATTTGGAAGCGCGACCATGTACCCCAAAAAATAGGCGCAACACGTACATCGTTGCTCCAAGTCCTTTTTTGATTATAGTTTTATCATTTGCTCTTGTTGCTCAGTAACTTGCCATGATGATTTGGACGATTTTTTTTACAGAAAGTAAAAGAATCGGCGACCACGATCTGTCAAAATGAACCCGCCATTAACTTTCCGTACGTACGTGTTTTGTGACGGATTTTCATGTGGATTCCAGAATAGTTTCGATATACGCAATTCAGCTCACTACCAGACCCGATAAACCAAAAATGCCTAACTAGTAACTATTCATGGTATTTAATTTTTGAAAATGCTATCATGCAAACTACGGACACGAAAACGTCTGAGGCGGTGCATTTGGATGATCCAATTTCGGGCGTCGCATTTAAGCATAACATAACTCCAAGTTGTCGAATACCACAAGCCAATCAGTTCGTCAATGTTATGGTCGCGTACAATATCAGCTGCTAATGTTAAAGACTCATCAGTAAGTGCTGGATTTGGTCTAACCGGTGGAGTACCATCTTCTTATATGATCTGGGACTCAAACTTCCGATTGATATTGGCAATAGTTTCAGTAGGTCGAGTATGTGCACCATATTATTCTTGGATGAATTCCCCATCCTATACTTACCTTTGAACTCTACTCTACAGCCATATAAAGAGAAAGGGTGCTGGGAGTGTTCCTTGTTTCCATTGCCAAAGCCAACATTAACAGGGTACCCCCTTCCAAATTTTCTGACAAAAGATTGTCATTTTTAAGTGATCAAGTGGCCGTGGCTTAGTGGTTATGTGCGTTGGCTGTTAAGCAGAACGTTGTGGGTTCGAGTCCTCCTCGTGCCCATTAAGTTTTTATTTCATCTTTCACGGGTAGATACAGCCTTTTGCGAAGAACTGACAAAACTTCCAAGAATATCAATGTCATGAAAAAGTGCTTCTCAACTTTGTTGTTCTGAATCGGCATTAAATTGTAGGTCCCCTCAATTCTTCACACGCACTTAGAGAATTGTTGATGAGAGCCACTTAGGCCTTGGCTCTTCAAGAGCTGTCGAGCCACTCTATTTATTTGTCACTTTTAACATATCGTAACAAAAGACGCAAGTTCATGCAATCCGAATGTCGAACGCGTGATCCGAATTTGATGTTACACGCGGTTTTTTATGAGTTCATGTTTTTGAGAAAAAAGCTATTAGCTCAATAAATAATCTTGCATCAAAATCATTTAAGCTGATTTGAGAAAACTTTTGCTACAAAAATTCAGATTTTGAAGAATAAAAACTCATCAAAACATTAAACAAAAACTTTAAAAACACGTTTTCGTCAAACTCTCATAATTTTCCCATCGTTCGCAACAATGTTTCAGTTTACATTATTTTTCAAAAGCCCTGTTGATAGCAGTTATTGATTGTTTTTGTTATATTAACCGACCTAAATATTCTGCGGCTTCAATCATTATGTATTCCACAATATTTCAATAAAACCTATATCGGAAAATTGTTATAAGAGCCCAGGGAATTCGTATATTGACAATGAAACAATCGAAAAACCAT
Source organism: Sphaerophoria taeniata (assembly GCA_943590905.1). Lineage (NCBI taxonomy): Eukaryota > Metazoa > Arthropoda > Insecta > Diptera > Syrphidae > Sphaerophoria > Sphaerophoria taeniata. Next base: position 20,143,587 of record OX016540.1, on the reverse strand, counting down.
AATTATTTCACACTGTTTACTTACATCGCCATTCAAAATAAATATGTCACCGAGGAAAAATCGGGAGCGGAAAAAGCCTCTCAACCAATTAAGTATTTACAAATAAATCCAGTATCAGTTGAGTTGAATTAAACGCACATTTAACAAAAATCCCTTCATTTTGCAAAACACACGAGTAGGTACGTTCACCAAACCCAAACAGAAAAGTACTTTTACTTTCGTCGAATATGTACAACAAAACAAATGAGTTGAAAATCGCATAATCCCACAACAATCATTCAATCAAATCGATGCAAACAAATTTAACACACATTTTTATTGTTAGCGGTTGGCGCTCAGCCTAACAACCTGCTCGACACGTCGGAAAGCACTTATTTCTCAAAAATCTTACCTGATGTAAGTAATTTTTCTCATATATTATTGTTGATGCATGACTGGCGCGAAAAAAAATGCTTCTACATCAAAAATAAAACCACTCACCACTTCATTTGTTACAATATGCATGGAGAAGGTAAATGTTTGTCCTCTTTCATTCGCATTGTTGCTTTGATGTGTTGAAAATGTGTTATTTCAAAATTGAAAATTCATGCGAAAGGAGTTATTTTCTTAGAAATTACGAAGAGTGTGTTCATTGGCGTGTGAAAATTGTCTTTTGCTTAAGAATATGAGACTAGAGCGATGACTGATATTGTTAATCGTAGCCGGAGAGAAGAACACGTTTTTAGGACATGTGGATGAAAAATTGTAGATGCCTTTGCACATAATGCTGATTCTGGCATATTTTCATTTATGTGACACTCGCCGGATAACATGTGCGTTGATGTACGTTGCTTGAAATCGTAGGAATCAAGTTTCAATTTTGTTCCGCAGATATATCAACTTCTACCAAAAAATTCAGACTTTCTTCCGGATAAATGTCGCTGAAGGACTACAATTCCTTTACATAAACTTTTTTCCCAAACTCTGAATTTGCTCCAAACGTTCTCTTTAAGGTTAGGAATCAACTAATTGGTTTGAGAATCTCCACACGTTTTTGTCAGCTTTCAATTTTGTATGTGTGCCTTATGTAGTGAAGTTTTCTTTTTCATTTCATTTTCATTCTCATTGTCATATGTCAGAACATTTGACATTTTCAAAAAGAATGGGTCCAAAACGTATACCATAGAATAGTTTAACTTTCAGTTTGGCAACTAAGAGCCTTAAAAACTCATTTTTCGTTTTTATAACATTTTACAATTTTAGAAGCTTTTCTTATCTCAGCTACTTTCCGAAGAATCACAAAAAAGAAATGCCGTTTTTGAATTTATTCAATTTTCGATTCAATTAGTTTAGTCAAAACAAAAAAGGGCTTTTAGTTTAGCTAAAACGAAAATAATGTGCAAAGTGAGCTTTTGAGAAACTATATTCAAACAATCGTAGTTTCTTTTTCTTCAAAACAAGTTCAAATAATCAAATAATAATTTTGCGTGGGAAACATATCTTACAAGTGACTTCCATTCACGACCACCATTCAAAATGTTTATACATTCTTCTAATGAAAGAAAACTAACGGAAAAATAGAGTCTTCGGATTTCCTGTAAAATCGGACAAAGAGCTATAAAATACAAGACATTCTCATTCTCGCCCAGGTTGCAAAGCGAGCAGATAGGATTTAAGTCAGATCTATGTGGTCTATAATTCAAATCCAGCATTTCAGTTCTAGCTTTGAAAATTAAGCTTATTTCTGAAAGTGAAAACTCATTTCTAAAATAATTTTTGTCACCAAGAGTTAGATACTACTTGAAGCTGAGTAATAGCCACGTTCAATAGCATTCTGAAAAGCCTCTCATCGACACGAGCTATGCAGTCGTAAAGAGTCAATTTTAGTTCCTCATTATTGTCGGTTCGTAACGAGATGGGAAAGTCGTGTGCAACAGCTAGATCGTACCAATTTTTGATTGGACTATAAACATTATCAAAACATATCTTAAGAATCCGTTTTTGGAGGTTTTGGTCTGTTCTATTCAATACCTTGACAATGTAGTCTGCATTGGCCTTTAAGTTTCTCAAAAATATTTGTCGTAAGCCAGACTCTACCTGAATGGCATAGTTTGGAGTGTTGTTAGGAAGCCGTAAGATTCGTTTGAAAAAATATCTTTGAACATTTTCTAACTCTTCTAATAGTGGAGTCAATGAAGCTCAAAAAAGGGCGTTTTCAGAAAGTCCTCAGAAACAGCTCGGATTAAAAAAAAAAAAATTCCAAATTTTTTTTGTTTTTCATATTCTATAAAGTCTGAAACAAATCATTTGGGGAAATAATTGCTTATATTGTTTAAACAATTTTTATATCTACATCTACATCTACACTAATATATAAAGCTGAAGAGTTTGTTTGTTTGAACGCGGTAATCTCAGGAACTACTGGTTCGAATGGTATAATTCTTTTTGTGTTGGATGGTGCCTTAATCGACTTAGACATTAGGCTACTTAACATTAAGCTGTGACCAATAGCAGCGAAGAATCTGTGGAAAATGTGGAAAAAACGGCAAAAAATATACATTTTTCTGCGTTTTAACGCACTTATCTTAGGAACTACTGGTTCGAATGGTATAATTCTTTTTTGTTGGATGGTCCATTAATTGAGGAAGACTTGAAGCTTTTTAACACTAAGCTGTGACCAATAGCAGCGAAGAATCTGTGGAAAATATGGAAAAACCGGCAAAAAATATACATTTTTCTGCGTTTTAACGCGCTTATCTCAGGAACTGCTTTATGAAATTGAACAATTTTTTTAATGTTGAATGGTCCATTTATCAAGGAAGGCTTGAAGCTATATAAAATTTAGCTGCGACGAATAGGAGCGAAGAATTTGTGTAAAATGTGGAAAAAACGGCAAACAATACAATACAATACAATATAAAGTTCGTTTGAACGCGGTAATCTCAGGAACTACTATTTCGAATTGTAAAATTCTTTTTGTGTTGGATAGTCCATTAATCGAGGAAGGCTTTATTCTACTTAAAATTAAGCTGCGACCAATAGCAGCGAAGAATCTGTGGAAATGTGAGAACTGAGATTTTTTTCTGAGATCTCTGAGATGAAATTATTTTGGATTCGATTTCTCACTCAGCTATTTGACGTGGCTGACATATGTGCAGCAACAATTAGTAAGGTAACCATTAAATCTCAGTGATAACTGAGAATTATGTTCCACTAAATGATTTTGCCTCAGTCAAGGTGACATTGAGATCTCAGTGAGATGTTGTTAGGTGGAACTGGCCTAATAACTGCTCAAATTAGAATTTTGAGAGTTCAATTGATTTGTGAATGTGATTGATTGCACTATTTGTGCAGATTATTGTGTTTAAACAATATCATTTTATGTACTTCTTAACTAAAAAATATGCTCAGTTTAAAGGAAAAAAAATTACTTAACGAAGATATATTAGAATTATTAGGGAGAGTTCACCCAAGGGAATGCTTTAAGTATGAACAACTGAAGGGAATCATAAAAAATGCTCAAATTTTTCAAGTTCAAGAGAATTACGACCTAGGGAGAGTTGACTGCAATGCAATTTTACAATAACTTCCGAACAAAATTCCCACGCGCGCATGATGCACAAGTCGAGACGATACTCTGGCCGGTGGACGAGGGAGAGGCGGACGAAGTCGCGGGCAACTGCTAGTTGTTTATAAAGAGAGATCCAAAAACAATATTTTTGATAATTGGAGTGTTTAGGTTGCATTAAGACAAGAAAAAAATCATATGGAAGGGGGGGTCTATTGTCCCCCGTTTAGCCAGGAGGGGCGATCTTATAACAAAAAAAGCGTATTTTTCAAAAAAATATTAAAAATCAACGGCCTTGCACCCAATGCCGTGTTATACCTTCTTGCAAAGCTAAAAAATGCTTCTTTCAGTTTGCATTTAAATAAAACTGTTTTCAGGAATGCTTCTCGAAAAATTCATCTTCAAAGTGAAAATATTGAAATTTTAAACTTTTTTTTTCAACTTCGAACTAATTTTTTTCAAAATTTTATGTAATTAAGTACTATAACTTCTTTCACAGTTAAATGCGGTTACAAGTTCTTAGTGAGATCCAGAAAACCGCATGCCTAAATTTCTTTGTGTTTTCGAGAAATTAAGAAAAACCCAAGAAAACTCGGAAAATTTGGATGATATTTTGTTCTATTTATTCGAAAAAATAACTTACAAGTAATTTTGTGAATTTTTTTTTTGAGTGTTTTTAGTTTTTTCTTAATTTCTCAAAAACAAGAAGACATTAACGCATGCGGTTTCTGGATTGCACTGAGAACTTGTAACCGCATTTAATTGTGGAAAAAAATAGTACTTAACTACATACAATTTCGAAAAAAATTAGTTCGAAGTTTAACAAAAAAGTTGAAAAATTCGATATTTTGACTTTGAAGATGATTTTTCCGAAAAGTATTCCTGTAAACAGTTTTATTTAAATGCAAAATGAAAGAAGAATTTTTAAGCTTTGCAAGAAGGTATAGCACGGAATTAGGTGAAAAGCCGTTGATTTTTAATATTTTTTTTTCAAAAATAGGCTTTTTTTGTTATAAGATCGCCCCTCCCGGCTAAACGGGAGACAATAAACCCCCCCTTCCATATAATTTTTTTCGTGTCTTAATGCAACCTAAGCATTTCAACTATCAAAAATATTGTTTTTGGATCTCTCTTTATAAACAATATAAAAATTGTTTAAACAATATAAGCAATTTTTTCCCCCAAATGATTTGTTTCAGACTTTAAAGAATTTAAAAATCAAAAAATTTGGAAAAAAAAATTTCAAAATCCGAGCTGTTTCTGAGGACTTTCTGAAAAAAGCTTCATTGACTCCACTATAACTGTTCATACCCATACACTTCTCATTCATAGCAGAGGCAACTATTCGCTGTGGCATTGAATACTTTGAATTTGGAACAAGTTGCTAAAGAAATTAGACCACATGCTGTTTAAGGCAACTTCAGCAGATTTTTTTTTTAGCATGGGTATGCGTATTAAGGTTATAAAAGTTAGAACATATCCTAGATAATTCATCCACAACTTCTAAAATATCGTTCCTATAACCTATAGATCTGTTTTGCGATCTAAAAACCATAATTTTCGATTTCGCGGTGTAAATTTTTAACTCTCAACTATCACAGTATTGTAGTAGCTTATTTATTTGAAGCAGTAAAGTAAGCGGCCTCTCTGACTGCATAAAGAATAACCTTAATATTTACATCGCATATTGCAATACCTCCGGGGATGTGATTTTCAACATCATTAATAAATAAGGAGAATAGCAAAGGACTTAAAACACAGCCTTGCGGAACACCAGTTTGACATATGAAGTCTCTTGATTTCCTCGGGCCATCCTGAACAAAAGCGATTGTGTTCTCAAGCATCTTCTCATAGAATTGTATGAATTTCGTTGATAATCCTATTACTGAAAGTTTGTAGATCAACAATTTTCTATTGACTGAGTCGAAAGCAACTTTCAGATCGACAAAAAAAGGCATACAAACATTTCTTTTTATCAATAAATCGCCTAGCCACTGTGTTTAACACAAAAATCTAGTCTATAGTCGAAATGTTTGCGCGAAAACCAGCTTGGTAGCAACTGATTATATTGTTTTGCTCAACCCAATTTGTAAGCCTTACGTAAAGTAGTTGTGAGAATAATTTTCTCAACGAGTTTAAAACAGCAATTCTTAAATATAGCTGATACCTGAAGTTTTCCGGGACTGTCTCCTCATTGTATAACCTATTGAAGAATGTTAAGATGAATTCCAAAAACTCAGGGTTGGCATATTCATAGAATTCAACTGGAATACCAAGATGCTTTGTTATTATTCATTTTCAACACAGATTACTGTAATTCTGTCATTGTGAATGGGGAATCTAGTTCTGGTATGATAACATTTGGGATTGCAAAACTAATCATTCTAAAATTTGGATTGGGCGCCAGATGTTTTTCAAAGTAAGTCATGAGAATATTAACATCAATCGAAAGTATATTGTTACTATTCCAGAATTCCAAAATGATTTTTAATCCTTGCATATACTTTGTTTCGTAGCTACGTTTTGTAGAAAGCTTTTCTTTTTTAGAATACAGATTTGTTTGTATTTTTGGTTTGCCTGTACCTAGATAGAAAGACTTGGTGGCAGGGTTATTTGTTTAACGAAAAAGTTTCAAAAACGTAAAAAAAATTTTCTAGCGTTTTTGCTGTCATATCGTACCATTTCGAGTTAAAAGTGTTCTTGACATTAATTTTATTGCTATGATTTGAGGATTGTCTAATCGTTGTTAGTATCGAATAAGATATTTCTTCTTAATTAGCCGCTTCTATGAGAGGTAGGCTTATTATATAATGATTTAGCTTTCTTAAGTAATTGTTTAACTTTTTATCTCTTCTTCACCTGAGAGAGTTTTCTATCGACTGTTGACCTTTAAGATCAGTATCAAAACCGCAAGTGACAAGAATAGGGAGGTGTTGCGAGAAATTTTCTGGGAGAATTTCAAAACATTCAGTTATGTCTAACCAATCGCCTTTGATAAGATATAAATCTATCACAGAGCAACCTTGTGCGGAAATAAATGTAAAGTTACCGTCTGGATCATTATAACTTATTTCATTTGGTAAAAGAAATCGAAAGTCTTCAATCATTTCCACTTGATATTTAAAAACTCGATGTTGTTTAATCAACTTTACATCTGAAATTTTTTTATTAACGAAATAAATGACCAAAGCTGAAACTACCACATTGAACGAAGAATTATTTATTATTTCCCTTCGTTCTCCATGATTCTCATCATTTCGAGTCTCTCATTCTGAAAGAAACGATGCCCTTTTACAGTTTTGTTTTTCAAATTATAAAATTAATAAAGCAATTCACATAGATTTGAGTGGCTAAAAGCAAAAATTTTGTATTTCTTGAACTTAATTCGACCAAATATAAGAGACGCAGTTTTTCCGTGACATCAAAAACGTGGAAGCAAAAATGTTTATTTATCTAATAATCATTTTAAAACTCACAAAAAAGTGTGTTTTTATTTTTAAACAAACTGCATTATAAACTTAATTCAAAATCAAACCCAAAATACTGTCATTTTAAATCATTTTATTCCACACTTAATCGTGTTTAAAATTCAATGAAACACACAAATCCCATAAATAAGCCATAAGCACTAAACAGTCAGGTTAACATTCTGATTTCTTGCGGTTATCTAACACTTAACAATGAAATTTCATATATTTACCGCTGCTGAAGCGCTGACAAACAAATATTAATCCGTTGTCCACCCACTCGCATTTGGCTTTTCTTCTCGAATCCCGCGAACATCAAGAGCAAACGGCCGGCCGTTGGCCTAGCCTGGCTGCTGTCGATGTTTTTCTTTTCAGTTCAAATGAAAATGGGAAGAAAAGAAATACACATACGCTCACGCAGTCTGATTTCCCAATTTTCCTGGGCTTCTTTTATTTTCTTGTTTGTGTTGCTCTTCAGCACTCTCTGCGGCAAAATGGAAATCAGAGGCGGTATTGACACGCACTAACCAGACCAGCTCGGTATAGTAGGGATTTTGTAATTAAAATTTGGTAAAATATTTTTTTCTTTATGAAAACCAAATGTTTCGGATTAAAAATACACCTGCATCCTACAATAAATATGCACGCAATTTCATGAAAGGATAATAAAAAACGCATGTTAGACTTTTCTTTTTTGTCACAATAATGAAGCATCCGAATTTATGTCAATTTTGCACAGAAAAGCATTCGAATGTTTACGTAGAGCAGACAGTCCGGAAAAACGACTCGATTGTGTGGTCTGGTGAATGAGTTGGCGGGGCAATATGTCTCCCTACCGACCATTGCCATAACACGCCGAACGACTGAACTATCTTTTATTCCGTAGCTTTCAGAGTTTGGCCTGTTTATTTAAAATGTATACTTCGACCATATGATTTCGAGTCGATATGCGAACTGCTGATGCTGGGCAAATACCAAGCGACCCTTCAGCTCTGTGCATTTTTGGAACTCGTCTCGTTCTACCTTATTCATCATTGATGTTGTCAAGAGAGTTATGCGAATGATATTATTAGTGAAATAATGCTGTGAATTCTTAATGATTAATTCACACAATTGTTTGCTGTTGGCTGTGATAGTAGTTGTTGGTTGCTGCGCTGATGGCTTCTGATTCTTCTTCTGGTGTGTTCGAATGCTCTAAATTCCGAACAATAAGGAACGAAATTGCTTTAAAATCCCTTGTGAATGCACCATAGCGTCGATTTTTTGTCTATAGAAAATTTGTATCATTTATTGCATGGAGAGCAGAAAATTAAATTAAAAAAAGAAACTCTCAGAAAATAGAAAATCCAAAGAGAATCATTCTCATAGTTTTGTTATGTGATTTATGTATTTTTTTTTTTTTGCTTAACACGTGAATCTGGTTTAGCGTAGGTGGCTTAGAGTCGAGTGATCAGTGCGTGATGAGTGTTGGCTCAAAAAAGCGATTCATAAACGACCTCAATGAAATCAAAGCAGTTTTGCTCAAATAAGTTAATGACTATGGGTGTGAAGTAGATTTTTTTTCTTAACAAACAACAAGGGAAGTACACAGTCGTCGTCGCAATAAAAAGTAAGAGTGCTTTGCATGTTTTTGTTTGATTTTTTACGATTAGATTTTGAATGAGTGGAAGAATACTTTTGAAAAAAAGTAATAATTGCAAAAATGTAAATTGAACGAATCATTCTCCGATTTTGTGGTAAGACTTCGGTGCCTTTATTTGTGTCTATAATCTCTGTCAGGGTTGTATTGTATAATTACATTACATGATACTACCAATTCTCATAAAAATAAATAAATAGAGTGGCGCGACAGCTCTTGAAGAGCCAAGGCCTAAGTGGCTTACTCTCATCAACAATTCTCTGGGTGCGTGTGAAGAATTAAGGGGACCTACAATTTAACGCCGATTCCAAACGGCAAAGTTGAGAAGCACTTTTTCATCACCCGTGACCGTGAAAGATGAAATAAAAACTATGGACACGAGTAGGACTGTATCCCACGACCGACGTTCTGCTTAGCAGCCAACGCATCTAACCTCCAAGCCACGGACACTACCATTTCTAACTTAACTATTTAAAGTACGACTTTAACCACTAACCACATAATACCTTATTTTGTCGTTCTAAATGTTACATTCTATACTACCTTTCCTGATAAGAAGTGTACTTAACATTGGGCTATAGGCACGAACTACATTCTAGCACTAAATTAATAAAGAAAATTACTCTTCATGTTCTTAAAGTTCACATCCAGTCGTTACACTCAATATTATAGCTAGGTTCGCCTGTTGATTGCCGGATTCGTTCGTGATTTGCCGGTTTCTCTCGTTGATTTGCTAGATTCCCCCGTTAGTGGCCGGGTCCGTCCCTTATTTCCCGGGTTCGTCCCTTTAATTTTTCCTAGTTCTCCTGTTGATTTGCCGGATTTGTCCGTTGTGAGGTCCGACTGTAATTGCCGGATTCTTCTGTGATTTGCTGAGTTCGCCCGTTTCAAACAGGTCTACTTGTTGATTGCCAGATTCTTCCGTGATTTGCCGGGTTCCCCCGTTGATTTACCAGGTTCGCCTGTTGATTGCCGGATTCGTCAGTGATTTGCAGAGTTCGCCCGGTGAGTGCTAGGTCCGCCTGTTGATTGCCGGATTCTTACGTGATTTTCCGGGTTCTCCCGTTGATTTGCAGGTTCGCCTGTTGATTGCTGGATCCGTCCGTGATTTGCCAGGTTCGCCTGTTGATTGACGGATCCGTCCTTTATTTGCCGGGTTCGCTCCTTTGATTTTTTCTAACTAGCCTGCTGATTTGCCGGGCTCATCCGTTTTGTGCTGTCCGCCTGTAATTGCCGGATTCTTCCGTGATATGCCGAGTTCGCCCGTTGAGTGCCAGGTCCGCCTGTTGATTGCCATATTCTTTCGTGATTTGTCGGATTCTTCCGTGATTTGCCGAGTTCGCCCGTAGAAGCTACTGGCTGTTAATTGTTGTCAGTTATGCACACTGCTCCTGCTAGTTTCTCGCTTTGCTTTGAGTAGCTCCTATCAGAGCCAATTACTTATAGTCCTTTTCCAAGTTTCTTGGGATAGCAAAGTATTGTGGCGTCCTTTCTTCTTATCTTGTATTTTTTCAGCATCTGGTATGATATATTCATAATACTCCAGTGGTTTTCGCTATTTTCGAAAACTGAACTGTTGGCTTACATAAATCACGAAGTCCTGTAGGCTTTCGAAAATTAAATGTTTGTTCTTCCAAAAACTAAACATTGATATCAATTAAAGTTGCTATTTTTAAGACTAGTACTAGTAGTAGTTCGTAGTGTCTGTAGCTTAGTGGTTATGTGCGTTGGCTGCTTAGCAGAACGTTGTGGGTTCGAATCCTACTCGTGCCCATAAAAGTTTTTATTTCATCTTTCACGGGCGCTGCCTCTTGCGAAGAACTGACAAAACTTCCAAGAGTATCAATCAGTCATGAAAAAAGTGTTTTGCAGTTTGTAGTCGGAGTTAAATTGTATAGGTCCCCTCAATTCATCACACGCACTCAGAGAATTGTTGATGAGAGTGAACCACTTAGGCCTTGGCTCTTCATGAGCTGTCGCGTCACTCTATTTATTTTATTTTTTACTTGTATTAACTCTAACTCATTACATAAGACTATAATCCTATAAATGGTCATTTCCGTGGGTACCCTGTCGATACAACTGATGAGTTAGTATGAAAAGAATGCTGACTTTTGCTCAGCTGAAACCACGCATTGTGGTACGTTTATAATAATCCCATACAGGTTTCTTGCCAACATTCCACATTTACTCGTCACTAACGTCTAAGATAGGACGTCTCGACACACCAGTTGGGCCTCGCAATTCCAATTTGTCAAAATTTTCGACGGTTTATCAACTGGTCTCGCCTATTATATTTCCTAACATTCCTTAAATTTTTATTACGTTTTAAAAAACTTAGATCTTTTGATCTGTCCGCACTCCTTACAGCTTAATATTTATGCATGTGCTCTTATTATCATTTTATTACAGTTTTTAACGCCATTTGTCCCCATCAATAAAGAAGTCCGTCAACACATTTGCACACTTCTGCATAAATTTCGTAGACTCCTTTTTGACAAAGAGATTGACATTTAAATTAATAATAATTAAAGATCTACGATGACAGATTAGCATTTCTAATTAAAAACCACACAACCTGACGATCAAAAAATGATCCATAAAATTCATCAATTAACATTTTTAATTTATTGATTTTCATTTCGCTTATGAAAGTGTCAAAAATTAATTTCCCTGCGTTTAACGTTATCTTCGCATTCTAAATATACCATACACGCATTTAAAAAAAGAAAATCTTTTAATCAAAATCGTATCTCAAAAAAAGAAGAAAGGTCTTTAATAAATTCTAATATATTGTTTGCTGACGTTTGCAATTTACCGAACAAATGAAGTCGAACGCAAAACAGTAATTTGGCAAATTGCCATATCGACTGGCCGCCACATTAGCCTGTCTCGGTATCTTTTTTTCTGTTTTCTTGTTTCGTCGACTGTTTCGGTGGCTGGGAACTGGGATGCACCGCGCCAGCCGGCCCTGCCGGCTGTAAAATCAATGGAAATTCATCTGACGCAGAGCTTCTTGTATACAAGTTTATTAAAAAAATACACACAAAAATAAATCAATGAACAGAACACTACAGAGTGTCTGGTCTGGTCGTATTCGGATTATTCGGACCCTATAGCAAGGCTCATTTCGAACACGAAAATAAATGATAATGAGACCATTTTTGAATGTAAGGGAATTAAAAATAGATAAAAATATTTCTTTCACTTGTGATTTCAATAACTTTTGTTTGGATGAACTTTATGATGGGGATTAAAGTCAAGATTTGGTGCATATTGATTTACGTTAAGTAGTCTTTTTTTTAAATTAAATTAATTAAAAACGAAAAAACCATCGGAAATTGGCAACACTAGAATTTGACCGTGCTGTACCTTTTGATAATTTTGTTCGCCAAGGGCAGAGTAGGTAAGCTTGGTCTATCTTGTGAGAATAATAAAAAATTGGTTGTGTCCAAAACCACAAAGCAACAAACTCATAACGTTCTTCGGTTACAAACCTTCTTGTCTCTAAACTCTTTGGAAAGTGGTTAAGAAGCAAATTGTATCTATACAGACTTTTTCCCGGTGTCCCTCAAGGTAGCGATTTTGGACCTCTTCTTTTTATATTGGCTTGGCTTCTAACGATGTCCCGCTATGTGTTCAGAACAGTGAAATTCTCATATTTGCACATCAAGATTTTCAAAAACATAGCTTCAATAAACGATACACTTTTTCATTGTGGGTTGAGAAAAATTGCTTTATCTTGAGTCCTATAAAATGTCACAATGGCGTGCTGTTGACTTAGGTACGTTCTGACATTTACTCTTTGACGTTTTGGCGACACGTGGCGAACTTGAATGTTTACAAATATACGAATTCTGACTTCTTATGACAAATTTTGACTCTTGCTGTCACTGTAAGAGACTTGTCTGAGTTTATACATACACTGATCCAAACCAAAATGTACAAAGACATTGGGTGGTATGCGAAATGCATTGTCTCAGTCTCAAATCTCATTATTTTGAGCTTTTGCTAGCTTTCGTATGCAAAATTGTTTTGAGACAAATCTCACAAAAATGAGATCGATCTCATTTTATAGATCTATCTCATTTGAGATGTTTCCGTATGCAGAAAAAAAGCTTTGTCTCATATGAGCCAAAGCTCGTAAAATGGTGAGACTGGAAATTAGTTGTCTCGGAATAACAATGGCTGAGTACATGAATATTTTTGCTCCTGTTGAGTCAACAGGAAATTATAAAATTCTTTATAGGTTTACCCAAACTCAAATTGAGGCGTTAACAGATTATTTTTTTCAAAGTAGTGATACTTTTTGGGGTGGTCGTTTATCTAATAAAACCAGAATGATGGTTTTTCTACGATTTGTTGCTGATCCTGGTTTCCAAAGCGGAAATCATCGAAGTTGGTGAAAAAATTGTAAGCAAAAAAGAGGACTGGATTAAATTTCCGAATACGTTGGAGCAGACAGATGCCGAAAAAGTAATTTGGCTAAATAAGTATCAATTCTTATCCTGCATTGGAGCAATTGATTGGACTCACGTGCGCATTAAAAAGCCTATCCGTCACAGTGATGAATTTGTATTTCTTTTAATAAAATTCACAAAAAAAAAATTTGTATCATCGTTTTTTTTTTTTTGAAGAGTTATCACAAACACTACTTTCACTTGAAGAAGACATTTTGAGACTGAGATAGTGAGATGAGACAAAGCTCTTGCATACCAAATTGAGCTTTGTTTCATTGCAAATGCTCTATCTCACAATCTCGAGCTCATTCTCAGAGCTCAATCTCATGAGACTGAGACAAAGCATTTCGCATACCACCCCAATTCTGTGCATGGCTTGCTATTTCTGCAGAAACTTGCTACACCACTCTAGACACTGTTGATTGATGAACTCCAACGTCTTCACCAGCTCCAATTTGGAACCTGGGGTCTCCTATGTATCGCAGAAAGATTCTTATTTTTTCTTGGTTTGTGAGAGCAAAACCTCGTATTTCTGAGCGCGGTCCCAAAAATTCTTCCATCAACAATCGCACACTTTCTTCACTAAACCAATACAATCGACGAAAATCTTCACCAATTGGACACCTTCTTTCTTTATAAATTCTTTGTCCGACATAATTAACAATAAATTTGGACATCCTTACGGTTTTATGTGCACTGAGTCCGCGAAATGCCATGCTTAACAATTTGTGGGATCGATCTCATGTAACCAAGTGTTTTCTCATCTTTTTGCATATGAAAACGAGCTCGATCTCATGGCGAGCTTTCATTGTGAGATCGATCTCATCCCTCTGAGATTGAACTCACAAACTGAGATCTAACTCGGGGAGTAATTTTTGTTTTGCATACCACCTTAAGAAAGTTCTCAAAAAAGTGAGTAAAGAGTTAGATCTCATCTTTTTGCATACGACCCATTGTTCAGAGAAGAATCCAGCAGAACGTTTAATTTTCTTTTCTTCACTTATTCAAATCAAAAAGAGAAAAAGTACCCAAAGTTTTGAAGACATTATTCAAAACAAAGTTGAAAAAAATCATTACCAAAATTACAAAAACAAAACGAAACAACAATCCTAAACCAGTCTTTTGAGGCATTAAAAACTCTTGTTACACAAATTCTAACCTAAACTGAGATGTCACTTTTCTTGAAAACTCATCTCCTTTGCCTCCGCGAACATCACCATAGCACAGCAATAAAATTTCCTTTTTACATATCATTAAGCCATCTCTCGAGACGAGATTTTGCACCTCCAGTGTTCCGCAGTTGGAACGGAATCAGGCAACACAAGAGCACAGCTGTGCCATAGTCAATTATTCTAAAGCAAAATTAGCACAAAACCCATACTAATTATTATTGCAAATTGCGCAAAGTGCAAAAACAACAAACTGATTTTAGAGCTTCAGGAATATCCCGCAAGTGCTCTTCTTTTATGACGATATGACGAACAAGACTACAGTAAAATGTCAATAGAATGCGGAGATACTTGAGAGTTGTTGATGAGAGAAAATGCAGTCGGGTGTTGTTTCAACCGATAGACAGCCGACCGACCCTCATTAATACCCCATCTTCTATGTTTCCCTCGTCTTTATTTTTTCAATTACTTGCTTTAATTATAATGAAACTCATTTCTCTGAAATAATTTTATAGGTGAGGTTAAACGTCTAACTTCATATCAGATTTATAAACCCTGAAGTCTGAAGCAAGCCAGCAAGAAACGAACGAACGAACGAACGACCAAGCGATTTATTTCTTTTGATTTTATTTTTTCTCGTTTTTTGTTATTATTTTTTTCAAGTCTTAATGATATACCAGGAAATCAAAATCAGGTCAGTCCGTCAACCGTCAAGCAGGGCAGGCTAGGCAGGAAGACGAGAAATAAATATCCACCTTATATTGGTCATTTGACTCCGCACCCAGTAACTGCCATTGCCATTAACTTAAACGCCTCTGCCTGCTGCCGGACGGACGCCCGGAATGCTTTCTACACGAAATTTAGCATATTTGGAAACTTGGACGTTTATTTTACGCCCTCACACATTTCGATAAGTAAACTAACACGCAATCTATTCACTCCAAGGATATAAAGCATAAAATATAGGGCAATGCAGAAAAAGGAAGAAAATACAAAAAAAAAAACGAGGAGAAAAAAAATGAAAGAAAAACACTCACACAGAAATTGAAAGAATTCTTTCCGCCTTTCATCACCATGGAGGATAGCTGGCTGTACGGAGTTCACATAGCGAATGTCAAATGTAGTTTCCATTTCCATTAAGATATAGAAACGTGTGCATTTGTCAGTCTCACGAGAGATATATTTGTATTTATGGAAGTTCTTACTTGCATACGGTGTGGATGGTGTGTGGCTGTGCTTTGGGGCCTTTTAAAAAAAGGGTACTTGAAGAAAGTACTTAGATATTGGATTTACATTTAATACCACCTTTGGAAATACTGTGTTCGGCATATTTTATAGATACACTTGAATGGTGTAAGTGAACTTGGCGATAATGAGCTTTTGAATGAGGACTATTTCAATTTTTCCGCACAAAAATTGCCGAATACTTTTAGAAAAACGTTTGCAGGATGGTTATATCGTTATCACTATAAGCACTTGAATTTTCTTATTATCGTTATGGCTGTTGACATTCATCTTCACCATAACTGGGGTCCAGTGTGAGCTGCTTATAGCAAACTCCTCGTATTGTATTCATGCGTTGGCCGACGCGCAACCCAATTCTTGCAAAAGTTTGGTCTGCTCCAAAAGTAAAACTTAAAAACCGATTCCCCTTCGCTAATACGAGGTAAGTGTACAGCCCACCGGAGTCTTCCAAGTACCAAGGTTTGTTCTTGTCATTATACCGGCTTGCCGGTAGATTTGATAAAACTCGCAAACGGAGCCAACTCGCAGTCGTAGAACTTTTTTATTTAAGAGTGCCTTTGGCCAAGCACCCAAATCTAATACCGATATAGTATAAGACCAATACTAACTTTTGGTAAAAAGTATAAAGGCTTGCATGCATGGTATTACAAGGGCAATGAGACCCACCCCAACTGCGGGACTGGAGGTTATACTCCATATGAAACCCCTAAACCTGGATTTTCACAAACCATTCAAGACTGCCATTTACCAATGAATCTCCAATAGCTATCAAACTGATGGCTTCCAGGTGGATACTGGTATGGGTGCAGGCTTCTATTCTGAATCCCTCAAGTTAACTTTTTAGGCTTCCATTCTTCTTTACCTAGTTTCTTCCAAGCGAAGGTCGTTAAACAGGTATTAAAGATGGGATGCCACGAACTGATGGCCCCTTTAACATTGATAACGAAGCGGCAATAAAAGTGATTTCCAAAACTAAAATAAAATCAAAGCATACGACTCTGCTGTAGTGTCCGTGTCTTAGTGGTTATGTGCGGTGGCTGCTAAGCAGCACGGTACGGGTTCGAATCCTATTCGTGCCCATAAAGTTTTTATTTCATCTTTCACGGGCACTGCCTCTTGCGAAGAACTGACAAAACTTCCAAGAGTGTCAACCTGTCATGAAAAAAGTGCTTCTCAACTTTGCCGTTCGGAATCGGCGTTAAATTGTAGGTCCCCTCAATTCTTCACACGCACTCAAATAATTTTGATGAGAGTAAGCCACTTAGGCCTTGGCTCTTCTTTTTTTTTAAGACTATGCTGGGTCCCAGGCCACTGTGGTATACCAGGCAAACAAAAAATCGATTAAATAATTAGGATTAATGCTCGACGTTAGCCAAGAAGAGTCAGTCAGTGTCCCATCCTGTTATATAATATATCATGAGATTTCAAATAGAATTACACTCAAGTGATCAGCAGACAATAAGAAAACGTTGAGACTCAGTTCAGATGATCTATGTAGAGGATGCGGTGACGAGGGGGCGTACAAAGACATTTCAAACTTTCTCTGGCACTGCCCTACAAGTTGCCGCCAAAAGAGTAATTTGCCCAGCGGGCTGATAGTTTATGTTGTTACCATCACACTTAGATCAATGTAGATCCATTGTGGTACCCCGAAGTGTTGTAACTTCCTGAAAAGATATAATAACCTATGAATCATGTGGTTCGTTTAACCATTTAGAGGTCTTGACAAAGTTTAGTAAACTTTTGCCTGGAAGTTCTGATAGTTCCTCTAGTTCATTGAAGAAGAAGTTGCCTAGAGTTTTCTTCCTAGCAAGACAGAGCGAAGGACAGTGACAGAGAAAATGAGCAGTGTCTTCATGCTCGTTTTCATCACCACAGCCTCTACAAAGGTCATCAGTACTGAGCCCCATCTTCTTCTTATGGTAGCCGAGTAAGTTGTGACCTGTAATAATGCCGATAAGAGATCTTAGGGAGGGTTTATTAAGAGTTAAAATCCAATTGGATCTTTTCTTATCGTATCTAGGCCATAGTTTCCTGGTGTTAACACAGGTTTCTAGGAGATTCCATCTGTGGTTGGATTTTCGAATGATGGTTTTACTGACGTTATGTTTCAGTTCACATAACGGTATCCCTATATGATGATCTATCAGAGAGGGTTCCAGTGTGGAGCCCTCTCTAGCAAGTTCATCCGCCTTTTCGTTGCCTGGTACATCACTGTGGCCAGGAACCCAGCAGAGTCTTAGGTTATGCTGTGTGCCAAGAACCTTTAGCTCTTCGCGACAGCAAGAGACAAGTTTCGTTTTGATTTGGGTGACAGAGATAGCTTTTATTGCCGCTTGGCTATCGTGTGATATCGCCATCATGGATATATGTTTAGCAGCGTTTTTCACTGCCAAGATCTCAGCTTGGAAGACGCTGCTATGGTCGGGGAGCCTGAATGATTTGGCAAGGTTGAGGCTTTCAGAGTAGAAGCCTGCACCTACTCCAGTATCCATTTTAGAACCATCGGTGTAGATGGTAATGGTTGAGTCGTTAGTGTAGGGCACCCTATTTTCCCAATCTAGTCTATTGGGGAACCTAGTACTAAAAGATTTGTTGAAATCTAAATAAGGAGTCATATAATCTGTGCAGATATTGTTGTCTACGTATATCGTAAGAATAGTTGCGTGGCCACTCTGGCTTGTTTTCCAGATGTTAGTTTGGCTGAGCCTGAGGGCGCTGTTTGCTGCTGATTCTTTGACAAATAGATCTATTGGGGGGGAGATTGAGGATCGTTTCTAAACCCGCAGTTGGGGTAGTCCTCATCACCCCACTAGTACAGATACAAGCCATTCTTTGTACTTTGGTAAGTGTTTTTAAATTCGTGGATTTCTCCAGCGCTTTCCACCAAACCAAGCTGCCATAAGTTGAATCGGTCTGACAATGGCAGTGTACATCCACATGACTATTTTGGGGTTTGGTCCCCAATTTCTACCCAGAATCTTGTTGCATGAGTAGAGTGCGATCGTGGCTTTCTTATATTTTTCTTGGATATTTGGACCCCAGTTGAGTTTTTTATCCAATATAACTCCGAGGTATCTCGCTCGGTCGGAGATTTTTAGTGTGGTGTTATCTATTTTTGGTATTTCAAACGGAGAGATTTTCCTTCTGTTTGTAAAAAGAACCAGTTCTGTTTTAAGGGGATTTACCTTAAGACCGCATTTCTTGGTCCAGTTGCTGACCCTTGATAATGCGCTTTGTAATTGTTCGCTAATAGTGGTAAGGTATTTACCCGTCGCCAAAAGCGCTAAATCATCAGCGTAGGCTACCACTACTATACCGTAATTCCTACACAGAAAGAAATCGAAGATCAAGTCAAGAAAAACAAGCGGTAAATCACGAAAAATGAATCTAGTTATGGACCTTGGATTGGGAATCAAATATTACGAATTCGTGTTTGTAATTTACGAAAAAGAGGAAAATGAAGACATTACGACTCAATAGTTGTAATTCTACACTTTTGAATCGCAACAAAAAAAAGCATTTATGATTCAGAAGCGTAATTTACGATCAGCCAGTTGTAAATTTACATTTGGCTTGTCAAGAATTACGACTCAAAATTTGTAATTCTACACTTTTGAATCATAACCAAAAAAAGCATTTACGATTCAGGAGCGTAAATTACGTAAATTATCCGTTTTGTTCCCCCCCCCCACCATCCCCGTTTCGGGGGGATCTCGCCTCTTTTTCTCTCTCCTTTCCTCGCCCTTCCCCCGGTACTATATTCTCCCTTCCTCTCTTTCACCTCACCGATCAATCTCCGTACTTCCTTCTCATTCTGCACTGCTTAGTAACGACTATTTATTTTTTTACAAATCCGTCACTCCGCACTGCTGGGATTCGAACCCAGGCATGAGAATGCACGACGGTCTCTTGATCGGCACCTCTACCCACTGAGCTACTTGACGCTTTAAAAAATTGGAATTGATTTTCGACCGCATGAAAACTAGGGAATAAATAAAAAATACAAAACGTTTTTCTTTTTCAGGAAATATTGTCGTAATTTACGATTCAAGAATCGTAACAAAAGAAAACAGTTTGGATTCAAAAGTAGTAAAATGCGATAAGAATTCATGATTTAATAAACACCTATTTTTTAATTCAGGAAATATTTTTGTAAACTACGATTGTCTAAGATCAATTCGTTCATTTAGCTTCAAGAGCTTTGTTTTTAGAATATTGAGTTCATAAATCTCGATCTTTAATTTTGTAAATCAGAATTATTTAGTCGTACAATTTATATCATGCTCCAAATGTTTAAAGTTACGAATACAAACTTTGTAAATTGCTCTTACAATGGAAATCTAAAATCATGAATTTTTTTCGTAATTCTCAAATTTTACAGTTTTGTAAATTTAGACGGAATAAAGATTGAATTACAATTTTGACTCTCATTTTACGAAAAAAGGGGGATGATTTACAAAAAAAAGATTTTTCATAATTTACGACATGGAAATTCGTGATTACTGATTTTTCATTTCTTTCCGTGAAGTTTTATTAGGATCTCGTTCATCACTAAGATCCATAATAATGGTGAGAGAATTCCACCTTGCGGGGTTCCTCTAGATGCGTACATCTCTAAATGTGCGTTACCGAGCTCACTATGTATTTGTCTGTTTTTCAGCATACACATGACCCATTTGATAACTGCTTTCTCGATTGCATTATTGTGGACGTTATTGAAGGCTCCTTCAATGTCCAGGAATGATGCAAGAGTGTATTCCTTAACGTCAAGTGACTTTTCTATGGTTCTAACTACGCAGTGTATTCGTCAATGCTTACAAATGTCTTGTTTAATTGATCTCATAAGTTTTTTATCAGCTTGAGTACTCACGGGTATCACAATGGGTTAGCATTGATATAAGTGTGACGGTAACGAAAACATCTGTCAACCCCTTAACCTAACCTTACCTAGCCGTGTTCTTAAATTAAGTATTTAGCCGCCTTCGACTGCCTGAGAAATTATTTTTGTGGCTTGTTACAGGTCCTCTCTCACAACCTAGTTTAAGAATTAACACTTTCCTTTTCGAGGGCACTCTAAGTCTAAGGGAGTCCGCTACGATCTTATCGCGATCAGGCCTGAATAGTGTCGAGGCCTTTCAAACCTTGGTCTATCTGGTTACTGGTGACTCTAGTAGGAAATATAATAAGAACTCGGAAGGACCATGATCTTCGATGCTGTTAGTTCTATGACTGAATTCTGATTTGCGTTGAGATTTTCAGATAGACAAAAATGACCTTAACGTAACCTTGGAGAGTAGAGGGTCCTTGTTAGATGATCATTAGCCCCATCAAAGCTGATGAGACAGATGATATTTGCATTTCGTTGATTGCGTTAAAGTGTATGATTGTAGGTTCTCAAACCACTCGTCGTTCCGTTGCTCTTTGCATTTTCAGTTCTGGGTCCTAAGTTCAAGGTGGTGCTACTTTGGTTGTAAGTCATTGGCGTTAATTGCTACAGTGACACCAATAGAGGCAAAAATTTAACCCATTCTATTCCGATGTTAGCTGAAGTATGAATGCCTAACCAAGGAACACCAAACTCTTAATAACTCTAGCATAAAATTCTAGTAATTTAGATTAGGGGACTGTTTCTCCATAATGTGTCAAATAAAGTGTAACGCCCAGTAAAAACCAAAATCCAGCACCTCAATCTATGCCCTAGCCATAATTAAAAATGTTAAATTCTTATAATTCGCGTCAAAGCACTCAAATGAAACTTATTTTCCGTTCAAATAAAACTTAGTTTCTAAAAAAAAGAACAGAATTCACAGTTGAAAAATGCCTCCTTCTAAAAGTTAAAGTTGCAATGCAATGGGAACTGTTTATTATTAAAATAAAAACAAAAAAAAATCTCGAAAAGTTTCCTTTAACAAACTAATTGAAAAAAAGAAGAAAATAAACGAAATTAAATGAAAAATAATATCTACGTAAGTGAATGCAAATGTAGGAGGCCTTTGTTGGTTTTCCTCTTTTATGAATGACTAAAAATTCCTTTAAAGTAAATTCAGCAATCGTAAATAGTTTAAAAATAATTTCTGCCTTGAAGGAGTGACATTTTGCCACAATCCAACCCGACAGTGTGCAACGCACAAACCATTAATATGCTATACAAACCTACTGCATCTTTGAAGTATAGCTACTGACTGCATAGGTACATAATAACAACAAAACATCAAAGTACTTTTTCACTTCAATATGTAAGTACGTGTACGTACCCATACCCAAGGATTTTTCTATTTTGTTTATGTTACTTTTTCAAAAAGAAATAAAAAAGGATACGGCAGTTTAAGAGTTATTTATGCATTCTAAATTGAAAGCCAGGTTTTCGTTGCATTAATTTGAATTTAATGTCAGCTTAAAATGCAGGAAAACATATCAGGCAGTTGTGGTTAGGTTATTCAGCAACACCCAAATCTCTCTCCTTGATATTATTATGACCGACCACATTATAGTACTCGACTGCTCGTATAAGCAATATAGCAATCCTTAAGAATATTGAAACATTGCCAAAAAAGTATAAAACAGGTAGGTATGCTTTTTTTAATAGGCCAATATGAGAATATACTCGTATGCTTACGTCTGGTGTATTTTTTTGGTATTTTATTTGTTGTGATTGAATTGGTTGTCCTTAGAGACATGGTGGTAAGCAATGTTTGCATAATTTGATGTCAGCAATTGTATAGGAAAGATAACATGCAAAATGATGCCACTAAAAATGTGTCTCCAACTCTTTTTTGCCTATGGTTTTGTGTATGGTAACCTAGGTGATTTTAGAAACGTGCCGTTGGCTCTGGGGAATTCTCAATCCATTCCAATAAATAACTTGTCAATGCTGACATTTGTATAAATTGTCCTTCCAAAAGCACAACAGCGTATCAGCTGGGTGTTTCGATTTGTAATAAAAATAAATAATTGGTTTAAACTCAATTTTGTAACCGCACCTGGTTGCAAAAAAAAAAAATGTAACAGCAAGTGATTTGAATTAATTTAGTTTTCATTTTTTTTAATTTGATTGCAGATCATAACTCAATGTGACAAGGAGAAACTCAGATTACCAAATCCGGAAAAGAGAAAAGCGGAAGAAAATGACCAAGTTAAAGACTTGAAAAAGGTAGGTAAAGCTTGGGATAAGGATAAAAAACGAATCATCTTGCAGTACAGTGACTTTTATTTAAAAAGCCGGTGGGTTAGGAAAATAAATCAGTAAAGGGTTCTTATTGATAAATGAATTATAGCTCAACGAAGCATGAAAAAAGAAGAATGTCAAAACTGGCATTGACAAATTTATTTAATGAAGTTGGTTAGCACTTCTTTTAAGTGAAAAATACTTTTTTTTTTCAAAATAGGATTGTTTTTATTTTAATTCTAAATTCGGAGTATTGAACATTTCTCGTAAAAATCAATATCGTTTTCGGTAACAATTTGCATGACTTCTTTGTTTTATGTTGTGCCGTGGCGTAGTGGTTATGTGCGTTGGCTGTTACGCAGAACGTTGTAAGTTCGAATCTTACTCGTGTCCATGAATTTTTTTATTTTTTATTTCATCTTTCAAGGGTATCTACTGCCCCTTGCGATGTTGCTGCTCAAATGCAGTAGGTTATTACCTCGACCGATTGCAGGAGATGCGAGCATTGAGGTTGGCCTCGGATTTTAAGGAAGTGACCTTCACGGTTGCGAAGCTCCCCCGGAAGCTATATTCTGGTACCACGGGAGACAGGAGCCCCTGTTCAACTAGGTTTTCTGCTGTCTTATGACATCAGCCTACTTGATGCAGCCTGTCTATGAGGTAGGCCCCCTTGTGCGAGCATCGTGGTGGCTGTGGTTGTTCTCAAAATCGCGAGAGCTAGGAGCACACAAAATGATCTGTTATCATCTAAGATCAATTGTGTGTAAGAGGTGTAAGATAGACCTCGCCCTTCAGCAAAGGGAACAGTTATGCCTTAACATAACTGTAAATTGTACTGGAGTGGTACTTGTACTGCCCCAGGGCGCTGGCCGTCGCTTTTCCTCGGCTCTGATATTGTGGGTAGGCCCACCGGAAAATTAGGCCTTAACGGCAGGTGTTTCCGTGAAGTCTGTTTCGATATCTGCCCCTTGCGAAGAACTGACAAAACTTCCAAGAGTATCAATCTGTACATCAGACACTGCGTGGAAATTTTGAAACAAGAAAACCTTTTTGATTCTGCTTCGAAACAAGAAATCGAAATGCTATCTAGTAAGTTTTTTCCTGAAAATTTGGCTAAATACTCAAAGATATGCGAACACCAACATTCTTTCCTCCTTCTTCTTTTTTCATTTCTACTTCAACAAACTTGAATAACAATTGAATCCTATAGTCTGCTGAACCACCAATAATTCTCTTTGATTTCAATAAGAACATAATTATATTAATTCACCCGTTATACACGCACTCTCAAGTAAAGAAAATCGTTCTTTAGCCGAACTACACGAATTTGGAACTCCCTTCCACACTCTGTCTTTCTAAATCATTGCAATGTTCAGGAACTTAAGACCAATGTACACCAGCACCTCCAACCCCTTCCTACTTCCTAAAGCACTCACTGTGTCTCTGGCATAATAAGGGTATGAAAAACCCCTTGAGTGTGCGCTAATTAAAAAAAAAAAATAATAATAAGCTTAAGGTTCTGGTCAGTAGTTTCAGTGTTTTAGTGAAAAATATCAATCATTGGGGTTATCGGGAACTTTTTTTCCCATGGATTTTTTCCCATATTCGAAAAATCGGTATAGGGAACTTTTCGAAATTGGGAAAAAATTCCTATCGGCAACATTTTTTTCATGGGAAATCTTTTGTTTTTTCTGTCTGAATATTTCCCTGTTATTTAGTTGTCGGAATTGAAAGCGGAGCAAACAATGTGAGCAAAAACCGAGATATTACTAATGGTTTCACAACAAATCGGTCTAAGGATGTAGCAAAATTTTGGAAAGAAGTAGAAAAAGAACTAAACAGTTTGGGCCCACCAACAAAATCTATTTCTGAATGGAAAAAAGTAGGTGATAAGTTGATAACCATGATTTTTTTCTTTAAAAAAAAAATAATTTAAGGTGAGGAAGAAAATGTCTGAAAACAAAAGACAAAAAAAAAATGCAACCGGTGGAGGCCCAAACAAGGAGTATAAATTCAGTGCGGTGGAGAAAACGATAATAAGAATTTGTGCCTTAAAATAGAAGAATCGGTGGAAGGATGCCCAGATGTTCTCACTTTTGGTCTCCCTTCAATGTAGCAAAAAGAGAAAGGCAATCGAAATGAAATTCATCATCATTCAGCCGTTCTTTTGAATCTTTTGAAGTGTTAAAGGACGAGAATGTAAAGTTAGCTATGATCATGAATGCAACTGAACAGGAGGAGCAGAATGTTGAAACGAATGATTCCCAGATGAACATTGAAAACAGAACTTCAACTACTCGTCCTACAAAAAGCCACAAAAAGGCATAACTTGTGACGCCGCTATGGAACGAGAAATTTAAATCCAAAAAGAACTCTGCAATAAGGTTGAAGATGCAGTGGAGGCTATGAAGCGACACCCAAAAGAAATAGGGTACCAGAAAATAAAGAGGTCCAATGACAAAATTAGTGAGTTTCGGAAGAAGACGTTGGATGAAACCTCAAGGAACAACCTTGAAATGAAAGCAATAAAAACGCAAGAAGTTAAACCAAATCTCGAGTTCCACAAGCGTTTACTTGAAATCGAGGAAGAAAAAGTAGAAAAGTTATAATTTGAACATTTCTCGTTGTATTTCATCGATTAATAATAAAAAGGATATTCTTTGCATTTTTAATAAGGGATTAGGACTAAAACAAACATTTTTTTTTTCATTACCAATCGACTGTCGAATCATTCCAACGTTATATTTGGAAAATTAATTTGTTCCCAAGAATAAAGAATTCCGTGGGGAATTCCCGATAGTAGGAACTTGTTCCCGGGAAGGGAAAAATTCCTAGGGAAAAATATTTCCCAAGGAATTCCCGATAAGGCTGCATACATATGTTTTGAGGAAACACTAACAAAAAGAAAACCCCTATCCCTGAGCTCTTAACTACCTTCAAATGCGGAGGCCATCCAACCGTGGTATAAGATCTGACCGTGACAAAACTATAAGCACAGATAATAAATTTATACAGATATCTCACCCTTATGGCGAGAAATGATATATGAAACTGAAAGCTACAAAAAAAAAAAGCTTTAACCCATTCACTTAATGCATTAAAAATCTATTTTCGTGCCCATAAATGAATACTTAGGCAAGGAAAAAAGCTTAAAAAAGCTCCTTGTCAGTTAAGGCGTTGTCAGTTAAGAGCAAAATATGTTTCTTTTGTTTTCTGCAGTGATGAGACATCTGTATAAATTTATTATCTGTGCTATAAGCCAATCGTTTTTAAACAAGTTTTTGTTACTTCAAGGTTGAATTCGGTATCGAATACGTATTGACTGTTGCTATGACTTCAGTTGTAAAATAAAATCATCAGTCACTTAGCATTTATGCTTACGCGTGGTTAAAAACAGCGAATCCCCACGAATAAATCACGCTCATTTTCAGCCCCGTCGAAAAGGTTTGGGGAAAGGAGCAATCCTCCTGGACCCGTTATTTTCTGAGGCTTACAAAATTGGAAGCAATAAGAAGAGTGTTTTTTGTAATAGACTTTATATTCATCATTAAAATACCTATTCCCAAGTTTTTTTAAGGGCCCGAAAATTTAAAATCATAATTATATGCTTTCAAAATCGGGCCCCTGTTTGCATGTTATTTTCCAATCTGTCAGTGTCACGCTTGCGGATCTTGGCCCCTGATTATTAGTGTTTTTTAGTATTAGGCAAATCTGAACTATTGATAGAAAGTTATAATAAATCGTTTCGCTTTTTTTTGCGACCACCAACAATTATTTAAATTAAAGTAAATTTCATATTTATTTTATTTTCAAAATTGTTAAAGTCAAAATAAGGAGCCCAGAAACTTAAAACAAAACTCAAATATTCTGTTTTTATAAAGTTTGTTTGATTCGGTTTTGATTTACTTTCATTAGCGGGACCAGAAATTCATCAAATCTTCAACTTTGAAACAACTTCCCGCTGCGATTTGCTTTTCTTCTATTAAAATGATAAAAAAACGACCGTATTATTAGTTACTTACATGTCGTTGGCAATATCGAATTGAATGTAGTGCTTGATTCTGTTCGGAATCTGATCTACTCACATGTAGAATTAATTTCTATCCATCCTCCATTTCAACTGAAGTGGTCGATACCCGTGGGAGATTGATTTGAAGATTAACACTTTATTATTTCCATTAATTCTTACCATTTCCATGCTATTCGTAAGAGGCATTAGAACGTACCATACCAGTAGAAAAGAGGGAGGGGGGGGGGGGGGGCGAGATTTTTCCTACCCGGGCCCGGAATTCCTCTCGATGGCGTTGTTTATTTTTATAACCCGACAAAAGACTACTTGTTTGGCTCGCTTCGGGAGGGAACTCAACAACTTAAAAAAAAATGCGAATCAAACTTGGTAGACAAAAAAAACACTCATACGCCACAGTGCCCTTTTTTTGTGCACTCGTTGTTCTTACTTTGAATTGATTTTAGCGTCAATTTGTTACCGCTCGCGTATGACTTTTTTTAACAATTTTGATTTTCGAAATCTATATATATAAAAGACTAATTCGTTAAAATCATGTTATCTTTTCAGTTGATAACCGGTTGACCGATTTTCTTAATTTTTGTTTTAAACTAAAGAGAAATAATTGTAGAAGGTTTATGACAAACAAAATTTATACTTTTCAAATCACAAACGGTGCAAATGTTAAGAAATAATGCTTTTCTCACTATAGCTAAATATATCAATATACCTACGAATACTCAAATTTCGTCAAATATTTTAATTTTCGTCAAAAAAAAAATAATAATAAAAAATGTCAGAGAAGACAAAATAAAAGTTGCTGCGAAGGTTTTTTTCGATTGCTCATAGATATGACTGCGTCAAAAGCGGACATGGTTTTCTAATCCGTAAGCCGTATCTACATATCTGGAAAAAAGTAGGCGTAGCTGCATGTGGTTGAAATTGAGACTAACTAACAGTGCAGCTTGAGAGTATTTTAAAAGGGGGAACACCAAAGTTTTCTGACAAATCACGTGGAATACGGAATCTAGCAGACGAATCAAATCATTTTCTATAGCTGAGAAACTTGGATTAATGCATACAACTTGGCCAATTCTAGGTGCTGTGTCGTCCTAAAAGGGTAGAAAATTCAAACAGCGCAAGGATAGTTGCCAGGCGACCTCAGTTTGTATCGTTGTTTATGGAATGGACTCCGGAAAACTCAATGCATATCTGATATCTTATATGTGGGTCAATGAATTTTCATATTTTTACTGATGAGCAATCCGGGACTCTTCGGCTGCCCCTTTATCCATTATATGAAATGCCGTGGGCTTAATATGAAAATATGGGCGTGTGGAACCATTGATTTAGTTTAAGTCACCCAGAAGCATCTTCGCCTGTCTCAATCCAGTAGTAGTGCCATGTTCTTGCTTCTCCTGGTTTCCTCTTCTTTTTTTCTGGTTTTTTTCTGGCCCTAATAGATGAGTCATCGCTCCTGTCTCTGTTCCCTGAACCCCTTTATGCCAAGGTACCAAATGAAGAGTCACTTTGTTGTTCTTGCCTCGTTCATTTAATCTACCTATGCACTCCATAACAAGTTTTGAGTTAAACCTTTAAGAGCTTAACACTTTTAGGACTGCCTGACAATCTGACATAGTGGCAATATTTTTGTCACGGTGATTGATTTCGAGATTGAGTTCTGCACATTTATTAATTACGTTGACCTCTTCTTGAAAAACACTGGGAGATCAACCTTATGTGTTAAGCGAGTGAAACGAAAGTCTTTTAATCTCACATCTATGTATATAAATTCGTTAAATTCATGTTATCTTTTCAGTTGATAACCGGTTGACCGATTTTCTAATTTTTGTTTTAAACTAAAGAAGGTCCCGCCGCCTCACATCTGTTGTCAAGAACTGTATATCAAAAAGTGTAAATCACAGTCGTCACCCGTCATTCATTAGGAGCGCAGGAACGCGCCACATGCAACTGGAGCAAAATTCGGCATAGTAGGTCCTTAATAGTATCGTTATGCATTGCTTTATGAGTTGCCACAAGAGGTGCTCTAATGAATTCCATTCGACCTACCTGGGCCTGTTGCTGACTACCTTGTTGAAGGCTTTGGTCCGAAGCTGATTTTTGTTTTGTGAGAATGTTGTTGCGAATATTATTTAACTAATTGTAACATGCAACCAATCGACATATGTATGTACGTACATCATAATTGTCTTAAGGGTAAATTTCCTTTTTCTTTTCTTCTCCATTTTCGATGACAGTCATGATCTAGGATTCACCAGGTTGACCTCTGGAAAAATCGAGTCGGCAAGCCTCCCGGTTTTGAATTGTCCCATGTATTAGGCCAACTGAATGAACAGTCGTTGCATTTGTTTTCTTCATTATATTAAGGCCTACGTCTTCTTCGCGATTTTGTTGGAACTTATGCTTTCACAAAAAAAAAAAAAATATGTAGGGTTAAAAAAAAAATGGATAAAGTGGAGAACACCGCATCCATTGTGTGTTTTTGCTGACTAGATGAAAGCATTCACTCAGTTCAAATATTTGTTGGTGAAAATTGAACTGAATGCAATAGGGGTGTTTGATTTTTTTTTTAAATCTTTAAAGATGAACAAAAACTAATATAAAAATGTATTTTTTTCTTAAGCTATGAGTGCAGAAAAATCTGCAGTGTATCATCACGGGTTTTTGAAAGTCTGGGGACAGGTGAAAAATCTACAAAATTCAGACAAATCTGCACTTCTGGCAACACTGGTTCTTAGGGTTTCTTCTTTGTACATACAGTACTAGCTTAGTCCGTCGTGCTGTATTTAAAAAAAAAACATTTTTCTGCTAAATTGTTTTAAAGCAATTAAACTGCTGTTATTTCAGTGAAATTTTAAAGAAAATACGTGCTGATACAGCGCATTTCAGATCTGTACGTCACACTATTTGCGAATTCTGGTCACCGTTACCCGAAACCATTTTAATTTGTTTTTATTCTTCTATCCGATTTGCCTCAAAATTTGTGGAGAGGTAGTTAGAATCAGGAATCGGCTATAGGATACTTTTTATCCTTCATACTGACTCAGTAACGTGAGTTTTGCCATAAAAGTATTCATCTGCCGATGTCAGTGTCGTTGATAACAAAAGTATCTAAAGATATTTTTTCTAAATTTTTTCTTTTGGATTCTCCAAGAGAAGGTAACTGGGAAAATATTCATTTTAAGAAATTGTACTATGCGTTGATTCTTCTAGAATTCTGTCAACACTTTTAAGTGACGGGAAAGCTACACACTCAGCCTTTAAGTTACCACAAACCATTTCTTAAGAGCGGGTACAACGTCCCGCGGGTTAGCTAGTGTTTTTATAATCGATTTGTTTTTCTGCTAAGAGGTTATCGATTGACGCGTTATGTTTGATTATACCGTCGGTATCCTGCAAAAACGTCTCAAGTCCACTTTTTTGTAAAATAGAGTTAATAATGCAAAAATGTCCCAAAAGTCATAATCCATGTCGTGAAAAAAAATCCCATCTCTATTTAAAGTATTTATGTAGTTATTGTATCAAAACCATCCATTCTATGTCCAAAACATCCAAATGCGTAGAGCAAGAAAGACCCAAGTGGACTTAAGTCCTTTTTGCACAACTCTTTTATTTCCTTTTTTTCATTTTCTCTGCATTCATCTTATTCATCTGGTTTCATCTTATTTATAAATACTTTTACTATCAGATTTTAATTACAATTTTCAAATCGAAACTGCTAAGTGATTTTTCCAGCCGCCATAAACTTTAAATCTTCAATAACTCAGAAACACAAAAATGTGACTTGAGATGTTTTTGCAGGATACCGACTATATATGAATATGTATTTTTTATGAATGTTTAAGGTGTCCTCCCTTCAAAATTATTTTACTGCAAAACTAAGAAACATCAGTCAAAACACGCCTTCTGTTAAATTCTCAATTCGGACACAGAAGCCTTAAAATAAGAGTCTGGCATTGCTTATTAAAATTATGATAGCAATAACAAAAAATACTTGGATAAAATAATCGCCAATTTGGAACATGTCAGAAAAGGCAGTACCTATATTATAGACAGGGAAATTTCTTGCTGCGAATTTCATAACAATGTCTTTAAAAAGTAACCTTCTTTTTACAAAATTTTTAGGAAATCGTGCTCATTAATTTGAACTTATTTGTTTCTTTCTTGTCTCAAAATACCGTTTCAATGGAATTTCTGAAATTGATCGAAGTTTATAAATCTCTCAAGTTACCAATTAACAAAATAATGGTCCTTATTTTTTAAATTCCAGGCAAAACTTGAAACAAAAGCTTTAAAGGCTAAAAGACCAGGATTCACGGACGAACGATATCACGAGACTTCATATTTTATTGAAAATGGTAATTGGAATTATCTCTATTTGCTTAGCAACAAAATTTCCATCTAATTTTATGCTTTGAAACATGATAATAACAATATTCCGTTTATCTTTATGTTTTGCATATGATTTGCACTTTTTTTGTGGTTTTAGGTCTCCGAAAGGTTTATCCGTATTATTTTACATTTACCACATTCACCAAAGGCAGATGGGTTGGCGAAAAAATACTGGATGTGTTCGCTAGGGAATTTCGGGCTCATCCGGCCGAAGAATATGAACGTTGTATAAATGCTGGAACCTTGACCGTAAACTATGAAAAAGTGCCAATTGATTATAGATTAAAGCATAATGACTTGCTAGCGAATATTGTTCATAGGTAAGTTTTTTTATTTTTCTTTTGTACCTTTTACCTTCCTGTTGATTTTTTTTTCTTTGAATTTACGCATGATTCATGATTTAAATCGTATTAAAAAATAAACGCTTAAGGTATCGGTCCAACAACAATGACTTTTATTAAATTTCCTACTGACAGATTTTCTCATGTGTGATAAATCAAAAATGTGAAGCTAACGTCTTTTAAGCTCTTCATCAATCTTAACATCCATTTTTGTATATTTGTAAATAAAAAGTAACAAAAGTCAAACAGTGGTCTTCCACTCAAAAAAATTGCTCTGCACTTAATGCGAATAGTTTTCAAAGACAGTCCTTTGGACAGATTCATCCGCGGTGGCAATTTAGGTTTCCTAAATTTAAACCTATATCACAGAAAATAAGGTTTTTCTAGCTGCATTTGCTACCCCGCCGACTGTAGCCATTGGTTTCTATCCCAGTTTATTTAGCCTGTAAGTGCTTGTAGTCTGTTGGACTTGAAACTTCCAAACAAGGCTAAAAAATTATTACGGCCAACAGTCTTTATCAACCGTTTCTTATAGTTCATTTGGACTCAAGGTTTGGATTAATGGATGGAAAAACTTGGAAATGAAATCGGAGGTGTGTTTATTCTAACTTGAAGAAAAAAATTAAGCTACGTTCCCCATCCAAATTTTTAGTTGCCGCAGAAACCCTTGACAAAATTTGGGAATTAACAGCTTTCCAGGGAGATTGAAAAGCAATCAACATATGTCGACAAATAATTACCTATTTCGCTCTCTAAAAGCCAAATTAATAAACACAAAATAGCGAAGGATTAACCCTTATGCTGCGGAATAAGTGGAAAATGCTTTTATAGCTGATTTTTGATTAATCGAAAACTCTGCCAATAACAAACTGGCAAATAAACTTATCTGACTTTTCATCGGTCGAATAAATTAGAGCGTTATTCGTCGGATAAAGTCTATTTGACGATTGAAAAAGCCAATATTTTGTTATCTGTCGAATAAACACTATCTGTTTGTTTATCTGACGAATAAACATTTCTCTTACTAACTCAATCCACCTTGAAGGGTCGTTAAGCGAAGGAATGACAAATAATTTGAAAAAAACTGCATTTCTGTCAGTTCATTAGATGGCGGCACAATCGATGGCGATTTTGGGTTAATGTCACTTTACTATTCCGGGAATAAATTATTTTTATTAATGAGAAATGTTTACCTATAGATTAACTCTTATTCCACGGGTTAGCTCATCGTGAAATGAATGCATTTTTTGTTAATATAGCTGTAATTGGTCGAAAAGGTGTAAAGATTTGTGCACTGAAACCCAAACCAAGTGTAAACCTAACTAGATTCCATTCGAATTTCTAAACTAATCCGAAAGAGTTCTGTTAAACCCAAGCCGACGAAAAAAATACAGCCTTGGCCAAAAGTATTGAGCACCCTATAAAAATCATGTATTCATGCTTTTAAGACAAAAATAACAAAGGAAATTGTCCATAGAATTACTCAACAGGTCTAGGCGTTGTTCGACGTTAATTTTATTTTCCTTTACAAGAACGTACTTACGCGTTTACTAAGAATTTCAGTAGTTTGCTTTTAAGAGCCTAGCTGTTTTGACTGTTACAATTTTTTTGTGGCAATTTTGAGTTTTGGTAAAATCTTTGCAAAATGATCGAAAAAATCGAAAAAACGTGCCAAATACAGATTTTAAATCAGCAAGGTAGAGATTTCAAAAACATTGAAGTATTGCCGCCGGTCAATGCAATATTGTATCAGACGATTTGTTGAAAATTTTTCCCATAAGAATAGGCCAAGATCGGGTCGAACACCATTGACGCGAGGATCCAAAGTTGATAAGAAACTCTTTAAAAAATCTCATCAAAGCTGGCTGGTGAGTTTTCTGTGGTGTTAAGGAAGACTATTGCTACTCCATCAACCAGACGAAGACTTCTTGAAGCTGGTTTGAAATGTTGTAAGGCCAGGAAAAAGCCATCGCTCTCACCAAAAAACCATAAAGCCAGACTTAAATGGACAAAAAAGGACCAAAATTGGACAGAGGAATATTGGTCAAATATTGTTTAGTCAGACAAATCGAACCTTGAGGTAAATTAGTTTGCGTGATAATCTAACGGTAAGCATCAATCAATTCGCAAAAAAACATATCGACCACAAAAAAAAATCACTTTTATAAACCGCTAAGTTTTGCTCTACGTAAAGATTTTTGGTACCCCTGGCGTGACCTTTCTTCGGCTACGAGTCGGTGAAGAATTTAGTCCGGAGTGTGTGGTCTCCACAGTTAACCATGACGGTGGCAGCGTTATGATTTGGGGATGCATGAGTTCCTTAGGAGTGGGCGAAATGTTCGTGTGTGAGGGTCGCATGGACTCTACAACGTACATAAATGTACTGGAAATTGCACTTCTTCCCTCATTTTCCAAACTTTTTGTTGAAACAAATCTTGACGGAGTAAAATTCCAGCAAGATAACACACCTTGTCACAAAGCTGCAAGAACAATGGCTTGGTTTTATTATTATTTGGTTAAGCGAAAATTGCGTTGAGCTTCTTGAATGGCATAATCCCCAGGTTTAAACCCAATTGCACATCTTAAGGGGTTTAGTAAAGCGCAAGATAAGGCAGCATAAAATTACAAGCAAAGAAAAACCTCCATCTACGGAACGAATGTAATGCTTTATCTGCAGAAGAGTGTAATCATTCTTGTTGCATTCTCAAACGAAAAGAATTGCTGCCGTCATTAAGGCGAAAGGTGGCCCAACAAAGTATTGAGCTTAATGTAATAAAAACCATTATCCTTCCATTCTTAATACTAAAAGTTGTTTCAGTCAAGTGGTTTAAAAAATATAAGAAGATTTCAAGGGTGCTCAATACTTTTGACCAAGGCTGTATTTCAAAAATGTGGGACACTGACGAAATATGGCATAATATTATCTTAAATTTATTTATTTTTCCGATTCCATAGACTGCAGGAGTCTCCAGCGCGAACCAAATATTTGATAAAGTATTTGAATATTTAAATAAATTGTCCAATTTTTTTTTTCTTCTAAAACCAAACCTTCTTTTCACATAAAATTGAACTTTTCTGTTTATTTTTCAATTAAATACTTAAAATAGGCTGCAGTTTCAAAATTAATTAAAAATACCACACAAGAACATGTGAATAAATCAAATACATTTTCACTGCACCAAAAAACTACTGACTCCGATAAATAACTTAACCTGGGCCCACCGAGTGGTGCAATGTTCTTCAACAATGTTTTTTTTTTCATTTTTCGTAATAATTTAAAAATTCATAAGCCACAAAAGGGACACAACAACAAATTAAAACAATGCACTTGAAGTGAACCTCCTATGAAAATATAAATATTAAATATTACCGAAGTGTTTTTTCTCACACGCGAAACTAAAATAATAAAAATGCACAAGAAATGACAAAAAACAAAACAAAAAAATTGCTTTAATTAAAAGTGCATCACATATTCGCTTTTTGATGTTTTGTTCAATTTTTAAAGAAATTTTAATGCAGTTTCGTTGGAACTACTCAAAAAGTAACAAATAGTCTGAGTATCCTGAATTGTTAATGTTGAAAGATATATATTTTTGTTTGAAGAATGTATGAGAGCTTCTTTTTTAAAAGAAAAGAAACCACAATGTTAGGAAAAGGAATATGTAAATAATCAAAACTACATTTTGATGTCAATGTCATTAACAATGCTTTGAAACCTGAAATTATACGTATTGTTTTTTATTAATAGAATTTAGCCCTTAAGCATTTTAATCATTTAAACAAAAAAATAATAATTCATTCTCTTGTTGAAATGCCATAGATACAAAAATTGACTGTATTATTATAAATGTATTTTACAGACATGAAGTTCCCGTCACTAGTCAACCAATCACAATAGTACACATGGACGAAGATATTGTGGTTGTGAATAAGCCGGCATCAATACCTGTAAGTGGCTTAAAAGACTGCCATAAGTATGCCTCGTAACTTATAAACATACATAGTATTCGAATTCTCGTACTTGTATCATAATTTCAATTGTATTATATTTTATTCATGAATATTTTTAAGTTTTTTGTGTGTTTTATTTTACATTAAACTAACAACAAAATTGGTAAGAATGGTTTAGCATCTATTTTAATGATTTTTCGTGCCTTTCAAATGTCCTTTTGAGTCAAAATTTTTAGTTTTGTAAAAAATGATATCTTCGGAAAAAACAAACATCAAATCCAAAGCAGCGCAACCAGCAAATATTGCCAAAACAAAGAGTATGACGATTCGCATTGTAGAAAAAGTTTTCTTCAGTCAAGCCTTTCCCCTTGATTCCTTCTTGAACTTGGTGGATATCTCACATAAAACCTTTAAACAATTTTCAATTGTTCGGAAAGATTCGCATTCCGCACAGACAGACATTGAGTTTTCAAGCTTTCAAGACTTTGAAGTGCAGTTAAATGCATTAGCGTCACAAACAAAATTTCTAATTGCCTTTCTCTGTATCACCACTTCTTGTGATTGACTACCAGAGAAACAGAAGGAAGAACATAAATATTTAATTAAATGCAGCACAAATTCGTATCAGACTTCTTATACAGCTTTTAAACTCCTCTCTTTGATTCTTGTCTACTTGAAAAGTTTTGCAACATTTTGCCAGGCCAATGTACTTCACAGTGCATTGAAGACACATATCTATGAAAACTCATTACCCAATTCTTTAACTCTTCGATTAATTATTAAAAAGTCAACGAAAGGACGCATTTCAATGCATCGTCGCTTTTATCTGATGTTCACATTTGTACGAGTATGTTTGTGTTGTGTGAATATAAGGGAGATGGATTTATATGTAGATATACAGCTTTTTAAAGGCAATAAGGTTTGTCCGTTTGTTGGTTGTCGCTAAGAGTCAAAGAGAGCAAAATTAATTTAACCTGTGTATGGATTGAAAAAATTGATTCATTTGATTCTGTTTCAGGTCAGATCGAATGCAGGCGACATTTGAGTCTTAAATAATGTTTAAAAAGGGAGTAATGTAATGATTTAATTACTATGCAATACCATTATTCATTAAAGCTTTATTTGTTTGATAGTATGTGCAGCGATTGTGGAAATGATTTTTTCATAGGAATGCGTCTACTTTTTTCAGCTTTAGGCGATCAAAAAATTAAATACAGCTTAACTTACTCACTTAGGAATTCCAGAAATCATCAACTGCAATTTAATTTGCTTTAAATCCTTTCGAAGCACTGACAACATCATAATATTTTCAGTGAAAGACAGAATTATTTTTTTTTAGTGGAAAACAATCCTTTTTCCATAAGGGTACTCAGGAGTACTTGTTACTTGTTAAGTAGCTGTGAATTCGGTTATGTAACAATGAAAGTGACTTTGAAATGTTTTTAAGAGCTGATGTCACCTCATACAATTGGTGAAAACGCTTAATTCTTTGTTTTCCTTTTTGACAGAGAAGTGGAGTATCATTCAGCGATGTCAAAGTCATTTCACTGAAATTGAAATGGCTGAACCTTCGTTCAATTTTGTTTTTAAGAAATATATCTATATATATAAAAGAAAGTCGTGTTTGTTACAACACTTATAACTCGAGATCTGCTGGACCAATTTTCATGGTTTTTGATTCGTTGGATTTGTCTCCGCCCCGAATAGCAGAATACATCTTAAAATTAATGAGTACATATCCACGGTAGCGGTCATGAACGACAAACAAAATTTATAGTTCTCAAATCACAACAGCAAAATATATCAAAACGACCTTTGAACATTTCGTCAAATATTTTTATATTCATCTAAAAAATAAAAAAAAAATGTCAGTGAAGAAAATATACATATATGTATGTATGTATATTTGTCAAATATTGTTTTCCCATAAAAAACGTACACTTGCCGTCGATATTTCTTCCTTTTTTGTTTGTTGGTTTGTTGCTTTTGGGATATGGCGTGGGAAGCGGGTAGTGAAGTAGCGGAAAAGTAGGTAGCGGGTAGCGCATAGCGTGGTGACGGGTAGTGGGAGTAAGTAGCGGGTAGCGTGGTAAAGGGGTAGCGGTTAGTGTGTTGAAGTAGAAGGTAGCGGGAAGCGGGTAGTGGGGAAGCGAGTAGCGGGTAACGGGATACAGTTTTAGCAGGTAGTAGGTAGCTCTGGAGGGAAGGAGGGTAGAAGACTGCAGTGTTGCACGCGTCATTAATGCATATGTTCCACTGTTGGTCATTTTCTAATAAGTTCAGCGCTTGACACGTACCGCGGAAAGTGGATTGTGTGACGCCGTCAACTATTTTTAATTGCCGAAAAGATCTAGGACCAGGCACTGCGAAGCGTGGCAGGGTACAGCTAGTTTTTATGATAAATTAGAGAACATACAGAAATCATCCAAGTGTAAGAGTGTAATCGAACTTAACTTTTTAATACGGATTGATAGTTGATTATAGTTCTGGAGTTAACTCAGAATATCGACAATTCCTTTAACAGTAAGAAAGAGAAATACATATTTATAATGTTTTTTTGCTCCACTCAAATATCTTTCTTTGTTATCAAAAATATGAAAGAACAACATGGAAAAGGTGTCAACAAGAATAGGATGAGTGCATCCTATGTGATCTAAGAATTAAAAGGTTTTCCAATGAGGACTTGACAACTTTTTTTTTAATAAAACGCAAATCATTTGAGATATTTCACCGCAAGCAGCGGTCGATTCGTTGGACCCAATTTTCAATGACCCGACCGTAATATCGGCTGAAACAGACACTACTTGGCGGTTAAAGTTGGCTCTGAACTCTTCTAACGTATGCTTGTTGGCATAAATGTAGCCCCATAGAGGGGCGTTAAATCTTAAATCGCACTAACGAGGCGGCATATCTACTCGCCCATTTTTTGAGATAACTTCAATTAATCACCATCATCACCATCCTGTTAAAACCACATGTCGTCCAAGTTCACATCTTCCAATTTGGGCCAAAAATAAATCGGTGATCATGGCGCGATATCATCATCCACAGTATCATAGATTTGACTGATTTGGATCGATGGCCACGGACGCGATATTTTCGACATATCGACCAACCCATTCGTTGGAGTCGAGAATTGGATTTAACGCAGAATTGGACACGCATTTGAGAGTTCTATTAGAGAGGTATATTTTTGAGAGTTTACTATCGATAGTTGATATGTTCGGTTCGGGTCTGAAGGTGCGTGTCCATTTGAGAGTTCTATTGCTAGTAAACTCTCGAGAGTTACTCTCAGGTGCCTGTCCATTTGAGAGGTAAATTTTTGAGAGTTTACTATCGAAAGTTGACATGTTCGGGTCTGAGAGTTCTTTCATCCACTTGATATTATTTGTTCTGCTAGTCGGATATTGAAAGTGGTAAGAAAAACATAAATTCTTTCAAGTGAAAGGTTGCAGATTTTTCCGTCATTGCATTGTTTCGGAAAAAGAAAGAGAAGTGCAAGAAAATGATGGATTGACCACGTCGCGTTCATTAAGTACGGGGTATACGTATACCCTTAACTTCGAGTATCTATAATCGAAGATGCTCAGCAAAAAACTTCTCCGTTCTTCTGTAGTTGTTTTCCATAAAGTCACATTAATACAACTTAAGAACGACTGAACGAATCTGAAAACCTAGATGGCTTATGTGGAATAGCACATAGGCTCTTTATCTGGGTAAAATGTACGGTGGGATATATTTGTTATAATTTTGCATATAGCAAAATATTGACATGAGTTTTTGCATAGGCAGTGGTAGTTACATAAGTTTATTAAATGACTTCTTTTTATCCCAGTTATCGAAGGAAACAAGGAGGGCATAGCTAGTTACAGTCAGTTTTGTTTATTTAATTACAAAGTTAATTTTGTTTCTTGTAACGTCCATTGCCTAGCCATGTTGACTGCTGAGAGTTACTCGCAGAATACGAACTATGTTGGAATTCTGCGAGCTTATCTCCGATAGCGGTAAATAATGTGTGCAATATCCAATTGCGAGTAACTCTCAAAAAATTCGAATATCGAGAGTAGAAAGTCAACTCTCAAGGCAGTGTCCATTTGTGTTTTGAGAGTTTGCTCTCTAGATTGGCCTGAAAGCGACTCTCAGTTTTTTTTTACTCTCAAATGGAAATACAGTAACGCACCTTTAAAGTTGCGATCACCGATTCCAAATTTCAGTAGAATTTTTTTTCTATATAAAATGACAATGACAGTTCGATGATTATTGAAAGGGTGCGTTTTCAAGAGTTAAATTCAAAGTTGTCAAAAAATCTCTATTGGAACACCCAATAGATTAACAGTAACATGGTATACTTACCTAAACATACATTGTTTGTAATGCGTTTATTGGGAACTTAGAAATCTTGTAAGAGAACTGTTAGAGAGTTAAGTTTAGTTTAGAGAGTTAAATCTGGGAAGGATTTGAATGCTTAAATAAGTCTTAAAAGGGACTGTTTTGTAATAAAGTAATTTCTAGCAAAACACGTTTCCAAAATATCAAAACGTGATTATACTTTCCATTTAGACAGAAGGAATTTAAAAAAATGTGTTGATAATAAATAAATAAACATCGTCAAACCTTAAAGAAAGAGAAACATATCTTCAAAGTAATTCCCTGAGAGTTTCTGAGAAATTTTAATATTAACTTTAACAAAGAAGGTACTGGGTAGTGCATTATAGCAGTTAAGAATTTTTTTCGAGTTAAAAAACCTATACATTTTTATTTATATAATTATTGTTGTACGCAAAAAAAAATTATGTGTTCTAAAATTGTCATGCTCATGCGAACAACTTTTTCTTACGATCGGACAAAATTGTGGGTCGATTGCTATTTACAGTGGTATTGAATGTTAAACATTTTTTTGCTTTTATTTTCAGCACATAAAATAACTGTAGTAGAATAGATTTTTAATTAAAATAGAAAGACAAAAAACAAACTGAAAATCTGGATTTTCTTTAAACTGTTTTGAGCGTAATTTCGAAACAAGATTGCCAATTAATGCACTCAAACAAAAAAAACATATTTTTCAAACCGCTTCCATACGGGTCATCACATTGAGCAAGATATTTTATTTATTTTTTTCTTTATGGAAAATTTAATATACAGTATTTTATGTTAATAAATTTAAAAGACTTGTACATTGAACAAAAGAAAAGAAAATTTGCTATTCCGAATTCAATGTATCGATTAATACTATTAGTTTTTTTTTTTGCGAAATTCAAAAACACAATGCCTAGTTATGAGTTATGACCATTTTATACTTGCACATTAAACTTATATTTCAGTTAATATCGTTGTTGCGCTTTTTAAACAAGAAAATTAATAAATAAAAATAAAAATGCAGTTGTTTTTATTTCATCTTTCACGGGTACTGCCTCTTGCGAAGAACTGACAAAACTTCCAAGAGTATCAATCTGTCGTGAAAAAGTGCTTCTCAACTTTGCCGTTGGGAATCGGCGTTAAATTGTAGGTCCCCTCAATTCTTCACACGCACTCAGAGAATTGTTGATGAGAGTAAGCCACTTAGGCCTTGGCTCTTCAAGAGCTGTCGCGCCACTCTATTTTTTTTTTTTTTTATTGAATTTGTTTTGGTCAAACTTATTTCTAAAGGTATTTACACACACAACAGCATACTTGACAAGTATACCTACTTGTGTTAAAAAGGAAAAACTTATTACGGCTTAAAAAGAGTACTTAAAGAATTTATTATGATTTATCTTTAAAGATTTGTGGGTCCATATATGATTAAATTAATAAAATTAAGGTTTTGATGGCTTTTATTTTGCCAAACCTTAAATCTGCATTTAAATCTCTATTTTTGAGAAGAGTTTTGTTTCTCACCTACTCACTTGTACAATCTACTTGTACAAACATACTTATTTTTCATTTCGCCTCCACACGCTACAGCATGCTCGAACATTTTTGAGTTTATGTTGCTAAAATGTGTAAATCGGACGACGACTTTCTTGCTTTGGCTGCTTTTTATCTTAACGCGAAAAAAGAAACGTGATGTGTAGTGTAAAGAGTGGTTACCGAAGAGAAGAAGCTACTCCCATATCAATTTACTGAGTGAATTGAAGATATATCCGCGTGATTGGCATGAGTGAAGAAACATATCTGAAGCTTTTGTCACTCGTAACACCTTTAATTCAAAAACAAGATACGATTATGAGACTAGCTATTACTCCCCATGAGAGATTAACAGCAACATTAAGATTTCTCGCAACCGGAAGGAGCTATGAAGATCTTAAAAATTCGACAGTGTAGGTACTTACATATAAGTCCTCAGTGCGACTACCGGAGCGATAAGATGCGTCAACTTTTTGTACGCTGCATCCCTCTTCATTGTATCATGATATTCGGCAGATTTTATTCTCCAAAGACACGGCTGATTTTCGTAGGCACGAATAAAATCTTCTAGTAATTTACGATTGCTCTTCCTCAAATCGCTCGACATCATGATATACTGACGTAAAGCTTATTCACCGTCGCGGACTACTAATTTATTTGTACAAGCCAATATACACAAATTCAGGTACACACGTTTCGTTTTGCTTGTGCAAGTATAGCTTGCGCAAGTTTGCAGGATTCGAAATCAATCAATCATCAAGTGATTTGCACAAGTAAAATGCTTGCGCAAAATATCCCTACAGACGTTACAGTTTGCTTGTACAAGTAGATTGTACAAGTATAGGAGTAAGCTGTTGTGTGTGTAGCGATCTTAATGGAAATAGTGTAACAAAAAATAATTTGCTCTGCATACATACATACATATTTCTAATTATCTAAAGTTTGTGCGATCCAGTTGTGTACTTTTAATTTTGTATTTTTATTTATTTATTAATTAATTTATTTTGTTTTTTTGTTCTACATTTTACACTCATTATCTAATATTTGCATACTATCATCTTACCGATTAAAATTGTCAAGTAATTGCACATATAATAATGTCCTGTTCTTAAGCATCGACAAATCACTTAAAAAAAAAAAACGTAAATAAATATTTAACGCAATAATATGTTTATTATTTATTTATTTTCTTTAGGTTCATCCGTGCGGAAGATACAGACACAATACCGTTGTTTTCATACTAGCAAAAGAATACAATTTGAAGAACTTGCGTACAATTCACAGACTCGATCGGCTAACCTCTGGTCTGCTTTTGTTCGGCCGAAGTCCGAAAAAAGCCAGACAAATGGAACATCAAATACGTAACCGTCAAGTACAAAAGGAATACATCTGTCGTGTGGAAGGTGAATTTCCTGAGTGAGTGTTCTTTCTTCTTTCAAATCTCCGACTTGAAGTTTGTTTTGACCAAAATATTTTTGTTCAGAGGGGTAATAGAATGCAAGGAACCAATCGAAGTTGTTAGTTACAAAATTGGAGTATGCAAGGTATCGCCAAAGGGTAAAGATTGTACTACGACTTTTCAGAAGATCGCACACAATGGCAAGACAAGTGTGGTCCTGTGCAAGCCCTTAACTGGACGAATGCATCAAATCCGAGTTCATCTGCAATACCTGGGTATGTTCTAGGAGATTTCATTTGAAATGAAAAATGTTACTTTATGTTTTTTCCACAGGATATCCTGTAGTTAATGATCCACTTTACAACCATGAAGTGTTTGGACCTTTAAAAGGACGCGGTGGAGACATTGGAGGCAAAACCGATGAGCAACTGGTTCGAGATCTTATCAACATCCATAATGCTGAGAATTGGCTTGGCATTGATGGAGATTCGGAGTTGTCGTTGTTTAAATCCATCAAATCAGACGGTGATGTAGACATTCTAACGGGTGGATCAAAAGGTCTTTGTCAACACATACGATTGTTTTGTTGCTTCTATTATTAACTTAATATCAACACTTCTTTAGGCATTTTGATGAGCGACGATGACTCAGAAATCGTGTCCCGAGAAACATCGCCGTGTTCAGAAAGTCCACGACCGGTCTCATCAGAATCTGAAACCATAAATGACAATTCACAAATCAATATTTCCAGTAACGT
The DNA here is from genome assembly GCA_943590905.1 of Sphaerophoria taeniata. Classification (NCBI taxonomy): domain Eukaryota; kingdom Metazoa; phylum Arthropoda; class Insecta; order Diptera; family Syrphidae; genus Sphaerophoria; species Sphaerophoria taeniata. Next base: position 20,100,139 of record OX016540.1, on the reverse strand, counting down.
GCTAGTTTCAGCATCCAATGATGATTTGGGGCTCGACTTACAATCACAACAAGAGAAGGTTTGTCAAGTTTTGTTACGACCGGAAGTGAATCATTTTCATTGCTTTTAGGTGACAGTTGCAACTCAAACAGGACATGAATGCCCGGATATGGCATTCAATGCTGAAAAAATGACCACAGATAAACATTGCTATGAATGCAAAGTCAGGTACAGGGACCCAAAGCCGAAGGATCTTGTTATGTATTTGCATGCTTGGAAGTACAAGGTAAACCAAAATTTTATTTTATTTTGTTAAGGTTAGTCACAGACATGAAAATCAAGGAGAACAATTTTTTTTTTTTTTTTTAATGGGTTGGATAGTCGTGCCTCTTCAATTGGGTCTGGAAAACGTTAGTAAGGAAGAGTTCTCCCATTTATTCATTAAGCCCATCGAGCTAAGACAGGGAACATGTTTAAGTTCTTATTTATCAGCAATCCTTCGTGGAAAATTCACAGTGACGTGACAATATTTCTCACATGAATGTTGAGAACTACAGACAGATAACAGCACTGGCCAGAATTGAGGCCATTTCGGCTGAGACAGTCCAAGATATTAACAACAGAGAGAAAGAGAAAGAGAGAGACAAATAGACACACAGACGTGGCGCAGAGTTAAAGACAGATTTATATTCTAATATTATCGCACACATGACACATGGCCTCAGATAAGCTACCGATGCTGGGGCTTGAACGCACAAGGCCACAACGTTTGGCTTACAATAAACTACGCATTTCTGTGTGACATAGCCACCTCCATGTTAGAAAATAAACATACGTAGACGATCTTGGTTCTTATGCGAAGAAAAAAAAAAAAAGATTCAAGAAAAAGAAACAGTTTCATAGTCGGATATCGGATTGCTTCTGGATTATCAAACAAAAATCATTTTATTAGTCTACAACATGGTTCCAGGCTTCCAACTGTCAATTGACTCAATCACTTTTAACTTTCCAGTTTTGGACCGAAAAAGTTGAAGCGTTTTTCGATTGGTTGTCCATGCAAGAAACTACATATAAGCCGTGTTGTTTTTTCACTACTCAGTAGCCTAGCCAGCACAGCAAAATTTTTCTTGACAAAAAACAACAGTTGTTGAGTGGGTCAATGATTCCAGGGGACAAATCTTCTTTCGCACTCGTGAAGGTCGCCTCAAAGATCTCAACATACACAAATCCGCTGGCCTGCTTGTTCTGAAGAGGTGTTCTTCAAAGCTGGCAAAACCCTTGCGTAAGCTTTTCCATCTATCCTATTCTTCTCGGCTCGTTCCGAGTAGTTGAAAACCAGCATTTCTCCAGCCTATTCCCAAAAAAGGCAAATCCTCCTATCCTTCCAATATTATCGTCCGATTGCACTAAATTCCCTTCTTTCTAAGGTCATGGAAACGCTGATAAATTATTAGCTTAGAAAATATCTTGAAGAACTCAAGCTTCTTAATGACCGGCAGTACGCCTTCGCAGCAGGTCCACTGGTGATCTAATGGCTTATGTCACCGAATAGTGCAACAAATGTTTACGTGGTTTTGGAGATAGTAAGATTGTTGCACATTGCACTTGATATTTCAAAGGCATTTGATAGAGTTTGGCACCAGGCTCTCTTATTGAAAATGCGTGCTTTCGGTATTGATGAGTCCCTGCTTCGTTAGATTAGAAACTTTCTTTCGAACCGTTGAATACAAGTTGTACTGGAAGGATTCAAGTCTGAAACCCACAATATAAATGCTGTTGTGTCCCAGGGCTCCGTTTTATCTCCGACGCTCTTTCTCATTTTCAGAAATAATCTCTGGTCTGTAACTTCTAATCCAAATCATTGTTTCGCTGACGATAGTACCCTTAGTTTTCATATTCGTTCCCAGACTCACATCCCTTCTCTTCGGATGTGAAACTGCAACGGCTAAAAATGATAAACTCTGACTTAAACAGCATTGTACCCTGTTTTTCCGAAATAGCCAGTTGAATTCCTTCCCTTAAGATATGCAACATTAATACCCGCACCTCTAGGAATGCCCATCAGTTCACCCTCGAGCCCAACTTCGGTCGTTCGATCATGTTCAGAGAACCATTCTTTAGCCGTACTACGCGAATGTGAAATTCCCTTCCACACTCTGTCTTCCCCAGTCGTTGCAGTGTTCAAGATTTCAGACCATTGTTAACCGACACCTCATCATAAACCCTCTGCGTCTATCCCTAACGCTCCCACTGTGCTTTGGCATAAAAAGGGAATATAAACCCCTGTTGGAACGTTTTATTCTCACTTGAATACTGTGCTGTAGTATTGAAAAAAACACGTCTATAATTTTGTCTTCAACATACACACATGGCGTTTTTCTTTTTTGTTCAGAAATCAGAACTTTGAGTGTTCAGAGCAGATTAAATATGTTCAGGGAGGGTCTCAATTATTGTTAAACTGGGAGTGGCATACTTGTATGCTGCCTCATAATTCATAAACAAAAAATAGAGGAATCTATGTGTATGACCATTGAGAGGTGGCTCTAAGTCTCACGCGTTAGTTGGCTGCCACCATTTTGGAGAAGATGTCAAGAGGTATTAGGTTTAGAAGCACCTCCAAGGCTGCTGTTGGTGGTTGAGCGAAGTGCTCTTCTGATGCACATACCTGCTGACCGCTGGACTTTAATGAGTTTATTCAAATTAACCATCTTGTCCAGTGCGGTCCACCATACGATAACTCCATTAATGAGTATCGGTCTGATTACCGAAGTGTATAGCCAGTGGGGTATTTTTGGGGAAAAGCCCCATTTTGAGCCTATGGCCTTTTTACAACTAAAGAGTGCTACAGTAGCCTTTTTTACTCTTTCATCAATCCAATCTTCCAATTTAGTTTTTTGTCTAAAATGAGGCCTAAATATTTGGCTTGGTCGGAAAAGCTTAAGGGTGGGCTGATTTGAGGAATTTTGTACCTTCTCGTAAAGAGTACTAGTTCCGTTTTATGTGGATTGACGTCAAAGCCACAATGCCTTGCCCAATTGGTAAGCCTGTTTAAGACATTTCGAAGGAGTTCCGCTAGAACTTGAGGGTGTTTCCCAGATACAGATATTCCAACGTCGGTCGTCGGCATAGGCAATCACCTTGAAATTCTCTACCATGTTCCATAAAAGAGGCGAAAGGACCCCACCCTGGGGAGTACCTTGATTCACCGATCTGGTGGAATAAAACTCCTCATGGTGGAAGTTATTGTCCTGCAATTAAACATGAGACTTGCTGTTGTGATTGCCTGGTAGCTGACGTTGTTGAATGTACTTTCGATATGTAGGAAAGCTACTAGATTATATTCTTTGTATTTGAGGGAATATATACTACGCACCAGCGAATGAAGTGCTTTTTCTACTGATTTTCCCATAGAGTACGCATGTTGAGCTGTGGAAATGAGACATGATTTCAAGTTACGTCTGAAGTGAATTTCAATCAACCTTTCCAGGGTTTTAAGGAGAAAGGATGATAGGATAATTGGTCGTGGATCTTTAGGGTTAGCGTGAGAGGGTTTCCCTGCTTTTGGAATGAAGACTACTTTTGCCATTCTCCAGGCTTTGGGAATATATCTCAACCTTACACACATAGACAGAATGGGGGAATGATCATGTATAATAGCAGCAGCCAGCAGGAATGATTCCGTCTGACCCTGGAGATTTATACGGATCAAAGCTATCTGCAGACTATTGCAGTTTTTCCCTCGATATAAGAGATCAACTATATCGTTTGTAATCGGGTACAAGAAAGTGTTAAAAAAGAAATAATAAGAAATAAAAATATAGAGACATATCGTCGTGTGCAATAATTTGTTGGTATTCATATAACATTGAAATTGTTTGAAAGAACAATTCCGGAAGCTATAGTATTTTATTTAATTGGTCCGCAAACTTTTCTTGTGATGTGACACACTTTTTAAATTTAAATGTGCCCAACCAAAAAGTAATTAATTTTATTTTCTATTCCATTTTCAGGGTCCTGGTTGGGAATACGAAACTCCACTACCCGAATGGGCGGGACTGAACTGGGAAGAAACAACATCCGATTAAATCAACACAAAATCAAATCCGATGTAAATTCTAACAAGAGAGAAGGAAAAAAACAACACAAAACATGTGCATTTTAGTATTTAAAGAAAAAGTTTACTCGCACAAGATGGCTGGATTTTTTATACAAAGTATATCAATTCTTAAAATAATATAAATTATCACTCAATTATTATTTCTTTTCGTTATAACTCCTTAAAAATAAAAAAAAAAACTCAGATTAACTTTAAAGAAAAGTGATGCACACACATATGCAATTTGTTCTTATATTATTTATTGTTTTAAGTCTGTACACAGTAAAAAGAAAATATAAGTTAGAGAACAACAAAATGTGTAAAAATGCATATCAAAAAGGATTTTCATTTTCGATTTACCCCATTTTGCTTCAAAAAGAGCTTTTATAGGATATCGTACTAACTCATGGATGTATATAAGCAAAAGGCCTTAGTTAAGACAAAAGAAGACAACATTTTAGCCGCTTTCCCTTTATGTTTTGCACTTTTCAACCCACTTAAACCACCGAACCAGTTGCGATTTTGTTTCAACATGAAAAAAAATTAAATTCATTGCTTTTTTTGGAAACTTATTGTTACATATTTTTAAATGAAAATCATTCTTGAATTGTTTAGATGTTCTGCCAGATGTTTTAATTAGTTTTTGTTAAAAATACACTAAATTGCATAGAAATGTTGCTGTTACGTTTATTTTACTTATTTGTTTTCTTGTAAGAATCAAAGAGCAATAAACAAAATTAAGAATGTAGAATTATTTTGTGTGCCTTTCGGAACTGTTATTGAATGACTTATTTATTGAATTTGTTAAATAAACCGAATAAAAAATGAAGAATGATGATAAAAACAAAACAATACATGCTGCATACAATAAAAAGCATTTTCTTAGTATTTGAACAAAATAAAAATGTCTCGTTTATTTTCTATTTATTCATTTGCAAAAGTTAAAAGGACTTTGTGAGCTGTATACATAGGTGAAATGAGTGTTCTTTGTTTAGATGCAGACGTCCCCATGAGTAAGTTAAGTTAAACACTGACTAATTTCTTGCTGCCAATATTCGAATCCTATGAGAAAAAACGTGAATATTTTGCAGACGGAAGTAACATTTGCAAAAGTTTAAAAGGAGACATGGACGTAGCCAGGTAGGGGCAAATGCCCCAAGCTAAGCCAAATGTCCTCGAAAAAAAAAATTCTGCGTTTCTTAAGTAAAAATTAATGTTTTTCCTCGAGGACGTTTGGAAAAAATGCTGAAACAACGAGGACTTTTCAAAGAGTATTCTCATAAAAAACGCGGACAATTTGGGAAAAAAAGCAGAAAAGAAAAGGAGTAACAATTCGCAAAATTGCCGAAAAATGAGTACTTTTCAATGAGATTTCTCTAACGTCTAGAAATATTCTCTCTATTCTCTAGCCATCGAACCGCTCGCTGTAGATACCGTGATTAATGAAATTCTAGACGAGGCAAAAGAAATAGCGAACTCGATTGATATTGAATTGGATATGCCCAGACTAACCCAACGACAGCAGCATCGTTAAAATCAACCTGCATCGAATCCAAATAATTATTGGAAAATATGGTTGCTCATTCCGTATTTGGATTCATTTATATCATCGCTTGCAAATTGATTCACGCCATTCAATTTGCCTGCATTTTCACTGCTCACATTGCATCCATACATTATGTTGAAAAAAAAGTATTGGCGATTTGAAAGAAGACATCAAGCCATTTTCAGAATTTTATGAATTGGATCTAAGTGCAGAAATTGAATTATAGTATAACACTTGGAAAGACATACAGCTTAGTGAAGAAGCAATGAAAAATTTGGAATTGTGCGACGTTATCACGGAAGCGGACACCTTTTTACCTGCTGTATCACATGCATTGGAAATATTATTGGTACTACCTTACACGACTTGCACCGTAGAAAGGTCGTTCAGCACTTTACGGCGTGTTAAAACCTGGCTAAGATTAACCATGGGCGAAAATCGACTAAGTGGTAAAGTTTAAGAAAATAAGTTTGATTCATTTCATATACTAACGATGTTCCCCTAATTTGAGAAACCAAAAAATTATACTTTTAAAGCATCTCAATATTCTTTTCAATAAATATGTCCTAGCAGGTGGCCATGGCTCAGAGGATAGAGTAGTTGATTGCTAAGCCGAATGCTACGGGTTCAAGCCCCAGCTTCGGCAGCATTCTTTTTCTACAAAAATCGCCAGCTTATCTGAGGCCACCTTTGCGATGATATGAGACAATTAAAACCTGTGTCTCCTCCTCTGTGCCACGTAGGTTTATGTTATGTGTTCTTTCCTTCTATGTCTCTCTCTGTTGTATTAATTTCTTGTTCTGTCCCAGCCGATGGCCTCAGTCGCCAGTGCTGCTATATGGTTCGTTACATTTATGTGAAAAGTACTGTGAAGTCAATGTCAATGTCAAAAATATGTCCTCCTTTTTTTTCAAAAAAAAATTCCTTGTTTTTTCATTGATTTTTGAGAAAGTGTCCTCGAAAAAAGACCTTAAAAAATTTCCTGACTACGCCCATGACAGAAGAGGAAAATATTTCACACTTGTCATGTCAAAATAAGTTTTAACCACAAATTCCGCAAGCAAAATAGTGTGGTGCATTAATGTGGAATGTCAAAAAATTCGACTACGCACAACCTTCAAGTAAATTGATATTTCAGGTGTAGAATTTGGCGTTTTTTCTAGTGAGTAATTTGACATTTAATGTGACTAAATTCAAATTGACGTTTCAAACGAGTCGATCTCCTGTATCTCACTCGACAGCCTTCAATTCGCTTAGCAGTGTAGGCCAATGGAACTTGTACGTTTGTGGAAGATCTAGGATGACAGTTTCAAGTTATTGCCTTGTAGTTAAGCAGAATGTTCATGCACAAGTCTTTTAGATGCGTGTTCAGTGCACTGATCAAAAACAAGAAGATAGGAAAGCAAACTGTCAAAATGACAAATGCCTACAGACTAAAAAGTAGGTAAGTTTACGCAAGAATATGCGTGTTTTTACCAATACTATCACAGCAGACTTGCTTCTAGGGATTGGAAGTGGGTCGAAATACTGTATTTTAAAATCCTTTACGAACAAAATACTGTTTTTTCTTAAATCCTCCTCCTCTCTTTATAACTCGATTTCTTTTCTTTTAACTTATAGCGATTTTTGTTTTTTGGTCGTCCGGAACTGTTCCGAACGATTCTGAATTCGTGCACTTGGCACAAGATGACAGTTCTTGTTCTGAAAAGAACAGAAAAACGATTCCGAATTCGAAGTCGGAATCAAAAACAGAATCACGCATACATGCACACACTTGCACATACGTACTCGCTGCCATGTTCACAAATAAAGAAAATAAAAACAATGTCATTTCTGCATTCTGCATATGACGTTTCACAAATACATAGACATTCAACCATTAGAAGCAAAAATATGTGTTTGCATGTTCGTTTGGTATCCGGAATCGGACAGTTCTGTGTATCAATTCCGGATTACCAAAAAAAAAAACGCTATTACATCCGTAACCTGAGAAGCCCTCGACTTCTCTGCTTACCAACCACCACACCTCCTACGGCCGCAATGAACCTCTAACACGCATCCTCCATTCGGTCAATTTGAATACAAATTCATTTGATTTCAAAAGTCGTGTTTTTTCAATACTCAGTAGCCAGCACAGTAATCAAGAGCGAATAACACGCTCTAACTCACTTTTTCTGTCAAATTCAATTGGATGGCAATTGTTACATAAAACTTCGCAAAATGGACCTGAGGATTGCGTCTCGGATTAAGAAAAATAGCAAATACTTCAACCTAAGAGAGTTCATATCTCAGATCTTTAGATTCACGTAGCAAAATAATTCTTCTTAACGCCATCACCGCTGTCTTCTTTTCAATAATTGAAAGTTCTATCGCCGACACAACTGTCACTTTTTTACTGGCCTTTTTATCGGCTGCAATCCAAATTGTTTTTGTTAGCCAAGGGAAATTTTCCTGTGCTGGCTACTGAGTAGTGAAAGAACACGGCTCTTATTTCTGATCTATGGTTCAGTGCATGACCGATGGTGAAGCACCCGACAAATAAAATTGGTTTTCATAGAAAGATCTTTGGAGCTTTTACAATAAGCTGGACCTTGAAAGATGACAGTTGTATATTAATTTTGGTTCAATATTTTGAGACGTTCCTTATAATTATTTATATTCTATTCTATCTTCCGAAATTGCAAATTTCCTTCCATTTTGAAGTTTTCTAATTGAAACACAGATGTCGTTCAAAAAACATTTATCGAATGTTATCGATTTTGCAACACATCCCTAATTCAATTCGTAACACGTAACGTAAACGATTACAAACTTCATTCTGCTACGGTCACGGTGACATTTGTACAGTAAATTGCGTAAATTACCCAACCAAGAAGTAAACATCACACCATTTCGGAAAACAAAGAAAAACTTTACAGCCTCCAGTTCGTTTAACTTTTCATTAATTAAAATATAAAAACTAACAAAATGTGGCTCTTTCATAAAATGCACACTTTAGCTGTGTATTTTTTATTAATCGAACTAACTTTCGCCTATAAGCCCGTTATTCTCCTTCATGGAATAATGTCCGGCTCCGATAGTATGCTAATCCTGGAGAAAGAAATTGAATTTGTAAATATTTTTTTGTTGTTTGCTATAACTACGTCAATCCATTATGCAAAATAATCAACACGTATGGACTTGAATTTCTAGAATCACCCCGGTACGAAGGTCTACAATTGTGATAAGTTCGGTGGATGGTCAAGTTTGGAGGCCGCTTGGCGTCAAGTCCAGCAAATACGAGATTATGTTAAGGAAATATGTGATATGCATCCAGAAGGAGTACATTTTCTAGGTAATAAGTTAAGCTAACTTCTAATCAGGTGTTATGTTACCAAACCTTTCTTTTAGGCTACTCCCAAGGCGGACTAATAGCTAGAGCTGTTATTCAGTCCTTACCTGAACACAACATCATCAATTTCATATCCTTGTCCTCGCCACAGGCTGGCCAATATGGAAGTGGGTATTGAACTAAGTGAGAGTAGCTCTAATTGCACTACTAACATGTGTTTCTGATTACAGCGAAATTCCTTCACTTGATTTTTCCCAACTTGACGGCACGAACGGCCTATGAATTGTTCTATTCCAGAGTTGGCCAGCATACTTCAGTGGGAAACTATTGGAATGATCCAAACGAGTCTGATCTGTACATGAAGTACAGTATTTTCTTACCCTACGTTAACAACGAGATCCAGTCGTCGAACTCGACACAATTCAAGAGTTCTCTGACGAAACTGAAGAAAATGGTTCTCGTCGGAGGCCCCAATGATGGGGTCATCACACCATGGCAATCTAGGTAAGTAGTAACCATCATTTTCATGAAGAAAGTTATATTGTTTGTTTCTATTTGCAGTCACTTTGGCTACTTTAATAAGAGTCTAGACGTTATTCCCTTTGACCAGCGTGATATTTTCCTAAAAGATGCTATCGGGCTCAAGACGCTCCATGACGATGGTCGGCTTGTTGTCGTGACGAGGCCTCATGTCCACCATTTGGTTTGGCACTTGTCACCTAGAGTTATCCGAGAAGTCATTCTTCCGCATTTGGATTGATTTTCAAAACTAAAAGCAACTGTGAATGGTTGGAAGGAATTCGACTCGACCAGTTTTTTTTTTAAAATAGGTGTTTGCTCTCTTTTTTTTGAACATTTTGCCTTCTTCTTTTAATTTTTTTTGTTGTCAAGACTAAAGTGTGAACAATGTGATAATAGTTATTGAGATTTTCAATAAACTTTTTTTTTTGTTTCCTAAAGCGTGGAATATTGAAATAAAGCGATTTTTGTTTTAGTTCTGGAAAGAGTTTCCAGAAACTTAATCGCATGAAAAGCGATCGATCGAGGATGTTGAGAGACTAAAAAACAGGAATGAAGTTCGAAAGTTTTACCAAGAGGTAAAACGAATGACTTAAGGTTACCGAGCACGAACTAGCCTATAAAGACCAACAGGGAAATATCGTAGTAGACTCACAGTCGATGCTGAGGATATGAAAAGACCACATCTGCAGACTGTACAACGGGGACGACGAATCAAATTCCGCTGTCGGGCAGAATTAACCAATCAATGAAGACGAAGCAAGCCAAGATTTCCGTCTACCCGACCTTGCAAAAGTGAAGATAGCAATATCTAAGCTTTAGAACAACAAAGCCGCGGGAGCTAACGGCTTCACTGCCGAACTCTTCAAAGCAGCCTGCGACAACTTGGTAAGGAGCATGCACCAAGTCAACTGCAGAATATGGTCGGAAGAGAGCATGCCCGATGAATTAAACCTCAGCATTGTTTGCCCAATCCTGAAGAAAGGCGACCCTCTAAACTGCACCAACTATAAGATGCCTCCTAAACTGTTGGTGAACGGGAATCATATACTAAATAAAAGACACTAGTTCAAGAGTAACAAAAAAAATTGGGTAATGTTTATTGATACGATTAATTGAAGAGAATGAAAATCTTAGAAGAAAAAATATTTAAGAACATAAAAAATTTAAGCAACTGGATTTATAAACAACAAGCAGATATAGTCAAAAACAAGTAGTTCACTATTTAATTTCAACATAAACATCACCTATTATATACGTATTTCAACGCGAGTAGGTGTTTCGAATTTTAAAATTTTGAATTTAAAATTTCATTTAAAATTAGAGTACGTCAAATGCATTCTACCTACTTGCTTGTGTTGTTTTCCACAGTATAATTATAGAACAAGAAAAGGAACTCCAGCCTTATTCTTCTACCCACGCAGAAGACTCAGATAACTTGAGGTACATAGGTACACTGTCAGACAAATAAAAGTGCAAAATCACTTATTTTTTATAACACTGTTATTTAACGTTATTCAGAATTTTCACATTTTCTCATTTCGTGATGATCTGTCAAAAATAAGCCTTTAAATGTTTTGTCTACTTGCTCTGCGTTGCGGGAATTCGGAATCATATGCAGTTGATACGTGAAAAAATAAAGTGCAATTTTTGTTTTTTTCTCTAATTGTTCTAACAAAATAATAATTTTACAAAAAAAAAAAAAATATTCAAAGGTAGAACACATTAATATCAATTTATAATAATTTAAGCTTTAAGTTTTATTTATTTAGCTTAAGACTTCAGGATGAAACTGCTGGCACTTGAAGTAAAGGAATTGCTTGTTTTGGACCGTCAACATGGGTTGACATTTCAGAAACTGGCAGAGAAACATGGATTATCAATTTCTGGGCTAAGAAAGATTTGCCTAAACTTCGTAGAACGAGGAACAGTTGCCAGTTTCAAAAGTTCTTGTGGAAGGAAGAGAAAAACAACAGCAGTTGATGACCGCAGAATTAAAATTGAAGCTCGAAAAAACTCTTCATCCTCAGCCAGAAACATTAAGATCTCCAGTTAAATTTTACAACAAGGGTGGTACAAAGACGGTTTAAAAAAACTTTTTTTGCTAAAAAAAAAGCCATTGCTTCGGCCCATTAATATTCGAAAACGGCTAGCTTTCGCAAGAAAATTTTTGTCAAAGCCGCAATCATTTTGGGAAAGCGTCATTTGGTCAGATGAATCTAAATTTGAATTAAAAACTCAAAATCCAGAAAGCGAGTTTGGTGCAAAATCTTCTGAAAGACTCAGCCAAAGTTGCATTCAGAAAGTCGTAAGGCACGGAGTTGGTTCGGTGATGGTCTGGGGTTGTTTTTCCATCAGTGGCGTTGGGAATATCGTCAAAATCGACACCAAAATGACGGGCGTGGGTCCTCCTCGACGGGTCTCCATCTTGCCGTTGGTGAGGAGGCTTACGCGAGAACTTCAAGTAGGTTAAGTTGCAGATTCAAGCTCTTGAGCAGACTCTCAGCCACCAACTTAGGTTTAAGCAAACTAAGAGAGGCCCACCCCTATGAATATGGAAGAATTACCTAAACAGAAAAAAACCATAGCGGGGATATACGCTATATGGTCGGTAGAAGTCACGGCTACCGGCTTGGGCTTTGTCTCGCGGTCTCAATACCGAGAGGAGAAGTCGCCAGTGACAATTTTTCCTATATATTCTTATATAACACTACTTATAATTGCGAAACTTCTTCTTTTTCTTTTTTCTTTTTCTTTTCTCTTTTTTCTTTTTTCAGTTTTTTCAGTTTCGACCAATTATAAGCACTTAAGACATCTCAATATGAGCAATATGAGTACTAAAGATCTCAGCCTGACTGAGGAAGAGGAGAATCTCCTCCTGAACCCCTTCTCGAACATGGATATGGGGGATGGAGCAAGCGCAATCGAGGTCGACGACGACGTCAGCTCGGTCGCTAGCTCCAGCCTTTCGACGGTATCCAGGGCATCAAGGAGATGCAGAATTACGAACAGCAAGAGGACGGTTAAGAGGTTAGGTCAGCTAGATTGGGAACAACTAACCGAGCAGGAGAGGAAACGACTGCATAATGCTCGTGCCTTCCTGGATAGGGAGTGTTTGGGAAAAGACAGGCACACCGCTAGTCAAGCACTGAACACTCCCTCTTCAGAGAGCCCGAGCGTTAAGACCTTGATGGGACCACCTGCCCCCAACAGGGGCGATTCCTCATAGTAACCAAGTATATCGGCGGTAAACCAAGAATTTCAAAAAATAAATGTATTTTCAGATATTTAATATTCTTTCGCAAATCAACAGTTCAAAAATTTATAGTTTCAAACACTTTAATAAATGCCTGAACACAAAAAAAAAGTTTAGCGCAAAAAAAAGCGATTCCCTTTGAACCAGAACGTGGCATACACAAGAAATAACTTGTGCAGAAAATCTATTTGATACACCGCTTTGCTACCGTAAACAATTGCGGTTACTATTTTCATACAATCTTCAAAAACAGTAGACACAAACATTCCAATAAACGCATGTAAAAATAAAGAGAAGGTTAAGCGCAAAAAAAAGCGATTCCCTTCCCTTTGATGAGAATTCGGCATACACAAAAAATCTCTGATACCGTAAAAATTTGCGGTCACTATTTGCATACAATCTTCAGAGAGAGATAGACGCATACATTCCACTAAACGCCTGTAAAAATAAAGAGAAGGTTGAGCGCAAAAAAAAAGCGATTCCCTTCGACTGAGAACGAGAAGGCACACAGATACACATTTTTAACTCAACTCAACAAGCAACTTTCGTGGTCGTAGTTGTAGTGTTTCTAATGTTTCTATATCAATTAGCACGACGACGTACGATGACGCACGTGTTCGCCAACACGAAACGATTATGCTCATAGTCGCTGTTTTGATTTAGGTAAATCAATTTCTTCATTTTGAGTATTTAGTACATAATTCCTCTTATTTATGTACCTATACTCAAATCTTAAATAATATATTAAAGCCGATTGTTTACGACTTTATTTAGATGACAAATTTTCAGTTTTTGACGTTTTTTATGTTTAAGATTTTCAAGACCTTGAAATATGTATTTTAAGTATACTTAAGAATAGTCATAAAATGAAAACTTACCGTCAAAACAAAGCGGTAAACAAACCAAATATTAAAGATACCTTTAAGATTTGATAATAAATAAGGCGGATTATGTACATTCTAATTAGATATTCTTATTCGGGTCGCACGTACTTGCCCATGTCTTCAACAGCGGGGTATTAATATAAAATATTAAGAAACTCAAAAAAGGTTTTGTTCTTAAACTGAAAATTTCAATTGAAAAAGAGTTTTCTAGTATAAAATTTAAATTTATGAAAAAATTTTGTTTTGAAAATCGTTTGAGCGATTTTGTTTTTTTTTTAAATAATTTTGTATTAATCAAATTTTTTGAAAATTCTTGAAAAATAAATTTGGCATGTCAGTTTTTAGGTTTTATAAAGATACATGTGAAATCTGGAATTTGAAAAAAAAGCAAACAAAAATTTTTAATATTGTGAAATAAAAAAAAATATTTTTTTTCGTTGATCAATCAAGAAGAACATAGAGAACAAAAAACAAACATTGTCGATTTTTGCTCAACAAAATTGAATGGCTACTAAGGTTAATTTTGACTTAAAAAAAAAATAATAAAAAAAACATCCGTCATGAATTCGCTAAAAACACTAACTTCTTCTTTAAAGAATTTTTTAAACATTTTATTTAGAAGAAGAAAAAAATCTTTACGAAAAAATAGCTCTAAGGATTTTACAAATCTTTTTCTTTTCATAACTTCAATTTAATATTTATGACTGAATATAAATTGTAATTTCAATAATTGTGAAAGCAGTTTTTACTTTACCTATATTTAAATTTTCACTAAAAATATTTTTCGAGTTTCTTAATTATTTTGATTTTTGTATTTTAATATTTGTTTTAAATCATAACTGTCGGACATTATGTGTTGTTATTTTTTTTTATTTTTTTTTAAATATATAAAATTAACATTTTTCCTTACTAAAAATTTTATCATGAATTAAAAAAAAACTTTTGAACAACAACAGTTTTGAGTTTTTTTTTATTATTGTCTTAACTTTTCCGAGGGTCGTAGGTAAACCAAGGATGAGGACCAGGAATCGCCACTGGCCCCCAACGCTGTTCTAATACAGCGTAAGGAAGGGTGCACCCCATCAATGGTAGCGGCAACTCCTCAAGACGTACCAGCAGGACAGATCCAACGGGCAGACATTGAGATGCCAATCTTACCACCTGCTGTTCCGCCACTGATCGCATCGATATCAGTTGGTGTTAGTGAAGCAGGTGTTAGAGCGGCACTCAATGAGGGGAAAGACGAGGTGGCTTGCGAAGGCAATGCTATTGGCCACAGCCTTAGCGTTAGCCTTAACAACACCATCGAATCCGTACCCGAAAACCGGACGATCAACACGAACGATAGCATCGCGACAGTTATTGAAAAAAGGACTACACGCAAAGCTAGGGTTTCGAACGAAAACATAGCAAGACGACGACAGAAACGTAACGCTGAGAGGATTGTCCGGCGCTTTGCTAACAGGACTCCTGAGTCCTTGACAACTAAGGAGAAGGCGGCGTTGGACAAATCTAAACAGCGCCTAAGCAGTACGTTGAAAACGACATCAGGTTGTGACGCAGATCCTCAACCACCACTTGAAACACCTTGTTCCTCTAAAAGGGCTAGGAACCAACTCTCCCCGACCGACTCTTCGCCTAACAAGGCAATGAAGAGGTTAAAGATCTCCCGGGCAACCGTGAAGGGGCACCAAGTAGCCATTGCCGATTTCGGCAAACCCTCACGGAAGCTGACTGAGGATGAATGGCAGCTTCTGGAGCTTAGAATCCTGGAAGAAGTTAATGAGGCCATCGTGAAAAACAGGCCTCCCCCACTCTTCGGAAACTTAACGACCATCCATGGGTTCAAAGTGATGAACTGTGAAAATGACGCCACACTCAAGTGGCTTCAAGAATTCACAGTAAACACTTCTGCACCATGGCAAAATGCTGACCTTCGCCTTATCGACGTCAAAGAGATCAAGAATATCTCTAGACCAATTGGCGTTCTTTTGGTCAAGGGCCCAACACTTCCCAACGATCGTCTCGAGAGATACATCGTATCACTTAACAGCGATCTCCTCAGCCAGGAATGGGAAGTCATTAAGTGCGAGAAAACAAATGAAGGCACCGAGGTAATGGTTAGATTGATCCACAAATCTTTACCGTTACTGAGGAAAGTGGATTTCAAAGTGCGCGTCGGGATCACCAGATGCAAGCTTAGATTGACATCCAACAAAAGAAAACAGGTTAGTAAGGCGATGAACAAATCTTTATCTATATATATAAAAGAACAGCCTAATTTTTGTGTTCGTTCGCTAACCGGGCACACTGGTTGACCGATTTTCCTATTTTTTTCTCTAAATTCAAGAGGTATTAGGGTAGAAGGTTTAGAAAAAATAAAATGTATATTTTTCAAATGCAATGAAATGAAAAACGGTGCCAAAGTTAAAAAAACATATTTTTTTCACTACAAAAAAAAAAAAACAAATCTGATCAATATCAAAGTATTAAAAATTATATTTGTCAAATCTAAAATTTTTTATTGAAAATTTATTCATTGTCGGCCTGGTGAGTTGAGTTTCCCCCTTCGTCTGCGCCACAACCAGGATCCGGTCTGGGCCTCCAAGTTCTGAGGAAGTACAAGTATGTATCCCGACGCCATTCAGGCTATGGGCTCTACGCCATCCTTTAAGCGAAAATTTGATCTTCCGCGCTACCTCCTACTATTAATTGTACCGCAAAGGACTTTCCAGGCCAGTTTGTCTCACTCATACGAGCTAGGTGTCTAGCCCACCATCAAGTCTTCTTCGCGGTAGGTTCTGTTGGACTAGAGCAGCCGCCCCCGTATTTCTTCCTCCTTATTTTTATCGGCTACTACTACTGACCGAAGCTAATTCGTGCTCTTCCACCAATAGTTGTTCTTCTGACGCGATAGTCCCACTGATAGATGTTCCAGAGTCACGGATTGCTTTCTCCAACGACAGCTGTGAATTTTCTCACGCTTTAGTTTGAGTGCATGTTGAAGAAGAGAGCGATTTCACAATGTAAGGGATTGATAATGTTAATTGAAGAAATTTTGTTGATGTCCACACCAGTAATGTTTATTCCAATTTCACGAAGTCAAATCTGTGTTTTTGTTGTTGTTCTGAAGTTGGAGTTGCCGATCGATCTCAGAACAAGACTTTTGCCACTAGGCGAGTAGAACTTAACTTGAGCTTCAATTTTCATAAAATTGCAAAAATTGTTAAAAATTGTATGCACATTTTAATTAGTGTTATTGGTATTCCATGTATACTGTATAGGTAAGAACATCGGCAATTGTTTCTTTCAGTTGCTGTTGTTCAGAAAAGTAAAGTTATAACCCACCATAGTTGGGATATAACTTCCCCAGAAAAAAGTAAATATATATTTCCCACTTGAGGTCGAGTTAGTTCCTTGCAACGTTTTGACATATGTATTGTTGTTATACATATCTATGTCTTTGAAAAAGCTATTTTAATAATTCTTTTTGCTTTGGAATTTTTTTGTTTCAAAATGTTTTTAAATAGAAATATGAAAGTTCTTGATGAAAAACTCGGAAAACTCATTGGTTTGCAAAGGGAAAATTGCATTATATTGCAGGTGCATTGGTTTTTAAATGGAAATCTGGAAAATTTCAAAATGGCTTTTTCAATGGAAAACAGAAAGTTCTTGAAGAAAAATTCGGAAAACTCAATGGATTTCAAAGGAAAAGTTGCATATAATTGCAGGTGCATTGATTTTCAAATGGAAAACTAGAAAAATCAAAATGGCTTTTCGAATGGAAAACAGAAAGTTCTTGATGAAAAACTCGGAAATAGGGAAAATTGTTATTGTAGGTGCACAGATTTTCAAATGGAAAAATGGAAAATGTTTTATTGGGAATTCGGAAAACTCTGCGAGAGCACGAATAACTTCAAGACCTAGAATCAAGTTTTTGCATGGAATTTAAGGTGCATTGTTTTGTTTGTACCTATGTCCGGTAGGGACTCCTTATCCGCTCAATTCTTAATGTATTTTTATAAAATTTTCACTGTATGGATATAGTCGGAATAAAAACAAATTTTTGGGACAACCCTACAGGAAATTCAGCAAATAAAGGGGAAAATCGCAAGCTGTTTGGAATTCAGATTTTTGTGAAATAGTCAAAATAAACCGGAAGAACGAGAATTTGTTGAATTTCACAACGAAATTTGCAATTTTTGGGCATGCTTAATGAAGTAGAAAGTTAGCTGTAAAGCTTGGAAAAATTCAGACATTTAGTTCTCTATTTTAATTGAATTCAAGCAAATCACATTATCACAATATCTGTGTTAATTATACATACTTATTCTGGAGTTGCTCTGAAGGGTGGCGAGACGAAGTTCGCGGGTCAGCTAGTTATGTATATGGAATTGAAAATCTTACAAATCAATCTTCAACATAGTAAAGCCGCCAGCGCCAACCTGGTCTACCTCATGCAGAGTAGACAATACGACATGGCCCTGATTCAAGAACCCTGGGTAGTAGGTAGCATGATCAAGGGCCTGAACTCCAAAGACCTCATGCTGTATAAGTCAAATCTTGACAGCCAAAATAGTAATCCCAGAACCTGTATATTAGCTAGAAAACGGTTTAATCTTTTTCTTCTAACTTCTTACAGCAACATCGACCAGACCGCGGTCATTTTTGAACGCAAGGAGCACCCAACGCTCATAATAACCTCCACATACATGCCGTATGATGGAGTTGAAGGACCACCAGCGGATATAACAAATGAAGTAGTAAAATTCGCAAGTAAGAAAAATTTCGATATTATCCTAGGGTGCGACTCCAATGCACATCATGTACAATGGGGAAGCACCGATACAAATACTAGAGGTGAATCCCTTTTTCAATTCATCATAGATAACAATCTATGTGTGGCTAACCGAGGTAATACACCCACCTTTGTCACAAAAAATCGGAAAGAGGTGCTAGATAATACCCTCTCAAATAATTCCGACTCCTGTCAAATTGATCATTGGAGGGTTTTAGAAGAACCTTCCTTTTCTGACCATCGTCTCATAGAATTTAAAATCCCTAACGTTGATAGACAGCACAAACCCTTTAGAAATAACAGGCGTACAGACTGGCTTATCTTCAATAGGGAAATTAGTAATAACATCAAGCACGTTAACACCAACGCCATTCTGGGACCAGACAGTCTAGAAAAGGCAACAGAGGATCTCACTGAGACTCTGCGTAAGGCGTTCGAAACCAGTTGCCCAATCAAAACAACTGTGAAGAAAAACAGTAAACCCCCCTGGTGGACAACAGAATTAACCAACATTAGAAAAGAAACAAGAAAGCTTTTCAATGCTGCTAAAAGAACAAGACTCGAAAGTGACTGGGACTGTTATAAGACTAGTCAAAGAAAATTCAAAACAGAAACCCAACGAGCCAAACGAAGCTCGTGGAAAAATTTCTGCAGCAATATCGAGTGCACCAACGAGTCCGCTAGGCTCAGGAAAATCCTTTCGAAAACCTCCACTTCTGTTGGTTCTCTAAGGAAACCCGACAATAGCTGGACTGAATCAGGTCGCGAAAGTCTAGAACTCCTGGTTGAAACACACTTCCCAGGTAGCAAACCTAGCCCTGAACGCGAACCAGATAACTCTTCAATCTTAGAGTATGAAATCCCTACGGATTTTATAACGGAGGAAAAGTTAAACTGGGCTATTAATTCTTTCTCCCCTTATAAATCTCCAGGCCTAGACGGCATTTTCCCAATGATGCTGCAAAAGAGCACTGAATTTATCACTCCACACCTGATAAACATCTTTCAAAGCAGCATTAAATGGGGGTATGTTCCCAAGACATGGCGTGAGGTAAAAGTCGTCTTTATACCAAAAGCCGGCAAACCCAGCCACATTGAACCTAAGGACTTCAGACCTATAAGTCTCACATCTTTTGTACTTAAAACACTAGAAAGACTTATCGACATATACATCCGCAGTAATCTAAAACCTGAAACCATTTCACCATTTCAACACGCCTACACAAAAGGTAGAAGTGTAGAAACGGCACTACACTGCGTAGTTAGAACTATAGAAAAATCACTTGACGTTAAGGAATACACTCTTGCTTCATTCCTGGACATTGAAGGAGCCTTCAATAACGTCCACAGTAATGCAATCGAGAAAGCACTTAATGATCAACGTATAGAAGAAGTAGTTATCAAATGGATCATGTGTATGCTGAAAAACAGACAAATACATAGTGAGCTTGGTAACGCACATTTAGAGATGTACGCATCTAGAGGAACCCCACAAGGTGGAATTCTCTCACCATTATTATGGACCTTAGTGATGAACGAGATCCTAATAAAACTTAGGAATCACGGTATAGTAGTGGTAGCCTACGCTGATGACTTAGCGCTTTTGGCGACGGGTAAATACCTTACCACTATTAGCGAACAATTACAAAGCGCATTATCAAGGGTCAGCAACTGGACCAAGAAATGCGGTCTTAAGGTAAACCCCCTTAAAACAGAACTGGTTCTTTTTACAAACAGGAAGAAAATCCCTCCGTTTGAAATACCAAAAATAGATAATACAACACTGAAAATCTCCGACCGAGCTAGATATCTCGGAGTTATATTGGATAAAAAACTCAATTGGGGTCCAAATATCCAAGAAAGATATAAGAAAGCCACAATCGCACTCTACTCATGTAACAAGATTCTGGGTAGAAATTGGGGCCGAACCCCAAAATAGTCATGTGGATGTACACTGCCATTGTCAGACCGATTCTAACTTATGGCAGCTTGGTTTGGTGGAAAGCGCTGGAGAAATCCACGAATCTAAAAACACTTACCAAAGTACAGAGAATGGCTTGTATCTGTACTAGTGGTGTGATGAGGACTACCCCAACTGCGGGTTTAGAAACGGTCCTCAATCTCCCCCCAATAGATCTATTCGTCCAAGAATCAGCAGCAAACAGCGCCCTCAGGCTCAGCCAAACTAACACCTGGAAAACTAGCCAGAGTGGCCACGCAGCTATTCTTACGAAATACGTAGACAACAATATCTGCACAGATTATATGACCCCTTATTTAGATTTCAACAAATCTTTTAGTACTAGGTTCCCCAATAGACTAGATTGGGAAAATAATGTGCCCTACACCAACGACTCAACCATCACCATCTACACCGATGGTTCTAAAATGGATACTGGAGTAGGTGCAGGCTTCTACTCGGAAAGCCTCAACCTTGCCAAATCATTCAGGCTCCCCGACCATAGCAGCGTCTTCCAAGCTGAGATCTTGGCAGTGAAAACGCTGCTGAACAAATATCCATGATGGCGATATCACACGCGGACATCACTTTTTTCATAGATAGCCAAGCAGCAATAAAAGCTATCTCTCCCACCCAAATCAAGTCGAAGCTTGTCTCTTGCTGTCGCGAAGAGCTAAAGGTTCTTGGCACACAGCATAACGTAAGACTCTGCTGGGTTCCTGGCCACAGTGATGTACCAGGCAACGAAAAGGCGGACGAACTTGCTAGGGAGGGCTCCACACTCGAACCCTCTCGGATAGACCATCATATAGGGATACCGTTATGTGAACTGAAACATAACGTCAGTAAAACCATCATTCAAAAATGCAATGATAGATGGAATCTCCTAGAAACCTGTGTTAACACCAGGAAGCTATGGCCTAGATACGATAAGAAAAGATCCGATTGGATCTTAACTCTTAATAAACCCTCCTTAAGATCCCTTACCGGCATTATTACAGTACACAACCTACTCGGCTACCATAAGAAGAAGATGGGGCTCAGTACTGATGATCTTTGTAGAGGCTGCGGTGATGAAAACGAGCATGAAGACACTGCTCATTTTCTCTGCCACTGTCCTTCGCTCTGTCTTGCTAGGAAGAAAACTCTAGGCAACTTCTTCTTTAATGAACTAGAGGAACTATCAGAACTGCCAGGCAAAAGTTTACTAAACTTTGTCAAGACCTCTAAATGGTTAAACGAACCACATGATTCATAGGTTATTACATCTTTTCAGGAAGTTACAACACTTCGGGGTACCACAATGGATCTACATTGATCTAAGTGTGATGGTAACAACATCAACTATCAGCCCGTTCAACCTAACCTAACCTACGGGCGTGGGTTACGTCAATATCATGAGAGAAAACTTATAGCGTTTTTTTTTGGTAATCCGGAATTGTACACAGAACTGTCCGATTCCGGATTCCAAACGAACAGGCAAACACATTTTTTTGCTTCTAAGAGTTGAATGGTTGTGTATTTGTGAAACCTCATATGAAGAATTGCAGATGACATGACATTAGGCCAGTTCCACCTAACAACATCTCACTGAGATCTCAATGTCACTTTGACTGAGGCAAAATCATTTGGTGGAACAAAATTCTCAGTTCTCATTGATATAAAATGGTTACCTTACAAATTGTTGTTGTACATAATGTCAGTCACGTCAAAATAGCTGAGTGAGAAATCGAATCCAAAAAATTTTCATCTCAGAAAAAAATCTCAATTCTCAGCTGAGATTTTTTGTTCCACCTAAAAAATCTCTGAGATCTCTGAGATCTCAGTGAGATGTTGTTAGGTGGAAATGGCCTGTTTTTAATTTCTTTATTTGTAAACATGGCAGCGAGTACGTATATGCGAGTGTGTGCATGTATGCGTGATTCTGTTTTTGATTCTGACTTCAAATTCGGAATCGTTTTTCTGTTCTATTCAGAACAAGAACTGTCATCTTGTGCCAAGTGAACGAGTACAGAACTGTTCGGAACAGTTCCGGACGACCAAAAAAAAAAAAACGCTATTAGCTTCTTCTGCTTGCAGAATGTCTTTGGAAAATTATGATTTCCAACAAGATAACGACCCAAAGCATACTAGCAGAGCAGCTAAGAAGTTTTTTGCTCAAAATAATATTGACCTACTAGAATGGCCACCTCCAGACCTCAATCCAATTGATCACCTTTGGCCCATTTTAGATGAAAGGATTCCATTTAATGAGCGTCGCAATTTACCATGTTATTGGGAAAGCCTTAAAATCGAATGGGAGAGAATTCCAGCTGGCATTTTAAGAAACTTGGTCTGCAGCATGCCCAAACGTCTTGCTGCAGTTATTCAAAATAAAGGAGGAGCCACCAACTATTAAGTTTTTTTCATTTATAAGTTTTTTTTGAAATGTTGATTGTTTTTTTTTTTTTTTTGAATTTACAATTTATTTTGTCTTCTCAAATTGTTTTAATGTTGTGATATCTTTTAATTTACTACCTTAATATTGTGTAATACCTTTTGTAACTACCTATAAGCACATAAAAAATAATAAATTTATACAGATGTCTTACCCTTATGGCGAGAAATGATATATGAAACTGAAAGCTACCAAAAAAAAAAAACTTTTTCCAAAAGCTTTAACACATTCACTAAATGCATTCAAATTCTTTTTATGCTCACCTCATTGCCTATAAATGAATACTTAGGCAAGGGAAAAAGCTTCTGAAAGCTCCTTGTCTGTTAAGGCTTTGTCTGTTAAGAGCAAAAAATGTTTCATATTTTTCTTCAGGGATGAGATGTGTATAAGTTTATTATCTGTGCTATAAGGTCATAAATAGGCTTAAGATTAAAAATTAATGAGTTGTTTTATAAAAAAATAATTAAAACATTATTCTAAATTCGATTTTGCACTTTATTTTGTCCGACAGAGGGCATACATAGGTACATAATATATAGAAAGAACAAACACATTTTTTAAACGATATGTAACCGTTTGACTTCGTTTATTTAAACAACTTTGTCCATTAGAGAAAAAAAATTAAATCACAATAATTCACAGCAACTTATTTTTGTACACAACAATTCACTAGGTCATTTTCTTTAATGTTTCTTGCCATAGAGAATATAATAATAATACGGGCGGAGTAAGTTGTTCTCCGAATGAAGGAAAATATTTTTTTTTCAATTTTTTTTGTATGTTGAAATAAGAGAGAGGAAGGAGAGAAGAAATGAGATGGATAGAATGAGTAGAAAGATGCGGAAAGACGATGTTCATCGAGCTGGCTGATGACAGTCCGATGTGCTGGCACTCCTCGCTGTCACTCCTGGTGTCGGTGTAGTGACAGTTCTCCTTAGGCCGGAACGGAAAGATTGAAAGATTGGACAGATATCAGAAATAAGGAAAAGAAGAAATAGAGAAGAGAGAGAAGAAGATAAAGATGATGTCCCGGAAAGGACCAAGGACTCGAAAGAAAATGGACGAAGAGATAGAAGGATAGACTAAGAAAGAAGACCTAAGGGAGAGAATGCGCAGCCGTCCGCTGCGAGGGTCGCGGCATGCTTGCTCTGTGCTCGGCTGAGCTCGCCGGAATGGGGGGGATCTTGCCCTCGCAAACGGACCTCCTCCTATTTCAAAACATATATCATGCCGGGAGAGATCGAAAAAAACGAAAAAGCGATACCACCACTGATGATCCACCACACTTGAGGGCTGCTGGTGACAGTGCAGCTTGGCCTTATATTCCCACTTTTTTTTTTTTTTTTTTTTTTTTTTTTTTTTTTTTTTTTTTTTTTTTTTTTTTTTTTTTTTTTTTTTTTTTTTTTTTTTTTTTTTTTTTTTTTTTTTTTTTTTTTTTTTTTTTGAAGTTCGTCAGTCGTGCAATAAAGAATTTGTTGAACGTTTTTGAAGTGAACAAAGTAAGTTTTTTTTTTAAGTATTGCGATAAACCATTGTTCCCGGAATTGGGATCTAATTCTAATAACTTTAAGCACAGTTTAACGCTATAGAAAGGGGTGAAGTTTCTGCCAACGACGTCAAACGTCCATCCAAAGTCAGCCGTGGGACGGAGGCATTTCGGCCAAAATAAGAAGAAAATCGAGCCATTAGCCCGTGAGTCTCCGGGTGACAAGTAAGGTGCCGGCGCGGCAAGCCGCAGAACAGCACCCCTTTCGGGTTTTTTTGTATTTTTACATATATACGCCAAACATATAGTTTTTTTGGTGGCCCAAAAATCAACTTTTGCGTCCGAGCCAATTTTGGCCGAAGATTTGCTGTTTCGCACGACGGCCGAAAAGGTGCCGCTATATTCGAATCAGAAGCCGCTCAAAATAGAAGTTTTCAAGCCAAAATCTCAAGCCAAAGTTCTGGTTCAAGCTCAGAATCCGAGCAAAAAGGTGCACAAGAGCACCCGAAGTATTTTTTTTGGTCTTTTGGTTAAAATTTTCTTTCAACAAGCGAAATCGTCCATTTTGTAATCTTTTTTGTGTAAAACTTAACGTAATTTTAATTTTTTTGATATTTGTGCGAGCCACAAAGAGTGTGGAAGATTTTCGCCGGAAAGTTGAAGAGATTCCGTGGAGGAATTCTGCCCAAATTTCGCGCGGGGTAAGCAAGATTTTGCCCCCCAATACGCCCCCACAAATAGAGCTCTATCTGTAGGCAGGATATTGAGGGTTTCGTTTGTTTTTGGTTGGTGTAAAGTGATACACCGAACAGTAGTTGCGAGGTTTTTGGGGAGGTTTCGTCTGAAGGAAAACCGGCGAATTTTCCAGATTTTTTTCGGTCATTTTGTACATTTTGGATTATTGTTAAATAACCTTTTATATTGATATTTCTTAAATTTTTCATTATTTTTCTTTGTATTTATAAATATTTGTACATTAAATTTCTGGCTTGTTAAATTTGTATTTTTTGTTAATGTATCATCAAACGATTTTCGCTTCCGCTACGATCATTGATCCAATAAAAGAAGAATTTTAATGACTTGTTATGTCAAACCAAACCAAATTTTTGTCGTTAATTTTTGTTTGAGCGTATAGCTCAATGGAGATGTGAAGAGCTACTCAAGGGGGTGATTAAAGGTAAGCTAGGGGAAGTGGCAACATTGACTTTTCAGGAGTGATGACGACCGTATAAAGGAACGCGGATTAAGGGGAGTCCGGATCTCCATCGGCCTGCCGGATTCCACGGAGGGGTGGGAATATAAGGCCAAGCTGCACTGTCACCAGCAGCCCTCAAGTGTGGTGGATCATCAGTGGTGGTCTCGCTTTTTCGTTTTTTTCGATCTCTCCCGGCATGATATATGTTTTGAAATAGGAGGAGGTCCGTTTGCGAGGGCAAGATCCCCCCCATTCCGGCGAGCTCAGCCGAGCACAGAGCAAGCATGCCGCGACCCTCGCAGCGGACGGCTGCGCATTCTCTCCCTTAGGTCTTCTTTCTTAGTCTATCCTTCTATCTCTTCGTCCATTTTCTTTCGAGTCCTTGGTCCTTTCCGGGACATCATCTTTATCTTCTTCTCTCTCTTCTCTATTTCTTCTTTTCCTTATTTCTGACATCTGTCCAATCTTTCAATCTTTCCGTTCCGGCCTAAGGAGAACTGTCACTACACCGACACCAGGAGTGACAGCGAGGAGTGCCAGCACATCGGACTGTCATCAGCCAGCTCGATGAACATCGTCTTTCCGCATCTTTCTACTCATTCTATCCATCTCATTTCTTCTCTCCTTCCTCTCTCTTATTTCAATGTGTGACAGTTCCGTGCTCTGGTTTGTTTCTTTATTAACTCGGAAAGGTCTGAGCTAACTCTGCTCAGACCGAGCTCGATGAGCTCAGGCTCTACTCCGTACCCTACTCAGAGCTAAAAAAGAAAAAAAGGCCTATTATATCGCCAGAATAACTGTTATCAGAAGCTTAACGTCTACATCTGGCCAGAATTTTTGGTCACCACAGTCATTCCTATTAAGAACAAAAATATTCTATTTTTGCCAAAAAATTTAATAAAAATTCAATTATTTTACCTACACATTTTGTTCCGACATTTTTCTGCAGAGCGCGCAACAGAAATAAAACGAGTGCAGAAGTGCAGACTTGATCGCAGTTTAGCTGTCAGTTTATTTTTATGAACACAGTGACAAACTGCCATACTGCAAACTGATTTATGTTCCCTATGTATTACAAACATTTTGCTTCTGTTTTAATATAAGTAAACAATACTTTCTTAGAATTCCCGTTCCAAACTTGATATTTGAAATATCCGCTTTCCGCTTTCAATTTCCGAAATTCTGTTTCCTGTTTTCCATTTGCGGTAACCGGCACCCAATTAGAATTAGAAACACTGTATAGAGACTTGTAAAATGTCAATCTAGCTCCAATTAAGCATCATTTTCATACGTTTTTATTATTACAAAATTGACTAGTACGTTTTTCCTTTTAGAGATACAGCTTGTGTCCTGCCCAGCTCATGCAGTAAAATGGTTAACTTATTGAGGCCTTTCGATTGATTGATTGTTCAAGTATGTCTTTGAAAATTTCAATGGCGCAAAATTATAGTCCGCTAATGAACAAGTTTAGTGTGATACTAGCTTAAAATGATGTTTGAGTCATGTCTGAAACGTCATTTTAAGCTAGTTTCACACTAAACTTGTTCATTAGCGAACTATAATTTTGCACCTATTCTTTAGAAAATTTCTATTCGATGTTCTTCAAACGCAACTATTCTACTAAGTCCTTCATCTTTACGAAAATATTTCTATTTCCTTCTCTACTTCTCCATCCATCGTCGAACGGACACGTTCTCTAAATCAATTTTCAACCAATATTTTAAATAACAGTTCGCCATATCTTTTTTAAATGGAAATTCCATAAGGACAGAACAAGAGCAAGACACACCTAATAGGTATAATGGCAATACAACAAGAAGATCGAATTACTCTTGCAATATTGAGTTTATCAAGACAACCGGAACGTGTTCGGAATATCGTCATAATCATGACATCTGAAAAAAGTATTTAAATGAAAATGACAATATCCTTGAGGGTTGTGCGGGTGTGATATGGTGGCACGGTGGGTTCTTTGAATTTTAAGCACTTAATATTGACGTTATTGGAATTTAAAATTCTTGAACGTTTCTTTCCAAAGGTTGTCCTCGACACGGTGTGTATTTCGTTATATGCTTGTGAGCTTTATTGAATATCTTACTTTACGTGTGTCGATTGAAAGCGAATATACAGGAGTTGCAGGTACATAATTTTGTTTCAATTAGAAAACGGGCTCGCTATCACTAGAAAGAAATTCGTTTTTATTGTCCAAGAGGCAGCGATGATGTTGAAAAAGTTCATTTGAATCTAACGTTTGTTTTACTCGATTTCTTAAATAAATAAAAGCAAATCTTCAGTTTTAATAGGCAACGCAACGCAATGCATTAACAAAATACTGTTACACATCTCTTCGATTTGTTATGTCAGCAGGTTCATTCCGTAACACACCTTAAATTTACTTTTAAGCCACATTGTAGCAACTAGCAACTTTTTTTACTTAGCTGATTTCTTTGGGGAATCACTAATCACATGAATGCAAATTACATACAGCGATGATGTGATAAGTGTGTCCTTAACTATAAGGACCCATTAAATGACCATCCCTTAATTGTTGCTGCAAATTAACAAAGTCTCATCGGCTATAAGACCTAGTGAATTTTTATGGAAACTAAAAAATTACCAAAGCGGATTTAAATATATCTGAGCTCAAGTAGTGAGTAACATTTCAGTTAAGTAAATACAAAAACTCAATTCCATTTGATAGAAGACTTATGCCATGTCCTGTCGTCCTACTTCATTGCTTTCTTTTAAACAATCAAAAACAATAAAAATAAAAACAATCAAAAGCAAAATGCAAAAAAACCAAACTATTGTTTGCATAAGCCAATTTAAATACAAAGTTCAAGGGGTGGCAGTAGTTTAACCGAATCCTCAGTGGCGGTGTGGCACTGATGTTGATAGTTCCACTATGGCCATCCATAACTCAAGGACTAAAGTTGATCCTATCTGCAATTAGAAACATTTTCACCTTCCATATTCTATTTGCTAAATTTCCTGCAACTTAACGGACGCGGACGCTTGATAGTAAGGCCACTCTACAGTGGAGTGGTTGTCGAGGGACTTATTGTAGCCATTACTTAATTATGTTTCCTTATCAAATAAATAAAAGGGTTACGAAGGTGGAAAATAGTTGTTTTATTAATGCAGGACGTTGCCACACCTTTTCTACATGATATGACGTCCGTCGTCGTCGGTTTGTTTTTTTCGTTCAAGTTGTGTTTAATTCAGACATTGGGATCGGGGGCAAATACTAATTTAATTACTGGTTTGTTAAAAGAAGGTAAACTTTAATAATTATAACGTTTCTATCATATAATTTATGGGAATGTATTTGTTTTGTAACTGATGCAATAGTAGAATATTACGAATGTGTCTACGCAAAACATGAAGCAGAGACACAAATGCACAAATAATTAGGCTCATTTTACTTTCCTTATTTTCATTAATATTTTCATGTTTTGTTGCAATGCTTAATGTCATGAAGTTAGGAATGAAAAATTAAATTATAATTTGATTTTGCCATGTTTTCATGGAGTCCTTTTTTTATTTAACGTTGCGATGCATAGCATAGGCTTTAAGGTGAGTTTTGTTCAGTGCTGGATAGCTGGCAACAAAAATTACCTCACCATACAACAACAATTTGAGAGCTGGCAAAAAAGAAGTTGCTTACCTAAATTCTAGTTTGCTCAAAAGCATACATGTTTTGACATTAGATTTTCACAAAACAAAATATGACCGTTATTGAAACAAATCTATTCAAATTGAATTAATTCGGTCGCAGGATCGATTTGTAACTGCCTTTTCTCTAAGGCCGAAGTATTACTCGTTGGATGTCCAAGGTGTTACTCAAGTTAAGAAGATTGGAACTCTTCCAATTACCAATGTACCTACATTATGTCTTTATTTTATATAAATTCACACAAATCAGTTTATAATTTTATTTTAACAATCATACAGTTGATTATTAGTTCTAGGATTTTATTCAGTAGTTTTAAATAACGGACCCGCCATCTAACGCTTTTTTTTCAACTAGTGCTTATTAGTGCTTAGTGAATGGTTACACTTAGCTCATGTCTGATTTGACAGATAATTAGTTTTATCCTTCCGCTGAACGAATATGGTGGTGTATATACGCCTGAACAACGCTGGGAAATATTGCGACATTACTTTGAAAATCATGGTAATGTTGCAGAGTGTTTGCGAAAATTGCTTACGGATTTTGGAAGAAGAGAAGCACCGTCTGCTCCGTATGTTCGTTATCTCGTGAAAAAAGTGAAAGGAACTGGCATCCTCATCGATAAGCCAAAGCGTGAAAAGCTAAAAACTGTGCGTACACCCGAGAATATTGCTGCTGTGGCAGAAAATGTGCGTGAAGCGCCATCAACATCAATTCACCGTCTTTCTCAACAATTGAACATTTCGGAGACATCATTGAGACGAATTTTACATTAAGACCTTGGTATGACGCCATACAAAGTACAATTGGTTCAGGAGTTGAAGCCAACTGACCATTCAATGCGTTTTCGATTCGCTAAGTGGGCCTGCGATCGACTTAGAGAAGATGTCGATTTTGCCAAAAAAATCATCTTTTCAGATGAAGCTCATTTTGATGTTGGCGGGTATGTAAACAAGCAAAATTGTCGCATTTTGGGCACAGAAAACCCGCACGCATACACTAAAAAGCCGATATGTACATGTACACCCGAAACGAGTCACTGGTTTGGTGCGGATTTTGGTCCAGAGGCATAATTGGGCCATTTTTCATGGAAAATGAGCAAGGAGTGGCCGTTACAGTGAATGGCGATCGTTATCGGGCCATGTTGAACGAAGTTTTGTTCAAAAAAATTGAAGAGGAGGATATTGGCAACATTTGGTTTCAACAAGACGGCGCTACGTGCCAAATAGAGTGTTGCCAGATCGTGGGTAATTACCCATTTCGTGGGTATTTCAAGTCTCAAAATTAGCTAAAAGGGCAAAAGAGCGATTTCGTACCTCGTAGAACAAAAAAAAAGGATATTTTAATTCTACAAACTTAGTGGATGATTATTAAAAAATCAAAGCCTGAAAAGAATTTATTCAGCTTATCTGAGTGAATGCGATCATTAAGGTAAACTTTTCTGAAAACTGCATACGAGATACGAAATGTCAAATGGGATTCGCCTACAATCGTAATCGTACTACATAAGCTCAAATTTACGAACGGTGGGAGTGTATGCTTGTTTTTCACAAATACATTTTTATCGTTCGTCAAGCCAAAATTCAAATTTCAAATCAACATTTTGTCTCATTCATTTATCATTTTCATTTGTGGGTAGTTAGTTAGTTAAATGGCTTATACATATTTCTTATTGTTATATGAAACATGTGGTACAAAATACTATACCTTGTGAACATCTTTTTTACCTCTGAGCAGATCACAGAAATGTTAAAGAAAACATATGTTTCGTATTTGCTCAGTTATATCAGAGCTAAAAATGTTTATGCTCGGAGCTAAATCTATTTGCTCAGGACAAAATAACTGATCAAAAAGTGCGAATAGCGGAGTGAAGACAATTTCACTTTTTTTCTGATTTTTTAGACAACAACAAACACAGAACTTAAACTGGATTCCCAAGACAGTAGCGCGTCTACTGTAGGTGAGAAAAATAATTAGTAAAATTACATTTCAGCGCTCAGGTTTGTTTCTTTATTAAATTGGAGGACTTTGAATATGATTTGCTCAGGATTTTGCCTTGACACAGCTATGATTTGCTCTGAGGCAAAAAGAAAAATGCCAATTTTCAATTTCGATTAGTTTTAATAAATACATAGTTTTTGTCAGTTCATTGTCAGTATATTAATTTCCTTGAGGGGAAGACTGAGGGATTTTTTTCTAAAGCGCGTGAGTAAAAAAGGACATTTTTTTACCATAATCGTGGGTAAATGTCAGTTGAAAGTCTGGCAACACACAGCCGAAGTTACACTCGATGTTTTGCGCCCTGTTTTTGAAGATCGCATTATTAGCCGCAGAGCTGATGTCGTTTGGCCACCTTGGAGCTGCGACACCGTTGGACTATTATTTGTGGGGTGTCGTAAAAGATAAGTGTTACGCTGACAAGCCAGAGAGAATTGACGCTTTAAAGGACAATATTAATGAAGCCATTGGTGAAATACAGCTGAACATAATCGATAATGTGCTTAAGGCTGGGTTTCCCATTGAAAATTTCGTTGGTGTTTTGCGCAAAACTGTGTAGCTCCCAAAATATTCCGAATATTTAAATGAAATCAACGACTTTAGATTAAACATTTAATAAGCTAAGAAGTTAATAAGCTAAAAAAAATATTAAAAATGTATTTCATCCCAAAAGGGTCATGCATAACGAAAAATTATGAAATTTTTGGAGACGTTTGCGGTGGAACAGTTTTGTTACCTAAAAAATTAATTTTTTATTCCTTTTATATTTTTTATCTATTCTTTAAATGTCTCACGATTCAGTGACGTGGCTTTTTTTTTAATATTTTGTCCAGTTTCGTCAAAAAAAATTAACGAAAACACGAAAAATGGGGAAAATTTAGCAAAAGTAGGTGTGAATTATTTGGAATAATTTCTAAAATAATAAAGATAAAAAATTGAAAATATTTTTTTTACACTGTCGAAATGTACATAATATCACATTAATTTTTTAATTTTTTTATAAATTATTTTACTAAATTTTTTTCAAGTGCAAAGTAAAAAATTGCATGTTTTTCTTAGAATATTCTGCGGTGAACAAGATTCCAGACCCATTTATTTTTACTCAACAACAAAAGTATTTTTTTATGAAAATTGAATATCTCTTCGACTCAGTAACGTTTTTAGAAAAAAAAGAAAAAAATTAAAACATATTTAAAAATGCATTTAAAAAAGTCAATATTCGTGTATCAATTATGAGGAGAATGCAGCAAACAATATTTTCAAATATATTTTTTTAATTTTTTTCATATTTTTTATATAGAAATCAGAAACTAAAATAATTTTACGATTACCCGTTTATTTTATATTAATATTCGAAAATGGGTAATTTTTTTACATTTTTACAAGGAATATCGCGTTTGCGCACACACACTAAGGTACTCAGTTCAAACGAATTGAACTAGGTGGCGTTCTTTTATATTTCGTTCTCTTCTTCTTCTTTTTTTTTCATAGGATAGAGAAAAAATTCCTCATACCAAACGTTCTCATAGAATTCGTTTGAGAATGAAAATTCATTTTTTATACTTCTGGAATGTTTATGATATGCAGATGCAGACATATAGATAGGCAATTGTGATCACTTACTATGTACTTTGTTTTGAATACCTACCTACATTTGTCATATTTGCATGCATACATTTCGAATATGTATGTAAATGCGCGTTTTTTTTTTAATGAGTCAAGTGCAAGGGCTTGAGAAGTAAATACCTGTTACGCAATAAGGAAATAATCTTTGTTTTCGTGGTGGTTTGTGCCATTTCTTAGGATTATGTAAAGGGGTTTGTTTCTTGTTTGTTTTTTTGTTTTGCTTATGTTTTTTGTAGCAATGACATTTTTTTCCTCTCGTTTCTCTATGCTGATGCCGCTGATGGGATCGTAATATTCTTTTAGAAGAAGAACAAACCTGTTACGCAATGAGGAAACGATCTTTTTTTTCGTGGTGGTGTGTGCCATTTGTTAGGATTATGTAAAGGGTTTTGTTTTCTTTTTTGTTTTTTGAAGACAATTGGGTAACTTTTGCTTAGGCAAGGAAAGACAGAAGGCAATTACTTTTTTGATTTTTCTATCATCGTAAAGTCATGTTTGATCAAAATGTCGTCTTGAACTTTTTTAATTGTTCATAGCTTGTCAAAAAGTACCCCTACGTCTTTTTATAGATAGGTAAATATAAAGATGAAACCAAAGAAAAATTAAAATCGTTCATCAGGACCCCAAAAAAGAAACAATTCGAACACAAATGTCATCGAAACTCAAAACCATCATAATCCCAAATTACAAAATTTGCGAAGAAAAAAGAAAAACAACAATTCATGAATGCTACGCCTACTCTAAGTGCACATAACATAATACGTACATATGTAGAATGTAGATGCATTTTTGTGTATGTCCACACCACAGTCCACAATTATTGCACATAGTAAATAGATACATGCGAAAATACTTCTTTTTTTCATCCCTATTTTGTGGACCTTCGTAAGCGAAACTCATTTCTTACATATCGATATCGCTCACTGAAACTGAATTCTGACTTCTGAGTGAGAAAAAAAAACAAAAACTAGAAAACTAGAAATTTCAAGTGGCTATGTGAGACGGAAATAAAAAAAAAGAAAGGGAAATATTCACTAACACTCGTGCATGCTTTTACACGAGCTCGGAGTTCAAGAAAAACGGAAACCCAGTCTTAAAAATTGGACCAATCGTGAAGGCTACTGCCTGGCCAGCCGAGGCAGCCATTTGAATGAAATTATTTTCCATTATTAACCGGAAGGATTGTAAGTCGCGTGAACTTAGCCGCGGTTTTTCTACAAAACTTATTTTTATTGTGAGTTCTGGGTGTATTTCCAATAGTACCAAATTTCAATAGTTCTGGCAAAAATCCATCAAAATTTGGACTTTGAAAATTTAGCACCCAAAAAAATGTTAGGTAGCCCTGACTTAACAACCCTCAAGAGCTCTGATGCAATAAATATATTCATAACCAATGTTCCAGGAGTTCCTCATACCAATTTTTCTGATTTTTGCCTTTCATAGCCAAAAAAATGCATTTTAAATTTGTATGCACAAAAGTGCATTCCTAATTGTTTCAAATATTTGATGGCTAAAATGTCTCTAGCGGCAATAGTTCTGAGGTTCCTCATACTAATATTATCATATTTTCCTAAAACTCGCCGAAGAATTACAATTAAAATTTTCAACCTAACCTAACAAAAAAAGTAGCCCAGACTTTGCAACCCTTAAGAGTTCTGATACAATAAATATGTTCATAACTAATATTCCAGGAGTTCCTCATACCAATTTTCGAAAATTAATCCTTGTATCACGAAAAAAATGCATTTAACGTTTGTATGCAGAAAGTGCATTCGTCCTTTTTCAACAGATTTTTGCCAGAACTATTGAAATTTGGTATAAGGAACTACAGAACTATTGGAAATACACCTAGAACTCACAACAAAAATAAGTTTTGTAGAAAAACCGCGGCTAAGTTCACGCGACTAGGATTGTACTTTCAAATAAAAAAAAAATTTTGAGAAAATATTCAGTAATTTTTTTTATAGCATTTTCAAAAAAAAAGAAGTTATTTGGCGGACCCTTTACAATTTTGAAATCAACTTAGGTTTGCCAGAAGTTCTCCTCTAAGGCAGCTGGCTCAAATTTTGACACCAAAATGCTGTTTACTTCTTTCGATTTCAAATCGCCAGATCTCTGAGGTCTGCTTACCGAGTTATGATCAAAATACCATTTTTTCTGTTTTTTGTCAGCTTATTGCTTATAAAAATATCTTCGGATGCAGGTATCACGACAACTAGAGCTCGGAATTGAGTTTGGCTTTCAGTTGTAAGCTCAGGATAATGAGAACTATCAAATATAAAGAACTAGCCGACCTGCGAACCTCGAATAATTATGATCAAAACAGATGTTGTTAAAATGCGATTTGCATTGAAATAGAGAACTACTTATCTGAATTTTTCCAAGCTCTACAACTAACATTCTACTTTCGTTAACTTGCGAAAACCTTTGGTTTCTTTTAACCTGCTGAAAATCATTTTTTTTCGACTTACATATGTATGCGTTGCTGTCGGTCGTTTGTCGTGCTCATTGAGTCATTGAAACAAACAATTAAATTGTTTTGAAAAGTGTTAGGATTGTTATTTTTGCGAAGATGTGAAAAGTTGGGTTTAAGGTGAAAATTACCTCTCCCACTCACTATGAATTTATATTTGTTTGTTGCTTAATGGTTATTTAAACAAAGTTCCTCCATACCCACAAAAATGTACAGAGGTACAACACCTGCCTTACGGCAGCATTAAATTCCTTTTGCTTTCATTCCCATTCCGAAGCTGGGTAATAATTAGGAATAACAAGTCTTTATGGTGTTATCATTGGTAACAGAAAAAAAATCCTTTTTGACAATAAATACCGGATAATCCGTGAGACTTGTGAAAACATTTCGATTGTTATTCAAATTCTTATGAGGGCTTTTGCCTAGGGTTGTTTTCTTGTGCTTCATAAATAGAGAGCTTATGGGGATGCTTTTCCCGGAAATTGATTGTTCATATTTTTTTGTGGTTATCTACTTTGGATAATCCGCATTAGGAATCTTCACACTAGATACTATCCTGGAATTTTGTTGTCTACTTGAAGCAAAGTTTAATTTGCTTACTTCGGAGTTTTCAATAAAATTATGAGACTCAACGTAAACATGAACAATGGGCAAACATCATCATTCCATTAAAAACTTTATCCCAACAAAACATAATTTGTATGCGCAATTTGAAAAACATCACAACACAATCTTGGAAACCCTTCGGTTTATGGGCTCCACGGCTTCTCTCTGACGGTAATAACGACACTGCCAGTGCCAAAGGCCTTAGTCCCAAAACACTTATTTAATTTCACTTACATAAAGATAAAGAAGATAATTGACGCCAATTGAAACCGAAGAAATAGGGACCAAGTACAAGTCCATTAAAACTTTATGAAAACACAATCGTTTCGTTTTATTGCAATAATAATGGAGACTTTGGAGAATATCCTTATTTTCGTCTGTGTAAATAGCTGTGTCGTCGCTCAGACAAAGATATACCAGCCAAACGCAATCACCCCCTACACACAAATGTTTCGCCGCATGTTTCGTGGCGAAACATTTTCAACAACATCCCAAAACAAAACCAAACACCAAACCAACCAAGCAGCCCCATTGCCCCCAGCCGCTGTCCCACCAAATTCACAAAACATAAGTACTTTTATATATTTTATTATAGCTACCAAGAGAGAGGAGTTTTTGAAACCGTGAATGGCAAATTAGAAAACTTATATTCCGCATCGTTTGAAGTCCTCGCACAAAATGTTCAACTTGTAACAACTTTGAAAAAACTTTTGTTTAAGGATGAACAAAAAATGCAAATTTACTCGCAGTTTTTCGAACAACCAGCAGACGTTAATTAAGTTTCGACAATTTGAAAATTTGTTTCAAACAATTAGCCTGTAATTTTCCATTTAGGAAATTATTCAGTATTCTAATTGAAAAGGATTACTTAGTGTTCTTCAAAAATAGATACAATTTTAATTGTGCGTAATTGTGTCAAAAGTTCAAAGTTGGGTTACTCGTTTTTTAAGCAAGTTGTGTTTTCAGTTTTTGACATTTCCATTGGCTGTAGGCATTATAACATCTTACTTACCTACTTACTTAAGGTGATGCTACAGTCCGGGGTAGACTTGGGCCTCAACCAACAAACCTCTCCAGCCAGCTCGGTCCCTAGCTAGCTGTCTCCAGTTAGGCAAGCTGAGTTGGTTGAGGTCAACTTAATTTGCGCGCGCCGCCTGAGCCTTGGTCTTCCTCTGCTACGTCCCTCTGGGCCTCTGGGGTGGATTCGAAGACTCTACGGGCCAGAGCATTGGTGTCCATCCTCTCCACGTGACCAAGCCATCTGAGTCTTTAGACCTTCACTCTTTTAGCTAGATCAGTGTCGCTGTACAAGGTACAGCCCATATAGTTCGTGGTTAAATCTTCTCCTCCATTCACCGTTTATGCATACAGGAACAGGACCATAGATCTTCCGTAGAACTTTTCTTTCGAACCGGCCTAGGGTGCTCTCATCCGTTTTTGACATGCTTCTGCACCATATAGCAGGGCGGGGATGATGATGGTCTCATCATCACCTTAATTTTTCGTTAGAGGGCTTTACTACTCAATTGCTTTCTAAGCCCGAAGAAACAGCGATTAGCAAGAGTTATTCTCTTTCTGATCTCGGCGCTGATGTTGTTGTACGTGTTGATAGCATAGTCAAGGTAGACAAAGTCCTTTACTTCCTCGAAATTATATGCGTCTATTGTGACGTTTTGTTGGGTGTACTTTCTTGATGACAGCATATACTTTGTTTTGCCCTCATTGACCGCTAAACTCATTTTTTCAGCCTCTGTTTGTATACTCGCAAAAGCAATGTTTACAGAACAATGCGTTCTCCCAATGATATTAATGCCATCAACGTACGCGAGTAGTTGCACAGATTTCTGGAAGATAGTGCCTCTAGTGTTGACGCGGGAGTTCTGCACTTTTCGTTCCAGTATGATGTTAAAGAAGTCGCATGACAGTGCATCACCTTGTATAAAGCCTTTTTTCACATCGAAGGCGTGTCGGTCGGTGAGGTCGTTACCGACTTTAATGGAGTAGCGTGAGTTCTCCATTGTCATACTGTTCAGACGAATGAGTTTTGTAGGTATGCCAAAACTGGACATGGCTTTATACAGTTCTTTTCTATAGATGCTGTCATACGCGGCCTTAAAATCGATAAAAAGGTTTTAGGTGTCGATTTGGAGCTCTTGTTTTTTTTCTTTCCAGGATCTGCCGTAATGTGAATATTTGATCGATGGTGGACTTTCCTGATATGGTCCTATCAGTTTGTTGACAAACGGCTTTAGGCGCTCCCATAGTACTGCAGAAAAGATCTTATAGGCGATATTAAGGAGGCTGATGCCTCTATAGTTAGTGCAGTTTAGAGGGTTCTCTTTTCTTCAGGATCGGGCTAACAATGCTGAAATTCCATTCATCGGACATGCTCTTCAGATAAATCAGCCATTGCTATCTTCACTTCCTTAAGGTCGGGTAGACGGAAATCTTGTCTTGCTTCGTCTTCATTGAATGGTTCCTTCTGCCTGACAGCTGAATTTGATATTTTGATTCGTCATCGCCGTTGTACAGTCTGCAGAAGTGGTCCTTCCATATCTTCATTGCATTGACTGTGGCTCTAATTTCTACTTGTCGTCTTTCTCAAAATGTCTTCCACAGTCTATCAAACCTTGGAAACAGCTTCAGAATAGGTATTGTTTATGACTTAATTCTATGTGAATTGAAGGCGTGTCGGCGCATTGGATGCCTTTCCATTTTTTAATTCTACTTTATGCGCGAATCAATGTTACACCAACCAACTCCCCCAGGAAAGTGTGAGCAAAAACCATTTTGTATGATGTATGAACCCAGATGTGTGTGTCCCTGTAACCTGTGAATAGATAGATAAAAACAAATTTAGCGAAAAATACTCGTTTTATAGGTACACTCTACGCAAAATTTTAATTTAGCATCCGAGCTGTATTTAAATTATATTGCTCCCTGAAGATTACCATTACCATCCCGTTTTTCAATACATTCATATAGGAACGACAGGATAACCGTGTTGCAAATGCTGCAAAGGAACGGGGAACGAGTGCTCAAAACTCAAACATTTGTTTTAAAAACATATGATTATTTATTTGAGTTATGTCAATTTTATTTTGGAAGGGTGTTAACGTTGTTGAATTAAAATTAATTTTGAAATTTTGTTGGTTGTTTTTAATCTATCGAAGTTTGTCGAAAATCGAGTAGGATGTGTTCAAACTTTTTCAACTTGTTTCTGTTTGTTTCAAACCGAAAATTTGCTTTTGAATTTTAAAAGCACGTCCAACAAGACTAATTACTTAACCGTTCAAAGCCTACCCAAAACCGTCCATAAATTCATTGCCTATTATTTTAAGATTTCTCAAATCAAACGTTCCATTGTTAAAGATCTCTCATATGCCGTATGCTCTTTTGCCTCAGCCAACTGCATAAAGTCTCTTTTGCAACTGTTTTCCATAAACTTTTCCCAAAGCCAACAAATTATTTCAAGACGTTCATTTCCTTCCTTCCGTATGCCTTTAATCTTCTATTTTTTCTTCTCACAAAAAAAAGGGGTGAGGGTTGACGAATGAAGGAAAGTTTTGCCTGTGGCATATTCCATTAACATGGGATTAAAGACAATTCCAAGCTCGAATAGCTTCAGTTTCTTTACATTTCCATATCAAAGGAAAGTTGACTAAATACTTTTTTAAAGTACCTACCAACCTTTTTTGTCTACAGAAAGAGTAGTTGGGTAAATTTTGCACTGCAATTCATAAAAAAAAATGACACAAATTTTAATTCTTTTAGAGAAATGCATGTTTATGGTTTTTGTGGTTATTTATCTCTAACGTGGTCAGATTGAAAAACACTGTTTATGTATTTAGAAAGAAAATAAATGTTTTAAAACACACAGAAAAGATTTCGTATGGATATTTATTATGTTAATCTGTGTCCTGAGGTAGCGAAGAATTTAAGGGGTTTAATAGGGTTACAAACGGCTTAGCTGAAAACTCTTTCAACAAAGAGAAAGGGATGTGGTATGTATTCAAGTTTAAAGTGTATGGCCTGAGGGGAAAGCAGATTATAAAATAAACTTCAAGGAAAACATTTTGCTGTGCACAAAATTTGA
The DNA here is from genome assembly GCA_943590905.1 of Sphaerophoria taeniata. NCBI lineage: Eukaryota > Metazoa > Arthropoda > Insecta > Diptera > Syrphidae > Sphaerophoria > Sphaerophoria taeniata. The sequence continues at coordinate 20,060,180 of OX016540.1, read as the reverse complement.
AGTTAAATAAATGTGCATAAATGCTTTCAAAAATTGTGACATGCAGTTTTAATTTACATCTTTTTATTGATTGGAAAGTGCCATGTAGTGGAAAATTAGTTAAGACTAAAAATTTATGAGAAAATTACCGAATGGCAATTAATATCGCTACAAATGACTGATGCGATTAAGCAGTGTCTGGTATTTGCACCCTTTTATCTTAGAAATAAATTTATACTAGCTTACCCGACCGGCATTGTTTTGTCAAAAACAGTTGAAATTTTTGGCAGGCAGGCATGTTAGCTCATTCTAATCGTTTTCAGTTCCAAAAATAAGAGTAACCACGAAATAATAAGATGTCTCAGTGTTAAAACTAAAAGCACATGCGTAGAAGTTTTTAATGGTTTTATTTCATTTGCCAAGTCACGTTATTTTTGGCTCGAAAACAAAATTTATATTAAAACGAAGGGAGCAAAATCGATTCTAAATCTAATCTAAATGCGGCATCTTTTGGAAGTAAAATCTGTCAAATTTACTGTCATTTATTTACTTTGCTGTGCCAAATCACCGTGGATTGATTTGGCTTTCAACAACACGGACAAGTGGTGGAAATGTTTTATCGATAATACTCTATATCGCAACTTAAATACCCTGCGACTCTCGCCTCGCCCGCATTTCAGATAAACAAGGTGGATTCTTATTTATGACACATAGCTCTGCCCGCGGTGTTATCCGCGATAATCAGGATTAAAATTTAAAAGTACCCTATGTGATTTTCTGACCCCTAAACTATCAATGCAAATTTCGTGTCGATCCCTTGCTCTATGCAAAGTTAATACAAGTCTATCCCACTTCTCATAACACCGCAAGAATATACTTATAGACAAAGTTTCATGATGATGGGCTTAGTAGTTTTTGCGTGATGCTCCGACACCTTACCGACTTTCACATTTATAGATTTACAGCCAAATTAATAAACACAGAATAGCGAAGGATTAACGCTTTTATTCTATGGAAAAAGTGAATAAGTGGAAAAAATAAAATAACATTTCTCTTAACTGACATTTGCTTACTTATTCCACCATGCACCGTGAAGGGTGGTTTAGCGAAGGAATACAAAAAAAGGCAAGAACACTGCTTTTCTGTCAGTTCATTAGATGGCGCCACAAGGTACATGCATGTTGGAACAACTTTCAGTTTATGCCACGAAATGTCTTGCGCAAAATTTCCGTACAGACGTTACAGTTTGCTTGTACAAAAAGATTGTTCGTACATGCTTGTCAAGCTTGTAATTGTATGTGTAGTCACCTCAGAATAATAATCTTTTCAGATTAGAACCAAAACCGTGTTTTCCACAAAGAGTTTTCTTAAACAAAAGATACGTTCTCACAGCAGATTTCAGGATAAAGCTTGTGACATTACGCATTTTGGAAATTCTGTTTACCGTGCACAAGTTTTTATGATGTTTTTTTTTTAAAGAAAAAAATTGTATTTATGGTTTCTGTTTTTGTACTATAGGCACTTTTCTATAGGCCTGTTTAATCAAGAATTGCCAATTCTGTTTATAACGCAAGATGACAGGCATTTGGAATGTTGACATGGTTTGACAGTTCTCACAAAACTTCTCCATAAAAAAAGGAGGAGTATAAAAAATTGAACTAAACTGAGCTAACTAATTGGTCGCTACTACTTCTATTTGATTCTGCCTTTCCTTGCTATTCATCTACTGTTTCATTCCCGTCTATATAATAAAGGGTCCGCCATCTAACGGTTTTCTTTCAACTAGTGCTTGTTTCGTGAATGGTCGTCTGATGTCATGTCTGATTTGACAGATATAGTTTTATCCCTCCGCTGAATGAATATGTTTGTGTATACGCTGGAATAACCCTGGGAAATATTGCGACATTATTTTGAAAATCATGGTAATGTTGCAGAATGTGTGCGAAAATTGCGTACGGATTATGGAAGAAGAGAAGCACCGTCAGCTCCATATGTTCGTTATCTTGTGAAAAAAGTGAAAGAAACTGGCATCCTCATCGATAAACCAAAGTGTGAAAAGCCAAAAACAGTGCATGCGTACACCCGAGAATATCGCTGCTGTGGCAGAAAGTATGCGTGAAGCGCCATCAACATCAATTCACCGTCGTTCTCAACAATTGAACATTTCGGAGACATCATTGAGACGAATTTTGCATTAAGACCTTGGTATGACGCCATACAAAGTCCAATTGGTTCAGGAGTTGAAGCCAACTGACCATCCAATGCGTTTTGACTTCGCTAAGTGGGCCTGTGATCGTCTTAGAGAAGGTGCCGATTTTGCCAAAAAATCATCTTTTCAGATGAAGCTCATTTTGATGTTGGCGGCTATGTAAACAAGCAAAAACCCGCACGCATACATTGAAAAGCCGATACACCCAAAACTAGTCACTGTTTGTTGCGGTTTTTGGTCCAGAGGCATAATTGGGCCATTTCGCTTCGAAAATGAGCAAGGAGTGGCCGTTACAGTCAATGGCGATCGTTATCGGGCAATGTTGATCGAATTTTTGTTTACAAAAATTGAAGAGGAGGATATTGGCAACATTTGGTTTCAGCAGGACGGCCGGCGGCGGCGGCGCGGCGCTACGTGCCACACAGCTGAAGCTACACTCGATGTTTTGCGCCCTGTTTTTGAAGATCGCATTCAGCCGCAGAGCTAATGTCGTTTGGCCACCTGTGAGCTGCGATTTGACACCGTTGGACTATTATTTGTGGGGTGCCGTAAAAGATAAGTGTTACGCCGACAAGCCAGAGACAGTTGACGCTTAAGAGGACAATATTCGTGAAGCCATAGTGAAATACAGCTGCACACAATAGATAATGTGCTATAAAATTGGACCGATCGTGTAGGCTACTGCATGGCCAGCCAAAGCAGCCATTTGAATGAAATTATTTTACGTTATTAACCGGAAGGATTGTACTTTCAAATAAAAAAGAAATTTGAGAAAATATTCAGTAGTTTGTTTTTCTAGCATTTTCAAAAAAAAAAGTTATTTGGCGGACCCTTTACAACTATGTCCAGGAATCAAGCACTGTTTAACTTGGTCAGTGTGGAAAATGCTATCTATTCAGTTTCCTTCTGCAATTTAGAACCGCCTTTGATCTTATAGTCTCACTGGCTTAAGCTTTGATATCAGTATGGCTGTCTACGAAAAATGAAGTCTCCGAGGAGTTAAGTTTTTATTGGTGTACCAGTTCTGCCGTTGACAATTCTGTAAGAGGTGAGAGGTGATTCGTATATTTCAAATAAATCAAAAAGATTGATTCCGATGGCTCCCACTTTTCTAATTTTGAAAAAAAAGCATTTCGCAATCAAAACAAAATTCTCCCTTTGATTTAGCTTAAATCCCCATTAATTGTCCATGGGACAAATAAAACCGAAAAACAACGTCACATGCTTCATACTTGAGTTCGTGTTTGAGCAATCCAACAAGAGCTGTCATCTCCTAAATTTCCTTATGATCTCTTATGATTCATTTGTTTTTATCCAAAAGGGCGGGCGGCACATTCGTCTTGTGTATTTTTTAAGTACCGCGGTAAAGCCAACTGATAGTTTCTTTTTAATTGAAACATTGCGCATATAATACCAACCATGGATGATGTCATTTAGCTTCAGCTTAAGACTTGAAACTGAAAATGATTCATTTGGCTCTTGTCGTCTCTGTTGTTTGAAGTTGGCAAAGCCAAAGTGATATTGTATACTCGATTCGAAAACACTTTCAGACAGTCACAGCCCAGAGAGTATCGCTGTCACATATTATATTGAATCTAGACTGTTTGGTCAATTTCGTCTGGTTTAGCAAATCAATTAAATCCAATTAATCCCACAACACTCTTAATGAGTTGTAATAGATGGGTGACATAGTGATATGAATTCGTATGAGAAAAAAAGCACTTTGGATGGAGGCAGCCAGTAGTCGCCTTAATGGCACTGGGATAGTGGATAGAACAACAGATTTCTCCATATTATGAATCTTTCTCACGCTACCAGTAAAGGCCACTGTGACTCCCCCGAACTTTTGCATGATTTTTAACTTGTTATGGGCATGTGTGGCATTTTTAATAATTAGTGCAAGTCGCTACACTCATTGCCAGTGGTTGGATTGTGGATTTTTTTGTTTTTTATATCAAATGCCATCTGAACACATATTTTTAGATTTGCTATTCTGAGTAGAGCCGAACAGTGGCTTTGGATAGGAATTGTGAAATTGTATTGTCGTTAGTTTTTTTTTTAGGTCGGTCAATTCATGGCCTAACTGAAGTGGAAAAATCTTGTGATAGGATGCCATGTTGGGGAAACAAAACAATTTGTTTAATTCATTTGTATAGGAAGCTAAGAGTGGAATTATTGTGACTTATTGTTGTCGTCAAGTTTGCGTAGGCTTGTGATGTTTTGAAACTCAAAGTTTTACGATCTATTACTTGAGAGTGTGACAGTTTATTTTTGTTTTGAAAAAGTTCAACATTTACTACTGCTATGATTGAATGATATTGCGCTGTATAAGCTATCATGAGGATTTCAGTTGGGTTTGAGACAAGATAAAGACTGTGTTTGACTTTGAATTTTTGATGAATCTTTTCTACATTCGCCTCTCGCCTTATATGAGACCGAATATCCTCGAAGCATTTATCATTCAAAAATGCCTATAATACTAATTTCCCTTTTGTACCCTGTTCGGGATAATAGAAATTGCTGTTTACTCTTCATTCACTTTAAGTCTTTCGAATTTCGCGTTTCCTTCAATTGGTTTGAAGACTTCAAGATTAGCTTTTTTGTAGCGGCCAATGTTGTCAATATCGTGCGTCCGCCTGCGAATAGCCGTGGAGTTTGTTGGATAAAGAATTTGCTGAATAAAACGTGTTCTGTTGTATCGGCACCTCATTTTCGCACTTTGTACTCCAGGTTATTTTGAGGAAATTATTTTATGATAGTGCAACTTCTTTGAGTAAAACCTGCGCAGCTTTGGAATAACACGGATGTGTCACACAGTCCAGCCCGGATTTCGAATCAAAGCCATTTCAAAGATGTGCTGTAAGGTGAACAGTCTAATCGATGGTGATCTATCAGGTTGTTGACGAACATTTTCAAACGTTCACAAAGTATTGTAGACAGGTTGAGGTTATTTCCGTTTTTGAAGATCGAGTATACGACACCTTGTAAATTTCAAAGGTTATAGTCAAATGGGTCTATAAAACTAGCAAGCTTTTGTTCTACATCGCCGTAATAGAGCTTGGGTGATGTGATCTGTGGTTCTACTAGTACTACTGTATTTAGGTGACGTGAAATAACGCCCAACGAAATAAAACCAAATTTGAATTCCGGCCTTATTTCCATTTCTTAGGTTAGTTGGAAATTTCGCCAAAAAAATTTGGAAATAAGACCAAAATTTTAAAAACAAGTTTTTCAGCTTTTTAGCAATCTTAAAAAAGAATTCAAGCCGAATAATTCTTTGAAAACAAAAAAGCTGAATTCTTTATAAAATTTTTTGTACACCCAAGGACATATTTAAAGATATGGCCAAATGACACTTTTAAATCATTTTTTCCTCCTAAAAAAAAAAGAACTTCAAATATTCTTTTTTAAATGAAAAAAGATTCATATATAACGAAGAAATGATAATTAAAAAAAGAATTTAAACTAAACAAACTTTCATGTAATCAATATTAAAAAAGTAAATATAAGTACATTAACATGTATATGAACTCTAAACATATTTGATGTTTTATACAATTCCTCGTTTTCGAAAACGAAATAAGACCAAATTTTCGAATTTTGGTCTTATTTCGTTGGGCGTTATTTCACGTCACCCTGTATTTAATGTTGTCTAAAAGGCTTCAGTTCACATGAAAACATTTTGGTGGATTGTCCTGTTGTGGCATCCCTCTATCTCTTCGATCGATACATTCTGTGATGGTGGCAAAAGATTATTGGAGACACGATCGGAAATAGGATGTAGGAATCTCATTCTTGCTATCATAATGTCTCGGCCCGCAGCGAAATCGATCAGCTTGGAATCGGTACCCGACGGTGGTGTTGGTGTCAGTCACAGTCTATAAGTGTGTCTTCTGAGCCTGGCATTAAAATCTACAAGAAAAACGACGATATTCAAAGGCATTACCTAAAACCAGTCTTTGGTGTCTTCGCCTTTTGTATATGTGTGTGCGCAGATGAGTCCTATGTTGGCAAACGTAGTCTTGATGAGAATTATCATTCGCATAGTAAAAACTCAAGGCTCTTCCTGAGTTCAAGCCCAACTACTAACCTACGTCAAAATTCAGGCTAATTCTGTTCTTGGTAGCAATTTCCGTAGTCAGATGTCTCTTTCATTTTGCAGTTACCAAAACTTTCAGCTGGGGGGAGACGGAGACCCAATCTATAAGATTGGAAACAAGGCACCCGATGTTGCTGTGGACGCTTGTGTCTTCTTGTCTTGTACCTACTCTTCGAATCCTTTGAATGACATTTATATACTTAATTCTTTAGGTTCCCAACAACAACAGCATGGCCCTCAAAACTCTCGTCGATGAAAAACTGTCAGACGATGAAATTTATCATAGTACTTGCGAACATATGGTCTATTGTTGATCTAACCTAAAAAAACACATTCAGAAATCACAACGTACTCTGGAGAGGATTTTATACACAACCACTATGATCGACGTTTTGCAATGGGACAAATGAAATGGTGCTTACCCTTTATAGATCGCCCAAAAACTTAAAAATCTCCGAAAGTAAGAAAACAGCTTTAAATGATATATTAGTGGTAGTCATGTTTTTTTCACTACTCAGTAGCCAGCACAGTAATCAAGTGCGAATAAAACGCTCCAGCTCACTTTATCTGTCAAATGCAATTTGCATGGACCCGAGGGTTGTGTCTCGGATTAAGCAAAATAGCAAATACTTCAACCTAAGAGAGTTCATAACTCAGATCATTAGATTCGCGTATCAAAATAATTCTTCGTAACGCCATCAGTGGTGTCTTCATTTCAATAATTGAAAGTTCTATGACCGGCACAACTGTCATTTTTTTACTGGCCTTTTTATCGACCGCAATCCAAATTATTGTTGTTTGCCAAGGAAAATTATGCTAGGCTGACTATTGAGTAGTGAAAAAAACACGGCTAGTAATGTCGAGATTTTTTAAATGTGCAAAACGCATATACCACCTTTGACTACTCCAGTGCATAGTTCCGATGGCTCCTACTGCTAATCTTCCAAAAATTTTGTCCTGCCTTATATTCTTATACCTACATGCTCTCACTTAAATATTTTTTAACCCAGTAACCATAGTTATTTTTAGCAAACGGTGATAAAACAAATGTCGCCTGTTTGACTATCATTTAACACGAAAACATCACGACAACTCTTTCCAAAAAACCACTTACTACCATGACAGCACAATTATGGAATTCAAGATTTGTGGAAAATTATAAGAAATTATAATAACCGCTAAAGCAAAACCGTATAAAACATTTCTTTTCTGATTTTTATTATCAACACTTTCAATCGCTTTTTATCATTTAACAAAACTGATTATATAGTCAAAGTTGGTGTGTGCTCTCCTCGCTATATGACACCGAAATACGAAGAAAAGGGTGACGCACCTATCTGAATAGCGATGGAGTGACAAACCACACCTAGCTGAAGGTACATAAACAAAACATGTCCATTCCACGTCCAGCAGGCTCTCGGGAATATCGTTTCAGTATAATGAAGTATTCAAAGGATTATCAAATACACAAAACCTTGGTTATCGCACTAATTAATGCAAGCATTTCTGTATGGAACGCGAGGATGGACAAAAATCTAAAGGAAAAAATCAACGAGTTGATCACGCGAGAAATTAATTAATTGGAAACTCAATATGGAATATGTCCAGTCTCGAGTGTATGGTGTTGGTGTGTAGGTTTGGGTATTGAGAAAATAAAGGATTGCTTTTGGTTTTTGTCGACATTTTTGTGCTGTTATACTGATGCCATAAGAGGCTTATTTTGTTTTGTGAAAGGGATATTTCTATTTGGTTGCGTATATGTAGCCAAAGTATAGTGTTATGATGGAAGCTAGTTATAGAGGAATGTGAACACGACGTGAAATGACTTTCCTTAAAAACTGCTTCATTTCAAAGTTAACGCTTTGTTTCATTGTTTCTAATTATGCGTGTATGCATACCTAGAAGTTGTAATGTTACTAGTCATAAACCTGTGCTCATTCACATTTCATTTAGGACCTAATCAATCATAGATGTTGATGGAATATCACTGGACAAAAGGTTAAAATAGGTCATGCTATGCTTAGTCTCTTCTATCATGATTCAATGTTATAAAAGTATAGGAATTTTCAAAAATAAGAAATTGCAGGTAAGAAACATTTGTGAACTTTAAAAAAAAGAAGAAGCTTATTTTACTTAAAGCAATAGTCTCAAAATTATCAAACTCAACATATCTTTTCTATTAATATTAGTTTTGAAGAAGAAACTTCTTGTGGTGATACAAAACTTGTTTTATTATTCTGCAATTTGGTACCTAGCAATTATACGAATAGAACAGTAGTCACAAGTGTGCAACTGCCATTTAAGGGATATGCGGCTCAGGAATTGGAAAATCAGAAAATACAATAATAGTAATCCTTAAATTGCTCCAGTAATAATTTGAGGTAGCTTCGATTGCACAATCCTTTCAAGTGAAAGGGTTCAGCGAAAATGAAGGGTGGTTTCGGATGCGGTGAAAAAAGAGTAACAAACGTAACTGGTTCGAAATTTGTGGAAGCCTGTAATTATGGGATTATGATTCTGAGGGCTAATAGAAAATCTATTACGACTGTCGATTACAAGGAAAAGCGATATTAAATTGCGTGTAATCTCCAAGTTAAAATCTTTTTTGCCATGTGCACGATTGTTAATAGAAAGAACGCGACTACAAATTACTAGAACTTTCAATGAGATATCCGCATTAACTTTTACTCCAAAAAATTGTCAAAATGCTTTTTTTTAGACTTTTGAAAACTAAGGCCCTCCGCACACGAAGCAACCGTTTTGCAATTAGAGTCGCAAATCAGTTGCTCAAGCAACTGTTTTACAACAAGTTTGCGATCGATTTGTGACTTCTCTCCGCACACGAGTCAGTGGCGTAGATAGGGGGGGGATCAGGGGGATATATCCCCTCCCATTGGGATCCATAATTGTTCAACATAACCAGTCATGTTAAATAAGTTGAAAAAACGCCCTCTGCAATTTAGTACCTACTTCCTAAGTGGATCAAGTCTTATTAGTATTCACAGGATTCCTAGAGGCATTGTAAATTGTACATTCTATACCTACAGTGTACGGGGAAAACACAAAGTCAACTTCATCTGAAAGAAATTAATACTTCGATAAATCACCTAATATTTTGAATTTCTTTTTTATATCGATTTTTAAAAAGTATTTTTTAACGTCTCTCACCAATTGATAATAGGTAAACGTGCAAGAAAACGAGCTTCCATCCAGCTTTCCACAAAAGCCCAGACCGACACAAAAATTGAAAGTTATTTAGATTTCTTCTCACCGTGTGTCACATTGTTAATTTGGTGTAAGAAACCGCCCCAAACACGCAACACACTCATCCACAGGAACACAAATGTTCGCACAACTGCGGTGAAATTAACGCGAATCCTACCGGTAATAACCCACACTAATTCATTTTAACCAAAAAGCAAAATGCGCTATTACTCATTACATAAAGCATGCCTTACACAAGCCACAAGCGGCAGATTGACAATCATTCGTCGTAATTTTGCGAGTTATTTGTGCGAGTTATTTGGAGTGGTTTTTTTTTTTTTAAATTAATTTTTTATATATAAAATTTTTCGAACATTTCTTAAAATTAATTTGGGTATGCAGTATTCAAGAATATGTAAATTTACATTTTCTAAGTGATTTTCGATTTTAACTCTGGATCCGATTTCGAGATATAGAATTTTGAAAAAAAGTTTAAAAAGGTTTTTAAAAAATACAAAAAAATATTTTAAATTTCTTTGAAAACAAAATATTATTTATACGTAGATACTTTCAGAAAAAAGTACGCTGATCAGGCTTTTGTTTTTGGAAAAAATTGTATAAGAAAAAAAAACGATTCTATGAGAGGTACCGTTTAGGAGGAAGTTTAAAAGAAATCGTTTTTGGGAAAATTGAAAATTTTGGTTTTGGCCAAAAAAAAATTGAAAAAAAAACAACGCGAATTCGGTCAAACCTCTAATTTTCAAGATTTAAGTCAATCGGACCAGTGGTTAAGGCTGCAGGTACGTTTACAGAAAGACAGACAAACATCCAAAACTTTTGCATATATTCTATGCTAGCAGTTGCCCTCGAACTTTGTCCGTCTCTCCCTCGTACTCCGGCCAGAGGTGCTTTTCGACTTGTGCATCATGCGCGTGAATTTGGTTGCGAAGTTATTTTAAAACTGTATATTAGTCGACTCTCCCTAAGTCAAAATTCTTCTTAACTCGAAGTCTTAAAATATGTATTATTTTCTCCGTTTTAGTAAGACTTTACACTGATACTTTGCTCTTATTAATCGCAGCGTTACTTTGTATAGCTTAAAGCCTTTCTCGATAAATGGACTATTCAATACAAGAAGAATTTTTCAATTTCATTAAGCAGTTCCTGAGATCAGCGCGTTCAAACAGCCAAAAAATTAAAACTTTCTTGCCGTTTTTTCCACATTTTCCACTGATTCTTCGCTCCTATTGGTCGTAGTTTAATGTTCTGTAGCCTAAATCTTCCTCGATTAATGGACTATTGAATTCAATTACAATTCGAACCAGTAGTTTCTGAGATAAGCGCATTCAAACAAACATACAAACTCTTCAGCTTTATATATTAGCATAGATGTCGGAAGCAAAAATGAGCGAACTAGATCCATCCCCCCCCATAGCGAAAAGCTATCTACGCCACTGACACGAGTACGACCGAATTTTGATTTTTTTATTTTTTGTTCACAATTTTTATAAGAAACTAGCTGACCCTGCAAACTTCGTCTCGCCACCCTTCAGAGCAACTCCAGAATAAACATTATGATTAACACAGACATTGTTAAAATGCAATGTGATTTGCTTGAATCCAATTGAAATAGAGAACCACGTATCTGAATTTTACCAAGCTCTATGTACAACTAACATTCTATTTTCATTAAAGCATGAAGTAAAATGCAAATTTCTTTGAAAAATTCAAAAACTTCTTCTCTGATTATTTCACAAAAATCTGAATTCCAAACAGCTTACGGTAATCCCCCTTATTTGCTGACTTTCCCGTAAGATTGTCCCAAAAATTTATTTTTATACAATGAAAATGTTATAAAAATGCATTGAGGATTGAGCGGACTAAGAGTCCAAACCGGACATACCAATAAACCAATGCACCTTAAATTCCATAAAAAACGTGATTTAAGGTGTTGAAGTTCTTCGTGCTCTCGCAGTTTTCCGAGTTCCCAATCAAAAAATTTCCATTTTTCTATTTGAGAATCAGTGCACTTTCTATTTGCCCAGGAAAACCCACTCTGAAATTTTCCACTTTTCCGTTTGAAAACGAATATACCTGCAATAATATGCACTTTTCCCAATGAGTTTTCCGAGTTTTTCATCAAGAATTTCTTGTTTTTCCAATCGAAAACCCATTTCGAAACAAAAAAATTCCAAGCAAAAAAAATCAAATTTCCGACCTTTGTTTGGTTTTTCCAGTTTTCCTACTCTTCCATGAGGTTTTTCCAATTTTTTTTTCACAGAAATCATCACTGAATGCAACAATATGAACCATGAAAATTTCACAAATATCTGTTTGGCCATTTCGGAGTCTATAAGAGACATACAAACAAACAAACAAACAAACAAACAAACAAACAAACAAACAAACACACTTCCATTTTTATATATTGTAATGTGTATACACTTTATTTATCTCATACGCTTTGTATCTCCTTCTATTGTAATTAGTGATGGGATCATTCGAATGATATAATCGATTATAATCGATTATGGCAATCATTCGAGATCATTCGATTATTGAAATCATTCGAATGATTTCTCAAACCCTGATACAACTACTACTCTTCAAAATTAAAATCTCAAATGAAAAAAAAAATCGAATGACGATTATTAGTATTCGAATGACCATTATTATCATTCGAATGCAAATAATCGATTATTAGTATTCGAATGAAAAATCATTCGAATGAATAATCGATTATTAATAATCGAATGAAAAATCATTCGAATGAAAATAGTACTCGAATGAAAATAGTACTCGAATGAAAATAGTAATTGAATGAAAATAGTAATCGAATGAAAATAGTACTCGAATGAAAATAGTAATTGAATGAAAATAGTAATCGAATGAAAATAGTACTCGAATGAAAATAGTAATTGAATGAAAATAGTAATCGAATGAAAATATTACTCGAATGAAAATAGTAATTGAATGAAAATAGTAATCGAATGAAAATAGTACTCGAATGAAAATAGTAATTGAATGAAAATAGTAATAGAATGAAAATAGTACTCGAATGAAAAGAATCGATTATTAATATTCGCATAAAAACAAATCGAATATATTTTAAGTTTTAATTCGAATGACGATTTTATTTCTAGTTAAATTTGCAAATCTTTGCAATGGAATTTTGTTTATGATTTTTGGTTACTTTTTTAAAGGCAAACAAAAATTTGTATTTGGAGATTCTTTGCTTTTTTTATATATGTATATGTACATGATTGGTAGAAATTTTTGCGAATTAGTGTTTAAAAAATGAATACGGAACATTGTTTATAGCTAAGAAGAATAACAGGCTATTTTTAAAAATGTTTCTAAAATGAAATTGAACAATAAACCCAGGTCGGTACCTACCATCTGAGAGGGTATTTTCTAAGGCAGGTCTATTAAAAAATGACCGTCAATATTATTATACCTGTAAAATAGCTCATTGTGCACTGTAAACTTTAAATTTTTCACCATTTTCATTGGATTTCGTAATTCGAATGATCATTCGAATGATCATTCGATTATTCAAATCATTCGAATACTATTTTCTCGATTATTGAAATCATTCGATTATGCCCATCACTAATTGTAATGTCTAATACTAATGTGTATACTTTATTATCTCTTACTCTCTGTATCTCTTTCTATATTTAATGTACACACTTTTCTTACTCTCTTAACTTACTCTGTATCTCTTTCTATATTTAATGTACACACTTTTCATTACTCTCTTTACTTACTCTGTATCTCTTGTTTATTTAATGTACATACTCTCTTTACTTAATATCGTTTAATTGTAGTAGTAAACACTCGTGAGGGGCAATAATTAATTAAGATCAAGAGAAACTTTTTGTTTAGCATTAAGAACGTTAGCCCCTACAAAAAATCCCAGTATTTTCTCTCGAACTTTCAGCTTCCCCAAGAACCAATAGGAACCAATAGTAGTTTCTAGAACCCATCATTTTTGATATAAATAGCCGTTTGGTGGCGAGGCGAATTAATTAATTGTGAACTGCGATAAAGAAAAGTACTCTGTGTTTGCAAAGTTATAATTGAAAGTGTTGAATAAATAAGTTTGTGAGTGATTTGAATAAAGTGAATTTGTGTTTTATTTTAAAAGTGAATAAGTTTTAATTGTCGGACCAAGCCGAATATTACATTGGTGTCAGAAGTGGGATTAAAACTTATTGAGAATAAAACAGTGAACAGTGATTAAACTATTTTGTGTGAAATAGTGAAGTTAAAAAAAAAAACAAAAAAAAAATGAGTAAAGTTTTGAAAGACCTAACTGTCGCTGAACTAAAGGCCGAATTAAGCAAACGTGGCTTAAGTGGGGCAGGAATTAAAATCGAACTCGAAAAACGGCTACAGGAATATCTTGAACAACAAAATGAAAACCCAGATACATGTGCTTTCGAAGTGGAAGCAAAATCGGAAGAGGTAAATGCAACTGCCGACTTATCTAACATGATGTCACTCCTTCTAGCCAAATTCGAGAAGAATGTTCTGGAGCAACTACAAACACAAAAGAATGATGTTGTCGAACAACTACAAACTCAAAGAAACGAGCAGAAGAACGAGCAAGAGAATGTCCTCAAGCAATTAGAAACTCAAAACAAGAATGTTCTGGAGCAACTAGAAACTCAAAGAAACGAGCAGAAGACCGAGCAAGAGAATGTCCTCAAACAACTGGAAACACAAAAGAATGATGTTCTGGAACAACTACAAGCTCAAAGGGATGACGTTCGAGATCGGTTTGATGAACAGAAAAATCTGCTAGAAGGCAGGTTTGCGGACTTCGAAGACAAAATCAATGAGCGTGTCGAAAAACAAAATTCAACGACTAATGCACGTTTCAAGGAAATAGACGACCAGATCGAAACCATCACAAAGGAACTGGAAAAAGTGCGAAAGATGAAAGCTCGAGAACCTTCTGGTGAGTGCTCAAGGAAGAGGGAAGTGAATCCTCCAAGCTTTGATGGTCAGATACCGTGGACAATCTACAAGAAACAGTTTGAAGCAGCAGCGTTTACGAACGGCTGGGACGATGACGAGAAATACATTGCTCTTACGCTCGCCTTAAGAGGAGCAGCTGCTGAACTGCTACAAACCATCCCAGCAGAGAAGAGTGGTGACTTCAAAGTTCTGGTAACCGCCATTGAACAGCGGTTTGGGGATAGCCACATGACAGAAGTCTTCCGAGTTCAGCTTAACAATAGAGCACAGAAAAGAGGTGAAACTCTGCAGCAGCTTCAGGCAGATATCGAGCGATTGGTTCACCTAGCATATCCAACAGCTGGCAATGAGATAATAAATCAACTTGCTGTTGAAGCCTTTGTGAGAGCTGTGGGCGATATAAATCTCCAAAGGGCTATTCGCACTGCCGGAAAGCAAACACTACCAGAAGCATTGGCTTTCGCTCTGACAATGGAAGCCGCAGAACAAGCTTCCCAAAACGTGCATCGCGTGAGAGAATTGGAAGTCCAAGAATGCTCTTGTCAGAAGGCTACTCTGGAAAGGAGTCAGCGAGATGGACGAGCACGATGCTGGAACTGCAACAAGACCGGGCATCTTCAACGACAGTGCAGATTACCGCGAAGAGGAACCGCATGCCAACACTGTGAACACAGAAATATGTCAACTGGTCAAAGTTACACCTACAACAATGTTGCTTCCCAAGTTGTTTCCCATCCCACCAACTTCGAGGGACAGAAGCTGGCTTCTAGTACCGATAGCTACAGAAACACCATCCAGGTTTCTCAAACGAAACGTGACAACAAGAGCCTGACCGTGGAAGCAAGTATAAACGGCAACAAATGTGTGGCTACCATCGACACCGGTGCCACGGCGTCCATTGTACGGCAGGGCCTCGTTAATAAGACATGGCTCCACAACACCAATAGCTATCGTCTAAGGACTGCAACTGGAGAAGCCGCAAAAGTCTATGGTGAGGTACGTCTTAAGATCCGGATGGCAGAGCTGGAATTCTCTCACCTGTTCCTGGTAGCAGATATATGCGACGAGTGCATTGTCGGCGTCGATTTCATGAAAGATCACGGATTGATATTGGACATCGGGAACCAAGTCCTGAAATATCGAAACATCGAGATTCCGATGATCTATGGGATTCACTCATATGAGACCTCGCTATCTGTGAAAACCGTCATCAAAGAAGATCTGACTTTGCCTGCTTCTTCAGAAGTATTCGTGTGGACGAAATTGAAGGGTAAGCCTGGAAGCCATCGATATCTCATGGTCGAACCAGCATCTGTAAAGTCCTCCCAAAACGTCACCATTGGGAAGACTCTTGTTAGACCTGTAAAGAACATGGTTCCCGTACGAATACTGAACATCAAGCCATACGAAGTTAAGCTTAGAAAAGGTGAGATTGTCGGACAATGCGAATCTGTATCAGCTATAACAAGGATCAGCGAAGAAGAGACAAGGCAAACATTGAAGTCCAAAGAGCTGAACTCTATAAAAACGAACATTCTCAAGTCCTCTAATCGTGGCCACCAACAACGAAGAACTGCAGAAGGTCTCCTCGAAGAATTTGCAGACATCTTTTCGTCATCGCAAGGGAAATATGGCAGAACACAACTGGTTCAACATCGAATCAACACCGGGGATGCAAAGCCGATCCGTCAACCTGCAAGACGCCTTCCACTAGCCAAACAAGGTGAAGTTGAAGAACTGATAACCACCATGAAAGAAGAGGGTCTGATCGAAAACTCTAAAAGCCCTTGGGCGTCTCCAGTGGTCCTGGTAAAGAAGAAAGACGGATCAACCCGCTTTTAAGTAGACTATCGAAGGTTGAATGATGTGACCAAGAAGAATAGCTACCCTCTGCCTAGGATCAGTGATACTCTGGACGCTATGGAAGGAGCACAATGGTTCTCAACGTTGGACCTGAAAAGTGGATACTGGCAAGTAGAAATCCATCCTGAAGATAAAGAGAAGACAGCGTTCTCGACAGGAAACGGACTGTGGCAGTTCAAAGTGATGCCTTTTGGACTGTGCAATGCTCCAGCGACTTTTGAGCGCCTTATGGAATGTGTCCTGCAAGGACTCACATGGAAGTCTTGCCTGGTCTATTTGGATGACGTCATCGTATACGGGAAAACATTTGACGAATATTGCACAAATCTGAGAGCCGTGTGAGATACTGCATGCTATCCTATTGTTGTTGTATAATATCTTTCTGTATTTTAGTTCCTAACACGATTACTCTTACCAATACGATAACATAAACCGATTCTCATTTCAATATATATATATATGTTTGTTTTGTAACAACAGATCGTTATTTCTGTTTATGCTATTTATATACTTTACCCCTACTTCCATTGTACAAACACTATTCTCTTTTCCTTTTATCTTCTCCTTCTTGTTTAAATGTGAAAATAAAGACAGTTTCAAATTGGATGCGAAACGGTGCGGTCATCAGCTCAGCTCTCGGTGTTTTATTTAAATATTAAAGTCGATTAGCAAACATATGTACTATAAATTATTCAGAAGTGGGATTAGTAAATCCAAGTAAAGTTTCTAATAAAATAGTTCATCCCAGTGTTAATTAAAGTGACGCTGTTCTCCTCGCGAAAAAAAAACAAACTCGAGTCAATTTGATGTTTTATTTTGTTGTGTGACACACAAGCAAAGCCATAAATTTTTTTCCCTCCTTTCTAAATTCTTGTTTTTTTTCTCTCATCTTGATATTTGCTATACCTTTGTCGTGCGCGGTGTGCAAATAAATTAAAAAAAAAAAAAAAGAAAATGGAACAAATGATCGATGTGTCTGAATACACAGCTGCCCAGCTGCGCGAGTGGTTACAGCGCTTAGGCAAATCAAGCGCTGGTACGAAACCAACTTTAGCTGTGCGTTTGAACGAGATACCAGTAGAACAACGCGGTTTGCCTCCACCAAAACGAACGGCAAATGAAGAAAAAAACTTGCTTGACGACAACGACGAAGAAGCCGATGACGGTGAAGAAGAAAACGAGTCCAATGATGAACAGCAAGAGGTTGAGGAAGAGGAAACAGCAACAGAGAGGCAACAAAGACAAAAGGAAAACGAGTTGTTACGAAGAGAAATAATAGCGAGGGAGAACGAACTATTGAAGATGATGGCAGAGCTGAGCAAACAGAAAAGACAAGAGACGGAAAAGACAACGGGAACGACAACGGGAACGACAACCGAAGAGGCAGCTGGAGTTAAAACAAGTTCAACGGTGGTGACGACAACGGAAACGACAATTGAAGAGACAACGGGAGCAGAAAAAAGTGCGACAGCGGTGACGACGACGGGAGCAACAACTGAGGAGGCAACTGAAGCAACGACAAATTCAACCGTGGCAACTGGAGTGAAAACGAGTTCGATGACGGCAACAACAGCACAAATGACAACTAGAGTGACGACCGGCAGCCTGGCAGTGCAACAGTATACTATGTATAAAGAATTAGTGCCTGAATACGATGGTGGAGGAAACGTTGAAGTCTGGTTGACACAGCTAATGAACGTAAAACAAATGTACGACGTTTCCGATGAAATGTTGCGCACGCTGTTTGTCACCAAGTTAAAAGGCAAGGCAGAGGAGTGGCTGAATGCACAACCAAATTTTTTGTGCCTGAATGTCGAGTCGTTGTGTGGAAGTCTAAGAGACGATTTCACGAAGAAAGAAAACAGGATGGTAGTCAGGAAACGGTTCGAGGCAAGACAGTGGAAGACAACGGAAAGTTTCGACGAGTACTATTTGGACAAAAACCGATTGGCGACTGGACTGGACTTGGATGAGGAAGAACTAGTTGAGTACATAATCGAAGGTTTTTCGGATGAAAATCTGAGACTACACGCTCTGGTTAGCAACTTCACGACAAAAGCAGGATTATACAGATCGTTCCACAGAATACAACAATGCGCAAAGGAGATGGAGGGAAGACCAACAGCAACGGGATCGACTACGAGTGCAACGACAACAGTATCGAGAAGGCCATACGACACGGTAAGGTGTTACAACTGTAATTCAATGGGACATATTGCGAGTGTTTGCCGTAAGCCAAAGAGAGAGTATGGTGTTTGCTACGCGTGCGGGGAAAAGGGACACATAGTAGCTGCTTGTCCCCAACGGAAATTAGCACAAAGGGTTCATCAACTGAACGAAGAGGAGGAGTCAAACGATTTTGTAAGAAATTTTTTATTTAGTTTTGATTCACATAATGATGTGAAAATCTCTCTAGATTGCCTCATAGATACCGGAAGCCCTATAAGCATGGTAAAGACGTCACGAATTCCGGATGTCATTAAAAAAAATTGTTGTAGTTGTGTAACAAAAACAAAAAATTACTACGGAATAAATAAAAGTAGATTAAAAGTTCTTGGACTGGTGTCTGGTGTAATTTTTTTCGAGAAAGAAGTTGGAATTAAAGTTAATTTTGTTATTGTAGATGATGAGGCAACTGGATATGAGGCAATCTTGGGAAGGGATTTTTTAAGAAAAGGGAAGTTTAGATTAATTACCGACACAAAGAAAAAAAATGAAGTTAAGTCAAAAGAAAATATAACAACAGATAGTCAGTTCGAAACTGAAAGACAGCTTATGTCGATTGAATATAAAGACGATAATGATGTTAAATTGGAAATAGATGATAACGTTAATTTTGAGACTAGAACAAAACTGATTGAATTATATAAAAAAAATTATTTGTACGCCGATCGCCCCACGGAACCTACAGTCAAAACAAAGATGAGCCTTGTTCTCAACGATGTTAAACCTTTTCATTGTCGTCCACGTAGACTTTCTTATGTAGAAAAGGGTGAACTCAGTTCATTGTTAGATGAATATCTAAGAAAAGGTTATATTAGGGAAAGCGAGTCGGAATACGTTTCGCCGATAGTGTTAGTGAGGAAAAAGACGGGAGACATCAGAATGTGTATTGATTTTCGGACGTTAAATAAGATAACAGCAAAGGATAGTTATCCAATCCCTATTATAGACGATTTATTAGATAGGCTAGCCAACAAAACGATTTTTTTCAAAACTGGACTTGAAGAATGGGTTTTTCCATGTTTACATGCACGAAGATTCTGTAAAGTACACATCTTTCATTACGCCGTTGGGCCAATATGAATTTCTTAGAATGCCGTTTGGGTTAAAAAATGCTCCGTCGACTTTTCAAAGACACATCAATAGGATCTTCTCAGACATGATTAGAAATGATGAAGTTATAGTCTACTTAGATGATATAATGATCGCAACAAAAACTTATGAAGAACACTTTAGAATACTTGGAGAAGTTTTTAAAAGAATGACAGAAAATCGATTGGAGTTAAGAGAGGATAAGTGTATGTTCCTACAACAGAAGATTAAGTATCTAGGTTTTACGATTACGTGACAAGGGATACAGGCAGACGATAGAGGAATTAAAGCGATACAGGATTTCCCTATACCACAAAAAGTTCATACGGTACAAAGTTTTCTAGGCTTGTGCTCATATTTTCGTAGATTCGTCAAAGATTTCTCGATAATAGCTAAGCCTTTGTACGACTTGGTCAGAAAAGACAGAGAGTTTAGTTTCGGACCAGAACAGTTGCATGCTTTCGAGATGCTAAAAAAAAGCTAGTAGAAACTCCGGTACTGGCACTTTATGATCCTAAAGACGAAACAGAATTACATTGCGACGCAAGTGCTATAGGTTTTGGTGCCATATTGCTTCAAAAGAAACAGGATGGGAAATTTCATCCGATTTTTTACTACTCTAGGAGGACTACAGATGCGGAAGCCAAATACCACAGCTTCGAGTTAGAAACGTAGCGATAGTGTATGCCCTAGAGAGGTTTAGGATTTATTTGCAAGGGAAACGGTTCAAGGTCGTAACCGACTGCAATTCTTTGACGATGACGTTGAAAAGGAAAGAACTCAATCCAAGAATTTCCAGGTGGGCGTTAGAGTTACAAAATTATGAAATGGTATTAGAACATCGAGCAGGAAGTCGAATGCAACATGTAGACGCGTTAAGTAGGTCAACGAATGTATTGACAATAGAAACAAATACGTTCGAAGAAAACTTGATAATATGTCAAAACAAAGATAGTAAAATTGTTAAGATTAAGCAAATGCTGGAGGAGACTGAAAGTAAATCGTATGAGATGAGAAACGGAGTGGTGTATAAAAAGAAGAACGATGGTACCATCGTGTTCTTAGTACCCGAAGACATGGTTGATCATGTTTTATACAAATACCATGATGAAATGGGCCATGTAGGTACAGATAAAACCTGTGAGTTAATTTCGAAAAGTTATTGGTTCCCCAATATGAGAGAGAAAATAGGATTGCATATAAAAAATTGCTTAAAGTGTATAGTTTATTCAGCCAAACAAGGTAAAGAGGAAGGTTTCCTTCACAACATTCCAAAAGGGAAGATACCGTTTGAAGTCATACACATAGATCATTATGGACCGGTAGACAATTCTAGGTCCGTCAAAAAACATGTGTTAGTGATTGTTGATGCTTTTACTAAGTTTGTAAGGTTGTATTCAACAAAAACGACGAATACCAAAGAGGTCGTTAGAGCACTAGAAGACTACTTTAGAGCATATAGCGTACCGAAATGTATAGTGTCAGATAGAGGGAGCTGTTTCACTTCGACTGAGTTTAAAGAATTTTTGATAGCTAGAAATGTTAGACATGTTAAAGTTGCAACGGGATCGCCTCAAGCGAACGGTCAGGTTGAAAGAGTTAATAGGAGTTTAGGGCCTATGTTGGCTAAGTTAGTGAAACCGGAAGAAGGATTGTTTTGGGATCATGTCTTAGACAAGGTAGAACATACTTTTAACAATACGGTGAATCGCACGATTAAGCAACACCCTAGTGTGATGCTGTTCGGAGTAGACCAAAAAGGAAAGTGTTCAGACGAACTCAAAGATAAATTGATAGAAATAGAAAGATTAGGAGAGAAACGGGATCTTAAGAAGGTAAGACAGAAAGCAATAGAAAAACAAAAAGACACTCAGGCATACAACAAACAATATGTAGATAGAAAAAGATGTAAACCAAACGTTTATAAAACTGGCGATTTTGTCATGGTACAAAATTTTGATTCACATCCAGGCGCGTCTAAGAAACTGATACCAAAGTTCCGGGGACCTTACGAGGTTACGAAAGTATTGCGAAACGATAGATACGTACTCAGAGATGTTGAAAATTTCCAACAAACAAGGTTACCTTACCAAGGAGTGTGGGCGGTCGGCAATATGAAACCGTGGCTTAGAAAAATTGATAAAAGAAAGAAAAATTGTAAAACTAGATAAAGATCAGGTGATCTTACAGGTCAGGATGGCCGAATTGTAGTAGTTACTACTGTGTGAGATACTGCATGCTATCCTATTGTTGTTGTATAATATCTTTCTGTATTTTAGTTCCTAACACGATTACTCTTACCAATACGATAACATAAACCGATTGTCATTTCAATATATATATATATATATGTTTGTTTTGTAACAACAGATCGTTATTTCTGTTTATGCTATTTATATACTTTACCCCTACTTCCATTGTACAAACACTATTCTCTTTTCCTTTTATCTTCTCCTTCTTGTTTAAATGTGAAAATAAAGACAGTTTCAAATTGGATGCGAAACGGTGCGGTCATCAGCTCAGCTCTCGGTGTTTTATTTAAATATTAAAGTCGATTAGCAAACATATGTACTATACGTGTTTCAAAGACTTCGAGAAGCCCACCTCAAGCTCAATCCAGAAAAGTGTTCACTCTTCAAAACCGAAGTGAAATACCTGGGACATATCATCTCATTCCAAGGAGTTAAGACGGATCCTGATAAGGTTGACACCGTGAAGAATTGGCCAACAACACAGGACAAACACCAACTCCGAAGCTTTCTGGGTCTAGCCACCTACTATAGGCGCTTTGTCAAAAACTTTGCTGAGATCGCCAAGAGTCTACATCAGCTAACGGAAAAGGGAAAGCAGTTTAAATGGTCAGGTGAGTGCGAGCGCAGCTTTCAAGAGCTCAAGCAACGCTTGTGTAATGCACCAGTGCTGACCTATCCGACTCCCGGAAAACCGTTCATCATTGACGCTGATGCCAGCAATGTCGGGATTGGTGCCGTACTATCACAAGTACATAATGGTGAAGAAAAGGTAATTGCCTATTACAGCAAGGTACTCTCAAAGTCAGAAAGAAACTATTGTGTGACCAGAAGAGAACTTCTTGCACTGATCTTGGCAACAAAGCACTTCCATAAGTATCTCTATGGACAGAAGTTTCTTCTCCGAACCGACCATGGAGCACTAAACTGGCTTTTGAATTTCAAGAATCCAGAGGGTCAAGTGGCGAGATGGATTGAGAGACTGCAGACGTACGATTATGAAATTCAACATCGGAAGGGGAAGCTTCACTCAAATGCTGATGCACTGTCTCGGAGACCATGTAAGCAAGACTGTAAGCATTGCAGACGCCAAGAAGAAAAAGAAGTGGTTACTGTCCAACGAACCAGAACCGATCCCATTTATGGCTGGAGTAACGACGAGATGAGGAAGGCTCAACAAGAGGACCCAGATATTGAACCCATCCTCGCATGCAAGGAACACCAGGAAAAACCAGAATGGGCTGATATCTCCGACAGAAGTCCGGCTCTGAAGGCCTATTGGGCACAGTGGGACTCGTTGCATGTCCAAGAAGGTGTCCTTCGACGTAAGTGGGAATCAGCAGATGGAAAGTCCTATGTAATGCAGCTAGTCTTACCGAGATCGAAGATTATGGACGTTCTGCGAGAGATGCATGATGGAGTTTCGGGAGGCCATCTAGGAGTAAACAAGACGCTAGAAAAGGTTCGACAACGATTCTATTGGCTACATGCAAGGGAGGATGTCGAGAAGTGGTGCCGAAAATGTGATACCTGTGCTGCCACCAAAGGCCCGAACAAAAAGAATCACAGCCAAATGCAGCAGTATAATGTCGGATCACCCTTTGAAAGGATTGCAATAGACGTGGCGGGTCCATTTCCGGAAACAAATAATGGAAATCGTTATATTCTGGTCGTCATGGATTACTTCAGCAAGTGGCCTGAAGCATACGCCATACCGAATCAAGAAGCCAAAACAGTCGCAGACCAAATTGTGTTCAACTGGGTGAGCAGATTCGGTGTTCCATTAGAACTGCATTCCGACCAGGGAAGGAATTTTGAATCAAACATATTCCAGGAAGTTTGTGGGCTTCTTCACATCAAGAAGACAAGAACAACACCACTCCACCCACAATCTGATGGCATGGTCGAACGGTTCAACCGAACCCTTAAGGAACATCTTTGCAAAGTTGTGGACGACAACCAGCGAGATTGGGACCGACACATTCCACTGTTTTTGATGGCGTATCGAAGTGCAAGACATAGCTCAACTGGCCATACACCGTCTGAGATTTTGATGGGAAGGAACATCAGATTGCCGAGTGAAATTAAATTTGGATGTCCCACGTCGGAACCGCAAGCCGAGGATGACTACTTGGATGACCTCAGAGAAAGACTCCTTCAGATCCACGACGATACTAGGTCAAAAATAAAGATGTTCAGTGACCGAATGAAGACACGCTACGATATACGAGCGACAACAACAGAGTTCCAAGCAGGAGATCGAGTGTGGCTTTACAATCCCCATCGACAAAAAGGGTTGTCACCGAAACTTCAACGGGACTGGGAAGGTCCATATACAGTGATTAGCAAAATCAACGACGTCGTGTACCGGATACAAAAAGGAGTCAGAGGTAAACTTAAAGTCGTACATCGTGACCGACTACATCGCTACAGTGGTGATGAAGATGATGGATTTGTTCGGGACGATCAATCCTAAGGAGGGGGCAATGTAATGTGTATACACTTTATTTATCTCATACGCTCTGTATCTCCTTCTATTGTAATGTCTAATACTAATGTGTATACTTTATTATCTCTTACCCTCTGTATCTCTTTCTATATTTAATGTACACACTTTTCTTACTCTCTTAACTTACTCTGTATCTCTTTCTATATTTAATGTACACACTTTTCATTACTCTCTTTACTTACTCTGTATCTCTTGTTTATTTAATGTACATACTCTCTTTACTTAATATCGTTTAATTGTAGTAGTAAACACTCGTGAGGGGCAATAATTAATTAAGATCAAGAGAAACTTTTTGTTTAGCATTAAGAACGTTATAGCCTTTTCCCACCGACTTGATTTAGCTTATTTGATTTATAAATCAAGAAAGCGTTCCCACTGAACTTTTTACTTAATTTAGCTTGACATTTATCACAATCTTGGCATTTTTTTGAATTTTTCAATAAAATATATCAATATATGACACAAAAATTGAATTTTGACTGTCAAAAAGAAAAAAGAAATGAATTTGAAATGAATTTTATTCATTACTTGAGCATGAAATCATTCAGCCTGGAATCATTGAGTTGATTTATACCTAATTAAAAATAAAACAAGATAAATCACGTAATTAGAAATGATTGAAAATGTATGGCAAATCATGAAATTAATTATGTGATTTAGCTAAATCAAGTTAATTGAGCTAAATCACGTTGGTGGGAATAGGCTATTAGCCCCTACAAAAAATCCCAGTATTTTCTCTCGAACTTTCAGCTTCCCCAAGAACCAATAGGAACCAATAGTAGTTTCTAGAACCCATCATTTTTGATATAAATAGCCGTTTGGTGGCGAGGCGAATTAATTAATTGTGAACTGCGATAAAGAAAAGTACTCTGTGTTTGCAAAGTTATAATTGAAAGTGTTGAATAAATAAGTTTGTGAGTGATTTGAATAAAGTGAATTTGTGTTTTATTTTAAAAGTGAATAAGTTTTAATTGTCGGACCAAGCCGAATATTACAATATATAGAGAAGAGACTATTCAACATGTCAAACAGTTGTACCGATGAAGACGATTTAATTGACTATTACCAGTACTGAAGACAAAGAAAGCTTGTACGAAGAGAACATTGGACCCATCCATACATACAGAAAAATTTGAAATGCAGACTTTATGGCAGCAGAAAATTTAAATCAAACGGATACCAAAGTTGGTTGCTTTCAACATCCAAAAGATGGACACGAATATGAGAGAATGTGTATGTATCTGCTGATGGTCTCTATACCAGACATACAAACAAACCAAGCCCTTTTCATCCCAATTAAGCTTCTTCAGATAAACTCCTTGAATGATTAAACACCACGTATCTTACCGATATCGTTTACCTTTACGTAATCAAAATCCTAAATGTTATCAACGATCAAATGATTCACTATTTTTTTTAATTTTCCGAGTTTTCCACCAACAATTTTCTATATTTCTATTTGAAAACGAATGCACCTAAAATTCGCGGTCTTATATCAACAATATTTCATTTGAAAACCAAAGCACCTACAACTCTAATGAGTTTTGCGGGTTTTCCATCAAGAACTTTCTATTTTTCTATTCGATAAGCGATTCTTTAACAAAAAGAACATGCAAAGAAACCAAATTCACGTCTATGTATCATATCATATTTCATATTTCCAGTTTTCCGACTCTTCGGTATGGTTTTTCCAATGCCAAAAAAATTCCAAAAATACAACATGCATATCCATAAATATCTTTTGGGCCGTTTAGAAGTCCATACCAGACATAGAAACAAACAAACACATCTGTTTTTATATATAACTAGCTGACCTGCGGGACGTTGTTCCCGCTCTTAAGAAATTGTTAGTGGGAACTTAAAGGTTGAGTGTGCAGTTTTCGCACTTACACTTTTTACTCCCATTTTTAGTAAGATCTGTCACTTTTGAAGGAGAACAATATTTCCCCTCTCTGCCGATTTTAGCCAAAAAAATTTCTTGTGGCAGTTTTTGTAAGTTCTGGCAAATTATAAGAAACACATTGAATTTTGTTGACGTTTGATATAATTTTGTGCATTTGGCAGATTTTTGCTGTGAAGCGTTATTTTACTTTTTGGGAGAATCACAAATTTTAATCACCAAGCCTCGATTTTTGACAGTTTTTACAAAAACTGCCGAAAAAGTAAAAGAACGGACCAGATGGGTGCAGGGAACTTCGCCTCCAATGTAAATACTGTTTTCTGTTTAGGACTTCTAGGCTAGGGAACATGACTAAGAACACGTCAATGGCCACAAATAGTCCAGCCGATATTATCTATGATTTTTTTTTCAACCCATTTTCTTAAACTTGTTGTCTGATCTCAGGAACTGAAAAACATTGGAGGGCACTCACAGACCAGTCATATACACCTTTTGCACTTCCTTTTAAAGACAAAAATGGCACATCATGCTACTATTACCAATCATGATTTCTAAGTCCATCGAACAAACAAAATATGAATGCGGGTACCTACATCGTCGAATATTGTTGCAAGCTTTTTGAAATAGTTTCTGTATCGCCATCGTCCTTGTGTAGCATACATTATGTATGTGCATGTACATATAATTAATTTTCTATTAAAATATTTTTCGATTTGACAAATAATAATTTCAATATTTGAAATCGATCAGATTTTTTTTTGTAGTGAAAAAATATGTTTTTTTTAACATTGGAACCGTTTGTCATTTCATTGCATTTGAAAAATATACATTTTATTTTTCTAAACCTTCTACCCTAATACCTCTTGCATTCAGAGAAAAAATTAGGAAAATTGGTCAACCAGTGTGCCCGGTTAGCGAACGAACACAAAAATTAGGCTGTTCTTTTATATATATAGATATTATAATTTTAATAACAAAAACAAAAAAAGTTGCTTAAGCAACTGCAAACCGGTTTCATTTCAGTCGAGCGTGGGAGCTCTCCTATAGAGCTTCATATACAAAGTTGCTTGAACAACTGATTTGCGATTCTAGTCGCAAAACAGTTGCTTCGTGTGCGGAGGGCCTTAGCGAACAAAAATCAATTTTGTGTGATTCCAGCGTTTTTACGTTTACTTGTTTTCAAATTTTTTATCAATTTTAAATTTTTGCAACTTCAAATCTTCTATAGCAGCCAATATTTACTGATAAATGAAAATTAAAGCGTTAAGGTCATGGGATGGGTACATAGTTACCACAACTCCTTCGACTCAAATATTTTTATGCAACCAGAGTTCATAATTATGTGCAAATTTCAGCTATAAACTCGAACTATTCATATTTATCAAGTCTAAAGCAAAATTAAGAAATCTACATATATCTTTAATTTGATTTTGTGTTCTTTCAACACTTGCAGTTGAGCCTGCGTCCGTTAATTCCACACAACTTAGAGGTGTTTTCCACCAATGGCTTTTTCCGTCAATTTCTTTGTTTGGCTGGAGTTATAGCAATTTCACGGCTGCTAAGCCGTTTAAGTTCACATCTTGGGATTTGAACCTTGGACCAGCTAGCTGAGAAGCCAATGCACTACGCATTGCGCTAACAACTCCACTGATTATCTCGTTTCCCATTGCAGACCATTGATTTTCTTTAGATTTTTCGAAAATTTTATGCGAGTTCTATTCGAAAAAAGTGAGTCAGAGATTTTACGTTAACTTGATTGCCGAAAGATTGATACAATTGTTGCCTCCAGTCAAAATATTCCCGCTCGACTTTCGAATCCTTCTTAATGTTTTCAAACAATTTATTGACTTACATACTTAACTAGTTCCCAATCCATGTAAGATCTCAGCCTGAGAGACAGCATGCATTCTCCAGTTGTCAAAAGCGCTCTGGCATCAGCAGTTACTTGTCCTTGTTTCCAGAGGTTCGGTCTTCGTGGTCGTCTCGAATCTGTGGGCTGCGAAGTGAAAACTTTCCTGGCTGCAGCGTTGTCGTCCATTGGCTCGATGTGGCCGAATAGTCGTCTTTCCTTGGCTTTCTGGATTGACTACATCCACATCTTGGTTAAGCTCGTACAGTTCTCAGTTGAACCTTCTTCTCCATTCGCCATCGTCACATACAGGACCAAAAATCCGTCCAAGAATTTTTTTCTCGAAAGTTCCCAGTATCATGTCCTCATTTTAACTTATCGTCCAGCGCCGAAAAGTAAGATTGGTGAAATCAAAGTCTTGAAGAGTAGGCACTTTGTCTTTCCAATGAGGAGTTTTGAATCCAGTTGTTTGGCCAAACCGAAGTAGCAGCGGTTCACTAGGGTTATTCTTCGCCGGATCTCCACTGAGGTGTCGTTTGTGGAATTGATTTTTGTTCCAAAAGGAAGATAAACTACTTAACTACCTCGAAATTGCTGCTACCAACAGCACGTTTTGTCCTAGGCAGTGGACAGTTGTTCTTTTGTTTATTGATAGCATGTACTTTGTTTTGTCCCCATTCACTTCAATACCAACGAGCTTCGCCTGTTTTTCCAAGGCCTCAAGCGCAGCTGTCTGGGATCGACTGATGATGTTTATGTCATCCCCATAGCCTGAAAGCTGGCCGGATTAGTTAAATATAGTGTTTTCCGTGCCCTGCGCACTATCTGCTCCAAGACTATGTTGAAGAAATCAGCGCATCTCATTGTTTAAACCCTACGCATGTTTTAAACGGCTCGGATGAGATGTTACCCATTTGCACAATACACTGCGTCACGCAGCACAGCTGGATCAGTTGTTTGGGATCCCGAATCCAGACATCGCTCCCATAAGCTTTTGGCGATAGATGCCATCATAAGCGGCTCTTGAGTCGATGAAAGGATGGCGAGTTTCGAGGATTTGCCTCAGTGTGAATATTTGGTCTATCGTTGTTCTGTGTTGCAGAACGGTTTAAGACGCTCACACAGTACGTTGGATAGGATCTTGCATGCAACATTCAGCAGGGATATGCCTCGGTAGTTTTTGCATGACATAGGATCGCCTTTTTTGTAGATGGGGTATATGGAGCTTATCGACCAGTCAGTGGGAATGCATTCTTCCTTTCACACTTTGTTGATGACCTGGTGCATTCGGTTTATTAAAACAACTCCTCCATATTTAAAGAGATCCGCAGGTATGCCATCCCACCCGGTGGACTTGTTGTTTTTTATCTTTTGGATGGCTCTTTCTACCTCTTCTGTGCTGAGGGCTGGGACTGGGTCTTCATTGACCGGTCTCGCTTCTCTTTCGTCATTTGCTCCTTCACTTTTTGCGCATTCAGCAGCTGTTGGAAGTGCTGTTTGAAAACATCTACAATTCCCTGTGGTTCTTCACTGTTTCGAATAAGAGCCTGTGTCCCACTTCTGAAACCAGAAGCTAATTATTGCTTCGACATTTTAAAGAAACGTCGGGTGTTGTTCTTGGCCCGTGACTCTTCCTAACTTGATATTAGGTACATCAACAAAAAGAAGCAGAATTGGTTTTTGAAATATTAAATTGTCAAATACTTTCTAGAAATTCTAAAATTTCGACATAGAATGAGCAAAAGACAAATAAAAAGGAAATTCATGTTTGAACTACTATTTCTTGATAAAGAACTAAAATGACCGACATATTGGCCCGTTTTGTTTGTTTAAACCGTATTATTGGAATTGAATCTTAAATCGCAATGATTTTCTTAAAAGCAATCAAGATTTTAACTTTGTAGCGTATCCCTAAGTCTGTATAAAAGTATCTCAATTTTTATGTTCGTTTCAACAAAAAAATCTAATTCAATCAAATGAAATCTGTCTGTGTCGCTTAAATTTATGAAGGATATTCCATTCGTTTTATGAAAAGTCATCAAATTCTATTTCAATAATGGAACGATGTCCACGTCCATTCCGAACCCATTCCCATTTCGAAATTCAAAACTCAAAATATCCGACAAAACTCATCCGAATGAAATTGACACTCTAATCGGTTTGCTTTTATCACCAGCTATTGTGTGGTTTTGGACCGAATCCTACCATTTATTAGTTTCCGATTCAAATATGAATACAACCCATCTATATGCAAAGGTGTGCTCTGTGGCCATTCCAAAAAAAGCGAACTCCATGGCTTTTATTGGTTTGGTTATGGGTTTATTTTTACTGCACAATGGCGGGCGGGATGGCAAATGGACATGGAATGGCGCACGAGACAAGCACGTTCCGACTTCCAAATTGTAACGACAAGAAAATAAATTGCTCAAAATATATTTTATAAAATTGAACTGACGTGTCACGCGAATTCATCGCGTCGTCCTTGTTGTTGTCGCCAAGGTAAATATATTAGAAGGACCAAAAAGTTGTGGTTGCGAGCATGCTTCCCCCAATCTCAACTTCATTTTGTTTTTTTGTTGTTTCCAATCCGCCGACCGCCCGCACCCGGTCGGTCCCCCAATTGAAGTCAGAATACAAGGACAAATTTTGTGTGTTGGCTTTTTATTATACGTTGGAGATACATTATTGGACAAGGGATGTTGATGAGAACGAAAACGGAAATGGTATAGAAATATTGAATGAGATGCCGATGGGGCAAAAATTATATACAGATAGACACTTGTTGGTCTACAGGGTATTCGGTTGCGACATAATGAATTACCTTTATTGACAACTTAATGTTTATAGGTGTCGTATCGTATCCCTATTGCGAAAAAGACCCTTGGAGCACTTGAATGTTGTCGATTTGTGTGTCGTTTTGCTGTGAGCTTGTTGTCAGATAAATTGGTTTGGATGGGGATGACAACATATAAAGTACTTGGCGCTGCAAAGGTGTATATATGGTATTTGCACAGTTAATCAATAATGTATTAACGATATAGCGGTATTCTTAGCAATATCAGTTTACCTTATTTTCAAGCAATTCAATTAACATTATTATTTTATTATGGGCACGTCAAATGTCTGTCGATTATAGATTATAACAGCGACTTGTTGATGGATAATCTGATAATGGATAGTTAGTCGTGAGGTTTATGTTTACAACTTTCTATATAGCGGAACAAATGAAGTCTTGAGAGAAATCATTATTCAAGGGCATTGTTATAGCTGATGTCATCAACAAGGTGATTATTAGATAAGACAATCGTTGAAATTCGTAAATCAGGACATTGTTAATGAATCTAATATTTTTAGGAAGTTTTCAGTTGATTTTTATCAAAAATTAAGTAAAATAAAACCTTGTGTTAATTTTGAAAACAGGTACTGTATTCATAACTTACAAGAGAATCGAAAGTTTAGCCTTGTCCAGTGACATAGAAGGCAAGGCGTGCGTGAGTTGGAATCCTATTTATTTTATTTCACCTTTCATATGGGTTCTGCCTTTTGCGAGTACCTGACAAAGCATCCAAGCGTATTATTTACCACGGAAAAGAGTTTCTCGACTCATACATTTGGAGTTGGCATAAAATTGTACTCCGAATGTCTGAAAGCTCCCATCAATTCCTTTTACTTTGAAGAGTGTTAGCCAAATAGGCCTTGGTTCCTCAGAGTTGTAGTATCATCCTATTTATTATTATTTCCTATTTCCAGTTACAGTATTAACGGACGAACTTAGAAACAGAAATGATAAAAAACTAGAAATTTGTATGTAGGGTACAAACAATTTTCTGTATCACAGTACATATCTACATATTTTTCAACTCATAAGTAAATTGCATGAAGATATTTTGAAGTCGCGCGAAAAAATCTTGCCTAGAGGAAACAATTTCTATTTTATTTGTTATTTCATTCAACTCGTTAAATGCTAACGTGAAATCATGCTTATAAATAAACTAGCCGACCCTGCGACCTTCGTTTTACCCCCCTTCACAGCAACTCCAAAATAATTATAATAATTAACACAGATAAGACAGATAAAATGCAATGTGATTTGCTTGAATTCAGTTGAAATAGAGAATTACATATCTGAATTTTACAGAGGTATACCTACACCTAAATTTCTACTCTCATGTAAGCATCCGGTATAATGCAAATTACGTTGAAGAATTCTCGATCTTCCGGTTTGTACTATTTCACAAAAATCAGAATACCATACAGCTTCCGCTTGTCCCTCTTATTTGCTGACTTTCCCGTAAGAGTGTCCCAAAAATTTGCTTACACTAAGGCCATCTGTAAGTAAATTCACAAACGTTAAATTTCTGTGCTGTCACAGAATATTAAGTTTCTATATGTAGGTATAAAATTGCTAATAAATTATACTTACTTTTCGTTTTCCTTCTCCATATTTGCAAAATAATATATGGAATCAAAAACTAATCAGTCTGCAGCAGTGATGCTTTTTTGTTAAGTTTTTGCGCATCAGTCCATATTAAAAATGAATTTTATGTAGAACATACTGCATAAATGTATGTACATTAGAGTGGTTCTTATTTCTCAAAAACGGATCAACCAATTTCATAAGTGTTTTAATTTCCCTGATTTTTTTACAAGGAAATTAAAACACTTATGAAATTTTTGGTATGCAACATTATTAAGACATTGAATATAAATGTGTTGACGAAATTTCCAAAAAAATGGTTGAGCCGTTTTTGAGAAATCTAGAAAAGAGTGTTATAAACTCAAAAAGTACTACAAAAACGGATCTCTTTTCCGATTTTTTTGTTACTGAAGAATATATTTTAAATGATATCTTGGAAATCACTAAGGATAATGTTAAGTATAATTGTACAAAATTTTAACAAAATCGGTAAAGCCGAGATGGAGATATACGGGAATAATAAAAAAATCAGCTGCAAAGTCCATAGTATTAGTATTTCACTTCGATACAGGGCCAGTAAGGGGTATAGATAAAAATTTGAAAAAAATTAGAGGATTTGTTTTTATTTATTTGGAGACGATTGAGTGGATGTGTTTATTAATTTTATCTTAAGGACCACCCTAATGTACATACATGCCGCACTTAATTATTGGCACAGTAACTTAAAAACTTAAAAGTTGCATTAAACGTTAAAACATATGTACATATTTTTAAATTTTCTTTTTTTCATGTGGTCGTAGCTACACTCATTGGCTTAAGAATGCATATAATTTTGATTGGTATTATTTTGAAAGAATACTACAAAAAAAAATTATTTTGTTAAGTTTAAAGATAAAAATAAATTCAAACAAAGAATATACAAATTGCTTGCACAAAATTATTGGCACATTTAATTAAAGTTATTAAAACGGAGCAATATAATCACATTAATTCTTCGTGGGCAATCCCTTTTGCTTTATCACTGCTTGCAAACGATTTGGCATTGAATGCACCAACTTTTTAGTTGTTTCTTCTCCAATTTGGAACCATACTTCCATCAATGCGTTTTTAACTCTGCTTAAGTAGAAATAGGCCGTTTTTTTACCCGTCTATCTAATTCTTCCCACAAATGCTCGATGGGATTGAGTTCTGGAGATTGTGGTGGATGTGGGAGAACATGTGCAGTGTTATATGCCAGCCACATACAAACGTCGGTCGTGAGCCGTATGCTTGGGGTCGTAGAAGGAGTTTGATAATTTCAATTTCTCGGCACTTGTTTTAGGTTTTCTTTCAAAAAATCCATATAAATTTTTTTATCCATTGTGCCGTCGATGAAAACCAGCTCCCCCACACCTCCAGACGACATACAAGATACAACCCCAAACCATCACTCCTCCGCCGCCGTGTTTAACTGAAGGAGCTAAGTTATTTTTTGGAATGTGGTATTGGGCTTTCTTGAAACGGTTATGCGGCCATCCGATCGAAATATGTTAAATTTGCTCTCATCAGAAAACAGAACGTCATCCCAGAAACTGCATAATTTACGTTTATAAGCAAGGGCATATTCCAATCGTTTTTTTGGTTCACCGAAGAAATCATTGGCTTTCGTCTGGCAACTCGAGCATTATAATCAGCCTCATGAAGCACCCTTCTTACGGTCATGGGGTGTACCTTCTTCCCAAAATCTCCTTTGACCTCTGCAGAGATTTGGGTCGACGAAATTTTTGGGTTTTTCTTTACCTTGCAGACAATCTGGCTGCATTCGCGAGGACTTAATACGCGAGGACGTCCCCTATGTTTCCCGCTTTCCAAATTCAACTCTCCTTTGAAACGCTGCACAATACTCCGAATAGTGAATCGGCTACTCTCCATCACTCTTCCTATTTCGGCATATGACTTTCCTTCATTATGCATAAAAAGTATTATTTTCCGCTCTGCTACCGTTGTTTCTTAGTGTTTGGGACTCATTTGACAATAAAAGGATCTTTTGTTTTCAAAAAAAAAAAAAAATAATAACTACCGTTTAAGAAGCAAAATCAAATTGGATATGAATAACTGCTATTGCTGTTATACAATTTTTTTGACAGAACTGCCAGATAGCGTAAAATGTAATTTGATACAAAGTTAATATGATGTGTTAATAATTTTGTGCAAGGAATTGAGTGATTTTTGTTGTTTTTTTACTTTTTCTTTTATTTCCGGAAAGTAATTAATGCCAAACTTGCTACCATCTAAGAGCACATAAGTGCATGAACGACAAAAAACAAATAGATTAAGATATAGAAATATCATAATGCTTAAGAATTGGCTTTAAAGATTAAAAAGGTTGCTGTGCAAATAATTTAGTCCGGCACTGTATGTACGTTCCGAATGAGCAAATGGTCCTTAACCCCTAAACGCCTTCAACATAACACATATTATAGTAAATGCGTGTTTACTTCTTTTACCTTAAATTTGAGTTTAGTTTTCCTTTTTTTTCAAACATTTATCTTTTTCAAGCTAAAATTGAATTGAAGTGAATTGACATTGACAGGCAAATTTTGCATTTTTCGTAAACAAATCAATTTCAAGTTTTTGATCAAAGAATCATAGTTAAGTCGAAAACAGTGGGTGAGATTTATATTCAAATATTTAAATCCAGTATCTCGAATACGATTACGGATTATTTTCTTTAGGTATAGATAGGTTTTTTCAATTGACAACTTTGAATTTAATGAATTTAATTTGTGATCGCACCCTTTCTCTAATCACTCAACTATGTCATTATCAATTTATTAAGTAAACTAAACATTTTCATCATTGTAAAATACACGAACGAGCAACGTCTGCAAATTGTTCAAAATTTCTACCGAAGTTCGGAGTGGTGACCACAACTTGATGAACGTTTGAATTTGCCATCGCTTGGACCACATTATTGCGTATTTTGCGCTAACATCTTGTTTTACCTTTACTCATAAGAAAGATCAAGCTTATCAAGGTTTAAAATGTTTGTTTGTACATAAATAGATCATTTCGACCGAATTCTTATAAAAATCGGTTGTATCGAAATCAGTCACCAGGATGAACTGGTAACTGGTAATCTTAGACAGATTAACTCAAAAGTCCGGCATACATCAAGTAGATATACAATCTCCCAAACAAGTTTTTATATTTTCCAGTTGAAAATCAACTGTGTAAGTGTCTCAAAAGAAATGTTAAAGAAAAAACACTCAACTCTTGGGTCAATTTAAAAAAAAAATTCTTTAAAATTCGAATTTTTCAAACTCTCAGTTGTGTAGTCGGCAATCGCAATGTTATTAACGGCGGTGATCAATTTAAATTAAGAAGATTTTTTAATTAAAAATCTCCCTTCTTTTAATGGCAATTAATTGATCAATGCCATTTGGTTTCATATAGTGGATGCGCGATGCGATGGAGTTTCTTCCGATCAACAATGATACTCGTCCTTTGAATTAGCAGTAAATGTACGCCGCCGATATTTTATGGTTAATATTTTTTTTTTTCATTTAACTCGAATATACATCACAGAAGACAGAAGAGAGGGCTTCAACAAGTTGCCCGCGGTTGGATATGGCACCCAGTCACGCAATATTGCCGGCACTTTAAATGTGAAAAAGAACCCCTCAGATTTCGAAAGTCAGTTGTTTTAATTGAACTAATCAAGGCAACATCCCACGCCAACTCCACCAAAACAACAGTCACATAATATCGAATACATGATACACATTACACACCGCACACCCGCTATAATATTTTGATACAAATTTCAAATGCCGCAGGTTCGAACAAAACAAAACCAATTGAGTATTAAACAGAAAAAAATATGTTGGAACTTTTATTGATGCCTTGACAAGCATTGAGAATAAAACTAATTGGGTATTATGTATTACGACAGGCGACAGGAATATCACTCGGAAAGTCTAAGGGCATAGGCAGGGCACGCACCGAAAAACAATGGAAATTCGCTGACCATTATTGAATATCATTTTTGGCTTCTTGCGATGCGATATTTGGGATGGTGAATTTTGCTCACAGGTCGGTAATCCATCATGGGAATGATTTTTATTATGAAATATCTCCCCGCATGTTTTTTTTATGATCTTATGCCAGCCAGCTTTCAGGTATTAAAGACTATATACTTACACTCATACACCATAAGAACTAGGACCACCATATTAATTTTGATCACTCCACAAGGACTTGGGTTAGCGCATTCGAATTCGATGAACATAAAAAATTGATTAAATTTTTTTAAAGGAAACGTATTTTGTTGTTTATTATGTGGGCACTTGTTAAGCATACTTAAAACTAAAAAGGCAAACTCTCTTCGAGAGTCAATGAGAAACGCAGATTCACGTGTAATACGAATAGAATATAGGGTCTTAGTATAGAAAGCTATTTATAAGCCCCACTCAAGTGGGGAAACCACAAGCTGAAGTTTCTTGAACCATTGGTAGATCTAAAAACTTGTCATGTTGTAAAACATAAGGAATCCTGACACAAAAGCAAACCGTCTTTTGAAAACGTATTGAAGCGTTTTTTTTCCAAGGACACTTTCAAGTCGGAACAACATCAGCCATAAATTAAGAATTTAACTTTCCCGTATACTAGAGAACACTTCATCTTCTAAAGAACACCAAGACGATGGCTAGAAGAAAAACACCTTATTTATTGGACACACAGAAAAATAACAATGTAAAATCAACTAAAACAAACATAATTCAATAATTTTTAGCTATGATTTTGCTTCCATACTGTTTCGCGTCAATTTAACATGTTTTTCGTGTTGAAAAGATGGGCTGAAATTTGATAGAAGAATAACATGATATAAACTTAAATTAACATGAATGGCATGACGATTCATCTCATAACTCATGTTGAAATATGTTTGAATCAAATCGAACTTCGTAATGAAATAACACGAATGTGTTGATGAAATAACATAAACTTCGCTATGAATTATTACGGTGATTCCTTTTAAAACAATCGTTTCCCATGTTGAATCAACATTAAAATACCCTTCAAATGAAATGGTTTCAACTTTAAAATACTACTTTAGTTCCCGTTGAAATAACACTTCCCGCAAGTAAAATAACATCTTATTCCTTTATAAAAAGCTGTTCACTAGGGTGGTTCGAAAAACATATTGTTTAGATTTTCGAATAAAAATATCATGGTATTAATATACGAAAATCTAAAAATGTCCTTATTTGACCAAACCTTAAGTATACTTACATTTTCTTCAACCATAAAGTACCTAAGTAAATAAAAATTATTAAAAAAGTTTTAGTTTAGATTGATCTTATTTGTTGTCTATATATTTTAATATGTTAGTCCTAAAAATAATTATAAACATTTATTTCTTAAGAATAATTTTAGATAAAGCAAAATACAAAACAGATACTAAGTTAGAGTAGTAAGAATTACCTTTATTTCGTTTCGAAACAGATGTAAAATTGCTTCAACGATCGGCGGAAAGTATTTGGATGAGAGTATAACGTTGTTGAAAACAATATCTAGAACAATATTGTTTATTAAATCTATTCGAAAAGAAAATATAGGATGACCATTGTTTTATTAAACTTAAGAATCGATTTGCTTCTTAAGCTTTCTTGTAGCAGAATTTAAATTTTCTAAAAAATTAAAAAATTATACGATTATAGAATTGACAAGTTTCCTTTTGTTTCCCTAGAAAATTGGGATGGGAAAATTCCATCTGTTGAAGGAATACAAGATGTTGATGTCCAAGATGATTGCGATATGGAAGGAGGCTGAGTCTGAAGACAGGAAACTACATTTTGCGTCACTTTATTCGATATCGTCTATATCAAACTAAAACGGACGAAATTAAGTAACTTGTAACTAAAAGTAAACAGTCATAATTCTTTTTTTTTTACTGTAAAGTAAATAGAAGTTTTAACCTAAAGATTATTTACATACCTTAATTTCCCTCCAGTTAAGAAATGTACAAGAAAACACCCTCATTCCCAGAGACTTTTAATTGTGATTCTAAGGAAAAAACAAAACAAAAATAAATAATACCAGACAAAAAAAAATCTTCAGCAGGTCATAGATTGTTACACTCTACTTACTTGAAAGTGTGAGTGAATTTTTCTAAAACCTCTTGTAACTTGCTTTGGGTTGAACAATGTTTTGAAATTTCCACTTCTCGATATAAATTTAACAACAGGCTCTACACAATTGTACACAAGTTTTGAAAACAATGCACGTGTTCGAATGCAAATAACGGACCGTGGTGAGATTCAATGTTATTTGAACACTGTTCAGTAATACTTCAACGCGGAATGAATGTCGATTTTCCGCGGATCTTGTTTTCATGGAATAAATTTGAGACTAACGAACTTTCAAATACAAAAAGAGAATATAAAGCAAAATTCAAAAACTGTTAAACTGTTAAATTAACGCGAAACAATTTCAATTCAAAATCATTATCTAAACTTTAATTCAAGACGATCATTCATATTAAACAAAGACCTAAAATCAGCAATAACATTTTAACATGAAAATCGCGTTGAAATGACATCGCTTACAACAAAATTAAAATCAAACATTTTGAAATGTTAAATCATATGAAAATGA
This sequence comes from Sphaerophoria taeniata, assembly GCA_943590905.1. NCBI lineage: Eukaryota > Metazoa > Arthropoda > Insecta > Diptera > Syrphidae > Sphaerophoria > Sphaerophoria taeniata. The sequence continues at coordinate 20,020,962 of OX016540.1, read as the reverse complement.
TATTGGATCAACGCTAAAAATGTAGTTTTGTTATGAAAAATTGATGAATTAACATTTGAAGTAAAATAGCAAAACAATCTTAGATCAAAATTTTTTCATAATGATCTTACATTGGTGTTTTTTTCTGTGTGGAGTAGAAGTAGAAAATTCCCACATCTTACTATAAATATAAGACACCGTATGAATTGAATTCATATAGGAGTATTGTTTGAAGATTTGTGACAGTAGAACGTTTCAGTATGAAACACTGCGTTGTTGCCTATACAGATAGCATTTTCTATATTAAGCAAATTTAAGTAGGTACCTATATTTCGATTTCGACCAGATTTATTTTATTGGTATTAATTGTAGAAAATGTTTGACCATTTTTTGCTGAAAGCCATCATCAAGTGAAGTCTATTTTACAAATGAAGGAACACCTACAGTTCGGAGACTTGCCCGTATTTTCGTTTATTTAGACAGCCGTGTTGAAAACCGTGTTGTATGAGACAAAATTTGAACCTTTAACAGTCTCCGCAAGCCAGCTCGGTCCCTAGCTAGCTGTTTCCAGTTTTGCACTCCAAGTTGATTGAAGTCCTCTTCGACTTGGGTGCGCCACCTGAGTCGAACAATGACCCTTCTGGCTAGGTCCATGTCGTTGTACAGCCCGTACAGTTTGCTGTTGTATCTTCTTTGCCATTCCCCTTCAATGCACACGGGGCCAAAGATGACCCGAAGAACTTTCCTCTTGAAACAGCCACATTCATCGGATTTTGTCAAGGTCCATGCTTCTGCACCACACAGCAGGACTGGGATGACGAAGGTTTTGTACAGTTTTACCTTAGTTGCTCGAGAGAGGGCTTTTCTACTCAATAGCTTTCTTAGCCCAAAGAAACAGAGATTAACAAGAGTCATTCTTCGTCTGATCTTGGCGCTAGTGTTATTGCCCGTGTTAATAGCGAAGCCTAGGTAGACGACCTCCTCTTCTAGCTCGAAGTTGTATGCGTCTATTGTGACGTTCTGTCCAAGCCGTCGGTGTTGGGTGCCGTTCCTCGAAGACATCATATACTTCGTTTTTCCCTAATTTACCGCTAAACCCATTTTTGCCACTTCTGTCTTAATTCTAACAAAGGCGCCATTGACATTACGCTGTGTTCTTCCCTTTATATCAATATCATCGGCGTACGCGAGAAGTTGAACAGACTTTTGGTAGGTAGTGCCTCTGGTGTTGTTGGTGGAGTTTTGCACTATCTTCTCAAGAACGATGTTAAAGAAATCACACGACAGCGCATCGCCTTGTCTGAATCCTTTTTTGACATCGAAAGATTCCGTAAGCTCATTGCCAACCTTGATGGAGCAGCGTGGGTTCTCCATCGTCATTTTGGACAAGTGAACAAGTTTGGCAGGGATGTCAAAACTAGACATAGCTTTATACAGTTCGTCTCATGTAGATGCTTTCATACGTGGCCTTAAAATCGATGAAAAGGTGGTGGACATCGATTTGGAGTTCATGGGGTTTTTCTTGGATCTACCGCAACGTGAAAATTTGGTCGCTGGTTGACTTTCCTGGTCTGAAGCCACATTGATAAGGACCAATCAGATTGTTGACGAAAGGCTTCAGACCATCACATATTACCGCAGAGAGGATCTTGTTGCTTGCAGGCGATGTTAAGTAGACTGATTCCTCTGTAGTTGGCACAGTTCAGAGGATCTCCCTTTTTCAGGATTGGACAAACAATGCTGAGGTTCCATTCATCGGGCATGCTTTCCTCCGACCATATCTTAGAGATGATTTGGTGCATGCTCCTATCTAGATCGTGCGTCGCCTCCTGCTTTGAACAGCTCTGCAGCTAGACCATCTGCTCCAGCGGCTTTGTTGGATTTCAGCCGTGATATTGCCGTTTTCTTTTCTTCTAGGTCGGGTTCACGGAATTGTTGGCAGGTGAGGTTGGTTGTAGGTATTAACATTTGATTTTGCTGTTGTTGTTTAAATCATAAATTATAAGATGGGAAAATATTTGTTTCGTTGGCCAAACCAACAGAATCAACAAATTTGTTTTATTGTTTTTTCGATATGTTTTGTCTTTCATCATGTCAGTCTCGGATAAAAAATAAAAAAAATTTATTGCTTTTTTTAGTTAAAAAACAAACCGACATAATCCTGGAATTTCCAACTTGTTTCTTTTTTCTTTAATTTTTTTGCTGACACCTTAAACTTCGAATATTTACGATAATCCCACTGCATGAACTATGAACCCTTTAACATTTTTTTTATGTAATATTTAAACAAAAGCATCGTCGGACCACGCCTTTTAACTTTATTCTCTTTTGTTATCTGATCTGAAATTTCTATTTTTGATTTCATAGAACAAAAGAAAGGTAACCTATAACAAAAACATAATAAACGACACGCGCTATACTCGGAGAACACCATTCAAGCTGGTTCCTACTTGCTATACCTACCTACAATCTGAAGCAACCTACCTATAAACAGATTACGAAATATCTACGTTCTGATTTAGTTTAGCTCCACCTTTTTTGACAACAAATAAAATTTGTGTGTTGTTTGTGATAATTTTTTTTTCGGATGCCGGATGTCGGAGCCATTGATCGTTCCACTCCGGTTAGAAATGGAGGCTGAGCATATTCAAAACGTATCGTTCGTATTCGCCGATTTATCACATGGCCAAGGAATGTATATACCTAGGGGTACATATATACAGTGCACTGAAATAGGTTCAGGTCCAGGACAACCTTCCAATGCACATCCTTACCTAAGCAGAGGATGATGCAAAAGATTTTCCTCCTCAGCAGATTTAAGATTTTGTTTTAAAAAAAAGTAAATAAAATAAAATAAAAAATATAAAAAGCGATTTATTCGAGACCATTTCCAATACACTCGAGGTGCCATTGCAAACTACTTTAGAGCATCAGCAGCGTGTTGGCGTTGAACGAACAGGTTGATTTTATCACGACTTGGTGCACGTGCGTTGGCATTTTGTTGGAATTGCCTTTGGCTCCCCTACAAAGCTCCTCCTTCATTTCTCAATCTCTGCGCCAATAGGGTTAGTTGATTATTGCGCATGGTTCTCCAAATGGGGAGCTTGCTCTGATTGATAAACAAATCGTTGCAAAATATATTCCCGAATGTTGCTTCTGTAGAAAATGTTTTTCGTTTTATTTTTTCGACTTTTTGCTTCTTGTTTTTTTTTATTATTTTATCAGCGGATTTGGATACCTATATAGCTGTTTTTATAATGTTGATGTTACATCTGTATAATTAAGTGTGCAACATGAATTGAATTGGATATGTGTAGCGATGTGGTGAGGAGGTTTGTTGTTGACTTTCCAAACCCATTTCATCCATCAGAACCGATGGAGGTTGGTATTTATATATTCATTAAAAAGCTATCAATTCAATTGCAATCATTGTTAAGCAGGTAGGTAGGTATTTGAATTATTTGATAAGTCTAACAGCAGCGCAGATATGTCATTGAAATGATTTATGGTGATAATACATTTCGAAAAAGTGTTTTATTGAGTGGAATATTTGGTGGGTAGATAACAGCAACAGGTGATCGTGATGGAACAGGCGAACGTTGTTAAAAAAGGGGGATTTTATGAAAACCATTGTATAGCTGAAAGCTTGACATAATGACAGAAAGCAGTCTTTGATTAGGTCTTAAATTTAGAAGTGTTTAGTTTTTGCATTAATATTACTTTCAATTTCAAAAGCTAACTGACAATGTGTTAAACGTAAATGTTGCTTCAAAACTATGTAGTTTTTCACTTTTTTAAAAGGTAATCAAGTCAAAAAATTAAGAAGACATTTCCTTGTTCAAATCAACTCAACAAAAATATTTGGTCTCATAAAAAATGTTCGACGAAAAATTTACATTTATGTATTATCTAGTCCGTTTTTAAAAGATAGCCTTAGAAATTTAAAAGACATTAAAATAATTTGATTTTCTTACTTTTTGGAATGTGAAATGTGGTGAAACATTATGATAGATTTTCCTTTATTTCACTCTAAGACTTCGATGGTCGATGTGCTCGTAGTTTGGCATGAACTACGTCCGGCTTTCAATGGGTGAAAAAGTGAACAAGTTTTTCGTCTTTTAAAATTATATTCCAAAATCCAATGTATTCCACATTTCAATCCCGGTCCGGCTTATTTTTTATAAAATATGTAGGTATAGGTACATGTTTCACTTTTCTCTTTAAAGCCGATTTTTCATTCATCGAAAAAATTTACAAATAACAAACTGGCAAATAAACTTATCTGAGTATTCATCGGTCGAATAATAATAAGAGCGTTATTTGTCAGAAAAAGTCTATCTGACGATTGAAAAATCCAATATTTTGTTATCTGTCGAATAAATACTGTGCTTGTTTATCTGACGATTGAAAAATCTGCTCTTAGTTATTTAAAAATGAAATGAAATTAACAGCCTGATTCTCCCCCTTCTTGTGAGGAATCGCAAGTCATAAGCCCTTGTGACTTTTTTTGTGAGGATTGTTGTGATTCGATAACATTTTTCGGATTCTCCGATAATTCTCACAAGAAAAGTCAAAACGAAACTCACCACAGCCAAGGTGAATATGGAAATGTCATCAGCTTCTCATTGAAAAAATTTAAAAGATTTCAAATTTGCCAATCAACAACTCAGCTCCATGCTCCACAATATGTCTGCAACAGGTATGATAAATTTTATAGAAATGTAATTGAAGTAAATAAATAAATTAATATATTTTCGCGATGGTAAGAGGACTTCGGTGGAGCAACTAGAATACTTTGTGGCATTCATGACCGACCACCTGCAGCTCATTGCCAACAAAAATGACCCACCCGATCCGTTAAGGGTAAAAAAGTTATGGAACTGGGAGAAGCGTTGAATGCCATGAATGGGCCCACCAAGTCAGCCGCAAAATGAAAGGAAGTATGTACATTGTACATAATGTATAATTGTTACAAAAAGGCAAAGTTTTTAATTTTGATATCATTTAGACACCCTCTCACTGGAAAAATCAGCTGCCTTCCCGGGCTTAACAAACGTGATATTTTGTAGAGCCATTGGGTCATTGGTGTCTCTCAGGGTTCGTAAAAGTCGTCTTCGCTGCAATCTTATCAATTTTATTAGTTTGTTTCAAGTGATGTGCTGTTGTTAAATTCTTACTTTTCATTTACAGAGGAAACTTCGTCAATAATATGCGACATAATCATTTCAACTTCCATTTTTTTCACTATACTCAAAAAACAAAATGTCAAATCTCAAATAATTTCCTAGTTATGAGTTATGACCTTCTCTAAAGGAGATCACAATTTTGATTGTTTTTGTGACTCTCACAAGTTGTGACTTTGGGGGAGAATACGAAAAGTCACAAAATCAATTTCATCTCTTCTTATGACTTGTGAGGTATCAGTGATGATGGGGAGAATCGGGCTATAAATTTATTTCTTTATTTAAACTTGAATTTATTTGTTTTTACTTTCAATATATACGTAGAATATAAATCGCAAGTTTTGGATTCGTAAACAAATTTCAAATATTGGTGGGTCCAGCAGCGATTCCGGAGGAACAGAAACACTTAAACAACGGCCCTACAAATTTGGAGGTTAGTGCGAGAAGCTAAAAACCCCTCCACAATAAAAAAAAAAAAAAACTTGAACGTTATGAGAGAGATGTGCAGAGCCTCGGAAAATGACCCCCCTCTTATGGTAACCAGACCCGGAACAACAACGGACTATATAAAAAGGAAAAATTGTGACATTTATTACATCTGTCATCAAGGAATGCACATATTTGGATGCGAATTCGTAGTGGAAATCGGCTAAGATCGAAAGTCATGGATTTCAAGCCAATTAGTGATCGCCTGGCTGTAAACCGCATTTAGACCACACTACAAAACATCAGTATAATATGTGCACACGCCCCTACCGCGATGATACTTAGGAGTCTAGCAAGGAGGATTTTTTCGACCTCCTGGATAGAGCCCACGGAGCCTGTCCAGAGTACGACGTCAAAATCGAACTCGGAAATTTCAATCAACCGACTAATCTACTTTGCACAGCTCGTAATACGGTAATAAGTAGCACAAGGTTGCCCTTGCCAAGACGAAAGATCTACACAGCAACCTGGCGATCTCCGGACCTTGTGCTAATCGGCGCAAGACACGCATCGAACATCTTAAACGTGCGCACATTCCGAGCAGCAAATGTCGACTCTGACCACTTTCTGGTAGTGGCTAAGTTAAGTTTAGAGCTCGACTATCAAGAAAAATTTCTGTTTTATGGTCTTTTTTTAAATCAAATAAATATATGTTCCTACATTTTGTTTACCCAATGTTAACAAAAAATGCTGAGAACCAAATTGAGGATTTTACTTATTTTCAAGTTGCTTTTTCATTCAACGACTTACTTGCAATCCACTGTGTGCTCTTTCTGAGCCACGATCTTCCTCGTCTGCGATGTCCTTCCGGGTTGGATTCGAAGACTTTGCGGGCCGGAGCATTATTTTCCGTTTTGTCTACATAACCTAACAAGTCGTCGGACCTCACTTTTTCTGGCTAGTCTGTTTCGCTGAACTGCTCGTATAAAGTTCTTAATTGAATCTTCGTCTCTATTCTTCATCGTTGCCAACATCCATGTCTCTGAGAGAGGATCTTACTGCTCAATTAAGCCCAAAGAAGCAGCGATGGCAAGTATATGATTCTTCGTTTGATATCAGCGTTGGTGTCGTTGTTTGAATTTATAGCGTATCCCAGGTAGACAAGGTGTCTAACTACTCCGAAGTCTAATCTTTCTATACTGACGTTAGTTGGAAGACCTCAATGTTGGATGTCCTTATTTGTTAACAGCATTAAATTGGTCTTGTTCTTTTGTTCTCATTAACCGCTTGATCCTACTTCGTGGCCTCCGTCTTAAATCTCACAAATGCTCCATGTCCAGGCTGTTTTTTGTTTTTTTATTTTTTTCAAATTATGTTAATGTCGTCTGCGTATCCTAGACGGAGTTTTGAAGAATTGTGCCGCTGTTGTTTTCCATAAAATTTTCAAGAATGATGTTGAAGAAATCGCATAATGCAAATCGCCTTATCTAATACCTTTTTTGACACTAAATTCGTCGCGTGAGGTTTTTTCCGACCATGATGGAACAGCGTGATCATTCATCGTCATCTTTTATAGATGGACGAGCTTTCCCGGGATGCCAAAACTAAACATTGCTTCGTATAGTTGGTTTCTATAGATGGTGTCACACGCGGACTTGTAATCTATGAAAAGGTGGTAGGTATCGATTTGAAGTTCATGGGTCTTCTCATTCAATTAATTACTATTAAAATACTTCTTTCTAAACTTATTTTCTAAGATTTCATTTCTAAGCCATCTGGTTAAGTTTTTACGAAAGTAAACATTGTAGTAGTCACATGTAGTAGAAAAAGGCTGCAATTCTTACAAATCTGATTCTTTTTTTTTTTCTTAAGTTTCACCAGCGAAAAGTGATCTTTTTATTCCTAATAGGTTTATCCTTTAATAGTTATGATAAGCTTATCTGTCATAATTCGAAATGTTTGTATTCTGAAAACGCATTATTTGTTACAAAAACGTGTCCGTAGTACTATCAATTGATTTTATTGCTCATAATAAAATAGCGGCATTTTTTTAAGGTATCGTATTGCGTATACTTTACCATTGCGCTTCTTTTAAGGTCTTTAGATAATGGCTAGGTGCATAAAAGTGAAGGTCCGTCATGTTCCCATTGAACTTAAATTTGTTTCGTCATAAAAACGATTAAAACTAGATTAAATTCATTGTAGAATGAAAGGTATAAATAACATTTCATATTAAACCCGCAGTAAAAATTAACCACCAATTAATATTTACTTAACTACTTTTCAGTCCGTTGCACTGCACTTATACCGGCCGCCTGTAATTTCTCTACACATTGACGTCCAATCCAGATTACTCTAATGGTACTGCTGATTTCCAGATTGGCAGCAAAGCGTTGATAAATTCGAAAATTAATATTTAGATTAGAGGAAGCATCATAAAAAATCCAATCGATTAGATAACCACATAGAGTAAAAATGAGATTTTAGCTGCGATAAAAGTTGTAAATTTTACTACACTCATTGCGTTATCACTGAACCGTCAATCGATGATGTTTACCTTTAAGGTACCTTTATTTTGATATCCATGTTATAAGCTGGTGCTATTAAAATTCTGATTGAAAATTCATGTCAAATATATTTTATTGAACTCCAATAAAAGGTGCATGTACCTTGTCATTTATGGTTTCCGTAGATAAAATTGTATTTAGTGTAGGTACTGAAAAGAAATCTTATAAACAAATTATGATAGCGAATTTATGGCCGCTTGATAAGGTGCATGATTATATTTTTTGGCGGCGGTGGTTTCGGCTGGAGACGAAAAATCAAACTCTGCTGATAACTGATTTTCAAAACCACTGTGCAATAAAATTTTGATTTGGGTTAAGTTACGAAAAAAATAGTTTGCGAAATATTTAGGCACGTGTTTATAGTTTTTAGTTTGTTTTTGACGGAAGTATAGAGAAGATAAGTGAAAGAGTGTTGGTAGTTAAGTTAAACGTTATCGAAAACCCCTGAGTGAATTTTAGTCGAACTTTTTTTTTATCATCGGTTTTATTTCTAGAAGTTCAACAGAATTTGTGTTGGAACCTGTCGAAAATATCAGCAGATGGCACGAGTTTAGCAGACTTAAAGTATTAACCTTTGAGTTAAAAATAAATAATTGTTACTGTTGAAATTTCAGATGTTTTCCCAAAGATTTAATAGCCTAGCGCAGTTATTCCAGATTGCTGCTCCCACAATCGAAGCAAGAAACCATCCTCAGCAAAAGTTGACAGTCATCATGACATGATGTCATGCTAATGAAATAACCGAGCTGTTCCACATGTGCACTCCAAAAACAGCACTTTATAATCTTATCTTAAAAACCGCGATAAATTATGTTGTCAAATTGGAAAACGTGATTTAAGTAAACATCACTGAATACTGGAATGATGAAATGGGTCAATGTTTGGTTCTGCTGTAAGCTGCGGATAAACAGCCGCGGAAACATTTCACACTCAGATTTTATGAGCTGTCATTCTTAAAAAAAGAACTATATGAGTGCTTGTTGACTTATTTTTCTGAGTTATAGATGACAAGAGTGACAGTTAAAGGGTGATGTTTAGAATTCGTTTAATAGGGGGAACGCACCAGTTTTGATTTTTGTTTCACACATGTTTTAGCGCATGGAGATATTGGAACGAGGTTACCGAAAGAGTTGTCTACCAGATTCTCTATAGAAATACAGAGATTAGAAACAAATTTGGGAAGATTGGGAAGAGAATCCCTGATTTTTTGGCCTTGAGTGAGTGTGTGGTGTGCTCAATTCTTAACTCGAATGGAAACATTCTCCTTGATGCTAATTTTTCGGACACCAATTTTCAGAAATAAGTCTTTCCAAAAATAAAATAATACCATCCCAAATTGACCGCAGGAATATGAAAATTTAGGAAACTTTGCTTGCAAGTTCTATAAATATAGTACAGAGGGTCACCAATAGAGACTTCTGTTATTTGACATTTTTGGATGAATGGGTAGAAGAGATAAGACATGAGATCCAAGGGCGTCTCATGAATCCTGATACAAAGAAACATTTAAATGATATTCAACATATAACGGTATCAATAAGACTCTCCAATTCATAACCAAAAATCGCCGATACCTATTTCACACACAATTTTTTTGATTCACTATTAAAGCTAAAGGAAGCGCAATGAAACAGCCTTTGCACAAGGTCTGAGCAATGTCTATATTTAGAATATTCGCAAGGTTCTTGTTTGGGTATCAAATCAAGTAAAAACATAATATCCCATCGATTAAGGAAATACCTTCAAGTTTCTTTTAAGAAATGCCACACAATTCAAAAGCGTGCCTCAGTTGGCTTCTGTGCTTGAGTTTTTTCTGGATTAGTCGAATTACATTGGTTTTTCACAGTACCCGAGTTGCTGAATTGACATCTCCAAGACCTCTTATATGTAAGGCGATTTGGTGAGCAATGCGCAACATCCTGTTTGAATCAGAGGTCGGTAAAGTCCATGGCTTTACTTCCAGTATAGAAAAAAGTCAATTATCATGTAAAATCCATTATTGTAAATTGTCCAACGGTGCCCAAACTTCACAATCCGTATTCACAACTGTCACTCCTCGTAATTTTATATTGAAAGGAAAATGCGACTACTCACTCGGAAATGATGAAAATCGTTGTCCAATTCAACCTGTTCTTAAGCTTAAACTGATGAGTCAATTGGACATTTTAGGCTAATAATCTGCGAGCGTTACAAGATTTTTACATATCACAACGTTGTTATGCGGAGATTCGGAGCGAGAAAAAGTTGTTATAAAAAGCACAAATCCAACACCAGGAATAAAAGCATGCCCAATTTTTGCTTCAAAAATAGGTATCACCTCGTCGGTGTATCCTGCTTCTAAGAAATGCATTGCATTTGTACTGATGATGATAGTGAGTATAATTTTTCAACACCACAGTTGCCCTTGCCATACGCGCAAACCGAGATCAACTATGTGGGTAATCATGATTTGCAGGCATCCTTTGACCTCTAACGTTATTTTGTAAAATGTACTGACTTAAGTCGTCTTCTAACTTTTCATTCCCTGGGCGAGCCTTTCTCCTACCAGTCTTAACCATTTTTGACTCTAAGTAGCTTTCAGAAGATTTTTCTAGGATTTAGTGATAGTGAAATCATAGCATCTCGGGCAGTAAGATCTGTATTATTGGCGACGGAACTCCAATTTCTTGTCCATAGACCATTATTGTAGATATTTCTGAACTTATAAAGGCTTTGGGTTTGCACAATCATTGATTAAGAAGAAGCTAATACGTTTCTATTCACAATTAAATCAGTAAACTTAACTTTAAGTAGAAACACACAATATATAAATCATCAAGTATTAACGCCATTTTGAATTTACGAAGAAATGTTGATTCCATTTTATGACCTCTCTGGAAAGAATTTTCAATGATTACCAAATGGATACCTTTTTTTCTGAACAAGAGAATCGATCAAATAAACTACGGCAGATCTTGGAAAAGATCCAGAAACTTCGAATCCATACCTACTACCTTTTCATCAATTTCCAGGCCGCATATGACAACGTCTATTGAGACCAACTATAGACCAACATCTAGTTTTTGCAACCCAGAAAAGCTCGACCGCCTATGTAAGATGACGATGGAAAACTTGAGCTGTTCCATCATGGTCGTATGAATAAAGAAACCTGAGAGATGCACTTGAATCTGATGTCGAAAAGTTTTTAGACAGGAGATATGCCGCCGTCATCCGATTTCATCCATCCAACTAGGTACTAAGATATGCAGACGACATTGCCTTAATTGGAAGAACATAGCCTGATGTCAGTGGAGCGTTTGAGAACCTTGAGACGGAGGCCAAGAAGATAGGTCTAGCCGAAAGAGGGCGAAACCAAGTTAATGCTGTCAACAAGGAAGGACAGCCAACATCAACGTCTTGGAACTTAGGTCAGTATAGACAGCTTAACTTCAAGGTAATTAAGGGCTTTGTCTCCCTAAGATCCGTTAAAATCAGACAACGATACCTGCGCTGAAATCAAAAAAAAGAATCACTGTTGCCAATCGCTGCTTCTTTGGACTTAGAAGGCAATTGAGTAGTAAAGCCCCCTATCGAGCAGAGACACGGGCCTTGGCAAAATTGAATGAAAACGCTTTGGGATGCATTTAGAGAAACTGAGTGATTTTTAGATCCGCCTGAATAAATTAAGAATGGATACAAAGATTAAATCACGAACTGTACGAGCTGTTCGGCAACCGGACCTATCCAGAAAAGTTAAGTTCCAAACCAGAAGGCAGGGATGGAAATTGACATTTTCCAAGTTTAATCAAAAAACATTTCTACGATATATGAGTCATCAACATTTTTCTTAAATTAGCCTGAAAGGTGGTATAGGACAGAAAACGGTAAATTATGCTCGGCAACAAATATGTAAAGCGCAATTTCCAATCTTCTTGAATTTTCGGATAACTTGCAACTCTTTTTTGTTGCAATTGTATCAATTTTAAGGCTTGTTTTTGCTGCGATATACACTTTTTGATGAGTTAGTGTTGGATTCATGCCTATCCAGATGAGTTTTTCCTCCAGCAATATTTGTATTGCAATATTAACATCTCTTAAATTTTTCTTGAGGATCTTCTTCAAGCCAAGGATAATGTTGTATCCACTTCGAGCATTTGCAAGGGAATGCCGAAAGTGTTAAATTAAGGTCAAAACATTCTAGACACCAAACCTGATTTGCATTTATCAGACTTCTATTAGTTATGATTTATGAAAATCAAAACTTCGACTTCGACCTGCTTGAACGTCGTAAAGAGTGGATCCGCAAAGTTACTCACTCACAAAGGCAATCGAAAGAAAAATCTCATCCCCCGCAACCACATACCTAATTCTTGAAAAATTTAATTTGAAAAAATATAATTGCATAGTGGGGTTCATTCGTCACACAATTTCCTTTCCGAAAAGGAAAACCAAATTAAAATCAATACAAGATTTATTTATTTATTTATTTATTAAAATAATTTACAAATAAATTTACAAATTATTTAATTAAGGCATCAGGGTGGCAAGACCATAAGGAGGAAGCCGTCTTTTAAAGGAAATATAAATGTCAGTATAAGCATAAGGACAAAGTGAAAAAAGTATAAGAGAAAAACAAAAATAATAAAAAGTTAAGACTAATGAATTGATAATAGAAAATACTAACGTTGAACATTATTTTTAGTTTAGTTAAGTTAAATTAAAAAAAAAAAATTAAATTTCATCAAACTTATTGTGCTTATCTGAGGCAGTCTTTATTCTATGGATTGTTTTATAATCGGCAGGGTTAAGGATGGCAGATAATTCTTTGGCTGATTCTGAGCTTTCAAGCATAGGATCAATCAGGCTTGATAATGGACACTCTACAAATATGTGATGGATCAAAAGAATTTCATTGCAAAGTTGGCAGTGTTCTGGTAGTTCATTGTAATTAGAGGTGTTTGGTACTTTGGTAGAGAAAATTGTTTTTCCAACTCTGATTCGGAGTATTCTAATACAATCTATCCTTGTAAGCTGTCTGTTGTACGAAGTGCGAAGGTGATGAGGATTGTGTTTGCGAAGGAATGTATTGCAGTTCATCCAATCGGTTTCGAGTTCCTTTTTCAGTTGCTGGTAACAGATTTGGCGAGTAAGTTGGTAGGTACTGGTTTGGCGATTCGATAATAAGTTGGGCTGCCGCATCCGCAGCTTCGTTGCCTTGAATTCCAGTATGTCCTGGAATCCATGCTAATATAACGTTTTTGGTTAGTAAGCATCTTAGTTGTTCGAGCGTAGAACATCGATTTGTTTCATTTGTTAATCCTCTAAGAATACCTAGGTTATCTGTCAGGATGAGGCTTCGTCCAGTGAAAGATTTAGCCATTGACAGTGCTTTCTTAATTGCCGCTATTTCTACGATGTATGTAGCTTCCTGCTTCAATAGGAAGCAGTCGTTGCCAGACTATGGAGTATGATGAATATTGTTCCCATTTTATCACTGCATAAGACGAGTTGTCTTCACTAAATGATCCATCGGTGTAAAAGATGTGGTCAGGATTGACGTTATCGATCATCTATTGATGCAGCTTGGGAAAAACTTGGTCGGCTGTATTTCTTTTTTTGTACTGTGCCAAATTCGTGTTTATATATTAAGATTTTCTTTTCCAGGGCGGTAATTTGTCTGCAATTGAAGTTTGATCAAACAAGGAATCGGGTGAAATATTTACCAGGTTAAATATTTTTTCCAGTGCAGAGACAAAGTTCTTAGGTTTTTTCGTATTCGAACAAACGACTTCATTTGCAGTGTTGTTCAGAGGATGCGTTGGATCTGAGAGAGTCTTGCAGCCTAATGCCCATTTTCTTGACTCCCCATTAAACTTTAGGTTAACTAATCTGCCATTAAATTTAATCCACTCATTTAAAGCTGCAATTAAAATTTGATTTTCTTCACGTTTAATCACTCAATTTAACAAGGCATTAATACTTAATCTCCAATTAAGAAATGCTTCCAGTATTCCAAATAAATTTCCAATATTTCCATTCTAATGTCAATAAATTAAATTTATTTCAATTTCTGAGTTTATTTCAAAAAGGAAAAAATGGAGGAACTAAAACGTCTGAAACTAGCACCTATTCGATCAATGAACGAAAGTACCTCACTATAGCTTGCTAAAAAGATTCCTCTCTTCAAACTTTATGCAAGATCTCTGGGATACAAGACAAGCTATCGCCATGGCACAAATATTCCCGGTTTGTTATGTTCCCTTTCGAAAGATTCATACGACTTATCGAAACATTTTCCTTCTAGGTTACTGGCCAGGAAGTTCGAGTAGTTTCGGCCTGATTTCATTCCAACCTCGGGATTACCTTATCGAACGAAACGCAAAGTATGGCCCCGAAGATTTCAAAGAAGCCCTTCATGCTCAGGCCATTCAGTCTAGCTGGCTGGCTTCTGGCTAATTGTGCTCGTCATTTGGAAATTCAAGAAGTCTTTTTGTGGGAGAAGATTTACAAAATTGACAATAAGACACGCCAAGTGGAGGCTAAACGTCGATTCTTCGAAGTTGGTATTAATCCATGGCGAAGAACTCTCGACCAGCATGATATAGAGTATATTCCTCAAGCTGTGCGTCCAGGGGGACCGAAGAGCAAGCCTAGGTTCAAGAAGACCTACTATCCATAAGTTGTTTTGTTTTACAATTAGATGAAAAAATAAATATAAAAAGAAACTAGTCTCCAATATTTCCATTCTAATGTCATTTTTGCTGCTACAACATGTGTCTTCAAAAAGACCATTAACAATAAGCTGATGCGCCAACATTCAGTTGATAAAGTGTGAAGGGAAACCATTCAAATTTACTCGTTATGTTTATTAGCCTAAAACTTACTTCTGCAATAGAACTTGCTTGTGAAAGCTATACGGCATGCCAATAAGATTTCAAAGGTCATATATAACTTTCTTATGCAAGATTTCCTTGTGCAGGTATAGCAAACATCCTCAATTGCATTGATTTTACCTACTGTAGTAAGATGAACAGATGGAATCAACGGTTGCGTCTACAGTTTCAGTCAGGAACTTAGTGAACGCCTTATAGGGCTAGGGAAGGAGCGGTTACACCGGCTCCCTGTCTTTGGAGTTAAACTAAGGACCTGTCCTCCAGGTTGGGGGTCGTGCGTCGGGGTGACTGCCCGGCAACATAAAGAAGAGATTGTTTTGATATACGAAATCGATAAATAAAATCTTCATCATCCCATTTATTTAAATCAATGCGCTCCTGCATTTTATATTGACGCCTTTCCACAATTAGCTGTTCATCATCGGAATCAGAAGACCAATAAATTATCCCAAATATGATCCATCATAACATAAGAGCCGTATTGTAGTTTGATAGTAATTAAAAAAAAAAAAAAACAGAAATTTCAGGGGCTCTAAAAACATAACAGCAAAATGTTAGAAAACAAACTAAAGTTCTGTGAAGAAATTGGATTCCAATGCTAATACTGACATTGAAGGCGCTAATGGGACCCTTGAGGTCAATTAACTAATGATTCAGTTAACTTTAATTGACAGGTCTTAAAAAGTAACATTAAAGCTAACTTGGAGTGAAGAAAACGAAATCTGGAAAAATTATGGAATTAATCAGCCATTAAACTTAATGGAGAGTCAAGAAAATGGGCATAAGTTAATGGCTTTTCTTTTGCCGAGATCCTTAAATGAGAGATAGCCAGCTTCCAATCTAAGAGCCTCGATTTTAATTTTAGTTGATTTAAGTGCTCCTGATGCCGTACGAAAACAATTTATTTATCGCCGTGTCGATGTCTTCACAATTTTTTGTTGTTGTCCACATGTAGACAGTAAGTCCATGCTGTAATGCACCTTCAACGAGTTTTGTCTTGCTATTCTCAAAGCTGTTTATACAAGATTTTTGTTGGTCTACACACAAAATAGAACTAATTTTTTTTTTGTTACAACGCCATGCTGCTTAGCTTACCCTTACCTTGAAAAGATGTTAACCTTTGGTTTTCCTTGCTCGTTGGTATCTAATTTTTCCTATTTTAATTTTATTTCAATTAAAAATACACGTCTGATTCTCAGTCTCAATTTCTTGAATTAAAATGAAATGAATATATTTTTTTCGACAAAACGAAAAGTGCCAGACACAGTTGCAAAAAGGCTTACTGCTGTACTCTGGACCTATATCACTCGCAAGAAAAAAGTGATAAACGCTGCGTCGTCGGTCGCTCAACACAATGTTTCTTTTATAAATTTCGTCTCCTACTTGATAGTTAACCTTACGACTGCCTGCCAGAAGGACGTCGCCGAAGAGGAAAATCGCGACCAAGGTAAATAAATGAAATTCATGAAAAATCCTAGTTTGATTAATTAACGGCTTTCTTCAGTAAATTATTTAATCTTGCAACTTAGTTTGTTGCAGAAAACTAAACTAACAAAACTATTTTATTTCATAAAATAGGCGTTTCTAACTCTAAGACAACATGTGGAATTTTAAAAATGGTTGAAAAATAACAAGAAATTGTATTTCTTAATATTCTCGATACCTAAACGATAAACTTTCTTAACTCCTTAAAACAAAATTGTGTTCGTCTTATTTATTTTCTCAAAATCATTTTTCATAGTTTTGTTTTCCAAATCAACAGGTGGCAAAATCCACACGCAATCCTCTTTTCTATAATACCTCATTTCGCGTTTCCTTCCTGCTTCCTCCTTTCCGAAAAAAAAAATCGAAATCAAAACAAAAGTAATTAATACCGCGGCAGTCATCTTCTTCAAGTGGAAACACGTTCCAGTAAAACACCCCTTCAAAAAAACTCAGCTAATCATAAAAGTACGCCGTGCGTAGATATGGCTACAACACACATCGGCTGCCAAATTAAATCTGTTTAATCATTTTCTAAAGCCAAGGATACCATTGACAGTGATAGTGCAATTTCCATTGGTATAAGAACTCCTTCCAGTCCTTCACTGGAATCAACCCTTAATCGCTACCAATCCCTTCTCATAATACATTTCTCAAATCAGGGGCGTGTCTCTGATTTTTCCATTCTCGTCAACTTAATCAGATTTTTTCCTCAATCTCCTCTTCAATGCTCTTCAAATTCAAACAACAAGTACACAACACTGCTGCAACCTTTGCATTCCAATTCCAATGATTTTGTCTCCTCCAGTTCAAAAGTGGGATGGTCGGTACGGATTTCCGAGACGACTTTTACTTGCATTACTTCCAATAGAGAACCAATACTCTCACACTCTCTAGTCGAACACACACAAATAAATGTGACACACTTGCTCAAAAATTTACTCACACTTAGACTTTATGGGGTGCTTAAGTTCTATTCACACTAGAGTGAATGGAATGGAAAATCATTGCGCTATCACAACACACAGCAAACAAACAAAAAAATAATAAAACATGGGGGATGTATTCCAACGGTATATGCCGCCATATGCAGAGATATCACAGCACAGTCACAGTTGTTTGATTATAACGGGACACTTGAATGTAATAGCGGGAGCATACTTTCAGTCTGTTTCGAGCCCGAAGAGGAAAACCTAATTTTCGAGTTCGAGAGTTGGATTTGCAAGAATTTATTTAAGCTTTGGGACAAAGAGATTTTTTCTTCTGTTTTTTTATTCAAATTTCTTCTTCAGTGCCCGTTGATTTTTGTATTAAATCAATTTGATTTTTTTTTTACAACAAAAGATGGACTACCTTATCAGCCTACAAAAAGAAATTATTATTCAACGGAAAGAAGTGTTTTTGATATTATTTGTTGGTGCGTGATTTATTTTTGTGTGTACCCTCTTCATGCCCTCAATCAAAACTTAGTGTAAAATATGTATCATACTTTGTATACCGATAAATCGACGATGCAGTGATTACCACCTATTGGAATTTTTATTGAAAACCCAAATCAAATAAAGAATTTTTGTGCAGACGTTCTTGTTTTTTTTTGTATCCAAATAATCTTTGAATGTATTTTTCTGTGATATTTTGTGTATTTGACTTCGTTTGTTTTATGTGAAGTAGAAAAGGAAATTGACAAAACATGGATGTCGCGAATTCAAACCAATTACCGTTAGACTATAGTTTAGGATTTAAAAACGAATTTAAATCGAGTGAATTCCCGCCCAACGGTGGTTTCCCTGGTAATTTCCTTGGCAATCATCATCAGCAATTGGATTTACGAGATGTCACAGCACTGATGGGACCGATGTCGAATACAAATAATAGAATACAAATGGAACAGCATCATGGCCAGCCGTTGTCAGCGTTTAAGGCTGTTTTGCCAAAGAATAAAGCCGACGGTAAGTTGAAAATTGCATAGAATTTTTACAGGCGAAAATTGTCCTTTTGATTGTAAATCTCAGTAATTTTTGAGCATAATGCAACTGTATGCTTATTTTATTATTTAATACAAATGTTTAGCAAATCAAACATTTCCGAGACTAGGTACTTTTTAGAATGCAATAGGAATTTAAAGGTATTTTGTTATTGTTCAAAAATGAAGCAATTTTAGAAAGAATTTATGGTGAAAATAAATTTTTTGGAAAGTCTACTGGTGAAGATAAGTTATGCGTCGGTCGGCAAGGTGAAGCTTTTAATGAAGTGTATTTCCGTCGGTCCATTGAATTTCATTAAAAACAAATGAGATCTCATGCAAGCACCTTTGATAGTTTACAAAATTGTTGCCACGAATTTTGTGGTTGATAGTGTTCATTTGTAACTTCTTTTTGTCGAGTAAGTAGCTCGAGTTATTTTGGTTTTGATTTTTATCATTAACTTTTGTATACCTACCTACTTAATTATTATTAATCGATAACAGCCCTATTTTATTGAGTTCAGATTAGTATCTTAAGTTTTTGCGTCATTATCAGATCATTATGTATATGCGGAGGATGTTTAATGATCGACATCATCTCGAAGAATGTTCTTTTTAAAGCGTTAACGTAAATGGTTAAAAAACCTATACAATTTTTTTAATAACGATTTCAAAAAAAAACTATAAAGAATAAATGCATTTATTACCAATTACTTATACTTATTTTAGCTAAATTAATAAGCAACTATTTATCATTACTACAGTTGCCCGTTTGGTCGGTGCCATCTTTATACCTAATCAGTTTTTGGTTATAGTTCATTTCCACATATGCAAGTTGTTTTTTTCCTAAATGTTAATTGTATGTTGTATCCTTATATCTCAATTGTTATTTTAGTAAGGAAAGTGCCTAACTTAATGCTTTTTTGGCACCTTTTGACGTAAAAATATAAATGCAATCTGCTCTATGACCGGGGTTTCCTATTAAAATTAAATAATTACTGCAGTTACAGCGAGGTTACAAATTATTAAAACAAAAACACTGCCAACTTATTTTGCAGCTAAAAAAAAAAAAATAATAATTTTTATTATATTTTTGATTTTTACTAGTTAAAAAACCAATTTAAAGTAGATATTTGTTTCGTTTGCTACTATAACAGTTTTTTTTTTTAATTATCTGCTGACTTAGTTACCATACCTTACTATTGGAATTAAAAATTTTAAAACATTTGTTTATTCTTAAAAATAGATATTCCTTAACTTCAAAGTCGGGCTTAATAGTAAAAAACTAAGCGTTCTTAAATGCAAGTAGTACAGACGAGTTTTGCTTACCAAATTTTGTCTCGAGGTTGTTAACACCCTCAAAATAAAGAGCTAACAATCAGGGAAATTAAGCGTTAAATTGTAAGAAGTAATTTAACTACCATAAGGTTACAAATTGACAATTGGGTTATATTTTTACTATTTTCTTAGATCGGTTTCAATTGTCAAGCTTTTATAACCGCAATGTGATGGTCGTCAAATTTTATGTTATCAAAATTATTGTCTTTCATGAACAGAAGATTTTTTACCGAAAATGAAAAGGTAGAATAAGAAAAAAAATATTGCATTTCAATCAATACAAGATTTGAATACCAAATTGTATCATTAAATAGTAATCTATCTATATATGTATATAGAAATGAATTGCTGTCTCACTTAAACTCGAGAACGGCTGAACCGATTTGGGTAATTTTGGTCTTGAAATATTTGTGGAAGTTCACGGAAGGTTTAAACGATTAGAAATTTTCCATGAATTCACCTTAAAATTAATTTTCCCAGGTGTTTTTGAAGAATAAAAAACAAAATAATGTGTTTGCTTTTATTCAATTGACTTTCGACTGAATACAAAAATCGAATCTGACAGAAAAAAACTAAACTATCTTCCCCAACCACCGTTTCTTTGTTTTAAACAACCAAACAAATCTTCTTTTTTTTTGTCATAAAGTTTGAGGTCAACTCAAAAAGGTTTTGATTATGCTAAGAAATTAAATGCTTAAGTGCCAAAATTAAAAACGTAGATCCTGAGAAATAAAAAATGTTAAACAATTATAGGAAGAACAAATTATAGGAAGTATCAAAAGCACTTGCCAGTTTACAAAAAATAGGACGAAATTTCAAGATCAGCCGATTGTTAAATTTAAAAAAAATAAATACTATCAAGAATAGATAAAGGTATGCAAATTCTCTTGTCTTTGCAAAACCATCGATTATCATCGATTATCTACTGAACTCCTCTACAAAAAATAAATAAATAAATAAACAGAGTGACGGTGCGCTGGCGCGAAAGCTTTTGAAGACTCAAGGCCTTAGTGGCTTACAGTCATCAACAATCCTCTAAACCCACGCTTTCTGCTAACGCTCATAACCACTACACCACGGCCATCATGATCAACAAACTAAAAATAAAGGGTTTAGGTGATCATAAGGCTTACAAAAATCAACTCATAGGGTCATTATGTCATATGTTTGGCTTTGAAATGTTTAAACAACGGTTACTAAGAAACTTTTCTTAATGATTAGAAAACAAACATGTTTTTATTGACTGTGTAGCCAAATAGTTGCAATTTACAGTTTTTCAGTTTTTGATGATAATTCAAAAAAACATTTACAAAATATAAAGAAAAGAATAAGAAGAAAATTCATTGCGTAAGGAAAATACAAAAAATTGCATATTGTTACACAAAAACAATAGTTTTGAAATTAAAACCATATCTGTCAAAAGTTTGCATTTTGTTTGAAAATTGAATTCAGATGTAAGGAAATATTCAGAATATTAATGTAGTATTTAATTTCAATCCATATGCATCCATACTTGCTTTAATATTATTTTTTTAAATATCTTTTCGTTTAATAAAATTGTTATATTATTTTCAATTATTTAATGCCGACCTTTATACTGAGATTGAAATGGTGCAGGGAACTAACTTCACTGGGAATTAACTTCACCTCAAGTGGGAACTATCTTCACTTTTTTTTGGTGCAGTTTTAGCCCAACTATGGTGGGAAATTACTTCATCAGAAATTTGTTCCCACCCGTTGTTCATAGATTTTAAGAGAAACAATCAGCCGAATGAAAAAAAAAATTATAAACATACAAATTCAAAAATGCCATGTTTTTATAATAAGCAGCCAGAGCAGACAAAGGCCTTAAGTTCATAATTTGAGCTTCAGATTTTAATAAACCGAGCGCTTTTTGTATATTATTTGGACTAAATAATGGTTAGGCAAACAGGGAGCTTTATATGGGGATTGGGATTGGTCCTCCGCTTTGGTATAGTACCGTGAATCTTGCTGCGGATTGCCCGCGTATATAATGGAACCAACATCCTTTGAGATCTACTTTGAGAAGAACAATGTACAAAGCGAGTCGAAATTTTTTTTGCCAAACAGAGAAACAATTTGGGGTGTGAAAATAAAAAAATTCGCGCGAATTTATTTATTTTCACACCCCAAATTGTTTCTCTGTTTGGCAAAAAAAATTTCGGCTCGCTTCGCTCGCTTTGCAGCGCTTCAGTATAAATTAATTTTTCTTGCACAATTTGCACTAGCATGTTATTTTGGTACGATGATAGTTTTAAAAGATACTTGACATCATTAAAAAAAAAAAAAAGTTAATTTATATTTGAATTGATCAGCTTAATGCTTAATTCATATTTTGTTTTAGTAGGAAATTAATAATTTTTTAACGTTTGCACCATTTGTGCTTTGAAAAGTATACATTTTGTTTATCCTAAATTTACATTATTCCTCTATAGTTAAAAATATATCAAGAAAATCGGTCAACCGGTTTAGCTGGTTAGTAAACGTACAGAAAAAACCTATTCATTTATATAGATTCTTAAAAAAATCATGACCAACTTCCAATGCTAAGCAGTTTAATGCAAACATTAAAACAGAAAAGCATCAGGGACCCCTCGTTATTTTCATTCACCCCACCACTGGAAATAAATTTGTCATTGATTTTGATTCGAAAGTAAACTACACAACATGATAATAATGTGTAACTCTTATAAAGATAAGTGAAATTAATTCCCACGTTCTGCGAGAAATAGCTTCACATAAAAGTGAAGTTATTACCCACAGAAAAGTGAAGTAATATCCCACCATAGTTGGGATATAACTTCACCAGAAAAAAGTGAAGATATTTTCCACTTGAGGTGAAGTTAATTCCCATGTGAAGTTAATTCCCAGTGAAGTTAGTTCCCTGCACCGATTGAAATATAGATATTCACAGAAAATCAATTCCCACAAAATCTTCACGAAACAACGTTCGTCGGGTCAGCTACTATTTTATATGTTAATGAAATTTTTTTTTTTTTTAAATCTTACATGAAAAATTAAATCCATTGTCGCATTATAGAATTCCGGGCATTTAGTTTGAATTTCAACGAGTTTTCAAAATTAAATCGCCGGATTGTTAGAGAAGCGTTGTCTTCGAAGAGCGCTAAAATAGGTACGCAGAATTTTAGTGAAGTACCAACATGAACACATAAAATACAATCAAATAAGACATAATTAAAATTGTAGTTTCTTAGGCATCTGAGACTTATTAAAATTTTTACCACGATTAAAGTAAATTAGTTTGAAATAGGAAAAAATTTATCCATTTGCTTTGTTAATTGCATTAAAAAGGATTTTTGTAACCCTAATTATCTTTTCTGCGAATGTTTATGAAATTTCCCTTAAAAAAAAGGTAACAAACAAAGTTAGAAAAAATTCACTAACAAATAATAAAAAAAAAAACCTATATACATATTTACTTCTCTCGATTTTGCATTGATAATTTAATTTTTTGAAGTTCTATACTACGTGATCTTATACTGTACGTGTGTATGTCACTGAACTTCTCCCGTGTTTGGGTGAAGCTCTAGATGGTTAAGATACACAAATCAGCCATACAAACTGCCCCGGTAAACGTTGTTTTGCCATATAAGTAATTTCTATGAACGGCAAAGATATATAGTTTAAATCAATCGATACAGCTACCGAACCATTTTTACAATCAAAGTAAAGCCTTTATTAAAGGCCTTAACACAGAAGTTGACGACAACTTATAAACGTCATTAATTAAACATTAATCCAAGCCAAAAACAGATTAGGAAATTTAAAAACCCACATTACCAATGATTAAAAAAAAAAACAAGTAAGAAGAAATTACACATACGCCACAGTGTGTCATCATAACCATCGATTGGATTCACTTCGCATTTCGACAAAATTTGTGTTACATTATTATTCGGGGGTCAGCTAGTTCACTCAGCAAGCAAACTTCTCTATCTCTCATAAGAAGTGTCAAATTTTAACCCATTTTACCTCCTCCACAGCTTTATAACCTATTTTATTCACCACTAGGATCGCACTAATGTGTGTTGTCTAAAATTTGTATGAAATTGTATTTAATTGTATGAGATTCCTTGACTTTGGACAAATTGAGTAACTGACAGAACTGAACTTACCTAAAACCCAAAAAGCTAGTTGATGCCTTCGTTAAAATTAATTGTATTACAAAAAAATAATGTGGGTAAAATGCGCTTTAGAATGTTTGCAGTCTTATGAAAGTTTTGTTCAGACATTATAAAATTATTTTGAAAAAGCACTAACCGAAAACGTTAAGGTATTTTTGCTTCCCTTTTTAACTTCCGCCTTTATAGTCCTAGTCGTCATATTAAATGAGAACACCTTCAAAACTACAACTTTGTCTTCAATAATTGAGAAACTCTCATCCAGCTAAAAGTCTGGCTAAATTATTTGAATCTCAAAATAAAGTACCACCCATGCTTCGTGCAAAAAAACAAATTATTGATCGAAATCACGAGCAAAACTTTCTCTAGAAAGCTAATACAAAACATTGTGTTCTTTTCTCTTATAAAAAAGCCAAAAGCGTAAAAATCAACAATTCGTTTTCCCATGAATATGCACAATGCCGAGATGTGAAACCTGCACCTCGAAAAAAAAAACACAGACAAAAAAAACAAGTGTTTTTAGTCCATATTCCCAAGAGTAACAACGGCACGTGAACATGTACTTTAGTAAAAAAAAATTACATCTATTTTTACTCATCGCATAGCCTTGCAGCAGACATATCCAGAAAATCATCCTGAGATTATATCTACACATAAAACATCTCTCTCGCTCTCAAACCACTGCCACTTTACAGAACTACAACGGAAAACGGTCGGGCGGGTACGGGTACTCCTTTTCAGTGCTTTTTCTACTTTTGCATTATGTAAAGGTTTTAATGCAGCTGATGGACATGTTCGATTGAATTCCACAATTGTAACATTCGGCCATTTTCGAAATTAAAATTTTGAATTTTATTTTTGCGGCTCGGCTGGTCTTTTTATTGTTGAGCCATGGGAACTGGGAACAAAGGTTTAAGAGCATATGAGTGTGGAATTGGTTGGTGGCAATTTTACTCGTCTTTTTTTTTTGCTGTGAAAAGCTTACAAACAGAATAATGAATTTTAGGAATACAAAAAACCTTTGTCCTGCGGAACCTGCAGATATGATTGCTTTTTTGATTTTTTGTTTTTTTGTACCTTTCGTTTTCCAACCCAACTGGCGGAGGCTAGGGTTTTTTTTTAATTAACCAGGAATCGCAGCTGATGCTGATGACATAGATAGTATGTAGCTGTGTGTATTTACATAGAAATATGTATCTACAATGTTTCATTACAAAATTTGATGTGCAGAATGTAATGATATTTTTGTTATTTTTTCTTTTTGCCTAGGCGATATCATGTGGAATAGCGAGTGTCATTGTGGATTGCAAAAAGTGCCATTACATTGTGGTGCCCTACTACATATGCGCAGTAGCTCCGGGTATTTTTTTTTTTTTGCTTCCTGTGGCGAATGTAGACATATTGGATTTATCGTGTTTCATCTTTCATGTCTGTCTTAAATGAGAAAAAAAAGCATTTTCGGGAAAAAAAGATTTATTTAACAAGGATTAAAGCTTTCCCCGAAACTGTTGAGGTGTTGGAGGTGGAACTTAATTTAATTTTTACTTAACTTTACATTAACAGTGCAAAATTATGATTATATGTTTTTTCAAGGTAGTTGAAGTAAGCATTTTCAATGATTTTCTTCAGTTTTCAATAGAGTATTACAGAAATGGAAGAACTTTTTGGATATACAAATTTGAAAAAGAATATCTAAAGTTATGTTTTCTTGAAATTGAGAAATAATTTTTTTTAAGGAAACAATTAATCCTCGAGTCATTTGCAATGTTTAAGAATATAACTTTTAATATTTTAAAAATCTTTTACGCTTCATAAGAATTGGAGATCCGCTTTAAAAAAAAAACGTCTCGAAGGACGAAAATAAAAAAAATAATGACTTGTCACACGAAGTTAGCTTAAAGCGAAAAAGGTTTCACAAATACATAATTTTTTTTTTAATGTTTTTCTCAAAAATTAAAAGGATATACAACTTATTGTTTTTTTTTTGAGACAACCAGCCCTATTGTGAGTTCCGCCCGGAAAATCATACCCCCGGAATATTTTTGTTTTATTGTGAGGACTGACAGTTCGAATAAAATAAACAGTGATAGAATACTTGCAGAAAAACACCAGTTTCAAGGAATGAAAATATCCCATTCATATTTCCCTTTCAAATTATTAAACATTTTTATATTTCTTTTACTAACAGTTCAAATGGCTAATTCATTAAAGAAATATTCTATTTAAACTCAAAGCTTACATTTTTTTAATGCTATTGATACGTAATTTGTAAGATATCAGTTTTTTTTTCATTTAATTTCAAAAACAAAATATTAAAAATACAGGAAATGTTTGCTCTGTGTGCTATCACTGTATTAAAAATACAGGAAATGTTTGCTCTGTGTGCTATCACTGTATTAAAAACGTCGACAGTGACGCACGTCAAGATGAAGTCTATGTCCGTTTAGATAAATTAATTTTGATTTTGATTTATATTTCTTGTTTCTATTTGGGAGTTGAAAAATAAAATAGAAAATACTTTCCGTATTGCACGCTTGAAAAATCAAATCGAGCAATTGATCAAGCGGCTTACGAAAGGATGTTTCGACCAAGTGATTTTGGCAGCCTCACGCGTCCGTCCGCTAGTTTGTACTGAGTGCACTAACTTGACAAAACCCACATTTTAAAAAGATTTCATAGCCCTTTTCTGTCATTTCATATTTCTAGATTAATTTTTAGTCCAAACGATCATAAGTTTTACTGTTTCTTATCTCTTTTATCAAACCTTTTTCTTGTTCTTCTGAAAATTTTAGCCCTGAATGACATTTAATTCCGCCTGAACTGAGTGCTCGCAATTCGGGAAATCTTTCGAACATGAACACTTTTTCGCCCGAGGAATTTTTTTCGGGTGGAAGGCTGTTGACGTGAAGCTCGCAATAGGTGTGAATATCATTTTCCACACTTGAAGTGATAAGTGGGCTCACGGTTTTACTTTTAGTACTTTAGTACATTAAATCAATTTCTTGTTACAAATTCTCAACTCTAATTTTATTTATTCATACTGGATAAACTGTGAACCGCACAACTTCCTTGTATGATCACACGGTCTTCTGAGGCAGGTATGCGTATATTTGGCTAAGAAAAGGCTTGTTCGTACTTAGAACTATGCATGTTTTTTGGCAAAAGTTAAAAATGTTATTTTAACTTATACCTAATGGTATACATTATTTACGTTGAAAATATATTCATATTACATAGGTGATAGGTAAATACGTCTTCTTACATTTTTTCATGTTCGAAAGTTGTAAAATTAAATTGCGGATATTAATATTTTAAACTTTATAGGCAAGTTTTTCAGAAAATATTGACTTAATCGACGAATGGTTTCAAAGAACATCGGTTTCATGTTTAAAACAAAAACAATTGAAAATGTCAAATCACAGTGGTGTCAAACAGCTGTTGTTACATGACAGAAGTTACATGAGAAACCCCTTAAAAGATGAATCAACGCATTCAAATTTCGAGAGAGAGAGGTCGACTAGTTAAGTTGAATGTATGTTTTCAATTTTAATAAACCATTTGGAATCCGGAAGCGGTACTAAAAGTAAATTCCATTTAATTTTCATTAATTTTAGCTTGATTTACGAATATACGATCTGAATTCTTGTGACGTACGTACACATAAACCTACAAAAGGGTTTCATCCTTGCTGTTTTCACTTCGGAACTATAATAACGGAAAACTCTCTTCACTGGGACACTATGGGAACATCTAGAGCTGTTCGTCAATGACCTGATAAGGAATAAATCCATTAATTGTTATAAATTACATAAAATATATACGACAAAACCTGGCACCAAAGACAAAATCTTTACGAATTCCTAAGTCTATTATTTTCGGGAAAGGGTTTTGACCACAATTCATGGGAATTGGGTAAATAGTAAATATAATTTAATCTTTGATAAGACTCACGGGGGTTACTTCCTATCTACTCTGCTAACTGGTCAGTTTGCTTCTCCAAGCGATGTTCCCAAAAAGCCAATTGCTGGCGAGCCTTCAGCATTATTCCTTGCTATTTCACTAAACATAGCTAATGAAATTTTTTGTAAATAAAACAACGTGTTAATACAGTTTTTTCGCCCTGTTTACATGGAGATAATAATATAATAGACCATGGAAGGTAGCTTGAAAAGTATCACATCGGACAAGACAGAAAGAAGATCAACGAGTTCTCTCGTTCTTTCACTGTGCTCCTTTGTAAGGTAGTCTGGTGGGTTAGGTTTCCTAATAGTCTGAGTAGTACACGGCAATTTTTACAAATTGTTTTTGTTTTTATTGATGTTTGTTTTTTTTTTGCTCTGAAATCATTTCAGGTGCCAGGTTTTCGTTGAGTGTGAACATTCGTTACAGTTGTTTACCTACTCAATATTTGCTATAAACTCAGATATCAAAGATAAATTGTCTTCGATGGTTGGCTCTTGTAGAGCTATTGGACAACCATGCTCCGGTGCAAAAAGTCTTGAATTTAATCTTGAACGTTTGGACTCGTCTATGTCATCGATAAATATATTTTTCAATCTGGACTTTCGATTCAATCGATGAAATATTATTATTGTTTTTCCTAAGCCACTTTGTCCATGATTAGTTCCTAATCGACACATAGGACAAAAGTTATGAAAATATTACTCGATCAACTGATAACATTTTTGGATATCTCAATCGGCTGTTATAGTATTTCAACGTTTTTTTTTTCGAATGCAATAAATTAAACAAGGGCAGCATCTAAGTGAACCTCATAAATACTCGCTTTATTATGGTTCAGCCGTGTGGTGAATACAATAAAGATAAGAACTCGAAATATACCTACAAATGTCCATAGGTTTATGCCTTTATAAATAAGAAAATATATAATATTGACTCTAACAGCTAACACTTTTAAATAGCCCTCTATCGAAGTCGACTAAATCTATTTATTTGCATTCTGTTGAACCCTAGTAAACAAATAAAAAGCCGTTCGTTGTTGGTTAACTCTATAAAGTTATAACCAATTTCGATAAAGAAATCATCAACAACAACAGCACAAGGTCATAAATCAAATTGAATTCATTCCTGTGAGAAGTTTCCGACAGATTTCGTGTTATTTATTGTTGCGTTTGTATTGTAAATAATTGTGATTCTTGGTGTCACAAAAAGAAGTGTAGGTACTTGTTTTGGTTTGTGGCTTATGGTTGATTTATACTAAAAAAAATTTGTCATAGAGACTGCGTACATCTTCTAAAGCGAGGTAGAGGATAAAATATCAACCATAGAAGGCTGATCGTTGCAAAAGCGGCGGTTTGTTTTTCAATAATGGTCGTTGCTTTATTCAATAAACTTGGCCCAGTGATGCTCAAAACTCATTTAACACGTCTTAAAATACGTTTTCTAGATCTCAAGGTCTGCATAGTAGGCTGCTCATTCGACTGAAATTTCTGCCCGGCGCGCGGTGCAAGTGACTTTTCCTATGGAAGCACGGGGTTAAATCAGCTGGAGATACCGTAGTGTGAGCCGGTGCGTTTTCATTATAAAAGAAAGTTGGCCGACACAAAGGATAAGAGTCACCGTACTACACAGCATCCAAACGCTCTTTATGTTCGCTGCGCGATTTCCTTTCCAAATAGAACCGCCGACCGATTTAGCTTTCTTTTAATTTTTCTAAAATTTTACACATTACTCTTATACTTTTATGCTTTTTTTACAATACTCCATACTTGCGACATCAGGTGGTGTCTGGTAAGTTTAATAAGTTCCTACCGGACCACCCTCGTGCCATAAACAACAATTCTCGTCCAAATAAAACAAAAGGACATCACTCAATATTCATAGTTTCAATCAAAAAAGACATAATCTGAACCTTTTTTCCTATCAACACAAAGCTTCGAAGCCAAAATAGAAGATTAATCATTTATTATGAAAACCCCAGAAAGGAAAAGATGCTGCAGTTACCTTTATCACAGAATTCAGGCCCAAACCAAGCAAATTAAATATTAAAATCTTTCTTACATTGAAAGTTGCGAGTTGTAATAAATTTGTAGGTAAGACAATCAACAAGAACAACAACAAAGAACGAACGATGATAATAAACCCATCGTTAGATTGATCTCAATACAATCGCTTTATTTGTCAAAAGACCGCTATAAATTATAAATTCTCTGTTCATTTATCTTATGCGAAGACATTATTTATTGATTGATTGTTTCAATTATAATATCGCTTGTCACTCAAAGACTTTCCTACGGAAATAGGTGATTCCTCTATGAAGCACTAAACACATTTCGAACATACATGAGCAACAGCAGCGCGGCACAGTGCCGGCCCTGGAGTAAAAGACTTATGGTTATGGTAATTGGAAACGCACATGAATATGCATACATTTTGTGTTTATATGTAAACGATACACGGATTGTGTGTCCTCAGATATTGATAAACTTTAATTTATTAGGCGATGATCGCATTGTTTGGGTCAAGTAATTGCTGGCAGGTTCAAAATGATACAAAATTGGTGATGAATGTCTATTAAATTATTTATTGATTAAATCATTTAAAAAGGGGTTGGTGTTTACATTTATGAAGAAGGAAGATTTATTTCGTATGGTAGACAGTTTCATTAGCCCAAAAATATTAGAACGAAAGGTGAGTTAGAATTACAAAATTGACCTTATAAGTGACCATATTTTATTTGTTTTCTTTCAACTACTTTATCAATATCAACCTTTGCAGCAACCCTTGCCACTGTCCATGAGCGGCACTTGCATCAATGAGACCGAACGTCTCGAGATTCTCGGTATGTGCATCACTGTCCACCTCTTGTGGAACGAGCACATACGCAATGTCGCCAAAGAAGTTTGGGTTTCTTAAGACGGTGCAAGAAATTTTTCTCCCCGTCTGATTTGGCTATTATCTATAAGGCTTATATCCGTCCAAAGCTTGAGTACAATTCCCATATTTGTGCTGGTGCTCCAGTTACATACTTAAGCCGCTTGGATAATATACAAAGAAGAGCCGTAAGAATGATTGGTGATAGAGACATCACTGATTCATTCGCTCCTTTAGACCACCGTGCGTCGTAACGTTTCGTGTCTCTCTCTGTTTTATCCCTACTTCTACCTTTGTTCTATAGGTATAGCAAGTTGCATTCCTCCCATAAAACAATTCAACCGTAATACCCGCGCATGCAATAATGCCCATCAGTAATCAGTTTACCCTAGCTCGAACTCAACTTCGGATGTACTCTCAAGTATAGAGAATCATTTTTAAGCCGTACTACGTGAATTTGGAACTCTCTTCCACATAAATTATCACCTGCATAATTTAAAAAAAATCCTCTTTAGTATTCGTCAAAATATGAGGTAGGAAAGGAAAGGAACCAGAGCCGTAGCTAAGTTGGCACGCGTGGTTACTCGCAGCACCCCCAAGCTTCCAGATTGTGCCCTAAAAATTGCAGAATAGATTCGACACATTCAAACAATTAAATACAAAGAATTGCTTGAAATGTATAATATTTTTTAACATTTATAAATAGAAGACGGATTTGGTCACAACTTCAGTGGTGAGGATATGACTAAAAAGTATGATGGCGAACTGCAAATTCGTATTCCTTCTTCACGTACTTAACGAAATGTTCAGTTTGCTCGTAAACGCAGCTGAATTGGCACATCAGGAAAAGCTAATAGCGTTTTTTATTGTACAAAAGAATTGCCCTTTTTAAATTTTTTTATGTTTCATTGTCAAAAAGAATACTTCTAGATCAATTCTGAAGAGGAAAGAATTGATCTCCCAAATTTGAGAGAATTGATCTTTTTAAAACACACAAGAAAACATTCTAGCTTGTCAAACCTCAAATTAAAGATTTTAATTTGTTTATATTGCTCTACCGACCAACCAAAGTGCAGTTTTTTATTTTTATTTTGAAAGGAAATTGGAAATAATAACAAAAAAAGTAAAATAAGGAATGGGTGGGTGTAAGTTCTTGCTAAACAAATTATATTACAAAACCAAAAAACATGTTTTATTGAGAAGTGTTCTAAGGGCAATTCTTTCAGGTTACAATGAAAAACGCTATAAGCTTTTCGGAGATTACTTTTTTCGTGGACAGCCAGGCTGCTATCAAACCCTTAGCCAGTGAGACCATAAGATCAAAAGCAATTTTAAACTGTAGGAAGGAGCTCTGCTGGGTTCCTGGATATAGCAATATAGAAGGGAACGAAATAGTAGATGAAATAGCCAGGAAAGGGTCAGAAGCAGACACAAGTAGTAGCGACCATTTAGTTAGGGGACCACTTATCCCGATTGGGGTACTCAAGAGGAAGATAGACCTTAAATCAAAAGAGAAAATCAATAACTCCTGGAAATCCAGGGACGGACGATTGCGTAATCTCTAGAAGTTTATGGCCTAACACAAATGAAAAGGAAACTCTGTATATTCTATTGCTGAGTTAAAAAAACATTAAAATCTTGATAGGTGTACTAACGGCTCATTGCGCCATTGGCACAATGGCCAACAAGATAGGGGCATTTGCACCCGATTTTTGTAGGAGCTGTCAGGATGAGGAGGAAATATTAACCATGAAACACCTGCTCTGTGACTGTCCGAACCTCCAAACTAGCCGACTCTGTCATCTCAGAAACAGGTTTGTTGGGGAACTGGATGATCTAGCACAGGTCTAAATGTCAAACATGAGGAAATTTATGGATAGCACAGGCTGGTTCGTTAACGAGCCAGTCTACGTTAATCGGCAAAATTGAGGAGCATCGATGCAAACTTTTTTTTTTTTTGTATAGGGGATCACAATGGACCAGTACGCCCCCGTGTACGCAACAGCTTCATGCTGTGCACACCCCTTATCACCTAACATAACCTAACCTCAGTTTGATCGTACCAGCTAACCAAATTCTCCAGTCTTATTGGAAAACATTGGCAGTATTTATTGTGAGATTCAAAATCGATTTCACTTGATCGTTTGTTTGCAGCTAGTGAAACTTTTGGTAGCAGCACTTCAATCTGGATATGTATTATGTACATCTCTGTATTTCGCAAGGATTGATATCATTTCTCGTATGTCAATAGGGGGTTCACATGGACGAATATGCTCGACAACATTGGCTCGATGAAAAAGAAACCGAACATCCAACTTTGCATTCACATGAATGCTGATGTTGTCGAACATCATTATTTCATGAATGAAGTTCTGGAAGAGGAAGATGAAAAGACAGGAAAACGAACGTTCTTAGCGTTAAAAGAAAAAGAATTGATTCTTTAAAATAAGATGATATAATTTGAAAAATCGAGCTTATTCGCGCGGTCTCATTTTTATCAGCGGCCCCTAACATTCGCTTTGCGACCCCAGAGAATCCGGTCTAGCTACGGCCTTGGGCAGAACGTTTCATTGTGCGTCGTCTCATAGGAACTTGGCCTATCTCAAGCCTCAAGTAACTAATTTCAAGGACCATTTCAAGTTAAACTACTTAATTGTCTGTTTGGTTACTTTTGTAAAAGTTAAACATTTCGTTTGGTAGGTTCCTTTACTCTATATTTGGGGAGTTCAACAAAAATGTTACACAAAACCAAAATGGTGTGAATAAGCCAAGGGACAGGTGGTTTCAATTAAATACTTTATGGTATGGTAGTAATGTAATAGAACCCCTTACTAACAGGAACGAATACATGCTGTTTAGGGGAGTCAATGAAGCGAAAAATACGGCCTGACCTCCGAATTTTTTTACTGTGAACCGATTTGCATGAAATTTTGGAATAAGGCTCGTCTTACCCTTAACTTCAAAAGTGAAAATGATTTGAACTCCGGTACCACCCTGGGGGTGGTTGCCACCCCTTCTCGGGGGTTAATTTTTTTTTTCAAAATAACCTCGGATATCGATAGAAGGCCTAATTTTAAGCAAAAAATCATTTGTAAAGTTTTTCTAAAAATCCAATACTTTTCAAGTTATTGGCAATTGAAAATTCGCAATATTAACACTCAGAAATTTTCAGTTCCTAAGTAGATCAAAAATATGATAAGTTTTTGGACCATAACTCCTTCAATTTTCACGCTATCACAATTTATAAAAAACCATTGTAGGTAATTAACAGAGCTACAACATCCTTTATTGCAATATAAAACTTTTTTTTCAAAACGGTGAAGGGTTAAAGGGCTTAAGAGAGGCTGTGATTGCGCTCTTTAAACAATCATATCTTCGTCAATTTTTGTTTGACAGAAAAAACAAAAACACCAAATTCCTTGTCAGAAAAATACCTAAATTTTTAATCTCGCCACTTTTATACGTATCTGTCGTCATTTTTGAGATATTATGAAAAAAAAGTGTTTTTTTTTTAACTTGAAATTTTGCTGTCTTGAAGCAGCCAAACTGATTTTATCTATCAAACTATTCATAATAAAGTTAATTCTAGGTGGTATACAATTAACTTTAATTTTGGTGGAAATGGCACTTAAGAAACCCATTGATTTAAAAGAAAAAACATTAGATGCTCCCCTTATTTGCAATACAGCTCACTTATCTTACATGCAAAAGACTTTTAATAGTGCTCATCTTAAAGCTTATTTCAAGCACTATGAAACCCTTTTGTATTAGAATGCATAAAATGCATCTGCTCGCCGCTAGATGGCATTGACCACATCGATTAAATTTCAGACAAAGTAAAAAACGGCTTTGATCTTTAATATCTAGCTTAATATTGCACTTAGAATACTTTATAAAAAACCAAATTGTTCATTGTCTTACCTGCTACAGTTTTGTTCTCAATAAAATTTTCGATAAAACGTATATTTTTGGAGATATTTGCAAGAAACCGATGAAAAACGTGAAAAAATTTTGAATTTTCAATTGCCAATAACTTGAAAAGTATTGGATTTTTTGAAAAACGTTACAAATGTTTTTTTGCTTAAAATTAGGCCTTCTATCAATATCCGAGGTTATTTAAAAAAAAAATTAACCCCCGAGAAGGGGTGGCAACCACCCCCAGGGTGGTACCGGAGTTCAAATCATTTTCACTTTTGAAGTTAAGGGTAAGACGAGCCTAATTCCAAAATTTCATGCAAATCGGTTCACAGTAAAAAAATTCGGACCTAAAATGCTTCATTGGCTCCCCTAGTTCCCAACGAGTTCACGAACATTGGAAAATTGCAAGGGAGATATAAAAAAGCTTTCGAAATTCTACTGATTTTTTCAAGACATTGAAAACCTGGAAACACCATTTTAAGAATGCTGATTCTAAGGACATAATCAGTCTATCTGAAATTCAACTCGCTTCCTGAACTTCAACATATGTCGAAAATTCTCCAAATTCACTTAATTCCCATGCAAAAATATTGTCCCATGAATTCAACGCCTCACTGGGCCGCTACCGCCTCAGGCTCCCAGCCGAAAAATCTCCCATTTAATTATTTAAGACCGATGTTATTCAATTTTCCAAAAAAAAAGGAACAACACTAAATTGTATATTTACGATTCTCTGTCGTATTATTATTATTTGTTTTGGTATACACAGAAACTCCGCCGGTCCAGCCCTCTGAATTTATATTTCAAGTTCGATCATCATCCACCTGTATAATCCATATCAAATGAAACAAAACATACAATCAACACCCTTTTGTAATCAAGCCGACGACGATGACGACAACAACGTACATGACCATTAATTCACCCTAATCAACAGCCTTTAGCATCATTTCCACATCTGAATTTTCCGAAATAATATAAATTCGCCGCGTTTAAATAAAACATCTGTTCGTCTACACCCAGATAAATGGAGCATGACGACTCTCAAAGGAAAAAAAAAGAAAGGGTACACGTACCTCAAATCGGCACTGGGCTTCCGAATCGAACCGAATCGAATGCCCAACAAAATAACAATTTGACAAAATTCTAATTCGATCCGCAATATAAAAGAGCGGAAAATTCTTACACACACAGGCCTTTCTCGCCTTTGAGTTATTTTGAACTCTAATTTTCGAGCTAAGCGCGCTCTGGACAACAAGTGCACAAAGCACAAACACTATGCGAGAATACAACAAAAACACGACTATAAATACAAACGAATTTCTATAGAATCAGAATGCGTATTAAATTCGAATGGTGTAAAAGCAAAAAACGAAAACTAAAGCACAAATAAATGCGGTGAAGTTTTAGCTTAAGGGGATGATGTGAAAACAAGGGATGCTCTGCTAAATGCTTGATGTGGAATCTGGAATCTGGGATAGGGTTGAGATTCAACTCGACTCGAGAGGTATTATCATCACGAGGGTTGAGTTGATGTTCGAGAAAATCCCAATGCTGCATAATGTATTATCATCATAGTCCTCATCATCATCATCATCATCACCAGCAGAACAAAGGGAAGGAGCAGAACACACAGCCAACATATTGATAAATGATAGAAGTGCATGCGCAATTTCTTCGAATAATTTGGGGGGTGGTTCCTCCTTTTTTTCTCATTTTTTCGCTTTCATTTCAATCGTTGTCCTGTCATTCTTATAAATGGAATCAGGAATAGAGAAAGAAATTAACATTCAAATTTACGCAAAAATAAATCATTTGTATTGCGTTTGAGGCACAGAGGTTAGGGTGACATAATATAGGCTAAGCACATGAACAGGATAATGCGATTATACCTCATTAAACCTATTCCTATCTTTGTATTGTCTCTCCCACAGATGAACTGAACTTTGGCATTAATCGACTTGTGAAGGCGGAATCCCGGCTGCTATCGACGACGACGACGACACAAGACGAAGACAACAACAATTCAATTAGCCTGTCTAGCAAGAACCTCATCCGCTGCAATGTGCTGTTGGACAATATCGAAGGCGAGTCATTGTCACGATCGAGAAGTCATTCCCGATCATCGCAAGTTGATGGATTTCGAACGAGATCGCGATCGAGTTCATTGGAACTGGAAGTCGATTCACCTCCGCCATTGTCTCATCACAGATCAACGCCTCCAGTGTGTTCCCCAGCGGCGAGTGAAACGATTCTGTCAGCGGCAGCGAGTCCTAAGAAATCCGAAATGTTTTCGGTATCAGCCTTATTGAGACGGGATGAGCCGAGGCTATCGAAATCTCCATCAGCGGTGCAAGCGAATCCATTTGAAGTGTTCCGACCGGGTTATAATGGCAATTCATACGATCCGGCGCTGTTTCCAAGGCCGATGTTGTCACCGTTTCCGTTGTTGGCGGCGTTTGCCTTCCATCAAGGACAACAGCAACCTAATATGAGTTCTAGGTAAGTTATAAGTCCACAGTCCTTCGTTTTCACTTCTACGATTTAAAGCAAACAAAAACTTTAAATTCCTTCTCACGCAGCTTTCACCCGACATCACGACAAGAAGAATTCTTCAGATTAAGTAGCCTGATGGTGCCAACGATGCAAGCACAAAACGGTGGAGGCCTTAATCCTCATTTAGGATTACCGCACCCGCCACATTTACATTTTCATCACATGCCCAAATGGCCGGGATTGCCACAATTCAGTGACCTCTATTCCTGCATGAAATGTGAAAAAATGTTCTCAACGCCCCATGGACTAGAAGTCCATTCCCGACGGACACACCATGGCAAAAAACCCTACGCTTGCGAATTGTGCAATAAAACCTTTGGTCATGAGGTTAGCTTAAGCCAACATAGGTAAGTACGACTACAATTTCTCTCGCACAAAATGGTCTTATTAGGTTAAAGGATAATTAAGTCGCACAAAAGCCCGACCATTATGTCGTCCGTTTCCTAATTATAGTCCTATGCCTGTTGTATGCAACTCTTTAACGCTTATATATGCTTTGTGAATTTATAAAATACAAATTTTTGTGTGTTTTTTGTTT
This sequence comes from Sphaerophoria taeniata, assembly GCA_943590905.1. Lineage (NCBI taxonomy): Eukaryota > Metazoa > Arthropoda > Insecta > Diptera > Syrphidae > Sphaerophoria > Sphaerophoria taeniata. The sequence goes on along the minus strand of OX016540.1, from coordinate 19,983,143 downwards.
AATTCCAGGGCAGTACATAATGTTGAAAAGGTATTTGAGTGTAAACAATGCGGTAAGAGATTTAAACGGTCGAGTACACTTTCCACACACTTGCTGATACATAGCGACACGAGGCCGTATCCTTGTAGTTATTGCGGTAAACGATTTCACCAGAAGAGCGATATGAAAAAACATACGTACATTCACACAGGTAAATCACATTGCTGTTTAATTTAGTATTTGCAAAAGGAGATTTTGCTTGTTTTCTAGAAAATTCGTAACAAGTTCGGTTCCTCTATTTCTCTCTCATTTTGTTTTGCTGGTCCCTTTCCGTTTCCTATTATAGCCTCACAATTTAATCAGGCATCCTCGTCGTGCGTCGCTCGTACATATACAAATTCGAAAGCTTAGCGTAAATAGATTAGAGGGACTACCGAAGCACATTATACATTCCTTTGTGTTTGAAATTTGAAATCAAAATTAACTATCAATTTCTACGGATGGATTACTGGGAATCAAAAGGAATTTGGGGATCCCATGTGTGCCTGGGGCATAATGTCGTCGAGTTATCTCTTTTCTTTTATGTTGATGTATACATGTTTTGCTTTTGTATAGGGATACCTTCGTATAATGTTCTTTCCTACATATTTTAAGGATACGAATTTTCAGGGATAAACTCACATAAAGGTACAGCCAGCGTAAGGAAAACAAAAGAAGATTTAGGAAGAAACATATAGATACCTTCCACGAGGGAAAGAGAGTTGGACGAATCGATATTATTTTTTCAAAACCGGAAGTCTTTATAAACATGCGGTGAAGGATATTGATTTATTTAAGAAAAACCTGTTTTTTTCGAGGCTATTTAACTTGAATATTTTGCAGATTTCTCTTATTTACTAACTAAAGGTAACGCTACAGTCCGTTGTGGACTTGGGCCTCAATCAACAGTCTCCGCCAGCCAGCTCAGTCCCTAGCTAGCTGTCTCCAGTTATGCACTCCAAGTTGATTGAGGTCCTCTTCCACTTGTGTGCGCCACCTGAGTCGCGGTATTTCTCTCCTTCTGCGTTCCTCGGAAATAGTGTTGAAGGCTTTCCGGGCCGGAGCATTGGTGTCCATACGCTCTAGACGACCGGGCTCTAGTCTCTGGACCATGGCTCTTCTGGATAGGTCCATGTCATTGTACAACCCGTAAAGTTCGCTGTTGTATCTTCTTCTCCATAACCCATCAATGTACACGGGGCCAAAGATGACCCGAAGAACTTTCCTACCGAAAAAGCCTAAGGTACATTCATACGATCTTGTCAAGGTCTATGCTTCTGCACCATACAGCAGGACTGGGATGATGAGGGTGTTATACCATTTTATCTTATTTTCTCGAGAGAGGGCTTTTCCACTCAATTGATTTCTTAGACAAAAGGAACAGCGATTAGCAAGAGTTCTTTTTCGTCTGATCTCGGCGCTGGTGTTATTGCCCGTGTTAATAGCGGAGCCTAGGTAGACAAACTCCTCTACTACCTCGAAGTTGTATGCGACGTTCTGTCTGAGCCGTCGCGACGGTGTGTTGGGTGTCCTTCCTCGGAGACAGCATATACTTCGTTTTTCCCTCATTTATCGCTAAATCCATTTTTGCCGCTTCTGTATCTTAATTCTCACAAAAATCTCCATCGCCATTTTGCCAACGAGCTTGGCAGGAATGCCAAAACTAGACATAGCTTAATGCAGTTCTACTCTGTAGATGCTGCCTTCCGCGGCTTTAAAATCGATGAAAAGGTCGTGGGTATCGTCGTATCGATTTGGAGTTCATAGGTTTTTTCCAGGATCTGCCGCAAAGTGAGAATTTGGTCGATGGTTAACTTACTTTTACTTTTTCACTTTTTCATGACAGATCGATACTCTTGGAAGTTCGAGTACGACTCGAACCCACGACGTTCTGCCTAGCAGCCAACGCATCTAACCACTAAGCCACGGACACATGGATATCCTCATATCTCGAGAATAGGTCTTATCAAGTAAAATTGCCCGTAGCTTAGTTGGTAAGTGCGTTGGCTGCTAAGCAGAACGTCGTTGGTTCGAGTCCTACTCAGGCCAAGTTTTTATTTCATCTTTTACGGGTTCTGCCTCTTGCGAAGACCTGACAAATCTTCCAAGAGTATCAATCTGTCATGAAAAAGTGCTTCTCAACTTTGCCGTTCGGAATCGGGGTTAAATTGTAGGTCCCCTCAATTCTTCACACGCACTCAGAGAATTGTCGTTTGTTGATGAGAGTAAGCCACTTAGTCCTTGGCTCTTCAAGAGCTGTCGCGCCACTCTATTTATTTTTTTAAGTAAAATTCGGGCATTTTATCTCTAAGTCATATTTTGCTAATTTAGGAGTTCCTCAGGGTAGTTATCTAGGACCTCTACTTTTTATTTTAGCTATAAATGATGCTCTGAAAAATAGTTTATATTTAAATCCAATAAAATGTCAAACAATGACCTTTTCAAGGAAGCGTGCACCGTTTTCATATGACTACGCTATCTCACACATTGTTCTAACCCTTGTAATTTCTGTAAGAGATCTTGGAGTTTTTACTCCTAAGTTAGATTTTTCTGTGCATATTAACAGCATCTGTGCCTACTAATATTATACAGGAAGACTTTTGTTTGTTTGTCGGTTATATTTGATTCGTTCTATACAATCGTCCAATTTCGGTCTCGGTCGAAACCAAAAGTAAAGGACTGTTCACATGAGTACGAACAACTGAAAAATTGCATGTAATTGTACCTACATGCATTGGTTTTCAAATAGAAAACTGGAAAATTTCAAAATGAGTTTTCGAATGGAAAATAGAAAGTTCTTGATGAAAAACTCGGAAAACTCATTGGTTTTCAAAGGAAAAATTTCATGTAATTGTAGACTCATTGGTTTTTAATGGAAAAATTAATAATTTTGGATTGGGAACTCGGAAAACTCTGTGAGAGCATCAAGAACGTCAAGACCCAAAATCACGTTTTTGCATAGCATTTAAGGTGCATTAGTACGTTTCTATGTCCTTTAGGGACTCTTAATCCGCTCAATCCTCAATGCATTTTTATAAAATTTTCACTGTAGATATAGACAATCTTACGGGAAAATCAGCAAATTATTAGGGGGGGGGGGGACAATCGAAAGCTGTGGAAAAATTCAGATAATATGCGTTGTTCTCTATTTCACATTGAATTTTAACAATATCTGTGTTAATCATTATAATTATTCTAGAGTTGCTCTGAAGGGTGGCGAGACGAGGTTCGCAGGGTCGGCTAGTTTTTACATATAGGTATATGAAACTTACTTAAAGTAGAACTGTTCAGATCAGACCAGGGCGTCATCCAACAAGCTTCCCTAGCTAGCTGCCCCCAGCTTCGCACCCCGAATTGGTTAAGGTGCTCTGCCACCTATGTGCTCTACCTGAGTCGCGGTCTTTCTATTCTGTGACGTCGTTCCGGGTTGGCTATTATTTTCCATTCGCTCTACATGACCCAACTATCCAAGTCGTTGGACCTTAACTTTATTGAGTTTATCCTTAGGCCAGCCACCTCCTCATAATATAACAGTCAGCTCTTTTAATATGAACAGTGCTGACTTGTTTAGTTTAAAATGTAATATTGCTGGTTTTAGTTACTGCATTATTTGTGTGTATAGATTTAATTTCTGTTCGGTAAATGCCTTTCTGGAAGAATTCGGTGTCTTTCTTGAAAATCAGAAGTGCAAAAATCTAATTTTGCTTGGTGATTATAACATTGATATTTTAATTAATTCATCAGAAACGGATGTCGCTTATGTCGTCTTATGGCCTAAGAAGTCTGGTGAATGAGCCTACTCGTGTTGTCCAAGACTCAAAGACTTGTCTTGACCATATATTTATTAGACAACATCGAAAACTAGTATTTTAGACTTGAATATAAATGATCATTACCTAACTACAATTCAACTTGATCACTGTGTACCTAGAACAAAGCAGCTAACGACTTATGAAATAACTAACATTGACTTTTCTGCTCTAAAGTCTGCTTTATGTTTTGAATTTTGGGATGAAGTATATGGATCTCTGAACCCTTCTTCCGCTTTTGAGTTGTTTTTTGTTAAACTTCAATATCATTTAAATTCAATCAGTAAAACTATTAAAAAAAATAATAAAAATAAACATCTTAAACAATGGATGACAGATTCTCTCTTACAGAAAATTAAGTTGAAAAACAATATGTTTAAATGTTATAAGAAACATCCTACGAATTTAAGGCTGAAAACAAATTACGATAAACTGTCTCAAGAACTTAAAATTGAAATACCGCTTCAAAGGGATGCCTATTATAGAAATAAATTTATACAAAATATGGGTAATTCTAAGAAAGAATGGCAAGTTATAAACAAAATTTTAAATAAAAGTGAGGTTAGGTCTAATATTTCATTAAATAAAAACAATTTGACCATAACTGACCCTTTTCTAGTAGCCACTGCATTTAATGACCATTTTTCTAATATTACAAGTTCTATTCAGCAGACAACCGAAGTTAGTAATAACCCTTCTAACCAATTTGAAAGTGTTTCTACATTTGAGTGTATTCAAAGACAAACTTTTTTTAAGGAGCCTTTTTCATCGCTTGAAGTAAATTCTATTATTAAATCACTTAGAAATTCAAACTCTATCTCGTCATTTGATAATATTTCTCACAATATCATTAAACAAATTTCTTATCAGATATCAGACGTATTATGTTATATTTTCAATTTCAGTTTAGAGAAAGGTATGTTTCCTGATTTACTGAAAACTGCAATTGTCATTCCATTGCATAAAAAAGGTGATGTTGGAAACGTTAACAATTACCGCCCCATATCACTCTTATCAGTGTTTTCAAAAGTTTTTGAAAAAGGTATTAAATCGAGGATGCTCTCTTTTTTAGAAAAAACTAAGTTTTTTAGTAACTCCCAGTTTGGCTTCAGAAGTGGAAGATCAACCGAAAATGCTTTATTGAAGTTGTGTAGTGAAATCTATAGAAGTATGAATGAATCTTCGATTCCTGCTGTATTGTTTATTGACATTACCAAGGCTTTTGACATGGTCGACCACGATATTTAACTCCAAAAATTATTTAATGCTGGTTTCAGAGGTTTTATTCATAACTGGTTTATTTCTTACCTACAAAATAGAAGTCAAAGAATTAAAACAAGTAAAGTTCTCAGTTCCAAAGTCTCAACTAACATTGGTGTCCCGCAAGGCTCTGTTTTGGGACCTATCTTGTTTTTAATTTATGTTAATTCATTATTTCTGCAACCTTTAAAAGGATCAATTACAGCTTTTGCCGATGACACAGCCTTGTTCTACAGTGGAAAAAGTTATTGCAACATTTATTTAGTTGTTAATCATGATCTGGAAGTACTTCGTAATTGGTTCAATGCTCACAAATTAGTCATCAGTGACAAAACAAAATTTATGTCTTTCAACATTTTGGGTAAGGTTTGCAGAGATATGCCATTGTATTATCATACTCCTAAATGCAAAAGATTCCGTTTAACCAGTATTTATTTATTAAACCAAGATTCCAGATCATTTCATTCCGAATTTCCTTGCGTTTCTGAATGTTTTTTATTTGAGCATGTTGACTCTTTCAAATACTTAGGTGTTGTTTTGGATTACAAAATGAGTTGGAAAGACCATATTCTTAATATGAAATTGTTTTTATCTAATGTGATTAGGAAGATTTTTCATCTCAGTCAATATTGTGGCTTGTCAGTTTTGAAATTAGTATATAATGTTTTTTTTTAAGTCTAAACTTCAATATGGTATAGCTTGTTGGGGAGGCACTCACTTCAGTAAGTTAGAATCCTTATTAATTAAGCAAAAACATGCAGTTCGCATTCTTTGCAACGTTAATCGTCTCACTCCTAGCTTCAGTTTATTCAAAAGACTAGATCTTCTACCATTAAGGCATTTGTACTGTTTTAAAGTCTTAAAAGTTTTTTTGAAACCTCTGGCAACCTCTGGCAAAACTCATTTTTCACTTTTCTATACCGTTAGAGCACCACGTCTTTATAATAAGCTACCGGCAAATATTAAAAATGAGAGAGTTAAATCAATATACCTGCATAACATTAAAAGATGGCTTTTCTCGATAAATTTTGATGACATAGAAAACCTTGTAATCACATTAACTTGAATATTAAATATATTAAACTTAAATATGAATAGTTATCATTATTATCGTATCCCCATCGATAAAATTTGTTAATATTAATTTATCTACAATAGTACTTTTGACTCTTGTTTACGAACAACAGAAGGTACTTAACTATTTCATACAATTAATTATTAATTATTAGATGTTTAAATATTTATGTATGTGTACTAATAAATGAAATAATGAATTCAATAAAAAAAAAATTCTGTTTCAGTGAATGACACATTTGGTTGAAGCCCACCACTATCGTTTGCCACGAAACAGATATCATCACCGAAAAACCTAGTTTATATAAACAAAATATTGATTAATAGATACTCCATCATTTTAAATATTTTTTCTTCCCTGCATGAATTTGAATTCTGTAAATAAATTCAATTCATTTTAAAAGACAAATGCCCAGTTCTACAATAAAAGCTTTGAATTTAGTATTCGAATATTTCTTAAGCTGAGTCCAAAAATTGATTTTCATATAAATAAGAGGGAGATCGATAAAGCGATAAAACCTTAAGAAGTTTCGACTTACGTTCCAACCATCAAAATAAATAAAAATTCATTTCACGAGAAAAGATCCACGTAGACACATAACGCAAACGTACCAAAGAATGTAACAGATAAATATAATGTAACAAAACTTCACTGATTTTCAAATCAGTTACTCCAGCCCGCCCCCTACTCCCATCTGAACACAAAAAAAAGAGAAAAAAGAAATCCCTAAAAACAATCTTAAAGTTGTTACCAAAACAAGAAGAAAGAAAAAAAACAGATGATTCCTGGCAGAATGAATCAACGTTGCAAATGTGCGTCTATTTCGTTATAAATAAATAAACCAAAGTTCTTGGTGTATACACACTCTCACTCGTACAGTTAGTTAGTTACAGTCACATCTGCTAGCTGCTACACCCACCGAGGACGAAAACGATAAAAATGTCTGGGATTGCGGCATGTTCTCAAAAATATATATAGTGTTTACGATACGACTTTTTTTTATTATACTATCTTATCTTTTATTTGGACTTTGGAGGAGGAATGGAATACCAACATTTTTGCACAGATGGCGTGTACATATACACGCATATGAACAAGTGACTGTGTGAGTGCTCTTTCCGGATGAAATGTGTAAGCCATTTATAGTGTTTTGCTTCCGATTTGAACTCACAAAAGGCAAATGAATATGAATAGGGGTTGCAATCTGAACAAAACGTTGCGTCGCGTCGCCATCATATCGTCGGTCGTCGTCTGTGTCTCTGCAATTATTGAGCTTTCAATACAGCAACAGGGTTCGATATCAGAGCGATGAGAGCTTTAATTAATACACACGCAGAATTGGCGTGTGTGTGTTCGTGTAGCTGGGGGAGGGGAGCCCGCAAGCTCACTTATATGGTGACTGTGTGTGTGTTGGTCTGTTGGTCGGAGAAAATCAAAATCCCTTGACTAAATTTTTCATTGGTCGGTCGTGATTTTTCTGTACATACATGTGCCGCCCTATTTTCCATGGTTGCCATGACAATATATTCTTAAGCTTTCGTTTGCTAGTGTGTCTCTATATGGCTATAGCCGTCGTCATTCATGTCATTATCATTATCATGGGTCGATGTGATATCTATCGTCACGGTGGCGACAACGACGACGACAGCAGCGGCCAAGACAACGGCAACATCGCAACAAAACAAATGAACGACCAGAGTACCTACTCAAAACTAACTGTGGCTTCGTCATTCAGGACGATATAGTATATAAAAATAATGGTCCCTCTCCGTTTTTTTTGTCGGTCTAAAGATTTACAGACACAAATCCATGCCAGCGAGTCTTGTTGTGTGCTGACAGCTACTATACTTTTCTATAAACGACCAACTGGAAAAAAAATCGAAGGTAAATATATGTTTGTGTGTGCATATGGTTGAATTGCAGGAACGTGATTCCAAGGACCAAGTCATATATACACAGACAACACTAATACTAAATGGAAAAGTCCGTTGGGATGCTCTGATTCGAATTGATTTTTGTATTATTGTTTTTAGTAGAGTCAATGAAGCTTTTTTTCAGTAAGTCCTCAGAAACAGCTCGGATTTTGAAAAAAAAAATTTCTAATTTTTTTGTTTTTTATATTCTTTAAAGTCTGAAACAAATCATTTGGGGGAAATTATTGCTTATATTGTTTAAACAATTTGTATATTGTTTATAAAGAGAGATCCAAAAACAATGTTTTTGATAATTGGAATGTTTAGGTTGCATTAAGACAAGAAAAAAATCATATGGAAAGGGGGGTCTATTGTCCCCCGTTTAGCCAGGAGGGGCGATCTTATAACAAAAAAAGCCTATTTTTCAAAAAAATATTAAAAATCAACGGCTTTTTCCCCTATGCCGTGTTATACCTTCTTGCAAAGCTAAATAACGTTTCTTTTATTTTGCATTTAAATAAAACTGTTTTCAAGCATAGTTTTCGAAAAAATCATCTTCAAAGTCAAAATATCGAATTTTTCAACTTTTTTTTTCAACTTCGAACTAATTTTTTTGGAAATTGTATGTAGTTAAGTACTATTTTTTTCCACAATTAAATGCGGTTACAAGTTCTCAGTGCGATCCAGAAACCGCATGCCTTAATGTCTTCTTGTTTTTGAGCAATTAAGAAAAAACTAAAAACACTCAGAAAAAAATTCACAAAATTACTTGTAAGTATTATTTTTTGGAATAAATAGAACAAAATATCATCCAAATTTTCTGAGTTTTTTTGGTTTTTTCTTAATTGCTCAAAAACAAGAAGACATTAAGGCATGCGGTTTCTGGATCGCACTGAGAACTTGTAACCGCATTTAATTGTGGAAAAAATAGTACTTAACTACATACAATTTCGAAAAAAATTAGTTTGAAGTTGAAAAAAAAAGTTGAAAAATTCGATATTTTGACTTTGAAGATGATTTTTTCGAAAACTATGCCTGAAATTAGTTTTATTTAAATGCAAAATAAAAGAAACGTTATTTAGCTTTGCAAGAAGGTATAACACGGCATAGGGGAAAAAGCCGTTGATTTTTAATATTTTTTTGAAAAATAGGCTTTTTTTGTTATAAGATCGCCCCTCCCGGCTAAACGGGGGACAATAGACCCCCCTTTCCATATGATTTTTTTCTTGTCTTAATGCAACCTTAACATTCCAATTATCAAAAACATTGTTTTTGGATCTCTCTTTATAAACAATATACAAATTGTTTAAACAATATAAGCAATAATTTCCCCCAAATGATTTGTTTCAGACTTTAAAGAATATAAAAAACAAAAAATTTAGAATTTTTTTTTTTCAAAATCCGAGCTGTTTCTGAGGACTTTCTGAAAACGCCCTTTTTTGAGCTTCATTGACTCTACTATTTAAATATACTCGTTGTGTGATTTTTAGTCTGTGGAAAAAGAATTTCCGACTTGGTCTTTAATTTAAGCACTAGGCATTGGGTATGACGATGGCAATGGCCACAAACACCAGCAAAAGACATTTGAGAAGATATGCTGCCGTGTTTATAGCAAGATGGTCCAAATATCATCACGTATTCGTTGAGATTATTGAAGTTCTCTTGTATTTATGAAGGTAACCTCGTGTGTGTTCAATCTTGATAAATCACTTTGTGGGGTTCAGATTCATTTGTAAAGGATTTTTTGTTTTTTCTTTTTAGATTTTCTATTTGTAATGAAGTTAACAGACAATTGGAAGACATTTCATTTATTTTCATCACTCGAAAAGATTGTCTCAGGTGTAAGGAGAGGTTGCCCCTGGCTTTATTTTTTTCATAATTGAATAACTTCCTCCCTAAGAACCACATTTCATTAAATTCCTTAAAATAAAATACTAATGTAATAAACAATAAAATAAAAGTTTACTGTGGCGTATACTTACTTTTTTTTTGGGAAATCAAATACAAGATCTTAAACGGTTCATAGAAACACGTATTAAGGATCGAAAACTTATGACATAAGTTTCGGTTATGCTAGGTCCTCAATTTTATGCAAGGCCAGCGATAGCAAAATATCTGTTGCAGAGTTTTTCAGATTCCCAAAGATGAGAACAATAATAATTATTCAAAAAGACTTCTAATGTTAATAATTATTATATAAACTTTTATTACATAGAAAAAAATTGAAAAAAGAAAATTAGAAAATTACAAAGAGCGACTGATTAATATGACGAGCAAACAGACTCGAACAACCCAATCTTTGTTCTTTTATCCGCGACTTTATTTTCTGAGAGTGGTTTTGTGAGAAGATCTGCCAACATGTCTCGCTTCTGCAGTGTTCTGCTTTAATGAGACCTTTATTGATATAATCCTTGACGAACATATATTTGGTGTCTATGTGTTTTTATCTGTTGCTATATTTTTCACTCGTCAGCAATTTAAGGCAGCGTTGGTTGTCTTCCCAGATAAGTAAAGGTATATTGAAGTTTTCGTTTACATCAGCTAATAACCTTTCAGCCAAACAGCTTCACGACTTGCCTCCACCAAAGCAATGAACTCGGCTTCGGTAGATGATAAAGCTACGCTCGATTGTTTCCGACAGCACCAACTATAACCGTACCACCAAACACTTTAAAAATACAGCCGGAATTCGATTTCCTCTCCTTTCGGTCTTCTGCCCAGTTAGCACCTGCATACCGATACCCCATAAGCTTTTCTTTGACACCTTGTTGATTAAGACATAATTTCAAGGACGATGATCTCTTCAAGTATCTTGCAACTCACTTTAGCTCGTTCCAGTCTTCGGTTGATGGCTGCGACACTTTTGAAGCTAGTATACTTATACTTGCTGCTATGTCCGGTCGAGAGTTAACTGAGATGTACAGAAAACATCCAATATATTTTGGTACTTTTCATTATCAGTGTTTCATCACTTGACTTTCCATAACTAAGATGCATCGGTATCTTTGACAGTTTGGCATCCCATTTCTTGGATAACTTTATTTATGTAACCAGATTGACCAATTGAAAAATTACCTGTAGTGTCTCGATCTCGATGCACTTCTAGTCCAACGTAGTTTTTAACTGGTCCAAAATTGTTCATCTCGAATTTTGATTTCAATAAGCATTCGGCATCATCGATATGTTTTTGACTTTTACTTATGACCAATAAGTCATCAACATATATTATATAAGGATAGAAATCCAGAACTCATCATCTAGCTTTTTGAAAAGACACTGATCAACGTCATGGTCACTCTGATGATATCCATTTATTAAAAGAAGGTTGCTGATTGTTTGATTACACGATCTCGCAGATTGCTTCAACCCGTAGATAGCTTTCTTCAGCTCACAGACATGAAGTTCCTTCCCCTCCTTTACAAAACCCATCGGTTGTCGCATGTAAACAGTTTCCTCTAATTCGCTGTTCAGAAATGCTGTCTTCGCATCTAGATACAAAACATGCAGTTTTCGATGTCCAGCTACAGCCAATAGAGTTCGCAAAGTAGTGTGATGAACGACTGACACAAAAGTTTCATCATAGTCTATTCCATGGCGCTGTAAAAATCTTTATGCTATACTAGGTGAGCCTTGTAAACAATTTCTTCTTTTGAGCCTTCTTTCGACTTAAACACCCATTTACTTCCGATTGCTTTCTTGTGAGCTGGTAGATCTGTCAGTTGCCAAGTACCGTTTTTCTCAAGTGATTGCATTTCCTCGTTCAGCTTCCAGAATGCGTTTTGTTCACAATCTATTGCTTCTTTGAAATGTATTGCGTCTGGTATTTTTATAGCTCCTATAGGATGTTGACTGCATTTGTGAATCTGTCAAGGGGCCTTGCTGATATTCTATGTTTTGCGACATTCGTGTCTGCACTTTCTTTAATTTGAAGATCATCTAACACCTCATCACAACCATAAAATACACTTTCAGAATCCGAATTTGATTCCAAGACTTCAATGTTTTTGTTGAATCTTTTTCCGATACAAACATCAAACATGTCAGCTTTATTGATGTCATTAGGAGTTACCTTTTCTTCTTCAATTAAGTCTTTGGTAGATTCACCACTAGGCTCGTGATTACTCCTATTCAAATTTGGTTTCAAAAACCGATCATCTCTGCTGTTCAGAAGTCTATATGCTTTAGAATTTGTATCAAATCCAACAAAAACTAGACACTCAGCCTTTTTGTACCACTTTTTTCGTTTTTCTTTGGGGAGTTTGAAAATGTTTGAAGTCTGGTTTCTTACCGAACCATAGTTCAAACGGTGTTTTTCTGTCGCTTTTGTTGGCAGTCTGTTTAGAATATATGTCGCGGTTAAAATGGCCTTTGCCCAGAACTCTTTGTTCAATTTTGCGTCGATCAACATACATCTAGATTCTAGACATTGGTGCGGGTGCATAACTTCACAGGTCATAACTTCACATGGGTCATAATTTCACCTCTAGTGGGTTATAATTTCACTTTTTTCGGGTGAAATTGTTTCCCACCTTCGGTGAGCAATAATTTCACCTGAAATTTGGGTGAAATTATTTCCCACCTATTAAGTCATTCCACGGCGGCGCAGAGAATCTGTTCCCGAAGTCAGCAGTCCCGAAAATGGTTTTCGGGACTAATGACCCACTCAACTGTCATCTCAACTAACTGAGCTGTTTCAATGACATTAACAGCTCCTTCGGAAAGACATTTTTTGTTGATCATCCTCAGTGTCCTTGCACCATGTGAAAGCACACGGAATCACTATTTTTCAATGCTATCAGTCGGCAATTCCTATCAAGAAAACGTATTCATTATTGAGTTTTTCAATACTAAACCTTAACTCTACAATCAGTCTTAAAAGTTTTAGAAAATTTTATTACGAATTTGGAGCTTGAACCAACAAATGTAGCAGGTACAATTGCTAGCGAGCGAAGCGAGCGGAAAAATTTTTGCCCAAAAGAGAATCAATTTGGGGTGTGAAAATAAAAATTTCGACTAGCGACCTATTTCGCCTTGCAGCAACCCCATTTTGCTGTGGAGAGTTAGCTGCTATAAATTCTGTTTTTATTCCCTCTGAAGCTTGGGCATATGAAAATCTTGAATTGGTCGGTTATTTTGTAAACAAAAATCACCGTGCGCATTATCAGTTCGGCCGCAGAGTCAAGTCAATAAGCAAAATCTTTTCTTTTTTTTTGAAAACAAAAAAAAGAAACAAACATTCAAAGGTTCATTAAAACTAATTTATCCTCATTTTCTTTTTCAGGTGAAAAACCCCATAAATGTCAAGTCTGCGGCAAAGCATTCAGCCAAAGCTCAAATCTAATCACGCATTCTCGAAAACACACTGGTTACAAACCGTTCTCGTGCAAATTATGTCACAAATCATTCCAACGCAAAGTAGACCTAAGAAGACACAAGGAGACCCAACACACAGACTTAAGGCCACTCATTGAAAGGAGTCTAACAAAACCAAACTTCGGTAGCTCCGATGCCGATGTCTCATCTCTCAATTCATCGATTTCTTCAATAAATTGTCAAAAAGTGTCTTTAATTGTATAACAGCAATGTGCAATAATTTTTTCAATGTGTGTGTATGTGAAAATTTCTTGTTAATTTAATTCATAACAAAATTTAAAAACAAAAAACTGATAAACCAACAGCATCATCGTAAAAATAATAAAATTTCAAAAAAAAAAACATTTTAATATCACTATTTGTTGTACCTATAATTATGTATTAAAAAAATTATAATAAAATTACTCATATTGAGGGTATTTTTTATTTTAAGTTTTCATGAACAAACAAACAAAAAATATTACCTATAATTCCTTCGATGCCAAAAAAAAAGTTAATTTTTTAGTTTAACTGCGAAACTCAATAAAGTAGGTAATGCTTGTTTTTCTAAAAACCAAAAACTAAATTGTTAAAAAAAAAATTGCAACACTTTTTCAAGTCATTACTTACAAATACGTGTACCAATGATTTTATTGTTCTTTTTTCTAGTTTTTACTTTTTAATAAAATTAAGATATAAAAATAAAATATATTTATTTACATTCAAGCTTTCCAAGGGTTACTATACAGACATTTGATATTACATTCCAAAGACTTAGGCTTAGTTTATTATTTTTTTTGTTTATATGTATAATGTAGTCAAATTAAGTATTTTATTTAACAGAAAAAAAAAATAAATTTTAAATTTAACTCAAATTAAAAAAAAATGTGTTTTATTTTTGGCAGACATCATATGGAAATACATAGTTACATAAATAGACATATGTACATATGTATATGATTTATGAACGTTTGGAAGATTTATTGAAGTAGATAGAAAATGGCTCCATTTTTCAGATCGTGGATCTGTAAGGTGCAGAAATAGTTCAAGTGACAACTTCTACAATTTTTGTACAGCATATTTTAAAAATTTAAGACCAGTTTTCCTGATTTTGTTTACCTTGTTTTTTTTTTTATTTTTTCAATCCAACCTAACGGATTTATTTTTCAAATAATAAAAACCATTATTTACTCCTAAAATGAGTAAAACGCACTGCTAAGGAATAAATTGGGTTTGGAGTTTATGTAAAGAATTATGAAGTTAAAAAAAAATCGAAGTAGAGATTTTGATCAAATATGATATCACAAGTCAAACAAAGTGAGTCCGGTGATTCTGTCAGTCTGTCTGTCTGTATTTGCACATACAGCCTTAACCGTTTGGTTCAATTGACTTCAAATTTGCATAAACCTTTTTTATATTTATGATGATTGAGTATAAGCCTCCCCCAGGCTTATCCACCTTCTTCTGTCAAGCGCCTCTCGCCAGTAACGCCCACGCTTCTTTTAATGTCTAAAGGCGCGTCCATATTATGCCGAATGATGTCGATCGGCCTAGGCTGCGCTGCACATTCTGGTCGGCACATTCGGTTTTGCATGACGTCTATATTGATTTGCACGGTGCCGAACAATAACACTTTGACCAAAACGCTTCCGAAAAATACGTACCAACATTTTTTTTTTTGAAATTACTGAATATGCACTTCAGACAAAACTACAAATAGAACTGTGGCCATTTGGCTGATGTTGTGTTCCATTATTAACGGCATACCTTCTTCTTTATAATGAAATAAACATTCGATCATTTACCTCAAAAAATGCCATTTTTCTTTGAATATCAAAATAACACTTCTTATTGGAAAACCTTATATTAAGCTTCACAATCCAGAACTGTTTCCAAGTGCTTGCAATTCGATGGTTTACATTCTTGATTTCTTTATTTTTGAAGGACACAATTTGACCAAGACTTGTATAGACCTCAACATATTCAAGTATTTTACTGTCAATATTTATTGAATTCAAATCGCCATTTGTCGTTAACCTTGGTTTTCTGCTTGCACATTCAGAGCATAGTTCGTTAAGCATTGTTTGAAGTTCTTCACTGCTGTTCGAGATACGTAAGTATTATTTTTTAGAAGAAAGTTTTTTGATGTATGGGGAAGAAAAATTGGAATACGTTTTATATACGTTGTCATACAAAAATTGGTAGGAGGCTATATTAACATAAAGTTGTGAAATTGATATCAATGAGAATTCCGTTCTATGAGAACACAGTCTTACAGAATTAAGGATGAGTTCCATTAACTTCACTCTGAAGTCACGCCATAGCAGTAAAATAGCGGTTCTCTCCAACCGAAGACCTCCCTCGATCTAGAACCCATGGGTTGAGTTGATACAAGATTGGAATGGTGAACCTATTTCCCCACTTTTAGCCGCGGGAAGTGCAATTTTCTAAGAAAATTGATGCGGTAAACCTTTTTGTAAGGCCAAACACTGCTTCTTTCATTTTGTCTTTAAATTAAACTGTTTTAAGCAATAATTTTCGGACTCAAAACTACAACAAAAAATTGAAACAAAATTTCGAAAAAAAATTTTTTTCCAAAATGTTATTTAATTAAGTTCATTACTCTCCCATGAGTAACTTCTTTAGTGGTATCACAATGGACCTTTGAGGTCTCATTGAGTCAATAACATCTAGACAGACACTCCAACCTAACCTAACCTAGGCACTAATTTTGTTTTCAAAATTTAGTTCCGTTATATATTTTAAGCCAAGACCCAAAAACCAGATGCAAGAACGAAAACCACCTTTTTATAAGA
This sequence comes from Sphaerophoria taeniata, assembly GCA_943590905.1. Lineage (NCBI taxonomy): Eukaryota > Metazoa > Arthropoda > Insecta > Diptera > Syrphidae > Sphaerophoria > Sphaerophoria taeniata. Next base: position 19,966,900 of record OX016540.1, on the reverse strand, counting down.
AATTTTTTTTTTTTTATTTTTTTTTTTCATTTAATTTATGAAACATCAACCTTCTTTATTTTCGTTTTTATTGGAGTGAAATGAAGATTCGATAAAGTGAAAAAGTATTGGACTTACCATACTTACTTACTTACTTAAAAGAACTGAGTTTTTGGAGGCACAGCACTTATGGACACGGGTCAATCTAACAAAGATATGGCACGATTCCAGGACTGATGGAGACCCACTGATTATATTCCCCCTTTACTAGATTTCGATAGGAACTTTTCTATTTTCATACCAGAAAGACAGGGTTGGGATCCTAATTCACTCATAAGTAAACAGGGTATCCTTTTCTACACTGACGGTTCAAAAATGGAATCAGGAACAGGTGCTGGAGTGTTTTGCCAATCTCTCAACATCAGAGAGTCGTATAAACTCCCAGCTGACTGTAGTGTCTTTCAGGCCGAGATCTTTGCCATTGAAAAAGCAGCTGAATTGGCACATCACGAAAAGCTAAGCTCTTCGGAGATCACTTTTTTCGTGGACAGCCAGGCTGCTATCAAAGCCTTAGCCAGTGAGACCATAAGATCAAAAGCAGTTTTAAACTGTAGGAAGGAATTAAATAAAATCTGCCACACTAACCAGGTAAAGCTCTGCTGGGTTCCTGGACATAGCAATATAGAAGGGAACGAAATAGTAGATGAACTAGCCAGGAAAGGGTCAAAAGCAGACACAAGTAGTAGCGACCATTCAATTAGGGGACCACTCGTCCCAATTGGGGTACTCAAGTGGAAGATAGACCTTAAACTAAAAGAGCAAATCAATAACTCCTGGAAATCCAGGGACGATTGCGTAATCTCTAGAAGTTTATGGCCTAACACAAATGAAAAAGAAACTCGGTATATTCTATCGCTGAGTAAAAAGAACATTAAAATCTTGATAGGTGTACTAACGGGTCATTGCGCCATTGGCACAATGGCCAACAAGATAGGGGCATTTGCACCCGATTTTTGTAGGAGCTGTCAGGATGAGGAGGAAATAGAAACCATTAAACACCTGCTCTGTGACTGTCCGAACCTCCAAACTAGCCGCCTCCGACATTTCGGAAACAGGTTTGTTGGAGAACTGGATGATCTAGCACAGGTCTCAATGGCAAATATGAAGAAATTTATAGATAGCACAGGTTGGTTCGTTAACGAGCCAGTCTACGTTAATCGACCTTGAGAAGCATCGATGCTTACTTTTATTTTTTTTTTATAGGGGATCACAATGGACCAATAGGCCCCCGTGTACGCAACAGCTCACGCTGTGCACACCCCTCATACCCTAACCTAACCTAACCTAACCTATTGGACTTACCATTATTATTATTCATTTTTCTATTGATAACGTGTGGTGAAAACTCACCTGTCAATTTTTATTTACTATGCCTGGGGCTGCTCACCGATGTGTTTTGCCTGGGCTCTTGGGATATATTCAGCGTAGTGTCTTTTGGCTTCACGACCGACTATAAGCAAGACCTTAGCACAACTTCATGCGCGCATACTCTTCTCTAGGGTATGAGTTTGACATCGTAATGTTTATTTATTTAGTATTCTCTTAAAATATCAATACTTATGTATCTCATCAGATGTTGTGCACTTAATAGCTCAACTTGTATCAAATTTCTTTATGTCATAAAAAGTCGAATTTAATTAAATATACTCGTACATTGCTGAACTAACTATCAGGAATAATAGATTTTCACTTTCCCTTTCTGGGAAATGCACTGAATTATTATTGCAGAGTGGGATCTAATTATCGATAGTCTAAGTCAAAGAAAAATTCAGTACAACATTGGATGTATCATCGATCTCTCTACTTGAGAAGATAACCTAAAGTTCTGCCTTTGTTACCGACAAAATACTTGGGCCTGCTTGTTTTCGATAATGACATTTGCTATAAAATGTGTTTTTACCACATGAAACCCCGGTTCTCAGATGTTTGTCATTAATATTTATTAACCTTTTTTTTAAGTTTAAATTTAAATATTCAAATATGGTTAACTAATAAGCATGCACTCAACATTATTTATGGGTTCTTTCATTGCCATATTTGCAGGAACGCTTTACGGTTTGCAGGAGCTGTATAGACGAGGAGCAAAAAGAATCGATGTCACCAACATCCTCAAGGAGAATTATTTCTATGAAAGATGGCTAAATCTTTCATTGAAATAATCCTTCAGATTAATACTTTAATCTGGTTTGCTTTATTTCAAGCTAACTGGTTCTGTGCGTCGTCAACGACTTTAACACAACCATTTTTCTGTAAACTAAACTCGCCTATATTTAGTTTTCTTCTGTATTTTTCTTTATAAGTTTTTTCGAACAAGGTTTTCTTAGGCCTCGGCCACGCAGTAAGCGGGCGAGCGGCTAGCGGCTGAGCGGCAGCTCTAAGCGACGTATGGCCAGGCACTGAGCGACTGCTTTTGAGCGATTAGTAGTTAAAATGCCGTTGTCAAGAACAGTTCGCCGTATATTACTGTCGGAAAATCGTTTGTATGTGTACAAATTACTTAAACGTATAAAAATAAGAAGACGATTTGGTGTTCATCCGATTAACCAATTAAGATCGCAGTTTGGAGAATTTAGTCATTTATTTTTGAATCTACGAAAATTTCCAGATAGATTCTGGCAATATCTACGTATGTCTATCGAATCTTTTGATTTGCTGCTTGAAAAAGTGCGTCCTAGATTAATAAAACAAAGAATTGCTATTTCTCCAGAGCAGAGATTGGCTTTAACTTTAAGCTATGTACATTTATTGTTACACTAGCTGACCCTGCAGACTTCGTACTGCCCCAATCGATAATCGATAACCCTCTTCCTCTATCGTTTGCATTGTTTTTTGTTAATTCGTATGTATGGATCCGTCTTTAAACAAATAAGCGATATTAAAAAAAAAAATGGTAAGTATACGCCCCGTTGCCTGCAGTGCACGGATTTGCTCCTCATGTTGCTGTTGTGTAAACATTTCGAGTTCTTCGACCCTAATTGTTGCGTATAAAACACATTGACCATGATATTGAATGGAAAAATGATTTTTTATGATTGCTCTGAGAGTTACTGTTATGGAGCAATACAGCAAAATAATTTTTTTACATTAAAAATATCAGTGTTTCAAAAAAAAAAAAAATACCAAAATCACGAATTTTCTATTTTCCCATTGTTTAAAACCCATTCAAAATTTGACTTGGGATTTTCTTGCTCTTCTGGAGTTTTCCATTTTGCCACTCATTTTACCACAACTAATGCATTTCATATGAAAGAGTGTTTTTGAGATTTTTGTTTAGCCCATTTTTTTTTTTGCATTTCAAATTTTCCATTTTTCCAATTTTTTGTTTACTTTTTCTTGCTTTCCAGATCCCCATCACAAATTTTCCAGTTTCCCTTTGTAAACCAATGAGTTTTCCGAGTAGATTAATTAATATTAGCATATACCTACATATTTTTTCGTTAAGATTCAATACTTGCCGCTCAGAACATAACTAAAAATTAAAACAGGTTTGGTTGCTCAGCGGCGCCGCTTAGCCGCTCAGGATTTTGTTTCGCCGCTCGCTCATAACGTGGCCGCTTCTATGTGATTTCATATGTTTTATATTTTTTTTTCCGCTCAGCCGCTCGCCCGCTTACTGCGTGGCCGAGGCCTTAGGCGAAATTATTCCTTTCAGGATTTTACCTCATGCCACTAACTTCTCAAAATATATTAAACTCAAAGTAAATCCCAAATGCTCACGTACTTGTATTAAATGGACTCTATTTTAGTTTTGATATGAAAGCCATCAAGTGTTCAAAACATTTATAGATTAATGCTGAGAACTTTTAGTGTCGTAACCCAAAAAACTGTTTTATTAATAAATTATACACTTAAAAGTATCTCCTTTTTGATAAATGCTTTTACAGTATTAAATATCTTGAGTGGCATAATTCATAATGCAAAACTCCAATTTTTGTGCCTTCAAATTATACATTTTTTTGGAAAAAAAGAAGCAATTTTTTTCCATTTCAATTGCGTCAAGACAAGTGTCCCGATGGACATATCTCTATAGCACGTTCATAACTTAAAAAAACACATTTTTTCAAGACAGTTGAATTCCCCTGACACCAGCTTTAATCATTTCCCCCAAAACAACCAAAAAAAAAAGGATAGAGCTGTACGCAAAATAACCCCTTTCAAAAAGATTGTCACTGGTCATATTTTAACCCTATGAGGGATGACTGCGTTCACCTTTCATATTTAACTTTATTCAATCAACAGTTGTATCGTTTTTGACGTGAACGTGATATTCCAACCTACACTATGCCATTTGCCATATGAAACTCTTTTGAATATTCGATAAGCAATAACTTAAGTAGAGACGATTTTTTTCTTTTGGCTATGGATGTTTTAGAAAAATTCTATAAATATTTAGATGTTTTAAAAGGATTGTACCTTGTAGTTTTCGTGGTCCTCGAGTTCGATGCTAAACAAAAATGTTTGACAAGTGTCTTGGACCAAAACTACTTCATAAATAAATGTGTAGATGTACCTGCTTGATATTCGAAATACTAGAGTCGTTTGACTTGATACCTAAACTCGTATTTCAAGACTTCCAAATAATATGTACCTACATAGTTCTGATAGCATCGAATATCCAAAATCATTTTTTTCGCAGAAAAATGTAAAGGGACTTTTTTTTATAATTGGTAAGCCACAATATGGGCATTTTTCTAAAGCCTTTATGTGCCAAGAGCATAGTGCGAGCTGCGAGCATCAGGGTTTGATAGAAGGTGTCGGTACATATTGGTCTTGAATTTCTGACTACAGTACCTAATGACTGGAGAAAACAGAGTGTGGTAGATTTTTCCACATTCGCGTAGTACGGCTAAGAAAAACGAATCTCTTTACATAACAGTACGACCGATGTTTGGCTCGAGGTCAAACTGATGAACATTCCTGAGAGCGCGAATGTTACGGGTGAATTGTTTGATTAGAAAAATCCAACCGGCCTCATCCAACAATTAAATGTCCGGCCAACTCGCGTGCAGCTAGTCCTTCTTTGCAGCACCTTAATGCACTGCTCGACAACCCAGATTTTTCGTGTTATCGGCTGTGTGAATGATTTCTGCATTTGGTGCTATCCAGAAAGAGACGTCTTAGTAGATTAGAACCGAACGAAACGAAGACCTGGTGATTGCAGAAATTTGACGATGAATTTTCGCCAAGCCTTTGCTTAGTATCGAGATATCCGCACTAGTACCTTGCCAAGACCGAGGCAATATAGTTTGTTTTAGTATTGTACACCCGGAATGTGCATCGATTTCATTGGGATTTATTTTGTTGGTTTAAATATCAAGTCACGTCTCGGTCGTTGCTACCAAACCATCTCACCTGACAAAAAATCGTTCAGCCTGGATAAGTTACTTGAGATGTTGTCGAACCTTTAGTTGACCAAACACATATAAAGCTTCAAGAGCACGTATTTGATCAAAGGGATGGTTGGTGTTCTTATTTGAGACACAAGAGCTATAATGAGGCTTCATTTATATTTCCCAACTAAAAAACTGACATTTACATTTGTTCCTTTTCATTTGTCAGAATCATCCCATAGCATTTCCTGGATGGCGTATTTCACTCATTTGCATATTAGAGGGCTTATGCTTATTTCAAGACTGCAAGGAAGAAGTAGAATCTAAATTCATGACCCCTGACTCTGACTCCCTTCTAATCTATAGCCAGATCCCAAGCTAGACTCCAATATTATAGGAAGCATATCAAAACGCTCATGATACACTCCCACACTACTTTTCTGTTCCATTAGGAACAGTTAGTTGAGGATCTGATGGAAACTAGGACATCGAGAATACTAATAGCGCTATTAAAGTCAAGGATCTTATTTACCAAGCACTATTAGGTTCTTGGCTTTGCTAAATCGAAAATGGGAAGTTTTAGTGAACAAAATAAATTTGTATGGAATTATTATATGACGGCGACAAAGCCAGTATAAAAATAAACATGCATCAAAAGGATATTTGTTCTTGTTTCGGAAATTTCTTCCGATAGGTTTTGCTCTGGAAGAATTTTTGTTCGCACTTTGGCACTGTAAACGTTAAATTTGTCAACATTTTCATACGATGTCATAATTCGAATGATCATTCGATAATTTCAATAATTTCAAAAATTTATTCACGATTATTGAAATCGTTCGATTATATGCCTATCGCTAGACTTCACACACCACTGCAAAAGTAATACAACAGTTTGTTGGAATGTGTCTCTGCATGTAGGCCAGTGCATCTGTAAGGACTTATTGGAGTGAGTGTTTGAGAAACCCAAAAATTGCAAATGTGATCCTTTCGAGGAAATCAAACGTTTCCTTCGTTAAAGTTCGAATGCAACATAAGTCCCGAAAGGTGACCCTTTCTAAAATCCTCTGCACAAAAAAAGGCCATTTTTGGAAAAAATGAGACAGAGATTTCACAAAATTCCGAAGGAAGAATATTTCGAAAAAAACAAACAGTTTCTATGCACCAATACATTCTAATAGTGGTAGCTCCGGATACAGTTTTGATTTTGAAGCGAAAGAACACAGTTCTTGGACAACGAAATTCTAAATAAAGCACGTCGAGGAATTTGTCGTTCGCCTTGCTAAAGCTAGAAAAGGTGCAACAATCGGAATGCTGACAATTATTGACATGGAAAATAGAGAGATCTCAGTTGTAATCTGGTACGACAACAGAACAGTAAATTTGGCTTCAACTTATGCTGGCAGCAAATCTCTGTCAATGCTTGGTTGCTTGATGCCCGTTGTGGATTTAAAGGGCGAAGTAGCGAATAGTTTGTGCCACCATATAGTCGAAGAAGATCAAGAGACAAGCTTGGACAAGCTTGTGAAATGCCATCTAAGGACTTGCGACAACCGATGGATCCAAAATAAATGGTGGTGTTGGTGGTGTGTACTCAGAAAACCTTAATCTTAGCCTTCCAACCGGAAATTTAAGCGACCAAAGATGTTCTATCCTGGCTAGGAGTAGGTAAACGTGATAATAACTTCTGATGACTTCCGTATCTTCTCTGACAGTCAGGCTGCCATAAAATCTGTCGACGGTGTCTCAACCAACTCAACCAACTCAAACGGCCCTCGACTGTCGATCATCTCTTAGACTGCTTTTACACGGTGACTCATGTTTCATGACTTTGTTCGAACTTCGTTGGCGAAAAAGGGATACAAAATTCGAAAAGCTGACGTTCTTCACTTCTCATTCAATATTTTCGTACTTTGTTTTATTTAAATTCGACTTGCTTCCAGTTCACATGATGTACATTGTACACCTTGCTATTTGAAAAAGTGGGAAAGACATTTCAAGGAATCTGAATTAAAGAGTGTTGCCAAAATTTGAGTCCTTACTTAAGAGTCATAGTGTAATTGTATTCGACTCAGAGGATAAAATTTCAAAAGAGAATTCGAAGAAGAATCATGAAACATGAGTCACCGTGTAATAGCAGTCTTATGGAAACGGCGCAGAAATTTTATATTCACCTTTGTTGGGTGAAGGACCACAGAGACGTCACCGGATATTTTAGAGCCGATGAACTCGCTAAAAATGAAACAGTCATATCTATCTCTCCTGAAAGCCTTAACGATAACAAGCTCTAGGTGGTATAATTTACCAACACTTGCAAAATTCATATGGCCTTCACTTCACTTAAAACGCTCCAAAGACTCATATTAGCTCCCTAATAGGTGGCCTCACGTGACACTGTCTTATTAGGCAGACACGCAATACGACTTTGTGCAGCCGCAAATGACTTCTGCAGGAGATGACATGTATGGACGGAGAAGAAGAGGAAACAATGCCCGCATTCCAAAACCTAGTGACTACGTAGTCAACTCGTTCTGATTGGCTAATTACTTGTTTTGAACCAATCAGAACGAGTTCGCTACGTAGTCACTAGGTTTGGGAAGGCGGGCAATCTCTCACCTTCTCAGCATATGCCCTGCTCTTTCCATAAGACGCAAACTTCATCTGGGGAATAGTTTTACGATAATCCCTGTGAACTAGCTAACAAGTACATATATAAATATCTTCTGCGCTTTTTATAAAGCTCAAAATGGTTCGACTAGTAAAAAGTAATTACCTAGATTCACGTGGTTCACAATGGGCTTTTCAAACAAAAGTGGTTTGATGATGAGTGCAGAAAAGCGAGAGATGTGTCCTTTGCATTTTTACGACTGTTTCGAAAAAAATAACAACAGCTATATTCAAGCAAACTATGCAGCAGCAAATATAAAGTTTAAAAACCTATGTTACGCAAAGAAAAAAGCATACGATCAAAAAAATATAGAATAATCAACGCAGCTAGATCAACAACAGAGTTTTGGAAAGCAGTTAAAGTGGTCGTAGGGAAAAGAAACGTCATTGCAGTGGGTCTTTCTGTAGAGCAGCTCAAAAATCACTTCACGCAAAACAACTTTCAACGCCCATTCAATACGCCGCATCACTTACACTGGATGATCAATTAGACTCCCCAATAACGCTGTCGGAGATAGAAGAGGTCATATTCAACGCCAAAAATAATAAAGCTCCAGGTGAAGACCGTATCCCGTTTGAATTCTTTAAAAACAGCACACACGAGATCAAAAACTTGCTGAGAATTTCATTTAACAACATTTTTGAAAGAGCTGAAGTACCAGATTCATTCCTCAAATCCATTATATATCCGCTCCACAAAAAAGGTGACTACGAAAATCCTGCTAATTATAGAGGTATATCATTTTTGAACGCATCGGCCAAACTTTTTTCATCCGTTCTATACAAAAGGTTATACCAGTGGGTTGAAAACAATAAGGTTTTGTATGAGTACCAAGCCGGATTCAGAAGAGACTATTCGACTGTAGACCAGATATTTTCCTTATTAAGCTTAGCAGAGATATATAAAAACAAGAATAAAAAGCTTTATGCTTTCTTTGTCGATTTTCAAGCAGCCTTTGACTCTATACCGCGAGAAGCTCTCTTCTACAAATTATATGGACTTGGAATTTCTTCAAAAATGTTAAATGTATTGAAGGCTTTGTACCATAATAATACAGCTCGTATATGGGACGGAAAATGTCTCTCCGAAGATTTCGAAACAACAGTGGGAGTAAGGCAAGGTATTTGCACTTTATATACATAAACGACATCACAGATGCTGTTAGGGGTGGAATTGATCTCCGTCGGACAAAAATTCCAGGCTTACTATATGCAGATGACATATAGTTTTCCTCGCAGAGACAGTTGATGGCATGCAGCTTATGATAAACAGACTAGAAAGGTATTGAAGAAGTTGGAACCTATCTGTCAACCTGGACAAATCGAAAATGATGATCCTAAGACGAAGCGGAGGCAGACACTCACGATTTGAGAAATGGGCGTTTCAAGGGAAGGAAATAGAAATAGTCAAGGAGTACAAATATCTGGGAGTTTTGATTTCATCGAACTCTAACATGGAAAAACATCTTCAAGCCAATAGCAGATGCTAAGCGAGCTATTTGCATAGCTGGGCATTAACGGGCATTTTTTCGTTAATCCGTTAATCGTTAATTAACGAAGTTAACATTCCCATTAACGGATTAACTTTTCAGTTAACTTCAAAAAAATGTTAACGATCGCTAAATTTTCCAAAGTCCGTTAATCGTTAATCGAACACAAATACCGTACAGATACACATTCAAATTAGATTATTGGCAATTATTTTTATAACTTATGAAAAATTAGCCAACATCAACACCCTTCAGGAAACACAACGGCACGCGACTTGTCTATTTCGCTGCCTGTCTGTGTTTTTGTTTTCGGTGCTATAGGTATACAGAATATAATATCGCAAATTCAATTCATTGCCGAGCGTTTTTTACTGGCTTCTTTAGGCGTTTTTCTTTTTTAAATCTGAACAGAGCTTGAACTGTCAAACGAAAAATTGTGTTTCTTTTTTAGTTCAGAGTGTTCAGAGCATCAAAGTTGTGTTACTTTTTTCGTTCAGAGCACTGATTCTGAGTGTTCAGAGTTCGGCGACGCGCTCAGAAAAAAGAAACCGAGCATAATGAGCGAAATGCTGAGCGCAAGCGTGTTTTTCTCAAAACAATTGAAATGGCGGAGGAAACACGTCGCTCAGGCAAAGAGGGTGTGTTTTATTTTGAAAAATTAATTAAATATTTTATTTATTAATAAAAAAAATGTTAATTTCAGCTTTCAAAAATACGAAGTGTCGATGTCTGAACTAAAAATGCTCCATTGCATTTCAAAATGAAATCCGAGCGTTCAGAAAATGTTCAGAGCTTCATTTGTTCAGAGCGTGTTAGTAGGGTATATTCGTAACTCCCAGGACAACCTTGGCATCGGCACGGCACGGCGGTGCCATCCCAATTGGGATTTCTACCAAGTTTCAATTTTGATGCTAATTGGGAATAATTGTCACTGGTTGGATTTCTGTATTTTCATTGGAATATTGGTTGTAGGATTGGATATCCAGTGATAAATTGGTTGTGAGATACACTTTTCTAGTTGGATATCGTTGGGTTGTGCTTGGTACTGTTCGTATTTCTAGTTCAAAAATTAAATTGTTGTTGGAATCGTGCTGATTTGGCTGGGTAGCTCCTACTCCATCCAACTCAAAATCCATGTCACTCCCAGGACAGCAGCACTTCCCAATTGGAATTCTTGCCAAGTTTCCAGTTTAATTTAAAAAAATTAAATTCTTGTTGGAATCGTGCTGATTTGGTCGGGTAGCTCCTACTCCATCCAACTCAAAAATCCATGTCACTCCCAGGACACCGGCAACATATTTAGTTGGGTAATTTCTGGCACAACATTCGCACCTGTATGGCATGCAATATAAAATTGATTTCTAAACGAAACTCGCATTCCAAAATACTTACTTCTGTGGGTTGTGCTGGTTAGAATTGTGTACAATGCAAGAGAATGTCAGAAAACAAAGAACATATTAAGTAAAAACAAATACAAGTTTTTCTTCTTTCTTTTTTTTTTTATTAAAAACATATTTTCATTGCTTACATCAGGTTTACAATTATTTTCTTATCGTTATGTGTAAATATTATTTTATTTTATTCTCAAACTATTCTGGTTACAACTTGTTCAAGTGGATTATAGTCAATAATTCTATCATGAAGCAGTAAGCTGAAGTATTTGCTGGAATTTGTTTTGATGTTCTCATTTCCAAACGTATATCTATAGGTCCTGTTTTCATAGTTTCATTTTGATGTCTGCAGTCCACCACGAAAACTGGAGCATGTGATTTAAATAATTCCCAGGAAAGAAGAGGTTCAGTGATGGTTTTATTATAGTAGGTTTTTTGAAAGTCGGTGTACATTTTGTAAAACAGACTATATCTATTTTTTTCAAAAGAAACATTGAAATCTTCATGTGGATAAACATCAGAGTTTAAATAAACTTTTAAGTCTGTGAGACTGCAGTGATCAAACTTTGTAGGATCAGCAGTCAGGTTTTTATTTTTCCCAGTTTGTAGAGCAAGAACAATGTATCGAGGTTTTTCTATTTGTGTTGTTGTCTTGACATTCCAGATATGATGATCAGAACTTGGCAGCATGGGATATTCATATAGATCCCAGTTTCGGAAAGCAATTTTCATAGAGCTGCTTTTATTTATAGATTTATATAAGTTTAATTTCATGGAATCTGATAAGGTTACGTGGGGTACTTTCCATTGTATTTTTTGAATGTTAATTTGTACTTTTTCATCGGTCGAAGAGATCAATGCGTTTTCATCCACTCTTGCACGAGTGATAATAAGATCATGTCGAGCATTTGGAATGATTTTTTTATAATCTTCAGCGAATCCTAAAAGTTTGTTCAACGGGATACAATAGTTAAAATGAAATGGTTTCAAATTAATAGGTGAGTCAGGAGACCAGGATGCGTTTAATAGCATAGCACTCTCATTTTTAGTCAAAGATAAATAGTTTTTGATCGTTGATGTTATTCCGACATTTCGATTGTAGTCAATTTCCTTGCCATTCAGTTCATAGCGAATTTCATCAAAGAGAAAAGCCATAGCATTGTTTACAAGTTTTGTATTGACTATATCTTTTACATCAGTTGTCGATAATGATCCTTCAACGTATAAAAAACTTTCCGAAGGTAGAACATTAAGATTTTGATGTTGTATACAAATCTGAATGATGTCATTTCGTTCAAAATTGTTTTGATATGGTGAATAAGTATGATACTCATATTTAGAAATGCTTTCATTTATCTCGGGATCTTGAAAAATGTTTAACATTATTTACGATTTCTTTTTTAATTTAAGACCTATTGACAACAAAAAGTCCTGATTATGTTTGGTAAGGCAATGTGTTACCGCAGCTGCGTTCGAAGCTTGATTGACGATTGATTTATTATTAACAATGTTTTTATAAGATATTGAGTTGTCAATAGTTTCATACACAATCATTTTTCTGGTTGTAAATGTAAGCGGACCGTTATGTTTTCACCTCTAAAATTAATATCGTTACCGTCTTGATCGCAGAGCTTAAGACACAATGATGTTATTCGTTTGACGTTCACAGGTAAATAAATAACATTGCTTGGAACTTCTATGATTTTATAGCCAGGACTTACTTTAACAGAGAATTCATGTAAAATATGCGCCGGTTGGTTATTAATGTACGTTCCATCTATGATATTACATTCAATGCGTATTGTATTAACTCTATTTATGTTAACATAGAGATCTGATTCATGAAGCAAGTTTGAAGTCAACAACTTCTTACTAAATCCTAAAAGCGAACCAATAGAATTTGGTTTTGAAAAGTCAATATCTTCTGAACAGATAATTTCACATTTCAGAGTGTTGTTGTTTGCCTTGATTTTAATTTCAGTTTTCCTTATTTGGTTTTTCTTTTTTTTATTTATTTCATTAATTCTCTTTTGTATGAAATTGTTAATATCTTCAATTTCATATGAACCAATAGGAAAAGAAATAACACTATCACCGATACATAACATATTATTACTCTCATCCACATTTGGAATTGAATTATATGTTTGGAAATCTATAAGTCCACATACATAATTAGATTTAAGCACTATTGGTGGAAAATACTGAGCGTTAAGAGTTGACTCATTCCCACTTAAAGCAAGTGTTAACGACATGTTGATTAAAAGACAAATGACACATTTTTCATTTTTACACATCATTTTATTACAGTATACATTACATTATATACATTACATTATATTGCGTTATTATTTGTAGTATAATATAAAACATTCTTTTTTTCAAATTTATTTTAATCTAATTTATATTTCTGTTTTTTTTTATACATATATAAATATATCATTACATGTATGTATATGTTTTATTACAACGGTAAGGGTTCATTGTCATTGGGTATATTTTTATGTCCCCACGCAAGCGTGCTGATGTTATCTGCACATATGAATCTTTTTGTGTCCTTAAAACTAAGAGCCAACTTGTTTAAATTTTGGGTGTAAATTGTATGTAATTTACTCCTAAAAGTTAACATATTTTCATATCTTTCAATTTTATCAAATAGACATCTTTTATAATCATCTATTCTCAATCGTTTGGTGACAGATCTTTTGACTCCTTTCGCCTTCTGGACAGATTTTGCATTTTGTACAGTGAACGAGTACATTTTAGCTCTCAAACCAACAAATTCCAACATTTTATTCCCACAGGTTTCGTCTTTAAACATACCTAAGACTTTGTTATTTAACCTAGGAATATTATGTTGGTTATTGGGATCAAAGTCATATGTATCAAACCTTGATGGTATATCATCCAAAATATCAGAATAAAAGTCTTCTGTTTTGACATTGTAAATAAAGGAGTCAGTATCCATATAATTAAGAAGAACATTTTCATGATATTTTGGTTTGATGTAGTCATAGTGGAATTCATACATAAGAATTTTTGAGAGCTCAAGTACTATGAAACCTAGATAGATCGGTTTGTTCAATGTAATGTTGCATTTACTCATTTGTATAGCCAACAGTGGGATAGATCCTTCATCATCCTCATGGGCAAATTGTAAGGAACTATGGAAGTTTGGTCTCGCAATCCAACCTCTAGCACCCAATGATTGTCTTTTATTTTCCCATCGTGTAACAATTTTAACATCAGTACGTTTCTCAATATTTTCCATTGTTTTACCATAAATAGAAAGATTCATTAGCTTGAAAAACCTTTTCTGGAAATCAGTTTTAGCTTTCTTTCTAAGTTCGGTATTGAGGGAAATATATTGTTCCAGCCATTTTGATTGTTTAAATTTAATCACACGATGGACTTTTTTTAAAATCAGACCATGTTTCAGAGCTTGCTTTAAACTCTCAAGGTGAATAACATAGTTCCGTTTTGGTAAGAAACTTGCTACCAATTTCTTGAATTTAGAGCCTGGCGTTGCTATATTTTCTGGGCAAAAAGGCAAATCGTTATGAATATCATGCAGATGATCGGGATATTCTAGATCAACTTCTAAAACATATCCAACATGAATATCATTAAGACTTTCTATGTATGCCAGAGAAAAATTTTGTGGGTTCTGCCATTCAAAATCTCCACAAGGAAGATTCTGAGACATTGCCCAGCCATATAAATTATTGGCATCTAAATAAACCAAGTATGAGGATGGTTTTTCAGAGTCATAGGACTCAATAAATTTATTATTGGCTCTGGAATATCTATGACTGCATTGGGTAAGGCCGCCTCTTATCCCTTTTTGAAAGAAATTATACATTTCAATGTCAGTCAAGAGTTCCAGTTCCACTTTTGTCACTTTTAACATAGCATCCCAAGATAAACCAGGAGCTGTATAGTAGTGACAAGGATCTAAACTGTATCTATGCTTACAAACTTTTCTGAAATTTTCAAAAATATCAGCTAGCAGCAAAACATCACTTTTTAAGTATATTTCCATATAATTTTTAAGATTATGGCAGTTAAAATGATTCCATATGCTTATGGCCAACTGATAATCTTCAGTGGAACATTCCTCATTCGTGAGTTTGTTGAAAAACTTCACTCTTTCAGGAAGACATGGTTCAGACATTTTTTGCCAAGAATCCAAGAAATCATATGGAAATACACCTTTTCTCTTTACTAATTCCAGACTTTGCTCTGTTTCAAAGCATTTTCTGGTTAAAATAAAGTCTGAATGAACTAGATTTCGTGCTAAACTATCTATGCTATCACCCAAAAAACGAAAAGAGTCTAAAAATCTAAGTTCTATAGAACGTTTTTCATCAATATAGATTTTCTTTGAAAAAGAAATATATTTTTCTTTGTTCAAAGGAATCACTTTGATTTCACCATCGATTTCTCGAAGCGATTTGAAGAAAAGATGTGCATCATAACCAGATAAATTATGAAACAAAATTGGAAAGAAAGTTGGCATCTTATATTTAATGTTGCAAAGATTATGGGCTGCCCCCCTATATTCACCTGTTAAGTGACAATGATCCCTTACCTTCATCTCTCCAATATCGAATTTGTTGGCGCATATTGTGCACATTGTTGCCTTCTCAAAACAAAGCGCCTGCATTTCTGTGAGAGGTTTCATCGGTGTCACGCTTCTAATGTGCTTGTTGTATTTGTCCATCGTGTCTTCAACTAAACTATGAATGAATTCACTAGCACAGTTTTCTCCTATAAAGAAAAGAAAAAAAATATAAGAATTTTGTTTGACAGAAAATAAGTTATTAAATAATACCTATGAAAGTCCGCATTACATCTTCGGTTTCATCGAAAGAACATTTCATGTAGTATGAGAATGCACATGGAACGTGTTCTTGAAGGATTGTTGTTGAAGACGTTGATGGGTCCGGTAAACAGGTTTGAACTGGTTTGAGAATGCATTCAAAATCTGCATATGTAACAAATGGAACCATCATTTGTTTATCATAATTTGCAAATTTTATAATATTTTTATCATCGGCTGGCATTTTTGTTACCATTTTTTTACACTCGCCCTTGTGTTTAACGAATGAGGGGTCATTGTAAAAATGCTGCAAACAAGTATTGCAGAACAGTAATTTTCTCCTTGAACTTTCCACAACATCACTTGTTATCAAACGACTTATATGCTTTATCCACATAAAGTGCGTAGCTTCGCCTTTCATTTGGAGTAGAAGATTAACATGAATGCGTTTTTCTTGCATTGTCATGTAATAAGGACCTTCAATTTGAGGGTTTTCTCCCTCAGAAAATCCAAAAACATTGATGCTTATATTATTTTTAGATTCAAATGTTTTGATTTCCGGCAGTTCAAGGGGAAATGAGAGCCCAGTGAAATCCAGTATAATATTATTTAGGGCAATTATATCTCTAGATATATCTGACACTTGGTATGAAGATATTCTCTCTGCATGTATCTCAACCTTTGGATGAACAGCAGATATAACTGCCCATTTAAAGCAATATTCATCATTGTTTTGAATATTGACAATGGCTTTCTTGTCAGCTATTTTTTTTGGTAATGGTAAATAACTTGAACCACTCAATGGCTGGTATTTGTTTACGTTGATTTCCACTGATTTTATTCTTATCAGTGCCCATCCACTATCCTTTTCTTGGAATTCATCCATTTTCACGAGGATAGTCTCAAACATTTCTTTGAGAATGGGACTTATTTCTACTTCCAAGAAAACTGCTTTCATTTCCGCAGCCATTGATTTTAATTCGATCACCATTTCCTCACCACTTATTTTTACATACTCCGCAAAAATTTCCAAGTTGAATTTTACGGAGTTGTGCTCGTGTATTTTTTGGCTAAGAATTTCGTGTAGCATCGCTTCGTTGTCATTCAAAAATACTTTCGGATCCAGTTCATGTTCATTTTTATTCTGAACGGAAAGGGAAATTACGCGATTTTTAAAGGAATTTCTTATTTCCATCACATTTGCCTTATAAAGTATTTGAACTTTGGCTTTGTGAGAATTCTTCCGAATATGTTGCGCCCATTTGTTTTTGGGTATTTGTTCCTTGCAAAATGTACAAGTCACCAAACTTTCGTTATTTATCTTTGTAACAATTGCTGCTGCAGAAGTTGATGGTTGATCGTCTATTTTTGAAGCTGCTGATGTAATTGATGGACGTTTTTGTTGCTGTTCCTTATGTTGTTGAAGTTCGCGTATTTGTAATTGAAGTTTTTCAATTAATTTCTGTTGTTGTTGTATTTGTATTTCATGTTGACGTTGTCCTGGTATTTGTTGATGTTGATGATGATGTTGTGGTTGTTGTTCTTGTTGTAGTTGTTGTTTTTGGTTCAATGGATGTTCTTGTCCATTTTGATGATTCTTTGCGCATTGAATCAAATGCGCCTTTTGAATTGTTTGGGACTCAAGCGTCTCCCCACAGAGACGACAAGATCCCGACAAGTTTAAATGCACCGTTTTTATGTGACGATTTAACACACCGACACTCGAAAACATTTTATTGCAAAAAGCACAGGATTTTGTGTTATTCATGATTATAATTTTTTTTTTAACTGTGTAAAAAAAAAAAAGTGATAATTTGTAAATAGGTTTTAGTTCTTAGTTAGTTTTTGAAACTTTTTTTTCACACTTAAAATGTCACAAGACCTCCTTTTGAATTGAAAACAAAATTCAAACTGAGTTTAAAAGAAACATAGTCTTACGTATTTATCTTTTTTTGGGGAACGTCACTTTGTGTTCTTAACTTCGTTCACAACGTGGTTTGGGTTTTTATATTATGTTCTTAACATCGTTCACAACGTGGTTTGGGTTTTTAATTATGTTCTAAGCCTCGCTCGTAACATGTATTGGGTCTATGTAAATATTATAGGTTCCCACATTGAAGGTATTTGATTAAGTATCATTTGTAAGGATAAACATGATTCAATTTTTTAAAATTATCAAACCTTTCAAGGGTAATAAAAAAACAATCCAAGAAAGGTACACTGAACAATTACGTTTATGATAAAAAAAAAAATGTATCTATGCTCCTCCTTAACATGTTAATTTATAGGAATAACAAATAAAACACTCAGAAAATTCGTTTTGAATTTTTCTCGTAGGATCAACACGTAAGGATCCCAGATTGTATGTATTTGATAGGATCAACACGTAGGGATCACACGTTGTAGGTATTTGATTAAGTATCATTTGTAAGGATAAACATGATTCAATTTTTTAAAACTATCAAACCTTTCAAGGGTAATAAAAAACAATCCAAGAAAGGTACACTGAACAATTACGTTTATGATAAAAATGTATCTACGCGCCTCCTTAAGATGTTAATTTATAGGAATAACAAATAAAACACTCAGAAAATTCGTTTTGAATTTTTCTCGTAGGATCAACACGTAAGGATCCCAGATTGTATGTATTTGATAGGATCAACACGTAGGGATCACACATTGTAGGTATTTGATTAAGTATCATTTGTAAGGATAAACATGATTCAATTTTTTAAAATTATCAAACCTTTCAAGGGTAATAAAAAAACAATCCAAGAAAGGTACACTGAACAATTACGTTTATGATAAAAAAAAATGTATCTATGCTCCTCCTTAACATGTTAATTTATAGGAATAAGAAATAAAACACTCAGAAAATTCGTTTTGAATTTTTCTCGTAGGATCAACACGTAAGGATCCCAGATTGTATGTATTTGATAGGATCAACACGTAGGGATCCCACATTGAAGGTATTTGATTAAGTATCATTTGTAAGGATAAACATGATTCAATTTTTTTTTAAAATTATCAACTTCCTTTCAAGGGTAATAAAAAAAACAAACAAAAAAAGGTACACTGAACAATTACGCTTATGATAACAAATGTGTGTATGCGCCTCCTTAACATGTTAATTCGTATGAATAACAAATAAAAACACTCAGAAATTTCGTTTTGACTTAATATTATTTTGCTGAATGAACATGAAAAATATTCGAAAAAGAAAAAAAAAACAGAAAAAATTTGTTTCTTCAGGTTTTAGGTATATATATTTTGTGTGGGGATCTGGGATACTTCTACTAGGGCTTCTATAAAAGGAAATTTCGTTGTTACCAACGAGCACAGTCGATTACGAGCACTAGCAATATAACATCATGTATTTTGAAGAGGAGGAGTATTCCATTTTTACAGTAGATGATTTCGCTGCAAGAGAAGCAAACTCGCTTAACTCCCTTAACGAAATTAATTATAAACCATCAAAAAAAATATCTGAGCTTAATGCAGATATTAAGTACAATATTTTTGCTCTACGAAAAGTTAAAACGCCTTGGGGGGATCGCATTGTCGCAGATCTTGGAGAGTTCACAGTAAGTAAAAAAAAAAAAAACATCAATTTCATTGTTCTTTATTTAAAACGACTTTTAATTTATTTATTCCTACAGACTTTTCTACCTCAGAGATATTCCAAACTCTCAGTAAGCAGCATGGCATCAATTGGGGGAGGTGGCTATGTCTTAGAGATTGTAAGACAAATCAGTTCCACCTATGAATTAAAATTTATGAAAATGAAGTAATAATCCATTTCAATTAAAAAAAAAAATTATATTTGTAAATAAACAAACAATAAATACATACATAGTTAAAAAAAAAAACAACAAATTCTTTCTTTTTTATTCGTTTGAACCCTCTGTGTGTTTTTTTCGGACTTCTTTGTATTGAGTGATGAAACCCGATCACTCAGTAAGGAGATAAGGGAATGTGTATACTTTGAAACCCGTGTTCATATTGGTATTTGCAGCCCGACTGAGTAAAGTTGGCGGTTGAGTAGAAAATGATTCATTTAAACATCGACGGAAAAAAAAAATAATAATAATTTTTACATTTCTTTATTTTACATTTCTTTTATTTTATAGCAATTCGTTTTTTTTAATCCAGGAGTTATGTTCTGATGGAAATCCCAACCACTTGACAAAAACCTTATTTCCTCTGCTCTGTAAAACCTTTTCCACAAGAAAAATATCTGCACATTTAGTTTTCATCAGTTCTGGTTCATAGAAACTACCTTGAACAGGTTTTCCTTGATAGTCTTCAAGAAGATATGTATTTGGTTTTGTAACTTTGATTTTTCTTATTTTAAAAACCTCTGTTGTCCAGTTAGGTGTATAGCCCTTTTCAAATGCATGTTTATACTTGCTGATTCTTACTTTGTCACCGATCTTAAATTTTTGTTTACTTGCTCCTTCTTTATCAGTTTTAAAAAGCGGTAACAATGACTTGGAATTTTTCTTCGTTACATCTGCAGGAAAACATTTAATGGTTCTGTGAAAAGAGTGATTGTAATCATTTAGTAGTTTCTTATAAATATTGATCCACTTATAGTTTCCATTGAAACTAAATTCTTTCCACATTTTTTCTTTAAAAGTTCTATTAAATCTTTCGACAATGGAAGCCTTTAATGAACTGAATGTTGAGTAATGATTAATTTTGTACTTTTCCATTAAGAGTTTAAAGTTTTTATTGAAAAATTCTTTTCCATCATCTGTTTGTATATTCTTTGGCATTCTAGAAGAACATCTAAATATTTGTTCCATTCCTTTCGTAATGGTAATACCCTTTTTGTTTTTCATTGGGATGACCCATGCAAATTTCGAAAACGTATCGATTACTGTCATTAAATAATTAAATCCTCTGTTTTGTTCACTATATGGGATCATTTCAACCAGGTCGGCTTGCCATAAGTCATCGTAACCTTTGATGATAACATGACGACGTTTGAAGTTTCTACGTGCAGCTTTATGCAACTCCTCAACAACCTCACGCTTACTCATATTTACAAAGAGTGAATCCAACAAAATCAAAGAAAAGACTTTTATATATATATTTTTTTTTCTTTTATTGCAATCTATTATACAATAACATAAGTTTCTTAATTTTAATTAACCTTTTTTCCATATGGTAACAGCCGCAAGTATCTGGACCTTCTTCACATAGGTTGGATGACCAACAACAGTTAGAGTAATGATATCCATGTGATGATTCCATGTATGTAGTATTTTTAAATTTACTAACCATTGAAATACAGTTAGTAAATTCTCCATAGTGTTCATCCAATATTGATTCGCCATTTGTTTTTAAAAAATCAAAAATATCTTTTATTATTTTATCAGTGTCCATTTTGAAAGTTCCTTGTGGTTCGAGTGTTGAATGCTCACTAACAAATTTTATTTTATTTTATGAAAATTGAAAACCTTTTCTTCATTTCCACTTATTTGTATATATAAAATACAGTGACATAAGATTAATACAAATAAAACATTTTTAATCTATCGGTGTAAAGGGTTCATTAGGAAACAACGTTTTCATTATAAATTCAACTTTTTTTTTTATTTTCTCGTCAACATACTTTTCTTCTTTGGAGTCTTTAAGTTTTTGAGAAATTAATTGTGATGCTTTATTTTCTTGTTCCATACTTTTTATTGTTTCCTTTATCGTAGAGTCTATGTGGTTTTTTAGAATACGAATTTCCTTATTAAAAGTGGATAAAACTTCCATTAAAGAAGAATTGATGTGGTTTATAATGCTTGATTCCTTAAGACTTATTTGATCATCAACATATCCTTTGCATACGGCTTGGTGGGAATATTCAGGATTACTTCCAACATTGTTTAAATATTTACTTTCTATATCAAAATCACCAGACGATAGAAGTTTAAAACCTATTCCTGGAGGCCCTACAAGACCTTTATTATTTGGAAGAGGCTTGAAGTTCCTACCGAACTTGTCGACGTTCATTGTTTATATGTAAAATTAATTGATTGAAACGAAGCTAATATATAATATTTGATTCTTTTAGCTCTTCAATTAACGAATTTATTTCATTCTGATGGCTATTATTACCAGCATTTTTGGATGCTATCAAAAGTCTTAGCCTATTAACAAGTTCATTAGGATCGTTCCAATACACATATTCAATATTTTTATTTGTATACTCCATATCAGATATGACAGAATAAGACTTTCCAGTTTTTTCTGTTTCACTTTTAAATCTTGCAGCAAGTTGTTTAACTATTTTTGTATATTTTGCACCTCTATTTGACTTGATTCGACCGGAACTATCATGATTAGTTTTATATGCATTAGTTTTATATAAGATTTTTCCATATTCTTCTAGGTCATTACTAGTATATATTTGCTGGCGTGGATTTTTCTTTAGAATTAATTCAATGAGACCAGGAGTTCGAGTGAAAGTTTCATCATCAATAACAATTTCATGTTCATTCATTACAAAACGACATTTTCCTATTTTAATAGAATTTGTATTTGCATCAAAATATGGACCATATGTTGTATCGCGGTTCGAATCTGACAATATTTTTTTAATGTGTGAAGATGTTTTGTTTAGGGTTGAATTACTTTTTGGTGTACTGAATAAAATGGAATCATCTGTAGTATCCATTTCTTGAATGTAACTTGTTTTGTTATGTTCTTCTTCCTTTATATTTTCATCAAAAGATTTGAAATGTAGCTTACGAGGTTTGATTGTTTTTATGACGTCATCCTCCTGATTTGTTTCTTTTGTAACATTTCCAACCAATTTGTTCAATGGTTCCACAATTGGTTTAAAAGTCTCTTCTAAATCAGTTTCTCTAGTCATTTTGCCAGTTTTTAGTTGAAAATATTTATTTCTTAGCACATTTTTTGTTTTTATTAAATCTCTCAACACGTTCTCATCCATTTCTATGGTTCGGATAAATATATTTTTTTTTTTATTTTTTTTTTTTTTTTAGAATTAAAATGAAGGACTAGTTTTCCCAAACAGTATTGTTGTCAGAATGTTTTGATTTTAAATGAAATATTTATATTTATAGTAAAGCAATTTTATTGAAACTGTTTTTGTAGCGACCTTTTTCAATACTGTTCTCCTTGTCTATTACTAGGAATCCAAAATTGTCAGTCCAACAATGTGAGCATAACTCTTTGAATTGATTAAATGTCATATCAGAGTTAATATGATCCTTGTAAACATGCTTCAAGTTCAATTCGTCTTGTTTAAAAAGAATAATGAAATTAGCGTTGTCTCTTATTAGATGTTTTGGTATATGAGTATAGGACTGGCATAAGTAAAAACTATCAACTCCATTGTGACGACCCATACAAAAATAGTCTCTTATATTATTTTGTTTCTGGCAAGCGACATCATCGAATAAAAATATTGAATTGTTTTTAGCGTCTGAAGGAGGCATTATTTCACAATTGTTTGAAAATTCGTTGTATTCCATTCCTTTGATAGATGAAATAATTTTTTTAAGATATTGATATTTTGGTTGGTGTAAGGATTTGGAATAAATATAAATATTTTCAAACTTTAAACCGTTGGCGTCAAGAAGAATGCTTAACATTACATTTGTTTTTCCGCAGTTTGATGGTCCAACGATAATTCCTCGAATACTATTTGGAAATAAGTTTCCATGTTTTTTCTTAATTTTTACATTGGAATCAAAATTCCTTACGTTTATGACATCTGACTGCTTTACAAAACGCATAATGACGACTAAGATATTTTTTAATAAAACATTTTGTTTTTATACACTTGTAATCATAAATGTTTCAACCTTCAACTAAGAAGGTGTGTTAATCATACTATGATTGAACATAACACTCAAAATCAGTGCAATAGAAAAAGAAAATCAATTAAAGGAGAAGGGCTTTTGAATAAAGTTATAGACAAACTACCATTTGAATTACATATTCCTTCATATAATTATTGTGGACCTGGAACGAAATTGGAGGAACGCCTACGTAGAGGAGATAAAGGAATAAATCAATTGGATGAGGCTTGTCGTCTTCATGACATTGCATACTCAAAAAGTAGCTCTCTATCAGACCGACATATTGCTGATAAAATTCTAACCGAGCAAGCGTGGAAAAGATTTAAAGCAAACGACTCATCAACCTCTGAAAAGTTGAGTGGACTCCTAGTTACCAACATGATGAAAGCTAAATCTAAATTTGGAATGGGTAACTGCGAGACCAAAAAAAGAGCAATTAAAAGACCTAAGAAGACAAAATCAAAAAAGGTTTGCAAACAGAATATGTTTAAAAAGGCTATAAGCGAAGCAAGAAATGCTATTAAAAACAATATAAATTGTTGTGGAACAACATCTATTGCTAATATTGCTGTGAAGGCTGCAAAAAATGTTATTAAAAATAAGAAAAAACAAATTCAAACACCGAGAGTAATTCCACTTCCGAAAAGTGGTGGTTTTCTACCACTTCTAGCTCCTATTCTAGCTGGTTTATCTGCTGTGGGATCGCTAACAGGTGGAGCAGCTGGCGTTGTAAAAGCGATTAATGATGTACGATCTGCTAAAAGACAGTTTGAAGAAAATAAGCGTCATAATAAGGCTATGGAGTCAGTTGCTATTCAAGGAAATGGGCTGTTCTTAAAACCATATAAAAATGGTCTTGGACTTTTTTTGAACTCAAAAAATACAAAAAAATAATTGAATTGCTACCTAACAATCCTTTAAGCAATTTTGATATTCACCAGTTTGGAAAGAAACACTTGAAGCATTTTAGAGGAGTTTTTATGCGAAACTCTTTACCAAAAGTACCAACATTAAAAGAGTGTGGTGTTATAAATCTGGACAATGAAAGCGGTTTGGGTACTCATTGGGTAGCATATATAAGAAATAAACAAAAAAATATTGTTAAGTATTTTGATAGTTTTGGAAATTTAAGACCACCCTCAGAAGTAATAAACTATCTTGGTACAAAAATAAACTATAATTATATACAAGAACAAGATTTTGATACATTTATTTGTGGTCATTTATGTTTAAGGTTTTTATTAGAACAATGTAATAAAGTTTTCAAAATCTAAAATAAAATATAAATAAATATCGTAAAAAAAAAAAAATGTGTCTTTTTATCAAACTCTTCTGGCATTATCTTGCATTGTTCACAATTCTATCCAGCACAACCAACAGAAGTAAGTATTTTGGAATGCTAGTTTCTATTTGATCCTAAGCATATGAACATCCTAATAAGAATAAAGAATATGTTTAGCCAATGCACTATGCACATATCAATTTTATATTGAATGCAATGCAGGTGCGAATGTTGTGTCGGAAATTACCCAACTAAATATGTATTGGGTGCCGTGCCAAGTTAGAAATCCAACCAGTGACAATTATTCCCAGTTAGAATCAAAATGGAAACTTGGTATTCATCCCAATTGGAACGTGCGGTACGTGCCGGTGGCTTGGGAGTGACATGGATTTTGAATTGGAAGGAGTAGGAGCTACCCAACCAAATCAGCACGATTCCAACAACAATTTAATTTTTGAACTAGAAATACGAACAGTACCAAGCAAAACCCAACGATATCCAACTAGAAAAAGTGTGTCTCACAACCAATTTATCACTGGATATCCAATCCCACAACCAATATTCCAATGAAAATACAGAAATCCAACCAGTTACAATTATTCCCAATTAGCATCAAAATTGAAACTTGGTAGAAATCCCAATTGGGATGGCACCGCCGTGCCGTGCCGATGCCAAGGTTGTCCTGGGAGTTACGAATATACCCTACTCGTGTTCAGCAAGCTCTGAACACTCAGAGTTCGGAGCTCTGAACTAAAAAAGAAAAACGCTTTTTATTGCCAGTAAACAAAAACTGTTGTTGGTTGCCAATGGAAATTTTTTTTTGCGCTACCTAAGTTATGCAGGGTGAGATTTTTTTTTTCGGTTGTTGGTGAAAAGGTTCACCGTGCGCACCGCCCGCCGCGGCTTCGCGAAAAAACAACAATTCTTATACGAATCATGAGCTAGTCGAAATGTGCGGCGCCACCGTGCCGGCGAGGTTCGGTCCCTAGTAAAATTTGAAATGCCACTATTATTCCGGGTGCTGTTATTATTGCCGTTATTGAAATACAACTTTTTTCCAGCGGCTGTGAGTGGGAAAACTAAAACTGCCATACTAATCGTATTTAATCGATCGACAATGTTTGTTTTATTCCTTAGCGCTTGCTCAGAGAGCGCTAGAAGAAGAAGCTTTCGAAATATCAAAGGACGTAGAGAGTGTAAGTGGCGGAGGCAGCAACGCGAGTAACAACAACGATGATGAGGATGACTTTTTCAACTCTGTTACTTAAAGTTCAGAAAAACCTAAGAACAACAAATCATTAAGAAGTTAAGCTCGTCTCGTAAAAACGTGGCTAGATTTGAAGTCAAAAGACTCGTTAAATGAAGCGGCATTCCTCGGGGAACAAGAATTGACAAATCTGTTTATCCAATACAATACTGCCATACCCTCAAGCGCTGCTGTTGAACGTCTCTTCTCCACGGGCAAGGATATACTTCAGACGAAAAGAGCCTCGCTTTCCGACGAGAATTTCAACATGCTGATGTTCATGAAGGGGAACAATCACATTCATATATATATGACTGAATAAATTGTTTTAACACTTAAACTCTTACAGCCTTATTTATAAACGAGTATTAGAAGCAGAATAAAGTTATTCCGACCTTAATACTCCTTTAATACTGAAAAGCTTATTTATAAAAAAAATAAACAAGTTTTAGAGTCGGAATAAGCTAAACTGATTTATAGTAGGTTTAAAGCTGGAATAAATCGGTATAAATATCAAAATGTGTCAAACAATTGTTTTGTCAAATTTGCTATTATGTTGCAGGAGAATTTGCGTCCAAAACGCATATTTAATTTAAATCTTCGGGCCGTACATGGTTCTTAAAATTATTTGGAACCGTTCCTCTTCTTCATACTTACTTTTGCTGGTACTTTTGCAGTCCGAAAAATCAATATTTTGCTCTTCAATTAATTATTTTCTGAAAAAATGAAAGGCAGTGTCAGGTTTGTATATTTATTTGACGAATAAATATACAAAGGTGTCAAATTTGTTT
Organism: Sphaerophoria taeniata; assembly: GCA_943590905.1. NCBI lineage: Eukaryota > Metazoa > Arthropoda > Insecta > Diptera > Syrphidae > Sphaerophoria > Sphaerophoria taeniata. Next base: position 19,940,019 of record OX016540.1, on the reverse strand, counting down.
ACAGGAGTTTTAGATTGGTCAATTTTTAATAGCAAAATTTGACATAAGCCAGGCATAACTAAAACGAGTAATAAAATATTTTATAAATAAGGAATAGGAATAGGTTGATGTACGTGCTTAAACTCGTTATAATTATTCCGGGTATCAAACGAGTATTAGTGAAATCTAATAAATAAGGCTGTTATAAAATATAATTTATATTGAAAAAAAAAAATTAACTTGTCTTTTCTTGTTTCCAACTTCCAATTTTTATTAGAAAATAAAAATTTTATGGCGTGTTAACGGATTAACGATTAACGTTAACTTGCGTTAATTTTTCTAAAATTTAACGTTTTAACTGTTAACGAAGTTAAATTTTTAATTAACGGAATAACGATTAACGAAGTTAACTTTCTGATTAACGGTGCCCAGCTATGGCTATTTGTTCGGTTTGGGGTAGGTGTATACATAAGAAGAGTGTTTCACATGCTTCAAAACTAACAATATTTCGTTCAACTGCAACTTCCATTCTTCTTTATGGAGCACAAGCTTGGGGATTCCGACCCTACGAAACAGTAGAGAAGTTCCTACGTTACTTTGTTAGGAGGTTTTTTAGAAAACCCCCTAATTCGCCCAATTATATGTTGCATTTAGAGTCTTCCCCTATGTTTTTGGATACTCTTAAGATTCATTTCAACTACATAGTACCTACGAGTTTTAGCAATGAATGAGCAGAGAATACCAAAAATAATACTTAAGCACTTAATGTCGAACGAAGGAGAATGTGTTCGAGAATGGAAGAAACTGGCATCGGAATGTGGAGTTAACTTGGTTGTTACAGCGGAAGACCACGTAGAATCCCTAAAACCAAACCTGGAAGAATTGCTGAAGAAAACGGGAAACAGAATGTACCAAAACTTCATGGAGGAAGCTCAGAATTCTCAGTACAGATTGTATTATAACAAATTGAATCACTACTTAAACGAAAGAACTTATTTTTTAGAAGATCATTCGACGGAATTAATAAGCACAATCTTCCGTTTAAGAGGAGAACTATTAAATCTTAATTTTATACTACACCGTCCTGAGTTACCTATTTTATGTTCTTTACGTAACCGTATTGAAAGAGAATATGTGTTTCATTTTATAGCTGTCTGTCCCGTTTTAAAAGAATTTCGAGTTCATTATTTAGGAGTGCAGTCATTGGATTTAGAAGAAACCCTACAAATCTTAAATGGAACTCGTGGCTGGAATGTCCTCTACAATTTCACCGTTCAAACATTCAAATATCGCAACTGCAATGTAAACGAAGATTTTTAAACAAAAAATGTACATAATCAATTTTATTTATCTGTTAAACATAATCAGAATCAAAATTATAATACAAAGTATGTCAGTCTGGTAGACGGCTTCTGGCCAAACCAATAGACTTTTAGATATAATTATCAAAATGTTTGTATACTTTATATATAACTCTAATGAGTCAATAAAACTAAACTAAACTAAACAATGGGCTTTTTCTTCTGGCCTACGTGTCTGGATGCTGTATCCGCAGCCTTTTTAAAATAACCTAACCTTACTTGCGACAAGATCGCTTTGAGCATTTAAAGCAGAAACACAATGACGCTTTGCCGTCGATTTTGACAGCTGCGAAAAGTTCAGCTATAGGAAATCTGTGTAACCTCACACAATGACGCTTTTCCTACGTACGCTTTTTTTGACAAACGTAAGAAAACGTAAAGAAGCCACCATCTGTCAAAAAAAGTTCAACTTGGTTGAACTTTTGCTTTGTCTGACAGCTCAACAGCTGTTTGTTCATTTGTTGTTTGGAGCAGCGTTACCACTTTAAAAAAAAATGGAAGCGAAGTAAATTTGGGAATAAAGCGAAGTAGATTGAGAAAAAGCGAAAAAGATGTTAAAATAGTGTATTTTATATTGACCATGAATACATAGACAGATCTACAATTAGAGCCGTGTGTGAATTGTGTTAAAATGTGTATACAAACTTGACTTTCGATTTAATTTTGACACTACATGGCGGATATGATGTGTTAAAATTTAACTAGCAAGCTAAAATATGACACTACTGCTTAAATTTAACTAACATTCTAACCCAAGTTGCACACGGCGTAAAATATTAAACACTTTAACACAATCACGTAACTCATACTTTGCGTATATGTATGGGTTGACATTTCGTGTTTGTAAAGTGTGTCCGCTTATTGTTCGTGTATAAGGATAGAAACTTATCGATTATATATTTTCCTGATGAAAATAAGAGAACTGTAGGCATAAAATTACTCAATGAGTTAATCGAAGCAGATTTTGGAAATATCAAGTAAAATCGAGTGAAGTAGATTTCAAAACATTCTTGATGGTGCGAAGTTGGAATAGATATTCAAAGTTTTTCAAAAATCGAAGTAGACTACTTCGAAAGGAGTAAAGTGGCAAATCTGTTTGATGATGATGGAGGGAGAACTGTCCTTCAAAGCACATGTGAAGCGGGTGCATCGTAACGCAACGACGCGTCTGCCTAAAGCGTCATTGTGTTTCTGCTTTTACAGCTCTCCCAACGCTGCTAAGTTCCAAAATGTAACGGCCGATCCTATGTAATGTGTCAAAAAATCAAATAAAAAAATAGGAATTGTGTTTTGTTATTCCAAAATAAGAAATCCTGAAATGCATGTCTCTTATTTTTGAAATAGCTGTCCAATATATTTTTTATCATCGGAAACAATCATGTAGTGAGGAGTAAGGTATAATATGTTACTATTGTTTCTTTGAACATGTAACAAATTTTAAAAGAAAACTCCCAGGAACAATCCCATCAAAACCACCATTGTTTTTCAACTCTTTCAAAATATCATAACTCCATGTTGGTCCCAATTAAAGAAGATGTCTCACTTACCACCATGAATTCAAAATTTCATTAATTGACTTTGAAAAGAAAAAAAAACAAAAGAATAAAAATAGACAATGGGAAACAAAGTGTAATAATTGAAGGCCACTAAAAAATGATGATGGGCAAAAATTAAGATTTCATTTCGACGGCTCGGCACTGATGACACAAAAGCGAAAGCAATGAACAAAATAAATAAGTTTGCACCCTCTTTATTATTTAAGGAATCACTTGTGGGAAATATTTCAATTTTCAAAAATGTTTTTCAGCCAACCCAGCCACCGTGAAATAAACATCAATATGGGCTTGAATGAGAAAAGTAAATAATTGCTCGAAATATTTACGACTTATGACACTGAATCTCAAAGTATTGTTGCGTTTTTCAAGTCAAGCAACAAACAACAGCCAACCCCTCAATGATGTGCTTGTTCGTCGTACCTTGCTGCGTATACCGTCGTCGTCTATCACCCCTGTGGGATTGAGCAGGCTAATGCCGGTTACCCCTCTGTGTGTGTTAGCTGGCTGGCTGATGTTGAAACATTAGCGAGGAACAAGAAAAGTACTTGAACAAAATGTTCGGATGTTTTCATTGATATACACCAGTATTTGGTGTTTTGTATAGCAGAGAGTCGATGAGGAAGAGGATATAAAGAATTAGGAATCAGGATCAGGGGGATTTAATTCAATTGAGTCATAGTGATGTCCATTGATTAGACGCTTGCCTTTTCAAGGAGAAACACCATGTTGTGCATTCGTAAACGACGACGGTTAACGGTTAACGTATAATAATAATAATCTAACTACTGGGGTGTGTTTCTGTTTGCACGCGCTAACCCACCGCATTATCCAGATCGAGATCAAGATCCAGAAGGGCAATTGGTATACAACAGCGACACGGTCGGCCGTTGTTGCTTTGTCGGACGGATGCTTATAAATAAACAGGGGATGAATTTAATATCGATAATGAGAATTGTGTTTGGTGGGAGCTGGGAAGAGCGCACTTGAATTTGTCAGCAGGTGTTTTGCACTAACTTTGCTTTCGATGTGTCAAGTGTATAGAGAAGACACAAAACGTTTATACGTTGCCAGAATCTTTCAACAACTTAAATGCTCAGGCACTTAGCTCTTCCACAGAGTTGTTTTAGCGTTGAATAAATATCACAGTAGCTGTATTGGATGATGAGATCTTACCGCAAGATAAATTGCTTTTGAGATTGTTACAATTGCGCTGGAGGGGGATGACAATGGATGATGAAGTTCCACTTGATGAATTTTGTCGAACTTCATAATCGTTTTATTGACCTTTTTAACTGTTGAGGTTTTGTGAGAACTTTATTGCCCGAGTGGAGGTTGCGTCTATAGGGAAATAGAATCACGTACGCAGCTTGTTTTACGCTCGCATAAAGAGGTCATTCCGTTAATCGCTGTTTTAGGTTTTAACATATTTCGGGGAAATCAGTTGATGGAAAACCAATTTCAATCAAGAATTAATGAAAATAATGACCGGAGTTTTAGTTCTTGTTTGACTTCATCTTGATAGAACCAATCAATGGTGAAAGTAAACAAAAACGTTTTATACAGTTGCAACTGGCTTAAAAAAAGCTAACAAAAGTGTTTAAGAACAGATGATTCGACATTTAACGCTCCTAGGGCCAATAGCATCGTAAAATCATCTTTAAAACAAAATTCTAGGGAGGTGGTTTCAAACCTTACCTTCCATAGACTTTGCATATTTCTTGTTTAGAAAAATTTAAATGATTTATGTATGGGCAAACTCAAAATAAGAATATACTGAATATGAATATTTAACTAGCTGACCCAAAAGTTGTCGTTTCATTTTTATGTTAGAATTTAAACAGTCTCTTAGCCTTTTTTGGAACAATAAATGACAGGTTTTATACAAAACGAACATTCTCATCAGCTGTTTACTCTTTCTTCATTCATTTTCAATTTCAATTTCATTTTGTAATCAAAAAGCTGAACGAAGGTTTCCGGGTCAGCTAGTTAAAACTTAGCGCAAGTGTCTTATTCTGTATTATACTTTTTAAATAGAAACCCACACAAATTCTGTAAATGGTTTTAAGTATTGAATGAACATTCCGATTGAATATAATCGGAAATAAAAACAAAAATTTAGAACTAACAATCATACATCACTTTTCTTAACTAGCTGACCCAACAAACGTCACTCTAACAAAAGTAATAGGGATTTTTTTCTGTGAATTCCAGAAGACATATTCTTTTTTTCAGGTCAGCGGGTGGCTATGACACAGAGGAATGAGTAGTTGACTGCTAAAGCAAACGTTTTGCGTTCAAGTCCAAGCTTCGGTAGCATTAATTTTCATCAAAAATGTCCAGCTTATTTGAATCCACGTTTGCACCAGAATGAAACTTTACAAATCTATGTCTCATCCTTGTTCTAAAAGAAATGAGTTTTTGGAAGCACAAAGATATGACACAATTCCAGGACTGATAAAGACCACTGTTATATTCCCCCTTTACTAGATTTCGATAGGAACTTTTCTATTTGCATATATCAGAAACACAGGGTTGGGATCCTAATTCACTCATAAGTAAACAGGGTATCCCTTTCTACACTGACGGTTCAAAAGAACTACCAGCTGACTGTAGTGTCTTTCCGGCCGAGATCTATGCCATTGAAAAAGCAGCTGAATTGGCACATCATGAAAAGCTAAGCTTCTCGGAGACTACTTTTTTCAAGCCTTAGCCAGTGAGACCATAAGATCAAAGGCAGTTTTAAACTGTGGGAAGGAATTAAAGAGAATCTGCCATACTAACCAAGTTAAGCTCTGCTGGGTTCCTGGACATAGTAATATAGAAGGGATCGAAATAGTAGATGAACTAGCCAGGAAAGGGTCAGAAGCAGATACAAGTAGTAGCTACCATTCAAATAGGGGACCACTCGTCCCGATTGGGGTACTCAAGAGGAAGATAGACCTTTAATCAAAAAAGAAAATCAATAACTCCTGGAAATCCAGGAACGATTGTGTAATCTCTAGAAGTTTATGGCCTAACACTAATGAAAGGAAACTCGGTATATTCTATCGCTGAGTAAAAGGAACATTAAAATCTTGATAGGTGTACTAACAGGTCATTATGCGCCATTGGCACAACGCACAATGGCCAACAACATAGGGGCGTTTGCACCCGATTTCTGTAAGAGCTGTCAGGATGAGGAGGAAATAGATACCATTAAACACCTGCTCTGTGATTATCCGAACCTCCAAACTAACCGACTCCGTCATTTCGGGAACAGATTTGTTGGGGAACTGGATGATCTAGCACAGGTCTCAATGGCAAACATGAGGAAATTTATAGATAGCACAGGCTGGTTCATTAACAATTTTTAGGAGCATCGATGCTAACTTTATTCTTATAAAGGGGATCACAATGAACCAGTAGGCCCCCGTGTATACAACAGTTTTACGCTGTGCACACCCCTCATCACCTAACCTAACCTAACCTATGTCTCATCCTCTGTGGCACTTAGGTATCTGTTATACCTATATAATTGCTTTCTATTTGCCTATCACTTTCTTACTCTCTCTCTCAGCCGAAGGCTTCAGAAGCCAATGTATTTAGGTGTCTGTGTTTTTTAACATTCCTGTGCGAAGTATTTTGATATCAATATTTCATCATCTCTAGCAACTGATGAAGCAGTCATTATCGCAAATATAAAACGTAATTTCGTTGTTGCTTCACCGCTTGAAAATTTTTCCCTATATACCACCATTGCAATAACGCATATAAGTTTCTCAAATCTTCAACTCGATGATAACTTTTTCAATGCACCCGTCTACTTGGAAACAAGCAAGAGTAATACCTATTCCCAAAATATGAAATAAATCCGAATGTAAGCCCATTGCTATCTTACCTTTTTTTCAAAAGTATTTGAATCTGTATTATCTGAAAAAAAAATCAAGATTTATCTTAAACGCTTCTGACACCTCTTCAACATGGATAGAGGCCGTAGAACTGGTGTATAACTGCCTGATGATGTAAGCTGCTCTATTGATAAAAACCAAGTAACACTTTTATATAAGATTTCTTCAAGAAATTTAAATCAGTAGACCCTGTTTTATTATACAACACTTTTCAAAATATGCCCAACTGTCTCACTTATTTATTCTTACATGTCTATAAACGTTCTCAAGCCGTTTCATGAAGGTATTCCTTAAGGTTCCTTGTTAGGTCCGTTACTGTTTATTATGTTCATCAATGACCTAACAAGAGTATTAAGCAGGGTTCGTAGAACGATAAAATTTAATTCGATCGCGATCGATAAATTCAACCGGGAATTTAATTTTTATTTCGATCGTGAATTTTATTTTTCGGTTCTTTGATAATAAAATTTGTGTTCACGATCGAATTAAATTTTTCGGGAACTGAAAAATTAAATTCGATCACGAATTTATCACAGAAGATCCAAAAAAGATCCATTCACGAACCGATCGTTAAATAAAATATAAAAAAATTTCGGTTGTTGTTCATCGTCTAAACGGGATATTTTTGACCGTAACAAGTCCAATACAACATTTAATAAATTGACTTTTGTCCATGTCAACGCAAATTGATAATTTTTTTTTTCTTTACGAACTTTAGCACTGGAAATGGCAACACTTCTACTTCCCGACGGTTCCTCATTTGCATCATCATTAAAACAAACACAATGAACTTTTGTAAAATGTCTTTTTATATTGCCAGTCACTAGTCCTTTAAATTTCTTATCACATCTTAAACATGATGCCATATTATTTTCTTGTTCATAAAAAACATAATTATTCACCTTGAATTCTTTTTTTCGTCCCATTTTAAACAACCGAGATCAAACAAAACAATAAACAAGAAACAACTATACACCGCAAAACACTTTCAAAGAATATTTTTGTTTCGATCTTTTCACTTTTCGCATCCTTTTTAATTTCTCTTCGTGAGAGAACAAAATTTGAGGGGAATTTTATTTTACCGATTTCTCACGAATGATAAAAAGAGAAAAAAAATTTCAATTCGTGCCGGAAGAGATCGGAAATTTTCGGATCCCGAGAAAAGTATCTGTATGAGAATTTTATTTTTTTCGGATCGTGAGAAGATCGGAAAAAAGTGAGAAGTATCGGTATTTTTCGGATTGCGATCGATATTTTACGAACCCTGGTATTAAGTAAAAAAAATCACACTTTTAATATTATGAATTTGACAGTTTGGATGGATGGATGTGTGTTTATCGCTGAAAAACTCCAGAACAGCTGAACGGATCCAAATGAAATTTAGCACGCAGAGAAATTATAGTCTAGCATAGCTACTGTTGTTTAAAAAAATTATATTACAACTACAAAATCGAGTAAAATAAACAAAAAACTTTTTTTTTACGCGAACTCTTTTACTTGAAGAAAAACAAACACAAATTTTGTTGAGGGAAATTTCTATAATTTTCTCAGAAAAGTTGACTAAAAAATTCTTTTTGACACAGCAAATGACTAACGTATATTTTTAAATCGTGGTTGAAAGTTTACCTTAAATTTTAATGCAATTCACACACGGTCTTACCACGGATCCCCCGAAGAATTTATTTTGAAAATCTTGTAAAAATTGTCAAAATGCAAAAATCTTATATAGAAATTTTGGGTTTTTCGTCAAATTTCCTTCCAAAAGTTCACACGAGTATCTTTCTTCTTTTTTGTATTGTTTTTTTTTTAACTTCCTTGTGATTAAATACAATTACGACAAAAAAAAAGGAAATATTTAATACAAATATTCCGAATATTTGTTTTACCTTAAAAAGAGAATCTCAATACCAAACCAGTCGATCTATTTTCCCATCGAAAACAATCTCTTAGATTAAATGTGTCATGAATGCGCACACATAAACAATAAAAGTAATAATAAAAATAATTGTTGAGGGTGGAAAAAATCATTAATTCCTATGGGACCGAAGTTCACAGATGATTTTTGCTGAGATCCTTCATCCACTTTGCGCCACTCCCCAAGCGAATGTCTAGCAAGACAACGATGACGACGACCGTGCGTCGCCTCTGCGTTCGTGCCAGATTATATTTCCTTTTCCGAGAGTATCAGCTTACAAAAATGAGCTTGGAAATTTTCAACATTATTCCCAAATGAATCAGAGAAACTCCTGATTCCATTTCAACCGGCCAAAGTTTTTATTGTACTCGATTCGTGCCGTAATTATGTCTGCTTGGTGTATTTCACTTGACATCGAAATAAATCTCTAACTTGTACAATTTTTTGATGACGTTAAATATCCATCTCTTTATACATTCATTAGAAAGTTTTTCTTTTTGTTGGGTTTTCGGAACAACTTGTTCATGAATGATTTCTGGGAAACTGAAAAACGTACTCGTACTTGACATTCTGAAGGAAATCAAAAGATTGTGTGAAACGATTAACTATTGTGGTTGAAACATTCGGTACTTTCAAAATAAGTGGATTACGTGGCCGATTCCGACTAATAGGATTGAAGAAATTCAATACCTATTCCATTGGTTTTTATTGTAATTTGCAACCACATTTTATTTCCATTAATATCAAAGTAGTATTAGAGACAGAGACACTTTGCCAGAAGGCATCTTTACCAAGCAAGGGGAGTGATTTTTTTTTAACATTATCTTGTTTATTGTGGCAAGTGGCAAGTGCATTTATTAGTAAGATTATACCCATGATTATCAGTTATCACAAAAAAGGCAACACATTTTGTGACAATGATTTCGAAGAAAATGGTATCAAATTGAAATTGATTTGCAGATTTGTTGTAGTTCTTTCAAAAACGCCGGCCGACCCGGCTCTTTCTTAAAATAAAAATAAAAAAAATAAAAGGGCCTTTGGTCTATCAGTTTAAACCTAAGGAAAATTTTTTCAAATTTCATCTTACTTTGAAATGCAACAAATAATAACAGTTTGTATTAGAACTGAAGTTAAAAAATGTCACTCGAAATTACCAACATTTTTCTTAAGCCTTTTTTAATTATTAGCGCAAAATTTAAGTCCGCCTTCTATTAAGGATTTAATGCGATACTAGTTAGCATCGCGTTAACTTTAGCATTGTGCTAAATTTTTTCCAGCATATTAAACATTTTTTAATAAACTGATAACTAGTATCATACTAAATCCATTTTATTGAGAAATTTTAAATGAACGCAGCTAAAAAGTGACAATTCGTTCAAAAACACTAAACAAACAAAGCTTTCAAGAAATAAATATAGAAAATTTGAAAATTTGTGTATTCAAGCAAAGCAATAAGAATGTGAATATCGCTGAGCTACGACACGAAAAAGAAAACAAATTTTGATCTGACTCTCAGAGCAATTAATTTTTGGTATCAAAAATCGTGTTAACTTTATATTCTGTAAAGCAGAAAGCAATATTATTATTTATTTGTTACAAGGTATAGGTAGGTAGGTAGAAATGGCTGTCCTAATTCCGCATAGGACACAATTAGCGCTGAGTGCGCCGTTTTGATACCATACCTCGTGAGATTCTAAATAGATTTGAAAATGGGTTATGGATGATGTATGTTCCGCACGTACAATCCTATATATAATGTTGCATTATTCTCCTACCCTACGGCCTATTATCTCATAGTGCCATTAAGTGAGGGAGGAATAAGGAGGGCGCTAAAGCCACTTAGTGTTATTGTGGTATGAGATCATGTCTTTGATCTTTAATTCTGAGAGTTCCTCAATAAGTAGAGTGCTCTTTTCCTAGCCAAGGCCGGACAATGGCATAGAAAGTGTGGGACTGTTTCTTTTTCATCCTGGTCCTTACAGCTACGGCAGAAAGAGTGGTACACCCAATTTTGCCGCATGCTCCCCTACAGGCCAATGCCCTGTGCAGGTAGCGACATTCCTGGCTATGTCATGCCTTGGTTTGGAGTTACAGGGCATTGTTCTAATCATTAAAATCTCTTCCTATCTCCAATACGCTCAAAACGCAACCACAAGGTAAGTAGACATAAAATGACTTAAAGAAAAACCCTTTCCATGCCTTTTTTCAAATATTTAAATTGTCAATACATAAAATAAATTTAAAAAGTTATTTTAAAGAAATGCTTTCCTTGAAGGCTAAGTAATAGAAATACACCAATTGAGAAAAATTATGTGACAACGAAATCCCAAAGACTAGTATGACACTAAAAATTTAAAACCGTAATTTCATGATTTTAACTTTAGCATCATACTAAATGCCTAGTATGATACTAAAACCCTTTAAAATTTACGGAAACGTCACTTTAGCCTAGTATCATGCTAAATTTGATTTAGTATCGCACTAAAACGTTTAAAATTTTGCGCTATTGTCTCTAAAAAAGGCCCAAATACATACGATTTAAAAAGGTAAAAAAAAAGTCACGAATTCGTCCTGCAATTTGTTAATGCCAATCGCCAACTTGTTTAGTTTGGGACAGAGCAAAGAAAAAAGAACGTTAATCATTGGTCATTATCATTATCCTTAGAAAAGGTGGGGTTGTTTTGGTACTTGACAGTTGTCTTTTTTTTTCGCCTGATATTGTTTTTTTTGTTGATAAAAACACCCTTTTTTTCATTAGTAAAACGAAATTAACCTCACTTTGTAAAGAAACCTTTTTAACCTTTGGTAGTGACATTTGTCAATCTTGCTTTTATGTGATACGAATATTAAAAAAAAAGAAAAAAAAGTAAAACACGTTGTCATTTATATCTTAAGGACAAATGACAATTCTTGTTGTTTTGCTTATTAATTTTTGTAAAAAAAAAGAGAACACATAGACGAGTTAAGAGCTGGTCCATTTTGGCAATAAGTAAAAAAAAATGAAATGTTTTTCTATAAATTTCCTAGCATCTGGAAAACTACTTACATCACGCCTTTCTGCCTCAATTATAGGCCTATTTCTAAGCTTTCTTGTATGCCTAAACTGTTTTAACAAATAATATGTTTCAATTTATCCTTTAACTGTAAAAACATCATATGCAGTGAGCAGCATGGCTTTATGCAAACTGTCACAAACCTTCTTTACTCATAATTGTCTGAACAATTTAGAACATGGACTGGAAATTGATTGTGTATAAACTGACTTTTCAAAAACTTTTGATCAACTGTCTCATTCTGTTATCAAGTCGAAATTACAGTTATCAGGCTTTCCCCTGTTCTTGTTTCATGGATTTTTTCTTACCTTGAGGATAGAACTTATAAAGTTAAGTTCAGAGACATGTTTTTTTACTTACAGAGATTTTTACTGCTAAATCTGGTGTTCCACAGGGTAGTCATTTAGGACCTCTTCTATTTATTAATTAATGATGCACTGTTATGTGTTGGAAACAGTGAAGTTCTTATTTGACTTAAATTTCTGCCCGGAGAGTGATTTTTTACAAATCTGGCGAAATAAGTAGAGAATATGGAGGAGAGGCCAACAGTTCGTAGCCCAATTCGATCAGTTTGGCCTTTACGATTGCGCAAGTATGAGCCGGTCGTGAGTTATCATGATGGGACAGAATTGTTTTCTTCCCAAAACAGAGCCGTTATTGCTTCTGCGTCGAATCGGTCCAATAATTGGCAAAGTACAACCCTCTGACCGTTTAGCTCTCCTTCAAGTAATCCCAGAAAACAGTGGCCATTATCTTTCCGGCCAATATGTGAACACATTAACACACGCCAGCTTAAGGTGTGTACTAGTGAATCCATATTGCGTCGACTTTAACGAAACGACTCAGACGCTCTGACGTGGTTTCGCGGTTGTGCGTGTTATGCGTGTTGTCCGGATTGAGCAAACGCGGCACCCATCGATCAGAAGTATGAATGAGCTTAACGTCAGTACCTGACAACTAAGTCTTACCTGACGGTGGAACTATCCACACTATCGTCGTGCAATTTCCAACCGAAGTTGGCATTGTCACTATGCTTCTTTTAAGAGGGCACTAAACCTCTTCCTGATGATCCACCAGAATACAAAAGAACACCTCAACTTTCAAAAGAAAGAAGCGGGTACCCTGCATCTAGATCCACACCAGTATCAATTGAATTAGTGCCAGCTCTTATTCATCTTGGTTTGATTCTAGACTACCATTCAGGCAACACACGGAACTGCACTCAACCTTCGGTCACGCGAAAGAAGAGCCGTTGTCCGGACACGGAAAAACTGCTCAACCCCCCGTTACATAGGAAGAGCCGTTAACCGTGCTTTGCGAATAGTAGCTGAGGCCAAACTCAGACAACCACAACCCCCGCGAAGGTCCATCCCACTAGTGAGTTGCTAAAGCTCACTACCCGCGGTACCCAATTGCCCCTGGGTGGAGGGTGGTCACATATATTTTTGTATAACAATTAGTTATACATATTTTGTTTTCGTGACATCTTTTTTGTTTTTGCTGCTTTTGTCCTACTGGCGGACGAGGGACACTGCTCACCCTCTGTCAAGTATATCCACATTGATCGGAGGAATGGACCAGCCAATCAAGGGACACACCCAACATTTTGTCTAACTTCCTTGGCGTTTATCCACATTCGGTATTCATTAATCGTATTTTCTTCCTTTACTACGTGTGTTAACATAGTATCTGTTAAGGATCGTATTCATCTTCATTATACTTCCTGCTTCAATTCGCCAATTCCATTAGACTAAAGCTGTCTACGTTCGCAAGTTCAAGCCAATAAATTGACAAGAACCTCTCGGAGGCCCCACGAGAAGGTGTAGATCAGCACGTTCACTTCAAATTCTCACAATATTTACTTGGAAACCGTGTTTCCTTTCTAAATCGCCAAGATCCATGATTCCACCCCCACCCATCGATCACCAAAATTTCACTCAGGATATGACCCATGTAATCTTTTGCAATGCATACTGTCTAACCTATCTTGCGGTTGATCCTGTTGGTCCGCCAATACGAGATCGTAGATTTTTATCATATTATCCTCAATAGTAGCCTTTTTCGAAGCACCTGTAGGTACTATACGTGGCCCGATAGTTAACAATGCTGAAACTTGTTAAACCAATTTCGACGGTTGACATCAAAGCAGAAGAATTATCATTCAGCACATTCAGACGCTCTTGGATTTCTCTGATGCGCAATTTTTATTCCAAAAACAAGAATCGAATCAAAGACCGATTTTTTCCGCAATTGGCAGAGGCTTAGGGGAAAGTGTAGTTGACTGTTAAGCTCAATGCCTATTGTGGGTTCAAGCCCCATCTCAGCAGCATTCTTCTTCTAACGGGTGTGCCATCTAAATGGTCGATAGAACTTGCACAATTCTCAATAGATTTTGAAAAACTATTTATTTTTAACAAATTTGAAAGTTTACAATTTTTTCCATACAGTTTTTCATTGTGGATACAAGATTCAGCTTTTTTCTTGGAATTTTCAATGACATTTGCCAGCATCTCGGGCGATATCGCAGTGTTCAGCTCGATATTTTTATTAAGCTCGTCTTAAGTCTTCTGTTTGTTAGCATACACATTACTATTCAAAAAGTCCGGTTCCGTTAAATCGAACGATCTCGGTGGTCAGTCACACACCACATGTCTTGGCAGCTTTTGACGCAAGAAATTTATCGTGGATTTCGCGGTGTGAAATGCGCATCGTTTTGTTGAAACCAAAAGCCATTAAGACTGATGTTTATGCTGAGACCGGTACGAGACATTTGGATTCTCAGCAACATTCTGTTGCACAGTTTCAATAAATTCATTTAATCGTCGAAGATATGATCGATTAGAATGTGGGCGGTCCGCTATAGACCCATGATTCTCAAAGTTCGAAGCTAAGCGATGAGTAGTGTCACGTAGAAAGGCCGAGATGCTTTTGACTATACGCACGCTGTGTTGCAACAACTTAACGATTACATTTAATGAAAGGTACCTACGTTTAGAAAGGTACGACAGCATCTAACTGATGAGCCCAACTGTCGTACCTGGGCGAAACGCATTGGACTAAAAGTCAATTTTAAATAAAAACAATTTACTGAACATTGTCACTATTTCCACGGGTTCTGTGGGCGTAATCCGATTCATGGTTAAAATTGTAATGTGTTCGACGAAGGAAATCGATTGAAATCCGTCAAAGTTATTCAATATTTAAATCGACCACATTAGGATTGCGCACCCTGTACAAAAATCTTATCTGAGACCACCTGTGCGGTCATGGGACAGTTAAATCTGTCTTTTCTTCCGTTTCACGTATGTTTATGTTATGTGTGCTATCCTTTTATGTGTCTATCCGTCTCTCTCTGCTGTTGATGACCTGTCTCAGCACCATAGAGATAATATAATAGAGCACGAGAGCGGTAGCACTTCGTACAAGTGGAGTTGACCCCGAAAATTGTGAGAAAGAAGCTATTACGGAGTTCCTTTCTCTCTATGAGCTCCTATGTAGGACAATAACAATTTTGATTTCAACGTTTCTTTTACTTTTTTTTTTACTCTGTCCATTCCACCTAACAGGCAATCAGCGACAAGCTCAGAGAGAAAGAGACAGGAACTCCTTAATGTCTTCTTTCTCATAACTTGAGGAAACACGTTTTTGGCTAGCTTCCGTGCTCTATTATATTAGTTGTGTTTTTTTGCAAATGCTCAGCGCGATAGAATGAACTTGTGCAAAAAAACCACCAACGTATGGTTTGGCAGCACATGCACTTTCGACTGTCATTTTGCAAACAGCTGATTTTATTGTGTGAATTTTTTGGTGTTTTTAATTTGAATTAGATGGAACATTTTGAAAACTCACAGGCAAATATTTAAATACGAAAATATTTCTGATTTAGACCGTGTGCGAATTCAGTTAAAAATGGGTTAAAACTTGACGTTTGGTTAAATTTTGACACTTCGCATTATTTGACTAGCTGTTGAGCAGGTTAAAATATGACAGTAGTGGTTAAAAATTCATCCATTTTTATTTTTTAACCACAATTCATCCAATTCGCACACGGCCTTAGGTATTTAATCAAAATTGTTTTTAGATAATGATTGCTGAAGACAGTTGCAGCGATGATGAAACAGCAATGGAAGAAATTTATAATTTTTGTATGCCTATGCCGAGACCTTAAGCTCGAGCTCTAGTCCATCATCTGAAGATTGGCAAACTGAACCACACTACCACAGAGAAGTCTCAAACTTTGCAGAGGTTATTGATGCATATTCATCAGATAATTTTAAATCGCACATGCGTTTGCAATGATCCACTATGGAGTAGGTACTTAATAGGATAAAAAAATACGTTCTTGGTTGCGACATCTTTAAGTAGAAATTGATCGTTGACTTTGAACTCAATAAATTTCAATTTGTTTAAATTATTCGTCCACCATTTGTGATTTTTGTTGCCTTTCACAATTAAATTCGATGAATTTTCGATAAATTTTTTGACAGTGGAATTAATTCAACGCCAGCAAATTTCTGGCAGCACTTAACCCTAGCTAAAAGTCCTAAGCGATAGGACTCTTATTTATCCGTCCTAACTGTGTTGTTGTATTTAACATGAAAATGTTAGTAACATTTTGCTAAGCCTGGCAAAAAAACAGCACTATTATCTCTATGCTCAGCACTCAGCCGTAGCTCAGTCGCCAGTGCTGTCTGCTGTTATGTGTCTGTAGTTCGTTACATTCATGCGCGCAGTGCTGTACTGCTGTGATGTCAATATCAATGCGTGTTTTACTTTTTCCATTTTTTTTTTTTTTAATCCGGGACACTGCACTTACAAGGCAGAATGATGATGCTCAAAGCAAATTCTCAGTTGAGTAGTTCCTTGTAAACTGGTAACCTCGTTCTTGAACCCGGTGCTGCTTGTGTAAAGAAATCAACGACTAATTTCTACATATATAGGTAATAAATCAACCATTAAAACCATATCCAGACTCACTTTTGATTTCTATAGTAAAACTTCCTGGAAATAGCAAAACCCTCTGTTTTGCATTTTTACCCAAAATTTAACATCGTCCAACAAAAAATGATGGTAAGAAATTGTTATGTTTAACGACGGTATAAAAATCAATATACATAGTTCAAAAGTACCTAAAAATTAAATATTCAGTATCAAGTAATGAAGCCTGATTACAATTCCCAGATAAGAGCAATCTCTCTTCCTACTTTAGTTGCTTTAAACAGCACACCCGATTGCAACAGGAAAACAGATGTTAATTCCTTGAACCCAATCAATATCATTATCGAAACATACAGGAGAAATGAAAATTGAAACAAACATCTCTGAATGATTATTAATTTTTTTCCCTATGCGATTGGATTGACTATATCCTCACTTAATTAATAAACGACCACCGACTAAAGCACACCAAGATCAAACCATACGGGATATAGGCGCATAAAAAAAATCAACCTAATAGAGAAGAAGGAGGCATAGCTACTTTTATTGTTCTTTCATATCGAACTATCCGCTCTCCTTCCGGAGTCTGAATTAAAACAATATTGATATCCGCTGTAATTTACAGCAATGGCGTGTCGATGTCGAAGGCGATGGCGATGGCAAATGGAATTGGTTACCAAGAATCAACCACAAGCTGACAATCACGCTGGCTGTGACGATGACGGTGTAAGTTGATGGCTGCACCACGGCAATGTTATGATTATTTGGAATTTATTACATGTTGGTTGTTGCGCTGTTTGGATTACGAACTTCCTTCGATTACAAAAAAAAGAAAGACAAGATTGATTCCTTGCTGTTTTTAAATTAAAACAAAGAGCATCGTCATTGCTATCAAAATACGGGTTCGAGGCTTGGGCTTGTCGCAGTTGGGTTGATTTGATATTAATTTTTTTGTTTGTTAATCAACTCATCATATTTATCTATTAAGAATTAGAAGGCAAATATTGCCTAATCAAGAAAATATCCAGCGGGTAGGCAAGACTTTCACACACAACCCAACGGATGTCCGGATCTTTTCGATAAGGCTTTTTGAATACCCCACGTGGAAATTCAAAAATTGAGAAACTTGACTCATTTTCAAGGCCATAAAAGTCCTTACTTCTTAAAAAACTGATATATGTAGTCTCTATGGAAGCTTGTCAACATCATCAGCAAGATACATTTATTGTCAATCAATAAACTTAGCATAAAGAAACACAAACAACTTTCTATTCGATGTCCATGTCCAATCCCTGAGGTTCTGTTGACATTCAATTTGGACACAACCGGAGTTGTGACTGTGGACAATCCAAAAGCCAAATTTACTAAACAAGAAGGACCAAGGACTAGTGATGAAGTTGCCGAGACATCTGTATATTATTACACTTCATGTCTCAGGTACGAATAAGATTGACTGAGAAGCAATTCGATTTCCATTTGGGGAAACAATATGTCAAATTATTGACAAAACGACAATTTGTGATGTTAATTGATTTGTTTTTCTGTTTATTGATAAACTATACTGGAAGTCTGGAATACACCAAACAGTCCGAAAACTACGATGGAAGCGTTTATGAAATCAGCTTCAAGTGATTTTTAAGTGCCTGTTTTTGCCAAATGTTCACTTTGATGGAATGAGCACATTTGGCGTTGAAGAAAATAAAGAAATATCAAAGTTAAATGCTTTTTCAAGTGCTTGTGTGTGGCTTTGGCTTTGATGTTCGATTTAAATAAGATCAATGAGACATAAATTTCAAAGTGGATTTGAGTGAAATTAAGTGGAACTGCATTTTAGTTTGATATAGTGTGATTTTACAGTACGATTTTGTGCTATTATTGTAAATTTTGAGATTTGTGTGTTCTTTTCGTTTGCTTTTTATGGTCGTCCTCGTCATAATGGATCGACTACTCAAGCAATAGGATACATTATGAAGAATGCCTGTCCAATATCATAAAGCTGATGAAAATGCAATAATTGTCGATGATTTAGATTTATCGATTTGGCGGTGTTGACACCATTTGAAGGTATCGCACACCTCATTCTGACATGCATATTTTGAAGTTGGGTTAGCATCTCCATGCTTATAAAATTTCAATGACTCAAAATGTGAGCCTGCTAACCATTCACAACGCCCTGCCGCGCCGTAGATATGCGTCTTGCATGTTAAATCAATAGACAAAAAACACAGATTTTTCGAAAAACAATTTTTCAGTGGTTGAAGAGACACAAATCTAGACAGGAAGATTGTATTTTTTGAATGACAATGACAATCAGGCAGACCGTAGACAACTAAAAGCAATTCTGAGCAATATGGTCGAATAATCACGGATTTTTGCTGGCCAGCTTCATCGGTTGAAGACCGTGACTTGGGCAATAGGTACCTATACACTATAGATAGAAATACTAAATCATATTCGGAGTTGATAAATGTACTCCAACAAATTTCTAACTAGTCAGTAAGATTAAGTCCTTTTTTCCAACTAGTCAGTTAGATTAAGTCCTTTATCCCCAGCATCAAATGTCACTAGCTTGTGGCAACAATATCCGGTTTAACAATTGTTGCAATCAAGCAAATGCAGCTGAAGAAGGAAGAAGGAATATTATTAAGCTGCTCGCTAGTCATACGAACAGTAGAGGGGAAATGAGAAATGGAAATGGGGATGCAAAATTCAAATAGAATATAAGAGAACACCTTAAGTTCATACCGCGAAATCTGTATAAATGATCTTTTGAATATTGAAGGGGTACAAGATTCGCAGTCGATAGTGGAGATATGGAAATAATATTATAAACAGACCATCACCTTTTTCTGTTCAACCATGACGAGTAAAAGATGGGAATGGGTCTGGGGTTTGCATGCTAGATCCTCAAACTTGCAATAAGTACCCTTGCGATATCGCCTCTGTGCAAGGCAATAATATTGTCTGCCATATTAAATCAACATCTGAATTAGTGTTGGGACTGGGACAACTCGGTTTGCCAATTGAGAAATCGATAAAAAAAAAACTAGCTATCTTTTTGTCAAATCTCATAAATTTTTTTTAATACGGTTTTTGGTCAATCCAGTAACATTTAGAACGAAATATCTCTTTGACGACCGAAAAAATTCGTCTTTCTGACAACAAAGGAGTGTTCCCACCAAGGCACTCCCAACGAACGACGGTAGCGAAAGAATTTCTTTTTTTGGAATCAACGGTAGCGTCAGTGGCGTCAGTTCCAGTTAGGCCGAAATACTTGGTAAACACTTTTACGGGCTACTTCGACAATTTTGAAGCCCAGGCCGTAAAAGGAACGGTTTTTCCAATTTTTCTTGCACTTGGAGCCTTATGTGGCTGGTACTCAAGGTAAGGGGTTGTACGTAGGGGTGACTTCCCGTTTAGGTAGAAAAACTTTTAGTTGCAAAGCAACAACAGACCTCGGAAAAGGATGGATATACTGATGACAACCGAAGCAAATGTTTTAAGGACAACCAGCTTCGGATATGCACGTGGAATGCAAGGTCCCTTAACAGACCGCGTGCTGCCGAGCAATTAGCGGAGACCCTCAACTGCTACAGAGCAGACATAACCGCTGATGCATCGGATGGACCGGGCAAAAGGAGGATGAAAAAACTGCGACATCTGCTATGGTAATTGCTACCGAGAGCAGAAACAGCGGAAAAAGTACTGAGCTTCAAATATGTAACCGAACGCATCACGACGATCCGAATCAAGGCTAAATTCAGCAACATTAGCCTAATATGGGCGCATGCCCCACAGAAGAGAAGAAGGACGACACCAAAGACGTGTTCTACGAGCTCCTCGACAAAACGTATATGAGCAATGTCCCAGCTATGACATTAAAACAAATTGTCTTCGGTGATTTTAACGCAAAACTGGGAAAAGAGGACTTCTTTGGTGGAACAGTCGGAAAGCACAGCCTGCACTACACCACTTCCGACAATGGATTCAGGCTGATCGATTTTGCTGCGGGGCGATTTGTTGTGGTAGCAAGTACATGGTTCCCACATCTCAACATCCATAAATGAACATGGAGATCTCCTGATCAATCAACCGTCAACCAGACTTGTCACATTGCGATCGACAGAAGGCACTTGTATAGCATTCTAGATGTTCGCAGAGCTGCTCGTGAGCTCTACGAGCATAAGAGGAGAGAGTAACGCCCCGGCTTCTCGGGAGAAAAAAGAGGGAGCATGAGAAGCGTCAGATCGAGTATGTTGAAAGAGCCATCAACAGCAGGAATGAGGTTATGAGGTTCTACCGGAAGGTAAAACAGCTAGCTCGAGGTCAAGAACCGATGCCTGCAGAGATAAATAAGGGAACATCATAGTAGAATCGCAGTCAGTGCTGGGAACTTGGAAAGACTACTTCTGTAGACTGTATAACAACGACGACAAACAAAATCCCGCTGTTAGGCAGAAGCCTTCCATCGGACACGATGATAGTCAACAATTCCGTGAACCCGACCTAGAAGAAGTGAAATCACGGCTGAAATCCAACGAAGCCGCTGTTGCATATGGTGCAGATGGTGAATGCATGCCCGATGAATGAAACCTCATAATTGTTTGCCCGATCCAGAAAGATCCTCTAAACTGCGCCAACTACAGAGGAATCAGCCTACTGCCTACTTAACATCACCTACAAGATTCTCTCTGCCGTAATATGAAAATTATAAAGTAATTAATTTGAAAGTTATTCAAAATTGGCAAATAACATTTTTTTTCCAAAAATTAAAAATAGCACATGAGGCTTGGTACTCAATCAATCATTTCCTTCCATTTTGCAAAAATTTAAGAAAACGCGTGTCAATAAAACGTGCCAATGATATATGTATCCATGCCTTTCCTTTTCCTCCATGCAATATCAACACGGATTGTTATTTGTTGTGACAAAAAAAAATACTATCATCCATATTTTATGGAAAATTAGGATTGGGATATGTTTGTTCGTCAACTTATTATTTCAAAACGAAATAGGACGATTTTTGCAGATATTATGACAACACCGTTTAGGCTGATTCGAATACCCAAATTCAAAAATGTCCTACACTCTATTACTTTCTTTTAATGAAATAAGTGTAATTGAACACATCATACAAATAAACGTTTCGTCTCAGCAAGTGCCTGCGTGCTGCTACAACCACATTGTTCGGTTTCTTATAGAAGTCCTTATGAATTATGCATAAAGGAACCTGATTCAATGTTTATTTGCTTGTTGAATAAACCTTAACTAAATGAATGACTGACCACACCAGAGACCACAGATGATATTACAATTCAAATATTTGTCAACTTCTACAAACTAAAGGACATATGTTCTTCACTGGAAGACCAAAAGACTTACTCCAGCAGGACACCCGCACAAACCAAATATACAAATTGAATGAATAACACAAATTCAGGGTATGATTATGGTAATTCCACCAACAATGTCAACAAACATTTCACTATATTCGGAACTGTAACTCTTACTATGCCAATAAATATTATAACATGATTTAAGTTGAAAGTTAAACATATTGCATACCTACCTACCGTTAGTCCAGAGGCAATGAGTCTAATGACAGCAAATAGAGAAGTTAAGGGAAAATAAAGCTTGCTATATTATTTATAATTTTAGGAAAGCGTATCACGGAAATCTGTTCTCTCTCCGGTCTGGATTCATGTTCCATAAATTATAAACAAAAAAACGTTGATGCACCAAGGTAGTAATTGTCGTTGGACTCTGGATGGTGCAATAGACTTAACACTTGGTCAATTCAAGACAAAATGCGTGATAAATGAAGGCGAAATGTAGACCGGGAAAAATGTTAGCATATTGCTTTTTTTCCACCCCGAAATCTGACATGAATTTTAAGTTTTCCGGGCTTTGCGTAAACATAGTTCAGTAGCAGTTAGGGTTGAAAGAAATTAGATTTGATAAACGACACGGTTTTTGACATTTATTTGTGACCTTTTTGACTAGAGGGTGTGTAAAGGTATACTCGTGTTTCTTCTATTAGTTTACACCAGTTGTAAAGCAAAGATATTGTTTGGAAAAAAACAAGACAAATCTTTTTGCACTAAATTACGGTGCATGAAGCACGAGTTGAAATATGGTTACCTAGAGAAATATTTGGGGAAAAACCTTATCACTTGTATCAGTCGAACACATTTCAGTATAAAATTGGTGTGCGACTCTTTTCTTATTATTACGTACTTACTTAAGGTGGCGCTACAGTCCGTTCTGGACTTAGGCCCCAATCAACAATCTCCGCCAGCCAGCTCCGTTTTTTTTTTTAAATTCATTTTTTTATTCAATTTAAACTTAAATCTACTTACATGCTAGACAAAATGGGAAACTAGCCTAATTAATTCTACTTATATATAACTTACTGGCCCTAATCGGGCGCTCTAAGTAATTCATGATTCTTAAAATTAATGCCTTTCGGCTTACGAACTAAGATATTTTGTTTTTATTTCAATTTATTTATTTTTTTTTTATGAGAAAATTTAAAAAAACTAATGGCTTTAACTTTTGTTTTTGGGGATTAACTTACAAACTAGGGTCCTTAAAATAAAACTTAAAATTACCTAATCTACCTACAAACTACTTAAAACTAGAACAACCACAGCGGCAAAACAACTATGTCCATTTATATCCTCTCCTCATGGAGTTTGTAATAGTCTTTTTTTTCATATTTTCAGTATCTTGTTTTTTTTGTTCTTTCTAAAATTATTTGTTCTTCTTTTTTTGTCTTTTTTTTGTGTTTTTTCTTTGTTTTTGTTTTTTATGTATTTTATAAAATGCCACCATACCACCTACTCTACTTAATCCTAAAACCTAAGACTAAAACAAGTATGTAAGCCGGCCAAGGCAAAAATACCCCACCCGGATTACCCATTGTCAGATGCAGTTTGAAGCCACCAAAACTGGTTCTCCTGCTTCACCCTATCAATGCGGTCCTTTTCGGACACAGCCCTACTGAACCGAAGCAGCTCCGCTCCATCACGAGCGAGGATGCCTCGTTCATACAGAAGCCGCCGGTCTACGGTTCTTCGCCTGACGTGGTAGATAAGCGGTACTGCCAATCTATCCTGTATCATGCCGCACTGGTCTAAATAGAGGAATGCCTCTGGTGGGATGAAGCCGCTCAAGCGTGCATTGTCGAAGTAGTTGTCGTTCGGATAGAACGGCCCGAAAATCAAATTATTGGTCGAAGTCATAGCTCTCGCCATAGCTAGCTGTCTCCAGTTTTGCACTCCAAGTTGATTGGGGGTGAAATCATGGATCTTGACGATTTAGAAAGGAAACACGGTTTCCAAGTAAATATTGTGACAATTTGAAGAGAACGTGCTGATCTACACCTTCTCGTGGTGCCTCCGAGAGGTTCTTGTCAATTTATTGGCTTGAACTTGCGAACGTAGACAGCTTTAGTCTAATGGAATTGGCGAATTGAAGCAGGAAGTACAATGAAGATTAATACGATCCTTAACAGATACTATGACCTATCACATAGTAAAGGAGGAAAATACGATTAACGAGTACCGAATGTGGATAAACGCTAAGGAAGTTAGACAAAATGTTGGGTGTGTCCCTTGATTGGCTGGTCCATTCCTCCGATCAATGTGGATATACTTGACAGAGGGTGAGCAGTGCCCCTCGTCCGCCAGTCGGACAAAAGCAGCAAAAACAAAAAAGATGTCACGAAAACAAAATATGTATAACTAATTGTTATACAAAAATATATGTGACCACCCTCCACCCAGGGGCAATTGGGTACCGCGGGTAGTGAGCTTTAGCAACTCACTAGTGGGATGGACCTTCGCGGGGGTTGTGGTTGTCTGAGTTTGGCCTCAGCTACTGTTCGCAAAGCACGGTTAACGGCTCTTCTTTTGGCGGGAAGTTGAGCAGTTTTTCCGTGTCCGGACAACGGCTCTTCTTTCGCGTGACTAAAGGTTGAGTGCAGTTCCGTGTGTTGCCTGAGCAGTAGTCTAGAATCAAACCAAGATGAATAAGAGCTGGCACTAATTCAATTGGTACTGGTGTGGATCTAGATGCAGGGTACCCGCTTCTTTCTTTTGAAAGTTGAGGTGTTCTTTTGTATTCTGGTGGATCATCAGGAAGAGGTTTAGTGCCCTCTTAAAAGAAGCATAGTGACAATGCCAACTTCGGTTGGAAATTGCACGGCGATAGTGTGGATAGCTCCACCGTCAGGTAAGACTTAGTTGTCAGGTACTGACGTTAAGCTCATTCATACTCCAAGTTGATTCAGGTCCTCTTCCACTTGTGTGCGCCACCTGAGTCGCGGTTTTCCTCTCCTTCTACGTCCCTCGGGAATAGTGTCGAAGGCTTTCTGGGCCGGAGCATTGGCGTCAATCCGCTCTAAATTACCGAGCCATCTGAGCCCTTGGACCTTGACCCTTCTGGCTAGGTCCACGTCGTTGTACAACCAGTAAAGTTTGTTGTTTTATCATCTTCTTCTTCTCCATTCCCCATCAATGCACACGGGGCCAAAGATGACCTGAAGAACTTTCCTCTTGAAACAGCCTAAGGCACATTCATCCGATTTTATCAAGGTCTATCCTTCTGCACCATACAGCAGGACTAGCATGATGAGGGTGTTATACAGTTTTACCTTAGTTGCTCGAGAGAGGACTTTTCCACTCAATTGCTTTCTTAGCCCAAAGAAACAGCGATAAGCAAGAGTTTTTCTTCGTTTGATCTCGGCGCTGATGTTATTGCCCATGTGAATAGTGGAGCGTAGATAAACAAACTCCTCTACTACCTCGATCGAAGTTGTATGCGTCTCTTGTGACGTTCTGCCTTCAGTGTTGGGTGTCCTTTCTGTAAGACAGCATATACATACTTCGTTTTTCCCTCATTTACCGTTAAACCTATTTTTGCCGCTTTTGTCTCAATTCTCACAAAGGCGCCATTGACATCACGCTGTGTTCTTCCCATTATATCAATATCATCGGCGTACGCGAGAAGTTGAACAGACTTTTGGTAGATAGTGCCTCAGGTGTTGACGGTTGAGTTTTGCACTATCTTCTCAAGAAAGATCTTAAAGAAATCGTACGACAGTGCATCGCATTGTCTGAATCCTTTTTTGACATCGAAAGATTGCGTAAGCTCGTTGCCAACCTTGATGGCGCAGCTTGAGTTCTTCATCGTCATTTTGCACAAGCGAACGAGCTTGGCAGGGATGCAAGAACTAGACATAGCTTTATACAGTTGGCATCTGTAGATGCTGTCATACGTGGCCTTAAAATCGTTGAAAAGATGGTGGATATCGATTTGGAGCTCATAGGTGTTTTCCAGGATCTGCCGCAAAGTGAAAATTTGGTCGATGGTTGACTTTCCTGGTCTAAAGCCACATTGATTGTTGACGAAAGCTTCAGACGTTCACATCTTACTGCAGAGAGGATCTTGTAGGCAATGTTAAGTAGGCTGATTCGTCTGTAGCTGGCGCAGTTTAGAGGATCTCCCCTTTTCAGGATCGGTTCGATCAGTTCAATACTTGATGTTGGCGGCATAGGACTCCTTAAGAGGTTACTTGACACTCGATCAGAGAAGGATCTGGCGATCTCTTGCGATTGTAGCCGTCCGATGTCGAATTTTCTTGCAGCATTTCCTTGTTTTGGCCGTTGACGGGATATTCGTAGCACTACTTTGGTTATACGAAGAGGTAGTGTTCCGAGTGGATGTTGGCTCCTCGGAAAATTCGAACATCTAGAATACTGAACAAGTGCCTTCCGTCGATCTCAATGTGATCAATCTGGTTGACGGTTGATTGATCAGGAGAACTCCATGTTCCTTTATGGATGTTGAGATGTGGGAACCATGTACTTGCTATCACAACATTTCGCCCCGCTGTAAAACCGATCAGCCTGAATCCGTTGTCGGAAGTGATGTCGTG
Source organism: Sphaerophoria taeniata (assembly GCA_943590905.1). Classification (NCBI taxonomy): domain Eukaryota; kingdom Metazoa; phylum Arthropoda; class Insecta; order Diptera; family Syrphidae; genus Sphaerophoria; species Sphaerophoria taeniata. The sequence continues at coordinate 19,913,390 of OX016540.1, read as the reverse complement.
CAGGCTGTGCTTTCCGACTGTTCAACCAAAGATGTCCTCTTTTCCCAGCTTTGGGTTAAAATCGCCGAGGAAAATTTTAATGTCATAGCTAGGACATTGCTCATATGTTTTGTCAAAGAGCTCGTAGAACTCGTCTTTGGTGTCGTACTTTTTCTTTTCTGTGGGGGCATGCGCGCATATTAAGCTAATGTTGCCGAATTTAGCCTTGATTTGGTTCGTCGTGATGCGTTCGTTTACACATGTAAAGCTCAAGGCTTTTTGCCTGGGTCTGCTTCTCACGACGGCGACGAATCCACATCCAAAGAGCCACTGTGGTTGCTCTCGGTAACAATTACCATAGTAAATGTCGCAGTTTTTCAACCTCCGTTTGAACGGTCCATTCCATCGCATTTCCTGGATATCGGTAATGTCTGCTTTGTAGCAGTTGAGGGTCTCCGCTAATTGTTCGGCAGCACGCGGTTTATTAAGGGACCTAACATTCCACGTACATATCGGAAGTTCGTTGTCCTTAAAAAATTATCCGTATCCGTCCGTTTCCGAGGCCTGTTGTTGCTTTGCAACTAAAAGTTTTTCTACGTAGTCGGGAAGTCACCCCGACGTACAACCCCCAACCTGGAGTAGCAGGCATTTGATGTGACTCCAAGTGCAAGAGCCGGAAAAACCGCTCCTTTTATACGACCTGAGCCTCGTTTTTGCGCTGACGATAGTTGACTATAGTTTTTATGTCAAAAAAAAATGGTTGATGTGTCATAGTTGAAATAGTTAGAAATAGTTGAAATCATTTAAAAACGCTTTTTAGTTAGGTTTGGTTGATCTGTCAACTAGAAAAAAAAAATCTTTTGAGGTTACATTTTTCTTTTCTTTTGATCATAATTTCATAATAATAGACAACAATTTTCGTTTCTCTAAATATACCTATTGCAAAAATTCAAGAATGATCTTGATATGGTTAGTTCTTAAAGACAATTGAAATAAGATCATATTTATTTATTTTTGAACAACCCACAGCAAGAAATGCAAATGGAATATTCGAACTGAAGACCACCCTCCATAAAGAAATCTTCAAGCTGTTCCAAGTAGGGCAGCTCCTTATATTCTCCTAATTGCTGCTTCCAGATTCGCTGAAAAACTATCAATTCAATAACTAGTTCGTGCTTTTATATAAATAAACGGAGAATGTCTTTATTTTCTGATAGTAATGAAAAAAAAAGTTTATTGCCAACACAATACATAAAAGCAATAATTACAGTATAAGGACTTCGACTTTTTCTTGTGTCACGGATTCGCCGATCAAATTTTTGATATGTCCTTCGGAGCCGAGTTTGTTCGCATGTTTCTTGTTGATTATCTTCCTCAGCTTACTGATGGCTTCGCCCTTCTCGCGAACACTCTTGCACAGCGCATCGATTTGGTCCTGCGACGATTAATTGCGCTTCTGCTCGTCTTCCAGCATTGCCTTGACTTCGGTCAGCGGGTTGTCGGTGACGGTGCTTGCATACTGGAGTCGTTCGTAGTTGTCTTCGAGGTTTTTGAGATTGATTTCGATAGCTGAAGCCGTATCAATGCTGTTTGAGGACTTTTCCCGCTCTTCGTTGGGTTCACGAAGGAGTTTCTTGTTCTTAAAACGATGAGCATGTGAAATTTCTTCGACGACCTAAAGAATACAATAAACGTTAAATGAGATCTTTTTGGAGATGAAAATCTAACATCAGATTTCTCCTTCATCCTCTCCTGCTCGGCCTTTTCCCAAATTTTGTGCTCCTTCTGGTGTGACTCTACTCGCAGTGACTGAGGATTTTCGAGTATGTCTCGTGCACATCCTCGTGGAATGGTGTGACTTCGCATATGAGTTCATAGCCTATGATACCCATGGACCAGAAGTCACAGTTGACCTGTAAGTAGTTTTAAGCTTCAATGTTTAAAACTCGAGGTTTGAAAGAACTTACGCTATGCTGGAATTTGATCAATCTGCAGTAGGAAATTGTCTCAAGCAGATCTGGAGCAATGTAATCAGGAGTTCCAACCGGCGAGGAACTGTACACATGCCCGTTACAATTCTAGGCAGCGGCATTTCCAAAATTTTCCAGTTTGATATAGCCAAAGCGGTCGATGAGAATCTTTTACGGTTTGATGTCGCGATGGCCATAGCCCATACAATGGAGAACATGAATGGCAATCTGGAAATTAAGCATACTGAATGCGTTCGACTGGGAAAAAGTGACAATTTATTCTGATTTTGAAAAGAAGGGAATTCCCTTCTGATTTTAAAACCAGAATGTTTTTACGAGTACACTACACATTTTGAAAAAAAAATGCACGAGAGAAATTTTCTCATGATTTGTTTTCGTTTTTCTAATGAAGTTCCTTTTGCAAAATCTCCGGCGAAATAAAGTTCTTTTTTTCCGATAATTTAAAATTTGTAAGGGGAACCTTATTTTCTTTATTTTGGGTGACGTGAAATAACGCCCGACGAAATAAGGCCCCATAGGGCTTTATTTCCATTTCTTATGGAAATAAGACCCCGACAAGGGTTGCGGTCTTATTTCCATTGCAACTTAGAAATAACGCCCGTGGGGCCTTATTTCGGTTTTTCTGTTTTGATTAGAAAGTTGGCATAGGGAAGCTCGTCCGGAGATCAGAATTCCCGAAAATTGTTTTCGGAACTTCTGATCTACTATGGAGGGTCATAAGTGCCGACTTCGATTTAGAGATTATTTATCCACTATGGTGGGTCAATAGTCCCAATTAGGTTATACTTTTAATGGGACAAAAGTCTAAATAAAAAGAAAGTGAAACAACGAATGTTCATGCTAAAAAAATAAATAAAACCCGTAAATTCCTGTTTATAACTACACTACAAATAAATCTTACAAATAATAAGGACCACGTTTCTTTATTAACCGTCGACAAAATGGTCAGAGCAGGTTTCCTTTTATTTGGAAAAGCAACCACTACACATCCTGTAATGCAAAGAAAGATTTTTGCAAGATTTTCGATTATTCATTTTCAGCATCTTTTTGAATTTCGACTGAGGATGAAACCGATACGAAAAATTCAAGATCGGTTTGATTTAATCGCGAGCGAAGCGAGCGGAAATAATTTTGCCCAAAAGAGAATCAATTTGGGGTGTGAAAATAAAAAAATTCGCGCGAATTTTTTTATTTTCACACCCCAAATTGATTCTCTTTTGGGCAAAATTTTTTCCGCTTGTGTCCATCCATCTTTCTGATGCAGCTTTTAAAGTAATTGAAACAGCTTGGTTACTTTAGGTGATAGATAGTTGCAATAAGATGAAATTGGCTTCAAGTATAGTGTACTTGTAGAATGCCTTACCCTCACAGAACTTTGACATCCCAGAGTGCAGGAGAACGTTTGCAATGGATAATGTTTTCTTAACGTCACATAGACTTAAGGCATGCGGTATGTTTCAGCTTTATGCACAAAAAATGTAATAAACTTATTTTTTTGTTTTAAAAAATGTTAAAATTAATCGCGAAGGTCGGAATAAGAATAAGATTTCTGGTCAAATGAACCAGCATAGTGGGTCAGTAGTCGCAAAATGAAATTCGGCACTTATCACCCACAATAGTGGGCCATTATTTTTATCTTCTGGAAATGCGGCCTTATTTCCATGTAAAATGTGGCCTTATTTCCACAATTCAATTGAAATAAGGCCTGTCGGGGGTTATTTCGATTTCTTCATGGAAATAAAGCCGCATTTAACGTGGGGCCTTATTTCGTCGGGCGTTATTTCACGTCACCTTTATTTTGTAATGAAATAATTGAAGACGAACAGAAATCCTTTGATTGTAATTAAATTTGCGGCAGTACGTATACGGACGACTACGCGGTTTAAAAAATGCACAAACATAATGTTTTTATTAGATTCCAGATTGACAAACGCCATTATACAAAAAAAAAAACACTTTGCCACAACAACCACTTTCAACTCACCTTTTGAGATGAATTGGAAATAGTTACGATTTGACACATCAACACAGACCGCAAAAACGACAATTGTGGTAACGAATCGTAACTATTGGCGTGCAAAAACGAGAAATAGTCAACCATAGTTGATCATAGTCAACTATAGTCAGCGCAAAAACGCACCTCTGGGCTTCAAATAAGTCGAAGTAGCCCGTAAAGGTGTTCACCAAGTAGTTCGGCCTAACTGGAACTGAAGCCGCCACCAAGGAAAGTATTTGAGGCTCAGTTGCCGAAATACTAGCCCAACCAACTACAGTTGTGTTCACTGAGGTTTTTTCTAGATCAGAACAACACAGGACAGCACAGTTTCGTGAGAAACGTCAGATCAAGTTAGAACAGTCAGTTAAACGTCAGTTGTCAAAAAAAAAACAAAACAAATTGCAAATCGTGTGAATTTTTCGTTTCTCGCTTATTTTTTTTTCATTTTTTGTGTTTTTACTGTGAAAAATATTATTAAAAAATATTGAAATGGAAAATCAAGTGATTGCTAAGATAATACTAAATGAAAATGTTAGTGGTTCAGACACCGAAAGTGATTTTTCGTCGGATTCCTCTTCAGATGATTGGAATGAAACTGTGACGAATGTTATTACCTTTTCTTTGATGAAATGTAAAAGAAATTTATTTTATAATTATTTAATTAAACAAATTAAACAAATTGGCAAAATAACTTTAATTTAATTTTTTTAAATCACGAGAAAAAAAAACACAAAGCACAGCCAAATCAAAACGTAAACAAAAAAAAATGACAACTTCGATTTTGACATTTCTCACAAGTCTGTTCTAACCTGATCTGACTCAAAAGCAAGAACAGAAAATCCTGTTCTAAACTGTTCTAGGTTTGTCAATGAACAGGAAAGTAGAACAGTTCAGCACAGAAAAAACCTCAATTAACAGCAAAAAGCTGTACTTTTCTGTCTAGAACAGTCCAGCACAGCGTCAGTGAACACAACTTAGTTGTACTCACAATCCACTGATCTCTATATTACACTGGATAGTGTATTACCTACAAAGTATAACAGTTTTTTTGACTCCATTTGAAGATGACAGTCAGTGCCCCTTTTCGACTTTTTGACGTCTAACAGGTCTAACTAATGATGTCGATGTGTTGATATTTTTTATCGATATTTAATTTTTCGTTATATCGATATAAAAATCCGAGTATCGAAAAGGTATAAAAAATCGATATTTTTTATGACTAAGGCCATGTGCGGATTGGATGAATTGATTATTGAATTGGATGAATGATTAAGGCCGTGTGCGAATAGGATGAATTGTGGTTAAAAATGGATGAATTTTTAACCCCTACTGTCGTATTTTAACCTGCTCAGCAGCTATTCTAATTTTAACACATTTTATTCAATGCGAAATGTCAAAATTTAACTGAATTCGCACACGGCCTAAGAAAAACCTTCAAAAGAAATACCACACACTACACTCAATTAGTGTACGTAAATAAATCTGAGATCATGAAACATCAATTATTTGAAAACACAAGTGATTTGTCGCACCATTTGCACACAAAACATTCTCAACAATTTGCTCTCTCGCATCATTCACACCATACAAGCATACTTTCATAGTTCACAAGTTTTTCAGCTCGTACGCAAAATACAAATCCTTTTTGATAGCTTGGTTTCATCTTTAGGCATTTTTGTTTTTTAGAACTGAACAGAGCCTGAACAGCCAAACTCAAAATTGTGTTTCTTTTTTCGTTCAGAGTGTTCAGAGCAACAAAGTTTTGTTACTTTTTTCGTTCAAAGCACTGATTCTGAATGTTCAGAGTCGAACCGACGCGCTCGGAAAAAAGACACCGAGCATTGTGAGCAACATGTCTAAACAAACAAATGTAAAGCTTTAGGTTGGGGGAAATAAAAAGAAATGATAAAAGTAATAATTAAAATAGGCAAAATTATTTTCTTGTCATATTTTACCGATATATCGATATTTTTTTAATAAAATATCAAAACCGATATTGATATTTTTAAAAAATATCGATACGATACTTTTTTGCATTTCGACATCCCTATGTTAGATAGGCTTCCAGAGATTAAAGTTGTTTCTAAGAGAAGATAGAAAAAATGAAATTCAAAGATAAGTAATGTGGAGATCAGTGGTTCTTTGACGTATATTTTTGTTATACTGTTATACGAATTTTTCCCTTTTCGACTTTATAACAATGTTCAAATGGAGTCACTTTTTCTGAATGAATACACTATCCAGTGTATTATAGAGATCAGTGTCACAATCTCACATTCTTTTTCTCGCAGTTCCAATCACGTTGAGTATACAAGCAAGCATTAAGATAAATGAAATGAAACCACTAACATAACGTTGTTCAATGTTTTTCGTAGGGTAACACAATTATTCCCTTTCGAGAAAATCCTACGCTTTCATATAGCCTCAATTATATCAATATACCCCCAATCATTTGAAGACTTAAAAGCAATAAAGTGCTAAAATCAAAAATCTGATGATTCGCCGCGTGTGGTGTTGCTTAGGTTTTCAAAATCAAACAACCCACAACAACAGTGAATTAATTCCAAATATCAAAACAAATAGAAACAACCACCCTTTACCCTTATTTCGAACTGCCTACCGACTCTTTATTAATTTTCAAAATTATCTTGCTCCTGGAACATAGCATTCCCCAATACTCTACGATTCGTATCTCTGTTGAAAGTTGATTAAATTTGTTCAGAGCAAGGAAGGAATCGTCATGTCATCTGCGTCATTCCCGAGATTATGAGTTATTAAACTGCATTTAAGTCGATTGAATCTTGAAAAGACATTTGTCTTCTAGATTATGCCAAAAGTCTAATATCACAGCTCAGATAAAAGAATATCTATAATTTATTGGCGTTTCATTAATTTCAATACAATAATCGCATATTAACATCAAATATGCACTTGGTCATGGTCAACGTGCGTCGCCCTCTGTTTACCGATGAACGCACGGATGGCAGCTATTAAGAAGAATCAATAGATCCAACCACCAATTGAATGGTTTGAGCAATTAATAATTAATTTTGAACAAAATGTTTGGATTTAATATCTGCAAATGGGGAAGTTGCTGAATTAATTTCCATAGATGAGAACTGTAAACGGTCTTGTGAGGTTTGATAGAGCCAAATATTTTGTCAATCAAAACAGAAACACCTTTAGACACCTTATTTTGAAACTGAAAAGATTAATCACTTTTAATCGGGGAACTTGAGCATCCCACTTCTGAATCTGTAAGATCAAGAGAAATTGCCAGACTGTATGTAGTTAGCAACGAGGTTTAGGTAGTCTTGTAGAGAAAGAGATACAAGAAACACATTCCGTATGCTTTCAATTTAATGTCGTCCTTTTCAACCAATAGCTGTAATTAATTACGAGAATCTGTTTAATTGTTGGCAGTTATTATAAGTAATTTATTTCAACCCTTAAGTTTCATTAAATCACCCTCGTGTCTAAATTCTACATACCAGAGTTTGTGAATTTGGAATTCTATAAATAAAATTTTTGTGAGACTTAACGCTCTTGGTAGAGCACACAGAGTGCTCTGCTTTGCATTGCTTTCTAAGAAGCAAAAGCATTTATAATACCTGAAGATGTCAAGGCCATACCAAATGCGGCAAGCATAGGGGGTGGCTTTTTCTATGTGGTACGGCTTCGAATATTATGTTGTGTAGCTCGTTCCTGTTTTAGAGTGTAAATTTCAAATTGATTGTATCTGTGTGTGTGTGTTGTGCGACTCTGAGGTAAGTGTTAAATCAGTGATGGGTTTGGAGATAGCTCGGGAATGCTTAATTAAGGGCCATTCATCAAATGCAGTGATAAGAGTTAAAAACTTTATGAAATGGGGGAAGTGTGTATGAAAATTGCCGAAAGGTAGGTATTAGAACTTGAAATAACTTCCATTATACTCGATAAAATAAAAACAAAAAAAAACTCAGTTTTCGAAATGAACAAAAAGCTTAAGGTTACTAACCGTACTTCGCCACGAATTAACTCTGTCTCACTGTCCTTTTTTCTTTTCGTTCTTTCTCCCAATCCTTTTTGGCATTAGAGGCATTAGAGCTTATGACTGAAAAATAAAGACGCTTTAGCTTTGGCTTTGCCTGATGTTTAATGGCGTTTTTGATTGGCAATCTGGAATCTAAAAATCAGCATTCTGTTCAAAAGGGAAATTCTCTTTTTTTCAGAATCAGAACGGTCACTTTTGCCCAATTTTTCCGGTTCTTGTACTTGGAGTCACATCAAGTGCCTGGTACTCCAGGTTGGGCGTTGTACGTCGGGGTGACTTCCCGACTACGTAGAAAAAGATTTAGTTGCAAAGCAACAACAGGCCTCGGAAACGGACGGATACACTGATGACGACCCAGGCAAATGTATTAAGGACAACGAATTTCGGATATGCACTTGGAATGTTAGGTCCCTTAATATACCGCGTGCTGCCGAACAATAAGAGGAGGCCCTCAACTGCTACAAAGCAGACATTACCGCTATCCAGGAAATGCGATGGGATGGACCGGGCAAAAGGAGGATGAAAAACTGCGATATCTACTATGCTGATTGTTACCGTTAGCATCAACAGCAACTCTTTGGATGCGGATTCATCGTGGGAAGCAGACTCTGGCAAAAAGTCTTGGGCTTCAAATGTGTAAACGAACGCTCACGACCGAAGTGACGATCCGAATCAAGGCTAAATTCGGCACCATTAGCTTATTATGCGCGCATGCCCCCACAGAACAGAAAAAGGACTACACCAAAGACGAATTCTACGAGCTCCTCGACAAAACATATGAGCAATTGTCCTCGGCGATTTTAACGCAAAACTGGGAAAATAGGACATCTTTGGCGGAACAGTCGGAAAGCACAGCCTACACGACACCACTTCCAATAACGGATTCAGGCTAATCGATTTTGCTGCGGGGCGAAATGTTGTGGTAGCAAGCACCTGGTTCCCACATCTCAACATCCATAAAGGATCAATCAACCGTCAACCAGATTGATCACATTGCGATCGACGGAAAGCACTTCTCCAGCATTCTAAATGTTCGAACTTTCCGAGGAGCCACTACCTCATCATAGCCAAAGTGCTACGAATATCCCGACAACGACCAAAACAAGGAAATCGCAAGAGATCGCCAGATCCTTCTCTGATCGAGTGTCAAGTAACCTCTAAAGGAGTCCTATGCCGCCAACATCAAGTATCGAACACTAGTGGCAACATTGCCAGAAAGCAGTTAGAGATGCCGCCTCTAATGTGCTGGGTTTCACACAGCCACCAAAACAAAACCCTTGGTTTGACGAAGAATGCAGGCAGGCCCATGCAGCCAAGCAGGAGGCATACAAAGCGGCCGGCGGGCGCTGCATACAAGGACAAGAGCTGCTCGTGAGCTCTACGGGCAAAAGAGGAGAGAGGAACACCGGCTTCTCAGGAGAAAAAAGAGGGAGCATGAGAAGCGTCAGATCGAGGATGTTGAGAGAGCCAACAGCAGGAATGAAGTTCGGAGGTTTTATCGGAAGGTAAAACAGCTGGCTCAAGGTCATCGAGCAAGAACCGATGCCTGCAGAGATAAACAAGGGAACATCGTAGTAGAATCGCAGTCAATGCTGGGGATATGGAAAGACCACTTCTGTAGACTGTAACTGGGTTATAACGGCGACGACGAACAAAACCTCACCGTCAGACAGGAGCCTTTTATCGAACACGATGATAGCCAACTATTCCGTGAACCCGACCTCGAAGAAGTGAAAACGGCAATATCACTGCTGAAATCCAACAAAGCCGCTGGAGATGGATGGTCTAGCTGCCGAGCTGTTCAAAGCAGCAGGCGACGCTCTAGATAGGAGCATACACCAAATCATCTGTAAGATAATGTCGGAAGAATGCATTCCCGATGAATGGAACCTCAGCATTGTTTGCCCGATCCTGAAAAAGGAGATCCTCTAAACTGCGCCAACAACAGAGGAATCAGCCTACTTAACATCGCCTACAAAATCCTCTCTGCCGTAATATGTGAACGTCTGAAGCTTTTCGTCAACAATCTGATTGGTCCTTATCAATGTGGCTTTAGACCAGGAAAATCAAATGAAAAAAAAAATTTTACGTGTCAGCTCCGACGCGCGACTGGAGTTCACTCAATAAGAATGATTTGATTACCTTAAAATATATAATACGCAATGGGCCTGCACACACGGGATGAATAATTTTTGGACTGAAATGGGTTTAAGTCTTTAGTCCAAGCACACACGAGATGATTTTCAGACTGAGAGAAAAATGTATATGTGAACCTCTTTTAAATGTGTGAGTATATATTTCGTACCAAAACCAGAGACAAAAGGAGATCGGAAACTGACTTACGTTTCACTCCCTAGATCCCGCAATTTTCATTTTCTTTCATTTTATTTTCTTCCTTGTACATGAAAAATACAAAAACAAAGAGATGAGGTGGGATTTTTATATTTTTACAGTTCTCTTTTGTTTGTTTTCGCAATTTCAAATTTAGCGTAGATTGCTAGATTGAATTTTCAAATTGGCAAACACGTTTTTCTTAAACTCACCACGAAAATACTAGAATCCATGATTGGGGATGAGTTCCGAAACTTTTGGCCGAAAACCTACTCGTGCCTTACATTGGCCCTGTTCCCATGTGAAGAACGATTGTGTTAGATTTTTTGTAGATTTTGCTTACTCCTTAATTTTTTTTTTAGTTTCTTTAAGATGACGCAGAAACAGAAAAAAAAGAAAAGAAGAAAAGAAAAATGAATTAAAGCCGTTGATATAAACAGTTTACTTGTGTTCGACAAACAAATATTTTGGATATGCGGGCCGAAGAGAAGAACACAAGGAAAAGCCTCAAATTTCTACACTCAATATTTTTAATTTTTTCCTTCCCCTTACGTTTTCTGCAAGCAACCCCGTTTGCCATCACTAATCAAAAAAAAATTTCGATTTCCTTCACGTGTGAATAAGTGTATAGGACTATTAAGATTTGTTTGAAGCAAAAACACACACAAATAGTCAAACTAACTCATTAAATTTTATATCAGGTAGAGGTCAAATAACACGTTTATACCTTTATTAGTCTTACTGCCGATTTCATAGAACATGGATTAAGTGTAAATTGAAACCCGATTTGCTTGCATTTCGTTACTGATAAAGCCAGGTATTTATATAAAAAAATAAGATTTCAAACAAAAGCTTTTCACATGTTCAGCATTCTTAATTAGACTGAACATTTGTTTTTATTTTCTTTTTTATTCATTTTTGATGTCGGAAATCCTACTGCTTGATACATTTGATGCCATTTCCTGCTTTTATGCAATTTTACTTGTTTGCTATCTTTTTGAACATATCCCTCTTCTGCTCACTTTTACTCACCTTTCGTACGTTAAAACTACAAATTTTCAAATTTTCCGGGTAATTTACTCCCCATGTGGGGTGTCACACTTTGCTGAGATTGTATTGGTAAAAACACGCATACTCTTGCAGTAAATGTTGACCGCAGCTTGTAGGCATTGTCATTTTGACAGCTCAGTTTCCCATCTCCCTTTTAAACTAATCTGTGACCAAAACTGTCAGCTTTTGTATATGTGTTAGTTTTAGTCTTCGTTCATCCACCAAATTTGGGGTTGAAAATTTCAGTCCGTTTCATACTGCACACTTCGCTTCCCTTGCCCACTAAACTGATTTTAGTCCGGATGAATTAGTCTCGTGTGTGCAGGCCCAATGGATTGAATTCATATATTCATACATATATTCATAATAATTTGATAAAATATATTATTCTTAAATACTTATGGTAAGCAATATGAATGCCAACAACTTTGTTTAAAACGTTCTTACGTATTTTTTAATGAATCAATGTAGTTACTTCTACAAACATTTTTGTAAGTAATGAAAAAATCTACAAAACTGCATCATTACATTTTCAGAACAGTGACATTGCTTATCAACTTTTCATTAATTAATGATGAAAATTCAAATGGGTCCACATTTATCGTGCATTTTTGCATACAAAATGGAATTGAATGTTGATAAATTCTACATTGAATTAAAGCCCTTATGCTTCTTAAGAGATCTTAATCTTGAAGATCCGATTATTAAAACGCACGCTAGGATGCTTTTAATCGAAAAACAACGATCGAATTTTGGCCATAGCGGGATTCTCCCGCAGGTGATGTGTCATTGGGCGCGTTCACTTTGACTTGGATAGGCTATCCGGATAGCTTTTTGTTTTTGTTTTCCATGTAAACAAAAATAGCAGAGGCTCAAACCAAACAAACCCAAAGCTATCCAACAATTTCTGGTATAGGTGGCTATCTGACAGAACAGCCATTGAAATTTGTAAACAGCTGATTTTTTTACACGTCTTTTCACAGCTATCCAAGTTTAGCTATCGAACTCGTTCATGAAAAAGGAGTTGGATAGGCTATCTAAGATAGGCTATCCAAAACCAAACTGAACGCGCCCATTTTGTACGAACCAAGCAGGTCGTTTGTGTGCAATTATATGTATTTTAAAATCGAGATTGTGAGGCTTGTACGAAACGTATCCTTACTAATGAGGTATCAAAATCACCGTTATTTCATGTAGGTTAGACAGATGGAAATTTCAACAACCAGTCTATAGGATTAAAACTTATATACCAATTTATGTGAAAATGTCTTAATTGGCCATATTAATGAGTTACCGTTATAATTAAAGTATAATAAATTGAAGAACATGAAATTCTGTATCATGTGTGTGAAAATTTCACCGTTCTACGTTAAAATCTCTGTTCAATAAAATAGATTCGACGTGGCACTAAAACTTTCACCCCCCCCTCGGTTATTTTTTTTAAAACTTTGAATGTCATACTTATTTATGTTTAGTCAAAAGCCATAAAAATGAGTTTTAAACTTCTAACCTAATCGACCTCCATACAAACTTTGACCTAACATTTCAACCCCTTGTGACCTTTTCGACCCCTTTTATTGCGTTAAAAAAAACCGTGTGCCCTTCTCCAGATTCTAGTCTGTCTTACTACCAAATTTCATCTAAATCGATCCAGTAGGTTAAAAGTTATTAAGAGTTAAAAAAAAGCGTTAGTAGACAATTTTTTATAACGCTTTTTTCAATGATTGATTTTCCTATCCATAATTTTTCCATACCGGGGTCTATATATGAATCGATTCTAAAGGTGTAAACTCCAAAAAAGTCGATAACAGAGGGATGATGTCGAGAAATGTCATTCAAAGCAAACTCGAAGCGGTTGCATCGTAACGTAGACGAAAGCGAATTTAAAACGTGTTTGCGTTTAAGACATGATAATAACGAATCGTAATTCTTTGACACATTTACAATGCGTTTCAGAACGACTTGATGACGTAATTTTCAATTCGAATCGGTACTAAAGGGTTTTTCAATAAGGGCGGGTGGATGTGATTCGAAGCCCAGTCAGCGAACAAAACAAACGGCGTTGTCTATGGTCATGAACTTTGAGCTCCTGGATCAGTTGGATCTTGTTCTCGGCCGATCTTGCGTTCCTTGAACGAACGGGTGTTGGCTGATTGTTTACTGAACCGGTCGTCTCAAATTTGGCCACCAAACGCTGAAGAGTCGACTGTGAAGGGCCACCACGCGTAAAATGGGCGCAATGCGCGCAACGTTTGCGTTTAACGAACACTCATTTTGATAATAAGGCCGTGTGCGAATTGGATGAACTGTGGTTAAAAATGGATGAATTTTTAACCACTACTGTCATATTTTAACTTGCTCCTAGTCAAATTTTATTGAATGCGAAATGTCAAAATTTAACCAAACGTCAAGTTTTAACCCATTTTTAACTGAATTTGCACACGGCCTAAAGTTTTATTATTTGAACGTGTAACGAAGCGTTACATGCTCTCATACAACAACATCAATTTTTCCATCAAATCCTAAATATACAGGCCAATTTTGCATTTTGAATTCATATGATTCACGCTCGCTTTAAAAATCCCATATGCAGGCAAAACTAATTCGTGCATATATTGCATACATTTCATTTGGCCTTGAATTTATACCAAGAAATGCATAAACAAAGCATATCGTATGACTCATTAACACATGGCGTGTTTACATTCATCATCGATAACATTCTTTTTGCATGGCAGCAAGCTATACCGAAACACATGAAAGTTTAACTTTCATGTTCATACAATTCACATTCATGTTTTGTAGTAAAGTTTATATGGTGATGAGTACTTTCGTACTAAAATCACCACTACCACTACTTTTCATCACTACGATAAGTTGTCATTTCAACTTAGGTTTTGGACTGAGTGTTATTGGTCATTCCCGCCGCCGACCGCAATTTCGTTGTTGAAGCTTCCCCCCACCAATGGTAAGGGGTTTTAATAGCGAAGGAAATTGTCCTCATTACCGACCGTGCAGCAACCGCAATTTCGATTTTAAAGCTTCCCCCACCAGCGGTAAGGGGTTTTAAATATCGAAGGAGATTTGTCCGTCGTGCCACCAGGGGCCATTCACGTACCTGCTGATCCACCAGAGCTATTGCCTGCCGTGCTGCGTGCCACCAGGGGCCGTAAACAAACCTGCCGATCTACCAGAGCTATTGCCTGCCGTGCTGCGTGCCACCAGGGGCCGTAAATAAACCTGCTGATCCACCAGAGCTATTGCCTGCCGTGCTGCGTGCCACCAGGGGCCGTAAATAAACCTGCTGATCCACCAGAGCTATTGCCTGCCGTGTAGTGCCACCAGGGGCCTTAAATAAACCTGCTGATCCACTAGAGCTATTGCCTGCCGTGTAGTGCCACCAGGGGCCTTAAATAAACCTGCTGATCCACCAGAGCTATTGCCTGCCGTGTAGTGCCACCAGGGGCCTTAAATAAACCTGCTGATCCACCAGAGCTATTGCCTGCCGTGTAGTGCCACCAGGGGCCTTAAATAAACCTGCTGATCCACCAGAGCTATTGCCTGCCGTGTAGTGCCACCAGGGGCCTTAAATAAACCTGCTGATCCACCAGAGCTATTGCCTGCCGTGTAGTGCCACCAGGGGCCTTAAATAAACCTGCTGATCCACCAGAGCTATTGCCTGCCGTGTAGTGCCACCAGGGGCCTTAAATAAACCTGCTGATCCACCAGAGCTATCGCCTGCCGTGTAGTGCCACCAGGGGCCTTAAATAAACCTACTGATCCACCAGAGCTATTGCCTGCCGTGTAGTGCCACCAGGGGCCTTAAATAAACCTGCTGATCCACCAGAGCTATTGCCTGCCGTGTAGTGCCACCAGGGGCCTTAAATAAACCTGCTGATCCACCAGAGCTATTGCCTGCTGTGTAGTGCCACCAGGGGCCTTAAATAAACCTGCTGATCCACCAGAGCTATTGCCTGCCGTGTAGTGCCACCAGGGGCCTTAAACGTACCTGCTGATCCCCCGGAAATAAACCGGTCGAGTAACGAATATCACAAGCTCAAGCGGAAACAGGAACAGGAAGCCCAGTAGTGAAGCCATACCAAGACAACCAGGAAGCCAGTCACTCTACAGGCGGCAACAATATCTAAGTCCGATCGCAATACCGGAAGTGACGCATTAAGAAGAACCAAAACCAAAAACTATTGAATTTACGTTAATATTAATAATTATAGTTATTAAGTGTTTCTAATAAAGAATTTGTCATTAGGTTCGAAAGACCTATCATTGAAGTTTCGTGTTTTCTTCATTAGACCTTGGCACCGACGAGCGAAACCTCGGCTGGGAAACAAAAAGCACATCACAAACGTGCCATGATGATTTGGCATAAACAACTGAATACTAAACAAAAGATTTGACAAAACAAAATGGCAGCCACGGGGCGCCAAAATCTTCCCGCGCCAATTGAAAAACGTTTGACACTTCGCATTGAATAAAATTATTAGACTAGCTGCGGAGCAGGTTAAAATATGACAGTAGTGGTTAAAAATTCATCCATTTTTATTTTTTAACCACAATTCATCCAATTCGCACACGGCCTAAGTATGCCATTTTTTGTACATAGTTCGGTTTACATAAATAGATAGTTGTACTGTTAATTTTTGTAAGAAAAAATTCGACAGCTATGTAATCGGTTGTTGAACTACTAATCGAAGCTTAATTTCCATAGTACTTAATACAATTAATACAAGCTATAGCCGCTTTAAGCTGGCTTAACAATTTTGAACACGAAACTCGTTTTCAAATTCCACTTTCGGTATTTCGCATGAGACGCACCTATTCTCCGCTTGGAGTCAACTATCGCCACACAATTTCTCATCGCCTGAACGCTGAATGTCAGTTAACGTTAAGTTCCACTTCCCACACAATCCAGCTGTCAAACTATTTGACATTTCTCACAACGCACATGGTAAATTTTGTGCATTCAAAAAACGAAGTAATTTTATTCAATCCACGGCTTGTGTTAAATTTATTTAAATTAAATATAAAATTTAAACAAATAACTGTGTAAAAAGACTACTTCTTTAAGTCAACAACTTAGAAAACTCGCCGTTCCCCAGACCTCGATTCTGGTGGACTCGAAAACACGACCATCAATTCTCTTCGAACCGAAAGAAGCAGCAACAAAAGACAGACAGACGATTTACGACTTGGGCACCGAGGGACTCACCGAGCTGATTGCACTAAATCCAGCTTTTGCCCAATTTGAAGATACCCTCTTCCAACACACTTCACTCAATGTCGAACGTTCTGTTGAGGATGCGGCATTCAATAAAGAACTCGACAAAAATATAAAAAAGTTCTTCCACCATTTGTCGCCATATTTTATGCTCCGTTCGGCTCATCTCTGTCTCGAATGGTTAATCAGATGATTCCAAGTGAATAATTACAACAAAGACGCTTTTGTTGCTCTAATTCTGCCCTATCATGAGACCAACATTTTTGTCAAGTGTGTGCAAACTATGAGAATTCAAGATCCCAACAACCCCTGGAATTGGCTGCAACCGCTCAAAAAACCCGGCGTGCCGATACCAAAAAGCGCCATCCATAACCGAGCCGCTTCAGAACCTAGTTTTCTGGAATTCATTTGCAAAAGTGTCATCGAAGCTACCAAAACACTTGTTAATCGAGCACCAACTTTGCAATGTCTCATCAATTTCAAATTCAGTTTGTGTGCAGCAATCATTTATTTCATTTCATTTATTTTTAATAATAACTTGGTTAAACTTAAAATGTTTGTAACAATCGAAAAATTTTTGGACGAGTTCGAGAAAAAGTCCTGGGATTTCCCTGACAAAGTCAAGGAGATCAGGGCAGCGGTCAAAAAACTGGACACCGACAACAACAAAAGTTACATCAAAATAAAGAAGGCGAGGGTGGTAGCAGCACTAACCATGGCGCTCTGGGAGCAGGCCTCGGAAACATTTGATGACATCCCGGACCTTCCCCGAGATGTCCTATTAATTTTAAAATTTATCTAAAATTTTTTAGTATTTGATATAAGTTTAAATATAAGAAAAAAAAATTTAAAGATAAAAAAGAAAAAAAAATTTAAAGATAAAAAAGAAAAAAAATTTTTTTTAAAAACAAAAAAAATATTTGATATGCAATATAATGTAATGTACCTATATAATGTAATGTATATTTTAATAAAATAAAATAATAAATTTGAAAGAAAAACTACAAAAAAAAACATTTTTGAGTCATTTCAATTTGAAAAATATACATGGTGGTTCCATCCAGGAGCAGGGGCTGATTAACCCATAGGCTAATTAGGCTGCAGCCTAGGGCGTGAGGATTTCGAGGGCGCTGGCAGGGAATCGTATATTCACTGTCATCATACATAGGTAGGTACTTATTTCAACTACATACAAGTTATTTTTAATAACGACACAACTGACTACAAAGTGAAGTTTGTATTATAATTAATTCGAGATTTTCGTTCATTTAAAACAAAATGTATGTTTTCCTCGTTATCTATATGCCACTGATTTAGGAGAAACCTTTACAGAAGAATGCGTCCATTTAGCGCAGTTTTTAAAAAGTGACATCGAGGCCGAGCAATTTTCTTCTTCGAGAACCCCAAAGGGTTTGTTGCAACTGTTAAAAAGTTTCAATATTTCTTGTATGTTTCCGAATATAGAAATAATTTTAAGAATTTTTTTGACAATGGCAGTTACCAATTGTAGCGGCGAAAGGTCTTTCTCTGCCTTGAAAAAAGTAAAAACTTACTTGCGGTCCACACTCCGCCAGCAAAAACTAGAAGCGCTTTCCATTTTGTACATTAAAAGTAATTTTTTACAAACCGTACAGTTTGACAAAATTTTGGAAAAATTTTCTAATGCTAAAGTAAGGAAAAGGCAGTTTGTTTAAGCCTAAAATTACTATCACATTAGTTTTTATTTAAAGCATATAAATTATATTTCCATAAATTACTATTTTTTTTATTATTATGGAAATGTTGAATAAATAAATTATTATTTTTTTAATTAATTATAATTTTTTTTTGTAGGTAATGTGTGAAAAATGTATTATTTCCATTTGTTTAAAAAAAAATATATTATTTTTTTTTTTAATGAATTGATATTGGGCCCTATCGGGAATGAGATTTCCCTCGAAATATTTCCCACATTCGGAAAACTTGTATCGTGAATAAGAGTTCTCTGGAAATATTTCCCATTCGGAAAATTCGTATCGTGAAGGATGTTCGAAATTCCCCTAGAAATTTATTGCGATCATGAACACTTTTCCCATGGGAAATTTCTCTTTACTTCTCTGGAGTTTTTTCCCATTCATTTTGATGGAGAAATTGCTAGCAAAATCCTTTCTCGAGTAGAAAGGAGATATTTATTGACTTAAAGAGAGAGCAATTTTTAAGGCCTAGTCCAAAACCAACTGCTAGGATTGAAAGATGAGTTCTTCAGTTTCAGTCCTTTAAAAATTGTCGATCAGGCTGAAATGTAATATAGCAGATTCTTTTGCCAAGATTATGCAATATTCAAGATGCAAACTCTTTGTGCACTAATAAAGAATATGGTTCACCGTGTGCTTACGATGAGTGAGGAGGTGAATGAAAATGCCAATGACAGAAAGATGATTAGACAGCTAGTACTAAACATAAGTTATTCCCATTTCGATTTTTGAACTGTGCAAAGTGCAATTATTGGGAAACATTTTAATTCGTTGTTCCAGACATGTTATACCAATACCGACACAAAGGTCATCCAGGAAAAATAGAAATAAAGTTAAGACTGCTGTTAAAAGTATGATGGCAACTTATGCTAAAGAAGTCGAATCATTCATGAAACTGTGTTGAGATTGTCTTTTAGTTTCAAGGCCGAACCCACCAGTACCTACGATTTTCCGGGCCGGCCCCTGGCAATGCGTTGCAATGGAAAAGATTGAGAAGAAGGATATCCAAAATTTATAAAAGCAGATAATGGTCGGAAGTTTGTGAGTGTTGAATTTAAGGGCTATTGCAGTATTAACAACATTGATCTGATAAAATCACCTTCTTACTGGTCACAGGCCAATAGTGAAGTTGAGAATATGAATCGATCAATTTTAAAGCGACTACAAATAGCCCAACGGAAATGGAAGAAAGAACTAGGTTAATAAAATCACTTTGATGTACAACGTGACACCATATTGTACAACGAGGAAGTCATCTTGAAAGCAACTATTTAATAGATCAACTAAGCCATAAAATCCCTTCTATAAAAGACAATATTTTAGACTCTGAGGCAAGAGACTTGAACAGGATAAACAATCAAAAAGCAAATTCGTGGTGCGAAGGAAACGGATGTTTCTATTGGCGTAAAATTACTTCGTAATTTTACTCCCCACCCCAGAACAAATTTGTAACCAAGCTTCGGTCCTACTGATTAAATTTGTTTGTCTTTCCTCTTTCATCGCGAATAAAAGAAATTCTTTGCATTTTAATTATCAAAAAAATTTTAAATTCCGTCCGAAAAAAATAAAAATTATTCAAAGCAAAAAGAAATATTTCTGTCAAAACAATTCGAAATTTATATCCGAAAATAATTTTGTTTTTTTAAGTTGGCAGATTTTTCCCTGGGAAATATTCATTCCGAAGGAAATTCACGATAACTAAAATAAAATAAATAAAAATTTTTGGGATATTCCCGATAGGCCCCACTTTTTTATGAATAATTTATATCTACCAATTTTTTTGTAAGAAAAAAATTATTATTTTTTAAATAAATCGTTATTTCTTCATTTATATTTGATACTATTATTTTGCAATAAATAAATGATAATTTTTTGGACAGTTATTTATTTTTTGTAAATATTAGATATACATGTCTATTTTTTGGAAAATAAAATAAAGAAAAAAATAGCAAATAAATAATTATTTTTTTGAGTGAATTCTTATATTTTAATTAATAATTTATAACTATTTTTTGCAATAAATAAATTATTATTTTTTTAACCATTTGTTATTTTTCTTTCTTTTTAATTGATTGATTTTTATTTATTTATACTATATTCATTAATAATTAATTTATATCTTCCTATTTTTGTGATACTTTTTTGAATGCATTTTAAGTTTTTTTTATTTATATTACCCATACCTATAAATAACTATTTTTGCAATAATTAATTTTTTATTTTTTTAATAAATTATAAATTTTCATAATAAATATGTATGAATGTATATTTTCGAAAACTGCTTTTTTGAAAAGATTTTTTGTTCTTATTAATATTATGCTATATATACCAATCGGTTGGAGACCTGTTTTTTTTTAATATTGAAAGCTGACGAAGTCATATACAAATTATTTATTCTTAGACCTGGAGGGGGCGCGTCCAGAGAATTAGCCTAGGGCGGTCAAAACCTTTGATCAGCCCCTGTCCAGGAGTGCGATACACATTAATAGTTTAACTGTCATATTCATTTAAATATTGTTTCTGATATTTCTTTGTTCAATATTAATAAATAATACCAGGCATAAACAATAAAAGGTAACAATAATCAACATTTACCATGAGCAACTTAAACGAGCTATTAGTAAAACAAGTTGTTTTAAAAACAAAACTTGAAAAAACCATAGAAAATGGTAAGAAAACGCGGTTAGAGAGAAGAAAAGCCGGCTTTTTTAAACAAAAATTAATCGATTTGCGTGAGTTGTGGCAAGAATTTGTCAAGCAAAACAGACACATCCACGAAATCATTATTAGTTCTGAAACGGAATGTGACAATAAATATATCAAGAAGCAGCAATTTGATGACATTGAAACTAAATCCTCAGAATACATGGGAGAACTCGAAGATGGTTTAAACAAATCGTTGACAGAATCCAATCACAATGCGACAACCCAAGCTGAGTCACAGTTTACATATACACAACTCCATACCCAAGTTCAATGGAAATTACAATTCTTGGAGATCATTTCATGATTAATTCACGTCACTTGTGCATCAAAACAAGCAATTGCAACCCGTGCAAAAATTACATTACTTAAAAGGCTGTCTGGAGGGCGAAGCCGAAAAAATACTGAAGCACACACCAATTACCAATGAGGACTATGCTCCAGCGTGGGCAAAACTCAAAGAGCGATATGAAAACACTAGGACGCTAGTTAATTTTCATTTGAAGGCTTTGGTAAGCCAAATAAAGCTCACTTCCGAATCAGGAAGGAAATTAAAAACAATAGTTGATACAACTGAAGAATGCCTACAGCAATTGAAGGCTCTGAAGGTAGACACGACCACCTGGGATGCATTAATAATTTATTTATTGGTGCAGAAGTTACCATTTGCAACATTGCGTCTCTGGGAAGAACTATTGGGTGATAACCAAAATCTTCCAAAGTTTACAACATTTTTAACATTTCTTCACAAACGAATACGAGTCCTGGAATCCATTAGTAGTACTATCGGCGCAAGGCCAACTACAACCGCGATTAAAAAGGAAGGTATTCAGACATACCACAATAGCATAAGGCTGAATTGTCCAGCCCGCAATGGGAGGCATTATGTGGGTACTTGTGAAACATATCTAAACATGGTATCAGGTCAGTTATCATCTTATCCAACAACGACATCTTTCCAAACGATGATATCTGATTTATGATTTATGAGAATAACTTTCATTTATCAAAAACTCAATTATCCAAAATTGAACTTCTTTTGAATGAGGCTAATAATAAGAACATTGAATGCCCACTGGATCAAAACTTAATTCTCGACCAATTGACCTCCAAAATGGATAAAATTGCCAAATCTCTTACATCCATCGAATCACTTCTACATCAAACCACCAATGCCACCAATGAATCAATGAAATCTTCTGCAAAAACTTTGTCGAAGTTAGAACAAAATATCAACGAACAGTCTACAGCCCTAAAACTTCTTGACTTGGACTTTTCTTCAACTCATGCTAAATTGACCAAAGACTCACTAGCACTAGCAGACATATTGATGAAGGAGTTTGTTGCTACTCGAGCTGCTTTCACAGATGTATCGGGTGAAGTTAAACGTGCACTTAGCAGCGAAGATAACATCTATACTGTTCACAATGACAAATCGCTTTTTATGGAACTACAAGACCTTGAATCTTCAGCTGTGCAACTCAACTCATCAGTAACTTTAAATACCAATTCATCGCTCGAATGGCGTTCGAATCAAATAATTGCTCCGACTAATTCAAACCGAAACATCGTCTCTCCTGAACCTCCAACACCAATTTCAACATCTGAAAATTCCAATAGTTCTTCCATCAACATTGACCTACATGAATCTTCACCTAATGCAACATCCAAACCTTCGAATTTTATCATCGTCGGCGCCCCACCTAACTCCAACAACCTCTGGTTATGTAATTATTTTAATAATCATTACGGTTTTAAACCTTCAAAACATAGTCGTATTGGTAAAGGTATGTTTAAAGTTGCCATCCCCCAATTATATTTATGGCTTTTCAATTTGATGTATCCTATTACTTTAAGAAATAGTTGTATGTTACTAGCTCCTTGGGACAAAAGAAATGTACTTTTAAGATTAAGATCCAGGGCAACTTCTTTTAATGCTAATTTTGTAATTGACCAACTCAATCCAACTACCTTTCCAATCTCAAGAGTCCAACACCCATCAGTTCCATCCTCGTCTAATCCACCTCTTCTTAACGCAATTTCAGCTACTACGACTGGAAACAGTTTGTCCTCTGACAGTTATGTTGACAATCGAGTTTATTTTTCACGATTACATAATCCGAAAACTTACGCTAATGTTAAACTTTTTTTAGCCTTTCTACATGACAAATCCTCCAACATTTCTGTTGAAGGGATGACACGAACTAATTCCGAACTCTTAATTCTAAACGAAGGCCGTCCTACGGATTTTTTAAGTCTTAAGAAAATTTATATATTATACCACGATCTCTTCAACCTAAGTCCTCTGGAAGTCGTTAATGATCTATCCACCTATGCCACGTATCTAAACTCCAAACATCGGTCACTCAATCCCATTACTCAGTTTTTTCGATAATAATCATCCCTCTACCAAGTGCGCCATTGGAAATTTCAATAAAACGGAATGCCTTTCGATTTATTATTTTTATTAAATGTAAGAGGACTTCGTTCCAAAACTTCAAATATATTTATTAATTCCCAAAAAATGCCTCACAATCTGTTCGCATTGACTGAAACTAATCTCTCTACCGACATTGTAAGTAGTGAACTTTTCACTTCTAACTATATCGTTTATCGTAAGGATATCCTCACAAATAACCCTTGCAATGGATCAGCTTCCGTAGGTCGTGGTGTTCTCCTGGCTATTGAATCTAAGTTTGATTCCTCAGCTATATTTATACCAAATTCTTGTAATCATGAACAAATATGTATTAAAATCAATGTTGCTAAAAGATGTTTATATGAATTTGGTTGTTATATTCCCCCAGTCCAACCTGTTGAAGTGTATGTTAATCTTGTAGATGCAATTGACTACTTGGTCAACTTGAGTAATCCGGAGGACGATATAATTGTTGTAGGCGACTTTAATCTTCCTCGCCTAGTGTGGAATGACTCTGACGATAAAATCTCTTTTGTTCCCAATAACGCCACTTCAGAAAAAGAATTTGTATTTACCGACCGCCTTCAATCCTCTGGACTCTACCAAATGAGTAATGTTAAAAACAGTTTAAGCAGGCAACTTGATCTGGTGTTCAGTTCTGACCCTGATAATACAAGCGTATCAGAAAGTCAAGTACTTCTCACGAATCTCGATGTGTACCACCCCCCAATATGTATCATTTTTGCTTACGTTAGCATCAATACCAATCCCGCTGTTTTGAATAAATATAAATTCAATTTCCGTAAAGCTAATTTTGTTAAACTCAATGACTTGATAAACAGAACTAACTTCGATTTTTTATCTAACCTTAACACACACATTGACTTAATCATTACCAAATTTTATAAAGTATTTTTTGACCTCATTTCACAGTCAGTTCCCATTGTTCCCATGCGATACATAACATCCCCCGTGGTACACCAAAGAACTAAAATCACTTCGTAACAGACGAAATAAACTATGGCTAACGTTTCTAAAATCCAGATCAAATTCCGACTTCTCGAACTATATTTCTGCCTACCAACATTTTTCTTTCTTATGTGAAACATTATATACTGACTACATCTCAAAAATGCAATCTGACCTCATACACAACCCTAAATTATTTTACCAATACTTCAATAGCAAAAGAAAATGTGACTGTTACCCGTCAATTTTAATGTTAGACGATATATCTTCTGCAGATTCTTCAATTGTTTCTAATCTTTTTGCAAAATTTTTTAGTAGTGCCTTCTCCAGTGATATTTCCGACATAGACCATAACTTCTTCCGTTACATGAATGGCTGTACTGAAACATCACTTACTACAATTAACATTGACATTTCTTCAGTCATAAACAGAATAAAAACACTAAAAGACGATTACTCTGCTGGTCCTGATGGTATCCCACCTATAATTTTGAAAAAATGTGTTGATAGTCTTGCCGCCCCTCTTACTGTTCTTTTTCAATTATCAATCCGTACTGGTACCTTTCCTAAGTTGTGGAAGGAATCTTTTATTATTCCAGTCCACAAAAAAGGCCCGAAAAATGACATTGCTAACTATAGACCAATTGCAAAACTTTCTTGCATTCCTAAATTATTCGAAAGTATAGTTTATGAATCCATGTTCTTTCATTCCAAACAAATTTTCTCTCCGAGTCAGCATGGGTTTCTCAAGGGTAGATCTACCTCTAGCAATCTAGTTGACTTTATTTCTTTTTCTCTGTGTGCTCTGGAAGATGGTTATGAAGTCGACTCCATTGCCACAGACTTCAGTAAAGCTTTTGACAAGATATCGCATAACTTAATTCTTTTTAAACTTGACAAACTTAAGTTTCCTCGTTTTTTCATATCCTGGATACAGTCATACCTCTCGAATCGACAATACAACGTTCTCTTCAGGAATTGTGTATCTAATTCAATTATTGCATCTTTTGGAATTCCTCAAGGTAGCCACCTCGGCCCAATTATATTTGTCTTGGCCACAAATGACGTCGATCAAATCTTTTCAGACTCCAAACTCCTTGTTTACGCAGACGACATGAAAATCTACAAACAAATTTCTTCCCCTAAAGACGCTGAACTACTTCAGAACGACCTAAACAAATTTTTTATTTGGTGCAAAGCAAACCTCTTAGAGCTCAATATTAAGAAATGTCAAGCTATTACTTTCTCTAGAAAGCGACCTCCATTACCTCAAAGATCTTACTTTCTTGACTCTCAACCAATCACTGTTGTTCATTCTATTAATGATTTAGGACTGCTCTGTGACACTCAACTCAACTTCGCTTCTCATATCGATACCATTATCAATAAGGCAAATTCCACTTTAGGTTTTATCAAGCGATGGTCTAAGGAATTTGTTGACCCATATGTAACCAAATCTTTGTATATGACTTTTGTTCGGCCTCTCCTTGAATACTCGTCACAGGTTTGGTGTCCTCATTACGAAGTTCACGTATTGAAGCCGTGCAGCGCCGATTCATTTTATTTGCATTACGTGGCTTAGGATGGGATGATCCCTTCGACCTTCCTCCTTATGAAGAACGTCTTAAACTATTGGGCTTGCAACCATTATACATACGAAGGGATACTTACTTACTTACTTTACCGGCTCACGATCCATGAAGGGTCACAGCCTAGATACTGCAGTCTTCCATCGTGAACGATCCCTCGCATGCACTCTCCAGTCACCGAGACCAAGCGCTCTGGCATCCGCAGTCACTTGGTCCTTGTACCGTAGGTTCGGTCTTCCTTGTCGTCTTGAACCTGGGGGCTGGGATGAGAAGACTTTCTTGGCTGGAGCGTTGTCGTCCATTCGCTCGATGTGGCCGAGCCAATGTAGTCGTCTTTTCTTGGCCTTCTGGACTACATCCACATCTTGGTACAGCTCATACAGTTCTCGGTTGTATCTTCTTCTCCATTCGCCATCGTCGCATACGGGACCAAAAATCCGTCGAAGAATTTTTCTTTCGAAAGTGCCCAGTATCAATTCCCCTTTTTTACTTATCGTCCAGCACTCGGCGCCGTAGAGTAGGACTGGTAAAATCAAAGTTTTGTATAGCAGACACTTTGTCTTCCGAGTGAGGAGTTTTGAACCCAGTTGTTTGGCCAAACCGAAGTAGCAGCGGTTCGCTAGGGTAATTCTTCTTCGGATCTCCACTAAGGTGTCGTTTGTGGGATTGATGTTTGTTCCAAGGTAGGTGAACTCCTTAACTACCTCGAAATCGCTGCTACCAACAGTGACGTTTTGTCCTAGGCAGTGGACAGATGTTGCTTTGTTTGTTGATAACATGTACTTTGTTTTGTCCTCATTCACTTCAAGACCAACTAGTTTCGCCTGTTCTTCAATCACTGTGAAGGCCTCAAGCACAGCTCTCTTGGATCGACCGATGATGTCTATGTCGTCCGCATAGCGTAGGAGCTGGGTGTATTTCTTGAAGATAGTGTTTTCCGTGCTCACACCTGCCTTGCGTACTATCTGCTCCAGGACTATGTTGAAGAAGTCACATGACAACGCATCTCCTTGTCTAAACCCTGCGCAAGTTTGGAATAACTCGGATGAGCTGTTACCCATTTGCACACTGCACTGTGTATTGTTTAGCGTCATGCGGCACAGCTGGATCAGTTTGTTCGGGATCCCGAATTCAGACATCGCAATCATAAGCTCTTGGCGGTGGATGCTATCATAAGCAGCTTTAAAGTCGATGAAAAGATGGTGGGTTTCGACTTGAAATTCGTTGGTCTTTTCCAGGATCTGCCTCAGTGTGAATATTTGGTCTATCGTTGTTCTGCCTGGCCTAAAGCCACACTGGTACGTGCCGATTATTGTGTTGCAGAAAGGTTTAAGACGCTCACACAGTACGTTGGATAGGATTTTGTATGCAACATTAAGCAGGGATATGCCACGGTAGTTTTTGCATAACATCGGATGGACTTTTTAGTAGATGGGGCATATGGAGCTTATCGACCAGTAAGTGGGCATGCATTCTTCCTCCCACACTTTGGTGATGACCTGGTGCATGCGGTTCATCAAAACATCTCCTCCATGTTTAAAGAGTTCCGCGGGTATGCCATCCGACCCTGAGGCCTTGTTATTTTTTAGCTTTTGGATGGCTCTTTCTACCTCTTCTCTGCTGGAGGCTGGGACTGGGTCTTCATTGACTTTGTCTTGCTTCTCTTTTGTCATTATCTTGCTCGACATTTTGCGCATTCAGCAGCTGCTTAAAGTGCTGCTTGAAAACATCTACAATTCCCTGTGCTTCGGTGACTAGGTTTCCTTCACTGTTTCGAAGAGCTTGTGTCCCGGTTCTGAAACCAGAAGCTAATTGCTTCGACCTTTTAAAGAAACGCCGGGTGTTGTTCTTGGTCCGAGACTCTTCTAGATCTTTGAGCTGAGAAACTGCGGATGCTCTTTTCTTTCTTCGCAGGGTCTTTTTCTCATTTCTCCTTTTCGTGCGGTTCTCTTCCCTTGCTGCTCTTGTTTTCCGTTGCAGCATCTGCAGGCGTGCATTTTCCGTCTCTCTTTTCAATGTCACGCACTCATCATCATACCACGGGTTCTTTTTCGGGGGTGGCTGGTAACCTATGGTGGTCTCGGCTACATTTTTTATTACTTCTCGATATTGGTTCCACAGTGTGTTGACGTCTGTAGTATTTGGGAGGACGGCCGGCGGAGAGTCGCTCGCTCAGGCGCTCGCTGTAGTCTCTGGCATTCTCTGATGTGCTAAGGCAACCGATGTTGAACTTCTTTCTCTGGGCTGCACGTGTTTTTTTGTCGTTTGATATTCCAGCTCTAAACTTAGCCACTACCAGAAAGTGGTCAGAGTCGACATTTGCTCCTCGGAAAGTGCGCACGTTCAGGATGTTGGATGCGTGCCTTGCGCCGATTAGCACATGGTCGATTTGGTTGGTGGTTCGACCATCCGGAGATCGCCAGGTTGCTGTGTAGATCTTCCGTCTTGGAAATCTAGTGCTACTTATCACCGTATTACGAGCTGCAGCAAAGTCGATTAGTCGGAAGCCGTTATCTGTTGTTTCTTCGTGGAGGCTGTGCTTTCCAACTAATCCGCCAAAGATGTCTTCCTTCCCGATTTTTGCATTGAAGTCTCCGAGTACGATTTTGACGTCGTACTCTGGACAGGCTCCGTAGGCTCTATCCAGGAGGTCGTAGAAATCCTCCTTGCTAGACTCCTCAGCATCATCGGTAGGGGCGTGTGCACATATTATACTGATGTTCTGTAATGTGGCCTTGATGCGGATCACAGCCAGGCGATCACTTATTGGCTTGAAATCCATGACTTTCGATCTAAGCCGGTTTCCCACGACGAATCCGCATCCAAATATATGCAATCTTTGATGGCAGCTATAATAAATGTCGCAATTCTTTCTTTTCATTGTCCCTGATCCTATCCATCGTATTTACTGGATCGCAGTAATATCTGCCTTATACTGCGAGAGGACAGATTCAAGTTTCTGAGTTGCACCTGGAGTGTAGAGTGTTCTTACATTCCAGGTACAAACTCTCAATGCGCAGTCCGTTGTCGTTCCGGGTCTGGTTACCATAAGAGGGGGTTCATTATCCGAGGCTGGTATCTCTCTCATAACTTTCAAGTTTTTCACTGTGGAGGGGTTGTTAGCCCCTCGCACTAACCTCCAAATTTGTTGGGCCGTAGATAAGGTGCTCTTTTTTCCCGATTTGCACCCGCGCTTACAAGTTTCGCCAGTTATATCTAAGATATAACCAGTACCCGGTGGCTACCACGAGGAGGTAAAGTAAGCACTTGGTGTGTAGGAAAAGATACAGCCGAAGCCCCCAGATCCTACAACACCCAACCAACGAAATCTACGAGCTCCTCGACAAA
This sequence comes from Sphaerophoria taeniata, assembly GCA_943590905.1. Taxonomy (NCBI): domain Eukaryota; kingdom Metazoa; phylum Arthropoda; class Insecta; order Diptera; family Syrphidae; genus Sphaerophoria; species Sphaerophoria taeniata. The sequence continues at coordinate 19,884,013 of OX016540.1, read as the reverse complement.
ACATATGAGCAATGTCCTAGCTATGACATGAAAATTGTCCTCGGCGATTTTAACGCAAAGCTGGGAAAAGAAGACATCTTTGGCGGAACAGTCGGAAAGCACAGCCTGCACGACACCACTTCCGATAACGCGATAACGGAATTCTGATTGATTTTGCTGCGGGGCGAAATTTTGTGGTAGCAAGCACCTGGTTCCCACATCTCAACATCCATAAAGGAACATGGAGATCTCCTGATCAATCAACCGTCAACTAGATTGATCACATTGCGATCGACGGAAGGCACTTGTCCAGCGTTCTAGATTTACGAACTTCCAGAGAAGCCAACATCGACTCGGACCAAACCACTACCTCGTCGTAGCCAAGGTAGTGCTACGAATATCCCGACAACGGTCAAAACAAGGAAATGCTGCAAGAAAATTCAACGTGGGACGGCTACAATCGAAAGAGCATGACAAGCGTCAGATCGAAGATGTTGAGAGAGCCAACAGCAGGCTCAAGGTCATCGAGCAGGAACCGATGCCTGCAGAGATAAAGAATAGAACATAATAGTAGAATCGCAGTCAATGCTGGGGATTTGGAAAGACCACTTCTGTAGACTGTATAACGGCGACGACGAACAAAACCCCGTCGTCAGACAGGAGCCTTCTATCATACACGATGATAGCCAACAATTGCGTGAACCCGACCTAGAAAAAGTGAAAACGACAATATCAGAGCAGATGGCCTAGCTGCCGAGCTTTTCAAAGCCGCAGGCGACGATCTAGATAGGAGCACGCACCAAATCATCTGTAAGATATGGTAAGAGGAGCATTTTTTGCCCGATCCTGAAAAGACCCTCTGAACTGCGCCAACTACATAGGAATCAGTCTACTTAATATCGCCTCCAAGATCCTCTCTGCCGTAATATGTGAACGTCTGAAGCCTTGAGACAGAAGCAGCAAAAATGGGTTCAGCGGTAAATGAGGGGAAAATGAAGTATATGCTGTATTCGAGGAAGGACACCCAACACCGACGGATCGGACAGAACTTCACAATAGACGCATACAACTTCGAGGTAGTAGAGGAGTTCGTCTACCTATAGGCTCCGCTATTAACACGGGCAATAACACCAGCGCAGCGCCGAGATCAGACGAAGAATTACTCTTCCTAATCGCTGTTTCTTTGGGCTAAGAAAGCAATTGAGTAGAAAAGCTCTCTCTCGAACAACAAAGGTACAACTGTACAACACCCTCATCATCCCTGTTCTGCTGTATGGTGCAGAAGCATGGACCTTGACAAAATCGGATGAATGTGCCTTAGGCTGTTTCGAGACGATCGTTCTTCGGGTCGGAATGGAGAAAAAGGTACAAAAGAGAACTTTACGGGTTGTACAACGACATGGACTTAGCCAGAAGGGTCAAGGTCCAGAGACTCAGATAGAACGGACATTGAAAGCGGATGGACACCAATGCTCCGGCCTGGAAACCCTTCGACACTATTCCCGAGGGGCGCAGAAGGAGAGGAAGACCGTGACTCAGGTGGCGCGAAGAGAACCTCAATCAACTTGGAGTGCAAAACTGGAGACAGCTATCTAGGGACCGAGCTGGCTGGCGGAGACTGTTGATTGAGGCCACACCGGACTGTAGCTCCACCTTAAGTAAGTAAGTTTTAGATTGACGATTAATAACGACGTAAGAGTTCAACAGTTGACCATGGCTTAGTGGTTATGTTCGTTGGCTTCTAAGCAGAACGTGGTGGATTCGAGTCCTACTCGTGCCAATAAAGTTTTTATTTCATCTTTCACGGGTACTGCCTCTTGCGAAAAACTGACAAAACTTCCAAGAGTATCAATCTGTCATGAAAAAGGGCTTCAAAACTTTGCCGTTCGGAATCGGCGTTAAAGTGTAGGTCCTCTCAATTCTTCACACGCACTTAGAGAATTGTTGATGAGAATAAGCCACTTAGGCCTTGGCTCTTCAAGAGCTGTCGCGCCACTCTATTTATTTAAGAGTTCAGCCATACGAATTCGAAATGAAGCTTCGATCTCACGTTTCGCACGTAATACTGAACATTTGCTTTGTCTGACACAGAGATGATATAAGGTAAGGAGATGGGAAACAAAGCTGTCAAAATGACAATGCTTACATGCTTTGGACCATAGATACTGTGATAGTATGCGTGTTTTTACCAATACTATCACAGTGAATATGGTCCTACCACCTCATTTTTGTTGCTGTTTTTTCTCATTTATTCACAGACACGAAGTAACAGTAAAATAAAATTTGGGACATCCGGAGGGTAAAACGTAAGTCAGTTTCCCATCTTGTTACTGATTTAATCTTTGGTCTGACAGCTCAACAGTTGCAAAAAAAAAGTCGACAGATACAATTTTTGGAGTGATGATGCCGATGAAAGGAGAAATGTCATTCAAAACAAACTCGAAGCGGTTGCATCGTAACGTAGACGAAGGCGAAGTCAAAACGTATTTGCGTTTCAGACATGATAATTACGAATCGTAATTATTTGATACTTGATGACGTAATTTTCATTACTAATCGGAACTAAAGGGTTTTTCAATAAGGATGGGTAGATGAGATTCGAAGGCGAAGCCCAGTCAGCGAACAAACAGCGTTGTCTATGGTCATGAACTTTGAGCTCCTGGGTCAGTTGGATCTTGTACGGGTGTACGTCCAAGTTCCCACGAAAAATTCGCCAAGTTGAAGTCTGCGAAAGTCCGAATTCCTGTGCACGGCGAGGAATATACTGCCTCGGGTTCTGTTGTACACGGCGATATTCTCGGCCGATCTTGCGTTCCTTGAACGTACGGGTGTTGGCTGATTGTTTACTGAACAGGTCGTCTCAAATTTGGCCACCAAACGTTGAAGAGTCGACTGTGAAGGGCCACCACGCGTAAATGGGCGCAATGCGCGCAACGTTTGCGTTATAACGAACACTCATTTTGATAATAAGGCCGTGTGCGAATTGGATGAACTGTGGTTAAAAATGGATGAATTTTTAACCACTACTGTCATATTTTAACTTGCTCCGCAGCTATACTCTGTCCGATAAAAATTGGCAGTACAGGGAAGATAGGGATATCTGCATCTCGTTTGTACTTTTTTAATACCCATAAGTACTTTTCTCAAAAAAGCTCTTACAGGGTTGCCGTAATGCGCATTTTGAATTCGAAAAAGCTAAATGAAATAACTGAAGGGTTGCCATTCTTGATTTTGTCGCCTCAACTATCTCTTTTTTTTCGGCACTCAAGTCCTTTGAGCATTTTGATGTTGAAGCCATTTTGCACAACACAACAAAAGCACAACAATAAAACACAAACAGCACAACAAAATCACAAAGATAATATACAAACAACACAACAAAAGCACTACAAGAAAAAACAAACCACACAACAATAGAACAACAACAGCACAACAATATTATCACAATAATGCACAAAAATAACTCGCAAAATCAACAAACCTACCGCCCGGTACGAGAATCTACGCAAATAATATTGTTCCTCAAATAAAATGGCTTTGATTTTTATAACTGCATTTTAACTGATTTGCAAAACTTTAAAAAAAATGCAAAAGTCAAACACAACTCGATAACTCTCATCGTTAAAAAGCTCTCAAAGCAAAAGCTCCTCAACAGAAATCCATTGAAAAAGTAAGAAAAAAATACGAAGTGAGTTACCAAATAGAAAAAGGCAACTCTGAATATGTGTGATTTAATGAGGGTTGAAAAGCAGCGGAGAACGATCAGTGCATGCTCGTGTGTGTGCCAGGCAGGTCGTTATGGGCTCCACGTCGGATGCCATCTAAAATTCATGTGTGTTTTATAAAACTTTTTAAAGGAGTTCCCTTCAATTGGGTATGGTGTAGAGAACAGCGCGCCACTGATTTTTAAAAAGCTCTCCCATAAGGCCTGTACTGCCAATTTTTATCGGACAGAGTATAGTCAAATTTTATTGAATGCGAAATGTCAAAATTTAACCAAACGTCAAGTTTTAACCCATTTTTAACTGAATTTGCACACGGCCTAAAGTTTTATTATTTGAACATGCCATGATGATTTGGCATAAACAACTGAATAATAAACAAAAGATTTGACAAAACAAAATGGCAGCCACGGGGCGCCAAAATCTGCCCGCGCCAATTGAAAAACGTTTGACACTTCGCATTGAATAAAATTATTAGACTAGCTGCGGAGCAGGTTAAAATATGACAGTAGTGGTTAAAAATTCATCCATTTTTATTTTTTAACCACAATTCATCCAATTCGCACACGGCCTAAGTATGCCATTTTTTGTACATAGTTCGGTTTACATAAATAGATAGTTGTACTGTTAATTTTTGTAAGAAAAAATTCGACAGCTATGTAATCGGTTGCTGAACTACTAATCGAAGCTTAATTTATATAGCACTTAACACAGTTACTACAAGCTATAGCCGCTTTAAGCAGGAATATAGTAATGAAAACGAAACTTGTTTTCAAATTCCACTATCGCTATTTCGCAAGACACGCACCTACTCTCCGCTTGGAGTCAATTATCGCCACACAATTTCTCATCGCCTGAACGCTGAATGTCAGTAACGTTAAGTTCCACATCCCACACAATCCAGCAGTCAAACTATTTGACATTTCTCACAACGCACATGGTAAATTTTGTGCATTCAGAAAACGAAGTAATTTTAATCAATCCACGGCTTGTGTTAAATTTATTTAAATTAAATATAAAATTTAAACAAATAACTGTGTAAAAATGACTACTTCTTTAAGTCAACAACTTAGAAAACTCGCCGTTCCCCAGACCTCGATTCTGGTGGACTCGAAAACACGACCATCAATTCTCTTCGAACCGAAAGAAGCAGCAACAAAAGACAGACAGACGATTTACGACTTGGGCACCGAGGGACTTACCGAGCTGATTGCACTAAATCCAGCTTTTGCCCAATTTGAAGATACTCTCTTCCAACACACATCACTCAATGTCGAACGTTCCGTTGAGGATGCGGCATTCAATAAAGAACTCGATAAAAATATAAAAAAGTTCTTCCACCATTTGTCGCCATATTTTATGCTCCGTTCGGCTCACCTCTGTCTCGAATGGTTAATCAGACGATTCCAAGTGAATAATTACAACAAAGATGCTTTTGTTGCTCTAATTCTGCCCTACCATGAGACCAACATTTTCGTCAAGTGTGTGCAAACTATGAGAATTCAAGATCCCAACGACCCCTGGAACTGGCTGCAACCGCTCAAGAAACCCGGCGTGCCGCTACCCAAAAGCGCCATCCATAACCGAGCCGCTTCAGAACCTAGTTTTCTGGAATTCATTTGCAAAAGTGTCATCGAGGCTACCAAAACCCTTGGCAATCGGGCTCCAACTTTGCAATGTCTCATCAATTTCTATTGCTCTTCGGTAATTGGAGCTTTCGAGACTCGCAATCGCATCCAAGAATGGCATGTTACAACTATTCTGCCAGCTCTAACCAAAGGCATGAGTTCTGGAATTGTTGATTTCGTTTCGGCCAGTTATATGATTGCCACGCAACTGGTCAACAAAGCCCATCTAACCGAGAAGCTTCTTAATCGTCTGATTACCGACATTTGGAAGGTCAAATGTGAAACCTTGCAGAGCACATCAATTATGCTGCTCAATTGGATCTTAAAGACTCACGCTGATATAATCACACGACTGCCCGAACAGGGCTTCATGGATTTCATCAAGAACAAGTGGTTGAACAATACTATCAACACACTTGGTCGTGAGGGCATTTCGATGCTCTACTTGGTGGTTCCTCTGATTGGGACCGCCTTCCACATACTCCAGAATGACAAAGCCAATGCGGATGACTGCAAACGATACATCGAATGGTTCTTGCATGAAGTCCAGTTCTCAAGCCACGGCGCCAAGTTGGTTATAAAGTGAGTAAAGCAAATTTTGGAACGAACGAATTATATTTTGGTGGTTTTTAGGACTATTTTGACAGGTCTCGTTTTAAAGGCGCCAAAACCCGTAAAAGAAATAAAAGACGGCGACGTTATTGATTTGGAATCAGACGACGATGACGAGGAGACGTCCCCGCAATCAAGCTTGATTACTTGGTTTACAAACATCATCCAAATTCTGGAGCGCCAATATCCAAGCGAAATGGATGTTGTGATCAAAGAAGCCATGGAAGATGGAACCAGTGAACATAGTGCTATCAAAATTGCTCTCGGTTTGTAGTCCTTTTACTACAAGTTTGACAACCTGACAACAACTCTCGTATTCTTTTCAGGCCTTCGATACAAATTCCTCAACTCCACCACTTCGTCCATGTTCGAAAACGTCTACCATGCCAATCCCAATGTCCGGGCAATGTCTGTCAAAGAGATAATCGCTCAGATCAACAACTCCAGCGACGACACACACCACTTCAAACTGCTCAAAGAAATCCTAGCCGACCGGATTAACGACGACAACGAGAAAGTCGTCGAAGAAATCCTTACACTTCCCACTAGCGTGTGCATCGAAATTCTCGGTATATCCACCTTTGTCGAGAACATCGTCAATATTCTCCACAAGGCCAAGCTGAATCCTGCCGGATGGGCTTATCTCCAAACGGCAGCCTTGACACATCTTACATCAAACGAGGTAGTCACTAACTTTGACACCAACATAATCCTTCTCGCCGTTACGAGATATCTAGTGCCGACAAAAATGACCAAGGAAAAGGCAAGTTACATCAAATTGATTCTACAAAGCCCACTGGCTCAGAAAAAGCCCTTCTTCCGGACCCTCATCGAGAAATACAAAAACGACCAGAGTGTGTCAGGCTTTAAGAAGGACTTCCTCGCTGTTCTCTCGCAGTCCAGTGATACCCCGCACGCCGACGATCTAGTTGAATCGTTGCTGAAAAACGGCGAGAGTTCACTGAAGACTCCAACTGAAATGTCGCATTTCCTAATCATGGTAACGGCTTGTTTCAAGACCAAGAATAGCCTCGAAACAGCTCATAGGATCTACGACTTCACAGTCAAGCGATGTCTGCAGTTCAAAATCGCTCTTCCAGACAAGGAGAAGAAAAAGAACAAGAAACCATCGAAATTCTTGTCGTTGCAATTGTTCGTTGACTTCCTCGACAGTGTCGTCCGAGGCACTCACTTCGAGAATATCAATGATTGGCGGTCCTCATCGAAGTCGTCCGAGCTGTTTCTCAGCATTTTCCATCTGCTCACTTCGAAGGCGTTCTCCGCTAAGCTGAACACCAAAGAAAAGGAGCAATGGGCGAAAAGCCTTCGAAATGTCTTCAACCTACTCTTTGCGACCACAAAACAGAAACTGAACTTCCTGTCACAGTTTTTGGTTTATGAAAACTTCACCGGACTCGAGAATTACCCGGAAACACGCATTAGAGGTCTCAAACTAATGGAAGCTGTTTTGAGAGGAGGACAAGTCAACGCCGATGATATAGATTTGCATTTCATCCTCAAAGCCATTGTTGCCTTGAGCAGTCCGAGTGCGACGGTGCGTGAGTGCTCGTTGGACATTCTACGGGCAGCGAAGCCCTTCAACAAAAAGCTGAGTAGTTTCATTGGCCAGCTCATCGAGCGCAGTGAAGAGATTCAATTCGACGCCGAACAGATTCCCTTGATTCTCTTCACCATCCTCAGCAGCAAAAAGCGAAAGACAACAGACAGCAGTTCATTGATTAGCAATATTCTGACAATCATGGAGGATCCTTTGATTAGCCTTGAATTCAAGTCGAAAGTCTTTGGGCTTCTCAAGCATATCAAGAGTGCGAATATCCTGAATTCGATAATTCCAATTGCTCTCGCTTCCTTGGAGAACGTCCAAACCGATGGCAATTTAAATGTCCTCGACCTGGCCACGGCTAATGTTTTTAGTTCGGTGATAGCCCGGTTGGATGAGAATTGCATTCGCGAGGTTATAGCAACGAACAAGCACGCCTGGCAATTGATTGAGCGTTCATTCCAGCATTCAAAGGCCTTCATCAATATCGATGGCAAACTGTGTCCGGTTCCGTGTGTATGTTTGCAATTCTTAGAGGAGAACATCTACAGTCAATTGCCTGCTGAGTACAAAATCAAACTTTTGAAACTCATCATCGAGACAATAGCACAATCAGAGAACGATGTTTTCTTCCTCGATGTCAACAAAGCCCTGAAGAAGTGCAATCTCGACTGCAAACATGTCCTGCCGCTGTTGGAAGCAATGAACACCATCAACCAACTCAATGGCGACACCCTAAATAAGAAGAAATCACTTGTCCGCCCGACTCTGCCAAACGATGTCAGCTTGTTGAGTTCGAATCAATGGAAAGAGGGTGTTGTGCTTCTTGAAATCCTCGAGAACAAAAAGAAACTCCAAAACACCCATCTTCTGATACCGATCCTTTTTGATATTCTCAAACAATGCCTGGACATGGAAAGCCAATCGCCATTCGAATACACAAAACAACTCATTCTCTCGGCCCTGTTGCAATGTTGTCAGAAATCCAGTGAAGACAATCAACTGACGAGTGATGTCTCTGCGAGGACATTCAAAATAGATTTGATTGTCCAGTGTATTCGAGTGACCCAGAATCCGCAAACGCACTACAATGCTTTGTTGTTTCTCTCGCACTGTGCTGTGCTCTTCCCGCAGCAGGTCATGCACAATCTGGTGGACATTTTCACGTTCATGGGATCGTCGATAACTCGACACGACGATGCGTTCAGCTTCCAGATTATTTCGAATATTGTTGAATCAATTATACCGATTTTGGTGGCGGATTATGGCTCGTCGGATGATAAAGCCAACGCCAAGCGTGTTGTCCCGGTGCTGAAGATATTCTCCGACATTATACTAGACGTGCCGGAACACCGACGAACACCGCTATACATCAAGCTGCTGTCGACTCTGGGCGCCGAAAAATACTTCTGGCAGTTTTTGTGCGTAGTTTTCGAGTCGCATGTCATCAAAGAGGAAAAGAATCGGTCCAGTGGCTCAAAGTCCGCTTCGGCTGCTTCAACCGACGACAAACTGCCCAAGCGAATCGATATTTGTTTGAAATTGCTGAATGAATTTAGCACAGCTGTCTCGATCCAAACGTGTATTTCACTGCTGGATTATGTGAAACGGCTGCCCATGGATAAGGACGAACAGGCTAGCACTGGAATGCTACAGTCGCAATTGAACGATTCCCAGGACAACGAACTGTTCAATGTGAAGACAAGAAGCTCCAAACAATTGCGACACTATAAATACTTGATTTTGCAATATGTTTCGACCCTTACGTCATCGATGGACTTCCTCAAGGCGATCTCTGTCCTCGACGAGGAACAGAATAGACTCAACAAAGCCCTCTATCAGAAATTGATCATAAAAATCTTGAGCTTTATTCCAGATGTGACTTTGGCCATTGAAAAGAGCACTGACAGCACCCACGGCAAATTCTGGAAGGTCATCCTGCATCATTGCTATGATGCTCTGGACAACGTGATTTCATTGTTGTCGCCAGATATATTCCTCATTGTTGTTCATGGTCTCATGCAACACAAAGTGGTTACAATTCGCAAGAAAGTTCTGGAGCTCCTCGTCAGCAAGCTGCAACAAAACTCCGACTACTTCAACGAGTGCATGGACGAAAATGTTCTCAATTTGTTGAATTCCCTGGGCGAATTGATCGGCACGATTACTGCCAAGGATCGCAACAATTCAAACGAAACTATATTCGTCCAGCAGGCCGGTTTGATTGCAATCAAGTTGTTCTCGAAACAATTCGCTTTCAAGCACATGGAGCAGTTCAAGACCATTGTCGAGCACTTGACAAACATAACCAAGAAACGGGCGAATCTATCGAAGGTCATCATTGCAACGGTCGTCCTTACTCTGGTTGAGATCATGTCAAATTTGAAAGCCCATGGGATTGCTCATTTACCAAAGTTCATGCCGCATCTGGTTGAGGCACTGAAAGATCAATCGAGCATTTTGCAAAAGCAATCGCCGGACAATGTGTGTCTGGCTCTGTTGACAGGCATTCAGAAGTTGTTCGAAGCCATGCCACTGTTCTTGGGGCCGTACATTCAGGGTATTGTCAGTGCACTCAGTACAATGTGGTTCCGCATAAAGAACGGTCCTGGCGAGCAGGATCAAAAGAAATCGCTGATCATAAACAAACTGGAGACAATATGGAAGAAGATGGCCAGTGAAGTGCCAGCCCGAGTGCTCATACCAAACTGTGAGAAAGCCTTCTATGCCCTAGTTATTGATGAACAATATTCGAGCATTAAGTTCCTCATGAAATTGTTTTTCGAGTGCGTTTCCAGGGCGAGTGATTCGGATTTGTCATCGCTTCAAAGCGAACTTACCCAATTCTTCCTTAAATGCTTGGAATTCCGTGCAAAAATGTCATATGTAAATGTATCGAGCGAGGACGAGATCAACTCAACCGAAATGGAAATTATCAACGCGTTCGTGGCTTGGATATTGAAACTGTCCGAGAGTTCATTCAGACCGATTTACAAAAGACTCCACAGTTGGGCTTACGACAAACGCGGCTCCCAGGAGAAAGTTCTCACATACTTCATCCTAAACAGGTGCATTTCGGATTCGCTGAAATCCCTGTTTGTGCTGTTCTCGTGGGATTTCATAAAAGACGCAGCTAAAATTTTGGATGATTGCAATGTAGCCAAAAGATCGTCATTATTTTTCCCCAGTTCTTACAAGCGGAATGTTGACCTTGTGAAAAATATTCTATTGAATTTGTCGAACATATTTTTGTACGACACCAAGGAGTTTTCGAATTCTCATCGCTTTGATACATTGATGAAGCCTCTTGTTGACCAGCTGGATAATAAATTGGTGCTGGACAGTGAAGAACTTCAAGGCATCTTGTTACTTTGCATCGGACAACTTGCAGTGGCTGTTTCGAATGATGTGCTTTGGAAGCAACTGCATTATCAGATTCTTTTGAAAACCAGGTCGAATGTGCCGGAGGTGAGGATAATTTCGTTTAATTGTTGCGTTGAGCTGGCTAGGAAGTTGGGTGATGATTTCACATCGCTATTGCCGGAGACAGTGCCGTTCGTAGCTGAGTTGTTTGAAGATGAAAACCCATTGGTGGTGAAGAATTCGCGAAAGGCTGTACAAGAGCTTGAGACAATTTTGGGTGAATCGTTACAAAAGTATTTGTAAGAACAAAGATTTGATATGAATAAACAATAAATGCTTAATTGTTAACAAAAGGAGTGTATTTATTTTACGTTCGATTTAGTAGACATTTTTTGAATTGTAATATGGACTTACCCCAAGTTTCGAGGGTCTATATGAAGCTGGACTTTGTTTTAACTTGCAGAAATAAGGTAAGCCAATTGTTCTCAAATATATTCACAAATAATACTCCAACTATTACGGAAGCATTAAGAAGGGGGTTAGAATTAGAAGGCTGATCTTGCACTTACTATCCATTGTCAATAATTTTCATTGATCTCAACTCAAACAGTCAAACCCGATCGAATCGAAATGGTAACGGTAACGGTAAGAACAGAACCAGAGATAAGAGAAAATAGGAAACAAAACTGCCAAAAAGGATTTCGCTGGCTAAAAGCTCAAATTGACGAACGGTGAGAGTGTAGTCATAAGATGTGAAATTGATTTTGTGACTTTTTCGTATTCACTTCCGAAGTCACAACTTCTGATTCTGAGAGTCACAAAAACAATCGAAACTGTGATCTCCTCCAGAACAGGTCATAACTTGCAAATTATTTGAGATTTGACATTTTGATTTTTGAGTAGTGAAAAAAATGGCGCATTACAACAGCACATCATTTGAAACAAACTAATAGAATTGATAAGATTGCAGCGAAGACGGCTTTTACGAACCATGATAGACACCAATGACCCAATGGCTATGCATACATGGCATTCAACGCTTCTCCCAGCTGTTGTTTACCCTTTCCGGATCGGTTGGGTCATTTTTGTTGGCCATGAGCTGCGGGTTTCGGTCATGAATTCCACGAAGTAGGTATTCTAGTTGCTCCACCGAAGTCCTTTTACCACCGCGATTTTTTTCTGGAAATATATTAATTTATTCATATACATATAACTTCAATTATAAACATTTCTATATAATTTATCATACCTATTGCAGACATATTGTAGAGCTGAGTTGTTGATTGGCAAATCTGAAATCTTTTAAATTTTTTCAATGAGAAGCTGATGACATTTCCATATTCACCTTGGCTATGGTGAGTTTCGTTGTGACTTTTCTTGTGAGGATTATGGGAGAATCCGACAAGTGTTATCGAATCACAACAATCCTTAGAAGAAATAGTCACAAAGGTTTATGACTTGTGATTCCACACAACAAGGGGGAGAATCAGGCTGTTTTTCATGTACACCAAACGGGAAGAAAATAAAACTGGTGGGATATTTAGCAGAGTTATAATTTATGACAAAACCAAAAGACCAAAAGAATAAAATGAGAATTCAAACTATTGAAACTATGAAATCCTGAACGCACTCTATATTTAGTTTAAGTTTTAACCATATGATGGCGCTCGTGAAATGTAAGAGCAACGCTATTTCAAATTAACGATTTTTTGTTCATCACTCACGAAGTTGGTTTTGTCTCGTCTAGTTCGATTCTTTTGTTCTTGAATAAATTCTATTGTATTAATATACTGGTTGAGTCTTTTATTTAATAATAACAACAGGTTATGGGCCCAGACCATACCAGCAAATTAAAGTAATTTATTTAAAAAGTTTTTTTTATTGAATTTAAAAGAAGTAACCGAGACAATGGAAGGAGAGCGTTTCCAAATTGATAGATTGGAAGGTGGCTCCAACTGGCTCACATGGAAATTCCTTATGAGACAATATTTGGAAGCGGGTGAGTTGTGGGACGTGGTTAATGGTTTTAGTGCCGCTCCGGCGGCTGAAGCGACGAACTATGCAGCGGCTATTGCTGCGTGGAAGAAGGCTGATGCTAAGGCACGTCGTGCGATTTCTGGGGCATGTAATCAGCAGCCGCTTTTACAAATCATGAACTGTGAAACAGCTAGGGACATGTGGGCAACATTGAAGAGTACCTACGAACAGGCTTCAAAGTCGAACATTCTCTTTTTACAACAAAAGTACTACAGTTTCACAAAAGATCCGGCTGATGATATTGCTTCGTTTCTGTCGAAGCTAATGGAGATCGTACAACAGATGAAAGACCAAAAAGAGATCATTTCCGATTCTATGGTAATGACGAAGATACTGATGTCACTTCCAAGGGAGTACAATCATTTCCACAGTGCCTGGGAATCAACGAGTGCATCTGAACAGACGATGCCGAACTTGCGAGCAAGGTTGATGGCAGAGGAACTTCGATTGAAAGCCCAGAGTGAAGTTGAAAGCACAGAAGCATTGGTTGTCAAGCGTAGTTCTTCGAAAAAGGGCAATTCATTCAATCGTTCCAACAATAATACAAAGAAATTTTTCAAACCCAGAGGAGTTTGTTTTTCATGTGGCGAAAAGGGTCACTGGAAGAAAGACTGTCCCAGTAAGCAAAGCCAACACAAAACTAAATCGACTGGTGCTTTCTTTAGTCGCGTTTCTTTTACACCACCTGACAAGGACATCTGGGTTTTGGATTCGGGAGCAAGCGATCATATGAGCCATCGTCGTGAGTGGTTCGAAAATTTCAAGGAGGCAACGATAGAAGTAACTGTGGGGAACGGAAACAAGATCGTAGCTCAGGGGAAAGGTGACATTCAAATAGTTGCATACAACGGGAGTGAATGGATACGGAAACATATTACCGATGTGTTGTTCGTTCCAGAAATTCATCTCAATTTATTTTCATCAGGTAAAGCCATGGATCGTGGGTATGTGTTGCGATCAGACAACAGGTTTTGTGAACTGTTGCTTGGAGATGAAGTTGTTGCAGTGGGAGCTCGCCATGAGAAATTGTTCAAGATGTTTTTCAAAGTGATCCAGGGCAAGTCAATGAAAATTGATGAGGTTTCTGCAAATGTAGTTGCAAGAAAGGATTCACTCCAAGTTTGGCATGAACGACTCGGGCATCAGCACGTGCAGCATGTAAGGAAGTTCCTGATGAGAAAAGCTATACAATTTGTCGATGAAGAGTTCACGTGTGAAGCATGTGTCTACGGAAAGCATCATCGTGGAGTATACAAGACTCGTGACGAAGTATCGAAAGCGTGTGGACACCTTATTCATGCAGATGTGTGCGGGCCGATGGAAGTCAACTCACTTGGTGGTTCAAGATATTTTTTGTTGCTGAAAGATGATTTCTCTCATTTTCGCCGCGCCTATTTTCTGAAGCACAAATCTGAAGTGGCGCATAACATTAAGAATTTTGTAAGAATAGCACAAAAGGAACAAGGCCACAGCATCCGTAGTGTGAGATCTGACAACGGAACGGAATTTGTCAACGATGAATTGAAGTCGTTTTTCAGCAACATGGGAATTCATCATCAACGCACGGTGCCATATACGCCTCAACAAAATGGCTGTGCAGAAAGGGAGATGCGAACAATTGTTGAGTCAGCGAGAACCATGCTTCATGCGAAGAATATGGACAAGAAATTCTGGGCAGAAGCCGTTAATACTGCTGTCCATGCTTTGAATCGATCCGGTACCAGCAATATTCCAGACAAGTCACCGTACGAGCTTTGGTTCAACACGCAATCGAAAGTTGATCATCTCCGGATTTTTGGATCTGACGTTTTCATACACGTTCCAAAAGAGAAGCGCCATAAACTGGATCGAAAAGCAATTAAGTGTGTTTTTGTCGGATATGATAACAACTCGAAGGCTTATAGGGTTTGGAACTCGGAATCGAACTGCATTGAGGTGGCACGTGATGTGGTTTTTCTCATAGAAGAAGCAACGACTGTTGTTGATATTGGTGACAATGAGCATAGTATGGACGAGAGGGATGACGACGTGTTTTTGCCTGAAGATGGTGATCATACAGAAGATGGTGATCAGTCAGAAGATCAAGCCGAAGTTGATAATTGTGCAGAAGATCATTCACAGAAGACACCAGTGGGGCAGTCTCATAATGGAGCTCGTTGCAGTCTCGACAACAAAAACATAATTAAGAAACGTCTCCGAAGAGTAGTAGACTCCCCACCACGTCGACGTTTATCTTTTGAAGAGTCATCGAATTACGCAGCAGCTCTAATGGCAATTTACGAAGAACCAAGATCCTATGAAGAAGCGATTGCATCACATGAGCACAAGCAGTGGGAGCAGGCTATGAATGAAGAAATGGAATCTCTTACGAAAAATCAGACTTGGACATTGGTTGCACCCCCTAAGGACCATAAAGTTATTGACAATCGTTGGGTGTACAAAGTGAAACAGAAAACTGATGGCAGTGTCGAACGTTTTAAAGCACGATTAGTTGTGCGAGGCTTTACACAACAGTATGGCATCGATTTTCACGAAACATTCAGCCCTGTGGTGAAGTTCACATCAATACGATCCATTCTCGCAATGGCAGCTTCGAAACGTATGTTGCTGAAGCAGTTTGATGTGAAGACTGCATTTTTAAACGGCGAGTTGATGGAGGATGTGTTTATGAAGCAGCCAATGGGATTCAATGACGACAGTGGAAGGGTATGTAAATTGAATAAAAGCTTATACGGTTTGAAGCAGGCTTCCCGTTGCTGGAACAAAAGATTTACTGCTTTTATATCACAATTTGGTTTCAATACTTGTGTGTCGGATCCTTGCGTCTTTATTCATCATGGTGCTGATGGAATCATGCTTTTGGCAATATACGTTGACGATGGCTTGATTGCAGCTGAAAAGGAAACAGATATACTTCAGGTAATTGAGCACTTAAAGAAAGAATTTGAAATAACCGTTTCAGAAGCAAAATATTTCCTCGGATTTGAAATTGATCAGAATCTTGATGGTTCAATTCACATCAATCAGCGAGCGTATGCAGAGAAAATAATTAACCGTTTTAGAATGCAAGATTCCAATCCAGTAGCAACACCCTCCGATGTTTCACAGAACTTGAGCGATTTTGAAAGGAAGAAGAAACTTGATTTCCCGTACCGTGAAGCAGTTGGTTGTTTGATGTATCTTGCTGTGGGTACGCGCCCAGACATATGTTTTTCAGTCGGCAACGTTAGTAGATACATGGAAGATCCTGCAGAAGCACATGTTAATGCTTTGAAACGAATCATAAAATACATTAAAGGAACATCGGATGTTGGCTTGAATTTCAAAGGCGGTACCGACTTGATTCTGAAAGGCTACAGCGATGCCGACTATGCAGGTTGCAGAAAAACAGCCAGATCAACTTCTGGTTATGTTTTCTTTTTTGGAAGCTGCGTCGTTTCTTGGGGCTCCGAACGTCAGAGATCGGTCGCATTGTCAACAACGGAGTCTGAGTACATGGCAGCTTCACATGCCATTAAGGAGTTGGTGTGGTTGAAAAGTCTCCTGACTGAACTTTTGGGAAGCAATATAAGACAGCCGATGTTCTACATGGATTGCCAAAGTGCAATTCGCCTTGTGAAGAATCCAGAATATCACAAGCGCACCAAACACATTAACGTACGTTACCATTTCACAAGGGAACAATATGAAAATGGTATGTTCAACCTGGAGTATGTGCCAACAGACGAACAACTGGCAGATGTTTTTACGAAGCCCTTACCAAAGGTCAAACATCATTCTTTTTGCTTCAAGATGAATCTCCATGGTAGCAGCCAGCACAATCAACAGTAGTTCTGGGTAAACAAAATTTAAATTTTAAAGTAATTTTTCGAATGTTAAGTTTTTTTTGACAAACTTTTCTAAGGAACATTCTCTTAATTGATAAAATTTTAAAGTATTTTCTTATGTTAAAGTTTTTTTTGTTGACAAACTTTTCTATGAAGCATTTTCTAAATTGATTAAATTTTAAAAGTATTTTTTGAATGTTAAAGTTTTTTTTTGACAAACTTTTCTAAGAAGCATTTTCTAAATTGATTAAATTTTAAAGTTTTTTGAGAAGCTAATATAATTGTTTGCTGATTGTTTTCTCAAGTAAAGTAAATTAAATAATAATTTTAAACTTTTTTGTAAAACTTATAACTAAAAGTGGGAGTATTGAAACTATGAAATCCTGAACGCACTCTATATTTAGTTTAAGTTTTAACCATATGATGGCGCTCGTGAAATGTAAGAGCAACGCTATTTCAAATTAACGATTTTTTGTTCATCACTCACGAAGTTGGTTTTGTCTCGTCTAGTTCGATTCTTTTGTTCTTGAATAAATTCTATTGTATTAATATACTGGTTGAGTCTTTTATTTAATAATAACAACACAAACTAAACCACTTCAGTTGTCTCTTTTGTTTACATAAACAGATACATATATTAAAAGGACATTGGTACTTGGTACATTTCAATAACACCTTCAAACTAAAATTTGTTTTAACAAAAAAAAATACAGTAGCCGTGTTTTTTCACTACTCAGTAGCCTAGCCAGCACAGTAATCAAGTGCAAATAAAACGCCTCAACTCTCTTTATCTGTCAAATTCAATTTGTATGCCAATTGTTACATAAAACGTCGCAAAATGACCTGAGGTTTGCGTCTTGGATATATATAAAAAAGTTAGCAAATACTTCAACCAAGATAGTTCATAACTCAGATAAGTTCAGATCATTAGATTTGTGTAGCAAAATAATTCTTCTCAACGCCATCAGCGGTGTCTTCATTTCAATAATTGAAAGTTCTATCGCCGCCGGCACAACTGTCATTTTTTTACTGGCCTTTTTACCGACTTTATTGTGACCATGGTATTAGCTTTTGTTATACACTTTATACCCTTGTGATGTGCTTTTTAGTTTCCAGACGAGGTTTTGCTGGCTGAAGAAACAAGGAACTTCAATCTTAGGTCTTCTGACAAACTTTATTAAGAATACACCTTACACAATTAAAGCTTAATATAAATATATGAATAAGTCTTTTTATTATTCTTGCGGTCTGGTCTGAGCTCAAAGCTATCTCAGCTCAGAGTAGAACCCCCGTTGATGGCCCTGTTGCTGCGGGCTGGCAGGTATAATGCCCCTGGTTGAACGGATCTGCATGTATGATGCTCTTGGTGGCACGGATCGGCAGGTATGATGCCCCTGGTGGCATGGATCGGCAGGTATGATGCTCCTGGTTTGGTGGCACGGATGTGCAGGTATAATGTCTCTGGTGGCACGGATCGGTAGGTATAATGCCCCTGGTGGAACGGATTAGGAGGTATAATGCCCCTGGTGGCACGGATCGGCAGGTACAAAGCCGCTGGTGGCAATAAATACGGACGATCGTAGCACTAACCGTCGATCAACAGGTACCAAAGCCCCTGGTGGCGATCAAAAACAGACTATAGTTTCAATATTGTGGAGGGAAGTTCCAATTTCGAAATGGAATCAGACTAAACTATTACTAGTTGATACAATAGTATCATTCGATAGTAGTAGTAGAGGCCATTTTAGCACTTTCGTACTAGTCTACTTATAATATTTTCCGAAGGGAGTGAGTGTGAATTGAATAATGAAGTTCAATTGTGTATGAAAAAGTATTTTATGTGACTTCGTTACACACTCATAGAATGAATGATTTACTTTCGTGCAAGGGAATATGACTGACTGTGTAAAATAATATTTAATCTTGGTACCCTGAAAATTTAAATGCAGAAATTAACACTTAACAACATTAAATTCATATTCGTTCCTGGAATCCTCTTATTTCCGGGGTATTTTTGGTTTCCTATCATGAGTTTTCCTTTCCCCAATTTCCATTAGCATACGCAAATACGCTCCCTCATCAGAAGAAGATCACAAATATCAGAAACACTGCATAGAGCATAGACGACCATTGTAAAAATGAATAGTAATTCCGTTTCCAAAAATTGAAGTTTGTCTTCACCATTGCCATAGGGGTAGTAAAAATAGAATCACCCATACCGAATTTACCGTATATCCGACAACATGAGTGTTCTGCCGGATTCAGACTGCTGCGTAGTCATTAGGCATCAGAACCTTCGGCGAATAGTAAACCTTAAGGTTAATAATTATTTATTGTCCTTTTGCTATTTCACATTTTTGATATTTAATAGAAGATAGGAAGAAAGGTGTTTAAAAATGAATTATTTATGCTCTGAACATTTGCATGTGAAAAAAGTATTGAAGCTATACAATCCGCAATGCAAAATACTTTCACTCTAAATAGAAATTTACACGAACATTTTAAATTTAAGTGTCACCCTCTTCTATTGTTTCAATCTTTAGTTAGAATTGCTGTTTTGAGTACGATTTAAATAGTCGGGGGAGTAGGTTGTTCAAATAAAAGAAAAAGTGCTTTCGTTATAGTTGAATTTTAAATTTGTCGTCAAACTAATTGACCAATTGACCTACACAAGACTACCCACGGTCAAATGGAAGTGCTCGTAAGTTGCATTAAAAACGTGTATTCCAATTCTGTTTGTTTCGTCATGGCGTTTATTAATATTTTCACAAAAATATAACTTGTTATGCTTAATTGACACGGGCTGGGTTATACTTATCCAAGGTCTGCTTGAGGAAAGAATGTAAAATTCTCGCAAGGAAAACATCGAACTCTCTTTTCAATTACATAGTTTTTAACTCTTAAATAATACGAGGCGCCACGACCTCGAAGTGAGGGGGACTCTCGGAAGGAAGTAAACAAGCTTATGCCTCGAAGTGAGGGGGATTCTCTGAAGGAGTTAAATTAGCCGCAGCCTCAAAGCGAGGGGGATTCTCGGGAAGGAGCTAAACTATCCTATCATCCAGCCTCAAGGTTAGGGGGAATTTTGGAAGGAGGGAAAACACAAGAAAGCAACATTTGGTAAAAATTAGGAACAATCTATATTGCCCTAAGCACCATAACTCGTTGATAATCAACTCGTAGTGGTAGGAGAACTAGGTACTACTATAATTTGTAGGGATAAGTTGCTCTAATTCCATACTTTATTTCACTCCTACTTGGCAACTTTTATGTAAAAACAGCAAGTGAATTATAAAAAGACAAAAAAAAACGTAAATGCTAAAAATATGTGTATTCATGTATCATGTTGTTGTCTTCGCTGACGTCACCTACTTATGAGTCGAGATGATTCATAGTCTGGGCGGTACGACTGTTTGTACTTTTGCGGTACTTTTTGTTTTATAGTCTGGGTGCGCGTAGTTGTATTTTTCCATGTTTTTTATTTTTGATGGCTGGTAGGACGGGGAAGTAGAGCCTGAAGTGTGACGCTTCGGTACAAACTTAATACCATATATTATTTCAACCAGAAATAGAAAGACTCAAAGTCAACTAATCTTGAAGTATCCGTTCGACTGATCTGTGTTTCAATCTCGTCAAAAATTTAACTGCTGTATTTTAATCAGGCGTTTCTCTCACTGACCGAAATTTTCAATATTTGGTATGTATAACCGACCTATCAGAAAAATGCCATCAATGATTGATTTCAATGATGAAAAATTAAAAAACAATGAAAGCTATAATAGTAGGGGAGCCCGAGATGCTAAATTTGCAGTTACTCGAGCGTCATCGGGACCTATCGCGTTTTGATGATTGTGGTCTAAGATAAAAATGTGCGTTTAAATTTTTTCATAACGGTGTTGCGATTAGCGTGCAAACACGTTTGAAAATGCAAAAAAAACCGTTACATGGAAATACTCGAGCGCGTCAGATATTCATAGTATATAATATTCACTTTGGCTTTCTGATAACGGGTATATAATAATCTGACGGAAAGAATGTTGCATTTAGCTGCAAAGGGCTGTTAACTTGGTAAAAAAAGAAAAACAAAATTGCAGTTATTCGAGCGTGGCCGATTTTTGGAAGGGACGTAAATTGAACTCAAATAAGTGTCCTATTTTATTCACTGACGATTTGAATGAGACCGACACTTTTTACAGATTTTTGAAAATGTAAAAAAAACGTGACCTTGAAATATTCGAGCGTCAGACTTTTATACAGTGTGTTGTACTTGATGTTTTATCCACCCAAAATGATAATCTGACAAATATACCGTTGCATTTTCTTAATCTGACAATTTAAAAAATAAGCGATGTGAATATTCTCTAATAAAACAAGAGCAGAGTGAGCATTGATTGTATTTGCAATAACTGTGTTAGTAAAAGAAAACATCACTTGGACCGGCACAGGCATTGGTTCGGGTCAGTCATAAACAGAGTTACCAAAATGACTTTATCAGGTATACATCTTTTTTATGTTTTACTAATTTTTTTTTTCCATACAAATACAGTGCTTTGCAAAAGTATAATCGCACCATGTAAAAATAGTTTTGTGTAAAACCGAGGACTGCAGCAATACTAAACTATTTTTTTTTTAAAGACCCTCATTAGATAAGAAAATTGAGAGAAAAAAAATTACCGTTACTTTCGCCTCTAATGTTTAGAAAAGAAAACAAGTTTTTTTCTTTGTTGCATAAGTATAATCGCATTCTCTTATTTTTTCAACATTTTTTTTTATTTTTTGAAAGATTAGTGTGGATTCTTACTACGCCGATTTTCAATCAAGTTAAAATACTCGATTTGGATTACTCTCGACCAGTTTTTTAATTAGGAATTGTCCAACGAGTTCCATTCGTGCAGTTTTGTCTCTTGGAGCTCAGAAACACTACCAAACTGCCTGTTATTTTATATGGTGCGATTATACTTTTGCAAAGCACTGTACTTAGTAAATTTATCTTAATTTATTATAAGTTATTGAAATTATTTTTATTAATTGTTTTCCGATTTTTTAAAACCACAAATGTTTGTTCTGCAACTGTAAAATGCTTAGCCAAGTACATAATATTTTAATATCAAAATTAATTTATGTTTCTGATAAATTTTTTCTTTAATACTAAAAATTAAAAACAAAAATGGTTAAAAATAAATTTTTATTGGAAATTTTTTTTTTTTTAATGACTCATTTATCTGCGTTTCTGAGTTTCTGGGACTCGGAAATATTTTAAACCAGCGGAAACACTGGTTATAGGACTAATAAAGATTTTACAAATACAATGGAGTGGGAAGTTTGCGAGAGAAAAAAAAATGAGAGCAAATGAGTGAAAGCACTGATCTCAGCATCTAACCTCTCAAATGCTTTAATGACTATTTACGCTGCATCGCAACACGGAAATTGTCAGATTATATGTTTTTCGTAATCCTCATAAAATTTCCATTAAGATGGAAAAAAAACCAATCGCGCTCGAATATTTCGAGCTAACAGTTTTTTTTTTCTTGCAGATTTGGAACGCTCTCATTTGCTTTTGCAACACTGAATTTGTCAGATTTTTGAAATACTCACTTTTTGCGTTATACTTAACTTATATTCTAAAAATCTGACGCGCTCGAGTATTTCCGACCATCGATTTTTTTTACTAATCTGACGGGCTGCCCTGATCGAACGCAACAAATTTAACCGTTCATAACTGGTAGGTTCACATAACAAAGTGCAAGGTTTCTCCTCATATAATAATCTGACGCGCTCAAGTAACGCGCGAAATCCCTTCCTGGGCTCCCCTACTATAACTGGCTCCTTATTTCAAAGCCAAACAATTCAACCAGTGTGCAAATAAATTAATACTAAAACTGATCAAATTAAATTCTACCAGCCCTATTAATAAAAATACCCTATCCACTGGATAACACACGTTATAGCTAGCACACGGATAGTGTAATTATTCATTTGATAAAAAAGTTTATTAATAAACATATTTTTTCCTCGTGTTAGATATTCATTGAATAGCTCCAAAATGTACTACAAAATCTAGTATTTTTTTCGATTTTGAAGATTGGTTGTCACCTGTTGACTGTTTTTTTGATTATTTATTATTAAAAATATGCGAATTAAAAAGAAATATCAGTGTTCAAAACAGTTTTTGGCCCAAAAACGTTCATTACTACGATTCTGCTTACTTGTCATCAACAAAGACATTCAAGGATGAAAAATGTGTCGGCTTATATTCGATCTGGACAACACTTCAAGTCCACCAAAAGATATTGGATTACATTCGATAAGTGTTTTTGGTTTACAAAAAAAAAAACTCCAAAGTTCAGAAATTTTCCGAGATACCTACCACTTGGATCATCCAATTGCTGACAATTTCTATATTAAGTCGAATATGGTAGTTGTGTTCCACGCCTCTACGCGCAATTGGGAGCATAATCTGATTAAGGGGAGGGCGTAAACAATAAAGAGCTGATCTTCGGACGACACGGGTTTGACATTTCCATACAAATTTCAGCTGTCATTTTTGTCGTCGGTCGACTGGCAACTGCATTCTGTTCAGCTCTTATAATATTCTTATCTACCTATATCTGAACGAAATCTTAACTTTTCAATGTAATAAAATGCCAATGGCATAAAAAATTCAATTTAGCTATTTGTCATCTTTTATTTTATTTCTCCACCAAATTGTATTAACAATTTTCTGGATGTATGGGATCAGCTTAATTGGTATCGTAGTAACTACCGAGTGCGATTCACGCAAACAAAAATACAACTGAGTCCCGAATCTAGAACAAAACATCAAATTTATGGAAAAAATTAAACCAAACGTCCTTTTCTTACCTATTTACGCTCCCAATGTCTTATTTCAGCCATGACTTAGGTACCGCAAAATCAAATTTTCTTTATTAGTAAATTACCTTCAGAACCTTGTTTTCAAATATTTTCAAATAAAAGATATTCGGTCCTTATACGTAAAAATCGACAAAATAAGTTATCCGTTTGCTAACAAATGTCATATAAGGCTAACACACGTTTATTAATAGGAAATTTTGATTTACGATACGAGTTAGTCATGTGTTTGGGTTATTTTGTGTTTATTAATAGGGGTGTACATAAATAAAAAAAAAAAAACAATCAATAGAATCCGTCTATTCCTATTTTTGTTTATTTTTATTATTTTTAATATGTAGCTGCTAAATATATCACTTGCATGAATACCAAACAATGCGATTTATTGTAAAGTGCATTAAAGGAATTACATACATATAATTGTTTGTAGAAACTGCTAAGTAATTTGCAAATAGAATAAGAAAAGGTGTGAAACATTTGATAAATTTTTGATATCTTCTGGGCTCGTTCCGAGCAGTTGGAAAACAGCATTTGTCCAGCCAATCCCAAAAAAAGGCGAATATTCTTCTCCCTCCAATTATAGTCCGATTGCACTTACGTCCCTTCTCTCTAAGGTCATGGAAAAGCTGATAAATTATCAGCTCAAGAAATATCTCGAAGACCGAAAGCTTCTTAATGACCGGCAGTACGGCTTTCGCAGCAACAGGTCCACTGGTGATCTGATGGTTTATCTCACCGAACAGTGGAACAAATCTTTACATCGTTTTGGAGAAAGTAAGATTGTTTCACTTGATATTTCAAAGGCATTTGATAAAGTCTGGCATCTTGCTCTTTTATCGAAAATGCGTGCTTTCGGTATCGATGAATCCCTCCTTCGTTGGATTAGAAATTTTCTTTCGAACCGTTCAATACAAGTTGTACTGGACGGATTCAAGTCTGAAACCCACAACATAAATGCTGGTGTGCCCCAGGGCTCCGTTTTGTCTCCGACCCTCTTCCTCATTTTCATTAATGATTTCTTGTCTGTTACGTCTAATCCAATAAATTGTTTCGCTGACGATAGTACCCTTAGCTTTTCATATTCGTCTCCAGACTCACATCCTTCCTCTTCGGATGTGGAACTGCAACGGCATAAGCTCATAAGCTCATTAAACTCTGACTTAAACAGCATTGTACAATGGGGAATACAAAATCGCGTAGAGTTTAATGCTTCGAAAACTCAATGCTGTCTTGTATCGTCGAAGCGAGATATACCCCCCTTGCCACTATCCATGAGTGGCACTTGCATTAATGAGACCGAACATCTCGAGTTTCTCGGTATGTGCATCACTGACCACCTCCTGTGGAACGAGCACATATGCGATGTCGCCTAAATTGCCGCAAAATGTTTAGGTTTCTTAAGGCGATGCAAGAAATTTTTTTCCCCTTCTGATCTGGCTACCATCTACAAAACCTACATACGTCCTAAGCTTGAGTACAATTCTCACGTCTGGGCTGGTGCTCCAGTGACGTACTTAAATCATCTGGACAGTATCCAAAAAAGAGCATTCAAAATGATTGGTGACAATACCATCATTGAGTCATTTACATCTCTAGAACATCGGCGTAATGTCTCATGCCTCACCCTGTTTTACCGATACTTCAACGGCTTTTGCTCTAGTGAAAAGCCAGATGCATTCCTCCCCTTAAGACATTCAACCGTAATACCCGCGCCTCCAGGAATGCCCATCAGTTCACCCTTGAGCCCAACTTCGGACGTACTGTCAAGTACAGAGAATCGTTCTTTAGCCGTACTACGCGAATGTGGAACTCTTTTCCACACTCTGTCTTCCCCAGTCATTGTAATATTGAAGAATTCAAAACCAATGTTCACCGACACCTCCTTTTACATCCTCTATCCTTTCCCTAATGCTAGCACTGTGCTCTTGGCATATAAAAGGGTAATGAAAAAATCCCTTGAGTGCGCGTTAATTAAAAAAAAAAAATTCAATGCACTTTGTCATTTCGATTGAACTTTATTGAAAAAATTGAAATGGGATCTTGTCATCTAAAAATAGTAAACTAAAACAGTTTTCTTAAACGTAATAATTTGAAAGAAAATTCGTCTAAAGCTTAATGAAATTAAACAGAGCTTTCGAAATTTCTAAGCTTAAAAATGTAGCAGAACCAAATTAGAACCAATGCAGCTCGCGATATGAAACAACCGGCATACTTTGTTGCTATATTGTGCCGCAAGAATTGATTTTGTTGGTCAAATAGTTTTCAGAAAAAAACGCGGTTACGCTTCTTCTTATCTCTTCTGAAAAATAATAAGTATACGCCCGAGTGAATTTTCTCAAAAACGTTAATTTCAATATCTGGAAAGGTATTTTCAAAGATAAAACAACATTTACCGGATCAGCTAGTAGAATAGTATCATATAAACAGTTGTATATTTCATGTAAAACTCAAACACATACATATTTTATTGGGGTTCGTTTATGTAGATACACAATTTGTCCAAGTAGACAATTTTTTTTCTTTGAGGTCATCGAACTCCATCCATGAGTCATTTGTTCTTCTGTACACCAAAGCCGTATAATGCCCACTTATGGCAGCATGATTCTCGTTTTTATTTACTTGGCCTCCGTAAAAGCCGATTATTCCGTGCACCAACATTTTTTTACCCTGATTTTTGGGATGGACAGGGTGCAGCACGAAAACTTGCTGATTTTAAAAGGTTATCAACCAAAAGTAGTGGACATACACTAACGAAACTTTTTTATTCTTGTCACATACAATTAAAATTTTTAGATGATATCGAAAAAGTGATGGCCTCCGTTTTCAATACACTGAGATACCCGATTTTCGAAGCTCTGCTGAACTCTTTCAAGCATATCGATGGTTATGTTCGCTATTGCTTCACGAATGTGTCCTTCAGATGATTTAGGGTTCGAGGCCGATCAGTTTAAACGATAGATTTACAGCCTGATTCTCCCCCTTGTGAGAAATCACAAGTCATAAGCCCTTGTGACTATTTCTTGTGAGGATTGTTGTGATTCGATAACATTTGTCGGATTCTCCCCAAATCCTCACAACTAAAGTCACAAGGAAACTCACCACAGCCAATGTGAATATGGAAATGCGTTGCCACACTGGATTCTTTGTAACTGCAATGTGTTTCAACGCAACATATGATGCAATTTCGTCAAAACAGAAAAAGAGCGTATGTCTTTTCTCTTCCTTCCTTTTTTTCACTTATTCATAATCAAAATGTCAAATCTCAAACAATTTTCTAGTTATGACCTGCTCTGAAGGAGATCACAATATCGATTATTTTTGTGACTCTCACAAGTTGTGACTTTGGGGGAGAATCCGAAAAAGTCACAAAATCAATTTTACCTCTTCTTGTGACTTGTGAGGTATCAGTGATGATGGGGAGAATCGGGCTATTAATGTAACCCCATACAAAAAATCGCATGGAGTCAAACCAGTTGAGCCCACCGGTCACATAAAGTTGCCTCTCAAGGAGATTAGACGATCGGAGAAATGTTCCCTCAAAAGATCCATTGATGCTCGTGCTGTGTGGGTGCTGTGTGGGCCGTGGGTCCATCTTGTTAAAACCACACATCACCAAGGATCAGTTCATCGAGTCTTGGGATAAAAAATTCTTCAATCTTCTCTCTATAGCGAGCTGCTTTCACCATAACAGTGCGTTCGTTTTCTTCGAAAAAGTAAGGACCAATTATCCCTACTCTCAAAACAGCACACCATACGGTGGCGCGTTGACGTTGAGTGGAAATTATGCAACGACCGTTGGAAAAGTTAGCCTCGCAGGCAAATGCGCTTTGCTCTTTCGTCCAATGCATGATGTCGACTGACTGCACCGTAGATGAAACTTTAGGAAATCCCCTAAAAAATGAAACGCTCCCAACCCACGGCCGACCACTCCATTCCCCTTGGAGCGAAAAACAAATCAGCAAGTGCCACACCCTGTAGTGTGTTTCGAGAAGATCGCATGACCTAGAATATAAAATTACAATTATTATAAGTTTTTATATAGCCTTTTATTTAATCAAGGAATATGAGGCCATTGTCAAGGCTAAAAGATATTTTATGGAATTATAAAGTGAATAACTTAAATAAAATATAAAAAAACCATGAAAACGGTCGAATAAAGACTTAAGACTTTCATTCGTTTCTTAATCTGGCAGTGCACTGGCCTAAACTATTCACTAGCTGACCCGGTTAATGTTGTTTTATCCAGATATCGAAATTAACTTTTAATGGGAAACTTCACTCGGGCGTATACTTATTATTTTTTTCAGAAGAGATAAGAAGAGACGTAACCGCGCTTTTTTCCGAAAACTATTTGAACAACAAAATTAATTCTTGTGGCACAAATTAGCAACAAAATACTGAATACTTTTCAGTGCCGGCTTATGAAATGGTTCTGCTAGCGTATTAGACGTAAAGTTTTATCGATCATTGAAATCAATCCGTCGTCAATCCGTGTGTAATTTTTATATAAAGGGTCCGCCATCTAACTTTTTTTTCAACTTGTATGCTTATTTGACAGATAATTAGTTTTATCCTGCTGAACGAATATGGTTGTGTATATACGCTTGAACAACGCTGGGAAATATTGCGACATTACTTTGAAAATCATGGTAATGTTGCAGAATGTGTGCGAAAATTGCGTACGGATTTTGGAAGAAGAGAAGCACCGTCAGCTCCGTATGTTCGTTATCTTGTGAAAAAAGTGAAAGAAACTGGCATCGTCATCGATAAACTAAAGCGTGAAAAGCCAAAACCAGTGCGTACACTCGAGAATATTGCTGCTTTGGCAGAAAGTGTGCGTGAAGAGCCATAAAATTCAATTCACCATCGTTCTCAACAATTCAACATTTCGGAGACATCATTGAGACGAATTTTGCATAAAGACCTTGGTATGACGCCATACAAAGTCCAATTGGTTCAGGAGTTGAAGCCAACTGACCATCCAATGCGTTTTCGCTTCGCTAGCGATTGACTTAGAGAAGATACCGATTTTGCCAAAACATCATCTTTTCAGATGAAGCTCATTTTGATCTTGGCGGTTATGTAAACAAGCAAAATTGTCGGCATAATTGGGACCGAGCGTGTAGGCTACTACATGGCCAGCCGAGGCAGCCATTTGAATTAAATTATTTTCCATTATTGAACGGAAGGATTGTACTTTCAAATAAAAAAAAAGTTATTTGGCGGACCCTTTAGTTCCAATGACAGATTTCTGTGAGAAAAAATTATCTGGCTGAATTTCCATCAGGAATCTCTTTCACGGGGAGAAATTTTCAATCGCTATGACTGGCCCTTTAAAGGCAAACATTCAACTAATATAATGACACTTTCTATGGCAGCTGAGTACCAATTATGGGTCCGAATTACCAGCGCTTTGGACTTGAAAATTCGGAATGAGTGACATTGTATGCCCCTGCAATTAGACTCTTCTGGAAGTTATTTTTTGTTGTATTTTATGATAACTAAAATACAATTGCCTTCAACAAGTCTACAAAAACATGTTTACCGAAGCATGTGTAAAATTCTAATAGAAGCTCTATAAAAATGTTTTTATTCATACATTTTCCAGAACCCATTACTGGCCATCAGGGTCTAAAAAATGTCTAGACTTAAATCAAGACATTAAACTTTTTCCAATAACTTCTCGTAGCTGACTTATCAGCGAATTGTCAGTCAGCAAAAGGTGTTAATAAAAACGATAAATGTTTCCAATAAGCCGAATGCCTCTTATCACATGTTGCTAAACACAATCGTCAAACTTTGCTGCTGGCATATCTACAACACCTGCTAGCTAACCAACATCTTGAATGTTATAAGCTTCACGCAATTCTATAAATCAAAGAGGCACGTTCGATTATTTTTTAGTTCGGTTCAGTTTGAAACGATAAACGGCTAATGTAAGTTCACAACCTTCTTCACTTGTTTTCTCTTTTTTTTTAATTCGCTTTTTGTCAATTTTAAATTTATTCATACTGGAAATTTTTGTATGCAGGACGCATAGAATCCAAGTTTACGCGTTTGATAAATCAAAGTTAAACACTAAAAATATGTCTCACGATAAATAAACGAATTCGGAAGGCGATTAAGAAAAACAAAAAGAACTCGATAGTTTTTCAAATAAAACTTACGATAACCGACATTTGAAATTTATGAATAAAATACCGTTGTGATAAGCATACCGCAGATCTTAAATATTCATGAAATACTTTTAAGTGAATTTTTCGCTGACCGTTAAAAAATATACCTACGTGTGAAATTCTGTTAATTGAAAAGGTAGGTAAAGTGCATGAAATCAATTAAATGAATTCTGATACACATCAGTTAAGATATTGATAAAATATTGAGTGAATTCAAAATGTTTATTGTTCAAATGTGATTGCTTATCCTATAAAGATTATGACAGTTGGTAATTTTATTAAGGTCTTTACTAATTGCTGGAAAGTTGTTTAGTGTTTTGAGCTCAAATCAAATCCGTTATCAGAAATTGCTAATCTCAATATACATCTGTCATGCTACATTAATTTTAAAAAAGGAGAGTTTTCTTTTAATCATTCAAAATGTTTAGATAAAAATGTGTTAGGTTCGAAAATTCAACGAGGTTTAAGAAAATAACAAATACAAAAATCAGCAAAAAATCGTCAATATTTATTGCTCGGAACAAAAGATAAGAATTTAATTTTGAACTTGTTCAATATGTCGATATGTAGGTTTTACTACTTGTGTTTACCAATCTAATATCGTTGTACAAGTGGCGTCTTACACATTATTTGATTAAATTAATCGTTAAGTCTACACAATTTAAAACCTCACTGAATGTAAAATATTTCAATAACTTAAACCATCCAATTCATTACCGTTAAATAAAGTTTTGCTCTTGAAGAATGCAAAGCCAATAATAATTATAAAATGTTAATTACTTTCACTCAGTGATGTTAAATTCGTGCACGTTTCTTGTATGCATTTATTTAATTTAAAAATCGACGAATAGCATGAATATTAGTATTTGATTGGAACCACTAACTTTGTTAATTAAATTCGCAATATTATTTACATAAGACAATAATCACGTTCAATTAGGATCGACTGAATCTTGGATTGTAATAGATACATAGTTACAAAAAATTGAAAAACAGGAAATAGCTTTTAATGCGAATCCCCTTACTCATTTACTTTGAAAACAACCGACCTTACAAGATGGTAGAAATAACCTTCAATTGATTCTGTTGAAAAAATCTTAGTATCAAAAATTGTATCTGTGTCCTAGTATCAAACATTTTATTAATAAATTGCAGAATTGAAGAAGTTTTGAATCGTTGTAAAGGGTGTGTTTTTTAGAGGTATAAAACTTTAAATTGCAATAAAACAACGATGGAATATTCGATTGACATGATTTTTTATGTATTCGAAACATAATCTTGTAGCATTACATTTTAAATATGATTTCTGGCATATGACTGCCACGGCTGGCTCGGATGTAGTCCAATCTGGACGTCGAATTTTCTATGACCTTTTCCAACATTTGTGGCCGTATATCGGCAATAACACGGCGAAAGTTGTCTTCCAAATGGTCAAGCGTTTGTGGTTTATACGCATAGACCAATGACTTTACATAACAAGATCTTGGAGGCCAATTCACAGGTCCAAAACGTGAAATTAGGCAGTCACCGTGTCTTTCAATAAATCGATTGTGGCACGAGCTATGTGTCATGTTGCGTCGTCTTTTTGGAACCACAGCTCCTGGATATCATGATTGTTCAATTCAGGAATGAAAAAGTTAGTAATCATGGCTCTATACCGATCACCATTGACTGTAACGTTGTGGCCATATCATCGTTTTTGAAGAAGTACGGACCAATGATTCCACCAGCCCATAAAGCGCACCAAACAGTCTATTTTTCTGGATGTAACGGTGTTTTGACTTACACTTGAGGATTAGCTTCACTCCAAATGCTGCAGTTTTGTTTGTTGACGTAGCCATTCAACCAGAAGTGCGCTTCATCGCTTAACAAAATTCACTTATGAAAATCGGGAACAACGGCCATCTCGTTTTGGGCCCTTTCGACGAATCTACGCCTTGCTTGATGATCGTTTGGCTTCAATTTTTGCACGAGTTGGATTTTGTAAGCACGAAAACCAAGATCCTTCCGCAAAATCTTCCATAAAGTTGATGGACACAGATCCAATTCCTGTGCTCGATGGCGGATGGACTCATTCGGGTCTTCCTCAATGCTACGCTCTACAGTAGCAATAGCTTCTTCTGTACGCACCGTACGGCGTCTCTGGGGATGCGAGTTATCAATTAGAGCAAAAGTGGTGCGAAAACGTTCCATAGTTAATTAACTGCTCTGACGGACGATTTTGTTGACAATAAAATGGACGTAGTGTGCGATACTTATTCCGCACAGAACCATTATTTTCGAAATAAATTTGCACAATTTGCAAGCGTTGTTCAGGCGTGAGTCTCTATTCATGATGAATTGCCAAACCAAACTGAGAATAAATCACTTGAGAGCTGTTAAATCGGTCGCCGTCTTGAAAAGTTATGCCAACTTAAAGTACTATACATACCTCGAAAAAAACACCCGTTACCTACCATCAACCGAAAATTCAGGAAAGTTCATTACTTAAATGTTTTTATACCAACAAACGTCTGAATCCTGAAAACGAATCACAGACATATTTTCTTAACTTCAGACTTTTTGTGGTTGCATTCACTCTGCAAATGTTTTTCAGAGTAAAGTCTTGTAGGAAGGCTTATTGTTACTCTTTCTTTTGTTATGACTTGCCCTCTTCTAGGAAAACTAGCAAGTTTTCTTCGTAATTTCATAAGAACAGTGTTGTCGCTCGGTTGGCCTCTGCTTCCGGTAGTAAACAGCTTGCCTTTCTAAGATTGCAAGGGATGGTTTATAAAATGGGTTAAAATATGACGTTCAGTTTGAAATGGGATCAAATTTAGCATTTTGCTTTGTGAATTGCGTTAAAAAGCGTTTCTTAAGTATCTCTTCTACGAAAATTTTAGAAATTACCCCCATGATTTAAGAAAATTTCCCTCAACAACGATTGATTGATATCCATATACGTAATAGCATTGATAGGGGACTATCGATGTCTCAGCATGCTTACTGCAAAGGGAAATCGGTGGAAACAGCCTTGCATACTCTGGTAAGAACTATCGAATACTCCCTAGAGCAAAAGGAGTATACTATGGTTGCCTTCCTGGATATTGAAGGTGCTTTCAACAACGTTGACACATCTGCTATCACTTCTGCTATGACGACCCTAAACGTCGAATACTCACTCTGTGAGCTGATCAATCTAATGCTTAATAGCAGGATCATCAACTCTGAGATGGGGGATTTTTGTACGAAAAGGTCTGTCAGTAGAGGCACTCCGCAAGGTGGTGTTCTGTCCCCTCTCCTGTGGAACATAGTAGTTAACGAATTGCTAATATCCCTCGAGAGGGAAGGTCACAGAGTGATTGCGTATGCCGATGATGTTGCTATCGCCGTCACAGGAAAACATCCAAATACACTGAGAGACCTCCTCCAAAACGCACTTAATATGCTCACTAGATGGGCTGGTCGTTGTGGACTTAGTATTAATCCTCAAAAAACGGACCTTGTCCTTTTTACACGGAAATACAAGATCCCAGTAATTGTACCCCCTTCAATAAAAGGTGTACCACTAATTTTCACCAATGAAGCCAAATATCTTGGTCTGATATTAGACAAAAAATTAAGTTGGAAACCTAATATTCAGGAAAGAGTTAAGAAAGCCACAGTAGCTCTTTTCTCTTGCAAGAAAGCCATAGGAAGCAAATGGGGTTTTCAACCTCGCATAACCTATTGGCTATACACATCGGTCATTCGACCAATTCTCATGTACGGGGTTGCAGTATGGTGGACTGCACTGGAGAAAGTCACTTACTGCGACAAACTCAGCAGAGTCCAACGCACTGCTTGTCTCTGCATAACCGGGGCCTTGAGAACCACACCCTCAGCAGCGTTAGACACTCTCCTCCATCTGGCACCCCTCGACATTTTTAGCAAACAAGTGGCAGCGAGTACAGCTATAAGACTCAACGCCTCATCTCAATGGACCAACAATAATGTGGGACACTCCATCATTTTGAACTCTTTCGGTTCTATACCAAAGTACATAGACTACACCATTCCAAAACCACAATTTGGTAAAAACTTCCAGATATCTATTCCATCCAGAGAAGAATGGGAAGACAAAAAACTTCTGGATGACAAAGGCATTCATTTTTATACAGATGGATCCAAGACAAGTGATGGAGTTGGTAGTGGTGTGTACTCAGAAAAGCTTAATCTAAGCATCTCATTCCGCCTTCCCAATCATTGTAGCGTCTTCCAAGCGGAAATTTTAGCGATCAAAGAGGTTCTCTCCTGGCTAAGAGAAAACGTGATATCAACTTCTGATATCCGCATCTTCTCTGACAGTCAGGCTGCTATTAAATCTCTCGAAGGTGTCTCAACCAAATCTCAAACGGCCCTCGATTGCCGATCGTCTCTGATGGAGATGGCGCAGCAATTTAACATTCACCTCTGTTGGGTGCCGGGTCACAGAGACATCGAAGGAAATTGTAGAGCTGATGAACTCGCTAAAAATGGAACCGTCATACCTATTTCACCTGAAAGGGAGAAGATAGGTATACCGCTAGCTACATGTAAACTTTTGCTAAAAGAAGCAGCTTTAACGAGAACAAACTACAGGTGGCACAATTTACCAACGTGCGCAGCTACGAAACTCATATGGCCTTCACTGGACTTAAAGCGCTCTAAAGACTTGTTATCTCAAAGCAGACTTCATATTAGCTCCCTGATAGGTGTCCTTACGGGACACTGTCTTATAGGCAGACACGCAATACGACTTGGTGTAGCCTCAAATGACTTCTGCAGGAGCTGTATGGATGAGGAAGAAGAGGAAACAATCTCTCACCTTCTCTGCACTTGCCCTGCTCTTTCACTAAGACGCAAACTTCATCTGGGAGAATACTTTTATGATAACCCCAGTGAACTAGCTAATAAGGATATCAAATATCTTCTTCGCTTTATAAAAAGCTCAAAATGGTTCGACTAGTAAGAAGTAATTCTCTAGATTCATGGTATCACAATGGGCCTTTCCTTTTGGCCTAAGTGTGTGGATTCTGAATCCGCAGCCACTGTAACCTAACCTAACCTAACCCTCAACAAAAAATGTATTTATTTTGAAGGAAAAATAATTTTGCGTGCTAAACCCAACTTTAAAACAACAAAGTTAATAAAATGTCACTAAAAATAAAAAAAATATGTATATATATACATATTTTTCTCGATTTTGTAGTGATAATTTGATTTTTGGAAACATCAGTGAAAAATCTTCAAACAAAAATTTCCATTTTAGTTGGTTTATTCAGTGTGGCAACACTTAAAGCTTTTTTGTTTTTTTTAGTGACTTTTTATTAACTTTGATGTTTTAAAGTTTGGTTTTGCACCAGAAATTATTTTACCTGGAAGTTGCACCAAATGCTTTTAAGTATTTATTGACCCGTTAAATTAAAATGCTTTTTTAAATGACCATTAAACAAGCCAATAAACTTAAATGCAATTTTCCTCCAGCCAAATTTTAAAAGTGAGTCTTAACTTAAATGATAACAAACAAATATTTCACTTTTGACAGGACGTTTTAAGATTACTTTTTTGTATTAAGTGCCAAGTATTTTTTGCATAATTTAGTCCAGTCAATGAACGAAAAAAATTGCCTTCACCTCAAAAAAAATCCAACAGTTTTGAAACTTGGCACACTTACTAAGGGATGTCTGGTGATGACCCAAAAAAAAGTCCCCAAGAATCCGACGTGAGCTCTAGCGGCAGTTAAGAGAAACATGGAGTTTGTTTCAGTTTTTCACGTTTATCTCAAAAACTATTTGTCGTATCAAAAAATTTTGTTCTACAAAATTAAAGCTCATTAAATTTTATAAAAAAAAGCTTTTATGAACTTTTTCGTATCTCTTATAGTTTATAAAATAACTCTAGCGGCAGTGAAGAGAAACATACGTTTTTTTCGGTTTTTCGGGTTTATCTTGAAAACTATTTGTCGTATCAAAAAATAATCTTCTACAAAATAAAAGCTTATTAAATTTCCGAAAAAACAAAAAATTAGGTTATAAATAACTCGACCCACATTGACGGAAAACAAGTAATTTGTTCATGCTTATCTTGGAAATGGTTTCTCGTATTAGTCCAGACAATAAACAATAAACATTCGCATAGAGCTGAAAATTGGTACAGAGCATTAGAACACCGATTAAAGTAAAATGTCAAAAGTCCCCAAAAATCCCATGCGTGCATAAGAAATTATTCAAGGTCAAATGTCGAAAATGTTGGTTTTTCATGCATATCTTTGAAACGGGGGAAGCTATCAAAAAAAGTATATCAAAAGCTTGTACGTCTTGTAATTCTCTAAAAAAGAAATTATGACACTTTTTTTCCTACGAGCAAGCGTTTAGAAAATATTGTATTAAATCTGCAGAGTTAAATATAAAAAAACAACATATTCGACATTTAACCTTGAATAATTTCTTATGCACACATGGGATTTTTGGGGACTTTTGACATCTTATATAGAGAGATGTCCTTATGCTCTGTACCAATTTTCAGCTCTATGCGAATTTTGTACAGGGCTTAGGAGCTAATTATAAAAAATTCGAAATTTTGAGTTTTGACCAAATTATGTTTTTTTTTTCTGACAGCTTTAAACAAAAAAAAATGTTTGTATATAGAAAACCACATAATCTACAAGTTTTCCATAGAAATTTTTTCAATCGGACTCACCGTTTAAGAGTAATACGCAAAAAACCATTATTTTCGACATTTGACACATTTTAAAATCGCAATATTTTCTAAACGCTTGCTCGTAGGAAAAAAAGTGTCATAATTTCTTTTTTAGAGAATTACAAGACGTACAAGCCTTTGATATACTTTTTTTGATAGCTTCCCCCGTTTCAAAGATATGCATGAAAAACCAACATTTTCGACATTTGACCTTGAATAATTTCTTATGCACGCATGGGATTTTTGGGGACTTTTGACATTTTACTTTAATCGGTGTTCTAATGCTCTGTACCAATTTTCAGCTCTATGCGAATGTTTATTGTTTATTGTCTGGACTAATACGAGAAACCATTTCCAAGATAAGCATGAACAAATTACTTGTTTTCCGTCAATGTGGGTCGAGTTATTTATAACCTAATTTTTTGTTTTTTCGGAAATTTAATAAGCTTTTATTTTGTAGAAGATTATTTTTTGATACGACAAATAGTTTTCAAGATAAACCCGAAAAACCGAAAAAAACGTATGTTTCTCTTCACTGCCGCTAGAGTTATTTTATAAACTATAAGAGATACGAAAAAGTTCATGAAACCTTTTTTTTATAAAATTTAATGAGCTTTAATTTTGTAGAACAAAATTTTTTGATACGACAAATAGTTTTTGAGATAAACGTGAAAAACTGAAACAAACTCCATGTTTCTCTTAACTGCCGCTAGAGCTCACGTCGGATTCTTGGGGACTTTTTTTTGGGTCATCACCAGACATCCCTTAGTAAGTGTGCCAAGTTTCAAAACTGTTGGATTTTTTTTGAGGTGAAAACCTTTATTGACTGGACTAATTCTACTAATTTAGTAGATCAAAAATAAACTAAATAAATTAATAATGTTTGCCGGAGATCATCATGTTTTTAGAGTACGTTTGAGGTTTAGTAATTGCATGCCATCAGGAAGGAAATAATTTGACTCCTATACTAAGTGTAGTCAAAATGTTTTTGGACAAAAAGAAGAAATTGTATGCTTTTTTTGTCGATTTTAGGGCGGCTTTTGACACTGTAAATAGAGCTTCTTTGATCTATAAGCTTTCAACCTTAGGTTTATCGACAAAGTTCCTCAATGTATATAAGCTACTTATAACCGATACTTCTGCGGCTATTTGGAATGGAATATCAATGTCCGATTTTTTTAATACTAAAGCCGGTGTTCCTCAAGGTTGTGGGTTAAGTCCGATTATGTTTGCTTTGTTTATTGATGATGTATCAAAAGATTTCCCCGGAGGAATTAAGTGTGGTGAAACTGTAATAAAGATACTTCTATATGCGGACGATATAGTCATATTGGCAGATAATCCCATAACTCTTCAACTTCAAATAAACAAACTGAAGCGATTTTGCGACTTATGGGAGCTTTCTATTAATGTCACAAAGTCCAAAATAATGATATTTGAAAGCTCTCAGCGTAGAAGACTTCCCCAAGAAAAGTGGTTTCTAGAGGGTGAAGCATTAGAAATTGTCAGCGAATAGATACCTAGGTTTCCTGATAACATACAATCTTGATCTTCAACCACATGTTAAAGATAAATGTGTTGCAGCAAAAACAGCAATTAATCTTATGTGGAAATAGTTTTTTTGCAATAAATATGTTGATGGATCTACCAAGTTTAGAGTGTTTGAGGCAACCATAAGTACATGCCTTTGCTATGTAAATCAGGTATTTGGCTATCAAAATATTGAGGGTTTTGAAGTTATTCAACGTTTTTTTTTTCAAACGCATTTTTAAGCTTGCCAGTACTACACCCAAGTATGCTATCTACGTTGAATCCGGTATACCTCAAATATTTTTAAAGAATTTAAAATCAAATGCGGATTATTTAATAAGAGTAATGAATAGACATGACACAAACCTTCACAAACAAATAATGCAATACGCTCTCCGGAATAAGTTATCACCTTTCAAAGAATGGCAAGAGTTGGCTAATCGTCACTGCCTGAATCTCGATCTCTTGAATACACCCCTGACCGATTGGCAAGACGCATTCTATAGATGTATAGCTAAGGTGGATGACTCACTTTATCTTGAATGTTTGAATAGAGCTCAAACATCTACAACAAGATTAATTTACAAAGATTTAAACCACGTACTGTACCAAAATAACTATTTTAATGATAAGCTTTCATTTAACCAAATAAGTATCATTTTCAAAGCAAGAACTGAGATGCTCAATCTAAATTATAAACCACACAGAAGTGACCTTCACCCGTTATGTAGTTTGTGCAACCTTAATGAAATTGAAAATACGTACCACTTTATAGCTGTATGCCCAATATTACAAGAAATCCGCAGGCTTTATTTTTCGAAGAGCTTTCTTACACTTGAAGATACAAAACAGATTTTGAACGGGGATTTTGGTTGGAAAATTCCTTGTTTTTATATTAATCATGCCTTTGGGTATCGTAGCAGTTTTTTAGACTGATTAATGAAATCGAAAGTGTAGGCTCTGTATATTATGAAATTCAATTTATTAATTTTATATATTCTTATTGTTTAAATGAATTCACGCAACAATCTAGTTTTTATTCTAATTTTTCTAAAATTATGTTTTCTTTAACTTTAACTTTTTCCATTTTGTAACAAATCTCGAAATAAGTCAATCGAGGCAGACGGCAAATTTAGCCATGCAATCATTCTTAGAAAAATATAAAATCTTGTAAAATATCGAGAACTTTAATAAAGAATTTATAATAATAATAATATTAATAATAAATACTTTTCTCTTTGTCATCATAAAATTACGCCCCCTTTTAGCAACCACACAATCCTACAATGTACATGTTGTGCAATCCGAATACTTATCCCATTGATTAATTCCCAGTCCACCACAAACGGACAGGCTACCACATCAATTCCTCGGACGTCAGACTACCCTACGTAGCAACTCCAATTTTCATTCATTCCGCTGCCGCTTACCAACTCAAGTATTCAAAGGCATACCCGCCTTTACCCAACGGAGTTTTTAATAGCGAATACTGAGAATTCGTTGTAAATGGTATTTTTGCATTTAAAAAAAAGAAGATTTTAGCAATGAACATTATTCAAACAAATAAAGACAGGACCTAAAAAAGATAAACGAAAACAAATGACTAAACATACCCTGTCAGGATTAAGTTTTTGTTTTATTATTAACAAGACAGATTACCTTTGTCGTTCAGTTTAAAAATCCGCTAACGAAGTAAAAGGAAATGATTGGTCATTGGCGCAACCAATGCCAAGCCGACCGATCACCGTGGGAAGAGTACCTAGATCAAAACCCCCGATGCATAAACAGTCAAACAGAGAACCAAACACTCAAAAATCAACAAAATAAACTTAGAATTTGTACTTTTAATGTCAGAACCACTCTCTTCAGAATAAAAAACAGGAGGAATTATGACTAGCATGAAAAACTTATATTGGGAAATAATAGGACTAGCCGTAGCGGCTACACTATTTCTTGAAAAACCTCGACTAAAATTATCACAGAAGACGATACAATAGACAATACAGGTTCAATACCGATACACACCCATATGTTCAGCAAAGAAATTATCGTAAGGACCATAGACGATCTGAAGAAAGACAAGCGCACCGGAAACGACGGAATATCATCAGAAATGCTAATATAAGGAAAAAACTCACTTTGCGACGTTTAACCAGCATATTTAACGAAATAGTTAAAAAAAAAAATCCAGAACAATGGAAAGAAACAACGATAACATTAATACACAGAAAAAGGAAAGAAGGACGATATCAATAACCATAGCCATAAGTAACGTTTCTACAATTTACAAGGTCTTCTCTAAAACGCTATACCGAAACATCAAGGAAGACTTAAATAACAACCAACCAACGGAACAGGCTGGATTAAGAGAAGAATTCTCAACAATAGACCACTTTCCAACATTGAATCAGCTAATAGAAAAATGCAATGAATTAAGACTACCGGTTTATTTCCTATTTATTGAATTTAGTAAAGCTTTTGACTTCAACAGTGTCACGAAATAATATAGTCCCCTCTGAAAAAAATAAAAATATGAATCCAAATATAATAAAGGGTCCACCAAATAACTTTTTTTTTTGAAAATTCTATAAAAAAAAAAAATGCTGAATATTTTCCCAAATTTCTTTTTTTTACTTGAAAGTACAATCCTTCCGGTTAATAATGGAAAATAATTTCATTCAAATGGCTGCCTCGGCTGGCCATGCAGTAGCCTACACCATCGGTCCAATTTTTAAGCACATTATCGATTGTGTTCAGCCATAGCCGTATTTAGGGGGAGGGTTACGGGGTTTAACCCTCCCCGAAATAATTTTGTAAAGCAAAATCAAATAACTATTGATTAATAAGTTAATGATTTTGTTTGTCTTGCTGACACTGCATTTATAAGTTTCCATTGAAGCTTAAAGCCATTTTTCTATTTTCTTTCAGAAATCTTTGTTTATTTACTTGATTTGGTGTAATCAAGATATCATTTACTACTCTCGCTTTTTTTACATAAATCGTTACATGACCAAAAGTTAAGGCAAAAAATACTGCAATTTCCCAAAGGCAGTAAGAATTTTTGGTCTTTTGTAATGTGTCATGATTCCCCCAGTTCTTGAGCGCGTCAATGATTCCATGAGAAAAATCTTTTTCCGCACTCGGACTGTGGCGAGAGTTCTAAAAGATCTCAACATACATAAATCCGCTGGTACAGATGGTATCCCCGCTATTATTCTGAAGAGGTGTTCCTCTACGCTGGAAAAATCCTTGCGTAAACTTTTCCATCTATCCTATTCTTATGGACTCGTTCTGAGCAGTTGGAAAACAACATTTTCCCAGCCAATTCTTTTTCTCCCTCCAATTATCGTCCGATTACACTTATGTACATTCCTTCTTTCTAAACTCTGATAAACTATCAGCTCAAGAAACATCTCGAAGACCGAAAGCTTCTTAAAGACCGGAAGTATGGCTTTCACAGCAACAGGTCCACTGGTTATCTGATGGTCTATCTCACCGAACAGTGGAACAAATCTTTACATGGTTTTGGAGAAATTAAGATTGTTGCACTTGATATTTCAAAGGCATTTGATAAAGTTTGGCATCTTTCTCTTTTATCAGAAATGCGTGCTTGCGGTATCGATGAAACCCACCTTCGTTGGATTAGAAACTTTCTTTCGAACCGTTCAATACAAGTTGTTTGAACGGATTCAATGCTGGTGTGCCCCAGGGCTCCGTTTTGTCTCCGACCCTCTTTCTCATTTTTGTTAATGATCTCTTGTCTGTAACTTCTAAACCAATCCATTGTTTCGCTGACGATAGTACCCTTAGCTTTTCTTATTCATTTTCAGACTCACATCTCTCTTAGGATGTGGAACTGCAACGGCAAAATATGATAAGCTCATTAAACTCTGACTAAAACAGCATTGTACATTGTGGAATACAAAATCGCGTAGAGTTTACTTACAGATAATAGAGTTACATAGATATCACACGCAGACGTGAAAACGGTGCAAGAAATTTGTCTTCCCGTCTGATCTGGCCATTAACTATAAGACTTATATCCGTAAAAAGCTTGAGTACAATTTTCATCTTTGGGCTAGTGCTCCAGCTTCATACTTAAGCCTCTTGGACGGTAAACAAAAAATAGCCCTGAGAATGATTGGTGACAGAGACGGTCCTATCGTTACTTTTACGGTAAGTGCTCTAGTGAAATAGCCAGTTGCATTCCTCCCCTTAAAAAATTCAGATTTTCGGTCCCGTATGCGACGCTAACCGCGAACTGTACGAGCTGAATCTAGATGTGGATGAAGTCCAGAGAGCCAAGAAAAGACGACTACATAAATAATACGTCGATACATTTGATAAATATGATGCCTTTTTTATTAAAATTTTTTAAAAAATTATCATTTATCTTAACCCCCCCTGAAACAAAATCCTAGCTACGGCTATGTGTTCAGCTGTATTTCACCAATGGCTTCACGAAAATTGTCCTTTAAAGCGTCACGGCCACTCCTTGCTCATTTTCGAAAAATGGCCCAATTATGCCTCTGGACCAAAATCCGCAACAAACAGTGACTCGTTTTGGGTGTATCGGCGTTTCAATGTATGCGTGCGGGTTTTCTGTGCCCCAAATACGACAATTTTGCTTGTTTTTTGTTTACATACCCGCCAAGATCTAAATGAGATTCATCTGAAAAGATGATTTTTTTGGCAAAATCGGCATCTAGTCGGCACTAGTTG
This sequence comes from Sphaerophoria taeniata, assembly GCA_943590905.1. Classification (NCBI taxonomy): domain Eukaryota; kingdom Metazoa; phylum Arthropoda; class Insecta; order Diptera; family Syrphidae; genus Sphaerophoria; species Sphaerophoria taeniata. The sequence goes on along the minus strand of OX016540.1, from coordinate 19,841,287 downwards.
AAAAAAAAACGTTACATGGCGGACCCTTTAGTAATAATAAGGATTAAATGATTCTTTCAGTCATATAACCGATTTCCCCGGGGTTGGTCTAGGTATTGTTGAACCGCAGGTGGCCATGGCTCAGAGGATAGAGTAGTTGATTGCTTAGCCGAACGCTACGGGTTCAAGCCCAAGCTTCGGCAGCATTCTTTTACTACAAAAATCGCCAGCTTATCTGAGGCCACCTGTGCGATAACATGAGACAATACCAGAGTGCTTTCTTTCTAAGTGTCTATCTGTCTCTCTCTCTGTTGTATTAATGTCGTGTTCTGTCCCAGCCGATGGCCTCAGTCGCCAGTGCTGCTATGTGTCTGTAGTTCGTTACATTGTCAATTGTTTCCCCAGTTTCATTTAACTCTTTTTGTATTAATTTGCTTATTAAAAGCATAGAATATATTGTAATATTCGGCTTGGTCCGACAATTAAAACTTATTCACTTTTTAAATAAAACACAAATTCACTTTATTCCAATCACTCACAAACTTATTTATTCAACACTTTCAATTATAACTTTGCAAACACAGAGTACTTTTCTTTATCGCAGTTCACAATTAATTCATTCGCCTCGCCACCAAACGGCTATTTATATCAAAAATGATGGGTTCTAGAAACTACTATTGGTTCCTATTAGTTCTTGGGGAAGCTGAAAGTTCGAGAGAAAATACTGGGATTTTTGTAGGGGCTAACGTTCTTAATGCTAAACAAAAAAGTTTCTCTTAATCTTAATTAATTATTGCCCCTCACGAGTGTTTACTACTACAATTAAACGATATTAAGTAAAGAGAGTATGTACATTAAATAAACAAGAGATACAGAGTAAGTAAAGAGAGTAATGAAAAGTGTGTACATTAAATATAGAAAGAGATACAGAGTAAGTAAAGAGAGTAAGAAAAGTGTGTACATTAAATATAGAAAGAGATACAGAGAGTAAGAGATAATAAAGTATACACATTAGTATTAGACATTACAATAGAAGGAGATACAGAGCGTATGAGATAAAATAAAGTGTATACACATTACATTGCCCCCTCCTTAGGATTGATCGTCCCGAACAAATCCATCATCTTCATCACCACTGTAGCGATGTAGTCGGTCGCGATGTACGACTTTAAGTTTACCTCTGACTCCTTTTTGTATCCGGTACACGACGTCGTTGATTTTGCTAATCACTGTATATGGGCCTTCCCAGTCCCGTTGAAGTTTCGGTGACAACCCCTTTTGTCGATGGGGATTGTAAAGCCACACTCGATCTCCTGCTTGGAACTCTGTTGTTGTCGCTCGTATATCGTAGCGTGTCTTCATTCGGTCACTGAACATCTTAATTTTTGACCTGGTATCGTCGTGGATCTGAAGGAGTCTTTCCCTGAGGTCATCCAAGTAAACATCCTCGGCTTGCGGTTCCGACGTGGGACATCCAAATTTGATTTCGCTCGGCAGTCTGATGTTCCTTCCCATTAAAATCTCAGACGGTGTATGGCCAGTTGAGCTATGTCTTGCACTTCGATACGCCATCAAAAACAGTGGAATGTGTCGATCCCAATCTCGCTGGTTGTCGTCCACAACTTTGCAAAGATGTTCCTTCAGGGTTCGGTTGAACCGTTCGACCATGCCATCAGATTGTGGGTGGAGTGGTGTTGTTCTTGTCTTCTTAATGTGAAGAAGCCCACAAACTTCCTGGAATATGTTTGATTCAAAGTTCCTTCCCTGGTCGGAATGCAGTTCTAATGGAACACCGAATCTGCTCACCCAGTTGAACACAATTTGGTCTGCGACTGTTTTGGCTTCTTGATTCGGTATGGCGTATGCTTCAGGCCACTTGCTGAAGTAATCCATGACGACCAGAATATAACGATTTCCATTATTTGTTTCCGGAAATGGACCCGCCACGTCTATTGCAATCCTTTCAAAGGGTGATCCGACATTATACTGCTGCATTTGGCTGTGATTCTTTTTGTTCGGGCCTTTGGTGGCAGCACAGGTATCACATTTTCGGCACCACTTCTCGACATCTTCCCTTGCATGTAGCCAATAGAATCGTTGTCGAACCTTTTCTAGCGTCTTGTTTACTCCTAGATGGCCTCCCGAAACTCCATCATGCATCTCTCGCAGAACGTCCACAATCTTCGATCTCGGTAAGACTAGCTGCATTACATAGGACTTTCCATCTGCTGATTCCCATTTACGTCGAAGGACACCCTCTTGGACATGCAATGAGTCCCACTGTGCCCAATAGGCCTTTAGAGCCGGACTTCTGTCGGAGATATCGGCCCATTCTGGTTTTTCCTGGTGTTCCTTGCATGCGAGGATGGGTTCAATATCTGGGTCCTCTTGTTGAGCCTTCCTCAACTCGTCGTTGCTCCAGCCATAAATGGGATCGGTTCTGGTTCGTTGAACAGTAACCACTTCTTTTTCTTCTTGGCGTCTGCAATGCTTACAGTCTTGCTTACATGGTCTCCGAGACAGTGCATCAGCATTTGAGTGAAGCTTCCCCTTCCGATGTTGAATTTCATAATCGTACGTCTGCAGCCTCTCAATCCATCTCGCCACTTGACCCTCTGGATTCTTGAAATTCAAAAGCCAGTTTAGTGCTCCATGGTCGGTTCGGAGAAGAAACTTCTGTCCATAGAGATACTTATGGAAGTGCTTTGTTGCCAAAATCAGTGCAAGAAGTTCTCTTCTGGTCACACAATAGTTTCTTTCCGACTTTGAGAGTACCTTGCTGTAATAGGCAACCACCTTTTCTTCGCCATCATGTACCTGTGACAATACAGCACCAATCCCGACATTGCTGGCATCAGCATCAATGATGAACGGTTTTCCTGGAGTCGGGTAGGTCAGCACTGGTGCATTACACAAGCGTTGCTTGAGCTCTTGAAAGCTGCGCTCGCACTCACCTGACCATTTAAACTGCTTTCCCTTTTCCGTTAGCTGATGTAGACTCTTGGCGATCTCAGCAAAATTCTTGACGAAGCGCCTATAGTAGGTGGCTAGACCCAGAAAGCTTCGGAGTTGATGTTTGTCCTGTGGTGTTGGCCAATTCTTCACGGTGTCAACCTTATCAGGATCCGTCTTAACTCCTTGGGATGAGATGATATGTCCCAGGTATTTCACTTCGGTTTTGAAGAGTGAACACTTTTCTGGATTGAGCTTGAGGTGGGCTTCTCGAAGTCTTTGAAACACGGCTCTCAGATTTGTACAATGTTCGTCAAATGTTTTCCCGTATACGATGACGTCATCCAAATAGACCAGGCAAGATTTCCAAGTGAGTCCTTGCAGGACGCATTCCATAAGGCGCTCAAAAGTCGCTGGAGCATTGCACAGTCCAAAAGGCATCACTTTGAACTGCCACAATCCGTTTCCTGTCGAGAACGCTGTCTTCTCTTTGTCTTCAGGATGGATTTCTACTTGCCAGTACCCACTTTTCAGGTCCAACGTTGAGAACCATTGTGCTGCTTCCATTGCGTCCAGAGTATCGCTGATCCTAGGCAGAGGGTAGCTATCTTTCTTGGTCACATCGTTCAACCTTCGATAGTCCACGCAAAAGCGGGTTGATCCGTCTTTCTTCTTTACCAGGACCACTGGAGACGCCCAAGGGCTTTTTGAGTTTTCGATAAGACCCTCTTCTTTCATGGTGGTTATCAGTTCTTCAACCTCACCTTGTTTGGCTAGTGGAAGGCGTCTTGCAGGTTGACGAATCGGCTTTGCATCCCCGGTGTTGATTCGATGTTGAACCAGTTGTGTTCTGCCATATTTCCCTTGCGATGATGAAAAGATGTCTGCAAATTCTTCGAGGAGACCTTCTGCAGTTCTTCGTTGTTGTTGGCCAAGATTAGAGGACTCGCGAATGTTCGTCTTTATGGAGTTCAGCTCTTTGGACTTCAATGTTTGCCTTGTCTCTTCTTCGCTGATCCTTGTTATAGCTGATACAGATTCGCATTGTCCGACAATCTCACCTTTTCTAAGCTTAACTTCGTACGGCTTGATGTTGAGTATTCGTACGGGAACCATGTTCTTTACAGGTCTAACAAGAGTCTTCCCAATGGTGACGTTTTGGGAGGACTTTACAGATGCTGGTTCGACCATGAGGTATCGATGGCTGCCAGGCTTACCTTTCAATTTCGTCCACACGAATACTTCTGAAGAAGCAGGCAAAGTCAGATCTTCTTTGATGACGGTTTTCACAGATAACGAGGTCTCATACGAGTGGATCCCATAGATCATCGGAATCTCGATGTTTCGATATTTCAGGACTTGGTTCCCGATGTCCAATATCACTCCGTGATCTTTCATGAAATCGACACCGACAATGCACTCGTCGCATATATCTGCTACCAGGAACAGGTGAGAGAATTCCAGCTCTGCCATCCGGATCTTAAGACGTACCTCACCATACACTTTTGCGGCCTCTCCAGTTGCAGTCCTTAGACGATAGCTGTTGGTGTTGTGGAGCCATGTCTTCTTAACGAGGTCCTGCCGTACAATGGACGCCGTGGCACCGGTGTCGATGGTAGCCACACATTTGTTGCCGTTTATACTTGCTTCCACGGTCAGGCTCTTGTTGTCACGTTTCGTTTGAGAAACCTGGATGGTGTTTCTGTAGCTATCGGTACTAGAAGCCAGCTTCTGTCCCTCGAAGTTGGTGGGGTGGGAAACAACTTCGGAAGCAACGTTGTTGGTGTTACTTTGACTTGTTGAGTAAGTTCTGTTTCCACAGTGTTGGCATGAGATTCCTCTTCGCGGTAATCTGCATTGGCGTTGCAGATGCCCAGTCTTGTTGCAGTTCCAGCATCGTGCGGGGCCGTCTCGCTGACTTCTTTCCAGAGTAGCCTTTTGACAAGAGCATTCTTGGACTCCCAATTCTCTCACGCGATGCACGTTTTGGGAAGCTTGTTCTGCGGCTTCCATTGTCAGAGCGAAAGCCAATGCTTCTGGTAGTGTTTGCTTTCCGGCAGTGCGAATAGCCCTTTGGAGATTTATATCGCCCACAGCTCTCACAAAGGCTTCAACAGCAAGTTGATTTATTATCTCGTTGCCAGCTGTTGGGTATGCCAGGTGAACCAATCGCTCGATATCTGCCTGAAGCTGCTGCAGAGTTTCACCTCTTTTCTGTGCTCTATTGTTAAGCTGAACTCGGAAGACTTCTGTCATGTGGCTATCCCCAAACCGCTGTTCAATGGCGTTTACCAGAACTTTGAAGTCACCGTTCTTCTCTGCTGGGATGGTTTGTAGCAGTTCAGCAGCTGCTCCTCTCAAGGCAAGCGTAAGAGCAATGTATTTTTCGTCATCGTCCAAGCCGTTTGTTAACGCTGCTGCTTCAAACTGTTTCTTGTAGATTGACCACGGAATCTGACCATCAAAGCTTGGAGGATTCACTTCTCTCTTTCTTGAGCACTCACCAGAAGGTTCTCGAGCTTTCATCTTTCGCACTTTTTCTAGTTCATTTGTGATGGTTTCGATTTGTTCGTCCATTTTCTCGAAACGTGCATTTTGTTTTTCGACGCGCTCGTCGAGAGTAGTGATTCTCTCTTCGAAGTCCGTAAACCTGCCCTCTAAAAGGTTTCTCTGTTCGTCAAACCGCTCTAGAATATTCTGCTGTTCTTGCTTTTGGTCATTTCTTTGAGCCTCTAGTTGCTTGAGGACATTTCCTTCTAGTTGTTTGAGAACATTCTCTTGTTCGGTCTTCTGCTCGTTTCTTTGAGTTTCTAGTTGCTCCAGAACATTCTTGTTTTGAGTTTCTAGTTGCTCCCGAACGTTATCTTGCTCTTTCTTCTGTGCGTCAAACCGCTCTAGCACATTCTTTTGATTTTCTTCAAATTTGGCTAGAAGAAGTGTCATCATGGTAGATAAGTCGGCAGTTGCATTTACCTCTTTCGATTTTGCTTCCACTTCGAAAGCAAACGTATCTGGGTCTTCATTTTGTTCTTCCAGATATTCCTGTAGCCGTTTTACGAGTTCGATTTTACATCCTGCCCCACTTAAGCCACGTTTGCTTAATTCGGCCTTTAGCTCAGAGACAGTTAAGTCTTTCAAAACTTTACTCATTTTTTTTTTAATTTTTAACTTCACTATTTCAAACAAAATAGTTTAATCACTGTTCACTGTTTTATTCTCAATAAGTTTTAATCCCACTTCTGACACCAATGTAATATTCGGCTTGGTCCGACAATTAAAACTTATTCACTTTTTAAATAAAACACAAATTCACTTTATTCCAATCACTCACAAACTTATTTATTCAACACTTTCAATTATAACTTTGCAAACACAGAGTACTTTTCTTTATCGCAGTTCACAATTAATTCATTCGCCTCGCCACCAAACGGCTATTTATATCAAAAATGATGGGTTCTAGAAACTACTATTGGTTCCTATTAGTTCTTGGGGAAGCTGAAAGTTCGAGAGAAAATACTGGGATTTTTGTAGGGGCTAACGTTCTTAATGCTAAACAAAAAAGTTTCTCTTAATCTTAATTAATTATTGCCCCTCACGAGTGTTTACTACTACAATTAAACGATATTAAGTAAAGAGAGTATGTACATTAAATAAACAAGAGATACAGAGTAAGTAAAGAGAGTAATGAAAAGTGTGTACATTAAATATAGAAAGAGATACAGAGAGTAAGAGATAATAAAGTATACACATTAGTATTAGACATTACAATAGAAGGAGATACAGAGCGTATGAGATAAAATAAAGTGTATACACATTACAATATCAATAAGAAATCGTTTTTTTTTTCAAGTAAGAAAGGCTCAATATAAAATTAGTAAAATACTACGTTCTCCATGATTCTCATGCATTCGAATGACCATTCAATTTATTTTATTTGAAAATAATCTTAACTAACTTTATTTGAGAAAAGTAAGCTTCTTTTAAATAATTATAAACTCTTAAACATAAATGGAATTTTATGACGTACAGTTTTCAGTAAAAAAAAATCTCTTTTCAGGTTTGTTTCGAAGCTTTTAAGCATAAATATTGTAAATTTTCCAAACTATAGTCCAATGTAGAATAACAATAAAAACAAACATTAACCTACAGTGACGGCCTACTAAGGAAATAAAAAAGAAAAATAAATATGAGTTTTCAACTATAAAGATCTAAAAATTTTAAGTGGTGATGTTACCTTTTAAACCGGTTGCAAACTGCAGGTAAAACAATTATTATCATTGCTCGGAAGTTTATGTTCCCATAATTAATTTGTAGATAAAACAATCGAAAGTGAAACAGTCTTAAGAGCAATTGACTTCTCGAAAGTTTATTTCCTCTTAACATCAATAAATAAGTTCATAACAATAAATGAGTCTAAATTGGTAAACCCTGAAGCCTGAAGGGGTTGAAAAACAATGTTAAAGAAACGTTACCGGAAACCGGTATGACCATATTCTCAGAAATAAAATGTTTTTTATTGTTACAGTTTAAGGTTAAGCACTTACACTTTTCTTTCGTCACGAACGTTTTCACTTTCCTGTGAGGAAAAATTCCGAACATTTTTAAGTTAATTCAAACCTCAGAGTAATGAAATGCAAACTTTTCACCAGCCCGCATTATTTTCTTCTGCAAGTAAACATTACAAATAATGGCCCTCACCAGTGCAATGTGTCACAGTTTAATCAATATTATTAACACCTACAATTTTTTATAGCACGTTATACGCGCTCTGAATGTTGTACATCACATTGGATTTATTAAAAACGAAACACAAATTGAATGCTAATTTATCACTCTTTGTTGGTTCCACGTGATGCGGTGGTCGTGCATTTTTTTTCATTTTCCTTAATATTTTTATTAAACCTAATTGACAGCAAAAGTACACTTGATCTTATGAATCCATCTCCCGTGACACTAGTCACACTGAATATGTTAATTTATTTACAAATAAAATTTTATTAGAACATCGAATTAAGAAATGATTATGTAAATGTTTACCTAAATTCACTTATGAATATGTGTATGTGTACTGTAGTGTTTGCGCCACCTCAGTGATGATTTAATTAATATCTTTATTAAGGTCAAAATAATTCAAATCTTGTTTTTTTTTTAAGGAAACAGACACCATGAATGAAAATGTATTACCAGCATCGGGGAATTTAAACTCTATTTCTGCACAAAGTCCGGCCCTGATAATACCTGTTAGTGATGTGACATCCACTCCAATGCCAGGTTATTCCGCAACAACCAAGAACGGTTCTGTTGTTGTCAGTGAACCAAAGAGGAGAGTTAGTATTGCATCTGATCCAGTTTCGGAATCGAGACACAGCTATGATAATGCTGCATTTGATCCTCATCCGCGACGGAAAATTTCCCAGGTTTGTAGATTGTTTGATTTCTACAACTATAAGACCCTAGTGTTCTTATTAATATGATCGTCATTTTAGACATCAGTTCATTCGCATTGCGAAATAGGACCTGTCAGACGGAAAAGTATTCTGATGAACGCTGCTCACGACAATGAATCGGAATATGGTGGATCAATTCATAGTTACGGTGAGTATCAAAAAGATTTGCCGTACATAATATAACTTTAAAGCAAGAACATATCTTCTAAAACTCAAACCGGACGGAAGTAACGTTCTCAGAAGTAAGACGTTAATGGTATTTGATTTTCTCATTTACATTCGTAGATACCAGAGCTTATGGCGGTCGAGCAACAGCACTGGATTCCTTGAATGCGAAAATAAATCATCATCAAACTATTTCAAATGCGAACAGTCACTTGGAAGAGTCATGGATTTACTCCTTTTGCCTAAGATGCCGAGGCGATGAACATCGACCGTCTTGGGAGCCACCATATTGGCAAAAAGTTTGCCCTTATCCACTTTGTCCATCGTTTAGACAGTTTTCTCGCATAATTTCATTAATTCTCATTGGTAGGCGTCTATAGTTAAAAATTAAGACAAATTTAACCGTTGCTGACTTCTGAACTCCTTTATATAGGAATCCTGATTTGGTGTACAGCCTATGTTATAATAGGCGACTCTGCTGCTCCGGGAGGACAGCTCTTCAGCCTTGTCGTGCTTACGGTTGCTGCAAACTTTGGAGGATGGCTGATATCTCTAACGACGCTTCCTCGACTAATTGGGATGCTGTTAGTTGGCTTATTGTTTCAGGTCTGTATCTTAAGTTCAACGAGTAAACTATTTGCATAACCAAACTTTCTTGGTTCTTGTGTATGTAGAATGTCGGATGGGTTGATTTTAATGGTGACTTTTCCCATGTAACTGCTATTCTACGAAAATTCGCTCTAACTATCATCCTTATTCGAGCTGGCCTCGAAATGGAACCCGACGCATTTAAGAAAATCTGGAAAACCATTCTCAAACTCGGCATCATTCCGTGGACCTCTGAAGCATGTGTGGTAGCCGTCATGAGTCATTATTTACTAGACATGCCATGGATTTGGTCATTTTTACTAGGATCAATAATTGCTGCTGTCTCACCGGCTGTTGTGGTACCCTGTTTGTTTCGGTTGAGAACAAAGGGCTATGGCGTTGCTAAGGGTATTCCGACTTTGATTATCGCTGTTGCTGGGATTGATGATGCAGTTTCTGTAGCAGTTTTTGGTATTATCAGCAGTATTATGTTCTCTGACAAGGGTGTGGCCTATCAGATATCTCAAGCTCCAGTTTGTATACTCGGCGGTCTGGGTTTCGGAGTTGCCTGGGGCTATATGTCGAGATTTTTCCCCGAAAAGGGGGATCCTTATGTGGTGCCGTTGCGAACTATACTACTCTTCACCGGAGGACTGTTTTCCATATTCGGCAGTGAAATTATTGGCTACGAAGGTGCAGGTCCTCTGGCAGTGGTATTTGCAGCTTTTGTATCGAACTTGTTTTGGTGCAAGCAGGGCTGGGAAATCGAGGACAATCCAGTTTCAACGGCTTTTGAAATATTCTGGATGATTTTTGAACCAATTTTGTTTGGTATCACTGGTTCCACCGTTAAGGTTAGATGGCGTAGTTATTCTCCAGCAAAATGTGTTTGTTAATCGAGAATCTTTGTATTTAGATTTCAGCTCTTGATCCAGATATCGTGTCTGTTGGACTTGGTTGCCTAGCTGCTGGTATCATCTTAAGAATTCTGTGTACAGTTGGAATTGCATTCGGTGATAAGTTAAATTTGAAAGAAAAGATCTTCGTTGCATTGTCTTGGATGTCAAAAGCCACAGTCCAGGCAGCTTTGGGTCCAGTTGCCATGAAACACTTGACGTCCAACTCGAGTAAAGAAGAAAGACACTATGCCGAAGTGGTGCAAACGATTTGTGTGCTTAGTATATTGTTGACAGCGCCATTAGGGGCGATCATCATATCGATAAGCGGTACAAGACTACTTACAAAAACTAAACAACCAAAAATTACAGAAGGTAAATCGTTGATAACATTCTGTTTCTTTTCTTTTTCCAAACAAAGTTTGCTTGGTATTTGATTTTAGGCTGGCGAAGAAGTCATAGGCCTTCACTGCGAGATATCAGTATTATTGACGAAGAAGAAGAAAGAGAAGACCCAGAATTACCTGAAGATAAAACAACATCTGATAATACTCAAACAAATATTAATTTGTCAACTCCGGTATATTCGTATAACAAATAGTTGATTAAAGTCTTTTCGACTCTTGACTTTTTCGTTATAATTAATGTAATTTAATGCTGCTGATAAATAGTTAGATTTATGTTGAAAGTTTTGATTAAAAAAACTATTTACATTTGTTAATATCTTATATACAAAATTTTAATCAATAAAATACTTTAAATACAATTATTAAGGAAACAGTTTGTTTCTATGGAAAAGTTAACCAAAATTGGCAAGACAATTTTTTTATGCGTGATTTCCAAACTCTAGATTCTGGTAAACAACGAAGGAGTGTTCCCACCAGGGCACTCCCAAGTCCCAACGATCAACGGCAGCGAATGAATTTCTTTTTTTGGAGTCGACGCGACGGTGTCGTCTTCAGTTCCAGTTAGGCCGAACTACTTGCTGAACACCTTTACGGGCCATTTCGACTTATTTGAAGGCCAGGCCGTAAAAGGAGCGCTTTTTCCGACTCTTGCACTTGGAGTCACATCAAAAGCCTGGTACTCCAACAACAGCCACAACAGCAGCTATGTGGATGCGGATTCGTCGTGGGAAGCAGACTCAGACAAAAAGTCTTGAGCTACAAATGTGTAAACGAACGCATCACGACGACGATTCGAATCAAGGCTAAATTCGGCAACATTAGCCTAATATTCGCGCAGGACGACGCCAAAGACGAGTTCTACGAGCTCCTCAACAAAACGTATGAGCAATGTCCTAGCTATGACATTAAAATTTTCCTCGGCGATTTTAACGCAAAGCTGCGAAAAGACGACATCTTTGGTGGAACAGTCGGAAAGCACAGCTTGCACGAAACCACTTCCGATAACGGATTCAGGCTGATCGATTTTGCTGCGGGGCGAAATGTCTCAACATCCATAAAGGAACATGGAGATCTCCTGATCAATCAACCGTCAACCAGATTGATCACATTGCGATCGACGCACGGAAGGCACTTGTCCAGCAGTCGGACCAATACCTCGTCGTAGCCAAGGTACTACGTATATACCGACAACGGCCAAAACAAGGAAATGCTGCAAGCAAATTTGACGTCGGACAGCTACAATCGCAAGAGATCGCCAGATCCTTCTCTGATCGAGTTTCAAGTAACCACTCAAGAATTCCTATGCCACGAACATAAATTATCGAAGACCAGTGGCAACATTGCTAGGTTTCACAATCCACCAAAACAAAACCCCTGGTTTGACGAAGAATGCAGGCAGGCTCATTCAGCTAAGCAGGAGTCATATAGAGCTGCGCTGCATAGAAGGACAAGAGCTGCTCGTGAGCTCTACGAGCAAAAGAGGTTTCTCAAGAGAAAAAAGAGGGAGCATGGGAAGCGTCAGTGTCAGATCGAGGATGTTGAGAGAGCCAACAACAGGAATGAAGTTCGGAGGTTTTTTCGGAAAGTAAAACAGCTGGCTCAAGGTCATCGAGCATGAACCGATGCCTGCAGGGATAAACAAGGGAACACATAGTAGAATCGCAGTCAATGCTGGGGATTTGAAAATACCACTTCTGTAGACCGTATAACGGTGACGACGAACAAAATTCCGCCGTCAGTCAAGAGCCTTTCATCGGAAACGATGATTGCCAACAATTCCGTGTACCCGACCTAGAAGAAGTGAAAACGGCAATATCACTTCTGAAATCCAACAAAGCCGCTGGAGCAAATAGACTAGCTGCCGAGCTGTTCAAAGCAGCAGGCGACGATCTAGATAGGAGCATGCACCAAACATCTGTAAGATATGGTCGGAGGAATGCATGCCCGATGAATGGAACCTCAGCATTGTTTGCCCGATCCTGAAAAAGGGAGATCCTCTAAACTGCGCCAACTATAGATGAATCAGCCTACTCAACATCGCCTACAAGATCCTCTCTGCCGTCAGTTATATAATCCGACCATTCGTCTTCGAGGAGCCGCGACTATACGAGAACCGAGAGGCAAGGAATAACTCATCATCGCTGTGGTATTGTAAGTATTTTCAAGCTAAATTGTTTATAAAATAAATTAGTATAAGAACTCTGTTAGACTTAAGGTATTATTAAATGAAAAGCTGTTAAACGAATAATGAAAGTTGGTTGTGTTATTTGGTTTATATCTTTAACTCGACGTTAGGTGCTTAGTCGAGAACACCCTGGACAGACTGAGCATACCTCAGCCTTAGAAAACAAGCATCACAAACTGCCGACGCGACGTCTGAAGCCTTTCGTCAACAATCTGATTGGTCCTTATCAATGTGGCTGCAGGCCAGGAAAGTCAACCATCGACTTAATTTTCACTTTGCGGCAGATCCTGGAAAAAACCTATGAACTCCAAATCGATACCCACCACCTTTTCATCGATTTTAAGGCCGCGTATGAGTGTATGACAGCATCTACAGAGACGAACTGTATAAAGCTATGTCTAGTTTTGGCATCCCTGCCAAGCTCGTTTGCTTGCGCAAAATGAAGATGGAGAACTCACGCTGCTCTATCAAGGTTGGCAATACGCTTACGGAATCTTTCGATGCCAAAAAAGAATTCTTACTAGGCGATGCACTGTCATGCGATTTCTTTAACATCGATCTTGTCTATCTATCTGCACTATCTTCCAAAAGTCTGCTCAACTTCTCGCGTACGCCGATAATATTGATATAACGGGAAGAACACAGCGTGATGTCAATGGCACCTTTGTGAGAATTGAGACAGAAGTGGCAAAAACGGGTTTAATGGCAAATAAGGGAAAAACGAAGTATGTATATGCTGTCTTTGAGGAACGACAACCAACAACGACGCCAACGCATCGGACAGAACGTCACAATAGACTCATACAACTTCGAGGTAGTAGAGGAGTTTGTCAACCAAGGCTCAGCTATTTACACGGGCAATAACAACAGCCAGCGCCGAGATCCTCTAAACTGCGCCAACTATAGATGAATCAGCCTACTCAACATCGCCTACAAGATCCTCTCTGCCGTCAGTTATATAATCCGACCATTCGTCTTCGAGGAGCCGCGACTATACGAGAACCGAGAGGCAAGGAATAACTCATCATCGCTGTGGTATTGTAAGTATTTTCAAGCTAAATTGTTTATAAAATAAATTAGTATAAGAACTCTGTTAGACTTAAGGTATTATTAAATGAAAAGCTGTTAAACGAATAATGAAAGTTGGTTGTGTTATTTGGTTTATATCTTTAACTCGACGTTAGGTGCTTAGTCGAGAACACCCTGGACAGACTGAGCATACCTCAGCCTTAGAAAACAAGCATCACAAACTGCCGACGCGACGTCTGAAGCCTTTCGTCAACAATCTGATTGGTCCTTATCAATGTGGCTGCAGGCCAGGAAAGTCAACCATCGACTTAATTTTCACTTTGCGGCAGATCCTGGAAAAAACCTATGAACTCCAAATCGATACCCACCACCTTTTCATCGATTTTAAGGCCGCGTATGAGTGTATGACAGCATCTACAGAGACGAACTGTATAAAGCTATGTCTAGTTTTGGCATCCCTGCCAAGCTCGTTTGCTTGCGCAAAATGAAGATGGAGAACTCACGCTGCTCTATCAAGGTTGGCAATACGCTTACGGAATCTTTCGATGCCAAAAAAGAATTCTTACTAGGCGATGCACTGTCATGCGATTTCTTTAACATCGATCTTGTCTATCTATCTGCACTATCTTCCAAAAGTCTGCTCAACTTCTCGCGTACGCCGATAATATTGATATAACGGGAAGAACACAGCGTGATGTCAATGGCACCTTTGTGAGAATTGAGACAGAAGTGGCAAAAACGGGTTTAATGGCAAATAAGGGAAAAACGAAGTATGTATATGCTGTCTTTGAGGAACGACAACCAACAACGACGCCAACGCATCGGACAGAACGTCACAATAGACTCATACAACTTCGAGGTAGTAGAGGAGTTTGTCAACCAAGGCTCAGCTATTTACACGGGCAATAACAACAGCCAGCGCCGAGATCAGACGAAGAATAACTCTTGCTAATCGCTGTTTCTTTGGGCTAAGAAAGCAATTGAGTGGAAAAGCCCTCTCTTGAGCAACTAAGGTAAAACTGTATAAGATCCTCATCATCCCTGTCCTGCTGTATGGTGCAGAAGCATGGACCTTGACAAAATCGGATGAATGTGCCTTAGGCTGTTTCGAGAGGAAAGACTCAGATGGCTCGGTCATTTAGAGCGGATGGACACCAATTTCGGCCCGGAAAGCCTTCGACACTATTCCCGAGGGACGTAGAAGGAGAGGAAGACCACAACTCAGCTGGCGCACACAGGTGGAAGAGGACCTCAATCAACTAGGAGTGCAAAACTGGAGACAGCTAGCTAAGGACCGAGCTGACTGTTGATTGAGGCCCAATTCCACACCGGACTATAGCGCTACTTTAAGCAAGTAAGTAAGTAAGTCTATTAAGTTATGGAAGACACTTAAGAAATAATATTTTTTCATAATATTTATTTAACAGCTGATAACACTTTCACATTAAAAAAAAAATAATCTTAAAAGTATGCAGTCAATTGAGCAATACAGCGAAGATACGAGGTGGGCGTTTAAGTTTGCCTTTTTTTTGTTTTATGATTTTTGATTATATAGAAATTCATACAAGAAGAAGAAAGATATTTTTTTACATACATAAAGTACTACACAGAGATTTCTTGGATGAATACACGTTTTTTACTTCCAGAATTTGATGAAGTTCCACCAGCAATTCTCAAAATACCGCCCTGATTTTGCTGACTTGGTTTCGGAGTCGGAGGATTCGACAATGCTTTCGGATTGCTATTGTCAAAATTCGTCGCCTCAGTTCTCGAACTACAAGGATCGTTGACTTCCTGATATGACATCTCGTTTTTTGGACTCGGATGACTCTTTTGAATTGCCAGACCATCATGCATGAACGGTGTATTATCATGGCCCACCGGACAGACGCTTGCATTTAAGTCGTCGCGAGACGATTTGATATTTAATAGATCGAGTGTTGTTGTACTGCAGACCCAGCCCATTTCTGCAAACATTTTGTCGTCTGTATCCACATAGGGGTCCTTTTCCGATGAACGGCTACTTTGATCGAAGAAATTACTGCCGGGCGGGGATAGTTTTTCGATTTCAGTCTGAGGGCAGTCAATAGTGAGTGCACTTTTCGTTGGTATGTTGAGAAAGATTTCGTTTTCTTCGAGTTGTTCTTTTTTCTTGTTGTCCTTGGCTCGTTTTTCTCGTTGATGGTAAATGCCGGCGAAAATGATTACGTTCAAAACCAAAAGGAAGCAGCCAACTGCTACGGTGGCCATAAATGCGGCTGTATAGCTTTGGAGCTGTTTGCCAGTCAGCCGTCGCAGTACTTCGAGGTTTCCTAAGACGTTTGTTGTATTTTCAGAAGAGTTTGTGTTGTTGATGTATGTCGTGTGGAAGACAATATTATCGAACTGTGTTGTGTTGATGCCGCAGTCTAGATATTAAATGTGGATTTAAAAGAAACAAAAACTATTGTCAAAGATTTGAAAGTACCAACCAGTTATAAATTCCTCTTGTTGAAAAGTACTTGCTTCCGGTTGAACTGGTTGTTTTACGGGATTTCTCAAACTCCGAAGGGTTTTAATTGAATACTTTCCATCATCATCATAGGGCAGAGTTTGTAAATAAGGCCTGACAACTCCTGTAAGAAGAATCACAATTTCATTTGGACTCGAAAATGTGTAGAGAGCAGACAACATTACCATCAAACAATTGCGTGTTGTCATCAGTAAACTGATGGTGCTTCAAAGGCATTTCATTTAATCGTGTATGCTTGTGGAGTTGAGGTATTAGATTAAGCCACATTGAAAGCTTATGACCTCTGTAATGGCTATGGATTCCGGCATCGTTTCCTAAAAAAAAATTATGTTATGGTAGTTTCAAAAAAATACGATATTGAATGAATTTTGTAACTTGAACTAGCGCGGTACATGGACTTACTTTTGCGAAGAAACGCTAAACCTGCTATTAGACACCCACTTCCCAGATAGCTCCAAATCCGTTTATACAACAAACCGTCCTGGGTCTGGTATTAACTTAACTTTTCCTCAAGGTCTTGTTACAATAGAAAAATTGACATGGGCTCTGAATAGTTTCGAACCTTACAAATCTCCAGGTCCAGATCAAATCATACCAGCTGAGCTACAACATACCAGCGATATAAATTTGCCCATCATTGAGATGATCTTAAAAGTTGTCTAGATCTGATCTATATACTATATACCTCAGCGATGGAGAAAAGTAAAGGTAGTATTCATCCCCAAGGCGGGCAAATGCTAGCAAGTCAACCCTAAAGATCTTAGACCTATTAGCCTATCATCATTAATACTTAAAACTCTGGAACGACTGATCGATATCCATTTACGTAATAGCATTGATAAGAGACTATCTATGTCTCAGCATGCTTACTGCAAAGGGAAATCGGTAGAAACAGCTTTGCATACTCTGGTAAGAACTATCGAATACTCCCTAGAGCAAAATTAATACACTATGCTTGCCTTCCTGGACATTGAGGGCGCTTCCGACAATGTTGACACATCTGCTACAACCTCTGCTATGACGACCCTGAACGTCGAATAGGTACTCACTTTGTGAGTTGATTAATCTAATGCTAAAAAGCAGGATCATCAACTCTAAAATGCAGGATTTTTGTACGAAAAGGTCTGTCAGCAGAGGCACTCCGCAAGGTGGTGTTCTGGCCCCTCTCCTGTGGAACATAGTAGTTAACGAACTGCTAATATCCCTCGAGAAGTGATTGCGTATGCCGATGATGTTACTATCGCCATCACAGGTAAACATTCTAATTCCCTGAGAGACCTCCTCCAAAACGCACTTAATATGCTCACTAGATGAGCTGATCACTGTGGAATTAATATTAATCCTCAAAAAACAGACCTTGTTCTCGTCCACGGAAATACAAAATTCCAGAAATATATTGGTCTGATATTAGACAAAAAATTAAGTTGGAAACCTAACTTTCAACAAAGAGTTAGGAAAGCTACAGTAGCTCTTTTCTCCTGCAAAAAAGCCATAGGAAGCAAATGGGGTTTTCAACCTCGCATAACCTATTGGCTATATACATCGGTCATCCAGTCAACTGCACTGGAAAAAGTCACTTACTGCGACAAACTCAGCAGGGTCCAACGCATTGAGAACAACACCCTCAGCGGCGGCGCTAGACACTCTCCTCCATCTGACACCCCACGATATCTTCAGAAAACAAGTGGCAGCGGGTACAGCTTTAAGATTCAACGCCTCCTCTCAATGGACCAACAATAATGTAGGACATTCCGTCATTTTGAATTCCTTTGGTTCTACACCAAAGTGCATAGACAACACCATTCCAAAACCCCAATTTGGGAAAAAATTCCAGGTCTCCATTCTATGCAAAGACGTAAATTCCTGGAAGACAGAAGCATTCATTTTTATACAGATGGATCCTCCCAAAATCATTGTAGCGTCTTCCAAGTGGAAATCTCGACGATCAAAGAGGTTCTACCCTGGTTAAGAGAAAACGTGCTACCAACTTCTGATATCCGCATCTTCTCTGGCAGTCAGGCTGCTATTAAATCTCTCGACAGTTACTCAACCAACTCTCAAACAGCCCTCGATTGTCGATCATGCCTTATGGAGATGGCGCTGTTGGGTGCCGGGCCACAGAGACATCACAGGAAATTGTAGAGACGATGTCGCTAAAAATGGAACCGTCATACGACGTGACCATTTATTTTTTCATTCATAACGGGACGTCCATGTCCATGTCCGAAGACAGGGGGGGACAGGGGGTGTTTCCTCCGGGCCCGGATTTTCAGCGAAGACTTAAATAAACTGTGTACAACAAGAGACAAGAAAATGTTCCGCGATGTTTGAAGAAATCGATAAGGTGTGGAGCCAAAGAAACGAAAAGCATGTTCACAGTTAAAGTAATTCTCGGGTTGTTCTCAGATACCGCTTTCTTCCCCCCAACTTTGCTCTGGGGTTGTGAAAAGCTCTAAATCAGGATTTTGATATCATGAAGATGTTGTGAATGGTGCTCAAACGCTATAAAGTTTTTCTCAGGCAATTAGAAATATTATAAGAAATACAGTGGAAGCCCTCAACGGTGAAAACTCCACAAAACAAAAAATAATCCTCTTCTCTCGGTGGTCTGCAAGAGTTGACGCCATTAAAGCTTTCGCGAAACAACTTTCTAAAATACATCGGAGACTCTACGGGACATCAACGATTTTCAAAGATACATGAATTCGTTCGAATGTATGATGTCGTCGGTTTGGTTTGAAATTTTGATCACTATCAATGAGAGAAACGTCATCCTTAAAGAAAGATGAGCTACCAAAGCCGTTGTAATTGACAATTTGAAGGCTCTCCTTCCAGATTTATAGTTCATACGATGTCGATGGATGATGAAAAATTCCTAAAACTTTACCAACAAGTAAGCAATTTAAACGTGGAAAAGAACTTGCGGATGATGAAGATGAAGACGCAAGCGCAGCAATTGACATCATATCTGAAGAAGAAAAATTCAAACCAGAAATTTCCTCACCATCATCGATTTCGTCAATGCAAAAATGACGAAATGATTCAGAACAGTACAAAATTTGAATGAAGTGTTATCTTTTTTATAGAAATTAACCGATTTGGATGAAGATACTGTCTACCGGAGAATTTACTAAGTGTCTACGAAGAGTTGAAAGATGAAATCATCCCTTCATATTTTAGTTTATGATATTAAAGAAAACCTTCCTCCATTTACATTGCTCATTGCTCAAGGCTGTACCCTCAAAAAAACCTGCAAAAACTTTTTCAAAAAGTCTGCGCTACTTTGAAATTTGTTTGTACTCTTCATGTCAGTGTCGACAGTGGAGAACGGTCTTTCAGTGATTTGACGCGAATCGAAAACTTCCAAAGTCCTTGTTCTACACAAGAGCGTCTAATTGGTCTGGCAACTTTATGTTTTTAGTAGGGAAGGCATGGCAGCTGTTTTCAGCCTTTTTATCCATCCATTGGGAGTGATGTTTTGATTGCATTTTAACTCTTGTGTGTGAAACTATGGAAAAACGGGACAATTTGGCGTCCCGAGATCTTTTACCGGGACACCGGGACTGGTAACCGAAAAAAGGACCGTCCCGTTAAAAACGGGACGTATGGTCACGTTTGCTCTTACCTATCTCACCTAAAAGGGAAAAGATAGGTATACCGATAGTTACATGTAAACTTTTGCTAAAAGAAACAGCCTTAATGATAACAATGCTGTAGGTGGTATAATATTCCAACGTGCGCAGCCGTCACTTAAAGTGCTCCAAAGACTTGTTATCTCAAAGCAGATCTAATATTAGCTCCCTAATAGGTATCCTCACAGAACACTGTCTTATAAGCAGACACGCAATACGACTTAAGGTAGCCTCAATTCACTTCTGCAAGAGCTGTATAGACGAAGAAGACCAAGAAACAAACTCTCACCCTCTCTGCACATGCCGTGCTCTTTCTCTAAGAAGCAAACTTCATCTGGGAGAATAATTTTACGAAAATCCCAGTGAACTAGCTAACAAGGATATTAAATATCTTCTTCGCTTTATAAAAAGCTCAAAATGGTTCGACTACTAAGAAGTAATTCCGAAGATTCATGTGGTATCACAGTGGGCCTTTTCCTTTGGCCTAAGTGTGTGAATTCTGTATCCACAGCCACTTTAACCAAACCTAACCTAGCCTATCATTACCTGTTGGTTGCTTCAAAATGAAGAATAAACGCTGTTCCAATTACTTGAAAAAAAACGATATTACAAATTTTCGACAACCAAGCCACTAATTTACAATACGCTGATACCTTTATTTTGGTATACATTTTGATATCGTTAAACTGAGAATAGAAGCAATTGAATGATTGTAAAACGAAAATACGATAAAGATTGCCGGCATCCAGACCATAAAAAAAAATATTTTTCATTTTTGCCAATAGAACTGGATACGACCTTATTTTGCCGTTCATTCTGATATCTATTAACTTGAGAATTACAGAAAATTGAATTATGAAAAAATACTTGAAAAAAATACGTTATTACAATTTTGTGGGCAATCAGACGTTTGGCTTGAATACTACCTTTATTTTGGTGTAAAGATGTGGAGTGGTCACAATAGCAAACTGTGGAAAAATGCCTACCAACAATAAACAATGTTGCTAGTATCGCGAGAGAACAAGCCTTCAAACAAAATGCCTTTCAGTTTTTCGGAACATAAGTAGCGCTTTCTTAAAAAAAAAACCCACCTAGTTCCAAATAAAGTTGATTAACCGAATCATAAGTCTCCCAAAATGGCAGAGCCTCCGACTTCTGCTCCATTTCATCGCTCAGCATTTCCGTCACAGAGTTCGCGTGTCTCCTGTTAAGCTTAACATTCCTGAACAATGCTTCCTTGCCCATAGTTCTTTTGAATTTCACATGTCCGAATTGCAAGTTCGATCGTTTTCTTCTTCGCACCTTGTGTTCATATTCATTGGCATTCAAATTGGACGAAACAGTTGAGGATTTTTCGTCGCCATGATGGAAAACTTTTACCAACGCTGTATTATTGATTTGTACATGTTTATCGAGACTCGAACGTTTTTTAAAAGAACGGCCGACAGCTTCACTTTCTCCAGATGTCATGTTTTCACTTAACGGATCACTAGAGTTGTTTGGATCACTGCAAACAAAAATTCTAGTTTTTGAATTCCGAAAATTTTCTTATTTTTTTATTAGACTTACCCAGTTCTGGCGAAGTTCCCCAAATGTCGTACCATAATTAAACTTATGTTCTTTTCATGACTTGAATAGTTTTGTGGGAAGAGTGGAGACACTGGTAGGCCAAACCAAAATGGCACATCTTCACCTCGTACCGAACCGGATCTCTAAAATTTTGCAGCGGTTAAAAAGAAATGTTAACGCTTTTTGAATCTTACCGTGGGATATTCTTCCTCTTCGGTTTTATGCTTAAAATGTAGAAAATAACTTTTTCCCCCGCAAAGATTGTGCATGTACCCTATTTTGATGAGATGCGATGCAGTGTGGCCATCGCTCAGGAACGATAGTGTCGCATCTCTAGAACTCAATGGATTGCGAATTGGTTTCTCCCAGTCAGTATATTCATTCTAGAAGTTTCATTAGCTTATTGATTCACATTCTTTGATGGTTGGGAAGTGCAATTACCTTTAACACGGCAAATATTTCATTCAAATGATAACGAAATACATTTCGGACATAGGTCCTTAGAATTCGATCTTTCCGTGTTTCATTCAAACCAAATTCCAGATCCTGAGCACTCAAATCTAAGTAGGATTCCACAGAGGTCAAAGCGAATATCAGTTCTTGCCTTGGAAAGTTGGCAAACTCAATTCCTGAAGCACTGCTTTCATACACAAATTTCAATTATTATTACTTTGCCCAAATGTTCCAATTGGAGTCAAATTTTTTATAGTACCTTAAAATTGCAGATTCAGTTGGTAGTTTAAGAGTTTTGAGGACGTCTCTGTTGAAAGATATAACAGTTCCATCAACAAAAGGAGCAAACCCGGCTAAAAACCTTTAAAAACAAACATTTTCAAGTTCAAAATAAGAACAATCCAAACTTGAAATTTACCTCGGATAGTCGATTTTAACAGCAAGTAGATCCGCTAACTTTTTTGTCCTTAAACAAGGAGCCAGATCATCAATTAGAAGATCACCATGACACCCTGTTTGTTCTGCTACTCGTCTCTTAACCAAAAGGGGAAATTTTTGAATTGCCCATGGCGACAGCGCTGATCCACTCACAAGTATAGCCCTTTTTATCAAATCTACAAACACATACATTTACTCCGAATTTTACTCCTAAGCCATTTGAATGCATTATTTACCACTTGAAACTGGTGAAACCAATAAAATGTTCGCTAAAGCTGCTCCAGTTCCATGACCCATCACTACAATTTTCTCCGAATCACCACCAAACGCCGGTAAATTCTGTTTCAACCAGTGTAGACCAGCTACCAAGTCCATTAGTCCGAAATTTCCCTGAGCACTTTCTTTACCGCCAGTTTTTAGAAATCCCAAAATTCCAAGACGAAAATTTATCGTGACGACAATGACATTGGCACGTGCTGCAAGTTCTGAGCCATCATAAGGGTTCCCTGAGTTCCATTCGTACGATTCACCATGAATGTACAATATGGTTGCCAAGTTGGCGGTATTTTCGACATGCAAGTTGGAACCTTCAAACATATGAAACTTGTTAAAAAGAGATTTTGTAGAGTTCATTGAGGTCTACAAAGAATTTAAGCAGATTAATGGTGATTTCAAGGCTTAAACAGCTTCACTCCCGACATGCTTGCAGTTGATAATAAACACACTGCAATGCACTACGGAATTGAAGCCGGTTGCCCTATCGGACAAAAATTGGCATTTGATGTTCGATATTCGTTTAGAAATACTTACGAGTTTGATGATTGTTAGTTGACGGATTGGTTTTGATCGGAGCATAAATGTTAAGGTATAAGCAGTCCTCCGATTGATTACCGAGCAAGGGTAAAAGTCGACGAAACTGCACTAGACGAGCTCTTGGAACTTCGAGCAGAGCTTCAGGGCCATTCGGTGGCATTGGCACTATTTGCGGACATACAGGTGAAAATCTGTCTGCGTTGCGTACGTTTTTCCATGGGGATGGCGTTATTGGAGGCATAAATCTGTGTGTGACATTGGAGTATAATATTCATTGATTGTGTCTTCAACGCAAAGCATTATTTAATAATACCAATTTATCTTACTTTTAGTAATTGGAAAGCTGAATTTGAAGCTTTGCAAAACTTTTTATTGAACCAAACAAATGAGAATATTTTAATAATTGGTGACTTAAACAGTCGGATAGGTGTTTTCCAAAATTCTTCTTTCCTCAATTTCGAACAATTCGCATTCGAAAGAGCATATGTAGATAAATGCACTAACTTTAATGGGAACTTTTTGACTGAGCTAGTTGAGGATTTCGGTTTCTTTATTCTAAATTTGACATCCAGAAGTGATCCCACTGACAGTTTAACGTTCATTTCTACTCAGGGCAACTCTGTAATCGACTACTGCTTAGCCAAAGGTGATTGGCTCGAACTTGTCAGAGATTTCGAGGTGATTACTGCTACATATTCATCGCATCTTCCCATATGTGTTTCTTGCGAATTAAGGACCCAAGAATACGATTTCCGACAGCAAACTGAAAATGGATGCCAAAAGCTTCGTTGGATTGATAAAAAATCCGATGTTTATAGAAGAAATTTACTTCAGCACCCAATTAATCTCCCAAGCCTGGTTTCAATTACAGTGGACATCTTAACGTACTTAATATTTGATATCATCAGAATATCGGCCGTCATAAGCTCACAAAATAGAGGACATTACTACAAATCATGTTGGTATGACGAAGAATGTAGAAGAAGTATAGGAACAAATCGTGCAACAATATTCATAATTTCATAACATTTTTTTTCCTCAATTAACTTAAAAAAAATTGGTATATTTCCAAAGCCAGAAGATGGGGTGCACCCCATGTTCAGAAATTTTATAGGTGGGGTCCATACTCCACCCACCCCATACCTTCTGCCGCCCCTGCTATTGATGTCGATACATTGGCTACTTATTTCGAAACACTTTTCAGAGCAGACCCTGTTAACACGAACATTAGCTTTGCGTTACCATTTACTTATATTGATGAGTTAGACTCCCAGTTTCCAATGTTAGAACTTCTAGTTGCGTTGAAAAAAATGAAGGATAATAAGGGTCCGGGCATAGAGGGCATCGTCCCAGCCGAGTTCTACAACAATGCCAGCTCACAATTTCAAGAAAAAATATTATTTCTACTTAATAAGATATTCTTTGAGGAGACAATTCCAAACCAGTTTCCGGTCTTCATATATTTCTGCTTTTTTCAAAAAAGGAGGCAATAACCTTCCAGAAAATTACAGGGGAATCTCTGTTTTTAGTTCTCTGTGGAAAATTTTTACGCAAGTATTATACCTAAGGCTTGTTACTTGGCTTGAAAGAAATATAAAATTAGTTGCTTTCAGGCTGGGTTCCGAGCGAATCTTTCTACAGTAGACCACATTTTTACTCTAACGAGTGTGGCTAGACGTTTTCTTGATAAGAAAAAGAATCTGTATGCATTCTTTGTTGATTTCAAAGTAGTTTTTGGCACTATAAACAGAAATTTACTGCTATTCAAACTTTCAGGTATCGACTTGTCTACAAAGTTTATAAGAATGTATGAAAAACTACTGTCAAATACAAGTTCGGTAGTTAAAATTGGCGGAAGAACATCAAACAAATTCAAATCTGAAACGGGAGTTCCACGGGGTTGTATTTTAAGCCCTTTGATTTTCTTTCTCTTCAATAATGACATAGAAGATAAAATTCCAGGTGGTGTTATGTTTGGAGATGTATTTATCAAAGTGTTTGTTTGTTTTTTTTCATCATTTTTATCAAAGTGCTTTTATATGCAGATGACCTAGTAATTCTAACCGACAATGCTGAGACTTTGCAGCTCCAAATTAATAAATTGAAACAATATTGCGACACTTGGGACCTTAAAATTAATACCTCTAAATCAAAGATAATGGTTTTTAGACCCCAAAATCGAAGTAACAGGACTAATCGCATCTGACACCTTGACGGCTCAAACATAGAAGAAGTGACTGATTTCAAATACTTAGGATTTACTTTAACACACAACTTTAATCTCTATGCTCATTTAAAAGACAAAACGAAAGTAGCAAAAGCAGCTATTAATTCTATGTGGTCTAACTTCTTCAAAAACAACTCCATACATGCGGCGACTAAATTTAAGGTATTTGAGGCAACTATCAAAAGCTCTCTCTTATATGCTAATGAAGTTAATGGATACCAGTAATTAGAAGCAATCGAATTGGTCCAGCGGTACTTTTTTAAACGCGTTTTCAGACTCCCTTCTAATACACCAAATTACGCTATTTACATTGAATCTGGCCTACCTCCAATCTACTTAAAAAAAGGCTAATGCTTACTATATTGTTTAAGTCTTGCGGAGACCTACATATATTCAAAAAAAGATTATTTTGATATATATTTGAGAAGATACCCTCCTTTTAAAAACTGGTATGACCTGGCATCAGAATATAACTATTCATTGTTCTGCTGACTTAGAAGCACTGAGAAACGAATTGTATGGTCTTATTTGCATTATAGACGAAACTATGTATCAGAAATCACTAACCCGGGCAAGAGAGTCTGTTACAAGAACAGCTTACTCTAAACTCAACCTATGCTTGGGGTATAACAACTATTTTCGAAACGATCTCACTGTCGATGAGATAAGCGTAGTCCTTAAAATGCGCGTTGAAATGCTTGAGCTTAACTATAGACCTCATAGAAACGATTTGAATTCGAATTGTTCACTATGCAACCTCAATCAGGTTAAAAATATTTCTCACTTCTTAGCTTTTTGCCCAATCATACAGGAAATCCGAAGATCACATTTTTACAAAAGCTTTTTTACAATTGAAGAATTTTTTGCAATTTTAAATGGAGAAAGAGGTTGGAAAACTCTTATTCGATTTGTTTAAGAGGCCTTAACGTATAGAAACATGTACATTAATTTTTAATACATGCGGTTAATCATAATTTTTTGTTTTAGCTAAACTAAAAGCCCATTTCGTTTATCGAAACACTTTAACCTTTTTTGTTTTTGTTTTTTTGCTTTTTACCTTTTCCGTTCTCGACTTAACTTTTTATTGTACTAATGTAATTTAATAAATTATCATCTCCCTTATTGTATTTATTTAATTCATTTAATTATGTATTTTCGGCAGACGGCTTATAAGCCATGCATGTATATCTTTCAAATGCCTGGCAAAAATCCTCGTATCAAACCCTCCTAGTGGGTGCCGGGCGGTAATGATCACCACAGTTTTCTTGTGCGATGTCAAGAAGGGGATCAGCTAAGGTCAGGTTGAATTGTTGAAGCGTTTCTAAGCTCTTCAATAGTTTAAACCCTCAGCAATGCAATTTGACCATAGATACGGGGTCCCTAATTTTCAGTGGTGGTGTGAGCGATTTCATAATCCGTGCCGAAGAAATGGAAGGCTGGGGGGTAAACCAGTCGCAAACGAGCTCATTCGGATGCCTTGGCAGGGTCCGTCTTACATCTTGCCTTGCCCCGGTATATCGGCTCTGCCGGGGCTGACCTTTCCCTTTCCGTACTACTCGTGGGACCAACATTAACTCTCATAATTTTTTCCAGGACGTTTCAGACATGACGAACTTAGGACCATCCGCCGACTATGAGGATGAACTTTTGGCCTCCAGTCAGGAGACCATTGTGGGGCAACCCGCAAAAACTGGAGGGGCAGCGAGTACCAGCCATAGTACTCCTGTGCCTCGATCTCAACCAATCCAAAATCCAAATTCCTCTAACAGCAATGCCAGCCATAGCAATGCTGCTAAAGGAAAGAATAAAAAGTCGTCTGGTGTCCGCATCAAGAACCAGTACAAGAAGGCCTCTTTCATTCTTAGCAAGATCGCTGATAATGAGAAGGCTGGAATTGTGCTGGAGAAGGATCGCGAGGACAAGATCATGTACCAAAAGATTGTTGATGAATACAACAGTCTCTTGGCTACAAAAAAGAAGGCCGACAAAAGAAACCGGTCTCGTGAAGAGACCGTAAAACCCTCAAAAAAGCCAAAACCAAATGCACCAAACTCAAAAAAAGATGAGAAGGCATCATCTTCCAGAGCGGCGCAACAGCGTACTTTAAGTGAGGTTGTCAGAGACGACCTCCAAGTAGCGGTTGTGGATGAGCTCTCCACAAACAGCAGAGGTCTGTTGGCTGTGTGGAGTTCTATCGAGGCCAAGCTCTCGGAGATGGTGTTTTCTTACACAATCTCGGCAATAGAGGGTCCCTACCCTAGTTTTGACTCTGGCGAGGTGCTCAGGGGACACAGGGTAATCAAGTGCGATGACGTGTTTTCCAGGGATTTCCTTAGTTCATGCATTGCTAAGATAAGCAATGACTGGGAAGGCTTGAGACTTAAGCTTATCCCAGCTAAGGACATCCCCAGACAACCGAAGGCTCGCATTTGGTTGCCCCTCATGAGTATCAAGCCAAGCGGACAGGAGCTGATCCGTGGTCTTCAGAGGCTAAACCCGTTGGTTCCAATGCGTGACTGGACAGTCATCAAGGCTGAAGAGCCGCAGAAGAACAGCGCGTCTTATCTTTTGAGGATTAGCGAGGAAAGCTTGGGGGCCCTTGAGAAGGCTGAATATAAGCTTCGGTTCGGCATTAGAAATGCCAAGATTAAGGTCCTGCATAGTCAAGGAGCAGACTGCGACAATAATGATGGCAAAGTCACGACCGACGATGACATCATTGTTGCCGAAGTCCCCGGCGAGTCGCCGGGCCCTGAAGGTGCAGGCCCTTCTTCAGGCAATTAAAAAACGCGCTGCGTTCCATACAGATTAATCTGAAGCATTCGAAATGTGCCTCAGATAATCTAAAGGTCTTCCTGAGTCAGGAAGACTTGGACGTAGCGTTTGTTCAAGAACCTTGGGTGAATGGCCTTAGAGTTCGAGGCCTTCTTGATCATAAATACGACCTTTTATATAAAATCCCCAATATCGACCAAGGTAAGCCTAGAACCTGCATTCTAGCTAAGAAACACTTAAAAGCTTTTTTGTGTCCCAACCTTAGCACCCCCGATCTGACAGTTGTCAGAACTGAAGGAAGGAATGCGGGCTTACTTCTGGCATCGGCTTACTGTGGCCACGACCGGCAGTCACCGCCGGAAGAGTTGCAGACCCTGGTAACCGCTTCCAAACAACAAAAGATAGGCCTCCTGATTGGGTGCGACGCCAACGCACGGCATTCTCTTTGGGGCAGCACGGTAATTAATGAACGAGGTGAGTCACTTTTTGATTTCATTATTAACAATAATTTAAATGTATGCAATAGAGGTAACACCCCAACCTTTATTTTTCCGAGCTCGGATAACTTCGAAGGTTGGGAAGATGTACTTGACGTTACTCTATCAAATAACAATCTTCATTCTATGGTGGAAAATTGGAGAGTCTCACTTGTGAACTCTTTTTCTGATCATAGGTGGATACTCTTCAATATAAATTTTGAGTCTGAAATTCCCCACCCCCACAGAAATCCCAAAAAAACTGACTGGAAGAAATTCAGTCAAATAATCAGCACGAAACTGCGTAATACACCAAGTCGGTGTCCAGAGTCGGTAAGTGATCTCGAGTCTAAAGTAAAGACCTTCGAGGCAGCTTTTGACACGGCTTACAAAGTCTCGTGCCCTATTAAATACAGTCGCAAATCACTCCCTATGTGGTGGAATGAAGAACTGTCTAGTCTCAGGAAAAAGACTAGAGTGATCTTTAATATTTGCCACAAACACAAATTTTACCAACCGTACAAAGACTGTCTAAGAGTTTACAAGCGAGCCATTGCCAATTCTAAACAGCAAAGCTGGAGAGATTACTGCCACAAAATAGAAAACATAAAAGAATCCGCCAGGCTTAGTAAGATCCTATCGAAAGACCATTGTTGTCCTTCCTTTCTTAAAAAGTCTGGCGATTCCTGGGCAGCCTCTCCTGCAGAATCCCTAGAACTGCTGTTGGCGGCGCATTTTCCGGGTTGTGAGAATAACAACCCTCAAACTCTTAATGCCAATGGCGCGTCGACGGCGGATATAGAACAAATCGATACCTTGATAAACAAGGAAAATATTGCTTGGGCAATCAACACATTTTCCCCGTACAAGTCTCCAGGCCTGGACGGCATAATGCCGATCATGCTTCAGAAAACGCAATTTCTGGCGATTCCTTGGCTGGAGATGATCTTTAAAGGATGTCTCTGTCTAAATCATGTTCCCGAGTCTTGGAGACATGTTAGAGTAGTTTTTATCCCGAAGGTCGGCAGGCGAGGACATGAATCCGCGAAGGATTTTAGACCAATAAGCCTTACTTCCTTCGTGCTTAAGACAATGGAGCGCATTCTCGATTACCATATCAGAGGCATTTTAGATGTATGTCCTCTTGAGAGTTCTCAACACGCTTATCTTAAGGGCAAGTCTACGGAGACAGCCCTACATGAGGTAGTGCGTACAGTTGAAAAAACCATACATTACAAAGAATTTACTCTTGCTACCTTCTTAGACATAGAAGGAGCTTTCAACAACGTCTTAACAGAATCTATTCAAGAATCACTAGTCGATCAGGGTGTAGAGGACTACATCAGAAACTGGATTGTATCCATGCTCAGTGATAGAAGAATTCAAGCTACCTTAGGTAACACCTACTTAACCAGACGCGTAAACAGGGGAACACCTCAGGGGGGTGTTCTGTCCCCCCTTCTTTGGCTTCTGGTCATGAACAAAATTCTTATTAAACTCGAAAGTTGTGGTGTGAAGGCCGTTGCTTACGCAGATGATTTGGTGATACTGGTATCAGGAAAGTTCACTTCCGTGATTAGCGAAATCACGGAGATGGCATTGCTAAAAGTGAGCAGCTGGGCTACAAGCTGTGGCCTGGGTGTCAATAAAAGCAAAACTGAACTGATGCTCTTTACTACGAAAACAAAAGTACCACCCTTCACCCTCCCCCGCCTCAACGGTGAAACTCTTTCCTTGTCCTCCAGCGCTAGATATTTGGGAGTAATACTTGACCCAAAGTTAAACTGGAAACTTAATATCGAAGAAAGGGTCAAGAAGGCCAGCATAGCTTTCTATGCCTGCAGTAAAACCTTTGGCAAAAAGTGGGGCTTGCAATCGAAGATAATCTTGTGGACGTATACAGCCGTGGTCCGTCCAATCTTGTCCTATGGTTCGATTGTTTGGTGGCCCGCGCTTAGTAAAGCCTACAATATAACTAAACTAAAAAAGGTTCAGAGAACAGCTAGTGTTGGCTCCACTGGAGCTTTGCGCTCATGTCCATCGGACGCCCTAAACGTTTTTCTCTACCTCTTACCAATAGACCTGCATATCAAATACTTAGTATCTTGCAGCGCGTTGAGACTTAGGGAATCGAATAGTTGGTATTCTAGGCCCTATGGTCATAGTAATATTACTAACCTCATCCCAGCGGACATTTTTTCGACAGAAACCGACTACTGCACCCCTACTGTGGACCTCAGTGCGGATTTTAAAGTAATCATTCCATCTCGAGATGAATGGGATGAGGACTTAGTGACGAGAGGCTTCGACACAACTATTTTCACTGACGGCTCGAAGATGGAGTGTGGGGTCGGTGCAGGAATTTTCTCCGAGTCTTTAAATGTTTCCAGGTCTTTGCGACTTCCTGACTTTGCAAGTGTTTTTCAAGCTGAACTACTCGCGATCAAGGAAGCATGCAAGTTA
The DNA here is from genome assembly GCA_943590905.1 of Sphaerophoria taeniata. Lineage (NCBI taxonomy): Eukaryota > Metazoa > Arthropoda > Insecta > Diptera > Syrphidae > Sphaerophoria > Sphaerophoria taeniata. Next base: position 19,810,281 of record OX016540.1, on the reverse strand, counting down.
CTAAAACTAGATCCAAATCAAAACCGCAATACAGCTATTTTTTCGGACAGTCAGGCGGCTATTCAAGCGATTGGCTCGTCCACTTCATCCTCCAAATTAGTTCAACAATGCCGAAGTGAGTTAGCGGGCATGAACATTGGACTCAAGGTCACTCTTATCTGGATTCCGGGTCATAGAGGTCATGAGGGCAATGAACGTGCTGACGAGCTGGCTAGGCAAGGATCAGTCTTCATAGCTCACTCGCGGAAAGAGTCAACATTCCTCTTGGTGCTATGAAGGGCAAGATCTTCTCAATTTTCCTCGCTGAATCAAACGACAGGTGGAACAGCCTAACCAACTGTGTCATATCTAGAAGGATATGGCCCACCTACAACAAATCCCGTACTAATAATCTTATTTGCAGACCCAGGCAAGACATAGCCAGGGTCGTTGCTACATGCACCGGACACTGGCCTGTTGGAGAACACGCATCTAAGCTGGGCATCCCCCACAATACTTTCTGTCGTAGTTGTGAGGACCAGCGAGAAAAGGAAACTGTTCTTCACTTCTTATGCAAGTGTCCTGCCCTAGCCAAAACGAGAGTCAAAACATTGGGAAAATCCTTTTTCAATGACCTCAATGAGCTCTCAGAACTGGAGGTCAAAGATTTGATCTCCTTTCTAAACGCAACAAAGTGGATTTGAGGCGCACTCAAATCTCAGTACTATTTATAATCCCTCTTTTAACTCTATAGGTCAAACGAGTTTTTTTTTTATGGTATCAAAACGGCGCAACTCAGCGCTAATTGGGTCACCGAGCTAGACTGCTCGTGGCCACCATTTCAACTACTATATCTTTCAAATAATTTTTTTTTTTTATTTATTTATTTATTTTTCATCAATTAGAGCTAACAATTCTCAATTAGACTTAACAATAATAATATGTAGTTATAATAAATTAATTTACTAAAAAATATAAACTTAATGCATTCTTGAAACTATTTCTGCTTACATTAAAATTGAAATCGATTAAATCAGATATTGAATTTACTTCTCTGACACTGCGAGTAAGGGGCTCATTAAAGGCATAATTAACTCTATGATTAATTTCGTGGAAAAGCGCACGAGTTCTTAGTTCTCTTGAAGGAGCGTATATATCAATGAGTTCCAAAAGAGAAGAGCAATTAATTTTATTCGATAAGATATCATGGATGAACATAATAGAATACATCTTGCGACGGTTTTCTAAAGACTGTATTCCTATAAGTTGACATCTTACCCTATATGAAGGAGTTTGAATATTCCATCCTAATTCGAACCAAACTAACTTGGTAAATTTTTTTTGAACTCTTTCAATTCTATCACTGTGAGTATTATATTGTGGGTTCCATACAACGCTGCAATATTCCAGTAAAGACCTAACATAAGCTATGTATAATGACTTGAGTGTATAAGAATCACTAAGATCGTATGAATTACGAGAAATGAAACCAAGCATTGAGTTTGCCTTATTCACTACAAATTCAATGTGACTAATAAAATTAAGCTTAGCATCGAAAATAATACCAAGATCTTTTTTCATTGAAATTCTTTTAAGGGGATGAACATTGATCTTATAATCGTATTCTAAAGTTGATAGCCTCCGAGTAAAAGTGAAACATTCACAGTATGATACATTTAGTGCTAAGTGGTTATTTTCGCACCAAAGAGTTAGGTTATTTATGTCGTTTTGAAGGAGTTCACAGTCATTTAGGCTATTAATGCATTTAAAAAACTTTAGATCATCTGCAAACAATAGTTTACTAGAGTTAGCTAAAATTCCGGGGAGATCATTAATAAATATTAAAAACAATAATGGGCCCAAATGACTTCCTTGGGGAACTCCTGATGTAAACGAAAATGAATACGACAAAACGGAATCTATTAGAACGCTTTGACTACGTCCTATTAAATATGAGGTTAACCACTTAAGCATTGAAGAGTGAAATCCCAAATTCTCCATTTTTCGAATTAAGATGTTATGATGAACCCTATCAAATGCTTTGGCAAAATCTGTGTATATAACGTCAACTTGTTGACCTTTTTCCATCGAGTTAAGAGTGAAATTAGTAAATAGGGTGAGATTAGTTGAAGTTGATTTGCCTGAAATAAATCCGTGTTGAAAGGGTGATATTATTTCTTTTAATAAAAATTTAAGTTCACTAACAATTTTTTCGAATAATTTTGGGATTACGCATAATTTACTTATAGGACGATAGTTTGAAATATTTTGTTTCTGACCACTTTTGAAAATTGGAGTAAGAAACGATTTTTTCCACACTGGTAAGAATTCTCCCAGATTAAGAGAGCTGTTGAAAATAAGGCATAGGATTGGAGAAATAGATGAAGCACATTTTTTTAAAATAATTGATGGAATACCATCAGGGCCAGCATTTTTGTCTTCATTAAGATCCAATAATGCTTTCTCTATTTCGATGGAGGAAATAGCCAACGATCCTATATTAATGTTAGAAAAAGACGAAGAAGATGTAATGAAAGGAATATTTGTGGAGTTATTTGAATCTATGTAATTAGATTTAAAAAAGTCTGCAAAGGCATTACAAATAGAATGTAAACTTGAATACTCCGATTCTAAATATTGCATAATTTTAGGAATTCCACTTGTTTTTTTTTCTATCTTTAATGAAACTCCAAAAACATTTACTATTATTTTTTAATTTTGATTCAATAGACAAGATATAACCTTTGTAAAAAAAACGTGTTCAGAATACTAAAACTCCTTTCTAATTCTAAGTAAGTATTACGAAGAATAGTATTTGATGGAAACTGTCGCAAGCGTTTATAAGCTTTGATCTTTTTGTTACACAAATTAATTAGCCGTTTATAGTACCAAATCGGCCTTGATGAGTTTTTTATCTTGAATTTTGGAACAAAGCGATCGATAGCATCCTTAAGAGAGCCAAGAAAACTATTATAAAAAATGGAAAGATCTGAAGAATGCAAAAGATTAGAGGGCAATATTAATTCATTTAAAAAACTCGCAATGCCATTGAAATTAGCTTTAGAATAATTATATTTATAGTTATGTGAAAGTTCTTGCTTAAAAAAACTTAACAATTGAAAATCAAAACTTAACGCATTATGATGCATTGAATTAGGAAAGATTGGATTAAGAGAATTATTAACAGAAACAAAAAATTCAGCATCAACAAACAATAAGTCAACTGTTCTATTCAAACTATTTTTACAATTATTTTTTTGAATTAAGTTAGCAGATGTCAAAGAATCTATTACATAAGAGTCACATTCGGAATTAATGTTGAAAGGAACCAAATAATCTTCTTCTGGATCATAGATCCAATCAATACTTGGCAAATTAAAATCGCCTACCACAATGACATGTTGATTAAAATCTTGTTTTGTAATAAAATGCATGCAATTATTAACATGAGCATTGTTAAATATCTTATATGAAAAAATTAAGATAAATAATAATAATAATAATAATAATAATAATAATAATAATAATAATAATAATAATAATAATAATAATAATAATAATAATAATAATAATAATAATAATAATAATAATAACAATAATAGTAATAATAATTACATTAGGTTAAACAAAGACGATATACTTTTTCCACAAATTCTATTTCAAATGTTTGTGAACTTACCTCAAACTTCCAACAGGTGGCGATGCATATGGTATTCCGAGAAAGGCCTCCACCAATGGCGAAGTTCTCACAACAATTCCTCTAAGTAGTCCGTATTTCGTTTTGATTGGATTCGCTCCATACTTGGTATTCGTATGAAACGATGTTGAAGTAGCAGAGACCGGGTTGCAAACAGTCGTTACAGATATCAGCAGGATAATAAATCGGAAAAGTATGTTTATAGATTTTGATGTTGTTGCTCGTTTTGTACTTTTCGTTAAACTTAGACTATCAACTGATGTCGTTGGATTTTTTTGATTATATCGCCAAAATCTCATGAATTTTCTTATTACATTTATAAAAAAATGCAATAATTTTACTATTATTCTAATTCCTTTAAAATAGGTTTTATATTTGATAGAAAATAATCGTCTGCTATTGAAAACATGATATAATTTGAATAATATTCGTAATTTTTGTTTGATTCTGACTTTGTAACATTTTAACATAAACAACACATTGTTTGTGACGCAATAATAGATCACAGAATGTATTCTTCTTCTTTTGTTTTGACTATAATGCTCTTTGGTTTGGTTTTGCCTTTGGTTTGGTTTTCTTTTGAGCTTTGAGTTGTTAATAATTTTAATTATTAAACTAGTAAATTTATTCCTAAGATACGGAGTGTAGTTTTGTGACCACAAGCTTACGTTGAAAACAATGAAAAATGGAAGTATGATTTGAATTGTGTGCTTGGGGTGGAGTGTTTGTGGTTGTGGCATTTCATTTTGACGGCTTTGGTCTTTCTGTTCTCCATCGAGTCGAGTTTTGAGAACATATGTTTTTGTGCGATCTTTTATGTTAAATATTATTTAAGGACTTCAATCTTATGGGTCTCCTCTGCAGATTGGTGTTTAAGGGACTAGAAAGAAAGATAAAAAAGAACGTGTCAAAACTAGTGTACACAACAAACTTTGTAAGATCAAGGTCCTATGAGAAACAATAGAATTAAAATATTAAATTTCCATGTTTTCGGAATGACGAATGGTTTGACTTGTAGAGCAGGTCAAAATTGCGAAAAATCATTCGGAAAATATGTTTTATATTTTAATATCATAATAAATATAATAAATATAAATAATTATATAACAATAAAGTTTAAATACACATACATTTTTAAATAATACAAACAAAAATCAACAAATATGATTTTTTTTTTCTATTATTTAAAATCAAAAAAATTTCAGAGGGGGAATAGTTTCTTTTATTGTGTAAACAAACGTTATTCCCCTTTTCGATATGATCAATATTTTACAAAATTAAGTAGAAAAAAAAACTATTAAAAATCAAAGACTTATCCATATATTATAATGTTATATATTATACTTTTTCTTATATTATACAATTCGCTAGAAACTACTTATTTTATTCTGTTTTTTTTTTTTATTCTGAAAAAAATTCTAATTGTATGCAATAAAGTACTAACTTTGTTTTCAAAATTTAAATTTGTTCGACTGGGCTTCAAATTTTTAACTGTAATGAGGCTAAGCAAGCAATTTCTCTTCAAGAAAGGCAATTTGGTTTAATAAAAGTTTATGCAGACTTAAAAATGTTATGAATAAACTGAATAGAATGAAAATAAAAATCAAATCAGATCAATGAACAGTTTAAACAAAATAAGAAAAGAGTATGAGTTTTTGAAAAAAAAATTCTTATATCAACAATATGTTTCCTCTATTGAGATGAATATTAAGAATAATCCCAAAATTTTTTGGTCATATTTGAACTCAAGGAGAAATTCGGATGGAATTCCATTTTGCATGACTTATAATGGTATTTCTTCTGATGACATTAATTTAATTGTTGACAACTTTGCAAAATTGTTTCAATCTAATTTCTTAAATCTCAATTTACAACATGACGAAACCATTAAACCAAATCAATCTGCTGTCCTCGGTAACTTACATTTATCAGTTGGCGATGTTTTAGAAGTACTCTTATCCCTAGATAATAGGTGTGTTTCTTTGTCAAAGCTATCCGTATCCGCAGTAGTAGACTACATGTATTTCAAATACAACACTGCCAATATACTGCCGATATAAGTAGAAGTAGAATCATACTGCGGATAGAATTTAGAAAAATTCAATAATCGTCTTTAAAATGATAGCAGCGACCAACTTCTAAATACAAAAATTTAACAACTGCGGATGCGTTTTTTTGGTAAATCCTACTGCACTGCGGATAGATTTGCCAAAAAAACACCAATTCTATTAAAAACTTTAGCTTATATTCTTGCAACTCCACTTTGCTTCATTTTTAACCTCTCATTACGAGGTGAGTTTTTAGATGTATGGAAAAATTCTATAATAACTCCTCTTCATAAATCAGGTACAAAAAGTTCTATTGGAATTAAAGACCAATTGCAAAACTTCAGTTAATTCCAAAAGTTTTCGAAGCTGTAGTGAAAAACAAATTATCAGCCCTATTATGACTAGCAACTATCGACTTGATAGTTGATATATATCAACAAATTTAATGAATTCGTATTATGACTATCAACTGTCAACATTTTTTATCGACTTTTGAGTTTTATTAGATTTAATAGCTATTGTGAATGATTTTTTTGATAGAAACGGTATTACGAATATCACAAAATTTGATACACATCAACTTTTCTATCAACTAAAAATTCCAAACACAAATATACAAATTGTTTTGGTATTTTTAAAGGCAAAATAGTCAAAAAGAAACAAGATTTCGAGTTCCACTCATAACTGTTTTTATTGCACTTCAAGTCTGCAATATAATTTTTGTAATATCTTAAATGGTTTCCGTCTTATTAAAGAAAAAAGTTTCCAAGTCCTTTTTGAAAAAAATTTTATTTCAATTTTGAAAAGTCAAACATTGAAATAAACAACTCATCTACAAGGAAATTTTGATAAATATTCACAATCATTCAAAAATAACAAGTTGATACTCATAATACGAAACTATCAACTCATAATAGGGCTGTAATCTTTCTACAACATTTTTTTTTCTTTTTATCAAACTCGCCATCTATCCGCCATAATAAGAAATAATTTTTGAGTTAAAAAATAAACTCCGATAGGTATCGGCGTCCCAGGTTGTTGTTGTTTTGTGTGCAAAAAATTAACCCATATGGGTTAGTGAGGATAATAAAACGCGCCTAATGCGTGCCAAGGAGTTTTTTAAACTCTCTCTTGTGCATTCTTAAATCGAATAACAGCTTAGAATTGCTCTGGTCGAGTTGATTTTTAAAGATATACTATTTTGAAAATTTAAGTATCGTGGCAAAAATATAATATGGATAGGTTCCTCGCGGAGTCTATAAAAAAAAAAAACATTAAATTCTTGTAACTGGGTTATAAAAATTCATAAAAACGATATATCGGTGAAAAGTTCTATTTATGTACTACAGTCTACAGCCATATAAACAAATAAAAAAAACGACTATTCCTTTCTTATTCCACAGGTTATCTAACCCATAGAATAAGAGTTTATCGATGGGCTAAAATTTTTCATTAATAAACATGTTTTGCTCCCGAAATAGTAAAGTGCCGTTTACCAAAAATTCCTTTTGGAAATTTCGTTGTTGTTGATACTTGACAACAGATTTGTTGTTTTCTTTCCTATATAAATGGTAATTGATTGTGGTGCCATTAACTTAACTGACAGAGAATCAGTTTTTTCTAAAAAAAATTGTATTCCTCCGCTAAACCACCCTCTACGGCGGAATAAGATAGAAAACATCAGTTTAGAGAAATTTTATTTTATTGAAAGCATTTTCACTTAGTCCACAGAATAAGGGTTAATCCTGCACTATTCTATAGTCTCAACGGCAAAGTTTGTTTCTTCGCATGACGAGTAAAATGTTCATAGAAGTGTGGATTTGTTTTATTTCCTTCAGCGTGTTAAAAAAATTGTTGTTTTTTTAAATATCAAGGAGTCCATTCAATTTTCAGGCCTCTGGCGCACCATGACGCATTGGCGTCATGAAATTGAATACGTGTAAGTTAAGGGATAAAATTTGTTTTTGAACTAATTCTATTCTATTCTATCACACTACAAGACTTCATCTTGCTAGGATGTTAGAAAATACCATTGAGTCAGTGACGAAAAAAGCATTTTTTTTAATATGTAACTAATACTTCAGATTTTTAACGAATCTGCAGTTGAAAACCTATCCTGATAATTTCATTTATCTATCCAAATCCAAGTTATATATTAGCAGTTTTTTATTTTACCCATCATCCAGATCAGATTATCGATTTATTTGACGTCTACTACGCAAGCAGAACCATTTCAACCGGCACCGAAAAGTATTCAGTAGTTTGTTGCTAACTTGTTGGTAATTTATGCCACAAGAATTAATTTTGTGGCTCAAATAGTTTTCGGAAAAAAGCGCGGTTACGTTTCTTCTTATCTCTTCTGAAAAAATAATAAGTATACGCCCGAGTGAACTTTCCCACAAAACGTTAATTTCAATATCTGGAAAGGTATTTTCAAAGATAAAACAACATTTACCGGGTCAGCTAGTAGAATAGTATCATATAAACAGTTGTATATTTCTTGTAAAACTCAAACACATACATATTTTTTTCCGAAAACTATTTAAGCAACAAAATCAATTCTTGTTGCACAAATTAGCAACAAAATACTGAATACTTTTCATTGCCGGCTTATGAAGTGGTTCTGCTAAAAGCGTATTTATTTGCGTAACAACAAAAAAGCGAAGTTTTGCTTTATGCTTGGATCTATTTTTGTGATTTGATGGCGTCGCAAAATGGACCTGATGGTTGCGTCTCGGATTAAGAAAAATAGCAAGTACTTAGAGAGTTCATAACTCAGATCGTTAGATTTGCGTAGCAAAATAATTCTTCGTAACGCCATATCAGCGCTGTCTTCGTCTCAATAATTGAAAGATCTATCGACGGCATAACTGTTATTTTCTTACTGGCCTTTATATCGACTGCAACACAAATTGTTATTAGGTATGTTCAGCGACACTGTTCTGCACACTTTGGCACAGTTTGGAACAGAAAAGTACAGCTTTTTGGTGTTCATTGACACATTTGCTGTTCCAAACTGTTCTGCTTTCGTGTTCATTGAGTCTGTCTAGAACAGTTTGGAACAGTTCAGGACAGGATTTTCTGTTCCATCTTTTTAGGTAGAACACATTTTCTGTTCTTAACTGTTCCAAACTGTTCTGACATTTCTCATGCAGCTGTGCTGTGCTGTGCTGTACTGTGCTGTACTGTGCTGTCTCTTTTCTCGCTGAACAAAGCTATTGTTTGCCAAGGGAAATTTCGCTGTGCTGGCTACTGAGTAGTGAAAAAACCACGGTAATTGGTGTGTATTGCCAATGGAAATTGTATTGTCACTTTAATACTTTCATCTATCCGGAAATGAAATATTAGCGAAAACCTTAATATTTATTTAACTTATGTGTAAGACAAAATAATGGAAATATTTAACAAAACAAACCATAAAGTAGTGAAATTATATTTGCATTAGTGCAAAAACTGCATATTTTTGACAAAATGCTTTTTCCTTTAGAAAAACAAGAAAATCGTTGTTTAGCAAAATGTTCGTAGGGCAGGGGCGAACGCTGGTAGGGGTTTTGGGGGTTAAACCCACATTTTCAATTTTCTCATTTTGTAGGTTTCATTGTTCACATGTAGGGAGATAGTCGCAAGCAAATCTAATTTTTTCTATGAAAAATAACCATTAGCGCAGTGACTTAGCTTCTCTTTCTGACACATCCTCATCCTCACACATACCTTAAAGAATCAACACGTACGAATTACGAAATGATGTTCGCCAATTTATATTCGCCGTGTAGGGAATATTGCAAACGAGCATGTTGCGTCGTTGCCCTACAAGGCTGAAACCTTCTACACAGTACCTCGAAGGTATTAGCTAAAATAACAGCACAATTGGCCGATCAGAAAAGCATACGGGTCCCTCGAGGTAGACTACAAGATCGTATCCATGGTAGAATTGCAGAGAAGCAAAAAAAAAATGGGACGGGAAACTGCCTTAAGTTTAGCCGAAGAACACAAGCTTGTTAAGTGGCGCATATACCTTGCCAAGTGTGGCTTTCCTCAGAAGCCCACAGACCTCTTGGTGACAAACGTCCATCATGAGGACAAACGAAGGACTGCTTCCAAAGATAGCCTACAAGGGAAAACATATTACTAGGCCTTCTCAAGATGTCACATTACATTATGAACTGAGGGACTCAGAACAGCAGAGGACGAGCGATCGGGACGTATGAGTATTTAGAAGAGATTGATGCAGCGGGTATTTTAGAAGACCTCTCAAGATTTTTAATGGAGATCAAACATCATTCAGCCTATCTCTAAAACCATCAGGAGTAGCCAAGAGGTTGGAAGAATCTTTATACTGTGCAACATGGAAACGAATATGAGGCGATCACTGTAATTTTTCTCTTTAGTGACGACACTTTTGCTTGTGTTTCCCTATGTGCTCCCTCCTCAAGCTGTTGCAAAAAGTGTGCCGGATAAATGGGTCTGAACTCTGAAAGTAGGTGGATACAATCCGAGACGTTTTTCCAATATGTGGCCAATATAGTTTCAACGAACGGATTATGGAAAGTAATATAAAAAGCTCAGGACTGCTTTAAGTCGATGACCCCAAATCCCTTCTTTTAATGGAATCAAATGGCTTCTGTGTATTAATAGAATCATTTTGTACGCTCTTTTACCCAATACAACACATATTAGGCCTCAGTTATAGCTATCAGTAAAATGCATCAGTAAAAATTGAAACATCTGAAATCTGAAATTTTTTACTGATAAGCGTTTATAACTATCAGTAAATTTACACCTTCGCGCCGCAAACAATTTCGTTTTTACTGTTCATCTCATCAGTAATTTTTTTACTGATGGCACCGGAACAGTAAAAAAATGAAACGCCATCAGTAAAACGAAATGGATTTTTTTTTTTGACATTTGGCAGTCAGTTGTTCAATAAAATGAAATTTCATCAGTAAAATTTATAAAATGGATTTGTTAATAATAATAAACACTAAATGCATTGTTTTGTTTTGAAAAAAAAGTCGAAATGTATTTTCAACTTTTTTCATGAAAATTTTCCTCAAAATATAAGATTAAAGTATTCAAAATAGCAAAACAAAATTTTTACTGTTAAAAAGTTCACAAATTTCAAACAAAGTTACGAAGACGTACTTTTTTAAAGTGTTGGAAATGGTCTTATGGATTATTTTGAATAACATACATATTTTACTGAAATACAAGACTTCTATTTGAATTATTGTTAATAAATTTGTTTTAGGTAGCAAATAGCAATATTTGTTCCAAATCCGCAAATATCAACAAATCGGAAAAACTAAGTTTCACGTCCAACAATTAACGGATAACGGATTTTTAAAATCCACGCAAACACAAAAATTAGGTTAAAGGGCTGATTACCAGTGCCATCACGCTATAATATATATTTTTTAACCCCCCCCCCACGAAATTTTTTCTGCGTTCGCCCCTGAACTTGAAATAAAAATGAAACTGATGATCCGAGGATCCAAACTGTTTTATTGATCTGGATCGGCTAATAATAACGTCAGGAATTCAAATTTTGAAAATCGGTAAAGAGCTCTTACACAAGTGTTTACAAAATACCTCGCGACCACTACTTTGTTGCATTATTAGTTTCAAAGAAGGAATTAGGTACAGATTAAGCCGTATTTATTATATAACACTTAAGTTTTTAGACAAGGCTCAGTATATTAAAATTCGTCCTGAACATATCACGAGAGGGATTAACGAAAAAAAAAGTTGTCAATATTGTTTTTATTATTGTCTGTAACAATATGTATCCAATGTAATGTTAAAACGAATCCTTAAAAAATATTATCAGTTTGAAAAGTGATAAATTCTTATTATCAACTTGATTTTATTGAACACTTAAATTGATAATAAACACAATTTTTCTGTTTCTCTTCTATCACATCCGGTAACTATAAAAACTACTAACCTCACCAAAGTCTTAACCATAACTAATAAAAATAACACCCTACGCAGTCTTAAGTAGACGGTTCTCGCCTTAAACCGATCTAGGCCACTCATTTATGGAGTTATGAATCAGGAAGGAAAATGTCAAAGAACATAATTTTTTTTCTCATTTCGATAAAAAGCTAAAACTTTGTTGGCTGATATGTGTACACACAAATGAATGCCCAAATGCATATGCATATCCTTATTTTTGTATTTGTACTTATGTCTGGTGCTAGCAGTGCATCAGCATATAAACTCTCACAAAGGCAAAGAAGCATTGATTCTGATGTTGACGAGGATGCTGATTCTGAATCTGATGAAAACGAAGATGCAATAATGATACCTGAAGTTACAGTCAGCAATTGAGCAAACATAATTAATAAATCGTTAATATTCATGCATGCACCACATTGGGTTGTGCCATCTTCTTCCTTCATCCGTCGTTTTTAAATATTTGTTTCCTTTCAACGTTTTTGATAAGAACCACCAGCTTAAATAGAATATAAATTGCTTTTTAACCATCGCCTATTGATGTGCTTCATGATGCTTGATGTTTTCTTAAACACGTTTTTTTTTCTCTCTCTCTTCCTAAATTAATTCCTCGAACGAAGACGAATGAAAGGACATCTTTTTCCATTAGTTAATGCTTTTATTAGTCTTGCAGGAAGCCATTTAGATATTGCTTAATCCAAAATATTATTTTGCAAAACTCTCGAGAAATATGGGTGTGACATCAAACCTACATACCTGGGTGCACAAAAGGATTCTCAGCCAGTTCGTAGAATTGTTTGATTTTCGATGTGATTGATGATTGTTTAAAGCATCAAGAGAACTTCCTTTTTTTTGTATCAAAATTTGTTCGCCTTAAAGCCTCTTTGTGGGTCGCATATCAAAAATTCAAACAAAAAAAATAGGGGAAAAATTAAACTCTTCTGATTCTGATGAGCTTCAAGTCGAAAACCCCCATTGATTGCACTTAATCCACAAACCGATTAGACTTTATTGTCAGTAAGCAATATGGCTTTATTTTATTTAAACAATTATTTGTCGATTTTATTAATTCTTTTGCAAAAACACAGATTTCTTCTCACAACCCTCGGACCAAGATGAACTTGAATGGGAAAAAATAATGAATTTATCTTCGAGAATTCAAAAAACGCGCATGTCTGTATTTTTGGACTATTTTCATGTTTTTTTCTTTTTTTCTCTTTTGATGATGGTAACAATAATTTTCTGGCATACATAATGCAATCAAATCCGTTGTTTATCAAACCACATTTCTTAAGCTGTTGAGGCGGTATATGCGTAGCTATGGAATTTTCTACGCGAAATGTCTGGTGGTAGAGGAAAAAAGCATCACAATAACTTTGAATGTTTTCTCGCGATGTTGGATATTTTTATATAATCACATTGTTTAGGGCTTTCCAAATTGCAACATCAATTTATACTATGGGATTAGCGCGCGGAATACACATTTTTTTTGTGAGTAAACCTAATGCCTAAGTGAGGATTTGAATAGGATATTTTAACACTTTTTGGAAGCACTGAATTCGTAATAATATTTGTAAGAAGACTTACAGTTTACATTCCATTTACATGGCATTTAAACATGAATTTCTAAAACATATAGACTAGGTCTTATTTTGCTTAAATCTAAATAGCAATTCAATTTGCTAGGTGCAAAAGGATTTTTATTACTTGCAAATCGGCATTTACTCAAAGGCATTTGATAGAGTTTGGCTCATTCGAACCGTTCTATACAAGTTGTATTGGACGGGTTCAAGTCTGAAACCCTTCAAATAATTGCTAGTTTTGTCTCCGACTCTCTTTCTCATTTTCATAAATGATTTCTTGTCTGTAACTTCTAACCCAATTCATAGTTTCGCTGACGATAGTATCCTTAGCTTTTCATATTCGTTCCCAGACTCACATCCCTCCTCTTCGGATGTGGAACTGCAACTGCAAAGTATGATAAGCCCATTAAACTCTGACTTTAACAGCATTTTATAATGGGGAATAAAAAAACGCGTAGAGTTTATACTTCGAAAACCCAATGCTGTCTTGAATCGTTGAAGCGAGATATAACCCCCATGCGCCATGCCACTGTCAATGAGTGGCACTTGCATCAATGAGACCGAACATCTCGAGATTCTCGGTATGTGTATCACTCACCACCGCTTGTGGAATGACCTCATACGATGCGATTTCACCTAAAATGTCGCAAGATGTTTAAGTTTCTTAAGATGATCAAGACATTTTTTCCCTTCCTGATCTGGCAACCATCTATAAAACATATATACGTTCAAAGCATGAGTACAACTCCCACTTTTGGGCTGGTGCTCCAGCAACGTACTTAAGTCTTTTGGACAGTATCCAGAGCAGTGCATTTAAGATGATTGGTGACCACACCATCGTTGAAATATTTACGTCACTTGAACATCGCCTCACCCTCTTCTATCGGTATTTCAACGTATGCTCTAGTCTCTAGTGAAATAGCCAGTTTTGTATTCCTGCCCATAAGATATTCAACTGAAATACCCGAGGTTCAAGGAATGCCCATCAGTTCACCCTCGAGCACAACTTTGATGGTACGGTCATGTTCAGAGAATCGTTCTTTAGCCGTATTACGCGAATGTGGAACTCTCTTCCACACTCTGTCTTCCCCAATCATTGCAATGTTCAAGAATTCAATACCAATGTTAACCAACACCTCATCCTAAACCCCCTCCTTCTATCACATTTTCCCTAACACTCGCACTGTGCTTTGGCATACAAAGGGAATATAAACCCCTTGAGTGCGTGCTTATTATTAAAAAAAAATGCTTTTTCACCTTAAGGCCACCTATCCATGGACCAAAAGGAAGATCATACCATTATTTATCAGTGAAGACGTCTATTTACTCAATATCCCTTTGGTAAGAGAATAAACTATAGGATAACAATAACGGTGTCTCAAGTAGAATACAAAAATTGAATTGAAATTGAATTGGTCTTAAATGCAGAAATTCTGACTAAAGGAAAATGTGATGATATCAAACATCATCTTATCCTGAATTTCATATAATATTCTTTGTAAGGTGAAATTAATAATTTGTGATCTTCATTGATTCATTTAATACAGCTTAAGGGAAAAATGTAATCAGTTCACTAGGGCGTATACTTACTTTTTTCCATATGCAATCAAACAATTTCCAATTTCACAAATCGAGGACCCGCAAGAGGCAGGCATTATAAATAAATATATATAGAGTGGCGCGACAGCTCTGGAAGAGCCAAGGCTTAATTGACTTACACTCATCAACAATTCTCGGAGTGCGTGTGAAGAATTGAGGGGACCTACAATTTAACGCCGATTCCGAATGGCAAAGTTGAGAAGCACTTTTCATGGCAGATTGATACTCTTTGAAGTGTTGTCAGTTCTCCTCAAGGGGCAGTACCCATGAAAGATGAAATAAAAACTTTATGGGCACGAGCAGAATTCAAACCCTTGCGTTCTGCAACCCGTTCTTAAACAACCGAAATAAAATCCTACTTTACGATCAGCTGTCAGCGTCGGGTTTTTCTAAACATGACTTGATCTACTTAACCTACGATATCCAATCAAATGATACTAGCCATGTTGTCAGTTATAGGGATTTCAAACGATTAAATCATTTAGGCCTACAGCAAGATATTGCATTAGTACAATGGGACGATATATTCATGATGCAATCCGTAGATGAGCAAGTATCTTTCCTCGAAAATCATATAAAGCTTCTATATGATCAACATATCCCGCTTCGCTGTAAAACGGCTTCAAGAAGTTCACCTCCTTGGTGATCTAAAAGACTTGATAGAAAAACGTGATAGAGGATATGCTCGCTGGAAACGATATAAGCTCCAAGTTTTCTATGATAATTACCGAATACTTCGAAATTCAGTTGTAACACATGTAAAAATTGCAAAACAACGATACTATGAACAATTCCTTGATCCAGCAACACAGTCTGGAAAAGTGCTATGGCAGTAGCTTCGTAAGTTGGGTGTTGGTAAACAAAAAAGCTGTGCCACTGCTGAAGTAGATTGCAATATGCTTCATTCTCAGTTTGTGTCAGTGGCATCACAATCTCAACATGAAAACAATCGCTCAAATCTATGCCCCACCTGATGAAACTCATCAGGACAACAGTATAGAACTCTTTCAGTTCACTCGTTTAACCGATGTTGACGTAGTTGAAGCTTTGTTGTCAGTTAAGTCTGATTCCATAGGTTTGGATGAAATTAACCCCAAGTTTCTTAAGCTTCTATTTCCCTTTCTCTTAAAATACATTACTCACATCACATCTTCAATCAAATTCTAACAACGTGTGAATATCCTCTTTCGTGGAAAAGGGCTAAGATTATTCCGATACCGAAATCTCAATCTCAACCTAACTCTGAATTTAGACCTAAAGCAATTTTGCCTTTTCTATCAAAGGTCTTTGAAAAGTCTATCCTGAAACAGATGCAAGTTTACCTTAAAAGCAACGCACTTTTAAACCCATCACAATCCGGGTTTAGAGCGCAAAGAAGTTGTAAAACTGCCCTTTTGCTTGTCGTAGATGCTATCCGCAAAAATTTGGACAACAACTGCCCTACGTTTCTAACCTTATTAGACTTCTCCAAAGCCTTTGATACGGTGAATCTCTCCCCTGTAAAAAGCTGCTGCATATCTTTCGCTTTTCTTGCCTGGCGGTGAAACTTATAAGTTCTTATCTGAATGGTCGCTTGCAATGTACGGCTGTAGGAAATAATATTTCATCGTTACTTAGTGTACCGGCTGGAGTTCCACAGGGATCCATTCTTGGGCCATTACTTTTCACACTTTATGTGAACGAGATTCCTCAAATCACTAAGTATTGTACCGTCCATATGTTTGCGGACGACGTTCAACTTTATCTTAGCTCCAAATTAGACGCCGTCAACAACGCCATCGAAAGAATGAACGCAGATTTAGAGATAATTCAACAGTGGGCAATTAAACAAAGTCTATCATTGAATCCAGTGAAGTCGAAAACCATTTGCATTTTCAAGCGCAAATTAGACACTTCTCTATTTCCGCCTATGAAACTTGGTCAGTCTTCTATAGAATACGTATCTAAAGTTCGTAACCTTGGAATTATTTTCAACAATTCTCTCACCTGGACTGATCATGTTTCGGCTACAATTGGTAAGGTCTACGGTGGTCTTCGACTCTTATGGTCCACGCAAAGTTCTTTATTATTGCCAATCTTGCTATACGGATGTGAGATCTTTTGCTGGGTCGACTCCATTACAAGAAGGAAATTGAACGTTGTCTACAACAATCTGGCCAGATATATATTCAAAAAACACCTGTTTGATCATATATCAACCTTTTCCAGGCAGATCATGGGCATTAGTTTCGACAACCTCATAAAGTTCAGAACTCTAATACTTTTTTTAATATAAAGCACACTAAGCAACCTGACTACTTGTACAGCAGATTAGATTTTGCAAGTTCCAAAAATTATCATCATTTATTCTACCTCGATTTTATTGTTTGCAATCGGAGCGCTCATTCTTTGTACATGCCGTCTCTTTATGGAACTCATTACCTCTTTCACTTAGGAGAAACACAAACATGAATAACTTTTAAAATAACCTTTTCATTCACTTGGCCAGTGATCATAAATACATACTTAGGACTTATTTATTTATTTATTTAGCTTAAGATTTAATTTAATTTCATAATAATGTAAATTTTTAACATAACAATACTTAATTTAAGCTCCGAACATATAAATATATTATAACTTTGTAAAGCATTCACTATCTGTAAGATATTTCTTAATGTGAAATCATATTTTAATCTTACAATAAACAATAAACAAACAATAAACTATTTTTATTATTGAAAGCTTAAATTCGCAACTGTTATTCAATTTAGTTGAATTATGTACGCATAAGTGAACCACGAGACTTTCGTTACATTTTCATTGAAATTTTAGAAAATTTTAAAGGCTAAATGGCTAAAATGCTAACTATAATGAAAGGAAGCTAGTGTCAGAACCGAACGAAACGCTCCCTTCCGAACTGTCAAGCAAGAAAGATACCCATAATAGATGGATTTTTACAAAAGTATCTTCCAAAATAAAATATCTGTTTTTCGTCTTCAATAGCTTGTGAATCATGTTGGCCATACAACTAATACTCAATTACAAGAAATAATTACATAAAATCGACAACAAACCGACTTTCTCTTCAGAAAGATAAATAAATCCAGTCAGCTGTCAAATTTTCGTCCTTAAAAAGCGAAAGGGAGCGCAGTTTACGTACGTAAGCAAAACTGATCGAAAATTGACGAAACGGAGCAATCCTACTTCCTACAGTTAGGGCACAATATATGAATTAATTGTTCTCGCTCGGTTAGTTCTGGCTTAACTATAATAAGCGGAAGGAAACGAAAGCTAGTGTCAGCACAAAACGAAAAATTCTCTTCCAAACTTTCAAATGATCACGTTACCCATAATAGACAGATGTTTTCGAGAGTAACTTTCAAATAAAATTTCAGTTTATTATTTTCAATAGTTAATGAATTTTTTGGTGTTCGAAGGGTAGACTCAGTGCATTCAAGAGGACACAAGCATTCACAAAAACCTCTGTCTATCAACTCCTACTCTCCACTTCCCCGCGGTGAACATCGGGTGCCCGTGTCTAATACCTCAACCGAAGATTGGGTTCCATCCCTATTGGGAAGTTGTTGGTGGCAGCAAAGAGAGGGTGGAGGAATGCCTCCTTTTCAACAGGTGACAGTGGAACAACTCCCAAGATAGAATCAACGGTGATGTCTACAGTTCCAGTCAGGATGAACTACTTAGTGACGACATATTCGCAGCCCAGGGCTATAAGGAGCGGTTTGGCCAGCTCTTCGTCTTAGAGTTGAACTAAATACCTGGTCGGGGGTCGAGCGTCGGGGTGACTGCCCAGCCACAGAAAGAAAATATTGTTCCGAAACACAAACAAGCCTCGGATACGGACGGAATTAATGATGACGACCCACGCAAACGATATAAGGATAAGGAAAACGAATTTCGGTTTTGTACTTGGAATGTTAGGTCCCTTTACAGACCAGCAGCTCAACAGCTAGCGGAAGCCCTTGACTGCTATAAAGATGGTCCGGGCCTATGTAAAATGAACAACTGTGATATCTACTACGGCGACTGCTACCGGGAACAAAATCAGCATATATTTGGATGTTGATTTGTAGTTCGGACTCAACTCAGGAGGAAGGTCTTGAGTTTCAACTCAGTAAATGAGTGCATCATGACAATCCGCATCAAGGCAAGGGGCCAGCTCGGTCCCTAGCTAGCTGTCTCCAGTTTCGCACTCCAAGTTGATTGAGGTTCTCTTCCAATTATGTGTGCCACCTGAGTCAGGGTCTTCCTCTCCTTCTCTGCCCCTCGGGAATAGTGTCCGGGCCAGAGCATTTTGTTCAATCCGAGCCATCTAAGTCTCTGGACATTGACCCTTCTGGCTAGGTCCACGTCGTTGTATAACCCTTAAAGTTCGCTGTTGTATCTTTTTCTCCATTCCCCATCAATTCACATGGGGCCGAAGTTGACCCGAAGAACTTTCCTGTCGAAACAGCCTAAGGCACATTCATCCGATTGTGTCAAGGTCCATGCTTCTGCACCATACAGCAGGACTGGGATGATGAAGGTGTTGTACAGTTTTATCTTAGGGCTTTTTCACTCAATTGGTTTCTTAGCCCAAAGAAACAGCGATTAGCAAGAGTTAATCTTCGTCTGATCTCGGCGCTGACGTTATTGCCCGTGTTAATAGCAGAGCCTAAGTAGACAAACGGAAATATACATCCAGCATTTAACTGCAATATTACACCATTTTTTGAAGATAACATCAAGAGAGTAAAAACACACCAGCACTTGTGAGGGAGAGCATCGGCAGAAACTATTGCAACAGCCTTCCTGTCTTGCCACCTGTATTGGTCTTAGAATCCTAAGGTCATAAAGGTGGTATAGGTTGTTGAGGGGAAACATCGCTTTCGTTACATCATAAGAATACATTAAAACAAGAAAATATGTGACAGAAAGAGGCAAAGAAGAGGCAGGAAATGGTCTTATGTTTCAGAAAGGTGGCTTTACCATAAAGAATGCTATAGAAGCAGCGGATTACATCAACGGAGCTTGGCTAGCTTAGGGCCAGTTGTACAGTCGAGAATAATATCTTTTCCAGTGATCAACAAAGCCCAATTGCTTTCAATAACAGCTACATAAAAGAATCATGGCATAGTTTGTCTTCAAATTATTCTAGATGTCACTACTTTCTATGCCAGAAGAAGCTTGTCTCAACTAAATGAGAACAATATGTCCTTACATTTTTTGACACTGCGACGTGCGACTGAAAGGGCTAGTGGTGCTAACCCGGCGGCCACACGAGCAAGTTCTGGCTAGCAAGTTGGCATACAATCAAATATTTTACTCACACATTCAAACTTTTAGTACTTGCTTTGATACTGGCTGGTCAACTGGCTAGCAAATTTTCCAGCCAGTAAAACGAGCAAGTAAACCGGCAAGTAATTTGACAGGTTTTGCCAAATATATCAAAATGAACAAAATTAAATTAGAAAATTAGTTGAAACGAGGATTTTTATTTCTATTTTTGCTGGCGACATCTTGGAAATTCAAAATTGGATGTTAAAAGCAGGTAAGCTTGTAAAAAATATGTGAACTTGCTTGCAAGTTGACTAGCAAGTTTTTTGCCACCTACGTCACACCAAGTACACCGATAGAGATTTGACAAATAATATATGTACGCTACTTGCTGGCCAGAACTTGCTCATGTGGCCGCAGGGTAAATGGAATTTGAACCTTCCTATTCCAAATAAAATATATTAGGGGTATTCACGATCCGGTGCAACATAAAGGTGCAAAATTGCGAAATTGCATCTTTTTTTGTAAATCGTGAACACACCTTTACTATTCTATAGCAATACCGGAGTAAAAATGTCAAAAACCAACATTTGTGAGAGAGAATGACAGCTGCCAATTATAAACTACATCAGACAAATTTTGCACCATTGTAATTTTCTGTTGCAATAGGGTAGGTGTGTTGCAAAAGTGCAAAAGTGTAGCAAAATTGTAGTCTGTATATTTTGTTGTTTTAGTGCAAGAAAATGTTACACTTTTACACTTTTGCAACGATACAAGACCATTTGCACCGAATCGTGAATACCCCTATTATTCCAGTAATGGACACTGGAAAGTGTTCCTGTTCTTCACCTATGTTTTTTTTAGTACTGCGTTTGAGTAGTAGTTTTTTGTGTACTAATTCGACTAATTAGCAGAAAACGTCAACGTCAATCTAAGTTTTGTCAAAATTCCTCCCATTTGTTTACATGCCTATTTAAAGCAAGTTTTAATTGGTTTATTGTTTTCTTTTCTTTCATTGAAAAGTTCAATTGTACTGCAAAAATAGTCACAAAATACAATTGACAATGCTATCACCTGCTAAAAAGCGAATCATTCTCATATGCTTCATTGGAATTCTTATTTGGCTTCTTTTTCGATACTCGTTCGGTGATGGACTTTTGCTATCAGTAAGTTTTATTTTCTATTCTTATCATATTGAGCATTCAAGTGATACAAGGTTTGTCCATTAAACAGATCGAAAACGTTACGCGGATACCTGGTACTCCAATTCTAGTCACGGTGTTCTATGAGGCTCTCTGTCCGGACTCGAAACATTTCATAACAAAGCAATTAGTGCCTGCTTACAAGGCAGCCCCTTCTGCTTTAGAAGTTGTCCTTGTACCTTATGGAAAGGCATCGGTAAGTACATATTGCTGTTTTTTTTGTTTTTATTGAGAGAAAATAACCAAACTTTTGCAGACTTCAACCAATTCAGATGGGTCCCTGAAATTCGATTGCCAACATGGCCCACTGGAATGTCAAGCGAATATTTATCACGCCTGTGCCGTTGAGATTATTACAGACCCCATGAAAAAACTCGACATCGTTACTTGCATGATAAGAGATAATCGGCTGCCCAAGGAAGCCTTGTACAGAGTTAGTGCTCCTTGGAGTTCAACTAATACAAATTTTAACGCATTGTTTTGTCTTTTCAGTGTGCAAAGGATCACAATATAGACACGGCAGATGCAATTCAAAAGTGTCATGATTCGGTTCAAGGGAGTTTGCTACTGAAATTGAATGGAGAACTCACTCACGCATTGAGACCATCGGTTTCCTTCATACCGACAATCACAATTGATGGAGCCCAAGGCAAACAAGCAGCTATACTGAAGAATCTAATGGCAGAAATCTGTAAAGTTGCATCGGGCGATCCTTTGGTTAAAGACGTTTGTACCAACGATTAAACATTCCATTTAAAAACTAGAAAATCTTTTTTATTTCATATTTACTTACTTGCTTATGGTGGCGCTACAGTCCAGGTCGGACCAAGGCCTTACCCAACAAACATCTCCAGCCAGCTCGGTCCCCAACTAACTAACTAACTACCTCCAGTTTCGCACGCCAAGTTGGTTCAGGTCCTCTACCACCGGTGTGGTCCACCTGAGTCACGGTCTTCCTCTTCTGCGACGTCCTTCCGGGTTGGATTCGAAGACTCAATTCATATTTAGAATTGGTAATTTCATGCTACAACTTAAAAGGTATCTTTAACTGCATGATTTTCACCTTCATAGCAGGGGAAATTAGCCCCGAGAAAATCGTTTAATGTAAATTTAGGATTGAACAACAAAAATGTAAAATTTCCTTACCCGTGAACATACCTCGAACAAAAATTCCCTTTCAAGGGGAATTTTATTGATTGGAAACTGTCTGTCAAAAACCATGGGCAATTTGACACTTCAGTCACATTTCATATTTTTGTGATTTTACCTCTGCGAAAGAAATCGTGCCAAACAAAATGCCAAGAAAAACTTCAAAATACATAAAATACACCCAAGAAGAACTTGAAAACTACAAAAATGCCGAAGGCTCGTGTGTGAAAAAAATGACTTGCAATCTGCATCTAAATATACTTCCGTCTGGCTTAAAAGATTTCAAAAAGTCGCTGCTAGCTCTGCTTTCATCAAAGAAAATCGGTTCTTACGACAACACAATGGAGGGAATCATTCTGGACATCCACAATGTAAAACTAGTCGACACAAGTGGTGCAATACGTTTTGATGATCCAAAGATCCACTTGGACGTTCTAAGTGATTGCTATGTTTTTAAGCCATTTATTGGAGCCATTGTTAAAGGAACAGTCCGACACATTTCGGCATCGCAAATCGGTGTAATTATTTATCGGGTTTTCAGTGTGTCCATACGACTTGTGAATAAATCAAATATCAAGCTTGAAGTGAATTCAGAAATTGAATTCAAAATAAAGAAGTTCAATTTGGAGAGCGTGTATCCGTACATTGAGGGAGCATTGGTGAATGCTGTTCCTTTCGAAAATGTAAGTTTTTTTTTATTTTAATTTTTATCATGTTTCATGGTTTGTGGGAAATGTTTTGGTTATGGGTTATTTTTCTTGTCAAAATGACGGCACACCGACATCGCACTTGCTGTCTTGGCATCAGCGATGCCACTGGTAAACAAATAATAAACCAAATATTTTATAAAAGCGTGCGTAAAAAAAAATTCATAAAAATGTTATAACACTTTTGTAACTGTCAAAAGGCAAACGTCAAAATCTCCGAATAATAGCCTTTTCACACCAGACGCAAAACGCTGTTTTCAGCTGTCAATTTTCAAAAACTCGAAATCTGTTCACACCTAATAGCCTTTTCACATCAGACGCAAAACGCGGTTTTGCAAAACTTTTCAAAAACTTGAAGGAAATCAAGTGTTTTCCCATACAAATTTGTTGACAGCTCTGTTTTGCAAAACAACAAGTTTTTGTGAAAACCAGTCAAAACCAAAAAAGTGAAAGCATTCAGCAGTCTATAATTCATTATATCGTATATATCGTATGTATCGATCGTATATATTTCTCCCTCCCTCCAATAGCAAGAGTAGATTGACAGTCTGCTTGTAAAATTGTTCACGACTAAACGTGTCAGTTGATATAGGGTTGCCATTTGAGAACATATAAAAATACAAATGAACAATATCTTAGCAGCGACAAACAAATATTTTTTTCTTTTGAAAAATCGATGAGGAAAACTTTTTCAT
The DNA here is from genome assembly GCA_943590905.1 of Sphaerophoria taeniata. Classification (NCBI taxonomy): domain Eukaryota; kingdom Metazoa; phylum Arthropoda; class Insecta; order Diptera; family Syrphidae; genus Sphaerophoria; species Sphaerophoria taeniata. The sequence continues at coordinate 19,786,411 of OX016540.1, read as the reverse complement.
CCAGCGGTTTTCAATTTTTAATATCTTACACTAACGTGAATCAAACTTGCAACGAAAAACAAAGAGCGAATGTGTGTGAAAAAAAGTGTGAATCTTCTAAAAAGAGAACATATGGCATCCCTTACTTAACATCAAAGATTTTTAATGTCAAACAAAAACCTGAAATTTAGGTGTGAACATATTTCGAGTTTTTGAAAACTGACAGCTGAAAACAGCGTTTTGCGTCTGGTGTGAAAAGGCTATAAATTTCAGGTTTTTGTTTGACATTAAAAATCTTTGATGTCAAGTAAGAGATGCCATATGTTCTCTTTTTAGAAGATTCACACTTTTTCACACACATTCGCTCTTTGTTTTTCATTGCAAGTTTGATTCACGTTAGTGTAAGATATTAAAAATTGAAAACCACTGGATGAAAAAGTTTTCCTCATCGATTTTTCAAAAGAAAAAAATATTTGTTCATTTGTATTTTTATATGTTCTCAAATGGCAACCCTATATCAACTGACACGTTTAGTCGTGAACAATTTTACAAGCAGACTGTCAATCTACTCTTGCTATTGGAGGGAGGGAGAAATATATACGATCGATACATACGATATATACGATATAATGAATTATAGACTGCTGAATGCTTTCACTATTTTGGTTTTGACTGGTTTTCACAAAAACTTGTTGTTTTGCAAAACAGGGCTGTCAACAAATTTGTATGGGAAAACACTTGATTTCCTTCAAGTTTTTGAAAAGTTTTGCAAAACCGCGTTTTGCGTCTGATGTGAAAAGGCTTTAACTTTCCCTCTGTAACAATATTTTTTTCTTTTTCATTGCAGAATTTAAAACGTCCTTATCTGGAAGACAGTGAACCGGAAGACGTCAAAGACGCTATAGAACTGATAACGGAAATAAAGGAAGATGAATTGAGTGACGCGACGACAATTTCTCCATCAAAACCAAAGAAAAGAAAAAAATCAATCTCTTTCAAAACGGAAGAATAATAAATATATCTCCTTTCAAAAATAATGTCTTTTTCTTTAATCCACCAAGTTCAGTGAATATTTGTATATTTAGGCCATGTGCGAATTGGATGAATTCGGGTTAAGGCCGTGTGCGAATTGGATGAATTGTGGTTAAAAAATAAAAATGGATGAATTTTTAACCACTACTGTCATATTTTAACCTGCTCAGCAGCTAGTCAAATAATGCGAAGTGTCAAAATTTAACCAAACGTCAAGTTTTAAACCATTTTTAACTGAATTCGCACACGGCCTTATTTGACAGGTAAACGATGGCTTTTTGGGTCGCCATCTAGTTACAAACAGAGGTACCAAACCTTAAAATTATCAAATGGATGTATTCGGCAATAATTAGACTAATACTGACCTATGGTAATTTGGTTTGGTGGAAAGCTTTAGAAAAGAGCACGAACCTGAAAACTTTGACAAAAGTTCAAAGACTTGCGTGCACAGGCATTACGGGGGCAATGAGATCCACTCCAACTGCGGGACTGGAAGTTATACTCAATATAATACCCCTAGGCGTCTTTGTTGAAGAATCTGCGGCCAAAAGTGCCCTGAGACTTGGTCAAACTAAAATCTGGAAAAACAGTTCCATAGGACATGCTCAAATCCTTCACAGACTATAAAATACCCGAACTTGATTTTCATAAACCATTCAAGGCTGCCATCCCAAGCAGAGAGGAATGGATAGATACCCCAGTGAGTCGTCAATAGCTATCTATACTGATGGCTCTAAGATGGACACTGGTGTAAGGGCAGGCTTCTATTCTGAATCCCTCAAGTTAACCGCCTCGCTTAGGCTTCCACACTACAGTAGTGTCTTCCAGGCGGAGGTGTTGGCAGTGACAACAGCTGCTAAAAAGGTATCAATGATGGCGAGGTGATACCACGAGCTGGTGATTTACATTGATAGCCAAGCGGCAATAAAAGCGATTACTGCAACTGAGGTAAAATCAAAGCTTGTTTCATGCTGTCGCGAAGAGCTTAAGGTTCTTGGCACACAGCACAGCATTATTAGACTCTGCTGGGTGTTGGGTCCCAGGCCACAGAGATATACCAGGCAAAGAGAAAGCCGATGAATTAGCAAGACTATGGTCAACGCTTGACGTAAGCCAAGCTCAGCTAGTTAGCATCCCTATTCCCTACCTACCTGTTATTTAAAACAGGAAATCTCAAAAAGAATAACTATTAAGGCCGATGAAAGGTGGAACCTTCTTGACACCTGCGGCACTTAATCTGTTAGGTTATCATATGAAAAAGATGAGAATCAGTTCAGATGATCTATGCAGAGGATGCGGTGCCGAGAATGTGCATGAAGACACTTCGCACTTTCTGTGTCAACTGTCTCGCAGTCTCCCACCAAAGGAAGAAATTGCTCGGCAACTATTTCTTCGGGGATTTAGAAGAACTCTCTAGTACACCACGTACTAACATTCTGAACTTCGTCAAAGCCTTTAAATGGCTTGATTAACTGATCACATAAGTTTTTCTTATTAGCTTGAGTAGCTATACTCACGTTTATCACAATGGATCTGTATTGATCTAAGTGTGACGGTAACGACATCAACTGTCAGCCCCTTAAACTAACCTAACCTACAAACAGAGGTAGCCATTTTTTCCTCAATACGAACTTACTTAAGGTGGTGCTACAGTCCGATGAGGGCTTGAGCCTCAATCAACATTCTCCATCAGCCAGCTCGGTCCCTAGCTAGCTGTCTCCAGTTTTGTGCTCCAAGTTGATTGAGGTCCTCTTCCACTTGTGTGCGCCACCTGAGTCACGGTCTTTCTCTCCTTCTATGTCCCTCGGGAATAGTGTCGAAGGCTTTCTGATTGGTGTTCATCCGCTCTAAATGACCGAGCCATCTGAGTCTCTGGATCTTAACCCTTCTGGCTTGGTCCATGTCGTTGGACAACCCGAAAAGTTCGCTGTTGTATCTTCTTCGCTATTCCCCATGAATGCACATGGGGCCAAAGATGACCCGAAGAACTTTCCTCTTGAAACATCCGATTCTGTCTAGGTCCATGCTTCTGCATCATACAGCAGGACAGTTTTAACTTAGTTGCTCGAGAGAGGGCTTTTCCACTCGATTGTTTTCTTAGCCCCAACAAACAGCGATTAGCAAGATATATTCTTCGTCTGATCTCGGCGCTGGTGTTATTGCCCGTGTTAATAGCGGAACCTAGGAAGGCAAACTCCTCTACTACCTCGAAGTTGTATGCGTCTATTGTGATGTTCTGTTCGAGTCGTCGCGTCAGTGTTGGGTGTCCTTCCTCGTTTTTCCCTCATTTACCGCTAAACCCATTTTTGCCGCTTCTGTCTCAATTCTCAGAAAGGCGCCATTGACGTCACGCTTTGCTCTTCTAATTATTTCAATATCATCGGCGTACGCGAGAAGTTGAACATATTTTTGAAGATAGTGCCTCTGGTGTTGACGGTGCAGTTTTGCACTATCTTCTCAAGAACGATGTTAAAGATATCGCGCGAGAGTGCGTCACCTACGATCAATACGAACTGATACAAGAAAAATGGTTATCTCTGCTTGTAACTAGATGGCGAGAGTAGTAAATTCCATCGTGATTACATAAACGACCTGTCAAATAAAATTCCAAAGGAGTGAATAACATCTACGTTCTGCGATCATTCCAGTTTTTCAGCTTGTATCGCCTCTGTATAACTGGATGGACTAGTATAACAATAGTTTGTTCTGTTATACGCATATTCGTATAACTTTTCTATTTTTCTAATAATCTCCCGTTAAGTTTCAATACAAACTATTATAATATTTCATACGACATTTCATTCCTCAAACTTATTTCCACTATAGGCGTTTTTCTTTTTTATATCTGAACAGAGCTTGAACTGTCAAACGAAAAGATGTGTTTCTTTTTTAGTTCAGAGTGTTCAGAGCATCAAAGTTGTGTTACTTTTTTCGTTCAGAGCACTGATTCTGAGTGTTCAGAGTTCGACGGCGCGCTCAGAAAAAAGAGACCGAGCGTAATGAACGAAATGCTGAGCGCAAGCGTGTTTTTCTCAAAACAATTGAAATGGTGGTGGAAACAAGTCGCTCAGGCAAAGATGATTAGTTTTATTTTGAATAATTATTTAATTATTTTATTTATTAATGAAAAAATGTTAATTTCAGCTTTCAAAAATACGAAGGGTCGATGTCTGAACTAAAAATGCTCAATTGCATTTCAAAATGAAATCAGAGCGTTCAGAAAATGTTCAGAGCTTCATTTGTTCAGAGCGTGTTCAGCAAGCTCTGAACACTCAGAGTTCGGAGCTCTGAACTAAAAAAGAAAAACGCCTTATATCAGAAACAACAAAATATACACGTTTGATCATTGTGGACATTAAACAACAGTAGATACCTACCCTAAGGGAACAATTTTTTTCCCTGGAATTAAAAATCCAACAAAACTGGAAGTTTAACTGGAAGTACTAAAAATTTATTGGAAATTTTGCGCAGTGGCTACCTCTTCAATTAATTTTATTTAAATTTGAAATACAAGCAACAACTTTAAACAACTAGTAAAAACAAATATTGTTAAATCTCAATTAAAGTACTTTATTAAAATTATTTATACCTTAATTGGTTTCCTTATTGCTATGAGAACACTTTTTAACAAGAAAAACCACAAACAAAATGCAATCTTCGTCTAGTTTTGCAACAATACAACCGCGAAAACTAACATTTGGTTCGCCTCCATTCCAACCATTCAAAAAAGCTCCTGCACTACGTAGTAGCAATGAACTGCCTGCTGAAGACAGCAAACCTGTAAAACAGAATTCTCTATCGCCACCTTACAGGAAAGTGAGGGCTTTAAGGTATGAACTGTTATCGATTTTGTGTTCCTTCAAGTGTTGTAGAAACTAATTCAATGTTTCCAACTCGAAGGCCTTCTAATTGTTTTCCCATGCCCCTCTTCTCCGGTAACCAGTTCGAGATCAAATTTCATCTAGTTTCTCTTTTGTAAGCCATTCATTTTGTAATCCAAAACCATTGACAGTACATCTTCAAAGATTCAGACATTTTGTAAACCTGACCTTGAAATTGATCAGTTTGGTTTCAATATCAAGCTTCGTTAGGTTCAACTTATGCATTCCATAGAAAAATACGTCGCAGGTAAAACAAATATTAACAATTCGCCTTTCAGACTCTTCGATACTCCGGCTACTCCAAAAACAATCATTCAAAAATCATCAGTAAAGAGTTTCAATCATTTAACGAACTCCGATGGCCAGTGTCTAACAGATCGAAAATCAATCAATGGCACCGATGAAGTTAAAAACTCTTGTGCCTTGGAAAAGCCAAAACCGGTTCCATTGCACAATCGGGTTTTGGACAATTCAATGCAGTCGGCCAATGTGAATCCATTCACTCCAAACAGTAAGTGCATATATTTCGACTACTTGAACAAAATAATTAGCTTGCCCTCTTCTTCCTTAGGTTTGATGGCACAGAATAAAAAACGATGTCGCACTCAGTTTGGCCGTGAGAATCAGAAAACCTCATCCCTCATATCGTTCCTTAATTCTGATTTTGCGTCAATTGATTTGCTTGAGGATAATGCAGCTGACTTCTTGCAGGCCCCGAAGCGTTTGGCTCTGCAGGACACAAATATAAGTCGTTATAAGAAGGAGTTTCTGGAAATCTCATTAATAGGTAAGTTGTAAATTCGATTCTTTATCAGTTGGCTTTGGATAGATTCGTCAAACTAACGGGCACAGATCACAAAAATTCCGCTCCCTTAGGAATATATGAATTTTTCTTCAACTGCTTAGTACTGACTCACGTACCTGAATCCTGGAGAAGGGTCAAGGTGGTCTTCCCAAGATCGGCAAAGCCATGAAACACCCAAGGATTTCAGATCAATAAGTCTCTCTTCTCTTGTGCTCAAAACACTGGAAAGACTATTCCACGAGCATATCAGAGCTTACTTACTTACTTAAGGTGGCGCTACAGTCCGGTGTGGACTTGGGCCTCAAACAACAGTCCGCCAGCCAGCTCGGTCCCTAGCTAGCTGTCTCCAGTTCTGCACTCCAAGTTGTTTGAGGTCCTCTTCCACTTGTGTGCGCCACCTGAGTCGCGGTCTTCCTCTCCTTCTGCGTCCCTCGGGAATAGTGTCGAAAGCTCATTGGTGTTCATCCGCTCTAAATGACTGGCCATCTGAGTCTCTGGACCTTTACCCTTCTGGCTAGGTCCACGTCGTTGTACAACCCGTAAAGTTCCCTATTGTATCTTCTTGTCCATTACCCATCAATGCACACGGGGCCAAAGATGACCCGAAGAACTTTTCTCTCCAAACAGCCCAAGGCACATTCATCCTATTTTGTCAAGGTCAATGCTTCCGCACCATACAGCATGACTGGGATGATGAGGGTGTTGTACAGTTTTACCTTAGTTGCTCGAGGGAGGGCTTTTCCACTCAATTGCTTTCTTAGCCCAAAGAAACAGCGATTAGCAAGAGTAATTCTTCGTCTGATCTCGGCGCTGGTGTTATTGCCCGTGTTAATAGCTCCACTAGGTAGACAAACTCCTCTACTACCTCGAAGTTGTTTGCGTCTTTTGTGCCGTCCGAGTCGTCGGTGTTGGGTGTCCTTCCTCGAAGACAGCATATATTTTGTTTTTCCCTTATTTACCGCTAAACCTATTTTTGCCGCTTCTATCTCAATTCTCACAAAGGCGCCATTGACATCACGCTGTGTTCTTCCTAGTATATCAATATCATCTGCGAACGCGAGAAGTTGAACAGATTTTTGGAAGATAGTGACTGGTGTTGACGGTGGAACAATGTTATAGACATCCTTTTTGACATCGAAAGATTCCGTAAGCTCGGTACCAACCTTTATGGTGCAGCGTGAGTTCTCCGTCTTCATTTTGCACAAGCGAACGAGCTTGGCAGGGATGCCAAAACTAGACATAGCTTTATACAGTTCGTCTCTGTAGATGCTGTCATACGCAGCCTTAACATCGATGAAGAGGTGGTGGGTATCGATTTGGAGTTCATAGGTTTTTTCCAGGATCTGCCGCAACGTGAAAATTTGGTCGATGGTTGACTTTCCGGGCCTGAAGCCACATTGATAAGGATCAATCAGATTGTTGACGAAAGGCTTCAGACGTTCACATATTACGGCAGAGAGGGTCTTGTAGGTGATGGTAAGTAGGCTGATTCCTCTGTAGTTGGTGCAGTTCAGGGGATCTCCTTTTTTGAGAATCGGGCATACGATGCTGAGGTTCCATTCATCGGGCATGCTTTCCTCCGACGAAATTTTGCATCTCCAACTGCTTTGTACAGTTCGGCGGCTAGCCCGTCTGCTCCAGCGGCTTTGTTCGACTTGAGCTTAGATATCGCTATCTTCACTTCGTCAATGACGGGTGGGTGGAACTGGTGGTCTGCTTGACCCAAAATGAATGGTTCTGTATTGCTGGCAGAGATTTGCCATTATATAGTTTGGAAAAATGGTTTTTCCTTATCCTCAGCACTGATTGCGGTTCTACAACGATGTTCCCATGATGGTCTCTACAGGCTTCGGTTCGGGGTGTATACGCCTTGGAGGTTTGTTTCACCTTTTTGTAGAATTTTCGAACCTCGTTCCTGTTGTGACATTCCTCTATCTCCTTGATCGCAGGCTTCTCATGCTCCCCTTTTTTTCTTTCTGAGAAGTTTATGCTCCTCTCTCCTTTTCTGCTCGTAGAGCTCACGAGCTGCTCGCGTCCTTCTTTGCAGCGCCACTTTGTATGCCTCTCGTTTAGCTGCATGTGCTCGCCGGCACTCATCGTCAAACCAGAGGTTTCGTTGTGGTGGCCGTGTAAACCCTAGTACTTCAAGGGCGGCATCTCTGATGGCTGCTTGGCAGTGCTGCCACTGGCTCTCTATATTTTGTGCTGTCAGCAAGGGACTTCTGAGGAGATTTTCGGAGACACGATCGGAAAAGGATCTAGCTATCTCATGCGATTGTAGCCGTTTGAGGTCGAAATTCCTCCTAGCATTTTCTTGTGTTGGCCTTGATCGGGATATCCGCATTCGTACCTTGGCTACAACAAGGTAGTGGTCCGAGTCGATGTTGGCACCTCGGAATGTTCGGACATCTTGCATGCTTGAGAAGTGTCGTGCGTCGATCGCAATGTGATCAATCTGGTTGACGGTTGATTGGTCAGGAGATTTCCATGTTCCCTTGTGGATATCGAGATGTGGGAAACGCGTACTTGCTACCATTACGTCTCGCCCCGCAGCGAAGTCGATTAGCCTAAATCCGTTATCGGAGGTGGTGTCGTGTAGGCAATGTCGTCCGATTATTCCACCAAAGATTTCTTCTCTACCCAGCTTAGCATTAAAATCTCCAAGGACGATTTTAATGTCATAGCTAGGGCATTGCTCATAGGTCTTGTCGAGGAGCTCGTAGAACCTGTCTTTGGTGTCGTCATCCTTTTCTCCAGTGGGGTCGTGAGCACAGATGAGGCTGATGTTGGTGAATTTAGCCTTGATGCGGATTGTCGTGATGCGCTCATTCACTGAGTTGAAAGTCAAGACCTTCCTCCTTAGTAGAGTCCCGACTACAAATCCACATCCAAATAGACGCTAATTTTGTTCCCGGTAGCAGTCGCCGTAGTAAATGTCGCAGTTGTTCATTTTTCGTAGTCCTGGACCATCCCATCGCATTTCTTTGATGGCAGTTATATATGCTTTGTAGCAGTCATGGCCTTCCGCTAGTTGTTCGGCTGCACGTGGTCTGTTAAGGGACCTAACATTCCAAGTGCAAAACCGAAACTCGTTGTCCTTAAATCGTTTGCGAAGGTCGTCATCATTAATTCTGTCCGTATCCGAGGCTTGTTTGTGGTTCGGAACTAAAACTTTTCTACGTAGTCGGGAAGTCACCCCGACGTACAACACCCAACCTGGAGTACCAGGTACTTGATGTGACTCTAAGTACAGAGCCGGAAAAACCGCTCCTTTTACGGCCTGGGCTTCAAATAAGTCGAAGTAGCCCATAAAGGTGTTCACCAAGTAGTTCGGCCTAACTGAAACTGAGGACGCCACCGTTGATTTCAAAAAAGAAATTCATCCGCTGCCGTCCCTCGTGGGAAGTGCCTTGGTGGGAACACTCCTTCGTTGTGGTATCAAAACGGCGCGGCGTAACTAAAGCGCTAACTGTATTCCTGGCCAGAACTGCCATTCTAACCTACCTACCTGGTTATTAAATTTGTCTTCAAGGAGACGCCTTTGACCCTCTCATTTCTTTACAATTTCAGGCGTGGGGGAGTTCGGTTTGGTTTACCAGTGCCTCAATCGTCTGGATGGTTGTATATATGCAATTAAGAAGAGTATTAAACCTGTTGCTGGGAGCTCCTTTGAGTAAGAACATTATTTCACACAAATTCGAAATTTTTAATTTTCAATGGAAATTTACAGGAAACGAGCACTTAACGAAGTTTGGGCTCATGCAGTTCTTGGCAAACATGACAACGTTGTGAGATATTACTCCGCATGGGCGGAAGACAATCATATGCTGATTCAAAATGAATTCTGCAATGGCGGCAGCCTACAATCGTTTCTCCAAAAACGATTCCTCAACGAACCCGAGCTGAAAATTTTGCTCCTACACGTCTCCGAAGGTCTAAAGTACATCCACTCAAATGACTTGGTTCACATGGACCTGAAAGCGGGGAATATATTTTTGACAAAAGTCACATCAAAATGCCTGCCCTTGATATCGGATAGCTCGTATGAGGATGATATTGATGGCATCTATGATGAACTTGATAGTACCGGATGCATTATAACGTACAAGATTGGTGATTTAGGACATGTGACATCGGTTAAGGAGGCCCATGTGGAAGAGGGCGATTGCAGATATCTGCCAAATGAAATCCTACAAGAAGACTACAGTAATTTGTTTAAGGCAGATATATTTGCGCTTGGCATAACATTGTACGAGGCGGCTGGGGGTGGACCGCTTCCGAAAAATGGCCCAGATTGGCATAAATTGAGAAATGGCAATATTCCAGACATACCAACATTGAGCAGGGAGTTCAATGATCTCATCAAATTGATGACCCATCCGGATCCCGACAAGAGACCGTCCTCTACAACGATTTTCAACCATCCGTAAGTTTCTTTTTAGGTTCTATCGATGATTGTCATTGTAAGACTGCTTTTTTTGTTTAAAGGATTCTCTGTTCGCTGGAATTCAAGTCGAAATCTCAGCTCACACAGGAACTGGCTATTGAGAGGCGGAAGAATGAGATTTTGTTGAAGAAATTGAAGGAAGCAAGAAAACTGTTGAACAAGTATGAACACTCAGGACGAAGAAGTATGTTCTTTTTGTTAATTTTAAGGCTAAAAACACACCAAATCATAAAAACGTTTGTTCTGTCTTCCCCGGACACAAGTCCATTGCTCTTATGAGCCAACGCACACCGAAAAAAACACGAAACGATAAAAAGTCTTGTCCGCTCGTCGGTTACAGTAAATAGTAAATGTTAGTTTAGTTATCCGGATCACAATCCATAAAGGATCTCAGCCTGAGATACTGCAGCCTTTCATTGTGAACGGTCCCCCGCATGCACGGTCCTTGTACCGTAGGTTCGGTCTTCCTTGTCGTCTTGAACCTGGGGGCTGGGATGAGAAGACTTTATTGGCTGGACCGTTGTCGTCCATTCGCTAGATGTGGCCGAGCCAATGTAGTCGTCTTTTCTTGGCCTTCTGGACTACATCCACATCTTGGTACAGCTCGTACAGTTCTCGGTTGAACCTTCTTCTCCATTCGCCACCGTCGCATACAGGACCGAAAATCCTTCGAAGAGTTTTTTTTTCGAAAATGTCCAGTGTCAATTCCGCTTTTTTACTTATCGTCCAGCACTCGGCGGCGTAGAGTAGGACTGGTAAAATCAAAGTTTTGTATAGCAGACACTTTGTCTTTCGAGTGAGGAGTTTTGAACCCAGTTGTTTGGCCAAACTGAAGCAGCAGCGGTTCGCTAGGGTAATTCTTCTTCGGATCTCCACTAAGGTGTCGTTTGTGGGATTGATGTTTGTTCCAAGGTAGGTGAACTCCTTAACTACCTCGAAATTGCTGCTACCAACAGTGACGTTTTGTTCTTCAATGGCTGTGAAGGCCTCAAGAACAGCTCTCTTGGATCGACCGATGATGTCTATGTCGTCCGCATAGCCTAGGAGCTGGGTGGATTTGTTGAAGATAGTGTTTTCCGTGCTCACACCTGCCTTGCGCACTATCTGCTCCATTACTAAAGAATTCACAAGACAGCGCATCTCCTTGTCTAAACTCTGCGCATGATTGAAACAACTCGGACGAGCTGTAACCCATTTGCACACTGCACTGCGTATTGTTTGACGTCATGCGGCACAGCCGGATCAGTTTGTTCCGGATCCCGAATTCAGAAATCGCCATCATAAGCTTTTGGCGGTGGATGCTATCATAAGCAGCTTTAAAGTCGATGAAAAGATGGTGGGTTTCGACTTGAAATTCGTTGGTCTTTTCCAGGATCTGCCTCAGTGTGAATATTTGGTCTATCGTTGTTCTGCCTGGCCTAAAGCCACAACTGGTACGTGCCGATTATTGTGTTGCAGAAAGGTTTAAGACGCTCACACAGTACATTGGATAGGATTTTGTATGCAACATTAAGCAAGGATATGCCACGATAGTTTTTGCATGACATAGGATTGCCTTCTCTGTAGAAGGGGCATATGGAGCTTATCGACCCTGTGCTTCGGTGACTAGGTTTCCCTCACTGTTTCGAAGAGCCTGTGTCCCGGTTCTGAAACCAGGAGCTAATTGCTTCGACCTTTTAACGAAACGCCGGATGTTGTTTTTGGCCCGAGACTCTTCTAGATCTTTGAGCTGAGAAACTGCGGATGCTCTCCCACACTACGACCTATTGTCTCATAGTGCCTTCTAATTGAGGAGAAATAAGGGGTGGCGCTAAAGCCAGTTTGTGTTATTGAGGTATGAGATCATGTCTTTGATCTTGAAGAATTCTCTACCTAAGTGGAGTGCTCTTTTCCTAGCCAAGGCCGGACAATGGCAGCGAAAATGTGGGACTGTTTCTTTTTCATCCTGGTCCTCACAGCCACAACAATTCTGGCTATGTTATGCCTTGGTTTGGAAATCAAATTGTTTGATTTTGGTTTGTTTGAAACGAGGCAAAGGGATATTGAAGAGGAAGGAAGCTGGACCGGAAACCTGGCGGACCAGGGGGATTGGGAATTAGTGTCCTTCTTGGGTGAGGTGGCACGCTTGCAGTGCACGGCTGAGCTCGTCGGATTTGGGATGATCTTTCTGATTTTTTTGGATCGTGCTAAGAAGATCTCTGTACTCCTTCGATTCGAACTCTTCTGAATCCAAATCAATGAGCTGTGCCGGCCAAGACAGAGTCAGAGCCTCTAGGTGTGACCTAGAAAGAGTGTCGGGAACAACGTTCAGCGAGCCCTTTCGATGCTCTATGTCGAAGGAATACGAAGGTCCAAACTCCATCTAGCGAGACGTCCGCTCAAGTCCTTCATAGACATCAGCCATTTGAGGCTTGAATGGTCCGTGATGACCGTGAACTCCATTCACTCGACATAGGGTCTGAACTTTTTGACTGTCATTACTGCAGCCATACACTCTTTCTCGGTCACGCTATAGTTCCTCTGACTTGAATTTAATTTTTGCGAAAAATAAGCTATGGGCAACTCCTGATCGTCCTCATGCTTCTGAAAAAGCACTGCTCCTATGCCAGAGTTAGATGCGTCGCATTGGATGAAAAAGCGCTTCGAAAATATGGGACGAACTAACACCGGTGCCGAAGTTAAGGCGCGTTTCAACTCTTCGAACGCGATTTCGTCTTGTTACGTGAAAACGAATTTTATGTTCTTCTTCCTCAGCGTAGGGGAGCGGTCAAGTCTGAAAAAATCTTAATAAACCTTCTATACCATCCTGCAAGACCTTCTGACTTGCCTAGGATTTTTAGGCTTCGGAAAGTTGACGACCGCATCCACTTTTTCTGGATCGTTCTCCAAAATCCCACCACCGACGATGAAACCCAAATATTTGAGCTCTCTAAAGTAAAATTTGGATTTCTTAACGTTGATGGTGAGATTGGCTTTCCTAAGACAGTCTGCCACTTCGCCAAGCAAGATGATATGTGTTTCGAAGTCGGGGGAGACCACCAGCAGATCATCCAGATATACGAACACACGCTCCCGGAGGCGGGCAAGAATCACCTTATCCATTAGATGGCATAACCTTTGGGCCGCATTACACAGCCCAAATGGCATGACCGTAAACTGGTATAAGGGTCTTCCCGGCACCGCAAAAGCCGTCTTCTCCCTACTCCGTTCCTCCAACGGTATCTGCCAAAATGATTCTTTGCGGTCCACGCTACTAATGTAGAACGTGTCCGATAGCCGGCTGAGAAGCCCCTCGATATGAGGGAGTGGAAAGGCATCCTTTTTGGTCACCGCGTTGATTTTTCTCGAATCCAGACAAAATCGGTACTTCACAGTGTCGTTTGGGCCTGGTTTCTTGATTAGAACAACCGGAGAACACCACGGGCTCTCACTCTCCTCTATAACGCCGAGGCTCAACATCCGGTCTATCTCTTGGTACAAGTTGGCTTGCATCGCTGGAGAAACGGGATAGTGTCTGCTTCACCGGGGTCGCATCTCCAGTATCTATAACATGCTCTGCTAATGTCGTCTTCCCCAAACCGTGACGGTCGTAATCTAAGAACCTTCGCTTCACCGCCTCCAATTCGGTCAGCTGTTTCGAAGTCAGATCATGAACTTTCCGCACATCTGAATCTTCCTCTGACAACGATAAGGAACTAATCAAGGCCGGGGCAATTTGAAAGGCTTTCCAAAAGTCCACCCCCAAGTATAACGCTTGGTCCCGGGTTTCGGCACCAGTTCTTGAATTGTCAAACTTTTTCGTGTGTAATTTTACACATGATGAAAACAACGTTCACAAAAATTGAAAAAAGAAAATAAATGGAAAAATGATTTGTTTGAGGTCTCAGGGAGCCGCAACATGTTATAGGCGGGCCAGATTTTCCTAAATATAACGCAACTCGTTAAACTATTCCACCTATGGTTTGCTCCTGATGTGTATTAAGTCAAAATATTGCCCTTCACAACAACACATTTTGTCTTTGTCGGCCTCGGTGTGGATTGGAATCCGACACGATTTTTTGTCGTGAAAGACAAAACGACGTCTTGTCTGATTTGGTGTGTTTTTAGCCTAAGCAATGTATTCAAGATTGAATCAATTATTGTTATTTGTTTGAAGGTTACGATGATATCAAACATTCTCCATCGTCTGGCCGATGTTTACGTTCGTATGTGCGCAAGAGACGAAAATCATGCATGTCCAAGATGGAAGAACACTGAGCGAGCGAATGGAAACTGCTGAAGCTGGAAAATACAGGACCTTTCCTTCAATCACAAACAAAACGAACAAACAAACAAATTTGCACAATCTAAACTGTAGCTTTAACTGTACATAAGACATCTAAACAAATAAATATTTACTTCTTATCTACATACGCTAACAAATATTTATGGTTAGGAAATGACACATTTGATCATTTGGACATTTAATATTGTTTTCAATTATTTTATTTTATTTTTTAACTTTTTTATTTCATAAGCAAAAACCAATAAAATGGATCAGTGGAGTCAACTTCGACATAAATTTTGTTTGATCAAAGAATTGATATTGAAATTATGGCTGTCTTTGAAATCTTGCTTGGCCAAGACATTTTTAATGAATAAAGTTATTGATGGAACCACTAAAATGGTAGTTTTCTTGTCATTGCAAACTTCACTTACACCGATGACGACCCATGCAAATGTTTTAAGGACCACGAATTTCGGATATGCACGTGGAATGTTGGGTCCCTTAATAGACCGCGTGCTGCCGAACAATTAGCGGAGACCCTCAACTGCTACAAAACAGCCATTACCGCTATCCAGGAAATGCGATGGGATGGACCGGGCAAAATGAGGATGAAACACTGCGACATCTACATGGTAATTACCAAGAGCAACAACAGCGGCTCTTTGGATGCGAATTCGTCATGGGAAGCAGACTGCAGACTCAGGCAAAAAGTGTTGAGCTTCAAATGTGTAAGCGAACGCATTACGACGATCCGAGGCAAAATTCGGCAACATTAGCTTAAAATGCGCGCATGCCCCCACAGAAGAGAAAAAGGACGACACCAAAGACGAATTCTACGAGCTCCTCGACAAAACATATGAGCAATGTCCTAGCTGTGACATTAAAATGTCCTCGGCGATTTTAACGAGATTGAGGGTGTTGAGAGAGCAAACAGCAGGAATAAAGTTCGGAGGTTTTATCGGAAGGTAAAGCAGCTGGCTCAAGGTCATCGAGCAAGAACCGATGCCTGCAAAGATAAACAAGGGAACATCATAGTAAAATCGCAGTCAATGCTGGTAATTTGGAAAGACCACTTCTGTAGAGTGTATAACGGCGACGACGAACAAAATCCCGCCGTCAGACAGGAGCCTTTCATCGGACACGATGATAGCCAACAATTCCGTGAACCCAACCTAGAAAAAGTGAAAACGGCAATATCACGGCTGAAATCCAACAAAGCCGCTGGAGCAGATGGTCTAGCTGCCGAGCTTTTGTTACCAATTTTATAGGGAACAATATTAAAAAGAATGTCGAATGTCGTTCATTATAATAAAAATGCTAAAAGGAATAAAACCCGAACATAATTAACAAGAAAACAGGACGATCAACCATTCCCACGACCACCGAGACGGACATTTTTTTTGTTTACAGGAATATGACGTTGACTTGTCAAATGACAGTCAGAATTCCCTTCCCATCCATAGATAGAATCGCATGTCGCTGAATCATAGAATTTCGAAAAGGTAGTATGCGATGTTCTTAATGGAAGTGTTCGCCGAGTAGGGATCGTGGACTTCGGGAAATTTTATGAGAGACGACGAGAGAAAATTGAGCGATCGTTTTTTTTTGGTCTGCGAGCGACGATTTAAGATTCGGCCTATACCGAAAGGTCTTCGGAAAGCGAACCTAAAGGTCTTGCTGTTGTTTTGCTGAATTTTCTCTCCGATGGTTTTCGTTAGGCATTGTTGAATTCAGACAAGGTTTGAAAGAAAAATGACTTTCAGTTCCGAACGTTAAAACCAGTAGACCAGTCTGTTCAAAGCAACCAGTTTTTTTTGTCAGTACGAATTTAAAATACGTATAGAGATATATATAAAAAGTAATTGGTGCAAGATAGAAATCTGGGAACTACCTGTTACAATTAACATAAAGAATTCCCCCATCATTAACTTCAGGAATTAAGACAAAAGGAAAGGATAAGAGGAATAAAAATCCAGAAATCAGGTACGGCTTTTGAGTTAAATTCAGTGATTTCAAAATTTTCATGCTTAGAGCATATTTGAAATCACATATATATATATATATATGTACAACATGGGACTAAAATGTATTTAAAATCCTTCAGGACTCGACCACTCCGAAATTATTCCTGACTTTGCGCAGCCCTAGTAATAGGCGCGCAGGAATTTTAATCCCTCATAAGGGTAATTTATTCATTTTGAATTAACTGAGGACAACCCTGTGGTGCATTAAGAAAGTTGCAAGAACAAGTCCGGCAACAAGTGCCAATAGCCGTGACTGTCTAGGCGTCGGCAACAGACACTTAGACCAGCGGAGCCCCCGGTTCAAACAAATACAGCATAACCTTTTTGTATTTTTTTTTATCGATAAATTTTTTGATTATTCTTTTTTTATTAATTTTTGCTTTTACCTTGTATTTAACTTAATGGTAATTACTGTAATTTTGAAAAGAACAAATTTCAAGGAATTTCATACTTACGCGAAACGTAAATGATAAAATATTCGCGACGGTTAATGAAGTATCGTAAAGAAAAAGAATTCAAAACATTCCAAATTTTAAAACAATCTCAATCAGCTCCAAACAAACAACATCAGCTGCAGTGGCCACTACATCAGATTAAGGGGTAAGTTTGTTGAGACTTTTCATTTATAGTGTTTGGATCGACATATGTTTTTCGATATAAATTTTGAATTTTTTTTATAATCGACATAATCCTCGCGAGTACCACTTGTACATATTGTTTAAATTGAATTGGAAGAAAAAGTAGAGTAGCATAAGAAAAAGACAAAAGAGGAATCGGAATTCCCAACCTTGGTAATAAATCGATGACGTAAGCATCGAAGGAATTGAAATTTTTCTCGTTTGTTTAATGATTGCCATCTGAGCATAAAATATATTATAAGTTAAAATATAGCGAACAGTAACTCAAGCAATAAAGAACATCATTTACATTTTGGATTCGAAGTAAATGCATTTGTTTTAACATTGAATTATAATTTTTATACATTTAAAATAAAACAAGAACTCATGAAGATAAACAAGTTTTTATTTAAATGAAAATTTTGAGATTTCACTCAACACAATGAGCATGGTATAAATTTTATTATGAGAGGGTGAGAATGATGACAAGAGGAGGATGATCGCGACATGAGACGATGAAGAGGCCGAATAATGGGGTTGTCCTGGCGAGGGAGACAACCAAGGTTGGGTGGGTAGAGGCGACTTTCTCGCGTGATTCCTTTAACATCTGGAAACGTTTTAATGGCTGGATTTTTGTAACTGTCTAGGTTCAAGAACCCACGGCATGAGCTAGCCTAATGGGTAATATCCGGCCAAATCGAACCAGCGGCAAAAAAGACGGTTACAAAATGGCGCCCGCAACGTGGAGCCCTCTATCTTTTTAGATAGAGTGGCTAGTTTTGTTAAATTTTGAGCCAATTCAAATTGTTTTTTTTATTTTTTTTTCAAGTTTTTTTTATTCATTTAAATTTTTTTTTCTTTCACTTTTCATTTTAAATTTTTTTTCCGTTTTCATTTAAATTCAAATTTAAATTTCGACAAGGGTAGCGCTGTTTCTTGTGAGTCCCGATGACTGGGAAGTTTACTCGGTATCGCGTTGCCACAGAAAAATGCGCATCCTCATATCCAAACATAATCTGTGGAAGATTGTTTGAGTCTTTGGGTACCTTCATTAAAGGTACTCGAAAGTCCAAACAGTCTTGCACAAAGTAAAACATAATGCTGGAAGAGACCCGTCGATATTTAAGGCGTCTTCGGAGGTCCTTTCAGCAAGTCACCTAAAATTCTCCGAGGGTTACAGAGTCTTCCTTGAAGAAAGATTCTTCATGGATAGTCCTGAAACCTGAGGAGAATAACATTTTTTTTTTCAAAGTCCTTTTTTTAAAAACAGTTAGTAGTTTATTTAATTTCTTTCTCGGCTCGTACTTCAGCTTCTTTATCGTCTTCCGTTGTCATCCTTCTTAAGTTAGAATTCTCATCCTCTTTCATCATATGATTGAAAACTTAGATTTTTTTCAAGAACATTTTTGAAATTTTTATTTTCTTTGAATAAAACATCTTTTAATACAAATTTTAATAATATTTTATTATAAGAATTAATAACAAATTTACAATTTCAATTCAATTTTTATTAAGAACTGGTAAGGTTTTCGTATGTGAGTTGGACTTCTGCCTTTTTGAATTGCACGCGGGGTTCACAGTTCATAATTCGACACCAAGTCACGAAAGTCCCTAGAGTTTTCAACTTTCGTTACATTTTTTTTATTTTTCATTTTCTTTATTTAACATTTTTTTTTACTAATTTGTTCACACAAACAAATTTGGATTTTTATTACATTTTTGAAATTTTGAATTTGAATTCTGAATTGGTTTCTGGATGGTTTTTTTTATTCTTTTATCTTTTTGGTCCCGTTTTGAATTATTTTTTTGGAACTTAAACAGAGTTTCCAACCCTTTTATTTACACTTGGGTTTTGAAAAAACGTCGTGGTTGACGAAGTCTTTTTGTAAGTGCGTTTGCTGAGGCATGAGCACTAGTAGACGTGTTTCCTTGCACGATAGTTTAAGAACTATTTACGCTCGTTCTGAGGCAAATTTCGAGGCCTTCTACCAAAGATTTTCAAATAGAATCGATCGTTTTGACCTCAATAACTCTTTTAGTTATTCTGATAACTTAAATTCTATAGTTTCGGAATCAACGGAAAGCATGCCGAACGATATGGATGGGTCGACCCATGAGGGCGAAGGTCAAGGTGAAAATGGTCAGCCAGTTTCTGAAGAAGGAAATGCTGATCAAATCGACCAGACGGCTGAATTAGCTGCTCGAATAGAGCGAACCCTAATGACGAACCAAATTAAGTTGTTCGAGACATTCGACGTTTTTATGGGAAACGTCATTCAAAAGCTGGAGTCGTTAGGGATGCAACGCCAATCTCAACCCATTCCATCAGGCAGCAATCCTTTTAATGACGAAAGACAGCGTCGACCGAGTGAAGCTCACCAGTCCACACCCGATGGTAGGCTTTCCGCAGGCCCTTCAATAACCTCCAGCGGTTCTATCGTATGCAGGTTAGATCGCTGGAATATTGCTTACAGTGGTAATGAAAATGTAAGCGATTTTCTCTTTAAGGTAGATCGGATGAGGGCATCTTCCCCTTATACCGATAAACAGATTGTTGACAACTTCCATGTCTTGTTGAGAGAGAGGCCTTACAAATGGTATTGGTCCTATTTACGAAGGAATCCTGATGTGTCCTTGTCGGAACTTAAAACCGCGATGAAAAAAGAATTTGGTAGGTTAGAGAGCGATGTAGAGATCTACATGAGGGTACTTACCAGAAAGCAAGGTGTTAAGGAATCGTTTGACGATTTTTATAATGCTATCGCGAGCATGAACGACCGGTTGAAGGAACCTTTCGACGATAGGAAGTTGATTGACATCATCCGCAGTAATGCTAAGGACAAGATAGGCGAAATCTTGCTAGCAGCGGACATAAAGAGCCTTGAACAAGCCCGAAATAAGGCCCGTGAAGCTGAACGGTTTTTGGCCAAGCGCACTTCTGCTCCAAAAACTGTCCACGAGATCGCAGCCGGTGAAGACCAAAGTGCGGTTTTCCCGGATGGAGAAGAAGTCGCCGCTTTAGCGTTTAGCCGAAAACCGATTTCAACGGCTAATTTTGTTTGTTGGAACTGTGGCCAGAAGGGTCATGCCTATCATTTTTGTCCGTCCAATATACGGACTCTTTTCTGTTTCCTGTGCGGGGAAAAAGGGGTCAATACCATTGACTGTGGCAAGCATTCGGGAAACCGACCGGGGAACGAAAGGAAGAGTGGCGAGATTCGTTCCACCAGGGATCTTCAAGACCACTCTCAAAATTAAATGACGATTGCCAAGTTATGACCCAAGATACCGACACAGTTGTTCCGACTAAGATTTTGGAACGAAAAATAAATGTATGTCCCTTAGATGACCAGGTAGATCCAGTTAAAACTCACTCGTTAAAATCACTTCATGACCGAAAAATTATTTATTATAAAACAAGACAACGTATTTTCGAATCGAAGCATAGTGTAGCTAGTCTGCATATTCAAAAGTGTCGACGACGTTTTCGAAACCGAAGAAAATTTCGAAAACAGATTCTAGAATCGATCATTTCTTCGGATACAGATGGTAGGATGTACGCCTGCGTTCAATTGAAAGGCGAGTCTGTTTTCGGGTTGCTAGATAGTGGAGCTTCGATCTCCGTGTTGGGCAACGATTGTTGGGAATTGGTCAAGAGGATTGGTGTGGAAGTAAGGCCATACAAAAACATCGTACGAACTGCCGATGGCAGCTCGCACGATATAGTCGGCTATTGCGAAGTCGATATAACTTATAATGGTCTTACTAAGCAACTTTCCTTTTACCTAATTCCCAACCTAACTCAGAAGCTCTATCTAGGGATGAATTTTTGGAGAGAATTCCATCTTATGCCACAAATTTCGGAACTTCAAGCCGACTTCAGATTAGAAGATGAAGTGAATATAAAAGACGAGGCTGAGCTGATTGCTCTATCACCAGAACAAAGTCGGGAATTAGAGAGGATCAAGAACCTGTTTCCGAACTTTGTAGTGTTAGGATTAGGAAAGACGACTTATGGATGTCATGTTATTGACACCGGAGATGCAGCTCCGATAAAGTCTCGACACTATCCCTTGTCTCCAGTTCGCCAAAATGAAGTCTACAAGGAGTTAGATCGCATGCTGGAACTTGGTGTTATCGAGGTTAGTAACTCCCCATGGAGTTGTCCGGTGGTGTTAGTGAGGAAGCCAGGCAAGGTTCGTCTCTGCTTGGATTTCCGCAAGGTTAACGCAGTCACCGTTAAGGATGCGTATCCGCTACCTCATGTGGAAGGGTTACTCAGTCGGATTAAGGATACAAAATTTATAACGGGTATAGATCTCAAGGATGCCTATTGGCAAATCCCCCTTGACGTAAAATCTCGTGACAAGACCGCATTCGCTGTACCGGGTAGACCACTTTATCATTTTAAAGTGATGCCATTTGGGTTGAGCAATGCTGGTCAAACAATGTGTCGCGTTATAGACCAAGTCATACCCGGTTCGCTTCGCGAAAATGTTTTCGTCTACTTGGACGACCTTTTGATTTGTACCCCCGATTTTGAGTCCCATATGCGCATTCTTAGCGAAGTGGCTGCGTGTCTACGTCGAGCGAACCTCACTATTAACCTCGATAAGAGCAGGTTCTGCATGCGAGAAATCAAGTTTTTAGGCTTCATAGTTGGTCAGGGTACACTGCAAACCAACCCTGACAAAGTCGAGGCAATGATGAACTTTCCGGTACCTACTAGCATACGGCAAGTAAGGAGGTTCTTGGGAATGACCGGGTGGTATAGACGGTTCATAAAGAACTATGCAGACTTGGCAGCTCCACTTTCGGATTGTTTAAAAAAGAAAGCCAAGTTTGAATTGACGCCTGAAGCCCTTGAAGGGTTTCACAAGTTGAAATCTGCACTTTCGTCTGCCCCCGTGTTAGCACAGCCCGATTTCAAGAAACCCTTTATAATCCAGTGTGATGCTTCTTCAGAAGGTGTGGGTGGTGTTCTCTTTCAGTTGGATGAGAACGACAATGAAAAACCGATCGCATACATGTCGAAGAAGCTGAATAAAGCTCAGAAAAACTATACGGTTACTGAGCAGGAATGTCTTGCAGCTGTCCTAAGTATTCGCAAATTCAGGCCCTATGTTGACGGATCACCTTTCACTGTGATCACAGACCATTCAAGTCTGAAATGGTTAATGTCAATGAGGGAGCTGAACGGTCGATTAGCCAGATGGAGTTTGGAACTCCAGGGTTACGACTTTAAAATCGAACACCGAAAGGGTTCCCTCAACATAGTGCCTGATTCGCTATCTAGGATGGATATGGAAGAGATTGCTGCAAAAGTGACCGTAGAAGAAAATGAGATGGAGGAGGTTGCTTCGACAATGATGTGTGGTGAGATCGACCTTAATTCGGTTGAGTTCGATTCGCAGCAATATTCCCAACTGAGGGAGAACATCAACTCTAACCAATCTGAACTGCCTGACTTAGTGGTATCCGGAAAGTACATTTATAAAAGGGTTAGGTTTAGGACGGGTGAGGTAGGCGAAGAAGATTCGTTATGGCGACTTTGGGTACCCGAAGCACTAACTAGGCAATGTATTGAGCTTTCACATAATACCAAGTTGAGCTGCCACAGTGGTTTTGCGAAAACTTACGCTCGCATTAAAGCTAAGTTCTACTGGCCCAAAATGGTCAAAGACATAAAAGCATACGTGAAAGAATGCGATACTTGTAAAATGGTGAAAGCCCCAAACTCATCTCTTCGTCCTCCCATCACGACACAAACACTTACTGAGCGACCGATGCAACGTTTGTATATTGATTTTTTGGGTCCTTATCCTCGTACCAAACGGGGTAATGTCTTTGTGTTTATTGTAGTGGATCATTTCACTAAATTTATGTTTTTAAAAGCGATGCCAAAAGCGAATTCTTCGAGAGTTATCCAGTTTCTAGAAGCTGACATCTTTCATACTTTCGGCACCCCTGAAAAGATCCACTCCGACAACGGACGTCAGTTCGTCTCCAAAGAATTTAAACAATTCTTGGCGAACTACGGCATACAGCATGTGCGAACGGCTTTGTATTCTCCACAGGCTAACATCTCCGAACGGGTAAACCGCAGCGTACTTAGTAAGCTTAGGGTTTTAATATCAGAAGAGCAAAACGACTGGGATGTGCAGTTATCGAGTATAGCGTGTGCTCTCAGATCTGATGTCCATGATTCTTTAGGTTGCCAGCCATATTTCGCTCTTTTTGGTCAGAATATGGTGACACATGGCTCGTCTTACAAAATTATGCGCGAGCTGAAAGCGTTAGGAGACCCGGAGATGTTAGTCCTGCCGAATGCACTGAAGACTACGCTTGCCAGACAGCAGTGGCGAAGGCACCATATAAGTCTATTCCTATCGACTTACCTATTACCTTTTGTAAATCCCAATATCAACAAACAAATTTCATGCAACATGTATATAAGCAAATCATACAACAGCAACGCTTGCGACATTACCTTACAATTCAATCAACATGTATTTTCTTCTAAAAGTAAGCCGGGTTATTATTTTTTCGCTGAATAGAACAAATTTGTTTTCTTTCCCGTTTCCGCTTCTACTTCTCGCTAAGCGTGTGCCTCTTTATTCAACCAGCGCTTTCTAAAGCATAGAAGTAACCCGATGTTCACCGACTTTCATCGATGAATTTGTATGTATCTGAAAATTCACTTGCCTGTGAAAAAACAAACAAGTGTATTGGAATTGGAAATGGAGAAATACGCATTGCGCATGTCAGGTCGACGTTGAGTCTTAGCAAAGCAAAGCAGTACGTTGACGCACTACACTTGTTATTCATTTTGTAAACAAAAATTCATTCATTCTGTATAGGAAAAAAAGACAAACGTAACCCGTCTCTTATGGACTTATTGGACATTTTCCTAATTTCCTTTATTCTCGGCGGATGAAGTTTAAGAAGTAGGGGTTGCCACTTAAAGCAAATTACGTAGTGGACTAATTTTTTGTCACAAAGTTACTGTAATTGCAGTTTAGTGGCACAACTAGCCAAAATGAACTAAGCAAATGAGATTTTCATTTTGTTCTAAAAAACAGTTTACAAGCAGATTGCAGTGCAAAGTGTATAAATAAAAGTGTGAACAAAAAAATTATTAATTCAAGATAAAAAGTGTTTTTATTCATTTTTATTTATTCAAAACATTGCATTTGCATCATCCAGATGCAACCTTCTTTCGAAGTTAAGGTCATTGAAACTTAAATATGAAATGACTTGAGGTACAACAGAATGGGCTTGAATGTTCAAACTTCTAAGGCGTTAGTACCAAAAATGCACTTTATCTTGTTTTTTTTACTCTCAGCTACTTGTAAGAAGAATATTACTTAACGAAAACACTTTGTTCTTAAAAAAAGTAAATAAATTTCTGATATTCTTTTATTTATCTTATTCCAGTCAGTTAAGGTTTCATCAGCGGAATAGAAAAAACAATAGATTAAATGTGAGTGCGTTCAAGTCATTGTTTTTAGATAGTCTCAAGACGAACAAGTTGTCCTAAACTTTTATCGCCCTCCGGGCAATAGGTCACGAAATATTCACGAAAAACTGAATTTCGCGACCTTTTGACCACCAAAACGGCACGATATCAATGACGATATCTACTCCGAAAACGGTTAATTTTAGAGATATGACTGAGTCATTGTTTTTAGATAGTCTCAAGACGAACAAGTTGTCCTAAACTTTTATCGCCCTCCGGGCAATAGGTCACGAAATATTCACGTAAAACTGAATTTCGCGACCTTTTGACTACCAAAACGGCACGATATCAATGTCGATTTTACACATCTTCATATAATAGCGCCGTAATAGGTGTAGGTACACAAAAATTTACCCCACTAGGAATTTTCCCGCAGATTCGGGTTTTATATGAAATAAAATGACTGGACTGACGCTCATTTTTCTCCGCCTTACCTTTAGAAATTAGTCACGCCTCGCCACTGCCAGACAGACGATGTCGGAGAATCTTTTCAGGGCACACGTTAAGTCTAAAAACACTTATAATGCTAGGGCAAAGCATGTTACTTACCGCGAAGGGCAAGAGGTTTTTCACAGAAACTTTGCCCAGAGCAAATTTGTTTCAGGTATCAACGCCAAACTTCTTCCCAAATTTGTGAAATGCCGCGTCCGGAAAGTAATTGGCAATTGTATGTACGAGTTGGAGACTCGCGCTGGAAAAGCCATCGGTATATTCCATGCGAAGGACATCCGTCAGTAACTCTGAAACTGAAAATAAAACATACCACAAAGCATCGTATTCGTTTAATGATTTTTTTTATTGTACTTATCTGACTAAATTCCATGTTTTTGTGCCCAGCTAGTCAGTCTTTAAGTGGGTTCGCGTCCCACGTTGGTTTAATGTTTATTTGTTGGACAATGATTAATGAATCTGCTTCTATTTATTTATTAACTGACTGATTTTTTTGTAGGTAAATAATACGAAAACTTGTATTCGACATTATGACTTATGACACACTTATTTATTTTACCACTTGACAATGTTACCCGACACAACACCTTTTT
Source organism: Sphaerophoria taeniata (assembly GCA_943590905.1). Taxonomy (NCBI): domain Eukaryota; kingdom Metazoa; phylum Arthropoda; class Insecta; order Diptera; family Syrphidae; genus Sphaerophoria; species Sphaerophoria taeniata. The sequence goes on along the minus strand of OX016540.1, from coordinate 19,760,797 downwards.
GACTCAGACGATATTCATATTGACACTTTTTTTGACGAATAAGCAATTCGAATACATATTTATTTAAACTGACTACACTTTAATTTATTTACAAATTGACCACCAGATTTCGTGCAATATTAGTTTAACTTTAGACACTTTTATTTATTACATTCTTAACACTTTTCTTTCAGTGCAATACTTTTTAGAATTAATTCACTTTTGTTAACATTGGTAGTACAACAAACTCCAAATCCCGACGGCAAAACACAATTTCGATTTGCAATTCGGTCGCGGTTTGTTTACAAAAAACCAACGGGTTTTGTTTTGCTTTTAACTCGCGTTATGTTAAGAATTGATGTGGTAAACTAACGGCGCAACCATTAAGTTGTCTTTTTCTGATCGCGTTATCCCGTTACCGAATGATTATTTGTATTTGTTTACTTTTTTTTGTTTTTTTTACTGAGATTTTGGTGTCCTTTATTTTGTTAAAACACACAATTTTTGACACAATTAGCACTTTAACATTCACTTGTTTTATAAATTAGACAAACTATTGAACTACGTTTTTATGTTTTTTTCATTTCTCGACCGACGATTTCGCGTTCCTACACAGGTTTTGTTTACCGTTTTGACCGCTCGAACGAGTTTTTTTTTTTTGTACACTTGTGTTGTAATGCGCGTTGGTGGGTTCGTTTGCATATTTCTGATAATGGTATTACCAGAAAAAAGCAAAGCCCTGTTACCAATTTTATAGGGAACAATATTAAAAAGAATGTCGAATGTCGTTCATTATAATAAAAATGCTAAAAGGAATAAAACCCGAACATAATTAACAAGAAAACAGGACGATCAACCATTCCCACGACCACCGAGACGGACATTTTTTTTGTTTACAGGAATATGACGTTGACTTGTCAAATGACAGTCAGAATTCCCTTCCCATCCATAGATAGAATCGCATGTCGCTGAATCATAGAATTTCGAAAAGGTAGTATGCGATGTTCTTAATGGAAGTGTTCGCCGAGTAGGGATCGTGGACTTCGGGAAATTTTATGAGAGACGACGAGAGAAAATTGAGCGATCGTTTTTTTTTGGTCTGCGAGCGACGATTTAAGATTCGGCCTATACTGAAAGGTCTTCGGAAAGCGAACCTAAAGGTCTTGCTGTTGTTTTGCTGAATTTTCTCTCCGATGGTTTTCGTTAGGCATTGTTGAATTCAGACAAGGTTTGAAAGAAAAATGACTTTCAGTTCCGAACGTTAAAACCAGTAGACCAGTCTGTTCAAAGCAACCAGTTTTTTTTGTCAGTACGAATTTAAAATACGTATAGAGATATATATAAAAAGTAATTGGTGCAAGATAGAAATCTGGGAACTACCTGTTACAATTAACATAAAGAATTCCCCCATCATTAACTTCAGGAATTAAGACAAAAGGAAAGGATAAGAGGAATAAAAATCCAGAAATCAGGTACGGCTTTTGAGTTAAATTCAGTGATTTCAAAATTTTCATGCTTAGAGCATATTTGAAATCACATATATATATATATATATATGTACAACATGGGACTAAAATGTATTTAAAATCCTTCAGGACTCGACCACTCCGAAATTATTCCTGACTTTGCGCAGCCCTAGTAATAGGCGCGCAGGAATTTTAATCCCTCATAAGGGTAATTTATTCATTTTGAATTAACTGAGGACAACCCTGTGGTGCATTAAGAAAGTTGCAAGAACAAGTCCGGCAACAAGTGCCAATAGCCGTGACTGTCTAGGCGTCGGCAACAGACACTTAGACCAGCGGAGCCCCCGGTTCAAACAAATACAGCATAACCTTTTTGTATTTTTTTTTATCGATAAATTTTTTGATTATTCTTTTTTTATTAATTTTTGCTTTTACCTTGTATTTAACTTAATGGTAATTACTGTAATTTTGAAAAGAACAAATTTCAAGGAATTTCATACTTACGCGAAACGTAAATGATAAAATATTCGCGACGGTTAATGAAGTATCGTAAAGAAAAAGAATTCAAAACATTCCAAATTTTAAAACAATCTCAATCAGCTCCAAACAAACAACATCAGCTGCAGTGGCCACTACATCAGATTAAGGGGTAAGTTTGTTGAGACTTTTCATTTATAGTGTTTGGATCGACATATGTTTTTCGATATAAATTTTGAATTTTTTTTATAATCGACATAATCCTCGCGAGTACCACTTGTACATATTGTTTAAATTGAATTGGAAGAAAAAGTAGAGTAGCATAAGAAAAAGACAAAAGAGGAATCGGAATTCCCAACCTTGGTAATAAATCGATGACGTAAGCATCGAAGGAATTGAAATTTTTCTCGTTTGTTTAATGATTGCCATCTGAGCATAAAATATATTATAAGTTAAAATATAGCGAACAGTAACTCAAGCAATAAAGAACATCATTTACATTTTGGATTCGAAGTAAATGCATTTGTTTTAACATTGAATTATAATTTTTATACATTTAAAATAAAACAAGAACTCATGAAGATAAACAAGTTTTTATTTAAATGAAAATTTTGAGATTTCACTCAACACAATGAGCATGGTATAAATTTTATTATGAGAGGGTGAGAATGATGACAAGAGGAGGATGATCGCGACATGAGACGATGAAGAGGCCGAATAATGGGGTTGTCCTGGCGAGGGAGACAACCAAAGTTGGGTGGGTAGAGGCGACTTTCTCGCGTGATTCCTTTAACATCTGGAAACGTTTTAATGGCTGGATTTTTGTAACTGTCTAGGTTCAAGAACCCACGGCATGAGCTAGCCTAATGGGTAATATCCGGCCAAATCGAACCAGCGGCAAAAAAGACGGTTACACTTTCAAAGCAGCAGGCGACGATCTAGATAGGAGCATGCACCAAATTATCTGTAAGATATGGTCAGAAGAATTCATGCCCGATGAATGGAACCTCAGCATTGTTTGCCCGATCCTGAAAAAGGGAGATCCTCTAAACTGCGCCAACTACAGAGGAATCAGTCTACTTAACATCGCCTACAAGATACTCTCTGCCGTAATATGTGAACGTCTGAAGCCTTTTGTCACCAATCTGATTGGTCCTTATCAATGTGGCTTCAGACCAGGAAAATCAACCATCGACTAAATTTTCACTTTGCGGCAGATCATGGAAAAAACCTATGAACTCCAAATCGATACCCACCACCTCGTCATCGAGGTATAAAGCTATGTCTAGTTTTGGCATCCCCGCCAAGATCGTTCGCTTGTGCAAAATGACGATTGAGAACTCACGCTGCTCTATCAAGGTTGGCAATGAGCTTACGGAATCATTCGACGTCAAAAAAGGATTCAGACAAGGCGATGCACTGTCGTGCGATTTCTTTAACATCGTTCTTGAGAAGATAGTCCAAAATTCCACCGTCAACACCAGAGGCACTATCTTCTATAAATCTGTTAAACTTCTCGCGTACGCCGACGATATTGATATAATGGGAAGAACACAGCGTGATGTCAATGGCGCCTTTGTGAGAATTGAGACAGAAGCGGCAAAAATGGGTTTAGCGGTAAATGAGGGAAAAACGAAGTACATGCTGTCTTCGAGTAAGGACACCCAACATCGACGGCTCGGACAGAACGTCACAATAGACGCATACAACTTCGAGGTAGTAGAGCAGTTTGTCTACCTAGGCTCCGCTATTAACACGGGCAATAACACCAGCGCCGAGATAAGACGAAGAATTATTCTTGCTAATCGCTGTTTCTTTGGGCTAAGAAAGCAACTGAGTGGAAAAGCCCTATCTCGAGCAACTAAGGTAAAACTGTACAACACCCTCATCATCCCTATCCTGCTATATGGTGCAGAAGCATGGACTCTAACAAAATCGCATGAATGTGCCTTAGGCTGTTTCGATAGGAAAATTCTTCGGGTCATCTTTGGCCCCGTGTGCATTGATGTGGAATGGAGAAGGAGATACAACAGCGAACTTTACGGGTTGTACAACGACGTGAACCTAGCCAGAAGGGTCAAGGTCCAGAGACTAAGATGGCTCGGTCATTTAGAGCGCATGGACACCAATGCTCCGGCCCGGAAAGCCTTGGACACTATCCCCGAGGGACGCAGAAGGAGAGGAAGACCGCGACTCAGGTGGCGCACACAAGTGGAAGAGGACCTCAATCAACTTGGAGTGCAAAACTGGAGACAGCAAGCTAGGGACCGAGGTGACTGGCGGAGACTGTTGATTGAGGCCCAAGTCCACAACGGACTGTAGCGCCACCTTAAGTAAGTAAGTAAGGTTAGCCCATTATTTTTGATAGCCCCCAAATCTCAGAATCATGCTTCACGGGCATTGAGGCATGCCGTTCATAAAATAAACATCAATTTAAATAACAATATGATTTTATTTTCGATATTTAATTAGCATTTCCTTGTTTTGTTGCTTTTTTATTATTTTTTCAACTTAACTTTAGAACAAAATCTCTTTTCAGTTAAACTGACTTTAAGCCTACAAAAAAAAAAAAAATAATTAAATTAAAAACCAGCTGCATGTTAAATCTTTAAAAAACGCACATACATACCAAATAACATCAGCAATAGGATAAACCATTATACATATAAGTATATATAGCATAAGAGAACTTTAGTTAGAAAGGATCTAGACGTTGACTTAAGTACAAAGACAATTGCAAGTGTACGAAAATGTACATTTCGAGGTAAACGTTAAAAATGAAAAACAAAAAACTAAATACATTTTCGAATTTAAAATTAAGAATAATAAAAAAAAAAAAAAAACACATTATTTATCCGAACAACGATTGTGAAACTAATGTAAATGTAGTGTAACATTAGGCAGGCGGGAGGGGATTAAGTGTTGTTCCCGTTTGCAAAATATTACTTGAAACCATCTAGAGTTTTCGGAAGTAACGGAGCTGTGGCAACTGAATTGTTTTCGAGTGAGTCCGTATCATTTTGTAAATCAGCGCCGGTATGATTGTTTACAACGATGGTTTGTTCTGTTCCATTTTTATCGACGGCGGCGGCGGTGGCATTTTCAGGGATGCTGACGTTGCTACCGGCTAGTGTCATATTTGTGGGGGAGGACAGTTTATCGCTTAGTGGTTGTTCCTGAAATAATTCATTTAACATTATTATGAAAGAATATTGTGAATGGACACCTACATCTAAGGATGGTGAACGGGTAGTGTCGGCACTTTTTATTAATACAGACTTCTTAGGTCTTAGGCGTGGCAGTATCTCATCTTCGTTGAGTGAATGAAGCAGCTTTAAAAAAAAGAGAATATATTATATATTTTTTTTGTTCTAATGCAAGCTACGCCTCAATGTTCGAAACGTCAAACATCATCAACTCAAGTTCGAAGAGTAAAACGTCATCGATGCTGTTTGACGTTTGCGATTGCGATGCGACAGAGAGTTCTTTCCAGAGATGAGTATTTACTTCATATGTAGGAGATCTACTTCATTAATTTATATTTATGTGTCTACTACGTAGCAACTATTTCTATTTCTACTTCGTTTCATAATTTTTTTCTTTTAAGATTGTGTTGTATTGATTCATTTTTTATTAATCGAAATGTCATTTTAGAGATCTGAATGTACTCGAAAATTTACTACTTCAATCTGAAAAGACGCATGCACATTTTGCGGAAACGTGTGCTCGTGGTCTTAAAGGCTAAATCACAAAGGCGCTTCAGCTTCGGCTTCGCCTGACGTTTACGAGTTCAGCTATAGGAATTCAATGCTTGCTATCACAATGACGCTTCGACCTCACGTTTCGTACGTAACGTGACTCCAAACGGAAGCTCTAGTTCAAATTTGCTGAACTTTTGCTTTGTATGACAGCTCAACAGCTGTTTGTTCATTTGTTGTTTGGAGCAGCGTTACCACTTGAAAAAAAGGAAGCGAAGTAGATTTGAGAATAAAACGAAGAAGATTGAGAAAAAGCGAAGTAGATTTTAAAATAGTGTATTTTATATTGGCCATGAATACATAGACAGATCTACAATTCGAGCCGTGTGTGAGTTGTGTTAAAATGTGTATACAAACTTGACTTTCGATTTAATTTTGACACTACATGGCGGATATGATGTGTTAAAATGTAACTAGCAAGCTAAAATATGACACTAGTGCTTAAATTTAACCAACATTCTAACCCAAGTTGCACACGGCGTAAAATATTAAACACTTTAATACAATCACGTAACTCATACTTTGCGTATATGTATGGGTTGACATTTCGTGTTTGTAAAGTGTGTCCGCTTATTGTTCGTGTATAAGGATAGAAACTTATCGATTATCTATTTTCCTGATGAAAATAAGAGGTATTCAAAGTTTTTCAAAAATCGAAGTAGACTACTTCGAAAGGAGTAAAGTGGCAAATCTGTTTGATGATGATGGAGGGAGAACTGTCATTCAAAGCAAACGTGAAGCGGGTGCATCGTAACGCAGACGAAGCCGAAGCTGAAGCGTGTTTGTGTTTTAGTCTTTATGCGAAACTGAAACATCGGTTTGATTGAACCGACAAAAAGTTGGAATCGTTAGAACTTTTGGATCCAAAAGTAATACACGGCCTTATTACCGTACCCGATCGGAGAAAAATTCTCTCCGATTCGTACGATTTCTACGAATTTTCTACCACTATATACTTTCGGACAGGTCAATCGTAGACATCTACGAAAAAATTTGAATTCTGCGTCGGAATTTCAAATTCAGAGCGACGTTTCGCGATTTCATGCGATGCATCGCGATTTGTTACTTACTGTTTTCGTCCGATTGTCTCCGAAACAAAAAAGTGTCGGAACTAAAAATATTTTTTAACTCACAAAACAACAAAGAAGTGCGTCGGTACGCAACACTAATTTATGTACGAATCGGGTACGGTAAAGGAAATAAAACTTCCGATCGGACATTTTCTCCGATCGGAGAATTCTCCGATCGGGTACGGTAATAAGGCTGACAAACTGAAAAATATCCGACAATTCTTCCACATAGAAACTCTTAACTCCGAATTATTAAGAACGCTTATGTTTAGGTACTAATAGCGTTTTTTTTTGGTCGTCCGGAACTGTTACGAACGATTCTGAATCCGTTCACTTGGCACAAGATGACAGTTCTTGTTCTAAAGAAAACAAAAACAATGTCATGTCATCTGCAATTCTGCATATGACGTTTCACAAATACACAACCATTCAACCCTTAGAAGCAAAAAAAATGTGTTTGCCTGTTCGTTTGGTATCCGGAATCGGACAGTTCTGGGTACCAATTCCGAATTACCAAAAAAAAAACGCTATAAATGTATCCTCAATGAATCTTTCAACGAAATTTACATTTCACTGCATGCTCTAATGAAAGTTGAAAGTAAGTTGCAAAGCTTGGAAAAATTCATTCATTCATTCTCCCATGGACAGCTATATGCGATGCGTGTTCGCGGGTGTCCAATGCCCAGAATCTTTTCATTGTTTCACTTTATATCCTGTACAACATCATATTAAAATAATAAATTAACTTTAACTTAACTCGGGCAAAGCCCGTTTTTTTTTTTTGGGCAATATGCTTCACTTTTTGGGCTTAACATTCTCATCCCTGGTTCTTTCTTCTTTTTTTCGAAATATAAATTAGTTTTGTCTTAATTCTTCTTTTGAGCCAGCAAGAACCGGCAAGAACTGTTTTTAAAATAAAATTAAAAAAGAGTTAGACTTTAATAAAATAAAACTAACAAGAGTTAAGGGCTAACTATAATGAGCGGAAGTAAGCGGGGGCGCATGTAGAATATGGGATCAATGAGGTTATGTTTTCATTGTGAAAACAGCTTTTTGTAGCAAACAGCGAGTATATTATGCGGAAGCTAGTGTCAGAACCGAACGAAACGCTCCCTTCCGATCTGCCATGTGAACACTTTACCCATAATGAACGGATGTGTACGGAAGTATCTTTCAAAATTAAATATATGTTTTTTATTTCCAATAATTTGTGAATTTCGGTTGCCACGCAACAAACAAGCAATTTCAAGAAATTAATTACCTGAAATCAACAAGAAATCGAATTCCTCTTCAGAAAAATCAATAAAACAAGTCAGCTGTCAAATTTTCGTCAGTAAAAAGCGAATGGGAGCGCAGTTTACGTCCGTAAGCAAAACTGAACGAAAATTGACGAAACGGAGCAATCCGCTATTTAGGGCATAATATACGAATTCCTTGTATTCGCTCAGTTACAGACGGCTCCGTTCGCTACGTTCCGTTCATTATAGTTAGCCCTTAAGACTTTAACAAATAAACAAATTTGAGTGGCTTCTCTTTCTTTTTGAACTTACCTCTTCGACTTCAACATCGATAGGTCCATTCTCTTGTTCTTGTCCATAGCCAGATTTGCGCGCTTTCTCCAGCAATGTTGCGCGCTTTGCAGTAAGATAGAGGCTTCGTCTGATTGCTATGTACGTAACGTCGCCAACTGCCCGTACAGAATAGTCAGGCACGAATGTATGTTTCAAAACCGAGTCCACATTCAGTGATTGCAGGGAGCCCTTGAAATTATTTGGGGATTCTAGAATTAGACGGAAAACATTTAAATGCGAGAAACAAATAATACAAGAAACAAAAAACCAAAAAAATACCTAAAACTATGTTCGCCACAAGAGCTTGAGTTCCGAAATAAGTAAATGGCCCACTTTCGAACAACAGATTTTCCTTGCCCACAGTGACCTCAACACGGCCCTCCAATATCAATACAAAGAAATCGACCGGCTTGCCTTGTTGGAAAATAAACAAGCTAGGATCGGTTTTCTCCTTGCCTTTACATTTGATGTGATGGATGATGTCTTGATTAAGTAAACGACGCAGAATCGATTCAGAGATTACATCCGCCCTGAATGCGTCAACAGCTGTACTCAAATATTGGAATGTGGCCAAAATCAATTGCGGTGATACCCGAACAGCATGGTGTTCCTTTCTCTCAGCAAACGCACTAAAGTCCTGCTTCTTGTTTCTCTGCCTACGAATTTTCATTCGATTATCAACAAACACATCGGTTTCATCAACAATCTCAGCCTGAATCAATTCTTCGATGACATCTTCGAGTGTTAGCAGACCAATTGTCTCATAGAAAGGATCACCTTCGCCTTCATTATTGACACGATGTACAAAAGCCATATGACCCTTGTTGCCTTCTTTAAATTGATTGAACATAACGTCGAGTGTTACATCTTCGAAAACGAAATGACATGGATTCTGATAGAATTCGCATAGAGTCTTTAGCGGGGTATTGTCATCGGTGTCGACGAATGCCAAATCTTTAATGTAAAGCAGTGTAACGATATTTTTCGGGTGACCATCGTAAACAGGTATTCTTGAGAATCCAGATTTCATTATGTCCGATACTGTTTCGAAATCAAGTACTGAATCGATTGACAGCATAAATGCATCTTCGATGTGTGTCATTACTTCGCCGACAGTTTTTCTGCGCAATTCCAGAGCACCGGAAATGATGTTGACTTCGTTTTTATCCAAGTCATTGACACCGGTTGTAACCTGTGGGAAGTTAAGAGTTCAAGGTAAGTTTGTTTGAAAACATTTTTTTATTAAATAGTAAAAAGCTATTCCTACAACATCATTGCGATCGACGGAAGGCACCTGTCCAGCATTCTAGATGTTCAAACTTTCGGAGGAGCCAACATCGACTCGGACCACTACCTCGTCGTAGCCAAGGTAGTGCTACGAATATCCCGAAAACGCAACGGCCAAAACAAGGAAATGCTGCAAGAAAATTCGACGTCGGACGGCTACAATCGCAAGAGATCGCCAGATCCTTCTCTGATCGAGTGTCAAGTAACCTCTTAAGGAGTCCTATGCCGCCAACATCAAGTATCGAAGACCAGTGGCAACATTGCCAGAATGCAGTTAGAGATGCCGCCTCTAATGTGCTGGGTTTCACAGCCACCAAAACGAAACAACTGGTTTGATGAAGAATGCAGGCAGGCCCATGCAGCCAAGCAGGAGGCATACAAGGCGGCCGCGCTGCTTAGAAGGGCAAGAGCTGCTCGTGAGCTCTACGAGCAAAAGAGGAGAGAGGAAGAAAAAGGGAGCATGAGAAGCGTCAGATCGAGGATGTTGAGAGAGCCAACAGCAGGAATGAAGTTCGGAGGTTCTACCGGAAGGTAAAACAGCTGGCTCAAGGTCATCGAGCAAGAACCGATGCCTGCAGAGATACACAAGGGAACATCATAGTAGAATCGCAGTCAATGCTGGGGATTTGGAAAGACCACTTCTGTAGACTGTATAACGGCGACGACGAACAAAATCCCGCCGTCAGGCAGGAGCCTTTCATCGGACACGATGACAGCCAACAATTCCGTGAATTCGACCTAGAAGAAATGAAAACGGCAATATCACGGCTGAAATCCAACAAAGCCGCTGGAGCAGATGGCCTAGCTGCCGAGCTGTTAAAAGCAGCAGGCGACGATCTAGATAGGAGCATGTACCAAATCATCTGTAAGATATGGTCGGAGGAATGCGTGCCCGATGAATGGAACCTCAGCATTGTTTGCCCGATCCTGAAAAAGGGAGATCCTCTAAACTGCGCCAACTACAGAGGCATCAGCCTCCTAAACATCGGCTATAAGATTCTTTCTGCAGTACTATGTGAACGCCTGAAGCCGTTTGTCAACAAACTGATAGGTCCACTCACACTGCTCCATCAAGGTTGGCAACGAGGTCACGGAATCTTTCGACGTCAAAAAAGGATTCAGACAAGGCGATGCACTGTCCTGCGATTTCTTAAACATCGTTCTTGAGAAGATAGTGCAAAACTCCACCGTCAACACCAGAGGCACTATCTTCCAAAAATCTGTTCAAATTCTCGCGTACGCCGATGATATTGATATGATGGGAAGAACACAGCGTGATGTCAATGGCGCCTTTGTGAGAATTTAAACAGAAGCGGCAAAAATGGGTAATTGAGGGAAAAACGAAGTATATGCTGTCTTCGAGGAAGGACACCCAACACCGACGACTCGGACGGCACAATAGACGCAAACAACTTCGAGGTAGTAGATGAGTTTGTCTACCTAGGCTCCGCTATTAACACGGGCAATAACACCAGCGCCGAGATCAGACGAAGAATAAATCTTGCTAATCGCTGTTTCTTTGGGCTCAGAAAGCAATTGAGTGCAAAAGCCGTAAGGTAATACTGTACAACACTTTCATCATCCCAGTCCTGCTTTATTGACAAAATCGGATGAATGTGCCGAAAGGAAAGTTTTTCGGGTCATCTTTGGCCTCGTTGGCATTGATAAGGAATGCAGAAGAAAATACAACAGCGAACTTTACGGGTTGTACAACGACATGGACCTAGAAGAGTCAAGGTCTAGAATGTCAGATGTCAATGCTCCGGTCCGGAAAGCCTTCGACACTATTCCCGAGGGACGCAGAAGGAGAGGAAGACCGCGACTCAGGTGGCGCACACAAGTGGAAGAGGACCTCAATCAACTTAGAGTGCAAAACTGGAGACAGCTAGCTAGGGACCGAACTGGATGGCGGAGACTGTTAATTGAGGCCCAAGTCCACACCGGACTGTAGCGCCAACTTAAGTAAGTAAGTAATGAAATCTTGTCACGGAAAGCGAAGCAACGAATTCTGATGTCTTTATAATTTTGAAAGGAAGAAACCGCAGTCTAAAGGTCTCCTTATTTGTCGCTGTAGAAAGATTCACCTGGGAAAGTTTCATTGCAATGAATTCAGTGATTTGGACAATACAGTCATTAAAAACGTCTCGAAATGGTTTTTTATGCGATAAGAGAGTCTTGGATTGATTCATATGCTGTTGCGATCGTGTTTTATCAACCAAAGTTTCTACGAGCAACGACATTTTCGTACTATGACCAAACCAAGACCTTTTCGAAAATGTTCTCAAAAACACGCAATCAAGATTAACTTGAACCCTTGTTTGTTAAAAACTCCTAATTATTTTCTTCGCTCGTCAGGACTGACCTCGACACGATTGATGCGGTTACGCATGCATATCGTTCTGTGTTCACATATTTGAGTGACACATTTATTCCACCACAAAGGGTGATGCTCTTATTTCAAAGACAAATAGAACTTCGAACAAATAAAACATTTCTTTGCTTTATTTTCGTCAATAAAATCAGGGCAAATATAATCACATCATTGTTATGATGACTGAGCCGAAATAAACACAAACTTTTATTTCGGCGCAGAAAAAAGGGTTCCTCTTCCTAGTTTCTAAGTTCCAATTTCATATCTCATGTCAACAAACTAATCTAATTTTTAGTTCGATTAAAACAAACATAAATCTTTTTATTGAGATATGGCGTGGGAAGCGGATAGTGGAGTAGCGGGGAAGTAGGTAGCGGGTAGCGCATAGCTTGGTGACGGGTAGCGGGAGTGAGTATCGGGTAGCGTGGTAAAGGGGTAGCCGTTAGTGTGTTGAAGTAGTAGGTAGCGGGAAGCGAATAGTGGGGTAGCGAGTAGCGGCGTACAGGTTTAGCGGGTAGCAGGTAGCTCTGGACGGTAGGAGGGTAGCGGGAAGTGTGGTAGCAGGGTAAAAACGTTTCTTGTTGTTTATCGATTAAGGCAGTACGAAGTCTGCAGTGTTGCACGCGTCATTGATGCATATGTTCCAATTTTGATCATTTTCGAGTTTGACACGCAGCGCGGAAAGTGGCATGTGTGAAGCCGTCAACTATTTTTAATTGCTGAAAACTTCTAGGACCAGGCACTGCGAAGCGTGGCAGGGTACAGCTAGTATACATAAACACACTGTGTCACTGTAGAAGTTCGTCCGTATTTGCCGCTCTCTATACATCAACTGCCGTAGCCCCCGTACTTGTTTCTCTATTCCCCATTTGTCTCCATAGACCAGTATTGCCAGATACAAATATTTATGTATATCGTTCTTAAACCCCATAAGTGTTGCCAGATATTCTAGCACAATACAACAGTCACAAAAAAAACTTACCCTGACAAGTTCTTTCAGACGTTCACGATTATAGACATTTCCAATTTCCTCACCCAGAACCCAGTCTAAAAATTTTGACGTCGGATATGACAGTGGCCATGTCAAAACCATCACAGCTTTTGTGACGTAAATTGTTTTTGCTCCAATATAGAGGCCGTGTCTAGAACAAACTGCCTATATAAATTAAAACAATAAATTGAGTATTTAATTTGAAGATTAAGAAAGCCTTACTTGTGGTGTAATTTCACCAAAAATGACAATAGCTATTGTTGAGAAAACAACGGCGAATAGACCCGATGTCAGACCATCCAATAAAATTGTAAATATTGAATTTACCAAAACGTTGGATAGAAGAATACTGCAGAGTAGATAATTGCCAGTATCTCTGACTGGTTGAATTTTACTGGCGTATAATCGTTCTTTTGGGGTTCCGGTGTTTTTTAAAATCTATTAAAAGTGATTTTGTTAAATTTATGATTGAAATTGAAATTGATAAAGAATTTTTTAGTTACCTTAAGTTCGGTACGATCCATAGTCATCAAACCAAGATTCAAGCCAGAAAACAAGCAGGAGAAGGACAAGCAGGTAAAGATGATGAGGATTGAAGCCCATACGGGTAGGAAATGTTCGTAGTCTTTTATTCTTAACCAATCATCTGTTCCTTGATGCATCAAGGGTTTTGTCATTTCAACTCTTGTCTGGAATTAAAAAAAAAAAAAAGGAAAACGTTAATATTTTGAGTCATGGTAACTAGTGATGGGCATAATCGAATGATTTCAATAATCGAGAAAATAGTATTCGAATGATTTGAATAATCGAATGATCATTCGAATGATCATTCGAATTACGAAATCCCATGAAAATGGTGAAAAATTTAAAGTTTACAGTGCACAATGAGCTATTTTACAGGTATAATAATATTGACGGTCATTCGTCAATAGACCTGTCTTAGAAAATACCCTCTCAGATGGTAGGTACCGACCTGGGTTTATTGTTCAATTTCATTTTAGAAACATTTTTAAAAATAGCTTGTTATTCTTCTTAGCTATAAACAATGTTCCGTATTCATTTTTTAAACACTAATTCGCAAAAATTTCTACCAATCATGTACATAATATATCAAAAAAAAAAGGCAAAGAATCTCCAAATACAAATGAGGACCGTTTTCGCAAAACTCAACAAGCGCCAAAAATCGAAAAATGAGATATGGGTATCGAAATTTTTTGTATCTCAAGGCGCATCGACTGAACCAAAAAAAAATTCACAAAACTCAACTAGTTCCATACAAAAAAATTTAAATCTAAGAGGTTTCGCAAAACTCAACAAAGTACTAAGAGTTTTCGCAAAAGTCAACAAACAAAAAACACAAAAAACACTCTCCTGAAAAATTTGCAAAATGGACTTGTTGAGTTTTGCGAAAACGGTCCTCAATTTTGTTTGCCTTTAAAAAAGTAATCAAAAATCATAAACAAAATTCCATTGCAAAGATTTGCAAATTTAACTAGAAATAAAATCGTCATTCGAATTAAAACTTAAAATAATCATTTTATTTGTTTTTATGCGAATACTAATAATCGATTCTTTTCATTCGAGTACTATTTTCATTCGATTACTATTTTCATTCAATTACTATTTTCATTCGAGTACTATTTTCATTCGAATGATTTTTCATTCGAATACTAATAATCGATTATTTGCATTCGAATGATAATAATGGTCATTCGAATACTAATAATCGTCATTCGATTTTTTTTTTCATTTGAGATTTTAATTTTGAAGAGTAGTAGTTGTAGCAGGGTTTGAGAAATCATTCGAATGATTTCAATAATCGAATGATCTCGAATGATTGCCATAATTGATTATAATCGATTATATCATTCGAATGATCCCATCACTAATGGTAACATTGTATGGTAGAATGGGATGTAAGAAACGTATCATGTGAAAAATGTATATGAACAATATGCCGCATCTGCCATTGTTCCACAAAAGGGGGTTCCTTACCTCTGACCCTGTTAAATACACAATAAGTGTATTATAGCATCTAGGCCGATCTGACCATTCTGTCATATCCGCAAATCTCTCGTGTCAAAAAATCCCAGTTAAAGAAAGAGCTCCGAAGAGAGCAGTATGGCAATACGAGAAAGCCAACTGGGACGGTCTCAACAACTTTTTTCGGATCTTTAACTGGTCACTATGCTTTCTCGATAGTGACGTAGACCTCAGCGCAGATATGATTATCTTGGGAATGAAAACTTTTATCCCGAATAGGGTTAAAAGCATCAAACCCATGGTTTGATTCAAGCTGTAAAGAGGTTATCAGGGGAAAAGAAGTAAAGTTCCGGTGTTTTAGAGCCAACCCAACTGAGGAAAAACGGAACAAGTTTAAAAAAGCCAGGAAGGCCTGCAATGCCCATATTCGTCGGACCAAATTTTTACATGATCAAAAATTAAGGCAAAAAATGCTGCAATGTCAGTCAAAATGTCAAAGGCAGTAAGAATTTTTGGTCATTTGTAAAAAGTATGAAGAATTCTTCTTCTTCCTCGGTCCCCACGCTCGTTGACAATGCCACTCCAGTTGTTAGCTCGCTCGCAAAAGCTAACCTTTTTGCTAGGCAGTTCGCTGCTAGAGAGTGTCATGACTCCGAGAGAGTCCTAAAAGATCTCAACTTACATAAAATCACTGGTCCAGATAGTATCCCCGCTTTTATTCTGAAGAGGTGTTCTTCCACGCTGGTAAAATCCTTGCGTAAGCTTTTCCATATATCCTCTTCTTCTGGGCTCGTTCCGAGTACATAGTTGGAAAACAGCATTTGTCCAGCCTATACCTAAAAAAGGCGAACCCTCCTCTCCCTCCAATTATCGTCCCTTCTTTCTAAGGTCATAGAAATGCTGATAAACGATCAGCTCAAGAAATATCTCGAAGACCCAAAGCTTCTTAATGAACGGCAGAACGGCTTTCGCAGCAACAGGTCCACTGGTGATCTGATAGTTTATCTCACCGAACAGTGGAACAAATCTTTACATCGTTTTGGAGAAAGTAAGATTGTTGCACTTGATATTTCAAAGGAAGTTGATAAAGTCTGGCATCTTGCTCTTTTATCGAAAATGCGTGCTTTCGGTATTGATGAATTCCTCCTTCGTTGGATTAGAAACTTTCTTTCGAACCGTTCAGTACAAGTTGTATTGGACGGGTTCAAGTCTGAAACCCACAAAATAAATGCTGGTGTGCCCCAGGGCTCCGTTTTGTATCCAACGCTCTTTCTCATTTTTATAAATGATCTCCTGTCTTAAACTTCTAATCCAATAAATTGTTTCGCTGACGATAGCACCCTAGCTTTTCATATTCGTCCCCAGACTCACATCCCTCCTCTTCGGATGGGGAACTGCAACTGCAAAATATGATAAGCTCATTAAACAGCATTGTACAATGGGGAATACAAAATCGCGTAGAGTTTAATACTTCAAAAAGTCAATGCTGTCTTGAATCGTTAAAACGAGATATACATCCCCTGCCACTGTCCATAAGTGGCACATGCATCAATGAGACAGAAAATCTCGTGATTCTTGGTATGTGCATCACTGACCACAGCACAAATGCTATAGCGCCAAAAATGCCGCAAGATGTTTAGGTTTCTTAAGGCGATGCAAGAATTTTGTTTCTCCTTTTGATCTGGCTACCATCTAAAAAACTTACATACGTCCAAAGCTTGAGTACAACTCCCAGGTTGGGGCTTGTGCTCCAGTAATGTACTTAAGTCTTTTGGACAGTATCCATAGAGTGGCATTTAAGATGACTGGTGAACATACCATCATTGAGGAATTTACGTGACTTGAACATTGACGCAATGTCTCAT
The DNA here is from genome assembly GCA_943590905.1 of Sphaerophoria taeniata. NCBI lineage: Eukaryota > Metazoa > Arthropoda > Insecta > Diptera > Syrphidae > Sphaerophoria > Sphaerophoria taeniata. The sequence goes on along the minus strand of OX016540.1, from coordinate 19,743,979 downwards.
GACTCACCCTCTTCTACCGATTTTTAAATGGTATATGCTCTAGTGAAATAGCCAGTTGCATTCCTCCCCTTAAGATATTCAACCGTAATACCCGCGCCACCAGGAATGCCCATCAGTTCACCCTTGAGCCCAACTTCGGACGCAGTGTCATGTACAGAGAATCGTTCTTTAGCCGTACTACGTGAATGTGGAACTCTCTCACACTCTGTCTTCCCCAGTCATTGTAATATTCAATAGCTCATAACTTGTCAATTTTAGCATATCAGTTTGTTTAAACAAACATTTTATTAACTGTAAGACTTTACCTCCCCGATAGAACGCACATGTTAATTTTTTGTATTTGTTGATGCTTCGCATTCCAGAGTTGCACAGTGACATGACAACTTGAAACTGGTCAAATCTAGTTTGAACTTTACTTGTTTAATCTAAATGACAAATTATCTCTGAGTCAGTTTTGTTGTATCGAAATATCATAAACACCAATTTATTTCAACACGTTTTTTGTTCTTTTTTTTTTTTTTTGTTCAAAGAAAATAATTCTTCTAATCAAGCTAAATACTTTGACTCATTAAATATTTGTTTTCTATTAATAATTGAATTTAATTTAAACAAACTTTGCACACACTTTTGTTTACAAACATATTGGTTGTATGTGTTTGTGAGTTTACCTCCAGTGGAACTTAGCTTTAAAAGCTTTAGTCATGGAGTTTTGAATTATTACAAAGCAAAGTGCAGGGAAGGCCTGCTTACATTGACATTTCTTTAATCATCGATCTAAGCTGCTCTTTTCGTCACTGGAAAGTGTTATTCATTGTTAATTGCGAAGATAAGGAAATTGAAAGCTGTAACTGATTGGGAAGTGCTATTTCTTTATCATCATAACAATGGCACTTAGTATTGAGTTCAAAAACAGGGACATTTAAGTCAAGATTATCATTACCTGAGTTGATTTTTTGACCAATTTTTGTAATCAATGTAGTAAGTGGAAATATAGTTTTCCGTCTGCTTTTTTGGTCGCTGTAATTTTTGCAATGAAACAATTAAGTTACATTCACTTTCCCAACGTTTCGGCAGGGATTGCTGCCTTCTTCAGGGGAACTTTATTAACACGAAAATACAAATAATCTTAGTTAGATCAGTGGAATACAAAAACAATAAAGTTTACGCACTTAAGCAAAATAGGAAAAAATGGATTGTCAAAACATTTATATAAATTGAAAATAAATAATAAATATATGGTAAGCACTTCGAGGAATGAAGTTTAGTCTGTTTTTGAATAGAGCACAAATTACATTTAAGAAGAAAGAAGAGAGCAATAGACAGCAGAGATGTTTTGAGTGTCTTGTTTTCGATTCATGTTGTTTTTGTTGTTGAGAATATGTAATGTTTCTAACGTGTATCGTTTCGAAACATGTTTCTCCGTCTGTAGAACTTCCACGCCTTCAAAGTTTGACAATGTGACAATGGTTATCCTTCTACCATTATTCGCAGTCTTCTTTTAAAGCATAAAATGCAAATTCCGAACGTACCACAAAAGCATAGTTTACGTCCCAACTTTATCCGATAACTTCAAAAAATCTATTTCCAAAAATTTGACAGATGTTCGCCTTGCCTTCAAATCAAACAAAACAATTGACCATTGTTTTACTAAACTTAAGACGAAACCTGATAAGGACAAACAAACAGATGTGATCTACAAAATTAAACGCAATGGCATGTTACGGTAAATTTTGCCGTAACAAAAACCATCCTTCGGCTGGTTCTTTTTCTTCTTGTTGTGGCTGCAAAATATCGGCAAAGTTGAGGGCAACCGTGGTCTCATCAACCATTGGTGTACCGAGCCTTTGTTTTGCAAAAGCAACCCATATAGGTGTTCGAGTACGAGTGAGAGGTTCCGGCGGATGAGCCGAAGAAGTAGAGTCGGGCGGACTCTTACTTTCGAATAATTACAAAACACCACCAATATAACAATATTACACCAACAATTACAACACACATGTATACAAATAATTTTAACTCGCATTATTTGCGTAATACTTGAAATGTTTATCTTAAATTTATCATAATACCTACTGTAAACTTAACGTAGCTTAATTTTCTTAACTCAACTTTTGAATCCAAATCATTAACTTAAACTTTAACTGTACAAAATGGGTTTTTAACGCGACATAGCTTAGTTTTTGATTATCTAAAAAGAATAATATTTCAGAAATGTTTTCCTCTTCATATCTCCAAAATAGAATAATGTTAGAATGTTTGCACTTCGAATCCTACGCGATAGTTTTGTTTTAACGTAGTTTATTAGGACAATGCCTAGTGAGACTTCTTCTCGATTTTAACTTTTTCAATTTTTCTCGAAGAATAAGTTTAGTTGGGAAGGGGTCTGAACTCGGCCATAATGTTTCGGCAAGTTTTGGAATAACATCCAACAACTTTTTGAAACCGTGTTTGTGTGTGTGAAAGTAAAGTTTCGTTGAGATTCAACAACGGTAGCTCTCTCGGTTAGCGTAAAGATTCCAGGAAGCCGTAAATCCGTGACCGATGATCACGAAAACGATTGTATGGTGAGAATGTATGTGTGGGTGGATGTGATGGACGAGGGAGGAAAATTAATTGGAAATAGCTTGGAAGGCACTCTGTGGAGAACCTATCAAGCGACTAGTCAAGAATATTAATTTGAGGAAGTTTTGAAAATAAGAATCGAGAAGGAGTTTTTTTTTTTGAAGAAAGTCGAGGATTTAAAAAAGGAAGAAAAAGGATTCGAGGTGTGAAAGACGAGGAAAAAAGGAGATACAGGGGAGGAGAAACAAAAAAAAGATAAGTAGTTGGCTTTAAGGATTCCCATATCCATTTCCATATGTGCGCTTGTTTATCTTTTTAAATTCTTATTCGTGACAATTTCGTGTAAAATTCGTGCTTTGAATTTCGAGTCGTGCTCCATTTTACGTGTTAAAAGCCCATTTAAATTCTTTAGTTTTGCTCTTAATTGTTCGCCATTTTCATTTTCTTTGTGCTTTAAATTTGCTTCCGGAGTTCTTATTGAACGCCATTTTATATTGATTTGCTTTTCTTTCTTGAAGCTAATTCTATTTTTGAAAACATTTTGGGTTTTAGTCCAGGGATCTTCTATCCCACGGTTTTCCCCAATAAATACTTAAAACAACTTAAATTGGTTCTTTTTATTTAATACATATCGGTTCTTTTATTTCTTAAAATTAGTTTTGGAATTTTTGACTAATTTCGTTCGCTTCCAAAAAAATTCCTGGCGCCCATTTTCTTTTGCACCCCACTGTGCATAAAGAACATTTGTTTTTAATAAATTGATCGATTTCATAAGTCGATCAATTTAATAAAATCAAAATCATAAATTCTTCCACTAAGCCGAATCCAACCCAGCTGAGCAGCCGCGGTGACAGCTTTATTAACGAGCTGTGTTGTTGCATTTTCTCTATTCCCTTTTGTGTCGTATTCGCATTTTCTTCAGTGCAAGTTAGTTGTTTGCTTAATTTCGTGCATCGCGTTGTGTCATAAACACAAATATCGTTTATTTTATTCAATACGTACATAACGCTTATAAGAAACTCAAAATTTGCACAATATTTGTTTCTTTTAACCGAGTTTTTCTTATATCCTTACAACGGATATAAGAAACAAGTTTCTTATACGGATATACCCTACAAATTTACTTGCGGCTTCAGCGTCGGCGTCGGCTGAACCACCTTCTCCATGAAGCCTCCTAAAAGAAATGGTGGATCTGTTTTTCCAACGTTGTAACTTGTAACCAACCACCGTTTGCATTATAGTCTGAAATATTCAACTGAATCGCAAATTGTTGTGCTTTTTCCAGTAAAATTGGACCTGTTATCTTTGCATTTTTTTCGCTCATATTTTGGAATCATTTGTTCATAGTTTTGTCTAGAATTTCGTATTTACCATCCCTGTTTCTTTTTCTGTTTAAGTTCTTGCATTTGTATTTTTCTTCTTCGAATTGTTTTTCATTCTTTATTATTTTAGACAATGTGCTTTTTGCAATTTTAAATTTTTCACAAATTTCTTTTCGACTTTTTCCCGATTTGATTTCATCCAAAATAACCAATTTAGTTTTAATTGAAATGTTATCACGCGACATTTTCAACGACGACGAGGAACACAACAGAAAGAACAGAAACACAAAAAATAACAAATTTAGGCCGTGTGCGAATTTATTTAAAAATGGGTTAAAACTTGACATTTGGTTTAATTTTGACACTTCGCATTGAATAAAATTATTAGACTAGCTTCGGAGCAGGTTAAAATATGACAGTAGTGGTTAAAAATTCATCCATTTTTATTTTTTAACCACAATTCATCCAATTCGCACACGGCCTTAATGTCACTTAACACTGCACTGAAATTCATTCAATCATTCATTCAATTATTCGTTATGACAAATTACATCATAATGTACATAAATGACATTTGCGTCGTTTGTTTTGAAGTTTTCTTAAGGGTCTGTTCATGTTTTTTGAATTTCGTGATTTATTTGCAAGTTTCTTATATCCAAGCAACTTTACATGAAAAATAAAAGTTTGTGTTTGAGAAATGTTTCTTTTATCAGTGTTTTTCTTATAAACGTGTTTCTTATAAACACACAATTCAACATTAAAATATATGGGAAAGTTCACGGTGCTTTTGTTCAAGTTTCTTCTAAGCGAGGTTTTCTTATAAGCGTGTTTCTTATAAGCGATAAATACGTAATAATAATATTATAATCGCGTTTCTTCGTTTTACTATTAATATAAAATAATTAAATTATAATTCCGCGTCGTGAGAAAAAGTGCAACAGGCAAACCAAATGAACCGTGCAACCTGTGTTATATTGGGACCACAAAACAACTTCTTAGACAATGCATCTCTAATCATAAATCCGACATTGAACTTAAAAACTCTGAAAAGACAGCCCTGGCCAGTCACAGCATTGAAAGTGGTCATTCTCCAAACTTTGAAGGCGTGGAAGTTCTACAGACGGAGAAACATGTTTCGAAACGATACACGTTAGAAACATTACATATTCTCAACAACAAAAACAACATGAATCGAAAACAAGACACTCAAAACATCTCTGCTGTCTATTGCTCTCTTCTTTCTTCTTAAATGTAATTTGTGCTCTATTCAAAAACAGACTAAACTTCATTCCCACTGCTGTCGTTTTTGCTACTATAGTAGTATTTTACTCCTTTCGAGAGTCAAATGCTACTCTGCTACCCTTAGACGAAATATACTCCCCAAACTTAGTGAACAAAATCTACCTATATTCCATGTAGTATTGGATAAAAGAAGAATCGAAAATCAAAGTTCTCACATTTCTTAGCTTATTTATGTTCAATCAGTGAGATAGTTGGCCTAAATTTAAGTCAAAGCAACCAATTTACGAAAATTGCCAAACATTTTAACGTACATTTTAAGGTTCCTTAAACTACACAACTAATTCCACACCTTAATTACTTGAAAAAATGAGCCTGCATTTTTTAAACACGCTTTTATAGATTAAGATCAGGATCACTTAAGTCTGTATACGTTAATGATTTTGGATCACTACAACCTACACTGAAGACCCAGAAACGAAATTATAAGCATTGAACAAAAAGGTAAAAGTTGAAAACTAGATTAAACATTTTGTAATGAAATAAATAAAATTTAACTAATGGAATTACTATAAATAGAACTGTAAGAAAACCTAACCTTTTTAATCACAAGACCTTTGTCGCATGCATTTAGCTTTTTCAGATCTGAAGTGATATTTTCTGTGCAGTTCCGTCGTTAAATTTATAATTAAGGGACAACTTGGGGAACTTTTAAATATCAATTCGTCAGAAAAGTGGGAAACTAGCGAAAAAGAATTATAGGGGAAAACAATTGATTTGGAGCCGTTTTCTTCACTTATTTCAACTTGTGAACCTTTGCAGTTGACAAACTCAAGAGTTGAATTTTGAAGTTAGGCTGAAGATTGCTTTTCTTTACTTACGCAACTTTTAATTCAGAGTTTTGAATTAGAAAGTAGTAGCCACTGGGAAACTCATAACAATTTGGAGTAGTTATGTTATAGCCTGTTCCCACCAACGTGATTTAGCTAAATCCACTTGATTTAGCTAAATCACATAATTCATTTCATGATTTGCCATACATTTTCAATGATTTGAAATTACCTGATTTAACTTGTTTATTTATTAATTAGGTATAAATAACCTCGATGATTCCAGGCTGAATGATTTCATGCTCACGTAATGAATAAAATTAATTTTAAATTCATTTTTTTTTTAATTAAAATTTTGTGTCAAATATTGATATATTTTATTGAAAAATTCAAAAAATATGTCAAGATTGTGATAAATGTCAAGCTAAATTAAGTAAAAAGTTCAGTGGGAACGCCTTTCTTGATTTATAAATCATGTGAGCTAAATCAAGTCGGTGGGAACAGGCTATTAGAAATATGTTTTTTTTTTGCTTTTAGAGACGGTGAAAGCAGCTGCTCGATGAAGTTTTGAATCAAGAAGAAAAAAGACGACAGATACCTCTTCATAATGACATAATAGCCTCCTCCGGCAAAAATGTTCTCTAGGAAGTACCAGGCAAAAATGACGATACAGGAAGCTACTTTTGTGTTCGAAGACCCACCAATCAAAGAAATCTCTTATACTCTTTGTATAAACCCTTAAAAATAAACGCAATACATAATTGTGTGCATACAGATAGTGCATAGTCACTAGTCAGTTAGATTTTTAAACTTTTTTTCCCTACTCAATTCATACTTTCAAAGCCCAAGTCTTCGTAATTTTCTCTTCGCTTTATGATGATAACCTTAATATTTGTTTAGTTAAAAAAAGTATTTTAGTAAATGCAGAAAACACGTATGTTTAATGATCTAATTTAGTTTTTTGGTAGTTGAGAACAATAATTTGAGAGTGACAGTCTCTAATGAAGACAACTTAAATCGAAATTTAAGGATAAAATCCTCAAGTTGATATCAACTTCGATTGAATAAAAGGCTCCTCCTATCCGACAAACACACAATTTGGGTTTTAGAACTCCCAAAAATTTATAAAAAACTATCGTTTGCTAATAAACTTCAACCACATCATTTTTGAAACTTCAAAATGATCTGCTAAACCCATTATAAGTGATACTTTTTTCCGGAGGCGATTTATCGGGTTAAGTTCTATAGTTAAAAAATTATACTACCTAAATATAGAAAATACTCCTCAAAATAATTCAAAAATACTCCCCATTACATTTTTGAAACGACAGCACTATCATTCCTCGAAGTGCTTACCATATATTTATTATTTATTTTCAATTTATATAAATGTTTTGACAATCCATTTTTTCCTATTTTGCTTAAGTGCGTAAACTTTATTGTTTTTGTATTCCACTGATCTAACTAAGATTATTTGTATTTTCGTGTTAATAAAGTTCCCCTGAAGAAGGCAGCAATCCCTGCCGAAACGTTGGGAAAGTGAATGTAACTTAATTGTTTCATTGCAAAAATTACAGCGACCAAAAAAGCAGACGGAAAACTATATTTCCACTTACTACATTGATTATCATTACCTATCACAAAATCACTGAATGACAAGGGATACACCCTTGCAACGTTCTTGGATATTGAGGGAGCCTTCAATAACGTGAAGAACGAAACAGTGAAGCAAGCCTTGGACGACCACAAAGTCGAAAAGGCAATAACGCAGTGGATAATGTGTATATTCAGAAAGAGACAAATTAACTCTGAACTAGCGGAGGAAAGAGTGAGAGTAACCACATCCAGAGGCACCCCCCAGGGTGGAGTTCTCTCACCGCTACTCTGGGTTCTTGTCATAAACGGCAAACTCTCTAAATTGAAATCAAGTGGAATAAGGATAGTAGCCTACGCTGATGATCTTGCATTACTAGCGACTGGCAGGTTCCTGCCCACTATCAGTGAACAAACAGAATACGCCCTGTCGTTGGTAAGCAAATGGACTAAGAACTGTGGGCTGACAGTCAATCCAGCTAAAACAGAACTAAAGCTATTTACTAACAAACGCAAAATACCCGATTTTAAAATACCTTCAATCGAAGGCTGTCCTCTCAAAATCTTTGATCACGCAAAGTATCTCGGTGTGATCTTAGATAAAAAACTAAACTGGGGCCTGAACACCAAAGATAGACTCAAAAAGGCATCGACTGCCTTTTACTCCTGCAATAGAATTTTCGGGAAAACCTGGGGACCAAACCCTAAAATTATCAGACGGATGTATTCGGCAATAATTAGACCAATACTAACCTACGGTAATTTGGTATGGTGGAAAGCTTTAGAAAAGAGCACGAACCTGAAAACTTTGACAAAAGTTCAAAGACTTGCGTGCACTGGCATTACGGAAGCAATGAGATCCACTCCAACTGCGGGACTGGAAGTTATACTCGATCTTATTCCCCTAGACCTCTTTGTTCAAGAATCTGCGGCCAAAAGTGCCCTGAGACTTAGTCAAACTAAAGTCTGGAAAAATAGTTCCATAGGACATGCCCAGATCCTTCATAAAGTTATAAGTCATAGTACTACAACAGACTATAAAACACCCGAACTTGATTTTCACAAACCATTCCAGGCTGCCATACCAAGCAGAGAGGAATGGATAGATAATATACCGTACTCCAGTGAGTCATCAGTGGAGCTATCTATACTGATGGCTCTACAATGGACACTGGTGTAGGAGCAGGCTTTTATTCCGAATCTCTCAAGTTAACCGCCTCGCTTAGGCTTCCAGACTACAGTAGCGTCTTCCAAGCGGAGGTTCTGGCAGTGACAACAGCTGCTAAAAAGGTATCAATGATGGCGATACCACGAGCTGATATCACCTTTTACATTGATAGCCAAGCGGCAATAAAAGCGATTACTTCAACTGAGGTAAAATCAAAGCTTGTTTCATGCTGCCGCTTTAACGATACAAGACAGCATTGAGTTTTCCAAGCATTAAACTCTACGCGGTTTTTTTAGTCCCCATTGTACATTGCTGTTTAGGTCAGAGTTTAATGAGCTTATCATATTTTGCCGTTGCAGTTCCACATCCGAAGAGGAAGGATGTGAGTCTGGAAACGAATAAGAAAAGCTAAGGGCACTATCGTCAGCGAAACAATGAATTGGATTAGAAGTAACAGACAAGAGATCATTAATGAAAATGAGGAAGAGGGTTAGAGACAAAACGGAGCCCTGCGGCAAACCAGCATTTATATTGTGGGTTTCAGACTTGAACCCGTCCAACACAACTTGTAGAACGGTTCGAAAGAAAGTTTCTAATCCAACGAAGAAGGGATTAATTGACACCGAAAGCACGCATTTTCGATAAAAGAGCAAAATGCCAGACTTTATCAAATGCCTTTGAAATATCAAGTGCAACAATCTTACTTTTTCCAAAACGATGTAAAGATTTGTTCCACTGTTCGGTGAGATAAACCATTAGATCACTACTGGCCCTGTTGCTGCGAAAGCCGTACTGCCGGTCATTAAGAAGCTTTCGGTCTTCGAGATATTTCTTGAGCTGATAGTTTATCAGCGTTTCCATGACCTTAGAAAGAAGCGACGTAAGTGCAATCGGACGATAATTGGAGGGAGAAAAAGATTCGTCTTTTTTGGAATTGGCTGGACAAATGCTGTTTTCCAACTGCTCGGAATGAGCCCAGAAGAATAGGACAGATGGAAAAGCTTACGTAAGGGTTTTGCAAGCTTGAAGAACACCTCTTCAGAATAATAGCGGGATACCATCTGGGCCAGCAGATTTGTGTATGTTGAGATTTTTTAGGACCCTCGCTACAGCACGAGTGCGAAAGAAGATCGGTCCCATGGAATCATTGATGCGCTCAAGGACTGGGGGAGTCATGAGTCATGACAGTGACAGTGAATGGCAGTGAATTCAGTTGACGTAAACAAAAACTTAGTTTTTCCATATGGAAAGCTTTGCAAGAGAGCCAGGAGAAAAATAGCGGTACTTTTTAAATTGTTCTTTTTGATTTGTTTTCTCAACATCATAAGGAAACAGTGAGAAAATGATACATTAACGCTCAAAGTTAGCAAAAAATGGACAGCAAACCTCAGAAAAATTGTGTGCTTATTCAGTTGAAGCGAAGTGTATATAGAGCTAAAAAATGTTATGCTCAGAGCATCTATTTGCTCAGTTTTATTCTAATAGGAGTTTGCCTGTCCACACAGTCCATTTATCGAGTAAGGTTTAAGGCTATACTAGATGACCCGCTGATGCTGTTTTGTCATTCATATAAAATTACTCAAAATGAATTGAATATTTGTGTTGTTCCTTCAAATTTATTTAAGTTGGTGGCGTAGTAACGCACGTAGGGTAAGCGTACAATAATATATGGCGAGTGAATCCACAGTGAACAGCTAGTAATTATTATAAGATTGGAAAATCAAGTGTTGTACGATTTTAATGTGGAAACTCTTGAAAAAAAAAAAAAAAATCATAAGCAAATATTGCGAGAAATCCCCAAATAACTACGTTTCTGTTAGGGAAGGTTTCAAAATTTAATCAAATTAGTTATAGAGAGGGGAAACAAAAAACAAATACTTACTTCAATGCTGAAATCATCGTTCTTTGCGCAGAAATATAAACCGTCACCATATCCTTTTGGCAAGTTAATTGTGTACAAGGCAGTTCTATCGGTTGCAGTTCCTGGTATTGGATAAAATATTTTAGAGGCTGGAGTAAGGCACGATCCTCCATAATTATTTGGCGAACTGGTAAAGGCAATACCAGTTTGATTTCCTATACCAATACCAAAAATTCGAATAACAACATCCGAATCAGAAAGTATACTCGGAACACCATCTGGTCCAAGGTCTACTTCATTGTTGCTTTCTTGTACTCGAAATCCATGAATTTTTAATTCGAGATCCGAGTTACGAGTATGTCTACGTGATCTACAAAAAAAAAAAAAAACATAAAATAAGAAACACAAATGATATATTTTATTAAAGTCTAATTTTCTTGAGTTTTTTTTTTATTAAAGTCTAAGTTTTATTTTAACAATGGTTCTTGCCGGTACAAAAGAAAGAATAAGACTGATTCACTGATTTTAATATTAAAAACAAAAGAAGAAAGAACTCTCTGTCGCAAACATCAAACAGCATCGATGACGTTTTACTCTTCGAACATGAGTCAATGATGTTTGACGTTTCGAACATTGAGGGGTAGCTTACATTAGAACAAAAAAAAAATTATAATTATTAAAATTTTTGTTTTGTAGTTTCGTTTCGAAGCCTTTAAGGGGCAAATAATAATTTAACAATTTCCTGACCACAAGGGAATGCAATAACAAAAAATCACGATTGGCAGACAACGTTCCTCTCATTCCATCGAGTAGTTCTCTAATTGAATTTGGAATGATAAGCTCAATACTTCAAAAGCTGTCGATAAGACATTTCAAACCTTCTTATAAAAAAATTCTAATCTGATATGAGATTATGTAAGTGAGAGATTGAATGGAATTAGAAAGCTTCGCCTTCTTAAACAGTTATCTTAAGTCTAAAATTTTATTTTAATGAGAATGATTGGGCTTAAATGCTTAAGGAAAACGAAATGCAAAATAGGTTGTTGTAAGATGTAAAAATTCAAGTAACACACTTTTATCAATTTTCAATTTTGAAGAAGTTAATTTTTTTTTAATGCAAAACTTTTACTTTGAGCGAATTTATGATACTCCGCCCATCTTCATTTGCTCTCGACAAATTTTCTAAAACAAAACAACCTAAGAAGTTGACAAAAAGTCCTACTGTTTGAAGGAAATATTGCACGGCACTTCACTTCCTATAATAGAGTAAGATCCCAGAGCAATCAGACATAACTTATTTTCACACGGATGAAACCTGAAGTTTCCAGTAGCGTCTCGTGTGCCTTGAATACCTACCCGCTTTGTGGAACTTGCCGAGTGACACCTGGGCAGGTACCAGGTGAGAAAGGTAGCTAAAAATAAGTTTTATTTTACTTATTTTCACATGGCTGATTTTTATATATGTCATGAAGAATATTATCTTTATGCGAGAAGTGGAAACACCATTATATTGAGATTACACGTTTAAATTCAACAATGTCTTTATTTAAAACAAACACTTTAACATTTAACATTTATTTTAAAAAATTATTGTGAATTGAGCTTTGAATGCATTTCGGCTAGTCTACTAGCCATCATCAGCAACACGACTAAGGGAAAAGCTGCTATAAAGATTTAATTACAAACATACAAATGATTTTTAACAAAAAGCTTTTTTAAGAAAGAGAAATTAACAAACGTACAAAAAAGGAGAAAGAAAAACATTTTTTTTTTTTTTTTTTTACAATCTTCTTACAAAACCAATAACATTACAAGGTAAACAAATATGACTCTATATTCCCCAAATCTGCATTTAATGCTGACTCATCTCTGTGAATGTACAGGCTCTCGTACGCATCAAGTCTACGGCTCTCACTCACGCATTTTAAAAGCTTTACATTTTCGATTGTTGTTGTTAGATGGTGTTCTTGTAATGCGTGCAGTGCAAAGGCAGATTTCTTTGGTTCGTTGTTTTTTATGTTATTGTTGTGCTCTTTAAACCTCGTTTTTACACTGCGCTTAGTTTGACCATAATATTTTTTGTCGCATTCGTTACAGTTGATAACGTAGATCCCGGCTTTTTCGAGTTGTTCTTTTTTGTCTTTTGTAGATAGTAGGGTATTTCTTAGTTTAAAGGGGTTAGAATAGACCAACTGCATGCCATTCTTGTTATATGAAGTTTTTAAGTTGTTAGTTATCTCTGGAGCGAATGTTATTACCACTCTTTGTTTTTCTTTTTCTTTTTCTAGTGTTTTGTTTTGTGTAAAAAACGTTGTCAAGTTGGATTTTTGTCTTTTCATGGAATGTCGGTGGATTATCTTGTCAATGATTATTTGGCTGTAGCCATTGACTCTAGCTGCGTCTTTTATGTAGTTGTATTCTTTAGAATAGTTCGTTGTTGATAGTGGTAGGCTAACTAGGCGGTGGGCCAAAGAATTGAAGGCTGCTAGTTTATGTTGTATAGGGGTATATGAGTCACTTGGGATGAAACGCAAGGTGTTTGTGTCTTTATGATGTATGCTGATGTCAATCTTGTTGTTCAATCGATGAAGTTCTAAGTCAAGAAACGTTATTTTGTTGTTTTCTTCGATTTCGTGTGTGAAATTTATCTCATCATATTGTTGGTTTAGAACTGAAAGTAAATTTTCTATTTCAGAACGTTTTATTATGGTTAATACATCATCAACATATCGTTTCCAGAAAACAGGTAGCAGGTTTTTGTTTTTTAAATCTGTTTCAAATTGTGACATGAAAGCTTCGGCAATTAAGGGGGAGAGGGGGTTTCCCATACTGGTTCCCGACTCGATCTTAAAAAAGCGTTTTTTATACTCGAAGTAGTTCATGTTCATACACATTTCGGCTGCTTGCATGTAGACGTTCATTTTTTCTGTTGGGACGTTGTGTTTGACGAGATGGGCTTTAAGTGCTGATAAAGCGTGTTTCAATGGGATCGAAGGAAACAAAGATTCGACGTCGAAAGACACCATGACTTCATCTTCGGCAAAAGTGATTGATTGTAATAATTTTGAAAGCTCAATTGAGTTCTTTATCGAGCAGCTATCAAACTTTGGTAGTGTATTCATTTCGTTCACTAACCATTTAGCGATTAACGTGCACGGCGATTGGACACAAGCGACGATTTCACGCATTTTTTCTCCTGGCTTATGAATTTTCGGCAGACAGTATAATTTTGGCACTTCTGGGTTTGATACTAGATTTTTCCATTTGAACCTATCGCCGAAAATCTGGCTTATCTGTTTTCTGACTGAATTGGCGGCTGTTATCATCCGGTTTAGTGGAGAGCTTTAAAAAAAAAAAAAAAAAAAAAAAAAAAAAAAAAAAAAAAAAAAAAAAAAAAAAAAAAAAAAAAAAAAATGTTTTTCTTTCTCCTTTTTTGTACGTTTGTTAATTTCTCTTTCTTAAAAAAGCTTTTTGTTAAAAATCATTTGTATGTTTGTAATTAAATCTTTATAGCAGCTTTTCCCTTAGTCGTGTTGCTGATGATGGCTAGTAGACTAGCCGAAATGCATTCAAAGCTCAATTCACAATAATTTTTTAAAATAAATGTTAAATGTTAAAGTGTTTGTTTTAAATAAAGACATTGTTGAATTTAAACGTGTAATCTCAATATAATGGTGTTTCCACTTCTCGCATAAAGATAATATTTGAGAGATTACGAAGACATATTCCAAAAACTACAAAATACAAAAACTCCGTCGACCAACCATGTCAATGAGGAATAAATTTACTCGATTGAGCAGAAAAGTTGCTCTTTTAAAGATGGACATTTCATTTATCAAAAAATGCAAAAAATATCAGATTGTTCCGGAGTTTATTAAAATAAAGTGCGCCGTATCAAACGAAGTTACCAAAAAAGTGATTAAAACAGCCCAAACTAACTGGTTAAATTGGGAACTGAAGTCAAAATACGCAACTTTGTCGAAAATAGAACTCGAACTGTACAGCTTACATCTAAATTTAGCATCTAAACTTCGCGAAAATGAAATCATAGATTGGTACAAGTTTTTACATAATGTCACTGCTGTAACCGAATCTGTATCTAACTGCAAACGGAAAAAACAAAATGAAAAATTACTAAAGTTAAAAGAAAAGAAAACAACAACACAGCCAAAATTCCTTAAACCTGAAATTGTAAAAAATGCAGTTATTAACATCTCAAACGAGGAACTCTCAGGTAAAGAACTCGAGTTATTAAACAAAGGCATTAATTTCGCAATAAGACCAAACAAATTGCCACTAGATGATGTGATAGTTGATATTGAGACCAGTTTAAAGTTCAAACCACAACAAGTCCGTGATGAAATTCGTGAACAAACAAAACTTTCTATCCAAGAATACAAACAGACAAATAATACAAAAAAGACGGTTAACTATTCAAAAACAATTAATACAATTAACAAAAAGGACATCTTTGTAATGAAAGCTGATAAGGGTAATAAAATAGTAGTGATGGACAAAAGTGAATACGATAGACGAACCATGAAACTGATAAGCGAACGCGGATATAAAGAAATAAAAAGCTCTCCACTAAACCGGATGATAACAGCCGCCAATTCAGTCAGAAAACAGATAAGCCAGATTTTCGGCGATAGGTTCAAATGGAAAAATCTAGTATCAAACCCAGAAGTGCCAAAATTATACTGTCTGCCGAAAATTCATAAGCCAGGAGAAAAAATGCGTGAAATCGTCGCTTGTGTCCAATCGCCGTGCACGTTAATCGCTAAATGGTTAGTGAACGAAATGAATACACTACCAAAGTTTGATAGCTGCTCGATAAAGAACTCAATTGAGCTTTCAAAATTATTACAATCAATCACTTTTGCCGAAGATGAAGTCATGGTGTCTTTCGACGTCGAATCTTTGTTTCCTTCGATCCCATTGAAACACGCTTTATCAGCACTTAAAGCCCATCTCGTCAAACACAACGTCCCAACAGAAAAAATGAACGTCTACATGCAAGCAGCCGAAATGTGTATGAACATGAACTACTTCGAGTATAAAAAACGCTTTTTTAAGATCGAGTCGGGAACCAGTATGGGAAACCCCCTCTCCCCCTTAATTGCCGAAGCTTTCATGTCACAATTTGAAACAGATTTAAAAAACAAAAACCTGCTACCTGTTTTCTGGAAACGATATGTTGATGATGTATTAACCATAATAAAACGTTCTGAAATAGAAAATTTACTTTCAGTTCTAAACCAACAATATGATGAGATAAATTTCACACACGAAATCGAAGAAAACAACAAAATAACATTTCTTGACTTAGAACTTCATCGATTGAACAACAAGATTGACATCAGCATACATCATAAAGACACAAACACCTTGCGTTTCATCCCAAGTGACTCATATACCCCTATACAACATAAACTAGCAGCCTTCAATTCTTTGGCCCACCGCCTAGTTAGCCTACCACTATCAACAACGAACTATTCTAAAGAATACAACTACATAAAAGACGCAGCTAGAGTCAATGGCTACAGCCAAATAATCATTGACAAGATAATCCACCGACATTCCATGAAAAGACAAAAATCCAACTTGACAACGTTTTTTACACAAAACAAAACACTAGAAAAAGAAAAAGAAAAACAAAGAGTGGTAATAACATTCGCTCCAGAGATAACTAACAACTTAAAAACTTCATATAACAAGAATGGCATGCAGTTGGTCTATTCTAACCCCTTTAAACTAAGAAATACCCTACTATCTACAAAAGACAAAAAAGAACAACTCGAAAAAGCCGGGATCTACGTTATCAACTGTAACGAATGCGACAAAAAATATTATGGTCAAACTAAGCGCAGTGTAAAAACGAGGTTTAAAGAGCACAACAATAACATAAAAAACAACGAACCAAAGAAATCTGCCTTTGCACTGCACGCATTACAAGAACACCATCTAACAACAACAATCGAAAATGTAAAGCTTTTAAAATGCGTGAGTGAGAGCCGTAGACTTGATGCGTACGAGAGCCTGTACATTCACAGAGATGAGTCAGCATTAAATGCAGATTTGGGGAATATAGAGTCATATTTGTTTACCTTGTAATGTTATTGGTTTTGTAAGAAGATTGTAAAAAAAAAAAAAAAAATGTTTTTCTTTCTCCTTTTTTGTACGTTTGTTAATTTCTCTTTCTTAAAAAAGCTTTTTGTTAAAAATCATTTGTATGTTTGTAATTAAATCTTTATAGCAGCTTTTCCCTTAGTCGTGTTGCTGATGATGGCTAGTAGACTAGCCGAAATGCATTCAAAGCTCAATTCACAATAATTTTTTAAAATAAATGTTAAATGTTAAAGTGTTTGTTTTAAATAAAGACATTGTTGAATTTAAACGTGTAATCTCAATATAATGGTGTTTCCACTTCTCGCATAAAGATAATATTTGAGAGATTACGAAGACATATTCCAAAAACTACAAAATACAAAAAAAAAATGAAGAATATTATTTTAAAGTAATATCCTAAGTGTCAGACACTTTTGATGGACCAGAGCTTTTGTCAGACGCTTTAAAGTTACCCAAATAGTGGAGTCAATGAAGCTCATAAAAGGGCGTTTTCAGAAAGTCCTCAGAAACAGCTCGGATTTGGAAAAAAAAAATGCCCAAATTTTTTGTTTTTTATATTGTTTAAAATCAGGAACATTTCATTTGGGGGAAATAATTGCTTATATTGTTTAAACAATTTTTATATTGTTTATAAAGTGTGATCCACGAAAGATTTTTTTGGTAATTGGAGTGTATAGGTTGCATTAAGAAAAGAAAAAAATCATACTGAAGGGGGGGTCTATTGTCCCCCGCTTAGCCGGGAGGGGCGATCTTATAACAAAAAACCCTATTTTAAAAAAAATAATTTAAAATCAACGGCTTTGTCCACAATGCCGTGTTATACCTTCTTGCAAAGCTAAAAAATGCCTCTTTCATTTCGCATTTAAATAAAACTGTTTTCAGGTATAGTTTTCGAAAAATTCATCTTCAAAGTCAAAATATCGAAATTTTCAACTTATTTTTTAACTTCGAACTAATTTTGTGTAGTTAAGTACTATTTTTTTTTTCACAATCAAATGCGGTTACAAGTTCTCAGTGAGTTTCAGGAAACCGCATGCCTTAATGTCTTCTTGTTTTCGAGAAATTAAGAAAAAAACAAAAAATCTCAGAAAATTTGGATAATATTTGTTTGGTCTATTTTTTCGAAAAAATGTAAATTTTTTTCTGAGTGGTTTTGGGCTTTCCTTAATTTCTCGAAAACAAAAAGACATTTTCGCATGGGGTTTTCTGGATCTCACTGAGAACTACTGACAGCATTTAATTATGAAAAAAATTAGTACTTAATTTCATAAAATTTCGAAAACAAAATTGTTCAAAAGTAAACAAAAAAGTTGAAAATTTCGATATTTTGATTTTGAAGATGAATTTTTCGAAAACTATACCTGAAAACAGTTTTATTTAAATGCGAAATGAAAGAGGCATTTTTTAGCTTTGCAAGAAGGTATAACACGGCATTGTGGACAAAGCCGTTGATTTTAATTTTTTTTTTTTAAATAGGGTTTTTTGTTATAAGATCGCCCCTCCCGGCTAAGCGGGGGACAATAGACCCCCCTTCAGTATGATTTTTTTCTTTTCTTAATGCAACCTATACACTCCAATTACCAAAAACATCTTTCGTGGATCACACTTTATAAACAATATAAAAATTGTTTAAACAATATAAGCAATTATTTCCCCCAAATGAAATGTTCCTGATTTTAAACAATATAAAAAACAAAAAATTTGGGCATTTTTTTTTTCCAAATCCGAGCTGTTTCTGAGGACTTTCTGAAAACGCCCTTTTATGAGCTTCATTGACTCCACTATTTGGGTAACTTTAAAGCGTCTGACAAAAGCTCTGGTCCATCAAAAGTGTCTGACACTTAGGATATTACTTTAAAATAATATTCTTCATGACATATATAAAAATCAGCCATGTGAAAATAAGTAAAATAAAACTTATTTTTAGCTACCTTTCTCACCTGGTACCTGCCCAGGTGTCACTCGGCAAGTTCCACAAAGCGGGTAGGTATTCAAGGCACACGAGACGCTACTGAAAACTTCAGGTTTCATCCGTGTGAAAATAAGTTATGTCTGATTGCTCTGGGATCTTGGACTATAACGAGTTGCATGACAATGTTCAGGTTAGTTTATTGTTTGTTTTATAACGGTGGCAGTAGTTCGAAATTTCTGCAGAGGAAAAAAAAATGTTCTATTATAATGTTCATGTCAGTTGTAGATAGAATATGTTAGACACGACAGATTAAGTACTAAGTTCACTACTGAGTCGCACCTATTGTCTTTTAAATACCAAATGCATCATCCAAGTCCATACTCACTCTAAATGTGAGTTTCAATTGATATTTCATTATTGACCATTATTAAATAAAAGTTCAAATCTAATGTCAAAACATGTATGTATACTTTTGGCAATAACAAGAACTGAAGTTAACAAATGAAAAACAAACAAATTATAAAGAATTATTATTACCGCTAGCCTGACTTCTTAATCAGCAGTCAATTATTTTTTTTTTGGCAAGTGAAATTTTGGTAGGCTAGGGCTAGCTATGCAGCACTGAATAGATCATCAACACTAGAGATGGGCGATATATCGATAACACCGGTCAACATGAATTTTGAGTCTGAGTTCTGTACCGCGGATTTTGATTACTTATGTCTAACTAAAATAAAAAATATAAAAATATTTTTACATTATAAAGTTTGCTTTTGTAACTACCAGAACGAAATTTCAAATTTGCTGGATTATTATATTTGCAGTTTTATTTATATTTTAAAGGAAAACAACTTATGAATTATAAATATTTTTTAAACTTTTACTATAGAAAAAAGATAAATAAATACAAAAATTCAAAAACAAATGCAAAAACAAAGTCTAAAATTGAATATTTTTTGTATTTCTCTTGTGAAAGTAAGAACTTTCTCGTATGAGGCCCCAAATGTAATCACCCAGCGCGTGCGGTATCTGGGGGAGAAAGAGGCGTGGTAATTTCAAAAAAAATATTTTCATTGTATTGTCCTTGATAACGTTGTTTGAAATTCACTATATCTTGGTGGAAGCGTTCCCCCTGCTCTTCTGAATATTTACCCAAGTTATCTTTAAATTTGTCTAAGTACACATGAAGCACGTGCACTTTAAGTGACATTCTGAAACCCATGACTTTGAAGCTTACAAGCATATTAGAAATCAGCTGACCCGAAGACTTCGTACTGCCTCAATCGATAAAGAAAAGACCTAAGCTTTTGTAACCCGTTACCCTCTACCTGCTACCCCACTTATTTCTACCCGCTTCCTCGGTACTTCGCTACCCAGCTGATATCCTAATACCTGCATTCCAATTCTTCTACGCGCTACCCGCTAATTGCTATCCGCTAATCCGTTACCCCGCTACCCACACTCCGATACACATCAACCCAATTCTCCGGGCAATAAAGGGCTTGGTCGATTTTGTAACCGAACATTCCCTCAAAAATTGGTGCAAAACACTCCATGGTAAAAAAAAAAGTAAGTCCTTAACGAATTTGCATGAGATTTGTGTACATATAAGAAAACAATGTTTGCTGGTCAGGAAGTAAGATCGTAACAGCTCAGAAACCTTTGCTGGCTCATGCACAACAACTAAGTTGAGGACCATCACCAGTGATTACTTATACTTATAGCACAGATAATAAATTTATACAGATGTCTCATCCCTGCAGAAAAAAATGAAACATATTTTGCTCTTAACAGACAACGCCTTAACAGACAAGGAGCTTTTTGAAGCTTTTTTCCTTGCCTAAGTATTCATTTATGGACAATGAGGCGAGCGAAAATAGATTTTTAATGCATTAAGTGAATGCGTTAAAGCTTTTGGAAAAAGCTTTTTTTTGGTAGCTTTCAGTTTCATATATCATTTCTCGCCATAAGGGTGAGACATCTATATAAATTTATTATCTGTGCTTATAGAGTGATCACTGACCATCAATGGTCAAATGCATATAGTTAACGTTCTATGGGGAAAATGGGGTTTCCACATTTTTAACCATATCTCATGAACGGCTTGGCTGATTTTGTACAAACATTCCCTCAAAATTTGGTGCCAAACGGTTCAAGCGTTCGAGTTTTCGCTTTCCGCTTAGCCTCTTCACACCTACAGGTCCCCACATCTCTCTCTTTGCATCATAACTGCAAAGGCTCTTGAAAAAATCTAACAAAGTACGAAATGTAAACTTTTCATGATATTTACCACAAAAGCAAACTTTAATAATCATTATTGGAGTTTCTATTTACTTTTCGATGCACATCATCAGAAAATATAGTTTAAATAACAGACTCAACAAAAAAAAAATTTTATTGACCTGTGTAATCATTACAGTGAATAACTGCTTGAACTAGTTATTCAATATCGGTCGTAGCAGTTATTCGGTAACGGTTACTCAAGGAACCGCGTATTAACCTCAAAAATTTGTATGAAAATAATTAAATTTCAAAAAATGAAACACTTAGTTCCAGTGTTTGTCTTCCCTTTTTTTAATGTTCCATCTTTCATTAAAAAATTAATGAAGCATTTTCAATCATTTAAAAAAATATTTGGTGTCAGTTTATTAAATAAATGTTTGAATGGAATTAAAACAATAACATTTTTTTAAGGATCGCTATAAACGCACGTAAGTTAAAAAATCAAATTTTCAGAATGTTCCAATTTTTTACTGATTGTTTTTAATTACCGCTATAACTGCCCCCTTAAGTAGAAGTTCAGCTTTATATTATAGAAGAATGAATAGGAAAGGAATACCATCGTGAGCTATGCTTTGGCAATTCAATAAGTACCTGCATTCACTACACTACTGTGATAGTTTTTGTTTGTTCCGTAAAGTAATAAGTCTTTTTAAATTATTTTTGTGTTAATTTAATTTGTTTTGTTTCAATTCAAGTTTTTAAAAATAAAAAAATTAAAAATAACTATTTGTTCAAATGTAAAGCCCATAAAGTTAATTCAAATCAATACACCCCTGAAGAAGTCGTGAATAACGACGAAAAGTCGGGAAAAACATGGAATAAACTTGTTTTTTTTTTGCATTCCAATTCAAATTGACCAAAAAAGCCTACTTCAGCTAATTCATAATAGGAAAGGAAATGAAACGAAATGGGAAAATGGAAATTTCAAACAGTTGTTGTCGGCTGTCAGTTTACTGAATTTAAAAAAAAAAAGTCGAGCTGTCATGTAACTACTGATTAAAAACAAAAAAACGAGTAGGAAAATTATAATCAATGGCGCAAATTTTCAGTCGGCCCTCGTTTAAGCAATAAAGTCTACTCTACTTAGGCCCGTTTGCTGATACGACTCATAACTATTTAAGTTCCACATAAGCAACTAAGTCCTACTTAATGGTTTGCACCAAATTCAAAGTTTGACATAAATGAAGCTTCACTTAGCTTATCTTATGGGGAAGAAAAAGTAGGGCATAAAGTTCTTAAGTTGTTCTTAGTAGATTTATAAGGTTATGTTCTTTGATGACAAGATATTGAAAACATTTTTTGCAATTCTTTTTTCGAACTGAAACAAAAGTAAACAAAAATGAATTTTGAATTGATCGATTTATTGGAAGATGATGTCGAGGTTCTTGAACTGATTGAAGTTGGCGTTCCCCGACAAGTTTACGATAGAAATGAGTATTTTTTTAGTTTTGATGAATTGGCCTTCTACAAAAGATTTCGTTTGACTAAAAATATGACTATCCATGTGTTAGAACAAATCGATAATGGATTAGAACGCCCTTATAACAGGTTTAATACACAACTTGTATAACAAATTGTTCATTAAAATTATTCGTATTCTAGAAATAATTCAATTGCACCCATAAACCAGCTGTTGGTGGCTCTACGATTCTTTGCTACCGGCAATCATCTTTTAAGTATTGCTGACTTTGGAGGGATGCATGTTTCCACTGCTTCAAGAATTGTTTCAAGAGTTGCCACAGAAATTGCAAGGCTATATAGAAAATATATTAAATTTCCATCTACAACGTCAGAAATTGCACAGGTCAAAAGGGATTTTTTTGATATAGCATCTTTTCCTTCTGTTATTGGCGCTGTTGACGGGACACATATAAAAATTCAGTCTCCAGGTAAAATAAAATATGGTTTCATTTAACACGAAATCCAAATTTGTCTCATCAGGGGGATCCGACGCGGAAATATTCAGGAATAGAAAAAGCTATTTTTCAATAAATGTGCAGGGAGTATGTACTGCAAAGGTGGTATTTACTCGATTTTAACTGTAGATAGCTGCGAATATTGCTCCGTTATTTTGCTGCTAGGCAATGTTGAAGCTACTGGTCGGCGCCTTCCGCACCATTTACTTTCATTTTCTGTTTCCGTGGTGGAACTGCTAAACTGCTTTTTAAATCCTTTGGACATTGGGATGTTAGTTTTGGGAGTATTTTCATCAAAATTGTCAATGAAGGTAGCTTCTTGCTCATCCGAGATATTTCCATGGCTATGTTTTAATTTTGGATGGACTGGGGTTTTCAATTGACTGGGTTTGTATTTTCCCCAATCTATAGTTATTTCATCCTGTTTTTCTTCAATCTGTAAATTTAGAGGATGCATAATAAAGTAAATAAGAACCAAAAATAATTTATCTTACCATGTTCAAACTGCTGCCTGATTTATCTTTCAATAACTCCTCCACACCATCGCCATCGAAAATGTTTTCATACCCAGTTATTGTCTTCGGATTCATGATTGACACAGCTAGATCAAAATTTTCATCAGTCACATTTATTGGCTTGCCGCCGCCAGTCTGAATCCTGGACAATTTTTCGTCTGCAGCCACCTTCCTTATCTCTTTTTTATATCCCTGGTAACATTTTTTTAGGGCTTCAATTGTTCTATAGCATGCCGAATCCGAATGGAAATTGAAGTTTGCGGTTATTCTCTCCCAAGCTGCTTCTTTTTCTTTCCATGTAACTCCATCGGTTTTTTTTGTTTTCAATGATGTTTTTCTCATGGAAAGCACATTCTAATAACGTTCGCTTTTTTTTAATGAAAAATTTGGATTTCTCATCCTTTTCTTGTCAGCCATAATCAACACAATTTTTCTTTTTTCTTTTCACAAGACCGAACACCGAACTCAATTTACCGTTTTTGGAATATAGCACATACTTTAACACAGTTTGAGGTTTGTTTGACATTTAACATCGAAGCGAAGTTAGATGCGTTTCATTTTATGTGTAACTTAGTAAAGTGAAACATAAAAGTTTTCTAACAACCAAAAATAAATTATGTTATACTTAAAATATAAGATGTACTTAGTTATGACACAGATTTAAGAAGAGTATCAGCAAATGGGCCTTAAAGCACTCCAACTTTTTCTTATTTTTAAACACTTTAAACAAGTCTTCTAATTAGATTGGACGTTGTGTGAACTCGCCTAAATGAACAGATCGAGAAATTGAATTAGTGAAGTGTCATTTTACGCTTGCAGTTTTTATAAGTTTTTATTGCATTTATCTCCCCAAAACAGGAACAAATTTGATTATTTAGTGTTTGTATATTTAGTTCTTATAAATGTTATGTTTTTCTTTGTGAAAATGTTTTTAAATAAATATCCAAATGATGGTCTAATTTGTTTTGTTTGTATTTGTGATAGTGAAGGTGGAATAGTGTGCTCTGAAATGGGTTTAAAATGTTCCTTAAAAACAGGAATAAATTTCCCTTCAAGTGTAATTTGTTTATAAGAACTCTCAAAAAAGGCACATAGGTAATAAAATTAAAAGCAAACAACGTACACACACAACTACAAGAAGTGTCAAAAAACAAGCAGCAAATCCAGCTTTGTAGTCTCCGTGGTTCATTTTTTTTTTTTTTTTATTTTTCGGAAATGATAAATGTATAAGATTTGCACAAATTTGATTAACTCTTTGCTTTCTTATGATTTCAAAATCTTCGAAAATCTCAAAATCTGCTTCCTCATCAAACATTTAAAACTATACTTTAAAAATTTAAACGAATGATTTCCCCCTTTTAAAGTTAGACGACCTCTTTAACGAAAAGTATACTTTAAGTCGTTTAAAAATGAGAAAAAGTCGACCCTGAATCTAAAATTTGTTTTTAGAGTCGACTCCTATTTTAAAGTGGATTTAGAGTAGGGTTTAAATGTTTTAAAATTTGCGCCAATGTTTTTTATTATTAAAGCCCCTTTTAGACGATCAGTTCAGTCTCAGTTTCAGTTGAGCAATCAGTTAAGCTTCCAGTTAAACTGATGAGTAAATACTCTTTAAACTATTGTCGTTTTCGATTGGTTTCACTCAAGAATTCACTCATTCTGAAATCGAATGGAACAGGTCAAATCGCTTCCACTGAGTTCTGTTTTTTTTTGTGTTTGTGTGAAATTTCAAAAGTCAAATATCTGATTTTTCTTTCAAAAATCCTCAAAATTCGAAATATATTATTTGTTTTCAATGTCAGATAACAATAATTTGTTGAGTTAAAAATAAAAACAAAACTGATTGAGTATTATTTTTGACTTTTTATTATTCATGTATTAGTGCTTCTTGAGTGGATTCTGATTTGAAATCAAGAAGAGAATTTCTCTTCTATGAAGCGTTCTGTCTGTCAGTTTCCTGCGAATAAAACGCTTTCAGAAGGCTTCGGAATGATTCCGGACGCTTCCGGAGAGCCAATCGAAAACGAAATATAACTGAATCTGAAACGGAGACTAATGAAATTCCCGTCAGTTCTCAGTTAAGCTTTCACTCAAACTGATGAGTAAATACAGTTCAGTTGAGTTTTCAGTTCAATCTTCATTAAAGCAATAATTTTCGGTGAAAAATTCAAATTGAAAATTGGAAATATTTATTTATTTATTTATTTATTTCATCTACGAGCTTTAGGCTCCACAGATACAATCCAAATAAAATGCTTATACATAGTGACAATTTAACATTTGAGAGTAAAGAATTATATACTTAAAAATAAATAACATAAATCATTTTTGAATTTAGTTCTAGATAATGCAATATCAATATGGCCATCTATTTCATTGAATTCTCTAATAGACCTTGAAATTGGTTCATTCATACCGTAATTTGTCCTATGTTTAGGTTGAAAAAGAAGGTGTCTTTCTCTCAGTCTCGTTTGTGCATAGATACAAATTAGAGATAATAAACTGGGGCACTTTATATGATAGCATAAAATATCTCGCACAAATACTATATCGTGAATAGTTCGCCGAGATTTAAGAGATTTCAATCCCAGAAGACTTTCACGGGCTTGAGAATTTGGACGGAAGTTCCAACGCATTTTAGAGAACACATATTTGGTGAAACGATTCTGAATTTTCTGTATTCTGTCCGAAAACGTTTGTTGGCTGGGGTTCCAGATGACATCCGCATACTCGAGTGAAGAACTTATTAATGTAGTATATAAAGATACAAGTGTGTAGGGATCAGAAAAATTAATACAATTTCTTTTAATGAACCCTAGCATTGAATTGGCTTTCGCAACTATTGTATCCATATGTGGAACGAATGAAAATTTAGAGTCGAAGGAAACACCCAAATCTTTTACTTTTGTCGTTCTTTGCAGAGGGCAACTATCAAGAAAATACGCAAACTCATAAGTTGAAAATTTTTTTGTGACCGAGATAACAAAGCTTTTCTTAACATTCAGCTTTAAGCAATTTTGCAGACACCAATGAGATAAATTATCAAGGTCAAGTTGCAGTTTATAGCAGTCAGAATCGGAAGTCACCTTCAAGAATAATTTAAGATCGTCCGCGTATATGAGACATTTGCTGAATTTTATATAATCAACAATATCATCTATAAAAATTATAAATAATAGTGGGCCAAGATGACTACCCTGGGGAAATCCTGAAGTACACATGACTTCTCTTGAGGTAAGATTGTCTATTTTGACCTTTTGAACCCTACCAATTAAGAAAGACGAGAGCCATCTAAGAAGATTTGAATGTATTCCAAATCTTTCCAGCTTACGAAGCAATATGTTGTGGCATACTGAGTCAAATGCTTTACTAAAGTCGGTATAGATAGCATCCACCTGACTCTGTTTTTCAATACAATGAACTACGAACGAAGAAAAACATGCTAAATTAGTGATCGTTGATCTGCCCGAAATAAAGCCATGTTGAGCCTCACACACATGTTCTTTTACGAAAAAATCGAGTTTACTCTTTACTAAACTCTCCAAAAGTTTAGGAATGGCGGACAACTTACAAATTCCTCTATAATTTTCAACATTATTTTTTGAACCGGACTTATAGATTGGAATGAGAAAAGAAGATTTCCATTCATCTAAAAACAGACCTGAAGACAAAGATAAGTTGAAAATCATGACCAATGGGAGACAGATAGAATAAGAGCATTTTTTTAAGAAAAGGGCAGGGATGCCATCAACACCAGCATTAGGATTTGGCTCAAGATCTTGCAAGCCTTTTAAAACATCGGGAAAATCCAATTGTATTGAACCGATATCAACTTTAGGGACATATTCATTTAAAAAAACAGGGTTTCCCTCTGACATTGAATAAACCGATTCAAAAAATTGAGCAAATAGCTCAAGAGTTTTATTAATGTCCGTAGATTCATCCCCTTTGAAATTCATTAAGGATGGAATCCCAGGCGATTTCCGTTTAGAATTAATAAAATTCCAGAATTGTTTTGGGTCGCTCTTTAAATTAAACTCCATATTCGAGATATAATTTCTGTGCAAGAATTTGCTTAGAACAATGAATTCCTTACGTCGCACAGTGGGGCAGAAATGGCTTATCAACGGCGATAATTATAAGATTTAGTTTGACCTCACCAAAATATAGTTTTCGATAGGTTTTTGGCATGCTGATTTCGAATCTGACGTCAGAAAAACCATATAAATTCAGCTTTTTGAGATAATACCGTTATTTAATAATTTATAAACAAAAATCAGGTAGTATGCAAGAAAAATAAAATTGATAGTTTTTTCTTAATTTTCTAATTAAATAAAAAATATAGATATTGAATTATTCCAAAAAACAAACATAGTTCGAAGGTTGAAAGCTTGTTTCTGAATTTTTGGCTGGCATGTTAATACTTATAATTTTTTCTAGGAGGAACCCAAAACTTCTTACAAAACCTGTAAAGCAAAATGAAACGCAATGATCTTTTATTGTTGGGAAAAAGATTACTTAAAAAACCCAACATTTATTTTAAATCGCTTAAGCATTGCAGCTAAAGCTTATTTAAAAAAAAAAAAAAATTCATTGAAAAAAAATAAGAAAGAATTGTGACCTCAAGGTTTTTCGTATTTCGAAATTCTTGAATAGGTTAAAGCTCGATTTACAGTATGTGAGACTTGCAGCAGGTACATAGATTTTGAAATCTAAAAAACAAAAAAAGACATAAGAATCTGAATACAGAGTTAAAAAAAAATGTTGTTTACCTTGTCTGGGTGTTGTTATTAAAGTAATTATGACTAATCAGAGTCCGAAAAGTATTCGGCAATTTCAGTCTGGGGTTGGTTATTAAGATCAGGTTGTATGAACATTTCTATAGCTTCGGAATCAAACGGAATTTTTTTTGAAGTTTTCCTTACTCTTTGGTTTGTAACAAAAGGATCTGAAGATATTAACATTCTGTTCATAATATCACTTAATGTGTCTTTTCTTGAGGTTTTGCGGCTGAAATGCCCTCGGTACAATTTGAAGTCCTTATTTCGGGCTTCTAATGCCTCTTCACTTAATTCTCCAATTGGCAAAGCACTTTGACAGATGATTTCATGGCCATGAATGAGGATCTTATGAACGAAAGTGCTCATATAGTACCAAGGGTACAACGAAACAAATAAGTTTGCAGTTTCATAACAATACGTTTTAAATTTTTGGACATCTATGTCAAAACCGCTTGATAAACACTGCAAGATTATGTGAAATTTTTTGATTAGATTGACATCTATACCGGTTATTTCGCTGGATTTCACATAATTTTTGAAAAAACGCCTGGCCACATTTCCTGTGTTTGTATTGACATATCCCGGCTTTAATCGATCAAAGGGCACGGTAGTGCCCAGCCAAGTTCTAGCACTACTCCCTTTTTACAGGATCGAACTCAAACACATTTTTAACCCTCCATAACTTGTGAGCCCATGGAGTTAGAAGCTTTAAATTTGAATTTCGTATTAACTTCATGGGCACAAAGGCCCTGTAAAAAAAATAATTTTGTAGAACCACTACTTCCTGAGATATTGGCCAGTAAAAATTTCAAAAACCGTAATTGACTGACTGACTGACTCACTGACTGACTGATCATCAAAATTATGAAGCACTTCTAACAATAGCAGAATCTTGAAATTTGGTACAATGGTAGGTTTTCAGCTGTATACAAAGGAAAAAATCGAAAATTTCAATTTTCTCATTCAGGGGGCGTGGTATCCGCCCACTTTCTAAAACTGGTCGTAGGATCTTGAAATTCGGAAGTCTGATAGGGTTTTGGTTGAATATAAGAAAAATGTAAGTAAAATATTTTAGTTTCATTTATGGGCGTGGTTTCCGCCCACTATCTTAAAACGGTAGTAGGATGTGGAAATTTAGAATTCTTGTAAGGTTTTGGTTCAATAACATGAAACAAATGAGAAAAAAATCTATTTTCATTTAGGGGCGCGGTATCCGCCCACTTTGTTAAAATGCTCGAAAACGTTTAAATTCGAAATTCTGATAGGGTTTGGGTTGAGTAAAAGAGAAAATAGGTATATGTACAAAATTATAGTTTTATTACAGGGGCGTGACTGCCACCCACTTTCTTTAAATGGTCATAGGTTAAAATATAGAATTCTGGTTTGTTTAACTTCATAAAACTCCATGAGTAACTTTCCTTAGTGGTTTCACAATGGACACTTGATATCTAAATGTGACATCTAGACAGCCACTCTAACCTAACCTACCTATTATTTATTTATAAATTGGCAGAGAAATTTTACTGTTAGTTTGCAAATTGCTAGCTTATTAAGTTATTTCGAAGTTCATGCTTTCATAAAGAAAAAAAAAACTTTGCAAAAAGATGTGAGATCAGAACAAAAACATAAAATGTAAAAAAAAGAGCCAAGTTCTCTTATGTGCGAACAGCACTGTGTAAAAAGTTAGCCACCAAAAGTAATGAGATCTAAAAGAACGCCAAGTTCTTACATGTAAAAGTGTTATATTGAATATTTTAAATCATAGAAGATAATACAACAATATTAAAAGAAAACAGAAAATAGTTGGGATGAAAATTTACAAGTGCACTTGGCAAGTTTTCTTTTGAAGCGTGATTAATAACATTTTAAAACTTGAACAGTGAACTTGTAAATTTTCATCCCAACTATTTTCTATTTTCTTTTAATATTGTTGTATTATCTTCTATGATTTAAAATATTCAATATAACACTTTTACATGTAAGAACTTGGCGTTCTTTTAGATCTCATTACTTTTGGTGGCTAACTTTTTACACAGTGCTGTTCGCACATAAGAGAACTTGGCTCTTTTTTTTACATTTTATGTTTTTGTTCTGATCAATTTTTAGGCCTAATTCTTTTTCAAAAGCGTCTTGAATGCGTTGCTTGTTTAGTTCCACGGAATTTTCGGTGCTTTTAGATTTGCGCCATTCTTTTACATGCAATTTGTAGGCTATGTGAAGCAGGCATTCAAACATTCTTATCCATGCATGCAAAAATGATATTCCAAATGACAAATATTGATCATTGATTGGAAGTGAAACCATTTTTTCAATATTGTTGAAATCTTTGGATGTTGCTTCACAAAGATAACATCTTTGAGCAGATCGTATACCACTCAGACTATTGCATAGCTTCCCATCAACCATTGAAACAATCAACTTATGATTGATCGTGTATTCACAATTTTCAAATGTTAATATTGTTGGCTGGAGTTCGTTTATTTGGAATTGAATACATTCGTGTTCTCTGCTAACCAACACATCAGTCTCTTTTTCGAAGGATATAGGCCTATAAAGCCTGCAATACCTAGGTGAAGATGGACAAGGGTTCTTCCAGAAAACATTTGTGTTGTCTTTGTCGGTTAGCTTAATTGGAACTCAACAAGTTATAAATACAAATTTGTCATCAGTTGTATTTATAAACCTTTGATGGTATTCGCTATGCCCTGAGCTACCATCAAAACCAACCTTGGAATAAAGCGTAAGCTCATCAAAGCTGGAACTATTTAAAACATCATTTTGCGATGCTGAAAGCCGTTCAACAGTATGATCAAGAAGGTTTTGAATTGGCACTTCCGCTGTTTGTTCACACACAGTCAGATTTGTGGGGTAGCCTTTTGATTTTTCTTTTTGCACAACTTTATAAGAAGGCAGAACTTGGGGTGCATATTTTCTAATCGTTTCATATTGATCACGCGAGAGCTTTGCTTCTATAAGCAAGGATAAAGCTTGCCCAGGCGTTAACAAAGTTGTCGGATTTGAAGCATTAGGTGGGGCGACAAGGACTCTTCTAAGAAGTCTGCACTTTGTTTGTTCCCAGCAGCTCGAAAATTCATTTGAGCAGCGAAAACAAGCTCTTCTGCTGAAGTATTTCGGAGCCCCGCTACTCTTTCACGCTTTCTGCGCTTGCTCAATTGACCAAAACTAGTCTGGGGTCTTCCAGGGGGTAGTAAAAACATTTCGAATTTAACCATTTTTTATGAAAAACTAGCTTTGTGCGGTGACTTTTTTTCCATTTGGATTTTAGTTCACATTTGAAACGAACTAATTCATTTTTAAGCTCTGACAAATGATTAGCAGGGCAGTTGGTTTTTTCAACTGAAAATGACTCAATATCTTCAAATTTTTTGTCTATATTCTTAGTCTTACTTTTAAAAAATATTTCGCAAAGTTCCTGCCTTTTGCAGATGAAAAATTGCATGTTGAGACCTTCAAAATGATAGAAATTGGTTATATTTTGCTTGCTTACTTACAGAAAAAATTGAAAATAAAATACTTTAGGCAAACATTTTCTACTTTTAACTTCGATTCCTAGTAAAAAATATATTGAACTGTGTTAAATACTTTTATTTTTGCTTCGATGTTTGCCTAATCAAAAAATACCGTTATGTAAAAAATTGTTTGGCATTCTTATTTTCTATTAATTTTTTTCCACAGTTTTACATTACAATTGAGTTTAAACTTATTCTTTTATAAAGTACTTACCGTATTTAACAAATTGTGTACAAAACTTTTTTTTAGCAATTTATTTTTAGCTTTTTAATAATGGCCACTTTTATAGGTTAGAAAACCACGGAACACAATTTAAACAATACTCACTTCTTTGTTGCCGAACAGTAAAGTGATAGAACAAAGGAATGAAAAAAAAAACTATTAAATCATGTGACACATATTATCAGTAAATCGAAACAGTTATTTTTATTGAGATTGAGTGCATATAAAAAAAACGACTTCTCGCCGGTTTAGCCAATGCAAGGCCCCATAGTGCGTCGTTTACAAAATTTTAATTTATCATCTAACGTGTTTGACTTTTTATACGTAGCGAACGATTTGTTTTTTTAAGTTTTTTTAGATGAATCAACCTTTTGTTGTACCATGGCGGCTTAGAAACATTCTTTTTCAACCTACAAGGTACAAATAAATTAAACGCAGTATTCAAGATACCAGCAAAACGACATAGCATATTCCTTAAATCAAGATTTAAAAATTCTGTTTTCCAGTCAACAACTCCGAGGTAATTGTCGAGCTCAATGAAATTTGCCTTTAAGAAGTTAAATGAATTCGAATTGTTATTATTGAGTTTTAAATAGCTATATAATTGAATTTCGATACATAATTCTTTATGATGGATCGAATTATTTAACAAATATATCGGGCATGTCCATGAATGTGAGAAAAAATTACGCTTTTTACCACAAATCGATTAAAAAAGAAGCAGCGTACGATATATTGCTTCGAAGGAGGTAGATGCAGAAGCTTTCCAAGTTTCCGGTATAATTGCACTTAGACTTGGTGCCGATATTGCAGTTACAAATTTAAGACTTTGATAAGTACTTCCGGTTGCTAAGAATCGGAGAGTTGCACTTAGTCTTTCGTGAGGTGAAATGACTTCTCTCATATTTGTGTCCTGTTTTTTTATAACTGGAGTGACTAGTTGCAAGAGCTCCAAATAAACGCTTTCACTCATACGTAAGTAGTTTAACCAATCACCATGTTCAAACCTCAATTCCCTCATTAAATTAACGTGTGATAGGGTTCGTCTTTTAAGGAACCAATCTTTGCTCCAGTGCTTTCTTTTCTTTCTCGGTTTTTCAAGCGACAAAACTAGAGCTATTGCAATAAGGCTTTCATCATCCATTACGCAAAAGTTTTTTTTTCCGAATTTCGACTGCTCACAAGTTAAATTAAAGCTGAACTGAACACCGAATTGACGGCTAAATACACTCCTCGTCAACTGAATACGCACAAACATTTTTGAATATATTTTATCCATTTTTTCCAAACAGTGATGGTTATTATGCCATCTGTTGATGGTAAAAATTTTCGTAACATATAAATAACAGAATTTCAAAGTTTTATCCAAAAACAACCGTGAGTTTTTCCTTCAACCACTTCCAAAGTGTAACTTATGCAAAGTAGAAGTTTTTTTTTGAGTCAACTGAATAGGTACAAAAATTAAAATTGGTATTGGAATGGAATGAAACAAGTTTTTGTTTAAGTTTAGTAGTGGGTACTTCCACCTTTATTTTTTATTACTTCGTAAATTCGATCCGGCATGGAATCGTATAGCTTTTTTATGTAATTTAACGAAATTTCGCTCCACGCTAATTTGATTGCAGAAATTAAGGTTTCTTTGTCTTCGAACTGACGACCACCCTCATAAACTTTGCGTACTAACCATCCCCAGACATTTTCTATGATGTTTAGATCAGGTGAGTACGGCGGCCATTGAAGCAACTGCACTTGTTGCTCCTCTATCCATGTTTTTAGTTTAGTTTAGTTTACTTTATTTCATCAATCTGATTACAATCATTATAGACTAGATACAATTTAATAGATTGTTGGGGGCTATATAGTTTAATAACTTAATAAATAAAAAGATACATAATTCTATGATTTACTTTTCATATACAACGGTTACAATCAGTTTAAAAATGTAAGAAATTGAAAGTGAATTTATTGTTCGAATGTTATTCAACACATATTCTTTAAACGAATCTCTCGAAACATCAAGATTAAAATCGATCCTATTGCAAATTAAATTCACTTCTCTTATGCAACGCGTAATGGGCTCATTACGACCATACTTTGTGCGATGGAACGGCTCGTAAAATTGAAAACGGTATCGTGTAAATCTCGAAGGTGCGCTGTTAATAAAGTTAATAGCGTAACTAGTGTTAATAAAGGCGAACAATTGATATGCAGTCTTACAATATCTCTTATAAACATAATCGAAAAATAAGCCCGACGATCCTTTAGAGATAACATACCAAACAGTAGGCATTCCAAACAATACAACAATATTCAAGGACTGACCTAACTAAGGAATTGTAAAGAGATTTTAAAGAATATGAATCTGTGAATTCCTTGGTATTTCTTTTTAGAAAACCGAGCATTTGATTTGCTTTGTTTATAATGTAATCATAATGTGGTAAGAATGAAAGTTGTGTATCTAAGACAACTCCTAGGTCTTTCTTTCTAGTTACCCGTTCTAGAATTGTATTGTTGATTTTATAATCAAATACTATGGAATTAGAATTTCGGAAACACGATAAAATTTGACAATTCGAAACATTTAACAGAAGGTTATTTTCCATACACCAGTTATGAAGCTTCGACAGATCATCCAGAAGAAGGAAACAGTCAGTATGACAAGAAATTTTTCGGTACAGTTTGAGGTCATCTGCAAACAGAAGGCAGTTTGAATTTTGAAAAATATCGGGAATGTCGTTGACGAATAACAAGAACAATAATGGACCCAAGTGGCTTCCTTGTGGAACACCAGACGGGACCGAAACAGGTTTTGAGAGAAAGCCATCAACTTTTACAAATTGAACTCTAGCAGTTAAATATGACTCTAGCCATTTTAATAGGGAAGAGTGAATACCAAGAGATGATAGTTTGTGTAACAAGATTTGGTGATTGACTCTATCAAATGCTTTCGCAAAGTCAGTGAAAATAATATCAGTTTGGAAACCGTTTTCCATATTTGTTATGGTACTATTGACTATTAAAGCTAAGTTAGTAGCCGTTGATTTTCCTGCTACGAACCCATGTTGAGAAACCGAAATATGACCTTGGAATAATACAGTCAACCTTTTGCAAACAAGCTTTTCAAAAACCTTCGGAATACAAGATATTTTGCAAATAGGTCTATAATTAGTTACATCCTGTTTTGATCCTGATTTGAAAATTGGAGTTAGATAAGACAACTTCCAGCAATCCAAGAATTGTCCTTTGGCTAAGAAAAGATTAAAAATCCATGCAAGTGGTTGGGCTAGTGCAATGCAACATTTCCTAAGCAAAATAGCGGGAATCCTATCAGGTCCTTCACTCTTATTAACGTCCAATTTAGATAAGACCTCTTCAACTTCAAATGGACTAAAAACTAGAGAGTTAATATTGATAATTTCCCTTGTATAAGGAAGGTTTTGGATCGGTGGGCTATCCAATGAATAAACTGATTGAAAGTAATCAGCAAATAAATTACAAATTGTAGGTACATCACTGGTAGTTGTGTCCTGATACTTCATACTACTGGGAAATCCACATGAATTACGCCTTGAGCTTATAAAATTCCAGAAACGTTTAGGATTTATTTTAAGTTCATTTTCGATAGAAAACAAATAATTCTGATAAAGGAATCTATTGAGTACATCAAATTCTCGTTGACTATTGAAATAATTGAATCGAAGTTCAGAATTATTTTTATTACATTTGTACAATTTGTACGCCTTATTTTTTCGGTTTTTGAGATTTATCAACCTTCCATTGTACCATATGGGGCAAGAATTATTTTTGGAACGCTTTTTAGGTACGAATACTTCAATCGCATTCATCAAAACGTTTGTAAAACGAGAATACACGATATCCATGTCCAACTCAGCATTGCCAAAAACATCATCCCACGAAAAAGACAGAAGATAATCAAGCATGCCCTCAAAATTAGC
The DNA here is from genome assembly GCA_943590905.1 of Sphaerophoria taeniata. NCBI lineage: Eukaryota > Metazoa > Arthropoda > Insecta > Diptera > Syrphidae > Sphaerophoria > Sphaerophoria taeniata. The sequence continues at coordinate 19,708,159 of OX016540.1, read as the reverse complement.
TTTTCGAAAATCATAAAAAATGTTTTCACCATTTGTAACTTTTTTTAAGAAATGATAGAAATTAATATTACCATCAATAGCAACATGGTGAACTGAATTTGCAATTACTGGGAAATTACATTCGTCAAGAGAAATAAAAAAATCTTTATTAACAAAAATCAAGTCGAGAATTCTATTAAGATTGTTATATATAGAATTGATTTGTATTAAATTATACTGAGCAAAAAAGTCAATTACTACACATTCAATTTCGGATGAAACGTTAAAAGGAACTAAACACCTATCATCGGTGTCAAATTTCCAATCAATATTATAAGGTTATAATCACCTGTAAATAGTACATGTTGAAAATTATTTAAGTTTTCTAAAATTGATTTTGAATTATTTAAATGAATATTATAGTAATTTAAATCACTTAAATTTTTATTATGCGCGCTGAGTGAATAGGCGCATTATCATGTTGGTAGGTCCAGTTTATGGGTCCAAAGATGTTAGAAAATTTAGGAAAATTTCTTTCCAAAATTACTTTATACCCAGCTGCTGTCATTTTTGATGTTAGAACCTCGAGCTCAATAGTTCCATAATAACTGACTGCTCCCCATATCATGACACCTCCTTCACGACTATGATGGCGCTTTAAAAATCTTTAATCTTTTCTTAAGTTGTGAAAATAGAAGTTGAACCCATCAGGGCCATCGAAATTAAACTTTTTTTCATCTGAAAAAACCACGTGATACCATTCTCTTTTCCAACTCATGTGAAGTCTTGAAAAATCTAATCGCAACATTTTCCGTCTCTCGTCAAGTGGTGGTTTTTTCTTAAGTTTCATTCGTTTAAGATGGCTTGAGTTGTTGATTACTTTTAAAACTGTTGAGCAACTTGCGTTTACGCCGACTTTTTGTTTTATTTTTGCCACAGAATCAGAAGAATTTGATGCACATCTTAAAATTCTTCGTCTCTCAGCTGCTGTTGTTGCTGTTTTCTTACCTCCCTTCATGTTTTTGCCGTATGCATCTTTATTTTTCAAGTAAGAATAAACTACATTAAAACTTCAGCCAACTTTATCAGCTATTCCACGTCCAGTTAGGCCTTGGTCTCTTAGTAAATCGATTTTAGCTTTTTCAACACTGTTTAGACACGTAGATCTACCCATTTTTCTTGAAATTTGAAATCAAGAATTAAATTTTACTGAAAACACTAAAATCGTTAATTTAAACTGTCAAGCACACCAAAAAACTTATAAACAACGAAGAAAATGGCGTTGTACCTATTCAGTTGACTAAAAAAAAAACTCCTACTTTGCATATAAGACACTTTGCAAGTGGTTGAAGAAAAACTCACGGTTGTTTTTGGATAATTCTTTCGGAATTATCTGCTTAACATCTTAAGGGAATAGTTAGCATCAACAGATGGCATAATAACCATCACTGTTTGGAAAAAATGGATAAAGTATATTAAAAAATGTTTGTGCGTATTCAGTTGACGAGGAGTGTACACAAGCTTTTTTAACTGAAGTGAAAGCTTAACTGATTGTTCAACTGAAACTGAGACTGAAATGATCGTCTAAAAGGGGCTTAATAAAATTATTTGTTTTATTTTCAGAACCTCCTTTTGCACAATCAGTGCATAGAAGAAGAATTTTGCACCATTTATAAAGAAATACTTTTGTTTGCTCATCAGTTTATTGGCTACAAACATACAACCGACAAACAAACAAAAGTCTTACTTTTTATATTAGTATAGATAAATCAAAATTTAACAAAAAGTGAGGTTACTAAAACAAAAACCATTGCATAACGCATTTATGTCAAATCACAGTAGTGTCAAACAGCTGTTGTGTGCAGGGTGTGTTCGCGAAAAAATGTCGGAAATATCATTACACAAATCCGCCAACACGACATATAATGTTGATAAACATGTTGTTGAATGTAAACCCCTTAAATGAAGACTCAACGTATTCGAATTTCGAGAGCTGAATCGACTAGTTTCTTAAATTTGTCTTTTAGTTTTTCTTAATGGAGTCCCAATAATAAGCATGAAATCTATTTTTGTTTTCAATCTTAGAACGAATTCTCATTCCTTATCAACAAATTTGAAGACGTTTTGGGTTATGGCTGTTCAGGAGAGCTTTGGCCTTTTTTTGTTTTAATGGGCTTCTGGCATATTGTTGGTTTGTATCCAATTTTAACTCTCACAACTTTTGGGGATGTCAATACAGTTTGTGAAGTGATTTAATTGTTTTGGATCCATGTATTAATAAATCTCATTTTTTTTAGACTGATAAAGAAGTTTTGATAAAATGTTTATCTTAATTTTATTGATAACCCATAAACCTTTGAAGGAAGTTAAATAAGTGAATTTTATCACTAGAGACGTCTTACGCAGAAGAGATAAGCATTCAAACATGTTTTTTTTTTCTCTAAGCTTAGATACACTCCAATTTAAAGTAAAATCTTTTCAAAGACAATAGATAAATGTTTACGTTTTAGCTCGTAGGCTTGTTGATTGCTCAAACGTCAATAGTCAATATTTAATGTCTTCTTAAATACTGATAACGGTTTTATTTTCAAAATATTGTTATCGCTTGACATGCTTGCAAAATCAGTTGAGTTATGTACGAACAAAAAAGGTAACTTTTAGTCTAGAAAAGTGGCAACGATTCGTTTTAAAAGAAACCCAAAACTAGACAATTTCACGATTTTGCAAATCATCGATTTACTTAGAAAATACATAATATTTTATAACCGTTAGAGAAGTTGGGACATCCATCACCTACAAATGAACGAATTCCAAAAAAAAAAAAAAAAAACAATATCACATTTTGCCTTCTAGACTGATTGAATATTGAAGCCTGTGTTTATTCATACGTCGTTTTTATCGGCTTTTCCAATAGGACAATAGGAATTGAGAACTTAAAATTTAATAGTTGAACGCACCCTTTCATTAATCATTAGACTGTCATTGTCAATTTATTCAGTGAACTCAACGTTTTAATCATGGTATAGTACACGTGCGACCAACGAACCGCAGTTGGGAGAGTGTGATCGCAACCTTAAGAGCGTTACTTCCAATTTTCGGTCGTAATTATCGCCCTAGTAGACGTCTTGTACCCAAGAACGTCTAGGGCCAAGAACAACACCCGGCGTTTCTTAAAAAGGTCGAAGCAATTAGCTTCTGGTTTCAGAACCGGCACACAGGCTCTTCGAAACAGTGAAGAAAACCCTAGTAACTGAAGCACAGGGAATTTTAGATCAAGCAGCATTTCCAACAGCTGTTGAATGCGCAAAATATCGAGCGAGCTAATGACGAAACAGAAGCAAGACCAGTGAATGAAGACCCAGTCCCATTTCCCAGCACAGAAGAGCTAGAACGAGCCATCTAAAAGCTAATCCACCGGGTCGGATAGCATACTTGCATACTTGTCATCAACAAAGTGTGGGAGGAAGAATGCATGCCCGCTGACTGGTCGCTAAGCTCCATATGCCCCATCTACAAAAAAGGCGATCCGATGTCATGCAAAAACTACCGTGGCTTATCCCTGCATAATGTTGCATACAAAATCCTATCCAACGTACTGTGTGAGCGTCTTAAACCGTTCTGCAACAAAATAACCGGCGCGTACCAGTGTGGCTTTAGGCCAGGCAGAACAACGATAGACAAAATATTCACACTGAGGCAGATCCTGGAAAAGACCAACGAATTTCAAGTCGAAACCCACCATCTTTTCATCGACTTCAAAGCTGCTTATGATAGCATCCACAGCCAATCTTCAACAAATCCACCCAACTCCTAGCTATGCGGACGACATAGACATCATCGGTCGATCCAAGAGAGCTGTGCAAAGTACATGCTACCAAAAAACAAAGGAACATGTGTCCATCACCTAGGACAAAACGTCACTGTTGGTAGCAGCAATTTCGAGGTAGTTAAGGAGTTCACCTGCCTTGGAACAAACATTAATCCCACAAGCGACACCTTAGTGGAGATCCGAAGAAAAATTTACCCGCTGCTGCTTCGGTTTGGCAAAAAAACTGGGTTCATAACTCCTCACTCTAAAGACAGAGTGTCTGCTATTCAAAACTTTGATTTTACCAGTCCTACTCTACGGCACCGAGTGTTGGACGATAAGTTAAAAGGGCGACTGATACTGGGCACTTTCGAAAGAAAAATTCTTCGACGGATTTTCCGGTCCCGTATGCGACGATGGCGAATGGAGGAGAAGGTTCACCAGAGAACTGTACGAGCTGTACCAAGATGTGGATGTAGGCCAAAAGACCAAGAAAAGACGACTATATTGGCTCGGCCACATCAAGCGAATGGACGACAACGCTCCAGCCAAGAAAGTCTTCTCGTCTCAGCCCAGAGGTTCGAGAAGACAAGGAAGACCGAACCTATGGTACAAGGACCAAGTGACTGCGGATGCCAGAGCGCTTGGTTTCGGCGACTGGAGAGTGCATGCGAGGGACTGTTCCCGATGGAAAGCTGCAGTATCTCAGGCTGAGATCCTTCATGGATTGTGGGTGGATATAAGTGAGTCAGTAAAGTAAGTAAACAATCAAATTAAATACACTGCAACATGGATCGCCTGTATAAAAACTTAATTCATTAAAGCATAAATTTAAACTAATCCACGTGGCTTAAACGAATTATTGAAATTATCATAATATCAAAGGAAATGCTGCGGAATTGAAACATTTTTATCAAGACATTTTAATTCAATTTTTTATGTCGGGAAGAAAGTTTAGCAATTCTGACATTGACATAGACATTTCACAGTACTTCGCACATGAATGTAACGAACTACAGACACAAAGCAGCACTGGCGACTGAGGCCATCGGCTGGGACAGAACAAGACATTAATACAACAGAGAAAGACAGATAGACACATAGAAAGAAAGCACACCTAACAGAAACCTACGTGGCACAGAGGAGGAGACTTAGATTTTTATTGTCTCATGTTAATGCACAGGTGGCCTCAGATAAGCTGGCGATTTTTGTAGCAAAAGAATGCTGCCGAAGTTTAGCAATTCTATCTTCAAACCATTAATGTGATTGATAAGTTTTTTCAAGTGGGAGAAATGATATCACACACTATGCAAAACGGATTCACTATTACTCATTTATTTTTTACATGAATTATCCATTAACTGCAACTTGGTTTGAGTGTAGATACACAATCTTTCAAAAAAAAAAAAAACGAAAACAAACTTTTTGACTACACATACATAACGTAACTACATACATTTTATTAATTTAATTGCAGAAATAAGAAAATTTATTATTTACTTCTCTTACAACATAATCAGTGACAGTTGGTCACCTACAATTTATTGAGTTGAGTTCATGGCGAATTTTGTGTCAAATTCAATCTATGTTTTATGATTAACACATTGACACTGACACAATCTTGATTCAATCCAATTAAACTTTTCATGACACGTCGAATGTTCACGTTATATAAGAATTTTATTGATATCATTTAATAAGTCAATAAAGGTAATCAATCTTCCACGTGAATTCTTAAAAAAAAGTGACAATATTTTATTTGATAAGATTAACTTTTCAAGACATCAACAAAACTAATTTTGTTTAGATGACACAAAAAATTCAAGTGACCGAATTTAATTTCGGGTAACCTTACTTAACTAATTAAAAGTTATTTTTAGCGAACAAAGGGGTTAGTTTTGTTTTTTATGTGTAGATACGCTGAAGCGAAAAAAATTAATGAACAACAGGTGATGTTCAACAAGCCGTTGGAAAACATAGGCGCCCAGGAAATTAAAACAAACAATAAGAAATGTTTCATTTGTGTTTCACTGAACCAGCAGAAAACTTGTAGTGTCCAGTTCAAATTGCTTTGCAGGCCAGGTGTGTATTGCGTTAAAATGTGTTTAACTTGACGTTTGGTTAAAATTTGACACTAGCGTGGTGGATAAAATGGGTTGCAAATTATCAAGCTGTGGTGAAGGTTAAATGTGTTTAAATTTGACGTTTCTCATGACTGATGAAGAAGTTTGATTCTTATCTGTTGTTTTTAGACGAATTGACCCCCAGGGTCGATAATTTTTGAAAAAAAAAAAAATACAGTAGAATAAAACTTATTAGAAAAGGAGGGGAATACGGTAAAAATGAAAGGAAAAATAAATTACGGGAGATCCGATTTCGGGAAGTGGATGGGGAATGGGGTTTTATCTGGAAAAATGGTTTATCTTGATTTCCGGCAAAACAACAAGTCCTATGAAAAAATGTTATTTTACAAAGTTGTAGGTAATAAAAAGGTCCACAACTTATTTCTTGACAATTTTTTCACATAAACTCAAAAATATATGTGTAAAATTACAAAAAAAAAGTTTTTGGTTTATTATTTTTATCTTTTTCAAAAAAAAAAAAAAAAAATATTTGTCTTCGAAATTTGGTGAAAACTTCCCTAATTATATTATACTGTAATTTATTTGATGATTGAAAAATCGGCTCTTAAAATATTTATTGTTTCACCTTATTTTGACTCAAAATCAAAAAATCCCCTTTTAATTTCCAAAATCAACACCGGGAATACAAAACCATGGTTTTCACATGAAATTCGCCAGGTAATCTTGTGAAAAATCTTCGTCAATTAGGAATCGATAAAAGTAAAATGAGTTGCTTAAATGAAACGGATGCAAATGAACTGAATCAAACATTTTCTCCGAGGAATAACGATTTTTCGAATGGTGGTTTCTGTTTTAGATCAGTGGATAGTACGGAAGTAGTTGGAAGTATATCTCTATATATATGAAAATGGATGTGTGTTTGTTTATTTGTGTGTTTGTTTGTATGTCGCTTATAGACTCCGAAATGGCCCAACAGATATTTGTGAAATTTTCATGGTTCATTCTCTTGCATTCAGTGATGATTTCTGTGAAAAAAAAAATTGGAAAAACCTCATGGAAGAGTGGGAAAACTGGAAAAACCAAATATAGGTCGGAAATTTGATTTCTTTTGCTTGGAATTTTTTGTTTCAAAATGGGTTTTCGAATGAAAAACAGAAAGTTCTTGATGAAAAACTCGGAAAACTCATTGGGAAAATTTCATATTATTCCAGGTGCATTCAAATAGAAAACTTGAAAATTTCAAAGTGGGTTTTCCAATGGACAATAGAAAGTTCTGATGAAAAACTCGGAAAACTCTTTGGTTTTCAAAGGGAAAATTGCATATTATTATTTCAAATTCAAATGGAAAACTGGAAAATTTCAGAATGGGTGCACTGATTCTCAAATAGAAAAATGGAAATTTTTTGATTGGGAACTCGGAAAACTCTGCGAGAGCACGAAGAACTTCAAGACCTAAAATCAAGATTTTTTTTTATGGAATTTAAGGTGCATTGGTTTGTTTGTATGTCCGGTTTGGACTCTTAATCCGCTCAAGCCTAAATGCATTTTTATAAAATTTTCATTGTATAAAAATAAATTTTTGGGACAATCTTACGGGAAAGTCAAAAAATAAGGGGGACAACCGTAAGCTGTTTGGAATTCTGATTTTTGTGAAATAGTCAAAACAGAGAAGTTTTTGAATTTTTCAAAGAAATTTGCATTTTACTTCATGCTTTAATGAAAGTAGAATGTTAGTTGTAGAGCTTGGAAAAATTCAAATATGTGGTTCCCTATTTCAATTGGATTCAAGCAAATCACATTGCATTTTAACAATGTATGTGTTAATCATAATGATCATTCTAGAGTTGCTCTGAAGGGTGGCGAGACGAAGTTCGCGGGGTCGGCTAGTTATCTATAAAATCAAATGCGGTCGGCCTACATGAGATGGATCTGAAATTCCTTAAGCTAATATTACCTTACGTCCTACCGCACGTTACTCATGTCTTCAACACCATATTTATAGTCCAGACAAAATAAACATTCGACCCAGAAAAAATTCGCATAGAGCTGAAAATTGGTACAGAGCATTAGAACATCGATTAAAGTAAAATGTCAAAAGTCCCCAAAAATCCCATGTGCGCATTTAAAGTTATTCAAGGTCAAATGTCGAAAATGTTGTTTTTCATACATATCTTTGAAACGGGGGAAGCTATCAAAAAAAAGTATATGAAAGGCTTATACGCCTTGTAATTCTCTAAAAAGAACATTATGACACTTTTTTTCCTACGAGCAAGGGTTTAGAAAATATTGCGATTTTAAAATTTGTCAAATGTCGAAAATAACGGTTTTTTGCGTATTACTCTTAAACGGTGAGTCCGATTGAAAAAATTTCTATGAAAGACATGTAGGTTATGTAGTTTTCTATATAAAAACATTTTTTTTTAAGCTGTCATAAAAAAAAAAAAACATAATTTGGTCAAAACTCAAAATTTCGAATTTTTTATAATTAGCTCCTAAGCCCTGTACAAAATTCGCATAGAGCTGAAAATTGGTACAGAGCATAAAGACATCTCTTTATATAAGATGTCAAAATTCCTCAAAAATCCCACTGGTGCAAAAAAAATATTCAAGGTAAAATGTCGAATATGTTGTTTTTTCATATTTAACTCTGTAGATTTTGTTAATCCCTGCAAAAACGAAAGTAACAGTTTTCAAACTTTGATTCCTATCCAAAAGCTGTCTCTTGCCCACACTTTTTTCCACACCACCCATGAGGTAGAGTCCTTGGCTTTATCCTTTTTTTTCGTTTGAGCGATGAGTTTATATGATGTGCACTCAAAATTTCAAATTTTTATAATTAGCTCCTTAGCCCTGTACAAAATTCGCATAGAGCTGAAAATTGGTACAGAGCATAAGGACATCTCTCTATACAAGATGTCAAAAATCCCCGAAAATCCCACTGGTGCAACAAAAAATATTCAAGGTTAAATGTCGAATATGTTGTTTTTTCATATGTAAATATAAGAAAACAACATATTCGACATTTTACCTTGAATATTTTTTTTGCACCAGTGGGATTTTTGAGGAATTTTGACATCTTATATAAAGAGATGTCTTTATGCTCTGTACCAATTTTCAGCTCTATGCGAATTTTGTACAGGGCTTAGGAGCTAATTATAAAAAATTCGAAATTTTGAGTTTTGACCAAATTATGTTTTTTTTTTATGACAGCTTAAAAAAAAATGTTTTTATATAGAAAACTACATAACCTACATGTCTTTCATAGAAATTTTTTCAATCGGACTCACCGTTTAAGAGTAATACGCAAAAAACCGTTATTTTCGACATTTGACAAATTTTAAAATCGCAATATTTTCTAAACCCTTGCTCGTAGGAAAAAAAGTGTCATAATGTTCTTTTTAGAGAATTACAAGGCGTATAAGCCTTTCATATACTTTTTTTTGATAGCTTCCCCCGTTTCAAAGATATGTATGAAAAACAACATTTTCGACATTTGACCTTGAATAACTTTAAATGCGCACATGGGATTTTTGGGGACTTTTGACATTTTACTTTAATCGATGTTCTAATGCTCTGTACCAATTTTCAGCTCTATGCGAATTATTTCTGGGTTTGGGCTTTTTTATGTTTAATTTGTCTAGACTATTACTACAGGTACCCACTACAATGGAAATTAGCAAAAATAATACCTATTCCCTAAGACTCTAAAGAAACAGATCACATTACCGTTTCTATCTAAGGTGTTTGAAAGAACTCTACAAAAGCAGATTGCTCTTTACCTCGATACACTGAACCTGCACACACCTCAACAATCTGGTTTCAGAAAAGGACATATGTAGTTGCATTACAGCATTGTTAAAAGTTACGGAAGACATTCGAGTGGCCTTGGATAATGAAAATGTAAGCTTTCTTATCCTATTAGATTTTTCAAAAGCGTTTGACACGGTTGACCATTCCGTTTTATGTGAAAAACTTGTTCGAACCTTTAATTTTTCAGACATTGCAGTTAAACTTATTCACTCCTACTTGACAGGTCGCAAACAGTCAGTCGGTTCAAAATGAAAAACGTTCTCTCTGATCTTCTTCCTAAATCACGTGGTGTACCACAAGGCTCAATACTCGGTCCACTATTACTTTGTCTCTATGTTAATGATTTTCCGTCTCTAGTCAAACACTGTTCTATACAAATGTATGCTGACGACGTTCAGTTGTATATCAGTTATCATCTTGGGCTTATAGAACACGCTGTGCGTTGTATAAATGAAGATCTCGAACAAATTTGACGTTGGTCTCAAGGTAATAATCTTGCGTTAAACCCCAAAAAAACAGTTTCCATCGTTATAACCAAAAAAATGTGCACGACTCGGTCGTACGAACTTGCTCCTGTATTCCCAATTATAAATCATAAAAAAAACATAAACAAAAATTCATAAATAAAAATTTAAATTAAAATACATATGTACCTCAAAAATGGATTTATTTAAAAAAATTAAAATTTGAAAATGTACCTCGTAAATATATTTTATTCCAAAAATTTAAATGCCAAACAAATTTAAACCTTATTTTTGATTTATTGAATTTTTTTTTGATATAAAATTTTTCAAAAATGTCTTAAAATTAATTTGGGTATGTAGTATTCAAGAATATGTAAATATACATTTTATGAGTAAATTTCGATTTTTAATATTGATCCGTTTTTAAGATACACAATTTTGAAAAAAAAAGTTTAAAATATTTGTTTAAAAATCCAAAAAAAAATTTGAAATTTTTTTGAATACAAAATATTATTTGAGGTTCTATGGGAGGTACCGTTTTGGAGCAATACAATTTTTTTTTTTTTACATAAAATACATGAATGTTTAAAAAAATTAAATTCGAGGAAGTTTAAAAAAAATCGTAGGAACCGTTTTGGAGAAAATTTAAAGTTTTGGTTTTTTGCCATAAAAATCGTATGGTGGCTACCCTAAATTTTGATCTTAAAAAAATAATGAAAAAACTGGGATATGAGTTTTTGCTCAAACCTCTTATTAACTTCCCAGAGGAAGTTATTGTAATGGGGCCGATTTTGAGAATCTCCAATTTTCGCATTTCTCGATGTTTTGAGGTCACTAGAATCCGAATCAACTCTTTTTATGATGATGTCTGTGTGTGTGTATGTACGGACGTGCGTTACGTTTTTTCAGCTCAATTATCTCGCGAACCACTCATCGTATTGTCATAATATTGACGCGGCATTGTGTTGTTAAGAGCTGATTAGGTTTTGAGCGAAATCGGCTTAGCGGTTTTTTAATGGCAATCAAAAATCTAATACAACCTTAATATAATGAAAATTATGATAATTTCTGCAATAATTTCAACAATAATGCAAAAAATCTTATAGTTGGTGTGAAAAAAAACCATATTCAGGAGTATCATAGACTATATTTGATCACTAGCTGACCCACCAAACGCTGCTTTGTCATATAAAATATAAATATTAATTTTCGGAAATACTAATCCAATCAGAAAAATTGATTCACTAATAGAAAACTGCAATATTCAGGAGCAATATAGGCTGTATTTTACTGTGCAAAGTAGTTGTGCATGAGTCCACGAGTTGGTACGACCAACTTTTGACAGATGGCGCTACTTTTATTCAATAAACTTAATGTATTTCCTAAAATCATCAGTTTTATGGAATTTGACTTTGAACCAACGTGCGTGTACGACTACAACGGGATGCATCGGCTCAAAATTTTGCAAAAAAAAAAAAGGTTTTTACGTATTTTTCTACTCTGGGAAGTTAGTCGTGTGGACTCCATGGGTCGCACTCATATTTTTTTCAAGTTTGAAGTCAATCGGACCAGTGGTTAAAGCTGTAGGTGCCTGTAAACTTCCAGACAGGCAGACAGACGGAATCGCCGGACCCACTTTTTTCGACTTCTCTTTCATCGTAATGTCATATCTCATCATCATCTCAAATTTTTTTTTACGAATTCAATACTTGCCATATATTCTATATGTCGCAAGTAAAAAACCGTAGATATGTATATTGTATTTTGCGCCGGTGATCATACAAGGCAACACAGTCTCGTATGTAGAAACTGCTTAAAATCTAGGCGTAGTTTTTAACCGTACGTTAATGAAAGAAATTTTCCTACTTAGCAGCTAGAAGTAAATGTTGTAATTATGTATTTGCTTCAGACGTTCATTGGAAATAAAATTACAAAAACAACAACACGCTTTACTGCTTTTTGAACGTGAACGCGCCCAACGAACGGCAAGAAAAAAATAAAACTGGTTCTGTTGTTAGGAATTCTATTCTCCAATTGCAATCTGGGATCGATGGAATTAATTATTTTTAAGTTTTAAGTTGTATATGAGATTTTCGCAAGACTGGCAGTCCATGTATAGAATCAATTCAATGAACAACTTTTTCCAAAAAATTATTTTTGTAAGGATTGTTTTGATATTAAAAGAACAAACGATACTATCGATTTTTCAAAAACCATCGATACCATCGATACGGCCGAAAAGCGATGTTTAATCAACCCTACCACGAAGTAACGGACAAATAAAATTTGCGGTATCTGGACGGAGGGTAAAATCAAAATGCTAGTCAGTTTCCCATCTCCTTTTACTTATCAGTGGCATTAAGCTTATAATTTTTTTTTTCTAAAGGTAACACTTTGAAAACATAAATGCATTTGCATTTTTTTTTTAATTTAAAGCAATAAATATTGTTCTTCCGCTATTCGCAATAGAATTTTGCTCATGAAACAACTGTTTAGAAAAATAATAATAATAAATAATAATTATACTAAGCAAAAACGTCTGAGATGTTGAGACAAAAATGACATTTTCTCGAAACGAAAATAATCATAAAAAAACGTTGAACAATAAATTAATAGAGGAAATACAGAAAAAAAAGGCCAGACGGACATAAATTTTGGCAGGCACACTGAATTGTGTGATTTCGTTCTTTTTTTTCATTTTTAACTTGAATCCACCAAGTGTTACTTTTTTCTCTTGTGCCAACACAATAAAATGACTTTTCCTTTAAAGGGGTATTAGAATTACATAACATTATGTTGCTTCTGTGTTGCAACATGTTCTTGAAAAATTGCAGTAAACAGATCTTTGGAAACCCCCCTACCGCGAATATAGTATAATTTCTTATACACACTTTTCACGACACACTTTTATTTTTGAGCAAATATGCTAAGTTTTTCTATAACCTACAAGCAAATTACATATAAAATTAAAATCTATTTTGAGAACCATTCATAATTAAATTTTACAAAATGTTGACACAACAACACACACGAAAGCTTTTTGTACGAATACAAAAAACTAAGGATGCTTTATTTACGTTTCTCACAAACTCGAAAAAAAAAAAATATTTTCAAATGAAATTTTCCACTTTCACTTTCGAATAGAAATTTTTCGGTAGAGTATGATTTTTGCACAGAATGAAAATATACGTTTGTATGTACACTGCCAATCACTAGGATGAGGTCACATATTTTTCAACCGATTTTCGCTCTGTACACCTGTTGGAATTTTTTAACCCGGAAAATTTTACTACATGAGAGTAGGTACAGGTTTTCTTAAAATAAAGTGATACAATTATAGGGTTAATTAGAAAAGACGGTTGGAATTTCCCTACATTAATGAATGAGCTCCTTGAAAAGGATATAAAAAAGTGTGTCACAAGGATGAGGCCATTGCGAATATTTCGTTGTAGAAGTTCACATCAGCGATTTTTTTTTCAAAATTTTGGTTGCAATATTTAAGAACGTTTTATAAACAACTCTTTTTATTTAATTTCAATTACAAACGGGTTCCGGAAAAACGTCTACAGTGGCAGAAAGAGGACAAATCGATGCTTTCAAGGAAAAAGGACTCTCAAGCCGAGAAATAGCAGGGAAATTGAACAGAAGTAAGACAGTTGTAAACAACTATCTTGCTGATCCTCAAAACTATGAAAAAAAAACAAAAAGGACGCACAGCTCAAGCAACAACATCCCGAGAAAAGCGGTTAATCCTACGTATTGCTTCAAATTCCACTCAACCAACTACTAAAATAAGGTCCAAAAGCGGAGTATCAGCCAGTATTTCGACAGTCCGAAAGATAATAAAAAAATATGGTCCTATCCAGTGAAGAAAACTCAAAAAGAAACCGGTTCTAAAGCAAGTACACAAGCAGATGCGAATGAACTTTGCAGCAGAACATGTCGCTTGGAGCAGTCAATGAAAACGCGTTTTCTTCTTGGATGAAAAAAAGTTTAACCTTGACGGCCCCGATGGTTACAACTTTTATTTCCATGATTTAAGAAAAGAGGAACTAATTTTGGGAAGACATCACAGCCATACATCAAGTTTCATGGTGTGGGGAGCTATCACCTACTATGGCCAAATCGAGTTGGAGTTTCTTTCTACAACAACGAACGAAAACAGGTACAAATGCTTGTTGGAACGGTCATTTCCAAAGATGAAAAATATTTTTGGACCTCTGCCTTGGATTTTCCAACAAGACAATGCCCCCATCCACACTTCCAGGGCTGTCAAAACTGGATTTTATCAGAAGACGTAGAGCTTTTGCCATGGCCGCCCTATTCACCGGACTTGAACATAATCGAAAACGTATGGTCATGGCTATCTCGAAAAGTTTATGAAGGCGGTAGACATTTTGAAGACAAGGACACCTTAATTGAAGTCATCCGTGATGCCTGGGACTAGATTTCGCTCATATCGAAAAATGGGGGGCATAGTCATTATTCATGGAGAAAAACTAAATAAATAAATGTTTGAAAACCAAAAACTGTAAACATTTCTTTCATTTTTCTGATATTTTATAAGATTTTTCATGTGGCCTCATCCAAGTGACGCACTTTTTCATACTCTTTTTAAGTAGCTTTTCAACTGGTGGGATTGAGGGAAATTCCAACAGTCTTTTGTTATTAACCCCTTAATTTTATGACTTTCTTTTAAGAAAATATCTACCTACTCAAATGTAGTAAATTTTTAAGGGTAAGAAATTTCCAGCAGGTATAAAGAGCGAAAATCGTTTAAAAAATATGTGGCCTCATCCTAGTGATTGTCAGTGTATATAACCGCAAGTATGTGTTTTCGGCCATTGATCGTATCGGTGAGGGTCAACTAAGTAAACAAACACATAAATACATATTATGCGTATACCTACATAGAACAGCCAGACACATAATTACACAATTAGTTTTGCTGACGATAATATCACATTATTATAAATTTACTTTGAGGTTTAGGCATCTATATCCAAGTTTGTTTTAAACATTTTGATAAAAGATGATTCTTTGGAATGACCTATATATAGAGAAATGAGCTTTTAGCTTGAAATGAGATTTATGAGATAAATCATAATTTTTTTTCAGTTTTATCTACATCCGCTTGAACTGTGAAGGTGCAAATTCTTGTGTTTATTTTCAAAGATGCGTCATTATGCAGTTTGTTATTTATGGGTTTCCTTGCTATGATGAATTATGTTTTGTTGTTGTTTTTAGTCGCATTTTATTATCACAATAATCCAATCCAGATCAAACCAAAAAAAAAAAAAATAGCTCGGATCAGTTTTTTTTTTTTTATTTCAATCTTGGTAGCTGTTTGAAATTTGTTCTTTCTGACATTTGACATTTTAGAATAAAAACAAACAATGGACAGGGCTGTGGTTGTTGTAAGTATATTTCTTTTTGTTTTATGAATAAGTAGAGTGGAGCGCAGGCCCGTAGCCAGGATTTCGGTTGGGGGGGGGGGGGGCTTGTTCAATTTCGAAGAAGTAATTCTATATACAAAAATTTAAAAAAAACTACATAATGTAAATGTAATGTAAGCAGCTGACAAGGATCGTTCTCGAAGTAGAGTGTTAGATTTTCCATTTCATTTACTCGATTGGAGGCAGAAAAACCTGGAAGCAGAGCTTGAAACGAAAGTAAAACGTCCTCGTTGACCATAAATCTGTCAGTACGATTTTGTATAAGAGAATCTAGACAGGGAATAAGTATAGAAACTCTAAAATAGTCTTCTGGACATGATGTTTCTGGATTAGAGCGCGTTGTTTGTTTCAAAGAAAGCCTTGGAATTGTTATGCTGACTTCAAATAAATCCCTGGCAAGTTGTGATGCGGATTGAAAAGCGTCTGTGGCAGTTTCTCTTATGTTCTTAAGAGAACTTAAGACTTCTTTCGTGTGATTTATTGCAGACACGAAATTTGAAGATTCATTTTCAAGGAAAATTGATAAGGGTAGCGTTAAACTAAAAAGTTTTTTCGCATACCATGAGGCTTATCAGAAAATAACTTTTTTGAATTGCTGCTAACAGAGTTGATGCTTTTGAAGACATTGCCCACGTCTTGGTGGATATTTCTTCAAGACTAATAGCAATGCATTTGAAGAGCTCTACAAATGAAAGAATGCTGTCATGCCTTTCAATAATACTAATAAGAGAATATACAAACTTTTGTTCAAATATTTTTTCTAAAAATCATTTCGGGAGGGGCTTGAGCCCCTCTAGCCCCCCCCCCCTCTGGCTACGTGCCTGGTGGAGCGACAGCTCTAGGAGAGCTAAAGCCTAAGTGGCTTACACTCATCAACCTACAATTTAACGCCGATTCCAAACGGCAAAGTTGAGAAGCACTCAGATTGATAGTCTAGTCTAGTGTTGTCAGTTCTTTGCTAGAGGCAGTACCTACCCGTGAAAGATGAAATAAAAACTTTACGGGCACGAGCAGGATTCGAACAACTGCTTTCTGTGTAGACTGTAGACCCAAAGCACATAACCACTACGCCACGGGCACTACTTTTTTTTTTTTTTTGGAAAACCTACAACCGATGTAGATCAAACTTGGATCCTACTTCTACTTTTTTTCAATCTTTTCAAACAATTTATTTTGACTTATTCATTTATTGTTTTTTTTTATATTCAATTTCTTTACTTTTGGAAAAAAAAATTGTTTAAAAAGAAAATTAGTTTTTTTTCAAAAATCATCCATTCGAATAACTTAATTTAAACATAATATTAAAGAATAGACTTTTGGCTTTTTCGAATTCAAATTTAACTTTTTTACTACTACTACTACTTCGCTCACTCTTTAAGAATGCTTAGTCTTGAACAAATCGATCGAACAGTTTCCAATACAGAAGCTAAAATATGGGTGGCCAAAGTCACCCCCCCCCCATTCCGCGTGACTTTGGCCTGCAGGACTCTTTCTTAATTTTCTAAGAAACTACGAGCAGCAAGTCAATTTCACCAATCCCAAATGAAAGGGCAGAATGTAGGTATTTTATTAGTAGTTTACACTTTATTTACGGTTCTTAACAGTTTTTTTTTTTTAGATACAAATATATGTTAATTTAAATTTAAGTTTTGATATCCTTGAAAAGATATTGATAAAAACACTTTCTCTCGGCGATCCACTGTTGGAACAGGAAGTTTTTTCTCCAGATCACTTTTGTTCACCTGGTGCAACATCTTGTCTTTCAGGATATATGTATAAAGCTCCGCACCTCTTTCTAAGAACGAGACTGTTAACTCATCGTTGTATATTGTAAGATACAGCTTACGTAATGTGTTACTTTTTTTCTTTACTGGAAACCTGACCAAAAAATTATCATCAAAACTGATAGAAATATTCTCGTTGGCCGTTATATCATCTTTCTTGGCTTTCTGGTTGAGGTATCTGGGGTCCGAAGGCTCTTCATATAATCCAAAACTGACTCACATAGTGTGATCATATTTTCTACATGGGTTTGGATCAGTTTTTTTCCAATTTAGATACAATTTGCCTATCGCATGGATAAATTCCAGTTGCACGATAGCCAGGTATTAAATCCTCATGTTAGCTATCCTAAGAATTGTCGAAAAGTCTAGGAAACACTTCTTTGGGTACTGTTTTGTTTTTTTGGGTTTGCAAACTTGTAGTTTGTGAAGTTTTTCTACCATAATGCCTTCAAACGTCGAAAGAAGGCTACATATAGTGGTTGTGCTATGTGAGTGCGATTGGATGGAAGACAAATAAATCTAATATCATTTTCTTCAGCTAAATAACATCTTTTGAGAATTTGTCACCAAATTACAAAATGTCACCAGATTACCAAATTGTTGAAAAAGTAGGATATTGTTGAAATTGATATTGCTGCTCTTGATGGAGTTATATTTTGGCACACTCGCGATTTTATTTGGTCTTTGTGCCTTTCTTAAAATGAAATTGCCAAATCCTTCCCTGGCAAATTGTTGCTGAACTTGGCGACATATTTGTGTTTTTGGTCCAGAAAAGCCTTGGTGATGTGACGAAGATCAAGTATGGAAAGCGGAAATCCCCAGATACAAGTTGTTAGTACAGTAAAACCCGCTTAAGAGAAACTGGATAATTTTACAGTAAATCTTTCACTTAAGCGGGTTTTTCACTCAAGCGGAGACCGGATAAGTGAAAAAAAATTCACTTATGCGGAGACCGGATAAGTGAAACAAATGTTCACTTAAAAGTAAAACAAATTTTCATTTAAGAGATAAATAACATAAACATAAATTTATTAAAAAACGAAAACTCTTCATGTATACAAATTCACAGGTACATCTTATTATGTACATTAGGGGGGTTCTTATTTGCTTTTTTTCGAAAATTAATGAAGACATCTGCTCAATCGTCTCCAAATAAATACAAAAAAAATCCTCTAATTTTTTTTCAAATTTTTATCTTTACCCCTTACTGGCCCGGTAGCCGGTACCGAAGTAAAATTCTAATACTAGGGACTTTGCGGCTGATTTTTTTATTCTTCCCGTATATTTCCATTTCGGCTTTACCGATTATACTTCATTATCCTTAGTGATATTGCATTCCAAGATATTATTTAAAATATATTCTTCAATAACAAAAAAATCGGGTTTATAACACTCTTTTCTAGATTTCTCAAAAACGGCTCAACCATTTTTCGAAAATTTCGTCAAGACGTTTATATGCAATATCTTAATAATATTGTATACCAAAAAATTTCATAAGTGTTTTAATTTCCTTGTTCTTTTTAATAAATGTAAAAACACTTAGGTACCTCTTGAGACATTTGAAATGTTGTTTTTATTTACGAGCAACCAAAAAGAAATTCGTTTGAATGTAAATAGAAGTGAATGACGTAATCAGAAACTCAAATGTCATTTTCGTGGTGAAAAGATGAAGACGGTGAAAAACTAAGAAGAAATGAAAGCGTTCAGCAAAGTTTTTGTCTGTTCGATTAATTTTTTTTGTTCACTAAAGCGGGTCATTTTACAATGAAAAATATTAAATATTACAGAAAAATGTTTCAGATATCCGGGTTTTTCACTTATGCGGGTTTCACATACGCGGGTTTCTCTTAAGCGGGTTTTACTGTAGCATTTTGACTATGCAGGCTTCTTTTTCCTCCAAGTGCAGTTTACCCACCAACAGATTTTGTGTTCAGTTTTTATTTTTTTTATTTTTTAACGTGGATCTTGACATTTCAAACAATTTTGAAGCCTTGTTCAATGACACGTTGCCTTCTCGAACTTGCAATAAAGCGCCTTCTGAGGTTTTAGAGTTATTGTTTTTATTCTTGGGGCATCTAAATTGTTTTCTAAAAATGAATAATATACCAACACACATACATGGCAGAGCAATAAACAATATTGCTTAAACTTTATCAAACAAAACCTAGTGCAAAATTTAAGAGGGTGACTTTGGCCACCCGGCCGAAATACAGGCCAAAGTCACCCTACCATTTGGCATTTATTATAAAAAAAAAAAAAATATTGTTTATAAAATAAAAGGGTAAAATAAGGATTCAATTTGAAAAAAAAAATACATTATATCGGAGTCAAAGTCATTTTGCAAACATGTTTCTGCAACATGTTGAAAATATCCAACATTTTCAGGTGATTTTTTTGTTACAAATTTACAAAGAAGTTTGGAAAAAATCAAATAACTCCTCCATTTTTTAACAATTTTTCTAAAAAGTATCCATTCAGTGGCCAAACACACCCGTCCTGGCCAAAGTCAACCGCTCTGACGGTACCTCCCTTTTTTCTCAATCTACTTCGCTTTTCGTTCAAATCTAAAGGGTTTTCCAAGTAAGAGGTGTTATTTTGATATTCAAAGAAAAATTGCATTTTTTGAGATAAATGATCGGATGTTTATTTTATTATAAAGAGGAAGGTATGCCGTTAATAATGGAACACAACATCAGCCAAATGGCCGCCACGACCACGCTTTCAGGACCATATCCTTTTCATGAAATTTTCCATAACCAAAAAAAGTGCAAAGTGGCTGCCCTATGTCCTCGATAGCCTCACGAATTCCATCTTTGAGGTCTTGAATCGACGCTGGGCTGTTGGCGTAGACCTTATCTTTCACGTGGCCCCAAAGGAAGAAATCGCAAGGTGTTAAATAACATGATCTCGGTGGCCAATTGTGATCACCTCTTCGAGGGATAACATGGTCCGGAAACTTTTCCCGTAAAAGATCGATGGTTTCACCATTTTTATAGTGAATTTTAATAATTTCAATGCGTTGTTGAAGCGTGTATCGTTCCATTTTTATTAATGGCGTAGTTTCTAATGTCAAAAAATGTCAAAAGTGACAGCTACCGAAATAGCGGACTATTCAAAATAAAGGCCCAACTCTAATAGACGGACGGGAACGGAAGCTAGCGTCAAAACTGAACGAACCGTTTCTTTCCGACTATCAATTGGATACGCTTACCCATAATTGAACGGAAAGCTTTCTGTCATTATTCTGTGTTGGGCAAATTGTTTTAAGCGCGCGAAAGATGCACGTGATTTTTGTTTTTTTCAGGCATACGAATTTTATCAAAATGAATAAAAATAGACAATTTAAAATAATTAAGAGTTTAAAATCAATGCATTCTTAATGGAGGCATTGTTTGCATTAAAAGAATTAGATGATTATCTTAAAAAGAGCTCAAGAGATAGGTCCTGCTGTGTGCGTCCCATCAATCGCGATAGAAACCAAAATGGTTTTTTCAATGTTACATTTATAAAAATAGAAAGTCTGGACAGAGAACAGTTCTTCATTTATACACGAATGAATTTAACTGCTTGATATACTGAGTCCTCATCTCGCAAAAACATCTATAAGGCAAATGTCAAATTTCCGCACGTAAATTGAGAAAGAAAAGTGAGTTTACGTCCGAAAACAAAACTGAACGAAACCGAGCAATCCGCTATTATCTGATTTGCATGTATTTGGGAATTTTCGTACGTCAACGTACGCACCCTTCCGACTATTATAGTTGGGCCTTAACACCTCTTATTGGAAAACCCTTTACTTTGGTTTTTTTTTTCAAGTGGTTCATGAAATCGAACATTAGGTCCCTACCTGTTGTTTAAAAAAAAAAAAAAATAACCTATAAAACTAAAGAGCAATTTGTTTTCTATGACATTTTTTTGACCTTTGAACGAATGAACTGTTCTGTTTACATAGATGTCCTCAGATTATTTTATTTTCCGTTTCTCTTTTTTATTTTGATTTTGACGCACCAAATGCCAACAAACACGCAAATGTCTGGTGTTTCTTAGAATACACTTTGCCACAATTCGAAACAATTCAAAATAACAATTTTCATTTCAAATAGCTTGGATTGAATAAAGAGACACAATGGCTCTTCTACTTTGTTTTAAGTTTAAATTTGAAATAAGAAAGTTCACACGATGTTGCAGTTTTTCTTGTCTTGGCTTCTTTTTTTTCAAATGCGTCTATTTATATATTTTCGGCCATTGATCGTATCAAAGCCGCTGTCAACTTAATAACCCATAAGACAAAATAATAAATCTCGAGTACCTACTACGTACATATCTAGATTATGTATCTGTGTTTGTAGTACACACACACACTTCAAGAAACAACAAAATATTATTAGAAGAATAACAAAATCACGATTTTCAAGGTTTGTTTTTCTCAACACACAAAACATTTGAACGATGTTGAGCAGAGGATAATAAAGGTACAACGTACAATCTCGAAGGTACGAACGTGTAGGTAGCCGTAGCCGTAGCATATACAAGAAACAGGAATGACCTATTTCGCTGTACATTTGGCGGCTGAACGCAAGCTATTACAAAAGTGATGGATGAAAATGTATCAGAGCAAAGGCAAACAGAAAAGAAAACAAACTTTTTTGTTTTGTCTGCACAATTTTATTTCTCTTGTGGTGGCGATACTCAGTTGAGTAGTTTTGGAGGGTGAACAAGTGGCAAGCAGCTTCCCCTTTTGGAACTTTGAGCTCCTGGGTCAGTTTGATCTTGTACGGGTGTAGGCCCAAGTCCCGACGCAAAATTCGCCAAGTTGAAGTCTGCGAAAGGCCGAATTTTTGTGCACGGCGAGGAATAGACTGTCTCGTGTTCTGCTTTACACTTTCAAGGACCGCGGCGATGTTCTCAGCGGATCTTGCGTTCCTTGAATGTACGGGTGTTGGCTTGTTGGATTGTTTACTGAACCGGTCGTCTCAAATTCGGCCGCCAAACGTTGAAGAGTCGACTGTGAAGGGCCACCACGCGTAAAATGGGCGCAATGCGCGCAATGTTTGCGTTAACGAACACTCATTTTGATAATAAAGTTTTATAATTTCTTGAGGTCTCCATTGAACATTTCCGATGACAGGACTATCGGTCTGTCTACAGATAATCCAATAGAGATCAACAACCCATCCAGTCCATGATCCGGTCATCGCAGACTGGATTTTTTGAGCGCATCAAAATCCTGTCATCATGTACGTGCGAAAAAAAGATATATTTTCGTTTGACTGACAGACATTTTGCGTTTCGCCTGTTGCATTGTGGCGTTGCTTATTTTCTCTGCTGCGTTCAATGATGAAATGAGGAAACTCTACATAATTTGCCCACCGAAAGAAAATTAGATTGTTGATTGGATTGCGGATGAGATGTTTGCCATCGATTACGGCCAATGGAGACTGCGTGTTTGAACGTGCTGTTCAATCGTGTAACTTGCCATGATGATTTGGCATGAACAACTGAATAATAAACAAAAGATAGGTCCGTTCTTTTACTTTTTCGGCAGTTTTTGTAAAAACTGTCAAAAATCAAGGAGTGGGGATGAAATTTTGTGATTCTCCCTTTGTATATGGAACTACCAGGCACTATCAAGATTGGTTTTCTGTTTGGTTTGACAGTTTTTTGACAGAAGCAAGCAGAGAACACACAATACAAACTTATATAAAAAAAAACTGCTTCTGTGAAAATTCTTAGGATGACACCACAATCGTTTTCCATCTTGAAACCACCCCCCAAATTATATATGTATACAAAGGATTCTCCCAAAAAGTAAAGATCTCAGAACAAATAATCTCAGCTGAGAATTGAGATTTTTTTTCTGAGATCTTTGAGATGAAAATATTTTGGATTAGATTTCTCACTCAGCTATTTTGACGTGAGGTATCCATTTTATCTCAATGAGAACTGAGAATTATGTTCCACCAAATGATTTTGCCTCGTCAGTGACATTGAGATCTCAGTGAGATGTTGTTAGATGGAACTGGCCTATTTTTGTGGCTAAAATCGGCAGATAGGGGAAATACTTTTCTCCTTCAAAAGTAAGAGAACTTACAAAAATCGGGAGTAAAATAACAGAAAAGTGGGAGAATTTGGGAGTTTTCGGCAGCTTTCGGGAGTAAAAGAACATACCCGATTTGACAGATATCACCAAAACAAAATGGCCGCCAAGGGCGCCAAAATCTACCCACGCCAATTGAAAAACCCTTTATTTGACAGAAAATTGTAAACAAAACCTGTAGACGATACTACAGAGACAAAAGGAGATCGGAAACTGACTTACGTTTTACCCTCCAGATACCGCAAAATTTATTTTACCGTTACCTCGTGTATGTGAATAAATGAGAAAAAACAGCAACAAAAATGAGGCGGTTTGCTCAAGTTTACTGAGATTGTATTCGCAAAAACACGCACACTCTTGCAGTAAACTTGAACCAAAGCTTGTAGGCATTGTCATTTTGACAGCTTTGTTTCCCATCTCCTTACTATATCATCTCTGTTTGACAGAAAATTGTAAACAAAACCTGTAGACGATACTAGGTATGTTCAATGAGGCTGTTCTGACTATTCACGACGATACAGTTCTCGATTGGTATTCATTGAGCAAAATTTTAGAGCAGAAAGAAACAAATAAAAGGCATGACGCAAAGTTCTTATCAATCAATAAAAATTGCAAATAGCCCCTCTGAATAAAAATCCCTAGCTACGCCTCTGATACCTACGTAATGTCGATTGTCGGTGTTCCCATGGTATCAGCGAAGTGCGTGCCAACTATTTATGTATATATTTATTCTAATTGGATCCTTAATGCCAATCAGCAATTCGGCTCTCGGTTCGGCATGATCTAATCCAACTGGACGATTTTTTCGTCAACGAATGTCCGAACACAAACAAAATATAGAAGAGGGACAAAAATATATTTTTCCATCTCGAAGCAAAGCGAAAGTGAGTTCGAATCAAGATTAATAAACAAAAAATATTATTTCAAAAAATTATATATTTTATTCCAAACCTTATGTTTGTGTGGATGTTTAGGATTCATGTATAGATTCGTCGAATATATGCCACTCACGGCCGGTGCTATTTTTAGAGTTATTGGGCAGAAGCATGTTCACATCTTTATTTGCAATTAATGTTGCTTTTTTTATGTGTAGCCAGACGGCTCTTGATTTTTTTGCGAGACGACTGTTTTTTTTTTTATTATTTTCGAAGACAAAAATAAATCGATAAAAGTAATAATCTGTAAAGCAACTTATTCCATCCATCGACCACGATGTGTTAATTAAATTAAGAGGACTTTTCGAGTTCTTTTTTGGGAGATGACTCATGGTCTGATAAGGATTGGTATCCAATATTAGTCACTGTGTCCTCCCATCCGATATGATCTTTTTTTCGGCCAGGCCAGGAGGGTATGAGTTTTATCACAAGTAACAAATGCAAATAGGTTAGCGCAAGCTCTTGCTAAAGTCCTCAACGACTACTAAAGATTTAGGCCTCAATTTCCTCAAAGATAAGATTAGACTCCTGATAAAATAATTTATTGTCTCGTTCTGTGCACAATGTGGTGCGTAGTGTGAAATTCGCAATGTCTCCTACATATACACAAAGGTACGGAACGTGCCTTCATACATATACTTTTTTCTGAGGTTATTTCGTTTTTCCAACATGAAGTTTGGAATGAGGAATTGAGAAAAGTAAAATCATCGATTGTAATTGCCGTCTTGAACCTTACCCGACATCGACATCATTCTGCTGCTGATTTTGGTGGCTTTCTTCGACAAACACTTGAGATTGCGAAGACGACGACAAAGAATTTAAACCGAAATCACTTTTTCTACGATCCGAAATTAGTGAATAACACAAAATGTACGGGCAAAAGATATTTAGAATTAACACAAACACTATTAATACACGACTTAAAGCTGGAGTTGATGAATTATTTTTCCATTTCACGATTCCATTTGCTGAATGTTTTTTTGATAAATTACTAGTCCGATGATTTGTTTTAACAATGGCACCCATAATACTGAATATATTAGAGGAATTTAACTTTTTTTTTTAAATAGTCAACAATAATAACATGCTACAATCAAAACCAACAGCTAAACGTTGAATAAAAATCCTCTCATCAAAATTTATGGTAGAATGTGTCAAAAAAATTGAAGTATTCTTTTTTTTGAAGAAATGGAACTGTTTGATTCGCATTTCGCACGGTTTAACGCACGGTGAAAGCATTCAGTGCAAATTTTTTTAATGGGTTTACATATGGGAATTGTTTTTAACTTTGAACATTCAAAGCCTGGGGTAGAATCGGCTAAATTCAAAAATGACTATCACATTTGTGATGTGTCACATGTGATGAAATGAAATTTTCCGTCTGCGTAAAGTTATCACAAAAAAAATTATTAGTTTTGGAATCACTTAGCCAAACTGACGTTTGTAATTTTTTGTTTTTATTAATTACTCCGTTTGATTTCTGTTTGTTTTTGATTATTAAATGCAAAAGAGAATATACATATTATATAACAACAGGCGATGAGGCGACGAAGGCAATGGTGGTCATATAATCTTTAAACGATGTCAAAAATTACAACCATTTGATGAGTATAATCAAAGCTGATGAAGGAGTGTCGGGGTCTACAAACCAATGTCACGGCAAGAACGCAAAACACACCGTCATCAATGTTCCAGTGGGAGCTATCATTGAGATTCTTGGATAAGGAAAAAGTGATGTTCGAGGCAGCCCGTGGAGGTAGTGGTGGCGAGGGTAATAAGTTCTTCGCGTCAGCGCTAAACCAAACACCGAGAATATGCGAGTAAGGAGCTGAGGGTAAGGACTTGGGCTATTCTCTTGAGTTTCGAAGTTTGGCTGATTATAAATAAAATTCTTTGAAATTCTTGTTGTCATTAGAACTATTTTTATTGTAATAAAAATAATTATACAAAATTGTCGTTTTTTCGTCCCGCCTTCCTTCTTCAGATGTTGGCAACCAAAATGCCATGTTACTGCAAGCCAACATCATTTACTTTGGGTTGAATTGCACACACTCCACCGGGCCCGGATGATCGCCGTTAAGAACACACCTTATAACCCGTGTCGGCATTCAAAACATGCACTCGGCCATCGGTAGGTACTGCAAGAGAATGTAAACTGCGAGACTGATGAAGATGAACCCATTTGTGCTTATGAGAATTGTTTTGCCGTCGCGCGAAAACTTTAGTCCTGTCCAGTAGCATTCTTTCTCTTGATTCAGTTTGAATGTGACAAATTTCAGGGTCAGAATTTGTTGTGTGAGGAAAAGTCACGACAATTGATCTGAAAGATAGAAATGTTAATTTTGTTTGTTTCCATTATTTGTACTGCATTTACCCATCTCCATTATGTGTTGAGTGAGATTTCTTGCAGCGATGGTGAAGGAGCAAATGCAGCTCCATTATTTCTACCGCCTCCACCAGTTGCGGGTGGTGACCTAATGTAGGAGTCCTCTTTCGTTTTGGCGATTGGCAAAACTTGCAAACTTGATATCATGAAAATATTGAAGCAAATTTTGTATAAAAATGACTACTTAAAGTCTGTCACAGAAAAAAATCACAAAAATGTGATTGTCACAAGTGATAATCACCTTACACAGACAAAATTTGTGATATGTGATTATCATTTATCACAAATCACCTTAGCCGATTCCACCCCTGGTTACACGGTGATTTTTCAATCGCCTAACCAGTGAGTTTGTTGACAAGAGGAAGTGAAAGGGAAAGATAAATTGTCTGAGTGCGCAGTATATTTGGATTCATAGCTAAACCTGAAGATGAATGGGTAGGATTATAGGGCTAGGATTCGAGCTAGAAAAGTGATAGATATTTGCGCCATGCGTACTTCTATCGATGCAGATTGTTGACTTTGAGAAGAAAATGAGTCCTTGCTATTAAGGGCCAGCTATGACTTGGGGTCTCCATTGAACATTTCCGATGACAGGACTATCGGCCTGTCATCAGATAATCCAATAGAGACCAACAATCGAACATCCAGTCCATGATCCGGTCATCGCAGTCTGGATTTTTTGAGCGGATCAAAATCTTGTCATCAATTTGACGTTTGTGTTGTATGTAGTGTTGAGCGTCCATTTTCCACAGGCTTTTTGACACATTTACTTGCTGATGGCAAGAAATAATATGCCCAGACAAAAAAAACACTGGATTGCGGATGAGATTGCAGAAGATAAGTTGGATTGGATTTTACTCTTGTGGAGCCTCAGGGTGATGGCCGTGTGTGAATAGCGGGGTTTACATGATCCAACATGGTTGGACAACATGGTATGACAACAGCAATGTTGTATCATCAAAACGCTAATACAACCGCTTGACAAACCATGTTGGCTGGTTTTTAAATAATTTTAAAAACTTGTCCATTTTTCATCCAACCATGTTGGACCATGCAAACCCCGCTAATTGTGTTAAAATGTGTATTAAAACTTGACGTTTGGTTAAAATTTGACGTTTGGTTAAAAATGGGATCAAATTAGCCATTTGCTGTGTGAATTGCGTTAAAAGGGTTGTTTTTAACCAACATTTCTGCGTAGAACTAAGAAATTTCCCTCATGATTTAAGAAATTTCCCTCGACAAAAAATACTTCTATTCTTCTAGGTAAAATAATTTTGTGTACAAAACCAAACTTTTAGCAATAAATTTCATGAAAAGTCACTAAAGATTACAAACAAACTCTGTTTTTTTTTTTAATTTTTATTGATTTTGCAGTGGTTATTTGATGTTTTGGAGCAACAGTAAAAAATCTTCAAACAAAAATTCCCATTTTGGATGGTTGGTTTTTTCCGCTTTTCGAACGCTGTCAAACGTCTCGTATACGAAAATTATCGAATGCTTCATCTCGAGTGGTCAGACCCACTCGAGATGAATTATCGTATGCGAAAATTGTGCGATAAATATAAAATTTCAATAATTTTGCCTAGTTTGTGGCTGAATGAATGTGTGTTGAATTGAATGTTTTGAAATGTAATGCAAGAAAAGGGCGAGTTAAAAGGGAAATGATGACAAAGTTACTGTTTGAGGACTCAGGTATACGGATTGGATACTGGTTGGCGATCCTTTTCGACAAAGAAAGCCGCCTCTAGCACATGGACTATATACAGAGGTTTCGAACTGTTAAATCAAGATCTCAGTGAGATATCACTGGGTGGCGCATGGCGTTATGACTTCGATATTCAAATGAAAATACGTTTGTTTTACTTTAAAAAAATATCACCTTTTAATCAGATATGTCTTCCATTTTATTCGGTAGATCTATAATGGTCTTAACGGCTTTCGCAGCTCCATGCATTTCCAATCCCTCCAAAATGTACACCAAAGTGTCCAAAATTGCAACATCGTCATCCTCAAACCAAATAGTCAGCATCGCTTTACACGCATCACTCGGATTCTGATTCTCTGTTTCGAAGAACAATATCACATCGGTCGCATAGCCTAGTTTTTTGCCAAGTTTTTTCCAGTTGGTTCCGATTTTCGGTGCCAGCTCTTCGATGTTCTCTTTGCTGGCTGTATTGGTCTTGTGTGCGTTTTTATCGTCTTGTGTGAATAATGGCTCAGCCTTTATAAGTTAAGATTCCTCCTTCGCAGCTTCGGTTTCGAGGGCAACTTGCTCTGGCTCGGGTTCTAGTTCTGGAACTTCGACGCTATTCTCTGTTGTATTTTCTGGCTGTTTGCCGGCTTTGCTAGCTTCGTGTTTTTCTTTTTGGATCTTCTTGCGAACGCTCTCGAGATAATCGGGAATTTTGTAAGAACGCGAGTTGACTGATGTGAGGAAGTGCGATTGGTGAGCTAGCAAACGCAGTGCCCTCCATTCGGAAGAACGATCGTTCTTTTCGCAGGGATTTTCAATGTATGTACCGGCCGGTGGCCCAAGTTGGTCTGGTGATAGATTCCAGAGTTTTGTTAAAACAACACTGAAAGAGGAAATATTTTTTTTTAATATTAAAATGAAAGAAAAACAATGTCTCTTACTTTCCGAGGAAGAACTTTCCTTGGCGATTGGCTTCTTTTATACTGTCTCCAAGCGACTTTTTGGGCCTTTTATTCTTTTTTAATTATTACACTGTCAAAGTGTCAAGTTAATCTGAATTGACAACACAAAATCAGCATACTGTTTTGTTTTTAACCTTTAGTTGGAGGGAGAGAAATGAACTCTTAATTTTGATAACGCGTTGCCATTTCGTATACGAAAGTCGCATACGAGTTAAATTAGTTCAAGAATACAATTCTGCTTTCGAATGCGAGATTCAGTATACGATAGCTTACGTATGCAAAAATTATCGCAATGTTTCAAGAATAGGGCCCCTGGTATAATTTTCACACGTTTTATTCAATGCGACATAAATGTCGTGTTTTGTAAATAGAAACCATTTAATTCCCTGAATCCACACAATAAATAACTTGAATTGATTTTGTCAACAACCCGGAACGCCATCGAGCAAAAAATCCTACGCGCACTGAACGGGTTCTGCGTTGCGTTATTTTGACGTTCCATAAAAATTCAATCAATAATTTCAATAAACTCTCTGAATCCACTGTAAAGTAAAGTAAAGAATAACAAATTTTCATTAGAAATGGCGGCGGTGTGTGTAAACTAATTCTAAATTATTAACAAAAAACACAACACCAAGACCAAAATCAATACATAAATTAATTAAAATCATCTCTCTGCATGAATTCCTTCTCATTAAAATGTGAGAAATTTTCAACAAAGTAAACCCAAGAAGCAAGAGAAAAAAAAATACTGACCTGCGAAATGGAAGCGCGTTCAAAAAGTCTCTATCTCTACTCCTCTTTGCAAATTATTATTATGTGTATATTCAACAAAAACAAATATATATAATTTATTAGAATTAAAGTTGATTATAATTGTTAATTGAAAAGAAAACACAACAAAACTAACAAAAAAAAAGGAAAACGCATAATTGATTCATTATCATGTTTTCCCATCAATTAAATTCCGACTCCGAAGAGTTTAATTTCTCAAGAAATGAGAATGTCGCTCGATGGAAGGGACTATTTAGTCCTGCGTTGAAAAAAGTAAGTATTGTTGATTTAGCGGCTTGTATTATAGATCTAATTGCCTTTTTTCTTTTTCCTTTTTTTTTCTTACAACTTCAATTGCACCAATTAATGGAACAGGTATTAGAACAAGTACATCCGAGATTGCCGGCGAGGGAGGAGGCATTGTTATTTGTTGAAAAACTTTGTTTGCGTATTTTGATAATGCTTTGTGGAAAGCCTTCGCCTCATACTATCCAGGTTCGTATTCATTTTGTATATATACCGTTGGTCTTCTAATTATGATTGTGACTAGTATTGGTTTATTTGGAGTTCAAGTAAGGATGGGATTTTAGATCACAAAAAGTGTGTCATAGTTTTTCTTTTAACACAGGAACCCAAGTAATTGAATATTGAATCAATAGCATTGTTAATAAAGAACATTCGGACATTCCTTCAGGTAATCTTCCCACAGTTACCTACTTTTTTATGGTATGACAGTATGGTGGACTGCCTTGGACGTAAAAATGAACTGCGATAAGCTTAGTAAAGTCCAACGCTCAGCATGCCTAAGTAAAGGGTTTTCCAATAAGAGGTGTTATTTTGATATTCAAAGAAAAATGGCATTTTTTGAGATAAATGATCGGATGTTTATTTCATTATAAAGAGGAAGGTATGCCGTTAATAATGGAACACAACATCAGCCAAACCACGCCGCCACGACCACGCTGACAGGACCATATCCTTTTCATGAAATTTTCCATAACCAAATCGCAAAGTGGCTGCCCTATGTCCTCGATAGCCTCACGAATTCCATCTTTGAGGTCTTGAATCGACGCTGGGCTATTGGCGTAGACCTTATCTTTCACGTGGCCCCAAAGGAAGAAGTCGCAAGGTGTTAAATCACAAGATCTCGGTGGCCAATTGTGATCACCTCTTCGAGAGATAACACGGTCCGGAAACTTTTCCCGTAAAAGATCGTAGGTTTCATTGCTTGTGTGGCACGTAGCGCCGTCTTGTTGAAAGTAAACGTTGTCCAGATCAATACCATCCAATTCCGGCCATAAAAAATCATTAATCATCTCTCGATAGCGCAATCCATTGACCGTAACTGTTGCTCCAGCCTCATTTTCGAAAAAGTAAGGGCCAATGACCCCGCCGGACCATAAACCGCACCAAACAGTCACGCATTGAGAATGGAGAGGCTTTTCAACAGAAACTCTTGGGTTTTCCGAGCCCCAGATGCGACAGTTTTGCTTGTTGACTTAGCCTCCGAGTTACTCATATGGCCTTCACTGGACTTAAAGCGCTCTAAAGACTTGTTATCTCAAAGCAGACTTCATATTAGCTCCCTGATAGGTGTCCTTACGGGACACTGTCTTATAGGCAGACACGCAATACGACTTGGTGTAGCCTCAAATGACTTCTGCAGGAGCTGTATGGATGAGAAAGAAGAGGAAACAATCTCTCACCTTCTCTGCACTTGCCCTGCTCTTTCACTAAGACGCAAACTTCATCTGGGAGAGTACTTTTATGATAACCCCAGTGAACTAGCTAATAAGGATATCAAATATCTTCTTCCATTTATAAAAAGCTCAAAATGGTTCGAATAGTAAGAAGTAATTCTCAAGATTCATGGTATCACAATGGGCCTTTCCTTTTGGCCTAAGTGTGTGGATTCTGAATCCGCAGCCACTGTAACCTAACCTAGCCTCCGAGTTGTAAATGGGCCTCATCAATCAAGATGATTTTTCAATGAAATTCCGGATCATTTTCATGCATTTCAAGGACCCAATCAGCAAAGACACGACGTTGTTGATGATCAGCCGGCTTGAGTTCTTGTGTTAACTGAACTTTATAAGCCTTAAGACCCAAGTCTTTATGCAAAATACGGTGTAATGACGTTTGTGGAATGCCTCATTCCAAAGAACGACGAGAAATGGACAAACCTGGGTTTTCTTCAACACTTTGGGCTACAACAGCAATATTCTCAGTTGTTCTTGAGCGACGTGCACGGGTTTTATTCTTCACATCACTAACTTGTCCCAACAGCTCGAATTTGTTAACCAATTTCTGTATTGCGGTCCGACAAGGTGCTTCACGATGACCCAAAAATGTTTTAGTTTTACGAACCGTCTCTGCCAAATTTTCACCATTTTTATAGTGAATTTTAATAATTTCAATGCGTTGTTGAAGCGTGTATCGTTCCATTTTTATTAATGGCGTAGTTTCTACTTGTCAAATGTCAAAAAATGACAGCTTCAAAAGTGACAGCTACCGAAATAGCGGGCTATTCAAAATAACACCTCTTATTGGAAAACCCTTTATAAGCGGATCACTTCGTACGACCCCATCTGTGGCACTAGACACCCAACTCTATCTGACACTAGATATAATCAGCAAACAAATAGCTGCCAGTTGTGCTACTCGCCTGAATGCCTCTTCACAGTGGACTTACAATAACATTGGCCACTCTGTTATTCTTAGTTATCTAGAATCAATTCCAAAGCACACAGACTACACCATTCCCCAAATACAGTTCGATAGAAACTTACAAATTCTATACCTTCCAGATCCTTCTGGGGAAAATAAAACGTTCCTGGAAGACGAGGCAATCCACTTCTATACAGATGGATCGAAAACTAGTGATGGGGTTGGTGGAGGTGTGTACTCCGAACGACTAAAACTCAGTCTCTCATTCAGCCTTCCTAATCATTTTAGCGTGTTTCAGGTAGAACTTTTGGCGATTAAGGAAGTCTTGTCCTGGCTCAGAGAAAACGTGGTATCCGCATCTGATATCCGGATTTTCTCAGCTATAAAATCCCTGGACTCTGTCTCTACAAACTCAATTACGGTCCCAAACTGTCGATCATCTCTAATGGAGATGGCACAACAGTTTAACATTCACCTTCACTGGGTGCCGGGCCAAAGAGACATTCCAGGAAACTGCAAAGCCGATGAACTCGCCAAATATGGTACAACATTACCCATTAAACCACAAATGGCTAATGTTGGTATACCATTCGCTACATGCAAACTTTTGCTACAGCAAGATGCTATTAAGAGAACTAACATCCGGTGGAATAACATAACCACCTGTCAGGCGACGAAAAACATTTGGCCTAATCTGGACTTAAAGAGATCTAGGTGCCTCATATCTCTAAGCATATTGTATATAAGCTCGTTAATTGGTGTCATTACTGGACACTGTCTAATAGGAAGACACGCCGCGCGATGGGGCGTATT
This sequence comes from Sphaerophoria taeniata, assembly GCA_943590905.1. Lineage (NCBI taxonomy): Eukaryota > Metazoa > Arthropoda > Insecta > Diptera > Syrphidae > Sphaerophoria > Sphaerophoria taeniata. Next base: position 19,674,447 of record OX016540.1, on the reverse strand, counting down.
TTCTAATGATTTCTGCAGAAGCTGCATGGATGAGGAGGAGGAGGAAACAGTCCTTCACCTCCTTTGCACCTGTCCTGCTCTGGCTCTTAAACGTATGATTCACTTAGGAGAATACTGTTACAATGATCTAAACGATCTCGAACACATTAATATAATTAATCTTCTACGTTTCGTAAGGAACTCTAATTGGTTTCATTGAGCTTTCGAAGAAAGCTTTTAAGATTCATGTGGTATCACATTGGGCCTTGAATTGGCCTAAGTGTGTGTTTTAACATCCATGACAGCCACTTTAACATAACCTAACCTACCTACTTCTTATCTCATTTAGAAAAACAGAATTAAGATTACTTAGTCTCTTGTTAATTGGAACGCCTTTTAATCCTCCTTTGAAGCATGTCTTAAACATATTCCAAGGGGTTCGTGTCCATAACTACGATTTCCATCCGTTCGAGACCTATGGCCTAGTATTTGCTTGCATCAATATGCAAGTTTCGCAAATTAAATAATTCTTGGCATCCATTGCCGAAATGTATACATACAGTTATCTCACCCCATCACACTTCTCTTACGTCAGACCACCAATCTCGGCCACATCATAAGCTCATCATTAAAGGGGAACTCTATCGTAGTCAGTTTTTCGTCGATTATTTGTGAAGACTTTCAAATTCCGCTGTCAGGCAGAATGAACCATTCAATGAAGACGACGCAAGCCAAGATTTCCGTCTACCCGACCCTGAAGAAGTGAAGATAGCAATATCTAAGCTTGAAAACAACAAAGACGCCGGAGCTGACGGCATCACTGCCGAATCACTTCAAAGCAGCCGGCGATGACTTGGTAAGGAGCATGCACCAACTAATCTGCAGAATAGGTCGAAAGAGAGCATGCCCGATGAAGAAAGGAGACCCTCTAAACTGCACCAACTATAGAGGCATCAACCTCCTTAACATCGGCTATAAGATTCTTTCTGCAGTACTATATGAACGCCTGAAGGCGTCCATATCAGTGTGGCTTTAGACCAGGAAAGTGCACAATCGATCAAATATTCACATAACGGCAGATCCTGGAAAAACTCAAGAACTCCAAATCGACACCTACCATCTTTTTATCGATTTTAAGACCGCGTATGACAGCTTCTATAGAGAAGAACTGTATAAAGCCATGTCCGGTTTGGCATCCCTTCAAAACTCATTCATCTGAGCAGGATGACAATGGAGAACTCATGCTGCTCCATTAAAGTCGGTAACGACCTCACCGACGACGCCTTCGATGTCAATAAAGGCTTTAGACAAGGTGATGCACTGTCATGCGACTTCTTTAACATCATACTGGAACGACTAGTGCAGAACTCCCACGTCTACACTAGAGGGATTATCTTCCAGAAGTCTGTGCAATTACTCGCATACGCTGATGACATTCATATCATTGGGAGAACGCAGTGTGATGCAAACAGTGCTTTTGCGAGTATACAGATAGAGGCTGAAAAAATAGCTTTAGCGGTCATTGAGGGCAAAACAAAGTATATGCTGTCATCAAGAAAGGACAAGGACACCCAACACCGACGTCTTGGACGAAATCTCACGATAGACGCATATAATTTCGAGGTTGTAAGGGACTTTGTCTACCTTGGCTCTGCTATCAATACGGACAATGACATCAGCGGCGAGTTCAGAAGAAGAATAACTCTTGCTAATCGCTGTTTCTTCGGGCTAAGAAAGCAATTGAGTAGTAAAGCCCTCTCCCGAACAACTAAGGTGATGCTCTATAAGACCCTCATCATCCCCGTCCTGCTGTATGGTGCAGAAGCTTGGACCCTGTCAAAAACGGACAAGAGTAGGCCGGTTCGAGAGAAAATTTCTAGGGAAGATCTACGGGCCTGTCTGCATAAACGGTGAATGGAGGAGAAGATTTAACCACGAACTGTACGGGCTGTACAGCGATATTGATCTAGTTGAAAGAGTGCAGGTCCAAAGACTCAGATGTCTTGGTCACTTTGAGAGCATGTACACCAATACTCCGGCCCCCAAAGTCTTCGAATCCACCCCAGAGGGACGACGCAGTAGAGGAAGAGCAAGGCTCGAGTGGCGCGCGCCAGTTGAAGAGGACCTCAATCAACTCGGCGTGCGAAACTGCAGACAGCTAGCTAGGGTCCGAGCTTTTTATTGGAGAGGTTTGTTGGCTGAGGCCCAAGTCCACCCCGGACTGTACCTTAAGTAAGTAAGTAAGTTTCAAATTCGGTGGCCAAGTTGATCGACAGGTCTTTTTGCTATCGACTAATCGCCCTCCGTATTAATAACTACAGAAGATGATACCCTTGTCTCTTTTGACGATTATTTTCAATATTGATGTACATTAAACTTGTCGTTTTCAACTCAATCTTTGGCCGTGCTGACTGTCTGTCGTTATTTGCATTTCGTTTTCTCAAAGACTACAAAACAATTTCAATACTTGCAAATGCCAAAACAATGTAGCCAATATTTCAGTTCAATATTTCCAGCATTACTTACATTAGCTAAGGTGTTTCTTTCCTTGGAAGACAAGTTTTTCACTCTAAAATTTGTCCATTTTTCTTACAGGATGTTGAAGAAAAGGTTAAAAAATCGTTTCCCACACCAATTGATTGCTGGGCATTACACGAAGCAAAGGAGAGTCTCAAGAAGAAACGGAAATGTGTTTTACCCGTCGACAAAGTTCATGCATTACTCCAAAAAGTAAGTAAATTCTTTTTTCCTAGATTAAAATTAAACATTGAATATTGATTCTATATTGTTGATGCACTTAATCGCAAACAAGCTAGAGTTCAACCCAACGGAGCTTACCAAGCTTTATTCCCCGCGTTAAATCTGATCCACGGATTTATTGTGTCTAGAATCAAACGGATTAGCGGTTCTCTGTAAGAATTTTATCTCGAACGCGGCGTTTGCTTTGCTTTATCCAGCTAACAATCCATGAAGAATCTCAGCCTGAGATACTGTCCCTCGCATGCACTCTCCAGTCGCCGAAACTAAGCGCTCTGGCATCCGCAATCACTTGGTCCTTGTACCGTAGGTTCGGTCTTCCTTGTCGTCTCGAGCCTGGGGGCTGGGATGGGAAGACTTTATTGGCTGGAGCGTTGTCGTCCATTCGCTCGATGTGGCTGAGCCAATGTCGTCGTCTTTTCTGGACTTTCTGGACTACATCTACATCTTGGTACAGCTCGTACAGTTCTCGGTTCAACTTCTCCATTCGCCATCGTCGCACACGGGACCAAAAATCCGTCGAAGAATTTTTCTATCAAAAGTGCCCAGTGTCAATTTCCCTTTTTTACTTTTCGTCCAACACTCGGGGCCGTAGAGTAGGCCTGGTAAAATCAAAGTTTTGTATACCAGACACTTTGTCTTTCGAGTGAGAAGTTTTGAACCCAGTTGTTTTGCCAAGCCGAAGTAGCAGAGGTTCGCTAGGGTAATTCTTCTTCGGATCTCCACTAAGGTGTCGTTTGTGGGATTGATGTTCGTTCCAAGGTAGGTGAACTCCTTAACTAACTCGAAATTGCTGCTTCCAACAGTGACGTTTTGTCCTAGTCGGTGGACAGATGTTGCTTTGTTTGTTGATAGCATGTACTTTGTTTTGTCCTCATTCAATTCAAGACCAACGAGAACAGACGAATTCTTCAATCGCTGTGAATGCCTCAAGCACAGCTCGTTTACATCGGCCGATGATGTCTATGTCGTCCGCATAGCCTAGGAGCTGGGTGGACTTGTTGAAGATAGTGTTTTCCGTGCTCACACCTGCCTTGCGCAATATCTGCTCCGGACTATGTTTTAGAAATCACATGACAGCGCATCTCCTTGTCTAAACCCTGCGCATTTTTGAAACAACTCGGATGAGCTTTTACCCATTTGCACACTGCACTGCGTATTGTTTAGCGTCATGTGGCACAGCTAGATCAGTTTGTTCGGGATCCATAATTCAGACATCGCCATAATAAGCTCTTGGCGGTGGATGCTATCATAAGAAGCTCTGAAGTCGATGAAAAGATGGTGGGTTTCGACTTGAAATTCGTTGGTCTTTTCCAGGATCTGCCTCAGTGTGAATATTTGGTCTATCATCGTTCTGCCTGGCCTAAAGCCACACTGGTACGTACTGGTTATTGTGTTGCTGAACGGTTTAAGATGCCCACACAGTGCGTTGGATAGGATTTTGTATGCAACATTAAGCAGCGATATGCCTCAGTAGTTTTTGCAAGACATAGGATAACCTTTTTTGTAGATGGGTCATATGGACCTTATCGACCAGTCAGTGGGCATGCATTCTTCCTCCCACACTTTGTTGATGACCTGGTGCATGCGGTTCATCAAAACACCTCCTCCATATTTAAAGAGTTCCGCAGGTATGCCATCCGACCCGGCTGACTTGTTATTTTTTAGCTTTTGGATGGCTCTTTCTACCTGGGGGCTGGGACTGGGTCTTCCTTGACTGGTCAAGCTTCTCTTTCGTCATTGGCTCGCTCGACATTTTGCGCATTCAGCAGCTGTTGGAAGTGCTGCTTAAAAACATTTACAATTCCCTGTGCTTCGGTGACTAGGTTTCCTTCACCGTTTCGAAGGGCCTGTGTCCTTGTTCTGAAACCAGAAGCCGAGAAATGGCAGAGTACCTTTGATTTTTATTTAGCGCTTCACAGACTTCAGTAAGTCCTGTGGCACTTGAGAAGCTGTCCGCCTCCGCATATATGTTCCGTCCACATGGTTATCGCTTGCTAGTTCTGATGTAGTCGAAGCATTACACTGCTTCCAGCTCGTACTTCTCTTCTGTGTTATTTCTTCTTCTCTACCTGCATTTTCCGCAGACGAAGTCACCATGTACTTAGGACCTCAGTCTATTTAAATGAAGTTCGGACGGCTTGTTGGTTCTCTCTCCTTTTTTGCTTAAAGATCCAAGAGCAGAAAATATGGCGAAAGGGTGGTCGTTCAAGCAAGCATTGGCCATCATACTTTTTTTTTGTTTTCCATTTTCCAAAACCATTACTTTAGGTTAAGGGGCTGACAGTTGATGTTGTTACCGTCACACTTAGATCAATACAGATCCATTGTGATACCCGTGAGTATAGCTACTCAAGCTAATAAGAAAAACCTATGTGTTCAGTTAATCAAGCCATTTAGAGGCTTTGACGAAGTTCAGAATGTTAGTACCTGGTGCACTAGAGAGTTCTTCTAAATCCCCGAAGAAATAGTTGCCGAGCAATTTCTTCCTTTGGTGGGAGAGTGCGGGGCAGTGACACAGAAAGTGCGAAGTGTCTTCATGCACCTCCTCGTCACCACATCCTCTGCATAGATCATCTGAACAGATATTTCTTGTAGTACCGCAGGTGTCAAGAAGGTTCCACCTTTCATCGGCCTTAATAGTTATTCAGCTAGCTAACTAGCTCAGCTTGGCTTACGTCAAGCGTTAACCCTAATCTTGCTAATTCATCGGATTTCTCGTTACCTGGTATATCGCTGTGGCCTGGGACCCAGCAGGGTCTGATGTTGTGCTGTGCACCAAGAACCTTAAGCTCTTCGCGGCAGCATGAAACAAGCTTGGATTTTACCTCAGTTGCAGTAATCGCTTTTATTGCCGTGATATCAGCTCGTGGTATCGCCATCATTGATACCTTTTTAGCAGCTGTTGCCAATGCCAGGACCTAAAACTTCCAAAACCAATAAAAGATGCAAAAACAATTCCTCGAATGTACTAAAAATATTTTTTTTTCCAGGATATTCTGCAATACAAAGTAGATAGTTCCGTAACACTATTTTTGGTCGCTGTTCTCGAGTACATCTCAGCTGATATTCTCAAATTGGCCGGTAATTATGTGCAAAAAATCGAACACCTTGAAATATCTCGTGAAGATATTGAAGTTGCAATGTGTGCAGACAAGGTAAGATCTGCTTTAAATTCATCAAGCAAAATTAAAGTTTTTTTCCGTTTCGTCCAATCAAAAAAGGTGTTGATGGACATGTTCTATCAATCTGACATGAACAACAAAATAATTCCAAGTCCGTTGCCACCGGCTCCACGTGCAAGTCTGACCTATGAAGAAGTTGTCAAAGAACTCATCCATGACGAAAAGCAATACCAGCGTGATCTTCATATGATAATTCGTGTGTTTCGTGAAGAACTGATCAAAGTCGTACCCGATACAAGAGATATCGAACCAATATTTTCCAATATTCTTGACATTTACGAAGTGACAGTTACACTACTGAGCTCACTGGAGGATGTCATTGAAATGTCTCAAGAACAAAGTCCACCATGTGTGGGCAGTTGTTTTGAGGAGCTAGCCGAAGCCGAGGAATTCGATGTGTACACAAAGTATGCACAAGAAGTTACTTCGAAAGCATCCAGAGATGCTCTAACATCTTTACTCTCTAAACCAGATGTAAGGAGGTTTTCTATTTTTCTATTTTCAAATCTAAAAATTCAAAACTATTCCAGGCAATATCTCTTATGTCCGCTGGTCATGGATTTCGCGAAGCCGTAAAGTATTATTTGCCAAAATTGCTATTGGTGCCGATTTGGCATGCTTTCTTGTACATGGATTACATTAAGTCCCTGATGCAGCTGAGTCCTTCGCAGGAGGATAGGGAAAGCTTTGAACAAGTTCAAGGATTACTCAGGCCATTGCGCTGTGATCTTGAAAATATTGTTGCTAATTTACCCAAGTAAATGTCAAATTTTTCGAAGTTAAGTTCAGTTCATTTTGTAATGACTCTTCTAGGGAATCAGTGGTTCCAATGCACAGTCGAGCACGACGACTTTTAGCAATAGAAAAGACCAGAGATTTGCAAAATTCCGTAGAGCATTGGGATAAGGACGTTGGTCAATGTTGCAATGAGTTCATAAGAGGTTTGTATTTTGGTCTTCAATCATCAGACTCATCTCACTCTTATTCCAATTTCAGAGGACACCCTCAGTAAACTCGGCTCCGGTAAACGAATAACCGAAAGGAAAGTCTACTTATTCGACGGGCTTATAGTTTTATGTAAATCGATTGCCAAAAAACAGACTGTCTCAACTGGAACTTCAAACTACGACTTTAGACTTAAAGAAAAATTCTTTATGCGACGCGTTGAAATAATCGATCGAAGTGATACTGAAGATTTGAAATATGCATTTGAAATTTCTCCTAGAGTAGAACCAGCTGTTATTTTAATAGGTAATCGAGTTGCACTTTCTACCGATCACCCAATCACCCAAGAAATGTTTTTTTTTCAGCAAAAAATTCTCAACACAAAAGCGATTGGATGGCCGATCTTATCATGGTTAATACAAAATCTATGTTAGATCGTATTTTGGATAGCATTTTATTGGCTATGGAAAAGAAACATCCGCTGCGTTTGCCCAGTCCTGATATATACAAATTTGCCATTCCCGATAATGTAGATAATATTGTTTTAGAAGAACGCGAAAGCGCTGGAGTTCCGCTTATAAAGGTAAACCGATATCGAATGCTCAACTGCTACAACTGTATTCAAATTCCATCCATTCTTTGACAGGGAGCTACGTTGTGTAAATTGATTGAACGTCTAACGTATCACATTTATGCAGATCCAATGTTTGTTAGGACATTCCTAACAACCTATCGCTATTTCTGTTCACCACAAAGTCTGCTTCAGCTTTTGATTGAACGATTTAATATACCAGATCCAAGTTTAGTTTATCTCGAAGTGCCAGCAAGCGAACGCGAGAACAATCCGGACTCGGAAAAATTGCATAAGAATTCACAACGTGAAGATTGGAAACGCTATCGCAAGGAATACGTTCAACCTGTACAGTTTCGTGTGTTGAATGTGCTGCGACATTGGGTGGATCATCATTTTTATGATTTCGAAAAGGATCCGATATTGCTGGAGACACTGTTGCACTTTTTGGAGAATGTCAATGGCAAATCGATGAAGAAATGGGTTGATTCGGTGATGAAGATTGTTCAAAGAAAGGTATTTATCAAGTTTGTTTCTCATCGTAGTAATATGTGATTTTATTGATTCTTTTGGTTGAAAGATTTGTACAGGTTTCACAATGGTAGGTAGGTAGAAATGGCTGTCCTACTTTCGCGTAGGACACTATTAGCGCTGAGTGCGCCGCGCCGTTTGATACCATACCGCGTGAGATTCTTAATAGATTTGAAAATGGGTTATGGATGTCGTATGTTCCTCACGTACAATCCTATATATAATGTTGTATTATTCTCCTACCCTACGGCCTATTATCTCATAGTGCCATTTAGTGAGGGAGGAATAAAGGGGGGGAGGTATGATATCATATCTTTTATCTTGAATTCTGAGAGTTCCTCAATACCGTTGAAGAATTCTTTACCTAAGTAGAGTGCTCTTTTCCTAGCTAAGGCCGGACAATTGCATAGAAAGTGTGGGACTGTTTCTTTTTCATCCTGGTTCTCACAGCTACGGCAGAAAGAGTTATTTGGTAGATATACCCAATTTTGCCGCATGCTCGCCTACAGGCCAATGCCCTGTGCAGGTAGCGACAATCCTGGCTATGTCATGCCTTGGTTTGGAAATAAAATTGATTGATGCTACTTTGCCAAGGAAATCCTTCGAAAAATCGTCCGCGCACCTTATTACTTTGTAACCCCTGAGCATTTCTCCGGAGTCAAAGCTCGGATAGGGACCTTCTTTTGCCGAGATGGTGTATTGGAAGACTAATTCCGAGAGCTTGGCCTCGATTGAGTTCCACGCTGATATCAGATCTTTGTTGTCTGTGGAGAGCTCATCTACAATCGCCACCTGGAGGTTGTCTCTGACGACCTCGCTCAAGGCGCGCGGTCTCTTTCCTGCCGCTGCCACCAAGCTTGGTTCTCTTTTGATGTGGCTTCTCCTCCTCCAGAGACCTGTTCCTCTTGGTGGTCTTTTCGATTTTATTGGGTTCCGCACTCTTCTCCCGACTGTTGAATTCTTCAACGATTTTCTGGTATTTTATTTTGTCGGCAGCATCACGCTCATGTATCTTTCCGGCTTTTTCATTCTCAGCAATCTTACCAAGAATGAAAGTGGCCTTCCTGAACTTGATCCTGAGCTGATCCGCGGAAGAGTGCTTGTTGGGCGTTGCTTTGGCGAGCCTTGCTACCCGAAGATATGGGCATTTTTTGAGAGGGATGCTGAAGCACAGGGGTACTAGTACCTCCCGTGTTACCACTAAGTGTAGCCTGCTCTGAGGTGCTACCGTCTCTAGCTTCCCCTGAACTACCTACAATTGTATCCTGGCTGGAAGCCAGAAGTTCATCCTCGGAATCGATGGATGGAAATTTTACACATAAATTGGACGATTGGTTTGATTTGATTCCCACGAGTAAAACGGAAAAGAAGGTCTCCCTCGGCAGAGCCGCATACCGAGGGAACAAAAACCGTTACCCACCATAGGCCTCCGGCTGAGCTCGTTCATGGTTGATTTATCCCTCAACCTTTAATTCTTGGGCACGGATTTACTAGCTCACACCACCACTGAAACTAGGAACCTTGGATCTATGGTGAGAGAGGATTTCTGAGAGTTATGCTATATATGAAGCCAGAACCACACAGTGATCCAATCTAACCTTAGCTATCACCGTCTGACACCTACAGACCAAAACTGTGGTGACATTGTCCGCCCGGCACCCACTAGGAGGATTCGATCAAGGATTTTCGCCGAGCTCTTCAGTGGCTAGTGTGTGTTTTTTCCAGACCGAAATTCGAATCTCTTTGAGAACTGGACATCTCCTAATAAAATGTTGAATGTCTTCCCTCTCTTTAAGATAGCATAAGGTGCATGTTGAATCTATGTCAGTTCTATGAGGAAGTAGTTCACCTCTGGCCTTGCAAATGGTGGATATCATATCCAGACTATTTCCATCGTGGAAACAATTTTTATATCCGAGGTGGTGGAGTAAATATCTCTTGTAAGGCTCTCTTGGCGTTGCCTTCGCCAGACCGTTACTTGCGCGCTTTCGATTTTTTCCAGTAGCTCCTGCTGCGCTCTACTCCACTCTGCATTGCTTATTTCCATTAAAGTGACGTTGTGTTCTCTGTTAAGTCTTGACCACTCGCTGAAAAACTGCATGTTTCGTTCTTGGAGGTGATTGGCTTGATGAAGTAACTGAGTAGTTTCTCCCCTTCATCAAATTGCCAGACACCCCAAACTTGCGCCGCATAGCACATGATTGCTCTCATCACTGCCTCAAAGACTCTATACTTAGCGCTCGGCTCAACTTCTTTCTTGTCAAGAATTCCACTCCAGCTGCAATTTATTGCACGTTTCGCTTCTTTTAACTTTTTTTGGAGATGTTTCCTAAACGAAAGTTGGGGGGTAATGAGAACGCCCAAGTATCGGTGTTCTTTGACTTTCTCAATTTCTTCATTGTGCCAGGTCCATTTCTCATTTCTTGCGTATCGTCCCGTTCCATTTCGAAAGATGACTATTTTTGATTTCGCAGCGTTAAGAGTATGATTCCACATAATGCAGTACGCTTAGAGTTTATTGAGCGAAAGTAATTCCTCCGGGCAGATAGTCAGTAAGGTCATCCAAAAACAGCGAGAATAAAAGTGGACTAAGAAGGCAGCCCTGATTAACTCCAGTTTCAGTTTCAAACCATTCTGTATGTATGTATGTTTCCATCCCATACCGCTGTAAGGTTCCCATCATAGAGCTTTTGCAGTATTTTAAGCATTTCTGATGACACTCCCAGGTTGTCGAATAAGGCTTTCCTGTCGATGGTATCAAAAGCTGCCTTGAAATCCACAAAGAACGCATACAGTTAAGTTTCTTATCAAACCAATAATAAAACATTTTTCTCTTCTCTCTCTCCATAGAAAAACGAACAGGAAAAAAGTCAAAAGCAAATAACATTCGCTTACGGCAACAGCCCTCCACCTATCGAACAACATCTCCAAGTACCAGACTCCGAAATCAACCTACTCACACTGCATCCTCTAGAACTCGCCCGACAACTAACTCTCCTCGAATTTGAACTCTACAAAAATGTCAAACCCTCAGAGTTAGTCGGTTCGCCATGGACCAAAAAAGACAAAGAAATCAAAAGTCCAAATCTTTTGAAAATCATGAAATACACAACAAATGTCACTCGATGGTTTGAAAAATCAATAATTATGGCCGAAAACTACGAGGAACGTGTAGCAATGGTAGCCCGGGCAATCGAAGTTATGATGGTTATGTTGGAATTGAACAACTTCAACGGGATTCTATCGATTATCGCAGCAATGGGCAGTGCATCTGTGTACCGACTTAAATTAACATTTCAGGGTTTGCCAGCAAGATATGAGAAATTTCTTGAAGAGTGTCGTGAGTTGAACGACGACGGGCACTTGAAGAAATATCAAGAGAAATTACGCTCAATAAACCCTCCATGTGTACCGTTCTTTGGTAGATACCTCACCAACATATTGCATCTTGAAGAAGGAAATCCAGATTTCTTGCCAAATTCGGAGTTGATCAATTTCTCGAAGAGAAGAAAAGTCGCTGAGATCATTGGTGAGATTCAACAATACCAAAATCAACCGTACTGTTTGATGGTAGATCCTAAAATAAGGGTAAGTCGATTTTTGATTTGTAAGGAGTTTTTCTGACTAATTGTGTTCTGTTTGTTTTTAGCATTTTCTGGAGAATCTAAATCCTTTTAAAGGAATGACAGACACTGATATATCGAACTACTTATACCACGAAAGCTTACGGATTGAACCCCGGAATTGCAAACAGCCTCCCAAGTTTGTAAGTTGCTTTTCAAATAACTAAATGAAGGGTGGTGTGAATCATTATTTTTATTTATAAACATTTTCTGTCGATACTATGAAGAACGGCAAGCCTTTGAGTTCTGCAGTAAGTTTGCTCTTGAAGCTTTAGCAATCTCAAATCCTTCTGGTGTATTTTCCCAAGATCCCTTAACTATTTGAAGTCGCACCCGTCAATTTTTTGTTTCTTTTTTACATTTTATCTTTATTTGAACTAATATATATGTACATTTTTACAATTTATTGAATTATTCACCCTTATTGTGATTGGCGTTACGCTCAAACAACGACTGTCATTTTAAGTATTTGTATTGCGAAAGGCGTTTCGTAGTCGTTTTCTGAGCGTAACGCCTTCCTTTTTGTGGAACGTAATTTTTTTTGAAATTTTGATTGGCGTTTCGTTTTCGATATTCCACAACTTAAACGCCGATTTCTGTCGATGACAAATTTTTAAACGACTCGGTGCAAAATTAACTAAAAGCGTTGGTAAATTGGTGTTTATATATTCTTTTAAAACATATCGCAATTTCTAAAGGGTACAAATTATTTAACCGTGGAGTTGATGGACTCAGCAAAAAAATTTAAGAGACAAGTCGCACAAAGTGCAGAAAAAAAAACCAATTAAATGGCAAATGGGAGTCCATAGCCAATACGGTCTGAAAAAGAGTGGCTATAAAGGATATTCACCTTTATGAATTTTATCAAATTATAACGGAATGCAGCTTCTCGTGGCCAAGTGGTTAGGTGCGTTGGCTGCTAAGCAGAACGTCATCGTGGGTTCGAGTCCTACTCACGCCCATAAAGTTTTTATTTCATCTTTCACGGTATTTTTAACGGAATTCACGTTTCACCCCCTCTCCTCGTAAACCACACTCACAATTCATACCTACAGCCGTATGAGGCTAGTCCGGGCAGCAGGATATAAAGGGATGTCCAGACTCCAGCCCCTTTTGGCATATTTGTTTTTGCGTTTAGCTCGTGAGTAGTGAGCCGGCCGCTTAGCTTTAAATGCCAATTCAATAACTTCTAAAAAACAACGCGAAACCGCTTTTCAGAAAACCCGGTTAGGACCCGTCATATAGAGGCCTTTCACCCTTAAAGAGAAAAGGACACTTGCAATTACCCTTGATGGACTGGCAAAGGAAGGGCACTTTCGTTTTTCGAATGCCCACACCCGCAGAGATTCCTCTATCGTTTAAGATGTGGATGGAAAAATACGACCCCTCCCCTATATCCTCCATACTTGACAAACGTGTCGAAGAGCTTTTTCAAGAAAAAACAAATAAAAAAAAACCGGAGAAGCAATAAATCCACCTTGGCCCTAGTCAACAACACCTTGAAGACGAACAATTTCTCCCGCCGTCCGCATTTATGAAGAATATGCCACGTCCCTCTCCCACAGTACAACCCTGACCTTCATCGATTTGACAATTGGTTTAAGAAAAATCAAAAGATTTTGATTTTTTTGAAGTTGAAGTTCTTCAACCGAATTGAACTGCATGGGCATGCGGATAAGTTGGTTGATTTGCTGTCAAAACCACAGATGAGTTTAAAAGGGAGATGGGAAACCCAGCTGTCAAAATTACAATGCCTACAAGCTATGGACCATAGTTACTGCGATAGTATGCGTGTTTTTACCAATACTATAACAGTAAATATGGTCCTACCGCCTTATTTTTGTTGCTGTATTTTCTCATTTATTCACAGGCAGGAAGTAACAGTAAAATAAAATTTGCGGTATCCTTTCTCTGGTCAAAACAGCATCAGTCGAATTTTGTATTGCTAAAAATGACAAGAATTGCTCTTTTGACAGTTAGAAGCAATGCGTTGCAACTCAGTATATGCAGTGTGTGGTCGAACACAAACCTAGTTGACAACTCAGTTTACAATCGAGTTGAAATGTGTATGGGGCACTTAAAACGCCTTAAAAGTGACTCGACTCAAAAAGTGAGAATTCTCGTTTAAGAAAAACGCCAATCATAATAAGGGTGATTACTTAAGATAATATTTGATTATAAATTTTTTGGCACAGAAGGGGGCTAACTATATACAATAATTGGCGTTTTTCTTTTTTACCTCCGAGCAGATTAGATCAGATCACAAATGTGTCAAAAAAAATCTGTGTTTCTTTTTTACCTCCGATATATCGGAGCTAAGAATTTTCATGCTCTGGCTCTGAGCTAAATCTATTTGCTCAGGATAAATCGACCGAGCAAATGGAGCAGATAGCTGAGCGAAGACAACTTCACTTGTTTTTTTCGGATTTTACAGACAAAAACAAACATAAAATTAAAAATGGATTCCCAAGACAGTCGCGCGTCTATTATAGGTACGGTGACCATATTTCTGGGAGCAAAACCCGGGACAAAAAATAAGCAAATTGAGTTTTTTCCCTTAGAATCGTTTCATATATAGAACTAGAGCCCGGTATGAAAAATGTACCTATGGGAGTTAAATAAAATGTTGAGAAAAAGCGTTGCCAAAAAAGTGAGGGGTTAGGCATATTTCAACTTTTTATAATTTAATTTTTAATTTTTAAAAAGATAGTCTGGAGGCTTAGAAAGGTTATTTTTTAACGCAGTAAAAGGGTTTGAGAGGGTTGCAAGGAGTTGAGATACTAGATCAAAGTTTGTATAATTCTTTGTAAGGCTAGAAATTTGATAGTTATGTTAATGGATTTTGATTTAACATAAGTAAATATGAGTTTCAAAGTTTTAAAAAAATTTACGCTGAAGGGGGTGAAAATAGAGGATTTTGTGCGATGTTGTCGCTATGTTATAAATAGCAAATCACACACAGATTTCAACCTAGAGCAGTGAAATTTTCGCACATGGTAAAGAATTTCATGCTTTTCAATTTATGTTGCTTTTATTATAACGGTTACTAATAGTAGTTATAATATTTGTATGTTCAAATACGGGACTAATAACTTAACCCGGGACACTTGTAGGTCCCGGGTTTCCTTAAAAAAAAACCGGGACGGGCTATTGAAATACGGGACAGTCCCGGGAAAACCGGGACGGATGGTCAGCGTAATTATAGGTGAAAAAAAAATTGTTAAAATAATAATAAATAAAAAATTACATTTCAGTGCTCAAATTTGTTTCTTTATTAAATCGGAGGACATTGAATATGATCTGCCCAGAGCTTCGCTTTGACACATTCGTGATCTGATCTAATCTGCTCAGAGGTAAAAAAGAAAAACGCCAAATGTTTGTTTTCTAAATTTAAGGTTTAAAAAAATATTAATGGATAAAAGATAAAAAATGCATGAAAAAATAATTCTCGGGATGTTCAGTCCTCGTTGTCTGAGGCTCTTAGCCGCGGTTAAAAGCTGACCCCGTGTCAGCGTAGAATTGAAGATCTCCTTCTTCGTTGGTTTGTTCGAGCTCCTCTCTAAGTATACCTGTGTGCAAAAAAATAGCAGTGGTTCATCTTTCCTTTAATGAAAAAAACAAGATTCCCTTTGACTTATTAATTATATTATTGGTTTTGAATTATTCCATACTTTATGTTTTAATATATACAAAAAATTAAAAACAATATTTCAATAGCTTAGTTGATAAATATTACAAAATTAAGAAAATAAATTAAAAACGGCTGTGCATTAAAATAGCAGTGCTCCAGATAATGTCTTATAAGAACTTAAAAAAAAACAATAATTCACTTAAATTTTCATTACGTTTTAATATTTTTTTGTGTGACCTTTATTTGCGAGGTCAGAAGCACAACGACGACAACGAAGAATTAACCAAACACATGCATCTTTCTTGTGGAATGCTTTCCCATGTTCTTTTGACTGCGCTCCACAATTCAGCAACATTTCTTGGTTTTTCCTTCGCAACACCTTCCTTAACATTCGCCCACAAGTTTTCGATGGGGTTTAGGTCCGGCGATTGCACAGGCTACTCAAGCACATCAATTTTGTTAGTCGCAAACCAATTTTTTGCTAACCTGCTGGTGTGTTTGGGGACATTATCCTGCTGAAACGTACAAGTTATTGGCATGTGCCATTCGGCATAAGGAAGGATGATACGTTCTGCAGGATATCAACATAAATTTTGGCGTCCATGATATCCTTTATCCAAAAGATAGGATTGTTTCGTAGTAGGAAAAACAACCTCAAACAATTATTTTAGCTCACAGGTCATTTCGTTCTTTGTGACTTTGAGTAACGGTTTTTTCAATGAAAACCAACGCCAATTAATCTGCAAGCTTTATGAATCTAATGACAATGACTAGTTAGACAGACTGTAATTTAAATTTTGTACAGGCAACGCACAAATATTACATATTTCTCAACTTTGGGAAGCACTGCTATTTTTTGCACACAGGTGTACGTCCAGAGCGCATAGATATCTCGGTTCAGGGTGGCTTTGTTGGGTGGTTATTCCGTTGATGAGGTTGTTGGGGTGATTGCTTAGTGATCCTGCGATCCTTTTTGCTGTTTGAATTAGATATTTGTCCAATGGTGTAATTTTCGCTTCGTCGTAGACTCGTTTGTTACTGAAATGCCTCCTTCTCTTTCCTTCATTGCTGTTTTGAAGATGGTATACCACAATGGGAAGCTGTAAGTGATGACGGGCCGAATTAGCTGTTTGTATATAAGTAGCTTCGTTGATTTGCTGAGTCCTGTTTTCCTTCTTAGAAGCGGATTCAGTCGGTGTAGGGCGTGGTTGGCCTTCCTTAGCACAGCTCTCGAGTGAGGATTGAATTTCATCATCTCATTGAAGTGGACTCCAAGGTATTAGGTATTTCTCTTCGCTGTCAACGTTGATCCATCGGGTAGCGAAATTGAGATGCTTCGGCATCTTCCAGCTCTTCTTATTCTGCCTCTGTTATTGGTGGGCCTTCGGAAGCAAATCAGTTCTGATTTCTCAGTGTTGATGCGTATCCCCCATTTCTTGTAGAAGTGATGAAGTCTCTCCTGGAAGAGAGAAAAGAAAATACAATTTTTATTAGATTTGATACTAAGCCTAATAGTTTGTGGTTTAGTGCTTCAATCCAGACGCTGTCAAATGCCTTTTCGACATCTAATAGGCACGCAACGGATACACGATGGCTGTTGAGTGCCGCGGCGATGTCGTGTTGAGTTTAGCCAGTGGATGCAAATTGGAATTCCGGGATGAGGTTGTTGCTGGAGCTGCACATTTTAAGTCTTCTTAACATAATCTCTTCCAAGATTTTACTGATGTTGTTGAGGAGAGAGATTGGCCTGAAATTGGTCGCTAGGTTCCTTGTTTTTCTTTCTTTCTTCGGGATTGCCACTATTTTGTTGATTTTTTCGGCTTCAGGTTCTTGATGACTTCGCTGACTTCTTCTCTTGTACAAAACTTTTCATTGTTTTCAGTGGGATCATCGGCAGGGTTTGTGGAGCTAAAGATGACTTCTTCGTTGCTTGGCTAGATGGATCGTTACACTGATTGCTCGATTTCCTCGAGGAATGTGGAGTCCGTGGATGGAGATGGTGTGAAGTTTCCTTCGAAGCAGGATGCAAATGCCTCGGCTTTGTCAACTGCTGACGAAACAACATTGTCATTGTAAGCTATAATGTCGGGAATACTCTCCTTCTTTCCGGCAATCCTATTATTTTCCTTGAAGGCATTAGGACTAGGTTTTATTTCCTGGAAATGGAGGTTGTTGTGGTATTAGATGGCGTTCCGAAACATGGTGTTGGTACTGGTGGTTCTGCTTTGACTGCCTGGTAGTCGCTATTGATAGTGTTGAGTTCCCGGTGGTGAATCCGTTGAAGACGTTTCCTCAACCGTTCCCTGTGGTTGTGCAAATTTTGCACAAAAACTGGGAGGTGTCGGTACCTATCCTTAGATGTTATTGCACCCGTCAAATATTAACATCACACCCTTTTTATGCCAACCTCCAACTACGTGTTTCCTAATGTTTTCTTTTGTTTAACGCACAGGCACGAAAGTGGGCGTCAATTACACTAAAGTCGCCTGGCATCAAACCAAAACGACAGACAACCAGCAATATTAATAATAGTAGTAATAGCAATAATAGTCTACCAATTTTATCAAATTTAACCTTCGGATCTAAGATACAAAACAATGTGCAATACGACGGCGAACAGAGTCCAACTGCTGCAAATGCCGCAATCAAACAAACCTCACAGTCACAATCGGCAATGAATGTTCAATCAAATTCCGTTTTCGCCAATGTACATTTACCTGAAAAAACTAACAGCAGTAGTAGTTTTTGGACTAATCACTTGACCACCACGCACCACAACACACACAACAACAACAATAACAACACTCACAATCAATGCAGCAGCAGCAGTGGCGGCACAGAGTCATTGCACTCAAACCTGGATACAATGTACCATACTCCAGAGACATCGGAATTAAATCATTGTCTTGGTGAGGATTTGCTATCAGCAACAAATACATCATGTGCAGTCGCTCCAATTTTGCCCAAAAAAGCTACACCAACAAATAATTGCTCAAATCCATGGAGTTCGGATTTGATGGGCAATCCAACGCGCAGTCCTCTCGCCACATCGTTGGGTGATTTCTTTCAGTCGCAATTCATGCCAAAGGATAACAGAAGCGATAGCCACAATCATACACGAGATGTTTCGATTGGTAGCATATGTGAGAGCTTAGCTTCGCCAGCGCCATTGGTTGCTGTAAGCCCAAAAATCCAAAAAATTCGATCTCCATTCCAAAATGCACCAATCCATAATTTTATTCCTACAAAGAATTCGAGGTAAGGTTTGGTGTTCTCTCAGATTGTTGCTTTATCTAATAAAAATTTTTGACAGTCCTAAGGAGCCATTAAATTATTCGGAGGCAACTCCATCGCCGTACTCGCTGCAGAGTATGGAACTTTCCATTCCCATATCTCCTCACGTTAATGTTCCTACAACTCATGTTGGATATGAATCTTCGGCACCGCCACCACTTCCACCCCGACGAAGGGACAGAGTTGAAAGTTTCAATGAAATGGCTCAAAAACAGCAGGCTCCCGATGCGCCAACGGTAACTTGACTTGCGATTACTTTCCACAAAGATCAATTTAAAAATTCCAATTTGTTCTTTGATTAAGCTTCCACCACGAGATGGCGATCTAAGTCCGCCACCTTTGCCTCCAAGAGTTATGAGTAATTCAGGCACCTTACCAAAACAACAACAAAACTCAACTCAACATCATCACCACCATCACCACCACCACCATCATCATCATCAGCAACAGCAACAACAACAACAACATAGTTTGCTGCTTCCAAACACCAGTATTATTATGATGCGAAGAAATTCGGCAATGCAAAATCGAGGTTCGACTTATTCGAGCAGCAGCAGCACAAACTCCGTTGCTGGCGGTAGCAGCGGAGGCAGGAACGATGACCAAATTTCATCACCCTCAATCAACTATTCATCATCACCCAAAACACCGAAAACCTATGATGTATATGATTTTTCTTCAGTGATACCTTGCAATAATGAGTCGAAAGGAATGCATGCCAGCAGCAAACCTGCGTCATCGTCATCATCGTCGTCATCGAAGACAATGTTTTGTGCCGCTGATGCAACGCCCAAACTTCCACCAAAACCTGTGGTCAGTGGGAGTATGTTCCACGCCGGTGAGTAGTTTTGCCATCCCTTGTCTCGAATTCTCAATTCAAATTCTCTTCCTTTGCAGATAAAAATACAATGTTTCTCTATCCAAGTATAAACAATGATTAATTGATTGCAAGGCTATGTGATACTAAGCTGCTTTTGTTATAAGAATTATTTGCCACCTAAACAAAAACAAAAAAATTAAAACTTTGTAAATAAAAGTAATAATATTGTAGACCATAAAAAGCAGCATGGTTTTTGTTGAATTGAATTTTGCGACTTATTTCATTTTGTTTTGTTAATTGCAGTCCTCCGTCGATCCGCGCGATCGTCCTACACACGTCGGTAGTAGGCAGTAGTAGTAGAAATGGCGGCCACGAGCAGTCTAGCTCGGTGACCCAATTAGCGCTGGGTTGCGCTGTTTTGATACTGTTGTCGAACAACTTGTAACGAAGGGTTCCATGCTTTTATGCAGTCATATCGATTACATATGCAGGCATTCGTACAATTCACACTCGGTTTTAGTAGTAAAGTTCATATGAGGATCAGTACTTTCGTAGTAAAATCACCACTACCACTACCTTTCGTAACTACTATTAGTTGTCATTTCAACTTTGGATTTCGATTTGAGTGCTTTTGGTCATTTCCGCCGACCGCCATTTCGATATTAAAGCTTCCCCCCACCAGTGGTAAGGGGTTTTAATGTCGAAGGAAATCGTCCTGAATTCCGACTGTGCAGCAACCGCCAATTCAGTATTAAAGCTTCCCCCACCAGTGGTAAGGGGTTTTAAATACTGAAGGAGATTTGTCCTGCGTGCCACCAGGGGCCGTACATAAACCTACTGATCGACCAGAGCTATTGCCTGCCGTGCTGTGTGCCACCAGGTGCCGTAAATAAATCTGCTGATCAACCAGAGCTATTGCCTGCCGTGTAGTGCCACCAGGGGCCTTAAAGAAAAAGTGCGAAAGTTAAAAGCTCGAGAACCTTTTGGTGAGTGCTCAAGGAAGATTGAAGTGCATCCTCCAAGCTTTGATGGTCAGATTCCGTGGTCAATCTATAAGAAACAATTTGAAGCAGCAGCGTTAACGAACGGCTGGGAAGATGACGAAAAATACATTGCTTTTACGCTTGCCTCAAGAGGAGCAGCTGCTGAACTGATACAAACCATCCCAGCAGAGAAGAGTAGTGACTTCAAAATTCTGGTAAACGCAATCGAAAAGCGGTTTGGAGATTGCCACATGACAGAAGTCTTCCAAGTTCAACTAAACAACAGGGCACAGAAAAGAGGTGAAACTCTGCAGCAGCTTCAGGTAGATATCGAGCGACTGGTTCACCTGGCATATCCAACAGTTGGCATCGAGATAATGAATCAACTTGCTGTTGAAGCCTTTGTGAGAGCTGTGGGCGATATCTCCAAAGGGCTATTCGCACTGCCGGAAAGCGAACACTACCAGAAGCATTGGCTTTCTCTCTGACAATGGAAGCCGCAGAAGAAGCTTCCCAAAACTTGCATCGCGTGAGAGAATTGGAAGTCCAACAATGCTCTTGTCAGAATTCTACTCTGGAAAGGAGTCAGCGAGACGGATCAGCACGATGCTGGAACTGCAACAAGACTGGGCATTTACAACGACAGTGCAGATTACCGCGAAGAAGAACCGCATGCCAACACTGTGAAAACAGAAATATGTCAACTGGTGAAAGTTAGTAGTTTCCCACCCCACCAACTTCGAGGGACAGAAGCTGGCTTCTAGTACCGATAGCTACAGAAACACCATCCAGGTTTCTCAAACGAAACGTGACAACAAGAGCCTGACCGTGGAAGCAAGTATAAACAGCAACAAATGTGTGGCTACCATCGACACCGGTGCCACGGCGTCCATTGTACGGCAGGACCTCGTTAATAAGACATGGCTCCACAACACCAATAGCTATCGTCTAAGGACTGCAACTGGAGAAGCCGCAAAAGTCTATGGTGAGGTACGTCTTAAGATCCGGATGGCAGAGTTGGAATTCTCTCACCTGTTTCTGGTAGCAGATATATGCGACGAGTGCATTGTCGGCGTCGATTTCATGAAAGATCACGGAGTGATATTGGACATCGGGAACCAAGTCCTGAAATATCGAAACATCGAGATTCCGATGATCTATGGGATCCAGTCGTATGAGACCTCGTTATCTGTGAAAACCGTCATCAAAGAAGATCTCACTTTGCCTGCTTCTTCAGAAGTATTCGTGTGGACGAAATTGAAGGGTAAGCCTGACAGCCATCGATACCTCATGGTCGAACCAGCATCTTTAAAGTCCCGAAACGTCACCATTGGGAAGACTCTTGCGAGACCTGTAAAGAACATGGTTCCCGTACGAATACTGAACATCAAACCGTATGAAGTTAAGCTTAGAAAGGGTGAGATTGTCGGACAATGCGAATCTGTATCAGCGATGACAAGGATCAACGAAGAAGAGTCAAGGCAAACCTTGAAGTCCGGAGAGCTGAATTCCATAAAGACCAACATTCTCCAATCATCTTATCAAATCTTGGCCCCCAACAACATAGAACTGCAGAAGGTCTCTTCGAAGAATTTGCAGACATCATCAGACGCTACAATGATTGGGGAGGCGGAATGGGAGGCTTAGAATAAGCTTTTCTGAGTACACACCATAACCAACTCCATCATTTGTCTAAAAAAATCCACTTTTTTTCGTTTAGAAAGGAGATCAAATCTTTGATCCTTAGTTCGGAAAGCTCATTTATGTCATTGAAGAAGACTTTTCCAATGATTTGACTCTCGTTTTGGCCAGCGCAGGACACTAACACAGGAAGAGAAGAATAGTTTCCCTTTTTCCCTGGTTCCCACAACTACGACAGAAAGTATTGTGGGGAATTCCCAGCTTAGATGCCTCAACAGGCCAGTGTCCGGTGCATGTTGCAACGACCCTGGCTTTGTCTTGCCTGGGTCTGCAAATAAGGTTATTAGTACGGGATTTACTGTCGGTGGGCCATATCCTTCTAAATATGATGCAGTTGGTTAGGCTACTCCACCCGAGGTTTGATTCAGTGAGAATAATTGAGAAGATCTTGCCCTTCATAGCACCAAGAGGAAGGTTGACTCTTTCCGCGAGTGAGCTATGAAGGGCTCATCTTTGCTTAGCCAGCTCGTGAGCCCGATCATTGACAAGAGTAACCTTGAGTTACTCTTTGGTTCGAGTTGGAACAAAACCAACAGTCACAATCGTTAGAAGTGCATATCGAAGCCATTATTCGATTTGGTTTTTTTGTTTTTTTTTTTCATTTTTGGAAAGAGAAAAGAATTTGTTTTAAGTGCGCGAACAGAGAATAAAAAGATTTTACAAGTGGGAATATAGAGTGTACTATTCAAACCGGCCGAAAGAAACCTTAAGGGATTCCGATACAAGCAGAGGTCCTGGATGTGACATACATCGAAATAATCAAAAATAAGGGTGAAAGTCCGGAGGACCTCACATAATATATATGTATATACATATACTGAAATACATATATCATACGTATATATAGCCTCCAATCCAGGCTTCTGCTGGGCAGGTTTCGTGGATAACTCCAACAAAAGATAAATTAAGGAGTGTCGAGAAGTGTGCCACTTAAAATCATAAGATTTTCAAAGCTCCTTGTCAGAAAATATCAGAAAAAGACAAGAAAATAGACAAACCATATTGAATTATACATATCAATTTCGAAACAAAGAACACTTACACCTTTATACGTATATATTTTTTTCTTGGACTGGTCCCTTCAGGACAATAGAAGTCTTACTTATTTATATTCAATAGTTTGTATATTAATTTGAATTGAAACGAAATTGTAATTAATATTGAGTAGTTTGAATAACAAAAAGAGGAAAAAAAAATTGATGGTAATTTAGAATTAGTTTGAAAGTGTTGAAAATACATTCTTCGAGAGTGTAAACGGACCAGCGACTCCATCTGCATCCTGAAAAACTTGCCGGCAGGACTTCGAGGGACGTCGGAAAAAGTGAGTTGATATTTGTTTTTGTTTAATATTAAAAAGTATAAATATACACATACGAGGAAACCAAATTACAACGTAGAAACACTTTCAAACGTTTATTTTATCTTCCTTTTTTTGTTTTATTCATTTTTTTTATCCATTTCATTTTATTCCTATTTTTTTTTAACTCTATTGTTTACTTATTTTCACTTTTTTTTATTTTTTTTTGCTCTTAATACTTATTTTAAGTCTATGAAATTTTTGGATTTTTTTTCTATGAATTTAAAATCTGTTTTTTTTTCTTAATTTTGAATTTAAGTAAATTCACTTTTTTCTTATGAATAAAATTTGCTTACAATAGAAAAATATTGATTAAATTAATTCAATAATGGATTGCTAAACAATAACGCAGAAGTGGTGGAGGACTCAGGTGAGCCGACAACGGAGGATTGAGTTGAGTGACACAACCTAGGCAGAACATACATTTACGGACTTTAATATATGACGACACACAATGACAGAAATGACGTTGACCTACAAACACCTACCTTCTTTGACATAGTTACCTACAGGACATTAAACCGACGGACATCCCTACTTACGCGACTAAAGACAAAAAAGATTAAAAAGGGTACACCTGGGTGTATACTTACTATTTTGTATTTCGAACAAAAATAATTAAACTTGTACTAGGTGACTTACGCTCATACCTACCGACATGCTCGAACAAACCAAACATATCAACGGTAACGCAACATGACTATAGAACGCGAATTGACATTGGACATAAGTTTGAATTGAAATGAGACTGGAAAGAGACTTTAGGGGTTATTTCTGCAACATCGGCCAAGGAGATGACATTGGTTAGTATTTAGATACTGGGAGGGGAAGGCCAATTCTGCCAATAAGACCTGGTAGAGTATTTGGTGGATCAGATGAACCATTGTGTTGTTGAGACAGTGGTCCAAGTAGTTTTTACATTTTAGAAAAAAAAAGGTAATTGTTTTATAAGGTTATTCATACTTTTTTTAGGTATTTAGTTAATATCATCGGGGATATTGGGATTAATAATATTCCATGATATTAAAATTTTGTTAAGGTTAGAATTAGTTTTATTTAGGTTTAATTATTTTTTTTTCTTTTGAATTTTTTTTTCTAAACGGAACCAAAGACCACTCTTTCAATAATGCAATGGCATAGGTAATCGGGTCTGTGCGTCTTCCTTTTTCCCAGTTAAAGATTCCTTATCCAAATCCCTTCTCCCCTTCCTATCCACATATAATACGGCATGATTGTTTTGTTTGCTGAACGAGTGGAGGTCAAATAGGGCAAGAACCACCCCCAATCCTTCGAGCTTAGCCGAGCCAGAGCAAGCATGCCATTGCCCTTATTTGACTCTTCAAAGGAAACCCCCGTGGTAGCTCAGTTAGCAACAATGGCCTGAAAGACACTAGCAAAGTCAGGAAGCCGAAAAGACCTGGAGACATTTAAAGACTCAAAGAAAATTCCTGCACCAACCCCACACTCCATCTTTGAGCCGTCAGTAAAAAAATAGTTGTGCCGAAGCCCCTCGTAACTAAGTCATCATCCCACTCTTTTCGGGATGGAATGATAACTTTAAAATCCGCACTCTGGTATCTGCAGTTGTTTGCTCTTTGTAGAGCATGTTTGTTTTCCTTGATCGTTTCGAACATGGAACAGTTTTACTTTCGGGAAACTGTGTAATGAACCGTTCTGTTGGTAAATAACTCCTTCCCTTATTTCAGCGTCTAGTAAATCCCATTACTTACAGGACGTACAGGCTAGTGCTAGCAACCTAAAGGAAAAGGGCGTGCTTTGATAGCGCGGCATGTTTGCATTAAGCACGACCTAGCTCGTCGTGGGGTGGTGTTCTTACTATCATTGCCATGAACATTTCGCTACGTTTTATCATGCCGTAATTATTTTCTTCAGAGTAAAATTTTGGTTTAAATATATAGAACTAGAACCCGAGTTCGTGGTGGGAACGAGATGGAATGTCCCACGGAGGATTTAATCCCACCCACATATGTATATAAAAAATACATCCTTGGTTGAATAGACCTCCAAATGTATCAGCCCCTAATCAATGTCTGCATTGTTTTCCCTTACCCTAATTCATTTCCTTTGCCTCCTCGCTCCGCTTCATTAGCTTAGACTGAAAACATGGTATGTACGATTGACCAAAGAAAAATTTCCATCCAAAATAAATACATCTCAGATCACTGTTTATGCAATTTACATTTCCTTTTATTTAACCCTAGAAAGATAAACTTATTTTTTAGTACTGAAAAGATAAACATGCGCCTGCGAGGCGCACGATTAAAAAACATAGCTGTTTTATTGTTTAAATTAAATAAATCTTTATTTTATTTCTTCATTTTATTGAAAGAATATAACAAAATCGTTTAAAACATAAAAGACAGTAAAACATAAATCTATATTATTATTAATTCTTCTAATTAAAATAGGATATTTCAAATCCATAACGAAAAACGAACACAAAATCGATGATCTTCGGTATATTTTTTGATGAGAATTACAATTATTATCAGTCTCTGTCTGAATCAGAAGTACTTACATAACAGGAACAACCGTATATCGCAAGTGTTAATCGACGAGTGAGTTGACTCAAAAGAATTTTTTAGAGCGTCGGTTAAGAAAATAAAGCAATTTATATATTTTACGGGCGCCTCTGAGGCGCAGTTTATCTTTCTAGGGTTAAAAAAGAAAACTACTACATAATATGAAGTGGAAAAAAACTTAATAATAAGAATAATAAAATGTTAACCAAGAAAATGTCCAAAAATACAAAATATTTTTAAATCAAATTGTTTTCAGTATCAACAAAATAATCAAAAGGTTTATTCGTATGAATAGGTTTTAATATTTATAATTTATTTTATGAGATTTACAACTTTGTACAAAATAAATAAATAATGTACCTTTAATCGCATTTGTATTTTTCGGGTATTTTTGTTTTTTTTTTTCTAATTTAATTCTGGTTGGGTTTGGAAAAATGCAGAAAAAATATGAGTGCGACCCATGGAGTCCACACGACTAACTTCCCATAGTAGTAAAATACGTAAAACATTAGTTGTTTTGCAAAATATTTAGCCGATGCATCCCGTTGTAGTTGTAAACGCACGTTGGTTCAAAGTCAAATTCCATGAAACTGATGATTTTATGAAAAACATTAAGTTTATTGAATAACAGTGGCGCCATCTGCCAAAAGTTGATCGTACCATTTCGTGGACTCATTCACAACTACTTTGCACAGTAAAATACAGCCTACATATATTGCTCCTGAATATTGTAGTTTTCTATTATTGAAGCAATTTTTCTAATCGGATTAGTATTTCTGAAAATTAATATTTATACGGCAAAGCAGCGTTTGGTGGGTCAGCTAGTAATCAAACATAGTATATGATACTCCTGAGTATTATGTTTTTCTCCACTAACTATAAGATTTTTTGCACTATTATTGAAATTATTGCAGAAATTATCATAATTTTCATTATATTAGGGTTGTCTTAGATTTTTGATTTCCATTAAAAAACCGCTGAGCCGATTTCGCTCAAAACCTAATCAGCTCTTAACAACACAATGCCGCGTCGAATGAGATCAGTTCGATGAGTGGTTCGCGAGATAATTGAGCTGAAAAAACGTAACGCGTAACGAACACACATACACACACACAGACATCATCATAAAAACGCTTGATTCGGATTCTAGTGACCTCAAAACATCGAGAAATGCGAAAATTGGAGATTCACAAAATCGGACCCATTACAATAACTTCCTCTGGGAAGTTAAAATCATTAATCATCTCTCGATAGCGCAATCCATTGACCGTAACTGTTGCTCCAGCCTCATTTTCGAAAAAGTAAGGTCCAATGACCCCGCGGGACCATAAACCGCACCAAACAGTCACGCGTTGAGGATGGAGAGGCTTTTCAACAATAACTCCTGGGTTTTCCGAGCCCCAGATGCGACAGTTTTGCTTGTTGACGTAGCCTCTGAGGTGGAAATGGGCCTCATCAGTCAAGATGATTTTTCGATGAAATTCCGGATCATTTTCATGCATTTCAAGGACCCAATCAGCAAAGACACGACGTTGTTGATGATCAGCCGGCTTGAGTTCTTGTGTTAACTGAATTTTATAAGCCTTAAGATCCAAGTCTTTATGCAAAATACGGTGTAATGACGTTTGTGGAATGCCTTATTCCAAAGAACGACGAGGAATGGACAAACCTGGGTTTTCTTCAACACTTTGGGCTACAACAGCAATATTCTCAGTTGTTCTTGAGTGACGTGCACGGGTTTTATTCTTTGCATCACTAACTTGTCCCAACAGCTCGAATTTGTCCACCAATTTCTGTATTGCGGTCCGACAAGGTGCTTCACGACGACCCAAAAATGTTTTAGTTGTGCGAACCGTCTCTGCCATTTTTATAGTGAATTTTAATAATTTCAATGCGTTGTTGAAGCGTGTATCGTTCCATTTTTATTAATGGCGTAGTTTCTTCTTGTCAAATGCCAAAAAATGACAGCTTCAAAAGTGACAACTACCGAAATAGCGGGCTATTCAAAATAACACCTCATATTGGAAAACCCTTTTTTATAATAAAAATAACTCATTTTTTATAAGGTTGTCTTAGATTTTTGATTGCCATTTAAAAACCGTTAAGCGGATTTCGCTCAAAATCTAATCAGCTCTTAACAACACAATACCGCGTCGAATGAGACCAATTTTATGACAATACGATGAGATAATCGAGCTGAAAAAACGTAACGCACATACGAACACACATACACACACACACCGATGTCATCTTAAAAACGCTTGATTCGGACTCTAGTGACCTCAAAACATCGAGAAATGCGAAAATTGGAGATTCTCAAAATCGGACCCATTACAATAACTTCCTATGGGAAGTTAAAAAAAGGTAAACAATAAATACCCGTTGCTTTCTTCGATTCGATTCAAGCGGATGCTCTCGCTGTGCTCTCGCTCAACGTAAGTTCAAATAATTTCCATAAAATTTCTTATGATATTATTGTTCATTGAATTTTGACTTACCCCGTTATCCTTAGGAGAGGTGCACCGTTTCTGAGGTTCTTGGAGATAATCTATGAAATGGCTATAAATTTAAGTACTGTAAAAAAAATGAACCTTTTGTTTTGGTCACACATTCACAAGGGCATTTACTATTTCTCTCTCTTCTATTTTCGATTTTTCTTTTTTTCTCTTTTATTTTATTTACCTTATTATTTTTTTCTTTTTTTTTTACTTTTACTCTTCTTTTACTTTAATTTTCTTCTTTATTACACTTAGATTTAAATTGATACAAGAAAAAAACTTAATTATAATTAGAATTACTAAATACACTTATGAATAAACTAATAATATAGTTTGTTTTTTGTGTTATTTAATACTCGCAGTCAGGCTGCTTTGGTTTTTATTTATGTTTGTTTGAACATAGAAGAAATTGACGGAAAAAAGCCATTGGTGGAAGCACCTCTAAGTTGCTATCGTTGTTCAAACAAACATAAACTAATAATACTTTATTTTCATTATAACTTTTCAATGTTAATCTGAATCCGGACACAGGCAGGGGGTCATGTCATGTGTTTCACGAAATGCGGACTCGTGGGCTTCGTGTGGACGTGAATTTCTTCTATTTATTTTTTTGGGTTTTAAGGGGACAGAAATGAGTTTTCCTTGCACTTTTTACATCTTTACTTTTTTTTGCTTTGATTGAGATTTGATTCTTTGGTTCTTTTAGTGGGTTAGGGGGGTGTTTTAGACACGTCGAATCTCACAAAAATTTTCTAAGTTTGCACGCGTTTTTCTATAATTTTCTCATTCTTGCATGGAATCTAATTAGTTTTTTTTTTGTTGGGGCTCTTACGACGTTTTCATGCTTGGAATTTAGCGCTGCGATTTATATGAGGCTTCCAATTATTTCGCAATCATCAGGGAAATAAATTTGTGTGTTAGAGCGTTAATCACTCCTCTTATGCCAAGAAGCTGAATTCGTTCTCTATGCTCTAAAAAAAAACGCGACATTATAATCTCTCAATCTTCCACAGAACCACATTTCACCAATACCATCCACACTAGCAGTCCAAAAGCGATGTACAGTGAGTCGATCACTTATCGTTGCAAACCTAATTTTTAAATTAAATCCACCTATTTCGTCTAAAACTACTTATTTTCCTACTTTAAACAAAAATGCACGTACGGCGTATACGTATACGTACTATTTTTTCCTTTATAATTCTATAAACCAGTTATTTTAAATTTCGTTTCCCACAACTGACATCTCTTAACAGAAACTCAGAGCCAGAGAAACAGAAACGGAAAACCGTTTTTACTTTGCGGTACACATCTAGAGGAAATTCGATGTTCATAAAGAAATGCGTATATGAGTGTGACCATCTCAATTTTGAGCACTCGGGGACATTTAGAAATTGAAAACGGGACATTCCGGGACATTTTCGAATACAAAACGGGACACTTTCAGAGATATTTTAAATTTATAAAATATTGTACCTACAAATGAATGAAACTATACTTTAAAAAGAATTGAAAATAATTCTTTTAACTAGGCTTTGCTGTTAGGGCCTGCC
The DNA here is from genome assembly GCA_943590905.1 of Sphaerophoria taeniata. Taxonomy (NCBI): domain Eukaryota; kingdom Metazoa; phylum Arthropoda; class Insecta; order Diptera; family Syrphidae; genus Sphaerophoria; species Sphaerophoria taeniata. Next base: position 19,644,476 of record OX016540.1, on the reverse strand, counting down.
TCTAAGCTAACTGGTGTGCATTGGTGGTACTTTTCACTGCTTGCAATTCTTCTGATCAATTCCGGAGAATTTCGAACTAAATAGACAGCTCTTGAATAGGCCAGGATTAAGTGGCTTACTCTCGTCAACATCTGGGTGCATGTGAAGAACTGGGAGGACCTACAATTTAACCCCGATTTCGAGAAGCACTTTTTTTCATGACAGATTGATACACTTGGAAGTTTTTCCAGTTCTTCGCAAGAGGCAGTGCCCGTAAAAGATGAAAATAAAACTAAGGGCACGAGTAGGACTCGAACCCACTACGGACGTTCTGCTTAGCAGCCGACGCACCTACCATTAAGCCACGGAAACTACGCAGAATTTCGAAGCAAGTCGAAAAATTCCATGCAAGTTTTTTTCATGTTGCATTTAACGAAAATAATGCTTTCCAATGTAGTCATATCAAGGCGTGTTTTGTCTTTCGTCCAAATGCGGTTGATCGTGGAAAAAACGCGTTCCACTGATGCAGATGTTCCAGGTAAACAGTAAACGTACTGCACTATATCGTGCAGTATCACTTGGCACTTTATCCCTTTTCCATTGCGTTATTTTTTTTTTGGTACCGAGAAATTCAATTAAACAGCCAAACTGGTCGAAGAGATCAATAGATTCCGAGTGTCAGTGAAGGCACAATTTTTCAAAATGTTGAAAGCTTTTTGGACGAAGAAGCAGTGTGTACGGCCCTAACGTGTATTTCTTTTTTTAAGTGATTTTCGATGGAAAAAGAACATTTTCGGTTTCCCATGTTGAAGCAATAACAAAATCTTACTCTCACAACACTACAGCGCAAAATATATCTTTTATTTGCAATTAAGTTTTTACTAAACGAAACTACACTCAAGCACAGCACGTATCGTTTTTCTTTTGTTTTTGTCTTTTTTAGTCAATCTTGTCCTACTAGACTAGTCGTGTGAATTTTCCATTAAAATTTTAATAAAAATGGTGGTTTTATCGCAAAAGAATTTTGTGAACTGAATTTTTGTATTAAAACAAATTAAACCTTAACCGCGTAAAATGGGACATTTTGAGGATGTCCCGTTGTCCCAAACCATCGCACCGGGACACGGGACAATGCTTACTAAAACGGGACATGTCCCGTAAAAAAGGGACATATATGGTCACACTAGACTATATCTGTTACACTCACAGACATTTTTGTCTGTACCTCTGCCAACTAAACCTCAAATTTGGACATTTTGAGCGATCTAAGAGACATATAGCGCTGAACGTGCTTCGCATGATTCCTAAATTTAAACAGCTTCAACGGCACATCACGTGCACTACTTACTGAACTGAGCAATCTTCACATACCAATAATTACCATAATAGTTCGTGGCTATGAATTGCAGAACTGTCTGGTGGCCTTGTCACCTACCCATTGGAAGCTCTACACTCTACCATTGCGTCCGATGGAGTGATTCACTAGCATTAATTGTGCATGCAAAAAAGACCATTTTCTATTAGTACACAAAATGCAAACGCCAGCCGATCGAGACTGGTTTCTTCACTTTTTAATATAAAAGCTGTCGGCGCAGATAAATTGATATCAGTTCACATTCATCATTCGAATCCAGAGCATTCACATTCAATCCGAAAATGACCTTCAAGGTACGACAGCAACCAGGATAATGTCTTTAATTTGAATTGCTAATGAAACTGTTTGTTTAATTTGTTTGTAGTTTGTAGTTTTGTTTGCATGCGTCGCTGTCGCAAGTGCTGGAATTATTACTCCTGCTGTTCAATTGGAACAGTACGACCCACATCCACAATACACCTATGGATATGATGTGCAAGATACCCTTACCGGAGACTCAAAGAACCAAGTGGAAAACCGTGATGGCGGCGTTGTTAGTGGTCAATATTCTTTGAACGATGCTGACGGTTACAGACGTATTGTTGATTACACAGCTGATCCTATTAATGGATTCAATGCTATTGTCCGTCGGGAACCTCTAGTTGCACCAGCATTACTGAAGGCTGCTCCAGTTGCAGTTGCTGCACCAGCACAATACGCTTATGCTGCTGCTGGACCAGCGATTGTGAAGACCAGTTATGCATCGCCACTTATCTCGTATGCTTACTGAAGCTATTGGAAAAGTTGTGATATTTGTTGAATTTTAATTAAAATATTTTGAAAAACTGTTGAAACTAGTGTTTACGATGTCTGCTACCATGAGTTGTGTCGCAAAGGACTTCCCGATTCGTTTCTCTGCTCTCACACGAGCCAACGAGAGTCTATCGTCCATCACTTCTGTCTTAACCCGGAATCCTTTTCCCCTTAACTGTTCTCTATAAACTATAACACTTTCGGCTCAATCGAGGTAACCGTCGTCGGAGCGGAATTTTCTTCGATTTCTTCCGAATTTTGATTCGAGGTAGTTCTCCGACAGGCAAAATGTCTCCGATTCGATTTGAGCGGCCACCCAGTGTCTTGCGTAAGCCAGTAATTTGGTGCACGTCAGGTTGAAGATGAGAAAAGCCAGTCCATCCCCTTTACAGTGCGTCAAGGATTTGGACAGGTTTGGATAGCAATCGAAATACATACCTCAACTTGGCTTAAAACGTTGGACTTGATCAATTTCTTCAATGCTTGGATATACGCTTCGAAAAGGTAACGATCGCATTGCAAGTCAAGCAAAGGAATTGAATCCGCTCACACAAGAATGAAGAAGAGCTGGGCGACCGAGAAGCACATGGCGGAGGACAGTCGAGGAGGAATCAGCGTCACTAGCCAAGAGTTGGAGGGTGCTGAAACACATCTCCGGAAACCGAACACGATGGCGCGTAGGCGGAGCAGAGGCCCTATGTCCCTGTAGGGGTCTCCAACGAATTTAACAGGTCTGAGGACCTAAGTTAGTTTGTAAGTAATGCTTGATGGCTACAGCACCGAATTGCAATGTTGCAACGGTAAAGCAGTACTTTATTCGGTAATTCGATCGTTTAGGCATTCAATAAAGTGCACTTTCCTAGTCTGAAAGAACAACTTAAGAACAGATAATGATAAACCATGTCATGCAGTCTAAAAGGGCTTTAAAAACATCCTCTTCGGCAAGAGTTACCCCTGATATTCTCTTGCATCAACGCTTTGGTGCAGCTCCATAAGGGTCAAAACCATTGAATAAGTAAGTCTTTCAGACAAGACCTTCTGGCGTCTTTCTGGACTTCTGAACACTTACCTAAAGAATAGCAATCAGTTTGAGTCCGGATCTTCTTCACAAGATGTTTTCAATTTTAGTTCTGTCAAAAGCCTCCTCAAATTCGATGAACAGCAGAATCAGTGACCGATATTTTTAAAGCAAAGTACTTACTTATTCGGCTCACAATCCATGAAGGATATCAGCCTGAGATACTGCATGTATTCTCCAGTCGCCAAAAACAAGCGCTCTGGCATCCGCAGTTACTTGTTGTAACTTGTAACGAAGGTTCGGTCTCCTTGTCGTCTCGAACCTGGGGACTTCGATAAGACTTTTTTGGCCGCGATCGTTGTCGTCCATTCGCTCGACGTGACCGAACCAATGTAGTCGTCTTTTCTTGGCTTTCTGGACTACATCCACATCTTGGCACAGATCTTCTTCTCCATACGCCACCGTCGCATACGGGACCGAAAATCCGTCGAAGAATTTTTCTTTCGAAAGTGCCCAGAATCAATTCCCCTTTTTGACTTATCGTCCAGCACTCGGCGCCGTAGAGTAGGACTGGTAAAATCAAAGTTTTGTATAGCAGACACTTTGTCTTTCGAGTGGAGAGTTTTGAAACCAGTTGTTTGGCCAAACCGAAACATCAGCGGTTCGCTAGGGTAATTCTTCTTCGGATCTCCTATAAGATGTCGTTGTTGGGATTGATGTTTCTTCCAAGGTAGGTGAACTCCTTAACTACCTCAAAATTGCTGCTATCAACAGTGACGTTTTGTCATAGGCGGTGGACAGATATAGCTTTGTTCGTTGATAGCATGTACCTACTTTGTTTTGTCCTCATTCACTTCAAGACCAACGAGTTTCACCTGTTCTTCAATCGCTGTGAATGCCTCAAGCACAGTTCTTTTGGTCTCTCTATGTCGTCCGCATAGCCTAGGAGCTGGGTGGATTTGTTGAAGATAGTGTTTTCCGTGCTCACACCTGCCTTGCGCACTATCTGCTCCAGGACTATGTTGAAGAAATCATATGACAACGCATCTCCTCGTCTAAACCCTACGCATGTTTGAAACAACTCGGATGAGCTTTTACCCATTTGCACACTTCACTGCGTATTGTTTAGCGTCATGCGGCACAGCTGGATCAGTTTGTTCGGGATCCCGAATTCAGACATCGCCTTCATAAGCTCTTGGTGGTGGATGCTATCATAAGCAGCTTTGAAGTCGATGAAAAGATGGTGGGTTTCGACTTGAAATTCGTTGGTCTTTTCCAGGATCTGCCTCAGTGTGAATATTTGGTCTATCGTTGGATAGGATTTTGTATGCAACATTAAGCAGGGATATGCCTCAGTAGTTTTGCATGAAGGTATGCCATCCCACACGGCGGACTTGTTATGTTTTAGCTTTTAAATGGCTCTTTCTGCATGTTCTGTGCTGGGGCTGGGTCGTCAGCTCGCGCAACATTACGCGAATCCAGCAGCTGTTGGAAGTGCTTCTTGAAAACATCTACTATTCCCTGAGCTTCGGTGACTAGGTTTCCTTCACTGCTTCGAAGAGCCTGTGTCCCGGTTCTAAAACCAGAAGCTAATCGCTTCGAGCTTTTAAAGAAACGCCGGGTGTTGTTCTTGGCCCGAGACTCTTCTAGATCTTTGAGCTGAGAAACTGCGGATGCTCTTTTCTTCCTTCGCAGGGTGTTTTTCTCATGTCTCCTTTTCGTGCGGTACTCTTCTCTTGCTGCTCTTGTTTTCCATTGCAGCATCTGCAAATGTGCATTTTCCGTCTCTCTTTTCAATATCGCGCACTCATCATCATACCACGGGTTCTTTTTCGGGGTGGCTGTTAAACTATGGTGGTCTCGGCTACATTTTTTATTATTTCGCGATATTGGTTCCACAAGGTGTTGACGTCCGTGGTATTTGGGAGGACGACGGAGAGTCGCTCACTCAGGCGCTCACTGTAGTCTCTGGCATTCTCCGAGGCACGTGTTTTTTTTTTGTCGTTTGATATTCGAGCTATAAACTTAGCCACTACCAGAAAGTGGTCAGAGTCGACATTTGCTCCTCAGAAAGTGCGCACGTTCAGGATGTTGGATGCGTGCCTTGCGCCGATTTGGACGATTTGGTTGGTGGTTCGACCATCCGGAGATCGCCAGGTCTTTTGTATTGGAAACCTAGTATTACTTATCACCGTATTACGAGCTACAGCAAAGTCGATTAGTCGAAAGCCGTTATCTGTTGTAACTTCGTGGAGGCTGTGCTTTCCAACTAATCCGCCAAAGATGTCTTCCTTCCCGATTTTTGCATTGAAATCTCCGAGTACGAAATGACGTCGTACTCTGGACAGGCTCTATCCAGGAGGTCGTAGAAATCCTCCTTGCTAGACTCCTCAGCATCATCGGTAGGGGCGTGCGCACATATTATACTGATGTTTTGTAGTGTGGTCTTGACGCGGTTTACAGCCAGGCGATCACTAATTGGCTTTAGATCCATGACTTACGATCTTAGCCGATTTCCCACGACGAATCCGCAAAGTACTTACGCTTTTTAAGCAAAATTGTTTTCATTTTAAATTTCTATCTATCTTGAAATTGACGATGAGAATAATGTTCAACTGTTTCAAGTTATCAACTGAAAATAGAAATAGAAAACATAAGACAGAGAACATAGCAAAAAGGGTTTTGTATTAACAAATAGGATGTGACAGCTCCGAAGAGCCGTACGGCCTAAGTGACGCACACTCTTTGAATTCGTGTAAAAGCTATTAGGGCCCTCACCTTCTGTGTTATTGAGTATCAGTGATAGAGTATCGCTCAACTCATAGCGCCATGGAGTCTACAGAGCGCGTGCAGTGCAAAATAAAGGAGTACAAAGTTTTGATCGCTCATTGTTCAAAGTCACAATAAGTATGAGATGATAGTTTATTTGATTAACTTTAATACAATTTTTACACGATTCTTGTCATTTGTTCTAATTTTCCTTTGCGAACATTAAAACATATAAAAAAGGGTCGTCGTGTGATTACAATAATTGTCGGAACCAAGCAGCTCAACATGTCAAATTGCATTGCTATTTGTTTAGTCGAAAAACATCAAAAATACAATAAATACTTGAATTGACTTTTTCAATTAAAATTACGGAAAATAAGTCCTACGCAAGATATCTCTCGTTTTTTACTGGATATCGCACACATTTTAGTTTTTTGTTAAATAAAAAAAGTTTAAATTGCCAAAAAATTATCAGGAATCAAAGTTTTTACCAACTAGTCTTTGTGATTCTTCGAAATTGGAGATCGTGAATTCGAGCGAGCACCGCGACTGCGTCTTGAATTGGAACTACTTCTCTTCGAGTCCATGCTATCGGCCCGGTGTCGGCTATGTCCACGTTTAGGTGATGATGACGAGTCATAGCGGCGTTTTGTCGGCGATCTGGCAATACCGTTTCGGCTCAAGCCATTTTCATGATCGGGTTCTGTTGAACGTCTGCTGCTGCGTGGTTTGCGCTCGTCACGATAATCCTTTCGTGGTGAACGTGACTTGGATTTGCTACGGGAATGGGAGCGCGAAGCAGAACGGGATCGTGAGCGCTGATCGCGCGAATAACTGCGGCTCTTGGATCGGCTTCTGTTGAGAGAAAAAGAATTGGTAGTCATTTATGGAGTAAGTTGGGTGGGGTGCGCAAAAGATCGATTTTGCATCAAAAATTTCAATGCCAACCATTTTGAAAGAGATACATTTTTTTTATTTCTATTGTACGTACCGGCGTCTTCGGCCATGACGGCGGCAATCACGAGCATAATGACCTCGACCACCACACTCGTAGCATTTATCTTCAGGATGAAATGGTCGGCCACCACCACCGCCGCCACCTTTTGTACCTTTCCTATCGTATCTGCCACCGGCATATCTACCGGTCGACAATTCAACTCTAGCGCGACGTCCGCATACCGTTCGGCCATCTAAACCACGTACTGAGTCAGCCGCATCACGAGCATCTTCGAATTCAACAAAAGCAAAGCCGGGTGGATTCCTAGCAATCCAAACGCTCCTCAAAGTGCCATAAGTGCTGAATGCGTATTCCAGTTCATTTTTTCTGGCGTTATTTCCTAAATCACCAACATAAACCTTGCGATCGCTTGGGTATCTGGACATTCTTTTCGACTGCAAAATCAATAATTTTTTTTTTCAATTTCAAATTAATTTTCTTGGACTTGGATTTTGTTATGATAGATTGGTTGGGGTTAATTCACATAATTCGGTTTTCAATTCATTACCATGATTGCGAATTTTCTTAAAATATGATGATATACTTATTTATTTGTTTGGTATAATAAATATAATTATTTTTTTCTATTAAAAATGGCTTATGCAAAAAAAAACATGCTTTTCGGCTTCGACACACCACAAACAACGCGCAAACACCACCAAACTTGCACGGCAAAAAGAAAAAACAATATGTGGATGGTGGATTGCGTTTTGTGGACATTGCGGAATATGAAGAGCGTTGCCAGATGTGATAAGAGTGGACACTCGACGGTAATTACACGGTAGGTTTTGCTTGAGGGTGTTTCTGTACTGTTGGAAAAATGATTGGCAGTTCAAATTAATAACTTGGGGTCTCCATTGAACATTTCCGATGACAGGACTATCGGCCTGTCATCAGATAATCCAATAGAGACCAACAATCCAACATCCAGTCCATGATCCGGTCATCGCAGTCTGGATTTTTTGAGCGGATCAAAATCTTGTCATCAATTTGACATTTGTGTTGTATGTAGTGTTGAGCGTCCATTTTCCTCAGACTTTTTGACACATTTACATGCTGATGGCAAGACATAATATGCCCAGTCAAAAAAAAACACTGGATTGCGGATGAGATTGCAGAAGAGAAGTTAGATTGGATTTTACTCTTGTGGAGCCTCAGGGTAAGGAAATTATAAAATAATAATAGAATGGTATTACAGCATTATGCTCAAAACAGATGTGCAGAATTTCTGCACGCAGCGCTGCATGCAGCGCTTCAATCAAAACACATGTGCAGAAACTCTGCCAAGTTCTGTCAAGAAAAAAACGACACCTGTCAAAATTTTTTTGATTTGTTTAACAAAATTTGAAAACAGTCATCAAGGAAAAAAATTGTTTTCATTTGGCATAGGTATGCTTTTCAGGTAATGTTCGTCCGTGGCTTAGTGGTTAGATGCGTTGGCTGCTAAGCAGAACTTTGTGGGTTCGGGTCCTACTCGTTAAATTTTAGGTCCACTCAATTCTTAACACGCACCCAGAGAATTGTTGATGAGAGTAGGCCGCTTAGGCCTTGGCTTTAGAGCTGTCGCGCTACTCTATTTTATTTTATGCTTTTCGAGTAGGAGAAGGAAAGGTTTTGTGGACCGCAAAGAAACAAGAGAATAGGAATTACAATTAGTATCTATAATTTCGAAAACACACAATACTTTGGAAAATTGTTTAGAACAACACAGTTTGTTGATTCGATTTGCGATTGCAGGCGTTCTTGTAGAGCTTGTTGGGTGTTCTGGTCTCGTCCTGAGATTTTATAATGGCAAATCAGAGGGCTTAAGCTTTGATTGTTCGATTGGCGCGACCCTCCTTCTCGTAGCGAGTGTTAAGCTTCGAATTTTTCACCCCAGACTTCGCGCAGTCCTGTACATTTGTACGGACACATGAACGACCAATCTCCGTCGGCCTCGACACGTTTCATGAACAAATCAGGAATCCGCAGGGCATAGAAGAGATCACGTGCGCGAGTTTTCTCCTTTCCGGTGTTCTTCTTCAAGTCAAGGAACTAAAAAATGTCCGAATGCCAGGGTTTTAGATAGATGATGGCGACGGCTCCTAGTCGCTTGCCACTTCCTTGATCAACGTACCGAACAAGAGCAACGTTGTTCAAGACTTTCAACATAGGAACAAGTCCATTTGTAGTTCCATTCGAGCCGGCAATAAAAACTTATTTAAGTTAACTTATTATTTTGCTTATCAATTTTCAAACTGACAATTTGAAAAATTTGAACAAAGCGTCTGCCATCGGGTCCCAACCGGTTTATCTTTTTTTCATCACTCCAAAGAATAAATTTCCATCGATTCTGGGTCCAGAAAAGATGAGACCGGACAAAAGAAAGACCCAAAAACACTGCATTCCTTCCGAGGTTCACTTTACCTGTGGTAAAGCATGGAGGAGGATCGATTAACGTGTGGGGATGCTTCTTATGGTTCGGTGTTGGACCGATTCATCGAATTGATGATATTCTCACTAAAGAAAAATACGTAGAAATCCTTCAAAATGTAATGCTGCCGTGGGCCGAGGAGAATTTGCCTGTAATATGGAAATTTCAACAGGATAATGATCCGAAGCACACGGCAAAGCTTACTAAAAAGTGGTTTCAGGACAATTCTATTGATGTCCTTGAATGGGCTTCAGCGAGCCTAGACCTGAACCTAATAGAGCATCTCTGTGGTGATGTTAAAATGGCTTTTTAGCGGACAAAACATCAACAATTTGGACGATCTTTATGAAAAAGTAAAAGCTGCTTGGTATTCTAATCCCGTGCAGAGATGTCAGACACTCATCACCTCAACGCAACGCCGATGTGGGGAAGTTCTTCCCCAAAAAGGATTTCCTACAAAATAATAGGAAAATTTGATAACCGAGCGTTTTATTATTGAGTTTTGTGAATTGGTCTTAATTATTTTTCCAAGGCAGAAAGTGAAATTGTGTGAATTATCATTCTATTTTCTTTAGAAATCAACATAACATATTTTTTTATAATAGTTTTTAATTAAGGATAGTTTTATTCAATAATATGAAAAATAAAAACAAAAAGAGTTTTGAAAACTGACTTCAAAAAAACTGAATTCAAAGTCTTAATTATATTTCCATAGCTGTACATCTCATTGTATTCAGCCAGTAAGATGTTCACATATTACGGCAGAGAGGATCTTGTAGGCGATGTTAAGTAAACTGATTCCTCTGTAGTTGGCGCAGTTTAGAGGATCTCCCTTTTTTAGGATTAAAACTCTTGCTTCAATCAATATTCCAATCGAGTTTTGTTCATTTTGATAAATTTGACAAAACCTGTCAAATGACTTGCCTCTCAACTTGCTCGTTTACTGGCGTCGAATTCCGCAAGCAAGTTGACTAGCAAGTAGTAAACGCTTGAATGCGAGATCTGTCAACTGGCAAGCCAGAACTAGCTCGTGTGGCCTCGGGGTAAGGGTACGCCATGGCTCAGCAGTGAGTCAAGTTCTAAACATTGTATTTCTATCTAGCTAGTACCCGCGACCTGGCAATCGATTGTAGTGCCATCTTGAGTTCTGGCGCAGCGCTAACTCCTTTTACATAGGTTTTGTATTGGGATTTTTTTTTTTTTTGGTTTCGATCTGGCGCAAAAAATCGAAAATCCCATTCTTGATTGTACTAGGTGGTTTCATATACAATGGTTCTAAACGTACAAGTGTCAAACAACGAACTTAAATATTGTACAATGCGGTTACACCTTTATCTTTCGTTCAATTCATCAAATATCGATTTAAAAGCCATTTAGCCTTCAGCCGCCGTCGATGTTCCGCCATTCGGCTAACGGCTAACGAATCCCTGAGCTCATGTAAAATTAAAATAAGTGTGAAACGTGGCAATGAAAATATTCCCAAATCTAGTTTAAAACTCCACAAGTGCAAAAGAGACAACCACACAATTTTTCCAATTTTGTTTCGTCCCAACAAATAAAAAAAAAGCGAAAAAATCGTGTTCCAGTCCGTATACAGTATAGCTAGCTAGCTGCGTTGTCCATTTTCGAAATCATTTTATCATGGTTAAGTTAGGTTATATCGTATACATCAAATCATAGAATTAATTTCCTTTAAGTTAGTGCTGTAAGCAAAAAAAAACTAATTTTTTTGGTTTGAAGTGCAACAAATATAATTCCAAGGCTTTATTTGTTAATATAATAAACGGTGAGATCAAAGTTTCTTATGAAAATATTGTTTTTTCCTATTTTTATTTATATAACCCACTTTACAATATTTTGCACTGCTTGTGCGACTTGCGATACATATTTTTCCTTCTTTTCTGTAAGTAAATTTTCAAGTTTCTTTCGTCCAAGCTCCTTTCTATAAATCTCTAAAATGTGGACAAATTATTGTCAAAAAAAGTCTAAAGAAAAAAAAAATGTTTTATTTTGTGGATAAATGGAGGAGACATTCACCATTTCCGTATGGCGTATATATACCCTATAACAAATTAAAATGCGTAGGAACTGAAAATTTATGAACACGAATACCCCAACTACCGAAACGAGTGGATACATATGAAAATTTGTAAAGTCGGAATTTCTGGAAAGTTATAGAGATTGCAAAAAAATGGGTACATCGATTTATGTGCCGAGTGTAGATACAAATCGTATGTAAACAATTAAGGAGGATGAATTTCTTTCGATTTGAATTTGAGTCAAGTATTTGATCTCATTAGTTCAAACTTCAAAGAATAATTTAAAGAAAAGGAAAAAAAAAGACATTTTGCTGACTGCTTGATCATGTTTTAGTATTGCCAGATGGTAAGAATTTCTGTCGAATTTAAATGAGTAATCAAAATGTAACAGATTGCCATCTTTTGTTTGTGTCTTGAATGTAATTATTTTTTCAAGTTAAATATCTTCCAAAAAGACTGTTGCCATTTGAAAATGGCGCTAAATTGTTTTAAAATTGTTCCAATTAATGCAATCCTCTCAAAAACGCTCAGATCCGTTCTACAGGTTTACATGTTGAATTTTCTTCCATATTGTACCCGATTATTCCCCTCATATGGGATCGTTGTTCCAAATTTTACGTTTTCTTTTGCAATATGCATCAAATTTACATTTACCAACATTATGTGAAGTCAATTCTGTGCGATTCGCATTTAAATCATGTGAAAGGAATCATTCTTAATAAAAAGCCAAGAAGCTATTGTAATTGTTTGTCACTCAGTTAATTTCAAAATGACAGACGTGTTACTTGTGTAATTTGCTATAATTATATCTTTTAACGGCAATGTAAAATAGTGATACTGAATAAAACAGCCCTCAAACTCATTTTGATCTGTATGGGGCACCCATTTTGTTTAACCAAACATATTAGGTTTGTTCGATGTGCGCTCTGGGTCGCTCTGTTGCCCTCTGATTTCGCACTGTGCTGTTCGATGTCGCTCTTTTTTCGCCCCACTGCCTTTCCACCGTGTTCGATGTGTATTCAATGCTCGCACCGGGAGCACTCTGAATCGCCCTAAGTTTTTTCTGGGTGAGAATTTCGGAGCTGTTCGAATCAGCTGTTTCTATACAGTATTAATGCGTTCGATGTGAAATCAAACCCGGAGAAATTTTTCAGTTTTTTGACAGCTCCGTTCAGGATAGTGACAAATACCGGAGCGCCCCGGGGCTGGTTACATCGAACAAACCTACTACGTCTGTTCTTTTACTGCCGAAAACTCCCAAATTCTCCCACTTTTCCGTTCTTTTACTACCGATTTTTGTAAGTTCTGTCACTTTTGAAGGAGAAAAATATTTCCCCTATCTGCCGATTTTACCCACAAAAATTTTTTGTGGCAGTTTTTGTAAGATCTGTCAAACCATAAGAAGTACATTGAATTTTGTTGACGTTTGATATAATTTTGTGCATTTGGGAGTTTTTGGCTGTCAAGCGTTCTTTTACTTTTTGGGAGAATCACAAAATTTCATCCCCACTCCTCGATTTTTGACAGTTTTTACAAAAATCTGTCGAAAAAATTAAAGAACAGGCCTATTTTAATCGTAATTCAAATCCACAAAATCTTCACAACACAAATTTTTTACCTGCTTTTGATGGGCCAACAGTTCCAAACACTCGTCCCACTTCCTCTTTTTTTGTTTACGTCCTATGTATCTGCCCTAATCTTAGGCTAAAAACACACCAAATCAGACAAGACGTCATCGTGTCGGATTCTAACCCACACCGAGGACGACAAAGACAAAATGTCTTGTCTTTGTCCGTTTCGGTGTGTGTTGCTCCTATACAACCCCATGTATTTACTGCAACCGACGAGCGGACAAGACTTTTTATCGTGTCGTGTCTTTTTCGGTGTATGTTGCCTCGTAAGAGCAATGGACTTGTGTCCACGATTTTTTATCGAAAGACAAAGGGAAGTCTTGTCTGATTTGGTGTGTTTTTAGCCTTAGGCCGTGTGCGAATTTTTACATTTTTTTTTAACACGAATTGTCAAAATTTAACCAAACGTCAAGTATAAACCACTTTTTAACGCAATTCGCACACGGCCTTCTTTGCCAATATTTTATGTCGTTGGTCTTTTTTTGAAGTTTCTTCTTCTACCTCCAATGGAACGGGTTATGATGTATGTGTCATTCTTCGGACGATTCTGTTTTCAAAACAGAAGAGTTCTGCTCTTCTCAGAAGCATTCTGTCTGTCAAAGTCAGTCCAATGGAATGGTTTCAGAAGACTTCTGGACTCTTCCGAATGCTTCTGGACGACCAATGGAAAACGACATTAGTTTTTTTTTGTTATCAACAACATAAAATAGAGTACTGAAAGCGACATCTATTGAGGGCTATAAAATAACTTAAGTGCTTGTCACTTCAAGTTTCAAGAACTTAGTGGATTTAATTTACCTATTGTAATTTTAATACACAAATTACACTTAAATCCAACTCACCTGGCAATGCCATCAGTTTTCATGTATATAACATGTACGTGTAGGCCTTTCCATTATGTGTGTATCTAATCTACACACAAAAACATAAAATCACATGTGTATTAAAATGAATTTCTTGAATACATATTATAAATTTCCAGTCACACACACACTATATCCGTCTCTTTCTTTTCTCTCTATTTTCTTTCTCATTTCAGATTTTCTATATAGTAAACGTAGACAGCTAGTTTAGGGTAGTTATATCTACAGCATTAGGATAAAAGAGCATAACTGCTTAGTCAAATAGCGAGCCTACTAAATAAGCAAAGCAACCGGCGTTTCATCATTCTTCATTTTCCAACAAATTCAAACCATTGACGACGACAAAAAAGGAAAGTAATACAAGCAAAAAAAAGGAAAAAATTTATAATTAGAAAGTTACGTGTCGACCGACGACGGACGGACCGGACCGGACCCCGACATTTGTGCAAAAAAACAAAAAAAAAAGAAACAAATCAACTTTTAAAAAAATATAAAATCAACTTAAAAACAAAAATAATTTAAGAGCAACGTCTTTTAAATTATTTCAATTTAAAAGCAAGAAGAAAAACCCACTTGTGTGAGTTTGAAGTTTAAACTCGTTTTTTATATATTTTTTTCGTTTGATTTTTTGCGAAGGAAGCGAAAAAAAAGTAAAAGTAATTTATAATCACAATTACGTCAATTATCAAAAAAAGCCCGCAAAAAATCATGGAGGAAGATGAGAGAGGCAAATTATTCGTTGGCGGTTTGTCATGGGAAACAACTCAAGAAAATCTATCGCGGTATTTTTGTCGTTTTGGCGAAATAATCGATTGTGTTGTAATGAAAAACAACGAGAGCGGTAGGTCACGTGGATTTGGATTTGTAACATTTGCCGATCCGGCAAATGTAAATCATGTCCTGCAGAGTGGACCGCATTCATTGGATGGCAGGACAATTGATCCGAAACCATGTAATCCAAGGACATTGCAGAAGCCGAAGAAGGGTGGCGGCTATAAGGTGTTCCTGGGTGGCCTACCATCGAATGTCACCGAAACTGATTTGCGAACATTCTTCGGACGTTATGGCAAAGTAACTGAGGTTGTAATTATGTACGACCAAGAGAAGAAGAAATCTCGTGGATTTGGTTTCTTGTCGTTCGAGGAGGAATCCTCAGTGGAGCATGTTACTAATGAACGCTACATCAATCTCAATGGCAAACAGGTACGTATCTATTTTTTTGTCTTCTTTTTTTTTCCTTTCATTTCTTGCTTTTTGTATACATACCTTACAGTTTTTAGGTATACCTATGTTTGTGTATTGGCTTTAGAGATTAGATAGAGTTTTTTCTTTTCTCTTCTTGTTCGAGTTTCTTAGAGAAAGTTGTTTTGCAGAGTTATTTCTTGTTTGATGAAATAGTGTTGGGATAGAAGCAATTTTATATGAAAGTCTACTCGATTTTTGGCAACCCAAATGGTCCACGTAGATTGGAAATGTATGCAGAAAGGGTTTCCCGATTTTTTGAATTTGTGTTTGTATCAAACGAAATGAAAAAAAGTTGATCATTAGGATTTACTGTCTTTTCAAAGTTAAAAACGAACAAAAGGCTACGAAATTTGACTGGCATTTGTGTTAATTGGCGCCAAAAACACAACGAATGTTATGTAATACGAAAAATCGTAACTCAAGTTTCAAGAAAAGCGGTGATAGTTGTA
The DNA here is from genome assembly GCA_943590905.1 of Sphaerophoria taeniata. Classification (NCBI taxonomy): domain Eukaryota; kingdom Metazoa; phylum Arthropoda; class Insecta; order Diptera; family Syrphidae; genus Sphaerophoria; species Sphaerophoria taeniata. The sequence continues at coordinate 19,628,906 of OX016540.1, read as the reverse complement.
GTTACAGTATCCCTGGACATAGTAACACAGAAGGCAACGAAATAGTTGATGAACTAGACAGGAAAGGGTCAGAAGCAGACACAAGTAGTAGCGACCATTCAGATAGGGGACCACTCGTCCCGATTGGAGTACTCAAGAGTACTATCTTAGACAATTTCAGATCTATCCCAGATCACTTAGACTATACCACCCCAAAAATGATATTCGATAAAAGCTTCCATGTTTCCACCCCTTCAAGATCTTCCTGGGAAGAAGAGAGACCCATGGAAGACAATGCGGTACACTTCTATACAGACAGACGGTTCAAAGACCGATTACGGAGTTGGAAGTGGTATCTATTCGAAACAACTGAATCTCAGTCTATCATATAGACTTCCCAATCAATGTAGCGTGTTCCAGGCGGAAGTAATGGCGATTAAGGAGGCACTATCCTGGCTCAAAGAAAACGTTATATCTTGCAAGGATCAAGTATATACGAATCTTCTCGGACAGCCAAGCCGCTCTCAAATCTCTCGCGTCTGTCTCCACAAACTCTCAAATAGTCCACGACTGTCGATCATCTCTGAATGACATGACAGAACAGTTTAATATTCACCTCATTTGGGTGCCGGGCCACAGAGACATCCCGGGAAATTGCAAAGCCGATGAGCTCGCCAAAAACGGAACACTTCTGCCTACTGTTAGACAAAGACATAACATAGGAACACCACTTGCTCCATGCATATATCTTCTCAAGCAATATGCTCTGGAATCAACAAATGCTAGATGGTCACAGGGTACCACCTGCCTAGCAACCAAACAATTATGGCCAAGCATAGACCTGAAACGGTCAAAAGGCTTGATTTCCCTGAGCAAACAAAGTATAAGCTCATAGGTAGACATGCTTTGAGGCTAGGGGTCTACACGAATGACTTCTGTAGAAGCTGGAAGAGAAAACAGTCGTAACACCTTCTATGTACATTACATGTCCGGGACTCTCCAATAGAAGGAATAACTTTCTCGATAATACCAGTGAACTGCCAACGATCGATAATACCAGTGAACTGCCAACGATCGGCACAAGATGTCTCTCTTCTTCATTAAAAGTACAAAATGGTTTGTTATTACTCTCCCGTGAGTAACTTCTTTAGTGGTATCAAAATGGACCCTTGAGGTCTTAGTGAGTCAATAACATCTAGACAGCCACTCCAACCTAACCTAACCTAATCCAACCTAGCTGCTTTGGTATCGCACAAATCAAACGTAAGTGGTGACGGGCCGAATTAGCTGCTTGTATATAAATAGCTTCGTTGGTTTGCTGCGTTCTGTTCTCCTTCTTAGAAGCAGATTCAGTCGGTGTAGGGCGTGGTTGGCCTTCTTTGGCACAGCTCTGGAGTGAGGGTTGAATTTCATCATCTCATTGAAGTGATCTCCAAGGTATTTGGTATTTCTCTTCGCTGCCAATGTAGATCCATCGGGTAGAGAAATTGAGATGCTTCGGCATCTTCCAGCTGCCAGGAAGCAAATCAGTTCTGATTTCTTAGTGTTGATGCGTATCCCCCATTTCTTGTAGAAGTTATGAAGCCTTTGTACATGGGATTCCACCTTCTTGGCTGCGATGATAGGCGATGGTGAAGAGCAGTATGTGATTGAGTCATTTGCATACAGAAGACTCTCACATTCACTGCTTGTTGGCTGGTCGCTGGTCATCAGGCTGAAAAGGAATGGTAGTGTAGACTCATGTTCCGCTTTCTGTCTCTGTCAATAATTTAAATAAAATTGGCACACATACAAGATTTAAACGTAAGACGTCCTTGTTCCTTGATCATATTCAATGAAGTCTGATTTCATTTGTGTCACAACCGGCTGGCTCTTTTGCAACAAGCTTTTCCACCTTTACAGGTAGTTCGCTGACGTCATCTAGTCTCTTATGGATTCGGGCGTTCTGGTCAACGCTAATCCTGTTCACCAGTCAAGAAGGTTTAATTTTTGGGCTTAAATCTGCTTTATGGATTTAATCACATCCGCAAGCTACCGTCCTCACACCCAGGGCTTTAATCGTACGTACGTCAGTTTAGTACCCAAACATCTGGCTTATTTTGTATCCACTTTGTCCTTTGACTACAATTAGGTTCGAACCATGCGGCCGCTCCCGGTCCTCCAAACAAAACCTTAGCTTAGATTTTGAAATTCTTACTATCCGGTGTTCTAAACGCTGCTAATCAAATATCCATGATGGCGATATCAGACGCTGATATCACCTTTTTCATTGATAGCCAAGCAGCAATAAAAGCGATCTCTGCCACTCAAGTCAAGTCAAAGCTTGTTTCTTGCTGTCGCGAAGAGCTAAGGATTCTTGGTATGCAGCATAACGTAAGACTCTGCTGGGTTCCCGGTCACAGTGGTGCGCCGGGAAACGAAAAAGCGGATTAGCTCGCAAGAGAAAGCTCAATACTTGATCCCTCTCGTATAGACCATAACATCAGCATCCCTCAATGCAAATTAAAACGAAACATTAGTAAAACTATAATTCAAAAAGCAAATGATAGATGGAACCTACTAGATATCTGCGGTAATACCAGGAAACTGGCCGGATAGGATCTTACTTCTTGAGAAACCCTTCCTAAGATCCCTCATATGCATAACTTACTTGGCTACCACAGAAATAGAGTAGATTTAACGTGGGTACCTATCAATTAAGCCTTATCCCACGGTGGACCTATCCACACTGTCGGCGTGACAAATTCCAACCAAAGTCAGCTGAGTCACTATGTTTTATTTAAGAGGACACTAAACCTCTTCCTGATGATCCACCAGAATACAAAAGCACAAATCAACTTTCTAAAAAGAAAGAAGCGGGTACCCTGTATCTAGATTCACACCAGTACCAATCGAATTAGTGCCAGCTCTTATTCATCTTGGTTTGATTCTAGACTAACTACTCATGCAACACCACGGAACTGCACTCATCCCTCAGATACCGAAAGAAGAGACGTTAACCGTGATTTGCGAATAGCAGCTGAGGCCCAAACTCAGATAACCACAACCTTCGCGAAGGTCCATCCTACTAGTGAGGGTGCTAAACCTCACTACCCGCGGTACCCATTGCCCCTGGGTGAGGGGTGGTGTCACATTTTGTATCACTTGTATTATTTTGTATTATGTGATGATTTGTTTTGCAGTTTTTCCAGCTGGCGGATGAGGGACACCGCTCACCCTCTGTCAGGTATATCCACATTGATCGAAGGGATGAACCAGCCAATCAAGGGACACACCCAACATTTTGTCTAATTTCCTTAACGTTTATCCACAGTCTGTACTCGTCAATCGTTATTTCCTCATTTACTATATGATAGGCTATAGTATCTGTTCGCATTGATCTTCATCATACGTCCTGCTTCAATCCGTTAATTCCATTAGACTAAAGCTGCCGACGTCCGCAGCTTCATGCCAATAAATTGACAAGAACCTCTCAGACGCACCGCTAGAAGGTGTAGGTCAGCACGTTCACTTGCCAGCGAATATGTACTCGTAAACATGTTTCCTTTCTAAATTGCCAGGTCCATGATTTCACCTCCACTTGGCTACCACAAAAAGAAAATGGGGCTTAGCATAGACGACATATGTAGAGGCTGCGGGAAAAAAGAAGGACACTGTCCAGCACTCTGCCAAGCTAGCTATACATTTTTAGGCAACTATTTCTTTAATGAACTAGAAGAAATGTCTGTACTCCCAGGCAATCGCAGGCTGAAATTTGTCAAGTCCACCAAATGGCTCGACCAACAATAGGTTGAAACACTTTTTCAGAAGTTTCAACACTTCAGAGTATCACAAGGGATCTACATTGATCTAAGTGTGACGGTAACAGAACCAAATGTCAGCCCATATAACCTAACCTATCCTGTGCTCTTGTTTGCCAAGATCAGTTTTCGCTAGCAAGTTGCTCATAAAGAATAAACCCTCGCCAATAGTCTTTGTAGGTGAAAGCTCTGTTTGAATTGACGCACACTGCGCGTTAGATTAAAAGCACATTCCATCTATTTGAATCACAACTAATCCATATAAAGAAGTTAATATCCAAAATTCGTTTGCATTAAAGGTTGAAATCAAGAAAGCCGAGCCCAGGGATGGATCCGGAAATAACAGCAGCGGCGGCGGTGTCGGAGGTGGATACGGCAAGATGAACAATGAATGCAACCACTGGGGCCCCCATCATGCTCCAATTAACATGCTTCAAGGCCAAAACGGTCAAATGGGTGGTCCACCGCTCAATATGCCGATCGGCGCTCCCAACATGATGCCAGGCTACCAAGGCTGGGGCACATCGGCCCAACAACAAGGCTACGGCTATGGCAGTAGTGGTCCCGGCTCCTATCAAGGCTGGGGTGCTCCACCCGGACCCCAAGGTCCACCACCACAATGGAGCAACTATGCTGGACCCCAACAAACTCAGGGTTACGGTGGCTACGACATGTACAGTTCAACATCAACTGGCGGCCCGTCCGGACCATCGGGTGGCGGCAGCTGGAACTCCTGGAATATGCCACCAAATTCTGCTGGTCCAGCCGCACCAGCCGCTGGTGGTGGCTCAGCAACCGATATGTATTCACGTGCTCAAACATGGGCTGCCGGTGGTCCATCATCAACTGGACCCGTTGGTGGTATTCCACGAGCTGGACCCGGCAATTCAGCTTCAAAATCTGGCTCCGAGTATGATTATGGCGGTTACGGATCATCCGGATATGACTACGAGTATAGTAATTATGCAAAAGAACAAGGTGCATCGACTTATGGTGCTGGCCCAAGATCAGCCTACGGCAATGACAGTTCATCACAGCCGCCATATCCCGCTTCACAAGCTGTCTAAGGTAGCATTTTGTTATGAGCAAATTGTAAAAAAAAATGAAAGAAAGAAAGAAAAAAAATTGAACTACAGAGATTTATTCAAATTTTCAATTTATTCAAAAATACACATACATTAAATATTTGACACAATTATAAAATTTAGCTAATTATATATATATATAAAAAAAAACAAAAAAAAAACAAAACTATTTGCTAAAAATTAAATTAAAGAAAAAAAACCACACAAAATAGTATGCAGAAGAATAATATTAACTAAATTTTAACGTCTGCTCGCCGTCGTCGTCAAAAAATACTGTTATTTAAATCTAACTGGAGTTTGCACCTACACCTACACAAAACTGTCTTCTTTTTTTGCATTACTACATACATTTACATATTATAACTGCGGGTCTGATTATGGGATTCGCGGCGGATCGTTTTCAATTCGACTCGCTTCCTTATTAACCAATTCGCCGCGGAGCGAAGATATTTCTTCTAATGTCACAGTGATTTGACACTTCTTCCAATACTCCAGTGATTGGAATACACCATCTTTCGCTTGTGAATCTGCCAAAACAAAGCTGTCAGCGAGTTGAAGCCAGCAAACATTACGACATTTCAAATTCGCCGTTAATTGAATTCAAAATGAAGGAGGCGACAGAAGAGAAATATCAAACGATCCGCCGCGAATCCCACAATCAGGCCCTAGATGATTTGTTTATAAAAAAAAAATCTACTTGTCATTGAAAAACGTCGGCAAAGAAGTGTGTATTCGGTTACAAATATATAATATATTATATACATATACAAAATATATTATAAAAAACAAGTTAAATTAAAGAAAAAACAAAACCAATAATTAACAAAAAAGAGACACTTTACTAAATATATTAAGAAATAGGTAATATTAACTTCTACTACTACTTAAAATGGGATAAGTTCAAAAGAAAAACAACAAAAAAAAATTGAAAAAAAAGAAAACGCAAAATCACCTGACGTAATTATAAAAATATTATTAATTCAATATTTCATAGAGAAAAATAAAGTAGAATTAAATAAAGTAAAAGTAAACGTAAACGTAAATTTAAAGAAAAAATAGTAATAAAATCGATTAAAAAACTCTGACTGTTAATTATAAAACAATTTGTTTAAAAAAAAAAAAAAATGAAAATATCATACACACCATTGGTAATCATAATTATGATTTAGCTTTTAAAGCCCTTGCTTTAATTAAAATTACACTACGATGCATAGGTTATTATTAGAAAGTATCCGAAAAAACAAACAAAACAAAGTTATTTTATGTAAGGGGAATGTCCAAGTAAAATACGACCATTTGATTTAATTGATTATTTTTATTGTTTTTTTTTCGAACGAATATATATATATATATGAAAATGTGTATTTTTATTAATTTTAATTTGCCAATTTTTTTTCATCACTCAGCGCAATTGTTTTCCACCACAACCACAACCACCACCACTACTATATGAATTTCTTTTTATTAAAAATACTAAATACTACTAAACTACTACTTTTACTACTCTGTAGTAGTGTCCGACCGAAGGTTGATTTTCTGCCAAAGCCGAACCCGACGGTTTAATAACGCGAAGAATTCTCATTTCGAATAAAATATAAGTACAAGCGATGTGACAAACAAAATGTGAATGGCAATTCAAAGTATTCAAAAATGGAAAGTTTTTTCCGCCGCCTAAATAAGCACAAACTTGTGTGTCCAAAAAATTCAAAAATTGATATTTTTTCGCCGCCTACTACGATAACACTCATTCCGTCAATCTCGCATTATTACACTCGGATGTTTTTCGGTTGACAGTTTTTGACACTTCTCTTTCATTGTTTTGTTCACATACACAAAGACAAAGTGTGAAAATTATTAAAGAAAATTGCATTTTTTTTTAAATTAAAGTAAACACTCATAAAAAGTAACTTGAAATTTTAAATAAAGTATTAGATACCGCAGAAATAATTTTTGTGACATCATGGATACGGATAACAGTTCCGATGAAGAAAGCTTGTTAGATGTGTTGTGTTAGAGTTGTTTACTCAAAGACACTCGAAACAATAATAAAGCAACGCCAAGAAACAAAGAAACGTCAAAAACCATCCGAGAATCCTGAACCCATAACTCTGCGGGTTGAGAGTTTTTAAAGTAAAACTAGGCATACACGGTGAACATGTTGGTGTGATTTGTTGGGCAACGGTTCGCCATACACGGCCCAACATGTTCAACTTCATTATTTGTGTGACTGTCGTGAAGGCAAGATGTGCGATACAAGTGCGGATGCGACATTTTAACTCAATGAAAATAACTGCACAAATGACGGAATTATTGTCACACAACGCCATATCCGACGAACATGTTGATAAACTTGAAAATTTGTTGTAAACTTGCCCATACACAGACAACATGTTAGCCGTGTGTTCACGGTTTATACAATATTTCATAAACCGTGGATTTGTTGACCAAATATATAATAATTTTCACGCCAACCCCAACATGTTCACTGTGTATTCTCGTTCACTTACTTTCTCTTTCGCACTTTTTTGCGTCTTCCTAAAAAACGTCTGAAAGGGCCCATACGCTACACATGCATGCATGCACAAACAAAAATTAGCACAGTCACGTTTCAAACATACACACTACTCATGCAAACTGTACATTCTTTAGTCGTGTGTGTACATCGCTGAGTAGAGAACAGCTTCAAAATGTCAGATTCCATTGCAACAGCTTGCAACAGCATTTTGATTACATTGGCAATAAAAAATTAAAAAAATAGTAATAATGTCGATAAAGTTCCATATTTCACGCTGACATTGTGAAAATTAAATTTCTCTTGATGTTTACTTATCGACAGCTTGAATGAGCAAATGAGCCCACACAGACACACTACACATGCTTGCATGTCCAAACAAGAAAATATCAAAATTTTTTGAAATCACACAACCACACATGCTACTCGCAGTTTGCATGCACAGTCACTGGAATGTGCATGCATCCATGTGTAGTGTATGGGCCCTATGAGTGTAATAAAACACAAACTTGTGTGTCGCAACAATTTCAAATATTCAAACAATGATTTTTTTCGCCGCCTACTACGATGTCCGATATTAAAAAAAGCAAATTCTTCGGCTTTGACCGAATTCAATCGCTCCGGTCGGACACTGCTCCCTAGTATGCCTCCATTTTATTTTTACATTTTGTTTTTTTCTTTGTTCGTAAATAAAAATGTATTTTTTGGTTAAAAAAAAAAAAACTTAGTTTAAAATAAAATTACAAAACGAAAAAAGCAAAAGCAACAAAAAAAAGAGAAACAAGATGATTTTCTGAATATAACCTACGTTTTGTTATTATAAAATAGAAGAATACAAGTAACAACATTAAGAAATTGACTGATTTTACAATACTATGAAATATGAGCTAACGATACTTTTCATTTTTAAAAAAAGAGAAAGAAAGAAATACTTTAGAAAATAATTGTTCTTAGATTAAAAAAAAAAAAACATAAAAAAAAGTTAAAGAGTAAATAAAAAAAACATAAAAAAAAACTACCAATATTGTGTAAGGCATATGTATATGTTCTTTTTGACGAGAAAAAATTTCAGCAATAATTATTAGATTATACCCAAACAAAAGAGAACTCAAAATAAGTTTTAAGCGAGAGAGCGAGAAAGGACGATGATGTAAATTACTTGTTTCCTTCCTTTCTGCTGATGATACCATAATTTTAATGTTTGTTTTTAATTTATAAATGATGAACACAGTGCCTAAGTAATCAAATATCTATTCAAGGACATTGTTACTAATATTTAAAAAAATGAGAAAATAAGTGTAAACTCCTTCAGAGTTGTGTTGAATTTACTTAATAACATAAACAAAATAGTAATTAAAAGAAAAAATAAATAAAATAAGTGATTAGCTCAGTAAAACACCCGGAATAAATTCGTAATTTTTACATGGACATTTATAATTCTAATTCTTTTTTAAAACAAAACAAAAACCAACAACAACAAAAATAATAAGAGAAAACGTTTGCAACCAGAGACTTACTTTATTTTTTTCTTATTTTAACTTACATATTTATAAAAAATATTAATTAATGTTTTATTTCGAACGAACATAATATAACAAGTTTATTTAATAAACAACATTTCAGTTTGGTGAGTGTTTGACAAATGGATATGTTTTACTACTTTCTCTCTCAGATTAATAGTCTTGTTTAAAGTTATAACGGCATTTGAGTATTTATAAAATATATATATATATATAGTTTGTTATAAATCTTCAATCATATAAGAAAAATAAAAAACTTTGAATACAAAAAGAAAAACATGGAAATGTATGCGTTGTATATTTTGTGTTGTATAATTATTTTTTTTTTCATTTGTTCGACGTAGTTTAATCATATTTTTCTTGTTTTTATTTTCTTTCCTTAGTTTGCTTGATTGATATAAAAATATTTTACAAAAAAAGAGAAAACAAATGCAATTGCAAAAAAAAAATAACAAACATCAAGGAAAAAGGGCTGGATTATGGGTTTTCTTTTCTGGAATCTATCTTCTATTTTATTAAAAACTAGCAGTTGCCCGCGACTTCGTCCGCCTCTCCCTCGTCCTCCGGCCAGAGTATCGTCTCGACTTGTGCATCATGCGCGCGTGGGAATTTTGTTCGGAAGTTATTGTAAAATTGCATTGCAGTCAACTCTCCCTAGGTCGTCATTCTCTTGAACTTGAAAAATTTGAGCATTTCTTATGATTCCCTTCAGTTGTTCATACTTAAAGCATTCCCTTGGACGAACACTCCCTAATTCTAATATTTCTCTTACTTCTGCATCGTTTTTTTCGGTTATTCAAATTTTGTGTTGTTTCCTTAAACTGAGAATATTTTTAAGTTAAAAAGTACATAAAATGATATTGTTTAAACACAATAATCTGCACAAATAGTACAATCAATAACATCCACAAATGAATTGAACTCTCAAAATTCTAATTTGAGCAGTTATTAGGGCAGTTCTACCTAACAACATCCCACTGAGATCTCAATGTAACCTTGACTGAGGCAAAATCATTTAGTTTAACATAATTCTCAGTTATCATTGAGATTTAATGGTTACCTTACTAATTGTTGCTGCACATATGTCAGCCACGTCAAAATAGCTGAGTGAGAAATCGAATCCAAAATAATTTCATCTCACAGATCTCAGAAAAAAATCTCAGTTCTCACATTTCCACAGATTCTTCGCTGCTATTGGTCGCAGCTTAATTTTTAGTAGAATAAAGCCTTTCTCGATTAATGGACTATCCAACACAAAAAGAATTTTACAATTCGAAATAGTAGTTCCTGAGATTACCGCGTTCAAACGAACAAACTCTTCAGCTTTATATTGTATTGTATTGTTTGCCATTTTTTCCATATTTTACACAAATTCTTCGCTCCTATTGGTCGCAGCTTAATTTTATAAAGCTTCAAGCCTTCCTTGATAAATGCACCATTCAACATTAAAAAAATTGTTCAATTTCATAAAGCAGTTCTTGAGATAAGCGCGTTAAAACGCAGAAAAATGTATATTTTTTGCCGTTTTTTCCATATTTTCCACAGATTCTTCGCAGCTATTGGTCACAGCTAAATGTTAAGTAGCCTAATGTCTAAGTCGATTAAGGCACCATCCAACACAAAAAGAATTATACCATTCGAACCAGTAGTTCCTGAGATAAGTGCGTTAAAACGCAGAAAAATGTATATTTTTTGCCGTTTTTTCCACATTTTCCAGTTTTCCCACTCTTCCATGAGGTTTTTCCAATTTTTTTTTTCACAGAAATCATCACTGAATGTAACAGTATGAACCATTAAAATTTCACAAATATTTGTTGGGTCATTTCGGAGTCTATAAGAGACATACAAACAAACACACTTCCATTTTTATATATATAGAGATTGAATTGTATTGTTTGCCGTTTTTTCCACATTTTACACAAATTCTTCGCTCCTATTGGTCGCAGCTAAATTTTATATAGCTTCAAGCCTTCCTTGATAAATGGACCATTCAACATTAAAAAAAATTGTTCAATTTCATAAAGCAGTTCCTGAGATAAGCGCGTTAAAACGCAGAAAAATGTATATTTTTTGCCGTTTTTTCCATATTTTCCACAGATTCTTCGCTGCTATTGGTCACAGCTAAATGTTAAGTAGCTTAATGTCTAAGTCGATTAAGGCACCATCCAACACAAAAAGAATTATACCATTCGAACCAGTAGTTCCTGAGATAAGTGCGTTAAAACGCAGAAAAATGTATATTTTTTGCCGTTTTTTTCCACATTTTCCAGTTTTCCCACTCTTCCATGAGGTTTTTCCAATTTTTTTTTCACAGAAATCATCACTGAATGTAACAGTATGAACCATTAAAATTTCACAAATATTTGTTGGGTCATTTCGGAGTCTATAAGAGACATACAAACAAACACACTTCCATTTTTATATATATAGAGATTGAATTGTATTGTTTGCCGTTTTTTCCACATTTTACACAAATTCTTCGCTCCTATTGGTCGCAGCTAAATTTTATATAGCTTCAAGCCTTCCTTGATAAATGCACCATTCAACATTAAAAAAATTGTTCAATTTCATAAAGCAGTTCTTGAGATAAGCGCGTTAAAACGCAGAAAAATGTATATTTTTTGCCGTTTTTTCCATATTTTCCACAGATTCTTCGCTGCTATTGGTCACAGCTAAATGTTAAGTAGCCTAATGTCTAAGTCGATTAAGGCACCATCCAACACAAAAAGAATTATACCTTTCGAACCAGTAGTTCCTGAGATAAGTGCGTTAAAACGCAGAAAAATGTATATTTTTTGCCGTTTTTTCCACATTTTCCAGTTTTCCCACTCTTCCATGAGGTTTTTCCAATTTTTTTTTCACAGAAATCATCACTGAATGTAACAGTATGAACCATTAAAATTTCACAAATATTTGTTGGGCCATTTCGGAGTCTATAAGAGACATACAAACAAACACACTTCCATTTTTATATATATAGAGATTGAATTGTATTGTTTGCCGTTTTTTCCACATTTTACACAAATTCTTCGCTCCTATTGGTCGCAGCTAAATTTTATATAGCTTCAAGCCTTCCTTGATGAATGGACCATTCAACATTAAAAAAATTGTTCAATTTCATAAAGCAGTTCTTGAGATAAGCGCGTTAAAACGCAGAAAAATGTATATTTTTTGCCGTTTTTTCCATATTTTCCACAGATTCTTCGCTGCTATTGGTCACAGCTAAATGTTAAGTAGCCTAATGTCTAAGTCGATTAAGGCACCATCCAACACAAAAAGAATTATACCATTCGAACCAGTAGTTCCTGAGATAAGTGCGTTAAAACGCAGAAAAGTGTATATTTTTTGCCGTTTTTTCCACATTTTCCAGTTTTCCCACTCTTCCATGAGGTTTTTCCAATTTTTTTTTCCACAGAAATCATCACTGAATGTAACAGTATGAACCATTAAAATTTCACAAATATTTGTTGGGCCATTTCGGAGTCTATAAGAGACATACAAACAAACACACTTCCATTTTTATATATATAGAGATTGTATTGTTTGCCATTTTTTCCATATTTTACACAAATTCTTCGCTCCTATTGGTCGCAGCTTAATTTTATAAAGCTTCAAGCCTTCCTTGATAAATGCACCATTCAACATTAAAAAAATTGTTCAATTTCATAAAGCAGTTCTTGAGATAAGCGCGTTAAAACGCAGAAAAATGTATATTTTTTGCCGTTTTTTCCATATTTTCCACAGATTCTTCGCAGCTATTGGTCACAGCTAAATGTTAAGTAGCCTAATGTCTAAGTCTATTAAGGCACCATCCAACACAAAAAGAATTATACCATTCGAACCAGTAGTTCCTGAGATAAGTGCGTTAAAACGCAGAAAAATGTATATTTTTTGCCGTTTTTTCCACATTTTCCAGTTTTCCCACTCTTCCATGAGGTTTTTCCAATTTTTTTTTTTCACAGAAATCATCACTGAATGTAACAGTATGAACCATTAAAATTTCACAAATATTTGTTGGGTCATTTCGGAGTCTAAAAGAGACATACAAACAAACACACTTCCATTTTTATATATATATAGAGATAAACGTGGCAATTTAAATATTATTTTATGATTTGAGCAAAAATGGAGGACATTCGTTAAATTGGTATTGCGATCCTCAATTATTGGGTTGGCAAGTGGAATTCTGATCTGATAGTTGTGTTAAATGATAGGAGGATCCGATCTCGGAACACGTTTGATTTTGGCAGCTAACAAACTCAAAATGAATTTCGATATTCATCTTTAATAACCAATAATTCACAAACATCAAATTTCTGTGCAGTGATTTCGCATCACTGCTTTTTTTGCGATGCTGATGCTTATGCAGCTGATGCTGATCCGTTGCTGATCGAGGAGAGGAGGACTTTTGACAAATTGAATTTTCTTTCAATAATTTTTTGTTTTCTGACGTTTGATTTTTGACACATTACGTATTATAGTGCCTTAAAATGGACTACAACCCCAACCGATGTATAGCTTATTCAATACCTATATAGTGATTTATAAATAAGGATTTTCCTTATACATGCATAATAAGCGTTATAATGGGCCCTATCGGGAATGAGTTTTCCCTGGAAATATTTCCCACATTCGGAAAATTCGTATCGTGAACGATGTTCGAAATTCCCCTAGAAATTTATTGCTATCATGAACACTTTTTCCATGGGAAATTTCTCGTTATTTCTCTGGAGTTTTTTCCCATTCATTTGATGGAGAAATTGCTAGCAAAATCCTTTCTGCAGTAAGAAAGAAGATATGCGGCCCTATCGAGGTAACCGTCGGAGCGGAATTTTCTCCGATTTCCTCCGAATCGGAGACATTTTCCCTGTTGGAGCAACCTCGAAGCAAAAATCGGAGAAAATTCCGCTCCGACGGTTACCTCGATTGGGCCGATGGTCAGACTTTAAAAGAGAGTTTTGCTTTATTTTGGGGAGTACCATTACATTGCTTGAATAAACCACAAGCCTTTGCAAGCAATATTTAAACCTACTTAAAAAAGAAAGTGGTCGAATCGAAAGATGGGTTCTTCGGCTTCATTTCTTAAAATTCAACATCAGGCTGAATGTAATATAGCAGATTCTTTGTCAAGATTTTGCAATATTCAAGAAGTGGACATTGTGAATATTATACTTTTGTGCATCAATGGAGAATGTGGTTCCCTATGTGCTTACGAAAAGTGAGGTGGTGAAAGAAAATGCCACTGTCCAAGAGATTATGGAAGCTATAGAAAATATAAAAAAAGACGATTGGCCAGCTAGTACTAAAAATTATTTTCAAGCCCACCAGTGCCTATGATTTTCGGCGCCTGGCAATGCATTGCAATGTGTCCGTTATCATATCGCGGTTTCGCTTTTGCGATCATTGAAGATATCTTCTGAAGATTGGGATATCCTGAAAGCATAAAAGTAGATAATGCTCCGAAGTTTGTGAGTGTTGAATTTAAGGGGTATTGTGAGAGTAACAACATTGACTTGATCGTAGCAAAGTTCCGATCGTAACATTTATTTTGATCGTGGTATCCGTTTCGTAAAGGAAATGTTGTCGTGTAACAACGCATGTATTTCCGCAAATGTTCCGCCACAAAAATAAAAATTAATCAATCAAAAAGAAATATTTCTTTCAAAAAAATTCGAATTTGATTTCCGAATTGTTTCCCTGGGAAAAATCATTCCGAAGGAGTTTCACGATAACTAAGAAATATTTCTTGGGAGATTCCTGATAGGGCCCAATAAGTCTATCTTCGGTTTATAAATAAGGCTGTAAGTTTCTATATTGCTATTAAATTATACTTACTTTTCGTTTTCCTTCTCCATATTTGCAAATAATCTATGGAATTAAAAACTAATCAATCTGTAGCAATGATGCTTTTTTGTTTACTTTATGCGCATCAGTTTTAAGCAACTTTGTAATTGTGAACAGTTAACGAGAAAAATGATGCAAAAATCTGCGTTTGTGAACGTTTGACTTTGAATGATTGTGCATCATGACTGCAGTGATGCGTTTATGAATTTACACTTTATTAGTTGGGACAGCATTGATTTGCAGATTTTACATTTTGCAATAATTTAAATGGGGTAAGCCTTGACGTGGCGGAGCGTCTTACGGTGACTATTACTATGATCTATGAAGCTTAGAGCTATGCGATCGCGAAACTTGTTTTCGCAGAAGGTCAACAGATCGTAGCGGAGTAGGCTGTTGCTACTAATTACCCTCCAACGAAGAAGTGGTCCCACCAAGGCTCTCTCAACGAGTGACGGCAGCGAATGAATTTCTTTTTTTGGAATTAACGGTGGCGTCTTCAGTTCCAGTTAGGCCGAATACCTTTACGGGCTACTTCGACTTATTTGAAGCCCAGACCGTAAAAGGAGCGTTTTTCCGGCTCTTGCACTTGGAGTCACATCAAGTGCCTGGTATTCCCGACTACGTAAAAAAACATTTAGTTGCGAAGCAACAACAGGCCTCGAAAACTGACGGATACACTGATGACGACCCATGCAAATGCTTTAACGACAAATAATTTCGGATATGCACTTGGAATGATAGGTCCCTTAAATAGAGCGAACAATTAGCGGAGACCCTCAACTGCTACAAAGCAGACATTACCGCTATTCAGGAAATGCGATGGGATGTACCGTGAAAAGAGGATGAAAAACTCTGACATTTACTATGGTAATTGTTACCGAGAACAACAACAGCCGTTCTGGATGCAGATTCGTCGTGGGAAGCATACTCAGGCAAAAAGTCTTGAGTTTCAAATGTGTTAGCGAACGCATCACGACGATCCGAATCAAATAATATGCGCGCATGCCCCAACAGAAGAGAAAAAGGCGAAGCCAAAGACGAGGAATGTTCTAGCTATGACATTAAAATTGTTTCGGCGATTTTTACGCAATGCTGGGAAAAGAGGACATTTTTGGTGGAACAGTCGTAAAGCACAGCCTGCACGTCACCACTTCCGGCAACGGATTCAGGCTGATCGATTTTGCTGCCACATCTCAAAATCCATAAAGGAACATGGAGATCTCCTGATCAATCAACCGTCAACCAGATTGATCACATTGCGATCGACGAAAAGCACTTGTCCAGCATTCTAGATGTTCGAACTTTCCGAAGAGCATACATCGACTCAGAGAGCTCGGTCATTTAGAGCGGATGGACACCAATGCTCCGCCTTGGAAAGACTGTTGATTGAGGCCCATGGTCAGGTTATGTAATTTCTTGAACATCATTCTTGAAAAGATAGTAAAACTAATTCATCAACACTCGATGCCCAATCTTTCAAGTGTCCTTCCAGTTACTAAGATCGACGACGGCGACTGACATATTTAGAAGAAGAGTAGAGCGTTTATGAGTTATTTTAATTCGAGGTGGCTAAGTTTTTGCCTACGTAGGCTCCCCTATTAATTCTGATGAAGACCAATTATTGAATTGGGAAGGTCGTTAGATAGTTAAGTCCTCCCTAGAGTGTTCAAAGTATACAAAACAAAGCAGAGATGCTCAACCTGGATAACTTTGTTCTTATACAGGACCAACACCAACAGCTCGTACTACTCAAGTACTTAAAACTTTTTCCTGGCCAGCAAAACCCAGATCTCAATTCCATTGAATATTCAGCGCATTAATAGACTTCAATAGTCGCTGCTCGCACGATATACGATATACCCCTCATAAAGCAAGATATTTCTTTGACGTCCAAGTCCAAGTCCAGTCGTGCCTACGGCGATTTGGTTTACTTTGCTTGAAAATAAAACAATGCTTTCCAAAATTTGAAAACCTTTTTAATTATCCTATTATTTATACACAAAAATATATAAATAAATGTATAACATTTCAACAACAGAAAAATAAATGCAAAGAATGTGAATGTTCCATTCGAATTCGTTTAAGCTAAAACCCATTATTCCTTCAATTAGAAATCTAAAGCCTTTTTAACAGCAGCCAGACATCGATGTTTGTCGGGCAAGTAGAATGGTTCAAAAACATGAGGAAACGGTGTGTCCCAGCCAGCGACCCTTAAAACAGGTGCTTCCAGGTGGAGGAAACAAGCCTGTTGAATGTATGCAGCTATTTCGGCTCCAAATCCTTGAGTCAGAGGAGCTTCATGTGCGACAATAACTCTGCCTGTTTTTTTTACCGACTAGAACGAAAAATGGTGGTTGGATTTATGGAAAACTCTTAAAGGACCTATTTACATTTGCTATGGTATCCTTGTCCCATGGCAGAATGGAAACCAAATCGATAACTTCACAATTAGCGCCATAATTTTGTTTCGCTAGATCAGCAACCTGAAGGTAAGAAATACAAAGTTCTCATGTAAATGTTGAAAGAATTGCCTTTTCTTAAAGTACCTCAAGCAAGACATGAACTTGTGTGCCCCAGCCAATTAAAGTGACATCGTTGCCTTTCCTCAAAACATCAGCTTTTCCCAGGGGTGAGGTATACGATTCAATTGGTACATCCTCAACGGCAGCCCTATACAATGTCTTAGGTTCGAACACAATGCACGGGTCCTTATCCTTGATGCATGCCAAAAGCAAGCCCTTCGCCTTTGCTGCACCTCGAGGTACAACAATCTTTAAACCAGGTGTATGGGCAAAATAAGCTTCTGGACTTTGTGAATGATAGAGAGCTCCATGGCCTACAGCCCCACAAGGAGCCCGTATCGTTAGCGAACCACAATCAAAAATGCCACCCGATCGGTATCGGTACTTAGCTGCTTCGTTTACAATTTGATCGAATGCTGGAAAAATGTAATCTGCAAATTGGATTTCAGCAATTGCCGTCGCTCCGGTATTCGCCACACCAATGGCAAAACCTGCTATTCCCTGCTCGCAGAGAGGTGTGTTGAAGACACGTTCCTTTCCATATTTTTCTTGCAAATTGAGCGAACACCTAAAGACACCGCCAAATCCGACATCTTCACCGAAAACAAGAGCTGACTTGTCATCTTGAAGGGCTATATCCATGGCATTGTTTATGGCCTGAAACATGTTCATTTTTTGAACACTTGCATCCTTGTTTTGTGGTTTGTCGGGATAGTATGTAAAGTGAGAGCGATTCTGCGCTGCTGCTGTTTGGAAAATCGCTTTTAAGGGTGTTCTTTTGAGGAAAATTGACATGTTGTTTTATATCTTTGTTTTTGGTTATTGATTTTTTGTTCAACTTTTTTTTTTGCAACGACCGACGTCATCGTGTTGATAAGAAAAAGTCGCAGGGAGACAGTTTTTGGAGAGATAGCAGAGTTTAACTGTCAAAAAATTGAACTTCCACTTTCCAATAGGTAAATTTTCGTATCAGGGAAATTTTCGTGGTTAACAGAAGTTTGACCGTATTTCGTATTTTACAAAATTTTTTGGATATAAATTTGCGATTTTCGAACATGTTCTCACTCTCGAAAATGACAGCTGAAATTTGTAATGAAATGTCAGACTCGTCACGCGACAGTTGTTCAGAGGTGCGTTTTTGCGCTGACTATAATCAACTATAATCGACAATGGTTGACTATTTCTCGTTTTTGCACGCCAATGGGTACGTTCAATCACGTAACCAAAAGGTATCGGATAGCTTTTTGTTAGTGTAATCCATAGTAAAAAATAGCAAATACATGAACCATTTTCTGTCAAAAAAAAAATCCAAAGGTATCTGAGAATTTTTGGTATACCTTGGGTATCCGAGTGATCAGCTGATCAACACATGATTTTTTTGTCTTGTATTGTTTGGCGCGCTATTTTACCAGCTTCCAATTTAGAAGAGATTTGAATGAAATATAATAAAATAACTGTCGATGTTATTTTTAACAATATTTTTTATAATTTAGGGCCAGTTCGTTCACAGTGGGTTAAATCTTCAATTTGTTTATCACAGATTCCTCTTATGGTGGATTTACATGTATCTGCATTTTTAGTTCTGCAAAAAAGAGAGATGCAACATACAAAAATCGTGCTCGTTCGATAGAGAGGCAAAATCAAAATGCAGACATCTTGTCAAGATCAAGATTATAGGAAATAATAGAAATCAAGATCAAGATTATGGTTAAGACGAACATGTTCATCTTTTTTATAGCATGTTCATCTGCATTTGAGGTTCCTATAACTGAGTTCAGGTCAACAGCGAATCTCCCTTTCTCACCTGAACGCTAAAAAAGCAACAAAAACTATGATTGTCAATTTTTCCGCTCATATTATGATTGATAAGCGAATTTTTAAGAAATAAAAGAATTAATTCAAATTAAATTAAAAAATCAAACGAAACATGGAAAACACAAATAACAATCAAAAGCAAATTGGATCCCTTAGGTTAGGTTAGGTTAGGTTATATGGGCTGACAGTTGATTTTGTTACCGTCACACTTAGATCAATGTAGATCCGTTGTGATACCCTGAAGTGTTGTAACTTCTGAAAAGATGATTTAACCTATGAATTCTATGGTTGATCGAGCCATTTGGTGGACTTGATAAAGTTCAATAGGCGATTGCCTGGGAGTTCAGATAGTTCTTCTAGTTCATTGAAGAAATGGTTGCCTAAGAATTTTGATCTGGTACGGCAGAGTGCTGGACAGTGGCATAAAAAGTGAGCCGTGTTTTCGTGCTCATCCTCATCGCCGCAGCCTCTGCATATGTCGTCCGTACTAAGCCCCATCTTCTTTTTGTGGTAGCCAAGTAGATTATGTCCCGTTATCACACTTATGAGGGATCTTAGGGACGGTTTTTTGAGAAGTAAAATCTTTTTGGATTTTTCCTTGTCATAATGAGGCCAGAGTTTCCTGGTATTACCGCAGGTTTCTAGTAGGTTCCATCTATCATTTGCTTTTTGAATGATGTTATTACTAATGTTTCTCTTTAGTTCGCATTGAGGGATTCTGATGTTGTGGTCTATGAGAGAGGGATCAAGTACCGAGCCTTCTCTTGCAAGCTCATCCGCTTTTTCATTTCCTGGCACACCACTGTGACCGGGAACCCAGCAGAGTCTTACGTTGTGCTGCATACCAAGAACCCTTAGCTCTTCGCAACAGCAAGAAACAAGCTTTGACTTGATTTGCGTGGCAGAGATCGCTTTTATTGCTGCTTGGCTATCAATGAAAAAGGTGATATCAGCGTGTGGTATCGCCATCATGGATATTTGATTAGCAGCGTTTTTCACTGCCAAGATCTCAGCTTGGAAGACGCTGCAATGGTCAGGAAGTCTGAATGAACTGGCAAGGCTAAGATTTTCTGAGTAGAAACCTGCCCCTACCCCAGTAGTCATTTTCGAACCATCGGTGAAGATGGTAAGATTCGATTCGTTAGTGTAGGGTACACTGTTTTCCCAGTCCTCTCTATTAGGGAAGCTGGTAGTGAAGTTTTTATCGAAGTCTAGATAAGGGGTCATGCAATCAGTACGAACGTTATTGCCAACGTATTTTGTAAGGATCGTGGTATGGCCGTGTTGACTAGATCTCCAAATATCGGTCTGACTAAGTCGGAGAGCGCTGTTTGCTGCTGATTCTTGTGCAAATAGGTCTATAGGGGTGAGATTTAGGATCGCTTCAAGACCCGCTGTTGGGGTAGTCCTCATCACCCCCGTAGTGCTAATGCATGCCATTCTTTGTACTTTGGTGAGGGTTTTTAAGTTCGTGGATTTCTCCAGAGCTTGCCACCAAACCAAACTGCCATAAGTCAGAATGGGTCTAACAATGGCTGTGTACATCCACATGATTATCTTTGGATTTGGCCCCCAGTTTCTTCCCAGAATCCTGTTACACGAGTAGAGCGCAATCATGGCTTTCTTGTATCTTTCCTGTATGTTTAGACCCCAGTTGAGTTTCTTGTCCAAGATAACTCCAAGGTATCTTGCTTTTTCTGAAACTATAAGTGGGGTGTTGTCAATTTTTGGTATCTCAAAAGAAGGTATTTTCCTTCTGTTGGTGAAAAGTACCAGTTCTGTTTTCAGGGGGTTAACCTTCAGACCGCATTTCTTGGTCCAGTTATTGACCATAGTTAATGCGCCTTCTAGTTGTTCGCTTACAGTGGTCAGGTATTTACCCGTCGCTAGAAGCGCTAAGTCGTCGGCATAGGCTATAATTCTGACACCGCTGTTTTTGAGTTTGATGAGAATTTCATTCATCACCAAAGTCCAGAGGAGGGGTGAGAGGATTCCGCCTTGTGGAGTCCCTCTAGATGTGTACATCTTTATATCAGAGTTACCTAGTACGCAATGGATTTGTCTGCTTTTCAACATACACGTAATCCATTTTATAAGTGTAGGTTCTATTTTAAGATCAGTGAGAGTTTTTTCAATGGCACTGTTGTGGACATTGTTGAATGCTCCTTCGATATCGAGAAAAGAGGCAAGGGTGTATTCTTTCACCGCGAGCGACTTCTCTATTGTTCTGACTGCACAGTGTAGGGCTGTTTCTACACTTCTGCCTTTTGTATAGGCGTGCTGAAATGGTGATAAGGATTCTGGCTTTAAGTTGCTACGGATGTGCATATCAATCAATCTCTCAAGTGTTTTTAGTGCGAAAGAGGTTAGACTGATAGGTCTGAAGTCTTTTGGTTCTGTGTGACTGGGCTTGCCAGCTTTTGGTATGAAGACGACTTTAACTTCACGCCAAGCCTTTGGAACATATCCTAACTTAAGACTGTTAAGGAATATGTTTACCAGATGTGGAGTGATGATATCACTGCTTTTTTGCAGCATCAAGGGGAAGATGCCGTCTAGGCCTGGGGATTTGTAAGGAGAGAATGAGTTAATAGCCCAGATTAACTTTTCTTTTGTTATTAATTCCCTAGGAATTTCAGGTACCGAGTATATGGTGTTTATTGACTCGTTTATTAGGTCTGCGCTACATCCTGGGAAGTGTGTTTGAACCAGGAGTTTTAGGCTTTCTTGACAGGACTCTGTCCATTGATCATTAGGTCCTTTTAGGGAACCTATGGGTGTGTTTACTTTGGAGAGTATTTTCCTTAGTCTTGCTGAATGGTTAGTACATTCAATGCTACTACAGAAGTTTCTCCATGAGCTTCGTTTCGCCCTTTGAGTTTCAATTTTGAATTTTCTTTGACTGGTTTTATAACATTCCCAGTCGCTATCTAGTCTAGTGCGTTTAGCCCTATTGAAAAGTTTCCTTGTTTCTTTCCTAATATTACTGAGCTCAGTAGTCCACCAGGGCGGCTTATTGTTTTTCTTCGCCGCTGTAATGAGTGGACAGCTTTTGTCAAAGGCGTTCCGCATAATTCCCGTGAATTCCATAGTTAATTCATCTAAGCTATCTGAATTAAGATTAGTATCGGTACTTAGCTGACCTATGTTCTTAATAATTTCGCTGTTAAAGACGTGCCAATCAGTACGTCTATTGTTTCTAAAAGGTTTGCTTTCCCGCTTAGTATCAGGGATGCAGAATTCGATTAGACGATGATCTGCGAAAGATGCGTCGTCTAGTACCTTCCATTGCTCTACCTGACAAGTATCTGAGTTGCTTGTTATGGTGATATCGAGCACCTCCTTACGGGTTTTTGTAACAAAGGTGGGAGTGTTACCTCTGTTAGCTACTATAAGGTTGTTATCAATAATGTATTCAAAAAGGGACTCGCCCCTTGTGTTAGTATCGGTGCTTCCCCACTGCACATGATGTGAGTTAGAGTCGCACCCTACGACTACGTTAAACTTGTTCTTACTTGCATAGGATATCAATAGATTAGTGATATCAGCTGGTGGTCCTTCCGTACCGTCGTACGGCATGTAAGTGGATGAGAGAATGAGCGTTGGGAGCCCTTCTCGCTCCAGTTTTACCGCTGTTTGGTCAATATTGCTGTAAGTAGTCAGAAGAAAAAGATTAGACTGTTTCCTTGCTACGATGCATGTTCTGGGATTACTGTTACGGCTGTCAAGGTTGGGCTTGTACAGCAGAAGTTCTCTCGAGTGTAGTCCCTTAATTTTGCCGCCTGATACCCAGGGTTCCTGTATAAGGGCTACATCGTACTGTCTACTTTCCATGAGGTAGACTAGGTTAGCGCTGGCGGCTTTACTGTGTTGGAGATTGATTTGTAAGATTCTCAATTCCATTATATAATACAGTATTTGTTCAACGCTTTACTAACCTGTTTCTTTTTGTTGGCAGTCAACCTCAGTTTGCATCGGGTTATCCCGACACGCACTTTGAAGTCAGCTTTCCTGAGAAGTGGGATGGCTTTTTGGGTCAGCCTAACTTCCACCTCGGTGCCTTCCTTGGTTTTTTCAGTTTTAATAATCTCCCAGTCTTGGCTTAGGAGATCACTATTCAGAGATAGGATGTATCTCTCTAGCCGGTCGTTGGGGATGGCGGGGCCTTTGACCACTAGTTTGCCTACTGGTCTGTACAGCTCCTTGATCGCTTTCACCTCGATGAGACGAAGATCAGCGCCTTGCCATGGGGCTGACGTATTTTTAATAAACTCTCGGAGCCACTCAAGAGTTACGTCATTCTCACAGTTCAGCACCTTGAAACCATGAGTTGTCGTGAGGTTACCGAAGAGTGGCACTTGCCTACTCTTAACGATAGCCTCGTTGACTTCCTCAAGGATCCTTAGTTCAAGGAGCTGCCATTCATCTTCGGTTAGCCTACGTGTGGGTTTACCATAGTCAGCTATAGCGACTTGGTGACCCTTAACGATGGCCCGAGAAATCTTCACTCTCTTCGTTGCTGCGTGTGGCGAAGAGGTGTTTGGAGAGTTACTGGCATTCCTCGCCCTTTTCGAGGAGCATGCTGCTTCTTCCGGGGGGGGGATTGTGACCGCTTTGCCAGCAACCGTAATTTCCGACGCTTTTTGCAAACGAGACTTGGATTTCTCAAACGCTGCCCTCTCCTTGGCCGTAAGAGACTCGGGAGTTCTTTTGGCAAACCGACGAACGATTCTCTCAGCATTGCGTTGCTGACGTCTACGAATTTCGTAATCGTTGAGAGCGCCGGTTTTGCGCTGTTTAATCCCTTTTCTTAGTACTGTGGCTAAGCTGTCGATTGTGGTGTCAATCGTTTGGTTTTCGGGCTCAGAAACGGAGGTTGTGCTAAGGTTGCCTTGTGAGCAATGGCCTACTAGGTTACCCTCGCACTCTCTTGTTTCTTTACCCTCATCTGGGGTGCCCGTCACATTCGCTTGGCTAATCGGACCCCTAGGTTCCGGGATTAGTTCGGCTGGTGTGGCTGACTCCCCGATGTGTGTCCGCCCGATTTGTTCCATTTTGTTGTTGTTCTCTTCTTGTTGTTTGTCAATTGGTTTTATGTTCGCTAAGTGTTTTGAGGACTTAGCACCGGACGTTGATGGGGTGCACCCTTTCCCGCGCTTGGAATTAGCGTTAGGAGCAGGTGGTCCCATCTGTGTCTTCGAGCTCGAGTTTTCTGGAGGGGGATTACTTGATGTCAGGTTGTCCTTAATCAAGATCTCCCTATCCAAAAAAGCACGAGCGTTGTGCAGCCTCATACGCTCCACTTCCGACATCTGGTCCCAATTTAATTGACCCAATCTTTTTATTGTGCGTTTGCAGTTGGAGATTCTACTCCGCCTGGAAACGTTCGATACGTTGGAGACGTTCGAGCTAGCGACTGAGGAGACCTCGCTGGCGTCATCGACGTCAGTCGCACTAACTCCGTCCTTCATACCGAGATTCGCGAAGGGATCGACGAGGAGGAGATTTTCTTCCTCCTCGGTTAATGGTATGTGCTTTGATGAAGAGCTCATAATATTTTCTATTAATCTCTGCTTATATTTTGAAACTGTTGAGAAAAAAGAAATGAAAAAGAAAAAGAAAAAGAAAAAAGAAAAAGAAAAAAGAAAAAGTTTCGAAAAAAATAAGTAGGGTTGTCATTAAAAATAAATAAATATGAAAAAATGATGTCACTGGCGACTTCTCCTCTCGATATTGAGATCGTGAGGCAAAGCCAAAGCCGGCAGTCGTGACTACTACCGACCGTTTAGCGTATATCCCCGCTATGGTTTCGTTCATTATTTTTAGTTCTTCCATATTCATAGGGGTGGGCCTCTCTTAGTTTGCCCAAACCCTAGCTGGTAGTTGAGAAACTGCTCGAAAGCTAGAGACTGCGACTGGCCTGCTTGAGGTTTGAGTGTAAGCCTCCTCACCAACGTCAAGGTGGAGACCCGTCGAGGAGGAAAACTGTTTTCAAATGATGAATAATGTTTTAAATGAACTTGTGAAAATTGGATCCCTTACCGAAGAATCCCTTTAAAAGGAAAGAACGCCTGAAACGACTGAGAGAAATAGCACAGCAAGGCGAAGACGCTACAAGTGACACCACGGAAATACCCAAGTAAATTTGCTCATCTTTTCCCCTTTCCATCTAACCTAGTCATGAATTTAACTTGTATTCCACAGGCCAATATTCCGGAGTTACAAACCCCAAGATGAAAACCTCAGCGAACAAGGTCCAGCCGGTGAGATCGAAAAAGAAGTCGAATCACAGCTTGAACTGCTCAAGACTCCAAATGTTATTGAAGAAATCGACATAGGCAATCTGGCTCCACGAAAACCAGATTGGGATCTTAAACGTGACGTTGCCAAAAAGCTAGGAAAACTCGATAGACGCACCCAGAAAGCTATCGCCGAGCTGATTCGCAAAAGACTAAAAAAGAACCTGGATCTCTTACAGGTTGTCAATGTGGGTGCGGCTATTGAAGCAAGACCATCTGAGGACGTCGTCGAGTAAAAAGATTTTATTATACAATAAATTAAAATAATAACTAATTTTTTAACATAATTCGCTTTTATCACTTGTGAGTGTGACATGCAATTGCAGAGGAGCATACGTTCACTGTATTTGTTCTCAATGGAATCAGCGAAGTGTTTCATTGACTCCAATTGCATAGGGATGTCCTTTCTCAGACCCTCTATCGCCCGTTGCAGTCCCTGAATCTTTTCTTCCTGAATGATTAGTTGTTTGTCCTTTTCGCGGATGACTTTCTCTTGTTGGAAGGCCACTTCGGTTCGCAGACTAATTGTCTTCTTGTTTTTCATGATCTCCTGACTCCGCTTGGCAATGATTTCGTTAGCTTTTGAGATCTCCTCGGTGGCCATTTCCAGTGCTTGTCGCTTGGTTTGGCAAATCTTTTTCTCTGCTTCCAGCTCGGCTAGCAAATCAGACTGTTCAGATTGCAAAACAGAAACTTTGAGAATCGTCATTTCGCTATGAACTGTGCCAAGCCCAGAAATACCTTCATTTTGTCGAACTTCTTGAATTTATCCTGCAGCTCGTGAATGTGCTTCCTCGAGTCCATCATATGCATGTCGTTTTTCCTCTCGATATTTTTTAGCGCTGCCATATCCGACACAAGCTTCTCGTTTTGGTCCTTCAACGATGAAATCGACGACTTCAGCGATGCAATCTCATTTCGAAAATTGTCACATCGCTTTGTCTCATGGCTGGAAGTAAAGGGTTTTCGTTTGGTGTATTTTGGGTTCTCTTAAACTGTCTTACCATTTTTCCGAGTACAGATTTGCCTTATCTTGGAGCGCTTTGTCAAGTTGAGCTTGCAAGTTCTTGAGGGCCTCTTGCATGCGCTGGATCTCCTCCTGATGCCTGATATAGTCATTGCTTTACTGTTCTCTAGTAGAGATTCTCTCAATTTCGAATTCTTGACTTCCAATTCCAATTGAGACATTCGATTGATATGCGAATTGAGAATTTCTTTTTGATAAATAAATGAAAAAATGGCGACTCTTTATCTGTCACTGAGCTATAAAAAATTATGGCAATTAAAAAAAGCAGGCATATAGTGTACTCTTTCACTCTTGTATAACGACGTATATCTCACCCGCTTTACTTTTCTTGATTTTTACAGATCAAGATGATGCAGATACATGTAAATCCACCATTAATCCATAATTAAGAACTTGTGATAATCAAAGAGTGTTTGTTCACTTTTTTTTCACCTTGATTAGCAAATCATGGTTTTTCCATAAATCATTCCATTTTCCAGTCTATCACTCAGTTTCATTGTCAAAACTTAATCAAGAATTAAGTTTACAAGTTTCATTTTGTTGTTAATTGTTGTTTTTTTTTTTTAATTCAGTACGTGTTTGCTTTATTTCGAAATTTCAAAATTCAAAACAAAACAATGAGAAAACTGACAAATGGACGAATGATGTACTTCTTTTTTCCTGATAAGAAAATTAAATGTATCATATGCATATTTCTATAAC
Source organism: Sphaerophoria taeniata (assembly GCA_943590905.1). Classification (NCBI taxonomy): domain Eukaryota; kingdom Metazoa; phylum Arthropoda; class Insecta; order Diptera; family Syrphidae; genus Sphaerophoria; species Sphaerophoria taeniata. The sequence goes on along the minus strand of OX016540.1, from coordinate 19,601,801 downwards.
GTTCATGAAATTGTGATAAGTGGCCTGTTATGCTTAATGTATAAAAATGTTAATGCTAATCCGTTGAAAACACTTCTTTTGTACCAGTGGAGTGTTTAGTACCAAATAAAGTTCAATAAAGCAAACAATAAAGTTATGGTGTGATAGTTATTTATTCTGGAACAAAGCTCCAACATCTACTTGTTTGGTTAATCCTTCGGTAAATACATAGGTATCAACAGATTTGAAGTTTCCTATATAGTGTCTCTATCGTGTGTTATGAATAAGAGTTTGAGGGTATAACAGTGTTCTAAAACTGAACATTCTGTTTAGTTTTCATTTTAAGCATAAATGATTTCTGATAACATTCTTGCTCGATTTGATGGATATCCACAATTCTATGAGGCTTGAATAAGCAAATGTCATGTCAGTTGTCAGTACGTAAATCAAGTATGAACAAACTGAATTATAGTACATCCTTGATTAAATTGCCTTAATCGAGCAAAATTGGATGATTAACAAAATCTCAAATTAAGTGCTCAAATCATGGATTTATTAATTACAGTTTTTGTGAACAAACGAATTCTAGGATTATCAACTGGAATAATCCTTGATTAAAGATGATCAAGCTTGAACGAACTGGCCCTTAGATTACTCGGAAGATGTTTGCCGACGAATTTACAGCCATAAACAATTCCCTGTTCTCAAGCGTTTGATTTGTTGTTTTTTTTTTCATAGACGTTTTGACAGCTATCTGGATTCAGTGCCCCGGTTCTGTATCTCAGTCGTTAATTTAGCGAATCGTTAAAAAATGGAACAGATTGTTCCCTCGTTAACGATCCTGGAAAAGTTTGTGTTCTGTAACTACAATCGTTAACTCAAATTTGCGTCGTTAATTGAACTGGAATTTCCAGTGGAAATCGTTAAAATTGACATTTCTTTCAAATAATAAAATATTTAAAATAAAATAATTTTCTTTATTCTTTTTTCTTTCAATAATGGGGGACGATGTCGTAAAGCAAGAAAATATCGAAAGTTTAATTGACGATACCGAATGTTTAGTTTGCAGTACGTGTGCTCTATCATTTATCCCATCCTTACTTATTTTTTCTTTTATTTTCAGAGTCATTCGTCTGTGCAATGTACAAAAAAAGCATAAGATGCATCCATTCTTCCAACTCATCGCAAATTGTGTGCAACCTCTGTGGAGAGGCATATCCTCATAAGCTAATGCTGCTGCCACCACAGTACCGACACCGAGCCCAAAAAAGTAGTCTCGAAAAAAGAAGAAGATTCTTTTCTTCCTCATCTAGCTCTGTGTCGAGTGAAGAGGCCATTCCACAGATGCCCAAGCCGTTGAAATCAAGCAGGAAAAAAAATAAAAAAAGGGAAACGCTGTTGTCTGTTTAGGAAAGCAAGAAAATATCGAAAGTCCAATTATTGACGATACCGAGTGTTTAGTTCGCAAGCGTTCTGACTCGGAAAAATTGCCAACGTGAAGATTGGAAACGCTATTGCAAGGAATACGTCAACCTGTACAGTTTCGTGTGTTGAATGTGCTGCGACATTGGGTGGATCATCTTTTTATGATTTCGAAAAGGATCCGAGATTGCAGGAGACAATGTTGCACTTTTTGGAGAATGTAAATGGCAAATCGATGAAGAAATGTGTTGATTCGGTAATTAAGATTGTTCAAAGAAAGGTATTTATCAAGTGAGTTTATTATAACCAATAATAAAATATTTTTCTCTTCTCTCTTCATAGAAAAACGAACATGAAAAAAGTCAAAAGCAAATAACATTCGCTTACGGCAACGGCCCTCCACCCATCGAACAGCATCTCCAAGTACAAAACTCTGAAATCAATATACTCACAACTCACACTGCATCCTCTGGAGCTCGCTCGGCAAGCAACTCTCTTCGAATTTGAACTCTACAACAATGTCAAACCCTCAGAGTTTGTCGGTTCGCCATGGACCAAAAAAGACAAGGAAATCAAAAGTCCAAAAGGGAAATCCCATCCGAAAACAGCCCACCGAGGAAGAACAAAAAACGACTCCGTTCGAATGTCAAAATTCGACTCTACACGAAAAAGTAAACGTTCTATCGGACAACATTCTACACATGAAGCATGAATTCCAGAGACTGAACTCAAACGAACCCTTGAAGAGGGTCCTGGCGGAGATGCAAATTTACGTGCGAAAATTGAAAATTGATAAGTTTGTTCGTTGTCCTGATGGAAGTATAACGAAAAAGAATGTTTGTGGTAAAATCTTTAATCCAAATTCAAAGGGACTCAAAGTACAAAGATTTTCTTTTTGTTCAGTGTGCTCGAGGAACCTACCAAGATGCAGCTTTGAATGTTTGTAAATTGTGTCCAGTGGGAACTTATAATTCGGAGGTTAATAATAGTAATAGCAATAATAGTCTGCCAATTTTATTCAAATTTAACTCTCATCACTCTCATGTACATCAATAACTTGTTGGCGGAGAAATCTTTATTTCAATTAAAATAAATAAATCTTAAATTAACAAACGTCTACGAGATCTTTTTCCTTCCATATATAGGTTAGGTTAGGTTAAAGTGGCTGCGGATACAGAATCCACACACTTAGGACAAAAGAAAAGGCCCATTGTGATACCACATGAATCTAGAGAATTACTTCTTATTAGTCGAACCATTTTGAGCTTTTTATGAAGCGAAGAAGATATTTGATATCCTTATTAGCCAATTCACTGGGATTATCATAAAAGTATTCTCTCAGATGAAGTTTGCGTCTTAGTGAAAGAGCACGGCAAGTGCAGAGAAGGTGAGAGATTGTTTCCTCTTCTTCCTCGACCATACAGCTCCTGCAGAAGTCATTTGCGGCTATTGCGTGTCTGCCTATAAGACAGTGTCCCGTAAGGAAACCTATAAGGGAGCTAATATGAAATCTGCTTTGAGACAACAATTCTTGAGAGCGCTTTAGTTCTAGTGACGGCCAAATGGTTTTTGTGACTACGCACGTTGGTAAATTGTACCACCTTGAATTTGTTATAGTTAAGGCTGTTTCTTTTAACCGAAGTTTACATGTAGCTATCGGTATACCTATCTTTTCCCTTTCAGGTGAAATAGGTATGACGGTTCCATTTTTAGCGAGTTCATCGGCTCTACAATTTCCTGTGATGTCTCTGTGGCCCGGCACCCAACAGAGGTTCCATACATGATTACGTTCCTGTAACCAGAAAGTTCTGCATCTATATCTTTTCAAAGTCCCCATCATCCAGAGTCCGACGAACGTCGAAAGTTATATGTCTTGTGATCTTCGGTGTTGTGCGAAGACCAGGCATGGAGTTGAACGTTTTCCTGCCAAGGGAAATTTGCCCTCATTTCATCAATGAACCGGCTCTTGCCGATTCCGCCTAGTCACAAACAAATTTAATTTGTGTAAAAACATTTATTAACCATTAGTTAAGTTAACTGGTTTTAGTTTACTGGTAATCCTCTTCATTTAGAGCATTTAACTCGACTGCGGGATCAGTGACATCCAAAGCGGCGTGATGCACAATATTGTTCCTCGTTTCCATCTGCAAATTGAAAAGTGGGTTTTATGAGCAATGATGTGAAGAAATCGCAATGAAGTTCAATCCTATCCAAAAGTATTGCTAGTAAGCAAGTGTTAACGTTATTTCTTGAATTGTTGATACTAACATCATCATCACCGTCTCTTTCATCATTGTCCTCCGATGCATTTGATTCCGAATCACTTCACTCGCCGCTTTTCTCAAAAACCACGTCTGCATTTGGACTTTCAGCATCGTCATAAAGAGCACGCAATACACCATCATTGAAGTACTCCGTATCATTCCGAGGACCATCAAAAATATTATTAAACTGCAAAAAGATGAAGTTAAGAATCAAACAATAGAAAGATCCAACAATAACACACATACCTGCTCGCTAGTTCTGGAATCTCCGTTAAACAAAAACCCAGACGCCTGTGGACGCTCGGCCATCACATCCAAGATAATATTATCCATCCAAGTCATTTGTTGATCGTCTAATAAGGTATGTATGGTATGTGTACCACTATCCGAACCTTGGGCAGCATTCAATATTGCGACCCCGTCGTTCGCATTGCATTTGCAATATCTTCTTCTTTGTTGTCAATCCTGGAGAAATGGTCAATCGCGACAATGTTTCCTTCTATTGATTTGAGAACAGCATTAAGTGTTGTCACTTAATTCTTATTTATGAATGCTTTCTAGTCAAAAATAGACAGCAATATCGTAGCCAGCGAGTAGTATGAATGCAATAAAAATTGGTAGCTTTAACCTTCAATGTGTTTGGAGAAGCTTTTGATTCCGCTTCCTTTGGCGATATGAAAGAACGGAGTTTTCTTCGTCGTTTGGCCATTTGCTGCAAATTGAAAAGTGGGTTTTGTTAGCATTGATGTAAATGAATCTCAATGAATTTTAATCCTACCCAAAAGCATTTAGAAATAACTGGATCGTTTGGGTTGGCCGATTGTGCTGCTTGGCGTTGTTGTTCAATGCGTTGTTGCGATGGTCCTTCAGCTTGAATGCTTGGCGGTAGAGACCGGAGTTTTCGTCGTCGTTTGGCCATTTTCTGAAAATAAAATGTTTTTATAAAGTTTGAAATTTGACAAATAAATTTTTTTAAATCAAAAATATTTGATTGCTTTCGTCACAAACAAAAAAATCAGTTAAATCTGATAAAAAAAATTATTTTCAACTTACTTTTTTCTTCGTACAAATTTTTATCGCCACCTAAGGTCCCGTGAGATAATTTGACAGCTAAAAGCCGTCAAATTAACGATTTGAACAGTTACAGAACGCAATTTAACGATATCCTTCCAGTGTTTCTTTTAGATCTGTTCCGGTAGTTAAAATTAACGATTGTCAAAGTTACAGAAACAGAACACATCGTTAATTTTCAATATGTTTCAATTCGCAGCGTTTAACGACTGATTTTAACGATTCGTAAGTTACAGAACCGGGGCACAGGTATCTGTCTCGTCCAAAAAGATATCCCAGATACGGGTATCTCAGATAGCCTATCCGATACATGATTGAACGTAGCCAATAGTTACGATTCGTAATCACAATTGTCGTTTTTGCGGTATGTGTTGATGTGTCAAATCGTTTCTATCTCTAACTATTTCCAATCCATCTCAGGAGGTGAGTTGAATGTGGTTGGTGTGTCAAAGTGTGACACAAAAACTATAGTCGACTATCGTCAGCGCAAAAACGCACCTCAGGGGATCGATTCTGTGTTGTGAAGCTCTTTAATTTTGAATCGTTCCGCTGCTTTTAAAGATGGATGTTTTGGAAGGGATTTTAGTGGCTTCTTTATATAACGTTTCCACTGAACGATAATCTAGATAATCTTCCAGTTTGATTAAAAATAATCTAGTAGTGTTTCCACTGGATTTTGTTAGATTAACTATAACATTAAAAATCTTGGTTACAAAAACTGTCACAATTGAAAGTTCTTTTCGCATAAAAATACAAGGATGACCTCCAATAAAATTAAAATGATGGTTTTAAATTTTATTTAAATGAAGAAAAAAAGTAAGTTTTTTATGGTGGCCATTGATTTAACTATGTTTTCTTTTGAACAAAAGGGCAAATTATATACCAATTGATCGGAAATCAATCCAAGATTTATTTTAACATAAAAAAGTTCAATTGCATACTTTTTTTCATTAAATTGTGTTTTTCCACTTTTCGGTTGTAAATTCATTTTCCTGAACAGATGGAACAACCATTTTGTTATTTGTTTCTGTTTTTATTTTCTTTCTGTTCAGTCTGACAAGAAACTTTCTTTTCTCTCTTTCTTCCACCTTTTCATTGGAAATGGGAAAGTGAATCCGTTCAGCACAGTCCAAATCTAGTTGATTAATTTGAAATCTCGAATCGAGATGATTAACTTTTGTATGGAAAATCTAGTGATTTCGAAGAGATTTCAAGTAGATTTGAGTTAATCTCAGATTATCGCTCAGTGGAAACAGCGTATTAGATACTAATTTCATTTTCCATTGGTCGTCCAGAAGAATTCGGAAGAGTCCAAAAGTCTTCTGAAACCATTTCATTGGACTGACAGACAGACGGAATGCTTCTGAGAAGAGAGAATGCTTCTGAGAAGAGAGAACTCTTCTGTTTTGAAAACCGTCCGAAGAATGACACATATATCATTACCCGTTCCGTTGGAGGTAGAAGAAGAAACGTAAAAAAAAGACCAATGGAAAACGACATTACAGAAGGCAATAAAATATAGGGTGTCTCAGTAAAGTGCCCCATACACATTTCAACTCGATTGTAAACTGAGTTGTCAACTAGGTTTGTCTTCGAGCACACACTGCATAGACTGATTTGGAACGCATTGCTTCTACTTGCTCAACTTGATTTAATTTCGACTGATGCTGTTTTGACCAGAGAGAGGATACCGCAAATTTTATTTTACTATTACTTCATGTCTGTGAATAAATGAGAAAAAACAGCAACAAAAATGAGGTCGTAGGACAATATTTACTGTGATAGTATTGGTAAAAACAATGGCGCAAAATTATAGTCCGCTAATGAACAATTTTAGTGTGATACTAGCTTAAAATGACGTTTCATTCATGACTCAAACGTAATTTTAAGCTAGTATCACACTAAAATTGTTCATTAGCGGACAATAATTTTGCGCCAATCATACTATCGCAGTAACTATGGTCCATAGCTTGTAGGCATTGTCATTTTGTCAGCTCGGTTTCCCATCTCCCTCTTAAACTCATCTGTGTTTTGACAGCAAATCAACCAACTCGTCCACATGCAGTTCAATTCAGTTGAAGGACTTTATATTCAACTTCAAAAAAATCAAAATCTTTTGATTTTTCTTCAACCAATCATTCAACTGTCAAATCGATGAAATGACAAGGCCACACACAGGTTTATTTACATTTGATTTGATTCAGTTGACGATTGAGTTGAACTGTGTATGGTGCGCTTAAGAGCACACTTTTTAAAATTGGAATATTTTTTTTTCACGCAAGTGGCAACTCTGAAATTTGACTGATGTCACCTCTGTTAGTTCCGATTATTAAAAATAAGACGCTTTTTGAAACAACAACACGTTATAATTGAAAAAAACTCATTACAAAAGGGGGAAAGTTACGCTTCGCAAATTTTCAGCCGAGAGAGTGCAGCTATATTTCAACCATCCGAAGAGTGGTCAAAAGATTTGAAGAAACTGGGTCAATTATGGATGATAAGAAACCTTTGCGTCAACGTACTGGTCGGTCTCTTGAAAACATTGCTGCTGTAAACGAGAGTGTTGCCAAGAACCCGAAAACATCAATTCGACAGTGACTGTGAACGGCATTCGTTACAAGAATGTGATAACGGACTTCTTGTGGCCTCAACTGGACGGCATGAATCTAGACAACAGGTGGTTTCAGCAGGACGGCGCAACCTGCCACACCGCGGATGAAACAATCGACTTATTGCAGCAACGATTTCCAGAAAACATTATCTCACGAAATTCTGATGTCAGCTGGCCTCCAAAATCGTGCGATTAAACACCGTGCGATTTTTTTCTTTGGGTTCTTATGAAATCACGGGTTTATGCGAATAAACCCTAAACAATTCCTCAGCTCAAATTGGATATCCAACGTGTCATTGGTGAGATTCACTCACATCGCTCTGCCAAAGTCATTGAAAATTTCATGAAAAGAGTAATGGCCTGTCATCGGAGCCGGAGAGTCGTTTGCCGGAAATTGTATTCCATACTTAATCGGAACATGTCAATACAATTAAAATATCACAACTCTGTTATAAAATACTTGTTTTTATATTCAAATGAAAAAGTGCAATCTTACTGAGACACCCTATATGTAAAAATTATTGTTGAATGTAAATACGGTCAAAGGCAAAATGAAATTTTACACTGGAAAATCGTTTAAATGTCAAAATAGAAACAAAAAACCCAATTGGGAAAAAATTATAAACGTGGAAGTTTTGACTGGAATTTAAAACATCGCCTGGAACTTGGAAGTCTTTTCGTTTTCTTTTTCTTATTACGATTTTAGAAATTAGAAATGAGAAATGACAAATATGTGTTGTCAGCTTCGTTTTTAGACAGAAAAAAAGGAGAAACAACTTCTTTTATCAAATTCGTTCGTCAAGTAATGAAACAAAATTAATAAAAAGAACTAATTTCAAACATTGAAAATGCCTTCTAAAATAGAGTGTTTAGAACCTCTTCTGCCCACTACAGATGCTACAAAGTTATCTTTCGAAAATGGTAAATACATAATTTAAGTGATTAAAATTTATTGGTGATAGACATGATAGAGTTCTTGATAATCTTTAATATATGAATGCCTTGTTTACTTTGGAAGAGAACTAATATTTCAATAGTTTTATCCTCAAACATGTTCAATGTTTATTGATGTATCAACAGAATCCTTGAAAGAAGGCTCCGAATCGCGTAACACCATTTAAGTTTCTTGACAAAGTCTTGATAAGATAATAGGCTTATTTGCAATCGTTCGATTGCAATTGATATAAATCTGGACGATAAGAGTAGCTGCCTATAAGGAACACTGACCAATTCTGCTATTTCACACTTATAAACGAGAAACCGCAGCTGGAGAAAGTGCAAATGCAAGAAATTGGCCTTGATAGTCTTTTTGTTAAAGAATTCGGACTGCTTTTCCTTCTGTCAATAGCTTATCAACCAGAATGCCAAATTATTGCCTTTACTGTCAGCAAATATTTCGGTGTGAGTACCTACTGGCAAAAAGGTTACATCACTTCACGGTGGGGATGGGGTGTGGGGTCACAAAATTCTAGCTTTTTGTAAAACAATAATCAACTCATCACTCCGCCTAGCCTTATCACCTGATTACTCATGCCATTCATCAAGACATTGTTTTGAATATTAAATTCAACTAATTGTGGTTTTGGTATCAGGCCAGTTCCTTTCCACCATCGGAAACATTCTGGAAAACGCATTAAAGGATTTATTTTCTTGGGCAACTAAGAACGGTCTCGGAGTCAACCCCACAAAGACAGAGCTAGTTTTGTTCACGAAAAACCTGAAACTGGAAGGCTTCAACCCTCCTGAACTAAATGGTATTGCTATAAAACTTTCTAAGGAAGCTAAATTTCTAGGAGTAATCCTTGACTCCAAGCTTAAATGGAAGCGTAATACTGAGGAAAGAATGAAAAAAACACTATGTGCATTCTACACATGCAAAAAGACCTTCGGTTACGTTGGGGTATGCGACCGCAAGTCATCCAATGGACGTACACAGCGATTGTCAGACCCATTCTTACCTATGGCTCTATTGTATGGTGGAAAGCGGTAGAAAAATCAAGCTATCTCAAGAACCTGACTAAGGAACAGAGACTTGCCTGTATAGAAATAACAGGGGCTCAGAGATCCACACCACAAGCTGGGTTGGAAATCATCTTGGATCTCCCGACTCTGGATGAGTTCATAAGGTGCATGGCAGCCAAAACTGCAATTCGTTTAAAAGAACAGAGTTTTTGGAGGCACAGCACTTATGGACACGGGTCAATCTTACAAAGATATAAACGATTCCAGGACTGATGGAGACCAACGATTACTTTCCCCCTTTACTAGATTTCGATAGGAAATTTTCTATTTGCATACCAGAAAGACAGGGTTGGGATCCTAATTCACTTATAAGTAAACAGGGCATCCCTTTCTACACTGACGGTTCAAAAATGGAATCAGGAACAGGTGCTGGAGTGTTTTACCAATCTCTCAACATCAGAGCATCGTATAATCTCCCAGCTGACTGTAGTGTCTTTCAGGTCGAGATCTTTGCCATTGAAAAAGCAGCTGAATTGGCACGTCATGAAAAGCTAAGCTCCTCGGAGATTATTTTTTTTCGTGGACAGCCAGGCTGCTGTCAAAGCCTTAGCCAGTGAGACCATAAGATCAAAGGCAGTTTTAAACTGTAGGAAGGAATCAAATAGAATCTGCCACACTAGCCAGGTTAAGCTTTGCTGGGTTCCTGACCAGGAAAGGGTCAGAAGCAGACACAAGTAGTAGCGACCATTGAGTTAGGGGACCACTCGTCCCGATTGGGGTACTCAAGAGGAAGATAGACCTTAAATCAAAAGAGAAAATCAATAACTCCTGGAAATCCAGGGACGATTGCGTAATCTCTAAAAGTTTATGGCCTAACACTAATGAAAAGGAAACTCGGTATATTCTATTACAATGGCTAACAAGATAAAGGCTTTGCACCCGATTTCTGTAGGAGCTGTCGGGATGAGGAGGAAAAAGAAACCATTAAACACCTGCTCTGACTGTCCGAACCTCCAAACTAACCGACTCCGTCATTTCGGGAACAGGTTCGTTGGGGAACTGGATGATCTAGCACAGGTCTCAATGGCAAACATGAGGAAATTTATAAATAGCACAGGCTGGTTTGTTAACGAGCCAGTCTACGTTAATCTGCAAGAAGAGCATCGATGCTACCTTTTATTTTTATAGGGGATCACAATGGACCAGTAGGCCCCCGTGCATGCAACAGTTACACGCTGTGCACACCCCTTATCACCTAACCTAACCTAAATTCAAATTAAATAAATCTATTCATCCTGTTTCAGATCCAGAAAACAATGCAGAAAGCAGAAAACGAACACACATTACCAACTTGATTGAATCGAATCAAATCACTCTTGAAAAATGTCGTGCCATAGCACGTTCCGAATACGGACTCGTCAATGACGAACTGAGAAAAATCCTCTGGCCCATTTTGGTTGAAGTTGATGCATCGACTACACAATTGCCAGAACAAATCGATGATTTAAAATTGCATGCAGAATACAATCAAGTTGTGTTGGATGTCAACAGATCCCTAAAACGTTTCCCACCCGGTATTCCCTACGACCAAAGAATTGCCCTGCAAGACCAATTGACCGTTCTTATTATGCGCGTGATAAATAAATACCCGGAACTCAGATACTATCAGGGCTATCATGACGTAGCAATTACATTTCTGTTGGTTGTTGGTGAGAAGGTGTCGTTTGCTGTGATGGAAAAACTCTCAACAAGTCATTTCAAAGAATGCATGCACGAAACAATGGACCCCACACAGAGGCGTTTAATGTTCATCTATCCGATTATCAATTATGAAAATCCAGTTTTGTATAATTTTTTGAGAAAATCATCGGTTGGAACGTTGTTTGCATTGCCATGGGTCTTGACTTGGTTCGGACACAGTTTGAAGTCGTACAAGTGCGTTGTTAGACTGTATGACTTCTTTCTGGCTTCGCCAATGTATTTTTCGATTTATGTGACGGCGGCTATAGTTCTGTATCGTGCGCAGGAGATTCTTAAAGAAGATTGTGATATGGCTTCGATACATTGTCTTCTGTCTCAGGTGAGTGTTTGTCAAAAACCTTTACTTGTTTTTTCAAACCAACTTGCTTTTAGCTTCCAGAAGACATACCCTTCGAAGAACTCTTGAAAGACGCATGTGTTTTGTATGAAAAGTATCCCCTCAGTAAGATCGAAAAAGACGTCGACATTATGCTTCGAATTGAGTAAGTTCTTGTATGTTTCTTTCATGAATGTTTGTCAATGTTTCATTTTTTCCAGACTTGAAGAACGCCAACGCGACATAGAACGAAGTGCTGCAGCCCGAAAGAAATTACTTGAAGATCGCCGATACAAGAACAACCTTCCCAACAACGTTCTACCATCATTTTTGCTCAAAAGGTCATTCATCGTCACAACTACATTCTCAATTCTATTCGGAATCTGTGCATACTACTACAAAAATCAGTATTGGTCGTCAAGTGTCAGTTGATTAATAACGAATCTGGGTGCAACTTACATCCCATTGAAACCCGGATTCAAAATTGATTTCAACATCATCTGTTAATGTGTAATAAGATAATTAATTAATTTAATTTAATGACAACATTTATTGTTACTGCTTTCTTAAGGAATAAGTTAATTTAAGATTAAAAAAAAGTAAGACTTTTATTTAACCATAACATACATAACCTATAATTTAGATGAAATTTGTTAGAGACCATTGATATTTATGTCGTGAGGATGAGTGGTGAGGAATAAATGCTTGGCTGGACTTTACATACTGGAATATGAATTGTTTTATTTCAAAATCATATTTTTTTAGCTGTTCTTTGATTTACAATTATCTGTTTATAAGTAGCGTTAACAGTGAAGTTTCTCATAGGATAAGTTGATCTCTTGCGGATTTCCTTCAGACTTTTCCAGTCGGTATTTCCGTACGACGATGATTTACATACATATCTTCCCAAGATTCAAAGGCTTGTTTTTCTTCTTTCTTGATTTTCCGAGTTTAATTCTGTCGTCAATTTATGGAATGAAGAACGTTATATTGGTATGAATTGCTTCTCAGGAACATTAATTTTGACACTGGGACAAATTGAGAAAAGCAGCAATTTATGAACACATAGAAATGCTGAGCAGTGGAAACTGAGTCTAGCAGACAGTTTTCTATAAGAGCTCACAAAGATATTTCATCCATTGATTGGTTTGATGCACTCATAAGTCATCATAATCATAACATTAATCAGATTATAACAGCAATATAAAAACCGTTGCATATTTTCAGGCTTTATACCCGTCCTCTCCTAAGCAGTGTTACCACTTTAAAAAATAAGGAGTCGAAGTAGATTTGGTAGAAAAGCGAAGTAGATTGAAAGGGATGGAAGTAAATTTTAAAATAGTAACTAGTAAGCCCAATTCTAAGTATTCCCCGGGAGATGTGTTCTCCCTTATTCTCAATTCATCGGGAGATTATTTTTCCCTTCGAAAGCGGGAACAAAAATTCTGAAAGTTCGAAACAGCTTTTTGGCAATATTTGTCATAATGAAACGAGAGGAAAGAGCTGCCAGAAGCTATCAAAGGAGTGTGTTTAATCATTTGGAGTTGCCAGAATGGCTGTGTGTACATTTGTTTTTTTTTTTTACATTTTAATGAATGTCTTGTTTTTAATATTTCAAAAATGTTAGAGTTAATGAAAAAGTTCTTGTTAGGTGGGTCATTACTCATTTCATTACGTTCTCATTGTCATTAGAGACAATAAACGAGTTGAAAAGTGTTTTTCAGTTCTTCCAATTGTACGCTTGTTTGCGTTTTTTGCTGCGTCATCATACCATACGGCAAGCGTTGGAAAAGACTTTAATGTTGGCTCATCCCATCCTTGTTTCAGTAAGTTGGTTAGTGAAGTCCTGGAAGAGCAGCTTTGTCAACAATGGATACAAATAAGTCAAACAGCCGCAGATAAAAGAAATGTTGCGCTTGCGTTTTACATTAAACACAACTTTCCTCCACAAAACTGTAAGGTTTCATTCTTTGGCCTGCTCTGGAAACAGAGGAGCTATACCTAGAGTCGCAACTCGCAACCCAACGTATTTTTCTCTCTTTCGACCTAAAAATTAAATTTGATAAAATGTCCAAGTCCATGAGAATGTGTAAGTTTCTCACTGCATTTCAAATGGGAAGGCACCAATACATTTGCATTTATAAGGAATTACACTGATTCACGAACACAAGAAAACAGAATAAGCACAAAATTTTTTGGGTGGTGATTTGTACAGATGTACAAATTTTATGCACCCCAAAAGATGAAAATATCAACAGAACGGCATCAGGATATCAGCTGGAAGCAATCGCGGCGGAACGCACGCCACTTATAGCCGAATCCTCTCCATTAAGTAACATGAACGCATTCTCTACATGGTTTGACTACCGTAAAACTATAGGTATCACCACTCGACAAAACGCCGACGAATGATCAACAGTTCGTCAAGATCAGCTCTCAAACACAAGAAAACCACGCATGCTCCACAAGACAATAAATACTCGCCAGGTTTCATACGAAACATCTTCAAAAGTTCATTAGGGGCCAGTCATAGCGGTCATTGAGATCCATCAGGGAAAATGTTTGAATTTGAATTTGCGTTTCAATTTTGTACAATTCCAATGATCTGCGTTTCAACTTCTCACAGTTCCAATGATAGAATTACGGAAGGAAAAAAATTCCTGACAGAAATTTTCAATGATTGCTTTAAATGCTCATCAGGAAAAAAAATTCAGATTCCTCCTGTTCCAATTTTTCCTTATGAAAACCAATGATCGCTATAACTGACCCCTTAAGATGCACTGATCTAACACCAGAACGGAAACGAGATGACCTTTTTTTTTCTCCAGTTTGTTCCGCTCCCGAGCGTATACATGGTTTACTGAAATCCTGACGATTGATATCCGTCTGAGAAGCAACAGAAAGAACTCTTGTCGCAAAAAAAAGAAGTATTTCGTGCAACTACTCAACCAACTCCATTAGATTGACACTGGAAAACATGAGTCGATAGCTGTTGATTTGTTGCTTTTGGGATATGGCGTGGGAAGCGGGTAGTGGAGTAGCGGGAAAGTAGGTAGCAGGTAGCGCATAGCGTGGTGACGGGTAGTTGGAGTGAGTAGCGGGTAGCGTGGTAAATGAGTAGCGGTTAGTGTGTTGAAGTAGTAGGTAGTGGCAGGGCCGGCCCAAGCTAAAATTGCACCCTGTGCAAGATTTTCAAAAAGCGACCTTTATACAATATATACATACATAGTACATATATACATAAAAACACACACTGATACACATATAATAAGCCCTTTCCACATTACCCGGGGGTAGACCTTCAATGCGTTTTTTAATTGAGGTATCCCCAGTAGGCCTAATCATCACTAACAAACAAATACTTTTACATATATGTACGATTATATGTATGAGTATGTGTTATGTATTTAATTAATGTATTTACAAAAATAAAATAAATAAATAAAATAAATAAAAATATATATAACATGTATATATACAAAATCAAAATACTACAGGACTTCATAAAGAAACTTGAGTTAATTTTTTTAAGGAAAAAAGTAAAACCATTTAATAAAACGCATTGAAGAAATCGGCCCAGCAGTTGTCCGTAGCTTAGTTGGTAAGTGCGTTGGGCTGCTAAGCTGAACGTCGTTGGTTCGAGTCCTACTCAGGCCAAGTTTTTATTTCATCTTTCACGGGCACTGCCTCTTGCGAAGACCTGACAAATCTTCCAAGAGTATCAATCTGTCATGAAAAAAGTGCTTTTCAACTCTGCCATTCGGAATCGGCGTTAAATTGTAGGTCCCCTCAATTCTTTACACGCACTCAGAGAATTGTTGATGAGAGTAAGCCACTTTAGGCCT
The DNA here is from genome assembly GCA_943590905.1 of Sphaerophoria taeniata. Lineage (NCBI taxonomy): Eukaryota > Metazoa > Arthropoda > Insecta > Diptera > Syrphidae > Sphaerophoria > Sphaerophoria taeniata. Next base: position 19,586,570 of record OX016540.1, on the reverse strand, counting down.
TGGCTCTTCAAGAGCTGTCGCGCCACTCTATTTATTTTATCGAAGAAATCGGCAGATGTAACGTTTAAACTAGAAATCTAACTTTTCTGGCTTTTGCATTAGCAAATTCAGAAATGAGATCATCGTAGTCTAAGGAATTCAATTATTGCTTTTCTATTGACATAATGGACAAGCCTACCAATCTCTCTTGAGTCATTGTTGTCCTGAGGTAATTCTTAATAATTTTAAGTTTCGAAAAAGTACGTTCTCCTGAAGCTACTGTTACCAGAATTGTATTGAGAAATTGGAGAGCAATAACTTAATAAGGAGCAAGGTCTTCAAGGCCTGAACTAAAAATAAAATTTAACACATCTAAGCTTGAGCATTGTGGTACAACAAGTGGGGAAATGACTGCTAATTCTTGAAACAATTCTAATCCATCTAAATCCTTAAAACCACCAAATGTTAACACATTCTGCAAATTAAGGCATGAAGCACGCAAATTATTATTTCTTAAAACACTTGCCTATATTATTTAAAAATGAAAAATAGAGTGAAAATAAAATTCGTACTGATGAGGTCGAGGTAGTGTGTCTGTGTATGTTTTCTGTATTCGATTAGTTTGTTTTTTTGTTGTTGTTGTTTTTTTTTGTTTGTTTAGTTTTGGGACCCAGCCACCCAGCGTGCAAGATTTAAAATTCGCACCGATGAGGTCGAGGGGGTGTGTATGCTTTCTGTATTCAGATTTGTTTTTTTTTGTTGTTGTTTTTAGAATGTGAGTTTTGGGACCCAGTGTGCAAGATGAAAATTTCGCACTGATGAGTTATTGAGGTGGAGGGGATGTTTTCTGTGTTGAGATTTGTTATGATTTTTTGTTCTGCTGGGTAGTACGATGGGGTGGAATATTTTCCGATTGTAATAATGGAAATTATATGAATAGGTGTGCAAGAAATAACATCGCGCAGCTGCCATGCCGCCAGCCGCCTCCAAAATTCTGCGCCCTGTGCATTTGCACATCCTGCACATATGGTTGGTCCGGCCCTGGGTAGTGGGGAAGTGAGTACCGGTTAACGGGTTACAGGTTTAGCGGGTAGAAGGTAGCTCTGGACGGTAGGAGGGTAGCGGGTAGTGTGGTAGCAAGGTAAAAAAGTTTAGTTCAGTTTTTTATCGATTAAGGCAGTACGAAGACTGCAGTATTGCACGCGTCATTGAAGCATATGTTCCACTGTTGGTCATTTTGTAATAATTTCAGGGCTTGACACGCACCGCGGAAAGTGGAATATGTGACGCCGTCAACTATTTTTAATTGCTCAAAAGATCTAGGACCAGGCACTACGAAGCGTGGCAAGGTACGTACAGCTAGTAATGATATAAAAACAACAATATTTTTTTTATCATGCAAACGTTTATTTAAGTGAAAAAAGTTTTGAAAAAAGACTATTGATAGATTTGTGAAATTTTCTTCAAGCAATTTCATGAAAGATTCAAATTCAATTTTGTTTTTTGATACAAAAGTATTAAAATATTCATATTATTCATACAAATGTCATGTTAAGTCAATGGAGCTTAAATATTCCATTAAAAATAGACATAAACATTTTATTATAATTTTTGTACTTAAGTTAATTGTGAATTGCGCCTGGGTTTTTGTACAGTTTTTCCATTCAGACGCAGAAACACAATAATTTTGTTTTTGTATTTTCTTAAAATATAGCAAAATTTGTACTCTTCGATTGTACTCTGTATTAACCATACTGCATAGCATTTTTAATGTAGAATTATACACAAAAGTCTTCACTTAATAATTAAATATAATATTTATGAGTATAATTATTTGTATAGTAATTTTATGTATTAAATTATTTTTTCGTTTCAACTAAATATTACAAAGAGGAAGAATTTATGTTTTTATTTTTATTTCAATTGCTTAAATCTCATTTTTGTTTTTGAAGAAATATGTTTAATTTGTTTTTTAATTTGTAGAAAATACAAAATATGTATTTTATGCTTTTTTAAATATACAAAATTTTGAAAATTTCGCTCAATCTTATATTTTACTTGAATGTTTCAATGTCATCTTCAAAAGAACATCTTAAAAGTATCAGAAGGAAAATAATTATGCCTACACTATCACTTTTGATATTATTTCGCAAAAAAAAACTATTCAAAGTCATGGATTTTAATTTTGTTCGGACTTAAAAAACTGTATTCGAATAGTCACAGAATATTGATATTTTGCAAATACAGTGCCGCTCACTTGAATAGCACCCCCCTTCATTCATCATATAAATTGATATTTTTCAACTCTCTTTTTCTATTTTTCTCATCTCATTATACACTCTCTCTGTGAGAAAGATCATCCATTGAAAAAGACCCGTTAAATTTTTTTGCTATTTTATGTAAAATTACTGAAAAATGCATATTTTTTGGTTCATTTGAATAGCACCCCAACAAATTTTATCAGTTAGCGTGTGAAGGTCAAGGCAGGTTGTTGTCAATTGTTTTTTTTTGTCTCCAAGTCCTCCATTAGTATCCAAGTCACAATGGGACGCGGTAAAGCATTAAACGAGTAAGAAAAACCAAAATCAAAACATATCGCGAGTGTGGTCTGTCAATTCATGAAATCGCAAAAAAAATTAATCGAAGTCGGAAAGTTATATCTTGGTTTTTACGCAATGAGTCATAAAAAAATGAGTTATGGAAAAAACATGAAAGAACGAACCGTTAGTGCCCTAACTGCTACAGAAAAAAGAGCTATTCTGCGTTTGGCTTCCAACTCACACTATTCTGCCGCCAAAATAAGGGAAAAAAGTGCTGTAAAAGCAAGTGTTTCTACGGTTAAACGCGTTATTTCGAAAGCACTCCTTGACGCAGCCCGGAAAGAGCAACGTCTTGTTTTCTGTCGTGCTTACATGACTTGGAGTTCCGAATAGTACCGCGTCGTTTTCTCCGATGAAAAACATGGAGGGTCCCGATGGATTTAATTACTATTTTCACGATCTGCGTAAAAAGAGCATCAATTGGCCGTGTGGGCGGTGTAATGGTTTGGGGAGCCATAACTTACTATGTTACTGTAGTACTACAATTTCTGACACCTCGTATGAATGCGCAAATCTTACATTGGAGTTCTGGAAAAGGTTCTTCCTTCAATAAAATATCAGTTTGGAGTTTTGCCGTGGATTCTTCAGCAAGACAACGCACCTATACATTACGCTAGAGCGGTAAAGCTATATTTGGAGCGTGAAAACGTGTCATTGTTGGACTGGCCACCAGACTCGCCGGACTTACATATCATAGAAAATGTTTGGGGATGGCTTTCTCGGAAGGTCTATGAATCTGGTAAACAGTATTCCAACAAAGACGAGCTGATAGAAGCAATAAAATGTTGCTGGGCCTCAATTTCTCTGGACTTAATCAAAAAGTTGTATGACTCTATAAAGGGTTTTCCAATAAGAGATGTTATTTTGAATAGCCCGCTATTTCGGTAGCTGTCACTTTTGAAGCTGTAATTTTTTGACATTTAACAAGTAGAAACTACGCCATTAATAAAAATGGAACGATACACGCTTCAACAACGCATTGAAATTATTAAAATTCACGATAAAAATGGTGAAACTTTGGCAGAGACGGTTCGTAAAACTAAAACATTTTTGGGTCGTCGTGAAGCACCTTGTCGGACCGCAATACAGAAATTGGTGGACAAATTCGAGCTGTTGGGACAAGTTAGTGATGGGAAGAATAAAACCCGTGCACGTCACTCAAGAACAACTCAGAATATTGCTGTTGTAGCCCAAAGTGTTGAAGACAGGGGCGGCAGAAGGTATGGGGTGGGTGGGGTATGGACCCCACCTAAAATTTCTGAGCATACGGTGCACCCCACCTTCTGGCCTTGAAAATATACCAATTTTTTAAGTTAATTAAGGAAAAAAAATGTTATGAAATTATGAATATTGTTGCAATAATTCTCGATTGATTGACTGAGACTGACCAAGTGATTTGATTTATTTATCCATCGGTCAAAGGATCAACATCATGAATTATTTTGTATCTTTTTTTTCTGCTTGATTTTAGTTAGTGTCCGACCGAATCTTCGGCTTCACCTTCGGTCGAATTCGGCCAAAAAAAACAACATTCGGCCAAATCTTCGGCTTCGGTACATACTAGGCCGAAGTTTTGGCCGAAGCCGAAGAATACCATACACCATACCATATTCTACCATGCACCCCACCTGAACAAAAAGTGTTCTGCCGCCCCTGGTTGAAGAAAACCCAGGTTTGTCCATTCCTCGTCCTTCTTTGGAATTAGGCTTTCCACAAAGTCATTACACCGTATTTTGCATAAAGACTTGGGTCTTAAGGCTTATAAAGTTCAGTTAACACAAGAACTCAAGCCGGCTGATCATCAACAACGTCGTGTCTTTGCTGATTGGGTCCTTGAAATGCATGAAAATGATCCGGAATTTCATCGAAAAATCATCTTGATTGATGAGGCCCATTTACAACTCGGAGGCTAAGTCAACAAGCAAAACTGTCGCATCTGGGGCTCGGAAAACCCAAGAGTTATTGTTGAAAAGCCTCTCCATCCCCAACGCGTGACTGTTTGGTGCGGTTTATGGTCCGCGGCGGGGTCATTGGACCTTACTTTTTCGAAAATGAGGCTGGAGCAACAGTGACGGTCAATGGATTGCGCTATCGAGAGATGATTAATGATTTTTTATGGCCGGAATTGGATGATATTGATCTGGACAACGTTTACTTTCAACAAGACGGGCGGTGCTACGTGCCACACAAGCAATGAAACCATCAATCTTTTACGGGAAAAGTTTCCGGACCGTGTTACTCTCTAAGAGGTGATCACAATTGGCCACCGAGATCTTTTGATTTAACACCTTGCGACTTCTCCCTTTGGGGCCACGTGGAAGATAAGGTCTACGCCAACAGCCCAGCGTCAATTCAAGACCTCAAAGATGGAATTCGTGAGGCTATCGAGGACATAGAGCAGCCACTTTGCGATTTGGTTATGGAAAATTTCATGAAAAGGATATGGTCCTGTAAGCGTGGTCGTGGCGGCCATTTGGCTGATGTTGTGTTCCATTATTAACGGCATACCTTCCTCTTTATAATGAAATAAACAAAAATGCGATCATTTATCTCAAAAAATGCCATTTTTCTTTGAATATCAAAATAACATCTCTTATTGGAAAACCCTTTACCAAACAGAGTTTTTGAGGTTATTCGGAACCAGGGTTGAAGCACTCACTATTAAATCATATTTTTAATATCAAAATAAAGTTTTTTTTTTATGATTCAACAAAATTTTTAGAGTGCTAAAATATGCTAAATTACATTTTTTAAATGGATGTGCTATTCAAATGAGCCAAAATTTGGAACCAAATTGCTTTTTTTAGTTCAAATAAAATTTTTATTTTATTAGAGAAAGAGACCTTATTGATTTTATTTTGATTTTATATTTCTTATACTTCAATAAAAAAAAAAATGGAGTTATTTTTCTTGCTACTTTAAGATTTTTTGTAACTTCGAATTCGAAAGCATTAGGGGGTTCTGTTCAAGTGAGCGACACTTATTATTTTTTCTTGTATGAGGGGAAACATAATTTTTAAAACTTAAACAATTAGAAAATATTGAACACAAAATTACAACATCAAAAAATTCCCTGAGAGTCTAACTTGTGATCCCTGATGTTGATTCATTTGTATTTTATTTTATTTTTGTTTATTGTTATTTAAAATTAAACTTAAGGAAAATAAAATTAATAAAATTAAAACATAATAAGCATTGATGCTGGAATGCCTTTGGCATTTTGAAAAAGTATAAAAATAATAAAAAAAAAATGTTTTTATTTTTTGTTCTTCTTATTAAATTTACAATTTAATTGTAGCCATGCAAAAAGAATGACAAGATAGCAGGGCAAAATACTATCGTTAATTTTTATCATTTTCAATGAAATTTGTCTCTGGTTGGCACCAGTAATCACAAAATTTTTAATTTAATTTTATTTGTTTTTTGTTTTTTTACTTTTCAAATATTTAATTATATAATTTAAATGTGAATGGCAATTAAATAAACAAAACAAATTAAAATGAATATTAGAGTGGAAAGTGAAATTTGGACATTTGATGAAATAAAAAAAGAAATTATTTGTTTTTTCTTCAAGTGTAGGTTTTGTGACTTGTGAAAAATGTATGATTAATGCTTATTTGTATAACAAATGTGGTTAAATATAAATATGTATGTATGACTTAAGACTAAAGATAATTTAGTGTTTAATTCCCTTCACCGTTTTCATTTAATTTTTAAAATTAAACCTAAGCATCTAATTTTGTTTTTTTTGTAAACAATTTGATTAAAAAATATTTTTCTTGCATAAATTTTGTGTTTATAGTACATCGTACAACTTTGTGTTAGTTGAAAAAGTCTTACAAATATTAGAAAAAAAACTCTTAGAGCAGTTTTTATTATCGCTGTGATACTGGTATTTTAAGATTCCTTTGAATGACAGTCAAATGTAAAATAATTGTAAAGAAAGTAAAGGGTGTTTTTTTTTTTGAGGTATAGAACTTTAAGTTGGCATTACTTTTCAAGACGGCGACCGATTTAACAGCTGTCAAGTGATTTATTCTCAGTTTGGTTTGGCAATTCATCGTGAATAGACTCACGACTGAACAACGCTTGCAAATTGTGCAATTTTATTTCGAAAATAATGGTTCTGTGCGGAATACGTATCGCGCCCTACGTCCATTTTATCGTCGACAAAATCGTCCATCAGAGCAGTTAATTCGATTCACCATGGAACTGGAACGTTTTCGCACCACGTTAACTCTAAATGATAACTCGCATTCCCAGAGACGCCGTACGGTACGTACAGAAGAAGCTTTTGCTACTGTAGAGCGTAGCATTGAGGAAGACCCGAATGAGTCCATCCGCCATCGAGCACAGGATTACTTACTTTTTCATTCCTGAATTGAACAATCATGATGTCCAAGAGCTGTGGTTCCAACAAGGCGGCGCAACATGTCACACAACTCGTGCCACAATCGATTTATTGAAACACACGTTTGGTGACCGCCTAATTTCACGTTTTGGACCTGTGAATTGGTTCCCCAAGATCTTGTGATTTAACACCGCTAGACTATTTTCTGTGGGGTTATGTAGTCATTGGTCTATGCGGATAAGCCACAAATGCTTGACTATTTGGAAGACAACATTCGCCTTGTTATTGCCGATATACGGCCACAAATGTTGGAAAAAGTCATCGAAAATTGGACGTCCAGATTGGACTACACCCGAGCCAGCCGTGGCAGTCATATGCCAGAAATCATGTTTAAAATGTAATGCCAAAAGATTATCTTTCGAATAAATAAAATATCCCATCGTTGTTTTATTGCAATTTAAAGTTCTATACCTCTAAAAAAACACCCTTTATTAAGGCTGAATCACAAACACGCTCCAGCTTCGGCTTCGTCTGCGTTACGATTCACACGCTTCGAGTTTGCTTTTTCACGACAGTTCTCCCTCCATCATCATTATTCCTCCAAAAACAAGTCAATTTTGTTTGTGTACTTATTTTTGACAGCTGTTGAGCTGTCAGACAAAAGTTCAGGTAACTGATCAGAAATAACAAGATTAGAAACCTACCTACGTTTAACCCTCCAAATACCTCAATTTTATTTTTGCATACACAAATACTCTTGCAGCAAACTTGCTTTTTAGTTTGTAGGCAATTGTCATTTTGACAGCAAGCTTTCCTATCTTGTTATAACTGATCAGTGGTTCAGGGATCTGATTATGGGATTCGCCGTGAATCGTTTTGCTAGCAAGTTTGACATGTTTCAATTATTACTTTCGCTTTCGCCTTCTTCAATTTGAGATCGACCAATTAACGAATTTGAAGGCGAATTTGAAATGTCATAATGTTTGCTGGCGAGTTGAAAATTGAAATCCGACAGCTTTTTTTGGCTGATTCACAGGCCAAAGAGTATTTATTCAAATCACTGGAACGTTGGAAGAAATAGTCAAACCAAAAGTGTCAAATCAATGAAATATTGGAAGAATTATTTTAGCTCTGTCGCGAACTCGTTTATAAGGAAATTCGAAACGAGTCGAATTTGGAAGGTCGAATTGAAAACGATCCGCCGCGAATCGTTTTGTTAGCGAGTTTGAAATTTTCAATGGGCGCATTCAGTTTGGTTTTGGATAGCCTATCTTAGATAGCCTATCCAACTCGTTTTTCATGAACGAGTTCGATAGCTAAATTTGGATAGCTTTGAAAACACGTGTACAAAAAATCAGATGTTTACGATTTTCAATGGCTGTTCTGTCAGATAGCCACCTATACCAGAAATTGTTGGATAGCTTTGGGTTTGTTTGGTTTGAGCCTCTGCTATTTTGTTTTACATGGAAAACAAAAACAAAAAGCTATCCTGATAGTCTATCGAAGTCAAAGTGAACGCGCCCAATTATAGCTTTTGTTTTCGCCTTCTTCGTTTTAAATTCGACCAATTAACGAATTCGAAGGCGAATTTGAAATGTCATAATGTTTGCTGGCGAGTTGGAATCTGACAGCTTTTTTGGGCGGATTCACAGGCGTAAGAGTGTTTATCATTATTAACTGGAATATTGGAAGAAATAGCCAAACCAAAAGTGTCAAATCACTGGAATATTGGAAGAAATCTTTTCGCTCCGCCGCGAATTTGTTAACAAGGAAAAACGACGCGAGTCGAATTTGAAAGGTCGAATTGAAAACGATCCGCCGCGAATCCCATAATCAAGCCCCAGCATATTTGAACTAGAGCTTCCGTTTGGAGTCACGTTACGTACGAAACTTGAGGTTGAAGCTTCATTGTCATAGCATGCATTGAATTCCTATGGCTGAACTCGTAAACGTCAGGCGAGGCGGAAGCTTAAGCGTGTTTGTGTTTTAGCCTTTACATTCATGAAGTTTTCTCAAACTAAACTTTGTATCTCAGTATCTCAGTCAAAGAATGTGAACGAACACGCCTTTGTAGATCTGTTTGGTTACTTTCATATATGTTGTTTTAATTCGAATAAAGATCAATATTTCCAAGTTAACATACACTTCGGCTGTCAACATTTCTCGTTTATCAAGAATTTTTTATAGTAAGACTTTTTCGTTTTGAATTCGTAGAGCATATTTGTTCTGTTTTCGTATCTTAATTTAATTATTATTAATTTTGGAAGCTGCACAAGAGAAAATGCATTATTTTTCTTAAATACCACACCATGCAAATTTTGTTAAAAAGTTTCAGTCACAAAATACTTCTTTTTTTATTTTAAATATTGCATAGGTATAGTTTTTTTGTTTCTTGTAATTATTATAAATATTATTATTTAAAAATATATATGGCATTTATATAACCTAGAATATAATATTATATTTGAGAACGCACACAACATTTAACTATAATAATAATTGCCTGTAATTTTCTAATAATATAATATAATTATTTTTTTTTTGTTTATGTTTAAACTTAAATTTAACTTCATACGCTATCATTTATTCTTTTGCACAGAAATTTAAACAATAACGGTTAAAATAACAAAACTGTGTAATTGCGTTATTTATGTATAATTATCTATGAGTATTTGCTTTATTGAAACCTTTCGTTTATTGTTTATAAAAATAAGACAAGAAAAATAAATTTTACTTAAGTTTCACTATTTCGTTTTGTTTTTTTTATCATTTTAATCAAAATAAAACCTGACTTACATTTGTTCTCTGCGAGATCTACACTAACCCTCAAAAATTTGGATTGCATTCATAATGCTTTGATAATATTTGTTTCAAGAGAAAAGAAAAAACAGACAAAAACAGTAAATGGGTCACAAGTACATTTGAGAAGGCTTTTTGATTGGAAGAGGTCTGTATCTGACTGCACAGAGGTAGCACATGACCGCTGATAAACTTTGGCTTTGTAGTTTACCTAGAAGCTTATGCTTCTCATAAACAAGTTTAAATTCTCAATCTCTGGAGCCCTACTTTGTAATTCGTTTCGAAAGAAAATATTTTCGAAAACGAATATTTTGTACTCTCTATTCCTAATGCAGATTAGAAATCTAGTACTTGCGGAATGCCAAATCCACATTCGGATTTTTCGTACCTGGCAATGCCTTTTCGAATGTCATTAGCGTTCGAAAACGGAAATTGTGTTTCCACACCAAGAAAGGTGACGGATTGCGATTCGAAGGTCGTTTTGAAAAGACACAAAAGGAGTAATCGTGTAGTGTAAATTTTCATTACAGGAAATCATCAGGCAAAAATGTGACGTGACGTTTGAACGCCTCGGGCGCCAGAAACACTTCCAACAATTTGTGGGACAGACTATGTTATCACGTTTTGACAGATCTCATGAGAAATACTTCAAGACTCGGGAAATCTATTCTATAAATAGAAGAAGTACTAGATGATTTTTTTTGTTCGATTCGAACATTTTACAGAGTGCGAATTCATAAACGAATCGAAAATCAGATTCGAATGGGATTGGCTTTCGAAACGAATTACAGAGTAGGGCCCCGGCTCTAACTTCAAACATTTGTTGAGTTTTGCATTATTTGATGTTCAAAAATATCTTCATTCATTGAAGTATAATTGTAGTAGATTTTATAGAAGCCTTAATATCAGGTCATTGCAAATTAATAATTATGGCACACAAAAAAAAAACCTGATGATGCTAAATAACTTTTGGATTTACGTTTCGTACTGCGAACATCAGCACGTAAAGAAAAGTCACTTTGAGTGCATTTTGTCACTTTGATTGATTCAGAATCAATAGGGCCGTTCCACCTTGTTTGTTTCTTCAGTGAGATTTCATTAGATGCAACTGGTTTGAGCACTTTACGTGACAGTTTATAGTAAGACTATAATAAAACAATATGGCTTCAGGTTTCCATTATCGCTGAATTCTTTCTGTCACTCAGTTCAGTGAAAGCAATAAGTAGATATATCCTTTGTATATAAAGCATTGACATAATAATATATAGACTACTAGTCACTTGTCATTTCCATACATTTCATGAGAAGAAAAAAGGTACAAGCTACAGCAGCGCCATTGGTTCGAAGCGGCCAAATAAGTCCCAAGAAATATGTATGAATTCACAGCGACAGCGACCTCGTGTTGTTTAAGTTTTTGCTTTTGTTCATTTTTGACAGCTGGAATCGTCCTTTTTTGGCCACCATGAACCAATAGCGCTCTTTACGCTGAACACGCGTGAAGTTGGCAACTAGCAGTCCATATTATATTATGTCAATGATATAAAGAGTTTTTCAATTGGCATGGGTAGATTTTGGCGCGCGAGGCGGCCATTTTGTTTTGGTGACATCTGTCAAATCTTTTGTTTATTATCCAGTTGTTCATGCCAAATCATCATGGCAAGTTACACGATTGAACATCACGTTCAAATGATAAAACATTATTATCAAAATGAGCGTTCGTTAACGAAAACGTTGCGCGCATTTTACGCGTGGTGGCCCTTCACAGTCGACTCTTGAATGTTTGGTGGCCAAATTTGAGACGACGAAGGAACGCAAAATCGGCCGAGAACATTGTCGCGGCCAGTGAAAATGTACAGCAGAACCCGAGGCAGTCTATTCATCGCCGTGCACAAGAACTCGGCCTTTGGCAGACTTCAACTTGGCGAATTTTGCGTCGGGACTTGGGCTTACACCCGTACAAGATCCAACTGACTCAGGCGCTCCGATTTCATGACCATAGACAACGCCGTTTGTTCGCTGACTGGGCTTCGAATCACATCTACCCGCCTTATTGGCATGGATGGTGGCGCCATCTTGAGACCTTTCACAGAACCAGTTTTTTTTACATGTTTTTACTGAAGCTGCCTGAATGGTTTGACAGGTCTGCTGTCATTTCAAGCAGAGAAACCAATCTTGATAATACTAGTCGTTCCACATACAAAGGATAATATCAAACATATAATGGTATTCATGGTATTCATCAACTGTGTTGTCAACATTTAGAAAAACATCAAACGAAAGCGTTTCATTGGTTATTTCCAAATCCAAAGAAACGTCAGTTATAATAGTTCTGTTTGCTTATCAGCACACTCATCGCACGACTTCTCGTTTTAAATCGAGAAACGAAAGGAAGAACGTCATTCTTCGAAATAAAGATATATGTATTGTTGTATTTGTATCACAAAGGGGCGACTGAAGACTCTAGTACAATTTACTAAATTTGGATTGGATATTAACAGCCCGATTCTCCCCATCATCACTGATACCTCACAAGTCATAAGAAGAGGCGAAATTGATTTTGTGACTTTTTCGTATCCTCCCGAAAAGTCACAACTTGTGAGAGTCACAAAAACAATCGAAATTGTTGATTCGCAAATATGAAATGATGACATTTCCATATTCACCTTGGCTGTGGTGAGTTCCGTTGTGACTTTTCTTGTGAGAATTATGGGAGAATCCGACAAATGTTATCGAATCACAACAATCCTCACAAGAAATAGTCACAAGGGGGAGAATCAGGCTGTAAATGAAAGAAAGATTAACTTATGAACTTAAAATATTATTTTTAAATTATAAATTTGTGAAGTTAAAAAAAAAACTAAAACGGCCGTGTACTTGTGATCGTATACTAAAAGTTAAAAAAAATAAAAATTGTTGCAAAATAACGTGCTTATAAGAATAAATGCAATATTTTTGTTTGTTTGTTTAAAGAACATTGTGCTATATAGTCCTAGCAATCCCTTAAATTACAGGAACTATTCTACCGTTGCAAAGTAATAAATCAAAACTAAACAAAAAATATTTCACTAAATAAAACAAAACTAAATTTCTTGTCCAATTTTCTAGTTTAATGGACAAAACACATCTAATATGCAAATTTTAGTTATTTTTATGTGAATGTATATACTATAGGTACACAAGTATTCTTATAACTAAATTTATTATATAATTTTTCTGTAAATGAACACATCAATTCCACAATTCCGCGTAGTGTAAAATTGTACTAAAATTTATGTTTTCAACTTTTTCGTAAATTTATAAAAAAGTTTCTTTTGCTTTTTTCTTATATGATCATATTTTTTTTTAAGTAGGTATATTAGTTTGTATTTTTTTTATTATAATAATCATTACTGTTATTTTTCCTTAACTCAATTTTTGAGCTAGTAAATTGTATTTTTGTTCAAATCTGATTTGATTGTTGCATAGTAATGTTTGCTTTTTGTTTTCTGTTTGTTTTTTTAAACTGTCTTCCACAATCAGTCTTAAAATTTAAGTCTATAAATTTTTTGTATTTTATTCGACAACAACCGTTCGATTTGTATTTTTTTTTTTATTTAATAAAATTTGAAGCCCATACGAAAATTTAAAAAAATAAAAAAATTATAAAAAATTAATGTTTTGCTTTTTTTACTTTTTAGAAGTAGAGAGGCAAGTCGTTGATTGAGTTAATTTTTAATTCTTTAAATTGTTCGTTGAGGCTTCGTTAACACCCGATCTTTTTTTTTATTCTTATTTTGACAGATAAATTATTGGATTTTTTGGAGATTTTCTAATAGACGTGGACAAACCGTTTATGAGGATTAGATCCTTCTTTGGAGTCTGGTGAGAGTTCGATTAGGAATACAACTCTTCCATCTGGCATGAGAGCAACATCGCATGTGCGATCTTTTTCATCCAGAGTGCATGGCATTTGTGGATTGACAGATGGACGGATTTCAATCTGTCAAAAAAAAAAAAATTGTATTATAATTTTGTTGTTGTTCTAATGTAAGCTACCCCTCAATGTTCGAAACGTCAAACATCATCGACTCATGTTCGAAGAGTAAAACGTCATCGATGCTGTTTGACGTTTGCGACAGAGAGTTCTTTCTTTTTTTCGAAATATAAATTAGTCTTATTCTTTCTTTTGTACCGGCAAGAACCATTGTTAAAATAAAACTTTGACTTTAATAAAATAAAACTAAAGAAAATTAGACTTTAATAATTGAAATTTAAGAAAAAAGGAAATTGCAAATTACTGATTCATAACAGTAACATGTAAATAGATCGTGAAAATGAGAAAAAGTACTTACATCCCACAAATAATCCAAATTCGGACTAAAAACAATGACGCGTTGATTCTTTGAATCGGCGACAATAATCCGTCCTTCATCATCGCAACACAATCCTGAGGGTCGGTTGAATTCTTGGAATCCACAGCCTTCTTGACCTTTTGCTGATATAATCTGGATTTTTTTTTTTTTTTTTTAAATTAGGAATAAAATCTTCTTTTTTGCATAGTATGCACAAGGATTTTTGCAATGTTTCGTGTTTTCTTTTTAAAATAAGTTACTAGAAATTATGAGTGTATGATGCATTACAAATTCAGTCGCCACATGATTCAAATCACATGCAACATTGTAATACGCTGTGATAGAATTCACACTCAACAAAACCAAACAAAGCCCAAAACCAATACAAATCATATAAATAAAAGAAAACTTAATCATAACGTTATTTAAAACTTCGCCCTACGTATAGTTCACATTTCGTTTTTCCCAAAAGGCTGACTAGTAGAGGCTAAAGAAGAATTGAAAAACAAGTTAGAAAGCCGATATCAAAAGTATACATATTAATACCAGTCAACGAGTTGGAAATTAATCAGTTCGACCGCCGAGGAGTAAGGACCCGAGGTAAGTTACGGAATATATAACAAAGGCTTCCCCCCACCAGTGGTAAGGGGTTTCTTGTAAAGTATTGAGTTCATCGAAGATAAGTGTAATACCAGTCTCGACTGCGATTGTACTGGTTACAACCGCGATTACCCACGCTTAGTGGCGATTGACCTGAGTATACAGCGATAACCCGTTACGACGGCGCAGCGATTGTATCGGTTTCGACCGCGATTACCCACGGTAAGTGGCGATTAACCTGTTTATACGGCGATGACCCGCTTCGCCGGCGATTGTACCGGTTCCGACCGCGATTACAAACGGTAAGTGGCGATTAACCTGTTTGTACAGCGATTACCCATTTCGACGGCGATTGTACCGGTTCCGACCGCGATTACTCACGGTAAGTGGCGATTAACCTATTTATACAGCGATTTCCCATTTCGACATTCGACGGCGATTGTACCGGTTCCGACCGCGATTACCCACGGTAAGTGGCGATTAACCTGTTTATACAGCGATAACCCGTTTAGGCGGCGATTGTACCGGTTCCGACCGCGATTACCCACGGTAAGTGGCGATTGACCTGTTTATACAGCGATTACTCATTTCGACTGCGATTGTACCGGTTCCGACCGCGATTACCCACGGTAAGTGGCGATTAACCTGTTTGTACAGCGATTACCCATTTCGACGGCGATTGTACCGGTTTCGACTGTGGTTATCCACGGTAAATGGTGATTAACCTGTTTATACAGCGATAACCCGTTTAGGCGGCGATTGTACCGGTTTCGATATCGATTACCCACGGTAAGTGGCGATTGCAGTAAGCAAAACCCGTTATTGAAAAGCAAAAGTAACCACTGTCTGAAGGAGAAAACACATAATTGACGACCTAGCAGAAGCAGGAGAGGAACATATACCGGTATCCCGCCAGTTTAATGATTAACGAATATTATACAAATTGTACAGTAATTATTGAATAAAAGAAATAAACCAAAAGTTAAATTTCGGTATTTTATTTAACAAACTTTGGACTTCCCTGAGCATACCCCAGCTATAAACTTAAAACACCATCACATGAGAATCACGGATAACAAATACAAAAATCAATCTTGGTTAGTTTTCAAAATTGTCGGTTTCCATTTATAACGGAAGTCAAGAGTTTGAAGTTTATTATTTGAGTGAGTTTATCTGACAAATAGGTACTGGAGTTAGTGTTGGGGAACAACAAAGTAATGACATTTCAAACGTCAAACGTTCACTATGCCTACACAAGTCTGTACCGGTGAAAAATGTCAAAAGTTCATGTTCGTTCACTTTGGGAGAATGGGCGCATTCACTTACCTAGCCACTACGTAGTCGAAGTTCAACTAGCTTTGTGAATTCAAAATTGCACTACATAGCTAGTTGAACGCAAACTGTCAAATAGTCAAGCAGTTGTAGGTCCTTATCTGCGGAAAACTTCCCAGTATTAAAATTCCCTATACCAGCCAGCGATGTAAATATGTTGAAATTAAAGTTAATAAAAGAAAATTCTAGGAGCTTTAGTAAAACCAACGTGTTCTATGAAAAAAAAGAGCAGTGTTGCCACATTCAATCTTATTTCCACCAAAATAATTTCACGACAAACAATTTTTCTGAATACAGGTCGTGAGATATTCGCGCAAAACAGGATTTTGTGACTTTTTTAGCCGGCACGCTATCAATGTCGATTTTCCACATCTTCATAACAGCACCGTAATAAAATTGTATACAAAAATTCAGCTCACTTGGAATTTTTCAGCAAATTGGGGTTTAAAATGCCTAATTAAACAGCTGATTGGGAAATGTCAAACTAACTTTGAAGTCGAAATTTTAACACTACGTCGGAGAGGAAATTTCAACTCATTTTTAGATGTATTTGGCCAAACAGATTTCAGAATGAGTTGACTACGTTAGTGAATGCGTCCAATGAAATGTTTTTCTCTATTATTGAGTCATAAGGTTTGTTTGATGTGCGCTTTGGGTCGCTCTGTGGCGCTCTGATTTCGCACTGAGCTGCTCGATGTCGCTCTTTTTTCGCCCCGGTGCATTTTCAACGTGTTCGATGTGGTCGCACCGGCAGCGATCTGAATCGCCCCAAGTTTTTTTCGGGGTGAGAATATCGGAACAAAGAGAAAAAAAAAAACTGAACACTACTAATGCATTCGATGTGAAAACAAAACCAAATCAAGAAAAAATTTTCAGTTTTTTGACAGCTCCGTATCCGTTCACTGTGTGACAAGCATCGGAACGCATCGTTTACATCGAACGAACGTATAATCAAACGTCAAACGTCATTTTTGATTAATAACAATTCCACACTGTTTCTGATAGACATCAAACATTTGGCCAGTTCCACCTAACAACATCTCACTGAGATGAGATCTCAGAGATCTCAGAGATTTTTTAGGTGGAATTGAGATTTTTTTCTGAGATTTGAGATGAAAATATTTTGGATTCGATTTCTCACTCAGCTATTTTGACGTGACTGACACATGTACAACAACAATTTGTAAGGTAACCATTTTATCTCAATGAAAACTGAGAATTATGTTCCACCAAATGTTTTTGCCTCCGTCAAAGTGACATTGAGATCTCAGTGAGATGTTGTTAGGTGGAACTGGCCTATTACCAAGCTCTGTTTTGTTACACAGCAGGCGTTTTTCTTTTTTAGCACGGAGCGGGAATCGGACTGTCAAAGAAAGATCGGCATTTTTTTTTAGCTCGGGGCACTCGGAGCGCTCGATCTGTGTTACTTTTTTAGAACCGAACACGCTCGGGGCTGACTCGATTTGCTCGGTCAAAAATGATCGAGCAGATAGAGCTGAATAAAGAGCGTTGAGTTTTTGAGGGACGAAAAAAAAAAACAAACAAAACAAAAGAAATTGCAGGCGAAGCTGGTTGCCCTTCCAGTGATGGTAAATAATATTTTGAATTTAGAAAATTATAATTATTTAATTTACTTTTTTTCTGGTTTTACTGTATTATGACAGTTCAGTGCTCAATTGTGTTTCTCAAATAGTTCTGAGCGCTCAGGTCGCGCTCGACTCGACACTCGCTCGATTCGCTCGAGCCCCGCTCTTTGCCCCGCTCGGTGCTAAGAAAAACGCCTAGCGTCTCCACTGAGCATACAGCTGCCCAACATCACAACCGCAATCCAATCAATAAACAGAACATTTTTTTCGCTGGGCAAATTATGTCATGTCGTCTCATTTTATCTTAAAACGCGGTGGCGGAAAACACAAAATTGAACGTCACAAAACAAACGAAACAGAACAAAAGAAAATACGCGATTTACATTTACACATTTAAAATCACTCGATTTACATCTACATTCAAATGAAAACCTTACACGTACACGAAACGTCAAAATTCATGCTCATGATTTGAACCACACTCATGTCCTGTTCAAAAAACAAGATTCTTCGACAAGATGTCTGTATGGACATGGATTTTTCTGCCTCCATTGGATTGTTTCAAGACATGTTCATGAACAGGGCATCGTTTATGCTCAGTGGAGCCGGCCTGTTAAGTTTCAATGAAAAGTGACATTCCGAAACGGTATAAAAATCCCATGTTTGTTCAAATTAAAACAAAAACCAATAAAAAATCTCCTTACCTCATTGACATCCGGATCAATCAGATACAAGCAATGATTGTCGAAGTCCGAGACAATGATATTTCCTTGTGGCGTATAACATATTCCTCTAGGTGCGGCAATACTCTTGCTTGGTCCATTATTGTCAAAAACAATTTGACGTATGAAACGACCTTCCGAATCAAACTGCTGAATACGATGATTGCGCGAATCTGTGACCGCAATTTGACGTCTAGAATTGACAGCAACATCCCATGGATATTGAAACTGACCGTATTCCTTGCCGAAAGTTCCGAATTTCGATAGGAAAATTCCGTTAGCCGAAAATATTTGAACACGATGATTATCCTTGTCGACGACAATGATGCGATTGTCACAATCGGTGCAAATGCCAGCTGGTAGATCAAACTCTGCATTACCGACACCCTTGCGTCCGAATTTAAATTTGAACGTTCCATCTGGATTGAATACTTGAACACGATTATTACGACGATCGGAAATGAGAATGTTTCCCATTTTGTCAACGCACAGGCCCCAGGGGCGGCTGACTTGTCCGTCTTCATGACCTTCGGTGGCAAACGAGAGTGTCAGCAGATTTGAATTACGCACCTTGATGTGATCAGTACTTCCGGCAATACACTGTGTTATTCTTGGGGCACCGAACTGCAATGCCGGCGAAGTGCGTAGTAGGCTTATTTCCCAGTCGAGACCTGGATTTGGCATGCGTTGAGTCAGAGGCGTCGGCACACGGAAGCTCACATCACGAAGAATAGGACGTCGTGTGACAGCAGCTGCAGCAGTCATAACCGGGTGTACTGCTGAAGTTGATGCCAAGCCAGGAACTGCTGGAACCACTGGAATCAATGAACCAGCCTCGACGGGCATATTTTTGTCATCGACAACTAATACTCCTCCTTGATTGCGAATATCACCGAGTAGGGTGAAATCTGGAGGAACAAATGCAAATAGTTCCTGTCGAGGCTGGAGGTCCTTGAAAATTGCAGCAAACTGCTCCAACTGACGTTGGCCATTGGTTATTTTGAGAGCCACTTCAATCTGCTCCATCAGATGGGAGTTTTCGTAGACTTTGAGCAACATGTCGGAGGTCTCAGACAAACCGGAAAGAGTCGATTTCAGACCGGCCATTTGATCGTGCAGCAAAGCCAAACGTCTTTGACGTAGTTTCTCAACAAAATCCAATAAAAATCGCTCACGGTCTTCAATGGCAATCATAAATTGCCGGAACGACTTCCTAATATTGTCTGACAACTCAGTATAGTTCCGTTCGATTAGACGAATAAACGCCAGGGCCTTGTCAATGCTGCCCTTAACACATTTGGTACCCATTCGACTACTCTCAATAGCCAGATCGATCTTCTCCTTGGCCTCCTCGACAAAGCTCTGAATCGATGTGTAATCGTGGTCCTTGTGCTCGCGCAAAGTGCAGCACTGACATACCAGTTTCTTACAATATTCGCAAACGTAGCGAAAGATTTCGTTGTGTAGATCGCACATGAATGCCGGTCCCGGAATCACAGTTGGCATTCCCCCAGTCGAGGTCGATCCAATCGGAGATGGCAATGAGATCACTGAATGGTTTGATGACAGAGGACTGTTGCGATGTTCGCGCAAGCAATTATTGCACATGAATTCGTTGCAGTCGAGACAGCGGATGGATGCGTTGCTATCGCATCCGGCGCCACAGTGAATGCTCGAATTACTGGAGTTGCTTGATCCTGGTGACAGTCTTGAATTATTGCGAACTAGTGGTGGTTGTGAGGTAGGTGGGGCACTAAACATACCGTTCATAAGGAAATCATTGTGCACTGGTGACGATCTGGAAGAGAATTTCATCAAAAAAACTGTTCACAATCAGAATTAAGGGGCGCTTACACTTGAGCATTTTGTAGAAGTGCCGTGTTCAGGTCCCATGCGGGAAAGGAATCCAAGATTCCGGCTAAAAGCGTTTCGGTGCTTTGGTTTGTATTGCAAGGTTGTGGAACATTTTTCGTGCCGTGGGGAAGGTTGTTGTTCGTTACTAATTCCATTTTTGTGTTGTTAGTCCTGAAAAACGGTAAGATTTCATTTTAATTAGTTCTGTTTTTTGTTGATATTTTTAAGGTTAAAAAGGTGAAACCCCTTATGTCACATTCCTCTCGTATTTTACTTGTAGAATGAAAAAAAAACTAGGAGTTGAGATTGAGGCTTTGATCTAACACGACATTGAATAGAAAAGCCGAAAAAAAACAGTCTTACTCCCTTAAGTAAGAGAGCAACCGATCTTCATATTTGTTGCTTTGGTGGAAAAGTAGCGGAACTGCCAATCTGGCCTCTAATGAACCGAACCTATCTTAAAAAAGAAAAAGAGGAATATGGCTCGGTTGAAATGATGGTATGATGATGGTAATTTCTTTAAAACCTCGTTAGCGGCTAAGTTTAATGATGACCATTTCGGGCTAATTCTTTAGTCATCCACGTTTTTACCGTAGTTGTTGGGTGTTCGAAGGGTAGATACAGTGCATTCAAGAGCATGCATCAGCTCGTCTGCAAAATTTGCTCGCAGAAAGCATGCCCGTCGAATGGAAACTCAGCATCGTTCGTCTTACTATACAGCAGCAGTTTCCAAGTAACAGTAAGATTTTTGGATATAAAGAGCCTTAATAGGTTAATAGGTTCTTTTGGCCTTGAGCAACCGCCCGCGTATTTCTTCTTCAATATTGTTATCGGCTGCTACTACTGACCCAATTTATCTAATTGACAGATCACCCTACTTCAAACTAGTGCTCCTCCACTTTAATAGTTGTTCTTCTACTATTGCCAACGTTTTCTGCAATTTAGGTGGCTATTAGGACGTACTGCTGGCAGAAGGTTTAAAATAAAAAGTAAGGAAACATTCACCCTAAAACCATTTATTAGTACTGTAATAATAATAACGAAGAAATTAGTAGAGCATAAAGGAATTTTAAATTTTGCGGGAAGGACAAATAAATTTGCCAAATAAAGAGTCTGGGAAAAAAAATGACAAAATAAGACCCTCAATGTCGAAATGGTTCCTGCTTAACTGTTTCAAACAATTAAGGCTAACCACAAACCGAAGCGGACAAAACGTTTGCTTGTCGCAAGACAAAAAGTCGTGTCGTAATCCACCCCACACCGAGGACGACACAGACAAAACATTTTGCCGTTGTCGCACTCGGTGTGTTTTGCCAGCGGACAAACAAAGAAAACATCCACACAAAAGAAATCTCTACGTTTTTCTTAATTTTTCTTTTTCTTAATTCTTTTTACCATTACAACAACATCCATACCAAATTGCACAAAATACAACAAGAAATATCGCAATAAAATACAAATCCAACTATGAGCAACCGACATGTCCGTTTGTCGAAATCTGTTTGTTTGTCTTGTTCACTTTGGTGTGTGGTTCTTCATAAGACGGTGTGTACTTTCAGGCGTCGACATTTTATCCGGGACTTTTTGTCTTCTTTGGTGTGGTTTGCTCCTATACAAGATACAACCCCATGTATTTACTGCAACCGACGGACGGACACGACTTTTTGTCGTGTCGTGTCTTGTTCGGTGTGTGTTGCCTCGTAAGAGCAATGCAATGGACTTGTGTCCGCGATTTTTTGTCGAAAGACAAAAAGTCGTCTTGTCCGCTTCGGTGTGTTTTTAGCCTAAGGATAGTAGTAATTTAAGCTGTATTTTATTACTAGCTGACCCAAAAAACGCTGCTTTATTATTAATAATAATCTTCGGAAATATTTATCCGATAGGTAGTAAAACGTGTGCTTTTTTGGCAAATCTATTCGCAGTGCAGTAGGATTTACCAAAAAAACGCATCCGCAGTTGTTAAATTTTTGTATTAAGAAGTTGGTCGCTGCTATAATTTTAAAGACGATTATTGAATTTTTCTAAATTCTATCCGCAGTACGATTCTTCTTCTACTTTTATCGGCGGTAACGTGTCGTATTTGTAATACATGTAGTGTACTACTGCGGATACGGATAGCTTTGCCAAAAAAAACACACCTAATATTTAGGAGTAATTTTAAGAAATTCATGTGAGAAAATCAATACAGGTGACAATGAGAAACTAAACAAAAATAATTGTAAGTCAGAGCAGACCTACAAAAAAAAATTAATAAAAATAAATCAGAGCAATCAAAAAAGCAAGGGATAACCGCATTTTTTTAGAACGATATACTCAAGAATGATTGTACTTTATACTTAGGTATATCTTGCACCTTTCATTTAAAACAGAAGAAAAAAAAACGATTAAAAATTGACACATGTACATGAAAGTCAAAGAACGACGATTTCGAATGCTGCGAACAAACAAAGATAAAACAAAGCTGAACACTAAAGAACAACAAAAAAAACACACTTTTCAGTTTGAATTTGTCTTATACTTTCATTTGACATTTGCATTTCTGACAATGATGACATATACAATGACAATCCAGAAGTAATTAGGAAAACATTCTTTGCAAATTTGATATTGGCCAAACTAAGAGCATCTGGTAAAATTGTAACTGTTACAACTCTTTTTAGTAACGGAAAACTGCACACTTAACCGTTAACCCTAAACATAACTCTAACAATTTCTTAAGAGCGGATACAACGTCCCGCGGGTTGCCTAGTTTGAAATAAACGTTTAGAGCGATGCTTTGATTTCAAAAAAAAAAAAATTATCAAACAGAAAAAAATAATTAAATTCACTAATGAGTGGTTTCATTAGTAATTTTTATTTCCAAAAATTTATTCTCTTTTGATGCTGATCCAAATCGATTTCTTAAGATAGATGTGTCTTTTAACCCAAAGCAACACGCCCTATTCCAAATCGCATAAATCTAATCTAGACTTAATACAAAGAGCAAGCCCAAATGTCATCCATAAATCATTTGGAATTGAACCAACAAATAAACTCAATTTTGTTGTTTTATTACCGAACATTCACCCTTCGCCATATTTTTGTTTCTTAAATTGTCCTTTTCGATTCCAACCGCTATCGATTAATTTTGCAAGACCCGAAAATTGCATTCACCCAACTGAAACCAACAGATCACCCCACATTTTCCTCTATGCTATTTTCCTAATAATACTTTTCTTCTTAATTTCAAATTCGTTTTGACAAACGTTCGTAAGTTTCGGCCATAAAATATTAGAGCAGAGGTAAAAGCATTTAAAAAGAAAAAGGGAGCATAAACCGATTTCACCTCACATCGAAATTTTATTAGTGCTGCCACATCCCTTTTGTCACACACCAAAAATGTGTTGCATGGAAAAATCACCCTCGATGAGATGAGAAGGGAGACAGATTTCCTTTTTAAATGTTGATGTTATGTTATGTTCGCTTTCAACTGCTATTTCGGTGAGTACCTATACTATTCTAGCAACAATTTTACTTGGTATCTTGTGTTGATGGTGGAAAATCTCAATTCCATGAGGAATTGTGGGACTTTGCCGGGCTTTTATTTACTTTCGAAAACAATCCGAAAACTGTCCGAACTTGCCCATTTAGAACGTAATTACACGTCGGTCGGCCAAAATAATTTTCAGGTTGCAAGCACTGCAACCCGGATGTCTCATTTGTTTTTAAACTCATATGAGATTCACGCATGTAGATGGTTCCAATTACTCAATTAAGAATAATAGTAGTGAACTTTTAGGGTGATTGTTCTTAGTCTTACCATGGATCCGAGACTTGGGCGCTTAGCCAAAGGAACTCTGAACTCTTAACTCCATGGGAAACGTCTTCTTCTCTGTAGTAAATATTCAGTTAAAATAATTTTTGACATCCATAATTTTCAATAATTGATATTGGTCAGATTTGTTTGTATTTTGCTGTAGTGTAAAAAGTCTGATTTTTTAACATTTGCCCCATGCATGATTTGGAAAATATAGATTTTATTTTCCTCTTTCATTAACGAAAAAAAAAACTAAACATAGGAAAATCAGTCAAGATAACAGTTAAGGTACAGGTTATGTTAAAATATTTCAATTTATTCCAATTATTGTGCAGTTGACATTATTGAAACGACAATTTTGAGGATTTCTTTTTAGATTCAAGAGTACGTTTTATAAGCGTGCATATTATATTTAAATAAATGTCTTAAAGACATAAATGTCACGGTCACCTTCTTACTGCTTCTAATCAAACTTCCAAAGATGTATGTATATCAATTCTGATGCTAAATTTACAAATTTCTTGATTGGGTTAAGCCGGACAATGAATGTAGGGTCTGCTAGTCTATGAATGCAAACAAATTATTTTTTACCCACATCTAGGAGCGGTTTTTCTTAACAGCAGTTTTTAAAAAGTAAGGAAGACTAGGTAGGTACTTTTTCTATATTTTTTCAAGGCCGTGCGTGAATTGCTTCAACACTTTTAAACAACTATTAACCCTGTAGTGCACACGTGGGGCCTGACAGGCCCAAGTGAAAATTAAAATACGTATAAAATTGGAACCGTCTTTGTAAATAAAATAATTTTTCATCTACCTTCCTACAACGTCGATATGTATCCTCGAACACAAAAATAACTGTAATAAGTTCAGTAGATTTCACTAAATAGTGCTTCGGGCCTAATAGGCCCAAGGTATACATTCACATTCAAATGCGAGAAAATTTGCTGGATTGCTGCCTGTTGAAGAAATAGAAATTTTCCAATAATGTAAGTACCAGAAAAGATTGTGCATTCTGTACAAAACGAAGGAAGAGTCGATACTTCTGCGACAAATGCATTTGCCTCCAATATGCGCACTATTGTTGCCCAACTTGCTCTATTTGATATTACTGTACAAAATATTTATGTTTTTATTAGTTGTAAGATTGATTTTGAATAAATATTATAAACGAATGTATAAAATTTCAGTTTCCTCAATTATTTCTACATTTGCTCTTAAAATTGTGTTTAGGGGCCT
This sequence comes from Sphaerophoria taeniata, assembly GCA_943590905.1. Taxonomy (NCBI): domain Eukaryota; kingdom Metazoa; phylum Arthropoda; class Insecta; order Diptera; family Syrphidae; genus Sphaerophoria; species Sphaerophoria taeniata. The sequence continues at coordinate 19,561,384 of OX016540.1, read as the reverse complement.
CTTAGGCCCCACGTGTGCAATGGTGTGATTTTTTTTTAGGTGTGCACTGAAGGGAAATGACGTTTGGTTTCAAATAGGATCATATTTAGTCAATTTCTGTCTAACTTTTTTGCGAAGATTTAAGAAATTTCCTTCTAAAAAGAAACATTTTTTACCAGATTAGATAACTTCGCATATAAAACCGAACTTAATAATAAAACTTAATAAAAATAACACCAAAAATTCTCTTTCATTTATTTTTCTTCAATTAGCAGTAATGGTAATTCAATTTTTTGAAACAACAGTAAGGTATAAAATCTTCAAGCGAACATTCCCATTTTTAATAGTTTGTTTATTTAGTGTGGTAACACTGAAAACTAGTTTTCACAGCTAACATCATCTGTCGTCATTTTCAAAAGAAAAGAAATCGAATTTTGATAGTGAAATATGTATGACCAATTTAAAGTAGGAATTATTACAAGGAACCAAATTAAACTAAGGCCGTGTGTGAATTGCGTTAAAATGTGTGTTAAAATTTAACCAGCGTTAAAATTTGACACTAATGAGGTGAATAAAATGGGTTAAAATTTATTGAGCTGTGGAGCAGGTTAAAGTGTGTTAAAATTTGACGTTTCTATTGATAGAGAAATTTGCTCTTGCTTTTGCATTCAACGAAAATGGATCAAGAAAAAAAACGAAGACAGGCTGGAAAACCATACAATAAATGTAAGTTTGAAATGAATTAATTTATAAAAAATTAAATGCTTTTGTTTTCTAGGGTCTCACGCAGCTATGGAAAAATATGTCACAAAAATACAAGGTAAATTGTTGTGAATGTTTTGCCATACTTTACACACACTTTTTTATAATATTTTTTCGATCACAGTAGTTCTTTGAGCAGCACACTGGTGATGGTGCCGGTGATGATGCAGCCACAAATAGGGAAATATCTTGGCCCTATTTCCAACTATTTCACCAATATGCTTTCAAAAAGCACAAATACAACCCGCCTTTCCTATTAGAAAGTTCATCGGGAGTAGTTTCGCTGGAACCTCCGCCACCAACTGGAGATATTGGTTCGGAGCTGATGTCATTGCCGACATTATCTTCCTCTCTGGAGTTTACTTTCGATGAGATTGATTCGCCAACATCGCCCGTTGCACTAACCTCACGTCCATCAACATCAGCTTAGTTGAATTTCTTGTTATAATTAATACAAAATACTTTAAATTTGTTAATAAAATTTTCAAAAGCAAATACGAATTTATTGTTTTGTTTCTTGACAGAAAAAATATATCAGCTGTGATCTGTGAAAACAAGTTTTCAGTGTTACCACACCGAATAAATCAATTAATCAAAATGGGATTTTTTTTTGAATATTTTTGACTGTTGTTTTAAAATATGACATTAGAATCGAAAACAATAAATAAAAAAAGATTTTTTTTAGTTTCAGAGACTTTTTATTAACCCTGTTTTCTTAAAAATATGTTTTGTAAGGCCGTGTGCGAATTGGATGAATTGTGGTTAAAAAATAAAAATGGATGAATTTTTAACCACTTCTGTCATATTTTAACCTGCTCAGCAGCTAGTCAAATAATGCGAAGTGTCAAAATTTAACCAAACGTCAAGTTTTAACCCATTTTTAACTGAATTCGCACACGGCCTAAGAGAAATTATTTTTCCGTGAAAAAGAAAACTAATTTTTGTTCAGGGAAATTTCTTAAATTATCGAGGGAAATTTTTTTAACCTACGCAGAAATCTTGGTTAAAATAATTGTTTTAACGCAATTCACACAGCAAATGGCTAAATTTGATACCACCTCAAACAAGACGTCAAATTTTAATCGTGGTAGAAGTTTTAACGCAAATTTTAACGCAATTCACACACGGCCTAAGAAGAACAACAGAAGAACAGAATAAAACCATGAAAAACGTCAAATTTTAACCCATTTATCCTGATCCACAGACCGCAGCTCGATAAATCTTACTCCATTTTATTCACCTCACTAGTGTAAAATTATGAGCAAACGTCAGTATCAAACCCACATTTGAACGCAGTTCACACACGGCCTAAATAGCATTTCGAAATGCGGATGCGGAAACAAAATTCGGAAATCGAAAACTGCAGGTCAGAAACAGGAAATAGGAAACTGGAAACCGGGAAGCGGAAACTGCAAATCGAATTTCAAATGTAGGTTTTGAATCGAAATTTTTGAATTGAGAAGGGAACTGTTTTTTTTACTCAAAACAAGAAACTAATTTAGCAAAAAGAAGTAGTAATATTTCAATCACGCTTCACGCGTGAAGGGCAAACGTTAATGTTTTTGAATTGAATCAATGAATTCATGGAAAACTACTGCTACATAATTAGCAGTTTAAATTTGTAGGTTTCTCGAAATTTTAACATTTATGACATCCCCGGTAACAAACATAATCTACATCCAAGAAATGAATCTTCAAATTTTAAATGACGAATTTTCTTCTTCAAATGCATATGTATGCACTTGAAGGCCATGGCCGAAGTATCTAATGAAACACCGAGATCATCTTTGTATTCGTTCTTCAGTGAAGCAGACACTAAAATTCTAAGTGCCTAGTGCTACCCAAAAATCCTGACAATGATCAAGAAATAGAATCCGGTACCCTGTCCTGTATTGAGAGATGAAACTTGACTACCTGACATAATAGCCTTGAATTTTGTTTCGAATCTCGAATGCATTCAATGTGTTTGCTAGCTGTCCTTTGAGACAGATGCTCGTTCAGTAAAAATTAATTTATTTTGTTGGGTTTTGGAAGCAGATGTTTCCGTCATTAAATGTGTGTGTGTGAAGAAGATAAATCAGGAAACTTGCATTTTGTGAGTACAAGAGTTGTAAAGTCCTTTATTCAAAGGTTTAGAATATGACGAGGATATTGGAACCTCTCTAGACAATGGATGAGTATTCTTTCGCAGAAAGTGTTGTATTTCATTCCATTGGATCAATTATAGACAAAGTATAAGCAAATTAGACATCGTCATTCATATTTAAATGCTCTTCCTAATCATATATCCAAAATTGAACAAGACAGGACACAGGGGACAAAGATGTATCGTATTCTATAAGTGTCAAAGGGGCTGTTTAAGTTCCAAACTTTGTCATTACCTATTACCTCCTAACACCTTGTTTTAAAATCTCAGTCTCCATCTCCAGGGAGATTCTAATATTCTGATGCCTAACAGTGAGTCTGCGTTGTTAGCAATAGCTTCAAAATTAACATTCTCCAAAGCATCGCATCGAGAGCCCCTCGCATTCTAGAACCCTCATTTCAAATCGAATAGGTTGGTACAAATTTTTGACAAATTCTATGTCCTAGTCATAGAAAAAATTTATATTCGCTTTGGGGGATGCTACGCGCAATTATTGTTCTTGGCGTTGACTGTTTGTTGATGCTCAAGGAAACGCAATTTATGGCTTAAAAATGTGCGTAGATATGAAGGTAAATATATAAAAGGGTCAATCACCTCCGTTCAGAATCTTCCTTCCTGCCTGCTATTTTGATGATGAAAGAAAAAAAAAAGAACCTAAACTGTGCGAAGCCAAAGGAAAGTTGAGAAACCAACGACAACCCCCCAACTTAAATCAAGCAAAAACCTTCTTCCATAAAGACCATCTTTTTTTTGCCCATTCCTTCGATATTCTTCCTCCCTTAAATATTTTCCCTTTTAACATTTTACCTCTACGTAAACTGCACACTTTACCTCAAATGGGACAGCAGAATACACCAAAGAGAGTGTATAAACTCGTCCTTCTGCCTCTTGCAACTTGTTATGGGTTGCAAGCGAAGATATCAATTTGTTAAGCTATGGAGGTATTGAACAGTAGAAGCCCGGTATGTGGTGTTTCGCGTTTTTTTAAGTCCATGAAGTTCTACATCATTGATATCCTTCGACTTGATTCAGGGGTAGAGGGGCGAAAACGTATTCAAAAAACTTAATGAAATACATGAAAATACTAAAGCAAAAAGGCCCTTTACCGATTTCCGATCTTGTCAGCTTAGGCAATTTTTAATTACTATTTTCTACTTGACTGTTTTATGTCATTTTTTTTTAGAGAACTGCCCCTCCCGGCTAAACGGGGGAAAAAGACCCACTTCCCATACAATTTTTTTCTTGACTTGACCCAACCTACACGCTCTAACTTTTTGGCACAACATTCGTGAATCACTCTGTATATAAACGTTACAAGAATAAAACGGGTATTCATTCAAGAACCTTTTGAAATGGAAGAGTTACGTTTAGGTACAAGTTTCTGGAAGTGCCGAGTGCAACATTTTGTTCCATGCCAAGCACGAAACATGTGACGAAAAGTATGATATTTAATTCGGTCTTGAATTTGTGATTACTTTGGTCGACAGGGTGTTTGTCACAAAAAAAAAATAATGTTTTACATTATAGAAGTATTCACGATCCATTGCAATAAAAAAGTTCAAATTGCGAAATTTTATTTCTTTCTTGCAAATCGTGAACTAACCTTTTCTAATATATAGCAACACCGGAGTAAAAGTGTCAAAATCAAACATTTGTGACAGAGAATATCAGCTGCCAAACTGTTAACTACAACAGAAAAATTTTACACCATTGTATTTTTCTAGGGTTAGTTAGTGTTATAGTGTTAGGATGTAGCAAAAGTGCAGAAGTGTAAAAAAAATGTAGTCTGAATATTCTGTTGTTTTAGGGCAAGAAAATGTTACACTTTGCTACAAAACAAGACCATTTTCATCGAATGGTAAATACCCTTAATTTTGTCGAGCATAGAATTCGAGTCAGACTCCAACATATCTTCAGAATTCAGATTACCAAAAACAGCATGATTTCAAATGATTGAAAAAAAGTTTTTTTTTGTTTTTTTTTTCTAGGTAGAAGGTTGCGGGGTAACAGGGTGGGGGATGTAGCGGATAAGCCCGGTAACGGGCAGCGAGGGAGGGAAATTATTAGAAACTAGCAGTTGCCCGCGACTTCGTCCGCCTCTCCCACGTCCTCCTGCCAGAGGCGCGTCTTGACTTGTGCATCATGCGCGAATTTGGTTGCGAAGTTATTTTAAAATTGTATATCAGTCGACTCTCCCTAAGTCAAAATTCTTCTTAAATCGTAGCCTTGAAATATGTATTATTTTCCCCGTTTTAGTAACAATTTTCACTGATGCTTTGCTCTTATTATTCGCAGCGTAACATTGTATAGCTTAAAGCCTTTCTCAATAAATTGACTATTCAACACAAAAAGAATTTTTCAATTTGATTTAGCAGTTCATGAGATCAGCGCGTTCAAACCAACAAAAAATTTATACTTCTTTGCCGTTTTTTTCACATTTCCACTGATTCTTAGCTCCTATTGGTCGCAGCTTAATGTTATGTAGCCTAAATCCTTCCTCGATTAATGGACTATCCAACTCAAAAAGAATTTTACAATTCGAGCCAGTAGTTTTTGAGATTAGTGCGTTCAAATAAACAAACAAACTCTTCACTAATTCATTTGGCAAAACAAAGTTTTGTGGGTCAGCTAGCATATAATTTACTGATAGATACCAAACTATTTTCAGTAAAACTTATCACCATCACCAATCGAATATGTACAATTCTTAGTTCCTTTATGATAGAAGAACCATTCAAATCAAGAAATAAGAAAGTTTACTAATATTTCATGAACTTAGATTCGGCTTTTGGTCTAGTAAATCAATATTATGTATATAATAATGAAATCCTGTTCATGTGTAACCGCATAACTCACAAACGGCTGAACGGATTATTTTTTTTTTATTTTGATCGTGTTAGTCTGTAGATGCATCTTAGGGAAACATTTTTTAAATTACTAGCGGACCCGGTACGCTTCGCTGCACAGACATTGTTCTGTTAATGGATAATTTGTGAAATTTTCATGGTTAATACTGTTGTATTCAGTAATGATTTCTGTGATTTCTTGGAAAAACCAAACAAAGGTCGGAAATAAGATTTTTTTTGCTTGGAAAATTTTTTGTTTCAAAATGGGTTTTCAAATGGAAAAAGGAAATTTCTTGATGAAAAACTCGGAAAACTCATTGGTTTTCAAAAGGAAAACTGTTATTGGAGCTGCTCTGAAGGCAGCGAGACGAAGTTCGTGGAGTCAGCTAGTATTTAATAATAAAAAAACGTGTATTAAGAATCATAAGCATCTGTTTGGTGAGGTTGGACGTACTCGGAATGGTCTAAAACGGACTCTGGCGTTAAAAAAATATGTTTTTTTAAAGTACTTCCTCTATTTGGAGTTTTAATAAAATGCTGTATAAGCTTACCCACATGGAGTTATAATAAATGCGCTCCTTTGGGACTTTTCAGTACCTACTTTTAAGTACTTAGCAGTAGATGATGAATGGAACCCTTAAATTTTTCCAAAAGTAAAATCTAGCTTCAAATATTTGATGTTATTGGTTGTTAGTTTTTGTATTTCAGTACTGTTTGATTTTATGAAGATTTAATGAACTTACATTAAAAAATCCATCGATTACAAAAATATAAAAATCTTACAAATATTTGTTTCACATCACGGATGTGAAGTATTTGCAAAATTATTATTTCTGATGGAAAGTCCAACAACAATTTTTACGTTCATTCTCTTACACTCATCGTTACTGACGTTACTTCTTCGAGGAACTACTTTGTGTACAGGGTAAAAGTAGTACAAAGCACTCAGAAGTACTTAACAGTAGGTAATGGTGACCCAATGGAATGCACCTAATGATTACAAGCTTCACCAAATGTCACTAAATGTCCTGGTGTTCATTCTGAGGTCCCAAACAATCTGCAGGTGATGATAAATTGCCTAACCAATTATTTTGTTAAATGGAGACTTGTCATCGATATAACAAAAAGAAAAAAGAACTGCCCAGAACCCAGTGGCGTATTATCCTAAAGGCAAACTAGGCACGTGCCTAGGGGCGCAGCAACAAAGGGGCGCGCGGGCGCAGTAATTCTTACAAGTGGCAAACAATGCGGGTTCATACGTGGTTGTTAAAGTAACAAACTTGTGAACTCGAATTCCACTTGCACCTTTTGTTAAAATAAAAACCGGTCCTGAGCAATTGCTGTTACAGCACAGAGTCAACTCGGATTGCCAACTCGGAAATCGACTTAGCTTTCTTCTAATTTTGTATGCGTTTTTGAATAGGTATTGATTTTACTTATTTTAGGGGCAAATAACCTAATGGTCGAAGTTCATCAGCGGATGGCAAAGATTTCCTAATTTTTCTTCTTTTTGAGTTCTTTCTAGATTGATTTTCGGGGCAATCCGATTTGAGAACCGAGTTGCCTCTCGGTTTGCATAAGAACCAACACGAGTTAACTTGGTTTACAAAATTTACGTTTCGGTAGATCATTAATTAACCAAATTCGTAAGATCTTTCGGACAATACTAATAGATCTCATGTTAACTAAGTCTCTTTTTCCTTGGCCCCTATTTCAACGCCTTTTCTTTAGGCGCGATGCAGCGATACCAGTTAAACTATAGTACGAGATATTTCCACTGAGATGCTTGCCTATGGCGCCCTCACCCTTTAATCCGCCACTGCCAGAACCTCAGTGCACATAATTGGTCCTTCAATGAAAACCTTTTATCCACGTTAACAATAAAGCTAACTTTTCACAAAGTCTGTTAAATTTATCCTGAAGAAACTAATGAATAGTTCCTTACATCAGTGAATTACAAGATATTTGATTATGTTGTTAAATAGTTCTGTCTGGTATGAAATAAACGAATAAGAGGAGAAAGAAAAGTTTTAAGCTTTTATGGAAGAAGCTCGTACATCACAAAGCCGGCTTCTTTACTGACAAGTCACAACTGAAACGGAATGTTATGGAGTCAAAATCCTTCAATGATTCACTAACTAACGGAGAAATAAATGTGAGATCCGTGGCCTAGACGAATCACTATACATAAAAAAAGGAAGCTCTAACCAATTTAAAATCGAAATTTTTGGAAATTCATATACGGGACTTCTACTGTTTGGTGACAAAATTCATCAGTTATCCAAAATAACACAACAACAACTGAAAGAACTTGAATTCGAAAGAAAAAAAAACACACCCTCCCAACAAAACCCAACAGAACACGAATAACAACAAGCAGCACAACAGGGGGAAAGTGCGTCCTGCGTAAACGCACCCTGGGAGGGTAGCAGAAACTACGAATGACGATATTTACCTACATAGGCAGAAGAAGTAAAGTACCAAACCAACCATCAACAATACCCTTCTTAAACAAGTCACAAAATAAAACAAAAAGAAAAAGGAAGAAAGCACAACAACAACAATGAACAATACAACACCAAGAAAATCTAAAAACTCTGTGGGGTTTTTTCCTGCTTTACAATTTTAAGCCAGAAAAAAAACACGACCACCCTTTATATCTACACTTCTTAAGATTTAATAAAAAATATAACAAAGTAGATTTTACTTACTATTAAAATTGTTTGAAGAAAAAAGCGTTCAGAACGGTAAAATATCTCGTGTTGATTTTTTCCTTTGGATTTTTGTTGTTGTTGATTTTTGATTTTTATATCAATTTTATTGATATTCTTTGTTATCTCTACGCCGAAAACAAACAAAACACAAAACAAAATAAAAAAAATGATAAAATTAAACGGAACAATTTTAACGAACTAGGAATTGGAATTGTGTGTTTTTTTTATTTTTTTCCTTCGTTTTTTTTTTTTTTTGAGCGGAATTTATACTAAATTTTATGTAGTTTTGTTGTCATAAAAAACACATAATTAAACGAAAATAACGGAACTACAATTTCTTATCAAGTGCTATATCATTGTGAGCTTAACTTTTACTTTCGAAATGTTCATTTAGACTGATTTGAGTTGTATTTGTTTGGAAAACACCATGACACACCACTGAGTCGAGTACCATCAACTCCACTAAACATCGCACTCACTCAAATAGATTTTTTATTTACAACATGAGTAGGCATATACCTTGTTTTTTTTAGTCCAAAATTTGAACAGTGAAGATAACTCCTCCACTTCTTGGTTTTGCTTCGTTCTTAACGATTGGGGATGGGAATTGGGAATGCCGCCGACGACGACGGACGACGACTATGACGATATTGCGTAGAGAATAGAACGCAGTTTGTCGTCACTGTTTTCGTGTGTTTCTTGTGCCTCGTTCATCCAGTGACCCAATTAAAATAAACGCCTGCTCCCGAACAACGACTGCGTTTTCAACATGCGTATAGAGGAGGTACGAAAACGAGAGTGAAAACGTGAAAATGACGAAAACAACGCACTTTGGAAAAATTTATTTTAAATTAAAAAAATTTACATCTAGGGCGAGTAAATTTAGACACACCACATCCCAAGCAAGTTTATTGTTTTTTCGGTCAAATTTTGATTTCTGATTTCCGACGAGGTAGAAAAGATAAGACCGGAAGAAGGATATTTTTTTGTGATGTTTTCCGTTTGACCATAAGATGGTAACTGATGTCCTGGAAAAAAATATTTTCCCTTCAATCGAGGATGCAAAAGATTCCAAAAAGTACTGGACTTTTATTTGTAACGTAAAGAAAGAGATAGAATCACAAATGCACTTTTGTCTGTCTTAATAATATTTACACACATTTCGAATTGATAAGAAGAATATAGCACTTCGACTTCTTCTCTTCGGAACTTTGGCCATGACACTGAATTGATTTTCATGTGTTTCCCTTAGTTTAGCCTAGAATTTCCCGTAATCCCATCCCAAATCCGATGACGATGAGCAGAACAGTCCCAAAAATGAAAAGGAACAAACACACAACAACAACAAAAATGTAATAATCATAAAAAGAAGAGAAAATACAAAAATGAAAATATAAACAACAACCATCATCATCATCCCTTGAAAAATGTAAATACACACCGACACAGTTGTGTGTATGAAAAATTTTACCGCCCGCAATTAAGAGGAATTTCACCACGATAATAGATCGCATGTAATTTTTACATTTTAACATTTTAATCGATTTATCAATTTATCTTGCCCTCTTCCCGGGCGCCAAACTTGACGAGTTGAAGAAGCTGAGTAAGGTCAAAGATTGTCGAGAATTTTATCTAGATGAGTCCTGAAACTAAATGGCGACCCATATCCCGCTCTACCCTTCCCCAATCCTTTCCACTCCAACAAAGGTATGACGCAAAAGCTAACCTATGTCACCAACTCCGCTCCCACCTGCCACGTTGGCACGGCGAAAAAGCTGTTCGACGTTCCTTATCCCTACACTTCAGAACGATCTCATGATTATCTGTCGTTTCCTTCCACCTCTCTGTAGCACGGCTTACGCTGTCTACGGATCCTAGTCGTCCTCCTTCCTGTCCACCTCTTCCTTCCAAAATCATGACTTCCCAACTTGGGCTGGATCTAAAGGTGTTATACGACCCATGCCGATGATCAGCCTGGCTGAGGGCCCAATTCAAAAATAGCTCAGTCTCTAACGAGGTGACCTACGGATTAACCAGCTTTATCTGTACATGCGAATCTCTGTGCAGACGGACCTTCCTTTCTTCGTAACTCGTGGGATTAAAGATGAAGACAAACCGTTCCTCCTGAGGTTGGCACAAAAGAGGTGGTTGTGACTACTCATGATCCCTCTTCTGTTGCAAGTTGCAGCGAGAGCAGGCGGTAATGATACCTTATTTGAGCAGTGGCTAGGTTGTGAATAACGGCCCCACTGCTTCAGGGAGAAAACCTCCCGCCATACAAGTCGACCAGAAAAGGCAGAGATCGTCTAAGGCCATTTATAACAAAAGGCTGCCAGAATCCTGAAAGCATCTGGTGAATCACTGGATGCTGGAGGGAGCTCGAAGCTTGATGCCCGAATTAGGTGGGCCCAAAGCGTCCTTTCAACACGTAGGACCAATGACTTAACGTCAAAACGCGAGCGATCTCTGGAGGGGGCCACTTCGATACCAAAACGGTCTTGTGTGTAGAACACCAGCACTCCCCTCAATCCCACCCTTCGTAAACCTTACAACGACGTGGCAAAAGGCAAGGTGGTTGTTGCGGTTATCGACAGGAGCGATATAGATGGCGCGATTTCATCTGATCGGTGGCAGGAGGTGAAGCTGAAACTCTCAGCGAGCTCTTTAAGCCTTATGAGAGAATTTCCAGGTTCACCACCTTCCATAAGCGATGGAGGTTGACATCAAGGGTATGTCAAACTCATCGTTTGTGACGATCAGAGGTCGTGTGATCTTTATAAGCTTGCTGTTAGTAGGTTAGGCGAAATCTGGCCAGGTGCGAAGCTCGAAGTTGTTGCTAAGGAAGATATCCCTAGCAGACCTAGAGCCCGCACATGGATTCCAGCTGAACCTTCGTGCTTGGAGGATATACTCCAGATAATTAAGATCAGCAATCCATCTTCGCCTACGCATAACTGGAAGATCGCTAAGCTGGAATAATTCAAATCAAACCACATGCTCAAGTTCCAGGACGCGTGGTATTGGTCATTGGTGGGATGATATTGATTGGCCATCTAGATCGCCCGATTTAACGGCAACGGACCTTTCCTTGTGGGGAAAAATTAAGACGAGTTTAAGGACAATATTCAAGCTGAAATCAGTGCGTTATCGCCCGAGATGCTGGCTGGTCTATATGTATTAGTGTTAATAAAACATCGATAGTTTAATCGATTAATCGATTGTTTTGAACTATCAGAAGTATCGATAGTTTCGAAATGTAATCGATAGTTTATATATTCAATAGATGTGTTAAGACTGGGTTTCCTTTTTTCTTGAACTCCGAGCTCGTGTAAAAGCATGCACTGGTGTTAGTGAATATTTCCCTTTCTCTTTTTTTTTATTTCCGTCTCATATAGCCACTTGAATTGAAATTTCTAGTTTTCTATTTCTAGTTTTTGTATTTTTCTCTGCTCACTCAGAATTCAGTTAGCGATGTGTAAGAAATGAGATTCGCTTACGAAGGTCCACAAAATAGGGATGAAAAAAGAGGTATTTTCGCATGTATCTATTTACTATGTGAAATTGTAAACAGTGGTGTGGACATACACAAAAATGCATCTACATTCTACATACGTATTATCTTATGTGCACTTAGAGTAGGAGTAGCATTCATGAATTCTTGTTTTTCTTTTTTCTTCGCAAATTTTGTAATTCGGGATTATGATGGTTTTGGAATTGTTTCTTTTTTTGGGTTCCTGACGAACGATTTTAATTTTTCTTTGGTTTCATCTTTATATTTATCTATAAAGAGACGTAGGTACTTTTTGACAAGCTATGAAAAATTAAAAAAGTTTAAGACGACATTTTGATCAAACATGATTATACGATGATAGAAAAATCAAAAAAGTAATTATTGCCTCAATTCTGTCTTTCCTTGGGAATTTAGGGAAAAGTTACCCGATTGTCTTCAACTGAGTTTGTTTCTTTAGCCGATTTGGGTTACGGACGGTTGGGAGATTATTTGGCTTTTTTTTAAATAGGCAAAAAATTACTCAAACTAACATTTTTTTTTTATTTTTCCCAAATGCATTGGGGTTTATTTCTTCAAGGTTTCAAGGAATATAATATAATATAATAAAATTTATTTTTCAAAACCTACCTACGAAAGTAATAATATTATGAAGAAAAATGATTCCAAAATCAAAAATTATTTTTTTGTACCTTTACCTTTATGTACTAAAGCAAAATAAAATCAATCTTTTTTTATACAAAAACAAAACAAGATTAGGTCAAGATTAGACATTAGATTGAATTTTATAATTCTTATAATTCTAAAACAAAGATCTCAAAGAAAGAACCATAATTCAAATCATCGGCAAAAACAAAACCCTTTACATAATCCTAAGAAATGGCACACACCACCACGAAAAACAATCGTTTCTTCATTGCGTAGGTAACAGGTTTGTTCTTCTTCTAAAAGGATATTACGATCCCACCAGCATAGAGAAACGAGAGGAAAAAATGTCATTGCTACAAAAAAACAGAAGCAAAACAAAAAACAAAAAAGAAACAAAACCCTTTACGTCATAATAATAAGAAATGGCACAAACCACCCCGAAAAAAAAGATCGTTTCCTCATTGCGTAACAGGTATTTTACTTCTCAAGCCATTGCACTTGACTCATTTACAAAAAATACTCGCATTCGCATATTCGAAATGAATGCATGCAAATATGACAAATATAGGGAGGTACTCAAAACAACGTTTTCATCAAATACTTACAAAGTACATAATAAGTGATCACAATTATTGCCTATCTATATGTCTGCATATCATAAACATTCAAGAAGTATAAAAAATGAATTTTCATTCTCAAACGAGTTCTATGAGAACGTTTGGTATGAGGAATTTTTTCTCTATCCTATGAAAAAAAAAACGAAGAAGAAGAGAATGAAATATAAAAGAACGCCACCTAGTTCAATTCGTTTGAACTGAGTACCTTAGTGTGTGTGAGCAAACGCGATATTCCTTGTAAAAATGTAAAAAAATTACCCATTTTCGAATATTAATATAAAATAAACGGGTAATCGTAAAATTATTTTAGTTTCTGATTTCTATATAAAAAATATGATAAAAAATTAAAAAAATATATTTGAAAATATTGTTTGCTGCATTCTCCTCATAATTGATACACAAATATTGACTTTTTTAAATGCATTTTTAAATATGTTTTAATTTTTTTCTTTTTTTTCTAAAAACGTTACTGAGTCGAAAAGATATTCAATTTTCATAAAAAAATACTTTTGTTGTTGAGTAAAAATAAATGGGGCTGGAATCTTGTTCACCGCAGAATATTCTAAGAAAAACATGCAATTTTTTACTTTGCACTTCAAAAAAATTTAGTAAAATAATTCATAAAAAAATTAAAAAATTAATGTGATATTATGTACATTTTGACAGTATAAAAAACATATTTTCAATTTTTTATCTTTATTACTTTAGAAATTATTCCAAATAAATCACACCTACTTTTGCTAAATTTTGCCCATTTTTCGTGTTTTCGTTAATTTTTTTTTGACGAAACTGGACAAAATATTAAAAAAAAAGCCACGTCACTGAACCGTGAGACATTTAAAGAATAGATAAAAAATATAAAAAGAATAAAAAATTAATTTTTAAGGCAACAAAACTGTTCCACCGCAAACGTCTCCAAAAATTTCATAATTTTTCGTTATGCATGACCCTTTTGGGATGAAATACATTTTTCATATTTTTTTTAGCTTATTAACTTCTTAGCTTATTAAATGTATAATCTATAGTCGTTAATTTCATTTAAATATTCGGAATATTTTGGGAGCTACACAGTTTTGCGCAAAACACCAACGAAATTTTCAATGGGAAACCCAGCCTTAAAAATGAGCTCTTAGGTTTGCACTCTAGATGCCACTGCCAACCAGTAACGACCTACCTATTGAATATCCAGAGGGAGTTACATGTTCATGTGTGTCTTTTTATTTTAATACTACATAATTGATGTCAACGTGCGTATTCTCTTTCTCTTGTCGTATTCATAGAGATTATATATTAGAGCACGGGAGCGGTAGCACTTGGTGCAAGTGGAGTTGACCCCGAAAATCGAAAATTGTGAGGAAGAAGCTATTAGGAAGTTCCTTTCTCTCTCTGAGCTCCTATGTAAGACAACAACAATTTTGATTTTGGCCTTTCTTTTACTTTTTTTTTCTCTGTCCATTCCAACTTACAGCCAATCAGCGACAAGCTCAGAGAGAGAGACAAAAGAACTCCCTAATGTCTTCTTTCTCATAATTTGAGGAAACACGTTTTAGACTAGCTTCCGTGCTATATTAAATTATCTCTATGGTCGTATTTTGTATGGAAGACAGAGGGGAAAAATACGTTTTGTTTGATTTTTTTCTTGACCTGTAAGCCGTTATACTGAATCTTATTGTGTTTTTTATTTATTTTAATACTATCGATTGTTTATCGATCCTATCGTTTAGCTCAACAATCGATGTTTTATTAACACAATAACACTATATATGAGTATGATACGAATAGGAGAATTCTTATTTTAAATCGATAAAAACTCATTAGTTTACGTTTTACTAGTTTGATTTGTTAGAAACAATTGAAATTAATAATCTTACTATTTTTCTCCTTTGGGAAGTTATTCGTATTGGACTACAAATCTAAGAATGTTATCATTACAATTTTATCAATCATTACAATGTTTTTGTTTATTGCATTAAATTTATCTTGATGAAATCCACCTTCACTATTTTAAGTGGAATTAAACAAAATAAATACATAAACACACGTCTACGGCAATGGCATAGAAATTTACAACGCACACAAATGTCAATATAACATAGGGATAGGATACGGCGTTTGGGAGAAGACCAATATGCAAGAAACATTGAGCACCATGGTCGTCGGTCAGGATGCCAGCCAACTAACAAATCGGTCGATGGCATACCTTATTCATTTTCCTTTTCAAAATAACCTCCTTCTCCTCTCCCCGCGCGCCGCTGTCACTTTGGGAAGACGAATTGGGAAAATCCCGAAATTCATCTAACCCCTGAATTTAAGATTTTCCTTTTTTTGTTGTTTTTCTTGTTCTTGAGTGAAAAAGAAAATATTGGAAATCAAAGACAAGGCAGGAAATTTTGAAAACACGCATTTGGAATGTGGATGGTTATTCGCATACAAAGTACTTTTTTGCGTACCTGTGCGCACTGATTCTGATTATCAGTGGTATCGGAGAGAATTTTAACAGGTTGCACAGTTTGGATTTATTTGGAAATCAATGATTAAAAATTGGCGTTGTTTTTTGTTTGTGTGACATTAATTTATTTGAACCAAAGGGGAAGAGATAGGTAGGTGTTTTGCGGTAATACCAGAGAGACACAGGCATTAGGTTAAAGACTGGAAAAGGTTTTAAGTCATAAAAATAAAAATAAACAAAGCATGATTCCCTTTACGTTTAGTAAAATCTCCCAACTACTAATTTGAGAAAATTCAATTTCAGCACACCCCAAATCCTTGCACGTAACGCCATTAATCAACATTTTACAAGTATTATGAACTTTCAAACAGCCCACATAAATTAAATGCACAAATGTAGTTGGACAAGGGAATTGCAGCTCGTATCCATCTTGTGTTGTCACGGTCCTGGACCGGATCACATATCGTATTATGAGTTTACGTATTGGTGAAGGTGTATATAGTTCAAATTTGAGCATCCCACCGATAATAAACCAAAGAAAATTAAGAAAATCGTGTTGCGGTCCATTTCATATATGTATGTATGTAGGCCGCACACTCATCCATACAAAAACGAATGTACGCAAAAAGTACCTTCTAGGGATTCGTGCATTTCTTGGAAAAAGGATATTCGGTGTGTGTTAGTGATTTGGATTTCAATGAAAAGGGGATGAACATTGAATATTGAACAGGATTTAAAAAAATAGCAGGCAAAAAGATTAAGAACTTGTCCGCCCTCATCTGAAAAAAACATTTTTGGTCTCTTGTCGGGCCTATGGCTTGATAATGCTCTCTACATAAGTTTGAACCCTGAGGAGGAATTTGATCTTAATTTGGCCTTAGTGTGACCAAAACAACAGTTGATGTTAAAAGTCTGATTCATGTTTTCGAAAATATGAAGACATTTTTCATTTATGCTGCGTTTTTTCAAATGGTATTGTGAAGCGATCGGTTGTCCTATCAAAATGACTAAGTAGGTGAGGTGTCAATCTCAATGACAAAACTGTTTCTAGGGTACTATTGGAGCACAATTTCAATTAAGTAATCCATTACTTAGTAGTAGTAGTAGGACTCAAAAGTAAAAAAACAAAAACAGCCAAATCGAACGTCTATTAAGTCGGCAAACCAATATAATGAGCACAAAGGATTGGGACCTTTGCGGTAATTATGTGCTCCTCATGTGCTAATTATGTGTGAAGTTTGCGATTTATATTTATAATAATCTATATAGAGATTGCGTATGTTACAACAGATGCAATGTAAATGTACACTCGGGCGTATACGTGTTTTTATTTTATTTTGAACGCTTCTTTTTACTTTTATGATAATGAGGAAGGAGTGGCCGTTACAGTCAATGGCGATCGTTATCGGGCCATGTTGAACGAATTTTTGTTCACAAAAATTGAAGAGGAGGATGATGTTGGCAACATTTGGTTTCAACAAGACCGGACGGCCGGCGGCGCTTCGTGCCACACAGCCCAAGCTACACTCGATGTTTTGCGCCCTGTTTTTGAAGATCGCATTATCAGCCGCAGAGCTGATGTCGGCCACCTGAGAGCTGCGATTTGACACCGTTGGACTATTACTTGTAAAAGAAAAGTGTTACGCCGACAAGCCGCGGACCCTTTAGTTATGTCGGGTATTTTAGAATGGTGTTATCATTATTGTCTCGATATCCCCCTTAATATTAATTAAAGCCCAAAATTCTCATTTAATTGTGTGCAGGCAGGTTTCTAGGCCCTTTAAAGATCTGCAGAACCTTAGCGTTAAAATTCCTTCTGATCGGACTACCAACAATATTCACGTACACTCTAAAACTTCATCTGGACTACACGAAGAAGGTGGTGAACCAACCAGCACATCGCCTCACATTTAGAATTGCTTCGCATCTGTAAAACTGCAACAAATAATGTTTCTACAAAATGACTAGGCTCTGCTGAGAACACAATGTCAGGGAAGAAACAAATGGACAGAAATAAAGAACAAAATGGACAACAGTGATCCGACATCCAACCGGGAAAGTTTTCACCTCCGACCGCAAGAATATTGCAGGAAAGAGATACCGTGACTCGGTTGAAAAACACTGGGGGCAGTGGAAATCAATCCATTTGGCATGCAACATTGATGGTTAAGGAGGTTAAGTTAAGGAGCGGACTTGCTGATAACGCTTGCTGGATTAATTTTGGTTCACCCAAATCTTGCTTACGATAAACATTTCATTGAATTAAGAATTGCAGTTGTCTTTTTCTCTCTCCTCAGTCCTCACTTAATTTGATTTAATTTTTATTTTTCAAAATTGCTGGTGCGAATCTCTGAAATAAAGGTCCGATTCTGCATTTTCTAGGAATGCCTTAAGGTCTTGGAAGATCTGCTCTTTTGCTACATTTTATTTGAAACAATTCAGTGACTCTACATTTACCTGCCTTTTCAAAACAAAACCAGTTGATGAATCTAGGAATGTCTTGCAATGAAAGGATCCGCTCATCGGTAAGGGTTCCCTTTTGAATAAAGGAATACAACCAATCCTAACATTAAAAGATTGTCCAGAGCATAAGATGAAAAAACAAGTTCGGTTCTTTATCTTAGATTTCTCAAATTGGTAATGGTGTTTTTGCTCCAGGCCTCAGCATTGTGATCACTTTATACCAAAAAAAGGATAATGAGAGAGATCAAAGTGCAGTCTCCAGTTCCTACCTGAAACTAGGAGAAAGGAAAAAGATATGTTAACAAAAAAACAATGTTCTTAAGCGAGCAGATGCATTTTTTGCACCATCCATCCGGTTCGGAAACAATGTCGTACACTGGTCATAAAAGAACCTTCAAGCTTGTCGAACAAAATTAGTTTGTGGGTGTTTTTTTTCGTTATTGTTGTAAGGAGTTTTGCAAAAATATAAAGTAGGTATGCCAGGTGTGCAACGTTGATCGATGAAGGCAAACAGTTTTTTGTTTTGTTTTGTTATCCAAAAATTTCGAAGAAAATTCGACAAAAAGAACGTGTCCATGTACTCTATGTAGGTGCTACACATAGGCATCTATCATCTATGTACTAATCCTTAGCTAACCTCGTTCCACCACAATTGACCGCCTTCAAATAAATGAATGATTACGAAACAGAGATTTATCCAATTTCCACGTTTACCTTCAGCAAAAAAGATATGTGCTGTACTGTCCATTTTAGCATTTGAAAACTAATGCACCTACAATTCCATGCAAACTTTCATTTAAAAATGTCGGTACCGGACGCGAACCGAACATACAAACAAACACATAGAAAAATATCCAATTCCTGAATTATAAGCAGCGTTACCACTTGAAAAATGTGCACGACTCGGTCGTACGAACTTGCTCCTGTATTCCAAATTTTATGTTGATTTTTCAAATTTAAAAAAAAAAATTAAAATTTGAAAATGTACCTCGTAAATACATTTAATTCCAAAAATTTAAATGCCAAACAAATTCAAACCTTATTCTTGATTTATTGAATTTTTTTTTTGAAAATCGTCGGAGCCGTTTTTTTTAAATTAATTTTTGATATATAAAATTTTTCGAAAATGTCTTAAAATTAATTTGGGTATGCAGTATTCAAGAATATGTAAATATACATTTTATAAGTAAGTTTCGATTTTTAATATTGATCCGTTTTTGAGATACACAATTTTGAAAAAAAAGTTTAAAAATATTTTTTAAAAATCCAAAAAAAAAATTTTGGGCAATATATGCGTACTTAAAAAAAAAAAATTACGCTGATCAGACTTTTATTTTTCGAGAAAATCTAATAACAAAAAAACGGTTCTATGGGAGGTACCGTTTTCGAGCAATACAATTTTTTTTTTTTTTACATAAAATACATGAGTGTTTAAAAAAATAAGATTCGAGGAAGTTTAAAAAAAATCGTAGGAGCCGTTTTGGAGAAAATTAAAAGTTTTGGTTTTTTGCCATACAAATCGTATGGTGGCTACCCTAAATTTTGATTTAAAAAAAATGAAAAAACTGGGATATGAGTTTTTGCTCAAACCTCTAGTTTTTAAGTTTGAAGTCAATCGGACCAGTGGTTAAGGCTGTAGGTGCCTGTAAACTTCCCGACAGACAGACAGACGGAATCGCCGGACCCACTTTTTTCGACTTCTCTATCATCGTAATGTCATATCTCATCATCATCTCAAATTTTTTTTTTTTACGAATTCAATACTTACCATATATTCTATATATGTCGCAAGTAAAAATGGAACCGAATTAGATTAAGGAGAAAAGTGAAGTAGATTGAAAAAAAGGAAGTACTTACTTACTTATCCGGCTCACAGTCCATGAAGGATCTCAGCCTGAGATACTGCAGTCTTCCATCGTGAGCGATCCCTCGCATGCACTCTCCAGTCAACGAGACCAAGCGCTCTGGCATCCGCAGTCACTTGGTCCTTGTACCGTAGGTTCGGTCTTCCTTGTCGTCTTGAACCTGGAGGCTGGGATGAGAAGACTTTCTTGGCTGGAGCGTTGTCGTCCATTCGCTCGATGTGGCCGAGCCAATGTAGTCGTCTTTTCTTGGCCTTCTGGCCTACATCCACATCTTGGTACAGCTCATACAGGTTTCGGTTGTATCTTCTTCTCCATTCGCCATCGTCGCATACGGGACCAAAAATCCGTCGAAGAATTTTTCTTTCGAAAGTGCCCAGTATCAATTCCCCTTTTTTACTTATCGTCCAGCACTCGGCGCCGTAGAGTAGGACTGGTAAAATCAAAGTTTTTTATAGCAGACACTTTGTCTTTCGAGTGAGGAGTTTTGAACCCAGTTGTTTGGCCAAACCGAAGCAGCAGCGGTTCGCTAGGGTAATTCTTCTTCGGATCTCCACTAAGGTGTCGTTCGTGGGATTGATGTTTGTTCCAAGGTAGGTGAACTCCTTAACTACCTCGAAATTGCTGCTACCAACAGTGACGTTTTGTCCTAGGCGGTGGACAGATGTTGCTTTGTTTGTTGATAACATGTACTTTGTTTTGTCCTCATTCACTTCAAGACCAACTAGTTTCGCCTGTTCTTCAATCGCTGTGAAGGCCTCAAGCACAGCTCTCTTGGATCGACCGATGATGTCTATGTCGTCCGCATAGCCTAGGAGCTGGGTGGATTTGTTGAAGATAGTGCCCTCCGTGCTCACACCTGCCTTGCGCACTATCTGCTCCAGGACTATGTTGAAGAAGTCACATGACAACGCATCTCCTTGTCTAAACCCTGCGCAAGTTTGGAATAACTCGGATGAGCTGTTACCCGTTTGCACACTGCACTGCGTATTGTTTAGCGTCATGCGGCACAGCTGGATCAGTTTGTTCGGGATCCCGAATTCAGACATCGCAATCATAAGCTCTTGGCGGTGGATGCTATCATAAGCAGCATCGAAGTCGATGAAAAGATGGTGGCTTTCGACTTGAAATTCGTTGGTCTTTTCCAGGATTTGCCTCAGTGTGAATATTTGGTCTATCGTTGTTCTGCCTGGCCTAAAGCCACACTGGTACGTGCCGATTATTGAGTTGTAGAACGGTTTAAGACGCTCACACAGTACGTTGGATAGGATTTTGTATGCAACATTAAGCAGGGATATGCCACGGTAGTTTTTGCATGACATCGGATCGCCTTTTTTGTAGATGGGGCATATGGAGCTTATCGATCAGTCAGTGGGCATTCTTCCTCCCACACTTTGGTGATGACCTGGTGCATGCGGTTCATCAAAACATCTCCATGTTTAAAGAGTTCCGCGGGTATGTCATCCGACCCGGCGGCCTTGTTATTTTTTAGCTTTTGGATGGCTCTTTCTACCTCTTCTCTGCTGGGGGCTGGGACTGGGTCTTCATTGACTGGTCTTGCTTCTCTTTCGTCATTATCTTGCTCGACATTTTGCGCATTCAGCAGCTGTTGGAAGTGCTGCTTGAAAACATCTACAATTCCCTGTGCTTCGGTGACTAGGTTTCCTTCACTGTTTCGAAGAGCTTGTGTCCCGGTTCTGAAACCAGAAGCTAATTGCTTCGACCTTTTAAAGAAACGTCGGGTGTTGTTCTTGGCCCGAGACTCCTCTAGATCTTTGAGCTGAGAAACTGCGGATGCTCTTTTCTTCCTTCGCAGGGTCTTTTTCTCATTTCTCCTTTTCATGCGGTACTCTTCCCTTGCTGCTCTTGTTTTCCGTTGCAGCATCTGCAGGCGTGCATTTTCCGTCTCTCTTTTCAATATCACGCACTCATCATCATACCACGGGTACTTTTTCGGGGGTGGCTGGTAACCTATGGTGGTCTCGGCTACATTTTTTATTACTTCGCGATATTGGTTCCACAATGTGTTGACGTTTGTAATATTTGGGAGGACGGCGGAGAGTCGCTCGCTCAGGCGCTTACTGTAGTCTCTGGCATTCTCCAATGTGCTAAGGCAACATTGCTGTGTTGTAGGATCTGGGGGCTTAGGCTGTAACTTTTCCTACACACCAAGTGCTTACTTTACCTCCTCGTGGTAACCACCGGATACTGGTTATATCTCTAGATATAACTTGCGAAACTTGTAAGCGCGGGTGCAAATCGGGGAAAAAAAGCACCTTATCAACGGCCCAACAAATTTGGAGGTTAGTGCGAGGGGCTAACAACCCCTCCACAGTGAAAAACTTAAAAGTTATGAGAGATATACCAGCCTCGGATAATGAAAAAAAGGAAGTACATTTTTATACTGACACTGGATATATAGACCCATAGAGGGACATAGACAGTAGTTGAAAAAAATATGGTTAGTATATTAGGAAACTAGCGGACCCGATCCCGTCCTCCCAAGTATCACAGACGTCAACACCTTACGGAACCAATATCGCGATATAATTAAAAATGTAGCCGAGACCACCATCATCGGCTGGGACAGAACAAGACATTAATACAACAGAGAGAGACAAATAGATACATAGAAGGGAAGAACACATAACACAAACCTACGTGGCACAGAGGAGGAGACACAGATTTTAACTGTCTCATATCATCGCACAGGTGGCCTCAGATAAGCTGGCGATGTTTGTAGAAAAAGAATGCTGCTGAAGCTGGGGCATGAACCCGTAATTCGGCTTAGCAATCAACTACTCTATCCTCTGAGCCATTGCCACCTGCTTGACAGATTTTTTTTTTTTATTTATTTACTTCGCAATGTGACATCAGGAATTGGTTAATATTACAAAGTTATTACTATTTGATAGCATGGCTTCATGAGCCGTCAGCCAGTTTTCTCTTGATTTACAAGCATTTAATACTGAAAAAAAAGAAAACTAAACAAGAGTATGTAAAAAAAAACAACTTAACAAAGAAAATATATATGTAGGTACGTATAGCCCAGGAGCCCCCATACAAGAAATTTCCGTCATCGCGCCCACTAAAATTTTTAATGAGGAATTAAAGTTAAAGCCAAGACGAATAAGATTCGCTTGGTCGGCGTGAATTGAGTTAGCCGGAACGGCCGCGCATACCTGTTGCAATGTGGTGAAATGTCTCCATCATGATGGATTCTATTTTTGTTTCTTTCATTGCACGCGTCCTTGTGTTAGATGTATAAATACCTTGGTTTGCTTGCTTTCAAGCTGCCGAAATTATTGCACTGCAACTCTCTATGCTTTGACCGTGTGGTCAAACATAAGCTTATGGATATATTTGAAGTAGAGTTCAAATGCTGATAAGTATAAGGGAGAGAGGCCTGTTTCCACAAGAAGCATGTAGTTTTTCGTCGATTCAGGGATATGGAATTCTCGTTTCAGGAAGAATGTCAAAAGTTTTTCCAAAGTATCACTTTTCTTCCACCCCCAAGATTGGGCTGCATAAAGCATTATCGCTTTTGATGTAGCAGTAAAAACTTTGTATTTAGCGCTGAATGGGACATCCTTGCTGCAATATACTTTTTGCCAGATAGTTCAGATCGCGTTTTTGGATGCCGATAATTTCTTTTCAAGATGTATCTCCAAATCCATGTTGTTTGTCACCGTGAATCCCAAATACTCATATTCCTTAACTGTTTCTATTTGTTCAGGTCCGTATTTTCATCTTTTGTTCCCCGCTAGCCGTCCACCCCCTCTCCTAAAGACCATTGTCTTAGACTTTCTAAGGTTGACCGTCAAACTCCACTGTTTGAAGTAATCATGCAACTTATTAATCATCAGCTGGAGCGATTCAGGAGATTCTGCCAATAACACCAAATCGTCTGCATACATTAGCATTTTGATTTGTAAGCCATCAATGTTAAT
Organism: Sphaerophoria taeniata; assembly: GCA_943590905.1. Classification (NCBI taxonomy): domain Eukaryota; kingdom Metazoa; phylum Arthropoda; class Insecta; order Diptera; family Syrphidae; genus Sphaerophoria; species Sphaerophoria taeniata. The sequence continues at coordinate 19,537,440 of OX016540.1, read as the reverse complement.
TCCACACGGCAAGATTCTAAGAAGATCCTCGATATACAAGCAGAAGATTAATGGACTTAGATTGCATCCTTGCTTTAATCCTACAGAAGTCTGGAACCAGCCCGATAGATCCTTGCCATCCAAAATCGCGTTTAATGTTATATTGTAGACTCTAGCGACAGTCCATCCCTGTACAGTTTATACATTAGAGCTTTTCTGTTTATTGTGTCAAATGCTGATTGAAAGTCCACAAAGAAAGCGTATAATTTTTCGCGGGTACATATCTGCTATATTCGTTAGACTTAAAATGTGCGTCGAGTAGACTTTTCGAAAGCCTATTTGAAATTCGCTGAGAAGATGATGACTATCAACCCATTCGACTAAACGACATCTCAGAATTTCCAAAAACATTTTTAGAGCGGAGTTCAAAAAAGAAAAAGCGCGATAGTTCGATGGGTCTATCCTATAAAATAAAATAATTGATTTCTTGAAAACTTCGGCAGCTTCTCCGGACTCGAAAATTTTGTTGTAAGCTATCCTTAAATGTGAAAGGAATTTGTCTGAGGCATATTTAAAAAATTCGTTTGGAATTCGGTCACTTCCTGCAGCTTTTTTATCCTTTACTTTGCTAAGTGCTCACTTAAGCTCTGATTTTGTGATTTCCCTATCTAGAATTGGGTTTTCAAACGATGGTTTACCGTAAAGGAGACTGGAGGTGTGTATTGAAGACTTGCTTCGCAAAATGTACTCGAAGAGTCGAACAGGACAGAATTGGGATTTCATTAAATTGGTGTATTCCCTTGATATTTTTAATCGTCTTCCCAAAAATCCGACGAGCTTCTACAGACGAGAAGATTTTGAACTTGTTGTCTCTCATAGTGTTGTTTTTCCGTTTACAGATATCTTTGTACCGACGGACGATTTGATTCTAGATAGCTTTTTTTAGGCAAGGAGTGCAACATTTATGAAATTGCTTAAGAAGATCAAAAGATTTCTTTGTTGCTGTCTCACACTCTAAGTCGAACCATGGTGCACATTGCTTCTTGCAATCCGTTTTTATTTTGCGAATAATCGCTGAAGAAACAATTATTTGCTGAAGTGTGTCAATTGTGGTTTTAGAAGCAATAAGATGATGATCTTCAATATTTCGAGTTTTACCACATTGAAGAAATTGTTAAGATTGTTTTATAATTTTTTTTATTGTATTCAAGATAATCAAAAGAAACATAATATTAAATGAAACATAAACGAAAATTTTAATGCAGAAATTAATCTAGCAGACCCTTATCGTGTTCTTTCCCATGACAACAATAATTCCTTCGTCTTGGATTTCCTTAAGGGCATCTTCAAATTGTTCCCGTGTGATGAGCTGAAATGAGATTTAAAATTTATCAGAAACTAGAAATCTTGTTTAGACAGGTAGAGAGGTAATGAGAGAATGACATTAACTAGCAAGGCCGTTTCTTATTTTTTTGCGTAAGTGCACTTAACATGGAAACTACCTGAGAGATAATCCTGTGCCATTTATTTACTTTACTACTAAGAATTCAGGTTCAGTGTAATTTTATGGAATCAATGGAACAAAGAATTTCAAAAATTGTGCCTCGATCTGAAGCTGTTTGTACTCCGATTGAGGTACGAAGTGCATTTTCCTAAGAAAAAACTGGCTTCGAGTTTGAGACCACCCTCATTTGACTTTTTCAAATCTCGAAACATTTATCGTGTCTTTGTAGGAATTGGGAACTTATACTTACAATCTGAGAGGCCTCCTTTATCTCGTTGAACAATTTCTGGTAGGGGATTGTTGGCACCTTGACTCTCTTCTTCAAATTATCTTTAATGCTTCCAACAAGTTCAGCACGCTTCTTGCGAGCTGCCGTTGATAAACCTGTTGTTAAAATGCCAACATCGATCTTTCCAGAAAGTGGATCTGTGGCCGATTGTTTGAGTGCCTCACGGTGCAATCTAAAAATAAGGACAATTTGTGTTATCTTCTTCACAAAAAGAAACACTTGCACTTACCTCCAAGCTTCCTCGACATCAACAACAGTTACTTCGGAACTCAGGCGGACCTTAGCATGAGCCTCTGATAAGCGAATCAGGCTCTCCAACTGCCGCGGATAGGCCGAAATTTGACCTCGTCCTGCGCCGACCTTCCGCATATCGACGTAAGCCTGAATCAATCGCTGTTGAGCTTCTTCCGATAGTGTTGGAGCAACGTGTTCACGAGCGTAGGCAATATAATCGCGCAACACACTCATATCCTTAAAAGAAAACACCAGATTAACCAATTCACTTGATTACCAAGACTTGAGAACTCACAAACATGGTATCCTCTTCTTCCTGTCTGGAAACATAATAGAGCGACACCAAATGCGATGCCAAACGCCGATCGAATACCTCATCCTGTGGATCCAGAACCAAGAAAATCAAATCGAATCTCGATAGCAAAGTATGTGGCAGCTGAACGTTATCGATGATGTTCTTGTTTTTATTCCATTGTGATTCGGCGGGATTGGCAGCGGCCAGAATCGATGTGCGTGCATTCAACTGACAAATGATTCCAGCCTTGGCAATGCTCAGAGTCTGCTGTTCCATGACTTCGTGCAGAACACTGCGAGTTGCGTCGTTCATCTTGTCGAATTCGTCGATGCAGCAAATTCCGTTGTCGGACAGGACAAGCGAACCGCTGGAATTTGATTGTTAGTGATTTAAAGGCACTTTATGAAACGAACTTACGTTTGTAGTACCAATTGACGTGTTTCGGGATCTTTGGTGACGTAGGCTGTTAGACCGACGGCTGAGGAGCCACGACCGGAAGTGTATTGTGATCTTGGCACCAAGTTATAAACGTATTGCAAGAGTTGAGACTTGGACGTACCCGGATCACCGCAAAGCAGAATGTGTATTTCTGACCTGAAATTTTGCCTGCCTGAAGCAACATGCTTCTTCTTGGTTCCACCAAACAACTGAAGCAGTATGCCCTTCTTGATGTCAGCATTCTCATAAATCGATGGAGCCAAGGCCCTAGCGAGTCGATCGTAGACATCTGGCTTCTGAGAGAGCGTCCTCAGTAACTCAATTCGCTCTGGAGGGAATATGTGATCCTTCCTATAACGCAAACAAATTAAAAAAATGCGTTTCTCGGTAATTCAAGCCTCACCCATCTTCTTCCTCATACAATCGCTTGTTGTCCACTTTCCTGAAATGTACCACATCCACATGCGTCTTGTAGACACTCTTCACATTCCTAGCCCTATTACTCTCCTGGATCGGCATTGCCCGATAAATGCCAGTCACCGTCACTCGATCACCAGCCTGAACCTTGTCCACCAAATCGTTGTGAGCAAACAGCAGCACATTGTGTGGCGTCTGGCCAGCAGCCATGTCATCGGGTGACTCTTGAAGTTTGATCAATTGTTTGTCGGTGAATTGCGAACGATTGTGTATCAATTGGAAGCAATGGTTCGTATTACAATTCGTGCACAGAGTTGGCTCAGCAATGCGACCACGATCGATCTCAACGGTTGTGTAAAACGAGCAAATGATACACTTGAAGAATGCCTCTCGCATCTCCGGAACAATATTCGACGATCGAATGACCATGCCCGAAATACTAATCAACTGATCGATGTCCTCGGGATTGAGGGCACGCATGCTGCGTGTTTTCTCCGCATTGAAGGGACGCACTTGAATTTGATGTTCCAAAATGGCAGCTGGATATTTTTCGAAGAACATCTCATTCACGGCCATGTCGAAAGTGGGAATGACTTCTTGAGGATAGCAAATCAATTGACGATACAAATTCTCATCGAATGTCTTCAAATGGGAGCAGTTGACATTGAGGTAGGGCTCTTCAAGAGTGTGGATTTCTTCGAGCTTTTGCAAGTAGAGTGGCTCGTTGACGTCGATGTTTTCGGAGATCTCATCTTGTTCTGCATCGGGATCGATGTAGCGGAGAAGGAAATTCTTAAATTTTGTCTTGCATTGACTGACAACGACATTTGTGCCCCAGATCACAAGCTGCGGGCCTGTTGATGATTCCGATGTTTCCGACTGTCGTTCGGGAATCGTTTCCAGCTAAATGGGAATTTGGATTCAGAAGACTATCTTTTTCGGTAAAATTGAAAAGAAATTTAAACCAAGTCAAGAAAGGTGATTGGGAGAAAGTCTAAGATGCAAATAAGGTTAGACCTGAGGATGCGAAACTCCTCCATCAAAAAAACAAACCACCACGAACCAGACTGCAAGCGTCATGTATGACAAATTAAACAGACGAAGACTGTAGCAACGGAAACGAAATAACGATTTAAGAATTATAGCGGTATAACATTGTACATCCATCACCCTATGCGGGAATTAGGTTTCAGACACGGCATATCGACTTACTTACTTACTTAAGGTGGCGCTACAATCCGTTGTATACTTGGGCCTCAACCAGCAGTCTCCGCCTACCAGCTCGGTCCCTAGCTAGCTGTCTCTAGTTTTACACTCCAAGTTGATTGAGGTCCTCTTCCACTTGAGTGCGCCACCTGAGTCGCGGTCTTCCACTACCGGGCCTGAGCATTGGTATCCATCCGCTGTAAATGACCGAGCCATCTGAGTCTCGGACCTTGACGTTTCTTGCTAACTTACTAAAGATGGCGCTACAGTCCGTTGTGGACTTGGGCCTCAATCAACAGTCTCCGTCAGACAGCTCAGGCCCTAGCTAACTGTCTCCAGTTTTGCACTCCAAGTTGATTGAGGTCCTCTTCCACTAGTATGCGCCACCTGAGTCGCGGTCTTTCTCTCCTTCTACGTCCCTCAGGAGCACTGTCGAAGGCTTTCCGGGAGATATGGTGTCCATCCGCTTTAGATGAACGAGCCATCTGAGTCTCTGGACCTTGACTCTTCTGGCTAGGTCCATGCCTCCACATAGATGTGTGAAACCTAGCACATTAGAGGCGGCATCTCTAACTGCTTTCTGGCAATGGTTCCACTGGTCTTCGATACTTGATGTTGGCGGCATAGGTCTTCTTAAGACACTCGATCAGAGAAGGACCTGGCGATCTCTTGCGATTGTAGCATTTCCTTGTTTTGGCCGTTCTCGGGATATTCGTAGCACTACCTTGGCTACGACGAGGTAGTGGTCCGAGTCTTTGCTGGCTCCTCGGAAAGTTCGAACACTTAGAATGCCTTCCTTCGATCGCAATGTCATCAATCTGGTCGACGGTTGATTGATCAGGAGATCTCCATGTTCGCCCCGCAGCAAAATCGATCAGCCTGAATCCATTGTCGGAAGTGGTGTTGTGCAGGCTGTGCTTTCCGACTGTTCCACCAAAGATGTCCAATGATGTCTCATATGTTTTGTCGAGGAGCTCGTAGAACTCGTCTTTGGTGTCGTCCTTTTTCTCTTTTGTTGGGGCATGCGCGCAAATTAGGCTAATGTTGCCGAATTAAGCCTTGATTCGGATCGTTGTGATGCGTTCGTTTACACTTTTGAAGTTCAAGACTTTTTGCCTGAGTCTGCTTCCCACGACGAATCCGCATCCAAAGAGCCGCTGTTGTTGCTCTCGGTAACAATTACCGTAGTAAATGTCGCAGTTTTTCATCCTCCTTTTGCCCGGTCCATTCCATCGCATTTCCTGGATAGCGTTAATGTCTGCTTTGTAGCAGTGTTGAGGGTCTCCGCTAATTGTTCGGCAGCACGCGGTCTATTAAGGGATCTAACATTCCACGTGCATATCCGAAATTCGTTGTCCTTAAAACATTTGCTTGGGTCGTCATCAGTGTATCCGTCCGTTTCCGAGGCCTATTGTTTCGCAACTAAATATTTTTCTACGTAGTCGGGAAGTCACTCCACCCTGGAGTACCAGACACTTGATGTAACTCCAAGTGCAAGAGTCGGAAAAACCGCTGCTTCTACTGCCTGGGCTTCAAATAAGTCGAAGTAGCCCGTAAAGGTGTTCACCAAGTAGTTCGGCCTAACTGGAACCGAAGACGCCACCGTTGATTCCAAAAAATGAAATTCATTCGCTGCCGTGCGTCGCGCGTTGGAAGTACCATGGTTGAAAAACTCCTTTGTTGGCGGGTAATTAGTAGCAACAATCACTCCGTTTCGACCTGTAGACCATGGGAGGCCCTTCTGCGAAAACAAGTTTCGCGATCGCATAGCTCTAAGCTTCGTAGTAGTAGTCACCGTAAGCCGCTATCCCATGGAGGGCCTTGACGTTTCTGGAGATGTTGTAATCACGAGTTGTTACACATCTACCGCGAAGCGAATGTGATGACAAACAGAAGGTGGGCTGAATTGGACTCCTAGCCCTACATCGTATAAGCGAAGGGGAACCGGTCCGGGAAGTTATTTGCGGTGGAGATAATGGTTGAAGACAGCAAGACACACCAACGATCCGGAGCGGATTCCCGGGCAAGAACTTCATCGGCCAGGTTGGAGATGAAATTACTTTGCAATCAATTTTTCATTCATTCTAATTTTTATTTCTGATTAAGAAAAAGTTGAAAAAGAAATGTTCCAAATAAAGTTTTAAGACTTCACTCATTTAAAATTTTCAATTTGTGTGATTTTTTTTTTTGTGTAATTTGGATCAACAAAATCAAGCAATTGTCCAACTGTAAGTTCTTCTCCACTTTCCATACAAATAATTCTCACTGATTTGTTAGTGTGTGTTTGTGTTCATGAAATTTACCCCGCTCTGTGCGCAGCAACCCAACAAGAAACAGACAGACAGAGAGAGAAAGCAAGATTCAAGTTGACCAACAAAAGTGTTGTTTGAATTTTATTTTCAACTGTGTGGGAGAAACCTGAATCAACTTGACATAGCTACCGTTCATTCATCCACCATCGAAAATTTGTGTGCTGCGTCAGTCTCAGTATCAATTTTGTGTTGTGTTCAACAGTCGGCCAGTCGCTTCGTGTTTAATCTTGAATATTGTTTCAACTTCTTTTATTTTTTGCAAAACAATGAGTATTTGGACTGAAGATCAGACGTTGAAGTTTATCCAAATGTATCGAGACCGGCCGAGTTTGTGGAACCCTTCGACGATGGGATATAGAGACAAGCAGGTTAGAGACGAAATGTTTAAGCAATTGTCGAATGGATTTGGGTTGGAAAAAGGCGAAATTGAAAAGAAACTAAAAGGTCTGCAAACACAGTTCGCTCGCGAGAGAAGAAAGGAACAGAACAGAATGAGGGGCACCGAGTACAAAAGTAAATGGTTTGCTTATAACAGTATGTTGTTTTTGGTGGATAAGAGAAAACCAAACAAAGTCAAAGGCAAACCCTTTCTCTCTCTGCCTCAGGTAAGCGTGAGATAAATAAAACTATTGACTTGAAACTGATGGCAAATCTTTCAAATTCCAGATTTCAATTTCAGTTAAAAAAGAAACTGACGAAGAAGATTCATCAAATAAAAATGAGTGTTCGGACGTCTCAGTTGAAGATAAACCCCAAATTGATGTGCAACAGAGTAGTGCAAGAAAACAATTGGTAAAGACTGCGAAAACCAAAACTTTGCCGTTGAAAACTCGACAAATCTTTAGACACAACGTCAAACCAATTTCACATTTGAAAACAATCGCTAACGTTAACAGAAACAAAAGAAAATTTTTTAATTTAAAGCCGAGTGTAATTGAAAAACCAAAAATCGTCAAGGACGAATACACGTTTTTTGGCGAACAAGTTGCTTTTCGGTTGCGAAAAATTGAATCGCCCGGGGCAAGGTTTGTTGTTCAGAATTTGATCAACCGGACTTTATTTGAAGGCGAATTGGGAATGCACAATGGGCCAAGTATGTTCTTTTGTTCAACCTATTTGTTGAAATCAACAAAAATTTGTTTATTTTTAGGAGTTCTGTGTGAGCAGATATCCATGCTCGGCAAATGCTCGCATGAGGCTTCTCCGGTGCAAGTTAAGTCAGAAGTAATTGACAGAATTTGAACGAATTTGATCTCTAAATAAATACAAACATGTTACTTAAGGAACTTACGTTTTTTTTTTTTTTTAAGGACGAGTGATGGGAAGTTTTGCAAAAGCTTTAGATAGGTATGCTGTGCTTAATGCTAAGCTGGGTAGAGAAGAAATCTTTGGTGGAATAATCGAACGACATAGCCTACACGACACCACCTCTGATGACGGATTTAGGCTAATCGACTTCGCTGCGGGGCGAGACGTAATGGTTGTGAGGTACTTTTGTCGGGCGGACCCGGTAAATCACGGGCGGACCCAGTAAATCAAAGACGAATCAAATCTCACGGACGAATCCTGTAAATCACGGGCGGACCCGGTAAATCACAGACGAATCTGGAAATGGGTTAGTGACAAGACCCCTTACCACTGGTGGGGGGAAGTCTATGTCCGGTTAGTTTGGTTTCGGGAAAATCACGGGCGGACCCAGTAAATCACAGACGAATCTGGAAAACCACGGACGAATCCGGTAAATCACGGGCGGACCCGGTAAATCACAGATGAATCTGGAAGTGGGTTAGTGACAAGACCCCTTACCACTGGTGGGGGGAAGTCTATGTCCGGTTAGTTGGGCTTTTATACTCACCACTGCGGGAGCACACGTCTGCTCGCTACGAATGCCTGGCTTCGAGCTTCGACTGCCTTCACTAGTGTTGGCAGCTGGCTATTTATAGGCTGGCTGCCTGTGCGAAGTACCGTTTTGATGTTGGTTGGCAACTGCTTGTCGCTTGCTGGTTAGAAACTGCTTGTTGTTTGTTTAACAACAGCATTGTTCTTGTTTGCTGTGGTTAGCAACAGGCAGTGGGATGATGATCGGATGATTCTTGCTAATGGTAAATACATGAGGTGATTCGTGTTTGTAGATGTTAACAAAGGTTTTTGGAGGGAAGTTGTACTCAGTCATTACATGGTAGCAACTACGCAATTCCCACATCTCGATATCCACAAGGGGACATGGAAATCTCCTGATCAATCAACCAACGAAGAGTAGACATGTGCAATGTGCATTCAAGAGGACACAAGCGTCCACAGCAACCTCTGTCTATCAACTCCTACTCTCCACCTCCCCGCGGTGAACATCGGGTGCCCAGTACCTTCAACCGAAGATTGGGTTCCAACCCCAGTGGGAAGTTGTTGGCGGCAGCAAAGAGAGGGGGAAGGGGTATGCGTCCACTAAGGCATGCCTCCTTTTCAACAGGCGGCAGCGGAAGGAAGAACTCCCAAGATGGATTCAACGGTGGCGTCTATAGTTCCAGTCAGAATGAACTACTTAGTGAACACCTTATAGGGCTACTACGACATATTCGCAGCCCAGGCCTATAAGGAGCGGTTTGGCCGGCTCTTCGTCTTAGAGTTAAACTTAAGACCTGGCCTGCCAGGTTGGGGGGTCGTGCGTCGGGGTGACGGCCCGGCCACATAAAGAAGACATGGTTCCGAAACACCAACACACCTCGGATACGGACGGAATTAATGATGACGACCCACGCAAACGATTTAAGGACAACGAATTTCGGTTTTGCACTTGGAACGTTAGGTCCCTTAACAGACCACGTACAGCCGAACAACTAGAGGAAGCCCTTGACTACTAGAAAGCAGATATAACTGCCATCCAAGAAATGCGATGGGATGGTCCGGGCCTACGTAAAATGAACAACTGCGATATTTACTTACGGCGACTGCTACCGGGAACAAAATCAGAGTCTATTTAGATGTGGATTTGTAGTTGGGACTCGACTCAGGAGGAAGATATTGAGTTTCTGCACTGTGAATGAGCGCATCACGACAATCCGCATCAAGGCTAAATTCACCAACATCAGCCTCATCTGCGCTCACGCCCACGCTGAGGAAAAGGATGAAGACACCAAAGACAGGTTCTACGAGCTCCTCGACAAGACCTATGAGCAATGCCCTAGCTATGACATTAAATTCGTCTTTGGAGATTTTAATGCTAAGCTGGGTAGAGAAAAAATTCTTTGGTGGAATGAATAATCGTACGACATAGCCTATACGACACCACCTCTGATAACGGATTTAGGCTAATCGACTTCGCTGCGAGGCGTGACGTAATGGTAGCAAGTACGCAGTTTCCACAAAGGGACATGGAAATCTCCTGTTCAATCAACCGTCAACCAAATTGCGATCGACGCACGACACTTCTCTAGCATGCAAGATGTCCGCACATTCCGAGGTGCCAACATCGACTCGGACCACTACTTTGAATGCGGATATCCCGATCAAGGCCAACACATGAAAATGCTAGGAGAAAATTCGGCGTCGAATGGCTACAATCGCACGAGATGGCTAGACCTTTTTCCGATCGTGTCTCCGAATATCTCCTCAGAAGCCCTTTGCTGCCAGCAAAAAATTTAGAGAACCAGTGGCAACAGTGCCAAGCAGTCATCTGAGATGCCGCCTCTGAAGTGCTAGGGTTTACACGGCCACCACAACGAAACCCCTGGTTTGACGATGAGTGCCAGCGAGCACATGCAGCTAAACAAGAGGCATACAAAGCGGCGCTGCAAAGAAGGACACGAGCAGCTCATGAGCTCTACGAGCAGAAAAGGAGAGAGGAGCACAAGCTTCTCAGAAAGAAAAAAAGGGAGTATGAGAGGCGCGCGATCGAGGAGATAGAGGGATGTCACAACAGGAAGGAGGTTCAAAAGATTTACAAAAGGGTAAGACAAACCACCAGGGGTTATACACCCCGAACCGAAGCCTGTAGACCATCATGGGAACATCGTAGTGGAACCACAGTCTGTGCTGAGGAGAAGACCACTTTTCCAAGCTGTATAATGGCGATGGCGAGCAAAATTCCGTCAGAAATACAGAACCATTCAGACCAACAATTCCATCCACCTAACATTGACGAAGTGAAGATAACGATATCTAAATTTAAGTCGAACAAAGCAGACGGGCTAGTTGCCGAACTGTACAAAGCAGCTGGAGATGATTTGGTTAGGAGCATGCACCAGCTCATCTGCAAAATTTGGTCGGAGGAAAGCATGCCCGACGAATGGAACCTCAGCATCGTATGCCCGATCCTCAAGAAAGGAGATCCACTGAACTGCACCAACTACAGAGGTATAAGTCTCCTTAACATCGCCTACAAGATCTGCCGTGCTGTGTGAACGTTTGAGGCTCTTCGTCAACAACCTGATAGGTCCTTATCAGTGTGGCTTCAGACGCGGAAAGTCCACCATCGATCAAATATTCACTCTACGGCAGATCTTGGAGAAGACCCAGGAACTTCAAATCGGTACCTACCACCTTTTCATCGGTTTCAAGGCCGCGTATGACAGCGTCTATAGAGACCAATTATTTAGAGCAATGTCTAGTTTTGGCATCCCAGAAAAACTCGTCCGTCTGTGGAATGGAAAACTCACGCTGTTCCATCATGGTCGGAAAAAACCTTACGGAGGCATTTGATGTCAAAAAAGGAGTCAGACAAGGCGATGCACTGTCATGCGATTTCTTCAACATCATTCTTGAAAAGATTGTGCAAAGCTCCAACGTCAACACCAGAGGCACAATCTTTCAAAAGTCCGTCCAGCTGCTAGGATACGCAGACGACATTGCCATATTGGGAATAACACAGCGTGATGTCGTGAGTCTTAAGACGGAGGTCAGGAAGATGGGTCTAGCGGTTAACGAGGGCAAGACCAAGCTAATGCTGTCAAAAAGAAAGTATGTACTACCAACATCGACGTCTTGAAGCAAACGTCAACATAGACAGATTTAATTTCAAGGTAGTTAAGGCCTTCGTCTACCTAGGATCCGCTATCAACTCCAGCGCTGAAATCAAACGAAGAATCACTCTTGCCAATCGCTGCTTCTTTGGACTTAGAAGGCAATTGTAAAGTCCTCTCCCGAGCAACTAAAGTGACATTCTACAAAACCCTCATCATCCCGGTCTTCATGTATGGTGCAGAGACATGGACCATGACAACATCCGATGAAAACGCTTTGGGCTGATTCGAGAGAAAAATTATTCGAGTGATTCTTGGTCCTGTCTGCATAAATGGAGAATGGAGAGGAAGATTCAACCAAAAACTGTACGAGCTGTACAGCGACACTGACCTAGCCAGAAAAGTTAATGTCCAATGACTTAGATGGTTGGGTCATGTAGAGCGAATGGAAAATAATGCTCCGGCTCGTAGAGTCTTCGAATCCAACCCGGAAGGACGTCGCAGAAGAGGAAGACTGCGACTCAGGTGGAGCACACAGGTGATAGAGGACCTGAACCAACTTGGCGTGCGAAACTGGAGACAGCTAGCTAGGGACCGAGCTTGCTGGAGACGCTTGTTGGATGAGGCCTTGGTCCGACCTGGACTGTAGCGCCACCACTATGTTGGCTGACAATGACCAAGGTTTCAAGCCAAAATAAGGTATCCGGATTGCTATACAGAGCCTTCAACATACACTTCATTGGAAAAAAAGGAAAAAAAAAATCTGTCAAGCGGAAAAAACTCGTCTAGTTTGCAAGCTCTCAAACTTTCAGTTAAAAAATTTACTGACTAGCCAGTCAAATATTTCCCAAATAAATTCAATTCGATATGAATGATTCAGCTCCTCATTTTGAAGCCCATAAAAGCTTCATTCGTGGCATCGATGAGGTTTGTAATTTACTTCTCCATTCAACAACTGCATTTCCAATTTCCAGAACGCATGCCGTTTCATAAACGAATTAAACGAAGAAGAGGACATTTGTGCTTTCGCCACCTTAACGCCGTCATGTCACGAAACCGAGAACCGCCTCGACTATCTTAAATTAATATTTTGCACTCTGCCAAAATACTTGAACATGGATTTCACATTGGCTGTTCTTATGCTCTTGTTCATAGCCGCTATTTTAACTCTAATCCTCTGTGCCCTTGCACTGAATGCGTAAGTATCTGTTCCAAGTTCTTGAAACTCAAACTGATTTTCTCTTCCTTCAGAACTTCAAACTGTCTGGCCATTATTAAATCGCTAAGAATGACCGAGCACAATGCTGGTGCAACGATTTTTGTGTTGATCAATGGAATTCCGGACATCATTTCGGCGTTTTACTTATTCGAAGGCGACACTGAATTGCTGATCAACGAAATGATGGGAACGGCATTATATTTGAGAGCTTTTCACGGTGGCATCTTGATTATGCTCGCCCCAACAACATTGCTCGCCAGTTATTTCAAACGTGATACCCTGTTTTATACGGTTGGGCTTGTGTGTTTTTTTGCCATGATCGAAAATAGGCAGACGCACCTGGTCCAGAGCATAATTGCCCTGACATTGTATCCACTTCTCTTTGTGATTGTTTGCTATCATGAATGTATTGCGAGAAAAGGTATCCAATTATTTAAGGGTGTGCTTTGATTGTAACATTGTCGTTTGTGCAGAGCACCGAGGAGTCGATCACAAGAATTTGTCGGAAGAAGACAAGATTCGCATAGAACTGACCAAAGAAATCGATATCAGACCAGTGACAATCGTCTCCTATGCCAATCCACTAGAATTGGGTATTTTTCGACAGTTTTTTTTCGTCCTAAATCCCTTTCGGGGGGAAGTCTATGAGTATTCAACTATTTGGAGGAAGTTTTTGCTATTGGCCGGAGTACTAGTGAGAATAGTGGTCCCGGTTGTCAATTTGAGACTACCTGGCATAGGATGGTCGCGATTGCTTTTGACTATAAATTTCTTTCTATCTCCACTGGTAGCGTTGCAATTCATCGATTTGAAACATTATTACATTTGTCTAGCAGTCGGCACTGGAATGGCGATTTTCGTTTTCTTTAAAACCAAAACCGACACTCCCCAATATACGATGGTGAGGATTCTCCGACAACAATCATCAGAACCGTTTGTTGTTTCTTTAACAATTTTAGATAATCGCTGTTTATGGCATTTGTTGTGAAATGTTGATCAACCAATTCTTGACAAGCGAATTGCTTTCGATTCTGACGACTGTGGGCAATATTGTCGGCATCAAGAGATCAGTTATTGGGACTATATTTCTGGCGTGGGGCAATACAATCCCTGGTAAGTGTGTTTTAGTTTTTAACCACCAAGAAAGCTCTATTAAATGTTGGTCTTGCAGAAGTTGTTGTCTATTTGACGCTGCTACAATGGGGAATCAAGACGATGCCGCTGGTTGAATTCATTGTTGCTCCGCTTTTTAGTAAGACAAAAGACAATTTTCCAAATTTTTCAATGATTCTTATGCCCGTCCTAGATATGGTGTTTGCAGTAGGTTTGACTACCATGTTGCGGATCATCAAAGAAGGATCTTTTTCGGTTATTGTAAGAAGATATCTTCTTTTTGTTGGTTTGGGTTTGAACAATTTGCTTTTCAGACAAGAGCTGGTGACCTTGGACAAACTGGAATGTGGTTCAGCTTGTTGCATCATATTTTATTTACTTTTAATATTTATACCGTCAATTTTCATCTGAGGAAAAGCGTTGGTATCTATTCGATGGCGATTTACCTTATATTTACACTTTGGATAGTTTTGTATCAATTTGATTTGCTTCATGCATACGGAACGGATCATATCAACGAAGCCAAAACAATTGCCGTTGGATGGGCATAAATAAATTAAATGAAATTGTGATACCAAGTGTTTTTGTTTGTTTACGAAAAACCACACGGATGCTTTTGGTATCAACATAGGTTTTAGATAGGACAGGTATGGAAAAACTACCGGGGCATACGAGACCAAGACAAGAGGACTACATCTGTCTACCAAGTCCTACTCTCACCTCCACGTGGTGGACACCGGGTGTCTAGTACCTCTGCTGGAGATAGGGTGAAAACCCCTATGGAAGGATTTGGCGACAGCTAACGAGAGAGGGCGGGGAGAGTGTTTTCCACTGAGGCACTACTCCTTTTTTCCAGGCGGCAGCGGAAGAATTCCCAGGACGGAGTCAACGGTGGCGTCTACAGTTCCAGTTAGGTTGAACTACTCAGTGAACACCTTATACGGGCTACTTCGACATATTTGGAGCTCAGGCCGATAATTAGCGGTTATCCGGCTCTTCGCCCTTGGAGTTTAAACAAGGACCTGGCCCTCCAGGTTGGGGGTCGTACTTTGGGGTAACTTCCCAATCACATAAAGAAAAGCTAGTTGCGAAGCATCAACAAGCCTCGGATACGGACGGATTTACTGATGACGAACCATGCAAACGAAATAAGGACAACGAGATTCGGATCTGCACGTGGAATGTTAGGTCCCTTAACAGACCACGCGC
This sequence comes from Sphaerophoria taeniata, assembly GCA_943590905.1. NCBI lineage: Eukaryota > Metazoa > Arthropoda > Insecta > Diptera > Syrphidae > Sphaerophoria > Sphaerophoria taeniata. Next base: position 19,522,270 of record OX016540.1, on the reverse strand, counting down.
AGCCGAGCAACTAGCGGAGGCCCTAGACCGTTATAAAGCGGATATAACCGCCATCCAGGAAATGCGATCGGATGGGCCGGGCAAAAGGAAGATGAAAAACTGTGATATCTACTATGGCAACTGCTACAAAGAATAACAACAGCGTCTGTTTGGATGTGGCTTTGTCGTTGGAGGCAGGCTTAGGCCGCATGTCCTAAGCTTCAGAGCTGTCAACGAGCGCCTCACGACAATCCGGATAAAGGCTTAATTCGGCAACATAAGCCTAATATGCGCTCACGCCCTAACAGAAGAGAAAGATGATGACACCAAAGACAAGTTCTACGAGCTCCTTGATAAGACATACGAGCAGTGCCCTATCTCGACGTAAAAATAGTCTAAGGAGATTTTAACGCCAAACTAGGAAGAGAGGACATCTTTGGTGGAACAGTCGGAAAACACAGCCTGCACGAAAAAACTTCCGATAACGGATTCAGGCTTATCGATTTTGCAGCGGGACGAAATATAGTAGTAGCAAGCACCCGATTCCCGCATCTCAACATCCACAAGGGAACCTGGAGGTCTCCAGACCAATCAACTGTCAACCAGATTGATCATATTGCGATCGACGCAAGACACTCTTCAAGCATTGTTGATGTCCGAACCTTCCGACGGGCCAACATCGACTCGGACCACTACCTCGTTGTAGCCAAGGTAGTGCAGCGTAACCAAAGCCAAAAACAGGAAAAGCTAGAAGAAAGTATAACGTCGGACGGCTACTATCACAAGAGATCGCCAGATCCTTTTCCGACCGAGTGTCAAGTAACCTCAGGAGAAGTCCGCTACAGCCAGCATCGAGTATTGAGAACCAGTGGCAGAATTGAAGCCATTAGGGATGCTGCCTCTGATGTGCTAGGTTTCACGCGGCCACCAAAACGAAACCCCTGGTTTGATGAAGAATGCAGGCAGGTGCATGCAGCCAAGCAAGAAGTATACAAAGCAGCGCTGCACAGGAGGACGAGATCAGCTCGGGACCTTTACGACCCTACGAGCAGAAGAGGAGAGAAGAACACGAGCTTTTCAGAAAGAAAAAGAGAGAGCATGAAAAGCGAGGATATTGAGAGACTAAAAAACAGGAATGAGGTTCGGAAGTTTTACCAAGAGGTAAAACGAAAGGCTCAAGGTTACCGAGCACGAACTGAGGCCTGTAAAGACCAACAGGGTAATATCGTAGTAGAGTCACAGTCAATGCTGAGGATATGGAAGGACCACTTCTGCAGACTGTACAACGGCGATGACGAATCAAATTCCGCTGTCAGGCAGAATGAACCATTCAATGAAGACGGCGCAAGCCAAGATTTCCGTCTACCCGACCTTGAAGAAGTGAAGATAGCAATATCTAAGCTTAAGAACAACCAAGCCGCGGGAGCTGACGGCATCACTGCCGAACTCTTCAAAGCAGCCGGCGATGACTTGGTTATGAGCATGCACCAACTCATCTGCAGAATATGGTCGGAAGAAAGCATGCCCGATGAATGGAACCTCGGTATTGTTTGCCCGATCCTGAAGAAAGGAGACCCTCTAAACTGCACCAACTACCAACTACTAGGGACCGAGCTGGCTGGAGAGGTTTGTTGGTTGAGGCCCAAATCCACTCCGGACTGTAGCGCCACCTTAAGTAAGTAAGTAAGATGACAGCCAACAATTCCGTGAACCCGACCTAGAAGAAGTGAAAACGGCAATATCACAGCTGAAATCCAACAAAGCCGCTGGCGCTGGAGCAGATGGTCTAGCTGCCGAGCTGTTCAAAGCAGCAGGCGACGATCTAGAATCTAGATGAATGGAACCTCAGCATTGTTTGCCCGATCCTGAAAAAGGGAGATCCTCTAAACTGTGCCAACTACAGAGGAATCAGTCTGCTTAACATCGCCTACAAGATCCTCTCTGCCGTAATATGTGAACGTCTGAAGCCTTTCGTCAACAATCTGATTGGTTCTTATCAATGTGGCTTCAGGCCAGGAAAGTCAACCATCGACCAAATTTTCACGTTGCGGCAGATCCTGGAAAAAACCTATGAACTCCAAATCGATACCCACCACCTCTTCATCGAGTTTAAGGCCGCGTATGACAGCATCTACAGAGACGAACTGTATAAAGCTATGTCTAGTTTTGGCATCCCTACCAAGCTCGTTCGCTTGTGCAAAATGACAATGGAGAACTCACGCTGCTTCATCAAGGTTGGCAATGAGCTTACGGAATCTTTTGACGTCAAAAAAAAGATTCAGACAAGGCGATGCGCTGTCGTGCGATTTCTTTAACATCGTTCTTGAGAAGATAGTGCAAAACTCCACCGTCAACACCAGAGGCACTATCTTCCAAAAATCTGTTCAACTTCTCGCGTACGCTGATGATATTGATATAATGGGAAGAACTCAGCGTGATGTCAATAGCGCCTTTGTGAGAATTGAGACAGAAGCGGCAAAAATGGGTTTAGCGGTAAATGAGGGCAAATCGAAGTACATGCTGTCTTCGAGTAAGGACACCCAACATCGACGGCTCGGACAAAACGTCACAATAGACGCATACAACTTCGAGGTAGTTAAGGAGTTTGTCTACCTAAGCTCCGCTATCAACACGGTCAATAACACCAGCGCTGAGATAAGACGAAGAATTACTCTTGCTAATCGCTGTTTCTTTGGGCTAAGAAAGCAACTGAGTGGAAAAGCCCTATCTCGAGCAACTAAGGTAAAACTGTACAACACCCTCATCATCCCTGTCCTGCTATATGGTGCAGAAGCATGGACCCTGACAAAATCGAATGAATGTGCCTTAGGCTGTTTCGAGAGGAAAGTTCTTCGGGTCATCTTTGGTCCCGTGTGCATTGATGGGGAATGGAGAAGAAGATACAACAGCGAACTTTACGGGTTGTACAACGACGTGGACCTAGCCAGAAGGGTCAAGGTCCAGAGACTCAGATGGCTCGGTCATTTAGAGCGGATTGACACCAATGCTCCGGCCCAGAAAGCCTTTGACACTATTCCCGAGGCACGCAGAAAGAGAGGAAGACCGCGACTCAGGTGGCGCACACAAGTGGAAGAGGACTTGGAGTGCAAAACTGGAGACAGCCAGCTAGGGACCGAGCTGACTGGCGGAGACTGTTGTTAGAGGCCCAAGTCCACACCGGATTGTAGCGCCACCTTAAGTAAGTAAGTAAGTAATACAAGACCAAGACAAGAGGACTACATCAGAAGGTGGATAATATCCATGCTAAGTAACAGGAGGATTCAATCAAAGTTAGCAGCGGAACACCCCAAGGAGGTGTACTGGCTCCTCTTTTATGGCTTTTGGTCATGAACAACATTCTTGTAAAACTCGAGAGTACTGGAGTGAAAGCAGTTGCGTACGCCGATGATTTGGTTATTCTAGTTTCAGGAAAACTGAAAGCGTGATCAGTGAAATCACTAATATGGCTTTGAAGAAAGTAAGCACCTGGGCCGCGAGCTGTGGACTAGGTGTTAACAACAACAAAACCGAGTTGATGCTTTTCACCACCAAAACCAAAATACCACCCTTCACACTACCTCGGTTAAACGGTCAATCATCAACATTGTCTTCCAGTGCTAAATATCTGGGCGTAATACTAGTCGAAAATTATCAAGTGGACGTACACAGCGGTTGTAACACCGATACTTGTTTACGGATCCATTTTTTGGTGGCCCGCTGTCAGCAAAGCTTACAAGCTTAGGGATATCAGGGGCAATTAGGTCCTGTCCAACGGATATACTTAACGTCATCCTGGACCTTCTTCCGATTGAATCCTTTAATAAATATCAGCTGTCCTGCAGTATCTTGAGACTCAAAAAATAGACTGCTGGAAAACCAAATCCTACGGGCACTGCAATCAAACAGGCCTGATATTATCAGACATTCTACAACCACCGACTACTGCATCCCTTCCCGCGACGTGACGAAAGACTTCGACACAACTATCTTCACGGATGGTTCGAAGATGGAATCCGGTGTTGGTGAAGGTGTCTTCTGTGAATCTCTTAAGATTTCAAAATACTATAGACTTCCCGACTTTGCCAGTGTATTCCAGGCAGAATTGTTCGTGATAAAGGAAGCTTGTATAGCCCTTAAAAATATCCAACACAACCAAAATGTAGCTATGCTAACAGATAGTCAGGCAGCTATTAAAACCATTGATTCAGCTGTATCATCCTCTAAATTGGTCGAACAATGCAGAGAGGCCCTCAAGAAACTAGACGTAAGCGTTTCTCTCATCTGGATACCAAGCCATAGGGGCTATGAGGGAAATGAGAAGGCAGACGAGTTAGCTAGGCAAGGATCAGCCCTTCACAACTCATTGGCGGTGAGAGTATATGCTCCTCTTGGAGTTATGAAGGGCAATATCCTGACCAAATACACATCAGAAGTAACCCATAGGTGAAATAGCATAACTAATAATTCTAATTTCCAAACCCAGGCATGACATAGCCAGGATTGTTGCAACTTGCACAGGGCACTGGCCTATAGGGGAGTATAAGTCATAATTGGGTAACCATATAACACTTTCTGCCGTAGCTGTGAGGACCAGGATGAAAAAGAAACGGTCCCGCACTTTCTCTGCCATTGTCCGGCCTTGGCTAGGAAAACAGCATTCCACTAAGGCAGATAATTCTTCAATTCTATTGAGGACCTCTCAGACTTCAAGATCAAAGACATGAGTTCATACCTCAATACCAAGTGGCTTTAGCGCCCCCCTATTTGTCCTTAACTAAATGGCACTATGAGATAATAAGCCGTAGTGTAGGAGAGCATTGTAGGAGCATTGTTTGCCCGATCTTGAAAAAGGGAGACCCTCTAAACTGCGCCAACTACACAGGAATCAGTCTGCTTAACATCGCTTACAAGATCCTCTCTGCCGTAATTTGTGAACGTCTGAAGCCTTCAACGTCAAGGCCCGGAAAGCCTTTGACACTGTTCCCGAGGGACGCAGAAGGAGAGGAAGACCGCGACTCAGGTGGCGCACACAAGTGGAAGAGGACCCCAATAAACTTGAAGTGCAAAACTGGAGACAGCTAGCTAGGGACCGAGCTGGCTGGCGGAGACTGCTGTTTGAGGCCCAAGTCCACACCGGACTGTAGTGCCACCTTAAGTAACTTGTTTACAGGCCTTCGCATCGGTTGATGAACAGGCGCAACGAGTTCGTCTTCAAATGAGTCGAGACCAAACAAAGTACTGTTATATGTAGATACGTTCAAGATTCTGAGAAAACAAAATCAACTCATTCAAAATTTGACGCAGTCAATTTTTTGATTTACGTTACAAAAGCTGTCTTTTTTATTTAAGTCTCTGGATTTTTCATTCCTTTAACAATGTTCTCTTTCAAACGTGACGACGACCTGTGTGCAATTTGCCTCGAAAGCAAAAAGTGTCCAATCTATCTGATTTGTGGACATTCGTTCTGTGAACTATGCTTCAAGACCTACATGACATACGAGGATATTTGCAACAAATGTCCGCTCTGTCGTAATAAACTCTCAAGGAAAAAGGTGAGCTAGAGTCGTTAAGTGTACCATTCATTCGATTATCAAAGAATTTTTCTTTTCAAGAATCATTCGCCGAGGTATTTTCCAGGTGTCTTATGTTTTATTTTGCTGAGCCTAGCAACGGGATACTTTATTTTCTATAAGCTTCCTTAACTTGACTTGTTTCTTATATTTTTTATTTATTTCTTTAAATTTATGAAATAAAATTGTGATGAAAAACTTACCGCTTCGGCATTGACAGCAACTTGCCGCATGCGTTTGTCCGTACGAATATCTGGCCGAGCACGCACTGGAGTTCCTCGTATACCGGATCGAGGTGTTCTTATCGAACCCATTGAACTAAAGAGGAAATCGAGTTGAGTGAAGTGTGAATCTTTTTATGGATTGACTCGTCTTACCTTGGTGTACCATAATTCAGGGGAGAACTGAGGTCAATTTCACTCATATTAATTGGTATAGCACGAGCTGGACTTGTAGGGGGGACGCTAACGCCTCCGGGTGATGTTGGTGGCAGGCTAACGTTGTCTGAAGCGACAGCTCGAGCTCCCATCCGCATTGGAGTCTCGGCATCTTGGGCTGAGGGTCCTTTTCATTACAAAAAGAAAATATAATACAAATTTTTAAGTCAAAATATCAAGCCACTTACTTCTTGTAGGGGTCCTTTGGCCACGATTGGGAGCTGTTCCAGGAGTTCTTGCTGGACTTGACATGTTTGATGTCGATAGTAGTTTTTGAATAAAACAGATGAAACGTAAAATCAAGTTTATTAAATATTTATCTTCGTGTAAAACGTTTTTAACAATAGAGAGCTCTTATGAGAATAACAAACAACTTGCACGATGATCAACAAAAGTGGCGCGAAATATTTGATTTGATTTATAAATTATGCGGTATGCCCCTTAACGATAGCAGCGCCATTTGACAGATGTGTTTTTTTTTTCTAATTGAAATGTTGGGCTTACACATGAGGGTAGTTTTAATGGCCACTCAGCATTTCTCATTTTCGTTACATAACAATTAATACATCAAACAATTTTCTTAGCAATTTTAGTGTGATACTAGCTTAAAATGACGTTTAAGTTATAAGTTTAAGTTTAAGCTAGTACCACACAAAATCCTCTTAAAATTATTTATTAGCGGACTATGATTTTGCACCAATGAGTTTAGAAGAGAAAAAAAGAAAAACAGGACCCATGTTCTGTAACTTAGGTGATAACTTATCGCAGTGATAAAAATGAAACAGAAAATTCTACTTTTATCACGTCTGCTTAAAATCGGGGTCTGTAACTGAGAGTGATAACTTAAAACTTCCAATGGAAATTCCAGTGGAATGTGGTAAATTTGACACTGGAAATTTGTTTACTTCATCAAATTTTTATTTTTCAGCATTTTTTAATGATTTCAAGCAACTTAAAATTTTACAAATCTAAGTAGCCAATTTCTCTTTTGTCAAATTTTGTTTTGAATTTCTTTTATTTGTTGCGTTTGTTTGAAATTTACTTTTATTTTACAAGCCGAAAGCCCGAAAGTGGAGTCAGATATCTTTTTCTACATGAATGTTTTTCTTTTTGTTATCTCTGTTAATTGAAGTGCAACATTTCATATAAAAACCGACAAATTTCATTAGAAATTCAATTGCAAAACAAACCGTTACTACGATATTAAATGTGCAAAATTCAATCAAAATAGACATTAAAAAGACGGCTTAAATAGCGTTCCGATTGTGTTAAATGTGTTGATATATATCCATCCAAACCGTGGATGTTGTGTGCCCTATACAATGGCCACGTACACATCATGAATTGTGAAAACCAACAATCGGTAAAAGATTTCGAAGTTTGTGATGTTCCGGTGTGTTCGGAACGATTTGTGGCTCGCAAGAATTGGCCTATCACCGGTTCCGATGACATGCAAATCAGGATATAACACACTGGAGAAGGTATATTCGATTGAAACACATTCGGATAACATTCGATGCATTGCCGTGCTTCCAACTCAGTCTTTGGTTCTGACCAATGGTGGTAAGTAGTGATGATGAAATTCTGCTAATTCTTGAATTGAATTTGAATTGTTTATCTAGATGACATGTTGATAAAACTGGAGTTGGGAAAAGTTGTGTGCTTGCCAGCGCGTTTTCGAGCGACACGCGCACTGTGTCGATTATTACCATGGCGGTGACAAACCGTATTTGATTTCCGGTGCCGACGATCACATGGTCAAGGTCTGGGACTAACAGAACAAGACGTGTGTGCAAACACTCGAGGGTCACGGTTAAAACATTTCCGCTGTCTGTTTCCACCCTGAATTGCCTATTGTGTTAACCCAGTCCGAGGACGGAACTGTGAGAATCTGGCATTCGGGAACCTACCGCCTTGAGACATGTCTGAATTACGGATTTGAACGTGTTTATGCCATTGACTGCATGCGAGGAACCAACAATGTTGACCTGGGATATGACTAAGGTCATTATCAAAGTTGGACGGGAGGAAGTAGCCATGTCAATGGACGTCATCGGAGGCAAAATCATCTAGGCCAAGCACTCGGAAATGCAACAAGTCAATTTGAAGACCCTCCCCAACGAAACAGAAGTCAAAGATGGCGAGCGGTTGCCAGTGGCCGTCAAGGACATCGGCACCTACGAATCTATCCTCAGACCCTTACACACAATCTGAATGTACGCTTCGTTGTGGTCCAAAGTTCCAAAGTTCCTGTATGAGCATGAGACCTTTGTTCTTTGTTTGTTTGTTCAACTTCCACTTCTATATTTGCTTCTTCTCCTTCCGCATCCTCTTGCGCAGTTGCATCGCTTTCTCCATGAGATGTTTTGTTCATGGGGGTTTCCTCATACTCCTTGCCACTTTCGTAAGTTTCTTCAGGCTGTTGGTCCAGAATTAATTCGTTCGATTAAATCTTCGAGCTGATGCATTACACCGTTCTCTGCTGCACCTGATTGATGAGCTTCTTGAGCGTAGCTAAACTTTAGTTAGTGGAAGATTCTTGGTTGAAATTCTCTCCGATTTCAGACACAAATTGAAGGCAGCATTTGTGCAGTACATCATCAACATATTGTCCCTTGACAAAATCAAAAAATGAGAGGTGTATTTTCTTTTTATCAAATAATTCTGTAATTGGACTTACATTTTTTACGCTCAGAATAACAATAACTTAAGCGAGAAACAGATTGAACCAGCAACAGCAACAGCACCAGCAACAGCGGCGGCCATTGTTTTAGAGCCCGTGTATTTTAATCGTCCGACACAGATTAAACCAGCACCAGCAACGTCAACAGCGTCGTTTGGTCAAAGTCCTAAATTTGCTGTTGCTGGTCCATTGCTGACAACTTTCAATGTACAAAATTCAGAGGCACCAAACAACAAAAAATAAAACAAACATGAAAACAAGGAGAACGAAATGTCAAAACAGATGAAATGACGTCGCTGGTGCTGGTGGCAATGTGTTTGGAAAATATTTGCTGGCTAGCGTGCTGTTTGCTGTTGACGGCGCTGGTGCTGTTGCTGGTTTAATCTGTTTCACGCATAGAATATTTTCTTATCACCATCACCAGTTTCAATGTAATTTGTTTCGATTCCTTGCGTTTATCACTTTTTTCTTGCGAGTGATAAGTTACAGAACATGGGCCCTGAAAAGCAAGTGATAAAAATTTGTACTTTATCTGTCAAAGTTATCGAAGTTTAAAGATACAGAACACCAGTTATCGATAATTTTCCAGTGTTTCTGTTGAGTTCGTTCCGGGTGATAAAATTAACGATTGTAAAAGTTACAGAAACCCAACAACATGATAACTTGAAATTTGTTTCGATTTCAAGAGTTTATCACTTTTTGCTTGCGAGTGATAAGTTACAGAACATGGGTCCAGGGTAGAAAATAAACTGTGCTGGGACATTTTGAAAAATCTAGGGAAACGTGTAGAAGAATTTCTGTAATCGGCATTTTTGTGAGGTATTGCTCACAGCAATTTGTTTCCTTCTCCCTCTAGATTTTTGAGTTGAGAATTGAGATATGTATTAACGAAAAAGATAGCGACCCTCTCATTTTTAACCAAAATAATTTAGAAATTACAGAGCAGTGATCACTTATACCAAGATTGGAAACGTTGCTGTCAAAGTGACATTTGCCTACAAGCTGAGGGAGCAGGTTAGCTGAAACAGTATGCGTGTAATACAAACTTCAGGGCCCATGTTCTGTAACCTATCACTCGCAAGAAAAAAGTGATAAACGCAAGGAATCGAAACAATTTCAATGAAATTTGTTTTGATTCCTTGCGTTTATCACTTTTTCTTGCGAGTGATAAGTTACAGAACATGGGCCCGTTAGCTGTAAGAGTATGTGTGTTTTTGTAATAAAGATACACTTGCCTACATAATAAAAAGCAAGTTAGTATTTGTGCATGAAAAAAATAACTTTTGCGGTATTTGGAGGGTAAAACGTAGGTAAGTTTCCAATCTTGTTATAAAGTGATCACTGTTACAGAGAATGTAGTTTTAAAACTTTTTTAGATAAATTTAGTTAAAATGTGGTGTAAGAAATGTTCACGACAAACGAATCGAACACACCCATAACCTTAAACAATTCTTTTGACGTTTCTCAAATCAGCTGTTCGAAATGAAGTGGTCTTGTTGGGCATTTTGTCGGTTTTTAGGTTTTACTTTCCTGGACAAAAAATTAAACTTTACCAAGTTTCCCGGTTTTTATCCTAAAAATGAACATAATCACAAAAATATGTCGCAGGCAACAAATCTATCCGCACTTCAAAACTCCCCCAAAAGCCCCCATAGTTTGTCTTGTCAACATAAGAACACTTCAGACAAATAATAGACCACTTTGGCGACAACTAGCCACGAGCAGAGGATTACAACAGACAACCACAACAACAAAGAATTATTCAAGCAAAGCAGGGAAACCCGAAAAGCCCAATTGCAACATCGGAACCATTGGCCATGTGGATCATGGCAAAACAACCTTGACAGCAGCCATAACAAAAGTTCTGGCCAAGAAGGGTCTGGCCGATTATGTTCCCTATGATCAGATTGATAGAGCTCCTGAGGAGAAAGCTAGAGGTAAGACCACAAGGAATATTGTTTGTAAGATTGCATTCGGATGAATCCAATGTTCTCAAAGGTATCACCATAAATGCCTGTCACATTGGTTATGCAACCGAATCAAGAACCTACGCCCACACTGACTGCCCAGGTCATGCAGATTACATCAAGGTAAGAATCTTCGATTTAGTAAAAAAAAAACTGACCACCAAATAATAAAAACCACACCAGAACATGATCTCCGGCGCGACACAAATGGACGGTGCTATCATCGTAGTAGCCGCAACTGATGGCCAAATGCCTCAAACCAGAGAGCATCTCTTGCTGGCCAAACAAGTTGGCATACAAAAAATAATTGTCTACATTAACAAAGCTGATTTGGTGGACAAAGAAGTCCTCGAACTGGTCGAAATTGAAATGCGTGAGATGCTAAGCGATTTCGGTTTCGATGGAATCAATAGCCCAGTTGTCTACGGCTCAGCCTTACTTGCTATGCGCGATGATCAATCCGAGTATGGTGTTCCTTCGATTGAGAAACTTCTGTCGCACATAGACAGCTTCATTCCGACACCGACTCGAGACTACACATCGCCATTCATAATGCCAATTGACAATGCATTCACAGTGTCGGGAAGGGGAACCGTTGTTGTTGGAACCATCAAACGCGGCACCATTCTAAAAAATGACGAAGCAGATTTGCTTGGTTTCAATCAAAATATCCGAACAACCGTTAGCGATATTCAAGTCTTTAAAAAGAGCGTCCCACAGGTGCGTTTGAATCGTTCTTTTTTAACGACATTTTGACTGACATGATTGCTTTTGACAGGGACTTGCGGGAGAGAATGTTGGAGCTTTGTTGCGAGGTGTTAAGATTTCAAGAGTAGAACGGGGAATGTTGCTATGCGCCGCAGGCTCCGAAGATATTTCCAATCATTTTGAAGGCTCCATGTATTTATTGTCGAGAGCAGAGGGCGGACGTTCAAGGCCACTTATGTCGAAATATATCCAACAATTGTTCAGCACGACGTGGAATGTACCCGCCAGAATCGATTTGGGTATTTTTTTGGTTTTTTCTTTGTAAAATGTAGAAAGCTAAGGAATTGTGTTTCTCTTTCAGTTCCCTCAAATGCAATGTTCATGCCTGGAGAACATGGAAAAGTATTGATCACATTGTTTAGGAAAATGGTGATGACACCGGGACAGCCGTTTACGATACGCGAAAATGGAATGACTGTCGCCACGGGAATTATAACCGAGCGCAAACCATCTATTCACCTGCCGAAGAATAAGTTGGTTAATGTTATATTAGAAGAAGGAGAAGCTAGTCAATAAAAAAAGGTTTAGATAGTTGAGTTTGAGTTGTGTATTGCTTTGACATGCCAGAGGAACAGAGAGTAAGGACATGATTAGAAGGAACAGTTCAAAAGACAGAAGACAATATCGGACAAACAACGCTGAGATTCCAATTGAGGGTCATGCTTTCATCAAACGATATTTCATTTGCTTCTTCGTTGATCACCCCCTGTCCCTTTGAATGGTCTTGCGACGAGGCTGTCTGCTCCGCTCGCCTTGTTGGATTGAAGTTTTGGTATCCTATCCAAGATCTGGGGTAATGATTTATTGGTGATTCCTGTCTCATCTCACAGCGCGATTCTGATCATCTTCGCCGTTATACAGATATGATTCTTCTAAATCCACTACAATGTTCCCCCGTTTGCCTCTGGACGGATCTTGTTGGGACTTATACTCTTAAGAAGCTCTCTTGATTCTCTCGTAAAACTTCTGAACTTCATTCCTGCTGCATTTGTTTTAGTTCCACATGCGTTCCACCTCATACTTTCTACGCTTCTTCTTTCTTCCTGAGAATTGCAATCCTACGTTCATGGGAAAAGCAGGAGACTGTTTAGCGGATCCCATCCTGAAGATTTGTTCCACTAACGTCTATTCAGTTGGAAGTGCCTTCTTTTGGTAGAACTCCATCGTTACAAAAACGAGATCCACAATCGCACAAATGATAGCCGTTGATCTTGACCTAAACTCTCTATTTTGTAAGGAACTACAATGGCAAGAGACAAGAAATTTTACCTTTTCGACATCCTTCATCATCATCATCACCTTCGGCCTGGCCAATGAAGTTCCTCCCTTCATCTGCGCAACGTCCCGCTTGTTGCCCGGGCTTCCTTCAGCAAGTTCTTCCTTGTGTACCTATTATTGGCTGACGCTATTTAGTTCCACACCCAAAGGCTTTCGGCATCCGTTTCTACGACATCCTTTCAAGGCAAATTTGGTCTTTCACGCTGTCTCCTAACACGAATTGCACCGCAAGGACTTTCCGGGTCGTCTCCTCTTCCCTTATACGAAATATGTGTCCAGCTCACCTGAGTCTACTAAGCTTATAAACTGAGACTATGGAGATAGGGATAACATCAGAGCCTTATTTACTTAAGGTGGCGCTACAGTGTGTTGTGGACTTGGGCCTCAATCAACAGTCTCCGCCAGCCAGCTCGGTCCCTAGCTAGCTCTCTCCAGTTTTGCACTCGAAGTTGATTGAGGTCCTCTTCCACTTGTCTGCGCCACCTGAGTCGCGGTCTTTCTCTCCTTCTTCGCCCCACGAGAATAGTGTCGAAGGCCGGAGCATTGGTGTCCATCAGCTCTAAATGACCGAGCTATCTGAGTCTCTCGACCTTGACTCTTCTGCCTAGGTCCATATCGTTGTACACCCCGTAAGGTTCGCTCTTGTAACTTCTTCTCCATTCATCAATGCACACGGGGCCAAAGATGACTCGAAGAACTTTCCTCTCTAAACAGCCTAAAGCACATTCATCCGATTTTGTCAAGGTCCATGCTTCTGCACCATAATATCAGGCTCCTGCCTGACGGCGGGATTTTGTTCGTCGTTGCCGTTATACAGTCTACGGAAGTGGTCTTTCCAAATCCCCACCATTGACTACGATTCTACTATGATTTTCCCTTGTTTATCTCTGCAGGCATCGGTTCTTGCTCGATGACATTGAGCCAGCTGTTTTACCTTCCGATAAAACCTTCGAATTTCATTCCTGCTGTTAGCTTTCTCAAGTCTCAACATCTTCGATCTGACGCTTCTCATGCTCTCTCTTTTTTCTCCTGAGAAGCCGGCGTTCTTCTCTCCTCGTCCTCTTTTGCTCGTAGAGCTCACGAGCAGCTCTTGTCCTTCTATGCAGCGCAGCTCTGTATACCTCCTGCTTGGCTGTATGGGCCTGCCTGCATTCTTCGTCAAAACGAGAGGTTTCTTTTTTTGGCAATGTTGCCACTGATCTTCGATACTTGATGTTGGCGGCATAGGACTCCTTAAGAGGTTACTTGATACTCGATCAGAGAAGGATCTGGCGATCTCTTGCGGTTGTAACCGTTCGTCTCGGCTACATTTTTAGTTATTTCGCGATATAGGTTGTTAAGTGTATTAAGATGACATCCTTATCATTTCCAAATCGAACAGGTGCCTTATAGCGATGCTCATATGGAAGAAGATTTGAAAAATGTGTATGAAGAAAGTAGAAATACTGGAAAAGGTTCTTTCCCAATGTTTACTTACATTTTGTCCGGAAACCATGTCCATCAAAAAAGCTTCCTTCGATGCAAATATCTCAGGAACTTAAGCTCGAATAAATTAATCTTTTGAATACATGTAACACCAAATGGTAACGCTAAATCTGTGTAAGAAAAAGGAGAGAGAGCAAAAACTATTCACACCAACGTCATTCAATCAGCGCTATTCTGCTATCCACGTGAATCGTAGATTCGATTCACCCATTCGATTCCCGCGAACACTGCCTTTAAATTCTGCTATCCGTCGGGTGAACTACATTAGGTCCGTTCCACACTCAGTTTGAAACTGCCGAATTTAGTAATATTTGGTCTGTTAACAACTTCAAAAATTGTGTAGAAGAGAGCGCTCACGAGAGAGTAAAAAAAGTACGTTGGATAAATTATTTTGATTGATTACATTTCAAATGAAACTAAGTGATTTGTTTTAAGATATGGACAGCATTGCACTTTTTTTCCACTTCCAAACATTTTTTTGAGAGAACATTCCAACAGAATACTTCGCAGGAATCAAAAATCAAAACATTATGGAACTGCCTGATGAAACGTAAGTTGATTCATTTTTCTTCCATTCCGCAACATCCTTCATTAGTGGACCCAGAACGTTAAGCCTATCTTTAAGATTATTCGAGAATTATCGAAGGTCCTCTGGTGGCCTTTTCGTATTATTTTTGGCAATGTCTGGATTTAATTTCATTTCCGAAATAATTGCAGTAAACTGTTCTCTATTTGTTGTTCTGCCCCTAAAATGTTAATAAATCAATAAATTAGTCTTTACTTACATTTTATAGACCACCAACCAGACAGACAATCCATTAAGGGAAAAACCCGCAACATTGTGTGGATCTGAATTGTATAGAATGAATGCGTTCGCATGAATAAGAGAATACCGCGCTGTATTACCGATGTTACCGACATTAGAAAGGGGAATCCAGATTCGATTCGAACGGATAGTGGGATAGCGTGAAGTGAAAATTGAACAAAAATTCCCACCGATGAATAGCAGAATAGGGCTGAAATATTTGACTTCGAACCAGTGCGGTCGTTATTTGAAAGCGGGAAATGATCTGATTCAATTGTTCTTTTAATAAATTAACTGGACTGAATGTGTAATAAATCGAACTTAATAAATTGTTTAAAAGATTAAATTGTTTAAATACATTTTATTTAAATATCTTCAACGAGAAAATCGGCTTTAGCCGATTTGTATAAATATATTTTCTATTTTTTTCCATTCAAGTACATTGTTCTTTTCTTAATAAATAAATATATTTGCTTATAGTTGCATTGTATACATTTTCTAACAATTTTGTTTTCTATTTTTAAATGTTCAATAGCATTTTGTTGAACAAAGAATCATCACTAATATTTTTAAATATTAAAATTTATGAATGTTTTTTGTAAGTCATCTTACTGTAGAACTCTTAAATCTAAAAAATAACATAACCTCTAAATTTCGATGTAAACAAAAAGTTTTAAGTTCGGTCCTTAAAATATTTAAATGGCAATTAAGTACATGGAATACATCTTTTAACACTTTTTCTTTCGGTCATTCTTTTTGTCTCACTAGTAAATTTTAGTAATAAAAATAATAGAGCGACAGCTCTTGAAGAGCCAAGGCCTAAGTGGCTTACTCTCATCAACAATTCTCTGGGTGCGTGTGAAGAATTGAGGGGACCTACAATTTAACGCCGATTCCGAACGGCAAAGTTGAGAAGCACTTATTCATGACAGATTGATACTCTTGAAAGTTTAGTCAGTTCTTCACAAGAGGCAGTACCCGTGAAAGATGAAATAGAAACATTATGGACACGAGTAGGACTTGAACCCACGACGTTCTGCTTAGTAGCCAACGCACCTAACCACTAAGCCACGGGCAGCTAAATTTAAATAATACAAAGTGCAAATCATACAATTTTTAATAGGAAATCAACTAAGCGGACGGACAGAACAGTTTGTCAATTCTTTTATTCATACTTATGCCTCACAAGTCCGGAATAAAGGTTCGGAACGACGTGAGTCGTCTTAATTTTGTAAAATTCAGACAAAAATATTGCTGCAACTTGTTCTTTCGACTTTCTGGAAAAAGCTTTTAAAGCGTTAAGGTTGTATTAAAATCAGAATCGACCAAATTATTTATTGTCTTGTGTTTACTTTAACCATCACGATCCATTTGGTATCGTTAATTTTTCGTTTATTCAAAAGCATTGTACCTAGTCTAGCCATAAGTTCTGTTGCATGTTAACAGTTCAAGAAAAAAAATGTTTCGTAAATCTTTTACTACAAAATTTATTTCTCGCATTAGTTAACAATACAGCCTTGGCCAAAAGTATTGAGCACCCTATAAAAATCGTGTTTTTATGCATTTAAGATAAAAATAACAAAAAAAAATTGTCCATAGAATTACTCAACAGGTCTAGACAAACTAAAAAAAAAAACTGTGCTTGTCCGTTATTTGACGTTAATTTTGTTTTTTCTTACAAATACGAAATTACGTTTTTACTAAGAATTTCAGTAGTTTGCTGGCTTTTTCGACCGTTGCATTTTTGTGTGTGTCAATTTTGAGTTTTGATTAAACCTTTGCGAAATGGTCAAAAAACCCGAACTAAGTCTTGAAAAACGTTCCCAAATACAGATTTAAAATAAGCAAGGTAAATCTCAGGTAGAGATTTCCAAAACATTGAACTGTTCCCGCCGGTCAGTGCAATATTGTATCAGACGTTTTGATGAAACTGGTTCCCATAAGAATAGGCCAAAATCGGGTCGAAAATGGTTGACTACAAAGCGCGAGGATAGAAATTTGATACGAAAATTAATTAAAAAATCTGAAGGAAAATTCATCAAAGCTGGCTAGTGAGTTTTCAGTGGCGTTAAAGAAGTCTATTTCTGCTCGAACAAGCAGACGAAGACTTTTTGAAACTGGTTTAACAGGTTGAAAGGTCAGGAAAAAGCCATTGCTCTCATCAAAAAACCAAAAAGCCAGTCTTGAATGGGCAAAAAAGTACCAAAATTGGACAGAGGAAGATTGGTCAAATACTCAGCGCTATTCTGCTATCCACGTGAATTGTAGATTCGATTCACCCATTCGATTTCCTCGAACACTGCCTTACATTCTGCTATCCATCGGGTGAACTACATTATCCAAACCAATTTGACACTACAAAATAACAGCGGTTCATGTAAAAATCACAAACAAATCTTCCACACAGTCACATCTTTCAATAGCCGTTTTTTTCACTACTCAGTAGCCAGCACAGCAAAATTTCTCTTGGCAAACAACAACAATTGGGATTGCAGTCGATAAAAAGGCCAGTAAAAAAATGACGGTTGTGCCACCGATAGAACTTTCAATTATTGAAATGAAGACAGCGCTGATAGCGTTAAGAATTATTTTCCTACGCAAATCTAATGAAATGAGCTTATCTACGATATGGACTCACTTAGGTTGAAGTATTTGCTAATTTTTGTAATCCGAGACGCAACCCTCAGGTCCATTTTGCCATACAAATTTAATTTGACAGATAAAGTGAGTTGGAGCGTTTTATTCGCACTTGATTACTTAATTGGCTACTGAGAAGTGAAAAAACACGACTAATGGTAGACCCAGGAGGTTAACGCTATCCTTAACATTATTCCAAAAACCTTTGAGGCCCTCGGGTTGGCTTTTAGCATTAATTTTGGTAATGTTTGGATTTAATTTCATTGCGCAAATTGTTGCCATATTCATTGTTCTGCCCCTGAAAATGTTAATAATCTTCATTTATATAGATAATCAATCAATAAATTACATTTTATTGACCACCAACCAGATAGAAAATCCATTTAATGAAAAACCCGCAACATTTAATGTGCGGATTTGAATTGTATAGAATGAACGGGTTCGCATGAATAACAGAATACCGTGAAGTATTACCGACGTTACCGACGTTTACGAGGTGAGTCCAGATTCGATTCGAATGGATAGTAGGTGTGAAGTGAAAATTGAAGAAAAATTCCCTCCGATGAATAGCAGAATATGGCTTATATTTTGGTCAGACGAATCGAACTTTGAGGTAAATAAGTTTGGGTGATAATCAACGATTAGAATCATTCACTTCGTAAAAGAAAAACTTATTGACCACAAAAAAATCACTTTTAACACCTAAAGCACCCATCTACGGAATGAATGGAATGCTTTATCTGCAGAGGAGTGTAATCATCTTGTGCGTTCTTTAACGAAAAGGATTGCTGACGTCATTAAGCCGAAAGGTGGCCCATCAAAATATTGAGCTTAATTTAATAAAAAACCATTATCCTTCCATACAAAATACTCAAAGTTGTTTTAATCAAGTGGTTTGAAAAATATAAGAAGATTTCAAGGGTGCTCAATACTTTTGGCCAAGGCTGTATATTGTTAACTAATATGAGGATAAATTTTGTAGTAAAAGATTTTGTAACCGAATTACACCTTTTTTTGTTTTTCTTGTTTAAAAGAAACGATACGAACACAAGAAATTAAAATACCGACGACGATGACGACATAGTGCCTGGTTACACGAGCGCAAAAAAGAATTAATTCACGAAAGAGAGCGGATGATTTTTAGAAAGAAGGAAAGGGATGGAAAAAAATGCCAAGTTTCGTCTTTTTCCTCATTTTCAGATATGAGATTTGCGTTAAAAATCATGCTTTTTCCTCATCATGTTTCTTCTCTTTCTTTCTTTTGTGTTTTAATCTCCGACTGCTCCTCTATTGTCAAATTTTCTTTCATGCCCACTTAATTTTTTTTTCTGTGTGTATCCACAAAAGTAATTTTTTTTTTTGCGCTCGTGTAACCAGGCACATATTAGGCGTTTTTTTTAGCACGGAGCGGGAATCGGACTGTCAAAAAAAGATCGGCATTTTTTTTTAGCTCGGGGCACTCGGAGCGCTCGATCTGTGTTACTTTTTTAGAACCGAACACGCTCGGGGCTGACTCGATTTGCTCGAGCAGATAGAGCAGAATAAAGAGCGTTGAGTTTTTGAGGGACAAAAAAAAAACAAACAAACAAAACATTAGAAATGGCAGGCGAAGCTGGTTGCTCTTCCAGTGATGGTAAATAATATTTTGAATTTAGAAAATTATAATTATTTAATTTTTTTTCTGGTTTTACTGTATCATGACAGTTCAGTCAGTGATCACTTATACCAAGATTGGAAACCCTGCTGTCAAAGTGACATTTGCCTACAAGCTGAGGGTCCAGGTTAGCTGAAACAGTATGCGTGTAATACAAACTTAAGGGGCCAGGTTAGCTGTAAGAGTATGCGTGTTTTTGTAATAAAGATACAGTTGCCTATATAATAAAAAGCAAGTGAGCTGCATGAGTATGTGTGCATGAAAAAAATAACTTTTGCGGTATTTGGAGGGTAAAACGTAGGTAGGTTTCCAATCTTGTTATAAAGTGATCACTGAGTTCAGTGCTCAATTGTGTTTCTCAAATAGTTCTGAGCGCTCAGGTCGCGCTCGACTCGACACTCGCTCGAGCCCCGCTCGGTGCTAAAAAAGAAAAACGCCTATTATGGTTGTTTTGAGTTGTCCCGACGAACTGAGTTGTCAAAATGACATGAGGGGAAATTTAGAATGATGGGAAATTTAGACCATTTGCAAGGATTTTTTTGGATATTTTCGGGGAGTGTTCGCGAAGTAGTGTCTTAACATGTAACAGAGCTTATGGCTAGACTAGGTGTATAATAATATATAACTACTGAAAGTGCATTTATTTATGAATTATTAGGTAGACATTATAAATTTGACAAAAAAGGAATCTTTCACTTTTACTGGAATGCATTTCATATCACATATCGTTGTTCGTTTTTCAACTCTTTACAACATTTCAAAAATTGTTTCTTTTGTTTTGTTTTACTTATGGAGGAAGAAGTTAAATTTCTAAGGCAATCTTATCAGTTCATTCCTTTACACATCACTCAACTTTTAGTTTAGTTTAATTTGTTTATTTATCAACTACAATAAATTTTCCTAGTTGCATGCAGTTTAACTTACAGATTTAATACATAAATGATTGTTGTACAATTTACTTTATCCTAAATCGAAAATTGTTTGTCGACGTTTTTGAAACCCCAACGAAACAAAAACAAAACAAAATAACATTGGTGGTTGTTCGGAACTCTGAATATATTATTTTAAATATAAAAAAATATACAAAAGGTTTAACCATTTCGGTAAGAAACAAAAATTCGTTTGAGTTATTCTTCTTCAATGTCAAGGAGAGAGAGAGGTACATTCGTTTGCACTATTTATCGTAGGCTAGAATCGGACAACAATAACAAAAACATTTTTGCTTTCATAAACACTTGCAAGGACTTAACAATGTACAAAATATAGTGAGGGAAAAATGGCAACAGGCTTACTTAACAAATTGTTTTTTTTGGTGATTATACGTTTCTTTCTCGTATAGACTTTGCTTGCTTGTTGAATTGGAATGTACAGATGCTGGATGCAAGCAAATAGGTTTTTAGATTTTTGTGAGAATTTCATCGAGATGCAGTTGTTTGGGTAGTTCGATGTCTTCCAGTTTCACATCGCTGTAGTTGTAGACAACTTTGACGGGATGAATGAATTCTTGGTCCATGGTAAATTCATTGTTCCGTGGCTGATAAAAAATAAATGAAGAAATTAATAGAAGTTATTATTTTTTTTCTAATGTAAGCTATCCCTCAATGTTCGAAACGTCAAACATCATCGACTCATGTTCGAACAGTAAGACGTCATCGATGCTGCTTGACGTTTGCGACAGAGTTCTTTCTTTTTTTCGAAATATAAATCAGTCTTATTTTCTTTTGTACCGGCAAGAACCATTGTTAAAATCAAACTTAGACTTTAATAAAATAAAACTAAAGAAAGTTTAATTTTTCGATAAAATAGGAATACAACGTTTACAATTACTGTTTACCTGCTAGAAATTATGTAATTCTTGGCGGAGATGAAAATAGTGTCGTTATAAAATCAGGGAGTTTTTAGGATTATCCACCAACAACATTTCAGCAAAAGTATAACCGAAGAGTGGAAATGGAAAGATTGTCAAGCTCTCAAATAAAAGCAGTTTGACTTAGTGCAAAAACGGAGCAGATTATAATTAGCATTCTGATTTTATTGAGGTATTTTTAAGAAGTAAACAATGATAAAGGATTGGCCCTCTAGTTAGTTCACAAAAATGACCCCTCCATGGGGTAAGCCTTGACGTGGCGGAGCGGCTAACGGTGACTACTACTATGAAGCTTAGAGCTACGCGATCGTGAAACTTGTTTTCGCAGAAGGGCGGAGTAGGCTGTTACTACTAATTACCCCACAACGAAGGAGTGTTCCCACCAAGGCACTCCCAACGAGTGACGGCAGCGAATGTGTTAAAATCTTTGATTGAAAGTTGCTCTATAACTAAAATTCATAACTCTAAGTCTAAACGTCTTAAGCCTTGGATAACTGATTCGCTTCTACGTAAAATATGGGTAAAAAACAAATTGAGTCACAAATGCAAAAAACTTCCAAACAATCCCGGATTAAAAGAACAGTGTAAGAATTTATGTAAGGAAATTTCAATTGAAGTTAAGGTTTGTAAAGAGAAATTTTACCTAGAAGAGTTGGAAAAAAATAAAAATAATTTAAGAGGTGAATGGAATGTAATAAATAGTATTCTTAATCGTCAGACTTCTGACAGAAAACAAATAGTAATAGAGAAAGATGGGTTTTTGGTTTCTGACTCTACCCTTGTTGCTGATTGTTTTAACAATTTCTTTACTTCTATTGCCGAGAAAGTTTTGGATGATTCTTATGGCTCTAACTTCATTAGTTGCTTAGGAAGAACAATTATTGATCAGAATCAGTCTAGCAATAGTCTATATTTCATACCTTTTACATCCCATGAAATTCTTAACATTATTAACTCACTTAACAACTCTTATTCTAAAAACGAAGACTCTTGTTCTAATTACTTGTTTAAAAAAATAGCTTATAATATCGTGGATGTTTACACACATATTTAATAAAAGTGTTCTTGGAGGTGTTTTTCCCAATGCTCTGAAGGTAGCTGAGGTTATTCCCCTTCATAAAAAATCTAGTCATACAGATATGAATAATTACCGACCTATTTCAATTCTGCCAGCTTGTTCTAAAATTTTTGAAAAAGCTATGAAAACTAGGGTTTTAAAATTTTTGAACAATAATAATTTTTTCGATGTGAATCAATTTGGATTCCGAGCTGGTATGTCTACCGAAGATGCTCTTGTGAATTTTTGTGCTGATATTTATGATGGAATCAATAACAATTTTAATACTGCTGGACTCTTTATTGATTTAACAAAAGCTTTTGACCTTGTTGATCATAAAATTCTTCTTTCAAAACTACATGAGGCCGGGCTTCGTGGTTTTGTTCATAAATGGTTTACGTCATATTTATTCGAACGTAAGCAGAAAGTTAAAATCTTCGATAGTTTTAGCAGCCTGAAGATTATTAGCACGGGGGTTCCACAAGGTTCGGTCCTTGGCCCCTTGTTGTTTCTAATTTTCTTCAACTCTTTCTTCAAACAACAATTTAAAGGTAAGCTTACGGGCTTTGCGGATGATATTGCTTGCTCGTATGGCAACAAAACTTACTTCAATCTTGTTTCTGACATTAATTATGATCTTGCTATCTTAAGAAAGTGGTTTTTTAAACATAAAATGATTTTGAGTAGTAAGACCAAACTTATGTTTTTCAGTTTACAAGGTTGTTCTACTATTCTTGATTGTAATTTTTTCTATCATTCCTCGGATTGCCTACGCCACAAACTGTTTGTTGATGTTAACTCTTCTGCTTGCTCCTTTGATTCTCATGTACAATGTTCTGCGAATTGTTTTAAAATTGATATTGTTCAATCTTTTAAGTACCTGGGTGTTGTGCTGGATAGTAGAATGAATTGGCTTGAACATACTAAAACACTTAAGAAGTATTTGTTAAATTGCTCCAGGCAACTCTATAATTTAAATAATTTTTGTTCTAAAAAAGTTCTTCTTAAAATTTATTATGGTATTGTACATTCCAAAATTCAGTATGGTATCACTTGCTGGGGAGGTGCATATTTTAATAAAATTAATCCCATATTTATAGCGCAGAAACATATTATACGTATTATTTGCAATCAAAATCGGTTTTCTAGTAGTTTATTTTTGTTTCGTCAGTTAAATGTACTTCCACTAAGATATCTTTACTACTACAAAGTCTTAAGGCTTTTCTTCTCAAGAAGTGGGTTTCTTTCCATTCGTGATAACGCTAATCATAACTTAAGAATAAATTCAAGGAATTATGTCCAGATACCGTCGCATAACAAAAATCATTATAGAACTTTTTATACTTTCGTTGCTCCTACACTTTTTAATAAACTACCAGAGTCCATCAGAGGTTTAAGAAGATTTTCTTCTTTCTCAAAGGAGATAAGATCTTGGCTTTTTCAACTTGACTACACTGAAATTGAAAACATCTTAAAAACACAAAGTTAATTTCTGTTTTCTAACAGTTCACCCTACTAGCAATACTCTTGAATTTAATGCTATTTGATCAGGTTTATTCATTTTTTTTTCTTTTCATTGGATCATTCGCCACTAGCCCTAGCATTTGCTATAAGCTAAAGAATGTTTCCATTTATTCTTTTTTGTAAAACTGCATTATGAAGAACACTCAAGTTATGGTTTTTTATTTTTGCTTGATTCATTTAAAGATTTTAAAAATTTTGTATTTATTTATTAAATTTTGTTTCGAATTGAAATAATTGTGTTCATAGCATGTAAGTTTACCAAAAATGAATAAATAAAAATACTACTACTACTACTACTACTACATGAATTTCTTATTTTGGAATCAACGGTGGCGTCTTAAGTTCCAGTTAGGCCGAACAACTTGGTTAAGACCTTTACGGGCTACTTCGACTTATTTGAAACCCAGGCCGTAAAAGAAGCGTTTTTTTCCGGCTCTTGCACTTGGAGTCACATCAAGTGCCTGGTACTCCAGGTTGGGGTAGTACGTCTTGGTGTCTTTCCGACTACGCTGAAAAAGATTTAGTTGCGAATGGTGATTATTACCGGGAGCAACAACAGCGACTCTTTGGATGCGGATTCGTCGTGCGAAGCAGACTCAGGCAAAAATTCTTGAGCTTCAAATGTGTAAACGAACTCATCACGACGATTCGAATCAAGGCTAAATTCGGCAGCATAAGCCTAATATGCGCGCATGCCCCAACAGAAGAGGAAAAAGGACGACACCAAAGACGAGTTCTACGAGCTCCTCGACAAAACTTATGAGCAAGGTCCTAGCTATGACATGAAAATTGTCCTCGGCAACTTTAACGCAAAACTGGGAAAAGAGGACATCTTTGGTGGAACAGTCGGAAAGCACAGCCTGCACGACACCACTTCCGACAACGGATTGAGGCTGATCGATTATGCTGCGGGGCGAAATGTTGTGGTAGCAAGCACATGGTTTCGACATCTCAACATCCATAAAGGAACATGGAGATGTCCTGATCAATCAACCGTCTACCAGATTGATCACATTGCGATCGACGGAAGGCACTTGTCCAGCATTCTAGATGTTCGAACTTTCGGAGGAGCCAACATCGACTCGGACCACTACCTCGTCGTAGCCAAGATAGTGCTACGAATATTCCGACAACGGCCAAAACAAGGAAATGTTGCAAGAAAATTCGACGTCGGACGGTTACAATCGCAAGAGATCGCCAGATCCTTCTCTGATCGAGTGTCAATTAACCTCTTAAGAAGTCCTATGCCGCTAACATCAAGTATGGAAAACCAGTGGCAAAATTGCCAGAAAGCAGTTACAGATGCCGCCTCTAATGTGCTAGGTTGCACACATCCATGTGGAGGCATGGACCTAGCCAGAAGAGTCAAGATCCAGAGACTCAGATGGCTCGGCCATCTAGAGCGAATGGACACTAATGCTCCGGCCCGGAAAGCCATCGACACCATTCTCGCGGGACGTAGAAGGACCATTCTCGCGGGACGTAGAAGGAGAGGAAGACCGCGACTCAGGTGGCGCACACAAGTGGAAGAGGACCTCAATCAACTTGGAGTGCAAAACTGGAGACAATAGTGACCGTTTCAGTCTTTAATTTGGTTGTGTTGACTCAATAAATTTTATCTGCATATTGATCTTCGTGAACTCGGGAAGACGCCCTTCCTGACCAGATGCACAAAGAGAACTGAACTTTATATGCCTGCCACATCCACCGAGCTGCGATATGCAGTTCTGTACTACTCCTAAGACAACTAACGAACAGGAGGGATTTCCCTGTTCACGAACATTTGATGCTTGTTATTTTTGGCGGTTAACAGTTGTTGACGAGTCAGCTGGGTTATTCTCTTAATGTTGACGAAAACAAGTTTTCAGCTTCTGAGCATTCTTATATGGTGGGATGATGCAAGGCCAGAATCAGGAATTGGTACTTGATCAGCACATGATTTGGACCAGTAGTAGGAAGTATGTACTTAAGCTTAGCTTCAATGGTTTTTCTGCTTACCTTGTTTCTCTTATTGAGCTTATCGGTGAGCTTCTCTATAAATGCACTGCTTATCTCCCTTTCACAGTCGTCCGAATTGTATGATTTGATCATCTTGAAGAAAAAATCATTTGAAAATCACATTTCCACAAAAAACCTTCAATACTTTACCTTTAAAACTTGTGCAGTGGTCAGAGAATTACACAATTCATACACACTATCGACATCTTGTTCGGTCTTTCGCGACTGCAGCAATTGCGAGACATCCACCAAAGGTGCCAATGGTTTTGTTACATCAACCGACTGCAAAAATAAACACAAATTTTCATTGTTTCTTTTTTCAAGAATGCAAAGATTACCATTTTCTTTTCGCGAACCCAATCTTCCAGACAAGTCACATTATATCTGATCTTCATGCCTGTTTCCCACATACAAATATCACCGCGCAACATAAGCGTATTCATTGCAATCGCACAGATATTATAGAACAATTGGAAGAACATCTGTTCGGTGTAGCTGATATTCAGACCGAAATAGTGAAATTGCTTGAAGAAGTGTTCCAACTGATTGACTAACAATCTGGGTGCTGAAATCTTTGCATGTTCAGGTGAACCATCCAAAGATATTGTCCGGCGATTACCTTGATTCTGACCGTGTTTGATTTCATCGTGATCAAGAACCGCCGGCACCACGAATTGCTTTATCAATCCCTGAACTTGTTTCACTAAACTTTCGTAGAGACCGACAATTATATCGTAGATTACTTTACGATATTCGGAGAGATCAAAATTGTTTAGGAGTTGTTGGTTTTGTTGGGGAGTGTTTAGGCGATTGTATTCTTCAATGTTGCCATATTGCTTGAGAAGATTATGAAGTCTGAAAGAATTTTATTGAAATTCGATTTTTGGGTTATTCAATGTAAGGTTACGTACGTTAGGGAGTTTACAAGCCAGAGGACACGATGTTCGGTGGGACTAGGGTTTTTATGGACTTTTTTCATGTGAATCACAAACATTGCCAAGAGCTTTTGAACGTTATCATCGCTATTCAGCAGGTCAGTGTATCTTAAGTGAGAAAAAAAAAACAAATTCAGATAAAAATTCAGAATTATTATAATTTTTGTTGTTATTTTAATGTAAGCTACCCCTCAATGTTCGAAACGTCAAACATCATCGACTCATGTTCGAAGAGTATAACGTCATCGATGCTGTTTGACGTTTGCGACAGAGAGTTCTTTCTTTTTTTTCGAAATATAAATCAGTCTTATTCTTTCTTTTGTACCGGCAAGAACCATTGTTAAAATAAAACTTAGACTTTAATTAAATAAAACTAAAGAAAATTGGACTTTAATAGAATTAAGTTGGTACCTTATACACATGAACAATATGTAGGCAGGTAATCCTGGCAAGAGACCAATTGCAACTCGGGGTGTCAAACCAACAATCAGGCGTTGATAAATCTTATCCAAATCTTCTTTATTGTATTTGAGAATACCTATTGGGAAGAGAAAGAACAATTAATTCAGCTCTATTCTAT
This sequence comes from Sphaerophoria taeniata, assembly GCA_943590905.1. NCBI lineage: Eukaryota > Metazoa > Arthropoda > Insecta > Diptera > Syrphidae > Sphaerophoria > Sphaerophoria taeniata. The sequence goes on along the minus strand of OX016540.1, from coordinate 19,495,046 downwards.
GATTCCCACATGAATGGCTAACCTTTGTAGTGATGGGATTTCTTTTTCACCACCGACGCCGCCACAACTTTGTTTTCTTCATGATTTGGAGTCACACTTGATATGCCATGCTCACGTAGTCGACGTGTCAACGTATGAATAGTACGCTTAGCATCTTCGTACTTCTTGTTCAAAATATTCATTTCCTCCTGTGTTTGATGAATAAACGAAATTTGTCAAAATTCTATTCGGTGAATTTTGATTTTGTCAAACAAACCTGAAGTTTTGTGTATTCCATGTATGATTTTTCCAGCTCATAGCGCAAGTAACGTTCACTTTGACGCAAAGCCTCAAGATTAGTTTCATCGACATCTTCGACTCCGCGCTGGAGGAGGGATGACAGTTGGGCTTTCTCGTTTCGTAGCTCATCGATTTGTCGTGATAGTTCGGCTAAGTGGGCATTGTTTTCCTCGGTCAGGGCACTCAGTTCTGATTCGAGTTGTCTAAAATTGTTATATGAAAGATTAAAAAAAGAGAATTTCAAGTTGTGTTTTATGAGAGAATGTTTCATCACCAATGGACAAGAACCGTATAAGGGCGAAATTTATTTTACAAATATGACACTTAGGTGGTAAAGTGTGGCTCCATTTCAGAATAATCCACGAACATCCCCAAATGTTTTAGGAAGTCGCTTCAGAAGTGACCTTGTAGCCAAAGGGCATAAGTGGCGAATTACCCATGGAAGCATAAGTTAGCTGCACCAATTTTTGGAGTATGTCAAGTGGTGTGATATTAAGGCGTATGTATGTATTTCTAAAACTATAACTGGTGTAAAACGGTGCGCTACACTTGTGTATTTTAACAATAATAATAATAATAATGTATTTTTTTTTTATTTATGAAATTAACAGTATTGTATGCTTGCTTGCTTGCTTAAAGTGGCGCTAAAGTCGGGTGTGGACTTGGGCTTCAATCAACAGTCTCCGCCAGCCAGCTCGGTCCCTAGCTAGCTGTCTCCAGTTTTGCACTCCAAGTTGATTGAGGTCCTCTTCCACTTGTGTTCGCCACCTGAGTCGCGGTCTTCCTCTCCTTCTGTGTCCCTCAGGAATAATGTCGAAGGCTTCCGGGCCGGAGCATTGGTGTCTATCCGCTCTAGATAACCGAGCCATCTGAGTAAGGTACATTCATCCGATTTTGTCAAGGTCCATGTCTCCACCATACAGCACCATATAGCAGGACAGGGATGATGAGGGTGTTGTTCAGCTTTACCTTAGTGGAGAGAGAGGGCTTTTCCACTCAGTTGCTTTCTTAGCCCAAAGAAACAGCGATTAGCAAGAGTAATTCTTCGTCTTATCTCGGCGCTGGTGTTATTGCCCGTGTTAATAGCGGAGCCTAGGTAGACAAACTCCTCTTCTACCTCGAAGTTGTATGCGTCTTTTTGACGTTTTGTCCGAGCCGTCGTCGGTGTTGGGTGTCCTTCCTCGAAGACAGCATATACTTCGCTTTTCTCACCCATTTTTGCCGCATCTTTCTCAATTCTCACAAGGGCGCCATTGACATCACGCTGTGTTCTTCCCATTATATCAATATCATTCGCTTACGCGAGAAGTTGAACAGATTTTTGGATGATAGTGCCTCTGGTGTTGACGGTGGAGTTTTGCACTATCTTCTCAAGAATGATGTTAAAGAAATCGCACGACAGCGCATCGCCTTGTCTGAATCCTTTTTTGACGTCGAAAGACTCCGTAAGCTCATTGCCAACCTTGATGGAACAGCGTGAGTTCTCCATCCTCATTTTGCACAAGCGAACGAGCTTGGCAGGGATGCCAAAACTAAAGATAGCTCTGTAGATGCTGTCATACGCGGCCTTAAAATCGATGAAGAGGTGGTGGGTATCGATTTGGAGTTCATAGGTTTTTTCCAAGATCTGCCGCAACGTCGATGGTTGACTTTCCTGGTCTGAAGCCACGTTGATAAGGAGCAATCAGATTGTTGACGAAAGGCTGCAGACGTTCACATATTACGACAGAGAGGATCTTGTGGGCGATGTAAAGTAGACTGATTCCTCTGTAGTTAGCGCAGTTTAGAGGATCTCCTTTTTCAGGATCGGGCAAACAATGCTGAGGTTCCATTCATCGGGCATGCATTGCTCCGACCATGTCTTACAGATGATTTGGTGCATGCTCCTATTTAGATCGTCGCCTGCTGCTTTGAACAGCTCGGCAGCTAGACCATCTGCTCCAGCGGCTTTGTTGGTGATATTGCCGTTTTCACTTCTTCTAGATCGGGTTCACGGAATTGTTGGCTATCGTCGTGTACGATAAAAGGCTCCTGTCGGACGGCGGGGTTTTATTCGACGTCGCCGTTATACAGTCTACAGAAGTGGTCTTTCCGAATCGAGCTTCTGACTTTCCAAATAAGATCTTTCCGCTTTTTTCGGCTACTAAGTTGATTAGGTTGTAGAGTTGGCTTTCCATGTGTCAGTCGATGCATCTTAAAGAGATAGTGAGTGTCCACAGTACTGGGCTAAAATTACTCCAAGATTCAAACCAAGAAATTTTCTTCCTGATCACCAGCATTTTTATTTGCTTAGGTAATCTTCTATCATCCATTTTAAGAGTCCTTAGTATATAGTCAACCTGCATTTGGAGAGTCGAGATAAACAACGGAAAGAGACATGTTTCCAGTAAAAGGATGTGGGAAGCGGTACTGCTGGGTAGTTTAAACGTGCACTTCAAAAAGCATCTAAGAACCTGTTCGACTTCTTCAAATTCTTTGTGTCCCTAGACTTGTACGCTTTGGCCGTTGTTTCGAAAATTTGATATTTCGTTTCATATTGAACATCTTTGCTGTGCATCACATTTCACCAAGTCATGTGGTTCTTAAGGTTAAGATTTCTAGAAATCCGCATACCAAGATAATTATATTCACTCACGATTTCGATGTTGTGTTCTCCAAACTTCCATTTTTCGTTGCGACAATTTCGTCCTCCTCCCTTGCGAAAAATAATAATTTTTGACTTGTCTAGATGCACTTGGAGTCTCCATTTATTGCAGTACTCGAACAATCGAGTTATCATTGATTGGAGACTTTCAGTTGACTCTGCAAGGATAAGGATATCGTCTGCGAACATTAGTACTTTTATTAGAAGGCCTGGTGAAACTCGAGCTCTTTCTTGTAGAACTTCTTCTATGTCATCAATAAACAAAGCAAAGAGTAGAGGGCTTAAGCAGCAGCCTTGTCTCATCCCTATCTCAACTAGAAACTGGTTAGATACTTTGCTCCCGAGGGTCACTGCAGCAACAACTTCTGCGTATAATTGTTCCAAAATGTTGCCAAACTTTGTCGAGATTCCTTTATTATAGACCTTCAACATCAATGTTTTTCGATAGCCGCTTTGAAGTCTATAACAAAAGCGTACAGTTTCTTTTTTGAACCCATAAATATTTGAGCTATAAATCTGATCAAGTGTAGAGTAGTTTTCTCGAGAACCAGCTTGAGCTTCACTACAAGTTATTTTCCTCTACCCAGTTATACAGACGTTTGTATAGTAGTTTAGCTAAGACTTTCATCGATGAATTCAGCAGTGATATGCCCACCTCTGTAATTAGCAGGGATTCTATCGTCACCATTTTTGAAAATTGGACAGATGATGGCTTCTTTGAAACTGCTTGGTATACTAGCGCTTTCAGATGCTTGGTTTAAGGCTTTTGTTAAGTATTCAACGAAGAGAGTAGTACTAAATTTGTAGAACTCTTGAGGGATTCCGTTAGATCCTGGTGACTTGTTGTTTTGCAATTCATTCAACACTGTTTGAGCTCCCCAACAAGAAAAATGTGCATCAAGCTCATCGTTCTGTTGATAAAGGATGGCATACCAAAAAGATGAGGCATAACTAGCTTCCGTCAGCGTTAGCAAATGTTCGAGCAAGATGTCAATATTAACTAGTGGAGTAGCTTGTTTGTTTGATTTTTTATTAATATCGCGAACAATCTTCCAGAAGTCACGTAAATTTCTACAGCCACCAAGGTCTCGACCAATTATCATTGCATAAGTTTGTCTTTTGTTCCTTAGTAGTTCTTTGTAGCCTTTCCTAGTGTCAAGGTATTTTTCTTTGAAGTAAAAGGTGTTGGGGTATCATCTTCTATACAATCTTAGCCAGGCAAAAGATCTTCTGCGTAGGTCCATACAGTCTTTATCAAACCATTTTTCCATGTAGTGGTTAGTGTTGTTATAACCTGTTCTACATTGTACCGGTATTGCTATTTCGTCAAGACTATCCAAGTTAAGAACTTGGAGTGAGGAATTTCCTTCTCGCTCAAGGAGAGCGCTGTTTAGAGCATTTGCATAGCTGCTAGTGAACGTATTCTTCCACTTATATTTTAGTCGTGTAGCTGATTCTTCGGACTGGCTCTGATTTAGGTTTAATGTCACTTGAATCGGTAAATGATCGGAATGTATTGCAGTTATTACTTCATTAAATTCTTCCGACACCATTGCATAGTCTATCACAGAGTTTCCCTGTGGAAACTCTTGTACATATACGATAAAAAGTAATACAAAGAAAAATGGGTGTTGCTATGATTTGTCTTGAAATGCATCGATGTTTGAAAAGAGCATAACCGTGTGAATTGTTTGTTTAATGAAATAACCTAATCCTACTAGAGCACTTTCCACCAAAGCTTTGTTTAAAAATGTATAGATTTGTGTTACGTACAGATTCAACAAGCTGTTGCACATTGACATCTCGAAATTGAATAGTTTTTTTTGAAGTAGTAAACAATAATACTCTGGCCATCCAAGTCTTGATACTTAAATTGTTTGAGAACTAATATTTTTTTTTTTGGAGAGTTTTTAAATGCAAACTAACAATGTACCTTGCATCAGACTCATGATTTTTAAATTTTGCTTAGCTTTTATTTTTGTATCAAAAACAAAAAAATGTAACAATCGTTCGTTCTATCTGACAAAATTAAGTTCTGACAATCTCTTTCCTTCTTTGAGATTTAAAAAAAAAATAAGAAAAACACAAATGAAACAGAAATTAATGCCAATTTTCCTGTTCAAACACATAATTTGTGAACAAGACAAAATTTGGCATTATTGTCAATAATCCACCAAGTAATTGTGCATACCTGTTGACCAGCTTCTGTGCTTGGAATGCTTCTAGAAGTTCAGAGTTTTCTTGCAAGGTGACGTTGTCAGCCTTGGTGGTCTTAGCACCGAATGTCTTCAACGACTGACTCTGCTGCTGCAATACAGCCTTAAGTTGAATGCACTCGTCGCGACGTCGTTTGAGTTCTTCTTGAAGAGCACTTTGTTGGGCTAATTAAAAAAATAAAATCAAAAATAAGATTTCCAACTCACAAACCATTGCATACCTTCGATTTCCTGCATTTCAACTCCCCGGTTTATACTGTTTCGCAATAGACTGTAATCGTGACGTATTTTCTCGTTTTCAACTTCGAGTTCGGTTACCCTAAAAATAAGAATTTTGCTATCAGAAACATAAACAAGACTATTATAAGTTTGTTGTTGTTCGAATGTAAGCTACCCCTCAATGTTCGAAACGTCAAACATCATCGACTCATGTTCGAAGAGTAAAACGTCATCGATGATGTTTGACGTTTGCGACAGAGAGTTCTTTCTTTTTTTTCGAAATATAAATCAGTCTTAATTTTTCTTTTGTACCGGCAAGAACCATTGTTAAAATAAAACTTAGACTCTAATAAAATAAAACTAAAGAAAATTAGACTTTAATAAAACAAACTCTTAGCAAATTTACCTGAGAGAGTCTTCAGTTGTTTTAGTGTGGTTCATGAGTTTTTCCATTTTATCTACCAGCATTTTGTTTTTCTTCTTCTCTTCTTCCAAAATGCCTCTTAGTTTCAGAATCAAACTTGTCTGTTCGCTCTTGGGTGTTGATGTCACTTCTAAAGGTTAAATTTTTGGTCATTTGGAATCGAATTGGAAGCAAAAAAAAACAAAAAAAAAAAATACAAACCAATCTTTGCAAACGATTCTATCGATGACTGATTGTTAGTATCAAAAGTAGCCTGATGGCTCTTTTTGGGATCGAGTGTATTCTTAGCCGATGCATAGCCAAAGTCGTCCTCATTTTGACTGGACGCATTACTCAACGAGCGATTATGGTTGTTATAGTCGGTTCCCTTTTGTAAACGATTGATTTCCTCTTTTAACATGAAATTTTCACCCTCCAAAAAGTCTTTGTCCTTCTTTGCTTGTTGATAGGCTTCATGGACTTCATTGATTTCGACCTCGGAGAGCATTCTCGACCGGTGGATAGAATTACTCTCCTCTTTCTTGGCCAATTCAATCATTTCATCGACTTGTTTGCGAAGTTCCTCGTTTTCAATACGCCATGATTGTTTCTGCTTGCACCATTCTTCTTTTTCATTGTCTTTCTCTTCGAGGAGTTGCATCTTCTCATCACGCTCGGTTTCGAGTTGTTTGTCAAGCATCATCAGAGCATTGTCCTTTTCTTCAAGCAGCAATTTGAATTGCTTCAGTTGATTTTCGACGTTCTTTTTCTGTTCGAGTTGGTTCCTGAAATAAAAATTAATTCATCAAATTTGTATTACTATAATTTTTGTTGTTGTTCTAATGTAAGCTACCCCTCAATGTTCGAAACGTCAAACATCATCGACTCATGTTCGAAGAGTAAAACGTCATCGATGCTGTTTGACGTTTGCGACAGAGAGTTCTTTCTTTTTTCGAATTATAAATCAGTCTTATTCTTTCTTTTGTACCGGCAAGAACCATTGTTAAAATAAAACTTAGACTTTAATAAAATAAAACTAAAGAAAATTAGACTTTAAACTCACTTCAACATCGGTATGGCTGTTGTCTTCAACTTAAGCTGTGTATTCTCCTTATTCAACTCATCGATCTTCTGCTGCAACGATATGATTTTGTTCTCAAGGCCTTTGTAAAGATTTTGAATATGCGAAATGGTCTTGGCTTCAGCCTTCAATTTCTTGAAAAGACGACGTGCCAAGAATCGTCGAATTGCCGATTGACAAATGATGATGTTGCGCAATTTCTTATTATAAGCCCGACGAGCCAAAAAGCCTCGACAGAAGCGTTGAATCTGTGTTGCTTTGTAATTGTTCAAAGCCTCCTTGAATCTCTTTCTTGCCAGCATTCCACGAGCATAATGCTGAATGCCAAGAACAGAAAACCGTAGTTTTACAAACCGTCGACGACACACATAGCCACGAGCATATTTGGATATGACCAACGCTGCTCTCGCCTCTCGTATAGACTGTGCCTTCTGTCGTGCCAAATAGCCACGAGCAGCGGTTTGGACGCCAAGTACCACCCGCTTAATTCGTTCATATCGCATCCGATAAACGAATTTTCGCACCACAGCCTGAACGGTGATGATGTATTTCTTGCGAAGATTCATGCGCACTTGCTCCAGATAGGCAACCTGTCCGGCACGGAAGAAAATCTGTGTGTTGCCAAAGCGGCATTTCTCCTCGTCGTGGATCCATTTTTTAACGATATTTTCACATGACGTCCTCAGATCGTTTTTGTTGAGAAATTTGCGATGGCATAGCAGTTGGTAGCGGGTGTAGAATTCATGGTATGACCAGCGGGATGGAAAGCCGGCCGCTGATATTCGAACTGTTTCCAAAACTCCACAAGCCCTCAATTGTTGAACTATTTTCGATGGTTCCCATTTGAAGGCGATTTTATCATCATTTGGCTTGATGCATCGAATGTAATGTGGGGTTGTTGAATGTAATGTTGATATAAGAAGAGACAAGCTGTCTCGAAATTGTGAGCCAACTGTTTTCTTATGCTGCTTTGACGGAGTTGTCTAAATAAATGAAGTTCAAGTGAAACACAAGATTAATCAACAACTTTGAATAACAGAAATTAATTTATGAATATTCGTCCAACCCCAGGAAAAAGCGTTCGTGTTATTCATTAGAATATTATTTGGAAAGAAGCGCAAATTAAAATGAATCACTAATGTCAAAGATACAAAAAGCAATACCTATTCATTCTTCTGTTTTAGATTATATTAAGTCGTAAGAGCGACCACAAAAAAAACTGAAGCGACCTACAATTGTATGAAGATTTTGTACTAATCGGTGCTTTTATGTTTTTGTTATTATACGATGGTACTAGCGCCTGATAACAATAATAATACAGTGTAATCAACAGGGGGTGCTGATGGAATTCTTCGCTCAATGATTGGTCTTCAGATTTGTCATCTGAATGCACAAAGGTTATTTTGCAAAATTGATGAGTGAAGAGACGTGTTTGAGAAACCAAATGTTGACGTAGTATGTGTTTAAACGATAACTTCTATAGTTTACCCGGTTACAAAATATTTCGCTCGGATAGAATTGGCAGAAGAGGGAGAGGTGTAACTATGTACGTAAAAAAACGATATTACTTGCAAGCTCTACCATAAGTCAGGACCGGTTCACGACCTGGATTATGTGTTCATCGATATCAAAGGAACCAACGGCACCCTTCTTCTAGGCACAATCTAAAGACCTAATAAAAACTTTGATATGAGGCCGCTCTAAGATCCCTTAGGTTAGGTAAGGTGATGAGGGGTGTGCACAGCGTGAAACTGTTGCATACACGGGGGCCTACTGGTCCATTGTGATCCCCTATAAAAATAAAAGGTAGCATCGATGCTCTTCAAAATTGCCGAATAACGTAGACTGGCTCGTTAACGAATCAGCCTGTGCTATCTATCAATTTCCTCCCGTTAGTACACCTATCAGGATTTTAATGTTCCTTTTACTCATCGATAGAATATACCGAGTTTCCTTTTCATTAGTGTTAGGCCATAAATTTCTAGAGATGACACAACCGTCCCTGGATTTTTAGGAGTTATTGATTTTCTCTTTTGATTTAAGGTCTATCTTCCTCTTGAGTACCACAATCGGGACGAGTGGTCCCCTAACGGAATGGTCGCTACTACTTGTATCTGCTTCTGACCCTTTCCTGGCTAGTTCATCTACTATTTCGTTCCCTTCTATATTGCTATGTACAGGAACCCAGCAGAGCTTAACCTGGCTAGTGTGGCAGATTCTATTTAATTCCTTCCTACAGTTTATTTTATGATCTTATGGTCTCACTGGCTAAGGCTTTTATAGCAGCCTGGCTGTCCACGAAAAAAGTAATCTCCGAGGAGCTTAGCTTTTCATGATGTGCCAATTCAGCTGCTTTGTCAATTTCATAAATCTCGGCCTGAAAGACACTACAGCCAGCTGGGAGTTTATACGACGCCCTGATGTTGAGAGATTGGCAAAACACTCCAGCACCTGTTCCTGATTCCATTTTTGAACCGTCAGTGTAGAAAGGGATACCCTGTTTACTTATAAGTGAATTAGGATCCCAACCCTGTCTTTCTGGTATGCAAATAGAAAAGTTACTATCGAAATCTTGTAAAAGGGGAATGTAGTCGGTGGTCTCCATCAGTCCTGGAATTGTATATTATCTTTGTAAGATTGACCCGTGTCCATAAGTGGGTCTGACAATTGCTGTGTACATCCATTGGATGACTTGCGGTCGCATACCCCAACGTACACCGAAGGTCTTTTTGCATATGTAGAATGAGCATAGTGCTTTTTTCATTCTTTTCTCAGTATTACGCTTCCATGTAAGCTTGGAGTCAAGGATTACTCCTAGAAATTTAGCTTCCTTAGAAAGTTTTAGAGGAATACCATTTAGTTTGGGAGGGTTAAAGCCCTCCAGTTTTCGTTTCTTCGTGAACAAAACTAGCTCTGTCTTGGTGGGGTTGACCCCGAGACCGTTCTTAGTTGCCCAAGAAGATAAATCCTTTAATGCGTTTTCCATAATGTTTTCGATGATGGTAAGAAACTTACCTGACACCAAAACCACTATGTCATCTGCATATGCTACAATTTGTATGTCCTGATCCTGATGTGCCTCTAGTAACTGTTTTCTCAATAGTGCTAACTCTCATTTGAGAGTTGATAATTCTGCCATTTGACATGGTGTAGATCCGATTAACAGTGACAGATTCAACTCCAACTTCAACTAAGGCAGTTTTGATTGATTCCGTTTTTACGTTATTAAACGCACCCTCGATATCAAGAAATGCTGCCAAGGTATATTCTTTCTGTTCGAGGCTTTTCTCAATATGTGAAACCACCTCATGCAGAGCAGTCTCCACTGATTTACCCTTAAGGTAGGCGTGTTGGTAGTTGCACAAATTGTTTTCGTTGAGAAGTTCTCTAACGTGCAGATCAATTATCCTCTCTAGTGTCTTAAGGAGAAACGAAGAGAGACTTATTGGTCTATAATCCTGAGCGGTCGAGTGAGTCGGTTTCCCGGCTTTTGGGATAAAGGCTACATTGACCTTCTTCCAGCTACTAGGGATGTATCTAAGTTTGATACAACTTATGAAGATTACCCTAAGCCAAGGAGTTAATACTTTGAGAGCATTTTGAAGAAGAGCCGGAAATATCTCGTCTGGTCCAGCTGATTTATAGGGATTGAACGAGATAATATTCTGCTCAGTAATAACCTGGGGTGGAATCGTGTAAGGTGATTTGTGATCGGTGATAATCACAAATCACAAATTTTGTCTGCGTAAGGTGATAGTCACAAGTGATAATCACCAATTTGCTACTTTTCCTTGTGACAACTATTTTGCTATCACATTGAATAAATTTTTTTGTTTATTGATACTTGAACAGTCAAATAGAATAAATATATTCGAACTTCAAATTTCAATTTCAATTTCAAAAAAGAAACTTTTTCGTTTCCTAATTTTCTGTTTTCCTAATTCTCTGCCCCGCCGTTTCTTTTTCAATATCAACTCACGTAATAAAATGCTTGCAAATAGTGGCGCTACAATCGGTTGCCAGAGTGATTGTACTAGTCATAATATGTCATTTGTTTTTTTGGGAAATGATGCCAAGCTTCGAAATATTTTTGGTGATCACCTTACACAGAAGGAAAATAAAATGTGATCACATTTTATAGTCACAAAGGTGATAATCACAAATCACCTTACACGATTCCACCCCTGTTTTAGTTCTAAATTTGATTCCGTGTGAGTAAAATCCAGCGTGTTCGATTGCAAGTAATCAGAACTTACTGGGTTTTTATAATCGGGGAAATGAGTTTCCATGAAGAGTTCAAGCGTTTCTAGGCTCGATTTCGACCATGAACCATCAGGGTGTTTTATGTACCCCGGGACCGTGGGATTAAGGGCCAGGGTTCTACGGAGCCTCGCCGCCTCGCTTGTTTTTTCAATGGATTCACAATGTTTAGCCCACGAATCCTTTTTGGCCTTCCTTAACTCTTTGGTGTACATGTTAAGTGCGGCTCTATAAGACTTTAAGTCCTCTTCTAATTTACTCAGTTTAGCTTTATTGAAAAGTTTTCTAACCTCTGTTCTACGTTTCTTTAGTACACCATTCCACCAGGGTGGGTTAGTGGAGTTATTGGAACGAGATAAAGGGCAGGAATTTCAAAAGATATTCTCATTTTACTAGACAGGTTTTTGGACAACAGTGTCATTGGTTGAAGTACTTAGAATTGTATTATCCTCTGGTGGATCAATACAGTATTTCAGCCATCAGATATACTTTTATGTTCCTATTTTTATTTGTTAATTTAAACTTCAAATATTAAATTGTTAAATTGTCAAATATCAGTCTAATGCTGTTTTATAAGAAACATTTTCTTATGTAAGCTTTTGGGAGTTCTGACAATTCGCATTGGTATACACATATTCTGTGGGGTAGTAGTTAGGGTATTAGTGTGTTTCACAAAAGATTATATGAAACTCGGGTGATGGTGCACAAGCAAGTTAAGAAGATCCCGGAAGCCTGCTCGCTAGCCCAGATTCTTTGCATTGCACCAAAGCACAATCATAATTACGTTAACACTAACTTTCTAGATTTCAATGTGTTAGTAGTTTCAGGCCTTTTCCGATCAAACAACCAATTAAAATGCCACGAATAAACATGCAGGAAACCAAAACCATAACCAAGCAAATAAAAAGATAAATTGAAACTAACTCGTTTACGTTTATCCACTGGCAGCTAAAATCGTTGAAATAAGAGAACAATACAATACAAAATACAATTACAAAAATGAATAAAAACTAGCGATATTTTGATTTGAGATTTTGAGGACAGAACAGACAAAAAACATACCAATTGCTTTGATGCACTAATAACAACCCGTCCACCAACAGCTGTTGTTTTAGCCGTGTCACTCAGAGTATCGGTTTCTTCAAGTTCCATCAGTTCCTTACACAATGTCATTTCAGAACGAGCGACTACGCTTACCAATTCCTTGGAAACAGTATCTCGATTTTTCTCCAAAAATCCATGGACATCATATTGCACAGTATCCGAGAAATGTTTGACCAGAAAACCTTGAAATCAAATTTTGTTAGTTTTGTTTGTTGCAATTCATTCACTTACTTGTTTTTCCGAATCTTGGTTTTTCAAAATGCGGAAATTTTGAACATTTCTCAATGAGTTTGCCAGCCCATGATTCATCCGATCCTTTTGGCATCTACAAATAGGAAGTTAAAATATTGGAAACAAATTCAAATTCTATTGAATGTACCCTGCACTCCTCATCCAAGAGATCAAGAACTCCCAGCTTTGATTCAATCATATCAATACACGGCTGATTGTCATAGAAGTCAATCATCGTCCAAACTATACCCTCCTTCAGGTATTCCTCCTGCTCCAACTTAAACACATGCTGATTGAATTGCTGTTGCAGTTTTTCATTGGCATAGTTTATACAGAATTGCTCAAACGAATTCGTATCGAATGTTTCGAAGCCGTAAATGTCAAGAACGCCAATGAAACTGCTTTGCTTGCGGCCCGAATTTAAGCTTTTATTTATCACAGCGACAATAAATTGGAATAGTTTGGAATAGATGTGTTTGGCCAATGCGTCTTTTGCTGATTCGGCAGCTGCTATGCTATTGGGAATTAGTACACTTTCATTGTACGATTCGATCTGACGTGTAATCAACCATTTGTGCAGTTCATCGGCGTTTATGGATAACATATCAGCAGCTACGTGTAATGGCAAGTCGTTTGACTGGAAGAAAACCAATAAATATCGACTTCAAAAACATTCGGCCCGAACGGGGTAACCGTCGGAGCGGAATCTTCTCCGATTTCCTCCGAAATTTGCTTCAAGGTACGAGGTATGACAATAAAGTAACGAGACTGATTATATTGCCGCGATTGAAGTAACCCTGCGACCTTGAAATTCTCTTTCCCTTCTCCCCGCATCCTTCCTTTCTCCATTGATACATTTGCCATCGCTCTAGCTTGTTTGGTTCGCCTGCTCTGTCGTGTTAAGTAAACGTGTCTTCGTGGTGCTCGTCACGAAAATGGAAAAACGAAATCAAGAGCAACGCGTCGCGATAAAATGATGCGTCAAATTGGGCGAAACAGCTTCGGAAACGAACGCTAAAATTGTAAAAGTGCATGGTGATAGTGCTCTTAGTCGTGCCCAGGTGTTTCGGTGGCATAAAGAGTTTAAGGAGGGGCGTGAAAGCATGGAAGACGAGGCTGACACGAATGCGCAGCGTGTGCGCGCCCTGATCCGTGAAGATCGGCGTTTAACAGTTCGAATGTTGGCGTCGGAACTGGGTATGAACCGTGAAACAGTCAGACAAATTTTAACTGACGATTTTGCGATGAGAAAGTTGTGCGCCACACCGCCCTCAGAGTGTCCCAGTATTTGGCCTGTAAAGGGATCGCCGTGTTGCGACAACCGCCTTATTCGCTCGATATGTCACCCTGTGACTTTTTTTTTCCCTAGAACAAAATCGGTGGTCAAAGGAACCCATTTTGAGTCGATTGAAGACATCCAGGCGGCCGTGACGAGGGTACTCACGGACATCCCACTCGAAGCGTTCCAGAAATGTTACGAAGCATGGAAAACGCGCTTGAATCGTTGTACAGCTGCCCAAGGGGACTACTTTGAAGGGGATGGCAGAGTTGTAGAATAATTTTGAAATATACGTTTTTTATGGAATCAGTCTCATTACTTAGTTGTCAAGCAAACTGTCTCCGAGTCGGAGTAAATCGAAGAAAACTCCGCTCCGACGGTTACCTCAATAGCGCCGATTAGTTTGGCTCTCACCATTATATCACAGGCATCAGGATCAACCTCACCAGAGTCCTTTTTGTATTTGGGTATAAATTCAATGTTACCCAAATGCAAAATACCGGCAAGAATTTTAAGTATATTTGAGATCTGCGAAAGCAAGAGATGCAGGTTTTAAATAGATTTTTTTCATTTTTTAACTAACCAACCTGTGTGCTGCCAAATCCCAGTATGGACATTGCTTGAACTGTGTCCTTGAATTGAGTAACATCTGAAACATTATCGATGTCTGGTGATCTGCCTTTGTTAAGGTAATTAAATTTATCCTGATGATCTGGAATGAATCGAATTAGCAGGCTGTTTCAAAGGGCTCCGGGGGGCAGCAACAAAACTCACCCAACATCAACTCGGGATGTTGCTCTCTTGCAGCACACAACTGGTAGAAAATGTGATAATTCCTCTCGCCCAACGACTGATACACAACTCGTGATTTCTCCAACAAATACGTTTGCATAGTTGCTCCCGTCAAATTCATCACGCCCATATTATTCTTGAACAATAATTTCGTAAATTTACCAAATCTCGAGCTATTGTCGTTTCGTGTTGTCTTTGCATTGCCGAATGCCTCCATAATCGGACTGGATTCAAGGACTTTGCGTTCGACTTGTGTCTCCGATTCACTACCCCCAACAGCAGCAAAATACCTCATTGTGTATTTGGCAGAAACCGTCTTACCAGCACCCGATTCACCACTCACAATAATGCTCAAGTCACATTTTTCACGTTCCAGCTTTGTGTAGGCTTCCTCGGCCAGAGCAAATATATGCGGCTCGAGTTCGCCTATTGAATGGCCACGATACGCCCGGATTATATCTGGTCCATATAACGGCAGATTGGCATACGGATTAATGGCAACCAATATTATGCCGCAGTATGTGTAAATTGATTGGCGTTCTCGGAAGCGCACCTTTAGATTATGCAGCACAGCTGGTTCGTGTAAGTAAGAGAGGGCTGTCAGGTCTTGTTGACCAATTAGAATGGTTGGATTTCGCAAAGGAGGCAAATCGTTGGGTTTTTTGATTTTTATCGTTATCTTCTGACGACCAGCATCTTTGTAGGCGTGTAATTCTTTGCAATCTCTTGTGTAATTTTGTTCGAGCACAGCACCCTCCCAGACGTACTCTTCGCTCGGGATCCATACTTTGGCGCCCTATGAATTGAAAAAGTTAATTATTTGAAAATGTTTTTTGAATTTAATGTCAATTTAGAACTGGATTTGACTGAATGTATCAAAAACGAAATGAGGCTGTTTGAAGGATTATAATTTTAACAGAAATTTTGAAACTGCAGCTACCGCATCATTTTCGCAGCGGGTCTCCATTTGAATGTTTTACATTGAGTATTTGAGTTTGTTGTTAGACAAATTAAGCTTAAATTTTAAACACAGTTGAGATCATACTGCTAACGTTTTATTTTTGTGTTTTAATTGTGTGGAAGTCATTCCTCAAAAAATCTAGAAAGTCCATTAACGATATTCCCATGAATCCGATTCCCTTAATTTTAAACCCGTTCGAAACTAACCGTTTAAACTGTCAAATGGCCAGTCGAATCCTCATAGTTGCATTTATGTACGTACTATAACGGTATTTTCAGTGTTGCTTTGAAACTTGAGTGATTTTAGGAAACTGTCAGATTATTAGAGATGATGAAGAAGCTCTGAAATAGGAACCGCCCCAAGAATTAGAAGCAGAATCAGGCCTATAAAAATAGGGTGGCACGACAACGCCGATAAACCCAGGCTTAAGTGGCTTACACTTGTCGACAAAAGTGATGTGGCTTTTCTTACAACCCAAGAATTGATCCGTGACGTAAAAGTGGCAATTTTTTCCCCCTTAAACGCATTTCTTTCACAAAGAAATTGAATTTTTTTCTCAAAGGATTGATTTCTCTTGAATCTCTTTTTGGAGACGGATTTACACATACTTGTACACGGATTTTACACATATACTACGTGTTTGGCATTTCTGAGTTTTCTGTTGTTGTGATTGTCATGTACAAAACGATTTAAAAGCTGACCAGACAACAAAGCCATTCAAAAAAGGGATTGATTCGTTTTTGCACATTTCTTACACGCCACAAATCATTGAATTTTAGTAGCAATTCTTCTTGGTTGAAAGAAAAGCCACATGAGAAACACTTTTCCGTGACAGATGATACTCATGGATGTTGTTTGAACAACGATAACAACTTAGAGGTGCTTCCACCAATGTGTTTTTAACGTTAATTCCTTTGTTTGGCTGGAGTTATAGCTATTTCACGGGTGCCAAGCCGATCATCAGACTCTTTAAATACACCACTTCGTTTGCATACGTCACTTACTGCCGCTTCCTTAATACAATTTTGGATGGTTCGTAGATCACTACTTTCTAGTTTGATTCCGCATGCATGAAGGCAAGAAAACGATCTTATGATTGGTTAAACCGATATAGGCGAAGCAACGAAGAGTCCACGAAAAGAAACTATTTGCAACATAATCGGATATTCAAGAATCTATGCAAGGAGCGAAAAGCAATCTTTTATGAAAATGAAGCCAAAAGCCAATTGCAAGAACACGCGTGATTTCTGGAAGCAAAACATAAATGGCAAAGTATATGTCATAAATCGACATCTAAATTGTGACACTTTGAGAATGCATTACTCTCAACTTCTCAATAACTGGTCTCTGAGCGGGATTATGATACAATTTGCTCAACCTGCCTTCAATGATGAACTTCTAGATCAATAAATCTCGAAGGAAGAGGTATCCGCAGCTATAAATGGTCTTAAGGATGGTAAAGCCACCGGATTGGACAGAATACCTTCTGAATTCTACAAGTATGGTACGGAAGAGCTCATCAACAAACTGACGACCGTATTCAACAATGTCATGGAGCACGGGGTTATACCTCAAGAATTCAAGGAAGCACTCATTTTTCCCATCAATAAAAAAGGTGGCACAATGGACCCAGCTAACTATAGAGGAATTTCCTTCCTGAATGCATCCTACAAGATATTTACATCGATACTGCAAAGCCGACTCAAATCATGGATAGAAGCACACAAGCTCATCAAGGAATTCCAAGCGGGGTCTAGACAAGGATATTCAACGATAGATAACATCTTCATCCTCCGATTGACCGAAATGCATTAATGTATAAGATTTATAGAATGGGAATGTCATTCAAGTTCGGACGTGTTTTGCAGAATTTGTATCTGGAAACCACAGCAGCAGTATGGGATGATGAGACCATTTCACAATGGTTCGAAACGATGTCGGGTGTAAGTCAAGGCTGTTTACTAAGCCCGTCTTTTTGCACTTTTTATCGATGATATTACCGACTGTTTGCCGGGTGGAGTGGAATATGCTGGAAAAATCATCAAGGCCCTTCTGTTCGCGGATGACATAGTATTGCTTGCATACTCACCATCACCAGTGTCTCTCCAACTAATGATTAACAAATTTAGTGAGTATTGCAAAACATGGAAATTAGTTGTTAGTTTGAAGAAGCCGAAGGTTATGTTTTTCCGGAAAGGTGGAGGAAGAGCAAGTGAACGTGAACGATGGACTTATGATAATGAGAGAATCGAAGTCGTCAACGAATATAAATATTTGGGGGTTTATATCACGAAAAATAACAGCATGGAAAGACATCTTACGGAAAAGTTAAAAAAAAAATAGAGTGGCGCGACAGCTCTTGAAGAGCCAAGGTCTAAGTGGCTTACTCTCATCAACAATTCTCTGAGTGCGTGTGAAGAATTGAGGGGACCTACAATTTAACGCCGATTCCGAACGACAGAGTTGAGAAGCACTTTTTCATGACAGATTAACACTGAAATTGCAAATATGTATATGTAAGGTAATGGAAATGTCGGATGAGCGGCTCCCGAAAAAAGCAGCACTTCAAGAGAGTAGTTTAGAGAGTGGTTTAAAGAGTAGACAGAGCTAGCTGAAGAAGCTAATATAGAACTTGCGTTGGATGATTGCACTATTGGGAAACCCTCCTTGTATCAGCTGATTTCTGCTATAGATGATCGTTTTAGATTGAGCTTCGCATCTGAAGCAGAAGGATCTATATACAGGACGTTGTATAGTAAGCTCAACCATAACCTTAACAAAAGGAATTACTTCCGCGATGAAACACGACCAATCAAATTTCAATGATATTCAGATTAAGAGGTGAACTACTTAGTATCAACTTCATTCCACATCATGAAGATTTGCCCTTGCTGTGCGAATTGTGCAATATGGGCGAAGGAGAGGACTTTGTCATTTTATCGGTTGATGTCCTGTTCTACGTGAAACAAGAAGACATATTTTTGGAAGCAATTTTCTTACTAAAGAGCAGATCATCCAATACTTAAATGAAGCCGAAGTACCAGAACTGTTCCAATTTTGTACAATAGCATTAGCTTAGCGTAGCAGAATTATAAATGGAAACTAATCAAAATGTAGTGTATCGTTTTTTTTTTTTTTTTTGTCTCTAGCATCGGCATTTGCATCAATGAGACCGATCACTAATCACATCTTGTGGAATGATCACATATGCGATGTCGCCAAAAATGCCGTAAGATGTTTAGGTTTCTTAAGACGATGCAAGAAATTTGTTCCCCTTCTGAAATGGCTATCATTCACAAAACGAGCATACCTCCTTAGCTTGAGTACAACTGTCTCATCTGGGCTGGTGCTCCAGTGACGTATTTAAGTCTTTTGGACAGTATTCGAAAAAAGGGCATTCAACACGACATGTAGGGTGGGATCGAGTAGCCGTCTCTTGGAATATTAGTAAAGTGCCGAATAAAAGTGTGTTGGGAGCCCCTTGTTCTGTATCACAAACAAAAAAGCCAATAAAAAATTGGGTTTTTTTCCAAACTAGATGTTGATTATTTTTTTCTTTTTTCGCAATAAATTACCTAACTTGACCTTCAAACTAAATAATTTCGATGCAAATATCTAAACAACCTAATAAACTAATCGAAATAAAGTTTAAAGAAAAAAAAAATCATTTCAACTGCGCTTTAATCTTAAAGCCCGATTTTGCTTACAAACAACCAACGTCCCTCTCCCATGCAGTCATCGAACGCTCAATTTATATTTAAACCTGCCTACAAACCATTTTTATAGCTTCTTCAGACAATCAAATCAAACTTGTTGCCTACCTAAGGCTATTGTATGTACGTATGTACTGCTGCTGCAGCCGACAGCATAATTTGTAAAAAAAAAAAAAAGTCAAAACAATCGGCATTTGAATATCCAATGAAATATAGGTGCTAATTGGATTTCTACGCCAAGCCCTCCCTCAATCATGAGTGTAAGAATTATTTGGCATTTCGTGAATAATTTTGGCTGCCTTTTATTGTTTAGTTCAGTTGCTGAATAATAAGAAGCCAAGATCAAATCAATAATTTGTATATTGTTCTGACTAGAGAGGAATGTGTAGTAAACGTTCAATAGGAAAACCTGTTCATTGCTATGCTTTTTCCAGATAGATTCTCAAGTTCATAAAGGTTTTTACCAACTGCTTTAACTACACGACACTAAAAAAATTTTGGACTAACTTTGCTGACACCTTTGTATATGGAATTTATAGTATTTTCAGCCTCGAGAATTTTTGGTTGGAGAGTCGTCCCGTCTTGGCGCTGTCAGTTTTTCTATATACAAGATTTTAGTTCTGTATCGCGTTCCGGACGTCGCTGTAGTCGATTCACGAGGCTGCAACTACTATATTCCATATACAAAGCTGACACTAACTTAGACGAATCACTAAGGACAAAATTACGCTTAAAGACTTCTTGTCCAGGACTGTACTTTACGTTGAAGAATATTTTCTTTTAATTTATCGCGAATTACTTGTAATCTGACATGCCTGGGAAGTATAGGTATTTCACCATCAGCAAAGTTATTTAACTTGTTCGCGATTTCATAGCTGGTCCCATGCAACATCATGTTCATCCCGAACAGTGCATAATATGGTGTAGTGCCATTTGCCGAATGCACCGAGCTTCTTAATGCCGCTGCTATCTGACTTAAGTGACTATCCCAATCGCGCTGGTCGGTTTGGAGATAGGAACGAATAGCAGCAAGCAACGTTCGGTTAACTCGCTCCGATGCATTGGCCTGCGGGGCGTAGTTGGCAGTCTTGAAGTGCCTTACTCCGTACGTTGACAACAAATTTTGAAACTTTTTCGAAAGGAATTGCTTACCGTTGTCCGAGTATATTAACTGGGGCACTCCAAACGTATTGAACACTTCATCACGCAAGAAACGAACAACACTGGAAGCATTTGCAGCACAAACACAAATTTGGACAAGTGGTCAAGGACAACAAATACATACGCGTTTCCGTTTTTGGAACGCGGATACGGACCAATGAAATCAATGTACAGTTTCTGAAATGGTCTATCCGTAGAGTAACTGCTTGTTATTGGCGGACGAGAAATTACATTGGACGCTTTTGACTGTTTACATATAACACAATTAGCAATATAATTTCGGACTTGAATGGTCATGTTTGGTCAATAGCAAAATTGTCGTATTCTATGCAAAGTTTTTGCTATGCCGCCATGTGCAGATTGAGGTGGGTCATGAACTTTCATGATTATCTCTTGAGTGAGGTTCGAAGGTACCCATAAACTCCATTGATGTTCATTTAGGACTTTCACTGTCAGTGGTCTGGAAACTTTTTTTTGTAAATGAAATCATCTATGATTTTAAAATCGGGTAACTCCATCAAGAAGGGAGACGAATCGACTTTAAGAGTTCGACGTATTCCTGGGACTTGAACTCTTCGGCATAGGCTTGGAGCTCTAGACTCCACCTCGCTAGCCGACCACACAGGTCCTTCATGGTCATAAGCTGGTTTTTCCAGCGGTATCTGCCAGAACGCTTCTTTAATGTCTACTTGCTTATGAAGTAGGTATCTGGCAAGCGACTTAGTAGACCGTCAATGTGAGGAAGCGGATTGGCGTCTTTCTTTGTAACGGCATTGACCTGCGCGAATCGAGGCAAAATCGATATTTTATATCACCATTTTCTCCTACTTTTTTAATTAAGACTACGGGTGAACACCAGGGGCTTTTGCTTTCCTCGATCACTCCTATCTCTAGCATCCTGCCTAGTTCTTTATACCGCTGGCGATACTGGGTACTGGCATTGCTTTACTGGGATCGCGTGCGTCGCAACGCCGATGTCAATAACATGACTCATTAAGGATGTTTTCCCTAGTCCGTGGCGTTCGTAGTCCAGGAACTTCATCATGACGGCTTCTAATCGGGATTGTTGTTCAGGCTCTCCAGAAGTCAACCCCATGATAACATTCTTGGTCGAGGCCTGGAACTAAATAAAATATAATTTCGGCTTCTATCCCGTTATAACCTAACCTAACCTAACCTACACTTTTCCAACAATTTCTTGGCTTTTCCCATCTGCATTGACTCCACACTTATGCTTAATTACACTTAAACCTACTTCTTCGACAAATTCCAGACAGTTTTTTTCCTAGAATGCTGATACTCGCGCCACTGTCAAGTAAACCATACAGTCCCTTCGTGCCTATTTGAATTCTGGCATAATATCTACTTTAAGAAAACGATGAAATCGATAGGTAACACCCTACTCACGGGTTACACCTCCAATCATTGAAATACTAAACTGCATTTCATGTGTGCCGATCACTTTGATTACTCATTCCGTAGAGCACGATTGTATCAAATTGCTCTTATCAGTGTTGTTGTCAATAGAAAAATGAAACAATTTCCGTTGACATTTACCAAAAGCCTATACCTGTTTACCCAAATAAAAGCTTGTTTTTTCACAAAATGTGCAAATTGCGTAGAATTCTTCTATCAAATCTCAATTTAAAATGTTCCAAATGCACAAAAAACAGTTTAAAAATGCAAAAAAACCAGAGACCACAGAAGTTTAATTAATCACCAAAAACCTGTCGTCGTTAAGTTCTATTCTTCGTGGCACTCTTCGTCTTCAGTCTTGAGTCTTGACGGTGTTCGAAAAAGAACGTTCGCTTATTTTTGTTTATCTAAAACGAGACGACACTCACTAAACATCTGAATCACACACAAAAAAGACCACTCAAAACAAAAACAACAACAAACCCGCCCGATTGGTGGTTGGCAGGCAGAAAGTTGATCACCCCAAATCTCAGCCGCGACACCACCACACTACATTCCCTGTCAACGATAAAGCTCAACATTCAAGTAACAACAAAGCACGACTCCAAAATGCAAAAGCAAAAAAGCCAAGAAAAAGATCGTTGTCGTTCCCTCGCTCGCCCAGCTAGTGAGTGGTGTGCATGGTTGGTCTTTTGTGGGGTAAAGAAGGTGACTACACGAAGGTACATACACTACTTGCTGACACCTAATACTTGACACATCAAAGAACAGCAATAAATACCGTTTGAATGTGCAATCAATTTGCCCGTCCGTTAATTTCGTATGCTATGACACGGAAACGAATACGAAGACCTTCAGGGAAAATTCGATTAAGAAAAACTACCCTCCTCTTATCACAATCACTGGAATAGCTGTTAACTTTGTTAGATAACTTAACTGTGAGAAAAAATCGTTTAATCTAAATCCAGCAAAAGCAAACACAACAAAGTGTTATTCGCAGTTGGAGGAGAAAAATCTTTAAAATGAGCAACAACCGATTGAGTGCAACAAAACACACAAATTCCAAAAGGAACCCATAAAAATACCTTCACATAGAGCATCTCTTCGCTACTTGACATGGTTATTGTTGTTGGTAGTAGCTGGTGGAGCTGCTGTTTATTGGATGTCGATTTTTCCTTGAACAATTCTCTTCTATAATTTTTCTTTCACTTCAGTTAACGTTTCACACGATTCTATTTCCCGTATTTGAATTGAATAACTAATTTTTTGAGGTGTTTCATTTTACTCATCAATTTAACAAAAATAATAAATTTTGAAATAAATTTTTAAAACGGTTATTTGATAATTGCACAACGAAAACTAGAAAATATATTATTTTATTTTTTTATATTTAAACAGAAAAAAAGCTTTCACACGACAAATTTTTCTTACGTCGACCAACAACGTAGGCGAAAAAGTAAAAACCTATTCCCTTTTTCCTTTTATGCAAGTGGTTCTTTTTTTGAATTCTGATTTCTGACAGGCATGTGAATTTTTGTTGGCATTTTGTTTTGTGTTTGGGGCTTTTTTTGAAGTTGTAGTGGTGTAGGTGCCTAAAGTGGAACCTTCGGATAAAAGAAAACATCAAAAAGGTTTGTAGTCAGGGATGTTATACGTTATGACCTTTTACGGGTTGCCTACATCTGCGGATGAAAAGCTTTGAAAGATCTGTTTGGTTGTATAGTTTTCAAGGGAATGGTAATAGAACGGAAATAAACAACGGCTCAAAAGTCGAAACAGGAAATATGAAAAACCAGTATTAACTTTAATGTGGCTTTTCTTACAACCAAGAAGAATTGCTTCTTAAATTCAATGGCGCAAATTTTCAGTCAGCCCTCGTTTAAGCAATAAAGTCTACTCTACTTAAAGCACCTCTAACTTTTTCTTATTTTTAAACACTTTAAACAAGTCTTGTAATTAGATTGGACTTTAAACATAACGTTGTGTGAACTCGCCTAAATGTGACAAATTGATAAATTGAATTAGTGAACTGTCATTTTACGCTTGCAGTTTTAAGCAGTTTTTATTGCATTTATCTCCCAAAAACAGGAAAAAATGTGATTATTTAGTGTTTGTATATTTAGTTCTAATAAATGTTATGTTTTTCTTTGTGAAAATGTGTTTAAATAAATATCCAAATGATGTTCCAATTTGTTTTGTTTGTGTTTGTGATAGTGAAGGTGGAATAGTGTGCTCTGAAATGGGTTAAAAATATTGGGTGCTTTCATAAATGCATGGTTGCGAAAGTCTGACGCATGCATGTTGTTCATAAATGCAAATGATAAAAGTCAGATGTTCATAAAAGCAAAACGCAAATATTTGCAGCGCAAATGTGCAACTACAAAAAATCACATGCACACTGAATTTCTTTCTGAATAAAAGAGACAGGTATATAGTATCATAAATGCAGTGTAAAACACATGCGCAAGTATTTTTGTCTGACGTTAATATGATTGCAAATGATCGCATGTAAGCAAAGCAACCATGCATTTATGAAAGCACCCATTCCTTAAAAACAGGAATAAATTTCCCTACAAGTGTAATTTGTTTATAAGAACTCTAAAAAAAGGCACATAGGTAATAAAATTAAAAGAAAACAACGTGTACAAGTACGTGTAAATCCGTCTCCAAAAAGAGATTCGAGAGAAATCAATCCTTCGAGAAATAAATTTAATTTCTTTGTGATAGAAATGTGTTAAGGGGAAAAAAATGCCACTTGGGTTGTAAGAAAAGCCACATAAGTTGCAACTTTTTTCTTGCCACACAAAAATTAATTAGAAACACAAGAATTCAACATTTTCTTAATCGTACAATATTATCTGGATTTTAAAAATAGTACAACTGCTTCAGTCAGACAGACAAAATGTGATTAAAAAACTGACTTTTACACCTTTTCATTTAGTTCTTGTATATGAAAAACAGTGGAATCCAGCAATATGCAAGGATTCGTGATCGTTATCGCTTAATAGCGCAATACTTGTACTTTTGGTGTGCGCGTAGCGTAGGCACAGTGTATAGTTAATGGGTTAGGTGCTTGGTCCGGTACTACACAGTGGCGTGAGTTTAACATGCAATTCTTGATTATTTTCTTTTGAACAGCCATTCCGTAACGCGCGCGGTACTAAACGAAGCTTATTTCCCATTTCTGTAATGCGCGTTCATTGAACAATTCTTTTCATTTCAATTTCTTTAATTAGTATTAGCTTTTACAACAAATAATTTTGTTATCACTAATGGAAGCAAAAGGTCAAATAAATTTACTATGTTACTTAGGCACACACAATTCATCGGCACCAGCATAGAGGATATAAAGTTGAATCAATCCCTTGCTTCGAAAGCAATTTTATTTTCATTTATCTTATTTCAAACTAATAAAATTGAATTTATTGTTACCATGTTTGTTAAAGCAACACAAATACAAATGGTCTTTACTTTTCTACCCAATAATGTTGACTTTACAATGTTGTCAGAAAATACAAACGCCAGATATCAAAATGTTACATTTGCGTTCGGGTTGAACAAGCCCGGACAGTCTTGAATTCTCGCCAATTTCGAATTCCGATTCGATTTTTCTTCTTCCAATTCGATGAAAAAGCAATCGTTCATTACACCGACGCGGCGACAAAAAGCTTCTCCGGAACATAGTAAATCCCACTCACGATGGTGGGATCAACGGAATGTCGACATAGTTTTTGATTTGGATTGTCCCCTCGGCGTCTTTGTGTCATATCGAATACTTCGAGAGTCTCATTTGGTACAACACTTTTATCGACGACAACTTCGAATCCAAATTCTTTGAACCAATTGGCTGTCGTAATAAGATATCCTTTCTCTCCGCGATTCTCACTTCACGCGTTTTCAACGCCAAATTAAGTAGGTTTTTCCTCAGCCTAGAATTATACAATAGCTTTGATGGAAAGAATAAGTAGACATTCAAAAGAAATTTTAAATTACATCAACAGAAAAGCGAACATTTCACGAAATGGAGAAGAAGAACGTGATTGAGCACAAGTGTTTGTAGCCACCACACGTGATTTTTCAATAGCGGGGTTTACATGGTCCAACATGGTTGGACAACATAGTATGACAACAGCAATGTTGGATCATCTAAACGCTAAAACAACCGCTTGACAAACCATGTTGGATGGTTTTTAAATTTTTTTTAAAAACTTGCTGGTTTGTCATACCATCCAACGTGTGTAAACAGATGTTGGACAAACCTGAAAAATGAAAATATGGGAAATTCCCCGCATTCACTCATTTTTCATTTCTATTATATGCATTTACTCTGAGGTCGAGTCGGAATGTCGGAAATTACCGATAATGAGTTTTGGAGGGAGTTTTTTCAACTTTATAAAAATCTCCCAGAACCAATAACCACACTGATGTTGGACAACATAGTACTTCGTGTAAACGCAAAGTTCATTTTTTCATCCAACCATGTTGTCCAACCATGTTGGACCATGTAAACCCCGCTAATAGCTTGAAAAATTTCTGTGTAGCCAGGCACTTTGAATTCATAAGCCATTTTGTATCGAGGGTGGAAAATTTAGTTTTCCGTCGGCTATTTGGTTGTTTTTAGTAAAGAAAACAAATTCTTTAACTTGTCTCGACGTTTCGGCAAGGATTGTTGCCTTCTTCAGGGGAAATTTAAGTTTGAAGTTATGACATTAAACAAAAACGCAATCCTAAATAGAATAGTGTTCTATTTTTCATTCGCGTCTTGAGCTTCATCACAAATTTGTTCGCTCCTGAGAATACAAATAATTGTTTTTCTTCAGAAATAATAAATGATAACAAAAACACTAATAGAATAATAAATGAAGGAAACTTTTACATAAATAAGAAAACGAATGTGTAATACAAATGCTGATAAAATAATCTGATGTCACTTGCAAGATTGTACGCGGTATTGTGAGCTGAACTTGAAAGCACATGCGTTTTACTGTCAAAACTGCCAGACGCTTACGTAAAGCTTGAAACACACGAACGACTGAACGCTCTGTTGTGAAACAGCCTTAAATTTATTTTTGTTTCATGTTTTCGTTCTTGGTGGATTTATATGCATCTGCAACATCTTGATCTTGACATCAACATTCCAAGAAAAGTAAAGCGAGTGAAATATCCGTCACAAAAGAGTGAAAGAGTACATTATACTTATTCCTGTTTAATTGTCATAATTGTTTATATCCCTGTGACAGATTGTAGGTACGTAATAGTCCGTCTATTGAGGATTCCTCCAGTTCTACTGCGTTTATTTTCTGTACGAAATAAATTTTAGCAGTAACTTCCCCTGTTACCTCTAGGCCTTTTCCACCTTTTTGCTTCAGTTCAGCAAAATTGATAGTTTTTGTTGATTTTTGTACTTTGATGTGAGAAAAAGACATTCACTGCTGACCTGACCTACACAAGTTATAGGAACTTCTAAATGTAGAAGAATATGCTATTATCAAGATGAACATGTTCGTCTAAACTATAATCTTGATCTTGATTTCTCCTTTTTCCTATAATCTTGATTATGTTCAAGCAATTTGATTTCCAGCATGGTATTAATATTTTTATAGAAGTGAAGATGTAGATGTTAATCCACCATCTTCCCTTCTCTGTCGCACTTCATTTCCTGCTTAAATACAGATTAGTGGCCGCTTAACTTCCGAAACTTGATTAAAAAATGGTGGATTTACATGTATCTGCATCATCTTGATCTGTAAAAATCAAGAAAAGTAAAGCGGGTGAGATATAATCGTTATAAAAAAGAGTGAAAGAGTACACTATATGCCTGCTTTTTTTAATTGCCATAATTTTGTATAGCTCAGTGACAGATGAAGAGTCGCCATTTTTTTTGTTACACATTTATTTATCAATTTATTTATCACTTAGGCCGTGTGCGAATTGGATGAATTGTGGTTAAAAAATAAAAATGGATGAATTTTTAACCACTACTGTCATATTTTAACCTGCTCAGCAGCTAGTCAAATAATGCGAAGTGTCAAAATTTAACCAAACGTCAAGTTTTAACCCATTTTTAACTGAATTCGCGCACGGCCTTAGAGTTAAATATTACTTACTTCGTTTGTTATTTCTTATCGCAATCGCACATTCAATTAAATGAGCGGAAAAATTGACAATTATAGTTTTAGTTGCTTTTTTAGCGTTCAGGTGAGAAAGGGAGATTCGTTGTTGACCTGAACTCAGTTATAGGAACCTCAAATGCAGATGAACATGTTCGTCTTAACAATAATCTTGATCTTGATTTCTATTATTTCCTACAATCTTGATCTTGACAAGATTTCTGCATTTTGATTTTGCCTCTCTATCGAACGAGCATGATTTTTGTATGTTGCATCTCTCTTTTTTGCAGAACTAAAAATGCAGATACATGTAAATCCACCAAAAGAAACTTCAATTATGTATCGCCTGTTACCAAAATTTTGTTCGGTAAATAAATAAAGTAGCAACACTGACACTCTGAGATCGCAAATAATTTCCAAACCAAACAGGTCCAACTTCGACAGGTAACTGTCTTTTTTTGTTTACCGCCAAAACAAATGTCACCCAAGTAAACATTTGCGCGCTTTTATTTCATTTTTCCCATTTTTCGCTCGAGTTGCATTTTTTTTTGTGTTCTCCTCACCTAACCCATTTAAATTTGTTAAAAACCGTGTTAATTCCTTTTGTTGTTTTACTTAAAGTTGACAAATAATTTCAATAAAACTTTTATAAATGCAATTTTAGCAAAATGGGAGTCAAAGAAACTGAAAATTCAACAGTTGTTGGTTGGGTCGGTGGTCAAGCAAATGATATTCAAGTACCTTTTCATTTGGAGCACAAGCAGGTTTATTTTTACAAGTAAATGCGCGAGAAACACATAACTTTAATTCCTTAAGAAAATAACAATAAAAATCGTTTATAGGAAATGTGTTTATGGACCAATGTTTATAACGGTTGGTGACTTTGTCCTCGTATCGAACGCCGATGCTGCCGAACCGGACACAGAGGCTGGCTGTGATATTGCTAAAATACTCTATCTCTATGAACTCTGCGATCAAGGTTCAAACAAAGATCCGTATCGTGCTGTAGTTCAATGGTATTCAAGGTAAGACAAAATCTAGCTGTGTGTAGTTCCACCTCTGAAATTTTAACCCCAAATTCCAGACCCGAATGTGTTCCTATGAAAAACTTCGATAGCAACGACATATGCATTGATTTTAGTCTTGAAGTGATCGAAGAACACCGTCCCTACGATCCAGATATCTCAATTGAAACTATTTTTCGGAAGTGCCATGTTGTCATTGGCAGCTTCCTAGATTCAGCTTCGGGTCTTTTAAGAAACAAAAAAGCCAAAAACCTTCCGATGTTTGTGTGTCGATATAAATTTATTAAGCTTAAGAACTCTTCCTATTCACTGGTGCCGTTGGAATACTTCCCAGAACAACGAACTCCGGGCAGACAAAGTTCAGTAAAGAAAAGTGAATCGGTGCGTAGGCAATCGACAAGCAGATCGAGTGCCAAGAAGAGACGCACACAAGATCTCGAATTTGTCGATGTTGATCGCATGGATGAGGAGAACAAAATTACACCAATCAAGATCATCGGTGGCAATAGTGTTGTCAAGCTGTCGTCGAAGAAGATGACCTCGTCTACTAATAAGGAGATCAACGCAAACTATTTGAGTTCGCCACTGACCGAGAAAAATCAGTGCCCAATAACACCGACGCACGCAAAGGCACTAGCAGCTAGAAGGAATCTGAATATCAGTCTGCACAATGCTGCGACTAATACAAGTGTGGATTCTGATGTAATGAATTACTCCATCATCAAGAACACTCCCGATAATGCGAACGAGAATTTGAAAATCAAGCTACGACTCTCGGAGTCCCAAAAGAAGTAAGTACAGAGATACAGTGGAGTTTTCAACGCTTGCGTAACGAAATCTTTGAAATATTTTAGATCAAGTGTTGTCACCCGACGTTCATCGATGCGCAAATCAGTTGAAGAACCACCAGAAGATCTCAACAGACGGAGTGCAGTGCAGAAAGACAGGAAACGCTTGGGCGGAGAGGAAGTGTCATACATCGACATTTATCTCACGCCTTCAAAGAAAACCAAGGATTCTGAAGAACTTTCGC
This sequence comes from Sphaerophoria taeniata, assembly GCA_943590905.1. Classification (NCBI taxonomy): domain Eukaryota; kingdom Metazoa; phylum Arthropoda; class Insecta; order Diptera; family Syrphidae; genus Sphaerophoria; species Sphaerophoria taeniata. Next base: position 19,465,119 of record OX016540.1, on the reverse strand, counting down.
AATCAACGAGACGAAAAAGCATTCTCAAATCAGCTAGCACTCGTGTCGGTGTCGGTAAGTGCTCTCCCCATTATTCCCCAATAAACAAACTCAAAACATTCATTCTCAGCTGAAGGAACTCCAAAACGAAGTATCCAACTCTCGAACATTGTAGAGAGGAGGATTTTCAAAAACGACGACACCGTTGTTTCGACTCCAAAGAGAAGTCGTGCCCCTAAACGCAAAGAGAATGACCAATCTGACGATGAAGACTACGCCCCATCAACACCAAAAACTCCCGGTCGCAAGAGCATGCCATCCTCACCTGATGCTGGCCAAATGACTCCGTCACAAAAGAATAAACTCATACGATCTGGCAGCTTGAAGCCAACCATCGATAGTCGTCAGACATCGAAGTCAGATCGTCGTAAATCTGACTTGCAAATTGCTCGGGAACGATTACATGTTTCGGTGGTGCCCAAAAGCTTGCCATGTCGTGAAACCGAGTTCCTCAATGTATTCCAATTTTTGGAGGGTAAAATCCAAGACCAGTGTGGCGGTTGTATGTATGTGTCTGGGGTTCCTGGCACTGGGAAGACAGCCACCGTCACAGGGGTTATCCGAGAATTGCAGCGTACGAGTAGAGAAGGCCGATTGCCCGATTTCGAATTCATTGAAATCAATGGAATGAGATTGACCGAACCTCGGCAGGCCTATGTTCAGATTTATCGACAACTTACAGGCAAAACTGTTTCGTGGGAACATGCTCATTCGTTGCTGGAGAAGAGATTCACCACTCCCGCTCCGCGACGTACAACAACCGTACTGTTGGTCGATGAATTAGATATTCTGTGTAATCGTCGGCAGGATGTTGTTTACAATTTACTCGATTGGCCAACAAAATCAGCTGCTCGCTTGGTTGTGGTTACAATTGCAAATACTATGGATCTGCCTGAGAGACTTTTAATGGGTTTGTTCAACGTTTAAGGCTAGCGACATGGTTTTTTTCAACTTTGAATGTTTTTCTAGGAAAAGTCACATCTCGTCTGGGCCTAACTCGACTTACTTTCCAGCCATATACTCACAAGCAATTGCAGGAAATTGTTATTGGCAGATTGAGTGGTTCGGAGGCATTCAAAAGTGACGCTGTGCAGCTGGTTGCCAGGTAAGGTTTTGACTCACTTTTTTCCTTAAAATCAAACATTTTCGGTCTCTTTAGAAAGGTCGCTGCGGTATCTGGTGACGCTCGGAGGGCTCTGGATATCTGTCGCCGAGCAACTGAAATCGCCGATCCCCATCCAACAGATGCCAAAACCGTAAATATGTTCCACGTGCAACAAGCTCTTGGCGAAATGATTTCGAGTGCCAAGGTTCTGGCTATTAAAAAGTGTTCCCGCCTTGAACAGATATTCCTTCAAGCACTAGTGGCAGAGGTAAGAGGCGACATTAAAGACTTCTGAAAATTCACATAATAAACTGGTTGTGTCACTAGGTCACTCGAACTGGTGTTGAAGAGACAAATTTTATGGGAGTCTACACTCAAATTGAAAGCATATGCGCGTTTATGGGTGCTTCCGTTCCAACTCCTGGTAAGGATAACTGTTTGTTTGTTTGTTGAGTTTTATTTAGCAAAAATAACCCACTGGCTATACACTTCGGTAATCAGACTGTTAACCGACAAAAATAACAAGCATCAAATGTTCATGAACAGGGAAATCCCTCCTGTTCGTTAGTTGTCTTAGAAGTAGTGCAGGACTGCATATCGCAGCTCGGTGGATGTGGCAGGCATATAGAGTTCAGTTCTCTTTGTGCATCTGGCCAGGAAGGTCGTCTTCCTGAGTTCGCGAAGAAAAAGATGGAGATCCTTATTCGGTCAACAAGACGGATACTCAGTTGTGAAGTTGTCGTATGGTGGACCGCACTGGTAAACTCATCAAAGTCCAGCGGTCAGCAGGTATGTGCATCACAGGAGCACTTCGCTCAACACCAATAACAGCCTTGAAAGTGCTTTTAAACCTAACACCTCTTGACATCTTCTCCAAAATGGTGGCAGCCAACTCATGCGTGAGGCTTAGAGCCACCTCTCAATAAATCAGTAACAACACTGGTCATACTACTATCTTAGACAACTTCAGATCTATCCCAGATCACTTAGACTATACCACCCCAAAAATGGTATTCGATAATAGCTTCTAAGTTTCAATCCCTTCAAGATCTTCTTGGGAAGAAGAGAGACCCCTAGAAGACAACACGATACACTTCTTTACAGACGGTTCAAAGACCAATTACGGCGTTGAAAGTGGCATCTATTCGAAACAACTGAATCTCAGTCTATCATATAGACTTCCCAATCAATGTAGTGTGTTCCAGGCAGAAGTAATGGCGATTAAAGAGGCACTATCCTGGCTCAAAGAAAACGTTATATCTTGCAAGGATATACGAATCTTCTCGGACAGCCAAGCCGCTCTCAAATCTCTCGCGTCTGTCTCCACAAACTCAAATAGTCCACGACTGTCGATCATCTCTGAATGAGATGACGGAACAGTTTAACATTCACCTGATTTGGGCCGGGCTACAGAGACATCCCGGGAAATTGCAAAGCCGAAGAGCTCGCCAAAAAAGGAACACTTCTGCCTGCTGTTAGACAAAGACATAACATAGGAACACCACTTGCTACATGCAAATATCTTCTCAAACAATATGCTCTAGAATCAACAAATGCTAGATGGTCACAGGGTACTATCTGCCTAGCAACCAAACAAATATGGCCAAGCATCGACCTGAAACGGTCAAAAGGCTTGATATCCCTGAGCAGACAAAATATAAGCTCTACAATTGGAGTCATAACAAGACACTGCCTCATAGGTAGACATGCTTTGAGGCTAGGGGTCTACACAAATGACTTCTGTAGAAGCTGCCTGGACGAGGAGGAAGATTAAACAGTCCAACACCTTCTGTGTACATGTCCGGCACTCTCCAATAGAAGGAATAACTATCTCGGTAATCCCTTCTTCGATAATACCAGTGAACTGGCAACGATCGACACAAAATGTCTCTCTAACTTCATTAAAAGTACAAAATGGTTTGTTTAAGTTCATTACTCTCCCATGAGTAACTTCTTTAGTGGTATCACAACGGACCCTTGAGGTCTAAGTGAGTCAATAACAACTAGACAGCCACTCTAACCTAACCTAATTACTTACTTACTTATCCGGCTCACAATCCATGAAGGATCTCAGCCTGAGATACTGCAGCCTTCCATCGTGAGCAGTCCCTCGCATGCACTCTCCAGTCGCCGAAACCAAGCGCTCTGCCATCCGCAGTCACTTCGTCCTTTTACTGTAGGTTCGGACATTGGTCTTCCTTGTCGTCTCGAACCTGGGGGCTGGGATGAGAAGACTTTCTTGGCTGGAGCGTTGTCGTCCATTCGCTCGATGTGGCCGAGAAAATGTAGTCGTCTTTTCTTGGCCTTCTGGACTACATCCACATGTTGGTACAGCTCATACAGTTCTCGGTTGAAACTTCTTCTCCATTCACCATCGTCACATACGGGACCGAAAATCCTTCAAAGAATTTTTCAAACGAAAGTGCCCAGTATCAATTCCCCTTTTTTACTTATCGTTCAGCACTCGGCGCCGTAGAGTAGGACTGGTAAAATCAAAGTTTTGTATAGCAGACACTTTGTCTTTCGAGTGAGGAGTTTCGAATCCAGTTGTTTTGCCAAACCGAAGCAGCAGCGGTTCGCTAGGGTAATTCTTCTTCGAATCTCCACTAAGGTGTCGTTGTTGGGATTGATGTTTGTTCCAAGGTAGGTGAACTCCTTAACTACCTCGAAATTGCTGCTACCAACAGTGACGTTTTGCCCTAGACGGTGGACAGATATTGCTTTGTTTGTTGATAGCATGTACTTTGTTTTCTCCTCATTCACATCAAGACCATCGAATTTCGCCTGTTCTTCAATCGCTGTGAAGGCCTCAAGCACAGCTCTCTTGGATCGACCGATGATGTCTATGTCGTGCGCATAGCCTAGGAGCTGGGTGGATTTGTTGAAGATAGTGCTCTCCGTGCTCACACCTGCCTTGCGCACTATCTGCTCCAGGACTATGTTGAAGAAGTCACATGACAACGCATCTCCTTGTCTAAACCCTGCGCAAGTTTGGAATAACTCGGATCAGCTGTTACCCATTTGCACACTGCACTGCGTATTGTTAAGCGTCATGTGGCACAGTTGGATCAGCTTGTTCGGAATACCGAATTCAGACATCGCCATCATAACCTCTTGGCGGTGGATGCTAAGGATAAGCAGCTTGAAGTCGGTGAAAAGATGGTGGCTTTCGACTTGAAATTCGTTGGTCTTTTCTAGGATCTGCCTCAGTGTGAATATTCGGTCTATCCTAAAGCCACACTGGTACGTGCCGATTATTGTGTTGCAGAAAGGTTTAAGAAGCTCACACAGTACGTTGGATAGGATTTTGTATGCAACATTAAGCAGGGATATACCACGGTAGTTTTTGCATAACATCACCTCCTCCATTTTTAAAGAGTTCCGCGGGTATGCCATCCGACCCGGCGGACTTGTTTATTTTTAGCTTTTGGATGGCTCTTTCTACCTCTTCTGGGACTGGGTCTTCATTGACTGGTCTTGCTTCTCTTTCGCCATTAGCTCGCTCGACATTGTGCGCATTCAGCAGCTGTTGGAAGTGCTGCTTGAAAACATCTACAATTCCCTGTGCTTCGGTGACTATAGGTTTCCTTCACTGTTTCGAAGAGCCTGTGTCCCGGTTCTGAAACCAGAAGCTAATTGCTTCGACCTTTTAAAGAAAAGCTGGGTGTTGTTTTTGGCCCTAGACTCTTCTAGATCTTTGAGCTGAGAAACTGCGGATGCTCTTTTCTTCCTTCGCAGGGTCTTCTTCTCATTTCTCCTTTTTGTTCGGTACCCTTCCTAACCTTACCTTTATTTAGCAACTTGTGCCATTAATAGAAAAACAAACAAAACAAACAAACTGTTTGTTCCATTCGCTGCTTGTATTTTAACATTTTTTTGTTTGCTCCTCAGGTCTAGCTTTAAGAATTTGTTCGAAACTTGGCGCTGAAAGACTGATCATCTGCGAACACTCACGTACCGATATCTTTCAAAAGATCCTCCTCAACGTTAGTATGGACGACATTTACTACGCCCTCAAAGTTGACTCCGAAAACTAAGTTATTTATTTCTATTTTATGTTCAAACCCACACATGAGCTAAGTTTTATGTTTAAAAGATTATTGTTTAGATGAAAAAGAAAGAAGAAAAATCCATCAATGTTTAAATAATTTTATGTAACAAATGAAAGTACAAATTCATCATAGAAACATTCAAATAAAACAATAAGATTGCAAAGCACTCGTACAATACCTTTGGTGAAAATACTGTGAAAATGAAGAGATGATGTCGGAAGCCAATCATCAAAATCAAGTATAGACTTGTTGTAAGTAATTTAATGGTTGCCATTAGTGTGGTGACTAGATTGTAATTGTTCTTCTCGCAGGCGTCATTCACGAATTCATTTGTGTCCCTCGAAATGGAGATTTCGTCTTGTTTCTTGAAAATCTCCAGCAGTAGAAAGAGGAAACCGTAAATGTCGGCAAAATAGGTATTTGCGGTCACCATTATTCCAACAAATAAGGGATTGTAGTGGGAAAGTCCAATGAATCCGGGGTTGAGATCGATTGTCGCTAGACTGTTTGAATTGCCCTAAAATGGAATAAACCCAGGTAAGAATAAATCAAGTATCTATCTCTACTATCTGTCGCCTTAATAACCCAAGAAAAGATTTCATGGGCCATAAACAGCCTCCAACCATTTAAGTCCCCAGGACCAGATAATCGGACCATTCGAGGTATCCGTCGGAGCGAATCTTTCTCCGGATTTTGCTTCGAGGTTGTTCTCCGACAAGCAAAGTGTCTCCGATTCGGAGGAAATCGAAGAAAATTCCGCTCCGATGATTACCTCGATTGGACCGAATATATTCCCAGTCATGCTACAAAAGTATTTTTCTTCAACTGCTTAGCACTGACTCACGTACCTGAATCCTGGAGAAGGGTCAAACTGGTCTTCATTCCCAAGATCGGTAGAAGAACCCAAGGATTTCAGACCAATTAGTCTCTCTTCCTTTGTGTTCAAAACACTGGAAAGACTATTGGACGAGCATTTCAGAGCTAATCTTGTTAATAATCCTCTATCTGAATCTCAACATGCCTACCTTAAAGGCGAATCCACGGCCACGGCACTACACGAAGTAGTACGTACAGTGGAGAGATATCTAGAATACAAAGAATACACCCTCGCCACGTTTATTGACGTAGAAGGAGCCTTCAATAATGTGCTCGCAGAAGCTATCAGGGTAGCACTATCCAAATTAGATTTGGAAGAGCATATTATTAGCTGGAATGTTTTCATGCTCCGAACCAGAGTCATTCAAGGATCGATGGGTAACAGCCAACTCACTTACTTTACTTTACCGGCTAACGATCCATGAAGGGTCACAGCCTAGATACTGCAGTCTTCCATCGTGAACGATCCCTCGCATGCACTCTCCAGTCACCGAGACCAAGCGCTCTGGCATCCGCAGTCACTTGGTCCTTGTACCGTAGGTTCGGTCTTCCTTGTCGTCTTGAACCTGGGGGCTGGGATGAGAAGACTTTCTTGGCTGGAGCGTTGTCGTCCATTCGCTCGATGTGGCCGAGCCAATGTAGTCGTCTTTTCTTGGCCTTCTGGACTACATCCACATCTTGGTACAGCTCATACAGTTCTCGGTTGTATCTTCTTCTCCATTCGCCATCGTCGCATACGGGACCAAAAATCCGTCGAAGAATTTTTCTTTCGAAAGTGCCCAGTATCAATTCCCCTTTTTTACTTATCGTCCAGCACTCGGCGCCGTAGAGTAGGACTGGTAAAATCAAAGTTTTGTATAGCAGACACTTTGTCTTTCGAGTGAGGAGTTTTGAACCCAGTTGTTTGGCGAAACCGAAGCAGCAGCGGTTCGCTAGGGTGATTCTTCTTCGGATCTCCACTAAGTTGTCGTTCGTGGGATTGATGTTTGTTCCAAGGTAGGTGAACTCCTTAACTACCTCGAAATTGCTGCTACCAACAGTGACGTTTTGTCCTAGGCGGTGGACAGATGTTGCTTTGTTTGTTGATAACATGTACTTTGTTTTGTCCTCATTCACTTCAAGACCAACTAGTTTCGCCTGTTCTTCAATCGCTGTGAAGGCCTCAAGCACAGCTCTCTTGGATCGACCGATGATGTCTATGTCGTCCGCATAGCCTAGGAGCTGGGTGGATTTGTTGAAGATAGTGCCCTCCGTGCTCACACCTGCCTTGCGCACTATCTGCTCCAGGACTATGTTGAAGAAGTCACATGACAACGCATCTCCTTGTCTAAACCCTGCGCAAGTTTGGAATAACTCGGATGAGCTGTTACCCATTTGCACACTGCACTGCGTATTGTTTAGCGTCATGCGGCACAGCTGGATCAGTTTGTTCGGGATCCCGAATTCAGACATCGCAATCATAAGCTCTTGGCGGTGGATGCTATCATAAGCAGCTTTAAAGTCGATGAAAAGATGGTGGGTTTCGACTTGAAATTCGTTGGTCTTTTCCAGGATCTGCCTCAGTGTGAATATTTGGTCTATCGTTGTTCTGCCTGGCCTAAAGCCACACTGGTACGTGCCGATTATTGTGTTGCAGAAAGGTTTAAGACGCTCACACAATACGTTGGATAGGATTTTGTATGCAACATTAAGCAGGGATATGCCACGGTAGTTTTTGCATAACATCGGATCGCCTTTTTTGTAGATGGGGCATATGGAGCTTATCGACCAGTCAGTGGGCATACATTCTTCCTCCCACACTTTGTTGATGACCTGGTGCATGCGGTTCATCAAAACATCTCCTCCATGTTTAAAGAGTTCCGCGGGTATGCCATCCGACCCTGCGGCCTTGTTATTTTTTAGCTTTTGGATGGCTCTTTCTACCTCTTCTCTGCTGGGGGCTGGGACTGGGTCTTCATTGACTGGTCTTGCTTCTCTTTCGTCATTATCTTGCTCGACATTTTGCGCATTCAGCAGCTGCTGGAAGTGCTGCTTGAAAACATCTACAATTCCCTGTGCTTCGGTGACTAGGTTTCCTTCACTGTTTCGAAGAGCTTGTGTCCCGGTTCTGAAACCAGAAGCTAATTGCTTCGACCTTTTAAAGAAACGCCGGGTGTTGTTCTTGGCCCGAGACTCTTCTAGATCTTTGAGCTGAGAAACTGCGGATGCTCTTTTCTTTCTTCGCAGGGTCTTTTTCTCATTTCTCCTTTTCGTGCGGTACTCTTCCCTTGCTGCTCTTGTTTTCCGTTGCAGCATCTGCAGGCGTGCATTTTCCGTCTCTCTTTTCAATGTCACGCACTCATCATCATACCACGGGTTCTTTTTCGGGGGTGGCTGGTAACCTATGGTGGTCTCGGCTACATTTTTTATTACTTCTCGATATTGGTTCCACAGTGTGTTGACGTCTGTAGTATTTGGGAGGACGGCGGAGAGTCGCTCGCTCAGGCGCTCGCTGTAGTCTCTGGCATTCTCTGATGTGCTAAGGCAACCGATGTTGAACTTCTTTCTTTGGGCTGCACGTGTTTTTTTGTCGTTTGATATTCGAGCTCTAAACTTAGCCACTACCAGAAAGTGGTCAGAGTCGACATTTGCTCCTCGGAAAGTGCGCACGTTCAGGATGTTGGATGCGTGCCTTGCGCCGATTAGCACATGGTCGATTTGGTTGGTGGTTCGACCATCCGGAGATCGCCAGGTTGCTGTGTAGATCTTCCTTCTTGGAAACCTAGTGCTACTTATCACCGTATTACAAGCTGCAGCAAAGTCGATTAGTCGGAAGCCGTTATCTGTTGTTTCTTCGTGGAGGCTGTGCTTTCCAACTAATCCGCCAAAGATGTCTTCCTTCCCGATTTTTGCATTGAAGTCTCCGAGTACGATTTTGACGTCGTACTCTGGACAGGCTCCGTAGGCTCTATCCAGGAGGTCGTAGAAATCCTCCTTGCTAGACTCCTCAGCATCATCGGTAGGGGCGTGTGCACATATTATACTGATGTTCTGTAATGTGGCCTTGATGCGGATCACAGCCAGGCGATCACTTATTGGCTTGAAATCCATGACTTTCGATCTAAGCCGATTTCCCACGACGAATCCGCATCCAAATATATGCAATCTTTGATGACAGCTATAATAAATGTCGCAATTTTTTCTCTTTATTGTCCCTGATCCTATCCATCGTATTTCCTGGATCGCAGTAATATCTGCCTTATACTGCGAGAGGACAGATTCAAGTTTCTGAGTTGCACCTGGAGTGTAGAGGGTTCTTACATTCCAGGTACAAACTCTCAATGCGTAGTCCGTTGTCGTTCCGGGTCTGGTTACCATAAGAGGGGGTTCATTATCCGAGGCTGGTATCTCTCTCATAACTGTCAAGTTTTTCACTGTGGAGGGGTTGTTAGCCCCTCGCACTAACCTCCAAATTTGTTGGGCCGTAGATAAGGTGCTCTTTTTTCCCGATTTGCACCCGCGCACAGCCAACTCACTAGATTTGCCGAAAGAGGAACACCCCAAGGCGGGGTTCTATATCCCCTCTTGGGGCTACTAGACTTGAACGAAATCCTATGCAATCTTGATAAAAGTGGAGTAGCGGTAGGTAGTAGCGTATGCCGAAGATCTGGTGCTGATGTCCTCGGGGATTTGCTGAAGTTCTAGCGATTAGACAAGGATTCTAAAACAAGCAGTCAAATCTGACGAAATTATAAAAAAGGTTGCAAACTTTATTGATAGCCAAGCAGCTATCAAGACTATAAACAGCAACCGGACTTAGTCCAGAATAGTTAGAGATTGCAAGCAAGTTTCAACGTTAATATAAAAATTAATCTAGTCTGGGTACCAGGTACCAGGGCATAATGAAATCGCTGATGAACTGGCCAGGACGGGATCCAACCTTCAAATATCCCTTGCTGAGGAAGTTAGGATTCCCTTTGGAGTCATGAAAACGGATAATCAAAACCATTTTCTGGAAAAATCTCACCAACTGCAATTTCTCGGGAGAGATATTGCCCACAAACGTACCAAGGAACTTCTGAATAAACCTAGGTCAGACATTGGCAGGATAGTTGCCATTTGCACAGGCCACTGGCCGGTCGGACAAGATGCCATGAACCTTGGTATTCTCCACAATGAATTTTGTCGTAGCTGTAGAGATACGGCTCAGAGGGAAACACTCCAGCACTTTTTTTGTGAGTGCCCGGCCCTTCTAAATGCCAGAACAATGTCTTTGGGTGCTCCCTTCCTACGCGAGCTTAGCGAACTCGCAAATACTAAGATTAGGAACTTGATTCTCTATCTTTACAAAACCAATTGGATTTAAACACTCCAAATCTCTATTATGCATTGTACTGTATCTTTTTATAATTTATTCTCTTTAGGTAACTTCGAGTTTATGGTGTCAAAACGGCGTATTTCCGAGTCGCGAGCGTGGATAAGGTCCAAGGAAGTCCATGTATACCATCTGGAAAGGTCTCTCAGCTACAAATGCTTCACCCATCGGAGGTCGAAGGGTGGTATTTGGAACTTTCGAGGTCTTACAGATATTACAGTCTCCTATGAATGCCTTAACCTGAGCTGTCATGTTTGGCCAAAAGAATTGTTGCCTTAGTCGATAGAGGGTTTTTGCAATCCCACCATGCGAGGCTCTTGGTGGTTGATGAGCCTGTGCGATCAAACTTTCGCTTAGCTGTTAAGGAACCCAAAGCTTCCAAACTTCATCTTCAATTGGGTTTCCTCTGCAGTGTTTAATCTTTTTGTAGACGAAATTTTCCGACACACGAAGGTCAGGTAGCTGATTGCTTTGATCTATGCAGTCAATGATCTTGCGGTATTCCTAAGATTGAAAACTGGGGTCCTCAAGATCAATATGCAATACCTCACAGGAATCATTCACCATCGAAACATCGCACAGTAGCGCGTCGACTTCATGCACTCGTGAAAGTGCATCGGGTACAACATTCTGAGTTCCCATACGATGCTCGATGGAAAAGTCAAAACCTTGAAGCTTTAAGCTCCATCTAGCCAACCGTCCACTTAAATCTTTCTGACTCATTACCCACTTCAAGCTCGAAAGGTCGGTAACAATCCTAAAAGGATGTCCCTCGACATGAGCTCGAAACTTTTGAAAGCGCAGAGGCAGAGGCTGCCCAGAACAGCCATTCCAACCTACCTATCTATCTCTACTTTATGATCTGGCTGTAAAAATAGAAAAACACCGTTTCCAATTGACTTACCTGAAAGAAGTAAAACATTTTGCAAACATAAATCGTCACAACCACTTTGTAAAGCAAAATCATTTGCGCATCCAGCCTCCTTCGAGTCCCTCTCAAATTATCACAAATTCCAAACATCCGTTTCAACATTAAATGCAATGCACAAACCAAAAAAACATTATGCGGCTTATGCAAAAGTGCAGATATTAGTGTAAAAACTGTTAAATTGGTTGAAAGTAGTTTGCACAAAAGCGAATTGTCCATTTGGTTAGTTTTTGGAGGTGGCATCGTCGTTTTCGACGGCGATCCAAATATCACAGGCAAATAACTCGACGCTACAATAAATATCACACTGGTCCAATAGAATGGCAGCACCAGAAACGGACTGAAAGCAAAACTATTTTGAATTATTTCAAGAGAGATCTACTTTTTGAATGACACAACTCACTTGAAATGTTCAGCTTGAAAAAATACAACAGCATCGATGATGCCGCGATAGCAGTAAATGGCCACACAGGCAATAATTGCTGCTACCATCTGATGCGGAGTGTTGAAATGCCTGATTTGACAAAGAATCAACACAAGGCCTGCAAAGAGGGTGGGTGTTTGGTGATCATGTTGAATCAGAATCAAATCAAATACTTACTGCCAGCAAGAAACAAGCTTAGATAGAATTTATTTTCAGTGACGGCAAACCAATCGCCGATGTCTGGTACCCGCATCCACTTGTCGCCAGTTTGATTGAGCCTTCGCACGAAAACTGTCAAGAGCACAGCTACAAAAGGCTTCGTCAATGGACGCAGAATGCTAAAGAATATCAAAATGTCATGGTCCAGCGATGACGAACTGCTGAATGTTTGAACTTTAAGGCGTGTATTGGAGATGATCTTCCAGAAGAGACTTAGCAAGAAAGTCGATCCCATGTAGTACCAAGTTTGGTGTTCCTCCTCGATGAACGACGTACTGCACAGGGAGAATATTTGAAAAGTTATACCGAACGCTATCGATACAGGAATGTCAAGTGTAAACTGGAAAGTAAGAATTTCAAAATAACCGCTGCTAGTGGTATTGGAATTTGTCTTACAATCAAGCGACTCCTCGTCACAAGTTTGAAAAGCTCCAGGCTTAGAAGAATGATGACGAACAGGGGAATTGTTGTAAGACACATGAGTAAAAAGTTGTTTGTATGGACGTAGTGGAACACATAGCCAATGGTGTTGATGGAAAGCGCAGCTAGAAATACCCTGCCAAAGTAAACCCGCGGCTCTTGAATCTTTTTGGAAAAGTTCGTTGAAGTAACACAAGTCAATAAGGCAAGTACTGTCGACTAAGTAAGAGAAAAAGCCATTCAACTTCAGTTCGAAACATGAAACCAATCGGACACCCACCAAACAGGTCAAAGTGACTCCAAAGAAAATCATCCCGAAATCGAACCTGGTATAGGACTTCGCAAACATATGCGAGACTTCATAAGCCGAACGAATGTAATTGAGTTTTGCCTTTTCAAAGAGATAGGCACTCGCTGTGTTGTCCTTTAGGATGTTAGTCAGATAAACTGTATGAGCATCGGTTGCCGTTTCATACCATGAAAAGTAGTCCTCAGCTTGGACGTTCTTTTTGCCATATTTGGCGATTGCCTTGTCGATAAGGAATTTCGTATTGTAATAGAGAGCGTACAATCTTTCTAGGGGTGTCAAGGTTTCGATAAGTTCGGGAATGATGCAACCGATGCTGGTTGATGGTATTGGGACGTCAAGGAGGATCGATAGTGTTGCAGCAATGTCAACTTGATTGTATTCCATTGTAGTTCTGGAAGTAAGGTTTTTGATTATCAAGTTTGCAAGGTTAATGACTACTCACTTGTCCTGTGTAGAACAATTGCGACCAGTCACAATAAGCGGAACATTGGTTTCTTCGGGAGAACTTCCACCATGTCCACCGCCGTTTCGCATTCCATGGTCGGCTGTGACCAGCAAGAGCGGTTTGGGTTCATTCACCTTAATCAAAAGTTAGACGACATTTGAAACTTCAAGCATTTCAAAAAATTACCTTCTTAGCAAGAGCCTTGTCAATGAGTTCGACTACATCGTCCATTTCTCTCAGTTTCAAGGATATCTTCGCACCATTCGAGCCTTCCATGTGACCAATCCGGTCAAGTCCGATGTAATGCAACACGAGAAAATCCCAACTGGTCAAATTGTTCAACTCCGAGTGAAGGCTTTTGGTGATGTTGTTGTCACCCTATTGAGTTTTGCTTTAAACCAGTTCGACATACAACTCAGGACTTACCTCATGGAATTCTGTCAGATAAAATGAATCCGTATTCGACTGATATCTATGAAAGATTTTCGCAAACAAATCAACCCATGTAAAGTCGCCATAGAATACAACTTTATCGCCACGTTTGTGCAACTTGTGTAGAATCGAATCCTGAAGCGGTTGCGAGCCTCCCAAATTCAGAATCACATCAATAAAGTTCGAAATCGTTCCAGACGTCAGACTCTTGATGCGAGGCAAGGTTACTGTTGGAATACTGGCTTTCATTTGAATCTTACAATGCCGGCTGGTGTAGGGCATTTGTTCTTTGACAACGAAATCATAGCGCAGTGCATCGATAACCATGAAGACGACATTCGAATATTGTCGTTTTGGTCGGGTTAAGCTGTCGAATGAATGAAAGCTGTCTCTAATTAAATCTAAATTTTATCTTTTTTGGGGGACAAACCTTAATCCATTTAATGTCGTCGGTGGCTCTGGAGATGGGGACAAGCCAGTCTTTTGGAAATCGACAGGAAAAAATCCGATTAGGAAGAGACAGCAACCAAATACGAACGCACTTAGCAGATAAAACAAAAACCAATCATGTCTGTTCATATTTTATGTTAATTTACATTTCATCAAGAACGACTTTATTGTTATTTATTTAATATTCTAATGGAAACCGCAAAATTATGTTTTTCTCTTCTGCTTTGGTTTGGATTTGGATGACGTATATTTTTTTTATTTTTTTTTCTGAAGTTGGTGCATTCGAACAGCTGGGACACGAACACGACACACGAGTTCGAATTCGAATTCAAAATCGGAAGCAGGTGTTATTGAGTGATGCCAAGTTACAAAATTTGAATGTTGACAGTTCAATAAGAAATCTTTGCTTTTATTTTTCAAAAATACAATTGGCAGTGCAGTAGGGACTTGGGGTTTTAAGGCATCACACGGGAAGACCAATTAGTGGTAAATGAGTGAAGGACCACTTCTGCAGACTGTACAATGGCGATGACGAATCAAATACCCACCAACTCATCTGCAGAATATGGTCAGAAGAGAGCATGCCCGATAAATTTAACATCAGCATTGTTTGTCGATCCTGAAGAAAGGAGACCCCCTAAACTGCACCAACTACAGAGGCAACAGCCTCCTGAACATCGTCTACCTACAAGATCTTTTCTGCAGTACTATGTGAACGCCTCAAGCCGTTTGTCAACAAACTGATAGGTCCATATAAGTGTGGCTTTAGACCAGGAAAGTCCATCGATCAAATATTTACATTACGGAATGTCCTGGAAAAAACTCAAGAACTCCAAATCGACACCTACCATCTTTTTATCGATTTTAAGGCCGCGTATCAGCATCTATTGAGAAGAACTGTATAAAGCCATGTCCAGTTTTGTCATACCTACAAAACTCATTCGTCTGAGCAGAATGACAATGGAGAACTCACGCTGCTCCATTAAAGTCGGTAACGATCTCACCGATGCCTTCGATGTCAAAAAAGACTAGATAAGGTAATGCACTGTCATGCGACTTCTTTAACATCATACTGGAACGAATAGTGCAGAACTCCCACGTCAACACTAGAGGCACTTCCAGAAGTCTGTGCAACTACTCGCTTACGCTGATGACATTGATATCATTGGGAGAACGCAGCGTGATGTCAACAGTGCTTTTGCGAGTATACAGGCAGAGGCCGAAAAAATGGGTTTAGCGGTCGGTCAGTGAGGGCAAAACAGAGTATATGCTGTCTTCGAGGAAGGACACCTTACACAGAGGGCTCGGACATAACGTCACAATAAACGCATACAACTTCGAGGTAGTAGAAGTTTGTCTACCTAGGCTACGCTATTAACACGGGCAGTAAAAGCAGTACCGACACCGAGATTAGTCAAAGAATAACTCTTGCTAATCGCTGTTCCTTTGGGCTAAGAAGCAATTGAGTGGAAAAGCCCTCTCTCGAGCAACTAAGGTAAAACTGTACAACATTATCATCCCTGTCTTGCTGTATGGCGCAGAAGCATAGACCTTGACAACATCGGATGAATGTGCCTTCCCCGTGTGCATTGATGGGGAATGGAGAAGAAGATACAACAGCGAACTTTACGGGTTGTACAACGACGTGGACCTAGCCAGAAGGGTCAGGCAAGTTCCTGAGACTCAGGTGGCTTGGTCATTTAGAGCGGATGGACATCAATGCTCCGGCCCGGAAAGCCATCGACACTATTCCCGTGGGACGTAGAAGGAGAGGAAGACCGCGACTCAGGTGGCGCACACAAGTGGAAGAGGACCTCAATCGACTTGGAGTGCAAAACTGGAGACAGCTAGCTAAGGACCGAGCTGGCTGGCGGAGACTGTTGATGGAGGCCCAAGTCCACACCGGACTGTAGCGCCACCTTAAGTAAGTAAGTTTTGAAAACTGAACCAGAAACGAACTGCATTTGTTCAATACAAATTTATTTTCTTTGAGCAAAATAAATCAACAGATAAGTCTTTCACACTTAATCATAAATCGCAGCATACTTGGCTATTCCTCTAAAACAGGAACCCAATTTCCGTCCTAACACCTTCCAGATACTGCATGAAATCTTGCCTCAAAGAGTTTCTCCAATCATAGAAACCATCCTTTGTACTGTAGCAATCCACATATCGATGTGTCAATGCCAGTGAAAGCGGAAGTGTCACGCTCTTATTACTCTCCGTTTGCATGGTCGGCTTGTAAACATACAGCTTGTGACCAAACTTCAGTTCCGGATCGTACAACGTATTATCTAGCAGTAGTTTATGTTTGTGATCCAAACACACTCCGAATGAAGCCAGCTCGAACCGTTTAATATCCCGATCATAGTGATCAAGTGATCGCAAGACAGAGCCAGTGTCTTGAATGTTCTTATTCGGATAGAAAAACTCGTTAATGTTAAGCAGAAAGGTGAATTTGGCTCCGTTGGCGTTGCGCATCAGGCAATCGGCTTCGATTAGTTTGCGAATTTTCTTCGAATCACTTTGGCCAAACGGAAAATTGAATGGGAAGTAGTTTAGATTGACACTTGTCTTGCGGAGCACTTTGCGGATGTTATATGGCACTGCATCACCATTGTAGATGAAGAAATGGTCAATTCCAATGGTTTGATGGTAGAAGAAGAACTGCAATAGATTTGTCTTCGTAGCGAAGCTCGATGTCTTATTGAAGTCTGCCATGTTAAGGCAGATTGTGGCTATTTGCATGCCATGGGAGACTTGTGGTTTAACTTGGCGCAGTAGGAGAGTGTAGCTTACTTTGCTAGCAACTTCTGTGAATATAAGTTTTTCTGGAACTCCAAAGTCTCGACTTAGTTTGCAGAGAAATTTGTAGGAGAAGAAATCAATTTTGTCAGTTGCTGCTTCAGTCTCGTCCAGATGATAAAACTTAAATTTTCCCGTGATAATCTTATCGTTACTGTATTGCAGGGCGCATTTGAAGTTAAGTATTGCTGATTTCTTGCCAGTTACAAGGACAATAGCTTCTCCTCCGGCCATGAGTTCGTTTCGCTGCCAAAACGCTGAGTAGGCATGAAAAGCATCGCCAATCTTTTGCCACACTGGCAGTGGGTACGCAAAGTCGTTGAAATCATCATCTTTGGTGGCATTTTCTAAGCGCATCATTAGGGCAGCATCCTTGCGACCGAAAAAGTTCACTACATGCAAGATGTACTTAAGGCGATTATTTTCACTCTTGTAACTGAGTAAAAATATTACACTAACGATGGAGATCAAAAGGAGCAGAAGCTGCTGATATTTTCTCATCTTTTTTTCGTTTTCGTTTTAATTTTTTAAGGAATTTTAATTGATTTAAATTGAATGTTTACATTTATGATGAGTTTTTTCTGTTTGTGCGGAAGGAGTTTTTAGAACTGTCAAAGGTATTTTGTTTTTTGTCAAACGACAACGATCGCGTTCCAGGGTTAAGATAATTTTTAGGTATGTTCAGCGATACTGTTCTGCACACTTTGGAACAGTTTGGAATTACCGCATCGAATAATATAGGTCCGTTCCTTTGTATATGGATTTACCTAGTACTATCAAGAATGGTTTTCAAGCAAGCAAGCAGAGAACACACATTACAAACTAATGTAAAAAACTGTCAAAAAACTGTCAAACCAAGCAGAAAACCATTCTTGATATTACCTGGTAAATCCATATACAAAGGTCCGTTCCTTTACTTTTTCAAGTAACTTCAAGCTGCCGAAAGTTACTAAAAACTGCTAAATCCTGTTCCCTAGCAGTGTTAGGGAACAGGGCTGGAATCACGTAACGCAATAAGCGATAGTTGATAATCAAAATCAGGGTTTTTGCTCTATGTAAGGTGATTATCAAATTGATAGTCAGTTATTTGCGATAATTTCATTCGACACCTATTTAGGTGTCGTTTTCAAATATTTATGTCGTTTTATTAAAAAATCAAAAAAAATTGACGTTGTATATGCTTATAATTTATATTTAAACAATATCTGACAAGTTTGAAGCAAAAACAAATCAAATAATAAACCAAATCGGATGCAACAAAAAGGTGTAAGATTGCAAAATTTTATTTTTGTCTGTAAACCGTGAACATACCTTTTCTAATCTACAGCAACGGTGGAATACAAATGTCAAACTCAAACACATAGAGGACATATATTGCCTAGAGTCCCGACTTCGGTGGTTCGCTCTCTTTCGGCCTACAAGCTGAAAATTTCACATTTATACCTTAAAAGTGCATAAGTGTTAGTTTCCCAATGCATTTCTTATGGGACCTCTCACTTATACTTATGCAATTTTAAGGTATGTGGGCCCATTCCAGTCGTGGTGTAAATCCTCTAGCTCATATTTCAAAAAAATTGATTCCGTTTAGCTCAAATTTTTGAAATAAGCTTCTTGTTGTTGGTTGCGTTGGGTTTTCGAACATAATAGAAAAATGAAGAAAAAGGGAGAAAAAGAGGAGTCAAGAAGGGGGGACTATCCGTCGAAAGCTATAGAAGAAGGAAAGTAGAGAAAGAATTGTAAAAGAAAACCAACGATGTCCACTGCGAGGGCACTGGCATGCTAGCTGCACTCGGCTCAGCTCGTCGGAAAAGGGGGGTGTTCTTGCCCCCGCAGGAGGACTTCACCTATTTCAAAAAAAAAAAATCTCATGCCAGACAAGAAAACGAACACATCTCCTTTTCAACCCACCACTTCGATTCGTTGCTGCTGATGTTGCAACTGTTGGCCTTTGTCCCTCCCAACCTGGAATCCGTTGCCATTTATCTTATTGGGATTCCCCTATCTAATACGATCGCGTCCTATTCCATACTCACCCCCATAACCAGACCTTTAGTCCGTCTTACCGCACCCCCTGTTGAAAAGCTTACAAATCCATCGGGCTCATATTAACCCAAGAAAACAAATATTTTCCATCAAAATTGACGTGGAACTCACAAACGTTTTATTGGATCAAGATTCAAGAAAGCAAAAATTGAAAATTGGAATTTTGCGAAAAATCAAACAAAAACATTAAGTAATTACACAAGGATAATGAAAAATAAGATAAAAAAATAAAAAAAGTTACTTAAAATTAATAATTGAACTGTCAACCTATCGTGATATTGGAGACAATTATACTCCGGCATCTATCCTGCTCGAAAAAAAATCACACCTTTTATTCGCCCTTAAAAGCCCTTGTACATAGGTTTGGCTTTGCTTTCCCGTAATAAAAATTCAACTACCGGGAGCACCTCTCGTACCCTGAACCCCTTTCCCTGCCTACAGAGAGCTCTATGTAGTCTGAAGGGATCGGCAAAATCTTGCCCGGATCCGAGTAGTTCCGGCAAGCCCAGACCCACACAAAAAGACTGGCGGTTTGTGCCTTTTTTTTTTTTAGAAACGCGAATTGACTCCAAAGTCACGTGAATTGATTCGATCTTAAATTACTTAAACAAAGATATACTAATAATTACAAAGGATATAAAACAAATAGGATGGTTCACGCCAAAAAGTTATAATATTTTTTTCTTTTGAAAATTAAGTACGTAGGTAAGTATATATCTAATTTTGTTTTTGAAGCACTCCCCAAAAATGACTCTTTCGGTTGGCAGCGCACTCCTTCTATCTGGTTTGCCTTGCCAATGGCGGAGTTAGTCAGGAAAACGGACTATTTGCTTGGTGCCCTTCTTTCGTGTCGGCCCAAATTACCCCAAATGATAAGAAAAAAAAAGGTGTTACTTGTTTGGTCTGGGTAGGGCTCAGACCTATATCCTTCTTGGGACGTCCTGCCTTGGTCTTGCCAGAACGTAAGTCCACACGAACCACGACGACAACGGTCACGTGCTATGATCTGGGGTTGATATAGATTCGGTAGTGGGCCGCCTCACTATAAATTTTCACTTTAATTACCACTGTCTAAAACAATTTTTAATGAAGATTAAAGCTCACCTCAATGCTTATTCACAATTAACTAATTAACTTCGTTTTCGGTCTAGAATTCACAAGGGCACAAGGTCACTTTGAGCTTCCACAAAAAAAATCCTTTCTCTTCGTACCTACGCCACTGGATATATTGTGGCACCTGACCGGCTCGACTTTGTTTGATCAAATGATCGACGGAATTCCCTAAGAAAAATCTTAACTATAAGGAATTATATCGAGTGACGTACATCTCTACCTATCTCTTTCTTTTGGTGTTTGCAAAAATTCCGGCCATCTTTTTTTTCTATCGGGAAACCCCTCAGTTATGTACCTAAATTCAAATTATTTTTCGCGCCTTTGAAATCTCACTATTTACATACCCAATACACATATCCATGCTCACACAGACAACGCAAACACAACTCACTCTAAATAAGAACATAAAACACTAACACAGATAACTACTGACAGCGACTCGTCTAAAATACCTAGTCCTCCCGTTCTTCAACCATTGGGCTATCCCGCTCTGTTTTCTGCCTTCAATTTTATATTTCTAAGAACTGTCAGACGCAAAACATTTTTAATTTCGTGTGAAGTTTTCAAAGTAAAAATCTCAGAAAATTGGAAATAAAACTTCTAACAAGAAACAATATAACGCGCTACAACCATAAAAACATATAAATAACAACAGGGAAAAAAAACCAACAAACGCCACCAGTCACAAGAATCGGGATAGAAAACACGATGGCAAAAAAAAACAAAACAATTCGGATCTTGGGATTTAACCGAGATGTAGACAGAAATGTGCCCGGAATTACCTGTAAGTACATATGTTCTGAATAGCTAATGCCTTCTACTTTCAGTTTATGGGTGTCTCCCAATTGGAACCCAATTACAATGGCCCCCCAGAGACCCAGCACCTCAACACCCCAATGGACGCTCCTACCAGCAAAGGATCTGTGCCTAGCTAAGTGGACCATATTGTTATGGGAATCAGGAGCTTCCCTGGATAATGTTTATCGTGAAGCTCATGATTCTCCGTTTCTACCCTTCCTTGAGCTCCACCTACTACATTTCCCTTTTCTCTTCCAGGTACTCGGATACAGTTTTGGATCCCATTATGGTTACTTTTACACAAGTGTTCCCCCCGGCTAAGCGTATACTCTTGTGTTTATGTTTTTCGAGTATTTGTTATTTAGTCTGTTATTTTGCTTCAGCGCATCCGTAACAAAACAACGGTCTCTGAGATGAACCCGAGACATGAAGAGGACGTTGGAAGGATGAGCTTATGCCTTTTCTAAGACGAGGTGGGGAAGAACCCATGAAGTAACAGCCGGGCTACTCATTTACTGCCGCTCAGCTGCCGGAATTGCTACTTTTGTCACGAGAACCTTCAAGAGTGCCACGTTAAACGTATTGTCTGTTGCTCCTACTCTCAGGTATATGGAAGTTATCTATAACTAGTTTAAGTAATTTTAAGATATATATGGTATGTCCTTTAGACAATAAGTAACCCTACTTTAAGATGCACTTAAGAATTTTTTTTAAGGACGTTAGTTTTAAGATCCGCTTAGTTGTTTTTTGTGAGTGTTTCTGAATAAACCGCTCCGCAGAACTATTGGTAACACCTTCCTTCATTCATTGTGGATGTTTATAGTTGTGTTCACTGAGGTTTTTTCTAGATCAGAACAGCACAGCACAGCACAGTTTCATGAGAAACGTCAGATCAAGTTAGAACAGTCAGTTAAACGTCAGTTGTCAAAAAAAAAAACAAATTGCAAATTGTGTGAATTTTTCGTTTCTCGCTTATTTTTTTTTCATTTTTTGTGTTTTTACTGTAAAAAATATTATTGAAAATTATTGAAATGGAAAATCAAGTGATTGCTAAGATAATACTAATGATGGCCATGCAAGACTTGCAAGCTCAACTTGACAAAGCGCTCCAAGATAAGGCAAATCTGTTCTCGGAAAAATGGTAAGACAGTTTAAGAGAACCCAAAATACACCAAACGAAAACCCTTTACTTCCAGCCATGAGACAAAGCGATGTGACAATTTGCGAAATGAGATTGCATCGCTGAAGTCGTCGATTTCATCGTTGAAGGACCAGAACGAGAAGCTTGTGTCGGATATGGCAGCGCTAAAAAATATCGAGAGGAAAAACGACATGCATATGATGGACTCGAGGAAGCACATTGACGAGCTGCAAAATGAAGGTATTTCTGGGTTTGGCACAGTTCATACCGAAATGACGATTCTCAATGTTTCTGTTTTGCAATCCGAACAGTCTGATTTGCTAGCCGAGCTGGAAGCGGAGAAAAAGATTTGCCAAACCAAGCGGCAAGCACTGGAAATGGCCACGCAGAGATCTCAAAAGCTAACGAAATCATTGCCAAGCAGTCAGGAGATCGTGAAAAACAATAAGACAATTAGTCTGCGAACCGAAGTGGCCTTACAACAAGAGAAAGTCATCCGCGAAAAGGACAAACAACTAATCATTCACGAAGAAAAGATTCAGGGACTGCAGCGGGCGGTAGAGGGTCTGAGAAAGGACATCCCTATGCAATTGGAGTCAATGAAACACTTCGCTGATTCCATTGAGAACAAATACAGTGAACGTATGCTCCTCTGCAATTGCATGTCACAAATGATTATAGCGAATTATGTTAAAAGTTTAGGTATTATTTTAATTTATTGTATAATAAAATCTTTTTACTCGACGACGTCCTCAGATGGTCTTGCTTCGATAGCCGCACCCACATTGACAACTTGCGAGAGATCCAGGTTCTTTTTTAGTCTTTCGCGAATCAGCTCGGCGATAGCTTTCTGGGTGCGTCTATCGAGTTTTTCTAGCTTTTCGGCAACGTCACTTTTAAGATCCCAATCTGGTTTTCGTGGAGCCAGATTGGCTATGTCGATTTCTTCATTCATTTGGAGTCTTGAGCAGTTCAATCTGTGATTCGACTTCTTATTCGATCTCACCGGCTGGACCTTGTTCGAGAACTACTTCGCTGAGGTTTTCATCTTGGGGTTTGTAACTCCGGAATATTGGCCTGTGGAATACAAGTTAAATTCATGACTAGGTTAGATGGAAAGGCGAAAAGATGCGCAAAATTACTTGGGTATTTCCGTGGTGTCACTTGTAGCGTCTTCGCCTTGCTTTGCTATTTCTCTCAGTCATTTCAGCCGTACTTTCCTTTTAGGGGATTCTTCGGTAAGGGATCCAATTTACTTTTGATTGTTATTTGTGTTTTCCATGTTTCGTTTGATTTTTTAGTTTAATTTGAATTAATTCTTTTATTTCTTAAAAATTCGCTCGTCAATCAAATGAGCACAGCCAAATCAAAACGTAAACAAAAAAATGACAACTTCGTTTTTGACGTTTCTCACAAGTCTGTTCTAACCTGATCTGACTCAAAAGCAAGAACAGAAAATCCTGTTCTAAACTGTTCTAGGTTTGTCAATGAACAGGAAAGTAGAACAGTTCAGCACAGAAAAAACCTCAATGAACAGCAAAAAGCTGTACTTTTCTGTCTAGAACAGTCCAGCACAGCCTCAGTGAACACAGCTTATATGATTTTGCTAGTGCCTTTGAGCACGACAAAAAAAAAACTGAATTAGGGTTTTCTAACGAAGTTAAATTCTCAGATGAAGTTGGAAGTGGAGTATGTTCGTTTGGACAAGACAGAATAAATAACATGCAAACAAGAACAATATCACAGATGGAAATTGCACAGGTGGATCAAAGATCATCACAGAGTATAGGTGTAATTTAATTACAATATTAGGTAAATATCACAGTAGAGCTTAAACATTATGGGAATGCGAATTGAATATGGCTTAAGACTAAATGCTAGCAGCAATATCACAGATGTTATAATTAGTCAAGCAAAAGCTTGGGTATAGTTCAACGCTAGACCTTTGTTTTTCATATCACATTTTCTTTCCCTTTTTTTTTTGTATTGCACGTTGCCAAATTGAAATAAATAACGCTCAAATACTGGAATTCAGTCTTGCATTAATCAGCCGAATTAGTAAATTTCCTTTATCTGTGTTGTCACCGGCAGTAACTAAATTACTATTATGATTGTTTCTTTTGTTAAGCCTTGTTATCATTTGTCTTTCGAACACGTCATTGTTTCAAGTCTTTTGCATGAAACACTCCTATAGATTTACCCGCAAGGTTCTCTAACTCGTACATATTCTTTCCGATCGCTTTGGTAATACGACATTTGATATACTTTTGACAGAGTTTTGCCGATATACGTTTTGATGAATCGCTAAGAGTAAAGTTCCTTTTGTATATTTCCTGACCTGGCTTATATGTGATGTTTCGAGTTCTAAGATTATAAGTATTTGCGCTTTTAGCTCCTGCTTTCTCGATGTTTTCTTTTATTTTGCTCCTTATAATCTGGAGTCGGTTTTGTCTGGGTATGGTTAGTAGCTCGCCGTCTTCTACGGCGTTTAGCCTTCGTGTCAGCTCATAGCTGCTTCCATGATTCAGCATGTTCATGCCGAATAGGGCAAAATACGGAGTAACTCCCGTTGCCGAATGCACCGAGCTCCTTAACGCTCCTGCGATTTCACTTAAGTGAAGATCCCACTCACGTTGGTCCGTTTTTAAATACGAGCGTATTGCGGCAATGAGTGTCCTGTTGACGCGCTCAGAGGCATTCGACTGTGGCGAATAGTTAGCTGTCTTAAAATGTCTAATGCCATAGGTTTTCATTAAGCTTTGGAATTCCTTCGCCAGGAATTGCTTTCCGTTATCCGAATGGATAATTTGAGGCACTCCGAAAGTGTTAAATATTTCATCTCGTAAGAATCTAATGACGCCACTTGATACCGCAGCTCTCATGGGCTTAAGAAACACGAATTTTGATAAGTGGTCAAGAACTACGAATACATAAGCATTTCCGGTTTTCGACCTTGGATAGGGTCCTATGAAGTCAATATACAACTTTTGAAATGGACGGTCGGACACATAATTGGACTGTATTGGAGGACGAGATATTTGATTGGACGATTTCGATTGTTTACACACAGCACAGTTAGAAATATATTCCCTCACTTGTATAGACATATTTGGCCAATAGAAAAACTGTTTTAGTCGATGCAAAGTTTTTGCAATCCCCCCATGAGCTACATTGGGAGGGTCATGAATTTTCGCAATTATGTCTTTCGTCAAAGCCGACGGAACCCATAGACACCACGAATATTCGGTTACTTCCTTTTCAAGTCCTTTCGCTAATGTTCGCTTGTATAAGTACCCTTCCTCTATTTTTAAATCAGGCAACTCTTCGGAGTGTTTGGAAACAGTGTCAATCAGGTTTGAATATTCCTCAGATCTGAATTCTTCTGAGTCTAAGTCTATCAACGGCTCAACTCCCACTACAGATAAGACTTCCAAATGTGCCCGAGAAAGAGTGTCCGGCACGACATTTAGGGAACCCTTTCTGTGCTCTATGTCGAAGGCATAAGATTGTAATTCCAGGCTCCACCTGGCTAACCGGCCACTCAAGTCTTTCATGCTCATAAGCCATTTCAGACTCGAGTGATCGGTTATAACCGTGAAATCCATGCCCTCGACATAGGGCCGAAACTTTTTTATGGCCAGGACAGCAGCCATACACTCTTTCTCGGTCACACTAAAGTTTCTTTGAGCCGAGTTTAACTTGTGGGAAAAATAATAAATTGGAGCTTCATCTCCTTGATCGTTCCTCTGAAACAGGACCGCTCCGATGCCTGAATCTGAAGCATCGCATTGTATAAAAAATCTTCTCTTAAAATCCGGGCGTATTAACACCGGGGTTGAAGTCAAAGCTACCTTAAGTGCTTCAAACGCCTCTTTCGCTTCCTCGGTCATCACAAATTTACTGTTTTTCTTTTTAAGAGTGTCTGTTAGGGGAGCTGTTAAATTGGAAAAGTCTTTGATAAATCTTCTATACCATCCCGCTAGTCCCAGTAACCTACGGACTTGTCGGGGATTTTTCGGCATAGGGAAATCTCTCACGGCCTCTACTTTGGCCGGATCCGTTTTAAGTTTACCTCCACCAACAATGAATCCCAAATATTTGAGCTCTCGGAAACAAAATTTCGATTTCACGACGTTAATGGTAAGGTTAGCTTTTCTTAGGCATTCGGCTACCTCATCTAACAAGCTGACGTGTGTCTCAAAATCAGGGGATACTACTAACAAATCATCCAGATACACGAACACGCGATCCCGAAGTCGTGCAGGGATCACCTTGTCCATTAAACGGCACAACCTTTGGGCAGCGTTGCACAACCCAAAGGGCATGACCGTGAACTGGTACAAGGGTCTCCCCGGTACCGCAAACGCAGTCTTTTCTCTACTCTGTCTCTCCAAAGGAATTTGCCAAAAGGCTTCTTTTAAATCGATGCTGCTAATAAAATGTGTATCTTCTAACCGACTTAGGAGTCCTTCAACGTGGGGAAGAGGGTTAGCGTCCTTTTTACTCACCGCGTTGACTTTTCGTGAATCCAGGCAGAACCGATACTTGATCGCTCCTCCTGGGACTGGTTTCTTGATCAGTACAACGGGTGAGCACCAAGGACTCTCACTCTCTTCTATTACTCCCAATTTCAACATCCTATCTACTTCTTGATACAAAATTTCCTGTATGGCTGGAGAGACAGGGTAGTGTCTCTGCTTGATCGGGGTCGCGTCCCCGGTATCGATAACGTGTTCCATTAATGTTGTTTTTCCTAAACCGTGGCGGTCACAATCCAAGAACTTATCTTTACTTATAGCCAGTCTACGTTGTTGTTCGGCTGTTAATTCGTGGGCATTGATAACCTCGCCATTGTCGGTTGTCGACACGGCGCTAATTATATTGGGTGCGATTTCGAAACGCTTCCAAAAATCTACTCCTAAATATACTTCCTGGTCCAGGTTAGGGACTAGGAAAAACATAACATCATGCTTCTTTTCGTTGTACTCTACTTCTAAAAGGCATTTCCCAATAATGTCTTGGTTGCTCCCATCGGCTGTTTTTACTCCTGACTTGTATGGTTGAAACTTAATCCCTATTTTTTCCAAAAATTTTACGCAGTCTTTTCCCAATATACTGACACTTGCCCCACTATCCAATAAACCCGAACACTCAACACCATTTATTTTTAGCTGGGCGTAGGGTCTAGGGTCAGTTCTTAAATTATTGATTGTTGACAAAACACTCTTTCTCAATGATTTCCTCTTTTCAAATCTAATTCTTGCTTTTAATATTCTTTTCGATACTGCTCCTATCTGCTTTCCAAAAATTCTATTTCTCGTTTCGTAATATTCTTTTAATCTGACATGCAAAGGTTTGATATTTAATTTATTGACTCTTTCGCTATTAGCCTTACTGATTTCTTTCGAACTAGGGTCCCTTTCTAATATTTTTATTTGAACAGGGAGATTATCTTGTTTCGGGGTTACTGATTCGAGTTGGCTGGGGCATTCTCGGTCGAACGTGAGTCCCCCAGAGGCTTCACGCTCCTGTTCGAGTTTCCCGGGTTACAATGTGGACATTTCGGAGTAATCACTCCTTCGTGCCCGCATTTGTAACAAAATATATTTCTCGTTGCCGATGGGCAATCAACAAATGAATGTCCAGTCACTCGGCAGTTCCAACAGGTTAGCTGTCGACTTCCGGTGAAACCCTTTTGTTGTACCGGACGCGAGCCGGAAGCGTATTGTAATGCTTCGAGGTTCGCTTCTTGAAAATCACAGTCCTGTGGTTCCAGCTCTAACTCGTTGGCCATATAACGATTTGGAGGCCGAGATGGTTTCATCCCCTCTCGATCACGTTCCTTGTAAGGAAAAGCGTACTCAGCGTCCTTGCAAGCTCTTCTCAATTGCTCTAAAGTAAAAATGGGTTGCGGATAAACTAACCTTCCTAAACGTTCATTTAAGTTTTTCTTAAGGATCCTCACAAGATCTGCTTCGGGAATCGGTATTCTCAATT
This sequence comes from Sphaerophoria taeniata, assembly GCA_943590905.1. NCBI lineage: Eukaryota > Metazoa > Arthropoda > Insecta > Diptera > Syrphidae > Sphaerophoria > Sphaerophoria taeniata. The sequence goes on along the minus strand of OX016540.1, from coordinate 19,437,168 downwards.
GAGATCGGCTTTTGTTGATCGCCGCGAAAAATGCATCACTTGATTCCCAAGCCCCCTGTCTGCGGTCCATTATATCTCGCATCACTTCAAAGTCGGATTTAGAGTTTCGGTACTCTCTCATCAGCGCGTCCCTCAAGCCTGGCCAATCATATTGACCCCTATTCGCCCTCAGATGACGCCAATACCACTTGTACGGTTCACCCGCGAGTAACAAATGGAAGTCCCGGAGGACTTCGCCCCATGAACACCCATATTGGCTTTGCAACATCTCTACCATGAAAATAAATTCTTCCACTGACAGTTGGTCTGGTTTACCTTCAAATAAGACTCCCCATTTGTCAATCCGCACCGGTTGACGAGCACTTCTGAGCTGGAAGTGATTACCAGGGGGAGAATACCCATGCTGGCCGTAACCACTTTGTCTCCGGTCCCAGTCCGGCTCTCTAGGATAACCTGAATTCTGATATGAGCTTCCGATGCCGTAGCCGGCAAACCGATTATGGTTTATATTTCAACCTTCACGGAAACCATCTAGTTGAGCCCTAGGTCCCGCCACTGGATTCGCATAGAAAGCACCTGGAGGGATAGGCGGAGGAGGTTGAGAAAAATTTGGATTTGCTAGGTTGTTTCTCGCAAGTGGTGGTCTGGTTGAACCCGACGCCGGAGTTAGGTTTGGTCTCGAAGGAGGCATTCTTTCTTCCAACGGGGGTGTTTTCCTCGTGACACGATTTATGTCCTGCATGAAATTCAGAAACCCGCGTTGGACTTCGGACTTCACCCTGTCTGAAATGTCCTCACGCATTGAATTCGTGTAAGACTCGTAGGCATTGACTATAGCCAAGTTGATAACCACTCGCATCTCGTCGGGAACCTGTTCCCTATACCTGTCGGACTCAAAATCTTCGCTCCTACCTAGGTCTACTACTTCCTGACTGGTAAGTCGCTCAATATTGCCTGAGTTGCCAGGCGGGTTCTCTGGAGTTCCCATGGTAATGGGTTTATCACTTTGGACCCTTTGTTCTTCCTGGGATTCACTCTGTCTTTCTTCAGCCGAACCTCGTTGAGAGTCCGCTTGAATATGGCCCTTTTCCTGGGATCCACTCGCTCTTTCTTCAGCCGAACCTCGTTGAGAGTCCGCTTGAATATGACTCTCTTCCTGGGATTTTTGCCTCGTAACAGCTCCACCACCGTTGTCAAAACCTATCGTCCACGAATGTCCCGCCTTCGATCCGCTTTCACTAGTTTTAGTTGGGGATCGCGCTAACATGTTAAGTTGCACGGTTGATTTTAAGAACGACCTAGTTATTACCCTAGCTTTCGATGATTTCTGTATTTCTTCTACTATGGCTTTTTCTCGGTCCGAGAATTGTCTTGACATTAGCCTTTACTAATATAAATTTTTGCTTGTAAATCAACTTCGATTTTTTTTTCGTTTTGTTGTTTTGCTTTGTTTTTCTGATCTGAACCCACTACAGACAAACAAACACACTTAAAAACACCAAAAAATGTGAAAATAATAAATATAGAGATTAAACATTTAAATATAAATATAAATACAAATATAAACGATATAATATAAATAAAGAAACCAAAATTTTAATATAAATAAATACCCAATCACCAAAAAAAAATCATAAATTTAGTAGTATGAATAAGTGTAATAAGTAAGTAATTAGTGAAATTATAAACCTAATAATCTGAATATGTATATATATCCTTTTTTTATGTTTTGCTGAATTTCATTGATCATTCGGGGGTGTTTCAGACGACTTTTCTGGTTATTTTTAGGGCTTTTTCTTGACGGTTTAGTATGGAATAGGACTCATATTTCCTCTTGCTTTACCTATATCTTTACTGTCTCTTGGTCGGAGGGTGGATTGATGATAAACAAACATTTAAAGACGAAACAAAACATAAATAATGTTTTTCTCCCAGTGTAAGGGCAATTCGTAGCAATCTATCGAACCTTGTCCATAGCCGTTCTGATAAAGTCATACGAATTGTCCTGGTCTTGAACCACTGGCCATCGGGATAAAAAAAAACAAAAAAAACAGTATTTTCTCGCTTTGGTATGAGAGCCAAAATTTCGTCGCGATCCTTTCATTACATTAACACCTTATGAACGATGACTTACGAAACTTTCACTCACTGTAACACCGATATACGAAAACACCAAGCAAATTTTAGCAATAACCTTCCAGCTACATCACGCATCGTCGCAATTAAGAGGGCATGCTCCACAGCGATCCCTATTAAGACATACGCTACGTCATCACTGAAAAACTAAAATTTGTACATTAAGGACTCGACAAGGACAAACAAAAACGTTGGGCGCCATTTGAAATAAGCTTCTTGTTGTTGGTTGCGTTGGGTTTTCGAACATAATAGAAAAATGAAGAAAAAGGGAGAAAAAGAGGAGTCAAGAAGGGGGGACTATCCGTCGAAAGCTATAGAAGAAGGAAAGTAGAGAAAGAATTGTAAAAGAAAACCAACGATGTCCACTGCGAGGGCACTGGCATGCTAGCTGCACTCGGCTCAGCTCGTCGGAAAAGGGGGGTGTTCTTGCCCCCGCAGGAGGACTTCACCTATTTCAAAAAAAAAAATCTCATGCCAGACAAGAAAACGAACACATCTCCTTTTCAACCCACCACTTCGATTCGTTGCTGCTGATGTTGCAACTGTTGGCCTTTGTCCCTCCCAACCTGGAATCCGTTGCCATTTATCTTATTGGGATTCCCCTATCTAATACGATCGCGTCCTATTCCATACTCACCCCCATAACCAGACCTTTAGTCCGTCTTACCGCACCCCCTGTTGAAAAGCTTACAAATCCATCGGGCTCATATTAACCCAAGAAAACAAATATTTTCCATCAAAATTGACGTGGAACTCACAAACGTTTTATTGGATCAAGATTCAAGAAAGCAAAAATTGAAAATTGGAATTTTGCGAAAAATCAAACAAAAACATTAAGTAATTACACAAGGATAATGAAAAATAAGATAAAAAAATAAAAAAAGTTACTTAAAATTAATAATTGAACTGTCAACCTATCGTGATATTGGAGACAATTATACTCCGGCATCTATCCTGCTCGAAAAAAAATCACACCTTTTATTCGCCCTTAAAAGCCCTTGTACATAGGTTTGGCTTTGCTTTCCCGTAATAAAAATTCAACTACCGGGAGCACCTCTCGTACCCTGAACCCCTTTCCCTGCCTACAGAGAGCTCTATGTAGTCTGAAGGGATCGGCAAAATCTTGCCCGGATCCGAGTAGTTCCGGCAAGCCTAGACCCACACAAAAAGACTGGCGGTTTGTGCTTTTTTTTTTTAGAAACGCGAATTGACTCCAAAGTCACGTGAATTGATTCGATCTTAAATTACTTAAACAAAGATATACTAATAATTACAAAGGATATAAAACAAATAGGATGGTTCACGCCAAAAAGTTATAATATTTTTTTCTTTTGAAAATTAAGTACGTAGGTAAGTATATATCTAATTTTGTTTTTGAAGCACTCCCCAAAAATGACTCTTTCGGTTGGCAGCGCACTCCTTCTATCTGGTTTGCCTTGCCAATGGCGGAGTTAGTCAGGAAAACGGACTATTTGCTTAGTGCTTTGCAAGGTGGGCGGCCCTTGGTGCCCTTCTTTCGTGTCGGCCCAAATTACCCCAAATGATAAGAAAAAAAAGTGTTACTTGTTTGGTCTGGGTAGGGCTCAGACCTATATCCTTCTTGGGACGTCCTGCCTTGGTCTTGCCAGAACGTAAGTCCACACGAACCACGACGACAACGGTCACGTGCTATGATCTGGGGTTGATATAGATTCGGTAGTGGGCCGCCTCACTATAAATTTTCACTTTAATTACCACTGTCTAAAACAATTTTTAATGAAGATTAAAGCTCACCTCAATGCTTATTCACAATTAACTAATTAACTTCGTTTTCGGTCTAGAATTCACAAGGGCACAAGGTCACTTTGAGCTTTCACAAAAAAAATCCTTTCTCTTCGTACCTACGCCACTGGATATATTGTGGCACCTGACCGGCTCGACTTTGTTTGATCAAATGATCGACGGAATTCCCTAAGAAAAATCTTAACTATAAGGAATTATATCGAGTGACGTACATCTCTACCTATCTCTTTCTTTTGGTGTTTGCAAAAATTCCGGCCATCTTTTTTTTCTATCGGGAAACCCCTCAGTTATGTACCTAAATTCAAATTATTTTTCGCGCCTTTGAAATCTCACTATTTACATACCCAATACACATATCCATGCTCACACAGACAACGCAAACACAACTCACTCTAAATAAGAACATAAAACACTAACACAGATAACTACTGACAGCGACTCGTCTAAAATACCTAGTCCTCCCGTTCTTCAACCATTGGGCTATCCCGCTCTGTTTTCTGCCTTCAATTTTATATTTCTAAGAACTGTCAGACGCAAAACATTTTTAATTTCGTGTGAAGTTTTCAAAGTAAAAATCTCAGAAAATTGGAAATAAAACTTCTAACAAGAAACAATATAACGCGCTACAACCATAAAAACATATAAATAACAACAGGGAAAAAAAACCAACAAACGCCACCAGTCACAAGAATCGGGATAGAAAACACGATGGCAAAAAAAAAACAAAACAATTCGGATCTTGGGATTTAACCGAGATGTAGACAGAAATGTGCCCGGAATTACCTGTAAGTACATATGTTCTGAATAGCTAATGCCTTCTACTTTCAGTTTATGGGTGTCTCCCAATTGGAACCCAATTACAATGGCCCCCCAGAGACCCAGCACCTCAACACCCCAATGGACGCTCCTACCAGCAAAGGATCTGTGCCTAGCTAAGTGGACCATATTGTTATGGGAATCAGGAGCTTCCCTGGATAATGTTTATCGTGAAGCTCATGATTCTCCGTTTCTACCCTTCCTTGAGCTCCACCTACTACATTTCCCTTTTCTCTTCCAGGTACTCGGATACAGTTTTGGATCCCATTATGGTTACTTTTACACAAGTGTTCCCCCCGGCTAAGCGTATACTCTTGTGTTTATGTTTTTCGAGTATTTGTTATTTAGTCTGTTATTTTGCTTCAGCGCATCCGTAACATTTTTCAAAAAAAACCTTAACACACAAAAAAATTCATGTAATATGAAAAATAAATATATTATATTTTTGCTTTGCACTTTTAGCATATTTTATTATTATTATTATTGTTTACCAATATTTGTATCAAAAATATTAAAAATCTTAAAAAGAACGCAAAAAAAATCGAAATAGTATGCGACACCCTTAGGAACAAACAACATTTTGACATTTTCAATTCAAAAGAAAAATGCCAGGAAAGGGTAAGTATTGCAAACAATTATTTCTATATATTTTATTTCCCAATTGCTTCTAAGAACAATCTTCCGAAAACCTTTTTCTCTTTCAGTTTGGGAAATTGTCACCGGACTTTGCATTCGAACCATCGAAACCGGAGACACGGTGCGTTGTGTGGCCTTGTGTCCCAGTGCCAAGTTGCAGTGGCGTCAGGCAATCGTCTACTCCTAATCAACCCCAAGGCCGGTGGCAAGCTGATTGTGAAGAAGACAGACGATCTGCTGGACGAAGTGCCCAAAGTCGACAATATGGATAGTCAGCGCATCAAAACCATCGTCCAATGGTCGGTGGCCAATAAGGAGGAACGCTTGACTATAACACATTTCAAGCCTGTCCGAGAGGTCACATGGCATGAACGTGGTGACTACCTCGCGACTGTAATGCCAGAGGGAGCCAACCGATCAGCAATGATTCACCAGCTCTTGAAACGTCGTCGTAGTCAAATTCCGTTCTGGAAGAGCAAGGGTCTCATTTTTGTGCTCTTACACCCGATTAAGCCTTGTCTCTTTGTAGCTGTAAGTTCTATGATTTTTTAGAGAATTTCTTAAATCAACATTCCATTTCCAGACTACACAATTTTCTCATTTATGACCTCGTGAACCAGGAACTCATCAAGAAACTGCTCACAAACTCCAAATGGATTCCAGGAATGTCCATCTACCCCAAGGGCGACAACTTGCTTGTGTCGACTTATGACAAGAAGATGCTCTGGTTCGATTTGTTGGAACCTTGCACTCCCCTCAATTGTTAATGCTGTCTGGTGTTGGCCTTGGAGAAAATCTACAGCGCGTAGGAATACCTCAACTTTTTGAACTTCCTGTTGGCCAGGTTCTATACGATCAGATTTGTCATTTCGGGCCTGTTTTCACTGCAAAGTCTACGGGATCTACACTACATACATAACTGCCGGATACAATAACAAAAATGAACGTTGATGACTATATGGCTGGATTTCTTCAACAGCCGCATTTGAGGCATTGGCCTTTCACCGAACCCAAAATTCGGAAACTCTAGCAGATGTACCCAATATTGAAATAATTGCTGGTGCCTTGAGCTTGGCAAGTGATGGTTATTAAAAACGCAGCCAATTTTCGTGATGACGTTTACCAGAAAGCATTCAAGGAACTAGAAAATCGAGAACACTTTATGACGGTTCCTGTGCTTCTGTACCCAAAATCTCCAGGTAGTCTTTGTTTAAAGGATAGAAATCCATTCATTCCTCCTGAAATCAACCCCAACTATTTAAAAGAACAAAAAGATGTTGAAATAATATTGGAAGCAATCAAGGAGGCTATTCGAATAACGGAAACACCAGCTATGAAAAAAAATCAATGCTACATTGTGGCAGAGAAATGTTCCGGGGTGTGAAGATTTTGGATTCGGAACTGACAATTATTGGAGATGTTCGATAAGAAATTTGTCATAAAATTTTTATCATTATACTGGAACTTGTAAACTGGAACTTGTAAAATGGGACCGGCGCGCGCGGCGACCGATCCGATGGCAGTAGTTACTCCACAACTTAAAGTACGTGGCATACGGAGACTGAGAGTAGCGGACAATAGTGTTATTCCCCGTATGCCTGCAGGGCATCCGCTCGCTGTTGCTCTTATGATTGCTGAAAAGGCTGTGGATTTAATTAAGAATAAATGGAGTAGATGGTACTGAGGGAGAAATAAGGCTTTCAACTTTCTATATCAAATTAAATAAATATTTGTTTTTAATTTGTCAATGCAAAAATAAACTATCGTCTTACTTGACGTACTTGAATAAAATATAATTATAATTAATGTTTTTGGTGTTTCATAAATCTAATGGCGCAAAATTAAAGTCCGCTAATGAACAATTTTAAGAGAATTAAGTGTGATGATTACTTGCAGTTTCCCGTGGCTTTGTGGTTAGGTGCGTTGGCTGCTAAGCAGAACGTTGTGGTTTGGAGCCCAACTGACTGTCGACACAAGACTTATGACAAGGAAATGCTGTGGCTTACTCTCATCAACAATTCTCTGAGTGCGTGTGAAGAATTGAGGGGACCTACAATTTAACCCCGATTCCGAACGGCAAAGTTGAGAAGCACTTTTTCATGACAGATTGATACTCTTGGAAGATTTGTCAGGTCTTCGCAAGAGGCAGTACCCGTGAAAGATGGAATAAAAACCAACGACGTTCTGCTTAGCAGCCAACGCGAATCCCAAGGTCGCTCCATACCCATTCACAACCTTAAAACCTAATATTGGAATGATCCAGTACGATGACTACGAACAAGTAGCAGTCGCACATTTGCCAGGACTCATTTCAGATTCAAATAAAAACAAGGGTTTCAGTTTTTCAAGTACACTGAGAGGTGTTCGGTATTGATGTTCGTGCTAGACGCTTCCAGCAAAGAGCCCTGGAAGCATTACGAGATTCTTGAGTTGAGAACAAATTTTGCAAATGAGGTCGACGAGCAAGAAGCCAAACTGAATGGAACTGAAAGGAACTCGAACAGCGACTTAACCGACCAGTAATCGGAATCAGTGCGAAGATGGGTACAAATCTGACAAAGCTCTTGGTAGTCATCCGTGAGTACTACGATGCACAGAGAAAAAAAGAATCCGGGGACACTTAAAACATCTGAGATTGTAAATAAAATTGTAGGTCTGAAATTCTTGTTGGCATTAGATTAGAACTGTTTTTATTTTAATACAAATAATAACACAAAATTGTCATTTTCTCGTCCCGCCTTTACAATCCTTCAGATGTCGGTCACCAAAATGCACCGACCGACGCCAACATCATGTACTTGGGGTTGAATTGCACACACTGCAATGCATCAAACCTTGGCAGTTGTGTGGATTAGAGTTGGAATAACTGATATCAACTGTTCACTCAGAACACCGTCAACCGCACCAGCATGTCGGATTATTTTTTCCATCAAATGGATAAGTTCCTAGAACGCAAAATAAGCAGTGTTGTACTGGTTGTACACTTCACTATTTATAATGAATTTCTTACCAAAATGCTCTTTGACGTCATACACCGCGGGAAGAGAAACAGATTGTTTCTTCAGTGCTATTTTGTTCGGCTATCAATGTTATTTCATGCAAATCCTTTCGCATGATATCCACCGCTGTGTCCATAATCGTCCCACAGAATCGATTCCGGAACAAAATATCAAACTTCTTTGTGAACTAGACAAGGGCCAGATCGGTATCCTCGTTGATAAGCAGTGAATCGGCTAAAAATTTATGGAAATTCAGGACATTTTAACCAGCCAGCGTTGATTCGTGCACTTCGTCCATTGTTTCGGGAACTGCATTCGTCAGACGTTAATTTATAATCAATGCCAAAACAATTGGCTCGAAGCAATTATCCAGTCGGAATTAACTTTTATGATGTGATAGCATTCAAGACGATTGAATATCTTGTCTGTGGGATCGTCGTCGATGAGGTGTTTGTGTTTGCCAACAATTTCCATGACAATGAGGTATTCCTTATTGGATTTGGCTTCTTCGAGACTCTGGAATAGCTCATCAATTCGCTGGATTTTGCACGAGACTTTGAGGTTGATTGATATTTCTTTGAATTTATTGATGCATTGCTGGAGATCTTCATTTGCTTCGCAAATAGCATTTTGAGTGCCTCCTTCGACGATTTCTAGGAGTTATTTGACCTGCAAATATGGCGATTGTGGAAACAAGAAACACACAGCGTAAACTCAAAAATCTTCAGGGATTTTGAATTTACCTCATTGAAGAAATAAACATACCTCTTTTATGAGTGTTCCACCCTCTTCCAAATTCAATTCGTTGCTTGATAAATCCACCAGAAACATGATTTGTTGCGACAATTTTAGATTTCATCTGGAACAAATAAACAAATGATTTTTTTTCTTCTTCTTTTTTTGGCTTCTGTCACTTTGGGCCCAGGAAAAAAATTTGCCCACGGTTGAGGTCATAGAGAACCTATTTACCTAGAGTCGCAACTCGTTCTCTTTTTTTAAAATTCACTGTCCAAAAAATTTTGTGGTGAGTCTCTCAATTTACTCTCATTTTTCGTGTCCGTGAATCTGTGTAAGAGGTGAAAACAAAATTCAATATGGCGTCTGCGCCCAGTTTTTTTGTTTTTGTTTTGTCAAAAGTGACAGATTAAAAAAATAAAAAAAAAAATTATTGCGATTTGTGATTGCATTTCAAATTGGTGCAAGTTTCATTTGCATTTTTCATTTTCTGCAGTTTGATGAAAAAAGAAAAGGAAAATGAAACTGAATTGAATTCGGGGAATCTAGATGACCAGATTCCTGAGGAGGAACAAAAAGACACAAGAGGAAAGCCATTGAAAATGCGAAGCAAACAAATGAACACAGAAAGTCGATGCTCAAAAGAAGACTGCTACGAAGGAAGAGCCAACAACCAGCAGCAGTGGTGGTGAAGAAGAGAGGCCTCGGAAGAAGACATCTCACAAAAAAATCGAGAAGGAATCCGTGCAAGCTACGAACACCAAATTGAAGCAGAAAACGATTCCAGCTTCTTGGGAAATCAATAAGATTCCAGATGAAGCGACTGCTCCTAAGGAAGAGGTGAATTCAGTAAGTGAAGAGCCTGCTCCAGAAGAAGAACCACTATCAAGTAAGGCTTCCACCAAATCCATCAACATACACCCCAAAAAGCCGCATCCGGCCGAATTGAATGCGAGGAAATCCCCAAAAAGAAACAACGTCTGATCGTCCTGATGCGAAAACGCCAAACAAAACCGATCCACTGAAGATTACAGAATTGAAGAAATCCAAGACTCCAGAGGAGACCGTGGAAGATGAAAAGCAGAGGAAGCGCAGAAGCAGTGAGGACTTCAGCATGGGCTCCTCAACCGATTGCGGTGAAAGCGACTCGTTCTAGTTCTAGAGGTGGCCCAGTAGAGACGACTTTTGAACTTCCACAAGTGAAACGGAATAATCTCAAGGAATCACTTATACAATTCCAGAATACAAAGAAAATAAAGCAACTAAAAGTAAACAAATCTGAATTTCTTTTCTTATTTGATTTAAGTGAAAAGTGATACTATTTCGTGATTAATGAAATGGGCTTTTGGAAAGTGATACTGTTTAAGAGACTTCAATATTGGTTATGGTACATTTTCGGTTTCTGTTGTTATTGACAATTAATAGCAGACTTTTCTTCATGAAATAGTTTAAAACAAAATCTTATACGTCTACTTGAATTTGCGCCGCCAGCGATCGATGAGACGGGCCGGGTCGACGCAACCATGATGATGCAGTTCATAAACAAAAACAAGGCAAATTTACTTTTCTTCACTTCGCATCGCCTTTAATTTCTTAAATTTTAGAAAACAAATTAAAAATAAATAAATAAAAAGATAAATTTACAACAAAGAATTTGCTTACTGCAGTTAAAGTTATAAACATTTTTGTATGTCTTACAATTGGTGGCTTAATCACATTTCAATCTTTCTAGTTTGGAGGCCGACTTACAGCATCAGGGATCGACTTAATTCCAATTCGTTCACTGGTTCCGTAAAGCGGCCTTCATCTAGAGAAATTCAATTCAATTCAATCAAATCATTTCGCAATCAATAAAAAATGTAATCGTAAAACTATTTTGCAGCACCTTGCCCGATGCTTGTTTGATTTGTAGCTATGGCTGATGATGTTGGGAGATCTTTGGCTTTGGCTGCTTCAATGGCATGGATGCGCGCCGCAGCGGCTGGGAACATACTTCGAAGGACATGGTTGAAGCCCAGAGAGGCTTTGTTGCAATTGGATTTGAAACGTTTAACCCCAAACGCACGAATTGCTCTCGAGGAACCAAATACCTCACCCACTTTGGGACAGGATTTGTTTTCGAGAGTAGTCGCCTTGAATAGAGTTTGCCATCTCGAATCTCTCTCCTCACTGTGTCCTCTGTCAAAACATGTGAACTGGAAACAAAAAAAAAACAAAAAATTAAGCAAACATGAACTTTGGACATACATTCATCAAGCATTACAAACCTTGCTGGATTTGGATATCTGTTCCAATAAGCCTGAACAACCTGCTTCCAACTATAGTCAAAAACAGTGCGTGATTCATCAAAGGTTCCAATATTACTGTTGTCTTATGTATGATTTATTGGATTGCACTTTTTCGGTTGTCCATCGACAATCAATTTGAACGCTCCGGGGTTAACTCAAGACGACACGAATTCACTTGCAATAACAATTCAATTGTAAATAACGATCAAAACACATTAAACACAAAATCGCATGGAGTAGATAAATTGAATTTTGGTTTTGGGTAGACGTGGTTTGTGGCCTTGTCACGATAGACGGAGAAATTGTGCTCTTGTATTGGAGTCATTGAAAGCCATTGCGCTTTTATGCTGTAGTATTCCATGGTTTTTTCATTGCGACGCTTGGAAAGCTCAACATCGGTGTCCCCAATTGTAGTTGAGTAGATATATCCATACTTCGCTGCGGATTCGATTGTCCACACCGACGCAGAACCTGATCTCCTTGATGCGTGTTTGGCGTCCGTCGAGCGTTTGGAATTCAAGCCACTGGTTTCCACTGGAAAATGAAAAATAATCAAATTAGTTACATGATTTACTTACATAGCTGGGAAATAAGTTCAACTTACTTTTCTCATCTCCTTTTTCTTTTTCATTGAAATTTTCTTTAAATAATATTTTCACATTGTCATTGTTGACGTTTTTCTCAAGTTTTCTGTCAAAAATACTCACCTCATCGTGGGCAAATTATGAATAATATTTAGGACATGTCCGCACTGTAAGGCTGTGTACAAACTCTGTCAACACATTTTAGTGTTTGTTTTTAGTTATTTATTCGTAAATAATAGTTAAATTTCATTCGAAAAGCTGCAAAATATTATGTACTGCACTTTGTATTATTATATATGTACTAAGAAATTGAATTTCATACAAATATATTTTCTTTTTACGTTTTTGAATTTAACTGACTCTTAATTTTGAATTTTGAGCGCAGGTTTTTAAATTTGGGCTCCGGTTTTTCACCTTATTGAGCCCAGCCCAATGTCCATTAAAATGAGAATGTATTGGTTCGGCTTCCCATTTGAAATGCATTGAGAAACCTACACATTCGCATATTAATGGATATTTTATCAAATTTAATTATTTAGGTCGAAAGAGAGCAAAATGCCTTAAGTTGCGACTCTAGGTATACCTCCTCTGTGGTTGAGGTGAAGTTTTTTTTTTTTTTCTAAAATTTACACGGACACGAAATTAAGAGAGGATCGTGAGAGTTCACCTCAGAAGAGATTTGCGGGTGTTTTCGGAAAGGGACGAGGAAAGTCGGGCCTCTAGGTAATATATGTCCTCTATGCTCAAACATTTGTGGCGGAGAATGACTTTGTGTACTTTTATTAGTGAAAAGTGTGACCTGGTCCTTAGAAAATATTTCATTCCCAGTCTGAATCGGGGTTAGGAAAAATGTCAAAACGAACGAAATTTTTTTCTCCGAAAACAGTAATGCCAATAAGCTTACATGGAGCAAAGTAAAGTTGATAATCAAAAACGATAAATAATTTTTGATAATCAACTATCGCGTTACATGATTCCGGCCCAGGATTTAGCAGTTTTTAGTAACTTTCGGCAGCTTGAAGTTACTTGAAAAAGTAAAGGAACGGACCTTATGTTACTGTGTTGGCCTTTTCCAAAATAGAAAAGGAGTGCTTACCCATCACTCCCTCAGGTAGTGAAATCGTCACTCCCTACTTTTTCTTGGAGTGAAGGAGTGATTAACAATACATGCAACTAAACGTCAAAGCACTCCCTTTCCGAAAATGAATTCCAAATTCGTTGACAGGGAGTACACTCCCAAAAGTAGTTTTGGAAAAGGCCATGTGTGTTTGCCTGTTTGGAACCTCTCACTGTCGAGTTCTGTATCGAGCTTCTAGTACAAAAAATTTAAATTTTCTCCTCAGTTATCGAACTGAATTTCATTCGATACATATATCAGCATATACTGATGGGAGGAACTTTCTAAGAAGAAAATTGAATTTTTCTTATTTTGAGTTATTTTATTATAAAATTCTGCTAGTAGCCAACTTCACGGTGATTCCACTTGTAACGGACGAAACAGTAGCCCTCGAAATTTGTGTAGCGTCGATTAGATGAACTAATTTGTTTGACGTTTCATGATGGCGTTTTTTTTTTAATATTAAGGCCGTGTGCGAATTGAGATAAAAAGGGGTTAAAACTTGACGTTTGGTTAAACTTTGACATTTCGCATTGAAGCCTTAGAAGCCGGCGGCGCGGCGTTCCTCTCTCCTCTTGTGCTCGTAGAGCTCAGCTCTTGTCCTTCTATGTAGCGCCGCTTTGTATGCCTCCTGCTTGGCTTCATGGCAATGTTGCCACTGGTCTTCGATACTTGATGTTGGCGGCATAGGGCTCCTTAAGAGGTTATTTGACACTCTATCAGAGAAAGATCTGGCGATCTCTTGCGATTGTAGCCGTCCGACGTCAAATTTTCTTGCAGCACTTCCTTGTTTTGGCCTTATCGGGATATCGGATACGACGAGGTAGTAGTCCGAGTCGATGTTGGCTCCTCGGAAAGTTCGCACATCTAGAATGCTGGACAAGTGTCATCCGTCGATCGCAATGTGATCAATCTGGTTGACGGTTGTTTGATCAGGGCCCATGTTCTGTAACTTATCACTCGCAAGAAAAAAGTGATAAACGCAAGGAATCGAAACAAATTCAATGAAATTTGTTTCGATTCCTTGCGTTTATCACTTTTTTCTTGCGAGTGATAAGTTACAGAACATGGGCCCAGGAGATCTCCATGTACCTTTATGGATGTTGAGATGTGGGAACCAGGTGCTTGTTACCACAACATCCCGCTCGCAGCAAAATCGATCAGTCTGAATCAGTTATCAAAAGTGGTGTCGTGCAGGCTGTGCTTTCCGACTATTCCGCCAAAGGTGTCCTCTTTTCCCAGCTTTGCGTTAAAATCGCCGAGGACAATTTTCATGTCATAGCTAGGACATTGCTCATATGATTTGCCGAGGAGCTCGTAGAATTCGTCTTTTATTTTAGATTAGCCTACAAGTGGACAAAGCAAAGAAAACTACCAAATTGTATATATATATATATATATATTGAAAGATATATTTGAACAATAACAATTTCAACATTTAAAAATGATTAAATTTAGTTTCACCCTAAGAAAACTTACATTTAAATGTATGTATGGAGAATATTAGTATCATGGAGATTCATTGCATAGATGAATCGTCAGAGGTTTGTGTCATGGAAATGTTTGTTGTAACTTCTTGGAGAATCTTATTTATTTCCCGAGTTTGTGCCTGTTCCTTGTAGATTTGGTACAATTTCTCAGATTCGTTTGTTTTTTGTCTCTTAAACATGGTTGTCCTTAAACTATCTTTTCGACGAATTTGCTTTGTCACATTTGGCCTGGAAGAATTTTCTCTTCCATCATCTTGAACTAGAGTAGACGTGTTCAGTCGGGAGCAGTTCGGTCTCAAAGAAACGCTTTGTAGCTGGCATGAACTAACTTCATTTCGATAGAGAATGCCACTGCCAGTTGACGGTGCTATTCCCATAGATTCAAGCAATCTCTCTGATTCACACAATTCGTCAGATGTGATGAACACATCCGGCATCGGAACTTTCTTTGTTGTTTTTCTATCATCGGCAGCCAGCAGGTCTCTCAGTTTGGACAAGATGGAACGTAGAATCTTGAAGCGTTTTATGATTCGTCCCGGTTCGACTTGGTTAAAACAAGCTAGAATCGCTAAGCATTCCTCTAGCATCAGAATAAACTTTTCGTACAGTGTTTTCTTGTCTGAATCTTTATGAAAATCCAAATAAGTGCTATTGAGATCCAGATGTTCCTTGAGGATGAGCCCCATTTCAAGAATATCCGATAACTGTTGTTTTTTTAAATTTTGTTCTTTCGATGTCGTGTTGATAACTTCCGATAGCATTTCTAAGTAGCAGGTGCAGAATGCGTTACTGTCAATAATCTCTTGTATAGCGGCTTTGAACTTGTCCATCTCTTCATTGAAGTGTTGCTCAAGTATTTCCGAATAATCATCGAGATTTGATTGCAGCGCTGGGATTATGCACGAATCGAGAGACTCCAGTGAGGCTAGGGAGCTACGAACTGCTGTTCTAATTCGCAGGTTAGGGGCAAAGGCAATCGCGAACGTACCAATTTGTGTTGTGCGGTCGATGTTGACATCGAAATCAGCGATTAGTTCATCAAGAATAGTGTCGTCGGTATTCGTTTGCAAAGCTTTGCGGAGTTTTTGGATCGAGAATTTGTTGAAATCGATAAAAGTATTAAAAACTAACCGCAGGAGACTTTCATTAATAAAATCTTCAAGTTGATAGAGAGAATTCTCTAAGGACATTGCTTTAAGTTTCCGGTCGCTTTCATTTATATTCGGGTTTTCGCATTCTTCTTGGAAAGCCATGCAGTCGCGAATGGTTTTTTGACAGAGAATGCTTACGATCTTTTTATCATTTTTGAGAGTAACATTTGCAAAGGCTAAGGTGTGGCTTAAGATTTGATCGACAAGAGAACGGATTTCTCTGCTTGCAGACAAGGATTCAGCGTTTTGTTCGGCTTTGTTAAGGCCAATGATACCTTCATTGAACGAGCTGTATGGAGCGATTTCTTCTAAGACTTTGTCCATCAAAGTGACAAAGTTTGATTCTTCAACAAATGTCGACATTCTGGTCACCGAATTAATTGTACTTTTCATTCGATCCAAACACCACATAATTCGATCGAGGAAATGCTGACGTGAGGCTGATATAGCGCATCCACCGGACTCTTCAGACTTCATAGTTTTTTCTAGGTGCCTTATACAAGTTGTGATTTGCGTCAAACAAAGGAACATGGTTGCGATTATCTCGTCCATTTGTGAGCATTCGGAACTCAGGAATTCGCGTAGAATATTGGCGAACGTTTTTATTTCTGCACAAAAGTTGTTAAGCCACTCAATACCACTGGATTTGGTGCTCGTGTAGCCATTGAAGATGGCGTTTCGACATTTCAAGAGACTATTTTGAAGTTTTTGGGAAGTTGTTTCCATTATCTCTGAATTGGACTGGGATTAATGTATTTTTTTTACTTGAACAAATTGTTCTTCGCCGTTTCAGAATTAAATTGATTTTTTTTTTCAAAATTAAAATCGAATTTTGAATATAATTATTACACTTGTAAATTACTACCACTTAACTTTCGATGATGATGTCAGTCTTTGAACTGCGTTTTATACCTGGTTGCTGGTGGTTGTTATAGGCTTTGTATATGCATTTGCCTAGTACTATCAAGAATGGTTTTCTGTCAAAGCAAGCAGAGAACACACATTACAAACTTATGTAAAAAACTGTCAAAAAACTGTCAAACCAAGCAGAAAACCATTCTTGATATTACCTGGTAAATCCATATACAAAGGTTATAGGAGGCAACGGTCGGTGATTGCTTTTTGGTGCTGCCAAACGTTGTTAATGTAATTACTTTTTAATTATTATTGGTGCTGCCAAATATTGTGAAAATTAATTAATGCGATTGGGTTTATACGATATGTGAGTAGAAAAGTTTGTAATTTGTTTTAATTTCCATGTAGAAAAAATCAGGGAAATTAAAATACTTATGAAATTTGTTGGTATGCAACATTATTAAGACATTGCATATAAACGTGTTGACGAAATTTCCAATGTTGAGCCATTTTTGAGATATCTAGAAAAGAGTATTATAAACCCAAAAGGTACTATAAAATGGATATCTTTTCCGATTTTTTTGTTATTGAAAAATATATTTTAAATAATATCTTGGAATGCAATATCACTAAGGATAATGTTAAGTATAATCGTGCAAAATTTTAACAAAATCGGTAAAGCCGAAATGGAGATATACGGGAATAATAAAAAAATCAGCCGCAAAGTCCCTAGTATTAGAATGTCACTTGGACACAGGGCCAGTAAGGGGTATAGATAAAAATCTGATAAAATTAGAGGATTGTTTTTTATTTATTTGTAGACGATTAAGCATACCTACATATCTTCATTAATTTTCGAAAAAAAAACAAATAAGAACCATACGTGGAAATACATACCTGCTTCCGGTTGGTAGAGAATGCAGTTTTGTAAGGATATTTTAAATATTGTTAATCTTTTTATTACATATCTGACCTTCTAGATATTACCAAGCTACGTACCTATTTCTTTCTAGATAATATGTAATCCATTTCTAGGGTGGGATGTTGGCTCTTTATAATATTAGAGTAATAAAACAAAAATTGAGGTATGAATGAACATTTTAAGGATAATCTATGAACGAACTAGTTTCAGTAGGTAATAAATAATAATAAAGAAAATAGGTAAGGATTTCTTTTTTTTTGTTATCCTGTTGTAGGAGGGGCAGCGGGCAAGTTTTTGTTCTAGCTTGTAGCTAGCTATTAGATTCTGATTTAGGAATTCAAATCTAATATATAAAATTCGCAGGTGGCCATGGTTCAGAGGATAGTGTAGTTGACTGCTAAGCCAAACGTTGCGGGTTCAAGCCCCAGCATCGGCATTAGTCTTTTTCTACAATAATCGCCAGCTTATCTGAGGCCACCTGTGCGATAATATGAGACAATATAAATCTAAGTCTCCTCCTCTGTGCCATGTAGGTTTATGTTATGTGTTCTTTCTTTATATGTGTCTATATGTCTCTCTCTGTCGTTTGTCTTGTTTCAGTCCCAGCCGATGGCCTCAGTCGCCAGTGCTACTATGTGTCTGTAGTTCGTATCATTCATGTGCGAAGTACTGTAATAGTGTAATGTCAATGTCAATATATAAAATTCTCGTGTCACGGGGTGCGTAATTGAACTCCTCCGAAACGGCTCGACCGATTTTCGTGAATCTTTGGCCAGGGGGAGAATCGGACAACATCTATTTTTCATCCCCCTAAATGTTAAGGGTAGTCCACCCTTAATTTTTTTTTTATTTTTTTAGACAAATTTTTTTGTTTTTATTTTTTTATGATACATCATACTAAAATACATACAACCCTAACCCTCTATGATCAATCCTTATTTTTTATTTATTAATTAAAAACTTTAATTTTTTTTTTGGCAAGATTTTTATTTTTAATTTCTCATGACTTAGAAGCGGGGTAGTCGGTAGCGGGTAGTGGGTAGCAATTACTGCTTTAACGGGTAGCGTTTAGAAATATTGGGTAACGGGAAGTGGGGTAGCGGGTAACAAGGTAGCTGGGTATGACGGGTAGCATGTAGAGGGTAGTTGGGTAGCGGGTAGTAGGTTAAGCGGGTAGCGTGTGTAAGTATTGGGTAGCGGGTGACAGGGTTACTGAGTATAACGGGGTAGCGGGTAGACGGTAGTGGAGAAGCGGGGAGAGGGTAGTGGGTGGTTTGGTAGTGGGCTACAAAAGTCTAGGTCTTTTTTATATCGATTGAGGCAGTACGAAGTCTGTCGGGTCAGCTAGTAGGTATAGATAAATTATGTGGTTTTCCATTTAACCAAAACATTGATGTGCCGTCGACGGGCCGGCAATATTTTTTTCTTAAACGTTTTCCAATGGAAAAAGTATTGATGTTTTTTCCCGACGAATTGATTCGTTTTGAATTCGTCTTTTGAGACGAATCTACACAGATTTTCACACTGATTTTAACACATACTAAAAACTTGACAGTTTTTGCAAATGGAATAATCATTTGTTAAAAAAGAAAATAGCAGAGAGTGCGTGTTTGTTGTGTTATAATTACTATAAATAATAGAAAAGTGAATATTATAAAGAATAATAATGAAAATAAAGAATATTAATGAAAATAAATAAGGTTGTTCTCAAGAATAGGTACATATAACATGGACATCATTACAAGCACGAAGATATGCTGAAAATTTTTTATTGGATCATTGGATGAATTCGACGAAATCAAGATCAAGATTACGATTAAGACGAACATGTTCATCTTTTTTATAGCATGTTCATCTGCATTTGAGGTTCCTATAACTGAGTTCAGGTCAACAGCGAATCTCCCATTCTCATCTGAACGCTAAAAAAGCAACAAAAACTATAATTGTCAATTTTTTGTTAAATATTTCTAATTAGACTGTAGGTACTTTTACTTAAAGACGATCAATGCATTTATATGAAGAATTTGCCACCGGAATTTCTTTATCTAATTGATAAATAAATGTGTAACCAAAAAAATGGCGACTCTTCATCTGTCACTGAGCTATAAAAAATTATGGCAATTAAAAAAGCAGGCATATAGTGTACTCTTTCAATCTTTTGTATAACGACGTATATCTCACCCGCTTTACTTTTCTTGATTTTTACAGATCAAGATGATGCAGATACATGTAAATCTACCATAATGGAGTGGTGATTGCAAGCGATCTTATAGTACGTTTTCACCTACACCTAAATCACCTTTTTCGAGATTTAGAGCTAAATCTTCTTCTAAATGTCGAGATTTACCATACAAATTTTAAATCTCCTTACGAGGAGATTTAAAATAAATCTTCTATAAATCTCCTCGATGATTCCAGGCTGAATGATTCCATGCTGTAATAACGAATCAAACATACCTAATTTCGGGAAATTATTCAGTTGAATGTCTTTTTTTTCTTGACAATCGCAATTCAATTTAAATTTCAAATAACACAGCCGGTCGAAAGTTCCTCAAGTTTTCAAAAATGTAAGTGGATCATAAAAATTACGCTTGTATTATTATTAAGATTTTTTCAACTTAAAGAATTATAATAAGAAATATAATTTTTAAATTGCAGATGCTGGCGAATAAAAAAAAAAAAAAAACAGAAAGTTGTGGCGGCTGGAGGAGGAAGAGTTATTGATCGAGGTTTGGGCGGACAAAATATTGCAACTGCGTGGGCAAAGAAAAAACTCCCTCATCTACAAGGAGATGGCGGAAGTTATAAGAGGACATTTGCCAGAGGAAATAAAAATAAAAATACATAACCTCACCAATCGCTATAAGTAAGTTCCAACTAGGTTCTTGTATATATTCATTATCTTAATGCCTTTTGAAAATATTTACTTTCAGTAAGGAAAAAAAATTAATGGGTCCATCCGGTGGTTCCCCGTCAGAGTAGAGTCAACAAATGTGATAGCAATAGTTTCAATACTGTTCTTTTAAAAAAATTTGCAAAAAATTGAAAAAAAATAAGTTTTGATTTTTATGAAATCCTTTTTTCCTTTTGTGAATTGTGAAATGTCATAAATATAACGGGAAAATAAATCTTGCAAAAGACAAGCTAAATCTTATTGGGCCAGTGAAAACACTTCGAGATTTATTTTAAATCTTCTTCGCTAAATCTCGGATTTAGGGTAGGTGAAAAAGTAGTATTACTTTCAAAGTGTATATACAAAGATTCTTTTGTTTCACAGTACCATCGGACCTTTGTATATGAATTTACCATGCAAGCAAGCAGAGAACACACATTACAAACTTATGCAAAAAACTGTCAAACCAAGCAGAAAACCATTCTTGATATTACCTGGTAAATCCATATTCAAAGCATCGGACCAATGAAAGCGTTTCATAAAAATGACTTGATGTGAGCACTGCTTTATCTCGTTATGATACCTTTCGTTAAATTCTGTCAACGAAGAAAAAAAAACAAGCCATGCGCCTTGAGCCGGCATCTTTGAATTTGAAGGCGACGGCGACGGCTTCATTTCATATTCTGAAAATATATATTTTTCGGCCGAAAGAAAGTCAAATAGATTGCGTGCAATTGAAATTGTGAAATTTTACATTAAAAATCCAGCAATTAATCAATTAAAATATTTGAAATTTATTTATTTTTGTTGGAGTGTTTATTATAATCAATTAAATGGTGAGTGTGTTTGATCGTTTTGAAGTTGAAATTGATTTTTTTTCTTCGTGGTTATGATGATGGCAAGTGTGGTTTCAAGACGCCATTTTGAGTTGAAATGGAAATTTTTGCCTTGCATATTCGACTTTCTAAAAACCATTAAAGTAGTGTTTTTCTAAAATAAATAATTGTTTAAGGTTTTTAAGTTAGTCACGGTCATGTGAATGTTTTGAAAATGCATTTTTGTCCATGCATGTGATCGCCATTGGTGTCTCGACAAAAATCTATGGATTATATCAGTTCGTGGATGAAAGATTTGTATGTATCCATAAGCAATTTAAGGTATACATTTTTCTCAAAGTTCAAATATAAAATGGAATCTAATTGTATTGTTAAATTTTTCAGTCAACATAAATCCGCCTTTTTTTGCAATCCTTTTTGTAACTTAATGATTTGGTTTAAAAATACTTCTTGCGGCTTTCGTTCTCACAAAAACCACCTCAAAAAATAAAATTCTTAACACCTTACTCACCAGAACGGGGTCGTCCATTGTTAAAACTAAGTTGAGAGGAGACGCTTAGGTATTAACTGAGTTAGCGCTGAAATACCTACTTACGCTGGTGTCGTTGACTGAAGTTGTAGCGGTGCCTGCTTAAGTTAAAATTCTGCCTTTGATTATATTTTGTTTAAGACGTCAAAGTTGGTCATCTTCGCTTTCTCCTCAGGACTAATGCCATGAAGCTGAATTTTGCAAAATTTTGCTTCTGGTGTTGGAAGTCGTGAGTTTTGCTTCGAGAATGAAAGTAAAGAAGACGCAAGACTGCGCATAGCTCAGTCCGAAAAAGAATTTGACAGCAATGCATAAGTGAGACTTTTCCCGCGTGAGTTCTTCAGCGTCATTTAATACAAGTGGACGATTTTTTTATCAAACACGCCATTGTTCGATAAAGCTTATTTCTATAGACGCTACTATACTTACTTACTTTCTTAAGGTGGCACTACAGTCCGGTGTGGGCTTTGGCCTCAATCAACAGTCTCCGCCACCCTAGCTAGCTAGGCGATGTTAAGTAAGCTGATTCCTCTGTAGTTGGCGCAGTAAAAAGGATCTCCATTCTTCAGGATCTGGCAAACAATGTTGAGGTTCCATTCAACAGGCATGCATTCTTCCGACCATATCTTACAGATGTTTTGGTGCATGCTCCTTTCTAGATCGTCGCCTGCTGCTTTGAACAGCTCGGCAGCTGGACCATTTGCTCCAGCGGCTTTGTTGGATTTCAGCCGTGATATTTCCGTTTTCACTTCTAGGTCGGGTTCAGGGTTGGCTATCATCGTGTACGATAAAAGGCTCCTGTCTGACGGCGGGGTTTTGTTCCCTTGTTTATCTCTGCAGGCATCGGTTCTTGCTCGATGACCTTGAGCCAGCTGTTTTACCTTCCGATAAAACCTCCGAACTTCATTCCTGCTGTTGGCCACTTTAACCTAACCTAACTTAATCTAAGCCACTTATCCCTTGGCTCTCCATGGCAATAAGTAATTTAACGG
Organism: Sphaerophoria taeniata; assembly: GCA_943590905.1. Classification (NCBI taxonomy): domain Eukaryota; kingdom Metazoa; phylum Arthropoda; class Insecta; order Diptera; family Syrphidae; genus Sphaerophoria; species Sphaerophoria taeniata. The sequence goes on along the minus strand of OX016540.1, from coordinate 19,414,407 downwards.
ACCTTTAGTTGGCTATTTCTGGCCTCAAAAATGTTAAAGTGACGTTAAGCGAAGGCTAGCTTTCACGGTAGACTCAATGCTATGTCTATGTGTTATTGCCTCTAATAACTTCAAGAGTAATTTTGAGGTTAGGGTGGATGGTTGTTGTATGTTTGTTGCTCACTAACTGCAGAACAACTGAACGAATCTGAATGAAATTTATCACACGGATAGATTTTAGTCTAGACTCTAGAATAACACACATTGTCCCGTAAGATGAAGGGTTCCCGTGGGAACTTTATAACCGGCTAAAATCTATGGTTTCTGTGGAATGACATATTTTAAGTTTGCATATAGCAAACGATATACACGCTTTTTGCATAGGTAGTGGCAGTTTAGGGGTCAGAAAATGATAGACTACCGGTTAATCGCGATCACAACGCAGGCATAGCTAGTGATTTCATATATTTTGATTCATCTTTGTCCTCAATCTGTTACTCAATCTCAATAATTGCTCTCGTTTCAGGAATGCAAATTGATTCTTGTACGCTGTGTTGTCACTAACGATATCAATTAAGAAAATTAAACTTTTCATAGCATAGTTGCCAATTCAGCTCATGAGTAATCGGGAGGCTGAACTTGATAGAATCACTGTTAAAATTCATAATATGAAACGTAGCGCATCGCGCGATTCACCAAGAAATAAACGTAGAGGAAGTATGGGTCGTTACGATAATGGAGGAAGTTCTGACGAACGCATGTCGCCCGATCGTCTGCGACGTCGCATGGCACGTTCGCCAAGTCCACGCGGACGTTATATGTCGCCGCATCGGGAAGAATATGGCCGTGTTCCGGTCGAGAGGCCAACCTATAAAGTTTTATGTGTTAGTGCACTGCATCCGAAAGCTTCGGACGAATTCATCAAGGAAACACTGTATAGAGACTATAAGAAATTTGGAGATTTCAGTATTCGAATTTCTCATGATTTAGACGAACGAGTAGCCTACGTGTGCTTCCGCACACCAGAGGATGCTCGTGAAGCTAAACACCATAAGCCAAGGGTAATTCTTTATGATAAAATTGCATTGGTTGAACCGGTTTATGAATCGTCATCGCGCAATGAATACCGGGGTCGTCCCCGTTCGATTACTCCACCGCCGGAGTATGACCGTCATTATTATCCTCGGTCACCGGTGCCGCCACCTGGGCCACCAGAGCGGCGTCGTCCGCCTCTCGATCCTTATGATCGTTACGGCCCACCCCCACCGGGCCCAATGCACCATCCGCGAGAATTTCGGCCCGTAGTGCATCATGACTATTTGCCACCACGTGGGCCGCCAATGCACCATCATGTGCCACCGCACATGCATCCACCACCGCATCATTATATGCCACGGCACATGGTGCCCAGGCCACACATCCCCTATGAGAAGCCCGAAAGTAAAAAGGACAAATTTCCAAACTATTTGCATCATGTCCAGCCCGAAGATGATCCACTGGCAACTCGAACCTTATTCGCTGGCAACTTAGAGGTGAATATCTCCGATGAAGAACTTCGTCGCATCTTTGGAAAATATGGAATTGTTGAAGACATTGACATCAAACGTCCGCCACCTGGCACAGGCAATGCATTTGCCTTCGTGAAATACCAAAATCTGGATATGGCCCATCGGGCTAAGCTCGAACTGTCGGGGCAGTACATTGGAAAATTCCAGTGTAAAATCGGTTATGGAAAAGCGACCCCGGCAACTCGTATTTGGGTTGGAGGACTAGGAGCCTGGACGTCGGTGACTCAATTGGAGCGTGAATTTGATCGTTTTGGAGCCATCAAGAAAATCGAATATCAAAAAGGAGACACATGTGCTTACATTCAGTATGAATCCGTAGAGGCAGCAACAACAGCAATGAAGGAAATGCGCGGTTTCCCACTCGGTGGTCCTGGAAAGCGTTTGCGAACTGATTTCTCGGAACTTGCGGGTGCAACTACGAATGCATTCAAGGCTAAACCGGGTGCCCCGGCGCCATATGAAGAAGGTGGTGAGTTCAGACGTGGCGAATATGACTACCATGATCCACATTATGACGAAATGGCAGCCTACCATCATCCAGCGGCTCATTATCATCATCCTTATCCACCGCGTGGTGGACACCGCGGTCGTGGTGTTTATCGAGGTCGTGGAACCTATCGTGGCGGCTACCACAACGATGTTCATAGACCACCACCAGCTGGTGCATCGGAAGAGGAATGGCGTCGTCCACCGCCCGGAGAATTTGACAGAGCTCGTTCGGGTTCGCGGGAACCCGGCGTCGATAGATCGAGGTCTCGTTCACCTAGACGTCGAAGTCCCGATTCCGACTCGGATTCGTCATCGCGACGAAATGGCGCATTGAGCGCAGCTCGCACACTCACAGACATTTCGCGCAAATGCAGCACTTTGTGGGAGGGCTCTTTGATTTTGAAAAGTTCACTCTTCCCCGCCAAATTCCATCTCACCGATGGTGATTCGGATATTGTCGATTCTCTGATGCGTGACGAAGATGGCAAACACAATCTTCGTATTACACAACGTCTGCGTTTGGATCCACCCAAATTGGAGGATGTTCAAAAGAGAATAACATCGTCTTCGTCTCATGCAATATTCCTAGGGTTGGCAGCTCCAACGGCTGCTGTTCCAGCTGAGGATGCAGCTGGTGGTGTCCAAACACGACCACTTCGCAATTTGGTTTCATACTTGAAGCAAAAAGAAGCAGCCGGCGTTATTTCGCTGCTGAACAAGGAAACAGAGGCCACCGGTGTCTTGTATGCATTCCCACCATGTGATTTTTCAACCGAACTCTTGAAGAGAACTTGTCACAGTGTCACTGAGGACGGATTGAAGGAAGACCATTTGGTGATTGTTGTTGTGCGCGGTGGAACTGCTTAAAACTAGTAATTAATTAACGAGGTAATTATTGTTTTTTTCTTTACTATTTTCTGTTTTTCTTCTGCACGATTTTATTTTCATGTTTTGTTTTGCATGTAATTTTTCATCCTACGCTAAACGGCATTAATAATAAAACCCAACGGTATTCAGACCAGACATTAAAGTCCAATGTTTACCACCTCCCTTAGATAGACAATACCCTTGAGTGGACGATGTCGCACGACCATCACGACCATATTCCCTTAAACTGCAGCAATTTGGTAAAATGTATTCTCTTGGGCGGACAGAAACTTTTGCACCACAACTATCCATACTTTTTTTTTTGTAATTGTTTACGGAAAACCAAGATTAAAAACTAAGAAAACAACAAAGGCGCACGTGTGGTGTACGCGCCACCAAATTGTACGTCTTGGTCTCCACTCCAATGGATAGGGGACCTACATAGTTAGTTAGTTAGTTATAGAAACTTAGTTATAGAAACAACCAAAAAATTCGTTTCAGAAAGTCTCTTTGAAACTTTTCAACAGCATCGAACTGCCAGCATCCCCACACTTGTGCACCATATTGCATGATAGAGGAAGCATCTACAAACCTACTCCCAATACAACGTCCCTAAACTGAAGAAATATCTCTCTTAGCTTCTGCTAATCTAATCGCCGAGGTACTTACTTATACTCTCTAACAATTTCTAAATTCTGTCTTTGTAGCTCCACCTTTCATTTCTCGAGTATCTACCACCACCGTCCCTGAACATCATCATTTTAGACTTTCCGAGGTTTACAGTCAGGTTCCATTGATCAGAGTATCGTTCCAGACGGTTGATCATGCGCTACATACTTTTCACTCATTCCGCCAGAAAAACAATGTCGTCGGCAAAAATTAGGCACCACCGTAATCGTAAATCTCCGAAATCAACACCCCCCTCCAACTTCCTCGACAATATCATTTATAAACAAAATCAAGGAGCAAGATACTCAACACACATCCTTGCCTTAATCCCATTTGCGTTTCAAACTCATCCGAAATAAATTTTCCGTCCCAAACAAAGGAAACATTGTTTTCATACATTGCTCTCAGCAGATTCACAACTTTGCTTGAGATTCCCAAAGCATAGAGCTTATAAAATAATGATTCGCGGGCAATGGAGTCGAAAGCAGCTTGGAAATCTACGAAGAAAGCATATAACTACTTTTTCCTGCTTTTGAAGTGACCAGCAATGTGAAAAAGGGTGAAAATCTGATCTACAGTGGAGTGGTTTTTCCTAAAAGCGGCTTGAAACATGTTGAGTATGTTTTTATCGTTGACCCACTTTGTGAGCCTTTCAAAAATGAGTGTACTGAATAACTTTACTGAAGAATTCAAAAATGAAATGCCCCTGTAGTTTTCGGGGTTATCGTAAGCACCTTTTTTATGCAGCGGATATATTATCGATTTGTTGAAACTAGGTGGCACATCTTCGGTTTTGAAAATTCTATTGAAATCTTTGGTGAGCGAAAACAGGAACTCGGACGCACAATTAATATAGAATTCTGAAGGAATTCTGTCATCTCTTGGTACCTTGCAAGATTTAGTTTTGCTTAATGCATTCCGCACTTCCAATACTGTAAACGGCGGGTCAAGTTAATCGTCTAAGAAAAACGGTGCAGCATATTGAGGATTAGGTGAACACTGTGCAGTGTTGAGTAACCTTTTAAAGTACTCCTGAAGTTCAGCTGCTTGTAGTGAAGATCCAATACGACTAGAGACTCCATTAACTGCCTTAGCTGCTTTCCAGAAATCGGCAGAAGATATCGCTGAATTTAAGCGCTGCACATACATCGATTTTGAATATTTAGGCGGCCAAAAATATTTAATCGTCATAATTACCTCTAAAGGCTATGTTTGATAGAAATATAGCGTTAGAAAAAATATTTGCTTTATTTAACGGTAAAAAAAAATATTTAAATTTAATTTTTTTTAACAACAATTAACAATTTTTAACCTCAAAATTAGTAAATAATAGTAAAAAACAAAATAATAGGACAACCAGACTGGGTTAGCGTCTCTATTTTTTTTATTTTAACCTAAGAACCCAAGAAATTTGAACTGCTGCCAATAAGTAATTGGTGAGTCTTTGTCTTACATTACGAAAACAAAAAATAGTGACTGGGACGAACCCTGAAGCACAGGGGCCTGATTATGGGGTTCGCGGCGGATCGTTTTCAATTCGACCTTTGAAATTCGACTCGCGTCGTATTTCCTTATTAACGAACTCGCGGCGAAGCGAGAAAACGTCTTCCAATATTCCAGTGATTTGACACTTAATATTCCAGTTAATAATGATAACAGTGTTGCCGCATGTTAAAATTTAAACGAGTCCCCGTTGCTGAAAAAATTAGTCATTTTGAAAATAAATTTTATTTTTCAAACAAAGGTTCTTCTAACAGAAGATTCTGAACTTTGGCAGTTGATAGCGGCCTTTTTTGAAGCTACATCTGTTGGTTATCATTAATTCAGTCTGTTTTGCAAGAGTATTGTTTACATGTTATAATTTGCATGAGAAGAAGAATGTTGATAAACATGCTGAAACGAAAATAAACTCTTTTTTCATGCACTAACTGTAGAATACTTAAAAAGATGAGTCAAATTTAATAATATGAGTCCCTGAGCCAGCTTATCAAAAATCACTCTATCAGAAAATGCCGAGTGGTGGTAACTCTGAATAAACACTCTTTCGTCTGTGAATCCGCCAATAAAAAGCTGTCGTATTTCAACTCGCCAGCAAACATTATGACATTTCAAATACGCCTTCGATTTCGTTAATTGGTCGAATTCAAAACGAAGAAGACAAAAGCGAACGCAATAATTGAAAAATGTCAAACTCGCTAGCAAAACGATTCGCCGCGAATCCCATAATCAGGCCCCAGATAATAAATTTACACAGATGTCTCACCCTTATGGCGAGAAATGATATATGAAAGCGAAAGCTACTTAAAAAAAGCTTTTTCCAAAAGCTTTAAGGCTAAAACACAAACACGCTTCAGCTTCGGCTTCTTCTGCGTTACGATGCACCCGCTTCACGTTTGCTTTGAATGACAGTTCTCCCTCCATCATCATCAAACAGATATGCCACTTTACTCCTTTCGAAGTAGTCTACTTCGATTTTTGAAAAACTTTGAACATCTATTCCCACCTCGCACCATCAAGAATGTTTTGAAATCTACTTCACTCAGAAAAAACTTACATCGGTTTTACTTGATATTTCCAAAATCTGCTTCGATTTTATGCCTACAGTTCTCTTATTTTCATCAGGAAAATAGATAATCGACATCTGCATCTGCAGTTTCTATCCTTATACACGAACAATAAGCGGACACACTTTACAAACACGAAATGTCAACCCATACATACGCAAAGTATGAGTTACGTGATTGTATTAAAGTGTTTAATATTTTAGGCCGTGTGCGACTTGCTTTAAAATGTTGGTTTAATTTAGCCACTAGTGTCATATTTTAGTCTTCTTCGATTCGAGTGGTAACGCTGCTCCAAAAAACAAATTAACAAACAGCTGTTGAGCTGTCAGACAAAGCAAAAGTTCAGCATATTTGAACTAGAGCTTCCGTTTGGAGTCACGTTACGTACGAAACGTGAGGTCGAAGCGTCTTTGTGATAGCAAGCATTGAAATCCTATAGCTGAACTCGTAAACGTCAGGCGAAGCCGAAGCTGAAGCGCCTTTGTGATTTAGCCTTTAACGCATTCACTTAATGCATTAAAAATCTATTTTCAATCGCCTCATTGCCCATAAATGAATACTTAGGCAAGGAAAAAAGCTTCAAAAGATCCTTTCATTACGGCGTTGTCTGTTACGAGCAAAATATGTTTCATTTTTTTCTGCAGGGATGAGACATCTGTATAAATTTATTATCTGTGCCTGAAGTATAACAAAATGGCCTTAAAAATTAAAAAAAAATGTTTTTCTTATATAAAAAACGTGTTTTTATAAATGGCGGAAAAATATAACGAAAGGTAAAAATTAAAAAAAAAATAATATTTTATTTATTTAAAAGTTACCTTTAATTTTGAAAACCCATCACTTTCACTTCAATAAACAAATTAACCAAAATGTAAGAGCTTTACAAAAAGTCATTAAATATTACAACACAAAAAATAAAATTCCACTGCCAGTGATAACCAAATTCAAACTATCATTTGAGGGACGCATATATAATAAGAGAGATTAAAAGGGTGGGGGCTATTCCTGCAACTATATATTTACTCATAGAGTCAATAGTTTTTCCCTTTTAAAAGTTTAATTTTTTCAATTATTTATGTCCCCGTAAATGTTGCAAATCGATGTATGTGGGCTGTATGGTTTGTTCATCACTTTGTTTACGCTTAGCCAGGCAGATTTGTTTATACTTTTTGTTAGATGTTGTATACATGGTTCTAAAGACATTTGCGTTATATTTCCTAAAAAGCTTCAGAAGACTAAATATTTTTTTCCTTGCTTTAAAGCATTCCAAATCAAACCATTTCTGTTTAAAAGTTGTCTTCTGTTTCGGTTCGCGGTTTTTACTATCTCCGTAAGCCTGGTTACATTCAAACTATCGTATTGCGTGTTTTGCTTTCTTAGTTCTTCATCTAAGTTATTCTTTATTTATCTGTCAAATCAGACATGAGCTAAGTGTTACCATTCACGAAATAAGCACAAGTTGAAAAAAAAACGTTAGATGGCGGACCACCCCAAAAAATTTAAAATGTCCTGTTCCGCTAATTTTGCCGGTGTGTGTAGAAAGTAAAATTTAACGCTGTTTTTGTTGTGTTTTCATTCTTATCTTATAAACATATTCAATTCTTAAACAATTTCTTAACCGATTATATATTTTTTTAACATTTATTTGCAGATCGCTTGAGCTTTTTTGTGAGATGGGCCAAAATCTAAAGAACAAAATCTCTAGCATTGCATAGAGAAGAATAAAAAAAAAACATTCATATTATATCAGTAGGCGTAAGAGAACGTTCTCTTATTCGGCGGTATTTTTTTATTTCATTTATTTTATAAATTTATATAAACAAATAGCAATAATTGCTTTAAAACAAAGAAAAAAAAATATTACTATAAACAAATTACATTACATCAACAACAAGTGAATGTTTGTGAAGAAAAAACGAAATCAGTTTTGTATGAAAAAGTTCTTAATCTTAATTTAAAACAAAGAGAAAAACTACATTTGTGCAGTTTAGTGAGTAGACTTGAGTAAAAACAAGAAAAATATTGACCGACGATTGCTGTTTGAAATTGTTTCCATAAATCAAAGATCACGAATATAAGTTTAAAATATTTTTTTCAAATTAATTTTCTTATAGTTCTTGTGTTGTTACAAAATTTGATTTTTGCTTAATTTTTTTTTCTCTCTTATTCAAGAATGTGCTCGTTCCAACAACAAAATTATAAAAATTTAGGTGACTTGCATGGTTATTGTGGTGAAGAAGGTGAATGAAGATGTGATTTGATGATGTGCTTAGTTTTCTTCATGCCAAAAATCAAGAAAATCAGTTTCAGTTCTTAACAAAAAAAAAAAAAAACGTGATGTGCTTCTCTTTTTTTCGGAAAATGTTCCTCAAAACCTAAACCAAATCTTGACTTTAGATTTCTCCTTTTTTTTTGATTGTGCTGACGAAAATTGCTGACTTTGCAATAAAGTTAAAATTTTGTTTGTTTAAACAATAAGTTGTGAATGTTTCAGAAGTGGGATCCCGCGAGAATAACATTTCGTTCTCTTCATGCGATCCAGTCTCATCAGTAGTTGTCTTACTTAGTTGTTGTGTTCTCTTTGAATTTCAAATTCAAAATCAAAATTGATGAGAAGAGAAAAAAAGTGCAGTGTAACCTAAGAGTGCATAAAGCTGAATGTCAAGAACAAAGAGGCATTTTGCCCTCAGTCCCCCTTCAATTTAATTCACTTGCGAGTTACTTGGGCAATATGAGAACGCTATGTAGCATTTGTTCCAAAATTGTTTTACTTGAAAAGGTTTTGCAAATGTTACATTGTTTTCTAAATAATTGCCACTCATACAAGAGCACATGACGAGTTTCAGTTTGACTAAATAAATTAAAAACCTCCTCCCTTCAAAAATGAAAAAACTAAAAGAAGAACAAGAAAAAAAAACATGTTTGCAATTTTTGTTTGTTTGTTTTGGTTTAATTCTCTTAATTGATTGTACTCTTTGCAAAAAAAAACAAAAACTAGTTTAATGATTGTGTAAGAAGTTGATGTGGAAAACAAAAACAAAACAAAGAGAGAATATTGTGTCTCCTTCTAAGAATTAAAAATATTATCGGATTTATGAATAAAGTTTAAAATAAAAGTTTTTTTAATTGTTTTTTTCTGCCTAACTCTCTCTCTTTCTCTCTTTCATAAACAAGTAGTTGTTCTGTTGTGTTTTTTTGAAACTTATTTTTTGTGATTGTGTGTGCGCGAAGAAATATCCTGGGTGTATTTTAAACAAGATGGCGGTTGAAGTCAAGACCTGTGCAGTTGGTTTTTTGTGGAGGTGACAAGAAAGACAACAAACTTGTGTTGGGGTTTTAATTTCAGTGGAACGGTGCTTTGTTCAAAGTCTATTTTAGCTTATAGAGAGTGTTTTTTGTGAGAAGAATGAACAAAAATGGTAAGATTGTCTCTTTTGGGAAGAACTTTTTGAAGTGCAAACATTCAAGACATAAGAAATTAAATATCAAATGTAAGTACTTTATGTATGGCTATCATTTTCATATTCATCCCATCATGCTCTCATTCGGTGTTAAATAGATTCTAAACACACAAGTAACTGAAAACTTTGCGTTGCTAAAAGTTGAAGGAATGTTAGTAGCGTGATGAAGAAATTTGTAGCTTCTTGGCCTAGAGTAGTGATGGGTAAAGTACGGCCCGCGAAAGCATTCAATCCGGCCCCCAACACGGTCCTTCGAAATGAATATTATATGGCTCGCGATAATTATACTTTGACCTACTTCCTACTAACTACTATCTTATTTCATATTTCCAACAACAAAAACATCCCCCGTAATTCAAAATTTTCAAATTTGAAACTGTCACTCACAAAGCAAAATTATAGCCTACGTTCATACATAAGCAAAGAAATATGTTTGCAAAGCAAAACACTGTTAAAAGGCTTCTACACTTGCTGGATATGTTGTTGCTTATAAAATTGCAAGTAGTACAATCTGCCCAGAAAAAAAAGTTTGAGTCTGTCAGCTTATCACGAAAAACAGTAACAACGCGAACTGATGCCATTGCATCAAACTTGTCGACTCAATTTATGCAACCCATAGAAAACTTTAAATGTTTTTCCGTGACGATGGATGAAAGTACGGATAGAAGTGAAACTGCTCAGTTATTGATCTTATTTTAATTAGGTGCGTTGACGACGAATTTAATATTACTGAAGAGCTAGCTTGCTTGCAGTCACTAAAGGGAACAACGACGGGGCAGATAATTTATAATGAATTTTCTGAAGATCTTAAAAATTTAAATGCTCATATTTCAAAACCGTACTACTATGCATATACAGATGGAGGCCCATGTATGGTTGGAAATAACGCGGGATTTGTAGGTATTTTCGGAACCAAAATCCTAATCACAATGTTGTATTTTTACATCGTATATTTCACCGAAAGTGCTGTGTAAGGCTGCAATAGATTTTACCCATGTACTTTATGTGGTTAAAAGACTTATTAATACTATTCGATCCAGGGGCTTGGTACACCAGCAATTCCAATTCCAATTTCAGATTGAAGTCGGCGCAAATTATTCTGAATTTCTTTACCACACGAAAGAAAGGTGGTTAGTTTGGGGGGTTATGCATTTGAACGGATCTGGAATAAAACACACAAATGGTCTGATTTCCAAATCTTTTACTGTTGATTTTACATTTATTACCGATTTGCTCGAAAGCTTGAATACTACAACAAGTTAAATAAAAATTTGCAAAGAAAGGACCAATTTATAGATGAGACTTGGGGTTGTCTTTAATCATTTAAAACCCAGCTTTTTCTGTTTTTCAACTGCTAACAAAATTAGATTTTTATAGAACAATGGCAAAAGCTGAATTCCCGAAGATAATTTTTCACGCCTAGAAGATTATGGTGATGTTTTCGTCGCCGTACGTGTGTGAACAGGCTTTTTCGACCATGAGATTGCTAAGAACTCATTCAGAAACCGACTTACTGATGAACACCTTTTCGCTTTGCTGAAAGTTACTTCGGCACAGCTTGAACCTGCAAGCAAAAATATGGCAAGTCAAAAAAAATTTCATACATCTCATACGCCTACCATAGCAGATCCTTCAAACACAAGTTAAATTTAAATATAGAACATTTGTGCAAGTTTGTAATTATGTTTTTATATGATTTTAAAACAAAATGCTTTTTTTCAAATTCTGGCCCTTCTCTGCGATTTCTTGAAATTTCTGGCCCACCATTAAGAAAGTTTGCCCACCACTGGCCTAGAGAATCCTCTTTTTTTTTTTTTAATAGACCCAGTTTCATAGATGAATGTACATAATCCCAACTAGGCACTTAGGCCTCAGTTATAGCTATCAGTAAAATCCATCAGTAAAAATTGAAATATCTGGAATCTGAAATTTTTTACTGATGAGCGTTTATAACTATCAGTAAATTTACACCTTCGCGACGCAAACAATTTCGTTTTTACTGTTCATCTCATCAGTAATTTTTTTAATGATGTCACAGGAACAGTAAAAAAATGAAACGCCATCAGTAAAACGAAATGGAATTTTTTTTGACATTTGGCAGTCAGTTGTTCAGTAAAATGAAATTCCATTACCATTAGTAAAATTTATAAAATGGATTTGTTAATAATATTCAACACTAAATGCATTGTTTTGTTTTGAAAAAAATAGTCGAAATGTATTTTCAACTTTTTTCATAAAAATTTTCCTCAAAATATAAGATTAAAGTATTCAAAATAGCGAAACAAAATTTTTACTGATGGATTTTACTGATAGCTATAACTGAGCCCTTAGCGCGGTTACACTTCTTTTCTTTCCAGAAAAATAACCAGTATACTCCCGAATGAACTCCATAGTAAAGGGATAAAGCTACTGTCGATGCTTAAAGAAATTTCATGGAATTCATGAAATATGTAAAAAATGATGAAAAAGCATTACCAAATATAAATTGGGCAACACTGAAAGCCTACCCGCTTTGGACGGTATTTAGATGAATAGAATCCGAACTGTAACAGACATTTCTATTGATGTATCATGCGATGGGGTTTTCGAAGAATTTGTTTTTTCTGTCCAAAATTTTGGCAAGGGAGAAATCAATTTTGTTTATTTCAACATATTTTATAGTTCTCATAATCCTGAGCTTACGACTGAAAGCCAGATCCCTTTGCGATCACTTGTTGCCAAGATATTTGCGTAGATATTCTTTCTATGGGTTTACTAAAACCTAAGGACAAAACAAAAATGCTTTTTTGATCATAACTCGGTTAAAAAAAGTAAAGTTCCGGTGTTTAAGACCCAATCCAACTGAGGACAACCGGACATATCTTCTTCCACACTCGTGCTGTGGCAAGAGTCCTAAAAGATCTCATCATACATAAATCCGCTGGTCCGGATGGTATCCCCGCTATTATTCTGAAAAGGTGTTCTTCCACGCTGGCAAAACCCTTGCGTAAGCTTTTCCAACTATCCTATTCTTCTGGGCCCGTTCCGAGCAGTTGGAAAACAGCATTTGTCCAGCCAATCCCAAAAAAGGTGAATCTTCTTCTCCCTTCAATTATCGTCCGATTGCACTTACATCCGGGGCTGCTGTGGAACGGGCACATATGCGATGTCGCCAAAAATGCCGCAAGATGTTTGGGTTTCTTAGGACGATGCAAGAAGTTCTTTTCCCCGTCTAATCTGGCTACTATCTATAAGAATTATATTCGTCCAAAGCTCGAGTAGAACTCTCATCTCTGGGTTGGTGCTCCAGCTACATACTTAAGCCTCTTAGCTGGTATTCAAAAGAAAGCCCTACACTGAAAGAAATGAAAAATCTGTAATCACGAATTTCCATGTCGTAAATTATGAAAAATCTTTTTTTTGTAAATCATCCCCCTTTTTTCGTAAAATGAGAGTCAAAATTGTAATTCAATCTTTATTCCGTCTAAATTTACAAAACTGTATAATTTGAGAATTACGAACAAATGTCATGATTTTAGATTTCCATTGTAAGAGCAATTTACAAATTTTGTATTCGTAATTTTAAACATTTGGAGCATGATATAAATTGTACGACTAAATAATTCTGATTTACAAAATCAAAGATCGAGATTTATGATCTCAATATTCTAAAAACAAAGCTCTTGAAGCTAAATGAACGAATTGATCTTAGACAATCGTTGTTTACAAAAGTATTTCCTGAATTAAAAAATAGGTGTTTATTAACTCATGAATTCTTATCGCATTTTACTACTTTTGAATCCAAACTGTTTTCTTTTGTTACGATTCATGAATCGTAAAACACGATAATAAGAAGAAAAGGTATTTTGTAAATCATGAATTCTTATATCGCATTTTACTACTTTTGAATCCAAACTGTTTTTTTTGTTACGATTCTTGAATCGTAAATTACGACAATATTTCCTGAAAAAGAAAAACGTTTTGTGTTGTTTATTTATTCCCTAGTTTTCATGCGGTCGAAAATCAATTCCAATTTTTTAAAGCGTCAAGTAGCTCAGTGGGTAGAGGTGCCGATCAAGAGACCGTCGTGCATTAACATGCCTGGGTTCAAATCCCAGCAGTGCGGAGTGACGGATTTGTAAAAAAAAAAAAAATAGTCGCCACTAAGCAGTGCAGAATGAGAAGTAAGTACGGAGATTGATCGGTGAGGTGAGAGAGAGGAAGGGAGAATATAGTACCGCGGGAAGGGAGAGAGAAACGGGGATGGTGGGGGGGGGGGGGGAAACAAAACGGATAATTTACGTAATTGAAAACTGGCTGATCGTAAATTACGCTCCTGAATCGTAAATGCTTTTTTTGGTTATGATTCAAAAGTGTAGAATTACAACTTTTGAGTCATAATTCTTGACAAGCCAAATGTAAATTTACAACTGGCTGATCGTAAATTACGCTTCTGAATCATAAATGCTTTTTTTTTGTTGCGATTCAAAAGGGTAGAATTACAACTATTGAGTCGTAATGTCTTCATTTTCCTCTTTTTCGTAAATTACAAACACGAATTCGTAATATTTGATTCCCAATCCAAGGTCCATAACTAGATTCATTTTTCGTGATTTACCGCTTGTTTTTCTTGATTTGATCTTCGATTTCTTTCTGTGTACGAATGATCGGTGATAGAGACTTCATTGCGTCATTTCATTCGTTAGATCACCGTCGTCGTAACGTTTCGTGTCTCTCTATTCTATCATTACTTCTACGGTAATTGCTCTAGAGAAAAAGCCAGTTGCATTCCCTCCCCTCAAGTAATTCATCCGTAATACTCGCGCTTCTAGGAATGCCCATCAGTTCACCCTCGAGCCCAACTGCGGACGTACTCTCAAAGATAGAGAATCATTCTTTAACCGTACTACGCGAATGTGGAACTCTCTTCCACACTCTGGCTTTCCTAGTCATTACAATGTTCAAGAATTCAAGACCAATATTCACCGACACCTCTTTACCAACCCCTTCCTTTCTTCCAAATGCACTCACTTTGTCTCTGGCATAATAAGGGTATAAAAAATGCCTTGAGTGGGTGCAAATTATAAGAAAAATAAACTGGGTTTTGGTTATCAGTGACTGATAGAGGCCGAAAATTGAGAGGTAGTGTCCGACCGAAGCTTAGGCTTCGGCTTCAGCTTCGGTCGTGTTGTGTGCTTGTGTTTAAAAACACAAAGCAATGACCTATACAAAATTCAGGTCGACATTCAGTTTTCAATTTCTACGAGCTTCTTTATTTGGAGAATTTGTCGCTCGGCTACAAAATCTAAATCCCCATTCTATATATCATCGTAACGGTATTTTTTTCTATTAATACAAATTCTAACACACATTTAAGGCGTGACAAGGTCAACACAAAAACAAAATACTAACGCATTCCACATTCCGGTGCGCATGTCATTAATAATATTCCAAATGTAACACTGCGTTCTAGTTCCACAGGTTGCTTCAAATACCAACCTCAAGCTAGACAGTATCTACATATATCTGATTAAGAATTAAACCCATATTCAAATCCCCACATAATCGTCTTCGTTGTCACATAATAATAATAATCTTTAACACACTTTACGCCTTAGGTTGGAGGGGTACCCGCTTCGGAACCTCAATTAAAAAAACTCAAAACATAATGAATCACTTCCAATAAAGAAGTCATTCTCTTCGCATTCTGTAGGAAAAACTTTCTTTTATGTGAATAGAATCGGCAATCAGAATTCATTACCGCACTTAAGCTTGGAGTAATTTGAGAAGTGCATCCAGCAACCAAAACCATTTGTGGCACAATTTATTTGAAACATTTGTTAACAAGTCAAAACCGTTACATAATTCTAAAGGAACTCGTTTTCGTTTTTCTTTTACTCTTTTTTCCTTGGCTCTAGACATTGACTTTGATCTTGTTTTCTAAAAAGTTGTTCAGCGGTCATGTATGAATCCATGTGTCCATGTTCGCTCCATGTCCATATGTCAATTAATGCCCACTAGGTGCTTGGTGCAACGAGTTTTCACCAAGCTCTGAGAGAGAATAGGCAATAATTGCAGAACGAATTGGAGAAAATGTGTACAGTGGCGCATTCAAATCATAAGTTTACACCTCCCCAATGCTTATTTTTCTAATGGGAAATCAGCTCAGGAAGTTTTTGCCGTTTAATTAAAATGATCTAATTTTCTTCTGAGCTGTTTCCTACTTCTAAGAGCCATCTGCCTCACCTTGTCTTCGTCAAAAAAAAGTATGGCAATGGGAACACAGTTCATTCTTAAGGTGTAGCTTTCACAGTGCATCGCGCGCTTGTTTTTATCGTACCATGTCGTCCGTCGTTCTCGTCTTTGTAAAGAAAATGAAAAGAAAAAAGGAAACAAAATAAATGTTGTTGTACCAAAGTAGTATGTCAGGGATGAAAAATCCTCTTTCGTCTTTCGCTCAAAATGAAAAGCGTATCGAATTGTACTTTTTGATTTGTTAAGTTTTAAGGGCTAACTATAATAAGCGGAAGTAGAGGGAAGCTAGTGTCAGAACCGATCGAAACGCTCCCTTCCGAACTGCCAAGGGAGCAAGTTGCCTATAATGCGGACGAATGTGTACGGGAATATCCTTCAAAATAAAAAATCTGGGGCCTGATTATGGAATTCGCGGCGGATCGTTTTGCTAACGAGTTTGACATTGTTCAATTATTGCTTTTGATTTCGCCTGACCAATTAACGAATTCGAAGGCGAATTTAAAACGTCAAAATGTGTGCTGGCGAGTTGAAATCCGACAGCTTTTTTTTTGGCGGATTCACAGGCGAAAGAGTGTTTATTCAAATCAGTGGAATATTGGAAGAAATAGTCAAACCAAAAGTGTGAAATCACAGGAATATTGGAAGAAATGTTTTCGCTCCGCTGCGAATTCGTTAATAAGGAAATACCAAGCGAGTCGAATTTGAAAGGTCGACTTGAAAACGATCCGCCGCGAATCCCATAATCAGGCCCCTGTTTTTCGTTTTCAATAGTTTGCGAATTTTGCTGGCCACACGTTGAATAAACACTTAGCTTAGGTTAGGTGATGAGGGGTGTGCACAGCGTAAAACTGTTGGGTACATGGGAGCCTACTGGTCCATTGTGATCCCCTATAAAATAAAAGGTAGCATCGATGCTCCTCAACATTGCCGATTAACGTAGACTGGCTCGTTAACGAACCAACTTGTGTTATCTATAAATTTCCTCATGTTTGCCATTGAGACCTGTGCTAGATCATCCAGTTCTCAAACAAAACTGTTCCCGAAATGACGGAGTCGGTTAGTTTGGAGGTTCGGACAGTCACAGAGCAGGTGTTTAATGGTTTCTATTTCCTCCTCATCCCGACAGCTCCTACAGAAATCGGGTGCAAATGCCCCTATCTTGTTGGCCATTGACCCGTTAGTACACCTATCAAGATTTTAATGTTCCTTTTAATCAGCGATAGAATATACCGAGTTTCCTTTTCATTAGTGTTAGGCCATAAACTTCTAGAGATTACACAATCGTTCCTGGATTTCCGGAGTTATTGGTTTTCTCTTTTGATTTAAGGTCCATCTCCCTCTTGAGTACCCCGGGATGAGTGGTCCTCTATCTGAATGGTCGCTTCTACTTGTATCTGCTTCTGACCCTTTCCTGGCTAGTTCATCTACTATTTCGTTCCCTTCTATATTACTATGTCCAGGAACCCAGCAGAGTTTAACCTGGTTAGTTTGGCAGATTCTATATAATGAACACTTACAAGAAATAATTACTTGAAATCGACAACAAATCGAATATATCTTGAAAAGGGAGCGCAGTTTACGTCCGTAAGCAAAACATATCGAAAATTATCTAAACGGGGCAATCCGCCATTTAGGGCACAATACACGGATTTCTTGTTCTCGCTCAGTAACAGACGGCTCCTTCCATGCCGTTCCGTTCATTATAGTTCTGGCTTTATTGAGGATTTTTTTTTATCATAGTAAAAACATAAACAACTAGCCCACCCTCTTCTTCCATGTCTCCCAATTTTTGGCCGACCGACACGCCATCCAGTTCCGCTCCACAAAGCTTTGGGCATCCTGGTATACGCCATCCTTCCAGCCTAAATTTGGTCTGCCTCGTTTTATCCTACTAAGAATTGTACTGCAAAGGACTTTCCGGGCCGGTTCAAGGAGCCGGAGCTAGGTGTCCATCGGAGTCTACTGCAAGCTTAATTTTTGTCATCAAGTCTGCTTCGTGGCAGATTTGATACACCTCGTGGTTATAATCGTCTCCGGAATCGTCCTTCCTCAAAAACGGAACCAAATATTCTCGGTAAGACTTTTCTCTCGAACGCGGCTAAGAGTTCAGACTACCTTTGGCTAAGCACTGAGATCCCGGATCCGTAATTGAGTACTGGTAAGACTATCGTCTTATACAGTATAGATGTTTTGATTTTTGGATTTAAGGAGTCTACTTGAGAGGCTAACGTAGATTCTGTTGGCTTTGAACAGCCGCCCGCATAGTTTTTTGTTTCCATATTATTATCGGCTGCTACTTCTGACCCAAGGTAATTGGAGGATCGCACTTCTTCGAATTCGTGCATCGTCCTCCTCTATCTTAATAGTTGTTCTTCTACCTTTTCCAACGTTTTCAGCAGTCGGCACCATTTACTTACATTTTCCCTCATTTATATGCAGCACTAAGTTTTTTTGCCGGCTGCTCGCTCTGGATAAATGAGGATTGTACAGCTTGTGGGTTCCTTCCAAAGTTTTCAATGTTGTCTGCGTATGCCAATAATTGGGTCAATTGGATGACGATAGTGGTGCTGGTGAATCTAATTTATGACAAATAGCTGTACTTGCAGTGTTACCCGCGATAACCGGGATAAAAAGTAGCCTATGTGATTTTCGGAACCCTAAGCTATCACAATGTAATGACTCAATCCTTTGCTCTATGAAAAATTAGGTTATTCGTACATTTTATCAGGATAAAATGTTTCTTCTATTACCTCCAAGAATATGTGTACAAAGTTTCATGATGATCGCTTTAGTAGTTTTTGCGTGACGCTCTGACACCGTATGGGCTTTCACATTTTCATTTATAGTAGAAATTGCACCTTACTCTCCATGTTGTCTTCAAAATATCACAAAACCAAATGAAAAATTGAAAACGGAATGAAAACAAATGGGAATGAAGACGAATAAGATTGATGATGCCTACGGCTTACATGTTACATCGTTACTTAACGTCGCATTCAGTGACATTTACCGCCCGATTCTCCCCATCATCACTGATACCTCACAAGTTATAAGAAGAGGTGAAATTGATTTTGTGACTTTTTCGTATTCTCCCCAAAAGTCACTACTTGTGAGAGTCACAAAAACAATCGAAATTGTGATCTCCTTCAGAGCAGGTCATAACTAGAAAATTATTTGAGATTTGACATTTTGATTTATGAGTATGAATGAATACAGTGAAAAAAGAAAGGAAGGAAAGAGAAAAGACATACGCTCGTTTTCTTTTTTCTTTATTCTTTTTCTTTGTTCACAAGTCGCAAACGATAACGATCATTGCTCATCGCCTTTGAAATTACACTACAATAATAAAGCAACCCCCATACACAATCTCTGTCTGTTTGCGTTGGCAATATTGACGAAATCGCATCATATGTTGCGTTGAAACACATATTGCAGTTACGAAGAATCCATTCTGGCAACACATTTCCATATTCACATTGGCTGTGGTGAGTTTCGTTATGACTTTTTTTGTGAGCATTATGGGAGAATCCGACAAATGTTATCGAATCACAACAATCTCCACAAGAAATAGTCACAAGGGCTTATGACTTGTGATTCCTCGCAAGGGGGAGAATCAGGCTGTTAAACGCGCTGCCAAACTAGCAATTTTATTTACTTGCAACAAATGAGTTCGTTAAGAAAAAGGATACTTGGTGATATGGATTTTGGTGAAAATATAAATGATTTAGCAGAATGCCTATTACACCAAGTGAAGTGCATAATTGTATTGAATTTAGTAAAAGTGTATTAGTGTACTTAAGGCGCAGGTGGCCATGGTTCAGAGGATAGAGTAGTGGATTGCTAAGCGGAACGCTACGGGTTCAAACCCCAGCTTCAGCAGCATTCTTTTTCTACAAAAATCGCCAGCTTATCTGAGGCCACCTGTGCGATAACATGAGACATACAAATCTAAGTCTCCTCCTCTGAGCCACGTAGGTTTCTGTTATGTGTGCTTTCTTTCTATGTGTCTATCTGTCTCTCTCTGTTGTATGTCTTGTTCTGTCCCAGCCGATGGTCTCAGTCACCAGTGCTGCTATGTGTCTGTAGTTCGTTACATTTATGTGCGAAGTACTGTGAAATGTAATGTAATGTAATGTAATGTACTTAAGGAGAGGCAAGAGTATCGAAAAAAGTACAATTGTATCGACTTTTGCAACCCAGAGTAGTATGTTTATCGAAAACGAAGAACATTCTTGAACTCTTTCTTTTTCTTTTACCACGATTATACCTAAGATTTATAAGTGATTGTTGGAGAGGAGAGCGGACTTGGATGACTTGGAAATTCGTAGCAAAAGGAAGGAATATGCCATTAAAGAGTTAACTTGATGACGACTAATAATGACGAGGCGATGATCTTAATGATGAAGTTGTCTTTTCGCCAATGAGTAGCAGCAACTAGACATAGCAGTGTGGCAGAAGCGAGGCTCCAATGTCGGGATCATTGTCTTTTGAATTTTAGTTCAAATCAGAGTGTTGAAGCAAAGCGTTCGTTTCTATATTTGCTGCATTGCGTGGTGCGAGTGTAAAACAATAATTCTGTAGAAATTTATTTTGAAATTCGGTGTGCGCTTCAAGAGTTTTTTTTTTTAATTGGTTTTTAATATTATCTCAGCAAGGATCAGAATTTAACAAATCATAGATAAAATCATGGATTATATATTTTTGTTGGTAAGTTTGGCAAGGTTATTTCTTTTTTCAAGTTCGAACGTGAACTCTTTCGTTTTATACAAGAATTCTTTGAACGAGGTATTTGCTGGTGTAATTGGTTAAACAACATCTTCCGCTACACACTTTTAATGACACTTACCAGTTCTTCAACTAAATAATTCACAGTTATGCCTGTTAAGTAGGAGTTTTTCTTTGAATTATTGTCTAATTGTTAAGTGGCTTGCGTTAACATCAAACCAAAACCAACAATTCAAAGTGAGAACAAAAAAAGATACAAAGTAAAAGAGTGAAATTTGGGTGCGCGATTTAAATGAAAAGAAATTGGAATAAACAAAAGCAGTTTTTGAGCACATTTATGGGATCGGCATAGCGTAGCGACCGCTTATCACAGTCGCACTGTGAAATTTCGTTTCGTAAATGAATAAACAAACAAATAACTTCGTTATGTCTGACCTGAAATACCATGACCCATATTTATGTTTGGTGTTCTGCTTATGTTAATTCTTATTCATAAGAAGTGGTGTTTGGGTTGGATACATTAATTAATGTCACCCACTGCTTTTAAGGTTTTGGAGTTAGTGAGATTTATTTGAAGAAAATTCATTTTTTGAGAAGTAAAGAACGAAATATTTGTATTCAAGATTGAAAGAGAAATTTTAAGGTGAACAAAATAACATTCATTTTCTGTTAATTTCGGAATAGGGTGCTGTTGATTTTGTTGTTACAGAGATGTTTATCTGGGCTCCCAATTCTGCTTTCCTTCTTTTTTAAATAATGAGGGGAATATTTACCTACACAAAGCGTACGCTTTGAAAAAATCAAGAATCGAAGTTGAAATAAATTGAATTTTTGGCTAAAACTTGATGAATCTGTTCACACAGCAATCTCCGACGTATTCGCCAAACATTTGACTAGGTGGCGCTAAAGTCCAGGTCAGATCAAGGCCTCATCCAACAAACGTCTCCAGCCAGATCGGTCCCTAGCTAGCTGTCTGCAGTTTCGCATGCCAAGTTGGTTCGAGTCCTTTACCACCTGTGTGCTCCACCTGAGCCATAATCTTCCTCTTCTGCGACGTCCTTCCAGGTTGGATTCGAAGACTCTACGGACCGGAACATTATGTTTTCCATTCGCTCTACGTGACCCAGCCATCTAAGTCGTTGGACCTTAACTTTTCTGGTTAGGTCAGTGTCGCTGAACAGCTCGTACAGTTCTTGGTTGAATCTTCGTCTCCATTCTCCATTAATGCAGACCAAAAATCACTCGAAGAATTTTTCTGTCAAAGCAGCCCAAAGCGTTTTCATCGGATGTTGTCATGGTCCATGTCTCTGCACCATACATGAGGACCGGGATGATGAGGGTTTTGTAGAGTGTCACTTTAGTTGCTCGGGAGAGAACTTTACTACTCAATTGCCTTCTAAGTCCAAAGAAGCAGCGATTGGCAAGAGTGTATCTTCGTTTGATTTCAGCGCTGCTGGTGAGTTTATAGCGTATCCTAGGTAGACGAAGTCCTTAGCTACCTCGAAGTTAAATCTGTCCATGCTGATGTTTGCTCCAAGAAGACGATGTTGGTTGTCCTTTCTAGTTTACCGCTAGACCCATCTTCCTGGCCTCCGTCTCAAGACTCACAAACGCTCCACTGACATCACGCTGTGTTCTTACAATTATGTCAATGTCGTCTGCGTATCCTAGTAGCTGGAGTAGAGTGAATATGATCGATGGTGGATTTTCCGGGTCTGAAGCCACACTGATAAGGATCTTTCAGGTTGTTGACGAAAGGCTTCAAACGTTCACCCAGCACGGCAGACAAGATCGGCGATGTTAAGGAGACTTATACCACTGTATAGTTGGTGCAGTTCAGGGGATCTCCCTTCTTCAAGATCGGGCATACGATGCTGAGGTTCCATTTGTCGGGCATGCTTTCCTCCGAGCAAATTTTGCAGATGACCAAGTGCATGCTCATAACCAAATCATCTCCACCTGCTTTGTACATTTCGGCGGCTAGGCCGTCTGCTCCAGCGGCTTTGTTCGATTTAAGTTTAGATATCGCTATCTTCACTTCGTCAATGTCGGGTGTGTGGAATTGGTGGTCTGCTTCACCCAAATTGAATGGTTCTGTATTGCTGGCGGAGTTTTGCTCGTCATCGCCATTATACAGCTTGGAAAAGTGGTCTTTCCATATCCTCAGCACTGACTGTGGTTCCACTACGATGTTCTCATGATGGTCTCTACAGGCTTCGGTTCGGGGTGTATAACTGTATAAGCCCTGGAGGTTTGTTTCACCTTTTTGTAGAACTTTCGAACCTCGTTCCTGTTGTGACATCCCTCTATCTCCCCGAACGCGCGCTTCTCATGCTCCCTTTTTTTTCTTTCTGAGAAGTTTATGCTCCTCTCTCCTTTTCTGCTCGTAGAGCTCACGAGCTGCTCGTTTCTATTTTTGCAGCTTGCATGTGCTTGCTGGCACTCATCGTCAAACCAGGGTTTCGCTGTGGTGGCCGAATAAACCCTAGCACTTCAGAGGCAGCATCTCTGATGGCTGCTTGGCAGTGTTGTGTTGCCACTGGTTCTCTATATTTTGTGCTGGCAGCAAAGGACGTCTGAGGAGATTTTCGATCGGAAAAGGATCTAGCAATCTCTTGCGATAGTAGCCGTTTGACGTCGAATTTCCTCCTAGTATTTTCGTGTGTTGGCCTTGATCGTGATATCCGTATTCGTAACTTGGCTACAACAAGGTTTTAGAGATTTCTTCTCTACCCAGCTAAGCAGTAAAATCTCCCAGGACTATTTTAATGTCATAGCTAGGGCATTGCTCATAGGTCTTGTAAAGGAGCTCGTAGAACCTGTCTTTGGTGTCTTCATTCTTTTCCTCAGTGGGGGCGTGAGTGCAGATGAGGCTGATGTTAGTGAATTTAGCCTTGATGCGGATTGTCGCGATGCGCTCATTCACTGTGTTGAAACTCAAGACCTTCCTCCTGAGTCGAGTCCCAATCCCAACTACAAATCCACATCCAAATAGACGCTGATTTTGTTGCCGGTAGCAGTCACCGTAGTAGATATCACAGTTGTTCATTTTACGTAGGCCCGGACCATCCCATCGCATTTCTTGGATGGGGGAGAAAACTAAGATTTTAAATTTCGTCAATTTTTTGTTAAAAAAATCGCAAATAATTTGACAATTTTGTCAGGTGGAGGGGCTTTTTTTCTAAATTTCTCTATTGGACTTAATGTCAAGTTTGATGAAGATCTCAAGGCAAGGAAGTTCTTTAACCCTAGAAGGGTAACCTTCGTCGAATCGACGAACATCTTTTTCCTAGTTCAACAAAGTCTTTTTTTTGTTTAAGGAACTTTTCTTGAATAAAAACTAAAATATTAAAAAAAACTTCTTGTTTTTGATTTTTCTAAAAAGAAAAATAGTTAATAAACATAAACTATTCAACTTCAGAGAAATGAGTTAGTTACTTTGTCTCATTAGCGCTGTTAAATATTGCTTCGTCGCGGTCGGTTCAACGAACGGTTTACCTTTAACGTAATTTTTAGTATGGTTACCTTTCCAGGGTTAACAATTTAAATTAATTATTTCATTTATAATCATTATTTTTTCAAACAGATTTAATTCTTTTCATTTTTGCATTATATTCGTGAATCTCGATTTCACTCAATTTCAGTTGCAATAGAATGTGCGCAAGCAAAGAAAGTAAAATCGATAAGATCTTGTGCGCAAGATCAATAGACAGTTTCGATGAGATTAATGTTATTATTTACGAGGGCAAAAAGATATCTTATTGGTAAATGCGAGTCGCAATCATCTTTTCACTTGAACGCGAGGCACAGCAGTTTTTGTTATGATTCGAATGTGGTGGAAGAAAGCAATATTGCTTAATGCTACACGTCGATCACCCTTGAAATTTATTGCACTCGCAAAGCATCATTATGATAACTTATGGCTGTCTGTCTGTTGGAGCGTAGTTCGGAGTTCAGCATGCGAATATTTCTTTTACTTTCTCCCGAACAATGTTAAAAAAGAAAAAAAATATTTGTATTTAAAGGAAAAGTAAACAAAAATAGAAAAGATTTGAGAAGAATTGAAAGAGAGTTTTTGTTATTATTTTCGTGGACAGTAAACAAAAACAAAGAAAATATTGTTGATCTATCGATAATTGCAAACAAATGTTCATCGAAGATGCGGATAATCGCAACCAAAGATCAATTCCTCAAAGATTGTAGAATATCATGGACATGAACTCGTATGTAGTTCAGTAACACGGACGACTTTTTTTTGTCGTCGTATTTTTCAAGTAGATATTTCAATTTAAAAATATTTGTTTGTGTATATTTCTGATAATAAAGAACTATCGATTCGATATCGATACTTCCGAATAGCGATAGTTGATAATCTGACATTTATAGTAGTGATGGGATCATTCGAATGATATAATCGATTATAATCGATTATGGCAATCATTCGAGATCATTCGATTATTGAAATCATTCGAATGATTTCTCAAACCCTGATACAACTACTACTCTTCAAAATTAAAATCTCAATAATCCAGTCATTTAAGCTAAAATTTGGTAAGAATCTCGGAATTCGAGATACCCAGCTGTAAGTCTGTAAATACTTGCATATTGACACCCTAAAAGTTGTCTCAAAACCTACATATGGTAGGGTGTGAGCAACTATATAATTTCAAGGTCCAAGGTCACCAAAATCGGTTTTTTGGAAATATCTCATTTCCTATGGGTTTTTTGCTATATGTATATATGACCAATATTGTAGAATACAAAATTCTCTACAAATTTGGTTCCAAAATTTTTTTTATACGGTGAACCGTTTTCGAGATAGAGCGCGGAGAGCGCACGGTCACAGCATCACTTCAGGTCAACCGGTGCCTCCGGTCGAAAACGCGCATATATAGTTGATGAACTATCGATAAATCAATTTTTGCAGCCAGAAGTAACAAAAGGAATTATTTTAATTAATTATATTAATTAAAATTAGAATTATATTAATAAAAAGACCACGATTTTAATTTTAATTTTAATTGAACTTTAATTTCTACTTGTTGTTTTTAACTTTTTTTAATATTAAGGTTTTGGTTGTTTTTGAGAAACTGACAAATTTGGATGAACTAGCTGCAGCATTTGAGGAAGAAAATTGTTCGGCCCAGAGATTATTAGAGGGTGGAACTCAAATCTTATTGGCAGTCTTTAATGCTCCGAAATTTGTGAAAAGTCTCGATCATCTTCGTTATATGCATTACGTCAAGTCTACAAAACTTAATAAACCTGTGCAGCTTTCAAATATTCCACCAACAAGTGCAGCTGCTCATCAACACTTTAACCGTGTATATTATCAAGTTCAAACTTGGTTAGGACATGATTTGGAACCCCAGGTATGGGGTTGGGCAATGCGAAACGATTTTCTGGAGCCTATCATGACAATTTTATCACCTGCTCCAGAAGATTTGCTAAATACTATATTCTGCATTGAGACAAGTTTGCCCATTACATTGGCCACAAGCTAAAGACCATTGCAAGCCCGCTTTCCTGCATCCGCATCGCGAACCACAACCACTCTTGCAGTTGCAGAATATTGTATTTAGCAAATCTTCTGGAGCAGGTGATAAAATTGTCATGATAGGCTCGTTCGTTTCGCATTGCCCAACCCCATACCTGGGGTTCCAAATCATGTCCTAACCAAGTTTGAACTTGATAATATACACGGTTAAAGTGTTGATGAGCAGCTGCACTTGTTGGTGGAATATTTGAAAGCTGCACATTAACGAAGATGGAACCTTTGACCACGAAATCATGGAAGAACTTGAGACAAATGTCGTTGAAGACGATAATGAAGACCAGTTTGAAATTTACCAGCAGCCAGATGGCGACGATGAAGAGGAAGAAGATGATTATAATTATAAATTGTAGTTTTTGTACCCTTTATTCCATTTCTTTACTTTCAATAATGTATTCTGTGATATTTTTTAATAAAAACATTGATTCATAATTTATTTATTTTTTTTTTTCATCATGTAAGAAGCTAAAAATATTAATTAGGTTAAAATTCAAATATAATTCCTATATTTTCATTAACAATTCTGCAATTACATGGGCAGGTACGTTCATCAACTATATATGCGCTTTTTCGACCGGAGGCACTGGTTGACCTGAAGTGATGCTGTGACCGCGCGCTCTCCGCGCTCTATCTCGAAAACGGTTCACCGTATAAAAAAAATTTTGGAACCAAATTTGTAGAGAATTTTGTATTCTACAATATTGGTCATATATACATATAGCAAAAACCCATAGGAAATGAGATATTTCCAAAAAACCGATTTTGGTGACCTTGGACCTTGAAATTATATAGTTGCTCACACCCTACCATATGTAGGTTTTGAGACAATTTTTAGGGTGTCAATATGCAAGTATTTACAGACTTACAGCTGGGTATCTCGAATTCCGAGGTGAACTTCCTATAATGACTGGACTACAAATGAAAAAAAAAATCGAATGACGATTATTAGTATTCGAATGAAAAATCATTCGAATGAATAATCGATTATTAATAATCGAATGAAAAATCATTCGAATGAAAATAGTACTAGAATGAAAATAGTACTCGAATGAAAATAGTAATTGAATGAAAATAGTAATCGAATGAAAATAGTACTCGAATGAAAATAGTAATTGAATGAAAATAGTAATAGAATGAAAATAGTACTCGAATGAAAAGAATCGATTATTAATATTCGCATAAAAACAAATCGAATATATTTTAAGTTTTAATTCGAATTACGATTTTATTTCTAGTTAAATTTGCAAATCCTTGCAATGGAATTTTGTTTATGATTTTTGGTTACTTTTTTAAAGGCAAACAAAAATTTGTATTTGGAGATTCTTTGCTTTTTTTTTATATATGTACATGATTGGTAGAAATTTTTGCGAATTAGTGTTTAAAAAATGAATACGGAACATTGTTTATAGCTAAGAAGAATAACAGGCTATTTTTAAAAATGTTTCTAAAATGAAATTGAACAATATACCCAGGTCGGTACCTACCATCTGAGAGGGTATTTTCTAAGGCAGGTCTATTGACAAATGACCGTCAATATTATTATACCTGTAAAATAGCTCATTGTGCACTGTAAACTTTAAATTTTTCACCATTTTCATTGGATTTCGTAATTCGAATGATCATTCGAATGATCATTCGATTATTCAAATCATTCGAATACTATTTTCTCGATTATTGAAATCATTCGATTATGCCCATCACTAATATATAGGCTTAGTTTAAGCTAGTAAAATAATAAAATTTACGTGTAAGTATGTGAGTAACATTTTCGTAGTAAAAGTAGGAAGCGGAAAATGCCAAAAATGATTTCGCACCTACACGCTGCGATACAGTTACAGTCTTACGCGTGAGCTAACAAGCCAGAGGTGATTACATTCATTTAAAGACCTACTGACAGGAACAATCAGTACCCGTTTGAGTTTAAAAGAAATTGTGTAGGTATGTAGATTGGCACAGAAGAAAGTATTTTTGCTTTAAATTAGGTCACCTTCACGTTCAATAGGCTGATTCATTGATTTTGAATTTTTAGTTTTACATAAGTAATTTTGCGCACGACAACGACGACAACAAAATTAAGATACCTACTATTTATACAGAAATAACCGACATGGAAAGTAAAAGTCTGTAATCATGTCAAAAATCAGACCCTAACGGAATCGAAAGTGTTCTTTAATCGGTAATATGCTGTTTCCACTGACGCTAATCACGAGATTTAGCGAAATAGATTAAATTCAAATCACTACTTTTCTGGGATATAGGGTACTTATACTTACTAGAAGTTCAAAGCGTAGAAGAATAGTACGTTTAGTATAAATCTACATTTTCATCTACTCTCAATCCTAAAAAAGTCAAAATTTGGTCTTAATCTACTTAGCTAAAACTCGTGATTAGCGTCAGTGGAATCAACATATAAGCAAGTTAAGAATCTATACTAATATATAAAGCTGAAGAGTTTGTTTGTTTATTTGAACGCGCTAATCTCAGGAACTAGTGCTTTGAATAATTGTGAAATTCTTTTTGTCTTGGATAGTCCATTAATCGAGGAAGGCTTTAGGCTACATAAGACATAACATCAAGCTACGACCAATAGGAGCGAAGGATCAGTAGAAAAACGGCAAAAAATTAGTCATTTTTTGTTTGTTTGAACGCGCTGATCGCAGGAACTGCTAAATCAAATTGAAAAATTCTTTTTGCTATACAAAGTTACTCTGCGAAAAATAAGAGCAAAGCATCACTGAAAAGTGTTGCTAAAACGGGGAAAACTATACATATTTGAAAGCTTCGAGTTAAGAAGAATTTTGGCTTAGGGAGAGTCGAATGTTATATGCTCAAGTCAAGACGCACCTCTGGCCGGTGGACGAGGGACAGGCGGACAAAGTCGCGGGCAACTGCTAGTGTAGACATAAATGTATAAGTATACAGCCAAAAGTATTGTGCACTCTATAAAAATTATGTATTTATGCCTTTAAGACAAAAATATGGCTATAGAATTACTCGACAGGTCTCGTCTAGGCCAATTAATTTTTTTTTTTTTACAAGTACGAAATTACGCGTTTACTAATAGGGTTTTTTTTTGGTAATCCGGAATCGGTAAACAGAACTATCCGATTCCGGATACCAAACGAACATGCAAACACATTTTTTTGCTTCCAATGGTTGAATGTCTATATATTTGTGAAACCTCATAAGCAGAATTGCAGATGACATGAATGACATTTTTTTTTTATTTTCTTTATGTATTTGTAAAAATGGCTGCGAGTACGTATGTACGTGCAAGTGCGTGCATGTATGCGTGATTCTGTTTTTGATTCCGATTTCAAATTCGAAATTGTTTTTCTGTTCTATTCAGAACAAGAACTGTCATCTTGTGCCAAGTGAACGAATTCAGAATCCGAATGCAAATAAAACAAACTTTATTTCATCCTTTTCCCGACGTTTCGTTGGCTTTTTCCAACTTCTTCAGGGGCATAAAATATAATTTGAAATTTAACACACAAAAAACTTATGACTATATCACAGACTCTTGATCGCCAGTGTGGCGAATGTCTATATCAAGATCAAGAGTCTGTGATATAGTCATAAGTTTTTTGTGTGTTAAATTTCAAATTATATTTTATGCCCCTGAAGAAGTTGGAAAAAGCCAACGAAACGTCGGGAAAAGGATGAAATAAAGTTTGTTTTATTTGCATTCGGAAACCACTGATCTGTAAGCTGGTCAACACATACATATATTCAATAAAAAATCCAAACAGATCACCAAATAAGCTCAAAACGAATTCAGATTCGTTCGGAAATTGGAACAGTTCCGGACGACCAAAAAAACGCTGTAAAAGTTTCAGTAGTTTGCTTTTAAGACCCTAGCTGTTTTGACTGTTACAATTTTTTTGTGTCAATCTTTGCAAAATGGCCAAAAAAATCGAACTAAGTGTTGAAAAACGCGCCCAATACAGATTTTAAATCAGCAAGGTAAATCTCAGGTAGAGATTTCAAAAACATTGAAGTATTCCGGCCGGTCAATGCAATATTGTATCAGACGTTTTGTTGAAACTGGTTCCCATAAGAATAGGCGAAGATCGTGTCGAAAACGATTGACAATGAAGCGCGAGGATCGAAAGTTGATAAGAAACTCTTTAAAAAATCTCATCAAAGCTGGGTAGTGACTTTTCAGTGGCGTTAAGGAAGACTATTTCTGCTCAAATAACCAGACGAAGACTTCTTGAAGCTGGTTTGAAATGTTGTAAGGCCAGAAAAAAGATATTGCTCTCACCAAAAAACCATAAAGCCAGACTTGAATGGGCAAAAAAGGACCAAAATTGGACAGAGGAAGATTGGTCAAATATTGTTTGCTGAGACCGAATTTTGAGGTAAATTAGCTTCGGTGATAATCCTAACGGTTAGCATCATTCACTTCGTAAAAAAAGTTATTGACCACAAAAAACAAAAAAATTACTTTTAAAAACCGCTAATTTTTGTTCTACGTTAAGATTTTTGGTACCCCTGGCGTGACCTTTGTTCGGCGACTAGTCGGAGAAGAATTTAGTCCAGAGTGTGTGGTCTTCACAGTTAAGCATGGCGGTGGCAACGTTTTGATTTGGGGATGCATGAGTTCCTTAGGAGTAGGGGAAATGTTCGTGTGTGAGGGTTGCATGGACTCTACAACGTACATAAATGTACTGGAAATGGCACTTCTTCTCTCATTTTCCAAACTTATTGTTGAAACAAATCTTGACGGAGTTAAATTCCAGCAAGATAACACACCCTGTCACAAAGCTGCAAAACAATGGCTTGGTTAAGCGAAAATTGCGTTCAGCTTCTTTAATGGCCTACTCAATCCCCAGATTTAAACCCAATTGCACATCTTTAGGGTTTAGTAAAGCGCAAGATAAGGCAGCATAAAATTACAAGCAAAGAACACCTAAAGTACCATCTACGGAACGAATGGAATGCTTCTCCGAAACGGCTTGACCGATTTTGATGAAATTTTATATGTTTATTCAGTAGGTATGAGAATAGGTTTATAACACCCCTAAGTGTTAAGGGGTTCACCCCAATTTTTTTTTTGACAAATTTGTTTTTTTGTTATTTCTTTATGGCGTTGAATTGAAAAATATATTTAGTCCTAAATTTTTACCCTCCTACCACCGACGACGTCTATGTACCAAATTTTAAGGGAATGTTTGGGTAGTGGTGTAGATGGGTTTTAAGTATTTTTTTTTTTTAGAAAATCGCCGAAGCTTTTCATGAGATATGACCAGAGTAGCGGGTAGTGTTTTAGCGGGTAGCGTGGTAGCGTGGAAACAGGATAGCGGGGAGCAGTGTAGCCTTTAGCAGGTAGGGGATAGAGTGGTAACGGTGTAGCGGGTAACGGGATAGCGTATAATGGGGTAGCGGGTAGTGGTTAGGTAGCAGGGTACAAAAGTCTAGGTCTTTTATTTGAGGCAGTACGAAGTCAGCCGGGTCAGCTAGTGTATATATAATGTTCGAGTCCGAGTTGATATTTATAAATGTAATCAATAATCAAACTCAACGGGCCAAAACAGTAGTTTTTTCCATTAGTTCTATATGACCTAACCAACTTACTGTTTCTGCATAGCCCATACAGTTCTTGGTTGAATCCTCGTTTCCATACTCCATTCCCTGCTTATGCCGGATGATGAGAGTGTAATAGAATGCCTTTCGAGTCCAAAAGAGCAGCAATTGACTAAAGTTATTCTTCGTCTGATTTCAGAGCTTCGGATTCGGATTCGGATTTATATGTGTCTATGGTGACGTTTTTTCCATAAGACGTAGAGTCGTAGATGTTGGGTTTCTCTGTTTATCGACAGCGTGAGTTTTCCATCGTCATTTTACAATGTCAAAACTGGAAATTAGTTATAGTACATAATGTACAGTTGGTTGCTCTAGACACTGTTATACGCAGCCTTAAAATCGATAGAAAGGTGGTTAAGTGCCTGCGTATTTTGCAAGCTCTGCTGTAGAGTGAATATTTGATCGATGGTGTAGACTTTCCGGATCTGGAGCACAAATTGCTAAGGACCTATCAGGTTGTAGGCGATAGCGAACGGCTTCAAACGTTCAGACTATATCTTGTAGACGACGTTTAGGAGGCTTATACAGTTCAGCGATACTGAGGCTCTATTCGGCGAGCATGCTTTTCTCCGTACAAATCTTGCAGTTGAGCAGCTGGTGCATACT
Organism: Sphaerophoria taeniata; assembly: GCA_943590905.1. Lineage (NCBI taxonomy): Eukaryota > Metazoa > Arthropoda > Insecta > Diptera > Syrphidae > Sphaerophoria > Sphaerophoria taeniata. The sequence goes on along the minus strand of OX016540.1, from coordinate 19,382,102 downwards.
CCAACCAAATCATATCCAGCTGTTTTGTTAAGTTCTTGAAATTTATTTCTTCCAAGCAAATGTCTCTTCCTAAAACATCATCCCAAAGGGATATTGAAGGAATGGGATGTGACAATTTTAGTTGTTTTGCCAACTGGTTAACATAAATGTCAATGTGAGTGTGGGCGTGGTCAAAACACAATAAAAAATATGCAATGCTAAACAATTAACATTTCAAACAAGAATTATAATACCGTTTTTATTTTTCAGAAAATATTTTGCCTTCTGATTCTTTACACAAAAGCAGACGTTCAACCTGATTTCGAAGAACCTCCAGAAGGGTAAGAAAATTTGATTGAAAATTGGACAATACGTTACACATTTTACCAAAACCAAAATTTAGTTACTACGCATTTGTGGAATCACCGAACTCCGTTCCCCCCAAGGTCCGTCCTCCACCCTACACTCACGTCAACATCGACTGCACCGATGCGACCAACAAGAAATCTTCGGTTACCGTTAATAACATTTGCGGAGATCTGAACAAGGGTGAGATTCCAAGGAACCCACTGCAACAAAACGTCCTTGGCGAGCCTTATCCATTGTAAGTCAGATTCAAATAGCAACATTCTTTCCTAACTCTTGTGACATTTCCATAGTGAACTCATTCGGAATCAGACGCTTCGATTTTTGTCGAAAACCTTGCCGGTACTGAAGGCTGACGATACTCTGCCAAAAGTAACACAAATTATTCGAGATGATCCCGTTGAAAATGTTGAGAACAATATTGACAGACAATACAATCCTAATGTTCGCAATCGAAGGAGTTCAGATGTCCCGTCCTTTAACTATCCGGATATCGAAGAAAATGCAGAACACCATGCTGCGCCGCAGGAACGACAATCGAGAAAATTCTGTGATGGAGGTGGGGTGTAAGTATCTTGTCATTTATCTAGCAGGGCTGATTTCAAGAATGAAATAAATCATTTCCAGTTTCTGTACCCTGTATCGGGCTATCCAAGGTGATTCCGGATCCACCCAGCCTTCAGTAGCCGAACGTCGCGAAGAAAACGGTCCGATTCGTTACGAGGGTCCACCAACTCCATGTCCGGCTAAGGTTGAATACGCCACACCTGTGTTTGCCAAAAACTATCAAGGCTCCTGGCGCTATGTCGTGCAGATCCCCTACGAGGGCTATTTCACTCAAACGGTCGAGGTGACGCGTTGCATTCAATCTCGTTGTCACTATTTGGACGGTGGATGCCTTTCATCACCTCGGTGGGTGAGTCTTTTGGTTGCCGAAATCTTCTATCCCAGTGCTGATGAGCCAACGTCGACAACCACAGCAGCGCCATCTGTTCAGGACTTCCAGGCATATCAGCAATATCTGCAAAAGCGAGCTGGTGTAGCTTCAGCCTCAGATGGCACAACAACAGCCAATGACGTGAGTCAACATTGCGATGGACAAGATGAGATTGGCTGCTTCCAAGTTCGATTGTATTACGATTGGTTCTTGATACCAGGATCCTGCAAATGCTGGCGTCCAGACTACTTTGCAAAGTACGTTAGAAGAAAGTCCGTTACTGATTTGTAAATTTGAATCAATTCAACCCACAAAATCAATTCGAATTAGGTTAGAATTCTAGAAAGTGTTGCATTGACTGATATAAAGTTAATTGGAAAGCTTACAGTTTCCAAAGGGATGGTTGGGGGGTTAGGGCAGGATATTTATTTTTTTTGGAAATTTATACTCACATGAACGTATGTACACATTTACATTAAATAAAATAGAATAGCTAACTTATGTACTTTTGTAAATAATAAAAAGAAAACAATTAAATAAAAATGTTCAAAACCTGTGGTTTTATTGCCGAAACTAAGAAAAGGAACTTAGACAAGACAAATTGCGGAAAATGTCAAAAATATACGTATGTGGCGGATGCTGGCAACGCTGTTACGAAATTCACCTTGTAAATAAGTTTCGTTCAAAGATTTGTTGTGGACCTGAAAAGAAATAAAAATACCTTGATTAATAGAAGACTAATATGGTTACTTTACTTACCTTCATAGTTATAGATCCTCATCGCCCAGGAAGACGCACATCTGATGTCGTTTTCCATTAGTCTTTTTTTTACACTTCTACCTCCAATGGAACAAGCATTGATGTATGCCATTCGTCGGACGATTCTGTTTTAAAAACGGGAGAGTTCTGCTCTTCTCTGAAGCATTCCGTCTGTCAATGTCAGTCCCATGGAATGATTTCAGAAGACATCTGGAAATTCCGAAAGCTTCTGGACGTCCTATGGAAAATAAATTGAATATGAAACCAAAACAAACAAAAGTAATTTGGGTGTGAATGTCTTACATTCTATCCATTCACCTACTTACATATGGTTTCGCTTTTCCTTCGGCACAGGAACAATAATAATGAAACACCTGAAAAGATAAATTTGTTTACAATAATATTTTATAATTTGTTGGGTTGATTACTTCAGGAAAATAAATGAATTAATAAAATTACTTACCATCCGTGTTGTTTGTTGTCCTATTTGGTAGTTCGAAATTTAAATGTTTGACATTTCTCATTCTTGTTGTTGTTTTGCACATACTATTGACACGAATAATACAAAAGAGATAACAAGGTTCCGATGACATTTTTCCTCGATCGGAAGGCCATTTCTACCACTAGGTAGAAAAATAACTCTTATGGTGTGTTGTATTTTGTTGAATTTCCACCATCAACAGAGAAATTATACTTACCATTGGTAATGATTTTCTTTATGTCAATGGGTATTATAAATACATTAGAAATACATACACAATTTTTAGGTTCGTTTGATTTTTATAGTAAAATCCATAGAGGTACGACTATTTAGTACGACTTTCGATAGTTTTATGGGGCGTTGATGACAGTGAGTCCCATCTTTGGGCAAAAGGTTTTCCAATTGAGTCATTTTGTCAATAAATGTGGCGATTTCTGATTGGGCATTTAAATCGAAAGATTTGAATAATAACCGAATTTTGTAACAACAAAATAAGAGCGATTCTGCTGCAATTGAAATTCATGGTGCGATACTAGACAAAGCTGTGAAACGATCACTTGTGCCTTGTCATTTGAGAATGTTACGAACGTGTGTCCCAAACACAGTTTTTTTTGTTTGAAGTTTTGCTAGTTACCACATAACAATACTCAATAATCTATATAGTTTTTAGTGCGTATTTGCAAAATCATCAATGGTTTGAAAGTGGTTAATAAACCCAATGAATAAGTAATTTAGCAAACAATCGGAAATAAAGAAAACAAGTAACAACATACATATTGACACTGTCATGTGTGCACACCAAGCACCATAATCACCTACTTAGACAAAAAAACGGAAAGATAACCATACTGGTGAGTGCAGCCTTACGTTTTATGTTGTGTAATTTGTACTAAAAAGGTTAAATAGTACATTTCAAAAATTGAATTAGTACATTTAAGCCTTGGATACATGTTTTGAAACATACATTTAAAAATCCAATATGTATACAATTTTTGGTAGGTTTCATACGGCGATCACACACACGAACCGTGGGGTGGTGGTCGCCGTCGTCTTTAAAAAGCTGAACTTTTAAAAGCTGAACTTTAAAAATTGAGGAGTGCTGAGCTTTAAAATTTGAGAAGCACGTATGTAGCCAGCAAATACGTAAACCATCACAATTTAAAAGTTGAGAAGTGCTGTCGTAGCCAGCTATCACACAAACCAAAAACGAAACTGCAATCGAAGACAGCAACCTTTAATGCAATAAGAGAAACAGTTTGGGAACATCATAAAGTTGAATTCTCAATCAAGAATATTTTGCTTGTTTTTTTTTGTTATCATTTTGTTTCAAAGTTAATATTAGGGTGACCCGTCGGTCAAAGATAAAAGAAAATTTTTTTTGAAGAGTAAATTTGTTTAAAATTTAAAGTTACGTTCGTTAACGATTTGTTATAATTATTTGTTTTGCTATCTACAGTCTAGTTTATTTTTATTAATTTAATTTGTTATTCATTTCTTTTTTTTGTATGCCTAGTACTTATATTCATTTTGCTTATTTTCGTTTTGTTTTTTTTTGTGAGCGTGAAGGAAACGAATCGTCATCAGAATTTTGTTGCTTGTTATACGACTCATAGAAGTCCTTTTTTTTGGGTTTTGCTTTCAGAGGCGCACACATTAAGGTGGCCCTGAAGGGAACTTCTTGTTATTTCTTTTTCTTTTTCCGCATCATTTACCTTTTTTCATTTGGATTGGGGACCGAAATTGAATTCAATTTTAGGTAGGGAATCCTGACCCCTTAATGCAAAATTCGATTTTCAAAGAAACCGATAAGAAGGAAGGAATAATAATAAGAAGAAGAAGACATTTAAAATTAGCAAGAGAAAAATTGTATTGAACAAATTTGAGTGTTCGATTTCCGGAACCGCCAACGTTAACTTCAAAGATTTTTGTATACGTAAATCGGTATAATTACCTTTTGCATACATTTTGTTTTTATATTGTTTTTTTTAGGTTATTAAATTATTTCGTTTAAAAGTTGATATTTAATGTGAATTACATGCACTTTTATGTTCAAGCGAACAAAAACATGAAAATTTCTGTTTTTTTTTGTCAAGCCCAAGGCTTGATGGCTTTTTGATTTAAACATTTTCAGGGGAAGCGAAGGATGACGTGAAACGATGAAGATGGACTGAGCTGCGAATGGCGAAGGTGAGTCATATTAGGGGAAGTACCAACATCATGTGGCCAACGTACTTTCATGGTAGGGTGGGATAGGCCAAGCCGAAAAGACCTCGGCACCCTCTGGTGGTAATCTCCGTCCGCTGTCAATATCCGAACGTCAGACCTTCTGTTTGAATGTTCAACGGATTTTTTTGTTGTTGTTGTTGTTTTGATTCCGAATTTTCATTGGCATGATTTATATTGAGTAATAGGCGACTTATCGAGGTAGCTAGGACAAGTTCCCACACCGTTCCGGCGAGCTCAAGCCGAGCATAATGCAAGCATGCCAGTCCTTAGCCCTCGTCAACACTCTTCGAAAATCGGCTTTGCCAATTTTCAATTCAGTCAGCTGTCAGCCTTATTACAAATGGCGCCCGCAACGTAGTGCTTGTTTTTGTTTTCCTTTTTTCCAAATTTTAAATATTCCCTAATTGTTCTTGTCATCTTCTTCGGAAACTCGTATGTCATGATCGGGAAAGCATCAAGCATACCACTTTCATTTGCGACGAGCAAACAAGAAGAAGATGACAACAGCAATTGCAAAACTGTTCTATAACGTCTTAACCTTATCCCTTCTTAATGTTTTTTTTTAACTTTCCTATCTTTCTTCTTTTAATTTTCACTCCATCGTCTCGTTTTCTTCAAAGAATTGTGTCCTGTTGAATATTTGTGAATAAATATATCATCAGCCGTACAATTCTTTCCTTTAATTTATGTTCGTTGTGTGTTAGCTTCAAGTCTTCTCGCATTAAGTCTCAGACTTGTCCTGAACTGCGGAAGCTAACGCATAACATTATTTGGTCCCTGGTTTATATTTTGTGTTTTAACATTTACCACTCAGAGGGAAATCTCTTAATCTGTCCGTCCGATAATTCTCTTTTAGAACTTTTATTTTCATGAAACCTTCTTCCAGCTCAGTTCACAGCTCGACAAAAATTCCATCATCGTAGCCGTCATCTGGAGCGACCCCGAATTGAAAATCAAATACGATCAACAAGACTTACAAAATACTTTTATAGTGTATACAATTTATTGTTTCTTGTTTCTTTTTTTTTGCTTTGGCTAGTTTTTGTTTCAAATACATTGATTCTTTTTGATTCTTTTTTTCATCTGCAGGAACATAGTTTTTGAAAACAATTTTTTTCAATTCTTTACAATTTTTGGTTTTTGTTGATACTACTTAGTATTCAAAACAAACATTATACTCTTTTTGCATGCATATTTATTTATTTATTTATTTATCTGTTATTTATTTATTTATTTCCTACTCATATACATTATATTTATTCGTTAACTTATTTATATTTTTGTTCATCGTTAAATTAATTATTTCTTTCATACATATTTATATTCGTATTCTTTTTCATAGCCATTAAGTTTATTTATTGCTTGTTTATTTATTACATAACTCTGTTTTTTTTGGTGTTGGTTGTTTACTTATTTAATTTATTATTTACTCTGTATATACTTGTTTTTTTCGTTAATTTTCAATTTACTTCAAACTTTATTTATTTCGTTTTTCATTATCGTATCTTTTTGTAAGTTTATCATTTTTTTTGTTTACAATTCTCTATTTGATTGATTACTATACTTTTTGTTCAATTTTTTTTGTTAATTCATTTTTTTCTTACATTCTTTCTTTTTGTTTGTATTCTGTTTTGAAATATACAAACAAACATTGTTCTTTTTTTTTACATTTTGTTTGCTAGTTTATTTTGTTTACTTTTCGTTAATTTATTACTCATTTTCAATCTTACTTATTATTTTTCTATATTAAACTATTCATTTATTTATTATTTATTATTACAATTGGAATTTATTCAGTTGATCTTTAACATATTTTCTGGATACTTTATTTGTTTATTTATTTACTCAATTATTGTTCTTTTGCTTAGCTTATACAACTTATTTTTTTTTTATACATTCATTCTATATTTTGTTTCTCTAATAACATTTGTTTTTTTTATGCATCTCTTATCTTTGCATACATGTCCTTTTTTTGTCTTTATCTATAGTCATTTATACATTATCTGATTACAAATATACTTATTGTTTTGGTTAGATAGATTATCAATTGTTGGATAGCAAAAGAACAATCAGAAACCAAAAATTTGAATTCTTTAGTTAAATCTTTAACGAAAGTTAAAATACAAATTTTCTATAAAATATCAATTACAATCTAATCTGTTCCCGTTGAAAATCTGAAAAGAAAAAGAGAAGATTAGTAAAATCCTTTTTTGTTGAACTGAATATTTACCGATATCAAACATGAATCCAAATATGGCCACAGGTGCGATCAAGAAAAATCTTAGATCGGCAGCAAAAGCCCAGCAAGATCGATTGCTACAAAATTTAAGTCCATTCGAACAATGGGAAAATAGACAATCAGAAGGGTCGGCATTTGAAAGTAATCCATTAATGGGCCCAATAAGTGAATTCTCAGGAGGATCTAGAATCGCTAGAACTCCTGTGAACAACCTCAACATTCAACATGAGGAACGTCCGTCTTCAATAGGTGCGGATGCATTGGATGCGTCATCCGAAACCATACCAGGCCCTCCCTTTAGCAGACTTAGCAATGTAGGAGCGTCAGGTATGGGTTCGAATGCAAACATTCAGTCCATCCGAAATGCAGAAATTGCAGACAATACAGCTGCTAGTAATAATTATCATCCAACAGTAAACGTAGGTAACGTGGGTTCGGTTGCTGACAATTCTAACGCGGTATCTAATGAAATTAAAGCCTATGTCAACTTAGCGATTGTTAATGCTTTTAGTTCCTACGCCGAGTCAATGAAAGCTGATATTTCGGAAAGTATCAAACAAACTATTAAAGATAATTTCATCGAGTTTCTTGGCGATATCAATTCAGCCACTAAATCAATTAGGCGTGTCGAAGCAAACCCCAACCCCCCACAAAGTGAACGGCCTGTTAGAGAATCGAACTCTCAGGAACAACCAATGCAGCGTTCTAACCTAAATGCAGCGTATCCATCTTTGCCCAATCGCCAGGTTCAGCCAAGTCAGAATCCAAACTCGCACCAACGACAGCTAAGGACAGACAAGATTCAAAACCTTCCTGAGATGGGAGCTCAGCAGCAGCAGCCCCTAAGAACTCGAAATGTCACTATGCAGCAACCTACCCAAAGTAATGGTTATAATTATAATCATCAAAATTCAGCTCGAATCAACCAAGATAGAATTTCAAACAACCACGGTAATGTGTTTCGTCCCTTAGAGTATCCTCGTCCTATGTCTGCAATGCCACAGCAAAATAATTTCAACTCAAACCCACATTCAGCTTTTAGTGTGCCAAACGGCTATCCTAGGAATTATGCGGATCATACTCCCAATTCCAGTAATGATTCGAACAGGAGTAGTCAAGGACAATTTAAGATTGATCGTTGGGGTTTGAAATTTGAGGGAAAACCAGACAAAATGACCGTTGAAGATTTCATTTTCCGTTTGGAAATCCTTCAACAACAATACCTTTGCCCTTGGGAAGAAATTTTAAGACAGTTTCACTTAACCCTCTCAGGAGATGCCGAGGAATGGTACTGGGGTTATTTGAAATATAATTATAGACCAGATTGGCCATCGCTTCGCGATGCTTTATTGTTGCATTTTCGTAACTTTAGGTCCGATTACGAGATAATCAGGGAGTTGTCTGATAGACGACAAGGATCTTCTGAATCCATCGACACTTATTTTGCAGCAATAAGCAAAATCAAATCCCAGCTCAAAAATCCCATACCAGACTTTGAGCTGATCAAAATGATTAAAAGAAATTTAAGTGAGAAAATTGGTAGGCTTGTTTACCCAATGCCGATTTTCTCTTTAGACCAGCTCAGGTTTGCTTGTAAAGAAGCCGAAAACTCTTTCCCGGTGAAGGAACATCACATGCGATATTTCCGACCTCCACCAAAGATGCATGCTAACGAAATAGAGTATTGTGATGAAGACCAGAACTATTTCGAAGAGCATTTATCTGCTGTTCAGTATATTAATGAAAACCGACCCAGGCCAGCAAACAAAATTTTAGCCTGCTGGAATTGCAAGGTCGAAGGACATTTCTATTGGGAATGTCCATCTCCCAAACAAAACATCTTTTGCTTCAAATGTGGTGAAGCAGATGTTATAGTGGCCAACTGCTCTAAATGTAAGCAGAAAAACGCTCAGAAGAACGCGATTCTAACGGGGGAATCGTGTTCGAAGAACAAGCCCGTTCCATCAACAGTCCCGAAAATTTAATAAATGTCCTCAAAAACAACAATATTAAAATTCTTAAAAGACCGCTTAATGAATCCTTAGGAGAAAAGGGAGAGGAACCAAAAATTAGTTCTAGAAAACCTCTTCATATTAGGATTCAAGAATATAAAGAAGCGAGAAATAGAATCTTTAAGAATAATGTTAGTAATAAGATACTTAAAACTAGAGATAGGTATAGACATAGGAAAGAATTAAAACGTAACATTATTTCGACAATAATCGATGTTTCTGGAGATCCCAGGCCATATGCGTCAATTAAAATAGCTGATAAGCAATTGTTGGGTCTACTCGACAGCGGCGCAAGCGTCAGTATACTTGGCAAGGGGTGTAATGAACTCCTTGCAGAACTTAACGTTCCTGTCACGAAGTACCTTTCGAACGTAAGAACCGCTGACGGTAAACCTCAACAAATTGTGGGTAAAACCACTTTAGACGTTAATTTTAAAAATCTTACTCGCAAGATAACCTTTTTTCTTGTTCCGAGTCTTGATCAAGTTTTATATTTAGGCATCGACTTCTGGAAGACATTCGAGCTCGCACCTGAAATAATTAGCGAAATTAGAATAAAGGATGTAAATGAGATTTCGGATTCTCACGAATTGTCTCCAGAGCAGCAGTTCAAGTTGGAAGCTGTTAGGCAGAAATTTCGGTGTTACACCAAATGCGGTCTCGGAAAAACGAGCCTTGTCGAGCATTTTATCGATACCGGGGAGGCGGACCCAGTTAAACAACGTCATTATCCCGTCTCGCCAGCGATACAAGCCTTAATGTATGCAGAATTAGACCGGATGTTGAGTCTTGGTGTGATTGAAGAGAGTGAGAGCCCGTGGAGTTCGCCAGTGGTCCTCATACAGAAACCCGGGAAAAATCGTCTGTGTTTGGACTCGCGTAAGCTGAACTCCCTCACGAAGAAAAATGCTTATCCTCTCCCAAATCTCGAAGGCATCTTCAGCCGGCTACATGAGACTATTTTCATTAGTAGTATTGATTTAAAGGACGCATTCTGGCAAATTCCGCTGGCTGAGCAAAGTAGGGAGAAGACCGCGTTTACAGTACCGGGGAGGCCTTTATACCATTTCACAGTCATGCCTTTTGGGTTGTGCAATGCAGCCCAAAGGCTATGTCAGTTGATGGATAAAGCCATTCCCTCAAGGCTACGCGACCGTGTCTTCGTGTATCTTGATGATCTTCTCGTCATTGCTCCGGATTTCGAGACTCATATCACTCTGTTGGACGAAGTAGCTACGTGTCTCAACAAAGCTGGTCTCACCATCAACGTTTCGAAGTCAAAGTTCTGTTTCAAGGAACTCAAGTACTTGGGCTTCATCGTTGGTGGTGGGAAGGTGAAAACCGATCCATCCAAAGTTGAGGCGATCGAGAATTTTCCGATCCCAAAGTCGCAAAAACAGGTACGTAGACTTCTTGGTCTAGCAGGGTGGTATCGCAGGTTCATCCGGGATTTTTCGGCCTTAACAGCTCCACTTACAAACACTCTGAAAAAAACGAACAAAAAATTTGAGATGACAGAAGAGGCTCTGGAGGCATTCGAAAAATTAAAGAACGCATTGATAAATGCGCCCGTATTGACGCATCCGGATTTTTAAAATCGGTTCTACATCCAATGCGATGCGTCTGACACAGGTGTGGGCGCGGTGCTCTTTCAAAAGAACGATGCCAATGAGGAGACTCCACTTTCTTATTTCTCCCAAAAACTTAATAAGGCGCAACAAAATTATAGCGTCACTGAAAAAGAATGCTTAGCAGCCGTGTTAGCTATTAAGAAATTTAGGCCTTATATAGAAGGAATGCTTTTTACAGTTATCACTGATCATTCCAGCCTTAAATGGCTTATGAGCTTAAAAGACTTGAGTGGCAGACTCGCGAGATGGAGTTTACAGCTGCAAACATTTTCTTTCGATATAGAACACCGCAAGGGTTCGTTGAATGTTGTCCCCGATACCTTGTCTCGTGTGTATTTAGATGTTGAATGTATTGACTTTGACGATATAGCTCCGCTTATAGATCTTGATTCCGAAGAATTCAAATCGGAAGAATATACAAAATTAATTGAAACGGTCAAAGAAAACCAAGACCAATTGCCTGATTTGAAGTTAGTGGATAACTTTATTTACAAACGAGCTTTCCCATCATATGCAGACGCAACTGACGTAGAACATACGTGGAGATTATGGGTCCCTTCTGGACTCACCCACGATATCATAGTTCGTGCCCATAATCCTCCTCAATCAGCACATGGCGGGATTGGCAAAACGCTTCATCGGGTAAGAGAATTCTTTTACTGGCCTAACATGACCATTCAAATCAAAAATTATGTTACCAACTGTGATATTTGCATTCAATGCAAACCCACAAACCAAGTCTTACGTCCACCAATGTCAAGCGTTTACAATGTCGATCGTCCGTTTCAGAAGCTATATGTTGATTTTCTAGGTCCATATCCACGTTCAAAGTCCGGTAATTGTTTTGTTTTTGTTGTCCTTGACCATCTCTCTAAATTTGTTCTTTTCAAGTCTTTACCCAGTGCGAACACTACTAGTGTCATCAAATTTTTACAGGAGAGTGTGTTTCACATTTTTGGAGTCCCACAAATTTTGCATTCCGACAATGGGAAGCAATTTCAATCCAAAGACTTCCAAAGTTTCTTGCAAGCGTATGGTGTAAGACACTTTAAAACCGCAAACTATTCCCCACAATCAAACGCTTCTGAGAGAGTTAACCGAACTCTCCTAGCAGCCATTCGCGCGTATCTCAAAGAAGACCAGCGAAACTGGGATCTGCATTTAAGCGACATAGCTTGCGCTATCAGGAGTTCGGTCCACTCTTCAACAAGTGTTTCCCCTTACTTCGCTCTTTTTGGCCTTAACATGATGACTCATGGAAGCAATTACGAGCTTGCACAAAAATTAAACTCCATTGAAGATGAAGAATTGATGATATTATCGAGGCCTAATCGAATGAAAATTATGAGAGACAAAATTCAAAAGTGCATTGCAAAAGCCAACGCTAAAAGCGCGGAAAAATACAATACCCGCACCAGAAGTATCCGATTTTTACCTGGACAAGAAGTCTATCGAAGAAATTTCGTGTTAAGTGATAGCTCGAAATATCTTAACGCAAAGCTTTGTCCCAAATTTGTGAAGTGTAGAGTCGTCAAAGCGGTAGGGAACAACCTCTACGAATTAGAAAACCTTTCAGGAAAAACTATTGGTGTTTTCCATGCTAAGGACATTAAACAGTGAATTAAATTGAATTATAACCGCGTACTATACCTTGCATGTTCTTTTAAGTCCAACAACACTTCAAAATTCTGCTTATAAGTCTGTGTACCTCCCTGTTATTTAATATTATATCTCACTACTTGACCTTATTTATTTATTGACTTATTTATTTATGTGTTAATTTATTAAACTAGTGACGTCCCTTAAAGTCTGTGATAGTAATTTTAAGCATCTTGACTATTTATTCAACCTGTGATATTAACTTTTAAGTTTTCTTTTTTTAACCTTATTATACAACCTGTGATATGTACTAACCTTTCAACCTTTTTATCCCATTGACCATTTTACAATCTGTGATACTTACTAACACCAAGCCCTTTTGGCTCTAAACAAACAACTGTGATATTTACAACACTCATTTTATACACTGTGCAATATTTTATCGTTCTATTTATTAACTTCACCCACTAGTCACTATATTAAACCTTAATTTATCTATTTATTAAAACCTATTTTGTAAATTTGTCTTCCTGTTCACTTTTCTGCATGCTTAACGTATACGAATCAAGTCATTTTTTCTAATTCATTGACGTGTCCTTGGCATGCAGGAAACATAAAGCATTTGTACACTTCAACAAACACAAGAATCCTCCTCATAAAGTACAATGTCTGAAGGTATGCCCGGCTCTGTGGGATTCTTCCCCACGTTAATCAACGTCATAATTTCATTAACCCCACGATCACTTTTATAAACGTCCACGAACTACTCAATGTTACGAGTAAAATGTAAGTAAAATGAATGAACGCTGATGGTATGCAAATTGTTCGGCATAAGAAAACAAACACAACCGCTTGAAATTAATACACCTCGTTCAATAAACAAAACTAGTCCTTTAACTCGAGCAGGATATTACAACATCCCATAAATGTTTGGCAAAACCAATAAACAGAGAACTCTACTCACTTTTTTTCATGTCCATTTTCACTGGTCTCGCTGCTTTACTGCGTGCTTCCTCTCGACCAGAGTTTTGTTGTGGACCTGAAAAGAAATAAAAATACCTTGATTAATAGAAGACTAATATGGTTACTTTACTTACCTTCATAGTTATAGATCCTCATCGCCCAGGAAGACGCACATCTGATGTCGTTTTCCATTAGTCTTTTTTTTACACTTCTACCTCCAATGGAACAAGCATTGATGTATGCCATTCGTCGGACGATTCTGTTTTAAAAACGGGAGAGTTCTGCTCTTCTCTGAAGCATTCCGTCTGTCAATGTCAGTCCCATGGAATGATTTCAGAAGACATCTGGAAATTCCGAAAGCTTCTGGACGTCCTATGGAAAATAAATTGAATATGAAACCAAAACAAACAAAAGTAATTTGGGTGTGAATGTCTTACATTCTATCCATTCACCTACTTACATATGGTTTCGCTTTTCCTTCGGCACAGGAACAATAATAATGAAACACCTGAAAAGATAAATTTGTTTACAATAATATTTTATAATTTGTTGGGTTGATTACTTCAGGAAAATAAATGAATTAATAAAATTACTTACCATCCGTGTTGTTTGTTGTCCTATTTGGTAGTTCGAAATTTAAATGTTTGACATTTCTCATTCTTGTTGTTGTTTTGCACATACTATTGACACGAATAATACAAAAGAGATAACAAGGTTCCGATGACATTTTTCCTCGATCGGAAGGCCATTTCTACCACTAGGTAGAAAAATAACTCTTATGGTGTGTTGTATTTTGTTGAATTTCCACCATCAACAGAGAAATTATACTTACCATTGGTAATGATTTTCTTTATGTCAATGGGTATTATAAATACATTAGAAATACATACACAATTTTTAGGTTCGTTTGATTTTTATAGTAAAATCCATAGAGGTAGGACTATTTAGTACGACTTTCGATAGTTTTATGGGGCGTTGATGACAGTGAGTCCCATCTTTGGGCAAAAGGTTTTCCAATTGAGTCATTTTGTCAATAAATGTGGCGATTTCTGATTGGGCATTTAAATCGAAAGATTTGAATAATAACCGAATTTTGTAACAACAAAATAAGAGCGATTCTGCTGCAATTTAAATTCATGGTGCGATACTAGACAAAGCTGTGAAACGATCACTTGTGCCTTGTCATTTGAGAATGTTACGAACGTGTGTCCCAAACACATTTTTTTTTGTTTGAAGTTTTGCTAGTTACCACATAACAATACTCAATAATCTATATAGTTTTTAGTGCGTATTTGCAAAATCATCAATGGTTTGAAAGTGGTTAATAAACCCAATGAATAAGTAATTTAGCAAACAATCGGAAATAAAGAAAACAAGTAACAACATACATATTGACACTGTCATGTGTGCACACCAAGCACCATAATCACCTACTTAGACAAAAAAACGGAAAGATAACCATACTGGTGAGTGCAGCCTTACGTTTTATGTTGTGTAATTTGTACTAAAAAGGTTAAATAGTACATTTCAAAAATTGAATTAGTACATTTAAGCCTTGGATACATGTTTTGAAACATACATTTAAAAATCCAATATGTATACAATTTTTGGTAGGTTTCATACGGCGATCACACACACGAACCGTGGGGTGGTGGTCGCCGTCGTCTTTAAAAAGCTGAACTTTAAAAATTGAGGAGTGCTGAGCTTTAAAATTTGAGAAGCACGTATGTAGCCAGCAAATACGTAAACCATCACAATTTAAAAGTTGAGAAGTGCTGTCGTAGCCAGCTATCACACAAACCAAAAACGAAACTGCAATCGAAGACAGCAACCTTTAATGCAATAAGAGAAACAGTTTGGGAACATCATAAAGTTGAATTCTCAATCAAGAATATTTTGCTTGTTTTTTTTTGTTATCATTTTGTTTCAAAGTTAATATTAGGGTGACCCGTCGGTCAAAGATAAAAGAAAATTTTTTTTGAAGAGTAAATTTGTTTAAAATTTAAAGTTACGTTCGTTAACGATTTGTTATAATTATTTGTTTTGCTATCTACAGTCTAGTTTATTTTTATTAATTTAATTTGTTATTCATTTCTTTTTTTTGTATGCCTAGTACTTATATTCATTTTGCTTATTTTCGTTTTGTTTTTTTTTGTGAGCGTGAAGGAAACGAATCGTCATCAGAATTTTGTTGCTTGTTATACGACTCATAGAAGTCCTTTTTTTTGGGTTTTGCTTTCAGAGGCGCACACATTAAGGTGGCCCTGAAGGGAACTTCTTGTTATTTCTTTTTCTTTTTCCGCATCATTTACCTTTTTTCATTTGGATTGGGGACCGAAATTGAATTCAATTTTAGGTAGGGAATCCTGACCCCTTAATGCAAAATTCGATTTTCAAAGAAACCGATAAGAAGGAAGGAATAATAATAAGAAGAAGAAGACATTTAAAATTAGCAAGAGAAAAATTGTATTGAACAAATTTGAGTGTTCGATTTCCGGAACCGCCAACGTTAACTTCAAAGATTTTTGTATACGTAAATCGGTATAATTACCTTTTGCATACATTTTGTTTTTATATTGTTTTTTTAGGTTATTAAATTATTTCGTTTAAAAGTTGATATTTAATGTGAATTACATGCACTTTTATGTTCAAGCGAACAAAAACATGAAAATTTCTGTTTTTTTTTTGTCAAGCCCAAGGCTTGATGGCTTTTTGATTTAAACATTTTCAGGGGAAGCGAAGGATGACGTGAAACGATGATGATGGACTGAGCTGCGAATGGCGAAGGTGAGTCATATTAGGGGAAGTACCAACATCATGTGGCCAACGTACTTTCATGGTAGGGTGGGATAGGCCAAGCCGAAAAGACCTCGGCACCCTCTGGTGGTAATCTCCGTCCGCTGTCAATATCCGAACGTCAGACCTTCTGTTTGAATGTTCAACGGATTTTTTTGTTGTTGTTGTTGTTTTGATTCCGAATTTTCATTGGCATGATTTATATTGAGTAATAGGCGACTTATCGAGGTAGCTAGGACAAGTTCCCACACCGTTCCGGCGAGCTCAAGCCGAGCATAATGCAAGCATGCCAGTCCTTAGCCCTCGTCAACACTCTTCGAAAATCGGCTTTGCCAATTTTCAATTCAGTCAGCTGTCAGCCTTATTACAGATTAAATAAGTAACAAGATGGGAAACTGACTTATAAGCTGTTTCCACTGAACGATAATCTGAGATTATCTCAAATCTACATGAAATCTATTCGAAATCACTAGATTTACCATACAAAATTTAATCATCTCGATTCAAGATTTCAAATTAATCTACTTGATTTGGACTGTGCTGAACGGACTCACTTTCCAATTTCCAAGGAATCGGTGGAAGAAGGAGAGAAGAAAAGACAAAAAAAAAGAAGAGACAAAAGGAGATCGGAAACTGACTTACGTTTTACCCTCCGGATACCGCAAATTTCAAAGTACTGTAACTTCGTGTCTGTGAATAAATGAGAAAAAACAGCAACAAAAATGAGGCGGTAGGACCATATTTACTGTGATAGTATTGGTAAAAACACGCATGCTTTCGCAGTAACTATGGTCCATAGCTTGTAGGCATTGTAATTTTGACAGCTCTAATCTAACAAAATCCAGTGGAAACACTACTAGATTATTTTAAATCAAACTGGAAGATAATCTAGATTATCGTTCAGTGGAAACGTAATATTACGTTTCACTCCCCAGATCCCGCAATTTTCATTTTCTTTCATTTTATTTTCTTTCCTTGTACATGAAAAATATACAAACAAAAACAATATGGCAGGACCATATTAACTGTGTAAAAACACGCATACTTTCACAAAAACTATGGTCCAAACTGTGATAGTATTGGTAAAAAACGCATACTTTCAAAGAAACTATGGTCCAAAATGTGATAGTATTGGTAAAAACGCTTGTAGGCATCTGTCATTTTGACAGCTTTGTTTCCCATCTCCTTACCTTATATAATCTCTGGTTTCGTTGTTTCGTCTCAGTCGATATCAAGCAACCGAGCAAGCAACTTCAGTCGATACTCAGCAAGCGAACGAATAACATCAAATCAGCAAACAAATTTAAATTAATTAAAAATTAAAATATTTTTATCTTCTTAATTCTTGGGCATAATTTTACGGAACCCAAATTGGCGACCCCGATGACGGAATCAGATGACGAGTTTCAAGACACGGGCTATCCAAGGCGCAACAACGCGAAATCGTGGCCGCAACTACATACGCTCGACTCCAGATACCCCCATTCGTAGAGTCAGATGTCGATAATTGGTTTTATTTAATGGGTTTTTACTCTCGCTCATCCGGCATCGACAGAGATGTCCGCCGATTCGACACCGTGTGCGCACAGTTGCCTCTTGCTCGACTTACCAACTTCGGCCGATAATAGACGACGCAACCCGTGACCAAGAAATACGAATACACTCGCACAAAGCTAACCGAATATTTCGCAGACAGTCAGCAGAAATGGCTTCGCCGTGTGTTACACGACATGCCGCTGGGACCCAGCCATTTGTACTACGAGATGGTTCAGGCAGCTAGAGGGTCGCTTAATGAACAAGTACTACTAGATTTATGGGCCGCACGCCTTCCGCAAGCTGTCCAGGCGGTTACCATGCTGGTCAAAGACTGCAACGGAAAACATCAAAATCGCTGACACAGTCATTTAAAATGTAGAGCTGCGGCAAATAAAGGCAGTCGACCCCACAATCAGATCAACACAGCACGAACACCCGGCCCAGGTAGAGAATCCATCAACTTCATCCGAAGTGGCCCACCTAGTACAGGAATTCTCTAAAAGTCTAACGCAACATCGCCAGCAACTTACTTATACTTACTTACTTAAGGTGGCGCTACAGTCCGGGATGAACTTGGGCCTCAACCAACAAACCTATCCAGCCAGCTCGATCCCTAGCTACTTGTCTCCAGTTATGCACGCGGAGTCGAATCAGGTCATCTTCAAATTGCACGCGCCACCTGAGCCTTGGTCTTCCTCTACTGCATCGTCCTCTGGGGTGGATTCGAAGACTTTGCGGGCCGGAGCATTGGTGTCCATCCCCTCCACGTGGCCAAGCCATCTGAGTCCTTGGACCTTCACTCTTTTAGCTAGTTCAGTGTCGCTGTACAGCCCATACAGTTCGTGGTTAAATCTTCTCCTCCATTCACCGCTTATGCATACAAGACCATAGATCTTCCGTAGACCTTTTCTCTCGAACCGGCCTTGGGTGCACTCATCCTTTTTCGATAGGGTCCATGCTTCTGCACCATAAAGCAGGACGGAGAAAATGAGGGTCTTATAGAGCGTCACCTTAGTTGTTCGGGAGAGGGCTTTATTGAAACAGCAGAGTTGTCCTCCTCAGACGAATGTTTGTTGACAATCGGTTTCAGGTGTTCACATAGTACTGCATTTGTAGTATTTGATTCGTCATCGCCGTTGTACAGGCTGCAGAAGTGGTCCTTCCATATTTTCAGCATTGACTGTGACTCTACTACGATATTTCCCTGTTGGTCTTTACAGGCTTCAGTTCGTGCTCGGTAACCTTGAGTCATTCGTTTTTCTTCTTGGTAAAACTGCCGAACCTCATTTCTGTTTTTTAGTCTCTACACATCCTCAATCGATCGCTTTTCATGTTCTCCTTTTTTCTTTCTGAAAAGCTTATGTTATTCTCTCCTCTTCTGCTCGTAAAGCTCCCGAGCTGATCTCGTCCTCCTATACAGCGCTGCTTTATATGCCTCTTGCTTGGCTGCATGTACCTGCTTGCATTCTTCATCAAACCAGAGTTTTCGTTTTGGGAGCCGCGTGAAAACCAGCACATCAGAGATCAGAGGCAACATCCCTAATGGCTTCCTGGCAATTCTGCTACTGGTTATACTTGATGCGTTTTGAAGTGCCGAAAATTCATCATCATCATCGTCGGCCTCTGGGGCCCTACTCTGTAATGCGTTTCGAAAGCCAATCCGATTCGAATCTGATATTCGATTCGTTTATGAATTCGTACCTTTGTATAGGGATTAACCAGGTAATATCAACAATGGTTTTCTGCTTGGTTTGACAGTTTTTTGACAGTTTTTTACATAAGTTTGTAATGTGTGTTCTCTGCTTGCTTTGACAGAAAACCATTCTTGATAGTACTAGGCAAATCCATATACAAAGATTCGTACTCTGTAAAATGTTCGAATCGAATAAAAAAATCATCTAGTACTATTTCTATTTATAGAATAGATTTGCGGAGTCTCGAAGTAATTCTTATTAGATTTGTCAAAAAAAAAAAAAAAATCAAAAGGAAAAAAATCAAAACAAAACAAAACACATACAAGGCGAGAATGTTCAAATTAATTTTTAAAGAAAAAAATATATAATTCCATAAAAACTTAATAAAATGGCCTCGGTTGCTCTATGAATGGATGAAAAAAATAGAGAACACCGTCTCTCATTGGTGGTCCTTTTGCATTAAAAGATGGCGATAGCCTGTCCCAAATTGTTGGAAGTGTTTTGGATGATGATTCCCTGTAATGATATTTATTTGCTTGCATTTTGAATAAAATTATTATTTCCTTACTTACATTTTATCTATTTCACACAACTAAACACAATTTTCCTTTTGTGTCCTTTAAAAACGACATTCGAATTGCAATCCGTTACCTCTCTTGGTGTAGAAAGAAAATTTCCGTTTTCGAACGCAAATGACTTTCGGAAACGGATTGCCAGGTACGAAAAATCCGAATGCGGATTTGTCAATCCGTAAGTACTAGATTTCTTATCCGAACTAGAAATAGAGAGTACAAAATATTCGTTTTCGAAAATATTTGCTTTCGAAACGCATTACAGAGTAGGGCCCCTGGCTTAAGAATTTACTTCTTCATCTGCGCCACAACGCGGATCCGGTCCGAGCCTCTTCTAGCAAGTTCTTTCATGTATCCCGATTGTTGGCCGACGCCATCGAGTTCCACACCCCAAGGCTTTGGGCCTCCAGGTCTACGCCACCCTTCCAGCGCAAATTTGGTCTGCCAAGCTGTCTTCTACCAAGCCGTCCACCCCTTTGACGGAGTCCATTGAAAATGTTGACGGGTATATATGGTAGTCCGGATGTGCCGAAGATTACGCAATGAAAACTACCCATGGAAAATTGCAAACAGGAACCAATTAAATTAAATTTTGGAGGTTATCACTGAAAGGTTTTTTCGAATGCCAATTGATTCATGAGGTGTTTTCTCAATAAATTTATACTAATCCGGCTCACAATTCATGTAGGATCTCAGCCTGAGATACTGCAGCCTTCCATAGTGAGCGGTCCCTCGCATGCACTCTCCAGTCGCCGAAACCAAGCGCTCTGGCATCCGCAGTCACTTGGTCCTTGTACCGTGGGTTCGGTCTTCCTTGTCGTCTCGAACCTGGGGGCTGGGATGAGAAGACTTTCTTGGCTGGAGCATTGTCGTCCATTCGCTCGATGTGGCCGAGCCAATGTAGTCGTCTTTTCTTAGCCTTCTGGACTACATCCACATCTTGGTACAGCTCATACAGTTCTCGGTTGAACCTTCTTCTCCATTCGTAATCGTCTTTAGAAAGCGCCCAGTATCAATTCCCCTTTTTACTTATCGTCCAGCACACGGCGCCGTAGAGTAGGACTGGTAAAATCAAAGTTTTGTATAGCAGACACTTTGTCTTTCGAGTGAGGAGTTTCGAACCCAGTTATTTTGCCAAACCGAAGCAGCAGCGGTTCGCTAGGGTAATTCTTCTTCGGATCTCCACTAAGGTGTCGTTTGTGGGATTGATGTTTGTTCCAAGGTATGTGAACTCCTTAACTACCTCGAAATTGCTGCTATCAACAGTGACATTTTGTCCTAGGCGGTGGACAGATGTTGCTTTGTTTGTTTATAGCATGTACTTTGTTTTGTCCTCATTCACTTCAAGGCCAACGAGTTTCACCTGTTCTTCAATCGCTGTGAAAGCTTCAAGCACAGCTCTCTTGGATCGACCGATGAATGTCTATGTCGTCCGCATAGCCTAGCAGCTGGGTGGATTTCTTAAAGACAGATAGTTTTCCGTGCTCACACCTGCATTGCGAACTATCTGCTCCAGGACTATGTTGAATAAGTCAGATGACAGGGCATCTCCTTGTCTAAACCTTGCGCATGTTTGAAACAACTCGGATGAGCTGTTACCCATTTGCATACTGCCCTGTGTATTGTTTAGCGTCATGTGGCAAAGCTGGATCAGTTTGTTCGGGATCCCGAATTCAGACATCGCCATCATGAGCCCTTGGCGGTGGATGCTATCATAAGCAGCTTTAAAGTCGATGAAAAGATGGTGGGTTTCGACTTGAAATTCGTTGGTCTTTTCCATGATCTGCCTCAGTGTGAATATTTGGTCTATCGTTGTTCTGCATGGCCTAAAGCCACACTGGTACGTGCCGATTATTGTGTTGCAGAACGGTTTAAGACGCTCACACAATACGTTGGATAGGATTTTGTATGCAACATTAAGCAGGGATATGCCACGGTAGTGTTTTGTAAATGGGGCATATGGAGCTTATCGACCAGTGGACATGCATTCAAATGCAAATTTACAGTATAAAAAATATATTTATCTTCTTATAGATCAATAGAAATGTTAGGAATTTTTGACAAAAGTTAAGTAGACAAAACATAACAACAACAAAAAAGGAAGAATTGCACTTTGAAATGCCTATTTTCAATATACTAAATGCAAAATACTTCTTCGAGTAAGTATTTACGTTTTTTCACAGCGTTACGTTGCAGTTTAGTTTTTGTTCACTCATGATTTCGTTTCGAATAGTCCAGTGTCTGTGGGTTTTTGTGAATGGGTCAATTTGTAGAGGTCCTTCATTTTTTGCACACATTCTCGATGGTTGGACTTCCAGAGAATTTGAGTTATAACTCCGAGAGTTGCTTCGCCTTCTTCTGCATTGTTCGACCACCCAAGCAGCAATTGATAAATTACCTAAACAAAAAAGTCAATGATACTCGTGAAAAAACCAAAACAAACATCTCATCTCACCTCCTTGACACCACCCTGAATCTGATTGTCAATAATGGATTGTTCAATTTGTCCATCTGTGTACTTAAGGTCCCGCAACACATTTTTCCAGCCTTCTCCCAAATGCGTCGATATGACAACCATCATTTTATGATCAAGTTCGTCGGCGGACCTCATCATCGCTTCAATTGTTCTCGTACGCCTTGGTCGACCAGCATTCATCGGAGTTCTTAAAGTGCTATCTGGCGACAAAATAGTTGGCTCCAGCTTGCCACTGTTGAAAGTATAATTCGATCCAAATTGCAATCCATTGACATTTGAAAATTGCATCACAACCTGTCCTTGTGTATTTTGAACGGCCAATTGATTGTTAGTTATCGATGTCGGCGTTGCTTCAACAAGCGAACTCTGATTTGGACTTGTTTGTGCCACTGTAAGATCTGAACTTGTATTTGGGGACATTTGATTTTGCAGTTCGAGTGCTGCATTGAAATCACCAGAATTCATAGATTCATTCAGACTTTGTTGTCGGATTCTGTTTTCTGGTGGATCATCAACAGGTACTGCATCGGTTTCCAAAGTTCCTGTGGCGGAACGTGAGCGGGAAAATAAATTCGACAAAAGTGGAATTTTTTTCATTGTTTAGTTGATAAATGCTGGCACAAGGCACAAAGAAAACAATACACAGTTCGATGAAAATTCCAAAAAAGAAATTCGTCACTGATTGGGTTCTTTGGGTTTTTATTTTTATTTGGATTTGGGATTTCCAAGAAAAAAAATGACATTTGTAGGCAGACGTCAAGTTTTTTTTGCAATGGAACTGTTCGGGTTGTTTGTAAAAAGATTTCCGATTTGTAAACGTTGCGTTGTGTAACGTAAGGTAATAGTCAGTTATTTACTATTTATAAAATCCAACAGACGTTATTACTTGCATCATTTCATTTCTAGATGAAACTGAACCACGGAGCTGTTTTTTTAAATAAATTAATATTTCGGAAATTAATTCTGGAGGGAAACCGTAAAACACAGATGTCCTAACTTTTTACAATAGCATTCAATGCACTCAAATAAATCAGACAAATCAAATATGTAGGTATGTTAAGGGTTTTTCAATTGGCACGGATAGATTTAGGCGCTCCGTGGCAGCCATTTTGTTTTGGTGACATCAGTCAAATCCTTTGTTTATTATTCAGTTGTTTAAGCTGTGTTCACCCAGCTACACTGGACTGTTTGGTGTAGTCCAGTGTAACTTTTTTGGTGTTCATTAAGAAAATTTCTGCACTAACTTACACTAACTTACACTGGTTTCGTGTTCATTATGCTGCACTGGTGTACACTAGTGCAGAAAATTCTACACTACCTTTTGAGCCAGTGTAGCTTTGTGATAGCTTTGATAGATTTCTTAACATCTGATTTTGACGTTTTTGCTTGAACTTACACTGACAGTTTTCATGAAATTACACTACACTACACTACACTACACTGAATTTTTTGTGGATGAACACGGCTTATGCCAAATCATCATGGCAAGTAACACGATTGAACAGCACGTTCAAATGATAAAACTTTTTCAAAATGAATGTTCGTTAACGGAAACTTTGTCTGCATTGCGCCTATTTAACAGTGCCGTGCACATGAAATCGGCCTTTTGCAGACTTCAACATGGTGAATTTGGCGTCGGGACTTGGGCCTACACCCGTACAAGATCCAACTGACCCAGGAGCTCGAAGTTCATGACCATAACCATCGCGGTTTGTTTGCTGACTGGGTTTCGAATCAAATCTACCCGCCCTTATTGAAAAACACTTTATAAGGAAAAGTATAACTTTGTATCTTTTGAAAAAAAGTAGCGTCCACAGCCCTAACTATTTGATCGAAATAGATAATTCCAAATCCAAAATAACCCAAAGGCCTATCATACAAATTCCTTTTTTGTTTAATATTCTGCACCAAATATTTCTGATAATTTTATATTTTTCTCCTATACTCCTGTGCTGTCATTTTGCCGAGCTGTAAAAAGTGCTTTTGAGATTTTTGTTCAGGGGCGCATTTATTTTTGTTGGTGATTGTAAGGCGCTGCGCAATTTCTTGTGCTTTTTAACACTTAATCAAGTTGTTCATTGTATGCGCTTTCAAATACGACCCAAAAAGGAGCAATAAATGTGATGAATTACGGATGAAAAATTAAGAAAATGTGCTGAAGAAATAAAAAAAATTGTTAATGTCAATTCCAGTCTCCAAAAATAATATTGCCCATTTTGGTAATTTTTGCCTTGAATGGTGGAATAACAGGGCCCGATTGCGATTGTCGATTTTCTAATCGATGATCGACTTTTTTCGATAATCGATTGTCGGTTACATTATTTCATTTTGAGAATATCGATTGTGATCGAAACTCTTCGATTGCACAGTCGATTTCCATCGATGTTCGATCGCCTTTTTCCGATCGAATCATGAAGAAGCTGATTGAAATTTTGGTTGCGGACTAAATGTTTTTTTTTTCATTTATTTTCACAAAAAATAAAAAAAAACAATGAAATGTTCGTTTCACCAGTTCTATGCAAGCAAAAGCTATAATAAATAAAAACTAAATGGACACTTTAGTTATACATACTCCTTTGACATCGCCAAGGGTATTTGTGGAAAATCCCACACTAGGCAAAGGTGGGAAATGGAAAAGAAACATTCAATTGTTTCTTAAAAAATTTAATGTCAAATTTGAAATATTCACAATAGTAGTGTTTTTTTCACCACTCAGTAATCAAGTGCAAATAAAACGCTCCAACTCACTTTATCTCTCAAATTCAATTTGTATGGCAATTCTTACATAAAACGTCGCCAAATAAACCTGAGGGTTGCGTCTCGGATTAAAAAAAAAAAAAACAAATATTTCAACCTAATATTACGTTTCCACTGAACGATAATCTAGATTATCTTCCAGTTTGATTTAAAATAATCTAGTAGTGTTTCCACTGGATTTTGTTAGATTAGAGCTGTCAAAATTACAATGCCTACAAGCTATGGACCATAGTTACTGCGATAGTATGCGTGTTTTTACCAATACTATCACAGTAAATATAGTCCTACCGCCTCATTTTTGTTGCTGTTTTTTCTCATTTATTCACAGACACGAAGTTACAGTACTATGAAATTTGCGGTATCCGGAGGATAAAACGTAAGTCAGTTTCCGATCTCCTTTTGTCTCTTCTTTTTTTTGTCTTTTCTTCTCTCCTTCTTCCACCGATTCCTTGGAAATTGGAAAGTGAGTCCGTTCAGCACAGTCAAAATCAAGTAGATTAATTTGAAATCTTGAATCGAGATGATTAAATTTTGTATGGTAAATCTAGTGATTTCGAATAGATTTCATGTAGATTTGAGATAATCTCAGATTATCGTTCAGTGGAAACAGCATATAAGAGAGTTCATAACTTAACTCAGATAAGCTCGGATCATTAGATTCGCGAAGCAAAATAATTCTTCTTAACGCCATCAGCACTGTCTTCATTTCAAAAGGCCTGTTCCATCTAACAACATCTCACTGAGACCTCAGAGATTTTTTAAAGACGGCCAATCTTCATCAGCAATTAAGTCCGGAATATTGCACCTTAGCCACTCTTGTGTCGTTTTGGCCTTGTGTGTTGGAGCAGAGTCTTGTTGGAAGACCCATCTCTCACAATTGAATAGGGATTGTGTTAAACCCTTGACAACACCTTCGAGAACACTTTCCTGATAAACTTTTGCTCCTGTCTTAACACCTTCTTCGCAAAAATGCAGTGAAGTAACACCATGATGCGATACGCCCACCAAACCATTACAGAAACAGGGTGGTGACCACGCTGAACCCTTGGAACAACTTGTTTAGCCTCTTTAGATAATGTCGCGTAAACTTTATCGTTTTGCTTGTTAAAAACTTCTTCTATCGTAAAAAATGTTTCATCCGTAAACAAAATATTTTTGTGTACATTTTCCACGTGCCACCTCGACAAGCGTTTGCTTCTTTCAAGCCTAATTTTTTTTAGGTTGGAAATTAAGAGAAGTCCCGTTGCTCGGCGAAAGACTTTCATGGAGATCATCTCGAATGAGTCGCATCATGGATCTAACCGATATATCCAGTTCTCTCGCCATAATTTTCTGTTTTCGAAGAGGATTTCGACGAATTTGCTCACGAACCGCTTTCACCTTTGAACTCGTTCGAGTTACGCGTGGGCGACCTTTCCTTGGCCTGTCCTCAACTTCCGAAAGTTCATTAAAGCGATTATCTGCCCGATAAACAAACATTTTTGAAATTCTTAGCCCCATTTGCTCATTCGGAACATAAATTTATGTTCTACATAAAGTTTTCATTTTTATATGGGATGTTCCCCCATTACAAGAACTTTAAGTAGAACATAAATTAATGTTACGAATGAACAAATGGGCCTTATTGGTTTTAAGAGTTCAAATATTTGATTTTGATTTTTTCCACATTTGAATAATGCGATTACCGCTATTATTTCCCCACTCCATGTTATTTGACCGAAAGCTTAAACCAAACTAGCTTATGTCTTGGCTCATAAAGTCACGTGTTAAGAAAAAAATTGTTAACTGGATTATTTCCTTGGAAATTTATGAGTTAGGGACACTTGAAATCTGGCAAGACTAGGTAATATCCTTTTACTGCATTTCGAGGAACATTATGAGGATTAAAGCAGAAACACAATGACGCTTTGCCGTCGATTTTGACAACTGCGAAAAGTTCAGCTATAGGAAATCTGTGTAACCTCACACAATGACACTTTTCCTACGTACGCTTTTTTTGACAAACGTAAGAAAACGTAAAGAAGCCACCATCTGTCAAAAAAAAGTTCAACTTGGTTGAACTTTTGCTTTGTCTGACAGCTCAACAGCTGTTTGTTCATTTGTTGTTTGGAGCAGCGTTACCACTTTTAAAAAAAATGGAAGCGAAGTAAATTTGGGAATAAAGCGAAGTAGATTGAGAAAAAGCAAAAAAGATTTTAAAATAGTGTATTTTATATTAACCATGAATACATAGACAGATCTACAATTAGAGCCGTGTGTGAATTGTGTTAAAATGTGTATACAAACATGACTTTCGATTTAATTTTGACACTACATGGCGGATATGATGTGTTAAAATTTAACTAGCAAGCTAAAATATGACACTAGTGCTTAAATTTAACCAACATTCCAACCCAAGTTGCGCATGGCGTAAAATATTAAACACTTTAATACAATCACGTAACTCATACTTTGCGTATATGTATGGGTTGACATTTCGTGTTTGTAAAGTGTGTCCGCTTATTGTTCGTGTATAAGGATAGAAACTTATCGATTATATATTTTCCTGATGAAAATAAGAGAGCTGTAGGCATAAAATTACTCAATGAGTTAATCGAAGCAGATTTTGGAAATATCAAGTAAAATCGAGTGAAGTAGATTTCAAAACATTCTTGATGGTGCGAAGTTGGAATAGATATTCAAAGTTTTTCAAAAATCGAAGCAGACTACTTCGAAAGGAGTAAAGTGGCAAATCTGTTTGATGATGATGGAGGGAGAACTGTCATTCAAAGCACACGTGAAGCGGGTGCATCGTAACGCAACGACGCGTCTGCCTAAAGCGCCATTGTGTTTCTGCTTTTAAAGACTTTCCATTGAAATTTCGCGTTTCATTTTTTCTTTACATACATTAAGGTTTTCTTTTTTGTTTATTTTTGTTTTTATTATTTAAATACATTTTACATGAAATTTTTACAAATATATTTTGTTGTTTATTTTTGTTTAGTAATTTAAAATACACAAATGATGGTCAGTTCTTACGTTTGATTTATTGTTAAAATTGATTTTCAAATGAATTTCCATTCGATTGTTAACATAAGAACCAACCATAAACAAATACATTCACCGTTAGGATTTTTTAATAGAGTTTATGAGTTTTATGTAAATTGTATTTAGATATTTGTTGTTTCAATAAATAATTACCATTTGCCTAAATTGAATTCACACAAAATACAAATTTTAAGTACACATTTTATTTATTTCTCTTTGATTAATAATAATAATTTTTTGTAACTTATAACTGACACAAATTTTCAAAAAAAATATAAACAAA
This sequence comes from Sphaerophoria taeniata, assembly GCA_943590905.1. NCBI lineage: Eukaryota > Metazoa > Arthropoda > Insecta > Diptera > Syrphidae > Sphaerophoria > Sphaerophoria taeniata. The sequence goes on along the minus strand of OX016540.1, from coordinate 19,353,769 downwards.
TAGGGAGAACACGAAGATTACAACAAAAACCAAAATAAATTAGAAACGAAACAAAAGGAAAATTAATTTTCATGTCTTATAATTAGGTAGATGGTAATTAATTAATATTTTAATTTTTTTTGTTTAAATGGACAATAAATAAAAAACCATTTGTTGTACATATTGTCCAGATACTTATTTAGACGAGTTCCATTGTCAGTTGAATACAAACAAAAAAAAGCTTAAATAAATATTAAAATTAGTTGAAAATTTCAAAATTTATTTGGATTTTTTTCGTGTGTATTATTAATTTCTTAACATTTATGTAGTTTTCACTTATTACTAAATTTATGTTTAATGTTTTTTTTTATCAATATGACCTCATGTTGTTTTATTAATTAATTTATTTGTTTCGAAAAAAATAAATAATAACAATTGGTGTTTTTAACTTGCCTTTCAGTATTCAATATTTATTGTGGCTTATTGTTTAGCAGTGCTTTAGAGAATTAAATGAGTCTTAAGGTCGCTAGGGGGCGTTCAAGTATTACGTAACGCAATTGGGGAGGAGGAGATGTCTCGTTACAAGGGCGGGGGAGGTCTTTCTTACAACATGTTACGTAACATTGTGCCTTACAAAATGCCTTACGAATTCTTTTGTCCATCTGTACGATCCGACTTAAAGAAAAAAGTAAAGCCAACCTGTGGGATCTATTTCACATCTCACTGTCGTTACGTGCAGGCAAGACTGTCCCAGACCCTTGAGAAAATCGCCCAGAAGGGAGAATGAGCTTCTCTGCATTGTGCGTCATTATGAAACATCGTCTGAGGATGCTGTCTGGCTCGACGAAGACGAAGTTGATGCAAGTGACTTAGCAATTCCACAACCGTCTTCGTCCGCACTCCAGGTGCCAGTGATGAAAGAATCCCAGTGGCTAGCAAACCCGTGGTGCTGTTGCTGATTATAATTACCGCAAAGGCAATTAAAATTATACCAAGGATAAAAACTATAAGATAACTTTTTGCGACGAGGGTAATTATGGCGACTTCAGTGTTCCGTAACTTTGAGATAGGGGAGGGGGGATACAGATAAACGTTACGTTGCGTTACCACGGAGGGGGTGTCAAAAATCTTCAAAAATTGCGTTACGTAATACTTGAACGCTCCCCTACACACACAACAGCATGCTTGACAGGTTCGCTTGTACAATATTTTTGTACAAGCAAGCTGTAACGTCTGTAGGGATATTTTGCGCAAGCATTTTACTTGTACAAGCCGCTTGACGATTGATTGATTTCAAATCCTTCAAACTTGCGTAAGCTATGCTTGCACAAGCAAAACGGAATGTGTGTACCTGTGTTTTTGGTTTGTGCAAATTTATTAGTAGTCCGTAGTAGACCGTCAATAAGCTGTACGTATCATCCTGTCGAGCGATTTGAAGAAGAGCAATCGTGAATTACTGGAAGAACGACACAGTTTGTGACCAGCAACCGAAGAAACAAGTTGTGTTATTTCGCTACCTAGTAATTAAATGGAAAAATAAAAGTTATTGTGACTTAAAAGTTATCCTGACCAAAGACCCAAATTTGTATACGCATGCTGGTATCGTGTGGAGGCGAAATAAAAAATTAAGCACGCTTGTAAAAAAAGATTGTACAAGCATGCTGGTGTGTGTGTAGCGACCTTTAAGAAATTTGATAAATTAAATTAAGCGATTGAATAGTTGGGAGCCTACAACAGGAAGATTACAGAACGGTGAAGTGAAGTGGATTTACTAACAATTTGTTCAGAATACGTGCTCGAACCCAAATCAACGTGGAACCAGATGAATCTGTGCTTCAAGAAGAGCTTGATAGGCTGCTGGGAGATGGTGACGAAATTTCAGACAACCGTCCTGGATGTAGCCATTGGAAGAAAAATATACGTGAAGACGAAACACATCATCAATGGAAAGCCAACGATAGGATTTCAGAAATTCCTGAATTTTCATTACCCGAGGCCTGAGGGTCTGTTTGAGAGCTGCGTATGCGTAGCTGCTACTGATTTTTTCATCAGTTTCTTGAAGTTGCCTCGATAATATTGCTTATCAGTCCAATCTGTACTCTGTTCGGAAAAATAAGTTGCTAGATTTGAAGAAGGGTGAACTGCTGGCTTTCATCGGAATTAACTTCCTTGTGGGATACCATAAACTACCCAGTTGGAGGCAATTTTGGAGTGAAAGTCAGGATTTGGGAGTATCGTTAGTGGGCAAAGCGATGAGCCGTAATAGGTTTGACGCTATTTTGAGCAATTTACATGTGAACGACAACAGCTTTCTACCAAAAGATAATAAAGATTGTCTTTTCAAGCTTCGTCCAATGATCGATTCCTTGAATGAAAAATTTGGCACTGCCTACCATGGAACAAGACAACTTTCTGTTGACGAGTCAATGATTCTTTTCAAGGGAAGAAGTTCTATGAAACAATATAATCCAATGAAACCTATAAAGAGGGGTTACAAGCTTTGATGCCTTGCAGATCAGCATGGATACATAAAGACATTTTCTGTTTATCAAGGAAAGGACGAGCACTTGGGAAGCAAATACCAAAACTAATGTCTCGACAACGAGCTAACAACTGTGGCTAAAAGAGATTAATCGGGAGTACAAAACAAAGTCAGCTGTCCTACAGTCGTAAAAGACTATAACACTTACGTGGGTGGAGTGGACCATGCTGATCAACTTCGGGTTGCATATGGCCTAGACTGCAGGTCAAAAGGCTCTTTTGGGGAATGATTGAGATATCATTTGTTAACTCGTTCATCGTTCACTCCCAAATGAATGAAAAAATATCCCTTTTGGAGTACAGGAGATCTGTCACGCTTGGACTATTGTCACAAAAGCATTTACCTGTTGACAGACGTAATCTTAAAAGAAAGTCAATAAATGAGGAGGCTTCGCAATATTCCAAAAAACAAAGGAGCAAAGGAAAATTGGTTTCAAAGAATCGCCAACTGCAGCCAACGGTATACCAGGCAACGAGAAGGCCGATGAATTAGCAAGATCAATTAGTAACGTAAGCCAAGCTCAGCTAGTCAGCACTCCACCCTGTCGCTTAAAGCACGGCCGATGAAAGGCGAAAACTTCTTGACACCTGCGACACTACAAAATAGATATGGCCCTGTTTTAACAAACAAAGAACGGAAAAAACTATACAATTAAACAGGAGATCACTTCGATCTATTGTAAGCATAATCACCGGACATAATCTGTTAGGACATCACAAGACAAAGATGAGAATCAGTTCAGATGATCTCTTTGCAGAGGATGCGGTGATGAGGAGGTGCATGAAGACTCTTCACCCTTTTTTATGTCACTGCCCCGCTGTGAGCGAAAATAAACAACAAAAAGCAAAAAAAAAATGTATGATCTAAGTAGCAACAAACCAAAGATATAACCGGCATACTAATGTATTCAAACTCAATTCAATACATGTAAAGGGCTGCCACTAGAATTTAAGTAGAAAAGAGAACAGAAAGCAGCAAAGCACGCCAACCGAAAAGTAGTGGGTTGAAATTTGTCAGTGGAATCGGTTGGACGTGTGGTATTTGGTCTCGTGTTTTAATAAAGAATATTTTTTGATCTAGATAAATCGATATGTTTTCATTTGAATTTTTTGACTAAAACGGTTAAAACCAACAAAGGAAGAAATTGCTCGGCAATTATTTCTTCGGGGACTTAGAAGAACTCTCTAGTACTCCAGTTACTAACATTTTGAGCTTCATCAATGCCTCCAAATGGCTTGATTGACTGAACACAAAGGTTATTATTAGCTTGAGTAGCAATACTCACGGGTATCACAATGGATCTAAGTGTGACGTTAACGAAATCAACTGTCCGCCCCTCAGCCTAACTGCAGCCAAATAAATGAATAGATAAGCAAGTTAACAAACACAACATTTTTGATAGTTCATCAATTAAATTAAGTATTTTTGTTCTGCAAGTTGCAATAAGAAAAATCTCTCAAGCTACTTAGTGATACAATGAAAAGTGAGAGAGGAACCTTATGATTACAAGATACAATGATGAAGATTATAAAAATAAATTACAATGTCAATTCACTTACAGCTAATGTGATGTCTAAAGAAATTAGTTTTTTTTTAACACTTTGTTAATAAGACTAAGAAAAATGAAGCAAAACTTAATAATAATTAGAGCTATACAAACAAATTGAACATAAAACAAACAAAAAATCAATTTCTATACAAAACTATAGCCTTGGACACAAACACAATTTATGTTTACTTTTTCCATCATTATTTTTATAGTGTCCGACCGAAGCTTAGGCTTCGGCTTCGGTCGAATTCGGCCAAACCTTCGGCTTCGGTATAAAATAGGCCGAAGTTTTGGCTGAAGCCGAAGAAATTGTCGAGCATCGTAGTAGGCGCCGAAAAAAATCAATTTTTGAATTTTTGAAATTGTTGGACACACAAGTGTGTGTTTATTGGTGTAAAATCGTACTAGGCGGGGAAAAAAATTCCATTTTTGAATTCTTTAAATTGCCATACACATTGACATTGTCACATCGTTTGTACTTTTATTTTATTCGAAATGAGAATTCTTCGCTTTATTAAACCTTCGGCTTCGGCTTCGGCGGAAAATCGACCTCCGATCGGACACTAATTATTTAATTTTAAAAACAAATTTCTATAACAAAAAATAAATATTTCAATAATAAATATAATTTTTTTATTTTTATTTAGCGTAAATCTATCTGCTTATTGTATTCCTATGTATTTGTTTTCACTAGCATTTTTAGTTATTGTTTTTCGTTTATTTTTAATAATAATTCAATTTTTATTAATATTTTTGTCGTACAACATTTCATTTCTAATAAATTAAATTTACAAAAAAAAAAAAAAAACAGGATGTAAGTATTGCAGTTTTGTTTGATGATAGGAAGAATAACTAATTTTGTTTTTGTTTAATGGAAATTGTCGCCCAATCAGCAATATTCTTACAATTTGTGTTTAACTGAATTTTCAATGTACATTTTCATTTTCTAAATTGGATTTTTGGTTTTTATTCTGGACGGGAAAGAAAGCAAACAATTTTTAATAATAATAATAATAAACAGCAAAAACTTGACTTTAAACGAAAAAAACTTATTAAACAACATAAATTCTAATAATTAATAATTAAATTCACATTATAGAAATTCTTTTATAAACTAAGCAGGGCATTTGTTTTTGTTTGTTTCTCTTAACAGTAGATTGAGGACAATTTCACTAGGATGTTGGATTTATACGGAGCCGATTCGAGTGTTTTTATTCGTCGGCTGATGATGGCTTGATGTTATCCAGACCTAGTTTGCTTAGAATTTGTAATGCTGCCGAAGCAGCTTGATCTTGAGATTCTTCGATATTCAAGCCGACACCATGGCAAATTTGGGGCGGTGCTGTTGATAGTGTGACAATGGTGAGGAATTCATTGTGATTGCCTTTGGGATAGTCGGAGAAGTTGGCCTGCAATGAATTAAAGATTTTTGGTTGTTTGCATTCTACATTTTGTTGAGCGAAAAGTATGAAACGACAATATAAGAGCAAGAGGGAAGAAAATGATCCTTTCCCTCTGTCAACAGAGAATAAATTAGTGAAACAAAGGGGATAGAGAACTTCCCCAGTGCGTTGCATGTATACTACTAGTATTTATATACAAAGCCCAGTGGGTGGAAACAAAGGCCAGCGATCGAGTCAGTCTACTCCTAGCCACGAAAAGGTCCGGTTGCTGCTCTAATTAAATAAAATTAATTAAGTTCGCGTATAACTATTAATTTGAATATTGATTACTTTTCAGGCATAAGAAACAAACTTTTAAGACCGTGCTAACGTCCATCACACGGTATGGGGTAGCCATGACATAAATGAAAGAGGTGAGTCCTTATTTCAATATTTACTGGGTACTAACCTCCTTATACGTAATATTGGCAATGCACCTACATTGATGTATTACCAAGAAGAGGAAAGAGGTACTAGATATAACACTTACCTCTGACCCGATCCATAATCTCATTTCAAACTGGCTAGTCTCAAAAGAAAACTCCTTCTCAGATCATAGATATGTTCAGTTTAATCTCAATGATGTGGCAAACATACATATCTACGGGTTTTCGCAATCACCGTAATACAAGCTGGGAACGATATAGGGAGGTACTAGCACAACTGCAGTGCTTCAATGACTGAAGCGGGCTCGTGGACTACCACAGATGAAGAATCTCTGAATCTGTTATTAGACACCCACTTTCCAGGAAGCTCTAGCATATTAAACGACTTAACATCTGAGCCTCAACCCATTATAATTTACAAACGACATAGTTGATCTAGTAACGCGTAAAGGGCTGTAGAAGTGTAGATAGCTCTGATCCGTACAAATCTCCAGGGCCAGACGGAATCACTCCGGCCGAATTACAAAAATGCTCAGACATGATCATTCCACTATTGGAGATCATTTTGCCTAGCTGTGTAAGGTTGGTATATATTGCCAAAGCCTGGAGCCTGGCAAAAGTAGTTTTGATTCCAAAAGCAGGAAAACCTTCCCACGTTAACCCTAAAGATCTACGACCAATCAGCGTATCATCCTTCCTTCTTAAGACCCTGGAAAGAGTGATTGAAATTCACCTCAGACATAACTTGAAACCATGTCTCATTTCCACAGCTCAACATGCGTTCTCTAAGAGAAAATCAGTAGAAACAGCACTTCATTCGCTGGTACGTAGTATTGAATATTCCCTCTAGTAGTGTCCTAGGTATCGAAGGAGCATTCAACAACGTCAGCTACCAGGCGATCACAATAGCAATGGACAAACTGCAATTAGAAAAATCACTCATCGATCTAATAAGTCTCATACTTAATAGCAGGAAAGTAACTTCCAGCATGAGGAGCATCGGTGAATCGAGATACCCTCCAAGGTGGGGTCCTTTCGCCTCTTTTATGGAACATGGTAGAAAACGACCTGCTAACATCAATGATTGATGAAGGAGTAAAAAAGGCTACTATAGCACTTTTTACTTGTAAAAGGGTCAAAATGTGGCTTCTCCCCAAAAATAACCCACTGGCTATACACTTCGGTAATCAGACCGATACTCATTTATGGAGTTGTCTTATGGTGGACCGCACTGGACAAGATGTTAAATTTGAATAAACTCATTAAAGTCCAGCGGTCAGCAGGTATGTGCATCGCGGGAGCACTTCGCTCAACACCAACAGCAGCCTTGGAGGTGCTTCTAAACCTAACAACTCTTAACATCTTCTCCAAAATGGTGGCAGCCCACTCATGCGTGAGGCTTAGAGCCACCTCTCATACATCAATAACAACACTGGTCATACTACTATTACTACGACTATACCACCCCAAAAATGGTATTCGATAATAACTTCCATATTTCCATGCCTTCAAGATCCTTTTGAGAAGAAGGAGGACTTCTGAAAGAAAACACGATACACTTCAGGCGATTCAAAGACCCTATACGGCGTTGGAAGTGGTATCTACTCGAAACAACTAAATCTCAGTCTATCAAATACAGCCTTATCGTCGTTTCCGTTCGGAGAAACTTACGATCGCAGATAAGTTCCGATCGTAACATTTATTTTGTTCATGGTATCCGTTTCGTAAAGGAAATATTGACGTGTAATAACGCAAGCCGTTCCGCAAATGTTCCGACACAATTTAGCTGTCGGAACAATCGGAGACGCATAAAACAAAATAATCGCTATGCATCGCATAGCGTTCTTTGAATGTTTGCTTTTTGCCGCATGAAATCGTGATGTGTTACTCTGAGTTTGACATTTCAACTCAAAAGGGGATTGCTCATTTTATAAGGGACATCCAGCCCGGAGTGTACACCCATGAGTTTGGTATCAAATTAAAGGTTGTTCTGAGCCGGATATATTTCCTCAAACTCATGTATAGATAATAGCGTGAGTGCTGCAAAGTGGTTAAGACTATCTAGTATGATAGGCTTATGCCACTCATATGGTACTCCTTTAACATTTTAGAGATGAAGGTTATCAAAATCAACTCAGCTTCTTTTCAGGAACTATTTCATGGTACTAGTCAGGATGTTTTAAGTACCTTTTCAAAAATGCATGTTTACATAACTTAATAAATAAGAATAACTTAAAAAGAGAAACTTCATAATGTTAACGTTTGAGGCATTATTTGAAAGATTTGTTCCTTATAATCAAAAATTATTGAGGAAATCCCGATAAATTGTATATGAAAATAAAGGTTGTGAACTAGGCTACTTTACGGTGCCAAAAGAAATAAATGTCGTAATTGAATCTTAAAAGATATTATCGCATAAAAGTTTGCCTTAAAACTACTGTTTTTCAAAGCTTTAATTCAAAATATCTCAAAATATATAACTCATATAAATATAATTGTTGTTTCACTTGAAAGATATGTTTGACGCCTTTAATTTAGTACCACTGTGATTTTCTTAGCTTTCTTAAATCCAAAGATATTGGCATTTATATCGAAAAAGTTCTGATTTTTAATGTTTGCACTTTTCGAATTTCAATCTCAAATATCTCGGATCTCCCATGAGTTATCGACAAAATATTTTTGCAGATATATCCGGCTTAGAACAGCCTTTAATTTGATACCAAACTCATTGGTGTACACTCCGGGCCGAAAATGAGCATACCCCTTTGAATTTTTTTTTGAGGTATGTACGATTTAACAATCGGAACCCTTAGGACGATACAAAATTCGTATATTTCGTACAAATCGGATAGAATTTTGTTACGATCGGATACGACGATAGGGCTGATAGACTTCCCAATCAATGTAGTGGTTCCAGACAGAAATAATGACGATAAAAAAGGCAGCGGGCAAAAGGCTTGATTTCCCTGAGCAAACCAAGTATAAGCTCCACAATTGGAGTCATAACAGGACACTGTCTCATAGGTAAATGCTTTCAGGCTAAGGGTTTACACAAATGACTTCTGTAGAAGCTGCCTGGACGAGTAGGAAGAGGAAACCGTCCAACACCTTTTATGTACTTGTCCGGCACTCTCCAATAGAAGGAATCACTATCTCGGTAATCCCTTCTTCGATAATACCAGTGAACTGGCTACGAATAACACAAGATGTCTCTCTTAATTTTATTAAAAGTACAAAAGTACTCTCCCGTGAGTAACTTCTTTAGTGGTATCACAATGGACCCTTGAGGTCTAAGTCAGTCAATAACATCTAGATAGCCACTCTTACCTAACCTAACTAGACTGTGCATTTATAAAATTCGAAAAACTCAAAAGTCGTGAAAATTGAGATTCGTGGAAGTTTGCGGTTAAGACATACCTCGAACTGGAAGATTTTTGGAATTTTATCGAATATAAAGCAAATAAAACACCCGATCCGATGAAAGTGACGAATTTCCGAGCGAAAATCATTCTGCTAATTGAACCAATAAAGTTTATCCATGCTCACTCCGCGAAGACTGCCATAGAAGTATGGAACAATCTAGAACGAGCTTTTGAGTATTCTGGACTGACGCGCAGGGTTGGACTCTTGAGCGCATTAATCACTACACGTTTGGATGGATGTGATTCTGTCTAGTCTTATGTAACGGAAATAGTTAGTACTGCGCACAAGTTAAGATCAATGGCTATGGATGTTAATGACGAATGGGATACTCGCTGGATTATCTGACGACTATCGTCCGATGATAATGGGACTTGAGAGCTCAGGTACGCCCATAACAGCAGATGCTATTAAGACGAATCTACTCCAGAATGTGAAAGCATGTGAGAATGAATCTGTTGTATTCTTTGGTAAACGAAAACCAATGAAAAAATCCTGTGGAGCAAGATGCTACGAATGTAGAGATTTTGGACATATTTCTCGGAACTGTCCATCGGAAAATAAGAGCAGTAGTGACTCTAAGCCGAAAGGATTTTTGAAAACAAAACATGGTCTGTTAACTGCTTTTACGGCTAGTGCTGGAAACGATGATTGGTATATCGATTCAAGGGCTTCGGCTCATACGTGCATGAAGCCTGACTGTCTCACAGATGTTTCAAAACCAGCTAAGAGCCAACAATTCCCGATTGTCTGTTAAGGGCATAGGTAATTTAAGCCTACGTGTTGCTGTTCAGAAGGACGTCCGAGATGCTCCTGTGAATGACGTGTTGTACATTCCGAATTTGTGCGTTGATTCACTGTCAGTGAGCCAGATGGTTAAGAAGGGAAACTCCGTTTTTTTCAATTCAAAAAGTTGCCAAGTTTTCAGCAGTGATAAGAAACTGATTGCTACCGCTTCGCATGTTGGTGATATGTTCAAGGTGAATCGACCGAATATTAATCTTAATGTTAACGGCACAGAACCTAAAGTAGAGAATATCGATTTATGGAATCGTCGCATGGGTCATCTTTACTTCGATAGTTTATTGAGATTCAAGAATTGTGACTCTGGAGTTAATTTTAACAAGTCAACAAGGAAAACTGTGAAGTTTGTTTGAAGGGCAAACAAGCTCGAATGTCATTCAAGGAAAAGGGAACCCGAGCCGCAGAAGTTCTGGAAGTCATACATTCTGACCTTTGCGGTCCCATTGATGCCATTTCCCGTGGTGGTGCACGTTATATTATGGTACTTGTCGATGATTTCAGTAGAAAAATCTTTGTTTATTTTTTGAAAGCAAAGACAGAAGCTTTTCAAAGATTTGTCGAATTCAAAAATGTTGCTGAAAGTCAAACTAACAAGAAAATAAAGATTTTACGTACCGATAGCGGCACTGAGTTTTGCAACATATCTTTCAACAAGTTGTTGACATCAGACATCAGACCACAGTTGCGTATACGCCGGAACAAAATGATTTGGAAGAAAGAACTAATCGAACGATCAAACACGTTGCATGTCATTTGATGCTGGACTTGACGTTAAGTTTTGGACTGAGCCTGTATCCACAGCTGTTTTTATATTCAACAGATCTCCAAGCAAATCAACAACTGGGGTCACTCCCGAGGAGACATTTTCTGGACGAAACACTAATCTAAGTCATGTTCGAGTGTTTGGGTGCAAAGCAATGGTACATGTGCCAAAAAACTGCCGGATTTGGCTCCGTCACATTGAACGAGCGCGAATGTTGCTTTCGCTTTTCGTATTACCACGGCAAGAAGATAAATGTTCGATTCATGATAAAATAAATGCTCACCTGAAAACCAAGAATTTGTGCCAAATACAAAAGCTGATCCTTTGGTCGAATCGAGGATGCAGTCGTTGGTAGCGAGCTCTTCTTCTGATCAGGCGATGCAGCTGCTTTCGTCGTCGTCACGACTGCTGGTGGAGGTGACGATTCCGCCTCTTCGGTGTTTTCTACTTCATCAGAATCTAAAAAGGAATTCCAGCCATAATTTTATGTCATAAGAAAATAATAACAACAACAAAACTCACCTTTGCTATGTTGCCGCAATAAAATAACTCCAGGAACAATTTGCCTACCCGAAGGTCCTCCATTTACATTCGAAAATGGCGCTGCATTGGCATTCAAAGTCTGAGGTGAATTATTGTTCTGATTGAATTTGACCTTCCGCTGAAGTTTCGCGTCTGGATTCTTGTTCGCAACTTGGCTGTTGTTCTCTTCGTTTTCATTTTCTTGTTCGTTCTCATCATTTTCGTTTTCTGGTGCTGTCTCGACTCCCATTGCTATCAAAAGGTCTATAAATAAGGAGACAAAAAAGCAATCAAACTTTGATTTTATCATAATTTTTGTTGTAAGCTACCCCTCAATGTTCGAAACGTCAAACATCATCGACTCATGTTCGATGAGTAAAACGTCATCGATGCCGTTTGACGTTTGCGACAGAGAGTTCTTTTTTTTTTTTTTTTGAAATATAAATCAAAATCAGTCTTATTCTTTTTTTGTACCGGCAAGAACCATTGTTAAAATAAAACTTAGACTTTAATAAAATAAAACTAAAGAAAATTAGACTTTAATAATTTAAAGAAAATATAAAAATCATATTTACTTTGTGCAGCACATCGTTTGGCAAGTTTCTTGGTTGCACCTGTTCCACGGGCCACATTGCCCGGCACATTGACTTCCATAACGAATTCTCGTTTTTTGGATTCGCCACTCCTCGAGATCAACTCGTAGGTGGGTTCCTTCTCATTGCGACTCTGTTGAATGTGAATTAGGCGCGATATCGGATTTGTGTCCTCCGCACATTCGCTGTCTGTCTTCTCTCGAATTGAAGCTTTTTTCTTGGGCGTCGGCGATGTTTTGCGCTTGAAGCTTTTCACTTTGATACGTTTGACAGGCGGCGAATTCGACGGCGAAGGTGGTGGCAGTTTTTTCAGCTCTTCAAGCATCTTTTCGGCAGCGCGTTTCTTCGAGATCTTTTTGCCATTGCCATCGCCTTCGGTCTGAAGAAATTAACGAAATGCGCATTGAAAGTTGAGTCTGTTTGAAAAACTGAAAAAAAAAACTTACAACAATGTCCCCGACTTCACAAGTCGTGATGAAACTCTTCATGTGCGCAGGCCCTTCTTCACGCAGAACCTTAAAGGTTACAGTGAGATTGTGCTTGATGGCAATCTCATGGACTAGAGATATCGGTGATTTCCATTCACCTTCTTTTGCAGTTCGAGTAAGGATTTCTTTGAATTTATTGGCTGCCTGCGTTCGAAGCACTTGCAACGCTCTGGATGCTGCGTCGTGCTTAGCCGCTTGCAATGTTCTGCCACTGCCGACGAATTTTTGTTTTCCAACGATGAGAGTGATTTTGCAAAGTTCCGGCGGTGGACCGTGGGCAAAATGGGGTGGAATTGTTGGAACTCCATTGACTGACGGAATTTGTCCCTAGGAGAGTAAAATAAATGAGTTGTTACTTCGAGTTATGTTCAAGAGGTCAGCCGACTACTCACAGGTATTGGATATTTGGGCTTGCCATTGGGGAACCGAGGTATAAATTGTGGCTGACGGTGGTTGAGGGGAATCAATTCACTTTTCGGACCAACTCTTGAGTCGTGAAGGATTGAACCGACAACAGCGTTGTTTGGTGGCTGGCCATAAGGACCATTTGCAGAAGGATCTCGACTCGGAAGTTCTGGCTGTGTGCGTGGATCAAACACATAGTAGGTCTGCTGACCGAGTTTCATTGCAAGGGCGTTCAGTTCGACGGTTGGAGTGATTGTTGTTCGCAAACTACCCTCTTCTGGTCGACGTATGGCCTTTGGCAGTGGATGCTTGTATTTGGTTTTTTTGATTGCCTCTGCGGCGGCTATATGTTGGGCTTTTTTGATTTTGTAGCCCTCGGCCGAGTACTCTTCATCGCCTAATTTCAAAGTAACCGTAAAGCGTTTGCAGTGTGCGGGCCCACTTTCACTTGTGAGGCGGTATTGATGTTGTATCTGAAAGCAAAAGTTGAATTAAACATCTTTTCCGGGCGTTTTTCGAGTAAACTTACTTTGTTGAAACGAGCCAATTCATTGACTAAGCACATTGGCGTTTTTTCCTTTGGTGTTTGAAAGCACCCATCGCCCTTCATGACCGCTGACATGAAATCACAAATCAATGGATTCGTTTCATCGTCCTTTTCATCTGGTGCGGGTTTCTTTTCAAGATTTTGAGGTGTAACTAGAAATAAAGGAGCATTATCGAACTGTTGTTTGTTTTCCGTAAATTGTTGGCACTTACAGTCTTTAGCATTAGCAGACAATTTATCTGTTCCAGTTGTTGTGGCAGTTGGTTGCGCTGCACTTCCGGAAGGAACTTCGATTTCCGAAACAGTCGGCAGCGGAGTTTTGAGAGGAACAACATGATTCTTGTGATGGTGAGTTGTTCGGTTGGGATTCTGAAGAATCGTTCGTGGATGTGTGAATTTCTGCGGTTGGCGCTGCTGTTGGTACGGTTGTTTTATCTGTGGTTCCGGAACGCTTGGTTTTTGCGCAGGCTGCTGCCGAAATTGTTGTCCATGTTGGACAGGCGGCGGGGGAGGTCTTGGAAGATGAGAAATTTGTTGGTTATTTAAATGAGAGGCCTGCGGCTGTGGATTTTGATTTAGTTTTTGCTGACCGTACTGCTGCTGCTGTTGTTCTAATTGCGATGGTCCTTTCATTATTTGAACCTGATTACCAACAACTGGAATTTGCGCTTGTGATGGAAGTCTTGGTTGTGTTGTTTGTTGGGAATTATTTCGCATTATGTTTGAATGACCATTGCTTTGTGCATTTTGGTATTTTAATGTACCAGCAACCGGTGGTGCACCGACTGTGCCGCCATTGCCAACTACCCGAGGGGGCGGTCGGCCCTTGTGGTGTTGCATTTGGTTTTGTTGCATTTGATTGTTTAATCTTGGATGCTGATGTGGCTGTGCGTGCTGGTGGTGCCCCAATCTTTAAAAAAAAAAAAAGAATTTAGAGAAATAGGAAAACAAAACTGTCATCGAGCTATTGCGTGTCCGAGAATTGGTGCATTCAAACAAAACATCTTCATTTTTTCAAATTCAGTTCAAATTTGTCCAAATTCTGTGCTTCATACACGCCCACAGTGGCGTATACGTATCAAAAACACATAATTTTAGACTTAACAAATCCCATGGTCGACAGGTCGAAGCGGAGTAGGCTGTTACTACTACATACCCCACAACGAAGGAGTGTCCCCACCAAGGCACTCCCAACGAGCGACGGCAGCGAATGAATTTCTTATTTTGGAATATTTTGGTGGCGCCTTCAGTTCCAGTTAGGCCGAACTACTTGGCGAACACCTTTACGGGCTACTTCGACTTATTTGAAGCCCATGCCGTAAAAGAAGCGGTTTTTCCGGCTCTTGTACTTGGAGTCACATCAAGTGCCTGGTACTCCAGGTGGGGTTGTACGTCAGGGTGACTTCCCGACTACGTAGAAAAACATTTAGTTGCGAAGCAACAACAGGCCTCGGAAACGGACGGATACACTGATGACGACCCAAGCAAATGTTTTAAGGACAACGAATTTCGGATACGCACGTGGAATGTTAGGTCTCTTAGTAGACCGCGTGCTGCCGAACAATTAGCGGAGACACTCAACTGCTACAAAACAGACATTACCGCTATACAGGAAATGCGATGGGATGGACCGGACAAAAGGAGGATGAAAAACTGCGACATCTACTATGGTGATTGTTACCGGGAACAACAACAGCGACTTTGGATGCGGATTCGTCGTGCTTCAAATGTGTAAGCATACGCATCACGACGATCCGAATCAAGGCTAAATTCGGCAATATTAGCCTAATACGCGCGCATGCCCCACAGAAGAGAAAAAGGACGACACCAAAGACGAGTTCTACGAGCTCCTCGACAAAACATGTGAGCAATGTCTAAGCTATGGCATTTAAATATTGTCCTCGGCGATTTTAACGCAAAACTGGGAAAAGAGGACATCTTTGGTGGAACAGTCGGAGAGCACAGCCTGCACGACACCACTTCCGACAACGGATTCAGGTTGATCGATTTTGCTACGAGGCGAAATGTTGTGGTAGAAAGCACGTGGTTCCCACATCTCAACATCTATAAAGGAACATGGAGATCTCCTGATCTCTTGCTACAATCGCAAGAGATCGCCAGATCTTTCTCTGATAGAGTGTCAAATAACCTCTTAAGGAGTCCTATGCCGCCAACATCAAGTATCGAAGACCAGTGGCAACATTGCCATGCAGCCAAGCAGGAGGCATACAGAGCTGCGTTGCATAGAAGGACAAGAGCTGCTCGTGACCTCTACGAGCAAAACAAGAGAGCGGAATGCCGGCTTCTCAGGAGAAAAAAGAGGGAACATGAGAAGCGTCAGATCGCGGATGTTGAGAGAGCCAACAGCAGGAATGAAGTTCGGAGGTTTTATCGGAAGGTAAAACAGCTGACTCAAGGTCATGAAGCAAGAACCGATGCCTGCAGAGATAAACAAGGGAACATCATAGTAGAATCGCAGTCAATGCTGGCGATTTGGAAAGACCACTTCTGTAGACTGTATAACGGCGACGACGAACAAAACCCCGCCATCAGGCAGGAGCCTTTCATCGGACACGATGATAGCCAACAATTCCGTGAACCCGACCTAGAAGATGTGAAAACGGCAATATCACGGCTGAAATCCAACAAAGCCACTGGAGCAGATGGTCTAGCTGCCGAGCTGTTCAAAGCAGCAAGCGACGATCTAGATAGGAGCATGCACCAAATCATCTGTAAGATATGGTCGGAAGAATGCATGCCTGATGAATGGAAGCTCAGCATTGTTTGCCAGATCCTGAAGAATGGAGATCCTCTTAACTGCGCCATCTACAGACTAATCAGCTTACTTAACATCGCCTACAAGATCCTCACTGCCGTAATATGTAAACGTCTGAAGCCTTTCGTCAACAATCTGATTGGTCCTTATCAATTTGGCTTCAGACCATGAAAGTCAACCATCGACCAAATTTTCACGTTGCGGCAGTTCCTGGAAAAAACCCATGAACTCCAAATCGATACGATACCCACCACCTCTTTATCGATTTTAAGGTCGCATATGAAGCCTAGTACATACTTCCTCGTGAAGTGAACGTTCGCCAGTGGAGAAAGTGAACTTTTGACATTGCTCACTGGTACACAGTTGTGAATACACGTTGTGAACATTTGTATTCTATTTCATATAAATCCATTTTATCTTTTTTTTGTTTAAACCACGCGCAAAGCAGCCACAAACTTTAAATGAGGAATCAGTATCAGTATTCAGTACAATTTGAAAACTGTACTTTTTTTTGTAACCAAATGTCAAAGCTTCACCAACAGTTCCCGTACATTTTGCACGTGAATTGCCCGTGAACGAAAACTCTCCACTTTGTTCTCCACTCAGCTTCACGAGCACGTTCACGGGTGAACCAAAAACCGAAATTTGTATGGGTTCACGAGATGGTTCACAAGTATGTACTAGGCTTGACAGCATCTACAGAGACGAACTGTATAAAGCTATGTCTAGTTTTGGCATCCCTGCCAAGCTCGTCCGCTTGAGCAATATGGATGGAGAACTCACGCTGCGCCATTAAGGTTTGCAACGATCTTACGGAAAAAGGATTCAGACAAGACGATGCACTGTCGTGCGATTTCCTTAACATCGTTCTTGAAAAGAAAGTGCAAAACTCCATCGTCAACACCAGAGGCACTATCTTTCAAAGTCTGTTCAACTTCTCGCTTACGCCGATGATATTGATATAATGGGAAGAACACAGCGTGATGTCAATGGCGCCTTTGTGAGAACTCAGACAGAAGCGGCAAAAATGGGTTTAGCTGTATGGTGCAGAAGCATGGACCTTGACAAAATCGGACGAATGTGCCTTAGGCTGTTTCGAGAGGAAAGTTCTTTGGGTCATCTTTGGCCCCGTGTGCATTGATGGGGAATGGAGAAGATACAACAGAGAACTTTACGGGTTGTACAACGATATGGACTTAGCCAGAAGGGTCAAGGTCCAGCGATTCAGATGGTTCGGTCATTTAGAGCGCATGGACACCAATGCTCCGGCCTGGAAAGTATTCGACACTATTCCCGAGCTACGCAAAAGGAGAGGAAGACCGCGACTCAGGTGGCACACACAAGTGGAAAAGCACCTCAATCAACTGGGAGTGAAAAACTGGAGTAAAGTAAATCTTCGTCTTTTCAAAAACTCTCTTTCAAGAAAGAGAAAGGTTAATCTTTCGCAAAAAAGACCCAACACATACAGTTGCCAAAACTCTT
This sequence comes from Sphaerophoria taeniata, assembly GCA_943590905.1. Lineage (NCBI taxonomy): Eukaryota > Metazoa > Arthropoda > Insecta > Diptera > Syrphidae > Sphaerophoria > Sphaerophoria taeniata. The sequence goes on along the minus strand of OX016540.1, from coordinate 19,336,071 downwards.
GTCTTAAGCAACTTGGGTACGCATGTGAGGGACCGTGGCCGATGGAAGGCTGTTACCAGGCGGACCTTCACGAGTTGGGAGCCTTATAAGCAGAAAGGGATTACCGTGGGTAGATTATTTTGCGTGTTCTGTATTTACATGTATACCTGGTGATGGTGAAGATCTTCCAATAAGCTCTTGATAGCGGCCATCTTGTTGAAGCTAAATCTGTCAAATAGGCTGTCATTAACTCAGCCAGTGTCACCGAATCGCCACTTTGTCTTATTCATTTTCAAAGTTGGGAGGCGCTTAATAAAAGGAAATCTACATAAAGAATCTAGCAGTTGATAAAATCGATTAATCCATAAATCAATTGATCTTCAGAATAAGGGTGAATAGGAATGGTATGATCTTCGCATCAATGATGACGCATGATGATTTATGCACCCAGTTTCGAAGAGCAAACAATATCCTTTTCCAGTAAAACAAGTTCAACACAAGAAAGAAGAGAGACAAAAAAATATAATTTTATTACATTCCATAAATTTTAATTTTAAGTTTCAATTATTCAAATCCAAATGAAAGATGACAGCTCCAGAGTCTGTATACAAAGCAACAAAGTTGAAAAGAGTTTTTTGTTAGCAAAGGACAAGAGATGAAGAACGCGAATAGAAATCTCCATCATTTCGATCGCAGAGAATCGTATACGACATTACACCGGCTTGTGGTTTCGCATGCTGATGATGTCTGATAAACTACTTCTATTGCTTGAGCCTGTAGCCAGCACACACAAGAGGAAATGTCACTGGACAAAAAGAAGGAAGATAATAAATACTTTGAACAATGCTTTGTTAAGGGATTTGCTATTGAAACGTTTCCTTAATGCAAGGAGTAAATATGAGCATACGCAGTCGACAGAACACCAAGCACACACACGTTTGTTACTTTCTGTAAATATAAATCAGCACGTCCGTCGTCGTCGTCGCCTGAAAAGCATTCGCAGTGTTCCAATCGACAACAATGGGAAGACTAAAGAAGAATTGAGTTCAGTAGCGCGTTTGTGGACAAACAGCATGAGTTGTGCTGCTTCTGTGTCACCGTTCAATGACAAACAAATCCAAGAATCCTTTTCCTTTGCTGTCGTCTTCGTCGTCGTCGTGGCCTCCTGTGTCGATGCCATGGCCATAGCAAACGGATAATAAAATAAAATTTTGCTTCAAGAGTGCAACAAGGGTCATTGGTAATCATAAGTTTGCCTGTGCGATATATTTGGTTAAGAGCACTGGGGCGTAAAGGTATCTAACTGGTTTCCATTCTGACACCCTTGGCATTGTGAGCAAAACCGATGACTATAAAAAGGATTTGTTGACGGCACCACTTTACAATATTATAAAGGTTTCATTTAGAAGGATAATTTCTTGTTTCTTTTGGTTTCTTCGTTTTTTTTTTCTGAAAGATCGAAATGCACGTGAAAGAACATGAAGGTTTCATTGAAGTCTGACGAAAGTTGGGTGGTGTGTATTTTAACGGGGGAATTCATTGAAACCATCATTGACATTTTATTGGCAAAGTTTTGACTCTTCTCTCAAGTGTACACAGAGATGGGGATTAAGTTTTTGAGTTTTGAATTCGTTGAGTTATGGTTCCGTTCCTTGCGAGGAGAAAATGGATGTGTTGTGAGTATTAAATCAGAATTTCGTCACAGCGTGAAATGAATTTGATTTTGAATAATCTGGTTTTTTGTTGCCAAGGTCGAAGGAACATATTTTTTTTTATCGAATTGTTAGGATGATTTTTTTATCCCTAAAAAAATCGAACTGTATGCGGTTATCGAGGGAGCAATGCTCCTCAGCTGAAGCTGGGTACATAACGGCATCAATTGAAAAATCCTAAGTGTGGCGGAAACGAATTGTAGATACGTTTTTTAATCCAACAACTTCATTCCTATGTTAAATAGTAGGCAAAGAATACGCGTACCTATATCGATAACGAACGATTCGATTTATTTGATTCGATTATCGAAAAATTAGCATTTTATTCGATTTCAATTGCATTTACCTCGGTAGTTTTAAGGTGTCCATTTCAATATTTAAGAATTTTTTAAGCACGATTTCGATTTAATTTGCACTCTATGCACAGCTATTGGTAATCGATATAATTCCTTAGGAGACGATTTTTCAATCATCGAAAAAATCTACAAATAACAAACTGGCAAATAAACTTATCTGAGTATTCATCGGTCGAATAAATAAGAGCGTTTTTCATCAGATAAAGTCTATCTGACGATTGAGAAATCCAATATTTTGTTATCAGTCGAATAAACACTATCTGCTTGTTTATCTGACGATTGAAAAGTCGGCTCTTAGTTAACTATAAACGTGAAATAATTATTTTTCTTTAATGAGTACAACAATATGAAACGAATTAAAGACCAGTGTAAATCTACCATTTTGAATGATCGAACGGTGCAAGAAACTTTGATAAAATCAAACATCAAACGAATGTGTTATCGATTATCGAGAAAAACTGAAATCGAATATCTCTATTCGAAAACGGTTAATTTTCCAGAAAAAAAAGCACAAAGTGATTTTTTTACATAATTTCAAGACCTCCGGGAAACAAGTGGCAAAATATTCAACAAAAACCTAATTTAGCGACTTTTTGACCAGACCAGGGTTTAAAATTACTAAAATGACTGGACTATGAACAAATCCAACAACAATCTGTCTATCGGGTCACGTCAACTCTTGGGCTTTTTTTTAATTGTTTTCTGATAACGTACTATAGTTGACCGACTTGTTCGAGCATAACGGCTGGTGTTTCGCGAAAATTCCGAGTATTTTTGGCTTCCAGAAGCGTCTATCGTAGTTGGATTATTCTTGAAACCTCCGAAAACAGTCCAAAGGTATGATATCGCAAGATCTAGACGGACAATTTATAATTTAATGTAGCCAAAAGTTTTCATCAAAATGATTCCCCAACAAGTTCATTGCTTCGCACGCTGTGTGGCTTGTCGCGCCGTCTTATTTAAAACCAGAGCTCACTGAGAACATGGGAGATGGGATATGAATTTCAGGAAGTAAATAGTCCGTTAACCTGGCCCGATAACAGTTACAGTCATCATTGGCTGTTACATTCTGATTTGCTTCATTTCACTACACCACACTGTTATTTCTAATGATGTAAAGGTATTTTTTTTCGGTTTCTCATCAGCTTGAATAACGGCCACACTATCTTTCAACGTGCGTCGTTAGCTTGTTGGCCTAAACCAATGACTTAACGTAGCCCCAAAGAAAATACTTCACAAGCGTTAAATCGCGTGAACGAAGCGGACCATTCCTTGAGATAACACGCTCATCAAAGTTTCTCTTCAATAAATCGATTGTAAGCTGCGCTATGTGCGTGTGTGCGTGTGCATGTGCATGCCACCACCCTGTTTACATCATAGTCATCCAAGTCAATATATTACAATTAGGGCGAAAAATAATCAGTAATCACGGCGCGAAAACGCGCTGGCCATTCACAGTAACGTGACAATCGTTAGATATCAACGATGTAAAAATATGACACATTACTAACACCCCGCGCGCCGCCGCGCCGCGCCGCACAGTGGGGACACTTGTATGGGAGAATGGAAAGAACTCCGTAAAAACCAAACCACTGAACCGATTTTGTTGAAATTTTCAGAAAAGATTGCTTGAAGCAAGGAGAATCAACTCCAGGAATAACCACCCCCTGCCACGCCCACAGCAAAAATCAAAACTTGTTAACTTCCCAGAGGAAGTTATTGTAATGGGGCCGATTTTGTGAATCTCAAATTTTTACATATCTCCATGTTTCGAGGTCACTAGAACCCGAATCAACCCTTTTTATGATGATGTCTGTGTGTGTGTATGTGTGTTCGTATGTGCGTATGTGCATTATGTGCGTTACGTTTTTTCGGCTCGATTATCTCGCGAACCACTCATCGTATTGTCATGTAATTGGTCACATTCGACGCGGTATTGTGTTGTTAAGAGCTGATTAGGTTTTGAGCAAAATCCGCTTGGCGGTTTTTAATGGCAATTAAAAACCTAAGACAACCCTAATCTAAATAAAATTATGATAATTTCTGCAATAATTTCAACAATAGTGTAAAAAATCACCATCACATCCCCATTTAGTGTGCAGGGTAATGTGGGGTTCTTGAAGGACGATGTTTGCTTAATTGAACGTTTTAAAAATAATTCTTTCACACGTATGTTCTAGAAGGTCCTGCAAAGGGACATATGCAGAGGTTTTAGTTGCAACGGAATTATTTGGGTAACATTTCTTTCTTGCTTCTGTTATTTTTTTATACGAAGGGAAAATATCATGTCCGATTTCTTTCGTAGCTTTGCGAATGGTCTCATACTGTTCTTTGGTTAAGTTGGCTTGAATGCTCAAGGCAAGAGCGGAATCGGGATCAAAAGCTGATGCCCTTGATGAGGATGTCGTTGCTGCCGCATCTATTAAAATTTGAGGGACATTTTCCTGAAGTTTTCTTATTTTATTTTTTTTTTTACTGCGATCTTAGCTATCCTCAAAATTTTTAAGGGGCCTTCCACCATGTCTCACACACGATCCAAGGGTATCACTTTCACTAAGATTTTTCACTTCAAAGAAACCATCTAATCAATCACTATTTCTTTGATAGAACAAACTTTTTTATATGAACATCCACGGAACCGCGATTTAACTTTCGGTACAATTTTTTTATTGTATTCGTCAATAATTTCTTTACTTTCGGTTTCAGTTAGATTCCAATAATGTGTTTTTAAAAACAATTCAAATGGTTCTTCTTTTTTAATGATTAAATCAGCTAAAACTGTTCGCAAAATTGAAAACAAAACAGACATTTTTGTAAATCGATGCGTTCATGTTGAATTTAACCAAAACTTTGAATCATCATCATCATTGATCAAAAAGATAACAGTTAATTTTGCATCGACTTTAAATAGCATGTTAAACAAAGAACAAAGAAAAAGCTTTCGATCAAAATTTTTATATAATTATTAGTTATAATCTATATAATTATATAAAAATAAAGCACAGCCCAAAGACGCTCTATAATCTGGACAATGTTTAATTTTTAGTCATTAACCTCCCGACCACAACACATTTAAAATATACATGCACCACAACAGGGGGGTTGCACAGCACCCCAGCCAGGAATAAATAAAAAAAAAATACTTTCAAGGACAACACACAATTTTTATTCAGACCTAAAAACAAAAAAAAAACTAAATTCATGAAAAAGTGAATATATTTACAAAAAAAATTAACTTTAAACATATCTCTTTCCTGTGTTCAGGGTATACAGGACATTGGCATTTAAGACATGCAATCCTGGCTTTTGCAGTCTTGTATCCGTCTACATACTGCACGTCGTGATTATTGTTGCCTATTTAGAGGGGGCTCACCTTCATTGGACTCCATGGGGTGTCATCAGGGCCGGCCTTAGCCATCTTGGCGCCCCAGGCGAGTCAAATATTTGGCGCCCTTTTTTAAATACAAATTATATAACCTCCTTCTCCAGAATTAAAAAGGATGAAACTTGTACTTCACTTATAAAATTGATGAGAAATTAGAATTTATGCTTTAAAGAATAACTGTGTATAATTCTACTACGCAAATATAAACATTTCAAGTCACTATGTTACACGTTTGCCATTCATATTTACCTGCATTTTTCATTAATTTTTTTTAATAATTTAGTAATAATAATTAATTTTATCCTGTTAACATTGATTTCTTTTGAATTTGAAAATGTCAAACATAAATACACTTACGTCTAATTTCTTGACAAAGTTCTAGCCTTTAAAACTCGGTTAAGTGAAATTTTAGCAGGGTTCGTAAAATATCGATCGCAATCCGAAAAATACCGATATTTCTCACTTTTTTCCGATCTTCTCACGATCCGAAAAAAATAAAATTCTCATACAGATACTTTGCTCGGGATCCGAAAATTTCCGATCTCTCTCGGCACGAATTGAATTTTTTTTTCTCTTTTTATCATTCGTGAGAAATCGGAAAAATAAAATTCCCCTCAAATTTTGTTCTCTCACGAAGAGAAATTAAAAAGGATCCGAAAAGTAAAAATATCGAAAAAAAATATTCTTTGAATGTGTTTTGCGGTGTATGGTTGTTTCTTGTTTTGTTTGATCTCGGTTGTTTAAAATGGACGAAAAAAAGAATTCGAAGTGATGTTTTTATGAACAAGAAAATAATATGGTATCATGTTTAATATGTGATAAGAAATTAAAAGGACTAGTGACTGGCAATATAAAAAGACATTTTACAAAAGTACCGGCCTGCATGGCCCATGGCTCTACAACATGCTATGTCGCGACATGCGTTGTCGTCACAACAATGGTAAAATATCTTTCGCGATCTGAAAATATCGAATATCGATACTTATCTTTGTCCGATCTGCTCGCGATCCGAAAAAAGTAAAATTCTCATTTCTCATGCATATATTTTTCGCGTACCTGATGCATGGCTCTACACTACATGATGCACATTGCCCATCGCACATGCTCACGTCGCAACACGCGTCGCCGTCGATCGTCGCCACAACAAGTCAAACTAAACAGCGAACTAATTGAGTTGTTAAAAATATAAAAACATTAAACTTTTCATATTGTATGTTAAGTATGTTAATTTGAGTATATTTCAATTAAATACATATGCACACAAACAACAACCGACATTTTTTTTTATATTTTATTTAACGATCGGTTCGTGAATGGATTTTTTTTGGGTCTTCTGTGATAAATTCGTGATCGAATTTAATTTTTAAGTTCCCGAAAAATTTAATTCGATCGTGAACACAAATTTTATTCTCAAAGAACCGAAAAATAAAATTCGCGATCGAATTAAAAATTAAATTCCCGGTTGAATTTATCGATCGCGATCGAATTAAATTTTATCGTTCTACGAACCCTGAATTTTAGAACTCATTTGAGTTCTAAATCAAGTTCTAATGTGTTCGAACTTCGATTTAGAATTTTTCATAGCTAGAACTTCGATAAAATTACGCCCAATTTATTCACCAAGTTCTGAATTCCCTTTATAACACGACCCAGTGTTTCTCGGTCTAACGTTAGAACTTAGTTTTTAGAATATTTTAGAATATTTGGAACTCGACATTTCTTCACTTCTCAAGAACTCGATTAAAATCATCACTGAGCGCTTAGAAACTTGTTATTTTTAGAACCTAGTTCAAGCATGTTTTTGAAACTTTTGAGTCACCCGGCATTTTTTTTTACAGACATTTCCTTCAATTCGGAACAAAATACAAATAATTTTTGACTTTGCCCTTACTTTTGATTTTTTCCTATTTTTATTTTTGTGTGGGATTCGAATCCTACTCGTACCCATTGAGACAGTTGTTGTGTGATAGCATATCGTCGTAATATATTCTTGTGCCTCCCGCAAATAAAATGTCCGGGGGACAAGAAATCTAAATCATTTGGATCATCAGATATAGCTGTTAGTGGTCGGGAATTCAATATTGCACTTATTTGTGCTAATAGTGTTTGAAATTCACTAAAACTGTGAAGAAAAAAAGTGCATAGTAAATCCCTTCCAATTTTTACCGTAGTTGTGGATGTCGAAGGTCTTCTGCCACCAGTTTAAGGACTGCTTAAAACATTTGCTTTGTTAAACGGAAGCGCCGAAAAAGTCAGTATCGTCTCACCTATCTATTATCTTTTAATTAAAACGATGAAAAAACGAAATTATAAATAAACCGACTTTTAAGGCACTAGACCCCAGAATGCGAGGGTCTAATTTTGTCAAAGCTCTAACTATTAACAAAGTTCTAAATCGAAGTTTGAACGCGTTAGAACTTAGAGAAGAATTGACTTAGAACTCAAATGAGCTCTAAAATTTCACTTAAGGGCTAGAACTTGCAACGGTATTTAAGCCGTTCCTATTTAACTCTTGCAATCGTATGCAAATACACCATTATACCGTGATCCACAGGATCTCAAGGATTTTGATCTATTTTGAGCAGGTTGTCCTGGGGGTGAGCTGCCGGCAAGCACGCTGGCATGGCTAAAAGGGCTTGTTCATCGGAGGGGTTGAATTTTGATGCTCCCATTGGACTATACCATGCCTTGAGCCGAAAATCAACCATACCATACAAATAATCTTCTCGATATCGTTTCATAACTTCTAGTTTACCTCATGTTATGATATGATATGATTGTTTTGAGCTATACTTTGGCAACTTCACAACTTGTTGATTTGTTTATTGCCTATGTTGAAGTTATGCTGGCTGTCGTGGCGCCCCCTGGATCACGGCGCCCCAGGCGACCACCTGGGTCGCCATACCCTAAAGCCGGCACTGGTGTCATGCAACCCCCTTTCATCCTTCAGCTAATTCTTGAAGCAAATGTTTATCATGACGTCGGTTCACATGAGGTTTGGCCAGTTGTAGCGCGTTAATATTAGCGCGTTAATATTTACATTTTACACTCCATTTTATATAGAGAAAAAAGAAGGTCCTACAAATTTTCATATACATGGACCACAAAATGGGGTGATATAGGTACAACCCCAATGTTCACCTTTTGCCCTCGTACCCAAAAAATATTATCTATCGCGGCGACTACTCATCAGCAACTGACACTTGAGATATTAAACGACAAATACATAGAACGGCAGAAAGGTTTATTAAGCAAAATTAAAATTACAGTAAAACTAAAAATGCCTGGGGTGTTAGAGCACCCCTGTTGTGGTCGGAAGGTTAAAATTCACTAAAATTGCTCTAGAAGTCCCATCCGGACGAATCCGGATACGGTTTTTGCTGATTATTGTAGCTTAGAGGCTACACTATATGCTAATACTAAAAATAAAGCAGCGCCAGATGGCGCTAGTTTTAAAATTATTCAGAGAAAATGGACGAGCACTAAAATTGATTACTTTATTTTTTTTTTTTAAATGTAAAATGGTTATTTTCATCCAATTTTATTTTTAAAATTTTCTATAAGAATACCTAAATAAAATAAAAAATCTTTCAAATCGGCTCATAATTGACTGAGAAAACATGGTTTAAAAATGACTCCGATTTTATTCATTTGAATCAATATTATCAATTTTGAGTGAAAAATTCTCTAGATATGTATATTTTTTTGACGAAATAAAGTACCATACCATTAATTGACTATTCAAATGTGCTACCAAAAAAAAAAAAAAAACTTTTTGGAAATGACTTATTTGATTTCCACGTTTTCCCCACTGTGCGCTGGCCGGCATGCAAACCGCATATGGATGAAGTGGTGATTCATGAAGTAAATGTGGATTTTCATCCGACCAATAACGCATGTTTTGCTTATTGACGAATCCATTGAGTCAAAAATGAGCTTCGTCAGTGAAGATAATTTTGCGATGAAATTCATCATTTTGACACATCTTTTCCAGAACCCAATCGGAGAATGTACGTCTTGAGTCAACTTGATCTTATGTCCAATTCTTGAGACCGCTTGGAATTGACTGAGTTGAATCGTTTGTAACGGACGCCTGAACGACAGCGATATTTTCGACACTTGTCTTATTGACGCACGCTAACATCACATAACGAATATTTAGATTAGACTGGGGCGAGAATTACGACGGACAATATTGGAGTTGACGCTCTAAAAGTTGTGGACACATACTCCGAATTTCCGTAAAGAAAATTTTTATAGTTTGCAGACGTTGCTTGTTCCTGTATTGTACCATGAAGATAATGTTGAATTTGCTGAATACACAGACGATGACAGTTTGACGATTATTGAAAGGATGCGTTCACAAATTAAATTCAAAGTTGTTAAGTCCCTATAAGAAAAGCCGATAGCTAAATTTGCGGAATCCTCTCTCACTAATGCATCAATGCCATTCTTGTAAAAAAAATTCATATCGGTGAATTAAACAAAAAATAGACGAAGAAATTGAACTTTGAAACAAAATCCTTTTATGTCCGCCGCGATTTTTCACTGTGGTGCGCATTCAAAGTGTCTAGATTTGCTTGACTTTAAATATCAGATGACCAATTGATGCAAAATCGACTAGCTAGGTTTCTTTCTTTACGAACGGCGCCAACATTGTCGACAGATCTTGCCTTTCGTTGACAAACACGGATTTTTGTTGTTTTTTATTGAACCATTGTACCTACTCATATTTATCCACCGCACCACGAGAGAGTTGCCGACAGTGCGCGCGGAATGTTGCTCCAAAAAAAACACCTTTTTTGATAAAACAATTTTATTATTTGCGCATGTTTTTAAACTTCCTTTATAGTGATTTAGCAAAAAGGACACAGAAAAATTAAAACGTCGTCGTACTGTTTCAACAACATGGCCGCTATCAATTGTGAAAGTTCCTACAAAAAGGCGCTTCACAAACAATTTTATATAAAGTTTTGTCTCTTTACCGTTATCTCTCAAAATGTCGAGTTGGAAAACTTTCCCATTTAAATTCTTGCAAGTTAGGCCACGTGTGAAGTGAATTGTGTTAAAATGTGTATTAAAACTTGACGTTTGGTTAAAACTCGACACTAGCGTGGTAAATAAAATGGGTTAATTTTTTTCATTCTACGCAGAGATGTTGGTTTAAAAAAAACCTTTTTCATGATTCGGGTATTGCGTTCGCGAGAAAAGGGTTTGCATATTGTACACCCTTATGCTCAAAGTTTGAGTCCAAAATTGGACGAATTTCGGTGTTTGTTTATTTAATCACAGGTTGACGTGATATGTATTTCAGAAACTTGGTTCAACTGAAAGTTTCCTAGTTCGGTGTATGATATTCAAGGCAGCAAACTTTTCCGTAAGTGACAGGATCGGTGGAGTAGGTGGGGGTGTTGCTGTTTACTTACGTAATGGAATAGGATATCAAGAAATTTGGCGATCAGATGAAAACTCTGCTTATGATTATTTGCTCCTTAAAGTGAACTGTAGAGCAGAGTATTATATGTATGCTAGGGGTGAATTGTAGACCTAACAAAAAAACTGAATTTGCTACAGTCATTAGTACATTAGAAAGACTTTCTTTTTATGATCCTAATAGTCCGGGAGGCGACCGTAAGATTACCAGAGTGGAAAATTTAGCCACCATCTAATGGTAAATGACATGAAGTTTTCAAAACCAGTGGTCGGACAGACTTTCCCTGGGCCTTTTGGCGGCTAAATAGCACTTCCGGTTGCGTTTTTTGGTGCCAGCTTATACCATATGGTGAGTGGAAAAAGTAAGTAGAAGTCTATAGACATTTTGTCGTAGATACCAAATCATATGGTCGGACAGAAATAACGCGGGCCTTTCTCTTTGTCCGACCATTTTAAAAACGGTATTTTTGGTGACATTCTACCTCATCGGCTGAGTGGGCAAATGGGGTATCAAATGAAAGCTTAGAATGTCTACATTAAGAATCTACAGGTCGGACAAACTTTGCATGGGCCAATCACGAGACCGACCGCATTTTTCAAATAAAGACTGTTAATTACTTTAATGTTTTTTTCAACTCAGCATCAACATTTTTGGTGTTAAATCTACATATATAAAATAGGTAACTGATGAATGATATCATAGTTGGCTAATCCAAAAATATAGTTATGGGGTTAAAAAAAACTACTTAAACTGGTTACCATAAGTTTTTGACCATTTTTTTCACAGAAAAATTATGTTTTTTTTTTAACACCATTCACTTTGACTGTTTTTCAATCAACATAAATGTAAATCCACTTATCAAATGCTCTGTATGAAATACGTTTTGCATTTTATTAAATTTTTTCTCCTGTTCACTGAAAAATCATCGTTCATGAACATCGTTTGTTTTATTATTATTATTTATTTCATCAATCGAGTTACAATTACTCTTACAGACTACGAAACTTACAATAACTTGTTTACATTATATGTACATACATAATTTGTTAATAAAATATAAATTGAAGATATTTTTGAACATTTCTCTTGTATAGTGAAAATTAAAGTCAAATTCAACTATAGCAGCATTAATTTCTTTGATACAGCGATTAATAGGCTCATTTGCGGCATAATTAGTAGTATGATAATCTTGTATGAACAATTGGTTTAGATTTCGGTTTCTTAAACAACGACTTGGTGCATAAAGACTGATTAAATTGAGCAAACACAAACAATTAATGCGATAACATAAAATATCTCTTATAAATATGATTGAAGATATTTTCCGACGGTTTTCGAGAGTATGTAAGCCAATAAGCTGACATCTTGAATTGTAAGGAGGCATATTTTCTATATTCCAACCGAGCCTATTAACAACAAATCGAGTAAATCTCTTTTGGACTCTCTCAATTCTTACTGAGTACGTGATATAACAGGGATTCCACACTACACTACAATAATCCAGAATTGATCTAACATAAGAGATATATAATGATTTGAGAGCATACGGGTCTTTTAAATCTTTCGAATTCCGAATTACAAACCCTAACATTGAATTAGCTTTGTTGACAATAAAATCAACATGTTTGTTAAATCTTAAGTAAGAGTCAAATATAACGCCTAGATCCTTCTTTTCATTTACTTTTTTTTAGCACGATATCTTCTAAAGAATATACAGACAAAATAGGAGATAAGCAACGAGTAAAGTTTTGTATGAAATTTTATTTTGTTCTGGAAAACTTCTTCTTCGACTATATTTCACTCTTACAAAAATCACATTTTTAATAAAAAGTTTAAGTTTTGCGTGTTAATTTGGAATATAATGGAATCTGAACTTAAAAAGTGTTTTGTTTGTAGGGAAGAATTCCCAAAAATTAATAATTTTTCAAATGAAATACTTAAAAAATGTATTGATACGATATCAATTCGAAAATTGAATGGGTTTAAGTATGGCGATATTTAGCTATCACCCAATTCTAAAGACATGTTTGGCTACCACACACAGTGTTATCGTAAAATTAATTTAAAGAAAAATTATATAAATGCACCTGACCAAACATCAAGAAAACGAAGCAAAACCCCACATACTAAATCAAATGTAAGTATAGTTTATGATCAAAGCATACAGACAACAGAAGAACCTTAAAATTTGATGTTAGCCGATTATTTACATGCATAAATGTGTATTTATTTTAATGAAGGCTCAAAAAAGAACTAAATATGCAATGTCTGACGAATTGGAAAATAGTATCACGTTAAATGATGCGCACGACCCTGAAGTATTATTATTTAAGTATGACTAAAAGTAGATATATATTTAAAACGTTTTTCTTTAATCAGGCGCAAATGTGTAGCTTTCCTACACATTTAGATTCAACTCAGTCCATAGATCGTAATGACCTTATTACAGCTTTAACCCAAATTTCAGAAGTTTGTGAAGTAAATTTTTTTTTAAATATACCTACATAGAAGGAGAAATTAATTAGTTGTTTATTTCAGTTTGAAGCAAGTAATCTAACAATCCAGTCAGATGAAAATGATATTCAATTACAAACTGAATCAATAGCAATAGGCGCAGGATGTTCTTCTGTTCCGATTACTCATGGAGAACAAAATAAAATTAGAACGTGTATTTTTTGCAATAATGTTGTGAAAAAAAAGGAGAACGAAAACAGATTGCGTCAAAAGTAGGGCAGAAGATTTTGGGTGAGTATTGAAAGACGTGGATTTACATTTATGTTGATTGAAAAACAGTCAAAGTGAATGGTGTTAAAAAAAAAACATAATTTTTCTGTGAAAAAAATGGTCAAAAACTTATGGTAACCAGTTTAAGTAGTTTTTTTAACCCCATAACTATATTTTTGGATTAGCCAACTATGATATCATTCATCAGTTACCTATTTTATATAGATTTAACACCAAAAATGTTGATGCTGAGTTGAAAAAAACATTAAAGTAATTAACAGTCTTTATTTGAAAAATGCGGTCGGTCTCGTGATTGGCCCATGCAAAGTTTGTCCGACCTGTAGATTTTTAATGTAGACATTCTAAGCTTTCATTTGATACCCCATTTGCCCACCACTCAGCCGATGAGGTAGAATGTCACCAAAAATACGGTTTTTAAAATGGTCGGACAAAGAGAAAGGCCCGCGTTATTTCTGTCCGACCATATGATTTGGTATCTACGACAAAATGTCTATAGACTTCTACTTACTTTTTCCACTCACCATATGGTATAAGCTGGCAACCGGAAGTGCTATTTAGCCGCCAAAAGGCCCAGGGAAAGTCTGTCCGACCACTGGTTTTGAAAACTTCATGTCATTTACCATTAGATGGTGGCTAAATTTTCCACTCTGCTTATGAGGTAGGTAATCTTACGGTCGCCTCCCATACTATAATATAAATAAAAAAGAAAAAAACCAAGGACGCAAATTTATAGTCAGATAAAGTAGACTTTAAAATTTTTTTACTCGATACTAAGCTGATACTATAATTTTTGAAAATATACATATAGTCGAATTAAAACCAACTTTATAGTTAGTGGTTCGTGATAAAATTAAAACCGAGAAAAGTACCTTTTATCTTTTAATATCGACTTCAAGGTTCTGTGGAGTAGAATGTTTTCAAATAGTTTATTTGAAGTTTTTAATATTTTTGATGATTATGAACTATTTCGAAAACAGACAAATTCTTTTGATTAATAAGATCACTTCTGATCGAGAAACTTTGTCAAACCGTGGACTTCCTTACTTGCATCCTTATAAGTTATTATCACACTTCATTTTCTTGGAAGGTAAATATTGAGTTATCTTAAGGAATAAATTTATTATTCCAGATTTTCAAGACACTTGCATGGAATGTTGCCAAGCGGATTAACTTTGCATCGTTGCCCCTGTCCTATATAGTTGAAAGGTGCTTCTGGACGGACCAATTGCCTTAAAATTTCCTTTTCGTCGTGACTCATGGCTCACATTAGACTCCCTTACAAGCTTTAAATACATTTTTCTATAAATAAATACTTTCTATGTGTTTTTAAATAATAATAATAAATAAAATGTGTTTTAATAACACAAGACCTTCACGTTTTCAAATCTGATTTCAAGTTGTATTTTCTCCTCCAAATTGTATTTAATTGTTTATTTGATTTTCCAAACTGTAATTTTTTTTGGTTTGTTCGACTAAAATGTATTGTGTATGCCACCTAAGGCTTACACTAGTTACAGGCAGGTTACAAAATGTCTATAATTTGATATGAAATTAGTTTTAAATTTAAAATGGTTTTAACTAGTATCTAAAGTAACTTAATAGGAGGTGACTATAAATTTGCGCCAATAGAACTAGACTAGTCCCTCTACTTCGAAAACGGTTAATATTACAGAAAAATGTTTTTTATTTACATAATTTCAAGACGAACAATTTGTCCTTGACCACTATTGACCTCCGGGCAATAGGTAGCGAAATATTCACAGAAAACTGAATTTCGCGACCTTTTGGCTACCATAACTTTTCTAGCCGGCACGATATCAATGTCGATTTTTTACATCTTAATAACATCACCGACCGTAATAAAAGTTTATACAAAAATTCAGCCCACTAAGAATTTTTCCGCAGACAAAACATAAAATGACTGGAGTATCACTCCTAAAGTTGTAAAAATTAAATGCAGGAATTTACTTAGAAGTTGATGAAGAACATGAGTATTTTTTTAATATTTCGTTGAATGTGCACCTGACTTCAAACTTATTTAAACTCGTCGCTCGTCAGATCTGGGACATGAAATAACTAACGGGTATTTTTTTTTCGAGGTATAGAACTTTACGTTAGCATTACTTTTCAAGACGGCGACCGATTTACCAGCTGTCAAGTGATTTATTCTCAGTTTGATTTGGCGATTCATCATGAATAGACTCACGCCTGAACAACGCTTGCAAATTGTGCAATTTTATTTCGAAAATAATGGTTGTGTGCGGAATACGTATCGCGCACTACGTCCATTCTATCGTC
The DNA here is from genome assembly GCA_943590905.1 of Sphaerophoria taeniata. Lineage (NCBI taxonomy): Eukaryota > Metazoa > Arthropoda > Insecta > Diptera > Syrphidae > Sphaerophoria > Sphaerophoria taeniata. The sequence goes on along the minus strand of OX016540.1, from coordinate 19,320,162 downwards.
GACAAAATCGTCCATCAGAGCAGTTAGCAGTTTTAGCACCACGTTTACTCTAATTGATAACTCGCATCCCCAGAGACGCTGCCGTACGGTGCGTACAGAAGAAGCTATTGCTACTGTAGCATTAAGGAAGACCCGAATGAGTTCATCCGCAATCGAGAACAGGAAGGATCTTGGTTTACGTGCTTACAAAATCCAACTCGTGCATGAATTGAAGCCAAACGATCATCAAGCAAGGCGTAGATTAGTCGAATGGGCCCAAAACGAGATGGTCGTTGTTCCCGAATTTTGTTTAGCGATGAAGCGCACTTCTGGTTGAATGGCTGCGTCAACAAACAAAACTGCCGCATTTTGAGTGAAACTAATCCTAAAATGTATGTCGAAACATCGTTACATCCAGAAAAACTGACTGTTTGTTGCGCTTTATGGACTGGTGCAATCATTGGTCCGTACTTCTTCAAAAACGATGATGGCCACAACGTTACAGACAATGGTGATCGGTATAAAGCTATGATTACTAACTTTTTCATTCCTGAATTGAAAAATCATGATGTCCAGGAGCTGTGGTTCCAACAAGACGGCGCAACATGTCACACAGCTCGTGCCACAATTGATTTATTGAAAGACACGTTTGTTGGCCGCCTATTATCACGTTTTGGACCTGTGAATTGGCCTCCACGATCTTGTGATTTAACACCGCTAGACTATTTTCTGTGGGGTTATGTAGGCATTGGTCTATGCGGATATGCCACAAACGCATGACCATTTGGACGACAACATTCGCCATGTTATTGCCTATATAGGGCCACAAATGTTGAAAAAAAGACATCGAAAATTGGACGTCCAGATTGGACTACATCCGAGCCAGCCGTGGCAGTCATATGCCAGAAATCATATTTAAAATGTAATGGCACAAGATTATCTTTCGATCATCATCGTTGTTTTATTGCAATTTAAAGTTCTATACCTCTGAAAAACAACACCCTTTACTTGACATTTTCGACACAATCTAAAAATTTAGATAATTTTTTAACTATTTCACGGTGAAAATTTATAATTTCGTCCGAAAACACGTCATACACATTTAAACTGATTTCGCCCGAAAGGGTTCTCGTTAAAAATTTCAATTAACATCGCTTTAACATGTTTCGTTAAAAAAAAAACGGAAGAGATAAGTTAAATACATTTTACGTACACTTTTTGAAATCTTCGCAAACTAACCATGTTTAAAAAAACATCCGGTTGCACTTTCACGTCAGTAAATTTGGTAAATTTTGTTTTTCCTTCGTTCACAAGTCGAACTTGATTCCGAGATTCTATCCGCAATAAAAAGATAAAACACCACACCGATTGATGTTTCTCTCTTGAACTGAAATCATATGTTTTTTCGTTTCCAGATCTTAATGGAAGAGGTTTACCTTTTGAATTGAGACCCACGGAGAGAGGGGAGGGGGGAACAACAACAAAATATCACACAGAGATGGAACAAAACATAAATCTAACTAAAGGCAACAATTACAGTGATTGTTGAAAACCCGCTGAGTTATTTAAATAAGTAAACAAAACGATGAACGATGAAGGGAGAGAGACAGTTGAAGAAGGTTCTCTCTTGTGTTACTGGCTATTATCTTTGTTGGTATTTGGCATCAAAAAGTACCTTCATTCTTATATGTATGCATACAAAGTTAGATATAGATAGAAAGAAAGGAAGTAGACTAGTTTAAATGTTCTTGAATGATCACATACAACAAGGACATAATATGGTTATCTCAGGGAAATTTCAAATGGCAATGGCAGTAATATGATTGGCATGAGGTCACGAACTCAACTCGAAGAGTCCTTGCCACCATCGTCGCGCCGCGCCGGCCGCTGCCTGATGGGGTGAGAACGCACTGAAAATGTGCATCGGATGCACACAGTTTCCATTGTTCGAGTATGCAGATTTAATGGTTTTATTCCCTTGGAGAATTTGTTGAATTTATTTTATAGGGAAATTCGTTAAAATGAGAAGAGGACATTTTTTTCTGATGTAACTAGCTTGAAACTTGGACATGGGAACGACATTTTTTTTTTTATTTCGGTAACATACCTATTTTGACCCCTCATATGTGGCATTGTATATGGCTGTGGTTGCGGCTGCTGCTGCTGTTGAGGGGGTGGCGGCCCATGTCTGGGAGCGCTATTTGGTAGTTGATGGAGTGACTGCTGTTGTTGTGGCGGAATGCCCATGTTCATACCCATGTGGGGCGGTGGTGGGGGATGTGCTGTGTGCATTGGCCCTTGATGCATGGCTGGATGTCGTATGTGCTGTGGCCGAGGGGGCAGAGAATGGTGTTGCATCGTGTATGGTTGAGTTGTTGTAGTTGTTCTAAGAAAGATATAAAAAAAAAGAATTACACAAGTGACGAAACTGTCATCAACATATAAGCAAATGGATTTCATTAAATCTGTTTGGCTTCTCAACTCAGCCTTTCGGAATCGGCGTTATTATTGTTTGAGGAGCAAGGAAGAGAGCAAGAAAATTGACTTTAGATTTTGCCATAGTGGATTAAGTTAACAGAATGCGGTCATCAATCAGTCAAGGTGTGAAAGTCAGGTTTGGAAATAAATAATGTAGATGATAGCGTTGTGACCTCGCTCATTTGGGCGGGTCTTCCTTAAAAATTTAAGCTTTAAGTTAAGTTATGGCTGCCGAAAACTTAAAGGAAATATTTAAATAGCAATGCTGTGAAAACTCTTTTAAGAATATGACTCCAAGTCGACTGTTAATGTTGCTTTTTAAAATAAACTTTAAACCTAAGAAAAAAAAACTCACAAACCAGATTCAAATGACAGAGGTTCTATTGTATTATTTTATTATTTAACTAGCTGACCCGGCAGACTTCGTACTGCCTCAATCGATAATTTTTGTTAATAATGATATTGATTCACATACAGCAGCTTCTAAGCCTCCTTTTGTAAATAATTCCTTACATCATGTAGCTCTTGAAACTGAACTAAAATTTTTAAATTTTGCAACTTTGCAATTTGAAGAAGCAATTTCGGTTAGTTATAATTTCGCCAAAGCCAATTACGCAGATATTAACTCGTACTTCTTGGAATTGAACTGGGATGATTATGATTATGTTCAAATAGTTTATCTATATGCTTCGGTTTGTTTCAAGAGATCTTAGAAGAATCATACAGAAGATTTGTTCCTCTAAAGAAAAAATTACAAGGTCACATATCGGTCTGGTTTAACTCTCATCTTAAGAAATTGAAAAATAAACTGAAAAGTAAAAATTCAAGCATTATTTGATTGCATTGATTATTTGCGCTGTGTCGTAATGATTATCAAGTGTTAAAAAAATTTTTCTTATCAAGTATGTTTCTTGAGCATAATATTAAGTGCAACTCCAAGGCTTTTTGGTCTTTTCTTAATGTTAAAAAACAATCTTTTGGTTTTCCTGCTAATATGACTTATAATGACAGGCTAGCGTCTAATGAACAAGAAGTTTGTGATTTGTTCGCGGACTTTTTTCAATCTAATTTTGTTTTTAATTCATCGGAACGGTTTGTCAATAATAACCTTCGACATTAATTTGCTGACGTTGGCGAGTTATATATTTCCGAAGATGAGGTAGTTGCCCAATTGTCGGTTCTTGATCCATCTGGTAAAATAGGCTATGACAACTTTTGGCACCCTGATTCCTGAAGAATTGTAAGGATAGTTTGACTAAAACTATAACCCTGTTAATCAACTTGTCGCTTCGGAATGTTGAATTTTTGGATGAATGGAAAGTGTCACAAATAATACCAATTCACAAATCTGGTTCAAAACAATTAATTTCTAACTATCGTTCCGATTTCAAAACTTCAGACCATTCCTAAACTGTTTGAAGCCATTATCAGAAACAAACATTATGATTTATTTAAAAATGGTTTATCGGATGTACAGCACGGTTTTATTCGCGGTAGATCAACTGTAACCAATCTCGCATTATTTTCTAATTACTGCCTTAGTAACATGGAAAAAGGTTACCAAGTCGATACCATACATACTGATTTTTCCAAAGCCTTCGACAGAGTTGATCACGATGTTCTTCTTCAAAAACTTGAAATCTTTGGCATACATTCGGTTTTACTTAGATGGATCAAATGTTATCTTACTGAGCGTACACAGTCTGTAGCTATTGGTTCTAAGTTTTCTAAAATTATTTTCAATTTCTCTGGCGTTCCTCAGGGTAGCCATCTTGGTCCACTTCTTTTTCTTATATTCACCAATGATCCTCCTAACGTTTTTTTGTCGTCCTCTTGTTTACTTTTTGCTGATGACTTAAAATTATTTCATAAAATCAAATCTGTATCTGAACTCTTGCAGTCTGATATTGATCGGCTTTATGATTGGTGTAATGAACAACAGCCTCCACCTAAACATCAGCAAGTGCCTTTTCATATCTTATACGAGATCTCGCAGCCCTATTTTATTTTGTTACAAGATTGGCATCTCTGATCTTAGTAGAGTTAATTTTCATTATCTAAGGCTAATAGTTTGTTAGGTTTTCTAAAAAGGAATTTCAATGAATTCTTTATTTCTTTATGTCTTTAATAAGATCTGTTTTGGAATATGCTTGTTGTATTTGGTGTCCTTCATACGATCAAAGCATAAAACGCATTGAATCTGTCCAAAGAAAATTCACAAGATATGCGATTTTTAGACTCAATTGGACCAATGGAGTAGTTCCTTCCTATGAAGTGAGATGTAAACTCATTGATTTATGTTCGCTTCACTCTAGTCGTCAGTGTTATTTAGTAATGTTTGCCCGGGATGTGATTTGTAACCATATTGATTGTGCACCTTTGTTTGAGCTGTTTTCTATTTGTATTCCTGTTAGATCTCTACGTGCTTATAACTTTCATGGGACCAACTATAGTAAATTTGAACTCGGAGCTCTTTGATGCATCTTACCAAATTTTTAGACGTGACCGTCATGATTCTGATGACTTCAATGTTGTGGGAGGAGGAATTCTTTGTGCGATCAAAGCCTCACTCACTTGCTACTTAGTAGACGACTTTAGATCCACAGATATTGAAACTCTATGTATAAAAATCAAGCTAAAAGCTGGCCATCTTTTCATCATTTGCGTCTACATACCTCCTAATTCAACCAGTGATGTATATGAAAAACTAATCGACAGCATAGAAACAATTTATGTGACATTGGAACCCGAAGATGAACTTTTAATCGTAGGTGAATTCAATCTACCAAACCTTAATTGGATAAAAATTTATGACGATACCTTCCACGTTCCGGTAAATGCGTCCAGTCTTAATGAACTTACAATAGTAGATGGTATGTCTTCATTTGGCTTGAGTCAGTTTAATGGAACGAGTAACCGTTCTGGAAGAATGCTGGACCTAGTATTTTTTGCTGATACAGTCAACACCGAAATTGCTGTTTTAACTGCTGCTGTAGTTTTGATTGATGAAGATCGACATCACCCAGCATTAGATATTTCACTAAACTTGAACATGTCCTCTCCTCATTATGACTATAATAACAAAATTGAATTTGACTTTCCTAAATGTAATTTTATAGATCTTTTTGAAATGCTTTCAACTGTTAATTGGAATCAATTATTTTGTAACTGCGATGTGGATGATATGTGCAATATTTTTTATAACACACTTTTTAATTGTTTTTATGAAACTATACCATTGAAAAAAACTCGTTTATCTTCAAATGCACCACCATGGTTTGATACACATATTAAAAACTTAAAAAACAAAAGAAACAAAGTTTGGACAAGATTTAATAAGACAAGAACTGACGATGATTATAGAACTTTCTTAATTATAAAACAACTTTTCACTGATTACTCTAACTTATTATATGACGATTACATTTGTAAAATAGAAGCTGACATTAAATCTAATCCAGTTAGCTTCTGGAATTTTGTTAATAACAAAAGAAAAACTTGTGGCTACCCAAATTTGATGACTAATAAATTATCAACTAGTCATGAACCCAAACATATAGCAAACATGTTTGCTAATCACTTCAAAGAAGCATTCGAAGAATCAAACTTTAACGCATCATCTTCTTTTTCTTGTTTTTCGGAAAATTTTGCTCATTTAAACGATATAAATTTTGAAATAAGTGAGGAAACGGTTACTCAAAGTATCTCACTACTCGATGAATGTTTCAGTCCTGGCCCCGATGGTGTGCCATCTTCTATTTTAAAAAAATGTGTTTCTTATTTGTCATATCCGTTGTGTATTCTCTTCAATATGTCTTTAAAAAGTTCAAACTTTCCTTATATCTGGAAAAGTTCATTTATTATTCCTGTATATAAGAAAGGTCCTAAGAATGAGATCATGAATTATCGACCTATTGCTAAATTATCTGTGATACCAAAATTGTTTGAGTCAATTGTAAGTAATGTCCTTTCTTTTCATTGTAGTTCAATTGTGTGTGATAGTCAGCATGGATTTGTTAAAAAAAGATCCATAGTTACTAATTTATTTAACTTCGTGTCCTTTTGTTTAGATGTGTTTGAAAAACGTGAACAAGTTGATTGCATATTTACCGACTTTAGTAAGGCATTTGACAAGTTATGTCATTATACACTTATACGTAAATTAACGTTTTTAGGATTTAATAATCGTTTTTTGAATTGGATTGGTTCATATTTAAAAAATCGTAGTTACTGTGTTTTGTTTCGTTTCGTTGAGTGTTCTAACCAATTTGTTGTGAACTCTGGCGTCCCTCAGGGGAGCCATCTTGGACCTATTTTATTTGTTTTATTTATTAATGACTTGACTACTATCATCAAAAACTCTTCTGTTATTATTTATGCGGACGATATTAAGATATTCAAAAGTATAAAATCGAACACTGACTGTTTACTACTACAAGAAGACTTGACAACTTTTAGGGAATGGTGCAATAATAATCGTCTCGTCTTAAATGTTGACAAATGTAAAACCATGAGTTCCGTTTTCGTACTGCTATACGTTTGATTCTTGTCCATTAAGTAAGGTTTCTGTTTTTTCTGACTAAGGTGTAGTTCTTGATCCAAAACTAACATTTATTGATCACATAAATTATACAATTAAAAAAGCAAATAGGGTTCTTGGATTCATTAAAAGATTCGGTCGTGATTTCCACGACCCTTATGTTCTCAAGCTTTTGTTTGTTTCATTTGTAAGACCGATTCTAGAGTACGCATGTGTTGTATGGTCATTATATTACTCAATACATATAACAAGAATTGAGTCATTCCAGAAAAAGTTCCTACGTTACTGTCTTCGATCTCTTCCTTGGTTTAGAGGGATTCTCCTCCCCCCTTATTCTGATAGACTAACTTTTATCAATCTTCCATCTTTGACTAATCACAGAAAATATATACAATTTTGTTTTGTTGCTGGAATAATTAATGGGTCGATATCTTCAGCGTCAGTTCTTAGTAAATGAAATTTCAGTTCTAGTCGCTCAAGTTTAAGACGACAGCAACCTTTAAATCAAATATTTAGTAGATCAAACTATGGTGTAAGTAGCCCACTTAATCAATAGATAACAATTTATAATGAATTTTACATTTGTTTAGAATCCCCTAATGATAATTTAAAATGCAAAAAGTTTAAAGATTCCTTTTTTAATAGTTGTGTATAATATGTAACCTAGATTATAAGAATTAGATTAAGTATATAGTATTAATAAATAAATAAATAAATAAATATCTCATTCCTCTTCAGTGTTTAATTCATTTTATAATCTTATTGATTTGCAGGCAAGTAGATTATCGTTTAAAAATTCGGTTTCAGAGCTCTTAAGGAGTACTTACTAATTTATTATTTGTTTTACTTTATCTTAATTTATTTTATAATATTAAGTTTTTATTTTATTTATTTTGATGTTAAATTATCTTATTTATATAAACATCTCGTTATAATTGTTAATGTTAGCAGTTATATACTAAAGATCGAATAAACTAAACTAAACATATAAAAGAGAGACCTAAGCTTTTGTAAGCCGCTACCATCAACCCGCTACCCCACTACCCTTTACCCGCTTCCCGCTTCCCGCTACCACGCTACCCCGTTACTTAGCTACCCCATTAACCGCTAATTGCTATCCGCTACCCTGTAACCCCGCTACTCGCTACTTAGGTTAGGTTATATGGGCTGACAGTTGGTTTTGTTACCGTCACACTTAGATCAATGTAGATCCCTTATGATACCCCGAAGCATTGTAACTTCTGAAAAAGATTTTTAACCTATAAATTCTATGGTTGGTCGAGTAATTTGGTGGACTTGACAAAGTGCAGTAAGCGATTGCCTGGGAGTTCAGATAGTTCTTCTAGTTCATTCAGAGTGTTGACAGAGCGGCATAGGATGTGAGTCGTGTTTTCGTGCTCTTCTTCGTTGCCGCAGCCTCTACATATGACGTCTGTGCTAAGCCCCATCCTCTTTTTGTGGTAGCCAAGTAGGTTATGTCCCCTTATCACGCTTATGAGGGATCTTAGGATTTTTTTTTTTTTTTTAAGAAGTAAGATCCTATCGGATTTTTTCTTGCCAGAGTGTCCTAGTGTTTCTAGTAGGTTCCATCTATCATTTGCTTTTTGGATGATATTGTTACTAATATTCCGTTTTAATTCGCATTGAGGGGTTCTGATGTTATGGTCTATGAGAGAGGGATCAAGTAGATATTGAGCCTTCTCTTGCAAGCTCAGCCGATTTTTCGATTCCCGGCACAGCACTGTGACCGGGAACCCAGCAGAGTCTTAGGTTATGCAGCGTTCCAAGAACCCTTAGCTCTTCGCAACCGAAAGCAAGAAACAAGCTTTGAGCTTTGACTGGCAAAGATCGCTTGTATTGCTGCTTGGCTATCAATTGAAAATGGTGATATCAGCGTGTGGTATCGCCTTCATCGATATTTGATTAGAAGACACTGTCTTGGTCGGGGAGTCTGAATGAACTGGCAAGGTTAAGGTTTTCTGCCCCTACTAGTTATCATTTTCGAACGATCAGTAAAGCTGGTAAAATTCGATTCATTAGTGTAAGGGACACTGTTTTCCCAATCTTCTCTATTGGGGAAGCTAGTAATAAAGATTTTATTGAAGTCTAAATAAGGCGTCACGTAATCTGTACAAACGTTGTTGCCAGCGTATTTTGTAAGAATCGTGGTATGGCCGTTTAGACTAGTTCTCCAGGTGTTGGTTTGACTAAGTCGAAGAGCGCTGTTTACCGTTTCTTGATGTACAAATAAGTCTATTGAGGTGAGGTTTAGGATCGCTTCGAGAACCGCTGTTGGGGTAGTCCTCATCACCCCCGTAGTGCTCATGCATGCCATTCTTTGTACTTTGGTAAGGGTTTTTAAGTTCGTGGATTTCTCCATAGCTTGCCACCAAACCAAACTGCCATAAGTTAGAATAGGTCTAACAATGGGTGTGTACATCCACATTATTATCTTAGGATTTCGCCCCCAATTTCTTCCCACAATCCTATTACACGAGTAGAGTGAAATCATGACTTTTTTGTATATTTAGACCCCAGTTGAGTTTCTTATCCAAGACAACTCCAAGTTTACGCGCTTTCTAATTGTTCACATACAGTGATACTCGCTACTTACTACCCGCTAACCGGTACCCGACACCCCGCTATCAGCTACCCACTACCCCGCTACCACGCAATCTACTTCCCCGGCCAATGAACGGCTTTGTCGATTTTGAACAAAATTAATTTAAAACCCAATTAAGCCACTAACCGAATATTCCCTCAAAATTTGGTGCCAAACACTCCACTGGTATTAAAATGGATTTGGTCAGCTCACACTGTGTCACTGTCAAACTTCTCCAGTTTGGTCTATAATTTAACCATGAATCGTCTAAAAAATGGACAACGCGTGTTCTGTTAAGAAACTTCATAGCGCGCTTTTTCCATATTCTGATCAGTTTAATCGATCTACTGAGGCAGCTTCGGGCAAATGTGACTAAATTTCGCACCCAATTTACACTGGTGGGCATAAAACCACTGACACAAGAATTGGGCTTCTGTTATTCCGATACGAGGAATGTAATGTTGCGGAAGGATGTAGGTTTGAAGCCTCTCAAAATACAGCTGGTGCAAGAATCAACTCTTCGATCAAAAACTTGTGAACAGCGACGTAGCTCATTTCTGGTTGAAGGGATTGGATATGTGACCAAGCAAAACTGGAGTATTTGGAAAGAAGATCAGCCAGAAGCATTGCAAGAGCTACCAATGCATCCAGAAAAAGTCACTGTTTTGCGGTTTGTGTGCTGCCGTATTCATTGTAGCGCTCATCATTCAAAGAAATACGGGCCTTATTTCTGTGAATGATGAGCGCTACCGTGCAATGATAACAAACATTTTGTTTTTGCTCCAAATGGAATGACTTGACTTGACATTACCGTGCTACATGCCACAGAGCACGCGCAACAATGGACAAATTGAGAGGCGAGTTCGGTGAACCGTTTATTTCACGTTTGCGGCCGTGCAATTGGTCAACTAGATGGTGCGACTATTTTAGGAGTTATTATGTCTTGAGAGGCAACCACACTTCCATGTATGCACAAGAAGCCAATATTGAAGCATTTATTTGTAAGACTCCTGCTGCATTGTTGGAATAGGCCAACATTTGCATGAAATTATCATCAAACATTAAACTTTTTCATCGACTAAATAACGGTTTCATGTATTTTTCTTTATTTTAAGGGTTCCGTTCACAGAAGGGTAAACGAAACTCTTATAAGATCACTTCGTTTTCGTTCATTCGTCTTTCGCAAACGATGTCTAAAAATCTGCCGATTGCAATGAAATTTGGTACACATGTTTTTTTTTTATTTCCAATAGCTTTCAAAAAATCACTCATTATATCAATTTGAACAACAATTTATTATTTTAAAATTTAAAAAAAAATATGAATTTTGTTTCCAATAGAACATATGTGAATCTGTTCAGGAGACAACATATATGATCTAGAATATCGCAAGTTTATTGAATTCCAAAATTGTTCATTTCAAATCTGTGATTTGCCAATTTATATTTTTTCAAGTGGATTTTTTTGTAAATATTCCAGTGTTGGGCTGCATGCCAATAATAAACATAAATAAAAGTAATCGCAATTCCGAAAGTCATCAGAACACTGCGTCACAACCACATGCCATTCTCCCACCTCTAAATTAAAGTAAACGCTAATTGAAATGATTTCCAAGTCGCAAATAAATTTATTTTATTGATAAATCAGTTTACAAAATTTAGGTTTTTGTGGTAACAAATTGAATGCTTTACAGTTTTGTTTACGTGAAAACTGCTTGAAACGCGTTACGAAAAGTTGGGGACATGTTACGACATACGTATTTTCAAAAAGTCGGATATTTTTTTTTATCAACCAACTTTAAAATCGCTTAGAGTTTATTGCTTCGAAAACTAAATGCGAAACTTGAATGAATTTCATAATTTTCCAGAGATACAGTTCACAAAAGGTTTTATACATCAAAACTGATTATCTACAAATTAAAACAAAAAATTGTATTTGGAGATTCTTTGCTCTTATTTTTTTTTTTTAATCATAGCTTTGGTCTGAAAACTTGTACTATACAGGGTGTCCCAAAATTCAAACGCCGTTTGATTTTTTTTATATTTTTTTCCATGCAGTCATGAATAGGGCCACCCCCTGGTTCCGACTTATCGTTGAATTTTGGGACACCCTGTATGTACATGATTGGTAGAAATTTTTGCGAATTAGTGTTTAAAAAATGATTAGAAGTTCCGTATTTATAGCTAAGAAGAATAACAGGCTATTTTTAAAAATGTTTCTAAAATGAAATTGAACAATAAACCCAGGTCGGTACCTACCGTCTGAGAGGGTATTTTCTAAGGCAGGTCTGTTGACGAATGACCGTCAATATTATTATAACTGTAAAATAGCTCATTGTGCACTGTAAACTTTAAATTTTTCACCATTTTCATTCGATTCCGTAATTCGAATGATCATTCGAATGATCATTCGATTATTCAAATCATTCGAATACTATTTTCTCGATTATTGAAATCATTCGATTATGCCCATCACTACTACTAAGTTATCATAAAACATATGAGTATTATACATATATAGTGGAGTCAATGAAGCTAAAAAAAAGGCGTTTTCAGAAAGTCCTCAGAAACAGCTCGGATTTTGAAATTTTTTTCCAAATTTTTTGTTTTTTATATTCTTTAAAGTCTGAAACAAATAATTTGGGGGAAATAATTGCTTATATTGTTTAAACAATTTTATATTGTTTATAAAGAGAGATCCAAAAACAATATTTTTGATAATTGGAGTGTTTAGGTTGCATTAAGACAAGAAAAAAATCATATAGAAGGGGGGTCTATTGTCCCCCGTTTAGCCGGGAGGGCCTATTTTTCAAAAAAAATATTAAAATTCAACGGCTTTCTCCCAATGCCGTGTTATACCTTTATGCAAAGCTTAAAAATGTTTTTTTTCATTTTGCATTTAAATAAAACTGTTTTCAGGAATAGTTTTCGAAAAAATCATCTTCAAAGTCAAAATATCGAATTTTTCAACTTTTTTTTTAACTTTGAACTAATTTTTTTCGAAATTTTGTGTAACTAATAGCGTTTTTCATTGTTACCTGAAAGAATTGCCCTTAAAACACTTCTCAATAAAACATGTTTTTTGATTTTGTAATAGAATTTGTCTAGCAAGGGCTTACACCCATTTTTTATTTCACTTTTTTTTATTATTATTTTCAATTTGCTTTCAAAATAAAAAAAAACTTTGCACTTTGGTTGGTCGGTAGAACAATATAAACAAATTAAAATCTTTAATTTGAGGTTTGACAAGCTAGAATTTTTTCATGTGTGTTTTAAAGAGAGCAATTCTCTCAAATTTGGGAGATCAATTCTTTCCTCTTTAGAACTGATCTAGAAGTATTCTTTTTGACAATGAAACATAAAAAAATTGAAAAAGGGCAATTCTTTTGTACAATAAAAATCGCTATAAGTACCAACTTCTTTCACAATTAATTGCGATTACAAGTTCTAAGTGAGATCCAGAAAACCGCATGCCTTAATGTCTTTTTGTTTTCGAGAAATTAAAAAAAAACTCCAAAAAAACTCAGAAAATTTGGATGATATTTTGTTCTATTTATTCGAAAAAATAATACTTACAAGTAATTTTTTGAATTTTTTTCTGAGTGTTTTTAGTTTTTTTCTAAATTTCTTGAAAACAAGAAGACATTAAGGCATGAGGTTTCTGGATCGCTCTGAGAACTTGTAACCGCAAGTGTCACCATAGCCTCCACGAGGCGGCCGCTGCACAGTGTGGGAATTCGCACATCTAGCGGAATTAAATTAATAACGCTTGTGATTTGAAGTTTTTGATACATTTTTTTTTCTTAGTTGAGTGCAAAATACCCATGAAATGAAATATAATAGTTATTTTTTTTCTTATTTGGTCGAAGTTCTTGAAAAATGAGTTACAAAAACGCCGTTTTTCACATTTTTGAAATTTATTTTTAACATTTTTATTAATGCCCGAAATTGATAACTGACATTAAAACAAGCAAAAAATTGTACTAGGAGGGGGGTCTATCTCTCCCCGTTTAAGCGGGAGGTGCATTTTTCGAAAAACTTGGTTAGATAAAAAAAATGGTTTGTAAAAAGCGATGATAAGTGCCTACCATAATTTGGCATTTTTTTTTTTCTATATTTGATGCTCTTATAAATTTGGAGTCAAAAACTGAAAATTGCATGTCAAAACCTTTTAAAGTGATGGAAAAGTTAAAAAATGTATGTGTCAAAAACACCAAAAAACTGTTTTTTTCATATTTAAAAATTGAGATACCTTAGCCATGATTTCTTACACGGAAATTGTTTTTATTTTTAGCAAATTGCATAAACACAAGAAAAAAATACATACACAAAAAAAACGAAACTCAAAGTTCCACAACCTCAGGTTCTATACTGTTCCTTTTTTTTGGAATGCCTCTTAAGCCAGCAATATATGGGTCTGAGGTAATTAGCAGCCAGTCATTGTGTCCAGTCTAGATGTCTTGTAACTATGATCTACCTACCACCTACCATCCAAATTTCAAGTCTGTAGCATAAGAAATTAACATTTTTCATACAAGCTTACGAAAGGCCTTAGACCCCTTTAATCCGGCCCTGTGTTAAAATATTTTGTTGGATATCGTCTTGTAACTATGATCTACCATCCGAATTTCAAAACTGCTGCATTACAAATTAAGAACTTTCATACAAAACACGCATTACACGTATCAAAAATAAATAAAGTTCGAAGTGACCAGTACATCTAAATTAGAACAGAGATTATCACAAACTGCTGCATCATGGCTAATTTTATCTTTGTTAACATAATTTTTTCCCAAAATTTGTTTCATATCGTTCAATCCACTATTTAAGCTTTACGAAAAACCGGTTTTGCTATCAATCGCAGCATATCATTTTTTGAATAAAATGAACCCGACAGTAATCGGATATGGAAAGAAACATACATATATGTACGTAGGAAAATAACAAGAACTGATTGGCATTAATTATTTATTATGAAAAGTTCTCTACAACAGCACTAAAAGTTATGTTATCCCATTAAAAACACAAGTATGATAGGGGAGCAGCTGCCCGTAGCTTAGTGGTTAGGTGCGTTGGCTGCTAAGCAGAACGTCGTGGGTTCGAGTCCTACTCGTGCCCATAAAGTTTTTATTTCATCTTTCACGCTTACTGCCTCTTGCGAAGAACTGACACAACTTCCAAGAGTATCATGAAAAAGTGCTTCACAACTTTGCCGTTTGGAATCGGCGTTAAATTGTAGGTCCTCTCAATTCTTCACACGCACTCAGAGAATTGTTGATGAGAGCAAGTCACTTAGGCCTTGGCTCTTCAAGAGCTGTCGCGCCACTCTATTTATTTTTTATGAAATGGGAGCCAAGATATAATTTCTTCAAAAAAGGTGATGGAAAAGCCCTTCACAAGTTCAACAATAGCAAGACAAATTTGCGGATGAATGAAATTAGAAAGACTGCTACGAAACAAGGTGAAACAAGTCGCTTGAGTGTGAAATGAGTCTTAAGCAGCTCCATTTACCAAAAACGACGACATTTTGCCTGAATAATGTGGTTAAAGATTACAGTGCAAAGTTTTAAAACATTGACATTGACATTGACATTGACTTTACAGTACTTCGCACATAAATGTGACGAACTACAGACACATAGCAGCACTGGCGACTGAGGCCATCGGCTGAAGTTTTAAAACAGAAATCGACAAGCAACACAAAATTGTTTATTGACAAGACAGCATTTAATTGACTCAGAACAAAGAGGACCGCGAATTATTTTTAACAGCGACTCGGCCAAGACATTAACAAAGAAGTAAACACAATTGTTTGGCCAATTCATTTGGCATTCTCTGCAATGTCTTTATCAATGTTTCGATAGTTTGGGTTAAATAAATCATACATAATAGATTGTTCCCTTCCTTTACGACTACATTATGTAGGTACTTGCCTAGAAGGGGACATTGTTCAATTCTCAAATGCATGCTGTCAGCCCGCATGCATTTCAAACTGCATACAAGATTCTCTCACATTACTTATCAAAGGGATAATTTTTTATTGCAACTTTGTCAAGAAATAAAAGAACCTTAGGTAGAATCGAGCACTTCTAGGGCTACCCTTTCTTCTTAATAGTCGTGTCATATTTTTGGATTGCCTCAACTTTTCAGCATCTTATGATTTTTCACAAGAACTGCAACAGCAACGCCAATAAAAATATGTAAATTAGTTGCAGTTGCATTTCCCGTCTGTGGACGACAAAACAACAAACAATTGTGCCTCAAATCAACACAAAGGAAACAAGACGAGAGGAATGTGTTTTTTTTTATCACATTTTACTACAAAATTACGAAATAATAGGACACCCCGGGCGGAATCACAGCTGCAAGGATTAGTTTTCATGGATTTTTTTGTATTCGTTTTGTTTTGCAGCTCCTTTCATTTATCGACTTGATGCAAGACGGAGGGATGGCGATGGATGGCTAAATTCGCACGAGAGAAATGAAAAAGGTGAAGATGGAATCTGGAGTCTGGCTGGACAAGAAAAACTAGGGTACATTTATTTATAGAACAGATTCCGAGTATAAAATCAATAAAAAACAAATGATCACACGGACATACCAATCAAAATGACGTCAATTTCTGTTGGCCTTGCAGGTGAGCCAAATAAAACTTTTGGTTTCGTTGAACGCAGAACAAACTCCTTGTTGTGAATAAATTTTTGATTGCTCTCTTTTTTTAGAAACTATATTTTTGCGTTTTGAGGACAGCATGTAATATGATAGTTTGTGGAAAAAGTGTGCAAGTTATTGCATTTTGTTGTTTGAGATTAGATAACTTCAAGCATAATTCACCACTTTCTCCACTTTCTTTTTGTTCATATAATTATTAATAATTAAATATTTCACTGCAAATTTTCTTTGTATTTCGCCCGTTTTTGAGTTGAAGAAGGAAAAAAATGCAAAAAAACGACGACGACACAGGGCGGAGCACGACCCAATTGAATTCTGGGTTTTTTATTTGATTTCACGAAACACACACTTTTTCACATGAAAAACTTAACACTTACTTAATTATTGGCTATTAATTATTAGATTTATTTACTTAAATTTAATTGATAAACAATGAAAATATGCTTAAATTACAAATTTTAACATGCGGCCATATTAATTGGAACTCGACAAAAAATAGATTTCTATTTTTCGAAGTGAAATAAATTAATTTGTTGTTGTATTTACTGTGGGGTGGATGTTTTTTTTCGGATTTTATTCGTTTACTTCTTCACTCTTGCGGATTGAAGAGTGCGTTCGAAAGGAACAGAATGATTTCAATTTTGACAGCTGACTGGTTTTTCAAACAGCTGCTATCTTTTTGATAAGATGAGAGTTCAGATGGCGCTACGAAGAGCTTAAGGGGTATATTATACTAATGGGGTTTTCTGTGGAAACAATTTATACCAACAGTCAAGTATTGAATTTATTCTTATAATTAATTGAGTCGCCTATTTATTTATTAAGCAAAATACTTCTGTTTCTTCTTATTTCGTAGAAATGGCAGAATAGTCCCAAATATTTGTTTGTTTATGATAAAAAGAAATAAGAAAAATGATAACGGAAACTTTTTACTCATTTTTATTTATTGTAGATCCGATTTTCAGGAATAACCTACCGATTTCATCATACTCAGCCGAGGATCTACGAGACTGAAACAAATGTTCGGTGTTATTAATTTGTTGAACAAGTTAATTATCGATTGTGCTGGGTCTAAACTGTTTTAACCAGGTTTTAAGATTACCCTTCGACTTTATTTTGAAGTTCTCTTTATAACAAAAAAAAAAAAGTTTGAGTACCGATGTTTGGTCCTTAAAACTTGGTTTATAGTATTAAACCCGTTGCACCTTTCACCTAATTTCTCAAAACAGACGAAGGATAAATAGAAAACAATGTTACGCTCAGAATTCCACTTGAACGCTTTTACTTCGAATTTCGAAGCCATAAGAGAAATTCGATTCTAGAACTGTCACTTTTTCACAATTATCTACTTTCAAAACTATCAAATCTGTCAAACAAAAACGAGATTGTTCTTATGATACCTTGTTGTAGCCAAAGTACGAATGTGGATAATCCGAACAAGGCCAACACGTGAAAATGCTTGGAGAAAATTCGACGTCAAACGGCTACAATCGCAAGAGATTGCTCGATGCTCTACCGATCGTGTCTCCGAAAATCTCCTCAGAAATCATTTGCTGCCAGCACAAAATGTAGAGAAAAAGTGGCAACACCACCAAGCAGCCATCAGAGATGCCCCCTCTGAAGTGCTTGGGTTTACACGCCCACCACAACGAAACCCCTGGTTTGACGATGAATGCCGGCGAGTACATGCAGCTAAACAAGAGGCATACAAAGCGGGGCTGCAAAGAAGGACACGAGCAGCTCGTGAGCTCTACGAGCAGAAAAAGACAGTGGAGCACAGACTTCTCAGAAAGAAAAAGAGGGAGCATGAGAAGTGAACAGTCGAGGAGGAGATAGAGGGATGTCAAAACAGGAACGAGGTTCGAAAGTTTTACAAAAAGGTAAAACAAACCACCAGAGATCTTACACCACGAACCAAAGCCTGTTTCATGGGAACATCGTAGTGGAAGAACAGTCAGTGTTGATGATACTGAAAGACCACTTTTCCAAGTTGTATAATGGCGATGACGAGCGAAATTCCGCCAGAAATACAGAACCATTCAATATGGGTGAAGCAGGCCAACAATTCCACCCACTCGACATTGACGAAGTGAAGATAGCAATATATAAACTTAAGTCGAACTTTAGCCGCTGGAGCAGACGAGCTAGCCACCGAACTGCACAAATCAGCTTGAGATGGTTTGGTTAAGAGCATGCACTAGCTCATCTGCAAAGTTTGGTCGGAGGAAATCATGCTCGACAAATGGAACCTCAGTATCGTTAGCCCGATCCTCAAGAAAGGAGATCCCCTGAACTGCAACAACTACTATAAGTCTCCTTAACATCGCCTACAAGATCTTGTCTGCCGTGCTGTGTGAACGTTTAAAGCCCTTCGTCAACAACCTGAAAGATCCTTATCAGTGTGGCTTCAGACCCGGATAGTCCACCATCGATCAAATATTCACTCTACGGCGGATTTTGATGAAGACCCAGGAACTACAAATCGATACCTACCACCTTTCAATCGATTTCAAAGCCACGTATGACATCGTCTAAAGAGTCTAGTTTTGGCTGCTTCGAGAGAAAAATTCTTCCAGTGATTTTTGGTTTAGTCTGCATAAAAATGGAGAATGGAGAAGATGATTCAATCAAGAACTGTACGAGCTATTCAGTGACACTGACCTTGCCAGAAAAGTTAAGTTCCAACGACTTAGATGGCTGGGTCACGTAGAGCGAATGAAAAAAAAAAACAATACTTCGGCCCGTAGAGTCTTTGAATCCAACCCGGAAAGATGTCGCAGAAGAGGACGACCGCGATTCAGGTGGAGCGCACAGGTCGTAGAGGACCTGAACCAACTTGGCGTGCGAAACTGGAGACAGCTAGCTAGGGACCGAGCTTGCTGGAGACGCCTTGTTGAATGAATCCTTGGTTTGAACTGGACTGTAACGCCACCATAAGTAAGTAAGTAATTTGTGAAGGCATTGACTTAACCAAGTTTTGTGTGTATACCATTCTTCTGTTAGGACTTTTTTTTAAATCGTCTTTAGTCCTTATTTATGATGTTTTCTTACTTGTGGATCGAGATGTTCCCATAAGTGTTTGATTGCGTTTAAATCCGGTGATTGTGGTGGAGATTTAAGCTGGGTGCAGACGTTATACAGCAACCACTCTTTGACAACATGTGAGGTACATGTGAGGTACATGTGAGGTATGTTTAGGGTCATTGTCTTGCTGGAAGACAAATGATCTACCCATACCCAACTTGCTGACAATTTCGTGAATTTCTTTAAAATGTTTAAGTAATCAAACCTATTCATCAAAGAATCTATAAATACAAAATTACCCACACACCACAGGCTGCCATACACCCACACACCATTACGCTACCGCCACCATGTTTAACCCTTGCCGACATTTTCGATGGATCAAACTCTGTGTTTTTTTTCTCCACACATTTTCGCGACCATCTGAACCGTGGATGTTAAATTTACTCTCGTCAGAGAAAATAACGGTATTCCAAAAATCGACTCTCATATTTTCATGGCTTTTCCGCAAAAAGAATCCTCTTTTGTCGGTTAGCTTTACTCACATAAGGCTTCTTTCTCACATTCCATCCATGATAACCGAACTTTTGAAGAACTCTTCTGATTGTTTGTGGGTTGCATGACTTCAGGGGCCTGATTATGGGATTCGCAGCGGATCGTTTTCAATTCGACCTTTCAAATTCGACTCGCTTCGTATTTCCTTATTAACGAAATCGCGGCGGAGCGAAAATATTTCTTTCTATATTCCAGTGATTTCACACTTTTGGTTTGACCATTTCTTCCAAAATTCCACTGATTTGAATAAATACTCTTTCGCCTGTGAATCCGCCAAAAAAAAAGCTGTCGGATTTCAACTCGCCAGTAAACATTTTGACATTTCAAATTCGCCTTCGAATTCGTTAGTTGGTCGAATTCAAATCGAAGAAGGCGAAAGCGAAAGCAATAATTGAAAAAATGTCAAACTCGCTAGCAAAACGATCCGCTGCGAATCCCATAATCAGGCCCCAGCCGTTATCTTCGGCGCACTTATTTTGGGATATTTCTTCACTTTCCCAACAATAATCCGACATTCTCGCTCAGTGAACTTGCATGGGCGTCCAGATCGGGGTCGATTTTACAAGATTCCATAGTCATTGTGTTTCGTTATTATTTTGTGAATAGTAGATGGACTTTTGCCAACGATTTTAGCAATCTCGCGCTCTGATTTATTGTCCAAATAGTGCGTTATGATTACTTTTTCCAAATCCAAACTAAGCTGTTTGCCTCTTGGAGCCATCTTTTTTACAAAATGTTTTTCTAATGCTGAACTGAAAAAAATATATGTAATACACAAGAAACAAAAACACGGACATAATCCAAAGCTTATCACAACACTGCGTATTAAAGAAACATTTATTGGTGACGCTTACTTACTTAATGTGACATCAAAATTGTAACTACAGTCGACTCCGCTTAACTGAAACACCATTTTTGCAGACAATTTGTTTCAGTTAAGCGGAGTTTTCAGTTAACCGAACTTCGGATAACTGAAACTTTTTTCAAATAAGCGGAGTTTTGTCAAAATTAAAAAATACCATGTTTAAAAAAAAAAAAAAAACAAAGATAGATAAAAACAAACAAAAGATAAAGTAAGTAACTTAGAGCCTTTCTCTTCACTATTGCTCAACTTGTAGTAAGCCCTCAAGTTGGCCAATTCTAGAGTTTAGAAAAACTTGAGAGTTAAGGAACAAGTTGAAAATCGTTTTTCTTCACTTCTGTAAACCTCAACTCGAGAGCTGAAATTCAAAAGTTGGGTTCTCTCATTTTTTTTAAATTTCCCTGGAATATTTTGGAGTTTGTTTCAGCTTAAGATTTGAATTTATGTCAAATAAAATTTTTACATACCGTCGGAAATTGTCATTTTGTAAACGTCCTTAGCTACGTGCAAAAACTTATCGGTCCGCACACTTTTTTCAATTGAAACGGTTCTGTCTGAATTCCATTTTCTGTAATCATTCTCAACGAAAAATTGGCAGCATTCGAGCAATCGATGTTGAAATAAGCATACCCCAAGGCATTGCTTCTCTTCGAGAATGTATTGAAAACAACCTTACCCGAAAGCACAGACCGACGACAATCAATAATTGAAATTATTTCTGCTTGAAAAGGCCAAACAAATGATCGACTATTTCTTACGCCTTCAGAAACCTCTCGCAAGACTTATTCCTTAATATACAGATTGTCATGACCGAAAAAAAAGAAGTTGCCAAAAGTGAGACGAAGACTGGCTAGTGGCAAACGATACTAGTTTTCTCGAAATTTTCAAACAATTATTTTAATTCATATGAAAATTTGAATTTGAGAGAAAACTCTCGTTTGTCTTTCAACTTCTACTTTTATTGGAAGTTGAGAAAATCGGAAGTTGAATTGAGAGTTGGGATGAAAAATTGAAATTGTCAATATGTGATTAAGAAAAACCAAAATCACAAGTTGAGAATAAAAATCCTCAAGTTAAGTTCAACTTGTTCAACAGCTCATGTTAAGTTAAAAAATTATAAATTATTTAAGAAAAAAAATAAATCAATTGTTGTGTTTGCTGTTTTGCAAATTATAAAAAGACATCTTATATTCAAGATCACCTATTGTATCGGAAACTTGGGAGTTTTCAGCAAAGAATTTTTTTTAATGTGAAGAGAATCATACGCTTCCTTAAGTGGGCTTCTAGGGCTGACACATTACATCACATCATTGCAGTGTAAATTATAATAGGTACTCGCATAGTGTAATTCATGACCATAATTTTGACCACATACATCAAACTTTGCTTAAATAGAAAAATATTAAATTAAATGTTGTGTTTTTTTAAACAATAGTCAACGATTGTGGCTTCGTTCAACTGTTTCACTTATGCGGAGTTGAATGTGTGAGAAATGTTAATTTAAGGCAAACAATTTTGTTTCAGTTATACGGAGTTTGCAATTAAGCGGAGTTCAGTTAAGCGAAGAAGTTTTGGTGGAAAATGTTCAAAATGGCTCGGTTATAAATTTGTTGTTTCACATAACCGAAGTTTTCAGTTAAACGGAGTTCAGTTAAGCGGAGTTCACTGTAATTTAAAAATGTGAGCAAATCTGTTATTTAAGCAAATGTTTAACGGTTCATTTGCTTCATCACGTGATCTTTACTTTCCAATCATAATTTTAAATGGCACTTGTTTCCATTTCCACATTCATAACGGTTTTCGTTTATTTTTGAATGAACATAGAAAAACTATGAATGCTCACTTACTTTTGTGACTCACGGTATACTTTCAAAACTGTCAAATCTGCCAAACAAAAACGAGATAGTTCTTATGATAAAAGTACCGTTATTTTTCGAGCTGAGAAAGAAACAAAACATTTAATTACAAATGTCAGTCTAAAACACACCAAGTAAAATAGTTAATAATTGTTCTTATGTTTTATTCACTTAAATTAATATAGACAGTTAAAATACAAGGAAATAATTATGATTAACTGTAAAACTTAATTAAAAATAAAATAGAGAATTTACTTGTTTTGTTGTTGTTGTAAAACTCAAGCCGCTGTACATAATGGATTAGTGTAAATTGAATTTTTAAAATTAATAATACTACTATACAAGATTACAGTTAAATAAAAGAGACAACTAGTTTGCACGTGAATTGTTAAGATGTACATATATAAATGTATACTAATAAAAGTGTTATTCAATTTTGTGTAATGTTCGTGTAAAATTTAAGGCCATTCTGTCTTTGTGTTTATTTTTTTTGTTCTCTACAAAGATTGCTTCGTTCTAATTTATGTTTTGTTATTAGATTTGTTTGTTATTTTATTTAAATCGAAAGAATCAATCTTCCGACTTGAATATTTATATAAAAAAAAGAGACAAACGAAAAAAAACATTTGAAAGGCACTTGCTATAAAAATCAAACCAAAAGAAAGCTTCAAGCGAAAAATACAATCAATGTCGCCACACAAGCTCTATATCAAAAAGCACAGTTTTTTGTTTTGTTGGTTAAGCTTAGAATTATTATTTATCATGAAGTGACACTAGAGGCCGCTTCGAGTGTGTAGTTTATTGAAAAGTAGACATGGTATTTGCCTAGATTCTATTGCATATTGTAATCGGTAACTATCACGAATAGTAGAGGTCTTTCGTTATCATCATTGTTTGTGTCATTGAGATTGCTGCTGCTGGCAACAATATCAACTGGCTGGAGGGATTCCTCTTCGGAGGGCACAACTAATTCATAGGTTGCCGTTGTGGCAGCTTCAGAGGAATCTAGCGACGAACCGCTTGCCCCGCCTCCACTGCCATCAATCACATCGGCCATATCCTCCTGTTATTTGCCTTGCAAAATGGACGCACCATTGTAGAGAGCAATATTGCAGCCAGAATTTATGTGATCGATGACTTGTTGTTTCAATTGGAAAACATGATCTTTGAGATTCTTCAAAACCAATGCGAGATCGGTATTTTCGGTTTTGAGCTCCTTGACTTTGTCTTCGAGCTTTGAGATGCGCTCGAGTTTGCGTTTGCGACATTTCGAGGCGGCGACGCGATTGCGTTGACGTTTGCGTTCCAATTTGATTTTTTCTTGGTTCTCCAAGTCAATTGGAGTTAGTTGGGGCGGCGATGGTGGTGGATTTTGTGGTTCGTCCTTGATGGCAACTGGATACGAGTCATCTGAAATAACAAAAGAAGTTCAGAAGAATGTGGTTTAAGCAGGTGATGAAAAGATCGTACCCAAATTTGTGTAAGTAAATGAACCGCCACTCATGCCATTCGAATGTGCATTGTTGTTGTCGCTGTTTTGGAGGTTTTTCAGGGCTTCAACGAATCCCTTGGCGAAACCCTCTTGTTCGGATGTAACCTGAAAGACAACAAGTGTTGTTCGATTAATTTGCTTAGATGAATGTTTTGTCAACAGGAACAGGAGCCTTCTGAAGCAAATGAATTTAAATTGGCACAGTTTTGAATACAGATGAGGAGCTGCAGGAAATTCCGCACAGAGAGTCTACGCTGCCGTCTATAGTTCCAGTCAGAATGAACCCTTATGGATCTTCTAAGACGTATTCGGTTTTTAAATAAAATTCTTTGATAGCGACGGTTTTACTGATGACGCAATGTCATCGTTTAGCGGAAGTCCTCAACTGCTGCAAGGCCAACCAAAAATGCCGGTCCTAAAGTATGGTGCAGAGATATGGACCATGACAACATCCGATAAAAATACTTTGGGCTGCTTCGAGAGAAAAATTCAATTGATTTTTGGTCGAGTCTGCATAATTGGAAAATGGGGACGAAGATTCAATCAAGAACTGTACGAGCTCTTCAGCGACACTGACCTAGCCAGACAAGTTAAGGTCCAACGACTTGGATGGCTGGGATGGCTTGGCAGCGTCCGTCTTATATCTTGCCTTACCCCGGTATATCGGCTCTGCCGGGGCTGACCTTTCCCTTTCCGTACTACTCGTGGGACCAACAATTGACTCAAAATTTTTTCCAGGACGAACTTAGGACTATACGCCGACTCTGAGGATGAACTTTTGGCCTCCAGTCAGGAGACCATTGTGGGGCAACCTGCAAAACCTGGAAGTGCAGAGAGTACCAGCCATAGTACTCCTGTGCCTCGTCCGCAAAAAATAAATCCAAATTCCTGTACCAGAATTGCCAGTCATAGCAATTCTGCTGAAGGAAAGAATAAAAAGTCGTCTGGTGTCCGGTGATAATGAGAAGGCTGGAATTGTGCTGGAGAAGGATCGCAAGGACAAGATCATGTACCAAAAGATTGTTGATGAATACAACAGTCCGGCCTCGTGAAGAGACCGAAAACCCCTCAAAAAAGTCGAAACCAAATAGTAAAAAAGGTGAGAACGAGAAGGCATCATCTTCCAGAGCGGCGCAATAGCGTACTTTAAGTGAGGTTGTCAGAGATGACCCCCAAGTAGCGGTTGTAGATGAGCTCTCCACAAATAGCAGAGGTCTGCTGGCTGTGTGGGGTTCTATCGAGGCCATGCTCTCGGAGATGGTGTTTTCCTACACAATCTCGGCAAGCGAAGGTCACTACCCTACTCTAGTTTTGACTCTGGCGAGGGTAATTAAATGCGATGACGTGTTTTCCAGGGATTTCCTTAGATCATCCATTGCTAAGATAAGCAATGACTGGGAATGCTTGAGACTTAAGCTTATCAGAGCTAAGGATGTCCCCAGACAGCCGAAGGCTCGCATTTGGTTGGCCCTTATGAGCATCAAGCCAAGCGGACAGGAGCTGACCCGCGGTCTTCAGAGGCTAAACCCGTTGGTTCCAATGCATGACTGAACAGTCATCAAGGCTAAAGAGCCTCAGACGTACAGCGCGTCCTATCTTTTGAAGATTAGCGAGGAAAGCTTGGGGGCCCTCGAAAAGGCTGAATATAAGCTAAGGTTCGGCATTAGAAATGCCAAGATTAAGGTCCTGCAGAGTCAGGGAGCAGACTGCGACAACAATGATGGCAAAGTCATGACGACGATGACATCATTGTTGCGGAGGTCCCCGGTCCCCGGCGAGGTGCAGGCCCTTCTTCAGGCAATTAAAAAAGCGCTGCGTTCTATACAGATTAATCTGAAGCACTCGAAATTTGCGTCAGATAATCTTTAGGTCTTCCTGAGCCAGGAATACTTGGTTGAAGCGTTTGTACAAGAACCTTGGGTGAATGGCCTTAGAGTTCGGGGCCTTCTAGATCACCAATACGACCATAAAAGCTTTTTTGTGTCCCAACCTTAGCACCCCCGATCTGACAGTTGTCACCATAAGTAAGTAACCAAAAATGAGATGGGAAGGATCAGGCCAACGAATACTAGGATTGTGATATCTACTACGCGACTGCAAGTTGTAACCGAGAACAAAAGCAGCGT
Organism: Sphaerophoria taeniata; assembly: GCA_943590905.1. Lineage (NCBI taxonomy): Eukaryota > Metazoa > Arthropoda > Insecta > Diptera > Syrphidae > Sphaerophoria > Sphaerophoria taeniata. Next base: position 19,293,977 of record OX016540.1, on the reverse strand, counting down.
CTACTTGTAGAGTTCTTTTGAATTCTATTTGCATTCGACTAACGACAATCAGGAAGAAGTCGGGTTCAATACTGTCAAGGAGCGAGGAGGATCTTGGCAACATTGCCAAGATGGAGCTTCTAAGGTAGTTGACTACATACAGCCAACAATAGGAAACCTCTCGTCTGACTTAGATTAGCAACGAGTAAATGCAGCTTAAGAAGATGTCGAGCGAAGAAGGAGTTGAGCCGCTAGCTTAGACTTAATGAGGGGAACATCTTCTCAGGGCTTGTACCTGCCCTGCGCTGGTATTAGTATTAGGGATTCCTGAGTTAGAAACTAAAAAAGATAAAACGAAAGTAAACAATGTAATGAAACCAACCTTGGAAGGAAACACCAGTCCCGGTGTTAGATCCTGCAGCAAATTGATTGGCATTAAAATCTTTTCCAAATCGGGAGCTGCCAATGATTCCAGTAGCATTGGCGTTGGCACAACATCACTCATCCGTTGTTTCTTGGCAGGATTACTACTTTTCGATGTATTCAAGTCTAGAGAAATTGGCCTTTTCGATGCATTGCCTCCAGGTGAAGCAAATTGCTGCTGCTGCTGCTGCTGCTGCGACTGTTGTTGTTTGTCATCGTAAAACGATGCATCAATATTATTGGCCTGATTCGCCAGATTGCTGCTGCTATTCGCACTTTGGCTGTTATTTGAATTGATTGTGCTATTTGCAGTATTAACTGCAGCAACAGATTTTGCAGGTGTTTTCATTTTTTATTTGAAGTGTACACTGGTTTGTGAATTGGCTAAACGTCACTGTCACAATCTAATTGGAGAATTGTTTTTGTCTTTCTTTATTTCCTTGTTAATTTTTTTTGGTGTTCAATTGCGTTTTTAATATAATTTTTTTGTCTATTGCTTTAGGCACACCCACGAGAAAATATTCAAAAATGTATGTTGAAAAGGTTGAAAAGCTTTGGCTTCGTTTTTATGATTAAAATTCTTGAGAAAAACCTTGAACTATGGCCAGTCTCCACACTTTGTTTCCGTCTTATCGCATTGTCTTGAAGACTTTTGTGCACTTTTCTCTTCTAACTCACTTGTTCTGGTATTTGTTATTATTTAAATTCAAAGGAAAGCAATAATTAAAGAGTAGAAAAACGAATTAAAATGGCTTAAATGTGACACGAATCACGCGAGTATGACAAAAGTTAACAAAACGCACCTCACTTTAACAAATGTTTACGAATGAATGAAAAATACTCAGAGTCAGAGCGTAGCCGACTGTAGTTTGGTTTAGTGGAGAGAAAACAAAATTATGAGTCACTTGTTTTGAGCTAAAAATAGAAAAACACGTCATCGGTGGATTGTTGCATTGGTGGAATATCACGAGATAACGAGTATGGACGTTTGTGATTGGTTGATTTATTGCGCTAGCTGTTGTGGTCTCTTTTGCACTTGTTGGATTTTGGAATTTTATTTATTTTGTTGTTTGCCTTCGTTGCTTGAAGTTGGAAATTTTTTTCAATTTATTTGAAAGTGTAGCCGGAGGGGAGTGAGAGATATTACAGGGCTGTATTAATTGAAAACTGACAGTGGGCCTTTTAACTATAATGATAGTAATTTATAGGGCGAGAAACAGATTGAACCAGCAACAATGGCGGTCATTGTTTGACTGCTATTACACGACGACGTATACATTGTTACCAACGTATTTGCCGGAGGGAACCGTCCCATAGAACACGTTGTATATTTTGACAGTTTAATTTTTTGCTTGGTGTAAAACTTATTCACAATTCACAAAACCTCAAGTCCGAACATAAAACATTAAAATTGTGTCAAAATGATACTTTTGCACAAGTTTTGATATTGCTTTTCCTTGTTGCTGTGGAAACACATTGAGTTGACTGTTCGTCAAATTTATTTGTCAACGGATCAACGGACGCAAAAAGTATAAAGCTAACCAACTCTATCCGTCGTAACCGTCACATGCGTTGCTTATGGGACGAGTTCCATAAGAACATGTATATTCTATTGTGCTGTCAGTTGAAAACGTCAACGCTAACGGACTGACGGATTCTATGGGTCGGCCCCTTCACCGGGCAAATTATTTTCCGTATCAGCTTTTCGAATTTTGTATCCCTTTTTCACCAACTTAGTTCGAACTTCGAACAGAGTCATGAAACATGAGTTACCGTGTAATAGCAGTCAAACGGAGAGAAATGTTGTTTATATTTTATTATGGCTATTACCATTTTTCATAGTTGAAAAACAAATTGTAACGGTAAGAGCTGACAAAACTTCCATGATTTTTATGTTATGTGTTCTTTCCTTCTATGTGTCTATCTGTCTCTGTCTGTCTTGTTTCAGTCCCAGTCGATGGCCTCAGTCGCCAGTGCTGCTATGCGTCTGTAGTTCGTATCATTCATGTGCGAAGCACTGTAATGTCAATGTCAATGTCAACTTCCATGAGTATCAATCTGTCATGAAAAAGTGCATCTCAACTTTGCGGCGATAAATTGTAGCTTGTAGGTCCCTAAATTCTTCACACGCACTCAGAGAATTGTTGATGAGAGAAAGCCACTTACGCTTTGGCTCTTCAAGAGCTGTCGCGACACTCTATTTATTTCATTTTTTTAGGGTTTTAAGAAAAATTTCCGTCCCCCATATACATAGTCAACTTCATTATTTTTGAGCCCTGCTTTTTATTTAGTGTGAAATCCGCTTGTTGTTGATGTTCAAGATTTTCAATAGAAAGTGGGGTGGTTTTCGGGGTTCGTCTGGGTCGGTCGCCGCGATGCCATGCAATGAATTTAGGAACAAGAACAATATTTTATTCAGATACATACATAATATCTGCTTCGGGGACTTTGGGAATTCCCTACATGTTGTTGGTTTTGTTTTGAGAAGCATCATTGAAATCGAACCATTTTTAGTTGAAAAAGAAACCAAGATAAAATTAAACTTAAGCAGCTTCTAGAATGCAATAAGAAGGCCAAGGCAGACAAAACAAGACATCTAACATCTATTATTTTCATTTATTACTTCAAGAGCTACGGATGGTTTCCTTGATCATGTTCAGAAGTCAACGCGCGGGAAAATAAGTAGATCTAAGGCGAAGACGTGCAGAGAGGCACAGGCAGACATAAACACCTAAAAACAGGCGAAATTGATGGCTTCTTTTTTTCGATTTCTCTATCGTTCTTATTTTGAATGTTTTTTTTTTCTGTGCAAAATTGGCTATTTTGTCTTTATTTTCTAGTTTTTAGATTTTGTATCCTCAAGGATACAAAACAAGATAAACATGTTTTGACTTTTATCTCTTAAAATCAGCAAAAAAAAAAAAAAATTAAGCGAACATAATGTATGTACCTATTTCAAGAAGGAAAAACAAATGAAGAGTTGCGTCATAAGAAATCTATTCTTGAAATGCAGAGAAGCAGAAGCACTTAATTAACCTGTTTCAATTTCAACCGGTACCTCTTTTTAGAAGTACGAGCAACAGGTTGAACTCAAAAATACTTAAAAAGTAATTATGTAGATATGTATCTGAAATCTGAATGCACGATTCTTACACACACTCAAGTAATTATTGTACAGGGTTAAGCTAGGCATACACGGTGAACATGTTGGTGTGATTTGTTGGGCAGCGGTTCGCCATACACGGCCCAACATGTTTATAAACTTCATTATTTGTGTGACTGTCGTGAAGGCAAGATGTGCGATACAAGTGCGTTTTGCTTTGTTTTGCGACATGTTAACTCCATGAAAACAACTACACAAATGACGAATTGTTGTCACACAACGCCATACACGACGAACATGTTGATAAACTTCAAAATTTGTTGTAAACTTGCCCATACACAGCCAACATGTTAGCCGTAAGTTCACGGTTTACAAAATATTTCATAAACCGTGGATTTGTTGGCCAACATGCCCATACACGAATAATTTTCAGCCCAACCCCAACAAATCACACCAACATGTTCACCGTGTATGCCTAGCTTTAGCTACATTAGACCCTTGTTCTGTGTGTTTGTCGCGTCCTGCCACCATAATTTATTAGATAATTATTATCACCGGAAGGCCATCATAAAATTTTCATATTTGGTGTTTTTCTTTTTTACCTCTGAGCAGATTACAGAAATGTCAAAACAAAATCTGTGTTTCGAGCTAATAATTTGAATGCTGAGCGAAGACAATAATTCATTTGTTTTTTTCGGATTTTACACACAAAAACAAACCCAAATTTAAAAATGGATTCCCAAAACAGTCGTAAAAAAAAATTAAACAAATACAATAATTTATGTATAAAAAAATGACATTTCGGCTCATTTTTTTTTCTTAACTAAATCAGACGACTTTGAATATGATCTGCTCAGAATCCTGCCTTGACAGTTCTGATGTAATCTGCTCAGAAGTTAAAATGAAAAGAACTTTGCTATTTTTACTTACGAAAAATGAGAATTGAATTGGGTACCTACCTACAGTATTGAAAAGTATTTAATGGAAAAAATTGGCCTTACACTGTACCTACACTACAATCATAGAATGAATGACAAATGTCAGTTATTAATTCAAACAGATTTCCGGTATTTGAATCTTTGGATATGCTTTACAAATGAGAATTTAAATCGCATACTTCTAGGCTATTTCTTATGGTTTTAATGAAGAAACCCTGGGGCCCGGGTCAGATAAATATTTTACATTCCACCTCCAGTTACCCCAAATTCAGTTTCTTCGTGTATGTGAATAAATGAGAAAAACAGCAACAAAAATAGATAAGGTCCTGCGGGATATTGAGAAAGAATAAGTGATAAAGTGTTGTAAGATACTTTTACAACATTTCGCTTGACCTGCAAATTTATTTCAACGGTTTGTTTTGCTATCTCCTCTTATCTTTTCCTTGGAGACCTTCGGAAAAAAGTTTGTCTGCTTGTATAAAATAATCCTAGTTCCTAGATCTGTTTTATGAAGAAAAACCAGATCAGAACAAGTTATGTAGAACGGAGAAAAATCAGCTACCTGCTTTATCTTTTTGACAGTTTCCAATAAATTGTTAAATAATATTATTACTGCAAGTGAAGTTAAATTGAATACAGTATTCCCCGCTTAATTGCACTGACCATTTTGTCAGATTTTTCGGTCAATTATCCGGATGGTTCAATTAACGAAACCCCGCTTAATTGACATATCTGTTCAATTAAGCGAAACCCGTATTATTGCACGAGCAGGTCAACTAGAAAATAAATCATCCCAGAAATTCACTTTATAAGCATTTCAGTGTCAACTTACGAAAACCTGGAAAAAAATATAAAAAAAATAGACAAGCAAATATGTTAAAATATTTCGTATGACAAAAGACAAAAACAAACAATAGCTATAATTCGTCCAAAACAAATTTGCAGACTGCAGTACAGGCCTTAAGGGGCCGACCCATAGAATCCGTCAGTGCGTCAGCGTTGAGGTTTTCAACTGACAGCACAATAGAATACACACGTTCTTATGAAACTCGTCCCATAAGCAACGCATGTGACGGATACGACGGATAGAGTTGGTTAACTTTCTACTTTTTGCGTCCGTTGCTCCGTTGACAAATAAATTTGACGAGCAGTCAATTCAATGTGTTCCCACAGCAACAAGGAAAAGCAATGGATGATGAAAATTTTGTGCAAAAAAATAATTTTGACATGATTTTCATATTTTGATTTAAAATTTTTTGTTCGGATTTGCAGTTTTGTGAATTATTTTTACACCAAGTAAATGAGACTGTCAAATTATACAACGTATTCTATGGGACGGTTCAATCCGGCAAATACGTTGGCAGCAACGTACGCATTGACGCTGACGGATTGACGGATTCTGTGGGTCGGCCCCTTTATGCGAGAGCTTTTGTACTCCAAAGGGTGCCTGTATTGATGCTTTGTATTGATGCTTTGGAATAATAAATCAAAAGTCGTTAAAACGGAGGCTATAAGACAAGTGCCCGATTTTTTTTCGGATTCAGAACAAACAGTTTATAGTGTCCTAGAAAGAACAAGACCAAAGGCCATATCTCCCCACCAAAAAAAAAAAAAAAATTGGAATGCTAATAAAGTCGACAACTTTGACATAAATTTTTCTAAAAAAATGAGCTACATTGGATAAGGTCTTAAGGGAAATTAATGTCGTTTTCGATTGGTTTCACTCAAGAATTCACTCATTCTGAAATCGAATGGAACAGGTCAAATCGCTTCCACTCAGTTCTGTTTTTTTGTGTTTGTGTGAAATTTCAAAAGTCAAATATCTGATTTTTCCTTCAAAAATCCTTATTAAAAACAAAAACAAAACTGATTGAGTATTATTTTTGACTTTTTATTATTCATGTATTAGTGCTTCTTGAGTGGATTCTGATTTGAAATCAAGAAGAGAATTTCTCTTCTAAGAAGCGTTCTGTCTGTCAGTTTCGTGCGAATAAAACGCTTTCAGAAGGCTTCGGAATGATTCCGGACGCTTCCGGAGAGCCAATCGAAAACGACATAAGCTTAACGAAAACATCACTCTAATAATCAGGTCAACCCTTCATAACTTGACACTTTCAAAATATTCATATAGTTAAGATTTCGAATTACGTAATTGATATAATTCGTTAGTATAAATTACGAAATTCAAAACCATCTTAGGTTCGTATTAAATAATTTTTCTAAATGAAAAATCTTTTTTAAGGCAATACTAATAAAATTCAGAAGGTAACTCTTTTGATTTTTCGGAGAGCTTTTTACAGTTTTAGTATATAACCTACGGCAACCCTTGTCAATTGTTTCTTTCACACAACGTAATGGATTTCCTCTGCAGATAGAGTGAGATATGAATATCCGACGTTCCTTGTAGGTACTGCATATTTGATTTGGATAAAGATAGCTGTCATTTGTTATACAGCGAACCAGTGCTGACAATTTTAGTGCTTCCACTAAGAGAATTTATTTTTAGACCGGGGCCTATTTTATTTTAACCGGGGCCTATGCCCCTGGCGGCAAGTTCGGAGGGCGGCAAAATTCATACTCTACAGACGAATGGAACACTCATCATTTACCTTACTTTGAGCACGGAATAAATAGTAGTACAATGTACAAGTATAGAAATTTTATGGCCATATTAATTCGACCGATCAATCGGAGATGGTCATAAGGCTGAATAAACAACACACATACATATTTAACACAAAACACTGTCGAGGAGAATGATCGACTAGAGAGATTTTGAATATGGCAATGGCTTCGGCTCTTTCGCGCTCTGGGTATCACATCGGAGCAAAGTTCTCTCCGATTTCTACAATTTCTAAATATTTTCTACCACGCACCTTTTCCTTTCATTTTTCTTTTCTTTTAAATGAAAGTACCGAAGTTTTCGATTCAAAGCTCACAATTGTAATGCAGAATGCATTTCATGTAATATTCGATATTTTCCCAAAGAAAAGAAAAACCGTTAGGAAGCATTTGAAAATTAGTTAAAAATTGAAAAAAAAGTGTTGCAAGTTTGATTGATCACGTCATAGAAACATTAAATCGAAATGAATGCGAAATTTTCGCTTTTATCTAATCAGATTTTGTAGATGTATCATCAGGCAATTTTTATGAAAAAGTTGAAAAATAAATTTTTTTGACCTTTTTATAAATCGGTTAAAAAAATTGAAAAAAGCAATGTTTTTCTTGTTTTAAACTTTTTTTTGTTAAAAACTTTTTTTCAAATCTGATCTTTTTTTCTGTTAGTAAATTTTTTAGCAGAGATACTGGTCTAAGTTAAAATTGTCAATATCATTTTGTGATAAAAAAAAAATCTTAGCTATCTAGCGCATAAAGTAAATTAAAACAACAATATTCAAACTTAACCATGGATCAATTTGATAGGGAAAAATTTTCCGCTCACTATGACGAATCAAACTTTTTCCTATTTTTCGATTTTGAAGATGAGTGAATATTTTTTACGCTCAAGTGAAAACAACTCTAAACGCAAAATGATTTTAAAAGAAAAAATTGTGCACGACCGGGTCCCACAAAATTGCTCCTGTACAAAACTAACATAAATCACAAAGTCATAAAAAATAGAAACATGTGATTAGAATTCATATAATAAAAATTAAAATTAAAATATGTAGGTACCTCAAAAATAGATTCAATCTGAAAAAAATTGACGTCATATGATTTTTTAAGAAATTTTTGATTTTTAATTTTTTTTTAATCCTAGGAGCGTTTTTTTTTTAAATTAATTTTTTATATATAAAATTTTTAGAAAATGTTTTAAGATTAACTTGGGTATGTAGTATTCAAGAATATGTAACTTTACATCTTATAAGTAAATTTCGATTTTTAATATTGATCCGTTTTTGAGATACAGAATCTCGTTTTTTTTTTAAACAAAATATTATTTGAGCAATTTACCATTTTTAAGCAAAACAAACATATTTTTTTTAAATAAAAATACATCAGTGTTTAAACAAAAATTTTCAAAAAATCGTAGGAGCCGTTTATGAGAAAATTTAAACTTTTGGTTTTTGGTCAAAAAAAAAATTGTATGGTGTCTGCCCTTAATTTTGATCTTAAGAAAAAAAAAAAAAAAACAGCCCACGTGAATTTGCTTAAACCTCTTATTTTCAAGTTTGAAGTCAATCGGACCAGTTGTTAAGGCTGTAGATGCGTTTACAGACAGGCAGACAGCAGTGCCGTAGCAACCCTGTTTTGCGTGGGGGGGCACTCATATTTTTAACGATAACCTTTTTTTTAGAAATCAAATCATGCGTTAGAAACACTACATTTATGTCAACAAAAAGATACAAATGAGTAATAGTGAATATCTATTGTTAAACTCCAACATCTCACTGAGATCTCAATGTCACCTTGACTGAGGCAAAATCATTTGGTGCCTTGGTGGAACATAATTCTCAGTTATCATTGAGATTTAATGGTTACCTTACTAATTGTTGCTGCACATATGTCAGCCACGTCAAATAGCTGAGTGAGAAATCGAATCCAAAATAATTTCATCTCAGAGATCTCAGAAAAAAATCTCAGTTCTCACATTTCCACAGATTCTTCGCTGCTATTGGTCGCAGCTTAATTTTAAGTAGAATAAAGCCTAAAGCAGTTGCCCGTAGCTTAGTTGGTAAGTGCGTTGGCTGCTAAGCAGAACGTCGTTGGTTCGAGTCCTACTCAGGCCAAGTTTTTATTTCATCTTTCACGGGTACTGCCTCTTGCGAAGACCTGACAAATCTTCCAAAAGTATCAATCTGTAATGAAAAAATGCTTCTCAACTTTGCCGTTCGGAATCGGCGTTAAATTGTAGGTCCCCTCAATTCTTCACACGCACTCAGAGAATTGTTGATTAGAGTAAGCCACTTAGGAGTTGGCTCTTCAAGAGCTGTCGTGCCACTCTATTTATTTATTTTATTTTAAAGCCTTCATCGATTAATGGACTATCCAACACAAAAAGAATTTTACAATTCGAAATAGTAGTTCCTGAGATTACCGCGTTCAAACGAACTTTATATTGTATTGTATTGTATTGTTTGCCGTTTTTTCCACATTTTACACAAATTCTTCGCTCCTATTGGTCGCAGCTAAATTTTATATAGCTTCAAGCCTTCCTTGATAAATGGACCATTCAACATTTAAAAAATTGTTCAATTTCATAAAGCAGTTCTTGAGATAAGCGCGTTAAAACGCAGAAAAATGTATATTTTTTGCCGTTTTTTTCCATATTTTCCACAGATTCTTCGCAGCTATTGGTCACAGCTTAATGTTAAATAGCCTCAAGTCTTCCTCAATTAATGGACCATCCAACACAAAAAGAATTATACCATTCGAACCAGTACTTCCTGAGATAAGTGCGTTAAAACGCAGAAAAATGTATATTTTTTGCCGTTTTTTCCCCATTTTAAACAGATTATTCGCTGCTATTGGTCACAGCTTAATGTTAAGTAGCCTAATGTCTAAGTCGATTAAGGCACCATCCAACACAAAAAGAATTATACCATTCGAACCAGTAGTTCCTGAGATTACCGCGTTCAAACAAACAAACTCTTCAGCTTTATATATTAGTGTAGGTATAACCATGTATGCAAAAATTTAAGGCTTGAAATCGCAGATAGACTAATATTTTGAAATTGTTACCGCTTGGTAAAATAACAAGTATACGGCACAGTGAATTGTGACAGATAAATTATTTTGTGCATGAAATTCAAAACCTAATTAGCAAAAATGTTCTCAGGTTATTGTTTTATTGATTAAAAACCAGCTGTCTTTTCGAGGCTCATACGATATCGAAAAGGTGCAGGGAAATAACTCCACGGGAACTAACTCCACTGAGGGATTTGTTTCCCACCAAGTGAGAACTTACTCCACTTTTGTAAAGTGTTGTTAGTTCCCATGTACAGTGGGAATTAAATTCCTCAAAAAATTAGTGGATCTAGTTCCCTTCGAATTTGAAATAATTTGCCACTTTAATTGAGAAAAAAAATTAAAATACGAATTCAAGTATACTAAGAAATTTTTTTTGTGAAATTATATTAAATGTCTTTTAGAAACGAAGTCACTCCGAAATTGAGTTTTTAAGACTGAAAATAATTTAAAAAAATCGCATGTACAAAAATATTGAGAAACTTAGTCATTCGGAAACCTATTTTTAAGAATCTGACCCACTATGGTGGGTCATTAGTCCAGAAATCAAATTAGGGGTTTCTGACCTTTGCTATTAATTTTAAACATTTTGTAAAAGAATAAATTGAGTGGACAGTTTCTTTATATTATCCATCTTTTTTCAGTGCATAACGGTTGAAATATACCGCATGCTCTAAGTTTATGTGACGTAAGGAAAACATTTTCCAATGCAAACGTTCTTCTGAAGTTTGGTGTTCGGTGAGAGTAGGGCATTATACAAGCACACTGTTCTTGAACCCAGTTTCATCTTGGTGCATCTTTTTGTCCCCTTAAATAACTGAGCTGTTTCAATTACATTAAAAGTTCCATCAGAAAGACATTATTTATTGAATGGATGTTCAGTAAGTACTTCTTTTTCAATACTAAACCTTAACTCTACAATCCGTCTCAAATGGTTTAAAAAATTGTATTATTAAGAATTTGGACTTGGAGCTTGAATAAATAATTGCAAGCGAGCGAAGCGAGCGGAAAAAATTAGGCAATTGGGCAAAATTTTGTCCGCTCGCTTCGCTCCCAATCAAATCAAATTGATTTTGAATATTACAGATCGTCATCATCCTCAAACGAAAGTGAAAAAAGATGCAGCCCCTGCTTTCCAGACACTAGCATGCATTATTGTATGTATGGTGGTTGCTTTTCCAAATTAAACGAAACGACAACAGCTTTGAAAAATGAATTGCTCTGTCCGTTTTGTCGACAAATAGTAAATAAAAATGATCTTGTTTTTTTGTAAGACATTTTGTGGTTGTAGTTATGTGCAGTGTATACACGAATTATAGTTTTTTTTGCTTTATTTTTACGATTAAAATTGTTTGTTTCCATATAATATTGACGAGTACAAATAAATTTTGTGATTCTCATAAAACACATTTTTTTTTCATTTGGGACTTTTGTCCAATAGAAGATAAAATAAATTTGGGGCAACTGAACCGCCAAAATGGGTAAGTAGCCTAAAAATCAAATTTGACACTTATGACCCACCATAGAAGGTCATTAGTCCTGAAACCCATTTTCGGGACTTCTGACTTCCGGACCAGTTACCTGCGCAAGTTATAACTTCACGTGTGAACTTAGTTCCCATAAGAAAGTGAACTAAGTTCTCACCGTACAATGGGAACTAGATCCACTTTGCAAAAGTGGAGTAAGTTCTCCCTCAGTGGAGTAAGTTCCCGTGGAATTATTTCCCTGCACCTATCGAAAATCATATGGATGAAGGTTTGTTCGAAAAATTATTCTCATTCACAAAAATCAACAACAAAGATCTTTGCAAATGGGAGTCACATATGCCACATCATTACACATATCGATCACCCGATATTCAAAATGAAATAATTAAGCTTTTGGCTACAAGCGGTTTAATAAAAAATTGCAAAGTCCAATTATTTTAAAAATAAAAATGATATTTATTATACTCTTTTTGTTTTATTTTCTATAAGCAGGTGGCCATGGTTCAGAGGATAGAGTAGTGGATTATTTGATCTTTGGGGCGTTCCATCCGAACGACGAATATTTTGATAGTGCACGCTCGAGCGGCTTCATTCCACCAGAGGCATTCCTCCACCTAGATAAATGCGGTCTGATACAGGACAGATTGGCGATCCCTCTAATCTACCACGTCAGGCGGAGAACCGTCGATCGGCGGCTCCTTTACCATCGAGACGTCCTCGCACAGGACGGAGCAGAGCTCCTCCGGTTCAGTAGGGCTGTGTCCGAACGGGACCGAATTGATAGGGTGAAGCAGGAGCACCAGTTCTGGTGGCTTCAGTCAGCACTTGATAATGGGTAGTCGGGGTGGGGTTTTAAGCCTTGGCCGGCTTGTATACTTGTTTTAGTCTAAGGGTTTTGGGTTTAGGTTTAAGTAGAGTAGGCATGGTGGCACACATTTGAAAAGGACAACATATAGAAAATACAAAAAAAAAAATGAAATAAAAATAATGAAAAAAAATAAAAAAAAATAAAAATATTAAATATATATACAAAAACACAAAAAAAAAACATAAAAGTGAAATACAAAAAAAGATAGAGATTTGCTGCTGTGGTTGCTCTAGTTTGTAAGTAGTTGTTAGGTAGAATAGGTAGTTTTAGTTAATTTTAAGTTTTATTTTTAAGGACATAAATTTTAAGTAGCATGTAAGGAAAAATAAAAATGATATAATGTTAGTTTTTTTAAAATTTTCTAACGAGAAAAACAAATAAAGTTAAAAAGAAAAAACAAAAAATAGTTCATAGGCCGAAAGGCATTAATTTTAAGTCAATCATGAATTCCTTAGAGCGCCCGGTTGGGGCCAGTAAGTTAAATATAAGATTTTAGATAATAAGCTAGTTTGAATTCTTTGTCTAGTATTAAGTAGTAATAAGAGAAAATGAATAAAACAAATGAATTTTGGAAAAAAAAAGTAGTGGATTGCTAAGCCGAACGCTACGGGTTCAAACCCCAGCTTCAGCAGCATTCTTTTTCTACAAAAATCGCCAGCTTATCTGAGGCCACCTGTGCGATAACATGAGACAATACAAATCTAAGTCTCCTCCTCTGAGCCACGTAGGTTTCTGTTATGTGTGCTTTCTTTCTATGTGTCTATCTGTCTCTCTCTCTGTTGTATGTCTTGTTCTGTCCCAGCCGATGGTCTCAGTCACCAGTGCTGCTATGTGTCTGTAGTTCGTTACATTTATGTGCGAAGTACTGTGAAATGTAATGTAATGTAATGTATTTTCTATAATATTGATCTTATATGCAATGAAATGGAGAAATGCGTGGGGGGGCAAAGCCCCCCCTAGCCCCTGGGTTGCTACGGGGCTGCGCGTCCTGCCACCATTATATTAATTATTATAACCGGAAGGCCATCATAAAATTTTCATATTTGGTGTTTTTCTTTTTTTACCTTTGAGCAGATCACAGAAATGTCAAAACAAAATCTGTGTTTCTTTAGCTCACTTGTATTCGAGCTAATAATTTGAATGCTGAGCGAAGACAATAATTCATTTGTTTTTTTCGGATTTCACACACAAAAACAAACCCAAATTTAAAAGTGGATTCCCAAGACAGTCGCGTAAAAAAAATTAAACAAATACAATTTAGGTATGTTATGTATAAGAAAATGACATTTCGGCGCTCATTTTTTTTGTCTTAACTAAATCAGAGGACTTTGAATATGATCTGCTCAGAATCCTGCCTTGACAGTTCTGATGTAATCTGCTCAGAAGGTAAAATGAAAAGTACTTTGCTATTTTTACTTACGAAAAATGAGAATTGGGTACCTACCTACAACAGTATTGAAACAAATGCAATTTAATGGACAAAAAATTGGCCTTACACCTGTACCTACCTACACTACGATCATAGAATGAATGACAAATATCAGTTATTAATTCAAATAAATTTCCGGTGTTTGAATCTTTGGATATGCTTTACAAATAGGAATTGAAATCGCATACTTCTAGGCGATTTCTTATGGTTTCAAATTTTCAATGAAGAAACCTTGGAGCCCGATTAGATAAAGCGAGATCGGAAATTGGCTTACCATTTAAATTCCAGCGCTAGTTAACGCAAATTTCGTTTCTTCGTGCATTTGAATAAATGAAAAAAAGAGCAACAAAAATGAGGTGAGGTCCAGCGGGATATTGAGAAAGTAGTGATAACAAAAATACTTTTACAACATTTTGCTTGACTTGAACTAAACTGAACTGAGCAACTTCATGGAACACAAAATGACAGATAGTAAAATAGTTTGGAGCTTTATCTACTTTTTTTATATTTTCTGTTCTTTTTCGTACGGAACAGTTTCATTAAACATACCGAAGGTTTAAATGTCAAAATATTCGTTAAGTTATATTATATAAATGGCATAAGAGTTTCAAGTAAGTCGTTCGATTTCCAACTGTTTTTCAAGTGCAGCAGCCATAAACCAAACCAATGCGGACTATTTACTTGAGTGGAACAGTCATATTTCATTTTTTAAGCTGGGAGAGTTATTCCGCGGTTTTTGCTTTCACGATTCGGTTATCGATACTCCCGCTACAGGTTGTGATTATTATGTAATGCTTCATAAGGAATCAATTCTGTGTCAATGTAAAAATAGATTGAATGTTGATTACAAGGTACAACCAGCGAAAATAATGTCGGTGAAAAAACACCCTTCGATGATCAATTCAATATTCAGTTGATTTCAATATCAAGAGTGGCGGTTTAGGTAAATCAGGAATATCTTCCATATGAATATCTTGAGCCAATTTCTACCGCGTTGTAGAATTTCAGAGCTTTTGGTTGACGGCTGTCATTAAAAACCGTAATGGCGTTTTCCATTGGTCTTTTTTTTGACGTTTCTGTCATTCTTCGGACGATTCTGTTTGCAAAACGGAAGAGTTCTGCTCTTCTCAGAAGCATTCCGTCTGTCAAAGTCAGTCCAATGGAATGTTTTCAGAAGACTTCTGGACTCTTCCGAATGCTTCTGGGCGTCCAATGGAAAACGACATAACTATAGCGTTTGCTTGAACAATTAACCTCCCAAAATGTCAGAATAAGAACATTTAAAAATGATAAATTAAGGTTGAAGACAACTTTGACAACTCTGGAAATCGTAAAAGTTGAAGGCTGTCTCATCAACCAAATACCATCGGGTTCTGATCTAATAACTTAATTCGACCGTTAAATACCGTAAATTGTTTAAATTTCGCAATATTGAAATAGATACTTTAGCGCTATAAATTCTTGCGGAGATCGTTTACGCTGATTGATTATCATCAACATTTAATTCCTCGTCGCTTCATTTCCCCCACACTCAACTAATTAAAATTCCAAAATCTTAAATTGAATTAGTTACGGCACCAATTTGAAGCAAATAACGATTAAACTCGTATACAAGATTCCGTTTTGCAAATTAATTAAGACTTAAATGCATCTTCGTGTGCTGGAATAATGGATCGTTTCAAGTGCCCCGCAGCAAAATGTTGACTTATAATTTCACGAGTTTAATGACGGGTAGAGCCGCAGCGGTATGTTAGTTTAAACAAATTAATGTCCAATTTTCTGCAAGCCGAATCAGACTTTGAACTTGTAAATTGTCTAATAAAACACTTCCTCGAACTGAAACACTATTTTTAAATTCAAGTAGTAAGTGCGCAGCCTAAAATTGACTGCGGTATGAGAGTCAATAAACTTTATAAACCAAAACAGAATTGATTTGGCTCTTAGCAGGGGATGTCGGTTTTTTTCTTCGGATATTAATTAGAGTTTCGAACGTGGTGTGGACTGGACGGTGATGTGTAATTTGTGGCGGGTCTTCACTTTGACCTTTACTGAGAAGAAGATTGCGCTAAAATATGCCAATGGCATTCGAATGGAAAACAAACATTTTTTGTTTGAAATTTATGATCGTATCTCGGTTTTGCTTGATCGAAGTTACCTTGATGGATGGAGCTTTGTATTGATCCTTTCCAAATTTAAATATTTGCCGAATCAATATGCATGGAATGGATTGCTCTGGATAATATTTTTGATGAACGAATTTTGTTTGTCTTATCGCAGACAGATCTTGAGCCATTGGCATGAAATGTGCACTCATTAGCTTAATATTTGAGGTCATATCACTTGAGGCATATTTTGACGGATCTGACAGATCATGAGATTTGACATGAAGGCATTTCTGGTCCTGTCAGAACACAGATTAAATAAGATTGCAGAATAGCTTGCTTGGAAGGAAATTTAATTTCAAACTGAAAATTCTTAAATTATCTGAATATGAAGAACGGAGAGAACATGGCAGTGCTTGACAATCAATTGTTCAATTGTCATTTTGAATAGTTCGCTATTTTATCAGCTGTCCTCGGATGACATGTGACAAGTAAGAACTTTTGTATCGGATTTTCCAATAGGGACCTTACCACGGTTTTCATGCTGGCTCCGTTTTTTGTCCACGCAACTGTAAATGGGCTCTCTGATCCTCTCTGCTGTAATATGTGAACGTCTGAAGCCTTACGTCAACAATCTGGTTGGTCCTTATCAATGTGGCTTCAGACCAGTAAAGTCAACCATCGACCAAATTTCCACTTTGCGGCAGATCCTGGAAATAACCTATGAACTCCAAATCGATACCTTTTCATTGATTTTAAGGCCCCGCATGACAGCATCTACAGAGGCGAACTGTATAAAGCTAAGCTATGTCTAGTTTTGGCATCCCTGCCAAACTATTTTGCTTGTGCAAGATGACGATGGAGAACTCAAGATGGGCAACGAGCTTACGGAATCTTTCGTTGTAAAAAAAGGATTCAGACAAGGCGATGCACTGTCGTGCGATTTCTTTAACATCGTTCTTGAGAAGATAGTGCAAAACTCCACCGTCATCCCCAGAGGCATCAATGTCTATTCAACATCTCGCGTACGACTATGATATTGATATAATGGGAAGAACAGAGAGTGATGTCAATGGCGCCTTTGTGAGAATTGAGACTGAAGCGGCAAAAATGGGTTTAGCGGTACGTGAGGGCAAAACGAAGTACATATATGCTGTCTTCGAGGAAGGACACCCAACACCGACGGCTCGAACAGAACGTCACAATAGACGCATATACAACTTCGAGGTAGTAGAGGAGTTTGTCTACCTAGGCTCCACTATTAACACGGGCAATAACACCAGCGCCGATATCAGACGAAGAATAACTCTTGCTAATCGCTGTTTCTTTGGGCTTAGAAAACAAGGTAAACAAAATCCGATGAATGTGCCTTAGGCTGTTTCGAGAGGAAAGTTCTTCGGGTCATCTTTGGCCCCGTGTCTGTTGATGGGGAATGGTGAAGAAGATACAACAGCGAACTTTACTCAAGGTCCAGAGACTCAGATGGCTCGGTCATTTAGAGCGGATGGACACCAATGCTCCGACACTATACCCGAGGGACGTAGAAAGATGGGAAGGAGGAAGACCGAGACTCAGGTGGTGCACACAAGTGGAAGAGGACCTCAATCAACTTGGAGTGCAAAACTAGAGACAGATAGCTAGGGACCGAGCTGGCTGGCGGAGACTGATGATCGAGGCTCATAAGGCCCACAACGAACTGTAGCGTTATCTTAAGTAACTGTAAATGGCCAGCGTTATCACGCCGTGATTACCGATTTTATTTTTGGTCTTGAACGACGAATTGAACGACATTGCTAATATTGCGGCCGTTTCGGCCTAAATGTGTGGTCGAGCCATCGCTAATTGGGTCAAACGAATCGACCACCAGCAAACGTCCCCGTGATATACTCATATGAACGAGGTTGAGTTCTTTTAAGTTCTTTAAATCCTTCAATTCGTCAGCTTTGACGCTTTCAACTGACAGGTGACAGCTCAATAGAATACACAACATGCTCTTATGGAACACGTCCCATAAGCAAATTACGAGACGGATAGAGTTGAGTATGAGTATGAGTATATTTATTTCGATTTAAATTCAGTTTACATTATGTTAGAAATAAAAATAAAAATAAATAATTAATTAATAATTAATCGAAATAATAATAGCATTTTGTATTTTTTGATACAATAAAGTATTAAAAATAGTGTTAAATGCCACTTCAATAGGCTTAATAAATTCAAAAGATTATTGAGGGTGGGGTGACCCAAAGTACAAATTAATGAATACAATTAATAAAGATCAATAAAAATACATTCAAAAGAAACATTACCAAAATTAATTTAAAAGAACAAGAAAGAAGTACATAGTGTTTTAAATACATATTTTCCAAAATAAAAATTAAAAAAAAACCAAAAAACAAGAAAGCTAATCTAAATGAAATAGTAGTAAACTCTCTATCAAACCAAAATATCAGTAAAGAGTGATTCAATATTAGAATAATTAAAATTAAAAAGCCATTGTTTTATGCGTTTTAAAAACATTCCAGAAATTGTTATGCATCTTATGGACTGGGGAAGTTTATTAAATAGACGAAATGAAAACAAAGAAAAAAAGTTACGGAAAGCCGTGGTGCGAAAATCAGGTAGGTACAGTAACGACGTTCAAAAAATTACCTAGAAGATTATAGTTGGAAACTAGTCTGAAATTAAGATTTCCTGATCTCCTAAAAAATGTTTTCAATACCTTAAAGCAGTATAAATGCCTAACAGGAAGTATCTTAAGTGAAGCAAAAAGTTCAAAACTTGGATGTCGACGGTGTTTTCTACAAATTTTTCTAACAACAGCTTTCTGAAGAATAAGAAGCGGTTGAATTTTATTCTGATAAGCCCCTCCCCAACAAGAAATTGCATACTGTAACTTTGAATGGAAGATACTATAGTAAATTGTTGTGAGGAGCTTAGAAGAACAAACATTACTAAGATAAAAAAAATGTCTTAATGTCCAGTTGAAATAGTTTCTTAGATACTCCGTATGACATGAGAAGTTGATTTTCGAGTCGATATGAAGGCCTAAGTATTTAAAGTTATCAACTTTTTCTACCACAAAACAATTAGCACTGCAACTTACACTTTTGTTAAATGAATATCCATTTGCACGTGTTGTACATCTGTTTATCATAAACCTTTGGCAATCGCTCGCATGGTACGTTACATCAGTTGCAAAAATATTAACCGAAGACAGATTGAAAAACATAATTTTTGTTTTAGGACTTATAATTAACTTATGTTCATTGAACCAAGCTCTCAGTAAATCTAGATCCCAGTTTATATCAGCAACGAGATTCAACGCACTTTTAGCGCCATAAGTACAACCTATCATCCGCAAACGCAGTAAGAGTGCTTTTAAAGTCCATTTTGAACAATGAGTTGATATAAACTAAGAATAGAATCGGTCCCAAAACCGACCCCTGAGGCACTCCTATGTTAAATGAAACTATACTGCTTCTTGTGTTGTCTATTTTAACTCTCTGTGATCTATTACGAAGATATGATTCGAACCATTCTAACATAAAGCTACGAAACCCAGCATTTTCGAGTTTTTTCAATAATATCTTGTGGTTGACCATGTCAAAGGCTTTTGTAATGTCTATAAATAAACCACATGTATACTTTTTCTCATCAAGATTAGAAAAAATCCGAGAGCAAAATTCTAAAATAGCATCTTCAGTGGACTTTCCTTTTTGAAAGCCAAATATGCACTGCACTAAAGAAATTGATATTCCTTAAATAGGAAACTACCCTCTCTTTGACAATTTTCTCAAAAACTTTACCAACTGTTGGCAAAAGAGATATAGGCCTATAATTGCTCATCTCATCTATCGCACCTTTTTTAAAAAGAGGCACGACGCGACGTCTGCACATTTGAGTTCATCTGGAAACACTCCCGAATAAATGCTATTATTAAACAAATGCACCAAAACATCCACTAAAAAAAATGCTATCTTTTTACTGACAAGATTAGAGATGCCATCAACCCCACAAGCATTCGAATTTTTGAGACTACCTATAGATTTCAAAATTTCTAAAGCCGTAATTGCTTCACTTTCTACATTTTGTGTTCGTTGATCCGTTGACAACTGAATTTGACAAGCAGTCAATTCATTATGTATTCCCGCTGCAACAATTTGGCCATAAAGAAGGTCAAATAGGCTGCTAAAACAATTGGCTATTACCATTGAAATTTGGGTAACTTGTTCGCATTTCAAGGTTTTTTTTTTTTTAAAGCCCATCATTGAACAACTATGTCAAAAGTCACATTCCATAAACTAATTACGTTGCAAACTAAACAATGCAAAAGTAATTGTGTGTTAATTTGCTCAGTTAAATTGTTCAATAAAATTTCGAGTTAATTTAAAATCCGCTAAAAGATTCCTCCTACATCTGAATTCTTCAAGCCTACAGAAAAAAAAACAGCGAGATACAATTAAATGTCACGAAAGAGATTGTAAGGCTTTCAGAAACAAATCAAAGGTCAAACTTCGTAACGGTCCACAGATGATTTATAATCAAAAATTATAAACTAATTGATGACCGGATACGGAAATTATTTGATCTACAGTCTCTTGCTTCACGCTGTTCAAAAATGTTACAACACCAAATTGTTGCACCCTATTAAAGGCGTTAAAATCATCACATATTCAAATCTTAAATGAATCATTTAAATGGAAACATTGACTTTGAACTAAGAATCGATTTATCGACTAGGCTACCAGCTGGACCTAGAATTGATTTTTTGTTTTCAACTTGAACTTCACAGTAGTTAAAATTAGCGCTTCGAGCTACTAATTAAGTTCAGCACTTGGAATTAATGATAGGAGATCCCTTAATCGTCTTCTATTTCTTCTTTTTTTTCAAATTAAATTTTAATGACAAGAACTTATTCCATGTAACATTCAATTTAGACACTTACTATAGATCGATTGATTTGTCTTGCACACTGAGAGAAATTTCTGGGAGGATACGATTAGAGCAATACAAAACTACATAATCTCGAACTTTCAGTTCTTGTATGTGTAATTTCAAACTGCTTTTAGGCGACGAGGCGGCCGGCGAACCAACTCTATCCGTCTCACCCGACACGCTCGTTACATATGGGACGCGTTCCATTTTTTGTATTCTATAGAGCTGTCAATTGACGGTAGGTACTCATTTTGGCTCATTTTTGTATTTTTTATTTAAAATAAATAAAATGAAAAATCGACACTCACAAAATTTTCTGCTTACTTATTTAGTTCAGGTGGCGCTACAGTCCGTTGTGGACTTGGGCCTCAATCAACAGTTACCGCTTGTTGCCAACATTGATGGCGCAGCGTGAGGCAGAGAGAATCTTGGGATCTTATAGGCGATGTTCAGAAGGCTGATTCGTCTGTAGTTGTCGCAGCTAAGAGGATCTCCCTCTCTCAGGATCGGTCAAACAATGCTGAGGTTCCACTTATCGGGTATGAGTTCTTCTGACCATATCTTACAGATGATTTGGTGCATGCTTTTATCTAGATCGTCCCCTGCTGCTTTGAACACCTCGGCAGCGAGACCATCTGCTCCTGCGGCTTTGTTGGATTTCAGCCGTGATATTGGCACTTTCAATTCTTCTAGGTCGGGTTCACGGAATTGTTGGCTATCATCGTGTCCGATGAAAGGCTCCTGCCTGAAAGCGGGATTTTGTTCGTCGTCGCCGTTATACAGTCTTCAGAAGTGGTCTTTCCCAATCCCCAGCATTGACTGCGATTTTACTATGATGTTCCCTTCTTTATCTCTCTGCAGGCATCGGTTCTTGCTCGATGACCTTGAGCCAACTGTTTTACCTTCCGGTAAAACCTCCGAACTTCATTCCTGCTGTTGGCTCTCTCAACATCCTCGATCTGACCTATGACGCTTCTCATGCTCCCTCTTTTTTCTTCTGAGAAGCCGGCGCGGCGGCGGCGTGGCGCGCGTTCCTCTCTCTTGTCCTTCTTTCCAGTGCTGCTTTGTATGCCTACGCTTGGCTGCATGCAACTGCCTACATTCTTCGTCAAACCAGGGTGAAACTTAGCACACTAGAGGTGGCATCTCTAACTGCTTTCTGGCAATGTAGCCACTGGTCCTCGATACCTGATGTTGACGGAATAGGACTCCTTAAGAGGTTACTTGACACTCGATCAGAGAAATGTGTGGTGATCTCTTGCGATTGTAGCCGTCCGACGTCGAATTTTCGGCATTTCTTTGTTTTCGTAGCACTTGGCTACAACGAGGTAGCGGTCGGAGTCGATGTTGGCTCCTCGGAAAGTTATCCAACATCTTAAATGCTGGAAAGTGCCTTCCGTCAATCGCAATGTAATCAATCTTGCTGACGGTTGATTGATCAGGTGATCTTTATGTTCCTTTATGGATGTTGAGACGTGATGTGGGAACCACGTGCTTGCTACCACAACATCTCACCCCGCAGCAAAATCGATCAGCCTGAAGATGCCCTCTTTTCAGAGCTTTACGTTAAAATCGCCGAGGACAATAAATATCATAGCTAGGACATTGGTCATATGTTTAGTCGAGGAGCTCGTAGTTCCCGTCTTTGGTGTCGTCTTTTTTCTCTTCTGTGGGGGCATGCGCGCATATTAGGCTAATGCTGCCGAATTTAGCCTTGATTCAGATCGTCGTGATGCGTTCGCTTACACATTTGCAACTCAAGACTTTTTGCCAGAGTCTGCTTCCCACAACGAATCCGCATCCAAAGAGCCGCTGTTGTTGCTTTCGGTAACAATTACCATAGTAGATGTCGCAGTTTTTCATCCTCCTTTTGCCCGGTCCATCCCATCGCATTTCCTGGATAGCGGTGATGTTTGCTTTGTTTGTAGCAGTTGAGGGTCTCCGCTAATTGCTCGGCAGAACGTGGTCTATTAAGGAACCTAACATTCCACGTGCATATCCGAAATTAAAACATTTGCTTGGGTCGTCATCAGTGTATCCGTCCCGCCGTCCGTTTCCGAGGCCTGTTGTTGCTTCGCAACTAAATGTTTTTCTACGAAGTCGGGAAGTCTTGGTGGGAACACCCCTTCGTTCGGGGTAATTAGTAGCAACAGCCTACTCCGTTTCAACCTGTCGACCATGGGAGGCCATTCTGCGAAAACAAGTTTCGCGATCATATACCTAGCCATAAGCCGCTCCGCCACGTCAAGGCTTACCCCATGTAAGGCAAATATTTCTGCAGTTTGTATTTAATTTCTTTTTTATGTTTACATAACTTTAAAGTAATTAAGTTCCAACTCAAAAAATGTGTTAATTCCCAAGCTTGTTTCAGTACTTTTACCGGACACCTAAACCAACTTGTTATAATTTCAATTTGTCAAATTACTCCCCGTTGCTAAAAAGATAAACAACATTGTTATGCAGAAAAAAAATATTAAATGGTCTTTAAAATCGAAAGTAAAACAAGACAGATGCCTATAGGAACGAACCCGAACAAAAGGTATTTCTATTGGTTTTTACGTGATTTAACAATTCCACCTTGACTAGGTCGTGATTAAAACTTTAATCTCTTCTGACTTGTGCGCTCAATTCTCACGTGCGCTGCTGGCCAAAGTGTTGATGATAATAGTCTATCATCGACTATAAAGAAAATAATTGATGATTTTGTATCTCGATTGGTATTGACCGTGATCTCAAATAAATTACATCATGAAATTAGCTCGAACAGACAAATTTTATAAAACTCAAAATTCTTAAAATTTATCATTAACTTTTGTAGAGGATACGATGCGACTGCCTTTTGGAATTAATTTCTTAATCAGTCATTTCGAATAGCAAAATTGTGTGGCTTTTGTATGGAAATATAAGAAGTTCTATGTGATTGATTGATTTGTAGTTAGTCTTCCGCTTCTTCTTGGATTGAAAAGAAAACTTATTTTTATTGGGTCAAACCAGAAGTGAATGTTTGCCTAGGATTTAATAGAAGAACAACAAATGTCGTGACATCAATTAAACGATGCAATTATAGTTCATTGATTACACGTTGTATGTACTCAACTCTAATTATGTTCTAAACGGGTGAAACGAATTCGATTACACTTCGTCGCTTGGATAAATAATTGTCGTATGTTACATTTGGCTACTTTTGGGAAAACGACATCAAAGTTCAGAATTTTTTTTCTCAAAAACCCTACGTCAGTTATTCTTGAAAATTGTATGACTTATGTAAAAAAAAGTTGTTAGTTCAATAACGTTAAAATAAAATCGAAATAGTTGTTAAGGAACAATTTAGAGCTAATTTTGCTCAGAATGCCCTTGTCGTATGTGACTATTTCACCAAGTCTGCTAGTTTCCCAAACACATACGACAAAATTTTTAAACATGCGACAAAAATTTATCAAATGTTTGAATGGAATAGTCTTGTACAGACGACAAAACGACATTAATGAAGTTGAAAAAAGAAATAAACGTAATATGATTGCAACAATTTATAGAAACAAAGTGATGTACAGGTCGGGCCCAATGCTCTAGCAGGTCTTGTTATGCCATTTTTTCCATCATAGGGAAGACAATGCTCACGAAGACTCTTTCTTGTTTCCATAACGATGGGTTCTTCTTTCTTTTTCTGGAAGTTGTTGGTGTTACACTGCATGCTATTGAAATTAAATTTCTACCTTTGATTTGATACAAACGAAAATTCAGAAACTTACAGGAACTACTATAAGGTGTGTTTTTTTTTGGCAAATCTATCCGCATCCGCAGTGCAGTAAGATTTACCGAAAAAAAGCATCTGCAGTTGTTAAATATTAGTATTTAGAAGTTGGTCGCTGCTATCATTTTAAAGACGATTATTGAATTTTTGCTAAATTCTATCCGCAGTATGATTCAACTTCTACTTTTATCGGCAGTACCGTGTTGTTTTTGTAATCTACAACTGTGGATACGGAAAGCTTTGCCAAAAAAACACCCATAATCGGATAGCAGATTTCGCATTTGGATTTCATTCGAATCTAGAGTTGGCAAAACCAATTCATTTGCATGCATTTATTTAAGGAATTCGTTTTGTCTTCATCGTCAGCTGAAAATTCCTCACCTAATATTTCGGTACTCATGCTAAGAAATTATAAGAAACCAAATAAAAGTTATTAAAACATACATTTATTGCTTGCAATATCATAGTCATTACGCATAAATTTCTTCCGACAAACTCGGAGCAGAAGACTCGGCGTCCGACTCCTTTGACATCATGATTGCAACTGAGACCAAAAATAACACACGACTGTGTTAATTGTTATGTTATGTGACATACGACAAACGCACAGTCGCCACGGTTACCGTTTTGGTACAATTCTACCAAATTTGGTAGATTTTAATTGCTCTGGTAGTTTGGTAGATTCATGTTTAATTTGGTAGATTTTAACCCTTTCGAATGCCAATGTTTATGAAAATATTAATAAAACTGCCCTAAATTTACTTTTCAAATTAGACTATTTTAAACAATCAAATGTACACATGGTTTTAAATTTTCAATTAAATCTACTGTTGTGTGTAAACCCATTATGCTAAGTTTGTTACTGAATGCAGTAGGTATTGCACTCATTTGCATCTTCTGTCAAAAATTAAATTCTGGTTGTCAAGTAAAATAATAAAATTTTCGAAAAGTTGAATATAACGAATAAATCATGGATAAGTAAGTTTTTAGTGGAAATATTATGTGTCATAAATTAAGAAGAGAATTTTCTTCAAAAATATTTCAAAAAAAACTCAGATTGTCCGAATCTATTTTGATTTTTTTTTTTTAAACTCTGGTTCATAAGAATTGGACATGCTGTTTCCCAAAAACATAACAACTAAAGTTAATTTTGTTCATCCTCCTCAAGAAAAAAAACTAAACTCAATCAAAATTGAGCTAAAGTTGACTTAAGACTAATCTTTTTTGATAGAATTAAGTCAAGTTTAGTTGTTCTTCCTCGATGATATTTTTGTATAATCACAATTTTTTTTGGGGATAACAGCTAAAGTCCAGTTTGGCATAGTAAAATTCTGTATTTCTACGAGGAAAAACAACTAAACTTAACTTAATTCTATCAAAACTTGGATTCTCTTCAAGGAAAAACAGCTAAAGTGTATAATTTTCTTCCCACGCTTTTCAATATAATGTTAAGTAAAATGTTATATTTTATATTAATTGCGGGTTAAGCGACAAACATGTTTGCCGAACATGCTTGTGCGCGCTATAAATTCGTCGTGTAGACTATGGTTTGCGAACTGTTCGCTGTTGGAAATTTTTTTCGATTTTCTTTCTAAACTAGTTTCAAGCCGATCAAATGCTGCAATAACATTCTATAGCAATTTGTAATTGAAAAATGTTGAAAATCGATTTTGGCGGTTTTTCCTTGAGACCACAGATTTAGTCAGAAAGAAAAGAAAAGCCGATGACGAAACTGATTTGGACGTTGCTTTGGAGAAGTCGGCAGAAGGATCAACAACCAAGGCAACAACATCGAGAAAACCGCTTTCCGCCAGCCGGTACGACATTTTAGAAGTCTATAGTATTATCTATACACAACACATACTTCAAAAGTATGTACAAAAAAAGCATTGAAAATTATATTTTATCTAAAATAAATGTGATGTTTTACAAAATTGACCTTTGGTAGATTTTTCTTTGAATTGGTAGATTTTTGAAAATTTTGTGGTAGAAATTTTTTTCAGAGAACGGCAACCGTGACAGTCGCACACTAAGACTTCAGTAAATTATTGTCGTATGTGTTCAAAGAAAAGGCAAATACGACAATTATTTTCCGAATCGACGAAAAACCGGTTTTGCATGGGAAAAATTGTCGTATGTTTAAAATTTGTCGTATGTGTAGCTTTTTCTTACACATACGACAAAAAAATGACTCAAATCGTTAGTGACCTTGGAGATACGACAAAACGAACACTGAATATCTCGGGAACTAAAACAAATATAAAAAAACGGATTGCACAGAGTTGTAGGCAAAAAATCTATTACCAAAACTGCATTTAAACCTCAAAACCCCAATTTTTCACATACGACAAACATTTATCCAAGCGACGACTTCAAAATATCATCAGACTTTTACTCAAGCTGATGGACTTGTGAAACAAGGTTTTATGTCCACTCGACGCGAAAATACGATGAGCAGAAAAAAATGCATAATCTGTAACATTTAAATTCACTCAAGACTTGGGTTGCTTTTAAAAGATAAATCCAATGTTATACAATTTGTCGGCAAATATTTGAAAGACATTAATTTAGTTTATGCAGTTTCAGCATTGCTTCACCCGAGTATAATCCAATAAATTTTATAATGAAGCATAAAATTTAATGTTATGCGTTGGGTCATCAAAACGAGCCACCGGCATCGGCATCCACTCCAACAGAATCAAGAGAAAGCTGAAGCGTGATATATTAAAAATTGATTATTATTTGTCTAGTAGCTGTGACTAAAGGGGGCCCTTAATTCTTATGCAACAAAATAGTCTGCAAACATTCAAGGGTTTAGTTTTGCTAAACTGGCTTGAAATCAACTGGCAAGTGACTCATCAGTGCGTACGTTATTGCCGTGGTATAATATCCGACCTAGTAAAGTAGGTAGATACATCTTGAAATAAAATATGTAGATTGTTGAGATTATACAAATAGAATTGTCTTATTGCTCTTGACAGAACGGTGTGCTTCTATTGCTACGAATTAATTATGCAACTACATATTCCTATATTTCAACGAGCCGAGTTTTATAATCACAATGATCCAATCGAGATCAAACCAAGAAAATAAAGCAGGTCGGACAACACATTTTTTTTTATTTAAAGTTTGGTAGCTTTTTGAAATTTGTTCTTTCTTACATTTTCTATTTGAAGCCCAGGTCGTAAAAGGAGACGTTTTTCCGGCTCTTGCACTTGGAGTCACATCAAGTGCCTGGTACTCCAGGTTGGGGGTTATGTGTCGGGCTGACTTTCCAACTACGTAGAAAAGCATTTAGGTAGTTGCGGAGGCTTCGGAAATGGACGGATACACTGATGACGACTCAAGCCAATGTTTTAAGAACAACTAATTTCAGATATGCACGTGGAATGTTAGGTCCCTTAAGAGAGCGCGTGCTACCGAAAAATTAGCGGAGACCCTCAACTGCTATAAAGCAGACGTTACAGCTATCCAGGAAATGCGATGGGATGGACCAGGCAAAAGGAGGATGGAAAACTGCGACAATTACTATGGTAATTGTTACCGAGAGCAACAACAGCGAGAAGTGAAAAAAGATGACACCAAAGACTAGTTTTATGAGCTCCTCGACGAAACGTATATATGAACAATGTCCTAGCTATGACATCAAAATAATTGTCCTCGGCGATTTTAACACAAAGCTGGCAAACGAGGACATTCTTGGTGGAACAGTCGGAAAGCACAGCCTGCACGAAACCACTTCCAACAATGGATTCACGCTGATCGATTTTTCTGCGGGGTGTGTTAGCAAGCACGTGGTTTCCGTACCTAAACATCCATAAAGGAACATGGAGATCTCCCGATCAATCATCCGTCAACCAGATTGAGCACATTGCGATCGACGGAAGGCACTTCGAACTTCCCGAGGAGCCAATATCACCTCGGACCACTACCTCGTCGCGTCATAACCAAGGTAGTTCTACTAACATCCCGACAACGTCCAAAACAAAAAAATTCGACGTCGGACGGCTACAATCGCAAGTGATCGCCAGATATTTCTCTGATCAAGTGTCACGTAACCTCTTAAGGAGTCCTATTCCGTCAACCTCAAGTATGAGGACCAGTGGCAACATTGCCAGAAAGCAGTTAGAGATGCCGTCTCTAGTGTGCTGCCACCAAAGCGAAAACCCTGGTTTAACGAAGGATGTTGGCAGGCGCATGCACCCAAGCAGGAGGCATACAAAGCGGC
This sequence comes from Sphaerophoria taeniata, assembly GCA_943590905.1. Taxonomy (NCBI): domain Eukaryota; kingdom Metazoa; phylum Arthropoda; class Insecta; order Diptera; family Syrphidae; genus Sphaerophoria; species Sphaerophoria taeniata. The sequence goes on along the minus strand of OX016540.1, from coordinate 19,265,043 downwards.
AATGCATAGAAGGACAAGAGATGCCCGTGAGCTCTACGAGTGGAAGAGGAGAGAGGAAGACCACGTGCGTCGGCTTCTCAGGAGAAAAAGATAGTACATGAACATGAGAAGCGTTAGGTCGAGGATGTTGAGAGAGCCGACAGCAGGAATGAAGTTAAACAAAAGCTTAAGGCCATCGAGCAAGTACCGATGTCTACAGAGATAAACGAGGGAAAATAGTAGAATCGCAGTCGATGCTGGGAATATGGAAGGACCACTTCTGTTGATTGTATAACGGCGACGATAAACAGCATCCCTGCTAAGCTCGTTCGCTTGTGCAAAATTACGATGGAAAACTCACGCTGTGCCATCAAAGTTAGCAACGAGCTTACGGAATCTTTCGATGTCAAAAAAGGGTTGAGACAAGGCGACGCACTGTCATGCGATTTCTTTAACATCGTTATTGAGATGATAGTGCAAAACTATACCGTCATCACCAGAGGCACTATCTTCCAAAAGTCTGTTCAACTTCTCGCGTATGCCGATGATATTGACAAAATGGGAAGAACGCCAGCGTGATGTCAATGCCGCCTTTGTGAGATTTGAGACAGAAGCGGCATAAATGGGTTAAGCGATAAATTAGGGCAAAAAAATAGACGCATATAACTTCGAGGTAGTAGAGGAGTTTGTCTACCTAGGCTCCGTTATTAACAGAGGCAATAACACCAGAGGTGCGTTTTTGCGCTGACTATAATCAACTATAATCAACAATGGTTGACTATTTCTCGTTTTTGCACACCAATAGTTACGATTCGTAATCACAATTGTCGTTTTTGCGGTCTGTGTTGATGTGTCAAATCGTAACTATCTCTATGGTCCGTATCCGTACCGCCGCCGCGAGTTTAATTACAATCAGAGGATATTTGTTCGTCTTCAATTATTTCATTACAAAATAAAGAAAACAAGGTTCCCCTTACAAATTTTAAATTGTCGGAAAAAAAGAACTTTATTTCGCTGGAGATTTTGTAAAAGGACATTAGAAAAACGAAAACAAATCATGAGGAAATTTCTCTCGTGCATTTTTTTTTTTTTTGGTTTCAAAATGTGTAGTGTAGTATGTACTCGTAAAAACATTCTGGTTTTAAAATCCGAATGGAATCCTCTTCTTTGAAAATCAAACAAATTCTCACGTTTTCCCAATGTACATTCTATCGATTCTATCTGCCCGACCTGACTCTTGCCATTCATGCTCTCCATCGCGTCATCAAACCGGAAAACATTCTAATCGACCGCCATCAAACTGGAAGATTTTTGAAATCCCGCTGCCTTGAATCGTGACGGGCATGTGCACAGTTCCTCGCCAATTGGAACTCCTGATTACATTGCTCCAGAACTGCTCGAGACTATTTCCTATTGCAGATTGACCAAATCCCAGCTTAGCGTAAGTTCTTTCAAACCTCGAGTTTTAAACAAAACATTGATGCTAAAAACTACTTACAGGTCAGCTGTGACTTCTGGTCCATGGGTATTATAGGCTATGAACTCATCTGCGAAGTCACACCATTTCACGAGGACAATGCTACAATGTCCACGAGACATACTCGAAAATCCTCAGTCACTGCGAGGAGAGTCACGCCAAGGAAATGATCGCCTTTCCAAGTGACTTAAAAGTCAGCGCCAATTTCAAGAATCTCAATTTCTCCCTGGTCACAATCCCTTCCAATCGTATTAACTACACTGCGATCCGCAAACATCCCTATTTCGAGAGGACATGGCTGAGAAGTTCAGTGAACGACCGAAGAGCGTCGGCGATATACCTACTCGAGAAGCAGTACGAAAAATTGGAGGACAAGTTGGCCGCCGCCCATGAGCAGATGATTGTCGAACGTCAGTCGGCACGAAAGGCAAACTTAAACCTGTGGAAGGTGGAGAAGCAATTGAAGCACAAAATGTGGGAATAGGCCGAGCAGGAGAAGATGAAGGAGAAATCTGAGGTAAGGTTTTTCATCTCCAAACAGATCTCATTTAACGATTATTGTATTCTTTAGGTCGTCGAACAAATTTCACATGCTCATCGTTTGGAGAACAAGAAACTCCTTCGTTAACTAAACGAAGAGCGGGAAAAGTCCTCAAACACCATCGATGCGGCTTCAGCTATCGAAATCAAGCTCAAAAACCTCGAAGACAACTATGAAAACGACTCAAGTATGCATGCACCATCACTGACAACCAGCTGACCTAAGCCGAGGCAATGCTGGAAGCCGAGCAGAAGCGCAATCAATCGTCGCAGGAGAAGATCAATGCGATGTACAGGAGTGTCCGGGAGAAGGACGAAGCCATCAGTAAGCTGAAAGACAATCAACAAGAAACATGCGAACAAACTCGGCGAGGACGTTTGAAAAATTTGATCGGCAAATCCGAGACAGAAGAAAAAGTCGTAGCCCTTACTGTTATTATTGCTTTATGTATTCTGTCGACAATAAAAAAAAAATGTTTCATTAGTATCAGAAAATAAAGACTATCTCCGTTTATTTATATAAAAGCACGAACTAGATATGAATATCAGGAGCTGGCTTACTTGGAACAACTTGAAGATTTCTTTATGGAGGGTGGTCTTCAGTTCGAATATTCCATTTGCCTTTCTTGCTGTGGGTTGTTCAAAAATAAATAAATATGTTCTTATTTCAATTGTCTTTGAAAACTTACAATACCAGGATCATTCTTGAATTTTTGGAATAAATTTAGAGCAAAGAAAATTGTTTCAATTATTATGATCAAAGTGCCTGGCTACACAGGGATTTTTCAAGCTACTGAAAAATCACGTGCGGTGGCTACACACTGTTGTGCTTACTCACGTTCTTCTTTTCCATTTCGTTTCGGGGAACATGAAATGTCTCTTTTTTGTTTGACGTTTTTGTAAATTATGACAACAAATCAATAATCAATAATTTCCAGAGAAATGATGCAAACATGACTTCTGTCTGCGTTTAACGGACCCCCTGGACAAGTGGTGATTACTGCAACTCGCTAGAGCACCTGACCTTCAATGTGGACCAATAGATGGTCGCTTGGTTGTCAAGTTTTACGATTAAATATGCCGAATTCGTTTATACTTGAACAAATATGACTTTATTTCCCTTTAAAACACAAATCAGTGTAACTGTAACATTTTGAATTAACTGCAATTTTTACAATGAACAAACATAACATATAGCCTGCTATACTTTTTTCGTCTTCTGCAGACATACTCTAATGATGACAAACTTAATTTACTTAGCATTGCCCTGAACGGCAACATGCCTTCTTAACCGGCCTGTAAGTCGGGCGTCATCAGTTGCACCGAAAAGAAACTATCGATTTTGTCCTCCCAAGACAAGTACGACTGCGACTGGCAGGTTGTTGTTTCTCGCGTTCTTCTTGGAGTTTCAAATTTCGATTGCTCTCTTCGAGCTTGCAGTTCTTTACATGTTTTTTAGGGCCGTCTTGCGGATCTTCATCAGTCAGTTTCTGTAAATAAAAATATTTAGCATGCACAAATATAGATAAGTTGATTATGAAATCTTACGTGAAGTTTATTGAATCCATTCTTGAGACCGTCTTCCCTGTTCTCCCGCGGCAACAACTGCAAGGAAGCAATCGTACTTGAACTTCTTATTACTCTTCCAGCCTTGAAAAAGGATGTCTTCAAATTGCTGTGGGATTCGAACAGGCCTTGCCGAGCTCAATACATCGATCACCAACATCAACTAATTCCTACCAACGATCGCCCATTGACTTTCTGACCCTTAGCTATAGTCAAACTTCTCTAGAGGATGAAGGCTCAAGCCAAACTAATACGCGAGCAGAACTCCATTCATCACAAAACGAAACGAACGATCTTAGTAACATCCCCCAGTCAGTTCTTCGTCTCTATGAAACCATCAAGCTACAATACTCAGATTTTTCGTTTGTCTACTCACTGGCATCGCAATTGTGCCAAGATTAAGTGCCCTTGGAATGCTTTGTGCATTTGAAAATCGGCCTCCTGTTCAGCATTGCTTCATTGGAGGATAATCGCAATCGGGCTAATCACTTGATGGAGAACATTGGTAATTGTGCCGAGATTCGTCGATTCGCACGATGGCTTCAAAATTCCAGCGCCGAAAAAGAATAGTCCATTCACCTGGATCGAATGCTATTCAGTTGTTTTGGCCAAGGGTGGAATATTCTACATAGGCGATTGGAATCGATTGAGGCCAGTCAGGGTCCATAAAATGTTAAAAATTGTCGAATGCGGTCGTGTGCCGGTTGAATGGACCAATCTTTCTAGTCCATTGGAGTCGGCCATTTGGACGCATTGGCAAGTATTCAAACAAGACGCGAAAGATAAAAATACACTTAGTAAGGTTTTCGAATGAGTATCACTGGACGTAGTTGATTTTTGCCGTTGAAAACATCTTTTTTTTTGTAGAATTTTCGGTGTACCTCTGATCGTCGAAGAAGAAAATCATGAAGTGCTTGTAGACTTGATGCTGGAGCAGGCCTCTGTGGAACCATTCGAATCAACTATTGATGAAATTTCTATTTGTCCCGATGATATACGAGAATATCTTTCCGTTGTTACCAAACGGAATGTCGATATAACAGAAGAAGCTGCCGAAGTACTTCGAAAGTATTTTGTTGCTTCCAGACTTGAGCGGCCAGGTATTCAAAGATTACTCAAGGTCTTAGTTTCCCTATGCCTTTGTCATTCTCCTTAGATTGCTTGACGCAAAAATCATACACGTCTTTGAAGCTTTTTGCCGAATCATTTGCCAAACTCTCAATGCGACATGACTTGTGGAGTGGTTTTCGTGGTTTGTCATCAATCTAAGAGAGAAGAAATTGGTTAAATGACGATATAGAATAAGGAACATGCTTCCGAAATATAAAAATTATAAATATGTAGCATTGAAAGGGAATGGAGAATAAGATACAACAGCAAACTTTACGGGTTGTACAACGACGTAGACCTAGCCAGAAGAGTCAAGGTCCATAGACTCAGATGGCTCGGTCACTAAGAGCGCATGGACAGCAATGCTCCGGTCCGGAAAGCCTTCGACACTATTTGTGAGGGACACAGGTGAGGACGACCGCGACTCAAGTGACGCACATAAGTAGAAGAGCACTTCAATTAACTTGGAGTGCAAAACTGGAGGCAGCTAGCTAGGGACCACAATCTCCGGACCTAGAGCGCGCTATTTCTGCAAAAACTGGCGTTGATTGAAGAATGGTAAAATATTGTTAAACAAACCAACCAACCAACAAATAAAAGAGCTGGTACATTCTATGCCGAATATATTAACTTACCCAAGAGTATGCTTGCAGTTTTTTCGCGTGTTATGTTTTTATTTTTGTTGCAAAAACGATGACTAGGTTTTTTTTTTCCTTCAAATTGATTTCTCTATGGATGCTCATCCGAAAAAAGTCACGACAAAATGAAAATTAATTTGAATTTAAAAATGGCTGTCTTTGTCAAGTCAGAAAAAAAGACGGACATCAAAACGAGGAACGATTTAGGAATGAAACTGTATTGCTCACGCAGAAAATTCAGTTCGCTTCGTGAGCTTCTTCCCCCTGTACGTTTCGTTTCTCTTGCCTACAAACTCACTCGTTAGGGCACTGAAAAATCCCTGTGTAGCCAGGCACAAAAGAAAAAAAAATGAAATCTCAAAAGATTTGTTTTTGTTTTTCTTGTTTGACAGCTCAACCAAACCCAACTAAAAAGCGTTTTTGGATTATTTCAACTATTTCTAACTGTTTAAGAATGACAAACAGCGCACGCCATACCCTATTCTTATTTTGCATTTTAATAGAAAAACTAGGAATTGTTCTCAATTAATTAATTATGTACTCATAATGTCATAATATGCATACATTTTTGTTTAACTTGCTTTTACTTGCAATAATGCAATCACTCATATAATAGAATACTGGTTTTGCACATTCTCTTTTCTGTCGCTTTCGTGCATGAGTAAAAACTAAGCTTGCCTTATTGTAATGTAATTGAATTGCTAAATCTAAATCATTCGATAATTAGTCGTCAACGAGATCGGTTGGCTTATCTTGCATTGTTTTAAAAATAAATCAGACATTCACATTGTACTAAGAAACCAAAATCACAAATCACACAAATCATACAAATCATTATACAAACTCATCACACATATATTATTATAATAAATTAAAATATTTTTATAACGTGGTCTTTGTATATGGAATTTATAGTAGTTGCAGCCTCGTGAATCGACGACAGCGACGTCCGGAACGCGATACAGAACTAAAATCTTGTATATAGAAAAACTGACAGCGCCAAGACGGGGCTGAAAATACTATAAATTCCATATACAAAGACGTGGTTAAAATCAACCCTTTTTTATTTTATGGAATTACAAAACACACAAGGGAAAGGCACACACCACACACATAAATACATAGCATTGGTAAAAGTATCGTACTAACAATTAAATTACACAATTACACGTACTAATAATTTCACATTACAATTATTAACAAACCAACATAATCATAATTCTAAACCTAAACACTAACTATTTCAACTATGACACATCAACCATTTTTACTTGCGACATATAGAATATATGGCAAGTATTGAATTCGTAAAAAAAAAAAAGTTGAGATAATGATGAGATATGATATTACGATGATAGAGAATTCGAAAAAAGTGGGTCCGGCGATTCCGTCCGATGTCTGTCTGTCTGTCTGTAAACGCACCTACAGCCTTAACCACTGGTCCGATTGACTTCAAACTTGAAAATTAGAGGTTTGAGCAAATTCGCGTGGGTCGTTTTTTTGATTTTTTTTTAGGATAGGATTTTTTTGGCCAAAAACCAAAAGTTTAAATTTTCTCAAAAACGGCTCCTACGATTTTTTTAAAACTTCCTCGAAAATTTTTGTTTAAAACTTTGATGTATTTTATGTAAAAAAAATATTTTTGTATTGCTCCAAAACGGTACCGCCCATAGAACCGTTTTTTTGTTATCAGATTTTCCCGAAAAATAAAAGCCCGATCAAGGTAAGTTTTTTTTTGAAAGTACGTTTATATAGTTAAATTTATATTTTGTATTCGAAAAAATTTCAAAATTTTTTTTGGATTTTTAAAAAATATTTTTAAACTTTTTTTTCAAAATTCTGTATCTCAAAATCGGATCAATACTAAAAATTGAAACTTACTTGTAAAATGTATAGTTGCACATTCTTGAATACTGCATACCCAAATTAATTTTAAGACATTTTCGAAAAATTTTATATACAAAAAATTAATTTAAAAAAAAACCGCTCCGACGATTTAAAAAAAAAAAATTTTAAAAATCAACAATTTCTTAAGAAATCATACGACATCAATTTTTTTCAGATAGAATCTTTTTTTGAGGTACATATTTCAATTTAAATTTTTATTTACGAATATTAATTTTTTTTATGAGTTATAATTTGGAATACAGGAGCAAGTTCGTACGACCGAGTCGTGCACATTTTTTTTTTGACACAAAAACTATAGTCAACTATCGTCAGCGCAAAAACGCACCTCAGCCCCAAGTTCAGACAAAGAGTAACTCTTCATATAATCGCTGTTTTTTTGGGCTCGAGCAACTAAGGTAAAACTGTATAAAACCCTCATCGTCCTTGAAGTGCTGTATGGTGATCGGATGAATGTGACTTGGGCTGTTTTGAGAAGAAAGTTCTGCGTTTCATCTTAGGCCCCGTGTGCATTGATGGGGAATGGAGAAGAAGATACAACAGCGAACTTTACGGGTTGTACAACGACATGGACCTAGCCAGAAGAGTCAAGGTCCAGAGTCTCAGACGGCTCGGTCCTCTAGAGCGGATGGACAACAATGCTCCGACCCGGAAAGCCATCAACACTATTCCCGAGAGACGTAGAAGGAGAGGAAGACAGCGACTCAGGTGGCGCACACAAGTGCAAGAGGACCTCAATCAACTTGGAGTGCAAAACTCGAGATAGCTAGCTAAGGACCGAGCTGGCTGGCAGAAGCTGTTGATTGAGGCCCAAGTCCACAACGGACTGTAGCGCCACTTTAAGTAAGTAAGTAAGTAAGTTTTGTTCACTTAAGCAATTATAGATGGGCATTTAAGCAGGATTTTGGTTTGTTTTTGTTACGCAAAATAAATCAAGGACTTGATCTAGATCATGGAAATGCAAAGTAGTCAACTTTCAGAAGAATTTGCAATCTTTGATAAGAGCTCCAAAGTCATAGTTAGATGTTACCAAACTGTGCTAATTAGTTAGATGTGGACCGCCCTCAAAGATTGAAGTATTGATAAACGTCAAATATCGGTTTTGGTTATCAGTTGAAAATCTCAGGTTTGCAGTAAATGTCATCAAAACCTTAAGAGCAATCGACCATCAAAAAATTCACAAAAAGTATTAGGTATGTTAATCAACTACATTTTCGCTAACTTGCGAATATCAAAAATCAAACAAATTATTTTGCCATTTTGATTAGACAATAAAATCAATTTTCACTCGCCACCTTCGTATTTTTGGTTGACAGCAAAACGATTGCATAACATAAACATATCAGTCGCATGGAATTCATCTGAATGAATCGTTGCTTTGGGAAAATTTTATAATCAACTCGAAACCGATTCCGAGCAACTTTCTCCATTTATCATAATTATTTAATATAATTTTAATACATATTCATCGGTTCAGACACCTTTGGTTGGGCGCTTTGAATCCCTTTCCGTTGCTCGATCACTCAGGCACTGTTACCGGATTCTGACAAAACATCATTTTTTTTCGATTTTACTGTTGATGTTTTCTTTTCGGATGTAATATACAAAAATATAATAATCAATGGATTGCCGGCAGTATAGATTCTTGTTTTTTGTTTTCATTGTTTGATGCAACACCAATTTGGTATACAGTGCTGTGCTCAGTATCTTATACATGAATAATGTTTGTTTTCCCTGTGTGTCGAATTAATAAACTTGACTTTTCATTTGAGAAAAATGTCAGTTACATTCAGAATTTGGAACCATATGTTTCTGGGATCCTTACAATATGCAAAATTTCTTGTGCTGTCAAAGAAATCTCTATTCTGAAGTCTTTTTCACACAGCACTTTGAATTTCTTCGCATGCTTCAGTTCTGTTTTGTTTCTTATTAAAAGAAAACAAAACTGTAAGGCATCGCTATAGGGGCATTCAATTTATCATCGATTAAATCACATAAGGAAGTTTTATTTATTATGTTGATTTCTGGCTTGTTGTGAGTTTTGGGGACAAACGAAAGTGAAAACAAACTCGACCTACACTGGTCCACGCAGCGACGCGCCCGCCACTGTTGTGGGAAGTATGTAATGGGGAAAATGTTTAAATTCCTCAAAAGTTACATGCGATTGAGGTTTTCACTTTTATTGTAAAGAAACAAAACAAAAACAAATCATGAATAACTTTAATGAATTACCTAATAGCGTGTTCTTAACGAGTTACAAATGAGAACTTCAAATTTTAATGATTTTTAAAATGGTGTTTCTGTTAGATATGAATTTACTAAAATCAGCCACAGACAATTTGCTGCCAGCAATTAAGATGGCAAATTTCAAAGTTAAGATTGTTTTAAAGGGGCAACTATTGTTTGCATTCTCAATCATCATTTGAATCATTTGTCCCTTCTTCTGTAAAAACGATAAAGGCCAAAAGGTTATAGTCAATGCAGATCGTAAAAAAGTGCCGTAGTAATTTTTTTTTTTTTTTATCGGGAGGAGCGAGAGGAAACGTTGTTTTAAACTGTTTTTCACCTTTAAGACTAATTAGTTGGTCTCCAAAATTGTAAGATAAGGGTCCTGTATAGTAGGCACTTTGTTTTATGAGTGAGGAGCATTGGTCAAAACCAAGTACCAGTGGAAAATTTAGGCTAATCAATTTTTGCCGCGCAGGTTAGCGCGAAAATCGAAAAGCCATAGTTTATTGAAGACCAAAATCTATAGATTGTTTTGTAACTTGTGAGTTAGAACATTTTTTTTTCAATATAGGTACATATTCACTGTGGCGTATACTTGTTATTTTTCAGAAAAGAAGGAATAAATTATTACTTTAATTAAAAATGTAAGAAATAAATTGACCTGACATCTACAAAATGCAAACAGGTGCTATTAGGAGCTAAGCCGAAGCTAATAACGGAGAAGTATAAACTATTTGGAATTACTAAATATAGAAAGCTGGATTATAGAATATTATAAAAGTAATCAATCCTTCACATTCGATATACAAAACAGCTAAAGCATTTAATTCTTCTTGACTTTTGGATGACCTTAAATAATTTTTGCTGCTTTTGAGGTAAGAAAATGTTCTTTCTTACTTACTTTCTTACCTCAATCAAAAGTCTCCGCCAGCAAACTCGGTCCCTAGCTAGCCAGACCCTTCTGGCTAGGTCCACGTCTTTGCACAACCCGTAAAGTTCGTTGTTGTATCTTCTTCTTCATTCTTCATCAATGCACACGGGGCCAAAGATGAGACGAAGAACTTTCCTCTCGAAACGGCCTAAGGCACATTCATCCGATTTTGTCAAGGTCCATGCATTCTGCACCAGAGAACTGGGATGATGAAGTTTTTGTACAGTTTTACTTTAGTTGCTCGAGAGAGGGCTTTTTTACTCAATTGCTTTCTTAGGCCAAAGAAAACAGCGATAAGCAAGAGTTATTCTTTGTCTGATCCCGGCGCTGGTGTTATTGCCCGTGTTAATAGCGGAGCCTTGGTAGACAAACTCCTTTACTACCTCGAAGTTGTATATGCGTCTACTGTGCGTTCTGTCCGAGTCGTCGGTGTTGGGTGTCCTTCCTCGAAGACAGTATACACTTCGTTTTTCCCTCATTTACCGCTAAACTCGTTTATGCCGCTTCTGTCTCAATTCTCACAAAGGCGCCATTGACATCACACTGTGTTCTTCACATTATATCAATATCATCGGCGTACGCGAGAAGTTGAATAGATTTTTGGAAGATACTGCCTCTGGTGTTGACGGTGGAGTTTTGCACTCAAGAACGATGTTAAAGAAATCGCATGGCAGTGCATCGCGTTGTCTGAATCTTTTTTTGACATCGAAGCGTAAGTTCTCCATCGTCATTTTGTCAAAACTAGACATAGCTTTATACAGTTCGCCTCTGTAGATACTGTCATACGCGGCCTTAAAATCGATGAAAAGGTGGTGGGTATGGATTTGGAGTTCATAGGTTTTCCGGGATCTTCGGCAAACCGAAAATTTATCGATGTTTGACTTTCCTGGTCTGAAGCCACATTGATAAGGACCAATCAGATTGCTGACGAAAGGTTTCAGACGTTCACATTTTACAGACAGAGAGGATCTCATAAGCGATGTTAAGTAGGCTGATTCCTCTGCAGTTGGCGTAGTTTAGAAGATCTCCCTTTTTCAGGATCGGGCAAACAATATTGATGTTCCATTCATTGGGCATGCATTCTTCCAACCATATCTTACAGACGATTTGTTGCATACTCGGCAGCTTGACCAACTGCTCCAGCGTCATTGTTAGATTTCAGCCGTTATGTTGCCGTTTTCACTTCTTCTAGGTCGAGTTCACGGAATTGTTTGCTATCATCGTGTCCAATGAAAGGCTCCTGACTGACCGTGGGATTTTGTTTATCGTCACCGTTTTACAGGGACTTGAGTATGGGATTCGCGGCGGATCGTTTTGCTAGCAAGTTTGACATTTTTTTCAATTATTGCTCTCGCTTTCGCCTTCTTCGTTTTGAATTCGACCGATTAACAAATTCGAAGGCGAATTTGAAATGTCATAATGTTTACTGGCGAGTTCAAATCCGACAGCTTTTTTTGGCGGATTGACAGGCGAAAGAATGTTTATTAAAATAAGTGGAATATTGGAAGAAATAGTCAAACCAAAAAATGTTTTCGCTCCGCCACGAATTCGTTAATAAGGAAATACGATGCAAGTCGAATTTGAAAGGTCGAATTGAAAACAATCCGCCGCGAATTCCATAATCTGGCCACAGCCTACAGAAGTGGTCTTTCCAAATCCCCAGCATGAAGTTCGATTTTACTATGATGTTTATTTGTTTATCTCTGCAGGCATCGGTTCCTGCTCGATAACCTTGGGCCAACTGTTTTACCTTTCGGTAAAACCTCAGAACTTCATTCCTGCGGTCGGCTCTCTTTTTTCTCCTGAGAAGCCGGCGCGCGGGGCGGCAGCGTTCTTCTCTCCTCTTTTGCTCGTAGAACTCACGAGCACCTCTTGTCCTTCTATGCGGGGGTGAAATCATGGATTTTGGCGATTTAGAAAGGAAACACGGTTTCCAAGTAAATATTGTGAGAATTTGAAGTGAACGTGCTGATCTACACCTTCTCGTGGGGCCTCCGAGAGGTTCTTGTCAATTTATTGGCTTGAACTTGCGAACGTAGACAGCTTTAGTCTAATGGAATTGGCGAATTGAAGCAGGAAGTACAATGAAGATTAATACGATCCTTAACAGATACTATGACCTATCACATAGTAAAGGAGGAAAATACGATTAACGAGTATCGAATGTGGATAAACGCTAAGGAAGTTAGACAAAATGTTGGGTGTGTCCCTTGATTGGCTGGTTCATCCTTTCGATCAATGTGGATATACTTGACAGAGGGTGAGCAGTGTCCCTCGTCCGCCAGTAGGACAAAAGCAGCAAAAACAAAAAAGATGTCACGAAAAACAAAATACGTATAACTAATTGTTTTACAAAAATATATGTGACCACCCTCCACCCAGGGGAAATTGGGTACCGCGGGTAGTGAATTAGCAACTCACTAGTGGGATGGACCTTCGCGGGGGTTGTGGTTGTCTGAGTTTGGCCTCAGCTACTGTTCGCAAATCACGGTTAACGGCTCTTCCTTTGTTACGGGGGGTTGAGCAGTTTTTCCGTGTCCGGACAACGGCTCTTCTTTCGCGTGACTGAAGGTTGAGTGCAGTTCCGTGTGTTGCCTGAATAGTAGTCTAGAATCAAACCAAGATGAATAAGAGCTGGCACTAATTCAATTGGTACTGGTGTGGATCTAGATGCAGGATACCCGCTTCTTTCATGAAAGTTGTTGGAGGTGTTAATTGTATTCTGGTGGATCATCAGGAAGAGGTTTAGTGCCCTCTTAAAAGAAGCATAGTGACAATGCCAACTTCGGTTGGAAATTGCACGACGATAGTGTGGATAGTTCCACCGTCAGATAAGACTTAGTTGTCAGGTGCTGACGTTAAGCTCATTCATACTTCTGTCCTTCTATGCAGCTTCGCTTTGCATGCCTCCTGCTTGGCTGCATGCGCCTGCCTATATTTTTCGTCAAATCAGGGTTTCGCTTTGGTGGCTTGTACAGTAGAGCCGGCATCTCTTACTGCTTGCTGGCAATGTTGCCACTGGTCTTCAATACTTGATATTGGCGGCATAGGACTTCTTAAGAGGTTACTTGACACTCGATCAGAGAAGGATCTGGTGATCTCTCGCGATTGAAGCAGGCCGACGTCGAATTTTCTTGCAGCATTTCCTTATTTTGGCCATTGTCGGGATATTCGTAGCACTCCCTTAGCTACTAAAAGGTAGTAGTCCGAGTTGATGTTGGCTCCTCCTCACTTCAAGACTAATGAGCTTCCTTCATTCGCTGTGGAGGGCTCAAGCACAGCTCTGTCCGCATAGTCTAGGAGCTAGGTGGATTTGTTGAAGAAAGTGTTTTCTGTGCTCACTCCTTGCTTGCGCACTATCTGATTCAGGACCATGTTGAACAAGGAACATGACATCGCATCTCCTTGACTTAACCCTGCGAATGTTTGAAAATGTTTGTATTGCGTATTGGTTACCAACGACAATAAATCAGTTTGATTGGGAACCCGATTTCAGACATCGACACCATAATCTCTTTGCAATGGATGTTATCATAAGCGGCATACAACTTCAAAACACCTCATCCGTATTTAAGGAGTTCCTCAGGAATGACACCCGACCCAAAGCGGACTTGCTACTTTTAAGCTTTTGGATGGCTCTTCCCACCTCAACTCTGCCATTATGGGTTGGGTCTGGATCTCGCTTCTCTCTCGTCATTGGTAAAAGTAGTGAAATCTTTAACTGAGTGAATGTACTTTAATTATTATTATAATAATGTTATTCAATCTCTTAAAAAAACACCCATTACCATTCTAACAAGCAACTTTCTCACTTAATATCTTCCAAACAGGAAAAATCAATTTTGACAGCTTTGTCATCATCATCTCTCTTCGTTTACCAATGAATAAGGGAATAATTCAATAAAAAAAACTCATACAAATCGGACCAGTTGTTTTTGAAAACATTTGTTATTCAAGCCCATCCTTCTTCTAGGATGATTGCAGGAATTCCATTGATTAGCTAGTTTGAAAATGTTCGTTCTTCCTCACTTCTACATCATTTTTCGTAATTTATCAGTCAAATCAACCACTCTGGGACCGAACTTAAAAAAACGCAGATTTTGCAAGCTTACAAAAGACGAAAACTAATCTTCTTCCTAGGCAGTTAAGATTTATTATACTATTTAATCACTTCATACTTTTATATGTCACAATATCAAAAGATTTGTGATGATGCTCACAATGCTAACAATCAAAAGTATGCCCTTAAGCATTTACGGTTGACTTTGAAAGTGTTGAGATAAAATTAATGAGATTGTCAGCTTCCTGACCTGAGTACCTAATGGTTTCAAAATCGAAAGTGCTAATTGGGGAAAATCAACGGTTTTCCATAGAAAAAAAAAAATCAAATTTTCAATCATTAATCATTGATTTCTGTGATGCAATTTTGATCATCTCCATTTTTGGTTGTTAGTAGATTTTATTGGTTACGATTTTCCTCAATTTGATCACCTACAAAGCTTTTAATAAAAATGATAGAAATCTCTTGAGAGACTGTAATCTGATGATTATTTAGAATTAATGTTTGGGTCATTTAACAAACACAGTTACCTTCGCTTCGAATGTCTTGCCGATAGCTATTCCAGATTAAATCGAATTGTCTTGAGTAATGACCTTGACACTTGACGGAATGTATTTGATCAAAGGACTAATGTTTGTCGTAGAGATGTCGATTAAATAAACTTTGACTTGGACTTAATCAGACACTTGCATATGTGTTTAAGGGCATCTCAAAGAGTGAAGCTTTCCATGGCCTTTATAAATACGAAACCTTAAAGATGAAGGTTTACGTTTATGGTGCGACTTTAAGATTAAAAGGACCTTCACAGGCCATCACAGACCTCCAAAAATCTACATTTTGTCTCTTGACCTTGGGTTTTGGTCACCCTAATTTTTGTTTCACCTCCACTTCAAAACCGCCACTGAGATTCGAATGGTAAAGAAATAATAATTTGGAGTACAATTTCATAGTTCACAGCCTTTTTGAAGATCGGTGCGAGCCTTCTTGAATAAAACAAAATTCCACGCACAAGATGTTATCTCCTATCTTAAAATTGACAACTTCAAATTTCGAGTCACTCTAGTGGGTACTTCTTCTTCTTCTGTGTCCTTAGTTTGTCTCCGAAACAAATCATTCAAAAAACTTCAACAATAATTACTATGCTTTGTTTAATGACTTCACTCAATCAAATTTCGTATAGCCGCCGCCGCCGCGGGTTCAAAAGTGGACCACAAAAAAAAAAAAAATACAATCTCCAAGAAGACTTGAGAAGACTGCATGTTATACAAATACGAAACCGACAACTCATCAATAAAACACCAAATCGGAGGCGATGAAGAATAACGAAACAAAATAAAAATTAATAAAATTATGTTTGAGTAGCGGACATGGTTCAAAAGAACTCAACAAAAAAGGTGGCGGGTATTAAATAACTTTGACCAAATGAAAGTGAATGTTTTCATTTTTAGTTGTTGTTGTTTTGTTTTTTTATATGGTAGGTCGTTTTTTTTTGGGGTCCGGAGTGAAGTAATGCTAATGCTGTGGAGGTTTCTGGTCTTGGGCGTGCTTTTGTGTCTTCTTCGATGGCTAAGAAGAAGTTTGGGTATAATCTTGCGGATTTTGGAATCAGTTCAAGCTCGTGGTTTGGCCGGGAAACAACAGCATTTAGCTTAACCGTCTAAGAAAATAAGAGATCCTTGGAGGATTTGCGGTATTAAGGAAATTAAACGAACGAATATATTTTAAACGAAAAAAAAAATTACAACTCGCAGTTTGGTGATACTTTCGCTTTTTCGAAGTTCAAGCGTGTGATTTTAAAAATTGTTGTGAAGATGTACTAAAAATTTACAATTTTATTGAATTTGGATTTAATAAAACTGAAAGAAGTTGGAGGCAATAAGCCTTTGGATTATTTAAAATTGTTCAAGAAGGTAAGAACGAGCAAGTTTCAAGTGAGAAAAATCTACCGCCTTCAATAAAATTTCGAATAAAGTGACTAGAACCTGCAGGACATTCCATCACTCATGACGCGCCTTTAGTGCTCTAGATAAATGTATTCCTATTTTGCCCCAAGTTTTAACAAACTGAACAGACACTTCAATTTTAACTATCCTTTTAGTTTTGCTGAACGAATTTTAAATTCCAAGTACAAAAATAACTTTTTTCAAATTCATGCATTTGTTCGGTAAAACAAAGTTCGCGTATCAGCTCTTTCGTTTCGTATTAGCACTGGCGCCAAAAGAGAAAATTGTTATCGATTTTTAATTTTTTTTTTTATCGTTTGCGTTATCAACTCGACATATTCATGTTTAAGACTTTGCCAAGTTATAATCGCAGTCACATTGCTCTATGCATTTTTGTTAGCCGTTTAGACTTAAGAGATAGAATTTGTTTGCCCTTTTTTTGCCTCATAATTTGTAGAACTGTTAAAAAATTAGTTAAAATAGATAAAAAAAGTTATCAGAAAAATAAGTGTTTTAAATTCAAAATTTTGTTTTGCAATAATTTGTATTTTTCAATATTGAGTGAAACAGTCAATGTTGTTTTTATAAGAATATCATTCTTAATTAATAAAAATAAAATAATTAATTGAAATTGGAACAACTAAGTTCATTAGCAGTTTAATGAAAAATTTAAATGCCTTCGGAAAATACATCTAAAATTAGGGTTAACAATAACTACAGGGTGTCTGTTTCACAATATACAATTAAAGTTCCTGTTAAGCTACTTGGAAGCTAACTAGCAGTTAAAATTCAAAATAGCGTTTCACAATATCTGAGTAGAGCTAACTAGTAGTTAAAGTGTCAAGTAACTTAAAGGGAGGATGAAGTGCCCTATAAAGTAGTTAACTGGCAGTTAATAGAAATAAATAATAGAAAAAAGCTAGATTTGTCATTTTTTTAAATTAAAATAAAATTCAATTTCTGAGGAAGCAAGGATAAAATGGATATTGTTCTCGAAAGTCATTTTCCAATTGAAACAAAGTTTCGAGATGAATGCTCTGATTTTGTCTCTTAAAGACAAAATGTTTTCTTCTCTCCGTTGGAGGCTTTTATTCAAGATGTTCAGATATTCGAAGAGATCAGCAAGAAAAGACAGTTGTAGTAGCCAAATGGGTTCAGAAAAAAAAATGTGCATAACCAGTGTTTGAGAGCCATTTGACTTCAGTGTGGTGCAGCAAGTTTTGGTGGAGGCAAAATCTAAGCAGCTAGAACTTATCGATGGAGGAAGCAATGTGTCCATGTCCATGAAACGTTTGGCATTATTAACTTCAATATAGCTATGAGTCCACTTTTTGCTGCCCGTCAAGGTTTTTGCACCATCGCTACAAATAGCAATACATCTGGTCCAATCCAGATCGCATTCGTGGCAACTTTCGAAAAACATGCCTCCTACTCTACCAACCTTATACACGTACTACGTCTCTCACCATCCTTGAAGTGTTGTGTGCCAAAATATGTTGGGGGTCGCTTGTATATTTTTGCATATAAAAGGGGTCGCCAGCTCAAAAAGTTGGAAAAACACCACGAAACCGTGTCTTCCGAGTTAGAACGGATTTATTGGAATCCTTGGACGAGGTTGACTTTCGGGAGCACTAACAGGAGGTTGAATTTTATGAGTTTTCCGAATTAGAACGCATTTCATTGAATCCTTGGACATCATAGAATTGCCAAATTAGAAAACCTTCGCAATATTTTCGGGTTTAGGTATTCACAATATTGCATGGTTCGATGGATTACATTCCGCAGTACCAAATATGATTCTATTGATAATCATCCTGTGTCTGCAATATGTATGGCCAACAATCACGACAAGTCAAACAAAGAATTATAACTTTCAAAGGCTGGTATCTATTCATTGAACGCTATTAGGTCGTCAAAATTATTCATTGCCGTATATAAGTTCTGATTTGCGAGCGCCCACAAAAGTTAATAGTGGTTCTGACCTCTAATAAGTTGAGAGCAAAACCTATAGAAAATTATCTGAAGCAATTTCCGAAACAACAACAAATATCCTTTTGATATTTGTTTATTTTTTTTCTAGCCTTGTCGTTGTCATAGTATTCGATTTAGCAAAACCAAGAACCTATAGTTTGTCAAAATCTTTCCTAGTGGAAAATTGGAATAACTGGCAATTAGTTACCCAGAACATAAATTTATCAGAAGGATGAATGTGAAACGTAAAACTCACTAACAGGGGGATTTAACTGGCAGCTAATTTAAGTGCTAGTTAACTAATCATAACTTTACTTTTACATTGTGAAACAGACGCTAAGAAACCCAAATTAATTTTTTTTCTATGTATGGAATTCTTTTAATTTTGTTCATTTTAAAGTTCTTCAAATTTTAATAATTATAGCTTAGTTAGTTTTAAAAATAAGCGATTTTCAATGTCCCCCGCTCGTTGATGCATGTGCGACATCTAACCATTTACTGCTTGAAGAGTTGACACTGAAATAGCCGCAATTGTTTCTTAAATTGCTTGCTTTAATTCATTCAAATTTGTTGGTTTTGACTTGTAGACTTACTGTTTGCAATAACCCCACAAAAAAAATCAGGTGCAGTAAGGTTAGGTGGCCTGGGAGGCCAACGGAATGAGGAGTTCCTGGATATCAGCTTGTTCGGAAATTTTATTCGCAATTCTGTCATAACAGGCCTGGCTATGTGACGAGCTGCACCATCTTGCTAAAACCAAACAGTTTTGAAAGGAATTCTCTATCGGTGTAATTCTAGATAGAAAAATTCTCTCAACATGGTCAAGTAACGGTCTCCAGTGACCGTAACGGTGTGACCGTTTTCTTCGAAGAAATAGGGCCCGACAATGCATCGTGACGAAACTGCACACCATACTGTGACACGAAGTTGATGCAATTCTGTCTCATGGAGTATCTGTGGGTTGGAAGCACTCCATATTCGACAATTTTGTTTGTTGATGTTGCCGTTTAAATCAAAATGAGCTTCGTCAGACATAAAAAGATAGTTCAACATGTTTCCGTCCTCTTTGCATCTTCTGGCAAAATTCCAAGCGAATCGGCAAGTCTGCTGCATTCAGTTAGTTGACCATTCGGATTTTATAGGGGAATAAGTCCAAGTCATTGTGCATAATTGACTGCAATGACTGTCTGCTTGTACCCATTTAAGCAGATAAGTTTCTTGTCGAAACTCTTGGATTATTTTGTATGGCAGCAGCTACAACAGCTATTGTTTCCTCCGTCCAAACTGAAGGATATCGATGGTAAGGTCTTCTTTCGACCGTTCCATGCTCAGCAAAATTGTTGACAAACCTCATTATAGTCCATCTGCTCGGAGGATTGCCGCCAAACGTGCGCCTATATTCTCTTTGAACCAAAATTACGGACTCCAGTGTATAATACACGAATTCTTGCTTCAGTGCCCCAGTTATCAATTTTTATTAAATCTAAGAATCAATCTGCAAAATAAAAAAAATTAAAATTACTGTATTCATTAAATTCAAAAAAAAGTTATTAAATTTTTTTTTGTAGCAGCAGTAAATTTATTATTAGGTACGCCTGTTTGTGACTTGTGAGGTACGTTATGCTCACATATTTTCCTTTTCTTTAAACTTTGTTTTGAGTGTTAAAATGGCAAATTCTAACTAAAAAAAATATATTTTGGGTGAGGCACTTAATTAACTTTCTTATAAGAACAAATATTTAAGAAACCAAAAACGACCCTGTCAATTATAATAAATCAATCAATCCATTTTGTTTACTGTTCTGAATGAAATGTAGCTTCTGATTGATTTGTGATCTTTCTTCAAACTGTTTGTATGTTCTTCCGACAGGTTCAATTATGGTCTGCAATTAATCAATCCATATTTATTTACGTACCTAAAAACTGTCCCATACTCAAAACTTGAATTTGAATTTATTCTCTGGCTCTAGGTTAACTTATGAGTTTTCTGTATTTACCATATTCTGTATCATCAGTGAATTTAATTTTAAGCAAAAGGACAATGATCTATAAAAATATTCAAACAAAACAAAAGACAAGTTCTCAACCCATTGCTTTTGTTTGAATCATGTTTAGGTATGCGTGTATATTATGTATATTAATGCTTCAAGAAAATTTGTTAGATGGGGCCATGATCTTAAATGTCAAAATGTCGGATTGATAATTTTGATTTCAATATGTCCATAAAACACATTTAAAGACAAATCAAAAAGTGCAAGAGGTCCATTCCTTCGCCTCACAACAACTGTGTTTGTTTTGGTTTAAGGGTATTTTCGAGGCGCAGTTTTCAGGATGCTAAAAGAAGAACAGAACTTTGAACTGTATTTTATTCCTCGTGGAAAATCTTTCTTACTTATGATGGCGCTACAGTCAAGGTCGGACCAAAGCCTCATCCAACAAGCGTCTCCAACCAGCTCAGCCCTTAGCTAGCTGTCTCCAGTTTCGCACGCTAGGTTGGTTCAGTTCCTCTACCACCCTTCTGCTTCACCTGAGACACGGTATTCCTCTTGTGCGACGTCCTTCCGGTTTGGATTCGAAGACTTTACGCCGGAGCATTGTTTTTCATTCACTCTACGTGACCCGGGTCGTTGGACCATAACCCAACGTATTTTTCCAATTATGTCAATGTCGTTTGCGTATCTTAGTAGCTGGACGGACTTTTGCAAGATTGTGCCTCTGGTGTTGACGTTGGAGTTTTGCACAATCTTTTCAAGAATGATGTGGAAGAAATCACATGACAGCACACCGCCTTGTCTAAAATCTTTTTGACATCAAATGCATCTGTTAGGTTTTTTCCGACCGTGGAACAGCGTGAGTTTTCCATTGTCATCTTACACAGACGGCAGATCTTTGATCGCCGTAGAGTGAATACCATCGATCAGATGGTGGACTTTCCGGGTCTGAAGGACCTATCAAATTGTTGATGAAAGGCTTCAAACGTTCACACAGCACAGCAGACACCTCTGTAGTTGGTGCAGTTCAGGAGATCTTCTTTCTTGAGGATCGGGTATACGATGCTGAGGTTCGATTCGTCGGGCATGCTTTCCTCCGACCAAATTTTGCAGATGGTGCATGCTCCTAACCAAATCATATCCAGCTGCTTTGTACAATTCAGCGGCTAGTTCGACGCGTCCAAGCGTGCCGGGAATTTAGGGATTTGGTCTATTTGAGCGATAAATAGTTTCACTTTTAGGTTCAGAATGACCGCGATACTTTTGAAGATACACACGATGGGTTGCAACAACTGAACGATTACATTTAATGAACATTTTTTTTTATGAGAATTTATCCAGATATTGGAATGAAAGTTCTATGAAGGAGTTCACTCGGGCGTATACTCGTTATTTTTTCAGAAAATAAAAGAAGAAGCTTAGCCTCACTTTTTCTCAAGAAGCATTCGATCAACAAAACAAATTCCTGCGGCACAAATTAGGAAGAAAATACTAAATATTTTCCAATGCCGGCTTATGAAATGGTTTATGCTTGGGTTATAGACGTCAGACCTACACATAAAGTCCGTGGTACATCCACTAATATCCTTGAGCATCCGGCACTGCTTCCGTTTTGAGTCAGCAGATTGCACTGCATGACTTTCGATGCACTTATTTGCTTTTGGAAACGTGTGTCAAATTCACTGTCACTTGCGTTTTCGTTTTAAGTGTCAGCTTAATTTAATTAGTTCCATCAAGCCCAAAACTATCTAAGAGTATTTTTTACTCGGGCATCGGGCTTATAATATTAATTATTATAATATTTTAAATCAAAACACAAATACGACACAAGGAAATGCCTTGTTCCCTTAGATTCAATTGCAATATCGTGACTAAAAGAGGGTGTACCAAAATTAACGCAAGATTTTAATTAAATAAAAACACACTACTAAATCTAAACTGTCAAAACAGGGACAATATTGACTGTAGCATAGTTAGGCCTCAGTACAACAAATGCCCAAGTGATCTTCAATCAAAAAGAAAAATATGAAAGCTAGCAATAGAATGTTTATATAAATTATCAAAATTTTATTCTATTTCTCTTTAACAAACGGCAACAAAGAAATGATAACATTTTACATATTTTATTGACATTTTATAGATGATTGAATAATATTGTTGTGCAATCGACTGAAGTTCATCACACATATGCAGTTAAGTCGTAAAATAGACGTTTCCGATGCTTTCTCATGTCATAAGAAATACCAACCAGGTTGTTGACTCTCGTCTGATATTTTCATTTAAGTAAAAACCAAATTGACTTTTGGTTCCATCCCACCTATCAATCAAATCTGTTCAACCACACAAAAATGTATTTTCCCATAAGCTTAGCAAACACGGAAGAGTATTTTTGCAACATGTCACTCAAAAACATTTTTGTTGATGCTACTTATGAATGAAAACATTAAGGAATAAAATAAAGCGGAAACAAGACAAAGCAGATTGATAGCCTATATTTCAATCATCACATATGGCATGATTGAGACTAAAACTGAAATGTGTCTAAGCGATGACATGATAATTGGTGTGGTTTTTATGAGTAGGTCTTTTATTTTGAGGTTTAGAAACTTAATTGATTTTTTGTTTTGCTTTTGATTGAACCTGAAGCATTAATGTCAATTAAGGTGATTTGTTTTGGTAGTGGAACAATGTCAATCGAGTGTTTTAAATTTGTATTAACAACTCTTATTTATATTGAAATTGTTTTCGCCCTCATATTTCATTTAATAGAGCTTTGTTTAATTTTAATCTTTTCTTTCAGACTTGGAGCGCGAGCCATATAAGATGACGTATTTGTTGAAACTTTTGTGTGAGTATAAGTTATTTGTTTACTAGCTTAAAATTAGGTACTTATAGGTAGAAGAAGTTGACATTTTGATCAAGTGGGTACGGAAGAACCATTTGCAAGTCCTCGATTTTACAGCCCTAATTGTTGGGCTAATTTTCTTGTAGGGTGTCTTATCGCTTTTATTTATTTGCAAAAAAAAAACAGGAAATTGTTCGACGATGAATTAACATGTAAAAACATTCGTATATTTTAACATCTCATGCACACGGTTCATTTTTTACTCATCGCGAATGACGTTTGACTGTTGTGATAGGTACGCCAAATAACTTTTTTTTTTTGAAAATGCTATAAAAAAAACTACTGAATATTTTCTCAAATTTCTTTTTTTATTTGAAAGTACAATCCTTCCAGTTAATAATGGAAAATAATTTCATTCAAATGGCTGCCTCGACTGGCCATGCAGTAGCCTACACGATCGGTCCAATTTTTAAGCACATTATCGATTGTGTGCAGCTGTATTTCATCAATGGCTTCACGAAGATTGTCCTTTAAAGCGTCAATTGTCTCTGGCTTGTCGGCGTAACACTTATCTTTTACGGCACCCCACATATAATAGTCCAACGGTGTCAAATCGCAGCTCTAAGGTGACCAAACGTCATCAGCTCTGCGGCTGATAATGCGATCTTCAAAAACAGGGCGCAAAACATCGAGTGTAGCTTCGGCTGTGTGGCACGTAGCGCCCGTCCTGTTGAAACAAAATGTTGCCAATATCCTCTTTCAATTTTTGACATTTCTTTCACATGAGAGTTTGTAATTATTTATAGCGAATAAAGTTCACCGTTTTACTAGCAAAACCCAAAACAGTATTGATTTTTGAGGTTAAATACAAATATTTGGTTCGTTGGGAGTGTGGATTGTGTTTAACGCGAATAGAATTTGACAGTTCGTGGCAACTAGAATTCATTTCGTGAAGAAAAAATTTGTTTTCTCAAAATAAATAGTATTTGATGTTAAAATGTAAATTTATGCATCGTAAATCAAATATAAACTGTATTTTGAGAATTCGACAGAAAAAAAAGGGTGGGAGTTTGTTTCATTCATTCGTCGTTTGTTGGTCCTGCTCATGGAAATCTTAAGAAAATGAGTTTGTAAGTTCAACAAAAAACAATGTGACAGTTCTTTAATTAAAAAAAAAACTTATCGCCTTAAGTTGCGACTTAGCTAACGGCCCTTGAGCATGTTTTTTAACACTATCAAAATTGGTCGAAGAGAGCTTAAGCCAAGCACAGTCTAACGATCAATGGCTTGCCAACATAGTAGACTATGTTATACCAACAGCTTATCACTTTGTGCAGTGTTCGTTGTTTGATGAAACAAAAACAAGACAGTTAATAAAATAAGATTAATATATAACAAATAGTTACAAACTTTAATATTTTACAAAAAAACATTTAAAAATGTAGAACACTGGTCACGAGTAAAAATTTTACTGTATTCTTGCTAAGTTTTAAATCAGCAGCTGCCCGTGGCTTAGTGGTTAGGTGCGTTGACTGCGAAGCAGAACGTTCGTGGTTTCGATTCCTACTCGTGCCCATATAGTTTTTATTTCATCTTTCACGGGTACTGCCTCTTGCGAAGAACTGACACAACTTCAAAGAGTATCAATCTGTCATGAAAAAGTGCTTCTCAACTTTGCCGTTCGGAATCGGCGTAAAATTGTAGGTCCGGTCCCCTCAATTCTTGACACGCACCCAGAGAATTGTTGATGAGAGTAAGTCACTTAAGCCTTGCCTGAAGCCTACTGACACGTGCTCATAAAATCCATAGTTGGTACGATGTTTTGGTTCATGTACCATGTCCTTCTTGCGAAGATTATAACCGCCACCCCGATGGTTGAAAGATATAGTAGTTCTGGTGCATCTGTAACACCAGTTATAACTTGATGGAAGAATACCATGTCGTTGTTGTTTCGTCTATTTGACAATGTTTCCATCTGGAGAGTTAATAAACGGTTTCCATAAGAGGGGACATTCAAAGGATCACTCCATAGATTACCTTTGAAGGCAAAACGAGTAAAATTTTGTTAAACAGATTCTAGCCTCTCAATATGAATATCGTCATGAAGTGACCAAATCCGGGAAGTGTATTCTAGGTGAGGACGAATATAGCAATTATATAGAACGCGGGTGATATTTGGCTCACGGAACTCCTTTGACCAACGCTTTATAAATCCAAGTATTGAGTTGGCTTTATTCACGATGTTGTTAATGTGCACAGAAAAATCTAACTTTGGAGATCTCATACGGAAGTTACACGGGTTAGAATATGCTGTGAGATAGCGTAGTCATATGAAGACGATGCACGCTTCCTTGAAAAGGTCATTGTCATTGTTTGAAATTTTATTGGATTTAGATGTTAACTATTTTTCTCACACCACAATGCAAAACTATTTCATCTTGTAGAAGAATGTGATCATTACTAGAAGAGATGTTTTTGTAAATTTTCATATCATCTACGAAGATGAAAATTTTGCTATTACGTACACATAACCGAGCATCGTTTATAGCTAAATTAAAAAGTAGAGGTCCTAGGTGGCTACTTTGTGGAACTCCCCAATAACTAATAAGCAAAACATTACTTAGAGATAAAATGACTGAATCTTACCTCTTAAGACGAGATATGAGGATATCCAAGTGATGAAAATGTTAAGACAATCAACACTTTACTCTTATTAATGCATAAAAGCATTTTTCACTTACTTCACAGAATAAGGGTTAATCCTTCGCTATTCTATGCAGAGATCAAAGTAGAGAGGAAACTAAGCTGTCAAATTGTCTATTTCGTTCATCAATTCAGTTACTCACGTTTAAAATAAAAATTGCAGGATTTAGGGGGTAAAACGCAAGTCAGTTTCCGATCTCCTTCTTTCTCTGATCTCTGATTATGTGTTTTATTAACTTGGCTGTGAAAATATTACCTAAAACTCACACTTCATAGAAGGAAACATCTCTGCAAATGTATTGAATAACGCCCTCTTGTGTTGGAGATTCTCTTCCTGAAAAAGTAAATTTCAAAAGTTTCGAAGAAATTAATTCTCTATATTGGGAGCTTGAAAAAAGTTTTTGTTTCGAAACTTAACAAATCTGTAATTAACATGACAGTATGAGCAATAAAGTTTTTGGTCCATTGAGGTGACTTTGAATCAAGCGTTTGAGTTTGCTGTAAGCTGATAAGATTAACATATTCTCCGAGTGCATTAATACGGATTTTATGCAAGTTTTAAGACCCTTTTCGACTTTTACCCTGCCTAAACCTTTCGTTTGCAAATAGGCACAATACGATTTAGTGTAGGAAAACTTATTTGAAGGTTTTTTGTTTATTAAGGCCATTTTCATTGGGCATTGAACCAAGATAGCTTTTATAGGAATGCTTGACTTCTTAAGAGGTTTTTCGGCCTTCACAATAAAAAATAATTATTAAAATATATAACGAAACGGTGACTTTAAAATGTGTTTGACTTGATAGCTCTTGAGTTTAGGATTTGAAATTGCAACTTTCTGGTATTTGACCTACTTTATGAATATTACCAATGCAAATGTGAAAAAGTACGTACTTATTTACAATTAACTTGACACTGAAAAAAGTAATCCAATAACTGGATGTCAAGAGGTTTGTAAGACGGTACTCTATACTCAGTTGATGATACTTAAGCCCATACTTGTCTAGGAAAACCTTAACTGTAACCTTCTTAAGTGAATAGGTTCAAGATTGATGTGATGATGAAAGTGAAGAAAACTATTAATAATAGCACCGCGCTCAATTTGTTTTCGAATTGAAAAATGTCCCAATTTAAAAATAGTATAACAACAAATTTACTTGCAAAAATTTACCCAAATCTACTTTTACAGTATATTGCCTTTGTCTAACGACACTCCATTTACGAGGATTAAGAGCAGAAGCGAAATTTGAAGATGCTGACCAAGTCAATGAGTTCATTACAATGAGGTATCCATCTATCTATGAATATGATAAATTATGCAAAACCTACATTTGTCTACTTGTTCCATAGTTTTAGCTCAAGCCATCCGTACGATTTGCGACAAACAATTCCCGGTGAACCAGAAATCGATTATCCAATCTACAGTGCAGTTCCGAGAACAAATTTCGATTGCAATGGTCGTCATGAAGGTTTACATAGCTCTCAATTCGTTGAAAACATTTTTGTAGGAATGAATTTTTGTATTTTTAGGTTATTATGCTGACGTAGAAGCCAGATGTCAAGTCTTCCGAATTTGCGCCAATACCGACTTTGTTGGAAAAGGCTTTGCCTTCCTTTGTCCAAACGGAACGCTGTTCAGTCAGAAAAATTTCGTCTGCGATTGGTATCGCAATGTTGACTGCGGTGAAAGTGAAAGATTTTACAGTAAAAATGACAATAATCGTATTGGTTCTAAGTCGGATATGATGAAAACCGTACGTCAGATGATGGAACATCCAATGAAAACTATTAGTATTGCCTTGAATCGTGGTAAAGCAACTACACCAAAGCCAGTTTTGTACACTAATACAGTTCAAAGTTCAACCAAGGCGCCCAGGAATGTCCAAACGATTCCGACAACGGTCAGGCGACTTCCAAGCCGGAGTAATGTCTACTTGGATAAAAAATCGGACACACCAAACACCGAACGGGATGTGGCACCCTTTCAGATAGACATTAGATCAGATGGACCAACTAAGTTGCTATCACCCCCTCTAGAGGATGATATTAAGCCATGGAATGATGCATCTGTGACAGTTGCGCCACCCTCACCAACATTTTCACCTCCTTTCGAGTCCCCAATATCAGTGGCTCCATATGATGGTCCATCTCCTTCTAACGACGCTTCATTTGAAACATTCTCATCTGGTCCACAATCTGAATCACAGCAACTATCACCAAATGATGGAAATGTTAACAACAAAGAGGTCTACATCTCGAGTTTGGGAGAATTGTCAACAGATCCAGGGGCAAACTTCAATCCACAAACTTCCCGGATTATTTCCGATCCACCATCAAATGCCCTTGAAACTGAAATCAAACCTTTAAACGCTAGTTCGTTGAATTTTGCTGAAAAAGTCAATGCTGGCTTAAATGGACTTGAGATTGAAAACCAAAATGGAATCATTGCCCCAGACTATGTGAAGAACTTGATGCAACAAAACGCAGGCCAAAACGACGAAGCCATTCAGCCAGTACCATTTGACCTTGCTTCCAATATCAACAGCTTGTTGGATGAGGCCACTTATGAGACTGAATTGGAAGTGCCACACTCAGAACATTATCATCACGAGAATTCTGAAACTCAAGGAATCGGAACACCAACAAAGAAGTCATTTAGATTCTTGAGTCGTGGATTTTCTCATGAGAGTCCGACTTATGAAATTAGATCGGCGTCAACTTCTAAGAACGTATTTCGAACAACACAGGTTTGTAGCATTTTTTGCTGGCCCTGAAACGTGCCTCTACCATCATTGACAGTTTTTTGGTTTTGACACCAACTCTTTTGTTTAGAACTGTTATTCTTTTCTTCTTTGCTTTCTTCCTTCTCTAACCTTTTTCCTCACTATTTTTTTCGTCTCTTCTTAATACTCTTTAGCCATCTACATCAACACAATCATTAAGTAATTCATTGATCACGACATTATTAACTACTACTGAAAGTTCAGTGACACCTTCAGAATCTTCTCAAATCTTAGCATCAGAATTAGCTACTGAATTGAGTACAAGTCCTGAAAACTCATCACTTTCATCAGAAACAGTCGATTCCCAAATTGCAGACCTCCCAGAATTGGCCTTGGAATCACAAATACATTCCAAGCAAGCTGTCAAACGAGAACAAAAAGAGTTAAGAAATTTCGATTCTATTGAGGCTCCTACTTTGGAAGTGAAGAACGAAGAGACGAATCCTAAGCCAACAGCTACTGAGGAACATTCAGAAAAACCTAGTTCGTCAAAAGATTCTATTTCGGATGTTATCGCGGAGGATAAAGCAGATGCAAATAAAAAAGCTGAAGACTTGCTCCTTGCGGGTGTGAAACAAATCACTGTAACTGACCCCAGTGAAAAATCCAAGATCACAGAAAACGAAGATGATGTTCCAGTTGTGCCAATTTATACCCGATATCAAGAGTCCCAAAATTCAACACCACATATAAGTTCCTCGTCTACCACACCAACATCATTATCATCATCAACTCCCAACTCAATTTCAACAGTTCTTTACAGCGTTACCACTGATTATCCAACTACTTCGACCACTAATACACCAACACCTAGTCTACCAACATCCACTCTTCCTGCTGAAGATACTTCATCAACTACGCCAGCAGTATCGATTAAAAGATTTACAGTTGGTAGTGGTAATCGTCGACAGACTTCAAGGCCGATAACTTATTCCAGACGGAATAACTTGCCAAGAAATGGCAAAAGAACCACCACATCAACAACCAAATCAACAACTACAACTGCTGCTCCGACTTATCGTGGAAGGTCAGGGTCGAGAAAAATTTCCACAACTCCAGCTCCAATATCAAGCACAACAACAAGAATATCAACCACTCCTCGAAAACGTCTAAGCAGCAACCGATATACTTATGGATCTCGTAGACGAACAACTGAATCAACAGCTTCATCAACATCTTCAACAACAACATCAACAGTAGCTCCTCCAAGTAGAAAACTAAGTGTCCGCAGTTCTGATTCAGCATATCCTGATCTAACTGCCGTTGCAAGTACTTACAATGCTGCTCCAAATCGTGCATACAACTCGATTCGTCAGGGTTCATACAAGTCAACTCAAACCAAACGACCACGTCCAAGTCATAGAAACAGAATTGCATTCACTTCCAACAACACCTCAACGACAACCACAGCAAAACCATCAACTAAAACTTCTACAACAACACAGCAACCAAGAAGTACATCATCATTGCCAACTCCTACTCTAGGTCCATTTTCATATCATGAAGCTACTCTTTCTCCTATGTCTATTTCATCAACAACGCCGGAATCTTTACCGGCTACATACCTTTCATTTAATGACCTTACTAAATCCATAACCGACGATTCAATTTTACAGACTTTGAGAAAGAATCAAGACTTCAACAGACAACTGGTTGATTCAGCAGCCTTTAGAAATCAACAACAGGGTGAGTGATTTAATAACCTTTGTTTCATTTTTTGTTTATAAAATGTTCGCTTTCTCAGTTTCACCAAGACAACAACTTTTATTCTCAACATCCTCGAGACCTCAACAAGTCTTTTCAACTAAGAGACCCCCGATTCCAGTGGCTACAACTCTTCCCTTTCTTCCACTCAAAGACTTTATCGCCAGTAAATTTGGAGCTCAGTATAGTCCAGAACCTCCGAAACTATCAACAATTCGACCAACATTGAAAACACCAATACAACAATATTCGAAGCAACAATACGGAAGCTTACAACAAGAGTTTGTTCCTCACCAACAACCAAAGCAAGTTGTCAAACATCAAATTCCAGTCCAACCAACAATGGTCACTCCATTTCAACAACAATCCCAACTCAGTGTACAACAACAACAACAACAACAACGACAACAGCAACAACTCTTTCTCGAACAACAACTTCGACTACAACAACAACTGCAAAAATTCCAACAACTTAAACAAGAACAAAATCTACTACAACAACAATATCAAATTCAACAACAGAAAAAGCTTCAACAACAACTAGTTCAACAACAGCAAAAACAGTCTCAAAAACAGCAGTATTTCCAACAAAACCAACAACAACAAGTTTATCCAACTCAACAATACCAGCCCAATCAATTACAACAACAGCAAAGAGTTCCAACTCAACAACAGGTTTCAACAAAAATTGTCCCTTCTGTTGAACAACAATTTCAAATTCAACAATCAGTACCCCTAACGACAACACCTCTTCAGCAAGAACAAAAACAAAAATCACAAATCCAAATCATACCATCCCAAATGACAATGTCTCAAACCATTCACGGCCAACAATTCAACTCGAACGCCAAGTCGGAAATAGGATCAATTAATGTTCGTTTGCCAAGCAATTTTGTTGGTTTGATTCCGAGTACGAATATTTTCGATTCGACCCGGAACTCATTGGAGTTTGCCCAGAGGCGAAGTGATCTTGCATTGGATGATGTGCTCGGTGCTCGGGAGAGGAAGTCTGTTTTTGTTGGAGTTAGTTCTTATGATGTGCCATTAAGTAGTGTTGGGCGCTTGGCAAATGATGTTACTTTTTTGCTTCGCCAGCGAAGACTTTAGGATTGAGAGGTTCTTTGAACGAACTTTAAGCTGAATTAGTTTTAAATTAAAGTTAAGAGGAAAGAATGAAAGAAAAATATTATTATCAGGAGCCAGTAATTGTCATAATGTTGCATTAAAAAGTTGTTATTCCTTTTCGCTTGCGAATTTATAAATTTTAAGCCCTAATTTATGTTTTGTGTAAGAAAACACTATTTAAAATATTAATTTATAAAATAAATTTTATTTAATTGATGTTTCGCCTATTGCTTTTTTTTAACGAAGTTCCTTCGTAAAAATCGTCATGTAAAGAAATGATCCTCATGTTACAAAATGAGGTGTGCCTTCCATCACCGGATAAGTAACATAAGTAAGTTGTGTATTTGCTCCTTCACAACTCCAATAGGAGCATATACTCTCACTACCAATGAGTTGTGAGAGGCTGATCCTTGCCTTGGTAGCTCATCTGCCTTCTCATTTCCCCCAAGTCCCTATGGCCCGGTATCCAGATTAGAGTGACGCTCATGTCAAGTTCCTTGAGAGCCTCTCTGCATTGCTGGACCAGTTGTGAGGATGATAAAGCTGAATCAATGGCTTTAATAGCTGCCTGACTATCTGTTAGTATAGCTACGTTTTGGTTCTGTCGGATATTTTTAAGGGCTATACAAGCTTCCCTTATCGCTAACAATTCTGCCGGGAATACATTGGCTAAGTCGGGAAGCCTAGAGGATTTTGAAATCTCAAGAGATTCACAGAAGACACCTGCACCAACACCGCACCAT
The DNA here is from genome assembly GCA_943590905.1 of Sphaerophoria taeniata. Lineage (NCBI taxonomy): Eukaryota > Metazoa > Arthropoda > Insecta > Diptera > Syrphidae > Sphaerophoria > Sphaerophoria taeniata. Next base: position 19,232,802 of record OX016540.1, on the reverse strand, counting down.
CTTCGAACCATCCGTGAAGATAGTTGTTGTCGAAGTCTTCACATCACATCGCCTTCCTCCCCGTCGATTCTTGACGGGAGCAAGACTCTAAACTTCTTTGAGGTGTTTAGGGTAGGGATAAAGTAATCTGTGGTTGTGGAAAGGATGTCTGACGGTATCAGGCTTGTTTGGTTGCAGTGCCCGTAGGATCTGGTTTTCCAGCAGCCTATTTCTTTGAGTCTCATGATACTGCAGGACACCTGATATTTAATGAAGAGGTCAATCGGAAGAAGGTCCAGGAAGACGTTAAGTGCATCCGTTGGACAGGACCTAATTGCCGCTGATATCCCTACGCAAGCATTTCTCTGTACCTTTGTAAGCTTGTTTACTATGTAAGATTTGCTGAGAGCGGGTCACCAAACAATGGACTGGGGGCCCCACTTTTTGCCAACGGGTTTGTTTCAGACGTAGAAGGCAACGCACGCCTTCCTCACCCGTTCTTCAATGTTAAGCTTCCAGTTTAATTTGGTGTCTAGTATTACGCCTAGATAATTAGCACTGGAAAGTGTTTGACCGTTTAACCGAGGTACAGTGATAGGTGGTACCTTGGTTTTGGTGGTGAAAAGCATCAACTCGGTTTTGTTATTGTTAACCCTAGTCAACAGCTCGCAGCCCAGGTGCTTACTTACTTGGAAATTTTTCCTGAAACTAGAATGACCAGAATGACTAGAATCATTATGCCAGAGCAGAGACACAGTGAGCGCTAATATACAGTTAATGTGAAAAAACATTTTTGTATAGCGTTTTTCGATTGAACGAGTAGATATGGAGTGACGCATCCAAAGAAAACATTTCACACCAAGGACTTTGCAAAAGTTTTGTGATGTTCCTTGTTAACAAAGGCTTGGGTATCCAGAATCAACTAAGGTAGGATATAGGAAGAGTAAACCTTAGTTCGGTCCAATAGAAAGAAAGATAAATGTTTCTAGGTTAAAAAATTCTATTTATTTAATTTCGTATATATAGTTGCGGTATTAGACTAAGTTGACAGGAATTCTTCCTGGTGATGACTTTCTTCCTTCACGGCTCGGAACTTCATGTACTTCTCGGAACTTCATGTACTTCTCGGAACTTCAGGTGCCTCTTGGCTTTCTGATGATTTAAAGATGAGCACGATGAATGCATGTGTAATTTAGGGTTTCCCTTAGTGTATCAACGGACTTTCTTCCGGCTTTCAACGGCTTGGTAACCGGTTATCAACAAGGTTTAACTTTTGGCTCATCAACGGCCTTGAACCAGTTTATCAGAGGTATTTCCTCCGGCTTTCAACAGCGATTAACCGGTGTATCAACAAGGTTTCCCGCGGCTTATCAACGGAGTTTCCTCCGGCTATCAACGATCTATCGATCGGCTATCAACAAGGCTTCCTTTCGCTCATCAACGGCTTTGAACCGATTTATCAATGGAGTTTCCTCCGGCTATCGACGGCAGTTAACCGGTGTACCAACAAGGCTAACCTTGACTAATCAACAGCTTTGAACCGATTTTTCAATGGAGTTTCCTCCGGCTATCAACCGGTGTTTCAACGGTCCGGGATTTATACTTTGACCGACTGAGCGGCTTCCGTATCTTCAACCTTCTTCTGTCTTCAACGGCTCGCTTTCTTTTGCACATTTCTTATAAAAACTGGTTGTGAATTATATTTGGTCGAGTGTAAAATTTTATACAAAAGTCTTTCTGGTACGATATGAATTATATTTTGTTGGTATAATTCATGCTATTTCATTATCTGGGCCCTATTTCATAAATATTGACAGGTGCGACAGGTGACAGGTGACAATTTGTAAATGACAAACCTGACAATTGTATAAATTCGGTACCATAAAAAAATTGACAACTTTGTAAAATTCCCTGACAATTTTACAAAGTTGTCAAGATTTCGGATCATAAAAAAATTGTCATGACAATGAATTGTCAGGGATTTTTTCAAAAATTGTCACAAATTCCCTGAGAAATTTGTAGTGACAATTTTTTTATGAAACAGAAAAAATAATACAAATTACAATTTTGTCAGTATATGGTTGACAATTGTGACAGGCAATTGAGTTTCGGTCGTAAGGTGACAATTTTATTTTAATATAATGTTTTCAAGTGAAAGTGACGACGAACGCGAGGTACGCCACCCTCGAGTTTTTAGACAAAGGATAAACAATGATTTCGCTTCATTAAGTGATTATCAATTTAAGGAAAAATTTCGCGTCTGCAAAACAACAGCAGAATATATTTTGTTAAAAATCGGTCATCTTCAGCATCCCACAAAAAGAAACCATGCTCTTGATGCTAAGACCCAAATTTTATGTGCTTTACACTGGCTTGGAAGTGGAGCTCAGTACCATGTAGTTGCTGATGGACAGGGTGTTTCTAAAAGTTCCATTCAGCGCTGCGTCAAGATATTTTGCAATCTGACGGTAGATAAACTAATGGGGGAAGAAATCCGCTGGCCTTCGGAAAATATTTTATCTATACCTACACGTTTTAGACATTTTGCTAATTTTTCTTGTGTTGCTGGCATTGTTGATGGGTCATTAATAAGAATTGATGCACCAACTGATAATGAATCAGCATTTGTTGACAGAAATGGTGACCACTAATGCCATGTTTGTATGCGGCCCAAATTTGGAGTTTTTTTATGTTTCTGCACGCTGGCCTGAATCCGTTCACGATGCTAGGGCTTTAAGGAATAGCTCATTAGCTGGGAAAATAGATGGAGGCCATTTCCAAATGCTATAATTTTAGGAGACAGCGGTTATGGGCGAAAAAATTGGCTGATAACACCAGTTATTCCACCCCAAGTTGAACAATCTGAAGCAATATTAAGATTTTTGAGGGCTCATAAGAAAACGAGGAGGCTTGTAGAAAATGCATTGGGCATTCTGAAGGAAAAATGTCCTTGCCTTAACTATTTGAGATTGTCACCAGCAACTGCATGCAAGGTTATTTTGACTTGCACAGTACTGCATAACTTGGAAAAACGTTTGGGAAGTGAACATACACCATTTGAAATGATGGACGATGATAATGGTAAGTAAGATAATACAATCAAATTTTGTAAACATGTACTCAACTAATGTAACATTAAAGATGCTGAAGATATACTTGAAGAAGAAGATGTCACAACCAACGAAGTGGAAGTCAACGAACCTACATCGATTGATGTTTTTCGCACGGTTGTATCCAGATTTTCTTAAATAAACAACAAAATTGGTGAACTGAAAGTCATGTTACTCTCCTAACTTATGAATAAAAAAAATAGTCTTACAAAATAAATCTTTTATTTCTTGTATGTGCATGTTAAACTGTTAGCAAAATTAAAAAAAAAAAAAAATTTGAGTGTAAACTTAAAAAAATCAAACATTAACATACATACATTTTCGTTCATTTGTCATAAAAAGAATAAATTAAAACATAAATTCTATATAAGATGGCATGGAAATTTGTTTCATTTTCATTTAAACTGAAATTGTTGTTGATATGATCAATCAGTTTCATCAGAGTCCATTAATGCATCATTAAGGGCCTGAGATAACATATCATTTTGTTTGACTGGTTGTCTCTCTTCACACAATTTCTTAGTAAAAATTGAAGGTGAGAGCTTTAGTTCTCTCTCTTTTTGTAATATATCCAATTCTTTAAGATAACATTCCCTTTCTAAGATTTTTAATTTTAATTCCAAATTTTTTTTTTCAATTTCATGTTTTGTGTTAACTGTTTGATTCCTACTTGGTTCTTCCAATCGATGTCTTTTTTTGGGCAGTTTATTTTCACAGCTCGCTTCCTCTAACACATATATTTGTGTTGCGGTAGTGTCATCTCCAGATGGCTCGGGAACGGGTAGACCTTCAATAATGGGTGAAGCTTTTCCTACTATTTCCAGAATTATTTTATCACTTTCGTCTATGATGCATTTTTTACTTCCTCCTGAACCAGTTCTTTTTCTATTGTCTTTTTTTTTCCTAGAATTAGTTTTAAAGTATTAAAAATATTTGTGGTATGACTAATAAATGTTTTTTTTTATTATTAACAATTGTTCTCTTTCTCCAATTCTGCCATATAGTGTCTCGAAAATATTTCCAATCTTTTTTAGAGTCCATTGCGTTGAGGGATTTAACTCTGTCTGCAACCTCCTTCCATTTGTTAGTTTTCTCTTCATGGGTCAAGGAATCGCTGAATTTTCCAAATAAAACGTTTTTATTTTCGAGTAAAATTTTAAGAACACTTATTTTTAGAGTGTTATTCATTGTAATTTAATCTGCACTTCATTTAAGTATTAAAACTGAAATAATACTCTGGAACGAGTTGTAAACAAGGTCAGAGACTAAATGAGAAAAACAGTTATTTAACTTTTTTTATGTTCATGCATACACAATTTGTAAATAAATAATACTGTAGATCAATTCACTTTCTTATGTACGTTAAAAAATATTGCCAAAATATGAAAGTGACAAATTTGTCATTTGTCACGACGAAATTGTCATACCTTGACAACGACAAAATTGTCACGACAAAATTGTCATACCTTGACAACGACAAAATTGTCGTTGTATTTAACTGACAATTATGTCACCTGTCAATACGTTATGCAATGAAAACTTGTCACATAAGTGTGACAAATTTGTAGAATTGTCACCTGTCAATGTTTATGAAATAGGGCTCTGTGGTGTTATATGTTTTCCAACACCCTGTATTAAGAATTTGTAGTGTAAGTTCACAAACGTCAAATTTTTGTGCAGTGATTCTGCATCACTGCTTTTTTGCGATGCTGATGCTTATACAGCTGTTGCTGATGCGATGCTGATCGATTTTATTTTTTTAACGTTAAAAACACTTGTTTCTTTTATTTTATTAATGATGGAAAAAAACAACAAAAGAATCTTCAATTCTTCTATTATTTATTTAAATAGTTATATTTCTGAAAATAAATTAAATTTAAATAAATTATATAATTATCCAACAAATATAATTACATTATTATTAATTAATTATTTATTAATTACATTAATTGCTACTGTAAAAATTACTAAATTATTTTATGGTCCTATTCGATCAATAAATTAATTAATTAACAAATGAATATACCTTTACGTACCAACCACCCTATTTTACAAATTGCTAATAATGCTTTAGTTGATTTACCATCACCAGTAAATATTTCTATATGATGAAATTTTGGTTCATTATTAGGATTATGTTTAATTATTATCAGAACAAAAACATAAAATGTAAAAAAAGAGCCAAGTTCTCTACATATATATATGCGAACAACACTGTAAAAAGTCAGCCACCAAAAGTAATGAGATCTAAAAGAACGCCCAGTTCTTACATGTAAAAGTGTTATATTAAATTTTTTAAATCATAGAAGATAATACAACAATATTTAAAGAAAATAGAAAACCGTTGCCCGTAGCTTAGTTGGTAAGTGCGTTGGCTGACAATAACGGACAAAGTGGGTAATCACCCTCGAAACTGTTTACAGACAATCGAGTACGACAGTGATCACTGTGGCTTGGCTGCTGTAACTCAGATTCCGAACGAGCGCGTGGAATTGGATGAATACGTTCCAACGTATTCTTACAATTACAGTAAGATGCGCTGGCCTCGTTTCACCAACGCCCTAGCGAGAGAACTCCGTTCGAGTGACATAGCCCCACCAAATGACAGAAACTTAACGAACAACGAAATCGACCAACATCTACAACAGATGGACGAAACGATAAAACGAACGATGGAACGGACAATACCGAAATACAAGGAACGCGACCAAAACGACGTCTACAGAAACGCGACTATAGACGCACTTCACAGACATAAAAGTGGACTATTGACAAGACTGAAAAACTTGTACAGACGCTTCACAGACCCACACGACCTGGAGATTAGGGCGCTGAAGTCGTCGATCAAAAACGTAAATCAACTGATTAAAGAGAACTATAGATTTTCAATCAATTTGTTTTGGGACAACAAAATTCGGGCCGTTAATTCTAGCGCCCCGAGTATGTTTCCCCAAATCAATAAGATATTTAGAAAAAATAATCAGAACGACCTTCCGTGCCTGAAACTCCAGAGAACTATAGAGAACAGAGACAGCGCAAATTGATCCTGAGGAAGCCGTCTTGGACGATGACTTCTTTGTGATTGAAGATCCGCAGGAGAAAGTGGAGACAGTTGGTGCTGCCTTCCAGCAAGTGTATAAGGTGAATGCTTGCACTCGCCCGAACCACGACCTGGAGAACAGAGCCTTACTTCATCACTTCTACCTGAGGAATGATATTTCGCATTGGCGATCCGAGAACCGTGGTTTTACCCGGTTTGATGACGACTTCCTAGCAAACGCTATAATCGCCGAGCGAACGGGCCCAAGTCCCTTGCTCATCACGAAGGTAGAACTCCAGCTCATCTTCGATTCAATAAAGAATAAGAAGTCAGCAGGTGTCGACGGTATATCCAACATTGTACTAAGACACTTACCGATTGAGGCCATCGACATTTATACCACTCTGTTCAACAACGCGCTGAATAATGCATATTATCCAGTGCGTTGGAAGACAGCTGTGGTTCATCCTCTCCCGAAAAAGGGAAAGGACAACTCCAATCCTTCAAATCTCCGGTCAATAAGTCTCCTTCCAAGCATCAGCAAGGTATTCGAAAAGATAATCAATAGGGCTCTGGCTGAGTGGGCTGCGGACAACAAAATAATTCCGGATAATCAGTTCGGGTTCAAGGCGGGACATGACACCATTCATGCCGCGTCTAAGCTCGTTTCTGATATCCAATGGAACAAGTCCAAGAAACAATGCACGGGTGCTGTTCTGGTTGATTTGGAGAAGGCCTTCGACACCGTATGGTTAGAAGGGTTGTACCTAAAGCTCAACAGACTAGGCATCAGTAAACCATTGTTGTATATGCTTCATGATATGCTCAACGGTAGAAAGTTTGTTGTCAAAAGTGGCAATGTAACTTCTACCACCACCTTTGAAATTAAAAACGGTCTTCAACAGGGAGCGGTGAACTCGCCAATCCTCTTCAGCATTTACACCAGCGATCTGATAGGTAGCCTTTCCCAGGCAATTGCGTATGCCGACGACCTGATTGCGTACAGAACTGCCCCAAAGGTCGAAGTCATTAGAATTCTCTTGCAACGTGACTCCGAGAAGATTCAGCGATATTGCGATGACTGGAAACTGAAAATAAATGTCCAGAAATGCGAAACAATTCTGTTCCGGACCTCGTTGGCCGGGGCCACGAGGGATACGCGCAAGAATTGGCGCAAGATGGTCATCGTTGGGCCTCACGGACAGCGATTAACGAGCAAAAGTGAAGTGAAGTACCTCGGTATCTGGTTGGACCAGTATCTGTATTTCGACAGACATATAGATGCTGCTCTGACTAAGGCCAGAGGAGCCTTCGCTCTGACGAAACGGCTGTTTTACAGCAGTCGGCTTGACCCCAGAGTGAAGGTAATTTGCTACATGGCCCTCATACGGCCGATGATCGTTTATGGCTGTCCAGTGTGGTTCAACGTTGCACCATCTCAAATGGAGAAGTTTCGGGTGTTCGAGAGGCAGTGTCTTCGGCGCTGTCTCGGTTTGCATCGGACACCGGAATCTTCTTATGTACATTACTATTCTAACGAGGGTCTGTGCAACGAGGCTCGGATTAACAGAATTGACAATTTCGTGATAAAACTTATTCGGGGTCACATTGCGAGAGCTATGACTTCGACGAAAAATTTGATCTTTGGGGCGTTCTATCCGAACGACGAATATTTTGATAGTGCACGCTCGAGCGGCTTCATTCCACCAGAGGCATTCCTCCACCTAGATAAATGCGGTCTGATACAGGACAGATTGGCGATCCCGCTAATCTACCACGTCAGGCGGAGAACCGTCGATCGGCGGCTCCTTTACCATCGAGACGTCCTCGCACAGGACGGAGCAGAGCTCCTCCGGTTCAGTAGGGCTGTGTCCGAACGGGACCGAATTGATAGGGTGAAGCAGGAGCACCAGTTCTGGTGGCTTCAGTCAGCACTTGATAATGGGTAGTCGGGGTGGGGTTTTAAGCCTTGGCCGGCTTGCATACTTGTTTTAGTCTAATGGTTTTGGGTTTTGGTTTACGTAGAGTAGGCATGGTGGCACACATTTGAAAAGGACAACATATAAAAAATACAAAAAAAAAAAAAAAGTGAAATACAAAAAAAAAAGATAGAGATTTGCTGCTGTGGTTGCTCTAGTTTGTAAGTAGTTGTTAGGTAGAATAGGTAGTTTTAGTTAATTTTAAGTTTTATTTTTTAAGGACCTAATTTTAAGTAGTTTGTAAGAAACAAAGATACAAGTCATTGTGTTAGTTTTTTTAAATTTTCTAACAAGAACAAACATTTGAAGTAAAAAAATAAAATAGTTCATAAGCCGAAAGGCATTAATTTTAGTTATCCATGACTTCCTTAGAGCGCCCGGTTGGGGCCAGTAAGTTAAATATAAGATTTAGATCATAAGCTAGTTTTGAATTCTTTTGTCTAGTATATAAGTAGTTATAAGTAAAATGAAATAAAAAATGAATTTTGAAAAAAAAAAAGTGCGTTGGCTGCTAAGCAGGAGGTCGTTGGTTCGAGTCCTACTCAGGCCAAGTTTTTATTTCACCTTTCACGGGCACTGCCTCTTGCGAAGACCTGACAAATTTTCCAAGAGTATCAATCTGTCATGAAAAAGTGCTTCTCAACTCTGCCGTTCGGAATCGGAGTTAAATTGTAGGTCCCCTTAATTCTTCACACGCACTCAGAGAATTGTTGATGAGAGTAAGCCACTTAGGCCCTGGCTCTTCAATAGCTGTCGCGCCACTCTATTTATTTTTTTATTTTTTTATTTAACCAAAACTCTATTAGAATTCCGAATCTCAAAATTCTACGACCAGTTTTAGAAAGTGTGCGGATACCACGCTCCCTGAACGAGCAAATTGAAATTTTCGATTTTTTCCTTTGTATACACCCAAAACCATACCATTGTACCAAATTTCAAGATTCTGCTATTGTTAGAAGTGCTTCATAATTTTGATGATCAGTCAGTCAGTCAGTCAATTACGGTTTTTGAAATTTTTACTGTTCAATATCTCAGAAAGTAGTGGTTCTACAAAATTATGTTTTTCACAGGGCCTTTGTGCCCATGAAGTTAATACGTGATTCAAATTTGAAGCTTTTAACTCTATGGGTTCAAAAGTTATATGGGGTTAAAAATGTGCTTGAGTTCGATCCTGTAAAAAGGGAGTAGTGCTAGAACTTGGCTGGGCACTACCGTGCCCTTTGATCTATATATTTTGTATTAAATTTTACTTACTTTTCATTTTCCTTCTCGATATTTGCAAAAAAATATATGGCATCAAAAACTAATCAGTCTGTGTAGTGATGCTTTTTTGTTTAGTTTTTGCGCATCAGTTTAAGCATTTTCGCTAAAATGAACAGTTGACGACAAAAGTGATGGGAAAATCTGCGTTTATGAACGTTTGACTTTGAATTTTTGGGTATCATTACTGCATCGATGTGATTATGAATTCACACATAGGTCCCCTCAATTCTTCACACGCACCCAGATAATTGTTGATGAGAGTAAGCCACTTAGGCCTTGGCTCTTCAAGAGCTGTCGCCCCACTCTATTTATTTTTTTATTCAACCAAAACTCTATTAGAATTCCGAATCTCAAAATTCTACGACCAATTTTAGAAAGTGTGCGGATACCACGCTCCCTGAATGAGCAAATTGAAATTTTCGATTTTTTCCTTTGTATACACCCAAAACCATACCATTGTACCAAATTTCAAGATTCTGCTATTGTTAGAAGTGCTTCATAATTTTGATGATCAGTCAGTCAGTCAGTCAATTACGGTTTTTGAAATTTTTACTGTTCAATATCTCAGAAAGTAGTGGTTCTACAAAATTATGTTTTTCACAGGGCCTTTGTGCCCATGAAGTTAATACGTGATTCAAATTTGAAGCTTTTAACTCTATGGGTTCAAAAGTTATATGGGGTTAAAAATGTGCTTGAGTTCGATCCTGTAAAAAGGGAGTAGTGCTAGAACTTGGCTGGGCACTACCGTGCCCTTTGATCTATATATTTTGTATTAAATTTTACTTACTTTTCATTTTCCTTCTCGATATTTGCAAAAAAATATATGGCATCAAAAACTAATCAGTCTGTGTAGTGATGCTTTTTTGTTTAGTTTTTGCGCATCAGTTTAAGCATTTTCGCTAAAATGAACAGTTGACGACAAAAGTGATGGGAAAATCTGCGTTTATGAACGTTTGTTTTTGAATTTTTGGGCATCATTACTGCATCGATGTGATTATGAATTCACACATAGGTCCCCTCAATTCTTCACACGCACCCAGATAATTGTTGATGAGAGTAAGCCACTTAGGCCTTGGCTCTTCAAGAGCTGTTGCTTATGATCACCATCACAGCAATAAATAAAAACACTATAGTAATATTTAGTAAATTTTATTTTTTAAATAATTTTCAAAGAGCAACAGTGTTTTTTAGAGCGGAATAGTTTCAGTATAATAATAGTTTTACTTTTATCTATAACTAAATCATATTTTTTTTTTCTAATATTTTTTTTTTGCGTAACAAACAATAAGTTGTACGTATTTATTTTTTTCAATTTGTTTTTAATTCTTAAATATTATCTGAGAATTATTCTTTTATTAATAATTTTTTTATGTATAGAAACAACAACACTTAACATCATGTAATTTTTTTGTTTTTCTGTTTTTTGCTTTTTTGTAAATTTTAAAAGAATAACTCAGCTAAATTATTTATTTCTTTTTTTTTTAACAACATTTCTTTTCTATCATGTGTATATATTTTTAAGTGTATATTGTAAATAATTGTATTTACTCTATAATGTTTTTTTTTCTTTTATTAAGCTATGTATATGTACTTAGAAATAATTAATATACATATATTTCTCTCATACATTAATCTATAGTTCAGCAAGTCTTTTGAAGTGTTTAAAAATTTGTTAGTAATAAAAAATAAATATAATGTAGATTTAATGAAAAAATACGAAAAAAAAGAGTAAATAAGTTTCTTATACTTACTTAAGTGGCAAAGAGAGGGGGTGGGAAAAAGTTTTTGTTATATATTTTTATTTTTTTTTGGAATAACTAAAACTATGACTATAATAAATTTTGCACACAAGTTGATTTAAGTTTATTAAAATTTAAGGTACACAATTACGAATTCTAGTACATTTTCAACTTATTTATTTCCTGTACAAGTGTATATGTGTTTTTTCTTCTTCTTCTCTTCTCTTTTGTAAATAGAAATATCAACAAAAAACCAGTAAAATGAGAATGAAATTTTAATAGAAATTCCATCATTATGATATTTAATTTGTTAACACTTAAAAGATACATAATTATGTATATTTTTTGCAAACTTTATTTTTAAGGTCTATAAATTTTAAGCACATTATTTTATTGAAAGTTTTTTGGCTGTTATTGTTTTGACATTCTTGTCTTTTACTTATTTCAGTTTTTAGTGAAGGAAGAAGCATTCTAATTGTCATACTAATTTTAATGTTTTTTTTAAACTATTTTGTAAATATTATGTGGATATTTTTTGTTTATTCAAATATTTATTAATTTAGTTGTATGTACAAATATTGAAGAAAAATATATATTTATAATACGTACTATAATTTCGATTTTATTAATCTAGCAATGTGGTAGGGTTTTTTGTTTGAAATATTTTTCAATCTATATTTTTTTGTTTATAAAGTTAATTATTTTTTTTATTTGTAAATGCAATTTTTTTTTTTTTATTAAATAGATAATAATTTTGGTTGTATTGTCAAAGAGTTTTAGATAAGTGTTGGCTTCTTCTATATAATATTTTTTCTTATTACGATGAGATTTATTCGTTTTCTATTCTATTTGTATAAGTGTTAGATTCTTAGGACTGTGATTTTTTTTTTATAAAATGATGAATTTTTGTTAGGTGAATTTTAAAAATTAAAAATTAAACTCTCAATGAATCAAACGAAACTTACCAACAAAAGAAAAACCAAGTACAGTGGTTCTTAGAAATAAACGGAATGATTCAATACGAATGGAGAAGGTTGGATTTACCACAGAATTGCACATCTTGCCAGACAATTGAAGATGAAACGTAAAAGATAGCTGGGTGATCCGGAACATTCTGGTGGCAGAGCACCTCAAATAACTTAGGTTGTGGCACTGGTAATAGTTATCGAATTGACAAGAGGCATTTTCATAATAAAGGCCTAGTCCTTGCAAGATTGTAGCACCAGCTTTAAGTAAAGCTCCGTTTTATTAAAATGTAAGTTTCCGATATGAGGAACCTACATAGTTGGCTGTTATTTTATTGGAACGCACACAAGTAAATTTTCCCAGAAAGCTGGCCAAAATTATTTTTTTTTTGTTTTATCATTGCATGGAAATATAAAAAAGGTTATTTTCAAAAGAAACAACAATTTTCAACCTAATATACAACCAAATTCACCTAACACCTTGCGTAAAGGTTGAAAATGGGTGTTTTTAAATTTGGTATTTTCTCAGATAACAGGATAAAGCACTTGTATTGCATTGCATGTTTATTGATTTTTAGAAAAAAATAATAATAAATTAATAAATAGGGTAACGGCACGAGTCCCCGGAAAGATAACCTTTTTTTTACTTTCAATGCAAATATTTTTATTTCTATTAGTGTTTCATTCAAATTTTAATATTTTGCTAAGACTATAGATATTTTTCAGTAGTTCGGTGTACGAATGAATTGAAAGTAACTCTAAACATTGAATTAATAGGACGAATTTTAAAAGAGGGCGTTTTTCTGAAATCTCCGGACGATTGTTTTAGTCTCCGGACGATCTTAAATGGAGTCTCCGGACAGTTCCATTTAAAAACTCAATATCTTTTTTCTCTTAAGTGTTGAGTATATAGCAATTCATTGTCTACATTAATAATAATTATTTCCTGATTGCTTGGCATCTAATTAATTTAAAAAATATTGCCAAGTTATTGTTATACATATTAGACCAAATATAAAGAAACCAAAATCGGTACCATTCTCCGGGCGATCAAAACAGAGTCTCCGGACGACTTCGAACCTACTTCGTCATAATTGACTGCTGCTTGCCTGACACCTAATTTCTTCGATCTAATGTCGTGTAAGGCTTACTTTTAAGTTGTTTGAATTCATCTTCAAACAACAACAAAATTTAAGACTGTTCATATCCTCTCTACCTACGCTACTCAACTAAACCATGGCAATTTTATGCATCTGAAATACCTACTTACTTGTTTCAAGGTTAACTAGTTGTTGTTTCTTTTGTCCAAACCCGTTTTCAGACACTTGGAATCCTTCAACACTTAACTGTTGCACTGTTTTAAATAAAACCTTGGAGCTGTCCGGAGTTAAGATTTTCGCTATTTTTTGTACCAGTGTCCGGACACTTAAAAAAAAATCGATTAAAAAAACGCAAAACTCAATTTTTTTCTTTAGTTATTGGAAGTTCATTATATTTTCATTGAAACGAACTCTTTTTGATAACAAGATCTCACAGAATCAACTATTCTCAGTATATTTTCCCAAGGTCTTCCACTATTTTTTTGCTAAGAAAAGAGGAGAACAGCAGCATTTCCTGCTTAAACCAACCATAATTTGTCCATTATACATTCGATTGGCTTTAAACTTCGTATGTGTATGTGGAAAATGTTACTTATTCAGTATTTTGTTGGTTTTTGCAAATTCTGTGTTTCCTTTGTCTTTTATTCCCCATAAAGTCAAAATTGTCCAGACACTGGGGCCTGTCCGGAGACTGGTGCAGTTACCCTACATAACTAAATAAACAAATCTATATATATAAAACAAAGTCGTGTTTGTTACAACACTTATAACTCGAGCTCTGCTGGACCAATTTTCATAGTTTTTGATTCGTTGGATTTGTCTCCGCCCCGAATAGCACAATACATCTTAAAAACAATGGCGCAAAATTATAGTCCGCTTATGAACAATTTTAGTGTGACACTAGCTTAAAATGACGTTTAAGTCATGTATGAAACGTCATTTTAAGCTAGTATCACACTAAAATCGTTCATTAGCGGACTATAATTTTGCGCTAACGAAAACTCGATATGTGTAAATAGCAGAATACATCTTAAAAACAATGAATGCTTTTCTCACTTCAGTAAAATATATCAATATACATACGAATACTTACACATAATATTGTTTAAAAATTTCGTCTTTTATTTTCATCAAAAAAAAAAAATGTCAAATATTAGGAACAATTTTACGAAAAATTACGAAATTTTACCAAATCCTGTTCGCTGATTTGTGACAAGTGTCAAATTTGATTGAAAATATAGCAAATAAATAAATAAATAAATAAATTCAAATTCAAAGTTTCAATTTTTCATACAAAAAAACTTGACAAATAAAATGTGGGCAAAATTTGTTGTTTTCCTGTTCGCTTACTTTTTTGTAGTTTTGTTTTTCTGTGAGAAAATTTTACTCCCACTCTTTAAAATGTCTTTTTTTACGAATTTTAGTGCAGAAAATACGCGAACGGACCTATTATTTTTCATCGACAATAAAAACCGTACACTTGACATTTTTTGTCGTAGATTTTTTTCTTTTTTTTAGATTTGTTGCTTAGTTCGACTCACTACTCTTGTGCCAGTGGAGTGTTCTGCACCGAAATTTGAGAGAATGTTAGGGTAGTGGCGTAAATGGTTTCTAAGTATTTTGTACAAAATCGACAAAGTCGTTTATGGCATATGGCCAGGGTAGCGGGGTGACGAGAAGCGGGAGTATGTAGAGGGTAACGGGGTAGCGGTAAGCGTGTTGAGTAGGGTAGCGAGTAACGGGGTACCGGGGTAGCGAGTAACGGGGATCCGGGGTAGCGGGTAACGGATAACAGTTAAGGTCTTTTATTTATCAATTGATATCTGCGCAGACAGCGGAAAAACAAAAAAAATCGTTTATCCACAAGTATTGCAAAATTAAACTTAGGTACATAATATTATATGAAATGTATTCTTTGTTTTGTTTCTCATTTCTCAACCATTCAATCACAATGTGCCACTGCAAGAATGGCAGGGTACAGCTAGTAAATGAATAAATAAACAAAAATTAACAAAACTGTGTACATATGTACAAAATAAAGTATAAACATTATATTAATTAATTATTCTGACGCAAAATATTTTGACTGTTTCTGATTATTTTCATAACAGAATTATGCACAAAAACTTAACTTTTGCATTATTAAAGTTAAAAAAGTGGACAAGTGCGAGATAAACTCGCTCGAGGAGGGTTACGTACTCGATTATCTGACCCTACTTTTTTTTTAGTTTTGAAGGAAATTTTATACAAGGATTAAGAGATATGAAACCAAACATTTTCTTGGCCAATAATTTGAATAGTCTTTCTGCCTTTTTCCTTCAATGACTTCGAAACTGTTTATCTTAAAAATATGAAAACAACATTTTTAGATTACTATTGAATACTAAAATATGTGTGGCCTAGCAGATTCGAAGACATCGCTTGTGAAAGACGAATGAACAGAAAACGAAGTGATGTTATAAGGGTTTCGTTTACACTCTGTGTACGGAACCCTAAAAATTCTAAAAATATTGTACCGATCAAATACTTTGCCTAAAAAAGCCCCAAAATTAATTATCAACTTAAAATATAGCAAAAAAAAACATATGATCTCAATAAAACATACCACTAGCAACAGGAAACATGTTTAATAAATTTTAAAAACAATACAAAAAAAAAATACAAAAAAAAAACCAAAACGACTTCTTCTCACCAGATTAAATCAGCTACTCTACTGCATTTGTCTCTTTAAAGTTTGCTCTTTGAAAGTATCTGCTGAATAAACCGTTATAATCTGCATTGAATGATATATGAGGCTTAATGCTTACACTATTTGTAAACAACTTTGCATTAAAAAAAAAAAACAACAAATCGCAATTTTTCTTATAGTTATGGCCAGCTTTTTGGGAAAATTTACCTGTGTGGAACGGAGTATTTCTTATGAAAAAAAAACTTTAAATAAAAAAGGAAAACACTAGTTTTTTTTTTAAGTGTTAATTTATTTTTAATGAATAAAAAAGAATTTAACAAAATATTTTGTATAGTAAAAATTAAGTACTGAACATAATACATAATATTTTTTTTTATCAAAAAAAGTAAAATAAAAATTAAATATAGTTTTATTATTTAAAAAAAAGACAGTTTAAATAAAATTAAATGTATACATATTTTTTTAAATTGTAGGAATGTTAGTTTTCAACTTAAAGAAGCACTTGCATTGAAAAAAAAGTCCAACTAAATAATAATCAACGATTTGAATGTATCTGAGCAGAAGGAAGTAGGTTTCGACTCAGATAAACACAAATTAAAAATTAATTAATTATTTATGAAAATTTCCTTCAAGTGCAACTTGGAAAATAGGACACAGAAGAACATAGTAAGAGTCTTACAAAAAGCAAAACTAACGAGAACACAAAGAAATAATTTCATAATAAAGTTTGTAACAATAAATTGTAAAATTAGATTTGTTTAAATTAACATTAAATTAACAGATTTTAACAGTTTTAATGAATGTTAAGCGTTAAAAGCATAAATTGACGAGTAACACAGCTTTATAGTTTAAGTTATATTTTTTAAACAACACTAATTTCAATTTAGATGTGATTCATTAACACATGTTTAAAAACAACGCTCGAATAGTTTCTTGTTATTATTTGCTAAAAAGAACAAATTTTTATTAAAATAAAACTACAATAGTAGTAGCAAAAAACAGATATGGATGAAGGTATTGTTTGTGGTAAGTTTGAATTGGTTTTTGTTGTTTTCTTTGAAAATATTGCTTAAATTGATATTAAATGCAAGATTGGAATGATATGAGGATGATTGAGATAAAAGAAAACAAAGTTAGTAAAAATAATTTAGGCATAAGATAAGGGAATTAACCGAAAGAATTTTGTGAAAAAAGAGACTTGACAACTTTGAATTGAGTTTCTGATCGCATTCTTTCACTAATCATCGAACAGTCAGTGTCAATTTATTCAGTAAACTCAAAATTTTCGTCATGGTAAAGTACATGAATGAGTAACATCTGCACCATCAATCTCTATTCGCGTTCCACGCCACCCAGACTCCTAAAGAACAATCTCTATTCGCGTTCCACACCATCCACACTCCTAGCGAACAAAAAAATCGCGCGTATTTGATCTCAAAAATCATTATTGTTTTGATATTGAAGGCAATTTGTTCGCGACGAATTAAAAACACTCATGAGAAAGAAATGTCAAAATCGACCAATATTCGTTCATTCGTTGGTCGTTGTTCGTCTTCATGTGAAAAATGCATTACAGTGTTATAACTGCAATTTTCGGTCGTAATTCTCTCCCATGCAATAACAAGTTTAGTGCAAAAACTTGAGTGTACATTGTTCGTTGTGTGATGTTGCCCTATGAGTGAGACAACCGGTTGGTCGAAAATATCTGTGCTGTTCAGACATAAGTAGCAAACGATCCAAATCAGTCAATCACACGGCGCACTATGGAGTAAAGCGTTTTTTGGTGTATTTGGATGTTGGACAAACTTTGACAGAGGGAGAAATGAAATCCTTAGAGCTTATTTCAAAATGGGGTTGTGATGGTTCGCAACAAACAGAATATAAGCAGAAATTTGAAAACCATTCTGATTCAGACGCTTACATATTTCAGTCTTCTTTTGTGCCATTGCGATTGTTTTGTGTATCAAAGATAAGAATTGTTTGGCAATATCCGACACCATCATCACCAAGGTATTGTCGACCAATAAGAATAGTTTTCACAAAAGAAACTAACCAAAAGTGAAATTTCTTATATGGAATCGCAGATTGATTCCCTGACAAAAATAAAATTGGATGGTTTTGAGCTTATCGAGGTTAAGCATACGTTGGCCTTTACGATAATTGATGGCAAAACTGCAACGCGGTAACTGACACAATATTGACTATGAAGTGCAACTCCAAAGAATTCAACGATTTGTCGAAATTAGGAAATGAAGGCAACGCATTAAAATTTGGCCAATCAATTTAACATGCCCGGAGCCGTCTTTTTGAAGCATTTTGCACAAGATACCTTTAAAGAAATGGCAACTCTGAAAGCAGGAAGATAAGGATTTTGTCAAAGAAAACAAGCGCGAATTACAAAACAGATTCAAGAATAGTGGATGCACCAAAGCCAGGTTAGCACGAATGATGGCAATACAAGCTGGAGATTTTTTAATGATGCCCAACTTTCGGCCGACATAACAGGTGACATTCGTTGGATATATAAGTTGAAGGTCATTTTAAAGGTTTTATCTTGGCCTGAGTAGGACTCGAACCAACGACGTTCTGCTTAGCAGCCAACGCACTTACCAACTAAGCTACGGGCGACTGCAAGGTTTTATCTAGCGGGTACAAAATTGAGGTATCAAAATTTGGTAAATATGCATTTGAAACAGCTGCGCTTTATGTTGATTTGTATCCTTGGCATCCGATGACACCAACAATGCACAAAATACTTATTCATGTAGCTACAGTGATCGAACATGCAATTTTGCCAATTGAACAACTTTCCGAGGAAGCAGCAGAAGCGCTCAATAAACATTTTAGACTTTACCGCCTTAATTACTCCAGAAAACATTCAAGAACAGCAATCTTGATGTTTTAAATTGTTTATTATTGCCATCTAACCCCCTCATAACAAGTCTTACACCTCATCCAAAAAAAATAAAATGTTTTTCTAGAGAAATAATTGAAATGCTGATATCGGAAGAAACAAATACAAATACGATTTCCGATATTTTAGAAACTGAAGCTTATAACTCGGTGTTCTCGAGAATTGGGCCGATTACCGATTTTTTTTGCTCGAATCGGAAGACATCGACTTGGACAACATTTGATTTCAACAGGATGGTGCAACATGCCAAACAGCCTACCTTACAATCGATTGATTAAAGAGTAAGTTTGATGAGTATGTCAAGAAGAAATGGGCCAGTCGATTGGCCGGCTCGTTCTTTGTTCTTTGGGACAGCGTTAAGTCGTTGGTTAAACCGACGACGACGTTGGAGCTCAGAGCCAACTAGATCATAGTAAAGATTTTGAAATATCTCAAATTTTTTGCGTTTTATTTAAAAAGAAGTTGTCAAGTTCTTACTGGAAAACTCTTATCAGAAATGCATTCAACAAAATTTCCAACACAAAATCTGGCAGTTAAAATTTGAACTCATAAAGCAGTTAAAGTAAATTATGATGAATTTGTTGAAAACGTTAAGAAAAAGCTTGAAGCATTTGATTGGTTGTTTCCATACTTTCAAGTATTCCATTGAGGTTTCAAAACCAAGAAAACATATTTTGTTGGAAATCTCAAATTTAACAATATTTTTTAAGCCATTAAGGAAGGTAGAACTGTGTGAAGGGATCACACTAGCGACCACTTCATAATACATTTTATTCCGGTCATTGATCCACATTATGCTTCACAATAGCCAACCTCTATTTTATTGCACTCGCATTTATTTCCCATTTCGAATAGTGCACTCGTATTTCGTTCATGGTCATGAGTATCAACCTCATGCACCAAAATATTAAGTAGTAATTTTCCCACAGAGTTCGGAATACACAATATTTCAATAAAACGTATATCTCATATAGGCTTAAGATGTTAGTGTGTAAGTTAATTATTTTGTATAAATAGCTTAAGTTTGATAGAATAAATTCTCTTTCCGTTCGAAAGTAGAACAAAACACTTCGGCTCTCCAGCCTTGTTTTATTTCCAACAGATCGGCTCTTTAGCCAGCAAACTTATTCGGCTTGGGGAAGCCTTCCAATATCCCCCACAGATTTGTAGGAGAGGTAGTACTTAGGTCATCGTTACAAAATGTTATTTTAATGACAAATGTAGGGGAGAGTTGGTATGTTTGGGACACTTTTCGAATACATTAAATTTGTAGAGATCTTTATAGATGGTATCTGAGCAAATAACATTTTGGCAACCTATTTTCAGTTAAAAAGAAGGCGAAAGTCCTACAGAAGAAAAGCAATAAATCATTTCATGAACCAACTCACTTAGTCTCATTCCTCCTGCGAGCAGGAGGATGTTTTTCCGTGATGTTTTTCCTTGACACAAGTTGTTTTGTTGAAGGATGGGGACACTGGACAGACTGAAGACAGAATCTGTCATACAAGGAAAGAGAGAAAAAAAGGGAGGAATTGAGAAAATGTCTGTGTCCCATTCCTCCTGTGACCCAAACATACCCACTCTCCCTTATATTGTTCATAAATTAAATGCGTTTGCAAAAGTTTAAAAAAGGAAATGTGTTGCATTGAA
Organism: Sphaerophoria taeniata; assembly: GCA_943590905.1. Taxonomy (NCBI): domain Eukaryota; kingdom Metazoa; phylum Arthropoda; class Insecta; order Diptera; family Syrphidae; genus Sphaerophoria; species Sphaerophoria taeniata. The sequence continues at coordinate 19,212,374 of OX016540.1, read as the reverse complement.
TTGCTGAATAAAGTTGAAAGTATTATAAGTTGCTTTCGAAAGTTTTAGGTTTTTTTTGTTTAAATATTAAAAAAAGTTAATTTTCGTAAATGGAAAAGGAAAGATTTTTCAATTACCTTTTTGTTAGATCTTCTTACTTTAGTCGAAAATATTAATGCTTAGCCTTAAGTTATTCAGCTTCTTAAAAATAATTTTTTTTTTTAACTCGTCAATTCCTGTGTTAATATTTTGTGTTTTTTTTTTTAATTTAAATCTCAACTTCGACAGGAATATATCAAAAGTATATTTCCTCTTCATCGGGTGGTGAACTGTGTTGTTGTTGTTGTGGAGGTTTTTTCTTATCAATAGTGACAGTTGGTGCTCCGGTATTTGTCAATGTTTGTCGGCTATTGTTGCTGCTGCTGTTGCTAACAGTTGAGGCTGACGATGAGGTGGAACACGTTGATGCTGTGCTCAATTTTTGAGTTAGCATTGTTGTTGAAGGCGATGAACGCGATACAATTGGTGGCGGTGATGATGGATTTATGGAGGCATAGGCACTCACATTGCGACCAGCAGCAGTTATTGTTGACGACAATGGATGATAGTTGGCTAGAGATGTGGGTAGTGTGCCGGTTGGAAGACCAACATCTGAATTACGTAAACGATATCGTTCCGGCAGTTTTGGGTATGTGTTCGTTCTTAAAAAAAAAACAACAAATAACAATACGTTTGGAAATAAGTGATGGGAAATTTGATTTACCTTGTGGCTGGATTTCCAGCCTGTTGGGGTTGTTGTTGGATTATTGCTGGGCTGCTTCCGGTTCTTGAATGATTTGGTGTCATTTGGTTCTGGAATTTCAGTTAATGAGTATATTTGCTTTTCTTTGGTTTTACTACTAAACATCGATTTAAGAGACAACAATCAGACATTCTTTTACGTTTACAACTTAAGAGCAAGTGCCTATTAAAGCGCTTAATACTACATAGCCCCGTGTTTTTACTTGCAAAATTAAATGTTCCTAATAAGTTGTATTATTGATTTAACCACAAGAACATTTACTGCCCCACTTTCATTTGCCTTTTGACGATTTTACTTGGGGCGGCGATCCAAAAAATCCGGCTTTTGCATATATACTACTCTAGTAGGTACTGGCATCATCAAGAATCGACGACAGCGCCTTTTCGAACGCAAGGTAAAACTATTTTGACTTTCATTTAAAATCAAGCGAATAACTACTAGATCAGGCAACATCAACTTAGTGATACGTTGCTGTCAAAGTATTTGCGGATGGGAACCGTCCCATAGTAGGTATGCGTTTAAAACTTTGACAGTTTCATTTGTCAAAATGATTTCGCACACCATTTGGGTCATCATTTGCTTTTCCTTGTTAAGTGCGAACACATTCTATACTTTCGTTTTTTTTTAACCAACTCTATCCGTCGCATCTAGAAGCTTATTGGATGCGTTCTATTAGAACATGCGTACTTATTCTATTGAGCTGTCAGTTGAAAACGTCGTCGACGGTAACCGATTGCCGGATTCTAAAGGGTTTTCCAATAAGAGGTGTAATTTTGATATTCCAAGAAAAATGCCATTTTTTGAGATAAGTGATCGGCTGTTTATTTCATAATAAAGGGGAAGGTATGCCGTTAATAACGACAAGCAACACCAGGCAAATGGCCACCACGACCACGCTTACAGGATTATTTCCTTTTCATGAAATTTTCCATAGCAAAATCGCAAAGTGACTGCCTCGATAGCCTCACGAATTTCATCTTTGAGCTCTTGAATCGACGCTGGGCTATTGGCGTAGACCTTATATATATATATATATAGTGTGACGACCCGAAAAGTACTTTCCTGAAAGCGTTTCTCAAAATGATTTGCTTTCTTGAAAACACTTTCAGAAAAAAAAACTTTCACGGTGTGACTAGCTCCTGAAATCGTTTTGAAGAAAGCAAATCACTTTCAGAAAACGCTTTCTACTTTCAGAAACTGTTTGTGAAAGTTTTTTGCTTTCTTGAAAGCGAACGTATGTTTTACATAGAACCTACTCTGGTGGGCCAAAAATAAAGGAAGTAGGTGATAAGTTCACAATTGTTTTTGTGGTAAGGGTGCAATTGTGGCAGTACATTCGCTAGGCAGATATCAAGGTCAACAGAATTCTTGGACAAGAGTATGGATAGCCCGCTCCGCTTAGCTGTCTAAAAAGATTTTAACTCCTTCCAACCCACTTACAGCAAGCCAATGTTTGATATAAGGCACTGCAAACCTCTGGAACAATTTTGGTGATTGCTGGCCGGGAAATACGAAACAATTGAGACAGTGTATTGTAATTATCGCCATGTTTCAGTGTCAGAGCTACTCTTTCCTCTACACTGATAGGCACACGCCATGGTGTATTTTGTTTTTTTTTTTACAAACGGACGTACTTTGTCACACAGGAAATTAAACTGCTCCTCCGAAACGTGAGCAAAGTGAGTGAGTTGGTACTGATTTTCAGCACCACGTTCCCAAAATGGTCGCACCCAAATTGACCTACGATTCCTCGCCTTGTTCTCAGTAACGTGCTGTGAAATCCGTAGGATGATTTCCAATATAGTTAATTGCCTATATTCCGAAATTTCTTCAGCGGACTGCATTTTGTTGCTATTCTGGATAAACAATTAACGAAACTAGCTCAAATATCGCAACCAGTTACATAAAACACTTTCAGAAAACGTTTTCTGCTTTCAGAAACTGTTTGTGAAAGTTTTTTGCTTTCGCTTTTATAGTGTGACGACCCAAAAAATGTTTTCAGAAAATTTAGTTTCTTGAAATTAAAATGTTTTCAGAAAGCACTTTCCTTTCATAGTGTGACTGCTCTCTGAAAATACTTTCAGGAAAATAACAAACTCTAAAATTTGGAAACGCTTTCTGAAAGTATTTTCCTTTCAGTGTGTGAGGGCTCCTTAACTCTTGGGTTTTCCGAGGCCCAGATGCGACAATTTAGCTTGTTTACGTAGCCACCGAGGTGGAAATGGGCCTCATCAGTCAATATGATTTTTCGATGGAATTCCGGATAATTTTATTAAATTTCAATGACCCAATCAGCAAAAAAGACAAGTATTAACTAAACTCTCATTTCTCAATATTCTCAGTTGTTCTTGAGCGACGTGCACGGGTTTTATTCTTTACTACACTAACATGTCCCAACAGCTCAAATTTTTCCACCAATTTCTGTATTGTGGTCCAACAAGGTGCTACGCGACGACCCATTAATTCTCTAGTTTGGCAAACTGTGACTGCAAAATTCTCATCATTTTTGTAGTGAATTTTAATAATTTCAATGAGTTGTTGTTGTTGAAGCGTGTATTGTTCCATTTTTAGTAATGGCGTTATTTCTACTTGTCAAATGTCAAAAAATAATAGCTTGAAAAATGACACCTACCGCAATAGCGGGCTATTCAAAATAACGCCTCTTATTGGAAAAAACTCTGTATATAGGTCGCCGCCCTTACACTTTAAAATTGAAACAACTTGACCTAAAAAAAAACTAAGACGAATAATGGTGGATTTATTATTTGTATCTGCTTGTATCTTATTTGTATTTTTAGTTCTGCAAAAAAAGAGAGATGCAACATACGAAAATAACGCTCGTTCGATAGAGAGGCAAAATCAAAATGCAGACATCTTGTCAAGATCAAGATTATAGGAAATAATAGAAATTAAGATCAAGATTATGGTTAAGACGAACATGTTCATCTTTTTTATAGCATGTTCACCTGCATTTGAGGTTCCTATAACTGAGTTCAGGTCAACAGCGAATCTCCCTTTCTCACCTGAACGCTAAAAAAGCAACAAAAACTATAATTGTCAATTTTTCCGCTCATTTAATTGAATATGCGATTGAGATAAAAAATAACAAACAGTAAGTAATTTTTTATCGTTTTGCCCCCGGAATTTATTTATCTAGTTGATAAATAAATGTGTAACCAAAAAAATGGCGACTCTTCAACTGTCACTGAGCTATAAAAAATTATGCCAATTAAAAGGAGGCATATAGTGTACTCTTTCACTCTTTTGTATAACGACTTATATCTCACCCGCTTTACTTTTCTTGATTTTTACAGATCAAGATGATGCAGATACATGTAAATCCACCATAAACGTTAAAAAAGGCTAAAAAACGGAACTGCGTTTGTTTTTTGTATTTTTTTTTCGACCGAGCTCCCAGACTATGAAGAACAAATTGAAGATTACAACAAGCAAGTGTTCTGCTCGCATCTTGAAAAGGTTACGGCTGAAACACAAACACGCTTTAGCTTCGTATTCGTCTATGTTACGATGCACACGCTTTCGTTTGCTTTGAATGACATTTATTATTAATATTCTTCCAAAAACAAATAAATTTTGTTGCTGACTTTTTTTTACAGAAGTTCAGCTGTCTGACAAAGCAAATGTTTAGCATATTTGAAGTAGTTTCCATTTTGAGTCACATTACGTACGAAACGTGAGGTAGATGTTTCATTGTAGTAGTAACTCGTAAACGTCAGGCGAATCTAAAGCTAAAGCGTGTTTGTGTTTCAGCCATAAAGCAGAAAACACAAAGCTGTTTTGGTCTTAGCGTTAAGTGGCGTATAAATTTGAAGCATAGGAATTGCTGACATCTGACAACCTAACACAAAGCAGCATTAGGTCTGTTCTTTTACTCCCTAATAAAACTCCCGAAAACTCTCTAAAACTCCCAAATTCTCCCACTTTTTTGTTCTTTTACTCCCGACTTTCCTTACTCCCAATATTTCCCCTATCTCCCGATTTTAAACGCAAACATTTCTTGCAGGAGTTTTTGTGAGTTCTCTCGAACCATGAGAAGTAGGTACATTGAATTTTGTTGACGTTTGATATAATTTTGTGCATTTGTGAGATTTTTGCTGTCAAGCGTTCTTTTACTTTTTGGTAGAATCACGAATCCCCATTCCTCAACTTTTGACAGTTTTTACAAAAAATCCCGAAAAAGTAAGAGAACGGACCTATTGTTGCTCAACCTTCAATTTGACATATTACGAAAACTCCGTAACATAAACGTAACGTGGCACAAGCTGAAATCAAAAGTTGAAACTTTTTGTGATTTTTTGATGAAATTGCAAGGTTCGAAGAACGATCAGTAAATTCAATTAAATGACAGATGTCAGTCAAAGTTCAATCCAGAGTATAGTAGCGTAACGTAACGGATCCACGCGCTAACAGAAAGGGAGCTTTGTCTTTCGAATATGACGTTGACTCTCTCTTAGTCGAATATTTTCGAGTTACCTAGGTTTGTTCGAGTCGCGACATAGAGATATGAAAAAGTATGTCGAAAAAGTTCGAGTTAGAAGGATATTTGACTTAGGAGATTTACTAAATAGTCTGCGAAGTTGTGAGCTTTGTTGAAATGCAGATGCGATTGTTAAAAAAAATAAAATAAAAGTTAGAGAAGCTGCAAAAAGTCAACACACGTGATCAACAAACGAAAAAAAATTTGGGGGTAAATATAAATAAAAACAAAAAACACACTTAAATAATAAAATTAAATAAAACTTAAATTATATAAAAGACAAATTTTCAAATATCGATTCTCACCTTTTTATCAGCTAATTTAAGTGGAAACATTTGTGTGATACCTCCACTTGAATTATTACTGGAATTAGGTGGTGAAGTGATGTTATTGCTAGAATTTGTGGATTGTGGTGATTTTTCAGATTTTGTGCTAAAAGAAAACAATTTACACACGAAAAACAAAAAAAAGAGGAACAGGAAACAAAAATAAAACACAAAAACGAAAAACAAGAAGGAAAATGGATAATTATGATGTGGACAATGGACAATGGAGAGAAATTAAAATTTAAGGAAAAAAACTGTAGAACGAAAAAAGTTATTAAAACAGAAATGAAAAGAAAGAGAGAGAAAAAAACAAGAAAAAGTGTAGAAGAACCATTCAAAAAATAAAGACTCAAAAATGAAACAAAAAATTCAAACAAACAACATGAGAATGAGAGAAAAGAAAATTGTAATGATGATGAGAATGAATGAAAGAAAAAAACAGTGCACTTTGTGTGGAGGAAGAATTTGGACAATTTACCTAGACAGCGAGGACAATTTCATTGGAATTTGCTGCTTGACACTGGCCGGGTTGACTTTGGGTGCATTAGTGGCGCTTAGCAGATTCGCCGGCGGGGTCTTCGGTACTGCTGGAACGATAAAATCTTGTACATGAGTCATTGAATTCTTCCAAGGTTGGGACAGGTGTTCCCCCCGAATCGGAATTCGATTTGGGCTTCTTTTTGGCTTTAGAAAATGACAATGATGATCGGCGGAATAGGGATTTTCTTATGTCTTTGAGGGGAAAGGATTATGAAATGGGATGGGGCGGTGGGGATGATGTGGATGACTTACTCGAAGCTGATCGCCATTTGTCTTTCCGCCGGTCCACAGTGCTGCCGTCGACTGAGTGATGTTCATCGCCACTGCTCAATACCAGAGGGTGGTTCTCGTCTGAGCAGCTGGGCGCTATAGTTGCTATAGGAAGAGGAGTCTGGAGTAAATTAAAACCAAGATTAACAACAAATTTGTACAAAAACTGAGAAGCAAAACCTACACTCGGCGATAACAGCAATCCCTGACTGGAAAGCAGTTCCATTTTTCGGTACAGTTGTTCACGTTGCTGCCTAATGTCCTCCTGCTCGGCCTTGATTTGCTTTTGCAGTGCCTCCTGGGCGGCTTTTTGTTCCTGCAAATCACGTTCTTGCTGTTCTTTCTGCTTGAGCCAAGAGGTTTTCTCTTCTTGCAGTTTGTCCTGTAAATTACGCAGCTCTTCCAGCTGATCGTTATGCTTGTACTGAGTCTTTGGGTTGTCTCTAAAGGACGCCAACTGCATTTGTAGATTCTGTATGGTTGTCATTTGCTGGGACACTATACAGAGTAGAGTTTGTAGATAATGTGACACCTGTAGGGCAGCATAGTTATTATCTTTGAGGCAGATGTTCTCCGTATGATTGCGCAGCATCACACTCTGCTGCTGCACGGAGAGGCTGTTTAAATTGGAATCATATTCCGAGTGATTGCTTCCTGATATCGATAGGGATGATTCTTTTAGATGATTGTCGCGACAAGGTATTGGAGACATGGGTAATGTCGAAAGGACAACATCGCGGCACGAGAATGCGTTCTTAAAAGAAAAAAATTATATTAAAAACCATTGGAGGGTACACACATGTGTTACCTTGGTTCGTTTCTCATCGAATCCACCAAAGGTTTCAGCTCGTTTTGGTAGAATCGGTGATGCATAGGCATCGCTTTGTTTCTCACCAACGGAACTAGTGGAACGGGATACGGACAAACCTGTTGCTGCTGTATAAAGGGATGATGCTAACAGGTAAATCTCCTACAAAAATGCCACAGTGTTGAATTTTAATTTGAGATTAAAGAGGGAAAAATGTACCTGAACAGTATTTAATACTCTTTTCCATATTTCTATGGTATCACAGTCATCGTTAATTAAGTCTCTATAGGTTCCAAAATTCGATAAGAACGCCTCGGCACTTGGAATAGTCGATTCTGGTCTTTTCTCTTTCAATAAACTGAGTTGAAGGAGGATTTTCTCTTCCAGAATGAGAGCTTGTTCGATGTCTTTTTGACGCATTTTGTCTGTGAATATTAAAATTTGCTTACTTTTATGCTCTTGACTTTTAAAAGTATTCTGTCAATGCGAGCTGTGTAGCGTTAGGTTAGAGTAAATGTGAAAGCTTAGAGATGTTTGTAGGAGTATGTTACAGTTTAAATAGGTTGAAATAATTGACTGTTAGCTGGAAAGGACGAATTGATGTTTTTTCAATTTAAATTTTACCACTGTTTTGATTTGGAGAACAAAAGGATATATTTTTCGAAACGACCGTTCCCATTAGGTGCGAGGAGATTTAAAAAATAAATAAATCAGAAAATTCAGGCTTAATAGCATTACTTGTTGACTTGACAGACATTTATGAATTTTTCAATTTTTTCTTATTTATTTATTTGTCGAAATAAGGTAGTAGTTACAGGTCTTCAAAGTCAGCTTACGTTCCATCCGCTAGGTGCTTCCTATGAACATCAAGTATCCAGCTATAACTGAATCTCACAACACAGTTTCTTGTTCTCGTGGTTCATACTATGGCCACCGTGGGCACGTTTACAGCGGTCGATTCGTTGGACCAATTTTTCGATGACTCGGTCAAACATTTTTGTGTGGCTGTGTGCCTTTTGACACCATCCTGTTAAAACCACATGTCGTCCAAGTCTATAACTTGAGAACGCCGCGCCGTGGAATTGACTAATTTGGATATATCAACCAACCCGTTGTCTCACTGACAGGGCAACATCACACAAAGAACAATGTAGACTCAAGTTTTTGCACTAAACTAGTTATTGTCTGTCTACTTGGGAGAGAATAACGTCCGAAAATTTCAGTTAACACTCTTAAGCACTTTTCACATGAAACGAGCACAAGCAAGAGCCTACGAATGAAGGCAATTTTGATTAGCACCCACTCAAGGGGTTTTGAGTGCTTTTGGAAGGAAGACAGGGGTTGGAAAGGAGGTGCCGGTGTATATTGGTCTTAAATTCCTGAACATTGCAATGATTTGGAAAGACATAGTGTGGAAGGGAGTTCCACATTCGCATAGTACGGCTAAAGAACGATTCTCTATACATGAAAGTACGTCCTAAGTTGGGCTCGAGGATAAACTGATAGGCATTCCTAGAAACGACGGGGAGACAGATTTCTTGCACCGCCTTAAGGAATCCAAACATCTTGCGGCATTTTCGTCGACATCGCATATGTGCTCGTTCCACAAGCGGTAGTCAATTATGCACATACCGAGAATCTCAATTTCAATTTTTCAATTTTTGTTTTCTTTATTTCAATGAAAACAACTTAAATTATAGTATTTACATAAATTTTAACTAATTAATTATGTTACAAGAAGCTTCAAAAGAAATAGTTAGGTTAATTGATATATTCAGACGAATAGTGTCGAATTAGCCATTAGACGTTAAATTCGTATGCAAAATGTACTTTTACAATTTAATGTGGGGATTAACACAATTAAACAATTCAAAAAAGCATGCTATCTTTAATTTATTTATTATAAATTTTATATTTTGTTAAACTTGTCCTTCGTTGAATTTGAATTTCTTGAAGAAATAAGAAAACAACAAAAGATATTTGTTCTCGAAGAAAAATTTAATTTAATGAAAATAAATTTGATGTTGCTTGAAGAAAATATCAGAATGAAGTGAAAAGAATTTCTCAGAGTTACTTGAGTTAAAATTAAAAATTTAGAAATGTAAAACTTAACACTCCCACTCATTTTTAAATTACATACAATTTTTTGAAAAAGAAAAAACAGAAAGAATACATTTAAGTGATTTTATTTAACCCTAATTTGATTATATGTATTTGATTTGAAAGTTGCTGCTGGTAAGGGTTTTGTGAAACCATCTGCCAATTGTTCTTCAGTTTTAATGTATTCAACTTGGATAACTTTTTCTTCAAATGTAAACGGACATCGATATGTTTAGTTCTATGATGCATATCAGGATTTTTTACTAAGCGTATTGCGCTTTGGTTATCAACACTAATCTTAGTTGCTTGATTTGGATTTTGTATAAACCTACTTACTTCTCCCACTGCATAAGAAATATCGGATCTTGAAACTGTAGCAGCATACATTAAAGACCCACATGCTTGAAGGTATGGAAGGTTTGATTCATAATCGCAATCTCGTTTTGAAAGGATTGTTCCAACATCAAAAAAAGTTGTTTTAAGCTTAAACACCCGTTTGTTCCCAATTATGTTGCAATTCCTTGGCTTCGTGACAATATCAAATGTTTTGTTTTCCTGCAAAGACTTTATTTCTTCTTCTATAGCGATTTTCCATTTTTTCGAGTTATTTGAACGTATTGCATCTTCATAACATATAGAAAAAAAATAAATAGAGTGGCGCGACAGCTCTTGAAGAGCCAAGGCCTAAGCGACTTACTCTCATCAACAATTCTCTGAGTGCGTGTGAAGAATTGAGGGGACCTACAATTTAACGCCGATTCCAAACGGCAAAGTTGAGAAGCACTTTTTTCATGACAGATTGATACTCTTGGAAAATTTGTCAGGTCTTCGCAAGAGGCAGTACCCGCGAAAGATGAAATAAAAACTTGGCCTGAGTGGGACTCGAACCAACGACGTTCGGCTTAGCAGTCAACGCACTTACCAACTAAGCTACGGGCTTAGGCATATAGGCTCATCAATAATTGCACACATGCTAGCGTCAAATTGATCCCTCTTCTTCGGATCAGATCTTAAACGTCCATTTCCTCGTTTATATTCCAGAATGTCTTCTTCAACTGCCCTAACTTCATCTTGAATGTTGGTTAGATTTTCTTCTTGGATATTATCCGATGATTCTTCTTGAATTGTTTCAGTTTTGGTACTAGAATCGTGTTCTTTAATTGAAAAATCAAAATAAACATTCTTGATGAGATTTTCGTTGAACTTAACATCGCAGCTTATGATAATTTTCTTTGAATTTGGATCATAGAGTCTGAAATTCTTCTGTGTTGGTTCATATCCAACCAAATAAACTTCTCTCACTTTCTCATCCCATTTCTTGCGATAATGCTTGGGAATGTGAACATAGCCAACAGTGCCAAAAACCTTTACATGACCAAGTTGTGGCTTTTCCCCAAACCAGATCTCAAAGGGGGTTGTGGCTTGGTTCTTTGCATTTGGTGAACGATTTAATAAATATACAGCTATTCGAACCGCCTCTGGCCACAAAGATTTATTCAATCCACTTGCCAACAACATTGTTCTAGCATATTCTTGTACAGTTCTGTTGTCACCTTCAATATACCCATTTTGTTCCGGTGTGTATGGAGAGATTCTTTCAATGATAATACCACGCTCAGAAAGATATTTCATCAAACTTCGATTGATGAATTTAGTTTCGTTATCACATCGAATTCTTTTGATCGAAACTTGCATCGAATTTTCGACAAAAGCTACAAATTCTTTGAATTTTTCCTCTACTTCCGATTTGTAAGCGATTAAGTAAACAAATCTTAAGCCAGTTGCCTCATCTTTTATCAACATGAAATATTGAGCCCCACCAACACCTATTTGCTGCATTTTTCCACATAAGTCCACATGGAAACATTCACCCTTTGCAATAGAATGCTTTTCTCTCAAAGGATGTGAACTTCTATGCATTTTTCCAAACTGACACTCCCTACAGAAAAAGTTATTTTCATCAGATAAATTTATACCTGTTACTGAGTCCTGTTTGACCATTGTCTTGATTGTTGCAGTATTCATATGACCTAAACGTCTGTGCCATTGTTGCAAGGAATTCATCGACTGACCATAAATATTGTTGGCAGATAAACAAGATTCAATGCAATTTTGCTTCATCATGGTATGCTTGAAAATCATTCGCACCAAATTGTTTTCGTCCTTATACCCAATACCCGCTGTCACATCGTCTTTTGTAATAATGCATCGGCTTTCGTCAAAGCTGATCTCAAAACCTTTGCTCATTAACGATCCAATTGAAAACAAATTGGCCTTAGATTTCGGTACATATCGAACATCATCCAAACGTCTTGAATGCCATTGGCCATCAATCCACGCTTCGATTTCTATTGAGCCACTTCCCTCGACATTAAAGGCTTCATTGTTTGCAGTTCGAATGCTACTATTGGCTTCATTTGATGAAAACGAACAGAACAAGGACTGGAAAGTTATATGTCTTGATGCTCCAGAATCTGCTATCCAAACATCTTTATAGCTTGCTGATATGATATCTGTCATCGCCGAAAATGCCATCGATGATTTCTGTTCTGGTTTTGTCCTCTTTTGATTCAGCTTCTTCTGATCTGGGCAATCTTTCTTCCAATGTCCTTCCTTTCCACAGCCAAAACAAGTAAATTTTGGTTTCTTTTTGCTGTCAAATATTTGCTTTTTGTTTTGCTGTTTGATATTGAAAGCTGATCCTTCCGAATGTTGTTCGCTATCTATTTTGTTCATTTGATCTTCTTCTAATTGAAGTTTTGCCATAAGTGTATCAATTGTTCGGAATTCTTTGATATTATACCAAACTGTCTTGAAGTTTTTGAACTTGGAGAACTTGGAAGGTTATCAGACAACTTTTCTTTATTTTCTTCTATTTCAGCTGCCAATCGAGAAACCTTTGAAACATACGCTGCAACAGATTCATCTTCATTCATTTTTACTGCAAAATATTCTTCATACAATGTCATAACCCTAACATCACTCTTCATGTTATGAATGCATTCCAATTTTGTTAGCATTTCGTTAGCTGTCTTGCAGGTTAAAACATGATTTGCTTGTTCGCTGTCCAGTGAAGAAAAAAGAATAGCCATTGCTTGACCATCACTCTTTAGCCATGCCTTGCGTTCTTTATCCTTCGTTTCATCTGGTGCAACCTCTGAACCATCTGCAATTTCCATTAACCCTTTTCCACGCAAAACTGCAGAAATTTGAAATTTCCAAGCTTTAAAATTGGCCCCATTCAAACGGTGAGACATATGAGCAACATCCTCCATATTCATTTTTGCAAATATCTTGTTATTGGGCTTCAAAGTTTAATAACCAATTATACTGCAAAAAAATTTCTATTAAATAGTTCTTCGCGTTAGTGCGCTGGGCCGATAACCTGTTAAACTTGTCCTTCGTTGAATTTGAATTTCTTGAAGAAATAAGAAAACAACAAAAGATATTTTTTCTCGAAGAAAAATTTAATTTAATGAAAATAAATTTGATGTTGCTTGAAGAAAATATCAGAATGAAGTGAAAAGAATTTCTCAGAGTTACTTGAGTTAAAATTAAAAATTTAGAAATGTAAAACTTAACATATTTTAAATAATTTTTCAAACTAATGGGATTAAAATAATATTTATTTCATTGTGATCAAAGGAAAAAAGCCACTTTTTAAGTAGAGCTAAAAATTTCGATTCATTTCGTAGACATCTCAACTCAACTGGTAATTTATTGTATAAACGAGATGCAGTAACAATATAAAATTGACTAAAATGTGATTGAAAAACTCGAGGAACATTCACTAAGCGATGCGTGTTAGACCTCAAACCATAACTCCCGGAATTTTTTTCGTCGTTATAACCTTTTACTTTGAAAAAATGTTTCAAGATATTGTAAAAATATAAATGTCTAATTGGCAAATGGCAATATGCCATGTTTATAGAACAAGGCAAAAGAAGATGTCATTCTTGGAACCTTAGAAATAATTCGGATTGAGTGTTTTTGACTAGTTAGTAACGGATTTATTTTACAAGCATGAGTGCCACCCCAGCAAGAAATACCATAATGAATCTTAGATTGGATTAAGCCGTAATACACGATTTTAAAGATATTTTGTGGGCAATAAAGGCTAAGATGATAAATTTGACGTATAGCTTTGTTAAGATATTGTTTAAGATATGATGTATGTTCACACCAGCTTAACTTTCTGTCAAGTATGACACCAAGATATTTAAATTGATCTACGCATTCGATTTCAAAACAGTTACCGCTACAACTATCAGGCTCAAAAATTTACAAATGGATAAATCTGATCGCAGTTGCCCGTAGCTTAGTTGGTAAGTGCGTTGGGCTGCTAAGCAGAACGTCGTTGGTTCGAGTCCTACTCAGGCCAAGTTTTTATTTCATCTTTCACGGGCACTGCCTCTTGCGAAGACCTGACAAATCTTCCAAGAGTATCAATCTGTCATGAAAAAGTGCTTCTCAACTCTGCCGTTCGGAATCGGCGTTAAATTGTAGGTCCCCTCAATTTTTCACACGCACTCAGAGAATTGTTGATGAGAGTAAGCCACTTAGGCCTTGGCTCTTCAAGAGCTGTTGCGCCCCCCTATTTATTTATTTATTTAAATCTGATGACTTAAACAATTTGGTTCATGATAATTTAAAGAAAACTTATCTTGAACCGAGGCCTGTAAATTAAATAACATGAAATTCGTTTTATCACTGATGATTAATTTTTAATTTATGAGACCCAAACCAGAGGCGTAGGATTTCTAGGTCGTGATTCATACTGATATAATGTTTCAAACAAATTATGATTTGAGTATGAGAGAGCAGTATCATCTGCAAAAGCTGATAGTTTGCCTTTAAAAGGTTGAGAAAAAAGGGAATTAACATAGACAAGGAACAAAATTGGACCTAAAACTGAACCTTGTGGAATCCCCATTTTTAGGTAGGAAATAGAGCTTAATGCCGTTTTCACCCTAGTCATTTGACTGCGATTTGTCAAGTATGAGCAAAACCAGTCGTAGATAAAACCTCTAAATCCAGCCAGATAAAGTTTATTTAAAAGTATCTGATGGTTAACCATATCGAAAGCTTTTGTGATGTCAATGAATAATGCAGCTGTACTTTTTGAATCATTAATTGAATTGTAAATCTCACTACAGAATTTAAGCAGTGCATCTTCAGTTGACTTTCCTTTTCTAAATCCAAACTGATCATCACTAAAAAACTTTGTGTTTCCAAGAAAAGACATGATTCTGTTTTTCATTCCCTTCTCGAAAACTTTAGAAAAGACAGAAAGAAGGGAAATAGGTCTGTATCTGTAGTTGTTCTGGTCAGTAGTGTCACCTTTTTTATGTAAGGGAACGACTATGGCAGTTTTTAATGACATTGGAAAGACACCATTTTTAACACAAAGATTGAATAAATAACAAAGAACGTCAGCTAATTGGAATGAAATTTTTTTTAATACACAACTCGAAATCATGTCACTTGAAAAGGAGTTCTTTGATTCAAGTGAACTAATCAATTTATGAATTTCAAAGGAAGTGAAATCATGAAAACAAAAACTAGATGGATTGAAACTATCACCATGAGTGAAACTGCCATAGTCAATATTATCAAACTGCAAGTTATTTCCTATTGTAGAAAATTGAGAGTTGAGGATATTGGAGACATCAATTGGATTAGAGATGATTTAAGAATCCTTATTTAAATAAATTTCTATATCAGCCGAATTTCTATTTAAGATTTCATTGACAATTTTCCATTCCTTTTTGATGTTACCAACATTCTCAGTAAGCTTATGTTGGTAATAGTTATTTCTGCATTTTGGAATTTCGGTTTTTAAGTCACTGCATAATTTTTTATAAAAGTTCTTAAGTCGTGAATTATTAGGGTGCTTCAAAACGGATAATCGAATCTGATTTTTCTTTTTTATTTTATTTAATAGAGACTCTGTTATCCACGGCTTTAGTCGCTTGAACTTATTAGACGATAATTGGAGGGAGAAGAAGATTCGCCTTTTTTTTTTTGAATTGTCTGGACAAATGTTGTTTCCAATCTGCTCGCAACTAGTCCTGAAGAATAGAATAGCGTGGAAGAATACCTCTTCAGAATATTACCGGGGATACCATCCGGACCAGTGGATTTATGTATGTTGAGATCTTTTAGGACTCTCGCCACAGCACGAGTGCGGAAGAAGGTTTGTCCCATGGAATCATTAACACGCTCAAAATTTAGAGAAGTCATGACACTCTCTGGCAGCGAAGAGTTGGAGGCGAACTGTCTAGCAAAAAGGTAAGCTTTCGCGAGAGAGCTGGAGTGGTCATTGTCAACGAGCATTGGGACCGATAAAGAAGAAGAATTCTTCATATTTTTTTTTACAAAAGACCAAACGTTCTTACTGCCTTTTGGACATTGCAGTATTTTTTGCCTTAATTTTTGGTCATATAAAAATTTGGTCCAATGATTATGGGCAAACTTGTTCCAGTTTTCCTGAGTTGGGTTTGCTCTTAAACACCGGAAACTTAAATTTTTTTCCCCTGGTAACCTCTTAACAACTAGAATCAAACCATGACTTTTCTTTGGGTTTGATGCTCCCTATTCGGGATAAAAGTTTTCATTCCCAAAACAATCATATTAGTAATCATATCTGCGCTCGAGTCTACGTCACTATCTACGAAGCATAGTGACCAGTTAAAGGTTTGGAAGAAGTTATTGAGACCGTCCCTTTCTATTATTTCCATACGATTTCTTTCGGAGCTCTTTCTTTAACTGGGTAAGTTTGACGCAAGAAATTTGCATTTCATTTCATCGGGTGTTGTCGGGATCAAATGGAGAAGCCACGAAGAATAACGTTCTTTGAAATCGCCCATAATAGCGATTTTAGTGTGAGGATACAAGGTAACAATGCTTTTAATGGAGTCAGATAGAGCGTCAAATTCGCGAGAAGTTGAAGCTCTGTCCAAATTTGGGCTTTGATTAAGAAAACAATAGTGAATAATGTGTTTATTTACGGAGAACTTGAACCACATAAAATTGAGAAAAGGGTTGGAGCAGCGAGTATATTGAGGAAGAAATTGATAAGCGATATCATTCCTTGGAACGCGAATAGAGTTTGACATTTCGTATCAACTAGAATTCTTTTCGCGATGAATACATTTCTCAAATTCATTAAAATATAATATTATCAAAGAGTTAATGTATGATGTATGAATCATAAATCCAACATTAGCCGTGTTTTATTGGGAACTTAGCTCAGCTTTGCAATAGGAATTACATGTCAAACAACAACAACCGAAAGCTAAGTAAAAATAAGTTAGGAATTTTAGTTAGGAATTTCCTGAAGATAAGGTTTCAGCAATTCGACACTTGAGTTTTTCGTTGTGTTTTTCGTTCATCAAATGTCAAAACCTTTTGAAAGAAAATAGTTTTTCACCATAGCAACTCAATGTAAAAAAAAATTGCTTTCAGATAAGTCTCAAGATGACGTTTGAAAGCTTTTGATATTTGAAAATAGTTTTTCACCATAGAAATTCATTAAAAAAAAAATTGCTTTCAGATAGGTGTAAAGATGGCGTTTGGAATGTTTTTACATTTGACATTCTGGTGAACGAAACTCTGTTCAAAACTGACTATAGCGTTTTATTCGAATTCCTATTACTAAGCTAAGTTCCCAATAAAACACGGCTATTAAATATTTCTATAGTTTTGTTGAGAATTTGTGAGGAAAAAAGCCTGAACTACATCAAAACACAAAGTCAAAAAAGTACAAAAAAGTAAACACGATGTTTTTTCTTGTTCCCCCTAGTAACTTATTTGTATATCTCTTTCATTTTTAAAAAGTATCCTAGTCAAAAAGCTTGAACATGACCAAGCTTTCACTTTTCAGAAAGTTTTAAAAACAAATACACTCAAATAATATTTTATATCCTTTCCGTAAGGTCGCTCTTCGATCACATAGTTCCTGTCATTTTTCGAAAAAAACTCTTTTGACAAACAATTTAAATTTCAAAATAGTGTCAAGAAATATAAACAAAATTTATACCCCAAGTTTAAAAACAGCGGTAAGTAAAAATATAACATAATTTTAAATATTTGGGACTATTTTATTAACTTAATAAATTATTATTTAACATTGTTTTCTTTCATAGATTTTGTGATAGCTATATTTAAATTGTTGCTAATTATTTTGTTTGCTGGAATAGATCCTGAAAGAACTTGGAATGGTCTGTTTAGTTGAATTTAAATTTTAAATTTATGCATGAAAAAAATCTATATTTCAGAAGCTGACGATGAAGCTTTGATTACTATCATTCAAGAAAATCCAACGCTTTGGGATAAATCACGAAATGATTTCCGCGACTCGAAAAAGAAGCAACGAATTTTCCAGAAAATTTCTCAACACTTTTCCGGCTTTAGTGCAATGCAACTTGAAAAAAGGTTCATTGCACTTAAAGAAAAGTTGCGAAGAGAAAAGAAGAGAGAAGATGCTCTGACAAGATCTGGAGCTGGGGCTAGGAACTGGAAATCCTGGTATTTACTACCAAAATTGGAGTTTTTAAGGGAGACAATGAATACTCGGCCAACAGTGAGTTCCATTCCTTGTTCTTTAGTGAAATCAAAAACTTTATACCCCGGCTCATCTTTGACTGCAGCACAAAATATCATTTCGCCAACACCAAATACATTGACCCCATCTCCTGCAGCAACTCCTTCTTCTTTGGAAGCAAAAAATGTCTCTGAAAACTTAACGACAGAAATTTCTCAAACAGACAACGAAAGGTGTCCACCAAACAATTCAAAATCCGCTAACAAAATCCGGGAAGCATTATATGAAGAGAGTCGAGAAGCTATAAGAAAAATAGCTGAAAGTGTTTCACAACCAAAATCGCAGTCGGTATCTGAACCAGAAGACATGAGAACAAACCACTTCAAAATCTTTGATTACATGGCGAAAGAAGCTGTTGAGATGACCCTATCGTAAAAACACAATTTATAAAAAAAGTGTTAGATGTCTTCTGGGAGTTTAAGTTGACATAGATTAAAAACCTGTAATATTTAGGTACTTTTTGTTTTGCCTTTCATAGAACTTAAATAAATCTCAATAATAACAGTTTATGGGTTTTGTATTTATTTAGTTATTATATATCCATTCATTAAGATACTCTCTATAATTTAAAGCCGTTTCTGTGGAGTTTCTCGGACCCAAGCGTAATGTTGCAGGAATTCTGTTCACTTGTGATGAACCTACATTAGCTCTCCAGGTTCCATCAATCCAAATGCCATCCCTTTCATGCTGTCTGTCGACAAAAGCACTTGGGGCATATTTGTGCTTGCTGCTTTCACATAGCATGTTATGTAAAACAACAGTGGCCTTTATAATTTGTTCAACAGTATTTGGCTCAGCTATAATTTTACGTTGATATATCCTCCATCTAGAAGCTAATATGCCAAATGCATTTTCTACTACGCGGCGTGCTCTAGAAAGTCTCTTATTAAAATAAGATTTACTGTCTTCCAAATACCTTCCACTGAATGGTGTAATCAAATAATTTTTTAGCTGAAAAGCTTCGTCTCCCACCATAAAATATGGCAAATTCAAAGTTTCTATAAAAACAAATATAAAGTCTTATTATTTTGAAGAAAGAAAAGATCTTTAAAAAGATAAGATAATCTTTTAAAACCTTTAATTAATTAATTTTACATTTTTTTACCTCCAGGTAAAGGAGAAGAACTTGGAAAATTCATTTGATCCCTTTCCAAAAGCATTCCAAAAGTACTATTTGTAAGTATACCAGAATCGCTCTGTGAACCAAACGCCCCAATATCCACGTAGGTGAATTTGTAAATGGCATCTGCAACTGCCAGTAATACCATGCTGTAATGTTTCTTATAGTTAAAGTACAGCGATCCACTTTTTCTTGGTGCTTGAATGGAAATATGCTTTCCATCCACTGCACCCAAACAATGTGGAAAATAAAGGTTTGATGGAAATCATGTGCATCTTGCAGCCAACCACTTTGTGTTTTTATTGGCAAATATATTGGCTTTAGTACGGTCCACAGAACTTCACACACTTCCAGAATTATAGCTTGTACAGTTGATTTACCTATGCGATACGCATAGAACAAAGAACTGTTACTATCCCCTGTTGAAAGAAACCTATAAGCAATATTTCCCTTAACACAATTATTAGTTAAATGTATACATTATAAAATATACCTCAAGGTTACAAATAAGCGCAATGCAACCGGAAGCCCTAACCTATTGCTGAATTTGGTCAAATGAGGTTCAACTAAGTTAAGCAGATAGTTGAATTGGGGAACTTCCATTCTTGTATAATTGAAGAACTTTTCTTCGTCGTACTCAAGAATTTCTTGTAACAAGTTACCAAAGTCACCTTGGTCAACACGGTTTTGATTAATTGGATGAACCCACCACCTTCGCTTAGAGCTCGTCGCATTTTCAAATGCGTCAACAACTTGCACTATATTTAAAATGCGATTTGCCGCATTTTGTAACCTATTTAATTCGTTTTCCTTGAAAATATTTTTAGTCAATGTTAAATAATAATCTGTGCATTATTATTTTAATTCTATTACCATTTTGTTGAGTCGGAATTCAATTCAAGTTTTTTTTAAATGATTTTAATTGATTTGAGATTTATTTTTTTATTTGAAATTTAAAACTTCAAAAACAAAAGAGCTTTTTTAATTAATTTTTTTCCAATAGATGTCAGGTAAATATACATGTGATTTTTATATTTTGAGCTTTTTTTTTTTACTTTTTTGTACTTTTTTGACTTTGTGTTTTGATGTAGTTCAGGCTTAAAGGGCTTCAAACGTATCCAAAATCACTTATTTCATTCATTTGTCGTTCGTGGATCGTGCTCATGTGAATAGTGCTTTAAAGTTGGATTTACCAACTCCGCTGCAGACGTTGTTCATTCGTGTACTTTATCATGATGAAAATTTTGAGTTTACTGAATAAACTGACAACGACAGTTCGATGATTAGTGAAAGAGAATGTTCACAAATTAAATTCAAAGTTGTCAAGAAAACCTGATATTTTCCGAACGCCTATTTGGGTGAGGATAGTACCGATGAAGCGTTGCTCCAAATGCCATAGACACGTTAGAAAATGCCGGCATGCACATTTTTCCTCTTATAGCCTGCTTAGTTTCGTAATGTGTGTTTCCTCGTCAGCTTTCATTTTCAATAGTCTATTTTGACAGACGTTTAACCTTTCTTAATCATACTTACGGAAGTAATTATTTTGACTGTGAGCTTGAATATTTTCTTTGTTCAACATTGTGATATTCTATTTCAATTATTAGAGGTCATAAATTCTACAACACGTTGAAAAACTCTCCTCTTAATAGGTTTTCAAAGACTAAATTCCATTGTGAATTCTTTTTACACTTCTTTTGAATAACTTATCTAAATTAGATAAAAATTCACTAGCATACCCGTCCTGACTTTGCTCTAGTCTCACACTTATCGTTATACAAATAAGCACAAAAAAGCAGAACCACTTTTTGAAAATAGGGCAAATTTTAGTCTCCCTTTTGCGATTACAAGCAGAAAACTAAAAACAATTTACTATCGGTTTACAACACGAAATATCATTCCTCTGCACATTCATTTCGTCATCTGTTTTCAATCGAGGAAAATAAGACCATGACGTCAAAATCAATTTCCCATTTAATCAATGCAATTGCTCCCCAATCATACTACACAAGACACGCTCAATTATCGAAGCGCAATCTACAAACTAATCGCGTGATTGCAGCCTTTTATAACCAACACTTTCAAAAAAGGGTAGTTTCATCACTGTACTCTACTCGTACAATTGGTATGCAGAAATCGGAAATAATCACAATGCTGATTACGTTTTTGTTGTTCCATTGACAAAGTTGTCTAAAGATAAGATTGCACTTTCTTTCGCTTGACAGGCTGTTTGTATTGATATCCACACTGCTGCACTAGTAGATTCCACCTTATCAACAAAACAGATAAGATAAGGCGCCTTGATAAGCAACCAAAAACTAAAAAGCTCCAAAGCTTTACAGCGGACACCACTCAAAATGTGTCACATCCATTGAGTTGTTTAGTTTACATTTGTAATTCTTCAACGAACGATCAAAACCATGAGTGAGGGTTGATTGTTTTTGTGTTCCGTAATTCATCAAAATATGGCAATTAAACTTAATTTATTTATTCTAACGGTTTCGTTGACTTTTGTTAGTGAAACAATTAATGCAGTAGCACTAACAGACACAGAACACTGTCCGTCGTATTGCAGATGTGATATTTTCGAAAATTTAAATCGAGCTGATTGCAGGTTAGTGATTGTTGTATTTTGTTTAAACAATCAAATTCAGAGAATATAATTTGTTTAAGTGGTCAACAGTTAATAACTCCAAATGTAGAAGTACCAAGTGCAGTGGAGTTGCTCGATTTGTCATACAATGACATCACTACTTTGGATAATGTCTGTTTTGAGGTGAGTTAACTTGTTTTTGTTTCATTTTCGGAAGAAGAGAGAGATAACGGTAGATAAGGAAGTTTAAGGAGAACATTGCTTTCTTATCCAAACAAACAGAAAAAAGTGTTAGTAATCAGAATTCATAATAAATTCAAATTGAATGTTTCTGGAGTCTTGAAAACTGGGAATAGTCTACGTTTTCATGGGAGTGGGAAACTAGGGCATTCCTAAGACCGATATTTAATCTTTTGAAATGGTAAACACCGATAAAACATTCAATGTTGCCTTTGTAATAGTTTTAAAGTGACAGCTTAAGAGAACTGTCAAATGTTTTGTTTTTGTCGATGGATTTATGTCGTTTTTTATTGGTCTTTTTTTGACGTTTCTTCTACTACCTCCAATGGAACGGGTTATGATCAGCGTTGCCGCGAAGAAAAAACATGGGCCATTTCCAAAATGTGCGGGCCACTAGCCCACTACCCAAGATAAAATTTGTTCAAAAAAAATAATAACAATTTGTCTTTTCTAAATAAACTAAATAAACATCCCACCCCATCCCCGGTCCTGCTAGGACGTCGCAAGGGATCCCAAGAAAGACACTCCATACGGAGAGGCAGTGATTAACTCTGGAGGTAGATCCACAACTGTGTCACACCGCTCTGGGTCGACCAGAAAGAGGTCCACGAAGGTACAGGCCAATCGAAATCAGCGTAATGTTACGCTAATTCTGGCCGCAGTCGATATCATACCGGTGGCAGAAAGAACCCCGGAGCAAATGCGAAAACTCGAGTGGGCCAGTGGCTTCCTTAGCAGAACCACCAAACCGACCTGCAGCGACTCAACGTCAAAGCGTTATAGGTCTCTTGAGGGCGACAAGCCTGAAGCGAAAAGGTAGAAGGTGCATTCCAGCAGCACAACAGCCTTCAATAAAGATCTTTCCTTTAGCGACGCGCTCAAAGTCAAACGTCAAGGCTCATCTCGAATTTAGATTTTTATCTGTCATTGAGGAGAATCCAGGGCCTCTTCCAGACACAGCCGATGCAGGATGGTACCAAAACCGTATCAAACTCATCGCCTGTGGAGATCAGAGATCAATAGTCAGGCCGGTTGCCAAGCTCGAAGTTGTTATATAAGGGAGCATATTCCTTGCCGACAAAGAGCACGCATCACCCAAATATGATCATGAAACTGATTAAAATGAGTACATGTAATTCAAACTTGCCTACTCACGACTGGAAAAGTGGCGGGTACCAAAGGTTGCGAAGGAGGGAAGCACTGGCTCCACTGGCCGCGTCCGAAGGTGTGATTAAGTACGGTTTCGACGGAATCATGGTCCGTATTTTCAAGAAAAACAAAGAATTGCTAAATGCAACCCCTCCAGAGGCCCCTTCAACGTAAGGAAATGCTTCAAAGAACTGCACCAATATGGACCTCCCATGTAACACCACACGTGGAACCATCGACCTCCCCAGCCTCTAACAAGCCATTCGACGTAGAAGCTGATCTCACAGTCGACAGTAATACTGAACCTGACATGGATACTGAAGACTCTACTCTAGGCATCACTCTGAGCGAGGAAGTACTCCTTCATTCCTTGTCAGACAATGAAAACGCTGATTAGACAGTGGTGGAGGTTGATCTGGCTAAAAGTGCTGCGATTAGTTCAGATTAACCTTCATCACGTCATTATGGCCTCCGGCTACATAATACCAAAGAGGACATTGTCCTCAAACAGGAGTCGTGGTCGTGGGTCTCAAAATCCAAAAACAAATGAAAAGCAAAAGTCAATCTGAATGAATGGGTGGGTAGGATATAAAATATGATATGCGGGCCATTTCATGTTGGCCCCGGGCCACGGGCACATTTTGGCAACGCTGGTTATGATGTATATGTCATGCTTCGGACGATTCTGTTTTCAAAAGGGAAGAGTTCTGCTCTTCTCAGAAGCATTCCGTCTGTCAAAATCAGCCCAATGGAATGGTTTCAGACGACTTCTGGACTCTTGCGAATGCTTCGTGGAAAACGACATTTTAGATTAGATTTAGACAGATTTAGATTATGACAATTTTGACACATTTGAACTGACGTTTCAATGAATTTCTATTGCAGGGTCTCATCTATTTAATAAACCTGACCATCACTCACAATGCACTGCACACAATTTACCTCGACGCATTCAGCTCCCTCAGAGACATCAAGTTCATCGATTTATCTTACAATCGACTCGAATACTTCGACGAACGAATATTCGAAGCCAACACCAAACTGACAGGCCTCAATCTGTCAGGCAACAAATTTATGTCACTCCAAAACAAGCCTCTCCTTCGAAGTTCCACCATTCAATACCTCGGACTCAATAATGCCCAAGTCACCTACATCTACCCTCAGATGTTCAAAGAAATCCCTAGCCTCCAAGAAGTCGACATCTCGAACAACCTTATGATAACTCTAAGTGCAACGGCCTTCAATTCACTGTCAAAATTGCGGGTAATAAATTTGGAAGGAAATCGCTGGATCTGTGATAATGGTTTCGATGCAACTCTGAAGCTATTGAAACGCAAAGGAATCGAAACAAGACTGCATTCGTGTGAGGTGTTTGATATGAAAACAAGCTTCGATACATCTAATGAACCTCGGATGTTTGAGAGAATGATGGCAGCACCTCCACCGCCTCTAGAATCTGAACCACAGGAATTCATTCCAATCGAAAATGTTTGGAAATCGAAGAAACCAATTGAATCAGATGTCAATGAGGCGATAGCGTGTGAGGAACAGAGTCCAATGAAGATTTGTCATCTTCATCGAAGTTGTTTGGCTAATTTGAGGATTCTGATAAAGGACAAAACCGTCGGAGAGGTTGTCAAACGGGGAAAATTCACAGACGATGACTTGAAGTTTGTATTTTTTACGGGACTCGCTCTGGGCATTGCCATATTCATTTGTCTTTCGACATGTGTACTTTGCGTCAAACGGTGTTTCAGTGTTCAGAAGAAATACACACAGCAGCGACAGCAGAGTGATGGTAAGTTTTGAAAATTAAACTATTTTATTATTCAACAAAATGCTCTCGTTTCAGTTGTGAGCACGGTTCCTTTTCGACGTCCGATACCTCCTCCGCCAGTACCAACTCGACAACGTCGATCTAATCGACGATCGAGAAATCCTGTTCCTCAACTCAATCGGTCACTGTCGAGTCCAGTGCGACGAGGACCACATGCCGATGGCAACCAGAGTGACTTCGCCACCTTCATAACTCGATTTTTCGAAAGACCTACAAGGCATCAATACTATCTAACGATCAATGAAAACACAACAATCGACGGAGTAGAAATCTGAGTGCAGATACCCCAACTGGAGAGGGTTCAGAACAGGTTGAGCCTTTTATGTATCCATCGTTGCCTATTGAAGACGGTTCTTCAGGGTCTGAAACGTATCGATCGGAAGCGGAGAGAGTACCCGCTCGACCTGAAACACCACCACCATCGTATGGAGATGTCATTAAGCCGCGAAGAGGTTCTGAGTAATTAGTAGCAATTAGGATTAATTTTAAAAATAAAATTAGTTTTAAGAGTCACGAAAATACATTCCACATAAAACAAAAAAATTGCTTCAAATTATTTCAAAGAACAAAGTTCATTAATCAACGCCGCCGTCTAAAGCTCAAAACAGTTGTGCAGAATTTCTGCGCAGCAAAATTTAAAATACACAGGCTCTTATGGGAGCAAATTCTGCATGCAGAACAGCGCTGCGTGATGTCTCTATTTCTAAATTTTCTGCCTTGTTTCAATGCAGCCATCATTAAAAAACTAAATTTTCCAAATAATTGCTACCTGGCAATACTTATATTAACACAATATTGACACTGTTGACAGTTTGTATTATTTCAAATTGTCAGTTTTGAAATTCAAATAAGCAAAATAACAGGAATTCGTTTTTATTGCCGGAGGTTACCAGGAGCATTCGCTCCTCTGAAGAAGAACACCGGAAAGGAGAAAACTCGTGCCCTATGAATCCTGATTTGTTCATGAAACGTTTCGAGGCCAACGGAGATTGGTCGCTCATGTGTCCGCACAAATGTCCCGGATTGCACGAAGTCTGGGGGAAAAATTCGAAGCTTTACACTAGCTACGAGAAGGAGGGTCGCGCTAATCGAACAATCAAAACTCAAGTTTGCCAATATCGAATCTCAGGTCGAGACCGGAACACCCTACATGCCCTACAAAGACGCCTGCAATCGCAAATCGAATCAACAGAATATCGGAACAATCAAATGCTTTGAATGCTTTTTCACGCCACCGAAAAAATACGAAGCTCAAAGAAGTCACCAAGTTACTCAACCAACAGATTGAACAGACGAAACATACGAAGGGTCTCCGGTGAGCAAGGGAATCCTACAATACGATATGTGGAATAAAAGCCCAACCGACCTCTGGGATTGGGCCGCTCTAAGGTCCTTTTGCGGTCCACAAAACCTTTCCTTCTCCTACTCGAAGAGCATAAAATAAAAATAGAGTCGACAGCTCTTGTAGAGCCAAGGCCTAAGTGGCTTACTCTCATCAACAATTCTCTGGCTGCGTGTGAAGAATTGAGGGCCACCTACAATTTAACGCAATTAATACTCTTGGATGTTTTGTTAGTTCTTCGCAAGAGGCAGTGCCCGTGAAAGATCAAATAAAAACTATGGGCACGAGTAGGACTTTAACCCACGACGTTCAGCTTAGCAGCCAACGCACCTACCCAGTAAGCCACGGACGGACAGTACTCGAAGAGCATACCTATTCAAAATGAATACAAAAAATTTCCTTGATGACACTTTTCAAATTTTTTAAACACAAAACAACCAAATCAATAAAATTTTGGCAGATGTCGTTTTTGTCTTGACAGAACTTGGCAGAGTTTCTGCACGTGTGTTTTGCTTGAAGCGCTGCATGAAACTCTGCACATCTGTTTTGAGCATAAGAACGTCAATTCGTCACTTTCCAATGCTGATTCAGATTTATGTCAAGTTTATGTACAGAAATGTTTTAAAGTGTGGAAATTAAGCATATGAATGTTTAGGTTTTTTTTTACATCGTAAGCTTACCTTCTAGCTCGCTATTTCCCATAGCTATAGCATATTTTAAAGCAATACAAAGAATATACAAAAGCATTGTTATACATTTTTTTTTTCTCAAAGTGATGATAAATTTAAATTTTAGGGAAATTAGCACGAGATCAAACAATACAAATGAAAACAAAATTAAACCCAGAAATAAACAATATGACAGCTTAGAGAGAATTATAATGGAAAGATTTAGTTATACAGATTTTTACTGCTTAAACACTTATGTGTATGAAAAAGGGGTAATAGGGAATTTATGTACAAGAGAATAGACTTATTTCGTTGCGTTACTCACCTATTAACTCTCTCATGTTGGCTTGTTTGGCGTCAATTAGTTTTTGTTTCTCTTCAGCTGTAAGATCATCGGTTTCGATATCGTCTGATGGACATTCGAGAACAGCAGCCCTGAGGGTCATAACGAAATTGTTGTTAATTATTGAGCCTTCGTAAATAAAAAAAAAATTAATCTTGATAACAACTCATAGAGGCTTAAAATATTCAAAATTTGAGTATATGTAAAAATATGAGTAATATGTAAGAAAAAGATAGAAAAGTTAAGAAAATTCATTGATTCAATTAGATATATAGTATGCCTTTAGTTCGTTTTGAAATCCCTTCCTATCACTTATGTTCCTAACATGTCGTGGGAGAGAGTTCCAAAGCCGAACGGCGTAAACGAAGAACTGTCGTTCAGGCGTCAAACATGAAAAACGCGGCTGAAGGATCTGCGCTGTTCTAGTAGAAGCACAGAAAGATATTTAATTGAACAGATTCGGATGTTGCTGGGTTTGTACAATGTTGAATAGCATGGTTAATGATCTAAATAGACACTCTATCAAATCGCTGGAGCCCGAAAACGTATATTATTGCATTATTGTAAACAACATTTCATTTTCTTTTGCACATTGCATCGCATTTCCCATACACCTCACATCCATAGGTAAGAATAGGTATGATTAGTGATTTCACCAACAAAATTCTTGTTTTTATTGGAGTAAAATACTGTGACGCCCATAAAGAACGTAATACACCATATACTTTTCATCGGTGTAACAGATGTGGTTACTCCAAGTCAGGGTTTGGTTGAAAACCATTCCTAAGTTCTTGGCTGTGGAAACATTTTCGATGGGGTCATTGTTGGGGATGATCGTGGGAAAATAAAGGGTTAATGTACATTTCCGAGAGGAGATTGAGATTTTTCTTTGCCCAATTAGCTATGTTTTCAAGATCAGCATTAATGTGACTTACACAATCTTCAATTAGTCCGAGAGGGCAGCTAATTTGAGGCTGAGCGTCATTGGCAAAGAGTTCAATATTAGAGTTTGTAATGACAGATGGAAGTGCATTGATATAAAGTGAAAAAAGCAAAGGCCCCAAAATAGAGCCTTGTGGTATTCCTGTAGGCACGGCCATAAACTTGGACAGTAGGTTGTTTGCATAAACCGCTTGTTCCCGACCAGAAAGATATGACATAAGAAGTGTGGAGGTTTTTGAGCAGAATAAAAAGAATGAGAAAAACGTGGTTCTTTCTTATACACAGTTTATTAAAGATTAAGCATACCGCATGGCTATAGTTATATTTATAACAAAATCTAAATACGGTTCCTTATTTACTTCGAGGGATCATACGATCAAAACGCTACCTCTGCTGTTTGTAGAGTTTAAAGCTTAACATACAAGGTGCATCGACAAAAGACGACACTGTTAAAATATTTTTTTTTTATTGAATGCCTACAGAAGTTTTGTGGCAGAAGAAGAAAAAACAAAACAATTTAGAAGCTTACTGCAAAGAATTTTGTGATCAACAGTATCAAAAGCACGTGGAAAATCAAGCAATAAAAGAAAAGTTATTTGATCATTATCAATGTTTTGTCAAATTCCATCGACTACTGTCAGCAAAGCGCTAATGCTACTATGTTTTTCCCGAAAACCAACGCCTTTCACCGCGTTGGTAAAATACTGTTGAAAGCGTAAGTAATGTAGGGCAGTACTATGCGTAGTAACATTTTTAAAAATTTGGGATGGACACCATCGGTTCCAACAGCGTTCGATTTGATGGAAAGTATATGCTTTCAACTACTTGAACCTGGTCAATTCCGTTAAATCCGAAATTATACTTTATTGCATTTAAAAAAAAACACTGAAAGCCCACCAGTTAAATCCATTTTGTACATACACTAGCTGACCCGGCAGACTTCTTATTGCCTCAAATAAAAGACCAAAACGTTTGTACCCCGTTAACCACTACATCCTACTAGCAGCTACCCACTGCCGTGCTTCCCACTATTTCTACTCGCTACACGCTAAACACTACCGCGCTACCCACTGCCTTGTTACAACGCTACCCGCTACCCACTACCAGCTATCCAAGACAGCTACCCGCTACACGCTAACCACTACCCCGCTGCAAGCTACCCTGCAACCCCAACTAACCGTTATCCTGGCCATATTTAATGAACGGCTTGGTCTAGAGAATCAAAGTAAATTTTTTCTGACTGAAGTAGATTTCGAGAAATTAGAGACGGTAGTAGGAAGTAGGTTTCAAAACTTTTCAAACATCGAAGTAGATCTATTACAAAAGCAGTAAAGAGTTAACGCTGGCAGAAGATATAAGATTAATTTGGCAGCTGGAATGAAAATGCTTCGTATGACACCACATTTAACGAAGCTACATTGAATCACAATCCAACCTCTCAAAAATAAGGACACGACCAACTCAGCTGTTAATGCCGTGTTCATAGGAGAGGTCATGAGAAGACTTCTTTTAGGCAGTATCATACAACGTGCTGGTACAAACGAATACAACAACAAGAGCATTCAATTTGCCTCAGATGTTTAACTGAGGCCCAACCAGTGAATTCCACAGACGTATCACCAGTTTTAAGCAAGTAACCATTGAGATCACTTAGAGAAGGTTTTTTTTTTTTTTTTTAAACAAGCTATAATCATATAAAGGGTTTTTCAATAAGGGCGGGTAGATGTGATTCGAAGCCCAGTAAGCGAACAAACGGCGTTGATTATGGTCATGAACTTTGAGCTTCTGGGTCAATTGGATCTTGTATGGGTGTAGGCCCAAGTCCCGACGCAAAATTCGCCAGGTTGAAGTCTGCGAAAGGCCGAGTTCTTGTGCACGGAATAGACTGCGGCGGGTTTTGCTATACACTTTCACGGACCGCGGCGATGTTCTCGGCCGATCTTGCGTTCCTTGAACGTACGGGTGTACACAAAGAAGTCATTGTAGAAAACACGGAAGTTTTTTCTTACACATTATAACAATCTCTCACACCAAATAGAAAAGTAATGTGTGTTGTAAGCTCCAGGAGAATAGCAATTGAATTGAAAAAAATCTACAATTTCAATAAAATTAGATCTTGCGTTCCTTGAACGTACAGGTGTTGGCTGATTGTTTACTGAACCGGTCGTCTCAAATTTGGCTACCAAACGTTGAAGGGTCGACTGTGAAGGGCCACCACGCCTACCGTAAAATGGGTGCAATGCACACAACGTTTCCGTTAACGAACACTCATTTTGATAAAATTTTATCATTTGAACGTGCTGTTCATTCGTGTAACTTGCCATTGCCATGATGATTTGGCATAAACAACTGAAAAATAAACAAAAGATTTGACAGATGTCACCAAAACAAAATGGCAGCCACGGGGCGCTAAAATCTACCCGCGCCAATTGAAAAACCTTTTAATAAAACATCAAGCAGTTTCACTTACACTTTATGCGGCCTACAAATGCCGAAGGGGCATAAATTTATATATCAAACGAAAGGGTTTTTGGTGCAGATATTTTATTTACCGAAATTTTCTAGGACAATAAATTAAAATAAAAGTGAAATTGAATTGAAAACTTCAATATTACCACCATCTTGATTAGGCCTTTGGAATCCAGGGGCCGAATTACCGCTCACGTGAACGAGTGAGTGATTCTCATCAGTGAACGAACGAACGAGTACCCACATTGAGATGATGACATTCGTTAGTACACGTATCGTTTGAGAATTTAAAATTGTAGTAGTTTTTATCGAGTTTCGATTATTTTGACAAATAAAAAAAACAAAAAGTTGAGCAAAATAGCGAAGGCAGAAATAATAATTTTGTTTAAAATGAAACAACATAGTTTGACTGTTAACAGAAGACGAGATTGGTGAAGCTTTAGAGAGGAACATCTTGATCTTATTAGGTACGAATTTCAAAACAAAATAACTCAAAGAAAAAATATCTAATATTTAAAATTCTCGTGTCACGGGGGGAGCGTAATTGAACTCCTCCGAAACGGCTCGACCGATTTTCGTGAACTTTTACGAGGATATCGGCTAGGGTGAAGAATCGGACAACATCTATTTTTCATCCCCCTAAATGTTAAATTTTTTTTCACCCCTCTATGATCAACCCTTATTTTTTATTTATTAATTAAAAACTTTAATTTTTTTTTGCAAGGGTACCGGGTAGTGGGGAAGCGGGGTAGTCGGTAGCGGGTAGTGGGTAGCAATTACTGGTGTAGCGGATAGCGTTTAGAAGTATTGGGTAACGGAAAGTGGGTTGGCGGGTATAATGGGATAGCGTGTAGAGGGTAGCGGATAGTAGATATCGATTACCGGTTAAGCGGGTAGTGTGTGTAAGTATTGGGTAGCAGGTAGCGGGTAGTGGGTAGACGGTAGTGGAGAAGCGGGTAGAGGGTAGCGGGTGTATGGTAGCGGGCTACAAAAGTCTAGGTCTTTTTTATATCGATTAAGGCAGTACAAAGTCTGCCGGGTCAGCTAGTTTTCTTATAAAGTTCCTCTTATAAGTGAGCTGTTTGTGTGTCGAATGAAATTAAGGTCGATAGCTGAGCAGAGAATTTAAAATTTTTGTACTAGAAGCTCCATACTGAACTCGATAACGTGATGCCAAAAGCACACAAACACTCACAATTCAGTAACGTACATATTATTCGATAACGGAATGCCGTAATTCGGGCCCAGATCTTTCATACTATTTTGTTTCGAAACAATCACTGCTTTTTGACTATTTTTAAAAAACTCCATTAACGATTTGTGTTTTAGACTTAATCTAACTCATACCTTATAGCTTGAATCCAAACATTTTTGTCCTTTGGTTGTTGTACTTTCAGTTCATACATTTCGGGGAAGGCAGGATTCGAGGAAATAATATAAATGCCACGCGATTCAGTCCCAGCTTTTTCACGAATGAGAAGCTTTTGAAGCGATACAACTCCAGCCTTAAAACAAATTAGTTAGCCACAAAGTCACAAAATAAAGAACAACAAATAAAACTTACCTTATTCTCTGGTGTAAAGAATGTATACTTATTGTGTGAGCTCTCCTGCAGGAAGAATAAACAATCCGACAACACAACAACCAGCACAACTTGCATTTTAGATCTC
Source organism: Sphaerophoria taeniata (assembly GCA_943590905.1). Taxonomy (NCBI): domain Eukaryota; kingdom Metazoa; phylum Arthropoda; class Insecta; order Diptera; family Syrphidae; genus Sphaerophoria; species Sphaerophoria taeniata. The sequence goes on along the minus strand of OX016540.1, from coordinate 19,180,073 downwards.
CCTTGCATCAACATTGCATAGCCTTCGAATCTAGATACAAAAATAAGTAAATTGCTTAGAAATAAAAAACAATCCGCTTACTTTAATCTCCTCTGGGGGCCAACACAAATCTCCGATTTCCTAAATTGCTTATTTTTGTACATTGCATACGACTTGACATCGATGCGTCGAAATATCTCCAATAGACGATCTTGTTTCTCTTTTTCCGCAACACACGCATCAACATCGACAAGCATACTTTTCACCAAATTCATAGCTCGCTGAAGTTTCTCCTGTTCGACACGATCCTCACGTGAGCTCTTCAACAACGGATCGATGAGTAGAGGATATTTTGTCAAACGCTGCAAAATTTTCAAAAATAAACAAAACAATTTGGAGCAATGTGAATGTTCATTGACCCACCTGCGTTACAAACAAAATACACTCGGGAATGCCTTTCTTTTTGAGCAGCGGATTGGACAGACAATGCTTATACCATTCGGCGAACGTTTGATCGCTTGTCATGCAAAATTTGAATTTATCGAGTGCAGAACGATGATTTGAGCAGAATTCCCCTGCAAAATAGAACAAACACCGAGTTGTAAAATTTTTAATCATATGTGAAGGACTGAGTGTCTTATTGGGCTTGCCGCCCATGGAGGTGGAGAACTACTCATCAAGTTACAGAATGCTTTCGTTTGCACTATTGGGTGTTCGGTGTTTGGTGGCGGCTATAAGTTTGCAACGACTAACCGACGACGACGACGTTGCATGGATGATAATAATGAACGAAGCGGCCGGGCGTTCGTACTCATTTTAGTGGAGAAGCATTTAATTGAGTGTGTACTGTGAGAGTTCAAATTTAAATAAAGGTCGCGTGGGTTTAATTACCCTATGGTGTGGAAGTGGGTCATTTTTGACGGAGCGGTGCTAAGGACGGACAGTAACACAACGACGGGATGTTAGATAGATATAATCGGCAGCAACAACAACAAAGATTATGATTTCTCTATTGTTTTGGTTTTGAGTGTTCTTTTTACGATGCCATTTAAGTGCAAATGGGAGAAAAATGGCATGCATACGAACATGCATTATCAAGTGGTCTATTGTCTTTTTATCGCAACTAACTCGGGAGCTGCAACGAGTCACGTGGATGAAGGTAATAAGATGCAGATATTGCTAGAATGTTTGCATCTTGTTGTTGACTGACTATATGGAAATGAAAGTGAAAATAAAGGTTGGGGGAAAACTATTACCGATGTTAATTTTAATTGGCTCTACCTTATGTGATTTTATTTCTTGAACATTTTAGTGAACGATGTAATTCTGGATAAAGAAGTGCTTTCAATTGCTTTGGTAATGGAGCTTTTCTTATGGGTTTTCGGTAACAGGGTGACAAAGAGCAAAATCGTATGAACACCACTGGGTAGCAAGCATTTGCTCTAGCATCTAAACGCGTTAGATTTAACCAAACAAACTGAGAGCCACCTTTGAGTAAAATTATTGCAAATGCAAACGACTGATTGAGAGGTTGTTGATGTGAGTGATTTCAAAAATGGCAGTTTAATGGTTTCAACCTTTCAACGACAGAAATATTTCACGGAAAAGTTTGTAATCGCGGTACGAGTAGATACTCGAACATTTTGTAATTTTTTGTAAAAAAAAAGCGCTCACGAGAGAGAAAAATATTTCCCTAACCTACGAATTTTAGCCCAAGAATTTTTTTTGGGCTGATTTGTGAAAAGTGTCAAATTTGTTTGAAAAAAGCAAATAAATAAATAAATTCAAAGTTTCAATTTTTCATACAAAAATAATTGACGGTTAAAATGTGGGTAAAATTTGTTGTTTTCCCGTTCGCTTACTTTATTGTAGTTTTGTTTTTTCTATGAGAGAATTTTACCCCAACTCTTAAGTGTCTCTTTTAACGAGTTTTAGTGCAGAAAGTACGCGAACGGACTTGAAGTTGGTTACAATGAATAATATGATCATGCTGCAAGGGTATCTTGCCGAAGAAGAATTAAATTTAATAACATTCTTTTTGAATTGTAGCCATTGGAATACAGACTTTACTCTCTAAAAACAATTTTTTTCTGAGTTTGCATTCACCAATTTCATTCTCGGGGCCGTAGAACCTTATGTGATGACAACAAAAAATACAGGATTTTATGTAAAAATAAAAAAATAAACTTATTTTGAAAACCATGCTAGAAGCCTACAATTTGTCTCTTCAGCCAGAGAGTGGTGGAAAATTGCCCAAGAAATACAGGGACGTCCGACTAACACTTCAACGTTAGTAATAGTAAGTGAATTTAAAATGAATTTTGAAAGGTTACTAGCACAATCGATTGATACAGTGTAAATTCACAAACGCATCACTGCAGAGATGATTAGGAATCATTTCTATAGCACGTTCATAAACGCAAAAATTGGCATCACATAAAATGTCAAGTGTTCATTATTGCAAAGTTCAATAAACTGATGCGCAAATATAAAACAAAAAAGCATCAAGAATTACTTGATAACTTGTTGATGGCGATGGGAATTGGAGTAAAAATGGAGCAAAAGGACAATGAAAAGTATTTAATCAAATTCTAAGTTGTTTATAAATGGTTAATTTGATGAATTTTCGGCTTTCGGGTATTTTTCAATTATTTTGAAAAACTTTTTTATCTTCGGAATTTTCCTTCTGGATGAAATTTTTATGAATTTTTGCATTCTCTTCAGACGTTTTACCCTCGAAATTCGCATTTTTTGAAGAAATGTGTTGTTTTTTGATTCATTATTATCAATGAGAGTTTTTGTTAGAATCACGTCCATCATTAAGCAAAAATTGTTTTTAAACGTAAAACTTTTTGTCAATCAGCATCGCATCGTAATCAGCTGAGCAACGATCAGCATCGCAAAAAAGCAGTGATGCCTAATCACTACCTAAAAATTTGACGTTTGTGAATTTACCCACAGCTTCACACCCGATATACACCCCGCTTCAACTGAATAAGCACACATTTTTTCAAAAGTTTGTTGTGCATTTTTTCCTTACTTTGAACGTTAATGAATCATTTGACGATGCTAACCGATAGCTTATGATGTTGAGAAAACAAATCAAAAAGAATAATTTAAAAAGGACCACTATTTTTCCCTGGCTCTCATGCAAAGCTTTCCAGATTGAAAAAAACTCAGTTTTTTTTGCGTTAACTGAATAGACACAACTTTTAAAAATGCAAATAAAATCAAACAGAAAGAAATGAACAAGATTTTCTTTATATATTTTTTTTATTGGTTATTTCTAGTTTTGGGTACTACCACCTTTATTCTTGATTACTTCATAAATTCGGACTGGCATGGAATCTTATAAACTCTTTAAGTAGTCCAGCGAAATTTCTCTCCATGGTAACTTAATGGCTGCAATAAGCGATTCTCTTTCCTCAAACTAACGGCCTGACTCATAAACTTTACGTACCAACCATCCCCATTAGACATGAGTCGTTCCGGACATGTATAGTTCCAGGAACTATGTCCTCTCCCGGAGACATTTCCTTTCGTTCCGAAGTCTGAACCTAAATAGTTCCGGACATGGACATGAAAGAACTAAACATGTTCCGACTGGATATGGTATGAAAATGGAAAGAGAACGAACTAAACATGTTCGTTCATAGTTCCGACTGGATATGGTATGAAAGTGGAAAGAGCATGAACTAAACATGTTCGTTTATATTTCCGACTGGATATGGTATGAAAGTGGAAAGAGAAAGAACAAAACACATGTTTGTTGAGCAGTTCATAGTTCCGACTGGATATGGATATGTATGATATGAAAGTGGAAAGAAAGAATCGCGCTCTTGTGCTTGTAGGTATACACTAACACTATTCACACACAAATGGAACGAATGAATGTGAAATACCAAACCAACCACCATTGTATTAGCATGTGTAGGTAGGTTGAAGATGGATTGAAGCGTGTTTGTATTGTTAATGTGATCTAGAACGAAATGAACGTTGATCGGTCTGATGTCTGATATCTCTGTTAATACTCATAGTTCCGAAGGTTCGTAGTTCCTCGCGTATGACATAGTTCCTTTGGATCGGAGTCGGAACTATGAACATTAAAAGACAAAACTGGTTTGGATTCTAGTTTATTTCGTTCATGAAAGATGAAAATGAAAAATGATGTGCATTTTATTCGTATTGGTATTAGCAATTAAGCATGTGTAGTGTATCTTTGATTGTTTGTTATTGTTTTGTTGGTTTTTGTTTGTGGTTTGTGGATTGAAAGAAACCAACCAAGAAAACAACTCTGCCTTTCGCTTATTAGTTCATGTTACCATGTTCAAGTTCTTATGCATTTACAGAACCTTAACAGTTCCGCGGAACTAGTTCCAGGAACTAGTTCCGACTACCAAAAGAACCGTTCCATGTTCGTTCCGGTCATGGAACTGTTTTGCGCAACTCTAATCCCCATTCATTTTCTATAAGGTTCAGGTCAGGTTAATAGGGCGACCATTGAAGCAATTCAACATTTTGGTCCTGTAGCCCACTTTTGACAGTGCGCGACGTTTGGATGGGGTCGTTGTCCTATTGGAAAATCCATTTACAGAGTCCAAAAATATCCGAAAATGAAGGAAACTTTCTTTTCAATATTCTTTTGCAGGTAATTGCACTCCTTTTTGACGTTTAAAACTCAAGCTCAATAGTCCCATGGTAGCTAACTGCTCCCCATATGATAACTCCACCTTTTTGACCATGATGCCACGCTAAAAATCGTTCTTCTTTTCTCAAATCGTGAAAGTAATAATTAAAACCACCAGGGATATCAAAATTGAAACTCTTCTCATCCGAAAAACCGCGTTGTGCCACACATTTTTCCAACTCACATCGAGTCTAGAAAATCTTAAACGAATATCTTTTCGTTGCTCGTTTAGTGGTGGTTTCTTTTGGAGTTGCAATCGTTTAAGAGCCGTTTTCTTCACTATTGCTCAACTTGTAGGAAACTCTCAAGTTGGCCAACTCTAGAGTTAAGAAAAACTTGAGAGTTGAGAGACAAGTTGAAAATCGTTTTTCTTCACTACTTTAGATCTCAACTCGAGAGTTGAAATTCAAAAGTTGAACTCTCTCATTTTTTCAAAATTTCCCTGGGATATTTCTCACAATGACGTCTGTTTCAACTTTAGCTTTGACTTTTATGTCAATCAAAATGTCAAATCAATTGTTTGATGTACGTACATTTTATCTTCAGAAAAATTTTTCTAAATCAGAAAACTGCACCAAAACGTATTTTCCAAGAAAAAAATTCTTGAATTGTATTTGCTTTTTAAATATTTCGTGTGTGAAACTGGTTTGACCGCAAGAAAAATCGAAAATACCCCAATCGCAACCTCAAATATCCAACAATTTTGGACAAGAACATTTGCATTGAACAACAACGACGACAAGACAACCCAATGGCTTCAACGATATTGGCTTGGCTCTGGCTGGGATTTTGCTTAGCGTACGCTCGTGTATCGAAGACAAGCTAATGGATGGCCGCGAGTCGGTGTGGTGCCATAGATTTTCGAGATCCAGCGGCTGTTTATCGACATCAGTGACAAACCGTCTGAATTTTTCGGGTCACGCGAATGGATTGGAGCCATAGTGGTGTTCTATGTAATCGACGCATTGTACGACATTCCGGGCAAGATAATGCACGTGCCTCAGCTCGAGGACATCAAAATGTAATGTTAATGTTCCTAAAGAAAATATGAATCCAACGAATCGTGTGTCTGTTTTTTTTTGTTATTGTTATGGAAGGCCAAACATGTTTCTAAAAGTGGTTTATTCTAAAGGAGAACAAGACTGGCTTGGCTTGTGGCAAACGCTTTTCAAGTTCAAGTTCCAAAGCAAACTCCACTTGTCCACTTATCAATTCCGAAAAACATACGCTTAGAAATCCGTTGTCCGTATATATGTATGAGTATGAAATCGTGGTCGCCCCATATTTCGGGCCCGACTCATGGACACATTTTTTTGTTTTCGTCAACCCACATTTCTCTGGATGATTTTCCCAATAAAAGTTTTCGCGAAGTTTTGCAAATATTTTTATTCAAAAAACGAAAACATTTTTTTATTTCATTAAAATATGAATTTGAGAAAAAACTCTCCAGTTTGCCTCTCAACTTCTACTTATTTCGGAAGTTGAGAAAATCGGGAGTTGATTAACTTGAGAGTTGAGAATCAAAAGTTGAAACTGTCAAATGTGAGTGAAGAAAACCAAAATCACAAGTTGAGAATAAAAATCCTCAAGTTGAGTTCAACTTCTAGTGAAGAAAATGGCTCTAAATCGATCAGCGCTGTTTGCTACTCTGTGGACTGTTGAAACACCTGCAGTTACACCAACTTTTTGTTTAATTTTTACCGCGGAGGCACATGAACTGGAAGCACATCTCAAAATTGCTCGTCGATCAACTTCGAATGTTGCCATTTTTTTACCACCTTTCATGTTTTTCTCGTACAAACTTTTGTTTTTGAGGTACGAATAGACAACACTAAGACTCCGATCAATGTTGGTAGCTGTAGAACGCACGGTCAGTCTTAATTCTTTTAACGAATCAATCTAAACTCGTCCGACACTTTTAAAGCTTCTGATCTAACCATATGTTTTTAAATTGTAATTAAACGGCTAAATGTCACTTAGAACACTTCAACTTTTGATTTGGTATACCAATTAACTTAAAACTCTAAGAACCAATGAAGATAATGATAGTGAAAGATCGTGTGCTTATTCAGTTGACGCAAAAAAAAAACTGAATATTTCAATCCGGAAAGCTTTGCATGAGAGCGAGTGAAAAAATAGTGGTCCTTTTTAAATTATTCTTTTTGATTTGTTTTCTCAAAATCATAAGCTATCGGTTAGCATCATCAAATGATGCATTAACGTTCAAAGTTAGGAAAAAATGGACAACAAACTTCAGAAAAATTGTGTGCTTATTCAGTTGAAGCGAAGTGTACATTCTGCTTTATCTTCATCAAAAGATCTAAAAACTCCTGGTTTTGATGGAATACCGTATGAATTTTATAAAAATGTATGTGCCCTTTTCTGATTGTTGAACTGCAAAAATTATTCACACAGATGCTGCAACGTTACCATCATCTTTCAGAAAAACCATTATATACCCATTGTTCAAAAAAAGAGATAAGTACAAATGTAGTGTTAAATTATAAGGGACTGTAATTTTTAGATACGCTTTATAAGCTATTTACAATTTTTAAACGGATCTTAAAAATTTAAATTAATGCCTTATTATATGCGGATGACATTGCACTCTTATCGGATGATCTTTTCAAATTACATACAACAAACGATTGACTCTTTTAAGACTTACTGCATGGAATCTTTAAATAAATCCGGAAAAATTAGAAATACTAATTTTACGGAATGGAGGACGAGGATGGTTTAACAATAATTTTGAAATAAATGTGTCGAATCAATAAAAATATCTCGGCGAAATCTTTAATTACAATATGTCTTGGAATGCATGGAATAAAAGACACAATACAAATTCAAAAGCCATCATAATTATACTGCGCTCAAGTTTGGGGATACCGTTAATACAACCAAGTCGAAAAATTACAGCGTTTCTTCTTGAAAATATGCTTTTTATTGCCTGATAACACGCCTAACTATGCTCTGCAAATTGAAACAGGTTTACCAAAGGTTTTTCTTACGTCCCTTGAGCAAAATTTCTCTTCCTAATGCCAGATTACCTAACATTTTATCCAAAATCTTTTGGGCTAAATGAATGGTGGGGTCTGTTCCATGGGTATTCGTTGGATTTTTCCTTTGATATAAAATCTATTTGAATGGCCCAATCTCCATAATATACTCTTATTAAAGCTTAAAAAAATATACTGGACTCAATTTATGGTGAGTGCAACTCAGTCTCAATTTCATGATGAATTCTGCAACTTGACGTACTCCAACATACCGCACTAAGATGACTTCAACTCTCGTGATATGATTTCCATCATTTTCAAAGCACGCTGCGGGCTCCTTAATATCAATGGCAGAAAAATCAAAGGGCACGGTAGTGCCCAGCCAAGTTCTAGCACTACTCCCTTTTTACAGGATCGAACTCAAGCACATTTTTAACCCCTCATAACTTTTGAACCCATAGAGTTAGAAGCTTCAAATTTGAATTACGTATTAACTTCATGGACACAAAGGCCCTGTGAAAAACATAATTTTTTAGAACCACTACTTCCTGAGATATTGAACAGTAAACATTTCAAAACCCGTAATTGACTCACTGACTCACTGATCATCAAAATTATGAAGCACTTCTAACAATAGCAGAATCTTGAAATTTGGTACAATGGTAGGTTTTCGGGTGTATACAAAGGAAAAAATCGAAAATTTCAATTTGCTCATTCAGGGGGCGTGGTATCCGCCCACTTTCAAAAACTGGTCGTAGGATCTTGAAATTCGGAATTCTAATAGGATTTTGGTTGAATATAAGGAAAAACATAAGTAATATATTTTGGTTTCATTTAGGGGCGTGGTTTCCGCCCACTATCTTAAAACTGTCTTAGGATGTTGAAATTTGGAATTCTTGTAAGGTTTTCGTTGAATAACATACAAAAATTAGAAAAAAAATCTATTTCCGTTTAGGGGCGTGGTATCCGCCCACTTTGTTTAAATAGTCGAAAACGTTTAAATTCGAAATTCTGATAGGGTTTCGGTTGAGTATAAGAGAAAATATAAGTACAAAATTGAAGTTTCATTAAAGGGGCGTGGCTGCCACCCACTTTCTTAAAATGGTCATAGGATGTTGAAATTTAGAATTCTGGTTTGTTTAACTTCATAAAACTCCATGAGTTACTTTCCTTACTGATTTCACAATGGACCCTTGATGTCTTAATGTGACATCTAGACAGCCACTCTTACCTAACCTACCTACTTATTATTTATTTATAAAGTGGCAGAGCAATTATGCAAGTACACTTGGCAAGTTTTCGTTTGAAGCGTGATTAATAAAATTTTAAAACTTGAACAGTGTACTTGTAAATTTTCATCCAAACTATTTTCTATTTTCTTTTAATATTGTTGTATTATCTTCTATGATTTAAAATATTCAATGTAACACTTTTACATGTAAGAACTTGGCGTTCTTTTAGATCTCATTACTTTTGGTGGCTAACTTTTTACACAGTGTTGTTCGCACATAAGAGAACTTGGCTCTTTTTTACATTTTATGTTTTTGTTCTGATTAATTTTAAAACAGCAATGTTATTTTTTGTAAATTATATTTTGTAGGAAAGGTTTTTCCAATATGAGGTGTTATTTTGATATTCAAAGAAAAATGCCATTTTTTGAGATAAATGATCGGCTGTTTATTTCATAATAGAGAGGAAGGTATGCCGTTAAAAATGAGACAACATCAGCCAGATGGCCACCACGACCATGCTTACAGGACCATATCCTTTATATGAAATTTTCTGAAAGTGGCTGGCCCATGTCCTCAACAGCCTCACGAATTCCATCTTTGAGGTCTTGAATTGACGCTGGGTTGTTGGCGTAGACCTTTTTGTCACGTGGCTCTAAGCAAAGAATCGTAAGGTGTTAAAGCACAAGATCATGGTGGCCAATTGTGATCACATCTTCAAGAGGCAACGGTTTCGTTGCTTGTGTTTTGTGTAGCACGTAGCGCCGTCTTGTGGAAAGTAAACGTTGCTTGTCCAGATCAATACCATCCAACACTGGCCATAAGAAATCATTAATCATCTCTCGATAGCGCAATCCATTCACCGTAACTGTTGATCCAACCTCATTTTCGAAAAGTAAGGTCCATTGACCCCGCCGGAGCATAAACTGCACCAAACAGTGACACGTTGAGGATGGAGAGGCTTTTCAAACAATAACTCTTGGGTTTTCCGAGCCCCAGATGCGAAAATTTTGCTTGTTGACGTAGCCACCGAGGTGGAAATGGGCCTCATCCGTCAGCATGATTTTTCGATGGAATTCCGGATCATTTTCATGCATTTCAAGGACTTTGTTGATGATTCGCTGGCTTGGGTTATAGTGTTAACTGAACTTTATAAGCCTTAAGACCCAAGTCTTTATGCAAAATACGGTGTGATGACGTTTGTGGAATACCCAATTCCAAAGAACGAAGATAAATGGACAAACCTGGATTTTCTTCAACACTTTGGGGTACAGCAGGAATATTCTTAGATGATCTTGAGCGACCTGCACGGGTTTTATTCTTCACATCACTAACTTGTCCCAACAGCTCGAATTTTTCCACCAATTTCTGTATTGCGGTCAGACAAGGTGATTCAGGATTCTTTAGCTTTGCGAACTGTGACTGCAAAATTCTCACTATTTTTGTTGTGAATTTTAATAATTTCAATGAGTAGTTTTTGTTGAAGGGTGTATTGTTCTATTTTGGTAATGGCGTAATTTCTACTTGTCAAATGTCAAAAAATAACAGCTGCAAAAGTGACAATAGTGGGTAAATAACACCTCTTATTGGAAAAAGTATAAATCTCAATTCCTTCAGTTAAAAAAAAGTATGTAAGAAACAAAAATATGTTTTCCGATATTTTTTTTATTTATTGTATGTACCTAAGCAAACAGGAAGGTACGCGAACAGGATAGATGGGCTCAATAATTTTCTTATAACCGAACAGACATCCACTACTGGCTCTTCCAAAGTTGAACGTTTTTGTAGCAGAGATGTTTTTTGGTTTATAGCCCGTGAAGTATTTCTCAGATAACACAAAAGTTCCGAATAAAAACTTGACAGCTTGGATTTAATTTGTGAACACACCCTTTCAATAATGATCAAACTGTCATTGTAAAAATATTCAGTAAACTCAACGTTTTCATTTTGATAAAGTACACGAACGAGCAACGTCTGCAAATTAAAAAAAATTTCTTCCGAAATTTGGAGTCAGTGAACACCAACTTAAATAGCGTTCTCCAATTTTCGGTCGTAATTCTCACTTAAGTAGCCTAATGTCATCTTAACTCGTATTTCAGAGTTGTACAAAAATAGAGAATAAGAGTTAATACTATATTCGTGAAACTTACCATAAGCCACTTTGAGTCTCTGAGCATTTGTCGACGAGAAAAAATCCACCAGAATATCAGCAATGCTGTCAACAATATAATTCTCCCTCTGCTTCTGTCGTAGTTTTTTCAGAAAGCTACACAGACAAAAGTTACAATTATAAGCTTTAATCCTAATTTTCCTTGTTGGTGTATTATTTTTTACTCACCACGTGTGTAATTCAGTCAATTCAGCTAATCGCGGAAACATGCGATTAATATGCAATCCTGTAAAATGTCTCTCAAGACTTTCGACAAAAACTTTCTGCATGACTAGAAGGGTCTGGCAGTGATGTTTTTCCGTCATAATAAACTCGTAAATGTGTTCTTGTCGTTTCACTTGCTGTTGTTTTTGTTATAACAAAAATTTAAGCAATTTTTCTTTTACAAATTTATTGAACAATCTTACTTGTTTGTCTTTGAGAGACTTGACGACTTCTTTTGGCACACTTGGACTCCATGAGTCATGTTCGTCGAGGGCTATACCCAAAGCCGGATCGGCGCCCAAATCGTGCGGCCCAATTGGCGGTTCATTGAGAAATTCAACACGAATCAAAGGCGTATCGTCTGAATAACTGAAATGGACAAAAAACATAAGCCAACAATTTTAGTTTTTTTTCAACCTCAATTCGAGTTTCAAATTAAAAACAAAAATTTGTTTTCGAAAAGAATATCCATAGTCAAATAGATTTCGTGTTGGTGAAATAGCGTTTTTCTTTCGATTTAATTAGTTTTTTGTTTTAATTTATACACAAATAGTAGAGATAGTTTTTGGTAATGGTTTATCATAAGTTTGGTTAGAGAATAATAACAAAATAAAAAGGAAAAAAACTCATTTCGTATTTGATCAAGTTCTTTCCAACATCCATAATCATATAAAGTCTCAAAAAGCATTGAAGAATAGATTTTTGTTTATATTGAGAAGATTTAAAAGGAACACAAGAAAGCGGAGTAGATAAAGTTATATTAGTTTTTCTTTTTTAATTAAATTAGTCGAATATTAAGCATTTTGCAAATACTTACTTTGAATGTTCGTTTTGTGAATGTCCGTCATAATAATCCCGGCCATCGTCATGATGTGAGGTATGGCTAAATAAGAGAATGCAAGCGTAAAACAACAAAAAAAGTACAAACAAACAATAAAGAAATGTGTAATGGAAATTAACACTGCAGCGGAGGCGGTTTTAAAACAATACAATTTATTTTTTAGTAAATAAGAAAATTATAACATAAACAATCATGAAAATAATTTAAAAAATAAGAAATAACTAATCTAAGCGTAAGGAATACAATTTTAAATTAAACTTTGTTTTTGGAATGGTTTTTGTTTTTTTTTTTCTTTTTAAATAAATAAATAAAAATGAGCAAATAAAAATTATGATGTTTCTAAATAGGCCGAGGAGAGTTGAAATGAGGGAAAGGTGAATCGTATGAAGATGAACAAACATTTATTTATTTATTTATCTATTTTTTTATTAATTCGTGTAGATGCCAGTTTTATCTTATTCATTAATAAAAACTTCTAATGCGGCGTTGTGCTCTTTCATTGGGATCTATGAAAAAAAATGTAAGTTCGAGGCAAATCGAAGAGCGTAGTATGCTGACCGTAAGATGCTGATCGAAAATTCGTAAGGCTTAGCGGAAGACAAGGTTGTTGGGTGTCGTAAAGTCTTAAATGTTGTCTCTTTCTTCAGACCCGACATGATGATTAATATGATATGAATATTTGAAGTGAATTGTTTGAAGTGAGCTGTCAAATTCTATATACAACAGCGGTTATTTCAACGAAAATAGTGAAGAAACTTTATGTCGTAAGACTGTTTAATCGATTTTCTAATGAACAAAAACAGGAGTTCATGCGAAAATTGTGTCATGATTCGTCTCAGTCAAATTTGCATTTAATTTTAATTTTAAATGATTTGAAATAATTAAAATCTTTGTGGATTAATTTATGGAAACTAATTTATTATCGTAGTGAAGCTCAAAAAGGGCGTTTTGCAGAAAGTCCTCAGAAACAGCTCGGATATTGAAAAAAAAATGATGATGATTTTTTCGAAAAAAATTCCTGAAAACAGTTTTATTTAAATGCAAAATGAAAGAAGCATTTTTTAGCTTTGCAAGAAGATATAACACGGCATTATGGACAAAGCCGTTGATTTTTAATATTTTTTTGAAAAATAGGCTTTTTTTGTTATAAGATCGCCCCTTCCGGCTAAACGGGGGACAATAGACCCCCCTTCCATATGATTTTTTTCTTATCTTAATGCAACCTAAACTTTCCAATTATCCAACACATTATTTTTGGATCTCTCTTTATAAACAATATAAAAATTGTTTAAACAATATAAGCAATTATTTCCCCCAAATGAATTGTTTCAGACTTTAAAGAATATAAAAATAAAAAATTTGGAAATTTTTTTTTTCAAAATCCGAGCTGTTTCTGAGGACTTTCTGAAAAAAGCTTCATTGACTCCACTATCGATTGTATTTGTCAAATTTGTTGCCAAAATTTTTGGAGATGAAGAAAAATTCAATTTAGCCTTTTGGACCAGTGGCAACATTGCCAGAAAGCAGTAAGAGATGCCGCCTCTAATGTGCTGGGTTTCACGCAGCCACCAAAACGCAACCCCTGGTTTGACGAAGTATGTAGGCAGGTGCATGCAACCAAACAGGAGGCATACAAAGCGGCGTTGCATAGAAGCACAAGGACAAGAGCTGCTCGTGAGCTCGAGCAAAAGAGAGCAGAGGAACGTTGGCTTCTCAGGAGAAAAAAGAGGGAGCATGAACAGCAGGAATGAAGTTCGGAGGTTTCACCGGAAGGTAAAACAGTTGGCTCAAGGTCATCGAACAAAGCCCGATGCCTGCAGAGATAAACAAGGGAACATCATAGAATAGGGTGTCCCAATAAGAGCGCACTTTTTAAAATTGAATTAATTTTTTGTCATGCAAGTAGGAACTCTTAAAATTGGCAGATGTCACCTCTGTTTGTTCCGATTACTAAAAATGGAGCGCTTTTTGAAAGAACAACACGTTATAATGGTAAAAACTCATTACAAAAATGGGGAAAGTTACGCTTCGCAAACTTCACCAAATTTTCAGTCGAGAAAATATGTCAACCATTCGAAGAGTGGTCAAACAATTTGAAGAAACTGGGTCAATTATGGATGATAAGAATCCTTTGCGTCAACGTACTGGTTGGTCTCTTGAAAACATTGCTGCTGTAAACGAGAGTGTTGTCGAGAACCCGTGCGATTTTTTTCTTTGGGGTTTTGTGAAATCTCGGCTTTATGCGAATAAACCCGAAACAATTCCTGAGCTCAAATCGGAAATCCAACGTGGTGTCGGTAAGATACAGCCACATCTCTGTGCAAAAGTCATGGAAAATTTCATGAAAAGAGTAATGGCCTGTCATCGGAGCCGGAGGGGTCATTTGCCGATATTTTATTCCATACTTAATCGGAACATGTCTTCTTTACAATACAATAAAAATATAACACCTCTGTCATAAAATACTTGGTTTTATTTGAAAATTAAAAAGTGCACTCTTATTGGGACACCCTATAGAATCGCAGTCAATGCTGGCGATTTGGAATGACCACTTCTGTAGACTGTATAACGGCGATGACGAACAAAATCCCGCCGTCAGGCAGGAGCCTTTCATCGGACACGATGATAGCCAACAATTCCGCGAACCCGACCTAGAAGAAGTGAAAACGGCAATATCACGCCTGAAATCCAACAAAGCTGCGGGAGCGAGCTGTTTAAAGCAGCAGGCGACGATTTAGATAGGAGCATGCACCAAATCATCTGTAAGATATGGTCGGAAGAATGCATGCCCGATGAATGGAACCTCAGCATTATTTGCCCCTTCTGGAGAAGGAAGATCCTCTTAACTGCGCCAAATACAGAGGAATCTGCCTACTTAACATCGCTTACAAGATCTTCTCTGCCGTAATATGTGAACGTCTGAAGCCTTTCGTCAGCAATCAGATTGGTCCTTATCAATGTGGCTTCAGACCGGGAAAGTTAACCATCGTCCATATTTTCACTTTGCGGCAGATACTAGAAAATGATGAAATGATCTCCAAATCGATACCCAGAAGCGGCAAAAATGGGTTAAGCGGTAAATGAGGGCAAAATGAAGTTTTTTTGTTGTCTTCGAGAAAGGACACCCAACACCGACACAACTTCGAAGTAGTAGAGGAGTTTGTCTATCTAGGCCATTGAATAAGAAGTACAGGAAGCGGTGTTAGCTACATGTACAGTGTACGTGAGTGAGGCAACAAAAATTTCTGATGACGTCAATTTTGGGAAGTTGTAATGTCAATTTTTGGATTTTGTAGTGTCAAACTTTGACTTGTTGTCATTTTGCCGAGCTGTGATTGGTCAAATGTTGTTTTGTAGTTTCATCTGTCAAAAAAACAAAAACTCGAGTTCAGGGGCGCATTTATTTTTGTTGGTGATCGTTAGGCGCTACACAATTTCTTGTGCTTTTTAACACTTGATCAAGTTGTTCATAGAATGAGCTTTCTAAAACGACCCGAAAAAGGACAATAAATATGATGAATTAAGGATGAAAAATGAAGAAAATGTAACGAAAAATAATAAAAAAAAAAAAAACTCGTGCATGTAGGTACACCTGAACGTTAAAACACCATGTAGTCCAAAAAAAGGATTGAAATTGAAAAATAAAATTGATGCACAATTGATATAATCTTGATTCAATCATATTTCGCTTGGCGCCCCTGAGATTAACCATTCAACTGCAGACCAGCCCTGTTGTAATGCGTTTGTGTTTGTGAAACTCACACTACTTACAAAAATGCTTCACTTCTTTTTCATAAGACCCCTTCCTGTACTTCTTATTCAATGATCTAGGCTACACTATTAACACGGGCAATGGCACCAGCACCGATATAAGACGAATAATAACTCTTTCTAATCGGGCTTAGAAAGCAATTCAGTGGAAAAGCCCTTCTCGAGCAATAAAGGTGAAACTATATCACACCTTCATCATTCCAGTCCTGCTGTATGGTGCAGAAGCATGGAACTTGACAAATTCGGATGAATGTGTCTTAGGCTGTTTCGAGAGGAAAGTTCTTCGGGTCATCTTTGACCCCGTGTGCATTGATGGGGAATGAAGAATAAGACAGAACAGCGAACTTTACGGGTTGTACAACGACGTCGACATAGCCAGAAATGTCAAGGTCCAGAGACTCATACCATATGGGCATACTTTTGCGGTGTGAACAAAGCCTTAGCCGTGATGTACACAATATAGCCGCTGTACAGTTTTTAAACTGTCAATTTGAAAAGAGCTGTTCATTTTGTCAAAATTGGGCAATTCGTTTTTTTTTTTTTTTTTACTTTTTGTGTGCCATTTATACCAATGATCGGTTACAGTACTTGAAAAATCGGACCAGTTGTCTGAGGTATACGGTTTCGAAACGTGTACTTACTAAGATTTGTGTTTACTTTAGCATTAAATTTCGAAGGTAATTCGGTTGAAAATAATCGACTTTTCTGCAGCTCGGAAAAGAAACACTGAAGAGCTTTAATAGATATTGGATCTTCACAACACCCTGGAGGATCTACATACATCTGACATCCTTAGAACAAATGTTGACTTTTAACCATTTCAAATAGCTGCTCAATGGACAAACAATGTTCAGCAAACAGCAGGAAAGAAAAGACAAGTAATTAATTCCAAGTTTCAAACCAGTTCAGAACAAGGGTAAAAAGAGATATCCAAAAGCTTGTAGTCCATTTGCTCCAATGCCACATGCATCTGTTCAACAGTCAACTAAGGGAAGAAGAATGCATGGTAACGTAAGGTTCTTTCAGTGGCACTGTTCTGCACAGTTTAGAACAGAAATTTTTTTTTTTTTGGTTTTCATTGATGCAGTTTCTGTTCTTAATTTTGCAGTATCCGTGGCTTAGTGGTTATGTACGTTGGCTGCTAAGCAGAACGTTTCTACTCGTACCCATAAACTTTTTATTTCATCTTTCAAAGGTACTGCCTCTTGGGAAGAACTAACAACACTTCCAAGAGTATCAATCTGTCATGAAAAAGTGCTTCTCAACTTTGCCCTTCGGAATCGGCGTTAAATTGTAGGTTCCCTCAATTCGCGCACCCAGAGAATTGTTGATGAGAAAAAGCCATTTAGGCCTTGATCTTGAAGAGCTGTCGCGCCACTCTATTCATTCATTCATTCAATTGTTCTAGTTTGTTGGTGTTCATTGAGTTTGTAGAACAGTTTATAAAAGGATTTTCGGTTTCACTTTTTTAGGTTTGGTCAAAAAGCTCTAACATTCCCGCTGTTCTGACATTTCTCATGAAGCTGTGCTGCTATTATCAACATGTTGCATTGTAGCTTCAGTCCAGGTAGATCAATGATGACATCTTCATTTAAAAAAGCTAATCCAGATATGCCTAGTACAGTGTTCTTTTGGAAGAAAGTTGGGAATTATTCGAAATACGCTGTCATGTCATTTCTGAAACTCATTCCGGGCTTAAACCGAGTACGTTATTGCTTTGCGGGCGACATTAACATCATCGATAATTTCCAAAGAGTCTAATATCTCTCGTATGAGGCATTCACAGTGATCGAAGAACAGACACCACCTAGGACATATTGTAAGTAGAAGCCTTTTCGACATAGATAACCAGTGCATTTAAATCGGCGCGCGTGAATATTAAACACACATCCGTCCAAGCGTACCCCGGCTTCTTCAAAACTTTTACGCGTGATTTTGAGGACTCAGATTTGATCAGTTCTACTCTAAATCTCAACAACGGCCGTGTCGTTCAGTTCAAAGTACAATAAGAACAAAAGTACGGATATTCCGGTCCCGTACATGAAACTATGATATACGAGCCGTGATTGTGATCCAGGCGATTGTGATTTAAGTCCAGACGACTGCACTTGATAGGCCTCAGTGAGTGCGAAGAAGGAAACTTTTCGTCACCCACAGCCTTCAAGTTTGAGACAACAAGACTAGAGGACTCATGCGAGATACCGTGTTTGATGGAAGGAAGTTGTCTCCCAGGCTGAGATTTAACACTGACTTTAAATTTCAAATCTGATTCGACATTTTTCCCTTTCTTATCTCGTTTTTTTATTTCACTTTCTTTCCAAACTGGCTACTACACTTTTTGTTTTTAAGTTAAAAAAAAAAACATAAAGAAAAAATCTTTGACAAAAATTCTATAAAATATGCTACTTGAAAGTCTAGACTTACTGTAAATTTCCTTTACATTGAATAGATTCAAAGACACATCAAATACAAAAGCTCTTAAATACTAGACTAGAAAATCTTTTGCATGCATTTCGTTTTCTAAATTCTAAAAAGTTTAAACAAAACATAAAAAAAAACTATAAAAATAACTCATGACAAAGGTTAAATTCGTAAAATGCATTTTCAGTAACAGTTTAAAGAACATCTCCTTTATTCAGAAATTCATTCTTTTTATTGATTGAAGAAGAAAAAATAGAAGAGTAAAGGATGAAGAGATTTAAACAGATTTTGAATGTGTTGCATGTTTGATGTTTATTTTTTATTTATTTTTTTAGAGAATGATTACATTTTTATGAACAATGTAACATGACTAATGATAGAAGAAATAGTTTCAGATTTTGAGAAATGGTCGATTTTTTTGTTTATTGGACGACAGAAAACAAAACTAACTTCAATTTTGGTTGCCAACGTAAATGTATATATATTTTTTTTCATTTAAAATTTTGAACAAGAAAACAAACTACTTTCAATTTTCCAAAAAACTTTAAAGCCAAATTTTAAAGACAGACTTCACATTGATCAATGTTCAAATGTAGGGTGTGTATACAGAGTAACAGCAACATGTGGTGTGTTTTGTTTTGAAATTGATTTTGTTTGAGTGTTTTATTGTTGATTTTTTTTGGTGGTAGAGAGTGGTGTGTTGAGAGAAAAAATAATCAAGAAATTTGAAAATAAAGATTAAGGTAAAATTAAAAGAGCTCTTGAGCAGAAATGGAAAACAAAAATATACTGGATGACTTGGTTTATTTTTACGATGTAACTTCCTTTAAAATCAAGAGATTATGAATCTTTGAAGTCTGATACAACATTTTTCATTATAAATTTATTTTTTCACAAAAAGGCCAGCTTTGATTCTTTGATTTCGGAACATAAATGTAAAAGTATGGTAGTGATGTTGTGGATCTTCATATAAGTTATCGAGTTCGACTTTGCTTACAAGTACTTTGATTTCATTCTAAAACCTAATTTATGTTTGCTTATGAAGTCAAGATTGTAATAATTATTTTTTCATTACTTATTTTACTTTTCAAATGAACACAATTTTTAAAAATATTTTACATTTGGGGCTCAACCTATCCGGACCTAATTTTCTATTGATTACAACATGACTCTTGGTACATACAACTTGGGGAAGAAGGTGAAATTAATTCAATACAATCCTAAACGAAGAGAAGTGAAGAAGAAAAATACTTCGAGAGTTGAAGATTCTGTTGGTAAGGCGATAAGGGTTGTAGAGAATAAAATGGCTGAAGAAAACGATGGGAATGTACCAGAAGTTGTGGAAAATAGCAATGTGAGCTTGCAACAACTTATTCAGTTGCTTACATTGAAGATTCAAGCTGATGAAATCAGGCAAAATGAACCGAAGGTATCTGTTGAAAAATTTTCCAAAATTATTTCAGACTTTGATGGTGAGACGATTTCAGTTAAGAATTGGTTCGAAAATTTTGAGCAGAATGCAGATGCTTACGGTCTGACTGATAAACAAAAGTATGTACAAGCTAGAGGCAAGATAACACATACCTACTGCTCAACTTTTCCTAGAATCCATCGCTGTAAGTGAATATAAAGAATTACGTGCCCAATTAGAAAGCGAATTCCAACGCACTTTTGGTAGTGCAGAAATTCATAGGCAGTTGGAAAAAAGAGAAAGGATGAAAGTTTCCACTAGTACGTTCTCCAGATGAAAAAAATTGGAGTACTCGGAAATGTAGAAAATGATTCAATAATTCGCTACGTGGTTGACGGGTTAGATAATAAGCCCGAATTCAAGTTCAATATGTACAATTGCAAATCAACAAAAGATCTAAAGAGAAAAATGATATTTTTGAACTCATGAACAAGAAGCAAGAAGTTATCCAACATCAAGCGGTCGTCTAAAGAAATTCGAATGAAAATAGAAGTTTCCAGATGAATCCATTCAGAAATTTTGACAAGAGGAATCATTGCTTCAATTGTGGTTCTACTGACCATCTTCGAAAGGACTGCAGTTTGGAAACGAAATGCTTCAAATGCCGAAATGGACATATTTCTAAGGATTGTCCTAGAACAAAGCATATAAATATTGTTTCTGACCAAAATCGTTTGAAGTCAAGATAGAGGTGAATGGTGGTTGATACAGAATGCTTGGTTGATACAGAATCAGATGTAACTATTGTATACATTGCGTGTTTTCAAGAAAATGAAGAATGTTGTTTTGCAGAAGAGTTGTTCGGTCCTATGCGGCTTGGCAACAAAAGAACACATCATGTGGACTTTTTTAATTCTGATGTTACTGTTGACAATTTGAAGACACTCCAGAAGATTGTTGTTGTTTCTGATGATACTACTGAATTTGATGGACTTCTTGGATATGATTTTATCAAAAAGTTTTGCTTAACATCATCATGCAATGGGTATCTATTTTCTCCATTATCAGTTGAAGAAACAGAGGATCAGGTCTTTAATGTTGTGGTATTGAACAATGATATTGATGTCCCCTCTCAGTTAAAAGATGTTGTAGAAGAAACTATGGCCCAGCCGAAAAAAAACCAAAGAATGGCAAATCAAATTGAAGATTATTCGTGATGGAGAAACTAAACCTTTCCGACAATCCCCAAGTTGAACTTGTGTTGATTTCCGGAAGTGGACCCTAAAATTTTAAAGAGAGAAACTTAGCACGTATAAACCAGTTAAACCCTAGTTTTACTACAACTAATGCAGTCGAGAATCGGAAAAGTCATGATCCTATTCGGCAAGGTAGGGTTTGTCTCGAATACTTTCGAGTCAGAAATTTGTTTACCAGTTAAAGCGCAGTTCTACCACAACTAATGCGATCGAAAACCAGGAAAGTAGTGAAGTTATTCGGCAAGGTAGTCTGTGTGTCAAATTATTTCGAGTCAGGAATTTGTTTACCAGTTGAAGCGCAATTTTACTATAGATAATGCGATCGCGAATCAGGAAAGTAGTAATATTATTCGACAAAGTAAAGTTTGTGTCGAATAATTTCGAGTCTGGAATTTGTCATCCAATTAAAGAGCAGTTTTACTTTATTTCATGCAATCGTGCGCCGGGAAAGTCATGATACTATTCAGCAATTCGTGTCAGGAATTTGTTAACCAGTTGAAGCTTCATTTGCATTTAATTAAGCATCAGCAAAGGAATGTTACATCGTAAAAATAATTAATAATTTTAATATTCAATTAATTTTTGCACTTAACAAAAACAACCTAACCAATTGACTTGTCGAAGTTTGTGTACTTTTTTCCAGCTTCAACAAGCAACAACAAAATAACAATAAACGTAGAGGTTGAAAAAGCAAAAAAAAAAGTTCTTCAAAATTTAGAAAATGTATTCAAGTTCAGTGTGTTTATAGGTTTGAATCATAAATTCAGATAAGACAAGTAGAGTTTGAACAAAAAATAGTATTTTGTATTTAAAAATTGTTTTTCTTTGTGAGACCAATCGAAGCTGAAGAGCAAAAGAAACGTGAAGAACAAAATTTTAGATTTTTTTTTTGCTTCTATATTAGAAAAAATACATTGTAACAGTAATATTCTAAAAATTCAACAAAATAATAAGCACATACAACTCATAACAAAAATTATATTCATATAATATATATTTTTGTTAAACTTTAAAGATTTTTTTTTTTTGTTTTTTGTTTAGAGGAAAAGTTAAGTTTTTTTTTTTTTAAGTTGAAGATAGAAGATAAAGAAACGAAACAATAAACTCAACAAATTGTTTAAGCAAATACTCTCATTTTGATTATGATAAACTTTGTTGTTTAAAAAATATTTTTTTATGATTTTGATTTTTTTTTTTAATATTTCTGATGTTTCTTTGTTGAGGGGGGGTTATTTTGTTTTTTAATGTTACCTAGCGTGATGTGAAGTCACGCCTAGTTTGTTAGCAACCAATCTCCAAGGAGAGTAGCATCCGGTCATTTTCTTGCCGCTTTGAAAAATGCACAATAATTTAACAATAATTGAATTTGATTTCTTTTTTTTTTGGTTTTAATACAAAAACATTAGATTTTTGTTTTCTTTTTTTTTTTCTAATGCATACAAAAATTTTGTGGACAATTTTGACACGAACAAATTTTTCAAAACAACACAAAAATTTTAACGAAACAGATTAATTAAAAACAAAAAAACAACGAAAAAACTATTATAACTTCAAATCTACTCCGGCAAAATACTTTGTTCAGTTTTTTTTCTTTTTCGAAAAAGCGTAGTGGGCGAGAAAATGTCCTCAATGCACAAAAAATACTCAAAATGAAATGAACATTTTCGTATGAACGATGTTGATGACATTGAATGAATTATGTTTTTAAACTTAATTCGAAAAAAAAATTAAAATATGTTTTTTGTTTTGTTCTGATTTATAATTTAATTAATATAAAGGGTGTCCCAAAAAGAACGCAAGATTTAAATTTGGCGCCATTCGAAGTGTCATTGTTTGATATTTGAACAATTATTATTGTTTGTTAGTAGAAAGTATAAGGTTAATAAAAATGGAGCGCTACACGAATGAACAACGCATTCTCATTGTGAAATTGTTTTACCAAAATGGTGAAAGTTTTGTGGCTACACTTCCCAAATTGCGATCAATTTGAGGTTGCAATTATGCTCCAAAAGAGTCAACTGTAAAGCGATTAATGGAAAAATTTGCTAAAACTGGGTCTGTCACTGATGTAAAGACAACAACGCGCCTTCGACCAGGTCGATCGACCGAAAATATCGCAGCAGTACGTGATGATGTCGCTCAAACTCCATCCACCTCAATTCGACACCGAGCTCAGCAAATTGGTGTTTCCAAATCCACTATGCAGCGAATTTTGACGAAAGATTTGCATCTTCATGCATACAAAGTTCAATTCACTCAGGAACTGAAGCCAGCTGACCATGCACAGCGAAGGGAGTTCGTTAATTGGGTATTGGAGAGACAACATGAAAATGCTGATTTTGCCGATAAAATCATCTTTAGTGACGATGCCCATTTCTATCTTGGTGGCTTCGTCAATAGGCAGAATTGTCGCATTTGGGCGAGGAAAATCCTCGAGTGAATCACGAGAAGCAAATGCATCCTCAACGTGTCACTGTGTGGTGTGGATTTTGGGCTGGAGGAATCATTTGACCTTTTTTTATGAAAATGAGTCAGGTCAAGCGCAAACAGTCAATGGTGTTCGGTATCGTGAAATGATAACCAATTTTTTCGTGCCTAGAATTGAAGAAATGAATGTGGAGGGGATGTGGTTTCAACAAGACGGCGCCACATCTCATACAGCCAGAGAAACAATTCAATTGCTGCATCAGTTATTTCGCGTTTTGGAGACCAGAATTGGCCGCCTAGATCGTGCGATTTAACACCATTGGACTTTTTTCTTTGGGGTTTTTTGAAGTCGATGGTTTATGCGAATAAGCCGACGACGACTCAAGCCTTAAAAGAGGAAATTGGACGCTGCATTAATGAAATACCGCAGCATTTATGCAAAACGGTTATTTGAACGGCCATCTGGCCGATCGATGTGTTGTTCCATACATCCTCATCCTGTCTACTTTACGATATTTTAAAGAATTCGTGTTTTTTTTTAAATATCTGCGTTTAATTTAAAATTTAAATCTAGCATTCTTGTTGGGACACCCTTTATTATATTTAATTTTTTTTTTTTTCAAAATACCAAAAACTGTTGGGTCGTATTCTTGTCGCAGTATTTTGTAGCACCATCATTCTTTTATTGGTAAAAAAATCCTTTTTTTAATTTTCTAGACATTTTTAAATTTTTAAAAATTAATTTCAAACAAATTTCAAACAAAAAAAAAATAAACTAAAACAATGCAGGTTTAAAAAAAACCATAATGTTTTTTTATTTATGTAGCTTTTTGTGCTCTAGCAATTAAATTTGGGTAAAAATTATATAAAAATTAAATCTTTCGAAAAAAAAAATGGATTTGCAAATTTAGCATGAATGTGTTATTTTTAAATTTTACTTTTTTACATTCGGTTTAAGTGGAAAACATAATTATTTATTTGTGTCGTTTGAAGAAATAATTACCTTTTACGTTTCGATGAAAATTCCTGGAGAGTTTTTTATTTCATAATTTTAATTTTTCTAGCTGAATATTTGCTAAGCTAACTAAGTGCACATATCATTTCAAAATTTTCTCAATTAGAATGATACTTTTCTGCTTTAAATAAAAAAAAAAATAAAATTCTCGCATGTGCCCACTACACTTTTTTTTATTAATTTGTAATATTTTTTAAGGTTATTAACATAATGTATGTAAAAATAAAACTAAAATAATATTTGCAAAGCATGATCTTTTCGAAAATTTATTAATATACAAGTTTTATAATTATTTAGCAAATTTAAAGCTAAGGAGTGCAAACAAAATTTATTAAATAATATTAAAGAAATAAAAAGATAAATATCTTCATATAATTTGTTCCGTATCTTGGTTATATTTAAAAAAAAAAAAAAAAACAGAACATTTGGTTTAAGTTGAGGTTGGTATTTTAATTTTTTTTAACACAGAGGCCTAAGTTTTCTCAATCGCGATTTATAAGCAAGTATTGCTAATAAAACCGTAAATTTTTCAGATTTTTTCAGAAAAAACAGACTTTTTCTTTAAAAAAATAAAAACCTGTTTGGAAAATGCAGTAGGTACCTCGAAAATGGAAAAAGAATTTTTCGACGAAATTCGTTTTCAAATTTTTGAAAACTGTATGTATAGGTACTTAAAAAAAAAAAAAAACAATACCCCTTCAACGATTAAAAAATGTGCACGACTGGGTCGCACGAGCTTGCTCCTGTATTCCAAAACTCAACCCACAAATAATATTAAAAATAAAAACTTGTAAATAAAATTCATATTATATAAAAATTTAAATTTAAATTTAAATATGAACCTCAAAAACACATTTTATCTTAAAAAATTGATGTCATAAAATTTCTTAAGAAATTGTTGATTTTTTTTAAATAAAAAAAAAAATTTTTGGAATATTTTTTAAAATTATTTTTTTTTTATATATTTACTAGGGACGTTTTACCCGCATTGCATTTTTGTTTGTTCATAGAACTTAGAAATGATATAATTGGGAATACGGGCCATTACTTAGTTTTGGCTAATTTATGATGTAAAGCAATATGATCGGCGCACATTTTTTTTAATTTTGTCGGATAATTCAAAACTTCATCAAGGTACTACGCTATCTTCTAACTCGCGTTTTTCTAAAATCTTCTGCCAAAAGAGTCAAAGCACCAGCAAACAATTGGTGATTTCCAAGTAGATCCTTCATTGTTCAATTAATTGCTTCCGATGATTTCTTGTTGACCAATGGAAACTCATCCCAAATAATGAAACTTTTACCATCTCATACGTTGCATTGCATTTGATTTGGGTAATAAAAATAACAATAAGTACTGAAAGTTAGACAAAGGGCGGGCGGGTTCTTGCCTAATTTCTGTAAAAAATCAGGGAAATTAAAACACTTATGATATGCAACATTATTAAGACATTGCATATAGACGTGTTGACGAAATTTCCAAAAAATTGGTTGAGCCGTTTTTGATAAATCTAGAAAAGAGTGTTACGCCTAATTTCTTCACAGTTCTTAATTCCCTTTAGAACTCGATCTAGTGAATCTCGGTCTAACGTAAGAACTTGGTTTTTAGAATATTTGGAACTCGGGCATTTCTTCACTTCTCTAGACCTCTTCTAAGCGCTTAGAACTTGTTTCTTTCAGAAACTTGTTCTAGCATTTTTTTTTTAAGTTTTGAGTCACCCGGCAGTATTTTTTGACAGACATTCCCTTCAATTTGAAACAAAATAAATATATTTTTTTACTTTGCCCTTATTTCTTTTTTGTATTAGTGTTTCTTTGTATGTGCGTATGTTTGTGTTTGTGAATCGTGATGGTAGTGGTGGTTAAGTGTGTTGGCTGTTCCGCAGAACGTGGGCTCGTCCCCATAAATTGTCCAGAAAAAAAAGTGCCTCTCAACTCTGCAGTTCGGAATCGGCGGTAAGTTGTAGATCCACTCAATCCTTCACACGCACTCAGAGAATTAATGATGAGTTGCTTACACTAAGGTTTGGACTTTCTTTTAGATGTCGCCACCGGCGAAGTATACTTCACCTAAAAAAATATAATGGCCATTTGCTAATAAGACTAGAATCATTTGATTCTGATGATATGCCACCAGATATGCCACGTCCGCAAAGCGTCTCCAATTTTCGCTGAGAGCATAATTTATTTTGCTTTCCCAGCATATAAAATGAAGAAAAGCCTTCAGAAGTTTCCAATACTCTCTGGTTGGAAAAGACATAATAACGAAAACTCTAATGACCCCGTCTCAAACCGTCAATTTTCCACCAACAGTTGGATGTGTACAGCTTTGTCAGTTGTCACCGAAACAACGGTGTCGCGGTCGTTTGACAACACCAACAATAATTCATTACCAACAAATACTATACCTACAATGCAAGGGCAAGTAAAATATGAATATATGAATTTTTCCCAAAGAAAGGTAAACGCTACCGACCGTCCGATATGAAATCAACAAATTCATTTCACTTGTTGAAAAAAAAAAAAATATCGAATAAAACCAAGTTCTAAGGCACTAGACCCCCGAATTTGAGGGTCCAATTTTATCGAAGTTCTAACTATAACAAAGTTCTAAATCGAAGTTCTAACGCGTTAGAACTTGGTGAAGAATTGACTTAGAACTCAAATGAGTTCTAAAATTTTACTAAACCGAGTTTTAAGGGCTAGAACTAAATTTTGTTTGTTTTGTTGGCTGCCACCATTTTGGAGAAGATGTCAAGAGGTTTTAGGTTTTAGTACCTCTAAAGTTGCTGTTGGTTTCGAGCAAAGTGCTCTCGTGATGCACATATCTGCTGACCGCTGAACTTTAATGAGTTTATTCAAATTGACCATCTTGTCCAGTGCGGTCCACCATACGACAACTCCATAAATGAGTATCGGTCTGATAACTGAAGTGTATAGCCAGTGGGTTATTTTTGGGGGAGAAGCCCAATTTTAAACCTATTGCCTTTTTACAAGTAAAGAGTGCTACAGTAGCCTCCTTTACTCTTTCATCAATGTTTGCGTTCCTCTTTAGTTTTTTGTCTAAATTGCGGTTGCGTCCTTAATATTTGTCTTTGTCCGAAAAGCTTAGGAGTATTTCTTTAATCGTGGTTGGGCTTATTTGAGGTATTTTGTACCTTCTTGTTAAGAGTATTAGTTCCGTTTTATGTGGATTGACGTCCCAGCCACAATGCTTGCCCTGCTATTAAGCGTGAGACTAATTATTAGATCAATGAGTGATTTCTCTATTTAAAGCTTGCCCATTGCTGATGTTGTTGAATGCTCCTTGCATATCTAAGAAGCCACTAGGTTATATTCTTTGTATTTGAAGGAATATTCAATACTAAGCACCAGCGAATGAAGTGCTGTTGACCAGTGGAAATGAGACATGGTTTCAAGTTATATCTGAGGTGAATTTCAATCAACCTTTCCCGGGGCTTGAGAAGGAAGGATGATAGGCTAATTGGTCGTAGATCTTAAGGGTTAACGTGGGAGGGTTTTCCTGCCTTACACAGCTAGACAAAATGATCTCCAATGATGGAATGATCATGTCTGAGCATTTTTGTAATTGGGAAGGAAAAATTCCACCTGGTCCTGGAGATTTATACGGATCAAGGCTATCTACAGCCCATTGCACTTTTTCCGCGTTACTGATTCACTATTTTGTTTGTAATGTGGTGAGACTCAGATGCTAAGTCGTATAAAATGTAAGAGCTCCCTGGAAAATGGGTTTCTAATAACAGATTTAGAAAATCTTCATCTGTGATAGTCCACGGGCCTGCTTCAGTTTTCAAAGCACTGGGAGTTGTGGGACTTTTTGATAGAATTTTGAGGTTACTGTTTATTTTCTATTTTACCACAGAAATTTCTCCATGTGGACCTCTTAGTCTCTGTTAATTCTTTTTTATATTGCTTTAGAGCTTGTTTGTATAAGTCCCAGTCAGTGGAAGATTTAGTGTACTTATAGATCTGTTGAAGAGATCTGAATGGTTCTAGTTTTTGGTGCCACCAATGATGTTTCTTAATGGTTCACGTGGTAGCCAATTCCAAAAGCGAGCCGCGCTATCAAAGAACTGTCGTTCAGTAGCAAGGCTGGTAAAGCGAAAAATAGCAATTTGGTTGATTCTATTTGATGCCAAAAACTAGACATGATTTAAAAGGACAGGTGGTTGTTTGTGTTTAACAATTTTGAAAAGCATGGGCATTGTCTTAAATTTTAAAAGATTGTTAAAGGTCGCACCATATAGGCTTGCAGAGTAATTGGAAAAGACGACATTGTTAAAGACGACGTTGATTTTGCGAATAGAGGTAGAATCCGTATTGCAAGAAATTTCACATCCGTATGTTAAAATTGGAACTACTAATGTTTTGGCAAGCATTTTTCTAGTTTCTATTGGCGTGAATTTTTTAGCGATGGACAAAGTTCGTAAGGCTCCATACGCCTTACCGACTGCAGCGTTAATGTGGTTGTTCCAGGTCCTAAGTTTCGACAAACTCCACAGGGGTATTATTTAATATCACAGGGGGAAAATATGTCAAGTCAAGTGTTTTCTTTGATAAGACAAGGCCTTTTGTTTTAAGTGGATTTAAAACAAAACCGCATTCATTCGACCATTTCAAAATCACATTCAGATCGTCGTTGATGTTGCTCACGCAATTCTCAATCAGACCCAACGGAGTACTTTGAAAGTAGTGGACATCGTCTGCGAACATTCGCACATCTCCATATCTTACTAGAGTAGGTAAATCGTTCACATAAGCTGAAAATAAAAGCGGACCCAGAATAGATCCTTGAGGCACACCACGCAGTATAGAAAGAAAGTTGGAAACTTGAGTATCATATACAACGGCTTCATTCCTTTCAGTTAAATATGAAAAATTAGGTTAACTGCTTCGGGAGCGAATTTAAAACGATGCGAAAATTTATGGCACAAGGTCCTATGGTCAATTGTATCGAATGCTTTGGAATAGTCAAGAAGAACTAAGAACGTGACTTTATCATCGTCCATAGCCTTATTGAGATAAAAATTTTCACAACGTCTTGAGGGGTAACAGCTACGAAGTTAAAAGAATCTCGGAGGTTGGATGGCAAAGGCTCAACTTGGACTGTAGATTATAGGCTTGGGTGAGATGATTAACAGAAAGATCTAGTTCATCTTTGTTGAAGGGCCTTTGTAAGACATTTGCTAAATCAGGAAGCTCAAAAGACCTAGAAACATTTAGGCCCAAGTGCTCATTCGAAACATGGGTATTTTGTGTGTTTCGATTTAGCAAACGGGCCTGAAAGACTCAGCAGTATTTTTTTTTAACGCAAAAATTATATTCTGTTTGTATTTCTAAAAAATACCAACCACCATCAATCCCAAACATTGTATTGATATTTAAAGTAAAATAAAAAATAAAAATTAAGAACTTTTGAAAAAGTAAATAAAAAAATAAAAACATTTTGCAACATTCTTCAGCAGGGAATAAATTTAAAATGTAATATTTTTCACTCGCTTTAATTCACGAAGAAAATATTAATTGTATACAAAAGCAAGACAATATTTAAAACTTACTTTAATATTTATATTAAAATATAAAGAAAGAATAAAAAAAAATACAATGCTCTTCGCAAATAAGTATGCAATAAAAATAGTTTTCTAAAAATAATAAACTTATTGTTAGTTATATCTCATGTGAAATGTATATCAAATTCATTCGCACAATACATCATAGTTTGCTTCTTTTTTTATAATAAAATCTTCTGAATGTTTGTTTCTTTTTTTTTTAAATAATTTATACAAACATTTATTATGGCCCTAAAAAAATTGCTTTGGAAAAATTGCATAATTTTAGGAAAATTACCTGTTCAAGGAACCTTTTTTGCCAGAATTCGATTTGGAGGATTGTTTCGGAGCTGTCTTCCCTTTGCATTCGAATTGATGATCTTTAACAGTTGCAAGGTTAATAACAGCGCCACATGCTTTAATATAAAATGAATACAAAGTGTAACACTCCATACGTTTCAGAATTGGAAATAATGTTGTCTTACCGTCACAATTAGTTGATTGTCCTTTGGTTTTTGTTTTATCTTTTTTCTTACGAAAGAACAGTGAGCCTCGTTTTCGTCTCTTCTCAGGATGATCATATACCTCACTGCAATCAAATTAAAATAAATTTAAATTGTAATAAAAAACCAAAATAAAAGAACAACGATCTAAAGGTATACAATTTTAGTTAGGAAAAAAAACGGACACGAATTACACTGTGCATACATAGATCAAATCTGGCATACTATCGAAAGCATTTCAGTGGTTTTTTATTATTAAAAGAAAAAGTTAAGGTGTTACCATTTTTGTCAATAAAAATAAAAAATAAATAAGATAAAAATCAGTCTATTTTTCGATGTTTTTTGTCACTTTTCTAATGTAGGTACTGTTTTTTTTGGACACTACTGTAATACTTACATTTTATCATGCACACACAATAATGAGCGATCATCTTGATTGTCGTCTTCACTATCAGACAGATGTCTTGATCTGTTATTGAATTCGAGAAGAAGATGAGCAAAAAATGAAATAAAAAGACAAAAATAAAGAAAATACCAAACAAAGAAATAAAATAAATATAATTTTTACATAAGAAACAACCTAAAATTGTTTTTTTTTTTGTTTTTTTTTGTTTGTTTTGTTTCTTTCTTCTCCAGCCAAATAAAATATTTTTTATTTTTGTTTGCAATGTGTTGGTTTGAAATTTTGTATATAGAAAAATGTAAAATTTTACAACTCGTATAATTTTTTTTTGTAATATTTTTGAGTAACAAAAAAAAAAGAAAAAAGAAATGATTCACAGTAGACAACATCAAGACATGACAATTTCGAATTCATTCAAATGACCGCAAAAACTTTTCCAATATTTTCATATTGCATTATGTTTTAAATACACCTACCTACTTAATAGCACAAACTTAAACTATAACAAAGTCCTACACTAAGAGAAAACTTCTTTTTTAGGGTTCCGTACACAGAGTGTAAACGAAACCCTTATAACATCACTTCGCTACTTTCGTTTTCTGTTCATTCGTCTTTCACAAGCGATTTCTTCGGATCTGTTATGCCGATTCCAATGAAATTTGGTACACATATTTTAGTATTCAGTAGTAATCTAAAAATGTTGTTTTCATGTTTTTAAGATTAATAGTTTCGAAGTTATTAAAGAGAAAAGATAAAAAAATACAAAAAAATTTGCCCCCCCCCTTATTCCTTTCTTACTGTGGTGTTTCGTTTTGTTTGCCGATGGCCAAAATTTTTGTTTCGTTTTAGGGTACTTACACAGGTGAAAACGAAAACCTATAAGATCAGTTTGGTTTCCTTTTATTTGTCTTTCACAAGCGATTTCTTAGAATCTGCTAAGCTGATTGCAATTAAACTTGGTTCACATTTTCTAGAGTAGATAGAAGTGATCCGAAAATGCTGCTAGCAGATTTTTAAGATACACAGTTTCGAAGTCATTGAAGGAAATAGGCAGAAAGACCATTCAAATTATTTTCCAAGAAAATGTTTGGTTTCAAATCTTAATCCTTGTATAAAAAATCCCTCAAAACTGAAAGAAAGTAGGGTCGGATAATCAAGTACGGAACCCTCCTCGAGCGAGTTTATCTCGCACTTGTCTACTTTTTTTAGGTATTTAAATGGATCCTAGAAACTGCTTCTTTAAAAGACTACTTTCAGAGTTGGCCATTATTCGAATAAATTGTCGAATAACAATAAAAAGTATTCGCCACTAATTTATTCGCCAATAATTTATCGATGAATAAATTGTTCGTGATTTAATTCGTTATTCGTAATTTATTCGTTATTTCATTCGTTATTTTAAATAACGAATAAAATTGACTAGGTACCTTTTTTCATTTGTCTGTTTATCTTTAATGTTTTTTTTTACTCATGTTTCCTTTGGAAATAGTAGACTCTCGAATTCATTCATTCATTATTGCTGATAAAAATTCTTGGTAAATATGTTGTAAATAAGTTTCGTTGTGTCGTCTCAGTCGATACCCAGCAAGCAACTGAGCAAGCAACTTCAGTCGATACTCAGCAAGCGAATGAACAACATCAATATCAGCAAACAAATAATTCGAACATTTTTGCTTTGGCAATAATTAATTAAAATAAAAAATTTATTACTTTTAAGAAATCTTTATTTTCTTAATTCTTGGGCATAGGATTACGGAATCCAAATTGGTGACCCCGATGACGGAATCAGATGACGAGTTCCAAGACACGGGTGGCCAAACAGTGGATGAGCAACAACGCAAAACCGTGGCCGCAACTACATACGCTCGACTCTAGATACCCCCATTCGTAGAGTCAGATGTCGATAATTGGTTTTATTTAGTTAATTTAATTTAATTTATTGCTCGACTTACCGAACTTCGGCCGATAATAGACGACGCACCCGTGTACATTCGCACAAAGCTAACCGAATATTTCGCAGACAGTCAGTAGAAACGGCTTCGCCGCGTGTAACACGACAAGCCGCTGGGTGACAAGAAACTCAGCCATTTTGTACTACGAGATGGTTCAGGCAGCTAGAGGGTCGCTTAATGAACAAGTACTACTAGATTTATGGGCCGCACGCCTTCCGCAAACTGTCCAGGCGGTTACCGTACTGGTCAAAGGCTCTGCAGCGGAAAAAATCAAAATCGCTGACACAGTCATGGAAAATGTAGAGCTGCGGCAAATAAACGCAGTCGAACCCACAACCAGATCAACACAGCACGAACACCCGGCCTAGGTAGAGAATCCATCAACTTCATCCGAAGTGGCCCACCTAGTTCAGGAATTTCCTTAAATTCTAACGCAACAGCGTCAGCGACCGTCACGTCAGCGCCACGGTGCCGGTGCCTCACAGCGAACAGACAGGCCACGAGTTTTCAGCCAACGCAGACTTGAGCAATCAGTTGAACAGTTTGACGATTGCTGGTTTCACCGTAAATTCGGCAATAAAGCAACCAATTGTCGTTAGACATGCCGATTTCGATACTCAGGAGCAAAGGTATATCCTTCGCAACCACCTCTTTGACTTCGTCCAACGCCCTCGGATACCAAAACAAAAGAGTATCCTGGCTCCTCCATCGATCGGCTCTGCTTACGCGATCAGAACACTAATCTCCCATTTATCATCAACACAGTTGCCGAAGTTTCCTGTATTCCACCTTCATCATCATCCCTCAAAAAACCACGTGCGATCACAATGCAATTGTTTGCCGTAAACGGCACCCCAATAAAAGTGTTTGGTGAAGTTTCGCACGAACTCCACCTAGGTCTTCGCAATCCGTTCGTATGGACGTTCATCGTGGTAGACGTCACCTCACCAATCATCGGAGCAGATTTTTTAAAACATTTGTGATGTTTTAATGGTTGACGTAAAAAGAGCACGCCTTCCGCGGTTGATAATACTTGAAAATTATTAGAGAGAGTAATAAAACTTGGTTCTTTCTGTTATCAACATAAGTACACAGGTTAGCATCGTAGTAAAATCCATTCACCAATGGAAAACCCCCTTTGTGTCTGTGAATCAAATCTGTGCTAAAACGACATTGACTTTGTTGGATGGAAATTTTTTTTTAATGTGAAGAATTTATTCGTGCACGTCGCTCAAGAACAACTGAGAATATTGCTGTTGTAGCCCAAAGGGTTGAAGAAAACCCAGGTTTGCCCATACCTCGTCGTTCTTTGGAATCCGGCATTCCACAGACGTCATTACACCGTATTTTGCATAAAGACTTGGGTCTTAAGGCTTATATAGTTCAGTTAACACAAGAACTCAAGCCGACTGATCATCAACAACGTCGTGTCTTTGCTGATTGGGTCCTTGAAATGCATGAAAATGATCCGGAATTTCATCGAAAAATCATCTTGACTGATGAGGCCCATTTCCACCTCGGAGGCTACGTCAACAAGCAAAACTGTCGCATCTGGGGCTCGGAAAGCCCAAGAGTTATTGTTGAAAAGCCTCTCCATCCTCAACGCGTGACTGCTTGGTGCGGTTTATGGTCCGGCGGGGTCATTGGACCTTCCTGTTTCAAAAATGAGGCTGGAGCAACAGTTACGGTCAATGGATTGCGCTATCGAGAGATGATTAATGATTTTTTATGGCCGGAATTGGATGGTATTGATCTGGACAACGTTTACTTTCAACAAGACGGCGCTACGTGCCACACAAGCAATGAAACCATCGATCTTTTACGGGAAAAGTTTCCGGACCGTGTTATCTCTCGAAGAAGTGATCACAAATGGCCACCGAGATCTTGTGATTTAACACCTTGCGACTTCTTCCTTTGGGGCCACGTGAAAGATAAGGTCTACGCCAACAGCCCAGCGTCGATTCAAGACCTCAAAGATGGAATTCGTGAGGCTATCGTGACATAGGACAGCCACTTTGCGATTTGGTTATGGAAAATTTCATGAAAAGGATATGGTCCTTTAAGCGTGGTCGTGGCGGCCATTTGGCTGATGTTGTGTTCCATTATTAACGGCATACCTTTCTCTTTATAATGAAATAAACATCCGATCATTTATCTCAAAATTTCTTTGAATATCAAAATAACACCTCTTATTGGAAAACCCTTGTATTTTGCCCAACTCTGACTTCATTATATTAAATAAAATCAATTTCTTTCGTTGACTTGATTTACTTAGTTTAGAAAACAGTGTTTTCCAATTTTTCCAAGCGGAAGTTTTCAAATTGTAAACTGGAAGCCCTGTTATATTTTTACAGATAATGAAAAAACATATTCACTATCTGTTAACGACTGCTGCCCGTGGTTTAGTGGTTAGGTGCGTTGGTTGCTAAGCAGAACATCGTGGGTTCGAGTCCTACTCGAGTTTTTATTTCATCTTTCAGGGGTACTGCCTCTTGCGAAGAATTAACAAAACTTCCAAGAGTATCAATTTGTCATGAAAAAGTGCTTCTCAACTGTTAACGACAAACAAATAAACTGTGAATGTAGACTGTGAACGGAAGAAGCAAGACAACAAAAAATTACTGAGATCGACTTTCTTCTTTGCGAATTAAAACACAGCCAAAACCTCAAGCTCTAATTTGTAAGAAGACAGCGAAATGTGATATCGATATGTAAATACGGGGATTAGCAAGTCGCAACAAAAATAACAAAGTAGCAACCACATCGCGGAGTAGCAAATCACAACTGAAGTAACGAATGAAAATTACGAATTGGTAACGAGCATCACGAAGTACCAAGTCACAAACGAAGTAAAGAAGTACAGGGTGCGCCAGAGAAACTTACTTATTTGAAAGGTCAATAAAAAAAAAGTACTTCAGTTAGTGTTTTAAATTTTTTTTTATTTGAGAATACAATATCCCAATTTTTTTTTTTATGCAGTCTTAAAAATGACATCGGATAAATGGCGACCACCATTGCGCATACACTGATGAAGTCGATTTTTGAAATTCGTATCCACTCTTCGCAGCATATCAATCGGTATGTTGGCAATGGCGTCGTGAATGTTGTTCTTGAGATGTGCTATGGTCCGTGGTCGATCGACATAAACCAGGGATTTCAAATAACCCCATAAAAAGAAATCGCATGGAGTCAAATCTGGAGAGCGTGCCGGCCATTGGAGATCGCCTCTGAGAGAGATGAGGCGGTCGGGGAAATGTTGTCGCAACAAATTCATTGAGTCTCGTGCTGTGTGTGCTGTTAACCCACGACAGAATCGAATTACGGCCAGAAACGAGTCTGTGAGGAAGAATTTCAAAGCGAGCGCGGAAGGCACGTTGCGTAGCAACAAGTGAGCGACCGTTAGAAAAGAAGCTCTCAACTGCGAAGGCCCGCTGCTCTCTAGACCAGAGCATGATGGCAACTGAATGGAGGGAGAAACAAACTTGGGAACTTCCCCCTCCAGATGCGCCCCCTCTTGCCTCTTTACCCGCCCAACTCACCGCGCGGGAATTTTTTCAAATAAGTAAGTTTCTCTGGCGCACCCTGTAGCAATGAATATCACGAAGTAGCAAGTCAAAACGAAAATAACGAATTGGTAACGAACATCACGAGGTAGCAAGCCACAACGGAAATAACGAAGTAACAACTACGTCGCAACGCACATCACGCAGTAGCAAGTCACAACATAAATAACGAAGTAGCAAAGAACATCACGAAGTCGCAAGTCGGAACGAACACCACTAAGTCGCAAGTCGCAACGAAAGTTACGAAGTAGCAACAAACATCACCAACAACGAAAATCACGAGATTCACATTGAATGAAAAGTAGCAATCACAGTTTTACCTGTGAATGATATTATTCACGACTTAGTTTAACCATAGAAGAACCTATCTTCTAATAGACAGAATTCGTAGGCGATACAATAAAATCTTAAAAATATTAATGGGCGTAATTTTGTTCTGAAAGATGTTTAAGACGGAAGTAACATAAATTTCATCAATGCAGAGCTGAGCTTATGACCTACTCTTATATTTTAATATTATATTTATCTAACTAACACGTTTGTATATCGATAAAAAAAGTACCTAAATTGGCAAACGAGAGCGCACCTGATCGTTTGATGACGGACGGAATTGCCACACTTTCTTTCTCCAATACAATAATAAAAACGAGTTTTATGTTTGTATGTTACTCCGAACTATTTACGCCCGATTTCTTCACAAAGTTCTAAAGTCCCCTTAAAACACGATCTAGTAAATCTCGGTCTAATTTTAAAACTTAGTTTTTAGAATATTTGGAACTCGGGCATTTCTTCACTTCTCTAGAACTCGATCTAAAATCATAATTGAGTTCTAAGCGCTTGGAACTTGTTATTTTTAGAACCTAGTTCTAGCATGTTTTTGAAATTTTTGAGTCACCCGGCAGTAATTTTTGACAGATATTTCCTTCAATTCAAAACAAAATACATATAATTTTTGAATTTGCGCTAATTTTGTTGTTGTGTATGTGTGTACGGTGTGCCTATGTATGTTTATTTTGTGATGCCTGTGGCGTGTTAGTTTTGTGTGTTTGCTTTTACGCAGAACGTGGGGTTCGAATCCTTAGCGTGCCCATAAATTGTAAAGAAAGAATGTGCTCCACCGCCGTTGGTAATCGGCGTTGAATTATCCTTCACGTGCAGTCAAAGAATTGTCGATGATGAATGGCTTACACTTAGGTACTGGCTTTGTTTTAGCTGTCGCCACCGGCGAAGTATACTTCAGCGACCATTTGCTAACAAGATTAGCATCATTTGATTCTGATACATTGCCACCAGATTCTGACGTCTCCAAAAGACTCTCTGGTTGAACAAAAACAAAAATACAATGACTCTAACTACCCCGTCGCAAACCGTCAATTTCCAACCGATAGCTATGTAGTAAGTAGTGAATTTTATTGTTCTTTATTTTTTCTTTCTTAAACATATTACATATTTCATTGGCTTTGTGCCGTCAGCCGTAAAGAGAGTTTTTTTTTTCTTGAAAATTTGATAATATATCTAATTTTAAAAAAGTTTTTTATTAAAAGTATTCGTTTATTATTTGTTGTCTGTACTTGAGTGCCGTTTTGACGTAATTGTAGAGCAGGTTCCAGTTTTTTCCGTTTAGTATTTCCATAAGTTCATTCGTTTGTAGCATAGATTTCCCCCAGACCTGTATTCTAATTGTTTTCAGCACTGGGCATATTGCGATGAAATGTTGTGTGTCTTCTATTTGTCTTAGGTTGCATAGCGTGCATGTTGAATCAGAGTCAGTTATGTATGGTTTGTAGTTTAACGGCAGGAGTTCACTTCTGGTCTTACAGATTGTTGATATCTTAGCTGCATAACACATTCGAATGTTCTAAATTTGGCACTTGCCACAATATTATCCTTTTTGAAAATTTTACTCCAGGTGCAGTTAATTGCTTGGCAAAAAGACCTCCTTCAACTTTCCTTCCAAGTGAGACTTGAAAGAAATTCGAGGGGTTAGCAGGACGCCCAGATACTTATACTCTTTGACTTTCTCCAATTCTTCATGTCCCCAGTACCATTTCTCGTTACTCGCATACCGTCCGGTTCCATTACGGAAAATCAAGATTTTTGATTTACTAGTGTTTAATTTTAAGTTCCATGAGTCACAATAAGTCTGGAGTTTGTTAATCATTAGTTGCAATGTATTTGTATTATCAGCTAATATGACTTAATCATCTGCGTACATCAGAACTTTGATCTTAGTTTCCGCGTAAGGTATACCTCCTGGTAGGTGTACGCTAAGGTCATCCAGAAAGAGAGAAAAAAGAAGTGGACTAAGGAGACAACCTGGTTTAACTCCTATTTCTGTATGAAACCATTCTGATAGTATATTACCATCCCACACAGCTGAACGATTTTCGTGGTAAAGCTGTTTCAGTATTTTAAGCATCTTTGTAGATAGTCCTAGATTTGAGAGTTTGAAGAATAATGCTTTTCTATCAATGGTGTCGAACGCAGCTTTGAAGTCTACAAAGAAGACATAAAGTTGATCGTGCAATGGTTGTCAGGATAAAAATATTGTCTACTGTGGAGTAACCCTTTCGGAATCCGGCTTGGTATTCGCTTAGTAGGTTATTTTCATCTACCCACCTGGTGAGTCTTTCCAATAAAACTCCTGTAAAGATCTTCGTAATTGAGTTAAGAAAAGATATACCTCGGTAGTTGCTTGGGTCCGTTGGATTTCCTTTCTTCAGTATAGGGAATATGATATTCTTCCTGAAGCTTTTTGGCACTTCACCGCAGTCGTAAATCCAGTTGAAAGTTCTTGTTAGCTCTTCCCGAAAGGAGTTCGTTGCATTTTTGAAGAATTTGTAAGGAATCCGGTCCTCTTCTGGCGTTTTTTTTTCGGTACAGCGATCAATGAACCTGGATACTTGTAGCTGGGTGATTTGTTGGTCTAAGATATCGTTGGTTATAAATGGTTCTGCGTAATGGATATGGTTGCTATTTAGTTCTCTATTCAAAAGATTTTGAAAGTATTCAGCCAGAATTGGGGCATCTACTTTTATGGTGAATCCGTTATGCTGATTATTTAGGGTTTTTGCTATGTTCCAGAAGGCTTTACTATCCTTGGCATTACTAAGGCTCGACGCTAATTGTAGAGTGTAGTTTTTTTTGTTTCGTCATGCATATATTCTTATAGGCTTTGTTTGCTTCTTAGTATTTCAGTTTTAAGTGATTAGTTCCATTTTTTCTAGCCTGTCTGAGACATTGGAACGATTTTTTCCTTGCTGATTCGCACTCCCAGTCGTACCAGGGTTGTTTCCATTTACATTTTGGTCTGTTTTGACTTCCCGCAGCTTTGATAATAGAGCTTGTCAGAGTATCTATGTTTTTTATTGGGTCAGTGCTACTGTGTGTCACTATGCTAAGTTCATGGTCTAGGTTGAGTTTATATCTTTCCTTTTTTCTTTCGTTCCATTGTAATTTTGGAAGTAGTGTACTTTTTTCCACGTCTGATCTGCTTCGGTTGGAGCTGATTTTTAAGTCAACGGAAATTGGTAGGTGGTCTGATAGTGTGTGATCTTTTATTGTAAAGTCCGAAATATTTTGTAGTCCTAGTCCTCTTGCAAATATATAATCTATGGTTGAGCATGCTGTCCCCTTCATGAATGTAAAGTGTCATTCCTCGTCGCCCTTAGTCCGACCGTTCAGGATTGTTAGTCCCAAGCTGTCACACATTTCGGCAATCTTTTTTTCCATTTGCATCTATTTTGTCATCTTTTGAGGTTCTGTTTTCTGATATTGAATCTGGTGCTTCTTCAGTTTCTATGTTTAGAATTTGGGTATTACCCACTCTTCCATTGAAGTCGCCTGCTAGCATAAGATTATCTCTGTCGAAATCCAGTTAGAAGTTTTGCAAGGTTGTGAAGTCATTCATCCATTTATTGCAATTGATGTAAACTGGTATTACAAATATCTTTCCTTTTTCTGTGGGGATTTCTACGATGTCTCTGTTATATTGTTTTAAGATAGCTATGTCCACCGAAACAACGGTGCCGCGGTCGTCTGACAACACCATCAATAATTCATTACCAACAAATGCTACAAGTAAATATCAATTTTTTCCAAGGAACGGCCGACGCCGTTTACCGATATGAAATCAGCAAATTCATTTCGGTCGTTGGGAAAACAAAATTCTAATAAAACCAAGTTCTAAGGCACTAGACCCCCGAATTCGAGGGTCCAAATTTATCGAAGTTCTAATTAAACAGAGTTCTAAATCGGAGTTCTAACGCGTTGGTGAAGAATTGACTTAGAACCCAAATGAGTTCTAAAATTTCATTAAACTGAGATTTATGGGCTAGAACTTTGTCAAGAAATCAGGCGTTAAAGTGTCAAATCTAACAAAAAGCATTAAGATAATTTTTATTTTTCAATTGTTAATAGTTACAGACTATACAAACGGCTATAAAAAATTGTTAATTCCTACTTATTTTTTTAATTACAAAACACACACGCACACGAAAGCAAAACAAAAAAATTTAATAAAAGAAATCACACGTATTATTGATTATAAATTACAAAATGGAAAAAAAAATTGATACAAAAATTACTGAATTGCAAAGCGTTTGATTTGTTCCAAATTTGTTGTAATAAACGATTTACTTAGCTTTTATTAAGAAAAAAGATGCAAAACTTTAGAATAATTCATAAAAATTAATAACAAAAAAAAATTATAAAACAATTTCACTTACGTTGTGATATTGTTTTCCTCTTTGGCACTCGGTATTCGCAGTGGAGCAATCGATGGTGTTGAAATGCTCTTTTGCAATGGTATACGACTGATTAGAGTTGGTGCTAAATTTCGTTTGGCTGCAATGCGCTCAAAGTCACGCTAAGAGAAGAAAATCAATTTTAGATGACGCGTCCTTTGGTAAATGCAAGATAGAATGTTACCGCTAGTTCAGCTTCGTTTAGAGAATGCGTTGAAATTCCACCAGTGCTATTTCGACTCGAACGATGACGTTCAGCTACTCGAATGGATTCTTGTTCTTCACTGTCTAAGCTCGACAGGCTCACACTGCTTTAAAAGAAAACCATGCGAACAAATTTGTATAAGTTAAAGGTTCATGTTGAAAAATAAAAACTCTCCATTAATACTAAAGGGTGTTTTTTTTAGAGGTACAGAACTTTAAATTGCAATAAAACAACGATGGAATATTCGATTGACATAATTTTTTTATTTATTCGAAACATAATCATGTGGCATTACATTTTAAATATGATTTCTGGCATACATTTTTTTTCGTTTGAAGGGTTTTTTGTTTATATTAATAAAAAATCGGTTTTGTCACAATCTGTATGGAATAGTCTAATTCCAAAATGGAGCGCACAAAACAAATCCGGCAGAAAATTATCAATCTACAAACGGCGACCACGACGACCACCCTTCCTACGTGTGGAATCGGATGGGATTGGTGTCACATCCTCGATGCGGCCAATCTTCATTGACGAACGAGCCAAAGCACGGAGTGCTGATTGGGCACCGGGTCCTGGGGTTTTTGTCTTGTTGCCACCGGTGGCACGGAGCTTGATGTGCAGGGCAGTGATTCCAAGAGTCTTGCACTTTTCAGCAACATCTTGAGCGGCCAACATAGCAGCGTAGGGTGAAGCTTCATCACGATCAGCCTTGACCTTCATGCCTCCTGTAACACGAGCAATGGTTTCACCGCCCGAAAAATCAGTAACATGAACGAATGTATCGTTGAAACTGGCATAGATGTGAGCAACACCGAATACGAGCTCACCATCGCGCACTTGAGGTCCCAGAGATACCTGGACTTCTTCCTTTTGAACTTTGTTCTTCCTTGGTGGCATATTGATTGAATTCTTTTAAAAAACACAACCCAATCACTTGAACCGGATATACAGAAAAGGTATACATGGTATGACAATAAAGTAATGAGACTGGTTATATTGCCGCGATCTTGAAATTCCCTTTCCCTTCTCCCGGCATCCTTTCCCTCTCCATTGATATATTTGCCAACGCTCTAGCTTCTCTGTTGTTGTGTTGAGTAAACGTGTGTTCGTGGTGCTCGTCACGAAAATGGAAAAACGAAATCAAGAGCAACGCGTCGAGAGAAAATTAGGCGTCAAATTGGGCGAAACAGCTTCGGAAACGTACGCTGAAATTGTAAAAGTGCATGGTGATAGTGCTCTTAGTCGTTTCGATGGCATAAAGAGTTTAAGGAGGGGCGTGAAAGCGTGGAAGACGAGGCGCAGAGCGGGAGACCAGTCGAGGTGCGGACTGACACGAATGCGCAGCGTGTGCGCGCCCTGATCCGTGAAGATCAGAGTTTAACAGTTTGAATGTTGGCGTCGGAACTGGGTATGAACCGTGAAACAGACAGACACATTTTAACCGACGATTTTGGGATGAGAGAGTTGTGCGCGAAGATGGTTCCAAGGAACCTTTCCGAGGAGCCCTCAGCGTGCCCCAGTATTTGGCCTCTAAAGGCATCGCCGTGTTGCAACAACCGCCTTATTCGCCCAATATGTCACCCTGTGACTTTTTTTGTTCCCTAGAACAAAATTGGTGGTCAAAGGAACCCATTTTGAGTCGATTGAGGACATCCAGGCGGCCGTGACGAGGGTACTCGCGGACATCCCAGTCGAAGCGTTCCAGAAATTTTTCGAAGCATGGAAGACGCGCTGGAATCGTTGTATAGCTGCCCAAGGGGACTACTTTGAAGATGATGGCAGAGTTGTAGAATAATTTTGAAATATACGGTTTTTATGGAATCAGTCTCATTACTTAATTGTCACACCTCGTATGACTGCCACGGCTGGCTCGGATGTAGTCCAATCTGGACGTCCAATTTTACATGACTTTTTCCAGCATTTGTGGCCGTATATCGGCAATAACACGGCGAATGTTGTCTTCCAAATGGTCAAGCGTTTGTGATCCGCATAGACCAGGCGCGGATTCACGGGGGTCATGACCGCCTCCAAACAGACCGCATTTCAAAAAATAGAGCTGAACCAATATTTTGCAAACCGAATAACAAAAAAAAAAATACCAAACGAACAAAACTTAGTTTTTGCAAACTTAAGAACCGGGAACTGACCAAAAGACCACAATAAACTTACTTTTTTTGCAAATCTGTTGCGATGGAAATGTAGCAGTGCAAGCCCAGTGAGTATTTCTTCTGCCATAGTTGAACTCAACCAAGTTTTGAGGCGACGATGCGACGGAGAGTTGAAAAATTCCTTTCTGTAGTTGCTCCAGTAACAGAGAGCGTCTCCAAAATCG
This sequence comes from Sphaerophoria taeniata, assembly GCA_943590905.1. Lineage (NCBI taxonomy): Eukaryota > Metazoa > Arthropoda > Insecta > Diptera > Syrphidae > Sphaerophoria > Sphaerophoria taeniata. The sequence goes on along the minus strand of OX016540.1, from coordinate 19,136,388 downwards.
TAAGCACTGTATTAATAGCCGGATAAACTACTTCATCACAAGCATCAATGGCGAGAGCAACCGAATCTGGAAGTTCACCGCCGTTTTCAACAATTCGGTTCATTTAACTACCCACAACTCAAATTCGGCAATAACACTCGAAGGGGGAGAGTTCAGAAGCTTCTGGTACGTTTCAGCTACAAGCTGAACTTCTTCAATGCCCTCCGCTGTATAGGAAGTCCGAGGCAGAAACACTCTCATCAAGTCTGGAGAGAGCCTTTCATTAAGGTCCGTCACAACGTTGTCCAACAGAGGAATGTAAATTGCTCTGCTGAAATGTTCCTCCGGGGTTTGATTCTGTTGGTGGTTATCTCGATTTTTGACGAGAAACAACGCGTGCTATTTTCAACTCCACATCCAACTGTTTTGCGAGATTTTCAGTTTCAGACGCCATAACCGACCAACTGTCTGTACCAATCCCAACCAAGTATTGCAAGTCCAAATCAAATTTGTTACACAAATCTATGACAATATGCGCAACTGCCACTCCATTTAAACGCCTCTCGTTTCCTTCTACATCTTCAGGCCAGGTCAGGTCAGAGTATGCATCGCAAAATGTCATGAAATGTTCTCTGGTAACTCTGTCCCACTTGTAGCGAAGTGAAAGGCCGAGTTGTTCCCTGTGTGAAATGTGGATAGTCTCGTCGAATATAACAGACAAAAATTTAACCGCTCTTACTCTATTCAGAATGACTTGCTGTATTTCTTCTTTGCAGGCTTCTATAGTTGACTTTGGACGGTCTTGCTGATGTGCGTCGCGTTTGCTCAGCTGCAGTTTCTAAATGATACTGAAGAGTTGAGTCATCGTTCGCCACCGGACTATCTCTGTTGTCGGTCGTATCCAAGAGCGGTCCATCATCCCTATGACCACGTAAAGAAATATTCTGCTGACCGCAAAAAATAAACGATTTGGTGATGGGTCTCAACCGCTCTCGATTTTCTTTGACCTGTGCACTTCGTTGTACATGGACCTGGTTTGCACTTCAGATTCTGGATTGTGGAAAGTCGCGAGAAAAGTTCTTGCAGCCTCTACCGCTCTCTGATGATATTGGTTGCGTTGGTGAACTGAAAGCGCTCTTTTTCACTTATCAAATCATCAAACGCTTTGAGTGGCCCTCGAACTGGTCGGTTCAGAGAAGTATTTGTTTCGTAACCTCCTCCTAAGCCCGAAGCAAATAATGCGCAGTACACACAATAAAGACCTTGACCTTCCATAAAAAAAATCTGCATCCGCGCCTGGCATAGACCAATGACTTTACATAACCCCACAGAAAATAGTCTAGCGGTGTTAAATCACAAGATCTTGGAGGCCAAAACGTGAAATTAGGTGGTCACCAAATGTGTCTTTCAATAAATCGATTGTGGCACGAGCTGTGTGACATGTTGCGCCGGCTTGTTGGAACCACAGCTCATGGACATCATGATTGTTCAATTCAGGAATGAAAAAGTTAGTAATCATGGCTCTATACCGATCTCCATTGACTGTAACGTTGTGGCCATCATCGTTTTTGAAGAAGTACGGACCAATGATTCCACCAGCCCATAAAGCGCACCAAACAGTCAGTTTTTCCGGATGTAACGATGTTTCGACATACACTTGAGGATTAGGCAGTTTTGTTTGTTGACGTAGCCATTCAACCAGAAGTGCGCTTCATCGCTAAACAAAATTTGCTTATGAAAATCGGGAACAACGGCCATCTCGTTTTGGGCCCATTCGACGAATATACGCCTCGCTTGATGATCGTTTGGCTTCAATTTTTGCACGAGTTGGATTTTGTAAGCTCGCAAACCACGCAAAATCTTCCATAAAGTGGATGAACACAGATCCAATTCCTGTGCTCGATGGTGGATGGACTCAATGCTACGCTCTTCAGTAGCAATAGCTTCTTTTGTACTCACCGTACGGCGCGCGTCTCTGGGGATGCGATTTATCAATTAGAGTAAATTTCAATGGACAAATTTGAATTAGCTTTTTAGTATGAGATGCCAGAGCGGGAAAGATGGAAGAACAAGTATATTGAGTGAGCAATTTTAATGATTTGAAACATAAAGTCGATTAATTTTGATATGATTTAAAACACAACAATATTAAGAGCTGTTGCGGTAAGATAAAGCGTGTTTGCAGAATTTGAACAGACATTCCCAGCCCCGACTGCCATTCAGAATCTCGTAAAGACCGTTTTGGTTGAGGAAGCTTTCGTTAAAATACAATCTCCTTATCTCCTGCAGCATAGGGCAGACTGCGATGAAATGGTTCACATTCTCAAGTTCCCTTCTGTTACATAGATCACAAGTTTGCTGTCTATCATTACGTCGCGGGATAAAATTGAGATCCAATAGTTCAACTCTCGCCTTGAAAATCACACTGATCATTTCCGCAGAAAAACAGTTATCAAAGTACTTGTTTTCTGTTGACATTAGATGATTAAGGTTTTTGTAGACTGCTCTGGACTCTGAAGAGCAGGCTCTGATGATATGTTGATTGAATATTTGTTCGTCAACCTTAGCAATCACATTCTCAAACATATCTTTCCATTCTCCCACGTTAGCTATAGACGTTGGCATTGCAAGGTTATGTGATAAGGCCATCTGATTCCATTCCCTGAAAGGAGAGGCGTTAGTTACCATTAGCCTTTCTAAGATTTTTCTGTGAAGACTGTTTTCACTTCTACGCATAACTCTGACAAGGTAGTCCGAGTGGGCTTTTAAATTTCGAATGTATATGGGTGGCAAACCCGATTCGACATGAATGGCATACATTGGTGTAGAGTTTGGTAGTCTAAACAAACGCTTAAAAAAGTAGCTTTGCCTTGTGTCTTCTCGAATTCCTCAATCGGAGAGATACCAAAGGCTTCCACTCCGTAGCACAAGCATGTGTTTACAGTTGCATCCAATAGTTTGTATTTAGAATCAAGGTCAATATTTGGATTTGCGAAAATCTTTGGCCACATCAGATTGAGAGCAAGCTTGGCGTCCTGACTTTTCTGTCTGGCATGGGTATCAAAGTTAAGATTGAATGAGATGGTTATGCCGAGATATTTGAAATTTTGAACTACTTTGATGCTCTCACTTCCGATTTTCCAATTTTCTTCACGTTGTCTAGTGCGATTCCGACTTTCGAAGATCATAACTTTTGTTTTTGAAGCATTGATTTTAAGGTCCCATAAGTTGCAAAAAGATGAGAGTTTGTTTAATTATAGTTGGAGAGAGAAAGGAATATCCGCTAGCAGAACCAAACCATCTGCATAGAGTAGCACTTTTATAAGCTGGCCAGCAAAGCTGATTCCTCCTGGAAGAATATCTACTATTCCATCAATATATAGTGCAAAGAGTAGGGGGCTAAGTATACATCCCTGCGGAACCCCTGCAGATGTGCTAAGCCATTCAGACGTATTGGTGCCATCCCATAAAGCTGCACTCGATGTGGCGATTAGTTATGAATAAACTTCCAAGAGCTTCCGAGAGATTCCCAGTGATGCCAATTTATAAATTAATGCTTGCCTGTTCACTGTGTCAAAAGCTGAATTTTAAAATGAGTTGCTATTGTTTCAGCTTCGAGGCAGTTCTTTATGTATTGGTTACGTGGACTCAGTTCAAATATACTATGCCAGAATTCTTTAGAATCTCTCGCTTGATTGATTTTGTTTGCAATCTTTTTCAGATATTGCAATCTTTTTTGTTGGCATAGCTGTTTATATTCCCTGTTAGTTCGCAAGTATAAGGTCTTGACCACCTCAAGGTTATTAGATCTAAACAGCTTGAGATATTTAAATGACAGATTTCGAAGCTTTATGCAGTCTTTATCAAACCAAACACATTTAAAGTTGTATGAAACGGGGTTGTTTGGGTTGTTCAGGTGTGAGTTTATTCATGATGAGTTGCCAAACCAAACTGAGAATAAATCACTTGACAGCTGTTAAATCGGTCGCCGTCTTGAAAAGTAATGCCAACTTGAAGTTCTATACCTCGAAAAACAAACACCCGTTACGTTAACGTCAATGGATTACAGACAATAAATCGGACCTAATAAAATTACATCTCCAGCTTCAGCTGTTTGCTTATTAATCTCGTCATAAATAACAGCAATAATAATTTATTATTTAAAATCCCTAAAATTTAAATGCAACTATGAATACATATTGCTAAGCCTCTTTCGACAACAAAAAAACAAATCACAATACACATTTCCAGAATTTTCAAATTAGAATTTGTGAAATCCATGCAGAGCTTACCTTTTGTGTGAGCTTTTATTTGTACATTCAGTGAGATCTTCAATTGCCGTCCATGACTTCCGCCGGTCCGCATTGATTAAATACTGTTGCGGTGACCATATATTACAGTTTCCTGTTGCGGCGGTTAAGTCCGGCAGTGAGGGGCACGACGAGAACAATCTCGACGAGCTCAGCTTCATAATGCACCAAAAATGGAATCACCCAAAAATAATAATAAATTAGCTTCATATAACAATCGGACCGTCCGTGGCGGTCTTACCACAGCACTATTCACAAGGGAATAGTTATTGGGAAATCCTTGCATGTGAACGGTCGAGTTCTTCATTTGCACAACACTCTCACGGATATTCTGCAACTGAGTCAGTGTGTCCTCTGTTCGGAATGGAATACCAAAAAAAGAATTTCATAGAAATTTCCCACAAAAGGAATATTAAATAAAATACGACGACATTTCAAAGACTATACACATTGTCGCTGTTGACAGTGTCACAGGAATCCAAGAGGAGCTCAGGGAACTCAGAATACAATAAGAACAAAAGCTTACCTAGGATACTATTGTACTTGGCACCCGGACTGTGAGGGGTAACACTGATTATTGGCACCATGTTAATATTGTTTGTTATCGGTGGAGTATTGATTGCCGGGATGATGTGCGGCAGTGCGTGGTGCGATGGAGGTGGCGGTGGTGGTGCTGTTGTTGGTGGAGGACTACTATGAAGATTCGGTGGCGGCGGAGGTGGTGGCTGCGAGGGTGGCTGACTACTGATGTGGGGTTGGTATTGTGTAATATTGTTGAGTTTTTGGATGTTGTTCGGGTGCGGCTGTTTGGTATTGCTGCTGCTGCTGCTGCTCATTGCTGTTGGAACATTGTTGAGATTACTTGAACTTGAAATGGGTTTGCCGTTGCCGTTTAAAGGTGTTTCGAGGGCGCTTGAACAAGCTGCGACAACATCGGTACTGCTGCCGTTAGCACTAAGGAAATCCGTTACGAGATCATTGTCGCTGTCGTCTTCTGAAATGAAAAAAAGGAAAAGAAGGAGGTTTAATATCAATTCGACATTTATTGACTGAAGCGAGTAAAATAATTGAAAATACATAAGTTTTCTTTTGTTTGTTGATAGTTGATACCCAGTTAGATTTTCTTTTTTAAAATGGTTGATCGAACAGAACAACAATTTTGATAAACAAATTTTACCATTTCTGTCCACCCTCAGTTATCTGGCAAAACATACTGAATAAATGAGAGCCAATTTGACAAATGTGTAGCTTCGAAAAGATGACCGCTATCGACTGTCAAAGTTCCGAACTTCATATATTAGCCGTGTTTTTTTTTTTTACTTCTGTGCTGGCCAGTTATCAAGTGCGAATAAAATGCTTCAACTCAGGGTTTTCGCCTTGTTGTGGCGAGAGGGCTTACGTCTAACTCTTCAGCAATCCAGCTGCGGAGAAAGACAACTAAGGTTTTCCAATCGAGCGGGGATATACGTTCAAGAGTCGGCAGAAGTCACGGCGGCCGGCGAGGACTTCTGACACGATTCCAGGACTGATGGAGACCACCGATTACATTCCCCCTTTACTAGATTTCGAAATTTTCTATTTGCATACAGCATACCAGAAAGACAGGGTTGGGATCCTATTTCAGTTATAAGTAAACAGGGTATCCCTTTCTACACTGTAGGTTAAAAAATGGAATCAGGAACAGGTGCTGGAGTGTTTTGCCAATCTCTCAACATCAGAGAGTCGTATAAACTCCCAGCTGACTGTAGTGTCTTTCAGGCCGAGATCTATGCCATGGAAAAAGCAGCTAAATTCGCACATCATGAAAGGCTAAGCTCCTCGGAGATCACTTTTTTCGTGGACAGCCAGGCTGCTATCAAAGCCTTAGTCAGTGAGACCATAAGATCAAAGGCTGTTTTAAACTGTAGGAAGGAATTAAATAGAATCTGCCACACTATCCAGGTTAAGCTCTGCTTTGTTCCTGGACATAGTAATAAAGAAGGGAACGAAATAGTAGATGAAATAGCCAGGAAAGGGTCAGAAGCAGATACAAGTAGTAGCGACCATTCAGATAGGGGACCACTCGTCCCGATTGGGGTACTCAAGAGAAAGATAGACCTTAAATCAAAAGAGAAAATCAATAACTCCTGGAAATCCAGGGACGATTGCGTAATCTCTAGAAGTTTATGGCCTAACACTAATGAAAAGGAAACTCGGTATATTCTGTCGCTGAGTAAAAGGAGCATTAAAATCTTGATAGGTGTACTAACGGGTCATTGCGCCATTGGCACAATGGCCAACAATATAGGGGCATTTGCACCCGATTTCTGTAGGAGCTGTCAGGATGAGGAGGAAATAGGAACTATTAAACACCTGCTCTGTGACTGTCCGAACCTCCAAATTAACCGACTCCGTCATTTCGGGAACAGGTTTGTTGGGGAACTGGATGATCTAGCAAAGGTCTCAATGGCAAACATGAAGAAATTTATAGATATCACAGGCTGGTTCGATAACGAGCCAGTCTACGTTAATTGGAAATTTTGAAGACCATCGATGCTACCTTTTATTTTTATAGGGGATCACAATGGACCAGTAGGCCCTCGTGTATGCGGCTATGTGAACCTGGCACCCGACTTTTGAAAAAAAAAAATTCTTTATTTATTTTGATAGGTTAGGGTAGGTAGTTGATTGTAGTGAATTTAATTTTTTTTGTAGTTGTACAGAAAAAAAAATTTTGACCATCAAAAAAATGTCAGCCCCCGAAAATAAAATTTCGAACTTTTTTTGCTTGTTTTCCATAGATATACGCTTGTAGATGATTGTAGTGAAGTTTTTTTTTTTTTTTAAGTGAGACAGAAAAATTATAAAAAAAAAAATTTCGACCAAATTGTTCGACCACTACCTTTTTCATACTTTTCTCATACAAAAAAAGTACTGAAATTAATTAACTTTAAAATAGGAATTACTTACTTTACAATAGAAACAAACCCTCATAGAGGTTTGTAGTGATAAAAGAATTTTACTACAAACGATAAAAATGTCATTTTAAGCCATATAGAGGTTCGTAGTGCAAAATACTCCTACTACGAAACTTTAAAATCCGTTAACAAGCTAATGGACGTTTGTAGTGAAAAAATTACTTCACTACAAACGAAAGCAACCCTCATAGAGGTTTGTAGTGAAAAAAGAATTTTACTACAAACGATAAAAATGTCATTTTAAGCCATATAGAGGTTCGTAGTGCAAAATACTCCTACTACGAAACTTTAAAATCCGTTAACAAGCTAATGGACGTTTGTAGTGAAGTAAAAAGTTTCGTAGTAGGAGCATTTTGCACTACGAACCTCTATATGGCTTAAAATGACATTTTTATCGTTTGTAGTAAAATTCTTTTTTCACTACAAACCTCTATGAGGGTTGCTTTCGTTTGTAGTAAAGTAATTTTTTCACTACAAACGTCCATTAGCTTGTTAACGGATTTTAAAGTTTCGTAGTAGGAGTATTTTGCACTACGAACCTCTATATGGCTTAAAATGACATTTTTATCGTTTGTAGTAAAATTCTTTTTTCACTACAAACCTCTATGAGGGTTGCTTTCGTTTGTAGTAAAGTAATTTTTTCACTACAAACGTCCATTAGCTTGTAAACGGATTTTAAAGTTTCGTAGTAGGAGTATTTTGCACTACGAACCTCTATATGGCTTAAAATGACATTTTTATCGTTTGTAGTAAAATTCTTTTATCACTACAAACCTCTATGAGGGTTTGTTTCTATTGTAAAGTAAGTAATTCCTATTTTAAAGTTAATTAATTTCAGTACTTTTTTTGTATGAGAAAAGTATGAAAAAGGTAGTGGTCGAACAATTTGGTCGAAATTTTTTTTTTTATAATTTTTCTGTCTCACTTAAAAAAAAAAACTTCACTACAATCATCTACAAGCGTATATCTATGGAAAACAAGCAAAAAAAGTTCGAAATTTTATTTTCGGGGGCTGACATTTTTTTGATGGTCAAATTTTTTTTTTCTGTACAACTACAAAAAAAATTAAATTCACTACAATCAACTACCTACCCTAACCTATCAAAATAAATAAAGAAATTTTTTTTTTTCAAAAGTCGGGTGCCAGGTTCACATAGCCCGTGTATGCAACAGTTTCAAGCTGTGTACACCCCTCATCACCTTACCTATCTATCGAAATCAATTTGTATGATGGCAATTGTTACATAAAACGTCGCAAAATGGAACTGAGCGTTGCGTCTCGGATTAAGTAAAATAGCAAATACTTCAACCTAAGAGAGTTAATAACTCAGATCATAAAATTCGCGTAACAAAATAATTCTTCTTAACGCCATCAGTGCTGTCTTTATTTCAATAATTGAAAGTGCTATCGCCGGCGCAGCCGTCAATTTTTTTACTGGCCTTTTTATCGACTGCAATCCAAATTGTTGTTGTTTGCCAAGGGAAATTTTACTGTGCTGCCTACTGAGTGTGAGTAAAAACACGGCTGTTGTAGGATTCTTTGTTTAGGGATTTAAAAAAAGAGACTTTACAACCTTGAATTTAATTTCTGAACGCACCCTTTTACTAATCATCGAACTGTCATCGTCAATTTATTCAGTTAACTCAAAATTTTCGTCATGGTAAGGTACACGAATGAGCAACATCTTCATCGTCAAATTCTTTTCACGTTCCACACCATCCATACTTCCAACGGACAAAAAGTTCGAGCGTTTAACCTAAAAAATCATTAATGTTTTGGAATTGGTGGCGATTTGTTCTCGACTAATCAATCACACACGGCGTTCTGGTGTGAATTGGGCCGATTACCTATTTTTGCTCGAATTGGAACACATCGACTTGGACAACGTGTGGCTTCAAACGGAATGGTGCAACAAGTCAAACAGGCTACCTTAAAATCGGTTTATTAAAGAGTAAGCTTGATTGGTCGCCTCGTTCGGTCCGTGCGGTTTAACACCTCTGGACTATTTTTGGGGGCTACGTTAAGTCATTGGTTTATGCCAACAGGCCGGTTACGTTGGAAGAGCTCAGAGCCAACATTGAACACAATTAAGTGCAAAAGTCCTCTCTCGAGCAACTAAGGTAAAACTAAAGGGTCCGCCAAATAACTTTTTTTTTGAAAATGCTATAAAAAAAAACTACTGAATATTTTCTCAAATTTCTTTTTTATTTGAAAGAACAATACAATACAATACAATGTCTGCCTCGGCTGGCCATGCAGTAGCCTACACGATCGGTCCAATTTTTAAGCACATTATCGATTGTGTGCAGCTGTATTTTGTCTCTGGCTTGTCGGCGTTACACTTATCTTTTTACCGCACCCCACAAATAATAGTCCAACGGTGTCAAATCGCAGCTCCGAGGTGGCCAAACGACATCATTCTGCGGCTGATAATGCGATCTTCAAAAACAGGGCGCAAAACATCGATTGTAGCTTCGGCTGTGTGGCACGGAGCGCCATCCTGTTGAAACCAAATGTTGCCAATATCCTCCTCTTCAATTTTTGTGAAAAAAAGTCGTTCAACATGGACCGATAACGATCGCCACTGACCGTAATGGCCACTCCTTGCTCATTTTCGAAGAAAAATGGCCCAATTATGTCTCTGCACCGAAATCCACACCAAACAGTGAATCGTTTTTGTTGTATCGGCTTTTCAATGTATGCGTGCGTGTTTTCTGTGCCCCAAAAGCGACAATTTTGCTTGTTTACATACCAGCCAAGTTCGAAATGAGCTTCATCTGAAAAGATGATTTTCTTGGCAAAATCGGCATCTTCTCTAAGTACATCGCAGGCCCACTTAGCGAAGCGAAAACGCATTGGATGGTCAGTTGGCTTAAGCTCCTGAACCAATTGGACTTTGTGACGCCATCGTCATACCAAGGTCTTTATGCAAAATTCATCTCAATGATGTCTCCGAAATGTTCAATTGTTGAGAACGACGGTGAATTGATGTTGATGGCGCCTCACGCACACTTTCTGCCACAGCAGCAATATTCTCGGGTGAACTGAACACTGTTTTTGGCTTTTCACGCTTTGGTTTATCGATGAGGATGCCAGTTTCTTTCACTTTTTTCACAAGATAACGAACATACGGAGCTGACGGTGCTTCTCTTCTTCCAAAATCCGTACGCAATTTTTGCACACATTCTGCAACATTACCATAACTTTCAAAGTAATGTCGCAATATTTCCCAGCGTTGTTCAAGCGTATACACAACCATATTCGGATAAAACAAATTATCTGTCAAATCAGACATGAGCTAAGTGTTACCATTCACGAAATAAGCACTAGTTGAAAAAAAAACGTTAGATGGCGAACCCTTTATACAGGGTGATTCACGAGCGTTGTGCCAAAAAGCTAGAGCGTGTAGGTTGAGTTGAGACAAGAAAAAAATCGTATGGGAGGGGGGGTCTATTCCCCCCCGTTTAGCCGGGAGGGGCAATTTTCTGAAAAATTGACTTATTTTGTTTAAAAAAATATTAAAAATCAACGGCTTCGTTTACAACACCGTGCTATACCTTTCTGAAAAGCCAAAAACTTCTTCTTTCTCTTTGTTTTTAAATTAAATTGTTTTAACGAATAGTTTAAAATAAATAAATTTTCAAACTCAAAATTTTCAAAAAAAAAGCAAAAAAAAGATTTTTGAACAAATTTTTTTCAAAATTTTATGTAATTAAGTACTAATTTTGTTTTAAAAATTCAGAGTGTTTGTTAATTTTTAGTCAAAAACAGAAAACTTGATGCAAAAATGTCTTTTCGTTTTTGAGAAATTGAGAAAAAACCAAAACCACTTTTTTCTAAAAAAATCTTTGTTTTTATTTTTACCTATCTGGACTTTTAGTTTAATTTATTAGTTTAATTTATAAATTTAAGTTTTTGTAATTGGAGTTTTATGAGGACTCAATAAAGTAGAAAAGTATTACATTATCCCTGGATTAACCATTTTGTTCATTGATAACGTCTGAAAACTGACCTGTAATTTTTTCTTACTATACCTGGGGCCGCGGCCACTCACTGGCGAAGAGTTCTACTTGCTAGGAGCTTAAGATAATTAAACCGCATTTTTTCTTGAATTAAAAAACAATTAACAACCTATGGGTAAATAAAAGCCATCGTATATTTACTAAACAACCATTTACAATACTCATCAACACATAACAATAACAAACTCATACGCTCGAGAAGAGTTAGCGGACAGGAACTTCTGCTACGGTTTAACTTATTGTCGAGATCGGGAAGCTGAAAGACTCTACGCTGAAAGATATCCCAATAGATGGCGCCCAAGTCGTAGCATGTTTTCAAGAATCCGCCGACGAGAGCACTGAGAGCTAGAAGTCAAAGGTCAATGGCAGACGTTATCAATGAAAAAAATGATTAATCCAGGAAAAATCCAATACTTTTCTACTTTATTGAGTCCTCATAAAACTCCAATCACAAAAAATTAAATTTATAAATTAAACTAATAAATTAAACTAAAAGTCCAGATAGGTAAAAATAAAAACAAAGATTTTTTTAGAAAAAAGTGGTTTTGATTTTTTCTTAATTTCTCAAAAACAAAAATACATTTTTGCATCCGGTTTTCTGTTTTTGACTAAAAATTAACAAACAAACTGAATTTTTAAAACAAATTTAGTACTTAATTACATAAAATTTTGAAAAAAATTTGTTCAAAAATATTTTTTTTGCTTTTTTTTGAAAATTTTGAGTTTGAAAATTTATTTTTTTGAAACTATTCGTTAAAACAATTTAATTTAAAAACAAAGAGAAAGAAGAAGTTTTTGGCTTTTCAGAAAAGTATAGCACGGTGTTGTAAACGAAGCCGTTGATTTTTAATATTTTTTTAAACAAAATAAGTCAATTTTTCAGAAAATTGCCCCTCCCGGCTAAACGGGGGGGAATAGACCCCCCCCCCTCCCATACGATTTTTTTCTTGTCTCAACTCAACCTACACGCTCTAGCTTTTTGGCACAACGCTCGTGAATCACCCTGTATAACACCTTCAGCAAACTGGCTGGCGGAGACTGTTCATTGAGTCGCAAGTCCAAAACGGGCTGTAGCGCCACCTTAAGTAAGTAAGTAAGTAAGTAAGCAGACATAGGTACATTTGTGTAATAAAAGTTGGTTAATCTACAATTTGGTAATTTCCAATGTAACTCCTTCAAAATACGGTCAACAAAAAGCTTGCCTACCACTAAAACACACCCTTTCGAGTGTGCACACTCATTCCATTTTCGGTTTGTATAACGGATTCATTTCCGGTTATATTTCCAGTATGATCGAATTTAGTATTCCAAACTAAAACCACAACTTAAATGACTTTACTTTTGAGAGCTCACTATAACATCTGTGGTCGTGTTTTCCCTTCAAGTTCTGACATTTTCAAATTTCCAACTTGAACGACAGAAATTTTGAAACTTTTCAAACTATCAAAAGGTAGATTATGAGCGAAGGTCATCTTTTGTGTGGCATTTCAGAAAGCTTTTTCATTCTTTTATTTTTTATAAAATTTTTGGCACCAAGACTTCAAGCAGAGAGAGCATAAAATCTTAATTCGAGTGGTTGTCTTTTTCTCCTTGAATAAGTGCAAATGAATAAGGAAAAAAACAAAAAACAACCTCCTCATTTCAAGGTACATTAAAAATTAAAAAGACTCAAATACCAAAAACTATAAAAGTAAATATACCCATCTACTTATAGTCATCCAGCTCCCCCAGCTCTCTCGGCCTACAAAATCTGATGTACCTTAGGCACTTGTTTTCAAATCACAGGTGTGTTGTCGTCGTCGTCATCTGATGTCTGTGTATACACCTGAATCTGTATGTGGCATTCCAGTGATGCCCGTCAAGCTCACTCCCAAGGACATTCGAATTAACTAAATCTCTCTTGTTTTTTGCTTTCATGCTGTGCGATGATGGGAATAAGGGACAAAAGTGGCATAAGAGTATGAAGAACACAAAAGAGATGAGAATGACGATGGGAGTTCTGTTGCTGAATGAGTGTGATTAATGCAAAACATCATGAATCTGCAATCAGCAGACACTTACTATGTACTTTACACTCTCTGTCTCTTTTTGCCAGTTGTCCCTGACGACGACTACCGACCGACGACGACGCCCATTGAAAGCGCATTATACTCTTCTCGTGTTATTAAAGAAGCAAAAGTAATTAAAGTTCTTTTGCGTTCAATTATCTGTGCTTCCGTCATTGGGGACAGAGCCAGATGCATGGCATAGCAGGACCCTAGTTTCAGGAGCCAGATGGATGCGGCAATGGACATTGTTCCGTTCTCCATGATGATTTAAGGATAATGTTTTAGGTTTTGTTTTTTCTTTCATTTTTAGAATGTAGGTCACAGTTACAGGAGTATAAGAGAACGTCACGCACCCTATCATGACCATGATTTGTCATTGCTTTAAATATGCGTCCACACGACGACTGACGCGACATGATGGCAACGCTAAATTTACTCTCCTCCCAAGCAAAACACAAATTTAAATCTAAATCCAGCTCGGCATATAAATATTTGGGTAAGTTTGCTTTCATTTCTATGTAAATTCATTATTTTGCCTCCGCCTCGTTTTGGTTTGGGCTTTAACATTCCAAGTCCAGTGACGGTCTTTATTTTTAGGGCTGGGCAGCCCACAAGAGCTAAGCACACACAAAAAAGAAAGAGTCATAATTGAAAGCCTTGGCCTATATTGATGGTATGATAGTGGCGTCGGTCGTGTCTTCTTTTGTGCTCTATTTCGAATCCTCTTGTGTCGTCGCCATCTCCGTCGTCGTTCACTGTCATCGATGGACCTTGAATGGAAAGCAACGACAGCCCAACTGACGCGACGATAAAATGGGTCAAACCTATGTGGGTTAAAAAATTGACTGGTAGTGCTGTTGGACGTCTAATCTCCCCCAAAATACATTCTCGTATCTTCAAGAGTCTGTCAAAACTCAGAGGACGTACAAGTTATTAAAGGGAAGTTACGCTTCCTGATTGCTGTGGATGATAAAAAAAAAGTCAGAAACGAGTTGAGAACAAAAAGCAATACAGAATCCGTAGGTCAGCATTAATCAAACATTTTTGTGTTGTTCAGTCCTGCTGGTATTTTGTTGTTGCTGTTGCTTTCGAGAACATGGTATTTTATGGTCCATCAGGGCCAACGATGTTTTATAGTTTATTTCGATGTTTTCTTTTGGGGTTGAGTGCGGAAAGGGTTGGTTTTTTTGAATAGATATTTCTTCTTTTCAAGATGATTGGCTTTTTAAGACTATCTTCTGTTTTTTTTTAGTGAAGATGAGGAAAAATGGTTCGCGAGCATGTTGAGTGAAGGGTTGGATGTTATCATGAAAAGTTGCATCCGTAAGAACTTTCGATCTCAAGATTTTAATGAAACATACATTTTCTATGAGCATTCACATCCTATTTTTCAGATGTAGATTCTCATCGGCAACATTTAAATTCATCAGGCACATTCGAATATCGACAACAATATCATCAAATAGAGATTAAAAAAGTCGTGCTGTCTTCTGTTGTTAAAGCGGAATAAGAGTGGTTTTTATCATGGAACCCAATATTTCATCAAGGCACCCTTTTTGTGGAACGATCATTAGGAGAGTATAAGCAAGGGAAAGGGTCCCAGATAGACATAGCAGAGATCGGGATGCGGGGAATATCAGAACCAGAGTCCACCTCACCAAAAGTTTGGGAGGGAAAATCGAACCGAGTGGCCGCTTCACCTTAAGGATACGAGAGGAAATCAACGTCACCAGATGGGTGCGGCTGAAAATCAGTTTTTTTGTGATCGCACAGCACGCTATGTTAAACAAAGCCTTTCAAAACGGGGGAATATCGGTAGGAACTAGCACTTCAGTATTAAAGGCAATAATCCACGGTAGCAAGCTTCGAATTTTCTTTCCCTTACTTAATAATTTTTGGGTAAGAACTAAATGTGAATTGAATCTTGCAAAGTTTAAAAATCTTATTTTTTATAGGCTATGCGTTTGCTGATGATGAATGCAGGCACGTACACGCAGCAAGAAGCATATAAAGCAGCACTGCATAGGAGGAGGAGATCAGCTCGGTAGCTCTACGAGCAGAAGAGGGGAGAAGAACACACGCTTTTCAGAAAGAAAAAGAGAGAGAGAGAGAGAGAGAGAGAGCATGAAAAGCGATCGATTGAGGATGTTGGGAGACTAAAAACAGGAATCAGGTTCGGAAATTTTACCAAGAGGTAAAACGAATGACTCAAGGGTATACCGAGCACGAACTGAAGCCTGTAAAGACCAACAATGAAGACGAAGAAAGCCAAGATTTCCGTCTACCCGACCTTGAAGAAGTCAAGTTAGCAATATCTAATCTTGAAAACAACAAAGCCGCGATAGCTGACGGCATCACTGCCGAACTCTTCAAAGCAGCCAGCGATAACTTGGTAAGGAGCATGCACCAACTCATCTGCAGCATATGGTCGGAAGAGAGCATGTCCGATGAATGAAACCTCAGCGTTGTTTAACATCGCCTATAAGACCTTTTCTGCACTACTATGTGAACGCCTGAAGCCTTTTGTCAACAAACTGATAGGTCCATATCAGTGTGGCTTTTGATCAGGAAAGTCTACCATCGATCAAATATTCACATTACGGCAGATCCTAATAGAAAAAACTCAAGAACTCCAAATCGACACCTACCATCTTTTTATCGATTTTAAGGCCACGTATGACAGCATCTATAGAGAAGAACTTATAAGGCCATGTCCAGTTTTGGCATCCCTACAAAACTCATTCCTCTGAGCAGGATGACAATGGAGAACTTGTGCTGCTCTATTAAAGCCGGTAACGACCTCACCGACGGCGCCTTCGATGTCAAAAAGGCTTTAGACAAGGTGATACACTGACATGCGAATTTTTTAACATCATACTGGAACGAATAGTACACAACTTCCGCGTCAACACTAGAGGCACTATCTTCCAGAAGTCTGTGCAACTACTCGCGTACGCTTATGACATTGTTATCATTGGGAGAACGCAGCATGATGTCAACAGTGCTTTTGCGAGTATACAAAATGGGCTGATAAAATGGGTTTAGCGGTCAATGAGGACAAAACAAAGTATATGCTGTCATCAAGAAAGGACACCCAACACCGACGTCTTGGACAAAACGTCACGATAGACGCATATAATTTCGAGGTAGTAAAGGACTTTGTCTACCTTGGCTCTACTATCAACAAGGACAATGATATCAGCGCCGAGGTCAGAAAGAGAATAACTTTTGCTTATTGCTGTTTCTTCGTGCTAAGAAAGCAGTTGAGTAGTAAAGCCCTCTCCCGAACTACTAAGGTGACGCTCTATAAGACCCTCATCATCCCCGTCCTGCTATATGGTGCAGAAGGACCAAGAGAAAAGTTCTACGGAAGATCTATGGTCCTGTCTGCATACACAGTGAATGGAGGAGAAGATTTAAGCACGAACTGCATGGGCTGTACAGTGACAGAGTGAAGGTCCAAAGACCCAGATGGCTTGGTCACGTGGAGAGAATGGACACCAATGCTCTGGCCCGTAAAGTCTTCGAATCCACCCTAGATGGACGACGCAGTGGAAGAAGACCAAGGCTCAGGTGGCGCGTGCAAGTTGAAGATGATCTCAACCAACTCGACGTGCGTATTTGGAGACAGCTAGCTAGGTACCGAGCTGGCTGGAGAGGTTTGTTGGTTAAGGCCCAAGTTCACCCCGGACTGTACCGCTACCTGCTGTTGGTTTTCGTTTGATGACGACGGTGTTCGGTGCGGTTTATGGGTAAAATGTTAAAATCGTTGGCGGCGGTGTTCGGTATGATGTGTGATTTAAATAGTTAGCGTGGAAGTTGTTAGTGTAACGCTTTCTCCGAGACGATTATCGGTCTTACAGTTAAGTTCAGGAATCCGTTCTTAACTCATAATGTAATCGAATGCAAAAAATAAGTTAGGTACCTAGTGCCACCACCACCATTATTACAATGCTCAAAAGGTCTGTGCTCGTCAACATTTAGAGAGAGCCCTACTTCCTTTAGAGCTAGCAATCTGTTTTGTTTCAGCAGGTGGCCATGGTTCACAGGATAGAGTAGTTGATTGCTAAGCCGAACGCTACGGGTTCAAGCCCCAGCTTCGACAGCATTCTTTTTCTACGAAAATCGCCAGCTTATCTGAGGCCAACTGTGCGATAACATGAGACAATATATCATCTATGTCTCCTCCTCTGAGCCACGTAGGTTTGTGTTATGTGTTTTCCTTCTATGTATCTATCTGTTGTATTAATGTCTTGTTCTGTTCCAGCCGATGGTCTCAGTCGCCAGTGCTGCTATGTGTCTGTAGTTCGTCACATTCATGTGCGAAGTACTGTAATTTCAATATTCAATCAATATTTTCTTTCATCTTTTGCCAATCTTAAGGTTTTGAACGATATCAAACTAAAACTGAAAAGTGTGTTCACTGGGGCGTATACGTAACATTTTTCTGCAACTCAAAAAACTAAGTACATTCAATTTAAACATTATATTTCCCACTATGAAAACTGTTTTTCATACCGTCCTTAGTCCATAAATGCAAATTCCGTCCACTTAAATAAACCACCTAACCAAAACCTAAACTTTTTTTCAATTTCTTAAGAAATCCCTCACATTCTTTGAACAAAAATGTGTAGAAATATTCAAATAACAAGACATTAATTGTAATTAACAAGACTTCACGCCAAGATCTTATTACTTCACTTAAACTCAAGCGAATGAAGACTTGATTTTTTCGTGATACCGTTAGTTTGTTTAATTCCATCCTTAGCTCAAGCACTATAAATTAAAAAGCCAGCAATTGCAGGAAACTTACGAGGTAACAATAATTGTTTTTAGACGCAGTCATGTATAACTTTGCTGAATAATTTGGATCATTATCTCTTAACATCTATCCCTACATAAAAACTCGCTGAGCCAGCTCTCAGAGGATGGTCCGAACTCTGAATCTACTGGCCAAGTCGGTGCAGGCATCAAACCACAACGTCTTGGTTCCACTTGAGTGCCATCGGTTCTTAACGACGTTGTATGTTTGTACTTAGAAGAAATTGTTCGTCTGTTGACCTTTGCTCCCAAACAATTATTTCTAAACAGCTTTTGTGCTCTGATTTGCGTTGTCTGTGTTTTAAGCCCTTTACACTTTACAAAAAAAAAAAAAAAAATACGTCTATGCCGACGTCAAACGGCCATCGTTCAACCCTCCTGGCATCTGTTTTAAAACCAAATTAAATTCAGAATAATATTCAAAAAGCCTTTAAAAATAATGCTTCATAAATTTGGAAACGTAATTTTCCACCTAAAACAATTTCGTTCCACCAATTTGCTAGCAGTTTTATCAAAGTTTTCCATTCAAGCCAACTATAGGGCCAGACTCCAACAGGTACTTTCATCTACCCCATCTCCCCAAACTGCCGATAGCGATATGCATGGTAATCAAGTTTAGTTGGCCACATTGCCACTAAAAAAAACAACAACAACCTCTAGCAACAACCCCTAGAGTAAATAGTGTAGTGTGGAGTCGGCTTCGTGATTTGTAGATGTCATCAAGCTGGTACGCCTGCCCCCACACTCACCCTAGTCTATAATATTTTGTGTGCTTCTAACATAATTAAGTTTGGTAAATTAGAAGACACAGCAAGGACTATGAAATTATTGGCATAAATTGGCTTCTGGCGATGATGGTGTTTGTTTTTGTGGTTCGTTGTCATCATTGATTTTATGGTTAGGTACAAACGTAGAGAGAGAGCGAGCCACAACCCACCATATCGGTCATCGCCAACGGCAGCCCCTCAAGTCCAAACCAAGAACACAATAGCTCAACATCGTACGCGACCGAGTTGGTCACACAAGATAACAGAACATTTTTAACCCAAATTCAATGTAGACCAGTCAGCACGAACTATGAAAATGACAACTATGACAACCGACAACGAAAACGACGACGTTGCCAGCAGCAACAATCTATACCGAAACAGGTGAATCGATGATTTACTGGAACGACGAGCAACAGATATTTGGACATCGTCGTCATAATAATATTTGTGGCATGGCAGAGACGAGCATACCCCACCTGTTGAAAGGAATACCCTTTCTTTACTTTTGTCGTTTCTGTTGACTTTATTGATTTTTCTGCTTCTCGGTTTTATTGTATTTATTATAAATTTGCGTTGCAACTTTTTTTGCATTTTATTAAATTCTATAGAGTTGCCACTTAACCGTGCGGAAAGATAAAGGTTCCACAAAATGGAGAGGCAAAATTCACAGAAAACCAGCACAGACGTTTTTTGTGTATGGATCACAACAAAGTGTTCATTACAGAAAGTGAATTTGTCACATTTTTCTTCTTTTTTTTTAATTTAATTTTATGATTGACAAGGGATAATAAAATGAATACCATGCTTTTATTGTTGCAGGGATTTAAGGTATGAGCAGTGCAGAAGGGGAATGAGGGAATGGAACTCTTATATGGCCAACCGAGACGACGAAGTGGTTTTATCGGAAGACCGAGTATGAACAAAAAACACTCACAAGTCGCAAAAAAAAAAAACAAACGAAGAGCACTTGAAATGAGGGTTTAATTTTTTTTTTTCAGCTCAACAAATTGGGAGCACTTAAGAGGCATCTCTCTCCTATAATGAAGCTGTTCGTTCTTTTTTTTTTTTGGTTTGTTAATCAGATTTATTTTTTAATAATAAAGAAGATCTAGGCAACAAGAAGTGTTTTAGCGTTTTGAGAGTTATTATCGAGTTCAACAGTTGATTCCTAAACAAGAAGAGCGTCAAAAAAAGAAGAAAATTTTAAAGGGCACTTTAGACAAAGAAAATTCACTAAACGAGTTATGAAGGTATTTTTCGAATGGAGAAACGAGCAATATGACCAAAAGTTCATTGCAGGTTCATTCACATTACAATTAAAATCACAAACAAAACACATGCAAGTTTGTATTACGCCGACTATAAAGTTCACACTCAACCAAACGAGACCGAAACCTATGCAAGTCATATGGAGATGAAAGAAAACTTCATTTGCAGGGTAATTTTCAACTTCGCGCTACGTATAGTTCACATTTGGTTTTCCCCAAAAAGTTGAAAAGTCGATAACGCGAGGCGAGAGCAAAGTAGTAGTATAAATACAAGTGAACAATTGGAGCACAGCTCAGCCTGACCTCTGACGTCGACCCCCGAGGTGTTAGGACAATAGGTAAGTTACTGAATATTATAACAAAGGATTTCCTCATCAGTAGTAAGGGGCTTCTGGTGAAATATTCAGCCATCGCATCGAAGGAACAAGATAAGTTATTATAGGTACCAGTTTAGACTGCGATTGTACCGGTTTCGACACGCGATTGCCCACTCCAGGTTCCAGGAGGCGATTTACCCGTTTTTAAGCAATTATCCGTTTCGGCGGCGGCGATTGTACCGGTTTTGACCGCGATTAACCACGTCAAGTGGCGCTTAACCTAGCAGTGAAAACCAGCTGCTAGGAAGCATAATATCGTATCGGTATTTGAGGGAGACAACGAGTAAATCGACGGCCCAGCAGAAGCAGGACAGAAACACGTACCGGTATCCGGACGATTTAAATGTTATTGAATACTATAGAAACTAAACAGTTATAACGATTGAAGTTAAATTTCGGTATTTTATTTAACAAACCCTGGACTTCCCTGAACTAAACTATGCTGTATGCCCTAACCCTAAGGCAGGCGATGGAAAAGTGTCTAGAATTTAATATCAAAACATAGCATCTGTTCACAAACTTTAAGGGCACCTATGACAGCAAAGCTAAGGTAGAACTCTACAAAGCCCTGAGAGAATTTGGCATGTAGGCTGACCATGCCAAGTGTTTGAAGGTATTAAGGTATTCAGATTGCTAATCAGACCGGTCACAATAAGCAGATTGCCTGTCTCCTCTTTAACGTGGTCTTGCAGAAAGCAATTCGGACCTCTGGAACATCTATAAGAGGGACTATCGTCACCCTACAGACGAAATTGACATTTTTGGAAGAAACCCCAAAGCTTTACAAACCTCATTTATTTAGATCGAGCAGGCGGTAAGAAACCTTGGGCTGCAAAGGGAAAAAAGTTCATGGCGGCTCCGTCGAAAACCGTTGGCAAAAGAAAAACAACTATGTACATACTTAGGTGCGATCCTTCAATTACCTTGGCTCAGTAGTATAGCAGCAAAAACCAACAGTACCTTCTTTAGTCTTTCAAGGCTCTTTAAATACAAAAATCTTAGCAGTTCTTCGAGACTGCTGCTGTGTAAGAACTACTCCTCCGGCTGGTGAGAGCGAGAACTGACCCAAAAAGACCTTTACGGTACAATTCATAGTAGGAGACAACGCGAAAGACTAAATTTGTGCGGGAGAGATGGCGCAGATCACGACGCTCCATGCCTTTAGTTGCGGAACTGGATTACATGGCGTCGGCAAACAATTGGGATACATGAAAGAACTTGCTGAAAGATGTTGTGACGAAGATGAAGGCAGAAACTTAATTTTTTTTATAGTCAACGCGCATTCAAGGGCTCAAAGTGTCGGTGTCCATTGGTTTTGAATTCTTGAACATTACAATGACTGGGGAAGAGAGAAAGTAGAAGAGAGTGCACATTCGTGTAGTACGGCTTAAGCAACGATTCTCTGTACATGACAGTATGTTGGACTCAAGGGTGAACTGATGGGCATTTCTGGAAGCGCGGGTATTGCGATTTAATATCTTAAAGGGAGGAATGCAACTGGCTATTTAATTAGAGTAATATACAGTTCAAATATCGGTAAATGAGGGCGACGCATTAGGCATTGCCTCGATGTTCAAGAGATGTAAATGACTCACCAATCGATGGTATCATCACCAATCAACTTGAATGCTTTTTTTGGATACTGTCCAAAAGATTGAAGTACGTCACTGGAGCACCAGCCCAGGCATGAGGGTTGGATTCAAGCTTAGGACGCATTTACGTTTTGTGATAGCCAGATCAGAAGGGGAAAAATGTCTTCATCGTCTAAACATTTTGAGGCATTTTCGGCGAGATCGCATTTGTGGTCATTCCGTAAGAGGTGGTTAGTGATACACATACCGAGAATCTCGAGATGTTCGGTACCTATATCTCGCTTTACTGATACAAAACAGCATTGGGTTTTCCAAGCATTAAACTCTACGCGGCGTTTTATTTCCCATTGTACAATGCTATTTAAGTCAGAGTTTAATGGGTTTGTAAGCCTTTGCAGTTGCAGTTCCACATCCGAAGATGATGGATGTGAGTCTGAGGACGTATATGAAAAGCTAAGGGTACTATCGTCAGCGTCAATTTATTGGATTAAGGCACATTTGCTCATTCGGAATCTTGTATGTTCCGAATGAGCAAATGGGGCTTTATCCAATAAATTCATTTATAAAAATGAGAAAGAGGGTCGGAGACAAGACGGAGCCCTGGGGCACACCAGAATTTATGTTGTGGGCTTCCAACTTGAATCCATCCAGTACAACTTGTATTGGGCGGTTCGAAAGAAAGTTTATAATCCAACGATGAAGGGATAAAAGAGCAACATCAAATGCCTTTGAAACATCAAGTGCAACAATTTTTCTTTCTCCAAAACGATGTAAAGATTTGTTCCACTGTTCGGTGAGATAAGCCATCAGATCTGTTGCTGCGAAAGCCGTACTGCCGGTCATTAAGAAGCTTTCGTTCTTCGAGATATTTCTTGAGCCGATAATTTATCAGCGGTTCCATGACCTTAGAAAGAAGGGACGTAAGTCGGATCAGGCCGACGCACGATGATATGATGATGATTCTGAACCGGCTTCGTTAAAGATGCTTTTTTGTTTCTATTTATAATTTTTACAGACGATGAGTTACTACGAAATATTTTTTGTTTCTATTTTTAAACTTTCATTGAAAAGCGTGTAATTACAGTAGTCTGCACACAAAACCAATCATTTAATTAAAATTCTTTTTTTCCTATTCAAAACAAAAGGGGCAAATAATTTTCTCTATTTTTTATGTTCATCGTTTTCCAACCTTTGTAAAACCAGTAAAAATATCTCAACTCCCATTTCAATAAAATAACAATAAAAATTCAAAGAATTCTAAAAATAAAAATATAATGCAAATGAACGAACAACTAGAACTTTTTATTGTACTACTATCGGCTCCATTTGAATGGGGGGTACGGTCCCGATGAGGATTTGCCATTATTTCAATAACCAACGATTTTTATTGACAACAAAATACTACACAGACACACACACAGCACAACTGTTAAATAAGAAAAAAAAGGAAATTCAACATGAAAAATCCAGCTGCCAAAATAGAAAAGAGAACTGACGTGACAGTAAATAAGAAAAAAGGTTAGGTGATAAGGGGTGTGCACAGCGTGAAACTGTTGCATGCACGGGGGCCTACTGGTCCGTTGTGATCCCCTATAAAAATAAAAGTTAGCATCGATGCTCTTCTTGCCCATTAACGTAGACTGGCTTGCTATCTATAAATTTCCTCATGTTTGCCATTGAGACCTGTGCTAGATCATCCAGTTCCCCAACGAACCTGTTCCCGAAATGACGGAGTCGGTTAGTTTGGAGGTTCGGACAGTCACAGAGCAGGTGTTTAATGGTTTCTTTTTCCTCCTCATCCTGACAGCTCCTACAGAAATCGGATGCAAATGCCCCTATCTTGTTGGACATTGTGCCAATGGCGCAATGACCCGTTAGTGCACCTATCAGGATTTTAATGTTCCTTTTACTCAGCGATAGAATATACCGAGTTTCCTCTTCATTGGTGTTAGGCCATAAACTTTTAGAGATTACGCAAACGTTCCTGGATTTCCAAGAGTTATTGATTTTCTCTTTTGATTTCAGGTCTATCTTCCTCTGGAGTACCCCAATCGGGACGAGTGGTCCCCTACCTGAATGGTCGCTACTACTTGTGTCTGCTTCTGACCCTTTCCTGGCCAGGAACCCAGCAGAGCTTAACCTGGTTAGTGTGGCAGATTCTATTTAATTCCTTCCTACAGTTTAAAACTGCTTTTGATCTATGGTCTCACTGGCTAAGGCTTTGATAGCAGCCTGGCTGTCCACGAAAAAAGTAATCTCCGAAGAGCTTAGCTTTTCGTGATGTGCCAATTCAGCTGCTTTTTCAATGGCAAAGATCTCGGCATGAAAGACACTACACTCACAGAGAGTCATACGACTCTCTGATGTTGAGAGATTGGCAAAACACTCCAGCACCTGTTCCTGATTCCATTTTTGAACCGTCAGTGTAGAAAGGGATACCCTGTTTACTCATAAGTTAATTAGGATCCCAACCCTGTCTTTCTGGTATGCAAATAGAAAATTTCCTATCGAAATCTAGTAAGGGAGGAATGTAATCGGTGGTCTCCATCAGTCCTGGAATCGTGTCATATCTTTGTAAGATTGACCCGTGTCCATAAGTGCTGTGCCTCCAAAAAATCAGTTCTTTTAAACGAATTGCAGTTTTGGCTGCCGTGCACCTTATGAACTAATCCAGAGCCGGGAGATCCAAGATTATTTCCAACTCAGCTTGTGGTGTGGATCTCTGAGCCCCTGTTATTCCTATACAGGCTAGTCTCTGTACCTTATTCAGGTTCTTGAGATAGCTTGATTTTTCCACCGCTTTCCACCATACAATAGCCATAGGTAAGAATGGGTCTGACAATCGCTGTGTACATCCATTGGACGACTTGCGGTCGCACACCCCAACGTGCACCGAAGGTCTTTTTGCATGTGTAGAATGCACATGGTGCTTTTTTCATTCTTTCCTCAGTATTACGCTTCCATGTAAGCTTGGAGTCAAGGATTACTCCTAGAAATTTAGCTTCCTTAGAAACTTTTAGAGCAATACCATTTAGTTCAGGAGGGTTGAAGCCTTCCAGTTTCCGTTTTTTCGTGAACAAAACAAGCTCTGTCTTTGTGGGGTTGACCTGGAGACCGTTCTTAGTTGCCCAAGAAGATAAATCCTTTAATGCGTTTTCCATAATGTTTCCGATGGTGGAAAGGAACATGCCTGATACCAAAACCACAATTAGTTGCATTTAATATTCAAAGTAATGACTTGATGAATGGCATGAGTAATCAGGTGATAAGGCTAGGCGGAGTGATGAGTTGATTGTTTTACAAAAGCTAGAATTTTGTGTCCCCACACCCCATCCCCACCTTGAAGTGATGTAACCATTTTGCCAGTAGGTACTCACACCAAAATATTGTTGACATAGGCAACAGTAAAGGCATTAATTTGGCATTTTGGTTGATAAGCTATTGACAAAAGGAAAAGCAAAAACAAAAAGACTATTCAGGCCAATTTCTTGCATTTGCACTTTCTCCAGCTGCGGTTTCTCATTTATAAGTGTGTAAAGCAGAATTGGTCAGTGTTCCTTATAGGCAGCTACTCTTATCGTCCAGATTTATATCAATTGCAATCGAACGATTGCAAATAAGCCTATTATCTTATCAAGACTTTGTCAAGAAACTTAAATGGTGTTACGCGATTTGGAGCCTTCTTTCAAGGATTATCTTGATACATCAATAGACATTGAACATGTTTGAGGACAAAACTATTGAAATATTAGTTCTCTTCCAAAGTAAACAAGGCATTCATATATTAAAGATTATCAAGAACTCTATCATGTCTCACCAATAAATTTTAATCACTTAAATTATGTATTTACCATTTTCGAAAGATAACTTTGTAGCATCTGTAGTGGGCAGAAGAGGTTCTAAACACTCTATTTTCGAAGGCATTTTCAATGTTTGAAATTAGTTCTTTTTATTAATTTTGTTTCATTACTTGACGAACGAATTTGATAAAAGAAGTTGTTTCTCCTTTTTTTTCTGTCTAAAAACGAAGCTGACAATGACAACACATATTTGTCATTTCTAATTTCTAAAATCGTAATAAAATAAGAAAAAGAAAACGAAAAGACTTCCAACTTCCAAGCGATGTTTTAAATTCCAGTCAAAACTTCCACGTTTATAATTTTTTCCCAATTGGGATTTTTGTTTTTATTTTGACATTTAAACGATTTTCCAGTGTAAAATTTCATTTTGCCTTTGACCGTATTTAAGCACTCCATAAGTGCCCCATACACATTTCAACTCGATTGTAAACTGAGTTGTCAACTAGGTTTGTGTTCGAGCACACACTGCATAGACTGAGTTGGAACGCATTGCTTCTACTTGCTCAACTGGCTTTAAATTCAAAAATTCGACTGATGCTGTTTTGATCAGAGAGAAGATACCGCAAATTTTATTTTACGATTACTTCGTGTCTGTGAATAAATGAGAAAAAAACAGCAACAAAAATGAGGGGGTAGGCCCATTTACTGTGATAGTACTGGTAAAAACACGCATACTATCGCAGTAACTATGGTCCATAGCTTGTAGGCATTGTCATTTTGTCAGCTCGGTTTCCCATCTCCCTCTTAAACTCATCTGTGTTTTGACAGCAAATCAACCAACTCGTCCACATGCAGTTCAATTCAGTTGAAGGACTTAATATTCAACTTCGAAAAAATCAAAATCTTTTGATTTTTCTTCAACCAACCATTCAACTGTCAAATCGATGAAATGACAAGGCCACACACTGGTTGATTTACATTTGATTTGATTCAGTTGACGATTGAGTTGAACTGTGTATGGTGCGCTATACACAGTTCAACTTGTCTTTCAATTTAATGTCAATTTCATCAAATCAACTCGTGTGTGGGCTTGAATTTGATTTTTTTGAAGGTTGACGATTGAGTTGGAAGAAAATCAAAAGATTTTGAATTTGTTCAAGTTGATGTGAATGTTTTCAACTTAGTTGAGGTGTGTGTAGGCAAGTCATTTGATTTACTGTCAAACCAAACGCATTCCATCTCTTTCTTACCAAGAAATTAAAGTGAGATAAAAAACAGAGACGTGAATAATCTCAATAGTGTGTGGCGAAGCATCAATTTAGTTGACAACTTTTTCATTTAACGGTAAACAACTTTTTTTCGTGTATCGAGATAGAGATGTATCTTGCAACAACAAGAATGGTGTTCATTTCAATGAAACCCCCTCACTCTCGAGTGCCAAAAGACATCATTATCATCCTAAGCTGACTTCTTCCATTCATTCACATTCAACTTTCGTAATACACTTCATCTTCGTCATTTTCAGCATCATCGCCATCATCATGGTACTCCACATCCTTGGTGCATTGCATTCTAATTACATAACCCCCAAGCAAGTGTTTTCATTTTCATCTCTTAATGGCAGGACTATATTTACACACCGCTACTATACGGCTGCTGCTGTCGTCGTTTTGTTGTGTTGATCCTTGAGCAAATAAAAATTAACCTCAAAGCGATGGAGGAGAAGAAGCTTTAGAAGAAGTAAATAAATGCACTTTCTTCATTTAATTCCATCGTCTTCGTCTTGGTCCTGTGTTCCTGGACTTATTGATTTTGATATTGAATTGATATGCCATTGAAGCCACTAGCATTGACTTGCTGGAGGCGGAAGGTATTATGCACCAAAACACTTGCTTTAAATTCATTGAAAGTTTTCGTTTACTTATGCTTCTGCGAGTTTTATCAATTTAACTTTGAACTGAAGGTTCTTTGATCAAAAGGGAAGTTTGACTTTCGGGAATTGATCGAAGATTGTTTGCTTCTCTTTTTAAATTTAATTTAGAATCCTGAAAGGGAATGAATTCAGGTAAAAGTAAGCGTAAGCTACTTTTGGAATTTTTTGCTTAAAAACATTTTGAGTTCAAATCCTATTTGACTGGTGACATCTTTTTCGTTTTTTTTTGTTTTTTGTTTTTTTGTAGCTCTATGAATCATATATGATTCATGAGAGAAAGAGTTATCACACTTAAGGTCTAACGTTTCAGTACAAACGGCTAAAACTTTGTAAGCATGCAAAAGTTAAGAACATCAAGATGTATATTTTGAGATTCGCTTTCGAACGAATTCGACAAGATTTAATTCGATCGATTCGAAAGTTTGTAACAGCAAAATATCGAATCGATCGAATCTCAAAAATTAAATCTTGTCGAATTAGTTCGAAAGCGAATCTCAAAATAAGCGTGATTTTTTGTTCCTACTGTGATGCTTGTTTTCTAAGGCTGAGGTATGCTCAGTCTGTCCAGGGTGTTCTCGACTAAGCACCAAACGTCGAGTTAAAGATCCAAACCAAATAACACAACCAACCTTCACTATTCGTTTAACGGCTTTTTATTTAGTAATATCTTAAGTCTAACAAGTTTCTTATACTAGTTTATTGTATAGGCAATTTACTTATAGTACTTATAATACTACCACTCGATCCTCGGGTAGTCGTGGCTCCTCGGATTAATAGTCGGATTGTATGGCTGTCAGTGTCCCCAATGAATAAACAATGGCTTTCGCCCTGTCTTTGATACGCACGGAAGGTGTGGGTCAAAGAATAAACCGAGTCTAGTCAAAATCAGACTCCTGTTCACAACAAAAGGTTATGAAATAAACGTTTGAGCTATCGCCCCTGTTCGTTTACTTTCCAGAAGGGAAGAGTAAGCGAAATAAACTTCTGTCAGCGAGCGGCAAATCTCCACTTAATAAACGTTTGGCCGAAGCCCTGTCTTTGATACACTCAGAAGGAGTGGATCGAAGAATAAACTGAGTCTGAAAACGGTTGAGTAACAATTCTTACTCTTATTTGTATATTTTCCAGAAGGGAAAATACACAAAATAAACGGTCGGCAAAATATCGGCTCGGAGAGAAGCCCCGGTCGGTTGAGAATATATTTTGAAGAAATATACACCCAATACAAAATACAGTACAGGTGGGTAGCTCTAAATATATAGTGCTTCCCAGCAAAAATTTAAAATAGGATGCTGGTGTAGCAAACTTCTCTAACGTTCACTCTACCAAAGCGGAGTCAGAACTGATTTGTGTCGACGACAAAACTTCCCCTTATACATATTTCTGTTGATCTTGGGTGTGAATCGTATCACACCCAAGTCGTTATCCATGTGTTGTCGTCTGTCGCACGTTGCTTCGGTAATTTCTTGTTGTTGCATCGGTTTTTGCTTTGTTTTCTTTTCTTGTGTTCGGTGTTTGCGTTTTCTTGCGTTTCATCATTATGTGCGGTGATGTTGCTCCGGTGATCTCTTTGTTTTGTTTCTCTCTTTTTTCCAGGGGCGGATCTCTTTAGGTAATTTTTTAAGGGGGCGGTTGGTTTTTTTATGCTTATTATAGTTTTGTCGCGGGTCCGCTCCTGAATTTTGTCGAACAAAATATATAAGCTGTAACGCTTCGTTACACTACCATGAGTCACATTTGATTCAAGAACTTACGTTGGATTTTAACGGGTTGGCTAATCGCCTCAAAGTTGGTATAAGCCAGAAATACAAGTTTTTAGATAAAATGTTTTGTTTCTTCCATAAATCACAATTGATTCAAGAACTTATGTTGGATTTTAACGGATTGGCTTACTTCCCTAAACTTTGTATAAACCAGAAACACAACTTTTTAGATTAAATTTTTACTTTCTACTACGAATCACATTTGATTCAAGAACTTATGTTGGATTTGAATGGATTGGCTTATCGCTCAAAACAATACTCAACCTACTCGTGGTATTCTCCTGGAAATAATTTATAATAATGAATACGGAAGCGAAATCGTAATACTGCATCGGAAGAGAAATTATTTAAATGACTACTTTTGGCTATATTGCACTCGGAAATTTATGTAGATTGGTTTTTGGAATTTTGGGGCTATTCTGGACGCAGTCAAATAGGAACCAGACAGAGCTAGATTTGTTCGACATGGTGATGAATTCATGTGGGATAACATTGACACATAAGGAGAAAAGTGGGCCAAATATAAAGATTCTGGAGTTGGTCATTTGTCCTGAATATCGCTTTTTACGCTAAACAGCATTACAAGAGTATTTGATTGACATTTCATAAAATGTCAGATTTTGTTGTTTATTTTCAAAGTGGATCAGATTTGGTCCGATTGTAGCAAGGTTCGACTACTACTTTTACTACTCCTACTACTACTACTACAACTACTACAACTAATACTACTTCTACTACTGTATTACTTGCACCAAATAACTTTCATGAAGTTCTCTCGAAAGTAGAGTTTTGGATCGTTTCTACCAATATAGCAACCATAAGCCCATTTTTGAAAAATCATGAAAAAATTATCATAAATTCCAGGTTCCGAATTTGAAGATTTATCGTATGTACTTGGTGCCAGTGCCATCCATGATGGGAGCAACCGATACACCACGAGGAAATATCACCATATATATCGGAGACTTCAATGCTAGGCGAACTCAGTTGAGTCGGTAGAGTAAAGAAATGTGGGTAAGGACCAAAGAACAAATTAATATGTAACAGCTGGCTACCAGGACAATTTACGGAATAACTTATGAGATGACGAATATATTGTAAGTTGGGTCTTGGGTTTCGTTTTTTTTTATCAAAGGCTGAGAACTCAGCGGCCTGCTGAGTCCAGGGTCCGACTAAAGAAACAACAAAATGTTAGTCCTTTGAGAGTTCATATAACTCCTTTATCTTATTCCAAATAGCTTTGTTATTATATTATGATATTCATCAATGATATTCACAAATATATAACACAATTTCTAACAGCTACGGTCTTATCAGTTAGGTGCACCCTGAGCAAGAAGATGCCACATGATTATTACAGTCTGAGTTAGCAGACGCTACTATTTAAGACCCAGTGAATCAATTCACAGTCCGTCAAAATTTATGAGAGAAATTCCCTTAGCACAACAAATCTGGTACTTAACCACCGCGATATTGTTCTCTCGTTTTCTTTCAAATTTCACTTCTATAAGTCAATTTTGTGCCAAAACATGAATGTGAATTATACGCTTGCAAACGAAATTATTTCATACGTTTTGTATCTGAGAATCAACTGAGTCTGCTTGGTTTTGGTTGTGTGAGTGGAGCTGTTGTTCGTCGATCGGTGATGTACGCTGCTGCTGGTTGTCGTCGATCGTCGATGAAATTAACAAGCAGCTAGAGCCAACTGAATATAGGCTTCGATCGTAAAGCTTCCAAAGAGGTTTCTATGCTAAGGAAATTTATTGCTATTGCCAAAGCAACATGGGCAAGAGCTTAATGGCTCGTTCTGTTTGATGAATAGGTCTCCGAAGAGTGCAAGAATTACAAATCCAAACTGAATTGGCCAGCCTCTCTAAGCAAAATTTGGAGGGAATGAACGTTTATATTTTAACGAACAAGGAACATTTAAAGGAGATGACCCACTTTTGAGCCCAGCTGATGTTGATCACATTATGTGGCTAAAATATTTCCGAAATCTTTGGTGGAGTTTTCGAGATATTTGGGTTTAAAGTTGATTAACTTTGAGAAAGAATTTAACTCAAAATGATACCAATTTCGTAAGTGAATGCAAATGCACTGGGCCCAAGGCTCCATGGAAAAATGGGTCAACTCCTGTGTTTTATTTCATCTCAATATTAAAACAATGATGAGAAATTGTAGGTCTTCAAACCTTTGTATTGCGTACCTATAGAACGCGGCACATTTTTTTAATTCTATAAAACCAGTTTAACAACAAAACAAAACCTTTACACAATCTCGTTAATGGAATAGATGCTTTTATTCAGGCTATGTAGGTGCATTAAACGAAAGCTCAATTGTTAAGCCTTAAATTTTGTTTGTATTGTATTTCCACATCTAACCTATTCATCTACCTATAAGCTAGACCCTATTCTACATTGCCGCAGCGCATATCTAGAAATAGTTTTCAACTATTAAATGTATGGAAAATCAATGCTAAGCCGGAAGGAAAAAACTCACGATGGATGAAGGCCGTTTTTATGTGAAATGCATATTGCACACTTCATTCTTCTTCATTCAATTCTGCTGAAGCTATAAAAGAAACAAAAAATGAATAAAGAAGTAGTAAACAGAACAAACGAAAAATCCTTTCAAGCTTCTTTAGAAAAAAACAGCACATGACATAGAAGAGAGAAAAAAAATGTAAATATTGTGTGTACTGAAGAAGGTACTTGTAATCGGAGCTTCATTGCATCCATAACAATACTAATATAAGGTTCTTTTCAAGATGACGGCGTGGGTATGGAGATTCGTTCGAAAATAGTGTGGGAAAATAAAAACTGGGTCATTTCGATGGATAACCTTTAAACGTCAGGAGTACGTTCATAAGATGCACATGTGCTAGCATATTGCTATGGTACATCATCCAATTATTTTCAAACATCATATTTCGTCGACAATTTCGAAACATAAAACTAGAACAGTGTGTTGTCAGCGTTGAAAAGGGTCACGTCAAGAGAGATTGTCTCAGTAAGCAAAGCCAACACAAAACTCAATCGACTGGTGCTTTTTTTAGTCGAATTTGTATTGGGTGCGATTAGTTCTGGTGGAGTTAGCAGTTGAATTCGGCTTAAATGGAGTTAGCAGTTTTGCTCATCACTCGTTTTGATCAACTTAAAAGACGAATTAAACGTAAATAATTATATCAGTCGACGCGTATTGGCATTACGTATCGAACTGTATACTTATCTTAAATTTGACAAAAAGTGGAGTTAGCAGGTTTGCACTCTAAGCCGTCGATAGATAGTGTGGTTCAAACGTATTCGGACGGAAGTAACGTTCATTTTAAATGAATTTGATCAGGGATTCTTCAAACAACATCATATTTCGTCGACAATTTCGAAACACAAAACTAGAACAGTGTGTTGTCAGCGTTGATAAACATTTTTTTTTTAATGAACCCTCTTTTGGGGAGTTACACATAGAGAGTATGGTTCAAACGTATTCGGACGGAAGTAACGTTCATTTTAAATGAATTTGATCAGAGATTCTTCAAACAACATCATATTTCGTTGACAATTTCGAAACACAAAACTAGAACAGTGTGTTGTCAGCGTTGATAAACATTTTTTTTTTAATGAACCCTATTTTGGGGAGTTACACATAGAGAGTATGGTTCAAACGTATTCGGACGGAAGTAACGTTCATTTTAAATGAATTTGATCAGAGATTCTTCAAACAACATCATATTTCGTCGACAATTTCGAAACACAAAACTAGAACAGTGTGTTGTCAGCGTTGATAAACATTTTTTTTAAATGAACCCTCTTTTGGGGAGTTACACATAGAGAGTATGGTTCAAAAGCATTCGGACGGAAGTAACGTTCATTTTAAATGAATTTGATCAGAGATTCTTCAAAAAACATCATATTTCGTCGACAATTTCGAAACACATTACTAGAACAGTGTGTTGTCAGCGTTGATAAACATTTTTTTTTAATGAACCCTCTTTTGGGGAGTTACACATAGAGAGTATGGTTCAAACGTATTCGGACGGAAGTAACGTTCATTTTAAATGAATTTGATCAGAGATTCTTCAAACAACATCATATTTCGTCGACAATTTCGAAACACAAAACTAGAACAGTGTGTTGTCAGCGTTGATAAACATTTTTTTTAATGAACCCTCTTTTGGGGAGTTACACATAGATAGTGTGGTTCAAACGTATTCGGACGGAAGTAACGTTCATTTTAAATGAATTTGATCAGAGATTCTTCAAACAACATCATATTTCGTCGACAATTTCGAAACACAAAACTAGAACAGTGTGTTGTCAGCGTTGATAAACATTTTTTGAAATAAACCCTTGGGGAGTTACACATAGAGAGTATAGTTCAAATGTATTCGGACGGAAATAACGATCATTTTAAATGAATTTGTTCAGAGTTTCTTATGACGGGCCTGGGAAATTAGAGTTCAAGAACAAGAAAATGGAAATGGATAACAAAATTAGGAAATTTTGAAGAAAAAACTAAAAACCGGAAAGAGGAAACTGGAACTAGGAAACCAAAAACCTTCAACCTTAAACTAGAAACCAAAATACGTTTTCTTAACTTATTCCTACGTAACTTACTCGACTTAACACAAATTTGTACATCAAAATTGTACTAGATTTTGCTAGTCCCCCGGCTTTGCGATCAGAGCGAAATTCTTTTATATTGACTAACGAAAATCAATTTCAATTTCGCAAAATATTTCCCAGGCTATAAAATTCACTATTGGAATGTGGTGCGATAGCAAAATGTAATCTACATCGTGTCGAAATAAAATTAAAAATTCACTCCAACTAAAATATCATCATCCATCTTAAGCAACACGTTCTAATTTTTTTTCCAGCAACCTGCTGTTGTCTGATATAGAGAGCAACAACGGGGCACACCTTTTTTCAATTTCACACAGAAAGAAAAGAGAATATTTAAATACAATGTTTATAGGAAACACAGAAACAAAAAAAACCAAAGGTATACAAATATTTGCATTTGAAGCTTTGTATATCCAGGAAATCATGCATGTGCGATGCAAGAGCAGCGCCAGCGATGGGAAATGCTAAACCTTTGTGTTTCTGTTGATGTGTGAGGCCCGCATTGTTGTCGTCGTTGTCGGTCTGTGTCGGTAGCGCTTTGTTTCCTTGTTTTTGTTTCATTTTCATTAAAACAATTCAATTTTTTTGGTTGTTTTCACTTTTGCTGAATTCAATATTTTTTGTTATGCAATTTTGTGTTGACGACAAAAAAACCAACCGAAACGCGCATGGAGGGAGATTCGCCCTGGAAAGATGATGGACATGTTGCATGAGACATAACACTGGCATCATGTCGAGTTCTCATTTTTTCAGGTACCGTGAAATGAAACACAAATTTCAACATCCTCAAGAAGCTCTGTTGATCTAATCCCCTCAAATGACCCAATGTACCAACAGTGAGTGCACTCGAAAATCATCGAGCAACACCCACGTTTAAACTCTCAAAGAATCAAAATTGAAAAGCGAAAAACTCTTGTTGATTTGAAGGGTGAAAAAAGTGAAAAAAAATTGAAAACCGTATTTTCCCCATTTGCTATGTGATTTTACAATTTCAGCGAAATAAGCGAATGTGGGAGGTGAAAAGGAATCAGCTTAGATTGATTCACTGCTTTGCATGAACATCAGCTTTTCGCAGAAACGAAAGCAAGGCGCTGAGGAAATAATTTGCTCTATTAAATGTGAAAAACGGTGTAAGGGTGGGTGGCGGTCTGTGCATCGCCAATGTCAACAAACTGGGCTGATAGGATTTTGAATTTATAAGAGTACATGCACAGCAGTATAGCAGCACCAGCAGCAGCACAGCAGGGCTCTCTAGTGCGGAATTCAATTAACTTTTATGATGAAATGGGGGCGAAAAAAACACGTAAATCGTCGATATGGGCGATGTATCAACTTCCTAATTCAAATTTAATTGAAGAGGATTAGAAACTAGAAAAACGATTTTTGCTTTTTTCCTTCTTTTTTTTCTCTCAAAATGCTATTAGCACATTTGGTCCACTTTAAGGGTTTGGTAGGAAAATATTTGAATTAAAAATAAATTGGAATTCAATGGAAAGAAAATTGTTGATTTGGGCGTTCGATGATGGAATCTAAATGTCGACAGTTACAAAAGGTCATTTTTGTTTGAAACTGTATCAATTTTATTAAATTTAAATTGTTGTTAGTGCAATTGTTAGTGTCTTGGTCACTTTTGCAACATTTGTAGGTATGTATACAATTATTTGTGTGTGTGAACAAGAGAAGCCGTGGCAGTTTCTTGCTTCCAGATTGCTGTTTTCTTTTTCTGATGTTATGTTCAGGCTTCTAAATGGGAGCGTGTTGTTCAAGAGATTCTCTAAAAACGTATTTTTTATTGCTTTTGATAGCTGCTGTTTTAAGCCATTTTTGCGAAACTTTAATACTTGCTTAATTTAATGCCTTTTCCTATCCAAATTTTATTTTACTTCCGTCCGAATGATGTTTGGGTTATCTACTGTCTTTTTCAGGCCCCCACATACCTATACGTCAGTTATCGAGATGGTTGATTAGTCGAATTTGGCACCTTAGCGACTTCAATTCACTGTCCAATAGCATTCCTGATGAATGGGTTATGATACGACATGCTCATGATAATACCCCTATTTTTAATGACGATCTCAAATCTGTGTTCAAAATTTTTCTATCAGCTCTGGTTTTTGATATATGATGCATGTACCGTTTTAGAACAAAATACACAATTTTTCAAGTGAAAAAAAAATTTCTTTTATACGATTTCCTTGCTGGGGTTGAAGACTTAGCCTAATGTCCATTCCAATAACCTTGGTATCGTTCTTCTATCGTACGAAGGTCCTTCACTAAGATCCCCAAGATTAGCAGGTAAATAATCTAGGTGGTTGTGAAGATAGTGCAACTTGATGCTCATGTTACATTCAAGTGCTTGGAAGTGACTCATTAATTGTTGAACGTGTTGAGGAAAGTCCGAATTTTTATTATTTCCCAAGAAATTTTTAACAAGCCACTCAAACTCTTGCCATGCCTTTTTCTCAATTATCTGTCATAGTGTCCATAAAATAAGTGACTTTTATTAATGATCTTATCTGTGACCCGTCTAAAATACCTGCTTTTATCTATTCTGCACTTAGTTTTGGGAACTTTCTTGATAAGAAAAGGAAACAATTTCCAATTTTGTTAAGACCTTTGACAAATTGCTTTATCAGGACCAATTTTATATGCAACGGAGGCAAAATTATACGATCCCTTGACACTAAAGGTTTCCTGGTACTAACTGCTCCCGAGTAGGCCAGGCCAATCATTTTTAACCCAATTTTGATTTTAGCTCTACTGTCCCACAAGCAAAGAAAACAGGGAAATTTTGTGTAGCCACGTTATTGGCCTTAAAGAAAGTTCACCATTTTTAAATCAACACACATGATCCAGTTACTTGATCATGCAATTCCCATTGTGTAAGAGAACACATTTTAGACTCCGCTTGGACGATTCAATGAATAAACGCCATTCTTAAAAAATACAAAATCATCTTCTTCAGCAAAATATTGGAGAAAATTTGAGACATTTTTTTCTTTTGTTAAAAGATTTCTTTCTTTAAGCCTAGAAACCAATGTTTCTGAAGTAGACTTCGACAGTCCCAGATCTCTTATCATCATCTTGGTTGAATGGTCTTGGCGTTTAAAGATTACATTTAAATTCACTATCACCACTGTCCGAACTAGTCTCAAATTCAATCGGGTCCTCCTGTGAGGCTTCAGCTGGACGTTCAAGCGTTGTTAATTCCAGTTAAATTTACCAAACAATAATAGCAGTTATCATGCAGTTTGGTGCCTGAAACTATGTCTTTTTTTATTTGTCCACAAATGAAGAAACTCAACGCACGTTCTTCTTCATTTCAAGCGGGTGCCCAAAATAATTTTTGTATGCTTCAGTTACAAGAGCTGCTTGAAAAAAACTAAGGTTATATTTCAATATCAAATGCCAAAAGTCATTCATCAACCAAAAAGTGCAATTCTGTTGGGATATCTTAACTATCGATAGCTCTGAATTGCTACCAACGTAAGAATGGAAAAAGAATTTTGAAATTACAAAATTGTGTTAATTCGATTTTTTTTTAAACAACATTATTACATCCAATGACATCTATTTAGCAATTGTCAAACTTCAAGCGATTATTGACAGCATAACAGCACAAAATAATACTGGAAGAAATCTGAACATTCCGGACTATAAAGCACAAACCATGAGATAAGACCACCTGCTTGAAACAACAATACGAAATGTATGAAACTTAAGAGTAAAATTGTTTTAGTATAAGATTTACACTTTGAAATATACAATTCACATTTTGTTTAAAAATAAAAAATTATAAGACAAGGACTAGGTCAACGAAGAAATCAGAGCTCACCGACCATATCATTAATGTATTTAGAAAGATCTGATGGCCTTAACAAGAAGATTCCTTATAAGTTATAATTAACAGCAATATCGGGTGGGTATAGAAAAGGACGTTTCAGTCTGATAAATTTGTGAAAAGAAGATGGATTACAGAACTCGTCATAAGTTCTTGTTTTGTCTAGAGAGTCTAGCGCCATAGGTTTTGAAATAGCATCCGACAATTGTAAAAGAGTTTTACCAATTATTCATTCATCCATTTCTAACAGAATTCTTACCTTAGAAAAAGCATTTTTCCTTGGAAAGTTTCAAAAACAAAACAAATTCTCAAATACAAATGGCTCTCTTTGCTTGCATGAGCTGCATAGCAACACCACCACCGCACAGTGTGACAAATCGCTGATTTAGCGGGATTAAATTAATAGCTCTCACAAATAACTGTTTTCTTTCGGGTTTTTTGGTTTTTTGGTTTTTATTTATTGAAATTGTTCATAGAATGGAATACAACAAAGTTTTTTAACATATAATTACAAATTTTGAGACAAAAGAACACGTGAAAACAGCTTTTTCCATGTTTTTTTAGTTATTTGGTACATCCAAAAGTTTCAAGACTCTATGTTCCATATTACTTTTTTTTTCTTCTCGGAAAGCATCTGAGAGTTGCTTGGAATGGATCTGAGGAAATAAGTAATCGATTTAAGAGTCAATACTTGTATCTACACGTCTTATTTTTTTTAGTAAGCAGTTCCCTATACCTTCGAACGAACGAAAATATCGTTGTTTCTTGACTCTTGCGTTTCTTTTGAAAGTTGTCCGACTGGAAGTACCTATACTGGAATGGAATAACGGAAATTATTTTTTCCCATGAAACCAAGACGTTATGTACACTTACTGGCATAAAATGCAAGGCACATTTTTAAGGGATAGTTCCTTGGTGTCCTTTGCGTAGCTCAAAGGCATCTGTGTCAATTGGGATTTGGGAACCAAGACCCAAGAGTTTCTAGGATGATATAAAACTTTGTGATAATTTCTTTATCAATCCCTGTTTTATTTGGGCTGTCTTTTCTTTATCTCTAAGAAGTCTTCTTGCCCTATTTCCGTCATTAGGGTTGCCAGACTATTGAGTTGGCATATCTACCAATAACGTTTGTTTGTATTCTAAATATTTTTTGAATTATTTTTTTTCAGGCTTTGAATTTTTTCTTGCTTGATCTCTAACCTGTCACACCTTGACATCTAGTCTATATGCAATTTTAAGGATACATTTCATAAACCGCATCCATGAGCCAAGTTGGCTTAATCCTAAGGACATTGCTTCCTGATTTCTTCACTTTTTCCCGGTCTTCCTGCTTTAGACGAAGAAGGAATTCGGTACAAAGGTACAAAATGTGTCGTGTTAAGGTTTGATTTTCGAAGCGCTCTCTATGAACCATTTTTGGCCCATCTCTCATCAAATTTTGAAAAAAAAAGTTTTTAAGGTAATTTTATTGACTTTTTTGCAGCCTCAGGAAATATTATGAGGCTAAAAAAAACCATAACAAGAGAAAAAGCAGCATCAACGCGCTTAATTTTGACTTTG
Source organism: Sphaerophoria taeniata (assembly GCA_943590905.1). Lineage (NCBI taxonomy): Eukaryota > Metazoa > Arthropoda > Insecta > Diptera > Syrphidae > Sphaerophoria > Sphaerophoria taeniata. Next base: position 19,096,724 of record OX016540.1, on the reverse strand, counting down.
GAAATGCAAACGACCAAATTTTGCCTTTTAGTAATTTCGATGGCCATCCTAAGAAACGAAAAATTTAGTATGAGTGTCGCACCTGTGCGCAAGAAGTTGAGACACATTTAAGTCATACATATGCAAGGCTTTATAACAAACATGGTCTCCAACTTGAACAACACTGAACAACTATACTTTTCGTCTAATGAAGACAAAAAAAGCATATTTTTTCAATTAATTTTACTTTCATCAAACTTAAGCTTAGCTTATATAAAAAAAACTTATTTTTATACCAATTGACAGTTTATCTATTGAGTAAAAACAAAAAAAAGCTATAAAATATACGCAAACAAATTAAAAATAATATAAACACTTGCACTCTATATTGACCTTCTTATAAGAAAAATTACACACAATTTGAAGTTTGGGTTGATTTTTTTGTTGTTGCACTAAGCCGCAGCAAAAAAAAAAGTATACAGCCATTATGTGGGAGGTTTGCCCTGTGAGAGAAACCGGTTTTTGTTTAATTTTTTGCATGTCAATATTTTAATTAAATCCCGCTAAATCAGCGATTTGTCACACTGCGCACCGGTATGCTCGATATTCTTAAGCTGTCAGGAAACAGTTTAGAAGAACATCTAAATCTCAATAACTTCAAGGCTTTTCGAGACCATGAGAAGCTTACCATGCTTCTAAGACGAATCAATACTTCCATCGAATACGTAAAGTTGTGAACACGTCGTGTCTCACTTGGAGAAGTCATTGGAAATTGAGTCAGGTCACTTGCCTTTAAATCGTGGAGTTCCACAAAGGCCTATCTTTGGGCCACTTCTTTTTTTCAACTTATGTTTTTGTAAGTTCTGTCAAACCTTAAGAAGTACATTGAATTTTGTTGACGTTTGATATAATGTTGCGCATTTGGGAGATTTTTGCTGTCAAGTGTTCTTTTACTTTTTGGAAGAATCACAAAATTTCATCGCCACCCCTCGATTTTTGACAGTTTTTACAAAAACTCCCGAAAAAGTAAAAGAATGGACCTATTGTGTACACGATTGTCAGCCATTTGAGACGAATTCTTCAATGACAATATTTGCAGCTCTGGCAATCGTGTACACGTAGCTTTATTATTATTCTAGCGGTCTGGTCTGAGCTATCTCTTTAGGACGACCCGGCCGTTGGTTGCTGTTCCGGTATGTTTTGACAAGTCCTTGGAAAAAATCGGTATAATGCGGTGATCGGGGGTTATTCTCTATGCGGCTGCGGGCTGGCAGGTATAATGTCCCTGGTGGCACGGATCGGCAGGCATGATACCCCTGGTGGCACTAATCGACAGGTATAATGCACCTTGTGGCACGGATCGGCAGGTACGCAGCCCCTGGTAGCAATTAATACTGACGGCCGCAGCACTAACCGTGGATCACCAGGTACCAAAGCCCCTGGTGGCAATCAAAAACGGAGTATACTTTCAATATTGAAACAGCTTACCGCTGGTTGAGGGAAGTCCCAATTATAAAATGATCGGACTTTTTCAGACTAAATCTTTGACCAATATTACTAATTGATACAATATTATCATTCGGTAGTAGTAGTAGTGGATGCGATTTTAGCACTATCGTACTAGCCTACTCATAATATTTTCCCAAGGGAGTGAGTGTGAATTGAATAACGAAGTTAAATTCTGTATGGAAAAGTATTTTATATGAAAAAGGCATGTGACTTCGTTACATCCAATGGTTGTGGCTTTTTCCAGGTTTCTTTAAGTAAATGGTCCATCAGATGAGACTAGAAATGTGGTTTCTAAGCGTTAATCAGTTTGATCTATAGGTATCCTCCCTCCTAACCCAGTATTTCCCTAGCTATGGCAGGAAATCTTTCAAATTTATTAAATAACATTTCCCTCGATTATCGACGGTTTAAAGCCAACCAAAAAGCATTCCATAAACCAAAACACAAAATCCCTGCAATAAACTACCTGGCAACATAAAATGTTTGAATAAATTAAATTTAATTCCGCCATTACTCTTCGATTATAATATCTACATTTTGTTTCCAATTTTAATTTAAAATTTAACATAAAATTTACAACATCAATGTAGATGCAGAAAAACACTCACCTCCTGATGAAGGCATTAATCGTTCCGTTGAAATTATATCCATATTAAATCCGTGCCAACTGTTTGTGACCACATCAATGCAGGTTTATGGTTTTGTTTTTAATTTATCACCGACGACTGCTTAATATTCAAAAAATTATAACCTCACTCGCGAGTATTATGAAAACTTAAATGCGTGTAAATGCAGTAAAATTTTATTAATTAGAATCGCTCGGGTACGCTCGATAAGTCATGTGGTGATGGCGAACAACTCGACGAAAGGACAATCAGGACGACACAACGAGAAGATGATTTTATGAACCGACAACGATTCCACAACGACGACGACGACAAACAGCAACGTTTACACATTAAAGACTGCAACGAGGACAATTTAAATTATGTTTTTTTTTTTTGTTTTTACGACACGAATAATTAAATTTTCTTCTAAGCAACAGTTACAGGAGTATGCTGATATTATTTAAGAGTTTTCTCAGTTAGAATGTGCAACAACGACAATGGAAACGATGATGACGTTAAACGATGGAACAACTCGAGCATCATCGTTTTGTGGCATTCGCACGCACGTGAGATATTTTCGCAAATCAATTGAATTGTGTGCCCCTCAAATTGAGTTTAATTGAGAACGCATTTTAGTCAGCGATCTGGAAATAGAAGGAAAATAAAGAAATGGAGAATTTAATTTTCAATTTGAACGCAATTATGGATAGAACGTGAGGGAGGTGATAATTTGTTGTTAGCTTAAGGGTGGCGTTGTTGATGGAGAGAATATCCTGTTGGTGTTGAAGAATTCAATGGTTTTATCATCTGGGATATCAAGAAATTATGATACAGAGTTAAAGAGATCTTAACTGTTCCAGTTTTGACTTCAAACGGGTCTTAATTCATACAAAAAAATATATAAAAGAGCCAAGTCCTAAGGCTAAGAACACACCAAATCAGACAAGATGTCTTGTTGCTCCTATACAACCTATATAACTGACACGTTTTTTTGTCGATTTCTGTTTGTTTGCCTTGTTCACTTTGGCGTGGTGTTACTTCATAAGACGGTGTATAATTTCAGGCGCTGACATTTTTTCCGAGACTTCTTGTCTTCTTTGGTGTGTTTTGCTCCTTAACAACCCCATGTATTTACTGCAACCGACCGCGACGAGGACTTTTTATCGTGTCGTGTCTTTTTCGTTGTGTGTTGCCTCGTAAGAGCAATGTACTTGTGTCCACGATTTTTTGTCGAAAGACAAAAAGACGTCTTGTCTGATTTGGTGAGTTTTTAGCCTAAGTCACTCACTCACATTCATCAACAATTCTCCAAGTGCGTGAGAAGAATTGAGGGGACCTACAATTTAATGCCGATTCCGCACGGCAAAGTTGAGAATCACTTTTCTCATGACAGATTGATTATCTTGGAAGTTTTGACAGTGCTTTGCAAGAGTCAGTCTCAGTGTCAGTCTCAGTACCCGTGAAAGATGAAATAAAAAATTTAAATTTTGGAAGACATGCCTTGTGATGCTTGTTTTCTAAGGCTGAGGTATGCTCACGCTCAGTTTGTCCAGGGTATTCAACTCGACTAAGCACCTAACGTCGAGTTGAAAAATCCAACCAAATAACACAACCAACCTTCACTATTCGTTTGGCAACTTTTGATTTTACAATATCTTAGGTCTAACAAAGTTTTATTTCAGTCTATTTTACAAAAAATCAGCTAAGAGTACCTACTTATGTAATAACCCCTTAACGTTTTTCTTTACTTCTTACCAATAGACTTGCACATCATATATTTAGTATCTTGCAGCGCGTTGAGACTTTGGGAATCGAATAGTTGGTATTCTAAGCCCTATGGTCATAGTAATATTACTAACTAGTGATGGGATCATTCGAATGATATAATCGATTATAATCGATTCAGGCAATCATTCGAGATCATTCAACTATTGAAATCATTCGAATGATTTCTCAAACCCAGCTACAACTGCTACTCTTCAAAGTTCAAATCTCAAATGAAAAAAAACTCGAATGACGATTATTAGTAGTATTCGAATGACTATTATTTTCAGTCGAATGCAAATAATCGATTATTAGTATTCGAATGAAAAATCATTCGAATGAAAATAGTAATACCAATAACAATAATAGTAATGATAGTAATACTCAAATGAAAAGAATCGATTAATAGTATTCGAATGCAAAAAAATCGAATGATGGTAATTTTAAATTTTAATTCGAATGACGATTTTATTTCTAGTTTAATTTGCAAATTGTATTATTTGAGTTATTTTTTTATTAATTTTTTGTTGTTAAATAGCACATTGTCACTGTAAACGTTAAATTTTTGCACCATTTTCATTCGGTTTCATTCGATTATTCAAATCATTCGAATACTATTTTCTCGATTATTGAAATCATTCGATTATGCCCATCACTATTACTAACCTCTGTCCAGGGGACATCTTTTCGATAAAAACCGTCTGCTCCACTCCTACTGTAGACCTCAGTGCGGATATTAAAGTTATCATTCCATCTCAAAAAGAATGGGATAATGACTTAGTGACGAGAGGCTTCGACACAACTGTTTTCACTGACGGCTCAAAGATGGAGTGTGGGGTTGGTGCAGGAATTTTCTCCGAGTCTTTAAATGTCTCCAGGTCTTTTCGGCTTCCTGACTTTGCTAGTGTCTTTCAGGCTGAACTTCTCGCGATTAAGGAAGCATGCAAATTACTAAAACTAGATCCAAATCAAAACCGCAATACAGCTATCTTTTCGGACAGTCAGGCGGCTATTCGAGTGATTGGCTCGTCCACATCATCCTCCAAATTAGTTCAACAATGCCGAAGTGAGTTAGCGGGCATGAACATTGGACTCAAGGTCACTCTTATCTGGATTCCGGGTCATAGTGGCTTTGAGGGCAATGAACGGGCTGACGAGCTGGCTAGGCAAGAATCAGCCCTTCATAGCTCACTCCCGGAAATAGTCAACATTCCTGTTGGTGCTATGAAGGGCAAGATCTTCCCAATTTTCCTCTCTGAATCAAACCACAGGTGGAGTAGCCTAACCAACTGTACCATATCTAGAAGGATATGGCCCACTTACAATAAATCCCGTTCTAATAACCTTATTTGCAGACCCAGGCAAGACATAGCCAGGGTCGTTGCTACATGCACCGGACACTGGCCTGTTGGAGAACACGCATCTAAGCTGAGCATTCCCCAAAATACTTTCTGTCGTAGTGGTGGGGACCAGCGAGAAAAGGAAACTGTTCTTCACTTCTTATGTAAGTGTCCTACCCTAGCCAAAACGAGAGCCAAAACATTGGGAAAGTCCTTCTTCACCTTAATTAGCTTTCCGAACTGAAGATCAAAGATTTGATCTCCTTTCTAAACTCAACAAAGTGGATTTGAGGCGTATTTTTAACTACTTGTTTCAGTTCCTCTTCGAACTTGAGATCGCCAGCTAGCGAACTCAAAACAAAAACTCAGAATTATTCAGAATTATATATAATCTCTCTTTTAATTTTATAGGTCAAGCGAGTTTTTTATCGTATCAGAACGGCGCAAATCAGCGCTAATTGGGCCACCGAGCTAGACTGCTCGTGGCCGCCACTTCAACTACTACTACTACCTACTTTACTTATAGTTACAATACTACAGCGACGATAAGCTGCTCCTCGCCTCTAGGCTCGGTCTCGGTCCTCGGTGTTTGGATAATCGTGGGTCGTGGCTCCTCGTGGATGAATCGTCGGATTGTATGACTGTCAGTGTTGCCACTGAATAAACGGTGGCTTTTGTCGTCTTTGATACACTCAGAAGGAGGGGATGGCCCCGGTCGGTTGAGAATTAGAAGAAGAAATATATTCCCAAAGCAAAATATAAATGGGCAGTTCTAAAAATGTGTGCCTTCTCAGAAAAATTGTAATAGGATGCTAGCTAGAGCAATTTTCTCGAACGTTCACTCTACCGAAGCGGAGGGGGAACTGATTTTCGTTGGCTACAAGACTTCCTCTTATAGATTTTTCTGTCGATGTTGAGTGTGAATCGTATAACACGCAAATGATAATCATGTGTTGTCGCTTTCTATTGCTGTATTCGGTGTTTTCATGTTGTTGCTTCCTATTGTTGTATTCGGTGCTTCTCGGTTGTTGCTTCTTTTTGTTTACTTGGTTATTTTCAGGGGAAGATCTTCGTACATTATTTTGCAAGGGGGCGGTTGGCTATTTTATGCTTTCTTTTTAGATTTGTCGCGGGTATGCTCCTGAAACTTGTCGAACAAAATAAATTAGCTTTAACGTTTCGTTACAGGCTTCAAAAGAAAGTTTTCTAAGACGTTCATCTGGTCAAGGGTTTTTTTCTTTTCTTTTCAGGTCAAGAGTTGTGTCTTTGTACAGCGCGTTAAATTAACAATAATCATCCGATGAACTTTTAATTCGAGCTGTGGCAATTTTGCTAAGAGACACTGATTGATCTCAGTATTGATTGCTTTAATCAAAGGAAACTGGGGAAGGTGAAGTCCTGAACTCCAATCAGCTGTTGTCACAGTCCATGTCTCTGCACCATACATGAGGACCGGGATGATGAGGGTTTTGTAGAGTGTCACTTTAGTTGCTCGGGAGAGGACTTTACTACTCAATTGCCTTCAAGTCCAAGGAAGCAGTGATTGGAAAGAGTGATCCTTTCATTGATTTCAGCGCTGGTGTGGTTGTCTGAGTTGATAGCGGATCCCAGGTAGAAAAAGTCCTTAAATACCTTGATGTTAAATCTGTCTATGTTGACGTTTGCTCCAAGGTTGTCCTTTTTTGTTGACAGCGTTAACTTGGTCTTGTCGTTGTTAACCGCTGGACCCATCTTCCTGGCCTCGTCTCAAGACTCACAAACGCTCCACTGACATCACTCTGTGTTCCTCCAATTATGTCAATGTCGTCTGCGTATCCTAGTAGCTGGACGGACTTTTGAAAGATTGTGCTTCTGGTGTTGATGTTAGAGCTTTGCACAATCTTTTCAAGAATGATGTTGAAGAAATCGCATGACAACGCATCGCTTTGTCTAAAACCTTTTTTAACATCAAGAGAGTCCGTTAGTTTTTTTCCGTCTATCATTCATCGGACATGCTTTCCGCCGACCAAATTTTGCAGATGCTCCTAACCAAATCATCTTCAGCTGCTATGTACATTTCGGCGGCTAGCTCGTCTGCTCCAGCGGCTTTGTTCGACTTAAGTTTAGATGTCGCTATCTTCACTTCGTCCATGTCGGGTGGGTGGAATTGTTGGCCTTCTGCACCCAAATTGAATGGTTCTGTGTTGCTCGTCATTGCCATTATACAGCTTGGAAAAGTGGCCTCTCCATATCCTCAGCACTGACTGTGGTTCCACTACGATGTTCCCACGATGGTCTCTACAGGCTTCGGTTCGGGGTGTATAAGCCCTGGAGGTTTGTTTCACCTTTTTGTAAAACTTTCGAACCTGTTGTGATTGTAACATCTCCTCGATCGCGCGCTTCTCATGCTCCCTGTTTTTCTTTCTGAGAAGTTTATGCTCCTCTCTCCTTTTTTGCTCGTAAAGCTCACGAGCTGCTCGTGTTCTTCTTTGAAGCGCCGCTTTGTATGCCTCTTGTTTAGCTGCATGTGCTCGCCGGCACTCATCGTCAAACCAGGGATTTCGTTGTGGTGGCCGTGTAAACCATAGCACTTCAGCTTGGCAGTGTTGCCACTGGTTCCCTATATTTTGTGCTGGCAGCAAAGAACTTCTGAGGAGATTTTCGGAGACACGATCGGAACAGGATCTAGTAGCAATCTCTTGCGATTGTAGCCGTTTGATGTCGAATTTTCTCCTAGCGTTTTCACGTGTTGGCCTTGATCGGTATATCCGCATTCGTACCTTGGCTACAACAAGGTAGTGGTCCGAGTTGATGTTGGCACCTCGGAATGTGCGGACATCTTGCTTGCTTGAGAAGTGTCGTGCGTCGATCGTAATGTAATCAATCTGGTTGACGGTTGATTGGTCAGGAGATTTCCATGTTCCCCTGTGGATATAGAGATGTGGGAAACGCTTACTTGCTACCATTACGTCTCGCCCCGCAGCGAAGTCGATTAGCCTAAATCCGTTATCGGAGGTGGTGTCGTGTAGGCTATGTCGTCCGATTTTATTCCACCAAAGATTTCTTCTCTACCCAGCTTAGCATTTAAAAACTCCAAGGTCCAAAATCTCATAGGTCTTGTCGAGGAGCTCGTAGAACCTGTCGTTTGCTGTCCTCATCCTTTTCTTCAGTGAGGGCGTGAGCGCAGATGAGGCTGATGTTGGTGAATTTTGCCTTGATGCGGATTGTCTTGATGCGCTCATTCACTGAGTTGAAACTCACGACCTTCCTCCTGGGTCGAGTCGCAACTACAAATCCACATCCAAATTCCAAATAGACGCTGATTTTGTTCCCGGTATCAGTCGCCGCAGTAAATATCGCAGTTGTTCATATTTCGTAGGCCCGGACCATCCCATCGCATTTCTTGGCTGGCAGTTATATCTGCTTTATAGCAGTCAAGGACTTCCGCTAGTTGTTCTGTTAAGGGACCTACCTAACACTCCAAGTGCAAAACCGAAATTCGTAGTCCTTAAATCGTTTGCGTGGGTCGTCATCATTAATTCCGTTCGTATCCGAGGCTTGTTGGTGTTTCGGAACCATGTCTTCTTTATTTGGCCGGGCAGTCACTCCGACGACGCACGACCCCCAACCTGGAGGGCCAGGTCTTCAGTTTAAATCTAAGACAAAGAGCTGCTGGGCTGCGAATATTTCGTAGTAGCCCTATAAGGTGGTCCCGTAGTCCGTAATCTAAATTCAATTCAAATGTCTCGACAATCAACAAAATTAAGAAGCCGTTTTTTTCCACTCAATTTGTCCACAGAAAACAAAAATCTCCACTCCACAACAATAAATTACCATCGAACCCGAAATAACTCCCAAAAGCGTATTTTAATTGATCTTTTGCAATTAACCCGACACAATTCGACACACCGCCTTCCCCTTAAACCCTAACTAATAATAGCAAGGTAGGTGTCTCTAGTCCACTGGTTGGCTCAAGTAGTCCATCCCAGAAATCCCTCCTCGTTTTCACTTTGAACGAAAACGATGTTGTAACTTTTGTCTCTACACAAATTGAAAACTCATTTTACCCAAAAAAAAACAAGAGAAGAACCAGCAAAATCGAGAAAAATGGAAATGAAAAACAAAAATAACGTCTTTCAAGTCAAAGTTACATAAAAAGAGCAGAAAAACCCACCGAGACCGAAGAAGTAACCAAGTAAAAGTATCTACCAGCCGAAAAAAACGTATCTGTCTCCATATCCATACTCAGACGTTAAGACTGAATGCCTTTTGCGTAGCACAGCAGAAGCTCCACAGCCAAAAAAAGAACTAACTGCCGCTGCCGCCCATTTGTGGGACCATTCTTCGCAATCGTTCCCGAAACCCCAAAATGAAGAAAAAAACAACAACAACAAAGAAGATACAAAAAAAAACTTGTAATTGATACCCAAAGTGTATCTAGTTAGAGAGAGATACTTTCTTCTGTCGGATTCTCTCCAGTCTTCCGATTATGTTTCGAAAACAAGAAAATATGCAATAATTATGCTGTTTATCGATTTATATCGAAAAAACAGTTATCTTATCTTATCACTGGTTGGCGTCGTTGTCGGACACACATAAGCGAGTGGAAATGAAGACAATTGGAAAATGGGAAGATTGGAACCATAAAACACTTGTTTGCTGGGAATTCCTTTGCATCGTCTTCCCCTCCACCACGTCGCAAAGAAATCGATAACCAAGTTGTATCGAAAATTAACCGAGAGACGATAGAGATTTTCTTTTTGGGGATTTCGGTAGACAATTATGGTCGTTCGGTTTAAAACTGGATCAGGGATTTGTATTTCTAGTTTCTTCAATTGGACCATCAACAAGCCACAAAAACCATCGAAGCAGAAGACAAAAACGAAGAAGTGTGTATTGGGATAGGTACTTTACCTTGTTTCAGGTTTTCTTTTGTCTTTTCTCGTGTAATCCCGTTTTTAAGTTCACTTTTCACTGGTTTTTCTCACAATTTTTAATTCACAACAAGCGAATTTTGTAAATTTCTTTATTTGCGCACCGTTTTTGCACTTTTCTCAACAATTTTTTAGAAATTTTTTTTGTTTAAACCATCCGCGATCCGCGATTGTGTGTTTTCGAGGCAGAAGGAAAATGTGTGTATGAACTGTGAAAATTTTTTAAGACGAGGAGAAAAATGGTACACGAAAAATTTTCTGGGCACTCGTCTGTTTTTCTTCGTTTAATCTTCTTTTACATTTCAATTTTCCAACACCTGTTTGTCTTGCTCATTCAACAATAGCGGGGTTTACATGGTCCAACATGGTTGGACAACATGGTTTGACAACAGCAATGTTGGATCATCTAAACGCTAAAACAACCGCTTGACAAACCATGTTGGATGGTTTTTAAAAATTTTTAAAAACTTGCTGGTTTGTCATACCATCCAACGTGTGTAAACAGATGTTGGACAAACCTGAAAAATGAAAATATGGGAAATTCCCCGCATTCACTCATTTTTCATTTCTATTATATGCGTTTACTCTGAGGTCGAGTCGGAATGTCGGAAATTATCAATAATAAGTTTTGGAGGGAGTTTTTTCAACTTTATAAAAATCTCCCAGAACCAATAACCACACTGATGTTGGACAACATCGTACTTCGTGTAAACGCAAAGTTCATTTTTTCATCCAACCATGTTGTCCAACCATGTTGGACCATGTAAACCCCGCTAATCACAATCGACAACAGTTGTCTAGGGTCGAACTGTTCTTTTTGAACGAAAATCAAATAAACAAAAATTGATGTTGAATTTTGTAATTGTGTGGGTGTATGTGGCGAAAAAGAGAATATATTTTTTTCTTCACTTCTTGCAATTTTGTTTTCACCTTTTTTAGCAATTAACTTGTTGAATTACCACTTGAAAATGAGATAATCGGAAATCTACACACTTTTTTTGGTTATTTGATTGAATTCACAATTTTATTGAAGAAATTTAATTAGAGAAAACCCGAATTTGAAACTGCGAACGAGACGATGTACGAACACGATTGACAAGCTCCAGCCATTTCTATTTTCTTCTCCCCAGTGACGTCAGGTGGTAGTGGTGTTGGAGTGGTGGAGTTGAGCTGATAAATTGAACGAAGGTTTGAGGAGGACTGGATTTGTTTGTGAAACAGGTGCATGGAGATTGTAGTAGATTGTGGTTTTGTTTGTTTATTGCAACAAGTGAAGAGGTTTATTTGTTCGATTTTCTTATCAGAATTGATATTTGTAATCAATCAGATATTTACTTGGGTTATATTTGCTCAGAGATAAAGATATGGTTCGATAAGAGCGGTATTTTGCAATGAGTGTTTTTAAGGAATTATTAATTGTGTCGTCTGACTCAGGGCAATATTGTTGGCTGTCGGATGATAATTGATTTGAGATAAGCAACAAACTGTCCGCACAGCGTCGTTTTTCTTCAAAAGTTCCAATCAATTCCAATTCCAATCATCTGACTCGTGTTCGTGGAAGCTCAGTTGGTTTCCCTTTACTTACTTACTTACTGAAGGTGGCGCTACAGTCCGGTGTGGACTTAGGCCTCAATCAACAGTCTCCAAGTTGATTGAGGTCCTCTTCCGCTTGTGTGCGCCACCTGAGTCTTGGTCTTCCCCTACCTCTACGTTACTCGGGAATAGTGTCGAAGGCTTTCCAGGCCGGAGCATTGGTGTCCATCCGGTCTAAATGACTTAGCCATCTGAGTCTCTGGACCTTGACCCTTCTGGCTTGGTCCACGTCGTTGTACAACCCGTAAAGTTCGCTCTTGCATCTTCTTCGCCATTCCCCATCAATGCACACGGGGCCAAAGCTGACCCGAAGAATTTTCCTGTCGAAAAAGTGCAAGACACATTCATCCGATCTTGTCGAGGTCAATGCTTCTGCACCATACAGCAGGACTGGGGTGATGAGGGTGCTATATAGTTTTACCATAGTTCCTCGAGGCAGAGCTTTTCCGAAGCAGGACTTTTCACCACCGCCAGTTCACCACCGCCGATTCACCACCGGCAGTTCGCCACCGCCGATTCACCACCGGCAGTTCGCCACCGCCAGTTCACCACCGGACAGTTCGCCACCGGACACTTCGCCACCGGACAGTTCACCACCAGAGCAGATAAGGTAGTGCCTTAATTTACCGACAGTCCAAATAGAAAGTTTAAAGAACTGTCAAATTGTTGTAAAACTTTTGCAGGTTAGTCTTGTTTCTATTTCATCATCTCTCAATCTTAATAAATTTTCATTGCAGGCAAAAGATTTCGTGGCCAGATAACCATAAACTGGTCAAAGCTGCTCAGGTGAATGGAGACCCAGTAGCCAAGCAGTAAAACAGTAAAAAAAAGCAGGTGAAACTGGAAATCAATCATATTTCATTGCTTCTCGCCGATCCTTATCGCGTCCAAGGCTCCGATGACGACGACGAGGGTGATGATGAAAAGGATGGTGAAGATTACATCCCAACGATGACGGTCGATGTTGATTTGGCACTGTCGGCCTGGGCGAATGCTTGAAAGTTTTACGACCAGAAACGAAGTGCAGCGAAGAAGGAGCAGAAGAGAATTGATGCTTCACAGAAAGCGCTGAAATCTGCTGAGCGGAAGACTCAGCAAATTCTCAAGGATGTCCGAACAATATCGACAATTTCGAAGGCAAGGAAGGTGTATTGGTTCGAGAAGTTTTATTGGTTTATCAGTTCAGATAACTATCTTGTGACTGGTGGACGGGATGCACAGCAAAACGAGCTGATAGTTAAGAGGTAAGATATTGTGGGTGCTTCGTAAAGATCGTTAAAGCATAATGTCATAATGTCATCCACAGGTACATGCGTCCCACTGACATTTATACGCCCACGCCGAAATCCAGGGTGCTTCAAGTGTGGTCATCAGAAATCCCACCAGTGGCGATGTACCACCCAAGACCCTTCTCGAAGCCGGAACAATGGCCATTTCATACAGTGTGGCATGGGATGCGAAAGTAGTCACAAACGCCAACTGGGTGAAAAGCGACCAAGTGAGCAAAACAGCGCCTTCTGGAGAGTATCTCGGGGACCGGTAGCTTTATGATTCGTGGCAAGAAGAATTTCCTGCCGCCGTGTCATTTGATATTGGGCCTGAGTCTGCTCTACAAGCTCGAAGACAGCTTCAAAGAGAAGCACCGGGGTGAGCGGAGAATACGAACATTTGACGATGAGGGTATTGTTGCCTTAACAGTTGAAAAACTCAAAGAAATGACAATTGAAAACGAGCAACTTGAACCGGTCGCTGAGGATGTTGAAATAGAGCTGAAAGCTTCAGACAGTGATGAACCAAAACAAACTGAAGAGCAAGATGAGAAAAAATCAAACAAAGGAAGCAGTGACAATGAAGACGAGAAAGAAGTCACTTTCCCCGACACCGAAGTGAAAATTGAGCAAGACACTGGAAAAGTAATTGTGCGACATGACTCACGAGTCGAGCCGACAACTACTGCCACTGAAATCAAAACCGTCGCCAAGGAGAACGAAGACGAGGATGAGAAACCTTACATCATTCCAGCAGTAGCTCCCCGAAAGAAACAACAGCAAAACGGCAAGAAACGAAAGGAAGAGAAACAAAATCAGCAGAAACAGCAGCAAATCAACAACCAGAAGGAGGATGGTCAGTCGAATCAAATGAAACGTGGTCAGCGAGGCAAGTTGAAGAAGATCAAGTCCAAGTACAGGGACCAGGACGAAGAGGAACGTCAACTTCGAATGAATATCCTCAAATCGGCTAGCACAGAAAAACAAAGGTCGATGCGAATAACAGAAGATAACAGCAAATTGAACAAAATGAAGCGGCAATTCGAACCGAAGCAAGTCAGACACCCAGACAGTGGGGGCGCTGGTGACGAAGATGAGAATGATGATGTGACCGTTAGTGCGGATGTTGATATGTTGGACTCCCTAACTGGGAATCCATTTGAAGATGACGAGTTGCTGTTTGCTATTCCGGTTGTGGCTCCCTATCAAGCTTTGCACAATTATAAGTGAGTTTTGTCATTTTTTTTTAGTGTATTTGATAACGTCTGCTTTCAGGTATAAAGTGAAATTAACACCAGGCCCTGGTAAGCGTGGTGGGGCCTCCAAGACGGCTATTTTAATGTTCTCAAAGGACAAAGCATGCACTGCGAGGGAGAAGGATCTGCTTAAGGTCATTAAGGAGGAGCAGTTGGCCAGGAATATGCCGGGAAAAGTCAAACTTTCCGCGCCACAACTTCAAAAGTTTAAGAAGTAATTTCTATAAGAAACCTTGTATGCGAAGGGTACTTCGTTTAAATAGTTGAATAAATATGAAATATTTTAAATGTTAGTTTTGTGTTTAATTCTTGTGTTCGAATAGACGAAAGAGATAGCTTCCAAAATCGCTGACGAACTGGCCAGGATGAGATCCAACCATCAAGTATTTTTAGCTGAGGAAGTAGTAAGGATTGCTTTGGGAGTCTTGAAAACAGACTGCATTGGTTCAAGGTAGATATGGCCCATTAACGATCATAAACGCACCGAGGAACTTCTGTCAGTCATTAGAAGAATTGTTTTCATTGGTCAATCGAAAAACTTCTTCGTACCTACCTACCTACAATCCGCAAAGTTCGCTGTTGAATCTTCTCCATTATCCATCAATGCACATGGGCCATAGATAACCCCAAGAACTTTTTTCTCGAAACAGTTCATTTATCCAATTGTGTCCATGCTTCTGCACCATACAGTAGGACTGGGATGATGAGGGTGTTGTGTAGTTTTTCCTAGTTGATAGAGAGAGGGCTATACCTATACCACTCAAATGCTTTCTTAAGCTAGTCCTAAACGACAAACATGTTTGCCCAACATGCTTTTGTGCGCTATGAATTCGTCGTGTAGGAGATGGTTTAGGAACTGTTCGCTGTTGGCAAAAATTTTCGATTTTTTTGTGTTCGTCCATTTCGTTGTTTGCCATGTAGGGAGTTGTTCGCGAACAAATCTCATTTTTTCTATGAGATAACCATAAGCGCAATGACTTGCTTCTCTTTTTGACACATCTTCACACTTTCAAGAATCAACACGAAATGATGTTCGCCAATTATGTGTTTGCGAGGATAACGAGAACGAGCATGTCCGGCAAACGTGTTTGTCGTTTAAGGCTACCTTTAGCCTCTTAAGCTGAACCCAAAGAAACAGCGATTAGCGATCGATCTTTTGCTCACAAATCTTTATTTGAATATAGTATTCTAGTTTTGAAATATTATATTGTATGCCTTAAATGATAGTGGTTTCTGTAATAATAATTAGTAAACTAAGTGAACAAGCATTTCATTTGGAAAACATTCTCAAACATTTATATTCTTTAATTTTCTCTTTCCCCAACAACTCACTTCAAAGGAACCGGATTGCCTTTTAAACGAAAATTCGTAAATTAGTGTCCATCCAGGCACTGATTGACGTGAGTTTGGAGGATGCATAGATGCACAATGGGCAATTGAAATTGTTTTCAAGTGAATAAACCTGTGAAGGAAAAGAAAAATAGATTAGTTTGTTTTCTAAAGTAGAGTTGAACAAAAAACAACTCACAATCAAACAAGAGATTTGATTGTTTGAAAGTCCTCTTGAAAGACAAAAAAACTTACTTTTTTTGAGCCTCTTCAATGAGTTCCTGGTTCTTTTTTTGTAACCCGCGCAAATCAGCCAACAACTGGGCTTTTTCATTAACTAAATCTTCACGTGATTCCTGTTCGATTTTGAAATCACGGCAATAGAAGCGAGTTGCTGTCTCAGATCGCTTCGCATAGCTTGGCGTTCATCTTCAAATTTGCTGAACATTTCGCTTTTCTTTTCGTCCCTGGCTTTCCAGTCTGATATCTTCTTGGGTTTTCTTATGCAATTCTTCAGCAGCAACAAGATTCACTTTCAGGCAATTGATTTCGTCAATATATTGTGCTAGTAAGAGAGATAGAAAGTCATTCGGTTGTTTTTGATTAGAAAAGAAAGACTGACTCACCTAGTCCTTGAGTTCCAAATTTTCGGCAACAATCGCTGACATTTGTCGTTCGAAATTTTTAACAACGCGTTGGTATTCAGTAATGAAAACGTATTAACAACCTCAACCTCAATCAACGATCAGAGCCTGGCTATCTCTATTTGCTTCTCATCTGTCTCCACGGCATTTTCGTCACCAGTGCAACTGCACAACTTCTCAATTCCCTTCTGATAGATCATTTGTCTGTCGAATTGCCATCAGATTGAAATGAATTTAGCACTCGTTGTTTTCGCATTCTTTTTTCGATAATGGGACGAATAACATCGATCCAATTCTTTCACTTTTCTATGGCACTCAAATCAGTGGGGCCTTCAAGCTATCCAACTCGTAGAGATGTCCATCAATTGGTATGTAACCAATGCAATGGAACACATCTTCGTCTTTTTTTTTTGTTTTAATTCAACTTACTAATGGTTAGACCTTCCATTTTGTTGAATCGAACCTAGGAGGTTCCAAAGTTCCGTTGTAGGTGGAAAATTTTGAGGTTTCTACATATCAAGAGTTGGTTTTGCTTGATTGATTGAGTCTTAGTATATGGAGACTAGTGTTCATATGCGAAGATTGAGTCTCCTTGGAGTTTGTCCAGAAAATTTACTGAAAATATAGAATGTGAGGGTTATTTGAAAATCATAAGAACCACAAAAATTTACTTCTTTTCCATTAGGCTTGATGTTCATCGTCACTCAAATTTCATTTGCTCGTTTTCCCAGTTTGGGATACTCACAGTTCAGCCATTTGTTCTCTAAAATAGGCTTTGATTTGTGTTACAATACGTTTGTTGTCCATTTCGACTTAAAGAGTCCATTTTCTTTCGTCTTTCGGTGATAATTTTTTATTTTTATTTGAAATAACTTATGAAAAATAAGTTTTCTTGTCTTGTAATCTAATAAATAGAAACATGTAAAATGACAGCGATGACAATGACAAGGAACTTCAAAAATGGTGAGTTCATTGATCGGCAATGTAGTTCAATAATGTCATTAAGGCGAGACCACATTTAAGTGATTTTATAGCCTATTCCCACCAACGTAATTAAGCTCATATGATTTGTAAATTACGATGAGCGTTCCCACTGAACTGTTTACCTGATTTATCTTGACATTTAATTAATCTTGACATTATTTTTGAATTTTTCAATAAAATATATTAATATATGACACAAAATTTGAATTTTGACTGTCAAAAAGAAAAAAAATTAATTCAAAATGAATTTTATTCATTACTTGAGCATGAAATCATTCAGCGTGGAATCATCGAGGTGATTTGTACCTAATTAAAAAATAAACAGGTAATTTCAAATAATTGAAAATGTATGGCAAATCATGAAATAAATTATGTGATTTAGCTAAATCAAGTTGTTTTAGCTAAATCACGTTGGTGGGAATAGGCTATTATATTGCTGCAGAAGATATATTATATTTTTGCTCGACTAGTAATATCAAATCTGTTTTCAATAGATCCAAAACATTGATGTGCCGTCGACGGGCCGGCAAAATTTTTTTCTGAAACGTTTTCCAATAGGAAAAGTATTGATTTTTTTCCCGACGAATTGATTCTTTTTTCGAGACTAATCTTCACAGATTTTAACACACACTTAAATCTTGATAGTTTTGCAAATTCAAATGAAATTATAATTTGTGAAAAAATTATTGAAAGGGTTCGACTTCGTTCTATTTTAGTTATATGTAAATAAATCACTTTCTGTGAAAACGATAAGAAATTTAGATTTATTTCTTGGAAATATTATTGTTGTGTTATTAGAATCAGGTAATTACAAAAAATGTATAATTAAATTCTTGAGAAGGATAAAGCATAATTACTTCATTTTCAGAACATGGACTACAAAATGCTGGATTTACTCCTAGATTCTTCTTCTTCCTAGGACGGCAATATCTTAACGATTTTCTTTTTTTACTTTTATTAATTATATTGAAAGTTTCAAAAGTAATGCGAGGATTGTCGTAAATGTCAAACTAAATTACGTTAAAAGTTTAGTGGGAACGTGTTTCGTAATTTATAAATCACATGACCTAAATCAAGTAAGTGGGAACATACTATTAGCTGATATGCAGCTCTGCCTGGTGCGATCTTACCTTTAGTTAAAGTGTACCACAAGAGCAGGTAGGGTAGTTTGATATTTTTTGTACAGGGTGCTATTTTGCAGCAAAGTTAATTCGGTTTTTCTTAGGCCATGTGTGCATTGCGTTTAAATGTGTATTAAAACCTCACGTTTGATTGAAAGTTGACACTGACGCGGAGGTTGAAATTTATTGAGCAGTGGAGTAAATCACGTGTTTTCATATGAACAGAATGCAGTCGCCAATCGCCCGACGACGAAAATGACAGCTGAATTTTTATGGATTCGCACGAATTCCACCAACGTGCTTTGAACAAGAATGAGTACTGATAGAACATAGAACTGCATAAGATCATTTTACGAGAAACAGAACTCAGTACTGTGCAGCAAAAGTTGGAAATGAAGCGTTTGCTTCAGCAAAAGAGAAAAACAAAACCTAAGCGCCTAGAACCTGGTACTAAAGACTCGGAAGCAATGTATAGACATAATTATGGAGGAAGAAGTGAAGTTGTTATTCGAACAGGAAGAATGCCATTTTTACATCTCAAATTCTTTAGGAAATAAAATGAAAGAAACTCGGATATAAAAAATATGGTTATAATTCCATTAAGGTGTGTTTTTCCAATACATTTTTTATGTGAACAAACGCGAAAACTGTCTTCTTTCTTGTCCTTGGATTGGATCGATCGATACCAGCTGAACCTTATTGATCTTCGGAGTAGACTTTTTCCGATGCTTCCGCCACATCATGTTCGGCTTTTAAATGTTAAATTTTTCTTTTCTTTTCTTTTTTATAATTTGAAACCCACGCTGCTACAACTGCCAAATTCTGTGTCAACAGAATTAACAACACAAATCAGCATAATGTTTTCTTTATTTTTGACCTTAAGTTGAAGGGAGAGAAATTAACTCTTAATTTTGACAACGCGTTGCCATTTCGTATACAAACTCTATCGCATGCACAAAGTCGTTTATGAGTCAAATTGGTTCAAGAATACAACTCTGCTTTCGCGTACGAGATTCTTTATGCGGTAATTTACGTATGCGAAAATTTTCGCATGGTTTCAAGAATAGGGCCCCTGGCATTCGACTCTCGTAATGCCTAGTTACAAGCAGAGATAGCGATTTTTTTTGCATAAGTTTGTATTGAGCGACCATTTTTGAGGAAGCAGATAATTGAAAACGTCAATCTTGATAATACCAGTAGTAGATATACAAACGCTCCTCTGACGCTAAGTGGGGTCTTGCTTTTAGAGGCAAGTTATAGCTATCATTGCTTTTCATCATTGAAACACAATATTGGAATTTTTCTGATAGGTCGGTTATAGCAATCATTGAAAATTTCTGTCAGGAATTTTTTTCCTGCCGTAATTCTATCATTGGAACTTTGAGAAGTTGAAACACAGATCATTGAAACTGTACAAAATTGAAACGCAAATCATTGAAACGATTTGTTTCATTTTTTGACACAATACAATCAGCTGTTCAGGAAAATGAATTTACAACCGGAAAATGGAAAAACACATTTTAATGAAAAAAATAATTGTGTAATTGTACTTTTTTATGTCAATAAAAATTCTTGGAGTGATTTCCGATCGATTGGTATATAATTTGCACTTCTATTCAAGAGAAAATATAGTTAAATATCCATTCAATGATTTTTCCGGATCCATTTCAATGATAGCTATAACTGGCCCCTTAGTCTTATTTCTTTTTCATCTTCAAATCACAACATAGCTATAAAAGCTTTTTCATTAAAAAAAAGTGTACTATACATTTGTTATTGTTCTCCTCTGAGAGATAATTGAGAACATAATTAAAGATTATGGGCTTCCTGTATAATTTCCACAAACTGGTAAATAAGCCCAAGAATATTGTTGGTTTTTTACGTTTCAAGTCATTAATTAAAGACAATCTATATTTTTGCGATTATATGCCATATTTGCTGCAAATTATTCGCTAAAAAAAAAACTAAAATATTCTCAATGTTCTCTCTGAGGAGGACGGCAAAACATTTTTATTACACTTTAGGTATATATTGGCAGCGATTTAATTTTTGAACATAAATTTTTGCCCAAAAATAAAAAAAGCACCCTGTGGAAAGTTATTTCACTATTTCACACTACCTTATCTGCTCTGGTGGCGAACTGTCCGGTGGTGAACTGGCGGTGGCGAACTGTCCGGTGGCGAACTGGCGGTGGCGAACTGTCCGGTGGTGAACTGTCCGGTGGCGAACTGGCGGTGGTGAATCGGCGGTGGTGAACTGGCGGTGGTGAATAGTCGTGTACCGGAGCTTTTCCACTCAATTGCTTTCTTAGCCCAAAGACGAGATGCTTCGACACAACTATTTTCACTGACGGCTCGAAGATGGAGTGTGGGGTCGGTGCAGGAATTTTCTCCGAGTCTTTAAATGTCTCCAGGTCTTTGCGACTTCCTGACTTTGCTAGTGATTTTCAAGCTGAAATACTCGCGATCAAGGAAGCATGCAAGTTACTAAAACTAGATCCAAATCAAAACCGCAATACAGCTATTTTTTCGGACAGTCAGGCGGCTATTTAAGCGATTGGCTCGTCCACTTCATCCTCCAAATTAGTTCAACAATGCCGAAGTGAGTTAGCGGGCATGAACATTGGACTCAGGGTCACTCTCATCTGGATTCCGGGTCATAGAGGCTATGAGGGCAATGAACGTGCTGACGAGCTGGCTAGGCAAGGATCAGCCCTTCATAGCTCACTCGCGGAAAGAGTCAACATTCCTCTTGGTGCTATGAAGGGCAAGATCTTCTCAATTTTCCTCGCTGAATCAAACCACAGGTGGAACAGCCTAACCAACTGTATCATATCTAGAAGGATATGGCTAGGGATTGCAATCCCGGAATGATTTTTCAATCCCGGGATTTCGGGATTCAAAAATTTGGATCCCGGGATCCCGGGATATTCCCGGGATTTAAAGAAAAAATAAAAGATATTTGTGGAAATTTTTATTTTGTTTATTTGACAACTTAAAAAAAGAAATAACTGAATAAAAACTCTTAAAAGCAATGGCGCAAATTTTAAGTCAGCCCTCGTTTAAGCAATAAAGTCTACTCTACTTAAAGCACTTCTAACTTTGTCTTATTTTTAAACACTTTAAACGAGTCTTCTAATTAGATTGGACTTTAAACATAACGTTGTGTGAACTCGCCTAAATGTGACACATCGATAAATTGAATTAGTGAACTGTCATTTTACGCTTGCAGTTTTTAACAGTTTTTACTACATTTATCTCCCCAAAACAGGAAAAAATGTGATTATTTAGTGTTTGTATATTTAGTTCTAATAAATGTTACGTTTTTCTTTGTGAAAATGTGTTTCAATAAATATCCAAATGATGTTCCAAATTGTTTTGTTTTTATTTGTCATAGTGAAGGTGCAATATAGTGTGCTCTAAAATGGGTATAAAATATTCCTTTAAAACAGGAATAAATTTCTCTAAAAGTGTAATTTGTTTATAAGAACTCTCAAAAAAGGCACATAGGTAATAAAATTAAAAGCAAACAACGTACACACACAACTGCAAGAAGTGTCAAAAAAACAAGCAGCAAATCCAGCTTGGTAGTCCCGTGGTTCATATTTTTTTTTTCTTTTACAAAAATTATAAATGAATATTTGAATTTAAATAAGAGCATGCACGAATTTCATAAACTCTTTGCTTTCTTATATATTCAAAATCTACACAAAACTACACTTTAAAAAGTTAAACGAATGTATAAGAAAATTGGAAATTAAACACGTTGTTAACTCGATGAGTGACACAGATAGAGAGAGATTTATTATATGATATAAGTAGAGAAGTAAGTATTTACATACATAAAGATTTTGACATATAACCGAAGGGTTACATTTACATTAAACTTGATAGGGTAAACCAACACTCCTCCTTAACCTGAGTGTTATGGTCTAATCCCCATGGAGTCTCGGAATGATGAAATTTTGATTCTGTCCAAAGGTTTAGTAAGAGCATCAGCGATTTGATGATCAGTCCTGATGTGTTCGAGTTTGATGTTGCCTTTATTGATCGTGTCTTGTACAAAGTAGTGACGAATGTCAATATGCTTTGATCTGGGATGAAATCCACCATTTGTTGCTATTGCGATGGCACTTTGGTTGTCACAAAGAATTCGGAGCGGCTGCTGTCGTTTACTTAGCTGATGTTTCAGTCCTTTCCACCAAAGGGCTTCTTGAACGGTGGCCGAAAGGGCCATGAATTCAGCCTCACACGATGAAAGCGCCACGGTGCTTTGCCTTTTGGAGCACCAAGAAATAGCTCCTCCTTGAGCTATAAAAACGAATCCGGTTGTGGATTTGCGGTCGTCAATATTTGATGCCCAGTCCGCATCGGTATAGCCAACGATGTCATCAAGTCCACCTTTGTTGAATTGCAGCTTCAATGATGATGTTCCTCGCAGGTATCGCAATAGATGTTTCACAGCAAGCCAATGACGGGGTCCAGGATTCGAATTGAATCGGCTGAGACAGTTGACGGCAAAACATATGTCCGGGCGTGTACATTGAGAAAGGTACATTAGACAGCCGATGACTTCTTGGTATGGGACGCTCTTCATTTCTTCAGCTTCTGCAGAATTAGCTGGACCATCTTCTAAGCACAGTTTTTCACTTGAGTTCATTGGAGTTTTCACTGGATTGGCATTTTTCATATTGAACTTTTCAAGAATCTTTTCAATGTATTGCTCCTGGTCCAGTGCAATCGATTCTTGGCTGTAGGTTATGCGCATTCCGAGCACTTGCTTTGCTAAACCCAGTTCCTTCATTTGAAACACTCTATGTAATTCATCTTTAATCACTTTTAATTGTTTCTCGTTGTTTGTGAAAAACAAGAGATCGTCAACATATACTGCAACGAAGAGTATTATATGTTCGTTTGTTGAATGGTATACGCAATGGTCATATTTGGATCTCTGTAATCCTAACGATTGGAGTACAGCGTCTAATTTTTGATTCCAGACTCTGCTGGACTGTTTAAGGCCATAAAGAGCCTTGTTTAAACGACAAACCATAGAAGGGTTATTTTTGTCTTTGTAGAATTTGGGTTGTTCCATGTAAATTTCTTCTGCGAGTTGTCCTTGCAAAAAGGCTGTGATGGCGTCCATTTGTGAGATGTTTAATCCGAACTCAGCAGCCAGAGCAAAAAGGTAACGCAGCGAACTGTGACGAACGACAGGGGAATACGTTTCGTCGTAATCTACCCCCTTTCGCTGTGAGTAGCCTTTAATCACTAGTCTCGCCTTATAGCGATCAATTTGTCCGGTGACATCGAGTTTAGTGTGAAAAACCCATTTGCACTTTATTGCTGCTCGGTTCCTTGGCAACTCTTCCAGCGTCCAGGAGTCGTTTTCAATTAACGACTGCATTTCCTCCTCCATAGCTAGTCTCCACAAATGCGCATCTGGTCGAAGCATTGCTTCTTCAACATTTTCTGGATCGTTCTGTTTAAAAACAGGAGCAGTAAATGGAACTTTTTTAAGATTTTCATTTTCAGGGTACTTGCCTTGTAATGTGCGCCTCACATCGCTAGGCTTAGACATATTCTGGTTCGCGACCAAGTTTGGTCGATTCTGGTGCGATGGAGACGCTGCAAGTGCTGAAAAACCATGAAGTGATTCCATCTCGTCCAATGAACTTTGCTTCGTATGCTGTGGTGACATGTCAAACTCTGGATTTTCGCTATTTTGAGGGTCAGAAAATGAGGAAGAATCATCGTTTTCTAAGAGAAAATCATGGTACTTGCCTGGTATTTTGCGCTCCCTTTCGCCGCGCCTCAACACCTGCTGCTGCAGTGGGTTAGAGTTAGATTGCTGAGGGAGCGCAGAAATAGCTGCTTCGTCTGGCGCATCACTGGAAATGGCATCTTCAAAAATGCTTGTATCGATATCGAACAGCTGCGACTCGTCATCCTCTTCGTTGATCTGGTGCTTAACATGTTCAGGTTCTGCAACTTTTTTTTCGACGACTTCGTGATCATGAAATTCAACTTGAACTGGTTTTGTCACCTCTGATGTTAAAGTCTCAGCAACACTGGAGTCTTCGTTGATGAAGGAAACGTCTCTGCTCTTGAAGACACAATTCTTTACTGGGTCGTAAAGACGGTAGCCTTTTGTGTGCTCGTCATATCCAACAAGAATAGTTTCTATTGCTTTTGGATCCCATTTTCTTCGATTTGCTTTTGGGATATGCGCCATCGTCGTAGTGCCAAAAACTTTGATGTGTGCTAGATTGGGTACTTTACCACTCCACGCTTCTACTGGTGTCTTACCTGTTCCCTTTGAAGGCGACCGGTTCAGGAGGTACACCGAGTATCCAACAGCTTCTGCCCAAAAAATCTTAGGCAATTTGGAATCAGCGAGCAAGCACCTTGCCTTCTCAACAATTGACCGATTGTTTCGTTCGGACAGGCCATTTTGTTCCGGAGTGTGCACATTACTTGTTTGGTGATGAATTCCATTTTTACGAAGTACGTCTTGGAATTTGTTGTTTGTAAACTCTTTTCCGTTATCAGAACGTAGGGTTTTAATCTTATGGCCACTTTGATTTTCAGCGAGCGCACGGAAATCTTCGAATTTTGACAGCACTTCCCAATCCATTTTTGTTTTGAGATAATAAACAAAAAATTTTCGTGATTTGTCATCCACGAAGGTCAGGAAATACCTATTTCCACCAAGCGATGTATTTTCCATCGGTCCACAGATATCTGTGTGGACGACCTCAAGCAGCTGACTGGCTCTGCTGCCGCACTTGTTGAACGGCAACCTCGACCGCTTCCCGATAGCACAAATTTTACAATCTTTTTCAATTTTATTCGTGAAACTGATTCCAGTGGCCAGTCCACTGTTCAATTTGTCTAGACTTTCTTTGTTGAGGTGCCCCATTCTTCGGTGCCATAGCTCTTTGGAGCTTTTCGATCCACACGCAAATGCAACATCTTTTGACGGCTTTGTGTCAAGTTTAAAAAGTTCATCAACGTTCGTACCAGTTGCAATCACTTGATTTTTCGAGTTTCTAACTTTGACACTTTTATTGTTGAACTCCACGGTGTGTCCGTGCTGGACGATGCGACTGACTGACAAAAGATTAACTGATAAATCAGGGATGAATTTGACGTCGTTCACTTTGAGTGCTGACGAACTGCATGCTGGTTTCAGTGTTGTCGTTCCACTACCTTTCACCTGAATCTTGCTGTTGTTTGCCACAACCACCGTTCCACCATCCTCACGAAGCTCATCAAACAAGTTTTTGTCAAAACTCATATGCGATGTGGCCCCCGAATCGAAGTACCATGCGTTTCTTTTATCCTGTGTACACGCTGCCGACAAAACACAACTCAAAGCTTCGTAATTCTTGCTTTTATTAGCTTGATTTTGATTTTTCCGACAGTTCTTCGCAATGTGACCAAAATTGTTGCAGATTCTGCACCTGGGACCTTTTTTTTGATGTTTTGATGATGGCATATGGCGACCATATGTGTGAAAAGCTGAGGAGACTTCGCTACCAGGTCGCACGTCTTGCAGCAATTTTGTTTTGATAACGTCACCATTTATTTTTGTATTGGAATTTTCAAAGGCCATGATCATAGGACGATAGTCGTCCGGCAAACCAGCGAGAAGCAAAGAGCCAACCCACTCCTCATTGATAGGAAAACCAATTCCATTTAGGGATTGAGCTGTAGTTATGATTTCCTTCACAAAAATGTCCATGGAGCCGCAATTAGCAAGGGAAGTAGTAATCAGCTTACGCAAAAGTGCTACCCGTCGTGTTAACCCACTATCCTCGTAGGCACTTGCTAGGTGTTGCCACAATTCCTTCGCCGTATTGGCCCCCTGGATATGGACGTAGCACAAGGGATCCATCATTAGTGTTAATTTGCTTCTTGCTTTTCTGTCTTTTTCAGGATCCACAGCAGTTTTAGGACTTCCATCTTCATCCAGTTCATACGCAATTGTAGTTGTCCAGAGATTGTCCAAGTCTAAGAATGCCTGCGCCGTGATTTTCCACGTTGGGTAGTTCTCCCTACCTCGCAGTCTGTTAATGGAAATGCTACTACTCGCTTCCGATTTGAACATATTACCCTGTTTTTTTTTTATTTAATTTAATAAAAAACGAACTTTAAATTTTATTTAAAACAAAAATGACAAATTAATCAAATTATTGAAACTTTTTCTCTTTTTTCGATATCTGGGCCCATGGTAGGTAGGTAGAAATGGCTGTCCTGCTTCGCGCAGGACACAATTAGCGCTGAGTGCGCCGTTTTGATACCATACCTCGTGAGATTCTAAATGGCTTTGAAAATGGGTTATGGATTATGTATGTTCCGCACATACAATCCTATATAATAGTGTTGTATTATTTTCCTACCCTACAGCCTATTATCTCATAGTGCCATTTAATGAGGGAGAAATAAAGGGGGGGGCGTTAAAGCCACTTTGTGCTATTGAGGTATGAGATCAAATCTTTGATCTTGAAATCTGCGAGTTCCTCAATACCGTTGAAGAATTCTTTACCTAAATGGAGTGCTCTTTTCCTAGCCAGGGCCGGACAATGGCATAGAAAGTGTGGGACCGTTTCTTTTTCTTCCTGGTTCTCACAGCTACGGCAGAAAGAGTTATGTGGTATACCCAATTTTGCCGCATGCTCCCCTACAGGCCAATGCCCTGTGCAGGTAGCGACAATCCTGGCTATGTCATGCCTTGGTTTGGAAATTAAATTGGTTGATTTTGGTTTGTTATAGGCGGGCCAGATTTTCCTAGATATAACGCAACTCGTTAAACTACTCCACCTATGATTTGCTTCTGATGTGTATTTGGTCAGGATATTGCCCTTCACAACTCCAAGAGGAGCATATACTCTCACTGCCAATGAGTTGTGAAGGGCTGATCCTTGCCTAGCTAGCTCATCTGCCTTCTCATTTCCCTCATAGCCCCTATGGCCCGGTATCCAGATTAGAGTGACGCTCAAATCAAGTTCCTTGAGAGCCTCTTTGCATTGCTGGACCAGTTTAGAGGATGATAAAGCAGAATCTATGGCTTTAATAGCTGCCTGACTGTCTGTTAGTATAGCTACATTTTGGTTCTGACGGATATTTTTAAGGGCTTTACAAGCTTCCCTTATCGCTAACAATTCTGCCTGGAATACGCTGGCAAAATCGGGAAGTCTATAGGATTTTGAAATCTCAAGAGATTCACAGAAGACACCTGCACCAACACCGCATTCCATCTTTGAACCATCCGTGAAGATAGTTGTGTCGAAGTCTTTCGTCACATCACCTTCCTCCCAGTCGATTCTTGACGGGAGCAAGACTCTAAACTTCTTTGAGGTGTCTAGGGTGGGGATGCAGTAATCGGTGGTAGTGGATAGGATGTCTGATGGTATAAGGCTTGTTTGATTGCAGTGCCCATAGGATCTAGATTTCCAGCAGCCTATTTCTTTGAGTCTCAAGATACTGCAGGACACCTGATATTTAATAAACAGGTCGATCGGAAGAAGGTCCAGGATGACGTTAAGTGCATCTGTTGGGCAGGACCTGATTGCCCCTGATATCCCTACGCAAGCATTTCTCTGCACCTTTGTTAGGTTGTTTACTATGTAAGCTTTGCTGAGAGCAGGCCACCATACAACGGAACCATAAACAAGTATCGGTCTTACAACCGCTGTGTATGTCCATTTTATCATTTTTGACTGGAGGCCCCACTTTTTGCCGAATGTTTTGTTGCAGGCGTAGAAGGCAACACACGCCTTCTTCACCCGTTCTTCAATGTTAAGCTTCCAGTTCAATTTGGTGTCTAGTATTACGCCCAGATATTTAGCACTGGAGGACAATGATAGTGTTTGTCCGTTTAAACGAGGTAGAGTGAAGGGTGGTACCTTGGTTTTGGTGGTGAAAAGCATCAACTCGGTTTTGTTACTGTTAACACCTAGTCCGCAGCTCGCAGCCCAGGTGCTTACTTTCTTCAAAGCCATATTAGTGATTTCACTGATCACGCTTGGAAATTTTCCTGAAACTAGAATGAAAAAATCATCGGCGTACGCAACCGCTTTCACTCCACTACTCTCGAATTTCACAAGAATGCTGTTCATGACCAAGAGCCATAAAAGAGGAGACAGTACCCCTCCTTGGGGTGTTCCTCTGCTGGCATATTTGGTGCACGTTGAATATCCTAACTTTGATTGAATCCTCCTATTACTTAGCATGGATATTATCCACCTTCTGATGTAGTTCTCTACACCGAAGTCTGCAAGTGATTCTGCGATGGATTCAGTTAGGACATTGTTGAAAGCTCCTTCTACGTCTAAGAAGGTAGCTAGGGTATATTCCTTGAAATGGATCGTGTTTTCTATCGTTCTCACTACCTCATGAAGAGCAGTCTCTGTAGATCTACCCCTCATGTAGGCATGTTGCGAGTTAGATAGGGGACAACTACTCAGAATACTCCTTATGTGAGATTCTACGATTCTCTCCAGGGTTTTAAGAAGAAAGGAAGTAAGGCTTATAGGTCGGTAATCTTTGGCAGATTCATGCCCTCTTTTACCAATTTTTGGCAAGAAAACCACTCTTACCTGTCTCCAAGACAAAGGGACATGGTTAAGCAAGAGGCTACCTTTAAAGATACTCTCAAGCCGTGGAACCACTAATTCAAGCTGATTTTGCAGCATTATAGGCAGTATTCCATCAGGGCCTGGAGATTTGTATGGCGAGAAAGTTTTAATAGCCCAGACTATATTTTCTCTAGTTATAAGGGCGTTGACATGCTCTATGGAGGTTGGCATGTCGAGAGTCAGATTAGATTCGGGTGGTTCTTCTGCACAACCTGGGAAGTGTACATTCATTAGTAGCTCTAATGTCTCCATTGGAGATGCTGTCCAGCTTCCATCTGTTTTTTTAAGAAATGAGGGGTTCGAATGTTCTTTCGATAAAACCCTACTAAGCCTAGCCGAATCTTTGATATCTTCGATGGACTGACAGTACTCTTGCCATCCTTGTTTTTTGGCTTGAGCTATAGAACGCTTGTATATTCTCAAGCAGTCCTTATAAGGCTGATAAAATTTATGCTTATAGCAGATGTTAAAAATGGTTCTTGTAATTTTCCTCAGATTAGATAAGTCATCATTCCACCAAGGTGGAAAGGTTTTCTTACTATATCTTATCGGGCAAGAGACCTTGAAGGCAGTGTTTATAGAGTCCTCGAAGTTTGAAATCTCTAACTCAAGATCTGTAACCGACTCGTAACTCGTGTTCGTTATATTACGTAGCTTTGAGCTAAAGGTTTGACTAAATTTCTTCCAGTCAATTCTTCTGGGATTTCTATAATGGGAAGGAGTTTCCATTTCAAATTTAAGATCAAATAAAATATATCTATGGTCAGAAAAGGAATTAAGAAGAGATACTCTCCAATTTTCGATGGAGAGTTTACCGTGATTATTGACAAAAGTAACATCTAAAACATCTTCCCACCCTTCTGTGTTATCCGTACTCGGAAAGACAAAAGTAGGAGTGTTACCCCTGTTACAAATAGTCATGTTGCTTTCAATAATGTAATTAAAGAGAGACTCACCTCGGTCATTAATTTCAGAACTGCTCCAGATTGAGTGCCTGGCATTGGCATCGCTTCCTACGAGCAGGCTTACTTTCCTAGCTTTTGCCTCTGCCGCTAGCAATCGCACTTCCTCAGGCGGTGACTCCCTGTCATGCGCCATGTACGAAGAGGCTAGAATCAAGCCCTCCGCTTGCCTACCCTCTAACCTAACCACTGTTAAATCAGGGGTGCTAAAATTTGGACACAGAAAAGCTTTTAAGTGTTTTTTAGCTAAAATACAAGTTCTAGGCTTACCTTGATTCTGGTTATCGGGCTTGTAAAAAAGGTCGTATTGGTTAACCTTGAGGCCTCTTACCGCGAGGCCGTTAACCCATGGCTCTTGGATCAGCGCAACATCTATGTTTTCCTCTCTGAGAAAAACCTTCAGGTTATCCGTGGCACATTTTGAGTGCTTCAGGTTAACCTGGATGGCGCATAGCGGATCGTTTTTAATTCGGCGGAACTGCAGGGCCAGGATCCAGCGCCTCGCTGGGGGCTCCAACCCGCATGGTGACGTCGTCTACCTCGACGATGTCATCACTCAGGGTGGGGCCAACTTCCTGACTCTGCAGAATCCTGATAGAGACACTTTTGATGCCGAATCTCAGCTTATATTGTGCCTCTTCCAGGGCTTTGCGGCTTGCCTCGCAGATCCTAAGAAGGTAGACCGCGCTATTCTTGCGCGGTTCCTCCGTTTTGATGACCACCCAGTCATTCATCGGAATCTGCGGATTCAGTCGTTGAAGGCTCCTAATTAGCTCCACTCCTGTTGGCTTAACACTCATGAGCGGCAACAAGATGCGAGCCAATGGTTTCCTAGGAACATCCCTGGCTGGAATAAGCTTGAGCTTCAAGCCCTTCCAGTCGTTGCTAATCTTAGCAACTCCTTTGCCAAGGAAATCCCTCGAAAAATCGTCAGCGCACCTTATCACCTTGTAACCCCTGAGCATTTCGCCGGAGTCAAAGCTCGGATAGGGACCTTCTTTTGCTGATATGGTGTATTGGAATACTATTTCCGAAAGTTTAGCCTCGATTGAGTTCCACGCTGACATCAGAGCTCTGTTGTCTGTGGAGAGCTCATCTACAATCGCCACCTGGAGGTTGTCTCTGACGACCTCGCTCAAGGCGCGCGGTTGCGCTATCACCCTCGGAGTCTCTTTTTTGGCATTGCCACCAAGTTTGGTTCTCTTTTGAGGTGGCTTCTCCTCCTCCAGAGACCTGTTCCTCTTGGTGGACTTTTCTTTTTTGCTGGGTGGCGCACTCTTCTCCCGACTGTTGAATTCTTCAACAATTTTTTGATATTTGATTTTGTCGGCAGCATCACGCTCATGTACCTTTCCGGCTTTTTCGTTCTCGGCAATCTTGCCAAGAATGAAAGTAGCCTTCCTGTACTTGATCCTGAGCTGATCCGCAGGAGAGTGCTTGTTGGGCTTGGTAGCGTTGCTCTGGCGAGCCTTGCTACTTGAAGTTACGGGCGTTTTTTGAGAGGGATGCTGAAGCACAGGGGTACTAGTACCTCCCGTGTTACCTCTAAGTGTAGCCTGCTCTGAGGTGCTAGCGTCTCTAGCTTCCCCTGAGCTACCTACAATAGTATCCTGACTGGAAGCCAGGAGTTCATCCTCGGACTCGATGGATGGGATTTTAACACATAAATTGGACGAAGACATGGTTGTGAAATTCGATTTGATTCCCACGAGTAAGACGGAAAAGAAGGTCACCCTCGGCAGAGCCGCATACCGAGGGAAGGTATAAACAACAAAAACCGTTACCCACCACAGGCCTCCGGCTGAGCTCGTTCATGGTTGATTTATCCCTCAACCTTTAATTCTTGGGCACGGATTTACTAGCTCACACCACCACTGAAACTAGGAACCTTGGATCTATGGTGAGAGAGGATTTCTGTGAGTTGTGCTATAAAAGAAGTCAGAACCACACAGCGATCCAATCTAACCTTAGCTATCACCGTCTGACACCTACAGACCAAAACTGTGGTGACATTGTCCGCCCGGCACCCACTAGGAGGGTTCGATCAAGGATTTTTGCCGAGCTTCTGGGCCCATAACCTATAAGAAAATTGGAAATTAAACACGTTGTTAACTCGATGAGTGACACAGATAGAGAGAGATTTATTATATGATATAAGTAGAGAAGTAAGTATTTACATACATAAAGATTTTGACATATAACCGAAGGGTTACATTTACATTAAACTTGATAGGGTAAACCAACAGAATGATTGCTCCCTTTTAAAGTTAGACGACCACTTTAACGATAAAGTATACTTTAAGTCGTTCAAAAATGAGATAAAGTCGACCCTGAATCTAAAATTTGATTTTAGAGTCGACTCCTATTTTAAAGTGGATTTAAAGTAGACTTTAAATGTTTCAAAATTTGCGCCAATATCTCCATGATTATTTAACAAAAACAAACAAAAAATATTAACTTCTTAAAAAAACTAATTCAAAAACTCTTTAAAAAAAAAAAACAAAAAAAAATATTAATTCAGGAAAAGGTTTTTTTTAATTTCCATTTTTGATGTCGGAAATTTTACTGCTTGATACATTTGATGCCATTTACTACTTTTACGCAATTTTAGTTTTTTGCTATTTTTTTGAACATATCCCTCTTCTGCTCACTTTTACCACCTTTCGTACGTTAAAACTACAAATTTTCAAATTTACCGGTTTATTTACTCCCCAGATGGGGTGCCTAAGTTTACTGACATATTATTGGTAAAAACACGCATACTCTTGCAGTAAACTTGGACCGCAGCATGTAGACATTGTCATTTTGACAGCTCGGTTTCCCATCTCCCTTTTAACTCATCGGTGATCATGTTTTTTCTCTTCTCTTGTCTATGTCCACAAGACTGTCTTCTTTATAATAATTTCTCTATGGTTGCTGTTAGAAGGTATTTAAAATGAAATGAAAAATGAAAAAAAGTTGTATGTGAATATTTAATCTATTGTATTTCTATTTAGCTAGTACCCGCAACCTGGCAATGTAGTGCCATCTTGAGACCTGACACAGTGCTGTTTTCTTACATAAGTTTGGTATTGCGATTTTTTTTTTTTGGTTATGATGTAGCACAAAAAGTCGAAAAACCCATTCTTGATTATACTAGGTGTCTTTATATACAATGATTTATGGCGTTTTTAATTGGCAATCTGGAAGTTAAAAAAGCATTCTGAAAGCGTTCAATTGGGCAAAAGTGAAAGTTCTGATTCTGAAAAGAAGAGAATTTCCCTTCTGATTTCAAAAACAGAATGCTTCTTTTTCGTTCCCAGATTGCCAATTAAAAACGCCATTAATCTACCAATCCCGAAAATCCCGGGATTAGATAATACAATCCCGGGATTTAAAAGATTGAAAAATGTACCGGGATCCCGGGATTCGGGATCCCGGGATTGCAATCCCTAGATATGGCCCACCTACAAAAAATCCCGTACTAATAATCTTATTTGCAGACCCAGTCAAGACATAGCCAGGGTCGTTGCTACATGCACCGGACACTGGCCTGTTGGAGAACACGCATCTAAGCTGGGCATCCCCCACAATACTTTCTGTCGTAGTTGTGAGGACCAGCGAGAAAAGGAAACTGTTCTTCACTTCTTATGCAAGTGTCCTGCCCTAGCCAAAACGAGAGCCAAAACATTGGGAAAGTCCTTCTTCAACGACCTCAATGAGCTCTCAGAACTGGAGGTCAAAGATTTGATCTCCTTTCTAAACGCAACAAAGTGGATTTGAGGCGCACTCAAAACTCAGTACTATATATAATCCCTCTGTTAACTTTATAGGTCAAGCGAGTATTTTATGGTATCAAAACGGCGCAACTCAGCGCTAATTGTGTCACCGAGCTAGACTGCTCGTGGCCACCATTTCAACTACTACTACTACTAGCCCAAAGAAACAACGTCTGATCTTGGCGTTTTTGTTATTGTCCGTGTTAATAGCGGAGCCTAGGTGGACAAACTCCTCTACTACCTCGAAGTTGTATGCGTCTATTGTGACGTTCTGTCAGAGCCGTCGGTCGGTGTGGGGTATCATTCCTCGAAGACAGCATATACTTCGTTTTTCCCTCATTTACCGCTAAACACATTTTTGCCGCTTCTGTCTCAATTCTCACAAAGGCGCCATTGGCATCACACTGTGTTCTTCCCATTATATCAATACCGTCGGCGTACGCGAGAAGTTCAACAGATTTTTGGAAGATAGTGCCTCTAGTGTTGACGGTGGAGTTTTGCACTATCTTCTCAAGAACGATGTTAAAGAAATCGCACTACAGCGCATAGCCTTGTCTGAATCCTTTTTTGACGTCGAAAGATTCCGTAAGCTCATTGCCAACCTTGATGGAGCAGCGTGAGTTCTCCATCGTCATTTTACACAAGCGAACGAGCTTGGCAGGGATGCCAAAACTAGACATAGCTTTATACAGTTCGTCTCTGTAGATGCTGTCATACGCGGCCTTAAAATCGATGAAGAAGTTGTGGGTATCGATTTGGAGTTCATAGGTTTTTTCCAAGATCTGCCGCAACGTGAAAATTTGGTCGATGGCAGACTTTTCTGGCACCTGGCCTGAAGCCACATTGATAAGGACCAATCAGATTGTTGACGAAACTCTTCAGACGTTCACATATTACGGCAGAGAGGACCTTGTAGGCGATGATAAGCAGACTGATTCCTCTGTAGTTGGCGCAGTTTAGAGGATCTCCCTATTTCGGGATCGGGCAAACAATGCTGAGGTTCCATTCATCGGGCATGCATTCCTCCGACCGACCATATCTTACAGATGATTTGGTGCATGCTCCTATCTAGATCGTCGCCTGCGGCTTTAAACAGCTCGGCAGCTAGACCATCTGCTCCAGCGGCTTTGTTGGATTTCAGCCATGATTCGTGTATTCATTTATAAAAAAAAATCTAGCTCTTCTGATGGTTTCAAATTCATAACTGATTTTCAAATTGATTAACGTCAAAAACGATTTCTTTAATTTCATTGTTTTTGTAATAGATTTTTAGTATGGTTTGTGTATCTACTAAAAGTTGACGACAGTTTACTTTTCACTTGTCAGATGTCACCAGAAGTCAAATTAAAATGGATATGGAAATAATAAAAAAAATTTCCCGTACCGGGAATCGAACCCGGGCCTTCTGGGTGAGAGCCAGATATCCTAACCACTAGACAATACGGGACTTGAAATTTGTGTGGCAGAGATAAGTTTTAAGCGTATTATTCTATATTTTGTAATCTAATTTGCTCATTCAATTTTGTTTTTTTTTCCCTTAAATAAGGAAATGGTTCGAGATTCCCGTGTTAAATGGAACTGGGCTAATGAAACATTGTGTGAAATCAGATAACACTGCACTTCCACTTAAATACGTCATTTAATCTACTTTGTCAAAAGTTTACTGCTTAATCTCACTTGTTTTGTTGACAATTTGTTGTGGCTGCCACTGATCACCGAACGACATTGCCTGTAACCATGAACCGGTGTCAAATGAGAGACACTGACACTGACTGCCGAATGTGTTCACTATTCCTATGGTAGGAAATTCCAAAACCGCGGGTCAATGATAAGCTAAGGGAAGTGACATGAACATGGCTTGAATAGCGGCGACGACGATATAGCGACGTATTGTTTTAGGGGGATCCGATCAAACTCAGGCCTACCGGATTCCAAAGGAGGGGTGGGAAAATGAGGCCAAGCTGCATCTACATCAGCAGCCCTCGAGGAATGGTGACAATACATGGTGGTGGTTTCGTATCGTTTTCTTTCAGGCATGTGTTATGTTTTTGAGGTAAGAGGTGATCCAGTTGCGGTGGCAAGATCCCCCCACGTTCCGACGAGCAGAGCCGAGCCCCGCGAGTATGCCATGACCGCCGCAGCGGATTCGAAGTGTTCTGTTGGTTGTTCTGCGTTCCTTTTCTATGCTATATTTCCAACTTATTCTTTTCTATTCCTTCGTTCTTTTAGTTTCTTTCACTGACATTCTACATGTCAAACGTTCTTTTCTTCCCTCATTTCGATTTCTTTCCTTTATCCGGTTGGTGATAGATCTGTCAGCTTTGACATTTCTTCCGATCTCGTTTCTTCTTTCTCCTTTTCAGCGGCGGACATCCAGCATCGAGATTTCACCATCCAATCTCCATCTAGTTATACACCCTCTCTCTTATTTCAAATTCACATATTAAGTTGGAATTTCTGTTCAGAATGTATTTTCCTTACGTCAACTTAGCTTTTTCTTCCTGCGGAACGTCATTAAACGTCAAATTAAATCTCAAAATGTCAAAACGAATCTTATGATTGCTATCAATGGTTTTCGTTGTTAGAACTAATTAGTTGTCGTGAAAAGATGAAACGCACTGATGAAATACTGATGGATGTCCCAGAAAGAAAATGTACCTATCAGGTCTACATTCATTAGAGCTGCATACATAATATTCATCCTGAATTATTTATCATTTAATACAACAAAACGAAACAACTGTTATTTATAAGGAACACCGGCCGGTGTGTCGCTACGCTTGACAGAGTATTGTCAACTTTTTTCTCATTGAGGCAGATCATTCTAGATCTTCCTCTATTTAAATCAATTTGCAGACAACCCATACAATATGAATGAAAATTACAATCGCATCATGAATAATGAAGGTTCAAGAGACAACTAGCTACTCCTACTCGTATAGAAGGTGAAAAAATGTTCAATGAAAAGCTCAGACGTAGAACGTTAACGTAGTCTATTTACAGAGAGAGAGAGATTCAAGGGGTAATTTATTTGACAAAACTTTGAGTCGCGACAATGCGAATAACTTAACTACCTAACCTAGGCATACGATCTCTCATCCGAGTGCGTCGTTATTTGTTGTTTCAAAGAAGAGGCTGAATTTTCTCGAACTACCAGACCGATGGATATGCACCTAAAAAATGTAAATTGATTCAAAACTGCGTCACGAGATTATTCAATTGAGAGTTAGTTTGAGATAAATTACTCATTCAGCATCTAAAGCAATTGTTTTGCCACTTTATGATGTACGATGTTGTTTGGGTATCAGGGAACAACGACCTAATTGCGAAAAATTGCGCCAATCCTGGTACGTAATGGTAGTTGTTTATCAAGAGGCTTTCAGTGTTTATTTTCACAATACAAACTGAAATCAGTTCAACAAATGCATTTATTTTTGAACTAAGAGGCAATATACAAGAAAATGGCGCCCAACGCAGTTCCATAATCGATATTTTGAGCTTCATAGGGCTTCCACTTGAGTTATAGTTGCTCAATCGCACTTCGTTTAACATTAAATTGTTTGATGATTAAGTGTTACACCTACGAGGAATACTAGCTTCCGTAACGCGTAACAAGTAATACGTAACAAGTAATTTTTCCTGAAGAAAGTTAGAAAACTTCGTAAATACCTTTACGTTACACTACGTTTACATCTGCCAATAAACATGAGATCTAGCGTTGTGGCGTTGCACTCGTTTTTTTAAAAAAAATTTTTATTATTAACTTCCCATAGGAAGTTATTGTAATGGGTCCGATTTTGTGAATCTCTAGAGTCCGAATCAAGCGTTTTTAAGATGACATCGGTGTGTGTGTGTATGTGTGTTCGTATGTGCGTTACGTTTTTTCAGCTCGATTATCTCGCGAACCACTCATCGTAAGAGCTGATTAGATTTTGAGCGAAATCCGCTTAACGGTTTTTAAATGGCAATCAAAAATCTAAGACAACCTTATAAAAAATAAGTTATTTTTATTATAAAAAAGGGTTTTCCATTAAGATGTGTTATTTTGAATAGCCCGCTATTTCGGTAGTTGTCACTTTTGAAGCTGTCATTTTCTGACATTTGACAAGTAAAAACTACGCCATTAATAAAAATGGAACGTTACACGCTTCAACAACGCATTGAAATTATTAAAATTGACTATAAAAATGGTGAAAATTTGGCAGAGACGGTTCGCACAACTAAAACATTTTTGGGTCGTCGTGAAGCACCTTGTCGGACCGCAATACAGAAATTGGTGGACAAATTCGAGCTGTTGGGACAAGTTAGTGATGTGAAGAATAAAACCCGTGCACGTCGCTCAAGAACAACTGAGAATATTGCTGTTGTAGCCCAAAGTGTTGAAGAAAACCCAGGTTTGTCCATTCCTCGTCGTTCTTTGGAATAAGGCATTCCACAAACGTCATTACACCGTATTTTGCATAAAGACTTGGGTCTTAAGGCTTATAAAATTCAGTTAACACAAGAACTCAAGCCGGCTGATCATCAACAACGTCGTGTCTTTGCTGATTGGGTCCTTGAAATGCATGAAAATGATCCGGAATTTCATCGAAAAATCATCTTGATTGATGAGACCCATTTCCACCTCGGAGGCTACGTCAACAAGCAAAACTGTCGCATCTGGGGCTCGGAAAACCCAGGAGTTATTGTTGAAAAGCCTCTCTATCCTCAACGCGTGACTGTTTGGTGCGGTTTATGGTCCCGCGGGGTCATTGGACCTTACTTTTTCGAAAATGAGGCTGGAGCAACAGTTACGGTCAATGGATTGCGCTATCGAGAGATGATTAATGATTTTAACTTCCCAGAGGAAGTTATTGTAATGGGGCCGATTTCGTGAATCTCCAATTTTCGCATTTCTCGATGTTTCCAGGTCACTAGAATCCGAATCAAGCGTTTTTATGATGATGTCTGTGTGTGTGTATGTGTGTTCGTTACGCGTTACGTTTTTCAGCTCAATTATCTCGCGAACCACTCATCGAATTGATCTCATTCGACGCGGCATTGTGTTGTTAAGAGCTGATTAGGTTTTGAGCGAAATCGGCTTAGCGGTTTTTTATTGGCAATCAAAAATCTAAGACAACCCTAATATAATGAAAATTATGATAATTTCTGCAATAATTTCAATAATAGTGCAAAAAATCTTATAGTTAGTGGGGAAAAAACACAATATTCAGGAGTATCATATACTATATTTGATTACTAGCTGACCCACCAAACGCTGCTTTGCCGTATAAATATTAATTTTCAGAAATACTTATCCGATTAGAAAAATTGCTTCAATAATAGAAAACTACAATATTCAGGAGCAATATATGTAGGCTGTATTTTACTGTGCAAAGTAGTTGTGAATGAGTCCACGAAATGGTACGATCAACTCGGCAGTGGCATATGGCGCCACTGTTATTCAATAAACTTAATGTTTTTCATAAAATCAACAGTTTTATGGAATTTGACTTTGAAGCAACGTGTGCTTACAACTACAACGGGATGCATCCGCTGAATATTTTGCAAAACAACTAATGTTTTTACGTATTTTTCTACTATGGGAAGTTAGTCGTGTGGACTCCATGGGTCGCACTCATATTTTAATTTTAAATTCATATAGTGTACAAAAACATAGCATTCAAATATCTTAATCTATTGGTTTGGTATATTATACCGTTTACCAGATTGACATTTCGTTTTCGCAGTGTTGAATAACTAACTTAAAACTTAATAAAATACTAATATAAAAAATTAGTAAGATGTTCAAAAGTCGCCTTCAATTATTCGTTTTCTGTATCGTAGTGTAGTATTAGCTCCAAAGTAGATCCTTCGAAATTCTCTCAAAATAGGACATTTTCCGATAAAATGGTATACATCTTCTCTCTCTTTAAGATTGCAGAGGTTGCACTCGATTGGAAGATCGGATCGATGTGGAATGAAATTTAGGTTTATTAGTTCACCTCTTATTTTGAAAATTGTATTGATTTTTGCCGTTGAGTTCGAGTTTACAAAATACGTTTTTTCTTGTAGATTATGGTTTAGTTGTAAGTTCGATATTGTGAAGAATGAGCTTCATTTAGAAACATTTCATATAGATGATTTCCTGTTTTTTCCAATATTTTTGAAAATGCACATTTATAAAAAGAAACATCTTGCACGTTTTCAAAATTCGTGTTGAGATCACCATCTCGTGCCAAGTTTTCCCATTCTTGAACGCAGTTACTTCTTGTTGACAGTAGATAGGAGAGTATTATTTTTGGCAACCTTCTTTCATCCATCATCATAACTTTAGTAACGTAATTAAAATGTAGTTTTAGTGTATCCAAGAAGAGTGGAGGCATGCCTGTCTCAAGATGGATCATGTAGTTAGGTGTGTTACTTGCACTTGGTAGTTTGAATATTCGTTTGACGCAGTACCGCTGAAAAACTTCCACTGAAGTAAACGAACGATAACCCCATGCTTGAGCTCCATATAAAAGAATAGACGTTACGGTTGCACGAATAATTTTTTGTTTGGCGTGGTGGCTTAAATATTTGTTTCCAATACACTTTCCCCAAACTGAGCCGATTGCACGTTTTGCCTCTGCAAGTTTTGCTTCAAAATGATTTTTCATGTTAAGGTTGGCTGGGATAAGGATTCCCAAGTACTTAAACGCTCTAACAACTTCTATACTCTCTCCCTCAAAATTCCACTGCTCACTTCTTGCGTATCTTCCGCCACCATCTCTAAAAATCATCATTTTAGTTTTTGACAAGTTTACAGACAAATTCCATTTTTTACAATAATTTGAAAGTCTATTTATCATCAGTTGCATACTGCTGATAGTTTCAGCAAGGATAGCAATATCATCAGCGAACATGAATGCAGGAATCCATGTTGAATTGATTTTGATACCACCTCCTATTTCTGTTAAATCGTTGATAAACAATACAAATAACAATGAACTCAATATGCAACCCTGTTTTCTCTGAATTCTGCTTGAAATTCATGAAGAACTCTTTATTCTTTTACCCAGCGTGTAAGCCTGTTGAAAAGGAGGAATCCAAATATTTTCGCTGATGAATTTAAGAAGGATATTCCTCTGCAATTTCTAGGGTCATTATAGTCTCCTTTTTTGTGCAATGGAAAAATTATTGCTTTTGCAAAACAAGCTGGAATATTTCCAGTTTCGTATAATTTGTTATACTCTTTAGTGAGAGCTATTGCAAAGTCTATTGTGCAGTTTTTGTAGAATTCAAGCGGGATTCTGTCATCACCCGGAGCCTTATTATTTTTCGCTTTTTTTAGAACGCTCTGTACTTCATGAAGAGTGAAAGGTGTATCTAAAATGTCATCGCTAAAGAGCGGAGCTGCGTATTGATGTGGCAAGGATAGCTGGTTAGTATTGAGCAGGCTCATAAAATGTTCTCGTAACTGTTGAGCATGAAGACTTGGTGCAATTACTAGCTTTCTTCCATTTATCTGTCTTACCGCCTTCCAGAAATCTGATGAGGAACTAGCCGAGCTAATAGCATCTACTCTCATAAGTTGAAAGGTTTTCTTTTTTGATTGGCACGGTTTCTTGTATTCAATGTTTGCTTCTGCATATAAAATTTTGGAACTTTGAGAATTGCTCTTCCTGAATTGTTTTAGAAAATCAAACGATTTTTGTCTTGCAATTTTGCAATCCTTATCGAACCATTCCTGTTTATTCCAACGTTGCATTTTAGCTATAATTGGTTTTGAAGGAGCTGCTTTCTTAAATTATTTCGGCAAGATCTTCAATATTAGGAGAATCATTTGTTCTGCCTAAAATATCGAGCTAATTATTCAAGTTAACATGGTATTGATTTCGATATCCTTCTTTCCAATGAAGTTTGGGTAGCAGGTTGAGTAAATTCTCCTTATTTGCTTTAATGGAAGTGGCTGGTACTTCCATGGGCATGTGATCCGAGAATGGTTTTAATCCAATTTTGAAGTCATCGATAATTGAGATGAAGTTTCCAGCGGCAAGACAATAGTCAATCACAGAGGATGCTGTGCCTCGTAGAAATGTGAACTCCCCATTTAAGTCTCCATTGCAACTTCCGTTTAGAATCTTACAGTCAAAAGCATCTACCATAGCTATCCATTATTTTTGAACCTTTTCTGTCACATACCTCATCTTTTGATTTTCTGCACTTGTAAATTTGTTTCGACATTCACTGACTATTTTGACGTTTGATGGCGTTTAAGAGAATGAGCAAAGTTGAGTGAAAAAAGAAAATGTTGAATGCGAAATCAATAGAAAAGTTGAGTTCTTTTTTTCAATGCTATCAAAATTTTTGACAGCAACTTGTGAAGACAAAATTTCGTCAATCATTAAAACCCCACAAGCCTTTAATTAAATAGATAACCTAAAGTTGTGATTTCAGTGGTATATACGATTTCCACTAAACCACATTGCACCCTCACCCATCGATGGCCTTTCGAATATTTTAATCAAACTATTTCAGTTTGTCCAAAGTCCAATCAAACCACAATCATGTTATACTTTGGCCTATGCTATGGTGCTGCTGTAATATTGGATCTTACATGATCTAAACCGAGCTGACATGTATTCGTTTTTTACAACAACAACTATGAGTTAGGTAAATTAAAATCACAGGTGAATTTCACAAGTTTTGTACCAACACTGTTCAAATGCATGATGTCGACTGACTGCGGCGTAGATGAAACTTCAGGAAATCCCCTAAAAAATGAGACACTCTCCACCCACATCCCGACCACTCCCCACCGCTTGGCGCCAAAAACAAATCAGCAAGTTTTCTTGCCGCACCTTGTACTAGATTTATTTATTTTAATTCGGTTGACAATATTTTTTTCGAATAATCAGAGTTTACGCCATAGAGGACATATATTACCTAGAGTCCCGACTTTCCTCGTCCCTTTCCGAAAACACCCGCAATTCTCCTCTGAGGTGAACTCTCACGATCCTCTCTTAATTTCGTGTACGTGAAAATTTTAGAAAGAAAAAAAAAACAAAACTTCACCTCAACCGTGGGCAAATTTTTTTCCTGGGCCCAAAGTGACAGAAGCCAAAAAAAGAAGAAGAAGAAAAAAAATCATTTGTTTATTTGATCAAGATAAATTCAAAACTTATGTCGAAACAAATCATTTCCAATTTCTTGTGGATTTATCAAGAAACGAATTGTATTTGGAAGAGGGTGAAACGCTCATAAAAGAGAAAAGTTTATTTCTTCAATAAGGTAAATATAAAAGTCCTGAAGATTTTCGAGTTTACGCTGTGTGTTCCTCGTTTTCACAATCGCCATATTTGCAGGTCGAATATCTCGCACAAAACATCGAAGGAAGCACTCAAAAAGCTATTTAAGAAGCAAATGAAGACCTCCAGCAATGCATCAAGGAACTCAAAGAAATATCAATCAACCTCAAAGTCTCTGGTGTTGCGGAAGAGGAAAGTGTCGTCGCTGAAGAGGTCACAGTCTTGAATAGCGAGGACGAGGAAAGTGCTGCCGTAGACTAAAACCAAACGGTACACTGCAAGCCAAATTCCAGGACGAAAAAAGCTCAAAACAAATCGACAGACCAAGCCGATGTCCATGAAAACCTTGTTAATTCTTTTTTCGAACTCACCTGCGATTTATGCAGCGAAAATTTCGACAACTGTACAAATCTCTTCGCCCAATACGAGGTCCAACACAAAATTCGAGGCTACTTATCATGCTGTGATCTTAAGTATTTTAAAATTATGAAGATTGCAGAGCATGTTTTGCGACACAAAAACCCAGAAATGTTTCAGTGAGTAGTGTTTTCCCTCGAAAACAACCCATAATATTTGAATGTCCTTTTCCAGATGTTCGAAATGTGATTTGGACACAATTTTCTGTGAAAAAAAAGGTAGAAGCTCACATGCTGACACACTTGGAGCCACATTCCAGTGTTTTTTAATGTGACAAGTGTGATTAGACGTTTTCCAAGAAATAACGTTATCAACAACATTGTCTAACACATCTTAGCCCTGAGGAAAAGAAATACATATGTAAAGACTGTGGAAAGCCGTACGATCTCAATCCCAAAGTTATCAAACTCTAATTTTTAGTTTTTCAGATATGCCACTGAATCGCTGCTGCGTGTCCATGTTCGAGTAGTTCATCTGAAATCCTATGCGCATGTTTGTGAAATATGTTCGAAAGTCTTCAAAAGTCGAGGGTTCTTCGAGAAACATCAACTAGAACACATGGGACAGTCGTTGCCCAAAATTCAGTGCCAAATATGCAAGACCTGGATGAAGAACGAGCATACGATGCGGGTACATCGGCGCCTTCACGAAGACGAAGGTACAGTTCACGAGTGTGATATCTGTGGCAAGACTGGACCATCACGGAATGCGATTCTGAAACACAAACGTTATGTGCACCTGAGTGAGAGAACGTTTAAGTGTACGTCGTGTCCAAAGGCGTTCAAAAGGGCTGTTTCCAACTCTCCATCGTTACGTTGCCGAGGTGCCAACGCATTATGAGAAATTTTTGCAGAATCTCCCACAGCAATCAGTATTGGTTTTACAATAACAAATATTTTTGAGCTTTTGGGTGACCAAGAACTCGGATAAGGGATTTGCTACCTTCGCAACGCTCGTCAAATCTCTTCACACACTGGCCAAAGTTCATCATAACAAAATAAAGAAAGAAACTCGCAAACATTTCAGAAGCGAAGTCCAATCGCTTGATGACTTTATGCTTCTATGTACCAAATTTACCACTACGACTGCGAGAAAGGCACTCAATCTCGAAAAGTCAATTCC
Source organism: Sphaerophoria taeniata (assembly GCA_943590905.1). NCBI lineage: Eukaryota > Metazoa > Arthropoda > Insecta > Diptera > Syrphidae > Sphaerophoria > Sphaerophoria taeniata. The sequence continues at coordinate 19,052,249 of OX016540.1, read as the reverse complement.
AAAAAGTACGGAGTCGATTTGATACACTTTACCCATGTTAACAACACATGTTGCCCACATCTAAAGAAGGATTGTAAAGGCGGGACGAGAAAACGACAATTTTGTATTATTAATTTTATTACAATAAAAGAAGTTCTAATGCCAACAACAATTTCAGACCAACAATTTTATTTATAATCTCAGATGTTTATCTCTGTGCATCTTAGTACTCGCGGATGACCACCAAGAGCTTTGTCAGATTTGTACCCATCTTCGCATTGATTCCGATTACTGGTTGGTTAGGTCGCTGTTCGAGTTCCTTTCAGTTCCATTCAGTTTGGCTTCTTGCTCGTCAACCTTATTTGCAACAATTATTCTCAACTGTTGGCTAAATTGACTGATTTCATTGTCAAGAATCTCGTAATGCTTAAAGGGCTCTTCGCTAGAAGCGTCTAGCACGAACATCAATACCGAACACCTCTCAGCGTAAATACCCAAACCCTTGTTTTTATTTGAATCTGGAATGAGTATCTACTGGCAAATGTGCGACTGCTACTTGTTCGTAGTCATCGTACTGGATCATTCCGATGTGAGTTTTTAAGGTTGTGAATGGGTATGTAGTGACCTTGGGATTCGCCCTAGAAATTGCTTCCAGGGGTTGTTCAATGGTGTAAGGCGGATAGCTTTTCATTGAATGTTGTTAAACCGAGGTGCAAGGGCTTTGTTTTTGAAAAATCTGCATTCGATGATTTTTTAACTGCTTTTGATGTTGAAGGAAGCGCAGACTTTTTCTTGGCCTTAATTAGGCACTGCGTAAACAATTTAAAAATTTGAAACTAAACAAACAAAAAGTGAGGCCACGTATTTTAACATTTACGTAATTCAAATTTATTCGTTAAAATAAAACCTAAACTACAATCTAATCGTTGCATCAGCTCCAGTGGAGAACAGCCACAACTGCGCCGGATGCCAACAAACATCCAGAACGCCGAAGTCATCATGTTTCTCATGCGTCTGAAGTTTCTTCAATGGAACGATCAGTGGATCGTTTGATGGCTCGTTTGATGATCTTCTTGGCATCCCAGTCGTAACCAATGTGCTTGTATTCGTCGTACCAGTGCATCGGGATGTTGCCGACTGTGTTTCGTATGTCTTCCTCGTCGGAAGTGTCCGAATTCTCGTATTCCTGGCTGGATTGATTCTTTTGTTCTCCTTGTTGAGTTGTATTTACATCTTTGAGAGGGCTGACTTCTTCTTCTTTGACACTTTGAATTCTCCCTCGACTCGAGGAATTTCGACTGGAGTTGCTTTGGGAGCAACTGGTTCTTTAGCAGGAACTGGCTGAGGTTTCTCTGGCTCTGGTGCTTTTGTTGTCGCCTTTTTCGGTTTTTCGACGGATTTTGACGCCGATGGAGCTGGTGTTTCTGGTAGTTCTTCTTCAATTACACTATCGTCTTCATCGTCCTCTTCTACTTCATCATCACTGCTGGAAATATCTTCAATATCAAGTTCTTCTTCACCTTTATCGTCACCATCATCATCATTCCCTTCGCTGTCATCATCTGCTTCTTCTTTTTCGTCGTCGTCTGCTTGTTTCTTCACACAGTTTCCTTCCTCATCACTCGAATTCCAGCTCATAACTTTCGTCCGAATTGAAAGCCTCATCGATTCCTTCGTGGTCTGTGCTGTCGGCGTCGTCCTAAATACCAATATTTTTCATTAAATCCACCTGAAAGAATTTAGTTTAGTTCTTATATCGAGTTCCAACTTTCTAAGTGAAAACCATGAACTTACCTCTTCACCGCCGTTAATTTCATCTTTTAGTTCAACTTTTTGGTTTTCTTTGATACGCTTGGCCCTCGCACAGAGATACAAATCCAAACAACGAAGGAATCCCTCGCGCAGGTATCGCGGGTAAGCCGGAACTGCTCGCAGCGACTTGTACTTCTGAGGCATTGTCGGTGGGCATGGAATTGCACAGGGGGCCAATTTGAGAATGAGCGGGGTAGTGGGCGTCTGTTAGGACAGGCTTGTGCAGTTCGGCTAGGAAGCTCTTGAATACAGTTGCACAGTCGTGGACTGCTGAGCCTTCGGTCAATTCGAAGGGCTTGTCACTTTGAATGAGCGCTCGCAGTTCGTTTTGCCGGGAAGCTGAGCCGGTTTTAGGGAATATTCCTTCTTGAATAACATCTGCAAGGGAATAACGAATGAATCAACAATCAAGAGTGTATGAACAAGAGAACACTTACTCTCTTCCATTTGAATGAACATTTTCAGTTGCCTAAGCTGGTTAATAAAGTTAAAGTCTAATGACGAACGATTTCATTCCGGGGGACTGGCATTGGCTTTGCCCGATGTGCAACTTTTCATTTTCTTTGATAAACGATTCCATTTCTTCAGTTTTCCTTTCTCATAGTAGACCACTTCATGACAGGGAAGATCAAATCTAATAGAAAGATTTCACATGTAGGAAACGACAAATATTAGGTCTTTCCGTGTAACTCACTCATCCGTATTTAGATCCAGTTGAAAGGACAGATGCATCCGGACAAGGGTTTTAAACTTTTCATAATTACTTCGACGCATTGTTTCCGCAATATCTTTGTCGGATAGATGCGCAACACACACTTCTTCGGTGTCCATTTTATTGAAAAGCAATAAACTTTTAATTTGCTTACATGAAACAGGAAAAACTATCATTTTCAACAAAATAAATCGAACAAAAATCATGCTTAGAAGGGGGACGAGAAAAACATGTTCGTTTATGGTTTTGAATTTTCTATATTGCTCAAAACACTAGATTAAATTTGATAAAAGTTTAGCTAAGTTGTTTTTAATAACATTTAAAATCGCAAAAGCTTAAATTAATATTTTTAAAAGCAAAAACGTAGAAGCATAATATTTTTTCGCGAATTTCTCAAACCGCTTACATTTGAATTGAAAATAATAATAATATGTCAAATATTGTTGACATTAGCTGTCAAAACTTTCACCACAGCAAATAAAAAACTAAAGGCCCGATTGTAGTATTTATGTTGTTTGTTCCTAAGGGTGTCGCATACTATTTCGATTTTTTTGCGTTCTTTTTAAGATTTTTAATATTTTTGATACAAATATTGGTAAATAATAATGTAATTTTATGCTAAAAGGGCAAAGAAACAAAGTAATATATTTATTTTTCATATTACATGAATTTTTTTGCATGTTCAGGTTTTTTTGAAAAATTTGAGCTCAACGGAATCTACTTTTTTGAAATTTGAGCTAGAGGTTTTACACCACGACTGTAATGAGCACACAGGCCTTAAAATTGCATTAGTATTAGTGAGAGGTCCCATAAGAAATGCATTGGGAAACTAACACTTATGCACTTTTAAGGTATAAATGTGAAAATTTCAGCTTGTAGGCCGAAAGAGAGCGAACCACCGAAGTCGGGACTCTAGGTAATATATTTCCTCTATGGTTTACGCTATACGTTCCTCGGGTGTGTGAGCGTCTTAAACCGTTAAACAATAATCGGCTCGTACCAGTGTGGCTTTAGACCAGGAAGAACAACGATAGACCAAATATACACATTGAGGCGAATCCTGGAAAAGACCAACGAATTTCAAGTCGAAACCCACCATCTTTTCATCGACTTCAAAGCTGCTTATGATAGCATCCACTGCCAAGACCTTATGATGGCGATGTCTGAATTCCGGATCTCGAACAAACTGATCCATCAGCTGTGCCGCATGACGCCAAACAATACGCAGTGCATTTTGCAAATGGGTAACAGCTCATCCGATTTGTTTCAAACATGCGCAGGGTTTAGACAAGGAGATGCGTTGTCCTGAGATTTCTTCAATATAGTCCTGGAGCAGATAGTACGCAAAGCAGGTGTGAGCATGGAAAACACTTTCTTCAACAAATCCACCCAGCTCCTAGGATATATGCGGACGAGATAGACATCATCGATCGATCCAAGAGAGATGTGCTTGCGGCCTTCACAGCGATTGAAGAACAGGCGAAACTCGTTGGTCTTGAAATGAACGAGGACAAAACATAGTACATGCTATCAACAAACAAAGCAACATCTGTCCACCGCCTAGGACAAAACGTCACTGTTGGTAGCAGCAATTGCAAGGTAGTTAAGGAGTACACCTACCTTGCAACAAACATCAATCCCACAAACGACACCTTAGTGGAGATCCGAAGAAGAATTACCCTAGCGAACTGCTGCTGCTTCGGTTTGGCAAAATAGCTGGGTTAAAAACTCCCCACTCGAAAGACAAAGTGTCTGCTCTACAAAACTTTAATTTTACCAGTCCTACTCTTAGGCGCCGAGTGCTGGACGATAAGTAAAAAAGGGGAATTGATACAGGGCACTTTCTAAAGAAAAATTCTTCGACGGACCCGTATGAGACGATGGCGAATAGAGAAGAAGGAACAACCGATAACTGTACGAGCTGTACCAAGATTTGGATGTAGTCCAGAAAGCCAAGAAAAGATGACTACTTTGGCTCGGACACATCGAGCGAATGGACGAAAACGGGAAACGCTCCAGCCTAGAAAGCCCCCAGCAGCCCCCAGGAAGACAAGGAATACCGAACCTACGGAACAAGGACCAAGTGACTGGGGATGCCAAAGCGCTTGGTTTCGGCGACTGGAGAGTGCATGTGAGGAAACGTTCCCGATGGATGGCTACAGTATCTCAGGCTGAGATCCTTCATGGGTTGAGAGCTGGATAAGTAAGTAAGTAAGATCCTCGGCTATATTGCACAAATGAATTAAAATGAATTGGTGAAAATGAAAATGAGCTGGTGAAATTCAACTTGACGTAAAAAAACTACTCTAAGGGAATCTAATATAAAAAAGACAAGAGAACCCAAAATAAAACCAAACTATCACGTGGAAAACGCATGCAAGTGATTTTCCATAATGCGTGGTAGTTTTTTTTTCCTTCTTCAACTTTTTTGGTTTGGTGCGCAGAAGGGAAAGGTAGAACTAGAGTTTGAAAGCGGATTGGTACTTTTTGGTTTCTGTTTCCCCTGAACTGCAGTGGAAAAATACTAAGGCACACATGCAGATGCAACGGAAAATTTTATTTCGGATAGAAACACAATTTTGAATCCCACATTTTGTTGTCCCACATGATTTGAGTGTTGGAACGAAACGTGTTCCGTAAAATGATGTGATTTCTGTGGGTCAGGTAAGCGTAGGGGCGTTTGAGTTTTAGTTTATGTATGGTTTTCTTTTTTGACAAAAAAAAAGGTTCTTCTTCCTTCGGTGCAAACTCAGTCCATTCGCTACGCTCTTCTTAACACGTTTTCAAATTTCAAAACAAACACCTTCGATCTTATCCTTAACTCCAGTCGAACCTTCAAACAATTATCACCCGCCAACCAACGTCAACCCAGACAACCTTATCTTTCAGCGACTAGCCAATTGCTAATTGAGCTCAGTGCTCAGACACTTGAAAAGTCATTCAGAATCAATAGAGTCTGGTCAAGATATGGAATCCCATAAAGCAAAAATGATAGGCTTTTCATGCAATATTTCGTAACCCTGAAGTCAGAGATCATGCGGGGGTGCTACAAGAATGTGTGATGGAAAAGAACCGAACCCAACCATGTGCTTTCATGCCGGCTGCACTTTGAACGTCTGATATTATAGCTGTTATCAATTTTGCTATAAAAAAGTCACTAATTTCAGACAGTAATTTTTTTCCGCAAAACGATTAAAACATAATACTTTTTACTCTTGTTAAAATTTTGCTGATTGATCAGAGAACATAGAATTTTTGACGACCCCTTGAATCAATGTTTGAAGCTGACTGATAACGTGATTAGTCTTTGAAGGAATGGCTGTACGCCCAAATGATTAGAGCACCTTTTTTTGGCACAAACATTTTGTTTTAAGAAATTAATTAGTTGTAGATTACAATGAGGTTGTGGGGTTTCTTGCAGATTGTTCTTAAAACCGAGGTGTTATCAGACATGCTCCTAGTTAGTGATTTCCTTGCTATTTAAAGTTTCTACAGTAATCGACTAGTAATTTGACAGATAGGGGGATCTGATTTGACAGGGGGTACCTAGTATACCTACTGATTTTACTCAAGCTTGAAACAAATGTCAAAATGTTGCAAGCAAGATCAGATGAGATAAAGTGAACTAGATTAAGAATAACCCTGGCAGAGTTTTCACAGATAACAATCACTTTTATTTTGACATTCCGAGTTTTAGTGTGACATTTGGTGAAGAGTCACAAAAAAGGAAAATAAAACAAGACAGTATACCTAAATGTAGTTGTAAAAATATCGAGTTGACACTTAAAAGTACTAGATTTATGTAGGGACTTACAAACTAGAACTTTGAACCTAGTGGATATGTCTATAAGAATTGCAGAAGTAAAATAGTTGTTTCAAGTCTTACTTACTTACTTATTTAAGGTGGCGCTACAGTCCGGTGTGGACTTGGGCCTCAATCAACAGTCTCCGCCAGCCAGCTCGGTCCCTAGCTAGCTGCCTCCAGATTTGCACTCCAAGTTGATTGAGGTCCTCTTCCAATTGTGTGCGCCACCTTAGTTGCGGTCTTCCTCTCTTTCTGCGTCCCTCAGGAATAGTGTCGAAGGAGCATTGGTGTTCATGCACTCTAAATGACCAAGCCATCTGAGTCACTGGACCTTGACCCTTCTAGCTAGGTCCACGTCGTTGTACAACCCGTAAAGTTCGCTGTTGTATCTCCTTCTCCATTCCTCATCAATGCATACGGGGCAAAAGATGACCAGAAGAACTTTCCTATCGAAACAGCCTATGGCACATTCATCCGATTTTGTCCAGGTCCATGCTTCTGCACCATACAGCAGGACAGGGATGATGAGGGTGTTGTACAGTCTTACCTTATTTGCTCGAGAGAGGGCTTTTCCGCTCAATTGCTTTCTTAGCCCAAAGAAACAGCGATTAGCAAGAGTAATTGCCCGTGTTAATATCGGAGCCTAGGTTGACAAACTCCTCTACTACCTCGAAGTTGTATGCGTCTATTGTGACGTTCTGTCTGAGCCGCCGGTGCTGTGTTTCCTTCCTCGAAGACAGCATATACTTCGTTTTTCCCTCATTTACCGTTAAACCCATTTTTGCCGCTTCTGTCTCAATTCTCACAAAGGCACCATTGCAGGGGCGAACGCAGAAAAAAATTTCGGGGGGGGGGTTTCAAAAAATATATAGGTATTAAAGGGTTATGGCACTGGTAGTCAGCCCTTTAACTTAATTGTTGTGTTTGCGTGGTCTTTAAAAATTAGTTGTTTAATTGTTGGTCTGTTGGACGTGAAACTTTTTTTTCCGATTTGTTGATATTTGCAGATAAGGAAAAAATATTGCTATTTGTTACCTAAAACAAATTTATTAACTATAATTCAAATAGAAGTTGGATTCTCTTATAGTCGACCCCTTAAATTCCAGTAGTCGGCCACGGAAGTTGTCAGTAGTCAGCTCCCTTTAGTAAATTAATTATTTGTAATTTATAAGCCGTTGTTAAATCTTAAATGTAACCTGTTTTTAAAAAAATTATTTATTTCTAAATAAATAAAACACAACATACAAATACAACAAATAATTAATTAAAAACAATCTTGTTTTTCAGTCAAATATGTATATTATTCAAAAAAATTCAAGACCATTTCCAACACTTAAGAAAAGTACGTCTTCGAAACTTGTTTGAAATTTAGTTTAGTGATTACTTGATATAAATATACATTTTTAATTTTAAACATTACCACCAGCATAGTTATTTAAAATTAACAATAAATTTGATTTAAATAAATATCTACTAACATTGTAATCAATCATGTCGCAAACAGTATTTGTTTCTCTTAAACACCTGGATAATGGTTCATTGGCAGCATAGACAGTTCTGTGATACCTATGTGATTTTTTTTTTGTAATCGATTTTCCAGTCCTTTAAATGCGCCCACGGATTGTGTAATATGTGTTGTATTGGGTAAAAGAGCGTACAAGATGATTCCGTTAATACTCTGCGCATTCCATTGAGACGAGGGATTTGTGGCCATCGACTTAAAGCAGTCCTGAGCTTATTATATTACTTTCCATAATCCGTTGAAACTATATATTGGCCAGATATTATCACATATATCCGGCACACTTTTTGCAACAGCTTGGAGGAGGGAGCACATAGGGAAACACAAGCAAAGGTGTCGTCACTGAAGAGAAAAAGTACCTATACAGTGATCGCCTCATATTCGTTTCCAAGTTGTACAGTATAAAGATTTTTCCAACCTCTTGGCGACTCCTGGTTTTAGAGATAGGCTGAATAATGTTTCATTTCCATTCAGAATCTTGACGGGTCTTCTAAAATACCGGCTGCGTCAATCTCTTCTAAATACTCATACGTCCCGATCGCTCGTCCTCTGCTGTTCTGAGTCCCGCAGTTCATAATGTAATGTGACATCTTGAGAAGGCCTAGTAATACGTTTTCCCTTGTAGGCTATCTTTGAAAAGCAGTCCTACGTTTGTCCTCACGATGGACGTTTGTCACCAAGAGGTCTGTGGGTTTCTGAAGAAAGCCACACTTGGCAAGTTTTTTGAGCCACTTAACAAGCTTTTCACCCCTATCACAGGCCCCGACGTAATAGATTCGTACTACGAATCCCGAAAATTAATATCATAGATCCCGTCGTAATAAAATTATTTGCTACGAAATTCGGAGTTCGTGAAATTGATATCACAAGCCCCGAACGAGTAGGAAGTTTGATAGTTTTTTCTACGAACAGTTTTTTTGATCGGAGCTACATAAATTCAGATTCAAATGGACGTAACAATTCAACCTTTTGATTCGATTGCATAAAAAATGAACACCTATGTTATTTTTAAATCCAAGGTTATCGTGAAAAACTAACAAGACCCAATACGAAAGGTTAATAGAGGTATCCGGCATCATCTATAATGCAATGTTTTGTAAGCATATACATGCATATATAATAATGCAACCCAGTGTTTCTTTTACCTTCCCGATATCTTTTCGAGGAATAGCAAGTTAAGTGTCCGACATTCTGGTCCCTATTAAGCTTCATTTTTATCATTTTATCTGGTTCGTGGCAGTACCCTACGAAGAAATTGAAAAACTTAGCCTTAATTCGAAAAAAACACCACCAATGTAATAAGCCTAAGCGTTCAACCTCAAAAACGGGCAACAGTTATTATCAATGTGGCGTTTTTCGTCAAGACGGCTTCGAAGCTGAAGTGCCTTGACTAAACACCAATTTCAGCCTCACATTCCAATACAGCCATCCCCCATCCCCATCACATTTTCGTTTGACGACCACAGGGACAAAGATTTTTTTTATCTCTTCACAGGGAGGGACCTTGAACACTAGCTACACAGTCTCACGAATTTCTGCTTTTTCCACAAGCTGTATCAGCAGAAAAGCAGCATCAATTAGGACAACACTTCTTTTAAAAATAGCGGTCGATTCATTGGACATAATTTTCGATGACTCGAGCAGTCATACACATCTCTTTGGCTCTGAGCTCTTCCAAAGTGTCGTCAGTTTGTTGGAAGAATCATTTGACCTAACATAGCTTCAAAGACAAATGGTCTGATCAAATGGCCCATTTCTCTCTTTAAGTTATCGATTGTAATTATTGTCGGTGAGCTCTGTGGCTTGTGGCGAAATTCTGTTCTGTTGAAACCACATGTAGTCCAATAGCAATTGTTGTTGAGTCCATATTTAAAAAAAATGACAACTTTCATATTTCACATTCACAACGCAGAAATTTAATTTATGTTTTGAATTTCATATTTTGAAGTAGGTACGTCAGATGATTCCGAAATTCGGAATATTGATTTGTGTGTGGCAATGCCTATATTTATTTCGTTCGGGCCTTATGATTATTATTTGTTCGTATTCGTAGCGGAGCTTTTCGTTCGGAACTTTGCTACGAGGAACTCTGTGATAGGGGTGTTTGTCTTTCGGCTAAACTAAAGACAGTTTCCTGTTCTATTTTCTTGTAGTCTACCTCGAGGGACCTCGTATGCTTCTCTGATCGGCCAATTATGCTGTTATTTTTACTAATACGTTCGAGGTACTTGAGGAATTCGCGTTTTGCTTTCTGTTCGGAACTACCCATTTTAAGAGTGCTGGAAGTTAAGATATTTTTTGAAACTAAGCTTTTGTTATTATTTGCCTACACTACCTATTTATGTTGTTAAAGAAACAAATCATTTGCTAATCTACTAATCATAAAAGGCTGACATAAGAGTACATGCCTTCTAAAGTCAGCCCTTACGTTTATATAAGCGGCTGACTACTGAAAATACATTAAAAAAAAAAACGTTTTTTTGCGCCAATCAAGAGAGAATACAATTTCCATTAAAACTGCATTCTCAGGTAAAAAAATTAAGAAAAAGAAGGTTTCAGCCTTGTAGGACAACGACGCAAAATGATCGTTTGCATTATTTCCTACACGGCGAATACAAAATTGGCGAACATCATTTCGTAATTCGTACGTGTTGATTCTTTAAGGTGTGTGTGAGGATGTCAAGAATAGAAGCTAAGTCACTTCGCTAATGGTTATTTGTTATTTCATAGAAAAAATGAGATTTGCTTGGGACTATCTCCCTAAATGTGAACAAGGAAACCTACGAAAATGAGAAAATCGAAAATGTTTGGCAACAGCGAACCAAAAAACAACAAACAAATGCTTTATTTTTCTTTAGATCTTACACAGATTATAAGTATATAAAATAATAAACTAACATTTTTAGAGCATGGCCTAAGCCGTCTGCCAGTTGACAATATAAACTTTAAAGTAAATTTTAAGTAATTTTTTTTTTTAATTTAAAAGAGTTCATCTATAATTTTTTTTCTGTATGAAAGAGCAAGCTTGACAAATTGAAACAGAACTTTCCAGTCCGCTCCATTGAGAATGGTTATCATTTCATCTTCACTGAGTAAACTCTTCCCGAAAACACTCCTCCGAGATTCCATTAAAATCGGGCATCTGCAAAGGAAGTGGTAGTTGTTTTCCCTTTCTCCTTGGTTGCACAGATTGCAGATTTCCGGGCGTTCCTCTCTGTGCGGTATAAAGTTGAGTGGCAGCAGCTCTCCTCTTGTTTTTAAAACCAGTGACATGAGGTCGGTTGAGTACTCTTCCTTGAAATAACTTCTGGTTGAAAGATTGTAATCGAGCATTGCGTAAATACATCTGCTTGTTGACTCTCTCGCTCTTGCAACGAATTCCTCTCTTTTCTTCACATCAACTGCACTTATGAGATCATAAAGTTCAGCTTTCCATTGTTCTGGCCTACTTTCGTTTAAAGTAAGCTGACGGTCACAAAAAGTAGCTAAGTTGCTCCAACTCTCGAACCAAGATAACTTCCTTCTTAAAATTACCATAGTTATTTTTTTAGGCAGCCTGTTCTCGTTCATGGTTAACGTCTTCAATATGTAGTCTACTTGCATTTTGAGTGTCGAAATGAATAAAGGAGGAAGACCTGTCTCGAGCATGAGAATGTGATTTGGAGTACTGTTTGGAAGCCTCAAAGTTCTCTTTAGAAAATATCTCAAAAGATGTTCCACCTCACCGAATTCTTTGTGACCCCATACTTGTGCGGCGTAGCACATCACTGCCTTCGCCGTTGTTTCAAAAATTCGAAACTTTGAATTGAAATTAACGTCTTTGTTGTGCATAATGGACTTCCACGTTGCATTTAGCGCATTTTTGGATTTGGCCAGTTTCTCCACAATGTGGTTCCTCAGATTCAGATTTCTTGATATTTTTACTCCTAGGTAGTTATAGTCACTTACTACTTCGATTTCCTTGCTATCAAATCTCCACTTTTCGTTGCGACAGTTTGGGCCTCCACCGTTACGAAAGATCATAACCTTGGATTTACTGAGGTTTACCTGAAGCCTCCATTTGTAGCAGTATGCAGCTATTCTGCGAACCATCCATGTTTAACCCCCAAAACCCCTACCTGCGTTCGCCCCTGCACCATTGACATCACTCTGTGTTCTTCCCATTATATCACTATCGTCGGCGTACGCGAGAAGTTGAACAGATTTTTGGAAGATAGCGCCTCTGGTGTTGACGGTGGAGTTTTGCACTATCTTCTCAAGAACGATGTTAAAGAAATCGCAAAACAGCGCATAGCCTTGTCTGAATCCTTTTTTGACGTCGAAAGATTGCGTAAGCTCATTGCCAACCTTTATGGAGCAGCGTGTGATCTCCATCGTCATTTTGCACAAGCGAACGAGCTTGGCAGGGATGCCAAAACTAGACATAGCTTTATACAGTTCGTCTCTGTAGATGCTGTCATACGCGGCCTTAAAATTGATGAAGTTCATAGTTCATAGGTTTTTTCCAGGATCTGCCGCAACGTGAAAATTTGGTCGATGGTTGACTTTCCTGGCCTGAAGCCACATTGTTGACGAAAGGCTTCAGCATTCACATAATACGGCAGAGAGGATCTTGTAGGCGATGTTAAGTAGACTGATTCCTCTATAGTTGGCGAAGTTTAGAGGATCTCCCTTTTTCAGAATCGGGCAAACAATGCTGAAGTTCCATTCAGCGGGCACGCATTCCTCCGACCATATCTTACAGATAATTTGGTGCATGCTCCTATCCAGATCGTCACCTGCTGCTTTGAACAACTCGGTAGCTAGACCATCTGCTCCAGCGGCTTTGTTGGATTTCAGCCGTGATATTGCCATTTTCAATTCTCATTTTCAAAATTGACATACCTACAATACCTAAGAAAATTCTTTAAATCTAATTTAGTTCAAAATAATAACTTAAACACTTCACTGTGCGAAGGCGCCGATTATTTCGCACGCGTCCAAGAACCGCTGGTAATTGTGTCCCAACAGGTTCACCTTATCTCAAAAATGACTAATCTGCCACGAACAAAAAAAAAACCTTAAGGTTATCTCTTTTTCTAAGTTTTCTATTTCAAAATCGTACATGCAAAACACGAGTGATGTTTTGGGGTTTTTCAGTATTTGAAATGGCGCACATGTTTCGAGAAATTGGAAACCTGCTTATTACATTTGTTTTGTTTACTCTATTACATTAAAGTTGCATAATCTCTTAGGAGTCCGCACTTTTAGTCGGATTTGCGTCCTTGGCATGGAATTTCGTCTGATTTGATTGCGGTTCACCCACTCAAACTGATTTATTCGATTCGAATCCAAAAATAACTGCTTCTCGTTGATTGTAGAGCAGAAAACGAATGGACGCCAATCGATGATTGCGCAGCCACGTTAAGAATATTCGTACGTTGCGTTAGTCACGTCACAACATCACGTAGCAGCATCAGAATACAATTGACTCAACTCGGAAATGTTTCTTTTGTTTGTAAACAAAAAGAACGCATGCTCTCTGTCTGCGAAGAGATTTCTTACGTTGCGTGTTGTAGCCAATTTATGAATGACCTTTGTTTTTACTAAATGAAGGAACAAGACGGAAAGTTTTCACAATGATTTCCTGCTGTTTGGATGGGTTTCGAGGCTCTTTACCATATTGGCTTTGCTTTGGTCGACCTGAATGACGCTTACGATGACTAGACAGTGAGATTAGATAACGTCCGCTAATATCTCTTAAACTGATCTACGATTTTTATGAGATTCTGTGCGTCAGTCGTAAATGTCAGTTTTTGGTGGTATCTTAGTCTCGAAACGATAAGCATTTCGAAAGCGGAAAGCTGGTACATTTTGTTGGCGATTGGAAAGAACTCGACACAAACAAAATTTGTATGAAGGGCTGACCTTTTTCTTTTCTTCTGGTTTCCGAGAGATTGGAAAATTTTCGTCTTTAGGCTGAAAAGACTGATCACGCTGTCGATGGGTGATCAGACGGGCCTACTTAAGTATGGTGTACACGTGATCGTCGAATGCATAGCACATAATATTATTTTATGGTATTATTGTCTTGTTGTTGGATTAAGTGTATCTCTGCTTGAGGTTTTTCTTTTTTTTGTGTTAAGACATTTTTATCTACCGAGAAGATATAAAAGCGAGACGAAAGACGATATGTGAGGGATTTTCTGAAGTCTTTTTTTATTTTATTTTGGGACAGCAATTGTTATTGTTTGTCAAATAAACGATCGAGTTGAACAGAGGGTAATGCCGGTTCATAAGTACTCATATGTACCTGATCAATCAGCTGGCGAGAAAGGTACCTTGAGAATCGTTTTCGTTTTGTTGTTGTACCTAGATTGTAGAAAAATGTAAAAGGTGATCGTTTTTTTTTTGTTTTGTTTTGGTCTGAAAGGAGTTTTCCATGTGCATCATAGGGTGACTCATTGAACAGATTTCGTGTATTTTATTTAATTTCTTCGGCATTCCATAGCTCGAAATTTTTTTCTTTGTTTAACGTTGCTAACTCTCTTAATGGCTGAAACACAAACACGCCTTAGCTTTGGCTTCTCCTGACGTTTACATGTTCAGCCATAGGAATAGAATGCCTGCTATCATAATGAAACTTCGATCTCACGTTTCGTACGTAATGTTACGTAATGTGACTCAAAATGGAAGCTCTAGTTCAAATATGCTGAACATTTGCTTTGTCTTACAGCTCAACAGCTGTACAAAAAAGTCAGCAAACAAGATTTATCGATCCTGAAAAAGGGAGATTCTCTAAACTGCCCCAACTACAGAGGAATCAGTCTTCTTAACATATCGCCTACAAGATCCTCTATGCCGTAATATGTGAACGTCTGAAGCCCTTCGTCAACAATCTGATTTGTCCTTATCAATGTGGCTTTAGACCAGGAAAGTCAACCATCGGCCAAATTTTCACTTTGCGGCAGATCCTGAAAAAAAACTTATGAGCTCCAAATCGATACCCACCACCTTTTCATCGATTTTAAGGCCGCGTATGACAAAATCTACAAAGACGAACTGTATGTCTAGTTTTGGCATCCCTGCCAAGCTCGTTCGCTTGTGAAAAATGACGATGGAGAACTCACGCTGCGCCATCAAGGTTTTGGCAACACGAGCTTATGGAATCTTTCGATGTCAAAAAAGGATTCAGCCAAGGCGATGTACTGTCATGCGATTTCTTTAACATCGTTCTTGAGAAGATAGTGCAAAACTCCATCGTCAACACCAGAGGCACTATCTTCCAAAAATCTGTTGAACTTCTCGCGTACGCCGATGATATTGATGTAATGGGCACCTTTGTTAGAGTTGAGACACAAGCAGCAAAAATGTGTTTAGCGGTAAATGAGGGAAAAACGAAATATATGCTGTCTTCGAGGAAGGACACCCAACACCGACGGTTCGGACAAAACGTCACAATAGACGCATACAACTTCGAGGTAGTAGAAGAGTTTGTCTACCTAGGCTCCGCTATTGACACGGGCATAACACCAGTGCCAAGATCAGACGAAGAATTACTCTTGCTAATCGTTGTTTCTTTGGGCTAACAAAGCAATTGAGTGGAAAAGCTCTGTCTCGAGCAACTATGGTAAAACTGTATAGCACCCTCATCATCCCAGTCCTGCTGTATGGTGCAGAAGCATGTACCTTGACAAGATCGGATGAGAGGAAAGTTCTTCGGGTCATCTTTTGCCCCGTGTGCATTGATGGGGAACGGAGAAGATGATGCAACAGCGAACTTTACGGGTTGTAAAACAACATGAACAGAAGAGTCAAGGTCCAGAGACTCTGATGGCTCGGTCATCTAGAGCGGTTGGACACCAATGATCCGGCCCGTAAAGCCTTCGACAGTATTCCCGAGGGACGTAGAAGGAGAGGAAGACCGCGACTCATGTGGCGCACACGAGTGGAAGAGGACCTCAATCAACTTGGAGTGCAAAGCTGGAGACAGCTAGCTGGGGACCGAGCTGGCTGGCGGAGACTGTTGATTGAGGCCCAAGTCCACAAAGGACTGTAACGCCACCTTAAGTAAGTATGTAATTAAACAAGATTTATTAGTTTTTGGAGGGATAGTGATGATGGGGAGATAAATGTCATGCAAGGCAAACTCGAAGTATCGCAATGGAGATGAAGACGAAGCTAAAGAAGAAGAAGCCATAATTCCTTCTTCATTCAAAGACAGTTGGAAACGGAAAACTAGTCAGCCGCTTTGAGGGTATTTTCAATGATTCACAATCACATGACTACACCTCTTCTTCCTCGAGACATTTTGGAATGTTGAAAATCGATCGCTTTCGCGAGCTTTTTTTTTTTTTTTATCGAATATTAGATCGGAGGCTCACTCTCCTTTTAGTAAAAATGTTCAACCCATGTTCTTCTTGTGACGTTCCTCCTAAATCATGCTTACTTTTTTGTACTGACTTGGCGATAATATAAGTGTCTTAAATCCAAAACAAATTTAGGAATCAAATGACTCAATTTGTTAAATGCAGTTATCAAAGTTAAAAACAAATTAAATGACCAAACAATTTTCTGTCAAAACAATAAATTCTTTTGATTAGGTTAATTTAAAATTAGAAAAATCTAAAATAATATTTTGTTTTGCACTTGAAGGCTGTCAATAACAAATGGCTACCGACAAATCAAAAACTAATAATTGCACCTTTTGATAAAGCGCAAAAATGAACTTAATTATTTCAAAATTGTTGCATAAGTTAATAAATTGAAATTTCTATTTTTCACGTTTTCGACTCGTGATTTCAAATTCCACATGTCTTAAATAATGTTCAATCAATGCATTTATTTCGGGCAAAAGGTTATCGTTATTTTTTGAAAGAAAAAAAAAAACGAAAAGAAATTACCGATTGCGAGATTGTAAAAAATATATTTTTTATATGGAATCTCTCTCACGTAGGAAGTGGCTTTTCTTAATCTCCATGGAATATTAATTAAGTTATTGGATGAAATGTTACAATTTTTATTGACCTTGATTCCGCAAGAGTGTACTCAACTCTTATCAGTGAAGAATCATGCATTTATTCAACATGTTGCCCTTAATCGCCCTCTGAATTAAAATGCTCTTAAAAGTCTTTCCTCAGATAAAGAGATCGAAGTCGAAGTGTCATCAATCAGCGTATTGGCGGGAACTTGTCACGGTGAATGTCTATCTCCATCAAATTTCGTCTTTAAGCGACTTTTTTGGAAATATGCCAACCTAGTTATCTGAAATCAGCCCAACAAAAGTCATTATCTTAATCCAAAATTTTCAATGCCAAAGATTAAGTTAAAGAACTCCACGAGACCACCAATGGAAAGCAAGAATGACTTTCGCACGTATTAATATCTTCGCAGAGCATGAACATTCTGCTATCAGGAGTTTATTTAAAAAATTGATTTTTCAAGTGCCCCCTCCCAAATTTTGAGTTTTTGGTTTTTTATTTAACAACAAAAAACATGTGTACGCCAGGAGTGATTTTGCCATTTTCATATGAAGGTGTTTAATCAACTGCAGATTAAAATGCAACGTCGATAAAATTCTTTAATCTAAGGAATTTTTTTTAATCCATAGATACATATTGATACATTATTGTAAACAATAAAAACACACTCCACACCTGAGAAGTGATCAACAAATATTTCAATGAATCTGCTTTTTCTACTTTTCATGAGCTCGAGGATGGCATTACTTGTCTCCATAAAAGAAAAAGCATAGAACAATGGACATTGAATAAAAAGAAGTAGTTTAACTCGTTATTTCTGGATATATCGGGCTTGAAGTGTATACCTTCACTTCAGAGCCCACATCTTCCTCACGTGTGTCTAAGTATCTAGGCAACACCATTTAAGTGCTCCATAAGTCAGTCGCAGTGAATGAACTTTAACAAGACCATGTTAGAAGTAGAGAACCATGTGCAGACGCCTCTCGACGGATATAATGATGTATAGACACACAATGTGAGAAACCAGAAATTCCTTAACAATTGGTTTGAACTAAGGAAAGGTTTTGCAGAAAAGCCGGTCGCATTATCGTCTTCGTATTGAATGTCGACCTGGAAATACAATTATTTGTTTTACCGCGAACCACAATAATTGCTTATTTAGAAGAACTGCGATCCCAATTAATATAAATGAGTCACTTCTATGTTGAAGACTGAATCTTTCTATTCTTCAGTGAAAGAATGACAGTTCGAGGTCCAATGACCTAAGGATTGCGTATTTTTGTGTTTCATTCGAGAATGTGTTCGAACTTGTGCTCAGATGCCTCTTAAGCTCGTTAACCTTAGCCTTCAGAGACGATCAGTGTACTATCGTTATCAATGTGATGCTTAGAAGAAGAATCGAACTCTGCTTCGTATAAACGTTGCAAAAATCGTCCAAGTTCCAATTAAAACCAACGATTCCGGTTATCCATTCTTGGCGAAGTGAAGCTGACTAAGACTCAAGCTAATTTGAACAAGACATGGACCAAATGGGTGTAATGGCTGAAATACAAACACGCTTTAGCTTTGGCTTCGCCTGACGTTTACGAGTCCGCAGACGACATTAACATAATTGGAAGAACACAGCGTGATGTCAGTGGAGCGTTTGTGAGTCTTGAGACGGAGGCCAGGAAGATGGGTCTAGCGGTTAACGAGGGCAAGACCAAGTTAATGCTGTCAACAAAAAAGAACTTCCAACATCGACGTCTTGGAGCAAACGTAAACATTGACAGATTTAATTTCGAGGTAGTTAAGAACTTTGTCTACCTGGGATCCGCTATCAACTCAGACAACAACACCAGCGCTGAAATCAAACGAAGAATCACTCTTGTCAATCGCTGCTTCCTTGGACTTAGAAGGCAATTGAGTAGTTAAGTCCTTGCGCGAGCAACTAAAGTGTCACTCAACAAAACCCTCATCATCCCGGTCCTCATGTATGGTGCAGAGACATGGACTATGACAAGATCCGATGAAAACGCTTTGGGCTGCTTTGAGAGAAAAATTCGATTGATTTTTGGTCGAGTCTGCATAAATGGAGAATGCAGACGAAAATTTAATCAGCGACACTGACCTAGCCAGAAAAGTTAAGGTCCAACGACTTAGATGGTTGGATCATGTTGAGCGAATGGAAAATAATGCTCCGGCTCGTAGAGTCTTCGAATCCAACCCGGAAGGACGTCGCAGAAGAGGAAGACCACGACTCAGTTGGAGCACACAGGTATGGTAGAGGACCTGAACCAACTTGGCGTTCGAAACTGGAGACAGCTAGCTAGGGACCGAGCTGGCTGGTGATGTTTGTTGGGTGAGGCCCTGGTCCGACATGGACTGTAGCGCCACCATAAGTAAGTAAGTTTGTTTGTGCTTCAGCCATAAATTTCTTTTACGTTTACGTTAACGTTACTACGTTCATGTAGTGGAGTTAATCCACAAAAATTAGAACGTATCGGAGTGAACCTTTTCTTCGACAAAGTGGAGCAAATTTCCTCCGATTGGAGCAAGATTCCAACCCTGACTGAGGATCAGGCACTTTAGCGCTACAGTAAATAAGTGAGTCATGCCGTTTTCCGTAACGGCATAAGACCTTTTTAACCTTAGCGATATACTGAACCTATAACCCAAAGTACAAACTACCTAAACTGTATCTATACTTTTGCCGGTATGAAATGTCAATGTCAATATTTCCGCCTGCAAGCGTGATCTCTAATCTTGCCTAGTTCCTTATGCGATGCGTGCTAACTTAATCTTTGCCCTCTATCTCTACGCAGCAACAAAATATTTACAGTTTCTTTCATTCCACCTACATTTTTGAGTTCAAAAGTGATCCATCGATTTACACTCACTCAAAACATTTTAAAACACTCTCAGCAGAGCGTACAAGTATCAAAATTCAAAGTAAATTGTTATCAACTCAAACTCTCTGAGCTGCAAGTCAAGTAACAGCCCAACGTGAAATTCAGACTTTTCCATGTTTATGACTTGAGTGTATGCCCATGTTGAATTTAGTTGAGAACTAACCATTGTGGTGTTCATACCGTGGATCTATTTTTACTTCAAGAAATTGAATTCATTTTTCGGAAGAAAATAAAAAATTGCTGACTCTTACTTGGAATATTGAAAAATTTCGAAATATTCCATCAAAGTGTACAAAAAATACACTTTTCTTTGTGTCTTTCGTGTTGCCCTTAATTTAAATACTTGCGTTCCAATTCGGGTGGCAAAGTAATGAAAAAATAACGGAAATATTTTTAATATATAAAAAAAAACTTGTAATCCGAATATAATATAACTTCGCAGTTGTTTGAAGAGAGAAAAAAAACTGTTAACTAAGTGAAAAAATTCAAATTTTGACGATCAAACATAATTTCTTTGTTTTGGTTAAATAAAGTTCAAAACGAACAAAAAAAAGGAGAAAATAATTGTTTAAATAACAAAAAACAATTTAAATGAAAAATCGAAACGTCATCAGCAGTTTATTGCTTACGATCGTACAACAAATGGATAGAGCTGCTCTTTTATCATTCAGCAGAACAAAATACGAAAACTATTCCCTAACCAGCATTTAGAGTTTTTTCTTTTATTAATAAAAAAAATACCACGTTGCCAAAGATATACCATCATCATCAACCACGGAAGACCACTTCCTCTACAAAATATATAAGTAGTTATCGATTTTGTTGAAAATAAAATTTGGGGTTGAAAACCACCAGCATTATCTGTGATATACATTCACCACGTGAAGAATTTCCATAGTTAAGCTGAACTCGCACATAAAAATCCCTGCGAATTTGGTTGGTCACATTTTTGAAAACTAATTAACCGAAGGAAAAAGAAATAAAACACACGAGGAAATCCATTTTGAAAGGGAAAGAAATTGAACTACCCAACCCACACATACTTCCAGAAGAACTATATACAACATAGCTGCATCAAACAAAATGTCTTCCTTGCCGGAGAAATCGCAGCAAATAACTGCAACTCTAACTGCAGCACCAAGTATCGTTTCGTCATCGACATCATCGTCATCGAAACCAATGATGACAAAGGCATTTTTCTTTCGATCGGACTCGATAAAAAAGATCAAATGCACTGCTGCTTACCCTTTCCAAATTGCTGGTATGTTTGAACATTGATTTAACAACACTATTTCCTTAATTCAATTTTAAATAAACATTTATGTAACCTTTAAGACAGTAATTGTTATTTATGTGCGATAGGCAGGGCCGGGCTTTATTTTACTAGAAAAATTGTAATCTAGTTGTTTTTCTGTTTTTAGTTCATTATCAAATGTGTGATCAGGTAATTGTAGCTACGCTTTATGGTTTTTGTTCTTTGACTACTGATTAACACACTTCCGGTATACGAAGCGTAACATAATCTCTGATAGTCTGATTCAACCAGCTGGCATGTCCGGTAAATGGTTAAGTTCTGTTTTCAGGTTTAAAGGCAGAAGCATTTTTTCCGAAGATTTTATTGAAAACTTAAAACATACATTTCCGTGTTTTTGTTTAAACGGTCCATTTGATACGCACAGAAACATTCCTTAAATTATTTTTATTGCCGTAAAACAGTAAGGCCAGAACTATAATGAACGGAACGGAGCGGACGGAGCCGTCAGTAACTGAGAGAGAACAAGAACTTCGTATATTGTGACTTAAATAGCGGATTGCTCCGTTTCGTCAATTTTCGTTCAGTTTTGCTTACGGACGTAAACTACGCCCCCTTCGCTTTTAACGGACGAAAATTTGACAGTTGACTTTATTTTATTTCTGAGGAGGAATTCGATTTGTTGTTGATTTTAAGTTATTAATTTTTTGAAATTGCTTGTTTGTTGTATGGCAACCGAAATTCACAGATTATTGAAAATGAAAAACGTATATTTTATTTTGAAAGATACTTCCGTACACATCCGTCCAGTTTGGGTAATGTAATGTGTTCACTTGACAGTTCGGAAGGCAGCGTTTCGTTCGGTTATAACTAGGGCAACCAAAAATATGCTCTATAAAAACCATTTATAGCGCTTTAAATATGCTCTAAAAAGCCAATTATATGCTCTAAAAATATGCTCTAAAAATTTTGAAATAGCAAAAAATCTTGTTTTTTTTTTAAGTTTATTGACTTGTCAACAAAAAAAAAAAAACAGAGGTCAAAATATATTTAGAGAAAAAAAAAACAGAGGTCAAAATATATTTAGAGACAAAAAAAAAACATAAAAAGCTAAATAAATACCAAAAATCAAAAATGAAAATATAAACCAGAATAATTTAAAAAAAAAATATTTGTTAAAATTTTTGTTGCAATAAAGGAAAACATTTTTACTTAAAGTTTTTTCTCTGAAAACATTTTTGTAGGTACATCATCTGCCAGTTATACGTGCAAACTTTAAATAAACTCTAATTTTTCCGAAATATCGATAATTGTTTTTTTATTTTTTCGATATTGGAGTCGATGGTATTAATTTTAACTTGGGATCGATCAATAATTTTTTGTTAACTGAAGGCCGCTTGTTTCGAGTTGTGCAATACATTTCAATAAAAATGTATATTTGGATGATAGAAATATCAAGTCACGTTTAATGCCACTTCATTAGAACAATTGTTTTTACAACTCGTATTGCAGCTGATTCCTCTTCATGTAGTGTTTCGAAAAGTCTTTCCACTTTTTTTTTTAAACATTTCTACACAGTAAACTGCTTCCCTCCAAGTTACCCAACGATTCGTAATCGTTTGCGAAGGAAGAGGTGTTTCCGGTGCAATACCCTTATTCTTGACGGAGCTTTTTTTCTCGTTTGCGATGAAAATTTCAACTTCTTGAAATTGACCTCGAAGTGTTTCACAAGTTCTATGGAGCCTGTGGGCCTCACAAGAGACATGCGTTATTTTTGGATAAAATACTTGAATAGCATCGCGAATTTTTCGAAAAAAAAAGTTTAAAAAAAATATTTACTCTAACATTTGCAACAAAAATTACAAATAATGATGAAATATGCCAAAATATGCATTTTAAAGCAAAATATGCAAAAATATGCATTTATAACAAAATATGCTAAAATATGCTCTAACGAATAGGGTCCAAAATGTTTGTTTTTTCATGAAACGTATTTCTATCTTGTCAATTGTCAAATGCGACGTTCCAAAAAAAACATGCTCGAGCATATTTTTGGTTGCCCTAGTTATAACACTAGCTTCCGTTTGACGATGTTCACATTGGATTCTTTCCTCCGACTTATCTTGACGTCTATATGTTTTTTCTCTTTCGCACTTGCTAGTAAGAAAAAGACAACAAAGTGAGGCAGTATTTTCAAACCAAACTAAAAATTTATGGATTTTTTTTGACATTTGGCATATGGCGTCAAATTAATTAGGCCAGTTCCACCTTACAACATCTCACTGAGATCTCAGAGATTTTTTAAGTGAAACAAAAATGAGAAATGAGATTTTTTTCTGAGATCTCTGAGATGAAAATATTTTGGATTCGATTTCTCACTCAGCTATTTCGACGTGACTGACATATGTACAATAACAATTTGTAAGGTAACTATTTTATCTCAATGAGAATTGAGAATTATGTTCCACCAAATGATTTACCTCAGTCAAAATGACATTGAGATCTCATGTGGCTTTTCTTACAACCCAAGAATTGATCAGTGACGTAAAAGTGGTAATTTTTTTTCCCTTAAACGCATTTCTTTCACAAAGAAATTTAATTTTTTTCTCGAAGGATTGATTTCTCTTGAATCTCTTTTTGGAGACGGATTTACACATGATTGTACACGGATTTTACATATATATACTACGTGTTTGACATTTCTGAGTTTTCTCAGACAACAAAGACATTCAAAACAGGGATTGATTCGTTTTTGCAGATTTTTTACACGCCAAAAAACATTGAATATCAGTAGCAATTCTTCTTTGTTCTATGAAAAGCCACATCAGTGAAATGTTGTTAGGTGGAACTGGCCTATTGTCAATTTATGACAACTATAAGACGTCAAAGTGAGTCTGGAGCGTTCACACTACTTTTGTATTTGAACACGACGGATTGGCCTTACTTCAAAATAAGTCGGCGGAAATAGTCCAATGTGAACATCGTCTTTGAATCCGCTTATTATAGATACCCCTTAACATGTACATAATGTAGACACTTCTAGATGACGTTTTTAACTTCATTTTTTTCTGACACATGTACTTGTCACATTCTATCAGGTCAACGCACGCCAAAAAGACCTAGTAGAATTTGGGAGCTTCTGACATTTTTAACGATTGGACAAGTAAAAAATAGTTCTGTTTGTTAACAGTTTTTCAAATCAGAAAGAAAAGAATATTCTCCGAAAAACCTTGATTTCAACTTCCTACAACAAGTACCCATACCCAAATAGATCTAAAAAACAATTTGGACTTTATTTTGACAGCTGACATTTGTGTAATTTTACTTAACTTACTTACTTATCCGGCTCACAATCTATGAAGGATCTCGGTCCTTCGCATGCCCTCTCCGGTCCCCGAAATCAAGCGCTCTGGCATCCGCAGTCACTTGGTCCTTGTACCGTGGGTTCGGTCTTCCTGTCGTCTCGAACCTGGGGGTTGCGATGAGTTGACTTTCTTGGATGGAGCGTTGTCGTCCATTCGCTCGATTTGGCCGAGCCAATGTAGTCGTCTTTTCTTGGTTTTCTGGACTACATCCACATCTTGGTACAGCTCATACAGTTCTCGGTTGAACCTTCTTCTCCATTCGCCATCGTCGCATAGGGGACCGAAAATCCGTCGAAGAATTTTCTTTCGAAAGTGCCCAGTATCAATTCCGCTTTCCCAGCACTCGACACCCCGCCGCCGCCGTAGAGTAGGACTGGTAAAATCAATGTTTTGTATAGCAGACACTTTGTCTTTCGGGTGAGGAGTTTTGAACCCAGTTATTTTGCCAAACCGAAGCAGCAGCGGTTCGCTAGGGTAATTCTTCTTCGGATCTCCACTAAGGTGTCGTTTGTGGGATTGATGTTTGTTCCAAGGTAGGTGAACTCATTAACTACCTCGAAATTGCTGCTACCAACATGACATTTTGTCCTAGGCGGTGGACAGATGTTGCTTTGTTTGTTGATAGCATGTACTTTGTTTTGTCCTCATTCACTTCAAGACCAACGAGTTTCGACTGTTTTTCAATCGCTGTGAAGACCTCAAGCACAGCTTTCTTGAATCGACCGATGATGTCTATGAAGCTTAAAACTTCTTAATATTTCTCCTTAAAAGGAAAATGTAGGTTAAGTTATTATCATTTTTAATTACAGTAATTTTAACTCAAGATTTTCAAAACTCGAACTATAAAACAAGTTATTCTAAGACCTTATACCTTTAGTTCGCGTTGAACTTAAGTTTTTTTTTATTATCCAAGAATTAAATTGTTTATACTTAGTTGTTTAAGTTAACACTTAAACAATTCTCATAAACAGGCTGTTCATTTAATCTCCGTATCTTTTTCCATTAACACATTCGTGATAGAAGATAAATGCATAGGCAACAAGATGAAGATATCGTTCTGAAATAGAAGACCTTAAAAAAATGCTAATTGTGCATTCAAGTTGCTATTTTTTTTTGTATTTTGTTTCGTCTAGAAACAGAAAATATTTATCTAATTGTAAACAAATTAGCACCACCTGTCAGAGAGTATTGATGTGATCTATTTTGATCATGGGCCAACAACTGTAACGACCTTTTTTCCCGTGGTTCTCTTGGGCTGGTATATTCCCGGCGGCTAGCTCAAGTCGCGGGTTCTTTGAACCTCGGTCGTTAACAAAAAATCCAGCCATCATGCGTCTCTGGTGTTGGTCAGACGCGCGAGCAAGTTGCCTCAACCCCCCCTTCCAACGATTGCCTCCCTCGCTAGGGCAATCCCTTATCATGGCTTCTTCCCTCTTTATCCCATCATTTCCCTTTTCTTTACCGTCCTCTCATCCCTCTATTGTAATTCACTCTACTCCATATTCATTATGCTTGCGAACGTTTCAACTCAGTCTCAATATCAAAAGAAATACCATTGTTCTGTTATTCATGTGAAAACATTAAAATCATTTTATTATTGGCGTTAAAATGAACTTAGTATTCTAATAAAAATTATTCTTAAAAATGATTAATTACAAAAAAAAATTAATTTAAAATAAGGTGGCAATCATATTCTTGTTCCAAAATCTTGACTTCAATCAATAAAAATCGTCTTCGATTTATTATCAAGATTGGATTATCGAAATCTCTTTTGTCTTCTTTTCTTTAAAATTACCTTACTCAATACTTTTCAAACAAATTACCACTCGATCAACTCTCTCTTTCTTTTTATCGCGAAGTTAAAATCACTTGAACGAAGATACTTCAATATATGTATGTATATGTCTTACTTTCAATAGATCTGACATGCAAGAATATATGTAGGTATATACAAGTAATTTAAAAATGACTCACCGAGTGAACTCCTGCGGAAGTGGCCACTGCTGCTGGTTATCACCTTGGTGTGTTGGTGTATATGTATGATGTAAATTATCCTTACAGACTAATATATAATATTGAAATAACTTATCTTCTATTGATTTCGCGATAAAAACTGTTTTCTTTTCTTTTACGTTTCGCGAAATGTATATTTTGAAATCAAAATTTAAAAACGTTATACTTGTTGCCTCTTTGAATGGTAATACAAATTATTCAAATTTAAATCAATTAAAAAGATTATACCTACTAATTAACATACAATCGACAATGAAAAATATATATGTATGAAATGAATATGTACTTTGATCAATGCAAATATCACAAAAAAAAATGAAATTAAAATAAAAAAATATGTCAGTGGTGGGATTCGATCCTGGGTCCTTCAACTCGGATGCCCTTTTTCCAGCGCCGGAGCGCTCTAGGCTACCAGGACGTTTGGTTTGGAGTCGGCCAACTAGGGTTTTGAAATCGACAGCCAGCCACGTGATTCCTTTGTTGGTTTTTGGTGGTAGAGCTTAATATGAAACCTTATTAATTTTTATGAAATCCTGATACAACATCGAAAATCATACCTTTTTTACTAATCCTGGCACTATTTAAATAGTTTAGTCCCTGTTTAGGTAATTTCCAATCACAATCACTTAACACTTTTGACTTGATTCGATTTTATTTTATTCTCAAAAACGACTTTACTTATACTTATATATTGATGTATAGGTATGTTCTCTATATATAGACGATGTAGGTATGACTTTTTGGTTCAAGTTTTTTTTCTGATTTTTTTTTTGGACTTAACTTGTCTTCATATCAACTTGCTAAATACCTTTGAATTCTTGACCCACAACGACACAGCTAGCTACCCAATTTCAAGAAGATTCTATAGTCTGGAAAAATTCAGCAAAGCTATTCCTTAGCGGTGTTTCTCTTTGCTTTACAACCACACTAATCCAATAGTCCTCATATAACTAATATAAGCAAAACACAAATGCATCCCTGCTACGGTGACATTGAAAAATGTTGCACCTTACCCACTATGAATTTGAATTCATAGTCAACATTTCGAGACTTTAATGCACTCTGGGCAAAAGATGTTGCATACTTTAGGGATACTTTTGAATTCTAACCGTTGAAAGTATTTTAAATACGGAACGAACTGATTTCAAATTTGAATTTATGTTCATTATTAAACCTAGGTTACAGGGCTTTGCGTTTTCCGGGTTGACACCACACCAGGAATATGCAAATGAACCCACGATTAGTCCATTCAGGAAGACGAAAATCAGATCGAAGTTTCTTACTCATTTCTTATACCAGTCATAAGGTCAGCAATGCAACCTTAACCAACACAATCACATACACATTGAACATCGAAATACGACAATGCCGAAAGAAAATGACTCATCTGATTGCAGTTTCAGATGATGAAGTACCTACAAGCAGATTGACAAAAAAAATAATCAACTCCAATCGACGACACATGCATGCACGCATACAGACAAGACAATTAAAGTTCGATTGCATAACAAGTGCATTGGCAAACGGTTATGATGAATTTTTTTTTGTTTCGTTCGTTTTGCTTTATGACAGAGTGTTTTGCCGTCGGTAGACAAACAAAAAAAAAATGTTTTGCCGACGGGAAATGAATGTTGTATTTATTTTATTTTGTGTGTTGAGCATTATTTAGGGTCATGATTTATGTCATATTATAAAAACGTGGGACGCGAACCCACTTAAGTTGTAGTCTAGCCGGGCAAAAATGAATCTAGGTAGATTATAAAATCATCTATTATACAAAAAAAAAACGAATTCATTGCCGCATATCCTTAGCATGGAAGATGCCTATGGATTTGCCATTTAAAGTTTCTAGCTCGTACATGCAACTACCTAGGACTTTTTTAATGCGACACTTTATGAATTTAGGCAGAAGTTTAGCGTTGATTCCTTGAGTGAAGTTGCTCTGAGCGAAGTTTCTATGAAACACCTCTTGACCTTCGCGGTACACAATGTGTTTAGCGCGGGTGTTGTAGGTGTTTTTGCACTTAACGTGTGCCCTGAATAAATTCTCTGATATGGTCTGCCTCGCGAGTGAAGTCTTTAATGCGGTTGGCAAGACTAACATTTCCGAATCGTTCAGACCGTTTAGGTCGCGCAATATTCTATATGACGAGCCGTGGCAAATCATATTTTGGCCGAATAGAGCAAAATAGGGTTGACATTTTATGGAGTCATGCACATCCGATCTGAGGGAGCAGGCTATGCTTGATAAATGACTATCCCAGTCATTCTGTTCCTTCGAGATCAAAACCCTGAGCTTGCTCAACAGGCTCCTATTAACGCGTTCGGAAATGTTAGCCTGCGGTGAGTACAAGGCTGTACGAATATGTTGCACTCCGTATTCGGACAAAAACTTCTTGAACTCATTAGAGACAAACTGCCGACCATTATCAGAATGAATATATTCAGGGGTGCCGAAAGTGTGAAAAATGTCGTTTTCGAGAAAGTTTATTACTTTCGAAGATGTTGCTTTGTTCAAAGCCTTAAGGAAAACGAACTTAGTGAAGGCATCCACCACAATGAAAACATACACATTTCCTCTTTTCGTACGCGGATAGGGTCCCAGAAAATCCACATATAACCGTTGAATAGGTCTTTCCGACACAATCTGCTTGGTAATGGGAGGTCGGAGGATAACGTTTGGAGCCTTTACCATTTTGCATGTTTCGCAGACACTTACGAAAAGCTTTATTTCTTTTGCCATGTTTGGCCAAAAATACTTTTCTTTTACTCGGTTGTACGTTTTGGCAAAACCGCTGTGGCAACTAAGCCTTGAATTGTGAGCTGACTCAATGCATTCTTGAGTAAGTGCCTTTGGTACCCACAGACGCCATAACGCATCCTCTTCGTTCACATCACCATTCCTGAATCTAACCCTTTTGTAAATATATTTTCCCGATACAACTAGATCAGGAAGCGCAGATTGGTTGGAAAGGATGTGCTTTCGCAGCTCTGAGTACTGCTCTGAATCGAATTCACTCGAATCCAAATCTATTTCTTTGCCTAACATGGTCGAATCAATTTCACTTACTACGTCCTCCCCACTGGTAACGTCTGCCGAAATCTCTTCCATCTGCATTCGCGACAAAGCATCAGGCACTACGTTGAGGGATCCCTTACGATGCTCGATACTAAAGTTATACCCTTGCAACTCTAGACTCCATCGAGCCAGTCGTCCAGACAACTCCTTCATTGCCATTAGCCACTTAAGGCTAGAATGGTCGGTTATTACTTTAAACGGCAATCCGTCAACGTAGGGTCTGAATTTTCGTATGCTCAATACAGCTGCAAGACATTCCTGCTCCGTTACCGTGTAGTTCTTTTGTGCCTTGTTCAACTTCTTCGACATGTAGGCAATTGGCGATTCATCGCCGTCCTCATCGAGCTGAAAAAGCACACCACCTACACCATCCGAAGATGCGTCACATTGAATGACGAATTCTTTCTTAAAATCTGGTTGCCTCAGCACTGGAGCAGAGGAAAGTGCAGTCTTCAATTTGTTGAATGCCTCTACGGCGTCAGAAGTAAGTTCAAATTTAGTCTTCTTTTTTAGACAGTCTGTTAATGGAGCGGTAAGATCAGCATAATTTCGTATGAACCGACGATACCAGCCGGTTAGCCCTAAAAATCTCCGAACCTGTCTGATTGTTGTCGGCAAAGGGAAATTAACCATTGCCTCCACCTTGTCAGGATTAGTCTGCAAAGTACCCTGGCCTATAACATATCCGAGGAATTTTATCTGCCGCATGCAGAACTTGCTTTTATCGAGGTTAATCGTTAGATTTGCACGTCTTAAACTCGCCGCCACTTCGTCAAGGACGCGCATATGCGACTCAAAGTCTGGGCTACATATTAATAAGTCATCTAAGTAAACAAACACATTATCACGAAGATGACTTGGCACGACTTGATCAATAACTCTGCACATTGTTTGGCCAGCGTTACTCAACCCGAACGGCATGACTTTAAACTGGTAGAGCGGTCTACCAGGCACTGCAAAGGCGGTTTTCTCGCGCGACTTTTCATCTAAGGGAATTTGCCAATATGCGTCTTTCAAGTCAATCCCCGTGATAAAATGTGTGTCTCTTATCCGACTAAGTAGACCCTCGACATGGGGCAGCGGATACGCGTCCTTGACTGTCACGGCGTTGACTTTTCGAAAGTCTAAGCACAGTCTTACCTTACCAGGTTTTCTGACCAAAACTACCGGGCAACTCCACGGCGAGTTACTAACCTCGATAACTCCAAGATCTAACATACGGTCCAGTTCCTTATAAACTTCCTCCTGACGCACTGGAGACAATGGATAATGTCGAGATTTGATAGGAGTGGCATCGCCAGTGTCGATAACGTGACACCCAAGGTTGGTTTTACCCAAACCCAAGACAACAAAATTCGGAAAAAGATTTTTAGTTTTATCTAACTTTAATTTTTGCTCTGGCGTCAAGTCAATTAATTCTGCTGAGTCTTTAAAATTATTTTCATTTTCATCATCTTCGGGACCGTTCTTGATTTCACAAATTTCTGGCATGAGGTGAAACTCGCGCCAAAAATTCATCCCTAAGTAAAGTTTTTGGGTGAGGTTGGGGATTAGGTAGTAACAAATGGTCTTGGTAAAACCGTTATAAGTTGTTTTTATTTCGCAAAAACCAACAATGTCGTGTGCCTTGCCATCGGCCGTACGGACTTGATTCTTGTATGGTTTTACAACGGCACCAATTTTGTTTACTAATTCCTCGCCCTCGCGTCCAATCACCGAGATGGATGCCCCACTATCTAACAATCCGAAAACGGATTCGTCATTAAGCTTAACATTGGCATACATTCTGCCATCCGAGCTATTTGAGATAATGGACTCTAAAATTTGTTTACGAATTTTTTTTTGCTGTTGAAATCGTCGGCGACACTTCACTATATGAGTCTTTGCTGGATCATAAGTATTTCGAAAGATCCTAGCTCGAACCTTATAATAGTTAAGCTTGCGATCGTGAAGGGATTTCAATGCGTACGTCTTGATTGGATGTTCTTCAGATGATTTTGGATTTTCGGTTTTTGTTCGTTCCAAGATCTTGAGTGGAACGCTTTCATTGTCGACTTTATTTGGGACTTCGTTTGAAAAAGATAATTTTGGATTGTTTACTGAGAGTGGTCTTGAGTGTTCCTGGTGGAACGAATCTCCCCACTCTTCCGTTCGTTCCCTTGCCAGTTTCCCGTGTGCTTACCGCACTCGACAGTAGTCACACCCTTTGCACCGCAAAGAAAACAATGCAAAGTTCTGGTCCGTGAAGGACAAAAGTGATAAGCATGCCCTTTTTGGTCACAATTCCAACACACGAAATTGGCTGTTGAACCTGGTTTACGAGAAGTCATCATGGCCGCCACTTCTTCACTTTCATTCAAAATTACTTCCGTATCATCAGATGCAACAATCTCATGAACCGATTTTTGAACCGAAGCGCGTTTTGACAAAAATCGTTCCACTTCCCTAGCTTTATTTCGCAACTGCTCTAAGTTGTGGATGTTTGACGCCAATAGGATCTCTCCCAACTTCTCTCTAGAATTGTTTCGAATCACGTCTACCAACTTGCGTTCATCGAAAGGCTCCTTGAGACGGTCATTCAGACCAGCAACTGAATTATAATAATCATCGAATGATTCCTTTTGACCTTGTCTTCGTTTGGGTACCTTTTCAGATAGGCCCAAAACCATTTGTTAGCCCTACTTCCCGAACTCAACAAAATATGAAAGTTGGAAATCATTTGTTCGTCCGAATAACCCCAAGATGATTGCAACCTATTAACCTTTAAAAGGAAATCGGACACGTTCTCCGAACCATCATAATTGATGTGCCACCTGTCAAGCCTACACGAACTAATGTTGCTTGACATCATAGATGGTACATTGGATGTCCTTTGCTCCGGCATCCGTGACATGAATTCGCGTTGAGCGATCTCTTCGAAAGGATTACTATTCCTTGGATTACTCGTATTAGGTTGTTGTTGTTGTATACCTAATGACTCGAGTTTCGCAATCACATTGTTCATAAATACATTCAATGTTTGCACCAACCTAACTTGATTACCAGTTATTGTGCTTTCAATGCGATCCATTAATTGCAAGGCTGGATCAGGTTGATCGTCACTGCTATGGTTTGCATTGTTCTGCTCACCTATTTGGCCACCCTCATCAGGCGGATTATCGCTGTTCTTATTTGTATCATTCATGGTGGATGTCAAATCGGAAACAATTGAATTTAAATCCTCAGAAAAACAAAATGTATTATCTAAATCGAAACGATCAATTGTTCGTAAAAATCTCCTATGAAAATCTTCGAACTGAGCTTCCGTGTGTGCGTTGAATTCTACTAATTGATTGTGCAACGAAGTTCGACGACTTTCGCTCATGCCTTAGCCCCACTACTCTTCGGACAAACTTACTATGTCTGTGTGTGTGATTATACTTCTAAAACTTTATAACCCAATCGAAATTTAAAAAAAAAATGTGTGTGCCAGAGTTCAATTCAAATTCAAAGCTAAATTCTTAATGCTTATGGAAGCCAAGTTCCAAAACAAAAATCAAATATTGAAGTCGAATAACAAGACTTGAATTTAAAAATTCAAAAAAAAAAAAAAATTTCAGGTTCAAATGTACTTGAAAACGATCTCAAACTAACCTATGTTAAATTCAAAAAGTAATTTCAATTTGTTGATTTCAAAATCAAACAAAAAAGTTCATTAGTATATTTCAGAATTATATCAATTCCAACTACACTACAATCCACAAAACTATTCAAAACCAAAACTTTTACTTAGAAAAATTTTCTTGCATAGAAAAAATTTGTATCGATTCAATATCAAAATCCCAATCATCCAACTCCCAACCGTTATCGAATTTCCACTTACCATCGATAGGAATTCAGAATAAAAAGTTTAAATATTTTTCAATAATTATAATTATTAAAACCAATGTTCATGCAGTAAAGCTTATCGAAATATTAAATTTTCAACTTAATCAAAATAATATGTATGTTTGTAAAAATGTGTTGAAACTGATTTTCATTTGTTATAAAGGGATGAGAATTGACGTTTAAAGAAGGAGAAATGAAATAAAAACAGAGAAGAAGCCGTGTTCTGCGAGCCAGATAATAACAAAAAAAATAAAATAAACTATTTGAAACTATTGCTGAAAATAAAGGACTTTAAAAAAAATGTTTTCTTTTGAGTTTCAGGACTTCAAGGACAAATCACTTTCCATCCTTGAAGGACTCCGAAACTCTTTGAAAAATAAATGATATGCTGGAAGGACCTCCGAAAACGCCTTTACATTGACGGGTCTCTTCCAAGCATTTTGATTTGTAAGACAAACCATAAAAAAATGTATGCTACATCGCTCTGCTATTTGAGTTCCTGATCAAGGATGCTCAAAGACTAAAGAGACTTGACTCACATTTGTAAATTTAAAATTGTTTGAAAATGCTTTCCTTGTGGCAACGCGATACCAAATTCCACTTATTCAGTGATCGGGACTCACAAGTAAACATTCCCAAAATCTATATTTTATTAATAAAAACAAAATTTAAATTGATACTAAAATTGAAAAAAAAAAAAATTGAATTGGCTCAAAAAATAAATCTTTGTTAAGCCTCTCCATCTTCCGATGGAGGGCTTCCACGTTGTGGGCGCCATTTTGTAACGACCTTTTTTCCCGTGGTTCTCTTGGGCTGGTATATTCCCGGCGGCTAGCTCAAGTCGCGGGTTCTTTGAACCTCGGTCGTTAACAAAAAATCCAGCCATCATGCGTCTCTGGTGTTGGTCAGACGCGCGAGCAAGTTGCCTCAACCCCCCCTTCCAACGATTGCCTCCCTCGCTAGGGCAATCCCTTATCATGGCTTCTTCCCTCTTTATCCCATCATTTCCCTTTTCTTTACCGTCCTCTCATCCCTCTATTGTAATTCACTCTACTCCATATTCATTATGCTTGCGAACGTTTCAACTCAGTCTCAATATCAAAAGAAATACCATTGTTCTGTTATTCATGTGAAAACATTAAAATCATTTTATTATTGGCGTTAAAATGAACTTAGTATTCTAATAAAAATTATTCTTAAAAATGATTAATTACAAAAAAAAAATTAATTTAAAATAAGGTGGCAATCATATTCTTGTTCCAAAATCTTGACTTCAATCAATAAAAATCGTCTTCGATTTATTATCAAGATTGGATTATCGAAATCTCTTTTGTCTTCTTTTCTTTAAAATTACCTTACTCAATACTTTTCAAACAAATTACCACTCGATCAACTCTCTCTTTCTTTTTATCGCGAAGTTAAAATCACTTGAACGAAGATACTTCAATATATGTATGTATATGTCTTACTTTCAATAGATCTGACATGCAAGAATATATGTAGGTATATACAAGTAATTTAAAAATGACTCACCGAGTGAACTCCTGCGGAAGTGGCCACTGCTGCTGGTTATCACCTTGGTGTGTTGGTGTATATGTATGATGTAAATTATCCTTACAGACTAATATATAATATTGAAATAACTTATCTTCTATTGATTTCGCGATAAAAACTGTTTTCTTTTCTTTTACGTTTCGCGAAATGTATATTTTGAAATCAAAATTTAAAAACGTTATACTTGTTGCCTCTTTGAATGGTAATACAAATTATTCAAATTTAAATCAATTAAAAAGATTATACCTACTAATTAACATACAATCGACAATGAAAAATATATATGTATGAAATGAATATGTACTTTGATCAATGCAAATATCACAAAAAAAAATGAAATTAAAATAAAAAAATATGTCAGTGGTGGGATTCGATCCTGGGTCCTTCAACTCGGATGCCCTTTTTCCAGCGCCGGAGCGCTCTAGGCTACCAGGACGTTTGGTTTGGAGTCGGCCAACTAGGGTTTTGAAATCGACAGCCAGCCACGTGATTCCTTTGTTGGTTTTTGGTGGTAGAGCTTAATATGAAACCTTATTAATTTTTATGAAATCCTGATACAACATCGAAAATCATACCTTTTTTACTAATCCTGGCACTATTTAAATAGTTTAGTCCCTGTTTAGGTAATTTCCAATCACAATCACTTAACACTTTTGACTTGATTCGATTTTATTTTATTCTCAAAAACGACTTTACTTATACTTATATATTGATGTATAGGTATGTTCTCTATATATAGACGATGTAGGTATGACTTTTTGGTTCAAGTTTTTTTTCTGATTTTTTTTTTTGGACTTAACTTGTCTTCATATCAACTTGCTAAATACCTTTGAATTCTTGACCCACAACGACACAGCTAGCTACCCAATTTCAAGAAGATTCTATAGTCTGGAAAAATTCAGCAAAGCTATTCCTTAGCGGTGTTTCTCTTTGCTTTACAACCACACTAATCCAATAGTCCTCATATAACTAATATAAGCAAAACACAAATGCATCCCTGCTACGGTGACATTGAAAAATGTTGCACCTTACCCACTATGAATTTGAATTCATAGTCAACATTTCGAGACTTTAATGCACTCTGGGCAAAAGATGTTGCATACTTTAGGGATACTTTTGAATTCTAACCGTTGAAAGTATTTTAAATACGGAACGAACTGATTTCAAATTTGAATTTATGTTCATTATTAAACCTAGGTTACACAACCTTGCTGACGGATTGTTCAAAATTCTTACATCATCTGAAAAATGTTGAATACTCATTTCAAATATCTAAAAATACACACCTAATCACTATCGATAACTATATCAATGCAAACAATCGATTTTATCACTTATCATAAAACATTATTATAGTTCATCAAACTTTTAATAACGGTCGTGGTTTGCCATAAAAATAGCAAATAAAACACTAACAACACAATGTACATGAATAAACATCAATAAATTTCGATTTCATTAATTTTGTTGTTATCGATGCAATCGGTGTGATTGCGTCGACATAGTCGGAGAAGAAAGTGACAGTTTTGGCTCATGTCTTCGTGTGTGTTTTGTTTGTTTTATTAACTAAAAAATTTCAGATGTGAGGTGAGAATATGGGGAAACCTACTTTCGCGACTTTTGACGTATGTTTCTTGTCTCTTCTCTAACTTGTGTTTGTATATTTATTCAGCTTTACAGTGGATATGGTTTTTTGGCCAGATACTCAGAAGATATTCGTTGCATAATTATAACGGACAACACTATACCATCTGAAACGTCACATCAAACGAAAATTTCTGTTTTTTTTGTCACATCCGTCGTGCGCTGATAAAATATTAAAACAAAATTATTTTTTTCTAAATTTAGATATTATTGTTTTATGAATCAATAAATTAATGCGAACATGAATTTACGCAGTTAATTCTGATGTCTACACTTCTGAATTCTGATTAAGATATTTTGTTCTTAAAATTTTCTTATCAAAATCAGATAAAGACTATTTCTTACTCATGTCTAGAAAATTCTGTTTTGCGCTTTTTTTACGACCACCCCTAAACATTTCTTAAAATAGTCTAAACAACGATGATTGAGAGTAAGATTATTTTTTTTTTGTATTGAATAATAATAGTAGAAATAATAAATTATTATGCAAGTCATTTAAACGCGATTTTTTGGAAATGTTGTGTTATCGAAAAGTTTATCAATTTATTTTAAAAATATTAAAGGCTTGTTTATTCACGGCACTAAAAAAAAGTTAAGTAACCAAATTAACAGGTAATTCTAATTTTCGGCTTTTCCCGTTGCTTACGTTTAAAGTTTTTTTTTTTTAATGTTTAAAGTAGACAACAAACAAAAAAGCTACCAAACAACAAACAAGAACAACTCTTAGGTTTGTTGTTTTGTTATTTTACTAATATGTACTATATTTTAAACTAGCTGTACCCTGCCACGCTTTACAGTGGCACATTGTGATTGAATGGTTGAGAAATGAGAAACAAAACAAAGAATACATCTTTTAAATTGAAATGGTGTATTGGTCGGGATCATGGGTATTCGAGGAATGAGGACATCTTCACCTTTGAAAGACCCCGTTAAAATCGTTGCTTCCACTACGTTATTCATCAATTTCTTAACTGCAAGACACGTGCCTTTACAGAGTTTTGGCTGATTAATATTCCGCAAGAGAAATAGAAGCACACCTATTTTCAATTTTAATATGTGTGGTGGTATACCTGGCAAGTGAGTTTAAAAATTCTGTTGGATAATTAACTACTTCATCTGCTTCCACAATGGTGTCTATCGACTTATATTGTAATTTCATCATCTTTCTGCCTCAATCGATAAATAAAATGCCTTAACTGTTATCCTTTACCCGCTACCCCGGTACCCCGGTACTCGCTACCCTACCCTACACGCTAACCGCTACCCCGTTACCCTCTACATACTCCCGCTTCCCGTCACTCCGCTACTCACTATCCTGGCCATATGTCATAAACGACTTGGTCGATTTTTTACTAAATACTTAAAACTCATTTACGCCACTACCCTAACATCCACCGGTACAAGAGTAGTGAGTCGAACTAAGCAACAAATCTAAAAAAGAAAAAGAATCTACGACAGAAAATGTCAGTCAAGTGTACCTACGTTTTTAATTGTCGTTGAAAAATAATATTTTACGAATAATTTTTTTTCTTCACTGACATTTTATTTTTTTGTTGATGAAAATAAAAATATTTGACGAAATTTTCAAACAAAATTGAGTATTCGTGTAGGTAAGCATTATTTTTAAACATCTGCACCGATCGCGGACTGTGACAGATTCAAAAAATAGATATGTTCCATCACTATTATTTTCTGACTTGACTTGCTTTTATATAAATTAGGTAGTTGTCAGCTAAACGTCATTTTGTGGGTCAATAATTGTCATTATATGGAATTTTACTCTTTGGTATTTATGACGTGCTGAACGTGACAAGAGTGATATATTTTCTCTGGAACCGGAAATCGACGAATTTAGACAGGTCAGTTGTGACTTATGGATTATGTTTAAAGATGCATGAAAAATTATACGAGGCTTAAGCATTCTAATGAGGGCTTGGCTTTGAAAGAGGTAAACATTATAACCTTAAATTTCAGGTTTTCAAAGAAATGTGTAACTTCAAAATCAAAGTCATATTATTATAATCAGTAGCGTAGCTAGCATGGGTGACACCTGGGGAGGCAATTATGGTGTCACACCCAGAATAAAAAACAGTAAAATAATTAAAATTCCGCTATTCCATATATTGCGATTTCTTTATTTAAATTTGAATAAAAAATTAAAAAAAAGGAGGACAAAAATTAATGTATCTACATATTCACATTATACCTATATAAAAAAAACCTTAAAAGCATTAATAAAACGTCTTCTTCCTAGCTTTTAAAGCAGAAAATTCGCTGATAGCGTCATCAAAATTTATTTACTAGGTCGCCTCATGTTCAATTGTTAAAATTCACAGATTGTTGAGCCTCTTTTCCGTCATTGTTGTCCGCAAGTAGTTTTTAATTAATTTAAGCTTGCTAAAACTCCTTTCACATGACGTAAATGTTATAAATATTTTTAATGCGACAATGAGATTCGGAGGAGATTCTGCAAAGTCCCATTCAACGATGAATTTCATAAAGTCTAAAGATAACCAATTAGATGTTGTCACTTTAGCCGCTTTCAAATGACTTCTCAACCTTGGTATCTCTGAGAGAAGTTCTGACTGAAGCATTAGCAAATTTTGGAACAGCTATTTTCAAATAATTAATGTTTGCTAAAAGTAAAGTATTCGCCTGTACAACTTCAAACAATGAAGCCACCTCCTTAATAGACTCTGACTCTGTTCTTGTTCGAAGTTCAGTGATGAATCGATCAAAGCACTCGAACATGTCTTTCCGTAGTTCAGCGCTCAGAGAAACTCCTGCATCAGTTGCCAACTCATCAGCCATTCGCTTTTTACGACGAGTTCTTCTTTCTGTTGGAATGTCGTATTTTTCCGATGTTTTTATACCAAGGTTAATTGCGTCTTCTACAATCTTCGCCCGATTTTCTTCAACGTAAATGCAAAGGGCTTCTAGTTATTTAGTCAAGTGATCAACACTTAATCCCTTAGTTTGTAGTGCAATCTGAGTAAAATTTATTTCTTTAAGAACATTATTCCAAAAGAAGAGAAAAGAAAGAAACGCGAAATCGAACGTTGCAGATTTTAGGTTCTGTGCAGCACCTCTGGTTTCTACATTTTCTCTTGCATCACACAACTCTTCAGCTGCAGCTAAGATTTCATCAAAATTTTCGGCGAAAACCTAGGCTAGCCGATAATATAAATTTTGTGCAAATAGAATCTGGTAAGTAGTTAGGTATGGGTGACTCCCGGGCGGTCCGCCCCCCCCCCCCCCCCCCTCCCCCCACGCCCCCCACTTGCTACTGATTATAATGATCGTTTTGCGTAGAATAATTGATCAAATATTCAACTTGTTTCATGTTTTATTTCTTACCAACATTCGGGTTGTGACCTCACTTAAAGTAACAGTGTTTGTCATAATTTTGACAGCGATTGTCAATCAAAAGAACAAGAAACAGGGTGTGTCTCGTTGATGTTCAATTCTCGAACAAAATGAATCCAATACAAATAAAACAGATTTATGAACTTTAATTTTAATCAATTTCATGTGATAACTAAAAAATTTTAAGTAGGTTTTCGTTAAGTGAGGCTTAAATTATTATTGTTGTCTCAAAAAAAAAAAAAAAACAACAAACACCAATTTCTGGGTCTAAAGTTCATCGCCGCAAACAAAACATCGGCTTTTAATAAATGCATTAAATTTTGTGTTACCTTGAATAAATTATAGCGTCAATTTGTATCATGGTTCAACAATTAAATTTTAACAACAAATTGGCACATAACGATTTTCTTTGGTATAAGATTCTGTTTTTGAGGTGTTCCAGATAAATTAAAAAAAAGAAGGTGGAACACGCACCGTAGACATGTCACCTGTCACAAAAGTGTCATTTGCTTGCCAAGTTTTTTTTTCTATTTTCGTCTAGTGGGAATTCCACAACCTCTCCTCCAGTATGTGTTTGTCAATACAGAAATTGATTCTTCAACAAAGTCAACAACCCGAAAATCCGTTTGTTTTGTGTGTAAACATTTTATTAGACACAGACACGGTGCCAATTATTTATAATTAGTACATGTTTTTCATTATTGCGCATTTATATTTGTCGCAAATTGCGGAAAGTGCACTTAGTTGACTCAAACTATTTTACTGTAAGAAGTTCTTCTATTAATAAAACGTAAAAGACATCAACCGTTAAACATTTGAAACTCAAGAGATGACAAAAACAATTTAAATTGTTATATTCGAATCATAAGGCATAACTGACGGTCTGTAATGCTCTTCTGTATGCAGAGGTTTCCAGTTTTCATGAGAAGCTTACCTTTCAATTTTAATTTGATTCTGTCATTTGGAGGTTTTTTTCTTACAGAAATTCGCGATCAATTTAAATAATAATTTATTTATGAGTTTGAGTAAACGTGTTTTGCTTCCATGTCTTTCTTTTGTGTCTGTTTTTTTTATGTTATAAGGGCTTCAGGGTTTTTTGTTTTTACTCCTTTTTTTATGTGCACATTCATCACTTAATGGCACTCATTCACTTAAACAATATCCAAGATCCAAGGTCTCAGTTCTGACAAAGTTATTCTTCACTTTAATTTTGTGTACCATTATCATTATCGTGTTTTTTGTCTTGATCTTCGTTCTTGGTTTGGTGTTTTTCATTTTTACACCTGTTTTTCGTCATAAGTGATGCCATACCCTTCAAGTAGGTATGCTATCACCGCCTTTTACTAAAATGAAGACACAGGTACTTGATATCTATTTGAAATTAAACTTATGCACGTTATGTCTTCGTTTCTTACCCATTTTCGTAAAAATAAACAGCAAAGAAAATGTTCAATGAGATAAACTCTTACCTATGTGGCAACACTTTGCCATTTTAAGTAATTTAACTTAAAAT
Organism: Sphaerophoria taeniata; assembly: GCA_943590905.1. Lineage (NCBI taxonomy): Eukaryota > Metazoa > Arthropoda > Insecta > Diptera > Syrphidae > Sphaerophoria > Sphaerophoria taeniata. The sequence continues at coordinate 19,010,915 of OX016540.1, read as the reverse complement.
ATCCGGCTGGCAGTTTCTTCATTTCAATTTTTTTTATTCATGAATTCTGAATTCTGAGTAATCAACAATATTCTGGAAATAGGAACATTGAACTTTGGAACCATAATTTCAGAAAAGAACAGACGTATTGTGGAGCAATGACGACAAAACCAAGGTGATTGTGTAAATTAGTCAATTTATACAATGATGGCAACTTGTTTGGTTTATACGCACATTTGGTTTGAATGTTTTGTAGGTACTGTATTTTATTTGGAATGAATCATTGTGGACAGTCTTAGTTGAGATAAAAATGTTAAAAGACAAAAAGTGAAAGTTTCTTTGCATAATCTTGCTGACAGTAAAATTACACGGAAAACAAAACAAACAGTACCTACCTACTATATGCTACAAACATTCTTTTCGTGTATTGGTGTTTGAATGCCACTGAAACGGCCGTACCGATTTCGAATACATTTTTTGTGGATTCGGGATTCGTTAATTTAAAATTCGGTATACGAGCAACCCGACTGACGTTGTCAGATAAAAATTTTTTGAAATAAATTAAAATATAAAAAAACTATTTTGAGCCAAACAACGTCATTCAGATCCACAAGTATTAAATAAATTTGTATTTAATTACTAATAATTCTACAACTTGAAGTTAAAAATAACTGAAGAACCACTTAAAATTCTATCGAAGTGCAAAGCTACGAATCAAGTCGTTTTTTAATGACTTTATCAACGGATATGTAGAAGCGTTCCATTTGAAAGCTGATAAGTAGAAACAATTACAATAAAAATGATGAGTTATACAACAAAACGTGATCATTCATCTCAGTTAACATTTCTCCACTTGTACGTATCGCGACTGACTAATTTTTTGTTGCCGCTTGATTTGATAAAGAAGGCGTTTTTCAAGAACAAAAAAAAAATGCTTTGTCATCTGAGTGTTAACAATGTTTTTTCTTAATTAACCGATTTGCATTCACTGATAGAATTAATTTCAGTTTAAAAATTAAGAAGAGATGTGCCTAAGCTTGGATACTTTGGCGTCATATTTTTACTTTCGATTTCAAAAAGAAACAATTTTTTTCTGAAACATAAATTGCTATCTGTACAAGCCATAATCTATATATAAATTAAATTTAATGGGAATATTTGCTCTGCTACTTATGACGTCAATTTAAGATCCTCGCACGTGATGCCCTTTTGCAGCTCTAAATCAATATTTCAATTTGTATTCAACGCTAATCTCTTTAATTATTCATCTGTTAGATTAATTGTTAATCATTTGTAGAAATGAATTGACACGTTGCCAGTAAAACAGGCCCGAAAGAATAAAAGCCAAGCGTGCAGACAAGACATTGTGTCAAAATAACGTGACAAAGTAGCCAGTTATAGAACGCGTTCAAAGATATATCATCAGTTTTCAATTTCAATAGCCTAGTTACAAACAAGGCTTTTTGCAGTCTGCAGTTTTTCATTTCAGAATTTCTAAGTGTCTAAACTAAGACCTTCACAAATTCCTTTACCTTGAATACTTCATTGCCATGTCTGGAGGCTAGATGCGCTTTAACCATAAAAAATGTTATACTGCCGACACTAAAAAACAGTTTCTTCATTGTCTGCTGTTCCTTTTAACAAATTCCTTAAAATGCAATCTTGCTATCCTTCGGTACCATTTAAGGGCTTATGCATCTGGTGCTACAACAATGCAGCTATGGAAGTCCAAGATGCCTTGGAAGGCGTGTACCCCATCATTAAACATATTTCCTATGCTTCAGTAAAGTTTTTTTTTTACTGCCTCATAAAACTGCAACTCATTTACCCAGTCTTGGAGATGTTGCATTATAAATTAATTTAAGCATTACAACAGACATTTTATTTTTGGCCATCAGTCCTTGAGATTAATGTTCGTCATCGTCATCCTGTTGTTTTCGTCAGAACATCAACAGCTTTTGATGTCGCTGTCGATATACCAAGTGCCATATAATTAAAGTTAACAATCTGAACTCTAGTGAACCATTGCGAAACTGTAATGTCGAAGAGACGCCAATGTTGTTTTGGCATAATGTAGGTCCCAGTAATTATTTCATCAGCCATCTCAGGTCATCGTCTTAGAAAATATAGCAATCAAGGTTATCGAAATGTGATCTTTCTGTTGGCTTTGTTTTTAAGAATTCTCATATTTTGAGACACACATGGGTGATAAGGTGATCATAACAATAAAATGTGTTGACTTTTTGTTCTTAGAAGTGTCAAGGTTTGTTTACTGTTTGGAATGTTCTGAACTTTCTATGGCAAAAGGTTGAAAGTACAAGCAAGCCAGCTTTCTGCCTTTTTGGTTTTCTCTTGTTTCAAAAATATAGGAGACAAAAATATAAAATAATCAAGAGATCATTATTAGTTGAGTCCGATAGTAGTTTACCGAATACCGATCAGTCTAAGAGAGAGCTCAGTAACATTCACACGCATAGACGATTTCCGACATAGCACTTTGGGTTTATTTCTTTCATATTGAACTTACCTTACACAGTTTCGAAAAACATTTTCCGAACGCGTGCATTCTCGAAATAAACAAACACCTTGCCTTGGTCTACTTGCGGTCCTTGCCCTCAAGCACCGACAATACATCTTTTAAAAAAGTACACATGACACACAAATTTATATTTCCTCAGTCTATCGCACAAAATCAAAAATTTTACTAAAATTTACTTCACCCCAAAAATTATGCAATCGTATAAAAATGTTTCCTTTTTTGAATTTCAAACAGGTTTAAAACTCAGCAAAAGTGCACTCATCGAGCTTTTGGAAACTAACATCAAAAAAGCTCGCATTTGCACCCAGAAAGCAATGCTCAACTTTTACTGTATGATTTTGAAGCTTCTCAGTACGCTTTTTGCACTTTGGGATGAAAAAGTCCAAAAGAAAGCTAACGCTCGACCAACACCAGCAGCAACTAGTACATCAACAACATCGTTGGATAGTAGCGAAAGCTCAATTGCAAACAAAATTAATGTAAGCCGTTACAGTGGTGTTAAAAAAAATTGTTCAACAATTTTTATTTTTTTATTTTCTAGGATGCCAAAACCACCACCTCTACCGAATCCCCCATACAATCATACCAAAGCCGCATTACTGCAAAGCTGATCCGAATTCAAAAGCAAAAAAGACGTCTCAGTGGCAACAGTTTGATCCCGTCAGCTTCAAGTTCCGCTTCCACACCAACCTTAACACCCGCTTCAACACCCTCATCCTCCATCAACGATCTCAGCCGCTTAAGCATCTCTTCATCCACTGACAGTCTTAGCTCACAATCAAAGAACGAATCGCCATTCCAGAAATATTGCTTGGTTTTGTGCGTTCATGCTGGTTTAGTTGTAATGTACCTACAGGTTGTGATTCTCGGAATAGCATTAAATACCACTTACATTCCTTCGGGATTGATCTTCATGTTGGGCACAATTGGAATTATTGGATATATTTTTGTAAAAGTGAGTTTAAACGATATTTCTCAAACCTTCATAAAACTGACTTGATTTTTTTGTGTTCTCAAGGTATCCCTCCTGAATGAAAAACCTGCCACAGAAAGATCACCACGATCATCCCGCCAACAATCAGAGGCTAAAAATTCCACTCCCCGTGACCCAATCAAGGATGACTTCAGTCCAGAACGTCAAAGTCGTTCAAAGACGAAAAGAGTTGTTCCCCAGCCAATTGATTTCAAGTACAAGACTTTGAGTAAGGTTGAGCTGTTGTAAGCCTAGCATAGGATCAACAAACAACTACAAAACTTATTTATCTCTTAAGTAAACAATAGTTTCTATTTAGTAAGGGCAAGCATATCTTAAACAAGCTAAAAATAATCTACTTCAAATACTTTAGGTTTATCCGAAAATAGTTTTCTTTTAAGAAGTTTCTCCGAAAAAGTACAATTCTAATGCAAACGCGTAAGGTTGATATTTCAGCCAGGAAATTCAAGTGTTTTGAAAGAGTCTTACAGTCAAGTTCAACAAAATTCCGAATCAAATAAACTGTTGACAGATTCCACATTAAAACAAACCAAGAAAATGACAGATGTGTCCGTGGTTTGACAGTAATATCCAACAATTTGAACTGTCAAACAATTTGATCTTTTCCAAAGTGACAATTTGAAGTTTGCATTCAAACAACAAACAAAATTTAGATGACAGATGCTTGAACTGTCAAAATAATTCTTTTAACCTCTTTCAAAATACTTTCATGATAGTTCAGCTTAAGTAAAATTCTTTCTTTCTTTTTGGCAGATGTCATATAATTTTAAAAACTGTTTAAATATGACATCTGTCATTGTGGCTGCGTTCAATAACTTATAATGCACATTTAATGATTTTATTTATTTTCATTCTCAATTTTCTTACATGAATTTATCACTTTGTAAGTTGGTTTGAGTGAAGGTTTGAATTTGGTTTCGAAATGTCTTTGCGAGTATAAATAGTTATTTTTCAATTTTGTTATACGCACTTTTTAAAATTATTCTTTTCAATATATCTATAGGTAAATGTGAGTAGATAGTAAATTTTACATTTCTTCGCGACACCAAAGGCATTTACGAGGAAATATAGATCAACTTCAAACCAATCTCAATCCAATTGAATTTGAAAAAAACATTGTTATCTTATTTATGAATAAAACAAAAGGATTACATCAACAATCAATTAATACTTAATTGACACAAGAACTATCAAAGTTGACAGTTCGAAGTGTCACTGTTTCTGTTGTAACGTGAATTTGTATATTGAACTGTCATTTTGACGTCTTACTCGTTTTATTTGTTCAAATGTCAAAACTAGTACTTTTACTGTCAAGTTTTTGTGTTAATTGTCACTTTATATTTTTTCAAATAATGTCATTTTCATCCTAAGTTAAGAACAAAAACAATGTTTGTCTGAATGTGATGATGATGTGTTTCTTTTTTTTCCTTCTCTCTGTCAATTTTCCTAATTTTTTTCCCTTCTATCCTACAAAATTTCCCTATTAAAATAAAATGTGAGAGTGAGACTGAAATGCAATGTAAGGCAATGGGTGTAAATTATTGTGATCAAAGTTTCGAAATTGTACTAGATTTTGATTTGCACAATAAATTATGTTCGGAGATCATACAACTTCGTTATTTTATGTTAACTGTAATTATTTGCATGTTAATTATAAAATAATTTTTTTTGTTCGACTGTGATTGTGTGAGAGAGATCAATTTTTAAACTAAAATATTTTTTTCGTAGCGTAAGAACTTTCAATTATATGTAAAAATGTCTCGAATTTGGCATGTTTACTTTTTTGTACTAGCATAGTTTTTATATGGATTAAATTTAAGGTTATGATTCAACTATGGAACACATTGTTCAGAAGAATAAACAAATTAATAAAATAATGATTATTTATAAACAAATTTTGGTATACGATAAACAATTGAGTTTTTATTTCTATGGTGTTTCTTTGGAATGAAGATTTTTTTTTTTAATCAAAGGTTGCAACAAAAGGCTCGTCTCTTTTAATTTGTCGTTCGCGAAACTGAAATTGATGAAGAGATGGCATGGAATGTGTCAATATGGAGTAAAGTTGAGTGCGAAGTGAATGGATTTCGCTGGAATAAATACACACCGACCTTTTTATTTCAAAATTCATTTTATTCATTTTCTCTTATTACTACTTATCTATGTAGATATGTTAGGGTGGTCCTAAAGATAAAATTAATGAAGAAATCTGCTCAATCGTCTCATTCATTCAATTCAATTCATTTCATTCAATTTTTATCTATACCCCTTACTGGCCCTGTATCGAAGTGAAATTATAATTTGCGGCTGATTTTTTGATTATTCCCGTATATTTCCATTTCGGTTTTACCGATTTTGTTAAAATTTTGCACAATTATACTTAACATACCAAGATATTAGGGTCGTGGCACCAGTTACCGAACAGTTAACGGACTATGAGGAAAGAATATGTTGCAAAAAATACTTTAACTGAGTTAAGCATTGTAATTTTAGTTTTTTCTGAATTATTTTCTCAAAAATTTTCATGTTTGATACTCTTTTTTTCCATAAACATTATCAGTAAATATTAAAAAAAGATTGTATTGAAAAAAAAGCATTTTTTCCTATTCTCGAACACCTTATTTTGATTGTTTCCTAAAACCGAACACAGAGTTTCCCATTTTCGAACACTGGAACCAAAAAGTCGTTAGTGGTTAGAAAACCATTTTAAAGCCAAAATTTCTTTTATTTTTGCATATTTTTCATTATATAAAAATGTGAATAATAGTATGATCCATTGGCAAAAAAAATAAATAAAACTCATTTGAAATATCTTTATTAGGTACTTAGTTTTATCTTAAAAATAAATATATGTAGTTAAGTTCTATTTTTTAAATAGTCAGTGCGATTTATATTTGAAAATCTTCAATATAGGAAGTAGTTGTCACATCAAGTTTCAAAAAAAAAAGTTAAATAAAAGTTAGTGGCTTGAGAGCTTTTTTAAACAAACAACATTTTTCAAAAAATTAATTTTGTTAATTTTATAGTTTTGTAACGTCTATATTTTTTATACATCTCTTAGCAGGAATTGATTTGAAATTTATATGGATTTGACCAAGTTTGTTAAAACTGACTTATAAATTATAAGCCATTCTCTTTGCAGAGCTTCTTAAGCTCTCCTACAGATCCGTAGCTTCTTCCTTCTTCATAAATTCTCCTGTCTTTGATTACTCAAAGATTCTGTTTCTATGAGATTAACATCGGGCAGTTGCATCAATTTCATCGAATTAAGCTCCAACCAATGAGTTGTTTCCCAATTTGTATGAATTTTGGTATTGTCCCGCTACAAAATCATAGTGATCAGCCAAACAGGTATCAAACTAATGCGCAGCACTTAAACATAATCCCGACTGTTGAGTTTTGATGACGTAAATCGAATTTCGAAGCACCCTACTGAAGAGAAAGCTCACCATAACCATATCATCAGTGAACCTCCACCAAAATTTGGCCATTCGAAATATTTCGGTTCCTTTCGTTAATCAATCAATTATCCATGTAACCCTTCAGGATCATCAATCAATTTCTTGTCATCAGAAAAAATGACCTTTAATCGAATTTGAAGGCACATATACAAAAAACCTCTAATTGAAACTTACGGATTCCAATCCCGATCTCGTACATGAAAGAAAAGAGTGTTCGAAAATAGGATTTTGTCTTTTTCCACTGTTTTCTATTTCCGAACACACTTGTTCGGAAATAGGCAACTCGGTAATATTTAGTTTCCTTCCTTCGAACAGTTAAAAATAATAGCATAATTTTACTTTTTTTCATTAAACAATTTAAAATATCAATAATCTGGAATACTTAATTATTTTAAAACACTGGGAAAAGAATTTGCTCAAATATTTTTCCTTCAAAGCAACTTTTCAGGAAGTCCAAATCAATTTTTTTTTTCTGAAAAATGTATCAAAACCGTATCTAGGGAAACCTACCACTGAACTGAATTTTTTGCTCTCTTAAGATATATAGTTTTAATGAAACGTTTTACCTATTTGTAAAGAAAGAATGCCCACAGGTTTTTGTGAAGTTTTCATTACGAAAAACGTTAACATAACGAAACTACAACTATATTTCTCAAAAGTGTTCGGTAACTGGGGACGTTCGGTAACAGGTGCCACTACCCTATTTAAAACTAGCCGACCCCGCGAACTTCGTCTCGCCCCCCTCCAGAGTAACTCCAGAATAATAATGTGATAATGTTATTTGCTTGAATCCAATAATTGCAATAGAAAACTACATATCTGAATTTTTCATAGCTTTATACAACTAACATTCTTCTTTCATTAAAGCATGAAGTAAAATGAAAAATTCAAAAATTCTCTGTTTTGACTATTTCACAAAAACCAGAATTCCAAACAGCTTAAGGTTGTCCCCCTTATTTGCTGACTTTCCCGTAAGATTGTCTCAAAAATTTATTTTTTACTCAGGCTATATCTAAAGTGAACATTTTAATAATTTGAGGATTGAGCGGATTGTTCGTCCAAACCGGACATACAAATAAACCAATGCACCTGAAAATCCATGAACAAAAATTGATTTAAGGTCTTGAAGTCTGCTCCCGCAGAGTTTTCCGAGTACTCAATCAAAAAATTTCCATTTTTCTATTTGAGAATCAGTGCCCTTTCTATTTGCCATTGGAAAACCCATTCTGAAATTTTTCCAATTTTCCATTTGAAAACCAATGCACCTGTAATAATATATGCAATTTTCCATTTGAAAGCAAAAGAGTTTCATCAAGAACTTTCTATTTTCGATTCGAAAACCCATTTTGAAACCAATTCCATGAGGTTTTTTCAATTTTTTTTTTCGCAGAAATCATCACTGAATACAACAGTATTAACCATGAAAATTTCACAAATATCTGTTGGGCCATTTCTTAGTCTATATGAGACATACAAACAAACAAACATACATCCATTTTTATACATATAGAGATATATTCTTCAAAACAAAAAAATCGGAAAAGAGATCCATTTTTGTAGTACCTTTTGGGTTTATAACACTCTTTTCTAGATTTCTCAAAAACGGCTATACCAATTTTTTGGAAATTTCGTAAACACGTTTAAATGTAATGTCTTAATAATGTTGTATACCAAAAGATTTCATAAGTGTTTTAATTTCCTTGTACAAAAAATCAGAAAAATTTTAAGTTATCTTTTAATTATTCTATTTTAATTTTCTATGTTGAAAAGGAAAACAGGAAAGAAAAGAGAAAGAGTGAGAAGAAGAGAAGGAAAGAGGGGAAAAAGAAAGAAGACATGTTTTTCGATAGGTTAAATAACTGAAATAATTTGCATATCTTAATCCTTTGTAAAACACTATAAAAGACATTGTCTTACTGAAGGTACATACAATGTATTTTTTACTAATACAATTGAATTGAATAAATAAAGTTGAGATAAATTGAGTTGACGTAAAAATTGTCGAGCACCATAGAAATTCGTTGGGATATCTCCTTCCACCGAGCCATTTCTTTGAGTTCGCGAACAGAAAATTATCCGAGCGGACTAAATCCGTCGAATTTGGTGTGCGAGGAAGTAATTCAAACTTCAACTCATGAATTTTGGCCAAAGTCATATCGAATGTGTTAATTGGTGCATTGTCGTGATGAAACGAAACTTTCTTCTTCACCAAACTTTAATTTTGAGCTGCAAAGGGTAAGAACCAGCACCAAAGCGATAGGTTAGCTACTTTTGGAATATTGGGACCAACCCAGTACATCAATTAAAACTATGCGATGGCTTCAGAAAATTCTCCACGATTTAAAATCGCCAGATTGCTCAATTTTCGCAGGAACTCCATATTAAATTATACAAGAAAAAAAGGATATCAAAGGATAGCCCGGTGATCCCAAAACCATTTTTTCTTCGTTTTCGTCTCAACTAATTGTAATCTCATACAAAGAATATTTTCTAATGAAAATCTCTTGGTAACCAGTAGGGAATTAAGTTTGGCTTTCAATGGTAGGCTCAGGATAATGGAAACTATCAAATATATATACATATATTTTCTCGGCTACCAGAGCTTCGAACAACTTTTAACCCATTTCGACGAATAGAGTTCGAGTAGACCTTTGTATCATTCGACGGACTTGGGAAGAACTTTTTTTTCTGTTTAAAATTTTGGCAAGCGGTTAGCCGTGATATGTTTGTACTACTCATCTTTTTTCACACCGTGCGCTCTATATGATTAAAACGATTCAGGATTAAACTAAAAAAAAAAACAAACAATAAGCTTCTATTCCCTATTATCATTTCTGACAAATAAAATGAATGCGGGTACAAAGTCCCGCGGGTCAGCTAGCTCTTTAATTTCACTAACGCAACGGGAAAGGCGGAAAGAGAAAACAGAAAGGGTGAAAAGATAAGGGGTTAAGGGGAGCGGGAAGCGGGAAGCAGGAAGCGCGGTGGTTGGAGGAAAGCTGTTATTGAAATAAGCCGTTACAGTATAGCAATAGCTTATGCAAAATTTAGATGCCCTTCGATTAAGTAACGGTACAAGACTTCGTGTCAAACAAGTTGGGTGAAACATTATTAGTGCCATACAATAGGATTGTAGAAACAGCTTAGAAATGAGTCAAAATGTAGTTATTCCATTCCTATAGATTTACCATTCCAATTCAAAAAGGGTTCAATTCCTCATCAAAAATAGTTTCGCTATGACAATTTATAAACGAGAAGGGTAAACAGTAAGCACTTAAGGTTGTAACGTGGGATTTGTTGTTATGAATCCCATTGATAGCAGCAGGGTGGCACGCTTGTCGACGCTCGGCTCTGCTCGTCGGATGGGGGGGATCTTGCTGCTACTTCGTACAATAACCAAAAAAAAATTATTCGTGCCAATCAATGATGTCACATTTACCAACCAAAAATGATAAATGTATTTGTTTTGTCCACATTCCTTGTCCTTACTCATACACACACACGATGAAATGTGTGCAAGCCAATAGGCTTCGGCATCCCTGATCCTACAGTGACATGTGTCACCTCCTTGCTACATTGGCCCAATCATATAATGCAGCCCCTCAATCCTTTCGATGTATTGTCCTACTCCATTTTCAATTCCCCATCTTCTTACACCCTCCCCCTAAGGATCTTTACAAACATGGCATTTTATTTAGCCAATGAAAAAAACTCCATTTAGATTCAAAATATCGCATACGATCTTCAATCAGCTCACTGACCTATCACAACTCAAGGTTCAATGAACTAAAACACATAATCGCAATAGCAAAGCGATTGCTAATTTAAGAGAGTTGGTGTGGAGAGTTGACGACTCTCAATTTTCAATTCTCAATTTATGATTGGCTGGATAACCAAAAACAATGCTCTTTGAATATTCTAAGAAAAATGAAAAAAAAATGATGAACATGCTTTTATAAAGCTCAAGTGGGTTCTTTGCTTGCCTTCGCTTGTTTAGGATTGAAGAGAAGAATAACAATTCACCTCACATGAAATGTCCACTACGACTACACTAACAAAGTTGATTATGACAGAATTGTTTGTTTGCTTAAAGATGATACTCCCGTTATATTAATTTCAGTAATATCTAACGATATATTTTATTGGAACAATTTATAGTTGATTCTACTTCAGGGTTACCATACTACTTTTGTACATAAGAAAAATGATCTTGCAATGGCATATCTGTATAAAAAAATAATTCTTAACTATCTTATTAAGGTATATTATTTGATTTTTTTTTCTCTTTTATCAATTCGTTTCAATGCATGAACGCCAAAAATAATCAATAATTTTTGATATTTAAGAAAATTGCGGGTACTCACTTTAGTATTTGTCAAATTGATGGTTAATGAAGCATCCAACGATGTGCGCACATTGATGTGATGGTTGACGTGATGGTTAATCGTTTTTTGAGTTTCATGTGTGTTTGGTGTTTGCAAATTTAGTTTTTTAAGAATTATTAAACATTTTTGGCTTGAGGCATTGGACTTATAAAAAAAATGAATTAATCAAAATATATACATAATTATTATGCTTGTGTTTTCCTTATGAATATTAAATAATTGGTATTATAGAGATTCTAGAAAAATAATTACAACTAATTTTTTTTTCACTTGTGTTTTCTTTTTTTTTCTTCTTTTAACGAACTGGATGTTTTTACTTGTCTTTTCTGTTTTATTTTCTTGTTTCACTGACGATGTCTTCGACACTGAATAGTCGCGTGGAAACTGCTCTCACGGTCTTGCTACGGATTAGAGCATGCACTGAGGGCTTAACTTAAGATTAGCTCGTTGTTGTTTGTACGGCTGTCCGTATATAAAAATTGGGTAATCTTAGCCCACTGCACGTGTTGCTCTGTAGTTTTTGTTTCACTACCTTTCTGAGTCTTCCTTTCACGATTCACTAATTTATATGAAAGAAATATTTTAGCATGCAGCACTCATGTATGTTTTTTTTTTTTTATTTAATTTGAAAGAAACTTACGTGGGCTGAGAGGTTGACAAAATTCGGGAAAAAGGGTGCTCTATTGGAGATATTTATGTCGTGTACAGCAATCGATGTTGCATGTAATTTCGTAATGCGCTTAATATATTTAAGCTGGAAATTTTATTGTTTTAAACTAAGACATCTTACTTTAGTAAAATCTCTTACCTTATGGTTTTTTCGTGATTCCTTATACAAATGTTAACTAATTTTTAATTCTTTTATTTTAACGTTTTTGTCTTCTACTTTATGAGGGTAGAAAGTAAAAATGTAACACCTTGTGGTGTGTTATATATATATATTTTTTTTGTAACTTTTGATTTCTGTACCACTGGACTGGCGTCGTCGAGAGCTGAGTTAGAAAAGAAAGTTTCTCTACGGAAATGGTTGCCATACCAACCCAAGAAATGACTGTCGGAAATATCGACAATTGATTTCGAGAATCGAATTGAATCGGTATTCAGTGCTACCAAGTTTGTATGCTTGCCCCTTGCAGTTAGATCTGTTTACACGTAGTCCAATATATTTTCTTTTTTTTTTTTCCTGATTTATTTTGTTTTTCGAAGTTATTTAAAATTTGTTTCAGAAATTTCATGACAAAACCATTTATTTTGAAACAGTATGTGAAAAAGAAATGGAAATAAGTTATCTGTATTCTATGTTTGCTAGTCAATTTGATTAGTTCTCTTGTTATATATCGACTTGTTGGTTTAAGCCGTGTGGCTTCGACCCACACCCTGGATAAGAGTATCATGCTCTTTTAGATCAATCTTTTAAATCCTTTGAGTGGAAGATTCCGATTGGCCTACCGTTAGTGTCTGCAACTTCATAAAGTGCCGTAGTATTTGACATTTTACATATTTGTGACATAGTTTTGAAGAAATATTTTTTGTTGCATCGCTTTGCACAAAGTTCTTGCGATATACTTCTTGTCCGGGTTCAAATCTTTTGTTTGAGGATCTCAGATTATATGTTTTCGAATGTCTTAGAAACGCTTGGTCCAAATGTTTTTTCATTTGTTCCTGAATAAGCTGAACGCGATCAGCTTTACGTACTGATACAAATTCTTCGTCATTTAAGAGATTGAGTTGCTGTAACAAGGGGTACATTCCTGCGTGAGTTACCATTTGCGTTCCAAACAAAGCGAAATATGGTGTCGTTGACGTTGACTGATGGACAGACGTGCAGAGGGATTGCTGTATCTCGTAAATGTGTTTATCCCAATCCTTATGATCACGTTTAATATATGAACGTATTCCCGATAATATGGATTGATTAACGCTCTCTGAGGCGTTTGATTGGGGAGAGTACAATGCCGTCCTCATGTGTCTTATTCCAAACTTGTCAAGATGTTGTTTGAATTGGCTTGAGACAAATTGTTTCCCATTATCCGAGTGGATATATTGTGGTACTCCAAAAATGGTATAAACGGTTTGTTCTAGGAAATTTGTTACTAACAGTGTATTGGCTTTTGACATTGGCTTCAACAATACGAACTTAGAGAGGTGGTCAATCAATACAAACAGGAATGTATTTCCTTTCTTTGAGCGTACATAGGGGCCCATGAAATCTATGTATATTTTCTGAAAAGGTCTTTCAAACTTGAACTGGGTAGTCATAGGTGGTTTTATAATTTTATTTTGTCTTTTGGTTTCTTTACACAGTTGACATTTGGCTATGTAATCCTTAACATCTTTCGCCATTTTTGGCCAGAAGTAAAAATTTCTCAGCCGTTCAAGGGTTTTCGCAATCCCACCGTGACTACAATTGGGAGGATCGTGCGCTTGTTTCACCAGTTCGGTGTGAAGGCTAGGAGGAACCCACAGACGCCATTGAATATCCGTTCGATTGACATCAACGTCAGAATGAAAAACTTTTCTATACACGATATCATCCGAAATTTTAAGGTCTGGACTAAGTTTGGGATTTTTTTGTACTTTTTCGATCAGGGCTAAATACTCGTCGCTTTTAAAATGGTCTGACTTTAGGTCTAAATTGAAACTAACACTCCCGGTGTCAAGGCATTCTATGAACGCTCGCGACAATGCATCGGGCACAACATTGGCCGAGCCTTTGCGATGTTCCATTTCGAAATCAAACGCTTGAAGCTTCAAGGACCACCGAGCCAGACGTCCGCTTAAGTCCTTGAGCTGCATTAGCCACTTAAGGCTGGAATGATCGGTAATGATCTTGAAATGAGAACCTTCTATGTATGGCCTGAATCTATTGACAGCCAGGACAGCAGCTAGACATTCTTTTTCTGTGACTGTATAGTTCGCTTGACAAGGATTAAGTTTTTGCGAGTAGAATGCGATTGGTTGTTCCTCGTTACTCTCGTTTACTTGGAACAACACCGCTCCAACACCTTGGTTGGAAGCATCGCATTGTACCACAAACATCCTTGTATAATCCGGACTGTTAAGAAGAGGGGCCTTGCATAACGCATCCTTTAAAACTTCAAAAGCATTTTTGGCTTCGGGTGTGATTTCAAATTTATGGTTACTTTTTTTGAGTAAATCAGTTAGAGGTGCTGCAAGACTGGCGAAATTTTGAACAAATCTTCGGTACCAGCCGCACATCCCTAGAAACCTTCGTACCTGTTTAACGCTTTTGGGTAAAGGAAAATCGCTGATGCCTTGTACTTTGTCTGGATCGGGCATTACTTGACCATGGCCAACAACAAAACCTAAAAATCGAAGTTCTCGAAAACAAAACTTTGATTTCTCGACGTTTATTGTGAGATTTGCATTTCTTAAACATTGCGCAACCGTTTTCAATCGACGCACGTGATCTTCAAAATTTTCAGATATGACGAGTAAGTCGTCTATGTACACGAAAACGTATTCTCTTAAAGCGGATGGGATAACCTTATCCATCACCCTACACATCCTGGCAGGAGCATTGCAAGTCCCAAACGGCATCACAGTGAACTGCATGAGTGGCCTCCCTGGCACTGTGAATGCTGTCTTTTCCCGGGATTCCTTGTCAAGTGGGATCTGCCAGTATGCGTCCTTTAAGTCAATACTGGATATGAAATGTGTGTCACCAAGACGACTTAGCACTGAGTCTATATGATGAATCGGATTTGCATCTTTTTTTGTGAGTGCATTAACCTTGCGATAATCGATGCATAATCGATTTTTGCCTGGTTTCCTCACAAGAACTACGGGCGATGACCATGCAGATTGGCTTTCTTCAATTACCCCTAAGGATAACATCCGATCTATCTCCTCGTTTATCAAAGACTGTATGACTGGTGAAACTGGGTAGAAGCGTTGTTTTACCGGCTCTGCGTTTCCCGTGTCTATGACGTGAGTATCCACAGTCGTTCTACCAAGCCCCAGTTTTGAAAAAGACGGAAATTCATCTACAACCTCCTTTAAAGTTTTCTCCTGTATCTCGGTTAGATCGTGTTGGTTCGGGTCAGGTGTTGAAAGTTCAGAAACAAGATTGGGTGCGACTTGAAATTCAACCCAAAAATCAATACCGAGATAAAGAGGTTGCGTCAGAGACGGAACAAGGTACAGATCAAAATATCGAGTAGTGTTTTTGTACGTTATCAAGATGTTAATTCTTCCTACTATCCTTTGACTACTTCCATCAGCTGTTTTGATGTCAGATTTAAACTCAGTAACAATAATATTGTTTTGTCTCACGAAATCTTCACATCCTTTACCTAAGCAAGAGATGGACGCGCCGCTGTCTAGCAATCCTGTCATCTGCTGGCCGCTTATTTGAACTTCTGCATATGGTCTACGATCAACATCTGAAGCTACATTAGTTGATTCAATTAATTTCGCGTAAATCTTTCGTTTATCCTTTCTAAGGTGGGCTTTATTTACTTGAAGTGAGGGTTCAGTTTTAATTTCTTGTAGGGACAAGAGTCTTGATCGAAGTTCATTATACCTTTTTAGTCTTTCATCATATGTTTTGTACGGTACAGTCTTAGCAAGGTTCTTTTCGATATCGTTATTTTTAATAAGGATGTTAGTTGGCCCATCCTTGGGTAAGTCACTGGTGTTAGTGGCGGCATGTCTAGATTTGTTTCCGGGATTTAGTTGGTTTGAGTAGAGCGAGATTCCCCGGTGTACTTCTCGCTCGTTTTGCGGTTTTCCGAATTTTGGTTGCATGTTGGGCATTTGGGAGTGGTATAGCCATCCAAGCCGCATCGATAGCAAAACAGCTTCCTTACCGGAGATGGGCAGTTAACAAAGGAGTGCCCTTCTTTCCTGCAATTGAAGCATTTCCTGTTCCGTGAAGGAAAATCTTTGCTGTCGATGGCACTAATGTTTCTTTCTTCTGAAAAATCAGAATAGTCAAGAACCTCTAGTTCTTGATCTTCAACAATTTCATTGACATGTTTTGATGGTCCCGCAAAGTTTGGCCGTACTCTAGAATTGTCCCTAAGAGACAACATTCGTTCGGTCTTCCTACACTCATCTCTTAGATGTTCTAATGAATAAATGGACATTGGATATATAAAGTGCATAAGTTTATTGTTAATATTTCCCTTTACTATGTTTAAGAAGTCATGATCTTTAATTTGCTCTCGCAACCGATTTCTGAGATCAACAACAGAATTGAAATAGTCATCAAAGGATTCGTTCCAAAGTTGACGACGTTCCATAATTTGTTTTATTAATTCAAAATCTGACTCGTGGCTGCGAAACTGTTGCAGCATAGCGCAACGTAAGTCTTTCCATCCTGTACGAGGATTTGTTCGCAAGTATTGCCAGAACCAGTTCTGCGCAATTCCCTTTAATAATAAATGAAAGTTTTTGACAACATCTGTCCAAGGCGTCATATAATTTTCTCTTAATACTTCTACTCGAAAAATGAAGTCTTCAATAGACATCGATTTTCCCGTTCCCTCAAAACTAATTCCCCACCTGTCTAGCTTGAAACCGCGGTCATAGTCTTCATGAAATTTTTCAGTTTGTGAATATGGTTCCTTAACATATGAATTAACATATGGGTTGTTGCATGATGTGTTTGATGTGTTTTCATTTCTTTGAAAAGATCTTTGAACAGGAGGTGGCTGTGTAAAAGGCTGATTCCTTGAAGGATCTGAATGGACTTCATTTAAATGATATGGATTTCGTTTGGCATTAGTTACAGGATTATTGGTTGGAAGTGACGTGTCATTGGAATATGCATTTCTTTTATTACGAGGGTAATTATTACTTGGTAGTTGAAGGTTACGATTAATATTTTGGCTTCTCGCCGGAGGCAATACAGTCTGTTTGACACTCTCTTGGATAATCTGTTCCATTGAAATCATTAGTTGTGAATGTAAAGTTCCTAAGCTTTCTTTAACGCATTGTTGAACGAGTTCTTTAATAGAATCGTCTGCGTTTGTTCGAACAACATTTACCTTTTGAGTGGCCTTATTTGGATCTTGACATGCTGCAAGGTTTTCCATGCTCAAAAGACCTGCAAAATCTTCTACGTTTCCGCATGCACCTGATTCGATATTAAAATCTCTTATGGATTCAACTGGGTCTACATGCGAACCGGAAGGTCTTTGCCCTGAATGTGAGTCTAAGTTATTGGTGTTGGTTTTAACAGGCGAATGAACAACTTTACCTAGACGCTCCTGATCGAAACCTACATTTAGACCAGCATGACTTTGTGATCGAGTCATCATCGTTCCCGTTGGTCTTTCTTTCGGTACTGCTCCAGTACCACCAGTCATGTTTAGTAAATGAATTTTTGTATGTGAATATGTTTAAGAATTTATTCTATTATACTTCAAAATATTTAATCAAGTAATAATACTATATATATGGTTTGCTGACCACAAAAAAAATTGTTATTTGTATAGAAGAGTATACCAAAAGATATATATATAATTTAATGTCTGAACTATGTCTTAAGCATTTAGGGGATAATGTAAGGTTGAGAATGAAAAAGTATGTAGGACACCATCGAAAAATCTTGTAAGGACTCGGATGCTGACAAAACAAAATGATCGCAACTGCGGAAATTAATCTTATATTTTAATTCCACTGCAGGTTACAAAAGAGTATATTGGATTTTCTTCTTATGTTTGAGAACTCGATACAGTCTTATGGAAGTAATGCAATAATATACATAACTCCTCTATAAGACTAGATCTCGCCAAAAGATATCTCTAATACACTCAAACAAAACGAACAAACATCAGCTCTGATAGGATTAATTCCGATGAATTACAATCACTTATCGGCTTTTGTTTTCTTACGGGGTATGTACTAAGCTTAAATAAAATTTAAGGCCTAGTCGTTGGGCGCCATTTAATTATTGTAACGTGGGATTTGTTGTTATGAATCCCATTGATAGCAGCAGGGTGGCACGCTTGTCGACGCTCGGCTCTGCTCGTCGGATGGGGGGGATCTTGCTGCTACTTCGTACAATAACCAAAAAAAAATTATTCGTGCCAATCAATGATGTCACATTTACCAACCAAAAATGATAAATGTATTTGTTTTGTCCACATTCCTTGTCCTTACTCATACACACACACGATGAAATGTGTGCAAGCCAATAGGCTTCGGCATCCCTGATCCTACAGTGACATGTGTCACCTCCTTGCTACATTGGCCCAATCATATAATGCAGCCCCTCAATCCTTTCGATGTATTGTCCTACTCCATTTTCAATTCCCCATCTTCTTACACCCTCCCCCTAAGGATCTTTACAAACATGGCATTTTATTTAGCCAATGAAAAAAACTCCATTTAGATTCAAAATATCGCATACGATCTTCAATCAGCTCACTGACCTATCACAACTCAAGGTTCAATGAACTAAAACACATAATCGCAATAGCAAAGCGATTGCTAATTTAAGAGAGTTGGTGTGGAGAGTTGACGACTCTCAATTTTCAATTCTCAATTTATGATTGGCTGGATAACCAAAAACAATGCTCTTTGAATATTCTAAGAAAAATGAAAAAAAAATGATGAACATGCTTTTATAAAGCTCAAGTGGGTTCTTTGCTTGCCTTCGCTTGTTTAGGATTGAAGAGAAGAATAACAATTCACCTCACATGAAATGTCCACTACGACTACACTAACAAAGTTGATTATGACAGAATTGTTTGTTTGCTTAAAGATGATACTCCCGTTATATTAATTTCAGTAATATCTAACGATATATTTTATTGGAACAATTTATAGTTGATTCTACTTCAGGGTTACCATACTACTTTTGTACATAAGAAAAATGATCTTGCAATGGCATATCTGTATAAAAAAATAATTCTTAACTATCTTATTAAGGTATATTATTTGATTTTTTTTTCTCTTTTATCAATTCGTTTCAATGCATGAACGCCAAAAATAATCAATAATTTTTGATATTTAAGAAAATTGCGGGTACTCACTTTAGTATTTGTCAAATTGATGGTTAATGAAGCATCCAACGATGTGCGCACATTGATGTGATGGTTGACGTGATGGTTAATCGTTTTTTTGAGTTTCATGTGTGTTTGGTGTTTGCAAATTTAGTTTTTTAAGAATTATTAAACATTTTTGGCTTGAGGCATTGGACTTATAAAAAAAAATGAATTAATCAAAATATATACATAATTATTATGCTTGTGTTTTCCTTATGAATATTAAATAATTGGTATTATAGAGATTCTAGAAAAATAATTACAACTAATTTTTTTTTCACTTGTGTTTTCTTTTTTTTTCTTCTTTTAACGAACTGGATGTTTTTACTTGTCTTTTCTGTTTTATTTTCTTGTTTCACTGACGATGTCTTCGACACTGAATAGTCGCGTGGAAACTGCTCTCACGGTCTTGCTACGGATTAGAGCATGCACTGAGGGCTTAACTTAAGATTAGCTCGTTGTTGTTTGTACGGCTGTCCGTATATAAAAATTGGGTAATCTTAGCCCACTGCACGTGTTGCTCTGTAGTTTTTGTTTCACTACCTTTCTGAGTCTTCCTTTCACGATTCACTAATTTATATGAAAGAAATATTTTAGCATGCAGCACTCATGTATGTTTTTTTTTTTTATTTAATTTGAAAGAAACTTACGTGGGCTGAGAGGTTGACAAAATTCGGGAAAAAGGGTGCTCTATTGGAGATATTTATGTCGTGTACAGCAATCGATGTTGCATGTAATTTCGTAATGCGCTTAATATATTTAAGCTGGAAATTTTATTGTTTTAAACTAAGACATCTTACTTTAGTAAAATCTCTTACCTTATGGTTTTTTCGTGATTCCTTATACAAATGTTAACTAATTTTTAATTCTTTTATTTTAACGTTTTTGTCTTCTACTTTATGAGGGTAGAAAGTAAAAATGTAACACCCTGTGGTGTGTTATATATATATTTTTTTTGTAACTTTTGATTTCTGTACCACTGGACTGGCGTCGTCGAGAGCTGAGTTAGAAAAGAAAGTTTCTCTACGGAAATGGTTGCCATACCAACCCAAGAAATGACTGTCGGAAATATCGACAATTGATTTCGAGAATCGAATTGAATCGGTATTCAGTGCTACCAAGTTTGTATGCTTGCCCCTTGCAGTTAGATCTGTTTACACGTAGTCCAATATATTTCCTTTTTTTTTTCCTGATTTATTTTGTTTTTCGAAGTTATTTAAAATTTGTTTCAGAAATTTCATGACAAGGTAGCGGGGAAGAACCTAGAAAAGCCGTGCTTCTCCCTATAGGTACGCGCTGCGTGTTCGCGGATGTCCAATGCCCAGAATCTTTTTATTCTTTAACCTAATCATAAAACTATTTTATATTGTTTAGGTATATGTAGCACCATATTAAAATAATAAGTGAATTTAAATAAATACATCATTTAATTAAAACTTTTCTTGCATTTATTTATGTTTGAGGTGTGTAACAACAACCATTATAGCAAAAACCAGCGTAAGCTATTTTTGATTTTGGAAACCTGCACAGCTTTATGTTGATTTTTTTTTAACCACGCGAGCAAAGCCGCGGGTACCAGCTAGTTACTGGATAAAAAGAAATAAAAACAAGCTTACTATCTAACATCTTATATTAAACTTACTGGCCTCAGCCGGGCACTCTAAGTAATTCATGATTTATTTAAAATAAATGCCTTTCGGCCTCTGAGATTTTATTTAACTATATTCTTTATTTTTTGTTAGAAAAATTAAGAAAACTAACACCATATCATTTTTATTTTTTCATTACATGCTACTTAAAATTAGGTCCTTTAAGATAAAACTTAAAATTAACTAAAACTACCTATTCTACTCAACAACTACTTTCAAGCTAGAACAACCACAGCAGCAAATCTCTATTTTTTTATATTATTTTTCTTTTTTCTTTTTTTTTGTGGCCTTTGTCGATGTATGTGCCACCATGCCTACTCTTCGTAAACCTAGGCCCAAAGCCCTTAAACTAAAACAAGTATGTAAGCCGGCCAATGCTCAGAGCCCCACCCCGACTACTCATTGTCAGGTGCTGACTGAAGCTACCAGAAGACCAGAACTGGTTCTCCTGCTTCACCCTATCGATTCGGTTCCATTTGGACCCATTGAACCGAAGGAGCTCTGCTCCGTCTTGTACGAGGACATCTCGACTGTAAAGGAGCCGCCGATCCACGGTTCTTCGCCTGAGGTGGTAGATTAACGGCACCGCAAATCTGTCCTGTATCAGACCGCATATATCTAAATAGAGGAATACCTCTGGTGGAATGTAGCCGCTCAAACGTCGTTTATTTCGTTTTATTACGAAATTTTCAATTCTGTTGATCCGAGCCTCGTTGTATTGAATATATTAGGAATAGTAATGTACATAAGAAAATTGCGGTGTCCGATACAAACCGAGACAGCTGTGAGGACACTGCCTCTCGAACACCCGAATCTTCTCCATTTTAGATGGTGCAACGTTAAACACACTGAACAGCCATAAACGATCATCGGCCATATGAGGGCCATGTAGCAAATTACTTTCACTCTGGGGTCAAACCGACTGCTGTAAGACAACCGTTTTATCAGACTCAGAGCGAAGGCTTCTCTGGCCTTAGTCAGAGCAACATCTTTATGTCTGTCGAAATACAAATACTGATCCAACCAGTACTTCACTTTACTTTTGTTCGTTAATCCCTGTCCGGGAGGCCCAACGATGGCCATCTTGCGTCAATTCTTGCGCGTATCTCTTGTGGCCCCAGCCAACGAGACCCGGAACAGAATTGTTTCCCATTTCTGGACATTTATTTTCAGTCATCGCAATATCGCTGAATCTTCTCGAAGTCACGTTGCAAGAGAATTCTAATGACTTCGACCTTTGGGGAAATGCTGTACGCAATCAGGCCGTTGGCATACGCAATTGCCTGGATTAGATCGCTGGGTTAAAAGCTGAATTGGATCGGCGAATTAACGGCTGGCACACTGACCCTCTGCTAACCCATGTGTCTCTCGTTCTTTTTTTTTGTCGAGGCTTCATGTTTTATTGACAATTCTACGAAGATAAAGGAGCAATATCATTTCAACCACAGCATGGGACCTAATTTGCATTTTTAACTCTTATTTCATTTAAAATTCTTTCCATCTTTAATGTCGGTTGCCACATAAAAAAAAACTACACGAAAAATCATTGTTTTCCAACTTTCTAATTTCTTTGTTTTGAATTACCAATTCAAATTCTCATTTGATTTTCTCCCAATTCTTAAATTTTCACTCTCGAAATGAAAATTGACAAAAAAAAATCCCTAAACTCGATTTCTTTGTTAGCGCAAATCATAGCCAAAATGAAAAGAAAAAATACTTTTGCTCATTCAGACGAAACTTTTACATTGCAACGCATTGCACGACATTTTATAGACATACCGCCGCCAGTTAACTCATTCAACACAAGGACCTAGTTCGATTTCCCTTCCCCTTCCCCACCACTCGTCAGCAACACACAATATCCCAATAAGCTTACATATTTAACGAATGAGATAGAAAGCAAAAACTTTGAATATAATCCAAATCCAACATCCTTTTTCTTTTCATTGACTTAACAGTCACACGAAAAATCCTCTCCTTGAGGTGAAACAAGAAAAACGAAAAAAGAAGAAATTCACCACACGACACCAAAAGCAATATTTATTATTCAAAATTTAATTACGTCATCGCTGAGAGTTTATGTGATGTTATTTGAAAAAGAAATCAAATGAATGACTACTACTGACACAATTAGACAGTGGGACAGTGTGGCAACAAAATACAAGCCACACGAACATCAAAAGCCATAGCCAAGCCGAAAAACCAACAAAACCAAAGGGACACTCCCTCTCTGTGTGGTGTCATTTGGACATATTCACTCGCCCATTGGGTTTCCTTTATGCCTTTCATTATTTTTTATCCGCATTTCACCAGAGTCTCATTCTTACATGGACACCCTTTTTCCCCCGCCCAAAGAAGAAAAATCAACAACAATGTACACCATCGAATTTCGCTAACATACCGTTGTTTTTTTTGTTGGGGCCATGATTCCATTACGCTGTCGTTGACGTCACCGAACCATATCGTAGCTCAACCAAAATGTGTAACCGACCGGCGAAAATGTAGAAAATGACACAAATGCAGTTTTTTCTTACAATGTCCGTTTTGCGATGACATTCTTTGGCTAGTGATGCGCATGTCCTCTGCAAAGGAGTAAATGAGTCAGAGTGAGAGTAAAAAACCGTGAGATTCAAAAAATAGAGCAAAAATTGATTGGAGACTTTTTCACTCTCTATTTATGTTTTTGGGGGCCGATTATAGTGGGTTAGGTCAGGACGGGATGAGTGATCATCAAGTCACTACGGCTTTTACCAATGAATCAGATAAATGCCGGCTATATTTTTTGACAATGTTCTAGAAGAAAATTTTTGTACAAAAATCGATTAGTTAAGTAGTGAAATTAAATATGTCAATATTTTTGACTAACACTGTCGCACAGAAGTCGACAAAACTAGCACGCACCTTGTAACCTTCACTTTTAAGAAAAGAAGTAAGAGCAAAAGCAGAAAAACGCAGGAAGGGTGACGTTATCGTATTCTTGCAGAGGAGAGGATAAATTGAAAAACTTCAGTTTCCTGCCAAAAAAAGGAATGGTGCGAGTGTCGTGTTTCTGAGTCAAAGTAGATCTAGATCAAAGTGAAAAAAGAGCTTTTTAATGAGACGCATAGTGTAATGTGGAGCAATTGTTTTTGTTCATTGCAGCTTGATTTTACTTTTCAATTGAATTTTTTTACGCAAGAGGGAAACTCAAATGATTTGATTTTCAATTACGTAAAGTGAGAGTTGCAGGGGGTATGTTGTAATTGACTTGTACTTACCTCAAAAGGCTGATGGGAAGCCTTTTTTAAATGGAATTGATTGCGTTTAATGGTGGAGTGGAGATCGTTAGAGATTTCCTTCCAAATAAGGAACATTGTAAGCTATTATATGACAGAGAAGTAATATGAAAGAAAAGCTATAACAGTATTGCTGTGAAAATCAACTTTGAGATCGAATACTAAAAAAAGTACGTATACGCCCGAGTGAACGAAAGCTGCTTATTGTCCATTATTATGCGGCATTTTTGTCTTCAGATTAAAGTCCTTATATTATGAAGCATCACATTTACTCTTGTTAAGGTAAAAGTGCTTTTAATAGGTTAACACGAAAGACTGTGTATCAAGAGTGACGAATTTAATCCAAACTGAAATATTGCTGACCACTTTTAACAAATGACCCCAAAACCATCTGATCCATCACTAAAGCTTACAAAAAGATTTTCCATAACAATCCCCAAATCAGTGCGTCCTCCTTTTCACTTAAAATCGATTTATTTATTCACAACTTTAAGCTTTGCTCTCGATTCATCTTCCTCCTTTGCCTTTTTGTATATTCATTTCCCTTTTACCAAAATTGACTTTATTTACTCCTTTATCAAAATCACATGAGACCTTTTTTGATTTCGAAAACATAGCCCATGAATAAATATTATTCGACTCATGTTGACCATCATATTGAAGGACCTCAAACAAAAACCAGGAATAATTTGTTTAGACTTCCTTCCGAAGAGTATATCCCCCCAAAGGCCCGGTGCCTTATCTTCAATTTTACGACCATGTTCGAGTTCATCTTTCAATGGGATTAAATTTCTTGTATGCGGTTGTGTTGTGTTGTGTCGTTGCTTCTTCGTATCCTTTCTATAGTTTGGTGTCATAAATTGCTGGTCCTTTGAGTCTAGGTCATTTATTTGTCAGATGACATTAACGTTCACATAAAATTGCGTAAGACAACTAATATTTGAACACACGGATGCTGATACCGACACCCATTCAAAATTCAATTAAGAAAACGACTTTGGAAGGACTCTTTTTGTCCTTTGCCTGCTTTAAGGTGTATTTATCATTTATCTTCTGCAGTAAACGGACGAGGGACGTTATTCTTTTGGTATGTAATCTACTCAAGAAAAGCTGTGCAGAGGTTGTGAATTGTTTATTAGGATTTGGTTTGGTTTAGAATTTCCTGGCATCAAAGGGGCATGGTGTTAAATTGCTGAGTCAATTATTTTCGATTTCGGAATTCCAACATGGAGGATGTGTTCGATTAAGCAAAAGCAAACCCTTGAGAAAAATCGAAACATATTGACCAACTGTTTAAAAATGTATTTCAATAAAATGACGAGCTTTCGCAACTAGGTCAGACAATAATCTGACAAAATTAGACAGAAGGGATTTGTATATCGATGAGGATCCGGATGGAGGTGAGGATGCGTGTGGTTGAGTGTGGATCGATGTCTTATGTGAAACAATAAACCATATTGTTCAGTCTAAAGGGCTCCATTTATTTTTCTCTTCATCGTTGACAGCTCTAGCCCCTGTTCATGAAGTTGAAGTTCAACAATAATTGTACTGTCAATTTTTTATCATTTGCAATAAATCCATGTCATAACAAATAAATTAGCCCTCTGGCTTACAAAACTCTAATTCAATGTCATTTGCATACAAAATGAACATTTTACTTGACCTCAGATAAACAAACACTTCATTTCGTATCTACCTCCACAGTCTATGCCGACACAAAAGCCTTGAAGCCTATGCATGTCATAAACTGTTCAAACGAACAAACAAATTATTTTTGAAGCTAAAATTGTATGATCTCGCTCAGCTGCAATAAATAACTGCAAATTATATTTGCCTCCTTAAAAAGACCAAAAAATAATGAAAATTCAAGACAAGCAAAACTGTTCCCCGGTTCGAATAAATTCCGGCAGTAAAACTCCAACTTCCAGGTTGAGTACGAATTTATATTCCAAAACAATCAATTCCGAAAAAGGCGATATGACTTTTTATTATTGTTTTTCCTCTCACATTAATTGACAAAAAAGTACAAACACCACAACCCAAAACTGATACTCAGCACGAACATGAAAAGCAACCAAACTCAAGTGACCTCATTTTCAGGCCAAAAAGGTATTTAATATTCTTAAATTCTCTGCGACCACCATCATCATCATCGTCATCAAACTTTTCGATGGTTAAAGACCAAAAAGAACCTGTCTCGGGCGACATTTAAATGCTCTGAGTCAAAACAACTCGACTCCCCTTTCCACGAACCGAGGTCACGTCCGTCAGCACCATCACCATCTCGGCAAGACTCGAACAAAACAAAAACGAAGCAAAGGTGCCAGTACCAGGCCGTTAAAGTGACCATCGACAAGCACCTACACTCTGATTTTCTGTATTCGGCTCACAAATGCGAACGTTCAACGTTCAATCCGCCAACTTGCCGTTACCAAATTAAGAAACAAGAAACTGCCAACTCGTGTGGTTCGGAGTCACAATGAATTCGCTGAATCGCACCACCACCTTCACTTCATTCAGTCAACGCGAAAATCTCTTAACGTACGGTTCACTTCTCACAAGCGAAAACAATTTGTCGTCAATTGCGACACTTCTTTTAAGAAAAGGAAAAATATTTTGTTTTTGTTTTTTGAATAATGTCGAATGGAAAATTTTTCTCTGGCCTGCCGGCCAATATGCTCGATCGGAGGTCAACGGCGCAAAATCGTCAAGAAACACACTTTTTCTGGCCCGACGACACGCAGAGTGTGTCCACTGTGGATTCAAGGAGTAAGCGACGTTCCAACAGTATTCAAGCAGAGAGCCGAAGCGCCTATAATAATAATTCACCTCGTGGTGAACCATCGAATTCCGATGCCGAGACTAAGGAACGTTTTAAGAAAGAGTTTACCAGATCCAGTATTCAATTTTACGATAACGTCAACGAGGATGTGGGAAATCGTAAGAATCGCAAGCCACTGACAACGCCTCCACAGAAGCTGCAGAATGTGCATCCACCAGAGAATACTTTGGCCAAACGAAAAGAGAATCTTTCATCGAAAATTGAGTTCTTTGACTACCCAACAGAAGCCGCCCCCGTCGAGGACCTTAACAACGTCCCAAAAACAAATAAAAACAACAAGGCCGAGCTTGAGCGGAACACAAAAAACAGTCCGAAACTTCAGAACAAGAATAATTTATCCCTCAACCCGCCAGATGACGCAATCAATTTCATAGAAAACAATGTGAGAGACATGCGGATTGTGGCGCCACCTATACGAAGGAATACAGTTCGTGCTAGATATGAACGCCCTCCGAACTTTTCCATTGAGGATCAAATCTATTCAGACGCCCATGACGACTACGTTCCTCCGAGACGTCGACCACATCCCCCACCACCACTCCGAGGACGATTTTCTGCAGCCGAGTCGGATCCAGATTATGACGAATACATTCCAAGACGTTCGAACCCTGTGTTCCACCCCCGTGAACCTTTGGACTACATTGACGGCCATCCATCACCGCGCATTAACTATTACGACTCGGTTCCATCGCGAAGACTAGGACGTCAGGTGCACAGCACAGCAGCCACATACTCCTCCGCCAATGAGTACAACAGCAATTACGAGGAATCACCACCATTCCGACGTTCGGCTCCCCTTCCAACGACACAACCGAGAATGCCAGGAAAAGGGAAAATCTCGAAGGTAGACAATGAACAAAGACAGATGATGATCCCCAGAACACAGACTCCAGCTTCGGCAGCGACTTCACCAACATCGCCGCACCATTTGCGGAGCAACATATGTTTCAGTGACACTGAATCAGCTTCAGCTCAAGGCAGCAGTGGCGGCCCACCATCAACGACAACAAAAACAACAACAACGAAGAGAAACATTCGAAGCAGTGCGGTGAACAGAGTGAGCGTGGGCTTACCGGATTAACTATAAAATGCTCCAAGCTCCAACGGAACCATTAGACCACCATCAATGGGTGAAACATTTTGTATAATTTATGGAGGCACTTTTTTTTTTGTTATTGTTCGCCCGAGTCGTCTGTGTTGTTGTTTTTCGCTTGCTGGTGTGTGTGATTTTTTAATTAGTTTTAATTTTAAAATGTGGAATAAGGTGCGATTGCAATTTTTTTTTGTAATTCACAGTCACAGTAAAATTATGGAATAATTACACCAGAGAATGATTTGTCTTTGTTTTGAATTAGAGCTTGCACAAAAAGTGTATGACAGAGGGCGTGAGTTTTGTGTACTTAAGTGTACTAAAGAGTGTAATCTGTAGTAACAACGTTTCGTGTTTCTGAACGAGTTGCTGTTGTAACTGGCGATGATGCATCCCACACAAGGAAATATATCTTGTGGTGGGACAATTTTTTTTTTTTTTTAAGGTTGTTGTTTCTGTTTTTTTTTTTAATTGATTTCAAGTTGAAGGAGGATAAATTTAAGATCAGAAATTTTGCGATAAGAGGGGCTTACATTGTGTTGTGTGGGATATTTTGTTTCTCAAAACTGGATTAAAGGATTGTTGACAAATTTTGTAGCCATTCATTTTATTTTAATTATGTACTAGCAGCCCGTGTCAACTTCACACGTTCTTTAAATGTAGTTTGAATAGAATTCCCGATTTTCGTTAATCTTAAGGAACTTACATGATCTCGCATGCGATAAAAGCCCCAAATATTTCTTCATCATTTTTTTTTGTCTTCTTGTCTTGTCTTGTCTTGTTTTAAATTCGCTCCGTAAGATTTGTATTCTGAATATTCTGAACTTTAATTTCAGAATATGCCTAACGTATGAAATCGAACGAAATTGTTTTGCTTCGTTCTCCATGATTCTCATCGTTTCGAGGGTCCAAACTCTCACATTTAAGAAAATGGTTTGGCTAGTTCCATGAATGAAGCCGGGCTCTCCATGCTTCTCTTTTTCTGAGCTATTTTAACCAGGGTCGTATTATATAAGAAATGGGAGTATTAAATGTCGAACATTGTTTTCCTGGTAAGTAATGCAGGCAATAGTTAAGAAGGCCTGAATCATGTTTTGTTGGATTATGATTTCTATCGATTATCAGAAAATTCTATGTAATTAATTTTGCTCTGTCTGTCACAAGACTACAAGCGCAGAATACCGCCAGATCTTTTGCTGACCGCGTCTACAACAGCCCGTGAGATCTACATCCAAAAAAGGAGAGAGGAACACCGAATTTTAAGACGGAAGAAGAGACAGTATGAAAAAGAAGCAGTCGAGTCTATCGAGGGATGTTATGGCAGGCGTAACATCAGAGAATTCTATAAAAAGGTGAAACAATCTACAAAAGGATATCAGCATAAAATAGAAAAGTGTTGTGATGAAAACGGAAATGTAGAAGCAGATACGCGAATAGTGCTGAGGATTTGGAAAGACCATTTTTCCAAATTGCTAAACGGCGAAGATGTCCACAATTCCTCTGTAGAGCAGACCAATTCATTTTTCCTGGACGATGATGGCCAAAATATCCATATCCACCCGACGCATAAGGCTGCGGGTGCAAATGGCCTAACAGATCGCCTAGAACCATTTTCCAAGGTGACGCAAATCAACCATCGACCAAATTTTCACACTCCGACAGATTTTAGAGAAAACCCGAGAATAACAAATCGATACATACCATCTTTTTATCCATTTTAAAGTCGCATATGATAGCGTTGATAGAATAGAGCCATATAGCGTCTCGGCATGCTTGCCAAACTCGTTCGCTTGTGCAGGATGACTATGGAGAATTCAGACAGAACATCACCGAAGCTTTTGATGTCAAGAAAGGTTCTTAAATATTGTACTTGAAGCTATTGTACGTAACTCAGAAGTCAACACCAGTGGCACAATTTTTCGAAAGTCCGTTCAACTCCTGGCTTACGCGGACGACATTGATATTATCGGCAGAACAACGAAGCGAGCTGTCAGTGGTACATTTGCTGGGATTGAGACGAAGGCAGCTAAGATGGGTTTGGCTGTGAATGAGACGAAAACAAAGTATATGCTGTCATCGAGAAGAGAGACACAACACCGTCAACTCGACCACAAAATCACAATAGGCAGTTACAAATTTGAAGTAGTCAGAGACTTTGTATATCTGGGTTCCACTATAACCTCGCACAATGACGTCAGTGCAGCGAAAAAGCGAAGACTCACTCTTGCCAATCGCTGTTTCTTCAGACTTAGATGGCTTCTGAGCAGTGAAGCCCCCTCAAAGAACCAAGGAAGCTCTGTATAAGACCTTTATCATCCCAGTCCTGCTGTATAGGGCGGAGGCATGGACATTGACAAGAGCGTATGAGAACCTTCTGGGTTGCTTTGAGAGAAAGATTCTTAGACTTATGTTTGGTCCAGTGTGCAACGGCGGACAGTGGAGAAGGAGATACAATCACGAGCTATACGGGCTTCACAGCAACATCGACCTGGTCAGAAAGCTAAAAATCAGAGGTTAAGATGGCTGGGCCATGTGGAGCGTATGAACACCGACACACCAACCCGTCGAGTTTTCGTATCCAACCCCGATGGACAACGAGGAAGAGGAAGGCCTCATCTTAGGTGGCGCGCTCAATTGGACAACAACATCAACCAACTTAATGTGCGCAACTGCAGGCAGCTCGGCTGGAGAGGCTTGTTGGCTGAGGCCGAGATTCATCCTGGATTGTGAGCGCAATCGCAGGTAAAGTAAGTAAAGTAAGTCAGTCTGTCACAAAAAAAAATTGTAACACTGCTTAGCCGTTGCGAACCAATATAAAGTTCTAAGTTCAATCAATGAGCTTCAGACTCACATTAAATTTTTATTTTAAAGAACTTTTTCAATTGAAAGACAAAGGGATTCACATTAACAGAAAACACGCATTTTCAATTAGGTATAGCAAAATGCTATGCCATGAATTTTCTCCCCAACAACAAAGAACATATTTGTGCTACTGTTTGGTGGGATGGACAATTGGATCACTGGAACATCTATGACTGTGAAAGTCCTTGGTACTGCGTGATTGAATTTGGGTTTCAAGAAATTTCCGGTGATCATGGTCCTGGGATGTAAATGTAAGTGCAAAATAACGATACTAGGATTCAGATGTCCTAGTAAGAAGGGATGCTTGCAAAAGTTTTTTTGTAGGAGTAGGGACAAAGGAAAGGATTTTTTCCTTTTCCCGGTGTGAGGTTAAGCTGAAGCTTTACTCTTTTGCAACCTAACAACCCTCATTTTGTTAAATTTTGTCAGTCCAAACATAATGGTTTATGAAGTCTTCATCTCTATTTTCAGTCTTGAAAATCCACACTCGGATGGCATAATGTTTTAACTTTTACACTAACGCAACACTAACGCGTTTCTATCGTAGGGAATTACCTATATATTTTTGCCGCTGTGTTGGCTTATAACAAATATTTATTGGCCTAGAACAACAACCTCTAATAGGTATTCCAGTTTCAGAATAAATAAATTCCTCTACTTTATTATTCCATTTCAGGAACCAGCAACCCCTCCACCATAAAAATCCGCTTTGAACGCATTACTCGCTTATGCATACAATAATTTAATAGAGAGACTTAAAATCTAATTTCGGCCAAATGGATACACAATATTCCCGACAGGAATCCCTACGGACGAGTGGGTACCGATAAAATACTATTCTCTTATTCACCGATTAACTTCTCATTACACTTAATGATTTGTTTTCATATAAATGCAACGATCCGTTTATATTATCGCATTGCCGCCACCGCTCGCTACCAACGTCCCAACCCACCATGAAACTTTTAACATTTGCTTTCATCAATAATTCAAGCAATTATTATTTCGAAGGAGGGGAATAAGAAAGAAGAGGGTTCCTTCCTCGTCTATTATGTAAATTTGTAAGGACTCCAGATAGCCCATAGAGTCTTCCACCATGGACATGGTGCTCACAGAAAAAAAAAATCAAAATATACGAAAAGAAGAAAACAGAAAAATCATAAAGTCATGGAAAGTCATGGTTTCTGATTTCAATAACTATCAACTTTTAATTTTCACCGGAAGCAATATTCATATTCAATGAATTTTGTGAAAATAATTTGTAAGGGTACAACAAGATATTCAATTTTATTCTTGAGCGAGAGATATTCGAAAATTATTCATGGGTCAGACTCGCATTTAGAAAAGTTTGAAGAAAAAAATCGACGTTTTTACTATGGTCGTTTTTTGTATTGTGTTATTTCGAAAAATCAATATATTCCAACTTTCCAACACATTACTTTTTAACTTCCGTAGTGGATTACAATTTATGTATATTGCAGTCAACTGTGATCATTTTCAGGGGATTCTAGCTTAGTTAGTGCATTTGGCCTTGATGGTGCAGTGAGTCAGTGTTTGTTTCTGAGAAAATTTAAAGTAATTAAGAATCAAAATTAAAAACAAGTCAAGAATAAGTTTGTACCCTTTCTTCTTCCAGGTTTTTTCTCCAAGTTCGATTGTTTGACTCACTGTATTCAGCAGCGTTAAAAAGAATTTCAATGCTTAAACGGCCTTCGGGACATAGTTAAGTTCCCATTTGAACGATTCACAAAGGTATTTGAAACCCATCGGCATCCAAAATGGATTTGTGGATGTCTATCCAGCGGATCAAAATCGTTTCGCTTAAATCCTCTGCAGGATGACCCACATGAGTATCATAATTTTCCAACGAAACTAACTCGCATAATCTACACCGTTATAGACAGGCATCGATTTGTTAAGACAAAAAAAAACTCTGGGATTAATCCTGTAAAAGGGATCCGGATGTGGTGAGAGAAAGGAGATGACAGGGAAAGTGATGTGGCAAAGCATATTTACACTCAGGTGAATGCAATAAAAAGTAAACTGCATTGAAATAAAATTGAATTTCATTTTGATGACCAAATGCAATCATCAACATCAACTTGACTATATCTCCATCTGCTTAAACTGTTGGTTCGCTCATATGATTGCTTCCTGCCAGTCGCCTGCGTTGTCAACCGGAAGTACTTTGATGCACTAACGATGGATGCTGTTTTTATTGAGTACATTCTCGATTGACATCCCTATGGCGCGGCATCCATCGGCGTCCGTCGGCGACAAATAGAGTGTCCTTGTGAGGAATAAATAGTCCATGGCAAAATCTATTGATGACAATGGTTATATGTTGAAATGATCAACATGACGCCTCAATAACGTCGAGAGATGTTGGTTCGATGATATGAAGATAGGAAAAGAAATTGAACGATACAAACAATACTTGAAGGGTGAGAATGACGCTGATGAAGATAATGGTGCTCCAAGGTGACCATCAACGGCACGGAGATGGCGACCGACACGATTGACATAAACAAGATTCAATATAATACGTATGGCTGGTCGATATATGAAGAGTACCTACTTATTGAAACCCAATGAAGGCTTTAAGAGAATACATAATCACTGATTCTAGAAATTATTATATGAGGTCATTTAAGTGTCAAGCGGGTCTGATGAAAACGATTAAAATTATAAATTTATAACCGGGGATCAACTTGAGACATAAACTGAGAAGAAGACAACAAAAAATGGTGATTTATAGATCAATCTCGTACATAGAACAATATCCTTCAGACAATAGAAAATTTGGATTCTGAGGAATAAGTTGTGCAGGCGATTCGATTTTGACTCTGATGAGGCGTTCTTACGTTTCACTTAAGATTTATTTATAAAATCATCGTATTTCTACTTCTAGTACAAACATGGCTGGAAAACATGCTTGCCAGCCCGCACACAGAATTGACACATCCCAATGATTTCTTAGCAAGACAAGTCACAGTGCGTTACACAATATTTTACGACACTTTTCACTTCCCTTTCCAGGTGGTGAATAGTCCTACAACACAAGAGGGCGTTTTTCAGCTCAAGTTATGCTCTATAGTATTCTACACACTTCCGGAGATGTTTTCTTGTTTGTGCGTTCAGAAATTCGTCTTTGAAAAGTAGTTCAATATTTCATCGTTCCAAAATTTTTCAAAATTTCTCATCACACTCAAGTTCCAGTTACGTTATTAATGGCTATGCGACCCCGAAAACAACTCCCGACCAAATTAAAGAAAAATGAAGTAAAGGTCATCTCGAATCTAATTCGCATTAATGTGAACGTTCAGTGAACTATGATTGTGTGCTCTTATGTGACCCGGTGACATTAATTTCACTACAACAGCTTTTCACGTTCGTAACAATAACGTAACTTGTTTGTTCATTTTTCTTCTTTTCCAAGAAAAAAAAAACAAATCACAAGAGCAAAAAGCTTGTGGATGTGTTTGTTTACGTTATGCTATTTTAGTGGAAATTTCATTCTATCTAATCTTTTGTACGTTTCGTTTCTTTTTTGTTATTTCGTCCTTTTTTTTTTGGAAATGGTTGCCAAAAAAATTTCCGCCCAGAATGTAGAAAAAAAAAAAACAACAGATTGTTGTTATTACAGAGAAAAAGAACAACGACCAGTTCCAGTGCAGTACCGTGTAGGTCGTTGAGTTGCGGAGGATGTGTCCTTATGGCCAAGGGCCTTATAACAACCGATTTTCACAAAAGGTTCTATTTGTTCTAAAGAAGGTTCAAAATACAACAAAGACCGGAAGACATCTTACACAAATTTTCACCGGGTTTGAACCA
Organism: Sphaerophoria taeniata; assembly: GCA_943590905.1. Taxonomy (NCBI): domain Eukaryota; kingdom Metazoa; phylum Arthropoda; class Insecta; order Diptera; family Syrphidae; genus Sphaerophoria; species Sphaerophoria taeniata. The sequence continues at coordinate 18,975,987 of OX016540.1, read as the reverse complement.
GACTCCAAGCTCGCCTGCGCCTCAGTTGATTTAATTTCCGCGATACGGCACTGGACAGCAGCACGCGAAAGTAGAATGGCGATGGATGACGGAAACGGAACTGGTGTTGGTATCATTTTACAATCCTCAAATTTTTATGTTTCATTGAAAAAACCAGTGGAAGTTACATACGTTTGAGTATGAAGTTTTGTAGTTGTTTTTTTTTTTTTTTAAGAATTTTATCAACATCCAAAGGTTAAACAATGATTACTTGACTATGATGTATTTTTAGAGGCTTTCTTTTTTTCGGTAGGTTATTGATTTTGTGTTTGAGTGGGATTTACGAGGACGAATGACTAAATGGATTAAGTTTGGGAAGTTAAAGGAAAAAAAAACAGTTTAGTGCACAAAAGTGAAAAAAAAAACAATACAATTTATAGAGGATTATTTAAAGTGCTATCAGCTTAGATCAATTTGGGAGATTTCACGCTTTTATGATTTTATTGATTTCGATGAGATTTTGTGTTTTTGTTTTTGTTTTTGATTTATTGACAAAACTGAGGTTGGGGGGGCGTTTTATATTTGTCAAATACATTTTTATTGAGAGAGTCGCACTGCCAAGTACTTCAATTGAAATTTTAGTACTAACCCCACTGTTTTGTTAGGTGTTTATAATTGGGGAAGGAGGAATGTATGATGTACTATGGCACACCTTCTTTTATAACAGACGAAAGCAGGGGAATTGTCGTCTTCATTTGAAGTCAGGGTATAATCTTGGTGAAAAACTGACAGCGTTGCTAGCACATACTCGGAGCTCAAACTTGTTTGTGCAGGGAAATAACTCCACGGGAACAAACTCCACTGAGGGATTTAGTTCCCACGAAGGTAGAATTTAGTTCCTTTTTGTTTCCATGTACGGCGGGAATTAAATTCCTTAAAAAAATAGTGGTTCTAGTTCCCTTCGAATGTGAAATAAATTGCTCCTTTAACCGAGAAAAAAAAAGAAGAAGAAGAAGTTCTGAAAATGGTTTTCGGGACTAATGATCCACTATGGTGGGTCATAAGAGCGGAATTTTATTGTGGGACTACTGACCCAGTATGATGAGTCGTTAGTCCAAATTCGGGAATTTCGACCTAAGCGAATAATTTTAAAAATTTTGTAAAAGAATATATTAAGACAGTTTTTAAGGTTTTTGCATAACGGTTGATATATACCGCATGTTCTAAGTCTATGTGACGTAAAGGAAACTTTTTCCAATGCAAACGTACTTCTGCAGATGTGAGAGTAGGGCACTCTGTAAGCACACAGTATTTGGCCCAGTTTCATGTTCAGTGTTCTTGCATCATGTGTATGCAGACGTAAGTATTATTTTTTTCATTACTTAAGCACTATTTTTATGAGCACGAACAACGAAGAACGAATGAACGATAATTCGTTGATTTTGACATTTCTTTCACATGAGAGTTTTTAATTCGTCGCGAACGAACCACCAAAACACAAAGCAAGAATGCTTTTTGAGGTTGTACGCGCGCGAATTTTTTGTTTGTTGGGAGTGTGGATGATGTGGAACGCGAATAGAGTTTGGCAGTTCGTATCAACTATAGAATTCTTTTCGCGACGAATAAGTTTGTTTTCTCAAATTAGTTAACATTTGAGATTATAAAGTTAATTTATGCATCATAAATCAAACATAAACGATACTTCTATCGTTTTGTTGAGAATTTGTAAGGAAATAGGGCTTCAAACGTATCTAAAATCGCTTATCTTCATTCATTCGTCGTTCGTTGGTCGTGCTCATGTGAATAGTGCTTTAGGCCCCTATTACCGCTGGCGAGTCGAACTTAAAAACATGTGAGTGTAAGATTTTCGTATTACGGTTGGCGAATCGAGAACCTTACATTCGACTTTAATTTGTCACGTTTTTCGAAGTTGGATCTCACTGTATTATGAGAATCGAATGTTCGTTAATTTGAAAGTCGTTCGTGTTTTAATTTGTCGAACGTTACACATTGTGTGAGAAGAGCTCGAACATAAAATGAAAATCTTGACAAAAACCTTCCACAAAAAGAAAACCTAGGAATGGAAAAGAAAAATCCTTAAATTTGAAAAATCAAATTAGATTTATTGATTTTATAGAGTCAAGACTTAATTGTTCAATGGAATGGACTTGACTTGAATTGCACTCCAATTTTTGCTTTTATAATCTGCAAAGATCCCATTATTTCGTTTTTTCTACATTGTCTTTTTTATTGCTTGGAGTGTTCCAGCTGTTGGAATGTTGTGGCTTTCTTTACAATCTCAGGATCTGCAATTCCGTATTTACTGTAAAAGTTGTTCAAGGTTCAGCGCGCGTTTACAATTTGTTTTGTCTTGAAGGAACGTAATACATCTAAAACGAGTTTTAATTACACCAATTGTCCTTCCAATTATATTTCTGGCGTTAGCGTGTTGCTTATTGAATAAATTGTCTTGAACCAGAACTTACGTTTCTGAAAGGAGTGAGCAAGCAACAAACAAAATTTACATAGAACGTGGAGCGTTCTCCTTTTTGATTTCAAGACCATAGAAAATAATTTTCTAAATAGTTTTGTTCTGAACATTTATAATTTGACATTTTATTTATTTGTTTTTCTTTTTTCTTTAATTTCGAACTCGAATTGTTTAGTTCGCCGACTGTAATACGTCGAATGTGTTAGTTTGCCAATGAGAAAATCTCACATCGAACGTTCGACTCGCCAGCGGTAATAGGGGCCACCTTAACTCAGTCTCAGTCAAGGCCCAAGTGAATTACTCTCATCAACAATTCTCTGAGGGCGTGTGAAGAATTTGAGGGGACCTAAAATTAAACGCCGATTCCGAACGGCAAAGTTGAGAAGCACTTTCATGACAGATTGATACACTTGGAAGTTTTGTCACTTCTTCGCATGAGGCAGTGCCCGTGAAAGATGAAATAAAAACATTTATGGGCACGAGTAGGATTAGAACCCACAACGTTCTGCTTAGCAGCCAACCCAAATTACCACTAAGCCACGGGCACTTCAAACTATTGCTAACTGGAGTCTTCAAATCTTTGTTCTATTCTTATAAATGGGAGTTAGTTCAAACTTCATTAAGTATGTTTTTAGTTTCCATAAGAAAGTGAATTAAGTTCTCACCGTACATGGGAACTCGATCCATTTTGGTTAAGTGGATTTAGTTCTAACTTGATGGGAGTGGAGTTAGTGGAGTAGAGTTATTTCACTGCACCAGGCTTGTTAGCAGTGGTTTAATGGCTCCCTATCAGGCACAATCTTTCGTCAATCCTTTCAAATGTTCTTGAACACTATGATGATTGATACAACATTGGAAAACAAAGCTTGATGTCTCAATAATTAATATTAAATAAGGTCAAGGCCAAGTTTATTCTATCAATAAGAAAGAAAGGCGACAGCTTGGTGAAAGCGTATCTAGAGAAACTTTGCGAAACGTAAGGTACTTGTCTACTAAGGATTCGCTTTTAATTCAGAAAACAACAATAAATTTGATTTTTTGAAACGCTAACATATACAAAGGCACTTATTTTCAAAATTGAGTGACATAATTTTAACTCAAGATTTAAGAAATCCGAAAAGAGTTCAAATTCATTGCTTAATTTTGTTATTATCATCATTTGCTTTTACGTACATTAACATACATTTTTTTAGTCCTCATTAACCTTTCATAAGTACAAACAAAAATTCAAATGTGATACCTGACAAAAACTATCCATTAATTTTCTCAAACAACAACAAGAGTACAACTTTAAATTAATGACTTTTTTTCACCCTGGTGGAATATTTTGACGTCGTCGGTCGGTCGGAAAGGAACTCAGAACCTTAGGATAATTTACCATCCATTTTACAAGCAATTGTGAGGCTTTGTGGTAAGCCTTGGACCTAAGCTCCTGCCACCGTCCATCTTTGACTGATTTTCAGTGAAAGCAGGACCAACAAAATAAGCACAGAAAATATACTTAATTGCAACGCCATTGAAACGTAACAGGTATATCCGGCAAGAAAACCAAAACATCGTCAGGACGCAATGGTTGTTTTTTATTTCGGTTTTATGTAAGTTGGTTGTAGCAGCAGTGAAATCTCCTTATGCCAGCACTTTCATCCTATTTTTTACAACCTAAAATAATGTTGGCATTTCATGAGAAATTTGGAATCAAAAATTAGAACGAAGTAGGCAATTCTACCAAAGCTGTTTCGTTAAGAGAGATTTGGCTGTACCTGTTTTATTTTTAGCAGGTCTTGGTTTTTTTTTTCTTTCTGGTAAACAAAAGGCATTTTTTTTTGTTATTTCTGAGGTGTGTATCTGTGTATCCCCAGTTGGATGGAAATTAATTAACCTTTTCCAGTAACAGTTTGTGTGCAATAACACCGCCAACGACACCGACCAACAAAACCTCCGCAGTAGGTCATCAAGAGTTACATTGTCGTCCTTCCATTTTTCTGTGGAACTAAACCTACCGACCGACCGCGACGTCGACGTCCAAAGTCATTCAAAGTCCTACTTCGTTCAATTACATTTTGTTGAATTAAAACGAGGCAAGAAAGTGAGGAAAAAAAAACAGAAATGAAAACAGAGAAAATTCCCTACTGTTGGTGTCATGGCAAAGGATATTTGATGGAATTATGTCACATTTTTATTGAAATGAAAATGAAAATTAAAATTTTCACTTTTTACTTTTTTTTTAAACTTTGCTGTCGTTGTTTGGTTTCATTTGCCAAAAGGAATATGCAGTTCTGCTGGCCGGATAAATAGGTCTGTAAACTTCTATGCGAGCTGCCTGCTATGTGTATGTATATGACATTGGTTCTAGGTCAGAAGGGTTCTTTTGTTCCAATCAACTGCAGTTGGAGAACAAGACACTTTTTTTTCTACTCCTGGTGAACAAGAGAACAGTTGTTGGCAGGAATCTTGTAAAACTGGAGGTAAGAATGATTTCAATTAGTGCTAGCGTCAAAACGACTTTTACACAATTGTTTCAGTTTTCAAAGGATCTCAGGGGAAAGTGAGAACATTACACAATTAATTAGGTTTTGTGCTAAATGAGAAAGTGAAGAATTTAAAAGAATTTGAATTAACATTTTTCTGAAGAAAGATTAGATAAGAGGTTTTTGTACAAGAAAAATTAAACACACAGCATTGTTTGATAAAAGTTGCAATAAACATGTGTACCTATGACCTCATTTTGTTAATGATGATTTTGTTTTCCATGTGTGTTTGTGTAAGGACTGTTGGCAACTTTTATTTTCCTTGTGGTTTCACGGTAGTGTCTAGCCTAGAACTTTTATTTCAAATCTATTTTAGGAATTAACGACTAGACAAATGATGTAAGTATGTATCTGAAACGAAAAAAAAAGAGTTGAGCAAGGTCAGTGGAAAAAGTAAAAGAAAAACATAATTCATCGAAAAATTGATAATTTCATTGTGAGAATCAATAGGTATACCGTATACCGTATACGCAATTCAAGCAGGCTGAGTAAGCTTCTTAAATGGACAGTAAAGGATACAGAGCATATTTATTGCATTTTTTCCTTGCCATGAGTTATATTTCCTTTGCAATGTAAACACATTAAATGTAGAGTGAAAATGGACCAAGAAGCATACATGCCATTAGTTGTCGGACCTGTCAGCCATTTTCCTTGCTAGCATCAGTCACGCTTCTGATACTCGGCTCAGTTCGCAGGAATATGAGAGGACACACAATACTATCACAAGAATGGACTCTAGCAGCCAAAAACATAGGTCTTGCCAATAATTACAATGAACAACACCGTGCTCTCCTTCTGCTTTAACATCATTTGTTGGCAAAATATGCAAAACTCAAACATAAAAACCAGGTCTCAATCTTAACAATCTTCCAAAGGTCCGTGCAACGCCATCAGTACTGAAATTAAACGAAGAACCACTTAAACCAATCGCAGTTGGTGAGTAATTGTAGGAACCACAGTCAGTGCTGTGCTGAAGTTATAGAAAGACCATTTTTATAAGCTGCATAACGGCACGCGATGACAAACAGTTTTGCTTATGCAGAACTATTCAATTTAGATATAGCAGACCACTAACTCCACCCACCCGACATTAATTGAATCGCTGTAACAGACAGCCCTGCCAACGTACAAAACAGCTGGAGATGATTTGGTAAGGAGTATGCACCAGCTCATCTGTAAGTTCTGGCCGTCCGACGAATGAAATCTCAGCATGGTATGCCCGATCCTCTAAAAGGGAGATCCTTTGCACCAATTACAGAGGTATAAGTCGGCTAAACATTGCCTACAAGATCTTTTCTGCAGTGTTGTGTGAACTTTTGAAGCCTTTTGTCAACAACTTGGTAGGCCCTTATCAGTGTGGCTTAGGACCCGGAGAGTCACCCATCTATCAAATATTCACTCTACGGCATGTACCAATTTTTCATCGGTTTCAAGACAGCATATGATAGCGTCTGTAGAGACCAACTAGTATCTAGTATAGATATCCAAAAAAAAACTCGTCCGACAGTGTAAGATGACGATGGAAAACTCAAGCAGTTCCATCATGTTGGGAAAAACCCTCACGGATGCATTTTATGTCAAAAAAGGTTTAAGACAAAGTAATGCACTGTCATGCGGTTTTTTCACCATCACAATCTTTCAAATATCCGTCCAGCAGACGATATTGAACACAGCGTGATGTCGGTGGAGCGTTCGTGAGCCTTGAGACGGAGGCCAAGAAAATGGGTCTACCGCTTAACGGGGGCAAGACCAAGCTATTGCTGTCAACAAGAAAGGACACCCAAAATTGACGCCTTGATGGAGCTAAACAAGAACTGTAGGAGCTGTTCAGCGATACCTGAAAAAATTAAGGTCCAACGACTTGGTGGTTATGTCATGTTGAGCGAATGAATCGATCCGTAGAGTCATCGAATCCAACCTGAAAGGACCACTATTCAAGTGGAGCACACAGATGGAAGAGGACTCAAACAACTTGGCGTGCGAAACTGGAGACCGCTAACTAGGGATTCAGCTGGCTGGAGACGCTTGTTGAATGAGGCCTTGATCCGATCTGGACAATAGCGCCACATTAAGCTCTTATTTATTTGATATTTTATTTTATTTTATTTTTTGAGGACTTAAGTTCTTTTTTGAGCAACATCAGCGTCCCTGCATAAGATATTCACAATCGGATCATGAAGGGCCGATTTACAACAGTGTGAGTGTCCCAGCTCCGAATATCGTTGAAGCAATCCTAAAGTTTGCCCATGTAGAGAAATACCGCGATTCAAATATCACGTGGACAACACAAGGACATTAGAAGACCTAAACGACCTCTTGGATGATGCTCTTGTCTGACCCAGATTGAAGGGTCAGCAAGTAGGTAGGTTAGTTAGAAAATATTACGGATACTATAGTCTCACTTCTGTACAATTCTGCGATCAGTTCTTTTTTTTTTGGTGTGCACTTGCACTTCAAGCACTACGTCAAACTATATTAATATTTTGCATTAAAGTGCTCTTTACTTTAAATTATGTGTCAGTGAGTGAGATGAGATAGTGAATATTTTCCAGGGCATACCACAATCCTTACAATGAAATAAACAGCCATTGACTTATTCTAAAAAAAGACTATTTTGTTATAGCAAAAAGAATAATACGATCCAATACGTATTGCTTTCGTACGCAGTCAGATCCACTGTGAATGTCGAACTATTGTTAGGAATTGGGTTAGCTAATTGTAAAAAGATACTTAAACTAAACACTAATTTGCGAATGCACTATTATTCAGTTTTATTCGCTGTTTATTGACTCATAAATTTATTTATTTGTTTCAGAAGACATTCAAATCTGACAGTCGCTTTAAATTTTAACCCAAAAATAAAAATTCAATTATTTTATTTTTCCCTCGTCAAATCTTAGTCATAAAATAATGAGTAGAGATACACATTATGATGTTTTCAAAAACGTGTGAGAATAAATTTTATTTTATTAAGTTTCAGAAAATTGAATGCTTTTAATCAAAATAATGAACCATTTCCCAGTGATCCACTGTCAAGTCTCCACTAAAAATCCATTCTCCAAACTCAAAAAAGCTCTCTTAACATAAGTCAAACTAAACACACTGCTTCTCCGGCCAAGAAAATGGAAAATTCTCTCCGAACGACTTTGACATTTTTCCTCCCAAAACATAAATAACGATTTCTCTCTCACTCGGAATTTTCCATTACTAGCAAGTGAGAGCTTATTTGGATGTAAACAACATCGACCGTATACTGTCATCGTGCTCCATGAACAACCACCAGCAATCTGCATCCGACATATCGCACATTCTTACCATTCACAATGAAAAGCCGGAAAATACGAAAATTGTTGGTGAATATCGACGGAAAATCCTCTCTTTCATTGTCTGCTTTAAACTTTTTCACTCTCTACTTTGGAAAATTCACAAAAAAAAACCTGAAAACGAAAAATGTGTGTGGTTTTTTTTCTTTGCCTCTACTCTCCTTTTTGGCAATTTGCTTTTTGTCCAACAACTTTTCGCTCAATATTGCAACTTCTGCACATTTTCACACAACTGAACATTTTCAGTTGATTTGAAGTCTTCGGCAAAAATGGACGTGTAACGGGATTTTGATTTAATGAAAAAAGAAAATCGAAAAGGAAGAAAAAACAAAAAAAGGGAACATTTCAAAACAACTCTTTGCTCTCATACTCGAACTTCGCGAACGTCTACTCGATAAAAAATTAACAAGAAAAAAAAGTTGTCACTTTGTTTTGTTTATCAAGTCAATATATAACTTTTAACTACTTTGGTACTAGATTATTAGTACTTTCTACTACCTTTTCTACTACGCAACCATAACTAGCAAAAGAAAACATATTTTTAAGTGAAATTTATATACACTGAATTAAAAAAAAGACAATTTTTTCTTCCGTCGCCGTGTCCCGTTTTGACAAATCCGCTGCCGCCGCATGTCAAATTGTTCGTACCGTTGTTTCTAGCGTAATTTTTTTGGGTTTTCTTTTTTCTAGTTTCCTTTTTTTCTCTGCCAATCCGTTCGTCCGTCGTCGTCGTCGGCTGTTTTCCTTATATTTCCATACACACTCGCGTTTGTTCGACTACCCATGTACATACATGTATGTGTGTTTTTTTCCATCGTTTCGGAGGAAAATTCGTCATAACAGTAAAACGAATTTCCCATTTTCTTCGGTCTAGTGGTCGATAGTATTCGCAATTTTTCTTCGGTTCAATCTGACAACGATTAAAAATAAGGAAAAGAAAAATAATACACTTACATATTCAGTAGTTGCAAATTTTCTTTGCTGTAAATAGTGTAAAGTTTGTAAATTAAATAAAAAAATTATAAAATAATTAAATTTATAATTAGAAATAAGTTTATAGAAGAAAATAAAATAGAAAAAAATATATCTAAAACCGCGTAGTGCTTCAGTCGTGAAAATTTTGCAAGTAAAATAATCGCCAATCGTTAATACACATATTTATCTAGCTGGAATACGCTTTGAATTTAATTTTTTAAAGTAAAAGATTTCTTAGTTTTAAATTAAAAGAATCCACTGCAAAAGGGAATACCACATTTTTTCTAATTAATAAAAAAAAAATCTCTCGCGTGTGTAAAATAATAAAACAAAAAGTCAAAATAAAAGAGAAGAAGAAAAAAATAAATAAAACTACATCGTCATTATAGTAAATGCCTTTCGGTAAGGAGCAAAGAAAAATAGGATATAAAAACGGATTAATCCTGCTCACGAATCCAAAAGCACCTCATTTCGAAAAAAAACTAGGATTAATGTATTTGTAACACAGAAAAATACCCACAAAAAAGCAACAAAAACAACAACACAAAAATAAAACACTGTTGCAATCTATAGCTCTATGTATACATAAATCACAGTCACAGTAAAATATCTAGTCTATATAAAAAACTTTAGTAAAAAAATTAAAAAAAAGAGAGAAACGAACTCGAAGGAAGAGGAAATACAAATTCCAGATGCATTCAAATGCTCGTGTATGGATAACAGCAATAATAAGTACACGAAGGATCTGTGCAACTATTTCCGTTGCAGCAGTAGGCTAAGGGGTATATAGAGGAGCAGGACTAGAAAAGAGTAGCAGAAGCAGCCAGAGCCATCATAAAACCTTTTTTCCTGTTGAAACTGTCGGTGCGGAAGGATTACAATTTTGTAAATTATAATCAACTTGTATTAAAAAACAGAAATAAGAAAAAAGGACGACACGTACAACGTCAGTATACCAGCAGTGAGGCGACCGAAGAGGAGATAATCTGTCTATGAAAAGGATTTTTGTTCCATTTCATCGTTTATTAATTACATGTAAGTATATTATGAGTGGAGGAATAAAATTTTCGATTGACTCAAAATGCAGCTGAATGAAAAACTGAATTTTGTTTTGAGTGGATAAATATTGGATTAGACAAGGATATGTGGTGCTAGCGCAAGGTATATCCTTGTTGGGGGGATATGTACCTTCATAAATTTTCATGTCAGAAATTCTAAGGAGTATTTTTTTTTTGCTAGTTTTTATTGGGTTTCGGGATTTCTGTGTTGAAGTGGGTCATTGAAAGGAATGTCTGATACCTATTTTCTTTTCCTATTTTAACTGTTCTGTTCAACTGACCTACAGACATTATCGTTTTTAGTTCTTAATAATTTTGGTTATGAGGCAAAAAAAAACTTTGAAAATAGTAATCTTAAGGATTGAAAAGGTCTAAGGGAAGATTGCGATTCGTCCTTCGATTGTGATTATGCTTTGAAAAAATGTTTTCATTGATTGGAATTCAACTTTTGCAGTTTTAGGTTAATTCTATTTTGATTTGTAAATATTTCGACAGTTAAATTTACATTTATTAAACATAGCAAAACTGTTTTCTAGTGCTGTGGTTGTATTTTTTTTTTTTTTTTGTTAACTTCTCAAAAGCCTCAAAAGCCATGTCTATGATTACCCCTGCAAAGTGCATAATTGCTAGACATTAACCGACATTAACCCAGTTTGATAATGGTTATATTTTGTAAACCTTTTTGCTTTTGATTTGGTTTTAAGTGCTGTTTTTGGCCATAATTCTAGGATACGCTGTTTCAATCGAAGTAAATGCTTAAATTCGTTTGAATTAGACACGATAGCGTGTGTGCATTTTCAAGCACTATGGAGGGTTTAAAGGACAAGAAATGCTCTTGTGAGTCCTTGGGCGATCTAGGTGCTTCTTCGTCTGTCAATCGAGCTCTATTGCGCAATTAGGGGTGTGCAATTTTTCCTGTTTTCCTGAAAAAGAGCTGAAACGTTTAAGAAAAACTGATTGCTGAAAATGAAAGGATACTAAAAGTGGTATGAGAAATTGGACAAAAAATATATTTTCATAATGTAGGTACTTACCATCCCAACGATTGTAAATAGCAATATGAACGGGTGTTTCGAAAGAGATATTGGCTTCTTGGAAATAAAAGTCATTTCCGTTCTCCTTTTCGACAATGATAAAACCTGTGACTTTTTAAAAAAGTAGTTTATGGTGTTCTAAAAACAATGTGTAAGTACTCAAATTTGAATCTTACCACAAAAGTTTGATGCAGGACTTATTTACGAATAATTTTTTAAATTTTAATTTTAATTTGATTTAATATGAAACCCTTTTTAAGAGCGTAAGAAAAATTGTCAATTTTGTCTTACAGTTGGTCTGCTCCAAACCGTGGTTGATAATAGTGCTAACTGTCATTGTTTGACAAGTTTTGTGACTAGGGCTACCACAATAAATATTTTCTTAATAAATTAAATGAAAGAGTTGACAAAACAAAGTATGGAAATAAAAATACTGTTTGTCTCAAAAGTTCAATTACATACGGATTGTTTGCAAAATAATGTCACGAGAAAAACAGAAGCGGTTTCTTAGAATCTGAAAAGCCGATTGCAATGAAATTCGGAACACAAATGTGATCCGAAATTGTTTTTTTTTTATACATATTTACTTACTACTAAAGTGCTAGCAGCCTTCCACTGCCAAAAAAGAGAAGAACAAAAAATATGGAGCTCTAGACGAAAATTGTATCAAATCACAATGACATTTTAGAATATGGGCGTTTTTTATTTCTATCTTTATTATAAGAACTTATATAGGTAAAAACTCCAAAAATTCAAATTTTATCAAAATCAATGTTTTGCTAAAAACTTTTTCATTAATGTTGTTGTAAAATGGATTCTTTAAACTAAGGAAATTTATTTTTGCATCCTTCCGAAACGGTACTACACATGTTACTGTGTTTCTCATCTAGCTGTCAATATTATAAATTTTAAAAACAGGTCAAGATTTAACTTCGAAATTCAGGAGGGTCATTTCGTATCTCGATATCGTCGAAACGATATCGTTTCGACGATCGACTCGCTTCACATAACTCTGAAAATTACTATCGTCCAGACGATATCGTTTTTTCAGATCGACATTTGCTTTCCGTATCTCGACTATCGTCAAGACGATATCGTCAAAACGATGGAATTTGAACGATAGCTAATTAGGTATCGTCTAGAACAAAAATGTTAAGGAAATTTTTGTTTTGATTCAAAAAAGGGTTGAATCTTATGAAACATTTTATGTTATATCATTCATTTTATAAAACTAATGTTCTCTCGACTTTTCACAGACTTTTAAGTTTAGATGTTCATGTATGTCAAGAAATAGGCTTTATGAAAAAAAAATTTAAGTGAAAAAGAGGAAATGAAAATAGGAATAACTCATTTCAAGTGTTCGAAATTGAAATACACATATTTTTTTACTAAAAAAAATCACCGAGGTAAATAAAATCGTCATCTTTGATGGCAGTGCTTTTTTTAACGAGTAGGTACTACAATCAGATGAAAAGAGAGAAGCGACACCTATTTAATAAGGTTGTCTCTATATCTTTCTTGCAAATGCTTCATACGGGTGAAGTACAGAAACACAAAATTTGATCTGACAGTAATACATGTGCACTTCGATGACATTTCTTCTTCAGTTTGAGAGTGTCTGTAGCTCTCAAAGTACATAGGCAAAAAAACGATGAACGAGACGATGACGATCAACTTATGTGAAGCAAATTTGAGACGATATCGTCGACGACAATCGTTTGGACGATAGTCGTTTTGAAAGTTACGGAATGACCCTCCAGGTTAAGCACGTTATTTTATGAATTTATTGTTTTTTTTTTTTAATAGTTAAAACATAAAAAGTTTAACAAAAACAAACCTACACAGTGCTTGTCAGATGGGTTCCGTAGATTGTTTTGCTTGAAAGTAGCTTTATCAAAAAACTTGTCTTTTAATGTTTTTTCCTCTCAAGGGGTATAGATAGACGACAATTTATTTGAATTTGGGGACAATTGTTTCAGAAATATTAACTTAACCAAAATGAAATGAGAAACTTCAATGAAGTTTTGAAAAGCCTCTCCATTCCATTGATGTGCAACACATGAGCAACAATGAGTCCAATTTATAGGATTCCCTTTTTCTAAACTTTTTTTCAACTTTACTACACAACCAAAAATCGGCGCTCAAAACACACCTCCTGTTAAATTATTGGTCAACATTGGCTTTATAATGTACAAGTTAAATACTTGGGACTAACAGACAGATGGACATGAAAAATGTATTTAATAGGGGTTCCGCTTTGCTTAAAAAAAAATTAAAATTCAGATAACGTGAGTTTTGTTTGAAACCTTAAATCACTCAGGGTTCTCTTAACAAAAAGAAAGAAAAAAAAAACAGAGAAGCAAAAGCCAGTTTAAGTACAAATTTATTATAGCCGTGTTTTATTGGGAACTTAGCTCAGCTCAGCAATAGGAATTACATGTCAAACAACAACAACCGAAAGCTAAGTAAAAATAAGTTAGGAATTTTAGTAAGGAATTTCCTGAAGATAAGGTCTCAGCAATTCGACACTTGAGTTTTTCGTTGTGTTTTTCGTTTATCAAATGTCAAAACCTTTTGGAGGAAAATAGTTTTTCACCATAGCAACTCAATGTAAAAAAAAAATTCTTTCAGATAAGTCTCAAGATGAAAATATTTGAAAATTTGATATTTGAAAATTTGATATTTGAAAATAGTTTTTCACCATAGAAACTCATTAAAAAAAAATTGCTTTCAGATAGGTGTAAAGATGGCGTTTGGAATGTTTCGATATTTGACATTCTCTGGTGAACGAAACTCTGTTCAAAACTGACTATAGCGTTTTATTCGAATTCCTATTGCTAAGCTTAGCTAAGTTCCCAATAAAACACGGCACACTGAATAGGCTAACTGTTTTCAAATTTCAATTACACATTAATTAATTTCGCTGTTAAGACACATTTCTAAAAAAATAATTTTGCTTATCAAGATATTTTCCTATTTGATGACTATTTTTTTCCGGACAATGTAATGACGCTGCCATTTATGCGTAAGTAAAACAAAAATTGAACGAAGAATGACATTCGTTCTCCTTGATTCTCAGCTTTTCGAATACCTTTTTAAAACAAAGAATTGTTATGCAATATACAATAACGTTGTCGGAATAAATAAACAATAAAAAAGGGCATATTTAGCTCCAAATTGTTTTTCAAGAAATGTTAATGCGGAAAATAGGTTTATTGTTAATTTTTTTTAAAAAATTGAATTTAAACATTTTATTAAAAAAAAACGAATTCAATTTTTGAGAACACGTTCTTCTAGTTCTGGAAGTTCAAGATTTTCCTCTAATACTTTTACATACGCCCTCACCAGTTTTTCAAAGCAAGAGTGGTTGGTTTTGTCTGATTCTTCAATGGCATCCTTATAATTCTCATACTTAATTATCTCGTACTAAGAAAAATTAAAAAAAAAATAAGGAACACAAAATTATTTTAGTCTTACAGCATTTTTAGAACATTTTGCAACACCGGGACTCTCTGGGTGCAAAGTACAGTTCTTTGTATAGTCTTGATAATTTTGTAGGTGTGCAAGGCCTTTCGCCCAAAGCTGACAAATGTTTTCTATTGCTGAATCTTAACATGGCATACAAGTCATCAATGCAAGGGTAATCTTCGATGTACAGGAACCGTAGTAATTCCCTCTGTTTACTGAACGAATTATCAGGTTTAATTGCGATGCTCTGTTGTTTCTTTAGTCCACATATTTTGCTTTAGCTGTAATACAAACATAAAATGGAAAATCATTAGTTCAATAAGTTTTCGTTTTCGGAGTAGAGGAACTAGAACGCGCTCACATTTGCAACACACAATTTTTTTGATTTTTGATAGAAGCAGAAATACATAAATTTGTACTTAATTTGTATTGTTGTACATTAAATATTCTAAGAATAAATTCTTGTAAATTCAAAAATACATCAAAATGTATGTGCTATCAACTTTTGTACTCAGCATTGCTAGGTTATCAGAATGTCAATCAATTAAGAACTCTTTAAGGTTATGAGATCAAAGAGTCATACAACCAAATGTTTTAGTTTTTGGGGTTCATTAAAGCTTGGGAGGGGAACTAACGTTTTCGTGGTTGTTTAGCACTTTGCTTTTGGGCCAAAATTGGCAGTTTTTGAGAAATATTGAAAGCAGCAAATAAAAAGGATATTTATTATTTTGAAGGTTAATTATTGTAAATTCACTACCAAAAATTTGATTTTCTCGGAACGGTTAATTGAGTTTTATTTGATTCCAAGAACAAAAAACATCCATCTTTATAGCTATATTTTTATTTTATACCAAGTCAATATAGTAAAATAAAAGAAAAACCATCGAGAAACAAAAAATAAAAAGTTTTCATTTTTATCATACTGTAGGTATAATACAATGTACCTACATATGTATATGTATGATTGATAGATCAATATTTTTATGGAATACCTTTTCACGTTTCAAAACATCAATGCTCCTATTATTCCTTATCAATTGTGTTTAAAGCTCAAATATGAATGAAAATGTCAATCACTCTCAGTAAATGTTACTTTTCAACGATTTTCTGCTACCCTGAATTTGGAAAGTATTTCACTGTGTTTTTACTTTCTATTTTTATTTCTTCTTTTTTTTTCTCAAAAATTAATAGACCAGGAATGAAAAAGAGGATAAAAAGTTAATGGAACTTCACTCATCACGTCGCTTCCTATCAAATTTGCTATAGTATTCTGTTCGTCCCTATAGTTTTCACAGCACTCCAGCTACTTGCCGACGGTGATGATGTCATTTTCAGATACCGATATGGAAGGGATTTTTTGGGTTTATGTTTTGCCTTTTTTATGTATATGAAATAATAAATTTTAAAGCTCTGAACTAAAGGAAAAACTTCCATCAGGATGGTGACAGGAAACGACTAGACTGTGTACCGAGAGTGGTTGTTTCTGCGTTTTTATCAATGTGAAAATTTATTCAGCATCATGAGATTATTAATTTTTTTTTTTTTTTTTTATTCTTTGCAGTATGGGTACTTTGATGAAAATATGCTACAAATCTGAAATACATTTTGTAAAAAGAAAAAAAGCAATTTTTCATAAGACTATGGTTTGAGTGAGTTTCCCAAAAGCATAAGAATTAAAAGCGAATTCGCAAATTAGGTATCTTGATTGTAATTTGTTTCGTGAACTTTTTCAATGGAATTGTCAAAGTTTTACTGTGTTCCAAACCCTGAAAATGAAAGATAAATATTTGAAGATAACTTTTGATTTTTGTGACCTGGATATCAAAAAATTGTCGGATATATACATTTAGAGATTCAAAGTGGTGTGGTTTTACATTTTCAAGAAGCCAAAAACAAACGAAGTTATTAAATTTAATTGACTCCACACAAACTGTCTAATCAATTCTCACAATATTGCGCTTGGCATGAAATCCGCTTTAATTTGATTACGTAAAAGGTTATCGACAAAATACATACCGAATTAACAGCTTACTCATATAATAATATCAAAACATTCAGCCCCTTCCAGTTCCCTGCTTGATATGAGATGAATTCACTGCAACTATTGTGATGATGGCATCACATCAACTCGTGTTTCCGGTCATAATTCAAAGGACACATTTTGCACACAAGCGCTTTGTGCTTCTCCACTGCCAAAGTCCACACTCACTGCATTGTGCTATTTGCTGACCACAAACTCGTTTGTTAAACAACTACTGTAGGTGTAGATGCTTAGTTAATTATAGTTCACACGTGATGATGATGTTGATGTTGATGTTGATGACATAAAATGTTATGCAGAGTCCTTGGGGCATATACAAAATGTTTCACGCTAAAAAGCCACTTTATGCTTGTTTCTATGCACCGCACAGCATTCCCAACCGAGGACCTAATTAAGCTGGAAATTTATTTCAAATAAGTCCTCTTGTATGAGAGATCAAAAGGAAGTAACAAGCTTGTGTCATGGTTTGCAGTTTTGTTTCAAAATACCACCGGCCACATCCTGACTATCCCCAAAGCCACAGAGTCCAAATAGTTGATTCCCAAGCCATGGCATCATCGTGCGTTGGACGGTTGTTATAAATATTTCAAATTCATTTTTTCCTCAAAATTTCATCAAATATGAACACGGATCAAAAAAGAGGATAACTGCTGCTTGATGGACATGCATGTCCTGTCAAAGAATTCATCAGCATTTGTTCCGGAGAACGGTGCAGGGATGGTGATTGGTCTGCCATTCCATCGGGGACCCTCTTTTTTCTTTTTTTTTTTTTGTTATTTTCGGCCATTGGCAAAATCGAATTTCCGGTTCATGGTTTTTTGCTTTCCATAAATGCCCCTACATTCAAAAGGCCAACACAACTAAATTATACATTGGAAAATATTAAACTTTTCGACCTGAATAGCTACATCCCGTACCCACATCGCTTTCCCCTGCTGCATAATTATTTCTTTATAACTTTCCCTCTCGTCCTAGATTTCTAGAGCAGGATTTCATTTCATTTTGAGAAAACAAACGAGCTGCAGACCCAGGAAGCTTAAGAATAAAACAAGTCTTGAAATTAAAAAGTTAAATATTTAAAAAAAAAAACAAAAAAATCTTCCTCTTGACTGCCACTATATAAAATCGTGATATGCGCTTCGAAGCTCCTTGGCATGCAAATTTACAACTTTTCCAGTGATTTAGGAAACCATCATCATCATCTTGCTCGCAAGAAGGAGATAGAGGGACAACATCCGCCAGGTGGTTAGGAGAGGTGCTTGGTTCTTTATGGAACTGCTCTGTTGTAGTGGGAAGGGCCCTTAAATTTTCAGATAGAATGCGAGCACTTAAGGCGAAAAATAACAACGACGACGATGTTGACGATGACATGAAAACGAGAACGAAAACGAAAACGATGGTGATACTGGATGGTTATGTCGAGATGGCTATACGCGTTGAGTTGGTTTAGTTTTCAACAGAAGCAGAAGCTAGAGATTAAAATCTTAATAATTTACGCGTACATTTTAAAGTAGGAGCACATTGAGTTTGACACCGCCAGATCGACGACGACGACGCGACGATGGGCCACCAACAATGACGACGTACTTTGTAGATAATCACACTTGATTCCATTAGGCTGAGGCAATTTCACGGTGTAAACTCGAAATGTAACAATAGTTTTTGGTTGTTGTGTCGTAAAATTTCGCCTTGACACCAACATGAACAATTTGGTAGTAACTAGTTAGTTGTAATGGGGTACCTCAAGTACACCGTTATTTTTATGGAAGAAATGGGTTACCTTTATGGGCTTTGAGAGCTCTGTTTTTGAAATGTTGCAAATTTTATTTAGTATCATCGAAGAAATCTGAAATTTCAATCAAACTAAAGGCTTTTTTTGTATTTGATCTTTATTATACTGAACCTGGATCGTTATGCAAAAAGCAAAAAAAATAAATAAATTCGACTAGGTATAGAAATTTAATTTCTTATTTGTCTCACATCCTATCCTGTTATTCATTCCTTGTTTCCTGTCTGATTTTTGATTTATGATCCTTAAATTCTGTTACCTGGTTTCAGCTTTCGTTTTTTTTGAATTCCAGTTCCTCACGCTTGAAGAAAACCTACATAAGTTTAATTTTAGCAACAATGTCCTAAATAATGTTTTTAGGGTAATGTCACCAGTTACCGGTTTCTAAGCCTTGCACGACCACAAAGAAGGCAATAATATAGTGGATAATGTGTATGTTCAGAAAGAGACAAATCAACTCTGAGCTAGCAGAGGAAAGGGTGAGAGTAACCACATCCAGGGGTTCCCCACAGGGTGGAGTTCTCTTAGCGCTACTCTGGGATCTTGTCATGAAGGGCATACTCTCTAAATTGAAATCAAGTGGAGTAAAAAAAAATAGCCTACGCTGATGATCATGCATTACTAGCGACTGGCAAGTTCCTACCCACTATCAGTGAACAAACCGAACATGCCCTCTCGTTGGTAAGTAAATGGACTAGGAACTGTGGACTGACAGTCAATCCAGATAAAACAGAACTAGTGCTATTTACTAACAAACGCAAAATACCCGATTTTAAAATACCTTCAGTTGAAAGCTGCCCTCTTAAAATCTCTGATCATGCAAAGTATCTCGGTGTGATCTTAGATAAAAACTAAACTGGGGTCTGAACACCAAAGATAGATTCAAAAAGGCATCGATCGCCTTTTACTCCTGCAATAGCATTTTCGGGAAAACCTGGGGACCAAACCCTAAAATTATCAGATGGATGTTTGGCAATAATTAGACCAATAATAACCTATTGTAATTTGTTTGGTGGAAAGCTTTAGAAAAAGAGCACGAACCTGAAAACTTTGACAAAAGTTCAAAGACTTGCGTGCACATGCATTACGGGGGCAATGAGATCCACTCCAACTGCGGGACTGGAAGTTATACTCAATCTAATACCCCTAGACCTCTTTGTTCAAGAATCTGCGGCTAAAAGTGCCCTGAGACTTATTCAAACTAAAGTCTGGAAAAACAGTTCCAAAGAACATGCTCAGTACTTCAACAGACTATACATACAATACCCGAACTTGATTTTCATAAACCAATCCAAGCTGCCATCCCAAGCAGAGAGGAATGGATAGATAACAGTGAATCATTAATAGCTATCTATACTGATGGCTCTAAGATGGACACTGGTGTAGGGGCAGGCTTCTATTCTGAATCTCTCAAGTTAACCGCCACGCTTAGGCTTAGGAGGTCCGGGCAGTGAAAACAGCTGCTAAACAAGTATTAATGATGGCGGGGTGATATCACCTTTTACATTGATAGCCAAGCGGAAATAAAAGCGAATACTGCAACTGGGATAAAATCAAAGCTTTTTTCATGCTGCCACAAAGAGCTTAAGATTCTTGGCGCACAGCACAAGCCACAGCGATATACCAGGCAACGAGAAAGCCGATGAATTAGCAGGATAAGGGTCAACGCTTGACGTAAACCAAGCTCAGCTAGTTAGCATCCCTACCTGTTATTTAAAACAGGAAATCTCAAAAAGAATAACTATTAAGGCCGATGAAAGGTGGAACCTTCTTGACACCTGCGACACTACAAGAAAGATCTGGCCCTGTTTTAACAAACAAAGAACGGAAAGAATAAATTATGCAGCTACACAAGGGATCACTTCGATCTCTTGTAAGCATAATTACCGGACATAATCTGTTAGGTTATCATATGAAAAAGATGAGAATCAGATCTTTGCAGAGGATGCGGTGACAAGGAGGTGCATGAAGACACTTCGTACTTTCTGTGTCACTGTCCCGAACTCTCCTACCAAAGGAAGAAATTGCTCGGAAACTATTTCTTCGGGATTTAGAAGAACTCTCTAGTACCTACACCAGATACTAACATTCTGAACTTCGTCAATGCCTTTTTTTTTCATAATTCATTTTATTCAATTCACTTATGACTACTTAATACTAGACAATGAATTCAAACTAGCTTATTATCTAAAATCTTATATTTAACTTACTGGCCCCAGCCGGGCGCTCTAAGAAATTCATGATTTACTTAAGATTAATGCCTTTCGGCCTATGAACTATTTTGTGAAACTATATTTTTTGTTTCACGTTAGAAAAATTAAAAAAACTAACATTAATTTTTTAAAAACTTACTAATTTTTCCTTACATGCTACTTAAAATTAGGTCCTTAAAAAAAAACTTAAAATTAGCTAAAACTACCTATTCTACCTAACAACTACTTACAAACTAGAACAGCCTCAGCAGCAAATCTATCAATTTATTTTATTTCACTTTTTGTATATATTTTTTTTTTAATTTTTTTTTTTATTATTATTTTTTTTTTTTAATACTCGTTTTATTTTTGTATTTTTATTTTATATCTGTTGTCCTTGTTCATGAACGTGCCACCATGCCTACTCTACTTAAACCTAAACCCAAAACCCTTACACTAAAACAAGTATGCAAGCCGGCCAAGGCTCAAAACCCCACCCCGACTACCCATTATCAAGTGCTGATTGAAGCCACCAGAACTGGTGCTCCTGCTTCATCCTATCGATTCGGTCCCGTTCGGACACAGCCCTACTGAACCGAAGGAGCTCTGCTCCGCCCTGTGCGAGGACGTCTCGATGGTAAAGGAGCCGCCGATCGACGGTTCTCCGCCTGACGTGGTAGATTAGCGGGATCGCCAATCCGTCCTGTATCAGACCGCATTTATCTAAATGGAGGAATGCCCCTGGTGGAATGAAGCCGCTCGAGCGTGCACTATCAAAATATTCGTCGTTCGGATAGAACGCCCCAAAGATCAAATTATTCGTTGAAGTCATAGCTCTCGCAATGTGACCCTGAACAAGTTTTATCACGAAATTGTCAATTCTGTTGATCCGAGCCTCGTTGTACAGAACCTTGTAAGAATAGTAATGTACATAAGAAGATTCCGGTGTCCGATACAAACCGAGACAGCGCCGAAGACACTGCCTCTCGAACACCCGAATCTTCTCCATTTGAGATAGTGCAATGTGAACCACACTGGACAGCCATAAACGATCATCGGCCGTATGAGGCCGTATGAGGCCGTATGCAGCAAATAACCTTCACTCTGGAATGAAGCCGACTGCTGTAAAACAGCCGTTTCCTCAGAGCGAAGGCTCCTCTGGCCTTAGTCAGAGCAGCATCTATATGTCTGTCGAAATACAGATACTGGTCCAACCAGATACCGAGGTACTTCACTTCACTTTTGCTCGTTAATCGCTGTCCGTGAGGCCCAACGATGACCATCTTGCACCAATTCTTGCGCGTATCCCTCGAGGCCCCAGCCAACGAGGTCCGGAACAGAATTATTTCGCATTTCTGGACATTTATTTTCAGTTTCCAGTCATCGCAATATCGCTGAATCTTCTCGAAGTCACGTTGCAAGAGAATTCTTATGACTTCGACCTTTGGGGCAGTTCTGTACGCAATCAGGTCGTCGGCATACGCAATTGCCTGGATAAGGCTACCTATCAGATCGCTGTTGTAAATGCTAAAGAGAATCGGTCATTTGACCGCTCCCTGTTGAAGACCGTTTTTAATATCAAAGGTGGTGGTAGAAGTTACATTGCCACTTTTGACAACAAACTTTCTACCGTTGAGCATGTCATAAAGCATATACAATAAAGGTTTACTGATGCCTAGTCTGGTGAGTTTTAGGTAGAATCCTTCTAACCATACGGTGTCGAAGGCCTTCTCCAAATCCACCAGAAGAGCACCCGTGCATTGTTTCTTGGACTTGTTCCATTGGATATCAGAAACGAGCTTAGACGCGGCATGAATGGTGTCATGTCCCGCCTTGAACCCGAACTGGTTATCCGGAATTATACTGTTGTCCGCAGCCCACTCAGCCAGAGCCCTATTGATTACCTTTTCAAATACCTTGCTGATGCTTGGAAGAAGACTTATTGACCGGAGATTCGAAGGATTGGAGTTGTCCTTTCCCTTTTTCGGGAGAGGATGAACCACAGCTGTCTTCCAACGCTCTGGATAATATGCATTATTCAGCGCGTTGTTGAACAGAGTGGTGTAGGTGTCTATTGCCTCAATCGGTAAGTGTCTTAGTACAATGTTGGATATACCGTCGACACCTGCTGACTTCTTACTCTTTATTGAATCGAAGATGAGCTGGAGTTCTACCTTCGTGATGAGCAAGGGACTTGGGCCCGTTCGATCGGCGATTATAGCGTTTGCTAAAAAGTCGTCATCAAACCGTGTAAAACCACGGTTTTCGGATCGCCATTGCGAAATATCATTCCTCAGGTAGAAGTGGTGAAGTAGAGCTCTGTTATCCAGGTCATGGTTCGGGCGAGTGCAAGCATTCACCTTATACACTTGCTGGAAAGCAGCACCAACTGTCTCCACTTTCTCCTGCGGATCTTCAATCACAAAGAAGTCATCGTCCAAGACGGCTTCCTCAGGATCAATTTGCGCTGTCAGGAGTACGTCTCTGTTCTCTATAGTTCTCTGGAGTTTCAGGCACGGAAGGTCGTTCTGATTTTTTTTTCTAAATATCTTATTGATTTGGGGAAACATACTCGGGTCGCTAGAATTAACGGACCGAATTTTGCTGTCCCAAAACAAGTTGATAGATAGTCTATAATTTTCTTTAATCAGTTGGTTGATGCTCTTGATCGACGACTTCAGTGCCCTAATCTCCATCAGGTCGTGTGCTCGTCGTGTGTTCGACAATGCCTCTAAATGGCTTGATTAACTGAACACATAGGTTTTTCTTATTAGCTTGAGTAGCAATACTCACGGGTATCACAATGGATCTGTATTGATTGATTGTGACGGTAACGACATCAACTGTCAGCCTCTTAACCTAACCTGAAATACCAGTTTCTAAGAATTTGCTTAAATCACCTTCTCCAAAATGCACAAGAATTTATATGAAAAATATATGTGCGGCTAAAGTAAGTTATACAAATTATCAGCACAAAGATTTATATAACTATCGGCAATCGTCGCGGTCGTTTGAAGAATTTATGTAATTTATTTGTAATCAAATTCAATGGTGTTCATATATTTAATTCCAATTTTTACAGCATAATTGCATTTTAGCTCTGTTATGAAATATTAGGCCGAGCCATCAAATTGAAAAATAACAAGACTTCAAAAGCACAAAAAAGTCATGAGAAACAGTTTTCCAATTTATTTCAAAACTTCCAATTTTAGCCAAACTCAAACACAAATCGTTCTACTCCAGACACACAAATCTAAATTCTCACAGTATGATTTCAAATAGGCTGTCTGCAGTTAAACGGTTCAAAAATCTATTAAAATCGTTACGATTGGCTTGTTCAATAACCTCGTCACACCCCCTCGATAAAAATTAAGACCCCGGTTAAAATGATTTTAGAGAAAAAAAAAACAACTAAAATCCAAATATCATTTTTATTGATGGACGAGCATAGAAAACAAAATAAAACAAAAATTATACACTACTAAAGTCAAATACTGTGAGTAGGTACGTTTTTTTTCGCACCAGATTTAGAACATCCGAAGAGCGTCGGCTTTAAAATTTTCGTCTCGTTCCGGAGATTTTCACTTGATCTAAAAATAAACTAAACAAAAAAACGATAGCAAAACGACGACGACGGACGACTGAAATATATCGGCCAGTTTTACTTATAAAGATACATCTGGTGATTTTCGTCATCGATTTAATTTTAATTTGCCTGACATTCAGCTAAATAAAAAAAAAACAAGCAGTAGTGTTCGGATGGGGTGTAGAGTCAGGGGTAAGACAAAATGTCGGAATTTTTGTTTTTGTTTTCCATCACTTGAAAATCCATTCAAAAAGAAAACAGGTGGACTTGAAGATTCGATCGATGTAGGCATCTCTCTTGAGTTATTATCCAAGATCATGTGCTTGTCAATGGTTTATTTTATGAGTGGATGCGGATGGGAAACATGGGCGTGGGAATTTTTATTGATCACATAATGTGAATGTCGAATGACATATGGGACGTGGTTTGTTTTTTCTTTCGTTTTGGATATTTGGCAAAGTTATTAATATTTTTGAATATTTTGACATTGAAAGTGGACAGGAAAAACGTATCTGTTCACGCATGAGTAGAAATATGTGAAAATGGATTTTTGAGTGTTTTCGTTTTGTTTTCTGTTTTTCGTTTGTTTTCAGTTAAATTGAATACTAAAATTAAAAGCCTAAAAAGGATTGATTTTGAAGAGAAAAATTGACCAGACAAAGTTAATTTACTCAAGAAGTCAATAAACTGATGACAAAAGGTGGGACATGCCAATAAATCAATATAAGGAATTCATTTAAATTCCCTTCATTTGTCCTTACAAGTCCAAAACGCCAGCACGAGAAAACTGAAAATTTACTGAACTTCGAAATCATCTCCGAGTACTCAATCAGAAGTCCAATTTTGCTCCTCATCTTTTTTTTTATTTGACAAACACTTCGGTGTCGTTTTTTTATTTCCTACAGATTTTGTTAATTGAACCGATGGCAGTTGGAGCTGTGAGTTTCAGCTCCTAGTCTATTACCTTCGCTAGAGACCATTTGAATTGAAACACACAAAACGAGTTTGGAGAAGGAAAACATTTTTATGCAAATTGAATTTTATCAAATCAATCAAATAGAAGAAAAATGCTGACGAAAGGCAAAAAGGGATGGAAGGAAAACACACATGTTTGTGTTTGCTCCTCAATCCATCAGAGCGCTTGAAACTAAAAGTATTTAACTAACTTGCGAAGGCATTCGTGTGCATTTTTGGGAGAAATGCTTTGGAATTAAGGGGTTAAAGTATTGAATAAAGCTGAATTTTCTTTTACTTTACGACAGTTTTAGGATGCAAAATTCTTGTCTGAAGTTCAGAGCGTGCGTTGTCTTGGTATTTAGAGCGCTGGCTGCACTTATTCTTTTTTGTGATAATATTTTGCAAATTTAGACTAGAATTGTATGGAAAAAATGTGTATAAAGAACATACTTCGAAGCTCTATTAGCAAAGAATTGCAGAATCAGATCGAATTAATGAAATGAGTATAAGACTAAAGTTTCACATACATTCTGATTGATAAGAGGTAGAGGTACCTATATACCAAACTCCGTGCTTGAGAATTTGAATCGCTGATTGCTAGGAAGAGTTGCTAGACATTCGTTGTTGAGTCAAAGCTTTTTCGCTGAAAAGTACGCTTTGAAATCCTTAAGGTTCGGTTAGATTAGAGTGGCTGTTTAGTCATTATTGACTCACTTAGACCTCAATGTTCAATTGTGATACCACTAAAGAAATTACTTAAGAAAGTAATGAACTTAAACAAACCATTTGGTACTTTTAATAAAATTAAAGAGACATCTTGTGTTGATCGTTGCCAGTTCACTGGTATTATCAAAGAAGGGATTATCGAGATAGTTATTCCTTCTATAGGAGAGTGCCGGACATGTACATAGAAGGTGTTGGACTGCTTCCTCTTCGTCCTCGTCCAAGCAGCATCTACAGAAGTGAATTATGTAGACCCCTAGCCTCAAAGCATGTCTACCTATGAGGCAGTGTCCTGTTATGACTCCAATTGTGGAGCTTATACGTTGTCTGCTCAGGGAAATCAAGCCTTTTGACCGCTTCAGGTCTATGCTTGGCCATATTTGTTTGGTTACTAGGCAGGTGGTATATCCTGTGACCATCTAGCATTTGTTGATTCTAGAGCATATTGTTTGAGACGATGTTTGCATGTAGCAAGTGATGTTCCTATGTTGTGTCTTTGTCTGACAGTGGACACAAGTGTTACGGTTTTGGCGAGCTCATCAGCTTAACAATTTCCCGGAATGTCTCTGTGGCCCGGCACCCAAATGAGGTGAATGTTGAACTGTTCTGTCATCTCATTCAGAGATGATCGATAGTCGTGGACTATTAGAGATTGTATTGGGACAGACGCGACGGATTTGAGAGTGGGTTGGCTGTCCGAGAAGAAAGTATATCCTTGCAATATATTAAGTTTTCTTCGAGCCAGGATAGTGCCTCTTTTATCGCCATTACTTCTACCTGGAACACACTACAATGATTGGGAAGTCTATATATGGCAGACTGAGATTCAGTTGTTTCGAGTAGATACCGCTTCCAACACCGTAGTCGGTCTTTGAACCGTGTGTATAGAAATGTATCGTGGTTCTTTCAGAGGTCTACCTTTTTCTCAAAAAGATCTTGAAGGGATGGAAACATGGAAGTTATTACCGAATACTATTTTTAGGCAGGTATAGTCTAAGCGATCTGAGATAGATCTGAAATTGTCTAAGATAGTAGGGTAGAGTCAGCACCCTTCGACACCTTAACAGAAAATACACAAAATCATAGTTTATTTTTTTATTTTTTCAAAAACTAATTTTTTTTAAATTAAATTTATGATTTTATCAACATATTGGCGGAACCTTAGATTTAAAAAAAAAATGTTAATTTTTTTTTTTATTTAAAAAAAAGAGTAGAAAATTGTCGAATGTGCCCCAGGGTGGGGCACCTTCGGCAGCAATGCACATTCTTGAAAATTAATGCATTATAATGTTAGTTTTTTTAAAATAAAAGTCATGATATAGTTTGATATAAGAATTCAATTCATTTTTAAATTATTTTTATTTAAAAGAATAGTTTTAGCAAAAAATAAATAAGAAGATATAAGGGTAGTCCTTTTTACGCCATATTTTGCCGCTGCTGAACTGTGTGTTCCACCTTATTGATGACATCTGTAAGGGCCTTTTTCATAGCCTTTTTTTTTATAAACTCGAACCATTTTCTTTAAAAATCGAAAAAATATTTTGAGGATTAACTAATTTTTGTGATGGATAAACATAGGAGACAGTCTGTCGGAGGTGCCCCAGACAAGAATGTCGAAGGTGCCCCACTTGATGTTATTTTACCTTTTTTTTTTATTATTTCCCAAAGTAAGATTAATCAAATTAGCTTTAAAAATATAAATAAACACATAGTATTGTATATAAAAAACAACTTCACTGCTAGAAAAAATTAAAAACACGACTACGAAAATCTTAAGAACTTACCCTGAAAATTATAGCACGTGGTCCAAATAAATGCTTTACATCCAAACTTGGCGGGATTTGAAGCCAGACTGCTGAAATTTTTGGCATATGTTTGGCATGAATAAAGGCACATCCACAATTTTTTACAGAATTTTTAAAGGTCTGCACACAGAGATAATAGTGACTGTCGAAGGTGCCCCACTGTCGAAAGGTGCCGTCTCTACCCTAAGTAGTATGACCAGTATTGTTACTGACCCATTGAGAGGTGGCTCTTAGCCTCACGCATGAGTTGGCTGACACCATTTTGGAGAAGATGTCAAGAGGTGTTAGGCTTTGAAGCACCTCCAAAGCTGCTGTTGCTGTTGCTGGAGCGCTGATAAGAAATCAAATCAAATTCCTCCCAGTCTCATTATATAACTAAACAGATTTTTAAAATCTAAATGTTCATTTCAATATAAACACGAAAGAAAATTATCTTCTTCTTTTTGTGACGAAGCCGTATAACCGCAAACTACTTTCCGGCAGTACTTTTTTCCAAATGTCTTTTGACCGCAAAAAACCTACCTACCTTTTTTCAATTTACTCTTTTTCAGATTTTTTTCCAGATTGTTTATGGAAAAGGAGGACAAGTATCGATTGGGGTTTTTTTTTTTATAAAATATAAGCTTGTAGTTCAAGATGTTGCAGATTTTAAACTATAGGTAACTTTGTATTAAAGTGATTGAACATTAACCCTGTGAAACCTTTATCATTTAAAATGCCTTTCCCTAAAAAATTGAGCCTCTTACAATTGAACCGCATTTATTTTAAGCCCTCATTATCTAATTAATTGAAAAATGTTTGCATAGTCATGAATGTCGGGATTTCAAAAGCCATACCTTCAAAAATGTATACCTACTGAACTGCTTCCACCAAAACCAGAAATGTTCTATATTGACCATCCATAGTATCATGATCATCATTATCCATTAGATATTGTTGCGTATGTTTTAGATTAGACACAGGATGTTGGTTACTGCTCGTACAGGACCGCACTTGGCATGCTTGCGTTGAGCGACGGCTAAGAACGTCGGCGTGGCGTGGTTCTTGATCCGTGAGCAGTCAAGGCAACTAAAGATTTTTGTACGGACGGACGGCTCTGCTGGGTTAGGTCTTAACGTTTCGGCGTAAGATGTGGTACGCCCTGAGTACTCGGCTTTATATTTCCCGCCCTCTGACACTGTTGTTCAAAGCCAGTTGCCCCACAAGTAATCCTGACTCAAGCCTAAGCTATGACATCAGTACATGAAAAGCCTTCGATATGCACCCTCATTTCCCCAACAAAAGAGACCTTACATTCGGGAAATTTCAAACATATTTATTCACGAATTACTACTATTGCAAATATTCATTAATAAATATTATTGACAATTACCGTCAAAACAAGCGCATTCACTTAAATCTACAATATAATCAATTACATATGTCTTAAGTCTAACTGAGCTTAGTGGAAAAAGGAAGATGTGTTGCCATTCATAAAAATAATAATAACTGTAATTCTGTGGTCGATAACTTGTTATTGTTTCATTGCAATTCAAGGTTATGTAGTTGTTATTCTACAAAAGTCGAAAATACCACATAAAAATTCTTGTTTACGTATAAGAGACATAAAAGAAAAGAGACAAGAAAATAACTCCCCATTTAATTTACGTACGGCCCAGATTGTGCACAATTTGTCCCGTTGAAAAAATGCTTTATATAAAAAGTACCGCAACCACCTTCCGATCTTCGCTCACTCTATTCATGACAGGTTATTCTTTTTCTTTTTCTTAATTCTTTTTTTTTTTTTTCTTTCAAACATGGATTTTTTTCTTTTTTCTATTTTTTTTTGTATTCTATTCTTACTGCTTTTTTTTTGTTTTATTTTTTTTTCCTTTTTTTTCTTTTTTCAACACTATGCCAATACATTCACTGATTTAAATAATTATTGAGTTGCAACATGAGGCGAACAACACAGGCTCTTCAAGCTTGTGATTCTTCGAACACTCGAACACTTCACTTCTCTAGCGGGCTTTTTGTGGGGGTCCTATATCACCCACCCTCTTACACACACGTCCCGACTTCCCTATGCCTAATGCCTATTCTACACCTCCCGAAGCGCGATGAAGGCAGCAACAACTATTTAACACAGATCTGCTCGTCAGGAGCCCCCGAATCAGACTGAGCTTTGCTTCGTATTTGACTCAGGCTTGCAGGAATATGCAGCACTATAATAGGCAGGAAAAAGCAACACTAGCAATCGAGCTGAATCCACCTCCGAGAGTCTATGTGATGCTTTGCTGTCGTAGATATGTGTGTAGGTGTTTATGAGCTGTGAGCACGTGGCTCAACGGCTTCAAATTTTCGGGAAAGATCAATTTGAGTATAGTGGGATCGCTCTTGCTCAACTATGGAAGAAAAATGCGGATTTAACCAGGGATGGCTTACGCATCGCTTTGAGTATCAAAGGAAAATTACCTGCTAGGTTTCTTTCGGACACAAATTTTTCTTTCTTCACGTGGAAGCCTGTGTCTCACGCAATTTACTCAAGTTATATGGGCGAAGTTCAACTAGATTTCGGCACCAGCTTATTTCTTCCTTCTTTTATAAGATCGGCGAGAAAGTAATTCGAGAATTTTACTGAATACATAAACGAAAAGTAAATGTGAAACTCCCGGTCAATCACAATCGATCATTTTAAAAATTACCTGTATGAAGATTTCCGTACGGAGGCAAGGTTTAAAGCAGAAAGATCGATGCGATGAAACTCGGCACGAAGCTAATTGCGAAAATTTGTTAAAAATGAGCTTCCGGTCGTGCGGCTGACTTAGACAATAAAGTCGACCATTTGCCTTTTCTTTTCTTTTCTTTTCGGAGTTATAGGGTGACTCTTATGCGCTCACGAGATAATTGTTTGAAAATTTAGATGGGGCTGGTATCGACTCTCGAAGATCGATATTTTTTTGATTTTGATTTTTTTCCTACTGCCGACTTACAACCCATTTTCGAAACATTTGCATCGGTCACTGAGGCGTATACGTACTTTCTTTTTCAATGTATTTTAATATAAAAAGGGATTCACACAACATTCGTAACAATATCACCAATCTTTTGGCTGCCTCTGTTATTCTGTTATTTCTATTTTGCAAAACAATGAATTCCTCCTGGTAAACTTAAATCTATAATTTCCTTACTGACCCATTAAGCACCGTTTAACCAATAATCCAACATTTATCATTTAGTTCACACAAAAGAACTTTTGAAACAAAAAACCATGCTACCAAACGGTCAGAAGCTCCTTTTGCCTTTTTGTCCTTCAACAGTTCGTTTCGCTTAAGACAGGTCAAGACCATTACCTAAAACCAACAAAAACAAAGAACAGAATCCGGAAAAACCACCAAAACTAATCGATTCCATTGATTTTCTTCCCATCATCTACCACCAAGTCTCCCAAAAGCCCATTCGAATCAGTGAAAATGTTTGCCATAAGAACTTTATTTACTTCAGAACTATTTTTCCTCACTGCAACAAGAAATTTCAAAAATAAAAAAAGCTACAAGAAAAAGAGGAATTCTTTAATTAAGCTAAATACCCAAAAATATTTCCAATGACGACACTAACAAATGTCCTCCTCCTGCATTGTCGGCTTTCGGGTCTCGAAGCAGAAAAAAGCTCTTAATCGCCTATACCATTTGCCTTTTTCTCTATTCTTGATCGTCCTCGTCGTGTCGTCGGTCGTCCTTCGAGTCGGTTGTTTTGTGTGTTTGTCGGTGTCCTGGTCGTTAGGTGTAAGATTGTCCGATGGAAGCATAGAAAAAAATTGCAAGCCCTTGGGTGAAGCTAGAAAAATAGCAGTCCGGCTGGCTCGTGCTAACGAAGAAGAACGATATATGGCTAAAAAGCAGTCGATATCAGAGCACCGAGGTAGAGTAATACTACAAAAAAGATATAGGAAGGGATCCAACAACAACAAAACAATGGAATTACTGCCTTAGGACTTTCCTTTCATACAGAAGGATTATACGTTGTATTGACGACACGACACGAACTAAAGAACCATGACTATGGGGAATACAACCCAGAGAATCGAGAAGCAACACCTCCCCTAGACCTACTCAGCAATTTCAGTGTCCCATATAATATCTGCAGGCTGTGACGATGAGTTGGCAGTACCCTCCTGTGCGATTGTTGAATTTCGTACTCGCTAACTTTCGCTCTTTCTCTTTTGCCCCAATTTTTCAGCATAAATTGTTAAGACATTAATAACTTCACTGCGCCAAAAAAAAGTGGAGGAAACAAAATGGACGTTTCGGAAACAGTACAATGCGCCCCTCTAAAATGCTCTTTCGCAACTCATCGCACGACCCCTATACCCACTTACTCGTACATACACATTCATCGTTAAGCAGGACCACGTTTTTTCTTTCGGTCGACATTAGTCAAAGTTTGCCTTTTGGCGCTCACTGTGTCATCACTTTCACAGCGTGGTCTTAAAAATCCTCTTGTCGTTTTAGCTATTCAATATTTTCTACTTTCTCTAGAGCTAGCAAGCGAGAGGCAGAGGGAAGAGAAGAAAACTATACAAGAAGTATTGGCGCCACTAAGCTCGGGGGACTCTTCTTCATCGTGACTGAAAATAATGTCCTGCCCGAGGACATAGCCAAAGAATACAGCACAACAATAAAATAAAATATAATAAAAATAAAAGAGAACCCATTTAGAATGCTAACATTTGCAAGTGGCAATCTCTTTTCGTCGTCGTCGCCTTCGTTGTGTCTTGTGTCGCGTCGCAGAATAATTGAGTGCTCTTTTGGACAATGTGTAAACACCATGTATAATTTTTCTTCGAATTGTTTGGTGTGGTAGATGTGCTGGAATGCATATTCAACCACAAGGACACTACAGCAAATCTCGGCACCGTTGGATTTAGATCTGATATTTGTATTTACGGACTTGTCTGTTTCAACCACCGATGTGTTTAAATTTAAAATACAAGAAACCGCTGACTTGGTCAACCAAAAGTCTACTATAATTTTCAAGCGCTACATCAATTCTGATCAGCAAATGTATTTTTTCTAAGTACAATGGGCTAATTCCGGTATCGGCCTAAATGACTTAATTCGATGGCAACTGACATAATAAAAGACAAAAATAGAATCAAATTGATTATTATATTTCAATCGAATTGATTTCACTTAACAATCGACCAATTCTTTTAAGGGTCAACGAATTTAAGGAAAAGACGATAAAGGACTTCCGTTGGTATTTAGCTCTTCGATTTTTTTTGTCGAAAAAAAGGTCAAAAGCCACTTGGACATGAATCATAGCACAAGAATAAAAGCTGCAGAGGATATTGCTGATTATTTGGATGATGAGGATTACGATTATGTTTTTATTTTTTGTTTAAGGAAGGATGTTTTTGGTGTTTCATAATTTCTTTTCTTTGAAATTGCGATAAAGGAAGTTTATTGGTTTCTAAGAATAGGTCAAGCATCAATGATTCCTTGCAATTTTTAACGTCGGTTGCAGAATTTAATTCAATCAGAGTGGAAATTGAACAAATTCATTACATTAAATTTATTCTAAAGTCCCATTTTTGATTGAATTTCTGGTCTCTGGTTTGAGTGGCTGGTAACAGCAAGCTTGACATAGGCAGCCACAGGCAAGACGCAAGATAATAACCCATTGTGAAAACACAAAACTCATTGCATTCCAGAAGTGCGTTTTTGCGCTGCCGATAGTTGACTATAGTTTTTATGTCAAAAAAAAAAAATGGTTAAATCTTTTGAGGTTACATTTTTCTTTTCTTTTGATTATAATAATTGAAATGGATAAAGAGACAACAATTTTCGTTGCTCTAAATTTATTGGAACAATTCAAGAATGTTCTTGATATGGTAAGTTCTTAAAGACAATTGAAATACGATCATATTTATTTATTTTTGAACAACCCACAGCAAGAAAACCAAATTTAATATTCGAACTGAACTGGTTGTCGGTGATGGTGCATGCATACTTGAGTCGTTCTTAGTTGTCTTCGAGGTTTTTGAGCTTGATTTCGATAGCTGAAGCCTTATCGATGGTGTTTGAGGACTTTTCCCGCTCTTCATTGAGTTCACGAAGGAGTTTCTTGTTCTCCAAACGATGAGCATGTGAAATTTGTTCGACGACCTAAAAAATACAATAAACGTTAAATGAGATCTGTTTGGAGATGAAAAACCTTAACTTACTTACCTTAGTGAGGATTTTTGAGTATGTCTCGTGGACATTGTCCTCGTGGAATGGTGTAACTTCGCAGATGAGTTCATAGCCTATGATACCCATGGACCAGAAGTCACAGCTGACCTGTAAGTAGTTTTTAGCTTCAATGTTTAAAACTCGTTTGAAAGAACTTACGCTATTCTGGGATTTGGTCAATCTGCAGGTGGAAATTGTCTCAAGCAGTTCTGGAGCAATGTAATCAGGAGTTCCAACCGGCGAGGAACTGTACACATGCTCTTCACGATTCAAGGAAGCGGGATTTGCAAAATCTTCCAGTTTGATATGGCCAAGGCGATCGATCAGAATGTCTTCCGGATTGATGACGCGATGGACATAACCCATGCAATGGACCAGATAGAACCGAGTCAAGTCTTCGTCGAAAGGTCCAATACGACTCCTCGAACTAAGACAAACCTCCTCCTATTTATTGCCCTGATTGAATTTTAAGCAATTATAAATGATGCAGTTTATGCTCTTACTTCAAAAGACTTACCTGAAAAGCGTATTGAAGATTTGTGATCTATTCCGAACTCCGTTCATACAACGTTGGCAGATGTTTTTCTTCCACTTTGGTGTGGGCATATTGATACAGTGTCAGTTGGTAAATGTTGGGAATGATTTTGGAAATTACTTGGTTGAGATTGGCGAATACTTTCTTATGGCGATTTTAATTGAGAATCTGGAAGTAAAGCATTTTGAATGCGTTCGATTGGGAAAAAGTGACAATTCTGAAAAGAAGAGAATTCCGTTCCGATTTTAAAACCAGAATGTTTTTTTTTCAGATTACAGATTGCCAATTAAAAATCCCATTAAACAAAAAAAAAATCACTTTGATACATCATTCACTTTCAACTCACCTCCTGAGATAGTTGGAAATAGTGACGATTTGACACATTAACACTGACCGTAAAAACGACAATTGTAGTTACGAATCGTAACTATTGGCGTGCAAAAACGACAAAAAGTCAAGTACAGCGGCTGTATTATTTATTTTATGGCTAAGGCTTCGATCACACAGTAAAAGTATGCTCCTTATTCAAACATTTTGAAATAAATGACTAGTAATTGAGGTATTTATCAAAGTATCAGTATAAGTTTTGCCCATACTTTTTTGAAATATCTTAATTTAACTTGCAGCGGCATTTATCAAAAACGACTATTCGACTCTTATTCCGAATGTTAACTAAACCATAGAATAAGAGTTAATCCATAGGTTAAAATTTTTTCATTAATAAAAATAATTTGTTCCCGGAATAGTAAAGTGGCGTTTACCCAAAATTCCTTTTGGGATTTTTTTCGTTGTTGATACTACTTGACAACCGATTGTTGTCTTTCGTATAATAAGCTGACAAATAATCGATTTCTTATGTTTTTTTTTATTCCTTCGTAAAACCACTTTCCACGGTGGAATGAGTTACTAAACGTCAGTAAAGGGAAATGTTATTTTATTAATAGCATTTTTTAACTTAGTCCACAGAAATGGGTTAATCCTTCGCTGGCTGTTAAAATTAAAGTTTAATGCAATTTTGACTGAGACGAAAAGCAAACCATTTTTACAGGAACTCTAATTTCTGTTCATTAGGAAATCGATTATCAAACAGCCTTACATTAAAAAGTATATCTGGCATCATTATTTTCCTTCAAATAACCGCTGTAATATGAAATTTGACAGCACTTTACTTCAATAATTCAAACAATTAATTTTCATATGATTCATCGTTTCAGCTCTGAAGAAAGAGACCACGCTTGTTGCTCTCACGCTCAGCCTGATATCTTTCAGAGTTTGTTATTTCTAACGTTCTGATGATATCTTATTATCCCTAAAACAAATGCGTTAGACATCAAAAATTATATACTGAATAAGCTTGGCACGATTCGATTTTTAAACGTGGAAAAAATGATCCAACGTATTTTTTCAAAATACTCTTCGTTCAAAATAAAAGTACCTGACTCAATATTTTATATTCTTAATTCTTCGTCATTTTGGCCAAATGGTATTATCATGCATGAATTTGTAAACAGAACAAAGTCACAGCGCTCAAATTTTCCACAACTACTGACAATGCAAAACTCTCGTCGCAGCAGCTACAAAAAATACTAATATATTACCAAAATGTGAACGGACTAAGGACAAAAACCAGTGAGGTTTATAAAAATGTAAATATAATCCCGCATGACGTCATCGTTCTAACTGAATCGTGGTTGAACTCATCTTTTAATGACACTGAGTTATTTGACAACACCTATCAAGTTTTTCGACGTGATCGCCACCAACTCAATGATTCAGCTAATGTTGGTGGTGGTTTATTGATTGCAGTAAGAACATCTCTCATATGTTCACTTGTTAATGATTTTTTGTAATCTTCGCTTGAAATACTCTGCGTAAAAATACAAATGCCTTCTGGATTTGTCTATGTGGTTGCATGCTATATTCCACCTGGTTCTACTAACGGAATTTATGAAAATTTGATCAATTCGCTAGAAACGATTTTTGAAATAATTGAGCCAACTGATGAGATTATTATTATTGGTGACTTTAATCTTCCCAACTTGGTATGGTCCCGATCAACTAACGACGACGTATATTTGCCTACTAATGCTTCGAATACAAACGAATTCTGCTTAATAGATGGAATGGCATCTTTTGGACTAAATCAGCTGAATGGTGTTAAAAACGAAAATGGAAGAATATTGGATCTTGTCTACTTCTCAGACGTTATGAATACTGATGCTGCCATTATCCCATGTGATTCAAAGCTCGTTCATGAAGATCGTCACCATCCTGCCCTCACTATTTCTTTAAACTTAAGTATATGCAACGTTTTAAACTTATCTAAACATCATATTGAGTTTGACTTTAAAAAATGTAACTTTTCTCAACTATTTAATTTACTTCTCGAAATTAACTGGGATTTAATATTTTCAAAATTGTGTTTGGATGATATGATATTACGATTTTATGAAATCTTATTTGACTGTTTTCTAGATACTATCCCACTTCGCAAATTGAAATCATTAAACAATAATCCGCCATGGTTTGATTCGCATTTAAAAACATTAAAAAATAAAAGAAATAATGCCTGGTTGAAATTCAATCTTTCGAAGAATAATGAGACGTTTCGAGTCTATCAAGAGCTGCAATCCGACTTTGTGACCTATTCAAACTGTTTGTATTCTGACTTTATTTCGAACACTGAATGTGACCTAAAATCGAACCCCCATATATTTTGGCGATATGTTAATAGTAAACGTAAATTTGACGGCTATCCAGCATGTATGACCTTTCAAAATTCTTCTAGCCATTTTCCAGAGACAATTTCTAACATGTTTGCAGATTATTTTAAGACTGCTTTTGAAGATTTCTCTTCTGCAAACACATGTTCTCTTATCACTCCTAACACACAAGAATACAGTCATCTTTCATAAATTAATTTTTCAATTTCTGAGTCTTCTATATGTGACAATATCTTAAAGCTAAATGAATGTTTTAGTCCTGGTCCTGATGGAATCCCATCGTTTATGTTGAAAAAATGTGTGTCCTATATTTCTTATCCGTTGTTTCTTCTTTTCAATGAATCTCTGAAATGTTCCAAGTTCCCAGATCTTTGGAAATATTCATACTTAACGCCGGTCCATAAAAAGGGTTCTAAGAATTTAGTTACTAATTATCGTCCTATAGCGAAACTGTCCGCTATTCCCAAACTATTTGAATCCCTCATTTGTGATATAGTTTCTTTTAATTGTTCTTCTATCATATGTGAAAATCAACATGGATTTGTTACACAAAAATCTACAATAACAAATTTGTTACAATTTTCTACTTTTTGTTTGGATGCATTTGAAAAACACTCTCAAGTCGATTGCATTTTTACAGACTTTAGCAAAGCTTTCGACAAATTAAATCACGAGGTTCTTCTCAGTAAATTGAGTAAAATTGGACTTAACGACCGTTTTGTTATGTGGATTTCGTCATACCTTAAAGATAGATATTATAGTGGCATGTTCAGATGTAACCCTTCATGTCAATTTAAAGTCAATTCTGGTGTACCCCAAGGTAGTCACCTTGGCCCGTTGCTGTTTGTTTTATTTATTAATGATTTGCCTTCTGTTTTAAATAATTCTTTATCGCTTATTTATGCAGATGATTTAAAAATATTTCGAATTATTAACTCGATCAATGACTGTGACGATCTACAAGAGGACCTTAATATGTTTTGGGAATGGTGCAAGAATAATCCTTTGATTTTAGATATTGACAAATGTAAAACAATGTGTTTTACACGCAAACGTAATATAATAAACTATGACTATGTGTTGAATTCGTCATCCTTATGTAGGGTATCTAACTTTTCTGACCTTGGTGTTGTACTTGACTCAAAATTAACGTTTACTGATCACTATAATTTTATAATAAAAAAAGCTAACAAAGTACTTGGTTTCGTCAAAAGATTTTCGCGTGAGTTCCGTGATCCATATGTCATCAAAATTCTTTATGTTTCTTTTGTCAGGCCAATTCTCGAATACGGTTGCGTTGTATGGGCACCATACTACTCTATTCATATAAATAGAATAGAAAGTATTCAACGTAGATTTTTAAGATTTTGCCTACGATTTTTTCCCTGGCCTGATAGACTTCATTTACCACCATATTCTCAAAGACTTCCCTTAATAAATCTCCCATCTCTTTCTGGTCACAGAGAGTATTTACAGTTCTGCTTTATAACAGGAGTAATGAATGGAACTATCTCATGTCCATCTATTCTTTATAGATTGAATTTCAACTTGAGTCAGGCCACCTTAAGAAGAAATTTACCTATTCGAACTATTTTTAGTAGATCTAACTATGGCGCTAACAGTCCTCTCAATCAATTAATCAGTAATTTTAATAAATTTTCTATTCTCATTAACTCTACAAATGACAATGTCAAATCTGCAAGCTTTAAATTTAATGTTTTTATTATAAGTAGTTAAACGATGTTAGTTTTAAGTTTAGTTTTAAGTAATCAAGTAATCTTAGCGTTAGTATTTATGGTATTTGAATAAATAATGGTCAGAATCTTACGCTTTTCGATTGGACGCTAACTTATATTTTTATCCCGATCACAAAATAAATTTGTTTACAGATCGCAATGAAGTAAGAGCAATATAGTTGTGAACTAACAAAACTACTCTTACTCCACCTGTATTCCATTCATTCAGACTACCATTTTTTTTGTCTAGTTCTACCTTTCTTCACAACTGATTTCTTGGTACTTCATTACCTCACTGTAATAAAATAAATGCACAAAATATTTCAAATGACAAGTCAACTTTCATATTTGCTGTACCAATTCTTAATTGAATTTTCTCGTATCAGCACCTCCTTAGCCACACTCTTATAGTCCATTATCAAAGCATTGTTCCCAGCAATGTTTCCCTACAAAGCCTTTTACATCCCATTAGGTACATTTATACTTCCACTACACACAACATAATCGAATCGATTACGATCGCACATTATCAACAATCATCATGCAACCAGCAGGAAGAACTTTGCTAATGTGCTCTTTTAGTCCCTGACCTAAAGCCCATTAACCGAAATCGAATAAGGATTTGCCTTTAGCTTGGAAAAATCATCAACGAAAAATTCCCCACTTTATTGACGTCATAAATATCATTTGCCCCCTTTTGAATTCAAAAATAATTTCACTAACTTTGTTTGAAAGCAAAAAGCAAAAATGCCAGAAATGCTGTTCACTTACAATGCGTGTTCCCAATACATCAAGTTGCACAGTGCTCGTAGTTTGAATTTTCATTTTTATTGCCTCCCGGGTGCTATAGATTTTGGCGGCCAGTCAGCATCGGCGTTGATTTTTGGGAAAATGTTTTCCTATGACTTTTGATTGCCATCGTACGTAAATTGCATTAATTACATTGTGTTTTCACTGAAAGCAACGAGTTTCAGGTTTGTGTTTTTGTGAATTGAGAGTTCTCATACATTTTGTTTGCCTAACGGACTTGTGGCTAGTGGCAAATATTTGTGTTCCGCTCTTTCTAAATTTAGCAGCAGTTTGTAGTTCATCTATCATTCTCGCTTCGCGGGTGCACAAGGCAAACAATCATCAAACATTTTTATATGATTTTTGGCCATGACATAAACTGAATGAATTTTGTTTTTTTGGTGTTTTCTTAACATATTTGCCAATTGAAGAGATTTTAACCTGGTCACTGTGGCGTATACGTGCCTTTTTGCAACATTTTCAAGTCATCCGTTTGTATCGATTAAGTTCGCCAAATTCTCCTGCAAAACATAATTTCCTAACACAAAATTGACTTATGTCATGAAACACAAGAAAACCCTGATAGTTAAGTAAAGCCCATCTCTTTTTTGACACTTTTCCAACCTTCGTGTTACCCGCTCAAGGTAACTCCTACCTCTGTTTTACCACCCAACTTAGAACCCATCAAATCACAAAACTCTTACCTTTGATGTGATCCCTTTAACTAATGATAGCTCAGAAAATTATGTACAAAAAATATAATCCAATAAATGTCACTATTCACATGACGACGCACAACGGTCGACGACGATGACGGTGCCTTGAACGTGGAACTCAATTCTGACTAAGGGGCTTTTCCTCGTGTCTACTTTCCATTGCCATTTCTGTTTCTCCTTTTGTTATGTTTTGTATTTTAATTGTGTCGTTGTCGTCTTCGTACAATATAGTTGGGTTGCGTATTAGATGTCATTTTGTGGCCCAATGCCCTCGGCCGTAAATCGTACTAGAGCTGGGGTGCCGCAAAAGCGTGTGTAGCGCATTCACCACGGCAACTAACCAAACAATCAACAACAACCAACCCCAATATTTTTCACCTCTACCTCTACTGCTTGAAAAAAAAAAATATGGGTGACATTTCAAGGCAATCCGTCCAATTGATGGTTGTTGCAAAAAAGTTTCCTATATACTCGAAGTGGTTTCTCCGAGAAACCCCCTAACCAAAGCTAGAGTCCACCATATATACGACACCCCATTGCCATTTTTTGTATAATCGAGGCAAGAACTGTGCGCCTATTGTGTCTCGTTTTACCACTT
This sequence comes from Sphaerophoria taeniata, assembly GCA_943590905.1. Lineage (NCBI taxonomy): Eukaryota > Metazoa > Arthropoda > Insecta > Diptera > Syrphidae > Sphaerophoria > Sphaerophoria taeniata. Next base: position 18,934,729 of record OX016540.1, on the reverse strand, counting down.
TGTCTCTCAGCCCAACAAACACATTAACACAACAAAAAGAAAATATAATAAGTATTCCGCATTCGTTGTTTCCTCGATGACTTTCCTTCCGTTCTGCTTTTCATATTGTGTATACATATATGTTGTCCTGTTCGTCAACAAGACGAGGACGCGTGACGACGTCTGTGAAGATGGCGAGGACGACGAACGGCGACAATGTCGACAAGACGTCCGTCCTCGTCATCATCGTATGGACTTAAACAGCGTCACACACAATCACTTAACTTCATTTAGACCAGTAAAAAAAGTTAAAATCAACAAACACACATACGAAAACAAAAACCAGCTTGAATAGCACAGCTCAAGGGGTAATTCTAGTGAATTACCATAAACTGCAAACCACCTACTCATTTTACTCTTCGTCACCCAGTGAGAGTTTGTTTTAATGGTGGCCATCCCTGTTTCGAGATGTCGCTACTAACCTATTTCCATATGATTGTTGTTTAAAATTTTTAGCGTAAAACCATCGCATTTACCTTAACTCTCTCTCTCCGCACTACTGCTCGACTTTTAGTTATAAGAATGTGTGTTGAGAAAAGAAAAAAAAATAAAATAAGAAAACAGCAGAGAATAACTTATAGTTGTGAAGCAAAACTACCAGGGATGTTATACGGATAATGAACTTAATAATAATAATAAAACGGCCTCCCAGCAGCGGCTTATAATTTTTTTTTCCTTACTTTACCAAGAAACCGTGGTCAAGCAATAGTTTGAGCTTAAAAGTTTCGACCTTTTTGCAATTATTTAAATGTTTATTGCGACTTAGAATAGCTATAAACTAAGAAAAAGTACTGTTCCTTGCTTCATACAAGTAACTTTTATGAAGAAACTGTGCCCTTTAAAAACATATGTTTTATGATCCGAAGTACAGCATTTTGCCTCCCGGTGTTTCTTACTTTAAGTGCACTGGATTGGTTCTGATTTTAGCTCGGAATTTTACTTACTTACTTACTTAAGGTGGCACCATAGTCCGGGGTGGACCTCGGCCCCTAGCTAGCTGTCGCCAGTTACGCACGCCGTGTTGGTTGAGGTCATCTTCAACATGCGCGCACCACTTGAGCATTGGTCTTCCTCTACTGCGTTGTCCCTCTGGCGTAGAACTTTTCTATCGAACCAGCCTAGGCTGCTCTCATGCGTTTCTGACATGGTGAATATGATTGTGAATATTTAACCGATTGTGGACTTTCCTGGCCTAAGCCACACTGATATGGACCTATCAGTTTGTTGACAAAACGGTTTCAGGCGTTCACATAATACTGCAGAAAAGACCTTATAGGCGATGTTTAGGAGGCTGATGCCTCTGTAGTTGGTGCAGTTTAGAGGGTCTCCCCATGCTATCTTCCGTCCATATTCTGCAGATGAGTTGGTGCATGCTCCTTATCACGTCATCACCGGCTTCTTTGAAGAGTTCGGCAGTGATGCCGTCAGTTCCTGCGGCTTTGTTGTTTTTAAGCTTAGATATTGCTCTCTTCACTTCTTCAAGGTCGGGAAGAAGGAAATCTTGGCTTGCTTCGTCTTCATTGATTGGTTCATTATGCCTGACGGCGGAATTTGATTCGTCATCGCTGTTGTAAAATCTGCGGAAGTGCGGTCTTTGTTGGTCTTTACAAACTTCAGTTCATGCTCGGTAGCCTTGAGTCACTCGTTTAATCTCTTAGTATAACTTCTGATCTTCATTCCTGTTTGTAGTCTCTCAACATCCTCGATCTCTCTCTCTCTTTTTCTTTCTAAAAAGCTTGTGTTCTTCTCTCCTCTTCTACTCGTGGAGCTCCCGAGCTCTTCTGGTGGCCGCTGCACTCCCTTGGCTATAACAAAGTAGGTCCGAGTCGATGTTGGACCCTCGCAAGGATCGGACATCAATAATGCTTGAAAAGTGTCTTGCGTCGATCGCAATATGATCAATCTGGTTAACAGTCAGAAGTAAGAGAGATTTAACGTCAGCACCTGGCATTTAAGCCTTATCTGAAGGTGGACCTATCCACACTGTCGGAGTGACAATTTCCAACCGAAGTCAGCAATGTCACTATGTTTTATTTAAGAGGACATTAAACCTCTTCCTGATGATCCACCAGCATACAAAAGCACACCTCAACTTTCTAAAAGAAAGAAGCGGGTACCCCGTATCTAGATTCACACCAGTACCAATTGAATTAGTGCCAGCTCTTATTCATCTTGGTTTGATTCTAGACTACTATTCATGCAACACACGGAACTGCACTCAACCTTCAGTCACGCGAAAGAAGAGCCTTGTCCGGTCACGGATACCGCTCAACCTTCACTACCGAAAGAAGAGTCGTTAACCGTGATTTGCGAATAGCAGCTGAGGCCAAACTATAACCACAACCCCCACGAAGGTCCATCTCACTAGTGAGGTGCTAAATCTCATTACCCGCGGTACCCAATTGCCCCTGGGTGAGGGGTGGTGTCACATATATTTGTATAACAATTAGTTATACATACTTTGTTTTTTGTGACTTTTGTTTTGTTTTGCAGCTTTTATCCAACTGGCGGATGAGGGACACCGCTCACCCTCTGTCAGGATTATCCACATTGATCGAAGGGATGAACCAGCCAATCAAGGAACGCACCCAACATTTTGTCTAATTTCCTTGACGTTTATCCACATTCGGTACTCGTTAATCGTAATTTCCTCCTTTACTATGTGATAGGTCATAGTATCTGCTAAGGATCGCATTGATCTTCATCATACGTCCTGCTTCAATCCGCCAATTCCATTAGACTAAAGCTGCCTACGTCCGCAAGTTCATGCCAATAAATTGACAAGAACCTCTCGGAAGCACCACGAGAAGGTGTATGTCAGCACGTTCACTTCAAATTTCTACCATATGTACTTGGAAACGTGTTTCCTTTCTAAATTGCCAAGATCCATGATTTCACCTCCGGTTGACAGTCAATTGATCTGGAGACCTCCAGGTCCCCTTGTGGATGTTGAGATGTGGGAAACGCGTACTTGCTAAAACATACTATGTTTCGCCCCGCTGCAAAATCCGTAAGCCTGAATCAGTTATCGGAAGTTTTTTCGTGCTCTCTCCTTGTTTGGCATAAAAATCTCCTAAGACGATCTTAACGTCGAAGCTAGGGCATTGCTCGTATGTTGTGTCGAGGAGTTCGTAGAACTTGTCTTTGGTGTCGTCATCTATCTCTCCACTTCCCTTCACTGGATTGAATGAAGGAAAATTTAAATTTGAATATCTCAACGGTTAGTAATAATAAGGAGGAGGAGTACGAGGAGTTACGCTTCGTTACACCAATTACAAAACAACTGTCTTCGGTTGTCTTTTTTTCTCATATCAACTTGTTGCCTGTTCTTTCTATGGTTAGAAAGTTTTAAATCTTTAAGCATTGTAAGAAATATTTTTTTCTTAAACTCAAATTTTTGTTATACCATATCCTTTTTGTATAACATCCTTGACTTCAATTTCTTAGCGTTTTAAGAACTTAACTCTAATTGCGTGCACATTCTTTCAAACGTTTATCTTCTCCAACTTTCCCAACATCAGGCTAGTAGATAGGTATGTAGGTATGCAGGCACATAAACATTTGCACGTAGAATGAATTGAATGAATGACAAATCTCATTTTCACTCATTTTCCGTTATGTCACGCAGTAAAGCGCAAAGTGGTGCCGGTGGGGGTAGGGGCGAACTAACATACATAACTTAGAAAGACAGACGAACCTTCTCTTTTACTTATGCCCATTTGCCTGCATGAACAACTTTTGATGAAAAAGAAAATTTTACCATAATCCTTGTCGCAAACTTCCTCATACCCGCTCATACACAGCCTTCTCCGTCCCTCAAACACTATAATCATCATCATGGTTCTAACTACTCTCAGGTTGTGTGTATTTTTGTTTTTCGAAAAGATGACACACACAAAAGGGGTGAAACTATTTCCATGCATGTATGTGTATGAAAATGTAATTTAACTGAATCAAGTTAGCAGAGAAATGTACATACCGTGCAGAAGGGGTTGCGTGCAAAAATTTCTTTTTTTCAAAATTATGTACTAAAAATATACTCAGCCAGGCGTCGAGTATATTTGTGGAGGTACCTTAAGTCAACTAAGAGTCACACTACTTGTGATTTCCTTTCCGTTTTATTCATTTTTGAGATTTTCACAATTTTGTTTATTTTTTTCGCTACTCTTTTTGAGAGCATAATTACTTGTTCGGTTTTCAAGTAATCTTATGTGTAGTGTACTAGCGAGTGTATTCATGTGGTCAACTACAATACACCGTGCTATAAGTACTCTTGAGTACTTTATTCAACAAACCTTGATGACAACAGAATAATGGCATTGGGTGGCGGGGGATGATGGAGATGGGGTTAGAGGAATTTTAATAGCGAGAAAATATTTGATTTGAAATTTAAAATAGAAAACAATCATTCTAGAGGCTCTTTGTGTTGTTCCAGATTTTATCGATTTTTATGACGCAGATAACAATAAAACAAATAATGCGATTGTAGAATTGCAAGTAAGAAAGATATTAAAAATGCAAAATTATTGATTTTCTGGGAATATGAGTTTTCATTTACTTTTGTTTGGGGTAGGGGTTGTTGACGTTCAAGGTATTTTCAAGTGCCTTGTATGTATTTATTTCGGGGGCGCGAAATAAGGCCCCAGGAAAAAAGGCCCCAAAAAATAAATGAAATAAGGCCCCAAAAAAAAAGCACACAAAACAACAAAAACGAAATTTCTCAAACTTTGGGGTTTTCTTTCATTTTTTGGGGCTTTTTTTCATTTTCTTTTGGGGCATAATTTCACTTTGAAATAAAATTTTGGGGCTTAATTTCAGTTCAAAACTATTTGGAGCTTTATTTAATTTTTCAAAATTAACATGAAATTCATTACCAAGTTTGTCTAATCGAGGATCCAAAGCTTGTTGGAGCTAATTGTGTAATTTGTGAGGATTTGCGGGCAAATATTTTGCTGTTGCCTTGTTAAAATCTTAAGATTTGCAATGAATGCAGCTTTAAAATTCAAGCCGAGTCCATTGCAGATGGACAGGAGAATTACAAGTGTCCTTGTTGTAGGGAAAATGTTCAAGATACAGTTCAAGTATTTGTTTAAAAGTTTGTGGTGACATCACCTTAAATAAAGTTTGTTATGAAGAAAACAAGTTGTTACCTATTCCAAATTGATTCTCTTTTGGGCAAATTTTTTTCCGCTCGCTTCGCTCGCTAGCAATTGCACCTGCTGTATTTTGTTTCAAACTACAATTTTTAAAACATATTACACTGATTTTGGAGTTAAGGTTTAATAACAAAACAAAGTAAATGGTTCTTACGGGTTCAACATGAACTATGAAATCAAAAATTAGATATCTGCTGAACTTTCTATCAATAAAAAAAGGTCTTTCTGGTGGAGCTATTAATGCAATTAAAAGAACTCAGTAAAATGAAAGTGGGTTCAAGTATAGTGTTCTAACCCAACTCTTACCGAAAAGTTCAGTGAGTTTGCATTTTTACGTTACGTCACATAGACTTTAACGGTTTATTTCAACCGTTATGCAAGGGTAAAAGCTTGAAAATGTTAAAAACTTTCTACTCAATTTATTGTTTGACAAACAATTATCTAAAATTAACCACAAGGGTTAGAAGACCCGAATTTGATTTCGCAACTTATGATCCACCAAAATGGGTCAGTAGTCTCAAATTCAAATTCTGCCCTTATGACCCACAACTCCACAAGTCTGTGGTCTCAAAGAAAAAACGCCAAAGTCGATTTTCAACATTTTTCAGGAGAGACGTTTGAAGTTTTTATGAAAAGTGCAACATTAAAAATTGCTATAGAATATTATTGGAGATTTAATCGCCTTGAAATTAGCATAGAATAGAAGGTTTTTTAGCTCGCAATTAATTCAAATTCACCCCTTATGACCCACCAGTTTCTATTCTACTAAGAGTCCTTATGTTGCAGGAAAATTGTTAAGGTCACATTTCAAGCATTTGTGTAAAAGTTTGGGGTGGTATTTCATTATCTTACTAAGTTATTTTTATGAAAAAGACAATTTGGGATTTAATTGCATTTTTCCAATAAAAGTAAAACAAGTTGGGGCCTTATTTCATTTATTTTGGGGTCTTGTTGCAGGGAAATTGTAAGGGCCACCATTTGAGCGTTTTTGGAAAAGTTTGTGGTGATATTTCATTATCTAACTAACGGTTTTTTTTATGAAAAAGACAAATTGGGGCTAAATTTCACAGTTTGGGGCCTAATTTCATTAATTTTGGGACCTTTTTTCATTTAGTTGGGGCCTTATTTTTGGGGTATAATTTCATTATGAAAATAAACCCCAATTTGGGGCCTTATTTCATTTTTTCTTTGGGGCTTTTTTTCCTGGGGCCTTATTTCGCAGAGCCGTTTATTTCAATTGATGTACATGAAATCAAAATATGTAGTTATAATGCAGGGAAATTACTCCACGGGAATCTGCTCCACATGGGAATTTACTCCATTCAAAGTGGGAATTTGCTCCACTTTTTAAAGTGGAATAAATTCCCACTGCGAGTGGGAAATAACTGCATAATTGTGTGAGAAAGTCCACTAAAAGTAAAAAGTGTAAGACACAATTATTGCACTTCTTATTAAAAAAAAATTTCAGAATGTGATTTTTTTTCTTTGAACTATAAAAAAGTCTTAAAAATACAGTTTTTTTTACTACAAATTCACCCTTTTACAAATCAAATTCACCTTTATACAAATCAAATTCACCCTGTACTTATAATGAAGATAGTAGGTATGTATTTGTTAAAATAAAATCACAAAAGATCGCTTTTATTTAAGACAAATGATGTCTGGGTGAATCTGATTTGTAAAAGGGTGAATTTGATTTGCAAAAGAGTGAATTTGATTTGTAAAACGGCGAATTTGATTTGTAAAACGGCGAATTTGATTTGTAAAAGGGTGAATTTGATTTGTAAAACGGCGAATTTGATTTGTAAAACGGCGAATTTGATTTGTAAAAGGGTGAATTTGATTTGTAAAACGGCGAATTTGATTTGTAAAACGGCGAATTTGATTTGTAAAAGGGTGAATTTGATTTGTTAAAGGGTGAATTTGATTTGTAAAAGGGTGAATTTGAAGTAAAAAAACTGTAAATAGGACTATTTTTTTTACTCTTTAAGGACAAAATTGACAGAGCAATTCAATTTTCAAAACTAACAGCTCAGTTTCATGCTGGGAAATAATTCCACCAAAAAAATTGTGCAGCTATTTCCCACTTGCAGGGGGAATTTATTCCACTTTAAAAAGTGGAGCAAATTTCCACTTTGAGTGGAGTAAATTCCCATGTGGAGCAGATTCCCGTGGAGTAATTTCCCTGCACCCTTTTGGAAACGTATTTCCAATTAACATCCAATTACATCCTCAGGCTGTATTGCACTTTTGTCGGAATCTAGAACAAGCAAACAAGCAAAAATACAATAATAAGAACAATTGTTGCTAACAAACTTTTCAAAGAAAGTCCATCATAGCTTTCTTTTTTATGGTCATAAAATGTTCATTGATCTAACGTTCTAGAATTAAATTTGTTTGCTTTCCTTTTTCATATTAATTTAACAACTTTCACTATCTGACTTTAGGTTTTATTACTGACGCGCTACCCAAAAAGCAATATAATAACTTCCATACAAACGGAAGGACAATAATAATAATAATCATTTCTTCAGAATCAAGACCATAAATTTGTTTGTTTATTTATTATTACTGAATACTGTCCTTGATGTTTGGTCTATTTTATCGAATTTTTGTTGTAGTTTCCCAACAAGGACGACCTAGTTCGTTTTCTTTTTATTACTTCGTTCTTGTTTCGGACAAACGCCCCCTCTTGAATTGGGCTTTTGTGGGTGGATTTTCATATATGCAAGAGTCCTATGGCTGATGGAAATCAGGAAAAAAGATGAAAGTCAAAGATTTCGTCACATGACCACATAAATAATAATGTTCGTTTTCCACCCACATTCACAGTGAGACATGTGTGTCATGTAAGAAATGAAATTTAAATAAATTGAGTGTCTTTTAGTTTTGACAAACAAGTCCAAGACTTCAACAGGATCTTGATGGAGTGCAAAGACTTCAAATGACATTTTTCTTGTTTAAACTTAAAAGCACTTTCGACGACGACGAACTTGACTTGAGTCATGTCAAACATGATTTCATCGACAATGGACAACTTAATTAACCATCTCATCTGGTGATTAATGATTTGTTAAGCTTACGCTTGTCAACAAGAATCAATTGGCTTTATTTGTCAAAGTAGTATCTTGATGGGAAATTCATTTTCAATATTATAGTCTTCTGTGGGAACGGGGATCGCGTGTTTGAGTACCTAAGTAAATTAATTCAAAAGTCTTCAAAAACATTCAATGGAAATATTAATTATTTAAGAAAAGGTATGAATACTTACTTAAGGGTAAAAGTTTTTGAATATTTTATTGTACACTATTCATCTTTGTGGCAGTAATTATACGATGAATAAGATGAAGGAAGGACACAAAATTAGTTAATACAAATCATTCTTTGCACTTGCCACTTTTTTTAGTCACAGAAATTCTTCATAGAGATAAGAATATCAGGCCTTAAAAAATATACGTCAACCTCCAACTTGGCGAACAAAACCAAAGTTACAAATGTACTTCCTGCATTAATGACACAAATGACAAACACTTTTTCCACGAACGAAGTAAAAAAAATGGAAAAAATCGATTGAAATGTGTCCGTTTCTTTCAAAAATTGTGTGCTGCATTTCTCTATTTCTAAAATTGGTTAATGATATAATCAGGATTAGTCTTGAAAAAGATAATGTTAACTTTTTGGCACTCTAGACTTTTCAAAAGGTTTCACTGGAATGTATTCTGTCGGGAAGTAGGACAGGGACCGGACACACTTTTGATTCAAAAACCATCGACATTGCGTGAGAAAAACTTAGAGTTATTCTGAATCACGCCGTAGAAAAAGCTTTCCCATCAAACGTATGGGAAAAGGTAGGAAAAAACCATCCTGGTGGACCACTGAAATAAGTAACCTAAGAAAAGAAACTAGAAGACTTTTCCATTCCATGACGCCAAAAAAAAAAAAAAACAGGAAATAAACTAACTGCGAAATTATAAGACCAATCAACGCATGAATAAGGTCAAAACGCAGCGTGCAAAACGTAAGCTCATGGAGGGCCTTATGCAACGAAATAGAAAACACAAAGAATCATGAAATGACTCAGAAAAATTTTGACCTACAGGCAAATGGACTGAATCCTGTAGCGAAAACTTTGAGCTCCATGAGAATACTCATTCATTCCTTGCTTTGTAGCTGATATCCGTAATCCTGGCAGGGACGATATCACGGCATTATATCACCTTTTACATTAATAGCTAAATGGCAATAAAGCGATTACTGCAACTGAGGTAAAATCAAAGCTTGTTTCATGCTGCCACGAAGAGCTTAAGGTTCTTGGCGCACGGCATAACATTAGGACCCAGCGGTCCCAGGTGGTATACCAACCAACGAGAAAGCCGATGAATTAGCAATATAAGGATCAACGCTTTACGTAAGCCAAGCTCAGCTAGTCAGCATCCCACCCTGTTATTTAAAGCAGGAAATTTCAAAAAGAATAACTGTTAAGGCCGATGAAAGGTGGAATAACCTTCTTGACACCTGCAGCACTACAAGTAAGATCTGGCCCTGTTTTAACAAAAAAAGAACGGAAAGAATTATGCAACTACACAAGTGATCACTTCTCTTGTAAGCATAATTACCTGACATAATCTGTTAGGATATCACAAGAAAAAGATGAGACTCAGTTCAGAATTCAGATGTATGCAGAGGATGCGGTGGCGAAATGGTGCATGAAGACACTTCGCACTTTCTATATCAATGCCTCCAAATCTCTTGATTAACTGATTACATATAGGTTTTTATAAGCTTGAGTAGTAATACTCACGGGTATCACAATGGATCTGCATTGATCTAAGTGTGGTGGTTATACGACATCAACTTCCAAGCTTATTTAATACCATTAAATCAATTCATGGAAAATAAATACTTGTGTCTCTTCTTTTTTCGAAAGGATGTTCCCCAAGGATCAATACCTCTTCTTTATATATAAAAATTGCATCCATAATTTCAGAATCATAAATACCTAGATATTTTTGAACAAGTAATTCTCTTGGGCTAGTAAGTAATCAGCAATGATTTGGTTTCAAGGTCTTCAAAATTGAATCAGAGTTATTAGGTACTATGTATTTGTGGAAAATTCATACAAAATAATTCATTAAAGACAATTTTGCAAATGAATGGATGATTGGAAGAATAACAATCATCGGCATTATAACAATTCGTTGTAAATAAATTTGTCAATACAATTCATTGAACGGGAAACAATTGCAGGGAATATTGCGATTATTTATCTTAGTATTTTATTTTGATTTATAATTTTGACTATTTTGATGAAATATTTCTCCTTTTCAAACAGAAAAAATCCGCCTTTTCGCATTAATCTTCAATTCGTACGTCGAAATGTAAAACACATCATGAAGAACATCGTTCTCCTTAATTCTCATTAAATTGAGTGACCAAAAACGTCTATGACATTGAAAAATAAGCTAGCCTCTACTACTACACAGAATAAAAATGTCTACATTTGAATTCATTGACGCAAATTTTGTCATTTTCTATTTCTTAATTGTTAAACCATATTAATATGTATTATCGAGTGAAACAAAAAATGTTAATTTTTCATTGACAGTTTACTTAAGCCCAATATGTATAATTAAAAATAATGTACATTGCCGGATGAAAAGTGTGAAAAAGAATTAATCTTCAGTCAATAATTTTGCTACGAAGAGTGGCATTATAATTTTTTCACTTATTCGAAGTCCCATTTTCTATGAATTTTCATTCAACCTGCGACCCATCATAGTTGAAGACCTATTTTGAGGATTCCAGAAAAGCCTAACTATTTATAAAATGCTGACCACGGAACCATTATACTTTCACAATTTGAGGAGCTTCCCAATTGTTCATTATTTTATTTAAAGAGGTTTGTTATTCGACACTTGAAAAAAAATCTTTATTTTGTCTTCACAGAAACTGGATTTTGAATAACAAAAAATAACTACCGATGAAAAACTGCACAAAAAAAAAAAGAAATAATAATTTTAAGGATTTCATTCATTTTGTCATCATCACCACTATCATCAGATATTTTTGAGTGATTTACTTTCCGTCACGTTCCATTGGCTCTCCAACTCAAACCACCAAACCACACCCCATTCCGACGACCCCAAATCGGCCGCATCGCAGTTTATACTATTGGCCTATTAATTTTGGACGTTCTTTTTGCCTGGCTGACTATACTCGTAGAAGATCGAGAGTCCTTACAACCGAGCTTCTTCTTGCACATTTTGTTGTTATTGTTGCCATCTTTCAGTTTTTTTTTTTGTTGCAGTTTATTTTAGTTTGTTCTGAATTTTGAGTTTATAATATTTTTTTTTTTTATTTCAATTTTGGAAAAATGCCAAGGACAACACGATGGCATTATGGCAGAGCTAAGAGGTAAGGCGAGCGTGAATCCATGGAAATAAGCAAAAATCGTTGATGTGGGCTATGAGGGAGTTCGCTGATAGTATAATTTTCTTGGTGGAAAACTGACAAGGATGAGCTGGCTTTCTGTTTTCGTTCCTTCTTTATCGTGCTTGTATAGTGAAAATGAGTATTGTTCAGACTTATATTCTGTGGTTAAATGAGGAAAAAATTTACCTTGAGCCGAGAATAGCCCTAGATGGTCTTGTTTTTATTTTTTGTTATTTTTTTTGGAATAGTTTCTTTTTTCTTGTCTGTGCATAATCCATGAGATTTAGCGGCATTAAAATAAAGTTGATATTGAAAAGTAAAAACCTCATCCAGTTTTCTCACCCTCCTGTTTAGTGGGAACTTACCTGTAAATTCTCTCATACAACTTCACATAATAAAACGATGGTGTTTGGAATCGATAAACCGTCAAGGATAATGTTTAGACTTTAGACAATGATAAAAGTAACAAATGAAGAAGATTTCAATTTCACCTTAGTTAAGCTTTTTGTTTATTGAACTTTCTTCCATGGTCTAAGAGAAGTAAACATCGATAGGTTGTTGTGTAACGAATCCAATCCGTTTAATCGGCAACTGTAAGTAGAAAGTCAAATAAACTTGGAACCAGGAAGTTCAGTATGAAACAAGATACAAGAAGGCTTTCCTCACCACGAGCATTATTTTCTTGGAATCTATTTTCAGTTCAGGAAAGAATGAATTTCAAGAACAAAAAAGTTAGGACTCATTCAACTCACTCCCATCTAGAATTAAATAAAAATCTTTATTCAAAAACCCACTTAGTCCTCTAGCGTTTAAACCATCATAATCAGCCAAAAAAACGCGAACATAAAACGATTTGAGGAACAAAAATCAATTTTTTGCCTTTTTTTTCATTTTCATCATAAACTGCTTCCATTTGCCGCGCTTCATTTGATATTCAATCATAAAAAAACTCTTTAAGCTTCTTTTTTTGTCAAAGTGTTAAATGTTAAATTATACTTTCTCAGGAATTTGTTTTGGTGTTTGCTTTCGGCTCTCAGACAATTTTTCTGTAGAAACACGATTTTTTATCTGAGTTTTTTTTTTATATCACAGTTAAATGAGAGACATGATAATTCCATTCCATCACCATTTGTTATTTTATCCTTGGGTGTGTGGTTTGTATTTTTCGACACGAAAAATTGAAAAAAGAAAACAAAAATACAACGAAACAAAACACAGAAGGATCATCATCATACACGCATTATAATGGGTGAAATTTTTCTTTTTGTTTTTTGTATTTTATTTACATGCTCGTTGTATTATGCGTGAGATTTATTCAGATTGTTGTTACTCTTTGGTAATTTTAAGTTGCCACATTAAAAGTCAAGGTATGTCACAAATTTTCCATTATCGTTGCAGCGAAAAATGAATAAAATTTGTTTTCAGACAAGAAATTAATATTTATTAAGAAAATAATACAGTCTCGAGATTTGAATGAGCTCTGAATACTAAATGACTATGTTTTGGGGTGTGTGTGTGGGGTTCAATGATTTCATAATTTAACATTTGTATAAGCAAGATTTTGAAAAATGTATCACACCAAAAACATAAATGTAAAAAAAGAGCCAAGTTCTCCCGTACAAAAATTCTGCCTAACAAATCAGCCACGAAAAGTAATGAGATCTAAAAGAACGCCAAGTTCTAAGATTCAGCAAGTACTTGTAGGTGCATTGCAAATGTTTTAAGTGGACTTACATCGAATCAACTATTATTTTTGAAAGTAACTTGTAAACTAATGTAAATTAGTTAATTTTTTTTACTTAGCAAGTTTTCCAAACTTTTTTAATAGTAGGTTATTAAGAGAAAACCCGCCAAGTAAAAAAAATTAACTAATTTACATTAGTTTACAAGTAACTTTCAAAACTAATAGTTGATTCGATGTAAGTCCACTTAAAACATTTGCAATGCACCTACGAGTACTTGCTGAATCTTAGAACTTGGCGTTCTTTTAGATCTCATTACTTTTCGTGGCTGATTTGTTAGGCAGAATTTTTATACGGGAGAACTTGGCTCTTTTTTTACATTTATGTTTTTGGTGTGATATCATTACTTTTTGCAAAGATTTTTTTTTGATAAACAGAAAAACCTAAAAATTAATTTTATTTCTTTATATTGACTAGCAGAATTGCTAGTTTGCCAAATTACAATATTCCACGATGATCAGAGGTGCCCTATATCTTTTATAAAATTTATTTTTAAATGGGTGGGTACCACGCCCCCTCAGTTGAAAATCATAAATTTCATATTTTATTTGTTCTATTGCACGTTCTTGATTCTACTGCACTCCAAAGTGCTCCATATAGTTTAAACTAATAATGTAAAAGTAGGCGGCTACCACGCTCCCTGATTGAAAATTTTCAAATTTTCGATTTTTTCCTTTGTATGTACCACATGACCTACCACTTTGCCAAATTTCAAGTTTCTAGGGCAACGGGAAGTGCTTCATAATTTTGATGATCTGTCAGTGAGTGAGTGAGTCAGTGAGTCAGTCAGTTACGGTTTTCGTGATTTTTGGAACATTGTATTTTAGAAACTACTTATGCTAAATATCTGAAATTTACTGAGGTAATTCTTCTTGACTAGCTTAACAAATCATGTGAGTTTGAAACTTTTGGCTTCTTTGGTATAGAAGTTAGAGGGGTGTGGAAAATGCCCTGAGTTGTTTCCTGTAAATAAGGGTGTAGTGCCAAAGTTGCTAGAGAACTTGGCTGGGCACTACCGTGCCCCTTGATCTAGAAATCTTTCCAATTAAATCTTATTTAAACAAGAAATTAATAAAAATTAATTAACGTATTTTATTTAAGTAGGGGGAGAAGGTGGGAATATGGAACCCCATTTTGTTTTTTAGCTTTTTTTGCCATACCCGTTAGCTGAAGACATTAAATAGTATTCAATAATAATAAGTATATATTTTTCCAATATATATATAAGAAAAAAAACATGTTCTGAGTACTTTTTGTAAATAATATTTTACTTTATTAAAGAAAAGTACTTATAACATTTTTAAATTTTATGCTCCTATTATGGAACCCTGGGTTCCATATTAAATGTATGTTAAAATAACATTTTACCTCTGAGTAAATTGCATACATAATAGTCATGATCGCATCCTGCGCAATCATTAAGTGCCCAAAGATTGCAGGATTGGCACAGCACCCAAACCTCACCACGATGCTCATGATCAAGGCTATTCGGTCTTGGGAGCAGAACATGCCACTTACATCATTGTCTGCTTGTTGGGGTGCGACCTTTGCTGCTTTCCGAAAGAACAGAATCACCAGCAGATATTGCAGTATGGGATGCTGATGTTGTTTCCAATTGATCAAGACTTCTGTGTCAGGTGTTCACACCACTACTACCACTACACACCAAGTCCACCGTTAGTAAAAAGACGTAAGGGTAATATGGAACCCGGTTCCATATTAGAATCCTCTACGGGTTCCATATTACAAGACTGCATATTTTAATAAAAAACATTTTTTTTTCGGGACTGATTCAAGGAAATTAAAAAAATCTTACCTTAGAAATTGTAAATCCGAACTCTTGAAAATATTTATGAATTTTAAACCAGACGAAAACACGAACCGTTATGAACTTTCGAGACAAACAAAAATAATGAAAAAAAGTTTTCCTTTTTGCTCGGTTGTTGGAAACAGCTTTGCCGCGAAATGATCAAGGCAAAAATTGTGTATCTAGGCAATATGAGTATTTGCTATGAGACTTCACGAAATGTTGCTATTCGCTAAAAGATGGCACTATCTGTTTTGGTTTTAGAGGGGGGTTCCTAATTACCAACAGGTTCCATATTCCCACCATTTTTTCTATTATTTTTATTTTTTATTTTTTTTTTTTGTTTATTAGCTGAAGTTTCAAATGAATTACAATATTCTTTCATCAATTGTTACAAAATACTAAATTCGAAACCAATTTCTAAAAAAGAGTTAAAAAGTTATCTAGATTCTTTGTTTTCTCATTTCGTGTCTAGCAAGTTAACTGCTAGAATTTTCATTTTCAGTAATTTTATAAAATAAAAAGCAATTGAGAATTGAATCTTCTTCACTTCATGAGAACAAAAGAAATGTACTTCAAAAGCTATAATCCCAAAGATATACTTTGTGAGCTTTTCTTGAGTTTAAAACCCCTTGAGCTAATACCCCAGCATAACATCAACCAGTTCAAGTTGTGTCGGTTAGTTTTTTTTTATTTCTTTTTTTTCAATTACAAAAGGGATAGCTGGAATTTCAAGTCAGAGAACAAAAAAAAAAAACAATATTCCCTTAGTCCTTTTTTATGCTCTTAGTGTTTGAGGTCAGGCTATCTTGACGTAAAACATGAACTCAAATAGCCTTCGAACTGGGTTGCTGCACTTGAGTCACGTAGAACAGAAAAGGTTCAATATGGAAAATATGAAGAAACTGACACAAAAAAAAAACGCAAATCCGATGGTAGTGTTTGACAAAGAAAAAAGCATAAAAACGAACTGAAGTTCATATTGTTTTCAGATTCGCTTTTGGAAAAGTTTTTAAATCTCCTCAAGCTTAGTTCTTAAAGTTTGCTGCAGTTTATTGGAAGTGAACACTGAACATCTTTAATTCTTTTTTCTGGTCCAGTGCTGTAAGAAGCAGAACTAAAATCCCATGTAATAATGTCTTAGCCGCTACTCAATAAAAAGGAGCAGAGAAAACTCATATGGAACCCCTTAAAGATCTCGTTTGTCAACTTGGAATTAAACTTACATTTTTATGAAGCTACTTTATTTCAATAGGATCATTTCTGTTTAAAGATATGGAATACGATAAGTCTTTGGAAATCTTGGGAATATCCTTGAATGTAGTTTGTGCAAGAATATTTCTCTCCCTCTTCTTGTGTTGACATTTGAAAGAATTACGATTTATGGAATCATACACAGTCAATAGCAGTTTTTATGAAAGATGAGAATGTACTTATGTTTGTTAAACCCTTCGAGTCCAATAAAATTTGTTGAATTTTGTTTTGAAACAACATTCCCTTATAATCAGTGATTCCCTGTTTTATTTATAGGTATATTGACGTCCGAACTCGGACAGTTGTGTGTGGCCATCTTTTTGAAGATACGTCTGTCAAATCTGATTCAAATCCGTTTAGTCTCACTGCTTTTGTGCAAGTGGAGTATTTGACACCAAATTTAAATGAGGGAAGGTTAAAGTAGTAGTGTACATGGGTAAAGATTAGTTTGCACAAAATCGGCTAAGCCGTTCATGAGATATATTAAAAAATGTGGACACCCTATTTGCTCGATAGAATCGTTAACTATGCATTTGACCATATGATGATCCTTAGAAAAGTTGTTGTGTATGAGCCTGCAAAGGTGTCTGAGTTGCTAGGACCTTACTAGCTGTCCCAGCAAACGTTGTTTTTCCATATACATATTAATTTTTTGGAAAAACTAATAGAAAAATACAATAATCAGGAGTAATATGGGCTGTATTTTATTGCTAGCTGACCCAATAAACACTCTATGTGGGTTGCTCAGTGCTGACACGTAGGAAAACCTTCTGATTTAATCGCTTATTCCCTTGGTGGAAAAACAAGAAATATACACCATCAAATAAAAATCGAAATGAAACGAACCCTGCAATGTCACATTTTTGTCCAAATGCACAAAATCAATAATTTTTTCCAAAATGAATTTAATATTTGTGTAAAGCCTTTTTCAATTTATTTTACATGGTGACGAAGCATCGCAAGCAAGTGGGAGCTACTCTAAGATACCATTATTAAATTATTAAAATTAAAACCTCATATTACTTTTTCACGATAAGATTTTTTATAAAGGAAAAAAAAACCAAACAAATTTAAGCCAGCTCAAATTTTAGTCAAAGGCCTACCCTCAAACGAAACTTCAAAGAGTAAACTGACACATTTTTTGATGATATCACATAGGTAACTTCTGGAGCCAATTTATTTTTTCATGCAAAAACTTAAGGCAAATAAAAATTCTCATATTATTAAAATCCTTCAAAAATTAACGGGCGCATACGTCATACGCTCCTCACCGTCAATTCACACTTTAAACTTTCAATTAAGCTTTTAATTGAAAATAACAAACTTGAGGACCAAAAAGAAGATGATTTTCTTTGTTGACTTTCTTAAATCCTCGAAATTCTTAGAGGCATCTAGAATGAGAGCCATATCAACCTCTTTAAAAAACAAAATTCACACAAAATACATAAACAAAAACACCCATTCCAACACCCACATATCAACATTTGCCTAATCCATCCAAATGGTAATTGAGATCCGTATTTGTTCCATTCTCCTTTTTTCTATTTAAACAAAGGATTTTATGTTATTTTCTTTCGTGTTTTTTGTCTGTGTGTGTATTGTGTCTTCTTTTGTTCATAATGCCTTCTATGGAAGTGAGCACTATGAACAAAGACTCTGTATAAGAAACGTCCTGAGGCTTTTTCCTCTCAATGAGAACACCCTGTGGAGTGCCAGTGCCATGGATAGAGTGCTGCTTGCGCTAGATCAGGAACACCCTAACATATATTCACCTGCAACAATGTCATCATCGTGCAATGACAAACACATTCCACTCTATAGAACAACAAGTAAACATGCATTTTGGGTGTGACTAGAAAAGTCGCAGAGTCGTCCTGTTTTACAAGATGTTAGTTTTATTGTGATTTATCCTTAGCAAGTAATTGTCAGGAACAATCTCAGTAAAATTGCTACTGCGCCAAAACAAAATCAAAACAAGGAGACAAACACTTTGGAGCCAGAGAATATTTACATATTGTACTTTTGGGGGGAAGTAAAATTGTTTTATTTTGCAGCAAATTTGAACGACCTGGTACCTGAGCTTGAATTGCCAATTCGTTCATATTAAAGCGGAAGCATATACTCGTAAAAAAGTTAGTTAAGTGAAATACAAGATAACGTTGTTGGCATGAAATTCATTAATTAATTAAAGTGTTTTGCTCTTAATTGGAGACTGCAGGTTTGTTGAATTAATCTTTTGGAAAGTTTCTCTTTTAGTGGTTGATTTCTGTTTAGATTTAATTTCTGTCAAGAGGTGAAAAAGTTTGTTTGAGGACATTTTAGTTTTGGGTGTTAAATTGTAGTTATTTTGTTTCAGCAATGAAATTGTAAGGATAAAAATAGAAATTCAATACTATAATTAAAAGGGCAAATATAAGCCTGTATACAGATTCTACAGCCCTTTTTCTTCCACTGTGTCACAATTTCCAAATTTCAGAACCACTTCAAACACAAAGCGACTGTATCAAAAATATTCTTCTTTACTTCCTCTTTAATATAAACTTCATTACCACTGCATCAATATAATTCACTTCCTTCTTTATATTCAACGACATTCCCTGCACATATGGGATTACGTTCTCGAAATCCAGTCAAATGTAACATCTCATTCAAAACCTCCAACCATATTTCCAGGAAACGGAAACTGCCAACCACACATATATGTATTGTACATTGTTGTATACAAGAAGATAGGTGCATTTCATATACCCAAAAACCATTGTACCTATACGTCAACCACAAACCATACCTATTCGAACCGAACGACGACGAACGAGTAAATAAATCTATCGAATCCATTCCATTAAGATGGAAATTCGATTTTTGTGTTCGTTCTTGTTCTTTTGTAATACGCTACGCGCAGAATGAGAGATTTGTTCGGATTTTGTCAAATGAGAATTGTGAAGTCGATAAAGAAGATTGTATTTTCGAGACGAATCGAATGGTTTGGCTTTTGTAATTTGATTTAAGGAAATTAGAACACAATTTGGTTGTTGCAGTTGTTCTATGAATTTTTCATTTTTCTTAAGCCAATCTGTTCGAAATGAATTGGGAATGAAACCGTTTGCATAAATTAAGTCAAGTGAATAATTTCAAGATTGTCCTAATTGCAGCTTGCACGATGGATGAACGAATTTTAGGACGATTGGTAAATTAGAAATTTTATTCCAACAAGACTATCCCAAATAGATTTTTCAGTTTAGTTTCAGAATCAAAATGTTAGGGGTGGAGTAAAACCTTGTACGGCCGTTATTATCATCGTCAGTGATAAGAGCCATTTCAAAGGATTGGATCCACAAGCAAACAAATTGTCAAAGTCACTGATGTTTGGTATGTATGGAGTTTTGACGGGCAATGAGGGCATCATCTATAATTTTTGAATACTCCAGATCCTTTTCATGATCAATACGGCCATGAACAAATTTCAATGACATCTCATACACACTTTGTTTTGTTTATATTAAAGTGGGGAACCACTTAGAGAAAGACCCTGAGAATAAAAACGCAAATGGACATTCCATGAACACGAAAGATAAGACGAGAAAGCCATCGAAGTTAACTTGTAGGTAAGGCAAGAGCCGATGAACTCGCTAAAAATGGAACCGTCATACCCATCTCACCTGTAAGGGAAAAGATAGGCATAACGATAGCTATGTAAACTTATGCTAAAAAAACAGCCTCAACGATAACAAACTCTAGGTGGTATAATTTACCAAAGTGCGCAGCCACAAAACTTATATGGCCGTCGCTTGACCTAAAGTGCTCTAAAGACTTGAAATCTCAAAGCAGATTTCATATTAGCTCCCTAATAGGTGTCCTTACAGAACACTGTCTTATAGGCAAATGACTTCTGCAGGAGCTGAATGGACGAAGAAGAAGAAGAAACAATCTCTTACCTTCTCTGCGCATGCCTGCTCTTTCCTTAAGACGCAAACTTCATCTGGGAGAATATTTTAACGATAATCCCAGTGAACTAGCTAACAAGGATACCAAAAATCTTCTTCGTTTTATAAAAAGCTCAAAATGGTTCGACTAGTAAGAAGTAATTCTTTAGAATTATGTGGTATCACAATGGGCCTTTTCCTTTGGCCTAAATGTGTGGATCCTGTATCCGTAGCCACTTTAACCTAACCTAACCTACTTGTAAAGCAAAAACATTGCTTTTCAATCTTACCTGGGCCCGAATCGTGTAAGGTGATATGTGATAGATGATAGTCATATTGATTAAAATTCATCTGTGTAAAGTGATAATCACAAAGTGGTATCACATTTTTTTGATTTTTTTCGTGTGAGAGCTTTTTAAGTATCATTTTGATACTTTTGATTAATTTTTTTATTTTTAAGAGTCTATTCAAAAATCAAAATGAACGTATTTGTGCCGGTATAATTACTTTAACGCAAAGAGAATATATAATGGTTCGGCTCTTGTGAATAAACTTAAGACGAAAACTAAACATTTCTGATCTTCCAAAAACCAAGTAAGTGTAGTGCCCGTAGCGTAACGGGCATTTACGTTTGCTGTTACGCAGAACGTTGTGGGTTCAACCCTAATCGTTTCCATAAAGTTTTTATTTCATCTTTGATGGGTACTGCCTCTTGCGAAGAACTGAAAAAACTTCCAAGAGTATTAATTTGTCATGAAAAAGTGCTCCTCAACTTTTCCGTTCGGAATAGCCGTTAAATTGTAGGTCCCCAAAATCAAAAACTTACATTTTGGTTTTAATTCCCCCCTTTATTTGAAAACACAAAAGAAAAAATTATTAAAAATCAACATAATAGCCTATTCCCACCAACGTGATTTAGCAAAAACAACTTGATTTAGCTAAAACACATAATTTATTTCATGATTTGCCATACATTTTCAATCATTTGAAATTACTTGATTTAGCTTGTTTATTTTTTAATTAGGTATAAATCACCTCTAAAACTCCAAAATCTTAGTTTAACAGCAACAGTTATGGTCAAAACATGTGCAGTAAATCGGCACGCAGCGGTGCAGCTGTGAAAGTTTGGATGGATGGATGTTTGTCACTCAATAACTCCAGAACGGTTGAAGTAGGAGGTAGTGGCAGTTGAGGAAAATAACAACAACAAACTTTTTTCTCGGCTTACGCGGGTAAAACCGCGGGATAAGCTAGTTTTATTATAAATTTTACAAAGAAACAAAGGAGAACCGACATTTTGGCTTAGGAACCAACCCAAGTAACAATTTATCTTGTATAAGGTCCGATTCCTGAATATTTAGAAGCAATAGCTTCCATAGAGTTATTTTAAGACTTATTTAAGGATGATTGTTTTTATTTTGCTTAAATAAGACCTTTTGTAATCTACACTAATATATAAAGCTGAAAAGTTTGTTTGTTTGAACGCGGTAATCTCAGGAACTACTGGTTCGAATGGTATAATTCTTTTTGTGTTGGATGGTGCCTTAATCGACTTAGACATTAGGCTACTTAACATTAAGCTGTGACCAATAGCAGCGAAGAATCTGTTTAAAATGGGGAAAAAACGGCAAAAAATATACATTTTTCTGCGTTTTAACGCACTTTTCTCAGGAAGTACTGGTTCGAATGGTATAATTCTTTTTGTGCTGGATGGTGCCTTAATCGACTTAGACATTAGGCTACTTAACATTAAGCTGTGACCAATAGCAGCGAATAATCTGTGGAAAATGTGGAAAAAACGGCAAAAAATATACATTTTTCTGCGTTTTAACGCACTTATCTCAGGAACTACTGGTTCGAATGGTAAAATTCTTTTTGTGTTGGATGGTCCATTAACTGAGAAAGACTTGAAGCTATTTAACATTAAGCTGTGACCAATAGCAGCGAAGAATCTGTGGAAAATATGGAAAAAAACGGCAAAAAATATACATTTTTCTGCGTTTTAACGGGCTTATCTCAGGAACTGCTTTATGAAATTGAACAATTTTTTTAATGTTGAATGGTCCATTTATCAAGGAAGGCTTGAAGCTATATAAAATTTAGCTGCGACCAATAGGAGCGAAGAATTTGTGTAAAATGTGGAAAAAACGGCAAACAATACAATACAATACAATATAAAGTTCGTTTGATCGCGGTAATCTCAGGAACTACTATTTCGAATTGTAAAATTCTTTTTGTGATGGATAGTCCATTAATCGAGGAAGGCTTTATTCGACTTAAAATTAAGCTGCGACCAATAGCAGCGAAGAATCTGTGGAAATGTGAGAACTGAGATTTGTTTCTGAGATCTCTGAGATGAAATCATTTTGGATTCGATTTCTCACTCAGCTATTTGACGTGGCTGACATATGTGCAGCAACAATTAGTAAGGTAACCATTAAATCTCAATGATAACTGAGAATTATGTTCCACCAAGGCACCAAATGATTTTGCCTCAGTCAAGGTTACATTGAGATCTCAGTGAGATGTTGTTAGGTGGAACTGGCCTAATAACTGCTCAAATTAGAATTTTGAGAGTTCAATTGATTTGTGAATGTGATTGATTGCACTATTTGTGCAGATTATTGTGTTGAAACAATATCATTTTATGTACTTCTTAACTAAAAAATATGCTCAGTTTAAAGAAAAAAAAAATTACTTAACGAAAAAAACGATGCAGAAGTAAGAGAGATATTAGAATTAGGGAGAGTTCACCCAAGGGAATGCTTTAAGTATGAACAACTGAAGGGAATCATGAAAATGCTCAAATTTTTCAAGTTCAAGAGAATTACGACCTAGGGAGAGTTGACTGCAATGCAATTTTACAATAACTTCCGAACAAAATTCCGACGCGCGCATGATGCACAAGTCGAGATGATACTCTGGCCGGTGGACGAGGGAGAGGCGGACGAAGTCGCGGGCAACTGCTAGTTTACTTATAACAGTCTGCAATTTGATAACAAAGATAAGGCCTCCTTGTGCAAATTATAACAAACTTCTTGCACGAGATTGATTTACCGAAATCACATAAGGCCTCGCTTTGCTTCCTCGTGAAAACACATTTAAAATAGCTAGTATAAGGCCTTTTATTTGTTTCCTAATAACAATCTGCAATTGGTAACACAGATAAGGCCTCCTTGTGCAAATTATAACAAACGAAATGTCAATCTTGTTACTTCGCGTATGTATGTGTGATTGTTTTTTGATTGTTCATTTCAATACATGCGTACTCTGGTTTCCTTATGATAATTATTGCTCACTTGAAAGCGGACACTCTTAGGAATGTCAAGTTATCCGAGTTCAAATCTCATAGCATGTTCTTTTTTTTTTGTTATTGAATGGAAAGGCTATTATTCTCATGATGTCTCAAGCAAAAAATGTGGTATCGTATGTAAGGTTATCACCTGAATTTATGGTAATTGATCTAAAAAACAAATTCAAATTATATATAATTTAACTACTTTTTGAATCAACTTTAAAGAAGAGTAGATATTTTATGAATTTTATGTGTTCAAGTCAGTTTCCAATAAAGCTATCTGTATCTAATCTGAATGGATGGACACCCTTTAAAACACAACTTTCTTTTTATTCAATTTAAATGTTTCACTCTTCACGAATTTAGTAACATTATACATTTTGTGCCATAAAGTTTGAGAGAAATGAGTTGCAACAACTATTTTCAAGTTTGCTACTCATAACATAGAAGTCGCAATAGCGCAGTGGATGAATGCTCGACTGATAAGCGGAGGGTCTCGAGTTCAAATCCCATAGGTAAACTCTAATATTTATTCTCATTGTACAAACAAATATAATTAATGATAAAAATAACCGAATGCCCATGTCACATCAGAAATAAAAGCAGCAAACAACAGAGGATCGCAAAAGAAAAACAATTTCATGTTGAAAATAAATTTTTATCTACTTTTGCAATAACTTGCATAAGGCCTTATCTTTACCGTTTCAAAGAAACTATTGCTTTCTGTATCGAGCTGTTGTAAGGTCTTATTCACAATTCTTGAAAGAAGCTATTGCTTCTTTAAATTAACTGTTATAAGACCTTATAGAGATTTCTTCCGAGAAGCTATTACTTCTTTAAATCAATTGATATAAGGCCTTGTCACAATTGATTTAAAGAATCAATGGCTTGCTAACTTGCGCCAAACGTATTTGTATAAGGTTTCATACAAGCAAGATACAAATCATGAAATAGCTTCGCTTAAGCCTTATAGAAGTTAAATTGTTACTTGGGAATAACGACATGATATATATCAATGGAAAGGTTTTGTTGTCTACTTTAACTTTTGCTATGGCAGTAAGCCCCAAATCGCTGTGTGGAAAAAGTTATTGCACAATAAAGTCATTCACAAGCAATAAGTGATTTCTTGTTTTCATCTCGACCTTGGAACCAATAACGACATGATGTATATCAATTGAAAGCTTTTTTTGTGTACTTTAACATTTGTTTTGGCAAGAAGTCCCAAATCGCAGTCTAGAAAAAGATATTGCACAATTAAGTTATTAAAAAAAAAGTGTTTTCTCGCTTTCATCATAATAGAAAAGCTTTACAAAAGAAATCAAAACATAACTTATTTTTATTCTTGAATGACTTAGTTGTGCAATAACTTTTTCCCCACAGTGATTTGCCAAAACAAAAGAGATGAAAACCAGAAATCACTTATTACTTGTGAATAACTTACAGTGTCAAAAGTTTTCAATATACATAAATTTAGAAATTTTGTAAGCAACTTCTTACAAGTAATTCGAAGTGAATAAAAATAAAATGTGGTGTAGAATTATCACATTACACAGACGAAAAAAACAAAACCATCACTTTTGATAGTCACAAATATGATAGTCACATATCACCTTACACGATTCGGGCTCTGAATTCCACATAGATAGTATTTTAATCCCCGACCCTTCTACGGTCAAAGTTAAGCAGGGTATTTCGTTTCCCTTTTTCATACAAATTTTGACTGACGACTTTTGGGCTTTGTCTCTACCACCAATCTTACCATTCATCCATATCCTCGAATTTACCCGCAACCTGCTTCTTAATTTTTCGTTGTCCAACCATGAAGATTTAAGTATTGTCCTACCATTTCTTCAGAGTCGTGAGTATCTGAAGAAATGATATCAAGCCATCATTGCTTGTGTTTTATCGTTAATTCTTCGGTAAGTGTTCTAGTGAAATAGCCTAAACAATTCACCCGTAATATTCGTGCATGGAGGAATGATCGTCATTTTATCCTCGAGCCTGAATTTGGACGTACTGTCAAGTTCAGAGAATCGTTCTTTAGCCGTACTACGTGAATAAGGAACTCTCTTCCATACGTTGTTCTTTCCCAATCATTGCTATGTTCAAAACCAATGTACACTGACACCTCCTTTCTAACCCTCTCCGTCTATTCCATTTTCCCTTATACTCGCACTGTGCTCTGGCATAGAAACGGAATGTAAACCTCTTGAGTGTGTGCTTATTACTAAAAAAAAATCTTTAATGTGTTGAATATTAAGTTTCCATTACCACGTCACGTTGTTTATTATGTCTAACTCAATTGTCGAAAAGTTACTATAAAAAAGTCTTTTAAAATTACAAAAATATAGTTTTAATAATTTTGTTTAAATTAACATTAAGCTTAACAAAAATTTATTTTTCTTTCTTTTTCAGAATTCGATCGGAATTAAGGTCACCCCACCCACTCATCGTGTAAACCCTTTCATTTAATAAAAACATGTCGTAACTAACTTCAACAAAACAAAAATATCATCTTAAGTTATAAATTCTAAATAATTCTTAATTTTAAATTAAATTTACTTAGTTTAGATAAAAATAAAAAAAAAATAAAGAAATTAAAATTAAATTATACATAAATTAAAATCAAAATGGTTTTCACATAAGTGCTTTAGTGTCTCACAACAGTAAATATAATTTTTTTAATAATCAAAAAAAAATTCTACAATATTAAAAAAAAAAACAACACACAACTTAAAATTAAAATTAGTATTTTAGTGCTTTATAATTATTTAAGTAAAATCTTAGTGATTAAAAAAAAGGAAAAAAATAATAAACCCTAGTAAAATTTTATTAAAAAAAGCAGCCTAAACCTAAAAAAAATAATAATTTTGTGATATAATCAAAATAGTTTCTTACATTATGAAAGCCTATTTAATGAAAAATTAAGCCATAATTTTGATTTTCAAAACACGTAGTTTTTAAAAAGTGTTGCTTTAAATAAATAATTTCATTTCTACACCACACAAAAAAATTAATAGAAACGTCTAAGAAGCTTGTGAAACAAAATTTGGCTAGTTTTTGTTCGTCGAATTTGCTTTTAAAATAGAAAAGAAAAATCAAAATTCTTCAATATAGTGCATTATTTTTAATCAAATTAATTTTAATCAAAAATATTTAAGAAAAAATTAGAATAAAGAAAAAAAAATCGGTCCCAAGTATTACAACGTCTCAATTGAAATCGATCCACAACAACTAACACCACATCAAGGACTCTGGAAATGTTTTATTCTTCTTAACACAAAAACACACAAATCGCATCATTCACTTATGATAAGTACCGGGAAGCTGTTTGTCCATAGCTTCTTGGGAATAATTGAGATAATCACGTAGAGGAAGGAAGATACAAAAAAACCATCACCATTGCCACCATGCCGGTAAGACGGGGACACGTGGCTCCGAAGACCACTCTAATTGAGACGATCATCAGGAAATTCGATACGCATAGTAAGTTCAAAAGGATGTTTCTTACTCTTTGTTTTTATTGATGCCATTAATTGTTGTTTGAATGGTTTTCAAGGGATTTATTGACCGTATTGAAATACCAATACCTTTAATGTTTCCGCTGTTGATTTGAATTGTATTTGTGTGCTTAAATTTTATTTATTCGTTGATTTTGCTGAGGCAGATCGCCAGGAAGGATAATGGAAACGTCGATTTAAATGCCAACATCATGGTTTTCCTCCATGTGCAACAGCTCTCGAAACTCAATACTCTGTTTTCTTTTTTACAGTTGGCAATTGTTTGTAAGCTTTGTGGGTTAATTTGACGGTGAAGTGGTATTTTTTAGAGGTAGACAATTCCTTGCTCTATTTTGCTCAAATGAATTTAATTATTGGTTCGATTGGTATCTTTTTTGTTTTTTTAGTTGAGTGTGATCCTTTGGTCTGTAATTTTGTCGATAGTGAAGGTTAGGTATGTCATGGAAAAAGGGGGACATTTTACAATCGATTTAATTGAAATTTAATTAAAAAGGATCGTCATGTTTAATTGAATATTGGGGTTGGTTAAATCCATTCACAAACACGTGTAATTAAATTTGACCATTAAAATAGATGAGAATGAAAAAAAAATATTTTGTCGGTTGTTAAATGTGATGGAATAATTTGTTGATTGGAAAATGGATTAAAACCAACATTAAAGAATGCCTAGATTATCATTATTATTTATTTTGGATTTGGTGGGGGTTTTCCGGTGAATTTCGACCAATTCTCTTGCTCTGCGAAAACATGTATACTGCCAAAGAGCATATATTGGCCCTACGTCACTTAACTGACAGTTGCTTTTCAACGTGAAAACCTATTGAAACTTAACTTTAATTTCAAACAACTTAAAGTAAAATGTCATTACTGTAAGAATGAATTGCTGGAAATCTTTACGGCATACAGTCGTTGCTTTGTCTTAAATTATAAAAAATTGTCGGCCCAACAAATAGCCAGGTTATCTACAAATTGAGTCAAGAAAAAAGAACATCCTTTTTACCGGGATCACGCATAAGAAATTATCAAAAGCCTTCAAATTCGGGAGTAAGTTTCTAACAGCCAGATTAATAAACACAGAATAGCGGTAAGGATTAACCCTTAATTCTGTGGATTAAGTAGAAAATGCTATTAAAATTTCACCTACCTGATGTTTGCTAACTTATTCCAATATGGAGGGTAGATTACCGAGAGATTAAAAAAATGTAATAAAACTGCTTCTCTGTCAGTTCTTTAGATGGCACCACAATCGATTGCCATATATAGGTTTAGCGATGACAACAACAAATCCGTTGACAAGTATGAGCAACAAATATTCTAAAAGGTAATTTTTGATAAACGTCACTTTACTATTCTGGGAACAAATTATTTTTATCACTAAGAAACTTTAAACTAAGGATTCATTCTTATTCTGTGGGTTTATTAATACAGCTGTAAGGTCTTAGTAGAATCGTAAGCCCAAATATGAAATCAAGCCAAATTTCTTCAAAAACAATGCCCTAGGTACCCGAGCACAATTTGTATTGTAAAGTTAAGTGGTTTCTTTGATATCAATATGAACTATGCTTGGCTACCACGATGTTTGTTATCATTTTGCTCTCTTCTTATTAAAATATTGCGAAACAAAGTTCACTGGACCAGCTAGTGTCTGATGTTAAACGAATATTACTTAGTCCAAGTTTTCAAACGCTAACTTAAATCTGAGTTTACTGTAGTAAAAATAATAATTTATATTTAAAATATGTTTCGAGTCTCTTTAACTTTTATTCTGGGTAACTTTCTATGTTCTTGTAAATTTACTCCCAAAGTATAGACAAGCTCTAATAACTTCATGAGTTAACTCCAGGAATAAAATCAACTGAAAAGCTGTAAAAGAATTAATTAAGAATCAAACCGTGCTCTAGTTAAAACCTTTAGAATGATTATCAACAAAACACTAGAATTATTATAATTAGTCATGTTTTTTTGTTCTTTACTCCGAAGCCAGCACAGCAAAATGTCCCTTGGCAACCAACAAAAATTTAGATTGCAGTCGATAAAAAGGCCAGTAAAAAAATGACAGCTGTGCCGGCGATAGAATTTTCAATTATTGACACGAAGAGAGTCAGCGCTCTCTTATTATTAAGAAGAACTATTTTGCTAATGATCTGATGTATGAACACTCTTAGGTTGAAGTATTTGCTAATTTAGTTTAAATCCGAGACGCAACCCTCAGGTTAATTTTACGACGTTTTATATAACAATTGCCATACAAATTACATTTGACAAATAAAATGAGTTGGAGCGTTTTACTCGCACTTCATGTTGTTTATTCAAATACGTTAAATACTAACGCTAAGATTACATTGATTACTTAAAACTAAACTTAAAACTAACATTGTTGAATTACTTATAACAAAAAAATTAAATTTAAAGCTTGCAGATTTGATATTGTCATTTGTAGAGTTAATGAGAATAGAAAATTTATTAAAAATACTGATTAATTGATTGAGAGGACTGTTAGCGCCATAGTTAGATCTACTAAAAATAGTTCGAATCGGTAAATTTCTTCTTAAGGTGGCCTGACTCAAGTTGAAATTCAATCTATAAAGAATAGATGGACATGAAATAGTTCCATTCATTACTCCTGTTATAAAGCAGAACTGTAAATACTCTCTGTGACCAGAAAGAGATGGGAGATTTATTAAGGGAAGCCTTTGAGTATATGGTGGTAAATGAAGTCTATCAGGCCAGGGAAAAAATCGTTGGAAAAATCTTAAAAATCTACGTTGAATACTTTCTATTCTATTTATATGAATAGAGTAGTATGGTGCCCATACAACGCAACCGTATTCGAGAATTGGCCTGACAAAAGAAACATAAAGAATTTTGATGACATATGGATCACGGAACTCACGCGAAAATCTTTTGACGAAACCAAGTACTTAGTTAGCTTTTTTTATTATAAAATTATAGTGATCAGTAAACGTTAATTTTGAGTCCAGTACAACACCAAGGTCAGAAAAGTTAGATACTCTACACAAGGATGACGAATTCAACACATAGTCATAGTTTATTATATTACGTTTGCGTGTAAAACACATTGTTTTACATTTGTCAATATTTAAAATCAAACGATTATTCTTGCACCATTCACAAAACATATTAAGATCCTCTTGTAGATCGGCACAGTCATTGATCGAGTTAATAATTCGAAATATTTTTAAATCATCTGCATAAATAAGCGATAAAGAATTGTTTAAAACAGAAGGCAAATCATTAATAAATAAAACAAACAGCAACGGGCCAAGGTGACTACCTTGGGGTACACCAGAATTGACTTTAAATTGACATGAAGGGTTACATCTGAACATGACACTATAATATCTATCTTTAAGGTATGACGAAATCCACATAACAAAACGGTCGTTTAGTCCAATTTTACTCAATTTACTGAGAAGAATCTCGTGATTTAATTTGTCGAAAGCTTTGCTAAAGTCTGTAAAAATGCAATCGACTTGAGAGTGTTTTTCAAATGCATCCAAACAAAAAGTAGAAAATTGTAACAAATTTGTTATTGTAGATTTTTGTTAAACATATCCATGTTGATTTTCACATATGATAGAAGAACAATTAAAAGAAACTATATCACAAATGAGGGATTCAAACAGTTTAGGAATAGCGGACAGTTTCGCTATAGGACGATAATTAGTAACTAAATTTTTGGAACCCTTTTTATGGACCGGCGTTAAGTATGAATATTTCCAAAGATCTGGGAACTTGGAACATTTCAGAGATTCATTGAAAAACATCTTTCCTTCAAACTATTCAATCAATACCTTATTTGCATTGAAAACCATCCAAATTAACACACTACAAATCGATCAAACAGCCCGTAGTAAAATATAAGAGTGTCTGTTATAAATTCAAAAATGACCGACGGAGGCAATGTTTGTCTATCAAATTGCTTTACTTGCAACACATTGTGCACGCTTTCAAACAAGCCATTTGTAGTTCTACAACAACTGTTTATGTGATTACCAAAATGCCAATCGATATACGATTGCGATAGACACAAAACAGGGGCAGTAATATAATTTGTGAATACATTCTACAATACGGTGGTAATTGTAGAATATATGAGAATGAGAAGAGGTGGGAGTTTAGGATTATCCAGACATATGGAAATGGGACTAGTGGCTGTGGGCGATATCGTTTGATTTATTATAGATAATGTCCAGTGAGCCTTATAATGTCTCTAGTGCGGATAATCGTTTATTTAGTTAAGGAATTGCCATTTAGAAACGATTACAGGTAAATCAATAAATCTTAAACATGCAGAAGAACAATATTTGACAATTCGATGTTGACAATTCAATGCATGCATCCTTAACGATTTAACCTCCATTTTCAGTTGCACTCTTTGAATCTTTTCGCTTGAACTCACTTATGCTAATTTTCCAATATCAATTGATGACGATGCAAGAAATTTCTAAGAATTTTTTGCTAGCTAGAATGAATATTAAGTATATTCACGAATCGAAACGAATCTTTGGAATTCCCAAGAACTAATAAACGACCTGCAACTGCAACGTCTATAGATTCAAATTCCTTCAAAACAATTCTATCCTCGTGCTTAGCCCATTGTGCTCACGTAGTCTGTATTTTTTTTCCATTGTCGTTGCTTTTATTGTCGAGTTTTCTAAGTCCCAAACAAAGACAACGTCGTCGTCGTTGACATCGTTCGAAAAGGACACCATCGCCGCTTGGTTATTTGATATTGAATCGAGAAATATAGTAACAGGCTATTTTAATGTAACCCTTGCTGCATTCGGAATGCAAATATCAAAACCAACGACGACGGACGACCATATCACCAGGCTGTTTGCGAAAAGGATTCGACTCCTCCGCTCTTATAATCCTATATTCTGTGTGTGTGGTCTTTTGTTGGAAAATTGCATATTTTTCAAATGGACAATCGATTTGAATATCAAGAAAACAAGAAGAAAAAAATCTCAATTTTGTGCTTCGTACCCGGTAATCCTATTCAAGTTTTCGATATTTTGGTAGAATAGCAAGTAGCACAAAAATGTATGTATGCATGCCTACCAAACAGGATATACATATCTTGCCTTAAAGAATTTTAAATGAAATTCTTTTTAAATGGCCATCTTGTGTCCGGCTGTTTGCTCTTCACCCATCACATTTGATGAATTACTTATAACAGCGAACAAGGTTCTTGAGGAAGGACGATGTCCTGTCTGCTTGTTTTCTTCTTCTTTGTTCTCATTTTGATTGAATTCATTTAGGCCTTAGATTAAATTTGAATGATGGAATTTTAAAATTGAAAAAAAGGGTCGAAGGATGTTCATAATACGATTTCAAGGACCATATTGCAGAAATGATGCGCATCGGTCACATGTAATTTTTGAGAGAACGATGAACGGGGAAGATATCTCTTTGACAAAGTATTGAAGGATAGAGGAATGGTTTTCAAATCACTTCGAAATAACGTCATATCTTTCAAGAAAGTTCGAAATATCGTTTTTTGAAATTGCTACAATGTTTTGATAAATTCTTAAAATTCTGACTTCAATTCAATTTATCGATTTCTTTTCCTTCCTGAAGTTCTTGATAACTTCCAATTGCTCTGAGGTATTAGAACATTTAAAAAATAAAACCATATTTATAAGCCTTAGTGCGAAATAAACACAATAATCTAAAAACAAACACAACCCCTCTGTTGGCACACCAAACATAAACACATCTGGCTCAAATAGTGGGTTTTCTGGAAAAAGAGGTGTAGTCTTGAGTTAAACACACCCGAGTGGGTACTTCTAAAAATGGCAATGCAGGGAAATAAAATAAACAGTAGAATAAATTATTATCAACAAAATGCGGTATAATATTAAGTGTGGTGACTAATTGCATGCAGTAAATGTTGTTATAGGTAACTCTGCTGTCGCAATAAATTTATCGGTGACAAACGTCATTAAAGACGATATGGTTGCAAGGTTTAAGTGATGTGCAGATTGTTTGTGTTTCGTAATGAAATGGCTGCTATAAAAGGGTGTTAATTAGCTTTTAGTTTGATTGCAATGTGAGAAAACCACTTCCTTTTTAGAGTTGTTGCAGTTGAGAAATGTTGTGATGAATTTGTGGCGCAATTTGTGACATTTTAAAAGCTGATACAGATTTGTAGACGGTAATTAATCAGTTTTATTTTGGTTTGGTTGAAATAAAGTCGAAATTCCATCGATTATATGTTTTCAACAAGCAATATCTGTTTTGGCGTTGTTAGAGTTTTTTGCTTGTTTATTGCGACACATCTAAAAATGCCCTAAATGATTAAATCTGTTTATGGCAAAATTGCTCAAAAACATTAAGTTGGTAATTAAGACAACCATCAGGTAGCAATTCGCAAGCTTTAGTCTGTAACCATAATAATGGAAAATTGGTGTGAAAGAATGTGCTACTACAAAGTCAAGCAGGCAGCCGCTTGAACGACGCGTTGTTTTTTCAATTAATGGATTAGCCGTGTTCGAGAAAAAAGTCCTACTGGAATAATAAGCCCGGTTTGTGGGAAAGGATAATTCCGGGGACGATATAACCCTGAGCTATATCAAATCTACCGCGAAGCAGACTTGATGACAAGTATAAAGCTTGGTAGGCTCCGATGGGTTGGACACCTAGCTCCTATGAGCCAATAGGGGCGGCCCGGGAAGCCCTTTGCGGTACAATTCATGGTAGGAGTCAGCGCGGCAGACCAATATTGCGCTGGAAGGATGGCGTAGACCAAGGCCTTGGGGTGCGTAACCTGATGTGTGCGTCGACCAACAATAGGAAAAAACTTGTTAAAGGAGGCCTGGACCGGATTCCGGTTGTATTGCCAACTCCGCGACATTTTTCGGCCAGATTTCTGGAACTTCCGCACATATGGAGCCTCAACCCTTATTACTTATTTCAATTTCAATGACATTGACGTTTTGAATTCTGTTAAAGATTTCCCACTTATCTTCCATGCCCAGCAGGCTTTACCTTTAAGAAAACGGTCTATGTCGATCGATCGCGATTAGGTTCAATTACTAGTTCCAGCCTGACTTCTCTAAGAAGGACTAGCCTCACCATATAATCCTGATGATCAGGATCAGTTTCCAGAGCCGTCTCGTTGAGAATGTTGAATCTACTTGACTGATTGCTGACCGCAACTTTCGTATTTGTCCATACTTAAAAACTCAATAACTTTGTAGAAGCTCATTCCCTGAAAATTATTTAAACACATTGTAGAGTTAAATAGTTGATTATTCAAAACCATATTATGGCCAGTGTAGTTTGAATTAATTCATCCATTTTATTCCGTTCTTCTATAGCTTTGCAGAGAAAGTTAAATTCAATTCAAACTCGACTAAGCCATACATTGAATTTAAACAAACTACATGAGAAACTTTCCTAAAAATTCGCTTGAGAACAAAAAGAAACTTTTGAATTTATTTTCAAACTCCAAACTATGTCCAAAATTCCTTATTATCCAAAAAAAACCCACTTCCGAAACACCAAATAAAAAGGAAAACTTTCCAAAGCGTTCGTCGCCAGTGTAGCGTCAAACAAGAGTCAATTTATTTGACACTTTGTTTCGGTTAAGTTTTTTTTCTGTATGAAAAAAAATGAAACAGGAAAAAATACCAAAACAACTAAAAGTATTTTATAATAGTCTTATTGACACACTACTAGTACAGTACTCTTGAAAACTGCTAACCATGTTCTATGGCACACAAAAAACTCTCCAGCTCACTCGCTCTCTTTCTCTTATATTTATTTCGGTCGATAGTGCATGCTTGAACAGCTAACAAAGCTTCTCCTAGTGGTGCCATAACGTGCTGCTGGTGCACTTCCTTACACTGCTTAACCACTCTCTAAGCTCCATCATGCACCACCACCTGAACTATTCCGCATCAGCCTTCTGCCACCCCACCGCACAGTAGCCACATGTCGTCAAGCAGCTCACGTGCTATTTTCACAGCCAAGCCCAAGCCCATTGCCTTTATGTATTTGTCGTTTTGAGTTCGTTTTCAGGGCGGCACTGAGTGAGAGAAGAGGTTGTGCGGTGCGGTCTGAATTTTTGTTGTTCATGAACAAAATGAAAGGCTTTGCTTTTCATTCTTATCCTCTCAATGAAATTAAGTTTTCCAAAGAAGAAAATGTTTTGCAAAAAATCCACCCGCGCGAACGAAGCAACAGAAAACAAACCCATCGAACCATATGTGCACAGTGCACTTGTGTGAATTGTGTTTGTCTCTTTTGAAGAAGCAAATGAACAAAAAGCGTAAAGTACAACTCAAGAAACAGATTGCGATTGCAACAAGAGGAAAGACAAGCCGCATTTCCGCCAGCATGTTTAACTTCGTCGTCGTGGTGTTGTCTCTTCCATTTGAATTACTTTAATTACAATGTGGAGTGTGGGTAGGAGGTTGTCGTTTTGGAAATTATAATACAAACAAAATTTTGGTTTTATCAAAATTCGAGATTTTTGGTGACAGATTGTGTCTCTGTTTATTCTTCATGAAGGAAGTTTTCAACTTTTTTGCATTGTACCCAAAATTTTAAGCCATATGCTGGAGTAACAGAAGGTACACTGTGGCGTATGAGTGTTATTTTTGTCTTGGGTATATGAGGCAGTACCAAAATCCAAGTTTCTTTTTATTTTGTGCTTGACTCATGGGTTATGGCAATTCGTTCAGTTCCTTGAAGTTATGATACTAGCTTTCTGTCAAAACTTCGAGTTGTTCTGAAATTAAAGCTGTTAACTGCTGACTCAATTCACTTAAGACTCTAACTACCAATTTTGAAAACAGTCTTTGAAGTGAAGGCAGACAGCCATACAGAAAGAAGGACGGACATTCTGTCATATTTTCCAAATGAAATACTTGTCACATGCATGTTTTTGGATTTTGTAATGGCCCTGGTGAATTATTCTGTATGAAGAGCCTGATAATTGTCAACAAAGTTGAGACAAAGAGACTCTTAAAAAATGAATAATTACAGTCTGAACATTCTTTTGTAACACAACAATTTTCTCATTGAAAACTCTTTAAATAAATTGTCTGGCTTACAGGAATGACTAATGTTTCAAATAAAATATCAATTTAGCAAAACACTTTATATAGAAAAGTAGAAAGGAAAAAGCGTATTACAATATTGCATTTTGGATATTTAAATGTCTCTTACACTTATCCATTCTGCAAAATTATTGCAACTTTGTTTTTCCCAGTCGTAAATATACATCACAGGATTACATAGAAAAACATTGTATACTCTACATTTTTTCTATTTTCAATAATTCAGTCAAAAGCCAAAGTGCACTACCGTCCATGTTTTATTTTATTTAATAATACTCAAAGTACAATAAGTGAACAACTGCACTAGAATTTGAAATTCAATTTAAATTATTTAATGAATAAATCAGAGAGCCAAACAAGCTATTTCTAGAAACTTGTTTTTAGGCGAGGCAAAATTATTTTAAAACCAGGACCAACAAAAATGTCTAACGTCATATGGTTCTTTGTTTTGTTTTGTTTTTGTACCACACATGATATTTTGGAAAAAAAAAATATAATAAAAACAGCATATTTCACAGTAGTTTGTATTTTGTTACGTATACGCCGTAGAGCACGTTCATTGAAGTGTACAAAAATTGGCGCTGGGGGTGTTATGGTAATTCTAATAATTGTTTTATATTTTTACGCAAGATAAAATATTTCATCTCAATGAAAATCTGGTGAGCTATATTGAGCTAGTAGTTGAATAAAAAAAAAAGTACATAAAGTATGTACCTTGTTCACATAGTGTTTTTGACGTACGAAAAAAAAAAATTGCTTGTTTGAAAATAAGTTTTAAATATGCGTGTGCACAGTAAAATCATAAGAATAAACAGTTGTTATTTTTAGAGATCAAAATTGCTACACATTGACGACATTGCCATCAAAATATTTCCTTAAATCAACATCAGTTCACAACAAAATCCACTCAAATAAAAAAGTCGAATAAGTTCAAAATCAATTGGTAAAAACATTTCAAAAATAATTTAAACACTCTCTAATTGCTTATATCCCATTAATCCGTTCGCTGAGTTCGTTTATATCCAAAAATCGAAGAAGATATCAATAAACTTGGAAAGAGATACTTAACCCTACTCAAAACTGATCCAAGAGTGTTTTTTTTTCATCTTAAACATTTTTTTTTAAATAAATAAATATCTAAACGATGTCGGGTAAATTGAACTCGACGCGCACACTGTATAAACAAATAAAACTTTGTCTATTGAGATGGTGCGCCGAGTTGTGCGGTTATGTTCATGAGGTTAAAATTAAAATGTTTGTTTTTAATATTCGCACAAGACAAAAACAGTCTACTCTGTCAGTTGTGAATGTTCAATTAAAGTTTGTCTTGCGGTGAACTCAGAACTTCCCACACAGCGAACAGGGATAATATTTGTATCCATAATTTTGTGTGCATGCAAGAATTCTTGCACTGGTTTACGCCACCCTCAAGATTTGCAATTAAGATGTTTTAATTGAGTTTACAAGAGTTTCTGCCACACAAAATGAAGATGGGCTTTCCTCATCATTTTCTATGCACGTAAAGTACAATCCAAGCAAACCCAAGTTAACCAAGTTATGAGAAATGGAGAAAAAAAAAGGAAAAACATTAATAAATTCCCGGACTTAATGGGCTAAAGACATGCAAAATGTTTTGTCGAAACATAAATAAAAACGGGACCAGTGTGTCAGAGGCACAAAAAGAGACTGACTGCAAAACTGGAATGTCCTCTTCTCTTTGCTGGTTGATTTAATACCAACGAAAGCTCAAACAAGCACGAAACAACAACTGCCAGGATGAGAGTTGAGTGAAATCGAGTCGAGTTGATGGTTAAAGGAATTAATGATGTGTGACGTTTTTGGTTATGACACAGCAGAATTATGTGTGATAAGGTCACCAAACATACCATTTTATCGCATATATACCGTTGATTATTATTATGTGTGCCATATTTTTTGGTATATTACTCGCATGTGTGTCATTATTTTGTAGAGGGCGGTTGAAGTGAGGGAGTGTGTGTTATGAATGACAGGATGATATTGGTGGAGTGGAGTTATGGTTTGCTCGTCTAACTCGAATGCCTAGGACATGAAATGGAAGTGGAAAATCTTGTTACAATGGAACGCAACGCATGTGGAATAATGAGAATTTAACATTCAGCAGGATATTTATATTCAAAATATGATTTTTGTTATGTGGATATCAACTCGTTTGGCTTGTTGCGATTGGACGAGTCACGTGGAGCTGAATATAATTTAATTCTAACAATTAAGGCTTATTAGGCAGTATAAGGTAAGAACGAAATATACACTCGCACTCAAGAGGCTATATACTTGTAGGTTTGGCACAACTATGACATGTTACGCGCCATCTGGCTATTAACTGCTTTTGCACAAAAACGTTTAATATGTCAGATTATCAGAAAGCAAATACACTCAGTAATATCATTGGTGATCTTGACTTTGACAGCTGTTCTCCACTTAAAATCTTAATAGAAAATCATTATAATCAATTAACACTTGTGCAACGCTGGGAAGCAGTGTGTTTTTGTAAAATAGTTTTTGTCAAAATGATCGAATACAATAGCAATAGAAGCCCGCCTTTTGTAGTCACGTTATCGCAACCTTATACCTAACTTTTTTTTTAATATTTAAAAAACAGACTGACACAAATTTGAAAAAACTAACAACCAAAAAACTTTAAAATCAACTTTCAGCTAAGTTAATTTTTTATAACAAAGTTTTCTACTATGCAATTAAAACCCCCTTCGTCAGTTATTTATTGCGAGGAAAAAATCCGCATTTTTATCAATAATAAATGATAGCTCTAACACAAAAAAAGGTAAAACAACCACTTGGTATCAATATTCATATTGCCACCGACGACGAGGATAAACTTTTTAGCAACATAACAAAAATCACGGAATAAAAAACACGCAAACAACCCCTCTGCTTTAAAACAGCGCTAGAATGTGGCCTTAATGTCACAACTCACAAGTATCATAACTGTCAATGCCATTTATGAAGCTCTATTAAAATAATTACCCGGTATAGGGGGGCATAGTGGTAGAATTATGACACAAAAAAAAAAAAAAAAGAACTACACGAAAGTTATATTTATAACATTGCTGATGGGAAATTGTTGAAAAAATATGAATAAACCACAAAGATGAGCCTCAAAAATGGCTCTAAATATGGTTTTCTCGCAACATGTTTCATGGATTTTTTCTATGTAAACATTCGTGTTTACACAAACTCTTTCTACAATTTATCACAAGCAATTTTATTTACAAAACAACTGTGTGAGTGGGTGGAGTTCAAATCACAAACTTGACCTCCTTTTAAGCCCATATTTACACACCATTAAAAAAATAATTTTATCGCCATTACATTGTTTTTTTTTCTTTCGTCTTGTCGATGGAGACTATGGTGGTGGCAGCAGCGCCGCCATGATTTTAGTCAAACAATTATGGAATTGATTTTGAGGAAATTTTCGCAAATTCTATTCCTTTTGTCAGCGACTTAAAATCATCGC
The DNA here is from genome assembly GCA_943590905.1 of Sphaerophoria taeniata. Classification (NCBI taxonomy): domain Eukaryota; kingdom Metazoa; phylum Arthropoda; class Insecta; order Diptera; family Syrphidae; genus Sphaerophoria; species Sphaerophoria taeniata. The sequence goes on along the minus strand of OX016540.1, from coordinate 18,894,954 downwards.
TATGAATATTGACCTCGATTCGAGTGTCCTTTAGAGGACTGTCCACATGAAAACAAACATAACGTGCAATCGGAGAAGGAAACAGTCGATAGGAAGGACGAAAAAATGAAATTAAAGTAATGATGGCCCGCTTGTCATGCAACTTGGCAACATGCAATTTCAATTGCAAGGTTTTGAATTTTTTTTTATTAACATGTAAATGCGAAAGGGAAACTTCGAATATCGGTCGCAATGCGCGAAAACATACAATTGTAAATTTTTTTATTTTAAAGTGCCAGCTTTAGGGGAAAGTTCAATTATTGTAAAAATATAAATAAAATATACAAAGTAAATTTTTTAATGACATATAATATCCGACCGGAAGTGCTTAAAGCTTTCGCGAATTCAAATATGCAAAATTAAAAATAATCAAAATAAACACCATATCTGACCGGATACACCACAAGAACACCACAAGGGGGTTGGTTGTGTAGCTCATATTCATATTTATGCTTGTTTTTGTAGCATTTTTTATTTTTCATTTTTTTATATATTAATTTTGTTGAAATCCTACTTGGAAAATCGAACATAAAATTATTCCAATTGTCGATAAAAATAAATCATGCAAGTGAGAAAGGAGGAACACAAAATTGAATGGAAATTATTTTTGAGCACTGACACGAATTTATTTAAATAAATTTATTGTTTGTAGTTTTTTTTCTTCTTGTTCCACATTCTTTAGCGATTTTTTTTTCAATGGGAGGAAACATGATGTTATGGAATCGATTTGTTTGTGGGTGGGAAAGTGATTCGATGGCGACATTGCATTTTGTTTACATGGATAAATAGTTGGTGGTTATTCTTTTTTGTTGGTATTGGTAATAATTTTTATGGGACTCTTCGTCACAGGAGATTAAATATTGACTATAAAACATTTAGTACCTACCATAAAACAAAAAAAAAATATTTACAGTTTTTCAGACTTTACAAACTGATAAATTCGGCATCATGGAAAATAATGTTCCATTAAAATGACTGAGAGAAAGCTTAAGTATTAAGTAGCATTGAAAATACATCATTCAAAGGAAATATTGCATACTAGCTCAAGCTGTGTCCCATGATTTCACACGCCTTTATACTAAAAGTGTTGTATATATGGTCCTGATGTTATTAAAGTGACTGAAACTGAAGATCATGCTATATTACGGTTATAATTACCATTATAATTAAACTTAAACAAATTGAAGAGTATGAAAATTTGCGAAAGTTACGTTGAAATCTGTTACCTAGTATTTCAACCCCTTGCAACCCTTTCAACCCCTTTAATTGTGTTTTAAAGTAGCATATGAGCTTTTGCAGATTCCAGGCTATCTTTGCACCAAATTTCATTTAAATCGATTCAGTAGGTTAGAAATTATTAAGAGTTAAACAGATGCGTGAATTTGCTTCGTTCTCCATGATTCTCAGCATTTCGTGTCTCATAAAATTCCTGTTTTTTGAAAAATTTGTGGCCTAAAACTACTGCGGGAAAGTTTTTGCGGGCAAATGACTTGTGCGATTTTGGTTTGCGTCTTTTTACCCCAACCCATTCTCAAGTATAAATGCGGAAGTGTGTTTGCCTCTCTATTTAAATGACATTATTGATTAGGTGGTGAAGCGAGGTGCCCCATGTTAAAGTCAAAATTTCTTAGGTTTTCATGCAATTTTTGTGAAATTGACATGAAAAATTACTTCTGTCAATCCAGTAAGCCCGTCGTTTAGGTAGTTTAAAAGTACTATTTCAATTTGATTCTCTTCCTCGTAGCCTAAAATCGTTGATAGAAGCTATGAAAACGTATTCAAGTCCACACCTTCTTTATTTATTGAACGTTGCCAGATTCATCGGCTCTTGTAGAGTGAATTTATAGTCATTACTTCAAAATCATCGTTATTTTTTTCCATCCATTTTCCTGCTTCTGATTTTCTCGCTTTAAATTGACCAACGAAATAAACGATGAACCAAACCAACACCATTTCTAAAAGCAATTGCATCATATAAATCTCTGTCCAATTGCTTTTTCTTTTCTCTCTACTTTTTACTCAGTCGTGGATAAAACAAGTAAAAAAAAAGTAACACTCCAAACTTCGAAGGCGAGCAGCGCAAATTGTTGGCCCCGGAGTGAATTATTGGCAGGACATAGATTTCCATAGGCACATTAATTTCACTGGCGACATTTTGGCTTATCCTTCTATACACTCTTCCTGTACAAAACTTCAACACATGCATTGGAAAAAATACAAAGCAAACAAAAAATGGATAAGCATTTAGAAAATGCACTTCATGTTAAATGGGACGTAGTTCAACCAAATCCATAAGTCAACACACAAGGATCAACGAAAAAAATTCAACAACAACAATTCAATAAGAAAAACATGGGTGAAAAATTGCCCTAAATAGAATCTAAAAGACATTACTGAACAGATAATTTTTTTTTTCACTTTCAACGAACATGGGTGACGATGGAGACACCAGAACTATGTGTTGTATGAACTTGCTCCAAAAGACGCTTACGTTCTGACTGCCATTTAATGAACACTAGACTTTCATGACCAAACCAATACAAAGCCCTTCAAAATTACTAGAAAAAGAAATCTAGTCCCAGTTGAAAAGTCATTATAAAAGGCCATGAGCTTCGACGGTAAAGCGGCGGCGACAACATGGAACTGGGTCTTGGTAGCAGATATTGCCGGAAGGCCAAAATGGCGTGTGTGTTCCTTAACTGGCTCTCACTCTTCCTCAGGATAATGATGACGATGACAACATCGTTGAGTTTTTTGTTAGTTTTGTTGGCCCGTGGGAATTTGATTGTGTGCAGCACACGCGACAGAGCTGCGCAGCACGGTCGAAATGAAACCCAACGATATGATTGCTGCTGAACATTATGTCAAACGGAAATAATGACTGCAAAGTAGTTGGGAAGAAAGGTGAATAGAACAATCCGATTAGGGGCGGGAGTTTAAATGGCATTTTAAGCTTTATGAAGATGGAAAAAGGTTACAACTATCCTTGAGGGCATGTTATGCTTTTTAATGCGACAAAAGTGTTTTCTTTGTTTTTTTTTCTGTTTCGAAAGGTTTCATGTTTCCCTGAAGATTTTTGAGTGAAATTTGTTTGACATTTATTTAATAACCTTAATAGTGTTTAAACTCTTTAAATTGCCAGAGAACCCAAAATAATAAACACACACAAGCAAAACAAGGACACAAATCCTTTTTATCTCTTCCATCCATTCAATGTGATAACACAAAAAGGGCAACAGTTGTTTTCTTGTTGTTATCCTTATTCATGGATTTTATTTCTACTCAGAGATTCATAGTCCTTGCTTGAGACCTTTTCTACTATAAATCCAACCAGGTGCTGTCATAAAACCCAGAATAGCGTTGATAAGAAGAAAAACAGAATAATGATGTTGTTTTGAAAATATTCGGAGGTTAGGAAGGTAGAAAATAATTTGATAGAAATACTTTCGAAAGCTAGAATGACAACTGCTGAGACAGCTAGACTCGAGGCACCTTATGGTTTTTATGTTTCTATTTGTGTTTGTTTGTTTTCCATTCATTGGGGTTAATATTGACTTTATGAATAATAAAATCGGAACTTTATGAAAAAAGTATTCTTGAAAAAATTACTTACTTTCTCGGCTCTTAGTTTGCTCAAATCCTCTATACGACTTTCTGAGTCGTATACGACTTTCTGAGTTAAGTCAAACACTTCTCAGAAGATAATAATTGTATTTCTTGCCATAGTCTGCGTCGAATTTTCATCAGAATCAATTTTTTGAATAAGTAAGATTAAAAAGGCCTAGTAAAATTCAGCGAAAAAAGTAGCCAACTTTTTGTCAGTTTTCCGTGTTGGAAAAAGACTTTCTTCATTTCTATTCACTGCTCAAAGCACGTGCTTTCCTATCAGATGACCTACATTCTTCAGGTTAGGCTGCCATCAACTGCTCTCTTAACAAAGGGTGGTCTCTATGCACCACTTGTTCATGTTTATAGACCCTCTTCTCTGCTAACTTTACAGACACAAAACACCAAAAAACGTGTTCAACGAAGCGGAAGTCCTATTTTTCTTCCGTTAACAAACTTTTGTGAACCAAAAAAAAAAACTAAATAACTAACTAAACGATGGCGGAGGCAATATAAAATTCCAATTTAAATTCCACATTAAGAACGTTGCGGTATTTTTCTGTTTTGATTCTGTTGTTTATGTGGCACAAAGGTCGTGGTGGTTATGTGGTCCTTGTTCTGACCGGCTGGCCAAGCCAAGCCGGCTACTCGTTCTCCTGTACATTCCACGTATATTTTTTTGTGTCCAAAGAGTTTGTGTTGGCTAGAAGTATATTGACTTTGATGGACACTTTAATTGTTCGGTAAATACCTACGATCCCAGTTAAAAAGGATAAAACGTAACGCGTTACGAGTAAGAAAAAACAAAACGATACTTCCATTTGATTGCTGTGGTTTTATTGAATTAAATACTTTTGTACTTTGTTCTTTCATTCTTTTCCTCTTTCTTTATTGTTTCTGTCTCTCCATATCGCCACCTAAGCCAAAACGTGACTACTTTTCCGTTTAAATTTGTGGTCCAAGGAGAGAATTAAACGTTGGCGTCGTAGTGGCGTTGTTGTCGCTTATACCATTTGGTTGGTTAAACACTTCCATTTAGAAGAAAGTTTTCTCGTTATTCAAGTTGGAATTTTTTCGAACGAAAATTCGACTTGCCTTAAATGTTTCCTCAAACGCAAAATAACTGACGTGAAACTATTATTCCGAATCACAGCAGTTAACACCTACATTTCGTTTGCGAGAGTTCAAATTTGTTACTGTCGTCCTTCGGAGGCAAACGTTTTTCGTTTCTGTTTGATTTACATTTTCTTCGCATTAATTTACTATTATGGATGGTATTTTGACGGAATTTGAATTTTGCTTTATTTGAATTTTATTTGACGATGTTTTGTTTTATTGACGCCGCCGCGCGCTGGTTGACATTGGAATTAATTAATTGTGTTTGCTCCTGGATAGGGCTGACTATACAGTTTGCATAAATTGTCGTTGAAAATATGTCTTTCTTTGTAAGAAGGGAGTTTTGTGTTTGGTTATTGAGAAATTTGCATAATTATTATAGTTTTTGTTTTTGTTGTTGATCTGGATGTTAACATTGTAGTTGGTAATGGTGCGACAAATCAGTTAATTATTTCTCATTTTCTAAAGAAGCATTATTGTCGAGTCAAAACACAAACATCGATGGACATGAATATATAATTTTAAAGGCTGACAGTTGTACAATGTAGTAATTTGTCATTCTTAATTTTATCAGCACCCAAAATGAAGTAAAATACCTCGTAAGGGGACATTCACAACCACAAACTTTCATTTTCGTTAAAAAAAGCAAAATGGAATAGCATTCCGAAAAAAGCAAAATCTCTTAACGAGCTCCTCAATAAAAGCAGTAAATTTCTTTCGTGAGAAGCAAGATGAGTTTGGCGCATACATCAGGCTGAATTTGACCGATGGCATCGATTATGTTGTTTATGAGGGGCGCGGTGACTTGTGGTTTATTCACATAGATCTGCGACCTAAGAAAGCCCCACAAGGAAAAGTGTAAATGGGTCAAATCACACGATCCTGGTCGCCAATTCACGTCACCCCGGCGCAAGATAACCGTCTCGTATATAAAATATCTATTGTGCCTTGAGTTGTGGGGCTTTGGTGTCCATATCACCCAATTAAGACAAAAGAAGTTGGTAATCATAGATCTGTAGCCATCGTCTGTGACGGTGATGGCCTGGCGTCATTTGCGAAGAACTACCTACCGTGAATCGTATTGGCTGTTTGTTCACTGAGCCGGTGAACTTAATTTTGGCCATCAAACGTTGAAAAGTCGACCTGGAAGGACGATCATGTACCCAATAAAAATGCCGCAACGCGCTCAAAGTTGCTACTAGAAAGCACCCATTTTGATAATAAAGTTTTATCATTTGCACGTGTTGCTGTCAATATCAACCTGCTCCTATTGGTGACGACATTCCAGTTACAGTCTTATCTACGGCTAAAATACATAATATGTCCGGGAAGGTATACTAATTTGTTTTGCTGCCATTTTGATAAACATTAGTTTTGACAGTTCACATTTGGCAGTCGTGAAGTAGATACGAGGCAAATTTATTATGGAAAAATATTCGATAAACCAATGTGTTTTAATCGTTAAAAATTTGTATCAAAATCAATCATCGAAATAACGTGAAAAAACGCTCTATTTATCGTGTAGTGACAGGCCCAAGCATTAGCATACACCACAACGTACTGCAAGATCGGCTGAAAATAGTACTACTGCTCAAGGAAGTGTTCAAAACAACCCTTCAACTTCAATTCGACGCCGCACCGCCGCCGTGCTCAGGAACTTGGTCTTAAAAGAATAACTTTGACCACGATTGTGCACAAGGATTTGCATTTGTTTCCATTTAAGATTCAGTTGACACAAGATTAACTTGATTAACATGTAGTATCAAAAAGACGGTGCCACATCGCATACAGCCAGCATTACAATAGAATTGCTGGATCTCTTTCCACAGCAAGTTATTTCAAGAAAATGTGATGTTGATTGGCCTCCACGGAAGCCTGATTTGACTGCTCCGTACGTCTTTTTCCGGGGATATCTGAAAAGCAAGGTTTATGCAAACAAACCAGAAATACCGAGTGAAATGTGTGAGAATGTAATGAAAAATGTGCTCAAAAGGGCTCACATTTGTGAGACTAATAGCGTTTTTTTTTGGTAATCCGGAGTTGGTACACAGAACTGTCCGATTCCGGATACCAAACGAACAGGCAAACACATTTTTTTGCTTTTAAGGGTCAGGGCATAGCTTTCATTGGTTTAAATCAGCCATTCTCTAAGTGTGTTCCGCGGAATTCTAGGGTTCCGTGGTAGCCTTGTAGGGGTTCCGCAAAAAAAAAATACACCTCTCTCTGTTATCTTTGATAATACAATAAAAATTTCATATAAAATATGTTGAATTGATTCATTTTTGACAATCGAAAAATCCATTTGTACTATCTGAATGCATTCATTGCATAACCTACATCCATTTTCCAAACACCTCCTTTTTACAGTTACATATTTGCTAGAAACAAAGGTTTTGTTGTTTTATTGCTGCATTGTGATTGTATCAATTCTGTACATTTCTTCTCAAGATTAAACTCTTCACGTGCGTTATTGTTTTATAATATTGTGTTGCAGTGCGTTATTTTGGGTTTTGGCCTCACTATCCTGACACTATTTATTATAAGGAAGAATAGAACGTTGGCTTAAAGGCGTTAAACGTGTTGAAACGACATCTTCAAACGAAGCCGAATGAAGAATTGGTGGAATATCTCACTTTGTTGCGTGCATCTTTTGAGAAGTATTTTCCTGAAGAGCAAAACAAAAAAATTAAACTGAATTCATGGATTCAGAATATTTTTTCAACCAATTTACAAAAGCCCGAAACTATGTCAAACGAGGTATATGAATCTTTTTTAGAAATGTCATCAGACACAAGTATGGAGTCATGTTTAAACTGACGCCTTTCAACGATTTTTGGTGCAGAATCCGTGGTGAATTTACTATGCTTGCACAAATTGCTCTGAACATTCGTCTACCGTTCCCAACAACATATTTGTGCGAAACAGGATTTTCAACCTATGCAGTTGTAGGGTTCCGTTAAGTATTTCGTTTTCCAAAAGGGTTCCGCCACCAAAAAAGATTGAGAGCCGCTGGTTTAAATCATTGGAACAAATCAGTGGAATTTTTTTGAATTTTTTTGACAGGTCTGGCATAGCTCTCATTGAAATGTTATGTCATTGAACAAAAATGTCAGTGAAATGGAAAATGGAAAATGGAGTCCTTCGCATATAGACATTGGAAATTTTTACCTCTTGTATTAATTTGGTCTCAAATTCTCTAATTTCTAATTTCTGATGATTTTTAATTTCTTTTTGTTGTCGATTCATTTTTGTGTTTATTTTTTAAAGGGAATTGAGGTTAAACTTGATCATTGAGATAATCACTGACAGTCTGGAACAAAAAGAAATTCGAACATTTTCATTGGTACGCTGGTACTGTGAAACATGGAATGACAAATCAGCTGATCACTGAAAACGATTACATCATTGAAAAAATTAAAGTGAATTTTAAACAAAATATTTGGACTTAATTAAATGTTTTAATTGCTAAGAAAATTCTTGACCTCTTAATCTTCATTTTGGTACCAAACTTAATAATTATTTCTTGTTTTATTGCTTTTAAAACCTGAATGAAAATAATCAATGACGAAAACCAATGAAAGCTATGCCCTGACCATAAGGATTGAATTGTTGTGTATTTGTGAAACCTCATATGCAGAATTGCAGATGACATGACATTGTTTCTATTTTCCTTATTTGTAAACATGGCAGCGAGTACGTATGTGCGAGTGTGTGCATGTATGCGTGATTCTGTTTTTGATTCCGACTTCAAATTCGGAATCGTTTTTCTGTTCTATTCAGAACAAGAACTGTCATCTTGTGCCAAGTGAACGAATTCAGAATCGTTCGGAACAGTTCCGGACGACCAAAAAAAAACGCTATAACAGAGGTGGACATTTACCTGATATTGTATATCATACATAATTGCCGACATGAAATACAACATTTATCAATATAAAATCCATTCTCTTTCATTTAATCAAAAAATTATAAACAAGCAAATTAGTATAGGTACCTTCCCGGCTCTGTACTCTGTTTAACATCATTTCCTGATGTCACGTTCCTGGCAAACAGTCGATTGTTTCGTGGGTAAAAACATTCAGGGAGAGCAGAAACGTGACGAAATCCCGTGCAGCATGCCGGAGAGTCAGAACCGAAGAAAACATTGAGAGGGTAAGAGTGTCTGTCTTGCGATCTCCCCGGCTTTCGGCGCGGAAAATACACTTGCTTTGGGCATTTCTGATCGCACTGTGAGACAAATTCTTCATCAAGATCTTAAATTTCATCTTTAAAAATTGGCTTTGTTGCAGGAGCTTCATGAACGTAATTTTGTGGCCGACACGCTCACCTGATTTGACTCCGTGCGATTTTTCTTATGGGGTTACCTTAAATCTATATCGTTTACAATTATCGGACTCGAACACTTAATCATCTGAAGGACAACATTCGTGAACCAATAGCGAACTAACCCATCGATATGCTTGAAAGAGTTCAGCAGAGCTTAGAGAATCGGGTATCTCAGTGTATTGAAAACGGAGGCCAACACTTATCATCTTTAAAACCAAGTAATGGAAAATTTAATTAGTGTGTGACAAGAATAAAAAAGTTTCGTAACTCTATGTCCACTATTTGGATTTATTCCCTTTTAAAATCAGCAAGTTTTCGTGCATCCTGTATGATCGCGTTTGGAGGATACAACGATTTTTCAATATCGACTAAAACTTGTAAAAATGCAGACAAATTAAATTTTTAATGCGCCACATGCATAAACCAAATATTGTAGATCCTGACTTATCAAAAAATGTTTGCAAACAACTTATCACAGCCCAGACTGACAGACTTAAAGCCTTTCTGGAAAAATAATTTATGTGTACAAATATCAAATTTACAGACACAGTCTTCATTTTAAATTATCTTTAAAATCCCTTCAATTATAAATCCTGAAAAAAGGCACTTTCATTGCCTTTTCTTTATTTCACTTCCTCTTGTAATAAGTTCATTGCCGTTCAACGCAAAGCACTTCTTTTCGCTTGAATAAATTCAAAACTCTCTCAATAACAATACGAACGAATGAAGATAATACACAACCGAATATCGATTTTCTTTTAAATGTCATTATGATATAATCTTTCATATTTTTACTTATTATAAGAACGAGACGAGGAGATAACTAAGTATATGAATGTGTATGCAAATAAATGAGTTTGAGTGTAGTTAAGTAAATGTGTGCACAAGAAATGGCTTCTTCGCAAAAAAGGATTTCCGCTGGATAAGAAAATAAAAGAGAAAAACAAAGAAAAACAGAAATAATAATGGAGTTGTATTGTTTCAACTTCTTCACGTTCATTTCTTCTACGTGGATAAGAAAAAGAAATGTACATGTGTGTGAATCTCAGATCAGCTTTCAGGTGGAGTCTTAGTGGAAGTATTATGTCTGATAGAATATAATATTCGCAGGATAGGAAAACACATTTTGTTTGTCTTTTCTCAACAGACTTCTTATACTTAATCCTATCGAATAGCTTTGGGGGAAAATATGAATCTATTTATACATTTTTATGGAATATGAAAACAATAAAATGTGCCATTGACAGCTATGAGAAAGTTAAACGAAGCAAAAAACAACAACCCTGAAAAATTTTCATGAATCATTGAAGAAGTTCATTAGCCATTTTTAGTGTCACTCAGTTTTTGAACTCCAGTTGGTAATTTTTGCAACCTTAATTGCACTTAGTTCCTCTTAGTTAATCATTGATATTTTAGGGCCAATTATGCAACCTTGACTTTCATGACAACAAACACTAGTAAGGACACAAAGGAAAAACTGCAATGGTTATGTTGATGAATATGGGTTTCAGGTCAAAAATGAAACAAGTGCCAACAAAAAAGGTCACTCAATTCCGCTGGATAGGCAATAGCTATGGTCAAATCAAACAAACAAATATAACTTTTTAATTTTTCTTCCAACTCACAAATTTTAATATTTCCCTTTGGCTATCTATTATTGCTATTGGTCTTTTCCAGTCATAAATTCTAATTTGATTCTCAAATTAAATTCATTCTTGTGTAACACTTGACAAAAGCAACCCGAAAAACTCAAACAAACAAAAAGAATGTCCACAAAATAAAAGCATTGGATGTTCTCTTTCATGTTTTTGAAGCGAACATTTAAACAAGCCACCTTTTGCCCACAAAATGTCAGTTTGAACATTGTCCTTGTGGTTCAATAAAACATAGCCCTGTGACTACATCACTATGACCTGTGCCCATCTGCATTTCGTTCATCAAAGCTTCGGTATTATTCATTTTCAAATTGTCGACGCCGCCACCGTTCGTCGCGCCACAGAAGGGAAACGAGTTTATTAAATTCCAAACTACACCCCATATCGCCATCAGCCAGCCAGCGCAGCGGTAAAAAAGGTCTGTGAGAAGGATTGAAAAACATCTTCATAATTTCTGCCATAAGTCAAAAACAAGGTACGAGTGCCTCATGTGCTGTATGGAGGTCATAAAAGAGACCATCCAACCATTTTCTGATAACAGCATGGTTGCCAAGTCCTTGACAAGGAAAATGTTTTTTTCTTTTGAAATTTTTTGACCCGAAGTAAATAAAAATAACACTCGGCATCCCTCTGCGATATATGTCATCAGAGTTGGACATTTTTTACTTCTACCCCAGTTGCCACCATGACAATAATATTTTTCATTGCTCATCTCATTCAGTCAAGTCGGCCGAGTTAAGAAGAGAATATTTTTCATTTTTACAACAATTTCAAAATTACACTAAAAACAAAAACAATTCATGTAGGTATAGTTCCCGGGCAGGCTATCCAGGTGGGACATTCTTTAAAATGAAGCCCTGTCAACGTTGAACAAAAAAAATTCCCTCAATCCGTCTAGCTTCTAACATACCATGACAAAACGTCAAAACGATGTTTATCGCGAGTGTATATTGTTCTTGACGATTGTCGTCGTTTTTGCCGGTGTTGTCGAGATGAGACACAAGTGGAGAGTGATTGCGACTAACTTTTGTTCTGGTTCCGCTGTTGGTGCGGCAAGTGGTAGGCATTACAAGCTATAGAACTTCAGTTTCAGCTTCAACATCAGCAAAAAACTAAATAAAATGGATAAAGTAGGGTCAGTCATCCTTTCAGCTGGAATCTAGCTCGCAGTTATCATTAGGGAGTTTTTCATCATTGTGCCGTCAGAAGTTCCACTTTAATGAAAGTACAACGTGAATGGAGTTTTCTTTTTTTGCTGAGCTTTCTAGTTCTTGTGAAACTAAATAACAAGTGACGACGAGAGGATGAGGACGCGATGGGACGTGGCGATGGTTCCAGACAGAATACAAATGGGGATGACTGAATTCTGGGTGGATTAATATGGTGCCATGAGATGAATTTTGATTTGAAAATGAAAATTCTTTTTTGCATGGATTCTTCTATAGTCTGGTGCTTTAAGAATTTAGGAGTTCTTTAAATAATAAAGTTCACATTGAAAGGAAACGAGGAATCCCTGGTTGAATTGAAATTCAGTATTTCCTCAATTCCAATTATGTTTGATTGTAGTTTTGACAAAATTAATTTCTCTATTTAGGCCGAAATACAAAGTGACATATGAATGATTGAGAAGTGTTAGACTTCCGTGCAGTCAGTCGACCATCATTTGATATTAACAATCAACACCAGCACACATAATTAACACTTACAAGTAATAACAAAAGGAATCGTTTCCATTTTCCGTCCTAATTTCATTTCCACTGTCCTGTAAACATGGATAAGAACTTGATATAATTTTTGTTCTTCTTTGAATTAATGGCCTCGGAACTTCGTTGTTGTTAGAATTTGTTGGTCCGGGTTCATCCAAGCGAAATGGCGTCGACTTGGGAATTACTATTATTCTTATGATAATAATATTTCCTTGGGTGTTGCTGTGTTGGTGAGGATAATCGAAAATTAACTTTCTCTTGTTTTTATAGGGCAGCATAAATAATGGAGCTATGAGTTATCACAAGGATTAAATGAAGGGAGCAGTGGCAAAAGTTGGTCAAATTTTTTTACTTTGATATTTGTCAAGAACAAAGTTTTTGACTTTTAGAATCTCATCAGGCTCTGAGACTTTTTAAGGTTAATACTATCTGACCCAATTGACGTGCGTCGTGTTGGCGATAATAAAAAGTGGATTTTGGTTTGGATCACAATCAGAGTATCAAACGAGTTCAACTTCAAAACACATATCTCACTGAGACACAGTCGAACTTGAGCGGCCAGATGCGAACAAAACAAACACGTAAATTAGCCGACGATAGCAGTGATAGGTGATACCCATTAAAATATCTAACTTCCCATCGCTTGAGAATGGCTTTCTACTCTCGGTCTCGGTGAACTCACTCTTTGAATATTATGCAAGAGGTACATCGCGGTATATATCCATCATTCTCCAGACAGATTGGTAGAACTTCCGTGATTGATGCCCTCATTGTCTATTTTGTTCATTTTCAATAATTTTTTTCCCAGACTGTTTTTTTTTCTGTCTATGAAGTTTATTTTAAAATGTTTGGTGAATCTCCAAAAGTCCTATTTTTTTTTTTTTTTGTACATTTGAATCCACTCTCCCCTATTCATTATGTAGCCATATGTACAGAAAACATCACTGGTTCTGTTTGGGCTATGATATATCACGGAGTTCAGTAAATGTTGGTACACACTTTTGTATGCGGCTGTCTAATTTAGTCGAGATAAAAGATTCATTTCAATCTCTTTCAGAGAAGCGTCCTAGATATTAATTGGTGTTCCTTGTTGGGTAATCATACAATATCTATGAAACTTATTCTATTCCGTAAACAAGTGTTAGTCTAATTACTACGCCTTGTTTTTGAATATTGGAGCTTGTTAATAGGAGTTATAATGAAATTATATTTGAAATAAATCAATTGGAATTTTTCCCTTCAGTACCTATTCCCGGCCAACCGTTTGAAAAAAAAGAAACACTACATTTTTGTAAAGAGCTTAACACTCAAAGATTCCTTGACCTTTTTTCTGACTAAAAAGATAATTAAAAATTAAAATGAAATAAACTTCTAAGCTTGAAATGAGGATAACCGAAATTTCTCAAGAAAGATCTTCCAAATTTTAATCCTTAAAAATTCGTAATCAGTTCTCAATCTTGAAAAAAGTTTCATTATGCCATTGTCCTCCCTTGATTGATGAGAAGAATAAGTGAATAGAATTTAATTTCCTTTTTTGTTTTATTTAATTTCGTTATCTCAAAGGAAATTTCATATTTCCAAGAATATTTTTTTAATTCGTTGAACGAATTTGTGTGTCCGAAAGAGGGAAAACTGAAAAAAGATATCATCGTCCCAAGGACGTTTGCTGTCTCGCTTTTTTATCCTTTCATCTCGTAATCAAACTTTTTTCCATTCACATTCTTGTTTATTTGTGTGTGTGTTTTTATCTTTGGGGATAGTTGGAAACATCTGAAATGAACATAATATTTAAGTTGTTGGAAGTATATTGGTAAGATTTGGACTTTTAGTAGCATATGTTATACCTAAAATGTTAAAATTTGCATGAATTTTAAACTTTAACTTTGTACTAAAAAAAAAGGCATCCAACGTGTGTTCCTTCTCGCACGAACAATATGGATCTGACTGTTTTAACAAAAAAAGCAATTGCTTATATGAAATTATTTGAACGAAGAATTATGTTGCTTCGTTCTCCATGATTCTCAGCATTTCGTGTGTCCTAAATTGTTTGTTTTTTAAATTCGGTGTGTTTTAATTCAAGGCTGTTAGTAAAATCGACGAAGGTTCCAAATTCAGATCTCCTTAATTTTCATAACTTTAAGGGACGAAAAGGAGGAGATTTTTATGAAAAATTTGCTGGTAAGCTAAAATTTGTATTAAATGTTCATCAGAGACCACTGATTTAGAAAAGATGATAACGATCTGTTCTGCAAATTTTTATTGAAAAGATTATGGCATTTTAATTAAATTGTAGTGTCCGTGGCTTAGTGGTTATTTTGCGTTGGCTGCCAAGCAGAACGTCGTGCTTTCGAGTCCTACTCGTGCCCATAGTTTTTATTTCATCTTTCACGGGCACTACCTTTTGCGTAGAACTGAAAAAACTTCCACAAGTCATGAAAAAGGGCTTCTCAACTTTGCCGTTCGGAATCGGCGTTAAATTGTAGGTCCCCTCAGTTCTTCACACGCACCCAGAGAATTGTTGATGAGAGTAAGCCACTTTATAGGCCTTGGCTCTTCAAGAGCTGTCGTGCCACTCTATTTTGAATAAAAATGACGAACCAATTAGGAAATTTCGTAAAAATGAGACCCATTTCAGGTTTTCAGCACAATTCTTGAAATTCCTTTACACAAATTCACTGTTTGCACACCAAAAGCGTGTTCACTTCGTTGAAACGTTTGCAGCCCAAGTCGTTCCAGGAAATAATCTTTGCAAATGGGTCACACCTCCTTCAACGTTCTGATACATGCTTAAAATTTTCTTCTAACATAATCCATTTTAGTTCCTTTAAAAAGAACAACCACACCTCCACTTTCTTTCTCGATATTAAATCCTTGGACCCCTTTTTCTGCATTAACCACACCGTCATTATATGGCAAACAAAAATCTTTGCTAATCCAATGTCAAAAACACAACTTTCCTCCGACTCAATTAATATCCTTCATAGTCCATCATTTAGCGATTGTTACTCTAATTGATTAATTTATCGACATGACTCGATACGCTTCCTGTTTTCAATCAGAGTTCACATTAGATGACCTTAATTTGTCAATTACCCCACTACCGTTTGCTTGTAATCGCTGTCACTTACAGGTATCCTCCCGTCATCCCATCCACGATTTCTTTTTATTTCTCTTTTGTCTTTCTCTTTCGCACACAACTCGTCTGTTCTTTTGCTGACTAGGTTCCAATAACGTGTCGGTAATATAAAGCCAAATCGTTAATTTATTTACGTGAGAATTGACAGTACCTAGTACCTCCCCTATTCCCTTGTTCTTTTGCCTCCCAAGTCAAGTGTAATTGATCGCCAATTAAACGATGTTAATTACTCCTTAAAACTCAACCCAAAACATAAAATCCCAGTGCCAATTCTATACCCATCCCACTTCTGCCCACTCCTTTAATGTGGTCGAGCGACATCTACTAAAAATTAAATTAACAATATGACTCAATGTGGCATGCAATTGGGTGACTTTGAGTCAATTAAGGGTTAATTCAATTTGTCTAAGTGGTCACAACGACAACGATTCCTCATCACAGACAACACTTCTACTTGTGCTCGTGCATGCCAAATTCCCACAGCAACAGGACCTTGCTATATCCTGGCTGCCTGCTGTGCTTATCAACCTGCAATTCAATTAAAATAATGTTCTTACATGATTATGGTCGTGTGTGTTGTCCTTGTTGTTATGTTTGTTTGTGGCATAAAATAATTTATTCGTCCTTTCTCTTGTGCTAAATGTTTTTTATTTGTTTTTTTTTTTCTGTTACAGATCGAAGTTTCCTTGTCGCCAACGCTCAATCAGACACAAATCATATCATTTGGTGTTCGGATGGCTTCTGCAAAATGACCGGTTTCCCCAGGGCTGAGGTAATGCAACAATCGAGTACAACAGAGTTCCTTCATGGGCCAATGACATCACAAATGGCCGTAAACCTAATTAGAGAGGCACTCGTCAAGGGCTACGAGAAGCATTTCGAGATCCTCTACTATCGAAAAAACGGTAAGTGTATGTTTTTTTCTTTTAAGTTCTTTTTTTCATGTCGAAGAATTAATGAGAATGCCAGATTTTCAATTTTTTACGCCCAAATTGAATGTAATCAGTCCTTTTTACGCTAAGAGCTATTACAAACGACATCAGGCGTAAAATGGTGTAGAAAATGTAAAAAAGGGTGATAACAGGAGTAAAATAAATTTAAAATCGAATAAAGAAGCAATATTTGAAATAAATGTGTTCAAAGCATATATATTCTGGTGTAGATAGCTGTAAATTTAATGTAGAAATGGGTACTCCGGGTAAGAAGGATGAAATTTATATTCAAAATATCAATTTTTGGAGCATAGGTAATGACTTTTTGTAAACTTTTTTGAATATGTTGAAATCATACAAACGTAAGTGGATTGGTGTGTTAAAGATGAAAGATGAAATGCAATACGTAAAATAGTGTAAACTAGTGTCGAAAATGGTTAAAACAAAACAAACTACACCTGGCAACACTGTCATCAAATAAACCTGCAGAGATAGAAACCCATTAAAACTATGCTTAACGGATATGACCCATACACTTGAACCGGATATGAAGAATGATAAGAGGCACATAGTTCGACATCCACATTATTTGTCGGTCGGGTACCCATAACGCTATGCGACATCTAACAAACTGGAAAGACTCAACGTTCTTGCCAACTCGAATAAAAAAAGGTAGATGATACCTGAGAAAGGATGTCAAACTGCCACATGCTTTCCTTATTGATATGCTATTCTAGGACTATGACAAAGATTTTAAATTCAAGTTTTTTTTTTTTATGTTCATCTCTTCCTCCAGATAACGATTTTATTATTTTTGTATGCCTCCTTCGCCATTGGCATCGTTGGCGTTCGTTTTAACACGCACTCGGCTTACATTTTGGTCCTATTCCTGTCTCTCGTGTGTGTGTGTTCCCTGCTGAAACCCTTACAAATTCATTATTCTTAGTTAGTATCATCATCTAGAAGTGAAGTAAAGTTCCTTAAACAAGGGATAAAGGCAAAATCCAAAGAGGGCAAATCCAAACAACAAAACGGCAGCAGGAAGATAAAATATGTCTAAGGATGCTCAAGCTCATCAAGACTACCTAAACGAAAAGGACAAACAAATATTTGTATCAAATAGAATCTGTTTGTTGTTGTTTTTTTTGTGTTTCCTTCTTGTGTCATCATCTTGTTTGCGATTATGGTTAAATAAGTTCAAGGACGCTTTTGTGTTGTTTTTTATGTTTTGTTCAATAATTGTATTGGTTTTTGTGCGTGCTCAAATTGTAAACAACAATAATTTTGTTTCGGATATTTGATATTCAATTCACGGAAGTCGATGGTTTTTTTCTTAGATTGATGTTTTGATTTATGGGATTTGGGAAAAAGAATAGAGTTGATTTTTGATATTTTTATTAAATTTAATTTTCTCTAAACTTAACCCTTCTGTCCTTATGGGGCTCCAAATTGGTGTAGGATCAGTAAGAGTCTGTGACAAAACACTTAACCGCCAAATAATGTAGGTCTATTGTTTTGGGGCAGCAATATAATTTTGATATAATCATGCCTTAGCTTAGAGAGTTTAATCCAAGCACTTGGTGTGATTGAAAAGATCTTTCAATCTTTTAAAGTCTAATTTTCTTTAGTTTTATTTTATTAAAGTCTTAGTTTTATTTCAACAATGGTTCTTGCCGGTACAAAAGATAGAATAAGACTAATTTATATTTCGAAAAAAAAAGAAAGAGCTCTCTGTCGTAAACTCAAACAGCATCGATGACGTTTTACTCTTCGAACATGAGTCGATGATGTTTGACGGTTCGAAGATTGAGGGGTAACTTACATTAGAACAACAAAAAAGTTATAATAAATGCAAAATTCATACACAAATATTTCTTTTTTCTTTTTAGGAACAAAATTTTTGTGTTCAGAAATAATCGCACCAATCCGCTCCGAAGTTGATGACATTTCTTTATTCATTATTAACTTTGAGGATCTGTCAAATCCGTCAGCTGTGGAGCCGCCATTAGTCGCAACACTAAGTAAATGTGAGTACGGCACAATTTTGCCCACACGTAGAGTAAATTTGAATTTTCCTTATAAACCAAAAATGCACTTTTAACCTGTCCTCACTTTTCCAAACCTCTTATTTGCAGTTGATAGAGCTCGTGCTAGTTTTAAGCGTTCATTTAGATTTGGTAACTTAAGAGAAAGGGGCCTTAGATTAGCTGGGTACTTGACACCGCCTTCCGATGTTACCCAAGAAGAGGAGGAAGCACACGAAAAGTAATTTCAATTTTTTCGCTTCGTCTTATACTTACATTTTATCATGATCATGATCATTTGAAAAACTCTTATACATTTTCTCTCTTACTCTCTTTAACAACTAAAACAAACAACATCTCTCTGTACACTGTCACAAAGCATTATTCACTGTCAACCATTTTTATTTTTTTTTCGTTTTGTTTTTTCTTGCATCTCTTTCTATTTTGACAGTTCTACTTATATATAATTGCAGCCAAATAACCCTCCCTAAAATCGAGTCTGGTAAACTCTGGACGCCAATGTCAACACCAACTCTACGAAGTAAAGAGACTGAAAAATTACGTGATTCCTTACGTTTAGAAGATTTAAAAGTCATTTTACCTGAAGTAACATCTGTTGAGTACCGTTTTGATTACAAAAATGTTTATTCTGTTAGTACCGAGATGTGTCAAATTTACTAATAACAATTTATTTATTTTTTTCTCTTTTTCTCTCTTGTCAAAATTATCAATTTTTATTGTGTTTTGTACATTATTTTCTTTGTGATCCTTTGTGTCAAAAATCTTTGTCGCTATAAATCGTTATCTGTCATTCATCATTATCTGTCAATTCGATGTATTTGTTTGCCCCTCCATTTTGAATGACAACCATTAAAATAAAACTCCATTTCATTTCGTCTCCCTTCTCTTTCTCTCCCTCTCTTTCTCTTCTCTCTTTGTGTTTCTCCTTTTTTTGTGTATTTTTGCAGAAACCTACAGTTATCACAACAACACAAATAACAACTGCAAAAGACAAATCAGAATTTGTACATACCAAAAGTTTAGATTTCGATAGTAGCCAAATAAGAGGTGAGTTTTGACACAAACAAACTTTATTTAAACTGTGTGGAATGTTTTTGTTTGATTTTGATGAAATTACTTGTTATGTGTTTTGTTTGTAACCCCTGTGGTCTGTACTAACACTACACTACCGATTCGGGTTTGAGCATAAGATAATTTCAGTTTTAAGTTATTTTTTACAAAGAAAATTTGAAAAAGCTCTTGCAAGCGCTTTTTTTCAACAACCAGACGTTTTGTTTTATCTTTCTGGTTGCCTTACATTTTAAGTTCATTCAAGAGCCACACAAAGAAAGCTCAATTTCTGTTAAGTTTATTTGTTCTTTTGTATTCAGGACATAAACCATGTATCGCTAAAAGACTGCTTGGTTCAAGCCATGACTAAAATTTGCTCGCCAGTCTGTTGATTTGTTTCATTCTATGTTTTGTTCGATATTTATTTTCTTTTTGAATTTAAAATTGCGGATTCGTTTGTTTTCAGTTTATAATTTCCGAGTGTCTCAGTAATGAAAAGGTTATTCTGCTCGAATGATTAAAATAACTCGCTTTCGATGTTTTCTATACATTTCTCTAACAACTCAATAATCTTAGTAAATTGTGGTAAAATTTCTGTTGATTTTTATTTTTGAATGAAATCTTGTCAGTGTTTTGAGTGTCGTGTCCCTAAGTTTTGTCCAATTTTTGAACATGCGTTTTTCTTACCTTTTTTTTAATTTTAAGATGAGAGGTTAAAACTAGGGCTTACAGGGTGGATTCTGTTTATAGGACTTATTTTTTCATGGCTTCCTCTTTAAAAAAAAAAAACTAAGACAAATGTTATAAATCAAGCTTAAGGCCTCCTACACACCAAATGAAATTTATAATAAAAAGTGACTCACACTAACAAAAATCCAAAGCACACCCTTCCATAAAAAAATATTCTTCTTTTTGTCTAATCCCTGTTATTTATTTTTTTTTCTTTTTTCCATTTTGATTTTTTAATTATTTTTTTTATTTAAATCTTTATTTTGTTATTTAATTTTGTTTTTGTTTTTGTGTAAAACTGTTCTTTGCTGCTATTATAGATGAGGAACAAAGACTTATACATGTTAATGAAGTTAAAGAGACCGCTAAAACGGCAAGCGATCGTCGTGGTCAAATGCAAAAGCGAGCGCACACAATAGACGATTTTATGACAGGTAACCTTATAAACAAGAAAAATTATTAGAATTAATTAACATCAAAAATAAAAACAAAAATTTATGAAAAGTAGCAACGGAACAAATTTTTAAAAATCATAGTTCTTGTTTCTTTCTTTTTTTATTATTTAAAATGTAACTTTTATCTTATAAGTAAAAAAATATTTATTCAAAAAAAGAAAACAACGAAACTTAAACTAGAAATTCCATGCAATCAGGAACGAGATTAATTTTTTATTTATTCTTATTATTTTGAAAGCTTTTAAGACCCTTATATTTTTGATAATTTCTATAAAGTTTTTGATTTTTGAATAATTTTTTGTTTAACTTTAAAAAAAAAAAATGTGTTTTGTTTGTTTGCTTAAATGTAGTGCTTAAATAATTTTGTTTTCTTATTTTCAATCGCTTTTTAGCAGGAAATAAACTATGAATTGCATAATTAAGGGAATTTGCGTAAGAATTTATTTTAACATTGATGGTGTCTTTTTGTTGTTGTAATTAAAATTTTGTGTATGTAGTTGGTATTGCACGGATATGAAAAGTTTATGTGGTTTTTTTGAAGTAGAATTACAAATTTTTAAAGTATTTGAAATTATTCATGAGAAACTTGGGGAAGACAAAGCAAATTGAAATTTGTAAAAAGAAAGAAAAGGATAATCTTTAAAAAAAAACAATTTTTTCATTTATTAATTGAAATAAAATGCTATACAATTTTTTTTTAAATATTAAGGTCTTATAAAGGGTGTTTTTTTAAGAGGTACATATAGAACTTTAAATTACATTAAAACAACGATGGAATATTCGATTGACATGATTTTCTATTTATTCGAAAGATAATCTTGTGACATTACATTTTAAATATGATTTCTGGCATATGACTGCCACGGTTGGCTCGGATGTAGTCCAATCTGGACGTCCAATTTTTTATGACTTTTTCCAACATTTGTGGCCGCATATCGGCAATGACACGGCGAATTTTGTCTTCCAAATAGTCAAGCGTTTGTGGCTTATCCGCATAGACCAATGATTTTACATAACCCCACAGAAAATAGTCTAGCGGTGTAAAAATCACAAGATCTTGGAGGCCAATTCACAGGTCCAAAACGTGAAATTAGGCGGTCACCAAACGTGTCTTTCAATAAATCGATTGTGGCACGAGTTGTGTGACATGTTGCGCCGTCTTGTTGGAACCACAGCTCCTGGACATCATGATTGTTCAATTCATTAATGAAAAAGATAGTAATCATCGCTCTATACAGACCACCATTGACTGTAACGGTCTGGCCATCGTCGTTTTTGAAGAAGTACGGACCAATGATTCCACCAGCCCATAAAACGCACCAAACAGTCAGTTTTCTTGGTTGTAACGGTGTTTCGACGTACACTTGAGGATTAGCTTCACTCCAAATGCAGCAGTTTTGTTTGTTGACGCTTCATCGCTAAACAAAATTCGCTTATGAAAATCGGGAACAACGGCCATCTCGTTGTGGGCCCATTCGACGAATCTACGCCTTGCTTGATGATCGTTTGGCATTCTTACACGAGTTGGATTTTGAAAGCACGCAAACCAAGATCCTTTCGCAAAATCTTCCATAAAGTGGATGGACACAGATCCAATTCCTGTGCTCGATGGCGGATGGACTCATTCGGGGCTTCCTCAATGCTACGCTCTACAGTAGCAATAGCTTCTTCTGTACGCACCGTACGGCGTCTCTGGGGATGCAAGTTATCAATTAGAGTAAACGTGGTGCGAAAACGTTCAATGGTTAATCGAATTAACTGATCTGATGGACGATTTTGTCGACGATAAAATGGACGTAGTGCGCGATACGTATTCCGCACAGAACCATTATTTTCGAAATAAAATTGCACAATTTGCAAGCGTTCAGGCGTGAGTCTATTCATGATGAATTGCCAAACCAAACTGAGAATAAATCACTTAACAGCTGTTAAATCAGTCGCCGTCTTGAAAAGTAATGCCAACTTAAAGTTCTATACCTCGAAAAATAACACGCCTTATTTTCCAAGTTTTTTCATAATTCCGGTTTACATAAACATTTTGCCTGGTCTCCCCATTTTCGTGTTTGTAATTTAAAATTAAATTTAAGTTTAATCAAAAATAAACTTAATTTTTTATGAGCAAAATATATGTTTTTTTCCAATGTGTAGATCAGAATTTTAGCTAAACAGTTAAATGTTATTGCTTTTTTGGTATTTCAAAAATATAAAAACACACAAAAATTCAATATGGTCTGACTTTGTCTTGAAACGATTCCTATCCCTTCAATTCAAATCGAAGTCTCTTAAAAAATATCAAGGCCATATTAAACACTTGAAATTATAATTTAAAACAAATTTTGTTTGTACTATTTTCTCGCTTTAATTAAAATTCTTCCAGGTTCTACTGGTCAAACGTCCAGACAATATTTTCCCTATGTTTCCTCAGAAAGTGATCTACAACGATATAAAGCAATTCCAATCCGTCAAAATGCATGTCAAAGTGAAACACATCACCAAAGGACAACTAGTTCATCACTGTCAAATGTGCCTTCAGATTTAAAATCAGACCGGATTAAGGTGAGCCAAATGCATTTTGATACTTCACACAAATTAACAAGGTGTGTTTTATTTTATATTGTCACAACCAAAAAAAAAAAAAATTAAACAAAAGCTTATTTTTTTGCTTTTAATGTGTGTACCGATATTTTTGAATTTTTGTAAAACAATTTTTTTAACAAATCAAATACACACTTCCACTACATGACCTGTACAAAACCCTTAGTAAAAAAAATAATACCCAGACATACTTTTTTTCTGTTAATACTTTTAAACTCTACAAATTTTGATAATTTTTTTTGTACATACACATTTTTTAAATACAAGAAGAAATGCTTTCCACTTCAACTACTATAAACAAAATTTTTTCCCAACACAAAAAAAACGAAAAAAAAACACAAGTTCGATATAAATTAAACTAAATAAAAATGTTGACATTCATAAATTTACATTGACAGCCATTGAGCACGCATAGCACGCCAAGAAGCATTGCTAAGCCGGTGGTGGTGGATAAGCATGATATCAAAGTAAAGTATTGTCTCGTTTATTTTTAGAAATATTCAATGACTCCCTCCCCTTTCCTTTGTTTAGCTGTTTCTAGTCTTCTAATAGAGTTGTATTTCCTATATATAAAGTAGTTGTTATAAGCGTTTGTATCTCTTCCTTTCTCTCTAGCTGTTCTTTGTCCAAATAGAAGATATTTAAAAAGTTGAAAACGTGTATTCATTCGACCTTTTGATAAATTTCTCCTAGTCAAGTCTTTTCAATAGTCCCTTAGATCTAGACCTAGCTAGAGCTAGAGCTTCAGACTATTCATTCAGATTCATTCAAATCTAAACCTAATCTATTATTGAAATCAACTTTTTTTCTTAATCGGTGTAAGATGAAATGATAAAGAATGGAATGAGAATATCTCTCTATTACTCCTTGCCTTTGAGGAACTCAATTCGTGGCTTAGAAATTCTAAGAAATAACAGTTGAGCCGAAAGTTACGATTTTGCACAATGTCAAAAGGTAGGAGAGAGTCCGTTTTTGATGAAAAATAGCTCAAAACCGATTCTCATTATTTCGATTGAATTAATTACTACCACAATTTTTTTTTCCGGGCCACATCTGGGAACGGGACCTGGGCACACACACCGACCGCTGATCGGTGCCGGCAAAATGCCAGTGAGCAGCTGGTCAAATACAAGCTTGTAACACACACAACGATTTTTTGCCGACCATTCGACTGCTCTCTTTTCATTCAGTGTGTGAAATTGTTTGTGTTTGTGTTCACCCCCTGGCCTTGTAACATCGATTTTTCCCTACCTTAAGAATAGAACTTTTCAAGTAAAGTTCATAAACATATTTTCAGCAAACTTTCACAACAAATTCTGATGTTCCACAGGGTAGTAGTTTAGGGCCTCTTTTATTTTTGTATCCATTAATGATGCACCGCTATTTGTTCGAAGCAAGGAAGTTTCTATCTTTGAAGATCATAATGAAGATCTCTTAGATAATAATAGATAACTATGATCGCTATCTACAGCAAAATGATATCAATAGCTCAAACCTTAACCCGTCGAAATGTCAGAGAGTGACATTCTCATAGGAAAGAGCGAATTCGACTTATGATTATGATTATGCTATATTTCAGAAAATCATCTCTCGTACTATATTGATTGTTTAGACCGGTAAAAATCCGGTGAGTGTGCTAGCACCCGATACCGGTTAAATGTCGGCCGTTTTTATACCGGCCGACCAGAATCGGTGTGTGTGCAAGTAGTCTAAGTGGCTACGAATTCCTCAGATCTATACAGAACTGACTTCCGTTTCCACATCTGCTTTCGTTTTTCAAGTTCCAACTAGCAAAACGGACTTCATGTAAATACAAAAAATAAGATCCTATCACATTGGCAAGATTCGCAGTTTAAAATTTAAGCTTACAGGAAACTTCACAATAGAAACATAAACATCGCATCGTTAGTCTCCCTGTGTGGCTTGTTGTCTGGTTAAAACTAAAATCATACAAGTCGTGACATGACCATCAATGGCTATGCAAGTTTTTGATCATTCACAACGACACATATTAAAATCACAAATCTAATAACCCTGTGATTGATGGCTGTAATATCACCGATTTACTTGGGTCACATATATGCTGTCACACTTCGTCTCCTTTCATTATTTTTTACTGTTGATATTTCCGAGCTGTACCCGGATGAAAGCAACCATAATATTCGTGCTTCTATACAAATTACATACCTTTGAGTTTTCATTTCCTGTCGAAAAATTCGAGTAGGGGAGGCCGGGGATAGTAGACTCAAAATTTACTTATTTAAAAAAAAAATATAACTAAAAAAGATATCAACACGAATTCAATGCCTTTTTACTTACTACATTTTGTGCTTTATACAAAAAAATATGTCTTCTGAAATTAGATAATTTTAAGATCTTCTTTGACCTCAAGTTGGTCAACTAACGCCAACCCCTGGTTTAAGTTGACTATATCCAGCCAGCTATTTAATACTAAAAATATAAAAAAATATCCCTCGAATTAATTTTATCTGAAACAAAAATTAATATTCAAGAATAGGGATAGAAGGATACTACCACAACTTCTTCTGCTTAACCCATAGTCATGAGCAACGGATCGTATGCTTCTTTCTTTTTCTAAAATAATTTTGGACATAAGCTCCAAAACTGATTTTTCAGTCGCCTCGTTGTTGTTTTTCTAATGGAAACAAGTGAGTTGATTTACCCCCAACAAAAAAAGTCAACTTGTCCTGATCGATCTTTCAGCTCTTAATGATTTTTTTTTTGGTTGGTACTTTGAAATCAAATAAATATATAACTGCTTGGTATTGTGAATGCAAACACTCACTTATTGTTCTTTTTCCTTAAAAAAAAAAATTGACGTTGAAAGCAAACACTTTTGCGAAAGAAAAAAAGAAAAGTAAGCAAAAAAAAAAAATACTGACGAAAGCAAAAACGTGTTTTTTTCGCTCTCGAACGGCTTTAGAATTTATCAAAAGACAACATGTAACTAGCCAGGTTGATGTGCTTAATGTAATAACAAGAACAAACTCGAAAGAAATTGTTTTGTTTTGAAGTTATTGGCAGTTAGTCTACTTACCTCTGAGGCCAACTATTCCTGGTTACCCCTACGTATAAGAATTTTCAGCTCTTCCGTTCACGAATGCGAGTTTCTTGTTTCTCATTTTTTGATGTCCAGCTTACGGCCACTAATTTGCATTTTCCGCTCACCGATTGCTTCTTTTCATTTTTGAATTATGGTTAAACGTACCCTTCATATTGAATTTCTATTGAATGTTACTTCCGTCCGAAGAAAATTGTGTATTTCCCTCTGCATCACACCTAAAGAAGTTTTATTTCAAAAAATTGCCTTTTTCTATTCTTATGATTAGGTAGTTTTTAGATAAGTAATATGTAATTGTATTTCAAAATTTGTAGCACATTTTAAAGATACATATAAGTTTCATTTCATAAAGCCGTTTTATTTTACATTTTATTTAAAATTTAAAATAAATTTTCCAAAGCGAACAAGTTCGTTTCTTGTTGAAAAAAGTATTTCACGTCTATTCTTACTGCACTTAATAATTATTCGTTTGTATGTTCTGTTAAGCACGATTCTGTTCCCAAGTACAAGTTTACAATGTAGTTCCTTAAAAAATTATATTTGTAGAATGTTGTAATTGTAATATCTTCTGCACCTTTTGGAATCTAACGTCTATTAAAATTTTTAATTGCAGGATAATGGATCGGGAAAATATTTTCAAGGGAGTCGTCACACTCCCAATATGGGAGAAAAAGTAGCACAGGTAAGTGCGTTGTTAAGACATAAGAAACAATTTCGTTTGTGTTCGCAAATAGCATAGATCGTTGCGCTTGATCATGCAATCGCAAAAAAAACTCCTTTCTTCGAAATCATCTTTCACATTACTAGTTTTTCTGAACCTTCAACGAAAATATGTTTTTATCCAACTTAATGAATTTCAGGACATCAAATTAACACACATCGATCTCACTCGTGTCGTCTGATTTTTGTTTTTTGTTAAAAATGAAATAAAAGACGACCTGCAAACGAAATGATGGGCTCATTTCTTTTTTGACTAAAATTGAAGTCATACCCTCCGTTTACTTGATTTTACAACCGAAAGTTGCATATTTCAATTTTGTTTACTGCTGTTATTGTAGTGCCTTTAACTTAAATAATTGCCTCTAGTCACGTAATATCCCTACAATTTTCTAAGGGATTTTGTTTCCTTTCATATAGCAAAGCGTTGTATATGCATTTTATTTCACTCTAATTAATTATATCCACGCAAATTTTGTAGATTAACTTTGAAAGGGAGTCTCTTGTAGGTGAACTGCTGATGGTAGTTTGGAACGTGAAAGAGAGAAAGAACGATACAGAGAATGAATGTGATAGAATGTTTTGGAGCCAATGAAACATGAAAGTACATGGGTAGTAAAAAGTTTTGGTCAGGAGTTTAGTAGGACACACTATGACTTGTTCTTGTGGCTGATGGCCTTGTATCATTGAGGGAAGGTATACGTTTTTGCGGTGAAACTTAGATGTGCTGAGCACTGGTGCTGTGGAAGAAAACCGCATGTCGACTTTAAAAACTTAATTTTCTGTGTAACGATTTTCTTTGGCAAGTTACGAGCAATTTATTTCAACGGGGAAATTAACTTTACATAAACTTTTTTCTTAACTGGGAAGGAAAATGTCTTTCAATGGAAGATTTCTATGTTTTCTTGGAATAATTAGAATTTAAGCAAAGAATGTATTAGCTTCCTAGAATAGAAGGAAACGGTAGAGCGGAAATTTGGAATATCATTCAATACAATGTCAGGTTCACACTTATCTAAAGTCATAGTGTTACAGAAACAGTGAAAAAATTGACGTATTGATAATTGGCTTTCTTCTCTGCTCAAAAAGTGGACCAACCTGTTAAAATTTTATTCTCAAACCTAAATTGTGTATAGTCAGGGCCGTACATTTTAATTATCTCAAAGGATAGTGGGAAGATTGACAATTCGTTACAAACAACTCCGTTATTTGTATTTGAAAAAAATAGACTTGTAACGTTACGAATGATCTTGTCACGTTACAATAAGTATACAAGAAATTAAAACAAGTAAAAAATGTGTAACGATACACGTTGTTACTTCAAAACGTAGTACCCAAAGTTACGAAAAGTAACGGTACTGTTGTCAAAACTTTTTGTATGTACCTAACATTGAGCGAAAATGGGTACTCGTTTGTTTGTTACATTGTAACATTTAACTTTGTAACAAAAGTTATGTATTTGCTAGAATATACAAAAGAAACTAGACATTGAGGTGAAGAAAATGACTAACTACTAAGGAAACCTTCGACTGAATTTTTACAACGTGAACCATAACGTTTACTTTTTCATCTCAAAACTGAAGAAATTCCTTAATAACGACCATGAATTCAACATTGTCTGCCTGTAGTTCCACATGACCTTTAAAATCCAGACAGACCTTAATTAACAAAATTGACAGGTAGATCCATAATTAAGAAGGCATTCCAAATAAATATAAGTCCCATTATAATAAGCATCATTTTTCGTTTCCCCACTCATTACCTTCATCAAAATAAATTGGCTTTTGGAAACAAAACAACAAATTATCATAAATGCACAAAACACCTTTATAACCGTAACCATACTTGACATCTATAAGGACCAACAAAATGTCTGTCTTCGTCTGATGAATGTTCAAAATAGCAATAGGTACAACCAGTTTTCAAGGTCATCAGTCATTCCTGAATACAGCCCATAAATTATCCATAACGTCTGTTCAATTTCGTTCTTTTCCATCGTTCAAACATCATGCATTTTAAATCAAAACGAACGACAACCCTCTCAGAATCCAATCAATGACCCAAACAATTGACAATCCAATTAGAATTGCATTCTCATACTCGTATATTTTGAAGTTCAATAGGCAAAAGCACAAAATGCCACACATTTGGTTATGTCATTGACAGAGCTCTCTGGTTTTGTAACTATTGTAACGTGGCCTTGAAATGAAAACAATGTCGACAAATTGGCAATGAAAATTAATGTGTGTTCAATTTGTTAAAGGAAAGAATATTAAGAAAAGTTCAAGAATACTGTAGGTGGGAATATATATCACGTAACCTGAAAACAGATATTTATCCTAATTCATCGACAGTTTCAGGGGTTAAGATGAAACAAAACAAAAATAAAACATCCGCCACCACGCCACCATTATTTTCCTTGGGAAACATTTTTCTTTTGTCTGCCATTACGGTCCCATTTGGGACCGTTCAACTGAGACAAGCAAATCTTTATCCATCTTCAACTACCATCACCGTCATCGGCATCGAAATGCATTCTTTTTTCTCGACCATAAAATAATAGTTGAGCCGAAAGGAAGCAAAAAAGCCTTCGACTCGAAATATGCAAGCCACAAAAAGACGATATTTTCGCCATGACCTAGTTAAAGGCATTGAATCCATCCATCTATATACTTTTGTACTCTGATGGTTTCGATTCAATGTTTGGAGATGAGTGTGTGCAAGGACTTGGTCCTTTTTGTTGCTTTTTCATAGAAATTCTTGCAGCTAACCCGATATCCAATATTATTTTCACTCTTTATCCTTTCTATGCTCTGTCTCGGTTTTTGTTTTTTTTTTCATCGGCAACGGCGGATGTAGAGCTTAAAATATTCTTAGCATCATGAGGTTGTTGGTACTCGGATTTTCCTGCATCCGCTCCGCCACTAGTGGCAGATCAGATGGAGGCATTCCATACCAAACCACACACATGGTGTGAACAACGACAATAATGTTGAGAAATTAATGAACTAATCTTTGACATTTGTTAAAGAATACGGGCTGTGCTGGCTTCCTCATTTTGCAAGGATCAACAAGGACCAAGAGGACAATAGCAGACCAAGAGTGCAGAAAATTAAGATGGTTTTAATCTTTGGGTCAGAATTTGTGTGTAGGTGTGATAGAACCGAAGTGAAAATCGATTTAATTTGAAATGGAACAAAACAATATGTTAAAGAATTTATAAGAGGAATTTTTTTATGATATTTTTAGACCGTCGAGTATAGAGGTTTGAGGTGGTTTTTGTAGTTGTAGAGTTGACAGTTTTCTCGGTGCCTAAAATCTATGACTTCAACTAACATTCTACTAATCAGTCGCTCACACTCTGTAGGACCTCAGCATCACTTCAGTCTTTGACCATCTTCAACTTTCAATCTTGCATCAGCGAACGTTCAAAGGTTTGGTCTTGCTCTGATGTCTGATCGTCTCGGGGCTAAAGCGTATTTCATTCAATTTGCTTGTTTCAATATTTCAATATTTTCCAGCAAAAATTAATCAAAATATTGCCTTTTTTTGCTTAACAAAAATAAAAATAAGAAATACAATTCTACTTCAATTTTTCCTGTAGATTAATTTGTAAATCAAATATTGTTTTCTTTAAAATAACACAAGTCGCCCCAACACTTCCTTGAAAATGAATTCCCTTTTTACTGTTGAAATCATCTACAAACGTCTTCCACTGTCAACTTAAACCTACTTCTACGAAATTGAATATTGTTGTTTACATTTCTGTGAAACCAAAAACGTAGAGTTCTGCTGGTAGTGGATAGAGTTTTCAATTTGAAAATCAATTTCTGCGTACCGAAAAAGCTCGCAAAATGAAAATAAAATGCTGCAGTGCTTGCAACAAGTTGTTGTAATTCCAAGGAATATACCGACAATGCCAAACGTGTTTAATATCGAGCTGTTCTTCTCAATTCCGATAATCTGGTTGGTGGTACCCTCGACATGGTGTGAACATTAAATTGTTAGTCCTTTTTGAAATATCCTCTCACTCTCTCTCTCTCCATGGACTTTTGGATAAACCAGATAATAAAACCATCACTGGCTCGTCCTCTACGTTTTGTTGTCACCTCAACGAGAATATCCTCTTGGCAGCGAAACCTGTCGCTTTGTCGGTCTTGCTATTGTTTTTGTTTGAAAGCACAGTGTAAAATGCAAAGGCCATGACGCTACAACAAACAACTGACTCCCACACTAAAAAGTAAGGTCCGGTACGGAAGTAGAGAGAATGTTGGCCAGCAAATTTTTTGGATGTCATTCAAAAATTTTATTCCACTTCGCTTTTATGTTTACTTTGCCAAAGCTTGAAAAAAATAAGTGCAAAAAGTTGTTTCCTCAGAGGAATGTTTAGGTGTAAAAAAAGGTTTTCTTTGTAAACCGGAGAAAATACAGCCATTACATTAATTGATGTGTTCTTCCTTTCTCTGTT
Organism: Sphaerophoria taeniata; assembly: GCA_943590905.1. Taxonomy (NCBI): domain Eukaryota; kingdom Metazoa; phylum Arthropoda; class Insecta; order Diptera; family Syrphidae; genus Sphaerophoria; species Sphaerophoria taeniata. Next base: position 18,863,297 of record OX016540.1, on the reverse strand, counting down.
TACTTTTTTCGAGAGCCCTAAAAATGTTAAAGAAAATTATGGATATATTAACAAATATTTTGGAACATATTTACTCAGGTCTTTCATATTTTTTGTTTGCATTTAAGAATCTGTGTAGTATTTGAAGTTTTCTTCTATATTTGCGAACTTAACGAAAAGGTGACCGGTGAAATGTTGGCACCTCCTCCATAAAACTAAATTTCAGTACAAAAAAGGGAAAGTAACGAAATAAGAAACCTTCAATGAACTTGTCAACTTCGAAAATTTAGGACACCAATATCGATTTTTCTTGCCATTTCGGTGAAGTGATAATTAAACCCCTCTCGAATGAGGTTATTCCGGGGTTGACCTAAATAAATTAGATTTCTTTTAATAACTACCTTACCAGGAGTCGCAACCGATTGCGTGTTGAATTTCATGGGTTTTTTGTACGCCCCTGTTTAGTCCCGGAAACTACAAGTGACGAACTTTTTTTTTTTTTTCTTGCACTTTCTTATGATAAGCAATTGACATGCGAAGAATAACAAAATAAAAAAATTATACCCAAATTATTTATTTACAATGTTTATTAGAGAACTTGTTGGATAATAAGGTTTTGGACGGTTTGTTAGCAGGTAAAACGTAATGATTTAATTACGTTTTACATGAAAAACGATGACCGAAGCAAGGTCAATGTAAAATTTATTATTAAAAAATATCAAGGAAGCAATATTTCACGTTAAGAGGAAACTCATGTGACCCCTTTGTTTTTAATCAATGAGTTAATCAAAAAGGATAGAAAGCAATTTGACAGTTAAAAATCTATGGGGAAAGTTTATTGGAGACTGAATACTCAATTGAGCTATTATTTCTGTTAGAAAAATTACTAAAATGATGAATTGGTATTTCTGATATGTATTCAAAAAATAATAACAACATGTTGTTAAGGATGTGTTTTCCAGTTTCAAGAAGTATGAATTAATAAGTGAAATATTAAATCTTGTCACCAAACTTGGCAAGTAAATGACTTCACACAGTTATATGTGTCAACCCAACGAGTTAAAAATAGACATAAGATTTTTTTTTTTTTGATAGGCGGTCGGGCATGAAAGTGAGGAAGGCATGTTGAGGGCTGGTGTTTCAGGTGTAATGTGTGAAATATGCTAATGCAACTTTTTTTTATTTATTCCTCTAGTAAGTGTATTAGAATCAATAAATATTTCATTTCCACTTAAACTTTTAAAAAAAGGAAGGAAAAAACCTAGAATCATTGAGAAAACTTTTCAACACACCAAAATCTCCATAGCATGCATAGATTGTTATCGAGTAACTTTTCTCAAAATATTAAGATTCTTAAGGTGGAAAGCTGCGCATGATCTACTGATGTTTCGCCTTGGTGTGGAGTACAGCCAGGTGATAGTTCATCAGCCAAAAATCGATGTCCTTTAATCTAAATTGATTTTCCTCAACGTATTTGCATATGTGCATTCTTTGATTACAGCTACAATTCATGTAAAAATTATTGCTTTCTGTTGTTACTGCGTTGTAGGTTGGGATAGAGACCACGGCTGGTTAAGCCAGGGAGCAAATAGGTAAGGAAAGAGTCCCCGGCCGAATTAAGCACAATTATGTAGGTTTATAGCCCTTGCTAAAGAAATTACCGAAGCACCCCACTGGCAGAAGAAAAAGCAGCATTTGTCTTTTGATTTCCACGTCTACTTTGTAATTTTGGCACCAATAGACGGTGTGAATTAAGAAAGGCAACAACTAAAAATCCACGTATTGAGCTCGCTGGTATTGCTGGCAGTAATGGCGCTGTATTTTTGTTTGTTGCTTTCGGTTTTTTTGTTTTCTCTTTTGTGTTTTTATTTTCCTTTGTTCTATGTTTGCTGGGTAGAGAAATGGTAGAGAAACAATGCACTGCACATCGCAAGGAGGGAAAGGAACAGTTAAGGAAAGCCAATTGTCGCATGCAAATCTATGTTTGAGAAGAATGTAGCACATACTGCAAAATCCAAATAACATGCACGCATCGGATAATGAAATTTGTATGACTATTGATGAGTTTGGAAGTTAATACCTACACCGATGGTGTCATAGTTAATTATGCTCAGCATTGTTTCCCTATTTCAAAAAACAAATAAAATGTCAAAAAAAACAAAACACCCTCATCCTTTTTGTTTTCCTTCCATTCAACTTATTGTTAAATATTCAAGAGAAATTATCACAAAGGTGGAATTGTTGCCCTTCACACTACTAAATAATAGCAGTTGTCTCCAATTCAAACAAATGATCAAAAAGTGTTGCGAGTCTCATAGATGACCTCCACACAAAATCTAGTAAATAGCTATTTTCAACATAAATTGAATTTTCGATACCAAATCCCGTTATTAAAGGAACGAAACTACTAACAGAAAAAAAGTCCCCTTTTCAATCATAATTGTGTCAACAGAGAACACGATAAAGTGTCATTTTCCAAAATTGAAGATATTATCCATCCCCCAAAAATTTGGTGTGAGCCCGAAAAAAAAGAAATAAATTTTATTGATGGCCAAATCACTGCCTTAGACATTAACTCAGTCAGTGATATAATTTCTTCAAGACGGTGTGTTTCCTCTGGCAATAAACAGACTGTTAAAAATAAAAATAAAAGTATTTAAGAACGTGTTTGGGGCATTATAAACATCGATAGCTATTAGCAAAAGCACACCCAGACCTCCCCGAAATAATAGGATCTAATAAGCAGTGTACAACTGTCAGTTACGTTAAGAACATAATATTTCCTCCCACACACGTGCAGACCAAGAAAAATTTCAAAGAAAAATAATACCTATACATTTTCTAGGGTTGCCGTTTTGGAAGTAGTTATGTTGTTAAATCTGTATCTGGAGAGAGCTTTCGGTATTGGTTCTGACAAAAATTCTTGTCACCTGAGATCTTCGCCGTGTCAGTAATTTTTTCTTATCAATCTAGAAATTGTCAGTATGCCAAAGAGAATCGGAGAATTCTTTATTAAAATATGGCAACTCTGAAAGTTATGAGAATTCAAGATTGGAACATGGATTGCATAAGACATTAAGAGAATATATAGCAAGCGAAATAAGAATTTTAGAAGGTTAAGGTGAAAAAACAAACAACAATGGAGACGAGAACGCCAAGTAGAAGAAAAGTGCAGTCAACTTACACAAAACGATAAAATAAACTGATTTTAATTTCAAAAGCTTCCACGTTCACCCACTTAACATTTTTCCGGGACGGTGCGTAAATCTGGCGGCTTGAAAAAAGCGTATTCGAAAAAGTTAAACGTTCGGAAGAAATTTACGTAAAACTACCTAATTAATATCAATTTTCTGTTTTCTCATAAAAGTGGTGAGACTGTGAAGTTTAATAAATTTTATTAAATATTTAAAAGTTATGTCCCCACTTTTATTTAACCTCTGCAAAACAGGTGCCATTCTCTGGCTGTTATAACATTCGCGTTATACCCAGTAATTCAAAAGCGTCATACCTGCTTCCCAAGGTTTCCACTAATTATACTCATTTGAAACTGGCGAGATTGGAAAAAGATTTTGTAATCTCTGGCGATTGTAGCCGTCCTTGTAGTTATAGGTCCAGAAACTTAACTGTTGAGAATCTTGAGCTTGAATAAAAGAAAAATGTAGTTTTCTATTCAATAATATTTTATTAATAACAAACTTTCCTCTCTAGCTGAGATTTCAATATCGAGTGAGTAAAAATACTTAAGTCAGTAAGATTAATAAAAACAACATTCTATAATTTAAGCAAACTAACTAAGTATAAAAATGTTCGGTGTTCTATCTTCTTCAACACTTCCTCCATAAACACCAAACAGTTATTGAAGTTAATCTTGAATACAAATTTTCTTTCTTAACATTTGAAAATGGACACGGTCAAGCCAGTTGGTCCTTTCCAGGTATATGTTGCAATTTCAATTTGTCTTCAAGAAAGCATTCTCGGACATAAAAATGACGAACTTCAATATGCTTTGGTCGTTTGTGAAATTCTGGGTTCTTTGAAAGCTTTAATGCACTTACACTGTCGATGTAAAGCGTTGGTATTTCTTTCTGCTCTCCATTCAGTTCTTGCATGAGATACTTCAGCCACATAGCTTCTTTGGCACCTTCTGTTGCAGCCATAAGTTCAGCTTCTGTTGTTGACAATGCAACAGTTCTTTGAAGTTGACTTTGACTTTGAAGTTGACTGGTCCTCCATTGAACATTGAAATTACTCCAGTTGTTGATCGTCTTGTTTTCAGATCTCCAGCGTAATCAGCATTACTGTATATCTTCAATTCTTGACAATTGTCACCTGCTGGATATTTGATTACAGCTTTGCTTGTCCCGCGAAGATATCGAAAAATGCGTTTCACATTATTCCAATCATCGTTTTCCATTCTTCTTGCAGCAGAACTTACTGCAAATGCAATGTCTGGTCTTGTCGCTGTTGCTAAATATAATAAGCTTCCAACAGCTTCTCTATATGGTACTTCTTCTTTGACATTATCGATTTTTGAATTTTCTTCCTCCCGACTTGCAGGCGTTGTACCGGGATTACATTCATTCATATTAAACCTTTCTAAAATTTTGTTGGTATATTGTTCTTGAGACAAATTTATTGATCCATCACTTGTTATTTCTATCTTCATGCCAAGGTAGTTTTCAAGAGTTCCAATTGTGATCTTGAATTCTTTCTTGAGCTCTTTCATGAATTCTTGTATTTCTTTGACATTTCCAAGTATCAGGCCATCGTCAACATAAATGGCAACATAAAGAACTCTTCCTTTTTCATTTCGATAGAATAAACATGGATCTGCTTTACTGTTTCTTAAGCCAGTCTTCTTCATAAATCCCAAGAGACGTTTATGCCAGCATCGAGGAGCTTGTTTCAATCCATATAAACTCCTTTTCAACTTACAGACCCTTCCGGTTCCATCTTGAAAACCTTCAGGTTGTTCCAGGTATACTTCCTCCCCAAGCTCACCGTATAAGAAAGCAGTCTTCACATCGAACTGTTGTATGCTTGGCTTATTTCTTGCTGCTAACGCTAAAAGCAAACGAACATTAAAGTCGATGCCTTTTTGTTGGACGTAACGTTCTGCAACGAGTCTTGCTTTGAATATTGGCTTGTTTCCATTTGTTGAATCCTTAATTTTGAAAACCATCGGTTTTGAACGACTTTTGCAGTTTCTGGCTTCTTTACTAGATCCCAAGTCTGGTTTTCTGCCAGGGATGCCAATTCTTCTTCCATAGCTAAAAGCCATTCTTCGGAATTATTTGATTTCACAGCTTCAGTGTAAGTCTTAGGTTCTTGAATACTCTTATCACTTTCCGCTAACATCAAATATTCACCTGTGGTCATCCAGTTAGGCTTTTTACTTGGTCTTCTTGGTCTTCTCTTAAATTCTTCTAAAAGTGTTTCATTTTCATTTGATTCTTCTGAACTATTTTCACTTTCAGCGTCTTGATAATCAGATTCAAAATCAACATTATTTCGATTGATTTCTTCTTCGTTGTTAGAATCTTCTTCAATATTAGTTGAAACTTGTGTAACTTCTTTGTCTTCAAGATTAATAAAAACAACATTCTATAATTTAAGCAAACTAACTAAGTATAAAAATGTTCGGTGTTCTATCTTCCTCAACATTAACAAAACATAAATGAATTTTTGAACTTGCCTTCTATTTGAACGTAAGGAATTTGTTGCAAAAACATTAAACATTTTGTAAAGATTCTTGCGTACTTCAAATATGAATTTGATTTTCGTATCAGAGGGTTTTTGAAAAACGTGAATATGTTTGCAGTTTAGAGAATTGCAAGAACTGCAAGAATTCTGTTATTATACTTTTTAAACTACAAATATCGGAACATCTGTCCCCTTTTCAATTTTTTAAAAAGCATATTGACATGACATACAAATCTCTTCTTGCATTCACGAGGGACATTTTTCAACAAGAGACAACAGTTTTTTTTTAACGCGCATAAGTTTCCACTCGAAGGATTAAACACAAAGCTGAATAAGAAACGAGAGGAACATTTTTCTCCTTAAGAATTTGAATTTCGTTTCAAGGACAAATTTCTGGGAATAAAATCACATCCTTATAAATGAGTTCACCATTTGTCGGCAGTCACTATTTCCAAGTTTTATAGCCAATAAAACAACTGCAGCAGTGTGATAAATTAAACAAACAATTTCACGTGTCGCATTTTATTTCAAAACATATTTTGAAACGTTGCCAGCAAGGAGTCATTTTTTTGTATGCTGCGTCTACGAGCTTCTCACATTTCCTACGTCAAAAACTATTCTGTAAGAAACGTTCAAACAGAAATATCAATATTTGTCTATTTTCAAATTATGTTTTGAGCCCATCAAGCTTCAGGCCAACCCCCAATTCTCCGAAAAACTTAAAACACACATTTCCAATAATAATAATTAATACTTCAATTAGCTAATGAAATAATAATTCTTCGAAACGCCAACGCATTCGATATTTAAAGTTCATCGAACTTCGACAACCAACTCAATCCTTTTATTGGATACGCGATTCATTCAACCCACATACGTTTCGTCTAGAAGTCTATAAGACTGACTGCCATGAAGTAATAATTTAAAATCTAACAAATTCACCACACCGCCAGTGACCGTTAAATTCACAAGAAATCGACAACGCTCTTATCAAACACTCCAACTTCAAGAACCAACCCCACAGCCAACACATACACACACTTTCCTTAGCTTTAAAACAAAAAGCTTTCACCTTTCACCACACACTCACAGCAACAAATACACCAGTGTGTTTTCCTCCTATAACTTCACTGATGGAATGCAATGTTTACTCTCGTTATTCGTTGCTCCTTGTTTAACTTTGAACATCCTTGATACAATTTGCTCTTTCACTCTCTGTTCACCACCTTTCTCACACACACATTGCCAATAACAAAAAAAAAAAAAGTGAAAAGCAACCACAGAGAACAGTTGATTTTTGCAACTAAACTTAACTAACGAAAAACAGAACTCAGATTATAACGGTCAGTGAGGGTGGAAAGAAAACTCGTCACAGAGACCGCCATCATCATCGTGTCGTCTGTCTTCTTTGTCGAACGGTATCGGGTGTCGGTGGTTATTTATTTATTTATTAATATCGGCGGTTTTCTTTTTATAAAAATTGCGTTTCTTCTCGTTTTCTAATCGACACGAACGAAACACTTAAAAGGTGAATACCTACCAAAGTTTGTCTAACGAAAAAAAAGTATCCTTACAACAAGCGAATACCCAAAAAAGGATACAAAACAAAGTGCAGTTGTGATTGTGATTAAATTACGCAAAACATGAAATCGTAGTAAAACAAAAGCAAAAATTAGATATTCTTCGAGGATATTATTTTTTGCAATTTCCTTCGCAATAGAATTATCGTACCTTTGATACTATACACACATACACAAATTCAAGTGAACAACTCACACTCAAACAAATTTTACTCGCTGCTTTTCCTTCAGCTGTCATTTTCTTCAACTCTCAAAACTAGACTCGAACACGACTGTAATTCGTTCGTCCTCGTATCCTGTTCCTGCTGTTTGACTATGACGATGAGCGCGAAGTGGGTGTAGTTAGTTTCGTTATCCTTTTGCAAATGAAAATGAAAAAAGATATAAAAACGGGATGTGCATGACGTCATTGGAAATTTACACTATCACGTCACTATTCCCATGTTCCAGTTCGAGTGCAAGTGAAACGAAACGAAGCAAACAAAAAAGGATTTATCAATATTTGAATTGCAGTGAAGCAAAATTTTAATCCAGCAGAAGGCAAAAGTAAAGCAAATAGTTAAAACTTCGCGGCGAATTGCATTTAAATAAAAGAGATCCGGTTCTCGTTCGCCTGACGGACGGAGGTGACGACGCCGGACGGTTTGACATAAATTCATCAAAACTGCACTGCGAGTTCTCTGTGTCGGTACTCGGTATCGGGGTGTCCGTGTCCGCGGCACAAATTAATTTTTAATCATTTCGTTGCTAGATAGAGATACTCCACAACCTCTCTTTCTCTCTGTGTATGTTTGTCTCTGGAAAAGTGGAAACACATACATAGATTTCAGAAAACTCCTGTCAGAGAAACAATCCTTTAACATATTTGTTTGTAGTTTATTTTGATTATGGGAGATAAAAGGCAAGTTAAAAAAAATGGCAAATAGCAAAGAAAGAAATAAAAATGATTAAAAATACAAAAAAAAATATTATAATTAATTCATCGAGTCCTTGCCGTGAGGTCCCGTCTTATGGTAATTAAGAAATGTCAAGTGGAATAATTTCTTCATTTTGAAAAACACAATCATCAAACAAGGATATCCGTTTTTCAATTGAAAATTCAATGTTTTGTCTCAGTGAAAAAAAGAAAAAAAAATCCGTTGTGTGTGTAAACAAATTAAAATAAGAGCTGTTGAAGGACATTCATCCCAATGTCTTAAATTTTTTTTTATATACGGAGCACGAAAAATAGTGAATTTTAAATGAAATCAAAATAAAGGATAGCAGTTGTTTTTGAATGCAGTTGCCCACCAACACACTCTTACATAACTCTTTTCATGGATACAATTATAAAAAAGAAAACATCGTAAGAGCGCAAAAATTACTAAAACATCTTCAGAGTGCGTTGTTTTTAATTTCTTGAAATATAAAAAAATCTAGAAAGTGATAAAAATAAAACACCCTTGGTAAGGATCTTCATTAAAGATTTTTCTTGTGTATTTTCGTCGAGCATAACCATTTAAGTTTTTTTCATATTTAAAGAAATAAACTGAAATAAAACACCCACCTGTTTCTGGGTCCTTGCCAGAAAGTATAGAAAAAAGGATTCTTCGCTACGACACCCAACGACGACAATGCTCAGTCTATTAGCTAAAATTGTAACTTTCTAGTGAACTCAGTTGAAAGCTTGGGCGTGGGTGACAGTGATATATTATGGTGTTTAAGTCAAGTTTTCAATTTTTTTTCTATTCTCAGAATGACACACATTTTCTAGTTATTTGTGGTTGCGTTTGAACAGGGCTTTGTGTCCTGCTTTATTTTTTGCGGGGAGCTTAAGGTTAAATTGAAAAGCATACCAACTTGAATGATTGTTATTCTTTTCATTGTTTTTGCTATCCTTTTTGCCTTTGTTGATATGAAAATATGGAATTCTCTTTTTTGTGAGAGAGTACGAAACAAATACAAAGCGTATACCAAGCAGAGAAAGTTGTCTGGATCCTTTTTAGTGGAAGGAATTCAGGTGATAATTTGGAAAAATAGAAGAATGTAGTAGAAATTACTTGTCGCAATAAATTAAGGGTTACATTGGAGTATTTATTACGGGACTGTATGGATAGATGTTGTGAGGATGCAGTTATAGGGATAAGATAGATCTGTTATATTTCACTCTTGATGTTATTTATGCTGTATGAGCGTGTTTTATAGAAATTAAGAGTTTCAAGACTAAGTTTGAAGTTAAAGCAAAAAAATTTTTGGTCCTTCCTAAAATGCGCCAGCTAGCCTCGAAAAAATTCATAAAATCATGAAATTTTCAAAATATTACGAATCCTTTTATTTGACCTTAAATACTCGAATGTAAAAAAATAATTTCAAAAGCAATTATTTAATTCAAGCCAATAAACACTCGTGCCACAATTGTTGACTTCATTGTCAATCATTTTCCATTTTTAACATTTCCAGCACTTCCTTCAAAACTTAAGCACTACGTCCTGCGAACGAGCATCAATAAAAAAAGAACCCAAGAAACAATCTTAATTCGACAACCCCTTTTACGACGAAAGAGTGTTTAAACCTTGTTAACATCTGAGAAGCAAATTGTGTGGCGATTTCCTGTTTCCCACTTTTCCGACTGCTTACCAGCCACGCCACACATTTAAGCACTGGCAATTGGCAGCAGATGTTGCACTGACGAGGACGACATTGCATTTATTTTTTTCTTCTCAACAACAATGATTGCAATTTTGAATGCTGTTTTCTCACATCATCGTCGTTGCAGTTTTTTTGTTGTTGTTGTTTTCGTTGTTGGATCGTCGGCTCTCTGCTCGTTTGCATACAAAACAATATACAAGAGCTTGTTTTGACGGAAATGTAATTGTTAACATGAAATCACAATAAATTCTTTATGGGACACCGCACCGCTCATCCATTTACCCACACCGACAAACAGATAAACGTACCGAAACGACATTCAATTGACAGAATGTTACGTATACGCCCGAGTGTACCGGAATTGCTCCGGAGAAGAATGCAATGTCTGGTTTTTGTTTTCTTTTTTTTTCTCAAACTCGTTGTCCCACTCTTTGTTTCAGTTGTCAGGAATGTTTTTTCTTTCTCTCTTAATTCAAATTAAAGTGAATGAAAACTTTTAAGGCCAACAAAAAATCCTTTGGTTTGAAAAGAAAACGCCTTGAAAGGGTTCCATTAGTCGCGGTTTTCATTATAAGACTACTTAGAGCGAATCCTAGTACACAAACAGGAGAAACAAAAATTCTCAAAAATGAGGTGGAATCGTACTTGCAAAAAAATATTCCATTTTCAATGATAATTTTCTTCTTCATGAACAATATTATATTTTCCAGCTAGCGGAAAAAAATTGACTGACATTAAGCAAGAAAAAGAAAAAAAAAACAACAGAAACGAGGTTCATGATGAAATAAAGTTGATGAGTCCTTTTTTGCAATTCAGATGAATGTTATTACAGAATTGTAAATAATGAAACGAATTAATTTTTTGTGTGCGCTTTATGCATTTGTATGGATGTGTACTAACTGCGTGGACATGGGAAAATGTGATTATTATGGATGTCATTTATGGCGACAGTTTTTAATCAAATTTGTGGAAATTTTTGAATTGTGGAGTGTTTTATGAGGCTTCTTTGCATGTTTTTTGAGGACAACATTAATAGGGATTTTGCAAGCAAACCGAATCGTTAAATGAATGAATGACATGTTAAATTTGTATTGAAAATACATTTTTCTGTGTTGTTATCAAATAAATATATAATGCCAATAATAGCCAAAAAAGTCAAACATACGGTCACGAATGGCAAGTGGCCTTGTATCAGGAAATGAAAATATTGATTACGTGCGCCAATAATAACAATAAAGTGGTCGAGGGGTTGATTTTTTTTTCAACAATGTTAAAACGGAAACAACACTTCAATGTACAGAAACAAAACTTAAATTCTTGAAGAATTCGTGCTACTTAATGTCAAATCCACTGCTAGTATATTATTCAATAAGTTTTTGAAGAGAATATTTTATTTTTCTTAGATTTTGTTGAAATTTTCGGGAAAGCAGTTGTCATCTTTCATTTCCATTTTAAAAAATTCATGCTTTCCCCTTTTTCTCCCCGTGGACTATTTGCTTTTCTGGCTCATCGTTTCCAGAAAAAAATAAAAAAACTAAAATGTTTTCCTTAAGCCAAACCGACAAATAAGCCAAATAGGCATTATTACTTGTTTTGTCCGTCAGACGTTGTTTTGCAGTGATTGTTTTTAAATTGAGGTAATTGTATTCACAACGTGCGTCCACGCGTTCATCTGCGCCGGGCAAAAAAGAGATTTACACACATTTATGTGCTACGTTTGGCCTTGGCAGCAATCGGTCTGCTTTTTTTGGGCTGTTGCTTTCTGTATGGGGACATGTTTTATGGGCCAAACGTCACTACTGCGATCAATGTACTACGAAGTTTTCGCAGAAACTGATAGAGAAATGAGATACAGCTATTAGTAAGGGTTAGAGGTAGAAGAGTGAAAACTAAGGATTGAATGTATTTTTTAATGCCACACTATACAAAAATAACCAAACAGTTTTTTTCCAAAAAAAATAAAATACATTTTTTGGGGTGAGCCTACTGAACATACATCTATACTAATATATAAAGTAAGACTTTTGTTTGTTTGTCGGTTGTATGTTTGTAGTCGATAAACTAACAAACAAACAAAAGTTTTACCTTATTAATGTAGCGGAATTCTTCTTGGATGCACTGAATGTGCAGTAGGATATTCTGAAAGTAAAAAAATAATTATTAATAGGAAAAAACATTGATTTTAATGTACTAACTCTAAAATTTTGTTTAGAAATTCAAAAAACTGACGGCTGACATCAATTTTTTGAAACGTCTCTCTATTTTTCATTTCATCTCATTTCGTTTTATTTCATTCATTCTTTTAAGGCTGAACTCCTACTTAAGTTTTTGGTCCAAAACAATGTTTACACGCGAGTTCTTGGGCACGACTTTCTGTACAAAAGAAAATTTTAACACCGATATTCAAAAAAAGCATGGATTTTTGTTTCCAGTCTCTGTGCATGAAAATTTCGCATTATTAATATTGTTTTTGAAACGGAAAATTGCATTTAGTTGTAGGTGCATTGGTTTTCAAATGGAAAAGTGGAAAATTTCAAAATAGGTTGTCGAATGGAAAACAGAAAGTTCTTGATGAAAAACTCGGAAAACTTATTAGTTTCCAAAGGGAAAATTACATGTAATTGTAGGTCCATTGGTTTTCAAATGGAAAACTGGAAAATTTCAAAACGGGTTTTCGAATGGAAAATAGAAAGTTCTTGATTAAAAACTCGGAATACTTTTTAGTTTCCTAAGGGAAAATTGCATGTAATTGTAGGTGCATTGGTTTTCAAATGGAAAACTGGAAAATTTTAAAATGGAAAAAAGAAAATACTTCTTGAAAAACTCGGAAAACACATTGGTTTTCAAAGTGTAAGTTGCATGTAATTGTAGATGCATTGGTTTTTGAAATGGAAAACTGGAAAATTTCAAAATAGGTTTTCGAATGGAAAATAGAAAGTTCTTTATGAAAAACTCAGAAAACTCTTTGGTTTACAAAAGGAAAGTTTCATGTAATTGTAAGTACATTGTTTTTCAAATGGAAAAATGAAAAATTTTTGATTGTGAACTTGGAAAACTCTGCGAGAGCACGAAGAACTTCAAGACCTTAAATCAAGTTTTTGCATACTATTTGAGCTGCATTGTTTAGTTTGTATGTCCGGTAGGAACTTTTTATCCGCTCAATCCTCAATGCATTTTTATAAAATTTTCACTGTATAGCCTGAGTTAAATCAAATTTTTGGGTCAATCTAACGCGTGAAAGTCAGCAAATAAGGGGGGCAATCATAGCGGTTACTTGGGTAGCGCAAAGCGGGTAGAGGGTATTGGGTTAACGGGTAGCGAAGGGAGCGGGTAGAGTAGTAGCGGAATACTAAAGCCTAGAGCTTTTATTTATCGATTGAGGCAGTACGAAGTCTGCAGGGTCAGCTAGTATTATATAAAAATCGATCGAGCCTTTTCGGAGGAGTGCAAGCAGTTTTAGTAACTGTAACACGAGATTTTTGTATATATCTATGTATAAATTTACCTGGCTACAGAATTTTACAAAATTGAAAAAAATTTGAATGGAGAATTAATTTGCTTCTTTCTCCATGATTCTCATCATTTAAAGTATCCTAAAACTTCTTTTTTGGAAAAAGGGTTTGACTTACATAATTCTGAGATATATAACAAGTACATAAACAAAAACAAGTTGAAAAATTGTATTTTACTTGTCATATAAAGAATATATGGCATGAAAAAAGTTGAGATTTTGATCAAATATGACATTACGATGATAGAGAAGTCGAAAAAAGTGGGTCCGGCTATTCTGTCCGCCTGTCTCTGCTGTAAGCGCACCTACATCCTTAACCACTAGTCCGATTGATTTCAAACTTGAAAGTTTCGATTTTTTCAAAAACGGCTAATAACGATTTAAAAAACTCTATGGTGAAATTTCCATAGAAAAAAAGAGATTACTTACTTACTTATCCGGCAATCCATGAAGGATCTCAGCCTGAGGTACAGCAGCCTTCCATCGGAGACGGTCCTCGCATACACTCTCCAGTCGCCGAAACCAAGCACTCTGGCATCCGCAGTCACTTGGTCCTTTGTACCGTAGGTTCGGTCTTCCTTGTCATCTCGAACCTGGGGTCTGGGATGAGAAGACTTTCTTGGCTGGAGCGTTGTCGTCCATTCGCTCGATGTGGCCGAACCAATGCAGTCATCTTTTCTTGGCCTTCTGGACTACATCCACATCTTGGTACAGCTCGTACAGTTCTCGATTGAACCTTCTTCTCCATACGCCATCGTCGCCTACGGGACAGAAAATCCGTTGAAGAATTTTTCTTTCGAAAGTGCCCAGTATCAATTCCCCTTTTTTAATTATCGTCCAGCACGCGGCGCCTTAGAGTAGGACTGGTAAAATCAAAGTTTTGTATAGCAGACACTTTGTCTTTCAAGTGAAGAGGTTTGAACCCAGTTGTTTGGCCAAACCGAAGCAGCAGCGGTTTGCTAGGGTGATTCTTCTTCGGATCTCCACTAAGTTGTCGTTTATGGAATTGCTGTTTATTCCAAGGTATTTGAATTTCTTAACTACCTCAAAATAGCTGCTACCAACATTGACGTTTTGTACTAGCCGGTGTACAGATGTTGCTTTGTTTGTTGATAGCATGTACTTTGTTTTGTCCTCATTCACTTCAAGACCAACGAGTTTCGCCAGTTCTTCAATCGCTGTGAAGGCCTCAAGCACAGCTTTCTTGGATCGACCGATGATGTCTATGTCGTCCGCATAGCCTAGGAGCTGGGTGGACTTGTTGAAGATAGTGTTTTCCATTCTCACACCTGCCTTGCACACTATCTGTTCTAGGACTATGTTGAAGAAATCACATGACAGCGCATCTTCTTGTCTAAACCATGCTCATTTTTGAAACAAATCGGATGAGCCATTTGCACACTGCATTGCGTATTGTTTTGCGTCATGCGGCACAGCTGAATCAGTTTCCCGAAATCCGACATTGCCATAATAATGTCTTGGCATTGGATGCTCTCATAAGCAGCTTTGAATTCGATGAAAAGATGGTGGGTTTCGACTTGAAATTCTTTGGCATTTCCAGGTTCTGTCTCAGTGTGAATATTTGGTCTATCGTTGTTCTGCTTGGCCTAAAGTTAACTGGTATGTGCCGATTATTGTGTTACAAAACGGTTTAAGACGCTCACATAGTACATTGGATAGGATTTTGTATGCAACATTAAAAAGAGATATTCAACGGTAGTTTTTGCATAACAAAGGATCGCCTTTTTTGTAGATGGGGCATATGGAGCATATCGACCAGTCAGTGGGTGTGCATGCGGTTCATCAAAACACCTCCTCAATATTAAAAGAGTTACGCAGGTATGCCATCCGACCCGTCGGACTTTCTATTTTTTAGCTTTTGGATGGCTCTTTCTACCTGGCACTGGGTCTTCATTGACTGGTCTTGCTTCTCTTTCGTCATTAGCTCGCTCGCCATTTTGCGCATTCAGCAGCTGTTGAAAGAGTTGTTTGAAAACATCTAAAATTCCCTGTGCTTCGGTGACTAGGTTTCCTTCACTGTTTTGAAGAGCCTGTGTCCCGGTTCTGAAACCAAAAGCTAATTTCTTCGACCTTTTTAAGAAACGTCGTGTGTTGTTCTTGGCCCGAGACCGAGAGATTACCTTATATTTATGATAAATCAGTTTGGAGATATCAATATTTTACAACATTCCTGGGTTTTCTTACCAAAATTTAAATAAAGCAGAACAATACAGTCATGCTGGTACTGTGAAATTATTTTTTTATCATAAATAAAGTACAATAATTTGAAGGAGTTTAAAAATATACATGAATTTTCATTTCGTTAAAAACAAAACTGTACCCGCAGCTTCTACATAGAAATGTGAAATGCAATAATAATTATTTTGACGAACAGGAAAATATAGATGAAAACATATCAGTTTTGACAAAAGCTAAACATGTAAACACACATGTAATAACAAAAAATTTTGAGAATGGAAATAGAAACTTTAATATTTGCCTATCCGTTCGAAAATGTTTTCCATTTATATTAAGGATGCAGATCTACTCAATATAGAACTCCACCTTTTAATTTCAATTCTAATTAAAAGCATAAGCAAAATAAAGTTAATTTCAAACCACCTCATTTCCTAAAATGTGTTGCCCATTGCCATGCAAAAATATGAACACACCAGTTGCCAGCTTAAAAATTTAATCTCTGTTGATGTCAATCAAAAAACCAGCAATAATAATTATTAATTTGGAGTCCACCTATCTCTCCTCTATTTGTTTTCTATTTTTAATTAAAATAAACAAATGAACTCACATTAGCATCAGCTTTATTTTATTGGCTCAATTAGCTAGGGAAAATTTTGATTTGTGTCAATTTTCAAAAATTTAAAACAATCTCATAACTTTCAACACAATTCAGGGAAAAAAGAAAAAAAATTAAGAATAAAGTCAAAGGGAAATTAAATATTAATTAACTTCGTTCAATCAATATTATCCATCGACTTTGTGACATTTAACTATCTTCATTTTGAAATTCTTTCTTGAAATCCAAAAATACAAAAAAAAAACACAAAATCAATAGAACTAATAAGCCCCGAGAAAATTCTTCACAAGCACCTAAAAGTTACTCCATGGCAGCATCCATTAAACTTTTCTTCAACATCACAAACTTCAAGTTCACAAAAATGTCAAACCATCATTATGAATGCCACCCCCGCCGCCGTCTTATTTTTCTTACAAAAACGACGAAGAAAATTATGAAACTTTCACTCATTTCTTTTTATTATTTTTTCATATACATTCGCCCATATGTTTGAATAAATGAAAAAATGTACGAAAATTCCTTTTTATTCATGCAAGTCAGGTTCTAGAGTTAATAATTTTTCCCTCAAAATTTTTTAAAAGAAAACCCTTTAAATGGCTTTGGATGTAAGTAATTTTGAAATATCTGTAAAACACAGAGAACAAGAAAAAAGGAACAAACTTAAATTCACTTTAACTGTTTCAAAAGAAATAAAAGTTGCTGTGAAAGATAGAACTCAGTTAAAAATGGTTAGTTCTGTTTTCTTTTGGCTTGGTTATGGTTTTGAGTCTTTTCTTTTTAATGTTTAACTTTAACATCGCCATGAAAATTCTTTTCGCCAGATGGTAAAGGCATTGCAGAGAAGGAAGTGGTTTTATGAAGCGGATGAAATTGCACTTGCAATAGTCTGTGTTTCAAGAGTCAGGACCACATTACAAGCGACTAGAGTTGAACTCTTTGCAAAGTTTCAGTGTTTGAAATTGAAAAATAAAAGCACAGAGATAAATTTGCTGTTGAAAAAACTCTGCGTTAGCTTTTCAGTAATGAAATATTAACTTTTTTACAACCAATGATTTTGGGTCTTAAAACAAAGTTCAGGAGAACATAAACAAGATCTCACTTCTTGTTGATAAGCCATAAAATTTCCAAGACAAAGAAAAATACACGAGTATGAAGACATTAGCTTTAAGATTCGAAAACTGTCAACTCTTTTATGTTGGCTTTTGGTTGTGCGAATGGATGTGTGGTGTGGCCAACAATGTCAATGGCTCTTACACTATATTATCTGCTTATCTTTCTTCTCCATTCCATTTAAGCGTCTAGACATAAATCAGTTCCGAAGCAAACATTCTAAGGTTCTTAGAGAAAAGAAAACCGATACATCTCGACAAAAGACTTCCTTTCTCTTTGAATTCGAAGTGGTTCAGAGGCTTTTAAGATTTGTCATTCTAGATTCTTGACAAATGAAAAAATATATCGAATTACTGTGAGAGCTAGCTTGAAGCTCAAAAAGTATTTTCTTATTTCGGTTTTCCGAAGGAATTTGTGGTTTCTTGGAGAATTTAGTGTTAAAGCTCTTGTGAATAGGTTTGACAGCTACTTTATTCCTGCATACATTCATCTTCATCTTCTTAATATGGGGATATCGATTTTCCAACCCTCAGAGTCCAAACCTCATTTTCATTTCCGCCAGGAAAACTTTCATTTCAATTTCTTTGATTACAAAGTTTGCCAGGTATTGGTGTGACACTTTCGTATTTATTATTGTTGAGTTAACGAGAAGCGAATAATTTGATTGCGATCTTGCGAAACTATTAACTGGCCATCCACACAAAGTTCTCCCTCAACGATGACACAAACGAACCAACTCCAGAATTATTCATAAGGATTTCATTACGATGTCAATGAAAATCAGAAACCAAATCGTTGGATAGATACATCGCAACAAATTAAGTTGAATGATAAATTAGTTTGGTTGTGAAAGTAATTAGACAAATAGAACATTTGGCTGACTTGATTAATTATGCATTTTGTAATTAGAATGCGTGTTGACATAATGTTACTCTGCCACCCACGCTCCATGGCCACCGCCGGCCGCGCCACCGCCGGCCATGTTTGATTTGTGTTACACTTTGTGTATTTTTATGGTTTTGCTTTGTGGGGTAATTGAATTATGTGTAGGCAAATAAAACCAATAAAAATGAATAAATTATGATTACTGATATTAATGTCGTCTTTATGGGCTAAAGGTGATATAGAACAAGTGCAAGCAAATTAATCGTTTTTCCCTTGATGTTTTATAAATTGAAAACGGCAAATCGATTGCTTTTTCTTTCCTAAAAACGATTTCTTGTTCCATAAGATGGTTCTTACGGAGAAAAAAAAACACTTTTCGGTTTTTCTACAAAACGATTTGGACCAGGAACTCATAAAACAAACGTCGTCGGTAGTCTTCTCGGTTTCTATGTAGCTGTTTAACTACAACTTCAATACGTCGTGATTGGATTTGAAGACCTTATAGCCCTGATCTATCTCAGACAACTTACTTAATTACTTAAGGTGGCGCAACAGTCCGGGATGGACTTGGACCTCAACCAACAAACCTCTCCAGCCAGCTCGGTCCCTAGCTAGTTGTCTTCAGTTACGCACGCCGCCGTTGGGCGCGCCACATGAGCTTTGATTTTCCTCTACTGCATCTTCCCTCTGGGGTGGATTCGAAGACTTTACGGGCCGGAGCATTGGTGTTCATCCCCTGCACGTGACCAAGCCATCTGAGTCATTCACTCTTTTAGCTAGGTGAGTGTCGCTGTACAGCCCGTACAGTTCGGGGTTAAATTTTCTCCTCCATTCACCGTTTATGTATGCAGGGTGTATGTATGTAGGGTGGTCTCATCCGTTTTTGACAGGATCTATGCTTCTGCACCAAATATCAGGACGGGGATGATGTGGGTCTTATACAGCGTCACCTTAGTTGTTCGGGACAGGGCTAAACTACTCAATAGCTTTCTTAGCCCGAAGAAACAGCGATTAGCAAGTGTTGTTCTCCTTCTGATCTCGGCGCTGATGTCATTGTCCGTGTTGATATTGGAGCCAAGGTATACAAAGTCCCTAACTACCTCGAAATTATATGCGTCTATCGTGACGTTTTGTCCAAGACATCGGTGTTGGGTGTCCTTTCTTAATGACAGCATATACTTTGTTTTGCCTTCATTGACCGCTTAACCTATTTTTTCAGCCTCTCTCTGTATACTCGCAAAAGCACTGTTGACATCACGCTGCGTTCTCCCAATGATATAAATTTCATCAGCGTTCGCGAGTAGACTTCTGGAAGATAGTGCCTGTAGAGTTAACGTGGGAGTTCTGCACTATTCGTTCCAGTATGATGTTAAAGAAGTCACATCATATTGTGTTCTTCTAACTATGTTAATTTTGTTGGCCTGTTCAGTGTTCGCGTATTTTGATGGAACTTTGAATAAGTTTTGAACAATTGAAAGACTTAAGGATTATTATCGAATACCTTTCTAAGGTTTTTTTTTGTGTCAGCCTAAATCAAAATACTCACAGAGATTGAGATTGTGATCCAAGTATTTGTTGGATTTCGGAGTATGCGGCAAGCGTGCTGGAGGATTGGTGTTTATTGGTTAGTCTGGTTTATACGATACCTGTTTGATGGGGAGATTTAAATAGCCAATTCATTCTGCGAAGTCAATCAGCTAAAATTTACTATCAGATTTGGAGCTGTATGGGCTCTGTGGTCCAATTATTCCAAAAAAATGTGTGCCTATTCCAGCTTGGCAATTGAAATTCAAATATGCAAATGTTTATCATAACAATGAGGGTATGTTCTATGATATTGCTCAATGCTCATGCCTTGTCCAAGAGCTCGTAGATTTATTTCTGAGTCTAGTCCCGCAATTATGACTTTGTCCAAATTTTAAAAGACGTTGATTTTGTACTGGAAATTGCCTTTAGATTTCATTATTTACAGACGATCCGATCTTATTCGTGTCTTCATCTCGTGTTTCTTAATTGTTGTAACTTTCTTTGTGCCGCTAAGTAGTTACCCTGACAGAAAACCCTTAATCAAGAGGAACAAGTCTTAAGTTTGACTCTAATGATAGCTTTGAGTGTAATAAAATAAAAATAAAAAAATCAAGAAAAATACTTCTCTGTCAGTTCATTAAACGGCGCCACAATCGCCATTATAAATAGCAGAGACAACAACAAACCAGAAGTCAAGTATCAACAACAACAACAGAATTCCCAAAGGGAATTTTTGGTAAACGTCACTTTACCATTCCGGGAACAAATTATTTTTAAGTAATGAGAAATTTTATAATTCTATCTTATTCTTTGGTATGAGATTGGAAGAGGCTGTTTTTGTTAATATGGCTGTAGACTCGACTGTTGCTGTTGTTCTTCGGTAAAGTCCTCTTTTGGAGGCTTTTTAATATTTTCTTAAAGGTATTGTCTTTTTTGAAATAATTTATTATTGCTAGACAATTATTACGTATCATCCCGTTATAAAGCTGCAATTCAATCACCATCATTCATGAAATTCCTACAAAGTCTTGTTAAATCACCTTCTATCTACCAAACGATAATATAATTCCTTTTCATCCGCAGTATTTCTCCATTAAACAATAAATTAGATGACCAAACTTTATTTACTGCCGTTAGGAGTTAAGCCGCAATTTCCATTTAATTATGATATATTTCTCGGTATGTGTTTATAAAAACATCATTACCCTTAGGAACCCAAAAAAAAAAAAAACGTAGTGGAAATAGAGTATTATTTTCAAATAAAAGTTTGGTACAATTTTTTTTTATTGCACTTTCCTAGTTTCGTCATGAATGTTTCATCTTTGATTATATTCTACCCTTTTTGAAGTATGTACTTTGCCGAATCGCCAATCATGATGAAAGAGTTAAGGAGCTGATGGCAACTTAATAGGAATACCTAAATCAACATCTAAAAAACTCCCTTCCTTTAGCAATTTTTCGGAAACAAACCTTGCCATTTGTATATCAGAAGAAGAGCTTATGAGTAATGCACTATGGCTTAGTCCACAATTTATTACCTCATCCTTCTGTCACAAGCTCCTTAACAAACTTCAAGACTTCGAACCAAGTTTTTAATACAATCAAGGATAAAATATACGATTTTTTTTGTTGGGATCGTTGAAAGGGTTTTTCCCTCCATTTGCTAAACTACTTTCATTCGAATATTTTACTTCGTCCTTTTTCTCCACTATTTCACATTCCAATTTACTCAGTTGCTCGTAAGGATATACAGAATTATGTAAAAATCAATACCCGATTAGCATAAATGTTGTGTTGCGTTGGAAGAATTTATTTGATAAAGAACGAAGAAAAAAACTAGGAATACTTCACACCAATAAAAGCGAAGAGATGGAAAGAAGGACCCTTGCATTATTATGTTAAAGGATTTGCTTGTAAGAAATAACTCAAGAGCATTGAATAATGTTAAATTCCAATCTCAAAAATGAATTTATACTTGCAATAAAAATAAATCCGCTCTAAATTTGTGTGTCCTTAAAAATGTCCTTTGAAAAGAGACCACACACGTGTTCGATGAATGATTTGTTGAAAATTGCAAACGAGTTTATTTTATTTTTTTAATTTGGGAAAATTTCATAAGAAGTCTGAAATTGTTGTCACATGTTTATATTCATTTCCTTGTTACCTCGTGACTAAAAATGTTGAAAAAGATATCCCAATTACATGCAAGTCTGATCCTGTCACGCTAACTTTCTTTTTCGTTTGCTGACTGACACTATCAAAAGCAGTAACGCTGAACTCGTTTTGAATGTTTTTTTTTTCTTCTGTTATTGAAATCAACAACAGAGATTTCTGTGAAATTTTCGCCTCAGATGTTTTGATTACGTGCATGATGTAATGTCATAAATATGGAATCAAGTACAGAAAAAGTAATTTTCTAATTTTCGGAGGAATAAAATACATAAATAAATTTGACACAACGAGGGCGTAGGTTTTTGTAGCAGCTGCAAGAAACACTTCATTGAATTTGAATTTGAGTCACTCAAATAGCCAGGACTGTCTCCAAAAAACTTGAATGGTTATGCTCTTGAAGAAAATAAATTCATTTAAAGATTATTCCCAACAATTTTTCAGCTTTACCTATATTATGTGTAGGTACTCCAGCAAACATTTTCTTTCTTATCAAAAAACAATGTTGGCCAACTCAAAAATGTGAATCAGTGAAATAAAAAAAACTAAACCACGAACGAAAAATCAAATCTAAATTGACTATGTCCTTGTCGAATGGCCACGTCATCACAATAAAATGTCCGATTCTGATGTTCGTACAAATTCCTGCATAGAACTCTCGGAAATACGCAAACTCGACAATCTTCTAACACAATGTGAAACCAGCAGCTGTGAAAATATCTGCATGGACTGCTGCGAGAGTCTAGGCAATTCCCGCAGCGAAGTCGATCATGCAGGCTCAGCAGCTGGAAACCCAATTCCAGCTACGGGTACAACATCCACCAGCACAACCACAGCTGCCAGCACGAGTATTGCAGCACTCTCCAAGCCACCATATTCCTCAACGTCTGCCAAACTGCCACCAACTCTCGCACAAACTCGCGAATCATCAGCAAATCAGCTTTTGTCGCTGGTTTCGAAGCTAAATCGCAGCAGCATTGATCGCAATACCTCTGCTTCGGATGTGGTTATGGAAGCGAATTTCCTGGTGCAAGGCACAGTGTCGGGCGGAGGAGGCAAGCATCATGATGGCTCAAGTTGCAATCATAAGCATCACCAGAAACCATCAAGGCAATCGAAGAAGAGCACCAGTCTTGATGGCAGCGAACATGACCTCCAAGACGCGAGTGCATCGAAGAAGAAGGATCTCGAAAGTTCAAAACGTTACTACAGTCTAGACAAGGAGCATCATGATCGAGAAAAGGACGATGTGTTTGTTGGCAAGAAACACTGCTCCTTCGATCGATCAGTGCTGATCAACGAGCATGATGAGCTCAAGGGTGGTGCTACAGGAGATTCGCTGAATCTAAAGATGCGACGACTGTCAGTTCGCAATGAAACTATTTGCATTTGCGAGAACTGCGAAAAGGGAAATGTTATTTGTGTAAGGTCAACAACAACAGGTGGTGGCCTCTTCTCTCGCAAGTCACGCGATAGCACTGCCGGAATAGGACGATCAAATATCGGAATGAAAAAAGTCAAATCCAGCGATACGAACTTGAAGGACCACGAGTCGGATCATGACTCGACGCATGGCAGTTTACGATCAAAATTTTCACCGCAAATATTCGGACGCAAGATATCAACACGAAGCCATATGCATCACGGCGATAGTGATCATGACCCGGAGACGGCCGATAAGGAGGCCCTGCTTGGCCACAAGCTTGATATTAAACTGCCAGAGCCCGTGGAAACTGTAAGTTACATATTACAACATAGTTTTTTTTTGTGAATAATTTAAAGGTTATTTAGAGGAGAGTATGAGAGTATCTGCTATAACTATGAATTCGCTCCGACCCTTGGGGAAAACATGATATCATAATCTGTCTTATCCTGTCGTTTTTCAATGCAAAAGGGATTAAAGTGCTTTTTAAATTTTCTACCAAACATATCTCCTTCAAATCCGCAATGTAACAACTTTTTCCTTGTAGATTTAAAATTCTGCTTTTAGGGGAGAGTTTTTTTTTTTTTAATTGCCCCTAATCTCAACTGTGGTTTCTTTTTATTAGCGAAGTGGTTTTCCTTGAAAACGAAAATATTTTCATTTATATTATTTTCGTCCACTGAAAAATGAAAACGAAAACTCAATGCCAACGGGTTGTTGTGATTTCCGCTGTTGTGAGCTCCTTAAGGAATGGGAGGTGTGTTAGCAAATGGTTTTTGTGTTTAATCTAAGCGAGCATTGGAAAACGTGAGAACAATGGAAGAGTGAAAACGTCCGCAATTTTAATTTTTATTAATTCAATTAAATGAAATCGGAAATTGTATAAATACTAAGCTTTTTTAATTATAAATGATTTAGTATTAAACAGCAAAACCAGGTTGTGTGTAGTGTGTCTCATATTTTTTCCTACTAGGAATTGGTTTTGTTGAAAAGAAGTACACATTATAGGTAGTTTAACTGCCTTTACTTGTATGCTCAAAAAATCTGTTTTCTAAAATTAATTAAAAAGAAACTTTTTCCTAAGTCACTCAATTGAATGAGAATCATGGAGAACGAAGTTTTTTACGATATTTTGTTTTGATATCATCGCTTGTTTCAATTGATATTTTGTATTCTATTGATCTGAAATTTTGCAAAAAATTGAACAAAGAATTATTTTACATTCGTTCTCCTTGATTCTCATATTTTCAAATCCCTTATGTTGACAGAGGGTGTTGCGCTATGCAGTGCTCTTAGGTAGATTCATTTAACTTGTTCATAATGGACTTGATTGACTGAGCTGTTTCTGGTAGAAAAGAGAGCAAAATTGTTTTCTTTTTATAGAAATTAACTTGTTAAAGCACAATCCAACCTTATTTTCCGTCAATCTTAACTGAGTTGTTCCATTTTTGCACATGAAAGTCTTGGTCAACCTTCAAAACAAATTTTGCAATCCAGGAGAAAAACTTAAACCCTCATTGTTCGTTCATAAAATTGTCACAGCAACTTGTCTTTCCCATCAAAGTTTTCAAACTCTGCTTAAAGTTAGTCATTCAATTGAAAAACCAATTCAATTTAAAACCCTTTCCGTAAAACAAAGAACACAACAAATAAATTCCAAAACTCAACTCACGCAAAAATTAATGAATTAAACTTTCCGCAAACTACAAAAAACTTTTTCATTCTTCTACGAAGATTGTTTTATTCCGAAAAAGAGAAATAAATTAAAATTTCCCCAAATCGATGCTTCCCATAAAATCGTGGGTTTCAAATCTTACGATGATTTAAAAACAAGTATTTTGGTACTTAATTGCATATTTAAAAAAAAAACGGAAAAAATAAAACATTTCCTTTGCATTAGACAAAAGGACGTCTGTGGTCATTTGGACATACCCATAAGGTTAGCAAATCATAGTGACGTCTGTGTGCACAACCGCAACCATATATTTTTTTAAAGACATTAAAAAGTTAAAAACTTTAAATAGAAAGCTTACCCACTAAAAAACTCATCCATCCATATCCAATTCGGATGCACCTTGACCCTTTTTTCTCCCGTGCAGACATTTTGGCACCAAAGTATTAACTCAATTCAACTCAACTGCATTCTCACTCTATCTATACAGATGACTCCTGGCTCCTGAATGGTGCTAGATTCTTTGTTCTTTAAGTTTTTTTTTATTTTGTCGTTGCTCTAGTACTTTCGACTGTAGTATTTATTTTGGCAATCATATAGTCTGAGAGGTGCGAGGACATTTTATAAATCGAACATTTCATTCGTACTCGTATGTCCTGAACTCTCTGGTAGCACCACCCACTACAGTCTATATGAAGAATAGCATCGGCAGGCAGTGCATTCTCGTGGAACGTGTAGAGGAGCACTTTCCAGCGTCACGAGGATCTATGTGAAAATAATTTTTCTTTTTATTTCTTGTCCATGTAACAACATGAGAAATGAGAGTAGGAGGAAGATAAAAATATTGATTTTTGCAATTTCGAGAGGAAAGCATAAAAGAATTCATAGGAAGGAAAAAATTTAAGGTGGAAATGTATGTACAGGATGTGCTTTGGCATTTTTATTCGAGTGGTTTTTTATTTAGCTCTATTGTGCTTAATGAGTCAGAAGGAGTAAGGTTGTATGTTTATTTTATTTTTAATGCTAATTATGTGAAAGTACTTTTTTCTGGGTATTTTATGAATGAATAAACAAATTGTAAGAGAATGCGATAAAGAAGAGAATAATAATTTATTGGTGAAGTTGTAGAATCAATTTGTCTGATGACCTAAATAGATAAAATGGTTTGGGGGGTGTTTTTCTATAATTTTCTTTTGAATAGGTTTCACAAAATTTTCTGTTTTCATTAGCACAATAGTTTTGTAGCGAGCGTTATGTTACGATGATAGAATTTTTAATTTGAAGAGACCGTCTGGAAATTCTGTCTGATTAAATTATTTTGACAGTTTTTTACAATTTGGAAGTGCAAAAGAGCCGAAAATCACTAAATGAGCACAACTCAGGAGGAGAGGGGCAACGGCCGGCGGCGGCGCGCGGCGTAAGTGTTTATTTGAGAATGCACAAGTCACTGTCCTTCTTGACGTCAGTTCCCACAAAACAATTTTGCAATTTGCCAATTTTAAATTTGCCTAAAAACCATGAAACGGTTTTTCCTCAAGAAATTCAATTCTATCTTCCAAAACTCAAAGTCAAAACTCAAGTCATTCATACTTGTATTTGCTTATTTCTTCGGCTTCAAAAGGAACGTAAACAAAATTGTTCTCAATAAGCTTTCAGCTTTTTAAAAGACAAACAAACAAACATTGACAAGAAGGCAGAAAGGTAGGAAAGCATGACGGTATGCCAGGCAGATTGTTTGCATGTCAGGAGGATATTCAACTAAAAGTTTAGAGACTAATGTCATTAGAAAAAATGAATACTTCAACGAATGAGACATTTTCTATCTCCTACATGAAATTGTGCCTGAGGCCCTTTTCTACGTACGCCTCAAAGCAATTTACCCAAAAGCACAGTTTCAAGCATTGTACACCCCGCTCGCCCCGTTTGCAGAACAGAGCACACAGCACACACATATCAAAAAAAAATAATGTTTTCATTTCACTTTTTTCTTGGTTTTTGCCTTCGTCCTTCTTTAATAAACATTAACGTAAACACAAACACACACAGACAAGGGATATGTGTTACTCCCGCACCCACAACCGCATTGCCTTTTAGTGCCAACACGTGAACGAATTTTAGATCAGGATTACTACGAAGGTTTCTAGTTATTCTGAAACTAACATACCTTAGCATAAATTTATTATGCTGGTCTATAGCTGCTCGTAAAATGTGTGAGGTAGTTGTTTTTGAACCAGAAACTCGGCTCAATTTTTCAACAATTGTGATAGTCACTCGTTGGGCGTGAATTGAAGTGATGAAGCTGATCCTAATGATGATTCGCTTTTAGAGGTGAAATTGTACTTTTCATTTTGTGACCGTGTGTGTGCCTGCTTTGAATTAAGCAAGCTTTTTGGGGTAGTTGAATTGAAAGCAATCGCTGTTTTCAAAATTAGATCATATTATAAGGACATGCAATCATTCAGGGTATTCCAAATTTATTTGAACTTTTCTTTTAAAGAAAAACTGTCCTTCTAACTGTTCAAGACCCTAAAGTGATTTTTTTCAAAAACTTAAATATTCAATACCATGAAAATCGCAATCAATTCTTGACTATGGAACAGAATAGTCAGAGTGTTCAGTATTCTTATCCAAGAACACCCATTCAACAACTAGACCTGATTTACTCTTAAGTCTTAACCCTCGGATATGCAACCGATTTGAAAAGAGGACGACTTCGCAGTGTTCTTGAGTCCCTTAAATGATTTGTGCCATTTTGGATTTTGCAATCGCGTGTCTTCTTCAATTATTTCAACAAAAAATTCGCTCTGTGCATGCACTTGTAGTTGTAAGAACAAAATCGAAAAAAGCAAAAAATTATCTACTTTGTGGTTGTTGTCGCGAGTTAGGTTAGATACCAATTTTGTTTCAAAACAACTCAGATTGTTTTAGTCGATAAATTGTGTTTGTATTTGTGGAACAACCTTCTACGTTTGTCAACTCAATTTGTTTATATTCTCTTCGAACAACAACAACAACAATAAAATCAACTCTGAATGCTTTTCATAGATTGAAATCGATAAAGAGGGTTTTTTAGAGCGAAAAGACAATTTATTGTGTTTTTCTTGATATGAAAAAAGTTCATTTACCTCTTTTTTCGTTGAATTTAGTGAAATTGGGGCACTTGGAGGCTAAGAAAGGCATTACAATTCTTAAAATTAATTATATGATGCAAGTGTCAAAGTACATCTTGTCAGGATGTTCTCCAATTAGCAAAGCTGAATGCAACTATAATAATTGCATGTTATGAACGTTAAATGTTAACAGAAACATCAAACAACACTTAATTGGGGTTAAGATGGTATCAAAACTAATGACATGATTAAGAAGTTATTTGCCTCCAAATGAAGGATTAAAGAGGGTAAAATAGTGAGGCTAAGGACTTTCAGTTTCAACTGCTTACAGCTTAATTAAAATGTTAATGTCATTCGACATAACCCAGGCGCGGAGAGGAAGTTCTTAGCAGTTCTTAACAGTTGATAAGAGGATTAACTGAGAATTTATTGCAATTGCCAGTTAATTTTATTCATTCTGTAAGATTTGTAGGTTTTGAGGAGACCATAATTTAATTGAGAATTATGTTTACTAGAATTTTGCTACATTAAAAAAATCGTTTCTTAAATTCAGGCAATACTTGTTTTTAGAACCTTATCTTACCAGTTACTGTAGACAGCTTGGTCCCTGGCAAGTCGACTTCAGTTTTGCATCACAAGTTGGTGGAGGTCTCAAACCGCGTCAAAAATCTTTTTTTCCATTAAAGGAAGACTCTAACGAGCAATAACGAAAGTCTTTAAAAGTGCACCTTGCATTCAAATGGGTGACATCAGTTCATGTTTCATTTCACTTTACCTCACCTAACGTAACGACAATTTCCACCCACGAAAATTACACAAAAAGGAGAGAAGCTAAATGAAAAAAAAGTCTCCAAAACGTGTAACCTCAAAGTGTCGTACTTTCCTTTACCTATGTATATGCAGCTATAGAAAGTTTTACCTTCACACACTCATCATCATAAATGAAGATAAAGGATGCAACTAAAGGGATGCGGTTATTTTACGGTGTGTACTTTTTGTCTGTGCAAAGGTATTCCTGCCATATTTTTATTGTCCTTGTTTGTTTGTTCGTTTTGAATATATATGCTTTTTTCAGCCGGGAGTCGAATGAAGCTTGGCAAAAGTGTTTTGTCGTCGTCGTCGGTCGTGCTCGTCGTGAGCCATTGGTAGCTGCTGCTAGCGTTAGCGTGTTACATTGGTGCACACACGCCTCGCATATTCTCGCATAATTGAAATGCACTCATGAATATGACTTTCATCTGGCGTCATGCAACCAAAAGACAACGAGTACAGAGATGAAACGGAGACGGACGCGGACGTGAGGTGAAAACAGAAAAGATATATGACGTGCTCTAGAGAGCAAGCAAACCTGAAGAACGCTGCAGGAAACACTTTGCATTTGCACACCACTATTTGAGCCCCGCGTGGCCTTTTTGTTGGCATTGTTTCTAGAAGTTTTGGAGGGGCAGAGGGAATTATAAACTTTCGAGCTAAGCTGAATGCGTCGAAAAAGAATGATTAAATTCTGGTAGAGGGTGAAAAACTTCAATCGAGAGTAGTTTGGCCTTTAAGCTTAAATGTCGCTTGTGAGCGAGCAGCAGTTTTGTCTTTTGTGTTGGGTTAAGATGAGTTTTTTTTGAATGTTGATTGGTTTGTCATTTTGAGCTGGAATTCTGATTAAGGGAAAATTCTGAAAAATAGAAACATGATGTTTTCATTTTACCAAAGTTTC
Source organism: Sphaerophoria taeniata (assembly GCA_943590905.1). Taxonomy (NCBI): domain Eukaryota; kingdom Metazoa; phylum Arthropoda; class Insecta; order Diptera; family Syrphidae; genus Sphaerophoria; species Sphaerophoria taeniata. The sequence goes on along the minus strand of OX016540.1, from coordinate 18,833,474 downwards.
ATTAAGGAATATATTCTTCAATTCTGAAGATAACGCTTGCAATTCAACGGAAATAAAAACCAAAAATTTCTCAATGTCATTATATTTCCATTCAATTGTTTTCTATTCTCCGGCGCCATGCACATTTCCCCAAAACGATTCGATGACAACAAGTCGTCGGACGTTTTTGATGGTTTATTTTTGTATGACTTATAGTTTTTTCTTTAATTTTGTTTTTCTGAACCGGAAGTGTTGCTGCACCTTTTATAAGTACCTTTTGCATAAACCACTCACAAATCGATACACATGAATTCCAAAGCTTCTTGCAAGTAGCCTTGACAAAACTCATCGATTCATCGACCCATGTTTCCACATTCGTATAAATATAGAAGGGTGGGGCTCTTATGGTCATGTTGTATGCTACATTCTCCCGTAACATACCACGCCCTTTTTCTGACTTATGCTTAATTTGGGAAACAATAAATTTTCTTCCTTGGATAGAGCATGAGTTTATGTTTTGACAGTGACGACAACGACAGGCGTTCAAAATGAAAACACCTTGGTTCGGGTTATTTTCTTTCTTAATCGCATAAGCATTCCTCATGAGAGTTTGAGGCGGATTAATCAACAGTTTTAATGAGGATTGCTAATATAACAATTACCGGATTAGGCTAGAGCTTATTTTCGGAATGACAAACAAATCATCGGAAATTAAATGAGATTAGGAGTTAGGAGGAAGTAAAAGGAGAAATGTGCCTTTGATAGATTTTAATATTCTCACTCTTTGAGAAACCCTTGAGGCAAGGTCCTTGCCGCAAGGATGTTTTCGAGATAATAAAATCTTTCCTTCCTCTGGGTTCTGAAATGTTGCTGCCATTAGAAAATTTGTTGCTGTTGGGAAACACTTTCAGCTCAGATAATATTTAAATAGAAATCGATACGGCAGATAAGACTAAAGGGTAGAGAAATATCAATCTTGGATAATGCTTCTTATATCTTGAAATTCCTTGAATAATTTTAATGTTTGTTGATATTGAATTTCCTTTCGAATAAATTGAGGAATTCGTTGGGTAAAGAGTAGGTACCTATTTTTAGAAAATTTCCATTAGCGATTTTTTTTTTAGCTTACGTTTACGTTTTTTTTTTTGTTTTTTGTTTGCCGACATATTTAATCTCATAACACAATTTGTCGTTGAACCAAAAAAAAAAAAAAAACAACAAAGAAGAGGAGATTACACAAGCTTGCTTAAGCCAAAATTATTCCATAAAAACACATGTGAATGTACTTCTCTTGCCTCCTTACTGAATAGCTTACCAGCTACGGTGTCCATTATGTCTGCTCACCTGAGCACGGTTACGTTACCTTACAAAGAGTACCATTCTTCTGAAGAGTTTATTCCGAAGAAGTTTCAGTTCTCAAATCAAAAGAATAACTCTTGCATACATGAAGACATTTTCTTTCATAAGTTTAAAATTAAAACTTTGTTTTTTGGGTAATTTTGAAAGCAGGCCTTTGGAATATGCAGCTAAAAATTAAACTACGGTTGGGTTCGCAACTGTTAAGGTTTCCACAGAACTCGAGCTGTGAAATTGTTTAATTAATTTTTCTGCTCAAAGTGTTGAGACCTTGAAAATCTCAGAATTAATGTGCCAAGCAGTGAGTTTTAAACATGTAGCTCTGCTTAGAAAATTTTGTTCACAAAAAATCAAAAGCCCTTTTTATGAGAACAATTAAGAGAGTGAATATGTGGTTTGAACCGCCAAAAAAATACAACATAAGGCGGAGCCTTTAGATCGGATTCATGATGCATGAAAGCATGTGATGCTTTTGAAATTAAAACAAACAAAAAATTGGTTTAAATGCTGATTTGTCTCCGAAAAGGATTGAATTAACAGAATCCTAAAATATTTTTCGAAAAACGTTAAGTCGCACGAACAAAACACCAGTCCAGAGGATCAACTCTGGAAATAAAGTTGACGCTTAATCAATTGTGAAAGTAATTGAGCATTCAGCTCACTTCCACTGTCTTTTTGCAATTTATGTTATCGATGCTTAGCTGATTAACTTTTGAAAATAAAACGTTAGTCAGCATGGCTTTTTCCTCATGTCGGAAAAAAAATAAAGACCGGAATACCAGCGTATACACCTAACCAAAGAGTCGTTTTTAATGGATGTACTTTTTGCACGTTCTGTCTGTTAGAACTCCATCAAGTTCTACTGAATTGTTGTTCGTAAATATCCCTCCAAACTTCACTGACTTTAATCTCATCTCTACTAGGAGGAAAAGAGTAATTTCGTTTTTATGTGTTGGTCATAGTCCGAAATAAGCAGAAAGCTGTAATGCGATTTAACTTCTTATCATATCTAGTCTATTGATCCTGACATTCAGCAGTTCTGTCTGCATCTGCTTGCATCATTTCATTCTTCTTGCTTCTTATTGCACAAGTTACGCTTTATGGACGTCTAATCTAAAGAGTTTAATTTTCAATATCTTGCAAAAGACCCCCGAAGAGTACTTTTAATAATGAAAAGTCACCAAACTGAACTTTTCAAGGTTTCTCTCAATTTCATTTCTTCTTCATCCATTTTAATTAAACTCATTTAAAACCAAAAACTCTTCTTCAAGATAACAAGGTCTACAAGTGACATTCGAGACAACATCAATTGGTTTCCTTCGGATAGAAAACCATTTTTTTGTTTTGTATTTGTGTTTATCTTTGACAAACATTTTGATCCTTACAAGAGGACGAAATTCTCCAATTCTATTCAAAAATTCTATCGATTTCATTTAAATTGAAAACTTCCAAGGCAGCCTCAAAAATGTCGATATCTGAACTCAACAGTCTATTACCACGAATTCAAATCACTCCCATCCTTTGGCGAAAAAAAGGCATCCTTAAAAAGAAAATGCTTCATAGCAATTTCCGAGCGCAAACTGATTGGTTTTTATTGGGATCATTCTCATTACCATTGCCGTCATCGTCGTCGTCGTAGTCGGCGTTGTCGGGCTCGACTTGAACCATAAAAACGACAATAACCCTTATTATGAATGCTATAGTCTTTATTACAACGGTTAACCTTTAAAAATTCTTTTTTTTTTCTAACTCATCCTGCTTCCCCATATTCCCATGAAGCCCATGAATGTTGGCTTTAATGAGTCACACAAATTGGAAATGCTGTTGAATGTTTTTGTTTTTCTTTTTTTTTTTGTGAAAATTCCACTCGAATGGTTGAGCTTATTTTTCCATTTGAGTTGATTTCAAGCCCCCAACATTACTATTGATGTTAGAATGCAAATGGCGGCTGCGTTGTAGAAGTTTGAGTGTCTGTCCTAGCAGTTCCGTTGGATGTTAAAATGGCAAATCAATATGACAAGCTTCCGGTATGGTGGTGGAGGGATAAATCATCATCCCAGCATGACCGCTATCTCACCGCCTTGCACCCAGATGCTATTCAAAATAAAACGAACAATATACCATAAAGGTCAAGCCGCTACCCTGTTGTGCATTTTTATTAAGATAGGCACCTGCTGGCTGCGGGGGTATTCTTATGACTGTGTTGTTGTGTAGATCCTCTGACAAGTCAAGAGATGCTTATTGAAATTGCTTAGCTGCTGGAAGCATCATCATCGCATCCTCATCCTCCTCAGTCTCATTGCTGAAATCCTCATCTTCGTCATCGTCAAAGCTTCTCATCCCAGGCGATTTGACTATGATGAGGATCAGAGAATGGCATCGACATTCTGCCGATAGGGAGGATGGTTTGTGGGAGGCGGTTATGTTGAGGAAGGTTCTTTTAAGTGAGATAAAAATGAACTCTTTGTTTGGGTGCCTTAATAGCATTTTTTTGTTCTTATCTTCTTTTTGTGTTTAAATGTTAGGAACCAGTGTGGGATGGATTGGTTTGGCAGTGGAAAGTGGCGTTTTATTATTATGATGAAGGGTTAATATAATGAGGCTCATGCAAGAGATCGGAAAAAGCCACACAATTTCCTTTGTCTTTTCTTCTTTGGATATTGAAGGAGAATTCAAAATGAACAAACACAGAGAGAGAAGATTTTGTTTGTTCTTCTGTCAGGCTCTTCGATGTCGATGTCAATGTGTTGGGTGCTCTAAGCTCAGTCATAAAAATATATAGAACATGTGTCTGATTTTATTCTGAGATAAGAGAAAAGGGCGTTCACAAATTTGTTGCAAGAAAGAAAAAAATACAATTTTACTTCATTAAAAATTGGATTTTCTTAGATGACATGCTTTGCTTAAGTAATAGTGTTTGATCTGGAATATTGTTCAAATTGTAATTAACCTGACGTAAGCAAGTCTTAAAAGATGTCTTGAAAAGAGGTGCCCACACTAAAATTGATATCGACCGGTTTTTGTTTCTTTTTTGTACATTAAGCTGCAAAATGGGTCAGATTCATCTTTTGTTAGATGGAAACCAACTTGAAAATTGTATTTTGCTCAAACGGAAATAGGTCTCAGCCCAAATATAACGTTAAAAAAGTGGTCCGGAGTGTGTATTTCATTCTGTTTTGGAATCCAAATTTGTTTATCTCAGAATTTGCATTTGTACTGCTGTCAAAAATTTCTTTTTTAAACACAGTGGTGATCCTTAAAAATCGATGCCGAAATTACACGCTCCAATTCCTTCCACAAACCAATTCCATCCTCGGGTATGTGTATATTTTGCTCCCATTAAATATTAAAGCTGTGCTATTCAAGTCAAAGAAAGCAAAGAGAGACAATTATAAACCTTGAACGGGAATGGTCGGTTTTAGTAGTTCTCATCGTCCTCATCAGAATCCTGCCGCGTAAAATGGCAACTACTAGCGGTGATGACAAGATATTTTCCACTCAATAATGGCGCAAGCGAAAGAACACCGGAAACTTTGTTCTTTTCTTCTATCATCATCGTCATCACCATTATGTCAGTGTGTGTTGTCTATCCTTCTATCTCGTCGGTACATTGGTGTCGTTTAGAAGCTGCCCTAGTCTCATCGCGTCTCAACTTCGTCCTGTGGATTGTCAGACAGAGAATGGAAAGGGAACATCACACCACATTAAACTTATGAAAATAGCATACAAGATTAAAATTAATGAAAATGTGTTGGAAAGTGTTGAGATTTATGTTGCTAACGTGGCAAAAAGAAGCCAACATGTAGTTTTGTGTGGAAGAGTATGTGGTTGGTTGTTTGAAACAGAGAAGAGTTGGGTTAAGAAATTACGGTCAGTTTTGAAATTGTGTAATTTTCAAGAAGTAACATTTAATGAGGGCTTTGCTTTGATGTTTACGACCATAACACTCTTCTTCGATTTACTACAGTAGACTAGAAGGAGGGTATGAAATAAACATAAAAGCTGATCTAAATTCCATAACTGATTTACTTTGTTTTGATACCAATTTCTTACTTGGTTATACGGCTTCTAGAACGATTAAGATATCAGGGAGAAACAGTGCCGATTGTCGCTCATTCTTTGATCTAATTTAAAAATTAAAACTGCATCTAACGCACAATGTTGACCTTGTTATCCTCGAACTCTCGTTACAAACTTCTCCACAATTCACACACTCGGCAGAATTAAGTTCAAAACCTTCTCCAAAGACTACTACTCAACTTTTCGTTGAAAGTTCAAACAAAAGTGCTTTTTCTTTTTCATGCACCGAAACGAAGACTCCGAACATAAGCGAAACTTTGTTGAAGTGAATTAGGTGCCTGCACACTGCGCTGGAAATCCTAAAGACGATCTTCTGTTTTCTGTAAAGTATCCTTGAATTTTCACCCTCAGTCACAAAAACAGCAAGAGTGTACCACCACCAGAATTTGTCGTTAATAAGTTGTTACTACATTTTACGCCAAAGTGGTGGTTGGTATTCATACAAACATGCATATATCGTTCCACATAACTTGGTATGTGGGTCATTAAGCGGGATAGCGGCACATTATAAAGAACATTTATCGCACTCTAAGTCATAAAAAGCTATACGGAACCTCAATTTGCCAAGCTAACGAGAGTGTTCGTTTCAAGTATAGTCAAAAGAGAGACCAAGTCGTGGATTAGAGGTTATCGTTATTCTTATCGTTTTTTCCTTTTTTTCTCCCTTTTCTCCAATATTTAAATCAAGCTCCTTTCATTCATATACCATGTACCTACTCTGGGGCCGGTTGCGATGGCTGATGTTGATGTGGAACTAAAACTTGGTTCCCTCTTTGATACCGTGTGTATGTTTGATGCATAATACATTTAACCCGACAGGAATATTTCATTAGCGTTGGGTTCGGTTGGCAAATTGACTGGCCGGGATTTCCTCTTTTTTCTTGTTCCTTCCGTTTGTTGTACGAACCAGCGAACTGGAGTTCGACTCACCTAATATTTATGGAATTGCAGAACGAACCCCATCATATTCATCACAATATATATCCACTTTCACTGCGCGGGAGTCCTTTGGCAATATGTAAATTTGATGAATGTGTCGACTCTTGTGTGCCACATATAGCGCACATCAAACAGGAACAGAAAAAAAATAACAAATGAGAAGGAATAAAAAATTAAGCTCGGAAGGATATTATAGCCTTGGATGGGGTATGACGCGAACGGCACTTGCACTTGGAACTAAGCGTGACGATTAGTCTTGAGTCTTATATTTTCTTTCAAGACGTCTATCGAGGTGGGAATTCTAATGAAATGTATTGCTGTTCATTTTTTCCACTGTCTCTTTGTGAGAAGAATAGAGGACGACATGCCACTGCCACTGCACATTTATCTAATTTATTCGCATTTCCAATGTTGACGTGAATTGAATTGCAAATGCTTCTCTGATGACACAGAGTCAGGTTTGTGTGGTTGTTTGATCGACCTACAGCGGGCGGTTTCGGCTTTAATGGTAGATTTAACATTCAGACATGCGAGAAAATGTCCTTCATTGTAATAAAAAATAAATTGATAGATGAGTTTTATTTTTAATTTTTTTTCTATTTTTTTTTTCTGTTAAAAGAAATCCTTATGCCAACATTACAAACAGGATAAAAATTGGAAATCACTGAAACACCTTCGATTTATGCAAACAGAAGATGGATTGAGTTATTTTGCTCACGTTCTCAATGTGTAACCAGTCACAATGCAAACAGAATTTTTAATATAAATTGTCCTAAGGCTCAAGTGACATCTTTGACACATTCGACTCGTGTCGTATATGTATCGACAAGAAGTTTCGAAATTCATTTTGGGCTATTACCGCTTGTTAAATGATTGCAATTTCGTTTATTTGTCTCTGTACGTGATTAAAAAATAATATTTTTTGTGGGTTCTTAAGTGGGTTTAAATTTGTGAAGAATTATGTTGTTTCTGTTTCCAGACTTTCTGCTTTCAAGCATTGAATGTTTTAAAGGCGGTGCTTTCAGAAAATAGTAAGAAAATTCATAAATTATTCTGTTACGCTAACTTTGGTTCACTCGGGCGTATACGTACTTTTTGTGTGTTGGTTTACTCGGTTTAAATTAAATCAAAATAGGAACAAATTGTCTATTGTTTAAGCTACACAGAAGACAGAACCTACACAGATGTATGCACGTCTACTATTGCAGGTTAATAATGTCAACCTAAAACCAAAACCTAGCATGGACGCTATAGCTACAAATACAATATTATTAAATTATTGTATGATGGAAATTAACAATATTTTTCTTCTACTCAAAAATAATCCCCATTTTGGAACTGCCAATCCACCCTTAAAAATGATTCAATTTCGTATTTTTATTAATCATAAAAGAGCCGAAATTTGTAATCTTACAATGTAATTTCAAGCCATTTTCTTCACTACGAGTTGAACTCAACTTAAGGATTTTTATTCTCAATTTTTGATTTTGATTTTCTTCACTCACATTTGACAGTTTCAACTTTCGACTCTCAACTCTCAATTTAATCAACTTCTGATTTAATCAACATCCGCAGTGCCTTTCGAAGATGCGTCCTCATCGGCGCCCATCAGAACCATTGAAGTATTAAAATATTCGCGTACTTTTTGATGTTCTTGCGCTAAGACACGTGCATTATCTGGTACAACGCGTCGATTACATAGAACACCTCCATGGCGCCAATCCATTTGCGTGAGCCGGAAAACTCAAAGGGTTTGTCACCGATGTCGAGCAACACCTGTTGGATCTTAAAAAGTCGATGGCACCACGAGCAGACAGTCTGGAGCGTACGATAGGTACAACCCCAGCCCATATCTTTGTGGCCATCACAATTGTAGTGGAAGTTTGATTTTTCCACGCGTCAGGAAAGTACAGCCATTTTTGGTGGCCGGCTCTAGAGCATAATGGACGTTCTTCAATAAAGGATATACATAACTTGGCTGCTGGGTTAGATTCAGATTTTGCAGCGCATTGAGGCTGCTTTCAGGTGTGATGATTTCATGTCAATTGACGATGCTTATCACTTGAATTTTTGTTCGGTTGTCTTGTCATCGTTGTTGATCGATGCAAATGTCCATGCCCGAAATTGTTAGGTTTTTAGGGTTGCAATTGGGAGATTTTCAATTTTTCTCGCGGGCAAATAAATTTCACACACAAAATACTTGAAATACAATTCAAGAACTCAATTCAAGTTTTGGGGGCGGCTTTCTGAACTACATTTATTTTTGATGCAACGGCGCGGCGAGTCTAAAATAAAATAATTTTTTGAATATTTGGTATCAAACAATTGAAATGTTGAAATTGAAACAAACGTATTTGTCAAAAATATCCCAGGGAAATTTTGAAAAAAAAATGAGAGAATCCAGTGAAGATGTTCAACTTGTCCCTTAATTCTCAAGTTTTCCTGAACTCTAGAGTTGGCCAACTTGAGAGTTTCCTCCAAATTGAGCAAAACGGCTCTTACTTTTCTTTCAAACAACTTCTCCATTTATAGCGAATTTCCCATTCAATTTTGTTTTCTCTTGAAGTCCATTTCATAAAATTTATTGAAGGATTTATTTATGTTAAACAAGAGTCAATTTATTTTTATTTAAATTCCAAAACAAATTTATAGTTTTCCAAAAATTTTTGACACAATTGACTGTAAATTTCTTTTGGTTACAACTTTTATTCTGACAGGAGTCAACTTAACGAAACAAAACGCATTTGTCAATCTCTCCACCAATACACATAAATAAAATAATATTTATTTCAAATACTAACGCACATTATTCAAGCTTCCCTTCTGCTAAAGGCTGCACTGCGCTTTTACGGTATATTATTTTTTTATTATTTAAGCTTCCAATATCTTAGCACAAATTGTCTTACATAAACAATAAATTCTTTTCTTTTATAGCCAACACTTGACCAGGTAAACACTCACATGTAGCTTCTAAGTGCACACTTTACAACACAGGTTATGAATGTTATAAAATGTTTTCAAAAGCTTCGCTCGTTTAAGACAGTTGTGAGCTTTTCAATGTTTAAACTTACAGGATGCTTTTATTTGTGGCAACTTGAGCAACTATGGTTTGAAGTTTTCTAACAAGCTTGAAAGTTTGTTGTTCTTCCTTAAACAAAAGCTTTATCGATGTTTTTACTAACAATCACTAGATGGCGGGTCAGATCCTTTTTTTTCAAAATCTGTTCGTTTCAACAGAAACTTTATTTTTTGTTTTGTTATTTAAAAAAAAGAAATTAAGGACAAAAGAGAAAATGTGAAAAATAAACAAACGCAAAGCAATTACCCTAAAAGGTATTTTTGTTCTGTTTGCACTTCAAATTATTTGGTACGATGCTCAAAGAACCATCTAATCTAAATTTTACCTGAAAACCATTGTCATAAACTTACCTTCCGCAATATTTAACTGAGGCATTTTCGTTTCCTTTGCACCCAAGTAACAAGGACAAAGATTTCTGGATTTCTGAAATAAACCAAATCAATAAAACGAAAACAAACATATCTGGGACTCGTCCAAATCTGAGACTCATCTCTCGTATATTTGGTTCGTAGTTAATTTATTTTAATTACTAAGAGGTTTTTAGATAAATTGATATTATCCTGGGAATGGGCACAAGGTTAATTACCCAAGCTGTAGGTCGTTGGTATTGGAGGATTCGTATATTTATTGCTGGTTAGGAGTGATTTATTGGCAAAAAGAACCCAACAGACGACCACATGCTGTAAATATAAGAATCACAACAGAAGATACACTCCATGATGCATTTTTAAGGTTAGGATTTTGTTTGCAATAATTTAAGGCCATAGATTTATTGAATTTGATCAGGTTTAAGGCAATTTGAAGTGCAATGACAAATTGTGCTCAAAACTTTCACTTTGAAATAAATGATTGAATTGTTTTGCTCGAAAAAGAAGAAGTATAAAATGGGTTGTCTAATGATAATATAATAAAATGGCTAACCGAAATGGCTTACCCGGAATTGTTTAAAACAAAACATTAGAATAATTAAAAAACCAAAATGAGGTAATTGAAAAAAAAACATTGGAAATATCCAATCACAGTGCTGCCAAACAGTTGTTGTGTGCACGGTGTGTTCGCGAATAAATGTCTTTAAGACTCAACCTCAAACCTTAAGGTGGGCTTACAGCGGCGGTGTGCACATTACTCCAACACGACAAAAGTTGTTAAACATGTTGTTGAATTTGAACCCCATAAATGAAGAGTAAACACACTCGAATTTCGAGAGCTGGGTCGACTAGTTTAAATAATTCTTCTATTCAGAAATGATAACTCAATGTTGCGCTTATAGTTTTGTAACAAACCGTTACTATTTTCAACCGCACCGGCAACCTGACCCTACGGACTATTTCGTTACGACCACAACCAACATCGTATTCAATATACGTTCAGTTGTACAGAACAAAATTATTCTTCGTATAATACAACTCACACCGTGTATCTGTACAAATATTATGAAGTAAGAGTGGAATATCAATAGCAATTCGAAGCTCATACCTACCGTATTAAAAATACAACTAATACTGGGTAACCTGACACTTCCCACCTTTGCTAGTATCAATAGGAGAAAGCAGTTTGCGTATTTTTTACGAAATTTATTATTGGCTCCTTCGAGTTGGCCCCGCCGTTTGCTCAGCGTTTGCTCCTTCTGAGCTAGCCATTTATTTGCATATCCGAAACCGAGATACCATTCCATCGGGGAGTGGGGTCTTACAGAGTATACCATCTCCTTCAGAGTTTGGTCATATAGAGTTTACCTGCTCCTCACCAGAGTTTGGTCGAACAGACCTACTCCTAACAGAGTTCGGTTCTATTCAGTTTATACCTTCTAACAAACTTCGGTCGTATTCAGTGTTTACCTTCTCCTTGCAGAGTTTGGTCGTACAGTAAATACCTACACTGCTGCTGTCGTTTTTGCTACTATAGTAGTATTTTACTCCTTTCGAGAGTCAAATGCTACTCTACTACCCTTAGACGAAATATACTCCCCAAACTTAGTGAACAAGATCTATCTATATTCCAAGTAGTATGAGATAAAACAAGAATCGAAAATCAAAATTCTCACATTTCTTAGCTCATTTATGTTCAATCAGTGAGAAAGTTGGCCTAAATTTAAGTCAAAGTAACCAATTTACGAAAATTGCAAAACATTTTAACGTAAATTTTAAGGTTCCTTAAACTACACACCTAATTCCACACTTTAATTACTCGAAAATGTTGAAAAAATGAGCCTGCATTTTTTAAACACGCTTTTATGGATCAAGATCACTTAAGTCTGTATTTGTAGGCACGTTAATGATTTTGGATCACTACAACCTACACTGAAGATCCAGAAACGAAATTATAAGCATTAACAGAAAAGTAAAAGTTGAAAACTAGATTAAACATTTTGTAATGAAATAAATAAAATTCAACTGGAGGAATTACTATAAATAGAACTGTAAGAAAACCTTACCTTTTTAATCACAAGACCTTAGTCTGAAGTGCTATTTTCTATGCAGTTCCGTTGTTAAATTTATAATTAAGGGACAACTTGGGGAACTTTTAAATATCAATTCGTCAGAAAAGTGGGAAACTGGCGAAAAAGAATTATAGGCAAAAACAATTGATTTGGAGCCGTTTTCTTCACTTATTTCAACTTGTGAACCTTTGCAGTTGACAAACTCAAGAGTTGAATTTTAAAGGCAAGCTGAAGATTGTTTTTCTTTACTTACGTAACGTTAAATTCAGAGTTTTGAATTTGAAAGTAGTAGTAGTAAGTAGTTATGTTAAAAACATGATTTTTTTTTGCTTTTGAAGACGGTGAAAGCAGCTACGCGATGAAATTCAGAATCAAGAAGAAAAAAGACGACAGATACCTCTTCATAATGACATAACAGCCTCCTCCGGCAAAAATGTTCTCTAGGAAGTACCAGGCCAAAATGACGATACAGGAAACTACTTTTGTGTTCGAAGAGGCGCAGTGTCATAAGTCCGTAGGTCATAAGTCCGTAAAGGACTTTTGACCCATTTAGGTGGGTCAAAACTTCATAAATCAAATGTGAACTTATAACTCACGTAAGTGAGTCAAATGTCCGTCAAAATTTCCTACGAAATTCTGACCCAAAGCTTACGGTTTTTTGGAGTCATTCTCTCTGAGAAGCGAATGCTTCCGAAAATTGTTATTGGTTGCGTTCCTTTCACTTACCTACTAGCTAGTATTTTTTTTACAACCTTCAGTAATACGTACTCTCTTTTAAATCTTACATCGGCAAATAGTAATCAAGAGCATGGTTTTAATATGCCCAATGTAAACATATCTGCGTTTGATAGCTCTTGTAAGCTTCACTTCCTTCGAGTTTTTTGAAACTTGGCTTGTTTTTTGGTGCGTTTTCATTCATTTTGAGTAGATATCTTTTTTCACTGTCGTCTGATGATTATGACGATCTGGAACATTTAGAATCGCTTTGGTTTTGTTGGGAGCGAAATGAGCGGAAAAAATTTTGCCCAAAAGAGAATGAATTTGGGGTGTGAAAATAAAAAAATTCGCACGAATTTTTTTATTTTCACACCCCGAATTCATTCACTTTTGGGCAAAATTTATTCCGCTCGCTTCGCTCGCTAGCTGTTATTGTACCTGATTTATATGCTGGTTCAAAATATATTTTTGAAATAATGTTTTAAAACATGTGAGACTGAGTCAAGGTTTAGTATTGCAAAAATTGTACTTACGTCTGCATCCAGATGATGCATGAAAATTAACATCCCATTATAATACAAAAATGGCTTTCTGATGGAGCTGTTGATGTTATAGAAACAGCTCAGTTATTTAAGGTGACAAAAAGAGGCAATGAGATGAAACTGGTTTCAAGTACAGTGTGCTTGTAGAATGCCCTACTCTCACCGAACACCAAAGTTCAGAAGAAAGTTTTCATGGAGAAGAGTTTCCTTTAAGTCACATAGACTTAGAGCATGCACCATATTCACTTAGATGTAATGAAGGAATTGAGCGAAAAGGAGAATGAAGATGACGATGGTTCTCTAAACAGAAAAAACTGAAAACGCTATGCTTTGTGGAATCTGCATCAATAACCAGCGTAATGTTTCACAAGTATAGTTGAAACAGCAAATCATTTCAAAACGAAATTTTGTGCCCCTTTCGCAGACTAATAGTGACAAAGAGCGCGAAGGTGTTTTTCGGAATTATTAGTTAATTATTCAAATTCAATTTTGTATTATGAAAGAATCCTAAATTATTCTGTTTTCAGTTAAAAAAAATAAATTATTTCATTCAATCTTAAATTTGTTGGTTAAAGACCTTATGGCTCTTTTAATTGCGGACTTTTGGCTCACTTAGGTGGGTTATAAGTTCATAATCGATTTATAAACTTTTGACTCACTTAAGTGGGTCATAAGTCCTTTACGGACTTATGACCTACGGACTTATGACACTGCGCCGTTCGAAGACCCGCCAATCAAAGAAATCTCTTGGGAAAGAGTATAAACCCTTAAAAATGAACGCAATACATAATTATTGTGTGCATACAGATAGTGCATAGTCACTAGTCAGTTAGATTTTAAAACATTTTTTCCCTATACTCTATTCATACTTTCAAAGCCCAAGTCTTCGTTATTTTCTCTTCGCTTTATGATGATACCTTTAATATTTGTTTAATTAAAAAAAGTGTTTTACTAAATGCAGAAAACACACAATATCTGACAGAAAAGTGTACGTATGTTTAATGATCTAATTCAGTTTTTTGGCAGTTGAGAACAATAATTTGAGGGTGTCAGCCTCCAATGAACCAACTTAAATCGAAATTTAAGGATAAAATCATCAAGTTGATATCAACTTCGATTGAATAAAAGGCTCCTCCTATCCGACAAACACACACTTTGGGTTTTAGAACTTCTAAAAATTTATAAGAAACTAATAAACTTCAACCACATCATTTTTGAAACTTAAAAACGATCTGCAAAATCCATTATAAGTGATACTTTTTTCCGATAAATCGGGCTAAGTTCCTATAGTTAAAAAATTATACTACCCAAATATAGAAAATACTCCTCGAAATAATTCAAAAATACTCCCCATTACATTTTTGAAACTACAGCACTGAATACCTACTCCTAACAGAGTTTGGTTTGGTCATCCAGTGAAATACCCAGAGAGAGATACGTGGCCTTAAAAAATAAATAGAGTGGCGCGACAGCTCTTGAAGAGCCAAAGCCAAGGCCTAAGTGACTTACTCTCATCAACAATTTTCTGGAGACGTGTTAAGAATTGAGGGGACCTACAATTTAACGCCGATTCCGAACGGCAAAGTTGAGAAGCACTTTTTCATGACAGATTGATACTCTTGGAAGTGGAAGAGGCAGTGTCCATGAAAGGTGAAATAAAAACTTTATGGGCACGAGTAGGACTCGAACCCACGACGTTCTGCTTAGCAGCACCTAACCACTAAGCTACGGGCAGATACGTGGTCTTACCGTATTTTATTAAGTATTGTATTTAAAACTACTGAATAAAATCCTAGAACTAAAGAAACGAACTGGATGATTGTTGAAATAAAATTATAAACTGAATTTTGGGAATTTATATTGACTGAAGATATTGATTGGTAATTGGAAGAGTTTCAAACTTCTTAACTTGAGTTTATTTGCTTTACTTGAGTAACACCCTGGACATCCGACGAGTAATACCTCCGCCTTAGAAAAAAAGCAGTTACAGTTTTTCGGTTGCAATACATTCGCAATCTAGCAGTGTTGCTTGTTAACATTCTTCAAAAAGCTACTTATTATGCAAAATGGTTCGAAAGAATATGGAAGGACCTCGACACTATTTTTAAGAATCTTTTGCAAAAAAACAAAAATCATACTCATTTTCTGACTAAACAAAAATTCTTTGAAAACCACAAAATTTGTCTGAAAGTTTGCAATTCCTCAAAACGATAAATTCCTGTTTTTGATGAAGAATAATTTGAATATTTACATTTTTCCCTCGAATATAAATTTCCAACTCACAAATGACATGCAAACACATAAAATCTTAAAAATCCTTAAAACTTTCTTTTTCACTTCTCGATGCCACTGTGTATCCTTCCAGCAAACAATCTCACAAAAAATTCCGACAAAACTTCTTGAGAAGTATAAAATTTCTTTGCTTATCATTGAAATTCAAATATCATACAAATTTTAATACGAAGACTTATCGTAACCAAGTAACTTCATAGTGCGGTATATCTTAAGGATCCTTGTTGCTTTGTTGAAAAGCACATGATCCTTCTTTGCAATATTGAGTGGCTGCAGTCTGTTTCGTGTCTTAAGTCTTTCACGTGAATGTGTCTTTAATTTAAGGAATGTAAATAGTTGCATTGAAAAGTTTTGCTTTGCTGTGGTTTTGTGAAGGTTTTCAAATCGCTTTGATTTTTCTTGTATGAAAAATGTACTTGAATGAAAATCAAATACGCAGATGGAAATAAAAATTACTTGAATGAATACGTAGTTCGGAACAAAATTGTCAGGACGCGTGTATTACTAACACCACTTTATGGCAAAATAGAAAAATGAAATGTTTAATGACATGTTTAATTTTCCGTTTCATCTCGGTGAGCGTTGTTCCACAATCCTGAACAACCCAACCTACTTATAATTTTCACACTTGGTCACCCACAATTAAATGTTCTTTCCTTGTCCCTGCAATGGTATGATAAATATAAAAAATTGACATGGAAATTAAGTTAATTGAAAGGAAATTGCTATCATTTTTCGACTTTTCGCCCATAACAATCTGTGGAGAAATGATAATCGTAATATTCGCTAAAATTTTGTTAAAATAATGTCATCTTTTCAGTTCATTAATTTTCAATGAATTTGTTAACAATAAATGCATTTTATAATTTTCACGATTTAAACATATCAAAAACTCTTTAAATCGAAAATGTTTTAAAATATCAAGAATTAATTGCAGTTCAAAACTTTAATGAATGATTATGTAACTTATTGAAAGATATTTTGCATACCTACACAGTAATTGTAGTAAATCCACTCAAGGGATATTTTAAATTAAGATTTAAATCTCTTTAAATTCCCCTTCAGCCTGAATTTTACACAAAATAATGATATTTCTCGTGTCAGTGGAATAAATTATATATTTTGTGAAATCATAAAACATGCGCTTTATTCAAAAGTTTTACGTGAAACAAATTCATTCGCAAGCAAAAACATATCGTGACATATTGCCATTAGCCTCGTTTTGCTTTCCACACAAACATTTTTTTACTTCAACCAACACCCTGGACTTCATGGTCATAGTGAAATAATTGACGTTGGCGTCTAGACAAGGCCGTCGACGCTTTTGTCAGTAGCCGGCTACACCTCTTACTTTATCAGAGAGTTACTTACAACAATTGGCAGGATATAACCACAATGAACCTCTAGCTCAAATTTAATCTCTGTGTGCACGTTCTCGACTAACAGAGAGCACCTATGGATGGAGCACATCCTGTAGATGGGAATAATGCCAAACCAAAAATGTAAGTGTTTTTGGCCAGGACATTGTTCGCTTGCTTCGACATCTTTGTAACTCTTTTATCGCTAGCGCCAACATCACTTTAAACTGCGACTTCAAGAACGTCATACCATGTTTTTCTTATTTTTGAAATTATATTAACTTGCCTGAGCAGTTAAATGTTTGTAGGTGTCTGCAATGCATATATACACATATTTTCATATTTCTGATACTTTGAAAAATAGGCCACAACATTGTGAGCCAAAATATTTAAGGAATTTCAAGTGAGTCTTTCTGCCAACAATCAAATTAAAGTGACTTGCTCTTGTACTTTTAAATTTATTTGATTTGTCAAAAAAAAAAACGAAAATTTAGTCCATCCGATAGGCGAAAAAACGAAGCTCATGTATTTTTAAATCGATTGCATGTCAGTAAATCATTCGTATTCTTATTAAGGATCCACTTCCACATTTTTGAGCCTCATGTTCGTTTTATATGCTGCGCTTGAGGGATATACTTAATTCGCTTTAGAGAGTTTTGTGGGTTAATGTGTTTGCTGTGCCGACTTGTCGCGTCACCATTTTCTGGTGTTTTTTCCTTAAGAAAATATCAATTCTTTTGAATTGATAGAAAAACTTTGACCACCCTTCTTATTTATCTATTTGCTTTTGGATTTAGCAAAAATATGTCCTGATTTTCTTGTCATAAATGATTTATTTCTGTTTGCATTGGAAAACCAGAGAAAAAATAGTTTGAATTGGTGATTTATTTGGCTGATGTAAGTCATAACTGTGGGAGAAACTTGAGCATTAAGTAAAAACGAAATGTTGATTTTTTATTTATATACTTAAATTTACATGGCAACTGAGTACAGAATTGTAACTGGTTGTACCGAAACATTCGACCGAAGAATTAATTTGCTTCGTTCTCCATGATTCTCATCATTTCGAGTACCTTCAAATTTTGATTTTGGGAAATAAGTGTGAGCTAATTCAGATTCCTGCTGCTAGATGTATTTAAAAAAAAAGTAAGAAGAGACTATAAAAATAAATAGAGTGGCGCAACAGCTTTTGAGCCAAGGCCTAAGTGGCTTACACTCATCAACAATTCTCTGAGTGCGTGTGAAGAATTGAGGAGAACTACAATTTAACTCCGATTCCAAACGGCCAAGTTGGGAAGCACTTTTTACATGACAGATGGATCTTGTTTTGTCAGTTCTTCGCAAGAGGCAATACCCGTGAAAGATGAAATAAGAACTTAATGGGCCTGGCCACGAGTAGGATTTGAACCCTCGACGTTCTGCGTAACAGTGAACGCTTATAACCACTACCCCATGGGATTAGTCTCAATATTTCTTATTTATTTGCTGCGATTCGGGTCCAATCCGATTTAGTCAGTCCACTCTTGCGTGCATCAGGAAAAAAAAAACGAACTTTTGAGGTTAAACACAACTTACTTCTTAATTTAGAAGTTCTTTTTCATAACTTCGTATTTATGTGTGAAGTTTTGAAAGAACCAGCGTGCAACCGAGTCTTTTATATTATTTTGCTTAGTTTAACGTGTACATCTGCACATTTTTTCAATGCATCATGCCTTTAATCAACCGTTTTTCACCTTTTCAAAACAAAATAAAAATACTCTCGCAACTTTATCCGCAATTTCCCTTCCAAAACATTGAAACTTTAATTGATGTAAAATATAACTTTGAGCAGAATAAAAAAGAAAAAAAAGGAGGTACGAATATTAAATTTCATTAACGTTCTTTTAATTTTTTGTTCAAAATGAACTTTCTTGCTTTCTAGATGAAAAATTTCAAAATGAAAGTTTCTTTCCCGTCAGTTAAGAAACTTACCACCAAAACATTTTTTTCCTACATTGATTGGTTGAAACACTGTTTTTCTCAAGGAAAGAAAATCAATAAAAAGAAAATCCTTACTACTGATTTACTGAAAGGATATTATCTTTCCAATTTTCTGCTGTTAATGGCCAATTTAATACTTGCTTTGACTTGTGTAGGTACACCAAGTATCGATTTACCTGAAGTTTAATTTATTGTTTTTGTTTTCTTTTTTTTTTCTTTTGAAGCAAAATATTCTTCTTTATCGTTTCGTTTTATTAGTTGTGCAAACTTTTCGCCTTTTTTCGTAACTACAACTAGATACACACTGTTATGTGATGTCAGGACATTGTGTGTATTGCGTATGGCATAACACCTGTAAGTCACACATATTAGCCGCGTTTTATTATCCTCACTAACCCATATGGGTTACCCCGTGATAATAAAACGATCTGGGTTAAAAAGGTAGAAGTTTAAGCGTTTTTATCCGAGACGCAACCCTCAGCTAAATATTATTTTACTTTTCCGCAAACAACTTGTTTTTATTAATTAATTGGATTGACTCTTATCCTATGGCTTTATAAAACTTTGGCTAAGAGTGGAATATACGCGTTATTTTTTATTAATACGGCTGATATTACTAAATCTTTCTACAATAACTTCTTTTTTGTCTCACACTCGCCATCTACCCGCCATATTTAGAACATAGTTTTTGAGTTACAAAATAAACCCCGATAGCTATCGGGGTTCCAGGTTGTTGTTGGTTTGTGTACAAAAAATAAACCCATATGGGTTAGTGAGGATAATAAAACGCGGCTATTGTTGTCTGGGATTGAATAAATCCAATCAACAAAATTTATTTCTTTTGTTTTGGATTTGGATTGTCAAAAGTTTTTCCTTCTGTTTGACATCCTTGGATATGATTAAACTGGATTTGATTTTTTGGGCGTTTTATTCCAATAAGCAGTTTTTGACTAAGTAAGTGTAATTGACATTGATAAAAAATGGCGAACACCTGCCAACCAGAGTTATTTCTTCTTGGCTTTGTTAAACTAAACAACGGTCAACACAAATTTTGAAATACAAACGAATACCTTTGTTGAATTCCAGAGGTCTTTGTTGTCCATCATGTTCAAGTGCGGAAAGTTGAACGTTTGTTGACTCTGCTGATTGAATAAGTGCAGAAAATTGAAGAAGGTATTCTGCAGGGAATATGAAAATAATTTATGAGACTACTTGAACAAGGACAATATCTTCAAAAAATTGATTTGACTGTTCAAGTTAAACATGAACTCCAAATGAATTAGGAGTATTTCTTTGCCTTTTGCAGTACCTAATCCGTCTTGTGCGACTTGCGACACGTGTAAAAAGGGATACTAGTGCTTTTCTAACACGAGATCAAAAAAATTGATTTCAATCTTGAATGCTTGTTGTAAAGGACACTCTGCGAAGGTTTCTTGTTATACACTTCAAACAAAAACGAAGCATAAAAAAGGATACCGGAGAAGATTGTTATCCCTAGAAAGAAAAATGATTAAATTCTATCCAGATGCTTTGATGAGTTAAACACCTTTAAAAGAGAAAAAATCATGCCTCTTATTGTATGCTTTAATGGACTATTCCTTATTTACAGTCGCTTAAAGCAAATAATTTAAGGGATCACGTTTGCTGTCAAATTTCCAAGAAAAAGTTCTTTAAGAAGTTTTTTTTACAATGTATAAAGCAACAAGATAAACAGAACAATAATATTTACCCAGATCAACGTTATCTATAAACCGGAAGCCTTTGATCCTTAAATTTTGATAAAACTAAGCTCATTTGAGTGTACGCAACAAGAACAACATAAAAATCGACACCAAAGTGTTTTACTTGATTGAATAAAAACATCCTAGCACCTAGTGTGAGCATGAGCACACACACGAATAGACTTCGATGCGTAAGAGATATCACATTATGCTGTTCGTGTCCCTTTATTTATAAGAGGTGCCGGCGAATGAACAACAAGAAACCCACTTAAAAAAACAGTTTTGCTTTTTTTGTGCTGGTGTCTGTTTTTGCCACGCAACAAAATTGAGCCCTAGCCATTTATAAAACAGATATGAGTACCTACTTAGCACCTATCATAGCTTGAGGCAGCAGCATGATTCACAAAGTGACATTTTCACAAAAACGAAATCCTTCGCAAGAGGTAAATGTCCTCACAAAAATATCATAGGTTTTATTTCAGTGGTAGTAAAATGTCGTGTTTGTATGTTTGTCTGTTTGATTTTATTTTCGAGAAAGCTTCGTTTTATTTATTTGTCATAACACGTACCTGATGGTACAACTCCCACTCGGGTGGTATCTAGTGAGACATATGTTCCTTATTTTTATGACTTCTGCCTGTAAACGAGTTTATAACTTGGAAGGATTTCAAGGCCAATATTTTTACGCAGTGTTTGAATGTATTTTCGACTTGATTTAAAGTCCATAAATTCCAAAAAGCGACATTTTGTTGACTCAGAGTTGAAAAAATGTCAGAATTGAAATAATTTAAGCTTTCAATTTTCCCTAGAGATCGAATTGATATGGAAGCTCTGGCAAAAAAGGGTTTTTTTCCTTCTTAATCGTCAGGCATAATCCGTTTGCAGGGACTAAGTTGTGAAGGTGGTTTGACAGGGGCCAATCGCTGGAGGACAAAAGAGCAAGTTTTGCACACGCAAAAGGTGCTTACCTGCCTCAAAGGATTTGAGTATGATTCACTAGCACGTGAGGTCACTGTCTCAATACAAAACGTCGTATATTTAAAGTAAATTAATTATGCTTTTCGTAAGACCCTTTTGACATGGAATTACGATTGACACGCTGGATCACGCAGTTTCGTCTGAATGTCTGTCTGTGGTTGGGTCGATTCTTGTAGGGCATTCACCCCAATCACGGTTTTGTTCTTAACACCAAAAACAATAGATCTTTCATTCAATTCTTGTTCAACTATTTTTCTTCTAAATTAAACTATTGTACTTGGTCTGAAGTCTCAGGAGGGAGGACCTCAAACTCAACTTATTGAATAACCGTTTTGGCAAACAAAAATAATTCTTTCAGAAAGTTTTAGAGCGTCAAAAAAGAATTTTTTCACAACTTCCCATCAGTTTTGAAGAAAAACAAATATTAATGGATCCCCATTTTGGGAGCACTCCATTTGTGCGTTTAGCCTGAGTTTAAGCGAGTTTCTATCGTAACTTTAAGTCTTAAAAGAGCTTTACCCTAAAGAAGAGAAGAAAAGACATTCGGACGAACAGAGTGTTTGTAAGATTTATTTTGCTTATTTTGGACATCCTTTTCCCAAAAATGAACTCTTGATATTTTTAGTCTCACCAAAACATTATCTCTTCAAAAAGAAGTACTTACACAGATTTGTGTACCCTAAAATCTAAATATTTTATAAGAAAGACCACTACTTTTCCTCAAATCAATCATCTTGATGTCTATAAATATTCATATCCACTCCAACGCCAACGCAATTCAAAATATTTGTTTTCTCTCGAACTGTTTACGTTTTAATTTATTCTTCGTTTTTTGATATTCCAAAAGGATTAATTCACTCACCACTAAGATTCCACTTCCACCCCATTGAATCAACGAGATTTCTTCTCAGCAACGTCAAAATTTAAACATATAAAAGCGCATCTCATAAAATATAATGGCATCTTAAGTTTCATTCAATTTTCCAGCACACATATTTGTTTCTTCTTTGTTCTCGTTGATAGTTTTTTTTCCACAAAAGAGCAACTAGAAGAATAAATTACCATTCTCCTGAAAAAAAAAGAAAAACAAGAAAAGAACTTATGCACCTTCACTGATTTAGAAGAACGTGTGCTTCTCGTACTTGCAGGATATTGAATATTATTGCACACTCACTCCTGCTAACCCTGTGTTGCCTATGAAAACCCACTACGTGCCTTTCATTAAAGCTCATTTCCTTTTCTATAAATTTTCAAGCAAAAGGCCAAACAAGAAGCAAAACAAAATTCTCATTGAGTGAGCTTTCGTTTTTGTTACACATGGAACTGAGGGGCACGGTGGAATTTAAATGAGAACCTTATAGTAAAGTCACAGGGTTGTTATAAATTGACGATTTGGTTAAGTAAGTTAGAGATTGTTGAGCAAATACAATTGTTTTTTTTTTGTTTTTTTGTTTAATACAACAAAATAAACAAAATTAAATTAAATCGACTGATTTAGTAGTAGATGGATTCTGTACTCCAATTTTGAATAATATTGCTGACATCGGGCTTTCATGGTTTCCAACTAAACAATTTTAAATTAACTTTAGTGAGGCAAAACCCCCATTTACTCTGCTTAGTCCCATAGGGTTTACACATTTTGGAATGGCAAGCTATCTTGCATCACTTTTGTTTGTTCCAGTCGCACACTCTCATTTAAGTGAACTAGTGATGGGTGCAATCTAATGATAAAGTCGATTATTTATAATCGATTGAGGCAACTATTCGAGATCACTCGATAATGCATTGTAAGATCATTCAAATCTACTACTACTACTACTTCTGCTTTTCAAATTTCAAAGGAACTCGAATGTCGGCATGACGAAAAATGGGGAGAACTCGAATGGCGATTACGAGAATTCGAAGATCACCAGAACTCGACGATGACGAGATTGCGAATGAGAAAAATTCGTATGATGTTGACGAGAATTCAAATGAAAAGAAGTCGAATATAAATTAAGAGAATTCGAATTAAAATAAGTCGAATGATAATTACGAGATTTTGAATGAAAAGAATTCGTATGGCGTTGACGAGAACTCGAATAAAAATTACGAGAATTCGAATTAAAAGAACTCGCATGACGTTGATGAAAACTCGAATGAAAAGAACTCGATTGCATACGAATAACGATTTCAAAATTCCAATGATCATTCGGTTATTCAAATAATTCCAATACTTTTCTCTTGATTATTGAAATCGATCGATTACGCCCATCACTAGTGTACCATAAGAATTTTCCATTACCATACCAGTCTTGGGAAGTTTTTACACAAATTGCGTACAACATGGATACACCATAACACAAATCTTTGTTAAAATTATTTAAGCGATATCAAAGGGTTGAAATAGCGGCCGCAAGCAGTTTAAACAGTGGCTCGATTAGCGTTGGATGGGGCTATTTTGAGCGGTACCAACGAGCATAAAAGGATCATTATGAAAGATAGAGCGAGTTCCAATTTCGTTTAGTACCTGCACTTTTTTTACTGTACGAAACGGTACAGTTATTGTTATGCACGGCTGCACCTAAGGGGCCAGTTATAGCGATCATTGGTTTTCATCAGGAAAAATTGGAACAGGAGAAATCTGATGAGCGTTTATAGCAATCATTGCAAATTTCTGTCAGGAAATGTTTTCCTGACGAAATTCTATCATTGGAACTGTGAGAAGTTGAAACACAGATCATTGGAATTGTACAAAATTGAAACGCAAATCATTGGAACGATTTGTTTCATTTTTTGACAAAAATCCATCAGCTGTTCAGGAAAACGAATTTCCGTACGGAAAATAGAAAAATACATTTTAAACGAAAAATAAGTTTGCGAACTTATATTTTTTTCTCAAAAAAAATTCTTTAATTATTTTCCGGTCTATTGGTATATAAATTGCATTAGTAATCAAAAGAAAACTTAGTTAAATATCCATTCAAACATTTTTCCTCATGGATTTCAATGATCGCTATAACTGGCCCCTAAGATCTATAAAGTTAAGGAACTGTGTTTAAATTGAAAATTGTACAAGCTGCTTGTCGCAAAGTACCTCTCTTTCGATGCATTATTTGAATCAGGATCGTTCAGAAAAATTAAGCGTGGAATCGTGGAATCAATCTGAAACGATTATTTCTGCCGGTAGAAAGATTAATAAAGCTTGATAATTCGACTATGTAACTTTGCCAGTGATTTGGATTTGCATCGAGGATTTGAGAACGGTCAATTTTTTTTTATCTTTTGCTCACTGCTCTCTAACACTTTAACTTTGCCAAGGGATACATATTTCTAGAAGCGGGAAAAAATGGCGCATCCAAAACTACAAAAAATTTTATTGCCACTAGGTACTACTGCTTCTACTTTTCAATTAACTAATGAATAGGTCAGGTTGGAAAAACAAGGAGACAGCCAAAAAAAGGATAATACAATTTTGACTATTAACCCAAATTACAGCTGCAGGACACAATTTTCATGATAAATTGTCTCTGGCCATTGTTCATACATTATGCAGTAGTTATTCCACAAAACACCCACACACATACATGACAAGGAGTATAGTATATATGTATCTCAATTGAGCGAAATTATGTTTAGGGTCGATAACACATTCAACTCTGGGCAAATGGATCAATTATTATAATTCTCTATCTCTATAACCCGTCCGTCCGTCTTCATAGATATGCAAATCAACCCCCGAAAAAAGTGTGTCTCAAATAAAAACACTGTAACGAGGTTATATTCGTTCACTCACTCAAAACAGTTAACTGGGTAGAAAGCTCTGCCTAAAGCAACAATAAAATTTATAAACAATTCTTTGTTTTATTCTATTTTATGGCAGAAGTTCTAAACAATTCAAAAAGGAGTGTTCCTTTTCTGTGTAGGTATAGATATACGGACCGTTTTGGGAGGTTTTAGCCAGTCCCAAATGGCATGGGTAGGTGCCTTTTCTAGGCAACAAAAAAAAAGTTCAACGACAAAAAAGCTTTCTCTCCCTGCATTAAGAGAGAAACATAGTATTAATTGGGACGCTCTAACCGAGAGAGACACATAGAGCGAAAGTCAAGTAAATTTTTATAGCATCCCCAGTTTTGGATTGCTGAGTGGTTATTTTGGTTGGCTGGCTAGATGGATTTCTTTAAAAGGATTCTTCGATAGTCCTTACGGGGTACGCTTTGTAAAATGAACCACAAAAAAAACCGAGCCAGTTGCCCTCTTTCGTTTTGCAATCGCGTTCTAATTTTTTTCTAAAAAATACAAGAAAAGAGAAGAAAAAAAGTTATCCTATTGTTGACCCTTTGTTCAGTTTTTGGTTTCAATTAGTTTCCAAAATATATCAAATTTCGAATAATATCTCTTATACGTAAAATACGCATATCCAAAGCCGGTTGACCGGAGTGAAATAGAATTTTCCAAAAAGTGAAAAAATTTCATTTGCAAAAAAAAATGTGTTGAATAGAAAAATATCAGTGTGTACAGTGAATTTGTAGAAATATCAGATTACTTGTGTTTCCTGTTGGTGTAAGGATAAAAATAACAAGAAAAAAAAGAAAATTGTTAAAACCACTCTTTTGTCGTTTAGTGTGTACCTAGACGCAATTTTTTTTTTCTGTTCATATTTCTACGAGGATTTTGTGTGGTGTTGAAATTTCAACCCACCTCGGAGTACACAAAGTGTGAAAGACTTTTTTTTCTTCATTCTAGTATTTGGATGTATGCATTTCTGAAAATCGATAAAATGTGGTTGCAGAGAACTTACATTTTTTTCTATCCCATGTAGGAATGAAAGTTTGACATTTTCAGAAGTTAACATTTGCAAGAGCCTGGGAATGGGGATTAGGGTATTTTTTGTTTTTATTTATTTATTTTTGTTCAGAATTCTGTCACGAATTCTTGTTGAAGGTGGAGTATCGTTTCAAAAATATGGAACGAATTTCGTCATGAACGTTAAACAGAAGCAAAACATTTTGTAGAGTCAGTCAATGATTGATTTCTTTTGTATCTATATATACCAACACCCTAAAAGCACAGGACATCAATGAAATCACTTGACTTTCTTCTCATATATTGTGAATAAGTACTGCAGTTCCTGTCGTATATTTTTAGAAACTACATATTTACTGTGAGCAAATGAAGGGATCAACAGCGTTAACGCTCAAATCCTTTAAAACGCGGACAAAGGATGTTTTGTTTGTTGGCAACAAATTAAACAAAGGAGTCCTTTTGTTCGCCAAAAGTAACACATGGAGCCATCTGCAAAATTTGCATCATTTGGAAAACTTAGGAAAACAAAAGAAGGAAGAAACAAGGATGCAAAATTATTGTGTCTGCACAATTTGTATATTTACACTGCGCGTGTGTTTGACTGTCTGTCTGTCTGGCATTGGGATCGCCTTTGTTTCTTTCAAATTCTTTTTTTACATTTCTTAAAAATATTAAGGACTAAGCAAATATGCTACTGAATTGGAATTTTCCTTGCTCTTTTCATTTTTATGTTTAATCATGAAATTACTATCCTATCAGTGTCACCATAATTTATGGCCGTATTTGATTTAAGGGCGAAAAAATTGTGTTTTGAAAATATTCGAAATTTCCTGTCAGTCCCACATTTCGGCTTCTTAGTTTTAAGAAGATTGGATAATGTTACTTTTGGCAAAGCATTTTCTTGCCTTTAAAATTGGACTATAGTTTGTTCTTTTGGAGTTTTATTTTGTAACACTTTAAAATTATTCAATGTACGAATAGCCGAAGTCCTTGGACACTAGATATTGTTTCAAAAAGATTTAACCGACATCCTCGAACTATAGCATCTTTAAATTAACAAAAATTGTATACTGTTTTATCAAAATAGAGACAACACCAGTGAACAGAATTAATTGAAAAAGGACATCATTTAAATAAGGTCAACTAAACTGACGTTTCTTAAATTTACATATTTCTGACACAGCATCCAATCCCAACAAAGAAACAAAAAGAAATTATATTCTGTCCAGCTGTTGTCATCAAGGAATATATGTTATTGCTCCTAAAACTGACCATGAAGGTCAACAGAAGGAATACAGAACTCAATAAAAATAAAACAAAACATACAAAAAAACGTGTGAAAGAAGAGTCAACAGAGTTTGGGAACAAATGGATTATTCCAAACTGATGGCATCTGGATTGAATTATTGTGATATCAACTTTTCGGTCTTGATCTAGTTTGAGTTTTTTATATATTTTCTGACTTTTAGAGTGAAAATAGGGTTTTTGTGACATCTTATTTTATGATATGCTTTTGTAGTCCAAAGTGACTTATATGACTTCGTGTGACATTGTGACAGTTAATTCTGTTTGGACAAAGAGCTTGTGTTGTAGAATTGAATGAATGGTAACGTTCTTAAACCCTACTCCAAGTTAAGTTTGGTTTCAGCTATGAATCATCTTCTCTTGATCAGATCTACCAATCTGTTTTTACAAAGGGGAAAGCGGTTTTTGAATGCTGCTACCAACTTCAAAAAACTTCAAATCTTTAGAAAAGTCTTCCTCACAAGACAATGTAACATTCAAATCAAAATCGTTACTCGTAAGTAACGTTACTGCAGTATCAAATACCAAAGTGAATACTTGTTTTACAGTAATATAAAAAAAGATTCGTAACGTAGAATACAAAGTAAACTATGCTTGAATTCCTAAAAATTAAAAGTAACGAAGGATATTTGTAACGATAATTTTAGCAAGGAGTGTAGTGCAATACGAAAGTAAGCCTCATAACTTGTCTAGCACCTTATAGCAAATTATATAAAAAAGGTTGGAAACACGCTTCCGTATATCAAGCAGCATTAGTTAGTATTCATCTTTCATCTTCGTACTTAAAAACACAATTATGTTTCGGAACCTCAGGCATGTGCGTGTTATCAGTAATAAAATAGAAAGGGAGCGAGAAGAATCCGCTCTACGTCTACGGAACTCCAACACTATTGAATAAAATCTCGAAAAAAAAATTACACAGCTTGAACTTTTCCACTTAAATTTGTTTGTCAGAAAAATTTCCTAATGTCGATATGAGGTTTTAAAAGGAGACTGAAAGGATGAAATCAATTTCAGATTAACATTTATAAATTTTTGAAATACAATTCATTCTCCGAAGAATGTGTTTCCTTACAATTCAGAAGGAATATTATTATTCCAGGAATTGCAATCAAATGTAACATCGTAAAATTTCTTGGCAGATTCTTGCTAAATTTCGCTTTTTATTATTGCATCACTTCGATTACCATTCAAATACGATTCCAATCGATTGAGTTCATTACAACTTTCTAATAAGAAATTCCAAAATCAATTTGGTTACATCTAAGTGCTCTGGTTTCAATTTCCTTGAAATGTCTGAGTCTTAGATCGTTTTTGAAGACAGATGAAACACACAACAGCTGCTGCAGTTATCAACCATAACCAAGTACCATTGTTCGTAAGATTGTTCCATATTTGCGTGCATGCATCGTACTGCATGTGGCACTTAATACGAGTCCATTTTTTTAGTATGCCAACTATTTTTTATTTTCCTAGCTATGAATGTTTCTATAGACATTCCATAAGGCTATGAAATTTAAGTAGTGCATTTCAGTATTTGTGTAATTGAAGATTTCCTCCTCTCTTATGTACAATTATTACTGTGCATGATGATATGTTTGCTGTGATTCTAGACAGAATGCTGTGTTGGAACTTGAACCATAAAAAAATGATTATTGCTCATTAAGATTAAATGGTGCATGTGTCTACTGTACGTCCTTTATTTGTCGCTCTGAGTTCAGCTAATAAACTTAATCAAAAGTTCTAAAATTTCTCTCAATGATTTTTTGTACGTTTTGAGTTCTTTTTTTTTACCGTTTTCGCTTTTGAAATGATACACCAACAGTTCGAGTATTATGTCCTTTGAAGTGAAATACATAAAAAGAAATGGAACCTCTTCTATGTGTCTCGTCATGAGTCATGAGAACAAAAAGTAACAGAGATATCGATTTTCATTCTCATCAGCTGGAATAAAAAATTATGCCAATTATTGTTCATGGAATTGAGGATTTCTAGTGTCTCCTGCATCTGAGGAAATTTAAATCGGAAGTCAAACATTTTACTTCTGTTGTTACGAGGAGAAGACAACATTTTGTCTTTTGAGTAATCAGGAATTCCATATTTTATTTATTTTTTTTTTCACCAAACAAAGATGATCCTTTTGATGTTCTTCTGGATGACCTCCAGGCGAAAAACATCAGAAATAACAAAACATTGACTAAATGTTTGTTCAATTCTTTAGTCTGAAATTTTGAAATTCAAACAATTTTCCACTCATTTAAATTTAATTAAAATATCTCGAACACCTTGACTGCCTGAAATCACAAGCAATTCATCATTTGAAGAGTGAAGGTTTGTAAAAATTCCACAATGAATACAAATCAAGGCAGCGCATTGTTTTTGACAAGGATGCCCGAGATCCTCCTACCTTGCCCATCTCGCTTTTCCGAAATCACCTCAGTCAACCTTCTTCTAAATTTTTTGTCATCCTAATTGGTGACAAAATATTATAATGGGCTCTTTGGTCAAAGTGAAAAAAAAAATAAACAAAACGATTTTAATTAGTTTGACGCTATTTGTCATTGTATTTCCTGTATATAATTATTATCAAGGGAGTCATCTTCACTTTTCTGGATCAGATTTCTTCGGAAATTCCTTCTAATTAGTGACAACTACGTGTCGTGATTCTGTTTCTGGATCGGTTTTAACGTATAATTAAGGAGCTGTTGAAGGACTATCGACTAATGGAAATCTACACCGATGCAGAATTTATACAGTTAAAAATGTAGCATTAACTGTATAAATTCAACACAATTCTTTGAATCAGTTTATCTTCAAATAGGTATTATTTCGACACAAGCCATGACAGAAGAAGAAGAAGTACCTTTTCAACTGTTGAATGGTGAACAATAGTTCGAGATCAAAAAGAAATCATCTGCTCGAATTCAAAGTTCCAAGAAAGAAAAAAGAAACACTCATTTTCAGAAAATAATTGACTGGATTATATGCAGATGGTTATTAAATAGGAATTTTTTTTCGATACTCTCGAATCTTGATGCATACTTGTGGATAAAGGAACTTTCGAATTCTCAAAAGCTCGTTCCCTAGAAAGCAAGATTTTTGTATTCGTTGTTTAAATTTTATCCTTAAAAAGAAGAATAATAATTGGTGGACAGACCCAAACATTTAAAATTCTGTCCAACTTCCGAAGGCATTTACTGCATTTAGTTCTTTTGGAAGCAGGTTGGAAATGTGAAATGTGATCGTCCATCAAGTTAAAACATTTTTCTTTCGAGACGAAAATCTCTTTTTAACTAAAGAAATGTAAAAATAATTTTAATTCGCTGGAAACTTACATTACAGTTTCGTATTATATTAATTTGTTTATAATCAAAAACAGCAATTTCAAAGTCAGTCGTTACGGTATAAACAGTTGAACGTAGAATAATGTTGCTTCGTTCTCCATGATTCTCATCGTTTTGAGTCTCCATTCATTCGGATGTCCGTGATGAAGAAAATGAATTTTTTTTAACGAAGTTGTTTTAATTGAAAAAGTATTTTGGGATTCAGTCTTTTGGAGAAAACGACTTAAGTAATCCAAAAAGAAGGGAAAAGAAAAAACAGTAGTAATGGGACCATAAAATGATTTTCAGAAATGCATGTAATTCGAATTCCTCAATAACATATCAATAAATATTTTTTCTCCCCTAAGTGTCAAGCCAACAATCGTTGCCGGGTTAATTAAAAAAAAAAATAATCAAAAAATTTATCAATTCAATATTCACAAAAAACCTCATATTTACTTCAATAATTCCATCCAACTAATCACAGGAAAAAAATAGAATCACAAAATTTAACAAAATGTTAACAATAAAACTATCATAAGTGAAATTAGAAAAAAAAATTAATCGACTAAAATAAAATGAGCAAATCGGGAATAATGGATAGCTCGAGTGTTCCGCTGATTTTGACAAGCACAAACAATAAAAAATTCACCGGCATTGACACTGACAGTTCGGATGTCGACGAAGATGACGATGCACTAGCCGCCACAAAAATACTAATCGATTCTGCAAACGGTGCCGGCGGCAATAATAATGGACGGTCAGCGACAACACCAAATCACCATCATCCCAATGAGATTGAAAAACGCCGCTCGTCACCACCACCGTACAGCAGAAAATCGTCTGCATCGACGACAAAAACTGCCATTGGATTGCAACAACATTCTGTTACCGCCCCCGGTTCGGCGGACGACAGTGGCGATGACAAGGTGAACAATTTTAGCAACATGTCAAGTAGTCATGCCCCCTCATCGTCATTTGGCAGTAGCTGTTCGGGGCTGACAATGGCCGCTAGCGGTGTTGGCGGTGGCGTCAATCAGCAACAGCCGCCAACGACAGCGTCCTCATCTACATCCGCAACTCCATCGCAGCGGCTTTCATGTTCATCGCCTGTTAGTAGTTCAACTGCTGCAGCCGCTGCTGCAATTTCTGGGGGTGGTGGCACTGTAGTCGCTTCCGCTAGTTCACCGCCCACCAGCCCAGCTGCTGCATCAACCAGTTCTTCCGCTGCTGCTACCGCTGCTATAGCTAGTGTTGATAGTTCTGTCGCTGCTGCTGCTATTGCTACTGCTCCAGCTCCTGCTGCTGTTACCACCACCACCGCTGTAGATGCAGTATTAACCAATACCTCGTCCTGCGCCCAGGCGGCGGCGGCGGCTGCCACGAAATATCCACCTGCTAAAAGCTGCACTAATATTCCCAACTCAACGAAGTATCCAACAAACGCACACCATTACACTGGCGGCGCCAACAACCTCACCATTGCAAGCCACCAAAGTAGCGCAAGCTTTCCCTCGAATGTCATTAACATTACAACCAACGAGAACTGCTATCCGTGTTATGCCAATCACACGGACTACTTTGACCCCAATGCATTGGGATACAATTTAAATAATCATAATAATGGTGTTACCGCGGCGGCAACGACGGCAACATTGCTGCTGAATACGCACAATGGCGGCAATAATAGTGGCTGCGGCGGTGGTGGCAATAGGCCGACAGCATTGAGCCCAGATAGCACAAATACCATCAGTGACCATGGTCTCGAGCTCAATTTCAAGGACAGATCGTGTCGCAGTTTTGTGCGCCAAACGAAGTTGAGCTCGGAGCATCGCAATAAATCCGTTCCGCATAGTTTACAGGTTTCAATTTGTTGTTTTTATCACTTAACTAATTTTTTTTCTTTCTTAGTTTGTTCTTTTTTGATAACTTTCAATTTGATTAAAGCGTTAACATGCGAGACAGAATGGTGTCCTATAAAAAGCTTTCATACTGGTGCCGCTGCGCATGGTTGCCATAATTTTCCAAATGAATATTATTATGTCCTGGGTTGGGCGCCATTTAAGGGGGATTCAATTTTGTTCTGTCTTATTTTTGACAGTTCTTTTGCTCTTCTTTTTGTAGTTGTTCTAAGTGGGGTTGCGTGTGATGTGAATGATGAGTATTTGTTACGTGTGTGTTTTCTTTTTTGTGATGTGAGAAAAACAAAATCTTATCAGTGATTTTTTATGCTCATTGTTTTGGTTTTGCCTTATCACCGTTATTTCCATACAAATGTCGACACTTTGAGTTTGTTGACGTGGAATTTGTATTCTTGCCTCCAACGAATTCAAATTACTTCGCTCTCTCTCTAAATTGATTTTTTTGCTTCTTATGTGTGACGGCCCCTGCCCTCTAATTTATTTGGTGTCAGTGAAATGAGACGTCGTCGTGTATCGATACGTGTACAAGACACTACTAACGATTTCAATTAACACCGTAATTTATTATTATTTGAGGTGATTGTTATCGATTTTCTAAATATCGATATCTTTTCGAAATAATGAATGCTTTTAAGAGGATGTAATCTCTTTGAGGTCGTTCCTTTAATCAATTCATCGATCATTTCTTTTCTGCCTTAAGTATTTGCCGTTGGGTTGCTGAGTATTTGATTTATATCATTCTTTTGTAGATCAAAGGACATTTCTACGTTCAGACACTAAATGCTTTGATTAAAAAAAAACGTTTAATTTTGTTTAAAAAAATGTTCTATTTTAATTTCAAGTCAAAAATAAAATACTCATATGGTGGCGCATTCGTCACTTAATTTCAATCCGCAATTTTCAGTAAAAATAGTTATACACAAGTATGCCACCTTCGTACTTGGTATTTGTCCCCCTTTTTTCGATTAAGTTCTAAGTTTAAAAATAAAACTGGAAGAACGACATAACTATGCTGCCGTCTAACCCTTTTCATAAGAGGTTAAATGGATTATGTTTTGTGTTGACATGTGCTTAGAAAGTTTAGTTGGTCTAAGTTTAAAATAATTTCGAAGGGAGACAAATTTTAACTTGACGTTCGAGAAATGAAAATAAAACTTTGTTTAACAATAATATAATTGGATTACCATAGAATAAAATATAACCTTCCCAAAAAAAAACCTGACATGCATAATTCCGCTTCTTTGATCTGTCAAATGAAAATATTGTTTTGTTTTTCCTTATTCCATAATCTCAACTGCAGGGTCTTGCATAATCTTTTTGAAACTTAAAAATGTTAATTAAAATTGGGTTATGCACGTGAAGGGAATTTTATGTAAAAAGATTACGTCTGATTCCTCGAACTTTTGGGACAGTTTGTTCTAGTTTGGAACTTTGTATTATATCTGTGATGTAAGAACTGTCAGATTTTCCATTTGGTTTTGTTGCTTTTAGTGCTTGCCAGTTACAAGTCCTTTTTAATAATACAAAGCTTCTTTTAAAAGAAGAAATTAATCCCAGTACATCGTAACGAAATTCGAAGCAGCTTACATGGCCAGCTCGGCTTGCTTCGAAGAAACTCATTCTGTCACTCCGATTTTAAAAGGCTTTGATGTTGGTTTACAGCTCTAGCCCACGGATAAACTAGATGATCTTGATCTAAAGTGTTTGAATTATTTACTAAATGTTGGCACGTTCTTGAGATTTGCCATTCTACCGTTCTCACTAAACTGCTTCTCGACAGTGACGTGCAAATCCAAGATGCCCCAATTTTGTTTTAAATTTGTTGTTCACCCAAAATCGGTGTTGAATTCACTTTGCGATTAGCTCCAGTTGCAAAGCGAAATCATTCGTTCCGCGGGAGTTTGCACTGACTTTTCGTCAAGCTGCTATTTCCAAAATGACAAACCCTTTATTATGGTATTAGGTCTTTAAACATAGCTTAGGAATCTTCAAATATATCTTCTTCTTCCATAATAGTATAATTTATATTTACTTATATTCTCAAATGAGAACTACGCTATTGGTGCGCTTTATGACAATCTCGGAAACTTTTAACACGAATCGTATTGGTATTGTAAAAAATGGTGCGGGTGCATAACTTCACAGGTCATTACTTCACATGGGTCATAATTTCACCTCTAGTGGGTTATAATTTCACTTTTTTCGGGTGAAATTGTTTCCCACCTTAGGTGAGCAATAATTTCACCTGAAATTATTTCCCACTTATTTAGTCATTCCACGGCGCAGAGAATCTGGTCTCGAAGTCAGAAGTCCTGAAAATGGTTTTCGGGACTAATGACCCACTATGGTGGGTCATAAGTGCCGAATTTTATTTTGGGACTACTAACCAACTATGATGAGTCATAAGTCCAGACATTAAATTCGGGGATTCTGACCATCGCGTTAAGTCTTAAACATTTACTAAAACAATAAATTGAGTAGACAGTTTTTACATGTTTTCAATGTTTTTTCAGTGCACAACGGTTGAAATATACCGCATGCTCTAAGTCTATGTGACGTAAAGGAAACTTTTTCCAATGCAAACGATCTTCTGAACTTTGGTATTCGGTAAGGTGAGAGTAAGGCAAGCAAACTGTACTTGAATCCAGTTTCATCTTATTGTACCTTTTTGTCATCTAAACTAACTGAGCTGTTTCAATGACATTAACAGTTCTTTCGAAAAGACATTTTTTATTGATGGGATGTTCAGTGTCCTTGCATCATGTGAATGCAGACGGAAGCGCTATTTTTCAATGCTATCAGTCGGCAATTCCTATCAAGAAAACGTTATTCATTATTGAGTTTTTCAATACTAAACCTTAACTCTATAATTAGTCTTGAAAGTTTTTGAAAATTGTATTACGGATTTGGAGCTTCAACCAATAAATGTAGCAGGTACAATTACCAGCGAGCGAAGCGAGCGGAAAAAATTTTGCCCAAAAGAGAATGAATTTGGGGTGTGAAAATAAAAAAATTCGAGCGATTTTTTTTATTTTCACACCCCAAATTCATTCTCTTTTGGGCAAAATTTTTTCCGCTCGCTTCACTCCCAATCAAAACAAATCGAATTTGAATGTTACGGATCGTCATCATGCTCGAAATGAATCATTGCACTGCAGCACCTGCTTGCCGCCAGACACTAGTATGCATTACAAGATGTGTGGTGGTTGCTTTTCCAACGAACAGCTTTGAAAAATTAATTAAAGCACTAAATACAAATGGTTATTAATCAGACTTTTTTGTAGTTGTAGTTCGGAAATTCAGTTTTCACTACTCTGAAAATAATAAAAAATCGCGCCAGAGTAATGCAGTTTTTGGTAGACAAATTATGTATAAGTAAATAGTACAAAATGATAATTTCTTGCAACTGCAGTAAAAAGTGAAATTATATCCCAATTTGAGTGGGACATAACTTCACACAGAAGTGAAATTCTGGCCCACAAAAAAGTGAAGCTAATTCCCACTTTAGATGGGACACAACTTCACCCGAAGAAAGTGAAATTATAACTCACTAGAGGTGAAATTATGACCCATGTGAAGTTATGACCCGTTAAGTTATGCACCCGTACCAATCAAATTATTGAAATATAATACTTCGAAAATAAATGACCTACAGACTTGAACTTTTAGTTTTTTAAGTATTTTAAGTTAGCTTACTGGATGGCGTTCTGATCTTATCCATCAAAGGTTCTCAAATAGGGGCCTGAAAATGCGGCGAAATGGTTCCAGTAAAGGATGGTACGGCAGTGTTTGCTTCGCGCTCGACTTGGCGGGGACACTACTGTGCCCCCAGATCTATTTCCAACCGGTTTTATTATCCTATTTGCTTTTTTTGATTGTTTATGTTGTCCATACGCAGCCTTTGTAGGATGTGTTTGGTAAAAATAATGTGAAGATCTTTCGAATATCCTTCTTTGAAAAGCAACAGACTGGATTTTTGCGTCTTTGCCTGTTTGCCACCACCTTTAATTGCCAGAACTGTACTTAAAGCTGATGCGCTTAATTTTCCCAGGAATTTTTGAAAATGAAAAAAAAAACTAACAACTGAAAACCAAAACCATTTAAAACATCTGGTAACGCAGCCGAAGAGAATTTTCTTCAGATATCTTCAGATTTCTTCTTCCAAACATTTTCTATTAATTTCAGATTGACGCCACTTTCAAATTTCCTCAAACAGCTCATGACAATAGTTAATGGTCTGAGAGCCAATTTTTACCTCCTTAAAATCGAAATCAGTGTGCCATCTTGTTCCTAAGTTTCGCCATCAAAAACACACTCTTTGTTTCATCTTCAAACCAAAAATATTTCCTCTCACATTCTGTCATAAAAATTCATGGAAAATTTAGCAGATTCTTATCTTATAAAAATATTAAATTGAACATTTTATTGGAAGTTAAATAGGGTATCCTTAAAACACCAGTCTCATTAGTTATGCGCATAAGGAAAGCAAATTCTTAATATGCTCTTCTGCATTTTGAAGACAATTTGTTCTAGGCTTGGTCACACGTGCCCCTTAATAATAGCATTTGTTTCAGAATAAAATTATTCAAACATAACTCAGGGCAAGCACAAAAAAGTTAAATTACAACTTTTATTGTTTTATTGTTTCAAATAAACAACAATATACAATTCCACCTAAGAAGGGTATAAAATTTGCCTAGAAGCTTAAACAAACGTTAACAATGTAAATAATGAAATGTTACTCAGTGGAAAATGAAAACACATTTCATCTTGTTTGGTGTGCGTGTTAATGTTCTACTGAAGAAAGTGATTGCATAGCAAGCCAGACACATTAAGTTGCTTGTTATTGCTCTTAGTTATGCATAACCACA
The DNA here is from genome assembly GCA_943590905.1 of Sphaerophoria taeniata. Lineage (NCBI taxonomy): Eukaryota > Metazoa > Arthropoda > Insecta > Diptera > Syrphidae > Sphaerophoria > Sphaerophoria taeniata. The sequence continues at coordinate 18,795,807 of OX016540.1, read as the reverse complement.
GAGCATTAGCATTTAGCTTGACAAAATAACGATTTTTCAAACATTGGCAGTTTGAAAAGAAACGTTTTGAATGGCCAGGCCCGTAAATGGATGAGATCGCATTTGTGAAAATAAACCGTACACAAAATTGAACTACATGAATGTTGGATGAAGTTTTGTTTTATTACTTTTTTACGAAACTATGAACTGATAAGAAATAACTTTTTAAAGAAACTCTTAGCTCCTCAAGTGAATGAAAAATAATAAATTCATCTTAACATTTACTTTTCCATTTGAACTCAAGGCCATTTCCTTAACCAATTTCATAGTTCATAGCACAGTGTGACCTTCACAAAAGCAATTAGGATTTTAACCTTAGTCACTAAACCCTCACCCTTGTTGATGTGTTATTGTGATTTTTTTTCTTTGTCTATTTTATGTATTTTTTTTCTTGTTACCCTTTTTTCTGAGATATTTTATGGACCTTGTAGTTTTTTATTATTTTTTTTCAAGGGCCTCTATCCTAAGTGCCTGAAACCATAAAACACCACCAACTGAAGCTAAAGAAAATAGCAGACCTGGCACGCATTTCCTTAAGGATTCATACACACTAATAGACCCTAAAGGCAGCGACCCTTTCAACCTTGTTAAGATACTTATATTTATATAGAATGTAGACCAACATAAAAGTAATGATATTTTGTTAGTCTCTTTTGCTTCGATAGGAACCCTGTCTGATTTGTTTTTTATCTCTGAAAGCTCTAGAAATTCCTTGAGAACAAACTGGTAACATAAGTCGTAAAATATATATATTTGGAAATTTTGTTAGGGGAGACCTACATAAAATAAAAAAAAAATCAATGACATTTTATAGAAGAATCTTTGAGGAAATCAATATGTCAAGGTGTAGGGTAGAGTATGTTATGTATGTGTCTTCTTTATTTTATAGAAAACAAAAGCCATTTTTTCTGGAATAAATTTAAACCCATATTTTTAAACTTGTTCACTTTACAAAGGTTACATCTTAACCTTTTATTTCTTGTCTAGGAATAAAAATAACTTTCTTTTCTGAGTCCGACACAAAATATGAATCATCTAGAAACAAGTTAGGGACTAGTTTTCAAAAGTATTTATAAGTGTGATGTAGGTAAGGTGCAAAAACTGAACTTGATCAGGCTTTCATTTGAAATTAATACGAATCTCGATTACTTTGATTAAGTGTTTTTTTTGTTAACACTTGTTTAAGAAATCTTAAGTATTCGTTACATATGTATCGTTACTCGCTGACGCAAATATTGCATCTTTTTAATCTGGCCATTTAGACTTTAAAAAAAACTGTCTTGATCTGGGAAGCCAAGCAACGAAAAACGAGTAGATACTCAAGTAAAACTTTTATTCTTTCATTTCTAATCCAAAATTTAATGATGGAGGATTGTATTTTACAACTGGCTTTCAATCAAGAGGCTTGCGACTTAATGTTGTATTTAAACGAAAAAAAAAGAAAAAAAATTCCTCTAAATTTTCTGTGCAATGGAGCCCTCGATTTTTAAGGTTCAGAATGCTTTGTTTTGAAGGTTTTTTCTTAACAATTGAATAAAAATGTACAAAACCCGACGTCCCGACCAGTTGATTTCAATTTTTCTCAGGGAGGAAAATCGTACAAAGTTGTTATAAAATTATCCTTTTGAAACTTCCCAAACGAAGGCACACATCTCTTTTTCTGACAAAATGACAAACTGACAAAAATGTCAGTCAATGAGTGTCGCTTGTCGCTTGTCAATTATTTTCTCGCCCTTCCTTAAAGTAGCTATGTCTCAAACATAATTAACTGACAAATCCATGATAACGCTTTTCAACTCTTCCAGATAATCACACTTGTCCCAGATATATCCAAAAATAAGTTCGCATCAGTAAGATTGTCAGTGGCGTATTATCCTAAAGGCAAACTAAGCACGTGCATAGGGGCGCATGGCAGCAAAGGGGGAGAGGGGCGGGTGTAGTGATTTTTACAAGTGGCAAATAATGCGAGTTCCTACGCAGTTGTCAAAGTAGCGAAATTATGAACTCCAATCGCACTTGCCACTTTTGTTAAAATAAAAATTGGTCGTGAACAATTCCACTTACAGTACTGAGTGAACTCGGTTTGCCAACTCGGCAATCGACTTAGGTTCCTTTTTCCTTCTAATTTTGTAAGTGTTTTGGAATATTGATTTTACTTATTGCAGGGGCAAATAACCTTATGGTCAAAATTCATCAGTGGATGACGGATTAAAAACCTCATTTTTCTGCTTTTGAAGTATTTTCTAGATTGATTTTCGGAGCAATCCGAGTTGCAACTAGGTTTGCATAAGAACCAACTCGAGTTAACTTTGTTTAGAAAATTAACGGATCGGCACATCATTAGTTAAAATATTTCAAACCGAACTCGTACGATCTTTCTGACAATACTAATCGGTCTCATCTAAACTAAGAGGCCAATTATAGCTATCATTGGTTTTTATCATTGAAACACATCATTGGAATTTTTCTGATAGGTCGGTTATAGCAATCATTGAAAATTTCTGTCCGGAAATTTTTTCCTGCCGTAATTCTATCATTGGAACTGTGAGAAGTTGAAACACAGATCATTGGAATTGTACAAAATTGAAACGCAAATCATTGGAACGATTTGTTTCATTTCCTGTTCAGGAAAATGAATTTACAACCGGAAAATGGAAAAACACATTTTAAAGAAAAAATAAGTGTGTATTTGAACTTTTTTAAGTCAATAAAAATTCTTGGAGTGATTTCCGATCGATTGGTATATAATTTGTACTTCTATTTAAAAGAAAACATAGTTAGATATACATTCAAAGATTTTTCCGGATCCATTTCAATGATAGCTATAACCGGCCCCTAAGTCTCTCTTTCCTTGGCCCCTTTTTCAACGCGTTTTCTTTAGGCGCGATTCAGCGGTTTCGGTCAAAATATATATGCGAAATATAATGATGAGATGCTTGCCAATGGCGCCCTCAACGTTTAATCCGCCACTGAAGAATGTTTTATCACAAATATTGTTAGCTTATGTGTATTTAACCTTCTATGATGCACAAGAATTCTTCTACTTATAGAGTTTTAATGGCTGTTAATAACAGTCAAAACCGTTTACTAATGAACTGTTCAGTTCGGTAACGCACCTGTTTGCAGTTTTTAAGTTTTCCTTTATTTCAATAGGTGCACAATGTCAGAACAAAAAAGCATTTTGTTACTTGTGGAAAAGTGTTCAGTCATTTATCTATCAAACGTGAACCCAATACAAATTCTAAAGTTACCAATTTGTTGTTTTTTGCCAATTAGACAAGTATTAAAAACTCTCCAGAAATCCCTAAAACGCAAAATATTTTATCAGAAGAATGTTTTGTTTTGTGCCCGTGTACAAATCGTCGGCTGTGATTGTGTTGCTTCTTCTTTAATTAAAATTGAAATAAAAAAGAGCCTTTGATTGAGAAGGGATATATATAAATCTACCTGTTTGTTTTTCCTTCAATTTCCTTTTATTTCTTTTGAGCAGAAAAAATCAAAAAATCACAAAAGACAACTTTAACGAGATATCCTTTTGTCTTGTCCTTTAAAATCAACAAAAAAAGAGAATCAAAACCAAAAACAAAAAAAAGGTATTAAATTGATTGGGAAAAAGATTTAAAGGTTTAAACTGTTGTACGGCTTAAAGAAATCTATTTTCAATTCGTTGAAGACTGAATAAAATTTAAAACTGGAAAGTTACAAAATGGGTTTTTTCGGGAATTAAGTTATTATGTTTTAATGTGACTTCTCTGCAGAGTCGATTCCTTTTCGTGTTATTGTGAAATACCCAATCGGAATGTCTATTTTATTAAATTCCATAAACTATCAAATTTTTTGACACCATTACGTGGAAAGTTCTAATGAACTTTTAAATGTAATGTTATTGAAAAACAAAGTTGAAGCCATATTAAAATATTTCTGAGACATTTTCCACGGTATTATCCCACATTTTATTTGAATTATTAAAGGTGACATTTATAGTGCATGGCCGCAAATTCTTTTTGTGCGTCCTGGAATTCCATGGCTTCATTTCGTTTACGAAAAATAAAATTCCCTATAGTAAACATTTTCCTAGGAATTTAAGCAAACGGAAGGATATAAAAAGAACTTGGTTTGATTTTCAACGTACAATATTTGCTTTATATCAAAATTGACTCTACCTCAACCACAACAATTTCAATTATGGATTTGAAAAAAATGGCTTTTGTGTACTTACCGAAAATGTTTTCATAGAATAAATTTAATTAAATTGATTTCTTTGTTTTTGATTCCTTTTCTTATTTTCCTTTTTCAAAGCCTTATTTGTTTTTTGTTCTTCCATATTTTTAACACAAAAACATTGCTTCTTTCATCAAAAGCTCTAATAACAATTATGTTAAAAATCATAACAGACTCTTGAATATTTGATTTCTTTGTTGGGATGATAAGAGATTCAATTTCAAAGAGAGTGACTACTCAGCAAATAGAAATTTTCTTTGATAAATTGCCTTCAAACCCACTCAGGCAAAGTTCTTTGTTTATTTTTCTTGTTGAGAGTGTGAGAAAACCTTTTAAATATAATCGTTTTCAAGTTTTGAAAATTAAAATTGACTTAATAAGGCGGGTTTCTTTAAGAGTTGAGTTCATAAGAAAACAGTAATTATATTTAAATGACGTGAAGAATTTTATGTAAGAAAAAGAAATTGCTGACTCTTTTGCACCAACTTAAAAAAAAAATCATAGCCAACAAACCGAAAAAATATGAGTACGTGATATTCAAGTGTTTTCAAAATGTTCACAATTTTTTAATATTTTTCTTTGCTGTAAATTGGCATAATGATTGATTTCAACACACATTTTTTTGTCTGCCTTCCAAACCAACAAGAACACGATTCTTCCTTATCCAGCTCATACTAGTTCATATGCCAAGTTTTGAGTTTATTACATTGCCCCCAAAAGCACCATCGCTAACGCCTTCATGTGTTCAGAATGTTCCTTGTTGCACGTCGTATATCAAATCTTGAACACCTCAACACAATTTCGCACTCATGGGATAAGAATAAAAAAATAAATCCTGAATCTTTCAACCCTGAGGTAAACTGCTTTCGCCGAGATTTTAATTTGGGTAAAAGAAGCCCCTTCATCAAAAATAAAAGACGGAAAGGAATTTCTCTGTTGGGAATTATAGTGAACTGTCAAATGATCGCTGTCAAAATTGTTCATTCGTGTCAATTATTGTCTTTCCATATACATGAATTAAAGACAATTTTTACCCAAAATAATGAGGCACACGATACGACTCAAATCAGGGTTCTAATTATTATACGTATGGATATTTCTTTATTCGTATCTAAAGGGCGAATAAATCAGGAAGAAGAATTTTAGTACATTTTCTCTCGAATCATAAAAATTCATTTGACTCCCTCACTTCCCACATGTAGTGATGGATTTATTTGATATAAAGTACCCAATTCCTGCCACCGAATTCTTTTATCTCTCATCCTCATTCCATAGCCATTTTCTACATCTCACTAATTAGTAGCAGTATTTGTTTCCAACCATAAATTACCATCATCATCTTGTTCGTTCTGCTGCTTCTTCATCTGCTTGCTTTGCGTTTTTCGTATGAAATCTGAATCTAATAGTGGGGGTCTGCCTCCAATGGGAAGTTCCGAGTACATACCGAATTAAACGGAATAAGCTTTTAATGGATTGAAAATTAGCATAAAATGATATAGGACGCCCGCCCCTTGTGCTTATCTGAGTAAGGACCACTATAAAAGTCAAATTCATCTTCATTCAAATTTTTTTCAAATTTTTATCTTTATTCACCTTTTTTTCATTTTAAGGAATTCACAGAAATATGGTCCATTTCTGTTGCTATAAATGATTTTGTCTTTAAAAGCTTTTCTATTCTAAAATTCATGCTAGAAACAGGACGAGAGAGAGATGTTTATAGTAAATCGACTTATTGAGGGAGATCATGCGCGAACAGAGATTAGTAAAGAAAAATGACAGAAGCATCACAACCAAAATAAATCTAAATTACACGAAACTAGTGTAACAGAAATGGAGAGGAAAAAAAATTGAAAGAAAACTCACACATAAGGTTTAAGTGCTGCGGGTGTAAGTTCATTCATGTGTAACCAATTTTAACTTTCAGCTTGAGGATCCTTAGCCAAAAGAGATATATCAAGACCTGGATTTGTTAACCTAAAAAACAAAAAGAAATAGAAACAGACAAACGCAAATTTGTTTGAAGGAAAGTTTAAATTGCTTTTGTTCTAATGACGGTAAAGATTAAACCAAACACTCTAGAAAAAGTCTAAGCACAAATTCATGAATTTAAAGGGTCCTTTTTTATGTCTTACTTTCATTCATTTTGGGTTTTCTTTGAAATCGTCTCTAACCAAGGTCAAGGGCTCAATTTGACTTGTGACCTTAAGGCTTAACTATTTCGTGGTTGTGTTTCTATTGGTCATTACTCCTTGCACTATTTTAGTTTCGGACGAACCTTCCTAGAATTGCGAAATAGTGATTTTTGTTAATGGTTCTGTGGAATTTGTCTAGCTGTTTCGTTGGAACGCATGGTTATGATTTATAAGGTATGTTATGAACATGGAGCAGGATTTCGAAGAATCTTAAGTTGTTTGGAAAGTTTCTTGAAACGAGTTGAGTGAAATTTTTAGCCCAAAATTTAGTTAAAGGATGATTGCAACTGTCATGTCCAAAGTTTGATTAAAACAAAATTTCTTGTAAAGATTGTTAAGAATTTGTATCCTTCTATTGATTCTTTTTAGCTAAATTACTAGATTCAAGCAAAGTTTCAAATCGTCATCGACTGAATAAGGTTTATCAAATGGGGTTCCCAATATATTTTGTTCTTCGTTTTAACTAAAGGCAATTTTCTCTTCAAATGTTTTTTGTGTGTATTTTTAAGCAATTACCTTCTTACAACAAGGAAACCGTATTCCGAATCCGTAAAGTAAACTCACTTTTTAATAATTAGCCTTATTAACTGATTGGGATTAAATACTTATCAGGTGATTGTTACTTTCCACGTGTGAAGAAGAAGTTGGTTCTTCATCTGAAAGAAAAAGATTGTTATGAAACACTCTATTCTGATTAATTTGTCTTGAACAAAAATCAGACTTTTCTTGAAAAAAATCGTTAAGTTAATTATTTTGTTAAGTAGATTGCTGACACGGGGCTTGATTTCTTAAAATTAAATTAATTCCATACATTCAGCCTGAAATGGATGTTTCTCTGTTTTAATTTCTTTGCCAAAATTTGTTTTTCAATTTTCTTGTGAAATAAATTAACATGCTTCCTGCATGCCTTCGCTCTAAGACAACATGAACTTTTTCCAAGAAATTTAGTTTAATTATTAAATTAAATTAAATAATAAATATTAAATTAAATTAATTTTTTCGGTACGTTAGTTTACGGTTCCTTTAATATAAAATGAAAGAGTTTCTGTAGTTTTTAAAAAGAAAAAAAGAAGACTCCAATAACATCACTAAAACTCTACATATCATCAAAAAGCATTTAAGGAAAAAACAGACTTTCTTTCAATTTCAACCAACGTTGCAGATATTGTTTATTATAATTTAAGTCATCTTAAAGATAAAAGAGTTCATGCATTACTTAACTGACCCGATGTTTTGTAAATACATACCCAAAGCTTCAGAGGGAAGAAATTGGTTCGTTGACCGTAAGCGAGCGTAACATAACTGTATAACTCAACCAACCTTGTCAAAACAAGTTAAACGTTTTCTAAAAATGATTGGATAATATCGAAGATTTCCCAAAAGATTGTCATGACTCCCCCAGTTCCTGAGCGCGTCAATGATTCCATGGGACAAAACTTCTTTCGCATTCCTGCTGTAGCAAGAGTCCTAAAAGATCTCAAAAAACATAAATCCGCTGATTAGGGATGGTATCCCCGATTTTATTCTGAAGAGGTGTTCTTCCACGCTGGCAATACCCTTGCGTTAGCTTTTCCATCTATCCTTTTCTTCTGGGCTAGTTCCAAACAGCATTTGTAAAGCCAATTATAAGAAAAAGGGGAATCATATTCTCCCTCCAATTATTGTCCGATTGCACTTACGCTGCATAAATTATCAGCTCAAAAAATATCTCGAAGACCGAAAGCTTCTTGTTTCTTGATGACCTGCAGTATGGCTTTCGCAGCAACCAATCTACTGTTGATTTGATTTTTTATCTTAACGGATAGTGAAATGGAACAAATCCTTACTTACATCGTTTTGGAGAAAGTACCTATTATTGCGCTTGATTTCGAAAGCATTTGATAGAGTTTGGAACCAGACTCTGATATCGAAAATCATGAGTCCCTACTTCGTTGGATTAAAACTTTATTTCGAATCATTCAATGCAGAATTCGATTCTGAAACCCACAATATAAATGCTGGTGTGCCCCAGGGCTCCGTTTTGTCTCTAACCCTCTTTCTCATTTTCATTAATGATCCTTTGTTCTTAACTTCTATACCAATGAATTGTTTCGCTGACCCTAAGTTCTTTATTCGTTTCCAAACTCACATCCTTCTCTTCGGATGTAGAACTACAATGGAAAAATATGATAAGCTCATTAAACTCTGACTTAAACAGCATTATACAATGCGGAATAAAAAACCGCCATTTTCCATGAGTGGCACTTGCATAATTGAGATCGTACAACAGGAGATTCTCGGTATGTGCATCATTGACCACCTCTTGTGGAACGAGCACATATGCCAAAAATGCCATAAGATGTTTGGGTTTCTCAAGAACTTTGTCTCCATGTCTGATATGGTTACTATCTATAAAACCTATGTTCATCCTAACTTAAGTAATACTCCCACCTCTGGGCTGGTGCGCCAACTACATACTTAACCCTCTTGGATGGTACACAATAAAGAGCTTTGGGAATGATTGTTATCACTGACTCAACCATCGTTAAAACACCTTTGTAACGTTGCGTGTCCTTCTCTGTTTTATCGTTTCTTCTAAGGTAAGTGCTCTAGAGAGATTACCAGTTGCATTCCTTCCCTTAAACAATTCACCCGTAATACCCGTGCTTTCAGGAATGCCCATCAGTTTACCCTTGAGGCCAACTTCTGACGTGCTATTAAGTATAGAGAATCATTCTTTAGCCGTACTACTCGAATGTGGAACTCTCTTCAACACTCTGTCTTTCCCAATTTTCAGGAATTCAAGACCAATGTTTTTAGGTTTGTACTACAGAGGAAAAGTGGTTCTGCGCATTGTTTTGATATGCAGCGAAGTGAAATTTTTACAATATATTATCTGGTGGTTTGGTCAACGACCTCAAAAAGCGCTTTAACTGTTATAATTCAAAATAAATAGACATTTTGATTAGAAAGGACAAGTCAGTCTGTCCAAAAGCTTGAAAAATCCTCTTCTTTTTCTTTCTGTTTTGTCCATGGAAAACTTGAGTTGGATTCCGCAGATTATCATCATCACTCCACGAATTAAAACAAAAAAGACGAAACCATAGTGTAAAGTCAATTCAAAGTCTCTCAATTGTTAAATTTTATTGGACAATAAGTTATTTCAAGCAATTCCAAGCTGTTGCTCAACTCCACAATTTTAAAAATAGGTCAAATTCAACCAACCTACCAACAATTTATTCCTATCGATTTTCTCCCTCACATAAAATTTCAAATTTAATTCATTTGCTGCGATAAAAATCTTTACAAAAAATGAAATATTTGTAATTTGAGGTTAAGGCCCCACACACAAAGTACTTTTCATTATTAAACCGCTGGAAATCCCTTTGTTGTGAATTTACTGCAACCAAAAGCACTGCCTACACCATCAACACTTTGTGCTTTTTCAAACATGCCCCAATTGTTGATTTCCGTTCTGAATCATTTGGCCTTCTCAGAAAACACATGCAACGGCTGAATACAAATTAGTACATAAACTCGAGCACAGCACAAGGACCTGCAATTTTCTGAAAGTAAACGGTAAAACATTGAACACCTAACCCAATTTGTGCATGTTATCGTTAGTTTGGACAAAGAAGCAAACAAAAGAAAATTATTTTAAAAAACCCTTCAACCTTAACTTAGTTGTGATAGAAGAAAAAAAAACTGTTTAAGGTAAAGGTGGATGTAAACGAAAAGCTCTCGTTTTTACGTTAACCCCTTTCTCTCACTTTCTCTCACTCTCTCACAATCGATTCTCATTCTATTTTATTTTATAAACTTGCGCTCCTGCAACGATTCCATTCTGCTTAATGGTTTTTGTTGGTATCCTTTGAAGAGGACTCTTAGAAAGTAGTTAGGAAAATATGATATTACGAAATGGCAATAAAAAGTGAAATTTTGACAGATCTGACACATGCGAAGAACAAATGAATAAGTCAAAAGGATAAAAATACTCCAAGCTCTGATCTCTGACTCTTGTGTTTCTCTCGACGCCCTCAATAACAAAAATTAAGTTTTATATGTGATGAATAGAGTAAAAGTAGTAGAAGTAGTCGTCCCCATTCGGCAAAAAACAAAAACAAAAACCAGGACAAGAGAAAACTCCTTTCGCAAATAAAAAGAGACCAAACAAAATTCATTTCTGTTAAAACTTTCAAAAAATAATCCAGAGTCAAATAGTCTTCATCATCATCGACGCGATATATCCTCGTTCGTCGTTGTCGACACAAACTGAATTAAAAGGTACGAGCTGGGATATAAATGCAATTGCATGTCGGATAGAATCCAGAGTTGATAAACGATGTCCTTCGATAAAAGAGGTGCGTTAGCGGTGCCGTGTTGTGGGTCAACTTGTTGTTTTTCGTTCTGAAATGAAATGCATTTTCAATACTTTTTTAACTCCTGTTGTCCTGTTTGCTTTTAATTAGTCCTTGGAAAGTGTTTTTTATTTGTGAACTATGTATTCAGTGGAGAAGTTCATTAAGGTGCCGCCATGTATCGCTCAAAATGCAGAGGCTATTTTTTAATCGCATCGTATCAAGGCCGTCTCCGACACGCGTGTGTAATTAACTCCTAGAACTGAGCCTTTGTAATTTATGTCCCTTCATCTTTTTCTTCACTGAGTTGTAAGTCAATACACAGTCCTTGTATGTCCTCAACGGGAAATACAAATGACAAGCGAACAAAAAAAAAAAAAAATTCCCACGCCCAAGCGCCACCGTACGCCGCACCTTAAAACGATATAATTTACACAATCTGAAGTGTTGAATCAACCGCATTCGCATACTCTTGAAACGAACCCTCACAAGGACAAGCGTTATTATTCTTTCAATACTTTCAGCCCCAACCCCTTTAAAAATGCATGACTCAATCTCTGTAGTCTTCGCCGTTGTCGACGTGTCGTCGTCGTCGTGGTAGTTGTAAGACTGTGATGATGACTTCTTGTTGTTGTTTGTATTATTTTTTATCTGTTTTCCTTGCGGTAAACTTAAAACCAGAGATAAATAATAAAGTGCGGGCTCCTGAATGTCTTGCTCTTGATATCCTTTTTTCTGTGCAAACGATAAGTGAAAATCGATCGGGAAGAGAGCTCTTGGGTGATGATTATGATAATCTTGACCTATCCCAATGAAACATGCTGCAAGAAAATTTAATGCCATTATCAGATTGAAAAGCGAAAACAAAAAAATCCAAAAAAGGACGAATATGTGGAATTAATTAACCCCAGTGAGTAGTTTAATTTGTTTATTTTTTTTTTTAACGTACTTTGAACAAATTCTAAATGAAATGCATCTCTTTTAAATGCCACAGGTTGATGGTTGTTGTTGTTGTTGTCCTGCGGAATAAATTTTATTTCCATGAATTAATTCAAATTGCTATTTTCAACACGAGTGATTCGTTTGCCTATGGGAATCCTTATTTTACTATTGCAAGTGTGAATGTGAGTGATTTTTTTGTTTCTGAATAAAATGAAGCCAACAATTTTAAATTAAAATCATAAAAAGTTGGTTTTGATGAAAATGTTTAAAATTAAAAATATTTTTGGATTGCAAATTTATTTTCACTGTTCTCTTTTGTTTTTTTTTGTGGTTTTGTTCCCGTCACTAATCTTGTTAACAAAAAACTTGGTAGGAATAGACAGACTGTTGTTTGTGTTCGTATAAAAAATTAAATGGCATAACAAGTGACATGTGTTCGACCTAGAAAAACATTTGAATGATTTTGTTTTGCTCAAAAACAAAAAACGAAAATCTGTCACGAATGCCAAAAATTTGCGACGAGTGAAGATATTTGCTGAACACCGAAATTGTGTGTCAACCCTTTTCAATTAGCCTCGAAACAAAACTAGGTTTATGCAAATTTCAATGAAAGGATATTGATGTTCGGCTGTTCGGCGAAAACGTGGAAAACAATATTTCTTTTTTTTTAGTTTTGAGGGAGTGCGAAAGAAATAAGGTGTAAAATGTAAACTGTCAGGATTTAGGAGGTCGAGCATGACAGCTGTCAAGTGATTAATTTATCATTTTTAAAGTTTATTCAAATTTAATCAATCAGAAATGATGAGAAATCCTTTCTTAACGACACTATACTGACAGCATTAAAAATAGTGTGATGTAGATTGATGGTGAATTGGGCCTCGTGCGGAATAAAGTTTTGGGTTAATTTCCGTCTTTTGACGGGAAAATGTAAATGGAGAGGATTTGCAGCCGATTTTCAACTGATTTTATCGCAAATTTAAACCGGTAGTTTGGTCATTTATTTTGCCGCAAACGTGTTCATGTGGAAGTTAAGTTGGTATCGATGTTGTTTTCTCTCTGTTTTGTGATGTGATTTTGGGGTTTGATTTTTGGAATGGATGACGCTTTACATTTTGTACTGTAGTAAGACAAAGCTCATAACCTGAAAATTAAAATTTGTTTACAAACCGAATGCTGGTTTTAATAATTGCATAGAGAACAATTCTTATTGAATTTGATTTCGATCGATTTTTACTTGAAAAAGCCCTAGGTGTTGTATGTGGGTTTTAGGCATTTAATTCAAAGTCATTAGCAATGATACTTCAACTTATTTCATTTCTTTGAAGTAAAAGGAACTTGGTTAGCCATAGATATTTCACTTGAATCGCATTAAGTTTTCATAAGGTTCTTATAAGGAAGAATATGTAATTCTTACAACTATAATGAGACACATATCTTCTCCCCAATTAAATAATTCATGTATCTTCTTGGAAAGTGACGATTGAAAGACGATTTCTAAGAACGCTTTCTAATTAGGCTCTCAGTCAAAATTATCACCAAATCTTACTGATTCTTGAATGATAAAATCCAAATTTCCTGTTAAAAAATCTACTTCATTAAAAATGAGCTACATATATTATTTTGTTTGAAAATTTGGTGTAAATTGAAAGGAATTTTGTTGATTTTCAATATTTTTCTCGGGAACCAGAAACGTTGGAAGTGTAAAGGAATCGCTAAAACTAAACTCATTTATGAGTTTGATGGAAAAACAACTTTCTTAAGTGGAGCATATTAACTTTGGAATCATAGAAAGATAAATATAATTACCAACTTTTGGCAGCGACGGATTTTTCGAAACCCAAAATTTTTCTATGAATTCAAATATTACCCTACTCGTAGCACTTTTGCCATACGTGCTAGTAATACCAATTAATTATTCATTGCTAAGAATGAACTTAAGTTAAATTAGTGTTATCACAGCCATAATAACATTTAAAAAACATTAAATCAAAACGAGCTTCTGTAATTTAAATTCTTTAAGAGCTTGGACCAGTTGTTTGGGTCTATAGCTATCTTTGATCTATCTATCTTGGAAGAATGTCTGCGAAAGAAATTAAAGTTTACTTGGCGCAGGGTCGTTTCATGAACCCAATCCTTATTCATTTTGATTTTCAAGGTATTTGTGTAAATTTTTCAAAAAACTTGAATGACCGATCGGAATCGGGATGTTAAAATAAATTCTCTTTTTCGATAATTTTCTGTTACAGCACATTTTTTCAAGTTCATTCGCTCTTGGCCTAGCTTAATTAGAATATTTAAAAGATATCCACAAAACTTTTGGATTTACATTCGCACGTGAAAACTTAATTTTCGCCACTGAATTATTTTGTTCACTGTGACGTATACTTACTATTTTTTGGATTGTTTTCTGAACGTTTGTACTTGTGATTAAATTGAATAATTTGGACAGGAAAATTTAAAACACTACACTGAAAAATTTTCATGCATAAATAGTACGAAAATATGAGTGCATCGTACGAATTTTTTTCGTAGTTTTCAGCCACGAATAAATTCGTACAATGTACTCATATTCGTATATTTAAAAAGAGCTTTGTACATTGTACGAATGGAATGACAATATTTACGTTTCCTTTCGTACATTTACAAAGAGCGTTAGTACATTCTACTAATATTTCGTACTATTTACCCTCAATTTGTAAATTAACAGAGAGCATTAGTACATTCTACTAATACTTCATACTATTTATTCCCCATTTGTAAATTTACAAAGAGCATTAGTTCATCCTACTAATACTTCGTACTATTTACTCTCGATTCGTAGATTGACCAAAAGCATTAGTTCATTTTACTTATACTTCGTACTATTTACTCCCTATTCGTAAAACCAGCATAAGCATTAGTATATTCTACCAATACTTCGTACTATTTACTTGCCATTCGTAAATTTACTAAAAGCATTAGTTCATTCTACTAATACTTCGTACTATTTACTTGCCGTTCGTAAGTTAACCAAAAGCATTAGTTCATTGTACTAATACTTCGTACTATTTACTTACCATTCGTAAATTTACCAAAAGCATTAGTTCATTCTACTAATACTTCTTACCATTCGTAAGTTTACCAAAAACATTAGTTCATTCTACTAATACTTCGTACTACTTACTTGCCTCTGGAAACGCCTGACAAATTTGTTGCGAAAGAGCATCGCAGTCGTTTGTTGTGAGATCGTGGTTCTTTATAATACAGAATTGTTAAACAGCCTCGACCAAAACTTTCCGCAAGTTGTCTGTTAATTTGGGTATCCTATTAAATTTCTTCAAATACAACTTACCTACTCGTTCTTTCTGTCATCAAATACTTAGCACTCTTAGCACGCTTTTTATGTTATTTTAATTTTATTTACAAAAAAACTCACAAACCAAACTAAACACGCTCAAAATCACAACCAGAATGAGCCATTGCCATGATTTAAAAACAATGACGCAAACCGATTCGAGTAGCGTCAATGTACTAATGCTCTTGGTAGATGTACGAAGTATTAGTAGAATCTACAAAAGCTATTGGTAAATGTACGAATGGAGTGTAAATATTACTTAATAATAGTACAATGTACTAATGCTCTTGATAAATGTACGTATGGCGTGTAAATAATACGACGTATTAGTACAATGTACTAATACTCTCGGTAAATATACGAATGAAGGAAAAATATTACGAAGTCATTAGTAAAATGTACTAATGTTTCGCTTAGTGTTAGAATGGAGGAAAAATAGTACGATGTATTAGTAAAATCTACTAATGCGTTTGGTAAATATACGAATGGAGGTTATGATATACGAAGTATTAGTAGAATATACAGATAAAGAAGTTGCATTCTACTTATAATGAGTAAATCCTACGAATTATTCGTAAGGTCAATTTTCGAGACTATATTTTTTACGAATATTAGTTTTGCTTCGTACATTTAACAAATGCATGAGTAAATCTTACGAATGAATTTGGAAAAATTACGCAACCATTCGTACACGATGATTTACGAATAATTTAGTTCAATACACGAATAAATTCGTACAATGTACTCATAATTTTGATTTACGAATAATATTAGTACATAGAACGAAAAAATTCGTGTATTTTACCAAAAATTTAATCAAAATTTACTAATACATTCGTAACTTTCTTATTACAGAAAAGCTTCGTACAATCTACGAATATTCGTTCAATGTACGAATTTTTCTCGTACGAATGCTATTCGTAGCAATTTTACTAATAAAATTTTTCAGTGTATTACAAATCAAAAATAGTCTTATGAACAAAAAATTTTTTTAGAAGTGCAAATTATACTCACGTGGATTTCTTCCAAGAGCTGATTCCGTTGGGTGCCGTTTTCCGAATGGTAAAAATCGATAGCAACACCATTTCCGCCTTGGTTAGGTTAGGTTAGGTTAAGAAGGGTGTGTACAGCTCGGACCTGTTAAGTACAAGATAATTTATAACACTACTGCCTACTGCTCCATTGTGATCCCATTATCAAAGAACAAATATGTTCGATGCTCCTAAGCTATTGGTTGACATATACTGGTTTATTAGCGAACAATCCTGTGCTATTAATGAATTTTCTCAAGTCCACCAGACTTTTCTTAAATCTATCAAGATTTTGATGTTCATTTTTCACAGCGAGCGATGAGACAAACCGAGTTTGCTTTTCATTAATTTTAGCCTGGACTTCCAGGAGTCATTGGTTTGCTTCTTTCGATTTAAGGCCTATTTTTCTTTTGAGCACGCCTATCGGCAAATGAAACCCCATCACTGATTGCTTGCTAACACTCCTATTCGATTCCGCTCCTGTCCTTGCTAGTTCTTCAACTATTTCATTCCTTGCTACATATATTACCATGTCCTGGAACTAGGATAGTTAAACTTCGTTAGTTTGGCAGATGCTTTTTAGTTTTATCCTTCAGTTTAAGACCGCCTTTGATCTTATATTCTCACTGGCTAGCTTTGATAATAGCCTGGCTCGCCACGAAAAATGTAATCCCCGAATAGTTTAGTTCTTCTTGGTGTACCAGCTCCGCAGATTATTCAATAAAATAAATATTAGCCTGAAAGACACTTCGTTCGTCTGAGAGTTTGTTTGTTTCTCTAATATTGATAGGTTGACAACAACACAACAGCTCCTGTACCTTATTCCAATGTGCCTAAGTGCGAAATGTTGGAATCAAAGTTCTTCATTGTGATCTTCCAAGAGGCTTTTTCGTTAGTTTTGAAATACATAACTCGTTCAAAATTGACACATACGTACGCCCCCTCATTTTTTCACTTGCACTTGAATTGTTGAAGAGCACAAGTCATAACGGCCTAGGATAATAAATTTAAATAAGTTTTTAAGAAAGTTTCTGGTCAAAAACAAACATTAAAGTAGAAATGTTGTTCATAGCCCTACACCTTCATACTTTTAACAATGGTGTGATATTTTCAGATCCTGAAAGATTAATTCTAATTACAAAAAAAAAATAAGTCAAGAGTGATGTTTGTTAAATTATTCATATCTCTGTTCAGATCTCTATGTTCAACAATCAACAAAGAAAAGCAAAACTTTATCAATCCCACACGAATGAAATAATAAAAACAAACATTTTAAGAAACATTGGTTTAAGGAAAAACCCATGAAATCAAAATGAGATAAGTAAACAGACCCAGTTTCCCTCCTCACTAATTTTCGGCGAAAAATTAAAATTAAAACGCAATTTGGGTTTTGATAAGTATTTTGCTGCTTTTTTCCTTTTTCTTTTCTGCGTACAAGTAATCTGACAAAAACCTGAAGTTGATTTGAATATGTCTCTTGCAGTCCTTGAAACTTTTTGATTTCTTGTTCGTACGTGATGAAAAGTTAACAACAAAAAAATATCACCTGGATAAATTGCTTTATAAATTCCTCCCACCCATGGAAACTTCTTAATCAAAGTACATTTCAATTCGAAAGGCAAAAAAGTGGAAGTGTGTGTTCGTCATTCCCTCTTTGCATTTTCATTTTGAATGAGCTTCTTTTTTATTGAAAAATAGGAAAAAATCGGATTTAAAAGTGAAAATCCTAAAAAGGTCAAACCATTTAATTGAATTTGTCTGCTTTAAGAAGTTTCTTAAGGAGTCTTGTATGTTTGAAGCTTTAAAATAATTATTCGTTTTTCAAGAAGATATAGGATTAATTAGATTCTGTTACATAGCTGGCGAAATATTCTTGATAACCATATTTCCGTGTTCTTCAGAACATAATCTCTTGAATTGCAAATTTATTTGTCGTTAATTGCTTTCATCTCGTGTTTTCAAAACAGCGACGACGACGGCTCGGCGGCTGTTACACTCAAAACCATCCTTCCTCCTGATACAATGGCTGCTAAAGCTGACATTATGCACACTAAGCTACACCGAACTATCTGTGCACATTCCGGCAAAAATATTTCACTTTTTTTTTCTTTTAAAACCAACAATACAGTGAAAAATCTTCGCCCCTACATCGTCGTTGCAAAAAAAAAAAAACGAAAAACGAATAAACTTGGACTGTATACCACTTAACCACTTAAAGTTCAAGGATTTATTCATCTTGCGCTCGTTCGCTATCGTTCCCTCTTACCCACTAGATTCTTCCCATCTTTGTCTGTACAATTTGAATTTAAGAAGAAAAAAACCAAACTGGAGGAATAATGAGGCCTACCTTTATACCTAAAACTTACCCCCTGAATAACAATGGCGCCCGGGCTAGCCCATCATTTTGCAGTGTGCGGTGAACGATGATGAGAGTTTTTACTTCTTTATTTTTCGTTTGTTGAATGAATTTCCTTGTCAACACTAATGAAATATGAAACGGTGTTTATTATGCTTTTCCTATTTGTATATTGCTAATAGCAAAAAGTCATTTTACTAAGAGAATAAATTTAAAGCAAGAAAAAAAGAAGCATTCCTTTTATAATGTTGCATTAAAATTCAACGACTTCTTGTGAAAGTCGCTCATTATTTGTCGGGGGAACGTTTAAAAACATTGCATGTTGCCTCAAGTCATTAAATTATATTTAACTGAGAAATAAGTAAGTTTTTGTGTTATATTTAGCATTTAAGGTTAAATTCGATATTCTTGAAAAAAATGTTTTCAAAACACAAAGATTTTACTTTAAAAAAAGTTGTAAGTTATCGATGAATCTTACTCGATCGATAATGGCGCCTCAATCAACAGTCTCCGCCAGCCAGCTCGGTCCCTAGCTAGCTGTCTCCAGTTTTGCGCTCCAAGTTGATTGAGGTCCTCTTCCACTTGTGTGCGCCACCTGAGTCGCGGTCTTCCTCTCCTTCTGCATCCCTCGGGAATAGTGTCGAAGGCTTTCCGGGCCGGAGCATTGGTGTCCATGCGCTCTAAATGACCAAACCATCTGAGTCTCTGGACCTTGACCCTTCTGGCTAGGTCCACGTCGTTGTACAACCCGTAAAGTTCGCTGTTGTATCTTCTCCTCCATTCCCCAACAATGCACACGGGGCCAAAGATGAACCTAAGAACTTTCCTCTCGAAACAGCCTGAGGCACATTCATCCGCCTTTGTCAAGGTCCATACTTCTGCACCATACAGCAGAACAGGGATGATGAAGGTGTTGTACAGTTTTACCTTAGTTTCCACTGAGTTGCTTTCTTAGCCCAAAGAAACAGCGATTAGCAAGAGTAATTCTTCGACTTATCTCGGCGCTCCTCCTCTACTACCTCGAAGTTGTATGCGTCTATTGTGACGTTCTGTCCGAGCCGTGGGTGTTGGGTGTCCTTTCTCGAAGACAGCATATACTTCGTTTTTCCCTCATTTACCGCTAAACCCATTTTTGCCGCTTCTGTCTCAATTCTCACAAAGGCGCCATTGACATCACGCTATGTTCTTCCCATTATATCAATATCGTCGGCGTACGCGAAAAGTTGAACAGATTTTCGGAAGATAGTGCCTCTGGTGTTGACGGTGGAGTTTTGCACTATCTTCTCAAGAACGATGTTAAAGAAATCGCACGACAGCGCATCGCCTTGTCTGAATCCTTTTTTGACGTCGAAAGATTCCGTAAGCCCATTGCCAACCTTGATGGAGCAGCGTGAGTTCTCCGTTGTCATTTTGCACAAGCGAACGAGCTTGTCAGGGATGCCAAAACTCGACATAGCTTTATACAGTTCGTCTCTGTAGATGCTGTCATACGCGGCCTTAAAACCGATGAAAAGGTGGTGGGTGTCGATTTGGAGTTCATAGGTTTTTTCCAGAATCTGCCACAACGTGAAAATTTAGTCGATGGTTGACTTTCCTGGTCTGAAGCCACATTGATAAGGACCAATCAGATTGTTGACGAAAGGCTTCAGACGTTCACATATTCATTTTCATATTACGGCAGGGAGGATCTTGTAGGCGATGTTAAGTAGACTGATTTCTCTGTAGTAGGCGCAGTTTAGAGGATCTCCCTTTTTCCTTTTAAATCGAAACGCAAATTGAAAAATTACTTTTTCGCAGTCGGATTAACGTTGAATCGATTGAAAGTATGTTATCATCATGTCGTTATGGAAAATATTTGATTGTTGATAATTGACTTACCAAACGAGTCTCGTTTAACAGTATTCAATTGGTATAACTTTCAATAAAAAATGGTCGATTTTATGGGGTTCCTAAACCTTATAGATTTAATCTAAGAATTTTTCAAAAAGCTATTGGAATTAATTGAAAATGAATTTTATCCACCTCAAAAAGTATTTCCCAATTGATTAAAAAAAAAAAAAACTCAACTCAAGCCACGTTAACGCTTTAATCAAACTTGAAATTAATATATCAACTATAATACGAGTGTCGTTACGTTAACGCTTAACAATATTAATTTGCTACTTTAATTATTTTAATTTATGAATTGGTTTGTTTCGTTTAACTTTTTGATGTTGTTATTGTTGAGCGCAAAGGTTTACTTTTAAACAAGTAACAAAATAAAAATAAAATGCAGTTATATTTAATTTAAATTAAATCAACTGTAAAAATTCAAATTAAATTTCAAAAATAAAACAAAGATAATTTATCATCAAAATACTTATATATCATAAATATATGTATACATAAATAGGCAACGGAAAAATGGTCCAGTGTTCGTTTGAGTACAGACTCGAAAAATAAAACAAAAATTGAAAATCATGTATCGGTTAATTCGAATTTAAATCTAAATGGATTTGGCAGTGAGAGTAACAGTATTAAAGGCAAAGGAAATCACGTTGGCAAGGAGGTAAAATATTGTTAATTTTTTTTACATTTTTGTATCATTTAATTTGACTAAGAAAAGTGCCTCAAATAATTGTGTCAGTTTTAAAAAAGAATTAGTTTTAAGTGAATTGTTAATCGTTTGAAAAATAACATGGTTTTAATTTTTTATCATTTTCATGTAATCTCATGGTTGATGGGAAAAAAACAGAGCAAATAAAATTAAAAGCTTTTTGTAGTTTTCTATGAGCTCTTCTTTGGCTAAAACGGTAATCTGGAAGCACTTTTCCCAACAAACTGAATTTCATAGATTAGTATTAAATATCTCCAAGAGGCATTTCGTGAAGAATACGGTGAAGACATTTTTGTTGATTGTCTGCAAAATAATTTGTGAGTTTTCTTGAATGTACTCATATTTTCTTTGTCGTGGTGCGGCATTGATGATTGGACGTAATTCAGTTAATCTTAAAACTTGTAGTTGAGAGCAAACTGTATCGATTCGTCTTTCGTCCTGCGAAATTCCTTATGCTCTAAAGAAAAAATTAAGTAGGTAAAACCAGTTATCAACATCTGATTCGATAAACGCAGGCATCTGTAAGCGGGCGTATGTATTCGCTGCTAACATGACCTCTTCATTATGGTCACTAATTGAATGTTCGTCCTTGTTTCCCGCAGGAGGAGTCGCAAAACCTTCGTTATCTGCCATCGTCGGAGTCACCAATTTCGATTCCTATATTTTTTATTTTGAAATAAAAATATTTCTTGACGAAAACTTCAAGATATTCATATTTTAGACCTGAATTTATTGAAAGAAAAAAAGTAACTAAAAATAATATAAGAATTCAAAAACATAATTATCAAAACAAGTAAAGATATTAAAATTGAATAAAGTAGAACTTGAACAAGTGTCTTGATGGGTGGCCACAAATGTTTTCAGGACGGATTCTTCCAAAATGAAGTGAACCCCAAAATTTATTTTTATGCATAAAAAAATAACTTTATTTATAACTCAACAACTGCTCCTTAAATGGTTTCGGAACAATAACGAGAATTCAAGATTGTGATTGAGAATGATCTCATAGCGATATTAAAAATCTCAGCCCTGTCTCAGCCTATCACAATCCATGGCCTTAATGACAGTCTGACTGATTGCTCTCGAAGCATCTTGGTCGTCATCTCAAACATAATTCAAAAAGAATTGATTATTCAATCATATAAGCGGATTAATAATGCTTTAGGTTCAAAACATAGAAGTAGCCAAATTCGCTCTGGATTTTCTAAACGAAAAACAATAAGCTTGAAGATAAGGTTGCCTGTCTTACATTCCCTTTTGTAGTTATACGACCAACTTTTGCATTCTCCCTTCAGCGTGTTCAGGTCAGATATGTTTGCGATTGAGTTTTTTTCTTTACTAATTCAAAAAGTTATGTAAACATCTGAAAACTGCATCTTCTTGTACATTGAATCTGCATTCAAATCAATTGAATCCGTCTCCAGAACTCATAAGTTAAGCTAACCTTCGCTGTCGATCATCTCTTAAAAAGCATTCACATTCACCTATGTTGACTGCCCGGAAAACAGGAAGATTCATGGGTTCATTAAGTTTCATAACTTAAAAAGAATAATGTTGCCACATATTCAATAAAAGATAAGTGACCTTTTTTTTGTTTCTTTACTATCACATATAATATCATCATAGCTCTGTTATTATTATTTTTATTATTATTTTATTAATTGCTTATTGTTTATTATTTCTTTGCCTTATTTATAATAATCTTCACTAAATTATAAGATAGTATTATCTTAAAGTGTAAGAATCCGAGATTTAAATAAATACTAAAATACTAAATACCTTATGTGGAACAACAGACCCACAAGTAGGGGGACTAAGTTTCTTCCGATTTTTCGTATTCGCTAACAATTTCTACAGAAGTTGTAATAGCCCCAGTCATTAAGCCAATACAAACCTTTATATCCAAATAAAAAGTTAAAAGGCAGTACAATATGTGTTGCCCTTGCTGTCATCGACCATTTAAGCCTTACCTACCCAATCTTAAAAACAAGCTCACCTGACTAACATCGCTTCGTCTCAAACAAGTTTGTTGTCTCTTCTCTCGTAGTATTGTATTGTAATGTTTCAGACTGTTTCTGAACCCAGCGAGCGTTTAGTGTTTTTCGTTCTTTTATTAGTGAAGATATTAGAAATTCACGAACCTTCTTCATTATAGTTTTTGACAGAACGACGATTTTGGGTCAGCATGTGGATTTCAAAATTTAAAAATATCCTGTTTTTCAGCGTCTAATATACATATTAATAAAAAACGCCTATTCAACTCTTATAGGTAAACCCATTGAATGAGAGTTAATCCATTGATTTAAATTTGTCATTAATAAAAATAATTTGTTCCCGGAATAGTAAAGTGACGTTTACCCAAAAAATTTCTTTGAAATCCTTTCCATTTGTTGTTGTCCTTGCTTTTCACGGGCACTGCGTCTTGCGAAGAACTGACAAATCTCACAAGAGTATCAATCTGTCATGAAAAAGTGCATCTCAACTTTACCGTTCGGAATCGGCGTTAAATTGTAGGTCCCTTCAGTTCTTCACGCACACACAGAGAATTGTTGATGAGAGTAAGCCACTTAGGCCTTAGCTCTTCAGGAGCTGTCGCGCCACTCTTTTTATTTTTTATTTTTATTCTAGTAACATTTTCCACTTATAAGGGTTAATCCTTCGCTATTTTGTGTTTGTTTTGAGTTTATTCAATTTTAAAGTCAAGTTTTACACATTTTAAAATATTTCGATATTTCAAACACGAAAAACACCCTCTTTGCCAAGACTTAAAGCTTGTTATCATAAATATATGTCGAAGCAATATAAAAATCTACTATATTTCTTACTTGCCAATTCTTGGCAACCACATACAGAAAATGGTAACGCCTATTGGATGCATCAAAAATGTTTCCTTATTTTCTGTTTTTTTAAGGAGTACTACCATACGCCTCCTGGGAACTATATATTTATTGAATTTGATTTAATTGACCTTTCTTCAACTTTTGTGTATGAATTTAGAATCAACGTTCTTTTGCAACGCTTGATTTGAACTGGGACAGTGGGAGTACAAAATCAATGCAAGAAAATAAACTTGAGATTGGAAATTATTGTTTTTTCATTACATATTGTTCTTCAAATAAAAATTCTGTGTACTCCGTTTCTCCTGTGACATTAAACAAATAATAATTTTTCTCTCAATTTTATCGTATTTTTTAATATTCGCTGAAGGAGGAATTTGTTCAAGTTGTTTGAAGAAAATAAAAAAACAGTAAAATCGCAAACAAACACATCGTATCGCCGCGCGGCTCGTAGAAAAACAAACCTGAAAACAAACAGGTTGACATGTATTACATTTTTAATGAATGCCAAAAGATCCTATTCAAAGAGCGTAGCTCTATAGCGTTGAAAAATTCAAGTTATGCTTATAAGTCACTTACAAAATTTTAAGTGAATCTGATACCCCAGCGCGCTGGCATGGTGGAGGGAAATTTAAATTGGCCTACTCTACTCATATTAAAAGTTCAAATGAAATCTTCTCTTTTCTCAGAATAGCAGAAAACATAAGCCAAACAAAATATTAAATTATTTTAATGATTCGCATTTGAAATTCTTTCATGAAAATGAACGTTATTTGCTAGGCTTAAGTCAAAAACACTGAACTTGGGAAGAGGGTTCCAATTTAAAACCTCTTAAAACAATAAGAACTCGATACAGTGAGCGTGCAAGAGCCTTTGACAGATTAATGGAAAAGTTGGAAAGCAATGATAGACAACTCATAGAGGAACATCAATTTTTAATAAAAATGATAAGGATGTTTCTAGCGAAATACAAATACAATTTATAACTCTCAATATTGCTTCTGAAGAAAAACGTTAGTAAATTTTTTAATAAGCAAATTTAACTTGTTGATGAAATTATAAGTACTGAAAAAAACTGTTTTCATAACAAAAGAAAACAAATCCAATTTGATGAATGCAATCGAAATATTCATATGTCCAAGTTGGCTGGCGACCTTGGATAAATTAACTCAAATAAAAATATTTTCTGTTTTCAGAAGGAAATCATATCTGAGATAATATCGAAACGAAACATACATTTTGTTTATTTATTTAAATCAATCTGAACGCTAATTTTAATTTTATGAGCACTTCACATAAAATTTAACTCAAGGCTTATCCATGATTAAGAATTGAAACAAGTTCTACGAACAAAATTGTGGTCTTTTTTCTATAGAATTTCTTTTTCCCATTCAATCTCTCAAGTCACTTTGTGGTTCATTACATTCAAGGACCTTGTGAATGCTTCTAATGTGTTATCCTCTCCTCAAGTCTCATCAGTGTTAATAAAATTAAACACCGCTTTAAAAAAAATAAAACAGAAAGAAAAACAATGAACCACATTTTTATCCAGTAGGTATCAAGAAAATCAATAGACAAAAATAAATCTTAACTATATCACTGCCCTCTTGAAAAAGCAAGAAAAAACAGTATCCTTGCTGAGACGACAAAAGACCACAGCCTATCCACAAGATGGCTGTTGATAAAAATAATGTTCAAAGCGGTAGCCACATTGGTTTTTTTTTTGCGACTCCTTCACAAAGACGAACGAAATAAAAAGATCAACATCGAACAAAAGAGTCGAGATACAGTTTCATGCCAAAGCTTAAGTAGAACATTCAAGCCGCTCGCTCGCTTGATAGTGTGTTGCTTGTATATGTGTTAAGGACTTGTATTGTATTCATTGCCAGACCGATTGGTGCATCATTCTTGGCCCTTAGCCTCCTTTTTTTTACCATCTCCACCATACAAGATATGGGGGAAGAGCAGTGATTTTTTTTAAACTTATATGCCAAAGATATCGCTCAACGTCAGACGGTTATGTGGCTCTTTCCCTCTGCGAGTCCTTCGCCTTTCATCCTTCATCCTTAAATCATCGTTGTTTTCGAACACGTCAGTTTTTTTTTTGCGCACCGCAACATGAGATACGGATATCTCGAGTGGGATAATACTCGAATCGTATTAAACTCTGAGATCTTGTACCTTCTTGTCTTTTATTATTTTCCTATTTGGCTATTTGGCCAAGGGTAGCTGCTTAAAGTTTCCTGTTTTTGATTTCATTTTATTAGGCATTCGGGATTTTGGCTTATATTTGTAATTATTAGATACTAATGGGAAATTAAAAATAACAATATAATCAATTTGTGTCGTAAATAACTGAGCGAGCAACGTCTCTTGGTCACTACGGCGTATACGTTACTTTTTTTCTAAAATACGCTTTTGACGTGAATTTTTTTGGTTTAGACAAGAAATTAATTAATTTGGAATGAAACAATACTTTGGACATCACACAGATGGCCGGGACCTTGCAGGCACCATCCTTTCATCCTCAAATACAAGGTCTGGCAGTTTCTTAGAATTATTTCTGTTCAAAACGTATTTTCACATTTTTGTAGACATTCATATTTGTTGGTACACACTGATGTAAAAAAGAAAAAGAGAAAAAAATAATTCAAATAAATGCCCACCTTTACCATCATCGCCAAATCCTCTTGACTTTTTAAGGGGTTAATTAAGATTTTATGTTTTTTTTTTTTGTCAGTTAACGCTCATCCTCCAATTATTTCAAATTATTTTAAGTTCAGTTACTTTCTATTGAAAAACCTTCAAAACACTACTTAAATACGATCCAGATAATTCTAGTTTAACAATCTCAACTTTTATTTTTAAAAAGCGTACACAAAGTTGTTACCATAAAAATATCAGCGTTATCCTTGCTAACTCTTCCTGTATGGAGTTAACATAACCTAGTTAGCTGTTTGAAAATGGCATTCAAAAATAAATATATTTTAAAAGGAGGAAAAAAGTAAATACTAAGCTTCCTTGTTAACACGAGATTAAAATATGACAAAGCTTCTTTTTATTTGACATCTGAAAATTCATGTCAACTCATTTGATATTCTTTTATAACAAGCAACAGGAACTAATTAAGAAAACAGTGAATCACAACCAAGTTTAATCCGCAAATAGAGCGGTTACTGTGGCGTATACGTAATATTTGAATCGCTGATGAATTCTCTAATTTATTTTATTGTTAAAGAAAATTCAAACAACATTGGTTCATCGATCCTTAAAGTAAAAAAAAGAAGTATGAATGGTTTTTGTAAGCATTCAAAAATTGAAAACAACTAAAAAAGTACTTCAAAACGAGGAACTCCATAAATTACATACTCGAACATTCTTAACCTTAAACTGCAGCGATGAATAACAAAATTTGCATATAAGTTTCTTAATCGTTGAAAAACTACCTTACCGACACCACTTCGCCATTCACTTGAAAAAGAATGCCAAACAAAATGAATATGCAATGAAACTCCTATATCGAACACGAGAAGACTTTGAAACTTTCACACGCGAACTTAATAAAAACTAAAGGCAATTTAATAAAAATATTAAACAAAAGAAAAACAACAACAACGCTGAAAATGATTAACCCACGAATGAATGATTTTCTCTCTCTCATTTACCCTTTCAGCACCAAGGTTCACCTGGGTACGTGCTGCATTAGTCCTCGTGCTTTTGTATTTAATTTTTCTCTCACGAACAGTCAACCGAAAAGAACTATTTAAGTCGTGTTGTTTTGTTCATGAAATGCGTTCTAGATTTTTAATTAAACTTAATAATGGCTCTCCTTCGTTTACAGGGTGATGGTAAGGAGAAAGCTTTAATTAGAATAATCATATGAGGAAATAATTAGCTTGTAATTAAGTTATAATAAACACCGAGAAATTAGAAGAGGGAAGTTGAAAACAAAACTTTTTTCAGAATTGTGAAATGTTATCTCTGAGCAGGGAGCCTCTAAGAAATGTGAAGAAAAAAAAAAACAAATATTTGAATCTGAAGGTTGATTACAACTTGAAATGCGAGCATAAAATATTTTTTTTAATAATTTTTCGGTAAATAACATTTTTACTAATCTTCGAGATCTCCTTCCAATTTTCTTGTATCATTTTAGGTATTATCGCTTGGTGCTGATGTCCTGCCAGAATACAAAATGCAAAGTCCTAGTGTACATAAATGGACAATACTCCATTATTCACCATTTAAAGCGGTGTGGGATTGGGTAATACTTATATTAGTTATGTATACAGCAATTTTTACACCATATGTAGCAGCTTTTTTACTCGGCGAACCTGATTATCAGCGACGTACTAATAAGTATATTAATAACGATCCAATTGTGATAGTAGATTTAATTGGTAAGTCGAATTTTTGATTTTTTTTAAATACTACTACAAGAAAAAAATAAATTAACACTAAATGAAAATTATTTAAATAGAGTTAACATCTCTTAAAATATAATGATAAAAAAAATAAGAATAAAAATAAATGTGTATGTTAAATTTTATGATGTTCCTTAATTTTAAATGTTTGTTTTTGTTTTTTGTTCGATGTTTGTTTCGTTTTGAATTTTGTTTTTTGATAAAAAAAGAAAAAAACAACAATAGTGTCTTTAAAAATATACTTTTTCTATACACAAAATATTTTTATACATACAAAATGAAAAATACTTATTTTACATAATTTACACTTTTACACACACACTCTAAATAATAAACAAACAAAAATATAAACAAATAAATGCTTTTTGCTTTTTATGCTTTTTCTAAATTGCATTTTTATTCAGCAAAATAATGTAATCATAAACGTCATGATCATGTCATTGTTTTTCACACAATTTTGTTATGTTTTAAGAACGAAATCACAATGTGTGTTTTGTGTTTCTTTTAAAATAATATTATTTGTATGAAATTTTAAAAAATGTTACATTTACTTTTATCATTTCATTTCTTCAATTTCAATCATTTTTTTTACATTTGAAACCATTTTTAATCATGTGTAAGGAGATCATGCTGAAAAACTTCACTCATTAGTCTTACCTTTTATTCGTTTGAGAGTCTACTGATCTGGTATGAATTTTTGTGTGAGGAGGATGATTAGGTTGCCTTTTAAAACCATAAGTGTTAACCATAGGAAACAGTTACGAAGATTGAGGCTAACGAAGTTTGCTTAAAATAATTTTTTGTACAAAAACTGTCAACTCTGGGAGATTTAAATGAACCATTTTTGGTAATAAATCGATTTTAATATATCAGTGATTCCTTTTTCAAATTGTTTTGAAAATACTGACTGGCCTAGGTTTACTGGAATGTTTATCAATTTCTGTTAAGTAATTAATTTTCCTGGAAAAGTTTGTACACATATGGCACATTTTACATATGTACGTAGAAAACTTCAACCTGCTGGATGAAATTATGTTTCAAAATGGCTGGAAGATTATTATCTAATTTCCCTATCCTGTAATTATTCCACCAAAAATGAACTTCACTGCCAAACAGAAAAAAGGTAGTAAAAATGTTTGGTCATTTGTGAAAAGCATGAAGAATTCTAATTCTTCCTCGGTCTCAACGCTCGTTGATGATGACACTCCAGTTGTTAGCTCTCTCGCGAAAGCTAACCTTTTTGCTAGGCAGTTCGCCTCCAACTCTTTGCTGCCAGAGAGTGTCATGACGCCCCCAGTTCTTGAGTGTGTCAAGGATTCCATGGGACTAATCTTCTATCGCACTCGTGCTGTAGCGAGGGTCCTAAAAGATCTCAACATACACAAATCCACTGGCCCGGATGTTATCCTTGCTATTGTTCTGGAGAGGTGTTCTTCAACGCTGGCAAAACCCTTGCGTTAGCTTTTCTATCTATCCCATTCTTCTTGGCTCGTTTCGAGTAGTTGGAAAACAGCATTTGTCCAGCCTATACCCAAAAACAAGCGAATTCTCCTCTCCCTCCAATTAGCTATCGTCCAATTGCGCTAACGTCCCTTCTTTCTAAGGTCATGGAAACGCTGATAAATTATCAGCTTGAGAAATGTCTTGAAGACCAAAAGCTTCTTAATGACCGGCAGTACGGTTTTTGCAGCAACAGGTCCACTGGTGATCTGATGGTTTATCTCACCGAACCGTTTTGGAGAAAGTAAGACTTTTGCACTTGATATATATCAAAGCCATTTGATAGAGTTTGGCACCAGGCTCTCTTATCGAAAATGCATGCTTTCGGTATTGATGAGTCCCTCCTTCATTGGATTAGAAACTTTCTTTCGAACCATTCTATACAAGTTGTATTGGACGGGTTCAAGTCTGAAACCCAAAAAATAAATGCTCGTGTGCCCCATGGCTCCGTTTTGTCTCCGACCCTATTTCTCATGATCTCTTGTCTGTTACTTCTTATCCAATTCATTGTTTCGCTGACGATAGTACCCTTAGCTTTTCATATTCGTTCCCAGACTCACATCCCTCATTTTCGGATGTGGAACTGCAACGGCTAAATATGATAAGCTCATTAAACTTTGACTTAAACAGCATTGTACAATGGGGAATAAACAACCGCGTAGAGTTTAATGCTTCAAAACCTCAATGCTGTCTTGTATCGTTAAAGCGAGATATACCCCCTTGCCACTGTGCATGAGTGGCACTTGCATCAGTGAAACTGAACATCTCGAAATTCTCGGTATGTGCATCACCGACCACGTCTTGTGGAATGATCACATATGCGATGTGGCCAAAAATGCAGCAAGATGTTTAGGTTTTTTAAGACGACAATAATTTTTTTCCCATTCTAATCTGGCTACCATCTATAAAACATAGATAGATAGATGATTTTTTATTACTTAAAATTGTTAAATACAATAATTTCGGTTACATTTGATTCGAATATAAACTTGGTAATAAAAGTGTTTTGGCGGTGGCAATGCCGTCTGCCAGTCTATAAAACATATATACGTCCAAAGCTTGAGTACAACTCCCACGTTTGGGCTGGTGCTCCAGTAACGTACTTAAGTCTTTTGGACAGTATCCAGAGCAGAGCATTCAAGATGATTGGTGACCATACCATCGTTTAGACATTTACGTCACTTGAACACCCACGTAATGTCTCGTGCCTCACCCTCTTCTACCGGTATTTCAGCGGTATATGCTCTAGAGAAATAGCCAGTTGCATTGCTCCCCGTATGATATTCAACCGTAATAACCTCGCCTCCAGTAATGCCCAACAGTTCACCCTCGAGGTCAACTGCAGTCGTACGGTCATGTTCAGAGAATCGTTCCTTAGCCGTACAACGCTTATGTGGATCTGTCTTCCACACTCTTTCTTCCCCAGTCATTGCAATGTTCAAGAGTTCAAGACCAATGTTAACCTCATCCTTAACCTTCCCCCCCGTCCAATATCACATTTTCCCTAATGCTCGCCTTGTGCTTTGGTATAAAAAGGGAATATAAGCACATTGAGTGCGTGTTCATTATCAAAAAAAAAATCAACAATAGCCTCGTTTCAAGCTATTGCAGCTTCAATTCTTGCAATTGTCAACATATGAAAACAGCTCTACCACACAAAAAAAATAATATGAGAGTCCATTTTCAAAGTAGGTACCTACTAAAAAAGACATATTTTCGGTAGAAATAAACATTAATCCCACACCTACGCTCTCTGAATCTAAAGAGAAAAACTAAGAATGCATTTTCTCTAGAACAATGTTCGGCAATCAATTTTATTAAAATCGTTTCAGCTGTTTTCGAGAATTTCAAAATTTCGAAGAGCGAAATAAAAATTTTATGCAAAATGGAAATACAACGTTTCAGGGGTGCCAGCTCGTAACTTGTTACAATCGAGTTTACTCGATACAATCGAGCAGTGGAAGAACGTAATTTATTTCAATTGAATGAACTCGATTGTATCCTCATATTTCGCAACATACAATTTTGAAAAAGACGTTTAAAACAGAAATTAAAAGAAAAATTACTCGATAGACAATAGTTTTCATTTTTATATTGACTTGAAAAATTACCTAAAAATTTTAATTGAATAATGCTTTTCTTTTCTTGACTTGATGATTCACAATGAAAATTTTAAGCAAAAACTAGTTTCAAGTTACATGCTACCTAGAAATATTTGTTTCGAGTTGATAGACGATGAACAATGCTCGATTGCATCAAGTTACGTGCTGGCACCCCAGCTCTCTGAATTCATTGAGGAAAATGTTATTAAATTGCTTTAAAAAATCATTTGCTCCGATTCAAGAAATTTAAAATAACTTTGAACAAATCGGATTGTATAGGTATGTCTTTGTTCCCAAATAGCATGAATGAATTTTCCCTTTTGCTTAAGAAATGAAAAAAAAACATTAAGTTGAATAATCATTCGAAAACGTATTAATTGAATCTCAAAATGTACTAGGAAATTCACTTTTACTTATGGGTCACAAAATTTCAACAAAAGTGTAGGTACTTGTACTGTAGGTACAATGAA
Source organism: Sphaerophoria taeniata (assembly GCA_943590905.1). Lineage (NCBI taxonomy): Eukaryota > Metazoa > Arthropoda > Insecta > Diptera > Syrphidae > Sphaerophoria > Sphaerophoria taeniata. The sequence continues at coordinate 18,763,429 of OX016540.1, read as the reverse complement.
CAGGTGGTTGCATAGACAAACAGTTACACAGGTCAGCGAATAACATGATGAAAACAATTTATTTGAAAATGCGTCTGTTTTCCTATCATTACAAAAAACGGTAAAACATGATGGTTTAAAATTCAATAGCAAAAACCTACATATTCAAACATAAGTATCTATTTAACCGTTTGTGTTGGATTCTTAATATTTCCTTCTTCTCAATTGAGTTGGATAATACAAATATTTTATGCCTCAGAACCAAGATTTGATTAATGAATTAATTTCATGTTTATCCGCCATGCAATCAAACGATTTGTCTCAATTTGCTTATAAGCAGTTTCGGTAATTGAATCGAATGTAGTGTGTTTGCGGTTTCAATTTCATTTAATTATCTTCAAAGAGTTTTATTTCACACGAAGTTTATGGATTTCAATCAAAGTATGACACAGATTGAATTGTGATAAAGCAAATTCTTAGAAGTAAAAACCATTCAGTTTCGAATGCCTACAACATCAGTTTGAAAAAAGTAAAGAACCAGTAAGATTTGCTTACCCTTGGGAACAGGATATACTTTCAAACAGCAGGTAGTAGATTTTTCTCGTCATGATGTGACATATTAGTTCCGGAAATTGCCTTTCATTTACAAGTTTGATAGTAGGAAAAAGTGCACCTATGAATAAGAAAGTGATTTTCAGCTCAAAAGGTTCGTCAAATTTTATTCCTTCCATTAAAAACACTTGGCAGTTTAAGTAAGTGTCTCTCATGTCTTGTTTCTCTAAGCAAAAAAAAAAAAACAAATTTGCTTATGAACAAAAGAATATTGAAATTTCTACTCTATTCATTTTTTCTATCGCAAACTTATTATTTTCATTATTTTTTAAATGAGCATGTGCCTTGCAAAAAAAAAAAACAGAATAAAACCAAACACCATTTAAAATCTCTATACTGTTCCTTTTGTTTTTATTTTTTTTTAATTTTCAAAACAAACCTACCCAAAATTTTTTCTTGTTTAAAACATTGAAAACTTTTATCAAACAATTTTTTTCTTATAAATATAATTGTTATTTAGTTCGAAATTAAATTTTTGTTTCTTTGTTAAATAAGATGTTAGATAAGAGAATGCAAAACTGTGAATTTTCACTTTTAATTTTTGTTTTCTCTTCATCCTCAAAACTTGTTGTCAAATTTTAATATTTTATTTTTTTTATTTATTAAGTTAGTGTCGGCAAGGTAAAACAGCGCGTTTGGCAACCCAAAAACAATTCGAAATGAGGATTTCATCTATAGTAATAAAAATTAAGTTATTAACGAAAAAAAAAGAAAAACAAGAAACAAATATATTTATTTATATAATTTAACTTTGCACATTAGGAAATTGGTTTGAAATTATAAATCGAAAATTCAAAAAACATTTGATTAAAAAAAATATATTTGAATATTTATATGTTGTTTCTCGATTATTAAGGTCTTTGATTTGATAACAGGGATGCCAACTTTTTTTTTAATATTTTTGGTTTTGTTTTTTATTTTTAGAAAATGATTTAAGAATATTTCCAATGATGTGACGAAGGGTTTTCAGGTCTGTGGGTATTTTGGATTTTGTGAAATGTATTTAATCCTATCATTGCTCTACAAAAGTAAATCCAATCATTTGGATTGGAATTCCTGGAATATTTATTCAGAATAACATAAATCACTCCATTTAAGAGGAATAATTCGAACAAACTGCAGAAACAATTGATGAAAGCTCAGACATTAAACAGAACTCAATAAGCAGAAAGTAAATCCAGTTCTCATAATGAAATCACTGTAAAATAAGTGCCAATTTTAAGTTAACCCGAAAAGGGTCCGGTGTCAAAGAACAAGTGGGGATTACTTCCAACGAAGTTCATTGTGAATCAATATTTCAAGGAATAACGATACACCATCAGTTTCATTAACTTGAACAATATTTACCTATTTGTCCTACAATTTTGTTCGAGGCGAAAGTGTATCAATTAATTGCACGGAGCCTTTTTTTGTCATTCTTTAAGCTTGACAAACATTTGATTTAATTTTAATCATTGTTGCGTGCTATTCGGTTCAGTTAAAATCGAAAAAACAACACAATTGCTATGCAAATATGTAGATACATATATGAACATTATCTTGTTGTTTGTTTTCAAAATGATTTCCGCTTTATTGAATGTTCAAATCAACGACACATTTCCTAGAAAACTGAAAAAAACATCGTTTTGCGGATGCAATTACTTAACACTTCGATTCTTGAAAAAGCCTTTATAAGAATACATTAATCAGGATTCCAATGATCAAAGAAAGTAAATTCTATAGAATTTAAGCAGGTATTTACATACTGATGGTAAATGCTAAGGGAGGATTTCTTTTGCTTTTGACAGCATTTAATTTCGATGCTTAGCAATGTGAATTTTCAAATCCGACATTTAATATGAGCAATTGTCCCTCATATTGGTGTCACTTCAAATTATTTTCCAACACCAACATCGGCATCGGTGATAAGAAATTAACTTCCAAGTAGGAATGGAAAAATTGGATACGCTAGGATATCACAGATTTCCATCTCTATCGCAAATTGTATGTCCTCGAAATTATATTGATTTTACTGCCTTTGAAAATCTAGACGCACATTCAACTCATTACCAAAATCAGTAAGACTGGAAGCTAATTTAAACAATTTGACATTCAAAGAATATTTACATCCATTTTGAATTAGTGAACTTCGATATTGTGGTATTCTTTGAATTCGCAAAAAAAGGACTTCCCAATTTTTCAAAATAGGAAATATGTCGATCAAACTTCATGCCTACAAGCCTACTCGAAAGCGGACGATAAAAGTCAAACTGAAAATTGTGCATGTCCTGATAAAGGGTCCGCCAAATAATTTTTTTTTTTAAATGCTATAAATAAAATTCAAATTCAAATTGCTGCCTCGGCTGGCCATGCAGTAGTTTACCCGATCGGTCCAATTTTTAAGCACATTATCGATTATGTGCAGCTGTATTTCACCAATGGCTTCACGAATATTGTCATTTAAAGCGTCAATTGTCTCTGGATTGTCGGCGTAACACTTATCTTTACGGCACCCCACAAATAATAGACCAACGGTGTCAAATCGCAGCTCCGAGGTGGCCAAACGACATCAGCTCTGCGGCTGATAGTGCGATCTTCAAAAACAGGGCGCAAAACATCGAGTGTAGCTTCGGCTGTGTGGCATGTAGCGCCGTCCTGTTGAAACCAAATGTTGCCAATATCCTCCTCTTCAATTTTTGTGAACAAAAAACGTTCAACATAGCCCGATAACGATCGCCATTGAGTGTAACGGCCACTCCTTGCTCATTTTCGAAGAAAAATAGCCCAATTATGCCTCTGGACCAAAATCCGCATCAAACAGTGACTCGTTTTGCGTGTATCGGCTTTTCAATGTATGCGTGCGGGGGCCAAAACAGCAATATTCTCGGGTGTACGCATTGTTTTTGGCTTTTCACGCTTTGGTTTATCGATGAGGGTGCCAGTTTCTTACACTTTTTTCACAAAATAACGAACATACGGAGCTGACGGTTTTTCACTTCTTCCAAAATCCGTACGGAATTTTCGCAAAAATTCTGCAACATTACCATGATTTTCTAAGTAATGTTGCAATATTTCCTACGTTGTTCAAGCGTATACACAACCATATTCGTTAAGCGGAACGATAAAACTAATTATCTGTCAGATCAGACATGAGCTAAGTGTTACCATTCACGAAATAAGCACTAGTTGAAAAAGAAAACGTTAAATGGCGGACCCTTTACCTAAATACATTGTACATTCATTCGAAATGTAATAGAAATCGTATGTGTCGCTTTTTAAATATCCGCCAGGTAGGTTAATTCAAACGAAATTATGATACTAAAGGTCCTTACACACACAACAGCATGCGCTTGTAAAATTTTTTTGTACAAGAAAGCTGTAACGTATGTAGGAATATTTTGCACAAGCATTTAACTTGTACAAGCCGCTTGATGATTGATTTGTTTCGAATCCTGCAAACTTGCACGAGCAAAACGGAACGTGTGTACCTGTATTTTTGTTTTTTACACATAAATTAGTAGTCCGTGACCGTGAATAAGCTCTACGCCACCATATCATCATGTGGAGCGATTTGAAGAAGAGCAATCGTGAATTACTAGAATATTTTATTCGTGCCTACGAAAATCACCCGTTTCTTTGGGATGCAGCGTACAGAATCTTACTCGATAAGTTTAGATTAATTGACAACCATGCCAATAAGAATACCTGTGGTGAAATTATTGTCGAATATTTAAGATCTTCATAGCTCTTTCCGGTTGCGAGAAATCTTAATGCTGCTGTTTATCTATCGTGAGTAATAGCTTGTCGCATAAACGTATCCTGCTCTTTAAGTAAAGGTATTACGAATGACAAAAGCTTCACTTATTTAAGGAAAAGAAAGATTCGACAAGTCTTCAAATCATATTTGTCAGGAAAACTTAAAAAAAAAAAAAAATTCGCATGTTTTTCCTAAAAAAACGTCGAAAAATTCTCAAATTTTCTTGACAAAAATTATTGCTTTCAAGGTCCAACTTATGAAAACCTTGAAAGGGTAAGTAAGTAGTTAATGAAAGCAAATGCCTGCACAAAGAGTGGATGCTCTGTGATCGATTCTGAAGATTCTATTAACCAGACAAAAAATACTTTCCCGTCCATTTAAAATATTCCTCACACTCATTGCACTTTATTGACAGAAAGAAAAAAAAACTCACTGGAGCATAACATGAAAATATTCAAATCAGTAAATGTATTCAATCTTTTTTCATTTCTTTTGATCAACTTCCAGTGAAAAGTCTGCATTACATTAAAAGACTCGTTTAGCACATTTTTCCGTCAAGGTATCGATACAAATAGTTTCCTTTCTTCGATTGTATTCATCAAATCACAAAAGAAGTCTTTTGAATCGGAAAAAAAGAATTACGTTTCGACTTTCGAATATTTTTTAAAATACTGTCCTTTTCCTTTTTTTACGACCTTAAAAAAAAACTCCAAATTGAAATTCCCGCAAATCATTACAAATTTATCAGCCACAGGATTATCAAATTTGAAGCATTATTTTGTTGGTTATGTTCAGGTGTGCGAATGATTAGTCTTTTATTGCTTTTAAGTTGAATCTTTCTTTTAATATTTTATGAGTATACGAACAGGATGGCGCTCCACTTAGCATTAATCGAAATTTCAATAAGGATCTCTCATGACAGACACTTAAAGAAGCTGCCAAAGAGAAAGAGGCACGATTCTCCTTGAGTTCGATACGATAACGACGTACAAACAAGACGATGACGATGTGTATCCTTGACTTCTTGCCAACAATTTTCCCTTATGACTCAGAAGAATCAATTTGAATTCATTCTTTCTCGAATAATAATAATATGTCAACTATGATCTTTCAATGTACATTAATTAATCATCACTTCTCCCATATCGCTAGGAGACAAGAGACATCACTTTTTGGAATAATTACCTGCCCATATAGTCATTCTTCAAACTTCGACAGCTTCGACTTCCACTCACAAGGCAAACGAGTTTCATTCATTTATTATACAAAATAATCCGATTAGCATCATCTAAATGAGTGGAAACGGAATTTTCTTCTTTTTTTCTTTTCTTACTTTCAGATCCTCTTCAAGATATTCTTTTTTGTGTTTTCCCTCATCTCGTCAAATTGTTTTGAATTCTTTCATAAACTTAAATAGATTGAATGTAACATTAGATAAGATTTTCATTAAAAAATATTAAAAAAAAGATATTAAATGTGTTTCGATGTTTGTAAGTTTTATTTTTACTAATTTGTTTGAATTTTTGATTTTTTTGGTTATCTCATATTTTTACATTGTTCATTTTGCTGAATCGCTGCAACTCATAGAATGCCTTTCAGAAAACAATTAAAAAAAAAATGAATATAGTTATGCTTAAATGTTATTATATATCTAATGCAATTTGTTACGCAAAGCAAATAAAATTTTATTAGCCAAATAAAATGCAATAAAAAAAAATAACCAACCATACACAGTTATACTGCTCAACATTTACATTTAATTATTCTAAGCAACACATTAAATTTAACAAAAAATAAATACACACAGCCACACACCCACACACACTGCAACTACAACAACAACAATAAATAATTATCGTGATTATAATTAACTTTGTGTGTCCAATAAATTAAAAGAAAAAACAATAACAAACAGAAAACAAAACTTAAAAAAAAATGGTTGCAAAGAAAGAGAGAAACAACAACAATTTTTTTCTTTTCTTAATTTCCATTTACAGTGGATGTAACATTTGTGATAGATATATTAATAAATTTTCGCACAACATTCGTAAATGGCCAGGACGAAGTTGTATCACATCCTGGACGGATAGCGGTTAACTATTTAAGTGGATGGTTTCTAATCGATTTGGTAGCCGCGATACCCTTTGATTTATTATTAGTTGGTAGCGATACCGATGAGGTAAGTCGAATTTTTGTTTGAATTTTTTATTCAATATGTTTTTTTTTTTTAATTATTTATTTTTTATTTTTATGTTTTATAACAATTTTTGTTTTAAAGGTGTTTTAGTATAGAAAATAATTTTTTTGAAATTGTGAGTCAATGAGTTTTTTTTTGTTTCAACAAAGAATAGAGAACATAGAATTTTTTTTATATAAAAAACGAATTTTTTAGAGAGAAGGCATTTATTGTTTGTAGCATTTTTAGAGAAATGTGTTTTTAGAAAGTAGATGTTTAAGATTTTCGTCTAGCATAGCAATCCAATTTTATATAAGGTTTCTTCTACAAAATCTTTTTATCAAAATTACAATACTCAGAAGTGGGATCGTTTGAGAAAATTCTCTCAATAGCCCTGTATAGCCATTTCAATGAATTACAAAAGTATTACATGTGGGTGAGGAAGCTAATTTGTACCATAAAAAAATAATAACATTTAATGTAATGTAAAGGTTATAAAGAATAACAACGACTAAATGGCTTCATCTTCTTTGCTTTCTTTTGCTTTTCCTTCATCGATTGGCAGTGACGCTGGGTTCGTGATGAAGGTATTATGGTAATTTGCACCAAAAGACATACTTATTTCCATGTGGCGAAAAGAACTTTTTTCACTTTGTCTGACGACAGTGTATTGATTACAAATTTTATATAGTTTTCCTTGCTGCAAAAAAAAAGAACAAAAAGTCGATTATTGACAGTCTGCTTGCACGTGCACCTAACTCACAGTCTATCTAGTTCTGAATGGGTTCCATAAAAATATGATATTACCGGATGACATTTCAAAATGAACTCATCCTGCATTTTGTAATACTATCCAATTCATAAAAGAATGAAAATTGACTGTGACATTGCTTTGTATCTTACAAACAGTTTATTTTCAAAATGGTGACAATGTACTTCCTTACTTTATTTTCCCCACTGAAAAGTAAAGAAGGTTAAGCGTCCGATACCCACGTTTACTGACATTACATTTATTCACAGACACAGGAATGTGCGATTTCAAACTATTGTCTCTGGATGCTAATTCCTTCTTCGTCTCGGTTGCCCATATCTTTGTCCGTTTTGTGTGAGAGGATTCCAATGCATTGCTAGACAGTTATTCTTTGAAATGTCAATCAACTTCCAATAAAAAAATTCAGCACTATTCAACTTTACCGCTGTTGAATTTAAAACCTGTTGAATAATATACCTCCGCTCAGGTTTTCATGTGATCAATACATGAGTACAATCTATTTCATAATAACTGCCACTTTTTAAGATAGCTCCAGTAACTTTGGCTGACTCTCTGCGTTGTTACTCACTCGATGATGCATTTCTATTGGAGTGTTTTTTGCTCAAGGCAAGAGGGATAACGGGCGTCTTTTTAAATTCTAATCTGGTCACCAGACGAACTTTTCCGAGTACAGAGTGCCAGATGTAGGTTTTAGCTGTGTACATGAGTCAGACCGTTGGTTAATCTACTGATGGTGCTGCTATCTTACCTCGTTACGTTAAACACACCGTTGAACTGCTAAGAAGAAGGCCAAGCGTGATTGCGCCTTTCGTTTCAACCAACTATCAAAAGGACTGATAACGATACGATCAATTTGCTGGTATGCATTTCGATCCCAAGGTTTAGGTCTTGTTTTTTAATAAACGAAACATAACCAACTGTAGAAGCACTATTTTTCTTTGTCTTAAACACGCGCAGCAATATTATTAAAAAGCGCTTACATTCTTATTCCTTATTAGGTCAAGATTTGTTATTAATTTGTTCCCGGAATAGTAAAGTGACGTTTACGAAAAATTCCTTTAGAGAATACGTTTGTTGTTGATACTTGACAACCGATTTATTATTCTTTTTGCTATATCTATGGCAATCGATTGTGGTGCCATCTAATAAACTGACAGAGGCAGTTTCTTACATAGTTTTTTTTATTCCTTCACTAAACCACCCTCCACGGTGGAGTAAGTAAGTAAATGTCAGCTAATGTTATTTTATTAATAGCATTTACCACTTGGCTCAGAGGATAATGTAGTTGATTGCTAAGCTAGACGCTACGGGTTCAAGCCCCAGCTTCGGCAGCATTCTTTTACTACAAAAATCGCTAGCTGCCACTGAGGCCACCTGTGTGATAACATGAGACAATACAAATCTAAGTCTCGTCCTCTAAGCACCTAGGGTTTCTTTCTATGTGGCTATCTGTCTCTCTCTCTCAATCGCCAGTGCTGCTATGTATCTGTAGTTCGTTACATTCATGTCGCGAAGTACTGTGAAATGTCAATGTCAATGGATAGAGTTAATCCTTCACTACTCTGTATTTTTTGGTCTGATGAAGTGCACGGAGTTGTTAGCTGAATCGGAATACCTTAAGTTATAAAGAGTGTCATTCTATTCACTGCAACTCAACTATTATGGTCTGGGTATATCAGGAACAGGTTAAAATAAGCATCAGAATTTTATGGGTAACATCAAATTCTTTCATTTAGTCTTTAGTGCTGCAATTCAGCATTTCATGATTATTACATATAAAGGTGATGATTTCGGCATTAAATTCGAGTGTTACAGTCTTTTACAAAACTAAAGGGTCTTCTTCACTTTGCGAAATGGATTCTGATATTTTCGTTTACGCAAAGGACACAGATAATAATATTACGTTACTTTCTTAAGGATTAAATTTATTAAGTTGCCATTAAAATCCTCAAACGATTTTTTTCCATTTATATGCGAAAATAAGTGAGCACTTAACAATTTCTCTTAACGGAAACAAATGAAGTAAAATATAAATCAATAAATTAATATTTCATTTTAGAAAGGAGTTTTTTAAGGATTTAAAAATACGAAATAAAAACACTTTCTCTTTTGCAGTCTTACATTTCGTTTTATATTTAAAATTATTTTTTTAATGTTTATACCTAATATCAATTTTTGAAGAATATATTTGTGTGTACTGCATGCAAATTAGTAAATAAACATTTTGGAAAAATAATTATGAAAAATAGTGTTAGTGATTTAATGTTTATGTTTTCATTCTTTATTTAAATAAAATAACGGAAAATATTTAAATCAGGTTTTTTTAATGAGGATTGAATATTTTTTTAAAGTTTTAATTAATATTAATTTTTAATAAATATAGATTAAGTTTTTTTTTCGTTTTAAATAAACATCAATGTTGTAGAAAATATTTATAAAATGAAAATAATACCTGTGTTGCGTGTGTTAAAATTTGTGTTTCCCTATCTTTTTTTCTTTCATTTTCCTAAAGGTAAAGGATTATTATTTTAATTAATTATTCAATGAATAACAGCTTTCTTAATTCATCCCTACTAACAAAAAAATGTTCATTGCTATGAATTAAATCCAATATTCCAAAAATATTTTTAAATACCAACAATTTTTTTTTTAATCTAAAATTTTAAATTTTAAACTTAAAAGTAAGGTTTTAAGGGAGATTCGAGGCAATGTTAATAAATGTTTTTCTGTCTATCTAAAATATAGATGACCACACTCACACAATCAGAAAATAAAAATCACTTTTCAATAAAAATGTTTTTTGATCAATAAAATAATACTAAATTTTTAAATTAAAAATATTTTACAGCTTGGCTTGGACAACGAAGAGGTATTATAAGCCAATATACAAATTTTGTATCTGTATAAAAATGTTAAATTAAAACAAAAGAAATATATATAAATATAAACCAATACAATTTCCACAAATTAAAAACGCTTGAAATACCTAAGAATACACAAGTTTTCACTCAGACAAAAATAAACAATTTTGAATTATTATTGACCCTCGCTTTCACACACAATCAGTTTAAGGAAAAAACAAAAAATATAAAATATTTTTTTATTTTCCAATCTAACACGTTAACTTTCAAGTATGATTGCATTAAAAAATGATTAACTAGTGAAACAACAATTTTTACACAATTCTTGAACTTACACTGTTTCAAAAACCAAACACGTTCACACACACTCACAGACAATGATAGTTTTGTGTCCTATTTTTATGGGTTTCCGTTGTTAAATATTTCAAATGCTTTAAATTACGACATAAATATAAAAAAATTAATAGAAATGATAAGTTTCGTGAAAGTATTTATGAATATTTTCTTCCTTCCACTGCTGTTGTTTATACACTTTCCTGCCTTACTTTAAACGTATAAATATATTTAAAGCATATTGTTGTAATTAATTTCAATTAACCTTCAAAGTTTTTCTTTTGTTTTTTATTGAAGAATAAAATATGTTCAGGCTTACAGTCCTTCAATTCTATTTACAAAATATTTACCACGTATATTAAAACACAAATCACACAATTGCTTTAACCTGAAACACAACACGTTTGTTCTTCTTTTCGTTAATTTTTTTTTATTCTCCAGAATAACTTTTTCTTTAACTTGTATGATTTCCTTTTAATTTTTTGTTGGTTATCGCTTTTGTTTGTATTTTCTATTTAGCTAAACAAAGGATTCTAAAAAGAAAAATTGTGTATGTTTGTAGGTTTTCAGTATTTTATTTTGCTGAAAATGTCCAAGGCCAGGAGCAAATATCGGAAATTATCAATTTGGATTGTTCACAATTCAATTACATAACTTTCTTTTTACCTTTCTCACGCGATTAAATTTGCACATCCAAACAAAAAATTATACAATTTCGCTTTGAACGCCATGCCATGCAAGCCCACTTTAAAAATTAGGTACGCTTCAAAATGAAACATAAGTGAACATTTTCTTCACTCGTTCTCGTTAAGTCTGGAATAAATTATTTATCGAAATTAAAAACAAAATCGTTGTTAAAATTAGTAAACATTTTTTGTGTAAGAAAATAAAGAGCAAAGAGTTAAAATGAGTGCGTTCAGTATCGTCAAAGGTACGAAGAAAAGAAAAATTAATTAATAAAAAGTATTAAAACATGATTTTGAAATTAATTGTTTTATCAACCTTAAAAAACATGAATGACAAAAGAAATTCAATTCCATCTGATCCATTTTCCTGCACTCTTTAAAATGCATTGTAAGCCAAGTTAATAGGTTTTCGAAACATGTGCATCCAAAATGCACCTCACATTTTTCACTCGATCGATTCCTGAATTCACTGTAAATAAAATCATTTCAAGGGAATTCAAATTACAAATTTTGTCCTCATGGGGCTCAAAACTTAATTTGTATAGAAAAATTAATTTCGTCCTAAACAAAGAAGCAAATTAGTTTAGAGCTTGAATGCTGTTGTTTCCCTTAATAGGAATTCCATTTAAGAATATTGCAACAATAGAGGGTTTAACGTAGTTACAATAACCAAATTATATAAATAAATAAACAAAAAATATTAAGTAAGAATAATGTTTTATAAAAAGAAGAAAACATCCTTGTAGGGAAATTTGAAACATCCAAGTTTATTAATGCTTCTTTTTTATAATTTTGTTAATATGTGTAAAATATTGAATTGGCAAATTGTTCTTTTTATTTTATATTATTTATAATTTTAAGTTTATTATTTACTAAGCATTGGTATTAAATATCTTTGTTTTTATATTTTTCTAAAAAATAAAACATTTTGTAAATAACTTTTAATTTCAGTGTCTAAGCATTCGTAAAATCACATTATACAAATAATTATATACTCAAACAAAGACATTAAAAATAAATACCTTTTACAATTTTTTTTTCAAATACTTTTATATTATCAAACAGGTAAATAAAATGAACACTAAACACAACAAATATTTATGTTTTTGTTTGCGTGGAAAATTGTTTAAATAAAGGTTAAACAGTAAATTTGCTAGAAACAATATATATTTTCTGTACAAAATGTATAAAATAAAATGATATAAATAAAAAAAAACTGTATTTTCTAGTCCAGAAATCAATTGTCCAAGTCATCCTGTAGTTATATTTTTTATTTAATTATTTTGCTGTTTTTATTATTTTTTGTATTTAATTTTGTATTTTGTTAGCAAGAAAAAACATTTATAAACAAAAATTGTGTTTATGTTTACATAAATGTGTGTATGTATGTATATTCTATATGTACCTTCGAAATTATTGATACAAAATTGAATTTTGGTTTTTGATAGTTTTTTTTTATTGCTATTGTGTTAATTTTATTGTTTGTGTGGTATTGCATTGTTTCAAAAACAAGTTGAAGTTGAGTAGTTTAGCTTGAAAAATGTGAAAATAAATTTTAATATTAACAAAACATATATAAAACATTAAATGATATACCTATCATGTTTCATAACATTTAAACACTATTATCGGTAAAACAAAAAACTAGTTAGTTCTTTGATTCATCTAAATTAGTTTACATTTATCAAGAAACGGTTGAAAAGTAGACTTGAAGTAGAACAAATTGGGTTAAGAATCGTAGTGTATTTATCTTCATTTAATTAGTCTTGTAAGATATAACCTGTATAAATATTAAGAAAAATTAAATTTTGAATAACATTCTTTCACTCATTTTAATTTCATGAAGCACAAAAAACTATAAAATTTATAATCAAGGTTAAGAAATATTTATTAATAACCAAAACATTTAACAGATATTCCAGTCTCTTAAAGGATTCAGCACGAAGTAAATTTAGATAAACCAAATTTTCCTATTTCAAATGAAGAGAAAAAAAAATTAAAAAAAAATTCAACTTTTATTGGTTTCTTTAACTTTTTATAGAACAACAAGCAAGTGCTCGGTCACTAGGGGGAGTCTGACAAATACTTGCAGTTATTCTTTAAAACGGCGAAAATTTAAAAATAAAACAGTTTTATTATAATTTCTTTTTTCGAAGAAATATTTTTTTCCACTGAATTTACTACACGTTTTCTTATATATATTTTTTCTAGACATTGTTTATTTATGTACATAATTATATAATACATAAATATGAAATCCTTGTAAATTTGTTCGTCAGTTGAATACTTTTTTAAGAACATATGTGGGTTCACATTTTCTCGAATTTTGAGACGAGGGAATTGATACTTTGGCACATAATATGTATTAAAATACAAATTAACCTGCACTTAAATTTTGTGCATCGTTATAAGCAGTCAAAAATGTTGAGCAGATGAATTTAAGAAAAACAAAAAAACAAACCGAAAATTATCTTAATTTAGTATTCCACTGAGAACTAATTTATGTAGTTTTTTTTAATCTCTAAGTTATTGTTTCGTTTTGTTTATTTTTTTTTTTTCAAATTAATTTTCAGATCACGTTTTTTAAAACAGCAACTCTTTTCGAATGGCAATGAATCTTACTATTAAATAAATATTTTAGACCTACAATTTGTGGCTGTTTTTGGTCGTCAATCTTTTGCTTCTGAAACATCCTTTTAATAAAAACAAAAAAAAATATTAAATTTTTGCACGAATAAACGAATGACGAAGGGAACGCGAAGAGGCATGAAAAAATGGCTGATTTTAAAGAATAAAGTTTTATTATATAAATATTTAAAACAAAGTGCTTAATACTAATACTCTTAGGTTTAAAAATAAATTATACTTAGATAAATCTATATCCAAATACGAGTCATTAGAATTTTAAGCAATCTCTTTTCCAATTCTAAATTTTAAGAAATTTACAAGCAATATTGTCTATAAGAAACGTCCAGCGATAAATCAAACAGTGCATGTTACATCAGCGATAGACAAACTTTCCAATAGGGTTAAGTATATTTTTTTCACTGAGAGAAAAATTGAAAAATTACTTTGTAGATTGGTTTTTTTCGTTTTTTCTTAAAGAAAGTTTAAAGTTTGTTAAAAAAAGAAAGGTGTTCTGATTTTCGTTTACTAAAGAAAAACTTTCATTTTTAAAGCAGAGGTGTTCTAAATTTTTTCGTATGTAATTCGTTTCCATTTGAAATCGAAATTTAAAAATTAAAGCTATTTCAGAAAAATACAAGGTGGCGCACGAGCTGTGCTACAATAAGAAATTTAAATAACTTTTATTTAAATCGAATTTCCTAATTGGATTAAAAATTAAATTTTATTTTAAATAACTAATAGATGATAGACCTCCACGCTCATCCACGCATATGCGGCACCTGATCAGAAAATTGTTCATTGCAGACTGAAGGGTTGAAATTGGGATCGCCTCAATTATTGTCTTAATGGACTGCTTCGATTTAGTCAAATTCTTGTATTGCATTTTGTACACTTCCTGCTTGACATAACCCCATACAAAAAAAGTCTGGTGCAGTCAGGTTAGGTGAACTTGGGGGCCAGGAGAAAGTGCAGTTTCTGGATATCAATTTGTTTGAGAATTTTCGTTTGAGCAACTTGTGTGGCTACGTGTACACTTGTTCCATCTAGTTGAAACTAAATCCTGCGTCTTCGGGTAAAAAAACGCCTTCAACATCTTTAAATAACAGTCCCCATGGACAGTTTGTGTTACACCGTTTTCTTCAAAGAAGTATGGCTCGACAATACACCTTGATGAAACTGCGCACCACACAGTGGAGTTCCGTCTCATGGAGCATTTTTGAATTAGTTTCAGTCCATATACGGCAATTTTGCTTGTTAAAATTGCCGTTTAAGTCAAAATAGGCCTCATCAGACATGAACAAACAATTTATCAATGTGTTGTCTTCTTCGGCCATTGCAATCATTTTTCGGCAACATTCCAGGCGAACAGGCAAATCCTGAGGATTTAACTTGCTTATAATATGGACTTTGTACGGAAACAAGTTTAAGTCATCATGAAGTATCCTTTGTTATGACCGTCTGCTAACCCCAATTTGGCCCGATATGTTCCGAGTCGAAACACTTGGACTTGCCTGTTTTGCCGATGAAGCAGCCACGATTGTATCCTTAACCCGAACATTGGGATCTCGATGATACGGTCTTCGTTCGATACTTCCAGATTCGGCAAACAAATTCACCTGCCTCATAATGGTCCATCTACTAGGGGGAGTTCCGTCAAACTCACGCCTGAGTTCCCTTTGGTTGGAAATGACGAACTGCAAGGCTGCACTATCCAAATCATTTTTCAGTATCCTAAGCACTCATTTTGATAAGTCTAAATAGTAGTAATAATAGTAATAGTATAAAATACAAAAAAAAATAAGCCGATTACTCACACTGGAAAAAAATTATTAAGTTTTATTTTTGAAGTACGATTCGTGCGCCACCCTGTATTTGTCAAAAATTGAAAGGCAAATCCTTACGAAATTTAGAACACAGTTTTTTTAGCTGTAGGAAAATCAATTTCGATAACGACTTCAATTCGGAGCGAAAATCAGAACAGGGGTGACTGTCACCATTTTTTTTCGTTTTGGATTTAAAATTAATAAAAATCGTCAAATTTCAGCTCATTGTTTCCAGTCTCTGGATTCATGTCTTCAATTCTCCTGTTTCTAATGCCAGATATCTGACGAGCCAGTAAAATTTATTGTTACTTCCGTCCGAAAATACCGATTATGAAACTTCTATTTTTAAAATTGTTCAATTTTAACGACACGTTGAAAGCTCCAAAGTTTGAAAACTTTTACCTTTATTAGTATTATCAAGCATCGACATTTTCTCTCAGTGTAAAAAATTATCAGAACATGCATCATGCAATCATTCGCAAAAATTGCCAGTGGCTATTCTGCTTTATTCTGCTTATAAATGCAATCAAATCTCATTACTTGTACATTTTTAAAATGCATTCGAAATAGTAGACTCATTTCTCCTTTCAACATCAAATCAGCTGCTATGATTTCATAAAATTCAGCGAAACCTAAAACATTCATATCTTAAAATTCAAGAAAAGTTCATCCCCAAAAAACTAACTTAAACTTATTGCAGTGCATGCTAAATTAAATCAGATATCACACACCATGACGTGTGATTATGTATGACGATGTGGTGAATGATGTTGTTGAGGAGAGGGATTTGAAATGCCTCGAAACAAAAGCCAAAAACAGATTTGCATGCTTGACAGCTTAAACAAAAATAAAAAGAAAGAAAAGTTAAATATGAAAATGCTTACAGGCACACCAGCTAAGCATGCTCTCTCTCCCTATCTCTTGTTTTTGTTTTTTTGTTTTTGCAAATGTTGCATGTCCTTTTTTAAGTTGTACGTAAGCTTTTTGTGTTAATGTTAATGCTTATGATTTCGGGTTTATTTTTTTTTTTTTTTGTATGTTTCTGCTACCATGTCCTAAAAATTTTATTGTTTTTCGTTTTATTTAGTTTCAAATACGAGCACACGGATTAAGAACATTTTAGTGAAATGACTTGATATTTTTGTTTAGTTTCATTTTCTTTTTGAGAAGACAAAACTCCAAATTGATTGCACAAAACAGATGAATAAAGAGAATCCTTATTTTTGAAATATTTATGTTTTTTTTGTGAATTTTTTTATTTTTTTGTTACAAACGCAAAACACAGTAAAAAAAAATATGTGTACCTACAAAACTATCATAATGGTTGGTTTCTTATTTGGTTTGTTTGTTTTTGTTTTTATTTGTGTGTTTTATTTTTTCGTATCCTTCGTTTCATTGAATAGACTACAACACTGATTGGACTCCTTAAAACCGCCCGCTTGCTGCGCCTGGTGAGGGTTGCAAGAAAAATCGATCGATATTCGGAATATGGGGCAGCGGTTCTTGTGCTACTCATGGCAACGTTTGCCCTTATTGCCCATTGGTTGGCGTGCATCTGGTACGAACAATCAAGGTTCTTTGTTGTGCATTTAATTTCTATGTTTTTCTCATGCTTATGCATTTTTTTCTGTTTTCCATAATATTTTTGTTCTTTTTCGCTTTTTTAAGTAATAAATTTCGTTTTGCAGGTATGCAATAGGAAATGCGGAAAGAAGTATGCTGCCAAATAATGTTGGCTGGCTGCATTCATTAGGAAATGACATACAGGAGCCGTATTATGATAACAAAACTGGAGGTCCTTCGATAAAGGTGATCCATTTACATGTGTGTTTGTGTGATCTGACAAAAAAAAAATGACAGTTCCAGGGGCGTTAAGTAACCCGACGTTTTTGACATCCATATATTGGTGTCTCTACACCCGTTTAGATTTTCGATAATAATTGTCAAATTGACACGAGATAAATGTCAAATTGACATGTATAACATTCGATGCTTCTTTTTTTAAGCCAAATAAAACTTACATTTTCCTCTTTTACATAAATAATAATTTTCTCTTATCGAAATATCGTTACAGTCACGCTATATAACCGCACTTTATTTTACATTCACGTCATTGACATCGGTGGGGTTTGGAAATGTCGCGCCCAATACGGATGCGGAAAAAATATTCACAATATGTGTTATGTTAGTGGGATGTGAGTATTATTTTCAATATTTGAATTCATTTTAAAAATAATTTCTTATTTAATAAATTTTAAATATTTTATTTGCAAGTTACAAAATAAACTCGATTGACAGTGGTAATTGAATCGATAACACAATTCTCTTATTTTTTCTATAGATTTCCTTTGTTTCTTTTAAATTAAGAAAAAAAAATTGTTTTATAATTTTTACACTGAATAAGAAAATAAAAACAATTTGCACTTTAATTGCTATTAAACACACAAATTATTTTTTTTTTAAACAAATACGCTTTCAATCCTGCCAAAAACAAATTAGATTAGCTACTAGAAATTATGGCTTTATGCGACAAAATTTAATGCCATAACCTTCACATTTTTTACCAAAGCGCACAATTAAGAGATTTTAGAATCTTCACTTGCAAGAAAATGTATCATGATAGAAAAAAAATCTATAGACTACAATTAGGTCTAGTTTTAATTTAGCGTCTCAATTTCATATTCAGGGAAAGTAAACCTAAAAAGGAAATTCTATATTCACCTGACACCTTATTAAGACTGCCATACAAATTAGTTGGTATCGATTTCAACCTTCTCCTTTTTGTCTTTACTCTTATAGAGAGTTGAATCATCCATTTTGCTTGCATGTTGCGATTTAAACTCAAGTGTCAAATAAAACCTCTTTAATTTAAGTGTAAACATCACATGGTTAACCGCAAGAAAGCTATGTTATCAGATTTCAGATGGAAACAAAGCACACTCATACCGTGTTCAGACACAAAACAATGAACACTGTCTACTGAAATTTTCTGGTTGTCAAGAACCAATTTTTTTAAAAAAACACCATTTGAACAATATTTTAAGATTAACTAATTTTCATCTGTTTAGGATTTTGTTTTGCCGGAATGAGAGTTAATGTTGTTGTTTTGTTTTGCCTCCAACTTCTTCCGAAAAATCAAACTTAGTTGTTTTGTTGCATAAATCCATATATTTCGGCAACAAGTGCCATCATCAGGATCTAAAGGGTCCGCCAAATAATAAAACTACTGAATATTTTCTCAAATTTATTATTTTATTTAAAAGTACAATCCGCAACCGCAAGGTTAAGAATGAAAAATAATTTTATTCAAATGGCTGCCTCGGCCAAGAAAAATGGCCCAATTTTGCCTCTGTACCAAAATCCGCACCAAACAGTGACTCGTTTTGGGTGTATCGGCTTTTCAATGCATGCGTGCGGGTTTTCTGTGCCCCAAATGCGACAATTTTGCTTGTTTACATACCCGCCAAGATCAAAATGAGCTTCATCTGAAAAAATGATTTTTTTTTGGCAAAATCGGCATCTCTAAGTCGATCGCCCACTTAGCGAAGCGAAAATACATTGGATGGTCAGTTGGCTTCAACTCATCAACCAGTTGGATTTTGTATGGCGTCATACCAAGGTCTTTATGCAAAATTCGTCTCAATGAAGTCTCCGAAATGTTCAATTGTTGAGAACGACGGTGAATTGATTTTGATGGCGCTTCACGCACACTTTCTGCCACAGCAGCAATATTCTCGGGTGTACGCACTGTTTTTGGCTTTTGACGCTTTGGTTTATCGATGAGTGTTTCTTTCACTTTTTTCACTAGATAACGAACATACTGAGCTGACGGTGCTTCTTTTCTTCCAAAATCCGTACGCAATTTTCGCACACATTCTGCAACATTACCATGATTTTCAAAGTAATGCGCAATATTTCCCAGCGTTGTTCAAGCGTATACACAGCCATATTCGTTCAGCAGGAGGATAAAAACCAATTATCTGTCAAATCAGACATGAGCTAAGTGTTACCATTCACGAAATGAGCACTAGTTGAAAAAAAAGGTTAGATGGCGGACCCTTAAGCTTGCTGTTCAATGACTTTTTAAGAACTTTGTATGACTTTTTTCATACAGACTAGCGTAAAAAAGAACAGGATTTTCTGTACTTGCTTTTGAGAAAGATTAACATGGAACTGGAATGACTGTTCTAACTTGTCTGACTGTGAAGCTGTTTGCTGTTATCACGGTGTGCGGTGTTTACACGGTATGTAGGGTTTACGGTGTCTGTGGTGTCTGTGGTGTATTTGTGCAGCCTTTTTTGGCCGTTTTGGAATTGCACGCATCTTCTCAAAGTTTAAATATTTGGTTGACTTCATGAATCTGTAACTTGAATTTATTGCGTTCAAATTTCAATACTGTGGTGTTGTCAAAATTTAAAGTGTCGCCAGTTTGGTGCTTGTGGTTACCAGGGCTGCAATAATTTTCAAACTAGCAGTCCGTTAGTCAATCTTATCGCATTCATTTGAATGTTTTTCTAGTCTCAATTTTTGAATGGTTTCACTGATGTATTTCTTGGGAATGGGATCAAATTTAGCCATTTGCTGTGTGATTTACTTTTGAAAGAATTTTTTTTACCAACTTTTCTGCAAAGATTTGAAAAATTTCTTTCAATAAAAATTGTTTTCTTTTTGGAGGTAAAATAATTTCTTGTACTAAAACCAACTTTAAAATTAATAAAAAGTAATTGTTTGACTTTTCAAAACAACCAACGGTGTAAAATCTTCAAGTTAAAATTCTCATTTTTGATAGTAGGTTTACTCTGTGTGGTAACAGTGAAAACTAGTTTTCACAGCTGATGTCTGTCACCATTTTCAATAGAAAAAAAAAAAACAATACTCTCCGATATTCTGAAATAGCCTTTTTCCTATAGGATCAATTAAGAGCATTTTATATTTATCTTAATAAATAAAACAGAAAACAACAGAAGCCGTGTTTTATTGGGAACTTAGCTTAGCTTAGCAATAGGAATTCGAATAAAACGCTATAGTCAGTTTTGAACAGAGTTTCGTTCACCAGAATGTCAAATATCGAAAGCTTTCAAACTCCATCGTGAGACTTATCTGAAAGAATTTTTTTTACATTGATGTCGTTTTCGATTGGCTCTCCGGAAGCGTCCGGAATCATTCCGAAGCCTTCTGAAAGCGTTTTATTCGCACGAAACTGACAGATAGAACGCTTCTGAGAAGAGAAATTCTCTTCTTGATTTCAAATCAGAATCCACTCAAGAAGCACTAATACATGAATAATAAAAAGTCAAAAATAATACTCAATCAGTTTTGTATTTGTTTTTATTTCAGATATTTTTCAGATATTTGACTTTTGAAATTTCACACAAACACAAAAAAAAGCAGAACTCAGTAGAAGCGATTTGACCTGTTCCATTCGATTTCAGAATGAGTGAATTCTTGAGTGAAATCAATCGAAAACGACATGAGTTGCTATGGTAAAAAACTATATTCCTCCAAAAGGTTTTGACATTTGATAAACGAAAAACTTATTTTTACTTACCTTTCGGTTGTTGTTGTATTGCTGAGCTGAGCTAAGTTCCCAATAAAACACGATTAGAAGAAAACTTCTCTGTCATTCATGTGAAATGTCAAACGTCAAGTTTAAACTAATATTTTAACGCAATTCGTACAAAACCCTTTTCACTGCTATTAATTACAGTGGCTCACGCGGGATCATGACGAAATCTAGAATGCCAAAAATCTCGAATGCCGAAAATCTCGAAAATAAAAAAAAATTATCTAGAACGCAAAAATCTCGAATCCACAAAAATCCAGAATTAACAAAAATTTCGAAAGACTCTATCTAGAAAAAAATCTCGAAAAAAAATAAAAATTCGAGATTTTTTTTTTGTATTTTTAACAGTTAAAACTCAATAAAACACAAATACATCAGTTTAGCCAATATTTTATTTTCTGAGCAAGAAAAATAGTTGCAAACAATAAGAAAATCAAAACAATAAACAAAAAAAGAAAAAAAGAAAACAAAAACAAATTAAATATGTATTTCAAAAAAAAAAAAAAAAACAAATACTTAATACTTAATACAAGTTTTATAAATTTGTGTTAGCCGCAAGACTTCTTAGGAACCCAACATAACTTTTCTCTTCCTTTTCGTCGAGAACTTTCAAGATACGTTTTTTTTGTAAGTACTCTCGTCTAACTCTCACGTTAGACTAATTTTAATAATACTGAATTTACTGTGGATGTTCTTACAGTTTCATTGACAATGTGCTTAGATGGGTAACTGTTCTCACAGGTGTATGAGTAGTAATGTGCAATTGTATGATTGATAACTTTACTTGTCAACTTTAAATTTGTTAAGGAGAAGTAAGTTATCCAGAATGTATGTTTGAATTTTTGAGACAATGTTTAAAATTCGCGGCGAATTTTAAACATTGTCTCAAAAATTCAAACATACATTTTAGATTTTTGCATTCAAGATTTTTTTTCTTCTAAATTTTGGCATTTCGAGATTTTATTTTCTAGATTTTTGTTTTCGAGATTTTTTCCATTCTAGATTTTTGCTTTCGAGATTTTCATATTCGAGATTTTTACTTTCTAGATAATTGATTTCTAGATATCGTGGTAGACCCGGCTCACGCACATGTTCTATGGAACAGGTCCAGTTTTCAAAAACGCAACAAAAACTTAACGAAAGTTCTAGAGTTGTAGGTTTCTGAGATTTATGAAAAATAAATAAATATGCGACATGTACAGTGTGGGTCATATCATAAATTAAAGTTGTCGAGAGCTGTTCACACAGGGCGCACACATTTTAGAAAAGTCCAAATACTCGAGGCATTCAGGTTTAGTTCTAAATTCATCTGTAAAAATTCTTCAAATTTTGCAGAGCTTACGCAAAGTTCAATGGGTCTTGAAAGTCTGATGTGTTAAGCCCTCAAACATTTTTAACGATCTTAATTATTTTATCAGTTGAATTTTCTCTAATAAGCAGGCATTTGTTTTGTATTTTCGACAGCCATTTGCATTTTTCATTGCTTAGGGACATGCACGGCTTAAAAAATTAGTTATAGTTTATTTTGCACCCCTAAATAAAAAAATGCAAATTTAACTTTTTTAAATAACATTTTTTACTTATCGAAAAAAAGTTTATGTAAAAACTTGAATGAACTTCAAACCAAAATTGCTATTACGCCTAAATGAAATTTCAGGAATGTAAACAAATTTTTTAAAACGGCGCGCGGCGGTAAGTACAAACAATTAAATATTATCTTTGATTAACCAACATTTTTAACGGTCTGAGTTCTGATTCTTGTAACGTATACAACTTTTGAAAAAAAAAATGTTAAAAAGTCTTAAAAAACGTTGGATAAAATGAATCCAAAAATATTCTTATTATAATAATTGAAACAAAAATAAATTTAAGTTACAGTTAGAACTGTGTTTGAAGTGAATATAGTCACCTTTGACTATGTCTTAAGCAAAAGAAACCCGTACAGCTTCATTATAGGTAGGGTCACAGGTTCAAGAAAATTATGTTCAATGAAACCAAAACAACCACAATATTATCTCCTAGTTAAAAAAAAAAGTGCTTAAAAAAAACTATTACCGACAAGAAATACCTTGCCAACACTCTATAGAAGCTTTTCAATTACCACTGGTATTCCGTGTCTCATCCATTCATCACCCACCATTAAAAAAAAAAAGCTAAAAAACAACAAACAAAATCCATCATCCCCCGATTCAAAATTCAATTACTTTTCTGTTTTGCTTGCAGCCCTCATGTACGCCAGCATATTCGGTAATGTATCGGCGATCATCCAAAGGCTCTACTCTGGTACCGCCAGGTATCATACCCAAATGCTACGCGTACGAGAATTCATTCGATTTCATCAGGTAAGTTCGGATCAGCTCCGCTGATCGGTGATCATCTCTCTGTCTCTACTTTCTGTCTCTACTCTGTGACTGCTTAACTTGAACATGGTTCAATCAAACGCAACAAAGATAACGATAATTAAAATCAAAATGGAAATTTTTTTAAACCAGGTGGCGCTAATGTCTGCCCAAAAAACCATTTTATTTTGTTCATGGTAACTTCTTTTTCTGTTTATTTTTAAATTTCATTCAATCATCCTCTTTATGATCTTTTGTTCTTTATTGACAAAAACAAATCATGTATTTTGTTCTTTCTTAAGAAAACCAGCGTTTCGGTTTTTTTTTCAAAAACTTTTCAAGTTGATTTTTACCAACAGTTAAGTCAGAAAACAAAAAATCTTTAAAACAAAATCAAACATCCAATTATTGTTTCACTCTTCTTTTCGTTTATTTTTTTATTATTATCTATCCCTCTGCGTGATCTGTTTTTAACACACACAGATACCAAATCCATTAAGACAACGTTTAGAAGAATATTTTCAACACGCCTGGACGTATACCAATGGAATCGATATGAATTCTGTATTGAAAGGATTTCCCGAATGTTTGCAAGCTGACATTTGTCTGCATTTGAATCGTAACTTGCTGACAAGTTGTCCAGCTTTCGAAGGAGCCAGTCCTGGTTGTTTGAGGTAAGAAACAAAAACAAACAAACAAACTAGAAATAAAAAAAAACAACTACTACTACTTCTTCAAAAAACCAAAAACCAAACCAACAACCTCTAAAACTCTGTGATTTGAAACGGTTAGGTAGGAGTAAATCCAGATGACACTAGCATTTTGACATTTATAAAAATGCACTCTAGTAGTTCTGTTTGATTTGAATGAAACACTTCAGGTCAAGTTGAGGATTGCAATGCCTTTTGCTTGGACTTGGAAGTTTTTCAGGCTGCTTATGGAATTACAGTTATCCGCTTGTACTCGTACCGAAACTGTTCAAATCACATTACTTCCCGAAACCACAATGAGTTTAACCAGGAACTCACACAGAACTTTCGCACTATGTCTAAATGATATATGATTGTCTAAGCAAGCTTAATGATGAATGGATGAATTTTTATTGAAGAATTGGCATTACAAAGGTATTAAAAATCAGATAAAGCACTAATTCCATATAAAGTAAGATAAGGTATTCATTTCACACAATAATCAATCAAATTATGGCAGTAGATGCTGGAATGTCAGGGTTCGGTGATTTCTTTGAGCCCGTGCTACATTTTTTTCTCTATTTTTTCACCATTAAAAATGAAACAAGAAGGAGTAAGCATTTCCTCACCTGATTTCTCTAAAAGTGTGAGTGTGTAGTCACTAGTTTCATTAATGGGAAATTATCAAAAAAATTCATTAAAAATTTAACCCGAACTAATCTCTTTTTTTGGTACTTTTACATTAAAGTGTGCTCAGGAAAATCTTTTTGACGTGTGCATCACTGACTGTCGTTGTTCAGACACAATCAAATGACGACTATCAAGATGTAATTGTGAAGACCATTGGCGTAATATTGGAAAAGATTTCTTTGAAATGGATTTCCAATCTAAAACGATAGAAGAGATACAGTCGCTAGTACATTTTTTTTAATAAGTATACGCCGTAGTGCAATTGCAAGAAAACACTGCAGGTAAGGGCCATGAACAAGGCTCGATAAACATGCAGTTTGAAATTGTCAGAAGATTTCTTTCTCTGTCTTTTCAAATAATGTATCTTTTTCATAAAGCTTACATTTTCATATCATTATTGCTAACATAATGAAGAAAAAAATGTAGTATCATACTGGCTTTAGGAAAACTGTGTTCACATAAAATTTACTATCGTCAAATGAGAAATTGGCAATTGACATACATACTAACGGTTTTGAATGTCCAAAAAGCAAAAACGCAGTATTTTTTCGAACAATTTAACTGATTTAGAAATTAAAACATGTTTCTTTTGAAAAGCAACGCAATAACATTCCTGATCTCTTCTTCATTTCTAATCGGATTTGTAGAATTTTTATTTGCAAGCTCTGACTTCTGAGGTAAGAAATCACTCCAGGAGTATAATTTTGGAGGACGTCTTCCCAACCCAAAATTTGAACTCAATTTTCGAGCTGAAAGATCATTTTCACATCGAAGAAATTAAGCCTATTAGACGTTAACGGTTGGCGGAGTTTGCTTTCCTCACGGTTAACTCAACTGGCAAAAAAGAACTCAGCTTTTTATTCGATTTCTTAAAACGATTAAATTTTTTCCGAAATTAAAGCGAATTATACCCGTTCACAAGAATTCAGTAGTTGCTGGTGCAGGCTGTGGTCCTACCTACCAAATCACTGCTACTACAACTGGTCTATGCAGTTTGTTTGTTTTCTTTAGGTGTCAATACCATCTACTTAAGCCAATAATTCATTGCTTTCCTAAGTTGTTAAATGGGTTGCTTTCTAAAAAGGAGTAAAGCCTCTCTACCGATGTGTCAAAGTCCAAAACCACATCTCTAAAAAAAAACAATTTCTAGGTGGCTTATACTTTTTAACAACTCTTCCGACTCCGAATCCGAACGGCAGACTTGAGAAGCACTTTTCCACTACAAATTATACAATTGAATGCTTTGTCAGTTCTTCGCAACAGGCAGTAACCATGAAGGATTAAGGATTCCATCCCACACCTTCTTAGTTACTAATCAACTTAAACAGAAACGAAATGGCTTGCTAGGCTAGTTTGTTGAAGTATATAGAATGTTGTCACAGTTTTTGCTAACATACTCCTCGAAAACGGCTAGAACGATTTATATGAGATTTTAAATTTTAATTCTGTAGGTCTGAGAGTCAGTCGTTAACTTTTTAGTACACCCCTACTAACTGACCCGGCAAACGTTGTTGTTGTTATTGTTGTTGTTACTATGGAATTTCGAGAGTAGAAAATAGGTCAATGTATGTGTGTGAAGACGTGGTAAAGTGTACTCTCCCCTTACGGACACCTCCCATGGCCGGACACCTCTGATAACCGGACAAATTTCAAAGAGCGGAAACAAACAAACCGGACGCTCTCACGGACACCAATTTTCAAAACCGCTATAGAACGTCGCTCTCCCTTAAACGGACAAAACACATTTATGTATGGCGTTGTATAGTTTTTGCGTCGCGTCGTATTGCGTGTGCCTGAGCGTTGTAACCCGACGAAAAAGAGCATGCAAAATGTTAAGGAAATAAATGCCTCTTCTTCACTCTTTCCAAAGAAATTGACATTTTCGCAAATTTATCAAAATCCATAAGTCTATTGAATGCTTTTTATTCAATTGAAAAAGCATGGAATCAAGTAGGTGCAAGGACGATTAAAAAAAACTGTTTTATAAAAGCTGGATTTAGACAAAACAATCTACCTTGATTACGCAGATTGGTTGCCTGAAGATGTTGTTGTCCACAATCGCTAAAGGATAATAGCCTTACTAACAAAGACGATAAGGATGAAGCAGAAATCCATGAAATTGATTCCGAAGAAGAAGCAGATATGTATGATAATAACCCATTAAAATCTTATGAAGAGCTCAATAGCGAAATAAGGAGATTAAGAAACTTTTGGTTTTGTTTCCTTAACCGGACACCTCCAATAACCGGACATATTTCTCAGTAACGTCAGTGTGTCCGGTTATGAGAGAGTTCAGTTCCGTATAACTGAAAGAGACAAGTGCAATGAGTTAAAATTTCTGTTGGATAACTCACAGCTTTCTTCGCAAATTGTGTATCAATGGATTTGTAAGATAACTGTTTATCAGTTGAGAACGGCTAGGCCGTTTTCAAGCAAAATCGACTGATTTCTGATAGTCGTGTATGATGCATAAAATCCGCAAAGAGAACAAACATTTCGATCAATTTAACTCAATTTATCAATTCGATTGTTGGAAGTTTGTCGAATTTACCTGCTTTCCCACGGTCTTGTTTTGATAACCTGTCTTTGATGTTTATTTTTGCGGCAAAAAACAAAGAATAATATTTATACTATCATTTTTTTTTACTTATTTCTATTCATTACAAATATAACATATTGAAATTCAAACTTCTTATTTGAGGAGTTAAAATTCAGACAAGACGAAGTTCGCAGGGTTTGCTAGTATACAAGAAAATTATATCAAAACACAGAAGCTTACACAGTACACAATTATCAGTTTTTTTTCCTAATCGCAAATTCTCAATATCGATAGTAAGTTTGTGGAAATTAAATCAAGGAAATATGAATAAAAAAGTGCTTTATCTGGTTTTATCCCAATACCAAACAAAAATTATGATATCCGCCATTGTATAAAGCTTATTCTATCAACATAAAATTCTCACAACCCAAATATTTAAAACGAAAAAAAAAAAACATCCAAGCCGTAAAAAAAAACTCATAGAAACTAGTAATCATATTTTCAACAATATGAATGTGCTCTTCAATAAATATTTTAACTTAAGCTCTGCTAAAGCGCCCACCGATCGAACCAAATCCATATAAAATCTGTGTAAATAAACTCAAAATTCCACCGAAACATGCATTCCGAAATCCGAAAAAAACAAAAAAAAAAAATCTGCGCCAGCCTCTCTAATATGCTTATCTTGTTTCAGCATTAAAACTAGAATAGATGATTTTCTAACAAAAAAAAAATACTTAATTGGAATTGAATAAGAAAAACCAATTAACTGTAAATATTAACAAAAGAATGAAGAAAAAACACAAAACGCAAAGACAAAAAAAATTTATAAAAATCTGTTGTTTCAATATTCTTTGTACCGTTGTCTTGTTGTATTTTGGTTTTCATCTGGTAGACTTGATGATAGGATATCTATCTATTCTTAAGTTAAGCTTTAATATATTGTTGCTCTATGGCTATACTCTATGTGTATATTTAAAACACCTCTTTAAGTTTTATTTTTCTGTATAAGTCCTGAGTATAATATTAATTGCAATTTAAGAATGGATCCATATGCCTAGTGTTAAAAATAAATATTTATTATTATTTTTATTATAACTAACAACAATTCTTGTTTTTTCTCACATAAAACTTTTTATGTTTAAATGTGCATAATTTTTTTAGTTCTTACCATATCACCTGATTTTAATTTTGTGTCTATAAATGTGTAAAACTGACATTAAAGCGCTATTCTTTTCTTATTATTTGTTTAAAATGACAAAAATATTAAACAATAAACATAAGATTATCTTTATACTTTTAACTATAATCTTTATACTTTGCTTTATTTTTCTCTAGCTATAGGTTGTGTTGTGTTGTAATGAAGTGCATAAATCTATCGCTGCGCAAAAGATATGTATTGCTTACTCGAACACACTCCTCCCTTTAACACCTCACAGATACCCTATCCATGTATAATATTAAAAGCATTTCTGCGTGGAATGTCATCATTATAAAAATGAGCTCCCATTGATTGTGTTCTCCGCAAAGTAAAATTTATCCAAGCCATCGGAATTACTTCTCGATGTCTCTCGTTGAAACATAACCTCGATCTTTTGACATTTTTCAACCACTCGCTCAATGCACCCCTTTAATTAACAGTAAACAGTTTCTCGCATGGAATTTTTTAAAGTTATTGACGAAAGTGCATTTTCCGGTTCATATTTATTGAAAAATTAAATACTTTCCAGTAATGACATTGAAGATCATAATATTGTAATTTCCATTGAATAAATATTCAATCCGGATACGTAAAGAATCGCCTTTAAAGAAAAAAAAATGAATTTCGTTCATTTCATCAATTTAAGGCCTCAGGGAATTTTTGATTTAGTATGATGCCGTTGCATCGCAATACGTGTGTGTATTTTTGCACATCGCCTGAAAGATTGTCAATTAGATTTTTTTTAAAGAATAATATGAGAACTCTGTTCTTGTGATATAGTGTTGGTGATTAAAACAAACCATTTTTCAAGTCGATAACAACATCAGATTGCATGAGAACTTTTTTGCTTCATTTACATTTACTGTTGGTTGTTCTATCTGCCAAAAGCCTTGTTCTTCGAGTATACCTATATCACATGATTTTCAAAATGTTTTACATTATTTCACAATTTACAAAATTGTTAAGTTACAAATATAAGAACTGATAGTAAGAACTTTTAAAGAAACCGCTGTACATCATTAAAAAATCCGATTCTAGTTTTTGACAATTCTGAATGTGTTCAATAGAGTAAAAGTGACATGACAGTACTGATTCGGAAAAGAAGAGAAATCAAAATTAAACAAGAAGTAGTCATTCATTTAAATGACAAGTGTCTTTTTTTGACACATCTACAGTGAAGTGTTCCTTTCCAAGTTGCCAGCGGATGTATTGCGAAAACACGAAATATCGACTCATGATATTACTATATCAGATACATAATGTACATAATAGAATTACAATGTTGCATGGTAGATTTTTTGGAAATGCAAACCATATGGAAACACATTTCTGGACTGTCAATTGAAAACGGAGTTTACTTTTGGTGTAGCGTTGACACTTTGACTTAAGAAAATACAGTGATAATTATGGTTTCGTTACATTTTTAATTTTTCATAAACGACGTAGAAACCAATGTCAAATGCCCAGAAGTCTGTAATGTACGAGTGACAGATGTCAAACAATCTTTTGTAAACTGAAGTTCGTTCACTTCATGAGGAAGTTATAGAACAATCGTTTTAAGCTCACTTTAACAACCGGACCTTATTGATCTTAAGACTAAATTTGTTCACTGGATTTACATGATCTGTTTGTTAACTACGGAAGGTGCATCGCGTGACACCCCGTTTTTAATTAAATTTGAAAAAAAATATTGCTTATTATAGTGCTTTGTATGTGCTTTTTGTGTACCGAGAAATAAAATTTTGTGCTCCATTGCAACATTTTGTTTTTTACAAAAAACCGAGGTGTAGCACGATATCGCTTCAAACCCCGCATGGTGAAGGCATTAAAAAAATTCATCAAGAATACTGTCAAAATTATGTGCTATTTATGTGCTTGCGATAACTGCAAAAATAAATCATGCACTACGTATATACATTTAAATAAATAATTTTTTTTAATCTAAAGCGGGTGGGTGTGGCTCCAAAATGCTTAGAAATAAATAAGGACTCTCGGAAAATATAAAATTTTGGCACTAGAGTTGTGTGCTAATTATGTGCTGGCAATAATCGCAAAGAAAACCTAGCGCTGACAATGTTCAATTTCAAAATTTATAAAAAACTTCAAACGTAGCTCACATTGATGAAAAAAAATGAGAGAGAAAAATAACGGGGAAGGGAGAAAATCTTACTTAAAAAGGTAAAAAATTTTGATTCCTGCATGTTACCACCATGTTGGAAATTATTAAAACAAAAAATTCTGAATACGATTAACGTCAATTCAATGTTTCTAAAAGTCACTGAAAACTAAATTAATTTTAAGCGTTTGGTTACTGAGTAATGT
Organism: Sphaerophoria taeniata; assembly: GCA_943590905.1. Classification (NCBI taxonomy): domain Eukaryota; kingdom Metazoa; phylum Arthropoda; class Insecta; order Diptera; family Syrphidae; genus Sphaerophoria; species Sphaerophoria taeniata. The sequence goes on along the minus strand of OX016540.1, from coordinate 18,732,480 downwards.
GGTCAAACCTTATTTTAATGAAAGATGCCGCTAAATCCAAATAATCATTTTAAATATTCAAAATTACATTTTTATACTTGTTTTGATATTTTATTAATTATTACATACTGTAATATTCGGCTTGGTCCGATAATTAAAACTTATTCACTTTTCAAATAAAACACAAATTTACTTTATGCAAACCACTCACAAACGTATTTATTCAACACTTTCAATTACTTTTCAAACACAGTATCTTTACTTTATCGCAGTTCACAATCAATTAACTGCTTCGCCGCCAAACGGGCTATTTATATAACGCAAATGACTGGTTCTAGAAACTAGTATATTGGTTCTTGGAGAAGCTTGAATGTTCGAGAAGTTCTCTCCTTAACCACTAAATGCTAAAACTATTAGGATTTTTGTAAGAGCTGAATCTGAATGCTAAACAAAAGTTTTCTCTTAATCACTATGTGTTGCCCCTCATTTTAACTTTCCTACACAAGTGTTAACTACTACAATTAAACTTATTGCTACATACTTATTTCACTATAAAACGATATTAGAGTAAAAGACATAAAGAGTAAGTAAAGAGAGTAAGAGTAGTATGTACATTAAATAGAGAAAGAGATACAGAGCGTAAGAGATAAATAAAGTATACACATTACAATAGAAAGAGATACAGAGTGTAAGATATAAATAAAGTGTAGGTATACACATTACAATACGTAAAGCTTTTAATTGCTATATAAGAAAAAAATGATAAAAAAATAATCAAGTTATGAATGTTTAAGTGAAAACTTGTATCGTGCACTTTTTTCACTGTAGTAGGGTTGGCGAGTGGTTTGCTCCGGTTTAGACAAGGCAACCCTATAATATACTCGTTAAGAGTACATTCAGACCTTGAATCGGATCCAAATTTAGCCATTTCCCTGATGGGTTGGTTTATGGTTAAAAATCAGTGGCTTCTGGGGCGGTTGCCGACCGCTTCGCCACGGTTTGAACTATGCAACCCATTAATATTATGGGTTTCGTCTCGTCGAGGTCTATAATTGGACACTAATGTTATCCATATCTTTGATAGGTTAATTTTTGGCCAAAGAACGCACCATCAGTGTCCCGTTTTACCCCCTTTGCCCCGGACTTTGACTGGCAACCCTGGCGCTGTCTTTGTCTCCAAAAACTCTATCTAATAATGGGTACAAATAATGAGTTAATGTTGAATGGCGTGAAGTTCGATAAATTAACAATTACAATTAAAACACCTTTTTAACTTCACTTGAGTCGATGCACTTTTGTTCACAAATTACATTTAACAAAAACAAAATTATTATTATTATTGTTAATGGGTACAAAATCCATATCCAGATTAAGTAATTTGACGGTCGCCTCTTGGACTATTATGCCACCAGGGGTTGAAAACAATATTTTTCACCTGTGAGAATAACGTTTTAATACCATTAGGATTGTACGAATTTGGTTCAAAAAAATTCAAATTCCAAATTTTCAACAGAAATCGCCAGTTAGTCCCAAAATTCAAATACGGACTTTACAACATAGACCTGGCGATCAGTTCCTTGCATGTCTCTAATTTTTTTCATCAATGTGAGCTACGTATGAAGTTTTTTATTAATTTTCAAATTTGAAATTGAACATTGTCAGCGCTAGGTTTTCTTTGCGATTATTGCCAGCACATAATTAGCACACAACTCTAGTGCCAAAATTTTATGTATTCCGAGAGTCCTTATTTATTTCTAAGCATTTTGGAGCCCCACCCCACCGCTTAAGAATAAACAAATTATTTATTTAAATGTATATACGTAGTGCATGATTTATTTTTGCAGTTATCGCAAGCACATAAATAGCACAGAATTTTGATAGTATTCTTGATGAATTTTTTCAATGCCTTCACCATGCGGGGTTTGAAGCGATATCGTACTACACCCCGGTTTTTTTGTAAAAAAAAAAAAAATGTTGCACAAAATTTTATTTTTCGGTACACAAAAAGCACATACAAAGCACTATAATTAGCAATATTTTTTTTCAAATTTCCTTAAAAACGGGGTGTCACGCGATGCACCTAACTACGGAATCCTTGAAATAATATGTCATAATGTCAGTAAGGCAAGACGTACATAAGTCAATCAAGGTATTCTCAAGAGTTTTGAGACCGGTTTATTATTATATTCACAAAATTTCAACTGATACTATTACTTTTTCAACTTACTTACTTACTTAAGGTGGTGCTACAGTCCGGTGTGGACTTGGGCTTCAATCAACAGTCTTCGCCAGCCAGCTCGGTCCCTAGCTAGCTGTCTCCAGTTTTGCACTCCAAGTTGATTGTGGTCCTCTTCCACTTGTGTGCGCCACCTGAGTCGCGGTCTTCCTGTCCTTCTACGTCGCTCGGGAATAGTGTCGAAGACTTTTCGGGCATTGATATCTATCCGCACTAAATGACCGAGCCATCTGAGTCTCTGGACCCTGACCCTTCTGGCTAGGTCCATGTCGTTGTACAACCCGTAAAGTTCGCTGTTGTATCTTCTTCGCCATTCCCCATCAATGCACACGTGGCCAAAGATTACCCGAAGAAAATTCCTCTTGAAACAGCCAAAGACACATTCATCCGATTTTCTCAAGTTCCATGCTCCTGCACCATACAGCAGGACTGGTATGATGAGGGTGTTGTCCGGTCTTACCTTAGTTGCTCGAGAGAGGGTTTTTCCACTCAATTGCTTTCTTAGCCCAAAGAAACAGCGACAAGTAAGAGTTATTCTTCATCTGATCTCGGCGCTGGTCTTATTGCCCGTCTTAATGACTTTTGAAACACTTGTTGATTGAAAATGATTCTGTTCCCCGGAATGTTTTCTGTCCTCAACTGTAGTATCAAAAACTGTTTTCAGCTTTGTATAGTAATAAATGCTGACATTCGAAACACTTATTTTTATTGAAAATCAACTACAACCCCCAGATAAAAATTGACAAATCTATAAATTTCTCCTTCCACTTAAAATTACTATTGACACAATCTAAATTGAATTTTGTAAACATTCATCGAACTTAATTGGACATGCACTTCTCCTCCAACAAACCAAAAAAAAAATCTATCTATGTAATACAAAATAGAAAACTTTCATCTTCTCTGCTGCTGTGTATTTTCAATTTTATCGATTTGTCTACTACTGCCGCTATACTCCACACACAATTTATCTTCTCAAAAAGAAAAATCAAACTAGTTAACGAAAAAAACATCGAAATTAAAAACTGAAACAAGTGGAGGATATGGAGATAAAGCAGAAAGGGTACATAACTTTTTCTAACGAACATAAATTGTCCGTTATTTTGTGTGTTTGTAACTTATTGTAACACAGAAACATGCTTGTGGTTATGGTAAACTTTTTTCTAACCCAATTCCAAACTTCCTCAAAACCACAACAAATTCCCAAACAAATTTACATCTTTTCAGCAACAAAAAAAAATGTAAAAAGATTAATTAAAAATAAACATCGGAAACAAACAAAAAAATGTGTGTGTAATTTTTCAGAGCTTTGTCACTTAAGTTCAAAACAACGCATGCCCCTCCCGGCGATACATTAGTTCATAAGGGCGATGTCCTAACATCATTGTATTTTATAGCACGTGGATCAATTGAAATTCTTCGAGACGATGTAGTTATGGTTATTTTAGGTAAGTCCTTTTTTCAATCACAAAACAATTATAAAGGGTTAATTTTTTATTTATAACATTTCTAATTCTAATAAACTTTTTTTTCAACATAAAAAGGTAAAGACGATATTTTCGGTGAGAATCCGTGTATATATTCAACAATTGGAAAATCAAATAGTAATGTACGAGCGCTTACTTATTGTGATTTACATAAAATCCATCGGGAGGATATGCTCGATGTCCTTGATCTCTATCCGGAATTTTATGACAGTTTTGTAAATAGTTTAGTGATAACGTACAATATGAGAGATGTGAGTATAATTAATTTTATAAAATTCAAAAAAGTATTTATTCTTAAAATTAATATGTAAAATAAAAATGCTCAGATAAATGTTTAGTAATAATATAACGAGTTGATTGATAATAATTAATTTGTTTAAGTATAAATTGAGTAAATTAATTATTAAATAGATAGTGTTGGGTATGCTTACATATAGATAAATCAAGTAGTAGAAAGTAAATTACAAAAATTTAATTATTGTAGGTTGACTAAGAAAGAACTATAATATTCTCATTTCGTGAAACGAAGTAAAATCAAAAGTAAACAGTCCGTCTGTTATAACCAAAAATCTTTTTATGTCTGCTTGATTGCTTTCAAATGTTAGCATGGATGTTAGGAAAGAGACGTTTCCCTTGAATCATTCGAAAAGAGCAACATCTTGCTTCAGCTATTTGTATCGCTTTCAAGATGTCGTATCCAGTTTAGCCACCTTCGTCATCTACAGCGTCATCCATATGGCTTGAATCCGATATGTTTAAGAGTTGTAGTGCTATCTTCCATTATCTCGGCGTGATCCAGTTGTTAGACATTAATTTTACCGGCCAGAACTATTCTCTAGTACACCCCGTTTAGTGCTCAAAACACTGGAAAAAACTATTGAACGAGCATATCAGAGCTAATCGTGTTGATAATCCTCTATCTGAATCTCAACATGCCTACCTCAAAGGCAAATCCACGGACACGGCACTTGTGTAGTGTACGTACAGTGGAGAGATCTCTATAGAGTACAAAGAATACACCCTCGCCAACTTTATTGACGTGGAAGGAGCCTTCAATAATGAGCTCGCAGAAGCTATTTGGAAGAGCATAATTATTAATTGGATTGTCTTCATGCTCCGAACCAGAGTCATTCAAGGATCGATGGGTAACAGCCAACTCACTTGATTTGACGAAAGAGGAACACCCCAAGGCGGGGTTCTATCTCCCCTCTTGTGGCTACTTGTGTTGAACGAAATCCTATGCAATATTGATAAAAGTGGAGTTAAGGTAGTAGCGTATTCCGACGATCTCGTGCTGATGTCCTTTATGATTTGCCCGACAGTACTCAGTGAAAACATGGAAACATCTCTTTAATAAGTAAGCAAATGGGCCACTAGATGTGGACTTGGAGTAAACTAAAACAAGACTGAACTGATGTTATTCACTAACAGATATAAAATACCCTCCTTTCGTCTACCAAGATTAAATGGACAACCACTTGCTTTATCCATAGAAGCTAAATCAGAACAAAAACATAAAATGTAAAAAAAGAGCCAAGTTCTCTTATGTGCGAACAACACTGTGTAAAAAGTTAGCCACCAAAAGTAATGAGATCTAAAAGAACGCCAAGTTCTTACATGTAAAAGTATTATATTGAATATTTTAAATCATAGAACATAATACAACAATATTAAAAGAAAATAAAAAATAGTTTGGATGAAGATTTACAAGTTCACTGTTCAAGTTTTAAAATGTTATTAATCACGCTTCAAACGAAAACTTGCCAAGTGAACTTGTAAATTTTCATCAAAGCACGGGGCTGGTGCTTTCTCCGAAGAACTGGGTATTAAAAAATTCTTTAGACTGCCTGATAGATGTAGCGTATTTCAAGCTGAAGTTCTAGCGATTAGACAAGCATGTAGGACTCTAAAACAAGCAGTCAAATCTGACGAAATCATAAAGAAGGTAGCAATCTATATTGAAGCAGCTATCAAGGCTATAAACAGCAACCTTACTAAGTTCAGAATCGTTAGAGATTGAAAGCAAGAGCTCGCGAGTTTTACCGACAATATAAAAATTAATTTAGTCTGGGTACCGGGGCACAGCGACATTCAAGGTAATGAAATCACTGATGAAAACCATTTTCTTAAAAAATCTAACGGAAGATGGAAAAATCTCAATACTCAATCTCAAAACTGCAATATCTCGAGACAGATATGGCGCTAATTGTGATCCTGGGCAGAGATTGCCCAGAACAGCCATTCTACCCTACCTTACCTACCTACAACCCGTTTAAAGAAACATGGCCACTTAGCCGGTGTTTTAAACTATAATTTAGAATTTTATTTATTTGTTTATAATTAAAATGAATCATAGTTTAAAATAAATTAAGAGATCCACGCCTCTCCGCCTTGAAAAAGTTCGATGTCTATTGCTCACAAAATAGCTTCGTTCTCCGTGATTCTCATCGCTTCGAGTCTCCTTATTTTAATGTTAAAAATAGAAGAGGTGACTTTATGGGAGTTATTATGGTTTTGTAAATGTCTTAAAAATGTGAACCACTTTGGTTTTGTAAAACTTGGTCACCCTTAATCTCATAATTTACGGGCCAATAAATGAATTGTCGACAGATGGCCGCCCAATACTTTTTTTATTACATATTATAACTCATAAATGAAGCTGATGTAATGTACATAAAATCGTAATTAGATTAAATTTCTCCTATTAGAAATAAAAATAATAACTCTTAGATGTAGATCCTTAAATTATCATAAAAATTAACCAATGCTTGCTCTTAAAAATTAAGAAGTACATATATATTATTACTAAATGTTTCCTACTTTACCACTTTTATAAAGTTATTATTGTTGTTTCTTTTTTTTCTTTCTTTCGTTTTATGTAATTTAACAAAACAAAATTATATATAAAAAAATATTTATACATAAAAAAAATCTGGATGCTTGGAAAACTGTCTCTACATCAAATAAAACTAAACCTTAAACTGTAAATTAAAACAAACAAAAAAACTTGAATCGGCTTCTGAAAAAAAAAATTGAAATAAAAAAAATAACAATCATGTTTAACAAAAACCAACACCAATGCACCGGCTCTGGCACACAGGAAGAACAAGCTGGTGTAGAGGTTAAACATAGATACATGCGAGCCACATCACATGATAGAGACAGAAGTACTAGTGATACTAGATCAATTAGGCTGTAAGTACTTTTTTGAACGTTTAAATTTTTGAATTTGTCAATTTTCTTGTCATTGAGTGTTTTTCTGGATTTTTGTTTATGAAGAAAAAAATTTAAATTGCAATTAAAAATTTTAGTAAATGTTTTTCTTTAATTTTTGTGTTTTGTTTAAATCTGAGGATCGTAGATATAAAAAAAGAAAAATTCCAAAATTAATTTATGTATTTAAACAAAATACCTCGTTTTTTAAAAATGTGATAATTTTTACAGTACTGGAGTTCATAACAGACCTTGCAAGGCTAACATTTGTGATAATCCCAACGAGCGGCTTTCGCCAGGCGTTCTCAGTGATACCGACAAAGACATCACAATCGGGAGTAATGGTAAACCCCATTATCCACGTACAGGTAAATAAAAATATATCCAACTCGCGGTCGTTTTTTTTTTCTTAAAAATTACAACAATTTATGTCTTCTTGTAGCATTTTGTACTTTTTCAAAGTTACAATAAAACTAATTTGTTCTTGTTTGAATTTTGTTAAAATTTTTTCGTATCTTTCAACGTCTCTCAAAAAAGATAAATCTTTTGTACTCATATGTACGTTTTTTTTCTTTTTTTCTTTTTGTGCACCGTAAAAAAATTTAAATTTAAATTTAAACAAAAACACACACAAAAAACAAAACATATATCCACACTTAAATCAAAATTTAAAAACAAAAAAATTATACACAAAACTATTAAACAATTATAAACTGAAAAATAAACAAAAATTCTTAGGACTGTACATGAAACGAAAAAGTCAACAATATCATCAATACGATCAGAGAACAAATAAAAATGTCCGCAACATTCCAAATGGTGCTTATATTTTTTTGATTTTTTTGTATTTTGTATTTTTACATTATACGTATGTATGTGTGTATTTGTGTGTATCGATTGCGTTTGTTTGAGCAGTTAAATCACTCATTATAGTGTTTAGAATTCACCCACATATGGTTTGACAGTTTCTTGGATTTTGAGGTTTGATTTAATTGTCATAGTCCTAATTTAGACAAAGGTCTGAACGGTAACAGAATCTTTTGCGTTTTTCATGTTTTTTATGTTTTTTCAACCAAACGAAAGACATGTTATTCTCCTCTTTTACTCTTCCTCAAGCCTTTCAACAACTTGCTTTGCAAACAAAAATGTGCAAAGTACAGACAGAAACAGCTCTTGTGACTAAGGCCTTCAGCTGAAACAGAATAGCATATTCAAACAACAGAGAGATAGATACAAATAGAAAACTCTGTGCATTGTCTCATGTTTCGCAAAAATTGGTTGCCCATAAGCTTGAGATTTTTTTAGAAAGGCTTCCAAAGCAAGGGCTTGAACCCACGATGCTTGGTTAAACAGTTAACATTACACTTTTTCTTTTCTAATCACTAGCCACTCACTAGAACTTTCAGTAGATCGTAAGTACGTTAAACTTCACCAATCTTTAAAGTCTCAATTTCCTAATTATTTTTAACAAAATCCACGCAGTAGTTTCCAAAGCAGAGGGGCTGAAAAACGAACAATGTCGTTCTTCTTTAGACAAACCAAAATTTGGAAATATTCAAGTACATCAGCCAAGAAACTGTCGACTTTTAATTTCGTTTTGTGATGCAAAAAAGTGTTCAAGTAGAAATTGAACAATTTGCTTGTCAAGTTTCATGTTCTTGACACTTTGTCATGTAGAATTATTTTTATTTCTTTTGACCATCATTTGTGCCTTAGTTTTAGATTCGAATAACTGTTTGTCTTTGATGTGCTATCAAAAGAAATGAAAACAATTTCAAACTCATTGATACGAATCTTTTTAATTGCCGTTACAAATAGCAACGTCACCAACGGAAAGTCATCAAAACACGCACAGAACCCGAACAAGTATTGTTGGCAATATGGGCAGTAGTGTTGAGAATGGTGGCAGTAATGTTGGAGGTAGTGGAGGCGGCGGTGGTGGCATAGGAACTGGCAGTGTTCCAGGAGGTGGTAATGAATCATACGATCCCCTATTAGGACACCGACGCCGTCATCAGCCTCATTCATCGATACCAATTGGAATGAATATTCCTTTGGGTGAAATAATACCCGATGAACTGCAAGAAACCGAAACTATTACACTTTGTGCTACATCACAGAACACTTGTTGTTGTGGCCAAAAAGATCCCCAACCCTGTAGTAGAGTTAAACTCCATATGCGAACTGAAAGTTCTGGCAGTTCAGTAGTTGGTGGACATGGAGTTGAACCGACATCACATTCAACTTGTCACAATTGTATGAAATCAGTAGAAATCAGGTAATCATCAAACCATATAAATGACATGTACGATTTACCAAATTCTTTTCGTTTATCAGCTCAATCAAAAATCAAATAGGTGAATTAACTCAACGTATCGACACACTAGAAACGAATTTGCATAAAGACATTCGTACAATACTCGACATTCTGCATCAACAACAACAAATGCAATTGACGCTGCATCAGCAGCAATTGCAACATCAATTAGAGCAGCAACAACAATTGCAACACCAACAGCAATTGCTAGCTAGTAAACAACAGATCGCAACATCCTATCAACCGTCCGAAAGTGATTTCTCGTTTGATTTAATCACAACTGATAAACCTCAACAAATGACATCAACTCAACTTCAATTACAACAACAACAACAACAACAGCAGCAACAATTGCAACTTCAACAACAACAACAGTCTATGCAACATCAAATGCAGCCACATTCATCACCACATATGCAACAGCCATCATCATCATCGATCACAGCGTCATTACAACAACAACGAACCAATGTTCAGAGATCTGTTTCGCAGCCCGAGTGTGCGGCGGCGACCGGAACTGACAAAAGTTTGTTCAGGTAAGAACTTTCGTCCTTCAATTGAAATGAGTCTCGAACCAGCTTGACTCTCTTTATGTATTGCTATTGAACTATCCAACTATTTCGAATCTGAAAGTTTTACTCTCGGAGAAGTTCGACTGTCAGTCTGTTATCCTTTGAGAAGAAGAACGTTACATTATAAAAGAAGTAAAGTTCCCGTGTTTTAGAGCCAAACCAACTGAGGAAAACCGGAACAAGTTTAAACAAGCCAGGAAGGCCTGCAATGCCCGTATTCGACGCACAAAGTTTTTGCATGACCAAAAATTAAGGCAAAAAATACTGCAATGTCCCATAGGCAGTAAGAATTTTTGGTCAATTGTGAAGAATATGAATTCTCCTTCTTCCTCGGTCCCTACGCTCGTTGGCAATGACACTCCAGTTGTAAGCTCTCTCGCGAAAGCTAACCTTTTTGCTAGACAGTTCGCCGCCAATTCTTCACTGCCAGAGAGTGTCATAACTTCGCCTGTTCCGAGCAGTTGGAAAACAGTATTTGTCCAGCCAATCCCAAAAAAAGACGAATCTCCTTCTCCCTCCAATTATCGTCCGATTGTACTTACACGTCCCTTCTTTCTAAGGTCATCGAAACGCTGATAAACTATCAGTTCAAGAAATATCTCGAAGACCGAAAACTTCTTAATGACCGGCAGTACGGCTTTCGCAGCAACAGGTCCACTGGTGATCTGATGGTTTATCTCACCGAATAGTGGAACAAATCCTTACATCGTTTTGGAGAAAGTAAGATTGTTGCACAATATAAATGCTGGTGTGCCCCAGGGCTCCGTTTTGTCTCTGGCCCTCTTTCTCATTTTCATTAATGATCTTTTGTCTGTAACTTCTAATCCAATAAATTGTTTCGCTGACGATAGTACCCTTAGCTTTTCTTATTTGTTCCCAGACTCACATCCTCCAGACTCACTCTGACCTTAACAGCATTGTACAGTGGGGAATACAAAATCGCATAGAGTTTAATGCTTCGAAAACTAATGCTGTCTTGTATCGTTAAAGCGAGATATATGTATCTCCCCTGCCACTGTCCATAAGAGCACATATGCGATGTCGCCAAAAATGCCGCAAGACGTTAAGTTTCTTAAGGCGATGCAAGAAATTGTTTTCCCCTTCTGATCTGGCTATCATCTTCAAAACTTATATACGTCCTAAGCAACTACAACTCTCACTTCTGGGTGGTGCTCCAGTGACGTACTTAAGTCTTCTGGATAGTATCCAAAAAAGAGCATTCAAATTGATTGGTGACAATATTATCATTGAGTCATATACATCTCTAGAACATCGGCTGAATGTCTCATGCCTCGCCCTTTTTTACCGATACTTCAGCGGTATATACTCTAGTGAAATAGCCAGTTGCATTCCTCCCCTTAAGATATTCAACCGTAATACCGGCGTCTCCAGGAATGCCCATCAGTTCACCATTGAGCGCAACTTCGGGCATGTACAGAGAATTGTTCTTTCGCCGTACTACACGTACGCTGTACTTTCTTCCACACTCTGTCTTCGCCAGTCATTTTAATATTCAAGAATTCAAAACCAATGTTCACCGACACCTCCTTTTACATCCTCAATCATTTCCCTAATACTCGCACTGTGCTCTTGGCATACTAAGGGTAATGAAAAAAGCCCTTGAATGCATCAACGCATTTTAAATTAAAAAAAAATAGTGGCAAACAAATTCTGTATTTCTGTATTTTCATTAATTCTTACAGGTGCTCAAAATATTCGTCATTCAACCAAACAATGGATGACACAGACAATTGGACAACAGTTTTTGCACCGATTGCAAAATTAGAATCATTAGACGAAATAGATCAAGTATGATCCATGTGATTACCATAAACAAAAAATCAACCAGCAAACAGTTACAACCAACAAAATAAGAAAAAAAAATTAAAAAAAAGTTAAAAAAAAATATTACTCTACCAAAGAGAATAACCAAAAAAAAAAATAAATAAATAAATAAATAGAAATTATTTACTTTGTAAAGCCATAAGCTAGATTTTTTTTAATAAAGGTGAATTTTTACTAAGACAAAAATTAAAACAAAAATGCAAAAAAAAAACTAAGCTGATTTATTTATTAAATAAAAATATGTTTAATAGTTTTGCGTAAATAATTTCAAGAGCAAAAAACCAACAAGTTTAAGGACAAACTTATTAGATTTTCTATTTTAAAGCAAACAACAAAAAATACTGCTACTTTAAATTAAAGGTAAAAATAATTATTAATTGAATTAAAAATAAATTGAAAAAAAAACTTACGAATTCCTATTTTATAATTTAATTTTAGTTGTTAAAGTTTTAAGTATTTGTAGTGATTCTCTTTAATTTTTTTTTTATTAATAAATAAGAAATTTAACATTCCCCATCGCATAGCATTGATTAAATTAATTAATTTTATTATGTTATGTTCCTTGAATTTAAGCTTTAAGCAAAATGTTTATTATTTAAAAAAAAAAGCAGCGACGCTCTTATCACGTCAAGTGCTATTTTCAATGCATTGGACTGTTATAATAATTAAGTCTTATTGTTAATTTAAAAACAAACTCAAATAGAATTAAAATTGTTTGTGTTATCTTAATTCATGCAAACTTGTGAAAGAAAGAAAAGAACATAAATTTAAATAATAATAATTAATTATGTTTTTAATTTAAAAGTAAACTTAAGTTGTTTATAGACAAAACAAAAAATTATAGGTACCATCTGCAAGATGAAATAAACTTTTTTTACATTAAAAATAAATTGATTTCAATTTCATAGAACAACAACCAATAATTAAAATTATAATGTACCTTTGTAAATAAATTTAAAATCAAAATACTCCTTGATTTAACTATTTGATTAATTGTTTTATTTAATTTTTAAACTTTTGTTTTATTTTCATTTTTTTCATCACCGAGTTTTATGCTTTATCATGTATCACATATCAATAAAATCAATTGTCACGTTCATTGGCACCTGTTTAAAACAAAAAAATACGATTTTCATTTAATTTTTAGTTAGCTTTTAAAGTGTGTTTATATGAACTTAAATGTTAAGGACAATAATGTATAATTATGATAAAAAAAAAGAACCTCAACCCGCTAATAGATAAGTATCTATTTATATAACCGAATTGTCAGAGTATGAAATTAATGCAATATTTTAAAATCGACTTTATTTTATAGAAAGAAATACTATTTAACGGTGTGTAGAAATTAATATAGCAGAAGAAAAAGTGTGTTTTTTTTATTTACTAAAAAAAGAAATATTATATTTTGTGTCTAAGTAAATCAATGGGCAGACATTTTAAGACAAAAACATTTCTGGAGGAATTCATTTTTCAGTTTGGTCCTTTGTTAAGTCGAGACTTAGTAGATGTACGATGTATTCTCCGCATTGTGTTTCCACTTCAAGGACATGCAAATATCGCGAAGAAATTTGTGTTTGCGCATATCCTCCGCAGTATTAAGGACTGCATATAGCATAAACATAAATAACCAATCAATGGGTCATACCAACACGGTAATGTAGATGTCGCTTACTATGAAAATACAGTGATTCTGACCTAACACTTCTTCATGAAATTCTACGTTTAGTTAGCTTGAATATAATCTGAAGTCGCTGGACAAAAATGTACTGTCCTACAAGCTGTCACTAAAATCACGAAGTAGTATGAAGCAAATATCGGAGACAATGGTGTAACATGTATCTATGCGATTTGTGCTGTTGTGTACTGGTTGAGTTCAAATGTTTGTTTTAACGCCTTATTAAAGTTGGTTTAATAGATACGAGAAACGAGGCTTTTAAATTGGCTTGTTGGTTAGGAACCTGTTAATAAGGAAAACCTTAAATGCTCATAAATACAAAAAATGAACAAATTCAATATGATAAAGTACAACACTGCAGACACACTATTAAGTACAAAATAAATAATTTTGCGTTGTTAATAAAAACATGGATAACAACAGAAAAAAAATGACGCATTTTTTCAAAAAAGGAACATCAAAAAAGAAAAGAAGCTTCAAATGTCAAAATGACAGATGAGAGAGGAAAAGAAAATGTCGTAGAGTAAAGGGGCCTCATTCTGGTCATCTCTAGTAGTCAGTCACGTCAGAAAAAACATGTTTACATTAACTGAATATATTAATTATTGTTGTAGGGTAACGGTACTAGTCTCCGGAAAGATCACTTTTTTTTCCTTTCAATGGATATATCTTTTTTATATTAGTGTTTTATTCAAATCTATACATTTCTAGTCTCCGGACGATCTTAAATGGAGTCTCCGGACAGTTACACTTAAAAACTCAATTTTTTTTTCTCTTAAGTGTTGGGAAGAGAGCAATTCATTTTCTGCATTGGTAACTATTTCCTGATTGTTTAAAATGTAATTAATTTAAAAAAATATTGCCTAGTTATTGTTATCTTAGACGAACCAGTCTCATAACGATCAAAACAGAGTCTCTGAACCTACTTCGTCATACTTGATTGCTGCTTGCCTAATGACGTGTAACGCTTACCTAATTGTTGCATTCATCTTCAAATAAATAAAAAAAAACAGCTTCAAATAATTGAAGACTAAACATATCGTCTCTATCTACGGTTCAGAATTTGAACATAGAAAAATAAATAAAATAAAACCTTGGAGCTGTCCGAAGCCTCGATTTTTGCTATTTTTGGTACCAGTGTCCCGGACACTGGTATTAAAAAAAGCAAAACTCAATTTTTTCTTAAGTTATTGGAAGTTCATTATATTTTCATTGAAACAAACTCCATTTGATTACAAGATCTCACAAATTCAACTATACTCAGTATATTTTTCCAAGGTCTGCCATAGCAGAACAGCAGCGGCTGCTGCTTAAACGACCCATAACTTTTTCATTATACATTCGATCGGGTTGAAATTTCGTATATATATGTGAAAAATGTTACTGATTCTGTATTTTGTTGTTTTTTTTTTGCAAATCCTGTGTTTGGTTTCTCTTTTATTGTCCATAAAGTGCAAAATCGTCCGGACACTGGGGTCTGTCAGGACTCAGGAGACTGGTGCCGTTACCTTACATACACAGTTATCAATGATAAATTAAAGATGTGTTTTTGTGACTATCAAGTAAAGTTAAAAAAGTTTCAAGAAAAGGATCGAGCTTCAAACTCGATTTTACCGTCAATTTTGATTTAAATTCATATGGTCGCATAAGAAAACTGACATATTTTGACATTTTTGCCATATTAAATTAATAAACAAATTGACTACAGCTTAAAAAAATGTATTAACATTGCAAGTAGTTTTACTAAAGTAAAAGCAAGTCAATTTTAATTGTTGTTTTCTTTGTTTAAATTTTAGTCTCCTTAACTTGGTTGTCACGAGAACACGCCTAATGTTATGCAAACGAAAATCTATCTCATTTTGTGTTGCGAGTGAAGCATTATGTGAACGAATTCCTTAAGTGGAACGGAATTGGTGACACTACACTAAAAACGAAGTACATCACAGTCACTGTGAACTTGAACGTAAATTTTATGTTGTAATCGTAACATTACGAGTGTCTCTAAGAAACGCTTCTTGGTATATTTATTTGTCAAATGATACGATTAATAAAAAAGTTTCCAGAGCGATTTCATGTTAACATTGTTTTTCGATCGGATATTGTGCTAGAATAAGCTAATACATTAACCATCTTATTACGATATCTCCAAATACACAAACCATGCCCAAGAAAAACATTTACTCAAGTATGGGGCTGGTTCAAATATCAAAAATTGTGAACCGGTTCATTCAAAAGCCAGTACATTAATCAGTAAGAAGCTGTGTGTTGAAATATTTTTCAGAAACAAGAGGAAACACTAGTGTGTCGAAATTCTAATAAGTGACACTTAGTGAACAGCAACCTTTTAGGAACTACTTGGTCATCAACAAGCAAAAAAGAAAAGGATAGAATGAAAAGAAGTCTGCTTTTTGGCCCAAAACATGATCCTTCTTCTTAAATATTTATTTCATTGTATATTTTTAAGAATAGGCACAATAAAAAGACAAATATAAGACACAAGCCTCGGAAAAAAGGAACAACGTTTTCTGTTTGATTTAAAGTTTTCTCCTAACACCTTATTGGGAACAACAAATACATCAGCCCATCTTATATTTTGTACATTTTACTTCAAAGAAAAAAAAATTAAGCCAAAGCCAACCCATTTTACAACCACACCATAATAATTATTAGTTTCTTATTTACAAAATAGATAGTTATCAAAATGTTCAGATGCAATATTTATTCAAAAATTCTCTATGAGAATTTGTGCTAAGTCTATTACTTCATGTTTTATCTTAATTTTCAAATTTCAACCCATATCTTTAAAAGTAAAAAAAAATTACCTTATCTCACAGTGGCACATATCACCCTGCTTGTTTGTTAATTTCTTTTATTCAAAGATAATAAAGTCAAATTGTATTTACCCTACAAAAGTGTTATCCCCATTTCAAGAGTTTAAAACTATTTAAAACACAAGACACACTTAAATAAAATGTCTGTATTTCAAAAGAGTTTACAAATTAATCTCTCTATTTCCATGTAGCTGAAAATAAATTATAAAAGAAAAGTTTAAAGAATTATTCAGTGCCTGCATACAAAAGTAGCAAAAGATTTATTACAAAACGCAAATAAACATACAAAAAATCAAACACGCCTCTTTTTCCTCTTTACTTTGCTTCTTTCATTTAAGTTTTAAATTTAAAAATTTATTTTATATTTGTTTAACATTTTTTTTTGTTATTATATAAAAATAATTAAAAACTTATATTGGCTTAAATAATATGAAATAAAGAGCTAAACCAAAAAGTGTTATTTATAAAATATTTAAACAAAACAAAAAAATACATATTGATAAAAGTAAACAATTCTGAACTGCTTGCTTCTAAAGCTAAACAACAAAAAACTTAACGTAAAATACAATTTATTTCCTCATGTAAATATTGTTATCATAAAATAATTGTATAAACAAGATATCTTATAAAATATCGTCGTCCTTGTATTTTTTATCTAAATGTACATTACTAAGCTAATAACAAACAAAAAATATGAAGCATAAACAACAACTAATTTTAACAACAAAATGCAGTAATATTCTCACTTTTTTCATATTCAGCATCTTTTTCTTACTATACAAAAAAAAAAATACAAACAAAAAACGAAAAAAAGCAAAACTAACATGGCATTTTCAATAGCTAGCAATATCGCAATTTTATTAAGGAAACAAAAGAAAATTTATAATATAAATAAATCGTAATAAAAAGCAATACAATGTAAGCCCTAAAGAACTCATTCATGATGCAAACAAAAATATTTACAAACACATTTATATACAGCCATTCGTGAAGTACCTATTTTTAATTTTTGTTTAAAATTAAAAAAAAAAAAACAAGCACAAATTTCAATTGTTATTCATGTTCCAATGAGTTCTTTTCAACAACCAATAAAAGTGCTAAATATGCCATTCCATAAAACATAACATAACACAGCCGATGAACATCAAAATATAATTAAATTTTATTTATTGCTCTGATTTCTATCGAAATAAAAACAATATAAAATCAAATAAATACAAAAAGCCAGATTTAGAGATTTGAACAAAACCAACAAAATCTGCAAAAGCATTAAAATAAAACTCTTAAAATATATTTGCGACTTATATAAATATGTAATTAAATAAAAATTAATTTTAAAAACAAGAAAACCAAAAAGCCTATGCTATAAAATATTTACATATGAATATATTATATAAATAAACTTAATAAAACAGCATTGAAAATTATTTTAGATTTAAAATTAACAACAAGAAAAAGAAAATTAAAAAAAATGCAGCGCAGAAAAATAAGCTTAAAATCATAAGCAAAAAAAAAACTAAGAAAAAATAATTAAATGCTAATAATTTAAAGAAAATTATCACTTTTATTTATGAAAATATAATTATGATTAGTTACAAAAGGAAAAAAGAAAATGACAAATTTTTAATAAAAAACAAATACATTCAATTGAAAAGGTCGATGTTTTTCTTGTCAATTTGAAGATTTATTTTTGGGGGAATCCAATTCTCTCTTTACCTACTTTTTTTACCAACAAAATTCAACTACACAGACTCAGAAAATGATAAAGTAAGCAATGCTGTTGGGAGCTGATTACGATAACTCATTGCTTCCGCATAAGTTGCTTATAGGTCAAATTATGCATTTCTTATAAAACTATGAACACTTTGTCCCATACACATAGTATACATGTACATTTGATAGTTTTATCAAAACTAGCGCTGACGCCCCTTTCAACTGGTACGAACTTGTTACTACTCACAAAGCGATAGGGTGAATTAACGCACAATTTAAATGAGAGAGATGAATTCCTACGTCATACTGAATAACTGAATTCAAGCCAATTTGGCCTTGGCAGTTAGAAAACTGTTTCAAATCGTTCTGACTTCACACGCGATGTATATGTATAATTGTATATACTTATATAGGGTGTCCCAATAAGAGTGCACTTTTTAATTTGCAAATAAAACCAAGTATTTTATGACAGAGGTGTGATATTTTTATTGTATTGTAAAGAAGACATGTTCCGATTAAGTATGGAATAAAATATCTGGCAAATGACCCCGGCTCCGATGACAGGCCATAACTCTTTTCATGAAATTTTCCATGACTTTTGCACAGAGATGTGGCTGTATCTCACGGACAACACGTTGGATTTCCGATTTGAGCTCAGGAATTGTTTCGGGTTCATTCACATAAACCCGAGATTTCACAAAACCCCAAAGAAAAAAATCGCACGGTGTTAAATCGCACGATCTTGGTGGCCAGTTCACATCAGAATTTCGTGAAATAATGTGTTCTGAAAATCGTTGCTGCAGATTGATGCCGTGCAATTGAGGCCACAAGAAGTCCGTTATCACATTACTGTAACGAATGCCATTCACAGTCACTGTCGAATTGATGTTTTCGGTTTTTTGACAAAAGTCTCGTTTACAGCAGCAATATTTTCAAGAGACCGTACGTTGACGCAAAGGATTCTTAGCATCCATAATTGACCCAGTTTCATCAAATTTTTTGACCACTCTTCGAATGGTTGACATATCGAGCCCTTCCCGCAAAATTATCGTAAGCGACATTTTTATCATAATTGTTTTTATTATACCATTCGAAAGCTTACATTATACCGCAGCTATCTACGTCATTAATTAACATAAAAAAGTTTTCTACGAAAAGTAACGGAGAAAATCAATTTTATCGTAAGCGACATTTCAACTTTGTGGCATATATCGCAAACGACATAGTTTTTCTTAAATCATGTATATCAAAGCTCATTCATGTTGTTTTCGTTAATGTATACTCTGCATGTAAATTACAGTTAAAAGTAAAGCCATGAGGTGGTAGAAAATTTGTTTCAAAAGAGTACAGTTTGTCCCACTGTGCTTGCATCACAGCAAGACGGAAAAAGCCATTGGTGGAAGCACCTCTAAGTTGCTATCGTTGTTCAAACAAACATATTATTAAAGTTATTTTAATTTCTATATAATTTCATCAATTTTAAAATTTAATTCCATCAAAAAGCAGTAAAACCGATATTTTCGTTTTTTTTTTTAATTTTATCTTACTTATGAATTTTATCGTAAGCACCATAAATATAACGACATGGTAAGTAGGAAAACATCGTAAGCGACAAAACAGCTATTATTTGTTAGAAAAAGCAACAAGATTCTTATCAGTAGATTAAGTTTACATATAATGTTCATGACTCCTGACTTTGAGCCTTTTTGGTTTAAAGGATTTGGATCAAAACAAAAAAAAACCTCTTCCTGTAAAATTCTGTTTTTGTCGCTTACGATAAAATGGCGGGAGGGGCTCGATATTAGGTACACTCTCTCGACTGAAAATTTGGTGAAATTTGTGAAGCGTAACTTTCCCCATTTCTGTAATGAGTTTTAACCATTATAACGTGTTGTTCTTTCAAAAAGCGCTCCATTTTTAGTAATCGGAACAAACAGAGGTGCACAGAGAAAAAAAGTACTACATAAAAACAATAAGATTGCCTTATTGTGATATTTTGCTTAGAAATCTTTTTAAAAGTAATGAATAATATGATATTTCTATAGAGAAAACATATTAATTTTATGAAGAAAATCTTTAAAAAAAAGCATAAAAGCATATATACCTTATTACTTATCACTTTTAAGAAGGTAATCTTGACGAAATGTTTCTTTTTTATAAATGCTTAAAAGGAAAACTTCTTAAATCGATAAGTATTTTCCTATAAAAATGCATACATCCCGTTATTTTCTCATGGCGCGTCTACAAGAATGATAAACAACAAGAAAACCTTATCTCTTTTCCGTTCTACTAAGATTTACTTATTAAATGTGTCTATTTTCGCTAATAAGAAAATCTTTTTCAATCAAAAAGACCTGAGAGATAATAAGAAAATCTTATTAGTTTGTTGTCCTAAAAAGATAAACTTATTAAAAGGGCTGTCGATTCCAATTCAAAAAGAATTCCTTTTTAAAATTATAAGTTCTCACATATTTTATACACGAAACGGGACTTTCCTTTGCCAAACATAATTTTTGTTTTCAAGTCTAGAGACGTCTGCGTGCCGGTGAATTTTAAGAAAAAAAGTTAAAGTAAGTGTGTTTAATTGAAGAAAAAAAAAATTTATGAAAATATTGAAAATGAAATCGCGAGTGAAAGTAAAGATGAAATTGTGAGTGAAGCAATCAGTGTTCCATGTTTAATATGGAATAATGAAGAAATCGAGGAGACCCAGCAAATTTTTCTCTTCGGTATCCGCGTTGCTTAAAGTGTATGGAGTAAACTCCATTAACGCTCTCGAAAAAATGGAGATGGAAGACGTCGACAAATTTTTTAGCAACTACGATAGTTCCGGCTACTTTGGCGATCGAATTAAATTCCAAGCTGGACTACGAAAGTGGAGGAATGAGAGGGTAAGTTGTTTCGATATTCAATAAAATTTTAGTAAGTGGACCACCTGTGCCACAAAGTTGTTTAACTATGTTACACAGGCGGCAAAGATAAGTTAAGGGTGTACATAATATTGAGCTGTGTTCACACAAGCCAATTCCAAATGAAGGAATTGTTATTTGTTGTTTTTTAAGCAGTCCTCGGATAGATTTCCGATAGCAGCTGTGTTGACCCTGGTGTGAACACAACTTGATAAACAAATTCTTGTTACTTTTGCCACAAAATGCTCTTATTTTATTTTTAGAATACTTCTTTATTGTGTGATCAGGGTACGCTTTCACCACCCGAAAGGTTCTGGAATGGCTTGAAAAGATTTCCAACACTTTAAATTCAGCCACATCTTCAAGAGCGTCAACTAATTCACATGTTTCTGAGTTAACAAAAATAGATCTAACTGGTATTCTTAAGTCGTCTCTTAGAGGCCAACTTCTCTTGGCATTTTATGAAAAAAAACGGCCATTTAGACAGCAGAAGACAGAAAGACTTAACTCATTGTATTGTGGAAAGCTTTATTGGAATTGCTACAAAAATGACTTATAAGAGACATGGATCAGTGCGGGCTCATGCCATAACAGGAATCTTTCCCACAGAAAATAAAGTACGTATTCAACAATTAACAGTTAAAAGAACTGAATTTTGCTTTATAGGACTTTCCCACTGAGTTGTAAATAACTTCATATCATGCACAGTTGTTGGACATTTGGATTGAGGAGTTTGTCATAAGTTGAAGTTGAAAATTTGAAAATGTATATAAACCTCGGAGTTTTGACATAGGTTTTGAGGTTATAGGCAAAAACCAAGTTTATGACTCGGTGGGAAAGGCCTACAATATTCGCTGTATTAATGCATAATCTAGTTAACAAATAATAACATTCGTTTTGGTTAAGTTTTCTTTAAAATTATTATAAACTTTTTTTGCGTTTCTAAGAAACATACTACTAAGGTCGAAAGTTGGGGGAAAAAAATCCAACAGGCAAATTGTTCTCACGTTGGGTTAATGTGGAAGATAAAAACACGGGAACAAAAATTGTTGAAGCTGAAGAAGAACAAGATCTTATTTCGGAAGGTAAATACAAAAACCGAATTATTTGTTGTCTTACAGTTTTTGTTTATTTTCTTATATCAGTAACATTATACAAAGTTCTTTTCATTATTATTATTTCATATTTAAATATTTCAAAAAAACGACAAAACTAAGAACTTTGCAATTCCAAACGAAGGAGGTTTAACGACGCAAATGGATTTGAACTGGCAAGTATAATAATAATGTCTTTATTCGTATTAAATATGTGCAATATATTTCAAATTATACTAGATCGACATAGACTTTGAAACACTACACCCTGGAAAAGGAAATTCTCTATTTACAAAGTATGATAGTTTTAACACCAAAATTGTAATGCTCTTTAGAGAGGAAATAAAAGATAAGTCATCCAAGGAAATTCTTAAGTTCTTATATAAAGACGAAGTCCCAAAAGGTTGTCTTTTGAATACCATTAATTTGAATTGTATAAAAACATTGTTTTTTTTTAACTTCTTTTTAGACTCTAAGGACTGCATTACTTCCCTCTTGCTGCATTCTTTACTTCAGCCTGATGCGCAAAACGATTTTGTCGTACATATAAAAACAATCAACAATCTTGATCCAACACTGCTCAAAATAAGAAACTCATTTTTTGAGGAAAGAAAACTTACAACCAAGAATAGTCGTCGCGTCGTTGGACCGGAACTACACGATGTTAAGGAGTTTTACGTTTTTTGTGATGGTATCAAATACAAATGTTGCACATATGCTAAGTGTTTGGATATAATTGTTAAATTATGTTCCGTTTATAAAATTGAATACTCCCAAAGAAGCAAGTTAGTATGGACATTTTTAGAGCAATATTTTTTTGAAATTCAGTATGAACAATTTTCATCTGTATCAAATTTGATAAGTAAACTTAAAACATAAATTTCAAAAACTAATAACGTACAAAATATATTTAAAAAAAAATTTCAACTCTATTCTGTTTCTTGTGTGATAAAACCTTTATATTAGCAAAGACACTTATTGATCACTTAAAGGCTTATCACGGTGTGCCATCAATTTATCGATTCAAATGTAAACAATATAGATGCAAACTTTTGTGAGAAAACATGTTATTTTTTTAAAGAATTTAAAATTTATTTCTAAACCAATTATTTATAATTACTCCTATTTTGTTACCTTTCGTTGCAAAAAAAAACAAAGAATAAATTGTTTGAAAAAAGATATTTATTTCGTCCTTTATTTAAATGAATTTAGCAGAAATTTTGTATTTATTTTTTATATTTTCAACCATAGGCAAATGAACTTTTAATAAGTTCGTCTCATCGTTTCTAAGAGAGTTTCACTTTTTTTTAATAAGACTTTCTTATTCTTTCAACATGATTTTCACATGCTTTTAATAAGTTCTTCACATGTATTCAAAGCGTTTTTCATTTTCTTCCAATCAGTTCTTCTTATTGTTACTAAAAGATCTTCTAATTTTATCAATAATGTCTTCTTATTGTTTCTAAGAGATTGGCTTATACTTTTTAATACGTTTTCTTATTGTTTTAAAAAGCAGTCCTATTAGAACGCAATAAGATATCTTCTTAAAAATATGTGGATATCATATAAATTGGGCATCTTGACTTTAATAAGATTTTCTCTATGGTTTTAATAAGACGTTCTTCTTGGATGAAAACCATAGAGAAATCTTATTACTTTTCTTCTATTTTATGTGGTACTTTTTTCTCTGTGTGACATCTGCCAAATTTCAGAGTTCCTACTTGCATGACAAAGAAATTATTCCAATTTTAAAAAGTGTGCTCTTATTGGGACACCCTATACTTTTATGATGCTTCGAATTAAACTTTGTACTAGCAAAAATATAAAAACTCACGTTCCTAAACCAAGCATCACTTTGGTACACTGCACATTGTTGGTAATTAAAACGAGTTGCAAACACAAAGAACAATATCCTCACAAGCGGAGAAATTCTAAGGCAGTTTTTGTGTGCCACTGACTGTCGAATTTATTGCTCTTATGAAATGAGTCACAAATCTCTGTTTTATCGAGTTCGCTGACAACTAACGAGATAACAGGCGTACTTCAATGCCTTCATCAGCATGTGACGCAATGATATTTAGAAATCTCAAGGGTGGTTTCTGAGATAAGTGTATGAGGGACATGGATTTTAACGAATTTGGTTGCGTAGGTATATTACAAGCAGTTTCTGAAAATTCTGTGATGCAAAAGAATGCAAAAATCGAGTTTTTCAGCCTAGCCAGTGTTGCTGAACGGCTCTTACAGTTTTTAGTGAAATCTTTGTCTCCATTCTCTATTTATGCAGACGGGACCAAAAATCACTCGAATAATTTTTCTCTCGAAAAAAGAATAAAACAGCGTTTTCTTCCGATGTTGTCATGGTCCATGTCTCTGCACCATAGGTACATGACACGGGATGATAGGGGTTTTGTACAGTGACACTTAATTTGCTGGATCCCTTATCATCCCAGTTGTACACTGAAACTTTAGTTGCTCGAGAGAGAACTTTACTACTCAATTGCCTTCTCAGTCCAAAGAAGCAGAGATTGGTAATTCTTCGTTGGATTTCAGCGCTGGGTCGTTGTCTTAATGTATAGCTAATCCCACATAAACAAAATCCTTACCTCGAAGTTTAATCCGTCTATATACTAACGTTATTTCCAAAACATCGATGTTTGGTCTCATTAATTGTTGACAGCAATTACTTAGTCTTGCCCTCATTAAGCGCTATTTGCAGGGCTATAACTCCACGGCAACTAACTTCTCTGAAGGATTTAGTTCCTACCAAGTGAGAACTTACTCCCCTTTTGTAAAGTGTGGTTTGTTCCCATGTGCAGTCGGAATTAAATTCCTCAAAAAATTAGTGGTTCTAGTTCCCTTCGAATTTGAAATAAATTACCAGTTTAACCCAGAAAAAATTAAAATAAGAATTCAAGAACTGGACAATTTTTTTTTTTTAATTAAAATAAATGTCGTCTTGAAACGAAGTCGTTCAGAAATTCGGTTTTCAAGACTCTGAAAATAATTTAAAAAAACCGGAACGACTAAGTTTTCGCTCGATTTTTTCAATTATTTTCAGATTCTGAAAAGGGGCAGGTATTCGGTCCCAAAGTCAGAAGCCCCAAAAATGGTTTTTGGGACTAATGACTCACTATGATGATATCGAATTCGGGGTTTCCGACCGTCGCGATTAATATCAAATATTTTGTAAAAACAATAAATTGAGAGGTTTACAAATTTTCAAGGTTTCTCCGGTTGAACGGTTAAAATATTCGAAGTCTATGTGACGTAAAGGAAACTTTTTCCAATGCAAACGTTCTTCTTAACTTTGGGATATTAAAGTTCGGTGAGACTGTACTTCAACCCAGTTTCATCTTTTTACATCTTTTTGTCACCTTGAATTACTGAGTTATTTCAATTACATTAATAGGTCCATCAGAAAGACGTTTTTTTATTGATGAGATGCACAGACGCAAGTTTGTACTTTTTTTTGAAAAATTATATTATTAAAGATTTGAACCAAAAATTGTAGCACGTACAATTGCTAGCGAGCGAAGCAAGCGGAAAAAATTGTGCCCAAAAGAGAACCAATTTGGGGTGTGAAAATAAAACATTCGCGCGAATTCTCTGTGAATAAAGTTCCCGTGGATTTATTTCCCTGGACCTAACCACTAGACCCATCTTCTTGGCCTCAGTCGCAAGACTCATAAACCCTCCATTCGTTTGCGTATCGTAGTAGCATCTACGGAATTTTGAAAGATTGTGCCTCATATGTTGACGTTGGAGTTTTGTACAATCTTTTCAAGAATGATGTTGCAGAGATCACATGACAATGCACCTCTTTATCTTAAACCTATTTTGACATCAAATGCATCCGTAATGTTTTGTCCTACCATGATGGAACAGCGTGACGTTTCCATCGCTATCTTACACGGACGAGTTTTTCTGGGATAAAATAAGACATTGCTGTCATACGCGGCCTTGAAAAGGTGTTAGGTATTGATTTGAAGTTTCTGTGTCAATCTATCAGGCTTTTGAAGTAACGCTTCAAACGTTCACACAGTACTGCAGACTTCTTCAAAGTTTTAAACAACAGTTTCGTTCTCTGGAAGAAAATATTTTTGTTGGGGACAACATTTTACAATTTTTTTGTTTTTATGTTTTTGTTTTATTTTTATTTAAAAAAAAAATAATAATTACGCTTTTTAAAATGGCCAAACGATGATATGACTTAAAAGGTTATTGTGTCCCGATAAGGACATAATTAAATTTCTGCAGAGGCAAAAATTAAATGCATTCGCGCATTTTAACATAAAATTTTAATTTATTTGTTTGTTATTATTATTTTCGAAATTATTATCGAGAACAAGAACAATGCATGTTGTGATCTTCCAACTTGAAAAATGTTTTCTCAGCTTTACTTTCGAAAATATTTAACCGTGAAAGATAATTGACTAGCCGGTATGGAACCATCTGAATAATTATCAACATAGAAGTAAGAAAAAAAAATAAACAAAAAACATCTGTGATTGTGAAAAACTCTTATCACGACTGCATGAACTGGAATAATTCCACACAGTCTGCGTCCACGTGGCGATCTCATCTCAAAATCAAAACAATAAATACACTGTAAACATTCTTATTTCAGAATCAACAGAAGGTTATCTGGCGTACTTCTCTCTGTTATCTAGCGGTGAATCTGAAGGTAGACATAGACAGATAAGCACAAACAATTTATTGTTTGCAATCGTAAGCAATTATTTTTGAAAATTATTTTAATAGGTATTCAAAGCATCTTGTCTCTGTTAAGTGATGCAAGGCCCTATCGAGAGACAGCATCCAATTCCAATTTCCGGGATCTAATCGCAATTCTTTTCGATTTTATTGACAGTCCACTGTCCACCCCTCTGTGAAATGAGGAGTGACTAACTAAATTTGCTTTTCTTTCGGGAACAATATATGTGGGTTCGAATACAATGAAACCGGGAATGATTTATCAGCATTATGCAGGCACACTGAGTCAGCATGGAAATTTACCACGAACAAAGCGCCGCTGTTCCTCCCGCCTATCCGCCGCTGCTGGCTACCGGCTTCAACTATTCTTCGCTTCGTTGCCATTCAATACCGAAACTGAAACCAAGGAAAAAATTGGAGCATTCTCCGAACTGCATGTGCAAGTTGCAAGGCAAACAAAAAGGGCATATTATAATGAAAGATTACGGTGCCCAAGTTCAAATAATGCTTCCAGTTCGGTCTGGAATCATGAACATTCAATTTGTCGATCGTTAATGAAAAACATATTTATTGTTGTTGCCTTGTGGATTTTGTAATAAACAAGAGGAATGGAAATTTTCTCAGTTACTATCAGCTTGTGTATGGTTTACGCTTAATTGTAATAATTATTCAAGTATTGATAAATCAATGAGTTCCAGAGGGACAAATGAATGTAATTTGTGGTAAATTGTAGTTTTGTATTTTAGGGACTTCAAAACAGATTTTGATTTATAGAAAGGGGTCTGATTAACTACAAGCCATCTTGCAGAGAGTTTTCATTTGTATTTGGGTTGGGCCAAAATTCTGCAAGCTTATAGTATTGTCGTTAGACAGTTAAACAGTTAGGTACTAATTGTATTAGAAGTTTCAGACATTATGGTAATGAGAAAGAGTGTCGTAGAAAAAAGGGAGTCCTGGCTCCTGGAGCATAGTAGCGTTAATTTTATAGGATGTCCTGTTCCTGCCCATCCATCCATTTCATTGACCTTGGCAAGAAGATACGTAGGTGCAATCAGTCGATTGACCCTTGAACAAACAGAGTCGGTTTATTTATGTCATTCGAAATGTATTTTGACAGATTAACTTTTTATTTGGAAACTTATCTCAATTCTCTATGAGCAAAAAAGTTTCATTTCTTGAATATGCAAAAATGAGAATTGAATATAAGGTGTTTTTCTGCCTGAACTCTGAGCAGACCTGTCGAAACTGTTAAAAAAAAAAAACTTGTTTATAGCTCAGCGTCTCTAGCACGCAATTTGATTCAATCGAAGATTGTTGATATCATCTTTCAACTCGAAACAAAAATACATATCTGGGCAGCACGTAACTTAAAACGAGTTTATTTGTAACTTATGTGAATCATTATTTGAAGTGTCAAATAAAGATCTAAGTATATAGGTAATTCTTCAAGTCAAGATAAAAATGCTGAAAGTGATGATGAAGAAGGATAATATGTCAAAAGGGGCGATAGTCAATAGGCAATAGTCTGACGCGCAACGTTTGAAACCTATTCGTAAAATGAATAAATTAAATTCCTCATTCCATACGCGCGAAGCTTGCTTAAGACCATATAAAGATTTTTTCAGTTTGCAAACTCTTGAATATTTAAAAATTCACCATTCAGAAATGCTCCTTTAACATCCAACTGATATAAATGAATATCAAACTGTACAGCAATTGCCAGTAGAATACGTAAAGTGGGAAGTTTTGCCACAAGTGCCTATGTTTCTTTATAATCGAAATTTTCTTTTTGCGAGCAACTTTTGAAAACCAATCTTGCTTTGTATTTGTCAATTTCCCCGTTACATTTACGCTTTAACTTATAAACCCATTTGTTCGCAATAGCGTTCCGATTTTTCGGTACTTCATATAACGTCTTCATCTTCACTATTTCCATTGCATATTACATTCCTTTTTAACGATTCTTCAATTGATTGATTACCTTGGTTTTTGAATTCAATTACAGCCTCTGATCTACAAATTTTGTTGTTGTCATCGATATTTCCGTTTCCGTTGGTATTGTTGTTGTTGATTTGTTTGTTAACTTCTCGAAATAAAATTGACTTCTCGTTAAATGTTATATTTTGTCCAACAACCAGTTTTTCTTTTTCGATGTCCCAAATTCGATAACAACCATCCGAAATGTAACCCATCATCAAACATTTCCTTGCTTTTGGTTCCAATTTCCATCGTTTTTCGGAAGGTACGTGGTTGTAACAAATTGAACCAAATATTCTTAAATTGGAAATATTCGTTGTACCACATCTCAGCGGGTGTCTTGTCGATAAATTGTTTGCCTGTTGCACTTGCCGGGCATCTGTTCTTGATGTAACTTGGTGTCATTTTGGCTTCATTCCAAAATTTTCGGTCCATACCACTAGCTGATAGCATTGCTTAAGCTTTTTCTTGCAGATTTCTCTTAAGTCGTTCAGCTATGCCATTCATTTCCGGGTTGTACGGAACTGTGTACGAAATTTGGATTCCTTTAGTCCTACAAAAATTCTTGAAATCATTGGATACGTATTCGCCACCGTTGTCAGCACGTACTTTCATAACTTTGCAGTTGTGCATTGTTTCAGCCATCAACACGTATTCTTGAAACTTACTGAATACGTCACTTTTCACGTGTAACAAAGATCCATCATTTCATAAGCAAGGATTCGTGATGACCGAATGTTGCCACATTTCTTGAACGGTAGTCTTGTTTGTTTGCTTTAACCACATGGCTCACAAAATTTCTCATCAGTAGTAACTTTCATGTCATCAATACCATCGACAATTAAATGTTTGAGTAATTTTTTCACGTCAAAAACATTCAAATGGCTAAGTCTGTAATGCCATAAATCTTGTGAAAGACTTTTTAAGTTGTATTCACCTGTCAACCCAGCAAAAAAATTACGCTCTACATAAAAAGTTACCTCGTACAATTGTCCTCTTGCATACGCGATGAATTTCGCTTCACCATCTTTTATAGAATAGGCATAATCATCTTTAAAAACAATCTTGTACCCCCTCTTCACCAGTTTTCTAACTGAAAGCAGATTGCATTTTAAATCTTCAACATATAATACGTTCGGAATTATCTTGATTGATGTATCATCATTGTGCATAGTCCTGATATGAATGTCACCTTTTTTATTAGTAGATATTTTTTTCATTTTTCTTCAACAAAAATATGCAATTCTTCATACAACTCTTACAATTCTTATATACATATTAAATTACAGTAACTAACAAGACTTACCCTTTTAATGGCATTACGACTGTTTTTCTGAGCATGGCATGATTTTGTTCTTTCGGGGTACCCTAATTATTTTAAAACTAGAACTGAAAATGAATATGATACCGGAACACAGTAGAAACAAGATGAGCGAAAACTTCGGTCTTAACAAAAAACGGTTAGTCGGCTCATTAATGTGCTTTGTTGCTTTGCCTGTATTCAATTGAAGGTCTCACCTTGAGGCTACCATTTGAAGAGGAACGTAAAAGATTCCGAAGCTGATATACATAGGGGGCTATCGTGAATCTCCCAAGAAATTTTATTTCTCACGGAAAATTTCATTCCCAAGAAATTTTTCTAGTTATCGTTAATTTCCTTCGGAATGAATATTTCCCAGGGAAAAATCTGCCAACTTTAAAAAACAAAATTATTTTCGGATATCAAATTCGAATTGTTTTGACAGAAATATTTCTTTTTTCTTTCATAGGCGTGTTTTTTTCACTACTCTGTAGCCAGCAAAGCAAAATTTCCCTTGGCAAACAACAACAATTTGATTTTACAGTCGATAAAAAGGCCAGTAAAATAATGACAGATAAGCCGGCGATAGAACTTCAAATTATTGAAATGTAGGTGGCGCTGAAGTCATATCTTAAGATTTATTTTGTTTCGCGAATGTTGGCAATTTTGAAAATTATTTGGATTTGATTTCAATTTCATTCATATACATGTGTATATACACACAAAGTTTTCTTATTTTTATGTGATGAACTGAACAAACCAGGAGAGCAAATTTAAATTATTCACACAAGATCTTGCACTGCTTTATTAGAAAATTGATTTTTGAAAAATATTTGTTTTCGTTTGCATTATGGTTTCTTTGGGTTAAGTACGGATTTCTATTTTTGGAATTATTGAAGAAGCGTTTGTTTTTCTTTTTCCTTCTTTTTGACAACATCCAAACTCCTTTGTCGCCATCGCCATGTCCATG
This sequence comes from Sphaerophoria taeniata, assembly GCA_943590905.1. Classification (NCBI taxonomy): domain Eukaryota; kingdom Metazoa; phylum Arthropoda; class Insecta; order Diptera; family Syrphidae; genus Sphaerophoria; species Sphaerophoria taeniata. Next base: position 18,701,649 of record OX016540.1, on the reverse strand, counting down.
TGCTCTTTCTCAGTTTGATCGGTCTACTGCCAACATATCGACCTGGAAAAGAAGCGTGCAGAATAAAACGCCAGGTTGCTTTATGCTTTATGACTATATGCAAAATTACCATCCATTTCCTTCATGGCTCGAATAAAGTCAGCGGGTTCCGTGAAACTCACAAAGCCAAAGCCTTTGCTTTTGCCAGTCCGTTTATCTCGAATAACTCGTACCTTTTGGAATTATGGAAACTTATTAAAAATGCGTTTCAGTATTTCATCGTTTACATCATTTCTCCGCAAAATATTCGAAAATCATTATCCGGCCAGTCGGCAAGGGATGAATCTTCCCATATCTGGCCACCAGCAACTCGAACTATTTTGAGATCTTTTTTTCTTTTTCTCCGTTTGAAATGACTGCAGTGCCGATGAAGCCCGAGCAGCCTTACTGGCATCCTTGGCAATCGGATTGGGTCCGGATTTTTCTGCTTCGAGCTTTTTCAATTTCTGTGTAACATCAAACTGAATTGCATTGATGTCGATGACTCGATGTGAGGTGCTGCTTAATACAACGGGTATGGGATTGACTTTGGGTTGGGCTTCGCCTGATGTTGGCACAAATGTTGGGACTTGTGAGGAATGCCGGCAGAATGGGCATCGGCGGCGACGTTTAGAAACAAAAACAAAGTTAATTGTCTTTAATTTAATTAATTGATCCAAAAAACACAAACCTTTTATTTCTTTTTTTTGTTTTTCGTTGATTGACATTAGATTTTGATAAATTGAATTTGACAGATAGAGTGAGTTGGAGCGTTTTATTCGCACTTGATTACTTTACTGGCTACTGAGTAGTGAAAAAAACACGACTATTAATTTTTATTTTTGTCGGACGAAATTTCAAATTTTTTTGGTGATTAAAATGAAAAGGATTTCTATTATTCGCGATAAAAGAGAAACACAAACAAATTTAATCAATAGGATCGAAGCTTGGTTACAAACTTGTTCTGGGGAGTAAAATTACGAAGTTATTTCTAATCGCCAATAGAAACATGCGCTTCCTTCGCACCACGAATGTCCTTTTTCATTGTTTATCCTGTTCAATTCTCTTGCCTCAGAGTCTTAAAGAGTCTTGTTAAGAAGGGATTTTATGGCTTAGATCTATTAAATAGTTGCTCGCAAGATGACTTCCTCGTTGTACAATACAGAAGAAGGTGATTTTAGCAGATCAATAGCCCTTAAATTCAACACTCACAAGCTGCCGACTATTATCTGCTTTTGTAGATTTAGGATATGTATATCAATCTTCTGAAATCCATTGCAACGCATTGCCATGGGCCGGACCGGAAAATCATAGGCACTGGTGGGTTCGGCCTTGAAACTAAAAGACAATCTGAACAATTTCATGAATGATTCGAATTCTCTGTCCATTAGTGGCGATCATACTTTTAAAAGCAGTCTTAACTTTATTTCTATTTTTCCTGGATGACCTTTGTGTCGGTGTTGGTATGACATGTCTGGAACCCCGAATTAAAATGTTTCCCAATAATTGCACAGTTCAAATCGAAATGGGAATAACTTATGTTTAGTACTAGCTATCCAATTATCTTTCTGTCATTGGCGTTTTCATTCACCACCTCACTCATCGTAAGCACACGGGGAACCACATGCTTTATTAGTACATCACAAACCACAAAGAGTCTGCATCTTGAAAATTGTCTGATCGACAATTTTTAACGGACTGAAACTGAAGAACTCATCTTTCAATCCTAGTTAGTTTTGAAGTAGGCCTTAAAAAATGCACCCAAAGGTTTGTGCTTTGTGGTCTGTTCAAGCAAGGTAATAATAAAATCGTTCTGCTCCTCAAAATAAATGTAAAAACTCTCTTTTTTAAGTCTGTAAATATCTCCTTTCCACTCGAGAAAGGATTTTGCTAGCAATTTCTCCATCAAAATGAATGGGAAAAAACTCCAAAGAAATAACGAGAAATTTCCCATGGGAGAAGTGTTCATGATCGCAATCAATTTCTAAGGGAATTTCGAACATCGTTGACGATACGAATTTTCCGAACGTGGGAAATATTTCCAGGGAAATCTCATTCCCGATAGGGCCCATAATGTTTAAAATTAAAAATTACCCATCAATAATTGCCCAAAATATAAGGAATAAAAATATCGCATCGAATTCTGTAATATCAAAAAAAAATTATGATTGATATGCGCGGGCGTCAGCTAGTCAGACCTCAGACGGAGAGCTGGGGATCTTTTCCCTGAAACTAAACCTCACCTCAAAAATGCAGATCAGAAACACAAAACAGGAATAAAATCAGACTAGAAATTTAAGGACGGACTACCTTCACATTACAGACACTGATGATCAGAGCTGTGAAAGAATGTAATCTTTTGGTATTGCATCGTCAAAAGTCCCATTCATTTAACTGAGTTTTGGGAATGCATTTACATTCCTTATTGCAATACTTTAACTTCGAAAATAAAATCGCAGTTAATTTTGATTCGTATGAAAATCATTTAGAGCAGTTAAAAGACTTGAGTCAAAAGAATGCATTACTTTTTTACTGCTTGAATTCTTGGAAATCTTGTAAAAGACTTACAAGATTACCAAGAATGCAAGCAGTTAAAAAGTAATGCATTCACCAAGAATGCAAGCAGTTAAAAAGTAATGCATTCTTTTGACTTCAAGGGCCCTATCGGGAATCTCCCAAGAAATTTTATTTCCCAAGAAAAATTTGATTCCCAAAAAACATTTCTAGTTATCGTGAAACAGTAGCGTAGCGTAGGGGGGGCAAGGGGGGCAAATGCCCCGGGCGGCACTTGTTTGAAGGGCGGCAGCAAAAAAAAAAAAAAAAAGGTTACCAAAACAAAAAACCCTGCACTTGTTTGAGGGGCGGCAAAAAAAAAGGTACCTAACCAAAACAAAAGAACCCTGAAATAATTTTCGGTAAACAGAATTTCGTATGGGGTGGCATCCAATCGACCTGTACCTATACCACCACAAACTTCATTTAACAATCCCTCATTAAATTATTCTTTGACAAGCAGAACACATATCTTTTGGGACGGGTGGTGAGGCGTCGACATCGAAATCAACCCTTCACGATCACGATTAGAGGTAGTTGCGACCGAAAACCATCAACCATGTAGTGCAACGAAAATAAATACCAAACATTCACGCACCAACCCACAGATGAGTTAAAAGGGAGATGGGAAACCAGGCTGTCAAAATGACAATGTCTACAAGCTGCGGTCAAAGTTTACTGCAAGAGCATGCGTGTTCTTACCAATACTATCTCAGTAAACTTACGCATCCCATCTTGGGAGTAAATAAACCGGTAAATTTGAAAATTTGTAGTTTTAACGTACGAAAGGTGAATAAAAGTGAGCAGAAGAGGGATATGTTCAAAAAGATAGCAAAAAAGAATTGCCGGAAAAAACACAGGAGTCCAAAAAAGAATTCAAGACATAAACCCGAAAGCCCAGTTCGTTCCATGCTCAAATCACTCTTTAAATCTTGTTTGCCTGCACGCTGCTGCAACTCAGTCCGACTCAGTTACTTTTTTCGGAACATTGGAACGATGCTATGTGTTTTTTGCAATGTCAACTCATCGTTGGGACGTCCTGATTGCAACTACTGGTAAATCGTTGAAAAGGATTCAAGAAACAAGATGGAGTGCAAGAGCGGATTCTGTGGAGACCACATACTCTTACAATGAGGATATTTTAAATTCTATAGAAAAGCTTACTGAGACAGGCGAAAGCGTAAATACGAGAACAGATGCAGGAACTTTGCTTATAGCAATGCAATCCTTTTCTTTTCTCTGCTTTTTGGGCTTTTGGAAACCTGTTTTTCATGAAATAAATGATTGTCAAATTTACTTACAAACCGAAGGTCTTGACCTTTATCAGTGTGCAGCTAAAATCAGTGCTATACTGACTTTTCTTGAAGATACAAGAGAAAAATTAGTCAATGATGCTCTTGTTTACGCAAGGAATTTGTGTGAGAGCTTAGGCATTTCCTTTGATCCTCCCAGAAGGAAAAAAGAAAGCACATCTTTGGTGATGGAAGCACAGATGTTGGTCTGTCTCATGACGAAGAGTTGTGAAGAAAATCATCAATCATCGTCGAAATCAAGGAGAGAATTAACCAATTGCAAAGTTTGGCCAAAAAATTCGACTTTCTTTCAGCTTCCAAGCTACTGGCTGAAAATTTTGATTACGATTCGGAACTTGCATTCAATGAGCATGATGTATCTCTCGATGATTTCAAAATAGAACGTGGTCGATTAAGAGCCTTTGCATCTTCCTTGGAATGACTTAACGATCTTGAAAAAACAAACCCGCTTGAAATATTAAATTTCATAGTACAGACGAAGTTAGAAACAAGTTTTCCAAACATTATCATTATGCTGCGTTTTTTTTAAACAACAGCAATAAGCATTGCCGGATGTGAGAGGAGTTTTTCAAAACTAAAACTAATAAAAAACTATCTCAGGCCAACAATGAGTACTCTAAGGTTAAGTAACATAGGAATTCTAGCCATAGAAATGCAAAAAACTGATGCGATTGACATCGATTCGAAACTATAATAAAAGAATTTGTTTGTAAAAAAACAAAGAAGACAAATAATGTAAACATTTTCTACCTTTTATAAATTATTAAATATGGGTAACGTACAAACGTACATAAGTCAATGTCAGTTGAGTTGCTTGTCACAATGTAATTAAAAAAAATCAAATTTGCTTAATTTAAAAATCGAAACAAATGTTCATTAAAAATAAAAATATACGAAACTTTCCTTATTAAAATGAATACAAAAATTAAATTGTTGCTTTATATGTACTAGTATAACTAGTACATATATATATGTAATAGTATAACTAGTACATATAGTTTTTTGAGCTTTATTTTATAGTGAGTATGCAATTTAAAACATTAACCAAATTTGAATGTTAGGTTCCTTAAAATGTGGTTACTTTCAATATGGTTATAATCGATATACATCACCTACAAATAAATGGATACTCTGTAAGTATGGTTCATTATGGAAGAAATGGTAGTGTTCACCAACTTTGACAAAAAAAATTTGGGCGGCAAAATTTGATCTGCCCCGGGCGGCAAAAACCCACGCTTCGCCACTGTCGTGAAACTCCTTCGAAATGATTTGAAACTTTAAAAAACAAAATTATTTTCGAAAATCAATTTTGACAGAAATATTTTTATTTATTTCTTTTTGCTTGGAATAATTTTTGTTTTGTTTGACAATTTTAGTGTGATGGTTCATTAAATTGCATAGCAAAGGATCTCTAAATGCGGAAGAAATACAAATAAATAAAATCAGTTGGATCGAAGATTGTTGTTTACTTTTTCTGCGGAGTTGAATTCCGACCTTATTGATAAGAAAACATCCGATTCCTTCACAGCAACGAACTCTCTCTTTCGCGTTTAGTTTTTTAAACTTGTCCGGTCCTAACTCTAATAGCGTTTTTTTTTGGTAATCCGGAATTGTACACAGAACTGTCCGATTCCGGATTCCAAACGAACAGGCAAACACATTTTTTTGGTTCTAAGGGTTGAATGGTTGTGTATTTGTGAATCCTCATATGAAGTATCGCAGATGACATGACATTGTTTTTAATTTCTTTATTTGTAAACATGGCAGCGAGTACGTATATGCGAGTGTGTGCATGTATGCGTGATTCTGTTTTTGATTCTGACTTCAAATTCGGAATCGTTTTTCTGTTCTATTCAGAACAAGAACTGTCATCTTGTGCCAAGTGAACGAGTACAGAACTGTTCGGAACAGTTCCGGACGACCAAAAAAAAACGCTATAATACTATCATTCGCAAATGTGTTGGTGGAACCACAAAGAGGAAAGTTCCCAAAGATGCAAAGTTCAAACCGAAATGAAAATAACTGATTTTTAGTACTAGCAGTCCAATCGTCTTTCTTGATATTTGTACAGCTTCCATTGATAATTAAAATGCAAAGGATTTCTATTATTCCCGATGAAAGAGTAAACACAAACAAATTCAATTAGTAGGATCGACGCTTGGATACAAACTTGTTCTGGAGAGTATAATTACGAAGTAATTCTTAACCGCCAATGGAAACATCCGCTTTCTTCGCACTACGAATGTCCCTTTCGATTGTTAATCCTGTTCAAGTCTCTTGCCTCAGAGTGTAAAATATTGTCTTGTATAGAAGGGTTTTTATTTTTATGGCTTAGTTGATCTATTAAATAGTTGCTCTCAAGATGACTTCCTCGTTGTAGAATGTGGTGTCACATTGTACATCAAAGTGATTTTGTAGTCGCTTTAAAATTGATCGATTCATATTCAAAACTTCACCATTGGCCTGTGACCAGTATGAAGGTGATTTTATCAGATCAATGTTGTTAATACTGCAATAGACCTTAAATTCAACACTCACAAACTGCCGACCATTATCTGCATTTATAGATTTAAGACATCTCAATCTTCTGAAATCCATTGCAAACCATTACCAGGGGCCGGCCGGCCCGAAAAATCATATGAACTGGTGGGTGCGGCCTTGAAACTTAAAGAAAATCTCAACACAGTTTCATGAATGATTCGACTTCTGTATCCATTTCTATTTTTCCTGGATGACCTTTGTGCCGGTGCTCGGTGTTGACAAGTCTCGAACCACGAATTAAAATGTTTCCCAATAATTGCACAGTTCAAATCGAAATGGAAATAACTTATGCTTAGTAGTTAGTACTAGCTGTCCAATCATCTTTCTGTCATTGGCGTTTTCATTCACCACCTCACTCATCGTAAGCACACGGGGGGAGTCTGCATCCTGAATATTGCATAGTCTTGGAAAAAGAAAATGCTATATTACGATTCCAGCCTGATCGACAATTTTTAAAGGACTGTAACTGAAGAACTCATTTTTCATTCCTAGCAGTTGGTTTTGAAGAAGGCCATAAAAAATGCTCCCAAAGGTTTGTGCTTTGTGGTCTATTCAAGCAAGATAATAATAAAATCCTTCATAAAATAATCCTGTTTCTTATTATCCTGTTGCATTGAAAAGCAGTTGCTTTCGCCCGATTTAAGGGAACACCCCAAGGCGGGATTCGATCTGCTTTCTTGTGGCTAATAGTTTTGAACGAAATCGTATGCAATCTTGATAACAGTTGAGTTAAGGTAGTAGCGTATGCCGAAGATCTGGTGCTGATGTCCTCAGGAATTTGATCGACACAGTACTCAATGAAAACATGGAATGGGCCACTAGATGTGAACTAGATTAGACTGAACTACCAGATATAAAATACCCTCCTTTCCTCTACCATAGATTAAATAGCTAAATAAAATACAGGAGTTTAACTAGACTACTAGACACCAAGTTCAATTGGAAAAGTAACATAGAAGGAAGAGTAAGGAAAGCTAGGCTCGCCCTCGCCTTCTACTCTTGTAATAAAACCTTTGGTAAAAAATGGGGACAAAGACCTAATACTATCCTTTGGATTTACACGGCGATGGTTCTCCCCATTCTGACATATGGATCAATTGTTTGATGGCCTGGCTTAGATAAAAAATATTATGTCGATAAGCTTAAAAGAGTTAAAAGAACTGCCTGCATTGGAACTACGGGAGCAATTAGATTTTGCCCCACTGATGCACTCACAGTCATTCTGAATCTTTTTTCCACACAAGGGCGGATTCAGAGGGGGTTGATAGGGGCGATCGCACCCCCAAAGCCTAGCTAGGCTGCTATCAAGGCTATAAACAGAAACCTGAGATTGCAAGCAGGAGCTCTTAAGTTTTAGCAACAATTTAAAAATTAATCTAGTCTGGGTACCTGGGCACAGTGGCATTCAAGTAAATGAAATCGCTGATCAAAAATCGCCAGGACGGGATCAGACCTTTAAATATCCCTAGCTGAGGAAGTTAGGATTCGCTTAGGAGTCATGAAAACGGATATTCAAAACCATTTTTTTAAAAAATCCAACGAGAGATGGAAAATTCTCACCAACTGCACTATCTCGAGACAAATATGACCCACCTGCGACCAGAAACGTACCGAGGAACTTCTGAATAAACCTAGGTCAGACATTGGCTGGATAGTTGCCATTTGGCAGAGCTGTTAAAGAATGCAATGTTTTGGTATTGAATCGTCAAAAGTCCCATTCATCTAACTGAATTTTAGGAATGCATTTACATTCCTTATTGCAATACTTTGACTTCAAAAAAAAAAAAAAAATCACTGGACTGCAAAATTCCTTTGTATAAAAATCATTTAGAGCAGTTAAAAGACTTGAAGTCAAAAGAATGCATTACTTTTTTACTGCTTGCATTCTTGGAAATCTTGTAAAAGTCTTTTACATTCTTTGCAGTCATTAAGTCTTCTGATTGCAGTCATTATAATGCGGTCATTTGACTACTTTTAGAGTCTTTTAAGTGTAAGGCTTAGAAGCACCTCCAAGGCTGCTGTTGGTGTTGAGCGAAGTACTCCTGTGATGCACATACCTGCTGACCGCTGGACTTTAATGAGTTTATTCAAATTGACCATCTTGTCCAGTGCGGTCCACCATACGACAATTCCATAAACGAGTATCGGTCTGATTACCGAAGACTATAGCCTTGCCAGTGGATTATTTTTGGGGAGAAGTCCCATTTTGAGCCTATGGCCTTTTACAAGTAAAAAGTGCTACAGTACTCTTTCATCAATATTTGCATTTCAATTTAGTTTTATTTTGGCTTGGTCGAAAAAGCTTAAGGGTATTCCTTTAATCGTGGGTGGGCTAATTTGAGGAATTTTGTACCTTCTCGCAAAGAGTACTTGATCTGTTTTATATGGATTGACGTCCAAGCCACAATGCTTAGCCCAATTTGTTAGCCTGTTTAAGGCATTTTGTAGGAGTTCCGAGAGAACTTGAGGGTGTTTCCCAGGTACGGATATTGCAACGTCGTCAGCATAGGCAATCACCTTGAAACCCTCTGCTTCCATTGATGTTAGGAGGCGATAAAAGAGGCGAAAGGACCCCACCTTGGGGGTACCTCGATTCACCGATCTGGTGGTAGTATGCCCTGCTTTTAAGCAGTATTTTAATATAAAAAAAAATCTTATGATTGCTATGTGCGGGTGTCTGCTCGTCAGACGGGCAGCTGGGGATCTTTTCCCTGAAATTTAACCTCACCTCAAAAATGCAGATCAGAAACACAGAAGAGTAATAATCAGACTAGAAATTGAAGGACGGACTACCTTCACATAACAGGCACTGATAGTTTTGATGCAGTTAGGCCTTTACCCAGCCTACCATATTAACTTCGGCCACTTTTAGATTCCCCCAAGATGGTAGATTAGAATATAAGAAATCGGTTTAAAATGGCGCCCAACGTTGAAATGTTGTCAAATGAATTTACACAAACACCTTGGCCATGCTCGTGCCCTGCAATGCATACCAGTTCGAACTCAATTTAAGAAAATCGCATATTTTTAAAACAACAATATTTTAGATATTTATTTTAATATATTTCTCAAAGATTGTACATGATTTTATTTATTTATTTAATTCAATATCTTTCTATTCTGTCAACAAGTACACGATAAATATAATATGTGGAGTGGATGTATATTAAAATTCCACCTTTAAATAAAACAAATGTAAAGACAAACTGATATTTTTTTGTTCTATGATAAATTTTCTCTTATTTATAAATAATACAAATAATCCTGTATTTTTTTTCTTTGTTTTACTCTTACTTAATAATATTATTGTCATTTGATTTTTGGGATTTTTGTCTGCACCATTGTTGGATTATTTTATCAACAAAATAAAATATACATTTATTGAGTTTTTTTTTCTTATCAAAAGCACCAAAGTAATTAATATTTAATTTTACTGTCAGAAGAAAAATTAATTCTATTAACTCAACTCTAAGAGACCACTTTATTAAACAAAGGGAATGTTTAAATGAAAATTAGATATATAGCGGTTTTATTTATGCAACTAATTTTTTTATAACTAAAATCAACTAATTGGCAATTTACTTAAATAAATCACAGAATACATTAGCAACGATTAAGAACATATTTTTATTTGTGAATTTTGTTAAATATTCAATAATAGTACCAGTTCCTTTCACTGTTTGTTTGTTTAACACCAAATTGTTTGTGAGTAACTTAACCTAAAATACGCAAAGACGAAGAGAGTCGTTTATTTGTCGCTGTCGCCAATAGTGGAGTTCCAGCTGCAAGAAATCGACAATGGGTAATATTCAATCATCCCTATTTCGCAAGGCATTGAACAAATGTGTGCAATTTCAATTGCAGAAAACTTTCCATTCACCTTAAAGAGATGCACCAACAAATTCCGAAAGCGAATGGAATTTTCCTTTGAGCAATAAAACAAAAACGTGCGTAGGTATATCCTTTTTTCGGAACACAAGCAGGAATTTCTGCATGGAAAAGTACCGGGCAACAGGTAGGCGGATTAAAATCTTGAGGGATGGGATGCCATTGACATTTCTGAGAATGGCATTTTACGAGTGGAAAAATACTTTGCTATTTGGTTGATGTCGTTGGGGTTGCAAAATATTGGAAAAGAACCATCGGACGTCTAGAATTCGAAGTGATGTTTTCCTAAAACTAGTTCTCTGCTTTTTAGGTCATGATGCTTCTTTGAATGTCTCCGGTCGAAGCTTAGGGTTCGGTCGAATTCGGCCACAAAACCAACATTCGGGCAAACCTTCGGCTTTGGTATCAAATAGGCCGAAGTTTTGGCCAAAGCCGACGAATTTTTGAAATTGTTGAACACACAAGTTTGTTGTCGTTTTCCATTGGTCGTCCAGAAGCATTCGGAAGAGCCCACAAGTCTTCTGAAACCATTCCATGGGACTGACTTTGACAGACGGATTGCTTCTGAGACGAGCAGAACTCTTCCGTTTTGAAAACAGAATCGTCCGAAGAATGACACATACATCATAAGTCATAACCCGTTCCATTGGAGATAGAAGAAGTAACGTCAAAAAAGACCAATGGAAAACGACATTAGTGTAACATCATAGTAGGCGCGGGAAGTCAATTTTTGAATTCTTTAAATTGCTTGACAGCAGGCACATTTTGTCACAGCGTTTGTACCTTTATTTTATTCGAAATGAGAATTCTTCGCTTTATTAAACCTTCGGCTTCGGCCGACGCGACTGTTAGCCTAATATTCAGCTTCGTCGGAAAATCGACCTTCGGCCGGACACTACGAGTTTTTTTACTGCATATTTGAGCATTATTAATTTGCTGAAACATACAACAGTTTTGTATGAAAAGTTCACAATAAATAGGTCAAAGTCAAAGATATACCAAACATCTCTTTCGAGATATAAACCCTCTTTGTGGCCATGATAAGATTACACACGTAAGCACCTTGCAACCAAAACTCCTATAACGAACAAAAATACTTAAAACTAAAATAAACGAACCACACTCGCCGTCTAAACTAAAAGCACACAATTCTACTCGAAATAAACGTCTTAATACTCTTGAACCTCACTGGCTTTGTGTGTTTGTGGTTTTGCTTTCTTCTTAAAACAAAAAAAAAATCTTTTGAATCCAATATTTACCTACCTTATTTTTTTGTACGTGTTCCTCTCCTCTCTTAACCAAAAATAAATTAAAGAGACCAACTTAAATACTAACTGGTGGATAGAGAATTTGTGCAACACTCGTATAGGTTCCGAAAACGAAGCCCAACAAGCCAAATATCAGAATCGCAATATCCTTCCAAAGCATCCAATTGTAGCGTCCATAGCCGACTGGCCAGAATGTGATCATTTCGATAATTGGCGGAGCGATGAGAGCCACTATCGAACTGGAAACAGCACCAACCAGCGAGATAATCGGTCCGAGATTTGGAATGCAAGCTGCCAAAACGAATGTAAACGTAACCATCATGATGCGAAGTCCACTAGCTGCCAATTCCTTGCCTCGTTCGGTCTCGAAGTGATCGCGAACAGTTGGTTCGATAATGTTAACGGGCACATAGAACTGCAGGGTGTAGGAGAAGAAAATCGCCACGGCCATGGCAAGTCGAACTACTTGCGAGAGAATCTCATCTGGGGGGAGGTTAAGGGTAACACTGCCTTTGACATCGTCGCCATACTTCAAATAACCAAAGAATCCGACAGCAGTGTATGCTGAGGCGACTGTTACCATTCCAGTGTTGAGAACTCCTGTGGTTCCACCAAAGTCTTCGGGATTTGCCATGTTATTTTCCAGCGGCAATACAACTCCAATGCCCTCGAATGCGTAGATAGCAGTTCCGAAGTACAGCGGCAGCGTAGACCACGAGCCGACGTGCGTCACAGTATCTACATGCGGTAGATTGTCCAGCATGTAGTAGAAGGTGATTCCGAGTCCGGTGACAGTGAGAATGGACGCAAAGAGCGACATTGGAGTGATGAATTTCAGATTCTTGACCATGTTGATGAGAATCATTGGAATCAAGATCATCATTAAATATATTCGAACGTCGAGCTTGATGAAATAGTGCGAAACGACCTCCTGGACGTTCAGGGCCACAAACAGAAAGTAAACACAACAGAATCCAAATTGCGTCACACAGAGGAAGGTGGTGATTGTTTTGGTTGCCGCCCTGGAGTATCGCCGCAATGCAATGGGGCCAGTTTCAAAGCTTGCTGACGCAACTTCAGGAAAATTCAGTGACGGCACCTGCAGACGCATGCAGAGTTCGTGGGAGCACTTGACCAGCATGTGCATGCAGTGGGTACATATTGCACCCATAACCAGCGTACCTATGAGGCCGATATAAAGTCCAGCATTTTTGAATGCATCTGGCATGGCGAGAATACCAGTTCCGACGTTGCCCTTTAGCAGATGAACAAGAGTATCCAGATTGGAAGTTGGATGTTCGGTTGTGCGATGCTGAGACGGATTGTAGTCATTGGTTCTTTGTTTTTCCAATGAATCGAGGCTGTGGTCACTTTGGACATCCACCAGGCCATTGTCGGGCGAATTGCGAAGATCGGGTCGAGCAAATATACGGCCATTGTCACTATCCGCTTGATCTTGAAGGTGCAGAAGTGGTTGTCGTTCGGTCATTTTTTAATAAAAAAAAAAGAAAGTTATCGAGGATATTGATTTTTTCTCGGCTCCGTTTTTTTTGTTTTTTCAATGTCAAGTTGAAACACGATAAGGAAAAGATTTTTATTCAATTTATTTGTTAGTGGGAACGCGTTAATAATAGATTATTGGACACAATTATGGGAGAACTGCACACTGCGAAATTCGTCGACACTGAATATCAAGAGCAATTGATTTTTTCACAGTAATTATTTTATTGTAGAATTCGAATGGGAGTGATGTCAGCGCGGAGCGAATTCCGATATGTGAATGAAGCTTGAAGAAATGTATAAACTAAAAGGAAACAAGAGAGTTCACGCGAACCTGCGCCCTGTAAAATTGAAACCAAAATATTTCTTTGTTTTCGTGGGATTAGATTTGTTGTTGTAGGTTTCAAATGATTTGACAGGTTGCCATGAAAAAAAAACGACAGCTGACATTTTTTTTCTTCAGAGGGATGTGTTCACTAATAGTTGTTTGAATGCATTCAGTAATTTGATTCTTAAGGCGTAACTACATCGAATTTCCAAATCCGATCGCACTACAATTAAAACAAAAAAATATTCAATGGTTTTTTTTTATTTTCACTTTTGAATTTTGTTTTCTATTCGAAGATACTAACACTCTCGCAAGCTTGTTTAGTAAAATGTATGAAGAGGCTTTATTCTAACTGCTGAATTTGTGTAACCCCAACCACTGAACACTGAAAATTGATTTGTTGTTTTCACAGGAACAGTTTTCGAAACGGTTGATTGTTATGAAAAAAAATGTCACCTTTTTATGAAACTTTAAACTCTGCCTGAATTGCTTTATTGGAACATACCTTCAGTTAGTTAGGCCATCTGCGAATTGCGTCATAATGTGGTTAAACTTGACGTTTGGTTAAATTTTGACACTTTAGGTTTGTTCGATGTGCACTCTGGGTCGCTCTGTGTGGCTCTGATTTCGCACTGAGCTGTTCGATATCGTTCTTTTTGCGCCCCGGTGCACTTCCACCGTGTTCGATGTGTATTCAGTGCTCGCACCGGGAGCGCTCTGGCTCGCCCCAAGTTTTTTTTCGGGGCGAGAATTTCGGAGCTGTTGCAATAAAACAAAGAGAAAAGAAAAACAGAGCACGACTAATGCGTTCGATTTCGATGTGAAACCAAACCCAGAGAAATTTTTCAGGTTTTTGACAGCTCCGTTCAGGGTAGTGAGAAGCACTGGAGCGGCCCGGAGCTGGTAACATCGAACGAACCTTTTGTGTTGAATAAAATATGTTAAAATTACACTAGCTGCCGAGCAGGCTAAAATATGACAGTAGTGATCGGCACGTACCAGTGTGGCTTTAGGACAGGCAGAAGATAGACCAAATATTCAAACTGAGGCAAATCCTGGAAAAAACCAACGAATTTCAAGTCGAAACCCACCATCTTTTCATCGACTTCAAAGCTGCTTATGATAGCATGTCAAGAGCTTATGATGGCGATGTCTAAATTCGTGATCTCGAACAAACTGATCCAGCTGTGTCACATGACGCTAAATAATACGCAGTGCAGTGTGAACATGGGTAACAGCTCATTCGAGTTGTTTCAAACATGCGCATTGTTTAGACAAGGAGATGCGCTGTCATATGATTTCTTCAACATACTCCTGGAGCAGATAGTGCGCAAGGCAGGTGTGAGCGCGGAAAACACTATCTTCAACAAATCCACCCAGCTCCTAGGCTATGCGGACGACATTCATGTAGACATCATCGGTTGATCCAAGAGAGCTGTGCTTGAGGCCTTCACAGCGATCGAAGAACCGCCGAAACTCGTTGGCTTTGAAGTGAATGAGGACAAAACAAAGTACATACTATCAACAAACAAAGCAACATCTGTCCACCGCCTGAGACAAAATGTCACTGTTGGTAGCAGCTATTTGGAGGTAGTTAAGGAGGTCATCTACTTTGGAACAAACAACAATCCCACTAACGACACCTTGGTGGAGATCCGAAGTTTGGTTTGGCAAAACAACTGGTTTCAAAACTCCTCACTCGAAAGACAAACTGTCTGCTATACAAAACTTTGATTTTACCAGTCCTTCTCTACGGCGCGCCGAGTGTTGGACGATAGGTAAAAAAGGGGAATTACTTTCGAAAGAAAATTTCTTCGACGGATTTTCGTTCCCGTATGCGACGATGGCGAATGGAGAATAAGGTTCAACCGCGAACTGTACGAGCTGTACCAAGATGTGGATGTAGTCCAGAGAGCCAAGAAAAGACGACTACATTGGCCCGGCCACAACGAGCGAACGGACGACAACGCTCCAGCCAAGAAAGTCTTCTAATCCCAGCCCCCAGGTTCGAGACGGCAAGAAAGACCAAACTTCCGGTGCAAGGACCAAGTGACTGCGGATGCCAGAGCACTTGGTTCCGGAGATTGGAGAGTGCATGTGTGGGACCGTTCCTGATGCAAGGCTGCAGTATCTCAAGCTGAGATCCTTCATGGATTGCGAGCCGGTTAAGCAAATAAGTGCTTTAGAATTATCTTAAAATGCGAGAATGTGTCCATCTAAAAGTTCCCCGAAGAGAAATTACACTTAAAGCAACCATTTTTTCTGGTACACACCTGATAATCAATGCAAAGTCTCATAGTTGCCACTAATCAAGTTTTGAAAACAAAGACAAACCCAACTGTCATTTACATTTCTGCCAAACTCACCTCATTTCCGTTCTATTCTCAACTTCATCATCTTCAAATTCAACAAATCAAAACAATAACAAACTCACCCCTTTGTTTGGCGCGCTTCCAACCTAAAACAAACCACAAAACCCATCCACCCCCATTCAAAACATAAATCAGCTGAGAAGAAAGCTTCTCTAAAATCCACAAGAACTTTTAACTTATGCCCGAGAATTCTTTTCAATTTCAAAGTCATTTGTTCATTCTCACCTTATGCCTTCGTTGAACTTGAGGTCTAATTGGATTTGTGACTTGAAACGGAATTCTGTTTTGACTGGCTTGTACTCCAGTACAGTACCGGAACCTCCGTCGTGCCTTATTATCCGCAGTGTCCGCTTCGCGTGCGTTTAAGTTTTTTCGTTCTTTAATTTACTTACTTTTACTTTTGTTCCGAATTCCTTTTTGATGTCCAGAAATGCAAATTACAAAATAATCGTTCGTGTTTAAGTGTTTTTGGGTTTAATGGTTGATCGCAGAGAGAGATTGGATAATTAAGTGAAAAGTCGTAAGACGCCTAAAATTATGTGCAAGAGGATAAGCCCACAACTTAAAGAAATTCTAGTAAAATTTAAAAATGCTCCTTAAAAAATCATTTTTATAACAGAAAATCGACTTTGCATAAAAATATGTTAAACAAAAAACAATGGGAATTATAAGCCTCTGGATTAAGTTGTTTTGCTAGAAGTGCTGTTTATTTTATGTTATCTTCGCTGCAAGAATAACGGTTTCTCAATGTAAACAAAACGAAGGAAGTGACGAAAATTATTATAAAACAAATTGCGAATGCACCTGCCTCATGTTGGGTATTTTGCATAAAACAAATAAAAAATGCTAACATCGTCCGTGAAGTTCAAATATTTCCCCCTTCGGCTGAGTGCAAGATTTCCTATATGCCAGCGTTTTGAAATGACAAAATGCTTTTATTACGTTCGCTTTTGGAAAGCGTGTTACACTTCGAATTGAGAGAGAAAGTGTTTTCGAAGACCATTCGCTTTATTTGTAGCTTCTCCTTCGACGTTATCAAAATTCAAAAATCTTATAAAAAGGATAGCATGAGATCAGATTTAACTCTCAGGTAAGATCCCATTTGAACACATTCTAAACAGAAATATGTCAAGGTTTACTTTTGGGTGGGTTGAACCAGTGGCGTAGATAGCTTTTCGCTATGGGGGGGATATCTAAATCGTCGGTAAAATAAGTGTATAAGTCCAAATTTTCTGAATTTAGATTTAGGCGAATACTACAATTCCTCAAACCGGGAATCCACATTTTATTCATATTAACCGTTGAATTGGCCTGTCTGTCTGTCTTTCTGTAAACGCACCTGCAGCCTTATCCACTGGTCCGATTGACTTAAAACTTGAAAATTAGAGGATTGAGCGATTTCGCGTGAGTTGTTTTTTTTTATTTTTTTTTCTTAAGATCCAAATTTAGGGTAGCCACCATACAATTTTTTTAGCCAAAAACGAAAAGTTTCAAAAACGGCTCTTACGATTTTCTTAAAAATTCCTCCAAAACGGTACCTCTCATAGAACCATTTTTTTTTTTTTGTTATACGATTTTCTCGAAAAAACAAAAGTCTGGTCAGCGTATTTTTTTTCTGAAAGTACGTGTGTAGTGCCCAAATAATATTTTGTTTTCAGTAAAATATCAAAAATTTGTTTGTATATTTAAAAAATACTTTTAAACTTTTTTTTCAAAATTCTGTATCGAAAACCGATCAATAGTTAAAATCGAAATTCGAATAATAATTTCTTTCAGATGAAATTGACTTTGGTTTTTCTCCGTAGAATGTAGGTACATATAGAATGTACAATTGACAATGGCGCAAAATTATAGTCCGCTAATGAACAAGTTTAGTGTGATACTTGCTTAAAATGACGTTTCAGACATGTCTCAAACGTCATTTTAAGCTAGTATCACACTAATGTCGTTTTCCATTGGTCTTTTTTTTTGCGTTTCTTCGTCTACCTCCAATGGAACGGGTTATGGTTTATGTGTCATTCTTCGGACGATTCTGTTTTCAAAACAGAAGAGTTCTGCTCTTCTCAGAAGCATTCCGTCTGTCAAAGTCAGTCCAATGGAATGGTTTCAGAAGACTTCTCAACTCTTCCGAATGCTTCTGGACGACCAATGGAAAACGACATAATTTCTCATAAAATTGTTCGTTAGCGGACTATAATTTTGCGCCAATGCCTCTAGGAATCCTGTGAGTACTAATAAGGCTAAAAACACATCAAATCAGACAAGACGTCTTTTTGTCTTTCGACAAAAATCGTGTCGGATTCCAACCCACACCTAGGACGACAAAGACAAAATGTCTTGTCTTGTCCGCTTCGGTGTGTGTTGCTCCTATAAAACCTATACAACTGACACGTTTTCTGTTTGTTTGTCTTGTTCACTTTGGTGTGTGTTACTTCATAAGACGGTGTGTCTGTGTACTCTTAAGCCTTGACATTTTGTCCCGGACTTTTTGTCTTCTTTGGTGTGTTTTGCTCCTATACTACAACCCCATGTATTTACTGCAATTGACGAGCGGACAAGACTTTTTATCGTGTCGGGTCTTTTTCGGTGTGTGTTGCCTCGTAAGAGCAATGGACTTGTGTCCACGATTTTTATCTTAAGACAAAACGACGTCTTGTCTGATTTGGTGTGTTTTTAGCCTAAAACTTAATTCACGTAGGAAGCAGGTACATTTCAGAGTGCG
The DNA here is from genome assembly GCA_943590905.1 of Sphaerophoria taeniata. NCBI lineage: Eukaryota > Metazoa > Arthropoda > Insecta > Diptera > Syrphidae > Sphaerophoria > Sphaerophoria taeniata. Next base: position 18,683,146 of record OX016540.1, on the reverse strand, counting down.
TTTCTTTAAAGCAGGGTATACACACGTCAAATTCCCATTATGCATGGGAGAGTGTGTTAGTAAATTCTGATTGACGTTGCATATACACACGTTAAGCATGGGACTTCAATCAGTCATTTTTTTTGCTGCTGAGGAAGAAAGAAATACCGAAAAAAAAATAAAAATCTTTTTTCTTCTGAGTTTTTTCTTCTTTTTTCTTCTTTTTTTCCGCAATGCTGGATCAATCACTCAATCACGACTATACACATATCCAGCATGGCCTCCTGACTGACCGAAAATTAAAATATTTTGATTTTTCGTCAATCATACACACCACGTAGGTATACGTGTGAATTTTTTTCACTAACACACTCTCAATGCTGGATGGCAATTTGACGTGTGTATACCCTGCTTAACTTATTTGGCACTAGCTGACCCCGAGAACTTCGTCTAGCCACCATTCAGAGCAACTCTAGAATAATCATTATGATTAACACCAACATTGTTGAAATGCAATGTGATTTGCTTGAATCCAATTGAAATAGAGAACCACATATCTGAACTTTTCCAAGCTCTACAACTAACATTCTACCTTCATTAAAGCATGAAGTAAAATGCAAATTTCTTTGAAAAATTTGAAAAAATTCTGTTTTGACTATTTCACAAAAATCAGAATTCCAAACAGCTTACGCCACGGTTGTCCCATGATACAACTAATAAAGATAGCGCATTGCGCATGTAAGGTTTTTCCTGTCAAACTATCGTGACGTCACGAGCACTCAATCAACTGAGGAGAATAAGTATTTTTGGCGCAATTTCACTTTATTTTCTGTTGTGAATTGGAAAGGAAGTGAAATTTGAAAGTGTTGAGCAATAAAAATATTAAAAGTGGTATAATTTAAAATTAAAACTAAATAAAAATAAACATTTGATAATAAACATGGTTGTTTGTTCAGTTTTTGACTGCAACAACAGTGAAAGAAAGAAGATCACGAGAGATTCCAGCTTTCATACATTTCCTAAAGGAAATTTAAATCTCTCTATCTAATCCTTGTCGTTGTCAAAGTGGACAATAGCATGCCTATTGCCCCTGAGCCAGAAGAAAATCTCCCATTGCTTACGACGGTTTGGAAAACTTTGCTGGCTACATTTGCCATCGTTTTAAAAACACCATACCAAATCTGGAACAAATTGAACCAGACGAAAGCTCTTGGGTCAATCATTTGGACGAAGGAGGCTTGTCTAAAGCAAATTCCACAATGATGGCTCACTTCGCTGCATTAGAAAATGTTTTTAATGCAGTAAATGGAGAAGGTGAAAGCATTTACATAAGTCCAAACTACACCCAGCATTTAGTTGAAGTTGCCGAGAAAGCAAAGATCGAATGCGATGAGAAGGTAATGAAGCTTTTCTTTCGTTATCGTATGTTCTTCCGAATGCGTAAACTGAACAGACAAATCACAGAAAAAAAGCTATCAAGGAAAAGAAAATACAAAAAAATAATAAATTAAATAAAAAGTTGACAAGCCACTGTTTTCAAAAGACCGTCATTTCTTTTATTTGACCATTTATTACTGATAAAACAATCTGCCAGGAAATTCTATGGAGCAAATGCATCCGAATGAAAATGAAAAAAAATGCACCAATTCTTCATTCACTTCGATTTTTTATTAATTTCCTTCACTCAAACACACAAATTTTCTTTAACTTAAGGATAAACACAAATATCAACTATTGAAAACCATTTACCTAAATGAAAAACATTAGAAATATCAACATTTTACTAAATAAACAAAATATCTTAACAAATAAGTGCCATTGTTTTGGTTTGATTTCACATACTAAATAATAAACGTCAAACTCGTTGAGTGCTCGTGACGTAGATGCGCAGAACGAAACAAAAATAGAAACGCGAATGCGCTATCTGTTTTAGTTGTATCATGCGGTTGTCCCCCTTATTTGCTGACTTTCCCGTAATAGCCTGTTCCCACCAACGTGAATTAGCTAAATCCACTTGATTTAGCTAAATCACATAATTAATTTCATGATTTGCCATACATTTTCAATGATTTGAAATTACTTGATTTAACTTTTTGCGAATTTAGTTAAAAATGGGTTAAACTTGACGTTTGGTTAAGTTTTTCGTAATTTAATTTTTTGTAATTGGATTAAACTCCAAAATGATTAATCCAGGGAAAATCCAATACTTTTCTACTTTATTGAGTCCTCATAAAACTCCAATTACAAAAAATTAAATTTATAAATTAAACTAATAAATTAAACTAAAAGTCCAGATAAGTAAAAATAAAAACAAAGATTTTCTTAGAAAAAAGTGATTTTGGTTTTTTTTAATTTCTCAAAAACGAAAAGACATTTTTGCATCCGGTTTTCTGTTTTCGACTAAAAATTAACACAGACATTGAAATTTTAAAACAAAATTAGTACTTAATTACATAAAATTTTGAAAAAAATTAGTTCAAAAATTTTTTTTTGTTTTTTTTTTGAAAATTTTGAGTTTGAAAATTTATTTTTTTAAAACTATTCGTTAAAACAATTTATTTTGAAAACAAAGTGAAAAAAGAAGTTTTTAGCTTTTCAGAAAGGTATAACGCGGTGTTGTAAACTAAGCCGTTGATTTTTAATATTTTTTTTACAAAATAAGTCAATTTTTCAGAAAATTGCCCCTCCCGGCTAAACGGGGGGGAATAGACCCCCCCTCCCATGCGATTTTTTCTTGTCTCAACTCAACCTACACGCTCTAGCTTTTTGGCACAACGCTCGTGAATTACCCTGTATAGAGATGACTGGTTATGTTGAACAATTATGGATCCCAATGGGGGGATATATCCCCCTGATCCCCACCCTTATCTACGCCACTCGGTTGAACCTCACAAGAATGGAAAATGCGCTTCAACGCCTATCCAATTCAAATATCGACTTCGTAACGTCTTTGTTGAGTCTTATTTTAAGGGTATAATTCTAGCCGATTAACAAAAAGAAACTAACTGGAACGATTTATTTACCATCTATGCTTACTTCTATAACAATTTTAAGTGCCCAACTAATTTGTCAATCTTCTCAGAACGATCCGGTCCAATACCTAAAACAGTTGGTGTTCCTGGTTCAAGTTGTGTTCGTCCAGCGTCTTTAACAATTTCCGCAACTACGTTCTCCTTCTTTGCCTCCTCTAGAATTCGTAGTATTTCGTCCAAATTACGGACTTTTAAGACAATTTTCGGCTGACCACACATGCACCACGACTCCAATACTTCGGTGTTAAAGTTTTGTGAACTTTGATAGCACGAAATCGAAGCATGCGAGCATTGTGCAGCTGTTTTACCCTTAGACATCTTTAAATCGGATCGGACGATAAGAGCTAATTTGTTTTCTTTTTTGGTGACATAACGGATAATTTTTGTAAGCATTTTGCGAGTGAAAGTAGTTTAATTTATTGGACGTGTTTATATTTTTTTGTCTGTTCTTCTGTGTATTTCAACATGCACTGCTTGAAATCCTTAACTTTATCTTGGCAGCTACGCCAGTCTCCTGTTTCGGCAATGCACTCCTATGTGAGGAAACATTTTTAGAGGTTAGTTTTCGTTATGGATTACAAGCGGTTTATTCGAATGTACCTGAACTTTGTAATGCAATTCAATGCAACCGGTCTTTTTGAGCATTAATTCTACTGGATCTTCACTATCGGACATTATTTACATGGGAATAAATATTTTTCTCAATTCCAAAAAAAATCACAAAAATATAAATAACCAACAAGAAGCAGCTGATGAATTGACAGTTTTATTTTAGGAGATTCAGTTGTCAAGGTGACAGACAGACCCTTATGGCGGATACACAAGGGACTGACTAATGCTCAGCCTGCACTGAAGTTTTTATTTATTTTATATTATAACTCATGTTTAATTTTTTTTCCAAATTTACAGTTTACATTGATAATAATGAACCAACAGTGGACATGCGTGCTGAGTGCCAGTTTATGTACATAACAGAGTATTTTCTTTTTCCTTTTTGTTATTCTTTGCGAAGAAAATGTATATACTTTGGAAGCACATGTTCGTTTCCTCGTGCACATTCGAAAAAAACAAGATTTATCGAACAAGGAAATAATTTTGACGTGTAGTACAAGTTGAAATGAATGATTTGACAACTCGTTTGTTTGGGCAACATTTTTCGAAATTCTCGTAAAATAAACTTTAATCTAATCAAGAGTGACACAGTATTTTAACAATAAGTTGTATTTCTTTGAGTTAATCAGTTTTTGTGTCAGATGTGGAATTTTAATAACCTCGTTATATTTAGGTTAGGTTAAGCGGGCTGACAGTTGGTGTTATTACCGTCACACTTAGATCAATGTAGATCCATTGTGGTACCCTGAATTATTGTTACTTCCTGAAAAATTAATAACCTATGAATCATGTGGTTCGTTTAGCCATTAAGAGGTCATGACAAAGCTTAGCTGGCTTTTGCCTGACACTTCGGATAATTCCTCTAGTTCATTGAAGAAGAAATTGCCTAGAGTTTTCTTCCTTGTAAGACAGAGTGAAAGATAGTGGCAGAGAAAATAAACGGTATCTTTATGCTCGTCCTCATCACCGCCAGCCTCTACAAAGGTCATCGGTACTAAGCTCCATCTTCTCCTTATGCTAGCCAAGTAGGTTATGTCCTGTAATTATGCTGATAAGAGATCTTAAGGAGGGTTTATTAAGAGTTAAAATCATGTTGGATCTTTTCTTGTCGTACCTAGGCCATAGTTTCCCGATATTAACACAGGTTTCTAGGAGATTCCATCTGCTGTTGGATTTTTGAAGGATGATGTTACTTCACATAACGGGATTCCTATATGATGGTCTATGAGAGAGGGGTCCAGTGTTCAGCCTTCCTGTGGTCAAGAACCCAGCAGAGTTTTACGTTATGCTGTGTAACAAGAACCTTTAGCTCTTCGTGACAGCAAGAAACAAGCTTCGACTTGATTTAGGTGGCAGAGATAGCTTTTATTGCTGCTTGCAAGCATGGTTATCAATGAAAATAGTGATGTTTGCATATGATATCACCATCATGAATATGTTTAGCAGCTTTTTTCACTGCCAAGATCTCGGCTTGGAAGACACTGCTATGGTCGGGGAGCCCGAATGAATTGGCAAGGTTGAGGCTTTCAGAGTAGAAACCTGCAACTATTCCAGCATTTTAGAGCCATCGGTGTTGATGGTAATAGTGGAGTCGTTTGTGTAGGGCACACTATTTTCCCAATCTAGTCTATTGGGGTAGCTGGTACTAAAAGATTTGTTGAAATCTAAGTAAGGGGTAATTATATTCTGTGCAGATATTGTTATCTACGTATTTCGTAAGAATAGCTGCGTGGCCACTCTGGCTAGTCTTCCAGATATGTTGGTTTGACTGAGCCTAAGGGGCCAGTTATAGCGATCATTGAAATCCATCAGGAAAAGTGTTTGAATGGATATTTAACTAAGTTTTCTTTTGATTACTAATGCAATTTATATAACAATGGACCGGAAAATACTTAAAGAATTTTCTGAGAAAAAAAAAATATAAGTTCGCAAACTTATTTTTCGTTAAAAATGCATTTTTGTATTTTCCGTACGGAAATTCGTTTTCCTGAACAGCTGATGGATTTTTATCAAAAATGAAACAAATCGTTCCAATGATTTGCGTTTCAATTTTGTACAATTCCAATGATCTGTGTTTCAACTTCTCACAGTTCCAATGATAGAATTACGGCAGTAAAAAATTCCTGACAGAAATTTTCAATGATTGCTATAAACGCTCATCAGGAAAAAATTGCAGATTCCTCCTGTTCCAATTTTTCCTGATGAAAACCAATGATCGCTATAATTGGCCCCTAAGGGGCCGGTTATAGCTATCATTAAAATGGATCCGGAAAAATCTTTGAATGGATATTTAACTATGTTTTCTTTTGAATAGAAGTGCAAATTATATACCAATCGATCGGAAATCACTCCAAGAATTTTTATTGCCATAAAAAAGTTCAATTACACACTTATTTTTTCTTTAAAATGTGTTTTTCCATTTTCCGGTTGTAAATTCATTTTCCTGAACAGCTGATTGTTTTATGTCAAAAAATGAAACAAATCGTTCCAATGATTTGCGTTTCAATTTTGTACAATTCCAATGATCTGTGTTTCAACTTCTCACAGTTCCAATGATAGAATTACGGCAGGAAAAAATTTCCGGACAGAAATTTTCAATGATTGCTATAACCGACCTACCAGAAAAATTCCAATCATGTGTTTCAATGATGAAAACCAATGATAGCTATAACTGGCCTCTAAGAGCGCTGTTTCCTGCTGATGCTTGGACGAATAGATCTATGGGGGGGGGGGGAGGGAGATTGAGGATTGTTTCTAAACCTGCAGTTGGGGTAGTCCTCATCATACCACTAGTGCTGATGCAAGCCATTCTTTGTACTTTGGTAAAAGTTTTTAAATTCGTGGATTTCTCCAGAGCTTTCCACCAAACCAAACTGCCATAGGTTAGAATCGGTCGTAATAACTATTTAAACAAAATAGAATTCGAAAAGCGAAGATCACAGAAAATGATTGCTTGACAAACTACTTACTTACTTGTCCGGCTCACAATCCATTAAGGATCTCAGTCTGAGATACTGCACCCTTCCATCGTGAACGGTCCCTCGCATGCGCTCTCCAGTCGCCGAAACCAAGCACTCTGGCATCCGCAGTCACTTGGTCCTTGTACCGTAGGTTCGGTCTTCCTTGTCGTCTTGAACCTGGGGGCTGGGGTGAGAAGACTTTCTTGGCTGGAGCGATGTCGTCCATTCGCTCGATGTGGCCGAGCTAATGTAGTCGTCTCTTCTTGGCCTTCTAGACAACATCCACATTTTCGTACAGCTCGTACAGTTCGCTGTTGAACCTTCTTCTGCATTTGCCATCGTCGCGTACGGGACCGAAAATACGTCGAAGAATTTTTCTTTGGAATGTGCCCAGTATCAATTCCCCTTTTTGACTCATCGTCCAACACTCGACGCTGTAGAGTAGGACTGGTAAAATCAAAGTTTTGTATAGCAGGCACTTTGTCTTTCGAGTGAGGAGTTTTGAACCCAGTTGTTTGGCCAAACCGAAGCAGCAGCGGTTCGCTAGGGTAATTCTCCGTCGGATCTCCACTAAGGTGTCGTTTGTGGGAAGTGGGATTGATGTTTGCTCCAAGGTAGGTAAACTCCTTAACTACCTCGAAATAGCTGCTACCAACAGTGACGTTTTGTCCTAGGCGGTGGACAGATGTTGCTTTGTTTGTTGATAGCATGTACTTTGTTTTGTCCTCATTCACTTCAAGACCAACGAATTTCGCCTGTTCTTCAATCGCTGTGAAGGCCTCAAGCACACCTCTCTTGGTTCGACCGATGTTGGCTATGTCGTCCGCATAGCCTAGGAGCGGATTTGTTGAATATAGTGTTTTCCGTGCTCACACCTGCCTTGCGCACTATCTGCTCCAGGTCTATGTTGAAGAAATCACATGAAAACACATCTCCTTGTCTAAACCCTGCGCATGTTTGAAACAACTCGGATGAGCTGTTACCCATTTGCACACTGCACTGCGTATTGTTTAGCGTCATGCGGCACAGCTGGATCAGTTCGTTCGGGATCCCGAATTCAGACATAGCCATCATAAGCTCTTGGCGGTGGATGCTATCATAAGCAGCTTTGAAGTCGATAAGAAGATGGTAGACTTGAAATTCATTGGTCTTTTCTAGGATTTGCCTCAGTGTGAATACATATTTGGTCTATCGTTGTTCTGCCTGGCCTTAAGCCACACTGGTACGTGCCGATAATTGTGTTGCAGAACGGTTTCAGACGCTCACACAGTACATTGGATAGAATTTTGTATGCAACATTAAGCAAGGATATGCCAAGGTTGTTTTTGCATGACATAGGATCGCTTCGAAAGAAGCAGCATTCAAAGACTCGTCATGATGATTGTCAGTTCTTAGGAAGGGCTCAAGATGAAAAATGATTGAATTGTTTAGGTCATCAGCCATTACTGTATAAAGAATCTTATCTTGCAATTTTGTAGCAAGGAAACAATCATGATTTCATAGATTTATATGAGTACGAGTAGAAAACACGATGTTATTCAACAAATTAATTGGTTTTTCCATTTACGATAAGATTTTTGTCGAAGACTTATGTGACTTATAAATAATGTATGAAGTAGAAAGCGTGCTGAAATTCTCAGCCTTCATTTCAAAATTTTGAAATCATGCAAGCTTACAATTGCCAGTGCAGGTATCGAGGGTTCAATTCACATTAGCAACACGTAGTATGTGGAAAATAGTGTTTCCTTTCTTTCTTTCTAAACAAATAATAAGCTTTCTTACAATGTGACATGAAACTCCTTAATTCCATATCGTGATCCAAGTGCAAACAACTATGCAATATCCGATGACCTTGTTCGATAAGCAATAAGCCAACGCCAGCGACGACGCGACGACGATAAGAAGGACCTACTTAATTTTCAAATATTGTTTTTTTTTGTTTTTCCAAAAAAAATCTATAATTCAATAAATCTGTATAGATATGCATTACAGCACGTTTAAAGGAAAAGTAAAAATAAACCCGCTATGATTTGTAATTGGTTTTGGGGATTTAATCGAATTGTGCTACTTAAGGATTTCCTTGGCTTTCGGCACATGATTAATTTTTGTGCTCATTGTTCGAGTAAGTGATAAAAAAAAACAGCGAGTAACAAAAATATGCAGACATTTTTTGACGTAATTAATCATTCTCCCCAAGAATTAGGTCTTTCCATAATATTTTCTTACAAACCACGAGGCCCAACACCAAAAGTATTTTCATTAATTCTTCTTTCCGTGATGAAATAAAATTATTAGTTGCTATGTAAATTATATGCAAACACGAAAATCGGAAAATATTTTCTTAGAAGGTGGTGAATTCTTAAGTAATTGTATGTTGTGATTTTTTTCTAACATTGACTCCAAATGCTCTAATTTTTGAAGTGCATAGCCGAGGGCAAGAAAATGTGTTGTAATCACACACTTTCGCCGTCCTGTTGAAGAGGAAAGGGTAGTTAAGACAGGGAAACACATTCACACAACAAAACTCATCGATTTCGATTTCCGAACTACTATCACGAACAAAAAGTTTAGCGTCAGTTTAAAACTTTTCATTAAAAGGCAAAACGGAAATGTCTTAAGAAAGCCATATAGGTATGTGTTTCCTTTAAGGCTAACTCAACCCCCATGAGAAATAAACAACCTTGCTCAATCACATGTGTATTATACGAACAAGTAAGGTTGAAAAACCCTCAAATCTTGTAAGTGACCATTTGCATGACTGACTAAATATTTGTGACTTTTCATGTCGTAACACTGACGAAAGCACCACCAGTTAAGTATTTGCTTTGCCCATGCATTTGCTATGCAATCAAATTTAGTTTCACAGAAATTTATTTTCACTTATCTTAAGTTTAAGCAATATGTTAGGGGTATGAGGCGTGGTTTGCTGAATCTCAGAATTGTGTGAAAATTGTACAAGTTTTGATAATTATTCGAAGAAAAAATGTGATGTTTATCCAATGAACTTTATTAGCAATAATGTAGCCCTCAACTTGACTTCTGAAATTTGTGAAGAATTTGCAAATAATTTCAGCAAATCTTTTATCGATTCGCCCGCGCACTGTTGTGGATAAAGATTTTTTTCAGTACTTACGTGGCTGTCCATAAGTATTGTTTAACAACATCTCAGTAGAGACTGATGACATTATAAACATTCTTTCTTTTTCAAGTGGTCCAGGTGGTATTCCACCTGTTGTTTAAAAAAAAGTGTAAGTCTGTGTTAGCACCTCCCCTCCGTTCTATTTTCGAATTGTTTTTAAAATTAGGAAAATTTCCATCAATTTGGAAAAACGCTTATATTATACCAGTCTATAAGAAGGGAGATAAGGCCAATATCGCCAATTATAGACCAATATCTAAGCTTTCCTGCATTCCTAAGGTGTTCGAACACCTGTCTGTCATCAACAGCATGGTTTCATGCAAAAACGTGCTACTGTCACAAATCTTCTTGTTTTTATAAATCAATGTGTAAGCACTTTTGGAATTCCAATTCGATGTGGTCAGGAAATCGATTGCGTCTATACAGATTTTTCGAAAGCCTTCGACCAACTCTTTCACGCCATCATAAAATTCAAACTAAATGCATATGGCTTCCCTCCATTTTTCATCACTTGGATATCCTTATATCTCGAGATATAAGTAAAATTCAGGCATTTTATCTCTAAGTCATTTTTTGCTAATTCGGGAGTTCCTCAGGGTAGCCATCTAGGACCTCTACTTTTTAATTTAGCTATAAACGATGCCCCGTTATGTGTATGTAAGAGCAAAATTCTCATCTTCGCAGATGATATGAAGATTTACAAAAACATCTCTTCTAGTAATGATCATATTCTGCTACAAGCAATAGTTTTGCAGTGTGGTGTGAGAAAAATAGTTTAAATCTAAATCCAATGAAATGTCAAACAATGACCTTTTCGAGGAAGCGTGCACCGTCTCCATATGACTACACTATCTCACAGCACATTCTAAACTGTGTAACTTCCGTGAGATATCTTGGATTTTTTTTTTACCCCTAATTAGATTTTTCTGTGCACATTAATAACATCGTGAACAAAGCAAACTCAATGCTTGGATTTATAAAGCGTTGGTCAAAGAAGTTCCCCGATCCAAATATAACCCGCGCTCTATATTATTGCTATGTTCGTCTTCACTTAGAATACGCTTCCCAAGTTTGATCACCTCATTACAATATTCATATTGAGAGGGTAGAATCTGTTCAACGAAATTTTGCTCGTTTTGCCCTCAAAGGTATTCTATGGAGTGGTCCTTTAAATGTGTCCCCTCTTATGAAAACCGTTTACTAACTCTCTAAATGGAAACATTGTCAAGTAGACGAAACAACAACGACATAGTATTCTTCCATCAAGTTATTACTGGTGTAACAGATGCACCGCCCGGAACTACTTGGCGCTATATCTTTCAACCATCGGGGTGGCGGTTATAATTTTCGTAGGAAGGACTTGGTACAAGAACCAAAACATCGTACCAACTATGGATTTTATGAGCCCTTGACACGTATGAGTAGGCTTTCAAACTGCAACTTAGACTTATTTGATTTAAATATAAGCAAGAATAAATTAAAGTCTTTGCTCAAGACCAGTGTTCTACACTTTTAAATGTTTTTCTGTTTACTTAATGTTTGTAATTATTAGTTATGTATTAATCATGTTTTGTTAACTGTCTTGTTTTTGTTTCATCCTTGTGAGCGTTTGTTATGTTTTGTTTGCTTACTAACAACTAACACTGCACTAAGTGATGAGCCGGTGGTATAACATAGTCTACTATGTTGGCAAACCATTGGTCGTAAGTCTGTGCTTTCTATAAGCTCTCTTCGACCAATTCTGATAGTGTAAAAAAATTAATGAAGGGTTGTTGATTGTTGACATTGCAATAAAGTTTTAACGGCGAGTAAACATTTCTAAATTTTTGTTATGAAAACATTCTTCTTTTTCATTACAGTGTTCTGATGTTATTGCTCCTCAAAAACAATGAAATGATTACAGTGAATTCGAGTTCTTCATTAGATTACACTATGGTAGAAGGATACGATAAAAATCAGAGACCAAGTGAGTATTATTAATATAGTCATAAGGGACACTATGGCGTATACGTAACTTTTTTACTTCCTTCAGAGGAAATTCAAAAAAACATTTAAAATGAGAAAGTGATTATTATTCTTTTGTGTTAAGGCTCTTCTGCACTGACCTCTTCACAGAATAAAAATGCGGTTCGTTGACGTGCGTTCCTTTTATAAATAATAGAAATGTTGTTTAACGAAGAAAAGATTTACGGTTTAGATAAATTTGAACTAACAACCTCAAAACTGATTTTCAAATAAAGAAATTGATTTTGTTCCCTAAATCGTTTAATAGTCCAGTCAATGAACGAAAAAAATTGCCTTCACCTCAAAAAAAATCCAACAGTTTTGAAACTTGGCACACTTACTAAGGGATGTCTGGTGATGACCCAAAAAAAAGTCCCCAAGAATCCGACGTGAGCTCTAGCGGCAGTTAAGAGAAACATGGAGTTTGTTTCAGTTTTTCACGTTTATCTCAAAAACTATTTGTCGTATCAAAAAATTTTGTACTACAAAATTAAAGCTCATTAAATTTTATAAAAAAAAGCTCTTATGAACTTTTTCGTACCTCTTATAGTTTATAAAATAACTCTAGCGGCAGTGAAGAGAAACATACGTTTTTTTCGGTTTTTCGGGTTTATCTTGAAAACTATTTGTCGTATCAAAAAATAATCTTCTACAAAATTAAAGCTTATTAAATTTCCGAAAGAAAAAAAATTAGGTTATAAATAACTCCACCCACATTGAAGGAAAACAAGTAATATTTTCATGCTTATCTTGGAAATAGTTTCTCGTATTAGTCCAGACAATAAACAATAAACATTCGCATAGAGCTGAAAATCGGTACAGAGCATCAGAACACCGATTAAAGTAAAATGTCAAAAGTCCCCAAAAATCCCATGTGTGCATAAGAAATTATTCAAGGTCAAATGTCGAAAATGTTGGTTTTTCATGCATATCTTTGAAACGGGGGAAGCTATCAAAAAAAAGTATATCAAAGGCTTGTACGCCTTGTAATTCTCTAAAAAAAAATTATGACACTTTTTTTCCTACGAGCAAGCGTTTAGAAAATATTGTATTAAATCTGCAGAGTTAAATATAAAAAAACAACATATTCGACATTTAACCTTGAATAATTTCTTATGCACACATGGGATTTTTGGGGACTTTTGACATCTTATATAGAGAGATGTCTTCATGCTCTGTACCAATTTTCAGCTCTATGCGAATTTTGTACAGGGCTTAGGAGCTAATTATAAAAAATTCGAAATTTTGAGTTTTGACCAAATTATTTTTTTTTCTGAGCTTAAAAAAAATGTTTTTATATAGAAAACCACATAATCTACAAGTTTTTCATAGAAATTTTTTCAATCGGACTCACCGTTTAAGAGTAATACGCAAAAAACCATTATTTTCGACATTTGACACAGTTTAAAATCGCAATATTTTCTAAACGCTTGCTCGTAGGAAAAAAAGTGTCATAATTTTTTTTTAGAGAATTACAAGGCGTACAAGCCTTTGATATACTTTTTTTTGATAGCTTCCCCCGTTTCAAAGATATGCATGAAAAACCAACATTTTCGACATTTGACCTTGAATAATTTCTTATGCACACATGGGATTTTTGGGGACTTTTGACATTTTACTTTAATCGGTGTTCTGATGCTCTGTACCGATTTTCAGCTCTATGCGAATGTTTATTGTTTATTGTCTGGACTAATACGAGAAACTATTTCCAAGATAAGCATGAAAATATTACTTGTTTTCCTTCAATGTGGGTGGAGTTATTTATAACCTAATTTTTTTTCTTTCGGAAATTTAATAAGCTTTAATTTTGTAAAAGATTATTTTTTGATACGACAAATAGTTTTCAAGATAAACCCGAAAAACCGAAAAAAACGTATGTTTCTCTTCACTGCCGCTAGAGTTATTTTATAAACTATAAGAGGTACGAAAAAGTTCATAAGAGCTTTTTTTATAAAATTTAATGAGCTTTAATTTTGTAGTACAAAATTTTTTGATACGACAAATAGTTTTTGAGATAAACGTGAAAAACTGAAACAAACTCCATGTTTCTCTTAACTGCCGCTAGAGCTCACGTCGGATTCTTGGGGACTTTTTTTTGGGTCATCACCAGACATCCCTTAGTAAGTGTGCCAAGTTTCAAAACTGTTGGATTTTTTTTGAGGTGAAAACCTTTATTGGCTGGACTATAACAACACAATTTATGGAGAGAAAAGAACTACTAACCCAAATGAAGACCGCACCCTGTGCTATATAACGTTTCACTTTTGTTTGTTGTTGACTTGAATAGCACAATGTGAGGACTTTTCTTTGGTCAACGCAAGCAAAAAAGAAAAAAAAATTAAAGGTCAAGTTCGGAATTAGAAGTGCAAATTTATTAATTAAGTAGAATAATATGAACAAGCAGTCTTCAATATGTAATTCTGAACAATAGGCAACAACATAACTCCAATTCCAATTTTGTTCGAATCGTAGACGAGGATGCCATTATCTGTCAAGTTTACGGGTACGTAAGCCACGCAACGTAACTGAATGCTTACTAAGAAATAATGAACAAATCGAAGAAAAGTAACGATTTTTTACCAAAGCCTCACATGCCGAAAATTTTGGGTATAGTGTTAATGAATTCTTCGACTGGGACTAAGACAAGGATGTGTGTTAAGTACCTTGATCTTCATTTTGTTTATAAATGATATTGTCGAGGAATTTGGAGGGGGTATTGATTTCGGAGGTTTACGAATACCGTGCCTCATTTTTGCTGACTACATTGTTTTTCTGGCGGAATCAGTGGAGGGTATGCAGCGCAGGATCAACCGTCTGGAACGATACTGTGATCAATGGAACCTGACTGTAAACCTCGGAGAGTCTAAAATGATCATTTTCAGGGACGGTGGTGGTAGATACTCGAGAAATGAAAGGTGGAGCTACAAAGGACAGAATTTGAAAATTGTTAGAGAGTATAAGTACCTCTGCGTCTTGATTTGTTCTAACCTAAACTTCAGAAAGCATTTTGAGACCAGATTAGCAGAAGCTAAGAGAGCTATTTCTTCAGTTTGGGGACGTTGTATTGGGAGTAGGTTTGTGGACCATAGCGCAAAGATACAGATTTTTCGTGCCACTGCTTCCTCTATCATGCTGTATGGTGCACAAGTTTGGGGATGCTGGCAGTTCGATGCTGTTGAAAAGTTTCAAAGATACTTTCTAAAACGAATTTTTCGGTTGCCGAACTGTATTCCAAATTACATAAACTAATATGCCACCGTTATTCGTAACTACTATTAAACTACATTTCGAATATATACTTAGAGTACTGGAGATGGAAGAAGGAAGGCTGCCCAATTTGATCCTCAAGTCATTACTTGCACGGAGATGCAACCTCGTAAAAGAATGGAAAGAATGGGAGCGATTAGGAGTGGAGCATTGCATAGAGAGACCTCAGAGTATAGCAGATATTGGAACCGCTTATCTTAAAAACTTCTTTGAAAAGCTAATTGATGGTGTAGCAAAATCAGCTTATAACGGTTATGTTTTGGAAGCTCAATCTTCGCAGTATAGGATGTTATATAGCCAGCTCAATTACAACCTGCAAGGTAACTCGTACTTTTTAAATCGTTTGCCGCTTTCAATGATGAGTATGATATTTAAATTGAGAGGGGAATGATCAATCTCAATTACATTCCACATCGTCCGGACCTACCGATTTTGTGCGATATATGCAACCTCAAGGAAAGAGAAGATGTTTTCCATTTTATTGCTAGATGTCCGAT
Organism: Sphaerophoria taeniata; assembly: GCA_943590905.1. Classification (NCBI taxonomy): domain Eukaryota; kingdom Metazoa; phylum Arthropoda; class Insecta; order Diptera; family Syrphidae; genus Sphaerophoria; species Sphaerophoria taeniata. The sequence goes on along the minus strand of OX016540.1, from coordinate 18,667,656 downwards.
TCTCAGAGAATTTCGTGTCAGATTTTTTGATAGATACATAATGGACAAAAACGATGTTATCAGAATTTTAAATGGAAGTCTTGGTTGGGAGAAATTGTATGGATACACAACGATGGCTCTGAGTTATAGATCACGTATAATTGAAGGCGATTTTTAAATTGAATTGAATTTTCGAAACATTTATTATGTATTATTTTGTGTACTTTTATTCTGGTAGACGGCCTTAGGCCAAACCATATTAAACAAATGATAAGTATTATGATTGTGAACTATTGAATAAAACAAATAAAGTTTCTATAACTAACTAACTAATTCTTCGACGAGTTAACACTAAGATTTCATTGTGGAAGGTGATATGCCTAACTACCTACCAACCAACAGTGACGTTTATGAAACGGAAGTGACACACTGTCTAAGCTTCCAATTCTATGTATGATGTCTGACATATAACCAACTTTCTTGAGGGTGCTTATACAACCGTTCAGAATCTCTTTATCTTTGGTCAGGAATTAGATTTTTCTCATTGGAACTTTGTAGTAACCATTGAAAGGTAAGACTTGCCATGTGTTACTCTGAAAGTACACATGAATAGATTTTCGAATGCGTGTGTTACGTCAATTAATTGATTAGTAGAAAGCCATTGTGTGCTACTTGATTTACCAAACTATACTAATCCGCCAAACAACTTTTCGTTTCGGATGCTTACATTAAAGTCCGGATTGTTAGGAATTTGACATCATACTCTTGACAGGCTCTGGAGACTTTATCCGAGAGGTCGTAAAGACGGTGACCCATAGAATTCGTGCGGGAAATCTATTGATAGCAACGTACGATTAATACGTCGACGTTGCAGTTCGCGGATAACCGGATTCTATAGGTCGCCGTTTTTACGACCTCTCGTATAGAGTCTGCAGACCCGTCCCATAGAATAAGTTGATTGAGGTCCTTTTCCACTTGTGTACGCCACCTGAGTTGCGGTGCTTCCTCTCCTTCTACGTCCCTCGGGAATGGTGTCGAAGGCTTTCCGGGCCATAGCATTGGTGTCCATCCGCTCTTAATGGCCGAGCCATCTGAGTCTCTGGACCTTGACCCTTCTGGCTAGGTCCATGTCGTTGTACAAACCCGTAAAGTTCGCTGTTGTATCTTCTTCGCCATTCCCCATCAATGCACACGGGGCCAAAGATGACCCAAAAAACTTTCCTCCCGAAACAGCCTAAGGCGCATTTCTCCGATTTTGGCAAGGTCCATGCAGCAGGACTCGGATGATGAGGGTGTTCTACAGTTTTACCTTAGCTGCTCGAGAGAGGGAGAGGACTTTTCCACTCAGTTGCTTTCTTAGCCCAAAGAAACAGCGATTAGCAACAGTTATTCTTCGTCTGATCTTGGCGCTGGTGTTATTGTCCGTGTTAATAGCGGAGCCTACTACCTCGAAGTTGTATGCGTCTATTATGACGTTCTGTCCGAGCCGTCGGTGTTGGGTGCCCTTCCTCGAAGACAGCATAAACCCATTTTTTCCGCTTCTGTCCCAATTCTCACAAAGGGGCCATTGACATCACGCTGTGTTCTTTCCATTATATCAATATCATCGGCGTACGCGAGAAGTTGAACAGATTTTTGGAAGATAGTGCCTCTGGTGTTGATGGTGGAGCCTTGCACTATCTTCTCAAGAACGATGTTAAAGAAATCGCACGGCTGTACATCGCTATGCTGAATCCTTTTTTGACATCGAAAGATTCCGTAAGCTCGTTGCCAACCTTGATGGCGCAGCGTGGGTTCTCCATCGTCATTCTGCACAAGCGAACGAGACATATAGCTTTATACAGTTCGTCTTTGTAGATGCTGTCATACGCGGCTTTAAAATCGATGAAAAGGTGGTGGATATCGATTTGGAGTTTTCCAGGATCTTCCGCCAAGTGAAAATTTGGTCGCTGGTTGACTTTCCTGGTATGAAGCCACATTGATAAGGACCAATCAGATTGTTGACGAAAGGCTTCAGACGTTCACATATTACGGCAGAGAGAATCTTGTAGGCGATTTTAAGTAGGCTGACCATCTGCTCCAGCGGCGTTGTTGGCTTTCAGCCGTGTTATTGCCGTTTTAACTTCTTCTAGGTCGGGTTCACGGAATTGTTCGCAATCATCGTGTCCGATGAAAGGCTCCTGCCGTTATACAGTCTACAGAAGTGGTCTTTCCAAATCCTATGATGTTCCCTTGTTTATGTCAACGAATGAACGGACGGAAAAAAAGAAATGCAACGAACTCTATCCGTTACATCCGTCACGCTCGTTGCTTATGGGACGCGTTCCATTATTATTCTATTGAGCTGTCAGTTGAAAACATTAACTCTGTCAGATTGCGAAATGTTATGGGTCGCCGCCTTTAAGATTTAAGGCCCAACTTTAATTGATTAAGTGAACTTAATCTAATGTCAAAAAAGCGGACGAACATTTCCTTAAGTTTGCAAAAGAAGTAGGATTGGCCTCCTATTCTTCAAATTGTCAAATTCACTTACGCAATGGGCGAATGCAAATTTGAACGAAAAGTTAACGAACGTAACTTAGTTGCGTTATGTTTTGCTCATAGGGTTCGTGTGTATTCGCTGGTTCACTTAAGCGTTCTTACATGAGCCAAATTTCATTACAGTTCAGCCTTTAACCTTGATAGACTATCTTGCTTCTACGATAAGGACTTATGCACATATTAAGCCGATGTTCTGAAGTGTGGCCTTCATGAGGCGACGTTTAAAATCAATTGCTTTTCTATTTTCAACAACGAAAATGTTGTTTTTCCATTTTAGTGTTTACGCATTTAAACATTAATTTGTAATTTCCTCGCCAGTAAACTAAAAAAGGTATTTATTTTCCAATCAACAATTTTATGGTCGGTGGCGGGGCGTAGGGTAGTTTGGCAGCATTTGCCGAAGTTTTAGCAATCAATCATTAAGATCTCTGAATTTTTGCAAGTCCTCACATTTCGTTCCAGAAGAAAAAAGCTTTTTTTCTGTCCGGTAAAAGGTAACCCCCACTTCTTGTCATTATGACGAACTCTGATATCCTCCCGCCCACCAGTCTCCATCAAATATTTTATAAGTAATATTGACTTTGAAATTTTAACGTTCTATTTACACGAGCACAATACATAAATAGCGTGTTAATGGAATAAGACATCAACTGTTATCGCCTTTTGTATTTCAAAGCAAAAGTTATTGGCATTGCCTCCTTAACCCCAACCTTCGATTTCGTGTTATTTTTTTTTTAAACCCGATTTTGTAGCTTTATAAGGAGAAGTTGAAAATTCTAAGAAAGTTCTTTGGAATCCCTCAATCGAAATGCACTCTCCTCGCCGTGGCGTCGATTAAGAAGACGCAATACTTACAATAATAATTTCATCCATCTTCAATATTGTAAAGTAGGCGAGGATTGTGTGTCGCTGGACAAACATCCAACCCACGGATGGTGGCATTGGCGGATCATATGTAATGCCATAAATGCCACCGCTAGCTCTCTTCACTTCCGATTGGAATGCGCCTTTTGTGGTTTTGTTTGATTCTTGCATGGCCATTGATGATGGAGACTCGCCTTTTCAGAAGGCCGACGACGACGGCGATGACAGCTGAGTATCGCGACTTTGGCGGCGAACGCCCGGCACTCCTTTTCATCGATTTCAATATTTATGGCATTTCTTTCACATGAGGTTCATTTGCTTCGTTCTAAACAAACATCATGTTTGAGGGACATGAAGGCCTCTTTAAATTTGTTGTCTTCACCTTCTTGCAATTAGTTGTATTAATAAACTTAATGAAAAAAAGACCCTCAGTTAATTTGAAGTCGCATTTTGTTATATTCACAGATTCAACAACTTATGTCGATGTGGGCCTTTTCATCAATCGGATTTCGGCAGTGGAAGAGAATAAAGAAGTAAGGATCGTTGGCCAGCTGTGTAATTTTTGTTTTTTTTTTGGATTTGTTTGTTTTTATAAAACCGATTGATTAGTCTCCTGAAATTTCTCAGGAAATTTCATTCGATGTCTTCCTGCAAGTCATATGGACGGATAGTCGCATTAAGCCACGCGATCATAGTTTGACACATTCCAAAGATTTCACTGAATTACAGATGGAAGAGAGGCAAAAAATTTGGGTGAGCAAAATTAAAAAAAAAAAAAAACGATTTTTTTCGGTTATGGTGGGTCCACACTAAACAGACTCTGTACGTGGAAAATCGTACCGACTTAAGTCGCACAAACTTGCTGCGCAAACAAAATTCAAAGGAAGTTGGTGTCAAAGTCTGTAACGTGTGCACTCACCTTATATACATATTTTCTTTTTTTAAATTTAAGTTTTTTATGTTTTTTTTTGCAGGTACCTGACTTGTATATAAGACAGCTGAAGGAATTTAAAGTAAAAAAATTATTTGAAGATATTTCTAGCTTACGACTTTATCAAAATAGTACAGTTGTTCTTAGTATAGGGTAAGTTTACACAATTTAACTTTTAAAATAAACTTTTCTTTCTATGTGTATGTGTTTTGTGGTACCTGCAATTTCTTTTTTCGACTTAGTTTCCATAACTAAAGGTTTTGAATTTTTGGACTCAAAGGTTTTTGAACTTTAATCTTTACGAACAGACGAACAACAATATTTTGTTGTCAGATACACGAATCTATGACTTTTGGATTTTTTGACAAATAACCTTTATTAAGAATACATCTAAAATTACAAATAAAAGCTTATAAATAAAGTGGTACAATTTCTGGTATTATGATTTGGTTTGGTCCTGGATGCCCCTGGTGGCGGTAAATGTTCGATCGAAGCTTCTCCTAGGATCAACAGATCAAGACAAGACGGACGCAATATCAAGATCGAAACCCCTTACGGCTGGTGGTTCGAACAATGAAATTGTCGGACTATTTCATGCTGACTTTGACCAATCTTCTTTAATTAATACTATTGTATGATCCGGTAGAAACGCTAAACCTGCTACTGGGCACGCACTTCCCAGTATCCCAGTTCCCAGATAACTCCAAATCCGTTAGTACAAAAAATCCTCCCAGGTCCGGTGTTAACTTAACTTTCCCCCAAGGTCTAGTTACAAAAGAAAAATTGACATGGGCTCTGAATAGTTTCGAACCCTACAAATCTCCAGGTCCAGATCAAATCATACCAGCTGAGCTACTACTACATACCAGCGATATAACTTTGCCCATCATTGAGATGATTTTCAAAAGTTGTCTAGATCTGGTCCATATCCCTCAGCGATGGAGAGAAATAAAGGTAGAATTCATCCCTATGGCGGGTAAATGCTTGCATGTCAAATCTTAAGATCTTAGACCTATTAGCCTATTATCATTAATTCTTAAGATTCTGGAACAATTGATCGATATCCATTTACGTAATAGCATTGATAAGAGACTATCTATTTCTCAGCATGCTTACTGCAAAGGGAAATCGGTAGCAACAGGTTTGCATATACTCTTGTAAGAACTATCGAATACTCCCTAGAGCAAAAGGAATACACTATGGTTGCCTTGCTGGACATTGAGGGCGCTTTCAACAACCTTGACACATCTGCTATCACTTCTGCTTTGACGACCCTGAACTGACTTTGTGAGTTGATTAATCTAATGCTAAAAAGCAGGATCATCAACTCTAAGATGGGAAATTTTAGTACGAGAAGGTCTGTCAGCAGAAGCACTCCGCAAGTGGGTGTTCTGTCCCCTCTCCTGTGGAACATAGTAGTTAGCGAACTGCTTATATCCCTCGAGAAGGAAGGCCACAGAGTGATTGCGTATGCCGATGATGTTGCTATCGCTGTCACGGGAAAACATCCTAATACCCTGAGAGACCTCCTCCAAAACGCACTTAAAATGCGTACTAGATGGGCTGATCACTGTGGACTTAATATTGTTCCTCAAAAAACAGACCTCGTCCTTTTTACACGGAAATACAAAATTCCAGAAATTTATCCCTTCAATTAAAGGTGTACCACTAATTTTTACCAATGAAGCCAAATTTCTTGGTCTTGTATTAGACAAAAAATTAAGTTGGAAACCTAACATTCAAGAAAGAATTAAGAAGGATAGGTACAGTAGCTCTTTTCTCCTGCAAGAAAGCCAGAGAAGGCAAATGGGGTTTTCAACCTCGCATAACCACTATTGGCTATATACATCGGTCATTCGACCAATACTCATGTACGGGGTGGACTGCACTGGAGAAAGTCACTTACTGCGACTAACTCAGCAGAGTCCAACGCCCTGCATGTCTTTGCATAAGGGGGAATTGAGAACAACACCCTTAGCTGCGCTAGACACTCTCCTCCATCTGACACCCCTCGACATCTTCAGCAAACAAGTGGCAGCGAGGACAGCAATAAGACTCAACGCCTCTTCTCAATGGACCAACAATAATGTGGGACAATCCATCATTTTGAACATCTTCGGTTCTATACTTAAGTACATAGACTACACCATACCAAAACCCCAATTTGGGAAAAACTTCCAGCCCTCCATTCCATCCAAGAAGAAGACAGAAAACAGATGGATCCAAGACAAATTGATAATGTTGGTAGTGAAGTGGTGTACTCAGAAAAGCTTAATCTAAGCCTATCATTCCGCCTCCCAAATTACTGTAGCGTCTTCCAAGCGGAAATTCTGGCGATCAAAGAGGTTCTATCCTGGCGTGATATCAACTTTTGATATCCGCATCTTCTCTGATAGTCAGGTTGCTATTAAATCTCTCGACGCTGTCTCAACCAACTCTCAAACGGCCCTCGATTGTCGATCATCTTTTGCGGAGATAGCGCAGCAATTTAATATTCACATCTGTTGGGTGCCGGGCCACAAAGACATCACAGAAAATTGTAAAGCCGATGAACTTGCTAAAAATGAAACCGTCATACCCATCTCACTCGACAGGGAAGATAGGTATACCGATAGCTACATGTAAACTTATGCTAAAAGAAACAGCCTTAACGATAACAAACTCTAGGTGGCATAATTTACCAACGTGCTCAGCCACAAAACTTATATGGCTGTCACTTGACCTAAAGCGCTAAAGTGCTCTAAGGACTTGTTATCTCAAAGCAGGTTTCATATTAGCTCCCTAATATGTGTCCTCACGGGACACTGTCTTATAGGCAGACACGCAATACGACTTGGTGTAGCCTCAAATGACTTCTGCAGGAGCTGCATAGACGAAGAAGAAGAGGAAACAATCTCTCACCTTCTCTGCACATGTCCTGCTCTTTCCTGAAGACGCAAACTTCATCTAGGAGAATATTTTTCTATGTTAATCCCAGTGAACTAGCTAACAAGGATATTAAATATCTTCTTCGCTTTATAAAAATGGTTCGACTAGTAAGAAGTAATTCTCTAGATTCATATGGTATCACAATGAGCCTTTTCCTTTGGCCTAAGTGTGTGGATCATGTATCCGCAGCCACTTTAACCTAACCTTACCTAATCTATCCGCGATTTTAGTACAAAAGTACTAGCCTTCTTGTAATATTTTCCGAAAAAAGTGAGTGTGATTGTATAAATAAACTAAAATTTCGTGTGGGAACATATTATTTGATGAAAAGCCCGTGACTTCTGGTGGACATTTAATAGTTTTACGGGAAGATTATTCCATGTGCTTTGTCGTTATACTCGTAGTAGTATTAAGTTCCAAGCTTCCACTTAAATGTCAATGTTAATCTTTATATCCCCGAAATACTTATTTCAATGCATGACTCGTTTGTTCTTCGGTTCGTCTGTTCGTCGAAATTGATCGGCGAAGGTGTGTTCTTGGGCCTTTTGAAAGATCTACCGAAATTGACGATTTTAAAACTTTTTCAGCAGGACGTTATCTGCCGCCTGCCCCGACTTTTTAATTGCTGTTAAGTTTCGATATTGCTTTCTTTACTTTTCCTATTTCTGGTAAACAGAGCAGTTGTTGGTTTTCTCTTGCAGACACTTATGTTGAGGAAATATGTTTGACAAAATTGTTGACTATTATTTTTTCTAATTTTCAATTACAGTGCTACTATTATTATAAAATGTGATATGGACTTTGTTTTGTATCCGTTAGATGTACAAAAATGTCCAGTAGATTTCAGTAGTTGTAAGTTTTCCTACGTTCGAGTTTCAAACCATTTATTTTGCTTAACCGTCGGATATCATTTTGTTTTTTGTTTAAAGATAAATATTCTAGAGATGAAATGGAATTCCACTGGAAACGAGGCAATGCCATATCATATCCAAATGACTTCGGCAATGGTTTCTTCCGACTGCCCAAATTTGTTGTATCATTTCATCCGGAATTAGATATGCGAATAATCAATTACGGTGATGGTAATATAGCAAAAATAACTTCGAATCAAATTGCTTATACGAAATATTGTTTAAAAATAAATTTCCTTTTTTAGAAGACCACTCCTCCGCCCGTTTAGAGATAACACTCTCTCGTGAAGTCAAAAGTTACCTTCTCGAGAATTACCTACCATCGACACTGTTCGTATCGATGTCCTGGGGAAGTTTTGTCGTTGTCCCAGAAGTTGTGCCCGGTCGAATGGTACTCTTAGTGACAACACTTTTGTCGTTGGTAACAATGTTCGATACGGTACGAAATAATTCTCCAGATGCTCTAGAATTAAAGTGCCTTGAGGTGAGTAATCATTTTAAATTGAAAATATAAAAAGACAGTGTTTTTCTTTCACTCATGGGGCCACACCAAGGATGACTGAATTTATTATTGGATCAGAATTCTACACACTCCCAGCCCTCAAGAGTGTCTCCTCTTGGCTCTATCCACTGTATCTAGTCCAGTGGCAACCATTTTCTGCACTGTTTTATTATTTTGTTTAATTAAATATAAATTTAATGTTTCTTATTTGCCTACATGTGTAGACCAAACGACTTTGTGTTGTTTGAATGGACAATGGCGTGTATGACAAATATGGTTCAACATGTCTTTCATTTATTTTTGCAAACTTTAATAGTTTTTCTACTTTTTTTTCAAGAGCTCTATTAAGTATTACTTCATGCACGATATTGTTGTACAATTTCAGGTGTGGCTTATATCATGTACGCTGTTTGTATTCCTCGCACTGATGGAGTATTTCATTGTCCTTTTTGGTATAAGGTACGATAAGCATTGGCGCAATTCAAAAACCCTTAGAACAGGATTGGCATCCCCAACAATTAATTTGGCCGCTAGTGGAATGAGCTCGGAGACTCCAGTAAGTGATGATGAGCATTTTTTAATCGATTTGTTTGTTTACTTTTGAATTAACAGCTAAGGATGTTGCTTTCACTTTTCCTCGACATGTAAGCTAAATTATACGGGGTTTGGATGTGACCAAGGTTACATTTCCTGCAGCCGCTGTCGTAGATGTTTTACTTCAATTACCGGAAGTGATTATTTTAAGGGAAATTTCAGTGGCAGTAATATTGATTGATTTTGTTTTTTTTTTTGCAGGAATAGATGTAAATATAGGTTGGGGTCGTTGTTGGCCAAATTTTCTTAGTCTTGCTTGTTAGCCTTTTTTGATGAATCCTTAATTTAAAGCTCTAAGATAAGTTCTTTCTTTTAAAATGTAGATAGAAAAATATGACTTCTTTATTTCAATCAGCCAATTTGCGTGATAACCACTTTCCAGTTTCTGGTTTCGGGATTTAATTTCCGCTTATTTCCTTATTATGCCAGAGACACAGTGAGTGCTTTAGGAAGGAGGAAAGGGGTTGGAAAGGAGGTGCCGGTGTACATTGGTCTTAAATTCCTGGACATTGCAATGATTTGGAAAGACAGAGTGTGAAAGGGAGTTCCACATTCGCGTAGTACGGCTAAAGAACGATTCTCTATACTTGAGGGTACGACCGAAGTTGGGCTCGAGGGTAAACTGATGGGCATTCCTAAAAGCGCGAGTATTACGGGCGAATTGTTTAAGGGGAGGAATGCAACTGGCTATTTCACTAGAGCATAAACCGTTGAAGTATCGGTAAAATAGGGTGAGGCATGAAACATTGCGCCGATGTTCTAGAGACGTAAATGACTCAACGATGGTCTTGTCAACAATCATTTTGAATGCTCTTCTTTGAATACTGTCCAGAAGACTTAAGTACGTCACTGGAGCACCAGCCCAGACGTGAGAGTTGTACTCAAAGTTGTGGACGTATGTAAGTTTTGTAAATAATAGCCAGATCAGAAGGGGAAAAAATTTTCTTACATCGTCTTAAGAAACCTAAACATCTTGCGGCATTTTTGGTGACATCGCATATATGCTCGTTCCACAAGAGGTGGTCTGTGATGCACATACCGAGAATCTCGAGATGTTCGGTCTCATTGATGCAAGTGCCACTCATGAACAGTGGCAAGGGGGGTATGTCACGCTTTGACGATAGAAGACAGCATTGTGTTTTCGAAGCATTAAACTCTACGCGATTTTGTGTTCCCCATTGTACAATGCTGTTTAGGTCAGAGTTTAATGAGCTTATCATATTTTGCCGTTGCAGTTCCACATCCGAGGAGGAGGGATGTGAGTCTGGAAACGAATAAGAAAAGCTAAGGGTACTATCGTCAGCGAAACAATTTATTGGATTAGAAGTTACAGACAAGAGATCATTGATGAAAATGAGGAAGAGGGTCGGAGACAAAACGGAGCCCTGGGGCACACCAGCATTTATGTTGTGGGTTTCAGACTTGAATCCGTCCAATACAACTTGTATTGAACGATTCGAAAGAAAATTTCTAATCCAACGAAGGAGGGATTCGTCGAAACCGAAAACATGCATTTTCGATAAAAGAGCAACATGCCAGACTTTATCAAATGCCTTTGAAATATCAAGTGCAACAATCTTACTTTCTCCAAATCGATGTAAAGATTTGTTCCACTGTTCGGTGGGATAAACCATCAGATCACCAGTGGACCTGTTGCTGCGAAAGCCGTACTGCCGGTCATTAAGAAGCTTTCGGTCTTCGAGATATTTCTTGAGCTGATAGTTTAACAGCGTTTCCATGACCTTAGAAAGTAGGGACGTAAGTGCAATCGGACGTTGTTTCCGGTTCATATCTTAATTTGATTGCAACGCATTTCAAATTACGTGTCGGAAATGAACGCCACTTCCGTCCGAAAACCGTGTAGCATTTATTTTAACAGAAAACAATACCCGTTAATTGACGCCAAAATTTGAGTACCTATAGTAAGACCAGCAACGCAGAGAATGTTTCCAAAAATCTCCTTGATGTATTTAATACTTACTTAACTTACTTAAGGTGGCGCAACACTCCAGGGTGGACTTGGGCCTCAACCAACAAACCTCTCCAGCCAGCTCGGTCCCTAGCTAGCTGTCTCCAGTTACGCACGCCGAGTTGGTTGAGGTCTTCTTCAACTTGGGCGTGCCACCTGAGTCTTGGTCTTCCTCTACTGCAGGGTGGATTCGAAAACTTTATGGGCCGGAGCATTGGTGTCCATCCTCTTCACGTGACCAAGCCATCTGAGTCTTTGGACCTTCACTCTTTTAGCTAGGTCAGTCGCAGCCGCTATACAGCCCGTACAGTTCGTGGATTAATCTTCTCCTCCATTCACCGTTTATGCATACAGGACCATAGATCTTCCGTAGAACTTTTCTCTTGAAACGGCCTAGAGTGCTCTCATCACCATGCACCATATAGCAGGACGGGGATGATGAGGGTCTTATAGAGCGTCACCTTAGTTGTTCGGGAGAGGGCTTTACTACTCAATTGTTTTAAAAGCCCGAAGAAACAGTGATTAGGAAGAGTTATGCTGCCAAGGTATTCAAAGTCCCTGACTACATCGAAATCATATGCGTCTATATTGTGACGTTTTGTCCAAGTCGTCGGTGTTGGGTATCTTTTCTTGATGACAGCATGTACTTTGTTTTTCCCTCATTGACCGCTAAACCCATTTTTTCACCCTCTGCCTGTATACTCGCAAAAGCACATCACGCCGCGTTCTCCCAATGATATCATTGTCATCGGCGTACGCGAGTACTTGCACAGACTTCTGGAAGATAGTGCCTCTAGTGTTGACGCGGGAGTTCTGCACTATTTGTTCCAGTATGATGTTAAAGAAGTCGCATGACAGTGCATCACCTTGTCTAAAGCCTTTTTTGACATCGAAGGCGTGCGTCGGTGAGGTCCTTACCGACTTTAATGGAGCAGCGTGAGTTCTCCATTGTCATCCTGCTCAGACGAATGAGTTCTGTAGCCTGTAGGGATGTCAAAACTGGACATGGCTTCTCTAAAGATATAGATAAAAAGATGGTAGGTGTCGATTTGGAGTTCTGGAGTCTTTTCCAGGATCTGCCTAAATTTGAATATTTGATCGATGATGGACTTTCCTGGTCATTGAATGGTTCTTCTGCCTGACAGCGGAATTTGATTCGTCATCGCCGTTGAACAGTATGCAGAAGTGGTCCTTCCAAATCCTCAGCATTGACTGTGACTCTACTACGATATTTCCCTGTTGGTTTTTAGAGGCTTCAGTTCGTGTTCGGTAACCTTGAGTCATCCGTTTTACCTCTTGGTAAAACTTCCGAACCTCATTCCTGTTTTTTAGTCTCTCAACATCCTCGATCGATCGCTTTTCATGCTCCCTCTTTTTCTTTCTGAAAAGTTTGTGTTCTTCACTCCTCTTCTGCCCGTAGAGCTCCCGAGCTGATCTCGTCCTCCTGTGCTTGGCTGCATCTACCTGCCTGCATTCTTCATCAAACTGTGGTGGCCGCGTGAAACCCAGCATATCAGAGGCAGCATACCTAATGGCTTCCTTGCAATTCTGCTACTGGTTCCCAATACTCGATGCTGGCTGACTTCTCATGGGGTTACTTGACACTCGATCGGAAAAGGGTCTGGCGATCTCTTGCGATTGTAGCCGTCCGACACGTCATACTTTCTTCTAGCACTTCCTGTTTTTGCCTTTGGTCGAGATATCCGCTGCACTACTTTGGCTTCAACGAGATAGTGGTCCGAGTTGATGTTGGCTCTTCGGAAGGTTCGGACATCAATAATGTTTAAAGAGTGTCTTGCGTCGATCGCAATATGATCAATCTGGTTGACAGTCAAGTGGTCTGGAAACCTCCAGGTCTCCTTGTGGATGTTGAGATGTTGGAAACGCGTACTTGCTGCTACTATGTTTCGCCCCGCTGCAAAATCGATAAGCCTGAATCTGTTATCGGAGGTTTTTTCGTGCAGGCTGTGTTTTCCGACTGTTCCACCAAAGATGTCCTCTCCTCCTAGTTTGGCGTTAAAATCTCCTAAGACGATTTTATCGTCGAAGCTAGGGCATTGCTCGTATGTCTTGTCATCTTTCTCTTCTGTTGGGGCGTGAGCGCATATTAGGCTTATGTTTTTGTATTTACTTTTTAATACTAACAGAAAAACTTGCTAATCTCATTTTATTTTAAATGAAAAATGTCTTTAATTTTTTAGATGACAACATTTCGTCCCCGAAGAAATGGCATGGCTGCAAGAGGATTTCAACTCAATCGTGTCAATCCCGAGACAAAAGAAGTTACAACAGCTAATTCCCTGAACCCAAACATACCAACATCTTCCAATGAAACGATTCCAACTCAACCTCAAACCTCTGAACATGACGATCGAACTACAACCGAAACACTAAATCCCAATCGAATACATAATAGAAGGTAAAAGAACTCTTATGTTCGCCACTCCAGTTCTGACGGGAGCTGTTCTTCAGTTTTTATAGATTCCGAAATGCTGCAGAATATGCCCTTCTCTATGCTGGATCCCAACGTGGCCGATTAGATCAGATATCTTTGGTCCTGTTCCCATTAAGTTTTCTGATCTTCACCATTGTCTACTGGGTGTTGTATCTGAGTGAATCACGCAAGAAGATATGATACGATGCTGTGTGGATGCACTTGTACAATCTTATGAGGTTTTGTTTCATGAAAATTATGATTATTTGCCTTAGTTTTAATTGATAAGTTTGTTCATCATAAATGTAAGGGGAAGGTGGTACTGTACAAAAAGTTAAGAAAATATAAGAAAAAATTAAAGAAGATTCAATCTGAAGGAATACTCCACTGTGCACGTTTTTAAACTCGACGATTTAACGTAGCTCTTGAAAAGTTAATTAAAACTATTTTAGTGTACAAACAAAACTTTTTTCCTTTGACATATCTGCATACTTCCGATTTTCATACTTCCATGTTTCTTTGCTTTATTCTTTGTGGAAGAAAGTTTAACTTATTTACTACTAAGTAGACCAATAAATCAAAGATAAATATATTTTTAAATTTACATAAAAAGTTTACATATTTTACACCTTAAACAAAAAAACAAATAAAGTTTTCCAATATTAAAAATGTGCCTTCATTTTAAATTGAAAATATCATGTAAAATATTTGTTATTAAATTTACCGAGAATTAAAATTAATGAAATTGTAAATTTTTAAAATTAATGTATCTTACTCGAACGCAACAAAAATAAAATAAATTTTATTTTTAAACGATATAGTGTTTTTATGTTCTACCGCATAAGCTGATACCAAATCGGCTTTCCTTGCCTTTAACCTACCCCGAACTCCATTTTATGGAGACATACTACGTTTCCACCTACCATTACTCCAAAGTCTAGCGAAGATGATTAAGTATAAAACCTCAAGGCGATTTAATCACTAATCTACCAAGAGAAGTTTCCTAAATCAACTTCGGATTTCCGTTGACCTCGGATTTAACGACAGGTGTAAAAGTCCATGGTGATTTTCAACCTTATCAATCAAAACAAGATGTGAGCTAAATAACCGTTAAAAGAATTCCTCAATCCTGATGTTGGTTCAGTCAACATTCTCGATGCTCCCTCTTTTTTCTTCTAACCTTGTCCTTCTAGGCAGCGCCGAAATATAGTCTCGAAACACTAACAAGCCTCGGATACGGAAGGAATTAATGATGACGACCCATGCAAACTATTTAAGGACAATTAATTTTTTGCAATTGGAATGTTAGGTCCTTAACAGACCACGTGCAGCCGAAAAATTAGCGGAAGCCCTTGACTGCTATACAGCAGATATAACCGCCATCCAAGAAATGCGATGGTATGAGTCGTGCATCACGACAATCCTCGTCAAGGCTAAATTCACCAACATAAGCCTCATCCGCGCTCACGCCCCCGCAAGTACGCGATTTCCACATCTCGAAAGGGACATGGAAGTCTCCCGATCTCCCTGTAGAGACCATTATGGGAACATCGTAGTCGAACCACAGTCAGTGCTGAGGATATCGAAATACTACTTTTCCAAGCTGTATAATGGCAATGACGAGCAAAATTCCGCAGAAATACAGAACCATTGAATTACAATTCATTCCACCCACCCGACATTGACGAAGTGAAGATATAGCGATATATAACCTTAAGTCGAACAAAGCCGCTGGAGCAGACGGCCTAGCCACCAAATTGTACAAAGCAGCTGCAGATGATTTGGTTAGGAGCATGCACCAGCTCATCTGTATAATTTGGTCGGAGGAAAGCATGCCCGACGAATGGAACCTCAGCATCGTATGCCTGATCATCAAGAAAGGAGATCCCCTGAACTGCACCAACTACAGAGGTATGGTCAAGTACCTTACGTCACCGCAATGTGATATTGACGATCGATTCATCGGGAGTTCTCCATGTTCTTCTATGGATGTTGAGAACAACGTGCTTGCTGCCACAACATTTCGCCCCGCAGCAAAATCAATCAGCCTTAATCCGTTATCGGAACTCATGTCGTGCAGGCTATGCTTTCCGGCTGTTCCACTAATGATTTCATCGCCCAGGACAGTTTTTATATCACAGCTCGGACATTGCTAGTCTTTGGTGTCGTACTATTTCTATCCTGTGGGGCAAGTGTGTGCATATTAGGCTAATATTGGCGAATTTAACCTTCACGACGAATCCGCGTCCAAATAGCCACTTTATAGCGCTCAGTAACAATTAACCATAGTAAATGTCGCAGTTTTTCATCCTCTATTGCCCGTTACATCCCATTTGGTATCTCAAATTTGTGTCATAATTTTTATTGTTAACGAAATATAGCAAAACATAGTCATGAAGTTACTCATCGACAGCGTTGCCAAAATGTGCCTGATCTAGCCATTCGGCCCTTAGTTTTTATTTTGGCCAATCTTTTCATTCCATCAACAAAATTATCGATGTGTTTCCTCCATAAAAAAGTTCCCATATTGAAAATGACACTGAACTCATTTATTCAGACTGATGATTGCTTTTGATTTGTTTTGGATTTTGAGACCCACGACTCCTGGTTTGAGGACGATGTCCTCTCTGGTTTTATACAGCCGGAGTAAAAGGTTTGTAGAGGCAATGATCGCGTGATGAAGATTAATCTGAACTAATCAGCGCACTTCTACTTTTAGCCAGATCAAGCACCACTGTCTTATCGGTGTTTTCATCGTTTGAGAAGGAATGAAGTAGGACTTCCTCGCTTAGAGTGATGCCTAGAGTAGAGTCTTCAGTTTCTATGTCGGAATTACGGTCGACTGGGAGATCAGATTTCACGTCGGATGGCTTGTTAGAGGCTTAAGAGGTCGATGGTTCCACGTGTGGACCTCCATATTGGTGTTCTTTGAAGCATTTCCTTCCGCTGAAGGGGCCTCTGGAGGGGTTGCATTTAGCGAGTCTTCGTCTTTCTTGTAATAATCACGCCTTCGGTCGCGGTCAGTGGAGCGAGTGATTCCATATTGATCACCAAGAGAGCTGATCTATAGCGACCCACTGTCTCATTCTCAACCTTTGGGACTTTCCAGTCGTAAGTAGGCTGGTTTGGATTACATACTCATTTTAATCAGTTTCATGACAATATTTGGGCAGTTGTGTAGAGCCGGGACCATTATGCGTGCTCTTGGTCGGCAAGAAATATTCTCCCTTGTAACAACCTCGAACTTGCCAACCATTGACAGCATCCCTGTTCAGATTGGAAGACTTCTTATCTCCACAGGCGATGAGTTTGATACGATTTTGGTACCATCCTGTGTCTGGGGAAGTCCCGGGTTCTCCTCGAGATGAGCCTTGACGTCTGCCCATTGATCATAAGAGATGTTACCATCCACATGACCCCTGTCAATGACCGTGGCTATGATCTTGCCTCTGAGCGCGTTGCTAAAGGAAAGATCTTTATAGAAGGCTGTTGTGCTGCTGGAATGCACCTTCTGCCTTTTCGCTTCAGGCTTGTCGCCCTCAAGAGACCTATTACGCTTTGACGTTGAGTCGCAGCAGGTTGGTTTGGTGGTTCTGCTAAGGAAGCCCCTGGCTCACTTGAGTTTTCGCATTTGCTACGGGGTTCTTTCCGCCGCTGGTAAGATACCAACTGCGGCTAGAATTCGCTTAGTATTACGCTGATCTCGATCGCCTGTACCTTCGTGGACCTCTTTCTGGCCGACCGTGTCCGTGTGACACAGTTTTGGATCCACCTCCAGAATTAATCGCTACCGATACCAATTGGGGAGCGCCCTCACCCGGCGAGTCATTTCTACATGTCTTATATTTTGCCTCTCCGGTTGGAGTGTCCTTTCTTGGGAAGGAGCGGGGGTGGGGTGGGGTGTTTATTTAGTTTATTTAGACAAATTATTATTATTATTTTTAAACAAATTTTCTCTAGAGTAGTGGACTAGTGGCCCGCATATTTTGGAAATGGCCCCTTAATTTTTTTTCTTTGCGGCAACGCTGCTCATCGATTTAATAAAGCACCAAGCTTACCTGTCATTTTAATTTATTTTCCTGAAGGCCTGCAGCACTCGTACCTTATGTTAAATTCAAAAACAAAAATAAAAATAAATTAAAATTAAAATCAGAAAAACAAAATAAAATTATATTTCATCGATAAAATTTTAAAACTTACACAAAAACTAAAAATAATAAAAGAAAAATTTTAAATTAAGGAAAAAACATTAAAAGTTCTTATTTTATAAGAATCAATGTATTGCAAGTTGTTGCTAATTTATTTTGGCATTTAAGATGCATACAATTTTTTTTATCAATCGCATAAGGTACACATTGCGCCTTGGACAATTCTCAATCGGCCTTAAGAGCGTTTTCTTTAAATATTGATTATATTATTCCAAACTGTAATATTTCTTGTAATACAAAATCAAAAAAAAAAAAATTGGAATATTTACGAACTATTTTGAGGAGAAGGAAAGGGGAAATAAAGTGGCGAAGGACGAAGGATATACAAACTAATTAAATACGTAGCGTTGTTTTATGTAAAAAGTATATAAAAGGAATATTAAGCGGTCGTTTTGATAGTTTCATTTGCCATTCCAGTAGCAGACTTTGCCATTCTCGAATGCTAGATTGATTCGTGGATGGGGCAGGAGTTTACCAATTTTTATCAGTCCAACATTTTCATCTTCAAAGTACTTCAAAAAAAGATACAAGTAAAAACAAATTTTCTTGTAAAAATACAAGCGTCTTACCAAACACTGTTTGATGAACGTGAGGAACTTTTCATTCATTGCAGAATTAATGGCCGGTAGTCGTTGTAAGCTAATAACACAATGACAACCGTTTCAGCAAATACCAAATCGAATTTTGAGAATAACTCACCTTTCATCGTTGCACAGATTCCGTACAATGTATTCACAAATCCTTGTATTGCAGTCGACATCGAATAGGGGAACGCCAAAGTTAACATCGAGCACAGTCCAGGGTTCGCCCAAATCCTCTTCCGACTGTGAATCTAAAGAAAGTTTCTCTTCCGATTGCTGTAAAGGAATTTCAACTGAACCCTGCGACACCAGTTCTCTGGTGGGTTCACATTTTGCCAATTCTGATGCTAGCAATTCATTGCAATCCTCTGACATGAAAACATTCGATGGTGAGCTATGTTGAGGTGTCACCGAGAAATAATCTTCATCGGGACTCTTTAAGTCTGCACGTCTTGTTGGTGTTTGGCGATTGAAACTAGTGACTTCGGAGGGATCTGTGGGCGATGTTAGTTCTGGAATGTGGTTTTTAGTTATAACTGCGGCTGCTGGCAATGGATCAGATGGCGTTTTGACTTCTATTGCACCGCCAGGTAAACTCTTTTTCTTCCCTCGTGGCCGTTCTATGTGCACATCAATGTCATAGCTATCGCAGCCAATATCAGCTACGCCAGTGTTTACGAATGTTATGAAACCACAAGTGTTTTCCAAATCAAGCTGCTGGCTTAGATTTCGTACTGCTTTATGATTCGACCAAATTGTTTGGCGGGGATCTTTCTCGTTAAAGGGGAATGCTTCGTAACGTAATTCGCCTGGCGAACGTATGCCATAGCCTTGCAGTAGAATACAGCCGTTCTTAAGTTGATCGTTAAGATTTCGGAAGTTCTCCGAATTTATAACATAGGAATCGCTATGAAGAATGTTGACCAGCAGTTTGCCATAGCCCAGGAATAAGCGTGGTAGTGTTTTTAGGGTTGTGCCTTTGCAAAGGAGTAAACTTGGCGGTCCATAGCCGGAAATGTGGTAGAAAAACAGTTTTGACCAAAGATGAGAGTTCTCAGAACTTCTATAGAATTGGCCGAAAAATGGAATGTTAAACACATGCGTGTTCAAGCCGGTGAGAGGCGATGCTGATATGATGAATCTGAAAATAATACGTTGGCCATTTTAAATCAAAATAAGACTAACTTGTCTGTGCTTTTCTACACGAATCTTCTTTTAACCTTTTTTCAGTACAACAAAATTGATGCCTTGCACAAAATTATAAAGTCCGATCCAACCCCAAAGTTTTCAGAGCAGAAAAATGATGTCTGGTAATTATGGTTAGTTCTATTTATCCATTTATCAACAGACACTATAAACTCATCATAGAGAATAAAGCTAAGATCTCGATATTAAACCCCTAAACGGAAAAGTCTTATTAATAAAGCTTTACATAATGGCGTGAGTATAGAGCTCCACAAAAAGATTTATCGTTCCTTAATTATCATATGTCTCTTATTCCACAGGTTAACTAACCCATAGAATTAAAGTTAATCTATAAATAAAAATAAAATAAATAAAGTCGCGCGACAAGTCTTGAAGAGCCAAGGCATCAACAATTCTCTGAGTGATACTCTTGGAAATTTTGTCAGTTCTTCGAAAGAGGCAGTACCCGTGTATCTTGCATATCCGTGCATCTTGACATAAAAACTTTATGGGCACCAGAAGGATTCGAACGCACAACGTACAAAACCACTACGCCACGGGCACTACTTAGAGTTAATCTATGGGTTAAAATTTCTCATCAATAAAAACAATTTTTTCCCCGGAATAATAAAGTGACGTTAAGCAAAAATTCCCTTTGGGAAGTTTTTGTTGTTGGTACTTGACTACCGATTTTTAGTTGTCTTTTGCTATATAGACCGCAATTGATTGTGGCTTCATCAAATAAACTGGCAAAGAAGAAGTTTATTTTACATTTTTTTATACCTTCGCTAAACCGCCCGCCACGATGATGGAATAAGTTAGTGTAAACGTCAGTTAAGAGAAATTTTATTACATTGATAGCAGGATAAAAGGTGAATCCATCTCTATTCTGTGTTCATTAATTTGGCTAATATACTAAAAAAAAAAAAAACAAGGCTGTATATCACAAAAACAATCTTCTACTTAAAATTATCACCGTTGTAATATGCTGATTCCACTGACGCTAATCATGAGATTAAGCGAAGTAGATTAAGAACAAATCTCGATTTTTTTCGGATTTGGGGTAGACAAAAACGTAGAATTATACTAAACTTACTATTGTACGCATTATTCTACGTTTTGATCCACTTATATGTAATATAAATAGAAAATTCGAGATTTGTTCTTAATCTACTTCGCTTAATCTCTTGATTAGCGTTAGTGGAATAAGCATATAAGGTGGAATTTTGTGTGCTTCTAATATTAACAAAATATATTTTGTTCACTCAATTTAACGTTTTCTTTCTATGAATGTCACCAAACGTCAGAATAAATCTTAGAGTTCCCGCAGACTGCAGACTTTTTATCGGCCGATAGTTTAGTCGGGTTGGGCTGAAAGTGCGCACACCGAGCCAACTAAACAGTTTGGTTGGTGAACAGGGCGCAGACTATCCAACTTTTCGACGGAACTTTCTACAATCAACAATTGTGATTTGGGCGATGCCATATTCAAAATACACGCACACGACGCCAAATCACAGAGCGAACTGAACTATCGGCCGACTAAACAATTTTCATGTATGCGCAGGCGTGTATGCGCCAATACTGATTAAGCAGTCGGCCGATAGTTGGCCGACAGATTAGTTTGAATGTAATCGGGTAGCACATCAAACTTTTTTATCGGCCGATACTGAATCGCTGTAGTGTGCGCATATGCATACCTCTCCATACTGATTAAGAAGCCAACCAAACTATCGGCCGATAAAAATTCTGCGGTTGCCCTTAGAATGATCACTCAAATCTGATTTATCAGTCTGTGCAGTGTTCAGACTAAGCATTATTTATGCTTAATTTGCTTCTCAAATATGCTGTTTTCACTGACGCTAATCACTAGATTTAATGAAGTAGATTAAGGACAAATCTCCACTTTTCTGGGATTTGGGGTACCTACTTATTAGAACATCAAAACGTAGAATGATAGTACGTTTAGTATAGTACTACGTTTTCATCTACCTTAAATCCCAGAAAACGAGATTTGTTTTTCATCTACTTCGCTAAATCTCGTGATAGTCAGTGGAAACAATGCATAACACCCGATTTCTTTGTTCGTCATTGTCCATTAAGCGTTAAACAGAATGGGTGGGTTCAATAACGTAACCAAAAGGTATCGGATAGCTTTTTGTTATTGTAATCCATAGTAAAAAATAGCAAATACATGACCCATTTTCTGTCAAAAAAAATCCAAAGGTATCTGAGAATTTTTGGTATAACTCGGGTATCCCAGTGATCAGCTGATCAACACATGATTTCTTGTCTTGTATTGGTTGGCGCGCTATTTTATCAGCTTCCAATTTAGAAGAAAATTGAAAGCAATATAAACAAAATGACTATGGATGTTATTTTTAACAATATTTTTTATAATTTAGATGACTCGGAAGATGTTTGCCGACGAATTCAGCCATAAAAAATTCCCTGTTCTCAATCGTTTGATTTGTTGTTTTTTTTTTATAGACGTTTTGACAGCTATCTGTCTCGTACAAAAAGATATCCCAGATACGGGTATCTCAGATAGCCTATGTGTGAGTGCAACTGATTTGAACACAAGCAAGATATTTTTTTTCACTATTGTATCGTCCGTCTTCTGCATTTTTTAAATAAAAACTAAAAATACAAGTGAACAAAAATTCAATACTACGATGATTTGAGATACGCCAGCAGTTGTCATCTCAACATTTTTTCAACTAAACTCCATCTGGAGTACTCAATTCAAATGACGAAAAACCTGGGTCAAGAATTCAAACCTAATATTACGTTTCCACTGAACGATAATCTAGATTATCTTCCAGTTTGATTTAAAATAATCTAGTAGTGTTTCCACTGGATTTTGTTAGATTAGAGCTGTCAAAATTACAATGCCTACAAGCTGTGGACCATAGTAACTGCGATAGTATGCGTGTTTTAACCAATACTATCACAGTAAATATGGTCCTACCACCTCATTTTTGTTGCTGTTTTTTTTCTCAGACACGAAGTTACAGTAAAATGAAATTTGCGGTATCCGGAGGGTAAAACGTAAGTCAGTTTCCGATCTCCTTTTGTCTCTTCTTTTTTGTCTTTTCTTCTCTCCTTCTTCCACCGATTCCTTGGAAATTGGAAAATGAGTCCGTTCAGCACAGTCCAAATCAAGTAGATTAATTTGAAATCTTGAATCGAGATGATTAACTTTTGTATGGTAAATCTAGTGATTTCGAATAGATTTCATGTAGATTTGAGATAATCTCAGATTATCGTTCAGTGGAAACAGCTTATAATCCAACTCGAGTTCTCGATTTTGCTTGTAAACGGGATGAGTTTGAAATTTCCATACAAATTTCAGCTGTCGTTTTCGGCAACTGGCGACAGGCGACTGCATTCAGTTCAGCTCTTTGAACACTTATGAAAACATATGGCCTTTTCCAAAATAAAAAAAAGAAGTGCTTACCCATCATTATTTTCACTCCCTCAGGGAGTGAAATCGTCACTCCCTACTTTTTCTTGGAGTGAAGGAGTGATAACACTCCCTTTCACAAAATGAATTCCAAAAGTCGTTGACAGGGAGTACACTCCCAAAAGTAGTTTTGGAAAAGGACATTAGTTAAAACGTTTAAAGTTTTAATCCATACTTACATTTATCATATAAGCACTATTCACATGACCACGAACAACGACCAACGAATGAACGAAAATTCGTCGATTTTGACATTTTTTTCATATGAGTTTTTAATTCGTTGCGAATGAACCACCAAAACACAAAGCAAGAATGATTTTTGAGGTTAGACGCGCGCGAATATTTTGTTCGTTGGGAGTGTGGATGATGTGGAACGCGAACAGAGTTTGGCAGTTCGTATTAACTACAATTCCTTTCGCGACGAAAACATTTGTTTTCTCAAATTTGTTAATATTTGAGATTAAAAAGTAAATGTATGCATCATAAATCAAACATAAACTATACTTTAATCGTTTTGTTGAGAATTTGAAAGAAAATACGGCTTCAAACGTATCTAAAATCACTTTTCTTCATTCATTCGTCGTTCGTTGGTCGTGCTCATGTGAATAGTGCTATAAACCAACATACGATAAAGCCTGCCAACATTATAAAACCCCTAAGAAACTTAAACCATGGCTCAACATAAAACCCTCACAAAGTCCAAATGCATTAAAAATAATTTAAATATCCATTTTGATACACCCTGTTCATTTTATCCAGAAACAAGAATGAAACTTGTTTTCTGTTTTTGTTGCTGCGCTCTGCGCTCAGCTGTCATTTTACTGTCACTTTTTATACAAAAGTGTGACGTTTCTTTACAAAAACACAAAAACCAACAACAAAAAATATGTATATCAACTTTTTAACAAAAAAAAAAATATTTTCAGTTTCAGTTCAGCATACATTTCGGTCGACTCTTCAACAGTCGTACATCTAATTTTGATCTCATTAGTTTGAGATTCATTTATAACAATAAAAAAGAATACATAAATAATTATACATATACCCCACTTTCCTCCCTCAATCATTTGATTGCTAAATTGATAAATTGGAAACAAAATAAAATTTGGAAGAAAAAAAACCTCAATTGGATAAAATCGATTGATCGCCTTCCTACATAATAAGGAAAAAAGTACACCACGAAAATTGTTAATATTGTGAATAAGAATTTGTTTAACAAATAAAAAAAGATAATTTATTTGAATAAAAATGTTTTCCATCGTGCTACCAAGAATATCGAGGCAATCGACGACAGCAGCGGCGGCATTTAGGTGAGTTGTAGAGCTGAACAAAAGAGGCTTATTACTTTCAGCAAGAAAAAAACGTATTTGTTCTAATTGGAATCGTCTACAATTGGGTAAACTGGTAGATCAACAACGACATTGTGTGCAAATTAACAAGACAGACTTTTTACATTTGAACAAATTGATTGACCCAAAAATTAGTGGAACGGGATGAAGAAAATATTGACAGCAAAATAATTCAATCTTACATAAGAATCTCGCTGCCTTCATTAACTTTAAAACATCATCGTTACGTGAGGGGTGCGGATTAGACCTAGAAGTAGAAGAGCTTGAAATGCATTGGGCAAGTCTAGAGAGGGGTATACCCGTTTGTTTTGTTGTAACCAGATTTTGATTTTTGTTTGTGCTTTTTTAATAAAAATCAATTCTATTATACGAAGTACGTTTTTGTTGCTATAAAATGTTTCACCTTTTTATTTGTCTACAGAGAACCGCAGTTGAATGTTATCCATTCAAATGGGAAAAAAACGTGATAAAAGCAAAAATATTAATTGGCAAGAATGTGTACCTCACACATAAAAATACAATGTTGACCGCATTAACTTTGTTCGTCAAGAAAATGACAAAGCTGCGACAAAACAATAACAGCAAACAAAAAATTTCCATGCGAAAACAAGAAATCACAAGTTGGGCACGAATCGAAAAGCTAGTTAGTCCGGTGTTTGAATATTTTGCTTCGTATCGATTTTTTCACAGTTCATGGTCTTTGGGTTAGGAAAAAAACCCACATCTAGTTGTGTGCATACACAGCTATGCAATGCAAACAGGAAAGATGGAAAACACTTGAAGAAGAGTTAGGTTAACTTTAGCTCTCTGAAGGAGCTCAATAAGTTTCCTTAATTAAAACACAAAGCAGAAAACCAAGGACTTAGGGGGAGTCGCTTTTGTAGAGGGAAATCCAACGATGCAGGAAGTACTTGCTAAGCAAACTTTAAGCACACTTAACAGATCTCACTGCTAACACATTTTTAATGACTAGTTTTTGTTGTTGTTGCTGGTTCAGGCTTTTGAATAGGAAGTAGGAATATCACATGATCGTATTTAGTCAAATCAAAATCGTTGGTGTGACTTTTTTGTTATTTTAATTTCGGCACGAGCCAATTTCAAGCGAGTTCTGATGAATAAACTTAAGTTCGATTGTTTTGCACGAGTTATAAAGTAACCACAACAGTGAATGAGAAATACGTCATCGCCACAGAAGCTCAAATTACTGGCATCGAATATATAGCCCACATTTAGAGCCATTTTCTTCACTAAAAGTTGAAGTCAACTAGAAGATTTTTATGCCGTTTTTAATTGGCAATCTGGAATCGAAAAAGAAGCATTCTGTTTTTGAAATCAGAAGGGAAATTCTCTTCTTTTCAGACTTGTGATTTTGTTTTTCTTCACTAAAAGTTGACCGTTTCAACTTTCGATTCTCAACTCTCGAGTTGATCAACTTCTGGTTTTCTCAACTTCCGAAAATAGTAGAAGAACCGGAGAGTTTGCTGTCAAATTCTAATTTGTAACACATTAGGTCCGTTCTTTTACTTTTTGGGCAGTTTGTGTAAAAACTGTCAAAAATCTTCCCCACTCCTCGAAATTTTGTGATTCACACAAAAAGTAAACCAACGCTTCACACCAAAAATCTGCCGAATGCACAAAATTCAATGTACTTCTTATGGTTTGACAGAACTTACACAAACTGCCACAAGAAATTTTTGTGGCTAAAATCGGCAGAGAGGGGAAATATTTTTCTCCTTCAAAAGTGACAGATTTTACAATAAGTGGCAGTAAACGAACGAAAAAGTGGGAGTATATGGCAGTTTTGGGCAGTTTTAGGGAGTAAACGAACGGACTTATTTTGTTGCATCTTCTGTCAAAAATTATTCTCGGTTTCGGTGTAAAAGTACTAATACTTTTAAAATAAAATGTTTCGCGAAAATTATTATTGGAAAAACCATCCATCGTCTGCTTCCGAAAGCTCCGTCTGTATTTTGTTCTCGACAATTTGGCTGTTTTGTAAGGCATTTACAACCAACCAGTCTTTCTTCTCTGCCGAATAAACAATTTTCGGAAGCTCGATTTTTTGGGCCATCTTTTATTTATTAATATTTTATATTCGAATTCCACAACGAACAAAACACAACTTGAACTTTTGAATAACTCGCACAGATTAAATGCAAATCTAAAGTTGAAACAAACGCAACGTAAACGTCAAAAATTTCCCAGGGAAATTTCAAAAAATGCAAGTAGGCCAACCAGTGTTCCCAGGTTGAGGGGAAAATCACCATTCTTGCCGATTTTTTTCAGCTTAAGGGGAAAAAAAGGGGACGGGGATAAGTAAGGGGAAAAAATCCATAAAAGGGGAAAACAGCTTAAAACTTTAATGAAAACAAAACATTTTTTTTTAAATGCACAATATTCCATTTGAAAAAAATTTAGTAGCATTTGCTTCGGACGTGCCAGTGTTATGGTGGGAAAACAAAATTTAGTCTCGAAACTTTTCAAAGATGTCATTCCAAATTTGTTCATCATGCGGAGTGTGTGCCATTCGTTCCATCTCGTGGCAA
This sequence comes from Sphaerophoria taeniata, assembly GCA_943590905.1. NCBI lineage: Eukaryota > Metazoa > Arthropoda > Insecta > Diptera > Syrphidae > Sphaerophoria > Sphaerophoria taeniata. The sequence goes on along the minus strand of OX016540.1, from coordinate 18,640,668 downwards.
ACAACGCCTTGAAATTCCTGCCTGACGAAATAGAAATTTGTTGTCGCGAAATCTTCTCGCATTTCAATTGCAGTGCCAAAAGACAACATGGTTTTAAGGAATTTCAAGCCTTTTGCAACGTTAAGCCATATCGCAAACACAATGGCTGTCCCTGCATATGGTTATCAAAAGACTTATTGAGTAATACCAAGCTTTAGTATTGTATTTTTTGGAAAGTTATCTGGAAGATTCTATTAACAAAATTCAATGTGAAAAAATATACAGGGTTCTTGGAAAACCAACAACAGTTTTATATTTAGAATTTTTAGATTTCTTCTTACCTTTTTTCAAGAAACTGAACCTTGAAATGCAATCGGAAGACGTTAAAATTCATATTTTATTTGACCGAGTTGAACTGACACTTAAGACACTTGCTGATTGTTTATTTAAATGCGAATATTTAAATAGTATTCCAAATATTTTTGAAATTGATTTTGTATTTCATTAAGTTATTATCTATTCAACTCTATTGTGATGAAACTCATCAAAAATAATGTTTTTTTTTTCGTTTTGAAGTCCCCTTTTTGAATTGTTTTTCTTTTTGTATGAATATGTATGAAAAAATAACCAATAAAATTTTATAAAAATTACATGAAAATCCTAATAACTTTTTTCGGGGAAAATTAGGGATTTTTTTTCGTTCAAGGGGAAAAATAAGTGTTTTGGTGTCAGAAAAGGGGGATTTTGTTTTTGAAAACCTGGGAACACTGAGGCCAACTTTTAAATTTCAATTCTCGAGTTGAAATTAAAAATGGTGAAGAAAAACAAATTTTAACTTGTCACTCAACTCTCATGTTTGAGTCAACTCTAGAGTTGGCAGCGAAGAATTCTCATTTCGAATAAAATAAAAGTACAAACGATGTGACAAAATGTGTATGGCAATTCAAAGAATTCAAAAATGGAAATTTTTTCGGCGCCTACTACGATGCTCGATATTAAGAAAGGTTTGGCCGAACTCGACCGAAGCCGAATGATGTCGATCGGCCTGGGCTACGTGGCACATTCGGTTTTGAATGACGTCTACATTGATTTGCAGTGTGGACGGTGCCGAACAAAAATACTTTGAACAAAACGCTACCGAATAACACGTACCAACATTTCTTTGAAATCATTGAATATGCACTTCAGACAAAAATACAAATAGAACTGTAAATTTAACGACAAACCAAAAATCACGAGCTGTCAACGAAAAAGTGAAAAGATCGGTTCGGTATCGGCACGTCCACACTTCATAATTCGGTTCGGGTTTCCGTCATCGGATCCATTTGATTCGGTTTGAAATCGGTTCGGTTCGGGCTGGCTTCCGGCATGAACCAAATGCCGATCGGGACGTCCAGACTCATTCGGCTTGGCTGATCGGCATGGGCCGATCGGCGTCATTCAGCATAATATGGACGCGCCTTAAGCTTCGGTCGGACACGGACACTACATTTCGAGCTTGAGTTGTACTCGAAATCATATACATATATGTTGCCGGTACTCAAGTACTCAATAAATAGTCTTTCTTTGGGTCCAGCATTTCAAAAGAAACCGAACTTCAACGTAAAATGCTTTGATCCAAAATTGACAAAAGTTACGCAAGTCCCTGTCCTCAATTTAAAACCCCTAGATCTCTTTGTTCAAGAATCTGCAGCTAAAAGTGCCTTGCAACTTAGTCAGACTAAAGTCTGGAAAAACAGTTCTATAGGACATGCTTCATAAAGTTATGGGTCATAGTACTACGACAGACTATAAAACTCCCGAACTAGATTTTCACAAACCATTCCATGCTGGCTTTCCAAGCAGAGAGGAATGGATGGATAACATACCATACTCCAGTGAGTCATCAATAGCTATATATAGATGGCTCTAAGATGGATGGTGTAGGTGCAGGCTTCTATTCTGAATCTCTCAAGTTAACCGACTTGCTTAGGCTTCCCGACTACAGTAGTGTCTTCCAAGCAGAGGTCCTGGCAGTGACAACAGCTGCTTTAATGATGGCGATACCACGAACTGATATCACTTTTAACATTGATAGCCAAGCGGCAATAAAAGCGATTACAGCAACTGAGGTAAAATCAAAGCTTGTTCCATGCTGCCGCGAAGAACTTAAGGTTCTTGGCGCACAGCATAACATCAGACTCTGCTGGGTCCCAGGCCACAGCGATATACCAGGCAACGAGAAAGCCGATGAATTAGCAAGATTAGGATCAATGCTTGACGCAAGACAAGCTCAGTTAGTCAGCATTCCACCCTGTCATTTAAAGCAGGAAATTTCAAATAGAGTAACTGTTACGGACGATGAAAGGTGGAACACCTGCGGCACTACAAGAAAGATCTGGCTCTTTTTTAACAAACAAAGAACGGAAACATTGACATTGACATTACAGTACTTCGCACATGAATGATACGAACTACAGACACATAGCAGCACTGGCGACTGGGGCCATCGGCTGGAGAACGGAAGCAATTATGCAATTAATCAAGCACTTCGACCTATTGTAAGTATAATCAGCAGACATAATCTGTTAAGGCCCCGACCCATAGAATTCGTTTCATCCGTTCCGGCAACGCATCCGTGTACGTTGCCGGATGCGATGAATTTGAGGTGACCCAATGAATGCGTTGACGTTTTTGACAGTTGTTGTCAAAAGTCTACAAAAAAGTCATTATTTTATAAATAACTTTGAAAAATAATAATTTGAATCTCATTTACCTTTCAAATTACTCACAGGCCAACCAGAAAAAAATAAACTGTTCGCTATTCGCTAAGTCCCCTATTACACGTTGACTCACGACTCACGACTCACTTTCGAGTTCCCTTATAAATTTGTATTCGGTGAGGCAAGCGCTATTACACGTTGACTCGTGCCCCATGCCTCAAATTCGACAATTATTGTTTGTTTTGTTTTAAATGCTCCTTCTTCTGCTCATACGGAGTTACACACTTTTCTGGTTTTCAAACAAATCCGATGTTGTTTATCCCAGCAACAAGAAAATCGAATGAAAAAGAACAGCATAAAACGAATATGAGAAAAAAGAGACGTCAAAGTGAGTCTACTAAAAATTTGCCCGAGACTCACCGGAAATTTTTTTTGGCATCTCATTTTCTCACATCTGCTTTCTTTTTCGCACTCATGTGAGTCGTGAGTCGTGAGGCATCGTGTAATAGCAGACTAACTGTTTACTATATTTTGTTTTCAATCTGTCACTTTCATCGCATCTGCCGGAGGGGAAAAGTTAAAAGTTCGGTTACTTTGTCCGTTGCGTTCACTGCATGCGTTGCTTATAGGCAGCATCCCATAACAACGTGTGTTTAATCCAGCTGTTAGTGCAATACGTCGACGCAACGGATGAAACGGATTCTATGGGTCGGGGCCTTTAGGATATCATAAGAAAATATGAGAATCAGTTCAGATGATCTATGCAGAGGATGCGGTGATGAGGAGGTGCATGAAGACACTTCACACTTTCTATGTCACTGCCCGCACTTTTTCACAGCAAAGGAAGAAATTGCTCGGCAATTATTTCTTCGGGGACTTAGAAGAACTCTCTAGTACTCCAGTTACTAACATTTTGAACTTCATCAATGCCTCCAAATGGCTCGATTAACTGAACACATAGCTTGAGTAGCAACACTCCGGGTATCACAATGGATCTGTATTGATCCAAGTGTGACGGTAACGACATCAACTGTCAGCCCCTCAACCTAACCTAACCTGTCGCCAAAGGTAGAAGGCATCACATTTCCAGCAAAAAACTCACTGCAAAGATCATCCAAAAGTTGATTGGTTCAATGCCCAAAAGAAAATTTAGTACCGGCAGAAAAGAACAACAAATAAAGTAATTAACTGCAAAAACGCAAAAACAAAACGTAAATAAAACACATCAGAAAATTGTGTTTATTCAGTTGCGGGTGGCGTCGTCGTCGTCGTCAGGTTCACTTACCCTTCTCCACAAACTCTCGTACAGAAAAGAATTTGTACTGAAAGCCAAGCTGTCGCTTTCTGTATCTCCTTTCGCTTATCACTCAAGGTCATCCCCTATCACAAGACATTTCGGCTGTCTTGGAAGAGGGCTTGGCTTTTATTGACTCAAATTACATTTTCGATAAGAAACCGAGTTGCCAGTATTATTTTTTTATTCACCATCGAAAAAGCAAGAATTTAAAAGAAAACTTTCAAAACAAATTCCAGATATAACGAACGCTGCATCAGTTCGGTTGTGCATGGTGCCAACCTGCCCGATACTGGTATCGTCAACGAACCAATTCTCTCCTACTGCAAGGACTCACCCGAACGAAATGCTCTCAAAGCTGCCCTCAAATCGACCGCAGCCAAGTGCGAAGAAATTCCCATCGTCATTGGCGGACAAGAAATCAAAACAAACAGCGTACGCTATCAAGTGATGCCACACGATCATTCGCACAAAATTGCCAAATTCTATTGGGCCGATCAGAAGCTAATCGAGAATGCAATCGAAGTTGCATGCGAAGCACAAACCAAATGGGATCGAACACCGCTAAGTGAACGTGTCAAAATCTGGAATCGAGCTGCCGATCTAATGGCAACCAAATATCGTCAGGAATTGAATGCGGCCACAATGTTGGGACAGTCGAAAACTGTTATACAAGCTGAAATCGATTCGGCAGCTGAGTTGGTCGACTTTATACGGTAAGCTAAGATTTTATTGGCCAAATTTTCCATGTGTTTTACTTATCCTCAACCAAAAAACAAACAAAACACCAAAACAAACAACATAAATGTAGAATGAATGCGTACTTTCTGAAAGAATGCACAAAATATCAGCCAATTAGCGAAAATGCCAAAGTGACTAAGAACTCGATGAGGTATCGCGGTATCGATGGTTTTGTTGCTGCTGTTAGTCCATTCAACTTCTCGGCAATTGGTGGCAATTTGGCTTATACCCCTGCTCTAATGGTAAGCTCTTAAGGATTCGATGAATTAAAACACATTCCTTAATTTCGAATTGCAGGGTAATGCAGTGCTGTGGAAGCCATCAGACACTGCTGTGCTGTCGAATTGGCGAATTTTCAAAGTGATGCAAGAAGCCGGTGTACCCGATGGGGTTGTGAATTTCGTACCGGCTGATGGGCCGGTCTTTGGTGATACGATTACCAAATCGCCTCATTTGGCTGGCATTAATTTTACTGGTTCAGTGCCGTAAGTTGTTGTTGGGGGATTTTGTTTGATTGTTTTGGATTTTTCATGGGATTTCTTGTTGCAGAACATTCAATCGATTGTGGAAGCAGGTTGCCAACAACATTGACAAATATGTGAATTTCCCGCGATTGGTTGGAGAGTGCGGTGGCAAGAATTTCCATTTCATACATCCTTCGGCTGATTTAGAAACCGCTGTGGCGTCGACTATTCGCGGGGCGTTTGAATTTTGTGGACAGAAATGCTCGGCCTGTTCGAGGTTATATGTTCCCGAGTCCCTCTGGCCCAAGGTAGGTTACTGCTTCTTTAGAAAACTCATTTTGAAATGATTTCATTTGCAAGATGAAAGCTGGACTTGTGGAAAAAGCATCCAAATTGAAAATCGGCGACGTGCAGGATTTCTCATCGTTTGCAGCAGCAGTTATCGACGAAAAGGCATTCCAGCGCATCACCTCGTACATTGAACACGCGAAGAAGAATTCCTGCACCGAAGTACTAGTCGGTGGAACATATTCAGATAAGAAGGGATACTTTGTGCATCCAACCATTGTCGAGAGCAAGGACCCACACGACAAACTAATGACAGAGGAAATTTTCGGACCCATCCTGACTGTGTACGTTTACAAGGACAGTGCTCTGGAAGACACTATGAAAATGGTAACGACATCAACGCCATTCGCACTCACCGGTGCTGTATTTGCAACAGACGAGTAAGTATCAGTTTTTCTAAGTGAACCCAAATGCATTCAATTCGTTAAAAGGTCCTTCCTAACACATGCCCTGGATAAATTCAAAATGGCTGCTGGTAACTTCTACATCAATGACAAATCAACCGGAGCGGTTGTTGGCCAACAACCATTCGGAGGCGGTCGTATGTCTGGTAAGAAAGAAATTCCCTGTTTTGTATATTTCAAAACGACTGACATCATTTTGTTTTTAAAGGAACAAACGATAAAGCCGGTGGTCCACACTACATTCTGCGTTGGACATCACCACAGGCAATCAAAGAGACATTTGTTCCCCTACCCGATGTTGAATATCCCTATATGAAGGAATAAATACCACAAAAAATACTCTTTATTCTCGATTAAATGTTAACTATTTAAATAAACCGTTAATTAAAGACAATAAGAAACCAAACAAAGCTTAAAGGAAAGTGAAAAAGTAAACGTTGTTGTTGCAAACAGGGGGCTAAGTTATATAGTTTCACATAATATTTATCATAGCATTTCACATAAGCAGTAAATTATTATTATTAAACAAATTACTATAGTCGTGTGTGTGACTTTGTGTCTAATTAAAGTGTAAATCCATAATAAATGAAATTAAATAATGTAGAAAAGCTTTTAAGCACCGATTTGATCTTGTTTGAATTTAACTAGCTGATAAGTTGATTGGCCTTGAGCTGATTATATCGGCAACATGCAAGCGAAGTGTGATTTCTGCTTAGAATGCAAACAGCAGCAAGTACGCTTTCTCATTTTATTATCAATGTCTGGAGTGCGCTTGAAATGCAAATGAGGTAGTTAAACAGCAGGCTTGCGACAAGTACGCTCTTTATTTCATTTTAAATATCTGTTTATTAAACCATTACAGATAAGTACCGTACAGACGTGTTATCAGTTCAGTACCGTGGAGCTTTGTCAAGGTAAACAGAATTAAGTAGAGCGTTTATTCGGCCCTATCGAGGTAACCGTCGGAGCGGAATTTTCTCCGATTTCCTCCGAATCGGAGACATTTTGCTTGTCGGAGAACTACCTCGAAGCAAATTTCGGAGGAAATCGGAGAAAATTCCGCTCCGACGGTTACCTCGATTGGGCCGATTGCATTCATCTCTGTTATGAGAAATTATCTGTGCGAAACCACCAGCAGACTTCAAAACGAAGAGTGCAGAGTACAATGTGGGACTCTCTGCAACGAACTTGCTTGATGAAGGCGAGGTCACTGCTAGGAACATCCAAAGGAAACTACCAACGCGAAAAGGAGACATGGTGGTGGAGTGATGAAGTCAAAGCAGTGATATCAAGGAAAAAGACCGCTTTCCAAGCTTGGTCCAAATGTCCTCCTCATAATAGAGATGAAAAAGCACGACTCGAAGTGGACTACAAACGCTACAAGAAGGAAGCAAAGAAGAAATGCGCCCAGCATAAAGCAGAGAGTACGGAAAGTATGTATCGCGAGCTTGGGGAAATATCTGATCCAGCTGCTGATGCAAACCAGACTCTCCAGGAACTGCGACATGCCAAGATGAATAAGGGTGCAGCTATCTTCAAAATTGCCGCTCAAAGGAGAAGGAATGCTCAGGAAATACATTCACCAAAGTTCATTAACGATGCTCAAGGCCTACTGTTTGTGAATGACGACAAAATTCTTCACAGGTGGCGACAGTATTGTGATGAACTCCTAAATGAGCAATTTCCCAGGATATACTTTCCAAAAGCCGAACCTAATTTAGAAGAAGTACCCGACCTTACAGTCGAAGAAGTTAGCGTGGCGGTGAAAAACTCCAAGAAAGGAAAAGCGATTGGTCCAGACGAAATACCTTTTGAGTTCTGGAAGAAGATGGGAGACATTGGGTGTAAATGGCTCAGGATTCTCATCTCCAAACTCATTAGCGGTGACTAAATGCCAAATAAGTGGAGAGAAAGTTACCTTCTCCCAATCTACAAAGGAAAGGGGGACACACGAAACTGCGACAACTACCGATCGATTAAGCTGATGTCACACACCATGAAGATCGTTGAACGGATTTTGGATGGCCGATTGCGAAAAATAATACGGCTGTCTGATGACCAGTGCGGGTTTGTCTCGGGTAAATCAACCACAGATGCCATACAGAGTCTAATATGGGTGTCCCTGAGACAGCGAGGGGTTCCGGAAATCTACGTGCGGATGATCAAGAAAAAATATACGAGGAAGTAAAAACGAAGGTAAAATGCCCCGCAGGAGTCACTGAAGAGTTCGGTGTGAGAAGTCGGTGTGCACCAGGGAAGCGTCCTGAGTCCTTTGCTCTTTATCACAGTCCTTGACTTTCTGCTTGAAGGAAAAGTGACCGATCCGAAAGTGAATCAGTTATTCTTTGCTGATGATGGCGCCATCATAAGTGAAAATCCAACATCCTTGCAACGAGCACTTGATGTATGGTTGGATGTTCTGGAGGGAAGTTGGTACCGGATAAGCGCGAAAAAGACAGAATATCTCTGCTGTCCATTTTCTGACCCAGACGGCCCTATTCCGGACATTTACCTGAATGGAACAATACTTCCCAAGTGCGAAAAGTTCAAATACCTTGGATCTATGATCAACAACCAAGCTTCTTGTGATGACGACATCAGCCACCGAATAAGTGTAGGGTGGATGAAGTGGCGCGAAAACTCTGCCATCTTCTGTGACCGAAAAATGCCCCCTAAACTGAAAGGAAAGCTCTATACTGCAGTTGTTCGCCCAGCACTTACATACGGTTCACAATGTTGGACAATGTACAAAACGTATGAGATTAAACTGACAGCAGCTGAGATGAAAATGCTTCGTATGACAGCAGGAGTAACAAAGCTTGATCGAATCAGAAGCAAGAAAATCCGAGGAAGTCTTCACGTCAAAAACACCGTCTTGGATAAAATACAGCATGACCGTTTAAGCTGGGACTGTCATGTACAAAGAAGAAACCCTGAGAACCCAGTTCAAAAGGCGATCGCTTACGACGTTCCAACGCAATCGCGAAGAAGAGGCAGGCCTAAGAACTCATGGAGAAGACAAATGCAACGACAACTGCATTCAGTTGGCCTTAGACATGGAACAATTCAAAATCGAGAAGCCTGCCGACGTTTCCTGAGGTCAACCCGGCGAACCCCACATGCGGAGCCGTAGTGTGAAGCAGTAGAGTGGGAGAGTTGTGACCCCATCCGAGATCATGACTATCGTCGATAATGGAGAAGAAGAAGATAAATTGATTGGCCTTGAGCTGATTATGTCGGCGGCAACATGCAAGCGAAGTGTGATTTCTGCTTAGAATACAAATAGCAGCAAGTACGCTTTCTCATTTTATTTTCAGTATCTGGAGTGCGCTTGAAATGCAAATGAGGTAGTTAAACAGCAGGCTACGCTCTTTTTATTTCATTTTAAATATCTGTTTAATAAACCATTACAGATAAGTACCGTACAGATGTGTTATCAGTCAGTGGAGCTTTGCCAAGGTAAAGAAAATTGAGTAGAGCGTTTATTACATTCCCTCCATGGGGTAAGCCTTGACGTGGCGGTGCGGCTTACGGTAACTAAAGGGTTTTCCAATAAGAGGTGTTACTTTGAATAGCCCGCTATTTCGGTAGCTGTCACTTTTGAAGCTGTCATTTTTTGACATTTGACAAGTATAAACGGAACGATACACGCTTCAACAACGCATAGAAAGTATTAAAATTCACTACAAAAATGGTGAAAATTTGGCAGAGACGGTTCGTAAAACTAAAACATTTTTGGGTCGTCGTGAAGCACCTTGTCGGACAAATTCGAGCTGTTGGGACAAGTTAGTGATGTGAAGAATAAAACCCGTGCACGTCGCTCAAGAACAACTGAGAATATTGCTGTTGAAGAAAACCCAGGTTTGTCCATTCCTCGTCGTTCTTTGGAATTAGGCATTCCACAAACGTCATTACAGCGTATTTTGCATAAAGACTTGGGTCTTAAGGCTTATAAAGTTCAGTTAACACAAGAACTCAAGCCGGCTGATCATCAACAACGTCGTGTCTTTGCTGATTGGATCCTTGAAATGCATGAAAATGATCCGGAATTTCATCGAAAAATCATCTTGACTGATGAGGCCCATTTCCACCTCGGAGGCTACGTCAACAAGTAAAACTGTCGCATCTGGGGCTCGGAAAACCCAAGAGTTATTATTGAAAAGCCTCTCCATCCTCAACGCGTGACTGTTTGGTGCGGTTTATGGTCCGGCGGGGTCATTGGACCTTACTTTTTCGAAAATGAGGCTGGAGCAACAGTAACGGTCAATGGATTGCGCTATCGAGAGATGATTAATGATTTTTATGGCCGGAATCGGATGGTATTGGTCGGGACAGCGTTTACTTTCAACAAGACGGCGCTACGTGCCACACAAGCAATGAAACCATCGATCTTTTACGGGAAAAGTTTCTGGACTGTGTTATCTCTCGAAGAGGTACCGAGATCTTGTGATTTAACACCTTGCGACTTCTTCCTTTCGGGCCACGTGAAAGATAGGTCTACGCCAACAGTCCAGCGTCGATTCAAGACCTCAAAGATGGAATTCGTGAGGCTATCGAGGACATAGGGCAGCCACTTTGCGATTTGGCTATGGAAAATTTCATGAAAAGGATATGGTCCCGTGGTCGTGGCGGCCATTTGGCTGATGTTGCGTTCCATTATTAACGGCATACCTTCCTCTTTATAATGAAATAAACATCCGATAATTTATCTCAAAAAATTCCATTTTTCTTTGAATATCAAAATAACACCTCTTATTGGAAAACCCTTTACTACGATGAAGCTTAGAGCTATGCGATCGCGAAACTTATTTTCGCAGAAGGGTCTCCCATGGTCGACAGGTCGAAGCTGTTACTACTAATTACCCCACAACGAAGGAGTGTTCCCACCAAGGCACTCCCAACGAGGGACGGTAGTGGATGAATTTCTTTTTTGGAATCAACGGTGGCGTCTTCAGTTCCAGTTAGGCCGAACTACTTGGTGAACACCTTTACGGGCTACTTTGTCTTATTTGAAGCCCAGACCGTAAAAGGAGCGGTTTTTCCGGCTCTTCTACTTGGAGTCACATCAAGTGCCTGGTACTCCAGGTTGGGGGTTGTACGTCGGGGTGACTTCCCGCCTACGTAGAAAAAGATTTAGTTGCGAAACAACAACAGGCCTCGGAAACGTACGGATACACTGATGACGACCCAAGCAAATGAATTAAGGACAACGAATTTCGGATATGCACGTGGAATGTTAGGTCCCTTAATAGACCGCATGCTGCCGAACAATTAGCGGAGACCCTCAACTGCTACAAAGCAGACATTACCACTGTCCAGGAAATGCGATGGCATGGACCGGGCAAAAGGAGGATGAAAAACTGCGACATTGTTACCGGGAGCAACAACACCGACTCTTTGGATGCGGATTCGTCGTAGGAAGCAGACTCAGGCAAAAAGTCTTGAGCTTCAAATGTGTAAGCGAACGCATCACGACGATCCGAATCAAGGCTAAATTCGGCAACATTAGCCTAATATGCGCGCATGCCCCCGCATGTCCAGCATTCTAGATGTTCGAACTTTCCGAGGAGCCAACATCGACTCGGACCACTATCTCGTCGTAGCCAAGGTAGTGCTACGAATATCCCGACAACGGCCAAAAAACAAGGAAATGCTGCTAGAAAATTCGACGTCGGACGGCTACAATCGCAAGAAATCGCCAGATCCTTCTCTGATCGCGTGTCAAGTAACCTCTTAAGGAGTCCTATGCCGCCAACATCAAGTATCGAAGACCAGTGGCAACATTGCCAGAAAGCAGTTAGAGATGCCGCGTCTAATGTGCTGGGTTTCACACAGCCACGAAAACGATACCCCTGGTTTGACGAAGAATGCAGGCAGGCCCATGCAGCCAAGCAGGAGGCATACAAAGCGGCGCTGCATAGAAGGACAAGAGCTGCTCGTGAATCGTGAGCAAAAGAGGAGAGAGGAAAGCAGCCGGCTTCTCAGGAGAAAAAAGAGTGAGCATGAGAGGCGTCAGATCGAGGATGTTGATAGAGCCAACAGTAGGAATAAAGTTCCGAGGTTTTATCGGAAGGTGAAACAGCTGGCTCAAGGTTATCGAGCAAGAACCGATGCCTGCAGAGATAAACAAGGGAACATCATAGTAGAATCGCAGTCAATGCTGGGGATTTAGAAAGACCACTTCTGTAGACTGTATAATGGCGAAGAAGAACAAAACCCCGCCGCGAGACAGGAGCCTTTTATCGTACACGATGATAGCCATAAATTCCATGAACCCGACCTAGAAGAAGTGAAAACGGCAATATCACGGCTGAAATCCAACAAAGCCGCTGGAGCAGATGGTCTAGCTGCCGAGCTGTTCAAGGCAGCAGGCGACGGTCTAGATAGGAGCATGTACCCAAATCATCTGTAAGATATGGTCGGATGCATTCCTCCCGATCCTGAAAAAGGGAGATCCTCTAAACTGCGCCAACTACAGAGGAATCAGTCTACTTAACATCGCCTATAAGATCCTCTCTGCCGTAATATGTGTTCGTCTGAAGCCTTTCGTCAACAATCTGATTGGTCCTTATCTATGTGGCTTCAGGCCAGGAAGCCACTGGCCCACTCGAGTTTTCGGGTTTGTTCCGGGGTTCTTTCCGATTCGTGGACCTCTTTCTGGCAAAGTTGTGGATCCACCTCCAGAGTTAATCACTACCGATACCAATCGGGGAGCGCCCTCACCCTTCGAGTCATTTCCACATGTCGTAGATTTTGCCTCTCCGGATGGAGTATCCCTTCTTGGGGTCACTTGCGACGTCCTAGCAGGAGCGGGGATGGGTTGGGGTTTGGAATTTCGGCCCTTGGGACAGCCGAGCGTCACAGCTGTAACTCTGACGGGTAGTTCCTTCATGTAAAGGTTGCGGCTAGTAGAGGGAGTAGGATTCCCGCTACTAGTGGCAACCGCAGGGTTGACAACCCGTTCACACCCCTGAGTTGACTCGACAGCCTTTACCGGAGATGTGACCGCATTGTCAGCCCTGGCTCGATTTATCTTTTGTATGATTTTAATATTCGATGCTGTTCTTCATTTTTTTTCCCACGAGTAATGAGGAGAGACGGTCAGCCCCGACAGAGCCGCTTGCCGGCAGAAATATGACGGACCTTGCCACAGCGTCCGAAAGAGCTCGTTAATGGATGGTTTATCCCCCAGCCTTTCATTCTTCGGCACGGTTTTCGTACAAAGTACGCTCACACCACCACTGAAATTAGTATTGACTTGGGTTTCCGAACGTTGAGGAGTTACAACAATTCGGCGACCCAACTCAATCTTAGCTGATCTCCATCCTGCCAAAAACGCACAGGACTACTGTGGTGATCAATGCCCGCCTGGCACCCACTTGGTTGGGACATAAACCAACTTGGCATGTGCACTTCACACAATGAATTTAGTGACTTCTTCTTGATAAATCTCTCAACAATTTCAAGCTATAAACTTTCTCGAAAAACATAGAAACGAATTCGGTTGAGGAATCTTACTACTCTTTAATTATTGTATTTGAAAAGAACACTTTTTTTTGTGGACTCAGCTGCAATCAAACCAGCTTTAACTATGTACTTAAAGAACTGGGTTATGATGTTTTATGGTTTCAAGCTGAATTTGTTGCCATAATAATTATTGAAACAGCTGACAAAATACATATCGTTTTACTGTCATTTGAGACCTGCCTTTGCAAGCAGTGAGAAAAGTAATGAAGTGGCGCTCAAACGGTCATGCTGTCGTCATCATATAAACAAAAAACTGCTTATCGAAAGCAAATAAATAAATGTTTGAATAGACGTCGAAATCAAGAGTAAGCACATTGGAGTGTCGCACACACTTGTTAAGCACGAAATGCGTCAAGAGTTTAGTAATGAAAAAAAGGTGATTCCACTTACTTGTATTTCTTTTCCAAAAGCCGATCTCTTGTCTTAAGATCCAGGCTCTCCAAACACTCCAAACGAAGCAAATCAAGCCCGCCAGGAAGGATGTTTCTCAAAGCGATTATAGTTGATCGCAGAATGATCTGAAACAAAGAATAACATCAGTAACTGCTCTTCAATTTCAAAGTGATATGTCGTACAGCATGTGCAAAATATCGACTAACATCGCCCTCGCCTTCGGCATCGAGCAGCGACACCTTCTCCAATTCTGCCAAAAACGTGTCCATACTCTCATCACATAGCTTGCCCACTTCGAACATTGTCACTGCATGATTTTTCAGGCCCGGCGACAAATTGCCCATCATCAAAAACGCCGTCAAAGTCGAGTCGAACAAAAATCCAACACGTTTTCCGCTCTTCGGACTGGGACTTTCTTTCAACGACGACTTATTTGCCGTAGCTTCACTGACATCCTCCAATTCGGAGCTGAGCTCATTCTCAGAACTACCCTTGTCGGGTGTTCGTTTGGTTTCCTGCACTGGCGATGGTGTTGGAACATTAGGGAATGAAAAATCACTGTTATTCTCATCTGAGGCGTATTCAATGGAATTATTGTCTTTCGACTGTGACTGTTGTATTGTTGGTTGCTGTTGTTTGGGACTTTTTTCCTGGGTTATTAGGCCAGTGCCCTCTTCGTTGATCAACAACGAATGATAATTGAGTGGTGTTACTTGTGGTCGTTCATCCTGTTGCGAATCGCGATTGATTTTATCCCAACTGGCATGGTAGACTGCTGTGAAACCCTCATCGAGGGGATCTTTTCTCTTGGCAAAGCCCAAACGACAGAAGAGTGATACGGCTTGCTTCACAGTGTCCAAATCGATTTGAAGCATATTTGAGAGCTCAGACATTGTCATGTGCTCATCGGTGCTCACGAAGATTTTATAAAGCAAATTTTCAAAGTAATCGCCACTTACGCGGTTCATGACGAAGTTGCGAAGTGGTGGAATGCATATTCGATCTTCTCCACTAATTGGAACATCCAAATAGATAAGACCTTTTCTGTAAAGACAATTGCGAGTTTTTTAGATGTAAGGTTTGCATTTCAATTTGACGAACCGATAAAGACTATGAATGACGGCATAATCGCACTTTCCAGCTGTCTGCGATCCAAAATCAATCAAATCATCAATAAGACTTCTCTCCGCATCGTTTACGTACTGAAAATGAAAAATGTAGTGATTCCCTTTAGTTGCAAAAGTTATATCCAACTCACTCTAATATCACTTTCTAGAACATATCCAACTTCAACCTTCCACCATGGCTCGATATTGATTCGGACTGGAAATTTGGGCAGAAAATTCATGGGATTCGGTTTGCTGAAGAGCAATTTGGACGAATTTGTCTTGAGATCGCCGATTAATGCCAAATACTCATTGCGCCCTATTCCAAGCACTCTCAGACCTTAAATCAAAAATTAACATGGAGAACGACCAAAATTCAAAAGGGAAGGAACTTACAATCCGCAGCTGTAAAATTTGGCAATGTATCGTAACTTTTGTCATTTTTCACCAAAGTACTTATGACATCCAAATAGTAATTGAAAGGAGTAACACGCAATCCTTTTGTTATGATGTCCGCCAAGTGGTAGGGAAACAGGCAGAGACAATTGACGCTTTTTTGTACGAGCAATTCGTAGTAGCGTTGTTCATTGCGAAATACTTTTCTAGCTGCAAGGAGTAAATGAAAGTAAGAACATCAACAAGTCATGAGAATATAATGGAACTTACCCAAATTACCACGGTGTCGGAGTTGATTTTTCAAGCTGTAATTGAAGACGTAGCGTTCATAGTCTTTCTGGTTGTTGTGCAAGATCTGCAAAGGAAAAGAATGGGAACATTAATTGACTCTTGACAAGGATATGATGAAAAGGAGCAAGAGATTACCGCCTGTCTTCTTCTCTGTGATCTCCTTAGGAATATAAAAAAGAAAAACATGTTTGCAAATGTTTTTGTGTCTAAAGCGACCAGCAGCTAACCGCTGGACTGCCTGCGGAGATCTTTTCCAACTGAAATCTGTCAGTGAACTACAAGAATCGATATGAAGCATCTTATTTACCATCAACACAATTCAAGTCATATCAGTCGCTAAGTGAAAAAAATGTGATTAGACGAGATTGGCGGAACTTTCACCCAAACAATAATTTTTGTCTGTTCTTGATAGTTTAAATTTAGTTTATTTTTGACCTTTTGACCAGACTCTGTCGAATGTTTATCGTCTTTACTATGACGCCCAGATGTGCTCTGCGAGAAGAGAATGAATGAAGCTGAATGAAGAGTTCCTATGAGGCGTGAGAGAATGTACCCTAAATGGAGCTGATGTCATTGGTTGATTTTGGAGGAAGGAAGAAGATGAAAGAAGATTTTTTCTTAAGCAACAAAGAGTGATTTTTCGCTTACCATAGGGTTAGGGTTTGCCCGATCTTGAAAAAGGGAGATCCTCTCAACTGCGCCAACTACAGAGGAATCAGCCTACTTAACATCGCTTACAAGATCCTCTCTGCCGTAATATGTGAACGTCTAAAGCCTTTCGTCAACAATCTGATTGGTCCTTATCAATGTGGCTTCAGGCCAGGAAAGTCTACCATCGACCAAATTTTCACGTTGCGGCAGATCCTGGAAGAAACCTATGAACTCCAAATCGATACCCACCACCTCTTCATCGATTTTAAGGCCGCGTATGACAGCATCTAGAGAGATGAACTGTATAAGGCGATGTCTAGTTTTGGCATACCTGCCAAGCTTGTTCGCTTGTGCAAAATGACGATGGAGAACTCACGTTGCTCCATCAAGGTTGGCAACGAGCTTACGGAAGCTTTCGACGTCAAAAAAGGATTCAGATAAGGCGATGCCCTGTCGTGCGATTTCTTTAACATTGTTCTTGAGAAGATAGTGCAAAACTCCACCGTCAACACCAGAGGCAACTATCTTCCAACAATCATTTCAATTTCTCGCATACGCCGATGATATTGATATAATGGGAAGAACACAGCGTGATGTCAATGACGCCTTTCTGAGAATTGAGACAGAAGCGGCAAAAATGGGTTTAGCGGTAAATGAGGGGAAAACGAAGTATATGCTGTCTTCGAGGAAGGACACCGAACACCGACGCACAGTGTGGGAATTCGCACATCTAGCGGTATTAAATTAATAACGCTTGTGATTTGAAGTTTTTGATAATTTTTTTTTTCAAAGTTAAATGCAAAATACCCATGAAATGAAATGTAATAGTTATTTTTTTCTTATTTGGTCGAAGTTCTTGAAAAATGAGTCACAAATCCGCCGTTTTTTCACATTTTTGAAATTTATTTTTAAATTTTTTATTAATGCCCGAAATTTATAACTGACATTAAAACAAGCAAAAAATTGTTCTAGGAGGGGGGTCTATCTCCCCCCGTTTAAGCGGGAGGGGAATTTTTCGAAAAACTTGGTTAAATAAAAAAACGGTTTGTAAAAAGCGATGATAAGTGCCCACGATAATTTGGTATAGTTTTTTTGGAAGCCAATATACTACTGTTTCTTATTCTTTATAAATCATAGGTCTGAACAGCACAGTCTTCTATAAATTCAATTTTAAAGTCGAAACTTTCATAAAAAAAAAAAATATTTTCCTTGTTAAATGCAATTTTACTCTTCTTTTTCTCAATTACACTCAACTTTTTTTTCTATGTTTAATGCTCTTATAAATTTGGAGTCAAAAACTGAAAATTGCATGTCAAAACCTTTTAAAGTGATGGAAAAGTTAAAAAATGTATCTGTCAAAAACACCAAAAAACTGTTTTTTTTCATATTTAAAAATTAAGATACATTAGCTTATTTCTGATTTCTTACACGGAAATTGTTTCTATTTTAAGTAAATTGCATAAACACAAAAACAAAATACATATATATCTTAAAAATGAAACTCTAAGAGTTCCACAAACTCAGGTTCTATACTGTTCCTTTTTTTTTAAATGCTTCTTAAGCCAGCAATATATGGGTCTGAGGTAATAAGCAGCCTGTGAATAAGGTCTGTCATTGTATCGAGTCTAAATGTCTTGTAACTATGATCTACCTCCCATCCAAATTTCAAGTCTGTAGCATAAAAAATTAACATTTTCCATACAAGCTCACGAAAGGCCTAAGACCCCTTTAATCCGGCCCTGTGTTAAAATATTTTGTTGGATATCGTCTTGTAACTATGATCTACCATCCGAATTTCAAAACTGCAGCATTACAAATAAAGAACTTTCATAAAATTTAACCTCAGGCCTTAGAGCTAAGACGCCCTGACTCCGGCCCTGTCAAACAAAAATTATTAAGTTTTAACAACTATGTTGGCCTATACTAGTTTGTATATATCTCTTTATTCACGTATAGATCATATTGCAACAAAAAAAATTTTTTTTCTCTTGTTTAGCTTGTTCCGGAACGTTTTTTGGCTCGTTAGCTATGGCGAAAAATGGCTTAATTTCAAAGGCGCGCAGAAACGCGCAAGTTTTTTTTGCAGTTTCAATTAGTGAAGACGTCAGGCTTTACAATGAACCTAATTTTAGGGCGGAACTCTGCGACTCTTTGCTTTTTTTTCTCCAATGAACTTAAAAGTAACTTTAAAAAATACAAATTTTTAACTTTATCCACCCACACAAAAATATAAGAACAAAAAATACATATATATTTACTTAATTTAATATTCCTTGATGTAAATACAATAAACAAAAAATAAAACTTTTAATAAAACTTGCACTACAGATAAAAAATAAAATAAAATTGTAGGTTGCCTCCACGAACAATTCTGTCCAAGATTTTCGCCAAACTGCAGCATCATGGCTCATTTTTTTTGCGTTAACCTATTTTTTTTTTTTATAATTTTCTGAAATAATTCAAGTGGATATATAAGCTTTAAGAAAAACCGGTTTTGGCATCAATCGCACCATATCATTTTTTTGAATAAAATGACGCTAGATGTGCGAATTCCCACACTGTGCGACGGCTCGGACAGAACGTCACAATCACAATAAACGCATACAACTTCGAGGTAGTGGAGGAGTTTGTCTACCTAGGCTCCGCTATTAACACGGGCAATAACACCAGCGCTGAGATCAGACGAAGAATAACTCTTGCTAATCGCTGTTTCTTTGGGCTAAGGAAGCAACTGAGTGGAAAAGCCTTCTCTCGAGCAACTAAGGTAAAACTGTACAAAACCCTCATCATCCCTGTCCTGCTGTATAGTGCAGAAGCATGGACCTTGACAAAATCGGATGAATGTGCCTTAGGCTGTTTCGAGAGGAAAGTTCTTCGGGTCATCTTTGGCAGCGTGTGCATTGATGGGGAATGGACAAGAAGATACAACAGCGAACTTTACGGGTTGTACAACGACGTGGACCTAGCCAGAAGGGTCAAGGTCCAGAGACTCAGGTGGCTCGGTCATTTAGAGCGGATGGACACCAATGATCCGGCCCGGAAAGCCTTCGACACTATTCCCGAGGGACGCTGAAGGAGAGGAAGACTCAAGTGGCGCACACGAGTGGAAGAGGACCTCAATCAACTTGGAGTGCAAAACTGGAGGCAGCTAGCTAGGGATCGAGCTGGCTGGCGGAGACTGTTGATTGAGGCCCAAGTCCACACCGGACTGTAACGCCACCTTAAGTAAGTAAGTAAGTCATTGGTTGATTTTGGAGGAAGGAAGAAGAAGAAGAAGAAGAAAGAAGATTTTTTCTTAAGCAACAAAGAGTGATTTTTCACTTACCAAAGGGTATGGGTTTGTTTTTTAGGCAAACACACCGCTCATTGCAATCCGCTAGTCTTCGCCAATAAGGATTGACGGCTTGGAAGGATCACCATCGACCGATTACGGCAGTGTCCAATTCAATGAACTACGGAACAATGTCTTGCTTTAATGCCAAAAAGTGTTTAAGAAGAGGCACTGCGCGGTCATGCGACACCAAAACTTTTTTTACGATAAGAACTACTTGGAGGATTGAGGGTCAGCATTCTAAACGAATGTGAATGTTAACCCGCGATGGGTATTCGTTTTTATTTCAAACTCAATGCAACTACTGTAAGAGCCGTTTTCTTCACAATTGCTCAACTTGTAGGAAACTCTCAAGTTCGCCAACTCTAGAGTTGAGAAAAACTTAAGAGTTGAGGGACAAGTTGAAAATCGTTTTTCTCCACTAATTTAAATCTCAACTCGAGAGTTGCAATTCAAAAGTTGAATTCTCTCATTATTTCAAAATTTCCCTGGGATATTTCTGACATTTACGTTTGTTTCAACTTTAGCTTTGACTTTTATGTCATTCAAAATGTCAAACCAATTGTTTGATGTAGATTTTATAGTCGTTCGTGTAATTTGCTGGACAACGAAGCCAAAAATCTTCTGAAAAATTATTTTAATTCAAAAAACGCACCAAATTTATTTAAAAAAAAAAGAAATTCTTGAATTGTGTTTGTTTTTTCAAATATTTCGTGTGTGAAACATCTGAATAAATACCCGAATCGCAACCCAACAATTTCGGGCAAGAACATTTGGATTGAACATCAACGACGACAAGCCAACCCAATGGAAGGTCAAATGCTAAGCACCGTTGATGGAAATGAAATCATCATACCCGAAAGCGGCCTCAATGGATTGGTACCATGGAGGTATTCAATATAACCGACCGACGCACGCATTGTACGACATTCCCTGCAAGATAATGCACGTGCCCTAGCTCGAAGACGAGGACATCACAAATTCATAATGCACGCGAATGTTTTGAATCGTATTGTAATTTTGTTGATTGTTATTGTTTAAACTCCTAATTAAAATATGAATCCAACGAATGGTGTGTCTGGTTTGATTTTTTCTTATTGTTTTGGTAAGCCAAATAGACAATAGAGAGCTTCACAAGTTCACAAATATAGAATTGCAATAAAAAAATTCATTACAAAAATTCATACGAATTTAAGTTCCATGACCGAAAAAATTTTTCCAAAAGTGTTTTTTTCGAAAAGAGAAAGACTGGCTTGGCTTGTGGCAAACGCTTTTCAAGTTCCAAGGCAATGTCCACTTATCAATTCCTAAAAACATACGCTACATTATGTTACATACGTTGTCCGTATGTATGTATGTGTATAAAATCGTGGTCATCCCATATTTCGGGTACTTTCTTCATCTTCAACTTCTTGAGCACACGATGGACGATTTCCCAATACGATTTTTCGCGTAGTATTTTATTTTCAAAACAAATATATTTTTTTATTTAATTAAAATTTGAATTTGAGAGAAAACTGTCCAGTTTGCCTCTCAACTTCTACTTTTTTCGGAAGTTGAGAAAATCGGGAGTTGATTAACTTGAGAGTTGAGAATCAAAAGTTGAAACTGTCAAATGTGAGTGAAGAAAACCAAAATCACAAGTTGAGAATAAAAATCCTCAAGTTGAGTTCAACTTCTTGTGAAGAAAATGGCTCTAAGTGCACTACATTTGGATAGATATAACTATAAACCCGATCCAATGTTTCGAACAGAAGCTGTTTGCACAAGTGTTGTGTTTATTTTTTTAAGAAACGAAAATAATAACTTGATGGCGAACACAATCAGCAGCATTCATGAACATTACTTCGTTATCTCTATTTCTAGTACAAATTTACTTTCCTTATCTGTTGGGATTGTCGCTGATAACAGAAAGTATGCGTACAGCAACGGAACTTGAAAAGAAAATAACTAAGGCCGTGTGTGAATTGCGTTAAAATGTGTATTAAAACTTGACGTTTGGTTAAAATTTGACGTTTGATTGAAAATGGGATCAAATTTAGCCATTTGCTGTGTGAATTGCGTTAAAAGGGATATTTTTAACCAACATTTCTGAGTAGAACTAGGAAATTTCCCTCAACAAAAAATGTTTTTATCCACCTAGGTAAAATAATTTTGTGTACAAAACCAAAATTTAAGCAATAAATTTCATGAAAAGCCACTTAAGATAACAACCAAACTCTGTTATATTCATTTTTCACGATTTTGCAGTGGTAATTTGATAATTTGAGTCATCAGTAAAATATCTTCAAACAAAAATTTCCCTTTTTGGATGATTGGTTCCTTCCATCTGGTAACACTGCAAAACATGTTTTCACAGCTGACACCTGTTAAAATTCTCAAAAGAAAAAACAGTAATTTCGTTTTTCGATTTGAAAAATGAATTCATAGAATTTTTTTTTTTTTTTACTGGAATTATTAGGACTGTTTAATGAAGAAAAACCAGATCAGAACAGCACAGAACAGCACAAGTAAATGAAAACTGTCAGAACAAGTAAGAACAGAAAAGATCAGCTCCCTATGCAATCTTTTTGACAGAATAAAATCAGCTGTTAAATAAATTTTCCAAGTCAAATTAAATTGAAGCAAATTTTCATTTGTTGGAAATAAGATTCTGAATAGTTTATTATTTTTTTGAGAGAAATTTTTACTTGGGAGTGTAGTAGTAATATTTTTACTTCCTCGGAAAACCCTTCAATCGAGATAATTTCAAAAAATTGTTTGATTGGAAAAAAATAAAAATTATTTGGCATTTGAAATTTTGACATTTGATAGTTTTCACAAAGCTACACCAGCAAAAAAGTAGGGACAGAAAAATGTGTTCTTAACTGAGATAGAAAACTTCATGGAACACAAAATGACAGATTGTAGAACAGTTTGGGGCAAGGTTTTTACTCATGGAACACACAAACGTGTACTTTTTGGATCTTTTCTGTACTTTTCTGTGCGGAACAGATTCATTAAACAGACCTATTGTTTTTTAATAAAAACAAAAAAAGTCACAAGATTTGTTTCTCGAAACGCTTATTACAATAATTATCCCCTTAAACCTACATCAAGTTAATCACTAAAATCAAGAATTCTTTATTTCGCCGCAATCATCTCCATGTCTTCGTCGAGACCACCTTCTTCTAGTTTCTTCTCCAGCTCACGAGCATCAACATAAGTGATGTTCTCCTCGTCTTCTTCTTCTTCCATTAGAGCTGCTTCCTGTGCCTCTTCCCTGGCACGACGCTCCTTCAAACCAACAGCAGGTGATCGGATAAGTGAGATGTTCTGTTGGACATTCTTAACATCCATTTGAATTTCAACTTCACGTCCCTTGCGCAGACGTTCCATGACGAATTGTTCTTGACGTTTCTCCTTGATTTCAACAACCTTCTTGATAGCATCCAATGTCTTGTTCCAGGTTTCGCGGCTATATTTAACGGGTACATTGCGGCGCTTCTCGAACTCAAAGCTGGGATCGATAGCCAATTCCTTGCCAGCCGCCTTGCGGAAGGCCTTTGTCCAACGCACCTTACGTTGGTTCTTCTTCCTTTTGAAAGCTTTGTGGCATTTTCCACGGCAAAATTTAAAAATCTTGCAGTCATTTCTTACAAATTGTACTCCATGTCCAGGATAGATTTTGCTGGAACAAAAATAACACGTCTCGATACGCATTTTTCAGAATTTCAATAAAATTCAACCGAAAAATATAACACAGAACACACGTGTGTTGTGTTTTTGACAGAAAACATTGATATTAGCTGCGTTTTATTATCACAATGATCCAGATCAGATCATTGATTTATATGTGAAACAACAACAAATCGAAATCCTACTTTTTACTTGGATCAATTTTTGTGATCCAAATATAAGTTCTTCTTCCGCACACAAGTTGAAATGTTGGCGTATATTTTCAATAAAAACTGTGCTGCCACTTTCACACATTTATTATCCGGGAATGAGATATTTTTCAATTACATAGCAAAAGCTTTTTTCCATTAAAAAACAACAGAATAATCGTTCAACAAAATTATCGTATGGCAACTCCGATGTAATGACAGAATGAATAAATTTCAAACTGCTGCCAAACGTGACGTAATAAGTAAATTGATGATCCAAAGCTGTTTTATTATCATGATCTGATCCGGATCAGATCATGGTGATAATAAAACGCAGCTATTGAAATATCAAAGCAATTTTTAAATAGTCATAATCATAACAGAACTAAATAAAACGAAGAGGAACAGAAAAAAACAACAAAACAGAAGCAAACTTCTCTATCATTCATGAGAAAAAAATACACGTCAAAATTTTAACCCATTTATCCTGCTCCACAGCAGGATAAATTTTAACCCATTTTATTCACCACGCTAGTGTCAAGTTTTAACCAAACGTCAAGTTTTAATACACATTTTAACGCAATTCACACACGGCCTTACGCCTCTAATTACTCAACCGGAATTGATTGCCTACAATTAAATGAATAGGCTTCGTTGGCCACCTTTCACCTACAGTAGCATGTGCTTTTCAAGTTCTAAGAAAAGTAAAAGTGAATGAGTTTTTTGAACTTATAAGGTTTGTTTTATATTTAGGAATGGGATTATTTGTTTTCCAAAAAGGGGCTTGAAACAAGATCTTTATCAACTAGTGTATGGTTTCGTCAACAAACTAACCGACAAACAACACCACCTAATCAAGGTTTAGAGAAGTATAATTTTTTGCTCTAAATACAGTGGTGAAGGACACCGCATTTCAATACACAGATTGCTCGAAAATTGAATTTTTGAACGGGCATAGGTGCTAGTTTCTGTCTTGATTCCCAGAACGATGCGAACTCTTTCGAGTATAAATACAAAACTACAAAAATGTTCTAAGATTGTTGTTTAAAAAATGAAAACATAATTGTTGTTCAATGCGATTTGAATCCATAATATATGGAAATTTAATGTAATTATTTCTTACCTGTTTCAAGTGCACAGGTAGATTCTGCCAGTTGATGTTGTTCCGGACACAGTTTTCTATTTCTGCATTTATTTTTCCACTCATTTTGTTTAAAAGTCTAGAGAATTTAAGTGAGACTGTAAATTTTGTTGGTTTTTTCTTGGTTTATTGTTCAAGAATCATGTTTTCTACATTGTTTTCAGATAATTTTTTGCAAATGCAACACAAAAAATTCTTGATTTCGTGAATGTAGCAAAATGAAAATATTTTGACACCTGTCTGGGGGAGGAATTTTTGACATTCGTAGATCAAGGAATGGAATGGAAATGAAATGTGTACAAATGATAGCGTTCAGCTCTTAGCCATAACAAAAAAAAAAAGTGAATGTGTGCGGTGAGATTTGAGAATCAGTGGAGGCAGACCATATTCAGTATAATTTGAACCAACTGACAAGGTCATACAAAACTGCGAGGCTCAACTTTGAACTGGGTTCAATCCAGAGATGATATAAGGTAAGGAAATGGGAAACAAAACTTTCAAAATGACAATGCCTACAAGCGTTTTTACCAATACTATCACAGTTTGGACCATAGTTACTGTGAAAGTATGCGTGTTTTTACACAGTAAATATGGTCCTACCCAGTGTTACCGCATGTTAAAATTTAAATGAGTCCCCGCAGCTGAAAAAATGAGTAATTTTGAAAATAAATGAGTCCCTCAAAGGAACGAAGTTGAGAGTGTTCCGGACTGAAACTGAAAATTCTTACTGCTTGAAGCGCCACCCAACTGCAGATGACAAATTTTGAACTAAATTCATCTTGCTAAGAGAGAGAGAATCACCTTTCTATGAGAATCGTGACTTCCGCCAGCCGTTACTGATTTGAATTTTCAGATTTAGGCAGATTTAGCTGTCTTTTAATTTTGAAATAAAATGTGTTTGATCAAAGCTTTTCAAAATGTTTTGTTTGCTATGTGTTGAGAAGAAGTACGTGCTAAATAAATGAAGAGATTAAAAAAAAATACATATCGCATCATAAGAAAAATTGCTTATCAATAATACAAATTTTATTCATTGTTTTTTAATTCTTTTTTGTTTAAAAAGTTAATTTTTTTCTAAAATAGTGTTACAGTTCAAATGTCTAATTTTATGCTTATTAAGAAACGTTAGCAAAAAATGTTTTTATTTTGATGGAATTCTCTTTGAAAAGTACGATTTTTGGCCATTTTGGCGTTTTTGAGCCTTTACTACTAAGTAAGGAAGTATTTAATTGAAATTGTGCTCCAATAGTTATATAGACATAGTTTTTGTCTACACAATGACACCTTAATCATTTCGATACGACATCCAATCGCTTCACAATCCCTTTTGAAAAAACGCAGTTTTGGTCCGGAACACTCTTAAGGAAACTAACGTTCCAACTGCAAAACCGAAATTCGTTGTTCTTTAATCGTTTGCGTGGGTCGTCATCATTAATTCCGTCCGAATCCAAGGCTTGTTGGTGTTTCGTATCCTCTTTTCTTTATGTGGCCGGGCAGCCAACCTGACGCACAACCCCCAACCTGGAGGGCCAGGTCTTTAGTTTAACTCTAAAACGAAGAGCCGGCCAAACCACTCCTTATAGGCCTGGGTTGCGAATATGTAGTAGAACACCCCATAAGGTGTTCACTATGTAGTTTTTCCTGACTGGAACTGTAGGCGCAACAGTTGATTCCATCTTGGGAGTTCTTCCGCTGCCGCCTGTTGAAAAAGGAGGCATGCTTTAGTGGACGCATACGCAAACCTCCTCCCCATCTCTCTCTTTGTTGCCACCAACAACTTCTCACTGGGGTTGGCACCCAAACTTCGGTTGAGGTACTAAGCACCCGATGCTCACCGCGGAGAGGTGGAGAGTAGGAGTTGATATACGGAGACTGTGTCTACCCTTCGAATATCTAAACACGACGACAAATAATGTGAGTGATAGGTGGTTTCGAGACAAAATGGCAAGCTCTAACGCTACAAGATTTAGTTGATAGATTCAATATTGTGTGGGCTAAAGATCTCACGTACCTAAAATATTTCTTCTTAATGCTTGCGAGGCTCTTCCAAAACTATTTATTTCAATTAAATGCAGATTAAAAATGCGGATTTTATTTTTTAAAAACGTTATCATCCAAATGATGGCCGTTTTTTTCAATGCAATCTTCCAGTCGAACCCTTACATTTGCGATTACGCTACGGCAAAGCGCTGGACTAATGCTTTGGATTTCATAGCGAATATTTTCCTGCAGGGCCTGAAATGTCCGGGGATTGTTATTGTAAACCTTTGATTTGAGGTATCCCCATAAAAATAAATCGCAAGGTATAAGGTCTGTTGACCAAGGTGGCCATATGAAATGTCTCCGTACTTGCTGATCCGTTTATTCAGTAAAACTTTCCTTAACCTTTCTATCGACACCCTAGCTGTGTGCGGAGTGGCACCGTCCTGTAGAAATTGCGAAATCGCGTTCGGTTGTTGTACCCTGAACACAGCAATTGCGGTAACAGAAACTCATCAATCACACGGCAATACACCGGAGCAGTTACTGTCTCATTTTGGTTAAAAAAAAAATAAGGGCCAATTACACCGCTCGCTCCCTGAAATGGCACACTAAACTGTCGTTTTTAAACGATATAATCGTTTTTGATGGCGTTCTCTGGGGTTGTCGGGGCACCAGTATCGCATGTTTTGTTTGTTAACATATCCATCAATATGAAAATGTGCTTCGTCACTAAATAAAATGTTTCCAAGTGTAGATGTTTTCCGAAACCGTTTCAGCATAGACCACCGGCGGGAAACGTCAAACGAGCTGACGTCTTAGCTGTCATTTACTCGTGGAGGGCAAACAACTGCAATTTCTATTAAAAAGCGCCAAGAAAGATTGTAAATTGCTGTTTTTATTCAATAAATATAAAGTTTAAATTGTTCAAACAAAAAGTTTAGTGTGTTGTATTGTGTTAGTTAATACTTTTTTAAGTTTTTGTGTAAAAAATTGTGTAAAATGCCTTCTACGTGCTGTGTTTTTGGTTGTTCCACAAGAGGAAACCGAGACCACACGTTAAAGTTTTTTCGCTTCCCGGCCATTCACCAAAAGACCAAAACCCAGCCAAAATCAAAACCTCTAAGGAAAGGAGGAGAGCATGGCTTCATGCTATTAAGAGGAAGGATCTCAAGGAACACTCACTTCCTTACACGAGAATATGTTCCCAACACTTTGTCACAGGTAAGTTGGTATTTATATTTCAATCTACAACACCCAACCAACATGCAACTCGCTCACGTTGTAGAAATGGGCCGAAAGATTTCCGCAAAGCAAATTCTTATGTATTTTTTTGTTTTAGAATTGACATCGATGAAGACAAGCCCAAGAAAAGAGGACCGGGAAAAGCAAATAGATTCGAGGAAGCCGAGGACGATGATGAGAAGGTTAGTCGAGCAAAACAATCGAAAGCAGATAAAACCAAAAACGTCGATGATGATTCTTCAGGCGATGATAATGGAGTAGGTTGCCAAGAATTCTATAAAAATCAGTTACTTTATTTATCTATTTCTTGCAGAAGAAGTTCAAAATGTGTTCAAAGTCTACGGCATCACGGTGGATCCGCGGCATTTGTTGCTAATCGCTGATTACATGACCTTTGATGGAACCTTCAGACCGTTGAGTCGCAAGGGAATGGATTCATCTTCGTCACCACTGCAGCAGATATCATTCGAATCGTGCCTGCAGTTCTTGAAAGCAGCCACCGTAGCTGGACGATCGGATGATTTTAATTCACCTTCCAGTCAAATTTGTCGGATTACCGGTTAAAAACGGAACGGGCTGTTTTGACCTGCGGTGGAATTTTATGAATAAATAGACGGTATCGAGAGAGTGACCACTTTGTGTACATAAAATTTGTTTTTAATAAAAGAATTTGTAATAAATGCTATTCCGACTCTTCGGAGCTGTCTGAGTAAGCTGAAAGAAGTGATAGACCTCCTGGAGTTTTGGTCGACGTTGAGGTACATTGTGTCTTCGGCTTTTGCAGGTGGGGCTTCCTTCTCGCGAGGCTTGACTAGCACAAGGGGCTGTTTTCGCTTGACTACCAGACCTTTCAGTGATGAGCTGCTCTTTGCAGCGAAACTTGCTTGATAATTTCTTCAACGACAATGTTCTTTCCCTCAACTGATTTGTTTTTGAAATTTACACTCCTGGAATGATAGAACTTAAATCTGATTATGATCTTGTTTGAGAACGAAAGGAAACTCACTTAATAAATTCTTCGTCTTCTCGTTCCTGCCTCTCGAGACGTTCCTTATTCCAGACACTGCTCCGTGCACCTGAGGAGGTAGCGATCTTTGGCGGCAATCCTGGCGACTTTTCAATGTGTTCCTTCCTCCGTTGTTGGTCCAATCCCTTCGCGTACCCTGAAATTTCCATTATCTCAAAAAAAAACTGTATTAGAAAACTTATTTTATTAAATATCAAGGAAAATTACCAAATTTTGTCCAAATTCAATACAAATTGCGCTCTGTTTGCCCTCCACGACCGAAAAATGACATTTGGTATTTGACAGCTGTCAAAAGGGAA
This sequence comes from Sphaerophoria taeniata, assembly GCA_943590905.1. Lineage (NCBI taxonomy): Eukaryota > Metazoa > Arthropoda > Insecta > Diptera > Syrphidae > Sphaerophoria > Sphaerophoria taeniata. Next base: position 18,611,483 of record OX016540.1, on the reverse strand, counting down.
AAAGCCCTATTGTTCTTGCGAATGTTTCTCGCAAAGAATAGTCACTTTCGTTGAGATACTGAACAACTTGTATTTTGTAAAGGCCCAACTATAATAGACGGACGGGAACGGAAGCTAGCGTCAAAACTGAACGAACCGTTTCTTTCCGACTGTCTATTACATCCGCTTACCCATAATTGAACGGAAGGCTTTCTGTCATTATTCTGTGTTTTTAGAGAAATGTCAAATTTCCGTCCGTAAATTGAGAAAGAAAAGTGAGTTTACGTCCGAAAACAAAACTGAACGAAACCGAGCAATCCGCTATTATGGCTGTGACATCTGATTTGCATGTATTCGGGAATTTTCGTACGTCAACGTACGCACCCTTCCGACTATTATAGTTGGGCCTTAAGGGTGGAGCTTTTATTTCTTCTTCATGCACCGTTGATTTTTTTATTCCTGTAGAGGCCGCAATCTTCCTTATCGATTTACGTGGTTTTCGAATAATCTCATTTCGAACTTAAGACACATGTTCTGGCGTTGTTGCTGACGTTGATGGTCCCGGAATAGGTCTATTGATCATTGTGCCTTCTTGCCTGAATCTTTGTTCCTACGACCAGATAAGTTGTGTGCTCGGCCCGTTACGCACTTCAAATATTGCTCCACCGCAAACGCACGGTAAGCTCACGACCAGTTACTCCTAGCGATTGACATTTCCTAGGATTGCGTTTTGATTTATCCGTCCGCCTACTTACCTCAACCCACTAGCATGATAATCGCAATTCAAAGTTGAAAAATTCCCGCTGGACACCCTTTATTTTATACCCAGGAATTTTCGGGGGAAAACGACTGCGATTTTCCACATCTAAACCTTTTTATTTCAATACCTACAATTTTGAAATAAAATACAGAAGTAACATAATATATTAATTTTATTTAAGATTACGTGTCGTTTTTTTATTTTTGTCTTATCTTAAACGTAAACATGTTCTCAATGTAATCTCTGTTAACATTAAAAAATCTAAAGCTATTTAAATGTTTAAATTATTAGAAACTTTCAAAATTATCTACTTATTTGTTATTTTATTCAAATCCTAGAATCTAAATTATGACTCATTCTCAAAAATTTTCAAACTGCATTCTTTTCTTAAACCTAAATATGTATACTTGTGTGTTAGTTTTAAAAATAAAATAATTGTTTTGTTCTCAAAGTATTCCACATTTCTTCAAAACCAATTTCTTTTTCGATGACTTCTTCGCTGGCCTCAGAATGATTGTTCCATTGGATTTTGTGAATGTTGGACTTAAGGGACCTGCAAGGAAAGCAATCAGTTTTTCATCAAGTTCAATCATTTATATTTATTTTTCAAAACTTACTTATTTGTGGTTGACCAATAGGCAGAACAGTATTATAAGATTGTGTCATTTGTTGATGACATTTTGTCGCCAAGTATCGAAAAACTGACGCAACGTTGACATCCTCTTTCACAGAAGTTCTTATCAGTCGACAGCCAAGGTTTCGTGCAACTGTTTCTACTTCATCTCTGTGTTTTCATAAAAGTATAATCGATATGGATCTAGAAGCAAATTAATGTTTTAAAGAACTTACGCAGTAACTATTGCTTGATCCATCAGATCGATTTTATTTTGGACTATAACTGTGGGTATTTCATTGCACTCGTTTTCCACCTGAAATAATGAACAGTTTAAGTAATCGAGCTTCCACGTTATGATTGCTTATAGATAGATAGATAGATATCTCTAATATATAAAATTCTCGTGTCACGGGGTGCGTAATTGAACTGCTCGGCCGATTTTCGTGAATCTTTGCGAGGATATCGGCTAGGGTGGACAATCGGACAATATCTATTTTTCATCCCCCTAAATGTTAAGGGTGGTCCACCCTTAATTTTTTTTTTTGACAAAATTTTTTGTTTTTATTTTTTTATGATACATCATACTAAAATACATACAACCCTAAATTTTCACCCCTCTATGATCAACCCTTTTTTTTTATTTATTAATTAAAAACTTTTGGCAAGATTTTTATTTTTATTTTGTCATGACTAAGAAGCGGGGTAGTCGGTAGCGGGTAGCGTTTAGAAGTATTGGGTAACTGGAAGTGGGGTATCGGGTAACAGGGTAGCTGGGTATAACGGGATAGCGTGTAGAGGATAGTGGGGTAGCTGGTATTAGGTAGCGATAACCGGTTAAGCGGGTTGTGTGTGTAAGTATTGGTTAGCGAGGTAGCGGGTAGTGGGGTAGCGGGTAACAGGGTAACTGGGTATAACAGGGTAGCGGGTAGACGGTAGTGGAGAAGCGGTTAGAGGGTAGCGGGTGGTATGGTAGCGGGCTAGTGGTGGATGTGTTTTTGGTGTCAAGAAGTATATAAAAAATTGTACATTCGAATTAAATGAAGACGTTACGTATGTTAAGCTCCAAATCAATGGGAAGAGTTTTCGCATCCTGCCAACTTACATCAACTGCAACCAATGGAACAACGATTTCGAAGCACTAGAGAGAGTGATGACTCAAGGCAAAACCTCTGATATTTGGGTGCTAGGTGATTTAAATGCAAGAATTGGAAACGAGAATGGAAATGAAAACGATGCACTTGGAATTGAGCGAAAATCTAAGGATACAGTGTGCAATGCAAGAGGTCTTAAGCTTATTGATTTTTGTAACTCCTACGGGTTAAGAATACAAAATGGTACAAGCTTGTCGGATATGGAGGGTGAACTAACCTTTGTTGGAGGCCAGGGTAGCTCTGTGATAGACTATAGTCTAATAGGAAACGAATGGGCTGAGCACATTGTTGATATGAAAGTTGAAAATGTACCGTATTCGGACCACCTACCAATTGTTTTGACTTTTGGACATTCATCTATGGAGTCGGAGGAAGCAAGGGTTATGAATCTCTTGCCTAAATTGAAATGGAAGCAGTCAAAGGCGATAGAATACCAAGCAAGACTTGATAACTCACTGCGTAGGCAAAGAAACTGCAATCTTGGTCAGCTAGAGGAAATCATCAAAGCATCATACCCAACAATGATATCCAACAACAACTCTCGGAAGAACTATATTGCGCCATGGTTTGACGGGGACTGTATAAAAGCTAGGGAATTATCTTTTGGTTGGGTGAGAGCTTATAGATCTTCAAGCGACGGATATTTCAAGAATCAATACTTACAAGCTAACAGTGCTTATAAAGCAATCTGTAAACAAAAAAAGGCAGAATTTTTTGAATCGGAATCTAGGCAACTGACACTGTGTAGGAGCTCAAAAGATTTTTGGAACCTCGCAAAGAGTCTGAACGGCAAAAAATTTACCATCTTACTTCGAAAACTTATTAAATCCTATCCAAGAGAAATTAAACTTTCAGTATGCGTTGCCGAGCTTTCACAATGAAACTCTGGATGCTAAAATAAGTCAACAAGAAGTTATTTTAGCTATTACAAAGCTAAAGGACGGAAAAGCATCTGGTTCAAATGGCATACCAGCTGAGTTCTACAAATATGGCACAGCGGAGCTTATTAACAGGCTGGCAGATATATATAACAATGTTATGGAAACCGGTTTGATACCTCGGGAGTTTAAGGAATCCATCATTTTCCCAATTCATAAGAAAGGAAGTTTGTCCGAACTGTCCAACTATAGAGGCATATCCTTTTTAAATTCTTCATACAAAATCTTCACCCTGATTTTGCAAAAACGCTTAAATAAATGGATCGATGATTGTAAGTTGCTTAAGGAGTTCCAAGCTGGGTTTAGGGCTGGGTATTCGACGATTGACCATATATTCGTTCTTAAAAGTATTGCGGAGTCATTTCTTCACAAAGGAAAAAAGCTGTACACGTTTTTCGTAGACTTTAAATCGGCGTTCGATATAGTTGATCGGCAAGCGCTAATTTACAAGCTTTATAATCTCGGTATGTCATGGAAGTTTGGAAGAATAATTCAAAACCTTTGTAGAGACACTTTGGCTAAGGTCTGGAATGGTGAAGAGTTGTCAGAAGAGTTTGAAACGGAATCGGGAGTCAGACAAGGCTGCACATTGAGTCCAAGCTTATTTGCTCTGTTTATTGAAGACCTAGTGGATCTTTTACCCTGCGGCATTGAATACGCAGGACATGTGATAAAAGCGCTGCTATTCGCGGATGATATCGTACTTCTGGCATCATCTCCTGAATCATTGCAGCTTATGATAAATCGACTTTCACAGTACTGCAAGCTTTGGAGTTTGATTGTGAATTTGGATAAGTCCAAAATTTTGATTTTTAAAGCTGGAGGAGGTCGTAACTGTGCGAACGAAAAATGGCGCTACAATGGTGAGGCCATAGAAATTGTCAATGAATTTAAATACTTAGGAGTTTTGCTTACGAGAAACTTAAGTATGGAAAGACATCTCAAAGAGAAACTGATGAAGGCTAAAGGCGCTATCAGCGCAACCTGGAATAGATGTTTCTATAACAAAAATATCGCACATAGCAGCAAGTTTAAGATATTTGAGGCAATATCAGAATCAATTTTGTTTTACGCAGCACAAACTTGGGGAGCGAAGCAGTATGAAACGGTGGAGAAACTCCTTCGATATTACATCAAGCGAATTTTTCAGCTACCACCCAATACACCCAACTACATCATTATCCTTGAAACAGGTTTATCACCTCTTTTCACACGAACCCTGAAGTTGCAAATAGATTACATCCTGAAAGTATTGAAAATGGGAAATCACCGGCTCCCAAAGATAGCAGCTCTACAAGTTATGAAAACGAAAACAAGTTGGTGTAACGATTGGATGGATTTAGCTAGGGATTGTGGCATGGAACTGAATCTCAGCGATCTAAATCATGATGCCTTGAAAAGTTCTCTATACGATCTCATTTCCGCAGTAGACCTAAAGCAGCGAGATAAATATTGGATGGACGCAACAGGATCTCTTTACAGACAAGTCTACAGTCAATTAAATCACAACTTGGAAGAAAAGAATTATTTCAGAGATGAAAACAGCATTGCTGAAATATCAATGATGTTGAAGTTGCGAGGAGAGCTATTACAGCTTAATTTCGTACCACATAGAGAGGATTTACCCATAATATGCTCTTTGTGTAACTTAAACGAAAAGGAAGATGTTTTCCACTTTATGGGAAGATGCCCAATTCTTAAAGAAATAAGGAGGAATACCTTCGGAAGCGATATCCTAACGCAAAGCCAAATTATACTCTTGCTTAACAATATGGAAGTTAAAAAATTATATCAGTACTGCAGACTAGCTCTTCTCTATAGAAATAGAATTATAAATTAAAGTTTTTAAATATTTCAAATCGATAACTGTATGATTTTGAATGTTACTATTATTAAAATTCGTTTGATTAAGAATTTTTTTTCAATGTAATAATATTTATGTTTTGTCAACTAGGCAGACGGCAATAAAGCCATGCTTTTTGTTTCTTGTAAAATTTGTAATGAAACCAACGTTAAATAAAAAACGATCTAAATCTAAAAAAATCTGGTAGCGGGCTACAAAAGTCTTGGTTCTTTTTTATATCGATTGAGGCAGTACGAAGTCTATCGGGTCAGCTAGTATCTATATATTTATTCAAATTTCAAAACGTATATACATTGTTTCTCACAAAATAACATCATAGGCATGATATGGATAGTTGTCGTCTGCCAGATTCTCACCTTATATTTTTATTAATTGTTGTTTTGTTAATATTTTTCTATTTAAATTTAACATTTTTCTTCATATTTCTTATTTTAATTTTAAATAATAATTTGTTTTAATTAATTCTAAAATAATTCAAAAACTATTCTGTTTCTATAATTCAATGGTTCTTTACAGAATTCAAAAAGTATTTTCCAGTTTTCAACGTTCAGAATGTTATAGATCTCGAGGTCACTTAACTCGTTCTTACTATAGTAAACTCTTCGGAGTTCTTTTAAAATCGGGCATTGTATTGTATTGTATTGTATATTTTTATTGAACTTAATATTAAGATATACATCTTTTATTTAATCAAGCCTTGATGTGGATAATTTATGACAATTTAAGATTAAATATGAAAAATGATTAAGTTATTTAAAGCATTTATACAAAATTTAAGAGAATTAAACGCAAAGAGAAAAGGAAAAGAAGAAAGACAGTAAGAATAAAAGGAAAGACGAGAAAGAAAAGAAAGTAGAATTAAAAAGTAAAAAGTAAAAGAGTGAAAAAAAGCAATTTCAATATTATAAAAAAAAAACCTGAAACTAATCCCCAATCTCATAAACAGCAATACCGAATAAACATTTTGGTCAATTTTAATGATTTGAAACATAAAAGATTTTGAGTTCAATGACTTAGTATATCTAAAGCAATGTTTATGTTGATAGATACTCAGTTAAGCTCCTTTGAAATAAACTTAGATTGTCTATTCTTCGGAGTTCACGTGGGAGCGAATTTCAAAAGCGAGCCGCGCTAACAAAGAACTGTCGTTCAGTATCAAGGCTAGTAAAGCGAGGAATAGCAATTTGGTTGGTTCTATTTGATGCCAAGAACTGGACATGATTTAAAAGGACAGGTGGTTGTTTGTGTTTAACAATTTTGAAAAACATGGTCATTGTCTTAAATTTTAAAAGATTGTTAAAGGTCACACCATATAGGCTTGCAGAGTAATTGGAAATATGGTCATATCTATGCAGTCCAAAAACATATCGAGCAACATTGTTAAAGACGACGTTGATTTTGCGAATAGAGATAGAATCCGTATTGCTGAAAATTTCACATCCGTATGTTAAAATTGGAACTACTAATATTTTAGCAAGCATTTTTCTAGTTTCTATTGACGTGAATTTTTTAGCGATGGACAAAGTTCGTAAGGCTCCATATGCCTTACTGACTGCAGCGTTCATGTGGTTGTTCCAGGTCAAGGTCCGATTAAAAATAACTCCTAAGTTTTTAGCCGTGCCGACAAACTCTACAGGGGTGTTATTTAATATCACAGGGGGGAAATATGTCAAGTCAAGCGTTTTCTTTGATAAGACAAGGCATTTTGTTTAAAGTGGATTTAAAACAAGACCGCATTCATTTGACCATTTCAAAATCACATTCAGATCGTCGTTGATGTTGCTCACGCAATTCTCAATCAGACCCAACGGAGTACTTTGAAAGTACTGGACATCGTCTGCGAACATACACACATCTCCATATCTAACAAGAGTAGGTATATCGTTCACATAAGCTGAAAATAAAAGCGGACCCAGAATGGATCCTTGAGGCACACCACGCAGTATAGAAAGAAAGTTGGAAACTTGAGTATCAGATACAACGGCTTGATTCCTTTCAGTTAAATATGAAAAAATTAGGTTAACTGCTTCGGGAGCGAATCTAAAACGATTTGAAAGTTTATGGCACAAGGTTCTATGGTCAATTGTATCGAATGCTTTGAATAGTCAAGAAGAACCAAGAACGTGACTTTATCATCGTCCATAGCCTTCCTTACCTGTTCTACAACATCCAAGAGCGCGGTAGTACTACTATGGTGAGATCGAAATCCGGATTGCTTGATTGACAGAAGACTGTGAGTTTTGAAGAAGCGATTGATTTGGTTATGCATTAATCTCTCAGCAACTTTGGACAAAAATGGGAGAATTGAAATTGGGCGATATTCTGTTCCACTGCGATTCTTAGGTATCGGTATAATTTTCGAAGATTTCCATGAAGACGGAAATGTGCTCTTAGGTCAAATAAGGCAAAATAAGTGGCAATGCTGCTTTAACAAATGTTGGATTTAATTGATCAAATCCAATGGAATTTGATTTTATTGAGAACTAGCCGACCCTGCGAACTTCGTCTCGCCACCCTTCAGAACAACTCCAGAATAATCATTATGATTAACACAGGCATTGGTAAAATGCAATGTGATTTGCTTGAATGCAATTGAAATAGAGAATAACATATCTGAATTTTTCCAAGCTTTGCAACTAACGTTCTACTTTCATTAAAGCATGAAGTAAAATGCTAATTTCTTTAAAAAATTTAATAATTCTCTGTTCTGACTATTTCACAAAAACCAGAATTCAAAACAGCTTACGATTGTCCCCTTTATTTGCTGACTTTTCCATAAGATTGTCCCAAAAATTTATTTTCTACTGAGACTATACTATCTACAATGATAATTTTATAAAAATGCATTGAGGATTGAGCGGATTAAGAGTCCAAACCGGATATACACATAAACCAATGCACCTTTAGTTCCATGAAACAACTTGATTTAAGGTCTTGAAATTCTTCGTGCTCTCGCAGAGTTTTCCGAGTTCCCAATCAAACAATTTTCATTTTGCTATATGAGAATCAGTGGACTTTCTATTTTCCATTGGAAAACCCATTCTGAAATTTTCCAGTTTTCCATTTAAAAACCAATGCCCCAGCAATAATATGCAATTTTCCCTTTGAAACCCAAAGAGTTTTCCGAGTTTTTCATCAAGAACTTTCTATTTTCCATTGGAAAACCTATTTTGAAATTTTCCTGTTTTCTCCATTTGCAATTTTCCCTTTGAAAGCCAATAGTTTTCCCAGTTTTTCATCAGAACTTTCTATTTTCCATTCGAAAATTCATTTTGAAATTTTCCAGTTTTCCATTTGAATACCAATAATATGCGATTTTCCCAATTAGTTTTCCGAGTTTTTCATCAAGATCTTTCTATTTTTCCATTCGAAAACCCATTTTGAAACAAAAAATTAAAAGCAAAAAAAATCAAATGTTCGACCTTTGTTTGGTTTTTCCAGTTTTCCCACTTTTCCATAAGGTTTTCCCTTTTTTTTGCACAGAAATCATCACTGAATACAACAGTATTAACCATGAAAATTTTACAAATATCTGTTGGGCCATTTCGGAGTCTACAAGAGACATACAAACAAACACACATCCATTTTTATATATAGAGATATTGAGATAAAACTCTCCACAACGTCTTGAGGGGTAAAAGCTACGAAGTTAAAAGAATCTCGGAGGTTGGATGGCAAAGTCTCAACTTGGACTGTAGATGGATTTATGGGTTGGGGAACAGATGATATAAACAATTTGTTCAATTCAATACAATCCACTTCTAGACTTGTTGACCTTTGTTTGCCAATTCCAACTTAGGGCATCGACCTAAAAACTGCGTTACATATTCGCGTTCATTTAGGTTGCACATTGAGCACAATTGAGCGAGGTCACTTCTGTGGGGCATAAAATTAAGATGTAGCATTTCCACTCTTGCTTTGAACTTAGTAGATATCATTGATATATTATGTGAAGAGTTAAAGTAATTTCTTAACTCCAAGTTGTGTGTTAGATTTCGCTACACTACACTAATCGTTCACTCGAAGATCTTGCTTCGTTTAGAAATAACATTCGTTGTTTCTCATCAAATTTTTGGAGCAGACCATATAATAATTGTATTTTTAAATCATCTAGCCTATTCACTACTAATGAGATCAGAGAACACTCGTTTGCAATAATTCTTATCCATTCAATAAACCAAAGTATTTTATTTCTTAGCGCATATAAAGCAATCTTTTTGGGAAGCCGAGCGTCATTCATTTTCAACACTATTAAGAGGTAGTCCAAATGAAGTTTAAGAGTGGATAAAAATAACGGAGATAATCTAGTTTCTAGATAAATAGAGTAGTTCGGACAGGAAAACGGAAGTTTAAACATTTTTTTAATAAAGAATCGAAGTAGTTGCTCAACAGTTTCATAATTTCTGAAGCCCCAGTGTTGGGCACCATAGAACATAATAGCTTGAGCTGTGGATTCAAACACCTTGAATTTGTCGTTTTTTGAAATATAAGAACAGTTAAAAATATTTTTCCAATTAACACAAATAGCTGCTTTTGCTTTTTCGAGCTTCGTACCTATTTAAGTAATGCTCCATATTAAGACTATACGACAGATTAATTGCAAGATACTGAAATTGTTTGACAACATCCAGTCTTTCACTTTCAAAAGTCCATTTCTCATCCTGACTTAGAGCTCCAGAACCATTTTTAAAAACTAACACTCGGCAATCTTCACTAGTTTAAGTAGACCATCTGCACTTAGGTGTCCCATACGACAGTGCCTTACAGATTTCTTTTGTTCATTCGCAATCGATATGTTGGCATGCTCGACAGATGACTGGTCTAGCTTATACACATCTTCTTTCTTTGATGCAGTTGCAATCAAAACACCGTCATTATTAAAAATCTCGGAGCTATTTCCCTTGAACACAACAGAATTGCCACTGTCTGTTAAACGGCTCACGGAGAGAAGATTCGCACACAGGTTGGGGACAAAAAGAACATCTTTCGCAACAGCACTTTCACCAGTAGACAACAACAACTTCACATCGCCTTTACCACCAACAGTCATCACATTTTTATCTGCAATGACAACCTTATCACTGCTCGCATTCGTAACATTATCCAACCAATCACGATGAAGGGTCATGTGCTTGGACGCGCCTGAGTCCAAATACCACTCCTTTGAGTCCACGTTCTTGGCTGATAATGCGGTGAACAGAAGCTGGTTCTTATTATTGGACTTGTTGGAATTCTTAGGATTTGGACAATTGCGAGCAAAATGACCGTACTTGTTGCACTGAAAACATCTCATACGCTTCTGCTTTTTCGTAAAAAAAGCCGTAGAGCCGTCCGTAGAAATGGGTTTCACATCCTTTAACAATTTTTGTTTGATCGCATCGGCAGTCAGCTGCAACCCCGAGCTTTCAATGCCCATAATCATTGGCTGGTAGTGGTCCCGAAGGCCGGCAAGGAGTAAAGTTCCTATCCACTCCTCACTTAACTGAAGTCCGATGCTTCTGATTTTATACGCCATGTTAATAATTTTGTTAACATACTCTTTAACTGACTCGCATTCTTCTAACCTCGTTATTATTAGGATTTTCAAGAGACCAACTTTGCGTGTTAGCCCTGAGTCTTGAAAAGCCTTTTGTAGGTTATCGCAAACTTCTTTGGGTGTCTTTGCTTCCTTCATGTGGACGTAGCTGACTGGTTCTACTAAAAGGATTATTTTTGTTTTCGCCTTAGTCATCAATTTGGGATCTGTATTCTTCTCCGTCACGCAGTCCCAAATCTCTTCGTCTTGGAGTAAATTCTCCACTGCGAATTGCCAAGTATCGTAGTTTTCTCGATCACGAAGTATCTCTACGGACAAGATGGAGGACGATGACGACGCCATGTGTGCCTTTACTACGTACACAACAAAAAAAAATTAAAACAAAAATAAATCCCGAAATATCTGGTGCATCCGTTGCGATTTTACCTTTTTTTAATGAGCGCGACTTTCCCTAACTTTCTTGTGCTTATCTAATTACGTTTATCTGGGCCCATAACCTGATAAAAATTTAAAAAGTGGAATTTAAACGGAGCACAAGAAATAAAAAGCACGACTTGTTGTGTTGATAGTTAAAGCGAGATAAGGTTTATTCGAGTGAAAATTATAATAATGTAGGATATGCATGAGTTACAATAAATGCAAGGAGTTGCCAGTAATTTAATTTTAGTTTACTCTATTACAATAGTTATAGCTATTTCACGGGTGCCATTTTTTGATTTTTATTCAATTTCATTTCTGCTAAATTGGCCAGTATAAAAACATTATCTACAGTGCTATAGCCTTTCCTGAAGCCGGCTTGAAACTCGCTAAATTTGTTGTTACTTATGACCCAGCTCGTAAGACGTTTTAAGCAGAATCGATGTATAGATTTTTAAGGCTAAGTTCAGTAGGGAAATGTCTCTGTAGTTACTTGGGAATAGTAGGGTTTCCTTTTTTATAAATGGGTGTTAGAAGAGCTTCATAAAAGTAATCTGGAACAATCCCAAACTGATATACTATATTCAGAGAAGTTGCCAAATGCTTCTTAATCTCATATGGACTGTTTTTGTAGAATTCAATCGATACTCCATTCGATCCGGGTGCTTTATTTGAAGATATATTTACTAGTGCATCGCATACTTCATCACACGTTTTACATATATCCAATATGATGTCTTTGGTTAATGGTTTAGCAAAGGACCAGGTTGTACGAACGTCGTCTTGTGTTGCGCTGGCTATGAAAAATACTTCTTAATTCATTTATATCTACTTTCAAAGTGTTGGTTGTAGTTATACCGTTAATTTTCTTTGTAAGCTTCCAAAACTCCGCAGAGTGTTCTACATTGCTCAGCCGTATCTAGTAATACATAATTTTGTTCTTCTTACATATTTTTTAAACTCTTTTGTTGATTTTAGTTCTTTAAGTACGCTGTTGGTGTTGCTGTGTCTGTAGAGTTTTAGCCAAGCTAAAGACTTACTTCTTGATTTTGCACATTCATAATGGTACCATTCATTAATGAAAATAATTTTTGAGGCCTGGTAAGTTTGCATAATTGATGCCGCATTCATTAAAATACTTTCCAGTTCGAAGAATGGAGTAAAATGTTTGGCAGGTTTGTATTAAGGGCCATGGTCACTCGCTCACAAAATTCATTTTTTAAATTCTCCTTCCATCTGACTTTTTCGATTTGTGTACTTTTGGGTTGCTTACTTTGGTAATGACTGTATTTAAACCCGATTTTCGTTTAAAACAGAAAAATCCTCAACAGCTGCTATCCAGTCTCCGCCGACAAGACAACAGAGTTACCTTGTCCTCCAGCGAACGTGAAGCTTCCCAAACTGTCGCTAGATGATTTTCCATTCAAAACTGCTAAGCCAAAAGCATTGCGCACATTTCCAGTAATTTCTTCCCCTCCTGATTGCATACGAGATCTTTTGATTTTCTGGTTTCGTATTCGTAGTTTATGGCAGTGTCTTTAGTTCCGATTCGGGCATTTAGATCTCCCAGCACCATTATATTCACGCAAAGTTACTGTTTAGTAGAACATCGTACAGGGTTGCTTGTATTTTCTTATGAATATTTTGTATACAAATACGTCTTACCTCTAGCTGAAAATTCATTTAGTCGAGAAGGACACTGTGGCGTATACTTACTATTTGAAATCAATTGTTTCTTATGCAATTTTTATTTTTGTTCATGAGGCTGTCGCAAAAATCTCAGCTATTTAAGAATTTTGAAATCTCTTTTTAACAAAGGGTTCAACAAACGCAACATTTTCTTATCAAAATCTTAAAAGCTTGCTCAATACAAAGTTTAAAAGTTATGTAATGAAGCTCACGTAATAGAAACGTGTTAATAAGCAAAAACATATAGGTATCATTAGCGTTCTTTAAACTCCATGTTAATTCGTGTTTCTCCCACCGGTATACTTCTAAGCAACATCTACTGCAGAAGCAAACTAGCAGGAGCAAAACCCGTCAGCACCTCAATCAATCCTCGCTGTCGCTATGCCTATACCTCAACCACAATAGCCCATAACAGATTTCGTGCAACAAACGCAAATATTATTCGATCCTCGCCAAACTAAACGAACAATCTCACACACGGTGCAGCATTTAAATTCAAATTACCTTCATTTTCCAATCCTTTAAAGCCTCGAACGACGTTCGATCTGTTGTACTGAACGTCAGCACACACGCTTGCGCACCGCGGTAATAGGCTTTGGTAATAGCATCGAATTCCTCCTGCCCGGCTGTGTCCCATAGCATTATTCTGACATCTTCACCATCAATTCTGTACGTAAATGGAATTAGGCGTACGTTATTAGGGTCCAAAGATACAAAAGCATTCAAAGTATTTTTTGTGTATAGGTTAGACATAGATACAAAGTATGTAGAGGAATTTTACTCACTCGATTTGTCTCTCAAGGAAATCAACACCAATTGTTTTCTTGTAGTCCTTTGTGTAGATGCCCTTGCAGTAGCGTTGTATCATTGAACTCTTTCCAACGCCACCGTTCCCAACAATTACAACCTGAAATATAAAACAAAGATATACTTAGTTTGGACTTTGCACTGGAATCGGGTTGCATTTTTTTGTTTTCTTCTGCTATTGATTGGAATTTTATTGGATCGTGCTTCGAGATTGCGGGTTATAATGTTATGAGGAATTCAATTTCTTTAACGGAACGAAATTTCTTTGATTTTGTTTCTGTTTCTATATAAAACCAGTTCAATGCCCAATGCAAAAATAAAAAAGAGGGATTAGAGTTTGACCTTCCAAAGGTTACGTTAGGTTAGGTGATAAGGGGTGTGCACAGCGTGAAACTGTTGCATACACGGGGGCCTTCTGGTCCATTGTGATCCCCTATAAAAATAAAAGTTAGCATCCATGCTCCTCAAAATTGCCGATTAACGTAGAATGGCTCGTTAACGAACCAGCCCGTGCTATCTATAAATTTCCTCATGTGCTAGATCATCCAGTTCCAGTCGGAGTCGGTTAGTTTGGAGGTTCGGACAGTGACAGAGCAGGTGTTTAATGGTTTCTATTTCCTCCTCATCCTGACAGCTCCTATACAGAAATCGGGTGCAAATGCCCCTATCTTGTTGGCCATTGTGCCAATGGCTCTATGACCTGTTAGTACCGAGTTTCCTTTTCATTAGTGTTAGGCCATAAACTTGTAGAGATTACGCAATCAACCCTGGATTTCCAGGAGTTATTTATTTTCTCCTTTGATTAAAGGTCTATCTTTCTCTTGAGTACCCCAATTCGGGACGAGTGGTCCCCTAACTGAATTTTGGCTACTACTTGTATCTGCTTCTGCCCCTTTCCTGGCTAGTTCGTCTACTATTTCGTTCCCTTCTATATTGCTATGTCCAGGAACCCAGCAGAGCTTAACATGGTTAGTGTGGCAGATTCTATTTAATTCCTTCCTACAGTTTAAAACTGCCTTTGATCTTGTCGTCTCACTGGCTAAGGCTTTGATAGCAGACTGGCTGTCCACGAAAAAAGTAATCTCCGAGGAGCTTTTTCAATGCAAAGATCTCGGCCTGAAAGACACTACAGTCAGCTGGGAGTTTATTGTTTATACGACTCTCTGATTTTTTTTCACTTAACTCTAGTACCCTTCTTGACGTATTTTTTGTTACCGAAACCAGTAAAATCCTTTTTTACGACCAGTTGTCTGCTCCTGGATTTTCTAGACATGACCTTATTTACCTTTCATTTGACTCTTCATTTACGAGACCTGACTTAACATTCCAGTACCGTGACTTTAAAAATATCAACCCATATGCTCTTGAATCCGACATAAGACAAATTAGTTGGCAGGACGTTTACTATATAGAATCCACATCTGACCAAATAGAATTAATTGAAAATAACCTTAAAAGACTTTTTGACACCCATGTTCCTCTGAGGACAAAGACTATTAAACACAAAGACAACCGTTGGTTTACAGACGAAATCCGTTGCTGCATCAACCAAAGAAACCGGGTTTATCAAAATTGGAAACGCTTTAAAATAGCTGAGGACTATCGATTATATCGCCAATTGCGTAACAAATGTGTAAGTCTCATCAACACAGCTAAAACCAAGTGGTTCTCCAATCATTTGAATCTTTCACAAAATGGCCGCAAGCTTTGGAAGAACCTGCGCGAAGTTGGAATAGGGAAGCAAAAATCCGCTACCCTTGATATTGATTGTAATGAATTGAACAACTTATTTGTCTCATTCGTTCCACAACCTTCTTCATCTATGAGTCAACATCAAAGTGTTGTTCTTTCTTCCAATCTTCTAAATGGATTCAACTTTGCTAATGTGTCTGCCGAAGAAGTTGTGGAGAATCTTATCTCTATCAAGAGCAACTCTGTGGGATTTGATGGCTTACATCCTACTTTCATTAAAGCAGTCATGCCTGTTATCCTCCCATACATAACATTTGCCATTAACTCAGTGTTGACTAAAAGTGAGTTCCCATCAAAATGGAAATTTTCCAAAATCATCCCTGTTCCGAAGAATAGACTTGGGAGTTGGGACTGAGTATCGTCCCATATCCATCCTTCCTTTTTTGTCAAAGTTGATGGAGAGATTAATGCATAGGCAAATTAATCAGCACTTTGACAATAACCAGCTTCTATCCCCTAAGCAGTCTGGTTTTCGGTCTCATCATAGTAGTACCACTGCACTCCTTGATGTGGTTGAGCGGATAAGGAAGGCCATGGACAATGATAAAGTCACATTCTTGATTCTTCTTGACTACTCCAAAGCATTCGACACGATTGACCATAACACATTATGTAACAAATTAACCATAGATTTCGGGTTTGCTCCGGAAGCAACTAAATTGATTCATTCTTATTTAACGGGGAGGAGTCAGGCAGTTGTTTCTGGGAGTAAGGTTTCTGAGTTTATCACTGTGTCGCGTGGTGTTCCCCAAGGTTCTATCCTTGGACCGCTTTTGTTCTCGGCATACGTTAATGACATTCCCAGAATAATTAACTATGGGAATGTGCAAATGTTTGCTGATGATGTCCAATACCTACAGAGTTCATCTCTGGGTCTCATAGAAAACTGTGTTAGCAACATCAATGACGACCTGTCTTCTATTCACAAATGGTCTAACGAATGTGGCCTTGTCCTCAATCCCCTTAAAACCAAATGCTTAGTAATCTCACGGAGTATGGTTGACCTTTCCTATTTTCCCACAGTGCTCTTAAATAATGTTCCAGTGGAATACGTGCAGACGGCTAAAAACTTGGGAATCTGCTTCAATAGGACGTTGACTTGGAATGACCATATAAACACTGTGGTTGGAAAGACATATTGCGCTCTCAGGACCCTAACGATCTCAAAACAGTTTACACCAATTGAAACTAGAAAATTGCTAGCTAAAACCCTTGTTGTTCCAATCCTGACGTACGGATGTGAAATCTTCTTCAACTTGGACTCTGTGTGTTTAAGAAATATGACAGTTGTGTTCAACAACATTATTCGCTATGTTTTTGGGTTACGTCGTTATGACCATATCTCTAACTTCTCTTTAGAATTGTACGGTATAAGTTTCATAAACATATTAAACCAAAAGACTCTTACTATGCTATTTAAAATCATCCAGACTAAACAGCCACCTGACTTGTTCAATCATATCCAGTTTTTATCATCTAACAGAACTCAACTTATTTCAATTCCACGATTCACCTGTCTCACATCTGAGCGACAGTTTTTCATTAGTGGGATTCGTCTCTGGAATACGCTGCCCCGTGAATTAAGAAGAATAGAGCAACTTAAATTATTCAAAAAGAATCTTTTCGAATATCTATCCACCTTGTAGATAACTTTTATGTGTCAAATCATTAAAATTGAATCTTTTATGTTCTCAAATCATTAAAATTGATCTGATGGCGAGTATGGGGATAATTCTATAATTGTAACTTCGTATTTCCTATATTTTTTCTATCTATTTCTTCCTCTTTTCATTCTCATCTTCTATCTACTTTCTCTACAATCTATATCTTTATCTTTATTTCTTTATTTCTTTACCTATTTATTTTTCTGTTTCTTACTTTTTTGTTTTATGTTAACTTTAATTCTAGATTTATATTATTTACTTAATTTTACATTTTTGTATTTACAATGAAGTATTGGATTCAGACATAACCAACGAAGAAGTATTTTTAGCGATGAACAAAATGAAGGATGGAAAAGCGGCAGGCTCCAATGGGTTACCAGCAGAATTTTTTAAGTATGGAACCTTCGAGTTAATAAGCAGGCTTACTGTGTTGTACAAGGAGGTGCTGGAAACAGGTTTGATTCCTCAAGAATTTAGCGAATCTATAATTTTTCCGATACACAAAAATGGAAGCTGGACGGAGGCGGCTAACTATCGAGGAATATCCTTTCTTAATTCGTGCTATAAGATATTTACAGCTATTCTGAAAAGACGCCTCAATAAATGGATTGAAGAAAATAAGCTATTGAAGGAATATCAGGCAGGCTTTAGAGCAGGTTACTCAACGATCGACCATATCTTTGTATTGAAAAGCATTGCATCATTTATAATGAGAAAGAAGAAGTTATACGCGTTTTTCGTTGATTTTAAGGCCGCGTTTGATACAGTGAATAGGCAAGCACTTATCTACAAGCTCTATGGGATGGGAATGTCGATAAAGTTTGGAAGAGTCCTGCAAAACCTTTATATGGATACAAATGTATCAGTATGGAAAGGTACAGAACTGTCGGAATGGTTTAGAACGGAATCAGGCGTCAGACAAGGTTGTACGATGAGCCCAAGTCTCTTTGCTCTCTTTATCGACGACATAGTCGATTGTTTACCTGCTGGCATTGAACACGCTGGACAAATAATAAAAGCACTGTTGTTCGCAGATGACATTGTGAGAATATAGAGATAGTCAAAGAATTCAAATACCTTGGAGTTAATTTGACAAAGAACTTAAAAATGGAAACGCATCTGAGGGAGAAGCTTACAAGTGCAAAAGCTGCCATCAGCGCATCGTGGTGGAGGTGTTTTTCCAACAAAAGTATTTTACACAGCAGTAAGTACACTGTTTTTAAAGCAGTATCGGAATCAATTTTGTTCTATGCTGCTCAAGTTTGTGAAGCGAAGCAATATGATGAGGTTGAAAAACTGTTGCGCTTTTATGTAAAAAGAGTATTTCGATTGCCACCTAATACGCCGAACTACATGGTTATGTTGGAAACAGGACTGCAGCCGCTCTTTGTACGAACACTTCGAATACAGATTGATTATGTGCTGAAAGTCATGAAAATTGAAAACCACCGGTTACCGAAGATAGTGGCGCTTCAAACCATTCGAGAGAGGTCAGGCTGGTATGCGGAATGGATGGATCTTGCTACGGATTGTGAGTTCAACCTAAGCATAAATAACCTTGAGTACACTCACTGGGAGGAACCACTTTATCAGCTTATTGCAAAAGTAGATAATATGTTCAGGGAAAGATGCCTTAATGAAGCATCTGGATCGCTGCACAGAGTAGTGTACAGCCAACTCAATCATTATCTAGAGGCGAAGAATTATTTTCGGGATGTGTACAGCGTTGAAGAGATTTCGTTGATGTTGAAGCTGCGTGGTGAACTCATCCCTCTAAATTTCATATCACACAGAGACGATTTACCTATAATATGCTTCTTATGTAATCTACAAGAGAGAGAAGATGTCTTTCATTTCATGGGTAAATGTCCAATTCTTAAGGTCATCAGAAGAAACGTTTTTGGAACTGGCTTTTTGACGGAAAATGAAATTGTATCATTGCTGAACGAAGTCGACGTTAAAAAATTGTATAAGTACTGTAAACTGGCGTTAAATTATAGGGAGAGAATTATTAATGAGAGTTTCTGAGGCTAATTAAAATTTTTTGCTAATTAAATTAACTTATTGTATTATGTTCCTTTTTTGTTTAATTAATTATTGTGACGGTAAACTTTATTTCCAATTAAGTTTTTGATTAATGTTTTGTCAACTAGGCAGACGGCAATTAAGCCATGCTTTTTGATTTTTGTAAACTTTTGTAAGTCTTCATGGAAAAAAATAATAAAAATCTTTATCTATCTATCTATCTTACTTAATTTTTTGTTTTTAAATATAATTAATTTAATGTTCTCCTTTGTTTTAATGATCCTAATCAAGGCTTACTTATCTAAAAGATATATCTTTTAGATATATATCTTAATATTAAGTTCTGCTGAAATAAATAAATGAAATAAATGAAATGATGTTGAGAGATTGGCTTAACACTCCAGCACCTGTTCCTGATTCCATTTTTGAACCGTCAGTGTAGAAAGGGATACCCTGTTTACTTATAAGTGAATTAGGATCCCAACCCTGTCTTTCTGGTACGCAAATAGAAAATTTCCTATCGAAATCAAGTAAAGGGGGAATGTAATCGGTGGTCTCCATCAGTCCTGGAATCGTGTCATATCTTTGTAAGATTGACCCATGTAAGCTTGAAGTCAAGGATTACTCCTAGAAATCTAGCTTCCTTAGAAAGTTTTAGAGGAATACTGTTAAGTTTAGGAGGGTTGAAGCCCTCCAGTTTCCGTTTTCTCGTGAACAAAACTAGCTCTGTCTTGGTGGGGTTGACCCCGAGACCGTTCTTAGTTGCCCAAGAAGATAAATCCTTTAATGCGTTTTCCATAATGTTTCCGATGATGGTAAGGAACTTGCCTGATACCAAAACCACTATGTCAACTGCATATGCTACAGTTTGTATGCCCTGATCTTTAAACTTTGTGAGAATTTTGTTGACTACTAGGATCAAGAGCAGGGGTGAGATGACTCCTCCCTGTGGTGTGCCTCTAGTAACTGTTTTCTCAATAGTGCTAACTCACATTTGAGAGTTGATAATTCTGCTATTTAACATGGTGAAGATCCAATCGACAATGACAGATTCAACTCCAACTTCAACTAAGGCAGTTTTGATTGATTCCGTTTTTACGTTCTTAAACTTACCCTCGATATCAAGAAATGCTGCCAAGGTGTATTTTTTTTTTGTTCGAGGTTTTTCTCAATATGTGAAACTACCTCATGCAGAGCAGTCTCCGCCCTTAAGGTACGCGTGTTGGTAGATGCACAAATTGTTTTCGTTGAGAAGTTCTCTAACATGCAGATCAATTATTCTCTCTATTGTCTTAAGGAGAAACGAAGAGAGACTTATTGGTCTATAATCCTGGAGCGGTCGAGTGAGTTGGTTTCGCCGCTTTTGGGATAAAGACTACCTTGACCTTCATCCAACTATTAGGGACGTATCTAAGTTTGATACAAAACTTATAAAGATGACCCTAAGCCAAGGAGTTATTACTTTGAGAGCGTTTTGAAGAAGAGCCGGAAATATCTCGTCTGGTGCAGCTGATTTAAAGAGTTTGAACGAGTTTATTGCCCAGATCATCTTCTGCTCAGTAATAACCTGTTTAAGTTCTAAATTTGATTCCGTGTGAGTAAAATCCAGCGTGTTCGATTGCAAGTAATCAGAACTTTCTGGGTTTTTACAACCGGGGAAATGAGTTTCCATGAAGAGTTCAAGCGTTTCTAGGCTCGAGTTCGACTGACCTTCCATTTACAGTACTTGTCATCGTTATCAATGCATTTGGATTTTCTATTAAGGATATCGATGTTTCGAAACTCTGCAGTTTCTAACTAATGCCGTGTGCGAATTCAGTTAAAAATGGGTTAAAACTTGACGTTTGGTTAAATTTTGACACTTCGCATGGAATAAAATTATTTTACTAGCTGCGGAGCAGGTTAAAATATGACAGTAGTGGTTAAAAATTCATCCATTTTTATTTTTTAACCACAATTCATCCAATTCGCACACGGCCTAAAGTTTAAAACCAGGTTTGGTTATAAGCCAAGTGTCAAGCAGTTCAACTGACAGATGTCATGACCAAAACCACTTCTTTGAATTTTTCCATTACTTAAATCAAAAATAAGCACCAATTAAAATTTCTCTCATACATACATACGAGGTTAGCACTTAAATCATACAAACACCCGAGTCCAACACAAACCCAGTTCGATAAATCTTTTATAAGACGTAAGTAACGAGTAGGCTGGCCCAACATCAATAATTAAGATTACTATACTCGCAAGTCCGAACTTCCCAATGAGCAATGATCAGACTCACTTTGATTGCAATTTCAATGTCCTCCTCTCGCATGCTGCTCGTCCCACTGGCGCTGCTGCTGCAGTAACCTCTATCGTAAACAGGTTGAAGTCTCATTCAAATTCTTTGATGTTTACTTTTTTGTAGATCCAAATAAACAAAAAAACAAAACTGAAGTGTTCTTCAGTTTGTTTGCAAAACACAGTTTGGCCTAACAAGCCAAAGATGTTTTTCTGTTGATATTTTCCGTTTCCGGATGACTTGGCTTTGATTTGAAGGAGAAGGTGTCTTATGTCAGATTTAAATCAAATGATGAATACATGTGGAAAAAGCGCTGAATGCTTTTAAGCCGACGTCAACATTTGTGAAATCCTGCAAAAAAAAAAGAAAAACCAAATATTCTGTTTAATAGAAATGTTTGAAAAGTGATTGATGATGAAAAATAAAGAAAGTGTGAACTAAGACCTTTCCAGCATGCATGTAAGTTGGCTAATGTAAATGCATCATAAACTATCTTACTTTTTCCTGATTTCTAAACGGAAACAAAAAGTGGATTCGATTGGAGATTTTCTTTTTATTTGCAAATTGGAGTGGAACACACTCTGCAAAAAAAAAAATAATAATAAGGAAACAACAAATTTCTTGCGTGTTAAATTATTGAGCTTAAACGACTTGAGGCACGATTTTTCTCTCTCCGTCTAGATCTGAATTTAGATGTGAATGTCATTAACTGCAAACCAAAAGAGCATAACTAATGGGTGCTGTGTATGTAGTACTTTCAAGTGCGGTACTTTAATTAATTAATTTCAGACTGCGTTTTGAGTCATATTATTATCTTATTCCCTTTTTTCTATTTGTTATGTTTGTCATGGAAGTACCATAAGATAGCAAACAACTTATCTGCACAAACAGAAAGAAAATAGCTGTTTGTTTACGATATGAATCAACGCATTCAACTGGTTGCACGAAATGCGTTTGGAACGCCCTCTAGAGTTGAGTTTGACGTTAAGCTTGATACTTGTTAAATTTTGATACTTATGTAATCATCATGCTTTTTTTTAGAGATTAATCTTGACGACAGATTCAGGTTTTAATCAATTTCAAAAGTGACGTTAAGAGAAAATAGGCAACACGATTAAAGCGCTATTCAGATTTCGTTATCAGACTTGTCAATTTCCAATGTTGAAATCAGCTGTTCTATACCACATCAATGTTCAGATCTTTGTTTAAACCAAAATCCCTTCCATATTCAAAAATTCCATTTTACTCGTTTTCCTTAAATCAAATGGCAAATTTCACGAACTTCGAAATTTATAGCAGACCAGGGCCTTATCCAACAAACGTCTATTGCCAGTTCGGTCCCTAGCTAGCTGTCTCAAGTTTCGCACGCCAAGTTGGTTCAGGTCCTCTACCACCTGTGTGCTCCATCTGAGCCGCGGTCTTTCTATTCTGTGACGTCCTTCCTGGTTAGATTCGAAGACTCTACGGGCCGGAGCATTGTTTTCCATTTGCTCTACGTAACCCAGCCAACTTAGTCGTCCATGTCTCTGCAGGGGTTTTATTCAGTCACACTTTGGTTGCTCAAAAGAGGACTTTACTACGGGGGCGCGAAATAAGGCCCCAGGAAAAAAGGTCCCAAAAAAAAATGAAATAAGGCCCCAAAAAAAAGCACACAAAACAACAACAACGAAATTTCTCAAATTTTGGGGTTTTCTTTTATTTTTTGGGGCTTTTTTTCATTTTCTTTTGGGGCATAATTTCACTTTGAAATAAAGTTTTGGGGCTTAATTTCATTTTAGTTTAAAAACTATTTGGGGCTTTATTTCGTTTTTCAAAATTAACATGAAAATGCATTACCAAGTTTGTCTAATCGAGGACCCAAAGCTTGTTGGAGCTAATTGTGTAATATGTGAGGATTTGTAGGCAAATATTTTGCTGTTGCCTTGTTAAAATCTTAAGATTTGCAATGAATGCAACCTTAAAATTCAAGCCGAGTCATTGCAGATAGACAGGAGAATTACATGTGTTCTTGCTGTAGGGAAAATGTTCAAGGTACAATTCAAGTATTTCTTTAAAAGTTTGTGGTGACATCACCTTAAATAAAGTTTGTTAAGAAAAAAACAAGTTGTTACCTATTCCTATTTTCGCAATTTTGGTAGTAAGGTACAATTACGGAAAAAATTCGCGCGAATTCTTTTATTTTCACACCCCAAATTGATTCTCTTTTGGGCAAAATTTTTTCCGCTCGCTTCGCTCGCTTGCAATTGCACCTGCTGTATTTTGTTTCAAACTACAATTTTTAAAACATATTACACTGATTTTGGAGTTAAGGTGTGATAACAAAACAAAGTAAATGGTTCTTACGTGTTCAACAAGAACTATGAAATCAATAATTAGATATTTGCTGAATTTTCTATCAATAAAAAAAGGTCTTTCTGGTGGAGCTATTAATGCAATTAAATTGTAGAATTCCCAACTCTTACCGAATTCCAAAGTTCGGTGAGTTTGCATTTTTGCGTTACGTCACATAGACTTAAAGCATACGGTTTATTTCATTCAACCGTTATGCAAGGGTAAAAACTTGAAAATGTTAAAAACTTTCTACTCAATTTATTGCTTGACAAACAAGTATCTAAAATTAACCACAAGGGTTAGAAGACCCGAATTTGATTTAGCAACTTATGATCCACCAAGTCTGTGGTCTCAAAGAAAAAACGCCAAAGTCGATTTTCAACATTTTTCAGGAGAGACGTTCGAAGTTTTTATGAAAAGTGCAAGATTAAAAATTGCTATAGAATATTATTGGAGAATTAATCGCCTTGAAACTAGCATAGTATTGAAGTTATTTTAGCTCGTAATTAATTCAAATTCGCCCCTTACGACCCACCAGTTTCTATTCTACTAAGAGTCCTTGTTGCAGGGAAATTGTTAAGGTCACATTTCAAGCATTTCTGTAACAGTTTGGGGTGGTATTTCATTATGTTAGTAAGTTATTTTTATGAAAAAGACGAATTGGGGTTTAATTGCATTTTTCCAAAAAAAAGTAAAACAAGTTGGCGCCTTATTTCATTTATTTTGGGGGCTTGTTGCAGGGAAATTGTAAGGGCCACTATTTGACCGTCTTTGGAACAGTTTGTGGTGATATTTCATTATCTACCTAACGGTTTTTTTATGAAAAAGACAAACTGGGGCTAAATTTCACAGTTTGGGGCCTAATTTCATTAATTTTGGGACCTTTTTTCATTTCGTTGGGGCCTTTTCACTGGGGCATAGTTTCATTATGAAAATACAACCCTATTTGGGGCCTTATTTCATTTTTTCTTTGGGGCCTTTTTTCCTGGGGCCTTATTTCGCAGAGCCCTTTACTACTACACCGGGAGCCCTCAATCCTGAAAGTGCACTTACACGGATTTCAAAATTTTTTATATTAAAAGATAGTTTATAGAAATATGTACCAACAAATTAAGCCCGGTATGACGAGGCCTATCCTGGCACCAGTATTTTTTGCAATTTTTTACATTATTAATAATTATTGATAATTTGCACTTATCGCGGATTTTAATTTTAACTAGCGCATATTATTGGAAATTTAATGTGCTTTCAGGAAAAAATGGTATGACAGCTGCCATCCTGGCACCAATGTCTGTCATACCTATTATAAAATTTTGTCACTCATATGAATATCACTAGTAAGATGAATTCCTTAACTACCTCGAAGTTAAATCTGTCTATGTTGACGTTTGCTCCAAGACGTCGATGTCGGCAGCATTAACTTGGTCTTGCCCTCGTTAACCGCTGGACCCATCTTCCTGGCCTCCATCTCAAGACTCACAAACGCTGCAGTGACATCACGCTGTGTTCTTCCAATTATGTCAATGTCGTCTGCGTATCCTAGTAGCTCGGACGGACTTTGGTGCCTCTGGTGTTGACGTTGGAGTTTTGAACAATCTTTTCTAAAATGATGTTGAAGAAATCGCATGATAGCGCATCGCCTTGTCTAAAAACTATTTTGACATCAAATGCGTCCGTTAGGTTTTGTTCAACCATGATGGAACAGCGTGAGTTTTCCATTGTCATCTTACACAGACGGACGAGTTTTTCTGGAATGCCAAAACTAGACATTGCTTTATATATTTGGTCTCAATAGACGCTTTCATACGCGGCCTTGAAATCGATGAAAAGGTGGTAGGTATCGATTTGAAGTTCCTGGGTTTTCTCCAAGATCTGCCGTAGGGTAGATACTTGATCTATGGTGGACTTTCCGGGTCTGAAGCCACACTGATAAGGACGTATCAGGTTGTTGACGAAGGGCTTCAAACGTTCACACAGCACGGCAGACAAGATCCTGTAGGCGATGTTAAGGAGACTTATACCTCTGCAGTTGGTGCAGTTAAGGGGATCTCCTTTCTTGGGGAACGGGCATACGATGTTGAGGTTCCATTCGCCGGGCATGCTTTCCTCCGACCAAACTTTGCAGATGACTTGGTGCATACTCCTAACCAAATCATCTCCAGCTGCTTTGTACAGTTCAGTGGCTAGTCCGTCTGCTCCAGCGGCTTTGTTCGACTTAAGTTTAGATATCGCTCTCTTCACTTCATCAATATCGGGTTGGTGGAATTGTTGGCCTGTGTGGTTCCTCCTCCTCCTCCTCCTCCTCGACGGGTCTCCACCATGCGCTTGGTGAGGAGGCTTACACCCAAACCTCAAGCAGGCCAGTAACAGATTTTAGCTTTCGAGCAATCTCTCAGCTACCAGCTAGGGTTTGGGCAAACTAAGAGAGGCCCACCCCTATGAAAATATGGAAAATTTAAAGATAAAAAAAATGAACTCAACCATAACGGGGATATATGTACGTTATACGGTCGGTAGAGGTCACGACTACCGGCTTAGGCTTTACGTCCCGATCTCAATATCGAGAGGAGAAGTCGCCAGTGACAAAAATTTTACATAATTATTTATTTATTTATTATGAACATCCTTCTTATCTTTTCGAAACCTTTCCTTTTTTCTTTTTCTTTTTTCTTTTTTGTTTTCTTTTTCTTTCCATTCCATAAAACCAAACGGAAAAATGAACGCAGAACATCAGAAGATGACCGAGGAGGAAGAAAATCTCCTCCTCAACCCCTTCTCTAACCTCGATATGGGAGATGGAATTAGCGAAATTGACGTCGATATCGTCAGCGAGGTGTCCTCAATCGCTAGTTCTAACATCTCGAACATTTCCAGGAGGAGTAGAATCTCCAACTGCAAGCGAACCATAAAGAGGTTAGGGAAGTTGAACCCAGTTCCAGATGTCGGAGACGGATAGAATGCGTTGCACAACGCTCGTGCCTTCATGGACAGGGAAGGCTTAGGAAAGGGCAACCCGGTACTAACCCCCTCCTCTCCGAAGAACCCGAGCGAGAAGACGCCAATGGGTCCACCTGCTCCCTATGCCGACTCCAAGCGTGAGAAATGGTGCACCCCATCCACGTCCGGTACAAATACCGCGGGTAAGAACGACCAGATTGTGCGGACGCACATCGGGGAGTCAGCCGACCCATCCACCAAACTAATCCCGGAACCTAGGGGTCCGATTAGCCAGGTGAATGAGGAAGGCACTCCTGATGAGGGAAAAGACAAAAGGGAGTGCGGGGTTAACTTGGTAGGCCTTTGCCCACAGGATAACCCCAACACAACCTCTTTATCCGAACCCGAAAACCGCACGATCGACACTACCATAAATAGTCTAGCGACTGTCATTCGTAAAAAGACTAGACAAACGTACAACTGGCACACCTAACACAGCGTCTTCACTGAGCATACAGCTGCCCAAAATCACACCCGCAATCCAATCCACACACAGAACATTTTGTTTCGCTGGGCAAATTATGTCATGTCGTCTCATTTTATCTTAAAACGCGGTGGCAGAAAGCACAATATTAAACGTCTCTGTTTACATCTACATTCAAATGAAAACCTTACACGTACACGAAAGTCAAAATTCATGCCCATGATTTGAACCACACTCATGTCATGTTCAAAAACAAAGATTCTTCGACAAGATGTCTCTGTGTGAGATACGGAGACGACAAATTCGTCATCAAAGGTCACCAAGTCGCTATAGCTGACTATGGTAAATCTACACGAAGACTAACTGAAGACCAATGGCAACTCCTTGAACTAAGAATCCTGGAGGAAGTCAACGAGGCTATCGTCAAGAATAGGCAAGTGCCTCTCTTCGGTAACCTCACGACTACCCACGGTTTCAAGGTGATGAACTGTGAGAATGACGTGACTCTCGAGTGGCTACGAGAGTTTATTAAAAACTCGAAAATGATTACTGAAGTAGGGGCAGGTTTCTACTCAGAAAATCTTACCCTTGCCAGTTCATTCAGACTTCCCGACCATAGCAGTGTCTTCCAAGCTGAGATCTTGGCAGTGAAAAACGCTGCTAATCAAATATCCATGATGGCGATACCACACGCTGATATCACCTTTTTCATTGATAGCCAAGCAGCAATAAAAGCGATCTCTGCCACGCAAATCAAGTCAAAGCTTGTTTCTTGCTGTCGCGAAGAGCTGAGGGTTCTTGGTATGCAGCACAATGTAAGACTCTGCTGGGTTCCCGGTCACAGTGGTGTGCCAGGAAATGAAAAAGCGGATGAGCTTGCAAGAGAAGGCTCGGTACTTGATCCCTCTCTCATAGACCATAACATCAGAATCCCTCAATGCGAATTAAAAAGAAACATTAGTAATAATATCATTCAAAAAGCAAATGATAGATGGAACCTACTAGAAACCTGCGGTAACACCAGGAAACTCTGGCCTCATTATGACAAGAAAAAATCTAATCAGATTTTACTTCTCAAAAAACCGTCCCTAAGATCCCTCATAAGTGTGATAAAGGGACATAACCTACTCGGCTAACACAAAAAGAAGATGGGGCTTAGTATACGGACGACATATGCAGAGGCTGCGGCGATGAGAAAGAGCACGAAAACACGGCTCACTTTCTATGCCACTGTTCAGCACTCTGCCGTACTAGATTAAAATTCTTAGGCAACTATTTCTTTAATGAACTAGAAGAATTATCTGAACTACCAGGCAATCGCCTACTGAACTTTATCAAGTCCACCAAATGGCTCGATCAACCATAGAATTCATAGGTTAAATCACTTTTTCAGAAGTTACAATACTTCAGGGTATCACAATGGATCTACATGATCTAAGTGTGATGGTCACAACATCAACTGTCAGCCCTTATAACCTAACCTAACCTGGCCTGTGTGGTAGTGGTCTTTCCATATCCTCAGCATTGACTGTGTTTCCACTGCGATGTTCCCATGAGGGTCTCTACATCTACATGCGTCAATTCGGGGTGTATTAGCCCTGGAGGTTTGTTTTACCTTTCTGTAAAACTTTCGAACCTCGTTCCTGTTGTGACATCCCTCTATCTCCTCGAACACGCGCTTCTCGTGCTTCTTTTTTTCTATCTGAGAAGTTTGTGCTCATCTCTCCTTTTCTGCTCGTAAAATTCACGAGCTGCTTAATAGTCTTATGTTTGCCTTTGAAATTCAATTCCGAATGTATTTTTGCCACCAAAATAACTACAGTGTTGATTAAGCTTAACAATAAAAGTAAAGAGGTGAACAGAATGCGTCGCCCATCAACCGACGACGAAAATGACAGCTGAAATGTCAAACTTGCCACGCGATAAAGTTGTAAATAGTTCAGATTTGTCGCGCGAATTCTACAAATTTCAGTGGTTATTCATTGTCATTCAGCTGACGCCTGACGCATTCTGTTCAGCGCTTAAAGTTTACAACTAGCAGTTCATAAACCGTTAGTAAAATAACGTCAATGACATGTGCATACTCTAATGTGCGCTTACATTAACCGAAATTTTCAAACTATCTGAAAATAACTTGCTATGTGATAGCTAGTCATTGAATTTCACTCAAATTGATTTATTTGACACACGCCTAACTGTCATCTCGCCAAACTTCAAACGCAAAAAATTCCGTTAGAAAGCAATTCTTCATGTTTTTTTTCCTCCAATATAAACAAAATAGAATAATTCAAACCCATTCAATCCAACACTTTAAGTCCATAAAACGAGTCTCCGTTATGTCATTTGATTTATTTCGCAAGAATTGACTACAGTTATCAATGAAAGTCAGCGAAACGACAATATCAATTCACGCACACATAATTCATTTGTTTTACTGCTCCATCGACCTTGTCTTCCATCCCAGTTGGTTAGGAACAATATAACATCCAAGTCGAGTCCATTTCGATTTCTTTGCGGTAACCGTTATAAATAGCATCACACAGGCTTGGTGCGCATCCAAAACCCGAAACGTGCACATGCGCACAAGATCTCTGCGTTAACATAAGTTGGTTTTGCTCCAATCAATGAAAGGAAAACGCAAACGACCATTGCTGATATTTCATGTTCTTTTGAACGTTTTCTGTTGCATTTAAGTCGGTTTTATTAAGTTAAGTTAAGCAAATTCAAACCAAAGACTGGCGGTGTCTGAATTTGAGCTTGAAAACAGCAATTTAAATGCAAAGTCTTGCAAATTCAATGTCCAGCAGTTAAAAAAAAAAATGAGAATTCCAAAGCTGATTAGGTT
The DNA here is from genome assembly GCA_943590905.1 of Sphaerophoria taeniata. Taxonomy (NCBI): domain Eukaryota; kingdom Metazoa; phylum Arthropoda; class Insecta; order Diptera; family Syrphidae; genus Sphaerophoria; species Sphaerophoria taeniata. The sequence goes on along the minus strand of OX016540.1, from coordinate 18,581,404 downwards.
CATTGAACTTGATTGCACTAGAAATCTAAGGCAACAAGATCCAGATCAAGAGTTGGATACTGAATTGTCTGAATTCTTCTTCGCCGTTGCTGGTTATGCTTGAGACAAAAACAACAACTCTGACTTTAATAGTGAACGCATTCAGGAAAGAACTCCTAGAGAAATGTTTTATGATCATCGTATTTCTTTTATCAATTGAAATGGCTTGCATTTTGATGGTATCTTTTATGTTGGTTCGGGAAGTGCTCGCCACTGGGGTATATAATTATTTACGATATGGCTTTGGGGTGTTGTTGCATATCATTTAAGTTTGCAGTTGTCTAATTTTATTAAGGATTTTATGTTTGCTTTTTGAAGCAGAAGAGACGCCACTGGATTGAAGACGTTAATGAGGCAGCATTACATTTTTTACAACTTTCTGTTCCTTCAATCTTCAACAAGATATAAATTTTAATTGATTGATTGGTTTCAATGATTGCTTAATTGAATTCATGTCTTGTCATCGAACATCGAAAACCCAGCATGTAAGCAATTCTCTTTGTGCAGCCAATCTGGTCAACCAAAAATGTATCTACACTTGCTCGCATCGCTTAATGACAATAAACTGATTAATATGTTGACAAATGGAAATACCCACCCCACGCACTTGTTTTTATTTGCCCCAGCACTGCACCACTCGAAAAAACCAGATGTCCATACATTTCTTAAAATAGATACAATATGAATGATGAATTCCAATTTCGATTTGAAAGTCCGAAGCTCACACAAGCAAAACATTTTTAGCTGTAGATACTCTCATTTGTTTTTGCTCAATAAGATTTTATGGAAAATTTGCGAGGCAAGCCGTAGCACCTTCGATAGCTCAGTTGGTAGAGCGGTGGACTGTAGAATTAAATAATGATATGATATGGTCGGAACGTTTAATAGCGATTCGAACATGTTTGCCTCATGAAATCAGTTGAAATCCATAGGTCGCTGGTTCAAATCCGGCTCGAAGGAGTTTGTGATTTTTTTTTTTCATTTGCCTGCATTTTTATCTTCAAGTTTTTCTTTGCAATTTTTATTTTGTATTCGATAGATACAATAGCTATAAGATGTGTAGAAATAGACGAAGTTTTGCAATTAGGGAAGGCTTTAAACTGGCGAGTTGTGACACTAAACACAAACCTGTCAAAACTGACAGGTTTGTCAGCTAAGAGACTTAAGTTGAATTACTTGAAGACCGTAGGTAATAAAATTCAATTAATTTCAGCCATCAAGGAAGTAAGTAAGTGTAGTGAATTTTTTAGTGCCTACCTAGACTTTATGACCTGTAAAGAAAATTTGCATTGAGCAACTTGATTTGCGGTCGCAGTACAGATATTAAGTTTTGCGGATGTTGTCAAGGAAACTGTCAGAACAACAGGTTGGGAAAAAAAATATTAAGGGTAAACGTGACTCATTCATCAGTTCGAGTTTTTGTTTAAGTATTTTTCCGATAACAGTCGAACAGAACTTGGTCACTGTGGCGAATACTTACTATTATTTTTTATTATTTCTTAAAATCGAGAAATAGTGAAGTCTTGCAGCTTTGAAAGTATAGAAAAAAAAATTTATTTCGAGAATTAATGCAGTTATATTACCAAACCATAAAAACAAACATCTCGTATCTTGAATCCCGATTAAATTAACTGTCTCACTATATGTCGACAGCTAGCCATATTGAAACACTGGTTTTGATGCAGTCTATCGATTTTGAACTTTAAACCTCAACCATAAGTTGGTTTCAATAAATTTTTAAATGCTGACAAAAGAATCAATTTAACGCTCTTAAATTACTTTTTTTTTGGTATCTGTGAAGAGTCTGATCTTTCAAACTGAGAAACCTCAAGTGCAGATGTCACATTGTCACACGACATTTGTTTTTATTTTCATCATTTGTAAACTTACTTACTTACTTAAGGTGGCGCTACAGTCCGGTGTGCACTTGTGCCTCAATCAATAGTTTCCGCCAGCCAGCTCGGTCCCTAGCTAGCTGTCTCCAGTTTGGCACTCTAAGTTGATTGAGGTCCTCTTCCACTTGTGTACGCCACCTGAGTCGTGGTCTTCCTCTCCTTCTACGTTTCTAGGGAATAGTGTCGAAGGTTTTCCGGGCCGGAGCCTTGGTGTCTATCCGCTCTAAATGACGGAGCCATCTGAGTCTCTGGACCCTGACCCTTATGGCTAGGTCCATGCGTCGTTGTACAATCCGTAAAGTTCGCTGTTGTATATTCTTTGCCATTCCCCATCAATGCAAACGGGACCAAAGATGACCCGAACAACTTTCCTTTCGAAACAGCCTAAGGCACATTCATCCGATTTTGTCAAGGTCCATGCTTCTGCACCATACAGCAGAACTGGGATGATGAGGGTGTCGTACAGTTTTACCTTAGTTGCTCGAGAGAGGGCTTTTCCACTCAATCGCTTTCTTAGCCCAACGAAACAGCGATTAGCAAGAGTCGTCTGATAACGGCGCTGATGTTATTGCCCGTGTTAATAGCGGAGCCTAGATAGAAAAACTAATCTACTACCCAGAAGTTGTATGCGTCTATTGTGACGTTCTGTCCGAGCCATCGGTGTTGGGTATCCTTCCTCGAAGACCGCATATACTTCGTTTTTCTCTCATTTACCGCTAAACCCATTTTTTCCGCTCCGATCTCAATTCTCACAAAGACGCCATAGTATCAATATCATCAGCGTACGCGAGATGTTGAACAGATTTCTGGAAGATAATTGCCTATGGTGTTGACGGTGGAGTTTTGCATTATCTTCTCAAGAACGATGTTAAAGAAATCGCACGACAGTGCATCGCCTTGTCTGAATCCTTTTGTGACATCGAAAGATTCCGTTAGCTCCTTGCCAACCTTGATGGAGCATTGCGAGTTCTCCATTGTCATTTTGCATAAGCGAACGAGCTTGGCAGGGATGCCAAAACTAGACATAGCTTTATACAGTTCGTCTCTGTAGCTGCTGTCATACGCGGCCTTAAAATCGAAGAAGAGGTGGTGGGTGTCGATTTGGAGCTAATAGGTCATTTGTGAACATGTTGGCGAATAGGTATGTGCAAGTATGTGCTTGCATGCGTGATTCCGATTTCGATTCCGACTTCAAGGCCGGATGGAACGTTGTATACTTTGACAGTTTCATTTGGTTGGTGTGAGTACTAACCGCAAAACTTGCAAACATGCAAAACAAAATTAACATTTAAACATCAAAATTGTGTCAAAATGATTTTTTGAGAATCCATTGCTTTTCCATTTTGCACCTGGAACACATTAGGTCTGTTCTTGTACTCCCCAAAATTGCCGAAAACTCACAAATTCTCCCACTTTTCCGTTCTTTTACTCCCGATTTTTGTAAGTTCTGTCAATTTTGAAGGAGAAAAATATTTCCCCTATCTGCGGATTTTAGCCACAAAAATTTCTCTTGGCTTGTTAGTTCTGTCAAACCATAAGAAGTACATCGAATTTTGTTGACGTTTGATATAATTTTGTGCATTTGGCAGATTTTTGCTGTAAGTGTTCTTTTACTTTTTGGGAGAATCACAAAGTTTCATCCCCACAAAAACTGCCGAAAAAGTAAAAGAACGGACCTATTGAATTGACTGAACTTCAATGTCAGCTGTCAACGGATCAATGGACGCAAGAACCAAAAAGGAGAAAGTTAACCATTGACGGATTCTATGGGTCGTCGCGCCGCGCCGCACAGTGGCCCGTTTAGGCTAAAGTCATTCCATAATTCATTTTTTTCGTGTTTCCAGAATTCAAAATTTGCTGTTTCGCTGAATTAACAAATATTTGAAGTTCTTGAAACCGAAATTTTTTTTTGAATTTACCCAACGGTTTGGTTTTGAGAGGGGGTCAAAGTTGAACTTTTTTTTTAGTTTTAATAACAAAAATTTTTTTTGACTTTGAGAAGCTATATTACGAAAGTGGGGAATGAATTTTTGTTTTTTTTCTTTCTTAAATTAACAAATACGGTAATATATGTTTGGAAAAAATATTTTAAAAAAATAAAAAAAATTCTATATATATATATTTTTTTTTTTTTTGGGCACCACTTTTTGTACCTTTTTCTGACTTTACATTGCATGGAAAAAAAGCTTTAAAAAGCAATAAGCAAAGCTCAACGCATAATGAAAGCTGAAGTATTTCTTAATATAATCCTGAAGGAATAAATTGCACCAACTTGCAACCTTCTGAGCTAGAGCGATTTTATTAATCGATGGCAGGCACTTTTTTTCAATTCTCTTGTTTTTCAATGGCAAATTAATAAAATGTTTAACACTGTAACTTTTGAACTAGTTGAGATATCACCACAATTTTTTTTTTATTTCGAAGAAAATGTTCACGGCTAACAATATGATGAGTTTAAAATTTATTACATTTGCAGGGTGTTCCAGAATTTACGAACAAAATTTTTTTTTTTTTCAAATTCAAAAAATTATCTGAAATGGGGAATGAATTCACCACAATTTTGTTTTTGATGACGGAAATATTTTAAAATACGATATTTTATAAATATTATATAAATCGGAGGCACTAAAAATTAAATTGAAGGGTTTATATTATATCCATAATAAAATATTAGCAGTTACTTTTGACTTAAGGAGATTAATTGTTCAGTGATTATATGTAGGTATTAATTTTTAATCGGATTAAATGTTTATTTTTTATTGCTCGATATAATAAAATTTTAGGTAAAATAGGTTTTTTTTTATAAGGTTAAACAATTCCAATTTCAAAGACTAGGTAGACAGGTAGAATTTATTATTAATGGTAGAGCAATAAGGTATAAAAGGATAACTTAGCACAATGAAGTTATCATTTCTAATTTGACTGAGCATAGAAACAGTAATAAGGAAACGTTATAAAAAATGGATATACCAAGAAGAAAGAAGAAAGGAAAGGATACAAACGTGTTTCCGTGATCAGCTTGGACTCGATGTAGACAAACCAAAGTATGGATTCGGAAATACTAATGATGGGAACACTTCGAGAAGATTTTTCGAGCAATCGGAGATAACAGCTCAAATAACTGGAGTACCTAAACATAGAGGTTATTTCCAGGCTGAAAATAATACTTGATGTTTTGAACTGCAGGGAAGTTGTGAACGCAGTTAAATTTGGGGAGTAAACTAAAGCAACAGCAGCTCTGTTGACTCAAAAGTATCCTGAAAAACAACTGACACCTACTCTTCACAAAATTTTGGCTCACAGTCAAGATATTATAGAGTATCAATCACTTCCCCTAGGAGAATTATGTGAAGAAGCCCAGGAGTCCAAAAATAAGGACTACAAAAGGTATAGATATCAAAATACTTGCAAAGTTTCGAGAATAAGGCAGAATGAAGACTTATACAACATGCTTGCAGCCTCATCTGATCCGCTTATTTCTTCTCTGAGGCACGTAAGGACCCAAAAAGATATGAAAGCACTTTATTCTCCGGAAATGTTAAGTTTATTGAATATTACCACGGACCAAGATGATAGTTTTCAAGAAATCTAATGTTTATACGTACATTTTAACTGTTTTTATTTTATATTTTGCTGTTCAATTTGTTATTTATTGTTATTCTAATGTCAATTTGCAAAAAAAAAAAAAAAAATTAAAAAACTTTTTTCGCCACTGTTCCTCTAAAATCGGTGTTTTACTTTTTGCGCTACTGTTAAACGTCAATTCCTTTTGTTTTACGCCAGAAAATGAGTTTTCTTGTTTGTTTAATTCACATTTAATCATTTTTATCTCACTTAATTTAACTAAGCTTTTTGACAGCTATTTCCGAAACACCCTGTAATGTTTTTATTTTGAAATTCACCAATTTCATAGCGTTGGATGTATTCTTTAAAATATTTGCTGTTCTCTTCAAAACAAGAACTGTCATCTTTTGCTAAGTGAACAAATTCTGAATCGGCAGGAATGGTTACGAACGTTTCCGGACGACTGAAAAAAATGCTTTAAGAAAAGAATGTGGTCAAAAACAATACGGCTTTCAGAAAACATTTAGAGCCGGGACTTTGTCCTAAGCATGTTTGACATGCTATATAAATAATTTTTGATATTTGCACCTAAGCAATGTTCAATGGAAGTGGAATACATATATTAAAGTACTGAAACTAGAGAGTCATGTTGTCCGCTTCGAAATATAATAAAATTGCGTACCAGTTATCAAAAGAAAGTGTTTGGCTCTGCTAAAATGTCATTGATAGGACGGCAATCTTCGAGTCAGCTAGTTTTAAACAAAATTGTTTGAGTATATGTCAATGATCTTTCTTTCGCCTTTCAATACAATGACACAATGACACTTTAATCCCAGAACTGCACTTTGGTAAATAAGTAAGTATGGTTCCAGCAACATTTTAATTTTTAGGAGTGAAGAACGAAATAACCAAAAAATTCCCACAAGATTCAAGACAGGCAAATAAATTGAGCATTATGTAAACTAAATGCAGCAAGTATTTTCACATATAAATCTCACTTAAGACCGATTTAGTTTAACTTTTCTCCAGTGATCGTAAGCATTATCAACTTTTTACACAGGCATCCTCCTCCAACGAATAACTGTTGCAAAATCTGCAGTTTACTGCGGAAAGATTCATCACATCTTGATTCAATCAGTTAAGCTGCTGCACTTTTCTTCTGTTTTGTTTTGCAAATATCCCACCTAAGTAGGTCGAATTGCATGGGATGATTGTCCCCAGAAGCATTTTTTGCATGTAAAATAGAAACCTGGAAAAAAACAAAACCAACAACCCCGACCTATGAGATACGAGAGTAAATGTAGAAGAAAAAAAGAAGCGGAACACCCAAAGAAGATATACAATTGAATTGCAGCACATACAATGTATATTAGCTCGCCGAGTTACTCGTACATATGAAATGAGGAAACTTCATCATCGTCTTGCAAATCAAGCCACTGAGAAACAACAACTTCTGATCCTCCTCCGAACCGAACATATATGAGAGTGATGGTTTATCTGGGTACTTGTTGATGGCCATCTCTCCCAAACAGTTAAAAGAAAACGATCTTCGTCTTCGTCACTTCAAATCATCAGCAGCAGCAGCCAAATCTTTCCATCCATCTTTGTTTACACCAACAAAATAGCCACCGTCTTGAGATTCAAACTTGCGCCATTCTATCATCATGTATGAACGAAGAATGTCTCGTCTCTTCTTCAAGATGAATTCGTGGAGGCAATTTATACGCCTACACCATCATGCAACACTTTGGTTTGTGCAACACAGTTCCAGCTTTAGTTTCGAAGTGGCATGATCTTTGGGGACTGGTGACTGCTTGAGCTAAGATGCCATCGGCTACGTATCACGTTCGTGTAATTAATTAACTAGACGACATAATGAATCTGAATCTGGATTTTGTGAAAATCGTTTGGCGCGAATTACACGACGGCGATGCACCTCGAAGAACGCAGGTTGTAATCATTTGTCGTTTTGTGTCGTAGACCCAATGGCCACTGTGACAAAATCCCATTGTTTCACCTAAGATAATGATAGATTATGTTGTGAATGTACACAAAAACATGCTCTGGATTTGCATATGGAACAAACAACAATGGTGCAGGCACATTTTCGTGATTGCATGTGATCAGTGCAATGCAATTAAATTAAACGGAACTCGTGTTTTCGTGTCAGTTCAGGAGAATAGGTACAAGATTTCTTGTCGTATGTCTTTACTTTTGAGTTGTTTGAACTCTGAATTTTATGCAAAATTGTGAGCTTGATCTCTTTATTAACGTCCCTGCTCCCTGCAAAAATATGTCCTCTACGCAATGTATTACCTCTATTTAGAGTTTGTAAAAAAAATTTCAGCTCAATAGCTCAATCGGTGCGTCAAATGGTAGATAACAGTGCACTCATGAGGACAGAAGACTCCTCAACAACCTCTGTCTACCAAGTCCTACTCTCACCTCCACGATGTTGACCACTGGGTGTCTAGTACCTTGGCTGGAGATAGGGTGAAAACCCCAATGGAAGGCTTTGGCGACAGCTAACGAGAGAGGGCGGGGAGAGTGTTTTCCACTGAGGCACTACTCCTTTTCCAGGCGGCAACGGAAGAATTCCCAGGACGGAGTCAACGGTGGCGTCTACAGTTCCAGTTAGGTTGAACTGCTCATTGAACACCTTATACGGGCTTCTTCGACATATTTTGAGCTCAGGCCGATAAGGAGCGGTTTATCCGGCTCTTTGCCCTTGGAGTTTAAATAAAGACCTGGCCCTCCAGCTTTGGGGTAACTTCCCACTCACATAAAGACAAGCTAGTTGCGAAACAACAACAAGCCTCGGATACGGACGGATTTACTGATGACGACAATGCAAACGAAATAAAGGACAACGAGATTCGGATCTGCACGTGGAATGTTAGGTCCCTTAACAGACCACGTGCAGCCGAACAACTAGCGGAGGCTCTAGCCCATTATAAAGCGGATATAACCGCCATCCAGGATATGCGATGGGATGGGCCGGGTAAAAGGAGGATGAAAAACTGCGATATCTGCTATGTCGACTGCTACAGAGAACAACAACAGCGTCTGTTTGGCTGAGAGGCTGAAAAAATGGGTTAAGCGGTCAACGAGGGCAAAACAAAGTATATGCTGTCATCTAGAAAGGACAACCAACACCGACGTCTTGGACAAAACGTCACGATAGACGCATATAATTTCGAGGTAGTTAGGGACTTTGTATACCTTGGCGCCGCTATCAACACGGACAACGACATCAGCACCGAGATCAGACGAAGAATAACTCTTGCTAATCGCTGTTTCTTCGGGCTAAGAAAGCAATTGAGTAGTAAAGTCGTTGCCCGAACAACTAAGGTGACGCTCTATAAGACCCTCATCATCCCTGTCCCGCTATATGGTGCAGAAGCATGGACCCTGTAAAAAACGGATGAGAGCGCCCTAGGCCGGTTCGAGAGAAAGGTTCTACGGAAGATCTATGGTCCTGTCTGCATAAACGGTGAATGGAGGAGAAAATTTAATGACGAACTGTACGGCAACACTGACCTAGCTAAAAGAGTGAAGGTCCAAAGACACCAATACTCTGGCCCGTAAAGTCTTCGAATCCACCCCAGAGGGAAGGCGCAGTAGAGGAAGACCAAGGCTCAGGTGGTGTGCGCAAGTTGAAGACGACCTCAACCAACTCGGCGTGCGAAACTGGAGACAGCTAACTAGGGACCGAGCTAGCTGGAGAGGTTTGTTGGTTGAGGCCCAAGTGCTTCCCGGACTGTAGCGCCACCTTAAGTAAGTAAGTAAGTAATAGCTCAATCAACGGGGTAATATGATAGTTTCCCTTGATGATGTGTGAATGAAATGTCCGACATGGAGACATAAGCATGTGAGCGTTTATCATTCAAAGCGGCTAGCAAGTCGAAGATAATGAAAAGACTTTATAACAATTTTGTTCTGCAATTTTGAAGAAACCCATTAAGAATGACGATAACTGTCAAAAATAGTACCACTATCCTCCACTTCCCTACCAAGAGCGCTGTTCCCTAGATCATAGTTTTATTTTGTTAACTGAATATCTGTTAACTGAATATTGTTAGCCAAATATCTTTTGACTTGTTTTGTTTTTGTGTAGTTGAAGTTTTTAATTTTCATTTAAAAGTTTAAGTAAAAATTGATAAACATCCCGATTCTGTCAAACGCATTCTGAAATACATTTCCAACTTCTTATTAATCTAAATCGAAATTTTGTTTTCCATCAGTCACAACATTATTTGAGTTTTGACATTCGATAGACCAAAAAAAAAAAGTAAAAAGTTAGTTACTCTATTGCACTGTTTCATCTGCGTTTTTATTTTGACAGCCAACTTTACAGAGACAAGTTAATCGGAACTCTTTGGAACTGGAACTAGCTCAAAGCTTGATGATGTTCATTGACTCGACATTGATCTGGCAAATGATGTCAAAATATTTGTCAAATACTAGGTTTTCTTGTTTGCAAATGTGTTTGTACAACAGAATTCACTACCATTGCAATAAACCAACTTGACGTAACTTGCTCATAAAGTCGTTTTTTTCTTTCACAAGTCGTAAAGAAAATCTTGATTTTGATTCTGGGATGTTGAGTGCAATGCGATTACGTGATCGTTATGTTAGCAAAAACGTGTTTCTTTACGAGATCACTGGCATCTAAGAATTGCCATCATCAATGTAGGAACAAGTTTTATTCGCCATCGGATAATCGTAACAGATGGTTTTATTATGGTTGATATAGACTAAAATAGAAAATATGGCGTGTGCTCGTCTTTTTAACTATTTTTCTATGTATGTATGTGTGTGTTTCATATCTCATTAACTGACTTTCTTTTGTCTAAACACCATTACTTTTTAAGAACATTAAGACATCTTAACATAATTTGAAAGCTAACCGATTTGCAACGTTCCCATTGTTCAAGCTTATGGTTCTCATTACCAACAAGTTTTTATAATGGCGCCTCACTAAAACTGTAAATAGTTTAAAATTGTTATTAATATTTGTCACTTTTCCACAAAAGAAATGATTGAATTTGCATAAATTACTTCATCCAACAGCCATGCCATGCCATGGCCAATATTAAGAGAGCATTATAAATTCCAATGGCATTGTTGTGAGCATCTCAACCAATTTCAGCTGTCAAAAACTTTTATTAACATCGTTTAAAATAAGAGCAATGACCTTTTAGTTTGACTTAAGACTTTTAAAATGTCATTTAAGTGCTTATGTCATTTGAATTGTTTGTGGTCATTGGAAATTCATTAAATTGTGTCAGAAATAGTTTTTGTTTCGTTCTGGGGATAAGAATTCAGTGAAATTTTATTAAATGGAACTGACCTAATGCAAGTTAAGAGTAAAGGTTTGGGAAAACCAGAAAACACAGCCTTAAAATCACGTTTTCATTTTCCAACATCAACAATGCTGATCTTCAGTTTTCTCTTCTAATGTTGGTTCCCCTCTAGTCAAGCTTTCAATAAGCCTTAAAATTTATTTCATACGATAAATTCCAAAATGTAAGCTATGAAAAGCAATGTGTCATGCTTCATGAACAAAAAAAGGGTCAACTTCATTACCATATTTAACCCACCAGGTCTATTTTTAACATTGTCTTATGTCATAAATAACCTAAAAGGTGTTCATTGAGTAGGTGTTCGGTTCGTTAGCGAGTTTCTTATTTTTCTCTTTTCTTTCGCTTCTTCTATTTTAGACATAGAACATAGAAGTGGGAAATTGTTTAGGCCGTGTGCGAATTCAGTTAAAAATGGGTTAAAACTTGACGTTTGGTTAAATTTTGACACTTCGCATTGAATAAAATTATTAGACTAGCTGCGGAACAGGTTAAAATATGACAGTAGTGGTTAAAAATTCATCCATTTTAATTTTTTAACCACAATTCATCCAATTCGCACACGGCCTTAAATCTAAATGAGAAAATACGTAAAAATACCTATTGTGAATTCGCACACATTTGGAAGTAAACAAACAGAACTAATGCTTCTTACATACTTATCCGGCTCACAATCCATGAAGGATCTCAGTCTGAGATACTGCAGCCTTTCCTCGGGAACAACGGTTCCTCGCATGTTGCCGAACCAAGTGCTCTGGCATCCGCAGTCACTTGGTCCTTGTACCGTAGGTTCGGTCTTCCTTGTCGTCTCGAACCTGGAGGCTGCGATGAGAAGACTTTCTTGGCTGGAGCTTTGTCGTCCATTCGCTCGATGTGGCCGAGCCAATGTAGTCGTCTTTTCTTGGCCTTCTGGACTACATTCACATCTTGGTACAGCGCGTACAGTTCGCGGTTAAACCTTCTTCTCCAATAGCCATCATCGCATACTGCACCGAAAATCCGTTTTCGAAAGTGTCCAATATCAATTTCCCTTTTTTACTTATCATCCAACACTCGGCGCCGCGGCGGACTCGTTATTTTTTAGCTTTTGGATGGCTCTTTCTAACTCTTCTGTGCTGGGGTCTGGGACTGGGTCTTCATTGACTGGTCTTGCTTCTCTTTCGTCATTGGCTCGCTCGACATTTTGCGCATTCAGCAGCTGCTTGAAAACATCTAAAATTCCCTGTGCTTCGGTGACTAGGTGACTTCATTGTTTCGAAGAGCCTGTGTCCCGGTTCTGTAACCAGAAGCTAATTGCTTCGACCTTTTAAGGAAACGTTGGGTGTCGTTCTTGGCAAGAGGCTCTTCTAGATCTTTGAGCTGAGAAACTGCGGATGCTCTTTTCTTTCTTCGCAGGGTCTTTAACTTATTTCTCCTCTTCTCTTGCTGCTCTTGTTTTCCGTTGCAGCATCTGCAAACGTGCATTTTCCGTCTCTCTTTTCAATAACGCGCTTTCACACCACATCCATGGTATTTGGGAGGACGGCGGAGAGTCGCTCACTCAGGCGCTCACTGTAGTCTCTAGAATTATCCGGAGTGCTAAGGCAACCGAAGTTGAACTTCTTCCTTTGGGCCGCACGTGTTTTTTTTGTCATTGGATAACCGAACTCTAAACTTAGCAACTACTGTCAGAGTCGACATTTGCTTCTCGGAAAGTGCGCACGTTCAAGATGTTGGATGCGTGTCTTGCACCGATTAGCACATGGTCGATTTGATTGGTGGTTTGACCATCCGGAGATCGCCAGCTTGCTGTGTAGATCTTTCGTCTTGGAAACCTAGTGCTACTTATCACCGTATTACGAGCTGCAGCAAAGTCGATTTATTGGAAGACGTTATCTGTTGTAACTTCGTGGAGGCTGTGCTTTCCAACTAATCCGTCTTTCTTCCCCGATTATTGCATTGAAGTCTCCGAGTACGATTTTGACGTCGTACTCTGGACAGGCTCCGTAGGCTCTATCCAGGAGATCGTAAGAACCCTCCTTGCTAAACCATCGGTAGTGGCGTGTGCACATATTATACTGATATTTTGTAGTGTGGCCCTGATGCTGCAGATTGCAGCCAGGCGATCACTAATTAGCTTGAAATCCATGACTTTCGATCTTAGCCGATTTCCCACGACGAAACCGCATTCTTTGATGACAGCTGTAATAAATGTCACAATTTTTCCTTTTTATTGTCCCTGATCTTATTTATCGTATTTCCTGGATCGCAGTAATGCCTGCCTTATACTGCGTGAACTAATACTACGAGTGCATTTTTTTTAAGAAATAATAGGCGGGGAGCCCTCAATCCTGAAAGTGCACCTACACGGATTTCAAAATTTTTTATATTAAAAGATAGTTTATAGAAATACCAACAAATTAAGCCTGGTATGACGAGGCCTATCCTGGCACCAGTATTTCTTGCAATTTTTTACATTATTGATAATTTGCACTTATCGCGGATTTTAATTTTAACTAGCGCATATTATTGGAAATTTAATGCGCTTTCAGGAAAAAATGGTATGACAGCTGCCATCCTGGCACCAATGTCTGTCATACCTATTTTAAAATTTTGTCACTCATATGTTTTTAAAATAGGTATGACAGACATTGGTGCCAGGATGGCAGCTGTTATACCATTTTTTCCTGAAAGCACATTAAATTTCCAATAGTATGCGCTAGTTAAAATTAAAATCGATAAGTGCAAATTATCAATAATTTATTAATAATGCAAAAAATTGCAAAAAATACTGGTGCCAGGATATTCCTCGTCATACCGGGCTTAATTTGTTGGTATTTCTATAAACTATCTTTTAATATAAAAAATTTTGAAATCCGTGTAAGTGCACTTTCAGAATTGAGGGCTCCCGGTGTATAATCAGGTTATGTTCAAACAGTTTTTTAAAACTTATACAGCCTTAATAATAAACGAAAATCAAACCTGAATTATTTTTAATCAGTGACTTAAGTGCAAAATCTTATCAATAAAACAAAAATTGAGTTAATTGACGTTACTTAACTTGTCAATTAACTAATACACCAAAGTAGGTGGATTAACGAGTTAATTGAAGTTCTAAACGTCACACGCTTAAATGCAATTCAATGAGACAGTGTGTGTGTAAAAGTTGAGATTAGATGAGAAAGTATATGTGCAAACCAATTTATAATCTATGGTCACTACAGGGTTCTTGTTAATTGTAGTAGATTTTGGTACTAATTTTTATCTAAACGTCAATTAGCTATCGCAGGGTGCTTATATTTTTATTATTAGGAAATGTTAATTCATGCATTATCTTTTAATCAATGTTTTTGTTAATTGGTGAATTAGAAGACATATCTGCAGTTTTTATTAATAGGGCTGATAGTGTTTTTTTTTTGGTAATCCGGAATTGTACACAGAACTGTCCGATTCCGGATTCCAAACGAACAGGCAAACACATTTTTTGCTTCTAAGGGTTGAACGGTTGTGTATTTGTGAAACCTCATAATTATGAAGAATTGCAGATGACATGACATTGTTTTTAATTTCCTTATTTGTAAACATGGCAGCGAGTACGTATATGCGAGTGCGTGCATGTATGCGTGATTCTGTTTTTGATTCTGACTTCAAATTCGGAATCGTTTTTCTGTTCTATTCAGAACAAGAACTGTCATCTTGTGCCAAGTGAACGAGTACAGAACTGTTCGGAACAGTTCCGGACGACCAAAAAAAAACGCTATTAGAGCGTGTGCGAATTCAGATAAAAATGGGTTAAAACTTGACGTTTGGTTAAATTTTGACACTACGCATTATTTGACTAGCTGCTGAGCAGGTTAAAATATGACAGTAGTGGTTAAAAATTCATCCATTTTTATTTTTTAACCACAATTCATCCAATTCGCACACGGCCTTAAGAAATTTGCAAATAAGGGCGTGGCAAAGGGCGAAAATTGCTTCGACTATTTTCCAAGCATCAAATTGAAACCGACTTTTAGAATTTATTTAAATTCACTTTCCATTCAAATGAAAACCGTCAGCCACGGAAAAATCACACCGTCTAGAACCAATTAAGTGAGAGTTTCAATAAATGTTAATCTTGACGAATCTTATTTATGTAATTTTGATCATGAACAAAAAATGAAACCAAACAAAACCCGTTTACATGAAAACAAAGTCCATTAAAATCAGAATTTGAATTAACCGCAAAAAAATATACAAAATAATTAATAAAAACCCAATTGCATTAACAGAACCAAACATCAAAGTCGAACGAATAAGTTTTAATCAAAACATATGGACTGGAACTGGCAGTGCTTGTAGTTGAGTCTGACTCGAGTGCACTGTTAACTTGCCACATTAAAAAAATAAACAAGGTGTGAATGCGATGCATGTTGGTTTTAGGTCTAACCAACCATTCATGCCAACTTGATGTGCGGTGAAATCCATGGCAATGAATCGGAGGACTTTCGATTATTGTGAGGCCCCCTCGGACCCGGACTGTAGGTAGTACTCACATTGCACGATATTGCAATGGCCAGCAAAAATTATGATTATTCATCCAGTGCGTGCAGAAAAAAAAGATATGAGAAACCTTCTTTGGAATCGTAGAGAATTTATCTTTCTGAGCATGTTGTAGTTCTGGTCATTGGATGTTTAGTGGACTAGATGTTTATCTGCATAAGAGATAAGCATGCATTTAGAAAGATATGAAATCCCGCCTTGTCTTATGCATCCATTACGATTTGAGGCCAAGTCTTGTTTTTCTGCTTTAATGACTAGCGGAGACATTTGTTTGATTAATGTCTTTAAATTAGATGTTTGATTGAGAAAAACTTTTCAAGTTGAAAGAAAGCTAAGATCATAGAAAGTAAAATATGGACACTTTTCAAAGGTTGGCATATTTATTTGTGATAATTATCTTGGAAATAGGTCATCTCCCTTTTTTGTAAAGGGTGTTTTTTTAGAGGTATTGAACTTTAAACTGCAATAAAACAACGATGGAATATTCGATTGACATACATTTTTATTTATTCGAAAGATAATCTTATGGCATTACATTTTAAATATGATTTCTGGCATATGACTGCCCCGGCTGGCTCGGATGTAGTCCAATCTGGACGTCCAATTTTCGATGACTTTTTCCAACATTTGTGGCCGTATATCGGCAATAACACGGCGAATGTTGTCTTCCAAATGGTCAAGCGTTTGTGGCTTATCCGCATAGACCAATGACTTTACATAACCCCACAGAAAATAGTCTAGCGGTGTTAAATTACAAGATCTTGAAGGTCCAAAACGTGAAATTTAGGCGATCACCAAACGTGTCTTTCAATAAATCGATTGTGGCACGAGCTGTGTGACATGTTGCGCCGTCTTGTTGGAACCACAGCTCCTCGACATCATGATTGTTCAATTCAGGAATGAAAAAGTTAGTAATCATGGCTCTATACCGATCGCCATTGTAACGTTGTGGCCATCATCGTTTTTGAAGAAGTACGAACCAATGATTCCACCAGCCTATAAAGTGCACCATAATAGTTAGTTTTTCTGGATGTAACGGTGTATCGACATACACTTGAGGATTAGCTTCACTCCAAATGCGGCAGTTTTGTTTGTTGACGTAGCCATTCAACCAGAAGTGCGCTTCATCGCTAAACAAAATTCGCTTGGGAACAACGGCCATCTCGTTTTGGGCCCATTCGACGAATCTACGCCTTGCTTGATGATCGTTTGACTTCAATTCTTGCACGAGTTGGATTTTGTAAGCACGCAAACAAAGATCCTTTCGCAAAATCTTCCATAAAGTGGATGGACACAGATCCAATTCCTGTGCTCGATGGCGGATGGACTCATTCGGGTCTTCCTCAATGCTACGCTCTACAGTAGCAATAGCTTCTTCTGTACGGCGTCTCTGGGGATGCGAATTATCAATTAGATTAAACGTGGTACGAAAACGTTCCATGGTTAATCGAATTAATTGCTCTGATGGACGATTTTGTCGACGATAAAATGGACGTAAAGCGTGATACGTATTCCGCACAAAAACATTATTTTCGAAATAAAATTGCACAATTTGCAAGCGTTGTCAAGGCGTGAGTCTATTCATGATGAATTGAATTCAAACTGAGAATAAATCACTTGACAGCTGTTAAACTGGTCGCCATCTTGAAAAGTAATGCCAACTTAAAGTTCTAAAAAAAATAAATAGAGTAGCGCGACAGTTCTTGAAGAGCCAAGGCCGAAGTGACTTACTCTCATCAACAATTCTCTGCGTGCGTGTGAAGAATTGAGGGGACCTACTATTTAATGCCGATTCCGAACGGCGAAATTGAGAAGCGCTTTTTCATGAAAGACTGATACTCTTGGAAGATTTGTCAGGTTTTCGCAAAGGCAGCACCCGTGAAAGATGAAATAAGAAACTTGGCCTGAGTAGGACTCGATTCAACGACGTTCTGCTTAGCAGCCAACGCACTTACCAACTAAGCTACGGGCAACTTAAAGTTCTATACCTCGAAAAAAACACCCGTTACTTCAACAGTAAAAAGACAAGAAACAAGAGACAAATTCGATATTCAAATTGAATGATTCATTCGTCGGATGAATTCCCAGTGTATGAATTACATAAAGTTGTTAACGGTCGAATTTTTCAAGCCGGTTTATTAATTTTTCAGGGGTCGTATGTATGTGTGTGTTAATAGTTACTAATTCTCCTTCTCAAATCCTTATCTCATGTCATTAATTAAGCTCTAATGTCTTCTCTTGCGCGGTTATAATTTTTCCATTTTTAATTAAAAGAAATAAAATGTTCGAAACCTTTTTTGACAAATGCCTTCAAGTTTCGGTCTGAGAGCTGATATTTCATGTTCCTCATTTCAATGCATTCCTATTTGAAGGTTCCAATCTCCTTTGTTTATAATGAACACGTACTCAAGGGGTTTCTAAGAAGAATAGGAAAGATGGAAAAGCTTTGCCAGCGTTAAGGAACACCTCTTCAGAACAATAGCGAGGATACCATCCGGGCCAGCGGATTTGTGTATGTTGAGATCTTTTAGGACTCTCACTACAACACGAGTGCAAAAGAAAATTTGTCCCATGGAATCGTTGACGCTTTCGAGTCATAAGACTCTTTGGCAGCGAAGAGTTGGAGGCGAACTGCCTAGCAAAAAGGTAAGCTTTCGCGAGAGAGATAACGACTGGAGTATCATCATCAACGAGCGTTGGGACCCAAGAAAGAAGAAGACTTCTTCATGTTTTTTTTTACAAATGACCAAAATTTTTTAATGCCCTTGGGACATTGCAGTATTTTTTGCCTTAGTTTTTGGACATTGCAGGCCTTCCTGGCTTGTTTAAACTTATTCCGGTTTTCCTCAGTAGGGTTGGCTTTTGTGACAACGGAAACTTACCTCTTTAAGTCTGATAACCTCTTTACAGCTCACATCAAACCATGCGTTCTCTTTTGATCTGATGATCCTTATTCGGCATAAAAGTTCTCATTCCCAGAAGAATTAAACTTGTGAGTATATCCACACTGGAATCTACGTTGAGACCGTCCCCGTTGTCCCAGTAAGATGGTTAAACTTAGCAAAAATCTCAGCACACACTCCTTCGGGTGGAATGGAGAAGCCAATTTTTTGGATGGAGTCGACTCACTGCAAATTCGTTAGAAGTTTTAACCATGTCCAAATTTGGGCTTCTATAAAGGAAACAGTAATGGATGATGTTCTTTTTTACGAAAAATTTGAACCACATAAAATTAAAGAAAGGATTTAAATAAGAGCTGTACTGTGGTTGAAATTGGTAAGCAAGATCACTTCTAATGGCCATGGTGGGAAAGGAGTAGTGGCACTAAGTTAAACCCTTGATTATAAAATTCAGTAAGATCAGTAGCCTCACCTACTTAGGTTTCACTAAGTGCCAAAACAGCATAGTGTTTAAAACAGTGTGGAGGTACGTCGACAGAAAATTCGAATATTACTATAATCGACCCTGAAATTCTCGGCCATTGCAGTATTCAAAAAGTTTCAAAGCCAAAACAGACGAGCTTTAAGAAAATCATCGAATTGAATCTCAGACTTCTTTTCGACTCCGCGCCCCTATAGCGAGTACGAGTATTCGTGACAGTCTATTTCAATGTCAAATACCTTAAAAAAATCATTTGGCAAGTGTCTTGTTATTGACCTAATTTTATTATCTATTAAAAAATCAAAAATTGTCCAAGAATTCAATTGAGATGAGGCTAAGTTTAATGACCTTAAGAATAAAACAAGCAACAGCAAAGAGCCACTTTCGGGAATCTACCTCGCAAACATAGGTGTGTTTCTTCTTAATTAATTCTACATTTCGTATATTTCCATCTAATTAAAAAAAATTATAATATGCATTTTTAATAAATCTTCTCTGTATGGAAAGGTATACTACCTTTCTCCATTCTTTTTGTTGCTTTTATTCGTTGTTTATATTGTTTGTAAAGTTTTTTCTTTATTGTGGCAATGGGCAATGGCAACATAAAAGATAAAGAAAACTGACCGCCTTATGGGAGAGGTGTAAAGATTTAGATCTTTTGATGATAAATAGTCTTAATTGTTTCACCTTGATGTCTTAATGAAGTTCGGTTTATATGACATAAGAAGAAGAGAAGGTCGTTGTTTTGATTTAATATTACCAAGAAAATTGTATCGATCAGATACCTCTTCTCCAAAAATCGGAATAAAAGAAGGTTTGTTTTTTATTCAATTACTGATTAAAGGTTACTTTAAAAAAGGTTTCCTTATAATGCACAACTCACTTTATGCAAGGGATTTTAGGAGGAGATTTGACTTTTAGACTATTGAGGTTGCACCTTTAAACAAAAATAAAAATATTTCTATTTGTTTGCATTGTCATCACTTTTCCCTTAACTGAAATCAAGTAGGCTATGCATGCATATTTGAATTTTAAAGGGGAATTCCCTACTAAATGCTTTTCATGTTTGTATACCATTTTTTCTTGTTTCATTCTTCATTCGTTGTACAGCAGTGCTTAAATAAACATCGAAATTATTCAAATTGAAAAGTTGTGTCTTTTGTTTTTATCGAAAATATCCAATAGGTTATGGGCCCAGTCCCTTTTTTTTGTGTTGATAATAATAATAATAAAAGTGTACTTTAGATTGCAAAGACAAAAATATAAATAGTGAAGTGATAATGCAAAATTCTTAATCAAAAAGAAACATTACTCCATTCAATGGGGAAAACTACAGTTTATGGAAAATCCGATTGAGAGCCCTTATTACAGAAGAAAACTCTGGAAGAGGCTGCTCCAGAAAACAAAAGTACGGGAGAGTGGCGAAGGATGGAAACGCATCGCCAAAGGATGCATAATAGTGCATTTAAATGACTCTCTCGATGGAATAATTGCTGAAGATTACGATATTATTAAAAAACTCGATGAAATCTGTGAAAGAAAAAGTCTAGCCACTCATTTTTCTGTTCAAAGGAGACTCTTATCTTTTAAATTTAAAGGAGACATAACTCTAATTGAACATTTCATCAAATTTGACGAAATTGCACAAGTCAACGAAATGAACAAAGTGGCGCAGTTGTTGTTGACGTTATTATGCAAACCCTTGCTGAAAAGGATTTGACATTGGCGTTCGTGAAGACCAGGCTGCTCGATTATGAAATCACACTAAATCAAGAACATTGTGATACTTCATCAAAAGTGCTCAGTATTGAAAACAAAGTGTTCAATCAATTTAAAAAGAATAAATTCAACAATAAAAACAACCGATTAAAATGCGATCACTGTGGACGTTCAAACCACAAATAAGCAAATCGTTATTTTTACAAAAAAAGAATTTCAAATAATGTAAAAGCCTATTCCCACCAACGTGATTTAGCTAAAACAACTTGATTTAGCTAAAACACATAATTTATTTCATGATTTGCCATACATTTTCAATCATTTGAAATTACTTGATTTAGCTTGTTTATTTTTTAATTAGGTATAAATCACCTCGATGATTCCAGGCTGAATGATTTCATGCTGAAGTAATGAATAAAATTCATTTTTAATTCATTTTTTTTTTCTTTTTGACAGTCAAAATTCAAATTTTGTGTCATATATTGATATATTTTATTGAAAAATTCAAAAAAATGTCAAGATTGTGTTAAATGTCAAGCTAAATTAAGTAAAAATTTCAGTGGGAACGCTTTCTTGATTTATAAATCAAATAAGCTAAATCAAGTCGGTGGGAAAAGGCTATAAGAAATCGAAATTATAAAAAACAACCCAAGACTGAATCAGTTCAAGTTTTAAATACTTTTGAACCCAATCAAAAATTTGCCTTCATGATTGGATGAACACAATTCAACAACAAATCGACTCTGCAATCAGGAGCAATCGACTATCGACCATTTTGCGAACAAATTGGAATATTTTTCAACATTATCAAAGCTGGAACATCCGATTGAGATTAACGTCGCTAAAGAGAACACCAGACGCCAGAGTTTCAATTGATGTAGTGACCAAAGATGGACTCCAAGGGATGTTACAATATGTTTTTTTATTCACCGGATATTCCGCACAACATCCTTTCAGTTCGTCGAATCCAAGAAGCTGGAGTATCAGTTTATTTTGAAAGCAACATAGAAGTTATAATTAAGAAAGGTACTGAGGTTTTGAGGGCGGCTATTGAGGTTGCACCTTTAAACAAAATAAAAATATTTCTATTTGTTTGCATTATCATGCAACATTGCCGGTCAATGCAATATTGTAGCAGACGTTTTGTTGAAACTGGTTCCCATACGAATAGGCTAAGTTCGAGTCGAAAACGATTGACAATAAAGCGCAAGGATCGAAAGTTGATAAGAAACTCTTTCAAAGCTGCCTAGTGAGTTTTCAGTGGCGTTAAGGAAGACTATTTCTGCTCGAACAACCAGACGAAGACTTCTTGAAGCTGGTTTGAAATGTTGTAGGGCCAGAAAAAAGCCGTGGCTCTCACCAAAAAATCATAAAGCCAGACTTAAATGGCCAAAAAAGGACCAAAATTTGACAGAGGAAGATTGGTCAAATAATGTTTGGTCAGACGAATCGAATTTTGAGGTAAATTAGTTTGGGTGATAATCTAACGGTTAGCATTAATCAATTCGTAAAAAAAAATATTGACCACCAAAAAAAACACTTTTAAAAACCGCTAATTGTTGCTCTTCGTTGGTACCACTGAAGTGACCATTGTTCGGCGACGAGTCCGTGAAGAATGTAGTCCGGAGTGAGTGGTCTCCACAGTTATGCATGCAGGTGGTAGCGTTATGATTTGGGGATGCATGAGTTTCTTAGGAGTGGGCGAAATGTTCGTGTGTAAAATGGCACTTCTTCCCTCATTTTCCAAACTTTTTGTTGAAACAAATCTTGACGGAGTAAAATTCCAGCACGATAACACACCTTGTCACAAAGCTGCAAAAACAATGGCTTGGTTAAGCGAAAATTGCGTTGAGCTTCTTGAATGGCCTACTCGTACTCAATCCCAAGATTTAAACCCAATTTCACATCTATAGGGTTTAGTAAAGTGCAAGATAAGGCAGCATAAAATTACAAGCAAAGAACACCTTAAGTACCATTTACGGAACGAATGGAATGCTTTATCTGCAGAAGAGTGTCACCTTGTGCGTTCTCTAACGAAAAGAATTGCTGCCGTCATTAAGGCGAAAGGTGGCCCAACAAATTATTGAGCTTAATGTAATAAAATCCATTATCCTTCCATACAAAATACTAAAACTTGTTTCAATCAAGTGGTTTAAAAAATATAAGAAGATTTCAAGGGTGCTCAATACTTTTGGCCAAGGCTGTAAATGAAATAATTAAAATCAAATCAATCATAAACAACTAAACAACAAAAGTGCAAAAATAATAACAGTACAAGAAAAATAGAAGTTAAGGAAAAAAATAATACAAAAATTACCACTCACCTGTTCAGTATATAAGCCACAGGTGGAAATACTTCTTCAACTCGGTTCTGGAATAAGATATCTTTCCTCTCATACGAAAAGTATCTAATAGATACAAAACATTCCCAGCGTGTATGTGTGTTGCATAAGAACTCTATCTAACTCTCCACGAAGGGTTTTAACCCAAACTTTATAAAAATCGAACACAATAGAACAGAAAGATAAAACAAACCAACAATATTTTTAATCACTTCTCTTGGGTTTTAATTTTTCTTTTTTTTTATTTCTTCCTTTTATAGATTCTTTTTACATTTTTGAAATACACATGCTACACTTGCGGAGAAGAATATGAAAGAATCAACAACAACTATTTTAATCTATCTTTGTTTTTAATTTAATTTTCTCTTTTTTTTAAGTACGTAGCTATACGAGGAAAGATGGATGTTTGCCGATGGACTAATGCGCAACTCAAGATATATGATTTGGAAAAAACCACTAGGTATGACGATCGACTGCGATTTCAGCTTCCTCTCTGTGATCATAAAAGTTTGTTATATTTTAAGCAGTTTTCACTTTTTCAATGCAAATTTTGACGATCAAGAGAAACTATGTTCGCAGTATCTACGCTCGTTTGAAAGTATATTGAACCGTACAGATGATTAAATTTTGTACATTGCAAAGATCGTTTTATTTTTCTCTCTGAACACTTTTAAACTCGTAAGAACCAACGATGACGCGACGATCGCAGTGGTTGAACTCAACTGAAACTTGGAAATTTTTCGAGAGATCAAATTGGAGTCGGCGGCCGGTGCGATCGAGTCCCGCTCCCGGCTTCACAAAACATAGAAGAAGAGAGAATAATGGAAAAATATCTAAGCCATTCTTTTTTAATCTTATTTTCTTTTAAACGAATTTTCTTGCTCTGCGCTCTGCTCAGGTGTATCTTGTACATGGGTAACCAATCTACCTGTTAGTTTTGTGTTAAGTTTGAACCTCAGCTCTTTTGATTTTCTTTTTCCAGTTGGAACGACGACAATGATGTTCTTTGTTATGTTAAAGAATCCAAACTATAGGTACCTCTAGTTCTAGTCACATATTATTGTTGTTAGTTAAACGAGAAGCTTGTGACAACTTCAAAAGCGACTTTTTACTTCAATGCGATCATTCCGCACTCATATGTTGGAAGTAAAATGCAAGAGAGGAGTTTCATTTTTCACTAAAAGTTTTTCTTTTTTTTTGTATAAAAAAACTTGTGGGAATGGAATCAACAAAGTGTGACCATAGAGGACATGAGCATTCGTTTATGGTTGCCCGTCTTTCTATAGATGGATATAAATGTTGTGAATTTCAATTTGTTATTCGAGTCGAGGCTGGCTGCTAGGGTGCATGAATGGTAGTTAAGTTAAAGACACCTTCATAGTATGACTTAAATCTACAGCGAGTGTGGGACATGTTCAAAAACTTCATCATTTAATAATTATGGGGTGTGTACCACCTTAAGTAAATTGTCATAGATACAGAGGGTACATCTTTGATATGAATTGTGGAGGATGAGAGTAACAATTGTTATATGTCGTGAAAGGATATGAGAAAAAAAAGTGTTGGGAATTTTTCAGAATTTTAATTGCAATATTTGCATTCAAATTTTTCTCATTTTCTGGTGTGGTGTCAGATTGCATCACTTTTAATCACGTCATTTGATGCTTAGTTGAAAATTAATTTTTTTTTTTTGCTGAAACTTCGGATCACACCATGAGAACGTCTTTTCGTGGGTTAGTTTCTAATTACTAAGGAAATCATTTTTAAACATTCACTGAGTAATTACACTAAATTTCGATTTGTTTTAAATTTCACAACGATTTTTCTACGAATTTAGTGAGATGACAGAAGAAACCCTCATGGTTGGTTCATTAAAGGTATCCTTATTCTTTAATATGTCATCAAAGCCTAAGTGATATCTAAAAGAGAGTAAAGGGTCAGAAAGAAGATGACTTACGGTGCATATTGACCTCGTATTCCTGAATATCGAACAAAAGGGAAAGATATAGTTTGGATTAAAATAATAAAATGTCGCATTCACTAGGTACTAGGCTTAAGCCTTAAGATCGAATCACTTTAACTCTACATTGTAACAAAAGTTGGTTTCAAAGACAAGAAAAGACTTTTGAAACCATATAATGAGGGTCTTTACCTAAAGCTGACAAGACTTGCCATAGATAACCCATATTGTCAAAAGTGGCATCTTGTTAAGTTGGTTCCCTAAATATCTCTCCAACGGCCAATGATTGTTTCTGTCGTAGTTCAACGTTTTCCTTTCTCAAATTTTAGGAGATTCTTGAGAGACAGGGTCACCAACGGCTTAGGGGACTTCAGATCAACATCTACATATATATAATAAAAATCGTATGCAAATTGCAAATCCGTTGAGGAATCACTACTTTTATACCAAACTTTACCAGTAGGGTAAAGTTTGGTTAGCGGCGGATGTAGGTTTTAAGTATTTTGTACAAAATCGACCATGCCGGGTATTGGCATATCGGGGTAGTGGGGTGACGGGTGCAATGTGGCCTGGCTCTCAGGTTCCTAAACCACCTACTTGTGAAATCATGAATCATCTCGCGACTTCAAGTATCATCCCTGACTTGGTTATGGGTTATGACATATACTTACATGTTCATTCTTTAACCCATCAAATAAGAAGTACAGGAAGAGGTCTTATGAAAAAGAAGTGAAGCATTTTTCAAAGTAGTGTGCGTTTCACAAACACAAATGCATTACAACAGGGCTGGTCTGCAGCTAATTGGTTAATCTCAGAGGCGCCAAGCGAAATTTGATCGAATCTAGATTATATCGACTGTATACTTCAATTTTTCCTTTCAATTTCAATTCTTTTTTTTTTTACAGTGTTTTTAATGCTCAAGGTGCATACACACGATTTTAATTGATTCTTATTTCTTCAGTACATTTTCTTAATTTTTTATCCCCAATTCATCACAATTAGGGATTGCAATCCCGGGATCCCGAATCCCGGGATCCCGGTACATTTTTCAATCTTTTAAATCCCGGGATTGTATTATCTAATCCCGGGATTTTCGGGATTGGTAGATTAAATCATTGTATATAAAGACACCTAGTATATAATCAAGAATGGGTTTTTCGACTTTTTGTGCTACATCATAAGCATAACCAAACAAAAAAAATCCCAATACCAAACTTATGTAAAAAAAACAGCACTGTGTCAGGTCTCAAGATGGCACTACAATCGATTGCCAGGTCGCAGGTACTAGCTAAATAGAAATACAATGGATTAAATATTCACATACAACTTTTTTCCTTATTTCATTTTAAATACCTTCTAATAGCAACCATAGAGAAATGAGAAACCACATGATCACCGATGAGTTAAAAGGGAGATGGGAAACCAAGCTGTCAAAATGAAAATGTCTACAAGCTGCGGTCCAAGTTTACTGCAAGAGTATGCTTGTTTTTACCAATACTATCTCAGTAAACTTAGGCACCCCATCTGGGGAGTAAATTAACCGGTAAATTTGAAAATTTGTAGTTTTAACGTACGAAAGATGAGTAAAAGTGAGCAGAAGAGGGATATGTTCAAAAAGATAGCAAAAAAGTAAAAATGCGTAAAAGCAGCAAATGGCATCAAATGTATCAAGCAGTAGAATTTCCGACATCAAAAATGGAAATAAAAAATAACGTTGTCTAGTTAAGAATGCTGAACATCTGAAAAGCTTTTGTTTGAAATCTTATTTTGTTTTATAAATACCTGGCTTTATCAGTAACGAAATGCAAGCAAATCGGGTTTCAATTTATACTTAATCCATGTTCTATGAAATCGGTTGTAAGACTTATAAGGGTATAAACTAGTGCTCTTGACTCTGACCGGGTACTCGAAATAATACCCGGGTATCCGGGTACCCGGGAACCCGAGGTATTCAATATTTCCCGGGTACCCGGATACCCGGGTATTTGCATGGTTCGGGTACCCGGGTACCCGGGTATTTGAAACATAACGATCGTGTATCCGAGTACCCGGGTACCCGGGTACTCGGTACGCTTACGCGATGAAGCTAAAGTTGTTTGAACAAATGGATGCGTTTATGAAGGAAGTTTTTAATAACATTTTGCATTAGGTATTTGTTCTCGGTTAATAAAAATAATGATGGTGGTTAATTAATTATCTATTTCAATTGCAAGGAATTGCAAGTTGGAGGTGGATGATTATGAATATGTAGTTTATTATTGTCATTAGATTATAGATACTCTTAGGATGGATTTCGCTAGTGCTTATAGCAATAGTTTTTTGTGCTGTTTTTTTTTTCATTCATTCATTAAAAAATGTCATTGGTTATGATTTTATTAGGGGTTGAAAAGATATAAAACCGATTTTGTGCGTCGTCGTCGTCGTCGTCGTCGCGTCGTCGTAGTCGTAGGTAGTCGTAAATAAAGAAGAAAGCAAGCTGTTGGCAAGTGTTTGTTGATTTATTGTTGTTGCAAGATGGTACGAAAAAGAAATGCAAGTTGTTTTTGGATAATGATAGTTGAAAGGGATGATTTTATTATGTTGGTTAATCACTGTTCTGGTACCTGGTATAATCTATGAGTGAAGTTTGCGATCAGTTTTGTGTTATTTTTTCTCAATTTACCTACATTGTGCGTTACCATTCTAGTCTAGTCTGGTGTCTACGAGTGGGTCATGTAGAGAAACCCAAACATTAATAAATTTTTATGACATGCAAAAACCCAAATTAAAAATCCTGCAACTGAAGTCAGTCTTTACTTTTATCGTAGAGATCCTACAAACACTTGCCAACAGATTTTTGTCTTCTTTATTGACCTGTGGCTAAGAAAAAGACCAATCATAAACAGATGAACGACGACAACATACAAAATCGGTTATCTCAATTTTCAACCCCTAATAAAATTATAATCCATCTAATATTTTCTACCAAATGTCATTTTTTATGAATTACAAAAAAAAAAGCAAACGCACCAACTACCTGGTCTTATTATTTTGTATTCGTAATTATCTTTCAAATTTTAGGTGGTGACAATCATAGCAATTTTTTATTTGTTTCCTCAGAATCTCAAAATTGAGAAAAAAATAACACAAAACTGATCGCAAACTCCACTCATACATTATACCAGGTACCAGGACAGTGATTAACCAACATAATAAAATCATCCCTTTCAACTATCATTATCCAAAAACAACTTGCATTTCTTTTTCGTACCATCTTGCAACAACAATAAATCAACAAACACTTGCCAACAGCTTGCTTTCTTCTTTATTTACGACTACCTACGACTACGACGACGCGACGACGACGACGACGACGACGACGCACAAAATCGGTTTTATATCTTTTCAACCCCTAATAAAATCATAACCAATGACATTTTTTAATGAATGAATGAAAAAAAAAACAGCACAAAAAACTATTGCTATAAGCACTAGCGAAATCCATCCTAAGAGTATCTAATCTAATGACAATAATAAACTACATATTCATAATCATCCACCTCCAACTTGCAATTCCTTGCAATTGAAATAGATAATTAATTAACCACCATCATTATTTTTATTAACCGAGAACAAATACCTAATGCAAAATGTTATTAAAAACTTCCTTCATAAACGCATCCATTTGTTCAAACAACTTTAGCTTCATCGCGTAAGCGTACCGAGTACCCGGGTACCCGGGTACTCGGATACACGATCGTTGTTTCAAATACCCGGGTACCCGGGTACCCGAACCATGCAAATACCCGGGTACTCGGGTACCCGGGTAATTCCCGAAATCATCGGGTACCCGGGTACCCGGTCCATGGATCGGGTACCCGGGTATCAAGAGCTCTAGTATAAACGTGTTATTTGACCTCTACCCGATATCCAATTAAAAGAGGTAGAATTTGTGTGTGCTTCTGCCTTCAAACAAATCTTAATGACCTTATTCACACGTGAAGGAAATCGAAATTTGTATTTGATTAGTGATGGCTGATGGCAAACGGGGTTGCTAGCAGAAGACGTAAGGGAAGGAAAAAATCAAAAAAATTAAATATTATTTTTC
Organism: Sphaerophoria taeniata; assembly: GCA_943590905.1. Taxonomy (NCBI): domain Eukaryota; kingdom Metazoa; phylum Arthropoda; class Insecta; order Diptera; family Syrphidae; genus Sphaerophoria; species Sphaerophoria taeniata. Next base: position 18,552,533 of record OX016540.1, on the reverse strand, counting down.
TTTGTGTTCTTCTCTTCGGCCCGCATATCCAAAATATTTGTTTGTTGAACACAAGTAAACTGTTTACATCAACGGCCTTACTTCATGATTCTTTTTTCTGTTTTCTGCGTCATCTTAAATAATCATGGAGTTATTGCTTTTAAGAGTTTTTATTGAGTTAGGTATTTCTTTTTTTAAGTTGTCAAATAAAAAAATAAAAATTTCCTCAAATATATTTTATTTTTCTTTAAATCCCGGGATTATCCCGGGATCCCGGGATCCAAATTTTTGAATCCCGAAATCCCGGGATTGAAAAATCATTCCGGGATTGCAATCCCTAATCACAATCTATCGGGCTTTTTTGGGTCGTATTTGAAAGCGCATTCTATGAACAACTTGATCAAGTGTTAAAAAGCACAATAATTTGTGCAGCGCCTTACAATCACCAACAAAAATAAATGCCCCCCTGAACGAAAATCTCTTTTACAGCAGAGTTTGATAGTACAGGAGAAAAATTTGACATTATCAGAAATTTTTGGTTCTTCACTCACTTACACTGTACATGTAGCCAGAGTTGGGCATTATTCGAATAAATTGTTATTCGAATAATAATTCGAATAAAAAATTATTCGTCACTAATTTATTCGCGAATAATTTACTCACGAATAAATTATTCGTGATTTTATTCGTTATTCGTAATTTATTCGTGATTTTATTCGTTATTCTGAATAACGAATAAAATCGACTATATACCTTTTTTCATAAGTCTGTTTACCTAAAAAAAAATTGTACTTACGTTTCCTTTGGGATTAGACGCTCGAATTCAGTCATACATTCTTTATTGCTGACGAAAATTATTTCAACGAATTCTTGGTAAATATATTAAAAAAAGAAAACATAACACCCATCTGCGGTTAATAATTCTTGGAAATTATTAGAGAGAGTTATAAAAATTGGTTCTTTATCGTTTGCAACATAATGGTACACAGATATGCATCGTAATAAAATTCATTCACCAATTCTACCTACCAATTGTACCTTCCAACCCATTGGAAAACCCCTTTAACCCATATCCTGAAATTTTCTCGGGAGTGATTAAATTTAAAAAAACCTAGTAATATTTTGTTCTTATATATTGCATATAAAGCAGTGGTGTCGTTATTAATGAAAGTTGTGTTGTGGTGTACTTTTGATTTTTAAAATGAGTGAGCCATTAAATGAAGTTATGGATTTCGAAATCAGAACATTCCGAACAACTCAACAGTTTCTAATGAATGTACTACCAATGTGTCTGTGAATCAAATCTGTGGACAAACGACATTGACTTTGTTGGATGGAAATTTTTTTAAGTATGACTTTTTATCATCTAATGGTAAAAGCATTGTGATGATATGTACAAAATGTGAGCCTAAAGTTGTAAAAATCAAAGGATTTCCAAACTCGACGTCAAACTTTTTGAGTCATTTGAAGAGAACACATGGGATGAAGCGGTTGTAGAATATCAACAATACGCCAAGCAGTAAAACAAAAGAGACGTCGAAGTGAAACTTTAAACGAGAATTGTTCAACTTCAACCTTAAGCAATATTTCACAACCAAACTTTGAGCATGACTTGGTACTATTCTTCATCAATTCAATGGTTCCGCTGAATGCAGTAGAAGATCCTTTTTTTGTCACAATGTTAAATAATTTGGGCCTGCAGAACCATGGATTGAATGTCATCAGCCGAAGAACACTGAGCAAGAGAATTGACGATGAACATGTGCTTCAAAAGTCCGAAATCAAACTGACATTGGAAGCTGTGGAATATATATGTACTGTTGTTGATATATGGTCGAGTCGTAAAAGAAGTTTTCTTGGTGTGACTGCCCACTGGATTGATACAGACCTCGGACGACAAAGTAGAACACTAGCTTGCAGAAGGTTTCCAGGAATTCATAATTTTGAACGGATTGCGATGATACTTGACGAAATTCACGAGGAATTCAACATCAGTTCTTCAAAGATAGTTGCTACAGTGACTGATAATGCTACAAACTTCATCAAAGCATTTAAAGAATTTGGTGTAGGTATCCATTCGAGATCCAGAGTTGATTAACTCAGAAGAAGACAGCTCGGACGAAGAAGAAGATGTGGAGATTGATTCAAGGTATTTATTTATCAATCAATCATGGTTTAAATGCTTAACAAAAAAGCTAGGAATATCTCCTTAGGGTGCCATTTTAGGTGTGCTGCTCATACGCTGAATTTGTGTGCTACAACAGATGCCAATCGGATCCTCAAAGAAAGTAATAATACTTCTTTATCAACAATGCATCATAAGATCATTAACAAATACAACGTCTTTTGGAATGCTGCTGGACGTCCCAGAACAGCAGAGATTATCCAAAATATCTTAGGTCGTACACTTTTAGCAAACCTGGCGTTACAAGATGGAATAGCTTATACGACGCAATGAAACAAATTTACTCATTTAAAGATAAAAACCTTCAGGTGCATAGAGCTTTGGGTCTCACAGATTGCATTAGCATCCACGAGTATGAATATATTAACGAGTACATTACATGTTCACGTCCGATTGCCGAGGCTTTAGATATACTGCAAGGCGAAGAAGTAATGTACTATGGACTTTTGATCAGGGTTCGTAAAATATCGATCGCGATCCGAAAAATACCGATACTTCTCACTTTTTTCCGATATTCTCACGATCCGAAAAAAATAAAATTCTCATACAGATACTTTTCTCGGGATCCGAAAATATCCGATCTCTCTCGGCACGAATTGAAATTTTGTTTTCTCTTTTTATCATTCGTGAGAAATCGGAAAAATAAAATTCCCCTCAAATTTTGTTCTCTCACGAAGAGAAATTAAAAAGGATCCGAAATGTGAAAATATCGAAAAAAAAAATATTCTTTGAATGTGTTTTGCGGTATACCTATGGTTGTTTCTTGTTTATTGTTTTGTTTGATCTCGGTTGTTTAAAATGGGACGAAAAAAAGAATTCGAAGTGAATAATTATGCTTTTATGAACAAGAAAATAATATGGCATCATGTTTAAGATGTGATAAGAAATTAAAAGGACTAGTGACTGGCAATATAAAAAGACGTTTTAAAAAAGTACCTACCTTCATGGCTCTACATGATAAACAACATGCTATGTCGCGACATGTTTTGTCGTCACAACAATGGTAAAATATCGTTCGCGATCTGAAAAATATCGATACTTCTCTTTTTTCGACCTTCTCGCGATCCGAAAAAAATAAAATTCTCATTTCTCATGCAAATATTTTTCGCGTACCTGAATGCATGGCTCTACACTGCATGATGCACATTGCCCATCGCACATGCTCACGTCGGTCGCGACACGCGTCGCCGTCGTCGTCGGTCATCGCCACAACAAGTCAAACTAAACAGCGAACTTATTGAGTTGTTAACAATATAAAAACATTAAACTTTTCATATTGTATGTTAATTATGTTAATTTGAGTATATTTCAATTAAATACATATGCACACAAACAACAACCGAAATTTTTTTATATTTTATTTAACGATCGGTTCGTGAATGGATCTTTTTTGGATCTTCTGTGATAAATTCGTGATCGAATTTAATTTTTCAGTTCCCGAAAAATTTAGTTCGATCGTGAACACAAATTTTATTCTCAAAGAACCGAAAAATAAAATTCGCGATCGAATTAAAAATTAAATTCCCGGTTGAATTTATCGATCGCGATCGAATTAAATTTTTTCGTTCTACGAACCCTGCTTTTGATACCTTGTTTAATGGCATTACGTAAGAAACTGCAATAAATAGAGAACACTCCACTCACGTATTGCCACGATTTAGCAGTAGCATACAGGCGAAGCGTTGAAACGAGATTTGCAGAGTTCTTCGATTTATATACACCTAAAGGTCAGCACGCCATAATTGCCACCCTGTCCTACCCAAGGTTCAAGAACAAATGGTTTGCCTGTATTGCACCACATGAACAAAGAAGAATCAAAACACTTTTCAAACATGAAGTGTCAAGAGAAATAACAAAACTTACGTCAGATTATGAAAATAGCGTGGCTGCTTATCCTGAAAACCCATATTTCGATTTTGAAACAGATTCGGGAAGCGAAAATGACATTCAACTACAATTGCAGCATGCACAAACAACACCAACAACCAGAGCTGATGTCATAGTGTCCCAGTATTTTGCCGAAGAAGACCGTACGCTGAAAGTCTTGGATCGCTATCCAGAAGTTAAAAGGATATTTACAAAATACAATACCCCATTGCCTTCATCTGCATCAGTTGAACGAGTTTTTTCATACGCTACCATGATAAACTTACCAAAAGCAAACAAACTGTCCGACAATATGTTTGAACAAAGAGTAGTGATGAAATCAAATGTTAAGAGCTTTAACAAATAAATATGTAAATTACTTTTAATTGACAAAAAAAATTAAAAATAATAATAATTGTTCTACCAAATTTCTTGTGTTTATTTTTATTTTATTCGTTATTCGTTATTCGAATAACAAATAAAAAAATTTATTCGTCATTCGAATAAATTTTCTTCGAATAAATGAAATTATTCGTTATTCGTGAATAACGAATAAAATGATTATTTATTATTCGAATGATTATTCGAATAAATTTTGCCCAACTCTGCATGTAGCTAACACCGCTTCCTGTACTTCCTTACAATGCTTAACCTCACTATTTACAACTGGTACAACGGCAGCGGATATCGTGCAGGGGAAAGCGGGTAGACGGGGAACGAGTTAGCGGATAGCGATTAGCGTGGTAGCGCGTAGAAGTATTGGTTAGCGTGTAGTGGGGTAGCTGGTAGAGGGTAGAAGGAAGTGGGGTAGTGGGTTGAGTGTAGCGTGTAATGTGATAGTGAGTTACAAAAACTTAGGCCTTTTTTTCGATCGAGTCAGTCAGGCGCGCATTCAGACGAGGGGGGGGGGGGGGGGGTCACAGGGGTCATGACCCCCCCCCCACACAGGCTGTATTAAAAAAAAAAGAAGCTGAACCAATATTTTGCAAACAGAATAACATAAAAACCTAGTTTTTGCAAACTTACGAATCGGGAACTAACCAAACGATCACAATTACATAGTTACTCTTTTGCCCTCTGAATAAAAATAGAATAAAAAAAAGGCTGAATCAACAATTTTTTTATACAATACTGACATTTTTATTATTTTTTCTATATTTGGATTGTAGCTATAGTTTAGATGCTAGCATCTGTTTACAAGTTCCAACCAAAAGCATAATTTATAACACAAAATGCAATCTTCAATTTTGTTTCGCAAATCTGTTAATGATCGCATCGTTGTCTAATTCGATGTCACAATTGATGTGTAGCAATGAAAGCTCGGTGAGTCTATCTCAACCAAGTTTTGAGGCGATAGGGAGTTGAAAAACTTCTTTCTGCAGTGGCTCCAGTAACAGAGAGCGTTTCCAAAATCGTAAGCAGTGTATTAATAGCCGGATAAATTACCATCACACACATCAAGTGCGAGAGGAACCGAATGTTAGAGTTCACCGCCGTTTTCAACAATTCGGTTCCTTTTAGCTACCCACAACTCAAATTCGGCAATAACGCTCGAAGGGGGAGAGTTCAGAAGCTTCAGGTACGTTTCTGCTACAAGCTGAACTTCTTTAATGTCCTCCGCTGTATAGAAAGTCCGAGGTAGAAACACTCGCAACCCAAAAAGCTTTATCACGTTTCGAGAGACCCTTTCGTTGAGGTCCGTTACAACGTTGTACAACAGAGGAATGTAAATTGCTCTCCTGAAATATTTTTCCGGAGTTTGATTCTGTTGGTGGTTATCTCGATGTTTTTGACGAGAAATAACGCGTGGTACTTTCAACTCCACATCGAACTGTGTTGCGAGATTTTCAGTTTCAGAAAATGTCTCATTTCGTTGTGCGTTATTTCACGTCACCGCTATTCTTCTTCTTCTGAATAGGTGAACTTATGAAAAATGTCTTACCGTTTTTTAAACCTTCCCTGCTTTATTTAATTGATTATTTTTGTTATTTTTGATTTTTTTCTTTACTGTGACCACCTCCGGAATAAAATTCTAGATCCGCGCCTGGAGGCAGTACGAAGTCTGTGGGTCAGTTAGTTATTTATAATTTCGTTATATAAAATATTTCGGGACATATTGCCGGGAATGTTACTTCGAGGAATGATTTTTATCTTTGGGGGGAAGAAGTGATGTATTTTAGAAAATAGATCATAATTGCATATTCGAGTGGTTTAAAACAACAGTTTAAAAACAAATCTCTGTTCTGCTGGGTACTCCTTGACTCATGATGTGGAAAGTTTAAGAGGGGGAATGCAGCTTAAATTGCTAGATAGAGCAAGAGCATTGTTGAGAGGAAGAGAAACATGAAACTTTTCACCAATCTATCCAGGTTTTCAAAAACAAAATCCGCCTTTTCTTACACCAAAATACTTATTTTTCCCCTTGAACGAAAAAAAATCCCTAATTTTCCCCGAAAAAAGTGATTAAGATTTTCATGTAATTTTTATAAAATTTTATTGTTTATTTTTTCATACATATTCATACAAAAAGAAAAACAATTCAAAAAGGGACTTCAGTATGAAAAAAAGCTTTAGTAGGTGTAATTAAATGTCTTATTACGAAGTTTTGTTTTATTTATATTTATAGCAGAAAAATATCGTTCTGCACTTCACCACTGTGAGAAGGGGAGAAAATGAAAGCTATAACTTTCCTTAAGCTAGGAAACATATCGGTATTCTCATCATCCAATTTTTTATCTAAAACTTCTTTCCAAAAAGCTTGAATATTTTCGGTAGATATATTCTTGGTGTCAATTTATATTCCCTATCAATTGAAATCCATTCATTATTAACAAAAATGTGTCCGAAATATTTAGACAACTTACAACTTACTTACGTTGCGCGGGTCATATTCTTGTGTATGAAATTAAAAGGCTTGGTTTTAACTATTGACAATCTCGCAAAAATGTTTTGTTTTCTTTAAACTTTTAAGCTGATTTCCCCTTTTTTGGATTTTTTTCCCCCTACTTATTCTTGTCCCCTTTTTTCCCCTTTAGCTGAAAAAAAGAATGGTGATTTTCCCCTCCACCTTGTAACACTGGATATGGGTGTAAAAATCCAGATTTGGATGGTTTTATGTTTTTGAGAGAAAAGTAAATTAAATTCAACTAAAAAAGTTATGTAAAAGCGGAAAGACGAGTGAAGAAAAGGAAATTGGGTGGAAATTGGTTGCAATAACATAACTCATCTTGTAAATTTATTTTTATTCAATTGAATTTAAAAAAACACAAATTTCTGTTTGTAAACTTATGCCCTAAGTATAATATCTTTTAATTCACAATTGTTTTGTTGTAAACTAGTTTTTAAGTCTTTTTTTTATTTATTAAATATTTTCAGAACACTAATACAATATGTTTAGTAATACTTTTTTTAGTTTCAAGACATTCCTTTATTTAATTTAGTCAAAGTTCCATAGATTCAACAATATTTAAGCTTTTCCTGTGATTAAACAAAAGACAACAATGATATTCGATTGATAGTTTTGTATTCAGAGTAGAGGTTAGGTATGCATTAAATTGACATATTTTTTATTAAATTTTGTTGATGAAGTTTTAATTGTTTTTTGAGCTTAATAAGCATTTTTTGTTTTCCTTTAGTTTAGATAATGTTTCACTATGATTAAAGCATGTTGATATTTTTAAAAATTTAGCGCATAATTTTTATAAGCTTTCGATTATTATTTTTCATTTTTTTCCTCTAAAATTACTAGGTGATATGATTTACTGAGAACTTCTTCTATCTAAAGACAATAAATTTATAATTTTACTTATTTTTGTAAAGTTTAAAAAAAACAACACGTTTCTTAGCTAGTTGCATATATTTTTAATATTTAATTGTTTAATTTTAAAATATTAAATTTAATATAGTCTTGTATAGTAATATATGTTTTTTGTTTGTCTTTGTTTGTACGTTCATCAATCACAGATTTTCAATATTTTTTTTATATTTTTCTTATTTTGTTATAAAATTTTAAATATCATTTACTTTATTCAATTGTTCTTTTTTTAATCGGTGAGCGATAGTTTAGTACTTAGCTTACATACAAGATATATTTATTGGCTTAGTGATATTTATGACATGGATCCGAGTAATTGCAAGATGTTCGTGTTGGAGGTTAGATTCAACACTCACATATGTATATGCCCCTAGTCTAGCCATAAGTTCTGTTACATGTTAAAAGTGTCGTAAATCTTTTGCTACAAAATTTATTTCTCACATTAGTTAATAATATAAGTTTTAAGATATTCAAAATGACCGACCGCCTTTAGCTTTTCCATAGGCTTTAAATTGTTGTGGGCATTGTTCCTTAGCGACAAGTATAGTTTCGATGGGAATCGACGACGCTGCTCTTATCAAAACTGCCTTTAGGCTATCCAAATTTCAGTGGAGAGTCCTGCAGGCCATGCCCTCCAGCCTTGACCACAAAACCTCTTACTTACTTACTTACTTATCCGGCTCACAATCCATAAACGATCTCAGCCTGAGATATTGCAGCCTTCCATCGTGAACGGTCCCTAGCATGCACTCTCCAGTCGCCGAAACCAAGCACTCTGGCATCCGCAGTCACTTGGTCCTTGTGACGTAGGTTCGGTCTTCCTTGTCGTCTCGAACCTGGGGGCTGGGATGAGAAGACTTTCTTGGCTGGAGCGTTGTCGTCCATTCGCTCGATGTGGCCGAGCCAATGTAGTCGTCTTTTCTTGGCCTTCTGGACTACATCCACATCTTGGTACCATGGTGTCCATTCCTTGAAAACAACTTTTTATTCAAATATCACTATTCTAGGTACACGTACAATATTCATATACAATAATTTTGTTTCTAACTAAGAAGGGATAATAATGGCGGACGACGGTGTGCAAGTTGTGACTGATGCAATACGACTAACTCTTTTTTCTGCGGCGAAGAAGATAAAGACGAGAGACGAGTTTTTTAATTGTTGATTTTTGGTGCTGCCAAATCACTACAAGCTCATACAGTTCTCGGTTGTACCTTCTTCTCCATTCGCCATCGTCGCATACGGGACCGAAAATCCGTCGAAGAATTTTTCTTTTGAAAGTGCCCAGTATCAATTCCCCTTTTCTATCGTCCAGCACTCGGCGCCGTAGAGTAGGACTGGTAAAATCAAAGTTTTGTATAGCAGACACTTTGTCTTTCGAGTGAGGAGTTTTGAACCCAGTTGTTTGGCCAAACCAAGGCAGTAGCGGTTCGCTAGGGTAATTCTTCTTTGGATCTCCACTAAGCTGTCGTTTGTGGGATTGTTGTTTGTTCCAAGGTCGGTCAACTCCTAAACTACCTCGAAATTGCTGATACCAACAGTGACGTTTTGTCACATATATTGCTTTGTTTGTTGATAGCATGTACTTTGTTTTATCCTCATTCACTTCAAGACCAACGAGTTTCGCCTGTTCTTTAATCGCTGTGAAGGCCTCAAGCACAGTTCTCTTGGATCGACCGATGATGTCTATGTCGTCCTCATAGCCTAGGAGCTGGGTGGATTTATTGAAGATAGTGTTTTCCGTGCTCACACCTGCCTTGCGCACTATCTGCTCCAGGACTATGTTGAAGAAATCACATGACAACGCATCTCCTTGTCTAAACCGAGCGCATGTTTGAAATAATAACATTTGCACACTGAACTGCGTATTGTTTAGCGTCATGCGGCACAGCTGGATCAGTTTGTTCGGGAACCCGAATTCAGGCATCGCCATCATAAGCTCTTGGCGGTGGATGCTATCATTAGCAGCTTTGAAGTCGATGAAAAGATGGTGGGTTTCGACTTGAAATTCGTTGGTCTTTTCCAAGATCTGCCTCAGTGTGAATATTTTGTCTATCGTTGTTCTGCCTGGCCTGAAGCCACATTGGTACGTGCCGATTATTTGTTGCAGAAAGGTTTAAGACGCTCACACAGTATGTTGGATAGGATTTTGTATGCAATATTAAGCAGGGATGGTGGCCAATCCTCAGCAGCAATAAAATCCGGAATATTGCATCTTAGCCACTCTTGTGCCGTTTTGGACATGTGTGCCGGAGCAGAGTCTTGTTGGAAGACCAATCTTTCACCGTTGAATAGAGAAGAATGTGTTAACTTTTAACAACTCCCTCGAGAAAACTTTCCTGATAGACTCTTGCTCCTGTTTTAACACCTTTTTCGTAAAAATGCAGTGATGTGACCCTTTGATGAGATACCCTCCACCAAACCATTACAGAAGCAGGGTGGTGAACTTTTTTGGACTTTTTAGATGATGATCATTTGTTTGTTAAAAATCTTTTCTATCGTACACATTTTTTCATCAGTAAACAAAATATTTTCGTGTCCATTTACCGCGTGTCACAATAGTATAATGGCCAACGTTTAAAAGCCTGTGTAAAAGCCAAAGGCGGTCATTTTGAATATCTTCAAACTTATATCGTTAACTAATGTGAGAAATAAATTTTGTAGTAAAAGATTGACATTGACATTGACTTCACAGTACTTCGCACATAAATGTAACGAACTATAGACACATAGAAGCACTGGCGACTGAGGCCATCGGCTGGTGTAGTAAAAGATTTACGAGACATTTTTCTACTGAACTCTTAACATGTAACAGAACTTATGGCTAGTACCTAGTCTATTTGGTTGTATTTTGTATTGTGTCAAGAAAGAGGAGTAAACGTATGAAGATGCAGTCTGGGATTTGATTTAAAAATACAGAATCTTGTGTGCACTTTTACTATGATTACAACTTTGCTATTTCAACCAGAGATGATGGCCGCTTGGAAAAGAATGAATTTTCTTTGGACATCAGGGCTGCTGTTAGAATACTCAATGATGATGAAGATGATTCCTTATTTCCAACTTGGAACCTAAGGCTAAAAACACACCAAATCAGACAAGGATTCCAACCCTCACCAAGGCCGACAAAGACGAAATGTCTTGTCTTTGTCCGCTACGGTGTGTGTTGCTCCTATAAAACCTATACAACTGACACGTTTTTTTGTCGATTTCTGTTTGTTTGTCTTGTTCACCGCAGGGGCTCGATTATGGGATTCGCGGCGGATCGTTTTCAATTCGACCTTTCAAATTCGTATTTCCTTATTAACGAATTCGCGGCGGAGCGAAAATATTTCTTCCAATATTCCTATGATTTCACACTTTTGGTTTGACTATTTCTTCCAATATTTTCACTGATTTGAATAAACACTCTTTCGTCTGTGAATCCGCCACAAAAAAAACTGCCGGATTTCAACTCGCCAGTAAACATTATGACATTTCAAATTCGCTTTCGAATTCTTTAATTGGTCGAATTAAAATCGTAGAAGGCGAAAGCGAAAGCAATAATTTAAAATGTCAGACTCGCTAGCAAAACGATCCGCCGGGAATCCCATAATCAGGCCCCAGTGTGTGTAACTTCATAAGACGGAGTGTAATTTTAGGCGTTGACATTTTGTCCCGCACTTTTTGTCTTCTTTCCTCCCCTGGGGTTTCCACCTTGTAGTGGTGGGGAGGCTTACGCTTAATTTTTCAGCTGATCAGCTGTAGACTTTTATTTCTTAAGTCCTCAGCTGATCAGCTGAGAATTTTAGGCAAACTAAGAGGAACCCAAAAACGAAAAACCAATGGACAGTACAACACAGAACAATAAAAAACCAGCGGGGATATACGCTGAAACGTCGACAGAAATCACGGCTGCCGGCGCGGGCTTTGCCCTTCCAACAGTAGGAGGGGAGAAGTCGCCAGTGACAGACAAGAACGAACTTAAGGACAAGACTGCAGGAAAAAAAATGACCATTACGCAGGAGGAAGAGGACCTTCTTCTCACTCCTTTTTCCAACCTCGGTGTGGAGGATGGAACTAGCATCGGAACACTCGTAACTGACGACGACGCGTGTTCAGTTGCTAGCTCTACCCTCTCACGATCGTCGACCACTTCAGTTCGGAGTAGAATCTCCAACTGTAAGAAGACGATCAAACGACTTGGAAAAAGGAAATGGGAAGAACTAACATCGAACGAACAGGTTAGGCTTTTCAACGCTCGTGCTTTCCTAAAGAACGAGCCTCTTATGATGGGGGGGCCATGTGCCCAAACATTGAAGGAGGTGAATTCCAAGGGAAACACGGGCGAAGGTGCACTGATGGGACCGCCCAATCCGCCGATTGATATAATTCAATCCAAGAAAGGAACGACCCTTTCAGTTGCACCCTCGGTTAGGGAACAGACGCCGTTGCTAACTTCGAAGCCGTCTACATCCGCCAAATCCAGTACGGGGCCATGTGCAACAACGGGCTTGGAAGATGGTAAGAAGGTCTCGAAGGAGTCGAATCTGGAGGGTGCTTGTGAAAGCAGTACAAAGGGCCATGTGCCCGAATGCAGCTCTAGCATAACCCCTTCACCTTCGACAAGCAGCGGTGTCCTGGACGAAACTAGGGAAAGCTCGAGGACAACAAAAACGGTGATCGAGAAGAAAACGACCAAAACTCTCACCGAGGACAAAGTACTGCAAAGGAGGATACGAAATACGGAAAGGACAATTCGACGCCTATCTAACAAAGATCCAAACTCCTTAACGGCAAGGGATAAGATAGTGCTCGAAAACGCTACACGAAACCTTAAGACACTGACTCTGACATCGACATCAACAAATAAAAACAAAAATATATGGACCAAGAACCTGATGAAGGAGAAGGAGATGGTGGGCCATGTGCCTCCCCTGGACCCTGATTCAGTGGCAAAAACGTCCAAGAGAACTCGGCAGGATGACACACTTTCGCCCACGAAAAGATCACCCCTGCAAAAAAGAAAAAGAACATTGGCAGAAGAGACGGTAGAGGCGCGCAAATTCGCCATTGCGGATTTCGGGAACCCCTCAAGAAAACTCTGTGAAGACCAATGGCAATTATTGGAAATGAGAATCCTGGATGAGGTTAACGATGCTATCGTTAATAGCAGGCCACCGCCACTCTTCGGGAACCTCAGAACCATCCATGGGTTCAAAGTTTTGACGTGCGAGGACGACCATACTCTCGCTTTCCTGCAAGACTTCGTCAAAAGGACGGTAGCTCCCTGGCCCAACGCTGATCTCCGTTTAATCGGTACGAGTGAAATCAGCGACATCGTCAAACCCAAGGCCAGAATGACAATAAAAGGTCGTCCTGCGATACCCCGAGATCGCGTAGAAAGGTATCTTCAGTCTCTAAACACTGAACAGTTAAGCCAGAGCTGGAAAGTAATAGAGATGGGAGAAAGAACGGAGGAGGGTACAGAGGTGGTGGTGCAACTTAGCCACAAATCTATACCCCTTTTGCGGAAAATTGGTTACAAAGTACGCATCGGTATAAACCGGTGCAAACTGCGGCTTATAACCAACAAGACTACCCAAGTAAGTAAGGCAGGGCGGGTTTTTAATAAATTATGAACATGAAATTGATACAAATTAATCTCCATCATAGTAAAGCCGCCAGCTCCAATCTTGTCTACATTTTGGGAAGTAGACAAATAGACATTGCCCTGATTCAAGAACCCTGGACCTCAGGTGGCAGAATCAGAGGACTAAAAGCAGCAGACTTCATCCTATACAAAGCCACACAAGTGGCAAATAGTAATATAAGATCCTGTATTTTAGCCAGGAAGAAGTTTAATCTCTTTCTTTTAGCAAATTACAGTGATCCAGACCAGTGTGCTGTCAAACTCGAAAGGGAGGGACTCCCACCACTGATCCTGACATCGTGCTATACGCCGCATGAAGGAACAGAAGGACCTCCCGCTAACATCACAAGCCAGCTTGTGGAGAAGGCTGCCTCTGAGAGATGGGACGTGGTACTAGGTTGTGATGCTAACTCACATCATACCCAATGGGGTAGTACCGACATCAACAACAGAGGTGAGTCTCTTTTTGAATTTATACTAGACCAAAATCTACTAATAGCAAACAGGGGCAAAGAACCCACGTTTGTAACTAAAAATAGAAAAGAAGTGCTTGACGTTACCCTAACCAATAACTCAAGCACAATAGCAATAGATCAATGGAATGTTCTTAAAGAGGAATCATTCTCAGACCATAAACTGATAGGCTTCTTGATACAAAATGAAGTAGCAACTCCAAAACCCTTCAGGAATTTCAGGAAAACAAACTGGAATGTATTCTGTAGGGAAGTAGGACAGGGAATTCAAAACCCGGACTCACTTTTAATTCAAGAACCTTCCGACATAGATCTTGCGTCAGAAAAACTCAGAGGTGTTCTGAACCACGCTTTAGTAAAAAGTTGTCCCATCAACCATATGGGAAAAAGTAGGAAAAAACCACCCTGGTGGACAACTGAATTAGGCAACTTAAGAAAAGAAACTAGAAGACTTTTCAACGTTGCAAAAAGAACTAGGAAAGAAGCTGACTGGGAACATTATAAGACCAGTCAACGTATGTTTAAGGCCGAAACGCAACGAGCAAAACGTAGCTCATGGAGGGCCTTTTGCGACGAAATAGAAAACACAAATGAATCGGCAAGACTCAGGAAAATTCTGACCAAGGATTCAGTCACTCTCGGTTCTCTTAAAAACCTACAGGCAGTTGGACTGAATCTGGTCGCGAAACACTTGAACTCCTTGTGAATACTCATTTTCCTGGCTGCGTAGCTGATATCCGCAGTCCAGAATCAGAGTCTCATGCAGAAACTCTAGTACCATCGGATATTATAACGGAAGAAAGGATAAAATGGGCCATTCACTCCTTTTCCCCGTACAAATCCCCTGGTCTAGACGGAATCTTCCCGATGATGCTTCAGAAGAGCATAAACCTTATCATCCCACACCTAGCTAGCATTTTCAATAATAGCCTTAAATGGGGGTATGTTCCCTTATCATGGCGTGAGGTAAAGGTGGTTTTCATCCCTAAGGCTGGTAAACCTAGCCATACGGAGGCCAAAGACTTTAGACCCATTAGTCTGACATCGTTTATTTTGAAAACGTTTGAAAGGCTAATTGATATACACATCCGAAGCACCCTGAAACCGGACTGTATATCGGAATTTCAACATGCATACATTAAAGGAAAAAGCGTTGAAACGGCATTGCACAGTGTTGTCAGCGTCATAGAAAAATCACTGAATGACAAGGAATACACCCTTGCAACGTTCTTGGATATTGAGGGAGCCTTCAATAACGTGAAGAACGAAACAGTGAAGCAAGCCTTGGACGACCATAAAGTCGAAAAGGCAATAACGCAGTGGATAATGTGTATGCTCAGAAAGAGACAGATTAACTCTGAACTAGCGGAGGAAAGGGTGAGAGTAACCACATCCAGGGGCACCCCTCAGGGTGGAGTTCTCTCACCGCTACTCTGGGATCTTGTCATGAAGGGCATACTCTCTAAATTGAAATCAAGTGGAGTAAAAAAAAATAGCCTACGCTGATGATCATGCATTACTAGCGACTGGCAAGTTCCTACCCACTATCAGTGAACAAACCGAACATGCCCTCTCGTTGGTAAGTAAATGGACTAGGAACTGTGGACTGACAGTCAATCCAGATAAAACAGAACTAGTGCTATTTACTAACAAACGCAAAATACCCGATTTTAAAATACCTTCAGTTGAAAGCTGCCCTCTTAAAATCTCTGATCATGCAAAGTATCTCGGTGTGATCTTAGATAAAAACTAAACTGGGGTCTGAACACCAAAGATAGATTCAAAAAGGCATCGATCGCCTTTTACTCCTGCAATAGAATTTTCGGGAAAACCTGGGGACCAAACCCAAAAATTATCAGATGGATGTATTCGGCAATAATTAGACCAATACTAACCTACGGTAATTTGGTATGGTGGAAAGCTTTAGAAAAGAGCACGAACCTGAAAACTTTGACAAAAGTTCAAAGACTGGCGTGCACCGGCATTACGGGGGCAATGAGATCCACTCCAACTGCGGGATTGGAAGTTATACTCGATCTTATCCCCTTAGACCTCTTTGTTCAAGAATCTGCGGCCAAAAGTGCCCTGAGACTTAGTCAAACTAAAATCTGGAAAAATAGTTCCATAGGACATGCCCAGATCCTCGATAAAGTTATGGGTCATAGTACTACAACGGACTATTAAACACCCGAGCTTGTTTTTCACAAACCATTCCAGACTGCCTTCCCAAGCAGAGAGGAATGGATAGATAATATACCGTACTCCAGTGAATCGTCAATAGCTATCTATACTGATGGCTCAAAAATGGACACTGGTGTAGGAGCAGGCTTCTATTCCGAATCTCTCAAGTTAGCCGCCTCGCTTAGGCTTCCAGACTACAGTAGCGTCTTCCAAGCGGAGGTCCTGGCAGTGACAACAGCTGCTAAAAAGGTATCAATGATGGCGATACCACGAGCTGATATCACCTTTTACATTAATAGCCAAGCGGCAATAAAAGCGATTACTGCAACTGAGGTAAAATCAAAGCTTGTTTCATGCTGCCGCGAAGAGCTTAAGGTTCTTGGCGCACAGCACAAAATTAGACTCTGCTGGGTCCCGGGCCACAGCGATATACTAGGCAATGAGAAGGCCGATGAATTAGCAAGATTAGGGTCAATGCTTGACGTAAGCCAAGCTCAGCTAGTTAGCACCCCTACCTGTTATTTAAAACAGGAAATCTCAAAAAGAATAACTATCAAGGCCAATGAAAGGTGGAACCTTCTTGACACCTGCGGCACAACAAGAAAGATCTGGCCCTGTTTTAACAAACAAAGAACTGAAAAAATTATGCAACTACACAAGAGATCACTTCGATCTCTTGTAAGCATAATCACTGGACATAATCTGTTAGGTTATCATATGAAGAAGATGAGAATCAGTTCAGATGACCTATGCAGAGGATGCGGAGACGAGGAGGTACATGAAGATACTTCGCACTTTCTGTGTCACTGTCCCGCACTTTCCCATCAAAGGAAGAAAATGCTTGGCAACTTTTTCTTTGAGAACTTAGAAGAACTCTCTAGTACGCCAGGTACTAGCATCCTGAACTTCGTCAAGGCCTCTAAATGGCTTGACTAACTGAACACATAGGTTTTTCTTATTAGCTTGAGTAGCAATACTCGCGGGTATCACAATGGATCTGTATTGATCTAAGTGTGACGGTAATGACATCAACTGTCAGCCCCTAAACCTAACCTAACCTTGTCTTCTTTGGTGTGTTTTGCTCCTATACAACCCCATGTATTTACTGCAACAGACGATTAGACAAGAGTTTTTATCGTGTCGTGTCTTTTTCGGTGCGTGTTGCTTCATAAGAGCAATGGACTTGTGTCCGGGGAAGGCAGAACAAACGTTTTGTCTGATTTGGTGTGTTTTTAGCCTAATTCGAACCAAGTCCTTAGAGAGCAGAGCATCTCACGGACGGATGGACACTTAGCAACTTCCTCAAAAGTTAAGATAACCAAACTTAAAATTGAACAGATAAAAATAAACATGTTTTAATATAATTTCGAAGATCCAATTGAAGCATTCTCCGCTATTGACAAAATAAGCTACGTTCTTTAAGTCTCACTCATTCAAAACGGAGAGAACAGTTTGGAAATACATAAATACAAATTAAAACAATTATAAACTATGAAAACAAATAGTGTCCGACCGAAGCTCAGGCTTCGGCTCCGGCTTCGGTCGAATTTGGTCAAACCTTCGGCTTCGGTAAAAAAATTTGTTTCTTAATATTAAGCATCGTAGTAGGCGCCGAAAAAGATCAATTTTTGAATTTTTGAAATTGTTGGACACACAAGTGTGCGTTTATTAGTGTAAAATCGTAGTAGGCGCGGAAAAAATGTCCATTTTTGAATTCTTTAAATTGCCAGCCACACACATTTTGTCACATCGTTTGTACTTTTATTTTATTCGAAATGAGAATTCTTCGCTTTATTAAACTTTCGGTTTCGGCTTCGGCGGAAAATCGACCGTCGGTCGGACACTAAAAATAAGAGAAAACATTAAAACTAAAAATTAAATTAAACGACTAATTTGCTTTTAGCAACTATGCACTGAGCAACACTGGATTAAGTAAAATAACAATTTGCCTTAATTGAGTTAAAATTGAGCGTTGAGTCTTGAGTGCTGAGCTTTGAGCGTTCTAGGTTTGCATTTTCTTTCGCATTTTTGCATTGAGGCCCCTCCTGGAAATTAAACCTCATTGTTGTGATGGCGCTGCAACACATTGTTGATTTTCAATTTGAGTGGGGAAAAATCAATTTTCTTAAATCTAGGCAACGAGGTGAACTTCTTCACATTACTGAGATCATTGGGTGGTGTGTTAATCTTGTTCGTCTTCGACGTGCACTTATCAATGTATTTATTATTGGGTGTAATTCTCGCCAAAGTAGCATACTTCTGGTAGATCCTCGTAGCACTGTCCGATCCCTGCATGCAATTGATGTTCTTCTTTAAATCCGATTCGTTTTTGGTGTCGTCGAATTTAAAATCGATATTCTGCAGAGCTGTCAAATGGATTATTCTCTGCTGGGACTGTTGCCTATTATGATCATCAATTTGGCGAGTAACGGTGTAGACATTTTCGGAGATCTTCCTCGCCATCAACGGCGAAGATGATAATTTTTTGGTGGGAGTTCCGGCATTGTCAGTATTATCTTTATCGGAAACAGCTTGTGTCGAACGCAAACGCTGTTCGATAATTTTCTGAGGCGACGATATGTACAGATTTTCACGACGAATAACTTTAATGTTTGCCAAGTGTCGCAGATTATTGGAATTGGCTGTTTTTTCGGCAATCGATGGACTACGACGTCGCATTTTGACTGTGTCACAGCTGTTCGGGTAGTATGAAGGAATTTTATCGTCGATGCTTATGATTGACTTGCGTGGCGTTTGATAGTAGCCCTCGTCGAGATATGCTTGCAGTTGTTTCGCTTTACCCCCTTCGTCGGCCGCCGATGATGAGGATGATGATGACGAACGACAGACACCAATATTTTCATACAAATGAGAGTTGGATTTGTTTAAAGCCGGCGAATTGGCCATTTTCTCGTAGATGGTGCTTTCATTGTGGGGCTCTTGTTGGATCAGATGCACTCCATTGACGTCCTTAGCATCTTTTTGATCATCATCGTTTTCCTTGTCACTGTCGGAGGATTGATCCTTGACTATTGGTGCCATGGCGCAGTAACCTGAATTGTCGTCGATGAGTATTTGTTCCTGTTGTCTAGTTTTATCATTCAAATTGGAACCAACCAAATTTACAGTCGACGAATTACATGAGAAATTGAAATTCGGTTGAATCTGTTCGGATATATTTAAACTCTCCAACGATTCACGTTTCGAAGAGGGCGATCCCCCTTCATCGTCTTTAACCTCATTGGCAACCTCTGAATCATTGGAATTTTCCAATGGCAATAATTCCGACGACAGTGAAATTATTTCATCCAAATTCGACAAGTCATCGAATACGTTGATCTTTGACAAATCTGGACTGGAGAAACTATTACGCTTGTTGGCAACCGCTTTTCGGCGGGCCAATGATGTATTGTGTTGTTTCTGACGTAGATGGGTGTTTGGAGTGTTTGCATAGAAAGATTCTTGCGGTGGGTACTCTTTGTCCGGACTGTCTTTGATAAGATCATCAGCATTGCTTACCTGACCTTCGCTGACACTTTCGGAACGTTTTGAACGACCGAAAATGTTTTCGAGGACATTTTTGTATTTCTTCTTTTTGGCCATTTCCGATTCGGGATTTGTATTGGATCGAGGAATGCCAAGGTCATGTTCGAAAGTGTTGATACGTTTTCTTGGTGGGAGTGGTGGTGCTGGTTCAAGGGCTTCTTCACTGTAAATAAGAACAATTGTGGCTTTTCGTTTTCGAGAAGAGATCAAAGACACTTACTTGATGGCCTTGCAGTCGAGAGTTGCGGGCTTCATTTCTTCATATATTCCAGAAGCCACAGAGCCACGCGGCTGGCCTGCTAGTTTTGCATCGATACCATCAGGAATTTCCTCATAAATGCCCGACATTCCAGAAACTCGTCGTGACCAATTTATGCTAAAACCAAAACAATTTAGCCTCACCTAGAGAATTTGAAAAAAATCAAATTACCTATCACCATCTGGAATTTTAGGTAAGGGACCTAAGATGGCTTGTAAGTTTTGTTTTCCAAGTTTGCTAGTTGAAGTGCCTTCAAGGCGGCCTCGGCTCGAGCGACGAGTTTCTAGAAATACTAAAATCCGAAACCATTAAGATTCTTTCAAACACCCATTCGATTTAATTATTACTCTGCCGATGAAGCTCGAGATTTTTGATTGACTTCTTCATCCATTTCATGTGACGGCGGCAACTGGCCTCGGAGTCAACTGCAAAATAAATAAAACACCTTTTGCGATTTTGCATCCAGAAAATCCCATACGAATGCTGTTTGGTCCGCGATGAAGCCAAACTTATTGTTATTCCAGGAATATTAATGGACACACTCAAATTAGCTGCTTCTTCTTCGACATTTCGGATGAAAGTGATTCGCAGGAAACAAGGAAGACATTTAATTGCTTCGATTTTAACCAAGCATTTCATCCAAGACTGCAAACATCGAATGGAATTATTGAAAAATACGAAAAACAGATAACAACACTTTTTAAAATTTGGTTATGATGCTATGTGCTTTGCATGAGCAATGGATTGCGTCAGGCCTTCGCGTAAATAGCCAGATTGTAAAAGTAAAAAAAAAAACTACTCACTTTAAATTTGAGGGCTTCAGACTTTTTATCGTGGATGTCGATCTTCACATCCATAAACATAGAAATCTCATTGCTTTCCATTGTTAATCGTAAATGTGATGAGGTTCTTGAAGGGAGGGACGACAAATGATTATTCACTCCTCAACTGAATTGCTTTTTTTTTGGGTTCCGACTTCCGAGGTTCGTGTATTCTCCCTACTGGTACTAGCGGAAAAAATTTGGGTTATTCACAGTTCCATTGTTGTTCCCCTTTCATGCGGAGTTTTCTCAAGAAATTTATTCAAGGATTTCGATTGATTTTAAGTTTCTGGTTTGGATTAATATGAAATAAACTAAGGAATCTGGGAATAATGGAAAAATCAAGGAACACCACACCCGATATAAAAATGATGCTGCTGCTTCGTTTTACTGCGAGATGATGGAAAAAAAATTAATTTCTTGTACAATGCAGATTTTTTGACATGCTCAGTGAGTGCAACAAGAAATGTCCTTTTTTCATTTGTTGATAGAGCATGAAGGATCAAAAGGGATATTTGGATTCTTGTTTATAAGTTGGCAATGCTGTTGAATGTACTGTTGTTAAAATGTTAAAATTAATAAAACAACTTTGATTATTTAAACTTAAACAAAAAAAAACTGTGAGATAAAAATTCAAAGTTTGAACTTGTTTGAACTGCAAATCGCACCGAGCACCGAGCGAGAATTTTCAATTCAATTTTAACTGTTCCTAAACAACGGCATCATTGCCATACTTGTTGATTTTTAAATACAAACATGGAAATGGCTCCATTCAGGGCCTTAAAAATACTTTTTTTCTGTGGAGTCGGAGTGTGGACTTCTTGGTGTGTAAAGTGCCCCATACACATTTCAACTCGATTGTAAAGTAAACTGAGTTGTCAACTAGGTTTGTGTTCGAGCACACAGACTGCATAGACTGATTTGGAACGCATTGCTTCTAACTGTCAAAAAAGCAATTCTTGTCATTTTTAGCAATAGATCAACTTGCTTTAAATTCAAAAATTCGGCTGATGCTGTTTTGACCAGAGAGAGGATACCGCAAATTTTATTACTGTTACTTCGTATCTGTGAATAAATGAGAAAAAACAGCAACAAAAATGAGGTGGTAGGACCATATTTACTGTGATAGTATTGGTAAAAACACGCGTACTACCGCAGTAACTATGGTCCATAGCATGTAGGCATTGTCATTTTGACAGCTCGGTTTCCCGGTTTTGCAAGTGATGTATAAAGTAATTATATGTTTGTATCACCCTTTACTTTCTTGATGTTTACCTCTGAATGCATTCAATTCACAGTTTTTCGTTTTTCCTCAGAACAGCTGCATATCTTTCAACTTGATAGATAATCCATGAATCACTGTTCTCGATATAAATCAACAATCAACAAAAATTCCAAACTCTGGGGCTAAATTTCTCTAAAACAAGACATTCCCTTACCGTCCAACATTATGGTCCAGATAACGTATGTACCTCATGATCTGACACCAATTTTTTGTGTGATTCCTCTTGTATTTGTATTTTTGTGGACTCTCATTGTCGGTGATTTCAAGGTAAGTCTTGCATTGGTTTGCTATCCATCAATACTGATGCATGTAATTTCTTAAAGAACTTCAAAGGCAGCAGGAAAACATGTTCGGTTTATACGGCCAAGGACCCTGTCAATTGCTACCAAGACTTTAACCAACCAAATGGGAAACAGCACTCCAACTAAAGTAAATCTATCCTTAGCTTTAGTCAATTTCTTGAGATATTTTTCACTGAATAAAAGGAAGTGGTTTACCTATGTCGATTTGGTTCACGATTTAAGCGATAACAAAGCAAATAATAAAATCATTCAGATGTCCCTGGGGCCTGATTATGGGATTCGCGGCGGATCGTTTTGCTAGCGAGTTTGACATATTTTCAATTATTGCTTTCGCTTTCGCCTCCTTCGATTTGAAATCGACCAATTAACGAATTCGAAAGCGAATTTGAAATGTTGTAATATTTGCTGGCGAGTTGAAATCCGACAGCTTTTCTTTGGCGGATTCACAGGCGAAAGAGTGTTTATTCAAATCAGTGGAATATTGGAAGAAATAGTCAAACCAAAAGTGTGAAATCACAGGAATATTGGATCGCTCCGCCGCGAATTCGTTAATAAGGAAATACGAAGCGAGTCGAATTTGAAAGGTCGAATTGAAAACGATCCGCCGCGAATCCCATAATAAGGCCCCTGGGCATAAAATCAACAGGTGTTGAGTATGTACAAAACTTACTTACTTAAGGTGGCGCTACAGTCCGGTGTGGACTTGGGCCTCAATCAACAGTCTCCGCCAGCCAGCTCAGTCCCTAGGTAACTGTCTCCAGTTTTGCACTCCAAGTTGATTGGATGTGAAATCATGGATATTGGCAATTTAGAGAGGAAACATGTTTCCTAGTACATATGGTACATATTTGAAGTGAACGTGCTGACCTACACCTCGTGGTGCCTCCGAGAGGTTCTTGTCAATCGGCCCTAGCGAGGTAACCGTCGGAGCGGAATTTTCTCCGTTTTCCTCCGAATCGGAGACATTTTGCTTGTCGGAGAACTACCTCGAAGCAAATTTCGGAGGAATCGGAGAAAATTCCGTTCCGACGGTTACCTCGCTAGGGCCGAATGTATTGGCATGAGCCTGCGGACGTAGGCAGCTTTACTCTAATGGAATTGGCGGATTGAACTCCTGACGAAGATCAATGCGATCCTAAACAGAGACTATAGCCTATCATATAGTAATGGAGGAAATTACGATTAACGAGTACCGAATGTGGATAAACGTCAAGGAAATTAGACAAAATGTAGGGTGCGTCCCTTGATTGGCTGGTTCATCCCTTCGATCAATGTGGATAAAACTGACAGATAGTGAGCGGTGTCCCTCATCCGCCAGCTGGAGAAGCTGCAAAACAAAAATATCACATAAACAAAGTATAACGAATAGTTATACAAAATGTGACACCACCCTCACCTAGGAGCAATAGGTACCGCGGGTAGTGAGATTTAGCACCTCACTAGTGGGATGGACCTTCGCGGGGGTTGTGGTTATCTGAGTTTGGCCTCAGCTGCTATTCGCAGATCATGGTTAACGGCTCTTCTTTCGGTGACGAAAGTTGAGTAGTTTCCGTGACCGGACAACGGCTCCTCTTTCGGTGACTGAAATTGAGTGCGGTTTTCCGTGGTGTTGCATGAGTAGTTCGTCTAGAATCAAACCAAGATGAATAAGAGCTGGCACTAATTCAATTGGTAGTGGTGTGTATCTAGATGCTGGGAACTCGCTTCTTTCTTTTCAGAAAGTTGAGGTGTGCTTTGTATTCTGGTGGATCATCAGGAAGAGGTTTAGTGTCCTCTTAAATAAAACAAAGTGACTCAGCTGACTTCGGTTGGAATTTGTCACGCCGACAGTGTGGACAGGTCCACCGTCAGATAAGGCTTAATTGCTAGGTAAAATAAATAAATAGAGTGGCGCGACAGCTCTTGAAGAGCCAAGGCCTAAGCGACTTACTCTCATCAACAATTCTCTGAGTGCGTGTGAAGAATTGAGGGGACCTACAATTTAACGCCGATTCCGAACGGCAAAGTTGAGAAGCACTTTTTTCATGACAGATTGATACTCTTGGAAAATTTGTCAGGTCTTCGCAAGAGGCAGTACCCGCGAAAGATGAAATAAAAACTTGGCCTGAGTGGGACTCGAACCAACGACGTTCGGCTTAGCAGTCAACGCACTTATCAACTAAGCTACGGGCGACTGCAATTGCTAGGTGCTGACGTTAAATCCTTCTTAATACTTCAAGTTGATTGAGGTCCTCTTCCACTTGTGTGCACCAACTGAGTCACGGTCTTCCTGTCCTTCGGCGTCCCTTGGGAAAAGGGCCGGAGCATTGATGCCCATGCGCTCTAAATGACCGAGCCATCTGATTCTCTGGACCTTGACCCTTCTCGCTAGGTCCACGTCGTTGTACAACCCGTAAAGTATATTCAAAAACGTACATATATTTATTGAAAAAAAAATTAATAGTAAGAAATATAACGAGTACTCCAACTAAAATTTATTAGAAACTAAAATAGCAGTTCCATGGTCCTTTCCAAACGATTTGAGGGCTCTCCATTTTCCTGTTTGCGGATTATACTCCTCAAGCACATGCTTAGATTCTCCCTCATGTACTTCGGCCAAGATCAGCAAACGATCCATCCAAGCAACGCACTTAATATATTCCTGGTATTTTCCCGATGGTGAGAGCTCCGACCAGGTGTCACCTTTAAAATCGTAACGTTCGATCATTGTGCAAATGCCACTCTCAGTGCGTCCGCCTACGACGTATAGCATCCCCTGAACCACACACATTGCTACAGAAGCGCGCTCTTCCATTGGCGGTGTTAGTTCTGCCCATGTGTTTGTTTGGGGATCATAGAACTCGAACGAGTTCTGATCGAAATCATCAGTACATCCATACGCATACATCAGTCCATTGAAAACCGTAACGCCCGGCTGATTACGTTCATTTAGCATTGGTGACACTTCATGCCATTCTTCCGGCGAATTAGGATCCCACTTCTCGACGGAGCACAGGTTATCGGTGCCGTTGTGGCCACCGACTGCATACAGTTGGCCATTCAACTCTGCCATTCCGAACGAAAATCGTCGTCCAATCATAGGCGGCAGTTCACTCCATTGCTTTGTCTCCAAGTCGAAGCAATCGATGCGGTTCGTCTCGCTGCCGTTTACTACTACGGTGCACGCTAAGTATACTTTTCCGTTAACCAATATGCCATTTGTGTACCAACCAGGCAGCGGCCTGGCAGGCCACTCTTCGCAGTTCCAAGTGGCAGTAATGGGATCGAATACTTCTGCCTTGAGAGGCGATTCTAACTCGGTTCCAGCTTTGATTAACATAAGCTTGCCTCTTTGGTTCCTAGGTTTGCATAGTTCTTCATCCAAGGAGATGCGGTTGCGGTTTGCCGGCGACATATGCCATTTGAGGGCCTTCATAATTAATGGCTGGAACTCAGGCTCGGGCAGACTTTCACTAACCGTGGTCACAATAAATTCGGGAGTAAGTAGCGGGAAACGCAAGTGTTTCAACAACTCCGTGCGTAGACTTTGTCGATTTGTTTTGTCGTGATCGACCCAGAGTGATATTCCGCGGAACACGAACTCTTCGGACGGCACACA
Organism: Sphaerophoria taeniata; assembly: GCA_943590905.1. Classification (NCBI taxonomy): domain Eukaryota; kingdom Metazoa; phylum Arthropoda; class Insecta; order Diptera; family Syrphidae; genus Sphaerophoria; species Sphaerophoria taeniata. The sequence continues at coordinate 18,526,592 of OX016540.1, read as the reverse complement.
TAGATCATCGCGCTTCAATAATTCGCATAACATTTCAAATTCCAGATTTAGGTATTCCTTCTCTTCAATAATTTGATAGAAATGTTGGGCAGCAAACATGAACGCCTTCTCGAAGAGTTCCCGGAAATTATTCTCCTTGCAATTGATGGCCACTGACAGGCAATTCGATGGGTCAAGAGATCTCGATAGAAATTCCGAGCACTCGGCTTCGACTGTGTTAAGATGGAAAAGACTAGCTGCACGCATAATTTCGTGAGCAGTCTCAATCGAGATCTCAATGGAAGCTGTGTAAATAAAATTTAGCATTAATTTTAAAATGTCACCGCTTATGCCGTCGATTGTCAGTTCTTTAGATTCGGACTGCACGAGTTTGGAGAGAAAGTATTCGCTGGCTGCGGAGAGGACCACGCGATGGGCAGAAATGCGATAGTTGTCCTTTGAGGCAATCAACTCAACATCGCAGAATCTTTGTTCTTCGAAGAAAAGTTGCATTTTGTTAAGTGCTTCGCGCCTGAGTTCACATTTAATGATTGTTGTTTTATCGGATGTGGAAAACATTGTTTTACTCTTTTAACGCGTTTGTTTAAATAATATTTGGGTTAAAACAAAAATATTTAGTTTTCCGTGTTTTTTGTGTGCGACTGTTTGGGGATTTCTCAACTTCAAAATAAAAACCAAACCGCAGACAAAACAAATTTCTAGCAGAAAATACGTTTCAGGTAGAAGAATAAATGTTTTCTGTGTTGTTTTCCCTCTATGGGGATATAAGGAATGTTCTTTTATCTTCAAGAACTATAAATGTGGGGTTTTATATTCGCACGTCATCGGTACAGCTGCAAGATTTCAACACAATGAGTTTCAGTTTTAAGGCCGTGTGCGAATTCAGTTAAAAATGGGTTCTTAAAACTTGACGTTTGGTTAAATTTTGACACTTCGCATTATTTGACTAGCTGCTGAGCAGGTTAAAATATGACAGTAGTGGTTAAAAATTCATCCATATATATTTTTTAACCACAATTCATCCAATTCACACACGGCCTAAATTCAAAAAACCTAAAAATAGGAACCGTAGGTCTCTGTCGAAAACTTCGAAAAAAACATTGGCGCAAAATTATAGTCGCTAATGAACAACTTTAGTGTGATACTAAGCTTAAAATGACGTTTGAGTCATATCTGAAACGTCATTTTAAGCTAGTATCACACTAAAGTTGTTCATTAGTCTGCTATTACTGTTATCAACTTATAACAACACAAGAAAGAGAATGTGCTCTCACCTTTGACCTCGACTTGTTCACTGTTCACTTGTTTCACCTCTTAATTATTATTTATTTATTTACGTTGAATTTCAAATCAATCATTGTTCGTTTGTATTCTTTTTTTTATTTTCATTTAATTTGTTACTTTCGACAGAACCAGTTGGAGACCAAAGGTGAGAAACAAATAATTGAATTTATGTAACTTTTTTTAATAAAAATAAATATCAGTTTCTTAAAGCTGGCATATTGAAAACACAAAAGACTTTGCCTGCTAAAGAAGTGGTCGACGGCGGAAGAAACTTATTATTTCTTTAAGAAACTTTGATTTGGAAAAAAAAGAGAATTTTCGAGAATTCGACGTTGCAAAAACGAGAAAAACGAAACGTTATGTCCAGTGGGAAGAAGGCAGTGGAAGACACAAGTAGCTGCATCTTGTGCGATGACCTTGATAACGAAGAAATGGTCCAATGTGATGTCTGCGATGGATGGTACCATTTCAAGTGTGTCAACGTCACAAGCAATATAGCCGAGCAAGATTGGGTGTGTGAGAGCTGTGATGCTGGTGACGGCAACAAGGACGGTGGTGCATCGAAAAAGAAAGGCCAAAATGGCGGAAACGAGGTACGTACTCAGATTTTATCAAAAACAAATAAAAAAAAACGTGAGTCGAGAATTGGAAAAAAACTACAGATTGAATTAATGCGACTCGAAGAGGAGAAAGAGGCGGAAATAAAGTATCTCAAAAAGAAGTATGAGCTTATGCTTTTAGCCGATGTCGATAGCAGCTCAGGTTCTGAAAATGAGGTAGGATCTTCTGGGTCAATGGTACATGGGGAAGGGTCAAAGGATGACAAGGGTTATAGGCTGGGCAGAATTGATGACAAGAAAGAGAAAGATGATATGAAAGAACAGGGCGGGAGCGAGAGTTCACCGATTACAAGATATTCTTTACCCAGCATTGAACAATTATATGCTCGTCAAGCAATTTCAAAGGAATTGCCAATCTTCAGTGGCAGACCAGAGGAGTGGCCATTGTTTTTAAGCAGTTTTGAGAACTCCACTCGCTTATGTGGGCTCAGTGACGACGAGAATCTCCTCAGGCTGCAACGGGCATTAAAGGGCAGGGCATTGGAATATGTAAGTAATAGACTCACACTACCGTCACTTGTACCCGAAGTTATCTCTACGCTTCGAATGGTGTTCGGGCGGCCGGAACATATCATCAATAGTCTATTATCAAAAATTCGGCGTTCACCGGGAGTAAATCAAAATAGGTTAGAAACATTGATAAACTTTTCGTTGGAAATAAGAAATGTGGTAGCGACAATGGAAGCGGCCAATCTTAGGTCACATTTATATAACCCTATGCTCTTACTTGAACTTTTTGAAAAACTACCAATGCAAATGCGACTGAACTGGTCGATTTTCTCAAGATCCATTCCAGAACCCAATCTGAAAAATTTAAGCGATTGGCTTTTTGATTTAGCAGATGCTGCAGGTAGAGTCGTATCTATACCAGCAGGTAGCGTAAGTAGTAGTAGCACTGAAAACGAAAGGCGAAATGCATATCGAGTTAATTTTCATGAAAATAATTCTGAAAATAATACGAATTCAGCACAGACTTCCAATTGTTATGCATGCGGTGAAACACATTCCATCACAAAATGCCAAGTATTTAAAAGCCTTAACTGCAGTGAAAAATGGAATATAGTTCACAACAACAAGCTATGTCGTACATGCTTGAAGTGTCATGATGCCTTTTTCTGTCCGGAACGCAAAGAATGCCAAGTTGACGGCTGTAAAGCGAAACATAATCCTTTGCTACACAAACCGAATCCCGCGAGCATTGCAAACTTAAATAGACATGGAGATCCAAATTCAGGTTCGCTTGTAGGGGCACTCCATAGTATGCAAACATCAAAAATACTTTATCGAATTTTACCTATTACGATCTTTGGTAACAACCGTTCGGTGGACGTTTATGCCTTTTTGGATGACGGTTCGGGTGCAACACTTATTGAAAAGAAAGTATTATGTCGTCTTGGAGTTCAAGGACCCACATCAGATCTGTGCTTGAGGTGGACAGATGGTTCCGTGAGGGTCGAGAAGAATTCACATAATTTGAATCTTATGGTGGCTCCTGAAGGAAAAAACGGCAAGCAGTTCACACTAAAAGGGGTTCGTTCAGTGACAAAGCTTGAGTTACCATCCCAGACTTTGAGAATGGAAGAACTTTCGGACAGATACCATCATCTAAAGGGTCTGCCAGTGAAGTCTTATGGAGATGTGATCCCAAGCGTGATTATTGGTTTAAACAACAGGAGTCTTGCAATGCCCTTAAGTTTTAGACAAGGCAAAGCGCATGAACCAGCCGCGACGAAGACCCGTTTAGGTTGGACCATATATGGTGAACTGGAGAAAGAGCCATTAAAACAACAAGAAGCGTTCTACCAGATGCACATTTGTGAATGTGATGAAGATATTGCGTTACAGACTTTAATGATGGAGAATATGAAAATTGATAATCAGTTTCAAGAAGGTGAAACACACAAATTGGATCTAGCTACAATCAAGAAGTGTCAACAGAATGTAAGACGTGATGCTGATCGCTTCGAAGTAAATCTTTTATGGAAAACCAATAATATTTCACTGCCTGATAATTATGAGATGGCATATCGAAGGCTTTGCTGCTTCGAACGTAAACTAGCCAGAGACCCGGACCTAAAATCTCACGTGTGTCTTCACATTCAGGAAATGGAATCAAAGGGCTACATTCGAAAACTTTCGCCGACCGAAATAAACACAGATTATTCACGTAAATGGTACTTACCAATCTTTGCTGTCAGAAATCCAAACAAACCGAATAAAATAAGATTAGTTTGGGACGCCGCTGCAGAATATAAGGGCGTATCTTTGAATGCGTGCCTTGAGCGGGGTCCGGATTTAACGGCATCGTTGATCGATGTTCTCCTCAACTTCAGAATTGGAACAATTGGAATTTGTGGGGATATCAGAGAGATGTTTCACAGAGTTGCCGTCAGGGAAGTTGATCAGCAGTGCCAAAGGTTCTTGTGGAGGAACGGAAAAGATGAGGGTAAACCCGATGTTTATATTCTCAAAGTAATGAGTTTCGGTGCCTCCTGCTCACCATCACTGGCCCAGACAGTAAAAAACTTGAACGCAATCGAATATAAGGATAAATTCCCAAGGGCTGCAAAATCCATAATAGAAAGGCACTATGTTGATGATATGCTGGACAGCGTAAACTCGGTTCCTGAAGCCATTGAATTAGCGAAACACGTAAGAGAACTTCACATGCATGCAAATTTCCACATTCGGAATTGGCTTTCAAATTCGAAAGAAGTGATCAACGCCCTGGGTGATGCAGGTCCTATGGAAGGATTTTGCAAGGCTGGACGAACCGTAGAACAAATTATAGAAGCGGATAAGATTCTGGGTATGTGGTGGAGAACCTTTGACGACAAGTTCACTTTCAATTTAAAGTATACAAAGGCAAGCGAAGAGATATTAACAGGTGAAGTTTTACCAACAAAGAGGCAGTTACTGAGGTTATTAATGTCGATTTTTGACCCTTTGGGACTTCTTGCATTCTTTACCGCTTATATGAAAATGCTTCTTCAGGATATATGGCGTAGTGGAATTGACTGGGATGAAACCATTCCTTCAGAATTCGTAGATGCTTGGAATAAGTGGCGATCACTCCTCAAAAAGATTGAAGATGTGCAAATTCCCAGATGTTATTTTCGTTTGAGTAACAGTGAGATAGGCCAGGTAGAGCTGCATGTTTTTGTAGATGCAAGCCAGGGTGCATGTGCCGCAGTTGCATATCTGAGAATAACAAGCGATAAAGGAGTAGAAGTTGCTCTTGTGTGTGCTAAGACTAAAGTAGCTCCTCTTAAACCGATTTCAATACCAAGAATGGAATTGATGGCAGCAGTGTTAGGATCTCGTCTTGGTAATGCCATTGCTAAATCTCTTGACTTGAAAATTGAAAAAAATAACTATTGGTCAGACTCGAGAACAGTTTTATCATGGATCAGATCCGACCCGAAGAAATATAAGCAATTTGTTATGTTTCGAATTGGAGAGATTCAAGAATCTACGGAGGTCTCAAGCTGGAGGTTCGTTCCTACAAAGCTAAATGTAGCAGACATGGCAACTAAATGGAGTCGAAGTCCAGATTTTACCTCAGGTAGTGTGTGGTTCAACGGACCAGAGTTTTTGCTTCTTCAACCAGATCAATGGCCTGTAAGTCAGTATGAAAACGAAGATAGTTCAAACAGCGAGTTAAAAAATGATGCTGAGACGCGCCAAGTAGCGGTCCAAATCGCAATCGAGCAAACAAACATATCAGTAGACTATCACAGATTCTCAAAATGGGAGCGACTTCTCAGAAGTATGGCGTATGTTAGAAAGTATATCGGCTGCCTCAAGAAAAGGAAGTTTTCGAAAGACCCATTATTATCAATCAGTTGTTGTACTGCGAAGGTCCCCAACCTGACCGAAATGGAACTCCGTTGGAGCCATGAAGCTCTATATCGCCTTGTCCAAGCCCAAGCCTATTGCCTAGAATATCATCATTTAACAGAAAACCCCAATTGTGCCTTGCCCAAGTCGAGTCTATTGAAAACCTTATCACCATTCATCGACAAAAAACATATTATTCGAATGCGAAGTCGTTTAGAAAATACTTCCATAGTTAGTGATGCAATGAAAAATCCAGTAATCCTCCCTAGAACTCACTACATAACAAAGCTCATCGCAGATTTTTATCATAGAAAGTTGCTGCATATAAATCACGAGACCGTTATAAACGAAATGTTTCAGGTATATCAAATTCTAGGTTTACGAACACTACTTAGAACGATTCGAAAAAATTGTCAAATGTGCAAAATACGAAGTGCAAATCCAGTGCCACCAGAAATGGCTCCTTTACCTGAAGCACGCCTATCACCTTACACAAGAGCCTTTTCGCATGTTGGACTTGACTTTTTTGGTCCATTTTTGGTGACAATAGGCAGACGAACTGAAAAGAGATACGGAGCGATGTTTACGTGTTTGACGTGTCGTGCCGTTCATATCGAGGTCGCACATAGTCTTTCCATGAGCTCATGTATAATAGTAATTCGAAACTTTATTGCGCGAAGAGGCATCCCAAATCGGTTTTACAGTGACAACGGCTCCAATCTAAGGGCAGCTGAGAAGGAACTGCGTCAAGCTTGTGAGCAAATAGATTTCAATGGACTCCAAGCTGAGTTCACTACTCAAGAAACCAGTTGGACATTTATTCCTCCAGGAAGTCCGCATATGGGCGGCGCCTGGGAACGTATGATTCGAACAATCAAGAATGTTCTTTACCAAATAATTACACATGACACAAAAATTACCGACGAGAAACTTAACAACCTACTTGTAGAGGTGGAAAGCATCGTGAATAGCCGTCCACTAACATATCTATCACTTGAAACTGCACAACAGGAAGCTCTCACACCCAATCACCTTTTGCTCGGATCTTCATCTGGAAATAAGCCTCCGGGCGTTTTTGAACCAACCGACCAATATGTTAAGTCCTCGTGGAAACACTCTCAGTTACTTGCAGATAAGTTTTGGAAGAGATGGATTACAGAGTTTCTACCCACCCTGACTCGACGAACTAATTGGTTTCAGAAGGCCAAGCCCATCGAAGTGGACGACGTAGTCCTGATAGTGGACCCGAATTTACCACGACATTGCTGGCCTAAGGGTATAGTGGTTAGGACTGTAGTGGCACAAGATGGACAAGTACGGAGTGCCTTTGTAAGAACCTCAAGTGGCGAATATCATAGACCAGCAGCAAAAATAGCGGTCCTGGACGTCCAGCGTCCGAAAGAAGTCACCGAATCGTAAATAACTGTTTGGGTATTTACTCGTTCAAATAACACTCGTCATACCGGGGGGAGAATGTTATCAACTTATAACAACACAAGAAAGAGAATGTGCTCTCACCTTTGACCTCGACTTGTTCACTGTTCACTTGTTTCACCTCTTAATTATTATTTATTTATTTACGTTGAATTTCAAATCAATCATAGTTCGTTTGTATTCTTTTTTTTATTTTCATTTAATTTGTTACTTTCGAATAACCAGTTGGAGACCAAAGGTGAGAAACAAATAATTGAATTTATGTAACTTTTTTTAATAAAAATAAATATCAGTTTCTTAAAGCTGGCATATTGAAAACACAAAAGACTTTGCCTGCTAAAGAAGTGGTCGACGGCGGAAGAAACTTATTAATTACACGGTGACTCATGTGTCTGACTTTTTTTCGAACTACGTTGGTGTAAAAGGGATACGAAATTCGAAAAGCTGAAAAGGAAAATAATTTGCCCGGTGAGTCGCTGGCAAATTTTTGTACGACTCATTTTCAATTTTGTTTTGTTCTCGTTCTATATTTTTTGATTCTTTTTTATTTAAATTCGCTTGCTTCCAGTTCACATGTATACCTTGCTATTTGAAAAAGTGAGAAAGAATGTTTTTCATTTCGTTTCAAAGAATGTGAATGAAAGAGTGTTGCCAAAATTTGAGTCATGACTTAAAAGTCAGAGTGTAATAGTGTTCGACTCAGAGGATAAAATTTCAAAAGAGAATTCGAAGAAAAATCTTGAAACATGAGTCATCGTGTAATAGCAGACTTAGCGGACTATAATTTTGCGCCATTGAGAACAGTTTATTTTGCTTTGCCCTGGAACAAACTTTTCTAACTGCTAGAATTATTAGATGCAGTTGCAGTATCGTCTGTCATCTGTCTGTTTGCTCCCCTCCATGCATGGCTGTCACCTAAATGCTTCAGCAGTGGAAAGTGGAACCAATCCACTTCCCCAATTCGATGACAAATAAACAAGCTAGCGTTGCCACAAACCAATGATTTTAAAGTTCAAACACTGGAAAATTTTATAATACAAAAATTTATTGATAATTTTATGAAAAGCGAACACAATTCACAGTGAAATGAAATTCATCATGCAAAACTAGCCTTAAACTTTTCAATAAATACATTGTACATTATAACTTTCCTCTTATATCGATATAAGCATTGCGATTCTGATTCTGCGTTAAAACAAAATGACCAAGTTTCGAAGGTACGATCGCGTAGTTCGGCCACACTGGTGCATTAGCTGGTTGCTAATGGGCAACATAAGCCCATAATTGATTTGCTTATCTGTTCACTTCAGAGATAATTTTTGGTCCACTTAGAAATATTTAATGTACAATCGTCCACATTGTTTTTGGTTTTGTCTTAAGGCCTTGGTGAGATCAACTAATAGCATAGTTGAAGTGGTTGGTGCAACATAAATGTAAGTTAGTCTGTCTTACTTGTGAATCAAAAACTCATATTTTCTATTCGATAGTGAATAAATTATGGCTCCTAACATGGCTCCAAAAATTGCCTTGAGCAATGGACAACAAATGCCAATCATTGGCCTTGGTACGTGGCGCTCTTATGAATCAGAAGCTGAACAAGCTTGCAAAGATGCCCTCGATTGTGGATACCGTCATATCGACACTGCTTTTGTCTACGAAAATGAAGCAGAAGTCGGTCGTGCAGTAAAATCTAAAATCGCCGAAGGATTGATTAAACGAGAGGACGTTTTTATTGTCACCAAACTCGGCGGCATCCACCACGATCCCAAGCTGGTCCAACATGCCTGTCAACTTAGCCTTAAAAACCTGGATCTGGATTACATTGATTTATATTTAATGCATTTTCCAGTGGGTCAAGTCTACCATGGCGATGAAGATGTTCATGGCAGTTCTCAACTCTCGAACGTCGACTACTTGGACACCTGGAGAGAAATGGAGAAGCTAGTCGATCTGGGTTGGGTTCGCGGCATTGGACTATCCAATTTCAATAGCGAACAAACTGAAAGGGTTCTCAAAAACTGTCGCATCAAGCCGTTGGTCAACCAGGTCGAATGCCACCCTGCGTTCAACCAAAAAAAGTTGATCGAATTTTGTCGTCAAAGAGACATTGTTGTAACTGCGTACTGTCCACTGGCGCGACCAAAACCAGAACATAAATGGCCGCCATTTATCTATGATGCAACTGCTCAAGCGATGTCCAAGAAATACAACAAGACACCTGCCCAAATTTGCCTCAGATATTTGATTCAAATCGGAGCAGTGCCTATTCCAAAGTCAGTTAGCAAGCGACGAATCGAAGAGAACTTCCAGGTGTTTGATTTTCAGCTGGCTGATGAGGATATCAAGGTGTTGGACCAATATAATACCAATAACAGGTTGATTCCTTTTTCGGGCATGAGAAGTCATGAATATTATCCATTTAACTCAGAATTTTAAAAATGTTAAAGTGATTGTTACTGCAAATACGAATAAATATTTTTTTACAACTTATTTTGGACTGCAATTGCGTTTAATTTTCATTTTTAGAAACAACAAATTTTTTAATTTAACGAAAACATTGCTTTTGTGGAACTTAAAAATGGTGCAGATAATCGGGCACTACTGTACAGTGGATTCTGCTTTTGCAGCTGTCAAAAGAATTTGCTGAGAAATCAGCGTTCAAAAAAAAAACAAACCTTGTATCATGATTAATTAAACCCCCTCAATATGCATTTTTGGGTAAATGAAAATTTAAAAACTATTTTAAAAAGGAAAACTCTATTAATCTTCTTTTCGAAAAAAGAAATCCAAAATAAAAATGCCTTCAAATTTGCAATCCACATCCACAGCCTAATCTATACAGCGGCTATCTTGCATTCCACCACTTAAAAGAAAAAAAAAACTGAGCGTCAATTTTCCTGTCAACTGTCATTAATGTCATTTTATATATGGCCGCGAATAAAAAACTCCTCTTCTCAGCTTCGCTGTCGGTGTATATCTGTTTATTGTTTTGTTTTAATATTTTCCGTTAAAATTTACTCACGAAACTGCATTTAATAAGTGAAAATTATGTCCCACAAAAAGAATTAACTAATTCGAGTATTCCAGAGTGTTTTATTTTCCCAGGGAATCGTCAATCCGAAGAGTCCCATCAGAACTCCATCATACATACCATCACAATCATAATTCAATAAAAGAAATTTCCAATCGTGCAATCTGCAATCATCGCGCCAGAATGTCTACAAATGATTTTATAGATGATTTTATTGAAGAATACAAAAACCAACCATGTCTATGGAAAGCCAATTCCACAAACTATAAAAATCGAACTCGGCGCCAAGAAGCTTATATGAAATTGATCGAAGTGGCATCCAAGCACGGTGAACTGTACAATATCGAACGAACGAAACAGAAAATAAATAATCTTCGTTGCGCCTTCAGGCACCAATTAAAGAAATACACCGAATGTAAAAACAATAAATCTGGCAAAGAGGAAGCATATTGTCCGAAGAGGCGGTATTTCGAGAGTCTGATGTTTTTGATGGAGGAGGAAAAGCCAGCTAACCGCATGAAACTGGCTGAAAAACTAAAAGAAATGAAAATGACAAAAGTCATAACACGAAAGGCAACAAGTCCGCCAGCGTTTAAGAACAAATTGCCTGTCGTAAAACCCGAGAAAATGGATATAACAATCGAAACTATTGAGACGTCTAATGGAGACGATGATCAACAAGAGGCACACCAGCAGCAAGAGGAGGAAGTCATTGAACTAGACCAAGAAGAAATTGAAAACCAGCAAATGGAACAAGATGATCTCCAGCAACAGGAAGAGTCTCAAAACTGCCAATCCGAGGACATATCTGTAGTCGATGAATCGGCGGTGAAGGAGTCCGGCGGGGTAGTTTATCACACGGACGTGCAGCAGAGTGACGAAGAAGAGGAGGGATTCAAGATTATCTGGCCGCCATCCAAGCCTATCGAAACCATTCAAACCAACTACATCCGCATGGCTCCCCCAAATTCGACCACATCGACGCCTATCGCACAATCAACGCCCATTATAACATCAGTTAGTAGCGCAGCCTCCTCAGGACCATTGACTACGAAGATAATCCATCACGATCTCTCTAATTCAGTTCATAATTCCTCATCGTCGAAAACTCAAATTGCTCTGCCGTCTTCTATTACAATCCAACCAGTCCCGAAACAGGTGGCCGAAACGTCAGAAGGAGCAGCTACTGGCGACACTGCTAATAGTGGATCCAATGGAGCCGTTAAACACTCAGCAATCAGACGGAGAACGATATCGATTTGCTCGAATAAATCCCAATCGCAACAAAGTACCACCACCGCCACCGAAAACTTGGACAACTCCGTTGCCCAGGATACATCTCCTGCACCGCCAGCGGCGAAGAAAGTCAAAATCGATTGTACGTCGAGTGATTTCGAGAAATTGCTCACTCTGGCGTGCAGCAAAATGAATGCACCCGAAACTCAGCCCGAAGACAATTTCTCGATGTTTGGCAAAATTGTGGCACACAAAGTGCGTAACATGGAACCCCAGCAGGCGATGTTCGCCGAGAAAATCATCTACGACATTCTCTTTGAAGGCCAAATGAAACAGCTCAAATATCCGTATTTCACGGCGACGCAGCCACAACAAACGGCGACGTATGCCTTGAGCACGGCTGGAACAATGCCAGTCGTGTCGCGATCCGCCATCTATCACACTGGTGTGGTGAGCTCTCAGCCAGCAACAATTGTTGCAACGAGTAGCCAGCAGCAGCAGCAGCAACATCCGCAGACATTTGTCATATCCTCGGTCGACTGTCATGGGACACCAACAGAAATTCATGCAACAAGTTCGGCCCATCAGACGCAGTTCACGCCACAGGAAGGGCACTACACGACCACAGCAACCCTAAGCGAGCAAGTTGACGACGAATAGTAGTTTTAAGTTGCTATGTCTCGTCGTCGCCATGAAGTGGGTTCCCTCAAATCGTTCGACCAGGCGTCGCTTTTTTCCTCTCCATCATTATATTTAGTTACTTTTCTAAGATTTGATTTGTTGTAGATTAACTGTATTTAAAATAATCACCTGTTCTTTATTTTTCCCTTCAATGCAATACATTTTTCCCTTTATTTTCTATGTTTACAGTTAAAATGTAAAATAAAAGTGAACCCGTTTATCCTTGAAACTAAATGAACACACTTATCGGAGGGACGACATTTTATTAATCTTAAGAATTAAGAACAAAATTTATAAAAGAAATCGTAGTTGCTAAAACACAAAAACAAAATTGCAAGAAAATATTATATTAACCGTTTAGCTATTAGAAATGGATAAACAGAAAACAAATAATTATTTTTTATTTAAATGATGTACCGTAAAGACATTAAAATAAAAATCTCTTAAGCTATAGATTGTTTTTGATTGTTGTTTTTTTGTTGAATTTCAACACGATCAGTTCCGAATTCCATGCGTGCTAATTTTTCCGGTTTTGCTGGACCATTGTTTTATAATTGAACCGGAAATAAGAAGGTAACCCAGCGTATCCATATTTTATACGGCCCTATCGAGGTAACCGTCGGAGCGGAATTTTCTCCGATTTCCTCCGAATCGGAGACCTTTTGCTTCGAGGTATTTCTCCGGGCAGCTGATCGGCAGAACGCAATAACAAGCCCACAACAATAGCAGCTGATGTGGAATCTGCTTAGTGAATATCCAGAAATTGTGGCTGCCTTATCGGAATATTTGACAAATCAGATTAATTCTATTGTGCATTCGAAATCTTTTCCCACGCCATGTTGGTAGTTCCCCTCGGAAAAAAATCTAAGGCAAGCTGCTAATTTATGTTCCGGAGCGACACACAGATCTATGATTCGTTTTGTATTGTGTTGAATCTGCTCCAAAACATACGCAAATGCATTTTTATTCAGACGGAAATTCTTCGTGAATCTGGAACATGGAAGAGAATTGGAAAATTAGAATTAGAAGACAAACATTCGATTAGAAAAAAAGTTTACTTACGCCGCCGCGTCAGATAATTCGCTTAAATTGCTTCCGTTTCGCAATGTTCTTCTATTTTCTTTTTTTTTGTGTCCTTTGCTCGTTGGATTCGGCGTCCAAAAATATTCCTACGCTGTACATTTTTAAATAATTGATCTTTTAATATAAACAAACAAAGTCAAACAATTTCTTTTGAATTTATTATTGTTTTAGCACTTAAAATAGAAGCAAAAACACATCTTGTAAATAGAGATGTGACTATATATATTCGATAGTTTTGATTTGAAAATCGGTGCATCTAATAACGTTTTTTTAAAAAGGCTAACATAACACACGTAAACTGAAAAACTTACTTTTAATAAACAATAAATTCATTCTCCCAACAATATTCTGTGCTTTAAAGTGGTTTTGAAGTTTATTCTATCCAAGGTTATCGAAAAGATATCACATTTTCGATATATAGGTTAATTTTCACATCTCTGCCTAACAAATATATCCATCGCAATACGTTGTCGCATTCCGGGATTGAGTCTCCTTAGAAGGATGCGTTCGGTGAAATCTCCGCTCCGACCGACGCCGACGGTTACCTCGATAGGGCCGAATGGGTGCTAACTTTTGATTGCGACATAATATAGAGCCTACAGCCTTAACCACTGGTGCGATTTACTTCAAATTTGAAAATTAGAAGTGAGCGAATTCGCGTGGGGTGTTTTTTAAGATTAAAATTTAGGGTAGCCACCATACAATTTTTTTGGCCAAAAACCAAAAGTTTCAATTTTCTCAGAAACGGCTCCTACAATTTTTTTAAAACTTCCTCGAACATTTTTTTGTTTACCACTGATATGATATGTAAAAAAATATTTTTGTATTGCTCCAAAACGGTACCTTTCATAGGATTTTTTTTTTGTTATAAGATTTTCTCGAAAAACAAAAGTCCGATCAGCGTACTTTTTTTCTGAAAGTACGTATATTTTGTTTTCACAAAAATTTCACTTGTTTTTGTATTTTAAAAAAATATATTTAAACTTTTTTTTTCGAAATTCTGTATCTCAAAAACCCAAACATATTTTAAAACATTTTCGAAAAATTTTATATACAAAAAATTAATTTAAAAAAAAAAACGCTCCAAGGATTAACAAAAAATCTTATGACAACTGTTGACTGAATAAATTTTATCTGCATATTGATCTTCGCTAACTCAGGAAGACGCCCTTCATGGCCAGATGCACAAAGAGAACTGAACTCTATATGCTTACCACATCCACCGAGCTGCGATATGCAGTCCTGCACTACTACTAAGACAACTAACGAACAGGAGGGATTTCCCTGTTCACGAACATTTGATGTTTGTTATTTTTGTCGGTTTACACAACGCTTTTTTTTAGATTGAATCTATTTTTGAGGTACCTACTAGGGTAGCTCAAGGCGGGTAGCGGTAGAGGATATTGGGTTAACGGGTAGAGGGTAGCGGGTAGAGTAGTAGCGGGATACCAAAGCCTTGAGCTTTTATTTGTCGATTGAGGCAGTACGAAGTCTACAGGGTCAGCTAGTTTTTATATAAAAACGTACACAGAACGGCCAGAATTGTTAAGGCTAAAATAAGGTTTGTTTAATCATACCTACTCAACAAAAAACAACTTTAAAAAAATACGTCCTTTACAATTTCTGTGATAGGAAAAAAAAAATAAAAATAAAAAAAAGTGTGCCTAACCTGTCAGTTGCCAATGTGTGAATCCATCGATCCAAGAACTGCACACAATGCAACCCATACATTTTCCTTTGTTTTTTTTTTTTATAAATACTTATTTTTTATGTTATCCGCTAACAGTGGATAGCGACAAAAAATAACACGATTGAAACGCTGAAGAGACATTTTTTTAATTCGATTTTAGATTTTTTGTTTTTCTTTTTTTCAATAACTTTTTAAAAATTAATTTTAAAAAAATGCTAATTTTTTGTTTTTATTTTTATTTTTTGTGATATATTCTTAAGAGTTTTTTTTTTGTTAGATAAATGTTTATTTTTGTTTGATTTATGTAAATAATTATTAAATATGACTAAAAATTTAATTTATTGAAAACAACATACACTAGTCAAAACAATTGAAGGAACACTTGAAAAAACTCAAAAATGGAGTGGTTTTTTATAAGGCTGTATCTCAGTAGAAAAAAGTCGGTTTGAAGTGAAATAAAAATTTTTTCAAAGGTTATAATTTTTTCTTTTCAAATTATTTTGAGTTAAGAAAGTACCGTTAGTCGTTTTTGCTTGAGCGTTTTTTCAAAATCGAAAAAAAAATAAACTTTGAGTTGTCATAAAATGAGCGGGAATTTTTTTTCAATCCAACCAATTTGTTGGCTATAATTCACTGTTTGGTTCAGATCGCTACAATTTGTTTCTAATCAAAAAATGGGTTTACATGCAAAAACACAATTTTGACTTTGGACCCTAATTACTCTGCTAAATATTGACTTACAAAAAAAAAAATAAAGGCAGATTTGAAAAATTTATTAAATTTTCTACACAAAAACATTTTGAAAAAATAAAAATGTTGCTTTTTTGAATTTTTTCTATCATTTTAAAAAAAGGTCCAAAATACACATTTTTCAACTTTTTCATAAAAACTACCGTTATTTTGTGTCTTTCAGTGATACAACTAATCTGAGGCTTAATTATTGAAGCTCATAAAATTTCCTTGATTTTGGTGAAAATTTCACATCATTACGATTAAACGTTTCTCTGTTTCGATCAATCAAACTTACAAAACACTTTTTTTCAATTTTAAGAAAAGTTTTTTTTTATATTTCTGTTCTTTTGAATTTGTTTATTTTTTTCATTATCATTCTGCATTGTGAAATTCGGACGGACGAAATTTCATCAGGGGTGCATGGAACAAAGTCATGAAAAAACAGCAAAATCTAACAAGCTGTTATTATACTATTTTCGAAAAACCATAACGAGTGGGTCGAAAACGAACCAAACGACCGTAGACCTGGTCGTAGTCTGTCTCTTAAATCTGTAAACAAACCAAAAAATTTGTTTTTTTCATTTGGCAGCAATCTTTTATTTATTTTGAAAGACTTGGTTCGATTATCTAAATTAAACTTCAACACCTTTACTTACCGTTAATTAAACTCAACTTCCTACAGACAAACACTCTGTTAACTAATAAACAAAAATGCACTTTTCTTCATTTCAAATCAAATAGTGTTTGTTATAGTTTTTTATTTCAAATAAAATATCTTTGTTCAATATAATATAATACATTTATTCCCATTTTTTTTTAAATTTAAAATTCAATAATTTCATTTAATACAATAATATAATAAAGTATGCTTGTTTAGAACATATTTTGTTAATGGCATTCATCCACATGAAAATGACTGTGTAACAGTTAATTCAAATTTGTGTATGTACCTGATTCTGAATATACAACATTTCCAAATTGAATATATTTATACATTAATCTTTTCATTTTAAAATACAACAATAATACATTTTTTTAACCTGAATATTTCATTTTTTTTTTATTTCAAAATTTAAAGAGATAAAGATACATTTTAACTGTGCCTAAATCTAAGAAAAAAAAAGAATAAGGAAAATAACAAAAGTAAATAATTTCTTCGGAAAAATGGAAATTCAGAATACAAATTTTAAGTGAATGAACAAGAACATATTGGACATTGGTAGGTTATTTTTTTCTTCTTTTTTTTAAATAATTCTTTATCTTTTAGCATAATGAAGACTATATTGTTCTCTAAAACTGTTTGTACTTTTTTATATTATGTACATCAGAAACTAATTTTAAATGTATGCGAGTATATATGTACATTTAGATGCGATTTTTTTTATCTAAGGCTCAGTTAGTCGCGCCTAATAAGTGGAGTTTTTCTGTTATTCAATATAGAGTGATATTTATCAATTTTTTTAAGTAACTAAAACAACTAACTAGTCTTAAAACTGGATTAAAAAAAAAACACGGTTCTAAGTGTTGGGCGGGAATATAACTGTTTTATTTACTACACTATATCTTATTCCTGTTTTTCATCAAAAGGTCACGCAACTAACTAGTTCTGCAGTAATTACTTTGAACTCACCTGTTAGAAGATACATTTCACCTTTTAGGAAGCATTCATTTTTCCCATCCATAAAAAAGGTTGCACAATGGACCCAGCTAATTACCTATAGAGGAATTTCCTTCCTGAATGCATCCTAGAAAATATTTACATCGATACTGCAAAGCCGACTCAGATCATGGATAGAAGCACACAAGCTAATCAAGGAATTCAAAGCGGGGTTCAGACAAGGATATTCAACGATAGATAACGTCTTCGTCCTCCGAAGTATCGTGGATTCCTTTTTGGCCCGTAATAAGAAATTGTATGTATTCTTTGTCAATTTTAAGGCAGCGTTCGACACGATTGACCGAATTGCATTAATGTATAAGATGTATAAAATAGGAATGTCATTCAAGTTCGGACGGGTATTGTATCTGGAAACCACAGCAGCAGTATGGGATGGTGAGACCATTTCACAATGGTTCGAAACGAAGTCAGGTGTAACTTAGCCCAAGTCTTTTTGCACTTTTCATCGATGATATTATCGACTGTTTGCCGGGTAGAGTGGAATATGCTGGAACAATCATCAAGGCCCTTCTGTTCATGGATGACAGAGTGTTTGCATGCTCACCAGTGTCTCTCCAACTAATGATTAACAAACTTAGTGAGTATTGCAAAACATGGAAATTAGTTGTTAATTTGTAGAAGTCGAAGGTTATGGTTTTCCGGAAAGGTGGAGGAAGAGCAAGTGAGAGTGTACGATGGACATATGATAATGGGCTCATTCCGAAACGTAGTGACTACGTAGTCAACTCGTTCTGATTGGTTGAAAACAACTAAGAAATGAGTTAAAATTTCCCCTCCGACGTAGTGTAAAAATTTGGTCTACAAAAGTAGTTTCACAATTCACACTTTAAGAACCAGCTGTGTCTGAATATTGTAAAATTGAAATTTGATTTGGTTGGTTTTGCTTTTGTTTTTGTTTATTTTTGTGTCGTGGAAAATTGAAATTTGATTTGTTTGGTTTTGTATTGTAAGCAAAAAGTAAATTCGCAGAAGTTTGTTCACAGAACATCAAAAATTACAAAATTACAAATGTTTTATTTTTTTTCATGTTCACATCTGTGAAATATGACAGATAAGAGTTGACTTACTTTAAAGTGCAAATTTCCCATTCCAAAAGATAGTTGAATTTAGACTACGTAGTCACTAGGTTTCGGAATAAGGATATTTCGACTACCAGCGAATGCCCCGAACTGCATGATTAAGCTAGAAACCGGTATCTCACTCTCCCCTCTATTTATCAAAACACTTAAATTGCAAATAGATTATATATGTAAGGTAATGGATATGTCGGATGGCCGGCTCCCGAAAAAAGCAGCAGTTCAAGCTATAAATAGCAGATCAGGCTGGTTTAGAGTGTGGACAGAGCTAGCTGAAGAAGCTAATATAGAACTTGCGTTGGATGACTGCACTATGTGGAAAAACTCCTTGTATCAGCTGATTTCTGCTATAGATGATCGTTTTAGATTGAGCTTCGCATCTGAAGCAGAAGGATCTATCCACAGGACGTTATATAGGAAGCTCAACCATAACCTCAACCAAAGGAATTACTTCCGCGATGAATACACGACCAATCAAATTTCAATGATATTCAGATTAAGAGGTGAACTCCTTGGTATTAACTTCATTCCACATCATGAAGATTTGCCCTTGCTGTGCGAATTGTGTTATATGGGCGAAAGAGAGGACATTTGTCATTTTATCGGCAGATATCCTGTTCTGCGTGAAACAAGAGGACATATTTTTGGAAGCGATTTTCTAACTGAAGAGCAGATCATACGATGCTAAACAATTTTTTATTAAAAACATAATATGTAAAAGAAAAAAAGGAATATTACTAATTGCTGTAAAAAATTGTCCATCAGGCAGACGGCAAAAAGCCATGCTTTTAGGATATTAAATTTGTAATGTTTGTATTTATATAAATACAGTTTAAAGAAACAAATATGTCTATATGTCTATCAATTCACCTTTTAGCAATTCAATTTCACGCAAGTGTAATGAAATATGAAACATTCATTACAAATAATAAATACTCCACTCCACCATCGACTACTGACAAGGGAAGATCCTCTCGAAAGTTTTTACAGACTGTGAAATTCATTCCCTGGGTCTTAAACAGTGGCGTCTGCTTTCAGACTGTAATAATCAGCGGCGTCTGCTTGCAGACTTTGATAATCAAGAGGCATCTGCTTGGTCAGATTGTAATTACTAGTAACGCCTGCTATTTTAGGTTGTAATTAGTAGTGGACTGTGTTGTCTTAGACTGAACCACATTCATAACAATATTGTGTAACGCCAGATGGCAGACCCTAGAAGCCGCTGAGTTCTACCTCAGCCCTTGATAAAAAAAATAACCCGTCTTACAAAAGGCTTAAATTGATCTGGGGTAATGTTGATCTAAATTTTGTTAGAGTTGCGTTCTTATAGAAACCTTTCTTTCTTTCTAGCAGAACTGAAAACAAAAACTGAAAATGCTGTTAACAGAATCAGTTCTTTAATTTAAAAAGAATCAGTTCTTCTTCGACTTAAAATTCCCACAAATATTTCCAAAGAAAAAAAGTCAACTATGTACTTCAAAACTAGTTCGTTACACCGATTACATTTGGGCGATTAAACTTAGAATAAATCTCGTTTTTTCTCGGTTTTTGGGTAGTTGAAAACGTAGCATTATACTTAACGTACTTATTCAACGTTTTGATCTACTATACTAATATGTACATGTGCCCTAATTCCCAGAAAAGTCAAGATTTGTTCTTAATCTACTTCGCTTAATCTCGTGATAACCGTCAGTTCAGTTCCCTTTTATTGAACAATGAAGAGCTATCATACCGATGGCTTATGGAACAACATGAAATTCCTGAGGGAATCAGGGTAGAACTACAAGAACTAGAGTTTTAGAGTCAAAAATGTTTTGGACTCGGTCGATGTCTTGGAAGCTGTGAATATTTCAGCTCCACAAAGTGAAGACTATTTTAACTATTTTACAAAAATTCAATGAAAAAATAATAAAGCAAAGTTCATTGTTTGTTGCATATCTTACGACTATTTGGACTACATCAAACATCCAGTTACTTTCGACACGGTTATAAATACTTTGTACCTTTAAAAGATGAATGCACCCACTTCGCAGTTATTTATCTAATAAGAAAGAAATATAAAGCTTTGGATTGAGTCATAAATATCATGTTTACAAGAGGTATTGAAGCGAGCTTCAAACTCGCTTCGCCCCTTTGTTTGTATACCTGTGTTGAGTTGAAATGAGCTTCAACCAACTCTCTTGAAGTGGAGTCGAGTCGAAATTTGTGCTTAAAAACCTAAGCTGAGGAGTTGGCAAACTGTCTGACGTTTGTGTGAGTGCAACTGATTTGAACACAAGCTAGGTATTTTTTTTTCTTCACTCGTGTATCGTCCGTCTTGCGCATTTTCTAACTAAAAACTAAAAACACAAGTGAACAAAAATTCAATACTACGATGATTTGAGAATGAGATAAGCCAGCAGTTGTCATCTCAACATTTTTTCAACTAAACTCCATCTTCAAATGACGAAAAACCTGGGTCAAGAATTCAACCCTAATCCAACTCGAGCTCTCGATTCTGCTTGTAAACGTGGTAAAAGAGAAATATAGCTAAATAAATTTTTAATGAAGAAATTTCCCTGAAAAGTAAATACCTTCTTCTTCTTTCAAATCTACTCCGAAAATTTTTGCATTTGCTCCACTTTTTTTTCAAATTCGCTCCGAAATTTTATAAGAGAGGTTCTAACCCTGATGATGATATTCTTCAAGTGTATGTTGTAGGGTTTGATAGAGTAATTGGTACCTACAGAACGTTACAGTCAATAGTGACCGCTATGTTAATCAACAGCGCTTGTCACATTTGATTTATTGCAGGAAACGTTTGGTAACCGCATAGTTTCACGTAACGGACCCGTAAACACTGGCCTCCAAGATCGTGCAACCTTCTGCGAATTATGTTTGTTGACTGTTTTCTCAACCAATATACCTAATTAGTCGCATTTTTGACAATGTGTAAGCTTTGTAAATTTTACAGTTAGACTCCCGACCTCGTTATATACAAAATAATCATATAAAATTTACAACTTTTTGTTATATTGGTACATTTAGTGATAGATTGATTAATATTATTCATACACACATAAATATTTAAATGTTTTGTTATTTTTTAGAATTTTATTAAATTAATTAATTAATATACAATAATATATTTTAATAGTAATACATTGCAACAGTTCTTTATATAACAAATGACAGTTATATAATAATAAAAATAATAAATATGAATATCATTTCTTTTCTTTTTTTATTTTCTTATTTATATATTTGTTCGTGATATTTTTTTCAAATCCTATATTTGTTTTACTTCTACGTATATAATATTTCAATAAGGATAAATTGGGATACATTGGTTTTCAATTGGAAAATTATTGCCAACAAGAATATTATAGGATTTTGTTTTTTTATAAGTGAAAAGGTATACATTTTTTAGGGAAGTGCGATTAATTAATTTATTATTAGGAACAATAAACAAAAATTGTTATAATTTCATTTAGGAACAATATGGGGCATATTAAAGATTTATTCAAAAAGAATAAACATATACAGTGCCTTGCATAAGTATAACCGCACCTGAAAAAAATGCGTTTTACAGAAAACCTACAATAGGAGTGACTCCTTACTATTTTTTTATTGAGTTGCATCACTGATTAAGAAAATTGAGAAGAAAATAAAGTACCGTTATTTCCTCTCCTGGTGTTTAAAAATTAAAACCAGATTTTGATGTATTGCGCACAATGCAAATCTCTTTCAAATAAATAAAACAATGCCACGTGGTACGCATTTAAGCGAAATTGAAAAACGCAAGATCTTGGCCTTTCGGTCAAGCGGCCTAAGTCTTAGGGCTAATGGAAGACGAATTGCACGATCGGATCGTGTCGTTCGAAATTTTTTAAAAGATCCAGAGTCTTATGGGACAAAAATAAGACCCGGGCGTCCGCAGAAGCTGACACGTCGCGACAAGAGGCGTTTAATCAATGCTGCATCCAATCCGGTGCATTTTTTGCCGGAATTTCGTAACGAATTGGGTTTAGGAGTTTCGGTTTCAACCGTTTCTCGTGCTTTAAAAAGCAGTGGAGTGATTGTTCGGGGCAATATGGTGCCAGCTCCAAATCTAACAGCAGCCCACAAAAAGATTTGAATTTGCCCGCCAAAACATGAATCGGGATTGGAAAACCGTAAGTGACTTTCTATTAATCTACACTAAAATCTCGTTATTCCAAATGGCATACTCGAATAACGGTAATAATAACGGTACTTTATTTTCTTCTCAATTTGCTTGATCAGTGATGCAACTCAATAAAAAAAATAGTAAGGAGTCACTCCTATTGTAGGTTTTCTATAAAACGCATTTCTTCAGGTGCGGTTATACTTATGCAAGGCACTGTATGTGTGTTTTTATGTGGTCAAAAAGAAAAGCATATCTTTTTGTGCAGAAAACTTTATGAGTTGTCGCTTAGAATATCCAAAGTATTAAATAACATTAACAATTACAAAGAATCAAAAAATTAGAAGTGAAATTAATTTTGATACAATATTTTGTTCTAGTTAGAGATCTACATCAAAATATAATACTAGAAAGTGTACATATACTACTCAAAACAAAATAAGGGCCAGGAGAATATTCTTGCTTCTGTAGTATTTTTTACCGAACATTTTTTTTTTTTTTATGAATGCCAAGTTGTATTAAGCCAATAGTTGTCATAAAGTTTTAGGTGTTATTTGACCTCCACTAACAGTTTAAAATTATTTGCTTCTGAAATTGAGAAGTTTGCTTCCCAAATTGTGAAAAGGTGAGTTTTTGTTAATTGATATGGGACTAGTTTCAGCTAATTCTCCCGACTGCTTCGATTGTTTTCATTTAAAGTGTTAAGAGCAATTTAATCATTTGTGTAAAATGCCAAGAAACCGACGTCATATGGATACTTTTTCTGCTGCCAGGGCCATAACGATGCTTGAGGCTGGTCAGTCCCAACGTTCCGTAGCCTTACAATTGGAATTTTCAAGACGGGCTATCCAAAACCTTTGAAACCGTTACCAGGAGACTGGAAGTGTATCCCGTCGTCGTGGCTCGGGAAGAATTCGATCAACTACCGTTCAGGAAGACTGGTATGTTCGACTATGTTCGATCGGAATGTGACCGCGCCCGCATTACAGAACCGGTTACTCCGGACTACTGGTACCCTTGTCAGCGACAAGACTATTAGGAACCGCTTACACGAACATTACCAACGCTCGCGGAGGCCTGTTACTCGCATTAAACTAACGGAAGCTCATCGTGCAAATCGTTTAAGGTTTGCACGTTAACATCTTGAATGGAATACAAGAGAAAAGCGTAAGGTGCTTTTCACGGATGAATGTAACGTAAAGTTTTTTAATTGACTAGAGTGTGGAGAAGAAGCGGAGAAAGATTTTCTGATTTCTTGCATTCGCGAAAGCGACAGATTTGGTGGTCCCAATGTTATGGTCTGGGCCGGCATCAGCTTAAAAGATAAAACTGACTTGTTTTTCTAAATGAGGGCACTGTGACTTCTCAAAGTTACATCGAACGGATTGTCATCATTCTATTTTCACAAAGATCTGCGGAAGGTTTCATCCTTATACAGGATAATGCACGACCACACACAGCCCGAGCGGGTATCTCTGCCCTGGAGGAAGCCAATATTCAGGTTATGGCTTGGCCTGCCTACAGCCCTGATCTCAATCCAATCGAACACCTTTGGGACCAATTAAGACATCGAGTCCGGGCAGCTGAGGAAGATGTGCAAAACCACCAACAGCTGATTCAATTGTTGAAAAGGTGCTGGGAGGATATCCCAGATGAAAACATCCACCAACTTATTCGGAGCATGCCATCAAGGCTCCAAGAATGTGTTTTGAAAAGAGGAGGTCATAATCGTTATTATTAAAAAACAAAAAACAAAAAAAACACACAAATTTTGTTTATAGAATAAAATTTAATGTTATTTTAAAGGTAATAAATGTGGGATCAGTCACAGACACAACATAGTTTCTTTTGTGAGTTCACCGGCAAGAAGAATGGGAGATCGTTCATTCATTCATTTTCTTTTTAATTGGTAGTCAAACAGTCGAAGCGGTTGGTAGTTAGTGGTCTGTTCTTAGTTATAAACCTAATTCTATTAAACAAAACTGAGTGGAAACTTTATTTAACTTATAAGTGAACCCTAGACAAAGCCAAAGGTTCCAGTTTGGATCCTAAATAAATCTTAAAAAAAAAAAAATCAATAATTAAGTGTTGTTTGTTTCATTGCATTCAAATTTATGAAATTAAGAGCCGATTTTTCAACCATCAAACAAAAATAAAAATAACAAACTGGCAAATAAACTTATCTGAGTATTTATCGGTCGAATAAATAAGAGCGTTTTTCTTCAGATAAAGTCTCTCTGACGATTGAAAAATCCAATATTTTGTTATTTGTCGAATAAACACTATCTGCTTGTTTATCTGACGATTGAAAAATCGGCTCTAAATGAGATATTTATTGTTTTATTAATCTTCATTAATACTTATACGATTTTATTTTCAAAATACAAAATAATTTGAAATTTAGTGGTGGCCCTTATTTTGTTCTGATGAGTATACATATATAAATGTGTTCTAAAATCTATAACCATAAGAATTATGGATCAATAATTGAGAAATATGGAAGTCAATTTTTCCATTCTACTTATGTGGTGCGGTAGTTTGAATAAAACTTACGATTTCCTACGATTGTGATACTACATGTCATACAAAAGAATACAGTGAAACCCGCTAAAGTGAAACTCGTTTAAGTTAGAAAGTCTAGATGCTTGAAGTATTGACATTGACATTAGTATTGTTTTAAATTGTACATAAATATACAAAGCCGAGGTAAACAGCACTGGCAACTGAAGCTAGCCACACTTACTCCGAAAAATAAGAAATGTCAAATGTACACGATCGTAAGCAGCTTTTTAAAGAGATTTTAGTGTCGAGGGTTCGTTCTCACAAATGCTTTTCCTTGAAATTACAACAAATTTTAATTAAAACCAAACACACTTTTCCCTGTAAAATTCATTGAATATATTTAAAAACTTATTCCCACCATATTCCATCTTACAAATTACATTGGCACCATTCTTAGTTTACATGTTTTTTTTTATTTTTTTACTTAGGCTGTGTGCGAATTCAGTTAAAATGTTGGTTAAAATTTCTACCACGATTAAATTTTGACGATTGGTTAAAAAGGGATCATATTCAAATTTTTGCTGTGCGAACTGGGTTAAAATGGGTTAAATGGGACTTTTTTTTACACTACTTTGATTAAATTTCCCTCAAGATAAAACAAAATTACCCTCAAAAATGGTTCTTTCTATGTTCAATTAATTATTTTTTTTATAACTAAATCCAAATGCAACATTATCAAATTAAATTTTCTTTTATGAAAATGTAAGAAATTCTCAATTTCACACACTTTTTTTTTATTTTTATCGATAATTTCCCACTTCAATACGATCAAAAGTACCATTGTGACAGTTTGTTATTTCAGTCTTCGAACACTACTTACTCATAGTTCACAGCTGTCAACAAAAACAAAATAGAAAACAATCAATTCGAATTTAATTTCAAATGAACTTCTCTTTTGAGAAACTTCAAAATTTTAACCAATAGTGTCAGATTTTAGCCTGCTCCGCAGCTAGTTAGATTTTATTCACCATGCTAGCGAGCGTCAAAATTTAGCCAAACGTCAAGTTTTAACCACTTTTCAACTGAATTCGCACACGGCCTTATAAACAAAACCAGTGAAACAATCGAGACAAAACATAAAATCGCACTCCCTTAACCATTTTATTTTAAATTAAAAAAAATATATATATTTATGTTTATTACATAATTCATTAATGTACATTTTATATAAACATTTGAACAACTTACCAATACACAATCAAATAAAACCTTTAAATGGAAGAAGTTTGTTTTATTCAGCAACTATAACATGTGACAACCTGACGAGACGAGACACAAGACCATATCAACCCTGAAAAAGTCAACAGTACACTTCTTACAGTTGACTGCTTTGAATTTGATCACCAATGGCACTAAGAACTGGCAACGTCGGACGCTGCTTTGACAAATCTATGCTATTTCCCGAATGCAACGAATCACTAGCATCACAAGTTGATTCTATCGAATCGTTGTTGGTTAGATCGCTGTCATTGAAAGTGCCATTGGTGAGAATTGTTTGCATTGGAACCAATTCAGCGGTGGAGGTAGTTGCTGACGATGCGGTAATATTGCTGAGACTACTACTCGAATCGAAGTGTTTGCCGATTTTGACATTCGGACCTGGACTTTTTTCCAGAGAATCCCCAACTGATAAGTCCTGAGAAATGTGAATAACCGAACTTCGATTGGCGTGTTTATCTTTGCGCACCGGTGGTTTAGGTACTTCTTTGGGTTCGGCAGTGATATTGCCATTCCGATGCACAGTCGATTTGCTCTCTTTGTCTTTGTCCTTATCTTTGTCTTTGTCCTTATCCTTGTCCTTGTCTTTATCCTTGTCTTTGTCTTTGGATTTTTTGAAGCCGGCAATTAGAGCCTTGTGAGCTTGGGCCTTGATGCCTTCTTTGCTGGTTCTTATAATTGAATTTCGACTGTTGGCCGGTGGTTGTTGCTGATCGGCGGCGTTGCCACTCTCTTCGGTGATGCTTGTCAAACCTGGCGGTTGGTTTAGTGCTTGTGACTGCAAGAGATGCTGATCATCGCCCTGGATTGGTATATCGTCTGGAATGGGTTTTTGGTTTTATTTAAAAAAAAAAGAACGAAGTGATCGAAGTTTATTGTAAATAAATTTTGCTTAAAAATATTCATTGGAATTTTTCATTTTTTTTAAGGTGAATTTAAGCGCGCACAGAGCAACTTTTTGCATTTTATTTAACGAAAATTAATAAATAAATTTTGATAAGCTTTTGACATAACAAGTTTTCATTATTGGAATACAAATTTGGTAACGTGTAATTATGTTGAAGAGGAACGATTGTGAACTATTGAAAGATTGACAAAGAGAAATGTTTCGGAGCTCTGGAAGATAAATCATGCTTTGAATTGCAATACTTAAGCTTTATCTGGTCAGTTTGTGCAAATAGTCTTCCCATGGGCTTTTAAGCTTTTTCTGACATTTGTTTAAAATTAAATTGCTACGATCCGCTTGTTCAGTTTTCATTCCAAAGCAAAATTAAAATGTTTTACAAAAGCTAACTACAATTTTTAGAACTTATTTTGATACTCACTTACAATTCTCATTTGGAAGGACAAGGACGATTTTATACTTTACTTTAACAAATCACTGTGCTTTTTATCGACAGGGTAAAATGACATTATAAAATGTAAATATTTAAAATGTACGACGAGTGTTTAAGCGTTGGTATAGTTTCCCAATTCGAAAAAATTATAATTTTTGGTTTTAATAAAGCAGAACGTCTGTTGGGTCCGCTAGTACACATTTATTACTCTTCCGTGCATTTGTAAGTAACCGAACTATTTTTTTGACGTTTTTGGTTCGTTCACTAGAACACTAGAGGGTTAACCTCTACCGCATACCGACCCGCATATTATGGAACATCAAGTTCAACAGGATTAAATTCTATTATTTTGGTAAGAGGGGGCAGAAATGCTATCTAGTATTAAACTAGACCCATTTTACAATGATAAATCGTTTTTTATTTTCCGCGAGCTATTTGTCATTCGTAAACAATTTCATTCTTTAAAGAGCACGTGTCAAGTACATTTAAGTGCAAAAAGTGCAGTTCCGACTAATAAAAAAAATATTTCTTATGTATTCATACTCCTTTTTTTTAATTACAATGGCGCAAAATTATAGTCCGATTTTAAGAAAATTTAGTGTGATACTAGCTTAAAATGACATTTGAGTCATGACTGAAACGTCATATTAAGCTAGTATCACACTAAAACTGTTCATTAGCGGACTATAATTTTGCGCCAATTAAATCTTTATTTTGTACTTAAAGAAGTAAATATGCCTTTTTTTTGCTTTTTCTAAGAGACCATTAGCTTTGTTCAGTGAGAAAAAAGACAGCACAGTACAGCACAGCTTCATGAGAAATGTCAGAACAGTTTGGAACAGTTTAAAACACAAAATGTGTTCTACCTAAAAAGATGGAACAGAAAATCCTGTCCTAGGATGTGTGCGAATTCAGTTCAAAATGGGTTAAAACTTGACGTTTGGTTTAATTTTGACATTTCGCATTGAATAAAATGTGTTAAAATTTGACTAGCTGCGAAGCATGCGAAGCAGGTTAAAATTCATCCATTTTTAACCACAATTCATCCAATTCGCAGATTCTCACCTAAACTGTTCCAAACTGTTCTAGACAGACTCAATGAACACCAAATCAGAACAGTTTGGAACAGCAAATGGGTAAATTAACACCAAAAAGCTGTACTTTTCTGTTCCAAACTGTTCCAAAGTATGCAGAACAGTGTCGCTGAACACACCTATTATGATCCTTCATTTATGCAGGCTTTTTTCTTTGTTTTTGTTTGGACCATATAATTGTGGTCTTACATGCGTTTATGATTAAACGGATTGAGTGTTGTAAAAATGTGTTTTTGCTTGTAGAATGAATTCAAAGAGTTTTTATGGCAATAATAAACTTGTAGCTGTTATCCCTGGTGATGGGGGGCAAAACGATTCTGGTGACGAATATGTTCCGCGGAGTGTACTCCATCGAAGAAGTTCAGTGGTAATTCCTGAAACAGATGGCGATTGTTCCGATGACGAACCTGATACCTGAACCAATACTTCCGAAGACGACAAAATACAACTCGAAGAACACAAAGCCTGATAAAATTAAGTGGGTAACAACATTTAGACCTTTTGACGGGGAACATTTTAAGTTTACAGGATGAACGCAGTTACCAGAGTTCATTGAAAAATTGGAATCACCTGCAGATTTCTTTTCATTCCTTTTTTTCAAATGAGCACGATAGTAGAACAATCTAACCTCAAAGCTGTAAAAGATAATATAAACAAACCAGCAAAGTTTAGTAAACATGAATTGGAACAATTTATTGGTAGGTATGACAATTTTCATGTCAATAGTAAAACTACCTGCATGGCGGCACTATTGTAACAAGGCTATAGGACAGTCACAAATCTAACAGATTTGAAGCCATAGAAAAAGTCTTCACTTTAACGACAGCAACAATTTTATTCCCTTTGGAAATCCAGGACACGACAAGCTTTTTAAAGTGCGAACACTTTTGGAGGGAATAAGGCAGCAACTACTGCTCGTGCCGAAAGAAGAATTTTTAGCAGTTGACGAACAAATAATTCCAACTAAAGTTCGTAGCAGTTGCCCTGCAGGCGCTCCTGACTTAGGTGTTCGTGGAAATGTGGTTACCCAGAAATGTTAATCACAAAATTTTCTTTGACAATTGGTTCATTAGTCCCAAACTCACGAAAATAGTTCTTTTGCCATTAGGCACTGTGGGATTAAACAGTATTCCGAATATTGAAATGCCTTCAGAGAAAGAGCTCAAGAAGAAAGAAAGAGGATTCTACATAGAAAATGTTGCCTTCATAGAAGGGGTTCGGATAAGTGCTGTCACAGTTTAACTCACTGTTATCAACTTTAAATTGTTAACAATTTATTTCTACGTAAGGAATTGACAATTGGATTTAAAAAATCAACAAATATATGTCTGGTAACGCATTTAATTTATACTGGCAAAAAACAACCTCGTCCGTAACCAAGTCACATGACGGAGAACAAAAGGAAGAACCACCAAATTACCACCGAGGAGACTTCTGATTCAGAACGCGCCGACTTTCAGAAAATTAAGGCTATTATTGACGAATCGATCCATGGCCATGCAGAGCTGACGAAGGCGACCGCTAAGTTAGCCACAAAGGATGACGTCACTATGCTAAATGCCGAAATGAGTTCTTTACGTAAACAAAACGAAGAACTCTCGATTAAAGTCCAGCGGTTTGAAGAACGTTGCAATGTTTTAGAGTCAATTTATTGACTCTCCATTAACTTTAAAATTGACATTAAAAAAGGAAAATTTTAAATTAAACGCAAAATTGATTTATTGAGCCTCTTTTAACGATTTTTTTTGACACTTGCTTTCATTAACTAATGGGATATTAAATTTAAAAGTGTTTTTAGTTAAAATGCCAAATTCGGCTTTTTAAGAGGGATATTTATGTCCTTTTCCAAAACTACTTTTGGGAGTGTACTCCCTGTCATCGACTTTTGGAATTCATTTTGGGAAAGGGAGTGTTTTGACATTTAGTTTCATGTATTGGTTATCACTCCAAGAAAAAGTAGGGAGTGACGATTTCACTCCCTGAGGGAGTGAAAATAATGATGGGTAAGCACTCCTTTTTTTATTTTGGAAAAGGCCATTAGAAGAGAACTAATGGAGCTTTTAAAAAAGGTTTCTATTTATTCACTCTCCATTAGAGAAAAATGACAGTTTTCATTTCAAACTTATTAATTATTCGAAATTCTCTGCGTTGTGTTAAGCACCAATATAAAAAAAATTATAATATGGATAATAATAATATATTAAGCTATAGCTTGGAACATTTGTTGGATTTAAGTGACGAGGACGAGGATAATTTGCTTCAACCTGAACGAAGACAATATCGAATGGCAGACAGCATAGATATGGAAAAGTGGGATGACCAAGATTTACGATTTCGTTTATCCAAACCGACTGTGGTAAAAGTACTCGAAATTATTCGAACCGATTTGGAATACTCGCTTGAAAGGTAGACAAGTGTTAATAAAATGAAATAGTCCTGACCTAAGCTGTTATTTTTTTTTAATTTTATAATTTTAAGGTCACGTTATATTCGTCCAATTGCTCAATTGCTAATTACCTTACGTTTTTACGCTCTTGGATCAATGCAAATATCTATCGCCGATTTCGCTAGTGTAAGTATTGCTTCTGTTTCCAATTTATTGCCACTGGGCCAATGCAAGAAATTGGTCAAAACTTTATCTGAAATGACTGCAGCTAGCGAGCAATTCTATAAGTTTGGACGATTTCCGCGAACTATCGGTGCAATTGACTGCACACAGGTAAAAATTCAATCTCCTGGTGGTAAGGATGCAGAAAATTACCGGAATAGAAAAGGCTTTTATTCTTTTAATGTGCAAGCATTGTGTTTTAATTTTCTATAACTGATGCATGTCGCAGAATGCATTGAAGGAGAATATCGTCCTCTGCTTCTGTTAAATTCGAAGTACGGGCTCGCTTTTCCATCATTTTGAAAGGAAAATAAATTTTAAATCTGTCAAAAATTTTGTTTTTGACTGTTTAAGTTTAATTTACGTTATTTTTCAAAAAACGTAAAAATCCCTGGGATTTTTTTAAAAGACTTTCAAATTTAAAGTTGCCATTAAAAACAGAGTATTTAACTACAGGAGAGTGAATAAAAGGAACATTTTAATTGAGGAATCTTAATGGAGGCAATAGTTGAATGCGGTTTTAACTAACAGCGTTTCATTGTAAATTTAATTGAGTGTCAATAAATTGGCCCTTAGAGGATGAAATTGAATTTTACAGTAGAGAACTTAACCGTAAATATATAAAAATTAATGCTATTTTTTTTTTCATTGACTTAATAATTTATGCAGTAGAGGGTTAAATATTTGAAAATGGTATGGTATTCAAGAATCCATCTTTAACTAGCGAACCCGACAGAAGCTGTTCCGGAATATGGAAATGTTTAGCATTGTTTTATTCAAACTCTATTTTTAATAAAAGTACATCTCATGGAAAATCGGTGGTGCGATTCAGAAGAGAAGACAACATGGAAAACACCAACAAGGGTATAAGCACATAATTTATTGGAAAGATCAGACCCACTTAAATGGACATTGCTTCCACACAAGTTTCAACCTTGTGATTGCAATATAAACGGATACTTTCATTTGTCATATTATTAATTACCTTTTCCATTGTGTTCAGCTATTGTATACTTTTTCAATATAGTTTTTCTTTTTTTTTCAATTTAATACGAACCTGTTTTTTATTAAATATTTTAAACCAATCTTGAGATAAAAATAAAACAACAGTTGACTTGTTCAAAAATAAATTAGCAAAAGTAACAATTTAGCTTTACTACTTTCAAATTACAATCAAATGTCAATTCATTTAATAATTTCAACTTTAACAATAACAATAAATAAATAAGAACAAATTGCATAAATTCAAGCCCAGTTCCAATAAATTTTGTATGTCAATGAAAATTGTGGTTGTGTGCTTTAAGCACAGATAATGAACAGATGTCTCATCCCTGCAGAAAAAAATGAATAATTTTTCGCTCTTAACAGACAAAGCCTTAACAGACAAGGAGCTTTCGGAAGCTTTTTTTTTGCCTAAGTATTCATTTATAGCTTAAAGGCAATGAGGTGAGCGAAAATAGATTTTGAATGCATTTAGTGAATGTGTTAAAGCTTTTGGAAAGAGCTTTTTTTTGGTATATTTCAGTTTCATATACCATTTCTCGCACATAAGGGTGAGACATCTGTATAAATTTATTATCTGTGCTTTTAGTTTAAGTTTAAGCTTTTTTTCAAACCAAAAGAATGTAGTAAACTCTCATAACCAATTCATAAGATTGAAGAAGAAAATTAAATGAGAAAAATCCAAAGAAAAGATGATATCAAAATTTGAAATATTTACCCATCCAGTTTAAGTTTGTGCTGAGAAGTTACCCATTTTGCTTACAAAAATGGAATCAATTCAATAGTTCAATGATATTTTGTTGTTGGTTAATGTTTTTTGTTGTATTTTTTGTTTGTTTGTTTTTTTTTTGTTTTATGTAAGTATAGGTAAGTTGTGTATGTAAATAAAATAAGTATTTTTTTCTTTTTAACATGCGTTTAATTATATAATTTGCTAAAATCAAAAAGAGAGTATCGTATACGTAGTTAAGTTTAATATTTTTATTTTGTTTAAAATTTATTTTGTACAGCGGTTTGTTATAAGGGATTATTATAATTGGATGTTAATTGGTTTTTTTAAATTGTTTTTATATTAGCTTTGGTTATTATTCTGATTTTTGACTAATTTCCCAACTGCTTTAGTGAAAAAGTGTGTGTGTTTATTTTTATTCATGATTTGTATGTGTAATGTGTGTGTGAGTTATAAATGCAGAGTGGTATTCGTGGGTGTATGTAGTGTGTTCCCTTATTGTTTGGATAGCGGAAAAATTATATTTTAACATTTTTTTTTGGAATTAAATATAATTTTGTTTTTCTTAGTTTCAATCTAATTATTTTGCTTTGATTGCTTCATAATATTTCTTATTTGTACGTTTTTTTCATTCAAATACTTGAGGACTTTTAAAGGTTGCACATAACAATATATTCAATTTGGAATGTCAAACTTATTCGCAAGGATCTATCTAATCTGCGATGTCAAAGACTTAAAACAAAAGATGGCAAATAACTTAAATAACTTAAAATATGAGAAAAAAGGCACTTAGGAATACTCTGGGTAGTTCTTCATTCTTGTAACAATGAAAATAAATTATTTAATTTCGGGTGAGGGTAACACTGGCCGACAACCGATAAGCGCCCCTGGGGCCTGATTATTATGGGATTCACGGCGGATCGTCAATTCGACCTTTCAAATTCGCGTCGTTTTCCTTAACGAATTCGCGGCGAAGCGAAAAAATATCTTCCAATATTCCAGTGATTTGACACTTAATATTCCAGTTAATAATGATAACAGTGTTACCTCACGTTAAAATTTAAATGAGTCCCCGCAGCTGAAAAAATGAGTCATTTTGAAAATAAATAAAATAAAAGGAACGAAGTAAAAGAACGTTCGATACATTTTATTCTGAAGAAGATTCTGAACTTTGGCAGTTGATAGCGGCCTTTTTTTGAAGCTACATCTGTTGGTTTTCATTAATTCAGTCTGTTTTGTTTTTATAACATGTAAACAAATGTTATAATTTGCATGAGAACAAGAATGAAAATAATATGCAGAAATGAAAATACTCTTTTTTCATGCACTAACTGTAGAATACTTAAAAAGATGAGTCAAATTTAATAATATGAGTCCCTGAGCCAGCTTATCAAAAATCTCATTATCGGAAAATGCCGAATAGAGCTTATAGCAAGCTAAATCTTACGACAAATGTCTCATCACTTAGTGCAATGTTAGTTGTTAGTAGACTAAACTAAAACAAAAATGAGTCCCTTTTGACTCAAATAATAATGAATAAACACTCTTTCGCCTGTGAATCCGTTAATAAAAAGCTGTCGGATTTCAACTTGCCAGCAAACATTATGACATTTCAAATATACACCTTCGAAATTCGAATTCGTTAATTGGTTGAATTCCAAACGAAGAAGACGAAAGCGAACGCAATAATTGAAAAATGTCAAACTCGCCAGCAAAACGATTCGCCGTGAATCCCATAATCAGGCCCCTGTTTGTTTTTTTTACGATAAACAAAAAGATATCATCTCAAAAAAGGAAACCGAAAACACAAACACAACTGAGATTTTTTGTTGAATAAATTTAGACTCTGAAGGCTCCGAACCGAACTTCGATATCTCATTGAGATTAAGGCCATGTGTGAATTGCGTTAAAATGTGTATTTAAACTTGACATTTGGTTAAAACTTGACACTAGCGTGGTAAATAAAATGAGTTAAAATTTATCCTGCTATGGAGCAGGTTAATGGTGGATTTACATTGATCTGCATGCCATCGTCTGCAAAAATAGAGGATGCAAGATACAAAACTCATACTAGTGTAATAGAGAGGTAAGACCAAAATGCAGACGTCTGCACGGATGAAGATTATAGGAAGTTCAACTCATGCAGAAGAAAATTATGGTGAAGACGAACATGTTCATCGTTTTTATAGCGTTTTCATCTGCACCATAATCTTTTCATCTGCACCATAATTTTTTGTTGTTGGCTGTTGTTGTTTGTTGTCACCGAGCTTTAAAAATTATAGCAAGTAAAAATGGGTAGGTATATGTGTACTCTTTCACTCTTTCGTGTTATGTCGTATAGCTCCCCCGCTTTACTTTTCTGCGAATTTGCAGATGCAGACGTCGAAGATTGCATGTAAATCCACCATAAATGGGTAAAAATTTTGACGTGTCTTTTTTTTTCTCATTAATGATGAAGTTTGCTTCTGTTTTGATGTTTTGTTCTGTTCATCTCCGTTTTATTTAGTTCCTTGTTAAAAATAATTAATAATTTCAAAATAAAATAGGTACTAAATTTATCATATTTTAAAATCGAAAAACGAAATAACTGTTTTTTCTTTGAAGAATGATAACAGATATCAGCTGTGAAAACAAGTTTTGCAGTGTAAGTACACGGAAACAACCAACCATCTAAAATGGGAATTTTTGTTTGAAGATTTTTTACTGTTGATTCAAAATATCAAATTACCACTGCAAAATCGAGAAAAATAAATAAAGCAGAGTTCGTTTGTTATTTTAAGTGATTTTTCGTGAAATTTATTGCTTAAAGTTTGGTTTTGTACACAAAATTATTTTATCTAGTAGGACAAAAACATTTTTTGTTGAGGGAAATTTCTTAAATCAAGAGGGAAAATTCTTAGTTCTACGCAGAAATGTTGGTTAAAAAAATCCCTTTTAACGCAATTCACACAGCAAATGGCTAAATTTGATCCCATTTTTAACCAAATGTCAAATTTTTAACCAAACGGCAAGTTTAAATACACATTTTAACGCAATTCACACCATAGAGATAATACAATAGAGCACGGAAGCTAGCTTAAAACGTGTTACATCGAATTTTGAGTAAGAAGATCTAAAAGGGTGTCCTTTGCCCTTTCTCTCTCTGAGCTTCTCGCTGATTGGCTGTAAGGTGGAATGGACAGAGTAAAAAAATAAAGGAAAGGTCAAAAGAGAGAGATCTTCTTTCTCAAAATTTGACGTGACAACTCCACTTGTACGAAGTGCTACCGCTCCCGTGCTCTATTTTATTATTTCAATGATTCACACACAGCCTAAGTCAAGTGGAACTAGCCTATTCTCTTCAGTTTAACGTCACTCTTTCGCTTTCACTTAACTTGTTTATTTGCGTTGTTGGATAAAATGTATAACCGTTAGTTTTTTCATCAAAGATACCATTAACTTAATTTAAATAAATTCGATGGGAAAATGAGTTCCAAATAAAAATATGGACAGTCAATCTATTAAATAAAAAAATATGCAATGAGTATAATCTACATTCTACGAGTGCGGAGGCGTTGGAGAAAGCAAACCGTAACTCTGGAATATCTATCAAGGGGACTATCGTCACCAAGTTCCTGTTTGTGAGGAAGGACGATTACGGAGACGATATAACCACGAGCTATATCAAATCTATCGCGAAGCAGACTTGATGACAACTAGCTGGATATCTAGCTCGTATGAGCGAAGAAGAACCGGCCCGCAAAGTCCTTTGCTTTTATATTCATGGTAGGAGACAGCGCCAGCGCAAATTTGCGCTGGAAAGGTGGCGTAGACCAGGACACCCAAAGCTTTGAGGTGCGGAACTAGATGGCGGCGGCCAACAATCGGGATACGTGGAAGGAGTTGCTGAAGAAGAACCGAACCGGATCCCAATTGCGGCGCAGATGAAGGGAGAAACTTTATTGGCCAGGCCGACGATGATGATAATGATGCTGCACATATATGACCGGGCAAGAAACTGACAACACAACTATACGAGTGCTGATGGTATCATGGTGTGGGAGGATATTACGTAATATGGGACCATCCAAAGAACGCATGTCCTTCCAATCAATTGTAATTTATACGACGTGAAATTAATTTTCTACTCTCTGCACAGAAAACTAAAACTTAGAACCAGTTTGTGTAGGGACATAGAACAATTTTAAATAAATAATAATTCATGGGGTTCATGGCATGGACGTAAGACACACGACTAAAAGCATGTTTCCTACGTCCAAAAATGTGGGAATCATGAATCATACATTTTGGCAGTGTAACTACTTTCCTTTAAGCGAAATCTTATTGAGCTGACTGATTTTAAGCTTTAAATTAATACAATCCATGCAAAGAGGGTACTATTCGGTTGTCGGGCATTATGTTGGGTTACGATTGAATGAATTCATAGAAAAATAAAAAAAGAAAAAGTTGCTTTTTAAAAAAATCGGCATACAATGTTTGGAAATAAAATACATGCGTTTTCAATCTGTATTCATACTAAAAACAATTCTTGAACATTTTTTTTCTTCCATGGAATAACTGAGAAACCAAAAAAGTTGTCATTGACATTCAGATTAGATCGAACTTCTGATAAAGAAAGGATTTTTAAAGAGCAATAATAGCCGCGTTTTATTATCCTCACTAACCCATATGGGTTACCCCATCATAATAAAACGATCTGGGTTAAAAAGGTAAAAGTTTAAGCTATTTTTTTTTATCCGAGACGCAACCCCAGTAAAATTTTATTTTGCTTTTCCAAAAACAACTTGTTTTTATTAATTAATTGGATTGACTCTTATCCTATGGCTTTATAAAACTGTGGCTAAGATTGGAATACGCGTAATTTGTTATGAATATGGCTGAAATTAATAAATCTTTCTACAATAAGTTCTTTTTTGTCTCACACTCGCCATCTATCCGCCATATTTAGAACATAGTTTTTGAGTTACAAAACAAACCCCGATAGCTATCGGGGTTTCAGATTGTTTTTGTTTTGTGTACAAAAAATAAACCCATATGGGTTAGTGAGGATAATAAAACGCGGCTAATAGGCGCGTTTTATTATCCTCACTAACCCATTTGGGTTAATTTTTTGCACACAAAACAACAACAACCTGGGACCCCGATAGCTATCAGGGATTATTTTGTAACTCAAAAATTAGTTCTAATTATGGCGGATAGATGGCAAGTGTGAGACAAAAAAGAATGTATCGAACCGATATGCATTTGTATTGAATGTATAAGTATTAGTTTTAAATGAGTCAAATTCTATTAAATTGTAATAGTATTAGTAAAGTACGGAGCTTCACTCCAATCTGCTCTTTCTTATAAGAGTCAGTCGTTTGTACAGAGCCGTAGAAGTAAGTCGCGCATATCGGTCGAGAGATTGTACAGAGTAAAGTAAATTATAAAAACATACTAGTGTACAGATTATACCATACAGTTCAATAGTGAAAGAATAAAATATGTTTTATAGTCGGTTTTTTCCCAATCTAAGTTTTTCGACTTTAAATCGTGTGTTACATTTATAAATCGTTTATTACAGTCCAAAATATACAAAGAAGTTATTGTAGAAAGATTTATTAATATCATCCGTATTCATAAAAAATAACGCGTATTCCACTCTTAGCCACAGTTTTATGAAGCCATAGGACAAGAGACAATCCAATCAATTAATAAAAACAAGTTGTTTGTGGAAGAGCAAAATAAAATTTAACTGAGGGTTGCGTCTCGGATAAAAACATAGCTTAAACTTCAACCTTTTTAACCCAAATCGTTTTATTATCACGGGGTAACCCATATGGGTTTGTGACAAAAAAAAACAAGGATAATATAAAATTACAATTAAAGCTTAATTCACATTCAATTCCTTAGGCGACTGCGCGGCACACGCCTAAAAAGCGTTTACAAAATTATCTTCTTGGGTTTCTTCTTCTTGTTCATATGACAATAATTATAACAATTAATATTCGATCCGATTTCAACAAGAGCAACATATAATATTAAAAACAAAACAAGACAAGTATACAAACTAACAAATACAACAGCTTCATCTTAAATTGTTTAAAAAATAACTATTGGCGCGTGTTTCAATAATAAATCTTAACTAATCTGTGAACCTATTCAAATTGGTCTACTATTTATTTAAGATCGTATATCCAGATGATGTCTGAATTATATGTATACTGGCCGGTCGACCATTCGATAGCAAAGCCTCTTTCTCATCACCCGAATTACATTCGTCCTCCAGCTGACTTATCAATCGTGCACCCGCACTCGATCTCAATTCGGGCGATTGTTTAGCCGGCGACGAACCTTTTTTGCGACGAATTGCCGCCACCATTGATGAATTGGCAATACTACTTAAGATCTCTTCAGTTGATTTGGTCGCAAGTTGGGGTTTTCGTATTTTTGGCGATGCATTCGGCGATGAATTCTTCGATGACGATAGCGATTTCTTTGGCGAATCGGGTTCTTCTTCAATGCTTGAGGTTTTACTGCCCGGATTGTATTTCCAACCCCATGTTTTCCATCGCAATGGATTTATCAGACTACTATCGCCACCGCCAGTATTGTTGGCCTTCTTGTCACGATTGTTGGTGGGGTCATCAGTTTGTATCATTTGCATTATTGCTTCGGGATTGCTGTTGTTATCAATTATTGCCGGACGTTGTTGTTGTTGATACTGATCAGCGTTGGGCTGATGGGGTAAACTAGCCAGAAATTCCATGTCCAAATCGTCTTTTGACACACAACATAATATACACATGGAGAATTTATTACATAAAATTGTTGCGGTTTGATTTTATTATAAATTTTTGTTTGCAGAGAAAACAATAATAATTTTGATTTTAAGGATAAAAGACAAAGAAGGCTTAAAATTACATTTATATAAATATTTATAAATATATGAAGAGAGAAAGAGAGAGAGAGAGAGGTTTGGGTTGTTTTTGGGTCGGGCTGGTGTGGTGGTGATGGTGTGATTTGGGCGGAGGGTGTTCGGTGATACAGAAGAATAATAAAAATTCAGTACAAACAGCGGTGAATATACAGTGCCGCACTTAATTATTGGCACACTCAGCTTTTCAAACTGAGAAGCCTACTTTTTAAACTTACCACCATGGTATTTAAACAATTTTTTTTTTTGTTCAACAGTTATCTTATTTTCTATCAAATGCAATCAATTTCATTACAGTTTGTTGATTATAGGAAACGGAATATTTAACATTAAACTACTCAAATACTCGCACAGAATTATTAGCACACTTAGCGTTTTGCGCAATAAATTTAATCCCACCAAACAATTTCGTCAAAAAATTTAATAATTAAAACAAAATTTTCTCAAATCTATTATCGTCCGTGGCTTAGTCCGGTATTACACGGCGCATGTTTGTTCTCACATGAATGAAGTGCGAAAGAGAAAGGAAGAATTAAAAGATGAAACAGAAATAAATCTCTCTGAACATGCACGGGTCGGCTATAAATTTCCTTGCAGGTTTTTGACGTTCCCTTTTTCTACTTTTTCTTTTTTTTTTGTTGATTTGCTTTATTTCATGTTTGTAATGTTGACGTTGTATGAATGAGCGAAAAATGGCTGATGAATTCAAATTTAGCAAAGAATTAACTTCTACGTTCATTTAAAATGATGAAATACTGACTATTCTGTTTAATAAATACATTTTTTTAGACTTTTGGCTTTCATTTTTGCAAGCGAAATTATTTTTTGTAAGATCTTAGCACTTCCGCAAAGAAGATGAAATGAAAAGAACTGTCAAATAAATGCGCGTTACGGAATGCCTGCTCAAAAAAAAAAAAAAAAAGCAAGACTTGCGCATTACAGTCATGCGCCGTGTAATACCGGACTTAGTGGTTATAGCCTTTTCACACCAGACGCAAAACGGAGTTTTCAGCTGTCAGTTTTCAAAAATTCGAAATCTGTTCACACCTAAATTTCAGGTTTTTGTTTGACATTAAAAATCTTTGATGTCAAGTTAGGGATGCCATATGTTCTCCTTTTAGAAGAATGACTCACACATATTCGCTGTTTGTTTAACGTTGCAAATTTGATTCCCGTTAGTGCAAGATATTAAAAATTGAAAAACACCGCATGAAAAAGTTTTCCTCATCGATTTTTCAAAAGAAAAAATATTTGTTTGCTGTTTTTTCTACTTTCTTTCAGTTAAAAAATGTCAATTTTATTTAAATGTTTATGATTTTTGCTTGATTCACAAATACCTGTTTGTGGAACCGTTTTATTCAAAGTTTTAATTTTTACTATGTTGCTGCTAAGAATTTGTTCATTTGTATTTTTTTATGTTCTCATATGGCAACCCTATATCAACTGACACTTATGTTGTGAAGAATTTTACAATCAGACTGTCAATCTACTCTTGCTATTGGAGGGAGGGAGAAATATATACGATCTAAAATGAATTATAGTCTGCTGAATGCTTTCACTTTTTTGGTTTTAACAAAAACTTGTTGTTTTGCAAAACAGGGCTGTCAACAAATTTGTATAGGATAACACGTGCGTGCGTTGGCCTTGGCTGCTAAGCAGAACGTTGTTGGTTCGAGTCCTACTCGTGCCCATAGTTTTTATTTCATCTTTCACGGGCACTGCCTCTTACAAAACTTCAAAGAGTATCAATCTGTCATGAAATAGTGCTTCTCAACTTTGCCGCTCGGAATCGGCGTTAAATTGTAGGTCCCCTGAATTCTTCACACGCACCCAGGGAATTGTTGATGAGAGTAAGCCACTTAAGCCTTGGCTCTTCAAGAGCTGTCGCGCCAGCCTATTTATTTCATTTATTTTATGCTCTTGAATATAAGACAAAACCAATTGCTTTCTGAAATGACGTTCTATTCACCGATAAAAGCAAGTTCAACATTTTTCGGTCTGATGACCGCATATCCTTGTGGAGGAAGCCTAACACTGCCCTCGATAAAAAAAATTCCGCCTCCCTAATCATTGTAACGTGTTCCAAGTGGAAATTTTGGCGATCAAAGAGGTTCTATCCTGGCTAAGGGAAAACGTGATATCAACTTCTGATATCCGCTTCTTCTCTGACAGTCAGGCTGCTATTAAATCTGTCTCAACCAACTCTCAAACGGTCCTCGA
The DNA here is from genome assembly GCA_943590905.1 of Sphaerophoria taeniata. Lineage (NCBI taxonomy): Eukaryota > Metazoa > Arthropoda > Insecta > Diptera > Syrphidae > Sphaerophoria > Sphaerophoria taeniata. Next base: position 18,484,376 of record OX016540.1, on the reverse strand, counting down.
TTGTCGATCATCTCTTATGGAGATGGCGCAGCAATTTAACATTCACCTCTGTTGGGTGCCGGGCCACAGAGACATCACAGGAAATTGTAGAGTCGATGAACTCGCTAAAAATGGAACCATCATACCCATCTCACCAGAAAGGGAAAAGATAGGTATAACGATAGCTACATGTAAACTTTTGCTAAAAGAAACAGGCTCAACGATAACAAACTCTAGGTTATATAATTTACCAGTCACAAAACTTATATGGCCGTCACTTGACCTTAAGCGCTCTAAAGACTTTTTATCTCAAAGCAGAGTTCATATTAGCTCCCTAATAGGTGTCCTTACGGGATACTGTCTTATAGACAGACACGCAATACGACTTGGTGTAGCCTCAAATGTTTTCTGCAGGAGCTGTATGGACGAGGAGAGGAAACAATCTCTCACCTTCTCTGCACATGCCCTGCTCTTTCCCTGAGACGCAAACTTCATCTGGGAGAATATTTTTATGATAATCCCAGTGAACTAGCGATGGTTCGGGGCAACAGAACATCCTCAAAACGTCCCATTTTACGCGGTTAAGGTTTTATTTGTTTTAATACAAAAATTCAGTTCACAAAATTTGTTTGCGATGAAACTCTGAAGAGAGTTCTTCTAGCTAAGTTGAAAAGGAACCATTAATTCTTATTCAAATTTTGTATGGAAAATTAACACGACTAGTCTAGTAGATGTTTTCGCCAGACTACGTGAAAAAACCCAATTTGATTGGAATTGGGTATGCTGCTCATATTATTCATAATGCGGCACAAGGTGGTTGTAATAGAATGACATGGCTGTTAAATTTAATTTCTCGGTACGAAAAAATAAAGGAATGGAAAAGGGATAAAGTGCCAAGTGATATGCGCTGGGTTTTGTGGAATGTCTTAAGCAATTATCAACAAATCCCCGTACCGTACAAATTATTAAACAATAAAGTGCAGTACGTTTACTGTTTACTTGGAACATCTGCATTAGTGGAACGTGTTTTTTCCAGGGTTCGCAGAACGATAAAATTTAATTCGATCGCGATCGATAAATTCAACCGGGAATTTAATTTTTAATTCGATCGCGAATTTTATTTTTCGGTTCTTTGAGAATAAAATTTGTGTTCACGATCGAATTAAATTTTTCGGGAACTGAAAAATTAAATTCCATCACGAATTTATCACAGAAGATCCAAAAAAGATCCATTCACGAACCGATCGTTAAATAAAATATAAAAAAATTCGGTTGTTGTTCATCGTCGAAAATTCGAAACGGGATATTTTTGACCGTAACAACTCCAATACAACATTAAATAAATTGACTTTTGTCCATGTCAACGCAAATTGATAATTTTTTTTCTTTACGAACTCCAGCACTGGAAATGGCAACACTTCTACTTCCCGACCGTTCCTCATTTGCATCATCATTAAAACAAACACCATGAACTTTTGTAAAATGTCTTTTTATACTGCCAGTCACTAGTCCTTTTAATTTCTTATCACATCTTATCTTAGAGAGATCGGAAATTTTCGGATCCCGAGAAAAGTATCTGTATGAGAATTTTATTTTTTTCGGATCGTGAGAAGATCGGAAAAAAGTGAGAAGTATCGGTTTTTTTTCGGATTGCGATCGATATTTTACGAACCCTGGTTTTTTCCATGATCAACCGCATTTAGACGAAAGAAAAAACACGCCTATGACTACATTGGAAACCATTATTTTCGTTAAACGCAACTTGCATGGAATTTTTCGACTTGCTACGAAATTCTCCGGAATTGACCAGAAAAATTGCAAGCAGTGAAAAGTACCACCAATGCACACCAGCTAGCGCAGAGGCAGGCCCTAGCAACAAAGCCTAGTTAAAAGAACCGATTTTTCAATCGTCAGATAAACAAGCAGATAGTAGGCGTGTTTTTTGTTCACTACTCAGTAGCCAGCACAGTAATCAAGTGCGAATAAAACGCTCCAACTCACTTTATCTGTCAAATTCAATTTGTATGGCAATAGTTTCGTAAAAAGAAAAAAATGGACCTGAGGGTTGCATCTCGGAGAAAGCAAAATAGCAAATACTTCAACCTAAGCCAGTCCATTACGCAGATCATTAGATTCGCGTAGCAAAATAATGCTTTTTAACGCCATCAGCGCTGCCTTCATTTGAATAAATGAAAGCTTTATAGCCGGCACAACTGTCATTTTTTTTACTGGCCTTTTTATCGACTGCAATCCAAATTGTTGTTGTTTGCCAAGGGAAATTTCGCTGTGCTGGCTACTGAGTAGTGAAAAAAACAAAACTAGTGTTTGTTCGACAAATAACAAAATATTGGATTTTTCAATCGTCAGATAGACTTTATCTGACGAAAAACGCTCTTATTTATTCGACCGATGAATAGGTACTCAGATAAGTTTATTCGCCAGTTTGTTATTTTTAGATTTTGTCGATGAATAAAAATCGGCTCTTAAAGTAGTTTCATTCATGTATACAATATTTTATAATCCTGAAAGTGTTCCGTTTCTTCATCCAAAATGTCCCGTTTTCAATTTCTAAATGTCCCCGAGTGCTCGAAATTGAGATGGTCACACTATTCATGTGGTATCACAATGGCCTAAGAATGCGGATCCTGTATCTGCTACCACCTTAACCTAACCTAAGATCTTAACTAATTGCGCCAATAATTTTGTGCGAATAATTAATCAATGTTTAGGAAATATTTAAATTTTCTCAAAGCCAATACACAATTTCCAAATAAAATAAAAAATGGCCTTAAAACAGCATTTGGTTTGAAAATGTTTGGTGTTCCAATAATTAAGTGTGGCACTGTATATATATTTGTCACAAAACGAAATTCATTAAAAACGAAACGGAGGAGCAGGTTTGTATTTGTTTGTTTTGAGTTATTTACATTTTATCTCGTCAAATAATACAATTTCTTCTCTTCTGCTTCTTAGGTACTAAAACGACTTTGGTTTTTTGTATTTCTTGGTCGAGGAAGTCATTTTTATCTTAAATTTTGTATACAAAGTGAAAGCAGTTAGGATATTAAACTCAACGGTTCTTTTTTTTCGTGATTAGAAGGAAACTCATAATGTGTGTGCTGTTTTATGTTTTTTTTCTTTTTCAAACTAAAATATTAAGTGATATCGCATGCAACTAATGAAAACAAATATTAAAGCCTCTAAGTGATATGTTTCTCTCACATGCAACTCAAACAAAATTCTATGTACACTAATAAGTTTTTTGTTTCCTATTTAATCAAGGTACACGGTGAATTGTTGAAAAAAAATGAAAATGATATTTTCAATGTGGAATCTAAGGCTTAAAAAGAGGGGGCGGCCGGTCAGGTTAACAGAGAATTTGGTCTGATTAGAAACATAAGAAATCTATAAAACTCTAGTGCTCTGAACCTGGTATTCAATTTCGTTTCAATTGATTAACCATAACTGTTTTTTTTCAATAAATTTGTTTTTTAGAAGAAAAAAAAACGTAAGATAATTTAAGAACAATCTAAACTAGAGTATAAGAACACTGCAGTAGAAATTGAAACTAGAAAACTCACCTGGAAGTTTCTTGGTTCGGAAAGATGCATTTGTGATCATCGATTTTGACACAATGGGCGCTGCATTGGTGGAAGGAGTCAAAGCTACGCTTAGGCCCATAGGACCGTCACTTGGTTGACCTGGAATTAAAAAGTGTTTAGCAACTTGTCGAGTTTGTTCTTTTGTTAGGTTAGGTTAGGTGATAAGGGGTGTGAACAGCGTGAAACTGTTTCATACACGGGGCCTACTGGTCTATTGTGATCCCCTATAAAAAAATAAAAGTTAGCATCGATGCTCCTCAAAATTGCCGATTTACGTAGACTGGCACGTTGACGAACCAGCCTGTGCTATCTATAAATTTCCTCATGTTTGCCATTGAGACCTGTGCTAGATCATCCAGTTCCCCAACAAACCTGTTCCCGAAATGACGCAGTCGCTTAGTTTGGAGGTTCGGACAGTCACAGAGCAGGTGTTTAATGGTTTTTATTTCCTCCTCATCCTGACAGCTCCTACAGAAATCAGGTGCAAATGCCCCTATCTTGTTGGCCATTGTGCCAATGGCGCAATGACCCGTTAGTACACCTATCAGGATTTTAATGTTCCTTCTACTCAGCGATAGAATTTACCGAGTTTCCTTTTCATTAATGTTAGGCCATAAACTTCTAGAGATTACACAATCGTCCCTGGATTTCCAGGAGTTATTGATTTTCTCTTTTGATTTAAGGTCTATCTTCCTCTTGAGTGCGCCAATCGGGACGAGTGGTCCCCTAACTGAATGGTCGCTATTACTTGTGTCTGCTTCTGACCCTTTCCTGGCTAGTTCATCTACTATTTCGTTCCCTTCTATATTGCTATGTCCAGGAACCCAGCAGAGCTTAACCTGGTTAGTGTGGCAGATTCTATTTAATTCCTTCCTACAGTTTAAAACTGCTTTTGATCTTATGGTCTCACTGGCTAAGGCTTTGATAGTAGCCTGGCTATCCACGAAAAGCTTAGCTTTTCATGATGTGCCAATTCAGCTGCTTTTTCAATGGCAAAGATCTCGGCCTGAAAGACACTAGTGAGCTGGGAGTTTATACGACGCTCTGATGTTGAGAGATTGGCAAAACACTCCAGCACCTGTTCCTGATTCCATTTTTGAACCGTCAGTGTAGAAAGGGATGCCCTGTTACTTATGAATTAGGATCCCAACCCTGTCTTTCTGGTATGCAAATAGAAAATTTCCTATCGAAATCTAGTAAAGGGGAATGCAATCGGTGGTCTCCATCAGTGCTGGAATCGTGTCATATCTTTGTAAGATTGACCCGTGTCCATAAGTGCTGTGCTTCCAAAAACTTAGTTCTTTTAAACGAATTGCAGTTTTGGCTGCCGTGCACCTTATGAACTCATCCAGAGCCGGGAGATCCAAGGTCATTTCCAACCCAGCTTGTGGTGTGGATCTATGAGCCCCTGTTATTCCTATCCAGCTAAGTCTCTGTACCTTATTCAGGTTCTTGAGATAGCTTGATTTTCCCTTTCTTTTTCGATGGTTTTCTTAGTTGTCGTTCTCCGCAGCTGGATTGCTGAAGAGTTAGACGTAAGCCCCCTCGCCACAACAAGGCGAAAACCGTGAGTTTAGGTTAGGTTAAGCGGGCTGACAGTTGGTGTTGTTACCATCACACTTAGATCAATGTAGATTCATTGTGGTACCCCGAAGTATTGTAACTGCCTGAAAAATAAATAACCTATGAATCATGTGGTTCGTTTAGCCATTTAGAGGACTTGACAAAGCCTAGTAAGCTTTTGCCTGGCAGTTCGTATAGTTCCTCTAGGTCATTAAAAAGTTGCCTAGAGTTTTCTTCCTAGTAAGACAGAGTGAAGGACAGTGGCAGAGAAAATGAACAGTATCTTCATGCTCGTCCTCATCACCACAGCCTCCACAAATGTCATCGGTCCCCATCTTTTTCTTATGGTAGCCAAGTAGGTTGTGTCCTGTAATAATGCCGATAAGGGATCTTAGGGAAGGTTTATTAAGAGTTAAAATCCTGTCGTATCTAGGCCATAGTTTCCAGGTATTAACACAGTTTTCTAGGAGATTCCATCTGATGTTGGATTTTTGAAGGACGATTTTACTGACAATATGTTTCAGTTCACATAACGGGATTCCTATATGATGGTCTATGAGAGAGGGGTCTAGTGTAGAGCCTTCCCTTGCAAGCTCATCCGCTTTTTCGTTGCCTGGCACAAGGCACATCACTGTGGTAAGGAACCCAGCAGAGTCTTCAGCTAGTACTAAAAGAATTGTTGAAATCTAAGTAAGGGGTCATATAATCTGTGTTATCTACGTATTTCGTAAGAATAGCTGCGTGGCCTCTCTGGCTAGTTTTCAAGATGTTGGTTTGACTGAGCCTAAGGGCGCTGCTTGCTGCTGATTCTTGGACGAATAGATCTATGTTGGGGGAGATTGAGGATCGTTTCTAAACCCGCAGTTGGGGTAGTCCTCATCACACCACTAGTACTGATGCAAGCCATTCTTTGTACTTTGGTAAGTGTTTTTAAATTCGTGGATTTCTCCAGCGCTTTCCACCAAACCAAACTGCCATAGGTTAGAATCGGTCTGACAATGGCAGTGTAGTGTACATCCACATGACTATTTTGGTGTTTTGTTAGTAACTTACCTGATGGATTTGCATGCAATGAATTCCTGACAGCACTTGTGACTAAAACCACATCCGAATACATCTCAAAACAACCTCGATTATGAATGTCATCCAACGTTTGTATAGCAATCGTGCCGAATCCATTGAACATAGCAAAATAAATTGCATGCACTAATTCGACTAGGAAATTTGATGATAATGGAATTCGCGGCGGGGGTCTCGGAACAAGAACATTTGTTGGATCTGATCCATATGAAGTTCGATGGGCATGACCGGGTTTCGAGAAACCCTGATTAACAATTTGTGATGCCATTCGGCATAAATGCAACAAAGTATTCTTTTGTGTTAAGCTAAGTTGATGGTTGTAACAGAAGAGTAATGCGGACATGACTTTCATTCGACTTTGGGCGTTGATCGATTCGATTTGTGAATAGGGGCCCCATTTGATTTCACGATTGCAATTTTCCTCCCAACGCCGCAAGTCGGTAAGGGGTAGATTTTTTTCCTAAAAAGCAAAGAGAAATTACAATTAGTTGTGGCTTTTGTGATGAAAAACGATGTTTAAACTTACTTCATGGTAAATTGATGCTTGTGCCAAAACGGGCAACCGGAATGAGTTGACTTTCGGAGTTCCATCTTCAGCGGTTATTTCTGTATTGTAGATGCAAATAAGCAGTGTTTCAACACTGCGACAGCCTTTTTTATCGCCCATAGCGACCGAGTTGAGATACGAGTAAATGAGAACGGGAACAAATTGCATTGGGAATTTTCTCAGTCCATCTTCTTTTGATCGGTAAAAACTAAGGAATTGATTGCAAATTCCATGAATCAACTGCAATTAAAAAAGAAATAAACATTATTTGTGACGACAATACGTTTGGCTGGATATATGGGTCAGCTGTTGACCCCTGCACATTGATATTACGTTCTGCTCAATTGGAAAGGATGGAGGCCGAGTCAAATTTGTGACAAGAGTAGAATGCTATCATGGGTTTTCTTACATTATTTGCAGGTTTAGTCAACAGCAGGAATGAAGTTCGGAGGTTCTACCGGAAGGTAAGACAGCTGGCTCAAGGTCATCGAGCAAGAACCGATGCCTGCAGAGATAAACAAGGGAACATCATAGTAGAATCACAGTCAATGCTGGGGATTTGGAAAGACCACTTCTGAAGACTGTATACCGCCGACGAACAACGAAATCCCGCCGTCAGGCAGGGGCTTTTCTTCGGACACGATGATAGCCAACAATTCCGTGAACACGACCGAGAAGAAGTTAAAACGGCAATATCACGGCTGAAATCCAGCAAAGCTGCTGGAGCAGATGGTCTAGCTGCCGAGCTGTTCAAAGCAGCCGGCGACGATCTGGATAGGAGCATGCACCAAATCATCAAATGGAACCTCAGCATTGTTTGCCTGATCCTGGAAAAGGGAGATCCTCTAAACTGTGCCAACTACAGAGGAATCAGCCTACTGAACATCGCTTACAAGATCCTGTCTGCCGTAATTTGTGACCGTCTGAAGCCTTTCGTCAACAATCTGATTGGTTCTTATCAATATGGCTTCAGGCCTGGAAAGTCAACCATCGAACTAATTTTCACGTTGCGGCAGATCCTGGATAAAACCTATGAACTCCAAATCGATACCCACCACCTCTTTATCGATTTTAAGGCCGCGTATGACAGCATTTACAGAGACGAACTGTATAAAGTTATGTCTAGTTTTGGTGTCCCTGTGAAGCTCGTTCGCTTGTGCAGAATGACAATGGAGAACTCATGCTGCTCCATCAAGAGTGGCAATGAGCTTACGGAATCGTTCGAAGTCAAAAAAGGATTCAGACAAGGCGATGCGCTGTCATGCGAGTTCTTTAACATCGTTCTTGAGAAGATAGGGCAAAACTCCACCGTCAACACCAGAGGCACTATCTTCCAAAAGTCTGTCTGCGTACGCCGATGATATTTATATAATAGGAAGAACACGGCGTGATGTCAAAGGCGCCTTTTTGAGAATTGAGAGAGAAGCGGCAAAAATGAGTTTAGCGGTAAATGAGGGCAAAACGAAGTATATGCTGTCTTCGAGGAAGGACACCCAACACCGACGGCTCGGACAGAACGTCACAATAGACGCAAACAACCTCGAGGTAGTAGAGGAGTTTGTCTACCTAGGCTCCGCTATTAACACGGAGAATAACACCAGCGCCGAGATCAGACGAAGAATAACTCTCGCTATTTCTTTGGACTAAGAAAGCAATTGAGTGGAAAAGCCCTCTCTCGAGCAACTAAGGTAAAACTGTACAACACCTTCATCATCCCTGTCCTGCTGTATGGTGCAAAAGCATGGACCTTGAAAAAATCAGATGAATGTGCCTTAGGGTGTTTCGAGAGGAAAGTTCTTCGGGTCATCTTTGGCCCCATGTGCTTTGATGGGGAATGGCGAAGAAGATACAACAGCGAACTTTACGGATTGTACAACGACGTGGACCTAGCCAGAAGGGTCAAGGTCCAGAGACTCAGATGGCTCGGTCGTTTAGAGCGCATGGACACCAATGCTCCGGTCCGGAAAGCCTTCGACACTATTCCCGAGGGACGTAGAAGGAGAGGAAGACCGCGACTCAGGCACACAAGTGGAAGAGGACCTCAATCAACTTGAAGTGCAAAACTGGATACAGCTAGCTAGGGACCGAGATGGCCGGCGGAGACTGTTGATTGAGACCCAAGTCCACAACGGACTGTAGCGCCACCTTAAGTAAGTAAGTAAGAATTTGCAAGTTTAGTTATTTATCTAAGTCTCCCCGAGGTGTCACAACTTCTTATCACGTTAATGAGCGTTAATATTCAGAAAAAATAACATCAAAAACTGATATCATAACGATTGGGTGACGTTGCTCCAACTCCCCACATTTTTCCGTACAAGTAATGGTGTTGGCGAACTTTGATTGACATTGGCATGATAACGTAGGTATGACCTTTGTATTCTCAAATTGATTTCTATTATTTCATAGCATATTGTGGGAGGTCATTCTTGTTAGTGTTGTTATCCAAGGGGGTTTTGTTAGTACAACAACGAACATCGTAAACCAATTTCTGTAGGTACACCATTGAAACTTACCTCCGGATACTTAAGCCTTTCGTTGAATATTGTATATATTGCTTCCGCGATTTCCTGATTGTTTTCATGTAAACTTGCAAACGATTGCAATTCGGATGGCTGTAAGCTTTCGTATTCAGCCAACCAATCTTGAACTATTGCCTCGGCCATGTTGCACTTTGTTTTCAAGACGATCAACTGAAAGTAAAGAAAAAAGAATTCTTATCTTCGTCATTCAATAAGAAACACTAAAAAGCGAAAGGAAAAAGAAAAAAACAACACGGGGTGAGGTAATCATCATTCAGTTCAACTATGAGGCATGCATATCGGGGGCTAAGCTCAACGTCTATACTCAAGGCCAAGGGAATAAGCAACCGGATTTAGTATAGTATCGACTTCCGTACACCGAAATTGAACTTTTGCACTTAAGATTTTATAATTTAATTGGGAGCAATGCTGTTTTTTTTTAATTGCTCTAATTTAGCCTTGAAATAGGGCTGCGCTGGTCGTGTCGGTTGATTCGCCGTCGCTAGCAAGGTGTTTTTTCAATGGCTTTTTTAGAAATGATGAGATAAGAATAGTTGAACTACTTTGCACTCAATTTGTACTTTGAATGATGGAAAATCAATTGGCAATGAATTTAATTGACTGCGATGCCTTTAAATTGCATAATTAACAAATTTTATCAGACTTCGTATACATACCATAAAAAAGTAAAATTAATGTTGATGTTTTGACGTAACTACTTTGACTGGAGAGTGCAAAATTGATTTTGGCTAGAGTTCGCAAACTAGTCTTAAAGGGATGTGTTCAAAATGTACTTGGGAAAATTCGTAATTTCAACAACTTTTTGCTGGTGGAGAGGATGAAAAATCAGAGAGTTAAATACGTCTTGTTTTTGATGCAGTAAGAAAACTTTTAACGAATTTAACCTTCTGCTTTGCTTTGGAGTTGCGCTTGAAGACCGTTTTCGATCCTAAGTTGCACTCAAATATTCACTTCTTTTCATTGTAAGCACAAATGTGACAGTGACAGAAGGGTGAGCGTTCACATCTACACTGAGCAAATCCAGCTAGATACAAATTATTCCATATTTTTATTCAAAAGGTGGAACTTTTTCTATTCCAAATATATGCAAAATGCAAATGACTGGTACAGTCATATTAATAAAAAACGCCTAGTCCATTCTTAATCCACAGTCTAACTGGTCCATAGACTAAGCGTTAGTCCATGGCCTAAAATTTCTCATTAATAAAAATAATTTGATCCCAGAATAGTAAAGTGACGTTTACCAAAAATTCCCCTTTGGGACTTTTTTTTTTTTTGACAAGCAGTTTGAATATTAAAATAAATATTTTGTTGCATTCGTCAATCGTGTTCGTGCGTGATTTGTGTTTTTTTTTGTGAATTCAATCCAAAAGCAACTCCCACTTCAAATTTCTGGGAAAACTAAAACTAAAACAGTTGTACTCACTTTTCTCGTATTCCATTAAAGCTAATTTTCAAAAATACGCTCATTGTTGCCATTGAAATCAAACCCAGATGTCCTCACAAAGTACATACACAAGTTATGTGTGTCGAATGATTGGTCATTTATCGATGAAGTAGGCCTAGAGCCTGAGATGTCGGAATTGATTCCAAAACCTGTAAAATCCATCATTCTTCTTTTCCCTTGCTCCGAAACTTTGAAAAGCATCGTATGGAAGATAACAAAAAGCTGGAAAACAATTTGCCAATGTGTCCTGAAGATTTGTTTTACATCAGACAGTTCACCCAGAATGCGTGTGGAACAGTTGCGGTGATCCATAGCGTTGCCAATAACAAAGACATTGCCCTGACTGACGGAGGAGTCCTTAAGACTTTCTTAGACGAAGCCAAGTCCCTTCTACCGGAAGAGAGAGGAAAACTTTTGGAAAAGGATTCAACATTCCAGGATTGTATGTGGAGAAAAAGCAAGCAGACAGACACAGAATGAATCGCTGGACATGTTTTTATCATCTTCTCTATCTTCTTAACACTATATTAAAATCTTCTTAGAAATTATGTAAATGGAATTTTTATTTCAAAAATCTCTTATGGATGGAACCTCTTATTGACATAGCACATAGAGGAAATTTATGATTTCATTAATGACACCAAATCAATAACTTATAATTGTTGAAGTTCTATGTATCAGATTTGACAGAATTTATTTTCACACAGACATTTGTTATTATTTCTTTTTTTTTTCTTTCACGATTGGAATATTTCTTGCTTAGTCCTTTGCTAATCCACCTCTCAAGGGGGACTAAGTTAGTAAACGTCACTTAAGAGAAATTTTATTTTATTAATAGCATTTTTCACTAGTCCGCAGACTAAAACCTAGTTCGTTGCTAGTCTGTGTTTATTAATTTGGCTGTACATATTTTTTTTATCAATCGGTAGTGTAGCCAACCCATTTGTTATTATTGTACTAGAATAGGAATTACGAATTTTCGAACACTCCCTTTTCAAGTATGACAGTTTACCAAATATAAACTTTGACAACTGCAAATGTCACTTTGTCAGTTTCTTGCTCAGTCGTAACAAGTTTTTCTTTTGGCGAAAATTAAAGTCTTTTCAATCCAAAAATGTCGGCCCTAATCCGATTAAACAATCGTGCTATCCTGCGTAACCTCATCGCCCAAACACGTTCCATCAAAACATCCCCAAAAAACCGTGAAACCGCTGCTGTTTCACCTACCCTCAATCAAGCCAAAGAAGATACAACTACCAAGAACAAAAACTGGGTTAGCTGGGGATTTGACCATCACGATGAAGCAACCGATCGTAGTTCGACCAAAGCATCGTTCTTCTTCTCCGTAACACTGTGTATTGTTTGGGGAACATTCTTTTGGGCCTACTCGCCCGACAGCAGATATCGCGATTGGGCCCAAAGTGAAGGTTATCTCGAGTTGCGTCGTCGCGAGAAAGCTGGTCTGGATTTAGTAAGTCCCAATTACATTGATCCAGCTACCATGAATCTGCCATCGGATGAGGAATTGGGAAATACAGAAATTATCATTTAAAAAATGCCATTCGATTCGGTGTAGTCGGTCAGATGATGGTCGTTTAGTTGAAAGCTGCCGATTGTTGTGTGTTTCCAATTTCCTCTATTTGGTCATAAGTACTATGTTATGTAATTCGATTATAATTTTAACGAAAAAGCCGAACAGTTCACATAAAATTAATGTACTGCTGGATTTGTAAATAAAAAAAGTGCAGCTTCTGGTACATGAACACTTTTCAATTGAATTTTGTTTTAATTAGGAAATACAGCGCTTTCCGTTCCAATTTTTTTTTCTTCGACGGAAACAAAGCTGTCAACGGGTATGGATATCTATTTTTGTAACTAATTGTCTGGTAGTGTTTCTGGAATATTGTGCTTGATACTAGTAAAACAAAAAACAGTTAATTCTGACAGTTTACATTTAGCCAGAGTGCACATTTATGCCTTACCTAATGTGAATGTGTACTGTGATGTTAAGCATAACAGTTATGTTCGATCAAAGAGGAAAGTCCTACAACGATTGCCACAAGAACAATACTCCAGTTGTAGCCCAGATGGGGACCAGACATACACTTAATCCTCCAGAACCTATTTCAAAAGCGTAGAAGCTCTTTTGTTGTTAGGACCATTCTGACAGTCTGATTCAGAGATTCCCGGATATAGACAGCGATTTGAGGCAACCTGGAAGACATCATCTCACATGTCAATAAACCGCTTCTCTTATCAAAACAAATTGAAAAATTGTTGTCACCAGCTCAAATCTACATCTAGAACTGCTTCTAGCGTCGAAAATTGGACTACTGGGACCACATTGTCGAGGAAAGCAAAAGGCTATTCGATCAATATTTTCATCATCTCAGGAACAGTGCTTTGTAGTTGGATTTGGAACCAAGTAGCATTGGATTTGCAACCAAGTAGCATTGGATTTGCAACCAAGTAGCTACTGGCGGCCCACGTATTCCGTATTCCATCGTTCGACAACATCCCGAATTTACCTTCCCGACACGTTACATTCGATTTAGGCTTTTCTATCGATCTCAAAGTGAGTTTATCGAATCCCACACTTACTTACTTAAGGTGGCGCTACAGTCCGTTGTGGACTTGGGCCTCAATCAACAGTCTCCGCCAGCCAGCTCGGTCCCTAGCTAGCTGTCTCCAGTTTTGCACTCCAAGTTGATTGAGGTGTCTTCCACTTGTGTGCGCCACCTGAGTCGCGGTTTTCCTCTCTTTCTACGTCCCTCGGGAATAGTGTCGAAGGCTTTCCGGGGCGGAGCAATGGTGTCCATCCGCTCTAAATGACCGATCCATCTGAGTCTCTGGACCTTGACCCTTCTGGCTAGGTCCATGTCGTTGTACAACCCGTAAAGTTCGCTGTTCTATCTTCTTCGCCATTCACCATCAAAGCACATGGGGCCAAAGATGACCCAAAGAACTTTCCTCTCGAAACAGCCTAAGGCACATTCATCCGATTTTGTCAGGGTCCATGCTTCTGCACCATATAGTAGGACAGGGATGATGACGGTGTTGTACAGCTTTACCTTAGTTGCTCGAGAGAGTTGCTTTCTTAGCCCAAAGAAACAGCGATTCGCAAGAGTTATTCTTCGTCTTATCTCGGCGCTGGTGTTATTGCCCGTGTTAATAGCGGGGCCTGGGTAGACAAACTCCTCTACTACTTCGAAGTTGTTTGCGTCTATTGTGACGTTCTATCCGAGCCGTCGGGGTTGGGTGTCCTTCGTTTTTCCCTCATTTACCGCTAAACCCATTTTTGCCGCTTCTGTCTCAATTCTCACAAAAGCGCCATTGACATCACGCTGTGTTCTTCCCATTATGTCAATATCGTCGGCGTACGCGAGAAGTTGAACAGATTTTTGGAAGATGGTGCCTCTGGTGTTGACGGTAGAGTTTTACACTATCTTCTCAAGAACGATGTTAAAGAAATCGCACGACAGCGCATCGCCTTGTCTGAATCCTTTTTTGACGTCGAAAGATTCCGTAAGCTTGTTGCCAACCTTGATAGAGCAGCGAGTGAGTTCTCCATCGTCATTTTGTACAAGCGAACGAGCTTGGCAGGTATGCCAAAACTAGACATAGCTCTATACAGTTCGTCTTTGTAGATGCTTACGCGGCCTTAAAATCGATGAAGAGGTGGTGGGTATCGATTTGGAGTTCATAGGTTTTTCCAGGATCTGCAGCAACGTGTCGCGAAGCGACATTGATAAGGACCAACCAGATTGTTTACGAAAGGCTTCAGACGGCAGAGAGGATCTTGTAGGATCGCGTAGGGGATCTCCCTTTTTCAGGATCGGACAAACAATGCTGAGGTTCGATTCATCGGGCATGCATTCTTCCGACCATATCTTACAGATGATTTGGTGCATGCTCCTATTTAGATCGTCGCCTGCTGCTTTGAACAGCTCGGCAGCTAGACCATCTGCTCCAGCGGCTTGTTGGATTTCAGCCGTGATATTGCCGTTTTCACTTCTTCTAGGTCGGGTTCACGGAATAGTTGGCTATTCATCGTGTCCGATGAAAGACTCCTGCCTGACGGCGAGATTTTATTCGTTGTCGCCGTTATACAGTCTACAGAAGTGGTCTTTCCAAATCCCCATTATTGACTGCGATTCTACTATGATGTTCCCTTGTTTATCTCAGCAGGCATCGGTTCTTTGTCGATGACCTTGAGCCTGCTTTTTACCTTCCGGTAGAACCTCTGAACTTCATTCCTGCTGTTGGCTCTCTCAACATCCTCGTTCTGACGCTTCTCATGCTCCCTCTGTTTTCTCCTGAGAAGCCGGTGTTCTTCTCTCCTCTTTTGCTCGTAGAGCTCACGAGCAACTCTTGTCCTTCTATACAGCGCCGCTTTGTATGCCTTTGTATGCTATCGAGTCCCTCATCGCCACTAAAATCAGTGTGATCAGTCTGGTTTGACGTTTGAGTGACCAATCTTAAAGTTTCACTTATCGCAGCTTCAATTTGAACAATTAACGTTTAAAAGAAACATTTTCGAACAGTTCTTTCCAGTTTGTTTCGCATTCGCATTGTTTTATTTAAATAATATAGTCTACAGTTTATACATTAATATTATACATAACTTTTTTTTATTATTTTTGTTTTAAGACAAAGAAATTGAATCTCTCTCAATCAAGCATTTTAGCTAAAAGTTGGGACAAGAACGAAATTTCAATTCAGAGTTGGGACCGTTGCGTTGCGTTGCGTTGCTGTCGCCACAAGTCTAATCGCGATTAAAAAAGAAATTGTTAATTTAATCAATTGTGTTTGTTTATCTTTTGGAGTTCTGCCATTGTTTGTTTTAAAAAATGTTCATTGCTAAATGTTGTTTGTTTAAAATGCAAAAATACCATTTACAAGGAATTCGTATTCGCTGTTAAGATCTCAGTTGGAGACTGGCGGATAGGCCGGAGTTTGTTGAACGTTCAAGCCTTCGAGTGCTTGAGTTGGTATTGTTGTGTTGACAGTGAGCGGCGGCATGCCTGGTAGGGAAATTGGAGTCGCTACCGAGGTCTGTTGGACTTGTGGGTAGGATGCAAATGTCTGCATGTATGGTAGGCTGACGTTGGAGGAATTGGTTTGGTAGCCCGTTGGTGGTTGACTGGGAACGGGATAGTTGTTCGGATTGTAGAATTGTGGTTGCTAAAAGAAAAGGGCGTAATTTAGTGATGGTGACGAAAAAAATAGGAATCAGGGCATGTATTTACTTGCTGGGATGCGATGAATTGGTTTGAAGCGGCAGAGGTTGCTGTTGGTTCGTTATATCTTCCAGCCAGGGCTCCGATTGAAGCTGGGGGAGGTAGATTCGAAAAGGGTGTTTGCTGAGCAAACATGGGAATTTGACTGGGTGGTGGAACAGTTGATGTTGCTGAAATAGAACAAAGCAAATGATTTTCAAATTTAAGTTCTTTGTTAATCAAAACAAACAAACCAAGCAAATGTTTGCTCGTTTCATAGAAAACAGGTTAAATTTGTTTATCTCCGTCGACAAAAAAATTGATAACCAAAATACTCACCAGCAGGCGGTTGATTTTGAGGTTTGTCTGCTGAATTTTGTTGCGGTGGCATTTGTGGGGGAATTTGAGCTGCATCACTCGTTGGCGGTTGGAAGTATGAACTTGCACCGCTGCCGACTGCTGGCTCTGGCTGTGCCGCGACAGCATTAATCGGAGCTGCAGTTGGTGGCTGCGCAAAGTTCTGAGGTGGCAATCCGGCTGGATGTGGCGGTGCATTTGTGTTCGCTTGCTCTGCCGAATAAGGTACTGTTGTAGGCGTTGGCGTTATATGCAGATTCGCCAAGTTGTTGATGTCGCTTGGGGCCGTTGTTGCCACAGAAACTGGCGGAATACCGGCATTTGTTGGTGGCATTGTAAAAGCATTTGTCAGCGGAGGAATATAGGGGAAACTGGGATTGACCGAAGTAGGTTGAGACATCGGCGGCATAGGCTCTGGTGGTCTGGCAGCTTGCAGTGCCACATTGGTATTGACATTGGCGTCTGTCGTCGGTAGTTTCAAAGCCGATTTGGTTTCGCTGGATACAGCTTGAATAGGAATACGATGCAAGTATCCAAAGCCGATGCCACAACCCAGACTACCGTCGCCACCCCATTTCGAGTTCGGTTTGAGCGAGACTTCACGACAGGCATCATCTTCCACATTATACACGTAAATCTTGAGAATTTGATTCTCATGGGTTTCAATCATGGTAAAGAGGTCGTCGGTTTCGTGACGAATGGCATCGGCACCAATGATATAATCGGTAAATGCCCTCAAGCCAGCCGTTTCGGCTGGCGACGATGGATGCACCTCGAGGACGTGCCAAACATTCTCGTTAGCTCCTTCGAAAGAACAAAATCGAATACTCACACCCAAGAGCCCTTGACCACCCCACGAAGTACTTGGTGTAATGGAAATCTCTCGGACTGTTTGCGTCTTGCTGCTGTAGACAGTCATTTTGGTAACTTTATCTAGGTTTTGTTTGAGAAGTTCCTTGAGAGTGTCATTGTCCTGATCCA
Organism: Sphaerophoria taeniata; assembly: GCA_943590905.1. Classification (NCBI taxonomy): domain Eukaryota; kingdom Metazoa; phylum Arthropoda; class Insecta; order Diptera; family Syrphidae; genus Sphaerophoria; species Sphaerophoria taeniata. The sequence goes on along the minus strand of OX016540.1, from coordinate 18,467,061 downwards.
AACGGGTATTTCCGATTGCAACAATGAAATCGAAGAAAGCCTCTAGACCAGCTTTTTGGCCCGGTGAATTGTCTTGCACCTACATATTTTCAAAAGCAAAAATTATGTGAGACAAAATTTGTTATTGAATTTTTTGAGATGGTTTGAGGAACTTGAACATACTCTCAATACATGATAACCTTCGGTACCACCTCCAGGAACTTCTACACTATGTCCGGCACCCATTATTTATTTATTTAGTTTAGTTTTGTTCTATTAAATTAATAGAATTATACAAAAAATACGTGGCACTAATTACAAAAAGGTTTTTAAATTGAAAAATTTCCTGCAAATGACAATTGTATTGGCAAAAGTGACATTTTAAATAGGGATGACGTTGTTGTTGAACTGGATGGATTCATCGCATAAGTACAGTACTGCTGAAAAATATGGCGGAGCCACACGGAGATATTCTTGTTCTACTTTTTTACCATATTCTTCTCTTTTTTCTTATGTTATGCTATGTGTGAATTGGGCGTTTAAATATTAGGTCCGTTCTTTTACTTTTTGGGCAGGTTGTGTAAAAACTGTCAAAAATCATCCCCACTCCTCGAAATTTTGTGATTCACCTAAAAAGTAAAAGAACGCTTCACACCAAAAATCTGCCAAATGCACAAAATTATGTCAAACGTCAACAAAATTCAATGTACTTCTTATGGTTTGACAGAACTTACACAAACTGCCATAAGAAATTTTTGTGGCAAAAATCGGCAGGTAGGGGAAATATTTTTCTCCTCAAAAGTGACAGATTTAACCTCGATTGCGCCGAATATCGGATCTCTTTCAGTCCTCAATGGGATGTCATAAGACATTGCATATTTTTCAGTTGGAACTTCAATCATAAAGAATAAGGTCGAACTAATATAACAATCAAAGGACTTCCCAATATTTTAAAGAAACAAGAAACAGTGAAACTATTCCCTAACTTTTCATCTGTTCCAAGCAAACTAGGGGTCTCCATTGAACATTTCCGATGACAGGACTATCGTCCTAATAGAGACCAACAATCCAACATCCAGTCCATGATCCGGTCATCGCAGTCTGGATTTTTCGAACGGATCAAAATCCTGTCATCAAATTTGACATTTGTGTTGTATGTAGTGGTGAGCGTCCATTTTCCACAGACTTTTTGACATTCGAATTTCATTTCGTTTAATTTGTCGTCGATTGCGGTCATATGAACCTACATATTATTGTGACAAATGTGAAATGTGACATTTTGAGGTTGCTGATGGCAAGACATAATATGCCCAGTCAAAAAAGCACTGGATTGTGGATGAGATTGCGGAAGAGAAGTTGGATTGAATTTTACTCTTGTGGAGCCTCAGGGAAAAAATCCACATTTCCTGAAATCTTTCAAGAATTGTATACTTGTGTTCGACTGTAGACACATTTTGTTTTAAACTGTACCAAATTTCTTATCAGAACATGAAATATATTTATCTCATTTCCTCCACACGTACATTCTCATCATCTATGAAAACAAACATTTTCTTGTCTTTTTCACACTAGTGTACCAAAATATCTGATGAGACAGCTATCTCTGTTTTACCCACGGGGAATAAATTTAAAAAAAAAAACAAATACAATCACCGTTTTCATTTGTCAGTTCTTGTTGCGTTGCGGCGGCGGTCGCAAATCCGAATCGTTCGTTCACTTCACTTTAACTGTGGCTGTCAAAAAAATTTATTATGTGATTTTTTTTTCCCTTCATTCGTGTGTACTTTTCATAATCGTTGTGCGTGTTATTTTATTTGTTACGAATTTCACAAAATAAAGAAAAATTAAATTTCCACAATTGGAAAGGAAATTCCAATATAAAAAAAAAACAAACCTCTCTGGAGGACAGTGATTTTGTTTGAAGAGTGAACTAGGAAAAAAGTGAAATCAGGATTTGGTTTTCAATTTTCGTCGGAGAATCGTAGAAAAGTCCTTCATTCTTCAGAATGGCCGAGCAGAACGAAAAATTACTCCAAGAACTTTTGCGTCTTAATGGGAATAATAAATGCGCTGATTGTGGAAGCAAACGTAAGTCTCTGATTTCGATAAAGAAAATTAATTATGAAATGCAATAAGAATAGAAAATAAATGTTGGATAGATATTTCTTCAAATGTGATTTGTTTTATTAAAAAAAAGAAGACGAACCCAAGCCTAGGGGCGGATAAGTTTTTTTTTTTCGTTATCTACTTGACAACATCATTCGACAATGAGTTAAATTTGTTTTTAAGTGTACATAGTCTGATCGTGAGATTGTTGTTTTTTTGTTCTCACTTGCTATAAGTTGTTATTTTATTTACCCCGAAAGCTTCCCTTGGCGACACCCTGAAGACCGATTGTGTCAATACGCCGTCATTCGTGCCAAAATACAGAAAAGAAAATTTAAAAAAAAAATCTTGGCATAAGACGACAAAAACAGCCAATTCTTTGCAGGGGATGTTGTTTTGATTTTTAGCTTTTTTCCTCTCTAATTTACACGGTAACGTTTTTACTACACACGTTGACGACGGAGACGGACGACGACCACGACCGACGATAAGTACTTTTGTTTCTTGTGTGTCTTTTTTTGCTGTATTTTGTTTGGATTGCCTTTTTACAAATTTACAAATGTTCATTCATAAATTTTTGTAGTATGTAGTGGCATTGGCAGAAAACTTTAATCAATCATCTGTGCAAGGGAGATGGTGTGATTGTGTTGTGGTAGGATCAAGAGAGAAAAGCAAAGCTATACGAAAATGGCTTAACAAAATACTAGAGATAGAGTACAACTTGCTGCACCTTTGCTGCTTTTTTCAGATTTTAGAGATGAAGAGGATAGGCGACTAGAACCGAAATTTGTATGTGTGTATGTCATGTCCATAGAAATAGATAATAAAAATAAAAGCTTGCCGTAGTGTGTTTTTCTCTCATTGTTGTTTTTTGTATGAATAGAATGTAGGTCGAATTGGGCCGCGCCGCGCCACCCCGATTGAAAAGGGGTTGTGATGGTGGATTAAAGTGTAACTCATTGCACTGGATACTCTCGGTATCGGATAACCATGAATGACTGCCGCTGTGTGGAGAATCACAAGGGTTAATGCACTTTTGTATTAAGCATTAGGCATGATAATGGACTGTTTTTTTTTATTCTTGTTTTGATATAAATCAGTGTTATGGATTGAGAAATAGACAAGTTAATTGAAGATATGCATTTGTATTGTACATACACAAAGTCATGTTAGACTTTCATTGACATAATGACATCGACGTTCGGTACGGACCTTAACAATTTGACTCTCATCGGATTCCATTGAACTAAAGGTAAACAGTAATTAGTGAATTCCCTTTGGAAATGCTGAACTATCCGTTAAGCTTTTATAACTTTCTTATGGTGGAGCTACAGTCCAGGTCGGACCAGAACCTCATCCAACAAACGTCGCGAGCCAGCTCGGTCCCTAACTAGCTGTCTTCAGTTTCGCACGCCAAGTTGGTTCCGGTTCTCTCCAACCTATGTTCCACACCTGAGTCGCGGTCTTCCTCTTCTGCGACGTTCTTCCGGGTTGGATTCGAAGATTCTACGAGCCGGAGCATTATTTTCCATTCGCTCTACATAACCCAACCATCTAAGTCGTTGGACCTTAACTTTTCTTACTAGGTCAGTGTCGCTGTACAGCTCGTATAGTTCTTGGTTGAATCTTCGCCTCCATTCTCCAATTATGGAGACAGGACCAAAAAATCACTCGAAGAATTTTTCTCTCAAAGCAGCCCAAAGCGTTTTCATCGGATGTTGTCATGGTCCATGTCTCTGCACCATACATGAGGACCGGGATGATGAAGGTTTTTGTAGAGTGTCACTTTAGTTGCTCGGTAGAGGACTTTACTACTCAATCGCCTTCTAAGTCCAAAGAAGCAGCGATTGGCAAGAGTGATCCTTTGGTTGATTTCAGCGCTGGTGTTGTCGTCTGAGTTTATGGCGGAACTTAGTTAGACGAAGTCCTTAACTACCTCGAAGCAGTGCTGGGGGGCATTTTTTTCCGAAATCCCTTTAACCAGTCTCCAAATTACCTTTTTTTCCCACAGACCATTTCATTTTTCCCTTTTTATTTCCCACAGACAAAAAACTAAAAAAAAAAACGTGTGTTGCAAAACTTGCAAGTTGCGTTGGTTTTATCGTTTTTATTTTCCATAATCCAATCTTAAAAATTCTGGAAAAAGTGAACAAGGATGTTTGGAAGACTAGCAACTTTTGCTTTCTTTTTTTTTGGTGGAATATTCTTCCTCTGCTTGAAGTTTCATCCATTTTCTGCATAAAATCTATGTAAAATGCCAAGATAATGTTTAAGTTAGAACTATGAAATAATTTCTATTTATTTCCTAGAATTGAAAATATGTATATTAAATTATTTTTATTTAGAGAAATAGAATCCATCTTCTAATCTCTAATGAATATAAATTTGCGACTCAAAATGACAAAACTATCATCGAGATCGAACGTAAATATTAAAAAAAAAGCAAGCCGTTATAAGGAACAAGACTTTCCTTCTTTTTCTTTCCTTTAGTTTTCGTTCTTTATGGACAGCAGCTTGACTGTTTGCACTTACATTAGTTTTATTATAATGGATGTTAAATGTTCACACTTTTATTATCGAAACTAATTAAAACTTGGTGAAGATGTACTTTTTTTTTGGTTTAGGGCGAAATTCCCACAAAACCAGGCGGTTTTCCCTTTATCCCTTTTAGGGTCGAAATTCCCACAAAAAGGGATTTTTCCCACGATCCCCCAGCACTGCCTCGAAGTTAAATCTGTATATGTTGACGTTTGCTCCAAGACGTGGATGTTGGTAGTCCTTTCTTTTTGACAGCATTAACTTGGTCTTGCCCTCGTTAACCGCTAGACCCATCTTCCTGGCCTCCGTCTCAAGACTCACAAATGCTCCACTGACAGCACGCTGTGTTCTTCCAATTATGTCAATGTCGTCTGCGTATCCTAGCAGCTGGAGTCTTGAAAGATTGTGCCTCTGGTGTTGACGTTGGAGTTTTGCACAATCTTTTCAAGAATGATGTTGAAGAAATCGCATGACAGCGCATCGCTACATTGCTCCATATAATTGGTCCCTATAGACGCTGTCATACGCGGCCTTGAAATCGATGAAAAGGTGGTAGGTATCGATTTTAAGTTCTTGGGTGTTCTCCAAGACCCAAGGGCTTTCCGGGTCTGAAGCCGCACTGATAAGGACCTATCAGGTTGTTGACGAAGGGCTTCAAACGTTTACACAGCACGGCAGTCAAGATCTTGTTGGCGATGTTAAGGAGACTTATACCTCTGTAGTTGGTGCAGTTCAGTGGATCTCCTTTCTTGAGGATCGGGCATACGATGCATGCATTATCTTCGACACCATGTATTTTCATTGCAAATCTTTATTTTCGCCCAAACAACATGGGTTCCTTAAAGGGAAATCAACGACCACAAATTTAACTGAATTTGTTTCTTATGCATTAAACTCAATAGAAAGTAAAAAAGAAGTTGATGTTATTGCTACGGACTTTAGCAAGGCGTTCGATAAAATATCCCACAATATTATATCTTTCAAGTTAAAGGCTCTTGGATTCCCTCCTGGTTTCATTGAGTGGATGGAATCATACCTATCCGACCGTAAATATCGCGTTTTATTTAGATCTTCATTATCAGAACCATTTACTGCAAAATCGGGGGTCCCTCAAGGTAGTCATCTAGGCCCTATTATTTTTATTCTGACTATTAATGACGTAGAATCTGTGATTGAAAATTCCCAAGTTTCAATGTACGCAGATGACATGAAAATCTTTAGAATGATTTCTTCACCCGATGATGCTTTACCCCTGCAGGCCGATTTAAACAATTTCTATGTTTGGTGTCAAAAAAACAATTTAGAACTTAATGTTTCCAAATGCCAAACAATCACATATTCCCGTAAACGTTTCCGTCAGCAAACACGGGACTATTATATCAACGAATGTATTGTTCACAGAGTAACAACTATCCGAGATTTAGGTGTTATTTGTGATAGTGAGCTTAACTTTAGGACTCACTATGACAATATCGTAGCCAGAGCTAATTCTGCTTTAGGTTTCGTCAAACGTTGGTCTAAGGAATTTTCGGATCCTTATGTTACGAAATCTCTTTATACCACGTTTGTAAGACCTCTACTGGAATACGCCAGCCAAGTATGGTCCCCTTATCACCAAGTCCATATAAAGATAATTGAAGCAATACAACGCAGATTCCTCCGTTTCGCCTTAAGAGGACTTTCATGGGTTGACAATTTCAACTTACTGCCGTATCAAGAACGTTTGCGGCTTATAAACTTACAATCTCTAGAAAAACGTCGTGAAGTTGCCGATATTATTTTCGTACACCAAATTCTATCCGGTGCTACAGAATCTTCCACCCTCCTTGACGCAATGGGTATTAACGTTAACTCGCATTCTCTAAGATCAGTTCCCCAATTTCATCAAGCTCAGCACAGAACTGATTATGGAAGTAATGAACCAATAACGAGAATGTTACGAAAGGTTAACGAAAACTCTAATATTTTTGATTTCAACCATAGCAAGATCACACAAAAGAAGCTTTTATACTGTACTTCCTTAAACAACTAAAAAAATAAATAAATTCGTATATGTAGTAGAGAGAAACTGACTCTTTTTTCTTTTTTTTTTATTTTATTTCCTTTCTACGAACTTGACAAGTGTCTTCTACACGCTTATTTCCTTTTTTGTTTTGTTTTTAAAATTTTTGACTTTAAAATTTTAAAATTTTTGATTTTAAAATTTTGCATTTTTTCTTTTTTTACTTTTTGTAAAATTTTAAATTATTTTGTTTTTCCATTTTGTACCTGCTTGCATTAAGCAGTCCATAACTCTTATCTTCCTGATATTCGTATCGCCATCACTTTTTTTTTATTTATTACAAATAATTTCTAATTAAGTGCCGATACGACTAGCAACCGTAATTGCAATCGTACTCGGTGAAAATGGACCCCAGCGCGTGCGGTATCTGGGGGGGAAAGAGGCGTGGGAATAATAATATAATAATAATGCGTCGGGCATGCTTTGCTCCGACCAAATTTTGCAGATGAGTTGGTGCATGCTACTAACCAAATCATCTCTAGGTGCTATGCACAGTTCGGCGGCTAGCCCGTCTGCTCCAGCGGCTTTGTTCGACTTAAGTTTTTATATCGCTTTCTTCACTTCGTCAATGTCGGGTTGGTGGAATTGTTGGTCTGCTGCATCCAAATTGAACGGTTGTGTATTGCTGGCGGATTTTTGCTCCTCATCGCCATTATACAGCTTTGAAAAGTGGTCTTTCCATATCCTCAGCACTGACTGTGGTTCCACTACGATGTTCCCACGATGGTCTCTGCATGCTTCGGTTCGGAGTGTATAAGCCCTGGAGGTTTGTTTCACCTTTTTGTAAAACTTTCGAACCTCATTCCTGTTGTGAAATCCCTCTATCTCCTCGATCGCGCGCGTCTCATGCTCCCTTTTTTTTCTGAGAAGTTTATGCTCCTCTCTTCTTATCTGCTCGTAGAGCTCAGGAGCTGCTCGTGTCCTTCTTTGCAGCTCCGCTTTGTATGCCTCTTGTTTAGCTGCATGTGCTCGCCGGCACTCATCGTCAAACCAGGGGTTTCGTTGTGGTGGCCGTGTAAACCCTAGCACTTCTGATGGCTAATGGGCAGTGTTAGGTATAGTGTCCTAAATTATAATAAGAATCATATAATATAGTGACTATGGAAGTCTGAAAATTATTTACAATGGGTATTAAAAGCTAATTTCAAAAACCAAACCTATTTTTAAATTGAATCGTTTAAACCAATATCGCAGTATGTAGAGGTGGAAGCACCTCTAAGTTGCTATCGTTGTTCAAATACATAAATGGAATTGACGGACGCAGACTTACTGCAGTGTTAAAAATATGAGTGCGACCCATGGAGTCCACACGACTAACTTCCCAGTGTAGAAAAATACGTAAAAACCTTTTTTTTGCAAAATTTTTAGCCGATGCACCCCGTTGTAGTCCGTACACGCACGTTGGTTCAAAGTCAAATTCCATAAAACTGATGCTTTTAGGAAATACATTAAGTTTATTGAATAAGATCAGCGCCATCTGTCAAAAGTTGGTCGTACCAACTCGTGGACTCATGCACAACTACTTTGCACAGTAAAATACAGCCTATATTGTTCCTGAATATTGCAGTTTTCTATTAGTGAAGCAATTTTTTTAATCGGATTAGTATTTCCGTAAATTAATATTTATATGGCAAAGCAGCGTTTGGTGGGTCAGCTAGTAATCAAATATAGTCTATGATACTCCTGAATATTGTTTTTTTTCACACTAACTATAAGATTTTTTGCACTATTGTTGAAATTATTGCAGAAATTATCATAATTTTCATTATATTAGGGTTGTCTTAGATTTTTGATTGCCATTAAAAACCGCTAAGCCGATTTCGCACAAAACCTAATCAGCTCTTAACAACACAATGCCGCGTCGAATATGACCAATTTTATGACAATACGATGAGTGGTTCGCGAGATAATTGAGCTGAATAAACCAAACGCACGTCCGTACATACGCACATACGAACATACGCACATACGCAAATACGAACACACATACTCACACACAGACATCATCATAAAAAGGGTTGATTCGGATTCTAGTGACCTCAAAACATCGAGAAATGCGAAAATTGGAGTTTCACAAAATCGGCCCCATTACAATAACTTCCTCTGGGAAGTTAATAACACAAAAACAAAATATCGCAGTATGACAGTTCTTATTTAGTGATTTTGCTGATAAAAAAGTAAATGTCTAAAAACCATTATTGAAGAGCCAAGTTTTCTCAGTTCTCTTTTATGTTATAGATTAACTGTTAAGGTTTCAAAATACATATATAGATAGATAGATAGATAGATTTCTTCTTTATTTTTTTCAGTAATAGTTACAGTATTTTATAAAAAGAATACGGACGTGGCTCAGGTAGCCGTCTGCCGGTATTGACATTTGATTGCATTAACAAAATAATAAAGAAAATGAAATACATTTATACAATTTAAAATAAAAAGATTTAGAAAATAAAAAAGGTTTGAGTTAAAAATAAGTCATATGATACATTTTGTACATAGATACTGAGAATTACTATTTGAATAAACTTTTTAATATGAGATGACAAAGCGAGAAAGATGGAAGAGCAAGAATATTGAGTGAGCAATTTTAATGATTTGCAACATAAAGTCGATTAATTTTGAAATGATTTAAAACACAAAAATATTTAGAAGCTGTTGCGGTAAGATAACAGGCGTGCTTGCAGTATTTGAACAGACACTCCCAGCCCCGACTGCCATTCAAAATCTCGTAAAGACCATTTTGGTTGAGGAAGCTTTCGTTAAAATACAATCTTCTTATCTCCTGCAGCATAGGACAGACTGCGATGAAATGGTTCACGTTCTCAAGTTCCCTTCTGTTACATAGATCACAAGTTTGCTGTCTATCATTGCGATGCGGGATAAAATTGAGATCCAATAGTTCAACTCTCGCCTTGAAAATCACACTGATAATTTCCGCAGAAAAACAGTTATCGAAGTACTTGTTTCTTGTTAGCATTTGATGATTAAGATTTTTGTAGACTGCTCTGGATTCTGAAGAGCAGGCTCTGATGATATGTTGATTGAATATTTGTTCGTCAACCTTAGCAATCACCCTCTCAAACATATCTTTCCATTCTACGACGTTAGCTATAGACGTTGGCATTGCAAGGTTATGTGATAAGGCCATCTGATTCCATTCCCTGAAAGGAGAGGCGTTAGTTGGCGTTAGTCTTTCCCAGATTTTTCTGTGAAGACTGTTTTCATTTCTACGCATAACTCTGACAAGGTAGTCCGAGTGGGCTTTTAAATTTCGAATGTATGTAGGTGGTAAACCCGATTCGACATAAATGGCATACGTTGGTGTAGAGTTTGGTAGTCCAAACAAACGCTTAAAAAAGTATCTTTGCGTCTTCTCGAATTCCTCAATCGGAGAGATACCAAAGGCACTCCGTAGCACAAGCATGTGTTTACAGTTGCTACGAATATTTTGTATTTAGAAACAAGGTCAAAATTTGGATTTGCGAAAAGCTTTGGCCACATCAGATTAAGAGCAAGCTTGGCGTCTTGACTTTTCTGTCTGGCATGGGTATCAAAATTAAGATTGAAAGAGATGGTTATGCCAAGATATTTGAAATTTTGAACTACTTCTATGCTCTCACTTCCGATTTTCCAATTTTCTTCACGTTGTCTAGTGCGATTCCGACTTTCGAAGATCATAACTTTTGTTTTTGAAGCATTGATTTTAAGGTCCCATAAGTTGCAAAAAGATAAGAGTTTGTTTAATTGTAGTTGGAGAGAGAAAGGGTTATCTGCTAGCAGAACCAAATCATCTGCATAGAGTAGCACTTTTATAAGCTGGCCAGCAAAGCTTACTCCTCCTGGAAGAATATCTACTATTCCATCAATATATAGTGAAAAGAGTAATGGGCTAAGTATACATCCCTGCGGAACCCCTTCAGATGTGCTAAACCATTCAGACATATTGGTGCCATCCCATACAGCTGCACTTGATGTGGCGATTAGTTTTGAATAAACTTCTAAGAGCTTCCTAGAGATTCCCATTGATGCCAATTTATATATTAATGCTTGCCTGTTCACTGTGTCAAAAGCTGCTTTGAAGTCAACAAAACAGACGTACATCTTCTTTTTGTTTTCGATGAACTTTCTCGCTATGCTAGTCAGTGCAAAGATATGGTCTGTTGTTGAAAAACCGGAGCGAAAGCCAGCTTGGAATGCGCTAAGTCGGTTAGTGTTTTCTACCCATTGGGAGAGTCTATTGTAGAGAATCGATGCAAAGACCTTCCGAAGTGAATTAAGTATCGAAATTCCTCTGTAGTTTTCCGGCTGGAGTGGATCACCCTTTTTAAAAATTGCAAAAATAATCGCTTTCATAAACGAAATGGGTGGACAAGCATCATTGTATATTTTGTTGAAGAATTCTACCAGATAAGTTTTGAGTTCTTCCGTGCTGTATTTAAAAAATTCTAAAGGGATCCCATCACATCCTGGAGCTTTGTTGTTCTTTAAAAGCGTGAGCGTTAATTCCAGCTCTCGTAAATTGATCGGGCAGTCCAGTTCAGGAACTTGTTCAAATTGCAATGCGTAACTGAAGGAGTGCAGGCTCTCGTCGGCTGTCAATAGAATTTTAAAGTGAGTTGCTATTGTTTCAGCTTCGAGATAGTTCCTTGTGTAATGGTAACGTGGACTCAGTTCAAATATACTATGCCAGAATTCTTTAGAATCTCTCGCTTGATTGATTTTGTTCGCAACGTTTTTCAGATATTGCAATCTTTTTTGTTGGCATAGCTGTTTATATTCCCTGTTAGTTCGTAAGTATAAAGTCTTGAACACCTCAAGGTTATTAGATCTAAACAGCTTTAAATATTTAAATGACAGATTTCGAAGCTTTATGCAGTCTTTGTCGAACTAAACACATTTAAAGTTGTATGAAACGGGGTTATTTGGGTTTGATCCAGCATTACGGACAGCTCTTGTTATGCTTTCCTCAATTTCATCGATATTTGTAAGCATTTGTACCGGAAGATGACTGCACTGATGGTTAAGTAATGATTTGTACCTCTCTGCCTTGCTTTCAACCCATCGAAGCTTCTGAATAGCATTAGAGCTCATCTGGTCGACTTCTTCACTAAAGCGCGCTTTTAAAGCTATAGGTAAGTGTCCTGAATAGTTTGCATTGAGAACCTCAAAATCGTCAACTGAATCCAACCATTCACCTGATATTGCACAGATGTCTATAACTGATTGTCCTTGTCCGCTTATGAACGTATGCTCACCATTCTTGTCACCTTTTGAAACTCCGTTTACCACAAAAAAGCCATACATATATAAATTAAATTGTTTTTGAATAGTGAAAACTTTCATATGTCATTTTCCGGTATTTTCCGGCAGCGACGACGATGAAAACAACCAACAACACTGAACACACTCAATTCGAATTAAGGTCAATTGAGAATTTTGTTTAGATTTCAAATATTTTGATCTTCATCATGACACAGACACGACGACGACAACAACAACAGACAAGAAGAAAGATGAACGAGCTAGATTGTTGTCATTTAATAGAATAAGATGTTGTTGAGCTTGTAGCAGAAGTTTGATATAGTTATTTAATAGACCAAATAAATTGCTACAGAGACAGACATCAACATCAAAACAGCAACACTATGGAATGTCTGTAAATGTAGGCGTTGAGACGGTGTTTTTTCCATCACCAAGTGTAAAGTGTCACACTTAAAATCGACCAACAACTATAATACGTGAAGCAGCAAATCTAAAATTAATAGAAAAAAAAACAAAAAAACAAAACACTTTCCTTATTAATGTTGACCAATGACCAATATACATGTCGGTACATATACTCATGTTTTGCAAGCAAACAAATGACGTCAACGAATATTTTTTTTATTTGTTTGGTTTTTCTTCTGAAAATGAGTCAATTCAAACATAGAGTTTTTGTAATAAAACAATAAAATAAAAGAAAAGCAACACAAGTTTGCTTTTGGTTTTGATAACTGCATTCAGCTTTTAGTATTCGAAGAAAAAATGCTATCAAGTTTGATTTAGAGAAATGATTTGAAGATTCAATGTAAAACGTACGTTTTTTTATAGCATAACAACTGTAAAGAGTTACTATACTCTGTCCGATAAAAATTGGCAGTACAGGCCTTATGGGAGAGCTTTTTAAAAATCAGTGACGCGCTGTTCTCTACACCATACCCAATTGAAGGGAACTCCTTTAAAAAGTTTTATAAAACACACATGAATTTTAGATGGCATCCGACGTGGAGCCCATAACGACCTGCCTGGCACACACACGAGCATGCACTGATCGTTCTCTGCTGCTTTTCAACCCTCATTAAATCACACATATTCAGAGTTGCCTTTTTCTATTTGGTAACTCACTTCGTATTTTTTTCTTACTTTTTCAATGGATTTCTGTTGAGGAGCTTTTGCTTTGAGAGCTTTTTAACGATGAGAGTTATCGAGTTGTGTTTGACTTTTGCATTTTTTTTAAAGTTTTGCAAATCAGTTAAAATGCAGTTATAAAAATCAAAGCCATTTTATTTGAGGAACAATATTATTTGCGTAGATTCTCGTACCGGGCGGTAGGTTTGTTGATTTTGCGAGTTATTTTTGTGCATTATTGTGATAATATTGTTGTGCTGTTGTTGTTCTATTGTTGTGTGGTTTGTTTTTTCTTGTAGTGCTTTTGTTGTGTTGTTTGTATATTATCTTTGTGATTTTGTTGTGCTGTTTGTGTTTTATTGTTGTGCTTTTGTTGTGTTGTCCAAAATGGCTTCAACATCAAAATGCTCAAAGGACTTGAGTGCCGAAAAAAAGAGATAGTTGAGGCGACAAAATCAAGAATGGCAACCCTTCAGTTATTTCATTTAGCTTTTTCGAATTCAAAATGCGCATTACGGCAACCCTGTAAGAGCTTTTTTGAGAAAAGTACTTATGGGTATTAAAAAAGTACAAACGAGATGCAGATATCCCTATCTTCCCTGTACTGCCAATTTTTATCGGACAGAGTATATTACTACACATATTATAAAGGGTCCGCCATCTAACGTTTTTTTTTCCTTATTTCCTCATGTCTGATTATACAGATAATTAGTTTTATCCTTCCGCTGAACGAATATGGTTGTGTCATTGAATAATGTCGTTTTCTATTGGTCGTCCAGAAGCATTCGGAAGAGTCCAGAAGTCTTCTGAAACCATTTCATTGGACTGACTGTGACAGAAAGAAGACGTGAGTGAAGCAACAAAAATTTAAAATTTTTTGCCTTTGCTGTCAAACTTTGCCTGCGCTGTCATTTTGCTGAGCTGTAATTGGTCCAATGTCCATAGAATTTATTTGTAGTTTCATCTGTCAAAAAGACAAAAACTCGAGTTCAGGGGCGCATTTATTTTTGTTGGTGATCGTTAGGCTCTACACAATTTCTAGTGCACTTGATCAAGTTGTTCATAGAATGCGCTTTCGAATACGACCCGAAAAAGCACAATAAATATGATGAATTAAGGATGAAAAATGAAGAAAATGTAACGAAGAATAAAAAAAAAAAAAAATCGTGCATGTACACCTTGAACGTCAAAACACCATTAAGTCCAAAAATAAAATTGATGCACAATCGATATCATCTTGATTCAATAAAATTTCGCTTGGCGCCCCTGATATTAACCATTCAACTGCAGACCAGCCCTGTTGTAATGCGTTTGTGTTTGTGAAACTCACACTACTTAGAAAAATGCTTCACTTTTTCATAAGATAAGACCCCTTCCTGTACTTCTTATTCAATGGGTTGTGTATACGCTTGAACAACGCTGGGACAGAGTATATCTTATAATGAGTAGGGACACTCTCCACGTGGTTCATTTTTGTTTACATTTTTGGATCCTGGTAGGTCTCACGTACACGAGAAATAGACGGCAGTAAAAGGTGTTATAGTAAGAAGGAGATAAAACAAAAGGAGCATTGTTTTGGCAGTTGTCATAGAAAACTTGTTCATTCCAACCCTCAATTAGTGTGACCACGTTCATTCAAATAAAACATGTTAGAAGGGTTGATAATTGAAGTTTAAGGCCGTGTGCGAATTGGATGAATTGTGGTTAAAAAATAAAAATGGATGAATTTTTTAACCACTACTGTCATATTTTAACCTGCTCAGCAGCTAGTCAAATAATGCGAAGTGTCAAAATTTAACCAAACGTCAAGTTTTAACCCATTTTTAACTGAATTCGCACACGGCCTAAATCGTAAAATATTATACAGTGCCTTGCATAAATATAACCGCACCTGAAAAAATGCTTTTTATAGAAAACCTACAATAGGAGTGACTCCTTACTATTTTTGTATTGAGTTGCATCGCTGATCAAGCAAATTGAGAAGAAAATAAAGTACCGTTATTACCGTTATTCGAGTATGCCATTTGGAATAACGAGATTTTAGTGTAGATTAATAGAAAGTCACTTACGGTTTTCCAATGCCGATTCATGTTTTGGCGGGCAAATTCCAATCTTTTTTGTTTGTGGGCTGCTGTTAGATTTGGAGCTGGCACCATTTTGCCCCGAACAATCACTCCACTGCTTTTTAAAGCACGAGAAATGGTTGAAATCGAAAATCCTAAACCCAATTCGTCACGAAATTCCGGCAAAGAATGCACCGAATTGGATGCAGGATTGATTAAACGCCGCTTGTCGCGACGTGTCAGCTTCTGCGGACGCCCGCCCGGGTCTTTTGTCCCATAAGATTCTGGATCTTTTAAAAAATTTCGAACGACACGATCCGATCGTGAAATTCGTCTTCCAATAGCCCTAAGACTTAGGCCGCTTGACCGAAAAGCCAAGATTTTGCTTTTTTTCAATTTCGCTTAAGTGCGTACCACGTGGCATTGTTGTTTTTTATTTGAAAGCACTTGACTGAATGCAGCTTCAGAAATTTGCATTGTGCGGTTATATTTTTGCAATACATCAAAATCTGTTTTTAATTTTTAAACACAAGGAAAGGAAATAACGGTACTTTATTTTCTTCTCAATTTGCTTGATCAGTGATGCAGCTCAATAAAAAAAATATTAAGGAGTCACTCCTATTGTAGGTTTTCTATAAAACGCATTTTTTCAGGTGCGGTTATACTTATGCAAGGCACTGTATCTTACGAAGTCATAGCAGAGTGAAATATTTATATTTTGCATTCTTTATATGGCTTTGTAGGTAAAAAATAAACAATTGCTTGAAATGAAAAATAAATAATCGAGAAAATATTCAGTAGTTGTTTTTATAGCGTTTTCAAAAAAAAAGTTATTTGGCGGACCCTTTATAAACTTCTATCTCGTTTTCCATTGTTAAATGCCGGAAATAGTCTAGACTCTACACTTAAACAATCAGAAGTTAAGTATCGGATATGTGAAGAAACATTTTGGTTTATTTAGATTTCACAAGGCACAGGTGTAAAGGTTTTTTTTTTTCAAGAGACGTTTCCTTTTTCTCAAGTTTTTATCTGCCAGTCGCACGATGTTATGGTCACCAATCATCTAAAATGCTCTGGGGTGTGAGTCTGGGAACGAAACAATGAATTGGATTAGAAGTTACAGACAAGAGATCATTTATGAAAATGAGAAAGAGGGTCGGAGACAAAACGGAGCCCTAGGACACACCAGCATTTATATTGTGGGTTTCAGACTGGAACCCGTCCAATACAACTTGTATAGAATGCACGCATTTTCGATAAGAGAGCCTGGTGCCAAACGCTATCAAATGCCTTTGCAATAATCTTATATTCTCCAAAACGATATGTAAAGTTTTGTTCCACTGTTCGGTGAGATAAACCATCAGATCATCAGTGGACCTGTTGCTGCCGTACTGCCGGTCATTAAGAAGCTTTCTGTCTTCGAGACCTTAGAAGGAAGGGACGTAAGTGCAATCGGACGATAATTGGAGGGAGAAGAAGATTCGCCTTTTTTGGGTATAGGCTGGACAAATGCTGTTTTCCAACTACTCGGAACGAGCCCAGAAGAATAGGATGGATGGAAAAGCTTACGCAAGGGTTTTGTCAGCGTGGAAGAACACCTCTTCAGAACAATAGCGGCGATACCATCCGGGCCAGCGGATTTGTGTATGTTGAGATCTTTTAGGACCCTCGCTACAGCACTGTCCCATGAATTCAATGACGCGTTCAAGAACTGGCGGAGTCATGACACTCTCCGGCAGCGAAGAGTTGTAGGCGAACTGCCTAGCAAAAAGGTTAGCTTTCGCAAGAGAGCTAACCACTGGAGTGTCATCATCAACGAGCGTTGGGACTGAGGAAGAAGAAGAATTCTTCATATTTTTTACACAGGACTAAAACTTTTTACTACCTTTGGGACATTGCAGTATTTTTTGCCTTAGTTTTTGGTCATGTAAAAATTTGGTCCGACGAATATGGACATTGCAGGCCTTCCTGGTGTTAGCTGTAAGGCTTTGATCTAAATTCCTTCTTCCTTATTTTCTATTCCTTGTTTCGGTCCAATAAAAGTGCACTATAGTATTAAAGTCTAATTTTCTTTAGTTTTATTTTAGCTGTGTTTTATTGGGAACTTAGCTTAGCTTAGCAATAGAAATTCCAATAAAACGCTATAGTCAGCTTTGAATTAAGTTTCGTTCACCAGAATGTCAAAAATCGAAATATTCCAAACGCCATCTTTACACCTATCTGAAACAATTTTTTTTACATTGAGTTGCCATGGTGAAAAACTATTTTCAAATATCGAAAGCTTTCAAACGCCATCTTGAGACCTATCTGAAACAATTTTTTTTACATTGAGTTGCTATGGTGGAAAACTATTTTCTTCAAAAGTTTTTGACATTTGATAAACGAGAAACACAACGAAAAACTCAAGTGTCGAATTGCTGAAACCTTATCTTCAGGAAATTGCTAACTAAAATTGCTAACTTATTTTTACTTAGCTTTCGGTTGTTGTTGTTTGACATGTAATTCCTATTGCTAAGCTGAGCTAAGTTCCCAATAAAACACGGCTTTTATTAAAGTCTAAGTTTTATTTTAACAATGATTCTTGCGGGTACAAAAGAAAGAATAATGCGTGAAACAGATTAAACCAGCAACAGCACCAGCACCGTCAACAGCAAACAGCACGCTGGCCAGCAAATATTTTTCAAACACATTGCCACCAGCACCAGAGGTGCGTTTTTGCGCTGACTACAATCAACTATAATCAACAATGGTTGACTATTTCTCGTTTTTGCACGCCAATAGTTACGATTCGTAATCACAATTGTCGTTTTTGCGGTCTGTGTTGATGTGTCAAATCGTAACTATCTCTAACTATTTCCAATCCATCTCAGGAGGTGAGTTGAAAGTGGTTGGTGTGTCAAAGTGTGACACAAAAACTATAGTCAACTATCGTCAGCGCAAAAACGCACCTCAGCGACGTCATTTCATCTGTTTTGACATTTCGTTCTCCTTGTTTTCATGTTTGTTTTATTTTTTGTTGTTTGGTGCCTCTGAATTTTGTACATTGAAAGTTGTCAGCAATGGACCAGCAACAGCAAATTTAGGACTTTGACCAAACGTTGCTGTTGACGTTGCTGGTTTATTCTGTGTCGGACGATTAAAATACATGGGTTCTAAAACAATGGCCGCCGCTGTTGCTGGTGCTGTTGCTGTTGCTGGTTCAATCTGTTTCTCGCTTAAGACTAATTTATATTTCGAAAAGAAAAGAAAGAACTCTGTTGCAAACGTCAAACAACATCGATGACGTTTTACTCTTCGAACATGAGTCAATGATGTTTGACGTTTTGAGGGGTAGCTTACATTAGAACAAAAAAAAATTATAATAATAGGATATTTCGTGGCTGGATGACATATTTTATTTTGTTCTTTTGTTTCCAGATGTCGAATGGGCCTCTTACAACATTGGTATTTTTCTATGCACCCGCTGTGCTGGCGTGCATAGGGCAATGGGCGCACACATATCCAAAGTCAAGCATTTAAAATTGGACAAATGGGAAGACAGTCAACTCGAACGAATGAAAGAAGTTGGTAATCAAAGGGCCAAAATCAAATATGAATACCGAGTGCCTCCTTGTTATCGGCGACCCTTCGAAAACGATCCGCAGTAAGTTGAGACAAATGATTATTCAAAATACAATTTGCATTTAAAAGTGATTTTTGTTTTCAGAGTCTTGATAGAACAATGGATACGAGCCAAATACGAGCGTTTAGAATTTTCACAAAACGGTCGACCCAGTTACATATCGGGACACATGGAAGGTTTCCTTATGAAGCGCGGCAAAGAAGACAGCCGCTATCAACCGCGCAAATTCATTCTCTCCGAATCCGATGACACCCTAAGGTATCACGTCAAAGAAAGCAAAGATCCCAAAGCTATACTCCGAATATCCGAACTCAATGTTGCATTTGCGCCAAGAAAGACAGGCCATCAGAATTCCTTGCAATTGACATACATGAAAGACGGCTCAACGAGGCACATTTATGTTTACCACGACGACCCGGAGGTCATCAATAACTGGTATATGGCAGTACGATGTGCCAAATTGCATCGATTGCAAGTTGCATTTCCCAGTGCATCTGAAAGTGAATTAACACCATTGCTAACGCGAGATTTCGCCAAAGAAGGCTGGCTACTAAAAACTGGTCCAAGACCATCGGATGGCTATAAAAGACGATGGTTCAGTTTGGACAATAGAAAATTAATGTATCATGATGATTCAATGGATGCGTATCCAAAGGGAGAGATCTTTCTGGGCCATAACTTGGATGGGTATAGCGTGAGGGTGGGTGTTCCGATTGGTGCTAAAGAACAACGATATAGCTTTACATTGTTCACGCCCGAACGAACGTACAATATGTGCGCCTATAGTGATAAGGAACGCGAGGATTGGATGAATGTTATTCAAACGGTTTTGGAAAGGCCATTGACGCCGCAGGATAGTTCAAGTGAGTGTGAATTTAATGTATTTATTAGGTTTTGTTGAGAGCATTTGCTGCAAGCTTTTCTATCTGAAATGTCAAGTCATTTAATTATAATCCTCTGGTGACTGACTATAATCACCGCTACGCCGATAGCTCCGTGATATAAATCTTAAATCAGTCAATGGTTCTTCTTCTTCTTAACCCCCGCTCACAATCCATGAAGGATCTCAGCCTGAGATACTGCAGCCTTCCATCGGGAACGGTCCCTCGCATGCACTCTCCAGTCGCCGAAACCAAGCGCTCTGGCATCCGCAGTCACTTGGTCCTTGTACCGTAGGGGTATTCCTTGTCGTCTCGAACCTGGGGGCTGCGATGAGAAGACTTTCTTGGCTGGAGCGTTGTCGTCCATTCGCTCGATGTGACCGAGTCAATGTAGTCGTCTTTCTTCGCCTTGTGGACTACATCCACATCTTGGTACAGCTCGTACAGTTCGCGGTTGAACCTTCTTCTCCACTCGCCATCGTCACATACGGGACCGAAAATCCGTCGAAGAATTTTTCTTTCGAAAGTGCTGAGTATCAATTCCCCTTTTTTACTTATCGTACAACATTCGGTGCCGTAGAGCACGACTGGTAAAATCAAAGTTTTGCATGGCAGACACTTTGTCTTTCGAGTGAGGACTGAGGAGTTTTGAACGCAGTTGTTTCGCCAAACCGAAGCAGCAGCGGTTCGCTAGGGTAATTCTTCTTCGGATCTCCACTAAGATGTCGTTTGTGGGATTGATGTTTGTTCCGAGGTAGGTGAACTCCTTAACTACCTCGAAATTGCTGCTACCAACAGTGACGTTTTGTCCTAGGCGGTGGACAGATGTTGCTTTGTTTGTTGATAGCATGTACTTTGTTTTGTCCTCATTCACTTCAAGACGAACGAGCTTCACCTGTTCTTCAAGGCCTCAAGCACATTTCTCTTGGATCGACCGATGATGTCTATGTCGTCCGCATAGCCTAGGAGCTGGGTGGTTTTGTTGAAGATAGTGTTTTCCGTGCTCACACCTGCCTTGCGCGCTATCTGCTCCGGGACTATGTTAAAGAAATCAAATGACAGCGCTTCTCCTTGTCTAAACCCTGCGCATTTTTGAAACAACTCGGATGAACTGTTACCCATTTGCACGCAGGGATATGCCTCGGTAGTTTTTACAAGACATAGGATCGCTTTTTTTGTAGATGGGGCGTATGGAGCTTATCGACCAGTCAGTTGGCCAAGCATTCTTCCTCCCACACTTTGGTGATGACCTGGTGCATGCGGTTTATCAAAACACCTCCTCCTCATTTAAAGAGTTCCACAGGTATGTCATCCGACCCGGCGGACTTGTTATTGTTTAGCTTTTGACTGGGGACTGGGACTGGGACTTCTTTGCCTGGTCTTGCTTCCCTTTCGTCATTAGCTCGCTCGACATTATGCGAATTCAGCAGCTGTTGGAAGTGCTGCTTGAAAACATCTACAATTCCCTGTGCTTCGGTGACTAGGTTTCCTTCACTGCTTCGAAGAGCCTGTGCCCCGGTTCTGAAACCAAAAGCTAATTGCTTCGACCTTTTAAAGAAACGCCGGATGTTGTCTTTGGCCCGAGACTCTTCTAGATCTTCGAACTGAGAAACTGCGGATGCTCTTTTCTTCCTTCGCAGGGTATTTTTCTCATTTCTTTTTTTATGTGCGGTACTCTTCTCTTGCTGCCCTTGTTTTCCGTTGCAGCATCTGCAAACGTGCACTTTCCGTCTCTCTTTTCAATATCGCGCACTCATCATCATACCACGGGTTCCTTTTCGGGGGTGGGTGGTAACCTATGGTGGTTTCGGCTACATTTTTTTATTATTTCGCGATAGTGGTTCCACAAGGTGTTGACGTCTGTGGTATTTGGGAGGACGGCGGAGAGTCGCTCACTCAGGTGCTCACTGTAGTCTCTGGCATTCTCCGAGGTGCTAAGGCAACCGATGTTGAACTTCTTTCTTTGGGCCGCACGTGTTTTTTTTTTCATTTGATAATCGAGCTCTAAACTTAACCACTACCAGAAAGTGGTCAGAGTCGACATTTGCTCCTCGGAAAGTGTGCACGTTCAGGATGTTGGATGCGTGCCTTTCGCCGATTAGCACATGGTCGATTTGGTTGGTGATTCGACCATCCGAAGATCGCCAGGTTGCTGTGTAGATCTTTCGTCTTGGAAACCTAGTGATACTTATCACCGTATTACGAGCTGCAGCAAAGTCGATTAATCGGAAGCCGTTATCTGTTCTAACTTCGTGGAGGCTGTGCTTTCCAACTAATTGTCTTCCTTCCCGATTTTTGCATTGAAATTGATTTCTGAATGTCAATGGTTCTATTAAATTTTAATTGAAATACTCTTCTTTCTTTATTGCAGTGTCGGCTCGATTAATACGAAAACGTACTGGGACCACTGCGATGAGCATGTTCTCAGGGAGATAAAACCCAAACTCTCCGATTACCTTAAATGTAAACAAAACAAACAAAAAACTGAAGCTACCACTACCACACTCAATAGCAATAGTTTTCACTTTTAAAATAAATTATTTTATATAAACAAAAATAATAATTAAAGTAAGGCAACTAAAACAACACAACAACTACTACTACATACCTACATTTATATTGTTAATAATAATAAACAAAAACTGATTGAAAATCGTGTTCGTTATACCTTAAACATTGTTATTGTAAAAAATAATTATATAAACGAAAATCTATGTATACAAAGCATAACAATTGACGTTTTTCTTTTTTACCTCTGAGCAGATTAGATCAGATCACGGATGTGTCAAAGCGAAGCCCTGAGCAGATCATATTCAATGTCCTCCGATTTAATAAAGAAACAAACCTGAGCACTGAAATGTAATACTTTTTACTTATTATTATTTTAACAATTTTTTGTTTACCTACGCGCGACTGTCTTGGGAATCCATTTTTGATTTTATGTTTGTTTTTGTCTGTAAAATCCGAAAAAAACTCAGCTCAGCTATCTGCTCCTGAGAAAATAGATTTAACTCAGAGCATGAATTTTTTTTTTTTAACAGATTTTTTTTGACAGCTCTGTTATCTGATCTGATCTGCTCAGAGGTAAAAAAGAAAAACGTCTAATGTATTTATATAAAGTTTATATTATAAACAAATTGAGCTTTGGCGGCTCATTATTATACCATTGAACAAATGTTTAGAAAAGCTAAATGTAAAACACAAATGAAAATGTTAAACAAATGATTAGTCGTGTTCTGTACTGTTTTACTTGTTTGTTTTTGTTTTCAAAATGCTAAAAGTTTTAAGTAGAAAAGAAAAGAGCTTTCTCGTTGTTATATAAAGGGGTTTTCAATAAGGGCGGGTAGAAGTGATTCGAAGCCCAACGGCGTTTGACCTCCTGGGTCAGTTGGATCTTGTACAGGTGTAGGCCCAAGTCCCGACGCAAAATTCGCCAAGTTGAAGTCTGCGAAAAGCCGTGTTATTGTGCACGGCCAAGAGTAGACTGCCTCGGGTTCTAATGTACACGTTCAAGGACCGCGGCGATGTTCTCGGCCGATCTTGCGTTCCTTGAACGTACGGGTGTTGGCTGATTGTTTAATGAACCGGTCGTCTCAAATTTTGCCACCAAACGTTGAAGAGTCGAGACTGTGAAGGACCACCACGCGTAAAATGGGCCCAATGCGCGAGTAATAAAAAAAAAACAATAAACAGTAACAGTATACGTCGGTGGTCAAACAACTAATGCACCTTTTTATTATATTCATAGAAATTGTTATTATTTATTAATAATATACATGTCAGCACTTTTCATGGGAATGGAAATTGAATGCAATTCGATCCATGCAATGTCCGTTCCCATGAAATGAAAAATTCAGAACCGGCTGGTTTTGGTGAATTCGAGCTCTGCGGTGTCATCGTTAATTTTTGGTTTGACGATGACCTCGCTTAGCTCCATACAGTGGGTGATCAAATTCTTACGGCCACTAGAAAAAAAAATGATTTTTGTAAACTTAAAGGCACATATCTAACTTTTTTAAACCACCCTTGGCGGCTATAACCGCCAGAACCCGTTTTGGCATGCTTTCAATACATTGGAAGCAATTATTTTGTATGTTATCGCTTCTGTGTCACACTTCAATAAGTTTTTCGATTAATTCCCGCTTATTAGTGATTTTTTCTCTGTCTAACTCCCTCCTCCCAAAGATTTTCAATCGCATTCAAATCTGGAGAGTTCCCCGGCCATTCTAGAGCCTCCACACCTCCAAAAAGGCAATCACTTGTTTGGCCTTATGACAAGGTGCAGAGTCGTGCATGAACACATAGTCGCCATTTGTGGCAACATTTTCGTCCTTAGTACTTCAATATACTGGTCCTGTCGCATGGTTCCTTCAACGATATAAAGCCGCCCAGTACCTTTTCCGCAGATAACTGACGAGACCATAATCCTTAGTGGATGCTTAACAGCTTAACGCGTTCCACTACGCATTGTTTTTTTTATATTTTTCGTCTGGTCTTCTTCTCACAAACTGGGCCTTATCCGACAAAATCTGCACTGTGTCGACTCGTCAGAAAAACAAACCTACAGGAAAACAAATTTGCCAGATTAATCGAAGAAAGCCAACTAAATAACTGAAAGCGTTATTACATTTAGCCAATCTTCTGATGTCCAGTCCTTGTGTAGTTTTGCCCATTTATGCCGTTTTTCCATCATCGTTTTTGTGAGAAGTGGCTTTTTTGCTGGGCGGCAACAAGTAAAACCCATGTCTTTGATGCGTCGTCGGACTGTCATGTCTGATATTTTGATTCCTGATTCGTGAATCAGATGTGTAAGAATTTTACGTGACTTTTTCCGATTTTGGACGCATATTTCTTTAATTTTGCGCTCGTCCCGTGGTGTTGTGGCTTTTTTTTTCTCCCAGATTTACCGGTTCTCTCTGGGGAAAGACCGACTTTTTCACGAATTTTTCTTTTTATTTTGTCCACCGACGACTTTGCTAGTAGCAAATTGCTACCCGTGCAACAGCTGCAATTTTCCTCTGCGAAAGCTCTGTGTGCAATAGCAGAGTCTTAATTTCAGAAATTTTTGCCGGCGAGAGTACCCATTGCTTAAAACATGTTGTTCCACAAAAATTCACAACACAACAAAAAACTCAAACTGAATGCACACAAAGTGAAATTTTAAAATAAATAACACATATTTATCAAATTATACCGATTTCAAATAAGTAGGCTTTGATTTTTCCCAAAAAAGCCATTTAAAAATTTGAAAAAGCAAAAAAGCACAACCTACTAGAAATGATATGTCCACTAAGAAAGGGGGTTACCAAACAAATCGGAAACATTTGAATCGTCGACTTTCATAATTTTTAAAGATTATTTGTTAAAATATAGTTTAATACAGTAAGCCATTTCTTCGAACCAAATCCTGAAAATAATTTTTTTTATAGTGGCCGTAATAAGTTGATTACCCACTGTAACTTCCGCAACGCTTGCGTTAACGAACACTCATGTTGATAATAAAGTTTTATCATTTGAATTTTGAACGTGCTGTTCAATGGTGTAACTTGCCATGATGATTTGGCATAAACAACTGAATAATAAAAAAAAGATTTGACAGATGTCACCAAAACAAAATGGCCGCAACGGGGCGCCAAAATCTACCCGCGCCAATTGAAAAACCCTTCATGATATTTTGTTGTTTCATTTGTAACTGTAGTTATTGTATTAAAGTAATTAAAAATATTTGTTTAGGCATATCAATATTACAACAACAATAAAATTGTGTTTTAGAAAATAAAAGAAAAAAAGTACACTTCACATTTTAAGACATATAGTAAATTAATAAATAAATAACTTGTTAAAGTATAGACAAATTTATAGATTTAAACGAAATACCTTAAATACGACAGCACATTACAGGAATATTTATACAATTAAAAAATATAAATTTATAACAAATTATATAGAAAACCAACAATAGGAATACGGTTTTAACAAGTGGTCCAAATCTCTTGAGGCAACGATGATGGGCTGGGATAACAAACAGTCTATTGTCTTGATTCAAGTGATCTAAGCCCAAAATTAGAGGTTGCTCAGCTGAATATTGTCAGCTTAACATTCACTGCCCACCACCTTCTCCATTTTAGACTTCATATTCTATAGACATTCATATTTCATGTATATTTTGAAAGTTTAAAACAAAAACACATTTAGCATAAACTTAACGATATTTATAGAATAGGACTTTAATTTTTTGTTGATAACTTTTGATTCTAGACAAATTGTAACGTTTTTGTTTAACTATTTGTAACGTACCTATTGTAATTTTATTTAAACTATTGTTGCTGTTTTGTTTAAAAAGAAATATCAACCAATATGCATTGTTTTCATAATAAATTTATTCGATTTTCCGAACAATGACAGCGAGTTCTGAAATGTCCGAAAATGATCTTCATTTCGTTTTGAGTGCCAACCACCTTGGCCTGGCTACATGTACATATCTACAGAAGAACGCATAGAACACAAATACAAAATACAATATCGCTGACATCCATTTCGGGCGTTCACTCTCTTGATTCAAGTTCTCATCGTTTTATTCGGAATAAGGAAGTCTATTTTGTTGTAATTGACACTTAAGAGGTAACTATAATGAGCGGAAGCTAGTGTCAGAACCGAACGAAAATCTCCCTTCCGAACTGCCATGTGAACACTTCCCATAATGAACGGATGTGTACGGAAGTATCTTTCAAAATAAAATCAGCCCTATCGTCGTATCCGATCGTAACAAAATTCTATACGATTTTTACGAAATATACGAATTTTGTATCTTTCATGCGGTGAAAATCAAAAATTCCATTGACGCTATGCGATGCATGGCGATTATTTTGTTTTATGGTGGATTTACATGTAATCTTCGACGTCTGCATCTGCAAATTCGCAGAAAAGTAAAGCGGGGGAGCTATACGACATAACACGAAAGAGTGAAAGAGTACACATATACCTACCCATTTTTACTTGCTATAATTTTTAAAGCTCGGTGACAGATGATGTCAAAAGGTCTGTTTGGTTAGAATTATACTTTATACTAAGGTGCAGTTTTGGCTCGTAACTGTTTAACATTCCTGAGGACAATGATGACGAACTGTGTAGAATACTACTTTGAATAAGTGATTCGTCAGTATACCGATTTTGAATTAAAAATGCACATTCCGACTTATATAATTTTCGTCGATCAGCTTTGTAAAAAAATCGGAGAAGTATATATTTATCTTCCGTCAGGACAAAAGAATTATTGGAACCAAGCATTAACGCTTTTTCTTTGGTTTGCGTATCAAGTCCTTAATAAATACATTTTTAACAAAAATGATGAGCACAAAGCATGTTCTTTCCGAATTTCGGCAAACCGTTTCAATTAAAATTTAAATTCGAAGAACAAGATTCATTTAAAAACGAATTGCAACAAGAAATTTCTGTTGCAAAAAGTTGAAACATTTTCTCTGGAGGGGAAATTTTTTGCTCTCTCGATTTCTCTTTTCTTTTCAACGAATTCGAGTAAACAAACAGAAAATGTACAAACGTTTTACTTTGTTGTACTTCGTTGCAGTTTGTTGCTGTAAGCAAACAGACCTAATGTCATATGAAAGCCAACAACAAAAAATTATGGTGCAGATGAAAAAATTATGGTGCAGATGAAAACGCTATAAAAAAGATGAACATGTTCGTCTTCACCATAATTTTCTTCTGCATGAGTTGAACTTCCTATAATCTTCATCCGTGCAGACGTCTGCATTTTGGTCTTACCTCTCTATTACACTAGTATGAGTTTTGTATCTTGCATCCTCTATTTTTGCAGATGATGGCATGCAGATCAATGTAAATCCACCATTAAGCGTCTCCGATTGTTCTGACAGCAAGTAGAATATACAGCTTTATCGTCGTATCCGTTCGGAGAAACTTACGATCGTAGAAAAGTTCCGATCGTAACATTTATTTTGTTCATGGTATCCGTTTCGTAAAGGAAATATTGACGTGCAATAACGCAAGCCATTCCGCAAAAGTTCTGACACAATCGGAGACGCTAGACGTTAGTTGAATTTTTGCTTTTCGCCGCATGAAATCGTGAGGCGTTACTCTGAGTTTGACTTTTCAACGCAAATTTGAATTTTTTCTGAGGTATGTTTGATTTAACAATCGGAACCCTTAGGACGATACCAAATTCGTATAATTCGTACAAATCGGATACAATTTTGTTACGATCGGATACAACGATAGGGCTGATAGTCAGCCTTATTACCGTACCCGATCGGAGAATTTTTGTTTCGGAGACAATCGGTCGAAAACAGTAAGTAACAAATCGCGATGCATCGCATGAAATCGCAAAACGTCGCTCTCAATTTTAAATTCCGACGCAGATTTCAATTTTTTTCGTAGATGTCTACGATTGACTTGTCCGAAAGTATACGGTGTTAGAAAATTCATAGAAATTGTACGAATCGGAGAGAATTTTTCTGCGATCGGGTACGGTAATAAGGACGAGTATAGTATATACCGTATAGTATAGTACCAGCAGCCCCGAGAATCTACGACAGCGACGCGTGTAGTACCAACCGGTATCATAGCACCACATCTAATGAACATCTTTCATAACTGCCTAAAGTTAGGATATGTTCCAAAGAAGTGGCGGGAAGTCAAAGTCGTCTTTATACCAAAAGCTGGCAAGCCCAGTCATACAGAACCAAAAGATTTCAGACCAATCAGTCTAACCTCTTTTGCACTTAAAACACTCGAGAGACTAATCGATATGCATATCCGTAGCTACCTAAAGCCGGAAGCTATATCACCTTTTCAGCACGCCTACACAAAAGGCAAAAGTGTAGAAACGGCCCTACACTGTGCAGTTAGAACAATAGAGAAGTCGCTTGCGGTAAAAGAATACACCCTTGCATCTTTTCTTGATATCGAAGGAGCATTCAACAATGTTCACAACAGTGCCATAGAAAATGCACTCACTAATCTTAAAATAGAACCCCCACTCATAAGATGGATCACGTGTATGTTGAAAAACAGACAGATCCACTCTAAGTTAGGTAACTCCGATATTAAAATGTACACATCTAGAGGAACCCCTCAGGGTGGAATACTCTCACCTCTTCTCTGGACTTTGGTGATGAACGAAATTCTCATCAAGCTCAAGAACAGTGGTGTTAGAGTTGTAGCATATGCCGATGATTTAGCGCTTCTGGCGACGGGAAAATACCTAACCACTGTAAGCGAGCAATTAGAAAACGCATTAACTACAGTCAGTAACTGGACTAAGAAATGCGGTCTTAAAGTAAACCCCCAGAAAACAGAACTGGTACTTTTCACCAATAGAAGGAAAATCCCTTCTTTCGAACTACCAAAAATTGACAACACCCCACTTAAACTCTCGGAAAAAGCGAGATATCTTGGAGTTATCTTGGATAAGAAACTCAACTGGGGTCCAAACACACAAGAAAGGTATAAGAAGGCCATGATTGCACTCTACTCGTGTAATAGGATTCTTGGTAGAAACTGGGGACCAAATCCTAAGATAATCATGTGGATGTACACGGCCATAGTTAGACCCATTCTAACTTATGGCAGTTTGGTTTGGTGGCAAGCTCTGGAGAAATCCACGAACTTAAAAACCCTTACCAAAGTACAAAGAATGGCATGCATTAGCACTACGGGGGTGATGAGGACTACCCCAACTGCGGGTCTTGAAGCGATCCTAAATCTCACCCCCATAGACTTGTTTGCACAAGAATCAGCAGCAAACAGCGCTCTTCGACTTAGTCAGACCAACATTTGGAGATCTAGTCAACACGGCCATACCACGATCCTTACAAAATACGTTGGCAATAACGTTCGTACTGATTACATGACCCCTTATCTAGACTTCAACAAAAACTTTACTACCAGCTTCCCTAATAGAGAAGATTGGGAAAACAGTGTACCCTACACTAATGAATCGAACTTTACCATCTTTACCGATGGTTCAAAAATGGTTACTGGAGTAGGGGCAGGTTTCTACTCAGAAAATCTAAGCCTTGCCAGTTCATTCAGACTTCCTGACCATAGCAGCGTCTTCCAAGCTGAGATCTTGGCAGTGAAAAACGCTGCTAATCAAATATCCATGATGGCGATACCACACGCTGATATCACCTTTTTCATTGATAGCCAAGCAGCAATTAAAGCGATCTCTGCCACGCAAATCAAGTCAAGGCTTGTTTCTTGCTGTCGCGAAGGGTTCTTGGTATGCAGCACAACGTAAGACTCTGCTGGGTTCCCGGTCACAGTGGTGTGCCAGGAAACGAAAAAGCGGATGAGCTTGCAAGAGAAGGCTCGGTACTTGACCCCTCTCTCATAGACCATAACATCAGAATCCCTCAATGCGAATTAAAAAGAAATATTAGTAATAATATCATTCAAAAAGCAAATGATAGATGGAACCTACTAGAAACCTGCGGTAACACCAGGAAACTCTGGCCTCACTATGACAAGAAGAAATCCAACAAGATTTTACTTCTTAAAAAACCGTCCCTAAGATCCCTCATAAGTGTGATAACGGGACATAACCTACTTGGCTACCACAAAAAGAAGATGGGGCTTAGTACGGACGACATTTGCAGAGGCTGTGGCGATGAGGAAGAGCACGAAAATACGGCTCACTTCCTATGCCACTGTCCAGCACTCTGTCGTACTAGATCAAAATTCTTAGGCAACTATTTCTTTAATGAACTAGAAGAACTATCTGAACTCCCAGGCAATCGCCTATTGAACTTTATCAAGTCCACCAAATGGCTTGATCAACCATAGAATTCATAGGTTAAATCACTTTTTCAGAAGTTACAACACTTCAGGGTATCACAATGGATCTACATTGATCTAAGTGTGACGGTAATAACATCAACTGTCAGCCCATATAACCTAACCTAACCTAGTACCAACCAGAACTATTTATGTCGCTACTTTAGTAACTAGAGTAAGCGCAAAAGACGGGTAAAGTATCCAACCAAAAATTTTCGAGGCTGCAATAATTACTATAAGGTGCATATACAAAGCAAAAGTGTGGCGGAACATTTACGGAAATACATGCGTTGTTACACGACAACATTTTGCTTACGATACGGATACCATGAACAAAATAAATGTTACGATCGAAACTTTTCTACGATCGTAAGTTTCTGCAAACGGATACGATGATAGGGCTGGGGCCTGATTATGGGGTTCGCGGCGGATCGTTTTCAATTCGACCTTTCAAATTCGACTCGCGTCGTATTTCCTTATTAACTAATTCGCGGCGAAGCGAAAAAATGTCTTCCAATATTCCAGTGATTTGACACTTATTATTCCAGTTAATAATGATAACAGTGTTGCCGCATGTTAAGATTTAAAGGAGTCATTTTGAAAATAAATGAGGCCCTCAAAGGAACGTAGAAAAAGAACGTTCGATTAATTTTATTTTTCAAACAAACGTTCTTCTAATAGAAGATTCTGAACTTTGGCAGTTGATAGCGGCCTTTTTTGAAGCCACATCTGTTGGTTATCATTAATGCAGTCTGTTTTGCAAGAGTATTGTTTACATGTTATAATTTGCATGAGAAGAAAAATGTTATTAAACATGCAGAAATGAAAATAAACTCTTTTTTTCATGCACTTAATGTAAATACACTAGTCAAAACAATTAAAGGAACACTTGAAAAAACTCAAAAATGGAGTGGTTTTTTATAAGGCTGTATCTCAGTAGAAAAAAGTCGAATACAAAGTTTTTCAAAGGTTATCATTTTTTTCTTTTCAAATTATTTTGAGTTAAAAAAGTACCGTTAGTCGTTTTTGCTTGAGCGTAAAAAATGTTCACTCAATTTCAAAATCGAAAAAAAATAAACTTTGAGTTGTCATAAAATGAGCGAAATTTTTTTTTCAATCCAACCAATCTAAGATTCAATTTAAAAATTTTGCTGGCTATAATTCACTGTTTGGGTCAGATCGCTACGATTTTTTTTCTAATCAAAAAATGGGTTTACATGCAAAAAGACAATTTTGACTTTGGACCCTAATAACTCTGCTAAATATTGATTTACAAAAAAACTAAAGACAGATTTGAAAAATTAATTAAATTTTCTACACAAAAACATTTTAAAAAAATAAAAATATTGTTTTTTTTTTTCAATCTTTTCTATCACTTTAAAAAAAGGTCCAAAATACGCATTTTTCATTTTTTTCATAAAAACTACCGTTATTTTGTGTTTTTCAGTGATACAACTAATCTAAGGCTTAATTATTAAAGCTCATAAAATTTCCTTGATTTTGGTGAAAATTTGAAATGAATTTTTCAAATCTGTCTTTAGTTTTCTTGTAAATCAATATTTAGCAGAGTTATTAGGGTCCAAAGTCAAAATTGTCTTTTTGCATGTAAACCCATTTTTTGATTAGAAAAAAAATCGTAGCGATCTGAACCAAACAGTGAATTATAGCCAGCAAAATTTTTGAATTGAATCTTAGATTGAAAAAAAAAATTTCGCTCATTTTATGACAACTCAAAGTTTATTTTTTTTTCGATTTTGAAATTGAGTGAACATTTTTTACGCTCAAGCAAAAACGACTAACGGTACTTTTTTAACTCAAAATAATTTGAAAAGAAAAAATGATAACCTTTGAAAAACTTTTTATTCGACTTTTTTCTACTGAGATACAGCCTTATAAAAAACCACTCCATTTTTGAGTTTTTTCAAGTGTTCCTTTAATTGTTTTGACTAGTGTACTTAAAAAGATGAGTCAAATTTAATAATATGAGTCCCTGAGCCAGCTTATCAAAAATCGCACTATCACAAAAAGGCCGAAGAGATCTTATAGCAAGCTAAATCTTACAACAAATGTTGTTAGTAGACTTAACTAAAACAAACAAACACGTAACAACGCAATAACAAACATAAACAAAAATGAGTCCCTTTTGACTCAAATGAGTCCCAGTGATAACTCTGAATAAACACTCTTTCGGCTGTGAATCCCCCAATAAAAAGCTGTCGTATTTCAACTCGACAGCAAACATTGTGACATTTCAAATACGCCTTCGAATCCGTTAATTGGTCGAATTCAAAACGAAGAAGACGAAAGCAAACGCAATAATTGAAAAATGTCAAACTCGCTGGCAAAACAATGCGCCGCGAATCCCATAATCAGGCCCCTGAATATATGCATGTTTTTTTATTTTCAATAATTTGTGAATTTCGGTTTCCATGCAAATAACAAGCAATTTCAAGAAACATCCGTAAAAACCGAAGGGGTGCGCAGTTTACGTCCGTAAGCAAAACTGAACGAAAATTGACGAAACAGAGCAATCCGCTATTTTGGGCACAATATACGAATTTCTTGTTCTAGCTCTGTTATGCACGGCTCCCTCCGCTCCGTTCCGTTATAGTAAGTTCTTTAAAGGCAGGGCAGGGTGTCCTTCATCCTTCTTTTATTTGTTCTTCACCTCCTTGTTTTTTTCCAAGCTCCTAGCATTCCCGATAACATTTCCAATATATTTCAAGGCGTTAAAGAATTCATGTGATAGAGGTTCTATTTCGTTCGCACTGGTATTAACCTCAAGGCAGACTAGACTGCTGCCAAGGGACCTCAGCTCATCTAGGGGCCCCACACGCCCACACGCGGACTGGATATAAAGGTTTTTCTTGGAGTTGTATGCCTTCGGTCTAATACGATATTATACCCGTAAGGCTAAAAACAAACCGAAGCGGACAAAACGTTTGCTTGTCGCAAGACAAAAAATCGTGTCGTGTACTCCACCCCACACTGAGTACGACACAGACAAAATATTTTGTCTTTGTCGCATTCGGTGTGTTTTGCCAGCGGACAAACAAAGAAAACAAAAATCGAAAAAAAAATTAGGTTGCGTTTTCCCTATCTTGATTTTTATTTTGCTCCTTTATTCCTCGATGTATGGAGTATGGCACAAACACATTTATCGAGAAACAGACAAACTGTTGGAACTAAATGTGTACATATATACAATACGAAAAAAATGTATTCGGGTTTTCACGCACACTTCTTTGTAACCACAAACATACACACAAAA
The DNA here is from genome assembly GCA_943590905.1 of Sphaerophoria taeniata. Lineage (NCBI taxonomy): Eukaryota > Metazoa > Arthropoda > Insecta > Diptera > Syrphidae > Sphaerophoria > Sphaerophoria taeniata. Next base: position 18,433,340 of record OX016540.1, on the reverse strand, counting down.
GAAATCTCTACGTTTTGATGTTCCTTTCACAACAAACGGTAAACAGGAATTGAATTTTGGAAGCAACGCACGATAAACATTGAATCTAGATATTTGTTTAAAAAAAAAATCATTATAAATGAAATGTCTGATTCCGAAGACGTGATTGTGCCGGCTCTAATCGGAATTATTGCTATCTGCGAAGACATTGATTCCAGATCCAGAAATTGGTGGGTCCACCCTTGCAATCAAGTAAGGGAAAGGGAAAACACTTTAAAAAATTTAATTTCGGAACTAAAGCTTTATCCCGACAAATTTCGGAATTATGTACGGATGAAAGAGGAAACGTTTAATTACTTGCTATCTTTAGTGAACACAACAATAGAGAAGCAAAACACCAACTATAGAAAAAGTATCTCACCCGAGGAAAGACTTTTCACCACATTAAGGTAAGTAAAAATAAAATCATTTATAAAGAGGCTACCACATTCCATACTCCAATGAATTAACGAGTGCTTTTAGCTAGGTATCGTTTTGAATTTGCCCTAATTTCGAAAAATTATTTGCCGACGAACGAAGCTTAATCCAAAGCCAAAATGCTCTGAACCACTTTGTCAGCATAACTCAACGTATTTTCTTCAAATCCTTTTCGTTTCTCGTAATCGCTCTACATATGTCGTGACTTTCAGTTTCATTTCTCAAGGTTTCGTTTTTTGTCGTTCATTTTAAATACACAATAAGGGCCCAGTAACAGCATTATCTTTCGTTCTTGTTCCATATTTTGGAAGGAGCTGAGGCGAACTCACTCAAGAAAAAAGTTGAATAAAACTGGATTTTTTTTTCATAAAATCGTGGTTTAACCGTCAGAGCAGAATTTTCTCCGAACCGGAGACATTTTGCTTTTCAGAGAACTACCTGGATTTTGGAGGCAAAATGTCTCCGATTGAGGAAATCGGAGAAAATTTCGCTCCGACGGTTACTTCGATAGCACCGGCTGTTTTGAGCTAGACGGCCCAATCGAGGTAACCGTCGCACAGTTGTCCAAAAAGGGAAAAGTCGTGGCAAAAATACAAAATCTGATGTTATATTTTTATTGTTTTGTTTTTTATTTCTAAGAGAAATATAGACAGAGCTTCAAAAACAGCAAACAAAATAATTTTTTGATCACTAGTTTAATTTATAGGGCTCTTCAAAGTTAGTTAATTTTTTTCTAGAGAAAAAAAAAAGAAAAAAAAACAAAATTCCTTATTTTCATTTTTGCGATTATGGCATATTGAATGAAAAATCTTATTTTTTGTTAATAGTTCCTGGTTTAATTACTTATAAGTAAATTTAAATTTGAAATTGAAAAAAAAAAAAAAATTTTAAGGTTTTAATAAATGAAACAAAAAAACACCATTTTTTTTACAATTTATCGAGTTTGAATAGAGCTACAAAAAAATCCATCCAAGTCCATGCATTAAGCCGCATAGGGTATGTGTATCAACCAATTGTCGAGCCAAAAGAAAAATATTTAGCTGCGCATACTTGCGCACTGCCGAGATTTTGAACTTTGAAAAAAAAATAAAGGCTTGAGAAAACGCTTACTTTGGCATACCTTGACCCACGTAAACGCTTCGTTCTCTGTTAATAGTAATGCTAGCAACGATGTTAAGGTTTTAATTTTAAGAAGAAATATTAGCCATTGTAATTGCATTTACAAATTTTTTTATCTTTTTTTTATTGGTCAGATATTATTTTTTGAAGGATGTTCCGTTGTTCTTGTCCGTGATAAATTTGACTTTGATGTCAATTTTTTTCGAAAAATGCGTCGTAAACATAACATTTTCTTACTTTATTTTAATAATGATAATAATAATGAATAAAAAAGTCATTTATAAGGTTGTCGAAAAACCCGCATGTATCATAAAATGTATGGTACTTGTAAAAACCAGCAACGGATGAAACTTAAATTTTTTTTTTGCTTTAGAATAAAAAAAATATTATTTTGGATTTTATTACGAATATAAATTGATATAGGTTTTGCAAAATGTTTTACCATATCTACCAATTTTTATAATCTGCCTACTTTAATTTTCCTATTTAAGTAGATTCCTGCAATTACTAAGCCAAAATGATCTAGGTTTGAAGGATATTTTTAATTATAGATCCTTATTTTATGGTCCAATAAAACAGGTAGAGAGAAATATTATTATAAAATTTTTATTGATTAAAATTAAAATTTTTATTAATTTATATTAAATATTATATTAATATAGATAAATTTAACGAGTATTCAAAAAACACTTCGGATCTTTTAAAATCGAAATATAGTCACAAACTCTTGACCCCAACACTTCACAAGATTCTGGACCACGGTGGAGAACTAATAAGCCATCAAATTTTACCAATAGGGGAACTTTCAGAGGAAGCACAGGAACCAAGGAATAAAGATTACAAGCGATATCGATTATCCAATACTCTCAAGGTTTCAAGGAAACGACAAAATGAAGATTTATTTAATATGCTATCCATATCATCAGATCCACTTGTTTCATCTTTAAGACACGTTAGATCCCAAAAAGAGCTCAAAAAAAGCTACTAACCAGAGCTGATTAGTCTATTAAATATTAAAAGTGATGATGATGACAGTGAACTTTTTACTGAAAATTTATAATTATTGTTTAAGATAGTTTATATATATTTTTTTATTTAATATATGTTATACCTATCCTATATGTTTTTAATTATACTTGATTTTTTTTTAATTTTTTTTTGGTCCGTTTATTTTTTCCCTTTACTGTTTCACATAAAATATGTCACTTAAAAAGGTATAAACCATTATTATTGACCGCCTAAAGCAAAAAAAAAAGTTTCTTTGCCAAATTTTCGCATCCACTGTTGTGATGAATTTTATTTTAGAACACCCTATAAACACTTAGGGGGCCATCATTTTGTTTTTATCAACATTTGCAAAACTAAAGACAATTTTTAAAGTTTTACTTCAATTCTTTTTTCTATAAATTTCGTTTTTTGAGAAAATCTGTTTTCGGCCGATGATTCCGAAACACCCTGTGAAATAATTTTCTTGAAATTCATTGGTGTAACAGCCCTGGAAATTTCCTTCAAATTAAAAAAAAAATTATACAGCTGCCTCAATCCGTTCAAAAGTTATGATTTTTGCAACGAGATAAGTCATTTTGGACAACCGTGCGTCGCGACGGAATTTTCTCCGATTTCCTTCGAGGTAGTTCTCCGACAAGCAAAATGTCTCCAATTCGGAGGAAATTCTCTGATTCTTTTTTCCCCAAGCTTCCGAAGGCCGCTTGGTTACAAACCATTTCGCTGCTTTTTACAAATCTCGTTTTTATTCTAGCCAGTTTTGGGTAGGTAAAAAACTAGAAATTGCGGCCACGAAAATTAGCGTCCCTTTGATAGGGAAAAGTTTTACTTTGCAAGCAATAGGTACTGCTAGTCTGATACTTTGTTTCATGGGCGAAAGGAGATTTAACATAGAACCATGACAGATTTCTGTAAGGATCAGAGCATTTAAAGTTTTCAAGAATAAAAGACATGAATTTCGTTTTAGTTTTGTAGATCAGTTTATTGTTCAGTTAATTTCCCTTTTGTTGAACAGTTTTACATTCTGTTACGGCCATGCCAGACCTAGTCCTAGTTCCATGACGGTGCTGAAAACGAAGAGAAAACAGGTTAGTTTGGAATATTTTGCATTTTATAAAATAAATGTACGATTAAAATGCTTTCAGAATGTTATTCATCAAGATGTACTATGACAGGGATAACTAATTATCATCATTCGCTAACCTTTACTCTAATTTCTGCAACAAATAAAAGTAGTGTTTACCTTGAACTCAGCATTCTATTATATTCAAAATGGCCTCTGTAGATTTCACACATTTATGTTTATGTCTGCAAAACAAGAAAAAGAAAGGAATTAGATTCTGAATATAGAGACTTCGAACGAGTGTTTCCGTCGACATAGTTTTCAGGTTAATTGTTCTCATCAAGATGATCTATGACAGGGATAACTAATTATCATCACTCGCTGAGATATAAAACGTGAAAAGTTAATTCGTTTTCATTACCTTATGAAGAGAGCCGGCTAGGTTCCGATTCGTAAGCCTCGTCTTTTTCAGGCGGGAAATAATGCCGGTTTCAATATCGTTTCTGGAAAAAAGATTTCACATTTTTAATGACAGCAAACAAGAGGAAATGGAAAATGTAAAGGTCTCTGGTGGGATTAAATCAGACGAAAGTATTCCACATAAATAATTCGGTTATATGCTTGTCTACTTTAAACTATCATCACAAGAACATTCCCAATAGAAATCTTCAAGGACTGAACAAAATGCTTACCTCACAACGATGAACACGTGCTAAGGCTTGGTTTTCATTTTCCATCCAATTTAGGCGGCAATCTAAAGACACAGAGGGAAAAAAGTCGAAATTAGGTACATCTTAATCTAGAATTTTCATTAAGACACGTGGTTTTCTAAACGTTCTATCAGAAATGAAAAACCAATCGTCACAATTTATCCGACTGGGGCGGTATCTAGTACATCATGAAAACCAGAATTTAAGGCAAAGTTGAAGCAAAGTATAATTACCTCAGGTTTGCCAAGTCATTCTGTGGGCAGCAATCGTAGGTTTTACGACCATCTGTAAAGAAATAGAAGCAATTAAAATCAATCCAGGATGTTTGCAGTAAAATAGTTTATTTTTAAGATCTCAGATATAGATAACCAATCGACAGTATCATTCAGACTGGGGCGGTATCAAGTCATCATATACAAATTTTAAAAAAGTATAATCTTTTATGCAATAACTCACCTCTTTTTTAATTCTTTCCATTAAAAATAAATAAAGAAATCTTTTCTCACTGAGCTGAACTGATACTGAACCTCCATCCCACAGATTAGTTTAAAAGGGAGATGGGAAACTGAGCTGTCAAAATGACAATGCCTACAAGCTGCGGTCAACATTTACTGCAAGAGTATGCGTGTTTTTACCAATACAATCTCAGCAAAGTGTGACACCCCACATGGGGAGTAAATTACCCGGAAAATTTGAAAATTTGTAGTTTTAAGGCCGTGTGCGAATTGGATGAATTGTGGTTAAAAAATAAAAATGGATGAATTTTTAACCACTAATGTCATTTTTTAACCTGCTCAGCAGCTAGTCAAATAATGCGAAGTGTCAAAATTTAACCAAACGTCAATTTTTAACCCATTTTTAACTGAATTCGCACACGGCCTAACGTACGAAAGGTGAGTAAAAGTGAGCAGAAGAGGGATATGTTCAAAAAGATAGCAAACAAGTAAAATTGCATAAAAGCAGGAAATGGCTTCAAATGTATCAAGCAGTAGGATTTCCGACATCAAAAATGAATAAAAAAGAAAATAAAAACAAATGTTCAGTCTAATTAAGAATGCTGAACATGTGAAAAGCTTTTGTTTGAAATCTTATTTTTTTATATAAATACCTGGCTTTATCAGTAACGAAATGCAAGCAAATCGGGTTTCAATTTATACTTAATCCATGTTCTATGAAATCGGCAGTAAGACTTATAAAGGTATAAACGTGTCATTTGACCTCTACCTGATATAAAATTTAAAGAGTTAGTTTAACTATGTATTTGTGTGTGTTTTTGCTTCAAACAAATCTTAATGGCCTTATACCCTTATTCACACGTGAAGGAAATCGAAATTTTTTTTTGATTAGTGATGGCAAACGGGGTTGCTTGCAGAAAACGTAAGGGGAAGGAATAAATTAAAAATATTGAGTGTAGAAATTTGAGGCTTTTCCTTGTGTTCTTCTCTTCGGCCCGCATATCCAAAATATTTGTTTGTCGAACACAAGTAAACTGTTTATATCAACGGCTTTAATTCATTTTTCTTTTCTTCTTTTCTTTTTTTTCTGTTTCTGCGTCATCTTAAAGAAACTAAAAAAAAAATTAAGGAGTAAGCAAAATCTACAAAAAATCTAACACAATCGTTCTTAACATGGGAACAGGGCCAATGTAAGGCACGAGTAGGTTTTCGGCCAAAAGTTTCGGAACTCATCCCCAATCATGGATTCTAGTATTTTCGTGGTGAGTTTAAGAAAAACGTGTTTGCCAATTTGAAAATTCAATCTAGCAATCTACGCTAAATTTGAAATTGCGAAAACAAACAAAAGAGAACTGTAAAAATATAAAAATCCCACCTCATCTCTTTGTTTTTGTATTTTTCATGTACAAGGAAGAAAATAAAATGAAAGAAAATGAAAATTGCGGGATCTAGGGAGTGAAACGTAAGTCAGTTTCCGATCTCCTTTTGTCTCTGCTCCATCCTCGAAATATGAAATTGAAATGAAAGTTGAAGAAAATTGAAGTTCTCATGTGGAGGAAATGCTGCCTTTTATCTTTTATGACGGCCATTTTAGCTCACAAGGTGCTGCCAATTTTACTTTTACTAACATAAAGTCCCACACACAATGAACATGGACAAAAATCGTTGAATGCAGGTATGTACTCACTAGGTATGTGAACGTGATTTATTTATTACATGCCATGAGCTTATCGTGCAATTTACAATTTTTATCTATTTATCACCTTGAGGCTCCACAAGAAATATGTATTTGTGTAGTCTTTTTTATCCGTTTTGAAATTGCAAGCATCTTCCCCCAGTTTAACTATTTGGTTGACTTCATGAATCTGTAACTTGAATTTATTGCGTTCAAACTTCAATACTGTGGTGTTGTTAAACTGGGGGAAGATGCTTGCAATTTCAAAACGGACAAAAAAGACTACACAAATACATATTTCAACCTCATCTCGTATGGAAACAGTGGAAATTTACAACGAGTGACAAATGATCGTCTAAACATCATAGACAGCGTAAACGCGACAGAACGTGTAAACACCACACGCCGTGATGACGGCTAGTAGCTGAATCATCACACAGTGACGACGACGGCTTACCGCTTCAATTGTTTTTGTTTTTATTTTGAAGCATTCTTTGACAGATCACTAAATTTGCCAAATAATTGTGAGAAAAGTAAACTTGTGACACTCAATTCTTTGGTACATAGTTTATATTTTTATCTTTGTTATATTAACTGTATGTATTTATGTCAAACTTATATTGTATTTTTGCTATTTTAGATCCTGATGATGGCACTTGGTGCCGAAATATATAGATCGTTGTAAGAATACAATTTGTTTGATTTTCTTCGGAAGCAGTTGGAGGCAACACAAACACCAACCATTACATTAACCCGCATTCCGGCAACACAAAAATCCTAAATCAAAGTCGGATGTTCGGTTTCTTTTCATCGAGCCAATGTTGTCGAGCATGTTCGTCAATGTGAACTCCCCTGTTAAAAAAATGTAGATGAAAAAAGTGGATTGCACCAAAGTGTCAACACTGATATCGAGACTCGAGACTCGAGAGTCGAGACTTTTTTTTTTTATTACAACAAAAGTATAAAAACAAAAACTTTTCTGAACTGAAGGAAATTTGCGATTTGTGTGATTTTAATTTTCATTCCTCTGCAGCAGCCATAAGCCGAAGTAAGTATATTGTTTTGGGACTTGCGCTAATCAATAAATAAAGATCAGAAGTACTGTACACTCATAATATAACCGTAACATTCTAAACAAAGAAATACCATAAAGTTTTTTGTTCAATCAATATTTTTTTTTTCATCGTAGATTAATCATCAAATAAAACTGACGTTATCTAGAAACTACGATATGCTAAAACTCTTTCTAGCACTGTCCTGCCTCTTTTTGGCAGCGAATGCAGATTTTGTACGAGTGCAATTGCAAAAATTCCAAACCGCACGCAGGTACTTCCATGAAGTCGGCACCGAGATCGAAAACCTTCGTCTAAAGTTGAACGCCGTAGCTGGCGCAACTCCGGAACCCCTCTCCAACTACCTCGACGCTCAATACTATGGTGTAATCACCATCGGAACTCCACCTCAAAGTTTTAAAGTCGTCTTCGACACAGGCTCCTCTAACCTTTGGGTGCCCTCGAAACAGTGTCATTTCACCAACATTGCATGTCTGACCCACAACAAGTACGATGCAAATAAGTCGTCAACCTTCATCAAGAACGGCACTGAGTTCGCAATCCATTACGGATCAGGTTCATTGTCTGGCTATCTGTCTACTGACGATGTGAACATTGGAGGCTTGGTAATCAAAAAGCAGACATTTGCCGAAGCTTTGAGCGAACCGGGTTTGGTATTTGTCGCTGCCAAATTCGACGGAATTCTTGGATTAGCCTACAGTTCGATTGCTGTTGACGGTGTTGAACCACCATTCTACAACCTCTACAACCAAGGTCTTGTGCCAGCTCCTGTGTTTTCGTTCTATTTGAATCGTGACCCTAGTGGCAAAGAAGGAGGTGAAATCATTTTCGGTGGATCTGATCCAAAACACTACAAGGGCGACTTCACCTATTTGCCCATCACTCGCAAGGCCTACTGGCAAATCCAAATGGACTCTGGATCGATTGGCAATGAGACTTTCTGTGCTAAGGGTTGTCAGGTAATTGCCGATACCGGCACCAGTCTGATTGCCGGTCCACCAGCCGAGGTAGCGACCATCAACAAGGCTATTGGAGGCACTGCCCTGCCTGGTGGTCAATTCTTTGTCAGTTGTGATCTCATTCCCAAATTGCCTGTTGTCAAGTTGGTTCTCGGAGGAAAGACATTTGAGCTCGAAGGCAAGGACTACATCTTGAGGATAGCTCAAATGGGCAAGACCATTTGCTTGTCTGGATTCATGGGCATTGACATTCCACCACCAAATGGACCCTTGTGGATCCTTGGCGACGTCTTCATTGGAAAGTATTACACCGAGTTCGACATGGGCAACAATCGTGTCGGCTTTGCCGAGACAGTTTAAAGAGGAGAAACCAAGGTCTGTACGAAAGTTGCTGTTTATTCATCATACAGCTTCTTCATGTGAATGTATTTTAATTTTGTTGTTTTCAAAATAAAGATTGACCTAACTTAAGGGTTATCGTTTTTCTGTGTGCTATCTTCTGTTCGCTAGGTTTATCAAATATTCAGCTGGAAAACAAAAAAATTGAGTGATGCTTGACCGTTTTGGTTTTAATGAGTTCTGATGAAGGAAAGCAATTGATGCCGGTTATCAAGAGGGGTTGTTGCAAGTTTTTGTGTTTGATATGACTCAAGTTGGACGGAGAGCAGTCAAGGCACTTTAAACGATAAACAAAGGGGAAACACTGAGTCCTATATATGAATTCATTTAGGTATTAAAATTTCATTTGGAAGCCATTTATTCCAACTAAGATTTAAAACTCGGCATCGGAGAGTGTAGCGGCAACATATGCCTAATATGAGCTCATGCCTCTACAGAAGAGAAAGATGACGACACCAAAGACAGGTTCTATGAGCTCCTCGACAAGACATGAAGACAAACCAGCAACGCCCTTGCTTCGACGTTAAAATCGTCTTAGGAGATTTTAACGCCAAACTAGGAAGAGAGGACATCTTTGGTGGAACAATCGGAAAACACAGCCTGCACGAAAAAACCTCCGATAACGGATTCAGGCTTATCGATTTTGCAGCGGGCGGGGCTCAACATAGTAGTAGCAAGTACGCGTTTCACGCATCTCAAAATCCACAAGGGGACCTGGAGGTCTCCAGACCAATCAACTGTCAACCAGAATGATCATATTGCGATATACGCAAGACACTCTTTAAGCATTATTGATATCCGAACCTTCCGAAGAGCCAACATCGACTTGGACTACTTACCTCGTTGTAGCCAAGGTAGTGCAGCGGATATTTCGACACAGGGAGTGCTAGAAGAAAGTCTGACGTCAGACGGCTACTATCGTAAGAGATCGCCAGATCCTTTTCTGACCGAGTGTCCAGTAACCTCATGAGAAATCCGCTACAGCCAGCATCGAGTATTGAGAGCCAGCCATTAGGGATGCTGCCTCTGATGTGCTGGGTTTCACGCGGCCACCACAACGAAACCCCTGGTTTGATGAAGAATGCAGGCAGATACATGCAGTCAAGCAAGAAGCATGTAAAGCAGCGCTGCACATGAGGACGAGATCAGCTCGGGTGCTCGGGAGCTCTACGAGCAAAAGAGGAGAGAAGAACACAAACTTTTCAGAGAGAAAAAGAGAGAGCATGAAAAGCGATCGATAGAGGATTCCTGACAAACAGGAATGAGGTTCGGAAGTTTTACCAAGAGGTAAAACGAATGACTCAATGTTACTGAACATGAACTGAAGCCTGTAAAGACCAACAGGGAAATATCGTAGTAGAGTCATAGTCAATGCTGAGGATATGGAAGGACCACTTCTGCAGACTGTACAACGGCGATGACGAATCAAATTACGTTGTCAGGCAAAATGAACAATTCAATGAAGACGAAGCAAGCAAGTCTACCCGACCTTGAAGAAGTGAAGATAGCTTAAAAACAACAAAGCCGCGGGAGCTGACGGCATCACTGCCGTCTGGAGCATGCACAAACTCATCTGCAGAATATGGTCGAAAGAGAGCATGTCCGATGAATGGAACCTCAGCATTGTTTGTCCGATTCAAAAGAAAGGAGACCCTCTAAACTGCACCAACTATAGATGCATCAGCCTCCTTAACATCGCCTATAAGATCTTTTCTGCAGTACAACACTAGTCAAAACAATAGGCCAGTTCCACCTAACAACATCTCACTGAGATCTCAGAGATTTTTTAGGTGGAACAAAAAATATCACCTGAGAATTGAGATTTTTTTCTGAGATCTCTGAGATGAAAATATTTTGGATTCGATTTCTCACTTCACTTTCAAGAAGCACTAATACATGAATAATAAAAATGTTACGAATCTAAACCATCGCATCCGAACACAAAAAAAAAATAATTTGTTGCACCCTGTTTCTTGAGTACGCAATGCGCGTATGGAATTCGAAGTTCGAATTAATTCGTTTAAGTCACTGAATCGACTCAGGAAACAGTGAGTGCCAACTACATCGTAGGAGTAGCTTTCCGACAAAACATTTTTGATAGGTCTTTGTCTTTTGACCACCAAGCTAGTAAGACCTTCTCCTCAGGTATTGAAATCAATGTGTATATAAGTAGTTTTTATAAAGAAATTCTTTTTTTAGAATAAAGTTCAATACCAGAATTTCTTCTGGAGCCTTCATACAATTAAAACAAAAATAAATTAAACAAGTGGTCAGGAAAACACAAAATTAAGACGCAAGAAGTCTTAACTTGCGTTATATTAAAGCAAATCCAAGCAAGCCTGCGGGTCTCACGAGGTAATTCCTATAAATTCCCTGAAACCAAACATATCTTACTCTCTCTGCGACAATAAAAAGCTAAATCCCAATTTACGTATGTCTCAATCATTTAGACGCTTCTGTGCGGAGCACACAACCATCGGATATTTGACACTTGCACCTGTACCCTGGTCTTTCCTTGTCAAGTTTAGAGAAGAACGACGAAGAAGAGAAAGCGAAAAAAATCTCAAGTTCAAGGCCAAGGCCAAGTTCTTCGCTTCAAATTTTACAACTGGAGCGCTTTCGTTTCATCTTCCAGTTGAGTAACGGCATCCTTCCCTGAGCGAAACACTGAGTCAAAAGTGCCAGCACCCGTATAGGAAACCTAGACTCAACTCAGTCAATTAAAGATCGCGAAACCAATCGGCTCGCTAAGCCCCGATCGAGCCACGTGCGGTGCGGTAAAGTGCGGTGAAAGAAAGGGGGTTGCAAGTCGCCTTGGTTCCGTGTCAAAGCGTCGCGTGGGACGTTAATGTAACCTACATACGCATCAGGGGCCAGCAAACAAAAAGTTTTACAAAAAAAAAATAGAAAAAATCAGTTGAATTTAAAATAAGAAAAAAAGAGAAAGTTCAAAGTTAGCATAAGAAAGACAAAGAGAGAGTACATAGTGAGTGATTATTGTTTAAAAAATTGAAATTCAAAGAGTAAGCTTAATAATAGTCAAGTTTAATTGCTTCATGTTCATTCTTAAAAAAAGGTAAAAATTCATAGTGATAGTGTTGGTTTGGCGGTGAGCTGTCTTCATACTCAGAATATTCTCTCAATTGGAACCCATTGGAATCTGTGCACAGGATCCCCGTAAGTGGTAAGTCTCCGACCGATTAAACAGTTACATTTTCTCTCTTTCACAGGCCAAACTACCACTAGTTTATTGACAGATTTTCTTAAGTTATTTTTTTATTATTTACCTAAATTTATTTGCCTATTTAAAATTATAAATTTTCCTAACTTAACTAATTAGAAATTTGAACTACCTACTTACAATTATTGGAAATTATGCTATATACATCTAAGTTAAAATTGAACTACGTTAAAATTGAATTCATGCCTACCTACCGTACATTTACATGCACTGAAGTTTATTTCTAGAACTAGAATGTCTATAAAACCAAAATCAACCATTATTTAATAAAATTGGTACATTTAAAATCGTAATGTTTTAAATTGAAGAAATTATGGGGGTGAGTGGGCGAAGTTTTGATGCCAAATTGAACGTTGTGTAGCGTAATCTAGAAAGTAAATTTAGGGACAGTTCAATAGAATTTTACCAAGGTACATGAACTGTGAAGGCGTCTGCGTAAGCAGGTAGGGAGGGAGACAGAGCGACTCCAACACCTGTCGCCGGTAAAAATTGGTAAGATAAGAGAAGATTTCCGTCCGCAGTCACGAAGTTGTTTTTTTCCGTAAATCTTGGCATGAAGTAAGATTTTCCTTTGGTGCGACTAGTTACCTAGAGCAAGAACTACTCCCTAATCCGACGTCACCTAGCCATGCGTATGCAAGCATGCCAAGTAAGGCTCTCAGGTCACCAGGTATCAGAACCGTAGCAAAAAGTCAAAAATAATACTCAATCAGTTTTGTTTTTGTTTTTAATTCAACATATTATTGTTATCTGACATTGAAATTAATTAAAAAATAAAAATGGATACATTTATGCAATGGAATGATTTATTATCATCATCTTCTTCATCGTCGTCTTCCCCACCAAACTGTTGGACATTACCATTTTCTTCGAGTATTAGCTTATTATTTTTTAACTCTAATGCCATGTCTTTCGTTTGCAAGAAAACAAATAATATATTTCGAATTTTGAGGATTTTTGAAAGAAAAATCAGATATTTGACTTTTGAAATTTCACACAAACACAAAAAAACAGAACTCAGTGAAAGCAATTTGACCTGTTCCACTCGATTTCAGAATGAGTGGATTCTTGAGTGAAACCAATCGAAAACGACAAAAGTTTTTTTTTCGATTTTGAAATTGAGTGAACATTTTTTACGCTCAAGCGAAAACGACTAACGGTATTTCCTTAACTCGAAATAATTTGAAAAGAAAAAATGATAACCTTTGAAAAACTCTTTATTTCACTTCAATCCGACTTTTTTCTACTGAGATACAGCCTTATAAAAATCCACTCCATTTTTGAGTTTTTTCAAGTGTTCCTTTAATTGTTTTGACTAGTGTATTTACATTACGCGAGATACTGGAAAAAAATCAAGAACTCCAAATCGAAACCTACCATCTCACTCATTCGTCTGAGCAGGATGACAATGGAGAACTCACGCTGCTCCAAAGTAGGTAACAGTCAAAAAAGACAAGGTGATGCACTGCCATGCGACTTCTTTAACATCCTACTGGAACGAATAGTGCAGATTCCCACATCAACATTAGAGGCACTATCTTTCATAAGTCTGTGCAACTACTCGCGTACGCTGATGACATTGATATCACTGGGAGAACGCAACGTGATGTCAACAGTACTTTTGGGAATATACAAACAAAGGCTGAAAAAATGGGTTTACCGATCAATGAGGGCAACACGAAGTAAATGCGATAGACGCATTTAATTTCGAGGTAGTTACCCAAGGGGCACACTTAGTCACTGAGAAGTTGTGGGGACTTCTCTGTGACAAATTGAAAGTCACATAAGTGTAAAATATTAAGTCACTATTACTTCCCTGGAACTGAAAAAGCGCAAAAATGGTTTGCTTGTGCAACTAAAATCTTGTTGCTAAGAAGTTATGTGTAACTATAGTGTGATTAGTATGAAATGTTATAATGTTGTTTCCCGAGAAGTTTCCTTTAACTGCACTGTAACTGAATTTTAAGTTACACTACAGTCAGGCAATACTTAATTGCAACTGATTGAATAGTGCCAGTGAAGTATTTCATAACTTAATTGACCCTGAATCCGTTCCGGACGTCACCTCGTGGAAGGCATATCCTTGCAAAATGATATGCTCTGCAAAGTCATACGAGTCGGCTGAATCCATCGCAAATGAGCATCAGTATTTGACGGATTCAGACGACTGCATGACCCGTGCCACCCGAAAATCACCAGGAGTAAAGGTGGGAAAGTTCAAGAGCCCAACATTTGCACTGTCACAACCATATTCAACAGAATATTCAGAGGTAAGTAACACAAAAATTATTCACCACTTTTCCTTTTAAAGCCACAATTTATGACAGCTTCCACCGTTGAAGGAAACAATTTTGAAACTATCCCAACGGAGATCGATTCAACACAAGATCAAAATGAATCGTTAATTGTTTATCTGGACGAACATGGCCAGATCATCCAGCCAAAAACTGACCAGAATATCGGTAGCGTATTAACCTCAGAAGCAGATATAGCGACAACGCTAGCCCTGCAAAGGTTGGAATCAAAAATCGATGCCCAAGGGGAACTGTTTAAAAAAATGTTTGAGCTTCATAATGAACATTGAGAAATTTATGAAAGCCCAACTGTATCTATGGGTAGAAATATAAAAACTGAAATAAAATGTCCAGCTTTTTGACAGAAGAGAAAAGTAGTTTCTATGGAGACACATACACATATACTCTTCGCAGCATATCAATCGGTATGTTGGCAATGGCGTCGCGAATGTTGTTCTTGAGGTGTGCTATGGTCCGTGGTCGATCGACATAAACCAGGGATTTCAAATAACCCCATAAAAGAAATCGCATGGAGTCAAATCTGGAGAGCGAGCCGGCCATTGGAGATCGCCTCTGAGAGAGATGAGGCGGTCGGGGAAATGTTGTCGCAACAAATTCATTGAGTCTCGTGCTGTGTGTGCTGTAGCTCCATCTTGCTGAAACCACACGTTCCTAACGTTCATTTCTTCGAGTCTTGGAAGAAAAAATTCCTCGATCATGTTCCTGTAACGCACAACTGACTGCCTCACTCTTTCGATATTTTCCGGAGTTCTGATGGTCCGTTGAAGTCCATTTCTGGGTTTTGCGACACTTCCACACTCCCGAAAAGAGTTAACCCACGACAGAATCGAATTACGGCCAGGAACGAGTCTGTGAGGAGGAATTTCAAAGCGAGCGCGGAAGGCACGTTGCGTAGCAACAAGTGAGCGACCATTAGAAAAGAAGCTCTCAACTGCGAAGGCCCGCTGCTCTCTAGACCAGAGCATGATGGCAACTGACTGGAGGGAGAAACAAACTTGGGAACTTCCCTCTCCAGATGCGCCCCCTCTTGCCCCTCTACCCGCCCAACTCACCGCGCGGGAATTTTTTCAAATAAGTAAGTTTATCTGGCGCACCCTGTACAATTGCTAATGTTGCTTTGTTTTCTGAAAGAATCTCAATTTATTATTTGTTACTAAAGAGTCACACATAAGAAACAAAAGCAGAATGTTGCAGAATTGTTCCAAATGTTGCCTCAAAAACTCGTTGGTAACTTGTTTCATATGAGTTGCAACTCAGTTTTCTGAAACGTTATATATTACGTTACCAAAGAGACGCACAGAAGTTGCAGAAGGCAAAAGTTGCAGAACTGTTACAATTTTGGTTATGGAAACTGTTTTTGAGAAATGAGTTGCATTGAAACTAAAGTGAATCTGGTTAGTAACATGAAGGCAATTTGGTCATACATTTTCAGTTGCAGATTATCTGCACAGTAACTTTAATGTAACATTAGTACAACTGAAATAATTTATCGGTTTTAAAAATGATTTAAAAACCCCTTAGAAACATATGAGAAACTATGCTTATTTGGAAAAACTTCTAAGCAACGCATGTGCAACCAATTTTTTAAATTTCTGGTTGCACAATTCAAATGTGTGCCGCTCGGGTAAGGACTTTGTATACCTTGGCTCCGCTATCAACACGGACAATGACAGCGCCGATATCAGAAGGAGAATAACTCTTGCTTATCGTTATTTCTTCGATAGTAAAGCCCTCTCCCGAAAAACAAAGGTGATGGCTTGGTCACGTGGAGAGCATGGACACTAATAGCGTTTTTTTTTTTTGGTAATCCGGAATTGTACACAGAACTGTCCGATTCCGGATTCCAAACGAACAGGCAAACACATTTTTTTGCTGCTAAGGGTTGAATGGTTATGTATTTGTGAAACCTCATATGCAGAATTGCAGATGACATAACAGTTTTTAATTTATTTATTTGTAAATATGGCAGCGAGTACGTATTTATGCGACTGTGTGCATGTATACGTGATTCTGTTTTTGATTCTGACTTCAAATTCGGAATTGTTTTCTGTTCTATTCAGAACAAGAACTGTCATCTTGTGCCAAGTGAACGAGTACAGAACTGTTCGGAACAGTTCCGGACGACCAAAAAAAAAAACGCTATAATACTCCGGTCCGTAAAGTCTTCGAATCCTCCCCAGAGGGACGGCACAGTAGAGGAAGGCCAAGGCTCAGGTGGTGCGCGTAAGTTGAAGATGGCCTCAACCAACTCGGCGTGTGAAACTAGAGACAGCTAGCTAGGGACCGAGCTGGCTGGAGAGGTTTGTTGGTTGAGGCCCAAGTCCACTCCGGACTGTAGTGCCACCTTTAGAAAGTAAGTATCGGAGAGCATATGTGAAGGATTGCGCCCCTGTAATCTTACTAAAGACCTTGTCCTTGAAGTCGGCTGTGAACAAAGAGAACCATAGAACAAATAAAGGTAGGTACACAAAATTTAAGTGCTGATTGTATAATACAATTTTAATACTTTCTTGTTTCTAATTAATACAAAAATGAACTTTTTTCTTATAGAAAATTGTCACTTAGGTCAAAACAAAATAACGATTTTTGTTTTGCCTTCTCAGACAGCTTCAGCAAAGCCAACACGATTGTTGCCCAAATCGAATTCAGTGTAGAACCTGCCAATGAAAACATCTCCCAAAATCCACATGGGTTCATTCAAAGAATACTGATCCATGGCACTGAATCCTGAAGTGCAGGAACCATCCCCATTGTCGAGAACATAGTCCTTACCCTCGAGTGCAAACGACTTGCCACCGAGAGTAAATTTAACAACGGGCAATTGTGAAACCGTTGAACAATCG
The DNA here is from genome assembly GCA_943590905.1 of Sphaerophoria taeniata. Taxonomy (NCBI): domain Eukaryota; kingdom Metazoa; phylum Arthropoda; class Insecta; order Diptera; family Syrphidae; genus Sphaerophoria; species Sphaerophoria taeniata. Next base: position 18,416,027 of record OX016540.1, on the reverse strand, counting down.
ATCAAGAAGTTGCCATAATCATCTTCCTCTGCCCCAATGGCATTATTGATTGCATCGATGTCACTAGTTGGTCCAGTAATCAGACTAGTACCGGTATCAGCAATTGCCTGGCAACCGCCCTCGCAAAACGAAACACCAGCAACCGATCCTCCGTCCATTGCGAATTGCCAATAGCCCTGTTGGGTGACTGGCAAATAGGTAAAACTGCCCTTGTAGTGCTTCTTGTCTGATCCTCCGAAAATAATTTCACCGCCCTCTTCTCCTCTTACGTCTCTATTCAAATAGAACGAAAACACTGGTTCCTTTACCAATCCCTGCTCGTATAGATTATAGAATGGTGGAACTACGCCATCGACTGCGATGCTACTGTAGCCCAAACCAAGAATTCCATCGAAATTGGCAGCAACAAAAACACTTCCCGGTTCGTTTACTGCTTCGGCGAAGGTTTGTTGCTTAATTTCCATGCCGGCAATGTTTACATTGTCGGTGGACAAAAAGCCAGACAACGAACCAGTTCCGTATTGAATTGCGAATTGGCTGCCATCCTTCATGTAAGTCGATGATTTACTCGAGTCGTATTTGTTGTGGGTTGCACAGGCGTAATTGAATGCGCTGCATTTTTTCGATGGAATCCACAAATTGGATGATCCTGTGTCGAAGATGACCTTGAATTTTTGTGGAGGTGTTCCGATGGTTATGTCGCCATAATATTCGGCGTCCAGGTAATTCGTAAGGGATTCCTTATTGAGACCACTACGGGCACGAGATGATCGGGGATCATTGAATGTACGTTTTGGCATTTCGGTGCCAACTTCAGTGAAATGCTTCCTCACAGATTTCATTTTTTGAACTTTTATGCGCAAAAAGTCGGAAGCACTCGCTGCAACCAGCAGGCAGGATAACAGAAGGGCTACCTTCAACATGGTTATGTTCTCCGAATCGGTGTGATGGTCTAGAGGGAGATGGGTATTCGAAAGTTTTCTTTGCTTACAAGAAAAAAAAGTTAACTTACCGTAATACAAAAAAATTAATAACTACAAGACTTTGCTTTGTCGAATAAAAAGTGTTTGAATATAATTTGGGCAATGTATCGGCTTTTAAATGAAATTCTCATTTCCTAAGAGTGATTGTAGTCCGATTGGTAATCGATCTTTCCGTCAAAACATCATTGCCTTTGTTTTAAAAATGTCTAATCTTGTAAGATAAGATTTTCCCTTTCGAAAAAATGGCCTACGAGAACACAATCATGTACTTTGTGTGTAGCTAATCAAGAAGTTGGTGATTTTGATGAATTACATTGTTTTGGACTTTTGATGGAAAACCAAGACAGTGTGTCAGGTCCTTTCTGCGAACGTATTTGATTAACGGTTTTGTGAATTGTAATCATTAACAAAAAATGACAACACGAGCAGATGAAGTCGATAAAAGCATTTGGGATCATCTTTTCATGACTGGCGGGGGAAATTTGCTTGATACGGAAATTTCTTGCACACTCGAACGGCTTTTCAAATTTATAGCTTGTCCCGTAATTTTGCTACCAAGTTCAATAGACGAATAATTCTTAAACGTGTGCTTGATTAAAAACTTCAAAACTTACATAATATTAGTAGAGACAGGAACTAGTTTTATTACGTTTTTCGGTTCGTTATTTTGCATTGGGAAATTTCCATGAATCACAAGAAAAATGCATGTCAACACAAACAGTTTTGAAAACATTTAATTATAAATAATTTAATAATAATTAAATGTTAAAGGCTATAATTTAAAGAGGTAACGGTGTGTAGTTTTTTATGTTCAAAATATCTTATTTTAACAGAGGGAAAACTGTTGAAATAAAACGGTCCCCTATCGTGGCGTGAGCTTTACCTAGTTTTCATCCTTAAAGGCGCGTCCATATTATGCTGATGATGTCGATCGGCCTTGGCTGCGCGGCACATTCTACATTAATTTGCAGTGTGGACTGTGCTGAATCAAAAAAAGATGACGTTTTGTCATTGTTTATGCGTAGTCACTTAAGTTAGCTATTATTTTTTGCTATATATATTTTTTTTTTCAAATTATTGGGTGCCAATATTCTTGAATTGAAAACAGGAGTGACGAGGAAGATACTCTTAAAAGCAGCTGCTGGAACTCTAGTAATACACATCACCAACGCTGTCGCCGTCACCGGAGATCTTGGATTCGACCCAGTCTAATAAATGGCAGAAGAAAGTATAGAGCTGGAGATTTATGAAGGATGTATGTTGCTTGATGAAGTAGATGAACTGAATTAAAAGCATAGGAAAGAATTTGGGTTGACGTAAATATAAGTGCTTGGTATGCAAACCAACGGCTGACAAATAGGTCGTCCACCCCACTATCGGTCTTCCTAAGGCGCCGGTTATAGCTATCAGAAAAATCCATAAGAAAAAATTGAAACAGTGAAAACTTGATACATTTTTCTGATGACTGTTTATAGCAACCAAAAATTTTGTGTCAGAAATTAAATGTCAATTCAGCTTCGCGCTGTTTTTTATGACATCAGAATTTTTTTTTCTATCAGAAAAAATTTTTCTGATGTAGTCGGAACAAAAAAAAATGAAACACATGAGAAAAACGAAATGGAATATTTTTGAAGTTTTTACAATCAGCTGTTCAGAAAAATGAAATCTCATCAGAAAAAAATAAATAAATTCAATTTTCTAATTAAATTCGGTCATAAATGTTTTTTTAATTCTTTTTGAAAAAAATATTTCAAACAAACGTTCGTCGAATTGCATAAGCTCAAATGAAGTTCAAGAGTAGTCAAATTTGGAAAAAGAATTTTTTTTTCTGATCCGTTTTTCTGATAGCTATAACCGGCCCCTAATGTCGAGTTCTTTTCTTCTCTCCCTTGCAAAGTGGCTTTGCAAATTTTTCAGTTTTCTTTCCACTTCATTTTTTTCTATTGCAAAGGAATCAGCAATTTCATTAAGGTCATGTCTTCGATTCGTGTTTTTATATTCCTTAAAAAAATTGTCTCAAAATGTCGGACGGGCATATTGTTAGTAAATAATTCTTATAATGAAAACGCAGTCGAACTACCGGACAACAAGAACCAAATTTTCTTTGAATTCATTGAATATTCGTTTCAGACCAATATACAATTCAACGGTAGATATTTATAACAAAAAATAAAAACACACGAGTTGTCATCGAAGGTCGGTTCGGCATCGGCACGTCCATACTTTGTAATTCGGTTCGGGTTTCCGTCATCGGATCCATTTGATTCGGTTTGAATTCGGTTCGGTTCGGGCTGACTTTCGGCAAAAACCAAATGCCGATCGGGACATCCAGACGCATTCGGCTTGGCCGATCGACGTCATTCGGCATAATATGGACGCGCCTTAAGGCTGGTATTTATCTACGAAGAATTAACTCTAAACAGATACAGATACACGCCTGAACAACGCTTGCAAATTGTGGTGGAATCGATCCACAAAGCCATCAGGAGGCCGGAATCGGAAAGGCTTGCCTTCCTTATATAGGAACGCTAACCTCGCCAAGGAGACACAAAGGTCACTCACGGAAGTGTCCAGATCCGGAGGGGTTGGATGAACACTGGGTCCAATTTTAAGATTAATTGTTTATTTTCTTTTTCATTGTTTCTTATTAAACTATTTTTAGTTTAATATCAATTTGAATAGCCAATGAGTACCTTTTTTTTGTTTTATTCGTTACTTTTCTTTTATCTTCTGTTTCATTTTTCTTTATTGTTAGTTTGTAATATTATAAGTTTCAATTTTAATGTTTAATAGTCCAGGTTTAGTACCTTTCAAATAAATGTACAACCGACCAGGCAATCATATTGCGTTTTTTTTTTAAACCGACGCACGGTATACGACTTGCTAAGGTGAATATTTCAGGAAAGCGTGGACCGGGTGGACGACAAGTGGTCTGAGCCAATGATGTAAGTACGCAGCCGGGTTAAGCATAAGGGGGTCTGCTTTAACATTGTGGACCCGCAGGCCCCAAGGACTGGAGCGGGTAGTCCGGCCTACAACATCATCAGTAGGTTCTTCGATGGGGACAACCTTGTGTTTGAAGTGAATGTGTGTATCGTTTGTTTTTGATGCTCTTTTCAGATGGAGATCGTAGAGATGGCATGAAATTATTTTTGTTTCGAGGTGAGGCTTAGCAGAGTGGCAAGATCCCCCCATAAATCCGGCGAGCTTAGCCGTGCTATGCCAGCATGCCAATGCCTCTTTCGCTGAGCATTCGAGTCCTTGGTTGGTCCTTCGTGGACGACGCCCTGTGTCAACGCCTAGGCTGAAGGTGCTCAGTCCCCCTTATTTCCTCATCCCAATTTTCCAATCCCATACCTCACCCCCTTTTGCCTCGTTACACAATAGCTTTCTATACTAATAATAGCTCTTAGAGGAGTCCTGGGGCCTGATTATGGGGTTCGCGGCGGATCGTATTCAATTCGACCTTTCAAATTCGACTCACGTCGTATATCCTTATTAACAAATTCACGGCGAAGCGAAAAAATGTCTTCCAATATTCCAGTGATTTGACATTTAGTATTCCATTTAATAAAGATAACAGTGTTGCCGCATGTTAAGATTTAAATGAGTCCCCACAAGCTGAAAAAATTAGTAATTTTGAAAATAAATGAGCCCCTTCAAGGAACGAGGTAAAAGAACGTTCGATAAATTTTATTTTTCAAACAAAGGTTCTTCTAATAAATAGAAGATTCTGAACTTTTCCAGTTGATAGCGGCATTTTTTTGAAGCTACATCTGTTGGTTTTCATTAATTCAGTCTGTTTTTTTTTTGCTATAACATGTAAACAAATATTATAATTTGCATGAAAAGAAGAATAAACATGCAGAAATGAAAATAAACTCTTTTTTCATTCACTAATAGCGTTTTTTTTTTTTGGTAATCCGGAATTGTACACAGAACTGTCCGATTCCGGATTCCAAACGAACAGGCAAACACATTTTTTTGCTTCTAAGGGTTGAATGGTTGTGTATTTGTGAAACCTCATATGAAGAATTGCAGATGACATGACATTGTTTTTAATTTCTTTATTTGTAAACATGGCAGCGAGTACGTATATGCGAGTGTGTGCATGTATGCGTGATTCTGTTTTTGATTCTGACTTCAAATTCGGAATCGTTTTTCTGTTCTATTCAGAACAAGAACTGTCATCTTGTGCCAAGTGAACGAGTACAGCTGTTCGGAACAGTTCCGGACGACCAAAAAAAAAACGCTATAACTGTAGAATACTTAAAAAGATGAGTAAAATTTAAAAATGAGTCCGTAAAATGCCGAACAGATCTTATAGCAAGCTAAATCTAACAACAAATGTCTCATCACTTAGTGCAGTGTTACTTGTTAGTAGACTAAACTAAAACAAACAAATACATACGCAATAACAAACATAAACAAAAATGAGTCCCGGTGGTATCTCTGAAAAAACACTCTTTCGCCTGTGAATCCGCCAATAAAAAGCTGTCGTATTTCAACTCGCCAGCAAACATTATGACATTTCAAATACGCCTTCGAATTCGTTAATTGGTCGAATTCAAAACGAAGAAGACGAAAGCGAACGCAATAATTGAAAAATATCAAACTTGCTAGCAAAACGATTCGCCGCGAGTCCCATAACCAGGCCCCTGGTGTAGGTGCTTAGGGGTCCACCGTCCAGGCTACAGTAGTGTCTTCCAAGTGGAGGTTCTTGCAGTGACAACAGCTGCTAAACAGGTATTAATGATGGCGATACCACGGGCTGATACACATTTTACATTGATAGCCAAGCGGTAATAAAAGCGATTACTGCAAATTAGGTAAAATCAAAGCTTGCTCCATGCTGCCGCGAACAGCTTAAGGTTCTTGGCGCACAGCATAACATTTAACTCTGCTGGGCCCCAGGCCACAGCGGTATACGGTATAAAGCAGGAAATCTCAAAAAGAACAACTGTTAAGGCCTACGAAAGGTGGAACCTTCTTGACACCTGCGGCACTACAAGAAAGATCTGGCCCTGTTTTAACAAACAAAGAACGGAAAGAATTATGCAATTACACAAGAATGCACTTCGAACTCTTGTAAGCATATTTACCGGACATAATCTGTTAGGATATGACAAGAAAAAGATAAGAATCAGTTCAGATGTTCTATGCAGAGGATGCGGTGACGAAGAAGTGCGCATGAAGACACTTCGCACTTTCTATTGGCGTTTTTAATTGTTCTTCGATTCGGAATCCCTATTGAACAGTTTTTTTTGAATGAATGAATGAATGAAATTTTATTGAGTCTTTTTGGTTTCGATTACAATAGTTTCATCTTATTCTAGCGATAACAAGAGTGAAAAAGCGGCTGTAACGTATGGCCTTCTTTGTCAGAATTTTTAATTTAAGATTTGAGCCTCGTGGCTGTCAGTTTAATACTGTTGGACTGCTTTTGCTCATAAGCATTGTAACATTAGCTTGAAACGAGTGTTTCACAAGTATTTTACATATATACACATATATACAATTTTAATACGCTACCTTACATACTAATATACTACGAATACAAACGAGAATGTGCCAGCACATTTGAAATTGAGAAGTTGAGATAGATATTTAATTTTGCTTAATATGAGAAGAGCGAGAGCGCTCTGTAAGTTAATGTTGAATGAGTGAGACTGTTATATATGGTAATTATAAAAGCGAGAGCTAAAATACACATTTAGAGATACAAGTAATATCTTATTGAAGATTGGATGAGAACAATCTATTTCAGTCTTTTATATTATAAAATTACAGATACGAGTACAAGATAAAGAAGTTTTAAATATCACATTCTGTTTCGTAACATTAGAATTGTTTTGATTTGATTATTTTTTCTTTATTGTTTCTTGTTTTTAATTTTTTCCTTTTTTTTTCGTCTTAATAAAACATCACATAAATTTTGTACTGGCTTGTGTTTTAAAAAGATAGTAATGAATTAGTCTTAAACTATGGAAGGAAGTACTGTACTCCAACTTCTGGAAAACGCACATTTAGCTTTTGAGAAACGCATAAACTTTTTTTTTTTTTATTTGTAATGTAGTCGTTTATAGTTTGTTTTCTTACAAGAATAAAAACATAAAGGTGGCAGTTAAAGTAGTTGTAAAAAAAAAAAAAAATCTTTTGTTGTAATGATTGAACTAGCCACGCATTTTGGTTCGGTGTGGAAGCGATATAAAACTGCGGTGGTATTATTTCGCTTTCGTCAAGAGCCAATGAGGAAACACCGATAGGCGACAAATAGTTGACGTTGTCCCAAGAGGACCCATTCTGAGATTCGACGATTTGGTTGACCAGGTCGTTATCGACATAGTTTATTTTGGATATACATAGTTTTCTTCATGAGAAGAAGAACATATCTTAAAAACGGAATGGTGTTGGTTTCGTTGTGTAGATAACTGTTGGAGTGTCTTTTGTTTTGATTTTGAAAATTAAAATCATCAATGAACACTTTATGTCTGGAATTAAAGTGGGTTTCCTGAATGAAAGCCACTACACAGTCGCTAGCTCGGAGAATTTTGGTAGTTCGATTCTCCTGGCATGATGGATTAAAAACGTAATGTTGAAGTTTAAAATTTTACTGCCCTTATTGCGAACTAACAAGGAGCTGGTTTACCAGCTCAAGATATGCTAGTCGCTTGCTAACCAACGACTGGAAGCTGCCCAAGTTAGACATAAACTGCTCTATTTTAGAAATAAGTTGACTCATTTCAAAACCAAACAGTTCTTTTGATAAATTCATAAAGCCATTAATTACATTTGAACCTACTGGGCCTGTGTTGTGAGTTGATTTGTTGGAAGTGAAATCACTGGAGGAGTTTTGGTTCTGAGGCAGGCGAGGGCCGACAAGATGACTGGCATAAGACACCCCAGGGACAACAAAGTTTCCACTAGAAACAGCTTTGGAGAAGGCAGTTTGTTCAAGTTTTTTTTCCTTGGCGAGTTTAATTCTTTGTTTTCTTGCAGCTTCGTATTTTTTGTAGCAAATACAGCCTCTGAAGTTTGCAGGATGATCCTCGCCACAGTTGACGCAAACTGCCTAACTTCCGTCCTGCTTTGCCACTGTACAGCCACCAGGATCATGTGAGTTGGCGCATTTTACACATTTGTATTTATTGGCACAATTTTTCGCGAGGTGCCCAAAGTCCTGACATCTACGGCATTGGAGTGCACCTTTGTTGCCCCTGGGCTTCTCCCAGTACACTCTTGTGTTAAAGAGATAACGTATTTTTGTGAGTTCATCGGGAGTCGCACCCGCTTTGAGCCTCACAAGGAAAAGGTTGTACTGGATTTTTTCCGCCTTAGATCGAATTGTCTCGAACACTGAGACTTTTTCAACACTTGGTATTTTTTCTTTCAGTTCGTTAAGAACTTCAGTTTCTGTGAAATCAAGCGTGAGTCCTCCTAGGACAACGTTCGCGGTACGATCCTCCTTCAAAGTGAAGGAGTATGCCTCAACATTTTCGGATCTCCTCAAAAGCTCAAGAAGTTCACGGTGAACTTGGCTATTATCTATGTAAAGTCTACTTGAATTACCACGATTTATAATTTTATAATTAAAAGGAACCGATCTCGCACGAAAATCATTAATAAGCGTTTTCAAATCTACGTTTTTCAAAAATATTGGAGGGCAGTACTTACCCCGCGAGCTTGGAGACTCCGTCCTCCGCTGGCTGCTACTTGAAGGTGCTGACACGTTCGCTCGTCCATCGTTGTCTGATTTTCTGTTGTCGTCGGCTTCGGCCACGTTGCCGTCGCTCATTGTTTTTTGCTCCAGCTGGTGAGCCATCTCCGAGTTGATTCTTGCTTTTTTGGACGGTAAAATTTTGAGTCCCGAGTCGAGTACTGAGAATTTGTTGCCGAGCATCCCATCGTTTGCAGCGTTCGGACTGCCACTGCGTTTGTTCGAGGTTGTTTGTCTTTTGTTTGGGGAGTGCCACTTGCCGGCCATCTCCTCCAGCATGTTTTCAAGGATTTCATCGTCGTCCATGTGGGTGTCGATGTTTTCTGTGTGCGTTGCGGTAGCTCCATTTTTTGCGGTGGAGCCAGTCTGAGAAGCCAGAGCACGGGCTGATGTTGATGCACCATTAAATGAAGTGGTGTGATTTGGAGGATTGCCCATCATCGTCGGTGTGACTGTGTCGTTAGGTGGAGTACGAACCACGATATCAATTTTTCCGCTTTTAAGTTCTAAAAGCTGGTAAGCCGCAGCCATTTTTTTCTTGCCAGGCTTTTTTCCCCTGGCATTATCCTTCTCCTTCATTTCTTTCTGGTGTGCTCACCACACATGCGGCGCACACGAGGTTAATGGGAATCAAATCCCAGAAAATCACTGTTTAATTTTGACGATCCGACCGTAAAATTACTTTAAAATTGTAGCAAATTGTTTATTTTATTGTTTTTTACTTTTATTTTATTGGTTTGAATAAAAGAACACACCGTAATTAATTTTTTAAAATTGCAACCACGCTGCGAGTGTGAAAAAATTCTTTATTTTTTTGATCAACAGTTTTTTTTATTCCGAAGAATCTGAAGTTTGGTGAGAATGTATTAGTTGAGTATGACATGTGTGTATTCGCGCCAAATTTCATTTTGTTTTTGTGCTGCAAACATTTACAAATGTGTGAGTGATTCTGCTTCTGATTCTGTTTTTAAAACCAGAAGAGAAATTCTCTTTTTTTTCAGAATCAGAACTGTCAGTCAGTGCCGTAGCCAGCCCAGATTCTATGGAGGCGCGAACATAAAATGAGGAGGCCCAAAAAAAAAAAAAAAGTTACCATGTTATTTCTGTCCGCGTTAGAGCTTTTCATAGAGAGTATTTCTTAAAAAGATAAATAAATAATTCACTACTTTGTTAAGAAATTTCATCCTATTTGTATTTTATTGAAAAGAAATCGTTAAAATAATTGAATTCTTCTTTTTTCTGACCGAATTTTCGAATTATGTCATCCTTTACAAGAGAATCAATCCTTTATTTTTTTCAAAAGCCAAGATCGATAGGTCACAGATCCTCTGAGTTGACATTGACATACATTGACATATTTTTATAAATGTATGTATTTAAAACAATTCAAATGGTGGAAGAAAAATGCTATTTTAGTTCTTTTTTCACACATATGTAGTTCAATTGCATAAGATATGCTCTGCAATTTTTGGAGGCGCTGTGTATAGGCTTATGGGCGCTGGGCGCCCCTTCGCACCCCCATGGCTACGGCTATTTGTCAGTTTTGCCCAATTGAACGCATTCAGATTGCTTTTTTTTTTTTGCTTCCAGATTGCCAATTAAAAACGCCATATGTCACTGCCCCGCATTTTCCCACCAAGTGAATAAAATGCTCGGCCATTATGAAGTGACGGTAACCGTAACGACATCAACTGTCAACCTCTTAACCTAACCTTTCTCTTCTTAATTGATATTTAATGCTACCGTTGGAACCGTAAACTGTCTGTGTGAGTAAGTCTGTATGAAAAAGAGTCAATCTACTGACGTCCGAATTTTGTACCATTTTACCGCTCCGAACAGTAGCATTGTGACGTTTTAATTGGCAATTTGGAATCTGAAAAAAGCATTTGCGTTATAAAATCAGAAGGGAATTCTCTTCTTTTCAGAATCAAAACTGCCATTTTCACCCAAAAACATCTCACTGAGATCTCAATCCTCAATGTCACTTTGACTGAGGCAAAATCATTGAAATAAAATGCAAATTGCTGTTGTACATATGTCAGTCAAGTCAAAATAGCTGAGTGAGAATTCGAATCCAAAATAATTTCATCTCAGAAATCTCAGTTCTCAGCTGAGATTTTTTGTTCCACTTAAAAATCTCTGAGATCTCAGTGAGATTTTGTTAGGTGGAACTGAGCTAATGCATTCAGGATGCTTTTCTTAACTTCCGGATTGCCAATTAAAAACGCCATAAGATTTCATTGAACGTTAAGATTTCTTAATTCAAAATTCAAAGTTACGTTACGTGTCTGCGTCATTTTTGAAACGAACCGCAATGCATAATTTCAGGCGAATGATGCAAGGTTATAATTTGCGTGCATTTTCTAACACACACACACATGTTGTGAAATAACAAAAATATGATGAGTCAAGGGAAATGCAAGGAAATGAAAACTTATTTCCAGGAGACCCTCAATTATGCTACCAAAATAGTGTTCTTTTTATAGATTTTATTTCAAAAAGCAAAAATTGCATACAAATATCAATTTATCTAAAACATGAATATAGTTGCTGTTTGCTTTTAATTTTTATCTCTTATGTACATAAATAAAAAATCGTAATAAAAAAAAAACACAAATGTTAATCCCGAAATTCATCTATTTTCTCTTCAAATTGGGTTGCGCTAAGTTTTCATGTTCTTCGTCGGACTCCGTTGATTCGCGAATCTTGTGGGATTGTTGTTGAGCGGCTTCGGCTTGTGCTCTACTAGTTGCCTCACATGCTTCGTTAATATAACGATTGAATACTTCAGGTTTGTCGGCATAAACATGGTGTCCAGCTGCGGATACTACTTTGATGTCCACCGTGCTATTGATTCTTTGCGATTTAATCAATGGTCCCGACGAGCTGTCCATCCAGGAACGCGATCCGTAGATAAAAGTGATGGGGATGTCATCACGAAGGTCCTTCAGCCGTTTGACCATTGGATTCTTGGCCCATCCAAATCCTTGCATCATTGAATGAAAAGCGCTTTCGCCGCTAGGAGTCTGGGAATTGCATTGATGGATGTATTGTGCTAGTAGGCTGGTGTCGTCTTCAACTGCTGATGTGAACTTTCGCATTATGTCCGGTCTGGTCTTTTGAACTAACCACTGACCGAAGGGACCAGCAGCTCGAACAGCCCACAGTGGATTGAGGGGCGTGAGAACAAAGCCTATCGCTTTAACCCACAATGGTATTGATTTTGTCGTCTGACTATCGGCACTTGGTTGTTCAGGGAAACCCCACGGATCGGCAAGAACTAGATGTTTAACTTTATCTGGATATGATAGGGCATAGCTGGATGCTATGTAACCTCCCATCGAATGACCCATCAGGATCATATGCGGAATATTCATTTCACGGCGCCATTCCTCAACAGATTTGACGAATTGCTTCTCACAAACATATGCATCGGTGGAATATTGCGGCCTTGAACTGCGACCAAAGCCAAGGATGTCCATAGCATACACAGGTCGATGTTGTGCCAGTGCGTCTAAATTCATTACCCAAAGGGCAACGCCAGCTCCCAAGCCATGCAGCATGACAAGTGGGGTCTCTTTCGACTCGGTATTCATTTCGATTGTCCATACCTTATCGGCTTCTCCAATTGTAGGGCCAATGTCTACATAGAATCCACGGTATGGTGATTTGAGGTACGAAAGGATCCTTTTTTCGACGGCGCGCAACATATTTGGAGAGTATTGTGTCCAATTAAATACCCATCCGAAAAGCCACGAGCCAAGTCCTTTGTATTGCTTCTAATGTATTAATTTTCGAGAAAGAATAAAAGTTTTTATATAACTTTGGAAATTACTATCGAATAAGATTAAATTAACTGAATGATGAAATTAATGCGTAGAGAATTTTCAACAAACCTCTGTTACGTCCATATCAGCCTGACAGCTGCGGTCTGTTGCTAATGACATGTTTTGATGTCGTCAGAAGACTATCAACTCTTCCTAGCTAAAAATGACAACAAAAGAAATCGGTCTTTGGTCGTTTTTGATAAGTGGATGAATGGATTTTATTATTAGGAATTAGCGTATTAGCATGCAAGTAGCAAAGTAGTTAGACGATTGATGGTGACTGGCATTTCATTCGTACTTGTGTCGTTATTTGTAATTAGATGATAGGAATATCAATAATCATAACTCTGGGAAAATGAGACTGCAAAAACAAATAAATAAAAAGGGTAGCCTCACCCGGCAAGAAATTTGACAGTTCTGAATGCAACCCGTTCAAGTTCTGTTTGGTTGCTGTTTTCGATGTGTCCTAAATCATGTAAATAAAAAATATAAGAAAGTACATAAATTCAAAATCGATGAAAACTTGAAAAAAAAAACCCAGTTGATACATAGTTAATTGAATATTGAATTAAATTAAATAATATAATGAACGGAACGGCGTGGACGGAGCCGTCCGTAATACACCGGGAGCCCTCAATCCTAAAAGTGCACTTACACGGATTTCAAAATTTCTTATATTAAAAGATAGTTTATAGAAATACCAACAAATTAAGCCCGGTATGACGAGGCCTATCCTGGCACCAGTATTTTTTGCATTTTTTTGCATTATTAATAATTTGCACTTATCGCGGATTTTAATTTTAAATAGCGCATATTATTGGAAATTTAATGTGCTTTCAGGAAAAATGGTATGACAGCTGCCATCCTGGCACCAATGTCTGTCATACCTATTTTAAAAACATATGAGTGACAAAATTTTAAAATAGGTATGATAGACATTGGTGCCAGGATGGCAGCTGTCATACCATTTTTTCCTGAAAGCACATTAAATTTCCAATAATATGCGCTAGTTAAAATTAAAATCCGCGATAAGTGCAAATTATCAATAATTATTAATAATGCAAAAAATTGCAAAAAAAATACTGGTGCCAGGAAAGGCCTCGTCATACCGGGCTTAATTTGTTGATATTTCTATAAACTATCTTTTAATATAAAAAAATTTGAAATCCGTGTAAGTGCACTTTCAGGATTGAGGGCTCCCCGCCTATAACTGAGCGAGAAAAAGAAATTCATATATTGTGCAGAGACAAAAGGAGATCGGAAACTGACTTACGTTTTACCCTCCGGATACCGCAAATTTTATTTTACTGTTACTCGTGTATGTAAATAAATGAGAAAAAACAGCAACAAAAATCAGGTGGTATGTCGAAGTTTACTGAGATAGTATTGGTAAAAACACGCATACTCTTGCAGTAAACTTTGACCGCAGCTTTCAGACATAGACATTGTCATTTTGACAGCTTGGTTTCCCATCTCCCTTTTAACTCATCTGTGATATTGTGCCCTAAATGGCGGATTGCTCCAATTCGTCAAGTTTTGATTAGTTCTGCTTGCGGACGTAAACACCTGACTGCATTTATTTTTTTTTTTTTCTGAAGAGAAAGTCGATTTGTTGTCAACTTTAAGTAATTATTACTATGGAAAACGAAAAACAGATATTTTATTTTGAAAGATGCTTCCGTACACATCCGTTCAGTACGGGTAATTTGCGTACTTGACAGTTCGGAAGGGAACGTTTCGTTTGGTTCTGACACTAGCTTCCGTTAATTATAGCTAGCCCTTGACTCACCATAAAGCTAATCTATTTCGTTCATTTAAAATAGGTCCGTTCTTCTACTTTTTCGGCAGTTTTTGTAAAAACTGTCAAAACTCGAGGAGTGGGGATGAAATTTTGTGATTCTCCCAAAAAGTAAAAGAATACTTGACAGCAAAAATCTCCCAAATGCACAAAATTGTATCAAACGTCAACAAAATTCAATGTACTTTTTATGGTTTGACAGAACTTACAAAAACTGCCACAAGAAATATTTGTGGCTAAAATCGGCAGATAGGCGAAATATTTTTCTCCTTCAAAAGTGACAGAACTTACGAAAATCGGGAGTAAAAGAACAGAAAAGTGGGAGAATTTGGGAGTTTTAGGGAGTAAAAGAACAGGGACCCTATTCTTGAATCAAAAAAAATAAAATATCGCATACATTCTCGTATGCGAGATCAAAAATAGTATTCTTGAACGCTTTTTGAATGCTGTCAAACGTCTCGTATACGAAAATTATCGAATGCTTCATCTCGAGTGGTCAGACCCACTCGAGATGGAATTTCGTATACGAGAATTTGCTATAAATACGGAATTTTATTAATTTTTCTTAGGCTGCGCGTACGGTAGTGCGAGAAAGCCATGCGATGCGAGAAGCGTTTGTATGCGAGAAAAATATTTACATTGATTCTTATGAGCGTGCGTACAGTCAAGCGATATCTTGAGCGAGTTTCTCGCATAGCAACTCGCTCCGACCAGTTTTTCAAGCGAGTTGAAGCGAGATTGTTTGTTTTGAATTTGATTGTGACGTTTGAAAATAGAAATAGAAAATGGAAAATTTATTTATTCCAGTTCCAGCTTGTGTTGTGTGTTTTCGAATTTGCTTTGGTGTAGGCATATTTTAATTATTATGAAAAATACTAAAGCGTGCTTTACACGATATGGATTTTCCATATGGACTGTCACTTTTTATTTCCAAATGTATTTTCATATGAATGTCAAATTTGATTTTGTTTGTAAAATAAGAAAAGCATTTAGACGATTTGGATTTTTCGTTTGTAGTTTCAAAGCATTTTTTTCGTCCAAAACACCTAAAATGTGTTATATTATTATTTTTTAATGAAAAAACATAAAATAACATAACAATTCACCTTTTTCGAGCTCTTTTCATGTTCAAATATAAACTTTTTCTGTCGTTTAAAAAATCCAATTTCGTCTGTATACAGATGAAATTTAGAAACAGTTCTAAATGAAAAATTTCCATATGGAATTTCCATCTGTATTTCGATATGGATTCTTAATACGTTTACACGATTTGTATAATTTTCCATATGGAAAAAGTGACAGTCCATATGAAAAATCCATATCGTGTAAAGCACGCTTAAATAAAGAACATGATGAATTTATTCTTTCTTAATTGGAAGTAAATATGTTTTTTCGTCGTTTTTCTTTCCTTCAACGTCCGGAAATATAAATTTTCGTTTAAAAATTAATTTTCTAATGATGACAAGACTCCATTTTCTTGACACTTCTAGTCGCTTTTACTGTGCGCACCATCTCGCATCTAAAACGCTTCTCGCATCGCTTCTCGCATCGCATCGCTTTCTCGCACTACTGTACGCGCAGCCTTAGCATTTTCCAAGGAATAAGCCTTTAGACAATTATATTCACTAAAAAAAACTAAAGAACACTGTTTTTTGTGTACATACAAATCTTTAGACTCATAGAAGTGTACCTAATAGACCTATGTACCTTAGGTCGTTGGGAGTGTATGTTTTAAAAGTATTTTAACTTGGAAATAGCAACAGAAACCCCGTTGCATATCAGTCAACAAAAAATGAAAAGCTTTTGAAAACGAGGAATAAAAATCACTTGTCAATTATCGCACATTTCTTTAATAGCTTCATAGAATGGTTTTTACATCTACGTCACTGAACCATTAGTAGTTGGCAATTTCACTTATTTTTTTTTTTTTTTTATTGGCAAACATTGTAATTTTGTAATAAACGAATTGGTTGACAAACTTCCAACACATCGGCGTATTTCTTACGTTCTGAAAAAATAGAAAAAGAAAAACAAATACATATTCAAATTGGTGTCATCTTCGTCTTGATTTGCTGCTGTTAACTTACCGCATTTTGCTTTCGAATCACTTTGTGTGAACATATTCAGTTGGAGAAACATGCAATTAGTTGGTGACAACATGTTTGCAATTTGCTAGCAATTCAAATTCACAAGAATCCATCGAGAGACTTTCCTTCGGCTTTTTTGGCTGAAAGCTTAATTTTTCCAAAACACACACGTAAATATTAATTGGTCAATAAATTATCTTTCCATTTCGTTATTTACCTATCCCATCAGTTAAATGCAGTTCAGTTTGTCTGGCCAAGTCCTTTTGTCGAACTAACTGGAAGCTTTGGTGGTTCGTCGTTGTTTTCTTCTCCCGTTTTCCCAATTTGAAATAAAATATTTTAATATTGCAAACTTGAATTAATTCTTTGACTTTCAAAGTGTCAACTGAATTGACAGCACAAATGAGCATATTGTTTTCTTTTTTTTTGCCCTTAAGTGGGAGGGAGAGAAATGGAGTCTTAATTTTGACAACGCGTTGCCATCTCATATAAGAAATTCATCGCATGCACAAAGTCGTATACGAGTCAATTTTTTTCAAGAATACCACTCTGCTTTCGCATACGAGATTCAGTATGCGATAATTATCGTATACGAAAATTTTCGCATGGTTTCAAGAATAGGGCCCCAGACCTAATATGTTCACATTATGCGCCAGCAATATTTTTTTCATATCGACTTTTTACCATTTTATGTTATATTTGTTACCGATTCCACTGAACGCTTCTCATTTGAGTTGAATTCTTCACTTGCTGAATGTACTCACTAAAGCAATCCTACCAACCGAATCATAAACTATAAAAGTCACTTGCTAAACATTTCACTTGTCATTACTGTCATTTCGCTTAACAAATTCGGTTCGATACACTGATCGTCCGTCATCAAATATTTTTCCTTTTATTTTTTAAAATTTTCCTTCACATCATCTTAAAATAAAAAGTGTAAAATCTATTTGAAATTAATTAAAAAAACACGTAAATATTTAAATTCCATGGCACAAGCATAAGTTCTCAACCAAAATAACAAAAAAAGAACACAGTAAATAAACAAACGATTTTAGAGTATCAAGCAAGCAACAAATAAAGTTAAAAGTTTCGGCAATAAAAGAAACGTTCCTCCTTAAAAAAAAACTCCCAATCAGAACGGTGCGAATTTCGTAAACTTAATTCCAAATTTGTATAGAATAACAAATTTATAAAATTTCAATTGAAAATCTTGTGATAAATCAAAAATCAACAAAAAACCAAGCAAATATGTCATCGAATCTCCGGCAAATTCCATTGACCTGCAGCGGCCATACCCGTCCAGTTGTTCACTTGGATTTCAGTGATGTCTGCGATAGTGGATATTTTCTAATCTCAGCATGTAAAGGTTAGTATTTTTTTGCCCTTAAAAGGATCTCAATTATTTTATCCAACAAATCAGAACAAAACAAAAACTTTTTATCATTGAGAATTCAGCAATAAAATAATAAAAAGAAAAACAAAAAAAATGACAACGACTACAACTTTGAACAAGACCTTGACCCACATTGAACAAATACTAGTGTTCGCATTCGCAAATGTTTTGTGCTATTCGCGTAAAATCGTGCGATTGTCGAGTGGTCTTTGTTGAAAGCGCTTTCTCGCAATCAAAATCTCAAAACTTCACTCTACACTCTTTGAACTTGAACGAAAAACAAATATAACTTAAGTGGGTATAGACCAATAAAAGAATTATGTTTACAACACATTCAGAGATTCAGGAAAAAGGAAACACCTTGACACATCGATTTGGTTATCCGCTCGGCTAAGTGTGCAGGTACATGACTAGAAAGCGTTATGAGGAACAGACAAAAGAGGCAGCTAGTTGCGGGGAGAAAGAATAACCAGTTTGTTTGTTGTTTCTTGTCACTACATCGAACTACAAAGGAAATTGCGTGAATTCGGCTGCGTTGTTATCCAGTGCACTGGGTTCTCAGATTGAAGGTCAAAAAGCATTGTGCTGATTGGAGGTCATTTTCTGAACCTATTCATAATAAATATTAATTTATTTAGTTCGCAACTTTAATAAAAGTTATGGAACACGGCACTGGAATATTAAATATCTCAACAAAGCTGATTAATCAATGCGTAGACTTAAAAGATGGGCATTTCTTGTCAAGTTACCGACTCCTAGCTTTGTTCTTATCAAAGATATCCTTGAAATGAAGGGTGAACTACATTTTTAGAAATCACTGACCACTCAGTTATTATTAAACTCCCCGCTAAATTTTTCATCAGGTGGCGAACATTTGATTCGGATAGAGGCTCCACTTGATCTTGCTTGAGTTTTAAAAGTGTACAGACCTCCAATACAAATACTCATGGGTCTTCATTTAGTACATTACACGAGAAGAACGCTGCTTGTTACGACTAAGTAAAAGCATCCTCTATAGTCCTATAGGAGAGAAGTCGACTGCATATAAGTTGATCGTTGGCTAAGTGCCAGTTGTGCCGGTGGTCGGCGCAATGGTAATTTGTATTAAATGTTTCAAGTTCATATTTTTTTTTATGAGCACGCACTCAATGGGTTTCTATATTCTATTCCCTTTTTATGCCAAAGCACAGTGCGCGAGCGTTAGGGAAAATGGGATAGATAGATTAGGATGAGGTGTTGTTAGCCAACACTTGAATTCTTGAACATTGCAATGACTGGGTAATGGAGAGTATGGAAGAGAGTTTCACATTCGCGTAGTACGGCTAAAGAACGATTCTCTGAACATGACCGTACGACCGAAGTTGGGCTCGATGGTGAACTGATGGACATTCCTGGAGGCGCGGGTATTACGGTTGAATATTATTAAGGTGAGGAATGCAACTGGCTATTTCACTAGAGCATATTCCATTGAATTAGCGGTAGAAGAGGGTGAGGCATGAGACATTAAGTCGATGTTCAAGTGACGTAAATGTCTCAACGATGGTATGGTCACCAATCATCTTAAATGCTCTGCTCTGGATACTGTCCAAAAGACTTAAGTACGTTACTGGAGCACCAGCCCAAACGTGGGAGTTGTACTTAAGCTTTGGACGTATATATGTTTTATAGATGGTAGCCAGATCAGACGGGGAAAAAAATTCTTGCATCGTCTTAAAAAACCTAAACATCTTGCATCATTTTTGGCGACATCGAATATGTGATCATTCCACAAGAGGTGGTCAGTGATGCACATACCGAGAATCTCGAGATGTCCGGTTTCACTGATGCAAGTGCCACTCATGGACAGTGGCAAGGGGGGTATATCTCGCTTTAACGATACAAGACAGCATTGGGTTTTCGAAGCATTAAACTCTACGCGATTTTGTATTCCCCATCGTACAATGCTGTTTAAGTCAGAGTTTAATGAGCTTATCATATTTAGCCGTTGCAGTTCCACATCCGAAGAGGAGGGCTGTAAGTCTGGGAACGAATATGAAAAGCTAAGGGTACTATCGTCAGCGAAAAATGAATTGGATAGAAGTTACACACAAGAGATCATTTATGAAAATGAGAAAGAGGGTCGGAGACAAAACGGAGCCCTGGGGAACACCATGCATACTGTCTCTTGACCAATCGGATGCGATGTTACTGATCATTTTTCCCATAGTCGAATAGGCCCATAGGTAGTGCCCGTAGCGTATTGGTTGTGTGCGTTGGCTGTTACGCACAACGTTGTGGGCTCGAATCCTACTCGTACCCTTGAAGTTTTTATTTCATCTTTCACGGGTACTGCCTCTTGCGAAGAACTTCCAACAGTATTAATCTGTCGTGAAAAAAGTGCTTCTCAACTTTGCCGCTCGGAATCCGCGTTAAATTATAGGTCCCCTCAATTCTTCACACGCTCTCAGAGAATTGTTGATGAGTGTAAGCCATTGAGGTCTTTTCTCTCCTAGAGCTGTCGCGCCACTATACCGACACCTTCTTTCCAACCCCTTCCTTGCTTACTTACTTAAGGTGGCGATACAGTCCAGTGTGGACTTGGGCCTCAATCGACAGACTCCGCCAGCCAGCTCTGTCCCTAGCAAGCTGGTTTGCACTCCAAGTTAATTGATGTCCTCTTCCACTTGTGTACGCCACCTGGGTCGCGGTCTTCCTCTCCTTCTACGTCCCTCGGGAATAGTGTCGAATGCTTTCCGGGCCAGAGCATTGGTGTTCATCCGCTTTAAATGACCGAGCCATCTGAGTCTCTGGACCTTGACCCTTCTGGCTAGATCCATGTAGTTGTACAACCCGTAAAGTTCGCTGTTGTATCTCCTTCGCCATTCCCCTTCAATGCACACGGTTCCAAAGATGACCCGAAGAACTTTCCTCTCGAAACAGTCTAAGGCACATTCATCCGATTTCGTCAAGGTCCATGCTTCTGCACCATACAGCAGGACTGGGATGATGAGGCTGTTGTACAGTTTTACCTCAGTTGCTCGAGGGAGGGCGTTTCCACTCAATTGCTTTCTTAGCCCAAAGAAACAGCGATTAGCAAGAGTAATTCTTCGTCTTATCTCGGCGCTGGTGTTATTGCCCGTGTTAATACCGGAGCCTAGGTAGACAAACTCCCCTACTACCTGGAAGTTGTATGCGTCTATTTTTTTTCCATTGGTGAGGCTCTTAGCCGCGGTTGAATGCTGACCCCATGTCAGCGTTAAATTGAAGATCTCCTTCATTGGTGCTTTGTTCGAGCTCTTCTCTTAGTACGTCTAGCGCGCATATATATCTCGGTTCAGGGTGTCTTTGTTGGGTGGTTATTCCGCTGACGAGGTTGTTGGGGTGATTACTTAGTGATTGTACGAGATATTTGTCTAATGGTGTAATTTTTACTTCGTCGTAGACTCGTTTATTGCTGAAATGTCTCCTTCTTTGGTGGTTGAAAGTAAGTCCTGTGCAGCTCCGCAAGACTTTTCGTTCGAACTCTTGGAGTTCCTTCATTCCTGTTTTGGAGATGGTATGCCACACTGGGAAGCTGTAAGTGATGACGGGCCGAATAAGCTGCTTGTATATAAGTAGCTTCGTTGGTTTGCTGAGCCCTGTTTTCCTTCTTAGAAGCGGATTCAGTTGGCGTAGGGCCTGGTTGGTCTTCGCTAGCACAGCTCTTCGAGTCTCGAGTGAGGGTTAAATTTCAGCATCTCATTGATATTTGGTATTTTGTATTTGGTATTCCTCTTCGCTGCCAATGTTGATCCATCGGGTAGAGAAATTGAGATGCTTCGGCATCTTCCAGCTCTTCTGCCTCTGTTATTGGTGGGCCTTCGGAAGCAAATCAGTTCTGATTCCTCGGTGTTAATGCGTATCCCCCATTTCTTGTAATAGTGATGAAGCCTTTGTATATGGGATTCCACCTTCCTGGCTGCGATGATGCGTCTATTGTGACGGTCTGTCCTAGCCGTATGCTTCGTTTTGCCCTCAATTCTCACAAAGGCGCCATTGACATCACGCTGTGTTCTTCCCATTATATCAATATCATCGGCGTACGGGAGAAGTTGAACAGATTTTTGGAAGATGGTGCCTCTGGTGTTGACGGTGGAGTTTTGCATTATCTTCTCAAGAACGATGTTAAAGAAATCGCACGACAGTGCATCGCCTTGTCTGAATTCTTCTTTAACATCGAAAGATTCCGTAAGCTCGTTTCAAACCTTGATAGAGCAGAGTGAGTTCCAACCCCTTGCTTCCTAAAACACTCACTGTGTCTGCTATAAGAAGTCTTGAAAAATCCTGGGTCGGAAACGATTAATGCTTTTTGATATTCACAACCAAACTTTACTCAAATTGTCAACAATGAGCTTTGGTTCTTAGAAGACGAAAACCCCCAATGATAAAATTTAATACAAAATCATTTGTTGTACTCTGAATTGTTATTCGCAACAATTGTCCGTTTTGTTGGCTGCTAGGAACACAGCCAGTTGGATATTCCCAACAACAGAAAGCCTAAACTAGCAATAGGTAATAAACGGAAGGGGGGCAACTACAACGCGCGCTACGTTGCGTTGCAGGCAAGCACTCACACAATATTTATGGCCGCAAGCGCTCTCGTTTACCTTGATATCGCTTCATTTGCAATACATTGATATCAGCTCTCTAGAAGTATAGAGTTGAGTCTTCTCAACACACTCTACAGAAAAAAAAGTAAATAAATAATCAACTTGCGTCTGACAGACGTTGTTTCGCGCTGTATTCAGGTTTCATGATTTTTATATACAATTTTCTTTTTTTTGCAATTTCAAGCTCATTGACAATCAAACACGTTATATGTGCGTATGAGTACTTGTCTTATACTGCCGGCACTGGCTGGCTGTTCATAGTCAGGGTCTGGCTAGAGTTAGGGACTTCCAGAGAGTTGTGTTCGAAAAGTCGTGAGGCTTATATTTTACACAAAATTAATTCACGAAACAATATTCTTCAATGCTAACGAAAAGCAGAACAGAGAGAAAAACAGCAGCAGCAACCCGTCAATAAAGTCGGTGCAAGCATGCGGATCCGATCGAATCGAAATCGGAATGTAATTCCTCTGTCAGTGTGTCGTGCAGTCGTTGTTGCTCTCTAGCTCTAGCTGTAGTTGTTGTTTTTGTGTTTTGTTTACAACGCTGCACTCTGCGCCTGCTGCCAGTTGCAGTAGCATTTTTCGATTGTGGCAGGTCGTTGGCATTGGTGCAGTTATTGAGTCAAGGTTCCTTCCGCTAAGTTGTTGCTGCTTGCAGTCATGCATGTGTGTGCTGCTGCTGTCGCTGTTCAACTCGTTTTTAGTTTTCTTTTTGTATGTTCCGTTCCTACCATAGTGACTGGTTGTCTATCTGGCTGAAGCTTTATTTTAGCTTTTCACGCAGCTTCTTTCTACCTCTGGCAACGTGTTTGAAATTGTGAATTTTCTATTTTCAATTAATTGCCTTTATTAATGTTGAGATTGAGACGAAGAAAAAGAAAAGACAACTTATCCGCTTAACGCCTTGCGGAAGCATTCGTTTTGTACACTTTTGTTTTTGCATCATCTGAAAGGTGTGTAAATGGCTGCGTGTTCGTATAAGTTGGTGTCTATTTTCGTGTTCTGTAAAGGAGATTGTGTGACTCTTTAGCATTGAAATTAAAAATCAATTTATAATCAACTATGCAAGTTTTGCCAAGAAAACATTAAATGAATTCAATTTTCAGAGATTGCTTGTGACATGTTTATTTCATCGGGTTGCAGGTTGTAGATAATAATTTGCAATAAATAAGATAGTGACGAGGAAAATTAAAAGCTGATATTTTACTTCCGTGTTTTAAGTAGATTAATGGGGAAGTTTTAGAATGCTTTGTTTAGTGCTTTAGGAATTGACTTAAAATAGGCGTTTCGTGTATTGCATGAGATGATTTTTAACTTAATTTTATAATGATTCGCTTTTGTAATTGAACTGATAAGAACATACCGGCAGGTGAACATGCAGCCAGGTGACATAGGTACTTACGAGGTGTGACAATTAAGTAATGAGACTGATTCCATAAAAACCGTATATTTCAAAATTATTCTACAACTCTGCCTTCCCCTTCAAAGTAGTCCCCTTGGGCAGCTATACAACGATTCCAGCGAGTTTGCCATGCTTCGTAACATTTCGCGAGTACGGCCGCCTCGATGTCCTCAATCGACTCAAAATGGGTTCCTTTGACCACCGATTTTCTTCTAGGGAAAAAAAAGGCACAGGGTGACATACCGGGCGAATAAGGCGGTTGTTGCAACATGCCGATCCCTTTAGAGCCAAATACTGAGACACACTTAGGGCGGTGTGGCACGGTTCCTTGGAACCATCTTCGCGCACAACTTTCTCATTCCGAAATCGTCGGTTACAATTTGTCTGACTGTTTCACGGTTCATACCCAGTTCCATTGCCAACATTCGAACTGTTAAACACCGATCTTCATGGATCAGGGCGCGCACACGCTGCGCATTCGTGTCAGTCCGCACCTCGAATGGTCTCCCGCTCCGCGCCTTGTCTTCCACGCTTTTACGCCATCGAAACACCTGGGCACTACTAAGAGCACTATCAGGATGCACTTTTACAATTTTAACGTACTCGTAAGTTTCCGAAGCTGTTTCACCCGATTTGACGCTAAATTTTATCGCGACGCGTTGCTCTTGATTTCGTTTTTCCATTTTCGTGACGAACACCACGAACACACGTTTACTCAACACGGCACAGCAGGCGAACTAAACAAGCTAGAGCGATGGCAAATATATCAATGGAGAGGGGAAGGATGCCGGGAGAAGGGAAAGGGAATTCCAAGTTCGCAGGGTTACTACAATCACGGCAATATAATCAGTCTCATTACTTTATTGTCATACCATATACACGGTTGCCACTTGGAAATTTAAAATATGACCAAAATTAGAAGGAAAAATGACCAAATGCAGCAAAAAAAGACCATCATATTATAAAATATTGAAAACTTAGTATAAAAATAATGAACTGTATCATTTTAATACATTTTTTTTCAAAAACGATTTCTCAAACCAATATCTACGCTCGATGGAATCACTAATGAAAATTCACATGAATACAAATTACTTATGATAGCAAGAGAAAATCACGTATACAGGGTGGTTTCTTTGCAAAATGTAATAAAACGAACAAAATTAAATTGTTGTCCATGTATTATGGCTTTATCATTAAGAGCCAACATTCTCATTAGTTATGGAACAGAACTTCGGTCAAGTGGCCGCCCCGACTGGTTTCGCAGTAGCAGTAGCGCATTCTGTCACTCCAATTTTCCAAGACCTTGTTGATGATTTCGAGTTGTAGCTCACGAATTTCTTGGTTGATATTGGCCATAAGTGTATAAATCGATTCTGGATTGTTAGCAAAACATCGGTCCTTTACGGTTCCCCACAAAAAAAAGTCCAAAGGCGTGAAATCGCAGCTCCGAGTGGTCATAATCGACATAACCAAAACAAGATTTGGGAATCTGGTTTGTAAAAGATCGATTGTGGCACTGGTTGTGTGGCATGGTTTACCATATTGCATGACCCAGGGGTCGTCGAAATCTATGCCTTCAATTTCAGTACAAAAGAAGTTGGATGATATGATACTGTTTTTCTATCAAGATTTCGAGAGGGGGACAGCTGTCAGTGAAAAAAACCTATGATTTAAAAGGCACCACCCGTTACTGCATTCTGGCTATTCTTTTATGTTTAGTATAAAGCTGAGCTCTCTTAGTTTTCTGCAGCTTACAAAACTAAGCTAAAACATCTACTATCAGGTGGTAGTCTGCTGGTAATGCGGTGTAAACCAACAACGCATTATGCTTATGGTCTTTTACCAGTTGATGTTTAGATATTGAAGTTTGTATGTAGAAACAGTTCGAACCAAACCTTGCTGATTTACACGACTGAATCCACAAGGTTAGATGGAATATTTTTTTCTCATTTTAACAATGTCGTTCATAAACTTTATTTGTTACAATCACACATTTTATGCTGACACTAATGATCTGTTCACATTACGCGAAATATTTTTTTAATTCAATTTTTTCTTAGAACATACAAAATTAAATGGTCTTTTCTTCTAGAAAAAAAAATGACCAAATGGAAACAAAAATGACCACAGGACCAAGAGGAAAAAAAAAGACCAGATTTGGTCATAAATGACCAAACTGGCAACCGTGACCATATATTTCGGTAGAGTACGCTTTTATTATTTGCCCAAACGACGCACAGTGGCCCGTTTAGGCGAGGAACGTGGCAAAAATAATTTTTCGCGTGATTTTATTTTGAAAAAGTAAAAATCACATTTTGTTTAGAATTGTTTAAAGTGTAAGAATCCAAAAACAAAAAAATATTAGATGAACGGTTTGGCTTGAGGAGCCGATCAAAGTCAGAAAATATTAAAAAAAAAAAAATACAGTTTTTTTGTTTTTTTGTTGCACTTCGAACTTGAATATTAGAAAAACGGTGCAAGTAAATCCATTTATTTTTTTTTTGTTGAAAAGTTTGACATTATTTTAATCAAATTTTGGAAAAAAAAAACAAATGCATATCTTTTTTTTAATAAAAAAAAAAAAT
The DNA here is from genome assembly GCA_943590905.1 of Sphaerophoria taeniata. Taxonomy (NCBI): domain Eukaryota; kingdom Metazoa; phylum Arthropoda; class Insecta; order Diptera; family Syrphidae; genus Sphaerophoria; species Sphaerophoria taeniata. Next base: position 18,389,602 of record OX016540.1, on the reverse strand, counting down.
CACTTTTTGCACCTGTTTTTGAGTTTTAACTTGGCTCATATAAAAAACGTCAAAACCCGTCAAACCAAACTAAATGAGGGATGAATGCCCACATATTCCTTAAGATGTCCTCAAAAACTCAGCTGCGTAAAGTTGCATAAAGCCGAGTTATGGCAATTTAATTGGTTCAAGTCAGTGATTATTCATTTTTTTTAGTTTTTTTCATATGAAAAGAATATAATTAATCTTTTTGTCGCAACCTTTATTTTGGATTTGCATGACTTAATTTAGGTATTTAAATAAGTGCAATGAGTGGAATAGCTAAAAAAAATCCTGCAATAACATTACAATGGCAAAAAGGAGGCAGTTCCCAAAAATTTGGAAATCACGGAAGTATCGGCAAAAGTTAAGCTTCAGGACATCATGGATCATACAGCAAAGAGGTTGTTACAAACCAAAACCGAGAATCAGCTTCTTGAACTACCAACAGATCTTACATTAAGGAGGGGGTTGCGATGAATCATCTTACCAAAGTGCGTACAAGCAAAAAATTAACTCAACAGGAAATGAATCGGACGAAAACATGTTTATGGCATCAGTTGTTCCACTCAGGTTAAATTGCCCAAATGGTGAAATTTGGAGAAACCCTCGCCCATCATCAGTTCATTTCTGTCGACCTATTCAATTTCAATATTCTAAGGAAACTGGCGATCTTATAAATATGACAGTCAACGATATCCGGAATCAAATATTAAATATTCAACCAACAGCTTATAAAGTGAATGAAGAAGTAACATTAATAGTTAAACACTAGTTATTTTTAACTATGATTGATGGAAAAGTTTTAAATGAACTAACGGAAAATAGATCAACACGGTCATGTCCTATTTGCAAAAAAACTCAAAAGAAGTTTAATGCACAGGATGAAGGAGATATTACGGACGAACATAACTACGAGTATGGGATTTCTCCATTGCATGCTAGAATTAGGTGCATGGAATTCATTTTGAAACTTAGGTATACGTTTGCTAAGGAAGGAGAGGATAGCTCTATTGGAATCAAAGACTTAGAAAAAAAGAGGAAGCAGGATATTCAAAAGCGTTTCCATGAAGAACTTGGACTTGATGAGGATAAACCTAAGCCTGGGTTTGGAAATACCAATGATGGCAATACTTCCAGGCGATTCTTTGAACAACCGGATGCAGCTGCCCGAATAACTGGAGTCAATGAAGAAATTATTAAAAGGCTTCAAATAATACTTAATGTCTTAAACTGTCGAGAAAAAGTTAATACAGTAAAATTTGGGGAGTATACAAGAGAAAGAAAAGTGTTATTAAGACAACTTTATCCAGAAAAACAACTCACCCCTACTCTTCATAAAATTTTGGTTCATAGTCAAAATATTATGGAGTATCAGTCACTTTCACTTGGAGAATTATCAGAAGAAGCTCAGGAATGCAAAAATAAGGACTACAAAAGATACAGGTATCAAAATACATGCAAGGTTTCAAGAATTCGGCAAAATGAAGACCTGTTTACTATGCTAGCAATCTCATCAGATCCACTTATTTCTTCCAAAAGGCATGCTAGAAATCAAAAAGAACTGAAAGCACACTACTCCCCAGAAATGTTAGATCTATTAGATTCAACATTGAATTTAGATTATAGTTTTCTAGAAATAATATAAGTAAATTATTAAGAATAAAACAAGATAAAAATTAACGTTTATGCTTTATTTTTTTCCATATTCGTACTTTTAAAACACTTTTTTTCTAATTTGAGGGTTGTTTTTTTCATTGAAATATTGAAATTATAGTAATTTTCAGTTAAATTGAAACACCCTGTTTGAGTTTGAATGTAAATATTGATGGTTTGATTGGTTGCATATCAAAAATTATAAAACTTAAAAATTTTAACTTAAAAAAAAAATTTTTTTTGCTTTTATGACTATTCAAGTGTTATTTTTTTTTCTTTTTCCTGCTATACCAAAACTAATTGTTCTCTAATCATTCACAAAAACAAATTTTTCGCCATTATGGATACATTTTTAACAATTTTTATGACATTGAAAAAACTTCCAACTTTGGGACTTAATTCTGAAACACCCTGTGAACATATTTTGTTAAAATTTTCACGAAACTTAGCTTTGAAAATTCCCTGCTAAATAAAAAAAAAATTGAAGCGATATCTTTTTTCGTTTAGGAGCTATGATTTTTGCAAGGTAAAAAGTGAAAACGGGCCACTGTGCGACGTCATACAATTTCATCTTGGCTTACTTACTTATGGTGGCGCTACAGTCCGGTGTGGACTTGAGCCTCAATTGACAGTTTCCGCCAGCCTGCTCGGTCCCTAGCTAGCTGTCTCCAGGTTTGCACTCCAAGTTGATTGAGGTCCTCTTCTACTTGTGTGCGCCACCTGAGTCGCGGTGTTCATCGGCTTTCCGCTCTAACTGACCGAGCCATCTGAGTCTCTGGACCTTGACCCTTCCGGCTAGGTCCATGTCGTTGTACAACCCGTACAGTTCACTGTTTTATCTTCTTCACCATTCCCCATCAATGCACACGAGGCCAAAGATGACCCGAAGAACTTTCCTCTAGAAACATCCTAAGGCATATTCATCCGATTTTGTCAAAGTCCATGCTTCTGCACCATACAGCAGGACTGGGATGATGAGGGTGTTGCACAGTTTTACCTTAGTTGCTCGAGAAAGGATTTTTCCACTCAATTGCTTTCTTAGCCCAAAGAAACAGCGATTAGCAAGAGTTTTTCTTCCGTGTTAATAGCGGATGTTGTATGCGTCTATTGTGACGTTCTGTCCGAGCCGTCGGTGTTGGCTGTCCTTTCTCGAAGACAGCATATACTTCGTTTTTCACTCACTTACCGCTAAATCCATTTTTGCCGCTTCTGTCTCAATTCTCTTAAAGACTTCATTGACATCACGCTGTGTTCTTCCGATTATATCAAGATTATTGGCGTACGGGAGAAGTTGAACAGACTTTTGGAAGATAGTGCCTCTGGTGTTTACGGTGGAGTTCTGCACTATCTTCTCGAGAACGATGTTAAAGAAATCGCACGACAATGCATCGCCCTGTCTGAATCCTTTTTTGAAGTCGAAAGTTTCCGTAAGCTCGTTGCCAACCTTGATAGAGCAGCGAGTGAATTCTCTATCGTCATTTTGCACAAGCGAACGAGCTTGGCAGGGATGCCAAAACTAGACATAGCTCTATACAGTTCGTCTCTGTGATGCTGTCATACGCGGCCTTAAAATCGATGAGAAGGTGGTGGGTATCGGTTTGGAATTCATAGGCTTTTTCCAGGATCTGCCGCAAAGTGAAAATTTGGTCGATGGTTCACTTTCCTGGCCTGAAGCCACGTTGATAAGGACCAATCAGATTGTTGACGAAAGGCTTCAGCCGTTCACATATTACGGCAGAGAGGATCTTGTAGGCGATGTTAAGTAGGCTGATTCCTCTGTAGTTGGTACAGTTTAGAGGATCTCCCTTTTTCAGGATCGGGTAAACAATGCTGAGGTTCTATTCATTGGGCATGCATTCTTCCGACCATATCTTACAGATGATTTGGTGCATACTCCTATGTAGATCGTCGCCTGCTGCTTTGAGCAGTTCGGCAGCTAGACAATCTGCTCCAGCAGCTTTGTTGGATTTCAGCCGTGATATTGCCGTTTTCACTTCTTCTAGGTCGGGTTCACGGAGTTGTTGGCTATCATTGTGTTCGATGTTCATCTTTCACGGGCACTGCCTCTTGCGAAGACCTGACAAATCTTCCAAGGGTATCAATCTGTTGTGCTTCTCAACTTTGCCGTTCGGAATCGGCGTTAAATTGTAGGTCCCCTCAATTCTTCACACGCACTCAGAGAATTGTTGATGAGAGTAAGCCACTTAGGCCTTGGCTCTTCAAGAGCTGTTGCGCCACTCTATTTATTTATTATTCATTCTTGCTGTTGGCTCTCTCAGCATCCTCGATCTAACGCCTCTCATGTTCCCTCTTTTTTCGCCTGACAAGCCGGCGATCCGGAGGTCCCTGTGATAAATCGTTGTTAGTGTTACTGTACGTTGAACCAATTTTAACGAAGTGCCAACCAGTGTTGGTTGCGCTTTTTAGCACCACGTTGTGTTCTTCCGAATATAAAATGAAACATTTTCTTCTTTTTTTTTGTAGATGGAAGTCCAATGCTTCGTCAAGGTGACACCGGCGATTGGATTGGTACCTTCGAAGGTCACAAAGGAGCCGTATGGGGTGTTGCTCTAAACAAAAGTGCCACCTTGGCTGCATCCGGCGCAGCCGATTTCACCGGAAAAGTATGGAATGCCGTAACAGGCGGCGAAATTCATAGTTTCCAACACAAACACATTGTCAAGACGGTTGCATTCGATCAGACGTCCGAAAACATTGTCACCGGCAGTAATGAAAAACTTGTACGAGTTTTTAGCTTGCAAAGTCCCACCGCCGACGCTGAATTATATACCGGCCATACGGGTGCCGTCAAACGTGCACTATTCTGTCGTGACGACAAGTGTATTATTAGTGCGGCCGAAGATAAGACTGTTAGACTATGGGATCGTTTGACTGGCAATGAAGTGCAACGTTTGAATTTCCCAAATAATCCCAATAGTTTGGAAATCTCATCGGATAATCATATTCTAACTGTTGCACACGGATCTAGCATTAGTTTCTGGGAAGTTGATACGCTCAAGAAGCTCAAGGAGGTCAAAGTGCCAACTAATGTGGCTTCGGCCAGTTTGCATCCGGACAAGCATGTCTTTGTTTGCGGCGGCGAAGACTTTAAAATGTACAAGTTTGATTATATAACAGGAAATGAAATTGGTAAGTCTTTGGGTGAACATAGATCGAATTTTGTTTAACAATCGTCTTTGCAGAGTCCTTCAAGGGACACTTTGGGCCGGTTCACTCAGTTAAATTCAGTCCTGATGGCGAATTATATGCAAGCGGTTCTGAGGACGGTACATTGAGATTATGGCAGACAACTGTTGGCAAGACATACGGCCTTTGGAAGTGCACAGAACCCGGTGAATTGAACAACTCCTTGAATTCGCCACGTGAAGTTCATGCAAACTAAATGGCTTTCACAAAGCAACACCTACACCATTCTCAAAATTCAAAGTAAATTCTGTTCGTGCAAATGGCCACAAAAAACTTCCCTCCTCAAAAACAAAGCAGATCGATTGAAACCACAAACAAATTATTACCGTTTAGGTTGTTACTTTCCAAACATAACAATTCACCTTCATTAGACAAAACAGAGTATTATTCTTTTCGGTTAAACATTTTCAGAGCAAAAACAATATTTTTTTACAAAATATAAACAATAACTTTTTCCTAATTATTGTGTTGTAATTTTCAAATCAGTTATTGCTGCCACGTTTCTCAATATTCAAATTATTGTGAATTTATTAAGAATAAAAATTATTTAAGATTTTTTTAAAACATGAAAAATATTTGAGTTTTGCAGCAGCATTCCGGCACTTACCAACGATTCCCGAACTTTTCCAGCCGTCAAAATTGTCAAAATTTGAGAGAGGTCGTTGTCACTTTAGTCGCTTTGTGTTCATTCTTCTAATAACGCCAATGCTGCTGGGGTATCCATCTTTATTTTCAACCTGGTATTGTCGTGGATCTGAAGAAGTCTTTCTCTGAGGTCATCCTCGGCTTGCGGCTCCGACGTGGGACATCCAAATTTTATTTCGCTCGGCAGTTTGATGTTCCTTCCCATCAAAATCTCAGACGGTGTATGGCCAGTTGAGCTATGCCTTGCACTTCGATACGCCATCAAAAACAGCGGAATATGCCGATCCCAATCTCGCTGGTCGTCCATAACTTTGCAAAGATGTTCCTTCAGGGTTCGGTTGAATCGTTCGACCATGCCATCGGATTGTGGGCCCACAAACTTCCTGAAATATGACTTTGTTTGATTCAAAGTTCCTTCCCTGGTCGGAATGCAGTTCTAATGGAACACCGAATCTGCTCACCCAGTTGAAAACAATTTGGTCTGCGACTGTTTTGGTTCGGAATGGCGTATGCTCCGGGCCACTTGCTGAAGTAATCCATGACGACCAGAATATAACGATTTGAATTATTTGTTTCAAATAACGCCAATGCCGCTGGGGTATCCAGGCAGTTAGACGTTCATTTGAAAGATTGTGAACATTGAAGAACACGAAGAAGTCGCAGTAGACAACCGGTGAACGTCTTAAAGTAGGAAACCCAGTTGCTTACTTACTTACTTATGGTGGCTCTACAGTCCAGGTCGGACCAGGGGCTCACCCAACAAACATCTCCAGCCACCTCGGTCCCTAGCTAGCTGTCTCCAGTTTCGAACGCCAAGTTGGATCACGTCCTCTACAACCTGTGTGCTCCACCTGAGTCGCGGTTTTCCTCTTCTGCGACGTCCTTCCGGGTTGGAGTCGAAGACTCTACGAGCCGGAGCATTATTTTCCATTCCTCAACATGACCCAACCGTCTAAGTCGTTTGACCTTAACTTTTCTGGCTAGGTCAGTGTCGCTGTACAGCTCGTATAGTTCTTGGTTGAATCTTCGTCTCCATTCTTCATTTATGCAGACAGGACCAAAATAACACTCGAAGAATTTTTCTCTCGAAGCAGCCCAAAGCGTTTTCATCCGATGTTGCCATGGTCCATGTCTCTGCACCAAACATTAGGACCGGGATGATGAGGGTTTTGTAGAGTGTCACTTAAGTTGCTCGGGAGAGGACTTTACTACTCAATTGCCTTCTAAGTCCAAAGAAGCAGCGATTGGCAAGAGTGATTCTTCGTTTGATTTCAGCGCTGGTGTTGTTGCCCGAGTTGATAGCGGATCTCCGGTAGACAAAGTCCTTAACTACCTCGAAGTTAAATCTGTCTATGTTGACGTTTGCTCCAAGACGTCGATGTTGGTAGTCCTTTCTTGTTTCAGCATTAACTTGGTCTTGCCCTCGTTAACCGCTAGAGTCTAGACCTATCTTCCTGGCCTCCGTCTCAAGACTCACAAACGCTCCACTAACATCATGCTGTGTTCTTCCAATTATGCCAATGTCGTCTGCGTATCCTAGTAGCTGAACGGACTTCTGAAAGATTGTGCCTCTGGTGTTGACGTTGGAGCTTTGCACTTCAAGAATGATGTAGAAGAAATCGCATGACAACGCATCGCCTTGTCTAAAACCTGACAAGGACCTATCAGGTTGTTGACGAAGGGCTTCAAACGTTCACACAGCACGGCAGACAAGATCTTGTCGGCGATGTTAAGGAGACTTATACCTCTGTAGGTGGTGCAGTTCAGTGGATCTCCTTTCTTGAGGATCAGGCATACGATGCTGAGGTTCCATTCGTCGGGCATGCTTTCCTCCAACCAAATTTTGCAGACGAGCTGGTACATGCTCCTAACCAAATCATCTCCAGCTGCTTTGTACAGTTCGGCGTCAATGTCAACTTCGTCAATGTCGGGTGGGTGGAATTGTTGGCCTTCTGCACCCAAATTGAATGGTTCTGTATTGCTGGTGGAGTTTTGCTCGTCATCGCCATTATACAGTTTGGAAAAATGGTATTTCCATATCCTCAGCACTGACTGTGGTTCCACTACGATGTTCCCATGATGGTGTCTACAGGCTTCGGTTCGGAAACCCAGTTCCGTTTGGCTTTAAATTCCAACAAAATTCGAAAGCACACAAACGTTTTAGAGTTCAACTAAGAGTGCAACAATTTGTGCAGTTTTTTATTCTCATTGTAACTCAGAGTAAAATAATTTTGTTTAAATGCTTGTGAAAGAAACTAGTTTTGTTTTATTGATTTTTCATTAGAATCTACTTGTGTGTTGCGGATCCATGGAGGTAGACAGTCGTAAAGTTAATCTCATTCGCTTGATTAACTTCCGGCCTATTTTGTATGTGATTGAACCATCTGGACAGGTTTAAGTAGGTTTCCTTCTCAATGGGCGATAGCGATTTCTAAAGAAAATCATTTTTATTGCATGGCAATATACAGCAACTATGAATACTCACAATGAGATCAGTTATAGCCACAAAAACAGCCAAATCAGCTAATGTCAGCGTATAGCCCACCAGATAAGATCGGGACAGGAAATAGTTGTTAAAATCACGCAATAAATGTTGTGCCACATGTTTGTCCTTAGAACCTGGGGCAACATAGAGTATAGCATATTCAATCCATTGTTGAACTTGAGCTTCAACTTCCATCGACGATGTGCTGTTCTTTGCTGCCTCGGAATTACTTTCTTTGGCTAGCATTGATAGAATGTTGGCAAAACCAGTTGCCGTTTCATTGTTGTTGGTTCGAGTGACAATCTTTGAAATTTATAATAATATTCATATGAACTTGAATAAGTTGAATTAAACCTCTTTCGGCCATCAAGGGAATGGAACTTACTTTTTCGCTGTTGTATGCCACTTTTCCGAGTGGAACCCCTAGACAGGAAGCTATTTTTGTAACTGCTGCAACGTCACACATTTTTTGTGATTATTTTTGTATTAAATACTGATTTTTTATCGAATTAATTAATTAAAAGATTGAAAATCAACGGACACCGACTAGGCAGAGGCACTACACGAACCAAAATATACTTGAACATTTTGACAGATCGAAATAAAATCAATAGAACATACGCACGTTACGTTATGTTTGGAGAGCATGTGCATTTCAAATATACAGTACCGGCCATCATGGATCATCATTTGTTTGATTTTTTTTTAACAGAAGATTCTTAAAACGACATCCGGCGAGTCAAGACGTACAAAGAACAAAATAAATTAAACCAAAAATTAAATCCAGTTGTTTCCAAGCCATCCTACATTAAAAAGTAGTGTTAATCCGCCATAACAATCGTGGAATCCAGCCATTATTAAATTTAATCAGTCTTTTTGAAGATTTGTAAAAATAAACAAAAATAAATAATTCCCACGCTAGAAGCCACGAGGCTTGTGGTTCACACACATACCTATATCAAATTCGGTCAACGAAAATCAGCCTTTTTGAAGACTTGATGCAAACGAAATGGGCAGCACGCCTTAAATAAGGTGGCCGGACGAAGGCGGAACGAAGGATGATAGCCCCCACGGGGCCGCAACCCCCGACAGCCCCCAAAGCGCCCACGCGGCGAGGATCTTAATGGACCTAAAAGTCAAACATAAGAATTGTCAAGCAAGCTCCAGCAATCGAATGGATTTGGAAGAGAACCTTAAACCAAACGGCTAAAATTTGATTCAGTTCGGAGGACGCCAAGTAGCTCTCTCAAAACACCAAGCTACAAACACAAAACCGGAAGACGCAATTAACAACAGCAACAAGTTCGCTATATTCAACAACATCAAGCTGGTTAAAAGCACAAAGCGTAGCCAACGAAATATACCTGACCAACCAACAGAAGAGGAAGCAATCGAAGAGCAAGCAGCAGTCTCGACTAACAAAGGAATCGAAGTACCACCACCGGGACTTGAAGATCCCGATACGAACATAGAACATTAGTGGACGGCCTTAGGGCGTCTGCTGGAAATTTTAAATTTTACGTAAGAAACATTAGGGATGGAGTCTCCAAACTGTATGTAGACAGGGAGGACGTCCATCAAGCGTTAATGGAAAAAATTAAAAGCATTAAAGATATACAAGGTTACAGCTTCACGCTTAAAATAAACAAGATGCAAAATCTAATCCTTCGAGGATTAACAACGGACTTCTCCCCAGAGGAGATCAAAACGGAGCTGGATCTGCTAGTCCCAGATCTTGTGGACAGCGTAACAATTTTTTCGACCGAAAGGTCCAGAAGTAAAGGTATCAATTCCAACCTCTTCTTAGTTGGAATTAAGCCGGGCCTTATGCCGATCGAAATTTCTAAGATAAACTTCATTTTCAATACCAAAATCTTTTGGGAGAGGCCCAGAGGAAACACCAAGCCGCTTCAATGCAGACAATGCCAAAGTTTCGGTTATCTGACCAAAAACTGCGGAAAGACCTCTATAGGTCTTCTATAAGTGTGAAATGCACAGACTCTCACGAACCTGGCCAATGCCCAGTTGTAAAAGCTCCAGACACAAAAGCCTTCTGCGTAAACTGTGAAGGCCCACACCCCGCCAACTTCAGGGGATGCAAAAAATACAAATCCTACGTCCAGGCCCGTAAAAACACAGTTCTAGAGGCAAAAATAAAAAAAAAACCAATGGTGCAGTCTTGACAAAAGCGGTTTCTAATGTGGTGTCTCCACAGATACCACACGCAAGTTTCTTTCAGCCAAAATCGTCCATAGCCCTGAACTTACCAACCGGAGGCAAGCAAAATTGCCTTGGTGAATTCTTGGACATGTCAAAGGAACTCTTCGGAGTGGAGGTCGCTGAGCTGTTGCTCAAAGTGGAGAATTTCGTTAAAAACATTCACAACTCTGGCTCAACGCAAGAAAAAAGACTAGGATATTTCTTCCAATATTCCAGTGATTTGACACTTTTGGTTTGACTATTTCTTCCAATATTCCAGATTCGCCTGTGAATCCGCCAAAAAAAAGCTGTCGGCATTGACATAATATATATGGACTGCTAGTCACTTGTCATTTCCATACATTTCATGAGAAGAAAAAAGGTACAACCTACAGCAGCGCCATTGGTTCGAAGCGGCCAAATTAGTCCCAAAAAAAGTGTTTGAATTCACAGCGACAGTGCTACCACATGGACTCTATAGATTGAAAATGGACTCGTTGTTTCTTCCTTGGCTCGGGGACTCGTTTTTATAACGTTTTTTGTTTACAGAACACAAATAAGTGTGTTAAAAATTTAAAACAAAATCATTTGTGAAAGTATTTAATTTTTTTTTACGTGGACTAGTTTTTCAAGCATCTTGGACTCGAAAATATTTTTCCCTGCGGTAACACTGCACAGCGACCTCGTTGTTTATGTTTTTGTTTTTGTTCATTTTTGACAGCTGGAATCGTTCTTTTTTTGGCCACCCTGAACCAATGGCGCTCTTTACGCTGAACACGCGTGAAGTTGGCAACTAGCAGTCCATATTATAATATGTCAATGGCTGTCGGATTTCAACTCGCCGGCAACATTATGGCATTTAAAATTCGCCTTCGAATTCGTTAATTCGCCCAATTCAAAACGAAGAAGAAGAAAGCGAACGCAATAATTTAAAAATGTAAAACTCGCTAGCAAAACGATTCGCCGCGAGTCCCATAACCAGGCCCCAGAGTGCTTGGTTTTGGCGACTAGGCCCCTATTCCGGTTCTGTGATAAAATCTGTGGCAATATGACAGAGTAGCTTATGTCAAAAAACTTGATTTCGAGAAAAATGGATTTTTATCTAAAGTGTTATTTGAAAAAATGCATTCGATAGAATATCTTATGTAGACATAAGGGTTCTTTCAAACCTAATATATCTGATTTGTGATTTTATTAATTTTTGCAAAAGAGCTTATGTCTTTTAAAATACAATTAAAATTTAGCAAAGAAATTTAAGTATACAAAAGTTTCCTCAAAAAATTCGAATTAAGCTGGTTAATTTATTCATTATTTATTTTATTGATTTTAACATCGCTTTCAAAGTAAAATAAAAAAAATATTTCATACGACATAAGCGTTTCTGTTAAATCATAATAACTAAATTTGGAAGACATAAGAGAATTAAATAACATAAGCTTTTCTGTCGAATGCAATGTATGGCATTAAAACATAAGCGTTTATGAAACGTACGATATCTTTGCAACGGAGAGATCTTTTTAAATGGGGGTAAGACAGAAATGTAGATTTCAAAGTGCTTATGAACAATCCATTAAAAACTCAAAAATCGCTTATGTCGACATAAGCTACTCTGTCTTATTGCCACAGATAATTAAATGATAAACTTCTTTTCACAAAACTTTTTTAGTATGAGAGCTTTCCGAAGAAGTTTAAGGGACGATCAAAACCCATTCGAAGTTTTATTGGAAGATAGGTTCATAGAGCAGTTTCGTTTTCCAAAACGCAAGGATTTGCGTTGCGAATTAATTGAAACAGTGTTTCCATGTTTGAAAAAAGAAAATCGCTTGCATGCCTTGCCATAAATATGAATTCAAATATATAGATACTTGCCCTACTTACATTGCAAGTGGAAGCTATCAAGCTAGAAAAATAATAAATATGCAGTGTTTAATACAATTTTAAATAGGGTTTGAGTTCCTTGCGTGAATTTGTTGAAGAGAGAGAATACAGAGAATGAAACACGAATTCAACTCCCTACCATATCAAGGTCGCAGAGTTCAATCATTAACCATAATTTTAAATAGACATTTCCATATGGGAACATTATTATATTATTACTAATTTTTATTACCTACCTAATAAAATGAAGTTCATAATGTAAAAAAAATCCTTGTGTGTTTAACTATTTAATTCTTAGCTCGCAAGTTATCCACGGTTTATTTAATTGTTTTCCCTTTTTCTATCTTCATCATCCAACTTTTCATCAAAAAATTGCCGATGTGATAATTTTTTGACATAAGATTTCATGTGTTCATAGAACTAGAATCGGAAAATTGCATTTATCATTGAAAAGTTTTTTCATAGCTCTTTTCACAGAACCGGAATAGAGAAAAAACTGATTTGAAGGATGTAGGATACTTGTTGATATCGGAGACCCTCTGCATAAAAACCTCTCTCGATCCGTAGAGCCATTCTCGAGTTTTTGCGCCCAGTATCAGTTCAAGCAAAAGGCATACTCTTCTGTTTAATTAATCATAGTTTTTATTTTATTTCAATTAATGTTTGTGTTTATAAATTCGAAATAAATAAAAAAATAAAAGATGGATGTGTTTGTATTTTATATTTGTTTATGTATTTCTAGGAAAATGTTTAAATTCCTTATCATAATACTAATTGATTTTTCTTTTTGTTTTCTTCAATAAATTTGTATTTACTCAATATATATATATTTTTTTTATTTATATATATTCCATACGGTATTTTTATCAATTACACGACATAATTTTAGTTTTGTTTATTAAAGTAAAAAAAAGTGATACAACTAAATAAAAAAAAAAATCATAAACTAAAAAAAGAATTTTCTTCTTTTTGTATGAAAAATAACTAAACAAATAACTACTTGTTTTAAAATACCTTGTTTTCTGTTTTGTTACTCTTTCAATATTTATAAAATAATACATACTTAAAATAGAGCGATTACATGTATATGTTTTAATGTGTAAATAGTATTATATTTAGTTTAGCTATATATTAATTCGAAAACTTATTTATTTTTTATTTTTTTTGCATTTTATTGATTGATGAATATAACACCCAAATTTATGTATTGTTTTGTTTATTTTACAAAAAAGAAAATCTTACACTTATTTTTGTTTTTATTTAACATTTATTTGCTTTTTTTTGCTTTTGCTTATGTCATGATTTTGTTTTTGTTTTCTAAATCGAGAGGTTTAAAGTTTATATAAAAAAATAATTACATTTATATGTTTAAGGATTTTATACACAAATTTTGTCATCGAAATTGATGGATACAATAATTATTCAACTTTGCCAGCTTACACAATTAGAATCAAATGAACAAACTTACGCATATGGTTTGAATTTACAGTTAAGATACTACTTTAAAAGGAATTTCTACAGAATAAAGACATAGTTTTAACTGTGTGGATATTTTTAGAGTAGGTTATGTAGCAAATAGACAATTATTTAATTTAACTTATGTACTTTTGTTTTATTCCTAATATTTACTGAGATATTTGTATATACAAGAATGAAAATTTATTGAACGTCTACTATGTGCCATAGTTAAATATAATTTGTCTGTTTTAGTTGTCGTCCGTTGAATATAAGCAAAAGGAGTTTTATTGATTAATTTTGTTTTATAATTCAATTCCTACAACATCTATATTTTTAGAAAACTTTTGTTTAACTTATTTTGCATTGAATTGTATAAAGCTCTCTCCGAGTTACAAGTTTGTTTATTTTTGTCGTTCTTATAAAATAGTTGTTTTAATTATTATTCACAATTACAGTCAAGAAATTAAAATCATAAAAAATAAAATAGTAAAGAAAATTCCCAAATGGTTGCTTTTTGTGTTTCTGATTTCCTTCTCTGCTTGTTTTGTCGTTTATTTTGTTCGCATGATAAGAACCGTGAGTGAAGCTGGATTTTTACTTCATGTACGGGTTCTTATCACTTAGCTGATCTCATTTAGTCGGTCCAGGCGGGAATGGATTTATCACAGCTACGGCGGCAGCCTGTTGGCTAGCTAAAACGGCAGCTATAAGATAAGAAAGTCAACATTAACATTTGTTATTCACACAATCGAATTAAAAAAAAAAAAAAAACGAAACAAATCTAACTTGGTATGACAGTAAATTTATTATGATATTGAGATAAGAATTGTGCCAAGCCTGATCAGTGAAATCACTAATATGGCTTTGAAGAAAGTAAGCACCGGAGCTGCGAGCTGTGGACTAGGTGTTAACAGTAACAAAACCGAGTTGATGCTTTTTACCAAAGTACCACCTTTCACTCTACCTCGGTTAAACGGACAAACACTATCATTGTCTTTCAGTGCTAAATATCTGGGCATAATACTAGACACCAAATTAAACTGGAAGCTTAACATTGAAGAACGGGCGAGGAAGGCGTGTGTCGCCAAGTGGGGCCTCCAGTCAATAATGATAAAATGGACATATACAGCGGTTGTAAGACCGATACTTGTTTATGGTTCCATTGTTTGATGGCCTGCTCTCAGCAAAGCTTACATAGTAAACAAGCTTACAAAGGTGCAGAGAAATGCTTACGTAGGGATATCAGGGGCAATCAGGTGCTGTCCAACGGATGCACTTAACATCATCCTGGACCTTCTTCCGATTGACCTCTTTATTAAGTATCAGGTGTCCTGCAGTATCTTGAGAAGAAATAGGCTGCTTTAAAACTAGATTCTACGGGCACTGCAACCAAACAAGCCTGATACCATCAGACATCCTATCCTCAACCACCAATTACTGCATCCCTACCCTAAACACCTCAAAGAAGTTTAGAGTCTTGCTTCCGTCAAGAATCGACTGGGAGGAAGGCGATGGCGATGTGACGAAAGACTTCGACACACCTATCTTCACGGATGGTTCGAAGATGGAATGTGGTGTTGGTGCAGGTGTCTTCTGTGAATCTTTCAAGATTTCAAAATCCTATAGACTTCCCGATTTTGCCAGTGTATTCCAGGTAGAATTGTTAGCGATAAGGGAAGCTTGTATAGTCCTTAAAAATATCCGACAGAACCAAAATGTAGCTATACTAACAGACAGTCAGGCAGCTATTTAAGCCATTGATTCTCATCCATTGATTATCATCCTCCAAACTGGTCCAGCAATGCAAAGAGGCCTTCAAAGAACTTGATATGAGCGTCACTCTAATCTGGATACCAGGCTATAGGGGCTATGAGGGAAAGGAGAAGGCAGATAAGCTAGCTAGGCAAGGATAAGCCCTACACAACTCACTGGCAGTGAGAGTATATGCTCCTCTTGGAGTTGTAAAGGGCTATATCCTGACAAAACATCAGAAGCAAATCATAGGTGGAATAGTTTAACGAGTTGCGTTATATCCAGGAAAATCTGGCCAGCCTATAACAAACCAAAATCAATCAATTTAATTTCCAAACCAAGGCATGACATAGCCAGGATTGTCGCTACCTCCACAGGGCACTGGCCTGTAGGGGAGCATGCGGCAAAATTGGACATACCACATAAGTCTTTCTGCCGTAGCTGTGAGAACCAGGATGAAAAAGAAACATTCCCACACTTTCTATGCCATTGTCCGGCCCTGGCTAGGAAAAGAGCACTCTACTTAGGTGAAGAATTCTTCAACGGTATTGAGGAACTCTCAGAATTCAAGATCAAAGTGGCTTTAGTGCCCCTCCCCCTTTTTATTCCTCCCTCACTAATTGGCACTATGAGATAATAGGCCGTAGGGTCAAATCTATTTAGAATCACACGAGGTATGGTATCAAAACGGCGCACTTAGCGCTAATTGTGTGCTGCGCGAAGTAGGACAGCCATTTCTACCTACCTACCTACCATGCTTACAAGAGATCGAACTGATCCCTTGTGTAGTTGCATAATTCTTTCCGAACTTTGTTTGTTAAAACAGGGCCAAACCTTTCTTGTAGTACCGCAGGTGTCACCTTTCATCGGCCTTAATAGTTATTCTTTTTGAGATTTCCTGTTTTACAAACAGGTAAGGGTGCTTACTAGCTGAGCTTGGCTTACGTCAAGTGTTGACCCTAATCTTGCTAATTCATCGGCTTTCTCGTTGCCTGCTATATCGCTGTGGCCTGGGTCCCAGCAGAGTCTAATATTGTGCTGTGCGTCATGAACCTTAAGCACTTCGCGGCAGCATGAAACAAGCTTTGATTTTATCTCAGTTGCAGTAATCGTTTTTATTGCCGATTTGGATACAGATTTAAAGAATGTGCTATGGGATCATCAATCTCTAACTTGCTGGTACTTGGTGACCTGAATGCAAGAGTGGGAAGGGCGGAAGGAGTGGAAAGCGAGCAAAGACGACATGTTAAATAGTCCAAAGATTCGGTTAAGAATTGGAATGGCAATCTTATGCTTGAATTGTGCAATTCGCTTGAACTTCGAATTCTTAATGGTACCAGCGAAGGGGATTATCTTGGTGAATACACGTTTGTTGGCAAACAAGGGCGTTGATTACGGGCTTGCAGGATTGCAGATTTTAAGGTGGAACAAGTTGATACCGTTTTCAGACCATATGCCTTTAGTCACTACCATTATCACCGGGATGTCTGGAAATGAGGAAAGTGTGAACCTTAAATTGTTACCCAAGCTGCATTGGAAAGAATACAGAGCAAATACCTACAGAACCCAATAAGATGCCGGTCTGAATGCAATGGAAGTCAATGATATGAGATCTATCTGAAGCTGCATCAAGGAAGCGGTCCCGAAGTCTAGCAACGGTGCAAGTAATAGTCTCTATAAAGAGCCCTGGTTTGACGTAGATTGCATGCTGGCTCGGAAGCATTTATATACGTGGCGCAACCGGTTTAGACAAAGCAATGATGAAATTAGTATTTATTTAAGGCAGCATTTGATACAATCGACCGAAATGCACTAATGTACAAGTTGTATGGAATGGACAAGTTCGCACGTATCTTGCAGAATCTATATTTGACAACTATATCGGCTGTATGGGACGGTGATAACGTTTCTGAATGGTTTTCAATGATGACAGGAGTGAGACAAGGATGTATGTTGAGCCCGAGTTTATTCGAACTTGACATCGATGATATTACTGATTGTTTGCCAGGAGGAGTGGAATATGCTGGTACCCTGATCGAGCTCCTTCTTTTCGCAGATGATAAAGAGCTGTTTGCTAATTCGCCCGAAACCCTGCAGTTGATGATCAACAAGCTCTATGTGTACTGTGTAACGTGGAAACTGGTAATAAGTCTTGATAAATCCAAAGTTATGGTTTTTCGGAATGGTGGCAGACGAGGGAGTGGAAGAGAACGGTGGTCAATCAATAACGAGAGTAAAGAGGTCGTAAGCGAACTGCCACCTAATGCTCCTAACTACAGGGTAATGCTGGAAACTGGTGTCTCAAGTACAAGTTGACTACATCTGTAATGCCCTGCAAATGGATGATGAACGTCTCCCAAAAAAGGCTGCTCTCAAAGCTATTAGACAAAAACTGGATGGTTCAAGCAGTGGTCTGCGTATGCAGAAGATGCTGGTGTAGTGCTTGAATTGAATGACTACCTGAATTGGAAACCTAAATATAGATACAACTTGATTTCTGAAATGGATGAGCAATGTTGATCGGAGTACGTTTTGCAAGGAAAGGAATCAATATACATTATTCACAAAACCAAACTGATAAAAATCTCACCTCCATAGGGCGCCGGATACATAGGATAGCCAAGTCCAACGTGCGTATGATGGTGTGTGTGCACGTGCCTTTGCGGTGGCGGACTTCGACTGTCGGCTGGATTAACACTGCCACCGCTGCCAGGTATACCAGAGACACCGCCAGGTCCCTGCTGCTGTTGCTTACCACCCAGCAGCGGATCAACCACCATTGATTTGCTGTTATCACCTTTTTGTGGCGGTCCCAGGCCACCACCACCACTCAGGCCTGGAGGCATTGAGTTTGAGGGTGGTTGTAGGTTTAATGGACCCGACGGATTTGCTGACGGTATTCCCCCAAGTCCGGCATTGGGTCCCCCAGTCACGGGATTATTGCTACCGGGCGATGGCCCCATATTTACCGGCCCACCTGGCCCACCGGGCGGTAGACCACCGCCACCACCACCACCACCGACGCCAACTCCTACACCAACACCTCCGCCACCGCCGCCGCCTCCGCCTTGTTGAGAAACATTCGGACTAGAAACACTGACTTTATTGCCATTGCCGCTTGTCGGACTCTTTAGAGCACGTTCGCTTAGCTCGTGAATTTTATGTGTTGTGTAATACTGGCTGGCGGCGTGATGCAATGCATCCAGAGCCTTGGTACCAGGATTGCGGGAGAGATCTTCGGGCGCGTGATAGCGCGCCATTGGCAGGTGATACGGTGGAGTGTTGTAGGGTGTTGACATCAACACATTGCGATACATCGGATGGCTAGGATCGAATCCAAACGGAGACGGACTGATGTACGATGGATGCAAGAAGTACTGCGATGTCGGTGGAGGGGGTGGCCCCTGAGTTTCCATGGTAGGCTTCTGGCCCTCTTGCTTGATTTTGACATCTTTTTCTTCCTTAATGGAATCCTTGATAAGGTTTGTTGCCTTTTGGCCCATTGAACTGCCGCCACTTGACGACGAGCTCGACTTTGAACTCTTCTGGCTGCTTGAATTCTGTTGCTGTTGTTGTTGCTGCTGTTGATGTTGCTGCTGCTGTTGTTGTTGTTGCTGCTGTTGTTGTTGATGTTGCTGCTGTTGCTGAGCCTGCTGTTGAGCAGCTGCTTGATGGTGGGCAGCTTGTTGCTGAGCCGCTTGCTGATGAGCGGCTTGATGCTGAGCCGCCTGCTGTTGAGCCTGTTGTTGTGCCGCTTGTTGCTGAGCCTGAGCTTGCATTTGTTGTGATTGCTGGTGGCTAAGCTGCTGTTGTTGTTGTGCCGACATTGGCAGGTCTTCGGGTTTCATTTGTGAGCCCGGTGGCTGTTGGTGTGAACCAGACTGAACCTGCTGCAAAAAATTGTTGCGTCTTTGCTCCGAGAAGATGTAATATCTGCCAAGAAATATAAACACCATTTCTGACTTTGAAGCAAAAATATTAAGAGAAATCTCCGTTTTACCTTCTTAGCTCCTCACTCTGTGCTAGATGCGGTGAATGTTGATGCGGCATACTGAGTTGCTGTCGTTGATACATGCTCGGATAGCCACCAAGCGATTGCACTGGCGGTTCCTTTGGATGCATTGGATGACTGTTGGGTTCTTGTTTAATCTCTTTTGTGTTTGGCTCGCTCTTGATTAACTTCGATGATATCATCTAAGAGAGAGAATTTGGTTAACGACTTGAAGCGCTTTTCGAACAAAACATCTCTTTACCTGTGTCGATAATTTGGCATTCTCGTGAGGGCTTTGGCTCTCCTTGATGCGTTCGTCCTTCAAAGTTGGTGGCGGATTTTGCAGAGCATGGCCGAGCTTATTCTCATCCGAGACCATTGACACGGGCCCGTAGTTGGGCTCAACATTGTATGGATAGCCTGGAGCCATGTAACTGTAAATTGATTATAAGAAATATTACCCACTGAGACTGTCAGTAATTTCAGTTCGACTTACTTGAAAGGATAAAAGTGTGTCATTGGTTTTGCTGGAGAGGGATTTGGTAAGGAACCAGGTCCATTACCACCACCGCCACTGGCAGAACTACTTGAGACAGGATTCGGCCCACCACTGGTCAAACTCATTCCGGATCCAACTGTTTGTACGCTGTCCTTTAAGCTCTGCTCCTGCTGTTGATGTTGCTGTTGTTGCTGCTGTGGCGAGGGCTTCGTCATTAAATCTAACGGTGGATCTTTGTTTTTAGTGTATTCGATTTGCGGTGCTTGCGGAATGACCGATTGCTGTGGTTGACCACCACCAGGCGCTCCATGCGGAACCTTAACTTGTTGGTGCTCGGATGGAACTAAGTATTGTTGTTGCGGATAGAACTGATACATTCCGTAATTGCTAAGAGGTGGAATTGGAGGTGGTACACCTTCCTGAGGTTTCTTAATATCAACAACGTGCTTGGGAGCTTGAGATTTATCTATAAAACGAAATACTCATATTTGGTTTCATTGAGAATATTTACAACAAAAGAACTAACCAATCATCTCTGTGTCTACTACCGGCGTAGAATCATCAGAAATATCACTGTAGGCTGGACTTTGGACATCGTCTCGTGACATGGAATTATCAAAGTCGCCTGGAAGCGGTGATTTGCGGTTTTTCTTTTGCTTACCAAATGGCTGCTGGGTTTTGCTCAATGGAATGCCTGCAGAAAGAAATTTGGTTCATTCAATGAGAGAATTCTTGCAGCAATTGCGAAAGTCATACCTTGTTGTGATGCTTGTGGAGCACCAGGATATCCACCAACCTGTTGATGTGCTGTCTCTGTGCCTGGTGGTCGCGACTGTGGAGCCATAGCAGCAGTTGGGGTTGGCCGGAGTGGACTCTGTCCTGGCATTGTAATCGGATTGCCCTGAGGGTTGTCCGTCTGTTGGCCGAATCGAAGAACGCCTGGTTTCACTAGAAATTGAACAAAAACCAACATGAGTTTCGGTGTTTCTTTCAAGTGAAATAATTCTTCTTACATGGCCCAGTAGAGTGCATCTGCTGCTGTTGCTGGGAAGCTTGTTGTTGCTGTGGCGTTTGCACAATGTCGCCCATAATCTGATTGACAATCGAATGCTGTTGGTGCTGCGAAAGCGCTTGTCCAGAGATGCCAGCTGTGATACTGCCACCGGGAATGGCATGTTGAGGTGGCAGTTGTGATATTGGAGGCAGGCCTGACAGTCCCTGATTAGGAACACCAATCGATGGTGCAGGAGTCTGTACTGCGCTGAGGATGCCACTGCCATTAATGCTTACTGAAGTCACTGGGGCCGGTACTGATGGTACACTAATGATGGGTGAGACAACACTTCCTCCTGCAGACGCGGATGCCACCGTGATAGGTGTTGCAGACAAAGGTGACTGTTGCGATTGTGCCTGTGGTATTGGCGGCACCTGTACTTGAGGCGAGACCAATGGTGGCGTTGAAGGAACAACAGCCACTGGCGATGGTGGTGCGGCCGTTACTGTTGGTGTCGAAGGAAGAACTCCACTGTTGTTCGGTGTTGCTGGGGCTATGACTGGTGCAGCCGGCGTCGGAGTAATTTCGGGAGCGTCTGAAGCTGTTGTAGCCGCTATCGGGGTAGCCGGTGGCTGTGGAGTACCAGCCGGGGCCGGAGAGGGTGTTGTTGGCGGAGCCGATCGCACAGGAGACTCTGGCAGCTGCAATGAGTCTTCGTCCATGGATCCCGATCCATGTGCATGGCTCTGATGATAGCGTAGACCGTTGGCGTGTTTGAACTTTTTGCTGCAGTCTTGTTCGGGGCATTCGAGCAACACCGGTGAGATCGCGCACGGCGACGCAGTCTTACATTTCTTCGTGGAGATTTGAACATTCAATCCCGTGACCGGGTTGACAAGACTCTGGGGCTGTGCACTCAATAAACCAACGCTTAAAGCTGGAGTTTGAATTCCACTGGCATTGGCCAAAATAGGAATGGTGCCATTGCTACCTGAACCACCGCCGCTTGAAGCACCACCACCTCCAACAGTCGTAGCAGAGTCGCCATTCACTGGGGATGGACTCTCGTCTTTGGATTTGAGCTTGTCTGGGCGCGGCGGCAGGAATGCCGTCGGCGAGGTCGATGGCGTATTGTTGGAGTTAGCGTTCGACGATGTCGACGATGAGGACGATGATGTCGATGAGGATGCGGTGCTGTTGGTTGTTGTATTGGTGGTTGCTGAAGATCCACCTGTGGTGACTGCACGACCGCCTCGACCTTTGGAGCCGCCATTGCGAAGCTTGGAATGAACCTGAGAAAAATATACAAGAAAAAAATTAGTTTTCGTAGATTCTTATGCGCGAAAGCGCGATGTTACTCAAGACTCACAGAGCTACGAGTCTCGGTGAAATTGCTGAGATCCGGAGCAAGGACTGAACTGCGTCCGCGCTTACCACGCCCTTTCGGAGTACGAGAGTCAAGCTCTTCAGTTGGTGAATCACAGAATCTGAAAGAAAATGTCTGTTGAAACCGGAAAATCACAAAAAAAGAGTTTGTAACTTACCTTGGAGGAGCCCAATCGTGTCTGGTGCAATCCAATAGTGTGCCGACGTAAGTCTTGCCACGCCAAGTGACATTCACCACGAGAACGCCACCCTCTGTCTCATGCCAGACAATGCCTTCGAGAAAGACTGAAGTGCCTGGTTCACAAGGACCCAGGCAGTCAGGTTCGGTGATCGTGCCCACGGAAGTGCCAACGCATATGTCGATCATGTCCTTGTTTTCACATTTAGCACGTTTGGCCGGAGGGCTCTTGGTGCCATCGTCTGTTGCTGCAGCGGCTGCTGCCGAATTCGCTGGGACCGAAATCGTGTGGTGGACTGTGGCTGAGATCATGCCAGGCGCTGTCGCTGACATGACTTTGACGTTGCTACCGCTAGGATTTCCTGTGGAACTACCGCCACCACCTCCACTGTTACCGCTGGCATTTGTTTGTGCAGCCGAATTGCTATAGGATGATGTGCCCCCTGCATTTGATGATGCGGAGTTCGAAAGCTGGGAACTATTGGCAGCACCTAGAAGATTCGCCGCAGACATTTTTGAATTGTCTTTTGGTGGCCCGGGAGCGTTCGGCGAGCTACTGTTCGATGACTGGTTGTTTCCAGTGCTGCTGTTTGCCGATGGCGTAAACACCCCCGGGGGGACATTTGAACTCGATGCCGAGCCATTGTTCGAACCATGGGAATTGGAGTTATTCCCAACGTTGCTGTTCATTCTCTGGCCGAGGGCATCCATATTGCTGCCGGTTCGGTTGCGAATGCAGGTTAAATTTGTGCATGAACCTTGAAGACTTCCACCACTCATCTCGTGGCCGCAATTACAAGACGATCCAGAGTTTGATCCTCCTCCAAGTGCTCCCGATGATGAGTTGGCTGCAGCCGAGAGTGCCGCAGACACTGAGTTGTTGGATGAGCGTTCATTTGTCGAACTGCTGCTGTGTGAATTGGACGATGAATTGTTGGCATTGCTGCTACCACCGCCATTGCCACTTCCATGATCGGACTTGTCTCGGGAGTGTGGTGTCTTGTCTTTAGTCTTCTCGCGACGATGACCGCTGCTGCCGCGCTTAGTTCCTTGTTGCGCCTGTACCATTTGCACTGAAGACGACTGATTGCTCTGATTTCCAGAGCCACTGTTACTACCACCTGCTCCACCACTACCACCGCCACTGGCGGAATTAGTGCTATTTTGATTATTGCTCCCACCACCGCTGCCGCTGTGCTTTTTGCCAGACGACGACGACGAGGAAGACGACGAGGATGACGACGATGACGAGGAAGATGACTGAGATGTGGAATTATTGCCGCCTGGCGAGGCGTCTTCTAAATTAGATGATGTGTTGTTGCCGTTTTGTTGTTCGGCCTTGACAATTTCGTGCTTTGCCTCTGAAGTTTTTGTACCGGGTTTGGTTCGCTTGATTTTCATTTTTAATCCTTTGTCCAATGTAGCCTGATGGTCTATTGACATTTTTGTGGCTGATTTTCCAGCACCTTGTCCGCCGCTCGGCTGTGATGACATGCTGTTCGCTTGCAGCAGAGATTGCGATCCAGCAATTGATGATGGTTTGTTGCTACTGTTTTTTGAGGATGAACCACCACCACTACTACTTCCACCAAATGTACTGTTAATACCGCTTCCGGCTGACTGATTTACCAGATTGCCTCCTTTGGAGAATCCGGCAAACGTTGACGTGGCTAGCGAGGAGGAAGAAGATGAAGAGGACGTTGATGAACTGCCTGCGTTGTTGCTATTTACGCCGGCACCACCACCACCACCGCCGCCGCCGCTAAGTGACTTACTATTGAGCTGTGCCACCAGCGATGGTTGCTGCAGCTTCAGACTTTTGCTACTACTATTTGTGGATTTCTTCTCCTTGCCCGATCCACTGATAAGGGTATTCCGCAATTGTGACAGGGTACTGTTTTGTTTTCCCAACTGCGGTGCAAACACCGTCGATGGGGATGCCGATGAAGATGAAGCTGACAATGCTGCGCTGTTAGCGGATGCTGTTGCTGATAATGAACAAGAAGACGACGAAGACGATGACAAAGCTGTACCACCGGCTGATTTCGATGTTGCATTTAATTGACCTGCTGTCGTCGCTGCTGCTACTGTTGTTGTGGAAGCACTATGGCTACCACCACCCGAACAAGATGAAGTACTAGGACCTGATGCTTGTGCTGTTACTGTTACTGCTGCTGCTGCTGCCGCTTCGGCAGTCGATGATGACTTTTCAATATCAGCGTCCAAGTCGATTATTAATTCTGGTATACCACAAACGTCCCACTCGTCTTCGTATTCGAAATTTGTGTCTTTCGATTCGTTGCCACTCGATGCCGATGAGGAAGATGCTCCTGACGAAGATGAGGCTGAAGATGAGGTCGAGGACGATGAAATTGACGATGATGACGTCGATGACGACGACGATGACGACCCTGATGACGAGGACGTTGTACCAGTTGATGATTGCGAGCAAAGGGATACAATTTGTTCGTTGACGTTAGACCCTGTTTGCTGTGTCGTCGTCGATTTTGACGGCACTGATGCTTGTTTATTATTATTATTGCTTGATTTCGTACACGTAGAATTCGATAAATTGTTTGCTTGCTTTACATTGGCTGCAGATGAGCTGCTAACAACATTCCCTGCTGTTGCAGTATTATAATTTAATTTGTTATTATTGTTCAACAGTAATGAACCACTACCACTCGATTGTTTATTGCTTTCCGTTGCTAAGCTGTTAACGGCCACCTGCAATAAATTAATACAAACAATTAATTTGTGTTCATAAGCTTATTTCAACAGGGTGCCTAACTTATTGGCTATCACCCTATAATGGTAAGGATTCAACGCGGAACTCGAGCTCTACTAATACTGTCGTGTTCTTTGTCTTAACAAACCAGAGGACTTGCACCCAAATCCACTCCGATTGCGATGTTAACTACTATTCCTTGCAGACAACCTTTTCTCGCTCAAACAACTTAATTGAGAGACAAGGGTAAATAAACAGAACCCAAATGAACTTCGTTTTCACAGTTCAACGAAGCACCCACATAAATGCTCGGCCACAGGAGTCCAATTTCCATCGAAAATTCCCAACAAATTCCCGGTTCACAAACAAAACACTTTCGTGCAGTAAATATTTTAACCAAAAGTTACCTTGCAATTTTCCATTCGAAACAAATCGAGTGTTTTATACTTAAAACCTCAAGCATCACAGCAAAGTTTGGCATAAATGCTTGTTTCAAGAAGATGGACAAAAAAAACCGAATTCAATAAATTTTCCTTTCCCCCTCAACGATATATTTTTTCGCTTCCTTTTCACTCACTCCTTAACTGAACAATTTAGTTTTGTGTATTTTCTATCCCGTTCACTATTGTTGTATTTTCATATTTCGGAAAATAAGACAGTGGTCAGTTTATTGAAATATCTTTTATGAATCTACATTTTGTTTAATAATAAATTAGAAACACTTTAATAAACAAAAAACTACTTTGTAAACACAGAATAAACAAAAATACATAGTTTATTTGTTGTAAATTGAATTTTTACATGGCGGCTTCTCTGTACGGAAGAAAAGAAAACGAGAGGAACCGAAAATTCACTTCACCACACCAACACCACGACCACGGTATGTTTTGTGTGGTTCTTCTTCATCTTGTATTTCGTTCTTTCTTGTTTCACCGGAATAAAAAGAATGACGCATTTTTGACAGATGCCTGAATTTTTTTCTCCGAAAAGGTATGTTCGGTTAGTTGGTTGCTTGTGGGTCATGTTCATTTCGTTCATTGGCTGGTATTTGTTGGATTGTTCGTTTATGGTTGAGTTCATTTGCAGTGTTCGGTGAGCGTGAGGTGCACAGATGAGTCTATGGTGAGATGTTTGGTACTACCGAAATTAAAAACGACATATTTTGTTATTGTTTGAAGCTGAGCTTTTATGTATGCGAACGAAAACTAGGTTTGCCCATCAGTAAATCTTATTGCTTTTTAATTTGTTTTTATACAGAAACGCCAGATTGTATTAACGTTCATGGACCGGTCAGGTATATCGGAGCTAGCTCAACACTTCAGCAAGTTAAGCGAACTTCACATGAGGTCTGTTCTTTTAATCCCTAAAACTCCTTAAAACTTCTAAAAACTCCTAAATTCTCACACTTTTCTGTTCTTTTACTCCAGATTTTTGTAGGGGAAAAATATTTCCCCTATCTCCCGATTTTACACGCAAAAATTTCTTGCGGGAGAATTTGTGAATTCTGTCAAACCATAAGAAATACATTGAATGTTTTTGACGTTTGATATAATTTTTTGCATTTGCGAGATTTTTGCTGTCAAGTGTTCTTTTGCTTTTTAGGAAAAACACAAGATTTCATCCCCACTCCTTGAAATTTGACAGATTTCACAAAAACTCCCAATGTGGTTTTCCATTGGACGTCCAGAAGCATTCGGAAGAGTCCAGAAGTCTTCTGAAACCATTCCATTGGACTGACTTTGACAGACGGAAAGCTTCTGAGAAAAGCAGAACTCTTCTATTTTGAAAACAGAATCGTTCGAAGAATGACACATTCAATATAACCCGTTCCATTGGAGATAGAAGAAGAAACGTAAAAAAGAGACCAATGGAAAACGACATGAGTGATTTTTCAGAAATGACAGTTCGATTCTGAATGTGTTTGATAATTCAAACAGAAATTACTGAGTTTTGCTCGGATCACTCAGATGTCAGATAGAGCAAAAAATAAAAAGGAAAACGTCAAAACGTTTCTATGAGATAGTATGAATGCAATGTTACATGGTACTAAGTTAAATAGATCGGTATTTCCGAAAATAAAATCGCTTGAACGTAAAATCTAAGCCCTCTCTGTCTCTATCTATTCTCCCACATGTAATATGAGTTGTGTATTTAAATAAACCAGGTAGACACTGTGAAACTGGATTATTTTAAAACCCGATTTAAATCTCAGGTCTATTTAATGTCGATGTCATGTTGCTACTCTAGGTACACAAAGTAATAAATAAAATTGAACGTACATTGTCCATTCATTAAACAACTTAGAAACTTCAAATCAACAACTCACATCTATGTGTGCAATATCTCAATTTTTTGCTTTTAACACGTTGAAGAATAACCAATGATCCCGTAGATTTGACAAAAGAATTCTTTCCCTTCAGAGATCTGAATCGACCCTTGATTTCTTTCATTAAAGTTATCGTCCAGTTTTACCCTCCTCGTTTATCTTTTACCAATGTATTCAGTTCTGTTTATAGCACCCCATTTACGCTTAAGCTATTAAACTTATTTTCGAAGAAAAAAAAAACCTTTTGTTAGATTGGAAGTGTGTTTAGAAAAATATACACAGTTGCCTTGGAAATGTGTACTTAAAATGAGATTAGGGGTAAGTGAATCTATGGTAATGAGAGTGATCGGATGAAAAATAAAGTACATATAACTACGTCAACAATCAAAACCACGGTACGTAATTGAACCTTATAACGAACACAGCAGGACATGGGGTTGTCAATGCAACCTTCAGCTCCAGAGTATACTAAAACCGGTAACGTTTATGCTTGTCATAAGCAGGGATGAATCTGCGTGTGATTTTTACTTTCAATCTCTAACAAAATCTTTAATTATACAGGACACCGACAGCGCAGTGTCTGGGAAAAATAAATGTCCTTTGAAAATTGAAACACGGAAAACACCTATCATAAATATTGCAACATGTCGAGTTATAACAAAAGACTTTATTTCGCGGTTTCTTTTGATCGCTGTTCAATCTCACATCTTTAAGGGTTAATTAGAGGGTTTAACTTGAATCAAAGTGTCAACAACTTGATTCGAACGCATATTTGTACCGTTATCTTCGAAGGTGTATTTTTCCGAATAGCAATTTGAAACTTAGGCCGTGTGCGAATTCAGTTAAAAATGGGTTAAAACTTGACGTTTGGTTAAATTTTGACATTTCGCATTAAGGCCGTGTGCGAATTCAGTTAAAAATGGGTTAAAACTTGACGTTTGGTTAAATTTTGACACTTCGCATAATTTGACTAGCTGCTGAGCAGGTTAAAAAATGACAGTAGTGGTTAAAAATTCATCCATTTTTATTTTTTAACCACAATTCATCCAATTCGCACACGGCCTAAATAAAATTTGACTAGCTGCGGAGCAAGTTAAAATATGACAGTAGTGGTTAAAAATTCATCCATTTTTAACCACTGTTCATCCAATTTTATTCAATGCGAAATGTCAAAATTAAATCACACGTCAAGTTTTAACCACTTTTTAACTGAATTCGCACACGGTCTTATATGCTGATTCCACTGACGCTAATCACGAGATTTAGCGAAGTAGATTAAGAACAAATCTCGACTTATAGGATTTAGGGTACATATTCGTAGGTCAAAACGTAGAATAATAGTACGTTTGGTATAATTCTACGTTTTATCTACCCAAAATCCCAGAAAAGTCGAGATTTGTTCTTAATCTACTTCGCTTAATCTCGTGATAAGCGTCAGTTGAATCAGGATATTACTGAATTAAGAGATTATCATAAACATTTTTACACATAAAATGAAATACTAACCTTATTCGGGTGGTGGCTACTATTCGCCTCACTACGTCTCATTGACTCCATGCAGACAAGAAAGATGGGGCTGCCGCACAACGCGGGCCCACAAAACTCAACGCTTCGTCGTTGTTGACTACTAATTGCTCAGTTATGTTTTTAATATTACTTTCCAAGCGAAACAACGATCGAGAAGTTAAATTTTGATTAAATTTTGACAAAATCTGACACTGAGCAAGTTGTTGAGATAAAGTTGACAGAATAGTGTTGTTGGTAAATCCTAACAGGTGGCGGGACACACAGGGCCCCGGCCCTTGGGCCAAACCGTTCATTTTAAAACTGCAATGAAAGAATAAAATAAAATAAAACAGTTAGTTAAAATAATTTATTTAATTTCACAAATGTTAAAATTCATTAGATTAAACCGAAAGTTAAGTTTGACAACTTTGACAGATGTTCAATTTCTATCCTAATCAGATTTCATTTCATTCTGTCACACTAAAACCAGAAAAAAGCTATCGAGTTAAATCAGTAGTTCGATTTTAAGAGTTAATTTGAGTTATTTATTTGTAATATGCAACGATTTGAAATGAAGCATGAACATTGAACACATAATGCTTAATAATTTTATCCCCAACAAGCATAGAATAATTTATTTATCCTCTTAGGTATCTATGAGCATGTATTACACAGAGGCAATGGCTCGTATTTATTGTATTTCATTTCGTTTATTATATTTTGAGGTCGTGCTGTCAAAACGCATTAAAATTGATTGACTAGATAATTATGGTAAGTATAACTTAATCAACGGAAGCGGGGAGATGAAGGAACAGTTGATAGGAGTCTGATTAATGGTTTGATGAAGTTTTCGATTCGATTCGTTAGATAAGTAGTACACACATGACGTGACTGTTTTTTGTATTATTTTTGTTATAATATATGTGTGATATGCCATTAAGGCGTGGTAAATTCAATTTGTGGTCTTGTTTCAGTAGTGTCATGTGGCGCCATTCATTTCATTTCCAAATATATTTAAGTTCCTAGTTGTTAGTGCCCTAATATAATCCCCAATGAATATTTAAGTTTGTGAATGAACCGATTGTATGTAAATCTGTTTTGACAGTTGACGTTTGTAAAGCTCAAATGTCACTTAATTGAAACAAATTTTTATGGCAAGAAAAATGCAACTGCAAATGTCTTGAACACTTTGCCGCAAATCTTTATTCAAATTAATCATTTAACCGCAAGACAAAGTGAATATTAAACAAAAAGGGCTACACAATGCCTCACGTTGAACGATGAAAAGACTCGCTGACACTTCTCACTTTGCCATAAAATTCCCAAACCATTTCACATTGAATTATGCTTCATTCACAGAGGTGCTTCTTGTGTTTCTTTTACTATTCATATTTTATTATGTAAATTTTCCAAGCTTACTGCGAGATAATTTTAACTCTGTGGCTCGCGGCATTGTGGGCAAGGCATAAAAAAGAACACGTGTGAGGAATTTTTCATCGCGGGAACGAGACGAAGTTGAATTTTTTCCATTTAAATTAACAAAACGTTCAGGACTAAGGTGCTATAAAATATTAAAATTAATGAATGTTAAGAAAGTTATATAATCTGTACAAGGTGTTATAATGTTAATATCGGGGCGACCGCGACGACGCCGGCCGTTCAAAGAACACAAGGAAACGGAAATTCATTGTTTAAAAACTGTATTCATCCATAATGATGGTGAAGTTGGGTGCGAATGTCAAATGACTGCTGTACAAAAACAAAAAATCATGCAGCTGCGGCTTTAATGATTTTATGGTCCGTATTTTATGATCGTTCAGGTGATGAAACTTTCAACATGAGAAGCGAGAAAATTTAAATTGATAATTAATATTTCCAGTGGGTGTGTTCTCTGTGAGATTTTGTTTTGCTATGGACAATAAACTTTGGTATTTATGGTGATTATAGGGAAAATTTATTGTGTCAAAAGAGTTTGAAACTTGGGATTCCTTTTTCAAATAAAAAAAAGAATTATACTAAAGTAGACGTCAAAAAATTGAACATTTTCGGCTTTCAGATAAATCAGCCAAGCGGGTATGACACACTTTATAAGAATTAATTAATATGTTTTCTTTCTAACTGCCTTAGACATTTCAAAAGTTGCTATAATAATTCTTAAAACAGCACCACTGACAGATTTAAGACCACAAGCACAATTTATTTGAAACAGTTAACAAATTATGACAGTTTTTCAGTTAACATGAATACAGCATTAAGTTGGATGTAGAATTTGAACTAACTTATAACTGTCATTAGACATATTGGTTTAGGCAAGGTGAAGTATATTTTATAGAAAAGAGCTTATAAAACAGCCACATCAGAAATGAATAGAAGGATAATTTTATGTGCATACGATTAACTCTTTTTATGGAGATAAACCACATAGCCACTCATGGTTGTAGGTAATTTATTGCCTTTTAATTAACTTGTGTATATCGATTGGTTTTAAATATTTATAGCTCAACAGATTCAAGCGCCATTCAGGCCAAATCGATAGTAAATTCATAAAATGAATATTAATTCCTCATTTTGTTTTAGGAGAACACAAATTAATCAGCTGAATCAAGGTATCAATAGAAGCAAGATTGCGTTTTTGTTAAGTTAATTCGATGGCGGCCCAAAAAGGAATTTTGACAGATGGCACAGCGGTTGTTTAGAAGGTGTACGACGTCATAGTTTGAATCAATTATGTGATACAATGTCCAAAGATCATACAAAAGTACTATATTAATTGAAAAACCTTTAAGTAGTTCAAACTCAACGATAATCCCGCACAAAAAGGTACTAATTACATGTAATTACCAACCCATAGGCACTTCTCATTCGCATTGTGCCTTAAACTTCATTGAAAGTGTACACCCATTCATCAACAACGCCACCAGCATTGACAAACAATAAATATAAAACACACAAATAAAACTCCCGGTCTCCACTCGTGCGCCACTTTTTATTATTTATATATGCACAACTACTGAACTCCATTTTATTTCACTCGCCCGCCTCTCTATACCTCTCACTCTAATGACAATTGTTAAATAAAATAGCAGTAAACTGCTGCAATTTACCATAATAATTTATTTACCATCATTGAGCAACAACAGCTCGTTTACAATTTCAATTGAAATGCAAATGCGATCCGAATAATTCCATTAGAGAAGCCAATTAACAAGGCTTCTGGTTGTTTTTTTGTTTCTCTTTCTTTTTTATTTTTGGATTGAATGTTCGTTGCTGCTTTTGTTTTCACCGCTTTGGTATTCTCGCGCCTATAGAGTCATCATTTATTTTGTATTTATTTGCAGCAATAATCATGGATTATTATTTTTCTGAGCCATAAAATAAATTATCTCAATAGCGTTTTTATAATGGGTTTGTATATTGTTTGCTGTCTCGTTCCCGTCCACTGTTCTTCTCTCTGTCAATAAATGTGTTCGTTTGTTGATGAGGCTTAATGCAGAGTCAGCCTTAATTAAATTATTATTTTTTATTAATGCCTGCTTTTAGCTGACTTCGAAAGTTTATAATGCATTTCGGTTTTAGTAGTTTTTGTTGTTGTTTGTTCAGAAAATATGATAAGCGATTAAAATGTTTGTTGTACATTTTTATTTATTTAATCCGTACAATTTATGATTTATATAATTAGGAGGCCGAACGGCATTAGTAATCGTTGAACGAGTTGGATTATCAGGCTTATACGAGTTAGGGACCTAATAACTACAATTTATTGATTGGAACTTCATTCATAAGTCAATAAAAAGATAGGATTATTGCTTAGGTATAGATGACATTTAAACTTTGGGCTTTTATAGGAAGTTTGACATTTGTGATAATTTTTAACATTGACAATCAAAATTGATTTAAAATATCAATAAAATGGTCACGGTCATCAAAATCTGTTTGATTTCATTATTAAGTGAGCCGTTTTGACAGTTGAATTAATACCATGTTTTCACTGATTGATAACTTTAGTGGGTTATAGCAAAACATCCCCAAACCAACAAAAATGTGTCAAATGAAAATGAGGTATTTCGCTGGAATTTTGCAATTTTGGCAAAAAGTAATCAAACAGGCCAATGACACTCCACAAAAAACCTTAATATCTTCTACCCATTGAATAAGAAGTACAGGAAGCGGTGTTAGCTACATGTACAGTGTACGTGAGTGAGGCAACAAAAATTTCTGATGACCTCAATTTGGGAAGTTGTAATGTCAATTTTTGGATTTTGTAGTGTCAAACTTTGACTTTGTTGCCATTTTGCCGAGCTGTGATTGGTCAAATGTTGTTTTGTTATTTCATCTGTCAAAAAAACTAAAACTCGAGTTCAGGGGCGCATTTATTTTTGTTGGTGATCGTTAGGCGCTACACAATTTCTTGTGCTTTTTAACACTTGATCAAGTTGTTCACAGAATGCGCTTTCTAAAACGACCCGAAAAAGGACAGTAAATATGATGAATTAAGGATGAAAAATGAAGAAAATGTAACGAAAAATAAGAAAAAAAAAAAACAAAAATCGTGCATTTACACCTGAACGTCAAAACATCATGTAGTCCAAAAAAAGGATTGAAATTGAAAAATAAAATTGATGCACAATTGATATAATCTTGATTCAATCATATTTCGTTTAGCGCCCCTGAGATTAACCATTCAACTGCAGACCAGCCCTGTTGTAATGCGTTTGTGTTTGTGAAACTCACACTACTTAGAAAAATGCTTCACTTCTTTTTCATAAGACCCCTTCCTGTACTTCTTATTCAATGCTTCTACCTCGCTGGGTTAGGTATAATTATTCCACTGAAATCGATATTCTCCAATGAAATGTGTCACGCAATTGGGCGTTTCAATTGTTTATTGCCTGTAAGCAAAACAAACAGAAAAAACAAAACCTGTGAACGAGCTCGAAAAAAGCAGACAAACAAGATTTATCTCACGTGGCAACATACACAAGCAGAGTATCTTTGCCTACATTCATATACATATATCTATAAGATCAACATAATTGAGAATAATTGCTGTTTTGTAGCAACAGTTGAAGCACCATGTGAAATGAAATTGGTAGACTACACTGCAACGGAAAGTATTCGAAAAAAGGTTGACAGCACAGTTAATTGATGTTTCAAATTGAATGACAGTTGATTCTCTCAAATAAAATGACAATGTAGTTGTTGACTTGTTCAAAGGTGAATACGTAATGAACTACATTATTTTGGTGCCATTTTTTGTTAAGACTTTTATTTCAAGTCTATAAATGTCAGCAGATTTAAAGTTTTTTTTTTCAATCGCTATTATTATCGGAAGGTTTTTTAAACGAGATTATAGCAAAATGATTCAATTAACTCACTTAAAAAAGTTGTATTCTGATTATTAGTATGCTATTTTAATCGGTGTTCAATTACACACATTGTATGTTAAACGTCAAAGTTGAATTGCGGTAAGCAAGTGACAGCCAATTATCTAATCATTGATAAAAGGTTATATTATAAGAAATGTAATTCGCTTGATTAATTGTCAAGTAGAAACTCAATCAACACTAGTTATAATGTACGAATTTACTACCATTTCAATTATACAATTTATAAGGTCACAAATTCAAGTACTTATAGCTATCATTAGTATTCTCTGGCGCTTATATTATTACACCCAACGCATATAACAACGCTGTCATGCGATTTCTTCAACATCATTAAGGCTGTTTCACAATAGAGCGTTCGCACTTGTTTCGCGTTGACATTTCATATAGAATACATGTGAGTAGATGCTTCCACACAAAATAGAGCGTTGAGCGCTCTCGCGGCACGTAACGTAAGCTTGAACGCAATCCTAAATAGAATTGTGTTCCTATTTTTCATTCGCGCCTTGAGCTTCATCACAAATTTGTTCGCTCCTGAGAATACAAATAATTGTTTTTCTTCAGAAATAAAAAATGATAACAAAAACACTTCGGTTTATAAATACGGCTGTAATAAAATAATAAATGAAGGAAACTTTTACATAAATAAGAAAACGAACGTGTAATACAAATGCTGATAAAATAATCTGATGTCACTTGCAAGAATGAACGCGGTATTGTGAGCTGAAGTTGAAAGCACATGCGTTTTAAGCACTATTCACATGAGCACGAACGACGAGACGACGACCAACGAATGAACGAATATTCGTCGATTTTGACATTTCTTTCACATGAGAGTTTTTAATTCGTCGCGAATGAACAACCAAAACTCAAAGCAAGAATGATTTTTGAGGTTATACGCGCGCGAATATTTTGTTCGTTGGGAGTGTGGATGGAGTGTGGAACGCGAATAGAGTTTGACAATTCGTATCAACTACAATTCTATTCGCGACAAATAAACTTGTTTTCTCAAATTTATTAACAATTGAGATTAAAAAGTTAATTTATGCATCAAAAATCAAACATAAACTATACTTTTATCGTTTTGTTGAGAATTTGTAAGAAAATAAGGCTTCAAACGTATGTAAAATCACTTTTCTTCATTCATTCGTCGTTCGTTGGTCGTGCTCATGTGAATAGTGCTTTACTGTAAAAACTGCCAGACGCTTACGTAAAGCTTGAAACACACGAACGACTGAACGATCTGTTATGAAACAGCCTTTATTCTTGAAAAGATTGTGCAAAACTCCAACGTCAACACCAGAGGCACAATCTTTCAAAAGTCCGTCCAGCTAATAGGATACGCGGACGGCATTGGCATAATTGGAAGAACATAGCGTGATGTCAGTGGAGCGTTTGTGAGCCTTGAGACGGAGGCCTGGAAGATGGGTCTAGCGGTCAACGAGGGCAAGCAAGACCAAGTTAATGCTGTCAACAAGAAAGGATAACCAACATCGACGTCTTGGAGCAAACGTCAACATAGACAGATTTAACTTCGAGGTAGTTAAGGACTTCGTCTACCTAGGATCCGCTATCAACTCAGACCATAACACCAGCGCTGAAATCAAAAGAAGAATCACTCTTGCCAATCGCTGCTTCTTTGGAATTAGAAGGCAATTGAGAAGTAAAGTCCTCTCCCGAGCAACTAAAGTGACACTCTACGAAACCCTTATCATCCCGGTCCTAATGTATGGTACAAAGACATGGACCATGACAACATCCGATGAAAACGCTTTGGGCTGCTTCGAGAGAAAAATTCTTCGAGTAATTTTTAGTCTTGTCTGTATAAATGGAGAATGGAGACGAACTGTACGAGCTGTTCAGCGACACTGACCTAGATAGAAAAGTTAAGGTCCAACGACTTAGATGGTTGGGTCATGTAGAGCGAATGGAAAATAATGCTCCAGCTCGTAGAGTCTTCGTATCCAACCCGGAAGAACGTCGCAGAAGAAGAAGACCGCGGCTCAGTTGGAGCACACAGGTGGTAGAGGACCTGAACCAACTTGCCGTGCGAAACTGGAGACAGCTAGCTAGGGACCGAGCTGGCTGGAGACGTTTTTTGGATGAGGCCCTGGTCCGAGCTGGACCGTAGCGCCACCATAAGTAAGTAAGTAAGTAACGCATATAAGACTGAAATAAAGTCATACACATTTTATAGTTTCTCCATAAATGTCTATGGTGGGTAAAGAGTAAAGTAGGCCACATTTTAGAAAATGTTCAGAAATTGACACGCATGAAAATAGATGACAGTAATAATAGTTGCCCGTAGCTTAGTGGTTAGGTGCGTTGGCTGCTAAGTAGTGAGCAGTTTTACGTCGGCACCTAGCAATTAAGCCTTATCCGACGTGTGACCATTCACATTGGTATCTGTTTGTTAGAGTTGATACTCTCCCTTAATCACACTGTTTGAAACTCATCGTATCAAACTTTTGCGTATGTTATCCCTCATCGCTTTTAATATAATTAATTTCATTTGTGTTTTCAAGTACCAGTTTATTTCTTCCATGAAGAAACCATAATGGTAAATGTTTTTCTATCTATATAATTGGAATTTAGAATAAATCAGTGTCGAAGAAGAATCCCTCGACAACCACAGCCACTCTGAAACTCCCACAAGGGGGCCTACCGCGACTGTAGTTGACGTTCAAAGGTCATAAAGACACAATGAACGGGGCTTGCAACTACCCCAAAGTACCAGTTTATTCAATAGGCCTGGTAGTCTTTCTATTGATTATATGTACTCTTACGTTACACTTTTTCAATAGGAGTTTTCCCAACTTTCGTTCTTATCATGGATTAACAAGGATTCGCTGGCGTCCTTGTCATGCAGCCTCTTGCCAGTTGCCAGACGGGTAGAATAATTCTGGAAGACTGCATGACTTTAACGTAAAACCATTCGCCTAGATCGTCATCTAGTTTCCACCCTGCACCGCGCGGAGGTTGATTTTTCCGCACTTGAGCTTGGAGAAATATTTACTCGATATTGCAAAGCAACACTTTCTAAATAACTCGACCCACTCTTCGCAGGGCCGTTGGCCGCTAAGCCAAACGTCGTGGGTTCGAGTCCTACTCGTGCCCATAAAGTTTTTATTTCATCTTTCACGGGTACTGCCTCTTGCGAAGACCTGCCAAAACTTCCAAGAGTATCAATCTGTCATAAAAAAGTGCTTCTCAACTTTGCCGTTCGGAGTCGGCGATAAATTTTTAGGTCCCCTCAATTCTTCAATTCTTCACACGCACTCAGAGAATTGTTGATGAGAGTAAGCCACTTAGACCTTGGCTCTTCAAGAGCTGTCGCGCCACCTTTTTATTTTATTTTTTTGACAGTAATAAAACGAAATGATAATCTTTTCACGGATTTCTTCGGAATTTTATGGGAAAAGCAATTATGGTTAGATATAAAATGTCTTCTGGTCTGAAAGTAGAGTGAAATAATCTGATTACGGCGGCTGTCAAAAATTAGATTTTATAGGAACATTTTGACAGCTCACCTTGATGTACATAACAATGAAATGGACAGTAGATAAAGTAACAGTTTTTATGAAGATGAACAAATGTTAGTAGCAACTTCTCATACAATTTTCAGCCACCAAATTACAGATGAATCAAAAGGCTTACCAATTCACTTCAAACCATCTATAAATTTGATATTATCGAATCATGTCATCACAAACAAAAAAGAGAAAAAAAAGTCCACATCACGAACAGTACCTATGTCCGATCTTATTAGGCTCTCGACGAATGAAGTAGAGGTTTTAAACAACAACTTTTGATACGAAACAAATGGCTGCAGTTGCACACAAGAAGCTGATGAAGCAGCTCCATTAGCTGGTCAGAAAGCAGTTCAGTGTTGTTCAGCATTCACTATCCAACGGCTTGCTTCGTTTTCGTTGCAGTTTGTGGAGGCAAGAATTCTGTATACATTCCCCATTCGGTTCGGATCAATATGCGATGTGGCATGTTGCATGAGCTGAACGCCCATATCTTTTATCATTTAGTTCCAGATACTTTTATGCTCTCCATTTTTAGTGTCGATCTAACACGTACATGTTGTGAATTACTGCCGAGCGGTTGTAAAG
The DNA here is from genome assembly GCA_943590905.1 of Sphaerophoria taeniata. Lineage (NCBI taxonomy): Eukaryota > Metazoa > Arthropoda > Insecta > Diptera > Syrphidae > Sphaerophoria > Sphaerophoria taeniata. Next base: position 18,351,194 of record OX016540.1, on the reverse strand, counting down.
CATACATGCCAGGTAAGTGAACTTGCTTTTGGCTATCATCACCATCTTTTGATGCAATTTTATGGCATTGGCATGGCACGATGAACATGAGGCAGTGTTGATGATGACAAGCTATATTGGAGGTGTGCACTTGCTTCTATTTTGTTGCTTTTGAGATAATTTGATAAAAGCGTGGTTTTTTTCTTCTCAAAGAGATCATTGCTGAAATGCTCACAAAATTCATTTTCTCCGCGCCCCGGGAGCGCAGAAATCCTTTTATGAGTAATGTTTGCACAGCAAAATGGATCTAGACATAGGCGCAAGATTATAGTCCGCTAATGAACAAGTTTAGTGTGATACTAGCTTAAAATGACGTTTCAGACATGGCTCAAACGTCATTTTAAGCTAGTATCATACTAAAGTCTCTAAAAATTGTTCATTAGCGGACTATAATTTTGCACCATTTAGTTTTATTACGGCTTAGACGGGAATGTTTTGTGAAATTGTTCTCTTTTCTAAGAAAATTGTGACTTCAAGAACAAGGAAACTTTGCAATTGAATATTGATTTTAAGAATTTCCGACTCACTTCAACGATGAACTTAATCCTTAATGGATTATCCACCCAGATGCATTTGATGTTCGTTAAACCACAATACATGAAAGGCACATTTCTTTTTTGTTGCAAATATCTTCTCCATCTTTCGCTTTCGAACGAAGAAAAGAATAATCACAGGCCAGAGGAAATCAATAGCAAATCAATGTACCTACTTGACTTGACGTTACTAGTTTCTATTTTGTAGTGTTTGCTCTTGGGATTATGGATAAGTGAAGTGCACATTCAAGCGATGAAAAGTAAACGCACGAGGTTTTAAAGTTGGATAACTAAAACAGGGGACAGTCAATCACTTCTAAATTCGATTTTAGCTTCCTATAATTTTTGAATTGGTTCCAGATCCAGTAATAAAATGGCAGATGGGCAACTGTCAAGAAGAAGGCTGGATTTAGTTTTAAATCTGTCAACTTTGACAGATGGGTGTCTTAAATTTAAGTAAACATTTTACTGTAAAAAGTAGATATATGTACTCATCTGTCAATAAGATGAACCCTCATCATCATGTCTTTCACAAAATGTCACTTGCCTAATCAATTGCAAAATGAAAAGGGCAAGCACCATTAAAAAAGAAAACAAATAACTGGTAGCTTAAATTTCAAAATCCACCACATGCAAAATGCTTCGAAATAACCAACCACAACACCGCGAGCAATCATAAAATTGCAAACACAAAATAAATCAAATTCAATTACCGAAAGCCTTTAGTTAAAGTTTCATGCCGCCATAATATCGATGCAGTATCGTGTCGTGATTGCTAGACGAAAAAAAAAACACATCAGCGAAACTCAATTACAAAGCTTATAGAGTTTCACAGAAAAAGGTGGAGAATTGTAATTAATCTTTTCATTCACACTAGACATGTTTCTTTCCATTAAGTCGAGCAAAGTGTTGCTATAAATTTATAGGAATGGACAACGACAGCAATTTGGTTAGCTATGTAATGTATGCACGTATTTAAAAGACGGATAAAAAAGTCTGTTTAGAGTTTATCCAATCGCAATAATCACATGAGGATTTTTCTTCGCTTAAAGCGGATTTTTGATTAATGCATTAGTTTTGTAACTTATAGGAGGTGACATAAGGACTAACACACACTATAAGTGGATTCCTGACGTTAAATTTGAATTCTCTTTCTTTTTAATTGATTATCTAAGCAATTAGATGAAACTATTGCCAGATATCTGCTATAAAAGCAGATTAATAGTTGTTTTCATGTATGTACAGTACATAGATGACAGTTGAAGGAAGCTGTCATTTACATTGGACGATTTTTTCAACTGCCAGGGTGGAAAAAGAAGTTGATCGTACTTTTTTCTACGTATATACACATGTATCCTGAATTCTGATTAATTGTTCAGCAATAGTGTCCACTTGGCACCTTACACGTCAAAATGCTTGCTAAGCCTGACATTCACAAATTACAATGGTAATGACAGTTAAATACGAACATTGGTGAGAATTATGACAGGTTGTTAGTTTATTGAGAAAATCAAAAACCTGCTACCAAACAGACTTTTTTTTACTTACGGCATTTGCAATTCTTCTGAAAAAAAACTGACATGAAAAGAGAAAACCAATAAACAAAGTTATTTTATACTGTTCATTTATTTAAAAAATAATTAACGCAAAGTAAAAGGCTAATTGATACAACCACTCTATTATATCGACAACGACAACACCTTTGTTTTATCATTCGCCGTAATCGTCTGTCATCTATATGTGCCTACATTGATTAATGAATAATTCATGTGTGTAAATCATGTTTTTTTTTTCATCAACTAACATAAATATTGCCTTGAGAATTCTGTTGTATGCGTGTATCATGTCATGATTGTGAGAGACACACAAAAAACAAACAAGAACAATAGAACATGAATAGAACTCATAAAGATATCGAAACAAGTTGCTTGCCAAAGCAAATCAAATTCAATTAAGACAAAATTGAGTTTAATTGAACGCGCGAGCGTGTACACACCCAAACGTCACTGTCATTTATGTAAGTGCGTTACGTTACGTAATCATTATGAACAGCGGCATTGCCAGTGTTGTTATTTTCACATGGTACATAAGTGACAGGATTGATTTTTCTAAAGTTGACATGACAGTTTGTTGGAGTGAGTTGAGCATTTAGCTCTGTTTCTTTTCGAAATTAATTAAGAGTAGAACAAAAAAAAAAAAAAATTGTCAGGCGAGTAATTTATTACTACCCTAAGTTCAATTTCATTCAAGCTCCAACGATTCGAATGTAGATCTAATATGTCCCCATGCCGCCACCGTGCGACACGATTTGAAATTTGAGTCCACTAACAACGGTAGCAACTACAAAACGTGTTACCACATGGGAAACAAACACGTTGTGCTCGCGCGCTGTAAAATTTATTTACGATCAAAGTTTTACGAGTTGATACACCTATGTGTTAAAGGTGCTCTCTCACTAGTGTGTTGCATGGAATAGCACAGCAGGATTGACTTAAAACTTGAAAATAAAAGGATTGTATTTAATATTTTGGCGTTTGTTGTTGTTTTCTTTTATTGTTAGGATTAGTTTCTTTTTCTTTCGAATTTTATTTACGTTTGCCCGCGGGACGAAAATATGGCAACAATAATTGTAAACGATACTCGATATCGCAAACGATTTAGAGAGACTATCACGATCTAGATAAACGTTCAAATGTTTCCCATGAAACGTTAAAATATATGAAGGATCGTTTTTTGTTGAAAATGTTGTAATTTCAAAAAAATATTAACGTTTCGGTGCTTATGGTTGTCTTGTAATACCTCATTATAGGAGCACTTGTCAAAGTAAATATTTTATAGGAACTTTTTCTTAAAGAGATAGAAATACCTGAAGTTTGACGACAACTGTGTTGGGCAACCTAGTCGAAAAGTCTGAAATGCATTCTGGTTTGTAAGAAAGGTTAAGCAAAATGACAGCAAGAAAAGTGTTTGAAGCCATAATCGCCTGTCATCGTTAAATATCTATGAATATTTTTATGTTCCTAAGCTGATTAGCATAAATCGAGTTGCTGACAAACGACATGGCCAACATACACAGACCGACGAACATCAAATCCGGAGACAACAACGTAGAAGGTACGACTAAAACATAGACCATAGAAGCTTTGTGCATAGAGGGCGCTTCTTTCACATAAAAAAAAACTTTAACAGCAACTTGTGCAAATTGAGCATCTTCAGCATCAGCGAAACAACCGACAATATAACGACAACGATGAGTAGAATGGAGCTCCAAGACTATGATCATAAATCCCTTAGCAGATGAGAAACATGTTTTCTTTTCCTCAGTTCTTCACCACAATAGCATAGCAATCACTTTCCGTCATCATTGTCCGTGCGCCAAGGATGAGAGGTTATGTTACGAGAAATGTCTGAATGTGCTGATAGGAGGTGGCATCGTTGGTAGGTCGTGAAATATGAAGTTGTTTTTTTTTGTTGTTGTCTCCTTTTGTGTTATAGGTTATAGCGCTGCTGTCTGTTTTCAAGCCGTGTCTTCTTTTTCGTTGATTTTTGTTTTTGTTTTGCTTTTAATTTAACATAGCTAAATGTATGCATGAAAAATAGTATCAGTTTATGCGCATGCATTTGCATATACGAGCTTGTACTTGGCAAGAAAAAAAGTTGTTCCATAGTCTTCCGTTTATTTTTTTCTTTTATTTTGTTTTTTTTTTTATGAGAAATTGTATTCTTTTGTGTAAGCTGTTTTTTTTTGTGTCATGAAAATGTTTTCATAACGAAAAGCCATCAAAAGCAATTTGTTGTTTTGTACTGCATACTTCATGCTGTGTATACTAGCTGGTGCGCTGAGCTGTGTGCTGTGTAAAGATAATGTAGGCACAGCTTAAAGGTATATTCATAATGGTGTTACATGGTGGGGAAGAAGAAATATTTATGACGTTTAGTGTGAGTGAAGCAAGACTGTGAAGTACATTCATTACATTCAAAAAGTTAATGTAGTGAATACGAAATTCTTTATCTGCTGAGGCACATTTGAGATTGAATGGTTTTTGTTGTTGTTGTGGGTTTGTTTGGTTTGAAGAGGAGGTGGTGGAGATTTTGAGGCCGCTTATGAGGTTTTAATTGCGGCATTAGCTTCACGTGTAAATTAAAAAAGAGGTGTTCGGAAGGTGTTTAAAAAAGTGCAATTAACCTCTATGAAGAGGTATTTCTTCGGCTTTCAAAATGGAGACTGGGGTGACGTTTTAAATTTTATTTAATAGCACAATATTGAAGATGACACTGAAGATTAAATCGAACAAACTTAGGTAAATGTCAAACATTTATGTCGTTTTAAATTGGTCTTTTTTTGACGTTTCGTCTTCTACCTCCAATGGAACGGGTTATAGGGGTTATGATGTATGTGTCACTGATCAGTTATAACAAGATTGGAAACCTACCTACGTTTTACCCTCCAAATACCTCAAAACTTATTTTTTTCATACACACATACTATTGCAGCAAACTTGCTTTTATTATGTATGCAACTGTATCATTATTACAATTACACGCATACTCTCACAGCTAACCTGCTTTTTAGTTCGTAGCCAAATGTCATTTTGACAGCAAGCTTTCCCATCTTATTTGATTGAACTGATCAGTGGTATGTGTCATTCTTTGGACGATTCTGTTTTCAAAACAGAAGAGTTCTGCTCTTCTCAAAAGCATTCCGTCTGTCAAAATCAGTCCAAAGGAATGGTTTCAGAAGACTTCTGGACTCTTCCGAATGCTTCTGGACAACCAATGGAAAACGACATTAGGAGTTTGCTCTTAGCTTTCTGCTTCTGACATTGAACTCAATTCAATTTTAAATTCTCAACTTGAACGCGTCATTCAATCAAAAAAACACATGCGATGATTTCTTATTAAATTTGTGCATAACAAAACGAACAAACCCCGCAATCAGCCACAACTCAATCAAACAAAAATTACAGAACAACAATGAATCTGTCAATAAATAAACCGTTTCGCTTTTATTTTTGTAATAAAGGCATGCACACACTAGATCTGATGTCACATTTCAACTGATAAATAATAATAATCTGTCAATTTTTAACATTGACATTGTTGATTGCATAAAACAAAAAATTGATTGGCAGAATATTTATTGATGATTTTTTGTCGTCTTTTGAATATAATTTTGCACATTAATTACCTCAAATGTCATTTCAGAATTGATATGTTAATTGAATGAAGCATCCTGTTATTTATTTTGATGTCGGTAGATTATTTAATTTGAACAACTAAAATTAAACATTTCTGCTATGAATATTTATTATGCGCACAATGTAGGAAAACTGGCTTTTAATTTAAATTGATTTCGCTTATACTAAACGTCACTTTTGATCTGGTGGAACGTCAGTTTTAAGGTTGGGTTTTTAATTGTTTTGTTGGAAACTGATAAATGAAAAGTTTTTAGAAGCGTAATACTACAAATTTTGGTTTAGGTTTCATAAAACCAACTTTGAGGAAAGTAAGCACAGCTTTATCAAATATAAGTGTCAAAATATTTAGTATGGCAGCAAAATGAATCATAACATTTAGCTGTCTCTGTCTTCTAACAGACACTCATACAAGTAAAAATTGTGCAATATTACTGTCATTGTCATCTTCAATTCTGGTAAGCAAAATTTGAAACGGAATTCTAATGTCGTTTTCCATTGGTCTTTTTTTGACGTTTCTTCTTCTACCGCCAATGGAACGGGTTATGATGTATCTGTCATTCTGCGGACCATTCTGTTTTCAAAACAGAAGAGTTCTGCTCTTCTCAGAAGCATTCCGTCTGTCAAAGTCAGTCCAATGGAATGGTTTCAGAAGACTTCCGGACTCTTCCGAATGCTTCTGAACGACCAATGGAAAACGACATAAGAATTGAAAAGTGATAATTTTGACGTTTGACAACAGTTGAAAAAAGTTAAAGAAAAGTGAGTGAGAACATTTTTCCTGTCAAATGCTAGTTCAAATTCGCTAAATACTGATGCATAATTTGTCATGTTGCCACAAACACACAAATTTCGCGTGCTCTTCCTGTCCGACCTACCTGTGACAGCATGATTAATGATTGAAATTGCTTTTGATGAAATTTCCAACTGCTTTGTTATAGCAGTTAAAGTCGTATATATTCAGGCTGCAAAGAAGTAGTTTTAGATTTGTCATTCACATTCACCTCAAACATTTCAACCACCCAAAACAATTTACCTATTGCCATCACAGCCCCTCCCCCATCCCACTCAACCAGACTAAAGCCTATTCCGTTCTCATCCTTTAGAGCTGATGTAATTGAGTTTACCTCGACTACATTCAAATTGCACACATAAACACATTACACTGAGGTCGGTTTCGGTTTGAGAGGATGAAGTTGGGTTGGCTTATTCAACATAGAAGTCCTTGTCATCCTTTCCCCAAAGGCGAGGGAAATATATGGAAACGTTTCGTTCTTTTGCCATCATGCACAAAGCTCAACCGGTTTTGGCTTGGGAATGGAAAATAGAGTTTTGGTGTGTCGCTAGTATCGTTGGTGGGTGACGTTTGGCAATTGGGGATGGGTTCGTTCACTCGTATTTATCTGGCATGTTAAATATGTCTACCTGTGTAATTAATTTCATCATCCAGGGAGTGGAGGGCAGAGAAAACAGTTCGTAATATTGTGGCTGGCAATGGAAGCGACACTATAGAGAATTGCCAGGAATTATTGGATTAGAATTTAGATCAAAGCCTGTTTGTATGTAGAGATATAGGACTTTGTGTAGTTATCTGAACGTATCCATACCAAAACACGATATAGAATGCTTACCAATTTTGCTGAATAATTAATTAAAATGTTAATTACTTGGAATTGAGGTAGGAGCTGTGTTATAGTTTTGAGATTGGGCAATGAGGTTGCGTATATTTATTATCGACGCAGTTATAATAAACTATATTGCCAGTTGTTGTTGTTTTAATTGCTTTTGAATAAACAATGTTTCCTCTCATTTGATTGGTTTTCTGTAGAGTAGGTAGATGGCATATGGGATTAGTTATGATTTTGGAAACTATTGACGTTTTGTAAGAGTTTGGCTTGAAAAATGATTTATTTATGACAGTTCGTATAATGGTTCTTACGTAAGCGAGTGTCAAATATTAATCGATGTCTTGCGTTTTCTGTTCAGTCAATTTTCAACTCTGAAATGTCAGTTGAATGAAATGCCGTTCAGTTCTGTTTGATTTAACGTCCACACATTTCAGAATGACAGTTCCGACTCATTTAAATCTGCAAAAATCATTCCATTTGCAAACATCATTAACAGATTTTTTTTCAAAAATAATAAAACATTCAATTCTGAACCTGTTTTGTGTCTTCATTGCTTCAAAGCAAGTCTCATAATTATAATTTTGACTGAGTCGGAAAGAAAAACACTTTATGAGGACGTAACACCTTTCTTATGCGGCCAGAACACCACCTTCGAAGGAATCAACTTTAGTCCTTGCTTCGTGTTAAGCATCAATCCAAATTCCAACCACTGACATCCCCTCAGTTGGTGCCAGAGCGAGAGCCCATAGAATTAAAGTGCAAAGCAAAATACTTCTTCTGATACTTTGCCCGCTGCCGCTTGCTGCCTGTCCGGTCTGCATAATTAATGAATAGCAGAGTCCACTGTATCTTCATCAGTGCTCATAAAATACATTCCTACCGACTCTGACTGTTAGGACTGGTCGGTGTTGTAATTTGGATTGGGAGGCTGGAGGAATCAAGGAGGATGACTTCCACTTTAGCTACTCTTATAGGAGTTTGTATACGAGCAGTGGTACATGCACCAACCACCACCGACTGTATAGAAAACAAAGTTGAGACTTGTCGGATCTGGATGGGCCATTACTTCTGGAGTTGGACTTTTCTACACCTAAATAATATAGTTATAGCACTGAGCTGCTGTGGCTCCCTTATAAAGGCTGTGTGTTTTGCTATACACTACACACCCAAAGGTAGATCAACAAGAGAAAGAGTCAAGGGGTCCGAAAATTACATTAAAACTTGTGCTTGGTCTTGGGCACTTGCAAAATTTCTGCCAGGGAGAAGAGCTAATGGTTTGTATGCATACCTAGGCACATGATGTATTCCTTCGTTTGTTTGTCATTGCCAAATGGAAGTAAAGTAGAAATGTTACTTTGGTTTTTGTTTTCTTTTTCATCCTATTCCATTTGCAAATAATCTTGCTCCCTGTCATTTTGTTCTTTATTTCGACTCTGTAGTCTTGTGCTAGGCATTTCCAGTTTGGCTCGTTCTTTCATTTAAATTGACTGACATAGCTGCACACGCTGTCATTCTCTTTGGTAAGGCAACGTAAAGGGAGCCGAACGAAACGCAACGTAACACAAAACAGAACCTCTTGAATTGAATTTCTACAGATGTTGACTACACTTAAGGTGTCTCAGTATATCACTGTTTAGAATTTCTTTACGATCAAGTTTTCAGAGCGAATTGAAAAGGCGGAAGACAAATTCCATACCGAAATGAAGAAATTTTATCCTTCTCTACGTCATTTGAACTATTTTTCTTTCTCTTGTTAAAAACTTAATAATCGAAAACTTAATCAAAAGAAACATCAAAGTCAAAACCATACTCACAACGGCTGATGGAGAGGATTGTGATGTGAATTGTGAGATTTATTTGGCATTTCAATCGTTTTTTTGTGGTTGAAGGAGGTTGAAAAACAAAGTTCAATTCAGTACTTTTGTCTCAAGTTACAATTGTAATGTCGACAACACTGTATTTGAGTTTACTTTCAAACATTAGGGTTGAGTTACGATTTGCAATTTAAGAAAATTCTATTCCGTTATGTTTTCGATAATGACAGTAATCAACAACATGGCTCTCCCTCTCATATCAAAATTAATGACAGTTACCCTGAGGCTCCAAAAGAGTAAAATCCAATCCAACTTCTCTTCCGCAATCTCATCCGCAATCCAGTGCTGTTTTTGACTGGGCATATTATGTCTTGCCATAAGCAACCCCAAATTGTCACATTTCACATTTGTCACAAATATTTAGGGACATATGACCGCGACAAATTAAACGAAATGGAATTCGAATGTCAAAAAGTCTGTGGAAAATGGACGCTCACCACTACATACAACACAAATGTCAAATTTGATGACAGGATTTTGATCCGCTCGATCCAGACTGCGATGACCGGATCATGGACTGGATGTTGGATTGATGGTCTCTATTGGATTATCTGATGACAGGCCTATAGTCCTGTCATCGAAAATGTTCAATGGAGACCCCAAGTTAGAGTCCAAAAGTGACACTAAACAGAGATGATCATGCTCACCACTTGTGCAGATAATTTGACGTCTTTATTTTGTTGGATTTAAAAATTTATTAAACGAACTGTCAATTTCGTAATTGCAGCTGTCAAATGCGTTTATCATAAAATTATTCGATTGTTAATCTTTTAAAATTAAACATTTTTATTTAAGGCTTATCTTAATGGTCTAAAACACTCTAGCCTAGATTACGCAGCTTAAAGAATCAATAAATTATCACAAAATCAAAATCTCAAGTGCTCACGAATACTTCAAAATGATTCAATAAATGTTTTTTGATAATTTTTCTTTTATAATTTTACAAAGTCTGTTGAAATGTGTGACACATCATTTTACTTAATCTTGGGTTTTGTTTTAAACAAAAATATGAACATTAGATTAATTTTGACGTTTGTTGTGTCCATCCTGTTCAGACATAAGGCACAGTTATAAGAATGAGAAACATGTAAGTACAAAAGAGCTACTGTTTAATTTAAAAGCCAAATGTCAAAACAAATCGGTTGCATTTGTCCTGTGTAAACTTCAGACTCTCTGCAAAATCAACAGCACCCTGACAGTTGCCACTTATTTTAAGATTTTTATTTGACAGTTGGCCGATCTATAAATAAATTATAGTAAGTAAATTCATTGCGCAAATAACTGTCAAAGTTGCTTATCTGGAATTGGAATGAACTGGTTTAAGAACTAATGGCATCCAATTGAAAACTGTCATTCTACTATACTAATTATTGCAAGGTGTTCAGAAAACCCACTAAATGCAAATAAACGCGTCAAATAAGTAATTGAAATTATGCAATAGAAACAGTGTCACAATTATAATTTACTATCTCAATATTTCACAAAATCATGAAAAAGTTATGAGTACTGTAATTCAATAATATTTTACTCAATGTGATTTTACTGGTGGGAGAAAAAAAAAAACACAAAAAGGCCGATTGATTTTCAACAATTTATTGGAATAATTTGCTGATACCATGCCATGAGCATTTTAATAGCATATTCATTAAATACATACATACATAGGTACATTTTTACCATAATCTGTATTTCTCATTTTCGTTTCATGAATACATTTTTGTTGATAATTTCATCGATGGCATAATGTGGTCAATATTTAATTTTAGTTCATTAAATAATAATTCGAAAACTCAAAAATAAACTTTGTTTGATCTTTATTTGGCTTTCGAGGGCGTGTGTTTTTTTTTTTGTCATTTCGATTTCAGTGTGACGCAGGCCTTAAATAAATAATGATAGCGATAATTTATGACATTTTTGTTGTGGGTATAACTTTGATTGAACATCATGAAACAGATAATTTAAACGTCAACGCTTTTGTATTTGACATGTTATTAAGTTACGTTTACGTTTTTACCTGGCAGAAATCAGATTAAGTTTGACATGTTCAGATTTATTTTGACTTTTGGTGAAAGAAAGGGAAGGACGAAAAATTTATATATGAACGAGTGCGTTCAGAAAATCAGGTATGTTTGAAGAAATGAAATCGTTCAGATAAGAAGATTTATTTTAAATCTTCTTCTTAAGAGTAAATCTTTAGCTTCAGATTTATTTTGACAGATTAAGAGAAAACTCCGATTTGTGATGGATAAAACAATTCCCTCCTGTTGGAATTTTGCTTTGGTTTTCTTATGTCATCTTGTTAACAACAAAGCAAGCAGGAAGTTGGCTGAACGAATCAAATTTCAAATTATTCTCTTCACATCCTTTACCCATTCCAAAAAGCTTGTAAACAGGAATCCATTAAACAATTTTACGACGTTTCGGAATGAACTTATAAACACCCACACTACAAGCACAGGCAGTTTTCTATAAAATCATATAAGCTCCATAAGAAAAAGGCCACAAAAGGGACGAAGAAACGAAATATTCATTTCCAAAAGCCTGGGCTTATCCTCGAATGGAAAAAGAATGGTTTGGGTAGAGTCCAAATGGGAGAGGAAGCAAGAGAAAAAGTGTATTTATAATTTGAAATTCAGGATTTTTGTTCTCTGAAAACGTTCGTTGTGCTGTTTGCTCGTGGTACGTTTGTATATTTCCTGTGTAGGTTGTGTTTGTTGGCATTTTATTAAGGACAAATCTTTTCCACAGAAGCATAAAGCTCATTCGGTTGCTATCCAAAATGAAGGATAAAAAAGGACAAAAAAGCACATGAATGACTGGGGATTTTAGTGTTCTCTTTTTTGTTTATAAATACGAAGCGATGGTTGGCAAATTGAACGAAGCCCAACATAAAAAGTTAATTCAAAGTGGTTTTTGTCACGTAAATTGTTATCCCTCTTCGGTTTTATATGGTTTTACTGTTCGCTCGTTTAGTGCCAGAATTGTCCAGAATTGAAAATACCAACTTAGCAAAAACAAAACAGACAGAGAAGAAAAGCCTTGATGGTTGATTTGGCTGCAGAAATGTTTTGTGTTTTTTACCTTTTAATGAATATGGATTTTTGTCATTTTAAACACTGGTATTTCAGTCGCATTCAGTTGTAAACATTCAGATTTTATTACCAGTTAATGAATGGAATTCGTAACAAAGTCAATACAAGTTTGATTAACTGTCGAAAAATGGTCGAATAAAACAAATGAGATGGAATCTGTTTCACGGACGAAAAAAAATGTAGGATTTCATTTATTTTTGGATAGGATTGCATTGTTTTGATAGATGCTTTAAGCTTTGGTATACTTTATACATATTAGGGAAACGGCACCAGTCTCCGGACAGACCCAAGTGTCCGGACGATTTCAAAACGATCGAATGTATAATGAAAAAGTTATAGGTCGTTTAAAGAGCAGCCGCTGTTGTTTTGCTGATTTTTTGGGCAAAAAAATAGTGGCAGACCTTGGAAAAATATACTGAGAATAGTTGATCTTGTGAGATCTTGTAATTAAATGCAGTTTGTTTCAATGAAAATATGATGAAATTCCAATAACTTAAGAAAACGAAATTGATTTTTGATGTTTTTTAATCGATTTTTTAAGTGTCCGGGACACTGGTACCAAAATAGCGAAAATCTAGTCTCCGGACACTTCCAAAGTTTTGCTTTATTTTTTTTATGTTCAAATTTTTTTGAAAACCTTAATTTCCTTGTCAAAAGTACTTATTTGTATGTATTTGGATACAAATTTTCCATTATCATCTTTCTGATGGATTAAAAATTAAGTTAAGTGCTGAAGGATTCCAAGTGCGGTTCGTTTTCAGTTTTGGAAAAAAGAAACAAGAACTAGTTATCCTTGAAACAAGTAATTAGGCCTTACACGACATTAGATCAAAGAAATTAGGTGTTAGGGAAGCAGCAATGAAGTATGACGAAGTAGGTTCCAAATCGACTCTGCTTTGATCGTCCGGAGACTGGTCCTAGGCAATACTTTTTTAAATTAGTAAAATGCCAAACAATCAGGAAATAATTTATCAATGCAGAAAATAAATTGCTACATACTCAACACTTAAGAGAAAAGAGATATTGAGATTTTAAGTGGAACTGTCCGGAGACTCCATTTAAGATCGTCCGGAGACTAGAACAATCATCCGGAGACTCCGGAAAATCGCCCTTTTTTAGAGTTCATCCTTTTAAATCAATGTTTAAAGTTACTTTCAATTCATTCGTACACCAAACTTCTGAGAAATATCTATAGTCTTAGCAAAATATTTAGACTTGAATGAAGGTTAGGTTAGGTTAGGTGATAAGGGGTGTGCACAGCGTGAAACTGTTGCATACACGGGGGCCTACTGATCCTTTGTGATCCCCTATAAAAAATAAAAGTTAGCATCGATGCTCTTCAAAATTGCCGATTAACGTTGACTGGCTCGTTAACGAACCAGCCTGTGCTATCTATAAATTTCCTCATGTTTGCCATTGAAACCCGTGCTAGATCATCCAGTTCTCCAACAAACCTGTTTCCGAAATGACGCAGTCGGCTAGTTTGGAGGTTCGGACAGTCACAGAGCAGGTGTTAAATGGTTTCTATTTCCTCCTCATCCTATCAGCTCCTACCGAAATCGGGTGCAAATGCCCCTATCTTGTTGGCCATTGTGCCAATGGCGCAATGACCCGTTGGTACACCTATCAGGATTTTAATGTTCCTTTTACTGAGCGAGAGAATATACCGAGTTTCCTTTTCATAAGTGTTAGGCCATAAACTTCTAGAGATTACGCAATCGTCCCTGGATTTCCAGGAGTTATTGATTTTCTCCTTTGATTTAAGGTCTATCTTCCTTTTGAGTACCCCAATCGGGACGAGTGGTCCCCTATCTGAATGGTCGCTACTACTTGTATCTGCTTCTGACTCTTTCCTGGCTAGTTCATCTACTATATTTCGTTCCCTTCTGTATTGCTATGTCCACGAACCCAGCAGTGTTTAACCTGGTTAGTGTGGCAGATTCTATTTAATTCCTTCCTACAATTTAAAACTGCCTTTGATCTTATGGTCTCACTGGTTAAGGCTTTGATAGCAGCCTGGCAGTCCATGAAAAAAGTAATCTCCGAGGAGCTTAGCTTTTCATGATGTGCCAATTCACCTGCTTTTTCAATGGCATAGATCTCGGCCCGAAAGACACTACAGTCAGCTGGGAGTTTATACGACTCTCTGATGTTGAGAGATTGGCAAAACACTCCAGCACCTGTTCCTGATTCCATTTTTGAACCGTCAGTGTAGAAAGGGATGCCTTGTTTACTTATATTATAAGTGAATTAGGATCTCAACCCTGTCTTTCTGGTATGCAAATAAAAAATTTCCTATCGAAATCTAGTAAAGGGGGAACGTAACCGGTGCGTGGTCTTCATCAGTCCTGGAATCGTGTCAAATCTTTGTAAGATTGACCCGTGTCCATAAGTGCTGTGCCCTGTGCTCAGTTCTATTAAACTCAGTTCTTTTAAACGAATTGCAGTTTTGTCTGCCGTGCATCTTATGAACTCATCCAGAGCCGGGAGATCCAAGATCATTTCCAACTCAGCTTGCGGTGTGGATCTCTGAGCCCCTATTATTCCTATACAGGCTAGTCTCTGTTCCTTATTCAGGTTTTTGAGACTTGAATGAAACTCTAATAGAAATAAAGATATTTATTATAATGGTACCATTACCCTACCTACCTTTAGTGGAAAATTGCTTCGATAGCATTTGATTTGATTTCATGTGATCGGCTATCGATTGGAAAGTCAAATTATTTGCATTGCATATCTAACTATTTCTCCGTTCAGTCTTGAATAACGCCTTCATTTAAAAGTTCATTTAGAAGATATAGTTACTACATCAACTGTTTGAATAATAATCAGAATCACCAAACACCTCTGATGTAATCTTTTTTATAAACCCAGCGCGTGTACCAAACAAAAAAATAGCCTTCCGTTTTCTTATCGCAAGACCCCCAATGACATAATTTTGTTTCCAGCTGGATCAAAGAGCAAGATTAATCATTAAAAACCAAAGTCGTCACATAATCACATAAACACGTTCATTTCAACCCTCTTGTACCCTTTTCGTCTTTTTAGTTAAAATAAAAACGCTCTCAATATCCGTATACCATTAACTTAATTTTTTATTTTTTAACTCACTCTGTTCCATCGCGATATAAAAAAAAAAAACAAATTTCGCATTAGGTCATTCCTTATCTGCAGCATAAATAATCTCCCAAGTTTTTATTTCTTTCCACGCATAACCGTTATTCTTGTTTTTTTTCCATTCCTCATTCAAACCAAAACGGAACGAAGCACTCCATTTGGTGTTCTTAATTTTGTCAGCATCCACCCAAGCGCGTTGGCTGGCACTACTTGTATTAAGACTCGTCGTCGTCGGTCGTAGTTCCAGCCATTGGCGGTTAGATAGGGTAACACAATTTTCCACAGATACTTTTCGCATAATAATCTCGTGGCGCACGAAATTCGAAAAATATATGTAGATGGCACTGGTAGTCATAATCCATCTAACCATGAAATTCTCTCTGCTGCTTGCTATGTTAGCTTCGGTTTTTTTGTTTTTTTTTGTTTGAGTGAGATGCAGATAAGGCAAATTGCAAAAAGAAAAAGAAAAAAATCATCATGTCGTCGGCAAGTTTTGTTATTTAAAATGATTTTTATTATTTAATTTTTTATTTTTTTATTTTTCAATTTGTTTCTTTGCGTCGTCGTCGTCGTCGTCGTTTTTTTCGCAATGTGCTGATTTGATTTTTTTGTTTGTGTCTTCAAGAGTATTGTGTGGTTTTCTTTTGTAATGAATATAATCACATTAAAGCGCAAATCAGGCAAGTCTGTGGTTTCATTTCTTTTTTGTTTTGCTTTTATTTTGTTTTTATTAAAAAATAACGACCCATTTGGATTGAGTTTTATGTTTCTCGTTAAGTTTAAGAGTGTTGCCAAATTTTTGCAAATTTGCATTTATTTATTGCCATTGTGTTTTTTCGAATGCAAATTTGCTTGTCTTTCAAATTAAAAACTCATCAAATGGCAACCCTAGTTGGGCCATAGGGAACCTCTTCAGAGAGATATAAAAATGTGTTTATAATAATTCAGTTGGATGGAAATGATGTTCTTGCTTTGGAATGTTTTTCGAAATGATTTCACGAACAAAAAAACGACAATGAAGATGATGATACTCTCCATTGAAGCTGCCTGATGGTCGAGACTCGAGACGAGAGCATGCAGAGGGTCGACATCGTCAAAGAAGACAAAATCTGGTTTAGGCAGGGAAATAAATTCAACGACTCAAGGCAAAGATAAAAAAGTAAACTCAAGCAGCAGCAACAAACAAAAAAAGAAAGAAATACAAAATTAAAAAAGAATGAAGGAAAAATAATAAGAGTTCGGAAGAGGACGACCATGATGATGATGATGATGGTTTTATGCTACCAAAGACCCTCGAGTTTCTTTTTTCTTTTTTTTACAATTTTTTTCCTGAGATCGTATCTTGCAGGTATTTATATGAAACCACTTAGTGAGAATAAAACAGAAAATTCGTTTGATATACAAAACCTCAAGAGAAAAATAACAGCCCGAAGTGGGAATGAGGTTGAAAGTTACTTTTTGTTGTTTCTTTTTATCTCATCATCATCGTTGAGATTCTTTTTCGATTTAATTTCATGATGTTGCTACATTTTTTTTTGTACCTTTCATTTATCAAGTTAGAGCATTCGTTGCGTGTGTACGAGTACAAACCTACGCCTAACCTGTACCTACCACCATAAAGAAGCATATCTATATTTAAACATGTTTTCAATAATAAAGTTAACAAGCGACATGTTGTCAGAATAAATTTGAAATTAGTTCAAAAGATAGACATACATATAGCAGAACAAACATATTTGAACCACTTGAGATTCGTAAATATGATTATTTAAAAGCTACTGTAAAATTAGTGAGGTTTATTAAAAAAAAACAGAGAAGGCGTGCTACGGTAGTCGGCTGTAGGCAGAGGTATGAGTTTTTGTCGTTTTTGATCTTTCGTTAAATTGCTTGTTTATGATAAGGCCTCTGTTTTGCTTTGTTTTGAAAGGTGTGTTTGTGCATTTAGTTCGGTAAATACAGTAAGCATATGATATTGTATTGATTTTATAAATTGATGCTCTTATCGAGATGTTTGTGTGAAAACCTGTCGAGATATTTGAATGGCGCCCAACGTTATAAATCCCCAAGGCATCTACGCATTTGAGTACGATATGAATTGAATTCTTTTGAATTGAATTATTCGGTTTGTTTATGTTTAGGAAAATAATTTTGGAATTATATGGAATTTCAAAGATTTTAATTCATTTTAATTAACGTTAATTCCACATTTAGCACTGTTTGATTGCGTTTGAATTCATTTCATCTAACAAATTTTTCTCAGAAGGAATGGTAACGCTGGCAATCTATCAAGAGAGCTGTCAGCTGTCAATAACGTGGCAGTAAAGGCAACAGTCAACAAGAGGCATACAAAGCAGAGCTGCAAAGAAGGACACGAGCAACTCGTGAGCTCTACGAGCAAAAAAGGAGAGAGCAGCATAAACTTCTCAGAAAGAAAAAAAAGGAGTATGAGAAGCGCGCGATCGGAGAGATAGAGGGTTGTCACAACAGGAACGAGGTTCGAAAGTTTTACAAAAAGTTAAACAAACCTCCAGGGCTTATACACCCTGAACCGAAGCCTTTAGAGACCATCATGGGAACATCGTAATGTAACCACAGCAAGTGCTGAGAATATGGAAAAAACACTTTTCCAAGCTGTATAATGGCGATGGCGAGCAAAATTTCGCCAGCAATACAGAACCATTCAATTTGGATGCAGCAGAAAAATAATTCCACCCACCCGACATTGACGAAGTGAAGATAGCGATATCTAAACGTAAGTCGAACAAAGCCGACGGAGTAGACGGGCTAGCCGCCGAACTTTTCAAAGCAGCTGGAGATGATTTGGTTAGGAGAATGCACCAGCTCATCTGCAAAATTTGGTCGGAGGAAAGCATGCCCGACAAATGGAACCCTAGCATCGTATGCCCCGATCCTCAAGAAAGGAGATCCCCTAAACTGCACCAACTACAGAGGTGTAAGTCGCCTTAACATCGCTTATAAGATCTTGTTTGCCATGGTATGTGAACATTTGAAGCCCTTCGTCAACAACCTGTTAGGTCCTTATCAGTGTGGCTTCAAACCCGGAAAGTCCACCATCGATCAAATATTCACCCTACGTCAGATCTTGGAGAAGACCCAGGAACTTCAAATCGATACCTACCACCTTTTCATCGATTTCAAGACCGCTAATGACAACCTTAGAGAGCAATTATATAGATCAATGTCCAGTTTTGACATTCCAGAAAAACTCGTCCGTCTGTGTAAGATGACAATGGAAAAATCACGCTGTTTCATCATGGTCGGAAAAAACCGTACGGACGCATTTGATGTCAAAAAAGGTCTTAGACAAGGCGATGTGTTGTCATGCGATTTTTTCAACATCATTCTTGAAAAGATTGTGCAAAACTCCAACGTCAACACCAGAGGCAGAAGCCCGTCCAGCTACTAGGATACGCAGACGACATTGATATAAATGGAAGAACACAGCGTGATGTTAGTGGAGCGTTTGTGAGGCCAGGAAGATGGGTCTAGCTGTCAACAAGAAAGGACAACCAACATCGACGTCTTGGAGCAAACGTCAGCATTGGCAGATTTAACTTCGGGGTAGTTAAGGACTTCGTCTACCTAGGATCCGCTATCAACTCAGACAACAACACCAGCGCTGAAGTCAAACGAAGAATCACTCTTGCCAATCGCTGCTTCTTTGGACTTAGAAGGCAATAGAGTAGTTAAATCCTCTCCCAAGCAAGTAAAGTGACGCTCTACAAAACCCTCATCATCCAAGTCCTGATGTATGGTGCAGAGACATGGAGCATGACAACATCCGATGAAAACGCTTTCGGCTGCTACGAGAGAAAAATTCTTCGAGTGATTTTTGGTCCTCTCTGCAAAAATGGAGAATGCAGACGAAGATTAAATCAAGAAGTGTGCAAGCTGTTCAGCAACACTGATCTAGCCAGAAAAGTTAAGGTCCAACGACTTAGATGGTTGGGTCATGTAGAGCGAATGGAAAATAATGCTCCGGCTCGTAGAGTCTTCCAATCCAACCCGGAAGGACGTCGTAGAAGAGGAAGACCGCGACTCAGGTGGAGCACACAGGTAGAGGACCTGAACCAACTTGACAAGCGAAACTGGAGACACCTAGCTAGGGACTGAGCTGGCTGGAGACGGTTGTTGGATCTGGCCCTGGTCCGACCTGGACTGTAGCTGCACCATAATTAAGTAAGTAAGTAAGTAAAGGCAAACAGTGAGTTAACTCATGCACTCAAAAACTGCTTGAAGAGTTAACTCTGGGATCAAGATACGCTAGCCCTGGTGTTAACTTAATGTTTGACAAAAATCGATTTTTAAAAAGATGAAATCAGTGTCTGATAGCGTCACAGCCTTGAAAACATTTCATTTCAGCTCAATTTACAAAGTGATGGGACTTTATTTTGATGAAAAAAAAGATTAAATAGTATTGACGAAAATTCCACAAAAGGAAGATTTTTATGAGATTATTTTAATTACAATAATTAAGTCCATTCATTAAAGAACTTAAAAAATGTCAAATGGGGACCGCCTGCACATCTTTTGTGCCAGACTGTACAAATAATACCGTCGTCGTCAGCATACGAGAGGGAAATTTCCAAACAACAGAGAAAGAAAACGTACACAAGCCAATCGAATAAATTTCAATTAAATTCGAAATATTTCCACAAATATTTACATTAAATCGAAAATTTTAATTTATCATCATCAACATCACCCATCACTGTTCACTGCCTATGTATATCTACCTACCCTACTGTATGTCGTGTCAATGCAATTTACCTTACCTACTCGTTGATGCTGTTTCGGATATGAGGATGACTGCAAGTTTTTGCATTTTCATTTCGATTTTCATTTTCCATTTATGTTGAACGGTGGTGTGCAGCAGTAGCCGTAGCCGTTACACCAGCAGCAGCACCAATAACACGATGCTGCCTTTCCTTTGCCACTTATAATTGAATGTATTTACCTCTGCATGACTGCAGCAGCCTCGCCCGACGAACTTTACTCAACAAAAACACCATGAAGCTTGTTTGTGTAAATGCACCTCATCCCTGGGTTTTTTCGCTTCTGATATTGTACACATTGTTTGTGAAACGAGCGAGAGAAACGGAAAGGGAAATGCAAATTTAACATCCGGATGTAAAATATTTTACCAATATTCATTCAATGATGAATGGTTATTTTGGTAGAAATTCCTGTTTAAATATCACAAAACTCCAATGGATTGCCTCAATTTATTCATTTTTGTCATTTCGAGAGAATTTCTGTTCAAATATTTAATTCATAATAATGTTCCTATGGCAACAATGTTTTGTGAGAGTACCTACAGTAAATCCGAAATAATTCCGAGTAAATATTTATGATGGTTTGCTGTGTGCTTTGATCGAAGGCGGTGTGGTGGAGGTGTTTTTGGTGTTCTATTATTTGATTTGGAATTGATTAAGCTCTTTGTAGAAAAACAAAATAAACGGAATATAGTCCATAAATGGCGCCCAATGGGAACGTTGATTGCATTTTGTGCATTAAAAGTTATTTATTGTTCGAAAATCAAGTGAATCGCCTCATACATGCATGAAACCCAATGTTTAATGTTAAAAAATTCAAGCACGAAAACACTTGAACTAGACCGTTGAGTATTGAACTGGCGCCCAACGCTACAAATCACAAATGACTTAAAATGAACACCCTAATTCTGAACCCTCAAAACACATTTCATATCAACTCCCCTTTCAAAATATTCTTCAAAATAAATACAAAAATAAACATAAAATTAGCTTCTAAAAGGAATCTCAACCTTTTTGCATATTCGTCACCCAATTTCAAATATGTATTCAAATTGAGAATTGGAAATGTCGTCGCAAGTGTAAATTTGAATTTAACTCAAAACCAAAGGGAATAATTAATTTCGTATGCCGCTTTCATCTGTTCCTTCATTCCGGGCACGTAACGAAAATATTTATTTAAATTCTATGCATTCACTGTTGAGCACACATATAGAACCGTTTTTCGCTCCAATGTTGTGTCAACGAAAAGGATCATGGGGGAATAGAAAAAGAAAATAGGATATCCTTTCTTCAACTATTCACAAAACACAATCCCTGCCCTGAATGCTTTCTCTTTTTTTCTGTTTTTTTTTTTCAAAAGGAAGAAAAAAGAATCGTCCTTTATCCTAGTTTCTCTGGTTAGATTTTACGGGGCAATACAAGTGGGATGTTTTTTTTGCTCTCTACACAAAGAAAGTCAGTAGGATGGAGGATTTCATTTTGAACATTTGCATTTTGCCCTCTGGGAACACTTTTCTAATGCAGGATTGATAGAATTTAACGAAACTGAATAATAATGAAGACAAGAGTTTTGCCAGGGAGTGGAGGAAGGAAAAAACCAAATACGGTACAAGGACATGAAACAGAATTCAGAGTAGAAAAAAAAGAAGAAAATAGAAATGTCCTTTGCTGACATGAAACATGATACAATATGGAAGAACTGTTTTTTGTCGTTTTTTACTTTCCGATCGATGTGAGTTTCGTCAATGCGAGAAATTAATGGAAAGGAAATTTCATTAAAATCTATGGATACAAATTGATAAAATCTCTTGTGAAGTTGTTATGTAGGGATAAGAAGATTTATTTGTTTCGGCTCGTATTTGGAGCTTATCCTGAAGCTAAACGGAATCAATCTGTTTGATGATGGATGAATATTTTAATTCGGACATTTCGTTGGCATAATAGACAGCTTTTACGCATTTTCTGATGTTGATTGTTATTCAAATTGTCTGAAGGAAATCGAGTTGCCAAATGTTAATGAATTGTTCTCAAAGAAGCGAACAGTTCTAAGAGTTAGTGACAGTTTTTGTATCAATTTGACAGTTGTGAATACAAGGAACAAACTTTCTCAACCTCGCTCTTTCTTGCTTTTATGACCGAGTGAGAAGTTTTTTTTTGAACAGGAAATTTGTTTGACATTTGGCTCATGAGAAATTTAATATATGTAGGGTAACGCCACCAGTCTCCGGACAGACCCCAGTGTCCGGACGATTTTGCACTTAATAGGGAATACAGGAGAAACTAAACACAGAATTTGCAAAAACGGCAAAATACAGAATCAGTAATATTTTTCACATACACATACGAAGTTTCAACCCGATCGAATGTATAATGAGAAAGTTATAGACCGTTTAAGCAGCAGCCGCTGCTGTTCTGCTGTTTTTTAAGCAAAAAAATAGTGTCAGACCTTGGAAAAACATATAGTAGTATAGTAGAGAATAGTTGATTTTGTGAGATCTTGTAGTCAAATGTAGTTTTTTCAATGAAAATATAATGAACTTCCAATAACTAAGGAAAAAAATTGAGTTTTGATGCTTTTTTAATCGATTTTTTAAGTGTCCGGGACACTGGTGCCAAAAATAGCGAAAATCTAGTCTCCGGACAGCTCCAAGGTTTTGTTTCATTTTTTGTATGTTCAAATTGTTTTTGAAAAACTTAATTTCTTTGTCAAAAGTACTTATTTATTTTTGGATACAAATTTTCTATAATTATCTCTCTGATGGACTAAAAATGAAGTTAAGTGTTGAAGGATTCCAAGTGCGGTTCGTTTTCAGATTTGGAAAAAAGAAACAAGAACTTGTTATCCTTGAAACAAGTATTTAGATATTTCAAATACATTAAATTGCCATGGTTCAGTTTTATGAATCAATCAAGGAAGTATGACGAAGAAGGTTGAAAATCGTCCGGAGACTCTGTTTTGATCGTCCGGAGACTGGTCCTAGGTAATATTTTTTAAATTAGTAAAATGCCAAACAATCGGAATAATTTATCAATGCAGACAATGAATTGCTCTATACTCAACACTTAGAGAAAAAAATATAGCGTTTTTAAGTGGAACTGGCTGGACACTCCATTTAAGATCGTCCGGAGACTAGAACAATCGTCCGGAGACTCCGGAAAATCGCCCTTTTTTGGAATTCATCCTTTTAAGTCAATGTTGAAAGTTACTTTCAATTCATTCGTACACCAAACTACTGAGAAACATCTATAGTCTTAGCAAAATATCAAGATTTGAATGAAGCACTAATAGAAATAAAGATATTTACAAGGAAAGAGACTGGTACCGTTACCCTAGTTCTGATAGCATTAAAAAAAACTTACACACACTTCATTGACAATTTGATATACATGTTGTCAAAATAATTCGGAAGAGTGCGCCCTGTGCGTACAGGGATTTACCACACAGAAGTTCGACTTATGCATTTTTAATTATTGAATTCTGACAAACAGTTTTCAATAATTATTCATTAATTCTAGAGAAAAAAAAGAATGCAAATTTGCACATACATAAATTATTCAGCAATACACATAAGCCTGTCATCCCCTTTGGAATTGATTCCAACTATTAATTTATTAATAAATTAAAAATTTGCAATTGCATTCTACGAATGAATTATTTAATCCTCTCTTTCCATCCCACCCCATAATTTTAGGTAAGTTTCCATTGCATCCACCCCGTCCCGCCCATCAGAATAAAATAAACGAATTAATTTTTGAAATTCCAAACACAAACACACCATAACCAAAACACACAAATTGAATTCTTTGGGAAAATAAATAAAACGCACAAAAAAAAATAAACAAAATAAAAATTTCTGACAAATTAAATTTATGATTTATTTATTTGGTCGCCTCTTTGTGTGTTTGTTTCATTGCATTTTATAACCTTTAACGAATTGATTCAAATTAATAATTCAAAATGTTGTTGAATCTCATCACAGGCGTGTAGAGACCGTGGGGTGGGAGGAAGCACAAAAGAAAGAAAATATAATTAGTAAAATAAACACAACCTCATCATAAGGCTACTTTGTGGGTTAACCATGCTCCCAACTCTTCCCCCATCGAATCTCTTTGAATGACTTGTACACTTGCAACTCGGAGAGGGGCTTTTAAAATTCAATTTAATATTATATACCTATCCTTTTCTAATATTCAAAAAGAACAACCGGCCGGTTGTGGTGGCGGTGCAGCGCTGCGGAATATAGGATTAAAAATAAGCCAAAGGGCAAACAAACTTAGAGAAATAAGAGGATTTTGAAATGATGGGCCTCTCAAAATGTAGTTAGGTAGTTAGGTGATACAAAAAAACTAAGACGATTAATGTGTTTTTAAATGACATTTCTACCTGTTTCAATGGTTTCACATCTTTCATGTTAATTGGATTGAACAGAAGACGGAATCCAATAAAGTACCCAAACAGTCCTAAGGCAAATGACATATAGAGAATGGTGGCTCTTTCTGCGTTTACACATACAGATTTTTGATTTCAATTCATTTCATGCATCCCACGCTCAGTTATAAATGTCAAAAGTGTGAAAAATGTTAGCTTAAAAAAAACCACAACTAGTTTATTATATTGAATCTAAAGAGGTAAACAGAATGCATCGCCGGAGCCCGTCGACGAAAATGACAGCTGACATTTGTATGGAAATGTCAAACCATACGAATTTCAGCTGTCATTTTCGTCGTGAGGGGACGTGCAATGTATTCTTTCCAGCTCTTAAAATGCTGCGAGTAATTAGACAGAAGAGAGGTGAGCGAGAAAAAACTAAAAATATTTTAAAATTCAAAACAAAATGACAGCGATTGCAATTAAATCCGCCCCTGCACACAAAAAAGCCAAACTAACCAGCAGGCGATATGGCAGCACAGTGATGTAGAAAAAAAGCACCTAGCTTTTAAAAATAAAATCATATTTATTTCCCATTGCTCGTGTCCGTGTCCGGATGCCGGGTATAGGTCCGTTCAACAAACCATCCATTCATTCCATCCATCCAACCGTCTATATCTATCCATCTATCCTGACCTGAATGAAGATTAATAACATCAAAGCGTTTGCCCCAATTAAAATGAAATTCAGTGTAGCGAAAGAGAAAGAGAATTAAAAAAAAAAGAACAACAACAGCAAAAATTGAGATGGAAAAGACTATAAGGGGGGTAGCTGTCAGTGGGGATAGAATGATGACAGTTGGGGATGGATAGTGTAATTTGAAAGTATAGTTGTGTGCAGCGGGGCAAGAAAGAATTACGTTTTTGAATACGAACGGAGGAGTCTCCTTCCTCCCACTCAGTCAAGGATCTATGCTGATGTATATCTAGGTAAAATTTTCTTTTCATTTTACTTTGTTGATTAAAATTGAGCAAAAAAAAGGCAAATTAAATTGATTTTTATTTTTAATTTCAATGAAATTATTTTGCAAGCAAAAGTGAACATCACTCTATTTTCAATTCAGTCAAGGAAAATTTGCACAGAGGAGGAACGAACGAAATTATTTTAAATTGTTTATTTTTTTTTGTTGGGATGTTGCACAATCTGACACAAAGAATGGCAGTGAAATTCGGAAGAGGGTGGTTGAATGCTTCTGGGAATTGATACAAATTGCAATAAACAAGAACATGTTTAAATGAAATTAGGAAGGATTTAAAAATGTTTGTTTTGGTTTTAAATTGATTGAAAGAGGGCGTTTTTTGTTTTAGTTTTTGAGATTTGAGTTTTTTATACAATTGAAATTAAAATATTTTCACGTTTGGCTGATGGCAGTTAAATTAATGAACTTTTTAATTAAGTTTTTGTTTTTTGTTGTGATTTTTTACTCTGTGAATTTGATTGATACACTAAATAGTTGGTAATTTGTCATTAGGACTAGAAATTCTTACCACTTTCTTGTGATGTTTTCTGGAAAGGCTTACCTGAAAAGAAAAGAAAAACACATTGATTAGCAGGTTATTAAAATAGAGGTGCAATTTCAAAACAATTTCACTGTTTCAACTTTACCTTCATGGAATGGAACACAATCTGATTTCCAAACTTATAGCGTTTTTTATTGTACAAAAAAATTGCCCTTTTTCAATTTTTTTTATGTTTCATTGTCAAAAAAAATACTTCTAGATCAATTCTAAAGAGGAAAGAATTGATCTCCCAAATTTGAAAGAATTGCTCTTTTTAAAACACACATGAAAACATTCTACCTTGTCAAACCTCAAATTAAAGATTTTAATTTGTTATATTGTTCTACCAACCGGCCAAAGTGAAAGTTTTGTTTTATTTTGAAAGCAAATTGAAAATAATAAGAAAAAAAAGTGAAATAAAAAATGGGTGTAAGTCCTTGCTAGACAAATTCTATTACAAAACCAAAAAAACATGTTTTATTGAGAAGTGTTTTAAGGGCAATTCTTTCAGGTAACAATGAAAAACGCTATTAGCTTTTGAAAATTTAAAGCAGTCAAATTAAAAAAAAAAAGTCTCGAGAACCAATTTGAGCGTAGCAATAATTAAAGTCAGAACACTCTGAATAGACAAAGAAATACAATTTGTTTTGACAGCTCAAGCTATGTTCCATTTCTGAAAATGTCATGCACATATTTCGCATTTGCTTGCATTTTGACGGTTCTTTCAAAAATACGAACATATAGACAAACGTCAATATGCGTCTGTTGTGCTCAAGCACGAAGATCAAATGTCAAAAAATTTGTTGTGAATTTTAAAACGTCAAAATTCTCGTTAGTAAACTTCAATATCGCTCCGCCATTGCAGAAAAAGAATAATAGCTTCACAATAGATGTCAAAATCGTTATTTTGACATTTGGAAATAAGTTAATGAATAACACAATGACTGTCGAAACAGTATTGAATATAGAAACAACAAATATTATTGTGAAAATTCTTGACTGTTTTAAAAAAAAGAACGTACTTCTAGCACAGCTAAAGGAGTAGATTTTGAACTGCATCACTAAAAATGGCTGCGTTCAACCCCTTTTTTTATTTAGGTATGTGGAAATTGTCAAAGGTAATTCCTATTCCCAAAAATGGTAACAAAGAATATCGTCCTATTTCAGTCTTACCGTTTATGTCCAAAACCTTCGAGAAAATTACGCAAAAACAAATAAGTGTTCATCTCAGAAGTCAAAACACATATTCAATCGAGTTTTCGTCCAAAAACATAGCTGAATAACAGCGCTCATAAATGTCGTTGAAAAAATAAGACAGGCCATGGACAAAAATAAAGTAACTATTCTCATGCTGCTGGACTTTTCAAATCCATTTGACACCTTAGATCTTAGAATACTACACCACAAACTCTTGACAATGTATAACTTTTCCCCATGCTCAGCTAATTTACTTCTATCATACCTTTGTAATAGAAAACAAGCTGTTTTTGTATTGAACAAATGCTCGAGTTTTCTCCCCATCTCCAAAGGTGTACCACAAGGCTCTATTCTTGGACCTTTACTGTTCTCCCTCTATATTAACGAGCTTCCTAAGCAAATATCAACGTCCTCTATTCATACGTATGCTGACGATGTACAATTATTCAAAAGCTGTTCCCTTGGGCTTATTGAAGACTGCGTAATTTCTATTAACTCTGATCTACAAAGTATCTATAGATGGTCTAAGACCAATGGATTGTTCCTTAATCCGTCTTAGTCGAAATGCATCGTCATCAGTAGAAAACCGCTTCACCTTTCATATTTTCCTGACATCATACTCAATGGCTCTGTAATTGAATATGTGCAAACTGACAAAAATCTTGGTATGACAATTAATAGGAATCTTAACTAGGACACTCACATCAACCAAACCGTAGGCAAAACATACGCAACACTCCGCCAACTCTATATCTCACAGCATTTTACACCAATTCAAAAACGACTTATGCTTGCGAAAACTCTTGTTTTTCCTATCCTAACTTATGGGTGTGAGATATTCTCGAAATGCGATGATAACAGCAAGTGTAAATTGAATGTTGCGTTCAACAACACCGTGCGCTATTTTTATGCCTTAAAGAGGTACGATCATGTTTCTCCTTACTCAAGTAGGATTTACAATTTTTCTTTTGATAACTATCTTCGCTACAGATCCCTCATACTACTTTTTAATGTGATCCACACACATCAACCTAGCTATACCTCTTTGACCGATTACGTTTTCTCTCATCCAGTAGATCCGTGCAACTTATCGCACCTCGTTGTTCGGTCCTTACATCAGAATTTATGTAATTTTTCTGGTATTATAATGCTTCACTAAATTATAAGCTATAATATCTTAATGTGTAAGCTATCTTTAAATAAATAAATAAATAAATAAAATGAAAAGTATGTTTGCTTATTACAAAAAATTGACGCCAATACGTCATATTTGGGAAATGCAATTTAAAATGTTTAAACCAATTTTTATTTTCAAACCAAAAATGTAAATAAACCTTAAAATAAAATCCACATTAAGCTCACTCGAAAAAAATAATTAACTAGATGTTTTGTGACAAAAACTATTCTTTTCATCTTCACAATAAAATTTTCCTTTCCTCAAGTATTTTCGTTTTAATTTTTCTCTTTCAACAAATTGTTTAAAATAAAAAAAGAAAATTATTTTCGAAACTTTATTTTTAAACTCTTCTCATTTTAAATAGACTGTCTGTTGTTCTTTTAACACATTTAACTGCAAGAGAAAGGGGAAAAGCAAAAAATTAAAAAATATAGAACAACATAGCTTGCAATTTGTAGATTGTTTTGGCACTCGCCCAACAATTTGGCAGCCACTAGTAGTTCTGTTTGGTTTGGTATTTTTTTGTTTTCGTTGGTTGAAACATGCCGAGGGCATTAGAGATAAATTTAATAAAATGAAATATTTCTGTCAAAATAATTTAGTAAGTGAATAATTTTGTCTGCGTTCTAGTTCATTAGACAGATGACATTTAAACCCCGACCACATTGTTTAAAATTGTATAATCCATACATTTGTTTAAAATATGCGAATGGTTTTAAACAAAAAAAAAGGCACATTATGTTTTAATTAATTTATCATCGTTTTTATTATTTTTCTGTTTTGTTACTTGTTTTTGTATTTCCGACAGCTCATTATGATCTAAATTGTGTGGAAAAAACAAATTATGTTGCTGTGGGTGTTTGGTTGATTGGTGGTCGGCTTTTGTGTCGGGAATTATTGTTTTGTTTTATAAAATTCTGGGTTTACATTTTTGTTGTTAATTCTAAATGATTGATTGAGCTTTTCAATTGTGTGTTGTAATATATCAACAATTAAATACAAATTAAGATAAATTGGTGTTTTATCTTGTCGTGGTGTCGGACGCTAAAATGAAAATGATGTTTCAAACAGCTAAGGGCAGTATCCCTTTTTTTTCAATCTATGGATGAGTAAATAATAATTTTTAAATGTCATAATTACTCACACGTAGCGTCAAATTTAAAGACATTCACATTACAAAAGGACAATGATTTTTTATTTGAATTTAACAGCGTGATTCTCCCCCTTGTGAGAGGAATCACAAGTCATTAGCCTTTGTAACTATTTTTTGTAAGGATTGTTGTGATTCGATAACATTTGTCGGATTCTCCCATAATCCTCACCTCAGCTCTACAATACGTGTGTTTTTTGGCAGTGCAGTAGGATTTACTAAAAAAAACGCATCCGCAGTTGTAAAATTTTTGTATTAAGAGGTTGGTCGCTGCTATCATTTTAAAGACGATTATTGTTTTCAGAAGAAAACCGCGATGGTAAGAGGACTTCGGTGGAGCAACTAGAATACTTCGTGGCATTCATGACCCACCACCCGCAGCTCATAGCCAACAAAAATGACCCGACCGATCCGGAAAGTGTAAAAAAATAAGGGATCAGCTGGGAGAAGCGTTAAATGCTATGAATGTATAGGCATTGGGTCATTGGTGACTCTCAGGGTTCGTAAGCCGTCATATCGGCTCAATCTTATCAATTTTATTAGTTTGTTTCAAATGATGTGCTGTTGTAAAATTCTTACTTTTCATTTACGGAGGAAACTTCGTCAATAATATGCGTCATAATCGTTTCAACTTCCATTTTTTTCACTACTCAAAAATCAAAATGTCAAATCTCAAATAATTTGCTAGTTATGACCTGCTTTGAAGGAGATCACAATTTCGATTGTTTTTGTGACTTTGGGGGAGAATACGAAAAAGTCACAAAATATATTTCACTTCTTCTTATGACTGATACCTCAAGTGATGATGAGAATGGGGCTTTTAATCTCAGTATTTAAATTTAATCAATCCCCCACCCGACATTGACAAAGTGAAGGTAGCAATATCTAAACTTAAGTCGAACAAAGCCGCTTGAGCAGACGGCCGTGCTGTGTGAACGTTTGAAGCCCTTCGTCAACAACCTGATAGGTCCTTATCAGTGTGGCTTCAGACCCGGAAAGTCCACCATCGATCAAATATTCACCCTACGGCAGATCTTGGAGAAGACCCGGGAACTTCAAATCGATGCCTACCACCTTTTCATCGATTTCAAGGCCGCGTATGACAGAGTCTTTAGAGACCAATTATACAGAGCAATGTCTAGTTTTGGCATCACTGAAAAACTCGTCCGTCTGTGTAAAAGGACAATGGAAAACTCACTCATGGTCGGAAAAAACCTAACGGACGCTTTTGATGTCAAAACAGGTTTATGACAAGGCGATGCGTTGTCATGCGATTTATTCAACATCATTCTTGAAAAGATTGTGCAAAACTCCAACGTCAACACCAGAGGCACAATCTTTCAAAAGTCCGTCCAGCTACTAGGATACGCAGACGACATTGACATAATTGGAAGAACCAATGTTTGCGTTTGTGAGTCTTGAGACTGAGGCTCAACAAGGGCAAGACCAAGTTAATGCTGTCAAAAAGAAAGGACAAATAACATCGACGTCTAGGAGCAAACGTCAACATAGACAGATTTAACTTCGAGGTAGTTAAGGACTTCGTCTACCTAGGATCCGCTATCAGATCAGACAACAACACCAGCGCTCAAAATCAAACGAATAATCACTCTTGCCAATCGCTGTTTCTTTGGACATAGAAGGCAATTGAGTAGTTAAGTCCTCTCCCGAGCAACTAAACTGAAACCCTTATCATCCCTGTCCTAATGTATGGTGCAGAGACATGGATCATGAAAACATGCGATGAAAACGCTTTGGGCTGCTTCGAGAGAAAAATTCTTCAAGTGATCTTTGGTCCTGTCTGCATAATTAGAGAATGGAGACGAAAATGCAATCAAGAACTGTACGAGCTGTTCAGCGACACTGACCTAGCCAGAAAAAATAAAGTCCAACGACTTAGATGGTTGGATCATGTAAAGCGAATGGCTTTAGAGTCGTAGAGTCTTCGAATCCAACCCGGAAGGACGTCGCTGAAGAGGAAGACCGCGACTCAGGTGAATCACACAGGTGGTAGAGGACCTGAACCAACTTGGCGTGCGAAACTGGAGACAGCTAGCTAGGGACCGAGCTGGCTGGAGACGTTTCTAGGATTAGGCCCTGGTCCGACCTGGGCTGTAGCGCTACCATAAGCAAGTAAGTAAATTTAATCATTAATTTATAACATTTTTGTTTGAAATGAAGATTTGAGAGACAAGCTTCAAAGTCATTAGGAACATGTGTCATTGCTAAAGCTCTAAGCGATTGCAATTACTTTTTACTACCTCATTTGATAGCATGAGTTGTTAAACTTAATAGTACGAATGCAAAACGTGCGATTTAAAATTAAACAATCTTTGAGGTATTCTAATGTTAAGTGACCAATTACAGTGGCAATTAATTAAACAGGTCTTTCAATTAAACAACTTTTTGTTTAATTTTATTGAGCTTATCACAAGTTCATGTTAAAAATCAACTTTAATTATAAATTAAGCAAATTTTTGAATGCTTCGCAAATAATAATGCTAATTGAGGAATGAATTGTATTAATGCCTTGGCATTAAACAAATTGTGTGTTTTTTTATTGATTACAACTCTTGTGCATGACATTGTGAACAAGAGCCCTCACGTGTAATTGATAGCAATTAACAAGTTGATAGTAATTAACAAGTTGTCAAACTGTCTTCAACATATTAAATATAAGATGTTATTTGAAATGGTTAATGAATTTTTGTTTTGAATTCTTAATGGTGTCAGAAATGAACACACCTTCTTTCTGTGAAATAAAATACATGATAACTGGGCGAGGTTGGTCTTATCGCTTAAGATAATTTATAGATCAAGGTAAGCTTTGATTACATAAACTTGTGGAAAGATTGGTTTCATTACTTAGTCTAAAAATGGTGCACACATTATTTATAGATAAAGCAGGATAACACATAATATTTGAACATGAACTGTTTGCTAATACAAAACATTTACCGGCTCTGCGAAATAAGGCCCCAGGAAAAAAGGCCCCAAAGAAAAAATGAAATAAGGCCCCAAATTGGGGTATATTTTCATAATGAAATTATACCCCAAAAATAAGGCCCCAACTAAATGAAAAAAGGTCACAAAATTAATGAAATTAGGCCCCAAACTGTGAAATTTAGCCCCAATTTGTCTTTTTCATAAAAAAACCGTTAGTTAGATAATGAAATATCATCACAAACTGTTCCAAAAACGCTCAAATGGTGGCCCTTACAATTTCCCTGCAACAAGACCCCAAAATAAATGAAATAAGGCCCGAACTTGTTTTACTTTTATTGGAAAAATGCAATTAAATCCCAATTCGTCTTTTTCATAAAAATAACTTAGTAAGATAATGAAATACCACCCCAAACTTTTACACAAATGATTGAAATGTGACCTTAACAATTTCCCTGCAACAAGGACTCTTAGTAGAATAGAAACTGGTGGGTCATAAGGGGCGAATTTGAATTAATTGCGAGCTAAAAAACCTTCAATTCTATGCTAGTTTCAAGGCGATTAAATCTCCAATAATGTTCTTTAGCAAATCTTAATGTTGCACTTTTCATAAAAAGTTCAAACGTCTCTCCTGAAAAATGTTGAAAATCGACTTTGGCGTTTTTTCTTTGAGACCACAGACTTATGGGTCATAAGGGCAGAATTTGAATTTGAGACTACTGACCCATTTTGGTGGATCATAAGTTGCGAAATCAAATTCGGGTCTTCTAACCCTTGTGGTTAATTTTAGATAATTGTTTGTCAAAACAATAAATTATGTAGAAAGTTTTTAACATTTTCAAACCTTTACCCTTGCATAACGGTTGAAATAAACCGTTAAAGTCTATGTGACGTAACGTAAAAATGCAAACTCA
Source organism: Sphaerophoria taeniata (assembly GCA_943590905.1). Lineage (NCBI taxonomy): Eukaryota > Metazoa > Arthropoda > Insecta > Diptera > Syrphidae > Sphaerophoria > Sphaerophoria taeniata. Next base: position 18,317,611 of record OX016540.1, on the reverse strand, counting down.
CCGAACTTTTCGGTAAGAGTTGGGAATTCTACAAGAACACTATACTTGAACCCACATTGATTTTACTGAGTTCTTTTAATTGTATTAATAGCTCCACCAGAAAGACCTTTTTTTATTGATAGAAAGTTCAGCAGATATCTAATTTTTGATTTCATAGTTCATGTTGAACACGTAAGAACCATTTACTTTGTTTTGTTATTAAACCTTAACTCCAAAATCAGTGTCATATGTTTTAAAAATTGTAGTTTGAAACAAAATACAGCAGATGCAATTGCTAGCGAGCGAAGCGAGTTTTTTTTATTTTCACACCCCAAATTGATTCTCTTTTGGGCTAAATTTTTTCCGTAATTGTACCTTACTACCAAAATTGCCAAAATAGGAATAGGTAACAACTTGTTTTCTTCATAACAAACTTTATTTAAGGTGATGTCACCACAAACTTTTAAACAAATACTTGAACTGTATCTTGAACATTTTCCCTACAACAAGGACACTTGTAATTCTCCTGTCCATCTGCAATGGACTCGGCTTGAATTTTAAAGTTGCATTCATTGCAAATCTTAAGATTTTAACAAGGCAACAGCAAAATATTTGCCCGCAAATCCTCACAAATTACACAATTAGCTCAAACAAGCTTTGGGTCCTAGATTAGACAAACTTGGTAATGCATTTTCATGTTAATTTTGAAAAATTAAATAAAGCTCCAAATAGTTTTGAACTGAAATTAAGCCCCAAAACTTTATTTCAAAGTAAAATTATGCCCCAAAAGAAAATGAAAAAAAGCCCCAAAAAAATGAAAGAAAACCCTAAAATTTGAGAAATTTCGTTGTTGTTGTTTTGGGGCCTTATTTCATTTATTTTTTGGGGCCTTTTTTCCTGGGGCCTTATTTCGCGCCCCCACATTTACCTACTTTTATTTTGACGCAGTTTTCGGGAGATTTATTGAACAATTATTAAAATTTATTGCTCGCAAGTAGTCTATTCTTGAAATTGTAGCTATTAATTGTTCTAACGCATGGCAATCCACTTCAAAGCTAAATTTATCAGCATCCACTTCATCAGTGTTCACAATTTCACATACCCAATCTAGCCAGAATTATTAAGACCCAATGAATTACATATATCGCTGGGTCTGGTTCGGAACGTCGCGTCGTCGAATCCATGGTCAGTGTAAAAAATCTGGAATACACAGATGGAGTAGACCCCAACCAAACTAAGAAGCGAAACTAGAGACAGCTACCTACAAGCTAGCTAGCTTGTTTTTGCGGCTTGGGTACACTACGGCGTATACGGACCATCTTTTTCCTTATTTGTTGCTTGAAACGGAAATTTGTTGATTTAATGTTGTAGAAAATTAAGAAATTTATTTGAAACAATTTTTGAATCAATTTTCGACTGTTTTTCCTACAACCCCATCAAGAAAAGTGGTGAACAAAAAATTCTAACCTCACGACCTGATTTCGGTTGGAAGCCAAATTGTCTGTTTTTTTATTCCGTTTAATGAAAACTAAAACAAAAGCATTGCAGCTTACAGAAAAAAACATTTTCGCCCTCAGCCAAAAAAAAAAACTCAAACAAAGAAAAACACTCCCTTGGTACTAAAATTAGCATATTTTATACGCTCAGTTGAGCACTGACTGCAGCAGCACCCTATTCCACGTTCAATCGTTTTTTTTTCCTAACTCACCTCTTCGGTTGCTCGAAAGTTGTTCGGTCTAGTACTGCATTTGCAACACCTTAATTGCCTGTAAGGTACGGACTTGTTGTTTTTGTAATAATGATAGCCAAAACAACAGCGATTTGCATTCCCCATCGTTATCGTGGCGTCGTCGTTGTTTTTGTTGAAGCCGTCACCCGTCGGTGCCACGTTGTAAGTGCAGAAGCACATGAATCTGGGAGCTAGCAGGAATACATCCCAGAAGTGGTTATTGTCGGTGGGAATTTACGGGTATACTATACGTAGTCGATATGTGCCCACCGAGAGTTGAAAACAAAACACAAAACGAAAACAGCAATTTAATTTAGATTTTTTCTCTCTCTCTGTTCGTTTTACTGAATTAAGGCCAATTTGCATTGTGATCCTTGGCGCGCACACACAATTGCTAATGCAATTTACTTTGTCGTCGGCTTTTCGAGCTACAAAATAGCTGCACACGTTCGAGAGTCGTCTATTTGCATACATAAACACAAACACAGTGGTATGTAAGTGCCAAATGCCTACCTAAACCAAAGAGGAACGAACAAGTATATGTGAATATTTAGTGCATTAAAAATGAATGAGGCTGAGAGTGGCACTGCTGATTAAAATGTTTGCTGCATCTTTTGCTTTTGAAATAATGCCGACAGCAGGTGGTGTGTGGAGAGGTGCAAGAGGTCGTTCTGTTTCGGGTAGAATATGTAGATGGAAAGATTTTAGACAGCAGCTGTGAAATGATTTCAATTCTCGGTTGCGGTTGCTGTTGATTGATTAGGTGGGGCTAATGTGGTTGTCTTTTTTTTGGGTTTTGAGAAATTCTTCAAATAGTTTTAGAGAGACAGCAATTTTATTTTATTGACAAGTGGACATTTGTTGAGTGTCGTTAGATCAAGGAAAACTGCGAAGAATGTTTGTGAGTGAAAGCTAATGAGCAAATAATTAACATGTGTGTACTCATGCGAGATGAAGAAGAATTGGTTGCCAAAGTGACCCCTCATTGTCATCATTCGCCAAAAATTTTCAATTGAATACTTTAAATCCATCCAGTTCTGAATAACTTTCCCAGCAGTAAAAACTAAATCATTGGCTTAGGTACACGGGGCGTATACGTACTATTTTCTTAGAACACATTAGTCCGTTTTCCCTAATAGCCTCTTTACAGGTCACATCGAAGTATGACTTTGTCTAAGGGTCCGAAACTTAAAAAAACGTTTGTGTATTATGAATCAAATATGATTCATGAAACCGTATACGTGAATCACGTATGATTCAAAGCAATTATCGAATACAAACTGTACAATGTCTGAATTCTAACTGGCTGAGACAAAAGTACAGAGTACAAAGCATCTACTTCAAATCATATGAATCACATTTGATTCATAAAATGTTAAGTACTAAGTTGACTTGAATATAGAGTGTGTATTTAATCAATTGAGACCTGAAGTTAGAGGGTGTTATCAATAACAATAGGAACATATGGCACTTATTTTATTTTTCATATTTTGAATCATATATGATTCATGGACACTTCAAGTGCGGCATTTCAACAGTTAAGGGAGCCAAATGAAGTGAAGGTGATTAGGATTACTTTAGTTCTGTTCGTTAACGTTAAGAGTTCTAGACCTATTTTTCGACTCTTTAAGTTCGAATTTGACAGTTCTACGCTAACAATCAAAGGAGAATCTTCCGAAGGTTGTTCATCGCAACCAATCCTTTAAATCTAAATATTCAAAATTACCCAACACGATGTCACTTTCGCGATGATTAATGAAACATGACTCAAATTCAATCAGTTATTACTCGTAACTTACCTTCTTAAACAGAAGCTCTTTACCCAGACGCCAACTTTGTGCCTGCGGTGTTGGGATTATGGCAACAACAATCACAACAGTCGCAATCAATAAACAAAAAAATGATGTAATGAAAAATTGCATTGTGATTGCATCGCAATCGTGTCTACTTGAACGCATTGTCGGCCGTTTCCAGTCGTTGTGTAGTCGTAGGTCGGGGGCTTATGTCTGGTTTTCTCGACGAAAAAAAACGTGTATTGCTATATTTGTGCAATAAAAACGACGACAACAACTGATTTTGGTTGTATTTATGTTTTATTGAGACAAGAGACTATGGAAAACGCTGTAGGTAGTTCTTTTTGTTGTCTACGTGGATTATTATTAATCAATGCAATAGACTTCGGTTGGTATGATGTCGACAGCTGGAATATTAATTGTTCGCAGATTAAAGGTTTAAAAATATTTGGACAAATAAGTCGGTAGAAAACAGTTGGTGCAAGTGTTTATTCAGTCATTATAAGCAAGTTCAGACTTTTTTGAATAATTTTTCAAGATTGAAGCTTGATTGTTCGAAAACAATGACGAGGTTCGAGGCTTGATGTTGTTTTCATTTTTCAATTAACACGTCGACGGAATGCCAACACGACCGAGGTCTACAAATTGATAAAGTCGTTAAAATGGACACATTGACTCAAAGGACTTGTCAAAAGTCAATTAACCATTTTTACAAGAGTCTAGACAAAAATGTAATTTTTGAAATGACACTTCAACAAAAATCTCATTCAACTAAACTCCCCAAACGACAACTTTTTTTACTAACTAGATCCCCCAGCCAAAATCAATTTTCGATGTTCATTTTCAATTTCATGTTTCTACATTTAAAGTTGTCCAGATTGGATGATAATTAGTAATATCCTGTTCGTGCTATCATTTCCTAATTAATTTCCCTCGAAACCCAACCACGCACAATTTTATGAGTTTTTTTATTGGTCTTGGTGTAGTTTCGTTCCACTGTAAGATCACAAGTGGAAAATGTGAAAATATGTGGTAAAAGGTGGAGATACAAAATGCGATTAAAAAAATAATAACAATAATAATACACATCGAAAGCGGCAAGAGGGAAAAACCGAACCAGATGCAACACAGCTTGACGCTTGTTCAGCAGCAATAGTAGTAGGAGCAGACGAGGGAGGGAGAGGCATGGTGTCATTTAATACCTGCCATTGGTTAACATTTTATCTTAACACATATAGCTCGGTTCGATTCGACAACATAACATGCGAGAACTACACGTTCCATGGTCAAGTCAATGACCAGTGGACATGCCATAATGCTGAAGCGAAAAGCTATTGCTACAAAATGACGATGAGTGGCTGGCTTTGATTTGATTAATTTCTATTTTCGATCAATAAATTAATTAAGTTTGAATGTAGTTTGAGAATTTTCATTTAGATAAGCAAATACACATGCCCACATTCAAATTGTTGTTAAAACGACAAAACTTTCAAACTTGCACCTCTACTTTCACAATGAATCACATTTGATACACAGAACTTCTTGTGTACAGTGTTCCTGGTTGCCACGAGTTATATGGATGATCTGCACCTGCACAGTGAAATTATGTTCTGGAGACAGCTTTTTCCATATACACTAGTTGAAAACACAAGTTCCTGAATCAAATATGATTCATGATGTCCACCAAATGTGAATTTGAAGACGTGATATTAGTTTCTATCACATTTTATACATATTTAACTGAACGCAATTTTTTACCAGTTTGCATAGGGAAAATGTCATGAATCATAAGTGATTCATGGCCCAAATGAATTCCAGTTAAAAACAATTTAAAATTAAACATTCCAAAAAATCGATGATCATTTCAACTGCATATACTCGTCTTAAATAAACAAAATTCAAACTCTTTGAATAAAGACAATGTGTACCGGGTCAGCTAATAATAAGTATATTTTTAATTTCTATGAAGGCGTTTTTGACTGATGGTTTTAAGCAGTTATCTAGATTGACAATAAAGCTTTCTACTAGCGGATCCGGAAGACTATTTTGGATAAATAGAATCCTTATACAACGTTTTTAGGGGCCGCTAATGGATAGTTATAGAAATGAAACAGGGTTTGTTAGGTCGATTGTAATTCGAAGATGATATTGGATTATTGACAAGTAGTGAAACTCGATAAATTTATAAAACAGAAGCCTCGAAATCATATCACCTGGATACATAATATTAAACTAGCTGACCCGACTTTCGTTGTTTGACATTTTTTAAAAACGGATTTCGTTGAAGAGCAGGAAATAAATGCCGGTAGATGCAAACTGTCCTAAAATTGAAGATCGTTTAATTAGGGGTATCACAACCATTCTATACTATAAAGGAAGAATAGAATATTAACATTATTTTAACCGCTTTGTTTGCAACCGATTTTGAAGATATTCAGAAGATTGCTAAAGTGGAACAAAAACTTTGAAACACCGTAAAAGTGCCATGAGAATAATTAAAATTGATTAAATGTTCAGTACCAACTCAAAACAAACAAACCGCATCCTAAATAATTTTTTATTAAAAAACATATTTTCGCACCAAAGTTCGAGAGTATAATCCTAATCGTTTTATTTTCGCAGCTTCGTGCTGGGGGAATAACGAGCCAAAACCATTAAAACTCCGACCGACCATAATTTATAGCTCTTAGGAAGATCTTTATTTTCTTTTCACGGAGCAGTGGCGTTCTTAATATCCCGAGCACGCCTCCCCCTCGACACGGACTATGGGCGTTTTCTTTTCGTTGTTTGCCCTGACGTTCTTCGCTCTGTCAAGATTGATTTCTTTCAAAGAGAAAAAAAATAGGGTATTATTATAATTGCTCACATTTAATCTTTAGTTCCTTTGCATTTATTTTTCGTCGTTCCTGTTTGGGGTGTTAAAGTGTAATTTCACTTGTACGAACACATCATTAGGTGTATTTTTTTCTTATTTCCTTTGCCTCACTCTCAATCTTCCTTTCTGTCTCTGTTTTATACGAGTTAAGTAGTTGCTGTTGGTACTTTCGGCTTTTATGTGTTCACCTGAAATTTTTCACTTTGGGAAATTATACACATTACACCGACGATGACGATGACGACGTCGCTCAACTCGTAATTACCCTCATGCATGCATAACTACGACTATGTTGGTATACCCTTTGGGGTGTCCTTCAGCTCACACTTTTTCCGTACAGTGTGTATATACATGAACGCCCTCTTTTGAGGAAATGATGATGATGATGATGAGGACGACGACGATATAAAACAAGAAATAGAGAAAAAGACGAAGAATGAATTAAATATGTAACTCCGCACCCTATTTAGCTTCGCTGTCGATCTGGCTCTTAGCGCTCCTCCAAAGGGTATACACACCTTTATGCGCTGGAGCATGGAGCGCTTGTGTATTTATTATATTCTCTGTGTTCAGCCATCATCATTAACATAACATATAGCAGTAGCCTTCCTATACTACAACCCGACGCAGACGACGCAACGCTCAGCTCTTCGGTCGGTTCGTCCGTCCGTTGCGTCGTCGGTCGCTTCCCATCGCATCGTTCACGTAATGGTAATGCCTTCCTTTTTCGGTTAAGGCTCGTCGACTTTATACCTGTACTCGTGCGATTTTGCAGAGACGACATAGTTGATGGAGGAATATCCATAAATTAATTTAGTTTTTTTTTGCTGTCGTTGTTGTTAATTTTGTGTTGCTTGTTCCTGTGTGTATCATCCGTTTGGTGGACGACTCGACCGAACGGCGAACGGAAAAGTCCCCTTGGGCATATATGCGAAACAAAATGATGGCAAATACGATTGTGAACAACATGAAAATGACCATCCAGAGCGCACCCAGTCTAGAGGGACGTGGCCGAGAACCAAAAGCCGACACGGACAACGCACGGACCGAATCCGGAACCTAGGCGAAAATAAAAATTCAAAATGGCATGGTGGTGTGCTTCCTTTTGGGTTGTGTCGCAATGTTGTGTCGTTGGTTGTTGGTTTTGTTCTTCGTTCAGTCGTTGTGGTTGTCGTCCCCATCGTTATGTTTTTTTTGTCAGGTCGCGTGGTTGGTAGCCATAAATCGGTATGCGATGCCGTCCTATGGAGTATCTGTGTATTTTTTTTCTTTTTGTTCTGACAGGTATTCTTTTAGATTACACAACGAATTCACTTTAGCAGTGAAAGGATTCAAACCGATGGACATTGGACGCTGAACGGTGGCATTGCTTGTGCAGCAGGGAGTCGAGTTTTTTTTTGCCCTTCCTTCCCTTTTTTAATGATATTCTTTTTATTATAATCGCAAACAAATTAAGTACTTAAGTTCTTGCCTTGTTGTGGTGAAATAAGATTGAAACAAGGACAACAGCAAAAAACAAGAAAATAATAAAATCCTAACTGACAGTCTGGAATGTTGTTTTGAGGTTTTGCAGTAGGAACTCGTACTTGTGCATACCCCAAAGCAGCAATAAGTCGATGTAATTACTTATTTTATTGTTTTTTGTTAAGCGGAGAGATGGGGTTTGGGGTTTTTCAATTCAATTAAGAAGCTATTAAGCAAGTTGTATTTGTGTTTGAACTTTTGTCGGTGTTTCTGTTTTCAATCGAGACAAAAGTTTAATTTCATTAGTAAAGGAATTGTGGGTAGACAAAGGAGTTTGATGATTTTCAACTTTCTATGCTTAATTCAAACACGCTTAGGAAGCTATTGCTTAGGTAAGGCTTCCATAAGGACTTCTTAATGATGTTGGTTATACTAGCTTTAGTTTTAAAGTAAAATGCCGACTTAACCTTAATATATGGGGGATTACTATGTTTTTTCCATCTTTGATACTTGTGTAAGGCTTTTATAAGACTTCGATAACTTGTTTGACCTGACTTGAATCGCTCTTTCCGTCCATTTATTTTAAGGTTTGACTAAATTCTTAGGAATTAAAGTTATAAAGGTCGGTACTGGTGTAAGGCGTTTGTAAGGCTTCTATAAGACTTGTATAAGACTTTTATAAGGCTTCTATAAGGTCTCAAGGATAGGACTAACGTTTTTACAAATTACTAGTTAGTTTAGGGAAGTTCCACAACTTACATTTTGCTATTAACGGTTTCTTTCAAAGATTTGGTTGCTTACCTGAAAAGAAAAGAATAAACATTAAACATTTTGATTTATTGAGGAAGAAATAGTTTTAAACTTAAAACTAGACAAACATTTTTAGGAGCAGTTCAAGATTACAAAGAAATTGTCAAATACGTTAAGAGATAAAAAGACGAATCATTCCGTACATAAAAGCTCGAAAGACAAAGCTGTACAATCTTACAGTAAGGAAGTTACAGAAAATACGCTTAAATTGGATGTGATGTACCCCAAGGGTGCCGTTTAGGACCTATACTTTTAACATGGAGTTCATTTTGGGGAAAAAAATATAAAAATCAAAATTTGCGGCCTTAAAACAATGTCTTTAAGTTTTTAGCTTTTCTTCAAAGTAGCGGACCCAACAAACGTTGCTTTTATTCACAAAAAAAAATGAATCGGTGTAAAGGACAGCGTTTGCTTATAAGTTTGTAGCGGAACAACATTTGAATCAACATCGATCGAGTATTTTAGAACTATTTGAACACATAAGCATACGGAAACAATTATGTATACAAAAATTTGCAGGAGCTTCTGTCAAAAGCACGCATTTAGCTACTTTCAAGAGGTTATTTGATTTCTCCTTAAAATAATTATTATTTTCTCTATCTTCACCTTAACCAAGAATGAAAATCAAAGCATTTTAATTGAAAAAGTTTAAGCAAAAAATAACAGTCATCAAAAAATGTTACAAACAAAATTTCATTACCAGAAGTTAAGAAAAAGGGAGAGAAAGAAAGCTCGCAGAAGGATTCGAGTCAAAAGCAAATTAATTATGACTTCTTCGTGCTTCTTCCCCTTTTTTTTGCTAAACTCATCATGGATACATTTTCTCGTTATTTAATCTCTTTCCTCATGCTCGGTTTTCATTTCCGTTTTTTCTTCTTCTTTTAATTGTATTGCCCCCCAAGCCCACAACGTCAGTTAAGGAGTTTTCTGCGAGGACATTTAATTTTTCTTTTTTGCCTTGTTGGTAATTATTTTTAGGTTCACCTGCTCTGCTGTTTAATCTGCTTTTAGGTATTTTTCCTTCTTTGTTGTTTTATTTTTTTGTATCTTTTAATAGAGAAAAACCATTACTTTTGTTTGTGCAAAAAATCTTGTTGTTTTTTTTAAGGATGTTACCTTTTATCCTTTCGGCAATTAAAAACGGCAAAAAAGGAAACAAAAATCATTTAAAAAAAGGTGCTTCAGGTAGCATCTGTTGTGTGTACGTTTAATTTCACTTTCAATTCCCGAGCTATGCTAATGAAAAGCCGTAAAACTAAGCTACCGAGTCCTTTTTTTCTTCCTTGGGTAAATGACAAAAAATAAATTTCCTTTTTTTCGGGGACAAAATGTTTAGCTCTTTCATTAGGGGGGCCAGCACAAAAAAATACACTTTGGGCTCGACTAGGCCTAATCTCATTTTTATTTTAGCTTTTACAAAATACCTATTCCTCTGCTTTTGTGAATATTATCACGAAAGAGTATCTATAGAGACAGTAAAGTGGTATAAGGAGTCTCTTGTGTCTGTCTATTAAAGGGTCCTTAAGCTCCCTTGTTAAACGCAACCGCCCCATTAAACTAATGACAATGTTAGCGCAAACATTAATTTGAATGATTCCGATGGTAATGAAGGGGTTGACGAAAACCCAGAAGCTCTTATATGACGACGCAAGCAAAATCGAAAAAAAAACGATGACATTTCACGGTTCAAAGACCAAAGGAATAATAAAGTGAAGATTTCCATATTTTCCAAGAATAAGGAACTCGCGCGTTCTGCTCCCACTCACGGCCAATACCACGGACCGACAACGGCAACGCACGACGACGAGCGCTGAGTTTCTTAAAATTAATTTTGATGAGGGTTAAGTTTGCTGAGTTGACTTTACTGTTGGAGTATGTTTTTCTTGTGTCCCAGCCCAGTCCCAGTCCCTAAATCACTCCCCTTGTGTAGAGATATTCAATCCGTACCCTCGTACAGAAAATTTTCATAGTTTCGAGCAATCACTTAAGCATAACCTTCTTTTCATAAACGAGCAGAGTTTTTTCCCTCCCTTAACAACCACCTACAACAACGACGACGACGATAGAACGATCCGACCCAACCTCTTTGTTCTTATAAACCAAACAAGGGAAAGGAATGATCTTAATTTTCCATAAAGGAGGAAAGGGTTTTTTTTTTGCTCTTTATTATTTCGCTGCATGGAGAATGGAAATTCATTGCTTTTAACGACATTTTTTAACGTCGTGCAAGAGCTGTTTCTAGTTTCTTAAATTTGTATACACTTCTTTGCATAAGGGTCTGTATTCTGTATGCTGCACAGAGCACACAACACATAAAGGACACTCTGCGCCACAAAGAGTACACATTCTTGTTTTATTCTTTTCAAGTGTACCCACTTCACTTGTTTTTTGGTTCTTTTCCACAGCTTAAGATTGAGCTCGCGCTATCGCTAGCTCTACGACCGCGACCAACCGACACATGCCGCTTTTGCTGGTTATTTGTTTGCTTGTGTGCGGTGCGTGTTAACTTGTGCTTCCATTTTATTTCCATTGATGTGTTTAAAATGTTGAGGATGGGGGTCGTGGCAGGATGTTTATTCTTCTGAAGCACTTGCCACCAACAAAATATATAAAAAAGGTATTTTAAACGAAGGACTCTCTTTTTAACTTGATGGATGGTATTTTATTTTATCGTTTCATACAGCGCTGTGAGTGTCTATTAGTAGAGAAAAAGGAACATTGATGAATTTTAATTAGGCGACAAGTGAGTATTTTTTAATGTAGAAAGTGGGGGCACAATTAAATCCATTTATCGTCGTTTATTCCGCAAACGAGTGCTGTAATTATACAAAAATTGTAAAATTGTATTTCTGACAGCAGCTGTCAATTGAAATTACGTTTGGAAATTGAAAGAAGTGTCGCAGACAATGACAAAGATTACTCAACAAAAAAGTCGCAACTTGAGAATTTTAACCAAAACTTGCAGCGCACCAATTTTTTTTTTTTCTTAGAGTGGCGCGACAGCTCTTGAAGAGCCAAGTTCCCTAGTTTTACGATCTATAATTTTAGCACTCCAAAAGGTGCAGCAAACATCAACCGGCGTTTATTTCTTGCTCTTCAACGAAATCCCTTTTTAAGAAATGTCAAACAACGAAATTCGGGTCAGCTAGTTTAATATTTTGTGTCCAGATGATAAGATTTCAAGGCTTCTTTTTTATAAATTTATCGAGTTTCATGTTTACATGTCAATAATGCAAAATCGAATTACAAGCGACCTAACAAGCCCTGTTTCATTTCTACATATAACTATGCATTAGTAGCCCCTAAAAACGTTGTATTAGGATTCTATTTGTCCGGTATAGTCTTTCGGTTCTGCTAGCAGAAAACCTAAATGTCATTCAAGATAAAATTGGTAAAACGTTTTCAAAACATCAGTCACATACGCCTTCATAGAAAATAAAAATATACTAGCTGACCCGGTAGACATTGTCTTTATTCAAAGAGTTTGAAATTTGTTTAGTTAAGGCAAGTTTGCAGTTGAAATTATCATCTATTTTCTTAGAATGTTTAGTTAAAAATCGTTTCAAACTGCAATTCAATTGCTATGACAAATTGGGTCATGAATCACGTATGATTCATGACAGTTTCCCTATACAAACTGGTAAAAAATAGCGTTCAGTTAAATATGTGCATAATGTTGAAAATTAGAAACCAATATCACGTCTTTAAATTCACATTTGGTGGCCATCATGAATCATATTTGATTCATGAACTTTGTTTTCAACTATTGTGCTTATGGAAATAGCTGCCTGCAGAACATAATTTCACTGTGCAGGTGCAGATCATCCATATAATTCATGGTCGCCAGGAGCACTGTAAACAAGAAGTTCTGTGAATCAAATGTGATTCATGGTGAAAGAACAAGTTTTGTCGTTTTAACAACAATTTGAACGAGTATTTGCTTAAAATAAATGGCACGACAGCTCTTGAAGAGCCAAGGCCTAAGTGCCTTATTCTCGTCAACAATTCTCTGGGTGCGTGTGAAGAATTGAAGGGACCTACAATTTAACGCTGATTCCGCATGGCAAAGTTGAGAAGCACTTTTTCATGACAGATTAATACTCTTGGAAGTTTTGTAATTTTTTCACAAGTGGCAGTGTCCGTGATAGACGAAATAAAAACAATGGACACGAGTAGGACTCGAACTCACCACGTTCTGCACACCATATTAGTTCTGTGTAAATACCGAAAAAAAAGGCCTTTTTTGATTCATTTATTTTCCATCATTTGATAGATCTTTCCGCAGAAGGTCACATTACTTTTTTCTTGTAACGGAATAAATAGACCGTAGACGTCAAAAAAACTTCTAAAGTTTGCGTCCACTGTGAATTTGATTTAGACTCACGATTTCAAGAAACAAACAGAACCGAAACTAACGACCATTTGCAAAATATGGCGCAAGGCAAATGTCAAAAAGATGGAAAAATGTTTCCATCTCACTCTCTAATTCAAGAAAGTGAGGTTGGAACAAAAAAAAACCGGCTAGGTACTTGCGTCGGTCGCTGGAGAACTGACTTTGACATTTAAGCATTTCTAGAAGAATGAATGCATTTGACAGATGTCAAGAATTAAGGCAAATGTAAACAACCTCAACACCGAGTGCATTCAACTCTTTTAACAGACCGTACCAACGTAACGTAAGCATATATGTTTCTTCACAATTTGTTTCGACAAGACGCGACGTTATATTTTCAGAAAAGCATATTTCCAAACAAAATCACCCGGATGGCAACCATATTATACCTTTTTTCTTTCTATTAGGTACGCTATCTCTTGACATTTCGTTTATTTGGTTATTAGGTCAAAAGCAAAACCGAAAGAAACAACAATAGAAGCTTTTATGGAAAGCTATTCAAGTTGATTACTTTTATTCTCCAAGTTTTATTATTACTTTTGTTATAGTTCAAGAGCTCGGCTGACACGAATTTGTTTTTAATGGACGGAAATTAAGAGAATGTTCAAAACAAACTGGGGGACAACAATATGACTCTGAAGCTATTACGAGTTAAGTATTGGGCGTCAATAAAGTTTATTACAATTTTATTAGTTTTTGGTTATAGTATTCTGACTTTTACGTTCCTTGTAGTTTCAACTTGGACGGAGTATTAAGTGTTCAATTGTCTTTAAAAAGTCAAAAAAAGATAACAAAAACTTCATTTTAACTTTTGTTTTTTTTAAGAAAATGCAAACTTTATTTACCTTTGCTCAAAGTATTTTTCATTAAACTTATTACAAAAAACCATCAGTGGCAACCCTTGCAATATGTTTTTTGCTCTTAAGTAAAGTCCTTTCAAAGCAATTTCATAAAGAAGACACTTTGACACATACAAACTCACATAAGCTGTGCCAGAGACCGACATACAGACCGACCGATGGACCAACACGCCCAACACGGATTGACGATTCCTTTGAGCCAACAAAGAGGATGGAAATTCTCGAAACGTGACATGTAGTTAAAATGTAACAAATTTTCTTCGAATACACAAAACTGTACCTTCATAAAACTTTTATGCATACAACCTCAACCAACGAACTCACCCAGCTAGAATTTTCTTGAAAAGAACTATTAGTTCTTACTCGGTCTCAGAAGTGGGATAAAATCACCAAACACCAGAAACACAAAAAAAAAGAAAACAAGGACTTTTTCTACTGGAAGGAAAACACTGTGAAAAGACGTTTCGTACAGAAAAAAAAAACAATCTCGCTCCTTGACGCCATTTTCTTTTTAACATAAACGATGCATGGAAAGGAAAGCATGAAACAAAGATATACATAAAAGAAGTAGAATGACAGAGATAGCGAGAGAAAAAAAGTACACAAACAGGAAAAATAAAGGACGTCGTCGTCGAGCAATTTTTAATGTATATTCCCTTCTTCTGGCAGCTATTTTGCAGCTAACTTTTTTTTTTCTCCGTTGCTTTTTTTGTGTGTCCTTTTTTAAATGAGGGTAATGCTTCTAGAGAAAAGGATGTAGGTGTAGTATGGAATTTCATACTCAAGAGAATTTTCTGTGTAAACGAGATAAATCTAACGTTTTTGACTGTAAAAGCGGGCTGGAGAGCGGAGGGTGGAAAAAATAAACTTCCAGAGGTCTTTTTTTTTGTGTTCACTATGAAAGGACCAGAAAGAACTCAAAGCACGATGATGGCAACGACGATGACGATGTGACTATTGAAAAGGGAGGAAAGAAAAAGCCAAGCAAAGAAGAAAGTATACCTTATTGTTCTTTTTTTCCCACAGTTTATTTTTGCCTTTGTGGAGGTTTCTTCAGTTTTCCCGTGCTCCTCCCACCCTTCTGAAGAATAACGAAATTTATAAATCCGGATGATGCATACAAAGACATCTTTAGGACATAGGACACTGGCAAAGACGAAGAATTCTTCTTCTCAGAAGGCAAGGGATCGGCAGAGGGTGTTTCTGACAGTTTCGTTCGAAGAGGGGGGGAGGGTTAAATAAGGTTGAGGAGCAGATTAAAGCTTTAGTTTAACTCGAATTTCTTTATAATGTATGGAGTGATACTCGGAACATGTATCCAATCTTAGACACTCCAATTTTGTTTGTTTGCAATCGTTGTTGTTGTTGTTATTGTTCTGGTTGGCATTTTTGCTGTTCCACCTCTAGCTCAATGGTGTACGAAAATTGGTTAAAATGCCTTAAATGTAGGTATATTTACTAAGCAACAACAACAAAAACGAGATAAATGTCATTGGAAGGTCAGTTGCTGTGAGAGTTGGCTCTGGGTGGTGGTTCGACGACCCTTTTTTTTCTATTTTTAACAAGGGATGAATGGGATTTCTATCTGAAGCGAGAAAATTCAAAGAACAACGATAGAATAAAATCTTATTTCTCTCTCCTTGGCACCAAATATAAGCATTTTGTCCTTACAGATGTGTATGTGTACGATGTACGAGACAAGTATTAGGAATGTAATTGCAGAGGGTGATTTTATGGGGATTGTACGATATTGTATTAAGGGGAGTAATAGAAGGACAATTTCTATTCTTTTGTTATACAGAAACAGACAAAGAAAGATATTTATTTAGATTTTGTGCTTCGAATACAATGGCAGTGACAGATTTTTCCCTTAATTTTAATTAACTTTGGCTTTTTGTTTCTGTTTCGAGATTTTTTTTTCTTTTGGGGGGAGGTTTGAAACGACAAAAGGGATATGTTTGAGTACGACCATATAGACGGGTATTACGAGGGGTAGAGAGGATGGAATGGCATTTCGTTTTTGATGATGGATTAAATTGGAATTGGTGAAACCTAATGAATAAATTTGTTTAATTGAGGGACACAAGAGAGGGATTATGTCAGCTTAGATTGAGTAATATAGTTTTTTTTTATTGTGTTGTACGTTTTTAATTTTGTTCGTTCTTGAAATTGGGTTTAGGGTTTCTTTTTTTATCTTTTAATTAATTGACTGATTGGATGATTTGTAATTTTGGAGGGAATGAGTTTATTGGGATTTCAAAAGACTTATGTTCTCGACTGTGCTAACACGTTCGCAAATTGACATTTCGAAGAAATTTGTCTGTGAATGGATTTAAGATGATAGAACCGATAAGCCAATATCATTCTTAAGTCAGAGGGAAAAAGAGAACTTCTTCTTGTGGACAGGGCCGGCCTTAGCCATCTTGGCGAGTCAAATATTTGGCGCCCTTTTTTTAATTACAAATTATATAACCTCCTTGTCCAGAATTAAAAAGGATGAAACTTGTACCTCACTTATAAAATTGATGAAAAATTAGAATTTATGCTTTAAAGAATAACTGTATATAATTCTACTACGCAAATATAAACATTTCAAGTCACTATGTTACACGTAAGCTATTCATATTTACCTGCATTTTTCATTAATTCTTGTTAATAATTTAGTAATAATAATTAATTTTATCCTGTTAATATTGATTTCTTTTGAATTTGAAAATTTCAAACATAAATACACTTCCGCCTTACTTCTTGACAAAGTTCTAGGCCTTAAAACTCGGTTAAGTGACATTTTAGAACTCATTTGAGTTCTAAGTCAAGTTCTAATGTGTTAGAACTTTGATTAAGAACTTCGACAAAATTACGCCCAATTTCTTCACAAAGTTCTAAATTCCCTTTAAAACACGACCCAGTATTTCTCGGTCTAACGTTAGAACTTAGACATTTCTTCACTTCTCAAGAACTCGATCTTATATCATCATTGAGTTCTAAGCGCTTGGAACTTGTTATTTTTAGAACCTAGTTCAAGCATGTTTTTGAAACTTTTGAGTCACCCGGGGTCAAAATTATTTTGTCAAAATTCTGCTTTCAAAATTCTGCTTCTAAAATTCTTCTTTTCAAATTTCTGCTGCTCAAAATTCTAAATTCTCAAATTCTGCTTTTCAAAATTCTGCTTACCAAAATTCTGCGAATAATAATAGAATAATCGCAGAATACCTTCTCCCATTAGAGATTAGCAGAAGATTATTTTGTGTTTGCATAGGTACATAGTTACATCAGTATGTATAATATGTACCTACTTTATCTCTTGTAAACTGTAGGGTTAGTCTAATTTGTTACGCCTTCCTGTTAGTGTTCAAATTTTACCATGAATATTTCGATTGTAAAATCCAATAAGGGAAAAGATAAACTTTTTGTTGATGGCTATATGTTTTATCCTGAAAAGTTACACAAATGTAAAACTTGCTAATCGACTAAGAGACCAGTGCAAGGGACGAATAGTGACTAAATTGAATTTTGACCCCAACCTGAAATTTGTTTGTGTTTATGAATAAACAAACATAAAAAAAGCAGAATGTTTTAATTTAAAACAGCCAGAACTTTGAAAAGCAGAATTTGAAAAAACAGAATTTTGGTGACCAGAATGCAAAAAAAGCAGAATTTTGAAAATCAGAATTTTTCGATTAAAAAGCAAAATTTTGAAAAGCAGAATTTTGAAACCAGAATTATGACCCACTCGCAAAATACAAATAATTTTTGACTACCCTTATTTTTGATTTCTTCTTGTAATGTGTGTACCTTACCTATTTTTATTTTTGTGATGCCCGAGGCGTGGTGCTTATATGCGCAGGCTGTTACGTAGAATGTAGGGTTCGAATCCTATTCGTGCCCATAAACTGTCAAGAAAAAAAGTGCATTATAAAATCCATTCCAATTTTTACCGTGGTTGTGGATGTCGAAGGTCTTCTGCCACCAGTTTAAGGACTGCTAAAAACGTTTGCTTTGTTAAACGGAAGCGCCGAAAAAGTCATGTATCGTCCCATGTATTAATAGTGGCACGTATTGGAATTCGATAAATACACCGTTCTTCCAGGATAACCTTTGCATCGTACTTAAAATCAACGTCCAAAAATAGGAACTGATCGAAAATTTGATCCATTTTGTATATCTTCCCATACCTATTATTCTCTTTTAATTTAAACGTTGAAAAAACGAAATTATTAAATAAACAGACTTTTAAGGCACTAGACCCCCGAATTGTATCAAAGTTCTAACTATAAACAAAGTTCTAAATCGAAGTTTTAACGCGTTAGAACTTGGAGAAGAATTTACTTAGAACTCAAATGAGCTCTGAAATTTCACTAAACCTTAAGGGCTAGAACTTGCAACGGTATTTAAGCTGTTCCTATTTAACTCTTGCAATCGTATGCAAATGCACCATTATACCGTGATCCACAGGATCTCAAGGATTTTGGTCTATTTTGAGCAGGTTGTCTTGGGGGTGAGCTGCCGGCAGGCACGCATTCATGGCCAAAAGGGCTTATTCATCGGAGGGGTGGAATTTTGATGCTCCCCTTGGACTATACCATGCCTTGAGCCGAAAATCACCATACCACAAAATAATCTTCTAGATATCGTTCCATAACTTCTAGTTTACCTCATGTTAATGGCACATTAGCATTAACAAAATGACATTTGGAAACAGAAGAAAATAGTCTGCAATAACAAAACACGATGAAACTCATGAAACTTTTCGATATGATTTAGATATACTTTGGCAACTTCACAACTTATTGATTTGTTTATTTCCTATGTTGAAGTTATGCTGGCTGATGCGGCGCCCCTGGATCACGGTGCCCCAGGCGACCGCCTGGGTCGCCATACCCTAAAGCCGGCACTGCTTGTGGGGACAAAGCAGAAGTAATTGCAAACCAGTGACTTGCTTTGTGTTTTTCCAGCCGAACTTTTGATTGTTGTTATTTCCACTATGGCAGGAAATTGCAGGGTATTACGTTGATATGGTCAAGGTACCTTTACTTGAAAATAACGGTTATGAAACGCTCATGCTTTAGCTTCAGCGATAAGTATCAATAAAATCTGAAAACCTTATACTTCAAAAATTAAAACAACACGAACAAATGTTCTAAACTTTTCAATGAAACTCCAAGTAGTCATAAAATCGCAAGCAGCGTACAAACACAAGAAAACAAAAGCTATTCCAAATATCCAACTGTTCCCTAAATACCTATTTAAGCCCCCACAAAAATACCACCCGAAATACCCCGAATATCAATAAAATCAAAGCACATGCTCACTTGAAATAAAATCATCATAAAATTCACAGCACGTTAAATTAACTTTAATTCATTGAGAGCATGTGGGCGTTTGGGCGTTTACCATACAGTGTGTTCATGATTCAAACTGCAAAAACAAAAAAAAATTAAATTTAGGTGCGAAATTACAACATTTCTCAGACATTTCCATCTCGTAGACCAACAATCTGGTTTCTGTCCGATTAGCCAAAACGTCGAACTCAACCTAATGCGATTGCCAAAATCGAACACAACACACAGCAATACGAAGAACCGTTCGTTGCAACAACAGCAACCGATTAGCTTAGAGATTACCTTGAATCAACGATTTATCGTTGTTCTTTGCAACCGATTGCAAAGATTTTGCTGGTTCGATCGATCGGTCGTAGAGCTCGTAGAGCTAGTGTATTTATAGCAAACTACAAAATACAATCTGTGGTTACCATTTTAGCAGCTACATGTGAATTAATTTAATTTTATCACCCGTCAATCTGTGTGGTTTTTTGTTTATTATTTTTTTTAGAAGAGAACAAATTTGGAGCTCCAATAAAGACATCTGATATACCTACTTATGTTTGCTGAGTTGAAAGGCCTTTGCCATAGAGCTCGTCGTGGGATGGATTTTGAATCGATGGTGTGGAGTATACAATTTCAAACAAGTCTTTTATTTCTAATGAAAAAGACTGCGATAAATTTTTCGCTAAACACGAATAGGTTCAAAAGGTTCCTCATTCGTTTTTTCGTGGAATTAAAACATTTTGGACATTTGAAACTATTAATTTGAGCCAAAAGCAACTCGTTTAAATTTATTTTGTAGGTGTTTCACCTTGGCCGTTAAATGGAACTTTATTTGACAAATTACGACATTTTTACGATAACAAATGTGTTTTTATTATTGCGTGATGGCATCGGTTGTCGGAATATACAAAGCTGTGTCGCATTTGATGGTTTGTTGGGTAGAATTTTGGTTGTTTTCAAAACAGATTACCTCTTTGCCATAAAATAGGATTTGCATTTTTATTTATTTCTCTTTTTTTGTTCATTGTTTTTGGTGGAAAGCATTTTTTCTATTTACTTTTTGTTTTCACAGGCGAATTGACAAAGTGTGAAAATGTTTTGGGTATGGGGGGATTTTTATTGATTTATGTCTTGGAAGGCGTTTGACTATTTGTTTTCTATTCAAAACTGACAACAAACGGGAAGTTTTAAGTCGGATTATTTTGAGAAAGTTGAAATAATTGGCACAGAAATGTAGGTTAAGTTGTACCAGGGGCTTTGAAGAGCGAAATCAATCTTGTATAGTGTTTAGTAAGTATCAGGGAATCGATTTTACATCCATTGAAAAAATAGTGCAGTTTGCATTAGTCATTGATTTTCATCGGTCCGGTTGACAGTGACTTGGTGACTTAGCTTATAGATATCGATTGATGCTAATTTTTTGTCGCAGTAGCAGTGCTACTTTAGTTATTGCAAGAAATTACTATTTATTGAAGCAACAGCACACAATAGATTCCGAAGCGAATCATATCAAATTTTCCCTGATTCTATATGGCGACATTTCAGCACGACGAGATGCCGCCTACAATCAGTGA
This sequence comes from Sphaerophoria taeniata, assembly GCA_943590905.1. NCBI lineage: Eukaryota > Metazoa > Arthropoda > Insecta > Diptera > Syrphidae > Sphaerophoria > Sphaerophoria taeniata. The sequence continues at coordinate 18,296,807 of OX016540.1, read as the reverse complement.
AGGCGATATAGAACATTAGAACATTTTCACCAAACTTATCGCAGACTTCGAAACCAAGTAGTCAGAATGATAAGATCAGCAAAAATGCATTTTTATGAACAAATACTTGGTTCTTCAGCCTCAAGTAAAAATGTATGGAAAAAACTGAAAGAAATCGGTATTGCTAAACGAGTGAAGGCGTCATCTGACGACATTGATTGTGATGCTCTCAACAGGAAGTTCACTTAGTGAAGATGAACAAACTGATGTCAGCAGCACTTTTTGTTGGGCAACAAGATTAAGATGTTGTTGAGGCAATCCTATCGATTAAATCAAATGCTATCTCGACCTTAGAAACCCAAAATTTGTAACTTCTGCTTCCGTACTTACTGCCATTCTAGAGACATATTTTCAACTGTATACTGACAACCTCGAATTTCCCTTGGAATTTAAAAAAGCCAAAATTATCCCTATTCTATTCCCAAAAAAGCTTCAGGTACAGTGTCGAAATTTCGTCCAATAGCCATACTACCTTAACTTTCAAAGGTTTTTGAAAAAGCAGTTTTTAAGCAAATACATTATTTATCTTTGAATAATCTTTTGAGGCAGTCTGGTTTTCGTGCACAACGCAATTGTAAATCCGCATTACTTTTAGTGACAGACGAAATACGAAGAAGAATGGACAGTGACCACTTAACACTCCTAACCCTCTTAGACTTCTCTAAGGCGTTCGACACTGTCAAACATTCAATACTATGTAGAAAGTTGATGCTCTCGTATCTAAGTGGAAGACAACAACGCGTTGTCATAAATCATCGCTCATCCAGCTTTATGAGTGTTTTAACTGGTGTGCCACAAGGATCTATACTTGGACCGATTCTTTTTTCGCTTTTTATATCAACGAGCTTCCTCTAGTTGTTAAACATTGTCTAATTCATCTATATGCAGATGATGTACAACTTTTGATAAGTCATCCCATTCCTTGGTGACATGGTTTCTTTAATGAACGAGGACCTGCTTCGTATCTCCAGTTGGTCTAAGAAAAATAATCTCTGCTTAAATCCTGTAAAGTCGAAAACCCTGCCCATCTACCACAAAGCATATGATATATCAGTTTTATACCCGTTGAAGCAGGATGACAGAAACATTGATTATGTCGGCTCATCCGTTAGGAATCTAGGAATCGTTTTCATTCGTACCCTCACATGGAAAGATCATATAAACAGCGCGATTTGGAAGGTTTATGGTAGCCTTCGTCTTCTTCAGGTCACTCAAAGGTTCATTCCTAAAAAAACTAAAATGTTGCTAGCCAAAACTTTATCACTCCCTGTTTTACTGTATGGATGTGAAATTTTGTGTGACTTAGACTATGCCACGAACCGCAAACTTAATATTGTATACAAGAATATTGCCCGATATGTATTTAACCTACGCCGATACAATACGATAGGATACAAAATATCTCATACCTATGGTTTGTTTATCCATATAGTTCTTGTGCCTATCAATATAATTTACTGCTTCATAAATCATCATACAAGCAAATTAAAACAAATCATAGGAAAAATTGACATTCGCATTCTTACAATTCACACTCAGTGTTCGCGGAAAAACTCTTATGAGGAGTATTTAAATCATCACTACCTTTCTCTAATACTTTTTTAATTTAGCAATTTCATTATTAACACTACCCTCCACCAGCGGTAAGGGGTTTTAATATTGAAGGAAATAGTCTTGAGTGCCACCAGGGTCCTTAAATAAACATGCTGATCTACCAGAGCTATTGCCTGCTGTATAGTGCCACCAGGGGCCTTAAATGTAACTGCTACCTCCCGAGGAAATAAACCGGTTGAGTAAGAAGTTCATAAATCCTCTTTACCAGCAGATCACTGGATATCTGATGCCCTTGCCACCGACTACCCGTTGTTCTTAAATCCAATTTTGTTCATCAGTAAGTAGCGTAGAAGATCTTTAATTAGAGGTATCGTTATCATTTGGGAAGCTACTTCGTTGTTGATTTCGAGGCATCTGGAATGCGTTTCACTGGGTCAACCGTAGGCTTCGTATAAGAGCTTTGAACATAAGGTAAAAAATTAAAAACCTTGTTACCAAGTGTTCGTTTGGCTGGATTGGCTTGTCGTTTATGCATGAAGCCATCAACTATCATTTTCGTCAAAGGATTGCTACGATGTGGATGGATGAGAAAACTGAAACGAAATGTAGCAGCCAATCTGTTGACTTTTGAAGCAAAAAATTACAAATTTGGACTCATTTGCATTTCGGTATTTGGAACAAAGCGTTACCAAAGCGTTACCAGAATACATTAGTCACAAATGTAACGTTGTTTGTGAAAAATGGAACTGCAGCATGTATCGCTGTAACAAAAGGTAACAAATAGAGTACCTAGACCTACCTTTAAAAAGTAGTAGAAGAGACAATAAAAAGAATTATCTCACGTTGGGCGCCACTTTAAAGTGTCATTTGAACAAATTTCATGTGAATTTTTGTTAACTTTTTGAATTCAATGACAAAAAAAAAAACACCAAATCAAATGCCAATGGTGAAGTCGTTCTGCTGATATCTTAAAAGTCTCTTAAACATTATCATGTCAAGTTGTCAAGCCCTGATTGAGTATCGAGCAAACAAAAAAATTCAATTCCAAGGAAAAAAAAACTTAAAATTAAAGAAAGCTCCACACAGTGCGCCTGAAGAACTTGTCAAAACAAAAGAAATCACTTCACAGCAAAATCCAAAGGAAAGAGAGCCCCATTAATAAGGGGCGTAAAAAAAAAACTAATGAATAAAAAAAAATTCAAACGAATAATAAAACTATCAATCTTATTAAACCAAACGTTCACTCAGACCTAAGACAAAACAGAAAGACGAAAAGAAAAAAAAATCAAAACGAATTCAATGACTGCTCCACAATGACCACTCGACCCAAATGGAAGTTATACGAAGAAAAGCCCCTGCTGTTTAAAGGCTGTCAACCACTTATCTTCTAAGTAGCTGAAACGAAGAGCAACAAACCATATCTAACGAACCTCGTCCCCTCCCCATAACCTCTCTGAATACTTTGAGTTGTTTGAGACTCCGGACTCCGACACTCCCTGGCGGCAGTCAATAGCTTTTTTTTGTGTTGTTTCTTGTGTGTTTTTTTTTAACTTCATTCCAAGTGAATATTCAGCAGTTAAACGAACAACAACCAAACAACACACTTAACATAAGTTGAGTATCATAAAAGCGAATATCTAGATATTGTATCTTTAAGCTTTGCCTTCGTATCTATATCTGTACACACATAAAGCAGATACTATAGAGTGACACTCGTTTTCAATTTGGAAGCACTTGATGAACACATTTTTTTTTTGTTTCTTGCTGTTTCTATCAAATTATATTTATCTTTCGAGATGGAGATACTTTTTTATGTTGAGATTTAAAATGACAACCTCAATTTGAAGTCATAGTCTCCCAAGAGGCATTTAACATTGAAAACGAATAATTAAGCAAAGTTATAATAGAATATAGATTTTGTGTGTGTATCTTAAAGATATACAAGACAACTTCAACTTCAATTAGACACAACTGCTTATAACACAACTAATTGGCTATCTATCATTGTCATCTTTTTGTGTCGCGCACGAGCATTGTGTATTGCGAGCTTGAAAAAACCAAATAGAATGCTTATAGATAGATATCTGTGTAGTTGAAATGGAAGAATATTTAGTGATTTTTGTAGATAGATACATTAAGATGGTGATGATGGCGATGCGCGCCCGTTGAGAGAGTCACACTTAAATTGTTTTGAAAACGAGAAAAGAGGTTTTGGCGCTACTTTATAGCTAAAAGCTGGAACTTGGGCAAGATGCGGTGTGCGGTGTTCAAGTATGCGCAGCGAATTTATTTATTTATGGTGTTGCACATTTTTGATTTATGACTTTTGAAAGACATTAGCTGATGATAACTACAAGCAAACCGCACAGAAGTTGTTTGTTTTTTCTTGTCTTCTTTCAAGTAATTGTTTAATGTGTGGATTATTACCTTTTTCAGATAGTTGATTTTGGGGACGTGTTTAATCGTTTTGGGTTTCATCAAGACAAAGCTTGTTTATGGTCGTAACATGGAAATGTCTAAGCGAGTTTAATTGTTGTTTGAAAGATGCCTTAAGTGGTGTAACCGTTTGTTGTTTCGTTTAAGTGATTTTGACGGCAGTCAATGTTGTTGAAACTTCGTTTGCTTGCTAGCTAACTAAAGAGTTCAGTCCGTGGGAGACCCGTAAAGGTTTTCAAAAATGTTGCTTAGTTTCCCTCACCTCCTGCTAACAGAGATAATTTGAGGTGTGTATCCAGATGAAGGCAATAGTAAAACGTAGGTATTATTAGTTTCGGTACATTCTACCGCTAAGGTTTTCAATCTATTTCGTTTGTAACGTTTCTAAAGGTTAGGAGCGCTATGGTTTCGAATGTCTCTGAAGCCTTGTATAGGTACTGTTGTAACAAGCTCATTTCGTAATACCGATCTTTGACCGATGCCAATTGGGCAATGGCACATTCGTTTTCTTATCTTGTCAGAATTTTGTTTGACTTCCACAATGATAAATTTTGTAACGTAACGATAACAAAGAAAGTTTTTTTACTTAAATCCGAAATAATCGTTACATAAGTACTTTACCAGTGAAATTCTTTACTCTGTACTTCAGTTACTTATAACATAACGTTACACATAAACTGTAAGAAACTCTCGTATTTGCATTACTTAAAAACTGGCATTCAATTAAGTAACATTTCGTAACTGTCGTAACGAATCATGATACAACTAATAAAGATAGCGCATTGCGCATGTTAGGTTTTTCCTGTCAAACTATCGTGACGTCACGAGCACTCAATCAACTGAGGAGAATAAGTATTTTTGGCGCAATTTCACTTTGTTTTCTGTTGTGAATTGGAAAGGAAGTGAAATTTGAAAGTGTTGAGCAATAAAAATATTAAAAGTGGTATAATTTAAAATTAAAACTAAATAAATATATACAGTTGATAATAAACATGGTTGTTTGTTCAGTTTTTGACTGCAACAACAGTGAAAGAAAAAAGATCACGAGAGATTCCAGCTTTCATACATTTCCTAAAGGAAATTTAAATCTCTCTGTCTAACCCTTGTCGTTGTCAAAGTGGACAATAGCATGCCGTTTGCCCCTGAGCCAGAAGAAAATCTCCCATTTGCTTACGACGGTTTGGAAAACTTGGCTGGCTACATTTGCCATCGTTTTAAAAACACCATACCAAATCTGGAACAAATTGAACCAGACGAAAGCTCTTGGGTCAATCATTTGGACGAAGGAGGCTTGTCTAAAGCAAATCCCACAATGATGGCTCACTTCGCTGCATTAGAAAATGTTTTTAATGCAGTAAATGGAGAAGGTGAAGGCATTTACATAAGTCCAAACTACACCCAACATTAAGTTGAAGTTGCCGAGAAAGCAAAGATCGAATGCGATGAGAAGGTAATGAAGCTTTTCTTTCGTTGTCGTATGTTCTTCCGAATGCGTAAACTGAACAGACAAATCACAGAAAAAAAGCTATCAAGGAAAAGAAAATACAAAAAAATAATAAATTAAATAAAAAGTTGACAAACCACTGTTTTCAAAAGACCGTCATTTCTTTTATTTAATCATTTATTACTGATAAATCAATCTGCCAGGAAATTCTATGGAGCAAATGCATCCGAATGAAAATGAAAAAAAAAAATGCACCAATTCTTCATTCACTTCGATTTTTTATTAATTTCCTTCACTCAAACACACAAATTTTCTTTAACTTAAGGATAAACACAAATATCAACTATTGAAAACCATTTACCTAAATGAAAAACATTAGAAATATCAACATTTTACTAAATAAACAAAATATCTTAACAAATAAGTTCCATTGTTTTGGTTTGATTTCACATACTAAATAATAAACGTCAAACTCGTTGAGTGCTCGTGACGTAGATGCGCAGAACGAAACAAAAATAGAAACGCGAATGCGCTATCTGTTTTAGTTGTATCATGGTAACGAATCATACGAATAAAGAAATTCACATGAAAAGTAACGCCTCGTTACCAAACTGAACATTCGTAATAATAAGTTCATAAGTTTCGTTACATACCTAGTGCCTAGCGTTCATACATGCCTAGTGCTGATTAGCAATCACATCACGGGCATCTGGATGTGTTAGAACATTACCGAAACCATTTAAAACGTTACAAAGTTGTTTTCTCAGAAGAGGAGTGAATAACCTACATTACCACTGACTCAGTCACGTTGGAGTCTATGGTACGGAGTTTCAACTCTTAGGCCGTGTGTGAATTGCGTTAAAATGTGTGTTAAAATTTAACCAGCATTAAAATTTGACACTAATGAGGTGAATAAAATGGGTTAAAATTTATTGAGCTGTGGAGCAGGTTAAAGTGTGTTAAAATTTGACGTTTCTATTGATAGAGAAATTTGCTCTTGCTTTTGCATTCAACGAAAATGGATCAAGAAAAAAAACGAAGGCAGGCTGGAAAACCATACAATAAATGTAAGTTTGAAATGAATTAATTTATAAAAATTCAATGCTTTTGTTTTCTAGGGTCTCACGCACCTATGGAAAAATATGTCACAAAAATACAAGGTACCTATATTGTTGTGAATGTTTTGCCATACCTTACACACACTTTTTTATATTTTTTCAATCACAGTAGTTCTTTGAGCAGCACACTGGTAATGGTGCCGGTGATGATGCAGCCACAAATAGGGAAATAGAATCTTGGCCCTATTTCCAACTATTTGACCAATATGCTTTCAAAAAGCACAACTACAACCCGCCTTTCCTATTAGAAAGTTCATCGGGAGTAATTTCGCTGGAACCTCCGCCACGAACTGGAGATATTGGTTCGGAGCTAATATCATTGCCGACATTAGGTCTGTTTGGCAACTTTTTGTAGCAGTTTGTTTGAAATCTGTCAAATTAGGTGAAGAGAGTAAAATTCTCTCAGAAATAGAGAAACTTGCAACAAAGTAAACAAACGCGTTGATGTAATTTGTTGCAGTTTGTTTTCATTTTTTCAAAACGATTGACAATAGAGTGTACGTACATTACTTATGTATATGGAAAAATAATGAATTTTTGATTTTGGTGATAGAGTTGATGAAATATGATTCTTCGTTCAGTGAAGAAGAATATTGTGGTTGTGGTGCAGTTTTGAGCGTAAATGTTTAATATTCCTGAAGACAGCGATGACGAGCTCTTCAATTTCATTATGGAAAGAGGACAACGAAATAGGCGAAACAAACTGTGTGGACAAATACTTTGAATAAGTGGTTCGTCAGTATACCGATTTGGAATTAAAAATGCACAATCTCATTCATATACATATGTATATTATTTTTCGACCAGCTTTGTGAAAAAATCAGCACTTCGGAGAAGTATACTTATCTCCCGTCATGACAAAAGAATTATTGGAACTAAGCATTAAACCTGTTTCTTTGCTTTGCTTATCAAGTCCTTAAAAAAAATAGTAACATAAATGATATATGTATTCATTGCTGAACACAAAGTTTGGAGTTACCAAACAGACCTATTATCTTCCTCTCTGGAGTTTACTTCGCCAACATCGCCCGTTGCATCAACCTCACGTCCATCAACATCAGCTTAGTTGAATTTCTTGATATAATGCGTTGATATTTTAAAAGATATAAAAGAATTAACACAAAATACTTTAAATTTGTCATTTTCCTAAACCAAATACGAATTTATTGTTTTGTTTCTTTTGAAATGTATGACAGAAATATCAGCTGTGATCTGTGAAAACAATTTTTCAGTGTTACCACACCGAATAAATCAATTAATCAAAATGGGATTTTTTTTTTGAATATTTTTGACTGTTCTTTTAAAATATGACATTAGAATCGAGAACAATTAAAAAAAAAAAAATTAGGTTCAGACTTTTTATCAAAACTGTTTTCTTAAAAATATGTTTTGTAACCCTGCGGCCACACGAGCAAGTTCTGGCCAGCAAGTAGCGTACATATATTATTTGTCAAATCTCTATCGGTGTACTTGGTGTGATGTAGGTCGTAGGTGGCAAACAACTTGCTAGTCAACTTGCCAGCAAGTTCACATATTTTTTACAAGCTTACCTGCTTTTAACATCCAATTATGAATTTCCAAGATGTCGCCAGCAAAAATAGAAATAAAAATCCTCGTTTCAACTAATTTTCTAATTGAATTTTGTTCATTTTGATATATTTGGCAAAACCTGTCAAATTACTTGCCGATTTACTTGCTCGTTTTAATGGCTGGAAAATTTGCTAGCCAGTTGACCAGCCAGTACTAAAGCAAGTACTAAAAGTTTGAATGTGTGAGTAAAATATTTGATTGTATGCCAACTTGCTAGCCAGAACTTGCTCGTGTGGCCGCCGGGTAAGAGAAATTATTTTTCCGTGAAAAAGAAAACCAATTTTTGTTCAGGGAAATTTCTTTAATTATCGAGGGAAATTTTTTAACCTACGCAGAAATCTTGGTTAAAATAATTGTTTTAACGCAATTCACACAGCAAATGGCTAAATTTGATCCCACCTCAAACAAGACGTCAAATTTTAATCGTGGTAGAAGTTTTAACGCAAATTTTAACGCAATTCACACACGCCCTTAGTCTCTAATTACTTTGAACGACTTTGTCAAATCATACCTCATAACTTTTCTAACGATTTTAATACTTCCTTGCTTCCAATTCTCTATTCGTGCGTTTGAATCTGAAATTCTTATTTACTTCCTAATAATTTACTTATTCTAACGGAAAGTTGTCATCACAAAATACTAACTTACTCCTCCATCATAAAGTCTCATAAAAACATCAACTAAGTTGCCGTCTGATGAAACCATAAAATACAAAATAACAAAAACAAAACAATGTGTGTTTTTAAAAAGAAAATATTATTATGTGCTATAAGAAATATACGTATACAACTTTTTACGACACTGATTTATTACCAACATCGAAAATCTAAGCCGCAACTGTTAATAATTTTACTGGGGTGATCATAAAAACGCGTACACAATTTTTAATAGTCCCAAACCGATACGGAGCGGAGAGGAAGAGCAATAAAATGACGACAAAAATAAACAAAAAATGAAAATAAATAAACACAAAATCATAAAAGTAATGGTTTTTCCTTTTGAGTTTGGTGTTCTCATAATTCGTGACATGATTGCAAATTACAAACTGCCTCCAACCTTATGAGCTGAAAAATGGTACGGCTTAGGTCTTGACAGCAAAATGGAGTAGATTAATTAAGAAAAAAACAACTAATTTGCAATATTTTAAGTTATTGATTTTCGTGTAGGGGAAATTTTGTTTATAGTTTTGAGGAGGTCTAAGTGGAACGTGTTGACAGAAAAGGTGGGAGGGAGAGTTGAATTGGACAGTCACGGTGAGTTGTTTTATGGTATGAGCTTTTGGGTTTGCTATATTTTCATTATGAGTTTAATGTCTGGGCAGAACTAATGAACGAAATTGACGTTTCAACATGACAGAGGCGACACCTAACTTTAAAGTGGAAGTTTTACGATTGACACGGAACACGTCAATTGAACACATAAGTCGTCGAAATCAGTAGTCAACCAATGCCGTCGTTGTTCATTTAATTAAATATCATTCAATAACCAACTGACTATTAAGTTTTAGATTCAAACAATTTCTATAATTGCCCATAAACATAAAACATAGATTTATTGAGGTAAGTGAAATTAAACATGTTTTCCGTTCAAATTGTACTAGAATGTGAATTTTATTGCGAAACCACTCAAACAAAATCATTTCAAATCTAATTATTTATAAGACTGTTTTGCATTCGATAAGGTGTTAAGCAATAAACATAAAGAATGTGTTCGCACCCTTAAATAAAGCCTTGTCTTAATTGCGGCAAAATGTGTGGATTAGGTTAGGTAAGAGCGGCTGTCTAGTTGTTATTGACTCACTTAGACCTCAAGGGTCCGTTGTGATACCACTAAAGAAGTTACTCATGGGAGAGTAATGAACTTAAACAAACAATTTCTTAATTTTAATTAAGTTAGAGAGACATTTTGTGTCGATCGTTGACAGTATTATCGAAGAAGGGATTACCGAGATAGTCATTCCTTCTATTGGAGAGGGCCGGACATATTGGTACATAGAGGGTGTTGGATTGTTTCCTCTTCCTCCTCGTCCATGCAGCTTCTACAGAAGTCATTTCTGTAGACCCCTAGCCTCAAAGCATGTCTACCTATGAGGCAGTGTCCTGATATGACAACAATTGTAGAGTTTATATTTTGTCTGCTCAGGGACATCAAGCCTTTTGACCGTTTCAGGTCTATGCTTGACCGTTGCTATAGGCAGGTGGCATTCGTGACCATCTAGAATTTGTTGCTTCTAGAGCATATTGTTTGAGAAGATATTTGCATGCAGCAAGTGGTGTTCCTATTTTATGTCTTTGTCTAACAGTAGTAGCAGTTGCCCGTAGCTTAGTGGTTAGGTGCGTTGGCTGCTAAGCAGAACGTCATTGGTTCGAATCCTACTCAGGCCAAGTTTTTATTTCATCTTTCACGGGTACAGCCTCTTGCGAAGACCTGACAAATCTTCAAAGAGTATCAATCTGTCATGAAAAAGTGCTTCTCAACTTTGCCGTTCGGAATCGGCGTTAAATTGTGGGTCCCCTCGATTCTTCACACGCACTCAAAGAATTGTTGATGAGCGTAAGCCACTTAGGCCTTGGCTCTTCAAGAGCTGTCGCGCCACTCTATTCTATTATAACAGTAGGCAAAAGTGTTACGTTTTTGGCGAGCTCATCGGCTTTGCAATTTCCCGGGATGTCTCTGTGGGCCGGCACACAAATGAGGTGATAACTAAACTGTTCCGTCATCTCATTCAGAGATGATCGACAGTCGTGGACTATTTGAGAGTTTGCGGAGACAGACGGCTTGGCTTGGCTGTCCGAGAAGATTCTTATATCCTTGCAAGATATAAAGTTTTCTTTGAGCCAGGATAGTGCCTCTTTAATTGCCATTATTCTGCCTGGAACACACTACATTGATTGATAAGTCTTTATGAGAGACTGAGATTCAGTTGTTTCGAATAGATACCACTTCCAACGCGCACCGTCTGTATAGAAGTGTACCGTATTGTCTTCCAGGGGTCTCTCTTCCTCCCAAGAAGATCTTGAAGGGATTGAAACCTGGAAGCCATTATCGAATACCATTTTTGGGGTGGTATAGTCTAAGTGATCTGGGATAAATCTGAAGTTGTCTAAGATAGTATGACCAGTGTTGTAACTGATCCATTGAGAGGTGACTCTAAGCCTCACGCATGAGTTGCCTGCCACCATTTTGGAGAAGATGTCAAGAGGTGTAAGGTTTAAAAGCACTCCCAAGGCTGCTGTTGGTGTTGAGTGAAGTGCTCCTGTGATGCACATCTTTACGTTTGGTTAAATTTTGACTCTAGCGTGGTGAACAAAGTGGTCTTAATTTTGACGTTTCGATAATAAAAGTGAACAGTTCTTTCTTGCTGAATAAGCCACCCTCTTCTCAAACTCTACAAACCTATGGAAACCCAAAACTACCGCTTCATGCCAATTCAGCAACAAAAATTCATAAATAAACGGCCATCAAAATGAAAAAGGCAATTTCCAATTCCATACAACAAAACCAGAAACAATTTTCCAAGTGGGCAATAAATTTTGTTTAATGACTTTTCTCTCACTCTCTACACCATTTTGGCTGGGAAACCATTTCGCGTTTGCCGAAAGTGGCCCACAATATTCTCCATTTTCATTGGCATAAGTACATTCACATACACCAGTGTCATACATAAATATTTGTAAGCCACAATCGGATGATGTATCTCTCTGTACACAAAAAATTACACTGCAAAAGCAATAACTACACGTTTGTAAGCTTAACGGTTTATGCATAAATATTAATAGCTTGAATGGTCCTTTTGCTGTAACTTCGAGAGTGAGGGCGAGAGCCCGAGATGGAGCCAGCAAACTTGGTAATGAGTAGAAACTCGTAAACATTTCGTTTTTAAATACAAAGCACTACTATTACCATAGCAAAGCTTTACGACCCCCTTTATGGCGCATTAAAACCCTCAGCAACCCGTTCATATTATTGCACAGTGCTGGGGGTGAGAAATATTGCATAGAGATGCGTCGCCTTTTATGTTGCACTCGAAAGTCGAAACTCACCACATTCAGTTATACATATACCGTCTGACAGTGAGGAAAAGAGATAGAAACAGAGAGACGATCGCACAAGGGGATTATTTATTCTCTGTTAAAGGAGATGACCCCATTTCGGAGTCGTTCAATTTAATTGAATAATTCATTTGCACATGCAAGAGTTGCAGAAGCAGTGGATACTCGTTCCAATGAAGAATACAAAGAAAACACAACGAACGACCAGCTATCATCATCGTAGTTGGTTGCAAAAAAAAATATGTTGATATATACGTTAGTCTGTCTCATCAACTGACAGGTGTCAAGAATTCCACCACACTGGCGCACATGCACACGACTTTTAAACATTGCTACTCCGCTTCGTTTGACGTTTGTGTACATTACGTAAGCGTATTTTATTTGAATTGACATCTTCAGTGTCATCATCATCGATTGCGGTTTTTAATTAAAGTGTCATTAGGAAAATGTCAGACTAGTTGATGGAGTGGTGGCTGCGAAAATAACAATCTCCACCACTCAAACAATTCTGTCACTTCTCTTCTTATTCTTTATCGCATTCAGCGAGATATTTCTATAGGACTGTTTGTTTGTGAGCTGAAATGTAACATTTGTATGTCAATTGATGGGAAAATATTTATTTTTCCGATTTGGTTTAATTTGTAGTACAAATATTTGTTGCATGTCGTTTGCTTTGCTTTTTTGCTTTTTGTTATTGATATTGCACTTGTGCATTGTTTTGAAGCATTCTCTTGAAAAGCGTAGACAAAGTGACTTTTAAATGGAAGTTTATTTGATATTTAACATACCTTTGTGATTAGTTGAAGTGGTCGTTATTGGGGTTTTAATTTCACACTTAAATATTTTATGGGTTTTTCTCGTAATTGCTTACCTGAAATGAGAAAATTAAAATTAAAATTTAGCCTTGGAAGTAATGACAGCAGTAATTAAATCATTATTTTTATCTTTAAAGTGCAACAAAGTTGAGAGTGTGAATTTATGGTCTCGTTTATATTTTTTTCACCAGAAGGGTGTCATAAATTTTGTTGACATTTTTTCTATAGTGGAAGTATTTGTGAACAAAGTAAATGGCGTTTTTTTTACATAATGAGCTGAGCACGCACTCAAGGGGTTTACATTCCCTTTTTATGCCAAAGCACAGTGCGAGCGTCAGGGATAGTGGGATAGTCGGAGAGGGTTTAGGATGAGGTGTCGGTTAACATTGGTCTTGAATTCTTGAACACTGCAGTGACTGGCGAAGACAGAGTGTGGAAGAGAGTTCCACATTCGCGTAGTACGGCTAAAGAACAATTCTCTGAACATGACCGTCCGACGAAAGTTGGGCTCGAGGGTGAAGTGATGGGCATTCCTGGAGGCGCGGGTATCACGGTTGAATATCTTAAGGGGAGGAATGCAAATCGCTATTTCTCCAGAGCTTATACCGTTGAAATACCGGTAGAAGAGGGTGAGGCATGAGACATTACGTCGGTATTCATGTGACGTAAATGTCTCAACGTTGGTATGGTCACCAATAATCTTAAATGCTCTGCTCTGGATACTGTCCAAAAGACTTAAATACGTCACTGGAGCACCAGCCCAAACGTGGGAGTTGTACTACTCAAGCTTTGGACGGATGTATGTTTTATAGATGGTAGCCAGATCCGAAGGGGCAACAAATTCCTGCATCGTCTTAAAAAAACTAAACATCTTGCGGCATTTTTGGCGACATCGCATATGTGATCATTCCACAAAAGGTGGTCGGTGATGCACATACCGAGAATTTCGAGATGTCCGGCTTCACTGATGCAAGTGCCACTCATGGACAGTGGCAAGGGGGGTATATCTCGCTTCAACGACACAAGACAGCATTGAGTTTTCAATTTTCGAAACATTAAACTCTACACGTTTTTTTATTCCCCATTGTACAACGCTCTTTAAGTCAGTTTTTAATGAGCTTATTATATTTATTTAGCCGCTGCGATTCCACATCCGAAGAGGAGGGATATTTGTCTGGGAACGAAAATGAAAAACTAAGGGTACTTTCGTCAGCGAAACAATGAATTGGATTAGAAGTAACATACAAGAGATCATTATTCATGAAAATGAGAAAGAGGGTCGGAGACAAAACGGAGCCCTGGGGCACACCATCATTTATTTTGTGGGTTTCAGACTTGAGCCCGTCCAGTACAACTTGTATAGAATGGTTCGGAAGTTTCTAATCCAACGGGAGGGACTCATCAATAATAAAAGCACGCATTTTCGATAAGAGAGCCTGGTGCCAAACTCTATCAAATGGCTTTGAAATATCATGTGCAACAATCTTACTTTCTCCAAAACGATATAAAGATTTGTTCCACTGTTCGGTGTTATAAACCATCAGATCACCAGTGGGCCTGTTGCTGCGAAAGCCGTTCTGCCGGTCATTAAGAAGCTTTCGGTCTTCAAGATATTTCTTAAGCTGATAATTTATCAGCGTTTCCATGATCTTAGAAAGAAGGGACGTTATTGCAATCGGACGATAAGTGGAGTGAGAGGAGGATTCGCCTTCCTTCGGTATTTTGGACAAATGCTGTTTTCCAACTACTCGCAACGAGCCAAGAAGTATAGGATAGATGGAAAAGGTTACGCAAGGGTTTTGCCAGCGTTGAAGAACACCTCTTCAGAACAATAGCGGGGATACCATCCGAGCCAGGGGATTTGTGTATGTTGAGATCTTTTAGGACCCTCGCTACAGCACGAGTGCGAAAGAAGATTTGTTCCATGGAATCATTGACGCACTCAAGAACTCAGGCAGTCATGACAGCAGCTAAGAGTTGGCGGCGAACTGCGTATAGCAAAAAGTTTGCTTTCGCGAGAGAGCAACCTCGACGACCTCAGTCCCAACGACCGAGGAAGAAGAAGAATTCTTCATGTTTTTGATAAATGACCAACATTTTTTACTGCCTTTGGGACATTGCAGTATTTTTTGACTTAGTTTTTGTAAAAATTTGGTCCGTCGAATATGGAGATTATAGGCCTTCCTTTCGTTTTCTTCAGTAGAATTTGCTTTGCAACAACGGAAACTTATCTCTTTAACCCTGTATTCATAAGGTTTGTTCGATGTAAACAGCCCCGGGGCGCTCTGGTGCTTGTCACAACCCTGAACAGAGCTGTCAAAAAACTGAAAAATTTCTCTGCGTTTGGTGCACATCGAACGCATAAGTAGTGCTCTGTTTTTTTTCCTTTGTTGTATAACAACAGCTGATTGGAACAGCCACGAAATTCTCGCCCCGAAAAAAACTTGGGGCGAATCAGAGTGCTCCTGATGCGAGCACTGAATACACATCGAACACGGTGGAATTGCACCGGGGGGAAAAAAGAGTGACATTGAACAGCTCAGTGTAAAATCAGAGCGCCATAGAGCGACATCGAACAAACCTATATTTAATGAAAAACCAGTGATACGTTCTATCAATAACAATCGTTGACTATATAGTAGAGTCAATGAAGCTTTTTTTCAGAAAGTCCTCAGAAACAGCTCGGATTTTGAAAAAAAAAATTTCTAAATTTTTTGTTTTTTATATTCTTTAAAGTCTGAAACAAATCATTTGGGGGAAATTATTGCTTATATTGTTTAAACAATTTGTATATTGTTTATAAAGAGAGATCCAAAAACAATGTTTTTGATAATTGGAATGTTTAGGTTGCATTAAGACAAGAAAAAAATCATATGGAAAGGGGGGTCTATTGTCCCCCGTTTAGCCAGGAGGGGCGATCTTATAACAAAAAAAGCCTATTTTTCAAAAAAATATTAAAAATCAACGGCTTTTTCCCCTATGCCGTGTTATACCTTCTTGCAAAGCTAAATAACGTTTCTTTTATTTTGCATTTAAATAAAACTGTTTTCAAGCATAGTTTTCGAAAAAATCATCTTCAAAGTCAAAATATCGAATTTTTCAACTTTTTTTTTCAACTTCGAACTAATTTTTTTGGAAATTGTATGTAGTTAAGTACTATTTTTTTTCCACAATTAAATGCGGTTACAAGTTCTCAGTGCGATCCAGAAACCGCATGCCTTAATGTCTTCTTGTTTTTGAGCAATTAAGAAAAAACTAAAAACACTCAGAAAAAAATTCACAAAATTACTTGTAAGTATTATTTTTTGGAATAAATAGAACAAAATATCATCCAAATTTTCTGAGTTTTTTTGGTTTTTTCTTAATTGCTCAAAAACAAGAAGACATTAAGGCATGCGGTTTCTGGATCGCACTGAGAACTTGTAACCGCATTTAATTGTGGAAAAAATAGTACTTAACTACATACAATTTCGAAAAAAAATAGTTTGAAGTTGAAAAAAAAAGTTGAAAAATTCGATATTTTGACTTTGAAGATGATTTTTTCGAAAACTATGCCTGAAATTAGTTTTATTTAAATGCAAAATAAAAGAAACGTTATTTAGCTTTGCAAGAAGGTATAACACGCCATAGGGGAAAAAGCCGTTGATTTTTAATATTTTTTTGAAAAAATAGGCTTTTTTTGTTATAAGATCGCCCCTCCCGGCTAAACGGGGGACAATAGACCCCCCTTTCCATATGATTTTTTTCTTGTCTTAATGCAACCTTAACATTCCAATTATCAAAAACATTGTTTTTGGATCTCTCTTTATAAACAATATACAAATTGTTTAAACAATATAAGCAATAATTTCCCCCAAATGATTTGTTTCAGACTTTAAAGAATATAAAAAACAAAAAATTTAGAATTTTTTTTTTTTTCAAAATCCGAGCTGTTTCTGAGGACTTTCTGAAAACGCCCTTTTTTGAGCTTCATTGACTCTACTAATAGTTGGTTTTTCAAAGACAAAAATCGTTGAAATTCGTTTGAAATCAGAACGCGGTTTGGTGTTGATCTGTCAAACAAGAAAAAAAAGTATAAAAATGGGAATATATGCCATTTGTATGTTCCTGCCACAAAGGATTCTTAATCACTTTGACAGATCAATACTCTCAACGTACCATCTACAGGTGAGTTAGGAATAGTTACGAATGGTCACTATTTGACACATTAACAATGCGTTTCAGAACGACTTGATTATGTAATTTTTGTTACGAATCATAACTATGTATTTGCGTTTCAGAACGACAAATGGTTATGAATACTTAAATATAGTTGAATAATGTTATTAACAGAGGGCACTTTAGCGACACTGCAAAATTGATTGGTAGAACTTCCACGCCTGGTGTGGCCGTTGCTATCTGATCTCTATCAATTTCTGTTTATTTATTATCAATTTATTTGAACAGCTCAAAATAAAAATAACTAGTGATTATGAAATATTAAAATCTAAGGACAAGTGGCAACATAAAACATGTTTTGAAGTGTACCGATAGCAAAATAAATTAAAATTTGTCTTAATCGTCATATCAGCACTTTTCTTTTAAATTAAATCGCGATTAGAGATCTCGAATTAAAAAACCTACAAACGTGCTAGAAACTGCTATAAGCACTTGTCCCCCATCAGCGATACAAACAAACCTCTTCAGGGGGTCAATACCATCGATGATAAATTTAATCTTTAAAAACCAATCTGATCACTTGACTAGTCTGACTTCATTATCTTCACAAAAAAATAAAAACCTAATTTTATTGTTTGCACTTAAAATGAAATAACTTAATCTCAATCATTCAATAGTAAAACAAAATCATCTTCCATACGTGAGATCAGGCAAAACAGTAAAAAATCGTGCTGAAAAAAAAATACAATTTTATCACCACTGGATTTTTATTTTATTAGCCACTAAGTTAAGAGAAAAAATAATTTGTTAATGCTTCGAATAATGAACTGAACCAACAGAAAAATGAAATAAAAATTTTATTAGAAAATAAATATTCAAAAGCGACAAATATCTCAAGCCAGAGGCATTAAAGTAGGGACCATTAAGGGGAGAAAGGAGGGGGGACTCACGAATTAATAATATTTGATAATTAAAATCAAACAAAAACCAATTAGCATCTAGGAGAGCGGAGATGCTGGCCTGCGGCATTTTTAAAGGAATCTGCCTTTCCTCAACCCCTTTCTCACTTTCTCAGTGGCTTTCTTGTTTAAGATTTAACTTTGAAAAATCTAAAAACATCGCACAATTATGTCTTTTGTTGGTGTGTTGATTGAATTGAAAGTATTTGAATTTCAGATTAATGGGAATTATCTCAATATAAATGACTAGCTGACCACTAGGACGTTGTACCCGCTTTAAAGAAATTGTTAACGATAACTATAGCTTGGGTGTGCAGTTTTTCCGTCAGTTAACATTTGAATTGTTTCTAAATAATTCCCCCCCCCCCCCCCCCTCATCGAAACCTCAATACCCCGACAACCCTCACTCCCGCCACTCGTAACTTCGTTACCCCCGTCTTGATATACAAACGTATCGGTGCAATTAAGATGTTGTTGTTTCGCCGTGTATTTCATTCTGAATAGTGAAGTTCCTGGTATTGATGTTTTTGGCCTTTAACAAAGTACTGAGCCACTGATGAATTTTGACGTTCTGTGCAATGTTTGGAAAAACAATTTCTACCAATTCGGTTATACCTTCTGTGATCTTAAAGAAGTTAAGTGGAAATGTGATATTTGGCCAAGATTCATCAATTTCCATTCGTCTGTTTCCAATACCCATTGATTGGTTTGAAAAATTTGCTGTACGACCACGTTGGTTTTCAAAGTCAAACTCCATAAAACTGATAATTTGAGACAAAATATAATCGGATAATCAGATTAGAATTCCCGAAGATTATTATCATTTATATGACAAAGCAGTATTTTCTGGGTCAGCTAATAATAAAATATAGGTAGCATATATTGCTCCCAAATATTGTCGTTTTTATAAGTGAAATAATTTTTTTCGTCGTATTAGCATTTATTCCGAAGATTAACATTTATGTTGCAAAACAGCGTTTCGCGGGGAAGCTAGTAACAAAATATAGCCTTTTTTACTCAGGGTGAATGAAATTTTCTAATCGTTGAAATCGAATCAGTAGTTTTTGAGTTAAGTCGTAACAAACATACAAAAATACAAATCTTTCTTTAATATTAGTATGACGGGGCATTTTTGTTCTTTTTTTCGTTTGAAACTAAGACCTTTTCTGACGAGCAATCGCCACTTCTGAAACTCGTAAAAACTCATTTGACAGGTCACTAAAAGAGAACAAAAGCTAGGTGATACTTAAAAAAGTATTACTTCATAAATATTTTAACAAGAAACACCAGGCGCCATTAACTAAAAATTCCTCTCAATTTTGTTAACAAGCAAATTAGGAAATTATAACAAAACAGATCAAACCCTAAAGCAACTCGTTTAATTCCAAACCACAGTAGTTTGGCTTCAATCCAACTAAACTACACAAAAACCAATTCAAATCACGCCGCCCGCCAGTGGCAATTATCAAGAGAGAAATAATCATCGGCCAATCTACGATTGCTACTTTATTATCCATTTTGTACCAAGTAATTGGTCATAAAAAACTCGAGATAGTTGATAATTTATTTTCCTCTTTTATAATGAGAAAGTATTGTAGAAGAAAACCGGTCAAGATAAATCTAAGCTCATTTAAATGCAATTAAGTGTGCAACGTATACACACCCTTTAAAGGAAAGGCTAGATGTGTGCAAATGTTGTGTGTTCGTAAGGCGGTGTGGCGTCTGACAGAAAGAAACAAAACCCGATATAGGTTCACAACTCATGCGAGCTCAACGACTGAACTATTTTTCAACTCAATTAAGCGTGTTTGCATTCACAAATGAACAACAATGGAACCAGTCAAATGTTTTAAATCGAAAATCTATTCATTACACCTGGTTGCGACTACAAAGGCTTCAGCAAAAAAGGTTGCCATAGATATTAGAGAGAAAACAAAAGTAAGGCAAGGAGAGAATATGGAATAATAATTGCAAATGTTTGGTTTGCAATGAATGCGTAAGACATGTGCAAAGTAGGGTGTTTCGCTTGGGCAAATATAGAGTTATGGGCACTTAGCAGTTGCCACATTTCGCAAGATTCAAATTAAATTTTTTTTTAAATGATAAACGCTGTTTTGCAATGATGCGAGGTTAACAATCATGTTGCGAAATATCTTAAGACACCAATTGACGTTGTATGAAATGTTGAAAATTGTAAAAATGATGGTTGCGAACTATACTTTCCTTAGCATTGTTATATTTTCTTAGGAATTGAAGAATGTTCAATGCAAAATCGAAAAATCACGTTTGCGAGTTTGCTAAACAGCTTTTGAAGGTCAAAAAATTATAAGAAAATATTCAAAAATTAGTTTTCAAACATGAAGTATACTTGCAAATGTAGTTAAACACATTTGCGACACAGCAAGAGCTGTCAGGAAATCTGTATTATCTATCTTAGCAATTTTCTGAGCTTCGCACTACAAGCAAACGGTTGAAAAATCTTTGATTTGGTCGCAAATCTAGTGGAAAAGATTTGCGAAGGCATTTAAGTGTGTTTGCGAAGCATCCAAACGTGGCGCAACTGTCAAGTTCCATTTAAAATGTTACAATTTGGCATATGTAGAACATCTTTCTTGATAACTTAAATCGCAGTTTTTTGGTTTGCGAAACCATTGTTATATTTTTTTGTAGGTTGAAAAATGTTCGATGCAAAATCGATAAATCACGGTTGCGAATTTAGTAAAAAGAGTTTGCGAAACAGTTTATGCTTTTGACATTAAAAAAACTTAAGAAAATATCTCATAAATATTCAAAAAAATTGTTTTCAAACACAAAAACGAACTTGCAAATGCAGTAAAACACATTTGCGACACAGCGCAAACGTGGCACATTGTGGATGAGCTGTCAGAAAACCTGTATTTTCTATTTTAACAATTGTTTTGGTTTCGCAGTACAAGCAAACAGTTGAAAAATCTATGGTTTAGTCGCACATCCGATAAAAAAGGTTTGCGAAGGCATTTCAGTGTATTTGCGAAGCATACAAACGTCGCGCAACAATCAAGATCCATTTAAAATGTTAGAATTTGGCATTTTTAAGAAGAATATCTTTCTTAATAACTTAACTTGCATTTTTTTTGGATTGCGAAACCTTTGAATTCGAGCAACAAACTGATGTTCATAAAGGGATTGCAGTGAAAAATAGTTCGCAATATGAATCAAATCATCACAAACAGTAATACTGATTGCGCATTGAAATCAGTTGCGAATTCTTATCTAAGGATTTTGTTTGCCATTGGCACAAAGTTCAAAGTACAAAACTTGCAAGCATACAAATACCTCATCAATATCGCTTTCAATCTATAATCAACCGCTGAAATTACGGTCATCCATCGTCGTGTCGGTCGCCGCATCAGTATGTCTATGATCTGAGCAATTTGCAAAAAAAAAAATTACTGTCTAACCACATGCCAACACAAAATTCAAGTCCCTCTTGGAGAACTGCGTCCAGACCACCGCAACATTGTGGCTTTATGCATTTATAAGCAGCGAATGCGTTCGAATGCGGGAGAGATAGATGGCGGCAGCATTATGCGATTTCGCATTTCGCGTCCGAACAATAATCGAAGAGAAAAAGATACATTTTCATTTGGCGGATTGCGCTTTCGAATTTTTTGCGTCTGGCTTGGCTGGACAAAGCTTTGTGTGTGACTAGCGTGCATATTAATTGAATGTGTTTTGCCAATTTTTTTTCTTCTTTCATTCTCAATTGGAAATAAATTCACATAGACAGGAGGACAGATAGATAGACATAAAAAAAACGAATTAAATTAAGAGGCAAAACCCAGAGTCCCCTAGGATGTATCAAGCCACTGCCGTTGCGTTGCCACTGCCACCAAAATGTACCTTGATATGCAGACACTGTTGGCCGCTACTATGATTATGGTGATTGGCTTGATTCGGGGGCACTTTGACAAATTATCGATCCGTCAGAGTTACTCGCTTCAATGAGCTCCATAGCGGACGTCTGGCGTGCGTATTTGACTACACATTATTACGCGCACCGCTGCCGTTATATTCGCTTGTTTGCAAAAAAACAAGACACACAGCCTTAGATAGATACTTATTCATCTATCTTTTCATCTATGCGAGTATATTCATGTTTACTTTCGGTCTCTGACAATTGCAAAAATTAATCGAATGCATTGTTGGGTTTGTATTTTGTTGCAGACGACTGCAGTCTATGTAGAAGCTCCAAGCCGAGCTGTATCCATTAGTTTACGACTTATGCAACGCTTTTATGGCATGTCGACATGGCGCACTGTCACTAAAATGGTTTTCTTTTTTTTCATGGAGAGATATAGGATTTTTTGTATGAATTTCTGTGCATTGTGTTCGTTTTGCTCGTCGGTTTGCCGGTCTGTTAGTTCGCTGCTGGTTTCGTTTCTTATATTTATTTAGCCAAATTGGTAAATGGTAAATTTTACACAGACAGAGTGACAATTTGCATTAAATTGAATGTTCTATGTCGAATGGATAGACAAACAGAAAACAACGTGTGGCAGAGGTTTTTATTTCTTGGTGTAGATTGAGGTCTGTGATTGAAATTGTCTATTGGTTGACAAACGCTAATTTAGACAGTTGGTTATTCACGTTTGATGGTAGGTTTGGATTTTTCGAATGGAAGTAAGCAGAAAAAAGAAATTAGCCACATGGATAGTGGTTGGATGGTTTGCGAGAGTCAACGGCGTCAAAGTCTTTCAGAGAAATTGGTTTTTAAGCGTTGTTGGCTTATTCAGTATTCATGATTTTTTAAGGCAGTCGAGAGGTGAAGAAAATGTTTTTAATTTGAAAAACAGGAACTTTTCTACTAGACTAGTACCTGCTTAGCTTTGAACTGAAGAAGACCAAAAATGAGTGCTGAAATTGAAGGCAGATATGTCATATGAGCATGAGCACTCACTCAAGTTTTTTTTTGCGCCCGGCAAGAATTGCTGAACCAATTACCTGGAAAGACAGTGGAAGGGATTCGACAAAGGAACGAATCTCTGTACTTTACATTGTGGCCGATAATGAGTATTTGAAGAGGAACAAGAATAACGGCTAAATATATTCACGAAAGCGATAAAGAATCGTGAAGCTAGAGTTTCCAAGTCCTTAACATATAGTTTTTGAAGATTCACATCCAAACCTCAGGGTTGCGGATGTAAAAGTGAATATAAAAAGTTGAGTCGATTAGTAGTTTCAGACAAGAGATCATTTATTAACATGAGAAAGAGTGTAGTATACAGTACAGAACCCTGCGGTACACCAGCTTATTTTGAGCGGTTCGGAAGATAATTGATAATCTAAATAAAATGGAAATAAACCATCAGATCACCAGTGGAACTATTGCAGAGTCAGCAGCCGTACTGCCGGTCCTTAAGAAGCTTTTAGAGGTAGGTTAGAATAGCAGAGGCTGCCCAGAAGAACACAATTAGCGCTTCATTACGCCGTTTTCGTACCGTTAACTCGAAGTCACCTAAAAAAGAATAAATTATAAAAAGATACGTACAGTACAGTGCATAATAGAGATTTTGAGTGTTTAAATCCAATTTGTTTGGTTAAAAAAGTTTCTAATCTTAATATTTGCGAGTTCGCTAAGCTGCACCCAAAGCCATTGTTCTGGCATTTAGAAGGGCCGGGCACTCACACAAAAAGTGCTGGAGAGTTTCCAACTGAGCCGTATCTAAAGTCACGACAAAATTCGTTGTGGGGTATACCAAGCTTCATGGCATGTTGTCCGACCGGCCAGTGGCCTGTGAAAAGGGCAACTATATTGTCAATGTCTGACCTAGGTTTATTCAGAAGTTCCTTGGTACGTTTGTGGTCGTCTGTATCTGTCTCGAGATATTGCAGTTGGTGATGAGATTTTTCCACCTTACGTTAGTTTTTTTAAGAAAGTGGTTTTGAATATCCGTTTTCATGACTCCTAAGGGAATCCTAACTTCCTCAGCAAGGGATATTTGAAGGTTTGATCCCATCCTGGCCAGTTCATCAGCGATTTCATTACCTTGAATGTCGCTGTGCCCTGGCACCCAGACTAGATTAATTTTTATACTGTCGTTGAAACTTGCGAGCTCTTGCTTGCAATCTCTAACGATTCCGGACTTAGTCAAGTTGCTGTTTATAGCCTTGATAGCTGCATGGCTATCAATAAAGATTGCGACCGTTTTCACAATTTCTTCAGATGTGACTGCTTGTTTTAGAATCCTACATGCTTGCCTAATTAGACTTTTAGACAGTCTTAGGCAAATTTCTTTAGCTGATAATTTCTGCTTATCCATTGCTTTGGAGAGAGTGGATATATGTAATTGGTATAGGTGGGTAAAATTAGAGCACTGACGTGAATTCCCTGGAAAAAAGAAATCTTCAAAGTCATTTGGCCTCGAGTCTTCTTTTTCCTCTCCATCATTGAGTTACTCAGTCTCAGTTGTTTCAACAAAGAAAGCGATGCTCAAATCTCCTCTTCTGCTGGTTGAGCTTGTAACATCACCGGGGTCTTTCTTTACCATTTTATAACAAAAAACCGCCATTCAATTTATGTAAACCAAAATAATTAACAAGAAAAATCATAGAATCAACAAAAAAAAATCCCATAAACGCATTTTTGTAATCTATATTAAGATCAAAGGTTAATTAAGCATTTCCAGCTGATAAGCTTGACATAGCGTTTTCTGTCGTAAAAATCAATACCTAACCCATAAAAATTTATATAAAATTAATCAAGCTTAACTATCGTCTAGGGAAGAGGAAAATAAACTAAAAAAAAAATAATATTAATTGAGAACATGTGTAGAAGCCGCAATAAAATAGAAACACGTCTCGATGTCACAAAAAAGGTTATCACTGATAAATTCCACTGAATAACTATAATTTTTCAATGAGGCAGAAATGTTTCCTGTCATAAAAAGTATCAATTTTTCAAAGGGGGAGACGGGAGTGCCACGTCTGTAAGCATTTTAGACCTTCGGAAGATAGTTAAAGTTGAGATTTATGTTGTTCTTTTATAGCAACATCATCCTCCGAATCCTTGAAGTTCCTGCAACAAATTTACTGCTCATATTTCAAAGACTAACTGACACTTATTCATTTCAAAGCGATTTGCGTCTTTTCAATTTACAAATTAATTCTGCCATTAAGGAGCTTCCGCCTCTGGCCATTTTATAATTGAAGTAACGCCATAAAGTCCTCTGATTTATTTTGTGTTTTTTTTGTAAACTGGCTTAAGAATTGTTTAACGGCAGCAAACAAAATTTTATAAGCTTTTCGTGCGATTTCAACAATCTTGAGTGAATAAATTGTTAAATTTCACGAAATTTATATGACCACCCATAAAAAAGAATCCATTATATTTTTTGTGCCGAACGTGCATTGCCGTCGTCACTTCCTAATCTTAAAAAGAAAAAAAAGGCTTTATGGCAACCATAAGAAACCAAACAAAATGGAAACCCATAAAAACCCTTTATTCTTGTGTATACACAATTTTCAGGAAGCAATTTGCTTTTAAAATTAAACGACCGACCCCATAAGAAAGCATTTAAGTTCGACTTAAGCGGCAAAGTGCCAAAAAAGCAAGATATTGAATTACGACCAATGACAACAGCAAAAAACCAGGACGAGGATAACGATAACGACAACGATCTTTGCAACTCTGGAAATTAGTCATAGAACCCTTCGAGCGTTAAATTCCCCTTAAATAATAAAACTTAAAAAGATACAAACAATATAATGGAATGACACCCCTTTAGGGTTTTTTCTTCATCCACTGCTGCGTCCGTATAGAAGTCGGTCCTTTGGCTAGTGTCTTGTGTTT
This sequence comes from Sphaerophoria taeniata, assembly GCA_943590905.1. NCBI lineage: Eukaryota > Metazoa > Arthropoda > Insecta > Diptera > Syrphidae > Sphaerophoria > Sphaerophoria taeniata. Next base: position 18,270,811 of record OX016540.1, on the reverse strand, counting down.
CCAACCTTAAAAACGAGTTGTTTCCATTCCACTAGCCTTTGGCGTTGGTATCACACGTACAAAAAAAAGGGTACACAGATAGCTCACTCATTCCCTTTGTAGATATAATGGACCCGGATTTCATGAGTAGCCGGAGTTGGTGAGTGCACATACCTTCTGTTCCTAATGATTGAAGAACCAGGAAAATGCGCGTTAGTGCGTGCTAAAAATTCTGTAAACAGACACAGCAAGGCAAGGAAGAGATGAAAAATGAAAATTAATGACGGTGACCCAACATCATCTTCATGGTGCGTTGCATTGCGTCGTCGCCTCGTTCTTTGTGTCAATGTTGGAACATTATAGGAAGGCTTCGAGCCTTCTTTGGGAACATTCTGGAGACCAAAGAGTTATTTATGATAAAAGACGAGTGCTTTGGAGGGAAACTCAAAAGACATTCATAAATTGCACACCGGTGCGGCGGCGGAGGAGGAGTGCATGTTGGCAAATTTCAAAACAACTCGTGTTCCCGGCAAGAACACCCCACAGACAGTGCAGACGTGTGTGTAACGATGCAGAAATAATAATTTCAGCTAGAGTTCTTTCCGTGTAATAAGCACACCATATGCCGTACTAATGTCCCTTTTTTGGTTAGCTTCCTTCTTCTGTTATTAATTCTTTTGAGGGTACACCATGCATGTGCGATGTGAGCTATACGCTCATCTACCTTTTGCCCGTGTAATTGCTTTTGGTGTTTGAGAATTTTCAATTTGATTGATGGAGGAGTATGTGACGTTTGAATTCACCTCATTTATGTCATTAATGAGGTGGAATATGGTTTTGATTGATCTGGTGTGGAATTTGACGTTTTGGCACGTTAATTATTTTCAACTTTGGTTTAGACTGACAAATGACAGTTGAGTTTTGACAGAAAAAAAGGTATGTTTGTAAACAATTTCTTATTCTGTTTTTCAGACTTCTTCAATCAAGTACTCAAACAGTCCCAAACAGAAGACTTAGTTCTGTTGGTTCATAATTGTGAAACAGTATGCAATAAATCTAGCCAAAAACTCCAGCATTCTAAAAATTTATCCCCCACAGCGATTTGTCATAATTTATGTCCCAGAAACACCCTATACCATCCATAGTTTCCTTCCCAACTTCGAGCAACAAAACCAAGTTGAACAATTCTATTGCCCTTTGGGAAAAATAAACATGATGGTAGCTAGGTTATCCCCTCTTGCACAGCCATGTTTCCAATTTGTGCCTCGTGTCCATTGTTTGAAAGAATGAAAAAAAAAATCACAAAAACAAAAATGTAGCAGCATGACTTTGTTTCGTACATCGATACATACTTTATAGAAAAAAAAGAGTAGTTCGTGTTTATGTTTGGTTTTCAATTCACGTTCCATGCATTATTTCAGGACCAACGACTGCAGCGATGACTGTCATGCTCATGGTTTCGTTTTTCGGGGGTAATTTTGTTGTTTTATTTGTGTTTTTTCTGCATGATTGTGTGTGTGTACATATTTCGCCCTATAATTTTGCACTAAACCGAAAATGTGTTTTTCTAACAAAATTTTTATGGCATCTGGGGAAGAAGATCTGTTCGATAGCATTGTACAGCTGGTTTAATGTCACTATTTCGACGACCACACCATTAAATATTAGGGTACTTTTTTTGTGTGGTTGGAAATACTCGGAAAACGGTGAATGGTGTCGAATTAGAAATTAATAATGGAACAGGGCCATAAAAAGACGACAATTTAGACAGACTTTTTGTGGTTTTGGTTTTATGACCGCAAAAATGTTAACGACTTCGGTCGTATCTCTGAGCCCACAACCGAAACACGTATGTATGTTATTCATAACATATGCATTATAAAATTCCCGTAAACGATAAGCACTTAATTTATGAGTGACATCAATGTGTGTGGGTTTGACATTTGTTTTGGAGTAGAATGGGGACAAAACTAATTATTAAATATTATTTTTGCCTTTTTGTTTTGTTTACGATGACATAAGGGCAGGGATCGTCTGTTTTGCTAGTTGAAAAACCCAAAAACGAAATGTCAATTTGACGTTTTAGGTTGAAATGTCACAATTATTTTAAGTGTGCACCATTACGTTTTACTTGTGTTTGCAAGTCACCACAATTCCGAATGCATTTGACAGATCAATTAAATCCTGTCATAATTGAATTTTAAGATTCTGACATATAGGAAAAGAAATGTAAATAAATGTCGTTCATACATTTTACTCTTTAAACCCAAGTGAAAGTCTGCCTACAATCAAAAACAACAAAAACAACGTTCATAATTATATTTGCTATCTGTCGTCCCAACTGACAAGCGCACAAACACACCTAAATACCTTGGATCATTGCCATGTTCAGTCCAAACGACGAAACAAGCATGAAATACAATCCAAATTGATTTATTTATTTGCCAAAAGGTCAATGTAATTCAAATTACTCACTTCTAAGCAGAGCGTCAAAATGAACATATGCCGATTAATCAATGTGGTCAACAATCCCATGGATCGTGTAAACATAATGTGTCACCTGTCAAAGAACACAACACCACAACTGCAGTGGATTTTCGAGTTCAGCAGAAAAAGAGAAATAAAAACTAAATCACCTGCGCCAAGGCGCATAGCAATTAAAAAATAAACAAGACCTCATTAAGTCTTCCAAGTTCCATACCCAACACGTGTTATAGTTTCCCCCAAATGTCAAACTAATTGCTTCATTTATTCTTATACAAATGAATAACTCAACCTCAAGCGGAGCAAAAGCGAAACACAAACACTTCCCCGTGTCCCGTGTCTTGGTTTAGACTTTAGAGGCGAACAAAATCGATTAGACTTGACGTTTCAGGGGCTCTCGGTACAGACAAACAAACAATAGAAAACAGAAATAAGGAAAAGTCGGCCTTAATGACATTTGGTGTTGTTCACAACAATGAACTGAAATAGGGAGAACATGGCGCTGCTGCTAACGTAGCAGTTATTTAGTTCAACTTCTTGGAAACACCTATTCCTACCGTACCGCACCGCACGGCACTATGTCGACCGCCCACAAAGTAAACAATAGGAAACCGATTCCCGTTTGGCATATTACTCGTTCACAAGTTGTCACAAGAGTCAAAGTGACACAATGACAGAACGACAATGACGGCTGGCCATAAAGTTTGTTTGGGGCACGGTACGTCAACTTGCTGTCATTATGTGGGTGTTGACACAGAGGTTTTGTTGTGCGCTTTGCTTGTTTTTGTGTCTTTTGAATTTTCCTTTTATTTTTCATTATCTCTATGAGCGATTTTTTTGTTATTTAAAACGCCAACGCTACTGTGACTTGAGTATTAACTGACGACAGTTTTTTTGTCCCGTTCGTCGCCACCGCAGCGCCGCCGCACACAGTGGTCGAAATGTGCACAATTTTATTCGCATGGGAACGCTGATTGTCTGCGATAATAGCACAACTATAAGCTCTACAAATAATAATGGAGACGGGCGAGAGGGACAGAGTGGGCTCGTCTATTCAATGGCGTTTAAATGAAACAACCATCCGTACAAACACTGACGGCTTATTTTATGTCATGTGGATGTGGCGATGGCGAGGCAACCATGAAGCAACAACAAAAATATCTATTTCCGGTCATTAAAAGCCAATCACTGAGGTCAGCTATTCGAGAGTCAAGAATCGTGCAGTGTGGACAAGAAGAGAGAGAGAGAGAGTGCATTTATTTTCAATCGCGGTTTCTATTTAAAAAAGACTTTGATGTGAATGTGATGTGGTGGGAGAGCGCGGCTGCAGTAGACTCACATAAAACAGACTGACGGACTGACTGAGCGCTGGTAAAGTTGAAGAGCTACAGTCACAGTCACTCAGCAGATGAACGATAGGAGAATTTATACGCCACGCGGCTTGCGGTTTCATCCCATGAACTAAAACACAACCCATCACAGAACTATAGAGAACAAGGAAACAAATCACAAGGGAACAAAATTGAACGTTTGGTTGATTGGTGTGCCGTTTGGCAGCAGCTAGAGATGTTTAGTTCCATTGAAAGAAAGAAAACCCATGGGAAATTAGATGATTACTCTGGTGGAAGAGAAAAACGAAATAGATAGATGAAGTGAGAGATGAACAAAATAGGCATCGGTTGGCGTGATTTACCGATGAGGAGGTATCGTCGGAAATTGGATTCTTCTTTTGACAGAAATGCTATAAAGTGTTGTGACGATTCACGATTTTTTTTTTTTGATGTCTTGATGTTATGTTTTTTTGTTTGCCATTGGAGCTGTTGATTGATGCTGATTGAAGATTGCTTCTATGCAATTCGTAGTTCAAAATGTATTGGCGTGTTTATCAAACGTCACGAGTCTCATTGAAAATTCATGAGTGGGGATATAGAGGAATCCAAGAATCTGACTTCCTTATGCACGCTTAACCGAAGCCTCAACGTTTTCAATTGTGAAATCCAACATTCACAGATTGGTTTGAGGAGCAAACAAGGATACCTAAAAAATACAGTGACTCGCAACTTATTCATAGGGAAGTACGGTGAGTCACAGGTTGATTTATGAAATGAAAATAAGTAAAATACTCACTCAATTGAATGTGAATAGCAAAATAATTTGTATTTACCTGAAAAAAACAAGAAAAGAAAAGTAAATTAAGTCAATTGTTTCCAAAATCAGATAAATATAAGAAATATTCCAATAATGACATAAATAATTCAAAGCAATCAAACAGTCCCTATCTTAATTCACAATCGCATTTCATCGCAATCCATCAACCCAAGCCAGATCATTATAATCGATTCGCTTAGTAATTGATTGTATTCACAAAAAGGGTCAATTTTTTCACTCTTCTTTCATCGAAGCATTCACTTATTAACCCAATCCCGCATTCATCGTAATTCTGTTTGTATAAGCCATAAACAAAATAATTGATAAAGTTCCTCTGCCTCGTCATAAAATAACAACAACGTCGTCGTCCTCTTCCGTTGTTTGGCATAAATGAAAGCCATATGACGCATCAGTTTCCACAATGACCATGTCCGTAATGACCCTCAAAGAAGGGTCAATTCCGTTGAGCCGGAGCTATTATTCCATCGATACAATTACTTTTCGTTATTATTGATGAGTTCAGTCAACGAAAATGACGATGAAGTAAAGGAAGACGAACAAAAAAGTTGGACTTTGAGCAGCGAGCGAAGCCGAGAGTACAAAACATCGATTATAGTCGAACAGAACTAATTTGTTCATTTGTAATAATACCCTTCCGTAGGGATGGATACACGATTGTTATCGTTGTTGTTGGGTCGGAGAAGAGTGAAGATATTCCCAAGCTAACGTTTTCATTTAACGAAGTATGAAATTTTCAATTGTTACAACGACGACGACCGACGTCAACAAATGTAATGAAATGTAACGAACCGGTCGGTCTCTGCTTCTGTTCTTAACAGCGACGAGGACATAAGAAGGAAGAAACGAAATGAAGGCATTTCAATCCAATCGAAAACTGCTATTTCTGGTTCGACTGGTAATAATTCGCTTCCTTTATTTTATTTCATTTTTTTTTTTTTGCAAAGAAGAAAGGACTTCTTTCTTGCCATCAGCTAACAACAACTGCTGCCTGCTGTCGAAGAGGCACTTTCTTTTATTTTTCATCTTCCTCGCCAACCGAGTAGGTTGTAAAAATAAGGAAATTATTTTATACCTTTTTTTCTTGTTCAAAAGGGTCCAAGGACTCGATGGGCATAGCACTATAAAAATGTATCTTCAAGAAAGATCTTTTCTTTTCATTCAAAATTCAAATCGAGTAGCACCAGAAGGCCGAACACTATTTATAAGCAGTACCCATAGCAGTACCCAGAACATGAGAAACATCTGGTACTCAGGTATCTCTCGACATAGGGTATGCAATTCAGTGGCGTAGATAGGGGGGGGGGGATCAGGGGGATATATCCCCCCCCATTGGGATTCATAATTGTTCAACATAGCCAGTCAAGCCAAATAAGTTAAAGAAACGCACTTTGAAATAAAGTACCTACTTCCTACGTGAATCAAGTCTTATTAGTACTCACAGGATTCCTAGAGGCATTGTAAATTGTACATTCTATTTCTATACCTACTACGGGGAAAACACAAAGTCAACTTCATCTGAAAGAAATTATTACTTCGGCTATTATATCGATTTTCAAAAAGTATTTTTGTTCTCACCAACTGATAATAGGTAAACGCGCAAGAAAAAGAGCTTAAATCCAGCTTTCCACAAAAACCCACACTGACACAAAAATTGAAAGTTATTTAGATTTCTTCTCGCCGTGTGTCACATTGTCAATTTGGTGTAAGAAACCGCTCCAAACACGCAACACACTCATCCACACGAACACAAATGTTCGCACAACTTCGGTGAAGTTAACGCGAATCCTAACGGTAACGATAACTCACACTAATTCATTTTTACCAGGAAGCGAAATGCGCTATTACCCATTACATAAAGCATATCTAACACAAGCGGCAGATTGACAATCATTCGTCGTAATTTTGCGAGTTATTTGGAGTGGTTTTTTTTTAAATTAATTTTTTATATATAAAATTTTTCGAAAATTTCCTAAAATTAATTTGAGTATGCAGCGTTCAAGAATATGTGAATTTGCATTTTGTTAGTGAATTTCGATTTTAAATATTGATCCGATTTCGAGATATAGAATTTTTAAATAAGTTTAAAAAGGTTTTTAAAAAATACAAAAAACAAATTCTAATTTTTTTTTTGTATTTTGGAGGAAGTTAAAAAAAAATCGTTTTTGAGAAGAAAATTGAAACTTTTGGTTTTTGGCCAAAAAAAATTGTATGGTGGCTTCCCTTAATTTTGATCTTAAAAAAAAAATAAAAAAAGACCACAGCGAACTCGCTCAAACCTCAAATTTTCAAGTTTTAAGTCAATCGGACCAGTGGTTAAAGTTGCAGGTGCATTTACAGCATGACAAACAAACATCCAAAACTTTTCATATATTCTATACTAGCAGTTGCCCGCGACTTCGTCCGTCTCTTCCTCGTGCCCCGGCCAGAGGTGCGTCTTGTGCATCATGCGCGTGAATTTGATTGCAAAGTTATTTTAAAATTGTGTATTAGTCGACTCGCCCTAATTCAAAATTCTTCTTAACTCGAAGCCTTCAAATATGTATTACTTTCCCCGTTTTAGTAGGTAAGACTTTTAACTGAAGCTTTGCGATTATTATTCGCAGCGAAACTTTGTATAGCTTAAAGCCTTTCTGGATAATTGGACTATTCAACACAAAAAGAATTTTTCAATTTGATTTAGCAGTTCCTGAGATCAGCGCGTTAAAAAAAAAAAAAATAATACTTTCTTGCCGTTTTTTTTCCACATTTTACACTGATTCTTCGCTCCTATTGGTCGTAGCTTAATGTTATGTAGCCTAAAACCTTCCTCGACTATCCAACTCAATTACAATTCGAACCAGTAGTTTCTGAGATGAGCGCGTTCGAACAAACAAACAAACTCTTCAGCTTTATATATTAGTATAGATGTCGGAAGTAAAAATGAGCGATCTAGATCCATCCCCCCCCATAGCGAAAAGCTATCTACGCCACTGATGCAATTTATTTATTCTTTTGTTGTTTTGGCGATGATATCTGGAGTGAAGATGAAAACACTGTTTCGTTTCTTTTTACGTATCGGAGATTGTTTGGCATAGATATGGAAAGGTATCTCTGTAGAAACATTTTGGGTTGAGGTTATTTTTTACTGATGTATTGTTTTGATGGATTAAAAGATATCACACTCAGATAAACGAGTTCATAGACCCGAATTGGCATAATTGAGCAAAAAGGTTACTTAAGGTTTAGGGGAGCAATACAAGAAGTAACGAGGCGTGAAAGGATTAAAACACATGGCTGATTATTACGCCAAATGGTTCTTGAAGAGCTCAGTACTTCAGTGTTGCATTACGCATTTTTCATGTCGTTTAATCTTTTAAGAATGATTAATTGGGGTCGTTTTTCTTCGAGTGAAAATTGCGTGAAACGAGTGTAACAGGGTGCTGTGAAAGTTAACTTTTAGAATGTCTCAAACTGGTCTTTCTTAGTTGTCATAAAAAAAGAAACCTTGTTTGAAAACGCCGCACGCCAGGAACAAATTCAATACATTTCCTTGGCGGTTCCGTTTGCAATAGAAACACCATAGTTCAGGAGAAATTAACTCCAGAAACTTTTCAACGTTGGATTTGCAGAGGTACTTCTCTTTGACCTAAACTTCGCACCAAAACTTCGCATATTTGCTTACGTAATCTAAGCACATTCAGAAGAAATAGTTTGATCAAAATCCGATCAGCGAAAACAAAGTTATTCAAATTTTTGTGGTTTTTTGTTTCCAGCCGGGGTTTTGCTCGCCGGTCTCGCTAGATCTTATTGATGAAACACGAAAATTCAATCTTAGGTGTTCTGACCCCTTTGACAAACTTTATTAAGAATACCCCTTACACTATTAAAGCTTAAATATAAATATATGAATAAGTCTCATTATCATTCTTGCGGTCTGGTCTTAGCCATCTCAATAGGACGGCCGTTGGTCGCTGATCCGGTATGTTTTGACAAGTCCTTGGATGAAGTCGGTATGATGCGGTGATCGGGGGTTATACTCTATGCGGCTGCGGGCTAGCAGGTAAGATGCCCCTGCTGGCACGGATCGGCAGATATGATACCCCTGGTGTCACGGATCGGCAGGTATAATGCCCCTGGTGGCACGGATCGGCAGGTATGATGCCCCTGATGGCACGGATCGGCAGGTATAATGCCCCTGGTTGCACGGATCGGCAGGTATAATGCCCCTGGTGGCACGGATCGGCAGGTATAATGCCCCTGGTGGCACGGATCGGCAGGTATGATGCCCCTAGTGGCACGGATCGGAAGGTATAATGCCCCTGGTGGCACGGATCGGCAGTTATAATGCCCCTGGTGGCACGGATCACCAGGTACGAAGCCCCTGGTAGCAATAAATACGGAAGGCCGTAGCACTAACCGTGGATCAGCAAGTACCAAAGCCCCTGGTGGCAATAAATACGGAAGGCCCTAGCAATAACCGTGGATCAGCAGGTACCAAAGCCCCTGTGGGCAATCAATACGGACTATAGCTTCAATATTGAAACCCTTTACCACTGGGGAGGGGGGGGGGTGGGAATTCCAATTATGAAATGGTCGGACTTTTTCAGACTGAATTTTTGACCAATATTACTAGTTGATACGATTGTATCATTCGGTAGTAGTAGTGGAGGCGATTTTAGCACTTTCGTACTAGTCTACTTATAATGTTATCCGAAGGGATTGAGTGTGAATTGAATAACGAAATCCAATTCTTAATAGAAAAATATTTTATATGAAAAAGGCATGTGCCTTCGTTACAAGTTCAAAATTAGGGCTTTGCAAATATTTCATCTCGAATCTAATTCTTCAAACTTCATTCGTTTCACGGAGACATGATAATATGTTCTGTCAGCGGAAAACAGCTTTTTTCGAAGCTTAAATGAAATATGATAAATCATACAACCTTGAACAATAAGATTTGTAAATGGTTGGGACCACCCTGATAGCACAGATCCCTGCAGAAAAAAATGAAACATATTTTGCTCTTAACAGACAACGCCGTAACAGACAAGGAGCTTTTTGAAGCTTTTTTCATTGCCTAGGTATTCATTTATGGGTAATGAGGCGAGCGAAAATAGATTTTTAATGCGTAAAGTGAATGCGTTAAAGCTTTTGGAAAAAGCTTTTTTTGGTAGCTTTCAGTTTCATATATCATTTTTCGCCATAAGGGTGAGACATCTGTATAAATTTATTATCTGTGCTGATAGGAGCGTTGGACCGGTCCGTGTAATTTTCCCACTAATCGTTGCCATAACAAGTGGATGTACTATGCCTCTGTGCCTCTGAGCTCTTTAGTTGCTCTCTATACAGAAACAATTAAGCAACAACAAAATGAAGGTGAATACTAAAAAATGTAATTAAAAAATAATTATAATGTCGATGCCATAGCCACATTCACATAGCTAGTCCTCCGAGCATCAACGTTAAGTCAGTCATGTTTTCACCTGTTCTGTAGTTGTTGTGTTGCATATTCAATAATTGTCGATTCACGCTTTGTTGAGTTTTTATTTATTTTTTTCCAACGACATTCTCCCCGCCCCCTCCCACATCTTACTTTGTTCAACCCACCTTGCGTGAGTGATAATTGATTACATTCACACAAAGCAGCGTGATGTGTGATGAAAATTTATCATAAAAAAACATGAGCTCAATGGTAAAGATTGGGGAGGGGCGAGGGGGAAAGAATGTAGAGAAGCCATATTGTATCCACTTCCAGTAGATACAGAAACAACTGCCATGCGGGTATTTTTTCGCGCGATTTGTTTAATTTTTATGTCGATTGCGCTGAACGTATATCGATTGTGTGTTTTGCTTTTTGCGCTCTGTTTGCTTTAAAGGTGGAATCACAGTGATTTGAAACTTGTAAACAAACATTTATAGGACTTAATAGCTGATTATTGTTTTCGCTCATTATTAAGGATTTTTTTGTTTCCATCAAGAGGAGTGGTGCAATTGTTATCGAATTAATCGATAAAGTGCGATAACTCATTATTCTGACGGAACTGTTGACTTTTGTTTGCCTATAATTTGTTGTAATCGAGAAATTAAAATACAATGGGCAATGGGGTATTGTTAAAAGGCTGAGTACATTTATGGCTGACAGACGGCTAACAAAGGCTATTTCAAATGATTTCGCGTGTTCGGTTTTATGAGTTGATAGACGTTAATCGAGATTAAGTAAAAACAGATGTTGGGCAATTATGCATTTATACTTTCTAGTTTGAATCGCCTTTTATAGAGATTTTACTTCAAGAGTTCATTGAAATAAATAAAAATTTAGCAGTTCTCGGTATAGCCATAAATAATCCAATAAAAAAATGTCGAGAAACAAAAGCCCTTTAACAGAGATCAGGTTCAATAAAAAAACGAGCATTAACTCGAGAATATAAAATTGAGTAGCAGGCATTCAATAAAAAAAAAATCCCAAAAAAAAATCTGAACTCCAACGAAACAAAAGAAACCGCGACGCGAAGTAAAAATATTCTCATTTTACTGGCACTTTTGTTTTTTTGTGCTTTTTGCTAAACCAAGCCAGAGGCAGACATTACAGCCGAGTCTTCCCGATGCTACCACATTATACAGGGTGATTCACGAGCGTTGTGCCAAAAAGCTAGAGCGTGTAGGTTGAGTTGAGACAAGAAAAAAATCGTATGGGAGGGGGGGGGGGGGGTCTATTCCCCCCCGTTTAGCCGGGAGGGGCAATTTTCTGAAAAATTGACTTATTTTGTAAAAAAAAAAATTAAAAATCAACAGCTTCGTTTACAACACCGTGCTATACTTTTCTGAAAAGCCAAAAACTTTTTCTTTCACCTTGTTTTTAAATTAAATTTTTTTAACGAATAGTTTAAAAAACACAAATTTTCAAACTCAAAATTTTCAAAAAAAAAGCAAAAAAAAAAATTTTGAACTAATTTTTTTCAAAATTTTACGTAATTAAGTACTAATTTTGTTTTAAAATTCAAAGTGTTTGTTAATTTTTAGTCGAAAACAGAAAACCGGATGCAAAAATGTCTTTTCGTTTTTGAGAAATTAAAAAAAAACCAAAACCACTTTTTTCTAAGAAAATCTTTGTTTTTATTTTTACCTATCTGGACTCTTAGTATAATTTACTAGTTTAATTTATAAATTTAATTTTTTGTAATTGGAGTCTTATGAGAACTCAATAAAGTAGAAAAGTATTGGATTTTCCCTGGATTAATCATTTTGTTCATTGAAAACGTCTGCCACTGACCTTTCACTTCTAGCTCTCCGTGCTCTCGTCAGCGGATTCTTGAAAACATGCTACGACTTGGGCGCCATCTATTGGGATATCTTTCAGCGTAGAGTCTTTCGGCTTCCCGATCTCGACAACAAGTTAAACCGTAGCAGAAGTTCCTGTCCGCTAACTCTTCTCGAACATATGAGTTTGTTATTGTTATGGTGTGATGAATTAATATTTTAATTGTAAATGGTTGTTAAGTAAATATGCGATGCCTTTTATTAACCTTTAGGTTGTTAATTGTTTTTTCATTCAAGAAAAATTGCGGTTTAATTATCTTAAGCCCCCAGCAGGTAGGACCCTTCGCCGGCGAGTGGCCGCGGCCCCAGGTATAGTAAGAAAAAATTGCAGGTCAGTTTTCAGACGTAATCAATGAATAAAATGGTTAATCCATTGAAAATCCAATACTTTTCTACTTTATTGAGTTCTCATAAAACTCCAATTACAAAAAATTAAATTTATGAATTAAACTTATAAATTAAACTAAAAGTCCAGATAGGTAAAAATAAAAACAAAGATTTTCTTAGAAAAAAGTGGTTTTGGTTTTTTTTAATTTCTCAAAAACGAAAAGACATTTTTGCATCCGGTTTTCTGTTTTCGACTAAAAATTAACAAAGACATTGAAATTTTAAAACAAAATTAGTACTTAATTACGTAAAATTTTGAAAAAAAATAGTTCAAAAATTTTTTTTTGGCTTTTTTTTTGAAAATTTTTAGTTTGAAAATTTATTTTTTTAAAACTATTCGTTAAAACAATTTATTTTAAAAACAAAGTAAAAGAAGAAGTTTTTAACTTTTCAGAAAGGTATAGCACGGTGTTGTAAACTAAGCCGTTGATTTTTAATATTTTTTTTTACAAAATAAGTCAATTTTTTCAGAAAATTGCCCCTCCTGGCTAAACGGGGGGGAATAGACCCCCCCCTCCCATACGATTTTTTTCTTGTCTCAACTCAACCTACACGCTCTAGCTTTTTGGCACAACGCTCGTGAATCACCCTGTATAGCAATAACTAAAGAGTGTGAACTTTTTGTAACATGATCACGTATCTGTACCTCCCTGTCCCTACCAACTGTGTATAAGCATTCTACATGTGCACTGGACAACAAAAAAAAAAAAGGACTACGCGATACGGTTTTCTGATGGTTCGCAGTCACATTCAACAAAAAATACACTCCAAGGAAAACCAGCTACAGGAATGTATACAAAAAAAAAAAAAAAACAACAGAAAGTATAAAACTTGCTCCTCGGAGATAGGAAGAACATATAACTTGGAGTTGGAAGGCATCTGAGCATTGAATTTACACAGATTCCATTCCTGTGCTGCAACTGCTTTATCGTGTCGTTCTTATTCTGTCTGAGAGTTTCTTCCCCGCCCTTATCCAACGCCCCTGGAATTGCGTCCTGTTTTGTTAAGTCGGCCTTAACAAGCGCAGAGGCAACTCAGTAAATTTAACATGGTTCATGTTTCTTTCCTTTTTTTCTCTCGTCTTACAGTTCTCCTCGAGTGAAATATTTATCCGAGTCCATAGCATCCTTCCTTTTTCACTTTATGTCCTCATATCATGGATAGGGTACAAACTGGTAGTTGAAACGAATGCTTCATCAATTTTTTATATCCTTCTCGAACTCCCCGGTTATGAGCAATATCTCAAGGTAGCTTTTGAATTTCCAAGTACTCGCACTGCCAAGATATCCTGTTCAGCTGTTAGCAAGTGAAACAAATAATCCGAAAAGCCCTGGCTCACTCTCTCTAATATCATTTCAAGAGGTATCGATTCAAAGATACACCCAGCACGTAACTTCTATCCATAAATGATAGAAGCTTCCCGTCCTCAAACTCGAAAGAAGAAAAAAAGCAAGACCCGCCACAGGGAGTTGTGTTAAAAATCCACTAAACGTCTATTTGCACGTAATTTATAGTTTTCAACTTGGTTGGTGTTTTTCCTTCCCTGCTCTACTTTCCCTCCCTCCGGCAAGACGTGAAAACGAACTTGGAAAATTTGTTACAGTCTCTACACTCGAGAGTCGAGACTCGACAAACTGTGCGTCGCTTCGTCGACCGGATCATAAAAATTCTAAAGCCACAAAATTAATATAAGAAAAAAAGGCGAAGAGGAAAAATTTCAAACGAACTCATGGAAAATTCTTTATAGTTATCAAATAAAAATTCCAACAATCAAGCGTAATTGAGATACGTAGATACATTTTTTTTGTTATTCCTTGTTGTTTTTGTTTGTGGTCGGATTCGGGTCCCCTTAATTCAGGTTCTTTTTTTTTCTCCATAATATGGCATGAGACATCATGGAGGCAACAAAATAAAGAAGAAAAAAAGGTAATAAAAAAAATTCTCCTTCTCTGCGTGCGTTCGCATTATAACCTTTTATAATACGTGTTCGGGTCGGTTGTATTTTTTTTTGTGTACCTTCTTATATGACAAGGAAAAAGTGATGGTGGGCAATGGGGAAGAGAAGGTTTCAGCTTCAATTTCGGGTTATATCTTATATTTGCAAAGTCACACAAAAATTTATTCATGCAGAATGGCCGAATTGTGTGCGTGCTCGGTTATTTTTATTGCTCTCTTGCCAGCAACTTGCTAAATTATTTGTTTTTTTTTTGCTTTGCTTTCGTCGTGGTGTTTTGATGTTTTATTAAATTAGCAAACGGAAAAATAAACAAAAAGGAGAGAAAACAAAAAACAATAAACAAAATGAAATAAACATTTCTTTGAAGTTTTTGCTTGCAAAAAAGACATAAAAACAAAATTTGGGAGTGCCTTGAGTTTTGCTTTGTTTTATGGATGAAATTTCATAGAAATTTCTATGACAATCAAGACCTCTTGCTGAGTTTATTTATTTGTTCGTTCATCGTTCCTATTTATGATTAAACTGATCGTGCTTTCAATACGGGATCTTATAAGTGCTTTTTCTATTATTAAACAGTCTTTTTGCTTATTTATATCAAGGGCATGAATGTCCGTCTCTTCATCACCACAACCGGGGACCGTCCCCGAGTATCTTGTATGTACCAAGTTTTCCACCTATCCCGATTGTTCGAAGATGCTATTCTGTTTCACAACCAAGGATTTTTTCGTGTATAAAATAATTCACACTCAGCATCAACCGAAAAATGTATAAGGCGAGGTGTTTTCGTAATCGTTAATCAGTTTATGTTCCGCTTTGGTAGAGTAAACATCGTGCTTAAAGGAGGTTTGCTTCCGCACACTTTAATATTTTTGAGGGAAGGCACTATTTATAGCCCATTTATTTTTGCTTTGGGAATATGTTTCTTCAAAATACATTTTCAATCGAACTGGGATTCTCTCTGATCCGATATTTTTCCGACAGAAGCAACTGCTCAACCGTTCACTTCACGGTTGAAAAGTCGATACAATTGTATTTTTTCGATACACTTGCCTCTCCTTAAGTACACAAACAAATACACTTTTACTGAATTCAATAAAATTATGCACTTCCAGAATTTCACTTGATGTAATAGGTATTCTGCTAAATCATAAATATTTTTACCAAAATCCATAGCACCAAGTAGATTATTCTTTTTCTTAACACACTCATTTGTTGCAAATTGCTAGTTTGGCAACACGCTTAAATGTCACTGAATGATACGTTAAGTAACGACGTAACATGTTTATTACGGGTAAAACCGGTGGGTACAGCTATTTGTAATAAATTAGAATCACTAGCACCACTATCGTCACCAAGTCCACCCAATTTATTGACATAATATGCAGACGACATTGAACCCACAAGCTGTACAATCCTCATTTTTCCAGAGCGAGCAGGCGGCAAAAAACCTAGTGCTGCATATAAATGAGGGAAAAACTAAAAACAAAAGTAGAAGAACAACTATTAAGGTAGAGAAGCACGAATTCGGAGAAATGCGATCTTCCATTAACCCTGGATCAGTAGTAGCAGCCGATAGCAATATGGAAACAAAAAAATATGCGGGCGGCTGCTCGAAGCCAACAGAATCTACTTAAGCTTTTCAAGTAGGCTCTTTAGCTCAAAAAATCTTACCATTACTTCAAAGCTGCGACTGTATAAGACCAGTACTCACTTACAGATCCGAGATCTCAGTGCTCTGCCAAAGGTACTCTGAACTCTTGGCCGCGTTCGAGAGAAAAGTCTTACGGAGAATATTTGCCCCCGTTTGTGAGGAAGAACGATTCTGGATATGATATAACCACGAGGTGTATCAAATCTACCACGAAGTAGACTTGATGACAAAAATTAAGCTCGGTAAACTCCGATGGACACCTAGCTCGTAAGAGCGAAGAGGAACCGGCCCAGAAAATCCTTTGCAGTACAGTTCTTAGTAGGATAAAGCGTGGCAGACCAAATTTGGGCTGGAAGGCTGGCGTAGACCAGGACGCCCAAAGCTTTGTGTGATCAGGAGACATGGTAAGAGGGGCGGCTAGTTATTTATTTATGTTTTTTTTTTATTCCTGAATAAAACTTAATAAATCAAAAAGTACAATTCGATACACTTTTTATTTTGATTTCGATACAATGCTAAAGGACGATTTTTCATCCCCGCTGTGAACAGGAGTCGGATTTTGAATATACCCAGTTTATTCTTTGAACCACTCCATCTGCGTGTATCAAAGACAGGGCTTAAGTCGAAGTTTATTCAGTGAAGTAGTGCCGCACGCTCGATAGGCTTAAGTGCTTAGTCGAGAACACCTGGAACTGACTGAGATCCACCAAAGATCTGCTCAAGTTTTGCATTTGAATCCTTATACTTAGATGTATGAAAACCAGTAGTGTGGAGACTCGAATGGATTTTACATTGGATTTTACAAACCTAACGAACATGTGTTTTTTATTAAAAAACATAAATTTCCTAGAAAAATCCATTTACAAAACAGTAAAAATATCCGATAAGATATTTTCACAACAGTCAGCAAAATGACAAATCAATGTTCGGTTTTTGCAAACCATGCTCGTCACTCTTCATACTCATATTCATTCTTTCTGAGAATTATTTCACAAAAATGAAAAAAAAAAATAAATGTTTATCTATTTGCTTCCGAATGCATCCCCATCCATAGATAAATGTCAAAAGTCGAGATTCCTAACTGCAGCAACAAAAAGGGAAGAGGATACTGCGCAATGGCGTGGCAATGGCTGCAATCTGATATCCTCTTTGTGTGTCTGACTCTGAATATTCAATGGGCATATCTTTTGCATCCACATTGTTCTCATATTATCTGCTTTTAGTACTTTTGCATGGTCTGGGAAGTCTGGATATTTTGCCTGCACTCTTAAAATCCCATCGAAAGTTATTTAGTCTCCAATGTATGTATCACAAATCAGACTCTTGCAAATATTACTTCCCGGACTTTAACATGTTAAGTAACTCAAAAGCCAATGCAGCATTTTTTATCGATTTCAAGAATTTTGTGCCACTGTGTGACTGATTTTTTTTCAGTCTCTCAAACAAAAACAATTAAGTGAATTCTTCTAATTCTTTCACTCCTCTCAAGCCTCATTTGCTTCAAGCTGAAGCTTAAAAAAAAGCAAACCCCAATGAGGAGCCTTTCCTCAACTGCCTGCAATTTCTGGTGGGATTTGTTTTTCAATTCTGAAGAAGCCTGACGAATGCACTTGCTAGCCATTTGGCTTTGAGGTCGTGTCATTCTTGTTGTAGTATTTTTTTTTCTGTTCAATTCCAAACGAACATGCAACGGCAACCAAACTAGCAGTGTGACAATCGTTTGGATGGAACACTGTAATTAAGTGAATGTAATTGACATTTTGACAAACATTTTACGCGATTTTAATTGCCCCTCTGTACATTCTGTGGAAAAAAAAGTACAATTGCAGCGAAATCTTGGGTATAAAGTGGAAGTGGAGATTATTTGCGAGTGATTAGAGTTTGAAGGTTTTGAGTTGTGTAATTTGAATAATTGATGAGAGGATTTGAAGGGGTTTCCGAATCTTTTTGTTTAATCTTTGTCGAACGTCGTAAAGCAACTCAAGTCTTCTGTTGGATTACAAAAGACTGCATATTTCGAGAGAAGACTTTACGTGTTTGCCTGGATACGACAGTTGCCAAGCTTCACTATTTTCACACGAAATTAGAGTCACATTAACCTTTCCTTCTTCCGTAATTTTTCTGTCATCAAAATTTCCGGAAACAATGAGATAGAAATATAAAAGTCCCTTTTGAGGTATTTCGATGTTAATTTGATTTGATAACAAAATCATAGAGTTCCATAGACAAGAGACAATAGAAGAAAATCCTTAAATCCTCTTATAAGCCTGCAGAGATGAAAAGTACCTTTATACCTTCCCCCATTCCACAACAAACATCTTTATTCAAATTGATGCATTAAGAGAACTATCGTTAGTCATCGCATGAATACATTTCTTTTCTGTTTGAATCGTTAAAACCTCCCATCCTATCCGACTACTGCTTGGTTTGGTGAATAAACAATCGTCCATCATTGGTTGTACCTCCTCGTAGGTATGCTTAGACGGGAAGAATACAAAAGGGACTAACATAACAACTTGGCAAATGCAAAAGCATTCTTATCTTATTCTATAGATACTTTAAGCTATCTGAATGCACAAAACCATTATGAATGCTGCCAACCACTGAAGGAGCCATTGTTCCCATTCATCTTTCCCGTCTTTCCTCTTGTTCTTCTTCTTCTGGCTTCTGCTAGCCAGGAAAGAGGAACCAGTATATTCTCTTCTCTTTGTTGGTATCGTTCTCTGAGCTCTTTATTTTTTTCGGTCGCATTTGTCAGTTCACTTTAGGGCCTTATGTGTTATGTGTGTATGGAAATCGTTTAGAGGTTCGTTTGGAGTCAGGTTCTATACGCTCGGATGGAGAAGGGCAGCCAAGTAATCCACCTCTGTTCGAAGAGTGTCAAATTAACGCTTTGAATTTGTTAAGCTTTCAAGAGATACAATCGCACAGTAGGAACATTTTTAGAAGACCCAGGATACCTTTCTAAGCACATTATAATGCACCAACGCGCTGGGCTTAGAACATTATACCAAAGAAGCCGAAGTACTGACGGCCAATTGCACTGTCTAGGGAAAAGGCAAAGCCATTGGTATCTCGCCAGAGCAATATCAAATTTCTTCCGACGTCGGTTAAGTTGTTTTTTTTTTTATGTGAGTGTATATAAGTATAAAAATTGAAGAGAAGGTGACCGGTCATTCATCGAAAGCAATGGTGAGTTGTGAATGCGGTAAACAGTGGTCCGATTGAGTGAAAAAATTTGTGAAAAAATGTCATTTTTGTAGGAACCAAACCTAATAAAATAAAGTTTTAAAATTTCAAACTTGAAGAATTTCAAATTTTACTCAAGCCACGCCCACTTTTCGAAGGCGTCGCATACAAAAGAAGTTAAAATTAGGGTCTTCTAACAGTTTGATAGATCCATGTTGCTATTTGGTGATCTTCAAAGTATAGACATTTTCGATCTCTTTCTCCAAAACTCATGCCACGCCCACTTTTGGATGATGTTACAGAACAAATAAGTGAAATAAGCGTCTTAAAAGAATATTGTAGATTAGAGGGCTATGACATTTGATTTTTACAACTTTGATGGCCCTCAAAGTCTAGAAGTTGTCGGTCTCTTACTCTTAAACTGACACCACGCCCACTTTTCGAAGGTGTTACATAACCAAAAAGCTAATACATGTTTCTTTTAAATATTTTGCAGATCAAAGTTGTTTGAAATATCGTTTCGATACCTCTGGTGGACCTCAAAATGACGATCTCTTCCTCCCAAACTGATAAAGTAAATAAATTCAGAAAAATTAGTTTTTTGCAGGTTCACGAACCACTGTTTGGTGCTTTTCGGCCTCCATTTTCAGCAGGTTTTCTTTTATTGTAAATATACACTCTGTTCTATAGAGATTGAGTTGTTGGTGTAGCCTCTTTAAGAACGCCTGAGACCCCGACTACAATTCAATTGCCTAATGGCATTCTAATGCCTAGCTAATGGTGACATGATGGAAATTATCAGGTAGGTACGTACCTTATAGACGTGACTAGCTTTGTCTTTTCTGGTACATATTTTTTTCTTAATCGCCTTACACTTCACGGCTCACAGCACATACCGTTTTAGGTTTACCTATCTATCTATGTATCTTAGTTGGTATCTTTTTGCAGAGATTATTTTATTTTATTGTTTTGTTGTTATTGATTAAGTGTGCGGTTATAATGATATGAAATCAATACAAAAGAAAGAAATAACAAGAAACGAAACAAACAATAAGCTGTTTACGGCATTTTATTGGGAATGAAAATCGAAAACAATTAAGTACAAAAGTGAACTATACTCACAAAAGCCAAAGTATCTGTACTTATTTTATTGACCTTAGGATTTATTATTTATTGTCATTTACATAGCTTTGGGCGAATTCTTGTTGGTTTATTGTTTCTGGTGGTTGTTGTTTGCCTAAGTCTTGCACGCGCTATGTAATGAAAACATAAATGAAATGAGGAATGTTGAAATCAATAATCGGCTTCGAAATTAAGTTCACTTGAGAGACTTTGGAGCAGTGAATTGATTTTTATTTGCACCTTTAGACATTGAACGATTGAACGTTGACATGAGGTTTGTTGTTAAAGGGCACAACTTTTATGAATAGACAACTTTTAAAACACAATGTCAATCATTCAAAATCGATTTCATCTTTGAACAGTAGAAGGGAGCTACTGATTAGCAACAAAACTGTCGATTCAGGGTGTTCAAAGAAGCAAAATCACTGGACACAGCAAACGTCTCAACAGTGATCTTAATGAAAATAAAAAGCTGTAGATTGCCGGAGAAAGTCGTCTTATTTCGTTGAACACCGCCGTTGTCAACCCAATACTAATATTGCAGAAAAAACTCGTAGTTACGGTGAAAGCCGTAAAA